>JAJEOX010000222.1:260000-5345000 GCA_020740385.1 Mylabris phalerata
GTTTTTTAAAACAAAGTGTTATTTTGTTAGACATTGAAGTGTTATCGTTACTAAAATTTAACAATAAATTCACGTCCTTGTTTAAATTAAGTGTTAGTACTAGTGTTGGTGCCAATCTAGATGGAGGAGCGGTAAGTCATCCCTTGGATTTGGACGATAAGAAGTCCACGTAAGGGTAAGTTGAAATATTTAAACAATCAATCTTTATTATATAATTTTATAATAAAATCTACGTTTATAGTTGAATTATTTTTAATCTATTTGTTTTTCTGTTTTATTACAGTAAGTTCGAACAGCGAGGGACAGGAGACGGTGTAGCAGTGGGATACAGGGACGATCCCAGAGTGGGGTGTTAGAGGGTGCAACACCCCCCCACTAAACTTCCACTAGACATTTTTTAACGAGGTCCAGAAAAATAAAGAATTACATTTGCCAATTTTTGTTAAGGGCAAGCAGTACATCTCACAGTTTTAACCGGCAAAAATGTGAATTTCTAACTCGCGATTTCTCGCTCGTTCTTGAGGCTACGACAACCGCAGATAGATTTTTGAAAAGAGCATTTCTTATAGCCTCTAACGGTTCTTTCCGTTTTTCAAAATATTGATACAAATTTGAATTACGCAGACGAAAATCTAACATGTTTTTTGTACAATTTTTCGACTTTTTACTTTTTTATATTTTCGCTCATAACTTGGCCAATATTGATTATTTTGCAAAAATTCTTATACTGTTAGATAGCAAATAAAAAGTTCTTTTCAGAACTTTAAGAAATTTCCCGATTCCAGTGTTAGTTTTCTGGAAAATTAAGAAAACTTCTGTAAGTTACAACGAGTTTGCTTCTACAGTTTTTATCAACCCTTCATTCGAAAGCTGATACAAAAACCGAGTATAAAATAGAAGGCGTTTTTTGAAATTTTGAAAATTGCCTGAATTATCGCAGAAAAACTAAGTGGTTTTTCTGGCATTGTTTTCACTTATTAAAATTAATTATTTTGCTTTTAAATACATACGTTTACGTAGACAACTTTGTGCTCTATCCGATTGGCCAATTATTTTTGGAAAAAATTTTGGTTTCTCGTAATTTTGCCAAAATGGCCTTACACGTAAACAGTGCGGGTTTGCCAAATAGAAAGTTTGTGGAATCATTGATCCTCGATTTAGCAAACTCGCACTTTCTACGTATATGGTGGGTAATCTTGCTTGATAAGTAATACACAAACATTTTTCTTCGAAAAATCAACATTTTTAACAAAAATAATGGGCTAATTGGAAAAAGAACAAAATTATCTACTTAACCGTATGTATTTTTATCCAAAATAATCAATTTTAATAAGAGAAAACAGTGCCAGAAAAACCACTGCTGTCAGATAAAAAGTGTAGAAGAAAACCTGTTGTAGCTTACAGAAGTTTTTTTAATTCTCCGGAAAACAAACAGTGGAATCGGAAAATTTCTTAAAGATTTGAATAGAACTTTTTATTTGCTATCTAACAATATAAGAACTTTTGCAAAATAATGAATATTGACTAAGTTATGAGCAAAAAATTTTTTTTTAAAAGTAGAAAAATTGTACAAACAGCATGTTAGATTTTCGTCTGCGTAATTCAAATTTGTATCAATATTTTGAAAAGCGGAAAGAACCGTTAGAGGCTACAAGAAATGCTCTTTTCAAAAATCTATCTGCGGTTGTCGTAGTCCCAAGGACAAGCGAGAAATCACGAGCTAGAAATACACTTGTTTGCCGGTTAAAACTATGAGATGTACTCCTTACCCTTAAATCATACGTTCGGTAACAAAAATAATGTAGTTGTTCATAAAAAACATTATGCCGTCTGTTTTTATTTAGTTCGCAGAAAAGAAGAAGAGTATAACTACTACTCGGCAATTTCATTGTTACACCCTCCAAAAGTACGGTTTTCTGATCGTCCTTGGTGGAGTAAGTACTTTTTTGATTTACATCGCAATCTTTATTTATCAACTGAAATTAAAATCGGGATATCTGAAATCATAAATGTACAATTAAAAATGCACGATTATAGGTGTATTAGGGTCCTTCTCCTTTGTAAAGGTCTATTAAATGCAGCAATAATAATGAACAACGATTTTCTCTTATTCTTTATCTTCTTCTGGTCTTCATTTGGATCTTCAACAGACTTTAAAAGGTGTTGATGCTTTGAACAATAGCGTCCACAAATTGCGAATCTTTTCAGGATCTCCTTCACAATACTTTTTATTGTTGAAGTTGAGTTATTCGCGTTTCAAAAAAAAAACGTGCGTTTGTGTAATATTTAGGTAAGTATACAAGTAATAAAGATTTAATTTCTTTTAGGTAAGGTTTGACGAAAAATTTGAGATTAGAAATGGTCAAAGTTTCAAGATTTGAAATTTTAGTAAAAATCACTGAAACTCAGAAAGAAATACTTAGATATTCGTACAAATAATTCAACAATACTACAAAATACTGAAACTATCAGAAAATTAAAATTGGTGTGTATAACAAAGATTGCATATTTCAACAAAAAATTCTCCATTGGAACACGCTTTTATGATTTATGTTCTTTACTTAGAGATTTTGTTAAAGTCTGGCAACGTTACAAAAATTCTAACCTTAAAGTTGCCAAATTGTGGTAATTCTTCAATAGAAATTACTATTAATTAAACGTTTACTTTTATATCCTCATTTGAATTTGCTGAATTCACTAAAAAATAGAATAATTTCAATTATTTTCTTTATTTTGTATATAGTTTCGATATTTTATCAAAATCAAAAATGTCGCGAACATATGCAACATTTGTTAGGTTAAACAAAATTTTTGAAAATGACAAATTAAGCTAATTAACTATAAAATTAACACACAAAACTGGAGTTTTTAATTAAGTAATTAATCACGCCAGGTATGATTACATTCCGTATTACAGCAACGATAGAAATTCGTCATCGGTTCATCAGCGGAACGTGTTTGAATTTGTAAGAAATAAGCATCTGGATGGCTGCATTTTGGACACCTTTCAGCTGTACGATTACAATTTTTGAATGCTTCAGAACTACCCAAAATCAACATATCCACGGGCTGTAATAAACAAAACACAAGCGAACATAACCTCCATTTGTACAAAAAAAAATGAAGATAATTGTATTAGAAATTGATTGGAATTACCTTCGGTGTGAACCATGTAGTTTCAAGTATATTTTATGGGGAAAAAGATTGGGCATAAATTACACGCTAGAACGTTTTTACCATTGATTTTACAATAGTAGATTATTGCAAAATGGACAAAAACGCATTTTTGTAATTATTTAAAAACAATAATCGAAATTATTTCGACATATTTGTTGTTATAATTATTAATTTTGTTGTTGAAAATTGTTAGGTTAGCCAGTGTTAACGCGGCTTAACCACCACCTGCCTAGTTACGTCCGTAAGTATGGTAGGTTTGTTCCCGGAAAGCAGTCTTAATATAGTTGATCATTTAGATTTGATAATTCGGTTGATAATTTCAATAAACTATAGCGGTTTACAAAAGAAATTAATTATAAGGATTTTTATGTAATTTATAGCTAAAATTTTTTGTCAATTTTGTTTATAATTGCTAGTGGTGTATGGAATGTAACTGTTTCTGTTAAAGTTGCTTTGTGTTTTCCTGAAGAGGGCGCTTTGAAACGCACCGTAGATGTCGCTGTTGTTGTAATTTGTTTTTTTCGTATTTTATGCTTTTGTTCAATTGCAAAATTGATACACGATTGATAGTCGTCAATTTTGCTAAAAATCTCAATTTTAATTGTGAATTATTCAAAAATTAAATAATGTCTGATGACGGTTGGATTGACGAAGATGTGACTGTTGAAACACCACAAAGTTCAACATCTTCAACTTCGTACAAAACAAGAAATTTCGAACGATCCTCCCAGCAGAATAACTGGCGTAGTGGCGGCGATAATCGCTGGAACAACCCAAATGGATCACGAAATAATTTCCAGGGTCGTAAAAATTGGAATCAACAACAACAACAACAACAAAGATCGAACGATAATTGTACAATTATGAGAATACCATCGAAATTTGTCGGTCGTGTTATCGGACGTGGTGGATCGAAAATTAACGATTTACAATTCGAATCTGGTGCGAAAATCGTTATAACCAAAGAAACTGATGGTGATGAAACTGTTGTTAAATTATTCGGCAATAACGAGGCTGTAACCAAGGCCAAGGAGCTTATCGATGATTTAACTGTCGAGCGAGAGGTAGCGACTCAAAATCCACCTCAAAATTATTCGACAGTTGTGGAACCTACCCGAGTTGAAGACAAAACTACGATTAATTGGCAGGATTTATTGAAACAATGCGTAAGTTGTAACACTTGAGTAACAATTCAAAATTATAAAATTGATGATTTCAGGACGAGAAAGAGAAGGCTGAGTGGGCTCGATTACCGCCAACCCGGAAAGAATTCTACGTAGAACACCCGGAAATAACAGCCCTATCGGACGTTGAAGTCGACGAATTTCGCCTCAATAACAACAATATTGTAGTTGAACGTACTTTTAAAAGCGCCAATAATCGACCAATCCCCAAACCTGTAATGACATTCGAACATGCATTCCATAATTATCCAGAAATATTGGACGAAATGCATAAAGCCGGATTTGAGAAACCTACACCGATCCAATGCCAAGCCTGGCCAGTTTTATTGAGTGGTAATGATTTGATTGGAATTGCACAAACTGGAACTGGTATAGAAGGAAATATTTCGATTACTTGTGTTGTTAAAAAAATTGTAATTTAGGTAAAACTTTGGCATTTCTTCTGCCGGCTTTAATCCATATTGATGGTCAATTAACGAAGCGAACGGAGCGTGGCGGGCCGGCTGTTTTAGTGATGGCGCCGACAAGAGAATTGGCTTTACAAATCGATAAAGAGGTTAAAAAGTACGAATATAAGGGGATAACAGCGTAAGTTTTCCTTGTGTTTTACGTTTTACTTAAACGGTTCTAATTCTTATAAAAAACGCTTGTTATTTGATGGATTTTAAAAATTATTTTGGGGATTTATGGGGGGTTTTGGAGATTATTTTATCAAATTTTAAAACCCCATAGATTTATCAAAATATCCTTAGTTAATGCAAATCTCATACTAACAAGGAAACATTCCCAGGTGTCCCCCTCCGATTTTAATGAAATTTGGATATGTTATTCTCCATCGAATTCTAAGAGATGCATTTTTTTTCTCGGTGGAAAAACATGTCTAGGGGGCAAAAACGGCACTCAAAGTTTAGGCTCAAATGGGGTACTTTTTAAGTTTCGAAAACTTCCTGTTAAAATATTCAAACGGGGCAAACGGCATTATTCTCAGGATGAAAAATAATGTAGAAGCCCATTGTTTGCATATCGAAATGTTAATTAGGGTGGAAGTTATAAGGGTTGAAAATAAGAAAATTGCTATAAGTCAAAAACTATTCATCGGATTTTGACGAAACTGATGTCATTCGAAAGAATACGAAAAAGTAGAAGAAACCTATTTTTGGATTTTTGCGAAAAATTACGTTTAGGGGGTAACCACCCGTCAACCATATTTGAATGGATCAAAAAAAGAACTTTCCTATTCTTATAATCTTTATGTTTTACTTCATAAATAGTGCTTTTCCATCAATTTTCAACAGTTGGGGCACATAACAATAGTATTTTCTTCATATGTTGCATACCTATTCAATTTTCAAGTTGGACATTTTTGTTTATATGAATATAGATACTAAAATTATAACTTCTACCCTAATTAACATTTCTATATGCAAACAATGGACTTCTACATTGTTTTTCACCCTGAGAATAATGCCGTTTGTCCCGTTTCAATATTTTAACCGGAAGTATACGAAACTTAAAAAGTACCCCGTTTGAGACTAAAGTTTGAGTGACGATTTCATCGATGGCGTATAACATACCCAAATTTCATTAAAATCGGAGGGGGACACTTGGGAATGTTTCCTTGTAAACTACAATTTTGTATGGTTTTTGTTCAAAGTGATCTAAATCGCTTCAAAAATTGGGCCATTAAAATATAAAACGCTGTTAAATTTTTAATTATAGCTTTAACAGGCTCATTTTCAATCTCAAATTTAAAGCCAGATTGCACAATTGAATTTGGCACTAAAATAACGCTCAAAAAATTGGTCAAAGACTCGGTTTATAAAATATTGTGATTCTTAAAAACGAGATACCACATCAAATGACTCTTTTTTTGTAAAAATTTCTACGTTATATTCAAGAATAAAGTAGACATTCCTACTTGTTTCAAAATAAAATGAAGAAAAACGAAAAAAAGGATCATCTTTGAGTCATTTTATTTGGAGCTTGTTTTTAAAAATCGCAGAATCTTTAGAAAATATTGTTTTTTAACCAACTTCCCAATGAACTATATTGCTCAAATTTTGCTCAAATAATATCCAGGGGTTTCCTATAAAACCTAAAAAATATTTAAACCACCCATCAAATATAAAAGCGAGAACTGTTTAAGTGAAACAATATAAGAATTCCCATTTATAAGTCTGAAATTTGCGCAGAGTTTGTGTGTACGGTGGCGGTAATCGTCGTGATCAAATCAAAACAGTAACAGACGGCGTCGATATTGTAATAGCAACCCCCGGCCGGCTAAACGATCTAATGGAATCGGGTTATTTGAATGTAAAATACGTCACTTATGTTGTATTGGATGAAGCTGATCGTATGTTGGATATGGGTTTTGAACCGCAAATCCGTAAAGTAATGTACAGTATCCGTCCAACCCGACAAACTGTAATGACCAGTGCTACATGGCCAATTGGGGTACGACGTTTAGCACAATCATACATGGAAGATCCAGTACAAATCTATATTGGTACTTTAGATTTAGCTGCAACGCATACTGTACAACAAATCATCGAAATATTACCGGAAGATGAAGCTGAAAAATACCAAACATTCATGGATTTTATACAAAATTTAAACGATGATGAAAAAGTTATAGTTTTTTGTGGGAAAAAATCACGCGCTAGTGATCTAGCATCAGATCTGGCATTAGCCGGAATCTCTTGCCAATCGATACATGGTGATCGTGATCAAGCCGATCGTGAACAAGCCTTATTGGATATAGCGAATGGAACTGTTCAAGTTTTAATTGCAACAGATGTAGCATCTAGAGGACTCGATATCGACGATATTACGTACGATTTATTTGATTAAAAACACAATCACAATTAATTTTCTTGTTTTAGACATGTTATAAATTATGATTTTCCTCGTAATATTGAAGAGTACGTGCATAGAGTCGGCCGAACTGGTCGTGCTGGTAAAACAGGTAAATCTATAAGTTATTTTACTAGAGCCGATTGGGGACAGGCGAAAGATTTAATTCCAATACTCGAAGAGGCTCAACAGTACATTCCTGAAGAGATCTACGATATGGCTGAACGTCATACTGCTTGGAAGCAGAGGAAAGATGCCGAACGGCCGTTTGGCGGCGGCCGTAGAGGTGGACGTCGTTGGTAAAATTGTTAGTTCAATTACCCTCTAATTAAATCATAATTATTCATATTATTGGTTTTTATTTCATCAAATTAACATTGATTTATCACGAAATGTCACTATTAAAATGATATTCCCTTTAATTTTATTTTTATTAAATCACGCTACTTACTCATCGAAAGTATTACGAAGACACTGTAATCTATCGGCAAAATCACCGGTTTCCGATAGTAAAAGTTTGTTATTCTTCGCCTTATTTTTAGGCTTCTTATTTTGTTTATTATTCCTCGGTAATATTCGCTGAATTCCAATTTTTCATTAATTCGAATTCTTTCAGGCTTTCTGAAAGCTCTAATCGGGCTGTTATGGTATCCACGTATCGGTATGTATGGTTTAGATTTACTGGTCGATCTACCGCAATTTCTGCCGCATTATTACGAAACAGAATTGAGAGACCAGCCGGTAGTTTACGATGACGGTGGTTGGCCGATTCATCCTTCTACAAGAGAACGAACCGTTCGGGTCATATCCAAGTATTAACAAATCACAAATTTGGTGATTCTCTATTATCAATGATTGTTGTAGACGAACGGAATTCTACTTGAATCTCGTCTTTTTCCTATCGTATCCTCTTGCGGGAGCTGTTTATCTTTGCAGTCTTTGTTGCGGTATCAACACTGTCAATTCCGATCAGTCTTGTTTGTGTTATAAACATGGGAAAATCGTACAAATTGATGGTGTACGCGAGAAAGGCTCGCGTATATTGGGCCGTTTATGCAAATCTAAATCGAAAACTGTTAGCGAAGATCAGAGAAATCTCCAAACTTCCGCATCGTTTTCATCGACCTCAATATCGTCGTCTATGGATGATAATTGACTCAATTTTCGGGTACATTTTAATTACTTTTTATTGTAATACTATTCGTAAGTAATTATATACAAAAATTTTAATTATAATAATGGGTTTTTCTACTGGAATTTGTGTTTATGGGGCATTCAAATTTATCAGACTTGTTTCTTAGTTCGTAGAAATACAATTTCAAATAGAGTGGGCCTATTCGAATTGATGCAAGTTTCTGATTTGGTATATGGGGTCGATCAACCCACTTGCTTATTTTAAATGCATATGGTGAAATTGAAACCCTATATTCTTGGGGTTGATACCAAATTTTAGAAACTTCCACCAATTGAAAGTTGTACTTTTAATAAAGCAACCTCGGCTCGCCCTTTAGAGATTCAATAAAACCGAATAAACTTTCACCTATCAAAATAATCAGTCATTTCATCGCTATTAATGCTCTAAAAATATAAAACTACATAAATCGGACAAATACATTCACATGATAATTTACACAGACAATTCTACATATAATCTTAGATCTATTTGGTTAATATTTTCATAATTTCAATCATTGCAATATTCTTTTCACGTTCAGTCTTTTTTGTTAATAGTGCAGCAACTAAATCACCAAAAACCTGTTCTGGTGTTTTAATATTAACACAATCATCGATACGATCACGTTTATCATACAATGAACATTCACTATTATCACTAGCTGAACGTTTACGACTTAACGGTATCATACCTGAATCGTACGAACAATCTTGTACGGAATCACAACCTTCACTTTTAACAAACAGATCACCAGATGACGAATCATTAATTGAATCATCACCATTATCATTGTGATTCTGTTGTGATTGTTCGGATTTTTGATGGTAATTTAAAGCATCGATTGGTGTTATAGAAAAGTGTCCATTATTGAAACGATTCTCGAATAAATCGCACTGTTTCCGTCGATATTGTATCACATGATCTAGAAACGACATATCGTCGAGGAATTCCCATTTGGCTTCGCCTTCCTGGTATTTCATCTTCTGTCGGATGTATTTCTCGCGCAGACCCTTCCAACGGGTCATACAAACATTAACGTCTCGATTTAACGCCTGTGCTATAGTTCGCCACAATTGATATTTTAATTGTTTGCTCGGATAACCGTTGCTTTTACGATCCCATATCGGCGTTGCTTTTTTCACCATTTCAATCAAACTCCGATCAAAATCACTATGATTATTGTTATCTGTAAATTTGAATTGTAACGAATTTGTGATTTGATTGCACGTAAATTGATCATTATCGAAATTTATCGACGGTTTCCTAAGCACGATGTGCGGATCGAGAAACGATAAACCATCCAAATGCATCCAGGGCAGGTATTTATCGCCGAACATTGCCTGTTTTTCGCGTTCTCGCACGTATTTCTCGCGTAAACTCTTGAAAGCATCCCGACAGATAGTCGCTACAAAAAAAAAACTAATTAATTTAATTAATTAAATTAATTAAACCAACCTGATTGATTCATAAGTTGGCCGATACGTTCCCAAGCGGCTTGTTTATGTTCTTTCTCTCGAAATAAAGCACAATTCCTATCCCAAACTTGTGGAAACTCTTTGACAATACTAATCAATCTCGAATGGTCCATGGCGTCTTAATTTTGAGGTTAGGTACATTAATTCAATTCAATATCGTTTGAAAACTATTAAATTTAATGGATTTTATCAAATTTCCAAACATCCTTCTTAATATTGAACTGTTCTTGTTGTAATAACGATGCGTCAACTCAATCTCAATTTAATCTAACCGACTGGTTGGTTGTTGATTTAATTAGATTCCATTAAATTAAGAAATGGCCGCCAAACACTATTTATCTTTATTCAACTAATTACAATACGATTTGACTATCTTTGTTGTTGCTCTTATGTTTTGTTGATAATTAGTAATTGTCTCCGCCCATTTGTGTTTAGGTTATTGCAATTAACTTTATTAATTACGTAGATGCAACCTTGAAATTACCGATTTATTTTTTAATTTCACCAGTTTTCCCCCTCAAATCGACATATCCTTGTTGTTATAATCAAATTAATACGGTTTTAATTCAACAGAATCGGGTTTTAATGGAAATACAACAAAAAAAATCAATGATTTAAAGCGGCGGTACATACAAAAACGAATTGAACGTAATTAATTAAAATTCAAGTTTACGCAAATTAGGATACTGTAAATTATGCATAATGAACGAATTTAATCTATTTCCTGTAGTTTTCAATATTAGCAGAATTATAATCGGTTTAGGTACAATTCTAAATCGCCCACTTGGCTATTGTTTCGTTGATTTCTAATTTGCGATTTCGTTGATTTTGATTCATCATTGGAAAATCAACATAGAAAAACATAAAAAAACTGTATTTATTTATTTAACAATTTTAAAAACGTACGTCAACAAACGAGAATTTACATGAAATCAGCTCTTTATTATCAAAATATCTGATAGTAACTCGATAATGTTTACATTGCAATTGTTATTATTACTTTGCTTTCCACAAAGACCGTGTGAATCATTTGAACTCTTCAAATTTCCATTAATTTTCTTCGACGTTATAAAAACCTCTATAGACGAGTATGGATCTAGTCACGATTTCAAAACTTAAGCGTGGACTAAACCCACAATCGCCAACACAGTGTTTTCGACAATTGCCCCAATCTCCCTCGAAAAAACGAAATTCCACCAATTCGAGGCTAATTCGAAAGGGTCCTTAATGAGTGTGGATCTAGTCACGATTTGAAAACAACGTACCACTAGACCCGAACCCATCAAACACCCTTCGATTTCTGTAATTGGAGCCGGTGTAAGTCTGGAAATTTAACAAAATTCAACGATAGGTTAGATTTTAACGGAATTGAAACGATGTTTACGATTGAAGACCGGCCAATTCTATTCAACAAAAAAATTGAATATTGCGGGTAAATTTGCCGCCCTCCATAACTACCGCCACCAATAGATCGCCAAAACAACATAGCAACAGGTGGTTATTGGAATTTATTCAAATTTCTTCACTTGCTGGCCGGATTTGATAAAAACCAAGGAGAGAATTGGAAAAAAAACGGTTTTTCTCACAAACACCGATACACCAACACATTGACACATAGACAGACAAAACACACACATACAAACATTAAACTGGAGACAAAGCCAAGCGTCTTTCAACCGATTTCAACAATGGCCGCTGTGCTGAAGGATACAACAGCCTTGAAAACTTTCTGAGAAAATTTTTAAGTTGTTTGCGCAAGTGCGTCCACTACGACAAACGTCCGAAAATACTGTCCTTGTTGTACACGTTGAAACCGACGGTGGACAATAACGGACGTAGATCGGTGATTAATGCTATTCAAGTGTAACGTTGGAGGAAAAAAATGGTGGTGAAACTGAAGAATTTGATGCCTCAACGGCTAATTTTTCAACACAAAAAATCAACCCTCGACAAACTCGAGAATTGTACATTTTAAAACAATAATTCAACTCAATTATTGTTTTAAGAACGAAATTTTGATTTAATTGAACAATTAAAATGCGAAAAATCGCGTAAAATTGCACTTGCCTTCGATTTTAACCAAAATAAAAGCACCCAACTATTACAAAAGACTAACGTAACTGTAATACGATAAGCAACTCGAACCGCACAGTTTCACACTAATTACAGTAGATTTAATAAAAAGATTCACAATAATTTAACCGCTATCGATTTTAGAAATTTGTCGATAATTCTCGATAATTTTATGAAAATTCTATTGGAAGACTAGTGAAAAAACTGGATTTTCAGCAAAATTTTTGGTAAACAAAAAGCGGGAAATGACAATGACCCAGGTAAACCAACTTAACCTGTTGATTCACCAATTGCACCAATAGTCCAACAACAAAATCACTAGAATTGAGAAAAATTCAATGAAGTACTAGAGTGCGCATCACCTATACGTGTATAAGACCAATTTGATTCTCATATGGGGAAATTTTGACAGTTAGTCCTCACTCTCTCTAACTTATGAGTGTGTCGTTCAATAGGGACCTCCTTTTCTAAAGCCATGATCGATCAAGGCTTGAGAAAAGGAAGGCGATATATTGGTGTCGTTTCTGTTGAAACGACACCAATATATCGACATATCCAAGATGTCTGCCACTATACGTGACACGTTTTTTGACCGGATGCGCACTCTAGTACCTCATTGGAAAAATTGTGACAGCTAACCTCAAAATTCCGAACAATTTTATGCTGGAAATAAAATGCAAATATTCGGCATTCGTGTCGTTCATTTAACAAGAAACCTACTAAAAGCGCCATTTTCAACACACGTATATAAATTTCAAACATTATCGATTATTATTATTAAAAAAAAAAAAATTGTAGCCTTTTTTGATTCGTCGTAAAATCGAACTTCTCCGCGCCATGGCTGTACCGAAAAGTCGCAAAGAACCGATCATAATGAAACTGAACAGTCCCGAATTCGAGTCAATTTTCACCGAAGAACTGGACCAACTATCGGAAATATTTGGCAAGTACGGCTACGAAATCCGGATAGCCGGCGGGGCCGTACGTGATCTACTAATGGGTGTCAAACCGCAAGATTTGGATTTCGCCACAACCGCAACGCCAACGCAAATGAAGGAGATGTTCACCAAAGAGAATGTCCGGATGATTAATACGAACGGCGAGAAACACGGAACGATTACGCCGCGTATCAACGACAAGGAGAATTTCGAAGTGACTACGTTGAGGGTTGATATTGTCACCGATGGCCGGCATGCTCAAGTTCAGTTCACAACCGATTGGTTATTGGATGCGTTAAGGCGAGATTTAACAATAAATTCGATGTTTTTAAGTAAATAATTGCGATTATTAGACAACAATCAACAATTATCGATTGTAGGTTTAGATGGGGAAGTTTACGATTATTTTTACGGATACGACGATTTAAAGGCGCGTAAAGTGAGATTCGTCGGCGATCCCGTCCAGAGAATCCAAGAAGATTATCTGCGAATTTTACGCTATTTTAGGTACCTTCTCAAATTAAACAGCAATTTCTCAATGTTGTAAACTAAAAATCGCGAGTTAAACATTTTCCGATTCCTTAACGATTACAAATCGAAATCAATTTCCAGATTCTACGGCAGGATTTGCGAGACCCCCGACGATCATGATGAGGCAACATTGAAAGCAATAATCGAGAATAAACAGGGCCTAGCTAATATTTCCGGCGAACGAATCTGGATCGAATTGAAGAGAATGTTGGAAGGTAATTTCGCTGGTGATTTATTGATTCGTATGATCGATTGCGGCTTGGCACCGTATATTGGCCTACCGGAATCACCGAATACCGACGAATTGAAACAAATTTGGGTGGAAAGTGGTCATCTAAGATTACACCCAATTACTTTACTATCAACTCTATTGAAAGATGAAGACGATGCTGCTACGTTGAATGCCCGTTTGAAATTGTCGGTATTCGAACGTGAATTGGCTGTATTTATTGTGAACAATCGCGAACCGAAACTACATGAAATACCGCTATTGCCGTACAAACAATTAGTAATAAAAACCAAATCGAAAACCTCAGATATATTCAAATATGTTGTTGAAATATTGAAGTATAATAATTCGCCACATTTGGATGAATTTGAAAATTGGGTAGTACCAACTTTACCAATTTCCGGGGTAATGTTGAGGGAATTGGGTGTGGAAAGTGGACGACCCATGGGTATAGTTCTAAATCATTTAAAAACATTATGGGTTGATAGTAATTTTAAATTAACTGAAACTGAATTATTAAAGTATGTACCGGAAATTCTAGAAAAAAAGACAAATAAACGTTAAAATTTGGAAATTTAGATTTATTTCAAATTTTTGAGACATTTAAGAATAAACTATATTTTCTGTTTCGTTTCAAGTAAAAATTTCAATTATGTACAAAATTTTTATTGGTGTGAAGTATTTGAGAAAAAATGACTTGACAAATATTTAAAACCAGGAAAGTCTATTCTAATGATATAATTTAAAAATTAACTAAGCAATTAATAAATACACGTAATTAACGATAATTATTCATCATTTAAATCAACAATTTCATGTATAACATTTGGTTGTACGAACCGTTGACTTGTACCAGGTCTTTGGAGGAAATGTCTTAAAATAGATTCAAAAATTATCGGAAAATTACCTTTTCAAACGAATACTTACTGTGCTTGAAACGGATTATGAAGAAAACCCTGTTGTTGGAGAAACTGTTGTTGTTGTTGTAATCGCTGCATATTATAATATTGTTCTTTCTGTTTTTGCGCCTGTAGAGACCGTAAATATTTAATTTCATTCTGAACTTTTTGATAAAACTACAAAAAAAAAACTATTAAATTCAATTTAAAACGAATCAAATGAATCAATTACAGTAAAATCGCCTTTCTTTAACGATTCAGATAATTGCAACGTCAACATCGGTATCATTGATGTAATTTGTTGTTCAGTCCATGCTGGATTTTCTTTACGTAGCAAACTCGCTATTGCTTCACCAATCGAATGGTGGGTCATTCCAGGAATTGGTTCTAAATAAAAATAAAATATAAATTACTAAAATTAATAAATTCTATAAAATAATTTTACCCAAATGATTTCCAAAATTATTCATGAAAAGACCTGTTAAGTTACAAGAAAAAATAATTTTTCTAAAAATAAATAAAAACGACAACTTACTTGTATTTCTTTGGACTTTCTCGTTTTCGAATTCCTCCCATGCTGCCTTACGTTCTTCTTCATTCAAACATTCTTCTTCTTTATTCTCTAATAATGATTGATGTTCGTGATATTTATAAATACGATCTTCATAATTTTGTAATAATTCGCCTAATAGAACATCTTTAGGGACTAGAGGAATCGGACGGTCTTCTGGCCGAGGATCAAATCTACAAAAGAAAAGATCGCATTAACGAGCTCCAAATTTTGCTTAAATCATCTCATTTCTATAAATCCTTAAGGGTATAGTTCCTATTTCGATATAGTCTGTGAGCAGTTCCCCGTACGTTTTTCAATAAATTTGGTAGGCAGTCGTTATTTTTCCAAAAGGTGTAACTTGTTTTGCGATATCTAATCAACGAAATAAATTTAATGGACGACCGAAAAATATAATTTACTTGTTTTGTTACACAACTCATACAGCAGATTTTTATAATAAAATATGTTTTTGATTAACGCTATCATTCCGTTAATTGAAATGTATCTTTATTTAAAATTTTACTAATTAATTATTTGAATTTTTAATTGCTCAATTATTCACACCAAATCGTTCATCTACCTTAGATTTCTTTCTTAGAAGGATTGATCAATTTCGTTTACAATTAGTACCTAATCACCCTCTTCATAACAAGTAAAAATCAACATAGTAGGATAAATATTTATCACAGTTTATTCTTTATAATTGATTAGAAAAATTTCCTATACCGCGTGTTTTACTTAAATTTTCATCGCTCTAATGGAAACACCTATTGTTTGACGAACGATTTGAAAAATATTTCAGGATCTATTGGAGGTCATTTTACCGAAATTTGAACCCCGTAGCTCATCAGCAAATTGGCCAAAAAACGTTTTAGAGAAGGCTGCGATTTTTGAAAAGGAGATAAACACATTAAATGACTCAAAATGTCTTCCCCTCATATATTTTTTTCATTTTTTCTCCATTTTATTCTGGAAAAAACACGAAGTATTCCTACCCGTTAGTAGCATCTTTGAGCCATTCTGAATCAATTTATATGCATAATTTTTTTTCGAAAGTCGCAAAATCATTAGAAACGATTGTTTTTTGACCATACATAACTGATAGTTATTCAGAAAATTTTCATTTATTCTAAAATTTTTATTTTGCAGTGTTCAATTTGGATTTAAATTGAATCAAACAATGTACTTTTCATCAAAGGTTACAAAATTAAATTATCTTTCAGAGTTTAGCTGAAATGAGTTTTTTTTTAGCTAATGTTCAAATCGTA
Organism: Mylabris phalerata; assembly: GCA_020740385.1. Lineage (NCBI taxonomy): Eukaryota > Metazoa > Arthropoda > Insecta > Coleoptera > Meloidae > Mylabris > Mylabris phalerata. The sequence continues at coordinate 276,355 of JAJEOX010000222.1, forward strand.
ATATCTTTCTTATTTTAAACTTTCCATTCAATTGTCACAATTGACATCTATGTAAATAATTGTTATTTTTTTTCAATGGAAAACAACAGAAAAAAGTAACAATGAATTGAAGCAAAATTGCAAAAAAGCCTTCTATGCATTTCTTTATAGTTGAATTATTAAATCATAGGAGACTAGAAACCAATAGTGATGGTCTAAATTGCTAATTTTCATTAACTAATAATTAATTTCGACAAATCACTGAAAGATAATTCAATTCAACAAAATTTATTAAAAAGGGCAATATTTATAATATTAGAATTCCAAAATTCAGTTATTCAAACGCAATAGCTTTTCAAATATGAATTTTTCAAACAAACTTCACTAAATTATAAATTTCTGAAAAAATTCCTGAAGACTCAATTCTAGACCACAAATCATGTTATCAAACTACTTTCCAAATTTACCGCGAATTTAGGTACACAATAAAAAATATACCATTCTATTTAAAATAAGAAAGTAGGGCATTACCACTATAAACGGGGGTTGATAGAACTATAAAAACATTTTTTAGAGGTAGTTCAGGTTGAGAAACAAATGTAAATCAAATTTCAGAAATTTCCATCAATTAGATAACATAATAATGAATAATTATTGTTGGTAAAGATCTGCTAATTCTTAAATTTCGATAATTTTTCTACTTTGAAAACGTTTTCCGTACAATTTATAGCAATTTAAAACCAGTTTCTGTTAGTTATCTTGTCTTTCTTTTGATATCGACTGCTGTTCTTTTGATTACCGACCTTGTCCCCTGTTCACTTATCAAGGTAAATGACTATGGTAGGACTAACTTAAATAGAGAATTGTTATTGATTAAGGGGTGCCACTGGCAGATAATGCTGTATTATTTCGATTTATAATTTCTTAAAAATCAGTTACTTTGGATGCAATTTTCAGAAAAACTAATAAGAAAATTGATAATCTGCAATCGCGGACTTGTAGAACCAACTTTATATATTGGATCCTATAAATTTCTCTGTATTCTGTTAACTATACAAAAAGTTATCCGACTTGGACAAACACCTATTTTTCGACATAAAATTATGATTTTCCGGATTTCCGGAAATCCAGTTAATTTTTTCAAAAAACTTCTATCGTACGCCGTTAGAGAATCACATTTAGAATAAAATGAGCCATTTACCATTTTGATATCTGTTACCGTTTTTGAGTTATCCGACTTGAACGATGCAATGTATTTTATATGGAATTGGCGATAGACTAGCCGAGTAGGAACTTTACACTTAAAATCTTTCTCAAATAAATCTAGAAATTGAACGATTTCTAGTAGTTCAAAATAACTTACTTGTAAAGTTCTAGAAGATCATTCTGATTATAATGCCGATCGATTTGTTGTTCATCAATAACCCGTTTAGAAATTGCCTGTTTTGTAACTTGCCTTTCATAAACTTTCATCTCCATTGTACCCTAAAAAAACCGAAACAATAAACCAAAGAAATAGAATTACACAAACAATTACATAAGTAACAAATCGATAAATATAAGACGGTTTCGTTTGTCCAAAACGATAAACCCGATAAATACTTTGAATATCATGTGATGGATTCCATGATACATCAAAGATAATAACACGATTTGCTGCAACTAAATTGATGCCTAAACCGCCGGCTCTTGTCGATATTAAAAATAAACGTGAACGATAATTTTTCGGATCATTGAAATTTTTACACCAAATATTTCGATTATCACACGACGATGAACCATCTAAACGGAAATAATCTAAACCAAGACACCAAGAACCGGTATAACCATTGATATTTGAACCTTCTTGTGTTGCATCATGGATTTTACCCAAAAAATATTCGATAACATTCAACGAATATAACGATTGTGAAAATACAAGACTACAATAATTTTAATTAATTTTTCTATAAAAATAATTAAATAATACCAACACTTTATCGCCGATTTGTTCGCATTCTTTTAGAATTTCAAACAATAAAAATAACTTGGAACTATGTTCGATATTATCCAATTCTTCACCATCACAATATTGTTGCCACCATTCTTTAGCTTCAACAATTTCAACATCATCATCATCATTATTATCAGCTGCTGTGGCTCGTGTTCGTCGTTTAGTAGTTTTCGTTATTTTCTCCTTATCACTATTATCACTATTTGAACCGTTCGTATTTGAGGATGTATCATCATCGTCATCATCATCATCAATAAAATCCTTCAACGAACCTTCCGAATCTTCATCTAAAAACACTTCTTTATTTCGATCTTCGATACTTTTATCGAGTAGTACACGTGGATGTGTACAGATACGTTGTAATGATTGGAAATCAACAAATAAAAATGATGTTTTGGTACCACTCGAACTTTGTCTAGCGAAATTATTCATATAATGTTCGTATAATTTGATTTGAATATCGGTTAGACTTAAAAACAATACGTATTCGTGTTTCGGTGGTAAATACGGTTGTAATACTGAATAATCGCGACGTTGTACAACTCCATCTAATAATTTGTGTAGAACATGGGACCGGCGTCGCATTATTTGGATATCATGCGGTGTTGAATCGGTATATTGGCCGTTAGTGATTGGATTTACAAAACGATTTAAATACTCCTTATATGTTCCTAATAGATTTGGTTTAATGAATTGTACCATACAAAAATATTCTTTTAGATTATTCTGTAATGGTGTACCGGTTAATACGATCCGTCGCATTGTTTTCAAACGATTCATTGCAATACTAATATTAGATTTTTCATTTTTCAATAAATGTCCTTCATCACAAATCACTAAATCTGGTCCAGGATCAACGAGGGCTTCCTGGAATTTCGTTCGATACTTCTTATAGATTCGTTTATTATCTGGATTACTTAAATTACGAAACATCTCATAACCGATAATTAATACACCACCATTTTCGTGCCATAATTGCAATTGATATTGACGTTCAACATTTTGTTTAAATGATACTAATTCGAATACATCAAAATCTAAATTATTCGGTAACCATTGTTTATATTCATTTACCCAATTCAATACAGTATTTAATGGACATACAACCATAACTTTTCTAACTTGTGTTTTCTCATAATTCGTTAATAAAGTATGACTTAAAGCAATCACTTGTAATGTTTTCCCTAAACCCATACAATGGGCCAATATACAACCGGAACCTTTCGTATCTTTAGCACGTTCAATTGATTCATAACATGCATCCCACATAAATCGTATACCAGACGCTTGATGTGGCTTTAATTTACTAACTAAATCATCATTAATTTTCAACAATTCCGTTTTGGTTGTTTCATCGAAATCTAAGACGATTTTATCGACTTTTGCTTTAGCTTCATAATCGCTATTTTCGAAAATTTGATTATACTACAAATTATAAAATAATCAAAGAAATTCGTTGGTTTTAATTGGAATTTTTACCTTTTTTTGTTTGTCTAAGATTCTAGCTTTACGTCGTTTCTCTTCATTTTCAGCAACTAATGTTGATTCGGATAAATCATCACGGCCTAATACACGACGAATATGTTTTCTTGTTGATTTCTCATCACTATCGTCGCTGCTGTCTTGCATGCGTTTCACTCGTTTACGGGGCTTCTTCTTCCTTAAATTTTAATAAAAATGATTGGTGATAATGATAAATTTTTAGACTAATTAACGATAAATTTGAGGATAATTAAGAATTAGTTTTTAAAGAGAGACTACAGAAATAAAGCTCTATTTTGAAGAAAAAGAAGAGAATATTGCAAGTATTTGAGCTATATTCGAATTTTAATAGCGAAACAATTCACCATTTTACAAGACTTTTCTTCTTTGTATTTTGATAAAAAAACAATATGACGAATGATTAGTAATCATGATAAACTTTAGGACTAATCAAAGATAAATTGGATAATAATTAAGAATTAGTGTCAATTTTTAAACAGAGACTACAGAAATAAAGCCCTGTTTTGAAGAAAAGTATGTCTGAGCTCTATTCGAATTTTAAGACTTTTTTCCTTGTATTTTAATAAAAAACAGTGATTTATTATAATACAGATGATTAGTGATTATGCTAAATTTCTGGACTAATCGACGATAAATTGGCGAATTTGTAACAATTAAGATTGAATTTCAGTGTTTAAAGAAAGACTACCGAAATAAAGCTCTGTTTTAAAGAAAAAGAAGAGAATATTGCAAGTATGTCTGAGCTATATTCGAATTTTAACAGCAAAACAATTCACCATTTTACAAGACTTTGTTCCTTGTATTTTGATAAAAAAACAATATGACAAATGATTAGTGATCGTGATAAATTTTAGGACTAATCAAAGATAAATTGGATAATAATTAAGAATTAGTTTCAGTTTTTGAAGAGAGACTACAGAAATAAAGCACCATTTTGAAGAAAACGAAGAGAATATTGCAAGTATGTCTGAGCTATATTCGAATTTTAATAGCGAAACAAACAAGACTTTTTTTCGTTGTATTTTGATAAAAAAAACAGTGATTTATTATAATACAGATGATTAGTGATCATGATAAATTTTTAGGCTAATTAACGATAAATTTGAGAATAATTAAGAATTAGTTCCAGTTTTTGAAGAGACTACAGAAATAAAAAGCCTTGTGTTGAAGAAAAAGAAGAGAATATTGCAAGTATGTCTGAGCTACATTCAAATTTTAATAGCGAAACAATTTCATCATTTTACAAGACTTTTTTCTTGTATTTTAACAAAAAAAATATATAACAAATGATTAGTGATCATGGATTAATTAATTAGGATTAATCAAAGATAAATTGGATAATAATTAAGAATTAGTTGCAGTTTTTAAAGAGAGACTACAGAAATAAAGCCCTGTTTTGAAGATAAAGAAGAGAATATTGCAAGTATGTCTGAGCTATATTCGAATTTTAATTTTTTTCCTTGTATTTTAATAAAAAAACAATATGACAGATGATTAGTGATCATGCTAAATTTCTGGACTAATCAACGAGAAATTGACGAATTTGTAACAATTAAGGCTGAATTTCAGTTTTTAAAGGCCTCAAAATTGGCTGATTAATTGAAAAATAAGAAAATATTTCGGCGAATTTTGATAAAACTCACTTTTCCTCTTTGGCTTTTTCTTTCTCAGATTCCGCCGAAGATGAAGAATTGGACTCATCATTGTTAAAATCTTCATCACTATCCTTCTTTTTATAATCAGAATCAGAATCTGATAGTACTCTACCTTTCTTCTTTACCAATCTGTAAACATAAAACAAAAATTGAAGATTCTTATTAAAAAATAAAACAAATTATACTTTTTCTTCTTTGAAACTGTTTGTATTTCTTCATCCTCATCATCATCGTTATTGCCATCGGCTTTCTGTTTCATATCTTCCTTTTTCTTCAAAAATTTCTTCAATGCTGTATCAGAATCAGTATCTGATAATTTCTCTGTTAATAATTTATCTTTGCGCCATTTTTTCTTTTTTGTAGCAATATCATTAGCTTCAATTTCATCATTTTTATCAGTATCACCATTACAATTATCAGTTTTAACAGGAGAATCACTTTCAGATCCGCCGTTTTTATCACTTTTATCATCATCAGTTTCAGGAATTATTTTATCGGTTTTATCATCTTTGTTAATTGCTTCTTTTTGTTGTTTTGAAGAATCCTACAATTTAACAATAAAAAATTGCCGATTTAAAAATTAATCTTACATTATTTGAATTATCGTCCGAATCACTCGAGATTTCTTTATCTGAATCCATTGATGCCTGCAATTTAAAAAATTATTTCCAAATTATAATTTTTATGTTGTAAATTTACCAAAGCTAATTCAGCAGCTGCATTAAGGTCATTATCTTCACTATTATTAACCTGTAATTCTGTTAAATTTGGGGAATTTAAATTATCCGATTTGAGCTCATTTTCCGATGATTCTGAAGAAGACGATGATGAATCGTTATCGTTTTTGGTTTTTTTTTGTACGTTTATCACTATCTGATGAAGAATTGGAATTAAGATTGTTACGATGTCTTTTCAACGATTTTAAATCAGTTAATCTAAAACAAAAATTGTTATTTCCATTTAGATTCGATTGTAGAAATTACTTTTTGATTTCCTCAATTTCGTCTCGATTCGTATAGAATTTTTTCATTTCTTCACACTGTACTCTCAACACATTAACAACACATTTCGATTTGAATTTAACATCATCCTTCCAATTATAATCCGAATCTTGGTTATCATTATTGGTCGATGCAATTACTTGTTTTTTATTCGATAATTGTTTGTTTCTATCGTTCAACAAATCAGTATCGGACGATTCTGAATCGGAATCCGAATCTGAACTGTTACCCAATTGCAATCGTGGTGATCGTTTCAAATTTCTAACATTAGAACGTTTCGATCGGCGTCCTTTTAAACTGCCATCATCATCAGAATCCGTTATTATGATAACACTAGAATCGAATTGTACGCTTTTCTTTTCTTTTGGTGTTGCATCCGGACTTTTAATTATTGTTTTCGGTTCAACCAATTTGTTGATATCGACCAATTTTATTGTCGGTTTAACAGTTGGTGTTGCCTCCTCATCTTCATTCTCTTTGTTATCATTGCCGTTGATGTCATTAAAACTGGATTCGATGAGGCTTGGTGTTGCGTCTAAATCGATATCGCTTAATGGATCTTTCTTGATATCGATATTCTCATCTGGATTTTCATCGGTTTTATTTTCGATTAAATCACAATTTACTGTGTCTAAATTGTTTAAGAATTCATCTTTGATCGAATTTGCTGTCTCGTATAGAGATTCAATTAATGTTTTACTTCTATCCAATAGACTTTTCACATCATTCGTTTCTTCAGTGAATTCATTTTTTAAATCATCAAATTTATTCGTAATCTCTGTAATTTTCGTAACATTATCAAAAACTCGCTTCAAAACATCTATTGACATAATTAATTAATTATTTATCCGTTATTTCTCTAATTTCTAACGAATTTATCGAGTTTAATCTGTTGGTAAAACACTTTCCCGCCTTATTGCAATTGATCGAAAATTAACAAAACAATTTAATGTTCATCGGATTGAATTAATTAAAAATTAATCAACTTATTATAAAATTTCCAATATTTGATTTGTAATCAATTAATGTGAAATTATTTTACAAGTGAAATTATTTAAGAAATCAACAATAACAAGACCGCCATTACTGTACAACCGACAATTACGGAAATGTCAAATTTGATTTTACAGTCTACCAATATTCGAATGTTGAATTTCCTAGGAATTATAAAAAACAAAAAATAAACGATTATAAAAATAATTATAATTTTAATTAAATTAATTTGATTTTAATTATTTTATAATTTGGAAAATTCTTGAAATTATTAAAGAAATCGACAGTGCCGAATTTAGCTAATTTTCAGTAGGTCTGCCGAAATTTCCCATGAAATCCACCCATGAATTATCAATTATCAATAACTACATTTATATATAAGCGTAAATATGCGTAATTTCTTACTAATTTTGCAATTTTTATTAATCGTTGTTTAATTAATTAATTTGTAATTGATTCGGATTGATAAATTCAGACATCTTACCACAATGAAATTATTGAAACAACCACTCAGATTTATTTTACACTATTACTGTGCATAATTCGAACTTTATTTTTCAAGTTTTTCACGATTTTTATCCGATTATTGATCTTTTCAGCACTTTCAGTATTATTGAATTGTACATCTGACAACACCGCCAATTAGTTCCAGACAATTCCACAATAGTTCATTTGCACAATTTCTTAATAATTTGATAAAGTAATTGTTTACAAATTCAAATCATAATAAAAGATGATTTAATCGAATTACCGTTAATTTTGTGTAATGAAACGGTATTTTTGGGGTGGAAATCGGGTGGTAATTGATTGAATATTTTTGAGGTTAGTAGTTCATTTTTATTTGCAATAATTTTAATGTTTTACGTATGTTCGATGTTCTAGGAATGTAGATTTTGTGTATCATTTAATTTAATGTATGAGATGTTGCCTAAGGAATTAGGTGGGAAAACTAGTTGAAGTTCAATATTTCCGTATTTTTAATTAGAATCGATGTTTTCCATACAAGAAAACCCATCATCAGTGTTATGTGATACAATTGTATAATTTGTTTAAATAAAATAATAGGTCGTTAGAATTGTATAATTTTAAAGTATTATAATGAATATTCAAGAGTATTTCGAAACGTTTCGCAGTTATATAGGTGAGTTGTACAATCGCAGTTTAAATAAATTAATTTGGAATCTTTCCAGTTGATTATATCGATATCGATTTTACTTTATGGATGACATGGTGTTTGACCCCATTAATTATAACATTCTTGTTACCGGTAGTGATAGTATTGCTGTTATATTTAACCGCATTTATTTTCTATATTTACAAATTACATTGGCACAGTATACGCGAAACACTCCAACAGCGCGATAGATGGGAGGCTGCAAGAAGAACGGCTGCAGCAATTTGGGATGCGCACGGTTGGATCTGGCATGGTTCTTTTATCAAATTCTTATAATTCTCCCCAAAATTAATCGATTTTATTCCGTTAGGTTACGAAATTGATGGTATTGAAAATATTCCAGATAACGGGCCAGCGTTGATTATCTACTATCATGGTGCTATACCAATCGATATTTATTATTTCTTATCGAAAACTCTATTTTTAAAAAATCGTCTAGTACACACAGTTGCCGATTATTTTCTATTCCGTATACCCGGTTTTAATATAATTGCAGATTGTTTAAAAGTTATACCAGGTACAATACAGTCTTGTTCGAATATGTTGAAAGAAGGGAATTTATTGGCGATCTCGCCGGGTGGTGTTTATGAGGCGCAATTTAGCCACCATTATAGTTTGATGTGGAAACGACGATTAGGTTTCGCTAAAGTCGCACTAGAGGCCAAAGTTGTTAGTCAATCCAATATACAATCAATTCGTATTCTAATTAATTAATTTTTATAGCCAATTATTCCGTTATTTACCGAGAATTTACGTGAAGCATTCCGTACTGTGAGTATAGGAAGGCGAATTTTTCTAAGATTGTATGCATTATTTAAATTTCCATTTGCACCAATTTATGGTGGTTTTCCTGTGAAAATGATCAGTCATGTTGGTAGGCCAATCGAATACGATCCAACTTTAACACCGGAAGATTTACAAGCAAAAGTCGCTGCAGCTATTGAAGAATTAATAATAACACACCAAAGACTTCCTGGTAATATTCTATACGGTATTCTCGACCGGATACCGTATTTTAAAGCAAGAAATTCGGTACAACATCACGAATAATTACATTCCTGGAAATATCAAATTAATTTGTACTTAACAACGAATTGGTGATTGAATATTGAAATAAATCGGCTTTAATTATCCAATAAGAACATCTTGTACAGTTTCTCATCTTGTTGATTATCGAATTTCGGTACGAATGGAATGCGTAGAATTTCAGTAAAACCTTCAGAAATCTCCGGTTCTTGATAATTCTTCTTGTACGTATTCAAAATCATTTCGTTGATCGGTGTGTGCGATTTATCCGTCAATTCGCGGAAACGATTATTGTGTTTGATGTGTTGAAAATTTAAATCCATCACAAAACATCGACATTGTATATCGAATTTTTTCGCTATTTCGATATAACGTTGTCGTGTTTCTTTATCGGGATTTGTATTATCGATAACGACGCTTTGTTTTTTACGCAACGATTCCTCTGCTAATTTTACGCATTTATTCCAATTGCCCAATAAATCTCGATTTACATGAATATAGCCTTTTGTCAACAGGAATTTTTTCGTAAACCAACTTTTACCAGAACCGGGAAAACCAACCATTATTATTATTTCCGGATTTGTTAATTTCAAATCTGGATATAGAAGATTCGGTAGATTGCCTGGATTAAATTCGGGAATTTTATAATTTGTTGAATTTCCATTTAAAAAATATTCTTCCGGTGTGAAGAATTTTATACCAATATTGAGAGCAAATAGACGATCCGCACTCGAGTGATCTTTCTTTTTAGATTTCGCCGGCCATCCAGTTTCACGTCCGGCTGCATCGCCCACAAAAAACGACTGTTCCAAATCAATTTCCACATCGCCATTCTTAATCTCCTTTAAAACATTCCACATTCCCGGTGCTGGTTTTCGATAAATCGATCTACCTGTCGCTATAAACACCTGACACGGTATCGATATGTGTTCAATAATCGCTTCAATTTTCCGTTTAAAATCGGCAATTTTACTTGGATCTTTACTTAAACCTAATTGATTTGTGAATATGACGATTTTCTGGCCGTTATTGTAGAGTTGTTGTAGTTTTTTCAAAATATTAGGAAAATTAATTTGCCAATCGTTGTAATCTTTAGGGAATCGTGCACCGGATTTCGTTTTAATTAAAGTACCATCCATATCGAAACCGGCAATTATTGATTGACTATGACAATCGTACGGTGTATAAATCAGTAATTCTTTCCCATCGATTTGCTCCCATTTGCCTTCAACTAAATCGGTTTTCAGCCGTTTCAATTGCGGTTCAATATTGTCGTTTTCGAAGACAATCTCATATTCGTGATAGCCTAAACGGAGTTCGATTTGATCGCCGTTTTTCAAGGTGTATTTCGTGTTTTTCATTAGAGCATAACCGTTACAGCCGGCATACGATTTTCCTAATGTTTGTACTGTTACAGTTTCTGTATCGTAATCGGCGATAAATTCGAGATGATTTCGGGATACGTGTTTGTCTGTAATGCCTGTATTTTCATTGCGGCCGATGATTATCGATTTTTTATGCGGTAAATTGAAAATTTGCTGCGAGTTTGCGAGGCAACGTAGAAAACACGAACGAATACTCGACATTTTCGGCAAACACCCTGTAATTATACGGAATTATTACAAAAATCGGATACCAACAATTATTTCTGTAAAATACAATTATTTACTTTTCAAATCACATAACCTAAAACTACTGTCAATAAAACCAACAGTGCTACAAACATACACTTTTAAATATCCCTAAATATCCTAAAATATAGCCAATTACTAGACTACAATTGATTATTATAGTGTTATTGTTACAATTTTGATGACAAATCCATTAAATATAACCGTTTTTAAAAATATAATATTTTTGTAAATTAAATTTGATGATAATTTTCAAATTTGGTAATTTCAGTACTGCGAACTGTTTGACATAACCTCAATAGAGATAACCTCAAAATTCAGAATTGCCGATTTTGTTTATTTTGAACAAATGGATTACAGTTCGATGAGCGATGAAGATTTAGAAAAATCCCAACCGGAAATTAAACGTTTACGTGGTGATACGAAATTGTGCAATTTCACTAGACGATATGAGAAACGGCCACAAAGAAAATCACGATTAACGAGTCGTGATTCGCTTTCAAATCAATCGAAAGGTAATCAAAAACACTCGATTATTATCGATTAAATAGCGCATTTTCTTATAGATTACGATTTAGATGGTTTAATATTCGATAATGGTTCCTACACAATCAAAATCAATTATTCGTTTGAAGATGAGCCAAAGTAATTCAAGTTTATCATTTCCTCAATTTTGTGTTAAAACAGTTTAATTTTAGAATAATTCCAAATTGTATAATGAAAGCGAAATCGGAACGTAAACGCTTATTTATCGGTAATCAAATCGATGAATGTCGGGATTGTTCCGGTTTATTTTATTTGATACCAAGCGAACGTGGCTATATTACAAAATGGGATGTACAGAAACCAATATGGGATTATGTATTTAGTAAAAATATATGTCCAATTAATAATTATCCAATAATAATGACACAGCCGTTATTTAATTTTAAATCAATTCAAGATTGTATCGACGAGATATTCTTTGAAGAATACGAAATTAACTCAATGTTCCGTACAAATCCGACAGATTTAGCGCTATTAAAATACCAACAAGAGATCGGTTATGAAACTCCGTGTCTTATCGTTGATTCCGGTTATAGTTTCACGCATATTATTCCCTATATCGAAGGGAAAAAGTATTTTAAAGGAATTAAACGGATTAACGTAGGCGGCAAGGTGATTATATTTACGATATTATTAAAATCTAAATTAATAATTATTTCTAGCTATTAACGAATTATCTAAAAGATATAATTTCGTATCGCCAATATCACGTAATGGAAGAGACTTTTGTTATCAATCAAGTAAAAGAAGACACTTGTTTTGTGTCGGAGAATTTCAAGAATGATTTAAAACTAGCTGAATTACCCACAATTAAAAATCCGATAATAAAAAACTATGTATTGCCCGATTTCAATAATATCCGTCGTGGTTATATTCAAGACCCAGACAAACACGATGAAATTGCTGAAAATTGTCAAATATTACGTTTGAATAACGAACGTTTTACAGTGCCTGAAATTTTATTCCATCCATCCGATATTGGTTTGAAATCGATTGGTATTGGTGAAGCTATTTGTAAATCGATTTTGTGTTGTCCGTTGAAATATCAACAACAATTAGCGAAGAATATACTGTGTATTGGTGGTAATTGTAAATTTAATGGTTTTAAAGAGAGATTATTTAGCGAGGTGCGTTCTATGATACCGGCCAATTGGGAGGTGAATGTTTATAAACCGGACGAGTACGTATTTTTGTTTTATTCCCAAGCCCGGACTGGACCGGATCAATCGAGGTGGATCTGAGGGTTTTATCGTTCTACAATATTTCTATACTTTCCCTAATAACTCCACCGATATTGTTTATTTTTTAACGATTCTGGTAGAGTTTATCGAAAATGGAAAGCGCTTTCCAAATATTGAAGAAATTTCCGAATCGGCTTGCTAGAATTCTAGGAAATTGCGAAAAATTGAAGGGCCTCTACATCTTTTAAGGAGCATTAGTTGTTAATTCGGAAAATTCCACTTAAATTTGAATTTATAGACAAAAATCTAGGGGCATGATTCCTTAAAAATTTTGCACATTTCTCCGATAATTTAGCCAATTTTTGCCCGAGAGAGCGCTTTGCAAATCTAAGAAATTTTCCAATCGACTTGCAATAATCCAGTCCGGCGCTACTTAGTCTAAAAATTCTTGTTCAAACCCTATTCCAACATTTAAAATGAAATTCCAGCTCGATCGCCTACAGTTGGACGGGCGGAAAAGTCCTCCTAAAAGACCCGGAATTCAAAGATAAACTCGTGACGAGAGAACAATACGAAGAACAAGGTTTGAGTGCAATTCAAGAGAAATTCAACGATTGGTAAATTATTCAAAAATTAAAACAATAAATTGATTTAAAGTAATATTTAGGTCGGAAATAGTTGACGAAAAACCGAAAACAACCCGCGAAATTCAACCGGTTAGTTATATCGAACATATCAAAAAATACGATGTTTTTGGTAAAGGTGGTGTTGAAGAAATTGATGAAGAAACAAAGACTGATAATATAAGTAGTGATAATACGGGTAATAGTGGGGCAAATAAAGATAATAACGCGTCGGATAATGATGAAGAATCGGCTAATGATAATAAAAATAGTAATAAAAACAAAAAAATTACAAGAAGTACTACAGGGCAAGTTTTGTATCCTGTTAGAGTAATATCGAAATAATTTTGATACTTTTTTAAAATAATTACATATTTATTTTGAGTCGATTTCGTTAATTTTGATAACACAGTTTTGTTTATTTATAGTCGTCTCTAATAAGCCTTGGCTGGTTTTTATCTTGTGATATTAATTATGAATTTTGATAACACTGAAATGATACCCTTCTATATCCTGTTCACAAGTCCAAATCGAGATAGGTCCAGTGGGAAAAATCACGAAAATTATGGCGAGTGAACGAAAATTTACCGTTATACTTTGTAATTTTTTTTTAATTAAAAGGTAGATGTCAAGGTGGAGTTCGCACAAGAACCGGTTGTGAAGAAGTTCTATCGTCATTCTATATTAACCGAAACTAGTGGATTTATTGTTTCGAAAAACTATTTCCTTATTATTACAACAGAATTTTTGCAAATTTTCTTTTAGATTAGTTCAATAATTGTCATTTTTCTACGATTAATTATCGGATGGAATTATTTCAATTAGTGTTGGTTTTTCTTTCCAATTAGAAGCAATTAAAAATCGGATGCCATACGAATGTTATCAACCATTCGAATAGTACGTTCGCCGTTTACGAATTTAGTTTTAGTAAACAGATCTCGTCTAACGGTGCCAGTTGTCCGATCAGTATTGTTGAATTGTCAAAAACTATCAACGACAATTATGACAAATCCGATTGTGAGTACCGTCGAGGGCCAAATTAAGGGCAAAACATTCAACGATTATTTAGGTAATCAATTTTACGGCTTTTTGGGCATACCGTACGCTCAACCGCCAATTGGCAATCTCCGATTCAAGGTAAGGAAATTCAATGACAGTTTAGAAATTTCGGCTATTTTTTTAAATTTATTTGTATTTTCGTTTGTGGAAAAATATAATAAAATCGTCGATAAATACGAGGATATTTGCATGGACAGGTTAATTAATACATACTCTTTCTAATGGAAAATCAACTAAATTGAATGTTAGTTGATTTTAATTATTGTTTAAATTACAATAACAAATAGAAAATTTTTGGTCAAGGTTGTAATACCGGCAGTAAGTGGATTATTTTCGTATGGTTCATTGAAAATTTTATCATAAATATAAACTATACCGTATAAACAACTAAATTTTTACGATATGATGAAAACAAGCGATTTAATCAATTTTTTTATCAAATTATCAGTGAACAATTAAACGTATTTGCGGTATGACGTTAATTGTCTACTTTTTTTTTCTATTATCAGGCGTAATCGATTTTTTCTCGCCTGACGATTTCGAAACATCAAAGTTTAAAATTTATTTTTCTCGTCTAAAAATATTTTTTCCAACAAGCAAACATCGTTTATACAATGCGATAAAAATAGTAAATATTGAGTGGAGACGGATAAAAATATCGTACGAAATCTACAACCGCAAATATTTCAATTCTCCGAACTCGCGTTTAATAAATAAAAGAAATTTACTGTGATTAATACAAGAAAATTGCGGATTTTTGAGGAGAATTCTAGAGAACTTCAAAATTAGAAACTTGCCGTTTTTAAAGCGTTAAATGTGGATTTTGTTGAATTTATTGCCATTTTTTCCAGTTATTATAACGAAAATTTCATCCTCCCAAGAGAAATTATAAATTTGCAGGTGTGCCATTCTATTAATATGTAATTGTTAATTACATCACAAAGTTCATGAAAAAAGACAATTACAGGACACCTGTGGCGTTAAGTCTTGTTCAACTTTATTTCGGTTGATACTATTGATGAGTACTCGTGGCCCATATTTTGTGATTTAAGTGGAACGATTACATCTGATCGTTTTGACCGGCGAAAATGTGAAGCGATTTCCCGCTCGTCCTTGGGACTACGGCAACCGCAAGTAGATTTTTGAAAAGAGCATTTCTTATAGCCCCTAACGGTTATTTCCGTTTTTCAAAATATTGACAAAAATTTGAATTACAGACGAAAATCTAACAACATTTTTTTTCGTATTTTTGTACAATTTCTTCTATTTTCTCTTATAACTTGCCCAATTTTGATTATTTTGCAAAAATTCTTGAACTGTTAGATAGCAAATAGAAAGTTCTTTTCAAATATCCATGAAATTTTCCGATTCCACTGTCAGTTTCCCGGAAAATTAAGAAACGTGTAACGCGGGCAATCGTAAAATAATGACACTGAATTTCCACTCAATTTTTTTCGAAAAAGCACCATTTTTTACAAAAATAATGCATCAGTCGGAAAGAGGACAAAATTATCTACATAACCGTATGTATTTCGAAGCAAAATAATTAATTTTAATAAATGAAAACCCATTTGGTTTTTCCGCGACAACTCAGGCAATTTTCAAAATATCAAAAAAATCTTCCTATCTTGTCCTCCGCCTTTGTATCAGGTTTCGAATGAGGGGTTGATCAATGCTGTCAGATAAAAATTATAGAAAAAGACGTGTTGTCACGTACAGAAGTTTTCTTAATTTTCCGGAAAACTAACGGTGGAATCGGAAAATTTCATGGATATTTCAAAAGAACTTTCTATTTGCTATCTAACAGTTCAAGAATTTTTGCAAAATAATCAAAATTGGCCAAGTTATAAGAGAAAATACAAGAAATTGTACAAATATACGAAAAAACATGTTGTTAGATTTTCGTCTGTAATTCAAATTTTAATCAACATTTTGAAAAACGGAAATAACCGTTAGAGGCTATCAGAAATGCTCTTTTCAAAAAACTATTTGTGGTTGTCGTAGGTTCAAGGATGAGCGAGAAATAGCTTCACATTTTCGCCGGTAAAAACCATGAGATCTAGTTCTCGGCCTTGAGGACAAGGAGTAGTTGTCCACATTTTAAGGACAACAGTCAGAAAAGCTAGTTTTAAAGGTAATTTCCAAAGTAAAAATTTCGTGCATTTTTCAATGGATTTTGATGCTGTAAACGGCATTTGAAAGGGCATTTCTTCGTTGTTGTCGTGAATTATCAGGTTTTTGGAAAATCGAACGTGGTCCGGAGTTACAAAAGAAAAACCGGAAGCATGTTTTTTTATATTTTCGTTCATAACTCTGTTAATATTGCTTATTTTTGAATGAATTTCACACAGCATGTATAAAATTAAAAGCGCTTTCCAATTATAATATTTTCCGATCGCATTGTTAGTTTTTCGGGAAATTTATGAAAAACGAATGGTTGTTGTTGTTACGAGTGGCTTACTTCATCTAGTATCGGATAGAGGGCCTCATCATAATTACAGATTACTTTATCATATATCTGGGGCAACCATCTTACGTGTTTGCAATGTTGTCAAGCCTCTTTTTTTATGATTGAAACCACGCCTTCGGTAATTTTGTAAATATTATTCGTATTTATAACATTTCGAGTATTTGTAACCTTTTTTCGCTTGTTAATCTGTTGGTTGAAAAAAAATTGCAAAAATAGATATATAGACGTCCCTACTTGTTTAGAATGTCTTTAAAAAACATAAAAATTAAAAACCCTCAAACAAGTAAGACGACTATATGACCGTAACTGCGTTAAAAACCAGAAAAAATACTGATAATTGACAAAAGAAATAAAAACCGAAGGTGTGGTTTTAAATCATTAAAAAGAGGTTTGACAACATTGCAAATAAGTAAGGTAGTCGTCTCAAATATATGATAAAGCAATCTGTAATTATGATGAGGCCCTCTATCCGATAGTAGATGAAGTAAGCCAGTCGTAACAACAAAAACAATTCGTTTTTCATAAATTTCCTGAAAAACTAACAATGCAATCGGAAAATATCATAATCGGAAAGCGCTTTTAATTTTATACATGCTGTGTGAAATTCATTCAAAAATAAGCAATATTGGCAGAGTTATGAACGAAAATATAAAAAAACATGCTTCCGGTTTTTCTTTTGTAACTCCGGACCACGTTCGAATTTACAAAAACCTGATAATTCACGACAACAACGAAGAAATGCCCTTTCAAATGCAGTTTACAGCATCAAAATCCATTGTAAAATGCACGAAATTTTTACTTTGAAAATTGCCTTTCAAACAAGCTTAAGTGACCATACCCCTTAACCGGCGAAAATGTGAGAGACTGTGAATTTCCAACTCGCAATTTCTCGCTCGTCCTTAAAGCTACAACAACCGCAAATAGATTTTTGAAAAGGGCATTTCTTATAGCCACTCTTGGTTCTTTCCGTTTTTCAAAATGTTGACAAAAATTTGAATTACAGACGAAAATCTAACAATATGTTTTTATCATATTTTTGTACAATTTCTTATATTTTCTCTTATAACTTGACCAATTGTGATTATTTTGCAAAAATTCTTGTACCGTTAGATAGCAAATAAAAAATACTTTTCAAATATTCAAGAAATTTTCCGATTCCACCATTAGTTTTCCGGAAAATTAAGAAAACGTCTGTATGCTACAACAAGTTTTTTTCTACACTTTTTATTTTACAGCATTGATCAACCCCTCATTCGAAAGCTGATACAAAGGCGGAGGGCAAGATGAAGCCCTTTTTTGAAATTTTGAAAATTGCCTGAGTTATCGAGGAAAAACCAAGTGGTTTTTCTGGCATTGTATTCACTTGTTAAAATTGATTATTTTGCTTTGAAATACATATGATTAGGTTGGTAATTTTATCCTGTTTCCGATTGGCCTATTATTTTTGTAAAAAGTGTTGATTTCTTGAAGAAAATGGAATGAAAATCTAGTCTCTTTGTTTGTGTATTATCAAGCAAGATAACCCGCCGTACTGGTAGACAGTGCGCATTTGTCAAATCGAATTGTGTGTCTCGCTTTGGATTGAGTATCGATGATTCCAAAAACTTTCGATTAGGCAAACCCGCACTGTTTACGTCAAACGCCATCTTGACAAAATAACGACGTTGGATTTCCACAGAATTTTCTTCGAGAAAATCACTATTTTTTACAAAAATAATGGGCCAATCGGAAAGAGAACGAAATTATCTACCTAACCGTACGTATTTCAAAGCAAAATAATTAATTTTTATAAGTGAAAACAGTGCCAGAAAAACCAGTTGGTTTTTCAGCCATAACTCAGGTAATTTTCAAAATATCAAAAACAGCTTTCTATCTTGCCCGCCGCCTTTTTATGAGCTTTCGAATGAGGGGTTGATCAATGCTGTAAGATAAAAACTGTGGAAAAAAACTTGTTGTAGCGTACAGAAGTTTTCTTAATTTTCCGGAAAACTAATGGTGGAATCGGAAAATTTCTTAAATATTTGAAAAGTATTTTTTATTTGCTATCTAACGGTACAAGAATTTTTGCAAAATAATCACAATTGGTCAAGTTATAAGAGAAAATATAAGAAATTGTACAAAAATACGATAAAAATATGTTGTTAGATTTTCGTCTGTAATTCAAATTTTCATCAACACTTTGAAAAACGGAAAGAACCAAGAGTGGCTATAAGAAATGCCCTTTTCAAAAATCTACTTGCTGTTATTGTAGCTTCAAGGATGAACGAGAAATCGCAAGTTACAAACTCACATTTTCGCCGGTTAAAATTTTGAGAAGTACCCTGTGCCCTTAAGAGACTTATCATGCATCGAAATTAAAGTTAGTATCACTAGACCTTAACTTAAGTTACAGAATTTGACCCTTAGTGTTAAACGAGAAAAACGTGTCTCACTCCATTAAAAATTGTTTACATTTTCTTCATAAAAAAAATAATGACGCTCTAACAATTAAATAAAACATGCAGGCTAGAAACAGAAAAAATTACTTTAGCATCAATTAAAGTCTTTGTTCGAAAGAAAATCTAGAAGTAAATTTTCCCCATAACTTAGTTTATATCAATTTGTTTGTAATGAGTGTGTAGTTTAGGCGATTGCAAATTGAAGAGCTTTCCAAATATGCAAGAAATTTTTCTTCATTTTCAGTAGTTTTCGGGAAAATTGCGAAAAACGGCAAGTTTAAGGTTTTCTTGTGCAGTTTTAAAGCGAGTTTATAAATTTTTAACAAATTTTTCCATGATTTTACCCGAATTTTTAAAATTCTGATAGCGAAACAACCAATTACAAGTCCAAAGAACTCGTTTTTTAAACTAACAATTGTTGTAGTTTGATCAAGTTTTAGTTCTCAATAACTCCAAAATTTAAAAATTTCTCCAATTACTGTATTGTTGAGTAATATTTTGGAATTATATCAACAAATTACAAAAACTTATCAACAATTCACTTGAACACTCAACTATTTGATAGTAACAAACAATACACTTTAAATTCCCGGAACTTTACTAAATTCGTTAATCATAAGTGGCAAAATTATAAAAATTTCTACTATTACCGATTTTTCATAAATTTCAGGCGCCGGCTCCCCCGAAACCTTGGCAAGGCGTCTATGATGCAACCAAAGAGGGTCCAGCATGCCCATCAAAACACCAATTATTCTTCCATATTATCGGCGATGAGGATAATTGTTTAGTATTGAATGTTTTCACAAAAGAGGTAAATTTGCTCATTACTACTAATAATAATAATAATAATAATAATAATAAAATAAAATTCAGCTAACCAATGAAGATACGAATATTAAGAAATTAAAACCGGTGATGGTATGGATACATGGCGGTGGTTTCAGTTATGGTTCCAGCGAACTGGATATATACGGCCCTGAATATTTAATGACCGAAGATATTGTACTTGTTTCAATCAATTATAGACTCGGCATCTTTGGTATGTTGTTATCATCCCAATAATCAATACTGATTGATGTCAATTGGTTTTAATTGATAGGTTTCTTGAGTTTCAACGATCCAAGTTTGGAAGTACCCGGCAATGCGGGACTTAAAGATATGGTAATGGCATTGAAATGGGTACAGAAGAATATCGAAAATTTCGGTGGTGATCCGAAGAATGTGACGATCTTTGGCGAGAGTGCCGGTAGTGCTGCTGTACATTATCTACTTCTATCGCCATTAACGAAAGGTTTATACCATAAGGCTATTATGCAAAGTGGTAGTGCATTGAATTGTTGGGCACGTGGTACCATTAACGGGAAAATAGCCGGTGAATTGGCTGATTGTAAAGAAACCGACGAGAAGAAGATTTTTGAACATTTAAAACAATTACCAGCAAATAAAATCATTAAAACCCTACATAAAATACCCGATGTAAGTGCGATTATTACTTAAATTTGTTGATTATTTAGTTTAAATTTTCAGATATTTACAGCAGAATTACTCCGTCCTTTTGGGCCAGTTGTTGAACCTTATCAAAATGATAACACATTCCTATCAGAAGAACCGTTGGAGATTATCAAAAATGGTACTTATAATCACGTACCGTTGATAATTGGTTATAATTCGAAAGAGGGTATATTTTTCGATGCTGTACGACGGTTTATACCAAAAGCTGAAATTACAAGAGATTTTGAAACTGAAATCAGCCATTTATACAACATTCCGAAAGGCACTGAAAAATCGAAAGAGATTGCAGCGAAGATTAAAAAGTTTTATTTTGATGATGAGGAAGCAACTGAGAAAAATCTTGATAAATTATACATGGTATTGCTTTTTTCCATGTAAAAACACCTGTAATTATTTATTTATTTTCAGATGAAAGGTGATACTCAATTCATTTACGATATACACCGTACTATTGACGGCCATAGATCAACAAGTCAAGCCCCAATTTATATCTATCGAATGTCGATAGAGACATCACTGAATCTCTACAAGATGATTTCGTTATCTAAAGCTACTCCATTTTTAGTTTTCCTCAATTATTTAGCATACAAATCCGGTAACGGTATGGCAAGGAGAATGTTCTTAAAAGCGGCCAGTACATTCCTAAATAACCACAATATAAAAGGTGTATGCCATGCTGATGATTTATCGTATCTATTGAAAACATTCTTAACGAAAGATATATCTGTTGGTACAGTTGAAGAATTAGCTGTACGTAAATTTGTGAAATTGTGGACGAATTTTGCCAAAACTTCATCACCTGTCCAAAATGAGGGTGATGATCTATTGAATGTTGAATGGAAACCGATAACACAAGATGAATTCCATTATCTTGATATTGATGAGAAATTGCGCTTAGATAAAGATCCGGATGTTGAACGGATCAAAACGTTGCGTTCCATTTTCCATGATGATTGATGCTTTTAAAATTATGAGGTTTATGTTTTGTTTTGTTTTGTTGAATAAAACACGTATTTTTTTAATTCTTGCCCTTTTTGCACGTACCCCAAAATTGAATTTTCGTAATTTGAATTGATACTAGTGATGGTTGCGATTTATCGTCATAGTGATTTATAACTGCGATTTTAACGACACACGAACAATACAGAGATTTTTTCTTGATTTCTATACCGGTTAATAGAGTGCATGAGTAGTTTTGCCTCTAGCAATTTGTAAACCAGCCATTTGAATCATGCTCTTCATTCAGAGTATTCTTACAACTTAATGTCCGTCATTTCGACGAAATTCGAGGTGGCTTCCTCCCGAGCTGCAGGCCAGTTGTTCTGGATTTGATTGCCGACGATCATCTCTTCAACGTATATTCCTCATCGTATCCTACAATTGTGATATTCAGTTAAAGATTGGGTAATAATAGAATACCTCCTTCAGGGTCTGGGAGGCTGGTATTCGTGTTGCAGACTTCAACTTCAAAAACGCCATAAATATTCCAACACTATTCGCTACAATTTAATGGTGTAATCATAAATTTTACAATTCTAACGATGTGTCATGACTCATGAGATTACTTATTTTTTTTTAATATTGAACCAGAACCAGGCCTGGAGTGGATAAGGCGGTTAGACGGGGGTTTCTGCCAGTTTGAACTGTCATTAGGAGGCCCATGCCATTGCCTTTTCAATTCAAATCTTAATGTGAAAAACAAATAGAAATTTTTAATAAGCCGATATCTCGCTTGTTTTTGGAAATATCGCGAAATAGAGACAGATTTTAAGAGTATTTTAAGGTGCACCATGGATCTAAGGGCTTCTTTCATCTCAGAAAATTCCGATTGCACCTTGAAATCTTTCCGTTTCAATCACTAGAATCTGTTTGGCAAACAAGCATTTGTCTCACGCTTTTTTTGTCTTTACCGGGGCCAAAATAGTCCGGTCCAGAGCTGAATAGAACGGATAATTTAATTATTTGAAACATCGGTGCTCTGATAAAACATTTTAGAATTATTATTATGGAAATTGTTAGAATTACGAAAATATTTTATAGGCGCCATTAAAATAAATAATGATAATAATGGTATATAATTAGCAAAATTACCGTCCATTTATGTGTTTATTATTAAATCTACCATATTAAGGTTATCTAATTTTAGCTGCTGTTTTAAAAACCACTTCTCATAATCTAAACATTAATATTATAGCTGATAAAAAGGCTTCAGTTAAAACATGAAACAGGATGTTTGCCTAAAAATCTGAAAACCTATAAATACTAGATTAGTAATTAGTCGTTTAGTTTAAACAAATACAATACCTCCTTATCGCTTATCAGACAATTAACTCGATGCCAATTATACTTTACTTATCTCAATTGAATCTAATCCATTTTAGCGACTTTTCAAGGACGTGTTTCAAAAATATGGAAATAGTTCCAACTGTGAAGACTCTTTTGTCAATTTACCCAATTTCTTGAAATTTTCTACAAGCAGGACTTACAATTAAATTGTATTGTTTGTTTTAATGTTGGGTTTTTGTTTTTTCGAGAAATGCTTACTAAGGCTGCTTTCTAGATAATTAACGTTTGTATTCGATAATTGGTCATATCGCAGGATTTTATAAAGCGGATGCCAATTGTTGGCCAATTATTGCACGATGAGCGACCCTATTGTTGGTGTCGAAACGGGAAAACTCCGCGGCACCATTGAGAAAGACCACAATGGTAAAGAATTTTACACTTTTCGAGGTATTCCCTATGGAAAACCTCTAATTGGTGAATTAAGATTTAAGGTATAACTCTAATTATTTACAATTTTGATTTATTTAAATTATTATTAGGCCCCAAACCCTACTGAAGCCTGGTCGGGTATTTTAGATGCCAACAAAGACGGTGATGCGTGCTATTCGAGACATGAAATCACGCATAAATAGATTGGTTCCGAAAATTGTTTAGTTTTAAATGTTTATACACCGACTTTATCAACTAATGCCAAAAAACCTGTGATGGTTTGGATTCATGGGGGTGGTTTTATATTCGGCTGCAACAGTACCGAATTCTATGGCCCTGAATTTCTGGTTGCTGAAGATGTTGTTTTGGTGGCCATCAACTATCGGCTCCAGGCTCTCGGTTTTCTATCATTAGAAGATCCAAGTTTGGAAGTACCTAGAAATGCTGGCCTCAAAGATATGGTATTGGCATTAAAATGGGTACAAAAGAATATCGAGAATTTCGGTGATGATCCGAAGAATGTTACAATTTTTGGGGAAAGTGCCGGTGGTGCTGCTGTACACTATCTGGTTCTATCACCGGTCACTCAAGGATTATTCCATAAAGCGATCATTCAAAGTGGTTGTGTTACAAATCCATGGGCTTGTGGTAGATCTGTTGCCGTTGAATTAGGGCAACATTTAGGTTTGTCTACAACGAATGAGTAAGAATTATAAGAATTATAAGAATTATAATTGACATTCTGAATACAATCATCAATCATAGTAAAAATGCAAAAAATCCGATCTATTTGTATCGCATGTCAATTGAAAGTGGTTTAAATGTGGCAAAAAATCTTGATAATATACCAGAAAAAAAGCAAAAAATTCCTACAAGTTGAAATAAAGGAAAGATGGAATTTTACCTTGAAGAAAAAACTTTGTTTTGCGTGTCTGAAGGGAAATCATCGTATAGAAAACTGTACTAAAAAAGAAGTCTGCCGAAGTGATGGTTGTGAAAAACTTCATAACAAAATATTACACAAGAAAGAATAAAGACAAATCAAGTATGAAAGAAATACAGAAAATCAAGAAAAAGTTGTAAGTGCCCAAGTAGTAGATAACACAACTGCAACGACCGATGAAATTTTGCTAAAAATTGCACCTGTAACAATTGTATCAGGAAGTAAAAACATCCGTGTAAACGCTCTGTTCGACGAAGTTTCCACGGTGACACTCATTGACCAGGAATTAGCTGACAAACTTGGTTTACAAGGAGAACCGAAAGAACTACGAGTAAAATGGAAGGATAGGTCTTCTATTAAGTCTATATTATCTACAAAAGTTCATTTCCACCTTCTTGGTCCTGATCTTGAAGAGTTTTATTTACAAAATGTTTATACAAAGAAAGATTTGGATTTACCGATACAGTCAATCAATATCAAGAGATTTAAGACTAAATGGAGACATCTTCAGAAAATATCAATTAAAGACTTTCAGCTCGTGAACAGCAAACCTAAGATATTGATAGGACAAGATAACAGGGACATAATTACAACAAGAGAGTTGATTGAGGGCCCAAAGAATGCTCCAGTACTGTCCAGGACGAAGTTAGGATGGGTGGTTCATGGAAATATTGGACCCTACAGAAATAGAACAGACATTAAGTTCAATTCTTGTATCTGTAAGGATCAAGAATTATATGATATGCTTGAAAATTCATACAAGTTAGAAAATATGGGCGTAAATACAATTAAAGAAATTCTAATATCTAAAGAAGAAGAACGTGCTTTGAAAATAATGGAAGAAACTACGATGAACATGGAGACAGATGGATGATTGGTTTGTTATGGAAGGAAGATGACACAATTTTGCCAAAAAATAAACAAGATGCTGTGAACAGATTGTTATCAATAGAAAAGAAAATGCGAAATAATATCATATTTGGGAATGAATACAAGAAGAAAATACGTGACTACTTAAAGAAGGATTACGCAAGAAAATGTGCCGAGCCTGAAGAAACATCGAGAAGAACGTGGTATCTGCCATATTTTGCAGTTATCAATCCAAATAAACCTGAGAAAATCCGGTTTGTATTTGATGTTGCAGCGAAATCAAGAAATACAAGCTTGAACGATGCTCTGTTGAAAGGCCCTGATCTTTTGAATTCACTTCTATTTTATTGAAATTCCTTGAAAGAAATATTGCGTTTGCTGGTGAAGTAAAAAAAATGTTCCACCAAGTTGAAATTATACCGCAAGATCGCACAGCTCAGAAATTTTTATGGCGAGAAAATGAGAATGATAGAATGAGAATGAAGTGTACGAAATGGTGAGAATGATTTTTGGAGCTGTATGTTCCCTTGCTTCTTCCAGAACCGGTTAATGCAATCATGATGAAATATTACATGGACGACTATATTGACAGCAAAGATACCGAGGATGAAGCTTTTTACATGGTTAACTCTGTCATCGATCTTCACCAAAAATGGGGTTTTGTTATGACAAACTGGGTTAGTAATTTTAAAGAGTTACTTCGCCGTATTCCACTAGAATCAAGAAAACCAGAGGTGAAGAGTTTAGACTGTAAGAGACAATCAATTGAAAGAAGTGAAGATAATTTGGTATGGACAAGGAAGATAAGAAAAGAAATTGAAGAAAATCTGAATGGAAGTAAAATTTGCACCAAACGTGAAATGTTGAAAATTGTTATGGCGATTATACCTGCTTTGGGAAGGTACTACTACAAGAACTTTGGCGAAAAAACATTAATTGGGATGATTCAGTGCCGACAGATATCAATGACAAATGGATACAATGACAACAACTCTGAAACAAATAACGAAATTGACAATTCCAAGATGTTGTGCGAAAAACATCTATCTGGCAAACAACATCGAAGTTCACATGTTTTGTGATGCAAGTGAGAAGGCCTTTACTAGTGCAGTTTATCTCAAAGTATTATTCGAGACAAAGAATGTTGTTTCGTTTATTGTTGGCAAATCCCGAGTAGCACCATTGAAACCTATGTCGATTCCAAGGTTAGAACTACAAGCTGCTATCCTAGGAAGTCGACTGGTTAAATACGTTTGTGAAGAACTAGATTTTGAAATAAAAAAAGTGGTTTGTTGGACCGACTCTAAAACAGTTTTATGGTGGATTAGATCTGAAGATTATAAAAAATTGAAACCCTTTGTGGCTCACAGATTGAGTGAAATTAAAGAAAACACGAACCTTAATTGGTGGCGATGGGTTCCTTCAAAAGAAAATGTTGCAGATGATGCCATAAAAGTAGGTTCTAAGAGCAGTGATAAAAACAGATGGCTTGCTGGTCCAGAATGTTTGTTAAACGGAAGAAAAATCACCTGATCTGAAGAGAAGCTACAAGAACAAGTGATGGAACAGACAAAGGCAAATAAACATTTGGAAATTTAAAAAGATTTCTTCATCGCAACTGCTTTGAACTTAATAGATACCAGAGAATCTTTACCTGATATTAGCCGTTTTTCGTCATGGTCACGATTAATAAGTGCGACTGCATGGCTACTACGTTTTATAAAAAGATGTAAAAAATTAGAATTAAGAAGTAAATTAACAGTGGATGAAATCAACGAAGCAGAAATTATTTGGACTAAAACTGTACAACATGAAAGTTTTGAGGAAGAGCTGAAATACTTACGAAAAGATAAAGTTCTAACAATAACTATCACCTAAAATTGACTCAAATGGTATTTTACGGGTACGAGGAAGAATTGAATTTGCAGTTGTCATTAACGAAGACACGAAAAAATCCTAATGTCTTGGATGGAACACACAGATACACGCAGTTCATTCGAAAACAGGACATTTAGGCGTTGAATATGCAGTGAACACATTGAGAAAAAAATACTGGATTCTGAAAATGAAAAATGAAGTTAAGAAATTTCTTAAAATTAGTAGCATTTGTAAAGTAAAGAGAGCGAAACCTCAATGGGACCTCTGCCTGATGTCGTCCGTTTACATATGTTGGGATGGATTACTTTAGACTCTTGGAAATAACTGTTAGACGTTCTACAGAGAAAAGATATGGAGTGATATTTACGTATTTGGCAGTTAGGGCAGTACATGTTGAATTAGCTGGTTCTTTAGACACGAGCTCCGCTATTATGGCAATTCGTAGGTTTGTGGCTAGAAGAGAAATTCAAAGAAAAATTCTTTCAGACAATGGAACTAATTTCAAAGGTGCTGAAAAAAATTGAAGACATCGCTTTCTGAACTTGACGAAACTTTAATAGCACAAGAATTGACTGCCAGAAACATAGAATGGTCATTTATCCCCCCAGGTTCGCCTCATATGGGAGGCAGTTGGGAAATATTGGTGAGGTCAATTAAAACATTTCTTTATGCCATACTTAAGGAAAGGAAGTGTGAGAATATTGTAAACAACAGACCATTAACTCACGTGTCCGTTGACTCAGATGATCCGACGTGTTTAACTCCAAATCATTTCTTGTTGGGTGGTAGTAATATATTAACCACACCTGGTAAATTCGATTTAAATGAAAGAAATGTAGAAAGTTGTGACGCATTTCCCAAGCATTAATAGATGCATTCTGGAAAAAAAGCTAAATGGTTTACAGACAATAGTGAAATGTTAAAGAAAGGTGATGTCGTAGTGATGTGTGAGGAAACGTTATTAAGAAATCTGTGGACAATGGGGATCGTGGTGGATTCTTTTACTGTTAGAAATGGTAAAGTGCGGGTAGTAGACGTAAAAACAAAAAAATTGTGTTTATCGAAGATCTGTCGCTAAAATTGCTAAGTTGGATGCTTCGTAAAGACATGTGAGGAGTAACAGTAACTGTTTTGTGGTGAACTTCTACTTTTTTAAGTGGAAGAGAATGTTTAAGACTTTGTATTATTGTATTATTATTATTTTGTTGAGATCTAGTGAAATCAAGTTTTGTGAATTATTATCATAAAGGGTGAAATTCCAAACACTGCGTTAGAAAAATCTAATTTTTGATGTGTCATCAATTTTGATGATTGTTTAAGTTACATCCCGAACTATGGGACCTACCTTATCAAAAGATAAGAAAACCAACCCCTAATCTAATAATATAAAAAGGGATCGCCTTAAGCGGCCCTTCAGTTATAATTAAGAAACGAACTCATCAACTTGTATTTTTTGAATTTCATTCCAGATTTGTTAACATAGTCATCTTGTGTAATTTCAAAATAAATTAATTTTTTTTTCAAGTTGCAAAATTTTTGTGTTTTAACTTTTACCAACAATTTAATAGATAGTGATGACTCAATTTTTGGCAAAACATCAAAACAAGATTAGAATAGTTTAAAATTATCTGCCTTGTTTAGAATTTTTCATACAGATTATTAGAAACATAACATGCATATTCATTGAGAGAGAGAGATATTAAGATCTACATAGAGATAGAGAGAATTTATATAAAAAAATGTTTTTCAACTAAATTACGGTTATTTTGTCTCATTTATAAAAAACCACTACTCATGATCTAAACATACGTAAGTATTATTAATGAGCTTTAGTTAAAATATTAAATAAATATTCGATTTTTTATCAGAAAACCAATAGAAAATACTGCAAATTTATTGAAGTTATAAAACAGCTAGAGTAGATTAATTTGATATTTTGTCGATTCAATTCAACAAGTGCAAGATTATCTTATCAGTGATCACAAGTAATACTAATGAATTTTAAAATTGCTTCAATCTAATTAAAACATTTATCGGTGAATTTTTCCAGTTTTTGCGTTGCAACAGTGTCAAAATTGTGTCAAAGTTAATTAGGAAGAATCTTTCTTTTTTTTTATTCCTGTCAGTTCCTTCAGTCTTTCTTCAGTTCTGCTATGAGGAGTGGTCCTTGCATTGTTTCGTCAAGTGTTTACCAAAATTAGTATTAACCTTGATACTTGACACTTGATAAAATCACCGGCATTGTAATTTGTTTTATAAAGCGGTCACAACAGTTGTTGGCCCATCATTGCAAAATGAGCGAGCCTATTGTTAGTGTTGAAACGGGAAAACTCCGAGGCACCATTGAGAAAGACATCAATGGTAAAAAATTTTACAGTTTTCGAGGTATTCCCTATGGAAAACCTCCAATTGGTGAATTAAGATTTAAGGTATAACTCTAAATATTTACAATTTTGAATTATTTAAAGATAATTTTGATTAGGCGCCAAAACCTGCTGAAGCCTGGTCGGGTATTTTAGATGCCAACAAAGACGGTGATGCGTGCTATTCGAGACATGAAATCACGCATAAATTGATTGGTTCCGAAAATTGTTTAGTTTTAAATGCTTATACACCGACTTTATCAACAAATGTCAAAAAACCTGTGATGGTTTGGATTCATGGGGGTGGTTTTATATTCGGCTGCAACAGTACCGAATTCTATGGCCCTGAATTTCTGGTTGCTGAAGATGTTGTTTTGGTAGCTATCAACTATCGGCTCCAGGCTCTCGGTTTTCTATCGTTAGAAGATCCAAGTTTGGAAGTACCCGGTAATGCTGGTCTCAAAGATATGGTATTGGCATTAAAATGGGTACAAAAGAATATCGAGAATTTTGGTGGTGATCCGAAAAATGTTACAATCTTTGGGGAAAGTGCCGGTGGTGCTGCTGTACACTATCTGGTTCTATCACCGGTCACTCAAGGATTATTCCATAAAGCGATCCTTCAAAGTGGTTGTGTTATAAATCCATGGGCTTGTGGTAGATCTGTTGCCGTTGAATTAGGGCAACATTTAGGTTTGACTACAACGAATGAAAAAGAATTATTGGAGCATTTCTTAAGAGTTCCAGTTCAGGAATTATTTCAAGCTGCCGAGAAAATAAAAGAAGTAAAATTATACAAAATATATTATTAGGCTTACTAATTTGATGAAATTTAAGGAATTCTTAGCCAGTTGCAAGCGCCCCTTTGGCCCGGTCATTGAGAAACCTTCACAGGATGCATTTTTAACGCAACATCCCATCGACATTATCAAATCGGGCAAATATAATCACGTGCCGATGTTGATGGGTTACACTAATAGAGAAGGAATGCTATGGCACTTTGTTAGAAAAGAATTTGTACCACATTCCGATTTTGAAAAAACAATCCCGCATACCTTCAATGTTGAAAAAGGTTCAGACGCTTCAAAACTTATCGCCGAGAAAATTAAATCTTTCTATTATGGTGATAAACAACGCTCCGATAATGATGTAGATACTTACAATTTGGTGAGGCTCATTAATTTTTAAAATTGAGTTGTATTTATAATTTTTATTTCAGCTGGAAAGTGATAGTTTCTTCATAATTGACATTCTAAATACTATCATCAATCATAGTAAAAATGCAAAAAATCCGATCTATTTGTATCGCATGTCAATTGAAAGTGGTTTAAATATGTTAAAAAATGTTCATCAAATAAAAGATCCAGGTTTAAATTATTAAAATCGTCTCTAATTTTAAAATAACGCTACATTCTTCCAACAGGTGCGGCTCATGCGGATGATCTGGGCTATTTATTTACGAATCATTCAACACCAGAAATCAAACCCGGTAGTATTGAGGATATCGGTAGACGTCGATTCTGTAAGATTTGGTCAAATTTTGCCCGATACGGCCGTCCAAATCCGCACGATAATGACGATTTGATCAATATTGAGTGGAAACCTGTTACACCAGAACAATTACATTTTGTCGATATAGGAAAAGAGCTAACCAGTGGCGTCAATCCGGAAAAAGAACGGTTGGAATTCTGGAATGGTATCGCGAAAATGTGCCCCAAGGCCAAAGTTTTCTAAATGAGTTTAAAGCAGTTTTTAATAAAAAAAATATAATTACAGATTATTCAATGTAGAAATAAAAATTAAAAAAACCAAAATAATTAAATAATTTGCTTTATTAATTTGTAATCAAGCAACATTTTAGGAGATTTGTGCAAATAAACCATCGATTATCGAGATAATTTCCAAATTAAAACCGGATTTTATTACACTTAAACCGATCGATAATCGAGTCAAGTAATTATAGTCAAATGCCACTCATAATCGGTTATTTTTCAAATGAAGCCGGACTGCACCATTTGAAAAATCCCTTTGAATTTCTATCGATGTGGCGTGCGACAAATACTAATTTTTCATCAACAGTTTCTCGTTTATTTTTCAAACTGATTCTAATTACCGAAACGGAATTTGAAAGATTCCAATATAAAAACTTATTATTTTCTACTTTATTTTTTTTCACGTTATCGATGATTAAATATAGGTATTGTTTCTGTTAAAAAAAAAAAAAACAAAGTACACATTGGTGAATAGTTTTGAGTTAGTAACGGTAACTAAAAACATTTTTGAAAAATAAATAAAAAGTTTGTGTTCTAGTAAAAATTGTCTTGAATTGATATTCAATTAATATACACATATTAAAGGAAACATTTACTTGGAGTTTAAATTGTAACAGGTTATGGGCCCAGACCCGTTGTAACTGTGTTACTGAGTAAATGTTGAAGAATCCTTAGTTTGAGGAGTAATATAAATATATTTTGAAGAAGAATCGATTAAAATGGATTTCAAGACGCAAATAGAAAAGTTAGAAGGGGCAAATAACTGGACAAAATGGAAACGACAAGTTGAATTAATATTGCGGCATAATGATGTCATAAATGTGGTTAATGGTGAAAAGGCAAAGCCAATTGTCTCAAGTGATGAAGAAGATGTTGTGAAGAAAGAAACATTTATTAAGGAATTGAAAGAATTCGAGAAGAATGATTCGTTAGCGCAACTGATTCTAATATCGAGTTTGAATGATTTAAATTTAGAATTGACCACTACGTGTAATTCGTCAAAAGCAATATGGGAAAAATTGTTGTCTGTTTATGAACAAAGTTCTGGACAAAGACTTGATCGTTTGATGGAACAGTTTTTTTACTTTTGATAATAATCATTCAGACGGTATAACTGTGCATGTAGCACATTTACAAACGAATTTTCGTGAATTGAATGATGAATTAAAAAAGTTACACAAACTGAATTGCCTGAAATACTACTTATGAGTAGAATAATATCTACACTTCCATCACAGTATTTTGAATTTAAAAGTGTATGGGAATCTGTTCCTGTAGATGAAAGAACTGTAAATAATTTGATAGAACGTCTTAGATTAATAGAAATGAG
Source organism: Mylabris phalerata (assembly GCA_020740385.1). Classification (NCBI taxonomy): domain Eukaryota; kingdom Metazoa; phylum Arthropoda; class Insecta; order Coleoptera; family Meloidae; genus Mylabris; species Mylabris phalerata. Next base: position 309,010 of record JAJEOX010000222.1, read on the forward strand.
ATTACCAAACAAACATAGCGAATCTAGTGCACTTATGGCAAAATTGACATCAAATAATAAACCAGTATATAAGAAAGATAAAAAACCAGTAAGATCGCAGTTGAAATGTTTCAAATGTCATAAAACAGGACATTTCATTAAAGACTGTCCTAAGAAAAATTCAAGAAAAGAAGAAAAAACTGAAGGTGAAGCTTTTGTGTGTTTTGGTTATGATATAAATGAAGAAAATATGTGGTTAGCAGATACAGGTGCTTCAACTCACATGACAAGTAATAAAAATTATTTCGTAACATATGAGACGTTTAAAAATCCAAGAAAAGTTCAAATGGGAAATGGTGATACAATCAATGCATATGGTGAAGGAACTATAAATGTTGAAATGTATATAAACAATAAATGGCACAAGAATTATTTATCAAATGTATGGTATATTCCTGAGATTGGAAAGAATTTGTTTTCTGTTGGTCAGACAATTAAAAAGGGATATGTTTTTAAAGCAGATCAAAAAGGTTGTATTTTAATAAAAGATAATGTTGTAAAAATTAATGGAAAAAGAACACCAAAAGGACTATACATGTTGGAGATGAGAGTGTGTATTCCAGTGAAAAATGCGGAAGCTCTAATGATTACTTCTGTTGATAATCTACAGCTTTGGCATGAGAGACTGTGTCATCAGAACAAGCAACATGTAGCAAAATTCTTGAAACAAAGAAATATAAATATAGAACGTAAAACAAATGAAGACTTTTGTGAAGGTTGTGTATTTGGAAAACAGTATAGACTGAGTTTTCATGATAGAAAATACAGACCAACAAAAATAGGTGAACTTATTTATGCAGATGTATGTGGGCCTATGCAAGAAAAGTCTGTAGGTGGTTCAAGATATTTTCTATGTTTTAAAGATGATTATTCAAAATTTCGTCGTGTGTTCTTTATTCAATCAAAAAGTGAGGTAATACAATGTTTGGAAATCTTCTTACGTGAAGCTGATGTTGCTGAACATAAAATAAAAGAATTTTTAACTGATGGTGGCAAAGAGTTCGACAATTATGAAATAAAAAGAATTTTACAAATGAAAGGTATTAATTTCAGAATAACAATGCCGTATACACCAGAACAAAATGGTGGTGCTGAAAGAGAAAATCGTACATTAGTGGAGTGTGCTCGTTCGATGCTTCATACCAAGAATTTGCCAATTAGTTTGTGGGCTGAAGCAGTCAACACGGCTGTGCATGTTTTAAATCGAACTGGTATTTCATCCGAAAAAGATAAAACACCAATAGAATTGTGGTTTAATAAAGAAAATACTGATATTAAACATTTTCGAATTTTCGGTACTGAATGTTATATACATATTCCAAAAGAGCGACGTCGTAAATGGGATAAAAAGAGTATTAAAGGTCGTTTTGTGGGATATTGTGGGGAGAAAGATGGTTACAGAATATGGCTTCAAGAAGGTAATAAAATTATTATCAGTCATGATGTTATATTTAAACAGGAAGAGACAGTGCAGAAGATGATGCAATTAACAATTCAAACAAAATCAGATGATACTTTTGTGCTTGCTAGTAATAATGAAAATATTTCTGAAGATGACATGAATAGTCATGTTGAAGGGAAAATATTAGAAGATGAAGAAAATATTGAAAAATCAAGAACTCGTCGACAAATAAAACTGCCAAGTTATTTGTCAGATTATGTTATGTTTATAGAATGTGATGTTCCTGAATCGTATAACGAAGCTATGAAATCCAGTAATTCACATCTCTGGAAAGAAGCTATGGATGAGGAAATGCAATCATTAGCAGAAAATGAAGTTTGGGAGCTTGTAGAATCGCCACAAAATAAAAGTATTATTTCAAATAAATGGGTTTTACGTATAAAAACAAAACCAGACGGAACACAAAGATATAAAGCAAGATTAGTAGCAAGAGGGTATTCACAAAAACCTGGTATAGATTATGAAGAAACATTTAGTCCTGTGGTACGATTTGAAACTGTGCGTGCTGTTTTAAGTGTGGCTGCTTCTGAAAAACTCCATTTGGTACAATTTGATGTAAAAACTGCATTTTTGTATGGCAAACTTGACGAAGATATATATATGAAACAACCAGAAGGTTATAATGATAATAGTGGTAAAGTATGTAAGCTAATACGTAGCTTATATGGTTTAAAACAGTCACCAAGATGTTGGAATAAACGTTTTGTCAGTTTTCTGAACAAAGAAAATTTGAAAAGAAGTACAGCTGATCCATGTTTATTTGTAAAAATTAAAAATGAAATTTATAAAATTAAGAGAACGTTTGGGTTTAATAAACGTGTACTTTGGGGGAAAGTGTTAAAAAAAAAAAAAACAAAGTACACATTGGTGAATAGTTTTGAGTTAGTAACGGTAACTAAAAACATTTTTGAAAAATAAATAAAAAGTTTGTGTTCTAGTAAAAATTGTCTTGAATTGATATTCAATTAATATACACATATTAAAGGAAACATTTACTTGGAGTTTAAATTGTAACAGTTTCGATACAAAATCGAAAAATTTGGAAAGGGCCGAATATAAGACTCGGCCTTATACCGGCCTACTTCCCCGACACAGTCCGGATAGTTAATCATGAATCAGAATAGGATATTAAAAACAAGTTTCAGAAGTCGACAATTAATGCACGAGACCGAGTTTTTTTTAAAAAACGAGTATCGTAGCACGAGTTTTTTATACTATATATCATTTGAGCGCGGAATAAAAAGTAGTACGGTAGTCCCAACAAAAACATGGAAAAATTCAAATCATATGAATTGAATTGTCGAGCGAATTTTTTGTGGAAGAATCAAACTTTATATTATCTTAAAACATTTACATATTAAAAAAGCACTAACCGAAACACAAAACCCGCTCAAAAAAACCGCTTGAAAACTAATATTCTGAGGTTGTTTCAAAAATGATAGAAGAATGTAAACAAACACATAGGATTTTATGCTTTCAGTGATACCAACAGTAGATATCATTCTGTCTTTATAAACTACAGTTATAAATTTTGCTACGCTCTAAAAATTATGTTGGATAACCTTCTAAACTGTCATTTCAAAATTTCGCAATTGAGTCGTGAACAACAACTCTTTTCTATGGCAACCGATCTTTTATAGAAGGCGGCAAATTTGAATTGGTTGACTCGACTATTTTGCCAATTTTGTGCCCTTTTTTTTAAAAAAAGGTACATCGCACATGACAAGTATCGTTTCGTACATAAAAGCACATACCCTTTCGATTGATGATATCAAATTAATATGTTATCTTAAATTTTTTTCAATCAACCCTCTGCCCCTTCCATCCCCGTGGTCCGATTGCACAAAAAACTAATCAACTCGAGCAGTCACCAAATAGTTTGTGCTGGCCAAATTTGAACTCAATCGATTAAACGTTTTTTGAGTAATCGTTGGAGAACCGACTGACGTACGTACACACACACGGACATCATGCTAAAAACTTCAAAAACGTGTTCAGGGGACTTCAAAACGTAAAGACCTGGTGAAATCTCGAATTCGAAATTTTGGTCCGAAACTTATAACTTCCCTACCTTCTGGTCGGGGAAGTTAAAAAAAGGATCGACTTGATTCATTGTTTACTCATCTTTAAATAGAACAAACCTTATTTTGACTAAATGTATAGAAGGATAAAAAATTTCCTTCAAGGAAAAAAATTTGAAAGGGGCCGAATCTAAGAACCGGCCTAATAACTTCCCCGACACATTCCGGATAGTTAATCATGAATTAGAATAGTGTATTAAAAACAAGTAACAGAAGTCTACAATTAATGCACGAGTCCAAGTTTAAAAAAAACACAAGTGTATTGAACGGGAATTGAACTTATGGCTAAAAACGTCATAGTTGCGACATTTTTTACATTTAAATATTTCTTTATTCGGTATTATATGCTACATGCTAATGTAAGAAAAAGTGACAATGTACAATTATTTACAATTAGATACATTCAAGATTTCTAAGTTATATACAGATGGTTCCTGGGCGTCCTTTACCATTTATTTCATCGTTTATGCTGTTGCTTTTTGTTTTCGATTTTCTATTATTGTTGTTTTGTTCATTTGTTTTCTTGATTATATGGGGAAATGTTGATCTCAAAAACCCCTTGAGATGTTTAACGACATGTGTTTATGCCATTACAGTTTCGTATAATGATAGTTTTTCATAAGTTAGTTTATGCTTTATCGGTAATGTGGTATTATTTTTTCTGATTTTTGTGATTTCGGCAATTTAATTTATTTTTGTTCATTGTTGTTTTATAATAGAACTTTTCTGAGGAGTTTGATGTCTTCTTCAATTGGTTTTAGTTTTATCGAATTTAACATTCCATCTATTTTGCTAAAGCGGTTGCCGTTTGTGATTAGCCGTAGGTATTTGTTTTCAATTACTTTGATTTTTTTAATTTGGGTTTTTGATACACCGCACCAGATGGGGCTCCGTATATTAATGTTGGTTTTAAAATTGTTGTATAAATCGTTTTCTTGATATTTGATTTGCATTTGTTGTTTATTAAAACTGGGAATAATTTCTTGCTTATCGCGAAGGTTTTCTGTTTTGCATATTTTAGATGATTGATGAAGTTTAGCCTTTTGTCAAGTTTAATGCCTAGGTATTTGACATCACTTTTATTTTCTATATGCCTTAGATTAAGCTTCAGCGGTTTGTATATCTTACTGTTTGTGAATTTTCTTGAAAAGATGATGTTTTCTGATTTAGCTTCGTTGATTTTAATTTTCCATTTGTTAAAGTATTTTTCTAACATATTCAGATGTATCTGAATTTGCTCATTTGCAACTTGTGCGAAGTACGAGTGAGCATATATGGCCGTATCATCAGCGTAGAGTGCAATTTTTGTTTTCTGGAATTTTGTAATATCGTTGATGTGGTGGTTAAACAGCTGTGGCCCGAGGACTGATCCCCGCGGGACTCCGGCTTTAATATTCTTTAAAGAGGATCTTAAATTATTTATTTTTACATAGAATTTTCTATTTGTCAAGTAGGAATTTATTATCCGGATAATCTTTGCCGGTACTTTGTTTGTGATTAATTTATATATTAGTCCTTTTGTCCAGACTGTGTCAAATGCTTTCTGTACATCTAATAGAGCCATGGCAGTTACTTTATTTTGTTTAAAATTTGCTATAATGTCGTTCGTTATTCTTGTTATCTGATGTATTGTACTGTGTTGAGGCCGGAATCCAAATTGTTCTTCTATTATTACGTTGTTCTTGTTTTCGTGCTGTTTCAATTTATGGCTCAATATTTTTTCGGTTATTTTTGCACAGGTGTTTAACAGGCTTATTGGTCTGTAGTTGTTTGGGTGGGTAGGGTTTTTACCTGCCTTTTGTATCGGGATTATTGCGGCAATTTTCCATTTATTGGGGAAATATTCTAAGTTTATTATGGCTTTTATGATATAGTATAGTTGAACTATTGCCTTTTTCGGCAGATTTTTTATTATTTTATTCTCTATTCCGTCAGGTCCTGGTGCTTTATTATTTGGCAAATGTTTTATTATTTCCATAATTTCTTTTGGGCTTGTTGTTATCCGTTTTTCGGTTAGATTTGTTATTTCGATTTCTCTATTAATGAATTTATCGACTGTTTCAATCACATGTTTCTCAAACTCGCTGTTGTCCATTGTGATTGTATGTGATTTCTCAATCATATTTCCGATCATTTCAGCCTTTTGTTTGCTATTCATTGTTTCCTTATTGTTGATTTCCAATGTTGGGATATTTGCGAATGTTTTAGTTAATGATTTGGTTAGTTTCCACAGGGAATTATCTTTTACATTTAAATTTTCGAGTTTCTTCTCCCATTTTTTGTTGGTGTTTTCTTTTATTTGTTCTTTTATTCTTGTAGTTAAGTTGATCATTTGATGTTTGAACAGTGGGCCCGCTGTACTGCTGTTTTGTTTCGTTGGTAACTTGTACTTTGTGTGAGTGTATTTGTATTAGTTTGCTGTGTTTGGTTTTGATTCGAGTTATTAGTGCAGTGAATTTTTCTATTGTGTCTTCCAACTTTTCTTTGTTGTCTATATTTGTTTGTACTGTTAGTTGTTCGTTAATTGATTTTCTGAATGCATTCCAATTGGTTTCTTTGTATGTTTTCTCGATATTTCCCATTTAATGTTATTAGTAGTGGGTCATGATCGGAGCTTAGTTCACTTGCCGTGTAGGGTTGCGTAATGTTTGTTATATTTTTATTCAAGATGATGTCAATCGTTGACGGGGTACTTCCATTTGTGGGGAAATGTGTGGGTTTTTCTGAGTGCATAACTATTATTCGATTTATGTTGGTATTTTGATACAACAAGTGCCCAGCGGTGTTGTTGTTGACGCATTTCCAAGATGTGTGTCTTGCATTCAGATCTCCTATCACAATTACTTTTCTTGCTGTATCTGTTAGTTTGTTGAGGTTTTCGTGCTTGATTTTGTTAGCGGGGCTGTTGTATGCCGCAATGAGATGTGTTTGGTCCGGGAGTTTGATTATGATGTTCTCTATTATGTTGTTGCGGGAAGGAAGTATTTTATGAGGGATATTGTCTCTTATCAGTACTGCAACTTCTCCGCCATTACCGTTACGATCTTTTCGAATTGTTTTGTAATTATTTACTTTTATTTTATGTTTTTCCTCTAGTTTTGTTTCGTTTAAGCACATTATGTCTATTTTGTGTTTTTCGATGAACTGTTTTAGGTCGCCTAATTTTGATAGAAGACCGTTTGCGTTCCAGGAAGCGACTTTTAGATCGTTATAATCCATAATCTTCTAGTTGTTGGCAGAATTCTATTGTTGCTAGAACTTTCTCTGTTTTGCTTGGGCATTTTTCTAGTGTTTTATTCAGATCTTTGATAACTTAGATCAGTGCTCTTATGTTTATGATGTTATTTAATTTGTTTATTTCTTCTTTTAATTCTAAGAAGTGCGAGGTGTTTTCGTTTGTTGTGATGGTCTCTTGTTGGTCTTTTGTTTGTATCTTTTGGTTTCGTTCTGGAAGCTGTTGATATTGTTGTTGATGATGGTGATGATGATCATGTTGATGTTGATGAGGCAGTTAAGGTTTTTGTTGCCATACATTAGTCTTAGGTTGAGGAGCTGGTACGTAATTAGTCTTGTTTTGTTGTTGATTTCGTGCTTTATTTTGAATTATTCGTTGATACACTTGGCAGTTTGTATCATTAGCTGTATGATTGCCATTGCAATTGTGGCACTTAACGGGACTCATGGTGTCTTTGTGGCAGTTTGAACTCCAGTGCTCCCCTGCACATTTCACACAGATTGGTTTAGCCAAGCAGTTTGTTTTAGTATGCCCCCATAGTTGACACCTATGACATTGACTGATTCTTTTTTTGTTAATGTGTCTTTCCCAGTAGATCCTGGTGTGGTTTAAATATTTTATGTTTCTGTCTAGGCTTTTGATGACAATTGTTGCGGCTGTGATTACTAGGAAGGCTGGTCTTGATGTACTTCTCATTTTGTATATTTCTTTAACTGGTATCTTGTGTTCCTCTAATTCACTTTTTATTTCTTCAGGATTCGGATTATGGTCTAATCCTCTTAACACTAAGGCGTGTGTTTTTTGATTTTTGATTGTGTATGTATGGTGGTCAATTTCATAGCTATTTAGTTGTTTTTGTAGTTCCTTCCATTCGTTCTCTGTTTTTGCATTTATTATTGTTGTGTTTTTTGTGTATTTTATTTGGGACCCTCCAGTGCATGTCGTTCTTAACAGTTTCATTAAGTTTTGGTGTTTATTGATTTTCCCGTGGATAATAATTGGAGGGATTTTAATTACCTCTTCTTTTTCTTTTTCTTTTTCTTGTTGGTTGTCTGTTTCCATTTCCTCTATTTCTTCGCTGTCGCTGTCAGACAGTAATTCAAATCTGTTTTTCGTTTCTAGTGGTTTAAACTTTTTTCTTTTGTTAGGTGTTGATTCTTCATATTGGTTACACTTTTTGTTTTTAGTAGCTGATTTCTTGTTTGTCACTAGCGTTAGCTCCATGTCTTCTCTTTTGGTTTCGTTAACGGTCGTTGTAGGATTGGTGTTTTTGTTTGTTCCACTCATTTTTGAGATGGGGTTTATATTTCTGAACGCTGTTGCTGTTGTTTTTGATGATATTTTGTTTAAGTTTATGTTCATTCACTCTTTGGTTTGGGTATTTAATGGATCTTCCTTTTTTCTCGTTCCCTTCACTTTTACTTTCACTTTCACTCTACGAAGTCACACTCTTAACTTACACCCGTCCGCTCGCTGTGAGTGCTGGGGTAAGAATGCGACACCTGGCAGTTTTCACACTACACTATGAACAAACTTGAATGTTTGCTGTTTACGTTTCATAAATAGTAGTTGGAAAACATTTATCTTTAAATTTTCTTGCTTTGAAGAAATGAGGGGTATTGTTTCGGACATAAAAGCACATGCCCTTTCGATTGGTGATATAAAATTAATATGTTACTCTAATAGAAAATACTGCAAATTTCTTAAAATTATATAACAGCTAGAGTTGTTTAATTTGATAGTTTGTCGATTAATTTAAACAAGTGCAAGTTTATCTTATCTGTGATTAGCAGCAATACTAATGCATTTTAAAATTGCTTCAATCAAATTAAAACATTTAAAAGTGAATTTTTCCAGTTCGTGCGTTGTAAAAAAATGTCAAAATTGTGTCAAAATTAATTAGGAAGAATCTTTTTTTCGTTAATTCTGCCAGTTCCTTCAGTCTTTCTTCAGTTCTGCTTTGAGGAGTGGTCCTTGCATTGTTTCGTCAAGTGTTTACCAAAATTAGTATCAACCTTGATACTTGACACCTGATAAAATCACCTGCATTGTAATCTGTTTTATAAAGCGGTCGCAATAGTTGTTAGCACATCACTGCAAGATGGGCGAGCCTATTGTTGGTGTTGAAACGGGAAAACTCCGAGGCACCATTGAGAAAGACCTCAATGGTAAAAAATTTTACAGTTTTCGAGGTATTCCCTATGGAAAACCTCCAATTGGTGAATTAAGATTTAAGGTAGAACTCTAAATATTTACAATTTTGATTTATTTATTATAATTTTTATTAGGCCCCAAAACCTGCTGAAGCCTGGTCGGGTATTTTAGATGCCAACAAAGATGGTGATGCGTGCTATTCGAGACACGAAATCACGCATAAATTGATTGGTTCCGAAAATTGTTTAGTTTTAAATGTTTATACACCGACTTTATCAACTAATGCCAAAAAACCTGTGATGGTTTGGATTCATGGGGGTGGTTTTACATTCGGCTGCAACAGTACCGAATTCTATGGTCCTGAATTTCTGGTTGCTGAAGATGTTGTTTTGGTGGCTATCAACTATCGGCTCCAGGCTCTCGGTTTTCTATCGTTAGAAGATCCAAGTTTGGAAGTACCCGGTAATGCTGGCCTCAAAGATATGGTATTGGCATTAAAATGGGTACAAAAGAACATCGAGAATTTTGGTGGTGATCCGAAAAATGTTACAATCTTTGGGGAAAGTGCCGGTGGTGGTGCTGTACACTATCTAGTTCTATCTCCGGTCACTCAAGGATTATTCCATAAAGCGATCATTCAAAGTGGTTGCATTAGAAATCCACAGGCTTGCAATAAATCTGTTTCCGTTGAATTAGGGAAACATTTAGGTTTGACTACAACGAATGAAAAAGAATTATTGGAGCATTTCAGAAGAGTTCCATTTCAGGAATTATTTCAAGCAGCCGAGAAAATAAAAGAAGTAAAATTATACAAAATATATTATTAGGCTTACTAATTTGATGAAATTTAAGGAATTCGTAGCCAGTCAAAAGCGCCCCTTTGGCCCGGTCATTGAGAAACCTTCACAGGATGCATTTTTAACGCAACATCCCATCGACATTATCAAATCGGGCAAATATAATCATGTGCCGATGTTGATGGGTTACACTAATAGAGAAGGAATGCTATGGCACTTTGTAAGAAAAGAATTTGTACCACATTCCGATTTTGAAAAAATAATCCCGCATGCCTTCAATGTAGAAAAAGGTTCAGACGCTTCAAAACTTATCGCTGAAAAAATTAAATCTTTCTATTATGGTGATAAGCAACGCTCCGATAATGATGTAGATACTTATAATTTGGTGAGACTCATTTAATATAATTATTGAGTTGTTTTCATAATTTTTATTTCAGCTGGAAAGCGATAGTTTCTTTATAATTGAAATACTAAATATAGTCAATAACTATAGTAAAAATGCAAAAAATCCGATCTATTTGTATCGCATGTCAATTGAAAGTGGTTTAAATATGTTAAAAAATGTTCATCAAATAAAAGAGCCAGGTTTAAATTATTAAAATCGTCTCTAATTTTAAAATAACGCTACATTCTTCCAACAGGTGCGGCTCATGCGGATGATCTGGGCTATTTATTTACGAATCATTCAACACCAGAAATCAAACCCGGTAGTATTGAGGATATCGGTAGACGTCGATTCTGTAGGATTTGGTCGAATTTTGCCCGATACGGCCGTCCAAATCCGCACAATAATGACGATTTGATCAATATTGAGTGGAAACCTGTTACACCAGAACAATTACATTTCGTCGATATCGGAAAAGAGCTAACCAGTGGTGTCAATCCGGAAAAGGAACGGTTGGAATTCTGGAATGGTATCGCTAAAATGTGCCCCAATGCCAAAGTTTTCTAAACGGTTTTAAACCAGTTTTTAATAAAAAAAATATAATTAGAGATTATTCAATGTAGAAATTAAATAATTTGCTTTATTAATTTGTAATCAAGCAACATTTTAGGAGTTTTGTGCAAATAAACCATCGATTATCGAGATAATTTCCAAATTAAAACCGGATTTTATTACACTTAAACCGATCGATAATCGAGTCAAGTAATTATAGTCGAATGCCACTCATAATCGGTTATTCTTCAAATGAAGCAGTGCTGAACTGAACCATTTTGGGCGCGGTGGAGATTCAAAAATCCCTTTGAATCTCCATCGATGTGGCGTGCTACAAAAACTTATTTTTGAAAAATAGTTTCTCGTTTGTTTTCCAAACTGATTCTAATTACTTTGAAAGCATGCATTTTTACGCAACATCCCACTGAGATTATCAAATCGGGCAAATATAACCACATGCCGATGTTGATTGGTTACATTCATCGAGGAGGGATATTCTGTCATGTTTTAAGACCAAAATTTACACCACACTCTGACTTTAAAGTAACAATTCCTCGTCCTTGCAATACTGAAAAAGATTCAAACAGTTCAAAACTCATCAGTGAGATAGTTAAATCTTTCTACTACTAATATTTGCCATTGTTGTTTTCCATCCTAAGCACAATAAGGTAAAACGTAAACACTCCATATATCCAACAAGATAAACAGCTGAAAAAAAAACAGATAATCCCAATTAAAATGATAAAATGATAGTGACAGTTTTGATATTTACCGTTATCATTTTCCATCCTATGCATGATAAGATAAAAAGTAAACACTCCATATATCTAGCAAGATAAACAGCTGAAAAAAGCCAGATAATCACAATTATAGTGATAAAATGATAGTTTTGAAATTTACCGTTATTATTTTCAATCTTAGGTACGATAAGATAAAATGAATCAATTTAAATCCATACAATCAACAAGAAAAATAGCTGAGAAGTCAGGTAATCACAATTACAATGATAAAATGACATGGGTAATATTAATATTTACCGTTGTTGTTTTCCATCCTAGACACGATAAGATACCATTGTGACCAGTGCCCAGTTGTTACGAGATTTCAATTTATATTTTCCTGATGCAAATCTCTTGCCAAAACTCTTCTTGGCGTCTTTTTGTCTATAATTCTGGGATCCACGATTTCCGGCAGCAAACATTTCATATAAAAGTTTATCATTAAGTTTTTCATTTTTTTATTCCTGAATATATCATTTCTCTCGATAATTTCACAAAATATATCCACTTCTGTATAAACCACGAAGAAGCACTTTTTTCTTTCGGTTATATGAAGCTTTCCTTGGATTTGGAAACATGTACGCATGATTTTCTCTCAGTTTAATTTCTCCTTTTTCATTGAGGGTACAGAAAGTGATTTTTTTCCAGTATTCCTTCTTGAACCGTCATATTTCTTGCAACATAAAAGCATTTAATTTCTAATACTCCATCATCACCAACCAATCCATTTGATTTCTTGATCAATAAACAATCCACACGGTTCTACAGTTGTACCATGAACTTCACGAAATACTTCTTTGGCTGTATCTTCTTTTAGAGTCCCATATCGCATTGCATTTGATGTACATACTGTCCTATATAACATTTGTTTCACTGTATTGACCGTATCGGTGGAAGCTCGCATTTCACAAATTTTACCGAAGTTACTTGCTGTAACCCTTATGGGGGAACACTACAAAACAGGAACAGATTCCAAACAGGATATCTTTTTTATTTTCCAACGGATTTCAATGTTCTAAACGGTATTTAAAAGGGTATTTCAAGAGGGAGGGAAGTACGTATTTGATTTTTTGAAATTCGGATGTAATTTGGACTTACAGAAGGAAATATAGAAGCATGGTTTTTAGCATTTTTTACAGTTTTTTTTTTATATTTTCCCTTATAACTTGGCAAATATTGCTTATTTTCTAATGAATTTCACACAACAAGTGGCCAATTAAAAGCGCTTTCCAAATCTGTCAGAAATTTTTCCGATCGCATTGTTAGTTTTCCGGAAAATTGATGAAAGGTTTCGACATACTAATTTTGTTTTTTTACGGACAGTTTTAAACTTAAACTATTGAACCAGCGCTTGTTTGAAAGGTAATGAATAGCAGATTATTTTGAAAATAGTTTGAGATTGAAATTCGGAAAATTTACTGGAAATTTATGGTGGCGAAATTTTATCTATTGTTTTTATCTGTTAAAATTAATTATTTTTGTATAAAGTGTATTGCAATTTATAGATTATTTCATTATCTTTCCAACGGTATCATTGTTGCTGCAAAAAAGTGAAAATCTTCTGGAAAATTAGTGATAAACAAAACAATGTTTATCGTGTGAAAAACGAGTTGAATAGCAAGTCTCCAAACCACAAAAATGAGTTACATCTATTGGCGGAAAGGGGGCTCCAAAGTCTGTCATCTCGTCTTTCTGAAATGTTGCCAAATTTGTTTTTGTTCCTGAGGCCTCACCTTTGGCGTCTAATTATTGCATAGATAATTGGAGAAAAAAAAAACAATAAACTGGTTGTATATAATTAACTTTAACAATTAACAAAAAAATTAGTCGCCAATTTGCTAAAAACGTTTATTTTTTTTGTAAAAAAAATTACAATTTTCTTTTTTTAACATTTCAATTAAAATAGCGACTATTTTTTTTGTTGATTGTTAAAGTTAGTTATATACAACCAGTTTATTGTTTTTTTTTTCTTCAATTATCTATGCAATAATAAGACGACAAAGGTATGGCCTCAGGCAGAAAAAATAATTTGACATTGCAGAAAGAGACCTGCTGACATCTGTGAGTCGCTGGAAGAAACCTATTTTTGTGGCTAATATAGTTCGATAACAACTCGCCAGAGTTGTCGGCTTTCCACATAATAAACATAGTTTTGTTTATCACTAATTTTCCAGAAGATTTTCACTTTTTTGCAGCAACAATGGTACCGTTGGAAAGGTAATGAAACGATCTATAAATTGCAATACACTTTATACAAAAATAATTAATTTTAACAGATAAAAATAATAGATAAAATTTCGCCACCATAAATTTCCAGTAAATTTTCCGAATTTCAATCTCAAACTATTTTCAGAATAATCTGCTATTCATTACCTTTCAAACAAGCGCTGGTTCAGTCGTTTAAGTTTAAAACTGTCCGTAAAAAAACAAAATTAGTATGTCGAAAATTTTCATCAATTTTCCGGAAAACTAACAATGCGATTGGAAAATTTCTGACAGATTTGGAAAGCGCTTTTAATTGGCCACTTGTTGTGTGAAATTCATTAGAAAATAAGCAACATTTGCCATGTTATGAGGGAAATATATAAAAAAAACTGTAAAAAATGCTAAAAACCATGCTTCTATATTTCCTTCTGTAACTCCAAATTACATCCGAATTTCAAAAATTCAAATACGTACTTCCCTCCCTCTTGAAATGCCCTTTTAAATACCGTTTAGAACATTGAAATCCGTTGGAAAACAAAACAGGAATCCTGTTTCGATTTTACTCGGGATGGCCATAAAGCAGAAGCTCATTTCGATCTCGTTTTCTCTTCAATTTCGGCAATATAGCATTTAAATTTTCTAAAAATTCTTGTTTAGCAATTTGTACTTCTTCTGTCATGGTGGATTCTGTTTCAACTGAAGATCGTTTTCCATAATCTTCATCAGCAGGAAGTACTTGACAATTTTTATAAGTTTTCTTCATTGCCGACCTTTTTCTTTCTGGTTTATCCAAATACAGAGTTGTGCATTTACCAACAGGTTTATCGCTAATGGATTCAATCATATTTTTAATAAATTTCCCTCTATTATTGTATTCAATTACTGCAGCATAGCATCTTCCTTCATAAGATCCTTTTGACGAATAGTTTATTCTTTTAACCACCAACCATTTTGTTTACTACGGAATTATATGTTTCTGCACTATTTGTATCTTTATCACATAACAAATTTGATGATAAATCAGCCACTGTTTTTAAAGATTAATAAAATTCACTACATAAATTGCCATTCGTAAATAAAGTGCATAAAGTTGAATTTGATTGCCCAACAAACTTACAGTAGTAACTAACACAATGTGTTCACTGTTTAAAATGTCTTTCCTCAAATTTTCTATCCTCATATGAGCTGGAACTGCTTCGGTCTTACGATATTGAATTGCTTTAATAACTGCAATTCCCATTTTTTTAATATTATCGTGAAAAATTTCTTTATAACAAGACTATCTCCCGAAGTGTTTGAAACTGACCGTATTTTATTGCAATAATTTCGAAGTGCATGATTGCGATACCTGATTTTTTCAATCAATACACCGGTCCTTGCAATCAATTTATTATGGACAGTACTGTCTCCATCTCCAATTATTCTGATGTAACGTAAATTGTGCATCGAGCCAAATTTTTGGAAGCCTTCATTAATGATTTCCCTTTCCACTGGTGTTCATGGACCATTCCAATTTTTCGAGCATTTATGTCCCAATGGTTTTTCTCGCTTTTTCTTTAGATCACACACTAAACAGGATTTGTTTTTGACTCCCATTTAAGACAGGATTTAGGTGCACTGACGTTACAGTCCGAACTATCTAACAGTCAAGCGATACCGACATAGACGGTAGTGAAATCTACTATAAGTGAGATCCTCTAAGAAGAACTTTTTGGATGGATGAGCACTGGACTTTTGGTAAGTGGGGGGTTGGAAAAAGCACGTGTTCTATATCGATATCGGACCTGCGCCAAAAACGATCTTACAGAATCTCACCAATAGGCGCTTACAATGTTAGTATGGAACATAGTCAGCCAATCGTAGCGCCAATAAAACCGCACGGTGTTACAGTGACAACAACGGCGGTCCACTATGGCACAACATCTCCCACCACGAGCTATCCATAAGCGCCCCATGTAGAACATAAACAAAACTATAGGGCATCATAAATTGAATGATACTTAAAGAATTATTGTTTAAAAATAAATTTTACGTAAAGGTCTCTATTAAAATTCGTTAATAACTAGAGATAGGAATTTGGCACCGTAGAGCGTGCCGGCCAAAATCTACTCTCCTGACAAATTCGAGTAGAGCGGAATGTGATTTTCTGTTTTAATCGAGTGTTTTCATCGCCAACAAAACCAGTTGCTCTACATATAACGATAACAGCAGAATGTTGTAAAACAGTAGACCATTTAAAATGATCCGCATGACCGATCGACGTTATTCGGAAAACGCAGGCGTTAGATTGTAATGTAAATTTCAATGGAATGGGCTCCCCCTCCTGAATACTCTTATAGTAACTCGTTTGGGTTAATAAACATATGATTAGTACGTAAGGAAATTAAAAATATTTTAAATTGAGTAAATATTTATAAAAATGAGACAAAAAATTAAAAATATTCTAGATTTTTCACCGGTTTATTTAAATGAATTAAATTATATTTATTATTAATTTTATTTTTTATCATTAATATTTAATTTTACGTAGTTAGACGATTAATTGAAACAGACATAGAACTTGCAGTAACCAAATAAAATAATAACTTCCCTACCCTCTGATCGGGGAAGTTAAAATGAATCAAAGCTAAAAAATAGACAAATACCCAATTACAGTATTTTCCGCTTAATTAAAAGAAAGAAAACTGTACATTTCTATTTCATTCGATATATGTTTGAAGGTAAATAAAGCTATAAATTAAACTAAATGCTTTCTCAAAGATAAGAAATAAAACATTTCGCCGTCTTAACATAAACAAAGGGTCTCATTTGTTTCGGTTTTTCTGTGAAGTACCGACATATTTTGATAATTCTATTTCTAAATTATTGAAAACATGTATTTAACAGAAAATGTATTTAACAAAAAAATGTATTTAACAGTAAAAGTTTCATCTTAATAAATTGTTTAAATATTTGCATTAATTTACTTCTTTCACACTTACTATGGGAATAATTTTTAACTTCCCCGGCCGGAGGTTAGGGAAGTTATTAGTTTCGGACCAAAATTTCGAATTCAAGATTTCACCAGATCTTTATGTTTTGAGGTCCCCTGAACACGTTTTTGAAGTTTTTAGCATGATGTCCGTGTGTGTGTTTGATTGATTGAGTTCAAATTTGGTCAGCACAAACTAGTTGGTGGCCGTTCGAGTTGATTAGTTTTTGGGTTCAATGGGACCACGGGACGGAAGGGAGCGGGGTTTGATTGAAAAAAATTTAAGATAACATATTAATTTGATATCACCAATTTTATGTCAGAAACTATACCCTTCATGTGCGATGTTCTTTTCTTTTTTTAAATAAGGGCACAAAATTGGCAAAATATTGCAGTCAACCAATTCAAATTTGCCGCCCTCTATAAGGGCTACGTTGCCATAGAAAAGAGTTTGTGGCGACATCCAACAACAACGTTCGGCAACAACGACGACACTTGACAACAAAGCCAACAACTGCGCAAGCGCGCAAATTCGATGTTTGGAAAGAACCATAGACGTCCCCTCTCTTGCAATTCAACCCTCCTGGTACAAGGGTGCTTCCACTCACGCTCACATTCTCGATTTAACTAAGTGTAATTTCATTGTTTCAATTCAGTAAAATATCATATTGTACAGTCTTTTGTAAATAAACAAATAAACGAAATTAGCTACTCGTTAAAAGTTGTTATATAGAGAGATATATTTTGTAATGACAGTTTAGAAGGTTATCCAACATGATTTTTAAAGCGCAGCAAAATTTATAACGGCAGTTTATAAATGATATCTACTGTTGGTATCACTGAAGGCATAAAATCCTATGCGTTTGTTTACATTCTTTTGTCATTTTTGAAACATAACCTCAGAATATTAGTTTTCAAGCGGTTTTTTTGAGCGGATTGTGTTTCGTTTAGTGCTTTTTTAATATATAAATGTTATAAAATAATATAAATTTTGATTCTTCCACAAAAAAGAAATGTATATTCCCTTGACAATTCAATCCATATGATTTGAATTTTTCCCTGTTTTTGTTGGGACTACCGTACTACTTTTTATTCCGCGTTCAAATGACAGTTCTGTCGTTCTGTCAAAATTTCGCAATTGAATCGTGAATCGAGTTTGTAAGAAAGTTGAACTGAAAAGGATCAGTGAACAGAGTTTTGGTTGACGAAGCGCTGGTTCCTCATTGAATTTTTCGGTGGTTGTGAGATAGCCACGGCTCTTGATTCCCGATTTTGATTTTTATAGTAAGTTAGTTTTTTTTAAACTTGGACTCGTGCATTAATTGTAGACTTCTGACACTTGTTTTTAATTTACTGTTCTAATTCATGATTAACTATCCGGAATGTGTCGGGGAAGTTATTAGGCCGGTTCTTAGATTCGGCCCCTTGCAAATTTTTGTAATTTAATTTTGGATTTCGCCTTTCTGATTATGTGATAAACGATAAAAAAATTGAATGTTTAAGGGCACAGAGTAGATCTTATGGTTTTTACCGGCGAAAATGTCAAGCGATTTCTCGCTCGTCCTTGAGGCTATGAAAACCGCAAATAGATTTTTGAAAAGGACATTTCTTATGGCCCCTAAGGGTGATTTAAGTTTTTCAAAATTTTGATATAAATTTGAATTACAGACGAAAACCTAACAATATATTTTTTTCGTATTCTTGTACAATTTCTTCTATTTTCTCTTATAACTTGGCCAATTTTGATTATTTTGCAAAAATTCTTGTACTATTAGATAGCAAATAAAAAGTTCTTTACCATTAATATCTTTCTCGATGGTACCCTGAAATTTTCCGGCTTAAACACCAACAATAGGACCGGTCATTTTGTAATGTTATCTATTTATAATTACACAATTACAATACAATAATACAATAATTACACAATTAATTTGTACAAATTAATTCATTCAGGATTTGAATTGATAGTAAACCGAATTGTTTTACCTTGAATAATTATTTTAAAATCCGGAGGAAAAAATTCAAAATTTCCAACCTGCTTTCACAATGACACAACGCGATTAGATGTCAAATTAATGATTGTCAATTTTAATTTATTTTCTAGATCTAATTAAAAATTATTTAAATCGTACAATACTTATCTCGAAATAATATTTAGAATAAATATAAATAAAATCACAGATTAATTTAAAATAATAATAGAGAAGGGATAATTGTGGAGGGGTTTTATCAATTTCACCTTGTGCACTGTTGCCACTAACAAAATCTGTAATCTAGAGGAATTACTGAATTGTTTACTTCATTTATAAACAGTATTATCATTAAATTATTTATTTATTAGGTTGTTTAAAGACTTAACTTTATCTGTAATAGGAATAAAAATTATCCGTTCATTTGTAGAACAAATTAGATCTATTAAAATTGTACCCAAAGCGACAACACTACTAGTCACATCAAGCGCTAAATTTAAATTTAAACTAACAAATTGGTTTATTAAAAACTGGTTTAAAGTCGTTTAGAAAACTTTGGCTTTGGAGCACATTTTCGCAATACCATTCCAGAATTCCAACCGTTCCTTTTCCGGATTGACGCCACTGGTTAGCTCTTTTCCTATATCGACAAAATGTAATTGTTCTGGTGTAACAGGCTTCCACTCAATATTGATCAAATCGTCATTATTGTGCGGATTTGGACGGCCGTATCGAGCAAAATTTGACCAAATCTTACAGAATCGGCGCCTACCGATATCCTCAATACTACCGGGTTTGATTTCTGGAGTTGAGTGATTCGT
Organism: Mylabris phalerata; assembly: GCA_020740385.1. Lineage (NCBI taxonomy): Eukaryota > Metazoa > Arthropoda > Insecta > Coleoptera > Meloidae > Mylabris > Mylabris phalerata. Next base: position 328,461 of record JAJEOX010000222.1, read on the forward strand.
GAATAAATAACCTATATCATCCGCATGAGCCGCACCTGTTGGAAGAATATAGCGTTATTTTAAAATTAGAGACGATTTTAATAATTTCAACCTGGATCTTTTATTTGATGAACATTTTTTAACATATTTAAACCACTTTCAATTGACATGCGATACAGATAGATCGGATTTTTAGCATTTTTACTATGATTGATGATTGTATTTAAAATGTCAATTATGAAGAGATTATCACTTTCCAACTGAAATAAAAATTATAAATACAACTCAATAATTATATTAAATGAGTCTCACCAAATTATAAGTATCTACATCATTTTCGGAGCGTTGTTTATCAGTATAATAGAAAGATTTAATTTTTTCAGCGATAAGTTTTGAAGCGTCTGAACCTTTTTCTACATTGAAGGCATACGGGATTGTTTTTTCAAAATCGGAATGTGGTACAAATTCTTGTCTAATCAAATGCCATAACATCCCCTCTCTATTCGTATAACCGATCAACATTGGCACATGATTATATTTGCCCGATTTGATAATCTCGATGGGATGTTGCGTTAAAAATGCATTCTTTGAAGGTTTCTCAATGACCGGGCCAAAGGAACGCTTGTGACTGGCTACGAATTCCTTAAATTTCATCAAATCAATAGGCTTAATTGATAAATTTGGTATGATTTTACTTCTTCTATTTTCTCGCCAGCTTCAAATAATTCCTGAAATGGAACTCTTCTGAAATGCTCCAATAATTGTTTTTCATTCGTTGTAGTCAAACCTAAATGTTGTCCTAATTCAACGGCAACAGATCTACCACAAGCCCATGGATTTGTAACACAACCACTTTGAATGATCGCTTTATGGAATAATCCTTGAGTGACTGGCGATAGAACCAGATAGTGTACAGCAGCACCACCGGCACTTACCCCAAAAATTGTAACATTCATCGGATCACCACCGAAATTCTCGATATTCTTCTGTACCCATTTCAATGCCAATACCATATCTTTGAGGCCAGCATTACCGGGTACTTCCAAACTTGGATCTTGTAATGATAGAAAACCAAGAGCCTGGAGCCGATAGTTGATGGCCACCAAAACAATATCTTCAGCAACCAGAAATTCAGGGCCATAGAATTCGGTACTGTTGCAGCCGAATATAAAACCACCCCCATGAATCCAAACCATCACAGGTTTTTTGGCATTAGTTGATAAAGTCGGTGTATAAACATTTAAAACTAAACAATTTTCGGAACCAACCAATTTATGCGTGATTTCATGTCTCGAATAGCACGCATCACCATCTTTGTTGGCATCTAAAATACCCGACCAGGCTTTAGCGGATTGTGGGGCCTAATAATTAAAATTATAAGAAATAAATCAAAATTGTAAATAATTAGATTTATACCTTAAATCTTAATTCACCAATTGGAGGTGTTCCATAGGGAATACCTCGAAAACTGTAAAATTTTTTACCATTGGTGTCTTTCTCAATGGTGCCTCGGAGTTTTCCCGTTTCAACACCAACAATAGGCTCGCTCATCATGCAGTGATGTGCCAACAACTGTTGCGACCGCTTTATAAAACAGATTACAATGCCGGTGATTTTATCAAATGTCAAATATCAAGGTTGATACTAATTTTGGTAAACACTTGACGAAACAATGCAAGGACCACTCCTCAAAGCAGAACTGAAGAAAGACTGAAGGAACTGACAGGAATAAAAAAAAAGAAATATTCTTCCTAATTAATTTTGACACAATTTTGACACTGTTGCAACGCAAAAACTGAAAAAAATCACCGATAAATGTTCTAATCGGATAAAAGCGAGTTTAAAAAGTACTAGTATTGATCACTGAGAAGATAATCTCTCACTTGTTTAAATAAATCAACAAATTGTCAAACTAAACAACTCTAGCTGTTATATAATTTTAAGAAATTCATGGAATTTTCCATTACTTTCTGAGAAAAATCGAATATTTACCAAATATTCTAACTAAAGCTCATTAATAATACTTAAGTATGTTTAGATCATGAGACTAAATAACTGCAATTTTGATAAAATACTTTTTTTTTTATAAATTCTTTATCTCTCAATGAATATGCAGGTTATGTTTTAAATAATCTGTTTGAAAAACTCCAAACGAAATAGATAATTTTATGATTTGTCAAAAATTAAGCCGTTTAGCCCGGCGCATTTTTCACTATTTCATAGCAAACTAGCTGTGGACCACCGGTGGTTCACACCGGGCTGAACGTGTCAAGTCATCACTAAGCTTAGGGATCGTGTTCCCACCTTTAGATGCCGCGCGACAATCGTCTGCGGACAACATAGACGTACGCGACTTTCGATTCTTACGGTAATTTCAATTACTAAAACGATAGACCGATTCTCGAACATTGTTGTATTCGTGCAAGTATTTGAACCCACTCGCTCCGCTTATGAAAATCCAGTAAGAAAGGGGCAAAAATCAGCAGCAGTGAACCACTTGTTTATTGTTTGTGACGTCGGCCGCTCATTTCATCAACTACGCTGAATGATTATAGCGATTCAATAGTAACCAGTAGAGGGGTTATTTGAATACGGTATCGAGTTGTTATTGTTAAGCTTAGGATTCTGTAACTACGTTTAGTTCACGCCATGGACGTTCGTGACTTTCGAATCTTACTGTAATCGCAATGATAACTATATGATGAACTATATGGAATATAGTTACTTCAGTTTGGTCATACTCGATGTTTTGAAATATTTAAAAATTAAATTCAAAAGAAGAAAAATGTAATCCCAACTAAGAAATATCCAATATTGCACATTAATTGAATTAAAGTTAAATATTAGTTTATACACGTTGGAGTTTTATCATAATCAGTGATAAAATTAACCTTGTATAATGGAAACGAACTATTTTTACAATATAATATTAATTGTTTAGATAGACACTTTGACGAAAAAAGTAACACAAAAAATTAATACGAGTAATTTTTTTAAATCATTTGTATCTGAATAGAGATTGAAATTTTCTTCTTCTAATTTAGAGAAATATTCAATCATCAATACTGACATTTCTAATACATGAGATTGTTTTTGTTTATTGTTTCATTTGAATGGAATAACTCGACTAACCATTTTGTAGTTGCTTATGTTCTAAAATGTATCCCATTAATTTTTACCTACCCTGGTGAGGGTATGTCCGCCACCCCGTGGTCTCATTAGATATTTTTGCACATATAAACACCTACATATGTATAGAAATAACCTTGGTCTTCTGCTTTTAATCTTTTACAAATTAAATATTAACAATTATAATTTTATTTTCAAATATTCAATTTTTTTTTAAATGTACCTGATATTTCGATAATTTCATAAATTTTTTATAATCTATATTATTATTTTAATGTCTTAAAAAATTTTAAGAAAACATTAATTTGAATTTGTCCATTCACATACAAATCGTATTTAAACCTACTTGCTGCGCTTATGGAAAGATAGTCTAAAACGAGTAAATATCGACCACAATGGACCCCTTGTTTATTGCACGTGACGTCGCTTTCTTACTTTATTAACTACGTTGAATGATTAGAGTACTACAAGCACAACGAATAAACATATAATCCTACAGAGAGATCGGGCTCCAACTGCAGATCGCACACATATATTGGAGTTCGGAGCGATGACGTCAGAGCTACCGTACGGTATAAAAAATCCTAAGCTAAGTTATAAGGAACGTCGATTTGTAGTGAATATTAAGGGGACCCGTCAGTTATGCTAATTTTTGAGGTCATTTTTAAAACAAAAATTTTCGTGCATTTTCCAATGGATTTTGATGATCTAAACGGCATTTGAAAGAGCATTTCTTCGTTGTTGTCGTGATATATCAGGTTTTTGGAAATTCGAACGTGGTCCGGAGTTATAAAAGAAAAACCGGAAGCATGTTTTTTTATATTTTCGTTCATAACTCTGTTAATATTGCTTATTTTTGAATGAATTTCACACAGCATGTATAAAATTAAAAGCGCTTTCCAATTATAATATTTTCCGATCGCATTGTTAGTTTTTCAGGAAATTTATGAAAAACGAATTGTTGTTGTTGTTATGAGTGGCTTACTTCATCTAGTACCGGATAGAGGGCCTCATCAGAATTACAGATTGCTTTATCAAATATCCGGGGCGAGCACCTTACATATTTGCAATGTTGTCAAACCTCTTTTTTATGATTTAAAACCACACCTTCGGTTTTTTATAAATAGATGGCCACCTATTTGTGTTTATAAAATTTCGAGTATTTATAAGCTTTTTTCTTTTGATTGAAAATAAAAATATTAGACGTCCCTACTTGTTTAGAATGTCTTTTTTTTTTTAAAAAAGAGAAAACTAAAATCCCTCAAACAAGATGAATATATGACCGTAACTACGTTGAACACCTGGAATTTTTTTATTTATTTTTTTTTGAATTACTTTTTTTTGTAATTTTTTATAATTGTTTTTTAGAATTGATTTTTTTGTTATTTTTTTTTAATTGTAAATAATTGTTATTTTTTGTTAGAATTGTTTTTTTTTGAATTTTTTATTATTTATTATTTTATTTTGTTTTGAGAATATATATTTTAATTTTTAATAAAATTTTCTTCGCTCCCCCTCTAATCCTTACACGATAATTACAATCCCTTATAATAAATATTAATATAGTGCCTCCTAATAAAATCTTAAAAAAATCAATTTATTCTTTTTTTTTAACCCTATCTATCTATCTATTTCTTTGCCCAGTAAATGGTGCGATAATGCCATTTCTTTTTCATTATTGAATGTTTGAGTTTTTAATTTTTGGCAATTATCAGTATTTATTCCAGGTTTTCAACGCAGTTACGGTCATATATTCATCTTACTTGTTTGAGGGATTTTATTTTTCTCTTTTTTTTTTAAAAAAAAAGACATTCTAAACAAGTAGGGACGTCTAATATTTTTATTTTCAATCAAAAGAAAAAAGCTTATAAATACTCGAAATTTTATAAACACAAATAGGTGGCCATCTATTTATAAAAAACCGAAGGTGTGGTTTTAAATCATAAAAAAGAGGTTTGACAACATTGCAAATATGTAAGGTGCTCGCCCCGGATATTTGATAAAGCAATCTGTAATTATGATGAGGCCCTCTATCCGGTACTAGATGAAGTAAGCCACTCATAACAACAACAACAATTCGTTTTTCATAAATTTCCCGAAAAACTAATAATGCGATCGGAAAATATCATAATTGGAAAGTGCTTTTAATTTTATACATGCTGTGTGAAATTCATTCAAAAATAAGCAATATTAACAGAGTTATGAACGAAAATATAAAAAAACATGCTTCCGGTTTTTCTTTTATAACTCCGGACCACGTTCGAATTTCCAAAAACCTGATATATCACGACAACAACGAAGAAATGCTCTTTCAAATGCCGTTTAGATCATCAAAATCCATTGGAAAATGCACGAAAATTTTTGTTTTGAAAATGACCTTCTCACTGATTTGGGGCCTTAAGTAGTGCATAGAAGTGTATGTACAAATGGTGCTGTCATCGAAACTGTAGTCGGTAAGCGCTCTACTTTATCATTATGTGTGCGACGTTGTCTAACATATTTTTATATTTATTGAACCACACCCCTTTTCTCTAATTGAATATATTGTAAAATGGATGACATTTTTTTGCCATAACAATACGAATCTGTATTTACAGAAAACGAATTTGGAAATTATAATTTTGAGTTCCAATAACTGACGTGGTATATGTTAGGCAACGTCGCACACATAATGATAAAGTAGAGCGCTTACCGACTTTAGTTTCGATGACAGCACCATCTATACACTTCTATGCACTACTATTTACTACAAATCGACGTTCCTTATAGCCGATTTTTTCGAGAAAATGAGTAAAATTTTCACATACCTGTAGTACAGATTTAAACTACAAAGAATCGTGTACAATCAGAAAAAAAGCTCGGTGCAAAACAATTACGTTTAACAGGTGAAAATCAGAGAGAATTTCCTCGAATTTTCAAAACTTGGATTTTTCCTTTCACTTAGGATCTCTACTGTTATATTAGCTTTTAGAAAATGTGACATTCAACTATCTACCTTTCAAAATACGCCTGAATTCTTTCTTCGAGGTTTTACCGTTTTTCTCAATTTTTCGGAAAACTATTGAACCGATCGGAAAATTTCTAACACAGCCAGAAAGCTCTTTCAATTTGCCATCGATGACCGTTACATTCATTGTAAAAAATTATTATTAGCTGAATTATGAGGTAAAATACGGAAAATACAGGCTTCTAGATTTTCATTTGTAACTTAATTTTTCACGACATTTTCCAAAAGATATGGAGTGTTTCTTAAACAGCTTGAAATGCTCTTTCAAATGAGTTCAAAAACTTGAATTTTCAGTGAAAATTAAAAGAGAAACCGTTGATTGTAAACCTTACTTTTTCCCCGACTTCTGACCTGGAGCCTTAAGCTTATTTTATCCCTAATCGAGCAACATTTTAGGAGTTTTGGGTAAATAAACTAAGACCAGTAGCACCGATCATCGAGAAAGTTTCTAATTTAGAACGATAGTTATTACCAAGAACCGATCGATATTATTGAATCGGGTAATTATAATCACGTGCCAATTATAATCGGTTATTCTTCAAACAAAGAATGCTTTTTAATACGGTACAGCGTAATCAAAGTTGTTCGGTACTGTAACTGTGTGGGTTAAAATTGGTAATGATAAGTCTAAGAAAATCTCAAAAGTTCATTATGACAACGATACGCTTAAAATCGAGCAATTTCACGAGGTATGAAAATTTAACAAATTTTCATATTAGTTTTCGATTGAATTTCCAGTTAGTTGCTGATTGTGATTTTCTTGAAGGCGAAATTACATGCGAAACCTTCAAAGTCCGTGTCGATTTTTATAGAATGTTTTAAAATGAGAATTTCAATTTCTTTAAAACTTTAAATCTTACTAGTCCAATTATCATGGTGACAATTTGGGTTACAATTTTATAACATTTATCACACGATTTTGAATAGGTGAGTATTGAAAAGTACAAAAGCTACGTTTAAATAATGAAAAGGAATTACAATTGAGTTTGAGAGTTTTAATTTCAATTGGAATTCTTCATTATCAGCATTTTCTGCGTTTCAAAAATCTAATTTTTGATGCGTCATTAATTTTGATGATTGTTTACAAACAATTTAATAGAAAAAGTGATGACTTAATTTTAGACAAAACAGAAATCCATGATAAGAATAGTTTAAAACTATCTATCTTGTTTAGAGTTTATCAAATAGATTATGAGAAATATTTAGAATATAAAATAAGTATTAGATTTTTTTTTCAAAAAGATAATACTCTAGTAGAAAATACTGCGAATTTGTTAAAGTTATATAAAAACCAGAATTGTTTAATAAGATAGTCCCTCGATTATTCTATACAAGGGCAAGATAATCTTATTATTGGACAGAATTGAAAAATACCAATGCATATTAAAATCACTTAAATCTAATCAAAATATTTATTGGTAAATTTTCTAGTTTTTGCGTTGCAACAGTGTTAAAATTGTGTCCAAATAAATTAGGAAGAATTTTTTAGCCAGCTCCTTCAGTGTTTCTTCAATTCTGCTTTGAGGAGTGGTCCATGTATAGTTTCGTTAAGTGCTTACTTAAATTAGTATCAACCTTGATACTTGATTAAATCATTCGCATTGTAACCAGTTTTATAAACCGGTCGCAATAGTTGTTGGCCCATCATTGCAGGATGAGCGAGCCTATTGTTGGGGTTGAAACAGGAAAACTCCGAGGTATCGTTGAGAAAGATATCAAGGGTAAAAGTTTTTACAGCTGTCGAGGTATTCTCTACGGAAAACCACCAATTGGTGAATTAAGCTTTAAGGTATAACTCTAATTATTTACAATTTTGATTTATTTAAAGATAATTTTGATTAGGCCCCAAAATCTGCTGAAGCTTGGTCGGGTATTCTCGATGCCAACAAAGACGGTGATGCGTGCTATTCGAGACACGAAATCACGCATAAATTGATTGGTTCCGAAAATTGTCTAGTTCTAAACGTTTATACACCGACTTTATCAACAAATACCAAAAAACCTGTGATTCAAATGTGGTGAAAAATCTTCATAATATAGCAGAACCAGATTGAAATTATTAAAATCGTCTCAAATTTCAAAATAACGCTACGTTCTTTCCAATAGGTGTGGCTCATGCTGATGATCTGGGCTATCTATTCACGAATCATTCAACACCAGAAATCAAACCCGGTAGTATTGAGGATATCGGTAGACGTCGATTCTGTAGGATTTGGTCGAATTTTGCCCGATACGGCCGTCCAAATCCGCACAATAATGACGATGTAATCAGTATTGAGTGGAAACCTGTTACACCAGAACAATTGCATTTCGTCAATATAGGAAAAGAGCTAACTAGTGGTGTCAATCCGGAAAAGGAGCGGCTGGAATTCTGGAATGATATCGCGAAAATTTGTCCCAAAGCCAAGGTTTTCTAAGCGATTTTAAACCAGTTTTTAAAAAAACCAATTTGTTTAAATTTAAATTTAGCGCTTTATGCGACTAGTAGTGTCGCTTTTGTTACAATTTCAGTTAATCTAATTTGTTCCACAACTGAACGAATAATTTTTACTCCTATTACAGATATTGTTAAGTCTTTAAACAACCTAATAAATAAATAATTTAATGATAATATTGTTTATAAACGAAGTAAACTATTCCAGTAATTCCTCTAGATTACAGATTTTGTTAGTGGCAACAATGCACAAGGTCCAATTGATAAAACCGCTCCTCAATTATCCCTTCTCTATTATTATTGTAAATTAATCTGTTATTTAATTTATATTTATTCTAAATATTATTTCGAGATAACTATTGTACGATTTCAATTAATTATTTGTACTTAAATCTAGAAAATAAAATAAATTTATAATCATTTATTTGACATCTAGTCGCTTTATGTCATTGTGAAAACAGGTGGGAAATTTTGAATTTTTTCCACCGAATTTTAAAATAATTATTCAAGGTAAGACAACTTGATTTTCTATCAATTCAAATCCTGAATTAAACAATTTGTACAAATCATTTATCAATAATTATAAATAGATAATATTGCAAAATGACCGGTCCTATTGTTGGTGTTGAAACCGAAAAACTTCAGGGTACCGTCGAGAACGATATTAATGGTAAAGAATTCTACGCCTTTCGCGGTATTCCGTATGGGAAACCGACAAGTGGTGACGCACGGTTCAAAGTACACAACTAAAATTATTTGCAAATTATCTAATAATGAAAAAATTAATTATTTTGTAGGCACCTGAACCTGTAGAAGCTTGGACGGGTATCCGAGAGGCTACTGAAGACGGCGATAAATGTTTTGCCAGACATCCAGTCTTCAAAACATTCACCGGATCAGAAGATTGTTTATATTTAAATGTTTATACACCGATTTTATCTGCGAACACTGTTAACAAACCAGTTATGTTTTGGATCCATGGTGGCGGTTTTACTTCAGGCTCAAACAGTAGTCTGATCTACGGCCCTGAATTTCTAATAACCGAAGATATTGTTTTGGTAACGATAAACTATCGGCTTCACGTCCTCGGTTTTCTCTGCTTAGAAGACCCAAATTTAGGAGTACCCGGTAATGCCGGCCTTAAAGATATGCTATTAGCCTTGAAATGGGTGCAGAAAAACATCGAGAATTTCGGCGGTGATCCGAAGAATGTAACAATCTTTGGGGAGAGCGCCGGTGGTGCTGCTGTCCACAATCTGATTCTATCCTTAAAAGCTGAAGGATTATTCCATAAAGCGATCCTTCAAAGCGGTTGTGCTATAAATCCGTGGGCTCGTGGTAGACCTATTGCTGTCGAATTAGGTCAACAATTAGGCTTGACTACAACCAACGAGAAAGAATTGTTGGAATATTTCCGTAAAATATCGCTTGAAGAATTAGTGAAAGCCTCTGAAAAAATTTACTGTGTACTTTAAAACGATTATATCGTTATATTTAATTAATTTTTATAAATTTTAGGATTGTTTCGCTAGTTGTAAACGTCCTTATGGTCCGGTTATTGAGACACCTTCAAATGAAGCGATTTTGACACAAGACCCAATTGAGATTATCAAATCGGGTAAATACAATCATGTACCGATTTTAATCGGTTATAATACTAGAGAAGGTATGTTGGCACAAACTAAACGAACCGAATTCAAACCGCATTCCGATTTTGAAATGTCGATTCCTCATAGTTTCAATCTAGAAAAAGGATCAAAGATTTCGAAACTTGTCGCTGAAAAACTGAAAACTTTCTATTATGGTAATGAAGAACCGGCGAGCCACCATAGAGACCAATTCTATTTGGTAAAAATTTAGAAATATTCTTAAATAAACACTTACATCACTTATTATTTTAGCTGGAAAGTGATAGTTTCTTCATAATTGATATATTAAACACTGTTATTTATCATAGTAGAAATGCTAAACAACCAATCTATCTGTACAGAATGTCAATTGAAAGCGATTTAAACATGTTCAAAAACTTATTCAAAATTACAGATCCAGGTAATTCCGAAATTCTCCCAATTATAAAATAATCCAATTCTATTGATTTAGGTGTTTCTCATGCTGACGATTTGGGATATTTATTTAAAATGGCAAGGACGCCAGAAATCCAACCCGGTAGTACCGAGGACATCGGCAGACGTAGATTCTGCAAGATTTGGGCAAATTTCGCCCGATACGGCCATCCAAATCCGCACCAGAATGACGATTTAATCAACATAGAGTGGAAACCTGTAACAACAGAACAAATAAATTTCGTCGATATTGGAAAAGAACTAACAAGTGGTGTTAATCCGGAAAAGGATCGATTGGAATTCTGGAATGAAATCGTCAAAATGTGCCCTAGAAGTAAATTGTAGTAGACGACAACAAATTTAAGCTTTAAATAGAAGATTATTTTAAGATTTTTTTGTATAATCAACAACCTACGTTCTCATTTAAGTTTTATAAGTGAATATAAACATCTTCAGTTACGAATTATCAATCCGTGTCGGTTTAAATAGAGCGAAAAACGAGCGAATTCCGATTGTAAATCGCCAATTCGATAATTTTGATTAGAATTTAAACAATGAGGTAGAAATTTATTCAATAGTTGTTAAATCTGTTGAAAAAAATAAAATAATCTCCAGAGGTCAAGTTGGCAACGTTGTAATAAAACAAAGAAGAAAGCATACGGTGCAATTTCAGAAGACTCGACGGTCTCTAGTGTTTTTTTCTAGAACTGTCGTTAGTATATAACAAGAGAGTCTCTAATGTGTGTAATAATAATAAAGCTCTTTTTTTACACGTCATAGTTTCATATCGGAACACCGTTTCCTTTTTCCAAAATCGCAACAGGTTATGGGCCCAGGTGTGTTTGAGAGTGTGTGACTGTAGAAAAAGCACCGACGTCTATAAATAGACCTGGCATAGTTCGTAGATGTGGATGGTTTGTTTGAAGCCAACATCTCAGGACCAGAGGAGAGGGACGTAAGAGGAAGCTTACACCCGCAACAGTGATGGCTCGTGAAAAACATACTCAACATAAGTAAATTCTATTTCTATTAATTATTTACAAATATACAAATTATTGATTCTTGAACAAAATCTCTTTAGTTAGTAAACTCCTTATTCTACTTTCCTGGTCTTGTAAACGTTTTGTTTCATAATGTAAGCGTATTTTAAAATATTTTTTTAAGATTAATTTTGTCAAAATTACTGAGTGACTATTCAATGGATCCCCATTCAATATATGATTCTCGAAGTCGTCGTAAATAGTTGCGGTAAGATTATTTAAGGTTGAATTAATTAATAAAATATGTACATTTCGGATTTGAAAAAACGTTGAATGTTTAGCTTTTAAACATCGAAAACATTTTTCACCCATTTTACATATCTTTATAACGAACAAGGAAGCATTGGTCATTTGTCCAAATTGTTTCCGTTGTTGTAAATGCGACTGAGATTCCTTTGATTCTAATAAAGAAGAACAAAAGGCGCAGGTTACGCATTTTTTTAAACACCTAACGACAAAACCTGCTATATATGCCACAACATCTGTGACATATGTAGTTAGATGCCACACTGGTGCACCAATATAGTCATGTTCTTCGACTGCTTCTGAAATACTGATATATTCTTGTGATTGTTCTAAATTTTCATCTGCGTCGTTGTGCACCAATGATTTGCTTGATACGCTTAATATAGATGTGCAATCTAAAGCAACAGCATTCCCAGAATCTGCACCTTTTATTTCAGTGTGAAGCAGTAACCTTTTGTATGCATGTTGAAACTGCCTACACGTTGGGTTATTATTTGAACCGCCTCTACTTCGAATGGCACTAAAAAAAATTTCTAGATGGTCTTGTGACATCTTATAAGATAAAATATAATTCAAGAGGGGTGTATGGTAGCCTACGTAATCATTATACATATTTATTAAACTTTCGATGTTAATTAAAAATCCTAGAAAGCCTGTTTTTCGATTGCTCCTTAAAACCGGAACATTTTGCAACTGTAAACCTAAAATGTAGTCCTTACAGTAGTATAAATATTCTCTTATTTCAGCAAAGTTTTTTGTACTTAATGGGCGACGGTATTTTGTTTTTGAAGCGAAGTTTCTTACATTGAAAATATCAAAGAGATTATTTATAATTTTACAAAATTTTGCTGTAGCATCTACATTCTTAAAATAGTCATGTTCTAAATCGTGACTTAAAAAAAGAAATGCATCAGCCACACTATTGCTGAAAGTTTGTGCTGCTATTTTCACTTTCATTTTTTCTTTTGTCCAATCAATTCGCAATTTGGTAGCTGCATGCAGACCTTCTGTGTCTTGTAAATTAACGAGTTTTTCAAAAAAACTCCATAAAATAACACCACCATCTTTATCTACCAAAGTGCCCTGACTGGCCAAACAATTTCTTATTAGCTTTATCATGTGGCAAGCATCAAGATAAAAATAGATTTTTTGCTGACGCATCGGATGCATAAAAAAAGAGATTATTCGATTTGGATTATCAAATTTTGCTCCTAACACAGTTGCGAGATGTAAATTTGTGGCAGTGCCATCGAAAGTTAGTGATGTTACTATTACTTGTGAATCTGCTAAATGCTCTAAAGAGCGACTAACTAAATTGGCTTTTTCCTCACTTGTTAAAGAATTTATAAAAAAATAGCCGAATGGTAATTTCCAATGACTGTTTAACGCAACGAGCATAAAAACTAAACCTTCCTTTGCTTCCGGTAATGAGTCAGAAACAATATTTGTACCTAGATCCACATAACCAGTAAAACGTTGTCCAGTCCATTCTATTTGCTTCTTTATAGCTACCTCGTCAAACACCATGTTACATAAAAATTTTTCACCTTTTTGTGTGGCTTCGGTGGTTTTTATTTTCAAAGCATTTAGGGACTCTTGATTAAAGCCTGGCAAAGCATTCACTGAAGTATACCATTTCGAGATAGTTCGCGGATGAGGTAGCGATTTGTTGAACTTATTTCTCACATAATTGTAGGCTTTGTTAGAATAGAAGTTTAATGTGAGAGCAAAAGCCCGTAATTCTGGTGTATATTTCTGTATAGACGGTCCCTTTAAAAATCTCAATACGATTTCTGATGAAGACTCAGGAATAGTGGCCTGCAAAAACATAATTATTTACCTAATCTGCATCTTAATCGAAACAGTAGAAAAGGAGTAAACAAGTCCAAAACAAGTTAATGCTATATAGATTACATTTGAAAAAATATAAACAAAACTTTGAAGTCTTGTCTATTGACAGCATTGCAAACAGCTCATGCCAATCATAAATTTTTATTAGAAGCGTTAAAGAAACTTACATTCACAGTTAATGTAGTATTCTCGCTTGTTAACTTCATAGCTTCAAGGTGTCGCAAAAGTGCTTGGAAGCAATGAACCCGTGATTTTAGTCGCTTATTATGTTGTTGCAGAATTCTTATTTTCTTGTTTTGTAACAAAACTTTCGTTTTTGTGATTTGCCAATTTTTTCTGGATTTTCTTGGTGAATCCATTTCATCTGCTAAACAGTCTCCCACATATCTGACAATTCTGCATTTTCTTCTGAAAAAGTGTCTATTTTATTTTTTGATTACCTACCAACACTTTATTAAGATTACCTTTTTTCATCATGTTTTGAAGATATCTTTTTTCTTTCCAACTCGTAAGACCCAGAAGTGCGAACTGTTGTTTGGACTAGCCTTTTCCTTTTCCGAATCAATTGTCTACAATATATACATTTAATGAATACAAGTACATTCAAATTTCTTTGTGTTACCTTTCTTTAGGAGGCCCCACATTCTCAGTGTTTTTTTCGCCAGTAATAGATTCGGTTGTTGATTTAGTGGCTGATGAGGAAGAAAGTGGTACCAACGGCGAAGAAGTTGACGATTTCTTTTTTTCCTCTAAAGTGGACCTAATTACTGTCACTTCTGATGATACAGACGCTATGGTACTAGAACTATATGCACGAATTTTCATTAGTTTTAAAAGAAGTTCAATTATTTACAGTACCTGGTGGTATCCATTATATCTGATTCAACCGCTCTACTTGTTGTTGGACAATTTTGTGGTCGTGCATCTTTTTTTAAAACTCTCCGACCCATTGGTTGCACAAAGAAACTGCTTTGTTCAAAGTGGTCTGAACAAAGAAAAATATTACGAGTGAAAGACGGTGCAATGTCCAGATTTTCAAACCATTTCAACCTCTCTTCACGATCTTGTGGAAATCTGTTAGATATATTAATACATTAAAATTTATGCTTAATTAAAAATCATACTATATTGATCAATATTTTTATATTTATCAATTGCGACGCCACTGCTTTGTTTACTTTCCTAGCAGCGTGGTCAACATGTGTTTAAACTTACCGATGATATGATCGCGTCGATGCCTTTTCAGACGTCCTTCGACACAAATAACAAATTTTGCCCATTGTTAATTAAAGTTTTAGATTAGTTTTTTGCACCGTCACCTGCTTTATTAAAATATAACACACTTTTCATTTATAATTATCGCAAAATACATGTGCGCTTTTTGCAACAATCCACCATGCTTTGTACGACAACAGCACGACATGAAGCAAACCTACACGAAAACTGTTACTTTAACCAATGAGAGCAGGTGTTCACTAAGGCTCATAATCCAGTAACATGTGTACTTTCCCCTTTCCCCACTGTAGATGTTGGCTTCAAACAAACGAAGTTCATGCCAGGTCTATTTATATGACGTCGGTGGGAAAAAGTGTTAAAAAGGGACGCTAAAAAAGGTTAAAAAAATGGCGACACAAACGAGTTTCGAAGAACTGAATCAGATTGTGAAATTAACAAATAAAGACGATTACAAACTATGGAAATTCCAAGTGGACATTGCGTTGAAAGCGTATGGTCTGTTTGAAATTGTTGAACAAAGTAATATCAATGAGGAAAATGAAACCGACATAAAGAATGACGCTAGAGCACAAAGAATAATAACTTCAACGATCTCTACAACGTGTTTAAATCCATCTTTTGGATTGCGAAACAAGTAAGGAGATGTATGACAAACTAAAAAGAATTTATGAAGGAGATAGCGATCAACAAAAATACACCCTAATGCAGGAATTTTTCAATTATTCATTCAAAAAAAAAGCATGTAAATGTCGTCTTTCATAAGAGATCTACAAAACCTGGTATTCAAACTAAAAACACTACAGAACGACATAAGTGATGACATGTTTATTTCAAAAATAATATCATCTCTTCCTGAAAAATATAAATATTTCGTCAGTGCTTGGGAATCTACGAGTAAGAATGATAAAACGTTGAATAACTTATTTTCAAGATTGTTAATTGAAGAAGAAAGAACGAAAACACAGATGATAAAAACAAAGATGAAATAGCCTTCGCGTCCTCTGAAAAAAGGTGTTTTGCGTGCAACAAACCGGGACATTTTAAAACTCAGTGTAAGAATAAAGCTAAAACAAGTGATGGTGCAAAATACACGTCTAGTATTTGTAAAAAGTCGAACCACGTATGCAAAGACTGCTTCTTTAGGCAGAAACAAAACACAAATGAAAAACCAAGCACCTCAAAAGGAAGTTCAAGCAACAATCAGAATAACAAGAGAGATAGCTGTTGATTATTTATTTGAGGTTTCTGCAATTTACGATACCAAATAATTATAGTTTTGGAAATAATAAAACGACCCTGATAATCTTAATAACAACGCCCATACATATATTGCTTGAACTCTTTTACAAAGACTTAATATGACTGACTTGAACAAAGGAATAAACTACTAACAACGGACACAAACAACTCGTATCTGCAGACGCTTAGTCAGCAGTCTCTCTTTTTCTAGATTTAGATGGTTGTTGCTAGAACATAAACGCTAAAAATAATAATGATGATAGCATTATTCTTAACAATAGCGACAATAACCTGGCTTTTCTGGCAAATATTGAAGACAATATAGAACGAACGGAATGGATTGTTGATTCCGGTGCGACAACGCATTTGACAAACAATAACAGAATTTTTCACGAATTAGAAGAATCCGATTCCAAGATCAGTGTTACAAAACGAAGCAATATAATGGAAGCCAAAGCAAACGGAAAAATAAAAACAAGTGAGTGTGTGCTAAACAAAGTGTTATACGTGCCCGAATTAAGTAAAAATTTACTATCGGTAAACGCGATTACGGAAAACGGTGGCGAAGTGAAATTTACAAAAAACAGTGTCGAAATTTACAAAAATAACGAAAAAGTGTTACAAGGAGTGCAACGTGACGGACTGTATATTTTAACATTCACACATAAAAATCCTGAAAAAGACGATACACAAAGTGCATTAACATCAACAGAAAGCGATTCTGCAGAATTATTATCTAAATCGTACAGCAAACTAGCAGCTTTACTTGCTACATTTTGTAGGCCGTCAGTAAAGTATTTATAAATTGAAGAATTGGCCGAAGTATTCCAAACTTCGTTGTCAATGGTGCCAACTTTACTGCAATATCCTTGGCACTGCCTATGATCGCCTAAAATATGCCGTGGTCCATTTACTACATCGTTTCTTAAATTGTCAATTTTTTCACGCCACGGTCTATCTTTATCTTTTCGAAAGTCTTTCGCAGATTCAATAGCTTTCCTAAATCTTACAACATTCTTCAACAGAAATTGTTTTAGTTGTGGTTGGCCACTTAAACGTTTGGCACATTTTCTAATTCTGTTACAATAATTTCTGAGTAAGTGGT
The DNA here is from genome assembly GCA_020740385.1 of Mylabris phalerata. NCBI lineage: Eukaryota > Metazoa > Arthropoda > Insecta > Coleoptera > Meloidae > Mylabris > Mylabris phalerata. The sequence goes on from JAJEOX010000222.1 coordinate 345,790, forward strand.
TGCAACAAAAGATTTTCTCAATATGAAAATCTGGACCGTATACCCTCATTCCACGCAATTTATTCATTACACTGCTGTCACCATCACCAATTAATCTCCCGTATCGTAAATTGTGCATTTCCATGGATTTCTCGAATCCTTCTACAATAATATCCCTTTCCATAGCCGTTGACGGCCCGTCGAAATTTTTAAAACATATATGGAATTTCTGTCTATTGATTCTTATATTCGTTTCACATGCTGCACAATTTTTATTTTTAACTCCCGTAAATATTGCCTTTTTGGTTAGTTCACCAATAATGCATGCGACACGTGGCGACGCATTATAATTTGTTTTGTATGATCTTTTACTCCATGCACCATCAGCAATTACTGTTATGGTAGGAATTCCATCAGGCCCGACATCCCCGGCTTCTACAGCAAGACAACGTTCTTCTTTTGCAGCTTTCAAAATTTCTGCCATTGTTTTCTCAAAAACTTCATCCCCTTTTCTAGAAAATATACGTTTACTAATTGTTGGCACATCTAATGTAGATAAAACTTGTGACAATTGACGTTGCCCTATTCCAGCTTCAACGGTGGATATAACTGCTGCAGTATTCAAATCTGGATCATCATCTGCTAGACAATTGACCTGTCCCTCCAAATTGCACATTGTACATTTATAATGTACACTCGAACGTAAATCAGTTGTTTTTTCCTTCGTAAATTGTAAATCGCAAAAATTACATTGAAATCCCGGATTGTTTTATGTTTTGTAAAGATCTTAGCAAATATGAAAGGTTGACAATGTCAAAACTTTTTTCAACAACACCCTCAGTTTCAACCTCAAAGGGATTTTCGAATTTCGCGAGGCTCTCTTACACCTTTGTTTAGCGCTTAGTGGTAGTGTAATGTACGAAAATAATAAATAAGCAATAATAAGTGACAAATAAAAAATAGACAAGAAATATATTTACCGAGAGAAGGAAAATTGGAAAAATTGCAGAGAAAATACACAGAAAAATCGAAAATATACCACACGGAAAAAACTAAATAGCACCAATTGCAACAAAAGCTCAAATACAAATGATTCGAAAAAGTACCCCCTGATTTCATGTACAAGAGAAGGCCAAAAAGCCTTCAATAGCAGATTTGAATCTGTAAGTGATTAGTAAGTTTAGGATTCTGTAACTACGTTTAGTTCACGCCATGGACGTTCGTGACTTTCGAATCTCACTGTAAGCGCAATGAATAACTTTATAGCCATTTCAGTATGGTCATACTTGATGTATTACAATATTCAAAAATGAAATTCAAAAAAAGAAAATTGTAAATCCAACTAAGAAATATCAAATATTGCACATTAATTGAATTAAATTTAAATATCCATTGAGTTCATACACATTGGTGTTTTATCATAATCAGAGATGAAATTTACCTTGTATAATGGATACAAACTATTTTAACAGTAAAATATTAATTATTTAGATAGAAATTTCGATGATAGAACTAACACAAAAAACTAATACGAGTAATTTCTTTTTTCAAGTTTTATCTGTAAAATTTAAATGTAGACCAAAACAATCAATAAACAAATAGGAAAAAAGGCGTTAAATTCGGTAAATCCCCTATGCAGTTTCTCAAATATTAGAGTAAGCATTTTTTGCCCCATTAAGACGAAGAAAAGCAAATACTTTGTTTCATTTTTAACGGAAACTATCGAAATCCTTAATTATTGTCTGATATAGCGCTGTGTGAATATTGTGCTCCATTATCAGGTGAAAATATATATTTGCATGTACGTAGATTATTAAAATGGCTTCTAATTCTAATACTAATTCTGATAAAATGTGATGTTTCCATTATTAACAAAAAATTCAATATCACCAAGCATTTAAAAACTAACCAACACTTAGCGAACGTTGCAGGTACCCATTCAGTGAAAAATCTGAAAATAATTCCCCAAAAACCAATAGAACCTTTAATCGAGATTTGTGTCAGGCACTTATCGCGGCGGATAGTCCATTTTCCAAAGTAAAAAATCCGGTTTTTCGAAAATTTTTAGAAAAGTATTCTAATTGTGAGGTGTCTGACGATTCAACTTTAAGAAAATGTAACTTGCCAGCAATTTACGATGAGACAATGGAGGAAACTCGTGCCGAATTTGAAAATAATTTTTTATGGGTGGGTGTAGATGAAACTACGGATTCTTTGGGGCGGAGCGTCGGTAACGTGATGATTGGAAAATTGGATGGAACTTTTGGAAAACCTCGTCTAATCGCATCGAAAGTCATGCCAAAAACCAACGCGGAAGATGAAAAAGATAGAGTTTTAATGTTGATATCGGATAATGCCGCGAATTTGTTAAAAGCCGGTCGAACTTTAATCGTCAAATTTCCCAGCATGTTTCATTTAACCTGTTTGGCTCACGCGCTGCATCGTATTTGTGAATTTATTAGAGACGAGTTTAAATTGGTAGATAATTTAATCAGCAACGGGAAAATTTTTTTTTTAAAGAACCGAATCGTATTCAGTTCTATCGGGAAAAATGTTCAAATTTACCTTTAACACCACAACCCATCCTAACCACATGGGGTACGTGGATTAAGGCAGCGGTATTTTATTTCGTAAATTTTGACCAAATTAAAAATGTAGTTTCACTTTTGGACGAAGGTACGAACTCTGCTGTTTCTTGTAAATTGCTTTTTGAAAATCTGAAATTATTCGAAAATTTAAAACTAATTCACGATAATTTTGCACAAATCCCGGACGCGATCACTTTCTTGGAAAACCAGGAGATAGGAATTGTTCAATTATTTGAAAAATTCGAAAATGTATTACATGAATTGAATAACTCGGCAATCGTTCTCGGAGACTTTGGCATAGGCCTTCGAGAAAAAATTTTAAAATTTTTGGCCCGTAATCCTGGTATCGACAATAATTTTCGTTACGCCCCTATTACTAACTACGATATTGAACGGTCTTTTTCGTGATATAAAAGAATTTTATCCGACCAGAGATTGAGATTTTCTTCTTCTAATTTAGAAAAATATTTAATCATCAATACTAACATTTCTAATGCATGACACTGTTTATTGTTTTATTTCAATCGAATAACTCGACTAACCAGCTTGTAATTGCTTATGTTCTAAAATATACCCCTTTCATTTTTATCTACTCTGGTGAGATTATGTCCTCCTCTCCGTGGTCTCACTAGATATTTTTGCAGATACTATGAAGAAATAACCAAATGGACATGGTTTTTGCTTTAAATCTCTTACAAATCAAATATTAACATTAATAATTTTATTTTCAAATACTCACATTTTTTTTCTAAATGCAATTTTATAAATTTTTTATAATCGGTATTATTATTTTGATGCCTTAAAATTTTTTAAAAAACATTGATTTGAATTTGTCCATTCACATACATATCGTATTTAAACCTACTTGCTGCGCTTATGGGACGATATTCTAAAAAAAGTAAATGGACACAATGGACCACTTGTGTATTGTACGTGACGTCGCTTTTTTACTTTATTAACTACGTTGAATGATTGGAGTAGTACAAGCACAACGAATAAACATATAATTCTACAGAGAGATCGAGTTCCAACTGCAGATCGCACACATACAGTAAATAAACTTTCATTAACGAATGTCCAAAAATATTTTTCCCGGTTACACGGAGATCCCAAAATATTTTTCACATATTCAATTATTTTATCATATAAATTTGAAAAAAATTCAACAGATATTAGAGAACTCACCAGAACTCAAAAAATGGTTTTATTATTATGTATTTTACATCAACAATTTATTATTTCTTTATTTAGACATTTTATTAAATAAGTTTCCATGTGTTGCACATAATTTTGGCAGTTTTCTCAACTGATATCTTCGGAAGCTGGTTCCATAATTCTATAAAGCTCTTCTTCAGTTTTTGGCTCTCTCTGGATGATTATTCTTTTCCACTGGCTGAATAGTTGTTCAATTGGACTCATGAACGGTGAATATGGGGGCAAAAAGGCTGCATTATGACCATGCGCTTGAATAACTGCTTTAATTTCCTCCGTTTTGAGGAACGGTACGTTGTCCATAACGAGATGCGCTACAACAATGTGATCTCTTGTAAAATATCCAAACAGTTGAGTTAAAAAAATTTCAAAATGGTTACTATTGTAACTTATGTTTTGTAATTTCAAAGAAGTAGAGAGAACTTTGGTTCATAGCTGCACATATCGAGTACGTTTTTGATCGAATTGCAGGGACATGCCGCAGATCTTTTCAAAGAGCGCCCGTATTTTGCTCTCAAGCTGATCAGGATTCCTGTTTCATCAAGGAAAAACACTTTTTGTTTATATGGAAGAAGACTATTGTATGTAATGGCGTAATGAAAACGGTTTTCAATTGCAATGGCACAGTTACGCCGCTCTGGTACTTTCGTAACTACTTTAAATGAAAAATAAAAATCTTTTAAAGCGTTTGCAATTGTTGTCTCACTAATACGGTTTATTTGTGGATATTTTTCTAGTAATTTCCTTTTTAACTCTTTCAAAGTTAAAGTACAGTTTTCGCCAGCCCAGTCGCACAGTTGTTCTTTCATTTCGCCATTTAATAGTTTAGCTCTGTGTCCGGTTTCCATTTTAAATACTCTTCCATTTTTAACTTCCCCGATCAGAGGGTAGGGAAGTTATTATTTTTATATTGAGAATAAATTTTAGATACAGTTTTTGCTTTAACACTGAAAAGCTTAGAGACAGCTTTCATTGAATAACCATTATTGAGATTGTCGATAATCCATTTTCTTTTTTCGTTACTTATCTTCTCATTTTTCCTCTTATAGTTATGATTAGGATTATCCCCATTATTGTTACCATTATTGTTAATATTAATATCGTTTTCATTCATTATCGATAACTTTAAATAAATTCACAAAAAAGACGAATTTTCAGCAAAATCACAAAGTTATTTGTTCCTGTGACAACCACAATATTATTTGTTTGCATGATAAAATAATTGAAAATGTGAAAAATATTTTGGGATCTCCGTACAATCGGGAAAAATATTTTTGGACATCCGATAAAGAAAGTTTATTCACTGTATATTGGAGTTCGCAGCGATGACGTCAGAGCTACCCTAAGTTATAAAAAATCCTAAGCTAATCAATCACCTTGAGTTAGAATATAAAATAAATATTCGATTTTTTATCAGAAAGCAAATAGAAAATACTGCGAATTTGTTAAAGTTATACAGGATGATCCAGAATGACAGAAGGTGACGTCAGCATAATGCGTCGCCATTTTATCAAAATTAATATCCACTAGTTTCTTTTTAATGACATTTGACGTTTGAATGACATTTCACAAGTCATCAGAGGTGTACAACGTATTTTGTTCGTATTGTATTTTTCTTTGTATTATTCGTTTTTGAAGGAAAAAAATAAAAAACAATGTTCCTAGAACTTGTAAATTCTAAATACTTATTTGAAAATCGCAGGTTATCTTTAGATGGTTTATAGCATAGGTTTACAGTACGCCACTGACCTTAATATGCGTCAGAATAAATGAAAAGCGGCTAAAATTTGTTTGGCAGCGGTATGAATAAAGCGGCACGTTCAGTCATTCTGGATCAGCCTGTATAACAGCTAAAGTTGTTTAATTTGACAGTTTGTCGATTAATTTAAACAAGTGCTAGATTATCTTATCAGTGATCAGAAGCAATACTAATGCATTATAAAATCGCTTCAATCTAATGAAAACATTTATCGGTGAATTTTTCCAGTTTTTGCTTTGCAACAGTGTCAAAATTAATTAATAAGAATCTTTATTTCGTTAATTTAGACAGATCCTGCAGTTTTCTTGAGTCCTTTTTTGAGGAGTGGTCCTTGTATTGTTTCGTCAAGTGTTTACCAAAATTAGTATCAACCTTGATATTTGACATTTGATAACATCACCAGCATTGTAATCTGTTTTATAAAGCGGTTTATATAGTTGTTGGCCCATCATTGCAAAATGAGCGAGCCTATTGTTGGTGTTGAAACGGGAAAACTCCGAGGTACCATTGAGAAAGACACCAATGGTAAAAATTTTTACAGTTTTCGGGGTATTCCCTACGGAAAACCACCAATTGGTGAATTAAGATTTAAGGTAGAACTCTAATTATTTACAATTTTGATTTATTTATTATAATTTCTATTAGGCCCCACAACCTGCTGAAGCCTGGTTGGGTATTTTAGATGCCAACAAAGACGGTGATGCGTGCTATTCGAGACACGAAATCACGCATAAATTGATTGGTTCCGAAAATTGTTTAGTTTTAAATGTTTATACACCGACTTTATCAACTAATGCCAAAAAACCTGTGATGGTTTGGATTCATGGTGGTGGTTTTGTCGTCGGTTCCAACAGTACGGAATTCTACGGTCCTGAATTTCTTGTCGCCGAAGATGTTGTTTTGGTGGCCATCAACTATCGGCTACAGGCTCTCGGTTTTCTATCATTAGAAGATCCAAGTTTGGAAGTACCTGGAAATGCTGGCCTCAAAGATATGGTATTGGCATTAAAATGGGTACAGAAGAATATCGAGAATTTCGGTGGTGATCCGAAGACTGTTACAATCTTTGGGCAAAGCGCCGGTGGTGCTGCTGTACACTACCTGGTTCTATCACCGGTCACTCAAGGATTATTTCATAAAGCGATCATTCAAAGTGGTTGTGCTATAAATCCGTGGGCTTGTGGTAGATCTGTTGCCGTTGAATTAGGGCAACATTTAGGTTTGACTACAACGAATGAAAAACAATTATTGGAGCATTTCCGAAGAGTTCCAGTCCAGGAATTATTCGAAGCTGCCGAGAAAATAAAAGAAGTAAAATCATACCAAATTTATCAATTAAGCCTATTAATTTGATGAAATTTAAGAAACTTGTAGCCAGTTGTAAGCGCCCCTTTGGCCCTGTCATTGAGAAACCTTCAAAGATACATTTTTAACGCAACATCCCATCGAGATTATCAAATCGGGCAAATATAATCATGTGCCAATGTTGATCGGTTATACGAATAGAGAAGGGATGATATGGCATTTTATTAGACAAGAATTTGTACCACATTCCGATTTTGAAATAACAATCCCGTATGCCTTCAATGTTGAAAAAGGTTCAGACGCTTCAAAACTTATCGCTGGTAAAATTAAATCTTTCTATTATAGTGATAAACAACGCTCCGAAAATGATGTAGATACTTATAATTTGGTGAGACTCATTTAATATAATTATTGAGTTGTATTTATAATTTTTATTTCAGTTGGAAAGTGATAATCTCTTCATAATTGACATTTTAAATACAATCATCAATCACAGTAAAAATGCAAAAAGTCCGATCTATTTGTATCGCATGTCAATTGAAAGTGGTTTAAATATGGTAAAAAATCTTCATAATATAGCAGAACCAGGTTGAAATTATTAAAATCGCCTCTAATTTCAAAATAACGCTATATTCTTCCAACAGGTGCGGCTCATGCGGATGATCTTGGCTATCTATTCACGAATCACTCAACACCAGAAATCAAACCCGGTAGTATTGAGGATATCGGTAGACGGCGATTCTGTAAGATTTGGTCAAATTTTGCCCGGTACGGCCATCCAAATCCGCACGATAATGACGATTTGATCAATATTGAGTGGAAACCTGTTACACCAGAACAATTACATTTCGTCGATATCGGAAAAGAGCTAACCAGTGGTGTCAATCCGGAAAAGGAACGGCTGGAATTCTGGAATGGTATCGCTAAAATGTGCCCCAATGCCAAAGTTTTCTAAACGGTTTTAAACCAGTTTTTAATAAAAAAATATAATTACAGATTATTCAATGTAGAAATTAAATAATTTGCTTTATTAATTTGTAATCAAGCAACATTTTAGGAGTTTTGTGCAAATAAACCATCGATTATCGAGATAATTTCTAAATTAAAACCGGATTTTATTACACTTAAACCGATCGATAATCGAGTCAAGTAATTATAGTCGAATGCCACTCATAATCGGTTATTCTTCAAATGAAGCAGTGCTGAACTGAACCATTTTGGGCGCGGTGGAGATTCAAAAATTCCTTTGAATCTCCATCGATGTGGCGTGCTACAAAAACTTATTTTTGAAAAATAGTTTCTCGTTTGTTTTCCAAACTGATTCTAATTACTTTGAAAGCATGCATTTTTACGCAACATCCCACTGAGATTATCAAATCGGGCAAATATAACCACATGCCGATGTTGATTGGTTACATTCATCGAGGAGGGATATTCTGTCATGTTTTAAGACCAAAATTTACACCACACTCTGACTTTAAAGTAACAATTCTTCGTCCTTGCAATACTGAAAAAGATTCAAACATTTCAAAACTGATCAGTGAGATAGTTAAATCTTTCTACTACTAATATTTGCCATTGTTGTTTTCCATCCTAACCACAATAAGATAAAACATAAACACTCCATATATCTAGCATGATAAACAGCTGAAAAAAGTCAGATAATCACAATTATAGTGATAAAATGATAGTTTTGAAATTTACCGTTATTATTTTCAATCCTAGGCACGATAAGATAAAATGAATCAATTTAAATCCATACAATCAACAAGAAAAATAGCTGAGAAGTCAGGTAATCACAATTACAATGATAAAATGACATGGGTAATATTAATATTTACCGTTGTTGTTTTCCATCCTAGACACGATAAGATACCATTGTGACCAGTGCCCAGTTGTTACGAGATTTCAATTTATATTTTCCTGATGCAAATCTCTTGCCAAAATCTTCTTGGCGTCTTTTTGTCTATAATTCTGGGATCCACGATTTCGGCAGCAAACATTTCATATAAAAGTTTATCATTAAGTTTTTCATTTTTTTATTCCTGAATACATCATTTCTCTCGATAATTTCACAAAATATATCCACTTCTGTATAAACCACGAAGAAGCACTTTTTTCTTTGGGTTATATGAAGCTTTCCTTGGATTTGGAAACATGTACGCATGATTTTCTCTCAATTCAATTTCTCCTTTTTCATTGAGGGTACAGAAAGTGATTTTTTTTCCAGTATTCCTTCTTGAACCGTCATATTTCTTGCAACATAAAAGCATTTAATTTCTAATACTCCATCATCACCAACCAATCCATTTGATTTTTTGATCAATAAACAATCCACACGGTTCTACAGTTGTACCATGAACTTCACGAAATACTTCTTTGGCTGTATCTTCTTTTAGAGTTCCATATCGCATTGCATTTGATATGTACATACTCTCCTAAATAACATTTGTTTCACTATATTGTATCGGTGGAAGCTCGCATTTCACAAATTTTACCGATGTTACTTGCTGTAACCCTTATCGACTGTTCTTTTTGCCATAAAGCAGAAGCTCTTTGCGATCTCGTTTTTTTCTTCAATTTCGTCAACATCAACAGCATTTAAATTTTCTAAAAATTCTTGTTTAGCAATTTGTACTTCTTCTGTCATGGTGGATTCTCTTTCAACTGAAGATCGTTTTCCATTATCTGCATCAGCAGGAAGTACTTGACGATTTTGGAAAGTTTTCTTCATTGCCGACCTTTTTCTTTCGAGTTTTCCAAACAGAGAGTTGTGTATTTACCAACAGGTTTATCGCTGATGGATTCAATCATATTTTTAATAAATTTCCCTCTATTATTGTATTCAATTACTGCAGCATAGCATCTTCCTTCATAAGATCCTTTTGACGAATAGTTTATTCTTTTACCACCAACCATTTTGTTTACTATGGAATTATATGTTTCTGCACTATTCGTATCTTTATCACATAACAAACTTGATGATAAATCAGCTACTGTTTTTAAGGATTTATAAAATTCACTATATAAATTGCCATTCGTAAATTCAGCGTATAAAGTTGAATTTGATTACCCAACAAACTTACAGTAGTAACTAACACAATGTGTTCACTGTTTAAAATGTCTTTCCTCAAATTTGCTATCCTCATATGATCTGGAACTGCTTCGGTCTTACGATATTGAATTGCTTTAGTAACTGCAATTCTCATTGTTAAAATATTATCGCGAAAAATTTCTTGATAACAACAGTACCTCCAGATGTATTTATTGCAATAATTTCGAAGTGCGTGATTTTGGCACCTGCTTTTTCCAATAAATACATCGTTGCCGTATGGTTTCTTTGCAATTAATTTAATTAGGACACAACCGTCTCCATCTCCAATTACTCTCATGTAACGTAAATTGTGCATTGAGCTAGGTTTTTGGAAGCCTTCCTAAATGATTTCACTTTGCACTGGTGTTCATGGACCATTCCAATTTTTCGAGCATTTATGTTCCAATGGTTTTCTCGCTTTTTGTTTACATCACACACTAAACAGTACCTATTTGTTTTTGACTCCCATTTAAGACAAAATTTTGGTGCACTGACGTCACAGTTCCAACTATCTAACAGTTGAGCGATACCGGTATAGGCGATAGTGAAATCTACTATAAGTGAGATCCTCTAAAAAGAGTTTTTTGGATGGATGCGCACTGGACTTTTGGCAAGTCGGGGGTTGGAAGAAGCACGTGTTCTATATCTATATGTATAGGCGAGAATTGCCGAAAACACTTCGAACCTGCGCTAAAAAAGATCTTGTTATAGGATCTCACCAATAGGCGCTTACTATGTTAGTATGGAATATAGTCAGCCAGTCGTAGCGCCAATAAAACTTCACGATGTTACAGTGACAACTAAGGCAATCTACTGTGGCACAAAATTGGTCTCTCACCATGCACTGCCCATGAGCGTCCCGTGTAAAACATAAACAAAACTGTAGGGCATCGTAAGTTAAATAATAATTGAAGAAATATTGTTTAAAAATAAATGTTACGTAAATATCTCTATTAAAATTTGTTAATAACAAAAAGAAACAATGAACATTGATTAAAATAATGTTAGTTTTAACATCTAAGATGGTCTTAATTAAGAATACATCCGTATTTAATTCATATTTGTTCGGTTTTCCGTAATTCATTCAGTAATACCATAGATAATATAGATACCCCACTTCCTCACCCAGACTAGTCCTCAGTTTTATGTCGAAGAAGATTCAGATGGCGCTTGAAACGTTGTTACTAATGATTTGAATGAAAATCAAAAACGCGGGCAATTTAAATTTTACTTAAGCGCGGGAAATTTAAATGTTATTTAAGCGCGGGAGATTTAAACGTAAATTTTTGTCCTATACTGCAAAGTATTCAAACACAAAATTATTTGAATATAAATTTATTCAATATTACAAAAAATTACATACAAAACAGATTTTGTTGTACTACCAATTACTACTATTATCATCAATAAACAATTAAATGCCCGATGTTAGTTAATATGTAACAGACAATTATGATAGGTGGATTTTCTTTGGATAATTAGAAAGAGCAAAACAAATACAATTATTTACACAACATATACAACAAAAGGAGTTTGTGCTATTATCAATTGCTACTACCATCAAAATACCCATTAATAAACATCCTAAAAATGTAGTACCACTTACAAATAAATATATACAGAGTGAATCAAGTGGTTGGCCTATTAGACGTTAAAAGAGTTCTAATTGATGAAAGTTTCTGAAATTTGGTATGCACCCGTTTTTCCACCTGAACTACACCTGGAAAATATTTTCGTTGTTCTATCAACCCCCGGTGTATGGGGTAGTGCACCCTACTTTCTTATTTTAAATAGAATGGTATATTTTTTATTTCATATTTAGATTCTGTGATGAAAATGAAATGGGCTTTGATAACATGACCTATGGTCTAGCTTTAATAGTTTTTCAGGAATATTGACTTTTTCTGAAAATTTTGATTTTGTAGTGTTTAATAGAAAAATTCATATGTTTGAAGATATTGTTGATAGATAATCCAAATTCGGAAATCAAATAGTTCAGACTATGACCTTTTCGCTAAATTTTATAGAATTAAATTACCTTTCAGCGTTTAGCTGAAATCGGTTTTTCTTTTAGCCAATTTTCAAAGCGCCATAACTTTTTTATTTTAAATGGAATGATATATTTTTCTTTGCACGGTTAGACGGAGAAAAAAATTCTGGATCGAATCATATTAGCATTTCCTATACCTATTCTTGATAATTTTTCAGTTATTCAAGATTTTCGATTTCGAATAATTTACCCTTTGAAACGAAATACTAAAACATAGTAGGCTTGGCGAAACAACCTTCTGTCACAATTAACATCTAAATAATTAATTATTTTTATATTTTTTAATTGAAAAATCATAGAAGAAATTGACAAATAATTAAATTAAAATTAATTGGATTTTATTTTCATGTAAAATTGGCTGAAATCACTGAAAAAACATACAAAATAATCATTGTTAACCTCAAATGTGACAGTTAATGTCATTTTGCTAAGCCTCCTATGCATTTCTTTATAGGCGAATTAATAAGTCATAGACAACTAGACACTAGTCAATTTCAGACTGGGGAGAAAACTATTGAAAATTGAAAATCTGAAATAACTGAAAAACTATCAGCGATAGGTATAGGAAATGCTAATACAGTTCAATGCAGAATTGTTTTCTCTATCCAACTGTGTAAAGAAAAATATACCGTTCCATTTAAAATAAGAAAGATATTGCGTTTTGAAAATTGGCTGAAAGAAAAATTGATTTCAGCTAAATGCTGAAAGATAATTCATTTCTGAAAAATCTGGCGTAAAGTACATAGTTTAAATTATTTGAGTTCCAAATTTGGATTATCTATCAACGATAGCTTCAAATATATGAATTTTTCAATCAAACACTGCAAAATCAAAATTTTCAGAAAAAGTCAATATTCCTGAAAAACTATTAACGCTAGACCATCGGTCATGTTATCAAAGTCCATTTCATTTTTACCATAGAATCTAAATATGGAATAAAAAATATACCATTCCATTTAAAATAAGAAAGTAGGGTGCACTACCCCATACACCGGGGGTTGATAGAACAACGAAAATATTTTCCAGGTGTAGTTCAGGTGGAAAAACGGCGGGGTACCAAATTTCAGAAACTTTCATCTATTAGAACTCTTTAAACGTCTAATAGGCCAACCACTTGGCTCACTCTGTACAATAAAAATAAAACTTAAAAACTAACTATACCGGAAACCCCATATACTACAACACAAATAACAAGAGTTACTGGTGTTGTAATATACGTAGTCTCCGCTGCACCCGTCTCGAGTTTGCTTGGGCCCTCGCATCACGGAGGAGGCGTTTGCAGTACCATGGAATACTGATACAACAAACAGCATCTACAATGCACTTTTTGATCGTTTCAAAATGCAAAATGCAATTAATCCACGTAAAATCTACCCGTTCACTAAGAATAATTGCAAACTCCTTTCGAAGTCCCGTATCCTTTAATTTGGAGGGTAATAAATGTTCAATAAGATCTACCCCATGACCAACCGCAATAACTAACCTCTCCGATGGATAAGTTAATCTCGATTGATCATGGGATAGCTCTTTAAAATATATAAACAAATTACAAGGAAGAGAGGCGTCGGAAATGAGAACGCTGGCGCATTGACTGCAATTATTCTTAGCCAGAATCTTACGAGCAATGCAGCCACTCACATAAGCCCATGACAGTGACTCAATATTGCCAGCGAAAGTTGCATTAGCTATTTCACTAGCAATACGAGTACTGTCGTCAAGAGATATGGTAGCGGCTGCATTCTCATTCGACGCAGCATCTGGCACTTCTTCAACTTCAAATAAACTTTGCAAAGTACTTAATAGCTCCAAATCGTCTGCTTCGCAATTGGTCCCATGCAACCTTTCGCAAAGAAATCCTTTCACAATTTGGGCTTTTAAGGAGTTTACAAATTGTGGCACTGTAGGATTGTTGTTGCAGCCACATCCCGCATGAATGGCACCAAACAAATTCTCGAGAGGGTCTTGGTTTAACAGCCTGGTGCGAAGTTCGCAGAACCTACTCTGCCGGACAGTTTGCCAGACCCCTTCATAGATGGTTATTAACCATCCATCCTAAAATAAATTACTTTAAAATAAAAACAACCTGAATACCTGTGATGGGGGCCGACGTCTAGCTCCTTCAAACGTCCAACTCTGGATACATTTGAAGGCGTCGTCCCAGAACTCCAAATGGGGTGAATCCTCTTTGACAGCTGCTCTTAAACATCCTAACTGAACAGAAAAAGATTGCTGTTAAAAATAAGAACAGTTATAGCATAGTTGTGTGCAAATTTGAAGAGATTTTACAGATTTTTACTATATTTATTTATTATTATTTACTATATCAATTCAATTTAATTCAATTATTTTGTTTATAATTTTTTAGTAAAAAATTTGATCAATTTTTTAGTTGATCCAAACGTTATTTCCTAAAATAATTCAAATAACGACAATGAAATTAAATAATGTATCATTACCATCGATGTTCGAGCTTTGACCATTAAAACTATCAAAGAGGTCGTTCACCATGATTAAAAATTCGGAAGTTCCGGTGGCTTCTGCCGGCAGCCAACCTACAACAAAAAAATTGTTACTAAAAGCCTAAAAATTTACTTTTATGAATAATTACTACCTTTTGATATGAACAGATCAATCATGCCAGCCATAGTTAAACTGAATATTTGGGCCACCAGTGAAACTTTCATTTTTGATTGCATCACTGGCGCCAAATGTTGATCGGTAATTTTCCGGAGGAGCTGTAAATACAATTAAAATTTTTTTAATTGAAATTCAATGGAAATTGTATTAAGGTATTGTAGTATTGTATAATTATATTACCCTTGTTCTAGGCTGGCCGATTTTCTGTCCTTCGTATGTTTCTTTGATGTAGGTCCAGCGGGCTACCTTACGCACTTCACGACCGCCAAATGTGGAGTGGACATGGATGGGATATTTAAGGAGCAGGATTCCGGGTACATTTAAGGAGGTGGGGAGGATCGAAGATGGTAAAAATTTGCCGATCTTCGTGGATAAAATAAGGATGGGATACCGAGATGCCCATATTCCGCAAAGCACTAACATTTGTTGTCCCCATGTCGCAAATGGTGGCAACAACAAGCACACCAACATGGAGCAACGAGCTAATTACTTCGCGAATTATGGACTCTAACACGCCCGAGCAAATACCCCCGTGGGAAAAGTAATAAGCAAGGGGTTGCTTCCACTTCCCCACAACACCTTGCGCCATGAAAACCAGGGCCTGAGAAGCGATATCGTTCCTCCTACCCTGATTTCCAAGGTCTACAACACCTTCGATACCATCTAAGAGAGAATTGTAGAGAATGTGCTCTCTTATGCTCATTTCATCGAACACAAGGCAGCACATTCTCTCTTCTTTCTTAAATGGCTCGAGGCATTTCGCAAGGTGCTGGAATATATGCTGGTTTATCCCTGTAAGGAAAGGAACTTTGCTCAGAAAGGCGGTGTAGTGTGGTCGGTGAAGGAATAGCAAGGAATCTTCTGAGCAAGGAATAAGATCTGGGACTTCTTTGATGGAAATTTAAGGAAAGAAGTTTTTCTTCAAAGGTCCACCTTCTACCCTTGGGGGCCCGTTTAGCAGCCCTAAGTTGTGTGAGCATAAAGGCAACAGTGGGCGCTGGAACATTTTTTTAAAATATTCCGAACCAAAGTTTCGCCATCACCCCGTAATAAATCGATAATTTTGCCCTTATACTCTTGACACTTTTTCTTAAGGCTGCTTATATGGCGTTGTTTATTTCTCAGCACATGAATAAGCTGTTTGTCTTTCGATAAACTGCTGTTCATGCACTGAGAAACAAACGATTTCCTCAAAAATGAAGATGAACCCCGAAATGGATCTTGGGAATTACGGGAAGGATCAACCACCCCTGAAGAAGTAGACGCAACAGGTACATCTAAATCTTCAGGAGCAACCGTGGAAATTCGGGAAGAAAGAGGGAGGGGGATTGCATTTGAATTCAGTCTAGAACTTCCAGGATGGGCATAGGATTCTGGGGAAAAATGGCGTCCGCAAATGCGTTTGCTACGGTAGAATTCGATGTGTTGATTCTCCGCACCAAGAGCTGTAATCCATGTCAGGAATCTAAAAATAAGTTCATGTTAAAACAGTGCATTTTATCTTTCTATATAAAATTTTAGTTATTGGTTCATAATTCAAGTAATTTGTGCAGAATGTGTCATCTTGGTTTGATGAAAAATGCACATAATCAATATGAAAAAAAAATCAACAATGGATTTATCAATTGTGATTTTCATATGCTTCAATTCACTGATCGAAAATTTTCAATATTTCATAAAAGATCTCTTAGTTATAATTCAAAATTTTTCTAATGATAATACTACCGTTCTAGAAACTGTAACAAATTTTGCTATCAAATAAATAATTGATTTCTCCATATCTTGACTAAGTTTTTAATTAATTGAATGATTGGCAAATTTTCCTATTGGTTCTAAAAGGTTTTTTGCTTGATTTAATCGATTTGTTTTAATTAATTTTATCCATTTTCTCATTATAATAATGAGATTTACATATTTATTAATCCAATTTGACCAAATATTCCTGGAAAAGTGACAAATATAACCGCGAAACTGACGGTATATTTGTAATCTTAGTTAGAAGTCCAAATAAGTATTTCATTTCCCGTTCAATGTTTCAATCTTTTCGTCAATCTTCCAGGAAACAGATTCTGTATATATCATTTGATTAGATGTAATCACTATCTATCATTATCGATCATTGTTGCTTATGTTATTACTTGAGTTGACGGCTAAATTGCACTTACTTTGATGGTTTTACAGGAAAAACATGCAGGGGAAATTGTTCGTTTTCAGTTTCTCCACAAAACACACATCTATCTAAAATGGGAAAATTGAAAATTAAAGGCTAATCTAAAGAGTTTAATTAAAAAGTTCAAATGTACTTACAGATTCTTTCGGACATCGTAAAAACGAAAATAAATCACAAAAATGTTTTTTTTTTAATTGTGTTAAAATACACACATGCACACATACACGGCCACAAACACGCAATAAATAAAATAATTCAACTTTGAATTTTGAACAAGATCTGGCCCAGTTTTTGGAAAAATGATTGATTCAATATTTACTACCAAACAACAAATTTGTTATGGCTACTAATATAAATGGCGGGGTTGTTTTTGTTTTTAAAACTTTATTTAATTTCAATTTAACAAAAATTACAAGCGCCACCTGTGGGTACTAATCGGAACTTATATTGAAGAGAGAGGGTAAAAGCAGAGTGAGAAACTTAGATAAATTCCGGAGTAGTTAGAAACTTAAAGTTACCAACAGTGACTTTAAGAAACTTGGTTTGAAGCGCCATCTGAAAGTTCTTTGCAATAAACCACGTGACCTGAGGACTCCCCCACCCATATAACTGACAGGGGCCTGGTAATACTAAAAAAAAGTATAAACAAGTAAATCCATTCTTTTGATATTTTATCTACAAAAGGTTGCAAAATAAATAATTTTTATAATGCTAGAATACTAACTACAATACTAGGAAAATAACTGTCTACCTATTTTTGAGCACAAAATGCGAAAACAATGCAATATAATTGAATATTCAAGTATTTGTAGATTTTAAATCTAGAAGGAACAACTACGCCAAGTGCACCAAAATCCTGTCTTAAATACTGGTTCATATTCCCCTACATTTTCTCGAACGTTGATTGGGCCACTCACGTGTCTTCTCCAAACTCTATTGAAAGTTGATAACGTATTCGAATAACCCCTCTACTCGTTACTGCTGGATTGCTATAATCATTCAACGTAGTTGATAAAATGAGCGGGCAACGTCACAAACAATAAACAAGCGGTTCACTGTGGCTGATTTTTGCCCCTCTCTTACCAGATTTTCATAAGCTAGCAGCGGGATTTTGCCCTGAATTTGGGGCAAACACGTGACTTCTCCAAACTCTATTGCAAGTTAGCGATCGACAATAACGACTCGATACCGTATTCGAATAATCCCTCTACTCGTTACTGTTGGATCGCTATAATCATTCAGCGTAGTTGATGAAATGAGCGGGCGACGTCATAAACAATAAACAAGCGGTTCACTGCAGTTGATTGTTGCCCCTTTCTTACTGGATTTTCATAAGCGGAGCGAGTGGGTTCAAGTACTTGCACGAACACAACAATGTTCGAGAATCGGTCTATCGTTTTAGTAATTGAAATTACAGTAAGAATTGAAAGTCACGTACGTCTATGATGTACGTAGGCGATTGTCGCGCGGCATCTAAAGGCGGGAACACGATCCCTAAGCTTATTCATAAGTAAGCTTACGATTCTGTAACTACCTTTAGTTCGCGTCAGGGACGTTCGTGACTTTCGAATCTTACTGTAACCGCAATGAATAATTATACAGCCACTTCAGTATGGTCATACTTGATGTATTGCAATATTCAAAAATGAAATTCAAAAGAAGAAAATTGTAAATCCAACTAAGAAATATCAAATATTGCACATTAATTGAATTAAAGTTAAATATTAATTGAGTTCATACACGTTGGAGTTTTATCATAATTAGGAATAAAATTTACCTTGTATAATGGATACAAACTATTTTAACAATAAAATATCAATTATTTAGATAGACACTTCGTCGATAAAAGTAACACAAAAAAAAAAATACGAGTAATTTTTTTTAATCATTCGTATCTGACCAAAAATTGAGATTTTCTTCTTCAAATTTAGAGAAATATTTGATCATCAATACTAACATTTCTAATGCACGAGACTGTTTTTGTTTATTGTTTCATTTGGAATCGAATAACTCGACTAACCATTTTGTAGTTGCTCATGTTCTAAAATGTACCCCATGTACCCTAATGAGGGTATGTCCACCTCTCCGTGGTCTCACTAGATATTTTTGTACAGGGTGGTTTATTTTCAATGGTATTCAACGGTAATTCATATAAGTAGTGATGGTACAAATTAAATGATAACACATTCTCGTGCTACTTTTTCGAGACTAATCGAATGGTGCAATTAGATTTTTGATACGTTCTTTTGTTTTCGAGTTATTCAGTTGTTTTCATTTTTCTACTATTTCGAAGACTTTCTATATCTCGCAAAGTTTTAAAAAAATGAAACTTTTTTTAATGGTTTTTAATACAGTTTTTAATGTAGATTTATTTCTTATATTCAGATTTTAATATATCTTAATGTTATTGAGATATAACACAAAGTTGTATTTTTTTAAATGGAAACATGGTTGATTAGCTATTCAATAGATAGCATTTTTTTTTCTGATTACAACTATATATAGTTTGTTATAGTTATTTCTAGAAGATTCATAGTTATTTCGGAAATTTGCACTTTACAGGTAAAAATTTCAAAATGATTAGTCTAATGATGAACAAGGAGTGCTATGAAACAATTACTAATAAGTATTTTTTTTAGAAAAATGATTACTTGATTCGCAAAAACAGAGGCGCAATCATCGGTAACCAAGCAAAATAAATAATATAAATCGCGTAGTTAAGAGGGGCAATTGTTTCATAGCACTCTTTGTTAATCATTAGACCAATGATTTTGGAATTTTTACCTGTGAATGCTAATTTCCAAAATAATATTAACACTGACATCCTACTAGACAGCCCACTTAGATTCACTTATTTCGAACACCAAACAATTTTGTAGGTATTTACATAGGCTCGGTGATCAACATTGCAACTTATACTACTAATTAACGCCGCGAAACATCTTCGATTTTCTGAATGAAAAAGTAAAATTTGGACCTATGTTTATATAAAACATTATTTATAAAATTTCATCTCTTTCAATCCTCAAAGTTTGTTAAAGGAGCTAATAGATCACCCTGTACTATTTCATGTTTTGGTGTTTTTTTTCAAATTTGTGAAAATATTTCGGCTAAAAAATTTAAGTCGGACACAACCTTTTGCTTTGTCAATATTTTAAGCTATCGACCTTTTCTTCAAATTGAAAATTGCGACTGAGAGAGCGAAAATTGTCTTGCATTATAATGAAACAGACGCTAGCCCGATTGGAATTCATCATTATCAGCATTTTCTGCGTTAGAAAAACCTAATTTTTGATGTGTCATCAATTTTGATGATTGTTTAAAAACAATTTAATAGATAAAAAAGTGATGACTTAATTTTTGGCAAAACAGGAATACAAAAAAAAGTATTTTATCTAAATTGCAGTTATTTAGTCTCATTTATAAAAACCACTACTCATGATCTAAACATACTTAAGGTTGAACTTCACCCTGTGAAAATAGAAACCACTAGTTCAAAAATTCTGAAAAAATTACCATAGTTTATTACTATCCTAAGCATTGTTTATGCCAAATTAACAAAACTTCTATCGAGTAGTTTTTGAAAAAAAGCGAAAAAACCTCAAAAAACATGGTTTTTACAGGTTTTTATTTTTTATTTCAAAAACTACTCGATAGAAATTTCGTTGGCTTTTGTATCACATCTAAATAGGTTTTATACAGCTTCTCAATTTTTTTGATTGACTTTGAACTAGTAGATTTGGCAAAAAGGCCGAAATTACGAATTCGCGTATTTACAGTACTATACGCTTGAAACCAAATTTAGGACGTAGAATAGACACTAAACATTGATAAGAATCAAATTATTTGGCATCAACGTCAATATTTTTTGCTAAAAAGGGCATTTTAAAGTTTTATTTTGAAAATGCCGGCTAATTTTCACTATACTGAATAGTAGCGTCCTCGACTAAAACTGGATGTTTTTTTAATTTCTTTCTACACGCCATCTGCCATTCAGAGACTAAATAGGCGAAATAAAAAGAAGAAATAAATAGGAAACTTCAAGAAAATATGAGTATATAAGAAACCATGTATTATCTTATATGTATTATATTATGTATAAACACATCAGAATCTCAAGTTATTAGTCAACTTGATAAATAAAAATAACAAGGCGGATGTTTTATGAAATCAATTCAATATGTTTTGATTATTCGAGAAAATATCTGAAAATATACACGTAGGAGCTGCATACCTAACGTTAATCAAGATTAATTTGCAACTAATTTCCTATTATTTTATAAATTTATAAGAAATTTGCCATTTTCAGAGATTTTTTGATAACAACATAGTTGGTTGGAAAATTGGGGACTTTTTCGTAAAAATGGATACAGTTATGCAACATGCCGAATATACCTATGTATAAAGTCTCGATTACCTAATCCAAGGTGACCACTATTAAAATTTAGTAAACAAATATTTTTCTGATACGAACTTTGGGTTTTTCTTGCGTTAGTATTATAAGTATTGTAAATAAATAAATGAATTGATAACACCATAAATCTATATAAGAATTACGGCCCTTCATCGTTTTTCGAAATTTTGATAAATACAAAAGTTATTTGCATTTTGTGAAATTTTTGGTTTATACTGTATGTCGGTATATCCGTTTAAAAAGGTGCAAAAACAAAGATCCGTAAAATTTCTAATTATAAATTACTTATTATACCTAACAATTTTGATTCTTTTTTCTCTGTTTGTGAGAATTCATTTGCTATTTATCAATTTCAGTTGAAGGTTAGCATAAAATAAACAAAATCACGGAAAACTGTCTCCAGTATTCTATAAACAATCGTTCAGTCTATTTCTTCCGTCCTTTATTCTAATTTTTATATCTATTCTTGTCTTGTTCATTACGCATTCTAATATCTTAACAATATTCATCTCTGTTTATAACCCAGAGATAGAGGCTCAGGTGGTTTAGGTGTTCTGTTTTTGCTTCTTAAAATTTGGAATTTGTATTCACAGATGATAATTTTTCTTTTGATTTGCAGTTTATCGCCAGTTATAAATTATTCAAGAATAATGACATTTTTTTAATGTTTAGAAGAAAATATCCCGCCTATCAAATATCAACCTTACTATTGTTATTTGGATATTTTATCAAAGATTTTTAACATTAATATTTACAATTTTTACTGTAACAAAAGCTACCCGTTTGAATTTCTTATTTACAAGTAAATGAGGCGTGGCTTGATGGGATATAAGTGGAGTTAGATAAAAAACAACCTTGTTTAAAGCCATCTATTGAATGATAGATTTCACTTATTTACAATAATATTAGCTATTTTTTCAACTAAATAAATCTGTAGTATATTGGTACTGAGAAAAAGTGATTGTAGCGCCTACTAACGTCTTCCGAAACGAAATAATCGGGAGTAGAGTTCAACAAAAAATGATACTGTCCGCAACACGAGAACAGAAAGTCACTAAAAACGCCAACTTACCAAATGTAAAATAACCAAACTTCAAGCGCTGTAGTGTGGAAGGGGAAGAGCTAGTAGAGTCTACTATTCCACATGTGATACCCACTCTACTATCCCCAAAACTATCTTTAGTACTCTACCGCTACTATCCCGACATGTCTACATTGGTAGAGTAACGGGATAGTAGCCACTATCCCCCTCTACTAGCTTACTAACTCTACCAATGTAGACTAGGCTTAAAGCCTAGTCTACATTGGTAGAGTAATAGGATAGTGTACTAGCCTACTATTTCGCTCCCCACCCCTCTACTCTACTGAAGTCGGGATAGTGAATGTCCACACACAGCTAGTACTATAGTCGAGAAAATGATACTGTCCGCAATACGAGAACAGACAGTCACTAAAAATCGCCAACTTACCAAACGTAAAATAACCAAACTTCAGGCGTTGTAGTGTGGAAGGGGAAGAGCTAGTAGAGTCTACTATTCCACATGTGATACCCACTCTACTATCCCCAAAACTATCTTTAGTACTCTACCGCTACTATCCCGACATGTCTACATTGGTAGAGTAACGGGATAGTAGCCACTATCCCCTCTACTAGCCTACTAACTCTACCAATGTAGACTAGGCTTTAGTATTATTAATGAGCTTTAGTTAGAATATTAAATAAATATTCGATTTTTTATCAGAAAGCTAATAGAAAATTCCATGAATTTCTTAAAGTGATATAACAGCTAGAGTTGTTTAGTTTGACAATTTGTTGATTCATTTAAACAAGTGTAAGATTATCTTATCAGTAGTGTTAGGATCTACAGTTTCGTCATAAGTTTTTCAACGCGTTGAACTTACCATTGACGTAGCTGTTCTATAATTATGTTGTAAACTATCGGAGACGCAAAATCATTATTATTTACAAATTATAGTCTGAAATAATAATTAAAATATTAAATTAAATTAAAATATTTTAAATTTCTTTACGTACAAATCATATGTTTATTAACCCAAACGAGTTGCTATAAGAGGATTCAGGAGGGGGAATCCATTCCATTGAAATTTACAGTACAATCAAACGCCTGCGTTTTACGAATGACGTCGATCGGTCATGTGGATATTTTAAATGGTCTACTGTTTTTCAACATTCTGCTGCTATCGTTGTAGAGCAACTCGTTTTGTTGACGACGAAAACACTCGATTAAAACAGAAAATAACATTCCGCTCTACTCGAATTTATCAGGAGAGTAGATTTTGACCGACACGCTCTACGGTGCCAAATCCTATCTCTACTTATCAGTGATCAATAGTAATGCTTTTTAAACTCCCTTCAATCCAATTAAAACATTTATCGGTGAATTTTTCCACTTTTTACGTTGCAACAGTTTCAAAATTGTGTCAAAATTAATTAGGAAGAAGTTTTTTTCGTTAATTTAGCCAGTTCCTTCAGTCTTTCTTCAGTTCTTCTTTGAGGGGTGGTCCTTGCATTGTTTCGTTAAGTGTTTACCAAAATTAGTATCAACTTGACAGTTGATAAAATCACCGGCATTGTAATCTGTTTTATAAAGCGGTCGCAACAGTTGTTGGTCTATCATTGCAAGATGAGCGAGCCTATTGTTGGTATTGAAACGGGAAAACTCCGAGGCACTATTGAGAAAGACATCAATGGTAAAAAATTTTACAGTTTTCGAGGTATTCCCTACGGAAAACCACCCACTGGCGAATTAAGATTTAAGGTATAACTCTAATTTTTTACAATTTTGATTTATTTAAAGATAATTTTTATTAGGCCCCACAACCTGCTGAAGCCTGGTCGGGTATTTTAGATGCCAACAAAGACGGTGATACGTGCTATTCGAGACACGAAATCACGCATAAATTGATTGGTTCCGAAAATTGTTTAGTTCTAAATGTTTATACACCGACTTTATCAACTAATGCCAAAAAACCTGTGATGGTTTGGATTCATGGTGGGGCTTTCATATTCAGTTCCAACAGTGTGGAATTCTACGGTCCTGAATTTCTTGTCGCCGAAAATGTTGTTTTGGTGACCATCAACTATCGGCTCCAGGCTCTTGGTTTCCTATCGTTAGAAGATCCAAGTTTGGAAGTACCCGGTAATGTTGGGCTCAAAGATATGGTATTGGCATTAAAATGGGTGCAGAAGAATATCGAGAATTTCGGTGGTGATCCAAAAAATGTTACAATTTTTGGGGAAAGCGCAGGTGGTGCTGCTGTACACTATTTAGTTCTATCACCGGTCACTCAAGGATTATTCCATAAAGCGATCATTCAAAGTGGTTGTGTTACAAATCCATGGGCTTGTGGTAGATCTGTTGCCGTTGAATTAGGGCAACATTTAGGTTTGACTTCAACGAATGAGAAAGAATTATTGGAGCATTTCAGAAGAGTTTCAGTTCAGGATTTATTAGAAGCTGCCGAGAAAATTAAAGATGTAAAATTCTACCAAATTTAATAATTAAGCCTATTTATTTGATGAAATTTAAGGAATTTGTAGCCAGTTGTAAGCGCCCCTTTGGCCCTGTCATTGAAAAACCTTTAAAAGATACATTTTTAACGGAACATCCCATCGACATTATCAAATCGGGCAAATATGATCATGTGCCAATGTTGATCGGTTATACGAATCGAGAAGGGATGTTATGGCATTTGATTAGACAAGAATTTGTACCACATTCCGATTTTGAAAAAACAATCCCGCATACCTTCAATGTTGAAAAAGGTTCAGACGCTTCAAAACTTATCGCTGATAAAATTAAATCTTTCTATTATAGTGATAAACAACGCTCCGAAAATGATGTAGATACTTATAATTTGGTGAGGCTCATTTAATATAATTATTGAGTTGTATTTATAATTTTTATTTCAGTTGGAAAGTGACAGTTTCTTCATAATTGACATTCTAAATACAATCATCAATCATAGTAAAAATGCTAAAAATCCGATCTATTTGTATCGCATGTCAATTGAAAGTGGTTTAAATATGGTAAAAAATCTTCATAATATAGCAGAACCAGGTTGAAATTATTAAAATCGCCTCTAATTTCAAAATAACGCTACGTTCTTTCCAACAGGTGTGGCTCATGCTGATGATCTGGGCTATCTATTCACGAATCATTCAACACCAGAAATCAAACCCGGCAGTATTGAGGATATCGGTAGACGTCGATTCTGTAAGATTTGGTCAAATTTTGCCCGGTACGGCCGTCCAAATCCGCATAGTAATGATGATTTGATCGATATTGATTGGAAACCTGTAACACCAGAACAATTACATTTCGTCGATATAGGAAAAGAGTTGACTAGTGGTGTCAATCCGGAAAAGGAGCGGCTAGAATTCTGGAATAATATCGCGAGAATGTGCCCCAAAGCCAAGGTTTTCTAAACGAGTTTAAAGCAGTTTTTAATAAACCAATTTGTTAGTTTAAATTTTAATTTAGCGCTTTATGTGACTACACCTTTTCCAAATGTGTTCCAGATATTTGCAGTTGTTTTTCAGATTAGTAAATTTTACTTGAGAAACTGTCAATTGTATTTAAGATTAGCAAATTCTTTTTCAAAAATCGTCAGTTGTTTTTTAGATTAATAAACTGAATTTAAGAAATCATCATATAATGATCAGAAATAATCATTTGTAAATCAGAATTATTTTTAATTATATTTCTTCCAACTGTAGTTCAGAATATAACAGATTTAGTTCAGACTGCGTCAAATGATTTTCAGATACAAAAATTTTATAATGTTTAAGAAAGTATATTTCAGAATTTACAAACTGTAGTTCAGAAGTATAAAATGTATTTCAGAAAAGATAAATTAGCAATATTAACAATACTAAATATTAATGTTAACGACCGACTTCCATATTTTCCTTTGCCAAAGCAGCAGCATGAAAAATTGTTGTATGTTGTGCTGCTCAGGCACAATCACCACCGACAATTATGTCTTTCGCCACGTCTATAACTTCTTCTAAGTAAAGAAGTCTCTGTTCTCCAACGCCCCTGCCTCTAACTTCTGGAACCCGAAGATGAGTTTTGGTATAGGTCTTAATTTTTGACCATATATTTTCAATAGGGTTAAGCATTGGGGAGTACGGTGCCAAACGCAATAAATTTGCTTCAGTATTATTAACTACTTCTTTGAATCTTGCATGGCAAGGAGCATTGTCACATACAATAACCAAATCACACAATTCGTTGCCCATATCCTGTCCCTGATTCAATAAATTTACAAACCAAGTATTAGCAGAGCCAGATATAAAGGATCCTCGACAACGTTCCATTGATACAACTCCTGCTGCAGAAATTGCACCTATTAGGTGTACATTAGGTCCTCTCGCAGTCGGTACGTTTTGAATAGCTCGCACACCAGATCGAGCTCGACCTCTTACTCGACGGGAAAATAGATTGAAGTTCGTTTCAGCGATCCATACTATCTGGTTTCCTTGCTCAGTATATCTATTTAGAGTTGTAACATATTCAGCTCGTTTTCTTTTGTTTTCTTCTGTATTCATCGTCACTGATTGATTATGTACTTGTTTGTAGGTTAATAATCTACCCTTTAAATAATTTCCAATGGTAGATGTAGATACTATTTTCTGGAAATTGGTGAAGACCTTTTGTTTTATTTGCTTTAACGTTAGACCACAATCCTCTTCAAACCAGTCAACAATGATATTAATTTCATTTGCAGCAAGGACTTTAGGTTTTGCACCTCCTCTTTTTAACATCACTTCACGTCCAGAGCACACCCAGTGGAAGGCAGCCTTGGCGAATGTCACCCAATCATCCCTTCTGTTTGCACATTCCACAATTCTTTCTCTATCTTGGTTGGAGTATTTATTATATGTCTTTCTTTGGATCAGCTCACTTTGATTTATTTCTGTTCTACAAACTGGACAAAAACTTTCAGGTATATAATTTAAATATTTTCCACATTTGGCGTAAATTAAATATCCACATGGTAATAATCTATTAACTTCATTTCTTAGCATAGAAACTCTGCAAATTCCACAATTATCTGATAAATTCATTATAAATGTACTTTCAGTCTTTTTTTTTAAATTTATCGAGATAAGTATTGTACGATTTATCTTAATTATTTTTAGTTAGATCTATACCTTTTCAACTTCAAATTAAGACTAATCAACTTCAAAACGTGAAATTGGTCATTCATGTTTACACTTGGTTTTTCCTATTATCATCCCCTTCGATATTCCTAATACCGTCCAGGGGACGATATTTGGAAGGTGCTATCTCAAATATTTGTTCCAATATACCTAATTTATGTTCAAAATTTGATGTAATTTATGTATTTGTGATATATGTTTGAAACAGACGTAAGTCTTGGGACGCACAAGCTATGAGAAATGCTATCAAAGCAGTACAAAACAAACAAATGGAATATAAACTTGCTGCCGTCACTTATGACGTTCATCTTTAAGTGCGACACTTAAAGATTATATTAAGAAAAGTGAGAAAACTATTAGAGGAACATATCACTAACAAACTGGGAAGAAAACCCGTTCTTCCATTTGACATAGAAATCCATTTGGTCAAGTATTGCTTAGAAATGGATAAAAATTTCTATGGTATCACGAGGAAAGACATTAAACGAATGGATATCAGAAATAATTTAAAACATCCGTTTGCTGTTCAAAAACAGAAATCTGGGCAGAAATGGCCGAAACTATTTCTGAAACGGCATTCAGTGTTAGCCATACGAACACTTGAAGCGCTCTCAAAGAGCCTAGCTCAAGGTTTCTCCCGAGAATATGTTCAGAATTTTTTTGATATATTGAAACCTCAACTGGAAAAGATTAAATTCGACCCACCTAGGGTGTATAACGTCGACGAAACGGGTGTAACAGCTGTCCAACATAAAATGGCAAAGATCATCACTTTGAAAGGGAAAAAAAGTGTACAGAAGTTATCCTCTGCTGAACGAGGAGCATTAGTTACTGTAGTAACGTGTATATCTGCAGCAGGAAGATACATTCCTCCTTTGTTAATTTTTCCAAGAAAAAACAGAAAAAAACGAATGCCTTGATGGTACACCACCTGGTACTATTGCCGCATATCACAGTTCTGCTTGGATTCAAGCCGATATTTTTACCAAATGGATGCATCATTTCATAAGCCACACAAAACCTTCTCCAGAAGAACCAGTTGTTCTAATTTTGGATAGCCACTACTGTCATACAAGAAACCTTGATATGATTAATATTGCTCGTGATAATGGGATTATTATTGTCTGTCTTCCACCCCATTGCACAAATAAAATGCAACCTCTAGACGCCAGTTTTATGTTTCCTTTTAAAACTTACTATGCTCAAGAAATTGTTTCGTGGTTAGACAATCACCCAAGACGTATTGTTACACAATTTCAAATTGGTGCTCTTATTAGAAATGCTTATTAAGATAAGCAGCAACCATCCAAACCGCTAAAACTGGAATAATACCATTTAATCTAAACATCTTCACTGATGCTGATTTTCTCGACGCAGACCAATGTGTTAGATCAGGTTTACCAATTGACCCAAACTCTTCACAAAACGTCGACTTATTTGTTAATAAAATTTCTACGCAAAACACAGTGCAATCGAAACCTCCGAATTTCCGCCTTCTTCCAGTTATGTATTGCCCTCCGATATTCATCCTGTTCCACATTTGATGCCCAAAACTTCCTCGCGAGCTGGTTCTGCTGTACTTGTTACTGGATCTCCTCATAAGCATAATATCGCGGAAGCTGCAGTTAAGAAACAAAAGGCTGCTAAAAATCAAACAAAAAAACCATAAAGGAACTGTCGCGCAAGTAGTGGAAGACATTTAAAGGATACTAAAATGAACAAAGTACTAACTATTATTGATGATAATGTGAGAACAGAAAATACACAAACTGATGAAGAAACGGATGCACAAAGTCCATATTGTAGTGGGAAATATTCAGAGGACCAAACAGGCGAAAAATGGGTAAGGTGTTCAGCTTGTTTCCAGTGGGCGTATGAGGATTGTAGCGAAACAATGGGAGAATATATTTTCTGTTTAATTTGTTTTACTTACGCTTCTTAATATCATCCCCCTGGACGATATTACGAAACGTAGGGGACGAAATTAAGCATACATGTTTAAAAATAGACTTTTTCCGAGTTGTAAGAAAAAAATTACTGATTTCTATTTGGTTGACTCAGATTACTTTTTATTGTAATCGTTAATAAATACACATGTTTTCCATATAATTGAGTATTTTTTTCATAAATGAACTTCAAATGTGGCTTCTAGACATGAAAAACAAAAAGGGGACGATATTAAGCGTCTTTATATATTAAAAAACAAGTGTCATAAGTCGACAATTATTGCACGAGTCCAAATTTAGAAAACGAGTGCAATATATGACTTATGACACGAGTTTTTTATACTATTTTTTCTCTTTTGCCTACTTTGTGCCTTTTTTTACAAAAAAAGTTTGAGTTATGAAATTTAGGAAATTTGGTGGGAGTTGGTGTTACTGATATAACAGTTGAACATTTGAAAATTAATGTATATTTTGTTTAGTTTTTTTGACAGTTGTCAATTACAACAAAAACGTCACCAAACTTAAGAAAAAAAAAATTACTTACATTTTCCTTTATTTCACAGTGTATCGAAAAGTACTCATTTCGATACACTGGCGAGTTGAATAATATCGCTATTTTTGACGCGAAACAAAAAAATAATTTAGCTTCAACGGTATTCGAGAAAAGATAACTTGAAATTGACAAATCAGAGACCTACAAATTCAAGGTGTATTTGCCTCCATTTTACGTTGCTAGATTTTTATAAAAAAATATTTTCTTACAATTTTTTGGACGGCTGTTTTAGAAACGTCACGTTAGTGTCAGTTTAAAAGTGACAACGCGAAAAAAAAGCGATATTCTCTCCAATTTTTGTTACTAATCATGTATTCAGCCGACGATTATCTGAAAATAATTATAATTTTTGGAGAATGCCAACGTAACGCTAGGGAGGCAGCAAGGGTATTCTCGGAACGTTTTCCGGGCAGAAATGTTCCTGATCATAAGGTAATTTTGAGAACCATCGCAAGGACGCACGAGACCTGTTCGAAAAGAAATTGGTGGTGTTCCCAGAGTCGCTCCTACTGTTGAGAATGAAAAAGCTGTTTAAACATTAGAGATGTTGTGAGACAAGTAGGTATTTCGAGTACTTCAGTCCATGAAATTTTGGAAAATGATCGACGGCACCCGTACCATTACACTCGTGTACAGCATCTGCAGCTTGAAGATTACTCCGCTAGAGTGGAGTTCTGTACGTGGTTGCTGAATCAAGATGCCCTCGACCCAAATTTTGTTTCGCGAATTTTATTTTCGGACGAATCGATGTTCGGAAGACAAGGATCTTATAACACTCATAACTGGCATATTTGGACAGAAGACAATCCACACGCAACTTTTCCAAGGGCATTTCAACGACGATATTCTGTAAATTTGTGAACTGGTTTGTTGGGGGATCGTGTGGTTCGTTGACAGTATTAAATTAATTTCAAGATAATTTTATTATTATTCTTCAAGGACATGGGACCGCTACACTCCGTCAAAATTGTTGTCGAGTCAAAGTCGAGCGTTAAAAATGCAACTTGTATGTCACATACCACAAGCCTGTCTTACCTTTTAAAACAAGTGTAATATAAACATAACAACCGAGCGGTAGATAAATACTATTCATAAATTATTCGCTAATTTACTTGTATTTTTATTAGTCATTTTTATTCCTTTTTTTGATAACCTGTGTGCCAGATTAAAAATGGTATAAGACTTTTCGTCTTAGAATTTCATCCTCTGTTTACACCTATCCTATCAGGATGGGCGCCAATTATGGGACACGTTGTAAAACTTCTCAAGTTTCTTCACCATTCTCAGCTTCCAAAATTCTTCATCACGATGAATCACTTTCCATTCCAAGTCAACGTCTGTGAATATGACAAAATAACATTTGTCCTTCTTGGCAGTGTGCAGTTGTCCTTCAATTTGATACATGTATGGGTGGTGCTTCTTGAGGCAACTTGTACCATTTGAATCAATTATCAAATGCTGAATTTTCTTCAACATGATTCCCTCTCTTACTGTCATGTTTCTTTTGCTATATGCGCACTTAATTTCAAGTAGACCATCTTCCCCAACTAAACCATCAGGTGATGCCGCTAGAAATTTCTTTTCTATGTCAACAAACAATCCACAATCCTGAATTTTCAACCCACTCTTTTGTTCAAATATCTTCTTTGCTTCCTTTTCGTGAGAGATTCCATACTGCACTGCTTTAGGCATAAAATTGCTGTCACAATCGGATTTCATAATTTGCTCTACAGTATTCTTAGTATTCGTTGACATACGCATCCTGCAAATCTTCCCAAAATTGCTGGCTGTTAATCGAATCATTTGTTGCTCCTTCCATGCTTTGTTGTTTCATTACCCACGACTACTTTTCTCAATAGCATATACATCGTTATTCGATTAATCTCCAAGAAATTTTTCTTTTGCAGCTCTCAGTTGATCTTCGTTCATGACTGGTTTATAAGGTGTGTTTATCAATGTTTCATCGCCATAATCAGCATCTTTGCCTTGAAACCGGCGTTTCCGCCTGGGCTTCATTGCTGATTTTGATCGATCATGTTTTACACATTTTTCAAAAAATGATGAGGTTATTCGTCCGACCTTCCCATCATTCATATCTGCCGTTACTTTAGGCACAAACGATAATGTTTGATTGTAATTGATAACAGCACCATAGCATCTATTTTCATAACTACCCCTTTTTGTGAAATCAATTCGCTTCCCACCAACCATTTTGGTCACCATTCCGTTGTACGATTCTGCAGGATTATTATCTAAATCGTACAGCAAACTAGCAGCTTTACTTGCTACATTTTGTAGGCCGCCAGTAAAGTATTTATAAATTGAAGAATTGGCCGAAGTATTCCAAACTTCGTTGTCAATGGTGCCAACTTTACTGCAATATCCTTGGCACTGCCTATGATGGCCTAAAATATGCCGTCGTTTCTCAAATTGTCAATTTTTTCACGCCACGGTCTATCTTCATCTTTTCCAAAGTCTTTCGCAGATTCAATAGCTTTCCTAAATCTTACAACATTCTTCAACAGTAATCGTTTTAGTTGTGGTTGGCCACTTAAACGTTTGGCACATTCTCTAATTCTGTTACAATTATTTCTGAGTAAGTGGTTGCGACAAAAGATTTTCTCAATGTGAAAATCCGGACCGTATACTTTCATTCCACGCAATTTATTCATTACACTGCTGTCACCATCACCAATTAATTTCCCGTATGGTAAATTGTGCATTTCCATGGATTTCTCGAATCTTTCTACAATAATATCCCTTTCCATAGCCGTTGACTGCCCGTCGAAATTTTTAAAACATTTATGGGGTTTCTTTCTATTGATTCTTATATTCGTTTCACATGCTGCACAATTTTTATTTTTAACTCCCATAAATATTGCCTTTTTGGTTAGTTCACCAATAATGCATGCGACACGTGGCGACGCATTATAATTTGTTTTGTATGATCTTTTACTCCATGCACCATCAGCAATTACTGTTATGGTAGGAATTCCATCAGGCCCGACATCCCCGGCTTCTACAGCAAGACAACGTTCTTCCTTTGCAGCTTTCAAAATTTCTGCCATTGTTTTCTCAAAAACTTCATCCCCTTTTCTAGAAAATATACGTTTACTAATTGTTGGCACATCTAATGTAGATAAAACTTGTGACAATTGACGTTGCCCTATTCCAGCTTCAACGGTGGATATAACTGCTGCAGTATTCAAATCTGGATCATCATCTGCTAGACAATTGACCTGTCCTTCCAAATTGCACATTCTACATTTATAATGTACGCTCGAACGTAAACCAGTTGTTTTTTCCTTCGTAAATTGTAAATCGCAAAAATTATATTGAAATCCCGGATTGTGTTTTATGTTTTGTAAAGATCTTAGCAAATATGAAAGGTTGACAATGTCAAAACTTTTTTCAGCAACACCCTCAGTTTCAACCTCAAAGGGATTTTCGAATTTCGCGAGGCTCTCTTACACCTTTGTTTAGCGCTTAGTGGTAGTGTAATGTACGAAAATAATAAATAAGCAATAATAAGTGACAAATAAAAAATAGACAAGAAATATATTTACCGAGAGAAGGAAAATTGGAAAAATTGCAGAGAAAATACACAGAAAAATCGAAAATATACCACACGGAAAAAACTAAATAGCACCAATTGCAACAAAAGCTCAAATACAAATGATTCGAAAAAGTACCCCTGATTTCATGTACAAGAGAAGGCCAAAAAGCCTTCAATAGCAGATTTGAATCTGTAAGTGATTAGTAAGCTTAGGATTCTGTAACTACGTTTAGTTCATGCCATGGACGTTCGTGACTTTCGAATCTTACTGTAAGCACAATGAATAACTTTATAGCCACTTCAGTATGGTCATACTTGATGTATTGCAATATTCAAAAATGAAATTCAAAAAAAGAAAATTGTAAATCCAAACAAGAAATATCAAATATTGCACATTAATTGAATTAAATTTAAATATCCATTGAGTTCATACACATTGGTGTTTTATCATAATCAGAGATGAAATTTACCTTGTATAATGGATACAAACTATTTTAACAGTAAAATATTAATTATTTAGATAGAAATTTCGATGATAGGACTAACACAAAAAACTAATACGAGTAATTTCTTTTTTCAAGTTTTATCTGTAAAATTTAAATGTAGACCAAAACAATCAATAAACAAATAGGAAAAAAGGCGTTAAATTCGGTAAATCCCCTATGCAGTTTCTCAAATATTAGAGTAAGCATTTTTTGCCCCATTAAGACGAAGAAAAGCAAATACTTTGTTTCATTTTTAACGGAAACTATCGAAATCCTTAATTATTGTCTGATATAGCGCTGTGTGAATATTGTGCTCCATTATCAGGTGAAAATATATATTTGCATGTACGTAGATTATTAAAATGGCTTCTAATTCTAATACTAATTCTGATAAAATGTTCTATTGCTCTGCATGTGATGTTTCCATTATTAACAAAAAATTCAATATCACCAAGCATTTAAAAACTAACCAACACTTAGCGAACGTTGCAGGTACCCATTCAGTGAAAAATCTGAAGATAATTCCCCAAAAACCAATAGAACCTTTAATCGAGATTTGTGTCAGGCACTTATCGCGGCGGATAGTCTATTTTCCAAAGTAAAAAATCCGGTTTTTCGAAAATTTTTAGAAAAGTATTCTAATTGTAAGGTGCCTGAAGATTTAACTTTAAGGAAATGTAACTTGCCAGCAATTTACGATGAGACAATGGAGGAAACTCGTGCCGAATTTGAAAATAAATTTTTATGGGTGGGTGTAGTTTAGAGATGTAACGGAAGTACCTTAACGGATACAGATGCGGAAACAGATTTTCTTAAATATATTCTGACGTAAACGGAACAGAAACGGAAGCGGAAGCAGTAACGGAATTTTCATTTATTATTAACTGTTCACTTGTAAATACGTATAAGAATATTTTTAAACTGGTCATGAAATAATCCCCTTCAAACCAAGACTAATCATAAAAAGTCCTCCGGCAGTCGTCGCAGGAAAAATTCATTATTAAAATATTGATTACATAAAAAAAACAATATTAGTGTCTCATAGTGTTGATAAAACTGAAATAAAAATGTAACATGTTAAAAAAGCTACAAATTAAAACAAGTGTTTTTTTAAAAGATAAAAACCAAGACATTTTGCGACTTAACGTAAACAATAATAATAAACAATAAACAATATTTTTCCATATATTGATATTTTTTTGATGAATCATCCTTAGCGCCAATACTAAATCTCCGTTATACATCCGTTTGAAAAAGTGCGGAAACGGAAAAAAAAACAGAGGTCTAAAATCGTGCGGAACTTCCGCGGTTACGGAACCAAAAACGGACATCCGTAACATCTCTAGTTTAGATGAAACTAAGGATTCTTTGGGGCGAAGCGTCGGTAAAGTGATGATTGGAAAATTGGATAAAACTTTTGGAAAACCTCGTCTAATCGCATCGAAAGTCATGCCAAAAACCAACGCGGAAGATGAAAAAGATAGAGTTTTAATGTTGATATCGGATAATGCCGCGAATTTGTTAAAAGCCGGTCGAACTTTAATCGTCAAATTTCCCAGCATGTTTCATTTAACCTGTTTGGCTCACGCGCTGCATCGTATTTGTGAATTTATTAGAGACGAGTTTAAATTGGTAGATAATTTAATCAGCAACGGGAAAAATTTTTTTTTTAAAGCACCGAATCGTATTCAGTTCTATCGGGAAAAATGTTCAAATTTACCTTTACCACCACAACCCATCCTAACCAGATGGGATACTTGGATTAAGGCAGCGGTATTTTATTTCGTAAATTTTGACCAAATTAAAAATGTAGTTTTACTTTTGGACGAAGGTACGAACTCTGTTGTTTCTTGTAAATTGTTTTTTGAAAATTTGAAATTATTCGAAAAATTAAAACTAATTCACGATAATTTTGGACAAATCCCGGACGCGATCACTTTCTTAGAAAACCAGGAGATAGGAATTGTTCAATCATTTGAAAAATTCGAAAATGTATTACATGAATTGAATAACTCGGCAATCGTTCTCGGAGACTTTGGCATACGCCTTCGAGAAAAAATTTCAAAAGTTTTGGCCCGTAATCCTGGTATCGACCGTTTAAAAAAAATTGTTAGCTCGCTGAAAGAAAATTCACAAAAATTTTGACAATAATTTTCGTTACGTCCCTATTACTAACTACGATATTGAACGGTCTGGTGAGAGTATGTCCGCCTCTCCGTGGTCTCACTAGATATTTTTGCACATATAAACACATACATATGTGAAGAAATAACCAAATGGACATGGTCTTTGCTTTAAATCTTCTACAAATTAAATATTAACAATAATAATGTTATTTTCAAATACTCACATTTTTTTTCTAAATGTAGCTAATATTTCGATAATTTTATAAATTTTTTATAATCGGTATTATTATTTTGATGTCTTCAAATTTTTTAAAAAGCATTGTTTTGATTTTGGCCATTCACATACATATCATATTTAAACCTACTTGCTGCACTTAAGCTACGGTTTCCTAGGAAGCGGTACCGTCATATAGCGACCGTATTAAAAGCGGCCACTCACGTTCCGGTAGACCTGAGAGGTATACCTGTACAGTCACACCTGTACAGGTACATCGCAACGTGTGTGTAAGCTAACCTGTGCAGGGCAAATGACCTGTTCAGGCGACCGGAGCAGTATTGAAAATCGATTCGGTCTACCTGCGCCAGAGTTCTGTAGATCGATATACCGGAGCGTGTGTAACTAGCCACTGCACAGGTCCTCAGTTCTTGTCAAAAATTTGTTTATAATGTACATGTACATGAACACGATATCTTGGAAAAATAATGGCATTAAATATTGAAGAGCAACTCGGAATATTAACAGAGTTTATAGATCTGTACAAGTCTGAGTCGTGCTTGTGGCGAATAAGGTCTAAAGAATATCAAGATCGGGAAAAAAGAGCAGTTGCCTTCAACTCGTTCAGTAAATTAACGTGACTGTAACTTTTTCGCTTTAGTAACCAATCTTTGCACCATTTTTTCGTTTTTTCTTGGGCTCTATACGTTTATTTACCGCGAATAGGAGGCTTAGTATTGTAAGCGCGTCGTCGTCTTCGGATGCCATCTCATCAAAACTGAAAGAAATCTAGAATTTCACCGTAGCGTGTGTGAGATTTTCAGGTTTCCGGTATACCTGCACAGTTATACCTTAACAGGTATACCAGCACGGGTCTACCGGAACCTGAGTGGCCGCCTTAAGACGTTGAGATGATGTGATAATATCGGCGAGTAAAAATACGACGTACGTGACGATTCACTGGTTGTAAAGTAAGGGGATGTTGAACGTTCTTTGTCCAAATCGTCTCATTTTATTTTAATTTCGCAATACCTTAAAACAGTCAGAAATTGTTAGATACGTGAAAATTAGCCTGCTAATTGTAATTAAAATTTTAATTCACTAAAGTCAAGTGAAAATTAGCCTGCTAATTGTATTTAAAATTTTAATCATTCAAGTCAAATTTTGCCAAGTCTGGAGTATCATAAATTTTATTTTTAATAATATTTATTGATATTTAATAGTAATTATCATATTTTTATGGAATTTTTGCTTCGTAGATGAACTTATATCGCCATAGTTTTAGAATTATATTTTAAGTAAATAAATACTGCAGATTTTGTTCAAAAACGGTGGCCGCTCGCCGTAAAAACCGTTGAAAAATAGTCCCTTCATCCAGGGCCGTAGCTAGGAAACTATTTCAGGTGGGGCTCAATTTTTGTGAGGGTGGGGGCGTATTTAAAAAAAAATAGATTTCACAATACATATATAAGAATTGTATGAAGAAGAAAAGATCTATTTTAATGTTATGGGTGAAAATATAAAAAAATGTAGAAAAAGTCAAAAAATTGTACAAAAAAACATGTTGTTAAATTTTCGTCTGTAATTCAAATTTATATCAACATTTTGAAAAACGGGAAACCCGTTCCGGGCTATAAGAAATGATCTTTTCAAAAATCTAACTCCGGTTGTCGTAGTCCCAAAGACAACCGAGTAATCGCTAGTTAAAAATTCACATTTTCGCCGGTCTCAATCTTGAGATGTACCCCGTGTCCTTAACATGTTGGGGTGGCAAGAAACTGTTACAGGGGGGGCTCAGCCCCATCTAGCCTACCCGTAGCTACGGCCCTGCCTTCATCGTAATGTCCACCGTCAGAAATGTGACGGTACCGCTACGTTACGGCGGGCTCTACCGCTCCATTGGAAACCACTTGCATTAGTGTACAAACAGAAAGAAAGCAGGTTGCCTGCTTACAGGTAGCTGGCGACTATAGGCGCCGATAATTTATAGTGTGACCGAAAGGTTCCGCATA
This sequence comes from Mylabris phalerata, assembly GCA_020740385.1. Classification (NCBI taxonomy): domain Eukaryota; kingdom Metazoa; phylum Arthropoda; class Insecta; order Coleoptera; family Meloidae; genus Mylabris; species Mylabris phalerata. The sequence continues at coordinate 384,080 of JAJEOX010000222.1, forward strand.
ATGCAAATAACTTTTTTATTTATCATAATTTCGAAAAACGCCGAGACAGGTAACTTTTTATTTTTTAATTATTTTTTTGTGGCTGGGTCAAAACGACTACCACTTACCATCGCGAAGAAATGGCGCCATCATCAACTTTTTTAAATTAGAACCCATATTTTTGAAGTTTTTTTCTGGAAGAGCATATTTTTCTGCGTTTAGACCTGTAAAAATTGCAAGCGGTTACATAAGAAAATTTTCGAGAAAAAAATTGTTAAAGTTTTTAAGATCTTCTGTCATCGTAATATCCTTGCATCAGCATGGCATACACAAAACATAATACCTCTGAATAAGCATTGCAATCATTGATTTATTAAAAAATCAAGTAGGCATAGGTTGAAAATTTGATATAATTATAGGCAAACATGGTGGATTAAATTGTCAAAAATTAAATAAGAAATTTAGATGATTTCTAGGAGTGGAGATGAAAGGCGGAATAAAATTGAAGTGTATTTGATCTGTTTAATCATTCAAATTTCTCATTTTTATTTTTGACAATTACATCCGCCATGTTTGTCAGTAATTATGCCAAATATTCAAAATATGCCTACTTGATCCATTAGTAAATCAATGCTTGTAATGCTTATTCAGAGATATTGCGTTTTTCGTATACTATGTTGATGCATGGCAATTGTGATTACTGAAAATCTTAGAAACTTTAACAGTTTTTTCTCAAAATCGTCACGTACGCCGTATCTTTACACGCCGATATTATGACGTCATCTCAACGTCTTTATACGGCCGCTATATGGCGGTATCGCTTCCTAGGAAACCGTAGCTTTAGAAAGCATAGGCACAGTAATCGGTGACGTCGCCACTATACTTTGACGACCGCTATATGACGGTCACCGCTTCCTAGGAAACCGTAGCTATATGGAACGATAGTCTAAAACGAGTAAATATCAACCACAATGGACCCCTTGTTTATTGTACGTGACGTCGCTTTCTTACTTTATTAACTACGTTGAATAATTGGAGTACTACAAGCACAACGAATAAACATATAATTCTACAGAGTTCGAGTTCCAACTGCAGGCCGCACACTTATATTGGAGTTCGGACCGATAACGTCAGAGCTACCGTACGGTATAAAAAATACTAAGCTAATTAATGACCTTTAGTTAGAATATTAAATAAATATTCGATTTTTTATCAGAAAGCAAATAGAAAATACTGCAAATTTCTTAAAATTATACAGAATGATCCAGAATGACAGAAGGTGACGTCAGCATAATGCGTCGCCATTTTATCAAAATTAATATCCACTTGTTTCTTTTTAATGACATTTGACGTTTGAATGACATTTCACAAGTCATCAGAGGTGTACAACGATTTTTTCTACGATCGAACGAAAACTGTCGATTTTCTGTCTGTTTTTGATAGATGGAAAGTGTCAAATTCCCATAGAGTTGATCCGTCGCGTAGGCAACGGCAAAGTTAAAATAAATACTGGCTTCTGATTGGTGATTTTTACTTTTCCAAATAATACCATGGAAAAGTGTACATTTCCACTCTAGGGTGGCAAGTAATCACTTTTCGCACGCTGTTCAATTTATATTATTATATTAACATAAAACAATAATAATTAGATTAATAAATCAATCTAATTATTATTATAACATTATATTAATTAATTAATTATTATTATCGTATTCTCCGAAAAGGAACTTACATTTTTTTGTTAATTTGTATTCCAAGAAGCGCTTATAATATTTATATATAATATAAGCGCTTCTCATATTTTTGTTTTGATTTTTTCGAAAGTTAATTTAACACCACTTCATTTGCGGTGTCTGTTATTTCTGACGGAGTTCCAGGTTCTTCAATTTCCATTCTTATTCACAATTTTTATGTGTTATGAACAACGATTTTAATATTTGTCTACGACTAATAAATATGTAAATGTTGTTGAAAATAAAAACAGTTGAAAGTCAATCACTAACGAAATAATCAATAAATATAAAATGATACGCAACTTAACTCTTTAAAAATTCCTAATTTTCAACTAACATTATATTAATTTAATGAATGTTTTTCTGTTGGTATTAATTTTCTATGATGGCTTGATTTGAATTTGTTGTCAATATCAGAATCATAAGGTGTCAATTTTATTGAATATATTGAATTAATAATATAATTTACAAATAATTATTGTATTTGTTCAATAAATTTCTGTAGCTTCCATTCGATCGTAGAAAAAATAGTGTTCGATATTCGAGTGGAAAGACGTTTTTGCGAGACTCGGCTGGTTCGTACACCCTCGTCTCGCAAAAACGCACTTTCCACACTTATATCGAAAATAACTATTGTTCGTATTGTATTTTTCTTTGTACTATTCGTTTTTGAAGGAAAAAAAATAAAAAACAATGTTCCTAAAACTAGTAAATTCTAAATACTTATTTGAAAATCGCAGGTTATCTTTAGATGGTTTACAGCATAGGTTTTACAGTACGCCACTGACCTTAATATGCGTCAGAATAAATGAAAAGCGGCTAAAATTTGTTTGGCAGCGGTATGAGGAAAGCGGCACGTTCAGTCATTCTGGATCACCCTGTATAACAGCTAAAGTTGTTTAATTTGACAGTTTGTCGATTAATTTAAACAAGTGCTAGATTATCTTATCAGTGATCAGAAGCAATACTAATGCATTTTAAAATCGCTTCAATCCAATTAAAACATTTATCGGTGAATTTTTCCAATTTTTGCGTTGTAACAGTGTCAAAATTAATTAATAAGAATCTTTATTTCGTTAATTTAGACAGATCCTGCAGCCTTTCTTGAGTCCTTTTTTGAGGAGTGGTCCTTGTATTGTTTCGTCAAGTGTTTACCAAAATTAGTATCAATCTTGATATTTGACATTTGATAACATCACCGGCATTGTAATCTGTTTTATAAAGCGGTTTATATGGTTGTTGGGCCATCATTGCAAGATGAGCGAGCCTATTGTTGGTGTTGAAACGGGAAAACTCCGAGGTACCATTGAGAAAGACACCAATGGTAAAAATTTTTACAGTTTTCGGGGTATTTCCTACGGAAAACCACCAATTGGTGAATTAAGATTTAAGGTATAACTCTAAATATTTACAATTTTGAATTATTTAAAGATAATTTTGATTAGGCGCCAAAACCTGCTGAAGCCTGGTCGGGTATTTTAGATGCCAACAAAGACGGTGATGCGTGCTATTCGAGACATGAAATCACGCATAAATTGATTGGTTCCGAAAATTGTTTAGTTTTAAATGTTTATACACCGACTTTATCGACTAATGCCAAAAAACCTGTGATGGTTTGGATTCATGGGGGTGGTTTTATATTCGGCTGCAACAGTACCGAATTCTATGGTCCTGAATTTCTGGTTGCTGAAGATATTGTTTTGGTGGCCATCAACTATCGGCTCCAGGCTCTCGGTTTTCTATCATTAGAAGATCCAAGTTTGGAAGTACCTGGAAATGCTGGCCTCAAAGATATGGTATTGGCATTGAAATGGGTACAGAAGAATATCGAGAATTTCGGTGGTGATCCGATGAATGTTACAATTTTTGGGGTAAGTGCCGGTGGTGCTGCTGTACACTATCTGGTTCTATCGCCAGTCACTCAAGGATTATTCCATAAAGCGATCATTCAAAGTGGTTGTGTTACAAATCCATGGGCTTGTGGTAGATCTGTTGCCGTTGAATTAAGACAACATTTAGGTTTGACTACAACGAATGAAAAAGAATTATTGGAGCATTTCCGAAGAGTTCCATTTCAGGAATTATTTGAAGCTGCCGAGAAGATAAAAGAAGTAAAATCATACCAAAGTTATCAATTAAGCCTATTCATTTGATGAAATTTAAGGAATTCGTAGCCAGTTTCAAACGCCCTTTTGGCCCTGTCATTGAGAAACCTTCAAAGGATGCAATTTAAAGCAATATCTCATCGAGATCATCAAATCGGGCAAATATAATCATGTGCCAATGTTGATCGGTTATACGAATAGAGAAGGGATGTTATGGCATTTGATTAGACAAGAATTTGTACCACATTCCGATTTTGAAAAAACAATCCCGCATACCTTCAATGTTGAAAAAGGTTCAGACGCTTCAAAACTTATCGCCGACAAAATTAAATCTTTCTATTATGGTGATAAACAACGCTCCGAAAATGATGTAGATACTTACAATTTGGTGAGACTCATTTAATTTAAATTTGAGTTGTATTTATAATTTTTATTTCAGCTGGAAAGTGATAATCTCTTCATAATTGACATTTTAAATACAATTATCAATCATAGTAAAAATACAAAAAATCCGATCTATCTGTATCGCATGTCTATTGAAAGTGGTTTAAATATGTTAAAAAATGTTCATCAAATAAAAGATCCAGGATGAAATTATTAAAATCGACTCTAATTTTAAAATAATGCTACATTCTTCCAACTCATGGGCTCATGGGGATGATCTGGGCTACCTATTCACGAATCATTTAACACCAGAAATCAAACCCGGTAGTATTGAGGATATCGGTAGACGTCGATTCTGTAAGATTTGGTCAAATTTTGCCCGATACGGCCGTCCAAATCCGCACGATAATGACGATTTGCTCAATATTGATTGGAAACCTGTAACACCAGAACAATTACATTTCGTCGATATAGGAAAAGAATTAACAAGTGGTGTAAATCCGGAAAAGGAACGGCTGGAATTCTGGAATAATATCGCGAAAATGTACCCCAAATCCAAGGTTTTCTAAACGATTTTAAACCAGTTTTTAAAAAACCAATTTGTTTAAATTTAAATTTAGCGCTTTATGTGACTAGTAGTGTGGCTTTTGTTACAATTTCAGTAAATCTAATTTGTTCCACAACAGAACGAATAAATTTTATTCCTATTACAAATATTGTTAGGTCTTTAAACAACCTAATAAATAAATAATTGAATTATGATATTGTTTATAAATAAAGTAAACAATTCCAGTAATTCCTCTAGATTACAGATTTTATTAGTGGCAACAGTGCACAAGGTGAAATTGATAAAACCCCTCCACAATTATCCCTTCTCTATTATTATTGTAAATTAATCTGTGATTTAATTTATATTTATTCTAACTATTATTTCGAGATAACTATTGTACGATTTATATTAATTATTTTTAAAAGATCTAGAATATAAATTAAAATTGACAATCATTTATTTGACATCTAGTCGCCTTGTGTCATTGTGAAAACAGGTGGGAAATTTTGAATTTTTTTCTGCGAATTTTAAAATAATTATTCAAGGTAAAACAACTCGATTTTCTATCAATTTCAAATCCTGACTTAATCAATTTGTACAAATCATTTATCAGCAATTATTAATAGATAAACTTACAAAATGACCGGTCCTATTGTTGGTGTTGAAACCGGAAAACTTCAGGGTACCATCGAGAACGATATTAATGGTAAAGAATTTTACGCCTTTCGTGGTATTCCATATGGGAAACCGACAAGTGGTGACGCACGGTTCAAAGTACACAACTAAAATTATTTGCAAATTATCTAATGAAAAAAAATTAATTATTTTGTAGTCACCAGAACCTGTAGAACCTTGGACTGGTGTCCGAGAGGCTACTGAAGACGGTGATCAATGTTTTGCCAGACATCCAATCTTCAGAACATTCACCGGATCAGAAGATTGTTTATACTTAAATGTTTATACACCGATTTTATCTGAGGACACTGTTAAAAAACCTGTTATGTTTTGGATCCATGGTGGCGGTTTTACTTCAGGCTCAAACAGTAGTCTGATCTACGGCCCTGAATTTCTAATAACCGAAGATATTGTTTTGGTAACGATAAACTATCGGCTTCACGTCCTCGGTTTTCTCTGCTTAGAAGACCCAAATTTAGGAGTACCCGGTAATGCCGGCCTTAAAGATATGCTATTAGCCTTGAAATGGGTACAGAAAAACATCGAGAATTTCGGCGGTGATCCGAAGAATGTAACAATCTTTGGGGAGAGCGCCGGTGGTGCTGCTGTCCACAATCTAATTCTATCCCCGAAAGCTGAAGGATTATTCCATAAAGCGATCCTTCAAAGCGGCTGTGCTATAAATCCGTGGGCTCGTGGTAGACCTATTGCTGTCGAATTAGGTCAACAATTAGGCTTGACTACAACCAACGAGAAAGAATTGTTGGAATATTTCCGTAAAATATCGCTTGAAGAATTAGTGAAAGCCGCTGAAAAAATTTACGATGTACTTAAAACGATTATATCGTTATATTTGATTAATTTTTATAAATTTTAGGATTATTTCGCTAGTTGTAAACGTCCTTATGGTCCGGTTATTGAGACACCCTCAAATGAAGCGATTTTAACACAAGACCCAATCGAGATTATCAAATCGGGTAAATACAACCATGTACCGATTTTAATCGGTTATAATACTAGAGAAGGTATGTTGGTACAAGCTAAACGAACCGAATTCAAACCGCATTCCGATTTTGAAATGTCGATTCCTCATAGTTTCAATCTAGAAAAAGGATCAAAGACTTCGAAACTTGTCGCTGAAAAACTGAAAACTTTCTATTATGGTAATGAAGAACCGGCGAGCCACCACAGAGACCAATTCTATTTGGTAAAAATTTAGAAATATTCTTAAATAAACACTTACATCACTTATTATTTTAGCTGGAAAGTGATAGTTTCTTCATAATTGATATATTAAACACTGTTATTTATCATAGTAGAAATGCTAAACAACCAATCTATCTGTACAGAATGTCAATTGAAAGCGATTTAAACATGTTCAAAAACTTATTCAAAATTACAGATCCAGGTAATTTCGAAATTCTCCCAATTATAAAATAATCCAATTCTATTCATTTAGGTGTTTCTCATGCTGACGATTTGGGATATTTATTTAAAACGGTAATGACGCCAGAAATCCAACCCGGTAGTACCGAGGACATCGGCAGACGGAGATTCTGCAAAATTTGGGCAAATTTCGCCCGATACGGCCGTCCAAATCCGCACCAGAATGACGATTTAATCAACATTGAGTGGAAACCTGTAACAACAAAACAATTAAATTTCGTCGATATCGGAAAAGAACTAACAAGTGGTGTTAATCCGGAAAGGGAACGGTTAGAATTCTGGAATGAAATCATCAAAATGTGCCCTAGAAGTAAATTGTAGTAGATGACAACAAATTTTAGCTTTAAATAGAAGATTATTTTAAGATTTTTTTGTATAATCAACAACCTACGTTCTCATTTAAGTTTTATAAGTGAATATAAACATCTTCACTTACGAATTATCAATCCGTGTCGGTTTAAATAGAGCGAAAAATGAGCGAATTCCGATTGTAAATCGCCAATTCGATAATTTTGATTAGAATTTAAACAATAAGGTTGAAATTTATTCAATAGTTGTTAAATCGATAAATATTTCATAAGCAATTTGGGTACAGCCGGTACAATTTTTCTTTTCGTTTATTTCGTTTTATTTTTAATATTAACGAGATGAAAGTAAATAAATGAAACAGCCCCCACTTGTGGTCGCGTTAAGCTTTCATATAAAGGGGAACATTATTTATAATTTTGGATTTCTCTTAAACATCAGATAGTATTGATTTAGAATTGTTAAAGTGATCTTATCCTTATAATTAACAACAATTGGAACACTACAATTACCACGAAAATGTTATTGTGAGTATAATTAATTTATAATTACAGATTACAAGAGATTTTGTAATCGTGGCTATTCTCACGAAAACAACTAATCAACTTGGATTAAATAACAGATTTAGAAATTTTCCAATTTTATTAAAAGATAGTTGACCTAGACCTCTTGTAGTTTCGCTCATTAATCCAATTTGTATTTATAATTAATTTAATTCGTAGAAATTTCCAATTTCGTAGAAATTCCGTTTAAAAATAGCACAATTGACAAATCGAGAATGGACAATTCCGCGCCTGTTATTGTCTCGTTTTTTCCCACTCAATCTTTTTCATCATCATCATCATCATTATCTTATTGTTATTATTACACCTGATTTGTTATTAAAATCTACACTTTCTCTTTCAATGATTTATTAATCGATTTTAAGATAAAACAATATTTAATATTGTGGGAAAAGTTTTTGTTGTCTCGCTATAGAAATGGTCAGCGACAGAAGTGTATCAGAGAAAAGAAAGTTAAGTCGGAGGGTTTCTAAAAAATCAACCATTGGGGACAATTTCTGTAATTTCCACAGGTGTCGCAAGGGTGTGGACGTAAAGAGAGAGTGTGTTGAAAATTTTACAACTCCAATAATTTATCATTGAATAATTAATCAAATTTGTCGGGAAATTATGCAATTGTTATCTAATCTATTGTTATCAATTGAAGATTTTCGTTGAATTTGTTTCTAGAAGAGAAAGCTATTTTGGTTTAATTTTTGATTATTTGTAATTTTCCATGAGACTTTCACTTTCTTGAAAAGTCTATTTTCATGAATCCCTCTATTGATTACAAGATCATTACACAATATTCCAAATAATTATCTTAATTAACGAATTAATTTTTGTTTAAATTGTTTTAAATCAAAATTTAGAATTAACAAAAAATAGCGAAAGACTTTCTCTACGTTTTGGTCTAAATAACAAATAGAAGAAATTCTCCAAACACGCTCGATTAATTTCCGAATTTTTCTAGTTTACAAATCCTATTTTTGGTATTTCTAACAATTCACGGTTATCCACAAATCAACTATGACGATTCCGATTTAGAAGATTCAACAATTGCAGCTTTCGAAGACAAAACCGGCGCTTCTTCCCAACACACACGTGCCGTTTCCTACCCCGATAACTACCCTTATCAAAATTCACTACCTGTACGACCCAATAATAACAACAATAACAAATACAATTACCCAATCGAGAATATTGCGCAAGTTGTGCGAACGAAATCGAATTATCCGCAACAATTTCGACCGGTACAAGATCCACAACAGACAGATAAATTAGAAGAACAAAAAGAAGAGGAAGAAATCGAAGAGCCGGATCGTTTAAGTTTATTATTACCACAATCAAAATTCCATTGTACCGATAAAACTACCGGTTATTATGCCGATGAAGATTTAAACTGTGAAGTCTTCCATTATTGTCAAGATAACGTGAAACATTCGTGGATATGTCCGGATGGTTTTACTTTCCATCAAGTCCATCTGATTTGTATGCCCCCAAGTACCGATAATATCTGTGCGAAATCCTCACAATACCATTTCGTTAACGATTATTTGTACAAACCGATTAATTTAGAAGAACACCAACAGAGACCTAACGTATCGTTACGTTATTCGGAACGTTATTATCCCGACAATATTTATCAAGAAGACGATTATGAGGATGACGAACGACAAGTCAATCATCACAGAACTTCGGTATAGTTAACAATTATTGTATTCGTTATTTATTGTTTGGTGAATTTTAGGTTCGTGTACGTGATCCTGAACCGGAACAAATCACAAGAACAACATTCCGTCCGGAAACAACAGTGGGACAGGTGTTTCGAACACCGAACGAAATCAATATTCCTCTACAACAAAGACGGCCACAATACGTAAATCAAAGATATTTGGTCTAAATTTTAACAAATAAATTAGTAATAAAATCGATAAATTATTCTTACTTTTGTAATGGAAAAAATTAAAATTGATAGAATCCACTCTATATTTATATAAATTTATTTTGATTGTTTTTAAAATTTAATTAAATAAACCAAACAAATTTGGGGATTTTCTTTTTTATAACCTCAAAAATGACGTTTGTCGCCATATAAGTGAAGTTGCCACATCAACATTATAAAAACATGACAACATTTAAAAATAATACACGATAACGCTTATCAAATTGATTGTAAATCAATTAACAATATTAAAATTGAGTAAACAATTTCACGATTTTTTTTTTCTATTTACAAATAAATTATTGAATCATTGTGATACCGGCAACGGTGCCTACTTGTCCAACAAACTATTGCACGTTTGCCAAATTTATCAATTTATACCCAATCTACTGATGAATTCCACAAATTCGATCAATTATCAATTAATATATTCTCAATTGAAGCAAAAATAGCAATAAATGGTTTATTGAAGTTTGCAAATTATAAACCTCCAACTTTCTAATCAATTAAAATGAACTAATAAAAAATCCATTAGAAACAAAATTCGAATTTCTAATGATTTGAATTACCAAAAACCGTAAAATTATTGATAGTTACAGTTATAGAAACGATAATTTGGTAATTTTTGTTGAAAATTTAAATTTTTTATATAAATGATGTAAATTGTTAATTTTAAAGATTTCTAGCATTAAATTCGGCAACAGTGGTTATTAGCTGTCATTACAATAATCTTGGTTAAAAAAGTAATAAAAATAAATATTTAATTAGAAATTAAAATGAAACGTTAAAAAGAGGATTAAAATTAATTAATTTTCCATTGTAGATAGTTAATCTATTTGTTAATATTTGCTAGAACAATAATTCCAAATAAGGTTATTTTTTCTGTCAACTTTCAACGAATAATTAGAAAAAGTTAATGATCCGTAAATCGGTCATGATCATATAGTTTTTTTTTTATCGGAGAAACCACTCAAATCACCTATAAGACTTAATTCATATCTCTATTTAACTTGATTGTTAAATAAATTTTAATACAGCGATAATGGCAAGTAGTTCAAAACCGTTACTTTTACGATTATTGGCATCTTCAGTGACAGTAGCCACACGTGCTGGTAAAATAATCCGCGATGTAATGAGCCGTGGTGAATTAGGAATTGTCGATAAAGTAAGTTTTATTGTTTTAAAAAAAATAGCGAAATTAATCGTTAATTTAGGGTGTTGATGATCTCCAAACGGAAGCGGATCGTTCAGCCCAACGTTGTATTATCGCCTCATTACTACAACAATATCCGAATTTAACGATAATTGGGGAGGAATCAACAACTAATTTCGAAGTACCAAGCGATTGGATTGTAACCGAATTAGATAAAGATGTAATCAACAATCAATGTCCGAAACAATACGAATTGATTAAAAACGACGATATTGTCGTATGGGTAGACCCGTTGGATGGTACAAAAGAATACACACAAGGTCTATTAGAGCATGTAACTGTATTGATTGGTTTGGCGGTTAAAGGACAAGCTATCGGCGGCGTTATCCATCAACCTTATTATAATTACAAACAAGGGGGTGATTCAATTGGACGTACAGTTTGGGGTATGAACGGTGTTGGTATTGGTGGTTTAAATATAGAACCACCACCCAATGGGAAATTAATCGTAACGACAACACGATCACATTCGAATGCTTTAAATACAAAAACCATCGATAGTTTACAACCGGATGAAGTGATTCGTGTTGGTGGAGCTGGACATAAAGTATTGTATCTCAATTTTAATTATAATTAATTAAAAAATAATTTTTAGGTATTATTATTGTTGGAAGGTAAGGCTCATGCATTTATTTTCGCTAGTAATGGAACGAAAAAATGGGATACTTGCGGACCTGAAGCAATATTAACAGCCGCCGGTGGTAAATTAACAACAATACACGGTGATTGTTATCAATATGATAAAAATATTAATCATCCAAACGATCGGGGTGTTATTGCAACAGTTGATAGTGTCGATCACGCACAAATCTTATCAAAAATACCTCAAGACGTACAAAATTCATTCAAATAATTCCAATTTTTTTTTGATCTTCAAATTCCTCTAATCCCCACCGCCACCATCATTGTGATAATTTTATTTTAATATTGATGTTGGGATGATTGTTGCAAGAACTTTATTTTAATTATAAATACAAATTTTATGTTATATCAATTGTTTAAATTTAAATAAATGTGAATTTTAACGGGGAAAATACAAAATAATTAAACGAAACTTACTGTAATTTCTACAATTTATCCCCAATTGATTCATCTTCTTCGTTTAACTTTGGCCCGGCCTTTTCGCCGTTTCGTACCGCTACTATTTCGACCATTATCGGTGTTGTTGTCGTGTTTTTTCGCTTGTTTTGCAGCTTTCGGTTGTGGTACAGTACCGGGACGTTTCGGTACCAATAAATGTTGTTCAACTAGATCGGCTAATTTGCCTTGTTCGGCCAACATTGATAGAAATGTACAAATGAATTCGTCATAATTATGGGTCCGTCTACAATCATCAATCTGTAAAATCAATTTGGTTTAAGTAAAATAATAATGCAGTGGTATTCTGTAACTTTAAGGACATGGGACCGCTACACTCCGTCAAAATTGTCGTCTAGCCAGAGTTGAACATTAGATTGTTGCCCATTAATGAATTTAAAAATGCAACTTGAATGTCCATACCACAAGCCAGTCTTATCTTTTAAAACTAAACAAGTGTAATAATAAAGATAACCGAGCGATAAATACAGAGCTTTTCACTCGGTAGTCGGTAGCCCTCAATTCTCATAGTAGCGCCCGTTTGTTTGTCGAATAATTTTGAATTTTCCACATTCCTCCAAATTATTAAACGTATTAATTTTGAGAATATTTTTGAAAACCAAGAATCTATAATTTTTCAAAATGTGGGATTTATTAATTAAATAAAAGAAAATCTCTAATTGTAAGTCAAACCTATATGTTAGTAAAATTAGCTTATATTTGGCCAAAAAACGCTCGTCTCTGACGATTTTTCAATTTAAAAGACTTGCATATGAAAATCTTCGAAAAACTCGAGTATTTTCCACCCCTTTTCTCTTTAATTTTTAGTTCTGAATAATTTGTGAAAAAGAAAATTAATATTTGAATGATCTTTAAGTCATCCTTGCAATTAGTAGTTTTACGAGCGTCTTTTGATCGATTTCCAAATGATTTACAAAGTTCTAATTTTGCTAAGGTGTTCTCTAGGGAATTACTCTATAGAACTTTGAAATACTTTTCGAATCAATACATATTGTGAATTGCAATAAGGACTTAGGTACATATGTGTATATTGGTCAGCCTTGCAAAAAATTTATTTATATTTTGTTTCTTTTTCGAATAAAAATCATGCGGCATTTTATTTGAAAACTTATTTGAGCCTAAACATAATACGGACCTAAATGTTTGATACAGGAATAGGTGGGTTATTTTATTAATTATTACTTTATTTATTAAAATTATTTATACGTACGGAGTGATACGTTGGATTTTTTACAAATTTTGAAAGCAAAAGTAAATTAAATGCTACACATTATGTATACAGTCAGGTCAAGTAAACTTTACTTAAGCGCCCTCTGCACATAAATAGACAATTGGAAAACAGGATTCCTGTTTTGTTTTCCAACGGATTTCAATGTTCTAAACGGTATTTAAAAGGGCATTTCAAGAGGGAGGGAAGTACGTATTTGATTTTTTGAAATTTGTATGTAATTTGGAGTTACAGAAGGAAATATAGAAGCATGTTTTTTTAGCATTTTTTACAGTTTTTTTTATATATTTCCCTCATAACATGGCAAATGTTGCTTATTTTCTAATGAATTTCACACAACATGTAGCAAATTGAAAGCGTTCTCCAAATCTACCAGAAATTTTCCGATCGCATTGTTAGTTTTCCGGAAAATTGATGAAACGTTTCGACATACTAATTTGATTTTTTTACGTACAGTTTTAAACTTAGACAACTAAATCAGGGCTCGTTTGAAAGCTAATGAATAGCGGATTATTTGGAGAATAGTTTGAGATTGAAATTCAGAAAATTTACTGGAAATTTATAGTGGGGAAATGTGATGAATTTTCACTAATTATTTATATCGGTTAAAATTAATTATTTTTGTATAAAGGGTATTGCAATTTATAGATTATTTCATTAACTTTCCAACGGTACCATTGTTGCTGCAAAAAAGTGAAAATCTTCTGGAAAATTAGTGATAAACAAAACTATGTTTATTATATGGAAAGCCGACAGTGATAGTTCGATAACAACTCGCCAGAGTATAATATTAGCCACAAAAATGGGTTTCTTCCAGCGGCTCACAGATGTCAGCAGTTCTCTTTCTGCAATGTTGTCAAATTATTTTTTCTGCCTGAGGCCTTACCTTTGTCGTCTTATTATTGCATAGATAATTGGAGAAACAAAAAACAATAAACCGCTTGTATATAATTAACTTTAACAATTAACAAAATAAAATAGTCGCTATTTTAATTGGAATGTTAAAAAAAGAAAATTGTAATTTTTGTTACAAAAAAATAAACGTTTTTAGCAAATTGGCGACTAATTTTTTTGTTAATTGTTAAAGTTAATTATATACAACCAGTATATTGTTTTTTTTTTCTCCAATTATCTATGCAATTATAAGACGCCAAAGGTGTGGCATCAGGAACAAAAACAAATTTGGCAACATTGCAGAAAGACGAGATGACAGACTTTGGAGCCCTCTTTCCGCCAATAGATGTAACTCATTTTTGTGGTTTGGAGACTTGCTATTCAACTAGTTTTTCACACGATAAACATAGTTTTGTTTATCTGTAATTTTCCAGAAGATTTTCATTTTTTTGCAGCAACAATGGTACCGTTGGAAAGATAATGAAATAATCTATAAATTGCAATACACTTTATACAAAAATAATTAATTTTAACAGATAAAAATAATAGATAAAATTTCGCCACCATAAATTTCCAGTAAATTTTCCGAATTTCAATCTCAAACTATTTTCAAAATAATCTGCTAGTCATTATTTTTCAAACAAACTCTGGTTCAGTCGTCTAAGTTTAAAACTGTCCGTAAAAAAACAAAATTAGTATGTCGAAACCTTTCATCAATTTTCCGGAAAACTAACAATGCGATCGGAAAATATCTGACAGATTTGGAAAGCGCTTTTAATTGGCCACATGTTGTGTGAAATTCATTAGAAAATAAGCAATATTTGCCAAATTATGAGGAAAAATATAAAAAAAACTGTAAAAAATGCTAAAAAACATGCTTCTATATTTCCTTCTGTAACTCCAAATTACATCCGAATTTCAAAAAATCAAATATGTACTTCCCTCCCTCTTGAAATGCCCTTTTAAATACCGTTTAGAACATTGAAATCCGTTGGAAAGCAAAACAGGAATCCTGTTTTCCAATTGTCTATTTATGTGCAGAGGGCCCTTAAGAAAAGAGAAAATACGCAATTGATTTCATTCAATGCACTTTACACCATATTTTGAACTATAAAAAAATGGCGGTTCATTTAGGGGACTGTATCCTATATGCTAAAATCATCTACCTTTAAAAAATACCTATTGTTTCAATTAATTTATCAATCTTTTATTCTTTTTCTTTGAAACATTTTAGAAATAATTAATCCCCAAAGTGTTAATTGTGACAATCGAATTCAAAATTGTTAACTAAATAGCAGAAGATATTTCAATCATGACAGAAATACATTATTTTTGCTACTCAAATTTCAAATTATAGCCTTTAATAGTTTCTGAGTTACAAATTTTCCAGTTGAGTTCTCTAATAAACGTTTCACCAACAGTCAAAATATTTAAGAAACTGTTGGCTTTAAAACATATTATCAAAATTCCCCTCAATTTCACGGTTCAATCAAAATATGCAACAAAGGCATTCGATTAGAATTAAAATAAGAAAGTAAAATATGTAGTATTCCCTATTAAGAGGGAAGAGTACATCTCCGAATTTTTACCGACGAAAATGTGAATTTACAACTAGCGATTTCGCGCTCGTTCTTGAAGCTACGACAACCGCAAATAGATTTTTCAAAAGAGCATTTCTTCTAGCCCGAAATGGTACTTGCCGTTTTTCAAAATGTTGATATAAATTTGAATTACAGACGAAAATCTAACATGTTTTTTTCGTATTTTTGTACAATTTCTTATATTTTCTCTTATAACGTGGCCAATTTTGATTATTTTGCAAAAATTCTTGTACTGTTACATAGCAAATAAAAAGTTCTTTCCAAATATTCAAGAAATTTTCCAATTCCGCCGTTAGTTTTCCGGAAAATTAAGAAAACGTCTGGGGGGAGATATAAGAATTTGGACACAGTTTTTATTTTACAGCATTGATCAACCCCTCATTCGAAAGCTGATACAAAACCCGAATGGAATGCGAAGCTCTTTTTTTGATATTTTGAAAATTGCCTGTATTATCGCGGAATAACCAACTGGTTTTTTTGGCATTGTTTTCCACTTATAAAAATTAATTATTTTGCTTTGAAATACATACGGTTAGATAGATAATTTTGTCCTCTTTCCGATGAGCTTTCGAATGAGGGGTTGATCAATGCTGTAAGATAAAAATTGTAGAAAAAAAAGGTGTTGTAGCATACAGACATTTTCTTAATTTTCCGGAAAACTAACGTCGGAATCGAAAAATTTCTTAAATATTTGAAAAGAACTTTTTATTTGCTATCTAACAGTACAAGAATTTTTGCAAAATAATTAAAATTGGCCAAGTTATTAGAGACAATGCAAGAAATTGTACAAAAATTTGGAAAAACATGTTAGATTTTCGTCTGTAGTTCAAATTTATATCAATATTTTGAAAACGGGAAACACCGTTCCGGGCTATAAGAAATGATCTTTTCAAAGATTTCCATTTGTCGTAGTCCCTAGGACGAGTGAAAAATTCAAATTAAAAATTCACATTTTCGTCGGTAAAAATCTTGAGATGTTCTTAAGTGGTTGATAAGACAAAGAATAAATTTGCTTGAAATACCTAGCTCGGATAATAAAACAATAGTAAAGAAAATCTATTATTACAATTTCTTATCTTCCAACCGCCCATCTGCAAACGACATCCTGTATAAGTATTTCTATTATTTCCATCATTGTGAATTTGTTAAGCGCCGTTTACACGCTCAAACGATTTGCGCAAATTGGTTTGAGCAAGCCAGTTTACACAAATAAATCGTTACGTGTAAACGTTGGTTTGAAGTTTGTGTAAACCAAAAAACGTGAACATGTGAACGGCAACATTTGTTTGAGTTAAATTTGCGCAAACGGTTTGAACAGACCGGTTTGCGCAAATGGTTTGAGCGTGTAAACGGCCCTTTAAAAACTAGCGGTGGCATTGGGAATATATAAACAAACAACCCAACTATCTTATCTTAATCGTTTTTTTTTTATAATGATAGATCTCCCCAACAATGTAGTTGATCACTTAGAACGATGGCGAACAAGAATTTGTAATTGAACAAATCTTTGAGCATCTGTTAAGATGGTCGACTGTATTAAATTCAACACTCTCTGGTGGCAAATGCCGTGAACTATCCTAGCTAGTAAAGTTTCTTTGGTTGCTTGATTTCATGAAATTTTCAAGAAAATCTATACTTTTGAATCCACTTTTTGGGAAAACTAAAAGGAAAATTGGAAAAACGCGGACGTCGTCGTCGTTTTCTCATTCTATTCATACCTGTCTCATTTCTCTTTTTACTTCCAATCAGACATGAAGTTACAGTGATTGGCACTACCTTTTTTTAATAAAAACGTGGTTTTTCCCATTTTTTTGGAAAATCCAGTTAATTTTCAAAAAAACATTCGACATCGTTTGGAGCGGAATAATAATTGTCAACTAAATTCGAAAACTGCATTGAATTATTTTTAACCGTTACATTGATTGTCTTATGGAGATTTTGACTAAGGAACGCGTTCCCATGCCCTTAATTAGAACTTATACTTTCAATAGGCCAATCTGACTCACCTTGCATAGAGAATATTGTCATGGTAACGAATCTCTATAAAGTTAAAGAATACAACTGGCAATTTCTCACCTTATATTTGTTTTGTTTGTCGTTTTCATCTTTTAAATTAATCTCACACATACAAATCTCATTCTCTAAATTCCTCAACAACGCTAATAGATCTTGTGGTGCAAAAGTGTGCGGTTCTAATAATTCAGGATGGTGTTTCTTTTCTGCAACAACAGTATCTCCATCACTAGTTTTAACACGAGCTACAGCACCACTGCTTGAATTTTTCGTATCATTTCCTTCTTTTTTAACTAAATATACAATTTCGTTTAATTC
Source organism: Mylabris phalerata (assembly GCA_020740385.1). Lineage (NCBI taxonomy): Eukaryota > Metazoa > Arthropoda > Insecta > Coleoptera > Meloidae > Mylabris > Mylabris phalerata. The sequence goes on from JAJEOX010000222.1 coordinate 402,110, forward strand.
TATTGATTTAATTAGTAAATACTCACCATTCTTTTTTTCTTCATCCTCTTGTTCAGCCATACGAATTACAACGAATTTCTTAACATCTTTCGATGATGGACTCGGTTGTTGGACTTGTGTCGTCCAATTCCACGGTTGTGTTGGTGAATTGAACGCCGAACCAATTTCGGATGATGTATCAGTACCGGAAGTACTCGGCGCTGGCGATGTTTGGATTGTTAGAGGTGTCGCATAATCTAAAGGGCCTAAAGTTACAGCATTTTTCGATGTTGTAGTACTCGTATTGGTAGTAGTTGTAGTACTAGACGATGATATTGTAGGTATCGGGAAATTTTCTTCTTCTTTAACACCAGTACTGCTACTAGGCGTACTCTCTTCTTCATTAATCTGTTGATTGGTTGACGCCGATTCCTCATCTTTTTTATCTTTCTTCAACTTAACTAAATGCTTCAAAGCATCGAGTACTATTTGTCGATTGGTTTTCAACATTTTTAATTTGTGATGAATCGCTAAACGGCGATCGGGTACTACAGCCATTAGATTGAATCGAATTTCGCTACCTTCATCACCAGCAGAGACGGCTAAACGATCGGCAATAACCGAACGGAATTTATCCGTCCATTGTTCGCCATCCGCCCACGGTCCATGATCGATTGGATACGGTTTCAAGCCGTCTAACTCAAATAAACGTCCGCCGATCGGTACGAAACTAACAAAATGGAAAGCTTCACCGGTGAAACGACCCGTAGAAACTCCACTACCTACAATCAAAATCTAAAATAACCCAATTATTCGATGATAATGATTTTACTTTTGTCTAATCGTCGTTTGGCTTGGGGCATAGCGTGCGAATTGTGCGCCTTCGCCAATTCCGGCGTATTCCCAATAGCCCAGCCTTTATTCTCCGGCGACATACCGCGTGTGTGTTGCCGCAAACGCTCCAATGTTGAGCCTAAATGTAGATCGGCACAATTCAATAGAACGGAAACTAGAGCGTGTGTAGCACAACTATTCGGTACCATTTGTTGGGCAAAGAAGATCTCGTTAACAATCTCCTCGTCGCGGACGAACACTTCGGTCGGTTCAACTTTACGTCTAGATCGCCGCTCCTCCATCCAACGGAATAAGAATATAAAACCGTACACCGGTCCATCTAGAGGTTTGTGAATGTCGTAGATTTCTTCAACTTGTACACCTTTCACACCGAAATCTTCTAAGAGTAGGGAAAATAAGCCGGGATCACTCTCCAATTCTAACCAACCTTCTGTAAGTTCTTTGATATCCACAGGCATGTTAACAGAGTCGAAAATTGATTTTATTCGATTATTTAGAGCAAAATTTACATAATTTCATAGATTTGTTGATACTTTTAGAACGCCACTGATAAACGTCAAACTTTAGATAACCTCAAAATGACAATTTTGATAAAAATAACAAAATTTAGCCATCTAGATAAGAGTGCATCAATTTTTTGAAATATTTGTAAATACAACCGATAAAACTCGATAAAATTTATATTTTTATTAATAATTGAGGAATATAGTTTGACAGATTTTACATGATTTTGACAAGTGACACTTACAGCGTTGCCAGATATATTTTCACAAAATTCAAGTATTTTTAAATATAATATTACGACAATTTGACTCTTTATAAATATCAAATATGCTTTCACGTTATTTCTACTTAAATTTCCTTACAAACTTCTCTATTATTTTAATTATATAACAAATAATTCAACACAAACCTTTAGATCTAGTAGAAACGATAAATTTGGCATCAATGCAACATAACCTCTATAACCTTTAATTTAGTTAAGTGATTAATTGGAAAATTCGCACAGAAAAATGCGAATAATCCGCAAAAACTTGTTGAATTTCGCTAATTTTATCGGAAAATTTAACAATTTCCAGGTTAGAAATTTTGTAAAATTACTACGTAACGAACATGTAATAAAGTTGAATGAAGAAACACTAACAGGCCGGATATTGAATTATTTAAATATCGATAAAGAAACGCCGATAAATCTCACAATAAATAGAAAACAACAAAATATCGAGACTATCCAAGAGAAATCGAGCACAAACGAATTAATCCGGCGTATAAGTTCATTAAATCGTACAAATCACCAATCTAAAATTTTACAACAATACGATACGGAATGTTTAGTGAGATTTTATAGTTTAAATTACGAGGAAATTTTCAAGTTTTTGAGTGTATTCATGCAAGTACTACCGAATCGATTAACTGAACTAAAATTCTATCAAGTTGCTATCAACGAATTATCGAAATCAATCGATCGATTGAATAAAAACGAATTGTTACAATTGATTTTCTATATTGGATTGAAGAAGAAATCGCCAGAATCACGAAATTTGATCCGCAAATGCATGAAAACTTTCGACCGGAATTTTATAAATAATCTAACAGTAGAGGAATTGTGTATTATTTGTAATTCGAGTTTTAAAACGAGTACAAGGATCGACAATCAATACTTTTTAGATAAAGTCCGGGATTGTTTAAACGACCATCTATTTTTATTAAAAGATACACCGTTATTTATCACATTAATAAAAACAATCCGGCATAATCGATATCAAGATGATAACTTGTTAAGTACAATAGCTTGTGGTGTTTTCTTTAATCAAACCTTAGAATTCTATAATTTCTCAGCGTTATGCCACATATTAGCGTTATTCGCCGATTACAACTATTACGATTCAAATATCGTTGAAAATTTCACAAATAAATGTTTAGATGAGTTGAAAAAATCAAAATTTATATCGAAATTTACGCATGTATCGCAACAATTACGCGCCAAAGATATAAACCGTTTCCTATGGTGTTTGTGCAATTTCTCCTATTTTAAACAACTAGAAAGTGATGATTTCAAATCGATTATAATGCCAAAGATAATTGAACGCTTTGAAATGGGCGAATTTGATAACGATATTGATACTTTGATAGAAATCGTTTTGTATTTATGGATATTAAATTATCGTCCATACGAACTAGTGCCTTATATATTGACTGAAACAAATCAACAAATTTTACAAGGTATACAGTTTTAATAGTTAAATTGGTTATAAAATTGTTGGTTTTAGGGAAAAAATCCAAAACTAAAGAAAGACTGAATCTACTCCTATATTGTATATTTATTGAAGATCGCGATTTATTTGTTAAATTAAATTTAAAACCGATTCCGCCACAAAATCTACTACCGATTGATTATCATCTAAAACGGCGCCCCCTTTTAGAACGAGTCATGGATAATTTGAAAACGTTATCGAAACAATGCGATTTAAACCGTTTCGAGTACACTTACGAAATTCCGTATATCAACATTGTTGGTATTACTGGATACCGAAAAAAAATCTACAAGACTGTATTTATTGAAATTTTGGATGATGTAACTAGTTTGAGGAATATCGATCACGATAATGTACCGATTGGTGTGATGGATTTGAAATTGAGATTGTTGGATCAATCAGATGAGGCTGTAATTGTGGTAATTTTTGATTTTCTTAGTGAATTTTCGTTAATTTTATCGTTTGTAAATCAATTTTATATTGCAGTTTTCTTTATAAGTTTATCTTCGTGTAGTTTGAAGAGGTAAAATTGCCTAATATCGGTGTTGTTAGTACAATAATCACTTCTTTGCTGTTAATTTCCTGTAATTTTACTATTGCTTTGTATCAATAATTGGATCATTTGGCATGGGGAAAGTTTGGATATCATCGTAAAACAATCAAACCCACGATTTAAAATTCGAGTATCTAGAAATCCAAACTTTCTCTAAAGATTTACTCAAGTCTAGTAAATAATTGAATTTCATTAAATTCGCAGGTGCGCCAGAACGAGATCGAATCAATGACTGAATCCGAACTACAAGAAATGCTATACGATGAAATTCAACTAGTTTGTAATATTTAAATGTACACACCTATATCTGAATTTATCAGTATTTTGGAATGTTAACTAAATTATAAAACCAAATTAAATTTATTATAAACAATACGATTATATATAAAGCGACCCATCGGCTGGTCCTAAATAATGCAACGAAATCAAAATAACATCAATAATTGTCCAAACACCTAAACCACCGAAACTAAACAATTTACCAATACCTTCCTGCCAATGACCTAAATAGAAACGATCAGCACCGAAACCGCCTAGTGTTATACTCAAGATTAAAGCAGTCGACCAACGATAACCTCCAGTCCAATTACATAAAACATTCTTACTGAAAGTTCGATGGCCTACAATTAACAATAAACAAATCAAATCGTATTCTCTAACTTTTTGACGATTGATTACCATGACAATAGATGACTCGATCTTATAGTCATAGTAACAAATCGCCACTTAGAATGATTTCAAACCTAAACACAGAATATCATCTCTGACTGTACAATTCGTGGCGTAATACGCTTTAGGCGAAGCGACAGAGTTACAATTCGCTTTTAAATCGCAGATATGCTCCCAAATTTCCGTCTGATAACAATATCGGCAAATCAATTCTCTATTAAACTGTCTAGCACCCTACAAATAAACGAATTATTATCGAATATTAGCAATTATTCAATTTCTGTACTTTACAATCGATCATCGGTTTCGGTTTACAAGTTGTACTAATTGAATTCCCATAAATACAATTAACTGTTAAATTACACTCAATACACGGTACAGGTAGATCGGAACAATTCGAATCTGTTGGACAATACAAGATCAAATCGGGTGTTGGTAGTTTCGGTGAAAATATCTCCTCATTATTGGATGGTGGTTCTTTTTTGCGTTCTTTATTCGCATGGTCCATTTCATTATCAGCTAAATTTATGGTAATTTAGTCGTTTAATAACCTAGCAAATTAACGAATTTTACCCATTTGAATTACAGTAAAATTGTTGATAATCAATGATAATAAAATAAAAGTAACTTGTCTTATATTTATATGTAAACATCGCATTTTTATTTATGTTTACAAACAGTTACGGCGATTTTGAGGTTAGGAAATTGACACCAAACTCCACAATGTTGCCGGTTTGTAATTTAAATCACACACAATTATTATTAATTAAAATTAATATTAGAAATAAATTTAAAATTTTTAATATATTTTGTTTTTCAATAATTATTAATTCAATTTATTTTAATTAACTAATAAATACACCTAGAATAGATGGTAAAAGTTGATTATCTGTGTTGAATTTCGGGGAGAAATTTGAGATCTGGCAACGGGATTCTCAATGTAACCAACCGATTTGCCGAAATTCCCTAGTTTTGGCGGTAATATACACTATTATTAGTTTTACACGATCACACGTTTTACCAATTTTAACGAGAATTTTATCGTTTTTAAATGAAATTGTTCGTTTTGTTTATACACCAGTGTCTCCGTGTTTTAAAATTGTTTTATTAATGAAAAAATGTCAACGAAAACACCAAATTCGCGATCTTTACAACGTACAACAGCTTCGATTGTACGCGATTCGGTTAAACGCAACTTGAATCGCTCATTTAACGAATGTGACGATTTAAAAACAACTAATCAAGATGATTTAACTATTGTTATTAATAAAAAAACGAAAACGTGTCGTTATAAATATTATTATTACGAATCAGTATCCGAATCTGATGATGATGATCCGAAGAAGTTGATAATTACAGGTAAACGTCGTGTTAAATCGCCGCTTAAATATTCAGATTATGAGTACACGCCGAAGAGTCCCCGTAAACACGGTTATGAACACACTGCAATTACACCAAAGCAAAACGATAGTGTTAATCGGACCCCAAGAACACCACGTACACCGAAATTGATAAAAAATAAAGTATTACAAACTAACTCGCCGAAGAATCGTTTGAAATTGATTAAAGACGGCGTGTTAACACCATCAATGCCAAAGAGGGATACTTTATTAACACCAAACAATACACCATTATCGAAAACGAGGAATCGTCTACACGTCTCGTATGTTCCAAAACAATTACCCTGTCGCGAGAAAGAGTATTTGGAGATTTTCAATTTTTTAAAAACGAAATTACTCGATAATTGCGGGGGTTGTATGTACATTTCCGGGGTACCTGGTACCGGAAAAACCGCCACTGTTAATGCTGTTATCAATCATCTTTTAGAAATGATTCAAAACGAACGTTTAATTAAATTTGAATTCGTTAGTATCAATGGAATGAAATTAACCGAACCACGACAGGCTTACGTTGAAGTATTCGAATTATTATTAAAAATTCTTGTAATTTATTGATTTTAATTGTAGATTTTGAAACAATTGAGCGGTAAAACGATCGCTTGGGAACAAGCGCAGAGTATTCTAAACGATAGATTTACGAAGAAATCGAAACAAACAAAATCGCCGGTTATTCTTCTAATCGATGAAGTATGAAATTTTAATCAATTTTAAACGAAATTAATTCGTTTTTTTCAGCTGGATATAATCTGTACGAGACGCCAGGACGTTGTTTATAATCTTCTAGATTGGCCGACTAAAACCAACAATCAACTGATAGTAATCACGATAGCCAACACAATGGATCTACCTGAACGGTACTTGAAAATTATCCAACTTTAATGAGGCTAATTATTGTGAAATTTCAGGCTATTAATGAACCGGGTAACAAGCCGTTTAGGTCTAACTCGATTAACATTCCAAGCTTACACTTATAAACAACTAGAAGAAATAGTAAGTCGTCGTTTATACGATTTGAACAGTTTCAATTCGGATGCAATTCAATTAGTTTCGCGTAAAGTCGCGTCTGTATCGGGTGATGCACGCCGGGCTCTAGACATATGTCGACGATCTGCCGAAATTGCCGAATCGGAAAACTCTAATACTTTAGTTACAATCAACCATGTCGATCAAGCACTACGATTAATGATAACACAACCGAAAGTACAAGCAATAAAACATTGTACAACTATTGAGAAATACTTACTACAAGCTGTTGTAGCTGAAATGGAACGTACAGGAGTTGAGGAAACAAATTTCTGTGAAATTTACCGTATTTTTACATCATTATTAACATTAAATGGCATTAAAACAGTTACAATAACTGTCGCTTTAATGACAATAGCACGATTAAGTTCATCACGATTATTGTTAGTTGATGCCAAATCTAACGATTTAGATCAACGGATTATTTTGAATGTTAGTCCAGATGATGTTTATTATGCGTTGAAAGAAGAATAAATTAAGCGATTTTTGCTAGGTGACGTTTTAAATAGATCAATTGCGCCTGGCTTTCTAATTTAGTTAAATTTTTAACAATCGGCACCATTTGTGCTGTATGATTCTCGTAATTTGTCGTCTGTAATTTACGTTTTTGACCATAAATAACTTTCCCATCGAATTCATCCATTGGTACTTTCATATTTGGTTCGATTTGTTGGATTGTAACATTCAAATGTTCCTCAATATCGGCTAAGAACTGTAAATTTATTTATTTTAATAACACAATTAAATTGTTTTATAATAATTACTTGCGGTTCATTATACCAAATACAACAGCCTTTTTGTTCGATTAAATTTGTATTCCAACAGTCTCTACCGCGTGTTTTACACCATTGTCCATGGTACCAGACTTTTTCCGGAATTGTACTAACTAAACTTATAGCTAAACCCATACGTTCGGCCCGACCAACTCGTCCAATTCGATGGACATAATTCGATTTTTCATCCGGTAAAGTGACATTAATCATGAACGGTAGACCGGTTATATCTAAACCTCTTGCAGCAACATCAGTACAAATCAAGAATTTCACACTACCATTTTTGAAAGCCTCCAAATTCATTTTACGTTCTTGCGGTTTACGATCACCATGTAAACATACACACGAATATTTATTTTTATCTAATTGTTTTAAATATTTCTCTAAATTATCACAATCTAATTTTGTACGACAAAATATTATAGCACGATCCATTTTATGTTCATCGATTGCTCTAACACAATATTCGCCTTTTAGCATTTTCACAGCTTCACTTAATGTTTCCGGTGTATTATTGCCGGGTTTTACATTATCTTGAGCATGGACACCATCGGTTAAAATATGACGGCGTAAATTATGCCATGAACGATCTTTTTGTGGGTCGATCATTACAACAACATGATGGACGGTTTCTGGTACGGAATCTTCACCTTTTAGATCGACCCATGTAGGGAAATGCATTAATTTCTCCTAATTACCAAAAAATAAATAAAAATTCTAAATTAAATTGAATTTAAATTCAACTTACAGCCATTTTTTTGACTTCAAAAGCATGTAAAGTTGCACTACAAACAATCATTTGTAAACGTCGACTATCTTGTGTTATTTTCGGCATTTGTCGATGTAAACGTTCAATTAATTCAGTATAGCCTTGTTTTAATAAACCATCAGCTTCATCTAATACGAAAAAACGACAATTCGTTAAAGATAAATAACCACCTTGTATTAAATCTTCTAAACGTCCAGGTGTACCAACTATTATATCAGCACCACAATTTTGTAATGTTGATATTTGATCTTTTACATTAACACCACCTATTACTAATAATTCACGTACAGTGGGATTATCTAAATATTTTTTGAATTTCTTGATTTGATTCGATGTTTGTTCGGCTAACTCCCTAGAAGGCTACACCAAAAATCATTTTTAAGTAATTAGAAAAATTATAAATACCTCGATTATTATAGCTTGTGGGGCGTTATTAACAATTTTTACAGTCTCACCAGAATTACCACCATTCGTATTTACCACAATTTTATCATGTGGTGCTGATTTTATCGGAATAAAACCTTGTGGTAACGAATATTTAAAGGGTTGATCACCGAAATTGAAAGCCATTTCAGCATTCTAAATTCCACAATAATTTAATATTAATCTAACTAATTATAGAGAATTACCTTTAGTACAACAGCTGGAAAGAATGCCGAATTTAAAATTTGTTTATTTATTGTAAAAGCAACACCTAAATCAACACCATTTTTCATGAAACGTATTTCACCATAATCCAAATTCAATAAACACGTTATTATATCATTCTTTCCAAATGGTTCTCCATAATTATCGAATTGTTTATTGTTTGATTTTTTACCGGTACCACCGAAACCGTAACCGAAACGATCTGTACCTAAATCTAGATTTGCACCCGATGTTGACCAACCAACTCGACAGAGACCCTCATCGATTACAGTCGCTTCAAAGCCGTATTTACCGCTATTTTGTACGCCACGTGTACAACGAACACCGTGCCATTCGCGTTGTTCCCGTGATTGTACACGGAGACCATCTGGGGCGACAGCTAAGGCACTACCTCGATCTACCATCGACAACGTCCAAGCTGGCGCTAATCAATTATTTACAATTAAAAACCGTAAATGAAACCAAATAATTAGCTTACAAAGATTCGATGATGATTTATTTAATTTTCCACTCTGGATATCTTTGAGGGTTTCCCAAACGATTTGAATTATTGGTAGACAGAAGGCGGCGGTTTTTCCGCTTCCAGTCTCGGCGGCCATTAGGACGTCACCACCACCTAAAACTAGCGGAATACCCTCAGCCTGGATATCAGTGGGCAATCTTTAAAATAAATAAATTTACCAACAATTATAATTAACAATAACTTAACTTACGTCCACTCCATCTCATCGATTGCTTTAGCTATTTCTGGAAGAACTCCAAATTCTAAAAAGAACAAATTAGCAATGAATTTTAAATATTTAGGAATACTCACCTTCGAAAGCAGTCATTTTTGGTTAATTATAACGTGGAGATTTATATTTTTGCTCAATTTCTACCTAATATTTCCATCCACAAAAAACCGGTAGTTTGACAACTAATTGACAGTTGTGCAGAATTACCAACTTTATCAAATAAAATCACTAAAATTAAAAACATTATTTTCAAATTTTAAATTCAATTGGAGCTCACTTTATTTTAAAATCGTAGCGATAATAATTGTTGTTCCAGTACATATTTATAACAGTAAAAAAAATTAATATTTACGTGATCTAGAGGCATATAGGTATATAAATCGTCAATAGATGGCGCCTATATAATTTTCACTATACTATTTAAAAAGAATTTTAAATCAAATAATATTAAAAAAATTGCATAATTATACATGTCATCTTTCGAACAATTTACTAATTGATTTTTCTAATGTTTATTTGATAGAAATAATCGAATATTAGTTTACCGAAAAATTGTAGATTTGGCAATGACAGATGTCGGTAATTAGAATTTCTTCCTTACCGACCACCAGTAAACTAACCTCTCTCAATTGTGTTTTCCTCGAAGAAAATTTAACAAATTTTCGGGAAAATTCCAGGTAAATTACCACAAAATTAATTGATTATAAATTAACCAATTTGTTTCTATTTTAGATATTAGCGATGGGTCGTGTCCGTACTAAAACCGTAAAGAAAGCATCTAAAGTTATAATCGAAAAGTATTACACACGTTTAACGTTAGATTTCCATACGAATAAACGTATTTGTGAAGAAATCGCAATAATACCATCGAAACCTTTACGTAATAAAATCGCCGGTTTCGTTACGCATTTAATGAAACGTTTACGACACTCTCAAGTGCGTGGAATTTCGATTAAATTACAAGAGGAAGAACGCGAAAGACGCGATAATTTCGTACCGGAAGTATCGGCATTAGAGCACGATATTATCGAAGTTGATCCCGAGACTAAAGAGATGTTGAAAATGTTGGATTTCAATAATATAAGCGGTTTACAATTGACACAACCGACAACAAATACATTCAATCGACGGGTGTAGAATTGGAATAAATTAAATAATTTGTAAGAACGGCAATTTTAATTCCTTAATCTTTAGTTTTAGGTGCATAAATGGTGGATGCTGTTTTTAAAAATGATAAAAATATATCATTGTCTTTGTTGTGGGCTCGCCGCCACAGGTGTTCGCAAATATACGAATCGAACTGTCCTTTAATGTGTTTCGTACGTTTTAAATGCGCTTTAATTGAATTCCAAATATAGACGTTCATAGTAGATTGTTCGTATTTTAGCGAATTAATGAGAGCTAAATATCGAAATTCGTCATCATTTAAACAATTGTAATACGGCCATAAACTCGATATAATCGTAGTTCCAGGCTCTATATATTCTCGTAAAATTTCCAATAGGGTTTCACTATTATTTCGATCGACAATCACGATAAAAAACTGATTTGAACCTCGTTCAACACCGGCAAATACCCAATTACCGTCTAATTTAATTCGTTTGTTGTATTTCTCATTGGAGAATAATCCACCGTCTAATTCTACAATCCTATTAACACCCCCCAATTTGCTACTTTCTTGTAGACATAATTTAACGCAAGTTTCACGACATAGTTTCTTCCATTCGCTAATCGGATAGCGTTCTCTCCGTGTTTCATTCATTATAAAATCATTGGAACATTTATAAGACCATAAATAGATAATTTTCAGGATATCAGTAAGTGTTAATTTACTTTCGCTGAAAATTGAACCATTCCGTACACTTCTAGATAGATCGTGTGGATTCTCTTTGGTTCGTTTATGACAGACCCAGGCGTAACCATCGGATGTATTGGGTCGTTTATTGAGTACCATCGCCCCTTTACATTTCGGACATTCGTATTTATTTGTAATCAATCCGTTATCAATACACCAATCGATAATAGAACGTTTACCTTCCGCTTCTAGATCGTATAAGAATTTCAAATTGATTTTGGTTTTTTTCGATGATTTGTCTTTGATGAAGTGATCGGTATCGTTCAATTCGGTATCACTGGAGATTATGGTGATACTGTAACATTCGTAGGAGTCCTAAAAATTGGAATATTCAAGTGATATTGTAATAGATAATCGTTATAGGTACCGAATATGGAATTTCGACAGTTTCTATTGCTTCTTGCATGGTAAATTGGGGAAAATTTGTTTAAATTCCAGGCATGAGTCTAGTGTTGGGAAGACATTGTACATACCATAGTAAGTATAGTAACTTTGAAGTAGTTACAATAATATGACATTTAATTATGCAATGTTGCCACGATTAATTAAATGTTTTTTGAGATATAACTTGAATTAATTATTTTAACATGAAATTCGATTTTATTATATTTTTAAAACAATTGGAAATTCTCTAATTAGTTTTAGAGCTTCTTCATTATTATTTTGTAGCCAACCAATTCAAATTGGCCGCCCTCTATAAGGGTTGCCATAGTAATCAGTGGATATATAAAAAAAAGTTGTTGGTTTTGTGCGTGGTGTGAATATTATTTTTTCCATCTCTCTCGCATAATTTGACGTCATCTTGGTCATGTCAACATAACCTATAGAAGACTGTTTGTATGATTTTTTTTTTAAATAAAATAATTTTTCACAAATTTGAAAACTGTCGAACATTATATTACCACATAATTACCAAATTACCACAACAATTAATTATTATTAGAACTATTAAATGTTATTTTTGACCAAAATGACGTCATGCGCAAGCCGTACCAAAATACGCCATCTGCGCTCCACCATATAATATTCACACCACGGTTTTGTGTGTGTGAGATACGAATTGAATTTTCGGTAGTTGTGAGAGTCACGGTTCTCAATTTTGATTTTGATTGTAATTATTATTTTTTAAATAAAGTATCTACAATATAGCTCTTTTTTATAATTTCTACAATTCATGACGTCAATGACGTACAAATCGAGCGAACCTGTTATAGTTTAAAATAAACTTGCTGTCATTTGACGTATTACTAAACCGCGGATGTACTATTAAACAATGTAAACAATACGTTTCATTAAAGAAGATAAAACGAAAATTTTGAATACAATTCTAATTTAAGTTAAAACACATCGACAATAATCACTTAATCTGTTATTTAGTGAGATAATTTGAGTAGGTTAAGTAAATATGTTGTGATAACGGTCCCGCGCTTTAATTATTCTCTAGAATCTGTAGAATATGGAATTCTCATATTTTTATTTATCAATATTTTTATTGTTTGTGAATTAATAACAATGAAGACTACACCGATTCCATCTGGAGATGAAATTTGGCCTTCCAATGACGATCTTCTATCGACTGAGGTATTAATTTTGTTCAATTTTAGATTGACCTCAATATTTAACGTTTCTTATAGGGCTGTTTACCGGATATTGGTAGTAGTCAAGTATCGTCAATTCTATCGACTTTAGATAATCCGAATGAACGTACCGAAACAACAGAGACATTGCCACCAGCTTCGATAATTCAACCCTCTCAGCTTCCCCAAGAAACACGACACCAGAAGAGAGTGATACAATCGATTCGAATAAAACACAAAACAATTACGTTATACTGAAAGATAATGGTATAAATTGTGGTAGTAATGATAGTAATGATAAGAAAATAAAGAAAGATGATAAGTGTAATTTGAATGGCGATAAGAATTTCGAGAATGTTCTATATTTTGTGTGCAATCTATGCCCGTTTTTGTGTACGAAAAATACGAAAATCACCGAACATTTAGAGAATGCCCATAAGAAGAATAAAACAGTAAGAAAGATGCCCCATTTAAAATGTCCAGCTTGTAACAATGTTTTTACACATAAAATGTCGTTACGTTCTCATCTATTACACGATCATGGTGTTGGTAATTCCGATTTAAGTCTAATTGTACAGGCTGTTGTCTACTATGCGAATAAAGCCAAGAATAACGACAATAAAACTAAATTAAAGAAAACTCCAATTGTTAATTCTAATAAGAATAAAGTTAAAGAAATCGAAATGAATCGTGAAACTGAAACGAATATCGTTAATACGTCTAGTGATATTGGGGCGATAATTATCGATAAAGAATCGGAACAACCGGTAAAATTACCACAATCGAAAATACAAGAAGTACAAATACCAATACAGCCTTCTTCTGGATTTAAATTCAAGAAAACGCACAATTGTTTAGTACCTTTATGTAAAGTACAAATGCAAAATATCGACAATTTAAATTATCATATGAATTGTCATAAAGACAACGGTTTTGTCTGTTTAATATGCAACGAAACTTCCAATACTTGGCGACAATTGAGCAGTCATTTGTGGCGATTCCATCAACTCGATATGGAGTTGTATTCGTGCGATCAATGCGATTATAAATCGGTTAGTTTAGCCAAATTGAATAATATCCATAAATTGATACATAGTAGTATAAGATCGTATATTTGTTCGGTATGTAAGAAAGGCTTTAAAAATAGTAAACAATTAAATAATCACAAGACAATACACAAGAATCGATTGAATCGAACGAAATTTACATGCGAGATATGTTCGAAAACACTAGCCGATAAACGCCAATTAAAAGTCCACATTAGTATGGTGCACGAGAAGATTAAACCGTTTTCTTGTAGTTTTTGTCCGTATAAAGGATCGACGAGGAGTTCGCTCAAGATGCACATACGGCAGCATACAGGTCGGTAGTTTAGCCAAATTTCTAATCGTTCAAGTTTAGGCAAACTTGAGTGGTTTGAATTGATTATCAATTTCTAGGCGAGAAACCGTTCGCTTGCGATTCGTGTTCGTACACATCATCCGATCATAATTCGTTGAGACGGCACAAATGGCGGCACACCGGCCAGAAACCGTACAAATGTTCGTATTGTTCGTACGCTTGTATTCAAAGCAGTACGTATAAAGTGCATTTAAAAACGAAACATCCCGGCCAAGAGAAGGATTTAATGTTCACCTGTACGGATTGCCAATTTCGTTCAGTTAACAAAGAAATGTTCGCATTACATACGGCAACAGTTCACAATCAAAAACCATAATTGTAATCATTGTTTTATATAAACACCAATAAAATCTTTAGTATTTTTGATTTCTTGATAGTCGTACAAGAGCCAATCGGTATTACCGAAATCAACACGGAAAGGTTGAGGATCGGTATAACGGCCAGCTCCAGATCCTGGTCCTATTATAAAAACCAAATCGCCACCATAATGCTGGATATAATCCCGGAAACTATCACCATTATTAAAATAACAAAACATTAGGGCATAATTTGGATTTAAGGTTTCATCGAATGGTAATTTGGGGAAGTATAAGTCGATAAATTGCGGATTTGAGTACCGACTCGACCACCACTCTCGATTGATCTCGTAACCGACAACAGGTAAATCTACAAATATCCAACTATATTTAATTAATTAGTTAATATAATTAATTAATTACGTAAATACTGGATTAATATCCATTCAAGTAGACCACAACCACACCCGATTGATATAATTCCAGTTTTATTAAACGAAATTAAGTTGATTTTAATGAAATTTAGATTAATTTCTTCCGGCCATACCCACAGTAATTTTCGGGCGATTAAATTATCCGAATTTCGGTTACAATCCAAGATTTCTCTCCAACAATTCGCTCGGTATAATTGTAAAATTTTGCCGATAAAATCCGTTTCCATTACGTTCAACTATGGCGAAATATTTTTAGGTTTTCTGACCTTCGAAATTAGTTTCTATAATTATTAAAATTAGTTTATATAATTACTAGTGGGAATTTTGAAAATACTTCCAATTATAAGCGTTAATTTTATTAAATAATTAAATTAATAATAACATAAAAATGCGAATTAAGGCAGTTTTGTTAGAAGAATTTAACACCTTGATCGTCATCGGATAGGATCAATTCGCATTTACGTTTATTTTCCAATACTCTTAAAATACGAATCAATACATCCGTATCGATATTACACCATTCTTTATCTCGAACATCGTCACCTTGCGCTAATTCGTATAGTGTTAAAACCGTATTCTGCATGCCTTGTTCGTTGATAAAATCGTAAATCATCATCGCCCATTCTTCCAGCGTATGCCAATAAATCTCCCAACGTTGTTGCGTTTTGTCCAAAGCTAGAGCGTTACCGATTTTCGATAATTCCGATAGTATCGATACGATAACGTTTTGTTCCAATTTTCGGTTGATTGTAGTGTTGTTAAATAGCGGTAATTGATGGGCTTCCCGTATATCAACGATGTACAATTTATTTTTCTGGCAATAATCCAATATTAGATGTTTCCAAGCTTGGATTTGTTTCGAACGAGTCTCCGGATGGATTTGTAATGTGAAGAATGGTGGAAAACTGTATTGCCACGGCCATTCGTAATCAATTTCCGACATTGTTTAAACTAAAAAAAATACAACCAATTAATTATTACTAATGATTATCAAATTTTTATTAATAATTAAACATTACGTTTGAATTTTGTTGATTTTATAGGTTAACTTGACAGATGTCAAAACAGCAGATAACCCGACATCTTGCGGCGCTTCTAGTAACTAAATCAAAATGAACGCTACAACTGACATCTAACGGAAGTTTGCTTCAACTCGATTTATAAAAGTAAGTAATTTCCAATTTTTTTTACCTCCAATTTAATAACTATCGATAATACGCTATTTTTCGATTGAAATAAATCGTTTTTGGATAAATTTCTATTGATAGATTAATTTTGAAATATGTAGACAACTGTAACGCCTAGTGGCGTGTTTTGGAATTAAATTCAAAAAAACGCGCCAACTTTGCGACAATGATTGATACTTGACAAATCACCTTTTCGTTAAATTTATTCGATTGTGTTTTGTATTTTGTATATTGTATTGGCCTATAGAGAGAAAATAGAGGATCATTTACATATTTGTGATGTGAGAGGTTCCAATGTAATGAATGGCTTGTCAACTTGTCCTTTTATTCCCTTTTTTTCCGGTCTTTTTGGTTGATTTTTTTCGTCTTTCACCTGTCGACTTTTGCTAAAGACTATTGGATTTATTAGGTGGTAAAGTAACGTTTCGATACCTGCATACGATACTAATGATAGACGAGAAAAAAAATTATTATTGTATTGTAATTTTAGTATTTATTGTTGATTTAACAATGGTGTCGTTGATTGATAAAAATTATGGTTGATTTTTAAGATTCTTAATTTAGTAGATGCGCAAAAAGGCATTAAAGGATTCGAGGAATTATCGATAATAAATAATGATTAAATACAAGCTTATAAGTTGCTTTTCCTGATTTCGACGAATTGCTCATTGATAGCTACAACAACCACTTATTTATAAATTAAAGCGGATCCGCTATTTAAAAAACAATTAATTAACGAAACAAAAAAATCATAGAGATAAATAGAAGAATTGAGTGATATTTAAAAAATCACTCTTTAATCCATTTACAAGTCAAAAACGACAAAGACAGAAACGTTTAACATTTGGAAAATTGACCTTTTAATTATCCATTTCCAACTATTTTAATTTTGATTTCTACGGTTCTCATCACCTGGTTAATCGGAGATTTTCTCTGGACTTTCTTAAATAGAACCGTATAACGCTATACCAGTAGAACGACTATATATTTATCTGAAATAGAACTAATCTTTAAATTATTTGGTGTAAAATTCCAGTATATCAAGGGAATTATTTCCGTTTAATCAATAAATAAATAAATTTATCTACGGTAAATTCCCCAAGATTGATTAGTAAATATACCATAAATATACAGCATCCGTTATCTCTGATTGGTTGCATTACTAGATCTAGTTTGCAAAATACAAAGGAGCGCAGAATTTTAGACTACTAAAATAGAATTGGTAATATATCAAATTGTCTCAGGACATTAAATGAGTCAGCTTTATATTTTACACTCCTTTATTTGCAACCCAAGTGTCCCTTCGATTTGATCCTCTATTTACTAGCGACAATTCCTATAGATTGTCGAAATAAAAGGGACACTTGGGTTCTCTTATCAACGATTAATAAAAATCGAATTGATTTTATCAGTTTGTTGGTTTAAGATAACAATCTAACCCAATTTAACCATCACCAGTTTCAAGGCGCCAATTTCGATTCCGTAGAAGTGTTAGATTTATAGGGAATAACTCCAAGTGTCCCTCTATGATTTCGTTTCTTTTCTAATAAATTTATGGTAATCATGTTTGGTTTTTTAAAAGTTGAAAGAAGGTTCCTTATCTGGTACTGGATTAATTTTACCATTAATGAATTCATGTAGAAATTTAATTACGCAAAGCAATGCAACTGTAGCTTAATAGTTCAACATTTTCGTCGATATTGTTTATTGATAAAAACTTGTATTTCATTACCTGCAAATCTGAAGTCTTTAAATTCTAAACTATAAATATTGTGAATGTCTTCTAGCCGGTTGACAGCACCGATGCTGG
Organism: Mylabris phalerata; assembly: GCA_020740385.1. Taxonomy (NCBI): domain Eukaryota; kingdom Metazoa; phylum Arthropoda; class Insecta; order Coleoptera; family Meloidae; genus Mylabris; species Mylabris phalerata. The sequence goes on from JAJEOX010000222.1 coordinate 420,328, forward strand.
AACTTTGAACATTCAAATTTTGAATTGTTTTGAACTTCTTTAATTCTTTTCTGCGTTCTGTTTTTTTCGCCCGAAGATTTTTTTTCTTTGTTCTATCTTCCATCGATCTCCTTTCGTTTTATACGCGATTGTTCTCGATTCGTCGTTCTATCTCTACTTTGGGTATACGGTTGTGTGTTGATTTTTGTATATCGTTTTGTTATTCTTTAAGGAATTCAGGTTTGCATGGATGAAATAGTGTCCATACTGTATAAAGTGCGGATTTGCGGTCGGTACTTGTATATGTGTTTGTGTATACTATATAGGTAGAGAAAGAAGTATATGTAGATGGTGCGTGGTCAGATGGCAGTTGGCAAGTTATGGTCGCGGGCGATCGCATACCGCTCTAGACGGCAAACTCTGATGCCGCCACCGACAGGAACGTATTCAAATAAATTCCAAAAAAATTAACGAAATTCACCCGAAATTTCACCAAACCATCTCACATCATTAAAACGAAAACCTACCAATTAAACCAGCGAGAACAACAAATTTGCAATTGAAATCCAACCATTTAATTAACGAAATTTTTAATTATTTTACAAATATTTCGATATCTATCACCGTACAATAATCACAAAAGAATTTGATGTTGTTAAATTGGAATTTACGCATATGCTACAATCTACGAAATACGTCTCTGTGGCGCTGTCTCGACTATCTTGGACATATATTAGCTGTTGCTGTCACCCGCTACTGTACTGACATCTGGCGGCCAATAGTTGCTAACTAACTGCATCTTTAGCTGTCACACCGTGTTGTTGTTGTTGTTGTTGTTGTTATTACTCTTGTTCTTCGTCTTCTACTTCTAGAAGACTAACAGACGAAGAAGCATTAAATCATCGTCTTCTATTATTGGAAAAGCTCCTAATACCAAATGCATCTTAATTGCCCCGTTTTTATCTGCCGGTCAATTTGAATTGTTTTCGAGTTTCACACAAGTGATCGGCTGATTTAGAACCAAATCATGGACATACGTTCTATTTGCGTAAGCCACAATCTTTTTGGAATTGTTGAATAATAAATACTTGGAAATCAACGAATAAATTCGATAATAGGAAATTTTCGGAAATTGATTTAACATGCAAATTGCAATCTTGTTTCGATCAAAAGATTTGTTTGTTATTTTTATAAGATTGACAAAGAGGATTTCAATCAAAATTGGGCTCGTTTCGTTCAAATAAAAATATTGTCTGAGTCATTTTTTAACTGTTTAATTGTAATTAAAGTTGCAAAACCTTGACTTCCGGCGGTCGTCTTTTTGTCTAGGAAATCTCCTGACTAGAGAGGATTTGGTAGAAAAAATTTTCTACGAGTACATTTTACGGTTAATTAAGACCGGGGCAAGGAAGAAGGCAATTGTTAAAGCCGTGAGATATCTACAAAACAGCTATAAACATGCAGTGTGTTGTTCGAAATTTGTAACAAAAGCGGATGATTTGATGTCGACCTTTTTCAGTCTTTCATGATTATGATAATGATGGTGATGATGAAATTGTAAAAAGTAATTCTTCCGCTTCCTCCGCTCATTCGTATTCATATTTCGTATTTCAATTCATATTTCAAAATTGATACAAATTGACGTTTGTTTGTTTTATTGAAGAGATATGTGTGTATATGTGTGGGTTATTGTATATTTTATATAAATGGACTTCAATAGTACAAAATATATACACATATAAGAAATTTTTCATCTATTAATATTAATCAGCATATGTCAAAGTGTCACCGATCTTTACAATTGACATACAAGACCTTACCGACAAGTCGCATAAATTTTCAACATTTGTATTTTCAACTGTCTTCAACAAGACTCGTTTTCAAGTCTTCATAATTGTTTTTTTGGTTGTATATTAAATTTTGATTGTTATCAAAATTATTACTCGATTCGGTTACGGTTCCTAGACTGATATTATATTTATTGATAGTCGACACGTTCATTTCAGGTAGTTTTGAAAACGGTTTCTTTTCAATTTCTCTTTGTTAATTAACTAATTAAGCATGGGAATTTAGTCAATTCGATTATAATTCTTTTGTTCTCCTAAGGCCGGATTTTTATGAATTAAAATTAGAAATCGGAAAATTTGGAAAGCTGTCTGCTATTGATTTGGTTGGAAATTATGTGAGATTTTCCCTTCCAAGGTTTTGAAATTGCAAATTTAAAGAAGAATAGAGACACATTTTGACTTTCAATTTTGACATAATTTACAATCCTGTTAATAGAATAAGGTATAGAAATATCTACAGGGGTGGGTTTAGACTATAGCTCAAGGATTCGTTCAATCAAAGGGTGTGCTTCACCCTCAAACAATCAAAAATAAAGAAGTCCGGTTGTTTGCCTATAATTTTTCCTTTTTAATGCAAGGTAAAATCATAGTTAGGGGGGTACTTGGGGGTGCTAAACACCTCCAAAATCCAAATTAGCACCCCAAAGAGGCCAATCAAAAAGAGTATAATATTATCTAGATAACTGTATGTATTTTAAATGAAAATTACTAATTTTAATGAGTGAAAACAAAGCTAGAAAAGCAATAGTTCACAGAATTTTCAAATTAAGAAAATAATCTCTCTATCTTGTACTCCGCTTTATTATCAGCTTTCGAATGAGGGGTTGTTTAATGCTATAAAATGAAAATTGACTACAAATTCTTATATACTTAGATAGAAGTTTTCTTAATTTTCCAGAAAACGAAGAATGTAATCGGAAAATTTCTCGAAGATTAGAAAAGCGCCTTTATTTTGCTATTTGATAATAGGAAAATTATTTTAAAATAAACAATATTGGCCAAATGGACATGCATCGTGATTTTCGTCTGTAATTTGAGTTTTTCAAAAATCTATCTTTGATTGTCGTAACTCCAAAAACAAGCGAGAAATCGTGAATTTTAGAACTTCAGCACCCCCAGAATTGATTGAATATCTAACTGCGCCTGTGGGTAAAACTGTTTTTTTCCCACAAATTGCCGAATATCTCACCACAATTGACCCAAACTTAGACTAATTACAAAGTTACCGGCCCTCTGCTAAGTGGATGAAATTTTGCTTGATTTTCGTATAAAAATTAGAGATTGATTTATTAGAATATCGTTTTTTTAATGAAGCTGTCGAAAGATTGTTGAATTCACTATTTACAAACTGTTTCGACCTTTCAATAGTCCAATTCTAAACCAATTTAAGTCGTTGTTGAAACGCAGACCTTCTTCTGTGACCTGTTTCAATCACTTTCACGTTAACAAAGAGAAATAGTTTTTACACTACTTATTTCGACTTTAATCTTTTTAATTATAGACGAAATTAATTGTAGTTGTTAATTCAATACTATCATTTTATTTCTTTATTTTATTTTCGACTGTTGATCGTTTGGTTTTATATTTGTCTATAGAAGTGTTTTTCGAGGAAGCCAGACGAAATTTTTATGTAAATCGATGACTAGGACGTGGCAAAATTTCATCGTTTGATATTTCCACCATTACAATACAATATTATTTGTACTGTTTTTTTTTTAATCTGCATACGCTCTAAAAACGATCCATGCATAAAATCCTAGCTTCACCATCATTAAGATCTTAACCGGAAATAATCCGATATCATCTCTATTTTACTTGCTATACTTTGTAAACAATTTCGAGATGATGGTGGATAACTGTAAAGAACAACTGGAAAAAAATCCAACATATCTACATATATACAATCGATTTATTACCACAGTTGATTTCAAGAAGGAAATTAGTTTCACTAAACCGAATAGATGGATGGATGGATTTAATGAATAGTTTACGAAACATAATCAAATCGAATAAATTCCATACATGTACAGTTAATTACTTCATCCAGTACTGGTAGTAATTGTAATAATAATAATGATGTTGTTGATAAGAGAATGATATAAATTTACAAGCAAGACGAAGGAGTGGAGGGTGAGGAAATCACGATACAATTCCTGAATGTCACCGTGGTCTCTAACAAATTACAGATCGACCATGATTATGTAGAAATACTGACTGGAAGTTTACAATAATAAATTATCCATTTGGCCGGCGGTCTGCTTAAAATATCTCTAAAGACGATCGCCGACTTTGAAAATTTACTAAAGCTCTCTAACTCTCTTTTATATATACCTATACGTATGTACGTATAGAAAACATATAGGATATAGACTAACTACCGGCGAAGAAACGAAGAATAAGAAGACAACGACAACGACGACGTGCCTGTTGAAAAATCATTGTCCTTTCGGTCGGCAATTTTTTCCAAATTCGAACGACTTGACTCGAAACTGTTTGGTGTTTGCGGATTTCGAAATTTTTGTGTGCTTAAAATTTGATTTACAATCCCCACGACAAATAGAGATTAGGTTTAGAAGGATCGTTGTTTTGTTGTAAACAAGACGAAATGCAACGTAATTAAATAATTATATATTTCCCATCATAATAACTAACTATTTACAATATTTAATAACCGATAGTTAAATTCACTACTATAATACACAATATACAAACTTTGGTCTTTATCAAGAAGAATCTCTTTTACAATAATATACACATGTAAGTTTAAATATTACAAACAAAATTACAGAAAAATAAAAACGTCTAACAATTAAGCCTATAAATATTAAAAAATTGTATTTATTTTTGAAGAAAACACGAATTTTGCAATTAAATCAATTTAAATATTTGTCAATCATAACAACAAATTAACAAGTTAACTGCAGTCTTAATTTGTACAAAATTACAAAAACCTATCTACAATAAGCACACTTATAATATCAATAATTATAGATAAGGCACCTGTATTTGAATACAGACAAACCCATGGAACGAAGTTCAATTTAATTCTACAAATTCTACAAATTCTACACTTTAATCAACCGAAATTGTTGAGATTTAGCGCTAACATAAGTCATGCCAATGCTCGTCCTTCCAATAGGCGCCTGTACTGTTTTTATTTCTAATTAATTAGATAGACAACAAATAAGACCAAGATCATTAATAGAGTATTTAATAGAATTATTAATTAAAATTAAAATAGTAAACGATAATAAATCAACAATTTTAATCCGAAAAGTCGTGGAAAATCATCAACGAAAATTTTATCTAAAGTCGTTTGACGTCAACCGACTTTATTTAATTAAAAATTTGACAACAGAAAAACTGGCCGACATTTCGAGATTTATTTATATTTATTAATTTTCTAATCAATTACTGTAGCAAGTTTTACGAACATCGGCTAATATTTCGCTAAAATCATCGTCATTTTTCGTAACAACAACCCCATTAGTTGTCATCTCGTAAACTTCCGGATAATTTAGAATCGGTTCCGGTTTTATGTTTGTATTTGGCAAAATCACACTTGTATGTTGTTGTTGTTGTTGTTGTTGTTGTGGTTGTTGGGGGTGGTGGTAATAGTTGATAACATCCCCCCGATGTTGGTGGTGGTGATGTTGGTGATAATTATGGTTAGAATCGATTAAATTCGATTCGTTATTTGTAAATTTTAGATATTTATCGAATTCTCTTGTATCAACATCGCTATCAACGTCGCTACGTTCCTCTTGTTGTTGTTGTTGGTGGTGGTGTTGGTGGTGATGGGGGTGATTCACCCCGGTTGTAGTGGTGGTCGTTGTGGTTGTTGTTGTACTTGTTGTTAAATACGATAGAGAATTATTCGTGTATTGTTGATAATTATCGTCTAATTTATAATGATTGATATCGGTGGTTGTAGTAAGGTCGGTTTTTTGCGAATTGTGGTAATTGTATGGTGTTTCTGGTGATTTTGTTGTTGTTTGTTGTTGTGTTCCAGTTGTTGTTTGATCATTTTGATGATCGTATGTTGTTGTATAATCTTTCGGTGATTGATGATAATATTGTTGTATAGTTGTATTATAATAATGTAGATTTGTTGTTTGTGCAATTGTATTTAAATTTGTATTTTGATTTGTTCCTAATAATTGTTGATCCTGTGATGTTGCAACTGGTGGATAATATGTACCTGTTACAACATGCCCTTGTTCTACCGAACTTTTATTCGTACACATCACATACATACCATTTGCCATTGGTACTGATGTTATTGGTTGGGTATTTGTATAATTATTGTTGTTCGTTTGTCGATAATTTTGTACTCTTGTATTATAACTCTGTTGTGCTGGATTACTACTGTTATTATTATTGTTATTACTACTATTATTACTATTGTTGTTATTGTTATTATTGTTATTAATTAGATTATTAGTATGCTGGATATTTGGTATTCGTTTATCATCGTACGATTCGTGTTGTTCTAATGGTGATAATTCCGGTGTTGGTAACGAATTATTATCATCCCTCGGACTATCTTTACATTCATCAGAACTTTTCGGTGTATTCTTCGGTTCCGGACTATGTGTCGGTGATGTATCCGGTGTATGAATATCATAAGGACTCTTCTCATAATAATTCTGATAATTCTGATATTGACTAAATTTATAACCATCAGGACTATAACGTTTATCACCCGTTAAATAATCACCACCACTTCCAGTTGATGTTGTTGTTGTTGTAGTTGTAGTATTAGGACTTGGAAAATCGATACTATTATAATTTTGTTGTTGTATATTCGGTGATAGACTTGAATTTGGTATATAACCAGCATATCTTGGTGACATATTTGGTAAATTTGGACTTGGTAATGATTGTCCAACACGTGATGGACCTGTACCGGATGTTGCTCTCTGTTTATTATGCTTCCGCCGTCTAGGTCTGTATTTATAGTTGGGGTGTTCAGTCATGTGGATCACACGGAGGCGTTCAGCTTCTTCAACAAACGGTCGACGGTCTTGGGGTGTCAAAGAGCGCCACTTTTTACCTGCAAAACAATGAAACAACAATTAGCATAACTAATCAATTGATGAAATGACTATTAAACTAACAAGGGGCGAGCAATATAGTTAACACTTAGAAACAAATAATCGTCACAAATGATTAGTATGGAAATATCCCCGTTATCAAATGTTTAATTTAAAGAATCTTCAAAACAACAGATATTTAGTAAAAAGTCTAAATCTGGGCTAAAAGTCGAGGGTAGTGCTTAAATATTGGCTAAAAGCTGCACCGTTACAGCTTAAAATTTAATCTTGGCTTAATGACAAAATTTTGTTGCACCGCAACTTAATTGCCACTTAAACGTCACAAAGCTAGGCCTAAACCTGATCTTAGATTATCGACTAATCCGAGCTTGAAATGTCAATGAACTATCAGTTAAACAATAATTTTACAAAATAGACGAAGAAATTAAAAACCAAAACTAAAAAAGCAAATTAAAAGGAAAAAGAAATACAAATTTTGCTGTAGTTGAAAAAAGCTTCTTCAGATAATCAGTTCAAACAATAAATCATTGAAAAAAAAAGCATCTTTTTAGGGCCTAATTAGAAAAATATTTAATAGCCAAATCAATGGCTCGTTGCAACAATTTTATTCGTTAAAGAATCTATATGTATGGGAAAATTGCTGCAACAATTCTATAGCTAACTATTGGTGAGATCCTGTAAGAAGATCTTTTTTGGCGCAGATCCGAAGTGTGTTCGGCTATTCTCGCCTATATATATAGATATAGAACATGTGCTTTTTTCAACCCCCCACTTACGAAAAGTCCACTGCGCATCTATCCAAAAAGTTCTTCTTAGAAGATCTCACTTATGTTTCTCTGACGAAATCTTTCGCTTAGATGGCGCATGCTTACAAAATGACTATTTTGTTCTTAGATCTTACGAGAAAAGTCTTTTTCAATCAGACCTACAACTTCTAAATCATCATCGAAAGCATCATTCTAACAAATGATTCTCAATTTTATAATACAAGTTTGTTATGAAACTTATTTTGACAATTAAAATGTCTTGAAATAAAACACTTGATTCTAAATTAAGTGAAGTAAGCGCAGATTTATTAATCCTCTGAAGTTTATTTTAATTTGAAGATTAACTAATCTCTAGTCTTAAGCTAAAACGGTGCAAACGTCCCTTAGAAGTAAAAGTCGATAAAAAAACTATAACTTAGCATAATCAAGCTTCAATTTTTACTAATCTGTACGCTTTTGTTCTAAATTAAAAGTAACTATACGGTTTATATGGGTCTCGTAGGAACCTCGTAGCTCATAGATAAATTTTAGATAATTTGTGATTTTTGACGAGTCAAATGACTCAAACTGATTGATTTTTCATTTTTCTCAATTGCATCCCAGAATAAATTCGAAATATTTCTACTCGTTCTTGAATAAAATAGAGAAAAATCCAAAAATCCATGCTAGGAGCTTGCTTAAATCATTTTGCCTCATTTTATGTAACTCGTTCTTGAAAATCGCAACATTGTCAGAAACGATCGTTTTTTAATCAACTTTCAAACGAGCCACAAAGCCCGAATTTTGCTCCATACTTCGAGATGTTCTTCAAATTACTCGCCAATTATAAATTCTACTTTTAGTTCTTTTACGTGCCATTTTCGTTCCAAAAATCAACGCAGGATTTTCTGAAAATCTTCTATATTGGTTTCTAATTTTCTATCTATTTACGATCTAACAATACAAGAAATTTTTGCAAAATTGGCCAAGTTATAAGAGAAAATACAAGAAATTGTACAAAAATACGAAAAAACCATGTTGTTAGATTTTTGTTTGTAATTCAAATTTGTACCAATATTTTGAAAAACGGGAAGAACCGTTCGGGGCTACAAGAGGTGTTCTTTTCAAAAATCTATCTGCAGTTGTCGTAGCTTCAAGGGTGAGCGAGAAATCGTGAGTTAAAAATTCACATTTTCGCCTCATGCCCTTAAACAAAATTTGGTAAATTTCTATGGACATATCGACATATTCCACTTATAAATACAAGCAATAGAGATGTCTTGTATGAAATTTCAATCCTTTTATACAATTTAGGATCAGATATACTAACAACAACATATCCAGTTGAATAATAAATCGTTTAAGTCTACAGAACTGGTAAATCAACAGGGGCCATCTACTATAAGTAATTAATTATCTTTAACCAGATACTGTCCATATTAAGTCTTAATTTTTTTTCGCTGTTTTCCATTACATTTGAATTCTTTTTGGCTGTCGTCTTTAATAATAATCGATTTTTCTTAACCGATAAAATCATCATATTTTTCGGTTTAATTAAATTCATTTGAACATTGGCCTCTACCAACAATAAGACCTCACCTTGGCCCAGAATATTCGCCACATCTTCCATATGTGTGTGTTGAATTAAATCGGTAGGTGGTAACTAGCAAGAACACCTACTTATAAACACGAATTTCATCAGGGCAAGCCGTCAAAATATTTCAAACATTAATCAGTGGTTTTTCGATACCGAAAAATTCGATTGAATCAGGAATAAAAACGACACTTAATTGTACGTTCAGTTCAGTTCCAACACGTCGTTTAAATTTAATTTACATAAATTTTCAAAACAGGGTGGCGTAGGCTTCGGGACCAATTCTTCGTTCCGTTCTTTTTCCACATATTATTAAAATTTGTTGAGATCCATAAATAATCATCAATCTTGTTAATGAGAAAATATTATGTGTCGTTGTTGTGCGGCTAATGCTCCTTTTTATCCACACACACTCGCTCGGTTATTTATTATTTGACAAAAAAATCTATTGTTAAACATGAATTAATGGTTCTATTTATTAAATGACAGTAGAGAGAATTATATATCGAAAAGGGGCGCAAAAAATACGAAATCTACCGTTTGATATGTTTATAGATCAGCTTAATTCTTGTCAAATATGAGTTAAATACTCGTTAAATATTTGATTGTTTGCGATAAGAGGATTTTTTCGAGTGTATTTGTTTGGTAATAATTTATATTTGTAGAGGTATAAGGCAAAATATTTGCTCAATTTTACAACATCATGGGGTGTTTTATTTTGAATTTAATGATTGGATTTTGGAATAATTATTTTTTGTGGAATTGCTTCGTCAATAACTTAATCGAATAGGAGCCCACACAGTGTAAATCCTTCTGTGTTGTTGATTCAGAACACCTCGTCGAGAATATAAATTAAATGAATTAATTGTTTCATGTTTATGTATAGAATAATTAACAAAACAATTTACGAAGACTTGGCATTAAATTGTTCTATTTGAAACTTTGTCTTGTTGTTGTGTTGTTGATTTCTCATTATATTTTATTGCTACAATTCCTTTAAAATTACAATTGAATTTCTTCCGTGTATTTTATTAGTTCATCAATGAAAATTCAACCTTCACAATATGATTAATGCAAGTTTAAACAGCAGGCAACTAGTTAATACCCAACTCTCGGCAAGGGGGCCCACTATACTTTGGTAGCATACCTGCAGGTGATCACACTGGTACACACCATAAACACGACACACGAAACAAAATTATAAGAATGAGTGGTATTCTTCCCCACCTTTTCCCGATTTAATTATCATTGTTGTATTAGAATAAAGTACTTGCTTTATTATCATTATTATTATTATTTTGCATCAGGGAGGTTGCGATCAAAACGATTCGATAATATTTCAGTTTTATAACATTATAAGATATTCCTCTAAAGCGAATATATTTATAAATAAGCGAATGGAGTCTGGCTTGTACGCCTTTAAGAGATAGATATAAACCTTGGCTATGACTATATGTTCATGATTAATTATTTAGGGGCGTGATTGGTGATTGACAAGCGCGATTGGAGCACAGCGGGTGGTCGTCCAAATGGCCATTCTAAATCATTTTAATACCGAAAAAGAAAAATCTTCTAGACATTATACATCTAACTGATTTAAATAATAATAATAGTAATAATACAGTAATATCCAAAAAAATTATAATTATTGGTGACAATTTACGTGTAGGTGTTGCAATGAACCTCTCACCTTTATGCCAGTTATACTATAACTATAATATATCCCATTGATTCTCTATATTCTCTTGATTAAATTAGAAATTTTGAATCGCGCGCCCTTCACAAACGGGTTGCTAAACTTGTATAATCAAATTGTTGCTCTAATCTAACCTTAAAATTTGACCAATTTTCAAATAAGGCTCTAATTTTGCTCGAGCTTGAACAAAGTTGTCACAAGATACCGTTGTTCACCCTGTATACATCAAAATTAACACACCTTATTGACAAGGTTAGTTGTTCATTAAAAAAATTGACTAGTTTACAAACTAAGCTATCGGATTTTTTGATGAGGCGATGGTATCATAAAGCGGATACCCGTTATGCATTCTATACATTGTATAGAGATAGATGGTTGGTTTTTTTTTTCGTCTTCAATTGGATTGATTATGGGATGTGAGCGAGAAAGAGAGATGGATGGATTTGTTTTGTGGCCGATGTCTATTTTTGAGGAATCGGTATATAATTAAGATTCATGACATGAGCTAGGGCCGCCCGCGACTCCGCAATTGTGATGCAGAGTGGGTCTGTTAACGCGTGTCGGCCCGCCTGGTCTGGGTGCGGCCCGGTCTTTAAGTACTGCTAATACCTCACATTGTCCGTTCGTTTAGCTAACATTTATAAAATTTATATTTATACAAGTATATTGTCACACAAATACACACACAGACATACAAACCAGGTGCCGAAATTTCAAACTTAAAAAACTACAACGAAACTAAGCGCGAGAAGAACAAGAGTCGATGCAAATTGGTAAAGCAATCAAACACCCACTCGAGTTAATCACGAACATGTTCTAAATAGCTGAATGATATTTGGGCCGTTAGAAATATTCACACCAATCTGTCATCAACTACCACAACCAACTCAATTTGTTCCCTATTGTTTTCCTCTATTGTTATATAAACTTATAAATTTTCCTCTACACATTTCATCCTATCGATTATCATTACAGTTAAAATTTTCTATTAAATAAAAACTTGTATGTATTTAACTGTACAAACAAGGGAAGAGAATCAAAGCGAACTATGTATCCACCAACACAATTTCGAATGCATGAATTATTAATACCAATCATAGGTCTCTCTCTTGAGATGTTCGTCATTGCCCTGTTGGTTGTCTTTCTGAATGACAGTGTTTTGTTTTAGGGTGCGGCACTTGTTCTTGTCATAATCGTTGTTATCTTTTCCCTAAGGTTTGTTTTTTGATTGTATACATAAATTTTTACAATTCCGACCACTATGGACTTAACAAAGAATCTACTCAAAAGTCGTTTTTTTTTGTTTGTTCAAATTCCGGTGTTCGATTGAATTAGTAATGCAATTTGGAACGGATTGAAGCGTAAAACCGTCAGGAAATTACTTGGGCTTTTCGAAAATTCGGTATCTAACTGAAAACTTTACAATAATTTTAAAATTCTTATAATTTCGTTATATTTACAGGAAGAGTAGTCAAGCGATACTTCTCGGATCAGTACAAAATTCCATGTTCCATCCTCTCATATAAAAAATCAACTCTTCCGAAGGTTAAATTTGCATTATAACTATTGAAAACAAATTAAATATGCTGATGAAATTCCCATCTGTGATGAATCAAATTACAATAACGCCCTTAACCTTTTCGAATTGCAATTGTACAAGTGTCAACTATTTTATCAAAAATCCGCGCTTCCTAGTAACTAAATTGCATTAGTTAGAGTAGAGTGCCGACGTCTAAATTATGACTCAAGTGTAAATCAATTGATTTAACATAAATTAATAAACATTGAATATTGTATGGGTGAGTTTTTTAAAGGAAATTAAGATGCTTATATTCAACATCACGGTCATATTCTAGCAATGAGAAAGTTTACCTTGTATGATTTGATTGTGGAGAAAACGTAAACCATTTCCTTGAATTCAAATCGGCTAATTGATGATCTCTCATGATTGAGAAATTGCAGCAAATATAAGAAACTCCTGCGGTTCCGTTACGATTGTAACGATTTGGGTACTTAAAACATCAAAATGTTACGATAATTCGGTTTTAAAATTTTGCTTTAAAGGTTTACATTTTGCTCTATAAAAACGTAGTTTATTTCACATCTTGAGTGCCAAAACTAGAAGATTCAAGAAACTAATTTAGTTCATTTTCTGGGATTTCGTGCAGGAAGAAGCACGATAATTTTGTCTTAAATGTTTTACATTTTGCTCTCAAAGTACATCTTTTTTTAGCCAAGAAACTGGATTGTCTCGAATATCGTAGCAAATTTGTCTAAATCTCGAGTGCCGAAACCAAAAAGAGATTCAAGTAGCTAAATTTAGCTCATTCCTGCGATTTTATAGGACTTGATAATGCTTCTTTGTATCAAACTGTAGAATATTTGGCTATTTTAACTCTATAAAAACCCAACAATAGAAGAATGGAAGAAGAACTACTTATAATTCAGTTTCAAAATTTTGCCAAATGTTTTACATTGTGCTCTCAATGTTTTTTAACCAAAAAACTGGATTGTCTCGAAAATTGTAGTTAATTTGTCTAAATCTCGAGTGCCAAAACTAAAAAGAGATTCAAGCAGCTAAATTTAGCTCATTCCTGCGATTTTACCGGACTGGATAATGCTTCTTTTTATCAAATTACAAAATATTTGGGTATTTTAACTCTATAAAAACCCAACAATAGAGTAGGGGAAGAATTTCAAGATTTTGCCTTAAATGTTTTACATTTTGCCCTCAAAGTATTCTCTTAGCCAAAAAAACTGGATTGTCTCCAAAACTCGTAGCCAATTTGTCTAAATCTCGAATACTAAAACTAAAAAGAGATTGAAGCAGCTAAATTTAGCTCATTCCTGCGATTTTACAGGACTGGATAATGCTTCTTTGTATCAAATTGTAAAATATTTGGGTATTTCAAGCATATAAAAGACCAACAATAAAAGAATGGAAGAAGAACTATAATTCAATTTCAAAAATTTTGCCTTAAATGTTTTACATTTTGCTCTCAATGTTTTTTAACCAAAAAACTGGATTGTCTCGAAAATCGTACTTAATTTGTCTAAATCTCGAGTGCCAAAACTAAAAAGAGATTCAAGCAGCTAAATTTAGCTCATTCCTGCGATTTTGCAGTCCTGGATACTTCAAGCATATAAAAGCCCAACAGTGGAAGAATGGAAGAAGATAAATTTGCCATTCAATTGCCCTCAAAGTGAATGTTTTTAGCCAAGAAACGTCTCAAAAATCAGCCGTTTATAAATCATGATTGTCAAACTAGAAAAATGAGACAAAAGAAAGAAATTAGCTTATTTACTAGAACTGAAAATCAAAAGACTAGATTATTTCTGAACTTACAAAAATCGATTTTAGGCATGTTCTATATTCTAGTATTCCAATTTTTGGGCCTGTAAAAAGTTTATATCGGATTTGATAACGCGTTAAAAATTCATATTCCAATCGATTTCGTCTGACAATCCACTTATTTTCAATTGCATTTCCTCGAAATGAAATTTAATTGGTATAATCAAAATAAAATAGTCTGATAAGCGTGTAGGAAAGCGACGTCAGCCCAATCTTTGAAACCGAATAAAAATTTTTCCAATAGCAATAAATAATCAAGTTTTCACGTGTTGAAAATCAAAGGTTCTCTTGTGTCAGATATGAAAGATTAAATTGGAGAGGGACACCGGGGTTCCTTCTACGAGGCGAGAAAAATGCCTGTTCTAAAAACTTAATCAGTAGTCAACTAAATAAATAGATAAGCCAATTACCTATATTTGTTAAGTTTTTCGTGTTGATTAAATATTTAATTGGAAAGACCTCTAAATTATTATTTTTCATTAGATAAGTCAATCTCATTTTTTCTGTTCCAACTGGCGCCAAAATAAATCAACAAATTATTAAATGTGAATAGAGAGAGAACTAGAAAAAATATTTCGACAATTGGTAAACTAATTTTACAACAATAATAATAATCGAAACAACAATAGAAATAGCATTTATTGTAACAATAATAATAAAATTAAATATATTACAGAAAATATATTTATAACAAACTAGAAGGAAATAAAATTCAAGTTAAATTTATAGCTGGCAACAAATTAGATTGGCGATAAGAATTATTTCGATTTTATACGTGATTTATTAATTTCATAACACGAAAAAGTAACAACAAAAATACACTTGGAGTTAAATTTATAAACTATTCCGATTACTGGCACGTGTTAATTGTTTACAAGATAAATAAGTAAATAAATAAATAAATACATAAATAGATTATATTTGCGTTTCGTAATTAGATCTGATAATAAAGTAGACGACACTAATATTTTTCTAATGATGCAACGTTCTGATAAAAACCGATTGAACTAGGGAAATATTGAGTGTTGTTTGTAGTCCTCGTTGTGGCTCGAAGAACTACAAAAGAATAAAAATAGGAGACGATGACGAATCGTTGGACCTTCTATAACAACAAAACATGATGGACATGTATTAATAATGATATCGATGATCGTTTTTCTCAAGAAGACACGACCTCAACGGACAGCTGATGAATGCAGTGTCAAACTATAAAGACAGGTACATATGGCTGTTTTGTTGAAGATGTTGAGTCCTGTGGACATTAGCCACTAGCACCCTTCTTTCGATTTCCCATCATCATTATTATTAACGATATTCGTTGGAATTATTGTTACTGTTTCATTGATTTCTAGTTTCGAACATTAATCATAAAATGCCAAATTTGGAGAGTTTCAAGATTCATTAAACGACTATTATTGGTAGAAGTCTGGGTGCTTTCCGTTTACGAAAATATATTACACTACGTCTAGATCTATATTGGAATCTTGAAATTTATGTAAATCATATTGTGTTGTTATTATTGAAAAAAATAACAAGAAAAAGCTGGTTTTAAAGGGCGGAGAAACTAATTTCGTCGTTTCTCTGTAAAGCTTTGACATTGTTGTTGTTTGGAACGTGTTAGTTGCCAATTATATTATTGAAGTTGAAGATTATATAGTTGTACGTGTATGTATTTGTGTGTGTATAGAGAGAAAGAACAAGATTTCAACTTTGTCGAGGTTAAAGACATCAATAAAGCTGACAGACAAACATGTAATAAATAATAACATTCATCATTGTGTGAATGTTATTACCATCGGGCATGCCGCACGACCATTCCGTTGGGGCATACAGCCAGGCACACAAACTTGCCAATAATGGAAATTGGCGAAAATTTCCAACTATCGTCTCTTTAAAATTCCCAACGAATTTTCAATTGACAAAAATGGTAATGCTACAATTGGAAATAAGCGAAATTTATTAGCGTGTGTGGTGTCATAAAGTGCAGGAATAATATTGAGAGAAATCAAATGACAAACTTTACACCCTACAATCATAGTTTTATGTATGTATGGTGATGTATGGGCAATGGGCAGGCTGGCGGAGCTTAATAACAGAGCGGCGTAATAATATACGGCCAGTGTTGGTATTGCATGGGGCCTCATGCCGCGGTTCATGCCGTCAAAGTGAGCTAAATGCCTTTAGGGCAAACAGACAACGGCCCAACACCAATATGTGTCAATTGACCACCAATGCGATGAGCGTAGGTGAATCCACAAATTGAAAAAAAAATAAAAGGAAATTATTATTAATAACAATAAAACGATACAAGTCGTGATATATCAATGAAATAAAATTGCCACATGGAAGATGATGGTCTTTTAAGAACAATAACAATCGATTGGAGAAAAAACCGAAAATCTTGATCGGTTTGCTAGCAATAATCGATATAGAGAATTCTCTATTTTAATAGCCGCAAATGTCTAGTTTTAGAGGACAATTATTTGATATGCAAGTGGCGTCCATGTTTGGCCAGTTCCATTTGCGTCCTGTCGGGTTAACGTTCTTTCCATCTCTAACCATTTGGAAGCTTTAAAAAAAATATACAGAAAACTACAAATGTAGTAAAACTTCACCGCAATTTCACCGTTAATCCAACTATATTTTAATTAGTGCTGCTTTCACACCAAATCCGCTCGGAAAAAACGAATCCAACTACCCACAACTATGGTTTATAAAACAACGAAAAGCAATTAAAATTTTGACATATTCGACCTATTTATTTATACAGAAATTATAAAATTCGAACAAATTGAAATTTCATTGTGGTCAAAAACGTTTTAACACTAAAACATTAAATTGTACCGCGAAAAGGTGTGTCGAAGGAGGCTACGGTGAGTGAGCATAACTTAAACTTGGACGCTTCCGATGACGTCATGCATCCGGTGCTGTGACAACGGCGGCGGCGGTACATTTTATCAGACAAAAACACACAGAAAGGTAATCGAAAGGAAAAACTTTGGGAAAACAATCGATTTCATTTGCAAATATTATCAAAAGAAATTGCCGTTATCTGATAACAACTAGTAATGTACGTTTGATTTTGCAGAAATAGAGATCCGGATTGAGGTCGAAATTTATCTAGAATAGGTAAATACCGTTGTCTCGTTATCTGGAGGGACAAGGAGAGACAATTTTTAATCTTTAGAGTTAATTCTCGAGAAGTTTGTCGATTTTGGGGCATTTTCCTCAGATATTATTTTTTGCCGAATTGTGGAGGTTTTGATTTTAAGCATAAGTTTCAGGTAGTTTCGCCCAAATCATCAATTTTTATCGAGCTGCGTTCTCGACTGCCTGATCAATGGAGAATTTGGTTGTCTTTGAGCCTAAATTTGAAGCTGAAGAGACAAGAATCAGTAAATTTTCGATTCTGAGATATTTTCATTAATTTTCGCTTTGATTTCAGCTCAGATATTTCCAACGGCCTGATCAAGGCACAATTTGGAGGCTTTGTTGACTTTCGAGCATAATTCTTGATTTTGAGCCTAAATTTGGGGATTTTTTATCAGCTATTACAATTCGTAATAAAAAGAGCCAAATTTTGTTCTTGAGCCTAAATTTGAGGACAAAAAGACAAGAATTAGTAAATTTTCAAGCAGTTTTTCGATTCTAGGACATTTTCATTAATTTTTGCAGTTTTACTGTCTAATTGTGAAGTCATTTTGATTTCAACCTAGATATTTCCAACCTAATTTCGTTCCCAACTGCCTGATCAAAGCACAATTTGGAGGATTTGGTTACTTTCAAGCAAAATTCCTGATTTTGAGCCTACATTTGGGGATTTTTTATCAGCTATTGCAGTTCGTAATAAAAGAAGCAAAATTTTGATCTTGAGCCTAAATTTGAGGGTGAAGACACAAGAATCAGTAAATTTTCAAATAATTTGTCGATTCTGGGACATTTTCATTAATTTTGCCAATTTTACTGTCGAATTGTAAAGTCATTTTCATTTCATCTTAGATATTTCCAACCTAATTTCATTCTCAACTGCCTGATCAAGGCACAATTTGAAGGACCTGGTTACTTTCGAGCAAAATTCCAGATTTTGAGCCTAAATTTGAGAATTTTTTTATCAGTTGTTGCAACTGTAATAAAAGGAAGAAATTTGATCGACTTTCGAGCAAAATTTTCGACTTTTGATCAAAATTTCAGGACAAATTTCGGCGTAATTGTCGAGCAAAATTCTTGATTTTGAACCTAAATTTTTGAATTTTTTTATCAACTATTGTAATTCATAGTAAAAGAAGGAAATTTGATCGATTTTCGAGTAAAATTTTTAACTTTCTGTTAAAATTTCAGCACAAATTTCGGCGTAATTGTCGAGCAAAATTCTTGATCTTGAGCCTAAATTTAGGAAAGTTTGTATCAGTTATTGGAATTTGTAATAAAAGGAAGAGATTTGATGGATTTTCGAGCAAAATTTTCGATTTTCGATCAAAATTTCAGGACAAATTTCGGCGTAATTGGAGGACTTGGTCCAACAAAATTCTTGATTTTGAGCCTAAATTTTGGAATTTTTTTATCAACTATTGCAATTCGTAGTAAAAGATGGAGATTTGATGGATTTTCGAGCAAAATTTTCAACTTTCGGTCAAAATTCCATCACAAATTCCGGCGTAATTGTCGATTCATGATCTTAAACCTAAATTTGGAAAAATTTGTATCAGCTATTGCAATTTTGTAGTAAAAGAAGGAGATTTGATTGATTTTTGAGGAAAATTTTCGACTTTTGATCAACATTTCAGGACAAATTTCGGCGTAATTGGAGGATTAGGTCACTGTCCAACGGAATCTTGATTTTGAGCCTAAATTTTGGATTTTTTTATCAATTATTACAATTCGTAGTATTTGGTCGATTTTCGAGTAAAATTTTCGACTTTTGGTCAAAATTTCAGAATAAATTTCGGCGTAATTGTCGAGCAAAATTCATGATCTTAAGCCTAAATTTGGAAGAATGTGTATCAGCTATTGCAATTTGTAGTAAAACAAGGAGATTTGATCGATTTTCGACTTTCGATCAAAATTATTCAAGCCAAATTTGGACGTAATTTGAGGATTTGGCCACTGCCGAGCAAAATTCTTGATTTTGAGCCCAAATTTGGGAAAATTTCCATCAACTATAGCAATTCGTAATAAAAGGAGATTTGATGGATTTTCGAGCAAAATTTTCGACTTCAGGCCAAATTTCGGCGCAATTCCAGACTCTTTATATCAATAAAATTGATTTTCAGGTAATCAAAGACCCCTTAGATAAGATGTCGCAACACACTTTAATAGTTTAATGGAAATTTTTAGTATCGTCTCACAATATTGGAACGAATGTTGTAACAAAACGGATTATAAAGATAAGTAGCCATTTTCCGGTAATTACAACAAATGTACACAATGTAAAAACAATTTAAACTGTGTATTGAAATATTGATATTGAAATTTAATTGTAAAATTGAATGAAATTATTGTTGATATGAAACTATAATAATAATAATGAAATTGTTGTATTTACCTAGGGGCAAAATCAATCAAATTGGAAACAATAATTTTCGAATCATTGATTAGTTGCTAGTTGGGATGTCGTGTAAATTATTCAAAATACAAATAAAAACAACAAATGAATCAGTAACAAAGATATAAAACGGTGGCAGAATGGCATCACGTTGGCAACAATCGCACACAATTTTAATGTCAGTAGTTTCAGGTAGTTTCAGTTGTTGTTGTTCACATGTTGTTAACCACTTGTGGCTTATTTCTCAGTACTAAACGTAAATGCAGGTAAGTTATAAAAAAAAGGAGTTTTCTTCGTGTGTTTTTTTCCTGTTTTGCAAGATGTTTATACTATAAGCACGGACTTGAAAAGCACATAAAGTGACGTCATACCGTAAAATCTGGCTGTAAATTATTTTGATTGGTTTTACCTGATTGTTAAGCAAGAGAACTATTTCAACTATAAGCAATATGAAATAACAACAACGACAACAACAGTGCGAATAAAACAACAGTACAACATGAAGGATTTTATCAAAGAACAAATTTTATTAACCGAATAATTGAAGTGATAAGGCTTATAACAGCTATTGAGGGTGTTGAACTAGAAACTCTTATTTCTTTTGTTGTTGTTGTTGTTGTTGTTGTTTTACTCCTATTTGTACTACAACTATAATAGAAAATTATACTAAACGGTGTTAATAATTTTATCTTTCACCAAGATCGTTAAGAAGTCTGAACCGTGAAAAATGATAATTTTAATAAAAAAGAGAGAAAATTAATAAATACAGTTTTTTTATTATTCGGTATACTAAAATTGATGGTATAGTAGAGATGAGATGTTTATACTATATTGGCGGCGGCACACCCCAGACAGGATGGGAGTTCCTTCTGACCCCTTACCTCTTTATCCCTCGGTTATTTTTTTTTTCTGTATACAAAACGGTACTCTACAACTACAACAACCGAAAAGAACAAAAGGGTGTGGCCAATTTAAAAATCGTTTCGTAATTCATTTGATTGCATGGATGCTACAACAACACAACACGAAACTATTCGATTTTTTTCTGTTATATAAATAACAAATTCAAAATTCTTTATTATAACTTTATCGACAATTATTATGCAGTTAAAATAACTGTACAGTACAATAGAGGACGATAATTTAAATATAATTTAAGTGGTTTTTATCGAATTTGTTCTAAACACATCTATCATGATTTGAGTTGTGGCGTATTGGGAGAAATGCTGTATCATTGTACAGACAGGTGTGGCTATATTTTAAACGAACATATAGAATGCTATCAATTTGGACTAAAGGACTATTGTTGTTATTATTGTATAATAAATCCCAGTAATTTCCAGTAGGACAAATTGAATTGTAAGCCCAAGTTAGCGGATAATGGGCCAATTTCAAGCATTCGAAGATCCTTTGGAGAAGAAAACAGGAAATTTTGAAGCACTAAGTTGTAGATAATTTCGAAATTAGCGTCCTATCTGTTATAGAACACCTTTTTTGATGAGTGATTTATAGAAGAGCCCCTGGAGTCCATTTTGTCAAAATTTGACCCCGTAGCTTATTGGCCAGTTGTAGAATAAACCGAAACATTTCTACCTGTTCCCGAATCAAATGGAGAAAAACGAAAAAAATCAAAATTAAGAGCATCTTTGAATCATTCTTGAAAACTGTAACATTGTCAAAAATGATCGTTTTTCGGGCAATTTTCCGATGAGCTACATGGTTTAAATATATTGAATTGATTTTCAGATATTTGAAGATTATTTGGAGAAGAAAACAGGGAGTTTGGAAGCGTGTAAGTTGCAGATAATTTCGAAATTAGCGTAATTTACAACAGAAATACCAAAAATAGTTCTAGTTATTATAGAAACACCTATTATTTGATGAGTGCTTTATAGAAGAGCCCCTGGAGTCCATTTTGTCAAAATTTGACCCCGTAGCTCATCGGCCAGTTGTAGAATAAACCGAAACATTTCTACCTGTTCCCGAATCAAATGGAGAAAAACGAAAGAAATCAATATTAAAAGCATCTTTGAATCATTCGTCAAAAATCATCGTTTTTTGGACAATTTTCCGATGAGCTACATGGTTTAAATATATTGAATTGAATTGTACGCCCAAGTGTAATTTACAACGGAAATACCAAAAATAGTTCTAGTTATTATAGAAACACCTATTATTTGATGAGTGCTTTATAGAAGAGCCCCTGGAGTCCATTTTGTCAAAATTTGACCCCGTAGCTCATCGGCCAGTTGTAGAATAAACCGAAACATTTCTACCTGTTCCCGAATCAAATGGAGAAAAACGAAAGAAATCAATATTAAAAGCATCTTTGAATCATTCGTCAAAAATCATCGTTTTTTGGACAATTTTCCGATGAGCTACATGGTTTAAATTTATTCAACATGAGCTCTGGAGATTCCTTACAGATCGGTTATCAAATTCAAGGTGTTGCTAAAAGAGCTAGCACCATTTAAGTGAAACTTAAAGTTCCTAAACACAAAAAGACAATGCTGAAAAAGCTCATTTAGAAGCTGAAAAATTGCAGCTTATCAACCAAATGGGCTTCACTAAAATTACTGAAACTAGCAAATTGTTGGTGAGTAATTTTCATTGTAAATTTTTGAAATTTAAAAGGTCTTATCAATACTTGAAATTAACCGGACTTAGAACCTTTACAAGAACTTTAATATTAGAAATTACCCCCAAGTTAAAATCAATCAAGTGGTTGTACAATGAAATCTGTTCGGTAATAGACATCATTACAGTACAGTTAATTTGAAAATCTCACAAGTTGGGGTGAGCTTTTCAATTCGGTTATTGTTCCCTTTTATTGTTATTGCCACTCATATTTTTGATATCAAAACATTATGATTATAATGATCGAATTCGACCCATTATTAAAATCTACAATTTCAAAATGCAATAAAATATCGTATTGTATTTTAAATTGTTATAAGTCGATTTCTTTTAGTTTTAATTTATAAAATTTCTCTCCCCCATTCTACTCAGTTAAAAAGTGAAAGAATAGGCGACAAGAAATCAAAGGTGCTAAATTTCATCAAGCATGACTCAAGTCATAGTTAATACATAATAAGATAAATGGTTGTAAGTAAAAGGAAGCACTTTCAAGAATTGCGCATATAAGAGAAAAAGACAGTTTCCGGTGGACTAGAACCGAATTAGAAATTTTATTTAACAACAAAAAAATCGTGGGTTTTCTAATTTATCTCTTCATTATTGAAATGAATTTGCTAATTTGTCAAAATTGTCATAAATTCTATCTTGTTTCACCTCTCTATTATTATTAGATTTTTTTTGCTAGTTTCTACAATATAAAAGAATCATGCAAGGTTTTTATTAAATTATACATGTATGTATGTAGAAGAGAAGGCAATGATTTCTCAACTTCCTGCCTCAATTACTGGGTAATTAGCGGAGAGTTAAGTGCCGCCGCCGTCCCGCTGCACAACATCTTTCGTCCCCCTTCAAAATCTGTGTTGTTTTGTATTTTTTCTCTCTATTTCTCCTTAATATACTTCTCTACAATAAACGGCAACAACACAACAACAGGTAGCACAATGCTGAGAACGCCCCGGTAAGAGGTCGAGGGGTCACATTCCCATAAGAATACTCCCACACTCTATATTAAATGATTATAAAGTAATAGTAAGAAGTATGTATGTATGTGGAGTAATATCGAGAGAATACAGTGCAATTTTTTTCTACTATTCCACCACTGTACTGTTGTTTGGCCAAATTTCTAATTTTAATAATAACGGTAGGTAGAGGGAATTAATCCGAAGTTATTTCTATGAATATGTTTCATTAAAATTCGCTAAAAAAATTGGATTTTATCCATTGAGCTTGTTCACAATTCGAGGGATTATCCGTTGAAATAGCCGATAATCGATGGGTTATAAAAACTGGCTATAATAATCGAACAAAAATTATTTAATTGTATTTTATTAATTATTCATGAAATTTCACCACATTAGAAATCTTAATAAATACAGTTGTTTATATGGATAGGAAAAAAATTTAAAATAATGACTACAATGATTTTTTTTGTTGGTTAAAATAACAAGAACTAATCAAAATTGCAACCTACTTATATATTATGATGATGATAAAAACATAGTGAAGGAGTTAAATTAAAATCTTCATTACATTTATAATTTTATTATCAGTTTGGTCAGTCGTAAAATCTCTCATAAATTCAAATTTATCTACCAGGTGTACCATCTAACACGTAAATCATAAATCGCATGATGGAGAAACGTTTTAGATAACAACATTTAGCGTTTTGTCGGCAAATTATCGACGATTGAAGACGAATCGAAGCCAATTTGGGCTTAAATTCAATGAAATTCTGTTTGTTTTGGGTTATTTCCTAAGATTTCAGTCAAACGAACGGAACATCTCGAGACGTCCTTGCCTCGTGCGTGTCTCAAATTAGCACGATTGTCGTCAATTAATTTCTAAAATATTCCGCCAATTTACTTAACACGATCGTTAATTTTTCGGAATCGAAACAAGCTATTCGGGCGGAAAATTTGCTGTTAAATGACCGAAATTTTATTATTTTTGGTATTTGTTAACAACTTTTTAGAGGAATACTAGCAATTAGCGTTCTTTATTCTAAGATTACAGTCAGGTATAAAAAAACGTGTAAATTGAGTGCCGTGCAAATCGAGGAATGGTCGCATTCTGAAATCGGCAAAATTTCAGAGAATTGCTTAAATTTAAAAATAACCCTCTAGAGAAATTCCAATATTTCTTTTATTCTGCGACTACAGAAAGCGGAAACGTGTAAATTAAGTGTCGTGTAAATCGAGGAATGGTTGTATTTTGAAGTCGACAAAATTTCAAACAGTTGTCTAAATTTATAAAAAGTGCTCTAGAGAATTATCAATGTGTCCAAATAGGCACAAAAATTCAAATTTTATTTTAAAATTACTGTTGAGTGTAAAAGAAGGACCGTGCAAATCGAGGAACTGTTTTGTTCTAAAGAAGGTAAAATTTCAGATAGCTGGCTAAATTTATAAACAACCCTCTAAAGAAATAACAACTTTTCGTCTATTCTAAGTCTACAGAACCCTGTACAGTATAGATAGTATGTAAAAACATAACCGTGTAAACTAACAATAAGTACAATATTTCAAAGTCGGCAAAATTTAAGAGTTTTTTAGCAAATCCCCAGTGTTATCGTTGATTATTTGCGGTGATTATGGTCGTGTTAAATGAGTTTTGATTGAATGGTGATGCGTTTAGATGGAACATTCGGTGTTTGTACGTTATTTTTGGTTTAATAATAAAATTCTTCACTGTATTCGTTGAAATATTTAAAATAATTTGTAGAGAAATACCTACACGACCGTAAATAAATGAAAAATGATTAACAACAAACGATGTAGGTTGCAACAAGGGAGATAAAATGTCGCCGACTATGTGTATATTTATTATTGCCTTTATGTGGCAATAATAATAATAATTGTCACAACGGTGTTAACATGTGTGGCTTCGTTAGAGAGCGAAATTATAAATGGTCGTCAAGTAATTTTCAATTTTTTACCCCCTTAGAAACGATTGTCCTTCAAAAATCGTCAGACTTATAATAACACATAAATCTTTTTGTTGTATGTTGTGTGTGTTGTGTTAGGTTATGTTTGTAGAATTTTTAATTGTCTTAAAAGATTTTTTCCGTTATTATAAGTCAGTATGTCGCTTTAGAACGGATGTAGCCATACAAACAAACGCGTGACTTTACAGCTGAAAAACAATAAAAAAACCTAAAAGCCAACGACAATAAGTAAAGAAGAAATAGGGTTCGTGCTGTGATTTATCGATTAAGTCTCTCGTATAATAGTCGAAATAGACACAATATCGTTCGCCAATTGATTCTGGTGGTATTATTAAATCGAAAAAATTGAATTTTATTAACAAATTTAGCATACACGAGCCATATAAATGCTATAACCCGGCTACAAAGCGTATAATTTCGGCGCCATTATTGAGGCATACTACAATATAATCATTTAATGTTGCCTCTTTGGAACGTATAATTTGGAAAACCACACAGACACGGACTAATTGATACAAATGGTGCTGATTCTTTTATTTTAATTTTTTGTAAATTGAAATAAATTCGTCAATTTGCGCCAAATCAAACAACCATACAGCTACTCAACTAACTGTAAAACTGAGCAGTTATAAGTAAAACAATTCAGAACTGAGGGTCCATTGTTTGAACGTGTGACTCTTCTACACACGTTCATTCACTTTGTTTTCATTCATTTCATCCTAACGGTCACATCTCAGCACACGATCTTTTCGTGTTGTTGTTGTTATTTTTACAATTGTAACAACCTTATCGCTTTTATAGAGGGCGAAATATCGCGTCTACCCCATAAAATAAATTGCCTTTTAACACTCAAACGGCAGCTCATATTTTTTGAAGTTGCGGTAAAATTGATTACAATACGACAGTGTAGCTTTATTGTAACCAATTTTTGTTTAGCGGTTTTCTTGTCGTAAATTATTGCGGTTTTTTTTTTTTAAACACCAATGGAACGGTTTCTTCAACTATCTCCCTCTATTTTTGCAATTAATACGTTTGAATTTTTGTTGTTGTTGTTGTAATATTACTTAAATAGAGTTATAATCGTGAAATACCCATAAATTATTGAACAATTCGATAAACGAAAATTATTAGTATAGTTTATTGCATAATTGATCAATAAAATTCTATTTCTACCGATTTTCGTTGTAATTCTCTCTTAATTTCGATTCGTAATTAATTTATAATTGCAATTCAAATTTTGTTCCAATTAACGATTTTTATATTGTTTTTCTGCGATTAAATATAAACAAGTCGTATTTATAACCGGCCATTTTCTATGTTGGAATGACCTTAAAATAAAATAAAGGGGAATAATTGGAGGCGTTTAGTGATTGGTTGTTGGTGACTAGTCGATGGTTTGGCGTGTCCAATCAGCGTAGAGGGCAGACCCACAACCAGTTATATATTGTATATACCTGTATATATAGACAACTTTTACATATACACATACACCAAAACCCCATTAATCCATGTCTAATGAGATGCACACAAATCTCTCCAGTTGCCGTTTTTTCTTCTTCTCTTTAACATCAACTCTCTCTCCATTTATTCTAGTTATCTCCACCTCTTTTATAGTTATTCCAGCCAATCATCCGCAATCCCAACGATTATTAATTTTTCTTCTATTCGGTTTTAAATGAAACAACAAAATTTTGTATCACGCCAGCTTCTGTTTTTAATCAGATTAATTTTGGTAGACATTAGGGAAACAAGATAATTGTTATCAGTAGAATAACACATGATATGATTTTGTTATTTCTTATCATTGTTTAAATCGATTTCTATGACGTAATTATTAAGCCATGGATTTAACCATATCAACAATTAAATTAAAATAATAAAATAAACAAATTAAAGGCCATTCTCGTATTGTTGTATTTATAGAAATATGAATACAAATTTGATTAATTTTTTTCGATTAATTAGTGGTTTTCCTCATTTTACGCCTGTTAACGCATATTTATTATAATCGATTTAAATACGAGATTAATATTAAAAAAAAATAGAATTTAATTATTTAACTAGCTACTACTAGATTTATTTAT
This sequence comes from Mylabris phalerata, assembly GCA_020740385.1. Taxonomy (NCBI): domain Eukaryota; kingdom Metazoa; phylum Arthropoda; class Insecta; order Coleoptera; family Meloidae; genus Mylabris; species Mylabris phalerata. Next base: position 447,806 of record JAJEOX010000222.1, read on the forward strand.
ACGATAAATAAATAGGTTTATTTTATTTATTTTTGATTACGATAAATAATCTACGAATTCTTGTTTTATCTTGGACAGGAAGTGATGACAATACAATTTAGCTTTTTTCCTGTAAGGCAGGTATGTTTGATTAGTGTGGTCAACATTGTTCGTATGAATGAATCATCATAATTTTCGGGATGTCGTTATTATTATTAATATTTCTTTTCAATTGAAATATCTTGAACAAATCGACAATACAATGAAATTGAACGGGTAACTTTGACTGTGAAAATTGTGGCCCGGATAATAGGTTTGTTCCACCCAGAAAATCAACGGTATTCTAACCTCAATAAAAGTGTCAATTAAGAGGGTTGTAAAGGTGGTTTGGTCGATGGAAAAATTATTATAAAAGCAAGTTATTTTTGTTCTGCTATAAGAGTAAGAAAAGGCTCAATTCAGATCTGTAACGGTTATAATAAAACGAAAAAGACTTGACCCAAAATTTGATTTTTTATTGTTCGAACAGTGAGTGTTAAAAATAATCAATTCTAAGTCCATAAATTGGAAACTAAAAGTATCATTTTTGCAGTTCTAATCCTGAAGTTTTGGTAACAAGCACGATAAGTACCATTTGATACTTCGAATCCTTAATTTGTTAGCTTAGAGAAGAACGAGAACTAATACCGATCATCGATGCAGTAAAACTTGACTCTAGAGCCATTTTAAAAGTAGCTACCCTATTAAATCTTGTTACAAACCTAGAGCACTAAATTCCCTAAATGTAACGGCCAAAATTTAGGAATTTTAGAGGCGTTAGATTGGTATAAGTTTGTCAAATGAGAAATACAATCAGTTCCGAGTACCGACTATAGCAACAACTTGCTATCGATTAAACTCCAAATTCTTTACGAACAAATAAATTAGGTTGATTAGGAGAAAATTGAAAAAAATATACTTCTAGAGTTTCTTCTGTAACTCAAAATTACCACAACATTTTCCAAAATGGTAAAATTTTTGGAATAAAGCTCGAAATTATCTGTCCAACAAGCGCTAGTACTAGAATTCTGATTAGAAAATAGAGGAGAAATCCTTGGTTAAAGATGCCACATTTTTGACGAGTTCTAATTTGGCCTTTGAATGAGATTTTTGAATAAAATTCAATTTTAGTTAAACCTTGAGTGTTACTTTTTCAAAAATTTGGTATTTCAGCACCTGTAGTTTTAATTTTATGAAATTTTACGGGGTTCGAGTTAAGTTGTAAAGGGGTTAGTTTTTCCTAAATAAGCATGCTAGAGCCACTTACCGAGCATTTTACTGAGATCAGCATTGTGTAGATCGGGATTCTCATCGGCCAGTTTCTTCCGTTCAACTTTAGCCCACACCATGAAGGCATTCATGGGCCGTCGAATTCGCGCCTCTTTCGGTACTTTTTGTCCACTTTGTACACCATTACCGCCACCACTAACACCACCACCACTGCCACTATTATTACCACCACTATTACCGATTTTCGGCATGAAACTCGTTCTTGTCTGTGTTGTAAATACTGGCAATGAATCAACATAATTATGTCGTAAACTGTTACTATAATCGACACCAACACTATTAAAACGTCCCGTTGTTGTATCGTAACGATAATCGTGGGGATGATGCGGTGGGGGTGGATGATGATGATGGTATAAATTCTGGCCCATATCCCAAATACTGTCCTGTTGTTGGGTTTTCGTTGGCAGGACTTGTGGTAGTACTTGACTGGCTGGTATCATCTCTTGGTCTTGATAATCGTAACGTGATGGTGTTAATTGATAATGGGGTGGTAATAATGGGGATGGGGAACTGGATGGTGATAAACAATTTGTATAATGACCGGTTGTTGTGGGTGATGGGGTAGCATCGTCCATCATCCTGTAAAATTAAACAATCTCAACCAAAAGCAAATTAAAATTATTTCACAATCAATTGAAAATGTGACGCACTAGAAATGATTAGTATTTACAATCTAATAGAGAATTAAACAAAGAAAAATTGGTGCTATGTACAGAAATTTATCGTTCATTTAATATCGATAAGAAATTTGCCGATAAGCACGTGTCTTAATTAAATTAATCGAGAAAAAATAAGAATTTAACATTTCAAACAAACGATTATTAAATATAATTAAGAATATTCAAACACTTTTATTAATTTTTTTTATTATTCCAACATTAAATTAATATTTCCAATTATTGTAAATTATCAATAGAGGACAATTTAGAAAATATGATACGTGATTACTACCAAATTTTCAGATTGTCTACGACGATAAGATAAAAGAAAATTTTGACAACACAATTATCAATTATATTATCGATAGTTTATCGGTGGATTTTTCCCTATTTTCCTCGATAAATGTTAATTATATCGATTATATAAAAGATGAGTTTCAGTTTTGCCGAAATTATGGTGCAATTTGTCTAAATTACATGAAATTAAAATTACAAGACCTTCTATAAGCTCAGTTAGAAGTTCTAGAAGTTTTCTGTACCATTGAGTTTGTACTTGAAGCAAAAAGGGACCAATTTTGCTCCATTTTATTCGCTAATGAATACCAAAAATTAGTGAATTTTATAAAAGCCAAATATATTCCAAATTCATTATTATTATTATTAAAAGCTAGCCAGTTTCTTTGCAAAAAAATAGACTAAGGAGGAAATTTTGTATTAGCTTATCTTATAAAATTCGTAGTAAATTAATAGTAAATTTGATGGTTAGTGGCGATTTGATGGACTGTGGAGATAATTTAGCAATACAAATTCACAACAAACTAGGATTTTAGTGGCTAAGAAATCTTAAAAATTGAGCTTGAAGCAAAAAGGGTGCCTTAATTTTGCTTAGATTCTTGCCTAAAAGTTAGTGAATTCCATAAAAAACAGCTCATTTCCAAATTATCATTAAAAACTAGTTAGAGATTTTCAAAAAATTGAACTAAGGAGTTATTTTTGTATTAGAATATCTTCCAAAATTTATAGATATTCAAAATATACAGAATCTAATTGTAAATTTGATGGTAAGTGGATTGTTAATATCAAATTTGATAGGCCGTGGGGACATTTTGGCATCTACAAACTTACAGAAATTCTGTTTTTAAATGGACTTGAACAGCTAAAATCTCTCCAAAAAATGGGAATCTTCCATGAAAATAACCAATAAATACTTTGAAAAATCGTTCGAATTTCCCGTTTTTACTTCATCAAAATTTATGGTAAAATTCATGAAGAATTAAAATGAATTTGATGGCGCGTGGAGACCCGTGAAGTTATCAATTTGTCGTGATAGTCTTCGAATATACTCAACCCTTCAAAGAGTTTTCAGAAGACAAATCCGTGCTTTCTGTAGAAATCAACAAATAGACAATTTGATGATCAGTGGACGCACTAACGCCAAATTTGATCGTCAGTGGCGACAGTTCGCGAAAATATTCAAATTTGATGGAATGTGAAGATATTTTGATGGTCAGTGGAGACTCATCGTAGAGATGCTCGTTCCTATCAAATTTGATAGGCTGTGGAGATATTTTGGCAACGACAGCCCTACAGAAATTCTGTTTTTCAATGGACTTGAACGACTAAAAAATCTAGAAAATTGTGAATCTTCTACGGAAATTACCAATAAATATTTTGAAAAATCATTCGATTTTCCCGTTTCTACTAAATTATGGCAAAATTCATAAGGAATTAAAACGAATTTGATGGCAAGTGGAGACCCGTGAAGTTACCAATTTGTCGTGATAATCTTCGAATATACTCAACCCTTCAAAGAGGCGATTTTTGAGTTTTCAGAAGAGAAATCCGTGCTTTCTGTAGAAATCAACAAATAGACAAAACCGAAAGAATTTGATGATCAGTGGACCCACTAACGCCAAATTTGATCGTCAGTGGCGACAGTTCGCGAAAATATTCTAAATTTGATGGACTGTGAAGATATTTTGATGGTCAGTGGAGATGCTCGTTCCTATCAAATTTGATGGGCTGTGGAGATAATTTAGCAAGGCAAATTCACAAATTTTAATGGCGAAGAAATCTTGAAAATCGAGCTTGTATTTGAAGCAAAAAGGGTGCCACAGCTTTGCAAAAATGCAATTTGGAAGAAAAATTCTGAGGAATTTTTAACTAAACTTTAAAGTCATTCAACATATACAGAATTTATTAGTAAATTTGATGGTAAGTGGAGATTCATATCAAATTTGATGGGCTGTGGACATTTTTTTGTAAGCTAACAGTCCACAAAATTCTATTTGAGAAAAAAAATTGGAATTCAACGGCTAAGAAAACCTGACAAATTTTGATATCATCTATGCCATTTACCATTTATGACAAAATCTATAAAGCGAATTTGATGGTGCGTGGAGACTTGGCGGAGTTACAAATTCCATTTATCTTTAGAGTTTGAATACTTCAAATACGACTAAAACTTGTGCTCTCTAGGAATACACGAATAGAGAATTTGATAAACAGTGGACCCCAAATTTGATCGTCAGTGGCGATAATTGGCGAAAATATCTCAAATTGTGTAGTTCGATACGCTTGAAAACCAACGAATCAGACAATAATTTGTTGCAACACAAAGAAGGGGAGAATAATTGTAGTTAGGTACATAAATGTTGGCTTATAGTTTAATCGCAAAATTAAAAAGAGTTTAATATTAATAATAGTAATAATAATAATAATAATAAAACAAATTTTATGATGTAGAAATTTCTAAACAAATCTAATGCATGGGTAACTCTCCTTTGTTTAAACATACACATCTATAAGAGGTTTAACAACTGGAACCATATTGATATGTGTTTTTAGATTTTAATTTAAATATGTACCAACTATACGGTTATAGAGTGTGATAAGCATAGTTTGTGGAAAATAATAATAATAAAAATAATCGAAATAATTTATATTGTTTGTCGTCTGTTATTTGAAATTGTTGACTGCAGGTCGTTAATCATCGTTTTTAATTCTAATCAAATTCAAAAACTTGTTAAAATAACAAATTCGTTCTTGTTAATATTTCATTCGATGCTCGTTGTGTCTTTGTGTCTGTAAAAACACAACAATCCAAACACACAAATCGTCCTCTTTGTGAGATGTCTTGGCTCGTTTGTCATACATCAATGTTTTTCGACTCATCACTCAATTCACTATTTTAATAACTTTATTTTTTCCGTTTTACAAAACCATCAATACATATTTATGTATGTGGAAAAATTGGTAAAATTTTTTCAATGGAAATTTATAATCGAGTCAGCCATCATTAAAATCTCCGTTTTGTATAAACAACAAATCGGAAAAAAAGTCGCAGCAAATAATTCCAACCAGACAGAGAGCATCTGAAGAACAGTTGATTTAAACGTGATGTTGTGCAGTAAATGTCTTAATTATTGACGAGAACGTTGGCGCGAATCTAAACGGTCTGTTATGGCCATTTCTGGCTATATCGGACATATCGAGAAAAAACCGACAATGTTGATGATGTTGATGATGGAAGAAAATCAGGGGCGAAAAAATAACAACGAATAGATGATCATGATCGTGATGACGATGATGATGATGATCGAGGAGGGAAAAAAAACGGTCAAGTTGTGGATGCGAAACACGTGAGACGACTACTGAAACTGACTATACACGGCCATTATAATGTGAATTATTTCTGATGAAAAACCGTAGAGTGGCCGGCCGGTCGCGTCGAGACATTCGAACGTTTCAAAAATGTCCCCGTTTTCTTTTTTCCACCCATCCTGCTACTCTTCTCAACTATAGTCGTTTTGCTATACACAGAAGACTTGTTGATTTTTATTCGTTCGATGGTTGGTTATATTTCGAAACGATTACCATTTCGGCGGGTAGCTATAGGGGTGATTTCAATGAGCGATCAGGACGCACACTAACAAAGAAACCAATTTATTGCCCAACATTATCTATAATTGAAGTAGAAAATCGAAATTGATGGAAAATTAATAATTTTACAATTCGCTCCGTCCCGCTACTGTTAGATAAAATAAATTTATTATCTTTTTTGAAATTAAAATCAATTCAAACGGAAATAATCGACAATTATTGAGAATAAATAATAATTATTGTTTTTATTAAAAATTCAAAAAAATTGAGTAAACCAATGACAAGTTTATACAGTGTAATTTGAACGAAGAAAATTAGAAAATCGAAACGGAACAAGATAAAATCCTATTATTGGTATTAATGTTGTGTTGAATTTCAAAACAACTAGAAATTAATTGAGAAATCGCTAATCAATCGGCGTTATGAAGAATTATAATGTGATTCTTATCAAATTAATAATAACCTTGATGTTTTTGATAGGGCTACAATTGGATTGAATTTATAACTATTTTTCGAAAAAATTAAGCTAGAATTGTGTGATTTCTCAATAGTTTCGAGCTAGGTCAAGGTGTGTAGAATTCCAAACAATTCAATTGTTCAATCAATAAAGAAATTGCAATTATTTTCTGTCTATTTACGGGTTTTCTTGCGATATTTCCACCACACTTACGGATAATTAAATGTTGTACTACAATCTTCATCCGACGCCATTTTATCACACTAATCAATCACTTCTATTTTGGAACAATAACAGAAATATATTATTCTACGTTGTTACGTTATCACCACTTAATATTATTAATAATAATGATAATAATAATAATATAGAATAGGAACGCATATCAGATTTCTACATGATATTCTCTAAAGTTGTTATAAATAAAGGAAAGCCCGATTAAGAAATTCTCCTATTTACTTAACAATTTGAGTCAATATACAAGCGACACTATCACATTTTAATTGGAAAATTACAGGAAAACAATCGATCAAAACTGTAATCACTGATCACATTGTGCGTCGGTGAATGTCGATTTGTTTATTGTTTAATTGGCGAAAATAGCGCAATTCTTCTATTGTCGAAGAATTTGGGTAGAAATTCGCTCGTTTTTCCGCCACGATGATCGCGTTTTTATCACACAAAACTGCACGCACACGCGTTGATGATGACGATGACGAGGACGTCGGCGGCAACGGCAACAACGTACGTCCACACCTGAACAGGTAAATGGAGATACTGAATGTGTATCGTTGTGTGTGTGAGTGTCTCCTCTACCTACCTACCTATACGTCGTGTATACCTATGATGATGATGATGATGATGATTCTAGGTGGTGGTGGTTGTGGTAGTAGTAGTGGTGGTATAAAATGTACATCCACCCGCCATACCGTCGCAATACGCAACTTTATACAGTTTTATAACATTTTACCTGTTGCGGTCTTATCACGTATCAACTATGTTTCGATGCGCGTGCTTCATAATTTCGACTGGACATTGTTTTCCTATCTTTCTCTCTATAACTTTGCACATTAAAAAAAATTTATAAATTTAAAGGACAACAGTTGAAATAGTAGTTACAGGACCGGACTGGATTTCGCCGGGGCCAACCGCCATTCGGAGGCGCATGCCATTGCCTTTTCAATTTGAATTTTTCAAATATGAAAGATAACACCAATTTTTAATGAGCGATAACTCGCTTATTTTTGGAAATATCGTAAAAATTAAAACAAATTTAAAAAGAGCATTTCAAAACGGATCTAATGGTGTTTTTCGTTTCAAAAAATTCCGATTTAATTTTGGATTATAGAGGAAAACTTTGAAGCATGTTTGTTTGTCAGATTTTACAATATTTTTAGATTTCTCCTCATAATTTGACCAATTTTGTTTATTTTTTAATGATTGTGTCAGAGTTTATAGAAATTGGAACACGCTCCAAGAAATTTTCGAATCAGCTTGCTAGTTTTCCCGGAAATTGCCGAAATTACACCTTTAATTTGCCGTCTCAACAATGGCAATATTTTAATAGTCGATAACTTGCTTATTTTCGTAAATATTACAATAAATCGGGCAGCATTAGAAAGAGCATTTCAAGCAGCATCAGAAACAGTGTTTTGTTTTTGAAAATTGCACTTGAATTTGAATTTATAGGCGAAAATTTAGGAGTATGATTTTCTTCTATATTTTTGCACAGTTTTCGATAATTTCGCCTATAATTTAGCCAATATTATAAACGTACGGATGATTTTTACAAAATACTTACAAAATTGAAAGCGTTTTCCAAAATTTCAAGAAATTTTCCAATCGGCTCGCTAGTTCTCCGGGAAATTGCCAAAAATAAGGGTTTGTATTACACTTTTTTCGACACAATATCAATATTTGATAACTAATAACTCGCTTGTTTTTGCAGATGTAAATTAAGTAAATAAAATAGCTTTAGAAGACAGTTTGGAGGAGTATCCGAGATAGGTTTTTGGAAAGTTGCTTGAAATCTTGGAATCTGTTCGGAAACCGGACATTTGTCGCATGCTACATCGATGAACCTCCACTGAGGCCAAAATGATCCAGTCCGGTACTGACTATTTGAACTTTGTTCTTTATTTATTCATTTATTTATAAACATTTGAGCATTAATAGAGCACTTTTGCTTCAATTAAATCGATAAATTTGTCGATTTTTTCGAATATCTCGAAATTGCTTCATAAATCTAACAGAACGACTGTACGAATTGCTAATTTAGCAGATCGTCTATTGTACTTTTCTACGCGATTCTCATTCTACACGGAGTAATACAATAATAGAGCTTTCTTTTCCATTATTTTTTAATCATACCATTGAATAATTGCTTTTACATTCAATTAAAATCATACTCATTTAATTTCAAATATTGCAATGTTATGGAAAGATAAATTACCAATACAACAACCGTGTAAATCGAGGTTTTTTCTAGGCATTTATATCAGGAAACAATGTATGTCTTCTAATACTTATAGTGGTAATAATGGAGTTTTATATTTCGTTTTAGCGTTAAAATTTAGTACTCCAAACTGGGGGTTAAAACGAATAGTTCCATAACTACACTTCCGACAGATTTGGGAGTTTCTGCTTCTGTTTCCGCACATTTCTAAGCGGATAAATAACGGAAATTACTAATATTAGAGAAATACGGATTCATTAAAACTTTCGATTCAGTATTCCCAAATCGTCAGTATTTAATAATCAACATCTTGCTTGTTTGATGACTTATTGCAATTTAGTTGTACTTTGTTATATTTTTCCGTATTTTCCCCTATAATTTGGCCAACCTGCTCAACTTTTTAATGATTTTCTAACTGTTGTGGCAAATTGAAAGCGTTGTCCATATCTTTGATAAATTTTCCGGTGGAACTGTTTGTTTTCTGGAAAATTGACGAAAAATTGATAATTTTACTGCAAGCTTCTTGAACTTCGATAGCATCTCTACTATAGATAGGTACAAAATCATAATTAGCTCTTCAAAATTTTGTATAGTAGATAATCAAGTCGATTTTGTGAATTGTGACCCTTCTTGTTAAACTTTTAGATTAATTTTATGAGAATCGAAGCTTCCGCCAGTAATTCTGTACAGGTACAGCTCAAAAACTGGAGAAAATCCCTCAATTTTTCGACTGAATTGTTGCAAATTTCAAAAGAGATTCAAAAGAGACAGGGAAATTTGAAAAAACGATAATTTTGAACCCCCAATCCAAGTCACTGGAAACGTTAACAAAAATTCGCATTTTTTTCGTATGCAATAGTTGTTTCGTCCTTCATTTAGTCGTCATTATTGATTTCGAAAAAAAACGCATGAATAATAATTTCGAAAATCTGTATTACGCGAGTCTATACCAAAATTTAACATAGACAAATTAAAAATTCAAAAATTTTAACTCCAACAAATGACTCAGTCGATATTTTCATTGCGTGCATTTCCTGAATGCGTTTCTATATAAAATTGACGATTATAAATGCCGTTTTATAGATTATATAAAGCCCATTTTTTCGAGATTGTTTTCTATTCGATATGACCCATGAAATATAGCTGTTTCAAATAACCCATTTCGATTATTTTATGTACAATTTTATGCGAACTGGTAGGCCAGCCATAAGGGTTACGATTTTTATTGACCATGTTGTTGTACATATTTATTATTCTAGACTATTGTCACGTTTGCTAGTAATTCTAAACTTTAAAATTATTACAATTTAAGTACCCGGTTGTAATGCTAAACGCTAAATAAATAAATAATAAGGAAGTTGATGATTGTAATTTCTAGTGAAAATCTCAGAAAAAATCACTTTCTTTGATGTTCAACGATTTTTTTATAGTTAATGATCTAGTGAAAGTCTAACCCTCACAATTGTCGTACCCGTTGAATAATTGATTCATATCTTGTAATTATAGTAATTAGTTTAAATAAAAAGTGACAAAACTGTCGCATATGTGTGAGTGTAAAAAATGTTCTACATCAGTTATTATTTTCACTTTTTGCAAAAATCGACGAGGCGTTCTCCGTGGAGTGTTAAATTTGGCGAGACCAAGCTCTTCTGTCTCTTCACCACCATCGAAACCATCTTATGCCCTAATAACTGAAAAAATACAGCTCTTCTGTGAAAGTTTACCGGTGTTTACCCGTGAAAATAGCCCTTACATGTGGAATACAAAAAAACCAAGAGTAATTTCAAAATCACGACCCAATAATAAGAGCTTCTAGTTTGGAGCATTTGGCAATAAAAACAATGTAAAAATTTATTTTCCAAGTATGTTCTATAAAAGTATGATGACATTTGAATATGTTTAACATGTTGACCTGGCTTCCGTCACCTTTTGCCGTCATTTCCGGTTGATTGGACTCTTCAGCTACTCGTTTCTCGTAACTTTTAACTTTTTTATTTTGAATATTCAACGATTTTGTTGTGATCATACGATTAACATAATTGATGGGGTTACCTATTTTTAAAACAAAGTTTAAACTTTCCACTGGTTTATTATTATTTTTCTAGAAATAATCAAAATTAGAAAATCAGAAATATTAGAAGAGTGAAGCAATTTCTTCGCCATACATGACTTGGAATGTCACAGACCGTGGTAGAACAATCAAGAAAAGTCCAATGAGTGCACGTTTAGTGTGACATTTAGAGCGTAAGGGGCATGTCTTTAGGAAATCTCAACTTTCCCCTAATCACAACGAGGATTTTCTAATTTTATCCGTGAAAACATAAAATTGCTCAATTTGGCGTGCAAAATATTCGATAAAATTCGAAAATTATTATCTTTTAACATTTCAATACGTGTTGTAATATTTAACTGTTTTTGGTCGAATACAAATTTAGTAATGTTTGAATTGAATTGTGAAAAACTCCCACAAAAACAAGCACAACAACACACATATGTCTATTTTCTTATAGTTAGTTTATAAATGTCCCAGTTTCTTATCCTTCCATTCATCTGGACTTGATCCGTAAATCTCTCCACTCAAATCGCTAATAAGAATCGCTATTTTTACCTTATTCTCCTCATTATTATCCGATTAAATATGTGTGAATTTCGACTAATTATTTAGATTAAAAAGTCTCTTCCTTTTGTATTTTTTATCTATCTATGTTAAGCTCTGAACAGTTACCAGACGGGGCAACCTTGCGTTCATTTAATGTTATATTTCTGTAAAAAAAATATACACACGAAGAAATTAGCTACACAACTCTAATATGCATTCGTACGTATGTTTGTGTAAAGTTAAGACAATAAAAAAGAGAACAAAAGCTCCCACACTCGAAATTCTCCCATGGTAAAGTGCGGAAATTTTACAATTAATATTATGCTCAAGGAGATTTTGAACTGACTGTCCGCTAATTTAATGTTTATGTACTCGTTTTTTCTAATAAATTCTACTATTTCATCTTTTCTCTCTATTCAATTCACTGTATATTTTGAAATTAGACGATTTAATTATTAGATGCAATTAAAATGGAATAACTGTAAAGAATTGTAATAATTCAGGAAGTTTTCCTCAATGCTACGATAACGATAACAGCTTATCTGCAGGAAGGTGAGAAAATTATTTCAGTTAATTAGTGATTAGTCATTTTTCCATATTTAAAACGGTTTAAATGTTGATAAGAAAACGGGTTTGTTGACGAGAAGTTGAGATTTATAATAAAGGCGAAAATTTTGATAAAATTGCTATTTTGAACCGAATAAAACTGAATTTATGGCACCCTAAATTCAGTAACTTTAAAATTTTGGCACGTATTGACAAAAATGGGTAAATCCAAAGATATTCCAATTTAGAAGAGCATCTTATAAATCCAGTTTTTGTCAAAATAAAGCATCCCTCACTAAGTCTTCTTACTGAGCAATTTTCGAGTAATTTTCTAAATTGAAGTAACTGAAACTTGCCTAGAACAAAATATGATTGAAATTGCTCAATTTTCTTCACTTTCCGCCTATTTTAAACCCCTATTTTGAGTTCTAGTGCAAGCCTAACAATTTAGCGTTGAATCTTGGTTTTCTTGGCTGAAAAAGGCCCAATTACGTCGAAAAGTAGCAAGAGAGGCTGATAAAAATGAGATTTTGTGCAAGACAACTATCGGCTCGCCTTTTACTTCAACTGTATGTTTTAGAAATCTAAAATATCCTCGATTATTTGTTTCAATAGAAAATTATTCTGTTGCAATCATCCTGCTGGCTATTCATTCAGATATTGAATAAAGTTTCATTTTTATCTAACAATTTTATCGACAACAACAAAACGAAAACCCAACAACATTAAAACGTAATCTTTTCTTTTCAATTCGACCACCAACGTTATTATAAAGTTGTCTTGTATTTAAATATTGCTTGTTAAACGTTTGCCGCACCGTTGTTGTTTGTTATTAGATAGTTTCCGGTTCCGGTAGATGAGTGCCGTTCGAATTGATGGCTCGATAATCCCTTAACTTCAACAACAAAGGTTCTTCTTTCACCTCGCTAGAATGTTTTTGGGTTAAAATATACAACAACAAAAAAAAGTCTAATGTTTGTTACCGGGTCACTGCACACCCAACTGTTAATTAACATTTCGATTTTTCCATCCGAACTTCTCCAAAAAAATCTCCCACAAGTTAGAACTATTCGAAATTCCGCCGATAATGCAAATTCTTTTACAATTACAATAAAAATTCAAGGTTCTAATTGATATTCGCGATTTTTGCATTTATTAATCGCACGATTCAATTACGAATTAATTAATGAAAAGTTGGCAACAAGCGGATCTCTTTTATAATAAACTGAGACTTTGAATATTAATCGTTCGAAAATTCTTTAGAATAGTGTAAAAAAGCGTACAATGTCCGTTCGGATGTAATTATTTCGGCGCGATGCGATCTCGTGAGAACCGGAAGTCCGACCTGACGTCACGGAACAGGTGTTATTAGTAGGGTCCGTCGAAAAACCCTTCATCTTATTATCTACACACTTGACTATTTCGTGATAATAACACCACTAATATGGTGATTTTCAATTAAAATACACTTGCAGTTGTTAATTAATTAGGTAAATAAATTAGAAAACTATTTATTACAATGATTCACTATGAGATTAGTTCTATAGTTCTTTTTCTTATTAGAATTTTTTCTAATCGTTAAGGCAATTAATCGCCAGGATGTTGTTGAATCATAATCTTTATCGTCATTATTTTATTTTTATAAAAGATTTGCTAAAATTCTACAGGAAAACGAGATTTTTGGGAAATAACCGGAAGCTTAAATACAGTAAAGTCGCCGTAACAGTCTAAAAGAATACAAATTGTCTTCGTTAACTGAATGTTAACATTGAGTCAGGTAATTTGAGCCGTGAAAGCCAAACTTAAACTTAAATACCACGAATTCAACCCTTAATTGAGCCATATCTCTATTACTACCCAATTCAATAATAAAACGATATTCGTAATAGAATTTTGTGAATGTTCATTTTTGGCTAAGTATAGAATTAATTGATACTTAAATCTCCAATAAATCACCGATAAATGACGACAGATAGAAAATATTAAAAATACATTCATTAACGATCAACCACTCCTTCGATAGAATTATATCCTCTAATAATTATAATTATAGGAAAGCAAAAATATCAGTTGAATAGGAATAATTTTTTGTGAAAGAACTCTTAAAGGCTAAAGTACAGGTCTACACCCTAGCAATACAAGAATTATTCGAACAAATTACCCAAAAATAGAAGTTAAAGATCCGAATAAACGAAAATTGTACTTGCGCTAATTAGAAATAAAGTCTTAATTACTGCAATTATTTTGCCATTATTGTAGAAATATTCATTAGATAAGAGATCTTGAAGACGGAAGATGTTAGATGTTTTATATTAGAAGAATCGTTAGTAATAAAATAAGATAGGAACGATGGAGGAGAGGAAAAATTTTATTAAAACGCATTCATTAATGATCGAAGACGAAGACGAAGAGGAAGAAAAAAAGGACCAAGTTGGACCACTCCTTCGGTCGGATAATGTTTTCTCTAATAACTATAATCACGTAGGTAAATATGTAATCAATTTATTGTTAAGGTCTGGCTTCACTCCCACACAATTCAGTTAATATATATTCTCCTCTACACTGTTAAAATAATATTTTAATCACAATAAATTTTAATGAAATTAACCAACATTTAGTTAATTATATTTTCGAATTATTCCATTATTTGATTTTTCCTCGATAATTGCGCAATACTATTTCTAATTCCATTATCAGTGTTGTTTTTATTGCTATTAGCATCGTTAATTTTTGTAGAAATTATAAAACTACAACTCTATTGATATTTCCAGTGTATTATTATTATAGAACCGTTTTTATTTTCTTTTCGATTTTATGTTTTTCTTTTCTGTGTTTTTTTCCTCTAGATTATCTTAAGAGGTAATAATACGTTTTGAGACCATTAAATTTCATAAGCAAATACGAGATCTTGATGCACGACGTTCTAAATCAAGGTGAGCTGAAAAGATTTACGACAACAGTTTCGACAACTATATTTTAAAATCTTCATCACGTTCCGATCCGATTTTTCCTAAACCAATCCAATCGACTTGTGTACCAATAACAATAACAATAACAATAACGACAATGGAACGACACGCTGAAAATGAGCAATTGAAGCCGATTGGAAACTGAAAAAATACGGCGGACAGCTCAATCAATTCGCCTAAAATAGACCCAAATATCATTCAATTTTCTCCAATTATTTGATTACGAGTGGCTTTACAACAGTTTTGATGTATTTCAAAGGCATTAAAATCAAAATTCTCAAAAGTTGATCGTTTCTTTGAATAGAACAATTGATTTTAATCGAAAATTACCGAAATAGAAGATAAAGGAAGTAAAATTGGAATTTTAAGGTTAGAAATTTGGGAAATTTTGGTTATACTAGCTCACTTTGTAAAGGGCGCGCAATTCAACATTTTCCAATTTACTCAATGTTTTAAAATTTATAGAGAGCTTAAAATTGAGAATTTTGATCTGAGACAGGACGTCGTCGAAATTTGACGATTTAGCCTAAAAATACTGCAAAAATCCGAGACTAAAACCAAAATTTCGAGAATTTCGTTTGGAAATTGACTATCTATTTGGCTTCCAACGTTTTCTAACGATCTAGCAACAAATTAGAAGGCACAATTGCTTAAAATTTTGTTCAAAAACATTCGCTTGGATGCTCAACCAGGCCCGGATAGGTGGGGTCACCTCCGGGGCCAATCACCATTAGAACTTGTAATTGTTTTTCGAATTATTAAATTTTTTAAATATAAAACATAATGAAATATCAATTTTTAATAACCCGCTCATTTTTTGAAATATAGCAAAAATTAAAACAGATTTAAAAAAAGTATTTCGAAGTGAATCTAAGGGTTTTTGAGTTTTAGAAAATTTTGTTTGAATTTTGAGTTTCAGAGGGAAATTTTGAAAAAATGTTTCTGTGTAATATTTTACAATAGTTTTATATTTTCCCTCATAACCCGATCAATATTGTTTATTTTGCAATAATTCTGACAAAGTTTATAGAAAATGGAAAGCACTTTCCAAATATCCAAGAAATTTCCCAATCGGCTTGCTAGTTTTGCGGAAAGTTGCCAAAAACTGAAGGACCTGTATTACACCTTTTTTAGATTTGGTGTCTAAACAGTGCCAGTATTTAATAATGGATAACTTGCTTATTTTCGTAAATATTGCAATGAATCGGGCGGCATTAGAAAGAACATTTCAAGGAGGATCAGAGAAAGTGTTTCGTCTTGGAAAATTGCACTCGAATTCAAATGTAGACGAGAAAATTTAGGAGCATGATTTTCTTCTATATTTTTGCACATTTTGATATATTTTGATCGGCAATTTAACCAATATTACAAATTTACGATTTTTGCACCATACATAGGTACAGAATGGAAGGCGCTTTCCAAATCTCCACGAAATTTTCCAATCGGTTTGCTAGTTTTCCGGAAAATTGCCACAAATTGGGGAGCCTGTGTTACACCTTTTCTCTAATTTAGTGCCGAAATAAAGCCGTTATTTTAATAATCGATAACTTGTTGATTTTCGTAAATATTGCAATGAATCGGGCGGCATTAGAAAGAGCATTTCAAGGAGGATCAGAGCAAGTGCTTTGTCTTGGAAAATTGCTCTCCAATTTAAATTTAGACGTGAAAATTTAGGAGCATGATTTTCCTCTATATTTTTGCACATTTTGCTATATTTTCATCGGCAATTTAGCCAATATTACAAATTTACGATTTTTGCACCATACATAGGTACAGAATGGAAGGCGCTTTCCAAATTTCCACGAAATTTTCCAATCGGTTTGCTAATTTTCCGGAAAATTGCCACAAATTGAGGAGCCTGTATTACACCTTTTTTCTAATTTAGTGCCGAAACAATTATTTTAATAATCGATAACTTGCTTATTTTCATGTACATTGCTATGAATAAAGCAGCATTAGAAAGGGCATTCGGGAAAGTATTTCGTCTTGGAAAATTACACTTGAATTTGAATTTATAGGCGAAAATGTAGGAGCATGATTTTCTCCTATATTTTTGCACATTTTTCTATATTTAAATAAATTTAGGAATGATTCTTTAACAGTACATAAAAGATGGCAAACGCTTTCCAAATCTCCAAAAATTCCCCAATCGGTTTATTAATTTTGCGGGAAATTACCAAAAATTGAAGGGCCTGCACTATACTGATTTTTTGTTGTTTTTGGCAATAAAACAACATTCGAATGAGAATTTTAAGGAGCGTCCAAGATTGTTTTTTATTTTGGAGAATTACACCTTGAAATCTTTCTAATTCCGTTTCGAAACTGTTGGACAACAAATGAGAAACCGATCATTTGCCGCACGCTACCTCGATAGATCTAGGGCGAGTTTTTGAATCTCCACTGTGCTCAAAAACCGAAACTTTGGCCCCTCAATAATGCCGCAACACTCGCGCAACACGGATTTAAACATATGTAGAGCTTTAACACGTTCAACTCTATCAACTTTATATCTTAGTTAATCAAAAATTGTGACTTGAGTGACACTTTTGGTGTTATTTGGAAACCGCTTAAAGTGCAGTCTATTTTGAAACTCCCGTTCATAAAGATCGCGATTTATTGTAGTTTTTCGATAAAATAACGCAAAACTATTCTCTTATCCGACGGAAACTATTTCTATAGGGAATTCTAATCGATTTAAAGAGAGCAAAATTGCCGATTTCGTCGGTTTCTCATCAACAATTCGGTCAACACGCTAAAATTTTCGGTCTACTTTTACAGTAAAACAAAAAAATAACGTTACTTTTCTTAATGAATTTGTACCAATTTGCCGCTATTTCCTATCTTTCCCTACACAAACAAAAAGAAATAATAACAACACCAACAACAGAAAAAAAAAACTGTTACGTATGTGTAAAATATGAAACAGGAAATAATTCGGTTCTCTTCCATATTACCATAACTAAGCAACAGTGAAATATTCGCATTGTTCTTTCAAAACGGATAAAAATCTTCGTCATTGCTTTAATTAAACGGATAATAGACTGTAGTAATTATTACGATATATGTATGTATGTTGGTAGAAATGATTGATAAATACGTGTAGATAATGTTGGATGAAATTAGGACGAAAATTTTATTTCTCCAACAAAAGAATTCTTTCTTTTTGTTGTTGTTCCCGTTGTTTTTCGATTTGGTGTGTTTATAGTGAGGCAACTTATAGTGTGGTCGGATCGATGACTTTTTTCTGTTTGGAAAATTATGCCCCAAACCAACCACACTCATATTTAAGCACGTGCCAGACATTGTACACACGCTGAATAATTTTCTTACAATGTCTCTTTATAGAATTTATAATAAATCTACCTAGATTCGAAATATTTTTAATCGTACGCCGTATTTTTGTTGACTTATAAATTAGCCTTATCATTCTATGTACACTCGTTTCTATTGCCCTGTACCCTACTTTATTATTTGATCAGATTCCAAAATAACGTCACGATTTCAACGGTTATTAATCAAAAAAATCCACGTATTTTCGTATTTTTTTCGATTTGTTTTGTTGTTGTTTTTCTTAATTGATAATTGAATTTATTATGGCTTGTTTTTGTTGTTGTTATTGTCGCAAAGCACCACTGACAATGTGGATTTGTTAAAATTTCCGTCAGGTGCTAAATAAAACTCGTAAATGTACAGTGGAGAAGAAATAATTAAGTCTGGAATATTCAATTAGAGAGACGGGATTATTTGAAAAGAAGTGAATCACCTTTTTACATGAATCGTGCTTTCTATTTTTCCATGTAATTTTTTTTTCGAAAAAGAATCAAATTGAAATAGCCACGTGTCTATTGTTACAAGTCATTCATTTATTGAATTGTAATTAGAATTTCTGTAATTTGGTGGAATTCTTGGAATTGCGCCTGGATTTATGCAATCAAATATACGCCGTTTTAATTATTTGTACAGATTAGAGATGTTAAGGATCTGTTTCCGGTTTCGTAAAGTTTCTGGCCCTTTCAAGCGGATATATAACAGAAATTAATATGAGATAAATACGAATTTATTCAACAATGGAAAGTTTGAAGTACTCAATCCAGTTCTCAAATTTAATAATCGATATCTCTATTGTTTCGTTGATATATTGTAACGACTCAAACACCATTAGATAGGGTAATTTAACGAGCATCCGAGGGTGTATTTTGTTATCGAAAATTCCGATTGAATTCTGAGTTATAGACTTTTATTTTGCATCATTTTTCTCATTTGTCTATATTTCCTTGATAATTTAGCAAATATTACCAATTTTCCAATGATTTTCTCACACTATATAGCAAATTGTGAAAGCTTTTAAGGTCTTTAAGAAATGTTTTAATAGATTTGTTAGTTTTCCGGGAAATTGGGGGTCTTTTTCTTCCATTATATTTGAATAATCGATATCTCCCTTGTTTGATGAGCTATTGTAACGAGTATAGCGTCATTAGAAAGAGTATTTCAAGGAGAATCTAACAGGGTTTTTTATTTTGAGAAATTCCGTTTGAACTTTAAGTTACAGCAGAAAATCTAAGAGCATGTTTTTCCAAAAAAATAAATGATATGTTCGCCTATAATTTAGTAAGTATTGGCGATTTTTCAATGATTTTCCCACAATATATATCAAATTGAAAGCGTTTTCCAAATATTTCAGAAATTTGCCGGTAACATTGTTAGTTTTCCGGAAAATTGATAAAAAATTAATTATTTTAGTCTATACTGATTGATTGTTTGTCGTTTCGATTTGTGTTCTGTTTCCGTTAAAATAAATTTCCCATTCTGTTATGGCACCTTGCGAGATTTCTAATTAATTGTACAATCCGTTATTGTGGTAATTAACAGAAATTTACGTCTTGTTCAGTGTTGTCGTTTGATTGAATGATGTTGAAATGTACAATCCAAGAATGACCGCAGATGGCAAATAGATCTTTAAGTCTGATTGTGTGGCTTTTTCAACGTGTTTGATCAATGGTCTTAACACAACTCTTTCTACAACAATTTATAGATCACGGTGGCAATCAGTAGATCGAATCATTTAAACAAAACTAACAAAATTACCGATCATCGATATGAGCAAAGGAAAAAAATCACTCATTTATTTGATATTTACAAAACTATAAAAGAAATAATAAGTAAATAACGATGGATGGTAAAACAACGAAATAAACAAACATCTTCGTTGTGGTGGTAGTCCGTTCTCCATCCATGGTCAGACCTATCGTCCATAACTTAAACTGTTCAGTACAAGCAAAAATCGTCGGTCGGTCGGTTGTCGAGGACACAAAAACGTATCGGTTTTAAAGAGTTGAGAACATAAGGAAGGCAGAAGAGAGGCAGGCATGCTTGCCTGCCAAAGACAAAAAAGTAGCAGCGGCCACAGCCTGTTACAAACGAGGCATATAAACAATTGCCAAGATGGGGGTAACCATAGTAACGCGCAAGCAAAAGATCAAACCGGCGTCTTTGATACACAGATTTGCATAGCCAGGCACCGATATGGAAATGCTATACAGTTTCTTCAACTGACTGTACTCTAAGTAGTAGAAGTAGAAGTAATAGTAGTACATATACAGTAAACATATACGTTATATACTTTTATATAAACACTATTATGTATAAATAGAAGACAGGACAGCTAGGAAAAGACAGCGGACAGTTGGTTATAGCCGAGCGGTAGCCTGTATTAGACCGCTTTTCGGCATATACTGAGTTATGTTAGGCGATTTTTGCCATTCCAATATTCTATACACAATCACAAATAAGCGGAACATTAATCCTTCTCAAAAAAATCAACAATAAAACGAATACCATTTGTATAAATTTTAAATAAATCAAACCAACTACCCATAAAAATCTCATAAATTACATCGCTCTATTTGGTTTTTTCACCGACCCAACGACAAAAAAAGCAAAGGCTATAAATATGATAAAGTTAACCGGCGCATCCGCCAATTTTCACATTTTCACCCCGACATTGTCCTCTAAAGGCCGCAGTACATCTTTTAGAAGTGTCACGGAAGTGCCATTAAAATTGTTGACTTTTCGTTAATTTTCCGGAAAACTGACAATCTTAAAGGCAAATTTCCTACAGATTTGAAATGCTCTTTCAGTTTGCTATAAACTATGAGAAAATCATTGAAAAATCGGAAGTTATATAGGAAAATATGATTTTCTTTTTGAAAAAACATGCTCCAAGAATTTTTACTGTAATTCAAAGCTCAAATGGAATTTTTCAAAATAGAATACGCTCTCGGATGCTCCTCAAAGTGTTGTGTCTAACGATATTTGAGTCATTACAATGGATCATCAAACAAGCGAGATATCGATTATTAAAATTTCTTGGCACCGAATCGAAAATCATGTACTTTAAAGCTTCAAGTTTCAATAAATTGATATTTCTCTCATATTAATTTCCGTTATATATCCGCTTAAAAACGAGAAGAAACAGAGCTCCCAGAAGTTCCGTAGTTACGGAATCGGAAGCAGTGATTCGTAACATCTAATCTTTTTCGATTCGGCGGCCAATATTTAAAATTCTCTATCTAATTTGTTTTTCAACCGATTTCAATAATTTAAATGGAATTAGAAAGAGCATTTCAAAGAGCAGCGGATGGTTGTTTTCGTTGGTGGAAAGTTTTGATTAATTTCTGAGTTATAGTGGAAAATGTAGGAGCTCTTTTTTATTGAAATTTCTTATAGTGTTCTTAATTTTCCCTTATAAATTCGACAATATTGTTTATTCAGCAATGAAATTACACATTTTGATAGAAAATTAGAAGCGGTTTTCAAATCTGTAAGAAATTTTAGAATATTCTTGTTATGTAGTTGAAAACATGTATTATCTCTCATTTCTACAATTTGAAAGATAAACAATTATAATAATAAAGTCCTCTTACATTTTCTACTTTAACTCAGAGCTCAATTGGAATTTTTCAAAACAGAATACGTCTTCGGATGCTGCTCAAAGTGCTGTTTCTAACGCCTTTTGAGTCATTACAATGTATCATCAAACAAGTGAGATATCGATTATTACAATTTCTTGACACCGGATCGCAAATTGTGTACTTTAAACCTTCAAGTGCCAACAAATTCGTATTCTCTCATATTAATAAATCCGCTTAGAGCGACGGAGAAAGAAAGCTTGCAAACGGCAGAAGTTCCGCAGTTACAGAACCGGAACCAGAAATTCGTAACATCTAATCTCTTTCGATTTGGCGACCAATATTTAAAATTCGATCTCTAATTTGATTTTCAACGGATTTTATTGATTTAAACGGAACTAGAAAGAGCATTTCAAAGAGCAGAAGATGGTTGTTTGCGTTTTGGAAAATTTTGATTAATTTTTGAATTATAGTGGGAAATATAGGAGTATTGTTTTATTGAAATTTCTTATAATTTCCTTTATAACTTGGACAATATTGTTTATTCTACAATGAAATCGCTCATTTTAATGGAAAAAAGAAAGTGCTTTTCAAATTTGTAAGAAATTTTACAATATCCTTGTTAGTTGAAAACATTCATTATTTCTCATTTCTACAATTTGAAAGATGAACAATTATAACAATAAAGTCCTCTTACATTTTCTACTGTAACTCAGAGCTCAATTGGAATTTTTCAAAACAGAATACCTCCTCGGATGCTGCTCAAAGTGCTGTTTCTAACGACTTCTGAGTCATTACAATGTATCATCAAACAAGCGAAATATCGATTATTAAAATTTCTTGGCACCGAATCGAAAATCATGTACTTTAAAGCTTCAAGTTTCAATAAATTGGTATTTCTCTCATATTAATTTCCGTTATATATCCGCTTAAAAACGAGAAGAAACAGAGCTCCCAGAAGTTCCGTAGTTACGGAACCGGAAGCAGTGATTCGTAACATCTAATCTTTTTCGATTCGGCGGCCAATATTTAAAATTCGATATCTAATTTGTTTTCCAACGGATTTTAATGATTTAAACGAAATTAGAAAGAGCATTTTAAAGAGTAGCGGGCGGTTGTTTTCGTTGTGGAAAACTCTGGTTCATTTCTGAGTTATAGTGGAAAATGTAGGAGCTCTTTTTTATTGAAATTTCTTATAGTTTTCTTAATTTTCCCTTATAAATTCGACAATATTGTTTATTCGGCAATGAAATTACACATTTCGATAGAAAATTGGAAGCGGTTTTCAAATCTGTAAGAAATTTTACAAGATCCTTGTTAATTGAAAACATTCATTATCTCTCATTTCTACAATTTGAAAGATAAACAATTATAACAATAAAGTCCTCTTACATTTTCTACTGTAATTCAAAGCTCAATTGGAATTTTTCAAAACAGAATACCTCCTCGGATGCTGCTCAAAGTGTTGTTTCTAACGACTTTTGAGTCATTACAATGTATGATCAAACAAGCGAAATATCGATTATTAAAATTTCTAGACACCGGATCGAAAATGTACTTTAAACCTTCAAGTGCCAACAAATTCGTGTTCTCTCATATTAACGATTCCGTTAGAAAACCGCTTAAAACCACGGAGAAACAAAGTTCGCAAACCGCAGAAGTTCCGCAGTTACGGAACCGGAAGCAGAGATTCGTAACATCTAATCTCTTTCGATTCGGCGACCAATATTTAAAATTCGATCTCTAATTTGATTTTCAATGGATTTTATTGATTTAAACGGAATAAGAAAGAGCATTTCGAAGAGCAGCAGATGGTTGTTTTCGTCGTGGAAAACTCTGATTAATTTCTGAGTTATAGTGGGAAATATATATTTCTTATAATTTTCCTTTATAACTTCGACAATATTGTTTATTCAGCAATGAAATTATACATTTTGATAGAAGCGGTTTTCAAATTTGTAAGAAATTTTACAATATCCGTTAGTTTTTCAGAAAATTGATACAAATTTGAAAATATTAATTATCTCTCATTTCGATAAAGTCCTCTTAATTTTCCTTTGTAACTCAAAAATTAATTAGAATTGTCCAAAACGGAAACGTCCATCGTTGCTCCTTAAAATGCTCTTTCTAATTCCGTTTGGACCATTAAAATCGGTTGAAAAACAAATTAGATATCGATTTATAAATGTTTTCGATCGCCGCCAGTAAGCCCTTAAAATCGATCGTTGTTTTTTTGTATTTGGAATATGCAGTGATCAGAATCGCCGCAAAATTGTTAAATCTTGTACAACTAATCTAGAATGCAACATTTTAATGTGATAAGTTAAAAGAATATACACCGTACCCAACTAAGGATTATACACGAACAACAAAGATACAGGATCCTTTAAATAGAATATAAAAGGGAACAGAACATTACATTGTATATGTAATCTTCGGTGGTCGTAAGCAAACAGTGTCATACATACATATACACTGTGGCAAGTAAGTAAACGACTAAAACAGAGACAGGATTGTGTGTTTCTACAGAGAGAAAAAAAAGAAAGAAAGAAACCAAGAAGTATGTTGGGTATAGTGTGCGGCTCTACAAAGGGGCCACTGACAGCCAGTGCTGCGGAATGCTACGGCCGCCCGTCTAACTTATGCCTGTCACGTGCGATCACCACTATCTCTTTTCGTATTATTACCGGTCACTAGCTAGTAGGTGCGGTTTTTAACGAATACGATCAACCCAAAAATCAAAAATACATCAACCTTCACTACCATTATTATTATTGATTTTAACAAAATAATAATTTACACTAAATTAACGACTTTGTAAAAATCATAAAAATTATCAAAATAAAAAACACAATTATTGATTATCATCAAGATTAATTAAATAGCCTTTCGTTATAAGTACACCTCTACATTTAATATGAACGAGAAATCGTAAAATCCATTTCACCGACAATGTTGATAGATTCAATAAATCTTGAACTTTATCTTTAGATAAAATTTCCGTGGGATCACTGTGCGTTAAAAGCTGTACCTCTGTATCTTTACAGAATTGTTGTAAAGTCGGTGGGACAACACAACAAGTCGCTAAATTTATTTGAATTATTGACGGTTTGATACTTGCCCATTCGTAAATTTCACGAAATACCGTCTCATCAACATCAGCTAAACCGATTTGATTGATTTTATCATCGCGCACATACTCCTCTAGGATAATCCAAATTTTCTTAATACTCTCCAAACAATCACTATTATCGCTAAATTGTTTGTTATAAGCGATTATAACATTATGTACTGACGGTATTTTCAATGTTAAAAACGCTATAAATCAAATTAAATAACACATTTTTGAAAATAAAAATATATTTAATTTACCTTCATCCAAGGCTTCTTGTACGGAAATCTTCGAGTCATTGTTTAAGAAAATCTTCAAACCAATCTTCAAATCTTGCAACGATTGCTCGGCGATTTTCACAGAAAGATCGTCACTTTGGCGATTTATTAATACACGATCGGTATTTTCAAATTGCGTCGATTGGGGTAATGCATTCAATTCGTTCCGATATTCATTCAATGTTATATTGATAGCTTCAAACAGCTAAAATCAATCAATTAATAATCGTGAAATTGTTGTAATTTGTAATTACTTCATCGGCCGGATTTTGGCCCGACTTCCGTGTAATATCGTTCAACGATAGAATATTACCAGTATTTATTAAACAATTATTGATTTTCTCCAAAGAATTTTGTGCCATTTCTCTACAAATACTTTACTTGATTTTCGTTAAAAATAAACCTTTTAAAATCTATTGTTCCTATCTATATATAATAAATATAGAATTGCGCAATTAACAATTACGATAATGACTGGATACTTTAAAACGATTGCGCAATTAGCTTTTTTTGTAGATAAACGATATCTATTATCATACGTTGATCAATATTGAGGTTAGAATCACTCAAATAATGATAACAAGTAGACAAATTATTGATTGATAGAGCACACGTAAGTGTCTACGTAATGTTTACTATTTGGCTGGAACAATGATTATTAATTTTAGTGATTATAAGCAATTCAATTATAAAAAA
The DNA here is from genome assembly GCA_020740385.1 of Mylabris phalerata. Classification (NCBI taxonomy): domain Eukaryota; kingdom Metazoa; phylum Arthropoda; class Insecta; order Coleoptera; family Meloidae; genus Mylabris; species Mylabris phalerata. The sequence continues at coordinate 473,675 of JAJEOX010000222.1, forward strand.
ATCCAATACTAGAATTGAGGTTAGATCGGAATTGACGTCAATTTGACAGCTGTTTGAAAAATGATGGATGTTTGACAGATCAACTAATTGCAGCTCATTATTATTCATAATTATATTATTCATTATTAATTATAATTCTTTATTCATATTCCAAAATATCCATTTCTAGTATGTTTATTATTTGTTTCAATTCTAATAAAATTGTTTTATTCGAATATACCCACTTTAGGAAAATTATTAATTTGAAATAATCCGGCAACATTGTCTTATGACTACAATTATTTAATTTTCAAACCTGACATAAACCAGTAGCGCAGTTTGTGTAATTTCCGTTTAAATTAATTTAAACTAATTAACAAATCCATCATATATTTACGAAAATTGCTTTTAATAATAACAAATTGAAATGAAGTCAAATTAATAAATTTTCCGATTTTATTTCACTATATTTCCAAATAATTATTTCGTGTAACGCTACTGTCGTGTAACCAACCAATCAAAATCCAGGAATTACCCGACTTCATTTGTTTAAATTTTCGATTATAACAACAAACAAACAAACAAAACAAAAGAATTCAATAAGCTGTTTAATTAATTATTAATTACAATAAAGGTAAAAAGAAGCGATAATACACACAGGTGAGTTATAATTTTATTTTTAAATCTTATCGATTCGATTGAAAAACGTTGCGTCATGTTGTTTTTGTCTGATATCCGCTCAGGCTACTTGATAATTGCCAAGTCATAATCGTTTATATTCGGTGTTAATTTTTCTAATTTCTTAATTATAATTAAAATAAGTATAATTAAGAAAAATGCCGGCTGATATACCTGGTTTTATTTATGCCGGTGCAGTAGCCGCTGGTGGAATTATGGGCTATTATAAGGCAGGTAAGTGGAATTTGAGGTTATGTTTACTATTCGTTTTGGTGTTTTTTAATTGATTAAATTGATAATTTTAATTAAAAATACAGTTTGCGGACTTAGAATTAGCAATAGGTTGTATAAGAATGAAATTTAGGGATAAAATTAGTTTTGTGAATTTATAAAATGAATCCTTGAATTCCTTATGGGATAGTGGAAATGGCGAAGAGGGCTCAAGATATAATTTTAGCAAGAAAACGAGGATTTTTTGAAACATTTATTACAATTATTTAAACGAAAAATCATTAAAGAGTGGATACATTTTGTATACTTGTAAGAGCCTGATTTTCGGTGATTTCACGCAAAATTTAGGAGTGATCTTGGGGTGGAGTCTTATTTCATTACTAACAATCCCCCTGTTATACTTGGAAAATTTTATTCATATACAACTTGTAAATTGGAAATTTTTAATAATTCTTTTGGTGATTGAACATTTTTAGGTTCGGTGCCATCGTTGATGGCTGGTCTGTTGTTCGGCACAGCATTGGCTTATGGGGCTTACCAAGTCAGTCAAGATCCATCGAATTATTCCGTACAATTGGCAGCAAGTTCAATATTGGCCGGCGTTATGGGCTATCGTTTCTATAATTCCGGTAAATTAATGCCAGCTGGTGTTGTTTGTTTATTATCAGGTGCAATGATTGTACGTATAGCACTGAAAGCTTCCGGTTTGACAGACAGGAAAGTCGCTTAAACCATTCAAATATTTCATTATTATTTACAAATTGTAGAAGTCTTCCGGTTTATTCGTTTCGGTATTTATATAGGGAACTGAAAGTTAATGATATATCGCTTTTCTTCCAGATTTTATTTAAATAAAAATTATATCTAATGGTTTTTGCTTTTTTTATTTAATTATAATTGAGTATTTTTAATTGCTAGGTTTTTTTACAAAAGGACAAATAGACGGAAAAAGAACTAAAACAAAAATTGCATCCTACTTACAATTATAACATAAATATAATACAATTTATTATATATTTATAAATATTTATCAGCATCATCACAATATTTGTTAAAATTGTTCAAATATTGGCAGTTTTCGTTTATACAAAACAACTATTCTATTTACATAAGATTATTGTGACAAAAATATTAGATTAAAAAAAAAGGAAACAATCTGGAATGTTGAAATTGTCTTTTTATCGATTTAAAAATAAATACAAAACTTGTATTGAAGGCACAATTAATTAACTAATTAATTACGATTTAATAATAAAGGTTTCAGTTTGAGTTCGCGACATTGTTGCCAACATTCACACAACACATTCTTCATTTGATAATTTCCAAAAAATTGTGATGCAGTTTGATCCCAATTGAGACAGCTACATAGTAGCTTTCCATTTAACTAAAAATAAAAAAATATTAATTACACGATTTTAAAATAATTGATATCGAAATCTTGTGTATAGTGTAAGATTTTTGTAGATTTTCGTAAAAATATCGAAATAGAAGTAATAAAGTTGTTGAGATGAGGAAAGTATTAAAACATTCTACTAGAAACAGAAAATACTGCCATTCATGAAGTTTGGATTAATAAAAATACAAAAATATAGAAGATAAATGATCGTTTTTAGTAAAATAGATGTTGCGTTAATATCGAAGAAAATATTCTATTAAAAATAAAAAAACTTCCGATATTGCCCTTCATTTGAATGAAAAATTGAGGCTGACAAGGAAACATTCCCAGGTGTCCCCCTCCGATTTTAATGAAATTTATATATGTTATTCTCCATCGAATTCTAAGAGATGCATGTTTTTTTTTTATCGGCGGAAAAACATATTTAGGGGGTGAAATCGCCACTCGAAGTTTAGACTCAAACGGGGTACTTTTTAAGTTTCGCATACTTCCAGTTAAAATATTCAAACGGGACAAAAGGCATTATTCTCAGGATGAAAAATAATGTAGAAGCCCTTTGTTTGCATATCGAAATGTTAATTAGGGTGGAAGTTATAAGGGTTGAAAATAAGAAAATTGCTATAAGTCAAAAACTATTCATTGAATTTTGACGAAACTAATGTCATTCGACAAAAGACAAAAAAGTAGAAGAAACCTGTTTTTGGATTTTTTCGAAAAATTACATTTACGGGGTAACCACCCCTCAACTATATTTGAATGGATCAGAAAAAAACTTTACTATTCTTATAATCTTTATGTTTTAATTCATAAATAGTGCTTTTCCATCAATTTTCAACAGTTGGGGCACATAACAATAGTATTTTCTTCATGTGTTGCATACCTATTCAATTTTCATGTTGGACATTTTTGTTTATATGAATATAGATACTAAAATAATTATTATTTTGCGATATATTTTTCTAGATCTGTTCTAAAACTTATTTATTTCCTCTATCGATATTCAATTATTCATATTTTGAATGTTAATAAGGTTTAATTAAATTACCTTGCAATAAGCAAATAACTTATACGATGCGAAAGAAATACACTGATATTAGTCAAATTTTATAATATATTAGGGGATGATATTATTTTGTTATTGAAAAAAATGTGGCGCAAAATGCCCTTGTAATTATGATAAATAAATAAATAGTACAACAGACATAAGGGTTGAAATTTGCTAAATTTTTATAAAACAAATACCAGCCATTGTACTTTCACCAAATCAATTATTGTTGAAAAATATATTTCACGACTTATGGAAAAACTCCATAGGGGGTGAATTGACATTAAAATTATAAATAATTGATCTTTGATTGTGATAACAAATAAGTTTTAGAATAATTCTAGAAAAAATATATTCCAAAGTTATAATACAATAATAATTATTGTAGTATCTATACTCGTATAAAAAATAACGTTCAGCATGAAAATTAAAAGCGTAGGCAACAAAGAAGAAAATAATATTATTTTGTGCCCCAACTACTGAAAATTGATAAAAAGCACTATTTATGAATTAAAACATAAAAATAATAGGAATAGTGGTTTTTTTTTGTGATACGTATAGATATGCTTGAAGGGTGGTTATCCCCTAAACGTAATATTTCGAAAAAAAAACAAAAACAGGTTTCTTCTACTTTTTTGTCTTTTGTCGAATGACATTAGTTTCGTCAAAATCCGATGAATAGTTTTTGACTTATAGCAATTTTCTTACTTTCAACCCTTATAACTTCTACCCTAATTAACATTTCTATACGCAAACAATGCACTTCTACATTATTTTTCACTCTGAGAATAATGCCGTTTGTCCCGTTTGAATATTTTAACTGGAAGTATGCGAAACTTAAATAATACTCCGTTTGAGCCTAAACTTTGAGTGGCGATTTCATTCCCTAGATATGTTTTTTAGCCGATAAAAAAAACATGCATCTCTTAGAATTAGATGGAGAATAACATATCCAAATTTCATTATAATCGGAGGAGGACACTTGGGAATGTTGCTTTGTAAGTAGCTCAAATTCAGGAGTTTCGATTTTGGCCCCACTCTACCGCCTGTTTCACTTAAGGGGCTAGATTAAAGTTGGTAATGTAAAAGTCAAGCTTCGACTTGTTCGAAAGAGTATTTCAAGCTGCATAACGGAAATATTTTGGAAAATTTTGAATTATAGATGAAAATCTAGAAGCATCTTCCAAATTTTCCCCCATAACACTTTGTAGTTGACGATTTGAAAAATAATTCAAGGGTTAACAAGAAACCCCGGGAGGTCATTTGAGCAAGATTTGAACAATGTAGCTGAAGTTGTTGAAAAAACTCCAATCGTGGTTTTTGAAAACAAGCTACACGCATAAAATGACTCAGTACTGCTTAAAATGCTTCTGAAATTGTTTTTTTTTTGGAGTTTCTTCATTCTGTAAGAGTTTATTTTAAAATGTAATGTAGGAAAATTTAAAAAAATATGTAGGGAGCATTTTTGAGTCATTTGACGTGAATGAGTCGTTTTCAAAAATCGCAATCTCGCCTAAAACGAGCGTTTTTAACCAATTTTTCGGCTTCAAATTTTGGTAAAGGACCCATCTATAAACCCTTGAAACATTTTTCAAATCGATCAGATAACAAACTAGGGCTATTTAAGTGAAACACGCTGTAAAAAACATCACTTATAGGATAAAAATGAGTTAAAATTTCTGAATTGACCTCTAAAATTGACTAATTGATGTTTTAGTCCAAGAATAGGGATCTTATGAAAGAGCAAAGTGCAAATATCGGAAATTAGTTTTAATTTTTGAATAGAACATGATTTATACACAAAAAAGGGTAGAATGATGACACGACCATTTTAAATTCTTACCCTTATTATTATTGTCAATTTCACTCTTTCTATCTCTCTCACTATTATCCCCTATTATTATTATTATTATTATTATTAAAAGTATTATTTCTGATATTGCTACTATCACTATAATAACTGGCAGCATTATATGAACGTTTCAAATAATTATTATTAATATCGTAATATTGTGATTGTGTTGTTCTTCCAAAATTGGCAAAATCATAAGGACTCTTTGTTGTTTGTTGTCTTAATTGATAATAATTTCCTACATAAGGATTTAATGTTGATGGTGTTGTTGATTTGAAATGTAGATAATAATTTCTTGTTGTTGTTGGTCTTGTTGTAGTTTTACTATTATCATTAGAAGAACGGTATGCGAAATTTTTGAAATCATACGGTGATTTTGTCGTTGAAAATATATTATTATTAAAATAATACGGTTTTTGTGTTGTTGTTGTTGTTGTGGTTGTTGTGTAATAATTATATTCATTTTTATAATTGTATGGTGGTGGTGTTGATGGTGTTCGTGTGTGGTAATTTTGATAATAAAACGGTGTAACAGGGTTTCGATTATTAACATCCTCTTCATCATCATGAAACCTATTTCAAGTGTGAATATTGTTTTTAAAATAGATCACGTAGAACAAAATTGTGCAAATTTGTTAAAAATTCTTATAAATTCAATTCAATCTACTTACAATGGTCTACCTTGATTATTACTATTGCTTCGAATATATGACGGTGTATTTTGTGTATAATCAGGTATAATATTCTCATGTTCGGCTACACATCGACCATTCAGACAATACTAAAAACGAAATTTCAATAATTTGAATCGATACAAGATCGGAAATCAGTGCAACAATTGTGGAAAGTACTTTACCGCACGCCGTGCGGAAAGTTGATTTCTCAAACTTTCAATAACAGATCATCGTGAGTATTGTAGAAAAAACTAATTTTAATTACCTGACCATCACCACAAGCTGATCCTTCAGCTGCTGGCCGATAAGCAACACAATAACCACTACCTGAATCGAAACAGAACAATTGGGCACAAACACGATCATCTTTCTATAAAAATATTTTAAAAAATTATTACAATTGATAAAACAATATCAAATTAACTAACAAAACAGGCACTAGTGCCTCGATCACGCCTACATTGGGCATCTAAAGTTAACAATTTTCCGGGTAATACTCTCGGTAGACTATCGTCTTCATGTGGGACATTATAAAGACACGTGGCAGTATCTCCACTGAAATTAATTTGATAAAATAACGTTTTTTGGATAGAATTAATTTACTACTTTAGGAAATGATGGAAACTTTGTATACTACATGGTGACCATCTAAATCCGCGTTCTGTATGTCGTAAATCGGACATTATATAACCGTCGGTCCATTGGCATTTTTCGGCTCCAGGACCACCTAGGTACGATGGTGCTGGACTACCATCATGAACAGCACCTAATCTATTATTGGTACAAATTTATCAATAATTAGTCTAATTGAAGTACCACTTATATCGTTCTAGCTCTTATATCGGTAGTTAGCCAATTTGAAAAATATTTTAAGGATTTATGGATAAACCGGAGATCATTTGGGCAAAATGTGAACCGTGTAGCTCATCTAGAAGAATAACTCTTATTTTTGACCTTCGGGTTACAATTTTTTGTAAAATAAGCTCCAAGGGCCACGAATCTTTTTCAAATCGCTTATCATAAGAGCTAGCTAGAAATACGTACAAATGGCCAACTTCATGGGCGGCAACAATAATTCCACTAAAACCACCGGTGTCTTCAATAATTGCAACCGAATTGACTTTTTCTAAACGTTTATTGACCACACAAGCACCACCAACATAGGCGAATCCTAATTGAAAGATTCGATTGAGAATTTTTGTTATATTTGGTTGGAATTTTCGTAAAACCGTCACCGTTTTATATTTACAAAGAGCAGATTCTTGAAAATTTTGTTAATTTTTGAAAATCAATGTCGCAGACAAATCTTCGTTTTGACCAAAATGTAACCACCATTTTACGGAAATGAAGCCATAGTTCAAAATTTGGAACCTAAGGTTTTTGCCATCATTCTTATGAATAATTTGTAAATTATTTAAGTCTAGTGGCTGCATTTGGGTCGAAGAACGTTATATTAACACTGATTTAGTTAAAATTATTAGTTTATTAGTTTTGATTAGTCAAAATCATGATGTACGTAGTGGAATTGTTCGTTTTCGCTTTATATTTACGTAAATTCCGGTTTCTTCCAAATTTTCAAGATTATTACAAGGATTGATGGATAGATTGATGAACGATCAACGTGCTCAAATATGACATGACTGGATAAGGTATAACTATAGAATAAAAGAATACATGAACTACAATTACAAAAAAAAAAACGTGCATTGACTGAGGTTTCTCTTAGGCTGAGGTTTGCTCTTAAAAAAAAGGAAATACAAATATAGAAATTGAAACAATGATGAAGATCATAAGACGTGCTCTCATTAAGATTTTCGCTAATTTTACCTGCCGTGCCCCTATTGCAAACATCATTGGGGTATGATCTTCTGCACATGTCTAGTCTGTAAAAAATATATCCAGTCATCGGTTTTCGTTATAATTCGTACAAATTTTTAATTGTATTTTTAGTTAAAAAATGTGTAAATCTAATTGTTAAACAATAAATTATTTCGATTAATAAAACCGATATTGTAGTAGTCCTAATGTGTGTTGGTCCAAGTTAGTACCCAGCTATATTAATTAATCCTTTAAATAAAAGTATTTTTTACAAAATGCAAATTACCAGCTGTTCCTTTAGTGCAGCGTCCACCTTTGCGCCGACGACACATATCGTACCTATACGAAATTGTTTTAAAATATTGCACAATAAAGAATTAAATTTAAACACCTATCAATTTTTTTTTTAAATAATATTAAGATGAATTAATACTGACTTTGTTATAGCAACGGCTATATCGTAAACTGGTAATCTTCGTTCCCTGAATAGATATTTTCCCATGTCGGTTAAAGCAGCTGCTGAATCGATGGCATCGCGTCCTACTCGATTCCTCTCCAGATAGGGGGTAGCATCCCTTCCCTATAATGTTTTACAAACAATTTTTGAGTCAATCGAACGCAGATTATTGAGGAAATTCACAAATCTCGTAGATTTAGGGACTTTCAAATGAGTTCTCGCTCATATGTGATTTTATAATACAAATTTGAATTGCTTTCGCGTTTACGTGCTTACGCGTTTAATGTATGCACAATGATTAATTAGTAAGTCTGGGTTGTGAAAATAATTGTAAACCGACATAGGCTTGTGCCGAAGCTCAGTTTCCAAGGCTTGGGTGACATGAGTCAAACCATTGGAACGAGGCTTGGACCGATGCTCAGTTTCCAAGGCTTGGCGGAAATGATTCTAATCATTGGGCCAGGCTAGGAACGAGGCTTGGACCGACGCTCAGTTTCCAAGGCTTGGGGGAAATGATTCTAATCATTGGGCCAGGCTTGGAACGAGGCTTAGACCGATGCTCAATTTCCAAGGCTTGGGGGAAATGATTCTTACCATTGGGTCAGGCTTGGATCGATGCTCAGTTTCCAAAGCTTGGGGAAAATTATTCTAATCATTGGGCCAGGCTTGGGCCAATATTTAGTTGCCAAGGCTTGGGTGCGATGAATCTAGCCATTGGGCAAGCCTAGGCCCAAAGTTTGGTCCGATGCTCAGTCTCCCAGGCTTGGCAAATAACCATTGGCTCAAGGCTTGCCCAATTGTCAGCCTTGGCAACTCTTACCTGGGTTGTTTCAATCTAAAATCTACCTAAATTTTTTTAAATTTTCCCGAAACTAACAAGCGATTGGAAAATTTTCTTGCAAATTTAGAGAGTGCTTTTAATTTGCTACAAACTGAGGGAAAATCATTGGAAAATTAGCAATATTTATGAAGTTATCGGCGAAAATATTAGAAAAATATGTAACTCTAGATTATTTCCGAATTTCCGAAAGTGAATTATTTGAAATGCCCTTTCAAATTCCGTCTAGATCATTAAAATCCATTGGAAAATAAACGAAAATTCTTTGTTTAAAATAGAGACAATTTGAACTGTTATCGTTAATCAAACTTACTCTACTAATTATAATGCCAGCGATTGATACCCGGATTTTAGGCCCTTTTAGCAGCTTATAACGCAAATCAACCCCATTCCAAAACGATACAAAATAGCGTTTTATTTGCAGATTATCACCACCGTGTAGACGATAACCATCATAGTCGACAATCACTAAAATTTCAGGATAAATCGTGTATGGAGCTTCCCGTTTCGTTCGATTTTTCTTTATTGTTGTACTTCTTTTGTAACGTTTTGCTAAATGATCAGGTTCCATGAAGGCTATTAAAACACGAAATCGAACAAAATTTCTAAAAATTCAACTCTTTTAATTAGAATAATCACCATAATCGCTCATAAAATCATCCAAAGTTTGGTTCCTTCTATAGATAATGTGATGTTTCGTTTCGATTTGATGTTGTTTACGTTTTATTGGTAATCCTGTATCGATGGCCACTTCAGCACTCAAATCACCATCGGCATCTAAGAACATTTCATCGTCATCAACTGTCGCTTGTTTCAGTGGCATTTTCAAGAATCTGGACGGTAATGGACGGATGATCAAATCGGGACCGATGCTGCCTTCCTGGAAATTTCCAAACAAAAACTTTCTATATTTTTTACCTATTATCCGAGTCGTTTTTTTTTTAGTTTTGTAAAAGTTAGACAGTAAACTTTCTTTTCAGTTGTACACGACAAGCTAAAAGAGATTGTGCATTATGTTATGCAATATTTGCTTAAATGGTGTTGATGGATATTATTGTTTAACAACAAAATTACAACAATTTTCTAATATTTTGTAAGATGGTGAATAAATAATAGAAATTTGCTCTTGAAATTCGATATGCTCGATTTTCAAGAGCAAATACACAAAAAACCGATTGGTTTCACACGAGTTTTTGTTATTTAAAATAAAACTTCCGTTTCCAACATGAGCGCAATTAATTTATTTCTTATATCAAACAATCCGTCATTGTTTTTTGTGTTCAGTAAAGTTGATTTAATATTGAACGCAAATCCAGCTGATAGGTGCCTTTACAAAAAAGTCATGGTTGTTGAAATGGCCTTAAATAATGATAGCTCGCCGTTAACTCTATTATTAGCGAAAAAAAATGAATGAAAGAACAGAAGGGAAATCCTTTTCGTATTGTTATATAGATGTATACTCTATGTATACAAATCGGTCTTTACCTTGACCAAATTTCGTTTTTTAAGCTGATTATTTCGTTAACTTGTACAAGAAATATAAATGTACCGTTGATTCTTTAGAAAAAGTATTTTTTCCAATCGACCTTAACACGGTAATGTGTGCATTTTTTAATTGACCCCTTTTCCAATGATAATAATCATAAAAATCGATTGCTAATCTTACTTTTGTAATTGTAACTACTGCGAAATCGATGCTAGTTTCAGAAACATATAGCCGAACAACAATTTAAAGGTCAACTTGGCTAATATTGAGATAAATTAGTATTGATAACTATTAATTGACAGTTAGGGTTTTTTGTCCGTTAAATCCGTGAATGCCAAGGTAAATTCTGTAAAAAAATACATAAACCGAGATAAATGAAGCGAGTTGAAATTTCGGTTTCCTAGAATTCTAGAAAGAGTTTACAAATTATAGACGCCAATATCTCAAAATTTCAACCCAAATGTTCCAAATGTCAAGTCAAGTGGACGAATTGGAATCAGTCCGGCTATATTATCTCGCTAGCACTTATAAGTGGGATTTAAACAAAATTTTGGATTACAAATTTAAACTTTACAGTTTTCTTTCAAAAAATCCAGTTACACGTGAATTTTAATTAGTTTTTTCAGCCAATTCGCAACTGTCGCTGTGAATTTTGATTCTAATAACGGTTATCAAAATTGTGAATTTATTATCAAAATTTAAAAGTTTTCAAATCCACCAACTGGTTTCGATAATATAAAAAAATCAACAATTTAAATTAGATTAAATTAAAGAAAGTTCGCTAATCAGTTTATTGATTAACCACATTAACATTAAATAGTTTTAATTACAGTTAAAGTAGGAAATATTATTGTACGTTGGTCTTTATGGTCTGAATAGTAGTATTTCTAACATATTTCCTTTAAATAAACATAAACATACCGACTTTATTGTCTTGAACTTTTTCTTTCTAACCAACTGTTCCGTATTGAAACAAAACCTGTTCCAACTGAAATTCAATTCCAATTTTTATTCCCCTTAATCAATCGAAATAATTCAATTTATCTGATATTTAAGTCACGGTTTTCGTTATAAAATACAACTATACGATAATTGTTGAAATTATTGTCGTTATTTTTGGTTTCATTGTTGTAAAAAGCCGCAATTATTGTGCAAATTAATAAGGAATCATCGCTCTTGTATTGTTGTTATTATAATTTTAAATGTGGAAAAAATAAAGAGATAGTCAGATCGTTTAGCAAATGTCATAAAGGCCAAGGTTTAATTTATTTTACAAGTTTGTTTATTTAAAAATTCCCTTATTTTTCTTGTTATTACTTTATTTGACAACTCACCACAACAATAGAGTCCTTGTGATTTCTCAATAAAATGGCAGCTTGATTCTTCTCATCGTGATAAACATCACCAATATCTTCATTACTCTGAAAATTATTAAACAAAAAAACAATACATAAAATTAATTAATATTCAGATGAAAGTTGTAATGTTACAACATTAGGTAGACAACATAAAAAAAAAACAGGATCTTTTTTCAGGTGGGGCTATAATTAACAGGAAATGCAACCTAAGACAGAATTAATTACGATTTTTGGTTTTCCTGTTGTTGTTGTTCTTGTTGTTATTGTATTTTCAGGGTTTTAATTCTTTTTACTCCATTTTATAACTGTGGCTATATTTCTTTCATTGTTTACCGATTAATTTATGTTCATTTTAGAATATTCTAGTATTTTTTTGTTTGTAATACCAGATTTTTCAACCTATTTTAAGTAGAACAATATAAACAATTTGCTGTTGTTTATAATAAATAAATAAAGAATGGATAAAAGAAAATATTCGTTATTATATCACAAAATTTTACAACTTCTCTGTTCTGAATAAATTAACATTTAATTAAAAATTATTGTACGACCTGATTACTAAATTGCAAAATTCGGAACATATCGCATATCCCGTCGAAAATTATTTTTGAATTCTATTTCAACACACCAATTTCAAGAATCTTTATACGGCTTGAATCGTAGTTACTTTCAGAAAGCTTCAAATTTGGTTTGGGTACAATATTCTCAACTTTTCAGCGGACTAGAAATCAAGTTTTTTAAATAGATCTAGAATACTGCAAGTTAATTGAGTTCCAATATAGTCATGGTAACGGATCACCAAAAAGTTACAGAATACGACTGATGGTTGTTAAAATTAGCTGAAAAATCCACAGTTGAGTGAATTTCGTAACTAATTCTATTAGAACTTCTTCAAAAATAGATAATTTGTTAAAAAATATACAGAATTTGGGCTAAATATGGGGCAAATTTGACAATGAGTCAAGCCAATTTAGACGAACCATAATTTACTTATTAATAATCAAATTATTCATTAAAAAAATAGTAACAATACCCTTGCCGGCTATTATTACCCAAAAACAAAAGACCATTGTGAAGCAACTGATTTATTCAAAGATACAAACTTGGAATATTGTAATAAGATTATAAGAGAACTGTTTTATTTGTTTTTATAATTATTATAATTATCCAGCGATTTCACTTGTACGAAATATTAGACGGTAAATTGGAAAAAAATATGATTATTTATTCAATCAATGATTAGTAGAGCATTGGAGGTCATTAATTTTCCCCACTTTTTGTTTAAATTTTTTTTTTTAATTCTAATGTTTTTCATTTTTGGAAAATTAATATTCACTGAACCGTTCTATTATTGTTATACAAAATAGAGAAAAAAGAGTTTTTTTTTCAGTTATAATTGTGTATAGTAGAGCGGATTTAAACAATAATTAAACAATTAGAAAATTGTTTAAAACGCTTCAAATATTTTTATTTATCTATTAATTAATTTTTAATAATAGCGATAATAATAATACAATAATAATAAAATTAAACGGAAATATGTGTGTTATACGGTGTTTTAATGGTTTATTCAAAAGTGATAATCATCACTTTCACTATTTTATAAACTGTTCCGTTTATTAGAAAATCTTCGTTTGTTGGCATTATTCGTTTAGTCGAAGAAGAAAGCAAATATTTGGCAACTCCACATTCTAATTTAATCTCTAATTAACACGTTAATTAACCAAAATCCACAATTAAATGATCAAAAACGGGAAAGTTTAAAATCAGCGTAACTGTACAAGTTGATGACTTTGGTACAGAATACGGTTGTAATTAGGATTTTGCATTTATTAGGCTAATAATTATAGACTTTAAGGTGGACGCTACTGGTCCAGCAGATCTAAAGTTATTATTATTTTATTATTATTATTATCATTATTTTATAGGATAGTGAAAGTTGTTCGACCTAGTTAACTTCTGGCATTTAAATTTAGTTAAACCATTGTTTAAAGAAAAATTGTATTCTTTTATAGACGAAATCGATGTTGAATAAGAGGATGATCAATGATAATTTCCTATTTCTCTTAATTTATATTAATTTTTTTTAAATATTAGACACACGATTCAATCGATCATAATTGTGGCATTGGAGAATAAAATATTACATGGTCTTTAAATTATTTTAAATGTCATTTTAAGTTGAAATCAATTAAGTAAATATTAAAAATTATTATAAATTCATCGATTAATTGTTGGATAAATTAGATTTTTTCGATATTATTTCACTGCCATTGTCAAGTATTAAATTTCAATCCTTTTTGGTTTGTTGACCATCGAAAAAATTGTAATGAAATCAAAAGTAAATTCAATTACAACTGTTTCTATTTCTTAATTATAAACGATCATTATCGGGTGAAAGTGGGAAATTTTTAGATGAATTACCGATTGGAATTAGTAATTGATAATCGATTTTAACAGAGGAAGAACTTGACAAAGAACGAAAAAAATCCTTGAAATTTAAACGGTTTTTTTGCCATCGATTGTGATCGAAAAAGATGGAGTCATCTAGAATATCAAATAAACAATTCTAATCGAACCAAAATTAGATCGGATCAAGAAACGCTAAAGAAATCGAATTTCATCAAGGTAAAAAATCTTATTATGTTATTCGATGCGACCTCTGAAGAAAATGAAAGTCTCATCTAACATCATCAATACCGTCACGGAGGATTTTTATTTTTTAAGATACCCGAACCATACTAATGATGGGTTGATGATGATGATAGTATAACCTTTCTGTTATCTCAACGATCCATAATCAAATTAATTCAAAGATTATACAACGAATCGATTCAATATTGAAAAAAACGTACTTTCCCGATTATCTCGAGATTTATTGTTGTCTTTTATATTGCTACCGCGTAGTTGATCTCAAGTGTTATTAAAATTCATAGAAAGCAACGTTTCAGGAATAATTGTGGGAAATTATTTCAATAAAACTCACCTCGGGTAATTCAACGTATTCGACACCGTGTTGGGCGGTAGCATTCGGTTCGACCGACCACAATTTCAGTTTGTTCTTCTTAAATAAGCCAACATTCGGTATTAGACTCAAATTTAAATGTTGCCCAAACGCTGTCAATTTCAATTGTGTTGTTAATAAACCATCACTTCTATTATGGATCGAATTGAAATCGGAATCAATTAAATTCTCATTATCCGATGATAGTTCACGTTTCTTTACATGATGGTGAATTTGTACAATCTCATATTCTGGCACTGTAAAGTTGATAATTATAAGTTAATTTCTCTAATTCCCCAAAGTGTAGCCGTAGGGAAAGAAACAATATCTCACATAAAATGATTGATGATTCTCAACATTTTGAAATGATTTGTATAATTACAGGTTATAGTGATTGTAATTTGCTACCTCGTAAGATTTCTTTCCCATACATCTTTCAACTATTACTTAATTAGAAACGTACCTAAATTATGATCGTCTACATGGAACGTACTCCGTAATTCATCAACTGTCATGAGTTTGTGGATCTGTAATAGAACATAACTTAATGACACCTTTTAACGTGTGAAAACACGAAATTTCCATAAAATTTTCGTCGAATTTCGAAAAGAAAACAGACAAAAACAAACAGGAAGGAAATGTTTAATAACAAATAAAATTACTCCATATATGCGAGTATATTATCAACATTTCACGGTTGAGATTAACAATTTCTTTTTTTATCGTGTTCGTTGGAAAGTTGTCTCCTATTAAAATAATAATTGTAAAAAAAGAATTTCAGCGGATTTTGCACCTTGATCTATCATTGAAGTCTCCGGAGATTTTCGTATTTCCAACACCAAATCAATGGAATTCTCTACATATTTTGACGCTTATGATTAATTATTGTATTTACAAAATGTCATTATTATTAATTTTCGATGTTTTTCTAAGAAATCACAAAATTTAATAAAAACGTTTATGTTGACGTATCATTGAACTCACCGCTCGATCATAACATAAATGTTGATAAATGATTTTAGTGGCCAGACATAAATTATTTTTACTATTTGTTGCGTTTTTGTTTATTAAAAAATTATATTTAAATATATGGCCTTGTTTATTTCCCCACAATTACCGAAGATTTTCCTTGATTTAAAGTTATTACCTGTGTAAATGTTAATAAATAATTAGAATTTTTGCAAATTCTTCTGGGAATATTTACAATTTTTCTAATTATTTATTTATTGATTTTTTAACGTTCTACAACTAGTTAGAAACTAACAAATCTCTTCTGAACGGTTTCCCAGTGTCCGTTTCTTAATGTTAACAGAACCAAGGACAACAACTTGGCAAGAAAAATCTAATTATAAGTACTCTACACACACGATAACAGAAACTCTTGTTTATACCGATAAAAAATTGTATATTTTACAATAGATTCATATTTTGATAAGCGATTATCACGTTTTTATTGTCTTTATCGATTCGTATGTAATTCCAGCCGGAAATTCGATCTTTGATAAAACGCTAATTATTGCAATTATTATAATAGGAGAAACTTTAGAAAAATTCTTAGAAATCAAATAAATTACAGGTCAACGATTTGTCGCGAACTCTATTGTGGAGACGATTTCAAACCGAAATTTGTCGTAATTCACAAACAATCAGCGTTTCAGGAAGACATTTCGGTATGCCCCTGATTTTTATCGGTTTTAATCGAAAATTTACCACAAAAAAACGGCGTCAATTGACACGATACATTGACTCTATTATTACTCATCATTGTTTTTTTGAATCTTCACCAACGCCATGAATGAAAGAAAAATTATCGATAATAACCTAACCGTATAAAGGACAACAACCTTTAAACGAATACAATCGGCCAATTTTTCAGAAAATTGCACAAATTTGCGCCCTCAATTACTGGATCTTTCATAAACAAAACGGTAATTTACTCGAAATTGTTTCCACCCGGAAATTCGTCTGTCCTTTCTACAAATTACTTTAATTACTGAGTAATTCATAAACAAAATGTCCGTTAATTCCAGCTTGTTTTCAACTAGGAAAATCTTCAGTTGTTTATGTAAATAGCCCTTAATTACTGCATGATTCATAAACAAGATGTTGATTTGCATTTTATTAATCTTTAACGATCGTGTAAATCAAGGGGGAGAACACGTGCAGTACCTATTAAAATTTCAAATAATTTACGTAACAATAGAAATAATTGTTTTCCGGCCCTGAAAACCATCAATAGAGTTCTACACTGTTGTCAACAATTGTCCCTGTATCAGTTTCCATAAATGAATGATTATAATGATAATGATGATGATGATAATTTAATGTAAATTTAAATACAAATAAACCTTGTAAATTCACTCCTTCAACTGTCTATTTTACACACGTAAACATTTTTCGGTCACTTATAAATTAATCAAAGTAATTCTTCTATGTGATAAATGATATTAAATGACAGACAACTGGGTCAAAGCCTACATTCAGACATAAAATGGGATGATTCTTATCAAGAAAATTCGTACTTACGTCATGTGATAAAGTAAATGGTAGTAATGAGAAAATTAACGTTGATAGTAGTAATAGAGATGACCGTGTCTGGTCCATGGTATCCTGTAAGATAAAAAAAACAATCAAATAAATTAATAACAAGATTGTAAAATGTTTGTCAAAAATTGTAAACTTTACGTCAATTCGCTTCCTAATAATTAGACACTTATGTAATGGTTTTTATTGTTTGATTTTCTTAGAAGATTCGGGTTTTTTTTTCGATTTTACGATATCTTTTATTTGTTGAAACAATATGAATGAGAGTATAATATTGGATGATGGTCTAACAGAAAATTAACGCCCAGTTGACTATCAATTAAGTTAATCAATTTTCATTTTTTTCAGCCTTCATAATCAGTGTAAACTGAATAATTGACAATTCAATTGAGTGTTTTACGAGAGTAGGCGCGACTATAACTTTAATGCAGTAAAAATCGTTCAATTGCAATAGATAGGCAAATTTTCGGTTGTATTCTCTAATTTTTTGACCGTTCGTTACCATAGCAACGACCGCTTTTGAATAATTGTTTTATTCTTGTCTCTTCATTTGTATATAAGATGGAATTGTCGAGTGAGATAGAAGTTCTGCAGAGATTCAATCTTCAGTATTATCATTGAAGTATAAAGCAACTGAAATTTTCTAATTTTTTGACTACTCGTTACCATAACAACGGCCGCTTTTGAATAATCTGTTTTATTATTGTCTCTTGTCTACTCATAAGATGGAATTGTAGAATGAGATAGAAACTGTGCAGAGATTCAATCTCCAGTTTTGTCATTGAAAAGAAACAAGTATAAAGTAACTGTTGTCGTGGTAACCTGTCGCCAGTTAGAGAATACCGTTTGTTAAAATTTTATTGAAAAATTTCTTTGTGGTAACAAACGATTCGAAAAATGTGCTCGAGGAAGTGATTTTTAAACGAAATAATCGTGTAATAACAAATGAAGCGGAATCAATTTTGCGATTTTTTTCGAAAGCAGCGTTTCTTTGTTGTAAAGACCCTGAAAATAGTGCGTTTATAGCTCTAGACCAATAATTTGTGCTAATTTTCTCAATTATCTCAAATTCGAAGAGAAAGATTTATTGATTTATCACATTTTAATCACCATTTATTTTAATTTTTGAGATATTTTCGTGTTTTTTTCTCAAAATTTGCTGTTAGACCCTAAAACAAGACAATTCTTGACCCTCTAGTCCAAATTTTACATTCAAAAGTGTTCGATTTGGACGTTTTAAGTCCACTTTAATGTTGGTTTATCATGTTTTAATGAATAATTTTTAGACAATTTCGTGATTATTTCTGAAAATTTGCAATTAAATCCTGAAAACAAGACGATTTAGAGCTGTATTCTTGACCCTCTTGTCCAAATCTATTTTCATACTTTAATTTAATTTTAATCTTTAAATATTCTTGTTATTTCTCTCAAAATTCACTGAAATTGCGATAATTAGAGCTAAATTCTTGAGTCTTTAGTCAAAATTTTATATTATTGTTCTCGATTAGGGGCTTTCCTAACTATAATTTAACGCTCCCAATTGTTACACCACTGTTTATTTTCCATTACAATATATTCTAAATGTCAACTTTCTAATATTATAACAATTACTTAATAATTATTAACGAATTTATGATTTAATTAAGTAACTTGCAATTTTCGTAAATCGATTCTTATACAATACCGTACAGGAAATAAATATTTGAAACTTGGTTTTTCGAAATGCCTAAAATGAAAAAAACAAACAACCTTGCTCTCTGCTATTGATTTATGTTTTATTTATTTGTCTTTTATCCTATGTAGGTAGAAATATTCAATATCGATTTAAATATTTCTCGTATTTGAAAAATAAAGTAAAGAAACCGCCCTGAATAATTGTTAATTTAATTTATTTATAATTATGATTGTGTATTTAAAAGAATAAGAATATTTCTAGACTTTTGATATAATAATAATCCAGCCTTGTCAGGGTCTTTTCAAGAACTTTAGAGAAGAAAAAATCAACTACAGTTATACTATCGATACGTTTCCGTTTCACTATTATAGCATTGTTTTATGATTATGAAATCGTGTTTTTTTTTCAATATAATTTTTGTTACAATACCAACAACAACAACAACAAGTTAACGAAAGCCACGCCTGAATTTAATGCATATTTATTTAATAATTGCCTGCACGATTTTACCACACAATACTAGTTATTCGAAATTGGACAAAAAACTGATTTACTAAGAGGAATGTACAATTAAAACTAATCATAATAAATTCAGATTTATTCAATTTGTACGACTTTTATTGGTTTACAATCGATTTTAATTTTTGATTGCCATTAAAAATTCGTCGTCTGTTTTTTATTCTTCCTCTATAATTAGCTATTTCACAATTATTAAATCGTTTATGTTAATTAATTAGGAACGAGAAGAACTGTCGTTCTCCTTCAGCCAGTCGGATGCAGATGACCGATTTGACTTGTTTTAGAGAGTAAAAGCGACAATTATTTCCATATTTAGTCGAAAAAATCTTCTCTTCAATCCTTAGATGCACTCGAATATTACGAAAGAAATGGTGCGAAAATTACCGTTATGTAACACTCTAAAGTAATTAAACTTTGATTGTCGATCAGAATCCAGATGGAAAGTTCTAAAGCGTCTTTCAATCAAAAATTGCTTCGACTCTATGGTCGAAGCTTAAACTTTCGAAAATCGACAATTTAAGCCAAAATCTAGACTCAAATTCGAAAATTTAACTTTCCTACTCACATAAATTAACTCAATTGAATTTTTCCAAAAACAATTTATCTTTTGGCAATAAATTGATCAGATAAAGTCATCGTGGGCCGACCATAAAACCGATATTGTCTTTATTATTATGGTTTTTTTAACTTATAAACAATAAATGCACATTATAATTGTCGGTAAAACCGCAGATGAACCTTGGCAAGATCAGAAACATCCATTAGAAGCTCCTCTTGTTTGTTTTTCGTCAATAAATTCTATGACGATTTAAATTTTTTACGACCGAACATGAGAATATTAACCTTAGAAATTTCATAGACACACAGACACAGATTCCAAGGCCTTTTCACCACATCTGTGAAGAATCACAAGAAAAAACCTAATTTCGAAAATTATACTTCATCCATTATAAAAGTAGTCGACTTGACTGGGACACGTGAGGTATCCGATCAAGGCGTAATATCAATGAAATAATGCTAATTATTAGTGTAAATATGTCGAATAGTTCAGCGTACAGTCATGAAGGCTGCAGGAGTGCCCGGTTCATTATAGAGGAAACTAAAGGTGTTTTGTATTGTCTAAGTCGTATAGAAATCGTCAATTTTCTAAATGTAGTTACAGGAAAAAAGACGCTGCCGGAATTGAACTCGAATCTCCCTAATTGCCGGCCAATTCGGCTATAATAGGAGATAATTTACGTAATTATACGCGAATTTGGTAGAGATAAATCGCGTTTTTTCAGTTTCACTTTCATCAGAGTTCGTCTTCACGACACTTCCCTATCGAATTTCCGCAATCTTTGCGTTTTTCGGATTTTTACAGCGAATTTCACCGAGTAAGATTTGGGTTTTTTCGTTTGCAAACAAAAAACGAATTGATCAAATTTACAACTTTCGTCCAAATAAAGTGCTTTCTATTCTTGAATTTTTTGGAAAATTCGATAATTTCCGGATTCGTTTCATTTGAAACTAGTTGGTTTTGAATAAAAATGATAAACGAAAGTTATATTCACATTCATTGTCATAATTTTAATTTAAAAACGTTGCGTTATATGTATGCGAGTTTCTCTTGAAGGCTGTCTAACGTAAAAACTCAACAACCGTTACAATTACGTTATAAAGTCATATAATTGTATTTGTTAGTTAATGCTTAATTGTAGGTGGAGATTGCATATCTTAGCAAATATCTATTAAGTCGAATAAAATTAATTTTTTTTCGAAAACAATAAAGTGCGACATTTGGAAAGGTTCTTATGTAAGTTTCGGTTAATTTCGATTAATTCGATTAATTTTCGTTAGAATTGTTGGTGTACCTGCACAAAGAACGTGCTTTCTCCATCAATGACGATTTATGTAAATTTTTCTATGTTCGGACGTAGCGAACAAAAAACTTGGTAATTTCAGGTCAATGTTTATTTCCGTCAATTTAAATTCAACCCACTGAATTAATTCGACTGAAAATTCAAAATTTCTTGTAATTAATCGAGGATATTTCGTTAATTTTCAGTCGGATTTGGCAAGAACGTTTATGTGCAAAAGAGACATTGTATTGTTTCGCATGTTCGTCAAAACGAAAATTATGCAATTTATTAGTAATAACAAACAACAATGAACAAAAATAACAAATTTTCAGATTGCCCAATCGAATTTCCAATTATTTGCACGTCCGATTGGAAAATCTATTTTATTCAAATCGTTTCAAGGTGAATTTTCCCTTTTTTTCCAGTTTAATTGGGCAATTCTACGGTTGTATTGGCGGAACTTTGGGGAATTCTCCGAGAGTACAGTCTCATTGTCTCAAGGCGATGTGTACGCACGGTTTAAACCGTGAAATCGAAAGGTCACAACCCCAAGTTCCCCCTAATTATTGAATTATTTTCCAACTAATCGTGTAACACTTCTTAACTGTTACAAAATCGAGCAGTAGCAGTAATTACAACAGAAAGTAAAAGTGTACAACTAGCGATAATTCGTTGATTTCATTTATGCACACAAGTAGATTGAGATTTTCAATACGAGATTTTTGTAAACTTCGAAATGTTACGTTGTTTTTCAATTTCGTTTTTTTGTGTGTTGCTCATTGGTTAGAGGAGACTTTACAATAATCCTTTCACCAGTTTCACTTTCAAATCCAGCTGATTAGAGTGTGAATTGAGAATTATATAAAACGAAAATCTTACCAATCGTTTGAAATATCCCAAAATAATATTCGGCCCTTGATCGAAGATTATCACAGATCACTGCACTATTGGTTTATGAACGGTTAACATTAAGTTTCCGGCCGAATTTTTACCATTTTGCGATTTTCCGAAATTTGCGCGAAAATCGGATATAATCCACGGAATCGGCGATTAGAAAGTCCGGCGACTCTCAATTTCTATCCAAGATTTCTTGTACGATTGCGACAAATTTACGGTCGCGGTTTCGTGCTCGATAATCGATAATTTTTCAAAAATAAAAAATAATAAATGGCTGATTAATTTGAGAAAATCGAAATTGAAATTATCGACAATTCCGGTTGTCGTTCGTTCTGTTCATTACACCCGATTTGGATTCGAATTTGGGGAATGTTGTGGCGATAATGTCGCGACTTCAACTAGACTTTAATAAAGACTTGTAAGAGTTTTACTTTGTTTTACAAGAGAGAGAATATTGTTAGGTTTTGGGTGGTAATGTTATATTGAGTTATATGTGAAAGAGAGTGCGCGCGCCTTCGCGCATATCCAACTTAAATCATTTTATTTTAAATCCAGCATTTTGATAAACGCATACACACAAATATCCATCCGTCTATCTAATGTTTGATTGTACAGAGAGGGAAAGTGTGTGTCTCTACACGTATGACGGACGGTGAAAGGAAACCGAAAAGGATATTATTACTCGTACCGTACCCGGATTATTACCATTATTATTAAAACTGGCTACCAAAGTGCGGGCGTACTGATTAGACAACTTTTGCTGCAACTACAATACTACTTCCTCGGGGAAATAATCTATTCAAAAAAAAATAGATCACTTTTAGTTTCGTCTAGTTCTACTTTCATTCGAATACTTTCGATTTAATTATTAGTTTTGTTTACTTTTACAACGAACCTTGGAACTTATTTTGAACTAGAAATTTAGATCATAAATCACAAGCTATACGATAAAAATTATAGGTGGCTACTTTTCGACAGTATAGTTGATTATAAAGGTAGAACCACAATGGATACCGTTACCCGAAGATGAGTTATTGACCTAAGAGTCGCAAGAATTATAGAATTGTAATTCCTAATTCATCAAAACGATAACTATGAGTAAAGTACTAATTTGAGCCATTTCAGTATGTTTTTAGAATTGCACAAAGCTTCAGATTCGATCTGGAGAATAATTGGAAAATTTTGGAGAAACTGTAACTTTAACAATAGAATCGGGGCTATTTGCATCAAATTTGGCCAATTTTGAAACGAACGTAGCTATGATAAAAGCATGAATACGATAAGTATTAGTTTATGAGCCAGAATTTTGGGAGGTTCTTTCAAAAGTTGAATCCAAAAACTAAGTCAAGGGGCCGGACTAGAAGTCGGTAAATGAAGTGGAAACTTTGACGATTTCTCCTTCATTTTCTAATGGAAATTTAAATTTTTGGGTTTGTTCTAAAGAGCATTTAAAGGGATATGAGAATAGCTATGCGCTACTTGATCAATGAAACAGTCCATTTTCCACGCGATTTTCCCAAAAAGAATCAAGTTTTTGACATAACAACAGCATAACTTTAAAATCCATAGAACAAACTGGAAAAGAGCCGGTTTTCAGGAATACTGCCATGTTAATTAGAAAATTTCTTCCATATTTGGAACGCTCCTAATTTACTATCAACCAGACCCATATTCATTACAAACAAACCAATATAAGCTTAGTTATGGGGGACAATTTCAAAAATGCATGCTTCTAAATTTTCATCTAAAACTCAAAATTTCTACAATATTTTCCAAAACTATAAAATCCCTGTTATGCAGCTTGAAATGCTCTTTCAAAAAAGCCAAAAATCTAGAGTTTTCAATAAAAAATGAAAGAGAAATCATCAGTTTCCCACTTTTTACCGACTTCTAGTCCGATTCTTTAAGAAGAAGTCAATCTTTCAATTATACTAAAGTCGTTATTGACTAGAAACAAAATCGGGATTATTGCATCAAATTCGACAAATTTTGAACCTAATGTAGTTTTGATAAAGGCATTACGGCGATACATATTAGTTTATGAATCAGAATTTTAAAATTGCATTGCAATATTGGTGGAATATTGGCAATATTGCTACAATATTCATGCAATGTTCCAGCAATATTGTGTGCTCTAGGGGTTGTGATGTTCTTTCAAAAGTTGAACTCAGGGACTAACTCAAGGGTCGGATTAGAAGTCGGTAAATGAAGTGGAAACTTTGACGACTTCTCCCTCGTTTTCTAATGGAAATTCAAGTTTTTGGCCTCTTTAGAGAGCATTTAAAGGGATATGAGAATAGCATCAGCTAAGTGCTACTTACAATTAGTAAATGAAATAGAATAGAAAGAGATTGTCCCACAAAAAGAACCAAGCTTTTCATATAACAACAGCATAACTTTAAAAAGACCCGTTTCAAAAGAACAAACTTGCTAGTTTTCTTAATTTTCTGGAATACTAGCAGGTTAATTAGAAAATGTCTTGCACGTTTGGAAAGCTCGTAATTTGCCATCAACTAAATCTCATTTTCATTGTAAACAAACTTTTATGATCTTAGTTATGAACGGATTTTTTTTTAAATGGATGCTTCTAGATTTTCATCTAAAACTCAAAATTTCTACAATATTTTTCAAAACTATAAAATCCGTCTTATACAGCTTGAAATGCTCTTTAAAAAAGCACAAAATCTAGAGTTTACAATAAAAAATCAAAGAGAAAACGTCAATTTCCACTTTTTACCGAGTTCTAGTGCGGTTCCTTCAGTCATATTAAAGTCGTTATTGGCTCAAAATAAAATCGGAACTATTTGTATCAAATTTGACAAATTTTGAACCGAATGTAGTTTTGATAAAAGCATGAATACGATAAAGATTCGTTTATGAGTCAGAATTTTATGATGTTCTTTCAAAAGTTGAATCCAGAGACTAACTCAAGGGGCCGGACTAGAAGTCGGTAATTGTAGTGGAAACTTTGACGATTTCTCCTTCATTTTCTAATGGAAATTCAAGTTTTTGGGCTTGTTCTAAAGAGTATTTAAAGAGATATGAGAATAGCATCAGCTAAGTGCTACTTGTTGTTAGTAAATGAAACAGCCTGTTTTCCAAGCGATTTTTTCACGAAAAGAACCAAGTTTTTCATATAACAACAGCATAACTTTAAAAAGACCGTTTCAAAACAACAAACTCGACTCTTTTTTTTAATTTCCCGGAATACAACCAGGTTAATTAGAAAATTTCTTGCACACTTGGAAAGCTCGTAATTTCATATTAACTAAATCCCATATTCATTGCAAACAAACTGATATGATATGATCTTAGTTATGAGGGAAAATTTTAAAAAATGCATGTTCTAGATTTTCAACTAGAACTCGAAATTTTCACAATATCTTCCAAAACTCTAAAATCCGTCTTATGCAGCTTGAAATGCTCTTTAAAAAAGCCCAAAATCTAGAGTTTTCAATAGAAAATGAAAGAGAAATCGTCAAAGTTTCCCGTTTTTACCGACTTCTAGTCCGGTTCCTTAAGCAGAAGCCTATCTTTCAGTCATATTAAAGTCGTTATTAACTAAAAACAGAATCGGGATTATTTGCATCAAATTTGACAAATTTTAAACCGGACGTAGTTTTGACAAAGGCATGAATACGATAAGTATTAGTTTATGAGTCAGAATTTTGTGAGGTTCTTTCAAAAGTTGAATCCAGAAACCAAGTCAAGGGGCCGGACTAGAAGTCGGTAAATGAAGTGGAAACTTTGACAGTTTCTCCTTCATTTTCTAATGGAAATTCAAGTTTTTGGTCTCTTTAGAGAATATTTAAAGGGATATGAGAATAGCATCGGCTACTTACATTAAGTAAATGAAACAGCCTATTTTTCAAGCGATTTTCCCACAAAAAGAACCAAGTTTTTCACATAACAACAGCATAACTTTAAAATCCAAAGAACAAACTCCAAAAATACCCGATTTTACGGAACACTGCCAGGTTAATTTGAAAATTTCTTGCATATTTGGAAAGCTTCTAAGTTACTATCAATCAAACCCCATGTTCATTGCAAACAAATTTATATTAGTTGAGTTATGAGGGAAAATAAGGAAACAACATACTTCTAGATTTTCATCTATAACTCGAAATTTTCACAGTATTTTCCAAAACTATAAAATCCGCCTTATGTAGCTTGAAATGCTCTTTCAAAAAAGCCAAAAATCTAGAGTTTTCAATAAAAAATGAAAGAGAAATCGTCAAATTTTCCACTTTTTACCGACTTCTAGTCCGGTTCCTTAAGAAGAAACCTATCTTTCAGCCGTATTAAAGTCATTATTGACTAAAAACAGAATCGAGACTATTTGCATCAAATTTGACAAATTTTGAACCGAATGTAGTTTTGATAAAAGCATGAATACGATAAAGATTCGTTTATGAGTCAGAATTTTATGATGTTCTTTCAAAAGTTGAATCCAGAAACTAAGTCAAGGAGCCGGACTAGAAGTCGGTAATTGAAGTGGAAACTTTGACGATTTCTTCTTCATTTTCTAACGAAAATTCAAGTTTGGCCTTTTTCTAAAGAGCATTTAAAGGAATATGAGAATAGCACCAGCTATGCGCTACTTAGAGTCAATAAAACAGTCTGTTTTCCATGCCATTTTCGCAAAAAGAACCAAGTTTTTCGCATAACAACAGCATAACTTTAAAATCCATAGAACAAACTCGAAAAATGCCCGATTTTACGGAATACTGCCACGTTAAGTAGAAAATTTCTTGCATATTTGGAAAGCTCGCAATTTGCTATCAACTAAAGCATTATATTAGCTGAGTTATAAGGGAAAATAATGAAACAACATACTTCTAGATTTTCATCTGTAACTCGAATTTTTCACAATATTTTCCAAAACGATAAAATCCCTGTTATGCAGCTTGAAATGCTCTTTCAAAAAAGCCAAAAATCCAGAGTTTTCAATAAAAAATGAAAGAGAAATCGTCGAAGTTTCCAGTTTTCCGACTTCTAGTCCGGCTCCTTAAGAAGAAGCCAATCTTTCAGTCGTATTAAAGTCGTTATTAGCTAAAAATTAATGGAAATATACTTGTTGATATCCTTCTTTGTGGTTGCAAGCAATAATCAAACGGTTTTAAAAACGATTAGGACATCATTTGAACGTAACGCAACACGTGATATAATAAATAAATTACAACAACACGATGTCAACTGTCCGAATAAGAAAGTGTGAAAAACAAAATAAGTCACACATCAATGACTTCTTATCAATCTGTTATTATTGTTATTATTATTACTTTATTTTTCTATTATATTTCTACAAATACTTTAGTCCATAAGTAACCATCTATAACTCGAGCCTACAGTTTTGTTGTTATTATATAATAATCAATCGATCAATAGTTTATTATTATTATTGTTAGTAATAATAGTATTATCAATTACAATAGAAATTCCCAATAGAATTTCACAGAAAAAACGCCCAGCCTCCACACAGAACAATTTCCGCATTTTATTCGAACAATTTGCAATTTCTCTAACATTACCAACAATTACAAATTATAATTCCGTCTATATTTCTCATTATCAAAATCATTAAATTAAATTACACTGCAATATTCGTCTTCAAATTTTTGGTGATAATTACAACGGAGGTTTCGTCAAGGTTCACTCATACGATATCTTTTTGTCATCAATCGACGAATATTCGGACAGATAGACGGAAGATGAGCAAAATATGTTTCCACTATATCGATTTTTTATTAAAAATTGTTTCTTATTTATGAGTTGATGACGAAATTTTACGCGGAATCAGTTAGAATTATAGGCTAGGAAGATAAAATAGCATAATTGGTATGTATTATCGTTATTAGCAATGATAATAATTAGTTTTATTAAATTTGTTATCAAGACAGTTGGATAAATTATGGGCCTCTATAATGGTAATAATAAACAATAAATTTGGTCTTTGACTAATTTCTATCTTGTTTCTTGAAATTTTAACTACAAGCATTCAAAAAGTAGCAAAACTCGTAAAAAATTGACGATTTAAAACGAAAATGTCTCAAAATTTAAACTGAAATTCAAGCAGTCAGCCCAAAAATCGGATAAGTATCTTGAAACTTATGAAGGAAACTTCTGAAACTAACGATTTAAGAAAAAAACCTCATGAAACAAGATCTAATGATTCAAGTTGAAAAATTTAGACTCAAAATAGATTAAATCGTACGTTATAAGAAAATTTTGAGGAACAGCTAATTTACCAAAAATCTCTGGTAATTTAGAATAGAAACTCAAAAATTCAGCTCTAAATAAACTAAAAGTGCTCTTTTCACAACTTTGGAGCATTTTTTTACACTAACGACTTAGGAAAGTACCTCAAAACTTTAACTAAGAGGGCAATTAACACAGTTTATGTTTAATAAATTTTTCTACAAAGTTACCAAAATCTAGCTCAAAACGGCCAAAAATCAGCCGTCAATGCATTTTGGAATTCTTTAATTTGGTGATATCGCAAATCGGATAAAATTTGAGACAAAATTAGCAATTCACAACCGTTATTATGTCGTTCCTAAATAATAAAAGTAAAGGTTGAGGACCATTTGTTTACACTCCAATGAAACAAAAATAAATTGTTGTACAATAATAAAATTTGCAAATATACATCTATTATTCTTTAAGATGATGTAATTGATTACCTGTTTCTAATTTTGTTAAAAATTTCATTTTACGTTTTCGCCAATGACAATTACAATATAAAACCATAACTAAAACAATTAATCCAAAATTGATAAATAATCGTCTGCACTTTAGCTAATTTTTTTATTCGAATATTTTTTTATAAATTAACGAAATTTGATTTGTTTAAAACGAGGAATTATTAATCAGAAACAAGATAGGGCAAAGGTGACAATTTCGATTTTCTGATTAGAAAATTATAAAGTCAAGCATTTAGAGACGAGGAAGAGAAAAGGAGTAGAAAAAATCTCCGTTATGATATATTGAAATATGCATAAATTCTTCTATATTTATA
This sequence comes from Mylabris phalerata, assembly GCA_020740385.1. Lineage (NCBI taxonomy): Eukaryota > Metazoa > Arthropoda > Insecta > Coleoptera > Meloidae > Mylabris > Mylabris phalerata. The sequence continues at coordinate 502,985 of JAJEOX010000222.1, forward strand.
CAGAAACATTCAAGACTTATTTACGATATGTACATTTGTATGTTTAGAAGGGAGTCATCGGCTTTTGCTTTTTGACCATGACAAACTGGCCAAAATCTTTGAAATTATAATAATCCATTTAAATTAAACACAAATTTATTTCTTTTATAATCAAATATTTTAACGATTTTATGGTGTGTTTTGAATTTAGTCTCCCCGATTCATGAATATTTCAAAAAATTTACCCGTTTTTCTGTCACGTAAGAAACGTTCACCTTTCAGGAGAAATTAGAAATTTTCAGAATTCCAAGCTTGAATTGCGGCTAAGCTCAACTTTATTAAGTGTCGATAAAGTGGAAGAACTTGCCGGTTTCTTATCAATAGCGTATTTCAAAAAACAGTTAGATTTAAAAAAAAATGGAAATATCGCGTTTTTGTTTTGCATAATTGATAAATTCAACGGAACTCGAAAAGAAGTCTGCTAATAGAGAAGTTTTGTAACAGAATTACAAAAAAAATGATTTTTAATGAATTTTGAATAGATTCCAGCTCCTAAAACGTCCCTCTTTAAAATGGCCAAAAATAGATTTGAATTTTATCACCAAAGTCACCTTTCGAGTGTATTTATAACAAAAATGAACCTCTTCAAGATGGAAAGAAATTATTCATGACAGTCAAATGAATCACGAAAAATTCTGGTGACATACAAGAATGTATATTCTATACATTGACCCACAAGATTTGTTAAAATAATAAATTTTTTCATGAATACTAACCTTAGAAACATCTCTTCATAGAAATTTACCAAAACTTGGCCATCTCCAATTCAATCTTGTTCTTTTTTGACGATAACTACAATTAGCTAGATTTTGCCCTAAATTGGTCTTGTCTTCTCTCCAGTTGTAGTTCCTAAGAGCTGCAATTAAACGAAAGTCAAGTCGGCGAAAATTAAAGAGCCCGAGTATAATTTTTAATAAATTTGGAATTACTGTAATGCTAAATGGGTTTTCATCAGATTTATCTTAATTAGAATAATCGAAGAGGTTTATTATGTAAGATTGGAGTTTTCCATATAAAAATAGAAACAATAAAATCATACTAGACACGTTTAATTACAATTTCAGGTTTTATCTAATTTATTGGTCAAGTTATAAGGGGACAGTTCACTAGAATTCCCCCCGAATATCATTTAAATTGCAATAAATTTTCTTGTTTTTTAAACTTGATTCAAACAGGTGTAATATTCAAATTTCTAAATGAAAAATAAATCTAAATTTTAATAGTTAACCGCACTCGCTCATTCATAGATTTATTTGTTTAAAGATAATCGCGCTGTTGATTTTAATCTCGAGAAATTTCCATAAATTTGGTCAGTCGATGGAAAACCAGAGGCGACAATTTTTTATAATTTCGATGATTGAGAGGAATGGGTTAGATCAGGTTTTTTTTTCCCGGTATACACATTAGATTGATGCGAATCAACGATAAAATAAACAAGACAATCAGGAGACATTTCAACCTGTAAGGTCACGGACAAATCAAAGGAACTCTATCATCTTAATCTTGGACTTCTTTAGCCAGGTTGGCACCGGTTTTTTCACTTCCTAGTAGGTTCAATATCGAAATTAATCAGATAGAAAATACACGCAACCGGCTCATGGGTGACGGCGGTACGTGTATTTTAAAATTCAAATTTGTCGTTAAGAAAACAGGGAAAAAAACTGTGCAAAAATTATGATTTAATGGAGGTCAAAAGCTCCCTTTTTTAAACAAACAAACAAACAATTAGCTAAAAATAAAATAAATATTATTCGAAAATAGAAATGGTGTTTTCGTTTTTTCTGGTGGATTGTTGTTGTTTTGACTGATGTCCGAATTGCCAAAATTTCGGGGCAGTGGCATTTTCAATGACATTTACAGAGCCATAAATTTTGGAGATTACAATTCACAAATTCAAAAGTAAATCAAGATACTCACCATTTTGTTCATTTATAACCCACTGGATGCTCCATAAATCAGTTTCTTTTAACCACTTGGATTTTCCTCGACCACTGGAGATACCGAAATTTAAATAAAATCTGAAAATCTTCGATCTTTATCTTTATTTGTAGAATTCCCCAGATCTAGATTTACAACTGACTTTTCAACAACTGAAATTTACAGGTAATCAGAAAATTCCCAACTATCCAAGCAGAAGCATTTTATATTAAAATATTCAAGGAATAATTGAAATGATTTATGGAAAACTGGAAAGAATCCAAAATTTAAAACACACAATTCTATTGCAATTATTAATAAAATAAAAATATAGCTTGAAAATTATAAATTGTAAAGTTGGACATTTTTTTTGAAACAAGACAGTATCACAGTAATCAATTTATGGTAAGCAGCTGAGTATTTGGAACAATTAGCAGTGAAATTATTGAATGCAAATAGATTTTCTTTCTGTTTTTTAAAAAACAACTACGACTAGGTTCTAAAGGACTACTAAAATTAACATTATCATTATCATATGTATAAACAATTATAATAATTTGAAAATAACATGAAAACAGTCGATATTATAAATTGATTCAAATGTTCAATTTAAAATACTGTAATATTTAATAATTTTACTTATATATTTGTGTGATTGATTAATATTGACTACCACCATTGATTTTATAATCTAAAAATTCAAATATTTCTTTAAATAATTGAATTGGTTAATTATTTGAACTTTCGGCACCATCGTTGTTTGTGTTTGGTTCATTGCTCGAACTTGCCTGTCTACTTCTACCTGTAAAGAAAATTCCCTTTAAATTAACAATTTCAATTTTTCTAGAAAATCGGATGGTCCCCTTCAAATTTAAATGCAATACTTCCAAATCGAATTTGTAAGGGAAGTTTTATTATTTAGCGAGCGATTTGAAAAATATGAAAGAGTCCCGGGGGCTATTGGCCAGAAATTGGAACCTTATAGCTTATTGGATATTTGGTCAAAACACTTTTTGTTTTAATTTCTATTGTTCCTTTGTTAGTTTATTGAGGAGACTTTGACGAATGATTTTTGTTCATTTTCAATGAAAATTCACGTTTTTGGGCTTGTTCGAAGGAGCATTTCAAGCTGCATTAGAGAGATTTTTCAGTTTTTGGAAATGTTGTGGAAATTTTAAGTTGTAAATGAAAATCTAGAATAGAAAAAAGTATCTATACATATACCAAAAATAACCAAAATCGAAAGTTTTGATTTGAGTGGGTCATTTGCTGCATATGATTCGTTTAGAGAGGCTCAAAATTGTCAGAAATGGCGTTTTTGACCAACTTTCAAATGAACTATGAGATCCAAATTTTACTCAAATAATCTCCAGTTAGTTAGGTTAGCTGGGTCGTTAGTTTAGGCTTAGTAAGGCTACTAAGCCTTACCGAACTGCGACTATTCTGTACAGAACCTCTCGCTATTACTGTCCCAGAAAGGATATCTTTACGAAGTTAATTATCTCTCTGGGAGACCTACTCCGTATCTCAGCAGGCGGCAGATTTAGCCCACCGAGGTGAGTAAGCCTATTGCGTACCAACGCTACGCACTCACATAGTACATGCCCAGAAGTTTCATACTCCAGTTCACATTACCTACGCCTTTCACTGTCAGCTAAGCCCAGTTTTTGAAGTATCTGACGGCGCAATGTCCTGTCAGAAACCCCGTGAGGAGTTTTAATTCGTTGCTCGAAAGGTCGAGAAGCTTCTTAGCATTCTATCTATCTCATTCCCGGAGTTTGCCTCCAGTGGAGCATTTTATTGCTCCTTTCCCATCTGCAGATCTCTTTCCCCCATTGGGTTTTAATTAGCCCGCAAAACGGTTCAGGACCTACAAATGGTGCCCCAGCACCTACCTTTGCAAGTTCATGAGCCAGTTCGTTGCCCCTTATTCTCTGATGCCCTGGCGCCCAAGCTAGGGTAAGTTTATTGCCCGTTGCTAGCCGTTTCAGGGATTGGCGACACTCCTAGATGGGCTTTGCCTCAAGGCTATAGTCCTTTAGAGCTTTCAGCGCTGCCTGGCTATCAGACAAAATGTATATTTACACATCCGTAAGGTTTCTTTCTAAACACTCTCTGGCGCACATCTCTAATGCAAGAATCTCAGCTTGCATAATGAAAGGCGACTTTCCTAAGGTTATGGACGCCCTATAATTGGGTCCGTATATTCCTATGCCAGTCGCTTCATCCATTTTTGATCCATCAGTGAACCAGATGGAGAATTTATGATGTAATTGATCAATTCGAAGTCAAATTTCCTCGGCTTGTTATCCGAGGGTTTGACTAATGATTCTGAATCGATTTGATTCAGAATTCCAAGATCTCCTAACCAGTCGCCTGGCTTGGATTTGTTAGTCTGGTACAGCCTTAAGGGCCATCATCAGATAAGCTTGTTTTAAAAGTAATTTTCAAAGTAAAAATTTCGTGCATTTTTCAATGGATTTTGATGCTTTAAACGGCATTTGAAAGGGTATTTCTTCGTTGTTGTCGTGAATTATCAGGTTTTTGGAAATTCGAACGTGGTCCAGAGTTACAAAAGAAAAACCGGAAGCATGTTTTTTTTATATTTTCGTTCATAACTCTGTTAATATTGCTTATTTTTGAATGAATTTCACACAGCGTGTATAAAATTAAAAGCGCTTTCCAATTATGATATTTTCCGATCGCATTTGTAGTTTTTCAGGAAATTTATGAAAAACGAATTGTTGTTGTTACGAGTGGCTTACTTTATCTAGTATCGGATAGAGGGCCTCATCATAATTACAGATTGCTTTATCATATATCTGAGGCGACCACCTTACTTATTTGCAATGTTGTCAAACCTCTTTTTTATGATTGAAACCACGCCTTCGGTTTTTATTTTCTTTGTCAATTATCAGTATTTATTCCAGGTTTTCAACGCAGTTACGGTCATATATTCGTCTTACTTGTTTGAGGGTTTTTATGTTTCTCTTTTTTTTAAAAAAAAAAAGACATTCTAAACAAGTAGGGACGTCTAATATTTTTATTTTCAATCAAAAGAAAAAAAGCTTATAAATACTCGAAATTTTATAAACACAAATAGGTGGCCATCTATTTATAAAAAACCGAAGGTGTGGTTTCAATCATAAAAAAGAGGTTTGACAACATTGCAAACACGTAAGGTGGTCGCCCCAGATATATGATAAAGCAATCTGTAATTATGATGAGGCCCTCTATCCGATACTAGATGAAGTAAGCCACTCGTAACAACAACAATTCGTTTTTCATAAACCTCCTGAAAAACTAACAATGCGATCGGAAAATATCATAATTGGAAAGCACTTTTAATTTTATACACGCTGTGTGAAATTCATTCAAAAATAAGCAATATTAACAGAGTTATGAACGAAAATATAAAAAAAACGTGCTTCCGGTTTTTCTTTTGTAACTCTGGACCACGTTCGAATTTCCAAAAACCTGGTAATTCACGACAACAACGAAGAAATGCCCTTTCAAATGCCGTTTACAGCATCAAAATCCATTGAAAAATGCATGAAATTTTTACTTTGAAAATTACCTTTAAAACAAGCTTATCTGATGATGGACCTTAAGGCAGTAAAGAGCCCCTCCTTCCGCACCTGTAAGTGGATCGGAAGTAGGTGCAAAAGTGCCTCCATTGCTGCCGTGGGGGTGGTTTGCATAGCAAAAAAAATCTACAGGGGCCTTTCTATAAAATCTTGAAAAAATTTTCAAATTGCCAAACAATAAGATTTCCCATATAATGAAAAACCGTGCTTTTCAGAGCCAAAGCATGATTTTAGTAGGACACACTTTTCGCTTAATAAAAGTCAATAAAATTGAGCAAAATTCACATAAATAGATACATTAAAATTAGATCTACAATTGACACCCCTAAGACTTTGAATTGATTATTTTTCCGAAATGATAAACCAATAAAATGCAAACAATCCCCCCACATTAAACACAATCCTATATTAATCATTATTCCCAGGTCTCCCCCTCAGATTTTAATGAAATTTGGATATGTTATTCTCCATCGAATTCTAAGAGATGCATGTTTTTTTTTATCGGCGGAAAAACATATTTAGGGGGTGAAATCGCCACTCAAAGTTTAGACTCAAACGGGGTACTTTTTAAGTTTCGCATACTTCCAGTTAAAATATTCAAACGGGACAAAAGACATTATTCTCAGGATGAACAATAATGTAGAAGCCCTTTGTTTGCATATCGAAATGTTAATTAGGGTGGAAGTTATAAGGGTTGAAAATAAGAAAATTGCTATAAGTCAAAAACTATTTATTGAATTTTGACGAAACTAATGTCATTCGACAAAAGACAAAAAAGTAGAAGAAACCTGTTTTTGGATTTTTTCGAAAAATTACATTTACGGGGTAACCACCGCTCAAGTATATTTGAATGGATCAGAAAAAAAACTTTACTATTCTTATAATCTTTATGTTTGAATTCATAAATAGTGCTTTTCTATCAATTTTCAACAGTTGGGGCTCATAACAATAGTATTTTCTTCATATGTTGCATACTATTCAATTTTCATGTTGGGCATTTTTGTTTATATGAATATAGATACTAAAATAATTATTATTTTGCGATATATTTTTCTAGATCTGTTCTAAAACTTATTTATTTCCTCTATCGACATTCAATTATTCATATTTTAAATGTTAATAAGGTTTAATTAAATTACCTTGCAATAAGCAAATAACTTATACGATGCGAAAGAAATACACTGATATTAGTCAAATTTTATAATATATTAGGGATGATATTATTTTGTTATTGAAAAAAATGTGGCGCAAAATGCCCTTGTAATTATGATAAATAAATAAATAGTACAACAGACATAAGGGTTGAAACTTGCTAAATTTTTATAAAACAAATACTAGCCATTGTACTTTCACCAAATCAATTATTGTTGACATTTATGGAAAAACTCCATAGGGGGTGAATTGACATTAAAATTATAAATAATTGATCTTTGATTGTGATAACAAATAAGTTTTAGAATAATTCTAGAAAAAATATATTCCAAAGTTATAATACAATAATAATTATTGTAGTATCTATACTCGTATAAAAAATAACGAAAATAATATTTTGTGCCCCAACTACTGAAAATTGATAAAAAGCTCTATTTATGAATTAAAACATAAAAATAATAGGAATAGTGTTTTTTTTTGTGATACGTATAGATATGCTTGACAGGTGATTACCCCCTAAATGTAATATTTCGAAAAAATCCAAAAACAGGTTTCTCCTACTTTTTTGTCTTCTATCGAATGACATTAGTTTCGTCAAAATCCGATGAATAGTTTTTGACTTATAGCAATTTTCTTACTTTCAACCCTTATAACTTCTACCCTAATTAACATTTCTATATGCAAACAATAGACTTCTACATTATTTTTCACCCTGAGAATAATGCCGTTTGTCCCGTTTGAATATTTTAACTGGAAGTATGCGAAACTTAAAACGTACCCCGTTTGAGCCTAAACTTTGAATGGCAATTTCACCCCCTAGATATGTTTTTTCGCCGATAAAAAAAAACATGTATCTCTTAGAATTCGATGGAGAATAACATATCCAAATTTCATTAAAATCTGCGGGGGACACCTAGGAATGTTTCCTTGTTAGTAGTCCACTATAAAGTAATGGAATAAGCGATAGATGAGGACCAGTCGTATTCTGTAACTTTATGGTGATTCGTTACCATGACAAAGCCTTTCGTCGTTTTCTAATTTTACATACGATATAATAGTAAAGAATGAAATAGATGACCTATTCGAAACGACTGTTGATCTCCAACGTTGTTATAGTAACGAATCCTCAGAAAGTTAGAGAATACAACTGATTTCCTATACAATTGTGGATTTTCAATGGATCCTTAATTTATAACTGAAATTTCCTCAATTTCAATCGATTAAATTTTGCAATTTTCAATGAACATCGATAATGGAAAATATTTCTCGATCAATAAAAAACGATACCATTCAATTTAACCAATATAAACAATCAAAATCAATTGAATTAAAGGTCATCACAATCAATTGATTTGTCTTATTGTATATTTGTATAATTAACAACTTACTACTATTAGCTGGATTAAATGGACCTTTGATACGGCACGTATTATAAGAACCGCAATGATCGCATTTGCATCCGATCACATGGAATTTGACTTGACCCTCCTAGTTTTAAAAGAAAAACAAATAATTCGCCAAAAATACCGATTCAACAAAACAAACCTTATGACAATCTTTACAAAGAATCTGTACGACATAACAGGAATATTGTGGCGGCATTGGCGTATGGGCTACTTCATTATCTAAATAATTCCACAATTGTGTCATATCCATCAATGATGTCTGGCATATCGGACAAGCGTAATGGCCAGCGTGTAATAATTGATCGAAACAGGTTCTGTGTAATAAATGACCGCACATTGGTATATGACAGGGGATTCTTGACGTGTGGATATCTTCCAAGCATACCGGACAATTTGAACGCGACACATTTTCAACACACTATAAATAATTAAGTTTAAAATTGGGGTAGAATTTGGTTTATATTTTGGAACCTTATGGCCGTTCTTTAGTTGCACAGGAAGGCACATATTGCATTTCTCACAATGGAAGAACTTATCGGCACCGCCGATCCGACAGATGCCGCAACCATCACAATGGAACTGATTCTTGTCTTCATCATCGAATAAATTACACTCCAAACAAGTGTACTGGAATACAATTGTAAATATTTTGTTTCAATTGAATGATTGGCTTACTTTTCCGAAACGTATGCCGCAATTTTGGCATTCAGCTTGTACCGGTTGTCGCATATCGCACATTGTACAAATCAATTCCGTTACTTCCTTCCTATTCACTGTATGATCCTCCTTTTCGTCGTGGCAAAATCGACAAGTGTACACCCGTTTACAGCACGGCGTCTAAACAATTTCGAATTAATTCGATAATTTTACAAATCAAACAACTTACAACAAATTTCGATTTGCGTTTGTAATGGCAACAGCCGATCGGTTTGATCGCATCTTCTGGCGGTCCTTCTGCACCTGGTGTCGTCTTCTCCTCCATACTAATTCTTTCTTTATTTGAAAACAACTAGAATTTTCTATAGGCGCACATTGACGAAGCAATTTTGTTGGTTTTTTTAGAAATGGCTTATTTCGAATTTAATTTGGTCTAATTTTAGAAATATTAGAAACTCAGTGCACGATAGGCAGCCCCCACACTACAACTAGGGAATTTCGCGTCTTCTGTCAACAATCGTCACGTTGGCCAAACTACACGAATTTAAAAAAACGCGCGAAATTAATTAAACAACCGACTCTGTAATTGAATTGTAATAATTTTAAGCCAAGGAACTTCAATTATCGTTATAATCTATTCTACAATAATAAAAATTGACAATTTTTATAAATAAATACAGAAATTGGGGTAAAAAGCGGTTTTTCAATAACAGTAATTGTTACTGTTATTGATGTAATATAGGCAACCAACTATTAGTGTTACCGGTTAATAGTTGGTTGCCTATTATTTTGACGATTTTGACAACTGACTTGCGCGATTTACGCGTTTATCGATAAAATTGCTTCAATAATTCGTAAATTTCTAAAAAACATCAAATAAATTCAATCAAATATTAAACTATTATCTAATTATTGTTAGTTGTTGAAATTTTGGCTAAATCGGTTGAATAATATCGAACATAACCTCAATTTTCTAGCCGACCTAACCTTAAAATCAAACCGACACGGATTCTGTAATTAAAAACAAAATTGTCCACCAATTATTATTAAATTTGTTAATTATTGTTAATTTTATATTGTAGAATTGATATAAATTGTGAATATTGAAAATCAATAACAATATGTGAATGTCGTAGATTTCGCGTCAAATTCGGATGAAGATGGATTTTTAAAGCTCATTATTGTTATAATGCGATTATAAATTGGAATTAGTTAACAAATTGTTTACTTAAAAATGAGTAGTTTAACAATATTGGACGACGCTGCCCTTTACGATAACGCGTTAACATTGGAAATAGGGCCGTTAGAAACGGCCCACCGGTGGCGGCGTATGCCCGAATGCGACGAATTCGTCGGCGCCAGGTGGTATATTCCAAACAACTCTACACAAATCCATTAAAACTGATTTTGTAGGCGCAGTAAACACACAGTGGTCGCCTATAAGGGGGCAATCTACGTCTTCGGTGGTGATAACGGTAAAAGTATGTTGAATGATCTGTTGAGATTCGATGTAAAGGAGAAATCGTGGGGCCGGGCGTTCGCTAATGGTACACCACCAGCGCCGCGCTACCACCATTCGGCTGTCGTTTACAAGAATTCAATGTTTGTATTCGGCGGCTATACCGGCGATATTCATTCGAATTCGAATTTGACCAATAAAAACGATTTATTCGAATATAAATTCCATTCGGGACAATGGATTGAATGGAGATTTCATGGTAAAACACCCGAACCTAGATCCGCACATGGCGCTGCAGTTTTCGATAATAAATTATGGATATTTGCTGGTTATGACGGGAATGCTCGTTTAAACGATATGTGGACAATTTCGTTATCTGTAAAATTAGCAAAATTATCAAATATTTTCAGTAATTTTCTAATAATTGTAGGGCGATAGTCGGAATTGGATTAAAATCCAACAACAAGGCGAATGTCCACCGACTTGTTGTAATTTCCCTGTGGCTGTAGCAAGAGAACGGATGTACGTTTTCAGTGGACAAAGTGGGGCGCAAATCACCAATTCTCTATTCCAGTTCAATTTCAGTACACATACGTAATTCTAACTAATTTACCTCTAAAGTGAGCCAAGGATGCCCTATTGAAAGTTAAACTTCTAATCTTCAAGTATGACAAATTGTCCAAAAATTAGAGCATATGACTGATTGTTATGGTAACGAATCTACAAGTTACAGAATACGACTTTTAATAGACCACCCTTTCGGCTCACTCTACATCGAAATTAATCGATTTTATTATAGTTGGACACGTATAAATACGGATCATATAATTCGTGGGACGCCGCCGCCGCCGGCTCGCCGTTACGGCCATACAATGGTGGCATTCGGCCGGCATTTATACGTGTTCGGAGGCGCTGCTGATAGTACGCTATCAAACGATCTACACTGTTTCGATTTGGATACACAAACATGGTCGACAATACTCCCAGCACCGGATAGTTTCGTACCATCAGGCCGTCTATTCCATGCCGCTGCTGTTGTTGATGATGCCATGTTCGTTTTCGGTGGTACTATCGATAATAATGTCCGTAGCGGTGAGATGTACCGTTTTCAATTCTCTTGTTATCCAAAATGTACGCTACATGAAGATTTCGGTAAATTATTGAAAACGAACGAATTCCACGATGTTCAATTTATCGTAGGCGTAGAAAAGAAGAAAATCTATGGACATATGGCGATAATAGCGTCACGTTCAGTTTATTTACGGACATTATTAAAGAAAAACAAACAGAAACGCGATAGTCATTTAGAAAAGTTGTTTGGTACGGTAAATGTACCGTTTAAAGAAGTACCGTTGGTTGAAATCGAATTCCCCGATGCTAATCCGGAAGCTTTCGAATTAGTCTTAGATTATATCTATATGGATTGTATTGATCCAACGAAAAAAGGCGATAATCTATCACCGACTTCAGCGGAACATGTTCTACGGATGATGGACGTATATCGATTAGCCGCCGAATTCGGTATTGTACGTCTCGATCATCTTTGTGTACAATATTTGAATTCGGCAATCAATAAAAATAACGTATTGGAAGTTTTAGAAGCCGCCCACAATCTAAAATTGAACGTTATTAAAGAGCATTGTTTGAAATTTATAATAAAAGAAACGAATTATAACGATATTGTAATGTCAACGAAATTCGAAACTTTAAGTAGCCGATTGATTGTTGAAATTATCCGTTTGAAACAAACATCGAGCGGTAATAAAATTAGCGTAGAACATGTTAATGAATTAGGCGGTACTACATTAGAACAAGATATGGCATCGTTTTTAGTTAGTCACGGTACGCCGTTCTATGATGTTGATCTAGTTTTAGATGGGAATATAATACCGGCACATAAGGCAATTCTAGCGGCACGTAGTGGTTATTTTGAAGCGTTATTTCGATCGTTTATGCCGCGCGATTCTAAAGTTAAAATACAGATCGGCGAAATGGTACCATCGTTACAATCATTCCATTCGTTATTGCGTTTTATTTATTGTGGTGATGTTAATATGCCACCGGAAGATTCGTTGTATTTATTTTCGGCGCCGTTATTTTATAGTTTTACAAATAATCGTTTACAGGCGTTTTGTAAACAAAATTTAGAGATGAATGTATCATTCGAGAATGTTATACAAATATTGGAAGCCGCCGATGGAATGCAAGCCACTGATATGAAGAAATATGCGTTAGATTTAATCGTACATCATTTTACAAAAGTTGCAAAACTACCAAGACTGAGATTGTTGAGTAAAGAATTAATTTTAGATATTTTAATGGCTCTAGCTAACGATATGAGTGAATCGAAATTATGCCAAGACGTCTCCTCGGCCAGTCTATCAACTGATAGTAATTAAAATTTGTATTCATTATTTAAAGAAAATAACACTTAATCTAATCGAATTCGATTTTTATTTCGCTAATTTATAACGTGAAACATAACAATAAAACAGCAAATCCTAAACGTTCGTATTGATTCATGATAATAGCGGCGATACCGAAACGAAAAGCGGCCTTCATGACACGCCGATTCCAAAACATTAAAATCAAACGCAACCAAATCGCTGTTGCTTTCGGCGTATTATCGCCAACAATTGCACTTCCTGTTGATATTCCAGATGGAATTTGTGGATGTTTTAATGTACGATACAATATGCCGTATTTGTCGATAAAATAGCTGATACGATCATCCATTGTTACAAATATAATTATTCGATTATAATTATTTCATTATTGGATTTTTCTTTAATTTCGTCGCATTGTCGAATTCAAATTTCCCATGGAAAACAAATTAAAAATGACAGCTGTCAGATTTTTGACAATAATGACAGATTCATGTTGCCAGATTTATCGTTTACTAAATCTTGGAAAATTTACTAAAATTAATAGAATTTTCTATCCACATTTCGTACAATCCACAAATATACTATTATCAATAGGTTTAATTTGAAAGAACAACTTTTAATTCGCTTAAATCGAAAATTCTTGGCTTTGGAGAGTTGTTTTGAAGTGGCAATCCCGCATGCGGCCATCTTGATCGGCGTGAAATTTAAATTTCAATCAATCAAGTAAGGCGTACAATTGATTTGGTTTAATTATTTTATTGAGATAATTATTAATAAGAAATACTTATTCTTCTATGATAATGATTTTTAGTGTAAATTGTAAATTATCGGTAGTATAATGAGATGATTAAAAGTGCGCTACATTGAGACAAAATGGGTGTTTTAAAATTAGGGAGTTTTATTCGGTAGTGTTGGTGGTGCCAATATGGCGGCATTATCCGAAATTTAAAGTCGCTATGTTCTATTATTTTCGAAAATAATCGGTTTTTATTTAAATAAAATTCCCCGTTACCCAAGAGACCCAAATTAAATATTTTTGACATTTTTTCATTAATTCAAAAAATTCCTCAGTGTAATTCATCAAAATTTAATCAATTAGTAAGATGTTACGAAATCTATTTGGCTCTATTTTACCGAAATTTTATTGTAATCCATCGTATGTGAAATTTACAAGTCGATTTAATTCTAATAAAACAGGATGTGGGGATAAACCGCCGGAAGATCCCTGTAAAGGTCAAATGGAGACCGGTTTAGTGCTTGGTATTTATACGAACCCGGACGATATCCACGATCCGGGCTATTTAACACCAAGCGGCCATCGTTACAATGCCTATGTATGTGGCCGTTTAACGGAATTGTTGAGATACGCTGGCCCACCGCCGAAATTAGGCGATTATCGTGTATTTTATAACTTATCGGAAGAATTTAGCTCGGTTGCTATAACCGGATTAGGTGAACGTTGCCAGGGCTACAATATGTTCGAGAAAATTGATGAAGGCAAAGAAGCAATACGGGTAGCTTCAGCTATTGGTTGTCGGGCTTTACAACATCTCCGCGTTGAGAAGGCAAATTTTCACCGAATTTATAAATTGTTGTTTAAAATTGTAAATTTTTAGATTTTCGTTGAGAGTTTCGGCCATTCTGAATCGTCAGCAGAAGGTTCCGCTTTAAGCATCTGGCTATATCAATCGAAAAAAGACAAATCAAAACAATTAAGAATACCGAAATTAGAATTGTATGATGATTGCGATTGGACCGGTTGGCAAATTGGTTTACAGAAGGCTGCTGCACAAAATTTGGCACGCAAATTGATGGATTCCCCAGCCAATATTATAACACCGAAATTGTTTGCACAAACTGCCGTTGAAGTTCTGTGCAATTCCGGTGTTAATGTTGAAGTTAAAGTGAAGCCTTGGTGTGAAAATCAGAAAATGCACGCCTTCTTAGCCGCAGCACAGGCCTCTTGTGAGCCTCCGATATTTTTAGAGTTGAGCTATTACGGATCGGCCAGCGACGAACGTCCGATTGTTTTAGTTGGGACAGGTAAACGAAAAGAGCGATTTGAGGGGCCGTATCTTGCAAAATTTTGATCAATTTCTGAGTTACAGTGCAGTTATTATTGAAATTTCTTATAATTTTCTACAACCTGAGCAAAGAAATTGCACATTTTGATAGAAAATTGGAAAGGTTTTTCAAATTTGTAAGAAATTTTCCAATGTCCTTGTTAGTTTTTCAGAAAATTGATAAGAATATTCTCCCCCATTTCTATTGCACAATATCTCATACAAAGGGGGAGTTATAAGAGGAAATGTAGGAAATTGTAAGAAATTTCAACAAAAAAGTGCCATATTTAGAACTCAAAAATCAATGAAACCGACTCAATTAATGAAAATTGGCAATTCTAGGAATAACTTACGATAGTGGTGGAATCATTTTAAAGCCACAATTCAAACAGATTTGGTCCCGCGGACATGTAGCCGGTGCCGCTTGTACAGTGGCAGCATGTCGTGCTGCTGCCGCTTTACAATTACCGATAAATATTCGAGCTTTAATACCATTATGCGAATATATGCCCGGTTGTTCGGCATTACGTCCTGGTGATATTGTACGTACAGTAAATGGTAAAAATATCTACATTCAAACATGTGATGTTGCTGCCCGCTTGGCCACCGCTGATGCTTTGGCTTATTCGAAGAATTTCTGGCCGCGTCTTATTGTCGATTTAGGAACATCATCGGCCGATATGAAGTACGCTTTAGGTACTGCAGCGTGCGGTGTTTTTAGTAATTCGGAGATTTTATGGGAATATATGTCGGCTGCAGCTATGCACAGCGGTGATAGGTTCATTTATCAATTTTTTCGATATTTAACAATTTTTCTAATTGATCTTCTAATTAATTTATAATTTAGAGTTTGGAGATTCCCTTTATGGGACCATTATACTAAATTGGTACAACGTACCCGTATAGCTGATGTAAAATCATTCGGCGATGGTATTTTGAAACGTAACGGTGAAAGTTGTCGTGTTGCTGCGATTTTACGCGAATTTGTCCCGTGTGGTGATTGGTTGCATATGGATCTTTTCGGCACAATTTATACAGATGGTACAGAATTGCCATATTTACGTAAAGGCATGACCGGCAGGCCGACACGAACAATCATTGAATTCTTATCGCAATTAATATGTAATCGTGAACAATGTTAAAAGACGTTATTGTTTAGAAAACAAATAAAGTTTACCGTCCTTTAAATGTCGACCGTATATATTTCCATAAAGTGTTCCACACCACCATTGAGGTAAAGCGTTTTTTTTGTAGTGTAAATCAAAAAAGTACCTACCCCATTGCTACAACGCCTCCTATCCTTCGCTGTTCCAACCTACTGTAATAAAAAAGAAGAAAAAGAAGTTATAGTATTTTAAAAATAATTCAACTATATAGGTTAATTTAATTATAAAATTATATTAAAAAGGATGATTGTTTAAATATTTCAACTTACCCTTTTGTTGGCTCCTCCATCCCGATTGGCACCAACACTAGCACTAACACTTAATTTTAAGCACGCACGTGAATTTATTGTTTAATTTGAAAAGCGATTAAAGCGGTTAAAAAATACGTTAATTTCTTATTAAATTTGAAAAACACTAGCACTTCAACGGTCAACAAAATAAGCATCAATTTGCTTTAAAAAACGTGTAAATTTATTATTAAATTTTAGAAACGATAGCACTTCAACGGTTAACAAAATACGAGTCACTTTGTTTTAAAAAACGCGTGGATTTATTATTGAATATTAAAAACGATCAAACGGTCCTAACACCACGATGATCAAAATTCAATTGGCGCAAAGACAGGTATTGGCAAAATTCCGTTGTTGTACTCTTATCAAAAATTCGAAAAAAACTGTTTGGATGTATATATACAGAGTGAGTCAAGTGGTTGGCCTGTTAGAAGTATAAGAAATTGATGAAAGTTTCTGAAATTTGTTATGCACCCGTTTTTCCACCCGAGCTACATCTGAAAAATGTTTTCGTTGTTCTATCAACCCCCGGAGTTTGGGGTAGTGCCTCCTACTTTCTTATTTTAAATAGAATGGTATATTTTTTATTTCATATTTAGATTCTATGACGAAAATAAAATGAACTTTGATAATTAGCGTTAATAGTTTTTCAGAAATTTTGTCTTCTGAAAATTTTGATTTTGTAGTGTCTTATTAAAAAATTCATATCCCAGAAAATATTGTTGCTCGACAATCCAAATTTGGAATTTAAATAGTTTAAACTATGTACTTTACGTCAGATTTTACAGAAATGAATTATCTTCAAGCGTTGAGTTGAAATCAGTTTTACTTTCCGCTAATTTTGAAAGCGCAATAACTTTCTAATTTTAAATGGAAAGGTATATTTTTCTTTCCAGAGTTAGACAAAGAAAAAAATTCTGCATCGAATCATATAAGCATATCCTATACCTATTCTTGATTATTTTTCAGTTATTCAAGATTTTCGATTTCTAATCATTTACCCCCTGAAACGAAATACTAAAACTTAGTAGGCTTGGCGAAACAATCTTCTATCACAATTAACATCTAAATAATTAATTATTTTTAAATATTTTAAATAAAAAATTATAGAAGAAATTGGCAAATAATTAAATTAAAATTAATTGGATTTTCATTTCATGTAAAATTGGCAGAAATCGCTGAAAAAACATTCAAAATAATCATTGTTAACCTCGAATGTGATAGTTAATGTCATTTTCTAAGCCTCCTATGCATTTTTTTATAGGCAATTTATTAACTCATAGACAACTAGACACTAGCCAGTTTCAGACGGGAGAAAACTATTGAAAATTGAAAATCTTAAATAACTGAAAAACTATTAGCGATAGGTATAGGGATCGCTAATACAGTTCGTTGTAGAATTTTTTTCTCTATCCAACCGTATAAAGAAAAATATAGTGTTATATTTAAACTAAGAAGGATATTGCGCTTTGAAAATTGGCTGAAAAAAAAATTCATTTCGGCTAAATGCTGAAAGATAATTCATTTTTGTAAAATCAGGCATAAAGTGCGTAGTTTAAACTATTTAAGTTCCAAATTTGGATTATCTTGCAACGATATCTTCAAAAATATGAATTTTTCAATCAAACACTACAAAATCAAAATTTTCAGAAAAAGTCGAAATTTCTGGAAAACTATTAACGTTAGACTATAGGTCATGTTATCAAAGTCCATTTCATTTTCATCATAGAATCTAAATATGGAATAAAAAATATACCGTTCCATTTAAAATAAGAAAATAGGTTGCACTACCCTATACATCGGGGGTTGATAGAACAACAAAAATATTTTCCAGATATAATACAGGTAAAAAAACGGGTGCACAGTAAATTTCAGAAAGTTTAATCAATTAGAACTTATACTTCTAATAGGCCAAACACTTGGCTCGCTCTGTATACGAACGTGTAATTTTGTCGTTTTTACCCTCAAAAAACAAGATAACTCGGAGGGGTTCGTTTACGTAACGTTGAAGTTATAGAATTACTAGAATATTGTAGATCTTGAAAGTAAGAAATTTAAACCTATTGTAAATAAATAAGTAGCAACTTTACTCCAAAATTGAAGGAGGGAACCAAAATTACTACTGCAAAAGAGTATCTTTTAAGAAAAGAAAATTGTGTTAATTATTATCGTTAATAAATCTACAAAAATTTTGCATCCATCTAAACAATGAATCCGATAATGAAATATTTAAATTAAGTTTAATATAAAGTTGACACCACAGATATAAGGGTGTGTATCATCAAAATAGAAAAATTGCAAAACAAGACAACTTTTTTATTTTCCAACGGATTTCAATGTTCTAAACGGTATTTAAAAGGGCATTTCAAGAGGGGGGGAAGTACGTATATGATTTTTTGAAATTCGGATGTAATTTGGAGTTACAGAAGGAAATATAGAAGCATGTTTTTTAGCATTTTTTACAGTTTTTTTTTATATTTTCCCTCATAACTTGGCAAATATTGCTTATTTTCTAATGAATTTCACACAACATGTGGCCAATTAAAAGCGCTTTCCAAATCTGTCAGAAATTTTCCTATCGCATTGTTAGTTTCCCGGAAAATTGATGAAAAGGTTTCGACATACTAATTTTGTTTTTTTACGGGCAGTTTTAAACTTAGACGACTGAACCAGGGCTTGTTTGAAAGCTAATGAATAGCAGATTATTTTGAAAATTGAGATTGAAATTCAGAAAATTTACTGGAAATTTATGGTGGCGAAATTTTATCTATTATTTTTATCTGTTAAAATTAATTATTTTTGAAAAAAGTGTATTGCAATTTATAGATTATTTCATTACCTTTCCGATGGTACCATTGTTGCTGCAAAAAATTGAAAATCTTCTGGAAAATTAGTGATAAACAAAACTATGTTTATCGTGTGAAAAACGAGTTGAATAGCAAGTCTCCAAACCACAAAAATTGAGTTACATCTATTGGCGGAAAGGGGGCTCCAAAGTCTGTCATCTCGTCTTTCTGCAATGTTGCCAAATTAGTTTTTGTTCCTGAGGCCACACCTTTGGCGTCTTATTATTGCATGGATAATTGGAGAAAAAAAAACAATAAACAGGTTGTATATAATTAACTTTAATAATTAACAAAAAAATAGTCGCCAATTTGCTAAAAACGTTTATTTTTTTGTAAAAAAAAATTACAATTTTCTTTTTTTAACATTCCAATTAAAATAGCGACTATTTTTTTTTGTTAATTGTTAAAGTTAATTATATACAACCAGTTTATTGTTTTTTGTTTCTCCAATTATCTATACAATAATAAGACGACAAAGGTAAGGCCTCAGGCAGAAAAAATAATTTGACAACATTGCAAAAAGAGACCTGCTGACATCTGTGAGCCGCTGGAAGAAACCCATTTTTGTGGCTAATATTATACTCTGGCAAGTTGTTATCGAACTATCACTGTCGGCTTTCCACATAATAAACATAGTTTTGTTTATCACTAATTTTCCAGAAGATTTTCACTTTTTTGCAGCAACAATGGTACCGTTGGAAAGATAATGAAATAATCTATAAATTCCAATAGACTTTATATAAAAAATAATTAATTTTAACAGATAAAAATAATAGGTCAACATTCATCAACTTCCCCATCATAAATTTCCAGTAAATTTTCCGAATTTCAATCTCAAACTATTTTCAAAATAATCTGCTATTCATTAGCTTTCAAACAAGCCCTGGTTCAGTGGTCTAAGTTTAAAACTTTCCGTAAAAACAAAATTAGTATGTCGAAACTTTTCATCAATTTTCCGGAAAATTAACTATGCGATCGGAAAATTTCTGACAGATTTGGAAAGCGCTTTCAATTGATCACATGTTGTGTGAAATTCATTAGAAAATAAGCAATATTTGCCACGTTATGAGGGAAAATATAAAAAAAAACTGTAAAAAATGCTAAAAAACATCCTTCTATATTTCCTTCTGTAACTCCAAATTACATCCGAATTTCAAAAAATCAAATACGTACTCCCCTCCCTCTTGAAATGCCCTTTTAAATACCGTTTAGAACATTGAAATCCGTTGGAAATAAAAAAGTTATCCTGTTTCGATTTTACTCGGGTTGGCACTTTAAAAAAAATTAGTCGCTATTTTGATTGAAATCTTAAAAAAAGAAAATTGTAATTATTTTTACAAAAAAATAAACATTTTTAGCAAATAGGCAACTATTTTTTTTGATAATTGTTAGTGTTAATTATATACAACCAGTTTATTGTTTATTTTTTTTCTCCAATTATCTATGAAATAATAAGACGACAAAGGTGTGGCCTCAGGAACAAAAACATTGGCAACATTGCAGAAAGACGAGATGACAGACTTTAGAGCCCCCTTTCCGCCAATAGCTGTAACTCATTTTTGTTGTTTGGAGACTTGCTATTCAACTAATTTTTCACACGATGAATAAGTTTTGTTTATCATTAATTTTTCAAGAGATTTTCAATTTTTTCCAGTAACAATGGTACCGTTGGAAAGGTAATGAAATGATCTATAAATTGCAATACACTTTATACAAAAATAATTAATTTTAACAGATAAAAATTATCGGTGAAAATTCCCCACCATAAATTTCTAGTAAATTTTCCAAATTTTAATCTCAAGCTATTTTCAAAATAATCTGCTATGCATTAGCTTTCAAACGAGTCCTGGTTCAATTGTCTAAATTTAAAAATGTGCGTAAAAAAATTAAATTAGAATGTCTGTTGTTCCATCAATTTTCCGGAAAACTAACAATGCGATCAAAAAATTTCTGGCAGATTTGGAAAGCGCTTTTAATTGGTCACATGTTGTGTGAAATTCATTAGAAAATAAGCAATATTTACCAAGTTATGATGGAAAATATAAAAAAAACTGTAAAAAATGCTAAAAAACATGCTTCTATATTTCCTTCTGTAAATTTGGATTACATCCGAATTTTAAAAAACCAGCGACCTACTTTCCTCTTTCTTGAAATGCTCTTTCAAATACCGTTTAGAACATTGAAATCCGTTAGAAAATAAAAAAGTTGTCTTGTTTTGAAATTGTTCTATTTTGGTAATACACACCCATAAGTGGTCTGTGACATTCAATTTTTCCTGCATTAATTTAATGTGTTGCCTAACTTGTTGACATGTTAGGCGCTATAAACGAAACTAGGAAAAGCGCCATCTGTATATTTAGCAGATCTATTGTTTTTATTCGCTGTTATCAGTGAACTTTAACCTCTAAACTTCAATATAAATTTTTTCAAAATTCATTGATTTCGATAAAATTGTTTGTTGAATAATTAACATTCCCCACCATCAATTTTTATTGTTATTATCTTGTTATTGTTAAATAAAAGTGAAATCACCACGCATACCAACTACATACTGACTGAGCACTTTCGGTCATAGAATAAACTTTCGGTTTAAAGTCTTCTTTATTATCAGATTTTTTCCGAAATTATTGTTGTTCGAGTTCCATTAAACAAATATGAGCAATTTACAATTTGACGGGCGTGTTGCTATAATAACAGGAGCCGGGGCCGGCTTGGGGCGCTCCTATGCCCTGTTGTTTGCCTCCCGGGGGGCCAAAGTCGTTGTCAACGATCTCGGTGGCGGACGCCATGGGGACGGTAGTTCGTCCAAACCAGCCGATGATGTTGTCGCGGAAATCCAACGAAACGGTAAAGAAATTTTGAAATTAAACAATTTTACTAAATAATAAATTTTAGGTGGAACCGCCATTGCCGATTACCATTCCGTTGTTGAAGGTGACAAGATAGTGAAAACAGCTCTGGATAATTTCGGACGTATTGATATTTTGGTTAATAATGCTGGAATTTTGCGCGATAAAAGTTTCGCTAGAATCTCCGATGAAGATTGGGGTAAACTATTAGAAATCCTAGTTAAATCCCCATTTAAAACTCTATTTTCGTTTCTAGATTTAATCCACAATGTACACCTAAAAGGCAGTTTTAAAACAACCCAAGCCGCTTTTCCTGTATTCAAAAAACAAGGCTACGGCCGGATTATAATGACTTCATCGAATTCCGGCCTTTACGGTCTGTATTCCAATCACTACAATTTTCTTAACAACTAAAATTTTGATTATAGGAAATTTCGGCCAGGCTAATTACTCAGCAGCAAAGATGGGTCTAGTCGGTTTAGCAAACACGATAGCTATCGAGGGGGCCAAATACAATATTCATTGCAACGTGATTGTACCAACTGCAGCCAGTCGATTGACACAAGATATCGTCCCGCCGGACCTATTCGACGAATTAAAACCAGAACTAATAGCCCCAATTGTGGTAATTCTCTATAAATCCAACAAAAAAAACTCCACTAATTTCTCTAATTGAAGGCTTATTTGTGCCATGAGAGTTGTCCGGAGAACGGTTCAATAATTGAATCGGCAGCCGGATGGGCCGGTAAATGCCATTTAATCCGATCCAATGGTACGCTGTTGCGTTCGAAAATTACCGATGGGGTCACTTTGGAGAATGTTCGTAATAATTGGGAACGGGTTGCTGATATGTCGAAGGCTCAACATTTGGATTCAATACAGGAGGCTACCGGAGCCTTAGTTACTTCATTAGAGAAACTAAGAACTAGTGAAATCGGTGAAGATAAAGAAGAAGATAGTGATGTTTTTGAATTTACAGAAAAAGATATAATTCTCTATGCTTTAAGCGGTATTCCGATTTTTTGAGTAATTTTCGATTTATTGTAATTGTAATTTTAGTTGGTGCAACTTTGGCTAGACCTGAAGATTTTAAATATATCTACGAGAATCATGAAGAATTTTCAACATTGCCAACTTTCTATATATTACCAGCGATACCAGCAATTTATAATTCAATAGGTAGAGCGCAATTGGAAATACCAGGCAAAACTTATAGTTTAGCCCAAATTGTACAGGGCGAACAATATATTGAAATTATTGGCCAATTACCGAGTCAAGGCCGTTTAATATCGAAACCTTCAGTTATGGAAATACTCGATAAAGGTTCAGGCGCTTGTGTAGTCTACCAAGGTAATTAATAATTCGCCGAACAACTCCCATTTCAAATTTTTAGAGATTTTGGAGATCATTTCACCAAAATTCTATAATTTTTGAAACTTTCAAAAGCTACGAGGCCCAATTTTTGCTAAAATATTCCCAAGGAGTCTCAAATTCATAAAATATTCTTGAAATCACTTGTAATAGGACTCCATTATAGGGGGTCCGTGTAGATCATAAAATAACTTCGCGCCGAATAAAACCACTAATTCGACTTATTTCCAGTGGACCATTTCAACGAACAAGATGAACTAATCGTCCGCAATCAGATTGTAGCCTTTATTATCGGCGCCGGTAATTTTGGTGGTCCTAGAAATGGTAAACACATCATACCCTGCCAACCGAAACCAGATCGCACCCCTGATGCTACAATAACCCAAGCTACATCAATCGATCAGGCTGCTCTGTATCGTTTAACCGGCGATATGAACCCCATACATATCGATCCAAATTTACTAACTGGAACTGCAGATAAACCAATTCTACACGGTTTATGTACATTGGGATTTTCGGTTCGTTTAATTCTGGGTGTTTATGCTAACGGTGAAACCGAATTGTTTAAATCTTGTAAAGTATGTAGATTTTTTTTTAATTATTATTGTAAATTATTGGATTATTATGAAATTTAGGCGAGATTCTTGAAGCCGGTGATTCCGGGCCAAACGTTAAAAGTCAATATGTGGAGGGAAGGTAATCGGATACATTTCGAGACTAGTGTTGTTGAAAATAATTTCGTTGTTATCGGAGGTGAGCGATTAATTAAACTTGTTTGAAACTATAATTAGATAAATATCGCCATAAACTTTGATCTCACTGATGAAAGTTCAAGGATTTTAATTGAATATAGAAAATAATCAATAAAACAACAAACTTTGTTGTTTGTGAATCGTCAATCAATAATCAATTATTGATAACCGTTAACATATAATTGTGACGTTATTATTGCTTCATACACTAATCAGAATATATTTGTTTGCAATACAATTATTTCTTCATTATTTACTTATCGTGTTGTAATAATACGCCCATTTACAAGCAAACATAACCTCACAATTTCTTTATCTATCGTGTTCGTGACTTTCAGTTTTATTGATTATTCCACAATTCGTGTTAATAAGTAATGCGATCATTATAACAAATCCGTTGATTTATTGTCATTGTGTGATTCTAGGTGCTTATATTGATTTAAAAACAGTAAAAATGCAACCTATTTCAAATAATGTCGCTGCAATTTATTTGGAGAGTGATGCAATTTTCGAATTCATCATCGATCAAGTTAAAGCCGACCCAAACAAAGCCAAATCGATTGGTGGCATATTTCTATACAACATCACCAAAAACGGCAAACAAATCAAACAATGGAGTAAGTCTGATTGAAATATCAAACAATTTAATATCGATAATTATCGTAGCTATGGATTTGAAAAATGCTAAAGTCTATGAGGGTACCCCGGAAGGTAAACCCAATGTTACATTAACAGTATCCGATGAAGATTTCATGTTAATGGCCCAAGGTAAACTACAACCACAAACGGCTTTCATGAAGGGCAAATTGAAAGTTACTGGAAATATAATGTTGGCCCAGAAATTAGCACCATTGCTTAAAGCTAATGCTAAATTGTAATCAGGTTTAGGGTAAATTTAATTGTAGTTGTTTTGTCTCTTTTTTTGTCAAATCTACGGTGTAGGTTCAATATTTATACCTATATGAAATAAATAATTTAAAAAAGAATAATTCTATAATCAATATACAAAAATACCATTCTAAATCGGCACTTGTCCTTATTATCTAGTACTTTAAGATAATTCGAGATAATCGTTTTAAAAATAATATGAATCACACAATTTCTATTCTTTAGCATCGCCAATACCATCCGGATGTATAGCGAACATAGCCTCAGATTCAGGTAGACACGGTGAGTCGTAGATTTTACACATACGAGTCTCACCACGGCCTTTTCTTAGATACAAACGGGTAGTTGAGGCATGTGCCATTATATTACCACCGATCGGTTTCTTCGGGTCTGCATTGAACATTGCAGCCCCGTCGACTTGAGCCACCACTTGATTCGTTATCACCACCGCAATTCCAAACTGTAATCAACAAATTTAGCCGTATTCTGCAACTCTTCGTAGATCTGTTACCACGACAACGTAGATTAACTAGAATCCAAAAAACAGTTGTATGCACTTTCGAACTGTAATGAATCAAATTCTAAGAGACTATTGTCATGGTAACGGATCTGCAAAGTTGCAGAATTATGGTTTGAATAAATTTACTTCATCGGCCAATCGGAGTAACATGCGAAGAAACCGAGCCAGATGCATTTGTCGGGCTGATAATTCTCCGCGGCCGGCGTAATCGGTGCGGTAGAGGCCCATGGCACTGTCGACGATTAAAAGGGCGTACCGCGATTCGGCCATCATTGCAGCGGCTTGGATTAATAATTGTGTTTGATGGTCGGTATTGTAGGCTCGGGCGTAGGCGACGTTGTCTAAAACCTCCTGTCCGACCATTTTGTAGCGTTCGGCCACCGCTAGAAGTCGTTCGGGTCGGAATGTACCCTCGGTATCGATATAGAGACATTTACCTTCACCACCGCCATTATCGATGGGTAACTAAAAAGAATCTACCAATATCAATAAGTAAAGAATATCGATACGAACTTGACAAGTAACGGCTAAAGTGTGGCAAATTTGTGTCTTTCCGGTGCGAAATTCGCCGAAAATCTCCGTAATTGAACCCGTTTCGATACCGCCACCTAATAATTTATCTAATTCCTTCGAACCGGTGGTCAGTGTGATGATTTCGGAACGTTTCTGGTGGAAATCCGTAGCGGTGGTAAAACCCATGGGTACGTATTTCGCAGCTTCCGCTAGTATTTTATCAACTTTAGCCTCCGATAAGCCCTTGATGGCAATCAAGCATTTTTTCGGCGTGAAAGCAACCGATTCGATTGTATGATAGCCGGATTCTTCCAATTTTTTGATATCACCGGACGCGATCCCATTGCCCTACAAAAATTGACAAGATTGATAATAAATTGATTTTTAACTGGGAAGATTACCTCAAGTTTAGAAACCGGATGGGGGCCGAATTCTTCAGCTTCAGTTTCCTGCGTTACCGTAGCTGTTGATGCTAGACTCATTATTTATTTTTTCCAACAAAACACCAAAAATACAGAATTAGGTTAGAACGGAAAACAAATGAAAACAACCGCTTGAATTTAGGGATTTTCTCAAACAGGGCAGCCAACCTAAAGAGACGCCAAATTTAAATTTACTCACAATCAGTGGAATTATTCTGAAAATCTCAATTAAAAAATAATTAACTAATTAATAAAAGACGTATTATAGATATTTTTAATATCATTAAAATTCAATCGGGAATCAAGGTTGAATTTTTTAGGGATTTTTGTAATGAATTGGCTGTATTGAAAGGCGGCCATTTCAAACCGCGACAACAGTGATAAAATTTTTATTAGCATGATAAATATACATTTGGTTGTGAAAAAAATCCTAAATACAAAATTTTATATAAAAAATGATGTAAATTTCAATAAATAACATACTCAAATAATAATCAACAAGAGATAGAGCATGCACTGTCAATTTTAAACGATTAATGACAAATTATCTCAAACAATACACCAGATTATCGGAAACACTGGGAATGTAAAATTGTCGTGTTTTTGTTGTTAATTATTTGGTTAAATACAATATTGTTGAAAAAAATTGAAAACTCAGTCTTGGTACAATTTCCACAAGGATCAAAAACAAATAGACAAAAATTTTACAGAAACGAACAAATTGCAAAAAACGTTAGCAAATGGAGCAATTAATATTCGATTGAAACATTAAATTTACTACAATTTGCTTCATTTATGTGAGCTTAAAGGAATTTGTTTAAAAAATATTACGCTATCAATAAAATACATCGATAGCATAGTTGATTTTATAATAGTGATAATAATTTATAATCTCATATAACTAAACAATTTTTATAGAAATTTTCAGCTAGATTCAGGCACAAATATTTCAATACTTTCAGTTGGTTGATTTTTAATTTTCATTGCTTTCCGGCGTTCTTCTAACATTTCCTTTCGTTTAGCTTCACGTTGTTTTCGTAATTCTTCATTAGCTGCACTTACCGGTGGACGTGTTGTACGATTTACTAATTTCTTTGTTTTACCATTAATACCATTTGGTTTTTTTGTATCTCGAACAATTTCTTTCCAATTATTCGCTTTCAATTCGGCTATTTCTTTAAATAGAGCATCAACTTGATCAACTTGAAGCATCACCATATCCCAGAAACCTTGAAGATCGGCGTTTGTTGTCGGGAAAGCTTCACCACCAACCTTAAGATATTTAAATTAAACGATATTCAAAAAATAAAATAAAAACACCAACCTGTGTTATATTATTAGTGCAAAGACCTTTGAATTGTTGCATTTTTTGTGAGACCAACAAACGAGCTTTACCAGCCGCTGATCGAATCTTCCCAATTATCTCCTCGGGTAGATCATGAATTAATTCATTTTCAACATTATCAGCTAATTTCAATAAACGATCAGTTTCACGTTGGAGTATTTTCAAAAAATAATGACCATCTTTTTCAGCACCTAATGACAGGATTTTTGAATTTTTCCACGGTAATTTCGTAAAAATATTTGGAAAATAAAAAAACATAATTGATTCGATTTTTTTGTACGATAAAATATCACGTCAAATTTATTAGAATTGTCAAAAATTGACATATTTACCTGTTTCTTCAGTTACAGTTTGTGCAATTCCACTACCTTCACTAACCGTTCCTTGGATTTGTTTCTCACTATGTCCGTTAATTTTATTATCACCATCATCTTTTAGAATTGGTACAGTATTACTTTTTTGCATTGTTTCATTACATTTATAAGTTTTATTACTAATTGGTAATTGTGCACGGAATTCAGCTCGTAAATGTTTCAAAACTGGTAAAGTTGGATTACTATTGCTTTGTTTCATTGTACAATTCTCTAGATTCTCTTTATTCTTGTCATCGAAACTCTTATTGAGTTCATTAAACGTGCTACTTTGACGTCGTACAGCAAAAAATGATTGAGCCAAAGCTCCCGGTCCATATAAACGTTCGATACGTTGTTGAACTATCGATTTAGTTTGTGTTTCACTATGGTGGTATTGTTTAATTGTTTCAGTTTGTCCGTTAATTGTTAGAATTTTATTGGAATGACCATTCTCATAACAAGCATCAATTGTGTCTTTTTCATAAAAACTATGTTTAATTGTTTGTGTATGTAATTCTTTACTTATAAATGTTGTTGTTTTATTTGTATCGTTCATTTTGATTGTTGGTTTAATTAATGTAGGTAACGGTACAAGATTTGGTGGTGATAATAGATTATTTTGTATTGTATACGATGGTGGATTACGTGGTGTTAAATTATCGTTTTGTGGACGATGTGGTGATACATCTCGTGATCTAGCTAAACGTTCCGGATCGTAATTTGTTGTCGTTGAATAACCATTAACTGTACAAGCTAAACTTAAATACGATGGTAAATGTTGTTGATCGATTGGTGATGTTTTCAAACTAGCACTACGTAAAGTTCCAGTCGATGAGGCTTCCGATAAGTCTGTAAAAATCACCATTATAACAAAAATTTAAATAAAATCATATAAATAAAAGAACAATAAACTATTCAAACTAATATCTAATTTTTTTTATTTTGAACAAATTTGTTATTGTATTGAAGGAATATATTTTAGGAGATTCTTGCACGCTTTTTTCTCTAACAATAAGAAAATAATGGAAAATAGAAGGGGAAAAAGTCAAGCATCATTCACCAACACACCGCTACCTGACAGATCAGCAGACGCTTCAACATCCAAAGAACAATTCCCAATTGAATCAACTGAAGTATCCATTATTGCTGGTTTTTTATTATTACAACCACCCTCCACAAATACACCACTATTATCAATTTTTAACAAATTTTTCGTAACGTTTTCTTGTATTTCTACATCTATTACACCTTCGCCACTTGTCCATTTCCCATTCAATTGTTGTTTATTATTATTACTACTATTAGATGAATTTCTGCATGTAATTTGTTGACGACGTGTTGTAAAAGAATTACGCCGTTGTTGTGCTGTTGTTTTTCTTGAATTAATTGGTGATTCCAATGGTAGAGAACATGGACGACGTGGTGGTATTGGTGATGTTGGTATCCTAGTGACGCCCAATAATAAAACTGTTGTTTGATCTTCTGGTAGATCACTAAATCCAATATTTATTTGAGGGTGATTTATAAAAATGAACAATTAAAACAAAACAAAAAAAAAACACACAAATACAATAGAATAGGAGTAAAAGAGAAAAAGTGCTAGCGTGCAAGCTAATTGTGCAATCAAATCGTGCAATAAAAATTGAAATAAATCAAGAAAATTCACAATAATCATAAAATTCAAATCAACTCTTGTTAATTGGATTAATTTCACGGTCAAATTATTATCAAAAGTGTTTAATTTAGAAATTTGGATTTATTTTTCAGGAATCGATAAATCTATAACCATTATTCAAGGTAATCGGCATAAATTTAATCCAAATAAACTCTAAAACCGTACTATTTTTGCTTTCATTCCAGCCTACAAAGTTTATTAAACTCAACATTATGTTAAATTGGATAATTTCTATCGAAACACACAATTATTGAATATAATTTGGGTTAAATGGATCAATATTAGTATAAAATATTCTAAAAATAAAAACCATGCTATTCTCTAACTAAAAATATACCTTTTAATCCATTTATTAATGAATTTGTTTAAACGGTGTCGTTTGTTTGATTTTAAATTAAAATTAAAGAAACGTCGATCCATTTCGGTAATTTTCTTTCTATACAAAAACCGGAAAAATGATGAAAATTATTGCAAGTTTTCACAGTATGATTCAAATTTTAACTGAATTTAATAGTGAGACTTTAGGAATTCCCTTTGGAATAGAATTATTTTTAGACACCCCTCTTCCTCGTCTTTACAACTATTTAAAAGATGTGCAATGGTCGCAATCAACAACAAAACATCAAAGAAATATTTATTTATAACATTTACATTATTTTTATTATGCAACAATAGATTGAAAATAAAATCAAAACAAACTTACTTGAATTGTAAAAACAACACAGATCAACTAAAACTAATATCATTCCATTCTAATACGAAAATAAATAAGAAATAGAATAGTGAGTGTATCGAATAAATCCAAGTAGAGGGGCTCAAATACATCGATTATTTCTACTTACGAATCATTTTTTATTGAATCATCTACACCTGAATCCATCTTAATTAATAACAATGAAAATAGTGAGTCTTCCACCTCATACGATGGCTAAAAAATCTATAAAACGATGAGACCTTATCTCCATTTATATATAATGCGAATCGGAGACTCGGAAAATGTCACAGGTTTCCGCATTGATTACCGGATTAATTTAAACACAAAGCCACAACAAAAAATTTGATGAACCTTTGATGAAAAAAGGTGAACGCGCAAGAGTTGTTTTAAAAAGTTTATTCATATGATAACATTTCGAATTACGATAATCGAATTATACGACCTGTTTGTTCTCATTTCTAATAATTGTTTTATTCGATAATATTGGAATCGATAGAAGCCTATTTTACAACAATTTGTGAATGGAAAGTTCATCTTTCGAGTCGACTTTTTTCCAATCATCTATAATAAAGGGGCCTCTTTTTGTAAATTTTTTCTATTAGAAAGTCGAAGAGGTGTGGAACCTTGAAACTCAAACTGCACTACCTTCATTTAGGTAAATCTACCTATCATTAATTTGTTAATAAATTCAATCAACTTGGAATTAGATTGGAAATACAGTCATCGCTACTAAATGAACGTAATTCGTAGCTTCTTGCAAATTATTGATACAACAGAATTTTATAAATAAATCTAAGAATTACGTTCTCATTTCATCGTTTGAAAATTTCAATTACATTCCATAAATTACGAGTACAAATTCTACAAAAAAGATGGTTTATGACACGAATTTCGTATTCTCTATGCACGTTTTTCATAAACAATTAACTTTCCCTGAGAATTAAAACTGTTAATTTTCGACTCTCAAGGATTTTTCTAGTTGTTTTTACGACAGTTACAAATAAAATCGAATACCAGAAAATCACCGATCCATCAAATAATGACAATTTTTGGTTTTCCATTCATAATATTGTATCGACAAAAAATATCTAAGACTATCAAGACAATAATTCTTTAAATTTATTAGAAATTTTATTGATTTATACAGCAAAATGTAACTCTATCTCCCCCAATTCTAAAACTGAGTCTACAATGTTAAACGTTGATCAAACAATGAAATTTGATCGTTTATAAGACGAAATAACTGTGACTATGCACGAATAAACAATTTGAAAATCAATACGATTTGTTAAAATTTATTGATCAAACATACGAACATGAATGAATTGGAAATAAACCAAAATTACGCAATAGTTCAATGAATTCAAGATTATTGAAGATCTAAAATCCCTTTATTTTTGATTGAACAACCAGATGATTATATTAACCGATGATGATTGTAGCTTTCAATAAAACAATCAAGTTATGCTTCAATATGATGGATAATTAGAAAACTGTCATCATTGCGGAACTAATTACAAGAATCAATTTCCTTCCGTTTAACAACTAATCGATACACTTTTAAATGATTAATTTTCTATTAATTTTTGTAATAATTCTACAAATACAACCTACATTTATGCAATCGTATAGTTTTTTATTTTAGGTCATGAACAATACGAAAATCCCACGTTTTAAATTTCTCTATTGTTGGTCATATCGTTAGAATTAATTTTTTTTAAGTTTTAATCAAATGATTTATCTCGAATTGGAAGATTAATCCGTTTTTGTGTTGAAATAAAGGCTCTTTTCTTTCTATTCTGTTTGCTTTCTTAATTTAATGCTTGAATAACAGCATATTTGATAAATATCGAACATTCTCCTGCTGTTATTATCATTATTGTTATGTTATTTAACTTCAAGTAATTATTGCATCTACCGGTACTATCATCGTTTACAGTTTGTTGCACTAGACCGGAATCTATACAAAGATACTATCAAACAAACAAAAAAAGGCCTTGTAATTTGAAATAATGAAATAAAATTGACTAGAAATGGAAGAGAAGAAATTTGCAAATTAATTACGATTACATGCAAAAGCTTTCTATATTTGAATAGAAATGAGTAAGCTACAATCAATGTTATTATAATCCAATCGATTCTTAACGAAATAATTGCAATAAAATTATAAATTTAATTGAGAAAATATGATAATAGTAATGAGATAATGGTGAATATTAAGAAACCACCCCCTCAAGATTTGATTTTTACGAAAAAATCCACTTACCAATTTCACAATTTTTATTGCACAAAAGACTCGAGAAGTGAATCGATAAATTTTCGATAGAAATTCGGTTTTTTGATAAGAAGAATTTGACCTGAATCAAGCAAAAATTACGCCCAACTTCTTCTACCCACACACGTCAAAAACACGGCAGACATATTCATTTAAATAATGACAGATAAATGCACAATGTTGCCAATTATTTCGACAAATACAAGGAATATTTTAAAATTTTAATACAAATAAATCTAATCGATTTCCACTTTATACATTGAAATTTATTATTAAAAATATGGTTTAAGATCGAAATAATTATTCAAAAATTCGAATTTTTTGTATAAATTATCAAAATTTATTGCGAATTTGTTGCAATTTTCGAAATTTGGCAACTATGACAACCTGGAGCAACAATGGTGCCAATCTATAGATCTTAAAATCGTTAAATCGATTAAAATAGAAAATTTTTCTAATTTTTCTTCACATATAAGTACACAAATAAATGCAAATAATTGGTTCAATTTAAATAGAATAAAAGAATCCGTGATAATAGAATTATCACACACATTAATTCCTTAATTTTGATAAAATTAAGGAATTTAATTTTACAATGTTGGTAGTGAAGGTTGGATCTATTCCGGTAGAGGACGCTGCGGTGGCAATTGCTCAAAATTCAAGTGAAATGGCGCATAAAAATGGTGGAAATTTACAAACTTATTTATCAACGCTTAAATTGTAATTAAATTGATATCTAATTAATTCCCAAATTATCAAAATTTCTATTTTAGGTTCGAAGATTTGGAATTAAGTTTCCATGGGACAGTTGATTTTGATATAATCACTCAAAAATTACAACAATGTTTAACGAAAATTAATTATTTAATCTCAATGGAAACCGATGATAGTATTTCAATTGTAAATTTAATCAATCTGTTTTGATTTATTTGATTTATATTTGTTTGAAGGTAGCGCTATCGCAACTCCAGAACCAATTCAATTTAATGATAAACCTCTGGAACGGTTCTCTAGTTAATAAAACTTCTCACAACGCAAATGATAGTCGCAATAAGAGTAAAGAAAGTACCATTGAAGTAGTACAGAAGCGTAAATTAACGAACGATATTGTCGAAGATACTCTAGAAGTGCCGAAAGTTAACGGTTTCAATGAGATTATCGGCTTGAAAGATGTATTAAAAATGCTAAAATCATTGGTTATTTTGCCGAAATTACAGCCACAATTGTTCGAAAATTGTCGTAGTTTATGCAATAGTATCCTATTGTACGGTCCACCGGGTACAGGAAAGACGCGCTTAGTCCACGCTTTAGCCGCTGAAGCGAATGCACAGTTACATTGCATTTCGGCTAGTGATCTATTATCGCATTATGTTGGACAAACTGAGAAGTTCGTTACGAATTTATAAATTCTTTGATTTTACGTTTTAATTCTAGGACGATAAAGGTGTTGTTCAATTATGTTAAATCGAACGAGAATTTTACAATTTTATTCATCGACGAAATCGATGGACTTTGCCGGAAACGCTCCCAAAACGAGCACGATCACACTAGAAGGTATTCAAAAAAAAAATACAATCACCACTTATAATTAGTCTAATATTTCAGGATTAAAACCGAATTTATGTGCCAATTGTCCAATATAGAAAACAAGAATGTTTTCGTAGTATCGGCAACGAATTGCCCGTGGGATTTAGACAATGCGATACTCCGGCGTTTCCAAAAACGCATCCATATCTCATTACCGAATCGTTTTGAACGTTTCGAATTCTTCCAGTATTTCACGAAATCTGAACGTCTATCGTACAATATGGACGATTGGGATTTATTATTGGATAAAACAGAAACATGTTCCGGTTCGGATTTGTATAATATTGTTCAAAATGCGCTATTGATACCGGTAAATGAATTGGACGATACGAAAATTTGGAAATGTACAAATGATGGGATGTACGAGCCGATTTCCAATATTGACCAAAATTTCGAGAATATTATTTGTTGTGATTTACAGAATTTACCGAAGAAATCGGTAAGGACTCGGCAAATCCGTGTAGATGATTTTCTAACGGTTATCGATAATTTTATATTTACGGTAACGAAGGATGATTTGCGGAAATTTGAAAATTTCAATGGAAAATAATCGGAAATTATTCGAGTTATGAAATATATTATTATATAATTTTCATTGTCTGTCGAATAAACAGTTAGATTAATAGTTAGTTACATTTTAAAATTGTTAAAAGAAAAGTAATTGTTTTAAAGGACCAAACTCGATAAAAAGTGGAAATTTGACGATTTGACGCTCATTTTTAAAGAAAATTCAAACCTGGGCTTGTTCGAAAGAGCATTCACAGTTATGGAAAATATTGTGGAAATTTTGTCATTTTTCCTAATTTTACGGAAAACTACCCGATTATTGGGGATAATTTAAAATAACAAAACATGCTAGTTTCATTTATAACAAAATTTACACAACATTTTCAAATACTGTAAAGTCTCTTTGATAGAGCTTGAAATGCTCTCGTGAACGAGCCCAAAATTATCATTAAAAATGATTTTCCTCTTTTTTAATCGAGCTCTAATCCGGCCGCTTAAAACCAAATATTTTAAATCGTGTTGCGATTTACAATTTCAACTTAAAGGAATGCGTATTTTAACATAAATTACACAGCCAACAACAAAAGAACAAAAAACGATATTGTAATGAGAAACAAACCGAATTCTAAAATAATCACAGAAAATTCCTTTCGAGTATATTTTGCGAATTTTTCTCATTAAATGCCAACCTAAATTCTACTGAAATAACTTACATTTGGATAAATTTGTTGATCCAATCAACACAAAAAACTGATCGCAACTGTTCGTTTTCTTGTTTCTTTAAATTATAAAAATAATACTTTGAGCTATACAGAAGAAAATTGTGGAGACAGCTATGCCTATATCCACAACAAGGCATTTTAAATAAGGTACAAAATTATTTTCACCTTTCAATTGAACCTATCACAACCATTTATAACAATCTGGTATTTCCAAACAAAATTCCGGTATTAATCGATAATTAATAATACTCAAAGTATTTTTCTATTGTACGATAATTCCACAAGAAACAAACAATATTCAAATTGGATTGACTCGTTTCAATTATTAAAAGGCTACTAGAGGTAGGACTTTTCAATAATAATTCACCCTAGAAGCTGCTCACACTGTCTCTATCTTGTAACTCATTTAATTGTGGCGGTTTTAAAGGTGCCGGTGGTTCTAAATCTGGAGCACTACCCCATTGGCCCCGACACATCATTCGATCATCATACAACGAGAATCTGGCTGAATCTTTTGCCGCTTTACCACGTGTCCGTCGAACTGACGGCGGTACATCACCCGGTGTTTTGATCCGTTGCGATGGGTCTTTCAATCGAGATAAATCGCTAGTTGATGAGAATACCTCGTTGAATTGTTCTAAAGATCTCTGTCTGGTTAGACTGTTTTTGTGTTTTAAAATTTGCGTAATTCCCGATGTATTAATATTGTCTTGTGGTTTAACAACAGTTAGAGGTAAAGTTGATGGTCGTTTTAAATCGTTATCTTTTAATAAAGAGGTTGTTACACCATTTTGGCCGAAACTATTCACTAATTTACTGTTCAATTTAACTTGTGTGTCTTTACAATTGTTGTTTGTTGTTTTGCGATTATGGAAGAATTTCATGAAACCGTTCCATTTAAATTTCGGTTTAGGTATATCGTTGGGATTATTGTATTGTTTTGGACTACCATGTACGGCATTTTGTACGTAAGGTATAGGCATAGCGCGATGATTTATCTGGAAATTCAAAAAATCGTTCGTAATCAAATTTTGCGACTCAGAACTTGTGCAATGTTTCGACGATTTATCAATCAATAAACTATCACTAGAACCGGATAATAGATTACGTTCCAAACAAGGATTTCGGCCTTGATATGGTTGTAATGGTGTAACTGCTGCTACTAATTGATTGGAATTCTTACAATGCTCCTCACTAGGGCTCAATAACGTTTCGATTGTACCCACAGACATATCAATTTGGTGATCGTGTAGATGATTGTTGTTAATTAACGGTGTCGGACTAGCTGGTGGATGGATTGCGTGTAAAACTCGACCTTTCAACGACGGTAATTCCAACAACCGTTCAACTACACATAACGATGTTAAACGGGCTTCAGCATCTTGATCCCAACAATCCTCGGCGGTTTCGCACAATAATCGAGCCGCTGCTGTATCCTTCCATGCCGGCGGCCATAAAGGGCGAGCTTTCCGGCGTGTCACCAACGTTTGCATCTGTTCTAAACTCGGATTCTCGCCGGCTTCTTTATAGAATGGCGGTGAATATGCCGGTGGTTCCGAATTGAACATATCAGAACACCGCATACCCATTTCCCATAAAACTAAACCTAAAGCATAGACGTCGATTTGTTTTAAAGCACTTTCACAATCGCGTAAATTAACAGCGCCTTCTAATACTTCCGGCGCCATATAACGTAAAGTACCAGCTTCACTAATCGATTTACTTTCAGCACGTCTCGGTACAACAGCCAAGCCTAAATCGCATATACAACAACTCAAATCGGCGCGAACTAGGATATTTTTCGTATTGATATCCCGATGGGTGATACACGGTTTACCCAAATCGGAATGTAGATGCGCTAAACCTTTAGCAACGCCTAAAGTCATCTTACTTAAAGTCATCAAATCCAAAGTGTGATTCTTTAAATATTCCTGTAGACACTCCTGTTCTAGACTCAATATTAACAGATAATCAGTGGGTCCGTTTGGTGTTATTTGGTGTTCACCGCCACCGTAACATTTCAATAGAGCCGAATTTTCGCCGGATATTTTGTACATTTCGTGTTCATTTAAAAAATAATTGCGATGATGAGCGGCGAAGACTTTAACGGCGACTTCTTGATCGTCGACTTGACCGCGCCAAACACAACCATACCGTCCCTGACCTAAAATCGAACAATTTATAATTATTTCGATAATAAAAATTTTAAATTACCGATAATATTGAGAAGTTTGAGTTTATCGAGACTGTAATCGGCGGGTGGTGGTAATGTGTGTTGATGACCAGTTTCGATATCGTTCTTTTTCGGTTTCGGTTGCCATAAATAGAAAATAATTGACATAATTATTAATACAAGTATACCCATCGATAGGCCTATCCATAACAATAATAGATCGTTTGTTGGTTTCGTTGCAATTTCCGTAGTTGGGGGTGGTGTATCATTATCAGGTATATAGGCATCAGTAAAATTAACATTGCACATATTTCCCGAACAACAACAAAACTTTGTATCGTTCCTAGCTTTTGGTGGTCTCTTATCAGCAATACACTCTGATCTTTCGCATTCCTTCGGCTTATCCGATATATCCCAACAGCCTAAAATATAACAAAAATAATAATAATTAATAAGACAACACAAAAAACCACTTACTACAATTATAGTAGTAAGAGAATAATTTAAGTCAAGTACACACAAAGAAATAACGCGAGAGTGGTGGAAACGAAAAAAGGCTTTTAACTTTGGCTTGACATCATTTTTTTTTTGTCTGTCTGTACATGTGTATTGTGTACGTGTATAGATGGGAACGTGTGCATTGATGCAATGTTGCAGCGACCAATTCTAAATTTAAAACAAAAATTTTACAGTATTATCCCCACATAGTCATCGGAATATCCCATGTCTGATTGTCGCTTTACACCAACTTTTTTTAACCATAATTTCACACAAAAACTGGATTAGTTTTTAATAAGCTCAAGTGATGTGCGAAATTGCGAAATTTAACTCACGATCTCGGTTGTTCCTAGTGCTATAACAACCAGAAATACGGTTTTGAAAAGAGCATTTCTTGGGGCATCTTTTCTGTTTTGGTAAATTCTAACAGACTTTTGAATTCTTGCTACAATCTCTTAGATTTTGTCCAATAACTTGCGCAATATTATTCGTTTGAAAAGCACCGTTAAATGCCCCAAGGAACGCTCTTTTCAAAAATATATTATTGGTAGTTATATCCCTAAGGATGAACGAGAAATCGCCATGTAAACATTCAGGAATACCCGTTTCTTCAATAAAAAACGTAATTGAGATCATCAAAGAGAACGATTGACTCGCCGATGATTTACAAAAAAAATTAATGAAAACACCACTGTTATGATGACAGACAATAAACAGAACTGGGAAATAATTTGATTACTTAATTTGAAGAGGCCACTTTGTCTATCGAAATTCTCAATAGACAATCAAGTATCGTTTTCCACACACAGAAACAGACACACATGAATTAAAACAAGTGGTTAATGTCAATTGGTATTTTCATTTAACGCAGAAATGTTTATGGTTGGACTTTAAACTTGTATTTTTAAAATAAACAAAACGTTATGAATTGCAAAAATCCTTATATCGGACAATTGTTTAAAAATAAAATACCATAAAACGAGTGATGTTCGATAAAATCTTATGTAAATTACGGCTGCAATTACATGATTCTAACAGAAAGATGATGAAATTAGGCTTGCGATTTCGTTTTATTTCACAAAATAGCAAAAATCCTTCATTTCTATTGATTTTTATTCAATTCAACAACAGTATTCTCTAACTTTAGAGTAATTCGTTACCATAACAACGCCTCTTTTGAATAACTTGCTTTATGCCCATTTACTTCTAACTCACTTTTAAAGAGTGAGTTCTGTTCGAAGGGATTGTCGATCTCCGGCGTTGTTATAGTAATGAATCGCTAAAAAGTTAGAGAATATGACTGTAAAATTAATATTCTTTAGAAATACAGACAATACGACAATGAATAATTACAAGTCTTGCTATTTTAATAGGATATCCGGCAAATTGGAAATTATAAAAATACAGTCTTATAGTCGTATTGGAGAGTGAGATAGAAGCTCTGTTCAAAGATCTCCAACGTTGTCATAGCAATGAATCGCCAAAAAGTTAGAGAATACGACTGATACACTCAGACTATCTTTACTACAGATAAACTAAAGTTAACCCTCTCTATCGTGATTATTTTGAGAGAAAACCCCAAAAAAGTCCATAATATGGACTTACAGTAGTTCTATTGAAAGAGACTGTTGATTTCTAAAGTTGTCATAGTAACGATTTGCCAAAAATCAGAATACAACTGATAAAACTACAGTTAACCTCCTCTATCGTGATTATTTTCTACAAATTAATTCTTTAAATTGACTTTAATTAATTAAAATAACCAACAAATAGCTAATTCAGCCAGAATATTGTCGATATTTTTGTGATCATCACCTAGATTCGATATTTTTATTAAAAAAAACGAAAATCTCACCCTGTCCCATGACGGTGATCGACCCATTATTTGGATCTTCTTTCCAAAACGTATAACAATAACTATCGCCGCATTTTTGAAACGGTAATTCCGTTGAAATCTCCTCGAGATTATTATCTTCACCAATATAGGCAATACCACCAATCAGATTGGCACAAATAATTTCTTTTTGTTTATTATTATTATTATCAGTATTATATTTATTATTGTACGTATTATCAACAATATTATTATTGTTAATTGTTGCCGACGACGCAGTTATAACAAATAGAGTAATAATTAATAATAAATTAATGTAAATATCACCACCCATTATAGCAATAATCATGGTGTCATGTTGTTATTATTTCTGCAACAAACAAATTAATTAAATCATTATAATTATCAAATATAGAGTATTGAACTTATTTTGATTAAATATAAAATAATTTTTATACAACAAAATAACAAAATTGCGATTTTAATTTTTATAAACCGTATTTATCTTAGTGTAAATCCGGCTTTGTATTGATCAAAACAATTGAATATACACACCACAAACAAGCAACTAGATTAGAATTTAAATTAATTGTTTCGATAAAATCCGATAAAAAACAACGAATAATTGTAAAATTATTATCAATATTATTACCAGATGGATGTATGATTAATTCAAATTATTTTACCAATAGGAAAATTGTTGAAAATACACACAAATACAAGCACACAAGGCTAATTCACACGGCTACAAAGTACCGACAAACATCCTCTACAGTGTATCTCTGGTTATTGAATGAATGAATTTACTGTTGTAAACAGTATAAAGTATCGTTTTTTTTTTAATTTAGTGCAATTAGACTATCTGTAAATCGTTTTAAATAACATTTCCTAATGTTGTGGATTTTTTAGGTTTTTATAATTCGACCGGTCATGCCGCCACCGCCACTGGATGTACCATATGACTGGCGGAAGAATGACAGATAGCCGGCTATATGACGCCAACCCTAACGGTACACTCACCATCAAAACAAAAAAATCAATTAAATCAAACGATTTATCTCATTAATATTGGAAATAAATTAGAATTTTGTATCACACCGTTATCTGTAATCTATGATTTTTTGATTTTATTTTATTTACGTTAATTTTTCGAATTATTAATTACAATCGATTGTACTGTACGTACGTATATCGTAGTTTGATTATGTGTTGTAAAAACGTCGTGGATGTCTTGATAAATTGTGTAATACGCTAAATCTAATTAAAGTTGGTGTAATTGAATTTTACTACAAAAAACCACAATTATTTCGTTTATATTAATTTTGCGTTAAATATTCTAATTAATTAATCGAGTGCAATTTTATGGTATAGGTTAGTTAAGACGCACGTCCGACTAGGGTTGGATTTGCGGCAATTTCAAAATGCCACCATTGAGGTATTTGCGAAATTGGCGCGAATTTCGAAAATTTTGGACCAAACAAAAGTAACAAATCGGTTGTTAATTGAAAAAAATTGTTAATATTCCAATTTGTAGGGCGAATTTCGGTAATTACCATGTAGTAGAACCGGGGCGTGTGTCAAGTAGGCGTCCGGTGCCGGAACACATCCCGAAACCGAGCTATTATCGAACCGGAGAGCCGCGCGAATTCATCGACACGCCGGAAATCAAGAGTCCGGAAGCGTTGGAAAAAATGCGGGATTCTTGTAGATTATCCGCGAGAATTCTAAAGAATCTCGAGAGTTTTCTACAAGTAAAGTTGTATGAGTTGTTTTATTTTTAATTAAGCGCGATTTTTCAGATAGGCCGGACTACAGATGAGCTCGATTTGTTCGTTCACGAATCGATTATAGCGCACGGAGCGTACCCTTCACCTCTCAACTATAAACATTTCCCGAAATCCATCTGTACATCGATAAATAATGTGGCCTGCCACGGAATCCCCGATGATCGCCGTCTTGAAGACGGCGATATCATCAACGTTGATATCACTGTAATTACCTGAAATAAAACAAATGAAGATTCTTATCAGTCCGGTTTGATAGGTCCTCTACAACGGCTATCACGGCGATTGCTCCAGAACATTTCTAATCGGAAACGTCGACCACGCCGGCAGGGAATTGGTTCGAGCTACCGAAATAGCGCTGAACACCGGCATTGAAGTTTGCAAGCCCGGTGGGAAATTCAAGGAAATCGGCCGGGCTATCGAGGAGAAAGCGTACGGTTTGGGGTATACGGTAGTGCCGGCTTTTATCGGGCACGGTATCGGGTATTATTTCCACGGACCTCCGGATATTTTCCATATAAGTAAAGTTGTAAATTTGGAACGATTCGGTATTTATGACGAATTTGCAGGGAATGATGAGAATGGCGAAATGGCACCGGGTATGACGTTCACTATCGAGCCGGTATTGAGCCAGGGTGGTCCGGAAATTGTGATTTTAGACGATAATTGGACTGCGGTCACGCTGGATTCAGCCCGGACTGCTCAATTCGAACATACAGTTTTGATCACAGAAACTGGAGTTGAAATATTGACGAATCCGGATTGAATCAATTAAAAAGGCGCATAAGAATTGTTTTTTTTTTAATATAAATGGTATGTACAGTGTTTTTAATTATGTTAATTCGAAAACTGTATACATATTCACCCTCACTTTCAATCCTATACAATTTTTAATTTATGTATTTTACAATCAATCAAAAGTGGGGATTATATGGGAAATAATCAAACTATTATTGACTTGATTTTTACATGGTTTCCGCAAAAAAAAACAACTCAGATTCAAAAATTGTATAAAATGGAATGTTTTATACTACAATATTTGATTATTTCCCCGTTTTATTTACAAATATTTACGTTTTAATATTAAATAGCAATGTAAAAATGCTGACATATCTTTATAACACTATTAGACAATTTAATATTATTACAAAAATAGATTTGTCTTAAAATCAATCGCCTTAATCCAAGTCTGGCCATTCATTGTAAAAATACATGATTGTTTAATCGACTAATATGCCACACAATATCCAATCGAGCCGATATGTCAACATTAAAATCAACTCAAATCGACTTCTCAACAACGAAAATAATACAAAAAGAAGCTCAGAAATCTGTTTTAACTTTTGTACTGTATGTAGAAAATAACCTTAGAAAAACGAAAATAAATCGTGGAAATAATCAACACAATCGGCTGTTGCTTTAGTTTAAAAACCACATTATTGCACCACTATATCGTTATTAAACTAAAACACGAAACTAAAACGCAATAATACGAAAGCGATTTTGTTTCTTCAACACAAACATCTGTACAAAATATGAAAAAATTTGAACAAAACAACTATTTTAGTCCTTAAAATAACTTATAAAAAATTATCACTTCGGTGTTTCATCTACGAAAAAAAAAGAAACACCAAGCCAAATAAATAATTTTATGTGCACCGAAATTCTTGTCGAAATTTTCGAGATGATTAAGGAAAAATCGATGGGGTTTACTATGAAGTATTGCAACAGCAACGCAATCCAGAGATCTAGAATTCGTCAAAAAAACAATTTTAATTCCTATTGTTTTCTCGTTAAATAAACGCACAAAAAATCCGTATGTAGTGTTAATCGATTTCATCAACGAATGTTTCGTTTTTAAAAACTTCATGTGGTGTCTTCATTTAATCG
Organism: Mylabris phalerata; assembly: GCA_020740385.1. Classification (NCBI taxonomy): domain Eukaryota; kingdom Metazoa; phylum Arthropoda; class Insecta; order Coleoptera; family Meloidae; genus Mylabris; species Mylabris phalerata. The sequence goes on from JAJEOX010000222.1 coordinate 546,627, forward strand.
TTCTACACGATATCTATTATATGGTATATAAGGAGTTCGTGTTAAATCATTGTCTGTTAATACCCGAGTCCGATTGGGTACAACACCATCACCACGACCCATTAACCAATCAATACACTGTTTATGTTGCACATCACTAACATTTTCACTAGCCCATCGTTTCAACCACGCCCGAAATTTCGACGATAATCGTTTCGTTATCGTTGGATGACTCTGAAATAAAACCACTATTATTTATAATTATTATCATTTTTTTTAAATAAATTTACCTTTCGAGCTTTATAGAAGGCACTTATTTTATAGAGGTAGCTGTCTTTATTGACGGCATACATAATTTTTGAATCTTGCGAATTAAATTTACATTGAGTCTCATCGGAAACTTCATAACCAGGATGTTCACTTTGATTTCGATTTGGTAATGGTCGTTCTAATTTCCTTTCGAATTCATCTAAAATACCATAACGTTTATCATTATCATCAACATTATCAACTGTTGATCCACCATTACTATTACGTCGTTTCTTATTATCATCAGATTGTCGTTGTTTATTATTATCTTGATCATCACTTGATTCACTCGGATTTGTTGTTGAATTTTTCTTATCTTTATTATTATTATTATTACTATTATTATTACCATTACCCATACGTTTCTTATAAATACGTAAATTACGATTTAAATAAACTGGTGAATGTCTTTTATTATCAACATTAGTACAATCAGCGTAACATTCTTTATAATTGCTCCATTTTTTGGTTTCATCGACTTTTTTCGAATCTTCCGAATCTGTATCCATTAATTCGATTGTCATACGACAATCTTTTTTATAAATATAGATTTTAAAACAATTCTCATCTTGTACAGCCTTTTCAGCTGTACGTTGATAAGCAAATTCAAGATGTTGTCGACGATGTGCTGTCGAACATGATCCACCAGTTGAACCACGTTTTTGTTCTTTTGTAAATAAATCTGTACATGCTATTGCTGTACGTTCGGTTACACAATGTTGTAATTGTCGTACAGCATATGATACAACTTTATCTAATGTAAATGCAACATAAGCATGAATACCGAACATTTCTCTTAATGTATCTTCATATGTATTTGCATCCATGTTATTATCTAACAAATTCTTTACCATATCTAAAAATGCAACATAATAATCTTCAATTTCGATTTGTGGTTTCGGTTTTAATCTCAATGCAATTGCTGTACTCTCTTTACGATTTGTACGATTTTTTGATTCTTCTGCAGCTAAAGCAACAGCACGTTCGTAGATTTTTGCAAGACGTTCACATAAAATTGCATGTAAACGTAAGAAAATATACCAATTATTATTCGCCATAAATAATGTATAAGCTTCATCCTATTAAAATTATAAAAAAATAATAATTATTATTAATTAATTATAAATTATTTTACCGGATCATTAGTTTGTGCATGTAGTGGTGTTTTAGCATCTTCATCTTTCAAATCTGGATCTGGTTTAATTTCAATTTCACCATCATAACGACCTGGTGATTTTCCAGGACTAGATTCACCCCCTTTTATTTTATTACTACTATTATTATTAGTATTACTATTATTAACATTTGGACTACTATTTGGACTTTCATCGCCTTCTTCTTTTTCATCTATTAATATAAATTATAAATAATTTTAAAATAATTAATTTAATGAAAATTTGAATTACCATCATCATCACGTTCATCATCGGTTAATTGTTGTTTTGGATGGAAGAATAATTCGGGCAAAAATTGCCTTAATAAATGTTTAATTCGTAATTTTTCACCTTTTTGAATACCAGTTTGACGTTTAACGTGATGTATTAGAAGATTTGCTGCATCATCTAAAATTGTTCGATCTTTGTAGGGTATGATTAGATGTGGTCCGATTATCGGTTCAACACCTTCTTCATTTTGTTCATGTCTCTATAATATTATTAATTATAATTTAATTTAATTGATAATAATTTAATTACCTCATCGAAGATAGTTTCAATTTCATTAAATAGACTTTTTGATCGTAATGCTTTAACATCAGTTTGTTTAAAATTGATACCTTGATGGTCTAAACTTTTTAAATAATATTTTTCATTTTGTTCACGCCATAATTTATTGAAACCTTTTTGTGCTTCACGCCATTCTTCTTCTTTAGCTTTTAAACGACGTAATACAACTGGTACAGCAACAGCTGGATTACGTTTTAAACCTTCAATAATTTCGTTAGCTTTATCACCATAAATACGTTTTAATGCACGTTGATGTAATGTTGGTGATGAACCACCTAAACAATCATCTAAACGAAATTTATTAACTTCATCAGCATTCATACGATTTAATTTTTTTGCAACACCTTCTAATACACGGATTGTACTAGCATTTGTTTCAATAACAACATCCAATTCGAAACGTTCATCTTCACAACGATACATATATTCTTCATATTGGGTTTTACGTGAACTAACAAATGTACTATCTTCTGACCATGTTGGAAATGATACCCATTGATCATTTAATACTTCTTTACATAATTGCGTACGTCCTGAACATGTTAAACCTTCTTGTGATGGTGGTATAACACAATAACTAGCACCTAAACGTTTTGCTGTTGCTAAATCAATTTCTAATTGTTGTTCACCTTGTGGACGTTCTGTACGTGTTACATTATATGGTATTGGTTCAACATCATTTTGTCCAAGAAATTCACGAAACCAACGTATTAATTCCGGAAATTTACCCAAAAATGGTGTTACAATCATTATTAATTCACTTTTTGATATTATCTCTTGATTGAATAATATCAAACAACGTAGAAAATTATTGTAGACTTCTTGAGTACGTAACGCTTTACGCACCTGAAAAAATCAAATTATAAATTAACAATACAATAAATTGATACTCTAATTACTAATATTAGCCAAATTACTATAAATATACGTTAAGCTATCGAAAAACCAAAACTTTTCCCACAATATTTACTGTAATTTGGCTAATTGTAACAACTATTAATTAGAATATCTGATCGTTAAAATATAATAATGTTGCATAGTGGTGAGAAGATATAATTACTAATAGAAATTACACCTTCACTTTGACTTGCATTACTTTTGCACTATTTCCTTACAATGCTCATGAAAAACAGTAAGCATGTCTAGATCGTATAGTGCATAAGTCAATTATCTATTTTTATAAATTAATAATTACCTTATCAAAGAATGCATAATCATTTAATGTTCCATATTTGCCAGCTTCAGCTAATGTTACATCTTTACACGATGACATTTTATGTTTTTTAGGCGGTGGACCTCCATCTCTATGCATTAAAGCCGGATAAGTAGGTGAACGTTTTAAATGTCCCGATATATGGCTTGGTTTGTGCGTTATATGCCTATCTATCATATTATCTCTATTATATGATTGTTTTGTTGGTGGTTTTTTAACAACAGATACATGATCAAGACCACCACCACTAACACTTCCACCAATACCACCAACAACACTACCACTACCACAACTTGCACTATTAGGAATATTATTACCAATAACACCGCTGCCACCACTACCACCAATAACACTACCACTATTACCACCTCCAATAACACCACCTGTTCCACCTGATCCTCCTCCATTAACACCACTAACACCACCACTACTACTACTATTATTATTAACACCACTATTATCAGTTCTACCAATTACAGGTTGTTGATTCATATTATTTGTTGCATCAGGTAGAAATTGACCAAATTCGGCTAATAAATCACTTTGATTTTCAAATAATTTTGCTACTTGACTATAAACTTCTTGTTCAGTTAGATGTTTACCAGAACCAGGACCAATACCTGATGATTCTTTCATTGTGCGTTGTTCTTTTTGATAGATGTGTAATATATCAAGAAAACGTTTATATTTTTCGGGTTGATCTTGGAAACGATTCTAAAAATAATTAAAAATTAATATCAGAATTTAATTAAAAAATTAAACTTACTTTAATTTTATTCACATAATTGATAGCGTGATTGAATTGTACCGGTTGATTTTGGGGTGTTGTATCAGTATGTCCTTGTAAAGCTTGACTAACAGATACTTGTGATGTTGATAATGATAATGAATTATTATAAATTGTTGTTCCACTACTATAATTCGATGAATGATGTACAACAGGCACTGATGATGGTTGTTGTGGTGGTTGTTGTTGTTGAGGTGGTGGTGGTGGTGGTGCTGCTGTTGTTACAGTTTGTGGTACATGTTGTGTTAATGGTAATGGTTGACATGGTTGTATTGATTGTATTGGTACAGAACCGGATACATTTATTGTTCCAGAACCTCGCATTATCATTTTTTGTTGTTGTGGATCTGATGGTAGATTTCCTGTTGGACTTGGCATACTAACAGATACTTGAAATGCATAACCTTGATCACTTTTTTGCACTTCTATTTTATAACCGGGTGGTAAAAATGTATTAAAACCCATTATTAATTCGGGAAAACCTTTAAATAGATTTGATACTCTTTGTATAACACCTGGTGTATCAATACTTTGACTTTTAAATTCTTTCATAATGTCTAAAAAGTCATTATACACTTGTGGTTTTGAACCGAATTTAAATTTAACAAGATCCAAATATGATAGAGCATCTTCCACTTTTAAACGTTGAAAATTACCTCCAGGAGATTGTTGTTGAGTTTGTTGTTGTTGTTGTGATTGCATTTCTTGTATTGGTGCAGTTGGTGGCGATGAACCAGTTGTACGTAATTGAGAATTACCACCAACACCACTACCAACAGATAATGGTTGTATTGGTGTTGATTTACCAGAATGGGGTACAGATGCAGCTGGCATTGCACCGTAACTAACCGGTGCTGGTGGATAAAGTCCAGATTGCATACCTTCACTAACAACTTTTATATTTGTTATTGTATTCGATGTTGTCGTATTATATGTTAAAACAGGTGTTCCTGAAAATGAATGATTATATAATGTTGCCGTTGCGACAGGGGATGAACCAGTGACTTCTTTTATTGTTGTTGAAGTTGTTGTTGCTGCTGCTGTTATTATTCTCGTATCATCCACTCGCAAACGTTTCATTTCAAATTACATTGGGGCGGCTAGAAAATATAAAAAGAAATTATAAAAAATTGATAACTCAAAATTAAAATCTTATTGAAACATCTCAACCGAAAAATCCTTGGACGTAATTTTAAACATTAAAAAGGAGTAATTATTTTTTAATAAAACAATAAATAATCAAAACACGTTGAAACTTATATCCGAAAATAGATTCTTCATGAGTCAACCCAATAATTACATTACAATCGCTAAATTAGTTTAATTTAATTTTTAAATACAAAAAAACCACCTACAGTACATACAATAAGAACTCACCCCCAAAATCCATTTTTCCACCAAATAAATAATTTACATTCTTATCACATACTCAAATTTCTTATCAATCGATTAATCAAAATTTTTTTTTAATTTAATTTTTTTTAATAATATTTTCAACAAAAAATCAAAATGACAACAACGTTTATATTACGCCAGATGCCATGTTGAAACATTTCAATTCAGCTGATTCAAGCAACGACACGCCCACTTATTTATTTCTGGCATAAACAAAACCGGCAAAGCGACATCATTGCCATTATTTTAGCTACGCAGTATTTCGTTTTCTCTTATTCGAATTGCATTTATAAATATTTAAGGTATTATCATTATTATTAATAATAATTTATAATTTTGATATTATTAATTTAGATATTTAATCGTAAAATTAATGAAAATTGTGCACTTTCAACTCTTATCTTTTTAACATATGTAACTCTAGGGCTTTTTTGCGATAAGAAATATTCTCTAATTATACTTTTATATTAATGTTTGTTACATAAGTTCAGGAAAAAAACATTGATATTCGGCATTGTTATTGTTTTGTTTTTTTGTCCTAATAGGGTGGCAACTACAATGCGCTTGCGTATTGTTTCAAGCTAAAATGAACCTTATAGGTTGATTTATTAAACAAAAAAAAAAAAAACACCGAATAACCATAATTATGCAATAAGTTGTTTTAAATGGAAATGTGGTAAAAACTTTAAAATCTTTGCATGTGATTATTTGATATTTTCAAAGTGAATTACAGCAGTACTTTCACGATTGACCTTGGAATCAGGTCTCAACCTAGAAAAAGTAAAAACAAGTAGGCCTGTTTTTTTTTTGTTTCAACAATCAAATAATAATCAAAATTGCCATTATTTCCTGAAAAATCCAGAGAAAATCGTAACTTACTCGATTTCTATCTCTGTTTTATTTGTTTTTATTTTATTTTAATTCACATCATGTACCAGTCGGATGATGTGGCATAATTACATTTACATTATTTTGCCTTTTTTCTAAATAAAAACTGTGACATGATTCGATAGTTTTTATTGCAATAATGTCACAATATAATTCAGCCATTTTGGGAATATTTTAATTGTTTATTATGGAGAATTTTATTCACCAATTATCACACAACATCATCACCATCACCATTATTATCATTTTTATATATTTTTTTTAAGTATAAACGCGATTTCTTTACAAGTTTCTCTTGTGTTGTTATTTTAAGTGAGAGGAGAATATGACACCCGTTGTTCTTTGTACAATTGTCATCATATGGCAACATCGCATTGCCCTCCAATATTATTTCAAACAACGTTGCCAGTAGTACAACGTATATAACTGACGGCAAAACGACATCAGAGACGTACTCGATTAAAATATTAAATTAACTCCCAACCTATTGTTTAATAAAGCTTTAAATTAAAAAATTTTACTTAAATTACGTTTAATTCACAAAATTTATCGAAATTTAATTAATTTAAATGATTTAAATTGAAATAAATATATAATGTAGTTGGTTGTTCTTTTTATTATTTCTTTGTTTGTTGAATTTGTTACGCCCATGTTCAGTTTGCCACTTCTATGTATGAGTAATCTATAAAAATGTGGCAACAATGCATTGTATGTATTCGCTCCCGCGATCTACAAGGCTAGCTCCTGATTGGTCATGAATGGAATCGATAGGTATGTGGAAGGGGTTGGGGAACCGGACGTGTAAAGAAACACGATTACCAAATAATGAGCCTTATTGAATTTTTATATAAGGTTGAAAATCGTCTATAGGTCTTTGTCAAGAGTAAACAAATACACAATACACAAATACAGAAATTATTATTATTATTATTACCTCGGAAAATTTCGTCATGTTTTCTTATGTCTAAAATTGTTATTTTAATTGGTATACAACGAGATAAAAGGTAATAAAATGCGAATTTAATTGTGCCATGTGGATAATTACGGTATTATTGAAGACAATTGGTATTGTTGATGTATTGCTGTTGTAAATAACAAGAGCAACGCCAACTGTTTACCAGTTTGTAATCTTATATACAACACGCTTTCCGCGGTTGCCAGGTCAAGTGTCCGCAACAACGTCGCCGCCACCGCCACTGACAAAACACCGCTCAAAACCTCCTTTCAAATAATCAGGAATTGGAGAAAAAAATGAAAATAAACGCCACCATAAAAGAAAACTATTGGAATTTATTTGAAATAAATCCAGAACTGGAGATATAATTTTTAAAAACACCTCCCACAATCAAACATATAGAAACGAAAAGCTAATTTTGGAACGCCACGATTTCTCTAAGAATCTATTTTAATAAAAAAAATCCTATTTCGAGACAAATTACGAATTTTCCAATTGCTTTTAATTAATTGTTAATTGAATTAAATTTATGATCGTTGTATGATATACCAATAAACAATTACACAACAACCCGACCGGACAAAAAAGTTAAAAATATGTCACACTTACCTCACTAAAGCCCCTAGAATTGTTAATTGGCCTAAATTTTTATAATTGGCCAACACTACACTAATTACAAATAATTTAATTTGTATTTCACGTAAAATTAATGAATATTCACTAGGATTTCTTAATGAAAAATTCTGATACATTCTGTTATAACAACCACACGATACGATGACCGATTGTAGACTGGCCGCACGGAAATCTCAGAAGCTTGTTTGGAACAGTCCATCACATGGTTGAATCCAGACGTATAAAATACCAATATATTTATACCATTAACTGATAAATGAAATTGTCCGAATTAGAAACTACATTAAAATTATAAAATAGTGATGAAAATTTCAAAACAATTAATTTGATTGATTTCGTATAATTATCGAAAGAAATCTGACACAAACTACAGGCACCCCTTCGACATAATAGACTTGTCCATAGACGGCTTGATTGGTGGAAAAACCTCAAGGTAGGGCGGCATTAATACCAACTGTTAACACAGTAAACATTAAAATTTAAAAAAGTGCGCCAATAATTTGCGCAATCAACAAAAATTTAACAATCGATAATTACAATAAATTTCTTTATATTACTGTAAAGAAATGATAGTTTCTATTTCGTAATCTTGGGGAATTATGCGAAAATCAAGGTAAAACTCGTAAAAGAAAACAATAGAGATTACAATATTTTTAAATAGTGTGCTCGATTCTGATTGGTGGTCAACGAGTGTGGTTGATAAGCTTAGCCAATCAGGTGGCAGAAACGTGTCAATTTTGTTACGATAATTTCCCAAAACTTTTAAAGTAGTCGAATATGATTCTTTCATTATTGGGAAATTGCCGTCTAAAAATGGAGAAAACCCTAATTTTCTTAACTTTACTCGTAATTTGTAGTGCAAATTTCAAAATAGACGTTCCCGAATTGAGATGTTTAGGTAAATTTCGGTAAAATCACCTCAAATTTGCTCTAATTTTTCTTGAATTTTTACAGTTTGTAAAGTTAGTTTGACCGAATTAATGGAAGTCGTAAAGCAGGTAGATCCCGATAAGAAGGTTGATATCGGCGGTTATCGGCTAGATGAGCAAGGAATTTAATCAAAAAGACTGTACCGCAAGCCAAATCCGAGACACATCTATCCGAATTAATCGATGATATTTGCAATAAATTAGACGATTATGTCCGTGGTACGTGGAAAACGAATGGTACATTAGTTGTGTTGAAATTGATCATGGATAACGGGAAAATGAATCCGGATTTGAACCTAGTTGATATCATACAGGACGACGATTTGAATCGAAGTCTAAAATATTATGTAAATTTACAAATTTGTTTTAGAAATTAATTAATCTCGTTAATTTTAGTGTGAGGGGATTATGGAGGAATTCGAAGAGAGTATAATTGGGCATATTCAAAAAGACACCGGGGATATCCACCGGACAGTTTGCCATGACGAAACGAGGTTATGTTCCGATCCGGATAAAAATCCAAATGATGAATTGTGATATTATTTAATATAAATTTATCTATTTAATTGTTTAATAAAAATTGATAATCGTTACGTGTTTATTTGATTATTCGATAATTTGATAAGGCGTTTTTTTGCGTGAAATTTTGAGGTTATGTTATTGTTGTTGTTTGGTTAGAAGATGACAACTGTATTATAATTCGCACAATTTCTATAAAAATTCCAAGGAAAATGTTCAGTACCGAAACTAGTATTGCATCCTACGAGACTGTAGCAACATTGGGGCAATGTTTCGAAAGTAAAGCTGTTGTCCATTTAGCCAAACATATACCATCCGATACGATGGTAGCATTGAAGAGATTCCACATGGAACGCATCAAACAGGACATTCATCTAGTTGAAGTATTTTGATAAATTCTATAAATTGATTAGTTTTTATTTGTGGATTTTAGAGGGAGATTATTTTAACGAAACAACTACAACACCCCAATATTCTAACGTATTACGTTGCTTTTGTTCACAATCAAGAAGTGTACGTTGTTAGTCCTCTGATGGCGTTCGGTTCGTGCCGCGATCTCCTCAACACACACTTCAACGAAGGCCTACCAGAACCGGCGATTATTCTAATACTACACGATATTCTCGACGCTTTAGATTACATGCACAAGAAAGGATTCATACACAGGTTCCAACTTGAATTCCATAAAATTGTAAATTTCGTTAATTTCTTACAGATCGATAAAAGCCAAACACGTGTTAATTTCGGCCTCGGGTAAAGCTTGTCTATCCGGCTTACGCTACACGTGTCCGATTGTTTTGAACGGTAAATGGCAGAAACATATCCACTCGTTTCCCACAACCACTTCAACGAATTTAAATTGGTTAAGTCCGGAAGTTTTAGAACAAAACCTACAAGGCTACAACCAAAAATCGGACATTTATAGTGTCGGAATAACATTGTGCGAATTGGCAAACGGTGCCGAACCGTTCGCTAACGTTTCAACAACTTTAATGTTAACGGAAAAAGTCCGCGGTTATACACCACAATTATTAGACATAACAACCGTACCGAATACGGAAAGTCCGAATCAGGGTGATTGTTTTGTTAGTAATGCGGTGGCAAATCGACGTTTTAGCGAGGATTTGCACGAAATTGCCGCTTTGTGTTTACAAAAAGACTCCAATCTCCGTCCAACGGCTAGTCAACTATTAACACATCCGATATTTAAATTAACAAGAAAGGGGATCTTTCTGCCCGATTTACTTAAACCGGCTTTACCGTTGAGTAATCGAGTGGCCGCCAATACCGGTAATTGAATTTCGATGGCGGAATTTTCAATAATTTTCGGTTTATTTTAGATGAAGTTACCGATTTGGATGTAATCGAACAGTTCTCCGATATGGATGTGTACTCTTGTGAATGGGATTTTTAAATGTTTTGTATATAAAATTCTAACTATAATACAGTATTAGGTAGTTTTGTAAAAATTATTGAAGGAAAAACGATGAAATTGTGTGCATGTCGACTTAATAAAAATGTAAGTAAAATTGCCATTTAATCGAAATTTATTTTATAAACCACCTTAATCAATACAGGATGTCTGATATTGAGTACCCATTAGAATATTTCGAAAACAACGTTATCGGACATAATAACGATCTTAAATCAAAATTTTCAAAATAAAAATCACTCAACACTCATTTTTAATCTTAAAATATTTTCACAATTAAAATTTTAAAACAATAATTATCTGTTTTGAAATGGATCAATCAAAAAGTTAGTTTTAAATAAAAACGTAAGTCGTAACTTGATACATTTTCAACACATTTCCAATATCAATTGACTTATTTTCTCATTTTAATCAAAATATTACAACAAAATTACGGTTTAAGTACCTTAATTATAAACAACTACAAATCCACTGTACTGTGAAAATTTCTTTCGAACTTATAATTACATTTAAAAACAAGATTACGCCCCAAAAAGTATCAAATTATACGGAAATCCTGCTATCAAACAGTTATCTCCTATATCCGAAATCTCCTAATAGATGATAAACATCCTGTATTGCTCAGTTCGGAGTATAATTCTTGATTTCACGACGATAGAAAACGCCTGGGATCATTTGAGCAAAATTTGGCCCCGTAGCTCATTGAATATCGAAAATTCGATGCGCACGTAAAATGACTCACAAAGAAAGGGACACAACTGTCCGATTTTGATAAAATTTGGTATACAGGTAGAGCTTCAATAATAGTCGATTCATAGTTTTTTTTAGTTGCCCATATTCACTTTAAGGGGGTGAAATTCCCTCTTAAAGTTAACCTTTTAACATTTTAGTTATATCAAACGAAACAAGTTATCGAATTCATTCAAAAACTAAAATATTACACACAATCAATACTATCTTATGAATTAGCAGACAATAACCCTCCAGTTTGTGGAGGGTGAGAAATACGTGTGGGGTGGTACTTTTTGCTCCCGCTGGTCACAATTTTAGGAAATTCAAGTTTTTCTCCTCATAATCATAAATTTTATAGAAAAACTAAAGTTACCTTTTTTTGGTTTTTTCGATTCATCCCCTTTTTAAAGGGTTGCAACCTCCAATATAACGTCCAAATTGAATTATTAGTAATATTTTCGTATCAGGACTAATCAAAAGCTAAAAATTTGTTTATAATGATCATCGATATCATGAAGAATTTTTAGGATTGTGTATTGGAGGATAAAAATAAAAATATTTCAATTTTTGAAAGAATTCGATATCTTGTTTCCTGTTCGAGATATAGCTAAGTGTTTTAGAGGTTAACTTTAAGGGGCAATTTCACCCCCTTGAAGTGAATATGGGCAGTCAAAAAAAATATGCATCGACTATTCTTTGAAGCTCTACCTGTATACCAAATTTTATCAAAATCGGAGAGGGACAATTGTGTCCCTTTCCTTGCCAAAATGTTGGGATGATTAAGTCATTCTTAGTCGCTATATTTTCCAAAATGAGTCATTTTAACCAAGCTATCGGACCCAAATTTTGCTAAACTAACCTCTAGAGGCTCCTATACGAATTTATACCTCGAAATGGATAACGTAGCGGTTCTTCTTTAAAATAATTGTACATTTTTGGCGTAGATACATTTAAAAATTAGTTTAAAATAATATCAATACTTTCAATATAAACGATTAAAAATAATACTGAAATAGAATAATTGTCAACAATAAAATGGTTGGCATTGTTTACACGAATTAACCAAATCTGGATTGTATCCTTCTATTTGAATTGTACAACTGATAATATTTGTATGATTTTTAATCAAATTTGTAGCATCTTTTAGAATCACATCTCTATCACAGTAACGATCTGTAAATAAACAGATTTTAATTGAAATCAATCGATAAATTTTCAACTTACCAACACATAAATGTACAGAAACAACATTTCTACCTGGCGATAACGTCCATACGTGTAAATTATGGATATGTTTAATATTTGTTAATTTCTTCAATTCATACAGAAGATCGTTTGTATTATTTGGACCACCTTCTAATAGAAACCAAATAGAATCACGGGCTACACGAATTGTTGTAAATACTACAATTATGGCAAAGAGTATTGTACAAATTGGATCGGCTATTTTAGCATTTGGAAAAATCTTTATAACGATTGCACTAATTAAAACACCAATACTTTGTAATAAATCACCTAATACATGAGCAGCAGCTGCTCTGACATTAATATTCGAATTTGTTTGATTCTGATTATGATTGTGGCTATGACTGTGACAATAACCGTGAAGGACAGCCCCCATCCTGTACAAATACAAAAAAATATAACATTACCGATAATATAATCGAAAACTTACAGAATATTAATAAAAAGTCCTAATGAAGCGATTAAAATCATCGTATCGGCGTTAATTTCGTATTCTTTTTTCAATAATCGATTAATCGCCAATACTACAAATATTCCAGCTAATAGCCATATTGTTAAAACACTCAAAAAAGCACCCAAGACTTCGGCACGATAATAACCAAAAGTCATAGTTTTTGTAGCCGATTTTTTCGATATCCATATCGATAATAACGAAATAAGAAAACCGATTAAATCTGAGAAAAGATGTGCAGCATCCGTCATTACAGCTAAACTACTAGCCAATAAACCGCCGACAATTTCCGTTATCATAAATATTAAACATAAAATTGACGTTATCATTAGTTTTTTTCCAAGCTTTATTATCTTCGTAATGGAATAAATTATCATGGCAGTGGAATTCATCACTCGTTTCTATGTAACAATCCTAAAATCAACACCTATAATTAAATTAATTCCAATTATTTATTAAATAGAATACGTTTATCAATAACGGTGAATCTTCCAGTGTGTCTAAATTTTCGTCCATTCTAGGAGGCTCTTCTGTATGTACTGTAACAACAGCAATATTGTTCGTATTATTGATTACATTTTCTTGGTTAGTTTTCCACGATTTTTTCCGACAAGTGCACGGTTTTACAAACGAATTTTCATCATCTAAGAGAAAATTATCGTCATTCCGCCCAGAATGTCGTTCACAATAATTACTCATCGGCACAAATTAATATAATCGACAAGACTAATATAACACGTAAATATAACCTCGCTTTTTACATAATCACTAGTCACTTATCGGATTCTAGAATAATGGAATATTTTTCTATAAATATCAATATTTTTGTATTAATTTAATTGTTTAATTAAACTGATAGTTGTTTATTGATAACAATTAAAAAAATTGCCGGAAGATTACAATTGACAGTTGGGTGACATTTGGATTTCTTATCTAAATGTCGCCTATAAACGCGACGTTGTCAAATTCACACAAATTTCTCTAGGTGAATACGGATACGGAAGTGTAGTGGTGGGATGTTATTTCATTAGTAGAGTTAGGATCTACAGTCGCACAATAAAAATTTCAACTGTCAAAACTTACCAGTGATGTAATTGATTTAATATTAAAATAATTTACAATTTACTTGTAATTAATTAAATATAAAAATAATTTCCATTATTAGTATTTAATAAAATTAGTAAATTACTTTAGAATTTAAGGATAATTGTTAAATTTATGCGTAATATTTCTTTTATTTTTGAGTATAAATCGTCTGTTTATTAACCTAAACGAACTACAATGAGAGAAAAGTGGTGGGGAAATCGAATCTGTCAAAAATTGTTAAAATCAAACACCTGCGTTTTAGCGATAACGTTGTTAAGTCAAACGGATTATTATAATTGGTCGATTGTTTTTCTAAATTTTGTTGCTATCGATACAAAGCGCTTCGCCATGTTGTTGTTTGTTGATGGATAAAACAACTAGTTTAAAACCGAAATTTATGTGCCGCTTTTGTCAAATTTTTCAAGGATTAGATTGGAAAGCGCCCCGAAAAAGTGCCCAAATCCTAAGTCTATTGATTAGTAGTTAGAAAATAGCTGCTAGGTGCAATGATTCAATCTTTAAAAGAAGATAAGGGGTTAGTATTTTGAAAATAATTCAACAATAGAGGTTAGTTTAGTGATATAATTGAAATTACAAAGCGTGATGGTTTAAACATTTCACTTTACTCACTCCTTCGTTCAAGTTGGTACCAACACTAGCACTAACATTAACACTAACACTTTATTTTAAAAACGCACGTATATTTATTAGGTGCCTGCATTCTTGTCTCACATGTGTAGTAGAAAGATGGCAGCCTGGTAGCGCGGTAGATTTTCACGCATGCGCAGTACGGAGATGGTAGTCAGTTGGTAGAACTGTAGAACTTTCAAATCAACATAACCTAGAAAATAAGGCACAAGTTCTATCAAATTATTAATTAAAATAATGGTGATAATAGTGAAAATAATGGTTAAATCCGATCAATTGCCGATTTTTTGATATTAATCACCATTTAATCACACGTTCGAACTGACGATGAATTGAATTTTTTTTCAAAATTGGTGTTTTATTTAGTAATTTTTAAGTTGGTAATCTCCGTACACGGACCTAATTGAGTTTTTTTATTTGACAGAAAAGTTACTAATGGCCGAAATTCTAAAGTACCTATATCAATTCAAATATCCAAGATAATCAATTAAAAATAAACAATCAAAATACGAAATATTTGATTGCCAATCAAAATGATCGATAATAATTGAATTTGACTTACCGATTGCAAATAAGAATTGAGGTTACAATTTTAAATTTTTCAATTGTTTACATCACGTGACTACCACCTACGTCACTAGAATATGGCATACCAATCTGATGTTTGACAATTCCCTGATTTTTGACAAAGACTATTAGGGAGTTTTGTTTTGTTAGGTTCGTGTCAAGATTCAATTAGGTCCGTGTACCGAGTTTAAGCATAATAATAATTCTAATTTTGATAATGAGGAACCAATTATTTATCTGGCAAGATTCGAAAAGTGTTGTATTCCTTTTACTAAAATTTCTAATCTCAAAACTTTGAGCATTTCTAACCTTAAATTTTTGAATGATTTTTCCGAAAATCATGAATCAAATAATTTTTTTTTAGTTTGAAATAATCGAAAAAAGACTTACTTGAATAAATTAAACACAAATTTCCTCACACAACAGCATTTCCCATTGAATTCGTACTCAGCGAGTGAATCGACTATAGAAATCACTAAAACTAGAATTGGTGATTGAAATAAATGCATCAAGATGTCAGTATAATTAATTTTAATAAAATCTAGGGATCCGTGGAAAGAGGAATTTATTATTTTTGGGTTAAAAAAAGCGTGCATCGGCCGGGAATCGAACCCGGGCCGCCCGCGTGGCAGGCGAGCATTCTACCACTGAACCACCGATGCTTACGTAAAAATTTTGTTTCAATTTCAATTTAACTAATAACTGAATATTGCGTTAATTTAGTTAAATTTATATAAATGAATTTATTTAAAAATCTTTTATGTAATTTGATACGTGATATATATCCAATATTAATTCACAAAATTTGAAATGAACTACGAACAAAGCTACAACATCGTGTAATCAATAGCATAGCCAACTGGAATATTGCAAATATTCTCAATATAGGCAACCAATTATACACAACTGAGATAGGGTCCTGGTTTTATGACTTCGATTACTCGGAATAAATTGAAATTTTTATAATTTAATAATTTTTTTCACACCATTAATACTAAAATATCAAACTGTAAATTCCGCTAAAAATTCAAAATAATCTATCATCTGCATCATCGTTTTATTAGAATTAAAGTTTATTATTTTTATAATAATGGCCGGAAACGGAAATGCAAATCTATTTCTCCTTTTAACAACAAGAAAAAATCTAAAAACGACACAAAAATATCGAGAATGCGTATCGTTTTAGTTGCGGTTGAGTTTCTATAATACTAATTTTAATTTGTCCAACTGAAAAGGCATTATGGCACATTTAACAGAACTGCCTATATAAACTCACCCCCGAGTGTCATAAATTAGTCAGGGAGTAAATTTCTATGTCAAATTATGTAAATGTGACGGTTTGAACAGCACGATCCCGTTCTGTCTTTCAAATACATTGTATATCGTTACAACCATAGACTTTACAAATAATAATAATAATCATCGTTGATGGGTTGAAGAAAGGGAGGAAATATTGTATATGGAATGGAGAATGATAAAACAATAATTACGTAAGTTTATTTAATGAATATTAAAGAGATAGTTGTATTTACAACATGGTTTTTAATCGATTATACCTTCGATGTTTAAATTGAATTTTGTTGGGATTGTAGTGGATAACCCTCTATTTTTATTAATTCAATGGATTTATGGTGTCTTTTATAGAATCATTTCCATCCCTTAGCGGCTGTCATGAATCATTTATTTCGTTCATTTGTTTGCGTTCGTATCAAATTATACGAATTGTATCTTGTTATTTAAACTCAACATTTGAACGAATAAATTTTAAATCGTTTATTCCAATTAACGATTTCTCTATGTATTTACACCCCTTTATCGTCATGAATAATTTAGTAAAAAAACCCATCGATTCGAGAAAACAGGGTGGTTTTGATTGCGGTCCATTGATAATCGCCCCATGTGTCTAAACTGTTTAGATGAAATCATAAGTGATTTTTATGAATTTTCATCTGTAACGGAAATGTAAATTGGTCATTGACAAAGCAACGGATGCTCTGATCGTTAACACGTTAATTTTAGTTGTCAGAATGTTGTACAATAAAATTAACGACGATTTTCTTGGCGTTGTTGGTGTGAATTAGTGACGATGAAATAATGCTAACGTGGCTATATTGTGCGCCATCCACGATAATCTAGCTGGATAAGGGGCGTGTTCTGGTCAGAGGTTGCCCTTAGTACATGTGTTTTTGTCAGATAATAGATAGTATGTCTCCTGGAGGCGGCGATCTGCCATTTGTCATAAACGAGAACTTTAACCATTGTGAATTATATGATTTTTTCGTCTTCTTATTGTTTGGCTTGTTTGGACAGTTGTATAGTTATTTATTGCAACTGTCCAAAGTTTATCTATATAATTTTTATGACATATTATTTGTGAAATAGAAATATCCAGGGGTGGAAAACCACAATATTTACCCCCTAGAACATACAAGTCATTTGTATTTCTATTTTGATTATAAAATCTATTCATTGTTTCTTATAGATTTGCATAAGAAACAGTCCACCCCCATTCTTTAACGAGAACAAGAATCAATTCAAGATCAAGATCAATATTAAATTGGTTTTGAGAAAACTGAAAGAAGGTGAGACGACGCCCTATCCCAGTCGAGATATTCGACGAGAATCTAATGGGCTGGTGGTGACTTGCATTTAAGCCCTTGTTAATCCTCCCTATAAACTTGTATTTGTGTGAGCTTTAAATCATTCTGTGGGTAGTTTTTTTCTTGGGGATTCTTCATTGGAAATAAAATGCGGAAAAGTCATTGTTTTGTGGCAATTTAATTCGTTGAGTCGACGAATTATCGGAAATTTTCCTAAACGGCATTTAAGTGTCGAGGATCGACGTTCGATTTTACGATTACACAGGGATAGAATTGGACACAAAGTGCTTGGTCGACAAAACCAACCGAGGAAAAACCAGGACCGTATTAACTGGACTGGACAATTGTCTTTTGAATTATTTTTTAACAACATCAATTTTTAATTAACGATACCTCGCTTGTTTTTGAAAATATTGCGGACATTAAAACGGGTTTAAAAAGATCATTTCAAGATGGATCTAACAATTTTTTCGTTCCAGAAAATTCCGATTTAATTTTGAGTTATAGAGGAAAATTTTGAAGTGTATATTTCTTCGTAATACTTTACAATATTTCTATATTTTTCCATATAACTCAACCAAGGTTGTTTATTTTCCAATAATTTTCATCGAGTTTATAGAAAACGGAGAGCGCTTTCTAAATATTCAAGAAATTTCCCAATCGGTTTCTTAATTTTCCAGGAAATTTCCAATAAGTTAAGTGCCAGTATTGCGCCTTTTTTCGATTTGATGTTCAAGAATTGCCAAAATTTAATAACCGATATCTCCCTTGTTTGACGATATATTGTAATGAATTTCACAGCATTAGAAAGAGCATTTCAAGGAGTATTAGAGGATTTTTTTGTTTTGGGAAAATTTTATGCGAATTTGAATTTATAGACGAAAATCTAGGAGCATGATTTTTTCTATATTTTTGCTCATTTTTGTAATTTTCGTCGATAATTTAGCCAATATTATAAATTTACGACTGATTTTTACATAGAACATAGAAATTCAAATTTCCACGAAATTTCCTAATCAGTTTCTTAGTTTTTCAGGAAATTGCCTAAAAATTAAGTGTCTGTATTGCGTCTTTATTCGATTTGGTGTCCAAGCAATGCCAAAATTTAATAACCGATATCTCGCTTGTTTGACGATATATTGTAATGAATCTGGCAGTATTAGAAAGAGCATTTCAAGGAGCATTAGAGGAAATTTTTCGTATTCGAAAATTTTATGCGAATTTGAATTTGTAGATGAAAATCTAGGAACATGATTTTTTCTATATTTTTGCACATTTTTGTAATTTTTGTAGATAATTTAACCAATATTACAAATTTACCAATGATTTTTGTACAGTACATTCAAAAAGGTAAATGTTTTCCAAATCTTCAAGAAATATCTCAATCGGTTTGTTAGTTTTCCGGGAAATTGCGTTTTTTCGATTTGGTGTCCAAGCAATGCCAAAATTCAATAATCGATATCTTCCTTGTTTGATGATATATTGTAATGAATCGGGTAGATTTAGAAAGAGCATTTCAAGGAGCATTCGAAGAAGTGTTTCGTTTTGGAAAATTCAACGTGAATTTGCATTTATAAACGAAAATCTAGAAGTATGACTTTTACTATATTTTTCCCAATAATTTAGCCAACATTACAAATTTACGACTGATTTTCGCACAAAATATAGAAAATAGAAAACGCTTTTCAAATTTTCAAGAAAATTCCCAATCGACGGAAAATTGACCGATTTCTTCTGGAAAGTTGCACCTTGAAATCCTTCTAATTCTGATTTCCGGATGTCCACCGGTGCTAAAATGGCCAGTCCGGTGCTGTGTTTTAATCACCGAATTTCGGTTTGATGTTCTTTTTGTTTATTTAAAATAATTCACGACACATATTGGGATATGTAAAGAAAACCGTTCAGTCTAGCAGGCCGGTGGTGTTATCAGAATATAGATGAGTTGAATAAAGACAAAATTGTTGGGTAAATTAAAAATGCATAAGATAATTGTATTGAATGCAGTCCGTGTCAGCAGACGAGTCTAGACAATTAATCGCTTTCTCTGCAATTCTTCCCGACAATTTCGGGGTCAAATTCTATACCTACCCTGATGTCGGTCCTGGGTTTTTTTCTCAACTCTATTCGAGGATAGGCGTGTCCCGGCCACAAATTGCAACACAGTACTAGCGACCACCACTTTTTACGACCCTCCAATTTTCTAACAAAAATTGACTTTCTAATCGTATCCAGTTGTTTCCGTGATTAAGTCGACCTAATGCGATTAACATTTCTTTGCGCTATTGTCGAAGAAATTTATTTTCAAATCGACAAATATCTCTTTTTGTCTTTATTATTTGTATTATTTTTGTCGTTCGTTTTCGATACATTGAGGTGTAATCGTGCATGACGTTGCAATGAACCAAGTGGCGATTGTTTCCAAAGCCGCGATCGCTGATAACACCGTATATTTCTTCATTGATTATGCATAGCTTTCATTTGATTTATCGATAGTTTAATAGAATAAATGTTGATCCGGGGGATGGATGGCGATCGAATTTACAATTATGTTAAGACCGCCTTACAGAAGTCTCACTCAATCTACCCACTTACATAAAATATACATAAATAATAACAATTCATAGTTATAGATTTGAATAGATTAATTTCAATTATCATTCAATTGTTTGGAATAACAACAATGACAACAGCAATTTATTATAAAAGATGGGTGCCCCCATTTTGGGGGGGCGCAATTCAAGACGTAGTCCCCAACCCAAAAATCACCATATCTAGACCAATATCGAATAAAACGCAAAATTTCTGTCTCACAATCAATTCTGATTAGTTATGCCGCTGGTTCCTTTGCATAGAATCGAATAAATTTTGGTCGAAAAACAAACTTACATAGAAATCACTCCCTCTCCACGTTAGAGTGCATCAAAAAATAAATCCTTCTTTTGACTGAATTGTGATTTGAATTTTTTAATGAGAAAAAGACGAAACGTATGTATGTCGGTATGTATTTATCATCTGTTGTGACAATGATTTAAATGAAGGTGATGTTGTACATTATAAAACAATTAAATTTTATTATTTATTACAATTTATTAGAATTCACCGGATATTTTGTACTTGTTGAATAGGAATGACTTACCTTACAAATCGAGGAAATTTTAAAATTAAATGACTAGAACAATTATAATTAATGTGTGTAGTTTTGGTAATTAAAACGACACACCTTTCTTGCTGTTTCGTCACACTATTGTTAAAGTAATTAAACCAAACGTGTCCGATGATTTTTAGGCTTTAATAGTTGAATAAATTCAAAATAACTCCTACGAGAAAATTCCTAATAATTGGTCAATACACGACCAAATATGATTGACTATACAATTCACAATCGATTTGTATGTATGCAAGTTTAATAAAATCGACTTTTTCCTAGAATTATTGAACAATGTTGGAGAAAATTGGAGTCTTAATAACAGACAATTTATTGAATATTTATTCGTTTCTTATTGTCTTTAAATTGCCATTTTGACGTCTTTAATGCTTGGCAAAAATTAGCGAATTGGACTCGAGACTTTCCCAATAACTCTAAGAAGTTTCCTAAATTTTCTGTTTATCTGAAAGAATGTTGTAGGATATTCAGTGATTAAATATATAATTAATTAAAACTCCAAAGTTCTATTTTAGTAACTTGCTGATTTAGTAACTTTATGTAAAATTGACGAGAACATAACATAAAAGTCCCAATTTTCACTAATTTTCACTAATTTTCACTAATTTTCACTAATAGTAGTAGTTGGTGTTGCTATCACGTGTTGTTTTAAAATTATAACCTTTAAATTTACTGTCCTAAGAAGCAAGTGGAAAAACGGAAGAATTTCATTAAAATTGGCGAGTTTCCTTCAAGAATTCTTCAACGATGTTTATTGGGGCAATTTCGCTTGAAAATTTGATTTTAGTAGAAAATCACGTCAAATTTTCAACGTACAATTTTATCGAAAGATTCAACGCCTAAAGCTCTGGGTCCTGTGGGACTTTTAACTTCCTCTCGGACAGTTCAATTCCTAAAAGTTGCCACTATGCCAAAAGAACCCATCCATTACAATTTTTCTATAAACCAGAACGAATTCGAAACGTTCATCATAAAAGCACATAAATTGTTGAAAGTGTTAACAGAAATCAAAATTCGACTCCGAATTACCCGAAAATTGTCCAATAATAACAATAAAACAATAACAACTACAATTGAATGCCGTATCCGGTTTATACATAATAAAATTCAATAGTTAATTGCTTAATTTAAATAATAATTTAAAATAATCAGGTGTGATTGTTACGATTCGGCGTTAATGCGATAATTATCGAATTTTAATAAAATCGTTCACGTTACAGTCGTTTTAAACGGATGGACAACGAAATAATTGTTGTTGGAAAGTTTCATTAAAAAATAATGGTGTAATAAATGACAGAAAACTAGCAATTCTAATACAGTTCGGAGGATAATTAATTGAAAAATTATACGATTTAAACTTGGGACACGTTCGATATTGTTGGGAATAGAAATAAAAGTCTGTCGACAATATAATAGTAAGACAAAGTAACAAGTTGGTTCAAGCAATAAAACAATGAGTATCGGTATTAACGCCGCCTATATTGCGTCGGCGTTGGCGGCAATATCGTTTTGTTGTTGTATTGTTGTTGTTTTGGTGGTAGTGGTGGTGGTATTGTGGCGGAAGCGGCACTTTTGACAGATTTCGGCCTCGTTAACATTCAAATGCGGTCCCACCTACCACTACATGGGAATAACTGCCACATATCTCCCGTATAATTGAAATGAAATGAATGTTGTCGCTTTGATTTGTTAAAGAAATGCCGCACCACCATCTGAAAGCGTAATTAAAAATCATACAATGATGCCCAATACTTGGAATATCTTATAGACATTTTTCGAGGGTTCATTTACCCAAAATCTGGATCGTTGCCAAATTGATAAATCGAATCGATATTTTAAATAATGCATGGAAGAAAAATAGTTAATTGTAGCAGTGATTCGGGAAGTTGGAGGCTGTTGAGATTGCGGCTGGAGGGCGGCGGCACCCTGCCGTGTTCGTAATTGCTTAGGAGCTCCGCCTTGGGCGCGCCGCGTGCCCGCATCTCATTACACTTGTTGACAAATGAAATGCGATTAGTGATAGCGATATCGCTGGTTATAAATATAACCAGACCAGGACCCGACCCCCTGTTTCGCGCCCCAGAAAAATGATCACCCAAAATAAACCGATTAAAATCGAAAATTGCTCGCCACAAAAAACAACACTAAAGTTGTAGAATTGTCGTTTAATTATTGTCGATTTGTTGATTAATTTGCAGTTTTGTTTGTTGTTAAGTTGATGTATTGGATCCGGTCCTGGAAAGCGAACGGGAGGAGGCCAGAATACAATGCCACCATTAGTCCAGCTATAATGTTTGGCAAATTGTTCAGTAGGAGGTCCGACTCATACATCACCCTGTTTTGTCCCACGATCTGCTGATTCTAGAGCTTTGTCGTTCCATTATCCCGGCTACTGACTCTGTTTATACGGGGACATTAATGCGTATACTGGGGAAATTCTACAAGAATGAGACACCACCCTCGCTAACCACAATTATGAAAAATTACCCAAGAAAAACATCAATCCACATCTATTTACATAAATATCCAACGATTCTTTACCGAAACGGTCATCCCTTAATTACTGAAAACTCCAGGGACGGTTTGCAAATGTTTTTTCTCTACTCCTTAGCCCTTTGTTGCTATTATTTATTATCATTATAATCCTCAATTGTTGTTGTTATTGTCGTTGCTGTTAAATCCGCGTCGGCTTGAAAAGTCACGGCGTGAAGAATCAAGTGGGCGTGGAGGGATTTGTCACCCCTTGGATGTATAATCGCGGGCGCCAGGTGCTGCACCCTGTAACAGCTGCCAACCACCAGTTCCCACCTTCTTATACAAATCACAAATACCCCAAATAAAAAAACAACAATTTTCCTTATTACAACAATTTCCACCCTAATTTTGGTTTAATTTCCGATAATTCTACTATTTTAGAGTTTAATTGTAGGTTATTAAATTGGCCCCCGGTATAAAATCGTGTCCATTGAAGATATTTGTGGTAATCATACGCGCCGTTTCATTTCTTTTCCGAAATTACCAGTTTCGATACACCTCGTTCAAAGTGACAGTTTTGATTGATGGCCACTACATAAGGAATGGCCATTATTGAAATTGATCCAAAGTAAACAAAGGGATTTAACAGTTTTCGTTTGAATTGAAACTGGAAACTCGATTGTACAGCGAGTAGGGAAAGAAGAATCGACTCAATTTGATTTTTTTATTAATTTGAATTTTGTACATGTATTTACAAATTGCCCACAATTCTACTACTGAATTAATGATAATAATGATAATATTAAAAAAAAACCCTTCTTGACTCACTCCTAAAAATCCTATTGCACTCGATTTTTATAATTTCCACCCGGAAGATTTCAATGTGGCGGCGGCGGCGGCGGATGGTACCCGTGCAGATCCAAACCGGCCCTTAGGGCCGCATGACTGGCTAATACCCGCCCAGCCAGATCGCCCAAAGCCCTCTCTAATTGCTGATGTTGGCTACGTACAGCGAACCGATTCACATGCACCGGTATCGGCACGACCAATTTGCTCTTCGGTTGGCCGGATTTGTTGTGTTGTTGGTGCGGTCCACTGGCACCCAGACCGGCTTTGACACGTTTCCATTTCGCCCGGCGATTCTGGAACCAGATCTTCACTTGTACTTCACTTAAACGTAAAGCCGAAGCTATCTGACTGCGTTCGGTTAACGAAAGGTATTTTTTTGCGTGAAATTCACGTTCTAGTTCGAGTAATTGTTCACTGGTAAAGGCGGTACGTCGACGGCGGGCTTTTGTCGAACCGGCACCATCGCATGAAGGGCTCTCGGATGTTGGCGTATCGTCCATATCGTCATCCAGATCGGAACCTAACGACAAATAATCAACAGTTAATTCTATTAATTGTAGTACAATCGGATTATTGATCCTTGAGGGTTGTTGGTGGATGAATAAAGGGTTGAAATTAATGTATTGGGGAGCTATATCGACATTAATTTTGCAGTAATTGACGTGGAGTATTTTAATTTGATATAGAAAGTAATAATAATAAAAATTGATTTGAATCGATCGAAATAGACACTCAATTTGGCGACCATTTCTATTCTTAATTGTCCGGAAAATAATGGTAGAAATTCTAATGGACCATCAAGTGAATTACGGCCAAATTGTCTCTTTTACTGTGCCAAAATCAACAACGTCCATGTTATTTTAACAAATGACTGGCAATCATTAAACATATGCTGCTTGATTTGTTCTTTTACAACATCTGTACGGTTCGAAATAAAGGCGATTCTTTACCGTCTTTTTGACTTCTCCGCGACAAATCTTGGGCTAATTCCATATCGATACTGCTACCCCCATCGGAATCCGTATCGCGTCCGATTTGATATTGTTGTTGTTGTTGTTGTGGCGGTAATTGTAAATTCCATGGGGTTGTGTTAGGCCGTCTCGGTCCACTATCACTGATAAGCGCCTCAATTGAAAAAGGTCTCGGTACCGGTTTCGTTAAACTATCACTAATTGTTTGTACCGGTTTCACTATTGTTTCACTAGTTGACACTTCCATTTCTAATCATTTAAAAACACTAATCAATTAAAAGAAATTACAATTAGAGTTGATTATCATCGGAACTGTACACACCGAATGTCGTTGTTTGAAAACTGAATACTGTCCGGAATCGACTGAAAGTTTCACGAGACAATGTTTCAAACTACAAACAACCAAGTGAGGGGTGAAGAGCGATCACTTAGGCGGAGTCTTATTTTATTTAACTCCACCTCGACTAGTCTGTTTGGCTCAATGTTGACCAATCACTAGTATTCAATCAGTATGTAACTAGCAAATCTGTTAGCAATATTAATTAGAGACAATATAAATGGGTATGCGCTTTATGAGCATGTGCTCTAATTTCTGTTGTTGTTGATTTGTTGTTGTTATTATAATCATCATCATCATCATCGTCAACGTCTGATGATTCTAGAGAGCCCATTTGGTTGCTTAATTCTATAATAAAAACACAAACTTAATATTGATTATATTTCAATTAAAATAATTAAGACAAATTATTAAATAAAATGGGCTATAAGTTGAGAACGTAAAGCGTAACTTGATTCACTTATTGGAAATATTGACATTTACTTCATTTTAGAACCAACATTATCAAAATATCATTAAATTCTACTCATTGCTGGCTTAAGTAGCGATTTACGTTTTCTTTCCATGGCTTAAATTGATTAGATTTAATTCTAATGGGTTGTTATAATGCCTATAAGTCTAAAGTAGGTTATGAATTGAGAACGTAAAGCGTAACTTGATTCATTTATTGGAAATATTGACATTTATAGGTGACTAAAATGTTAGAATTTGGGATTTGTCGAATTGAGTAACGAAATGCAGAATATTTACCTCATTTTAGAACCAACATTATCAAAAAATCTTTAAAATTTATTCATTGCTGGCTTAAGTAACGATTTACGTTTTTTTTCCATGGCTTAAATTGATTGGATTTAATTCTAATGGATTGTTACAATACTTATTCATTTAAAATGGGCTATGAATTGAGAACGTAAAGCGTATTCTAATGGCTTGTTATAATATTCGTTTAGAATGGGTATGGATTGAGAACGTAAAACCTAACTTGATTCATTTATTGGAAATATTGATATTTACAGGTGACTGAATCTGATATTTATTGACAAAATTTGGAATATTTACTTCATTTTAGAACTAACATTATCAAAAAAATCATTAAATTCTATTCATTGCTGGCTTAAGTAACGATTTACGTTTTAATTCTATGACTTAAAGTGATTTGATTTAATTCTAATGGGTTGTTATAATGTCTATAAATTTAAAATAGGCTGTGAATTGAGAACGTAAAGCGTAGCTTGATTCATTTATTGGAAATATTGACATTTATAGGTGACTAAAATGTTAGAATCTGATATTTGTCGAATTGAGTAACGCAGTACGAAATATTTACTTCATTTTAAAACCAACATTATCAAAAAATCTTTAAAATTTATTCATTACTGGCTTAAGTAACGATTTACGTTTTCTTTCCATGGTCTTAATTGATTGGATTTAATTCTAATGGATTGTTATAATACTTATTCATTTAAAATGGGCTATGAATTGAGAACGTAAAGCGTATTCTAATGGATTATTATAAAATTCGATTAGAATGGGTATGGATCGAGAACGTAAAACCTAACTTGATTCATTTATTGGAAATATTGACATTCACAGGTGAGTGAATCTAATATTTATTGAATTGAGTAACAAAATATGGAGTATTTACTTCATTTTAGAACCAACATTATAAAAAAATCATTAAATTCAATTCATTACTGGCTTAAGTAACGATTTACGTTTTCTTCCATGGCTTAAATTAATAAGATTTAATTCTAATGAGTTGTTATATTTATTCGTTTAAAATGGGCTAGGAATTGAGAACGTAAAGCCTAACTTGATTCACTTAGGTTATTGACATTTGCAGGTGACTGAAATAAGGTGAGACTCTTGTATTTGTCGAATTGAATTAACAAAAATATGGAATATACTCAATTTAGAACCAAAATCATTAAAAATCATCAAAATTTATTCATCATTGGCTTAAGTAACGATTTACGTTCTCTTTTCTTGATTTACAATGATAAAAATTAATTCAAATGAGTGTTTATAAGAAAATCTAATAAAAATTCTATAGTCGATCGATTTGTATAGTGAATTGACTAAAGTTGTAAATTTCTAGTTTGTGTAAAGTTGGTTCGTTAAGTTCAGTGATGTATAATCAATACACAATTATCTTGAATATTCTTTAGTCTTCAAATAAATATAGTCTCGCCAACTCAACTTATAACTACCTACAAAATACAAAATTTTCAGTAGATGATCTATAGAATTCCCATCTGTAAGCCAAGTTGACCAAATTCGAATAGATGAACTGTATTATTATCGTTGTATTAGGGCATTTATTAGTGTCGCAATATCGAGACAATAATTATTATAAATTAAGATATTTCGAAAGAATATTACCATTATTCTGTACCAATTTTCGAAATTCCTCGATTTCTACTATAGCTCCCGGCTCTCGATCTACAGCACTCCCTATTTACCCAATTTTTAAAAGAATCCACTTGTAATTTTACCCGAATCATAGTTATTTTCGATATTTGTAACGTCTCTTCTTAGCTTTATTTTTGTTATATTTGGACGAATCGAGCTGCCCTCAGGTGAGCAAATAAATTGAATTGAATTGTATATCAATTATACACAAAAAAAGTATTATACAACATAATGGGGGCTATTATTGTATCAATTCAATAATAATTAACTGTTAATGCTGGAAAGTTTCATTGGAAAACTATATTTTGTAGTGTTTGGGGCGCTTTTTAACGGTTAAAATCGACTATATCAGGTGTATGGCTGAAAGGCGATATTTTTGAAAATCGACTCGTTTTCGTTACAAATTCATCAGCTAGAACATGTGTCAATTTTCCAAGCACATAAATATTGAATTACTTATTTCATCGAATCATTTACTAAATTTTGGCGTTATTATCGGACATTTATAGCGGTAATTGTGTGATCTGTAGATGGAATAAATACAATAAATTATTCCGGATATTTGTCGAGGGGTGTTTTTTTATAGAGACTATGGAATAATGCCAGTTGTGTAGACATACCTATTGATATTGATATCGAAAAATACAATATAGTACGTGATGATTAGTGTTTATACGATATAATGGTATATAATTAACTGTGTAATTTAATATGTAAATTGGTTCTGTGCGCAAGCTTAAATTATACGTCTTTTATCGAAAATACAGCAACGCCTATTAATGTTATTGTTGTTAAGTAGAAAATGATGCCTTAACGAGTGCATCCATTAATGATGTTTTTAATTATTTAAACCCAACTCGAAATGGGTTTATTGTATTTAAAATTTCATTAAAATCTAATGGATAGTTTATAGCCGAGTTTATTCGACTAGAATAATCAAATAATGTCGATATTCTTGTGTATTTCTATTGGATAATTGTTGATAATTACAATAAAATAAAATCCACCGTCTTCTATTATAACAAATATGCAAACTAAACGTCAAGTCGTATACAAGGGGTTGGATCCCGGGTGTACTACGGACACTTGCGGCTAAGCGATTTTCGTTGTATTTCATCAACATTGTATTGTGTCCTCAATTAACCACAGCTCGGATTTGCTATTTATTCCGCTTTTACACTTACACTAACCAATTCCTCCCTTACGTCTCATTATTCACCCCCACACACATACACAACCCCATTATCCAACTATAATATTATTTAAAATATAATATAGAAATTTAAAAGCCTACCATTCTCCCTCGCTCTCATTTGATTCACAGTGGAATAAATATGAATAATTTCGTATTTAATGAAATTATGGAAATCAATTTGTGTACGTTCTCACTGGAAAATGGTGTTTTGACAGTGAATGTGATGGCTAACGGTCCGGGAAAATCCAGTATTCGCCATTCCGATTATTCCGGAATTCTATAAATTTTCGTAATTTGCCACTATTGGGGCCAAATTTACTAAAAAAAATTAGTAATTTTGTTTAATTTGCTTCAGAGACTAACAAGGAAACATTCCCAGGTGCCCCCCTCTGATTTTAATGAAATTTGGATGTTATTCTCCATCGAATTCTAAGATATGCATGTTTTTTTATCGGCGGAAAAACATATCTAGGGGGTGAAATCGTCACTCAAAGTTTAGGCTCAAACGGGGTACTTTCGGTTAAAACATTGAAACGGGACAAACGGCATTATTCTCAGGGTGAAAAATAATGTAGAAATCCATTGTTTGCATATAGAAATGTTAATTAGGGTAGAAGTTATAAGGGTTGAAAATAAGAAAATTGCTACAAGTCAAAAACTATTCATCGGATTTTGACGAAACTAATGTCACTCGAAAGAAGACAAAAAAGTAGAAGAAACCTGTTTTTTGATTTTTTTCGAAATATTCCGTTTAGGGGGTAACCACCCCTCAAGCATATCTATACGTATCAGAAAAAAAATCACTATTCTTATTATTTTTATGTTTTAATTCATAAATAGTGCTTTTTATCAGTTTTCAGTAATTGGGGCACAAAATAATACTTTCTTCTTTGTTGCCTACGCTTTTAAATTTTCATGCTGAACGTTATTTTTTATACGAGTATAGATACTACAATAATTATTATTGTATTATAGCTTTCGAATATATTTTTTCTAGAATTACTCTAAAACTTACTTGTTATCACTATCAAAGTTCAATTATTTATAATTTTAATGTCAATTCACCCCCTATGGAGTTTTTCCGTAAGTCGTGAAATATATTTTTCAACAATAATTGATTTGGTGAAAGTACAATGGCTGGTATTTGTTTTATAAAAATTTAGCAAATTTCAACCCTTATGTCTGTTGTACTATTTATTTATTTATCATAATTACAAGGGCATTTTGCGCCACATTTTTCTCAATAACAAAATAATATCATCTCCTAATATATTATAAAATTTGACTAATATCAGTGTATTTCTTTCGCATTGTATAAGTTATTTGTTTATTGCAAGGTAATTTAATTAAACCTTATTAACATTTAAAATATGCATAATTGAATGTCGATAGAGGAAATAAATAAGTTTTAGAACAGATCTAGAAAAATATATCGCAAAATAATAATTATTTTAGTATCTATATTCATATAAACAAAAATGT
Source organism: Mylabris phalerata (assembly GCA_020740385.1). Taxonomy (NCBI): domain Eukaryota; kingdom Metazoa; phylum Arthropoda; class Insecta; order Coleoptera; family Meloidae; genus Mylabris; species Mylabris phalerata. The sequence continues at coordinate 577,606 of JAJEOX010000222.1, forward strand.
CCAACATGAAAATTGAATAGTATGCAACATATGAAGAAAATACTATTGTTATGTGCCCCAACTGTTGAAAATTGATGGAAAAGCACTATTTATGAATTAAACATAAAGATTATAAGAATAGTAAAGTTTTTTTCTGATCCATTCAAATCTGGTTGAGGGGTGGTTACCCCCTGAACGTAATATTTCGAAAAAATCCAAAAACAGGTTTCTTCTACTTTTTCGCCTTCTTTCGAATGACATTAGTTTCGTCAAAATCCGATGAATAGTTTTTGACTTATAGCAATTTTCTTACTTTCAACCCTTATAACTTCTACCCTAATTAACATTTTGATATGCAAACAAAGGCCTTCTACATTATTTTGCACCCTGAGAATAATGCCGTTTGCCTCGTTTGATTATTTTAACTGGAAGTATATGCAAGTTAAGAAGTACCCCGTTTGAGCCTAAACTTTGAGTGGCGATTTCACCCCCTAGATATGTTTTTCAGCCGAGAAAAAAAATGCATCTCTTCGAATTCGATGGAGAATAACATATCTAAATTTCATTAAAATCAGAGGGGGACACCTGGGAATGTTTCTTTGTAACTTTTAACGAGTTACCACCAATTCGAAAGGATTTTAAAATTCAATTTTTCTGTCATTTGCCACAGGGCCAGCTGTGTCAAAATCTGTCTGAAAATCTGGACTCGAAAAATTTTAAAATTGACACTTCAAAATGGTTTAGTACTCAGATTTGGGGGACTTGGTTAATTTTGGAAGCCCTGGGCTTGGAATTTATTGAATTATACCAAATTTGCTTTACATTTTATTAAAAAGGAAAATTATATTCAAAAAGCTTTTTTTGAATGCAATGGGGCCCTTTATTTGAACGTGTTCTTGGGCTGCAGTCCATACAGACCATGCTTAAATCCGCCCCTTGTTAGATTTGGAACGAATTGATTAAAATCCAAATTAAAAAAGTAAAAATTTTATCCTTAAGCGCGACTAGAATAGCCGCAACTTTCTATATTTTTTCCGATTAAGTAGCAAAATTTGTTTGATTGGTGGTTAATGAGGAGCATATTGCAAAATTTAGGCTCAAAAATTCGAAAATTCTCCTCGAAATATTTAAAAATCTAAATTTACATCGCTAAAATCAACTTCTTTAGTTAGCATAATAATTCTATTACTCCGGCCCCGATTTCACAAATTTTCAACCTAATAAAAAAAGAATTTTGCAATTTCTAGAAAGAAAATTAGACATAAAGTCCTTACGAGAGAAGACTTGTGCAAATTCGCAGCTGTAGACCTTTCTGTGCGTTTTTTCTATCAATTTTCGTTCGCCTCGTTGCTTGCGCGACGAAATTTCATCAACAAAGAAAATAAACCGCCTTCAAGGCTCATTAGCGTTGCTAATCAAGATGCGTCAGACAAATTATAATTAGTTATATATAGTTAAGTTAGAATGGACCGCCCCTGATGCTCTTATAATTATAAATACACACAGATTCTGGAGTCTTTTTAAATTTAACAACACTCGAATACTAGTAGAATGGTTTGTTTTCGTTTATTCGATTAGAAAATTATCGATAAGTTTATTGGAGTTTTCTTTATGAATTAATCAAGCAATATTCAAGTAAACTAAGTGATATTCAACTAGTCTACGTATTCACATTATAATTACTATGAATATTTAACGGGTAAACGGTACACATTATCATTAATTTACAATAAAGTAAACTTGTAATTCTTTCATTAATTAAATGCTCGTTTATAGAACAAATAGAGGTGATTATCGAATTGTACAGTTATTAGACAAACCAATTAGAATGGTTCGTGGAAATGGCGAAATTTATTAAAAAACACCGACGAAAAGACAATAATGGAAGAGTTGTAATTTCTCGTCACACATCGAACAATAGAGCCATCAATCAAAGTTGCCATTTTGAATAATCAGTCTGTGAATGCGTTTTTTTTTCGTATTCTCTTTATTTATCAATTCGGTCTTAAACATTTGTTGGTTTTCCGCATCAACTCCATTACCACGGCGGACGACACAAAGTAAAACAACTCCATCATCCGTGACTGTCGTCACATGTGTTCCCATCTTAACCATCCATGATTTATTAAAGTCTGGAATGTTCTGTTGACGCCGACAAATGGGACAATTTATTAACACAATAGTTAACCGAGCGATTCAATTTCCAAACTGTGTACAAATTTAACAACAACAAAATTGTTGGGGGCTTTTTTCCTAGTTGTATTTTAGGCATACGCCGCGACGCCCAATTCATCACGCTACGATTGATTTCAATAATTTTTCCGTTAGTATTTGCCACGCAATGGCTATGATTGACGCCTCGAACAATAGCCTGCCAGACTGACGGGTATACAATGAGCAGTAATGTCCCAGGCAACTGTATCGAATCCATGCGGAAATATCAAAAACACCGATTAAAGGATTGATAAACAAACATTTATTTATAAATTAGAAATTAATTCTTCTTGATCGGTTTCCTGATGTGGTGGTAATTCGGCAACATCTTCGACAACGTCTCCATTTGAAGCGTCTGCAACTACACACCCAATTAAACCCGAACAATACAAAACAATAAAATTACCCCAGGCCGATCTAAACCTTCCCTCATCTGGCACTTCTTGCCGAACACGATAATATTCTCTTTCAATGTTTGTTCTTGAATTAGACGACACCCAGCACCGATCGTACAACCATTCATCACTACAACTTTATTACCAACGAAACATTTCGATTCGAACACGTTATTATCGCCAATTTTCGCCGCCTCAACATGACTATCAACTTCGAAAACGTTATGACTACCGATTATCAATACCGGAACTTTATCGCTCTCTATTTGTTGTTCGATTGGTACTCGATGGATGATTTTTGTTTGTTCTTCGATTAGACAACAATCGCCGATTACAATCGGACCAGCTTCGGCTAGAATTGTAGCAGCCGGATGGACGATTGTACCGGAACCGATGGTTATATCGCCACGTAAACGAGCCTCCTCGCAAACGATAGCGCCGGGCATTACTTTAATACTGTAAAACGATAATTTATTGTAAAATTCGATTGAAATTGATACGCACCTGTTTCGGGACATTTTGTTGTTTAGGTTGGGAAATTGAGGTTATAATAGTTGTCATTATTGTCAAATTGTTTAAAGTTCCGCTACTCGCCGAGAGATGGCAATATTCGTTCGTTATATTAAAAAATCTTTGTAATTATAGAAAAATTAAAATTATATTGGAATAAAATCATTAAAATGTATAAAAATTTACGAATTTAACGTCGATTCGATTTATTTAACGATAATTATTCTAGTATTATTTTGCTCTAACTTGGTGGGGTTGGTGGAATTGCGCGACAAAAATGGCGCAATAATTTGAAATTTGAAATGTCGATTACTAAAAAATTCCACTTGTTCTAATTTTTGTAATTTTTTTAAGTGCATTATAAATGAGGTGATTTAATTAGACTTATCATTGTGTAAACACAATTCTAATTACTGTTGAATGATAAAAGTCAAGGAAATGAGCTGCAAAATTTCGTTTCCATAAATCCTAAAATAAATGACGAATTCTATAGAAATAAAACATATAAAATTATATAATTATCCATAAGCTGCTTTTGTGTTATAATCTCGACTTTTTTGCGTGAATAATAATTAGAAATTTGTTTGCTGATATGATAAAAGTACAGTGTTGAAATTTACAATATTTACCGAAAGATAAGGGTTGCTAAAATCAAATCAACATATACACGATTAGGAGAAATTTTTTTTAATAATCTGTGTTAATTTTCGAAATTAACTTTAATAGAGTTGTAAAGCAAACAGAATCATTTGGAAAAATTCTATTACCACTGATAATTACCAGTTTTTTTAAATGCTCCAATTTGTGGCAATTGAGCTACCCAAATTAAGAAAAGTCCTTCACTCCATTATCTCTACACAAATATTTAAATCAGATTCAAATCGGTTCGTGTAAATAATCGGTTTTTTGCCTTTTCGACCCGAATTCGAATTTTTAACACCTCAAGGATGCATTGGGGCTTTTGTCGATTAAAATCCACCGATGGTGGTGGGTTTTCGGGTTGAAATAAATGATTTTTGGTGGGTAAATATGGTACTTGAAATTATAGTAATAACTCCCCCACTACAGGTGTTAATGATAACGCGGTGACGTCAGATTGTGGTACTTATAAATACATGTTGGACTACGTGTCAAGTACAGGTGCTACGCCCACGAGACAAGACCACCACACAGAGCCCCCCATTACGTTATCGAAATCGATGCCAATAAAGGTACGTGTGTCGCTTTTCTAAGTAACTTTAATTATGATTATCGGGCGATTTAATTCGTGGATTGATGGGAAATTAGGGGTCCATTGGGGTTTTTTCGTGTTGGTTAGACTCGAAACAATCGCGCTAATTCGCGTTAAATTGGTATTTTCATGATGGATTTTCTCGAGATATTCTAAGAATCTATAAATTGTGGATTTTATGATTTCTAATAATTTCTATAATGTAGAAAAATCATTGAAAAAAATAATATCACAGTAATAAGCATAATATCCAGGTTGAGTAAGTGAGTTGTTATCAAGAAACAAATACTGATAACGAATTTATCGTGCTTATTATTATTATTATTATTATTGGACATTATATTTTTCTACTCTCAATCTAACAATAGCAGTTGGAGTAATAAAATAAAGGGGCAAATTATTATTTCCAACTGTTGTAGTTGCATCATTTGTGGTTGAATTCCTCCCTCCTCGCGATCATGATTATTTAAAAACCTTCTAATAAAATGTACATAGCGGTTTTCATCATTTTATTACCCTATTGTTACAAAGCAGAGGTGTCTCAAGATAAACAATATTCTGATAATAAACAATGATATCAAATGGTAAATATTTATTGAAAATTAATCCGGTGACTGGAAGATTTTCATCTCATTATCATCGTTTTGGGTCGATTTTTTTGATGGAGAAAAAGAGAAAATTGTCATGTATTTATTTATTTTTAAACAGGTCTTGTGTGTTAACGAAAAGAATAAACAATTTTGGATGATGCAGGTGAAAATAGGCATAAATGGTAATTATATGCTGGTAGGTGTCAATGAGAGAAAGACAAATAATTATTAGCAAATTGTAAAATCGTAAAGGACAAATCACCAATTCGGAAATAAAGAGAGCTATCCGTCGACAGTATATAATTTACACTGTCATGGAGTTGCTCTCTTTATGGACGAATTGATACCGTCTAACAAAATGGTGATAATCAAGACAATCGACCAAACAAATCATCGAAATCACAGAGAAAGAGGCTGGTTTTCGACGATTTCGGTAAGCCTCATTCTTCAGACAGTAGCGTAACGTTGCATTTCAGGCCCAGAAATTAAACCCATGGTGATTTTCCATTTACAATTACATCGGAATTTACAAGAAACAAATAAATAGAAGAAATTCCACAGGTAATATCCTTTAAATGCCGCTTATTATTAAAACTATTAGAGAAAATTGAGGACTACTCAATTAAATTAATAAATTGAAGAAAGAGTGGGAGTTATAGTTGTCCAAACGTATTAACAACTCATTTATAACTCCTCTCGTTTGTTCGAGACTATACTCTATCACAATTTCGAGTGTATTGACCGAAATAACTAATCGTTGCTCATTGGTAGCACTAATCAGCCGGTAAATAATCCCAATTTTCAAACGAAGAATTTTCGTTTATTTTCCAACCGATTTTAATGCTCTAAACGGGTTTTGAAAGAGCATTTCAAGGCGCATAGATTATTTCATCTTTAGAAATTAAGATACAATTTAAAGTTACAGAAGGAGATCTAAAGCATGTTTTTTTTTTGTATTTTTACGGTTTTTTTAATATTTTCCGTCATAACTTTATCAATATTGCTTATTTTTCGATAGTTCCCACTAATTATGTAGTAAATTAAAAGCGCTTTCCAAATCTGCAAGAAATTTTCCGATCGCACTGTTAGTTTTCTGGAAAATCGACGATAAATTTAGCAATTCGAATTACTTTTTAGGTACAGTTTCGAACAATTAAACAACATTATTGTTTAAAAATTGGCATTTGACTTAAATACTGAACCGGCAAGTAGAACTTGTCATAATAAAATCGAATGGTAAGACTACAAAATGCCACTACTATTTCCAAATTATACACCACCAAATAATAACGAGAGAACAAGAATTAGGTATATACCAATTTGGCAAGTCGCACTAGAAACACCATAGAATTATTTTTTAGCTGTTTTAATACCGATAAAGTCTAGTAAAAATCCTTACCTCAAAACAAAACCATTGTTCTCTTATTATAATTTAATATACAGTATTAAATTTATGGATAATAATAATAAGTATTATTAATAAAAGGTAGTTAAATTTGATTTAATATTATTTGTTTTTCTTTCAAACATATTTTTTCTTTTCTAGTCCTTTACACTATTGTTAGTTTGGAAATAATAACAGTCAGAAAAATTTTCCAAATGTTTATTTTATGATTTCATTACATTATTTAATAACCTATTTTATATAATACCTTATCAGTTTGATTTCTTTTATTGTGAACAATACTCTTTAATTACTGCATTGTCGTTGATTTTATCATTTATCAAATACAATAAAATTCTTGTTTCAACTATATTTTTTGATATATTTATTCAAAGTCATGTATACATCGTAATCCGGTCTATTTTTAGAAATATAAAAAATTCTTAGAGGTTAGAAATAGGGAATTTTGCTGTATTCTCTAACTGTTTATGTTTTGTTACCACGACAACTGAATAACCTCTTTAATTCTTGTCTCTTTTCAATTATACACATGATTGAATTGTAAAGAGTATAGTAAGTTTGTTTAAAGAGACCGTCGTTTATCAACGTTGTCATAGTAACGAATCACTGAAAGTTAAAGAATACTACTCTTATTGTTAGTCAGAAAATGCTTTCAAATACATATTAACTAATATTTTTTGGTAGATTTTCCAATTTTTTTTGTAACTCATAATCAAAGGTATTCCCTACAATATGCTAAGTAGTTGAAATTAAAATAAATTGATAAATATTAATAACCTCGTAATAGAAATAAATACGTTTTTAGTTGTAAGAATGTATTTTTAACGTAAATAACAGTTTCTAGTGAAGCTATAATTACGAAAAACTCGTTTAATTGACCAATTAATAACAAAATTTGAAGTTTACGAAATTTTCAGATGATTGTTTTGGGACTGCTGGTAATTATAAAACTATACAGTGAAGGCAACTTTAATAGATACATAAAACTGCGAAAAATTCACCTAAATAGTAGTGTTGAAATTCAAATAATAAAGAAAATACACAAAATTGAGGTTATATTTTTGAAATGTAAACAAACAACAATACTACCAACGTAAGGATACAAATTTTACTACTTGTTTCTATATAAAAAGTATTCGTCCTTGAATATTAAGGTTGGCAAATAATTCAAAATTTCAACTAGATTACTAGATTTATAATTTATAATAATAATTGTAAATTATGAGATTTATACAGCGGCGGCAATCCAAATAGATGCACAGTTTTTGATACAATATTTAACTGTTTCCCAATTAATTTATTCTAAAAGTTATGATAACGAATTAAACAATGATATAAACAATATCGTAATGAAATGATAATTTTTTGTCCGAATTGAATGAATTGTTTATGGTGTAAAAGGTCAGATTATGATGATTTTTCAAATTGGAAACGTTTCTATTTACGTATTTATCAGTATTCACTAACGCATTGAACGATAAACATCATGTTTAAGGGGACTCTAACGTGCATATTCAATACAACAATAAGTAAGAATCTCATGATCTTATCATTAAATTAACACAATCGTATAAAATAAATAATCTCGTAATTTCCGTATAAATTAAAAATAAAACGCAACATTATTGTCTAGTCAGGTTAAATTCTAATTAAATACGTCTTGCAGAACGTCACGCCAGCCAGTTGGCGTTCATTGGCGTCGGCAATATGGGGTCTCGGATGGTAACCAATCTGATAAAAAAAGGCGAATCTGTACAAATTTTCGATATCACACCCGAGAATTGCAAACAAATCGATAACGCGAAAATTTGTAAATCCCCAGCTGAAGCCGCCGAAAACGCTTCAATCATCATCACCATGCTACCAAATGGCGCAACAGTCAAATCGACAATATTGGGCGATGATGGTGTATTGAAAACGATTCGTAAAGACTCATTAATTATCGATTGTTCGACGATTGAACCGAAAATTGCCCAAAATCTAGCCGAAATCACAAAAAACCACCAAGTTCGCTTCATTGATGCACCGGTATCGGGTGGTATTACCGGAGCCGAGGCGGCTACTTTAACTTTTATGGTCGGTGGTAACGAAAATGATGTCAAAACGGCAACGCCGATTTTGAATAAAATGGGACAAAGGGTTCTACATTGCGGCAATATCGGTGCTGGACAAATCACGAAATTGTGCAATAATCTAATTTTAGGTGTTACAATGGTTGCAACAGCTGAAGCGATGAATTTGGGCATTAAATTAGGTTTAGATGCGAAAAAATTAGCTTCAGTAGTTAACGTTTCGAGCGGTAGATCATGGTCATCGGATACTTATAATCCTGTTCCTGGTATTCTCGAAAATGTACCAGCAAATCGGAATTACGATAACGGATTTGCTGTTAAATTAATGATTAAAGATTTAAATCTAGCTGAAGATACAGCCCTAACATCATCAATTCCAACACCCACAGCATCAATAGCTAATCAAATTTATCGTTTAATGTTAACGCACGGCTATGGACTTAAAGATTTCGGTTCTGTATATCAATATTTTAAAGGCCAACAATAATATAATTAATTGCGAAATCAATTATTATTAATAATAAAGAGAGTTGGTTTTAATTGTTTAGAAACCATAAAAATTTCACGCTTTCTTTCCAGAAAAATCTAATTTCAAAAAATAAACTCCATTACACGTAAAACAGCGCTGCCAGATGTCGTAATTTTTCCCCAATTGTAAGTAAATCGAATATTTGGAAAATTGGCGCGAAAATACCCTTTCTACATTGGTCAATTTTATAACCCTATTGTTTCACCACAAAGTTGGCCATGATTCGATTTTTATAATTTTAATTTTCAATAAACGATAGCATACTTGATTCGGTTACTGAAAGGAAGATTTTATTAAAAAAAACTCATTGGTTTTCAATAAAGGCGCCAATTTGGAAATAACTAATAACCTAGCAGTACGTCATTGAAAACAAAACACTGGTTATCGATAAAGGCGCCAATTTTAAAACAACCAATGATTTAAAAGTATGCCACATTGGAAACAAAATTTGTGATAATTTAATTGCAATATCAACCAAGTATTCATTGAGTGAATGAATTTAAAGTAGTGTGGAATTTATTTTAACCCAAAAAATTAATCAAATTTTTCCTATTTTGCGTTGGAAATAAAATCATTTCCACACTAAAAGTAGTGATGTAATGGAGATTTCCCAACTACTTTGAGTGTGGAAAATCTGGGATAATTTATTTTTTCAAAGTTGGTAACATTGTCGACTATCTCAAATGTCATTCTTTGACAGAAATGCAGACCACTTGATTAACGTGAAAATAACTTTTATTTATTTCAAATTATTATTCTTGAAAATTTTGATAACAATGTTCATATTTTGTTTTTGATTTACCGGGAAGTAAATCATTGATACCATTTTCAATAATATCACGTAATTCTGGTGGAGTACACGATAATTCGTCACACATTTTTACTTTGTTAAAAGTCGTAATTAATATGGAGACTTAAACAATTGAAAATCAACTTGTTTACAAACAAAAAGTTGAATATCGTCAAGTAGAACTTTCATTTGTTTTATTTAATACCAACTTCTACAAAATTCCCTAAATTTGAAGGGTTCAATTTTTATTAAAAAAAAGGGTACAAAGGGGCGCAAAATAGGAAAAATAGTATGAAAAATTCGTTTCAGAAGTCAATTCCTGCACTCGACCATTAAAAAAACTCGTGCTACCGCACTCGTTTTTTAATTTTGGTCTCGTGCAGGAATCATGGACTTCTGAAACTTATTTTTCAATATACTATTGTTTCAATTTGATGACCCATTACGGTATACGAGTTTAAAGTCACTATATATATATATAAAGTACCGCAATTCAATGTTCAAATATGTTAGAGAGAGAAGTACATTTTCTAGACACAAAATGGCTGCTTGACAGAAGGTGACCTCCATTTGACAAAAAACAATAAATAACAACCAATAAATGACACTGGTCATCAAAATTTTTAGCGCGCCAAATTTAAAAATTTAAATTTTAAGTATTTAGTGTTGCCTACTCCCACTAATATAACTGGTAAGAGCCTGCCTTGTTTCATTCTGTTTGTAGTTGGCGTCAAATTTCAGACATAAAATGGATGCCAATTGCGGTACTTTATATATATGTATAGTGACTTTATGAGCTAGATTTTGAGCGCCATCTGGGTATAGTTATCGAAATTAGTTGACGGAAAAGATATGGCAACGTGGTTATAGACTGTCAATTGTTTTTTTAAATGTAGAGATGATTGCATCAAAATTGTTAGTTATAAAAATTATTTAATATTCCGATAAAAATATCAATTATTATTGTAAATATCGCTCAAATTCAAGGTAAATTTAATAAACTTTCGATAATGTGGCATATTTATTATTAAAATTGTATTGAATATGGAAAATTGCTAGTCGGTGAATTTTTTTAGGTTAGATAATATTCTAGTTAATTTTAAAATTCAGATGTTGAAATATCCGGGGCTCTCATAGGAATTGGTAAAAAAATGGGTTTAATTATAGGGAGATTTCGTGTAAGTAGATTTAAAGTGAATTTTTATAGATTAGTATTGTTATAATTTTAGAAAAAGAGATCAACTTACGAGAAATTGGAAGAATTGGAGGATGAAATTAAGGATATTGAGGAATTTCATCGGAATACCGAGCAGACACAGAAGAAAATGGTGGGACGATTCGTTTTTATATCGATTTGTGTTTATTTGATAACTGCTCTAATATTCTACTTTTACTTCTTCCCAGCTTCAGTCTATGAACGTATCATTTATATAATTCCACTACTAGTACTGCCAATTTTGTAAGAATCTACTTTATTGAGAATTATTGTTTGATAATTCGAATATTCTTAGACTTATTCTAATTAAACGAATTTTAACGTGGTACTACAATCGAAAACTTGTAAAAAATCAGAAGAAATTAGCGTTATTAAAAGATGAGAAGAAGAAGATTTTAGAGGAGGTTATGGATAAAGAGACGTATAAAGTAGCACAGAGAATTCTAGAGAAATTCGCACCGGAACAAGTTCGACGGACTACAAATGTAGCAGAAAGTACCCCAGTTCGAGGAGCATCTGGACCTGTTGTACCTGCAACAGGTATCGAAATCAAACTTCAACCTTATTAATAATAATTGATAATAAATTATCATCAATGATTTGCTAGTTTCATCGTTCATTTGAATTGTTAATTGTAATTTCCTGTTGAAATTTTAGGTTTAAGATATCGAAATGCCGGTATGACGCCTGCTGTTTTTCCAAATCCTGCTCAAACACCGATTAATAGAGCGATATTAGCAACACCACAACAACCACAAATAGTACCAACACCGTTTATTAAGACAACAAGCGCAGTTGCAGTACAATCAATAAGACAAGCACCGTCGATGATGATTGCAGGTACTCCTTTGCCATTGCCAAGGAGTATTTTGCCGAAAGATAGATCGTTCTTAGATAAAATGGTCGATTATCTAGTTGGTGATGGTCCGTCGAACCGATATGCTCTAATTTGTAAAAATTGCTGCAGCCATAACGGTAATTCTAATCAATTTCTAATTTATCGCGTGTTTCACTCAAATGCTCCTAACTCTTATGGAAACTCTTATTTGAAAATTAAAGGATTTATAGGAGGATCTTTGGGGTCTATTTTACTAAAATTTGAACCCTGTAGCTCATCAGAGAGTTGGTCAAAAAATTTGCGCAATAAATTCTAGAATAAAATCGAGAAAATTGAAAAGTCAATATTTGAGTCATTTTATATCAACTTCCTGATGAGCTACTTAATTCAAATTCTGTTCAAATAGTCTTTAAGGGATCTCTATAAAGTCTTAAAATATTTTTCGTTAAATACTAACATTATAAGAGTTTTAAAAAAATATTTCCTCCTCTCTAAATTGCTCCAAATATCGCCTGAATTGTCTGAGTGACGGCTCTAACTAGGAGCTATTTTTGTGGAACAGACTATCCTTTTATAAAAATAATTCTTGATTATTTAAAAGGTATGGCTCTGAAGGAGGAATTCGATTATCTAGCATTTCGTTGTTGTTATTGTTCAGCATTTAATCCAGCCCGTAAACAAAGACCAATAGCACCGAAATTAGAAAGTGGTAGTCCGTCTAAAATGGCATTACGCCAGAGTCTATCCAATTCCCTACAAAGTTCTGACGATAGTACTGATTCAGATCAAGAAACAGAACCGATAATAATTGAACCACATTGTGATACATCGCAACAACGATCCGAAGAAGAATTACAAGAGAACGGTTCAACTAGTAGGGAACAAAGTCAAGAGAATGGTGGGAAAGACGAGAGAATTGAGGACGATTCTAGATTAGTTCAACCAACTGAGGTGGTCGAGGAAAAAGTAGGAAGTAGAAAGGAGACCGTTGATGAATCAATTGAGAATCTACCGTTTATTGATGATTCAATAGATAATAAAAAAGAGGATGAATTGTCAGATAAAACCGTACAAAAAGACTGACAAAAGTGTATTAAAATAATTCATCAATTGTCGCAATATCAAATCCTTTTATTTCTCTCTACATTTCTTCTAAAATTTTATATTTATTTATGTTTATCTCAAATTGATAGTCTGAAATTGTTTTTTTTTTCAGAAAAAAGGATGTAAAGTGTACATAAAATTTTAATACTTTCTCACACTCATTTAAGTATTTCACAGGTTTCGGATTGTGATTATTATGGATTGTTTAATTCTTTTTTTTGATTATTATTAGGTGCCTTTATGCATTTTATATACAATTTTCCAATAAAGCTTCTAATAATTAAAAACACTCCCTTATATTCAAATCATACACTGAATACTAAATTTTATCTGGATAAAAATGATAGAATTTCAGGTGGTTATTTTCATTGTTCAACGATTTCCCAACAGTTGAATAGCTGAAAGATTTTACAGTCTGTTCAGTACTTGGTGCCATTTCTACTATAGGCAATAATTTCTCATTTTCACGCCTATTCTTGAAAATAAATTATTATCGGAGGCAAGTAAACATAACCTCAAATCTTATATTTTCATTTCTTCTTTAGGGAATATTTCTATACATTTTCTGTTGGTGAAAGCCCCCAATGTTTCCATTTTTGGTAATTTAAGGTTATGAAAATTGTGAACTGTCAAAAATTATAGCAATAAAGATAGAAGATACGAATGTAATATGTTAAAAAGAGATAGACGTATTGTGGCGAGAATTTCACCGACTATTTTTGCAATGTTGCCGGCTCTAAATGCCAAAAAATCCTAATTTTTTTTACTTATTATTTGTTTTATAATTTCAAAGGTTATTTTAACAATTTTAATAGAATCTTGATGTTATACTAGCATTTCTTGTTTCTATCTGTACCAAAGAAGATCAAAATTGTTTCAAAAATTACTATACATAGAATTAAATTATCTTTTAGCGTTTAGCTGAAATCAGTTTCTCTTTCAGCCAATTTTCAAATCACAATAACTTTCTTATTTTAAATGGAATGATATATTTTTCTTTCCACGGTTGGATAGAGAAAAAAATTCTGTATCGAATCATATTAGCATTCCCTATACTTATTTTAGATTATTTTTCAGTTATTCAACATTTTCGATTTCTAGTAATTTACCCCCTGAAACGAAATACTAAAACATAGTAGACTTGGCGAAACAACCTTCTGTCACAATTAACATCTAAATAATTAATTATTTTTAAATATTTTAAATAAAAAATCATAGAAGAAATTGGCAAATAATTAAATTAAAAATAATTGGATTTTCTTTTCATGTAAAATTGGCAGAAATAGCTGAAAAAACATACAAAATAATCTTTGTTAACCTCAAATGTGACAGTCAATGTCATTTTGCTAAGCCTCCTATGCATTTCTTTATGGACAAATTATTAAGTCATAGACAACTAGACGCTAGCCAGACTGAGGAGAAAACTATTGAAAATTAAAATCTTAAATAACTGAAAAACTATTAGCGATAGGTATAGGGAATGCTAATACAGTTCAATGCAGAATTTTTTTCTCTATCCAACCGTGCGAAGAAAAATATACCGTTCCATTTAAACTAAGAAGGATATTGCGCTTTGAACATTGCCTGAAAGAAAAATTCATTTCGGCTAAATGCTGAAAGATAATTCATTTCTGTAAAATCAGGCGTAAAGTACATAGTTTAAACTATTTAAGATCCAAATTTGGATTATCTAACAACAATATCTTCAAACATATGAATTTTTCAATCAAAATTTTCGGAAAAAGTCGAAATTCCTGAAAAACTTTTAATGCTAGAACATAGATCATGTTAACAAAGTCCATTTCATTTTTACCATAGAATCTAAATATGGAATAAAAAATATACCATCTTATTCAAAATAAGAAAGTAGGCTGCACAACCCCATACATCGGGGGTTGATAGAACAACGAAAATAATTCCCAGATGTAGTCCAGGTGGAAAAACAGGTGCATAACAAATTTCAGAATCTTTCATCAATTAGATGAACTTCTTATACTTCTAATAGGCCAACCATTTGGGTCACTCTGTATTTTTTTAAAATAGAATTTGTTGAAAATTAAAAGAACTTTTTATTCCTGTTGCTACAGTTTTGAGTAATTCGAATAATAATTTTATTCGAACGACAATCATTTTATAGTAAATAGTTTGGCCCTTATAACAACAAAAGAGTATGAATTTATTGGTAGGTACTTCGAATCAATTCCAATAAAATGTCGCTTCGAGCTAGAATAGATTAAAGACTTTTTCTATTGTAATATTCATTATAAAAAAGAAGAATTTAACCGAACAAAGAATTTTTCCTTATAGTTTATTATTTTTCAAATTTATATGAATCATCAGTTACGTGTCATTTGTAAAATTCTCCAATATATCAAGGTAGTAATTTATAATAAAACTATCCCCTTATCACGATTAAATATTCATATCAATACAGTGTGAGCCAAAAGTTGCGTATAATGCAAATAACTTGTTCATTTATCAAAGTTATTTGCATTATGCGGAACTTTTGACTCACACTGTATGTTTAAAATCTATAAAATGGCAGAATTCAAATATTTCACCCATTTTATTGTACAACTGCTAACAATGGTTCAAAAAGACAGTCTTTGGTTGATAAGAAATTGTCTAACTCTCACTGGTATCAGTGTAAATAATAGATTGAGCCCTGTTATAATTTTAATATTTTTTCTACCGATTGTACTGTGGTATTTGGCGATTTATCAATTAATAAATCACGTGGGTGTATCGTTTGAGAATTTAGCAAGGGAGATTGAAACGGTTATAACGAGCAACATGTAACTAATAACGGGAATAAAATCGCAAATTCGCTAATTCTCCAATTTTAGTTCACAATAAAGTATGTGATTCTGATATTCAACAACAAGAAAATCAAATATTTGATAGAAGAAACGCGAATTTCCAATCGATCGATGATTTAGATCCAGATCACCGAAAATCCGTCACAAAACAGATCGGTTTTATTAAATTTGTCAACACTACACTTGTTGTATCGTCTGTAATTGGTGTGACTATCTTTGCTTTTAAAATTGTAATAATCAACGAACTATCATTGGTTTGTTATGTTCCAAAGTGGATACCGATAGTAATTTTTAACACACTAAACAGCTTAAGGGCCCTCAGCACAAAAATAGACAATTTCAAAGCAGGATATCTTCTTTATTTTCCAACGAGTTTCAATGCTCTAAACGGTATTTAAAAGGGCATTCCAAGAGGTAGGGAAGTACGTATTTAATTTTTTGAAATTCGGATGTAATTTGGAGTGACAGAAGGAAGTATAGAAGCATGTTTTTTAGCATTTTTTACAGTTTTTTTTATATTTTCCCTCATAACGTGGCAAATATTGCTTATTTTCTAATGAATTTCACACAACA
This sequence comes from Mylabris phalerata, assembly GCA_020740385.1. Taxonomy (NCBI): domain Eukaryota; kingdom Metazoa; phylum Arthropoda; class Insecta; order Coleoptera; family Meloidae; genus Mylabris; species Mylabris phalerata. The sequence goes on from JAJEOX010000222.1 coordinate 593,871, forward strand.
TGTGACCAATTAAAAGCACTTTCCAAATCTGTCAGAAATTTTCCGATTGCATTGTTAGTTTTCCGGAAAATTGATGAAAGGTTTCGACATACTAATTTTGTTTTTTACGGACAGTTTTAAACTTAGACTACTGAATCAGGGCTTGTTTGAAAGGTAATGAATAGCAGATTATTTTGAAAATAGTTTGAGATTGAAATTCGGAAAATTTACTGGAAATTTATGGTGGCGAAATTTTATCTATTATTTTTATCTGTTAAAATTAATTATTTTTGTATAAAGTGTATTGCAATTTATAGATTATTTCATTATCTTTCCAACGGTACCATTGTTGCTGCAAAAAAGTGAAAATCTTCTGGAAAATTAGTGATAAACAAAACTATGTTTATCGTGTGAAAAACGAGTTGAATAGCAAGTCTCCAAACCACAAAAATGAGTTACATCTATTGGCGGAAAGGGGGCTCCAAAGTCTGTCATCTCGTCTTTCTGCAATGTTGCCAAATTTGTTTTTGTTCCTGAGGCCACACCTCTGTCGTCTTATTATTGCATAGATAATTGGAGAAAAAAAAACAATAAACTGGTTGTATATAATTAACTTTAACAATTAACAAAAAAATTAGTCGCCAATTTGCTAAAAACGTTTATTTTTTTGTAAAAAAAAATTACAAATTTCTTTTTTTAACATTCCAATTAAAATAGCGACTATTTTTTTTAGTTAATCGTTAAAGTTAATTATATACAACCAGTTTATTGCTTTTTTTTCTCCACTTATCTATGCAATAATAAGACGACAAAGGTAAGGCCTCAGGCAGAAAAAATAATTTGACAACATTGCAGAAAGAGGCCTGCTGACATCTGTGAGCCGCTGAAAGAAACCCATTTTTGTGGCTAATATTATACTATGGCGAGTTGTTATCGAACTATCACTATCGGCTTTCCACATAATAAACATAGTTTTGTTTATCACTAATTTTGCAGAAGATTTTCACTTTTTTGCAGCAACAATGGTACCGTTGGAAAGATAATGAAATAATCTATAAATTGCAATACACTTTATACAAAAATAATTAATTTTAACAGAGAAAAATAGTAGATAAAATGTCGCCACCATAAATTTCCAGTAAATTTTCCGAATTTCAATCTCAAACTATTTTCAAAATAATCTGCTATTCATTACCTTTCAAACAAGCCCTGGTTCAGTGGTATAAGTTTAAAACTGTCCGTAAAAAAACAAAGTTAGTATGTCAAAACCTTTTCATCAATTTTCCGAAAAAACTAACAATGCGATCGGAAAATTTCTGACAGATTTGGAAAGCGCTTTTAATTAGCCACATGTTGTGTGAAATTCATTAGAAAATAAGCAATATTTGCCACGTTATGAGGGAAAATATAAAAAAAAACTGTAAAAAATGCTAAAAAACTTCCCTCCCTCTTGAAATGCCCTTTTAAATACCGTTTAGACATTGAAATTTGTTGGAAAATAAAAAAGATATCCTGCTTTGAAATTGTCTATTTTGGTGCTGAGGGCACTTAACAATCATCCCAGTGGCTTCAATGGCCATCTCTAGTGATCTATTAGCGTTCACTTTCATTTCATCATTGAGGATCCAGATGAGTATTCTCAATAAAAAAATTAAAACGCTCGCTATAGGCGATGATAACGATAAAACAGTCTTGTCTAGGTTGAAAATATGGATTGATTCCCATAATTTTTTCTATAAGTAATCCTCGAATATTTCCAATATTTCATTCTAATTGATTCTATTTTAGTTATTTTAACATAATGAATGGAGTTTTCGGTTTGATGATTCTAATATAATCGTTCATTTTCATTTTAACGATGTGTTTTGAGTTGTATCTAATAAATCATACACAGAACTTTATGTAAGTATGTAGTTAAAGGATTGTGTTATATTTATACGCTTTCTTTCGAAATTATCGTCTGTTACTGCCGGCCAGCTTCTGAATTAACGCAAGAAGTATAATTTTTTCGATTTTTATTGTTCTAATTAATTGTTTGATTGCTTTAAGTTCTCGAATACATCGTTCTATTTATACGATACGGAGTGGTATAATTGCCCATCAATATCGATAAGGAAATCGTTATTAATTATAATGATGCGGTCGCAAATTGACGCAGTAATCTGCTATCGGGGAATGTTTATTATTAATATGGAAAGATGTAAAAATGTTGGTAAAATTGGTATTAAAATTAATAGATTTTAAGGGGTTTTATTTTAGGCTTTCAATGCAGCGTACTCTTATTTGATGGTGTTGAATACAATGGAACAAAAATTTTCAACAAATTAAAATTTGACCACCATTCTGTGGATTCAAACGGCAACAGAAAAAGCATTTCACGATGTTTAGTGGGCCATTTTTGAAATTCTGAGTGCAGTTTTCAGTTACAGAAGGAAATCTTGAAGCATGTTGTTCTGTATTTTTTTTACAATTTCCTATCTTTTTTTCACGAGCTTATCAATAATGCAACAATTTTGACATAGATAGGAAACTAAAAACGCTTGCCAAATGTTCACGGAATTTTCCGATAGCACTATTAGTTTTCCGGAATAGTATATTGAAAAATAAGTTTCAGAAGTCCATGATTCCTGCACGAGACCAAAATTAAAAAACGAGTGCGGTAGCACGAGTTTTTTAATGGTCGAGTGCAGGAATTGACTTCTGAAACGAATTTTTCATACTATTTTTCCTATTTTGCGCCCCTTTGTACCCTTTTTTAATAAAAATTGAACCCTTCAAATTTAGGGAATTTTGTAGAAGTTGGTATTAAATAAAACAAATGAAAGTTCTACTTGACGATATTCAACTTTTTGTTTGTAAACAAGTTGATTTTCAATTGTTTAAGTCTCCATATTAATTACGACTTGTAATAAAGTAAAAATGTGTGACGAATTATCGTGTACTCCACCAGAATTACGTGATATTGTTGAAAATGGTATCAATGATTTACTTCCCGGTAAATCAAAAATAAAATATGAACATTGTTATCAAAATTTTCAAGAATAATAATTTGAAATAAATAAAAGTTGTTTTCACGTTAATCAAGTGGTCTGCATTTCTGTCAAAGAATGACATTTGAGATAGTCGACAGTGTTACCAACTTCGAAAAAATAAATTATCCCAGATTTTCCACACTCAAAGTAGTTGGGAAATCTCCATTACATCACTACTTTTAGTGTGGAAATGATTTTATTTCCAAAGCAAAATAGGAAAAATTGATTAAAACTTTAAAATTTTACACATTATTACATGCATAATTTTAAAGTAAAATATGAGGATTATGGAGAGGCAAAATTAATGAGGCACTACAAAAACATCAAGGTAGTTAAAATTAAAAACAATGGTCAAATTGGGGGTGACTTACAATTAGAATGATTAAAATGCAAGATATAAAAATTATCAAAGGATAAATTAATTAGTGTTGAATTGGGGATAATTTCCAATTTTATTCTCATAATATATAGATCGCAATGAAATCCTCCCTTGAAGTAGATTTTTTTTTAAATTTTTGATTGTTTAATTATTTTTTAAGGGGACGAGGTACGTCTCAGGATTTTCACCGGCGAAAATGTGAGTTTGTAATTTGCGATTTCTCGCTCGTCCTTGGGACTACGACAACTGGAAATAGATTTTTGGAAAGAGCATCTCTTATAAAATCCAACGGTTTTTCCCGTTTTTCAAAATGTTGATACAAATTTGAATTACAGACAAAAATATAACAACGTGTTTTTTTTCGTATTTTTGTACAATTTCTCGTATTTTCTCTTATAACTTGGCCAATTTTGATTATTTTGCAAAAATTCATGTTCAGTTAGATAGCAAATGAAAAGTTCTTTCCAAATATTTAAGAAATTTTCCAATTCCGCCGTTCGTTTTCCGGAAAATTAAGAAAACGTCTGGGAGGAGATATAAGAATTAGGGCACAGTTTTTATTTTACAGCTTTGATCAACCCCTCATTCGAAAGCTGATATAAAAGCCAAGGGGAATGTGAATCCCGTTTTATGAAATTTTGAAAATTGCCTGTGTTATCGCCGAAAAACCAATTGGTTTTTCTACCATTGTTTTCACTTATTGAAATTAATTATTTTACTTTGAAATACGTACGGTTAGGTAGATAATTTCGTTTTCTTTCCGATTGGCCCATTATTTTTGTAAAAAATAGTGATTTTCTCGAAGAAAATTGTGTGGAAATCCAACGTCGTAATTTTGTCAAGATGGCCCGCGTTTGACGTAAATAGTGCTGGTTTGCCTAATCGAAAGTTTGTGAAATCATCAACACTCAATCCAAAGCGAGACACACAATTCGATTTGGCAAACTCGCACTTTCTACGAGTATGGCGGGTTATCTTGCTTGATAATACACAAACAAAGAGACTGGATTTCCATTCCATTTTCTTCGAGAAATCAACACTTTTTACAAAAATAATAGGCCAATTGGAAACAGGATAAAATTATCTACCTAACCGTACGTATTTCAAAGCAAAATAATTAATTTTAATAAGTCAAAACAATGGCAGAAAAACCAGTTGGTTTTCTGGCGATAACTCAAGCAATTTTCAAAATTTCAAAAAAAGGGCTTCGCATTCCCCTCGACTTTTGTATCAGCTTCCGAATGAGGGGTTGATCAATGCTGTAAAATAAAAACTGTACCCAAATTCTTATATCTCCTCCCAGACGTTTTCTTAATTTTCCGGAAAACTAACGACGAAATTGGAAAAATTTCTCGAATATTTGAAAAGAACTTTTTATTTGCTATCTAACAGTACAAGAATTTTTGCAAAATAATCAAAATTGGCCAAGTTATAAGAGAAAATACGAGAAATTGTACAAAAATACGAAAAAAACATGTTGTTAGATTTTCGTCTGTAATTCAAATTTGTATCAACATTTTGAAAAAGACGAAGAACCGTTGGATTGTATAAGAAATGCTCTTTTCAAAAATCTATTTCCGGTTGTCGTAAGGACGAGCGAGAAATTACAAGTTACAAACTTACATTTTCGCCGGTGAAAATCCTGAGATGTACCTCGTCCCCTTAAAATAAGTATACGAAGATATTTCGCACATTTATTAAACAATATGCAATTCCACAAGTCAAGAATTACGTTAAATTTGTTAAAATTATCGCAAAGTTTATGTAAAATGAAAAGAAATGATACAATTCTAGTGAAATATAATAGTCGAATTTCCTTCAAACCCGGTGAAAGAAACAACCAGAGAATGAATCTGCTGAAAAATCGGTGAATATGGCAGCATTGCATTTTAACTTGAATTTTTACTTGTTAATTTCCTAGTTAACCTCATAATTTATTTTGATTTAAATTATACATAAAATTGACTTCATTATGGGAATTTTTTGATTTATTACTAAATTCTGAACTTATTGAAAATAATTATTCAATAAAATAATGAATAAATACAATAAATATACTAGTGTACAGAGCAAAAATTTAATTTTGTGTCCAATTATGATACTGGCAACGCCCTCTAGTAGTAAATTACCAAACTCTGTGCTTTTACTGTTGTATTTTATAAGTGATTTTAAACAAAACTATGATAAAAAAATACAAGCAACGATAATTATTCATCATCAGAAATTATATCTAAATATATAATAGATATAAAATTGAATAATAGACAAAATAATTGAGTGCCATCTATTATGTTTTTGTCATACTAATAAATTAAGCGCCATCTAGGTAATGGTGGGGTCAATCTAAAACAACCGTTACGGCTACAACCAATAGAAATTAGTTTAGCATTTTCAAAATAAGAATGGCTGAACAGACATCTATGATAACAACTCCAGCGTTTTTAAAACGTTTATTATTAGAATTTGTTGAAGATGAAATCGAATTAATTTGTATAAAGGTAATTTAAACATATTTATTGTTGATTCTTAGAAATATATGGATAATTTTTAGGAGCAAATCCAACAGACAGTAGCTAATAATTACCCTGATAATAATGTTGAAGATTCTGTTGTAAATGAATTAGATTTAACTGGAAATCCATTATTGGTACAATTAGAAGATGATCCAGTCGATATTACGTTAATTGCAGATTATCAAAAAGATTGGCCAAGGAATGAAGAGTGTTACCATCCATTACCACTAAGCCAAGCAAGGTTACTTTTATTGTTTTTGATAAAACTTTGAGTCTTTGAAGATGCTCTCGGTTGTACTGAAAAGGAGTATAAAGGGCTAAAAATCCTGATAATTGCTTTATATTATCCAGAAAATCTTCAAAGCTCACAAGATTTTAACTCTTTGAATTGATTTAGTGTTGAAACTTTCAGGGCATTGTTAAATCAAAAAGTACGACAATTCCAATTGAATATACCACGATATTGTTTATGTGATGGCAAAGATGATCGTCATATTATTGTAACGGGAGTTAAACAAACCGAGCACTCTATAATTAATACAATTGCCTTCATATTACCATCAAAACTAGCCGATAATGCCCTATTTTCCGAAGATTTCATTCGAAAATTACCATTCAAAAAAATGGCACTATCTCAAGTTAATAATTATTGTATTTTTTGGCTGTATCTTATTGATGAAATTTTAGATAAATTACTCGATAATTAAACGATATCTATTGTACGGGCCGAAGAATCTCTACGAATCGATAGGTGGTAGTGATGGTCAGATTAAAATTGAAATTTCTTCTAAACGTCTCGATTTAGAACAACTATTTTCGAATCAATCTTTAAAAATGGTGAAAATCATCGATGATTATTTATTGATGATTTATTGATAAAATTTTAGGAATTAAAAGTGGTTATCGGTGATGAGAAATCGAATTTGTTGCAATCTTGGAATGATTTCGGTACACTTTACTGTTTATTTAGCCTAACAATTGGAAATCTACCGGAAAATATCCAAATTCTCAAAGTCAATTTTGATGATGGTGAAATTGTTAAAAATCTCGACAATATGTTGAAAAAATTAGATTTATTCAATCCACATTTGAATATTTGGTCTGAATTATGGGAAATTTTCAAATGTAATTGCAACTAAATTATTTTAAATCATCTATAACTGTTTTATTGTAGATTGTAATAATTTGAGTACCCTCCAGGAGTGTGTTCGTGTATTATTGAACGAATTCGTCAATAATCCATCATTGAAGTGTTTTCTTGAAGAGGATACAACTATGACTAGAATTCTATCAACTTTGTTAGAATTGAAATTTCAAATACCAACGAAACAACAATGTTTTGAATTATTCTTAGAGATTGGGTTTGAGAAACTTAAACAAGACTATTGTTCGATTCTCGATAAATATCCGAAGATCGGCCACAAAACTATATTTCAACAATTAAGGTAAAGATTGCCCCATAGAATAAAACTTCTGTTATTTGGCTTTATCATTAAATTAAGCATTTGGTTGTTAGTTTTCTAGTGAGTTATCCTGCCCAGTTGACTGCTTTAAGGTGGACAATTTTATTAATTTCGTGATTGTTTACAGCAAACTCCCAGTACAAGATTCCGAAGAGAAATTTGTTCCAACCAATTTCAAAATTTTCAAAATGAAACTTAGCCAACTCTACCAGATGCATATGATTGCTGAAAGTTTACAATTCTATCAAAAAACATTAAAATTATCAAGTTTCGATAATTTCATCGAATTTATCAATCAGAAATTGAATAAAATTGTAGAACTCGAACAAATCAAGCTAACACCACAAATTTTCGAATGTTGCTTCAATTTAAACCCAATTGATTTGAATATTGTGGAAACGTAAGTTTTTTTACAATTTTTATTTGAAATTACAGATATTCCTTTACAGATTAATACCGACTGAAGTTTATATTGAAATTGAAGCAAAAGCCCGATACACAGAATATTCTACAATGTATTTTTATAGTGAAAGTCCACCGATGCCGAATCTCGATTATAATTCCGAAGAATTCCATCCAAATCCAGAAAATAAAGACCAGAAACACTACTACGTTACGCAAATAGATAGATTAGAACATTTGATACCAGCATTCATAAAGGTTGCATTTAAACCAAATTAAAACGAAAGAAATTTTGAATAATTAAGCAATTATTTTCATTATAATTCCTGAATTTCACCGATAATCCTGTTATAGTTTGATAGGTACAATTATGGCGGATGCGCCGGACAAGAATCGCTCAAGAGGCGGTTTTCTTTCGCTGTACATTTCAAATTTTCGTTTGATGGTCTGCGGGGGTAAAATTTCGGACAAATCAGGCTACTTTGGGGGTTATTTTACGAAAAACCGAAATTCAGGCGGGTGCAGCTCATTACACTAGCCTTAACTTTTCTTTATTTATTTACATTTCGTTTCATTTTATCGAAACACACTTCGGTCGGATTTTGCGGATGTTATAGTGGAGATTCGTATTTTGAATCGATTGCTAACGGGGATTCCCATATTGAGCTTTAATTTTGTTTAATTAAAGTTCTGTGGTTATTTTTTTATTATCTATATCGGTTATTGTTGGTCTACAAATATCAATTCATCGTACGTTTGGCAGTCTTAAATGTCAACACAACGATACAAGAATGCCATCAATCTTATTATTTAAAAATACTTAAATTGTAATAGTCAAATCAGAATAAACAAAATCGAATGACATTTAGCTAGTAACATTTTAAATACAATCGATCTTGCTAATTTTAACTTGAAAACAATTAAGAAATTGCAATATGCATTTTTTGAATTTAATTGTAATTCAGTTTGTTCTAATTTTGACGATTCGTATTGATGATTAGGTTGTTTTCGTCGAAAAAATTTTAATTAGATTACAAGGTCTTACAATTTTCAATTAGTCAATTGAATTGAATGCCGAAATGTAAGAGTCAAGTTGTAAAAATAATTTCAAGGGTAGATTAAACAACACAATCAGTCAGTCTACCGTAGAAGTAAGTGGTCCAGCTTTTTAGGTCAGTCTAGATTGGATCAGCTTCCGCATAAAATTATCCTACTTACTGTTGTTTGTACGTTGTTTGATTTTTCTTTTATTTTGACGAATTTATTGAATTTTTATAATTTTTATGTGCGTGTTCTATTTAATTATTGTGTTATGATACTGATTGTTTGTTTACAGAGAGTGTGACTATTACGAATTACAACTGATTACGATATCGATTAACGCGAAAATAGAAAGACACATTCAAGATGCCTTTCAATGTTATGTTACAATTATGTAAGATTACAAGAGCCAGTAAATTATTTCAACGAAACTTTTATTTACCGTTATTGAAACCATTATCGCCGAAGGATGCATTGCGACGTCACATTATAACTGGAAAGAATTTATTAGGGACACGTATCGAACATTACATTCCCGTATTGGAAGAATACCAAGATAGAATGTGGCGTAGAAGATATCGAATAAAAGGTTTAGCCAAGAAGCGACAACGTAGGAAAGCAAATATGCGATATGTTATGCCATTTTTCGATTCCGAAATGGAACACCATGATACATTACAGAAATTATTATCAACTAAATCGAAAGGACGCGGCCAATGTTACACTTATTACGTTCCGGACAAAAACTGTACTTTAGTAATTTCACATCAAATGGAACGTGCGATAAGAGATCGTGATATTTTAGACGTCATAATGGCACAACGTAGCGAGAAAATCGTCGTTAAATTGAAAAATGGCACAAAAGTTACATTACCGATAGTGTCATACGATGGCCAAGCGTATTTCTATCGCGGTGAAGGATGGACGAAGAAAGAAGTAGAAGAATACCACCATCATGGTAAAGAAACAATGTCGATTGCTCGATTATTCGAAGCAAAAGAAGCCGGTATTGAAGAATGGGAATTAGAAATGATGCGTATGGCGAATAAGAGGAAAAGGAAGATGAAAGGTGAAGGTACAATTGATTGGAAACAAATGATGGCTTCATGTGTCGAAAATATGGATTGGGATAAATTCGAAGAAGAAACAAAACAAATTGTTGAACAACAAAATGAACCGGTTACTGATGAACCAATACCAATGGAAGTTGATAATATGGAGAAAACGAAACGTGTTAATGAGAAATTGAAAGAAGCAGGTGAAGAAGTATTAGCGAAATTACTGAAAATGCCTGAAATTCCTGAAGTTATCAAAATTATGCAAGAAGGTGAAATGACTGAAATAGCTGAAGTTTCTGGTATGCAATTGAATTTACCGTCAACGGGTACTGAACGTTTCGTACCAGGTCAAATTGTAAAATCAGATGAAGGTGAACTATTTGTGCCAGGTCAAACTGTTGAAAAAGAAGATGGCACATCAGAATATACGCCAGGATTTACGGTTTTAATGGACAACGAGCCAACATTGTTGCCCGGTTTGGTAATGGGCGATGATCCAAATAAGCCGATGTTTTTGCCAGGCGAATCGACAATAACAGAAACTGGCAAATTACAGTTCACTGAGACAGAAGACGATATTATTGAAGGTACATCGTCAGAATCATCAGAATCGTCCGAAGCGTCAGAATCCGAACCAGAACCAACCGAGCCAGAAATTGAAGAAGACGAATTAGAGGAGGAGCAAAATAGTGAGGAAGAGAAGGAGGAGGAAGAGCCAACACCGCCACCGCCACCGCCCCCACGTCCCAAACGCGAGCCAAAAGAGTTCACTTACGAGCGACCAAAGCGGGTGTATACACCTCCGGAAAATATGGGTCCGAAACGTCGTGAACGTGCACCAAAGAAACCACCAACATCATCATCATCAGCTGCAGCGGCGAAATTAGCGGAAATTGCTAAGAAAGTGGAAGAATCGGCAGCCAAACGAAAAGCTGGTGAACCGGTATTGTATGATTTAACACTGCCAACATTTGAAAAAGATTTATTATTACAAGAGAAAGAACGTGTCGGATTATTCAATGAGAAGAAAGCTAAAGAAGAGACAGCTATTGATAGGAAACGAAGAGATATAAGGATGAAGATGAGGCAGTTTATGGAGAATCGGCCACCGCCACCTGTTTACGAACCGATCGAACCAGTCAAGAAGAGTGAAAAACTTAAAGAATTAGAAACGAGTATCAAGACAGGGAAATTCTTTAATGACGATTATAAGAAATATTTGGTTAAAGAACCATATATTGGCGAACCGTATAAATGGTTGGATTCGTATGTATATCGGCATACATTTGATACGGTGGGGATTTTCCGTCACCGAGTATGGAAGTCGGTCATTTAAGTTGTGGTTTTTTTTTGTCAGTTATAACAATAGACATGGACTAATTAGGTCAGTGCATTTGACTATTTTTGATACACCACGACGACTAATTAATCAACAATCCCCACCTCTTAAATCGAACACATCAATCAACGTGTTTGGGCTTCATTCGAAATTAGTGTCGTCGTGGTGTATTCACAATAGTCATAGAAAAATTCTAGTAGTACACCACCCTTATTTATAATAGTAGTAGTGATACCTAGTGAACGTCAAGATAGAAGAAGAAATTACGAGTTAGAAGCAAATTAAATTTTATGAATTTTTTACGATTATCATAATTTAAAAAAATAACCATGGTTATTAACGCGAAAATATCACTCTGCAAAATTACAGCAGCCAGTAAACTATTTCAACGTAATTATTATTTACCATTATTGAAGCCATTATCACCGAAAGATGCATTGCGACGTAAAATCATTACTGGTCAAAATGTTCTTGGACGACGTATAGAACATTATATTCCAGTATTGACGACGCATAATGAAAAGACTGCAGAACGTCGACGACGCGGTAAAGGTGTGCCGATTATAAAGAAACGCTTGAAAAAATCGAATAAAGAAAGGTATGTTGAACCGTTTCTCGATGACGATATAGAGAATCATATCGTATTGAAAGAAGTCCTTGCTAAAAAACCACGCGGCAAAGGTCAACGCTACACCTATGAAGTATTCGATAAAAAATGTACGCTTGTTATAACCGCCCAAATGGAGAAAGCGATAAAAGATCGCGATATTATCGACGTCACTATGGCACAACGCAGCGAGAAAATTTTAGTTAAATTAAATAACGGCCTACGTGTTACTGTACCAATAGCTAGTTATAATGGTGATTATCCACTATATCGTGGTAGTGGTTGGACTAAAGAAACCGTAGAAGAAGAACACCACCATGGTAAAGAAACAATGTCGATTGCAAAATTATTCGAAGCAAAAGAACAGGGTGTAGCCGAATGGGAATTGGAAATGATGCGTTTAGCGAATAAACGTAAAAAGAAAGTCAAAGGTCAAGATTCCGTTGATTGGAAACAAATGGTATCGCAATGTTTAGAAAATATGGATTGGGATAAATTCGAAGAGGAGACAAAACAAATTGTTGAAGAGGCTGAACAAACGGTAGAAGAAGAGAATATACCGATGGCTGTTGATGATTTTGAAAAAACGAAAAATGTTGCGGAAAAATTGAAACAAGGCGGTGAAGAAGTCTTGAAACAATTGCCAATAATGACGGAAATACCGGCGGTTATTAAAAATTTAGAAAGTGGTGAAATGTGCGAATTACAGGATGTATCCGGTGTACGTGTGGATTTAACAGAAGATCGATCATGTTTTGTTACCGGACAAATGGTAAAAACCGATGAAAATGAAGTATTTGTGCCTGGCCAAACAATTATTAATGATAGTGGAGTTCAAGAGTATACGCCTGGTATTACTATTTATATGGATAATGAACCGACATTAATTCCTGGTTTGGTTATGGGTGAAGAAGAACAACCGGCAATGTTTTTACCAGGTGAATCGACAATAACCGAAGAAGGTCAATTGAAATTCGAAGCAACTAATGATGATTTGCCAATTGAACGACGTCAGCCATCTCCCTCCACAACAACAACCTCATCCTCATCGCCATCCCCAACTCCAACTCCATCGCCATCGCCATCCCCATCCCCAATCCAATCTCGATCGTTATCGCCATCCCCACCACCGCCACCACCGAGGCCTAAAATACAACCTAAACAGGAAGAAGAGATTATCATTCGTCGGCGTGTTATCGCAGAACCAGAAATGGAAACAACAACAACCCGTAAAGAACATCGCGTTAAAAAACGTACAAAAGTTGAAGTGAAGAAGAGTAAATCACCAACAAAAGATGTCTTCCGTCCACAACGTCAACCAATGGAAGATCCGTTGAAATTGTTTGAAGAAGAACAACGCAGACAGGAGGAAATGGAACGGAAACGCCAGAAAGAACGGCATGAAGAGAAATTATTGAAGGAAGAAACGAAAGTTGATCGTATACGGATGAGTATAAGGAAGAAATGTAGAGAGTTGGTTATTGAGAAACCAGCACCGTATGTACCAGTTGAACCAGTCAAGAAGAGTCCGAAATTAGAAGAATTGGAGATGAGCATTAAACAAGGTACATTTTTTGAGAATGATCGCGCTAAAGAGATTTTAGAGAAGGCAAAACATTCAACAAGAATGTTAAAATATCAACATATATTAAATGCTTATGGGAGTGAATTCGGGATGCGGCGATTCTAACCGGTCTATTTATTCTATTGGTCTTTTTGTCGAAACTACAGTGCGTATAAATTGGTACAGCGACGTCGCAACGCTCTTAGTTTTTAAACAAACAACGAGCGCGCCGGGACGACTTACAATTACAAATATTCATCTATAACGATCAAATAACACCGAACGATACAATTGTAGCATTGATTTAATTCATTTATTTAGCCAATTAATGTTTAGAAATTAAAAAAATTTGCTTCTAATATTATAAATATTGTAAATTGTAGTTGATTTTATTTTTTGGAAACGTGATAGACTCGTGTGATTGTCTTTAGAAATAAATGTGCGTGTGTGTTTTGTTAACCCCCAGAAATTATGTTTTGATAAAAAAGACAATTAAAGCTCTACCCTAAAAATTGATTATTATTTTTTAATTCTCCTTCAATCGAGAATAAATCCAGATAAAAATGGTGAATTACGTGTTGTCTTTCTGTAAGATCACAGCAGCCAGTCGGATATTCTCGAGGAATTTCTATCTGCCATTGTTGAAACCGATAACACCAAAAGACGCATTGCGTACGTTGCGTATAACAGGTAAATGGTTGTTGGGTGGTAAAATTCAACATTATATGCCGGTTTTGTTGAACCACCGCAAGAAACGATCGAAACGCTTGAAGAATTACGGTAAGAAAACCTTCAAAAAAGCGAAAACTAACGACGATTATGTGTTTATGATGCCGATATTGGATGAAGACAACGAGAGCCACCAATTATTGTTAACAATATTAGAAAATTACAAGAACAATAAAGGCGTATTTGTCTATACAGTTGACGATAAGAAATACAACATAGTCTTACAATCACAATTCGAAAAAGCTATAGAATCTGGCGATGTTATCGACGTCTTAATATCAAAATACAACGATAAAATCCTAGTAAAATTGAAGAATTTCAAGAAGATCCCAATCGAACTGCAATATTGCGACAATAACAACGAAATTATGTATTGCGGTGAAGGTGCCACAACACCGGAAGATGAACAATTCCACCATTACGGTAAATATACGATGAGTTTGGCGAAAATCTTCGAAGATAAAGAGATGGAAGAGGAGCGCTGGGAACAGGAATTGAAGCGTATATTGAAACAACGCCGACGACAGAAGAAAGAAGGCACAAAAGAATGGAAACAAATGATGAACGAAACAATGAAGAATTTCAATTGGGAGAAATTCGAAGAGGATGCAAAGAAGATTATCGATGAAATCAACGAACCACCAATCGAACAAGAATTGAGTATGGAAATTGATGATTTAGAACGTACTAAAGATGTTAATGAAATTTTATTAAAACACGGAGATCGATTATTAAATCAACTACCAACAATCACCGAAATTCCCGATATTATCAAGAATATGTCGAATGCTACGCTGTATGAAATCGAAACTGATCTCGACGAGAATCGATTGAATAAACGCCGGGTTTCTGGTGTTAAAGTCACGTTAACATCCGGTAAAGAATGTTTTATTAGCGGCCAAATCGTCCATACCGAAGACGGGGATGTTTTCGTGCCGGGCCAAACAGTAGAGAACGAATTCGGTTTAGAATACGCCCCAGGGATTACAATCAATATCGATAATAAACCGACTTTAATCAACGGTTTGATTATGGGTGAAGAACAACAAGAACCGATGTTTCTTCCCACACAATCGACAGTAACCGCCGATGGACAATTAACATTCGCTGCTACACCAGAAGAACGACAATTACAAGCCGAAATCAATCCGGAAAGGAACAAGAATCGCAAGAAGAATGAAGAAATTGTAGTTGAAGACGAAGCAATTGAAGAAGACGAGAACGAACAAGTTGTAGATGATGGAATTGGTGATTCGGATAGTGAGGGGACGATTGAATTGAATAATTCGGAATTGGAAGAATTGGATATTGAAGCGATTCGATTGAAACAGGAACAACAACGTTTAGAATTAGAAAAATTGAAAACTATCCTCTTAGATGACGGTTTAGACGAATTGATAGCGAATCTAGAACAGAAAAATCGACAATTAAAAGAGAAATTAGAAGAATTACGCCGTCTCAGTACCATCAACAATACGAATTTGGTGACTTATATCAATGAAGATGATACAATGCGGATTGCATCGAAAATTAGCGACAATTACGATATTATCAACCGTCTATCGGATATTCTTTTGATTATAATAAGAAGAACGGCGAATTTTATTAATCGTAACAATATCAACTCGGAGAATATCCACCAGCAAATCCGCACATCGTCGAATTTGAGCGAATATGAGAGGAAATTCGAGAAGATTTCAAATAAATTGAAAATCTTGTTGAAGACTTTGATCGTTGTGGCTAACGATGTGTTCAAAAATCGCCCAAAAGACCAACAATTAGCGTTGAATTCAATCGGCGATATTTGCATCGATTTACTGAGACACGATACGAAAATTCTCGACGAATTATTAGATTTGATGAACACGTCAATTGAACGTAACGAGATTTGTAGCGTTTTATTCAAACAATTACAACAAAATTTCAACGATTCGAAACAATACGTTTTGAAGGAGTTCCTCGAAAGCGACCGAAATCAAACAATTTACGATATTAGCGAGATAATTGGCAAGATTTACAAGAAAGATAACGATGATGATAATGGCGATAATGGTAATGAGAACGAAATTAAAAGCGAAGCATTCAATAAAATCATCAAAACTAATCCGAATTTGGTTGATTTGTTGAAATGCGATCTATTGAAGAATTTGAAAATGATCAAAACCGAAGAGGATGTTGTTGATTTATTGAATAATTCCATCAGGAATGTGATTAAGATTTTTTTGAAGGAGAAATACAATGAGATTCTGTTCGAAAATGGGAATTCTATTGATGAATTGAGAAATGATGCGATCGGTTTTGCTAAAGCGTTAAGTTTCGATGATCGATCTTTAGAGAGAATTGGTAATTTATCGAATGATAAACAAACGTTTGAATTTCTACAGAGGGTGATTTTGATCAAACAATTATCAGAGAAAGATTACACGTTGCGGAATGCAATTGAACGGTTGAAGAAGAATCCGGAACGCAGCCGATCCGATCCGCGTATACGGCAATTAATTTGCGAAAGTGCCTTATTATACCCGACGATATTAAAACGCAACGTAAAAACATCGAAAGATATTCCGATACAGTTGATTAAACAAGAAAATCTGCTAGCATTGGAGGATTATCTGATCCAGCAACAATTCAATAGAATCAATTGTCCGATATTGATTAATCGCAACTTGTACCAGATGATTATACCGAAAGATTCAGCAAGGAGTGTGTTGAATGGCCGTATTCCATACATTTTAATCGATGAGAACGGAATAACTAAATTTAAACCATACTCAACATCGAATAATGGTAATAATTTGAATAAAAATCGTGATTTTCTAAGCGGTAATAGTAGCGATAATGATATGGTGCGGAATAATCGTACAGTGCAACAAGCCAAGAATAACGTAAGGAAATTGAAGAAACTCTTCAATAATTCAAGAGAAGTTGCATGACGTTCATAAAAATTACTAACTTTCCTTTTTTTTGTTTCGTTTTTTATTTCTCCAATAAGTGCGTGTTTCCTTTATGTTTATGTGCTTGTGTGACAGTTGAATTATTAATAATTTCTGGCAAATATAAATAGGTGAGTGAATCATTTTCATATACGAGAATTTTTCAGTTTTCTTTCTAAATTTCTACCATTGCACTTTGTCGGCGTCTATTTTTAACAACTATGTGAACATTGTAGTGACGTCTGTGCACTATTTGTGTGCTGTTTTTAGAAATTACAGTAAAAAATTACTAGTACTGTTACTATTAATAATATTATTAGTATCATAGTTGAATATCCTGTAGATTTTAATCGAGACATTTATAATGTCGGTTTTATATGTTTAACAAATTAATTCCGATGGAGTTACCGAAAATAAAAAATCTCGATTCGTTAAAATGAACGTGAACGAATCTGACGCAATTTATCGAATTTAATGGCAGAAGTGATAATTTTGATTTTTTTCGAGGAAATTATCCCTAAAACAACTCCTATTGTTTTGCAAAAAAGACTCGTCAAAAGGGTGGGATAATTTTTTGTATTCTATCACCAACAGTACGAAGGTGCTGGTAAGATTAACAGAAGTTTAAGACGAAGTAACCTCGAAATCAGGCTCAAAAATGTACCAAAAACTGAGCTGGTTATGTGGGAGACGCAATTCAATGGCAAAATACTTTTAGAATTTTGGTTTGCAACGCCTTAAAAAGTGCTCTTTCTGTTCAAAAATTGATACTTTGGGATCAAGACTCAACTCGAATAAACTACTAAATGAGTCTCAATCGTCGTATTTCTTAAAATTAACAGAATTTTGAGACAAAATAGCCTTGAAGTTGAGCAATTAAGCTTAAAAATATACCAAAAACTGAACTGGTTATGTGGCAGACGCAATTCAATAGCAAAATACTTTTAGAATTTTGGTTTGCAACGCCCTAAAAAGTGATCTTCTTGCTCAAAAATTGATAGTTTGGGACCAAGACTCAATTCGAATAAGCTACTAAATGAGTCTAAATCGTAATATTTGTTAAAATTAACAAAATTTGAGACAAAAGAGCCTTGATGTTCAGCAATTAAGCTCAAAATGCACCAAAAAACTGATGATTTACAACATTTGGAGCTGATTATGTGGGAGACACTTTAACAAAATTAAAACTGTGTCTAAACTGTTTTTTCTTCACAGTTCGTCAGCAAAATCTAGTACAAGCTTCTAGAATTTTCCCTTTGTTTTTTCAGCCTCTAAAAAGTGCTCTCCCTGTTCAAAAATTGGTAGTTTGGCGATCAAGACTCAATTCGAATAAGCTACTAAATGAGTCTAAATTGTAATATTTGTTAAAATTAACAGAATTTTGAGGCAAAATAGCCTTGAAGTTAAGCAATTAAGCTTAAAAATGTACCAAAAAAACTGATGATTTACAAAATTTGGAGCTGGTTATGTGGGAGACACTTGAACAAAATTAAAACTATGTCTTTTTTTCACAGTGCAATAGCAAAATCTATTTAGTACTGTTCTAGAGTTTCCTTTTTAGTTTTCAGCGCCTAAAAAGTGCTCTTCCTGTTCAAAAATTGATAGTTTGGGATCAAGACTCAATTCGAATAAACGTCTAAATTGCAATGTTTGTTAGAATTAACAGATTTTACGATAACTGAGCTTCAAATTTAATATTACACGCGATAATTAAACTTAAAAATCTACCACAAAATTGATGGTTTAGAAAATTTGGGAAAAAACTTTTGCAAAATTGAAACTGATGAGAATTTAGTAAACTCTAAAATTTTCTTCTTTTGCTTGGCTGCTGCACCTAAAAAGGGTGCTCTTACTGTTAAAAAATTGTTAGATAAGATCAAAATTCAATTCGAATAAATTGCAATTTTCGATCAAATTAACAGAATTTTACGACAAAATACACACGATAATTAAGCTCAAAAATTGACCAAAAATTGATAATGTAGGGAGAACTTTATCAAAATTAAAACAATAAGAGAATTTAGTTCAAAAAATGCCTTCATTTCACAATTCAATAGCCAAATTTCATGAAAGCAGCTTAGAAGCTCTAAAATCGTTTAAAATTTGGACTTCCAGACAAAAATTTTGCTCACAAGAGTTACAACGAGTATCATCATAAGAATGCCTCATGAAGAAGAATTTCTTATCATTTAAAAATTAGTTATTTACGCGTAAACAGGTGCTCTCTAGGTGTAAGATCATCTCTAACGCCTTTAGAGAAGATTAAAGAATTAAGAAATTGGCCAAATACCGATTATAAATACATCTATCCCTCTTTCTACACGAATACAGGTGTTCTTCTGAATAAAAATCGTGTAAAAATTCCAGTTTCGGATAAAATAAATTGAATCTATTAGCTTCAATAATTTCATTAATTAATAGACGGAAAACTGTCATGATACTTTGATCTTCTAACGGATCTTGGTGTTATTGTAAATAAGAAAATCGGTGTTAAATTACGAAATAACTCATTTAAATTGGATTAACAACATTTTAAATTAGAACATTCATAGATAAGTCGTAATAAACAAGTTCAAATATGGTAATTTATTACGTAAAATGTTCTCCATAGTAGAAATGTTGGGCGATTTACCAAAAAATGAAGCCTTGATTTGTTGCCATATACGATTTGAGTTGCAAATAAATTGCACACGTTGAAATATTTGTGACAATGTTATTTATTTGTCAACTATAGTCACCTTATTGCTTCATTTCAATTTATAAATACAATTTCAAACAGGATATCTATTTTATTAAAAGTAGGTATGCGGTATTTGGCTAGATAGAATATGTCCTGATTTATTTTCAACACCTACATATAAATAAACTTAAACAATTCAATGTTGTTTTAGTCGTGCCCTTTATTGTTTGTCTCATTCTTCAACCCTAACGTCTCCATCGACAAAGCAAGGTTAGAAATCGTTTTATTCAATCACTTTAATCGTTACTATTTCAACATAAATTTCGTTTAGATTTCCCCAAATTGAATTCAATGCTTTTTAAGCCGGTTTATATAAAAAATAGTCGAAGAATGCAAGAAGCTCCGATACCGATGGTGCGGCCGAAACCGTCGAAAAAACCACCCCCTAGTCCATCACCGCCGACACCGCCACCACCAGCTGAAACTCAACAAGAACAACAAGATAACGATGAGACTAGGGAGCGTTTACCACTTTTGGTTTGTGGTCCCGGTGTAACGGCCATTTATCCAAAAGAAGCGACACGTGATGTCTTATCAGGCCGTGTTGATTATTATCTAGTCGATGAACGGGGTGTTACATTATTTACAAAAAAACATCTATTCAATGCTTTGAAACTAGATAGGGGTGCGATTGATAAATTCATGGATTACCCCTGTATTGGCGCCCATCAACGGATTTTAGAACGTAAGCCCAAAATTCGACATGGTTTAGGTTATAAACGACGTTATATATCACCGGAATTGATTGGTAGAGGTATTTATGTAAGTCTCTTTGTTTGAAATTGTGTCTATTTTTGATTTCTGTGGTGTATTTTCGATGTTCAAAGTTGAAAGAACTATAAAGTTTATTTATTTTAAATAAAAACAGACGGGTAATAAATGCATTGGTTGTAAAAAATGCGATTAGTCGGAGCAAATCTATCAACATTTGGCACACTCCATTTGCACATTTGTTTCAACAATCGGAAAAATTGCTAAATCTCGGAATCATTCAAAAATTTCACGAAAGTATGTCAAATATTCAAGTATACTCCAACTAATTCTTTCGAGTACTAACGAAATTTGTAAATATTCCTAAATACAATCGACAACGAAGAATATTTAACAAAAATCTTGTTCAATTGCTCCGATTCTTGCTAATTTTCCAAAAATTTACCCCCAAAATCGATGCATTAGAAACTTGGATGGAGTATACTCGCATGAGCTGCTAGTCAAGATTTATAAACGTATGGAATTGCAAAAAATTAAATTATGGGGAACCTCTTGAAATATTGTCGATTTCAAAAATTGTTTTTCCTATTTTGCTTTGGAAATAAAATCATTTCCACACTAAAAGTAGTGATGTAATGGAGATTTCCCAACTACTTTGAGTGTGGAAAATCTGGGATAATTTATTTTTTCGAAGTTGGTAACACTGTCGACTATCTCAAATGTCATTCTTTGACAGAAATGCAGACCACTTGATTAACGTGAAAACAACTTTTATTTATTTCAAATTATTATTCTTGAAAATTTTGATAACAATGTTCATATTTTATTTTTGATTTACCGGGAAGTAAATCATTGATACCATTTTCAACAATATCACGTAATTCTGGTGGAGTACACGATAATTTGTCACACATTTTTACTTTATTAAAAGTCATAATTAAGATGGAGACTTAAACAATTGAAAATCAACTTGTTTACAAACAAAAAGTTGAATATCGTCAAGTAGAACTTTCATTTGTTTTATTTAATACCAACTTCTACAAAATTCCCTAAATTTGAAGGGTTCAATTTTTATTAAAAAAGGGTACAAAGGGGCGCAAAATAGGAAAAATAGTATGAAAAATTCGTTTCAGAAGTCAATTCCTGCACTCGACCATTAAAAAAACTCGTGCTACCGCACTCGTTTTTTAATTTTGGTCTCGTGCAGGAATCATGGACTTCTGAAACTTATTTTTCAATATACTATTGTAGCTCTTGTTTGACGTACATTCGGACGTGTTTAAAATTATTAGGGACATTATCAAACGGAAAGTATTTGCAAAACAAATCCTACATGATGAATTGAATGAGTGGTAACTTAAAAATAGTCAAAATACTAAAAATAAAAGAGAAAAACGTTAGCAATTGTTCTATTTGCAATTTTTCTACAATTTTCGCTAATTAGCGAAAATAAAAATATACCGGTAGATAGTTGTCAAAAAGGAGGTCTCTCTAAGAGATTGCTTACAATTTGCTAAATGTGAACGTTTATCAATTTTGCCATTGAGGCACAGTTAGAGGAGAGGTCAACGTCTTCGTTGCATCTCAATTAATCGAAATTCTAATTGGCAAACTCGGCAATATGAATTTCTGTAACGCCTAAGCGTAATGTTGTGTTAACAAGAGTATCCAACAACTTCCACTTTGTTTGAAAATAAATTTTAATTGGACTACGAAAATAATCTTTGGAGCGTCTAAATTTACCCCGACGGATTCTACGATTTTCTTTGTCCAATTCCTACCGAATTCTGTCTTGAATTGATGGTCCATTAAAAACAGGATTGACATGTTTTCGATAATCTGTGAATGTTAACGGGGAAAATTTTGGAATTTAATTTGAATACAATATTCATTGACGTCAATCTGTAGACTCCGTTAGCCGAAAATTATTGAAAATTCCAGAATTTCGCACAATAAACTGGTTCTAGTGATAGAATTTTTATTTGTCAAATTCAATCAATAAAATCAGTCAAGTTGAATCATTGTCTTCGGCATTATCAATTTTTTTATAACTAACTAATTATCCCAAATGTGGTTAAATCGTGACGTAATTTAGTTTTGTTGTACAATTAGGCGCCGAAATTGTAAAAAAAGTAACAAGGAATAGTTTGGCATGTCTTGGAGTAATGATTTATTGGTGCCAAATCGGCCGCGACATCCGAAATAAACCAACACAGACAAGTTAGACAGATTTTTTATTAATGGAGAAGAACTGTGGCTCAGAAACGAGACACTTGATTGAATTTTGGGCTTTTAAACGATTTTCAACACATTTTGACTGGTTATTGAATTTTGAAAAACGGAAGACAATTGGGCCAATTTTCGACTTGCATTCCTTTAAATTTTGAGACTTATCTTCTACGATTTCGCATTGAGTTCCAAAAGATTAAACCAATTTCAAGTGATTTAGACCATTTTCTCTTAAATTGTGCAATTTTTAAACAATTTAGCAGGAATTTTGTTGTGGTACTACTTAAAGGACTAACGATTTAGAAGGCTTAAAATTTATAAGGAGTTTTTCCTCTAAATTTTAGTTGATTTAGACGATTTCCTCTTAAATTCTGTATTTTTTGAACAATTTTTCGACTGAATTTCTTGTACAATTGCTAAAAGGGCTAATGCCTTAGAAGATCTAAGTCTTCAATAAGCTTAATCAACTTCTAGTTAAAATTTCAATTTTAGTCGATTTTTGAGCAAGATTTTTGAATTTAACAAGTTTTAACAAAGGGAGAAATTTTAATTCACTCTAGATCTCAACGTAAACACATAATTTAGAGACTCGTACTTTATTTTACGAAAAGATTAGACCAGTCGTATTCTCTAACTTTGTTCAATAGAGCTTCTACCATTTAAACACTACTTCTATTTCACTTTACAATTCCATCATTTAATTGGAAAGAGGCAAGAATAACAGATTATTTAAAAAAGAGCGTTGTCACGGTAACGAATCGGCGAAAGTTAGAGAATACGAGTCAGGTTGAGCAGACTAAAATCGCCTGACTATACAAACGTGCTGTTATTTTACAATGATTAATGTAATTTTCTCGTATCCGAAAGTAACTGGGACACTAAATTAAAATTTTGTGAATTTCACCAAGCTAAATTACACCGAAGTGATGATATACAGATGGACGATTAAGTTTTGGGCCATTTCTAAAATAAAAAAATGGACTTGTAATGGGCATTATAACGAACCCAATTATTAGCGTTTATTTGTATTCGTTCTTATACGAAATTCTATAAATAATTACGGTTTTTTTTTGAGATTTTAACATATGTTCCTGATCAAAATTTATGGGAAAACCTTTGATTCCGCGTTCAAAACTGACAAGTTATTTATTTTTCTTTCTAATTAATATCAAGTATATTTGTCTATATTTACTATAATCCGGTAGGTTTAAAATAGAATTCTGGTTGTTGGATTCGCTTCTTTTGCATATAATTCTGTTAATTACCAGCGATTTTATCGAGATTCAGGTAAAATAGGTGAAGATTGAGAGCGAGAATAGATGAAATGAAACCTAACAGCAGGTGGTAAATACCGAACGCCATACGAAGGAAGTCAGGTGAAATATACAAACGTGCGATCTCTCTATAACAACAAACAACAAACGGCCAACAACCAACAACACAATTTTTTTCACTACTACGACTACTACGACGACTTCTTGTTGTTCTCTACTTCATCCTTCAGTTATTTCACTAATAATCAGTATAGTGTTTGTGTGAGAGTTGAAAACATTCAGTTACAGACAGGTAACTGAGTTGATGACGTTCCCAAATTCATTAAAATAATTTTTACGTTACAAATTTGACGACAAGAAA
The DNA here is from genome assembly GCA_020740385.1 of Mylabris phalerata. NCBI lineage: Eukaryota > Metazoa > Arthropoda > Insecta > Coleoptera > Meloidae > Mylabris > Mylabris phalerata. The sequence goes on from JAJEOX010000222.1 coordinate 618,225, forward strand.
GAAAACAGTGCGTAATTGTGGCGTTTTTAATGATTTTGTAAGGCGCTTTGTGCGACTAGAACTCTAAGAATTGGTGAAAAGTAAGTGGAATTTTTATCGTTGCAATTAGAAATTTCACGTGCGATTTCAATAAATCATAATCGGTCTCTGGTGAATTCTCGAGAAGCGTCTCGCTTACCATCTGTTCTCGATATTAGAAAAAATCGAACCGTTTCCATTGAATCTATCGAATTTTAGAATTTTATTAAATTTCGTTATAATTTTCTGATAATTGTCGAGGAATTTGTTTACCGTTTTGTAAATTGTAGTTTCTCGAGATTTATTTAATATCGAACAAATATTTGTAAATCATTAAGAATTCTATTCTTGAGTTTGAATAGAAGAATATTAATGAATAGCCAAGGCCAAGATCAGAGTCGCGTTAAATTACAACCGATTTTTCGTTAATCAAAACGTGGAAATTTCGAAAATATCCGATTTGTTCGCATCCAGATCGAGATCTATCCGATAAAACTACAGGATGTTCTCGATATGTTACGTTTAGGTCACTAACCGCTCAACAAGGTCGTATTTCTATCCTATAATTCGCTTTTATTTCGATTTAAACAACAATTTTCTTGTTTTACAGGGTGGTCATGAGTTGCGTTCCTCAAATTTAACAAATTTGCAAAACATGCACCCCGATTGGGGGCGTAATCAAGGGCCCAAGGCCTAAATATGCGTGAAGAAGAATTAGAAGTAGCACTTAAGGTAATTCCGTTATAGATTCTATTGCACAATTGGATCAACGCCAATAATAAAAATATAAATTTCTAAATTGGCATAGTGATGACTTCCTGTAAGTTCCAATTTTTCCGCTGTCTCTCCTATTTGTTGTTGTTTTATTTAAATACCGATTGTTGCACAAATGCTATTGGACTTTATCTATGTCAGAAAAGTAATCTTTTTGATTTCAGGTGGTGATCGTGGGCAATGGTGGAGTTGGCAAATCTAGTATGATACAAAGATACTGTAAAGGTACTTTCACTAAAGATTATAAAAAAACAATAGGTGTGGATTTCCTTGAGCGACAAATTGAGTATGTCACAAGTGAAAATTGATTCTTAATTCATACAACATAATTATCGATAATTGTTAAATTAATTGTAGGATTGATGGTGAAGAGGTGCGTTTAATGTTGTGGGATACAGCCGGTCAGGAAGAGTTCGATGCCATCACGAAAGCCTATTATCGCGGCGCTCAAGCTTGTGTTCTTGCATTTTCAACAATAGATCGAGACTCTTTCGAAGCGGCACATTCATGGAAACTCAAAGTATGCGCCAATTTAATTAAACAATTTCTATTTCTTCATCAGATTTACACAAAAAAAAACCCTATTGTTTACAGGTAGAAAATGAATGTGGTGAAATTCCTACAGTTATTGTTCAAAATAAAATCGATCTCATGGATCAAAGCGTTGTGAATCCGTAAATGAACGTATTTCCCATCATTATTAATTAATTAATTTCGATTGAAATTGCAGCGAAGAAGCTGATCTGTTGGCTAGAGCTTTGGGTTGTCGTCTAATACGCACATCAGTCAAAGATGATATAAATGTGGCGGCTGTTTTCCGACATTTGGCCGCTAAATGTCTAGCGGAATTGCGTGATCCGCGCGATTACGACTATTTTAGCCATGATACAACCATGTCCCACTATCACCACCCAAATTCGCTCAATATGGGTAAAACCAACACTAGAACCAATTCGATTTTGATTCAATATCTAATTTCAGGCACTTTTAACCCTAGTCGTTCTTCCAAAAACCAAAACGGTACGATAATATTGCGACCGAACAAACATAAGAGAAAGAAGAATGTTTTGAGGAATGCTTGCCGGATATTATGACCGTTTCTTGTTTTGATTTTATTTTATTTTTTGAATTTGTTAAACTACCATTTGCCATTATTTCTTGTTCTTTTGGTTTGTTTGATTGAGATTTCACCACCTAAATTCTAGGCCAATCGGTCGTGTGCTAATAAATCTTTGTATAAATGCGTGTATGTGTGCAGGTGTATTTACATATTTATAATCAAACCAACAAAAATCGAACCTTTTCTACTTATAAGAATTGTACTCGTAAGAATTGACTTTCAATAAATTTAACAGTTATGATTTTTTGCTTTTATGTTTATTCGATTATATTTTTAGTTGATTGTGTATTTTTCTCCTGCCAAACAATTCTATGGGTGATTTAATCGTTTTCCTAAATGTAGTCGACAACGCATTTACAAAAGAAAATTTTATTTACAACTATTCATCAACAAAAGCGGAGGAATTGTTCGTTTCTTTGGATATAATCGTTAACACCCATTGGGGGCTATTTATAGTATTCGTCTTGACAAACAGTTGGATACTGTAATAATTAATGGAAATTTACGAACGATTTTCAAAGTTAAATAAAGCTGGATATGAATTTAGAAATACACCATTTGGAGTTGGACAGTTATTGGACCAATACCAGCATTATAGAAGACGCAAAATTTCATAATTCTTGGATATTACAATTAGTTTTAGTTTTGAAAATAAAAAATTAAAAAACACGTAGATCAAATATTTACAACTGTAGTCCAAATATTTGGACGTCAATTAAATTTGATCGATTATAGTCTGTTTGTTTTTAATTTTAGATTTTACCATAAATTCTTGTTAATAAACCTTTAACGCTCCTAAGCCTTACTGAGATATTTTTATTGAGTATTTAATTAAATTGAATTTGTATAAAAGGAATTTAAGTTTACCTTTTAGCTGAATTCTTGAAGACTTCTTTTCAGGCACTTTTGTTATCACTAGACGATTTTCGTTTAAATTGATAGGTTATCGAATTATAAAACGTGGTCTTCAATGATTTGAAAATAACAATCAATTGGAATAACATAATAGTATATTATATACCAAGGGGCTAAAGCGCGTCATTTCGTCCCGAGAGTGGAAGTTTATTGCCCGAGGGACGTAAGTCCCGAGGGCAATAACCACTCGAGGGACGAAAGAAAGCACTTTAGTCCCGAGGTATATACGATATTTTTTGCACTTTCGGAAATGTTTAAAGCCATAAAGTAATAAAATTAAAGATTTGGAAATATCTATTACCATTTTTATTATGGCCTGCTATGCTAATTTACCATGGTTACTGCATCAATAAACAAGATTAGTCAAATCGTCATTATAGAAAAGCAATGCCTGAAAATTCCAATTTAAAAAAAAAGTATTTTGCCTTCAAAATCAAGAAAATTATACGAAAAATAGTGTAAAATATTCATGACTTGTTGCCACGAGAAAAAAGCAGAAGTTAATGAAGGTTCTTTGTTAGTATTTTTTATTGGAAATCAAAATCAAATTTTTTTAATAAAATTTGACATTTCTTAGACTTTTGTTGTCATGGAAACAATTATTTATTTTTCATTATATCCCTAGGGATATAATGAAGTACTTTAGTCCCTGTTTTGAGGGACTAAAATCTCACTTTAGTCCCGAAAGTGCAAAAAATACGTTTATAACGAATTTTACAAGATTTGTGGGATTATAAAGGTTTAAATTTTAGCCAATTTTTACTCTTAAGGGGACGAGGTACACCTCAGGATTTTCACCGGCGAAAATGTGAGTTTGTAACTTGCGATTTCTCGCTCGTCCTTAGGACTACGACAACCGGAAATAGATTTTTGAAAAGAGCATTTCTTATAGAATTCAACGGTTTTTGCAGTTTTTCAAAATGTTGATACAAATTTGAATTACAGACGAAAATCTAACAACATGTTTTTTTCGTATTTTTGTATAATTTCGCGTATTTTCTCTTATAACTTGGCCAATTTTGATTATTTTGCAAAAATTCTTGTACTGTTAGATAGCAAATAAAAAGTTCTTTTCAAATATTTACGAAATTTTCCAATTCCGCCGTTATTTTTCCGGAAAATTAAGAAAACGTTTGGGAGGAGATATAAGAATTTGGGTACAGTTTTTACTTTACAATATTGATCAACCCCTCATTCGAAAGCTGATACAAAAACCGAGTGGAATGCCAAGTTCTTTTTTTGATATTTTGAAAATTGCCTGAATTATCGCGAAAAATTCGACTTGATTTTCTGGCACTGTTTTCACCTATTAAAATTAATAATTTTGCTTTGAAATAGGTACGGTTAGGTAGATAATTTCGTTCTCTTTCCGACTGGCCCATTATTTTTGTAAAAAATTTGATTTTCTCGAAGAAAATTCTGTGGAAATCCAACGTCGTTATTTTGTCAAGATGGCGTTTGACGTAAACAGTGCGGATTTGCCTAATCAAAAGTTTGTGGAATCATTAACACTCAATCCAAAGCGAGACACACAATTCGATTTAGCAAACTCGCACTTTCTACGAGTATGGCGGGTTATCTTGTTTGGTAATACACAAACAAAGAGACTGAATTTTCATTCCATTTTCTTCGAGAAATCGGCACTTTTTACAAAAATAGTAGGCCAATCGGAAACAGGACAAAATTATCAACATAACCGTATGTATTTCAAAGCAAAATAATTAATTTTAATAAGTGAAAACAATGGCAGAAAAACCCGTTGGTTTTTCCGCGATAACTCAAGCAATTTTCAAAATATCAAAAAATGAGCTTCGCATTTCACTCGGATTTTGTATCAGCTTTCGAATGAGGGGTTGATCAATGTTGTAAAATCAAAACTGTACCCAAATTCTTATATCTCCTCCCAGATGTTTTCTTAATTTTCCGGAGAAATAACGGCGGAATTGGAAAATTTCTTAAATATTTGATAAGAACTTTTTATTTGCTTTCTAACAGTACAAGAATTTTTGCAAAATAATCAAAATTGGCCAAGTTATAAGAGAAAATACGAGAAATTGTACAAAAATACGAAAAAAACATGTTGTTAGATTTTCGTCTGTAATTCAAATTTGTATCAACATTTTGAAAAACGGGAAAACCCGTTGGATTCTATAAGAAATGCTCTTTTCAAAAATCTATTTCCGGTTGTCGTAGTCCCAAGGACGAGCGAGAAATCGTAAGTTACCAACTCACATTTTCGCCGTGAAAATCCTGAGATGTACCTCTTCCCCTTAAATTGTTAAAAAAGAGACAATTTAGTTGAATTCTCAATTCAATTGTTCTCTTATAAATTGTAAGGTGCCTATTTCTGCACTAGATAATTTACTTTTAGTCGATTTTCATCAAATTTGGCTATTAAATGGTGGATTATCGATCAAAATTTAAAACAATTTTATTCTAAATCGTCAACTTTTAAATAATTTTTGTCCATTAGTTGTAATTCTTTATCAGTGTTAACTTCACTAGAAATACTCAACTTTTTAGACTTTAATTCCCATCAAAACCTCAATGTTACTCTAAAACATGAATTTTTAAAGAATTTTCGAAAATTTTAGTGCTACTTATTATCTGATCAGTGATCACCATCTGAGTTCTTTTGATTATTTTACTGGTCAGCTATACAATATCGTCCTTTATATAGGGTGATTCAAAAGAAGCGCATAATGTAAATAACTTCTTTATTTATCAAAATTGCGAAAACGCCGAGACAGTAACTTTTTATTTTTTAATTGTCCCTTCCTGACAAGGTCAAAACGACTCTACCAGTTACCATCGCGAAGAAATGGCATCATTATCAATTTTTTTTAATTAGAACCTCCATTTTGAATTTTTTTTCTGGAAGAGCATATTTTTCTGCGTTCAGACATGTAAAAATTGTAGAGGATTAGATGAGAAAATTTTTGAGAAAAAAATTGTTAAAGTTTTCAAGATTTTCAGTCATCACAATTGCCATGCATCAGCATTGTAAGTAGAAAACAATACCTGTGAATAAGCATTACAAGCATTGATTTACCAATGGATCAAGTAGGCATAGGTTGAAAATTTGACATAATTATAGAGAAACATGGCGGATTAAATTGTCAAACATTAAATGAGAAATTTGAATGATTGTTAGCAATGGAGATGATATAAGCCATTAAAGAGATCAAATATATTTCAATTTTATACCGCCCTTCATCTCCATTGATAGAAATCATCCACATTTCTCATTTAATTTTTGACAATTTAATCCGCCATGTTTGTCTATAATTATGTCAAATTTTCAACCTATGCCTACTTGATCCTTTAATAAATCAATGCTTGCAATGCTTATTCAGAGGTATTGTGTTTTGTGTACGCCATACTGATGCAAAGATGTTGCAATAACAGAAAATCTTGCAAAATTCAACAATTTTTTTCTCGAAAATTTTCTTATCTAACCCCCTGCAATATTTACACGTCTGAACGCAGAAAAACATGCTCTTCCAAAAAAAATCGAAAATAGAGGTTCTAATTTAAAAAAATTGATAATGATGTCATTTCTTCGTGATGGTAACTGGTAGAGTCGTTCTGACCCAGCCACAAAAAAATAATTAAAAAATTTGAAAGGGACCGAATCTATGAACCGGCCTAATAACTTCCCCGACACGAGTCCGAGTTTTTAAAAAAACGAGTACCGTAGCACGAGTTCTGTATACAATTTTTTCCATTTGACATACTTTATTTAAAAAAAAACTAACTTACTATAAAAATCAAAATCGGGAATCGAGAACCGTGGCTATCTCACAACCACCGAAAAATTCAATAAGGAACCAGCATCTCGTCAACAAAAACTCTGTTCACTAATCGGTGATTCCACACACAGACTTCTCAGTTCGACTTTCTTACAATTCGATTCACAATTCAATTGCAAAATTTTGACAGAACGACAGAACTGTCATTTGAGCGCGGAATAAAAAGTAGTACGGTAGTCCCAACAAAAACATGGAAAAATTCAAATCATATAGATTGAATTGTCGAGGGAATATACATTTCTTTTTTAGGAGAAATCAAAATTTATATTATTTTAAAACATTTATTTATGAAAAAAGCGCTAACCGAAACACAAAACCCGCTCAAAAAACCGCTTGAAAACAAATATTCTGAGGTTATGTTTCGAAAATGACAGAAGAATGTAAACAAACGCATAGGATTTTATGCCTCCAGTGATACCAACAGTAGATATCATTCTGTCTTTATAAACTACCGTTATAAATTTTGCTACGCTTTAAAAATTATGTTGGATAATCTTCTAAACTGTCATTTCAAAATTTCGCAATTGAATCGTGAACAACAACTCTTTTCTATGGCAACCGATCCCTGATTATAGGCGGCAAATTTAAATTGGTTGACTAAACTATTTTGCCAATTTTGTGCCCTTATTTAAAAAAAGAAAAGAACATCGCACATGATGGGTATTGTTTCGGACATAAAAGCACATGCCCTTTCGATTGGTGATATCAAATTAATATGTTATCTTGAATTTTTTTCAATCAACCCCCTCCCCCTTCCACCCCCGTGATCCGATTGGCACCAAAAACTAATCAACTCGAGCGGCCACCAAATAGTTTGTGCTGGCCAAATTTGAACTCAATCGGTGAAACCGTTTTTGAGTAATCGTTGGAGAACCGACAGACGCACATACATACACACACACACACACACACACACACACACACACACACACACACACACACACGGACATCATGCTAAAAACTTCAAAAACGTGTTCAGGGGACCTCAAAACGTAAAGATCTGGTGAAATCTCGAATTCGAAATTTTGGTCCGAAACTAATAACTTCCCTACCCTCTGGTCGGGGAAGTTAAAAATAAAAAGTCTGGGCGTTTTTCGAAATTTTAATAAATAAAGTTATTTGCATTATGCGCTTCTTTTGAATCACAGTATATACGAGTAACTAAACATTTCCAATTGTCTTTACAAAACAATCGACCAATGAAACATCTCAGAAAGATTATATATTGTCATAATATTAACTGTAAATATTTGGACAACTTTCAATACAACTAATCGACTAAAACGTAAATTTTCGCTAAATTTTGCTTTCATAATTAATCAAAAATGAGACGACTTCGAAGACTATTTTGACTGAATTTTTGGCTTTCTATCAAATTTTGCTGTTAATTATCCGACTATTAATCAGGATTTTTATATATTTTTGTCCTACAGAATTTTTGAAACTGGCAGAATCAACGATAATCGTGTCTTTTTTGATTATTTTACTGGCCAACAACTGTACAATATTGTTGTTAAACATTCCCAACTGTCTTTACAAAACAATCGACCAATCAAATTGTTGATAATTGTAAAAATACTGTAGATATTTGGACAACTACAAATACAACTAATGGAGTAATGACACTAAAACTATGTAAATTTACCATTTTAGTTAAATCACTAGCCAATTTTAAAGACTATACCCATATATTGAACAAACCTGTTTTAAGGTAAACAATCTTTAAATAAATTAAATTATATAAAAAAGCTAATTACAGTAATTTCGAGATGATTATAAAGGAAAATGCGGAAGGACTCGTTTCCTTGTAACTGTAGAATAAACGATATACTCGTAAATATAATTTTATTGATCATATAGATTATGTGAAATTATTATTGTTTTTCCTTGTTTGTTCGCAAAATTTTACAATTTCCTTATTATAATAGACTTAAGGCAAATCACCGAAATTGCTTATTATAAGTAAAATTAATAAACTTATTGAAAATGATCGTTAAAACAATAAAAAATTTCGTAATTTTCCAAAGAAATATTTACATTTTAAAAATACCCACACCCAAATTATAGTTAAATCCTTAAAAACGAGAAAAATTTGCACTTCATACCCATCAGATGACTCCAGTATTTCAATTTTAATGGAAATATAATCGATAAATGTCGATTATAACCAAATTTTTATATTTTAAATTATATGAATTTTAATGAGGAACGAAACATTGCGGTATTCAATAAACACCCGTATTTACTGTTCAATGATCAATAATTTTGATTTTATCACCCACTAAATCGACAAATAACCAAAACGAAAAACTCAACTACCATCACTACTATTACTACTACCATCATCGAAATCTAACATCGAATACTGTTGTAATTTCTTCGATTTATCCGGCAATAAATCCAACAATTCTATAACATCATTTATTATATAATCAGGCCTAAGATTATTATGGTTATGATGGTGATTATGGTGATTATTATTCAATGGTACCCATATAGTACCACCTAAATTAGCAGTAATACCACCTAATATATCCGTTTCTAATTTATCACCAATCATTAAACATTGTTCCGGTTGGACGTCGAGATATTTGCATGCTTCATGGAAGATTTTCTTATGTGGTTTCTCCCATGGTAGATCACCAGATACTTGGATAATATCGAAATAATTACGCAATTTCAAACGATTTATCTTCTCCCATTGTGCACACGATGTACCGTTCGTTATTAAACCAATTAGATAATGTTGGCGTAATTTATGGAGGAGATTTTTAATTTCCGGTGTTAATTGTAGATATTCATAGCGTAATTTCAACCAGATCCCATAGATTTCATCTAATTGAACAAAAAATTAACGAATTAATTTGTTTAAATTACAAGAATATTTTTATAAATCGATTTACATATAGTCCACCCCTTAAGGCAACAACTAAATGTAGAATAGATCCAGGTTTCAATCGATAACTCTCAATAGATCGATCATCCCTTAATTGTTTGCCTTGATAGATTAAACGTTGTTGTATAGGCGGTATACCGTCTTTCTCCTCTAATTTCTCTTTTAAATTAATAATTCTATCATTTGGTTCAATATCAATTAATCTTTCATCACCATTCAATGTTATCACTACCAATTGCATTAGTTCGAAATAATTAAATCGACTTTATGATGAAATTTAACTGGAATTTTGTTTTGAAATTTATCAAAAATAATGTCAATAAACTAATAATTATATACCTATCCAACTTGATTCATATAGAATTGTTTTTTGTTTACAAAATTAACTAATTCGAATTTTAATCAAATTGGAATTTGAAACCAATAAATTGATAATGTAATTCTTTTAATAATTATCGTAATAGGTTAAAATACTTATAAATTATGATAATGACGTAAAGATCAACGATATTTACCCAAAAGTTGTTCTAAAGGGGCCAAAATTGGGCTAAATTCGTCCCTATAAAAGTACAGTTTAAAAATTCACTTATAAAATTAGCCCGAGTTCCATATGAATCAATAAAATTTACCAAATTTTAAGCAATCAATCCCCAATTTTGACGATTTCTGTTATAATTTGTAAGCTTTCTTGTTGTTTAATTTTATAAGTTAGTTTATGGGAGAATTTCTAGGATATTTGGAGGTTATTTTAGCCAAATTTGGGACTCGTAGCTCATTTAAAAGTTGACCAAAATGGCTTAAGTTAGTCTGTTCTTAATTCGCACTTTATTCTTAAATTGGTAGAAATATTTGATTTTTACTTGGGGATTCGGTGGAAAAAATTACAGCCCGTTTCGAAAATCGCAACATTACCTAAAATAAGCCTTTTGGCCAACTTGTCAATAAGCTACGAGGTTCAAATTTTGGTAAAGTGGTCCCTTTTTCTATAAGTCTTTGAGATAAAACTACAAGTATACTTTTATTGCAGCACCTCTTATGGTAGAAAATTATAAAAATAGGTGTATAATCTTTACAAAATTAATATAAATTATAAAACAACTCCCAATCTATGGACAATTTTTGAGATATTTGAGTAAGAATACCGAAAATCATCAAAATCGGGTGCTTTATTTGTAATTTTAAACTAAAATTAAGGGGACGAGGGTGATCTCAAAATTTTCACCGGCGAAAATGTGAGTTTGTAACTAGCGATTTCTCGCTCGTACTTGAAACTACGATAACCGGAAATAGATTTTTGAAAAGAGCATTTCTTATAGAATCCAACGGGTTTTCCCGTTTTTCAAAATATTGATACAAATTTGAATTACAGATGAAAATCTAACAACATGTTTTTTTCGTATTTTTGTACAATTTCTCGTATTTTCTCTTATAACTTGGCCAATTTTGATTATTTTGCAAAAATTCTTGTACTGTTAGTTAGGAAATGAAAAGTTCTTTTCAAATATTCTAGAAATTTTTCCAATTTCGTCGTTAGTTTTCCGGAAAATTAAGAAAACGTCTGGGAGGAGAATTAAGAATTTGGATACAGTTGTTATTTTACAGCATTGGTCAATTCCTCATTCGAAAGCTGAAACAAAAGCCGAGGGGAATGTCAAGCTGTTTTTTCGATATTTTGAAAATTGCCTGAATTATCGCGGAAAATTCGACTTGATTTTCTGGCACTGTTTTCACTTATAAAAATTAATAATTTTGCTTTGAAATACATACGGTTAGGTAGATAATTCTGTTCTCTTTACGATAGGCCCATTATTTTTGTAAAAAATGTTGATTTTTCCGAAGAAAATTAAGTGGAAATCCACCGTCGTTATTTTACAAAGATTGCCCGAGTTAAACGTAAACAGTGCGGATTTGCCTAATCGAAAGTTTGTGGAATCATCAACACTCAATCCAAAGCGAGACTCACAATTCGATTTGGCAAACTCGCACTTTCTACGAGTATGGCGGGTTATGTTGCTTGATAATAGACAAACAAGGAGACTGGATTTTCATTCCATTTTCTTCGAGAAATCGGCACTTTTTACAAAAATAATAGGCCAATCGGAAACAGGACAAAATTATCAACATAACCGTATGTATTTCAAAGCAAAATAATTAATTTTAATAAGTGAAAACAATGGCAGAAAAACCAGTTGGTTTTTCCGCGATAACTCAAGCAATTTTCAAAATTTCCAAAAAAAAAGGGGTTCGCATTCCCCTCGGTTTTTGTATCAACTTTCGAATGAAGGGTTGATCAATTCTGTAAAATAAAAACTGTACCCAAATTCTTATATTATCTCCCAGATGTTTTCTTAATTTTCCGGAGAAATTAATCGTGGAATTGGAAAATTTCTTGAATATTTGAAAAGAACTTCTTATTTGCTATCTAACAGTACAAAAATTTTTGCAAAATAATCAAAATTGGCCAAGTTATAAGAGAAAATACGAGAAATTGTACAAAAATACGAAAAAACATGTTGTTAGATTTTCGTCTGTAATTCAAATTTGTATCAACATTTTGAAAAACGGGAAAAACCGTTGGATTCTATAAGAAATGCTCTTTTCAAAAAACTATTTCCGGTTGTCGTAGTCCCAAGGATGAGCGAGAAATCACAAGTTATAAACTCACATTTTTGCCGGTGAAAATTTGAGAACTACCTCGTCCCCTTAAGGAAGTCTGCAATATTAATTCTTTTCGTTTTTCCCCATTTTATTCTTAAATTAGTAGAAATATTTGACTTTTACTCGGGAATTCGGTGGAAAAAATTATAGCTCGTTTCGAAAATCGCAACATTACCTAAAATAATCGGCCGACTTGTCAATAAGCTACGAGGTTCAAATTTTTTGTAAAAATCTGAGATATTTTCCAAATTGCTTGTCAAATAAAACTATAAGTATACTTTTATTACAGCAACCCTGTATGATAGAAAATTATAAAAATGGGTGAATAATCTTTACAAAATTAATACAAATTATAAAACAACCCCCAATCTATGGACAATTTTTGAGATATTTGAGTAAGAATATCGAAAATCATCAAAATCAGGTGCTTTATTTGTAACTTTAAACTAAAGTTAAGCATTTAAAAATATAATTTTGGTGGAACTTTAAGTTTGAATAATTAAATTTTCTAGCTTACCAGCTAATTGATGATATTGTGGCCCTAATGCTTGTGTCCACAATAAACGTCGCCAACTATCTAAACTCATTGTAACATTTTCCGGACATTGACGGAATGCTTTTAAGAAAATTTTACAAGCAAGTGATGCTACTTCTAACGGTACAGCGTATTTCTCCCATAAAATTTGCGATAACTAAATAAAATAATTATTATTATAAAATAACAAATAATTTAGTTTCTTTATTTGTTTATTAATTTTTAATATAAAATATGTATGTATAGATATGTGTATTATAATAAATCAAACTGGAAAACAAAGCGATTTCAACATAGAAAATTCGATTATTTTAAATCAGATAGAAAACATAAACGCGTTTACAACCAGAAAATGCAGCATATTTGTAACTAATTCTAGAAATAATTCAAGCCTTAATCGATTTTTGTCGAAATAATAATCGAATTAATCGCCAAATAATTTTTTACCCAATTCCATAAATCTATGATTACGACAGACACGTAAAGCTTCAGCTTTCTTTAAAACATCAGCAACACCCTCATTAGCATCGACTAAATGACACAAAAAATCCTCATAAGCCGATTTAATATTCGGCGGTAGTGTACCAATTTTGACTTTCTTCAAAGTTTGAATTATACCTTCAGCCCAACCGCTTTCAATAGCAAATTCCGATATCCATGGGATTTGTTTCAATACACTTGCCATAGTTTGCATGCCTAAAAACCATAATTCCATAAGTTCCATCCAATGTTCTTTATATGCCATATTAACAACTAAAGCTGTCGGATCATTGGATTCATCGATTATATAAGCATTCCATAAGAAACGAATTGTAGCTTGAATATAACGACAAATCGAAAAATCATTCTTCTTAACTTTATTCGATAATTGTTTCAATAATAATAGACCTAATACGGCTAAATTACCATGTAAAACCAAATTTTCGGGTATATCCTTCAATTCGGGTAAATTATCGAAAATAAACCTCAATAAATCACTAAATACACTCGATTGTTCAACGTATTTCGTTTCTAAAACCGTCAAATTCATCAAAACATTACATGTACTAATCATAGCGGTACGTGAATTTTGCATATCGGCCAAAATTTCCGGTGACAATTCCAATTTTGGTTGATTTAAAACTTTCAAACGTTCCGAACGTGGTACAGGTGGACGTTTATAATTAACAATATTCCAATGGAATTCTAAAACATCACACAAGACTTTATCTTCATTACATTTCAATAATATCGCTCTAGCTGGATCTTCAACGGCTAAATGGCATAAACCTGGCAATAATACACGTAGAATATCAACTGAACTTAACGGATCTATATCGGTTGTGGCTTGTCCGTTTTTCTCGAGAGTTTTTCTAGTTTTATACGCATAGAAAGTTTCATTCGTTATCTCCAATATAAATGGTAATAATTGGTAGATTTGTAGACGTAAAGCTGAAGTTTCTTGAGCTAACCAAGCGGCTAATACTCGAATTGTAGCACAAACAAACAATTTCTCATCACCTGTTGGTTTAGTTTTATCTTTCGAAATTTTAATTAATAGATTAACAATAGCAGTAAATGCCCCTTTTAAGCCGGTATATAAAGTTTGTTTCTCTTTTTGATCTAAATCCAATTGATCTGTTGTTATATAGTTGATTGATAATTCCAAAATTAGATAACAGGCAGTTATTAGATTTTTTTGATTGCATACAGTTTTTAAAATTTTCCCATCGAGTTGCATACGTACTTCAATTGCAGCTAATTGTATCAATAATAGAAAGAATTGTTTACCTTTCTCTTCATCTGTTAATACCCATTCGACACCTAATAAATCTAATAGACTTGCTGTTAGAATTAAAGCCGGATTACGTTGTTGTGGACCAATTTTACTTTGTAATATATCAGTTAAACCTTTATATAAACAATTCGGCCAAGTTTCTTGATCGGAATTCTCCGCAAATTTCTTCGGACAATTATAAATGAGAACATTTAAAATTTCACACAATTCAAATTTACGTTTATCTTGATCGTTTTGAAAATCAACACCAATTCGATTGATCAATGTATGAAATGATTGTGGATCATTTAAATCCCAACTTTGATTACCCAAATAATTGATTAAAGCAGCCAATATTGTTAGGGCTTCATCCGATTGGAAACTGCCTTGTGAATAGATTTCTTTCAATTTGTTAATACCGCCAGCATCAATTAACGCCTTCTGTCCGGGTTGAAATGAAGCTATACCTTTTAAACAATTGTAAGTTTCACCAACTGCCATTAAATCTTCATCGTCGGCTTTCTTGACGATATCCAAAAACACCGGAACTAAAGCCAACATTTCCGGATTCGTTACCAATTCTTCTTCGTTACAAAACACTGTTAATATCGATAATGCGACCGATTTATAGATTGATGGTGGACAATCAACTGGTACATCGTTCGTTAATAATAATCGTTTGATATAATCGAATCCGATTGCCTCGAAGATTGCTTTCTTTGCGACTTTATTACAATCTTTACCTTTAACTAGTTTCGTTACCATGAATAATGCAGCGAATTTTTCTGTATCACTATTTGTATTCTTCAAAATCGCTATACATTTCTTTACAGCATCCGATATTTCACCCATTGTTATTATTTATCAAAACAATACTAGAAAGATGTCGTTGTTCACTAATTGCTAAGTAAAACTATACTGCGTCGCGACGCCAACAATGCATCAAGGTTATATTTAGTATCGGGCGTCCCGGCGTCTTCTAAATTTGGTCATTTTCAACGTCTCATATCGCACAACGCGATTTATTTTTAGTTGTTAGCACTCGTGTCGTTGACTCGATTTTAAACCGTTTTCAACTCAACACCCCCACGTACAACATACGTATACATACATATAGTGTAAAACACTAGTTTCGATTAAAAATAGTAAATTTAACTAAGTTTCTTAATTTTAAAAATAATCCTTTTCTTATATAAAAACAAATATAAAATCTCGTGTTTAGAGGTTAGAATTTTGACAGTTGTCAGAATAGATTTGACAGTTGACAGCTGTGTCGATCAGTACGCATGCGCGCCGATAAACAGCTGATTCATTTGGCAATTTTTGTGAAATTTTAGAAATTAAATTAAATTAAAAATAAATCAACTTTACCTTATTGCATACTAATTTATCAGCCTTTCTTGTTGGTATTAAAGTATTATCGAGATCGAAAAATATCGTTGAAATTTGTTGGTAGTTTCGTTCATTTTCCATTATTTTTGTAGAATTTCCAAATTAAAATTTTATTGATAAACGAAAATAATGGTGGTATTTATAAGTTGAGAAAGCGTCACATATGCAAGCTGGCGAAATTTGTACGAAAAAAAAAAGAAAGAAATAAGTCCAAAGTCAGGAAATGTGGGAGAGATGAGAAAAAGCAAATATTCGATTATAATCCCCCACCATTTTTGTTGTGGTTAATGTCACATAATGGCAGTGTTGTCATGTTGCTCAACGCTGTCATTATAACGACAGGACGTAATCTCATGGCGCTAAATTCAAATAACAATACTTTAATCCAATTTAACACATCCAGTAGAATAAAGACTAATTTATTTAATTATATTGTTATTTTAGGATTGATAATTTGATAATAATTGAGGCTTTAACTAGAGCTCAAAATTATAACATAATTAGGTTATAATTATCGCTAATTTAGAGTAATTTACGATAAAATCGGCAATTAAAAGCGCCTAGTTAGAATTATAAATGAATCTCATATTATACAATATTAATTTGTAGTTGATTAAGAAGTGGGTAAAAAAGTGGAAACTTTGACGAACGATTTCTCGTTCATTTTTTAATGAAAATTTAAGTATTTGGGCTTATTTGGAAGAGCATTTCAAGCCGCACAACTGGAATTTTATATCTTTAGGAAATATTGCGGAAATTTTGAGTTATAGTTGAAATTTCTTGCAAATTTGCAAAGTCCACTCAATTTGCTATCGATTAAACCCCATATTCATTGCAAATCAATTAATATAAGCTTAATATGGGGCAAATTAAAAAAAACACTGCTACTAGAGTTTCGTCTATAAAATTTCCACAACATTTTCTAAAGTTATAAAGTCCCTCTTATAGGGCTTGAAATGCTCTTTTGAACAGACTCTAAAACTTGAATTTTTATAGAAAAATGATCGAGAAATCGTTGATTAAAGTTCGTGATTGAATAATGTAACAATTTTACACAAGTAATCGGACGAATCTGCTGACCTCTTGCCCTCAATATTTCGATGAATATTAGAGTCAAGACGACCAATCGGAATAGACTGAGTGTACATAATTTAAGCGAAACACCCCTAAATTTGGACGACCTTTGATTGTAATAGTGCTCATTATTATTCATCTGACACAAATACATATGTATAGCTATATAATTTATCGGATTGTTTTATTTAATCTTAATGTTGGTTGTTATTTTTATTTATACACCAAGGGTGGGCTAATCGATTTCTTCCTGTGTATGCGCGTTAAAATCCATTGAAAGGACTGTCAAGCTTCACCACCATCAAAACTGGCCTGCAAAATCCAAGTACACCAATCAGTGGTGGATTATCATCTAGTGGATAAAATAATAGTGCCATATTTATCCAATCTAAATAGAGATTTTTATTTATAATTCTTATTATAATTTAAAAATAAAATGACTTTAATAAATTTAGCGATTTTATCACCATTTATGTTGTTAATAAATCAATATAATGAAAGTTGTTCTAAATACCGTCAGACTTAACTATTGTAATCAAAATTAATGATTACGAACACTGGTCATTTATTATTGATTTTCTACAATTGTAACAATTGTTTGTATACATTGGCGACCAATTAGGCGTGTTCAATTAGATTTCGTGTGGTGTTTTGGCGGTTAATTTACAAAATCAAAAAATCTAACAATAATAAAAAAAAAAAACGGCCAAACAAACGTGTTAATTACCTAGAAATGTATAAAGTGACTTGCAGAAGAAATAATTCTAACAATAATATTAATAATAACAACAGTAATAATATTCTTAATAATGGTATTGAGTACGGAATGGTCTCAAGTTGAAGTTATTGATTTAATAAATGATGGTTCGGGCTTAGGTTTCGGTATAGTTGGTGGTCGTAGTACTGGTGTTGTTATAAAATCAATTCTACCAGGTGGTATTGCCGATAAAGACAATCGTTTACAAAGTGGTGATCATATTTTACAAATTGGTGATGTTAATCTAAGAGGATTAGCAGCTGACCAAGTTGCCACTGTTCTAAGACAATCTGGGCCACAGGTGGTTAAACATTTTTAATTTCAACAATATGTAAGATCTCACTTGAAATTTGTGCACTAACTTTTTTATGTGTTATCTACATGTAGACTGATAACGAGATATTTTCAAAAAGTTGCCAAAATTGATCTAGAAAATATCAGAAATATCGAGACTTTTTGAAGATATGCATTGTTTGTTGTATTGACACGTATTTTTATTAAATCAACCGAGAGATGTTACCTCTGTTTCTGGTTCCGCAACTACGCCTTTTCAAGCGGATATATAACGGAAATTATTAATTGATTGGACACTTGAAGGTTTAAAATTTCTCGATTCAATCCGCAAGTTTAATAATCGATATCTCCCTTGTTTGACGATATGTTGTAACGACTCAAACACCATTAGAAGCAGCATTTTAAGACGCATCCAATGATGTATTTTATTGCCAAAAATTTCGATTGAATTCTCATTTATATAGGTTAATTTTGGAGCATGTTTTTTCTAATTTTTCCAAATTTCCCTTCTAATTTAGCAAATATTATCATGATTTCCTCACAATTTATAGCAAATTAAGACCTTTAAGAAATTTTTCAATTAATTTGTTAATTTGCATCTTTGATCAAAACTTTTAGTTAATAAAAATGCAAAAATGCCAACTTATAGGGCATCCAATTTTCAGAAAAATAAGCAAATTTGCGAGCGATTTGAATATTCCAAGAATTTCTAGGGACACTTCTAAAGATCATTTTAGCGAAATTTGAACCAAGTAGCCAATTGGGAAGTTGGTCAAAATACGATCGTTTTTGTCGCAATTTTCAAATGACTCACAAGGAAACATGCCCAGGTGCCCCCTCGGATTTTAATGAAATTTGGATATGTTATTCTCCATCAAATTCTAAGAGATGCATGTTTTTTTTATCGGCGGAAAAACATTTAGGGGGTGAAATCGCCACTCAAAGTTTAGACTCAAACGGGGTACTTTTTAAGTTTCGCATACTTCCGGTTAAAATATTGAAACGGGACAAACGGCATTATTCTCAGGGTGAAAAATAATGTAGTTTGCATATAGAAATGTTAATTAGGGTAGAAGTTATAAGGGTTGAAAGTAAGAAAATTGCTATAAGTCAAAAACTATTCACGAAACTAATGTCATTCGAAAGAAGACAAAAAAGTAGGAGAAACCTGTTTTTGGATTTTTTCGAAATATTACGTTTAGGGGGTAACCACCCGTCAAGCATATCTATACGTATCAGAAAAAAAATCACTATTCTTATTATTTTTATGTTTTAATTCATAAATAGTGCTTTTTATCAGTTTTCAGTAATTGGGGCACAAAATAATATTTTCTTCTTTCTTGCCTGCGTTTTTAATTTTCATGCTGAACGTTATTTTTTATACGAGTATAGATACTATAATAATTATTATTGTATTATAACTTTGGAATATATTTTTTCTAGAATTATTCTAAAACTTATTTGTTATCACTATCAAAGTTCAATTATTCATCTTTTTAATGTCAATTCACCCCCTATGGAGTTTTTCCATTAAAGTCGTGAAAGTTATATTTTTCAACAATAATTGATTTTGTGCAAGTACAATGGCTAGTATTTGTTTTATAAAAATTTAGCAAATTTCAACCCTTATGCCTGTTGTACTATTTATTTATTTCTTATAATTCCAAGCGCATTTTGCGCCACATTTTTCTCAATAACAAAATAATATCATCCCCTAATATATTATAAAATTTGACTAATATCAGTGTATTTCTTTCGCATTGTATAAGTTATTGGTTTATTGCAAGGTAATTTAATTAAACCTTATTAACATTTAAAATATGAATAATTGAATGTCGATAGAGGAAATAAATAAGTTTTAGAACAGATCTAGAAAAAATGTATCGCAAAATAATAATTATTTTAGTATCTATATTCATATAAACAAAAATGTCCAACTTGAAAATTGAATAAGTGTGCAACTTATGAAGAAAATACTATTGTTATGTTGAAAATTGAAGGAAAAGCACTATTTATGAAGTAAAACATAAAGATTATAAGAATAGTAAAGTTTTTTTCTGATCCATTCAAATATGGTTGAGGGGTGGTTACCCCCTAAATGTAATTTTTCGAAAAAATCCAAAAACAGGTTTCTTCTACTTTTTTGTCTTCTTTCGAATGACATTAGTTTTGTCAAAATCCGATTAATAGTTTTTGACTTATAGCAATTTTCTTATTTTCAACCCTTTTAACTTCAGAATAAATAGCCAATAAATTTCTTCTTCAAGGAAATATATTTATATGAAAAGAACGAGGAGACCGGTATTTTAACTGGAAGTATGCGAAACTTAAAAAGTACCCCGTTTGAGCCTAAACTTTGAGTGGCGATTTCACCCCCTAGATATGTTTTTCCGCCGATAAAAAAACATGCATATCTTCGAATTCGATGGAGAATAACATATCCAAATTTCATTAAAATCAGAGGGGGACACCTGGGAATGTTTCCATGTCAGAATATCGATTTCTTTCTATTTTCTCGATTTTATTCTGGAACGAGTAGGAAAGTTTCTCGTTTATTCTCGAAAGAAATTACAAAAAGGAACACCCTTGAGTCATTTGATATGTTTACGTTTTGAAAATCGTAACATTATCAGAAATGAGCGTTTTCTGATTAGCTGCAGGGTTCAAATTTTGCCAAAAATGGTCTCTATAATTGTTCTTTTCATTGCTCACTAAATAAAAGAGTAAGAATTAAGGGCCAACCCGAGTAAAATTGAAACAGGATCACTTTTTTATTTTCCAACGGATTTCAATGTTCTAAAGGGTAATTAAAAGGGCATTTCAAGAGGGAGGGAAGTACGTATTTGAGTTTTTGAAATTCGGATGTAATTTGGAGTTACAGAAGGAAATATAGAAGCATGTTTTTTAGCATTTTTTACAGTTTTTTTCATATTTTCCCTCATAACTTGGCAAATATTGCTTATTTTCTAATGAATTTCACACAACAGGTGGCCAATTAAAAGCGCTTTACAAATCTGTCAGAAATTTTCCGATTGCATTGTTAGTTTTCCGGAAAATTGATGAAAGGTTTATCACTAATTTTCCAGAAGATTTTCACTTTTTTGCAGCAACAATGGTACCGTTGGAAAGGTAATGAAATAATCTATAAATTGCAATACACTTTATACAAAAATAATTAATTTTAACAGATAAAAATAATAGATAAAATTTCGCCACCATAAATTTCCAGTAAATTTTCCGAATTTCAATCTCAAACTATTTTCAAAATAATCTGCTACTCATTACCTTTCAAACAAGCCCTGGTTCAGTGGTCTAAGTTTAAAACTGTCCGTAAAAAAACAAAATTAGTATGTCGAAACCTTTCATCAATTTTCCGGAAAACTAACAATGCGATCAGAAAATTTCTGACAGATTTGGAAAGCGCTTTTAATTGGCCACATGTTGTGTGAAATTCATTAGAAAATAAGCAATATTTGCCACGTTATGAGGGAAAATATAAAAAAAGACTGTAAAAAATGCTAAAAAACATGCTTCTATACTTCCTTCTGTAACTCCAAATTACATCCGAATTTCAAAAAATCAAATACGTACTTCCCTACCTCTTGAAATGCCCTTTTAATTACCGTTTAGAACATTGAAATCCGTTGGAAAACAAAACAGGAATCCTGTTTAGAATCTGCTCCTTATAACTAGGGTAGGCCGTTAAGTTAAATATGTTCAAAAAATTATCGTCAGTTTCTCTTGAAGAGCTAAATACCGATTTAAAATAAAATTTACTAAATACTTTAACCAAAATTGAAGAGTTTTTGATAAAATTTTGAGACCTGAGTTAAATTTTCGAAAATAACTTCTATTTATGATTTACTTGCAAAATTTACAAGATGTTTTAAAACTGAACTGGCTCGAAAATTCAGTTGTAATATTTTTTTTAGTTAGAAATTGAGCTGAAAACTTTCCAAAGCGTATCCAAAAATGCCACGATTGCTAGTGGGGAAAAATTTAACTTCAACTTGAGCTCGTTTAAGGATACGGACTTGATATGAATGCTTTTAATTGTCTCTAAGTGTTGTATTGACAAATTTTCGCCAATTTTCAACAATTTTATGATTAATTTCTCTTTTTCCAGGTCAGAATGGTGGTTGCACGTCCAGTCGAGCCGTCATCGTCCGATTTCCACAATTTCGGCTGCAGTGCACCGATTGTCCCAACGAAAATCCTCACCGATTTCGACGAATTAGACCGACAATTACAACAGAACGGATACAGCCCGTTCTTCCAAACAATCACCACAACAACAGAAACAACAACACAATTAAATAATGACACGTGTAATTCGAATAGTATCGCTAATCGTACACCACAAACAGTGAAATTATCGAAATCGCTCGATATTAGTTTTATTAACAACAATAATAATTATCAAATTTCACCGAAAAATAATGTTTATGCTTCTTTGAATCCGATTTTTAACAGTAATACAGTTTCGTCGTTTTCTAATATAAAAGATGATTACGATACGTTACCGGAAACGGAACGCTTTGAGGTTGAATTGAATAAAAACCAATACGGTTTGGGGATAACAATAGCCGGTTATGTGTGCGAACGTGAGGACCTTTGCGGGATATTTGTGAAAAGCCTAAATGAGGGTAGTGAGGCCCACCGTTGCGGCCGTATCAATATCAACGATCGTATTGTTGCAGTCGATGGACAATCCCTACAGGGCCTTACCAACTACCAGGCTGTCGAGAAATTGAAGCGCACCGACCAAATCGTACGTTTAACATTCGAACGTTATTTAAGGGGGCCAAAATTCGAGCATTTACAAGAAGCGTTAGCCGTACAACAACAGAAAGATATCAGCCCGCCATCACCCTCGGTCACCACCACCCTCAGCTGGATACCGATCGAATCCGTTGAGGTAACCTAATTGGACAATTAGTGCGATTTTTCAATAGCTACTGCTAATCGCGATCGCAATTGGTGTAATATAGGCAACCAATTATTAGTGTGCACTGCTGGTTAATAGTTGGTTGCCTATATTACACCACTACTATAATTATAATGCGTTTTTACCCTTTTTAATAGGGTCAAATCGAGCTCGAGGGCGAGTCCGTGGGCAGCGTCACCAGTGAGATTTACGACCAAAATCCGGAAAACCGCGAGATCTTCATCGAGGAGGACTTCGAAGCGAATCTAGAGGACGATCTAGAGACGGCCACGCGGAAAAAATGGGAAACTATAATTGGTGAAAATTGCGAAATTATCGTTGCCAATTTGACGAAATTGAAAGGTTTAGGTATCAGTTTGGAGGGCACTGTTGATGTTGAAGACGGCATTGAATTGCGACCACGTCATTATATCCGATCAATATTACCGGAAGGTCCGGTCGGACAGAATAAGAAATTATGTTCGGGTGATGAATTATTAGAAGTGAACGGTCAGAAATTACAAGGTATTAAACATGTTGAAGTTGTTAAAATATTAAGGGAACTACCGAATACTGTACGTTTAGTGTGTGCTAGGAAGAATGATGAGAATCGCGGTATTATTAACACATCCCAAGATCGGGAGGCTTTCGAGGCTCGCAATATTTTAGGTGGTAGTTTGAAGAATTTATTACCACAACCCGAACAGAGATTATTGAAAGCTTTAAGTGATACGAGTATAAATACATCGACTAGTACGGTAACAATAACCGATGACCAACAACAATCACAACAATTACAACAAACTAATGGTGTATTAGAACGATCAAAATCACGATCATTGGAAATCACGAATGTGGCAATGTGGTCGAATGACGTTGAATATATCAATTTGAAGAAAACCGATCGCGGCCTAGGCTTCTCTATTCTAGATTATCAAGACCCGTTAGATGCAAAATTAACGGTAATCGTTGTACGTAGTCTGATACCGAACGGTTCTGCCGAATTAGATGGACGTTTAAAGCCCGGTGATCGTTTGATTAGTGTTAACGATAAAATTATAAAGAATGCAACTTTAGACCAGGCTGTACAAGCTTTAAAAAACTACACTACCAGGTATTGTTAAATTAGGTATATCGAAACCATTATCGAAATCATAGAATTATAATTTAAATTTAGTTGTTCGATTTTGGGTAAATACAAAGTTAATTAATCAAGGAATTGATGCTTTTAATGGTGACAAATATGCTTTTCGAAAGAATCTTCCACAAATTTTATCAATTCTTAGGCACAATCATCCAATTTAAGCGTATTTAAATAGAGAATCAATAAAATATCAAATTTTCATTAGGTATATAATTATTGATAATAAAATGATTGATAAATTAGTAGACTATGTATATTGTATACTGGTACGAGTCAATAAAATTACGATTTAATTAATTTCTAATTATTCCGACAATACCCGAAATATCCCTCAATACAGCCGTATTCTGTAACTTGTTCGTGTTTCGTTACCATAACAATATGACAAAACAATCGCTGTTTTGTCTTGTCTCTCAATTATACGTACGATGAAATTGTAAAGAAAGGAAAGAGGCTCTGCTCTCTTTGAACCTCAATTTTGAATATTATTGATATTTCCAAAAATTAGAAAATATAACGTTGGCACGGTAACCAATCGTAAAAAAGTTAGAGAATACGGTTAGACTGTTAAATTAACAGTCGTATGCCTTAAATTTTTGGTGCTCTATCGCTTTGAATCGATAATTTTTTATTCTAATTGAGCGTAATTAGATCTAAAATTTACCTATGTTTAATTGAAATCAATTCAATTTAAATAATTACAAGTTTCACTTATTCGTGAATCTACCAGATTTTATTAGTTTTGACAGTTATACAGTCCGATTAAGTAAAGTATGGACAGTAAGCTATAAAGTCTAATAACTCTTCTATTTTTTAATCGAATGAAAAAATTTATACAAGAATTCGAAGGGGAACACCTAGGCTATCTATTGGAATTGGAAAAACCCTCCTACGATATTTGGAAATCGGAAAAATCGACGTTAACTTTTGAGAATTACGCAATGTTCCTAAATTTAAAACCTCGAAGTTAACTAGATTCGAAAATAATATCATCATTTTGAAAAATTAATTTCTCTTCGCGAAAAAAGGTTAAAAAGTTGAGAATTTTCGAGGGGTGATGAACTGTTTCAAAAATCTAGGTCGGGGAATCCCTTGGCCCACCAGCAATAAATTTGTAAAGCAAGAAAAAACAAAATTTGATGTCTTGTGTTTTATTTATTTCTTTTCAACTTGTGCATTTCTTCAAAAGTTGACCATCTGTACTTTTACAAATTTATTGCTGGTGGGCCAAGGGATTCTCCGACCTAAATTTTTGAAACAGTTGAAACCTTTTTTCGCGAAGAGAAATTAATTTTTCAAAATGGTAATATTACTTTCGATTCTAGTTTCGAATTTTCAAATTTAGGAATTTTCTATGCAATATTGCGTAATTCTCAAAAGTTAACGTCAATTTTTCCGATTTCCAAATATCGTTTTCCAATTCCACTAGATAGTATAATTGTTTCCCTTCGAATTCTTGTATAAATTTTTTCATTCGATTAAAAAATAGAAGAGTTATTAGAGTTTATAGCTTACTGTCCATACTTTACTGAATCGCACTGTATGCCCGAGCGCTCGAGTTGTATCACTTACAATGTTGTCAAGTTGGCAAATTTTCCTCTGTAGATATACGGAAAATGGAATTTATAAGAAAATCAATAGAAAGTTGTAAATAATTTCAATTAATTCTCTCTTTCAATCCTTTATTGTTTCTCGTTCAAATAGTAATTTTATCAACGCCACTAATTACTAATTGACGTACACAACAATCACGATTAAACACTACAATAGAATATTTTTTTATAATTTGGCAACCAATGTTGTGTTTATTTGTAAAAACTCTATTAACAATGAGGAAAATAGAAAAATGAAAATTTTCAAAGAAAATAAAAGTATAGATTATCTCTAATCAACAACAGATACATATATATTATTATCATTATTATTATTAGGATAGTAGTAAATAGTGAGATACACAGATATGCAAATTTGGACGAAATTCAATCGAATTATAACCAATTTAATCGAATTTAATTAGTTATAAAATTAGCAAAATAATCACATCGATTTTAAAAGTATTAAAATTTCGATAACACTGATTTATTATCAATTATTATTAATTAGTAATTTTCAATTATCATTATTTTTAATTAGTTTTATTAACGAATAAAGAGGCCAGCTCTTGTTCTATTAACTTTCATTAATCCTTACAAATCCCAAAATAAAAATCGTTAAAAATTTCTTATAATCACAGTTGAAATTATAATAATAATCAACAATCTTATCAGCTACTTCGTTATAGTATTGGCATATGTTGAAATTAGAACAAAAGACATCTAGGAACGTAATTATATACAACGTGCCCTAAGTTGGTTTCCTTAATTTTGAAGAAAATCCAAGGCAATCGTCCACTTAGCTAACGCGCTGTATTTGTAAATTCAAGCTTAAATCTGATTGAAACACACATTTAGATCATGCAAATAAGTGGATAGTTATTAATTTAGTTAATACTTAATTTTAATTATAAATTTCGATATGAGAGACATTGTACGTATTATTTTTAATCATTTTTAAGGACTTCAAATTTATCTCGTGTAATTTCATTTTAGTTACTTCTAATATTGAAGTCTTTTCAGATTGGTGTCTCGGGTATGCAGCAAATAAGAAATTAAATTGTTAGTTTGGTGTTTTCAAAAAATCTAAAATTAATAAAGATTGAAGGAGATTGAATAGAGTTTTGGCAACATATCGGATTTCTATCGGCAATTTATGCTGTCGATTCCTCCTCTTGATTGTGTTTAGCGATTGCCAACAGTATCATTGTCAATTCTTTTTTATTAATTTTACCATCTTGATTATAATCAACGCCACGTAGAATTGTCTCTTCGAAATCGAGCAAATCTTGGGCGTCATAATCCTAAAAATTGATAATCGTCTTTAATTCTTTGGTTAAAGAAACGTTGAAATTACTGACTTTTTTCACCAGTTCTAACAGGTCTTTCAGGAATCCCCGCAATTCTTCATTCTCGATTGTTCCGTTATTATCCTGAAATTATTCAACAAATTATTGGGGTGTTATTGTTGGTTTTTATCGAATTACCCTGTCGTAGAGTGCAAAAACCCGCTCGATATCGTCTTTGGTGAGTTTCGTTGCGCCCTAAACAACAATCATTACAACGTAGTGGATTATTTGCGAATGGGGCAACATTAATTAAGGGTACGTCTACTATCGAAGCTACAGTTCTAGCCCTTTTCCTGCTTTAAATTAAGAGTTTGTCGATAGAAGCTAATTTTTGGCAACAGATTTCGGTTTTATTTTTTGGTCAAAATGTAAGCTTGAGCTTGTTTGAAAGGAATTTCAAGTTCTACCACAGGAAGTTTGCCGTTTTGGAAAATTTTGTGGAAATTCTGAGTTGTGGCTCATTTTCTAGAAGTATGTTTTTCACATTTCCCTCAATACTCAGCCAATATTAACTTGTTTGTAATAAATGCAGGAACTAATTACAGAAAACTGGAAGAGTTTTTCCAATATTTAAAGAAAATTTGATCGGTTTGGAGGTTTTCCGGAAAATTAGGACAATTTGTAATGAAGGCAGAACAATTTTAAAGATAGATGCATTTTTTGAAAGTTCATATTTGGGGGAAGAGCAAATGTCAAAAGAGAAATCTATGTTTTGAAAAGTCGGTGAATTTTTCCAATAATCATAGGAAAATTTCCTATGGAAGGAATCTTTCTTTGAAATTTCACGAATTTCCTTAATTTTCCGAGAAGTTTCTTAGATATTGGGGAACTCCCTCAATTTGTATGCTTCTAGAAAAGTATCTATAACGCGAAATAAATAAAATTTTCCAGAACCGTAACTCCAGGGAAGAAGCACAAGAATTTTTCGAAAAGTTTCTTAGATATTGGGAAGCTCCCTCAATTTGTATGCTTCTTGAAACGTATCTACAACTCGAAATAAATAAAATTTTCCAGAACGGAAACTCCTGGCAAGTAGCACAAGAATTTTCCGAAAAGTTTCTTAGATATTTGAGGAACTCCTTCAATTTGTATGCTTCTAGAAAACTATCTATAACTCGAAATTTCCAGAAAATTTTCCAGAACGGTAAAACTTTTGGGAAAGAGCACGAAAAGGTCCTCCAAATTACCCGAAACGCTTGACTTTCGAGTGAGAAGTAAAAGAGAAATCTTGTCAAAGATTCTACTTTTTTGCCGAGAAGTTTCTTAAATATTGGGAAACTCCCTCAATTTGTATGCTTCTAGAAAACTATCTATAACTCGAAATAAATAAAATTTTCCAGAACGGAAACTCCTAGGAAGCAGCACAAGAATTTTTCCGAAAAGTTTTTTAGATATTTGGGGAACTCCGTCAATTTGTATGCTTCTAGAAAACTATCTATAACTCGAAATTTCCGTAAAATTTTCCAAAACAGAAACTCCTAGGAAGCAGCACAAGAATTTTCCGAAAAGTGTCTTAGATATTTAAGGAACTCCGTCAATTTGTATGCTTCTAGAAAACTATCTATAACTCGAAATTTCCGTAAAATTTTCCAAAACAGAAACTCCTAGGAAGCAGCACAAGAATTTTCCGAAAAGTTTCTAAGATATTTAGGGAACTCCCTCAATTTGTATGCTTCTAGAAAACTATCTATAACTCGAAATTTCCAGAAAATTTTCCAGAACGGAAACTCCTGGGAAGCAGCACGAAAAGCTCCTCCAAATTACCCGAAACGCTTGACTTTCGAGTGAGAAGTAAAAAAGAAATCTTGTCAAAGATTCTACTTTTTTGCCGAGAAGTTTCTTAGATATTGGGGAACTCCCTCAATTTGTATGCTTCCAGAAAACTATCTATAACTCGAAATAAAAACAATTTTTCAGAACGGAAACTCCTGGGAAGCAGCACAAGAAGCTCCTTTTTTCCGAAAAGTGTCTTAGATATTCAGGAAACTCCCTCAATTTGTATGCTTCTAGAAAAGTATCTATAACTCGAAATAAATAAGATTTTCCAGAACGGAAACTTCTGGGAAGCAGCACAAGAATTTTCCCAAAAGTTTCTTAGATATTTAGGAACTCCCTCAATTTGTATGCTTCTAAAAAACTATCTATAACTCGAAATTTCCGTAAAATTTTCCAAAACAGAAACTCCTGGAAAGCAGCACAAGAAGCTCCTTCAAACGAACCGAAGCACTTGGCTTTCGAGTTCGAGGAGAAATCTTGTCAAATATTCTACTTTTTTGCCGAATTGTAACCCGGTTATTTAGGCCCAATTCTTGCAAATCTATGTTAACCAATTTCGTCTCCATTCCAACCCTTAATTAATTTCTGTGTGTAACTTAATAGTAGACGTAGGTTGCGATAAACTCTTGTTAATTTGCTAGTGATGTTGTGTGGTTTAATTTGCAAATTGTTCAAAGATAAAATAGAGTTAGAATGGTTAGAAGCTTTCTCTATTTGAAACAACTAACAAATAAAAGAAAATTACTTACTTCAATTCCCTCCTAAGTTTTCAAGCCATAGAAAGACAGACAAACAAATAAAGCCATGCAGTTTGAAATAAGTAAATTCTACATTATAATCGTTATTATCGTTAATTATTTATCTGTTGGAGTTTTACTAATTATTCTTTAATATAATTTTAGATTATTGTTTATTTTAATAATAAATTGCGTAAAATTATTTTGCATAAATGTGCAATAAATATTTCACCAAGAAAAATCTACATGTGCAATAAACAGAGAGATATCCACATACACAGATAGTTTGAGAAAATAAACAGAGATAGAATTATTCTAATTTGCAAAATTAGAAAGTCTAATAGGAAATATTGGTGTTAGTTTTGTGTATAATTTGATTAAATCGCAAACAGATTGCAGGATGTTTTGATTTAATTTTTGAGAATTGTTGTTGATGGCACCAGAATTTTCTGTAAATTAAAATCGAACTGTACCTCACTCACCTTGAAGATCTGTCTGCACAGAAAGTTTTCCTTCACCGGCAGCAATCTACAAAATCAAGAAAATTTGGATTGTTTCATCAAACAAATTGGTAAACGTACTTTGCCATTTCCGATAATTGTAAGCGTCCGTCTTTGTTCGCATCGAAGACTTGCAACTAAAATTATCACCGATATTGTTAAGCGTTTAATAAAAGAATAAAATTACCATAGTGTCGGTGTATTCGATTAATTTATCTTCAGAAACGTCGTTAATTTTCTTGGCTTCTTTCAACAGATCCCTGAGGAAATTCTTGAGTTCATCAGCTTCAATATAACCGCTACCATCAGTATCATATTCACGCCAAATCTAAATCGGGATTTTAATAACATCGATTGTTATCAATAAATTCAATTTCTACCTTCATGAATTCCACACTAGACTCTAATGGGTTATCAAATCGGAATAATAATAAGAAATTCTCCTCCATCGGTAGAAGTTGAGCCAACTGTTCCACAAAAAAACTTTAAGCGAAATTTCTTTGTATAAAGTCGAAATTACCTCTCTAATATCGATTTTGCCATCCTGATTGTCATCGTATGCTTCCATGAAACATGCCTTCAGTTCAACTAACATCTCATCAGAGACCGCCTGTAGGTATGAGAAGTCGATACAGTAATAAAATTTAACATGAAAAGATTGATTGTTATTACTTCAGGACCAACATCTGTAACATTGGCGCTCGAAACGAATTCCCGTAAGAAACCATCAAGTTCGGTGCCTTCAATATACCCATTACCTAGATTTTTGCGGAAAAAACAATTTTGCTCGTTTAAAATTAGAAAACAAACGTATTCTCACCATCTTTATCGTAATGGCTCCAAACTTCCATAAATTGATTAGCCGAAAGTCGCTTCAATTCCCTAGAATGTGGATCGCGGTATTGTCGCATGAAATTTGTTGCTTTCTCCAAATTGAGTCGTTTACTGTTTATCTGATCTTGGCTGGTTGTCGTCATCGTTTTACCTGGAAACGGAAGGAAATTCCATTTTCTTAGCGATAAATGAGATTTCAAAACACTCCACTGAAATTGATAAATAAACTTGTCCGGGACCGGACTGGACATGGATTTTAGCAAAGTATAGAAACTAGAAAACCCTTTCTAAATCTCCAAAATTTCCTGAAATTGGAGTATTATTTCTTCTTTTCGACTTTTATATTTAATAATCGATAACTCGCTTGTTTGTGGAGATAAAATAGCTCCAGAAAGAGAATTTTAAAGAGCATCTTTGTTTGGGGAAATTGCCGCTTGAAATCTGGAAGATAAGCGACAAACCGTTAATCAAACGCGCATCGATGAAGATCTAGTGCGTTTTTGAATTTCGACCGGGGTTCAATTGGCCCAGTCTTAAGCGATAAAATATAGAAAAGTGTAATCGGACGATAGATGTGGATGTCAATAAAACTAAACATGTGATCCGTACGAAATTCAACTGAACGAGACGGGATGATAAATCGACCATAAAGGGATTATTCGTTGGACCATTTCGAAGATCAGACGTAATTTTCACTGATGGACTAAACACGAAAAAAGTGAAAAGATAGCAGGATGGATCCCTGTAGTAAACAGGTTTTTCGTTGTAATTTCGTTTATGTAGCCGAGGTCAAGAGGATAACAGCTTGAAAGCTTTTAAGACCACAATAAAAACACAAAATGACTGATGATCCCAACTCTAATCTTCTGCAATATCGCGAGAATAGTTCAGGGCCGTAGCTACGGGGGGGCTAGATGGGGCTGAGCCCCCCTGTAACAGTTTCTTGCCACCCCAACATCTTAAGGGCACGGGGTACATCTCAAGATTTTTACCGGCGAAAATGTGAATTGTTAACTCCCGATTACTCGCTCGTCCTTGGGACTACGACAACCGGAGATAGATTTTTGAAAAGACCATTTCTTATAGCCCGGAACGGTTTTCCCGTTTTTCAAAATGTTGATATAAATTTGAATTACAGACGAAAATCTAACAACATGTTTTTTGTACAATTGTTTGACTTTTTCTATATTTTTTTATATTTTCACCCATAACATTAAAATAGATCTTTTCTTCCTCATACAATTGTTATATATGTATTGTGAAATCTATATTTTAAAAAATACGCCCCCCCCTCACAAAAATTGAGCCCACCTGCAATAGTTTCCTAGCTACGGCCCTGGAATAGTTAGCAACCATTCGGGCAAATTTAAACAATAGAAATTTAAGAATTTTCAGCTTTATTAAAAAGAATCTGGAAGAATTCTAGAAATTCCCATATTTCTAGGTTTTCCGCGCAATTTATCCCTTATCGAATGAAAAATTGATAAAATTCCGTTAGCGTAAGGAATTTTTAGCAGATAAACACGAAAAAATGTCAACAAGATAAATTTTGCGATAGAAACTTGTTCGTTTCTTCTTTGCATTATTTATCGAGAAATTAACAAGAAATCGATGCTATTTACCCACAAAAATTTGATATTTGTCGACGTTCTAATCAGCTTGTTTTCGTCGAAGTTTATTTGTAAATTTCAGGGCTTAACTGTACACAATCTGTGCTATAATCCTGTAGTAATCATCATCAAGAAGCTTTCAGGTTTCTTATCTAGAATGTTGCAGTTTTCGGCCCGTATTTTACTTTTAAATGATAATAACATTGGTTAATAATTGAGAAATTGGATTTAATCCGGTTTTGAACTGAATTTTTATCCTAAATTACTAATTTTTATAGAAATTTTTGAATTAAATTATAAAATTGCGATTATTTAGCCGTTTTTAGTTGATTCTTATTAGTATTTTCATGTCTCAGTTTATATTGCAATTTTAGTTGATTTAAGCCAATTTAAGGGGTTCGACTGGTAAAAATGTGGAAACTCTGACAAACGATTTCTCGTTTATTTTTCCACAAAAATCCAAGTTCTTGGGCTTGTTCGAAAGAGCATTTCACGCCCTATAAGAGACATTCGATAGCTTTGGAGAATGTTGTGGGAATTTTGAGTTGTCGATGAAAATCTAAAAGTATGTGTTGTTTTAAATTTTTAAATCAATTTTTAGTAGCTTTTTGACTATTTTAGCTTCTAGACGATTATTTAAATCCTCAAAATCGCTAGTACAGAAACAAGGAAGCCCAAAATCGAAAACCCTACAATTAGTCTGTAATAGTTTGAGAATAATGGTGAAAGAAATAGCTAACAAATTATCTATTGTGAAAAAATGAATAAAAACGCAATTACTAGCTGCCTCTTTGTTATTTGTTGGCTCTTTTGTGCATAATTATTGTTATCACATGACATCAATTGTATGTTCATATAAATAACTGGCGGTTTTACCACAATAAAAAACCAAATAAATTAAAATAAATATTAAAAAAAAAACAACAATAATTAAATTTCATGCTGGTGTGAATAAAGCAAATATGAATTGAAATTTTCCTGTTTTTTTTCCCAAAAAACTTAACACAATCTATTGTGGAATAATTGAAATTAATAATAATTATTTATTTATAGAAACGCAAATATTAAAGTTATTTAAAGTAATTTTTATAGCCAATTATTGGAAGTATTAATGAGTAATATTCATATCAAACTAATTAATTCGATAAAATTATTAAATATTTTATATATTGCTATTATAAACATTTAAATCTAATTCTAGGAACAACAAA
Source organism: Mylabris phalerata (assembly GCA_020740385.1). Lineage (NCBI taxonomy): Eukaryota > Metazoa > Arthropoda > Insecta > Coleoptera > Meloidae > Mylabris > Mylabris phalerata. The sequence goes on from JAJEOX010000222.1 coordinate 651,906, forward strand.
ATGCAAATATAATAATTATACGTGTTTTCCATACAAAATGGGCCGTATTCTGTAATTTTTTAAATCTATAATAAAGTAATTATCGTTTATTTTTCACCGAAAGCTATTATTACTGAAATAATTGCGCTGTAACTTGCGCGGTGGTCGATTTTTAACGAATTTTTCCACAAATTTAAGTCCTTGTACTATTAACATGTACGAAATTCGGTTTAATTACGTACTTGGTAGATTTCTCAATTATTTCTCGTTTCATTGTTTACCTTGACTTAAATTTCAAATAAGGATAACCGGTAATAATCATTGTTATTATTATGTACGCTTTCTCAGTATTCTTTTAATTTATCCAAAAATATTCCGTTTTTCCCCGTTGTTCTCAAGCTAAAGAAAGATCAAGAAAAATGATTATCAAACGTTTTAAATCAATGGAAATTTATTCGTTTCATTCAAACAAACCACCATTGTGTGTGCTCTCTGGCATATTAAAAATTAATCGTTTATAAAAGCTATTTTCGCATAGAATTCGTGACAAACGGTCTAGACATGCAGAATTTGCGATTTTTATTGAAATTTCTCATTATAGAGCTAGTTGGTTGGGAATATTGCCGAGTCCGTCCCTGGTTCAAGTAATGTGATTTTTATCACAATAGAATTATTGCCATTTCTTGGTTGTAATATGATTCATTCATGACCTCTGTAAATGTGCCTTGGCCGTCCAGATGTTAAGATATTTAGACAAGAGCCAAATTACGTACGGCAAATAAGACTTGAAATTTTCGAAATTTCGTGAACAAATTTTAATTGGTTTTAAACTCAATTAACGACTTCTACTCTAACAAATTTTGAATTGAAACATAAAAATAATCGTTTTAAATCAATTTCCAAGCTGTATTGTTGTGTTTAGATTAGAATTTTACCGTGATATTTCGGTAATTTAAGACTTGATTATTGTTTAGATTCAGGGCCGTAGCTACGGGGGGCTAGATGTAACAGTTTCTTGCCACCCCAACATCTTAAAGAGCATGGGGTACATCTCAAGATTTTTACCGGCGAAAATGTGAATTTTTAACTCGCGATTACTCGCTCGTCTTTGGGACTACGACAACCGGAGATAGATTTTTGAAAAGACCATTTCTTATAGCGCGGAACGGTTTTCCCGTTTTTCAAAATGTTGATATAAATTTGAATTACAGACGAAAATCTAACAACATGTTTTTTGTACAATTTTTTGAGTTTTTCTATATTTTCACCTATAACATTAAAATAGATCTTTTCTTCCTCATACAATTGTTATATGTATATGTATTGTGAAATCTATCTTTTAAAAAATACGCCCCCCCGTCACAAAAATTGAGCCCCACCTGAAATAGTTTCCTAGCTACGGCCCTGTTTAGATTACAAAAAATTCAGTTGCTTTCTCGGAAAAGTTTGAGTTTAAAGTTCGTCTTCCAATCCACATCAATTGAGTCGAATTTATGAAATTCAATTCAGATTCTAAAACTGGAGAATTTTCCGAATTTTCCATCTAATTCGCCAAAATTGCTAATTTTGATTAAACCGTCTCCTTTAGAAGACGAATATTCTTGGGTAAATAATGAGCAAAAGAAACCCACAATTCAACTACAAAGCAAAGTTCATGTTTTATTCAATTCCGGGTAGCTTTTTTGACTGTTTTTCGTCATTGAAATCGTCAATTATTTCTTTGACGAAAGACCATGACTTTGATTACAAATCACCTTCTAAACACAAATTTCAATTTATTTGTTACAAATAGAATTAACCAATACGTGTAAATTTAAATTATAACAACCAACTCTATAATTAATTTCTATTGTTTAGAATAATTTCACTCTACTAACAATGGAAAATATAAATATGTATCTACCATAAAAAAACATATAATCACAATTAACTTACCACAAATTAATTGGTGTGTTGTAATAACGTGAACCAAATCTGTAAAAAAAACGATTTCCAAAAAATATACAACGTTTAAAAGTAAACAAAGTTAATTAATAACTACAGGCACGTGCTCTAATATTTCACCTTGTTTTTATACAATTTATATTCTGTTTCTGTATTAGTCGATCGACAATTTTTAGTAATAAATATTTATAATTTCTCCTTATTATTAGGTATTTTTTACGATCGATTATATAAACAAATTCCTTGATTTATCGCCCCAAACTTTAAGAACCGATATCTCGCTTATTTGATGATCTATTGCAATGATTCAAACATCATTAGATAGAGCAATTTAAGGAGCATCTGAGGAAGTATCTTGTTTTGAAAAATTCAGTTGAACTGTAAGTTACAGAGGAGAAATCTTTTTGTTCCATTAAAATAATTTCTGTTTCTGTTATGGCACATGTAACATCTCTATATCGTAACATGTAACATATAACATGTAACATCGCTATATACGAACGGTTTTCGATTCGGTTCTATCAGACTATTCTAGAATATACAGAATTTGTGTCATTAAGATTGAATTGTAGGACAATTTAGATTAATACCCAAATATAGAGATAAGGGAAGATGTATTGCATCTAGCGGACAATAATTGGATTTAATGAACTCAAAATTCTAGATACATTGTATGAAAGACAAGAATTGATATAAATAACAAAGTTGAATTGATAACTAGAAGAATTATCTTCTAACAGGCTGCATTTGTACTGCGGTAGTGATTGAGTATCGTCGCTGATTTCTCATAGAGGCTCAACAATAAAAGATGATCATACAATTGGAATTGTTTATTTTTATTATAATAATCAACAAAAATTGTGTAAGAATAGTGCAAATCATTGTTGATTTTTTACAATTTAATCGTTGTTGTAATTTCTAGGCCAGCGATCAACTCCTCAGCAAAATAGACGAATACAATGATTTTTGCATGAAACAATCGCACGTCAATCCGGCTTCAATCGAGGCGGTAAAGAATCATCATTTCGATGATAATGATGCGAAATTGAAGGAACATGGTTACTGTTTTGCGAAGAAACTGGACTTTTTGAACGACGATGGCAGTCTACAGGTGGACGTAATTCGGGCCAAATTGACCGACAAATTGAAGAGTACGAAAATTGCAGATAGATTAGTGAATCGATGTGTTAGGACAAGAGAAACAGGCCCAGAAACTGCATATTATCTCCTCAAATGCTTGCATATTAACGTGCCCCGTGGTATGGACTTTGTTAATTAATTTTATTGCATCTAGTTTTTACTTAATTTGATTTATTTTTGGGTTTTCGACATCATTACAATTGTATTTATAATCGATAACGAACGACTGGAATTTGGTGATTAATATATTTTTTATAAATCGATCTATTTTTAATTATTTTCCATTAAAATTCCCAAATTATATCGAACAAATCTTTCTTATTTAATTAATATTGTTTGTCGATGGGTTTGTTGATCGCATGAAATTTGTATATTAAAATGGAATTTTCCAATTTTCCGGTCATGGGGTTATCAAATTAAAGCAAAAAATCTAAAGTATGTTGTTGATAAACGTTAAGAGATGCCTAATTTGTTTACTCCAAAGTACAGATATTGGAAAATTTGGAATAGAATCCGCGTAATTTGAGTTCAAAACTTAAAACACTAATTCTATTCATTGTGAACGGATTGAAGATAAAGTAGATGGGTCTAAAGTACAGACTGTAATTTGTAACTAGATCCGTGTAATTCGAGCCTAAATTCAACGGTTCCTCTACAACACAATCAGAATTTATTCTATTTTCTTCTATTGTAAAAGGATTCAATACTTGAAGTTAAAGCCCTAAGAAACGTTAATTTTTCGGTTTAATCCCCAACGCCTGATTACCAACCGCTTGTCAAACTTATCAGCAACTCGGAGGTCATCAATATCAATTTTTCTCAGCCAAACTTTGTTTTTATGTGACATAATTCGGAGAATTCCTCAATGGATTGTTCATAATACTATTCTAAACAGTCATTAATTTTTTTCGATTAACTCTACATATAAACTGATATAAATTTAGTAATTTTCCATCACTTTTTTCGTGTGTGTCTATCTAAATGTGTGTTAGTCAGACGGTCAAAATTCGATTTTTTCTCCCGTCCAGGAAGACGAGGGCAAACACGTGTACAACGAATATTCAAATGAATACACACCGAAAAAAAAACCGATTTGGCAATCATTCTTATTTGATTTCTATCAATTTGAATTAACATAAATCGTCTTGACATGTGCCGGAGAGAACTTGTTAGGTCCATGGCCTCTGTCAATTTTTTTCAACCAACTTAAAATTCTAATTAGTTTTCAATTCGTATTTTTCCAACCTACTAAAACCGATTTTTTGCCCGTCATAGTTCACAAACAAAGAGATACAAAAGCGGATAATGGTCGAAACGGAACATTAAATTGCCAATTTTGCTATTTTTCAACCGAAATTTCTTAATCCATCATCAATTGTGATTTTAAATCGGCGTTATTATCAATTTTTCGCTTGTTAAATCCAAAGTCTCTAGTATTAGGTCAAATATCTAGGGAGAAAAATTATAATTACACCATTTCAAGATGTGTTATTGAAAGTAAATAGATATGTCGAGGCTACTGGGGAAGTGCAAATTATAATAGAAATCAATGTAAATGAGTCATTATGTTAGAATATTTATAATGTTATAATTATATAAATTAGATAAATTTCTTAATTGGGATCCGTGCAATTGAAGGGATTTTACTTATTTATAATAATGATGAATTGAAAATTAGATAGTCCCTGAATTGTGTTAGTTCTTTATTCTGTATTGTTGAATTGTTTGATTGATTCAACCAATCTCCAAATCAAAGTCCATCAAGTTAATCCACCTATAAATTTCGTCGAATTCGATTAATCTAGCAGGAAATATTATATAACTTGATTATATTAAAACTGGATATAGTTAATATTCACGTACATATGTGATAATGTAAAAGAGAGATGGATTCTATACATCAAATGCATCATAAGCTTGAAAACCTTGAACCTCTGTACCTGTTAAGAACTGTTCCACAGTATATAAAAGCAAACCAAAACCGTGTTGGATCATACAAAAATCAAACATCACCACATCAACTACCCTTAAAAACAACAAACTACAACCTAAACAACAATGCAAGTCTTCGTTGTCGCTGTAATTTTCGCCGTAATGGTCTCAACCCAGGTAAGCAATTCTCAGTTCTACCACTAAAACAAAAATTAATAATACAAAACAAAATGCAGGCTCTTACTCTATCCGAAGAACAGAAAGCCAAATTGAAATCGTACGATGCCGATTGTTCGCAATCCAGCAATGTCGATAAGGAGTTGGTGACCAAAGCACGCCAGGGTGAGTTCGTTGATGATGCCAAATTGAAGGCTTACCTCTACTGTTTGTCGAAACATATCGGCTTCCAAAACGACAGCGGTAAATTACAACAGAACGTCATCCACGATAAAATCAATGCACAATTGAACGATGAGAAACAAACACAAACTATAATTGAGAAATGTATTGCTGAGAAGGCAACACCAGAAGACACAACTTTTGAGGCTGTTAAATGCGTCTATGAGAGCTCCGGCAAGAAAGCTGCTCTACTTTAAATAATTCTATCATTTTTTTTTGTTTTATTTGTTGGAAAAAATGGAAGATTCACTATTAATTTTAACAGTATTGTAGTAAATTTAAATTCAATAAAACTTATTGAACTCTAATGCGATTTGTTGCCATTTATATTACCTACTACAGATTTAAATGAAACCTTAAATATTGATAGAAATATTTCTATTATTTTATTTGTAAATGACCTGATTTTAATAAAATATCAATATTGCCTCTATTTGGTCGTAAAATCGGTTTTGTCCTGGAAAAGATAGCACTAAAGGGTCAAAATTGTCTTTTTTGAGAGCAAAATTTCCAATTTCTATGACAATTGGAGTGCTTTAATTTTGCTTCAAGAAGTACTCAATTATCCCACATAATAGACAACTTGGCTAACTTAGCCCGTTATTACTCAATCTGCTATTTCGCCTCAATTCATTAAATTTCAATTCACAACTTCAATGCCTTAAAGTACAACTAGAATTATAAATTCAACCCAAATTTGTCTGTTTTTGCAGCTTAAATTTTACTAAAAACTGATAGTTTGTAACTAGAATATCCTTAAAGTTTTAACTAAAGTTAGAAATTCAACTTTAAATAAAACGAAACTTGCTAAACTGCCTTGTTTGGTTCGATAGTAAAATCAGTTAGAAACAGCTAGTTCACAACAAAAATTAAATCTAAAAGTTCACGACAAAAATTAAACCCAAAAGTTCACAACAAAAATTAAACCTAAAAAGGGGATGCCCATCAATATTGAATGCCCACTTTCTACGATAGAATCAGATTTCCGTTCTAAAGTCATAGGGCCAGACTATATAGAAATATTTCTATTATTTTATTTGTAATTGACCTGATTTTAAAAAATATCAAAATTGCCTCTATTTGGTCGTACAATCGATTTCGTTCGGGAAAAGATAGCACCAAAGCGTCAAAATTCGCATATTTTTTGAGGGCAAAATTTCTAATTTCTATGAGTCTATTAGCGTGTTTTAATTTTGCTTCAAGAAGTACTCAATTATCCCACATAACAGACAACTTGGCTAAAAGTTAGCCCTTTATTCCTCAATCTGTATTTCGTCTCTATTTATTAAGAGTAAATTTCAATTGGAATTGGAATTCACAACTTAAATGCCCTGAAGTACAACTAGAGTTACAAATTCAATCCAAAATAAGGCTAAATTTGTCTGTTTCTACAACTTAAATTCCACTAAAAACTAGAATGCCTCCAAAGTTTTAATTAAAGTTAGAAATTAAACTTTAAATAAGACGAAACTGGCTAAATTGCCTTGTTTGGGTCGATAGTAGAATTAGAAACAAGTTCACAACAAAAATTAGACCTAAAATCGAATGCACTTTCTACGATAGAGTTAGATTTCCTTTCTAAAATCATAGGGCCTGACTAAATATAGAAATATTTCTATTATTTTATTTGTAATTGACTTGATTTTAAAAAATATCAAAATTGCCTCTATTTGGTCGTTTCTCGTGGAATTCCCCACAATACAATCGATTTCAATTTAGGAAAAGATAGCACCAAAGGGTCAAAATTCCCCTATTTTTGGGGGGAAAAATTTCTAATTTCTATGAGTCTATTAGCGTGTTTTAATTTTGCTTCAAGAAGTACTCAATTATCCCACATAACAGACAACTTGGCTAAAAGTTAGCCCTTTATTCCTCAATCTGTATTTCGTCTCTATTTATTAAGAGTAAATTTCAATTGGAATTGGAATTCACAACTTAAATGCCCTGAAGTACAACTAGAGTTACAAATTCAACCCAAAATAAGGCTAAATTTGTCTGTTTCTACAACTTAAATTCCACTAAAAACTAGAATGCCTCCAAAGTTTTAATTAAAGTTAGAAATTCAACTTTAAATAAAACGAAACTGGCTAAACTGCCTTGTTTGGGTCTAAAGTAGAATTAGAAACAAGTTCACAACAAAAATTAGACTTCAAATCGAGTGCCTATTTGCTGCGATAGAGTTAGATTTCCGCTCTAAAATCATAGGGCCAGACTATAAATATTTCTATTATTTTATTTGTAATTGACTTGATTTTAAAAAATATCAAAATTGCCTCTATTTGGTCGTTTCTCGTGGAATTCCCCACAATACAATCGATTTCAATTCAGGAAAAGATAGCACCAAAGGGTTAAAATTCCCCTATTTTTGGGGGGCCAAATTTCTAATTTCTATGAGTCTATTAGCGTGTTTTAATTTTGCTTCAAGAAGTACTCAATTATCCCATATAATAGACAACTTGGCTAAAAGTTAGCCCTTTATTCCTCAATTTTCTATTTCGCCTCCATTTATTAAGAGTAAATTTCAATTAGAATTGGAATTCACAACTTAAATGCCCTGAAGTACAACTAGAATTACAAATTCAACCCAAAATAAGGCTAAATTTGTCTGTTTCTACAACTTAAATTCCACTAAAAACTAGAATGCCTCCAAAGTTTTAATTAAAGTTAGAAATTCAACTTTAAATAAAACGAAACTGGCTAAACTGCCTTGTTTGGGTCGATAGTAGAATTAGAAACAAGTTCACAACAAAAATTAGACCTAAAATCGAATGCCCACTTTCTACGATAGAGTTAGATTTCCTTTCTAAAATAATAGGGCCAGACTAAATATAAATATTTCTATTATTTTATTTGTAATTGACCTGATTTTAAAAAATATCAAAATTGCCTCTATTTGATCGTTCCTCGTGGAATTCCCCACAATACAATCGATTTCGATTCAGGAAAAGCTAGCATCAAAAGGTTAAAATTCCCCTATTTTTGGGGGGCAAAATTTCCAATTTCTATGAGTCTATTAGCGTGTTTTAATTTTGCTTCAAGAAATACTCAATTATCCCACATAACAGACAACTTGGCTAAAAGTTAGCCCTTTATTAATCAATCTGCTATTTCCTCTCTATTCATTAAACGTAAATTTCAATTTTAATTGGAATTCACAAGTTAAATGCCCTGAAGTACAACTAGAGTTACAAATCCAACTCAAAATAAGGCTAAATTTGTCTGTTTCTACAACTTAAATTTCACTAAAAACTAGAATGCCTCCAAAGTTTTAATTAAAGTTAGAAATTCAACTTTAAATAAAACGCAAGTGGCTAAACTGTCTTGTTTGGGTCGATAGTAGAATTAGAAATAAGTTCACAACAAAAATTAGACCTAAAATTGAATGCCTATTTGCTGCGATAGAGCTAGATTTCCGTTCTAAAATCATAGAACCAGACTATTTAATTGGATTTTTCACAGTAATCCTTTGTATGCGTCAAAAAGTAATCGCAATGGAAACTAAACGAACTGTAACTAATACAACAAATCGACCTTTATTCTGTCGTTGATTTTTCAACTAGACATTACCATTAACAATCCGGAACTTAAACGCAATTTCATTTCCTCTATCATTAGTCTAATCAGATTGTCTGAATCTAAATTAAACTAAATTATATTCTAGTTTTCTATATTTTTGTAAAGTTATTATTTGTGATAATCTAACGATGATAAATCGTATTGTTTACGTTAAAAATTAGAATTCCACGGATAACAAAACAAATTGACGTTCTCTTTCAATAAATTTATTATTTTAAGCGATATTACCTGCCGTAGTATAGCCAGTCGGGGGGATAAACTCCATTTTATATAGGTCAGGTCTGTAGACATAAATTCTCTTTATTGTCGAGATAAATAGAATGAGTAAAGAAGCAGTAAAATACCGTATGTACTTGAACGATAATAAAAAATTATATTTTTAAAGAATAATCATCGTTATTACCATCCTTGAAGTGATGCTCGGTTGTTAACGATGTCAAAGATAAATGTATTGTAATTAATTATCGTGTATTTGTAGTAATACACGATAGTTTGTCTTATTCTATCCACGATACTGTCAATCTAGCGGAGGTCAATGGAACGTTGTCCAAACTCCCAATTAAACAATTAACCAGTTCGTTCATCTGTTCAAAATAACCTTCCAACAATTTGTTTGGATAGTACGTTGTCATTTAAAGATTACCCAGTCGAATCCGACTGAATATATGAGTTTGATCCTTGCCCACGCAATCAGTATCGTATCGAGGGAATTCTAGAAAAAAGCGAAAAACCAACAAAGAAAAAGTGGCACGCTTGAGAGAAATAACAAGATATCATAGAAGCAAGAAATTCGTCGAGTTTTACTTTATTTCGTCTGATATATTTCTCGTTTCGATAAATTGATTGACAAATTTAACCCAAATTGATTGAATTTAAAATGCGCGCCCTTTAAGCTGGCAAGCTTTTATAACCTTAAACGTCAATTTTTAACCTTATTAGTTCGACTATTGTAGTCTCGAGTATTGTTAATTGTTTTAATAAATATTTGAAGTAATTCAATAACATAAAGTAAGTAAATAGAATAAAATAATTTTAGCCTAAAGTCACCAAAGTAGAAAAAGAAATATAAAATTGCAAAATTAGCATAGAAACTCGAAAATAACGTTAATCAAATTACGAATTTAGGTTAGAAATTAAACAAATGACAACGGGGAATTTCATGACGAAAGGTTGCGACATGTTTTCGAAAGGCGCGCAATTCAAATATTTAATTGGTTCAATTAATATTAGAATTAAACCGAATTTTCATTATCTATGTAGATTGGATGAGGGTTAATTGTGGGTTTTACCGCCCCAAACGTCGTGTTTGATAATAGAGATACTGTTATAAAGTTCAAAGAGACCGGTTGATTATATAAAATAAATAACAGTTGTATTATTCAAAAAGCGTATAATCGACGGTTTAAAAATAGAGATACAATTAAGATTTAAATTGTCTTTCAGTATTTGAATTTATTTTTTGATAATTTAGATTTATCGTTGAGATAAAGAATTGTTGGAGAAACCTTAATGGAATAAATTGTGTTGTGTTGAAAATATGAATTTTCATAAGCTTGAACGTATAAAGTAAACCGTATTTGAGATTTATCGACTAGCAGACGACTAATTTTGTGTTTACAAACCATTTAAGACTTATTTCATAACCGTTATTTTTAGAAATTCGTATAAATCTTCGATTAAAAAATAATCTAAACATTTCAATATTTTTATGGTTTTTTTTTAACGAAAAAAACCAATTTAAAAACGACGAAATAAAGAAAGTAGTTGACACAGAAATAATGGAATCGAAAACAAGAAAAATTGTATCCTTTGTTATTAATAACAGAACAAAAAAAGCTTATTATTTTTGTGTTCCATTCTCAGAACAATTCCATTATTTGTTGGAATTCGTATTGTTGAAATCGGTAAAACAATAACAATCTATATTGTTTTGGGGAAATTGTTGAAATTTCTATGCCAAAAAAAACAACTCATTAAATTGTCTTGAAATTCTGAATATGATGGATTAAATCAACATACTCTTATGGCACTGATTTATCGGCAATCTGTTATTATTCAACATATTTTACGATCAACAAATTTGCAAAAAAATTGATGTGTTCGCGATATAATTAATCAAAATCGAAAATAGAGCGTTTTTTTCGATTATTTTCAGTTTTATTGAAATCACATTTCTAGCTTACAATTAGTTTAGAATAATTAATAAATTCCATTTTACACAACACGCGATAAATTTTAGGATATTTATCAAAGTTTACCGTAGTTCCATTAGAGTGTCATGTAATATTTTATAACCGTGGGCGAAACACAAAACAGGCGTCCAGAAATATGTTCAAAATTTAACCCCAGCAATATAAATACACCCTTTTAAAACCTACACAATAGTGTTCTGTTGTAAGAAAATAAATTCGCGCCTGGGGTAAATCAGAAATAACGCCAGCAATTTTGGTTAAAAACAACAGAAGATAGTAGTCGTACTCTCTAACTTCTTGCCATTCCGTTACCATGACAACGCTTTTTACATTTCAAATTACACTCATTAATAATCAGTCGAGACGACATAATTGGGTGTTTTTAGCCGGACTGTATAATTGAATCAATATTTGGTAGTAAATTTGTTGAAGTTAAGTGCAGAAACTGGTTAACGGATCGGCGGTTTCCCAATTTGGCTTTAATCAAGTTTCGGGTTTCGTTCCATTTATCAAAAATTCATACGATCAATGATATTAAAATATGTTTAATTCAAAACAAATAAAGATAGAAGTCAAATTCATGCAATTCTGGCTAATTAGAAAGAATAGAAATCTAACAATCTTCGTGTAAAAGTTGCGCATTTCTTTAATGAAACCCATAAATCTTATAAGAAGTGACGTTTTTATTGTATTATAAAGAACAGAAGTTGTATTAAATACTGAATGTCTGATAAATGTCCACCGCAATTTTTTTAGCGTAAAACTTGCACAAATAACTTTAATAATTCAGCGTAATTCAGCGAATTCGTTCATCAATTTCAGCTCGAATATTCGTTAACATCAATTCCAAGACTTTATCTGTTTCAGTTAAATCCGCTATGAAGATAAATCTAACATTGTTGGGGTTGTAAATGACGCTCTGTGGTTAGATGATAAATGTTGAAAGCAACGTATCAAAATAACCATGGTCGGGGGTAGTTTTGAATTTTCATCCTTTGGTATGCTTTAAGATGATTGTTCAAATAATAACGCACGCCTCGGGGATGATTTTTGTCGTGATACGAATACATTGAACGGAGCTAGAAGGGATAAGCGTGAGAGAATTTCAATTAAATCTAGCAAAAAATTAGGCTATAAGATGAATTAATTAACACGAAACTAGGACAACTATAACGTAATAGTTTAGATGCTTTTAATAGATATGAAGTGGATTTAGGGGATGGTTCGTCATTTTTAGTCAATTTTAGAACATTATTTGAAAAATTGTAAATCTTAGACACATTTGAATAGTCATAAGGAGAAAATTTCAATAAACTACTCATTTTTGAGCCAAATTTGAGATTTCTCACTAAAATTTTTGTCTAAAGAATCGTTTAGAACTTCGTGTTAAATTTGAGGATGGATCTTCGTTGGGCCAATGGGCCAATCGGAAAGATAACAAAATTATCTACCTAACCGTATGTATTTTAAAAGCAAAATAATCAATTTTAATAAGTGAAAACAATGCCAGAAAAACCAGTTGGTTTTTCCGCGATAACTCAGGCAATTTTCAAAATTTCAAAAAAAGGGCTTCATCTTGTATCAGCTTTCGAATGAGAGGTTGATCAATGCTGTAAAATGAAAAATTGTAGGAGAAAACCTGTTGTAGCTTACAGAGTTTTCTTAATTTTCCGGAAAACTAACGGCGGAATTGGAAAATTTCTTGAATATTTCAAAAGAACTTTTCATTCGCTATCTAACAGTACAAGAATTTTTGCAAAATAATCAAAATTAGCCAAGTTATAAGAGAAAATATAAGAAAGTGTACAAAAGTACGAAAAAAACATATTGTTAGATTTCCGTCTGTAATTCAAATTTGTATCAATATTTTGAAAAACGGGAAAAACCGTTTGATTCTATAAGAAATGCTCTTTTGAAAAATCGATTTCCGGTTGTCGTAGTCCCAAGGAAGAGCGAGAAATCGCGAGTTACAAATTCACATTTTCGCCGGTAAAAACCATGAGATGTACCTCGTCCCCTTAAGAGGATTTTTGTATCAATTTCGGCGATTTTTCAAATTTAACCAAGATTTTTCCTAAAAGTTTTTAATAAATTATGCATTTAAACCGTGAAAATCGCTAAATTCTCGCCGAGTAAGCCAAGTTTTTACACGTTTTCGGGCTAGATCATCAATTTTCTTTATTATAAACTCCTTAAACCAACAAACAATAAAGTTGACACTGTTTTTATTAAAATGGCAATTATATTCGAATATATTTTAGTCAATTTAAAGCTATTTCCGCCAAAATATAAAAAATTAAACAATACTGGGAACAAGAACACGTTCATGCTTGTCAATTAGAACGCTTTTTGCCAAGATAAAGTTCCTACATAGCCAAATATTTTATTCAATTCCTCCAGATTGAATTCTAGGCAGTTTTTACCATTTTTTAACTTCCCCGACCAGAGGGTAGGGAAGTTATTTTTGTCTTTCGAACGAAATTCAATTAATTATCTCGGTAATGATCAAAATAATAATAATAATAGAATTCTAAAGATCGAGGACCTATTCAATGGTTGTTGTAACCCATAAATCCATATCGTATCATATCAGAATTGTCTAATCAAGGTAGATTGAATGATTATCGATCCGAATTGAAATAAAATTATATGACAGAATATCGTTTTTCATCGAATTCTATCAAAATTTATAGTCTTAATATAGGATTTTTGAACAGTTTATTACCGGAATCATTTTAACAATACCATATTAAATCAAACACAATAGCCGATTGAAATCGAAATTGTAAACCGCAAATTAATTATTTTGATTGTATTGTGAAAAGCATGAAAATTACCTAGATTTTCAATTAGAATTCGTATCGTTAATTGCGCAAGAATTTATACTAACGTTTTGATAAAACTGTCTACTTTGAAGTAATAATAGTCTAAACATATGGGATCAATTGGTATCAATATGTGGTTTTTTATTTACGCCACTAATTGTAAATCAATACGAATACATTACCTCAATTTGAAAAAAAACTACTTGATATAATTTATCCGGAATTATTTACGGTAGAAATACTTTTATAATATTTTCTTTATGGAAATTTACTGTTAACGATAAGTCCAATTTTGCATTAATTATCTGTTATCAAAAATTGTAATTATTTAATACGATTAGGATAAATAAAACAACACGCAATTTTACCCAAAATACGCCGAAATTTTATGTTTATTTCATTTAGAAATATCCAACTGTGCGTAAATTACGTTCCATCGGACTATAAGTGTGTAATTCTATCCACCTGAAAGCTTCTAATTCACTGACCTGGTTTCGGGGGTTTTAATAATATCGAGTAATTTTGTCCCTTGAAACCGTCATAAAACCAGAAGAGCTTCTTTATAGATTTCCGTAAATTTTCCTCATTATTACACAATTGTGACTAGTTGATTAGTTCAAAATTGATATTAATTCGAAAACAATTTCGTGTAACTACAGGAAATTTGTGTCAGTTGTAATTATAAAACATGGTGATGGGGGATTTGTTTAGAATTTTACCCCAATTCAACCCCCAATGCAGACATATTCTTCTAGTCAAGATAAATTATGAAATTGTGAAATTTCAAGTTATACGACTTCTGAGTCAGAAGGGTGAATACGTGTATGTAAATTTCGATGTTTTGCATATTTCGAAAGTGTGGAAGATCCCCACAGTTCTTTTAAATTTCCAAAATACGTCACAAAAAATACATCATCGTTATTTAAACCAATGGAGTTTGGTTAAAGTTGTAAACAAAAGATAAATTTAAAGTATATAAGAATGTTTATGAAAATCTATTTTGTTCAGTATCGTTAAGAAGTTTTGTAATTTCTCAAAAATTTACGATAAACTCATCATTTTAATTGTACACAAACAAGGTAATGGAATTAAACCGGCTTTCGCTTCTTTCGATTAGTTGCCCCATTGTATCCATTTCCGACCATTTTCTATACAACTTTTCTCATTATTTGAACGAAATATAAGCCCCGGACAAAGACTACATGGACTTTGAAACGTACAAGTAGCGCTCAAGATATTTTCTGTTTGTAATTAAGTGCCCCAATTTATGGTGTTTTTACCAGTCTCTTTTGTTGTTGACAAGTTTGTGGAAATTTGCCGAAAACTCAACAAATTCGATTTATTCCACTGTTGAAACTTTATCCCGAAACATTGACCAATCCAACCAACGATTAATTAATAAGTTTTTTTAATTGAAACTCAATCTTTGAAACGAGAATTATAAATGGTTTCGATAGTGCGTTTTCAACTGACCGAATCAAAGTCAAAACTACAAAAACTGTAAATTTCCAACTAATCTCCGAATATAAACTAGACTAGGGGCAGATAAGCCACTTTGTTGTTAGATTTTCCAAGTATTACGGCAAACTAGCGCAAAACAATAGTAGCCTCGATCAATAATAGAGCCGGTTGCAGAATACCACCCGATTTACCGAAGTCAACAAATCATTCTAATCGAATTTCACGACCAAACAAACTCTATCTCAATAAATACGTTTTGTAATAGAAACCTGCAATTTTATTACCGAACTTGATTCGAGAGTTGCGATTCCCAAACTTCTTCGGAGAGTATAAACCGTTATAGAATACCACTGATGTCTTCTAGACATTTCTATATCGTAAATTGCGGTGTAATTGTCTTATCCAGTGGAAGATTTTGGCCAATTTTCGGTTGAATTGGGGCCTTTATTTGGACGAAAATTGCATTATTTAGCCCGACTCACTCGTACAAAGTGTAAATTTTTGTGGAATTGGATTAAGGTTGTAATATACAAGGAAAAAAAAACGTTAACCGGTCGATATTACAAAATAAAATCGGTGTGAAACTTGTCGGAAAGGCCAAATTTTGAATTATTGTTTTAGACGATTTTAAATGCCAGTAAATGTGAACAAGATTTCGTATTTAATACGATAGATTTGTAAATTTTGTAAGTTGAAACTTTCGATTTTATTTTCCATTATAGATGTCGATAATGAATTGTTGATTATTGGTTTATTGATTGTTACAACTTGAATAATTAACGCTTTCAAACAATGATAAGTTTCATTTTAATAATTAATTGTGAAATTTTCGGATCGACAATTGAGTGCTGTATATTGGTTAAAATTGATCCTTTCTAACGTCAACATGCATTAAAATTTTAATCGAGAAACTAACAACAAACAAGAACCAATAAAACTCCATGCATTCACATAAAACTTACTTTTAATGGGATTTTTCGTTAATTTTCTATCAATTAGACACAATCGATGTGATATTGTTGTTGGTAATTTGAATGTTTGTGTGTTATTTTAGGATGCTCCTATCCAGACTGGATATCAACAACCGAATAGCAACAGCCAAGAACAACCCCGAAAACGGCGTCTGGACGTCTAATGCGGCGCTTGCGTCGATGGGACCCACCAACAACAGGATGTACAGGATGAAAGGTGGGTTCGATACCGTTCTTGTACATCAATTTCTCTCTTTATCCTATACTACTATGCGTATAACCGTGTAAATATTGAGTATGTCTGTAATTTACGATTTGTAGATAAGGATATGAGCTTTTGTCGCCGTGTAAAAGGTCGTGTAATTGAGTGTTATTCGAGCTTTTATAAAATCAAAAAAAAGCAGAAAATTGTTGTTGCATTTAGATTAAAATAAATATTCCCCATTGACAACAAATGTTATCATTCCGTTCTTAGTTCAAAGACGATAACCAATTCTCAAAACTCGAAATGAACTATCATCTAGTATTGGTGTTTTTGTTTTGTCCAGTGTTAGCCGATTACAAACAAAACGAGGTAAATTTCCATAAATTTCCCAACGAATTATCCAATTTAAAATTACAGTTGATAGATACCGAACGACAGACATTACGTGAGAAATTAGTAAACGCCCGGGATCAGTGTGCAATTCTAACGAACTTCACGAAAGATGAACCGATCGAAATTCGAGGTAATTTGTTGGATTTAGACAATTTCCAAACGAAATTAGAACGATATTCGGTGTGTTTTCTAACGAAATTGAATCTGTTGAATCCGATTAATGGCGAGATTAATAAAAAAGCATTACCGATGGAGAAATCCTTCTTAGATCTTGCACTAATTGTGTTAATTCAAGCCTGTTTACAACAGAAACACACACCGGAAGCTACTGCTGTCTATTTTATGAAATGTTCGCGTTTCGTCTATTAATTCAACGATTATTCCTTTTATAAATTACTTTATTGTTGAATAAAATGCAATTTATCGCTACATTCGTTGTTTAATATGCTGGATAATTTGCCGGCCAATAACGATGGCCGCATTTGCCATATTTCCATGCTTTTTCAACAACACTCGAATCTTCATATAAACATTTACTTAGAACCTCAGTAGCTACATTCTCGCCAATTAATTCGTTCAATTTGGTCCGAATCAAATCCTTTTGATAATTGCCATTGGCATCGATGGCGCCCATCGTTTGGAAATAACATAAAACGTATTGTTTTATATTATCATCATTGTCGTCGTATTTGTGTTGACTGAATGTTATCAATTTATCCATTGGTAATTTCGTTTTATTTAAGCAGAATTCGCGTAGATCTTGGAGCGCCTTCTTCTGCTCATCATTAAGATCTTTGCCCTTTAAAATTACATTATTAATAGATTATTTTCGTAATTATTCGATTAAAATTATCTCACTTGTATTGTTGATAAGAGCAATAGAGTTGTTGCGATAAATATGGCGAATTTCATTGCTAAAGTCGCACTAGAAACACCACAATTAAACTAAATCGTTTTTAATATGCTTTGTTATATTTATAAGTGTAGAGTATTGTCCAGAGACGGAGTCGAATTTATTTGGTTTTATTGGAAAAAATTTATTCGTCGTAAACGAAGCGATTACGGTCCTGTTTAAATACGTACAATAGGTCAGAGATAGGCAATTTCGTTTGTAAAAGAACAGAAACTGATAAAGCGAACTTTTATTATTATAATTATCGTCAAATCATTCGGAAAATTTCACAATTTCTCGAATAAATCTAAACTAACATTTATTTCGTTGGATATCCCTCATCTGGACGATATTTGTATGCACATTTCGCATACTCGAACGCCGTATCTTCGGCTGTTGTTTTCTTGTTCAAGCATTCGCTGAGAATTTTGCCGCTTTTCTCCTCGCCGATCATCGGTTCGATTTTCGATTTCAATGCGTCTTTCTTGAAATTGCCCTGGTCGTCAATGCCGCCCAAATTCTTCAAGAAGCACAACAGGTACTTTTTGAGTTTGGCATCGTCTTCGAACGTACCTTGGCGGGCCTTCTTCGCCAATTGGTCGTCAACGCCGGTCGATTCGGTGCACTTCTTTTGCAGTGCTTTGATTTCCTCTTTTTGTTGGTCACTTAGAGCCTAATGGATAATGGACGGGTAATTGGTAAAGTTGAAAGAATGAATTTACTAACCTGTACGCTGATCGAGAGAGCAATTATTGCAATTAACACTAAGAATTTCATTTTGGTTTATTTGTGATAGTCGTGTTGGTTTTTTCGAAAAGAACTGATACTGAAGACGTTTATTCGACGGTTTATATACCCCATAACAGCTATATGTTCGTCAAATTATCTATAATGAGGGAAGTTATTATTTTATTAAAGTCGTCCAGCACCGTCCCCAATAGCCTTATCCTACTCATCTATCTCGTTAATATTTTAAATAAATTTATTACGACAAAACAAACTAATTTAAACAATTCGGTGATTTTCCATTTTTGCTTGTTGTAGATACGACAATTGATTCCAGAAATTTCGATTAAAATCTATTTAATATATTTATCTCATTATTATTATTATTATTTAATTTCCTTTGATAAACACAATGATTGTAACAGCACGTACTTTTCCATTGAATAAAACTTATACATTTGTCGAGAATTCTGTTTTGGAAGCCAACAATACAGATGGGACTCGTTTATTGATTTTCCCCAGCAAATTTTCCACATATTTTCAAGTCACTCGTTGTCTCAACAATTATTTAAATTTGCCAGAATTCCATGTTGGCGTTATCCAATGGAAATCGTCGGTTATAATGATTTCAATCGGAAAATACTAACAATAGGAAACTTTCAACTTTTCACGGTTCAACATCGGAATTGGAAAATTGATAGTTTAACAAAGATAAAGAATTCGGTTTGGAAATTGATTTGGAGTGCCCGAACGAAATGGGTGAGACAACTCAAAATGCTCCCCTTTATGGCTAGTTAAGGGCGGAATTCGCTAAAATTCTGATAATTAAGGAAGTTTACAAAGATGCTGGACTAAAATTAGAGTCCTTATGGCCGAAATTTGGGGTTTTCAGGTAATTTGGCCAATGACTCAAAGATGCTCCTAATATTGAATTTTTCCGTTGTTTTGCATTTATTCTAGAATGAAGTGTAAAAAAGCGGTTTTCTGGATGAACTACGAGTTTCAAATTTTTCCCAAAAGATCTCCAAAGACTCTCTTATAGATGCTTCAAATATTTCTCAGATCTCTCGCCAAATAATAGAAATTCCTATAGTTTTAGTTCAACTTCCCTGTATAATCTTTATTTATAAATTTTAGTATTTTGTCACAATTTAGGAGTCGCTACACCGGATTTGGCGTCTCATCAAGCCTTCCTGTTCGATTCTCGAAATGCTGTATCGCTGCACGAGTCCTGTTTACATCAATATTTGACGAGATCTAAAAACCCTGTATTTTTACCAATATTGAATATAAATCATAAAGATAAAGAAAACAGTCTATTTTTATATTTATTCTCTTGATATCGTTGATATCGACAACTCAATATACCTAATATATCAAAAATTTTATACTATTGGCCAATAAATCTACATTAATACCCTCAGATTCTACCCTTATATATTTCCTATAGCTTAAACTATGTTCTGTGCTGTCGAAGTGACAACAAACCCCAAAACTGGGGGATTTATTTCAATTTTCAATAAGGATATTATGGAATAAGCTCTAAAAATTGTAGTTTATTACACTAGTTCCGTCTATAAAGCGAGCCAGGAAACCGGAATCTTATACGGATGTAATTTTTCTATTTTACACCACTTGCAATTTTCTTCGACAAAAATTAAATCTTGAAATTTAGGGAATTTTGTAATTAGAATTTTAATTTGTATTTCAATTATTTAATTATTCTGTAACTTGATTCTTTCCATATGTTGAAGTCGGCTATACCCTAATTAAGTAGTGTCGTAGATTGATCCATACTTCAAATTGTCAAAAACTTAAACCCTTGTATTACACCTTTTTTAGTGTCTAAGCAATGCCAATACTTTAATAATCGATAACTTGCTTATTTTCGTAAATATTGCAATGACTCGGGCAGCTGTAGAAAGAGCATTTCATGGAGTATTAGGGGAGGTTTTTGTTTTGGAAAATTTCACTGGCGTTTCAATTTATACAGGAAAATCTAGAAGAATTATTTGTCTACAATTTTGCACATTTTTCTATATTTGCGCTAATAATTTAGCTAATATTTTGAATTTACGAACGATTTTTGCACAGTTCATAGAAAATTGAAAGCGTTTTCCAAATCTCCAAGAAATTTCCCAATCGGCTTACTAGTTTTTCAGGAAATTGTAAAAATTGAAGGGCTTCTACTATATCTTTTTAATAATCGAAACTCGTTTGTTTTTTAAGATAATAGCATAAGAATTTTAAGGAGAATCCAAAAAAGTTTCTCGTTTTGGAAAATTGTAGAAAGAGCATTTCAAGGGGTATTAGGGAAGGTTTTAGTTTTGGAAAATTTTACTTAAATTTGAATTTATACACGAAAATTTAGGGGCATGATTTTTCTCGATATTTTTGGACATTTTTCTATATTTTCGCCAATAATTTAGCTAATATTTCAAATTTGCGAATGATTTTTGCACAGTTTATAGAAAATTAAAAGCGTTTTCCAAATCTTTATGAAATTTCCCAATCGGCTTGTTAATTTTCCGGGAAATTGTAGAAATTGAAGTGCCTCTATTACATCTTTTTTATAATCAAAACTCGCTTGTTTTTTCAGATAATAGCAGAAAGAGAATTTTAACGGGCATCCACGAAAGTTTCTTGTTTGGAAAATTGTAGAACGAGCATTTCAAGAGGTATTAGGTTTTTGTTTTGGAAAATTACACTTAAATTTGAATTTATACAGGAAAATCTAGAAGCATGATTTTTCTACAATTTTGCACATTTTTCTATATTTGCGCTAATAATTTAGCTAATATTTCAAATTTGCGATCGATTTTTGCACAGTTTATAGAAAATTGAAAGCATTTTCCAAATCTCCAAGAAATTTCCCAATCGGCTTGCTAGTTTTTCCGGAAATTGTAAAATTTGAAGGGCCTTGTTTTGTGAGATAATAGCATTAGAAAGAGAATTAACGAGCATCCATGAAAGTTTCTTGGTTTGGAAAATTGTAGAAAGAGCATTTCAAGGGGTATTAGGGAAGGTTTTAGTTTTAAATTTCCCTTAAATTTTAATCTATAGACGAAAACCTAGGAGCATGATTTTTCTCTATATTTTTGCACATTTTTCTATATTTTCGCTAATAATTTAACTAATACTTCAAATTTGCGATCGATTTTTGCACAGTTTATAGAAAATTGAAAGCGTTTTCCAAATCTCCAAGAAATTTCCCAATCGACTTGCCAGTTTTTCGGGAAATTGTAAAAATTCAAGGGCCTCTGCTAGATCTTTTTAATAATCGAAACTCGCTTGTTTTTTGAGATAATAGCATTAGAAAGAGAATTTTAACGAGCATTCACGAAAGTTTCTTGTTTTGGAAAATTAAAAAGCATTTCAAGGGGTATTAGGGAAGGTTTTAGTTTTGGAAAATTTTATTTAAATTTGAATTTATAGACGAAAATCTAGGAGCATGATTTTTCTCTATATTTTTGCACATTTTTCTATATTTTCGCCAATAATTTAGCTAATATTTCA
This sequence comes from Mylabris phalerata, assembly GCA_020740385.1. Classification (NCBI taxonomy): domain Eukaryota; kingdom Metazoa; phylum Arthropoda; class Insecta; order Coleoptera; family Meloidae; genus Mylabris; species Mylabris phalerata. The sequence continues at coordinate 674,057 of JAJEOX010000222.1, forward strand.
AATTTGCGATCGGTTTTTGCACAGTTTATAGAAAATTGAAAGCGTTTTCCAAATCTCCAAGAAATTTCCCAATCGGCTTGCTAATTTTCCGGGAAATTGTCAAAAATTATTATTAGATCTTTTTAATAATCGATAACTCGCTTGTTTTTTGAGATAATAGCATTAGAAAGAGACTTTTGAGGAGCATCCAAGTTCTTTGTTTTGGAAAATTGTACTTTCTAGTTCCGTTTCGGTCATTAGAATTTGTTGGAAAACAACATTTGAGCAACATTTGAACAAACATTAGCTTCATCGATCTACATTGAATCTCCAGTCTGGCACTGTTATCATCTTTATTTAATACACAAATTCCACTAATATTCGAGATAAATACAACAAATAGAGATTGATTATAGTTTATAGTGTAATGTACCCAAATAAATGTTGATAATTCTGTCTGCATTCCAGTTGTATTCAATAAAAACAATTCGAATTGAAATAACGAATTCCGGTTTTATTACCGCGTATAATGTTAAAAATTTTATATAGACAGTTAGATGATGGTGCAGAGATATTCAATAAAAATGTTATTACTCTAAAATAAAAAATATCACACATATTTAACACGGTTAGGGTAATTTAAAAAAATTATTACACGATTAACGTGTCTTTATTGCAGCCAGTTTATATGCCGATAATCGGTACAATTCCGGAAGTCGTCATCATCTCTGATTGTTACTAACTCGATTATTAACACTGTAATAAATGTTATCTCGTAAATTAATTGGCCAATTTTTTCTTGACGAAATTTTAAAACTGAAATAGGATGAATCAACAATTTGTAAGTGCGTCTAAAGATTTGATTCAATACAAAGAGAACGTGTAGAATTCAAATCGGCAAAATTTTAGGAAGATGATTACGGCTTCTTGAACATCGATTTTCCGTATTTAATTAAATTAAATTTGTTCTTAACGAGCATAGGGACGATTAAAGTGGTTATAATTTTTTATATTTGTCGACTTGAATTTAGATATCCCAATTACTTCCACTTTATCTGATAAACTTGCACAATTTATTCTCTCAATGTTAATAAAATAGACAAATAGTTTAAAAGTTTAAATTTGGAAATGTAATCACTGGAAAGTTTTATATAAACAAAGCTAGTTGCGAATAGTTTTAGTTAGAGAATCTACGATTGTAGTTCTGTAAATTTGCTTGTTAACGGCATATAGTAAAGCGATTTCGACGTTGTATAGGATAATGGATAAATTTGAATTTCCATCCAATCTATTCGTTGATAAATCGAGTTTTTTGGACAATACACGACTGTATTAAGCCGGATTGAGCCGATAAAACAGCTGCTTACAGAAGACAATAAACGCACATTGACGGCTTCCAAGATCGATTGAATGTAGAAAAAAAGAGGAAATCTCGTCGAATTGGAGTTTCTTGTACAACAACGTCGTGTGCATTCAAATTGAATCGTTGAAACTTCTCTTTTGAATGTCTAGTGAAAATATCGATTGGAAATATAGTTTTTGACAATACTCTAAATTGAGATGTCAGGATTAGTTTGCTGAAGATTTATTATCGAACTTTTACAAGCCAAAGCAATTGAACCAATGGAATTACAGTTGGGGCAATTATTTACGGTTATAATTGCTAGTCTGGACGGAAATTAGCTTTTTGATGGTGTTTATAACGCCTTCTAGTCGCTTTTATGGGGAAATCGTAGCGGTTTATCAAGATTTTGACTGGTTTTTCAATCGAATTCTTCATTACCAATCTTGGTTAATTGATTCTCCAAATTTTGACACCTAAGATTGTCAAAATTTTTGAATTACATCTGAAAATTGAACCCCATAAAGTATTCAAATCTAGGACAAATCGCCGTTCGTTTTGCAACATTCACACGTGATTCCCGGACGAAAGAGCGGAATAAAATCCGGTGAGGGCTTTTAACACCGGATTTGTCCGGCTGCTAGAGATATTTCTAATTGTCATGGAGGAAAATTGCAAAATAAAACAACCATAAAAGATGATTTATTTATTTTTAGCGACAAACAGGTGACTAGAATTCTATTGTTGTTTCATGATAAGAATTGACGTCAAAATAATCATTGTGCAAATATTTAAATTTCAAAAGAATGTTAATAAAAATTGTACAATTAATATTGGAGTAAATAGAAGAATAATTGAGCCATTATTCGAAGTAAATTTGCCGATTGATTCGAACCGAATTGATTCTTCATCTTCGCCGACAGCCAAACCGTATAATTCTCGATTCGCACAGATCAAAGGCGCCCCTAATTGGAACTTTGTGGCCAGATTTTTATACCCAATCACACTCGAATTCGTCACATTAACAACTAAATAATCCACGATTATTGTCTCATTATCGATTCCAACAAACGTACAATTATTCGATACAATCCGATTGGGTTTCCGTGTAAAAACATCAATGCTGTCCTTAAGTTTTAATTGAACAACATTTGTTGTAATCGCTCGATCGAGACCGACAATTTCTAGATTATTGTTGGTAGTAAAGCGAAATTGACTAAAATCGGATTGTAGATATTCGTAAAGTTGTCGATGGATTAGCAGGCGATTTCGATCAATTATCGTGCCTGGTATCACGATTTGGTTCAAATCTGTTAATTTTCCATCGAGAATTGAACGGAAATTTTCCACATCGTAAACATGGCGTGTTGTTATATTTAAAATCGACCAAAATTGTAGGAATTTAACTCGATTGAAACCGTAATTCTTCGATAGAGTTTCAATGAAATAGGTACGATTCAACTGGATTATATTCGATGCGATAAATGTTCTTGTAGTGTTGAAGATTTGATCGGAAGTTCGGTTAATTGTGGCTAGAATATTGTCGATATTTGTCCGATTGTAAGTTCCATTGCGTAGAATCTCAAAAATATCCAAATTTAATCCTAGAGCTGTAAAAAATCGTCCTGTATCAACGTTAAGAAGATTTAAAGTGTTAGCTAGATTCGCTCCAGTGATATTGAGAGAATTCGTTAAATTGTAGTAAAATAAATTGAATGATGTTCCTGTCAGTTGGAAAATCTCCTCTAAATTATCGACGTTCCAAACTTGATCTATTGTTAAATTATAATAATTGATAATTCTTTTGAATTGTTCTAACGATAATCGATCGATTTTTCCCAGTTGAATTATATCACCAGTTGTTATATTCGCATCAGTTCGATTTAAAGTTTCAACAATAAACTCCGGTACTTGTTCTTCCTTCAAATAGAACTTCAATCGTACGACATAATTGCTGGTGAGATTATCGATTTTAGTTTGTTCCTCGACAATCGATTGAGTCGAAAATTGGTGGAATAGTTGGATCAATATGTAAGTTGTTATGATAAATGTTGATTTCATTTCGACTATAATTCGAAAATTATAAACTAAATATCAATATTAAGAGTTCGTTCGTTACCTGTTTAGAAACGTTATCATCTAGTCGTATTTCACTTGATAAAACAACTAAAGTTTGAAGCGGTAATACTAAAATGTTAATGTACGAAATTTATCGTTTTATTGTTTAGCAAACATTATCATAGCCTTGCCTATGATTAAATTTTATTTTAATTTGTTTTATCGTTTAGATGCACTATTTTTATAATAAATTCTAAGCCTATTGTTAGTTTTCTTGTTAGTTTCCACTGTAATTGGAGTTCTAACGGCTCAAATTAACTCCCTCGACTCGAATTAGTCAAGATTTTTCTCGCGATCCAACAAAATCATCAAAAAGTAGAACGAATTATCAGCGATTTTAAGATTTGTTTACCGGATACATTCGAGTTTTAGAATAGGAATTTTATGAAATCGACGATATTTACACAGCGAATTCGTTACAAATTTGAAGAATGCGATTACTCTTCGAATTCGTGTTTAACAAGCATCCAACATGAGATGCAATTCGTGCTGGCAATCGCTAGTGTAAAACCAGATTGAATGGTGAATTTCATCGAGAAAGCCGGCTGAAATTGAATCGAAAATTGGTTAAATTATCAATTTATCAACAATCAATCAATACGGCCCAAATAAATTAAAATAACTAATCGAAAAATTCGTTATGAAGTTCACTCCGGTTATTTCTTTCAAATTCAGACTTCAACGGCTAAACAATCCTGAAGTTTGACTCATAATAGCCTGTTTTTGTGGGGATAAAAAGCTAAGAGAGCTAGTGATAAAAGCATCAAGTTCATAACAATATCAACAACAAAGTTTAAAAGTTAGCCGATTGAACATTGCAGATTTTCTTCTATTATGATGAATATGCAAAGTTCTAAAGTGGGGCGTAATTGGAGGCGCTTCTAAAATATTGTATTGTCGAATTTTTTTTCAAAATAAAGTAGGAGGATTCATTGAAATTAGAGATCTTAACAGAAACAGAATTGGAACTGATTAAAAAGAAATATCTCAAACGGAATATTTGTTAAATTATAGGGCAAAACATGAAAAACATGCTCTACGAATTTCTTCTATAACTCAAATTTAATTGAATTTTTTCCTTGATACTCCTTGAAATGCTGTTTCTAACGCTGTTACATTTATTAGAATAGCTCCTCAAACAAGGGAGATATCGATTATTCAAGATTAGCATATTTTAAACAAAGAATCGAAGAAAACACCCAATATACCACTAGTTTCGGCCAATTTCCCGGAAAACTAACAAATCTATTGAAACATTTCTTGCAGGTCTTAAAAGCTTCTTCATTTTGCTATATATAGTGAGAAAATCACTAGAAAATTGATAATATTTACTAAATTATATGCAGAAATTAGAAAAAAACGTGTTGCAAAATGAACTTCTATAACTCAGAATTCATTCGGAATTTTTGAAAACAAAATACCTCTTTGGAGGCTGCTTAAAATGCTGCATCTAATGGTGTTTGAATCGTTACAATCTATCAGGAAATTTGGGGACCAGTGTTCCGTTGTACATCCGCTTGAAAGGGCGCAGAAATAGAGCTCACAAACCTTGCGCAACCTGAAACGAAGATCCGATTTTATATGAGTGAAAAATCAATTTACATGCATCTGAAAGCTGGAAAAATTGAACATGTTTATCACCAGAGCAACACAAATAAATTCAAGTAAAAGTCACTTTGAAAAAATTGCGTGTAATATCAACTTGAAATTTAATGAAGGTGTGAAAAATTCATAATGTTACGGGAATTTTTTGGTAGAAGTTCATCAAAATTTTATTGCCATCATCATGTATCTAGAGTCATAAATCGAAATTTTTCTGCATCTGATAAAGCATGTCCGGAAAAACCACCAGAGGATCCATGCAAGGCCCAAATGAATACCGGTTTAGTGCTTGGTATTTATACGAATCCTGAAGATACTCACGATCCGGGCTATCTAACGCCAAGTGGACATCGTTACAATAATTATGTGTGTGGTCGTTTAACGGAATTGTTAAGATACGCTGGCCCACCACCGCAACTAGGCGATTATCGTATTTTTTATAACATATCGGAAGATTTTAGTTCGGTCGCTGTAGCTGGATTAGGTGTACGTTGTCAAGGCTATAACGTCTTCGAGAAAATCGACGAAGGTAAAGAAGCAATACGGATAGCTGCCGCTGTTGGTTGCCGGGCTTTACAGCATCTCGACATTGAAAAGGCAAAATTACAACAAATCCACCAATTTACGTTTAAAATTAGTCAAATTTTAGATTTTAGTTGATAGTTTCGGTCATACCGAATCAGCGGCAGAAGGTGCCGCTTTGGCTGTTTGGGCATATCAAGAGAAAAAGAATAAAATTAATCAAATTACTATACCGAAATTAGAATTGTATGATGATTGCGATTGGGCCGATTGGCATATTGGTTTACAGAAAGCTGCTGCACAAAATTTGGCACGACAATTAATGGACACATCAGCTAATTTAATGACACCGAAATTGTTTGCGCAAACTGCCGTTGAAGTTTTGTGCAATTCCGGTGTTAATGTTGAAGTCAAAGTGCGGCCTTGGTGTGAAGTGAACAAGATGAACGCCTTCTTAGCGGCAGCACAAGGCTCTTGTGAACCTCCTGTATTCCTAGAATTGAGCTATTACGGAGCTTCCAGCGATGAACGCCCTTTAGTTTTAGTTGGAACAGGTGACAAATTACAAATTTAACCGAATATTAATGCGATCAAGCTTTAAAAAATTGCAGGACTAACTTATAATAGTGGCGGCATTAATTTGAACGAACAAAAGAAGCAAATTTTGACGCGTGGAGAGATCGCCGGTGCAGCTTGCGTTGTAGCGGCATGTCGAGCTGCTGCTGTTCTACATTTACCAGTAAATATTCGAGCTTTAGTACCGTTATGTGAACATATGCCCGGTTGTTCGGCATTACGTCCTGGTGATATCGTACGGGCAATGAATGGCAAAACGATCTTCATCGAAGCAACAGATGTAGCTGCCCGTTTAGCAACCGTTGATGCTTTAGTTTATGCGAAAAATTTATGGCCACGACTTATCGTCGATATTGGAACTATGACGGTCGATATTAAGCACGCTTTAGGTCCGGCAGCGTGTGGTGTTTTTAGTAATTCGGAGATTTTATGGGAGTATATGTCGGCGGCAGCTATGCATAGCGGTGATAGGTTCATTGATCAATTTCTTCGATATTTGACGATTTTTCTAATTGATTTTATAATTAATTTAGAGTTTGGAAATTCCCATTATGGGATTATTATGGAAAATTAGTGCGATATTCACGTGAAGCGGATGTTAAAACTTTCGGCGATGGTCGATTCAAGCGTAACGGTGAAAGTTGTCGTGTTGCAGCGATTTTACGCGAATTTGTCCCGTGTGGCGATTGGCTACATATGGACATCTTCAATACGGTCTATACAAATGGTGAAGATTATCCATATTTACGTAGAGGTATGACCGGTAGGCCGACACGAACAGTTGTCGAATTTCTATCGCAATTATCATGCAATCGTGAAGAGAATGTATCGTCAAAGAAATAAAATTTCATCCTTTACATTTAGACGATTTTTTGTAATTTTGTATTACAATTAAAATTACAGTAATGCTAAGCTTTTCACAAATGTAAACGCTAAGCCGTTCATTCTTGTCATAATCTTTAGATAAATAAATAACATTTCATATCAAATATTTCGAATTAAGTTAAGATTGTTGGCTTCAATATTTCAACGAGTTCTTTTGATGTTGTCTCGCAATTGATATGCCGCTTTCCAGCCCGACATAAGCCTCTTAAACGCGAGACTAATTAATATTACAATGCAATAGTAGCAGAATTCGATAAGAGGAACTAACTCTAAGCATTAAAGTCGACAAACAATCAAATTCAATTGATCCACAAAACTATTCTGTAATTTAGGGGTTCTTCTAGATTTGACAAAACAAATATCTGTATGTTGTAGACCAAAAAATGCCCTTTCCAACTAGACTTAATACATGGTTCTAAGATTTAAAATAAGCGAGAAATTGTCAATCAAAAATTGCCTTTCTAATTAGGTTCTATTTGCGAGCATCACCCAATTTCAATGCATTTTGAAATACAACAAAGAGACCACTTCGAAATGATGAATGCAATAGATTTTCTAGGGCACCTATTACCGTTTCCTGTACTCCTAGCAACTGAGAACAATAAATCAATACGACAAAGCTTCATTTACAATGACTGCTGTTATCTTGACGCAATCTCTTCTATTTTATATTGTGACGACAACTCAAATTTAATCCTTTAATGATCAATTTAATAACGCGAAATATTTGGATGCCACTTAGGAGGCCACTGAGGAGGTATTTGAAGAGTTATAAACGAGGATAGCCTCAATTTCTACCCATTTTGTCCGCTAACTAGTCCGTTACTTTACAATTTTGCCTTTAGTTGGATTAAATCTCATTGTAAATTTGATTATTTTAATCTAAACTGTAAATAATAGGCTACTATTATTATTGTTTATAGAATTTTATAAACTATAAAATCCAAAAAGATATCTGTTTATATTTAAACAGTATTATTAAAAATGTTTTACCATTAAAACGGTGATAACACAGCAGAATGAAAGTTTCTGTACGTGTTAAAAATGAGTGGCTACAAATACCGTGTAAAGATGGTCTGTTCTAATACCAAAAAATCAATAAAATTTTACTAATTGTCGAGGTTTAGGGAATCGAACAATTCGTTGGTTAGGCGAACAAGCATGGCGCAAATACCAGAAATTGATACAAGGCATCCAATTGGACGATAACGATATAATTAACGTTATACAAGAAGTCCGGAGGACACGAGGTGGAGCGTTATTAGATCCCGATGATTTAATTGTAGACGTACTCGATAATGACGATTTCGTCAATATTGTTTTAACAACTGATAAACAAATCAACGTTGGGATAATTCCCGAAGATTTGAAGCATATCCTAGAGCCGATGTATCCTTTTTCTGCTATAAAATTCGATAAAATTAACAATTTCCTTGACCAAACTTAGACCCAATAATTTTCTACCTAGCGAAAATGTAAGGCCCAATTTGATTAATTTTAACAAAGATTTAATTCGATTTTTCCCGGATTAGTATCTGTTTTTGGACGGTTCCAATTTGACGACTGATCTCTTAGTGAATTTAGGCAAAGGCGAATTCAAAATCAAGGTAATCGAATTAAATTGCCATCATTCACTAATAGTACGAATCGTTTTAGTTATCCAAAGAGGCTGTCAATAACGTAATCAAATCGCGATCTTTAGTTGAAACTTTAATGGAAGATGGTCGGACTATTTACGGTGTAACTACCGGTATTGGTAGCTTCTGCAATGTGAACATACCGACGAATCAAATCGAGTAATTTCCAGTCGAAATCAATGACAAAATTCCAATTAATTCCAATTTCAGGGAGTTACAATACAATATTATCCGGTCACACGCTGCCGGTGTTGGTAACCCGTTGAGTCTACCCAGAACCCGCATGCTGTTAGCGACAAGGATTAATATTTTAGCCAAAGGTTACAGTGGAATTTCATTAAACACACTACAACACCTTATAGAGGCGTTCAATGGTATTTAATTCCAACAATTTATTGATTATTTTGTAATTTGGTTCGTTGATAGCGTCGTGTCTATCTTGGGTACCCGAACAAGGCTCGGTTGGTGCTAGCGGTGATTTAGCCCCAGCTGCCCATTTGGCACTCGGTCTAATCGGCGAGGGGAAAATGTGGAGTCCTAGAACCGGCTGGAGCGACGCAAAACAGGCAATTTTTTTCTACAATTTCACCACAATATCGCCATCTATTTAGAGTAGTTTTAAATACAAATATAAGAGACATCTACCATTAAATTCTAGAATTAGATACGTTTTTATAGTAGAGATTGATTTTGTTTGATAGGTGTTGAAAATTAATGGTTTCCAGCCGTTGAAATTGGGCCCAAAAGAAGGCGTTGCTTTGATTAACGGTACCCATTTGATGACGAGTATTGGAGCGGAAGCTGTCGAGCGTGCTTTACACATAGCCAAACAAGCCGATGTTGTGGCAGCTTTAACGTTAGAAGTCCTAAAAGGGACATCGAGAGCTTTCGATTCGGATGTCCAAATGGTACGGCCGCATAAAGGCCAAATTGCTGTAGCCCAACGATTACGGGCCCTACTCCATTCCGATGTCTATCCCAGCGAAATTGCTGGTATTATCCAATTTCTAAACCTGATAATTTAATCGAATTTAACTTTTAAAGAGAGCCATCGGTTCTGCAATAAAGTCCAAGATGCTTATACGTTACGGTGTTGTCCGCAAGTTCACGGTATCGTCCATGATACTATCGATTTCGTTCAAAACATAATCAAATTAGAAATGAATAGCTGTACGGATAATCCGGTAATTTCTCTAATTTAAATAAATGACGATATTAAAAACGGTGGATTTTAGATTGTGTTCGCTGATCGTGGCGAGATTATAGCTGCTGGTAATTTTCACGGTGAATATCCGGCAAAGGCTTTGGATTTCCTCAGTATTGCCGTCCATGAATTGGCATCGATGAGCGAACGTCGGACGGAACGCCTCATCAAACCATGTAAATTTTAAAGAATTATAGCGGCGATTAGTTTTAATCTGAATTTGAAAATTTGCAGCTGAAAGTGGCTTACCAGCGTATTTAGTTTATGACGGTGGGATTAATTCTGGGTTTATGATGGCGCATTGTACTGCAGCGGCTCTCGGTAATTATTATCCACTAGGATTATTTGCAAATATTAATCCCTATCTTAATTAAAAAAAAATAGAGATAGAGATTAGTTTGCTTATAATCGCGATTATTGTCTAGAGTTGATGAATAATTTCAAAAAATTCAAATAGTCTCCGAAAATAAAGTAATTTGTCACCCATCATCGGTCGACAGTCTTACAACTAGCGCAAGCCAAGAGGATCACGTCTCAATGGGTTGTTATTCAGCACGGAAAGCCTTACAAGTAATTGAAAATGTTGAACATGTTATTGCAATAGAATTATTAGCAGCATGCCAAGCAATCGAATTTCTACGTCCATTAAAAACAACAGTCCCCTTAGAGGCTGTTTATGCTCAAGTTCGCAGTGTTGTTAAGTAATTAAAATCGAAAATTTACAAATTACCCCATTAATTTTGTATTTCCCCAACAAACAGGCCATGGGAGAAAGACCGGTTCATGTCGCCTGACATCGAAGCTGTACGCAAATTATTACTAAACAACGAAATTTGGATAGCCGTACAACACCACATGATGTACTACCATTCGCCGGAAGAACACGAAACGCGCGTATTTAGCCCAACTTCTACGAATATCGGACCGGACCGCGAACGGCCCAAAGTCCGGACGGCACAGAAACGCAAGAGTCCCTCAGAAGAATTGTGTTAATTTAATTGTATCGGTAGCGGATAAATAAATATTTTAGAATTTGAAGATGAAGTATTCTTTGGGTAACGGCCGGCCCCGGTTCACGTCCGGCCCGTATTTCTCCAAAACAAATTCGGGTTTGATCGAAATCCAACCGTATTGGTGGTTAACAGTCGCCGGCACCGGGAAGATCGTTCTGAGATCCAATTCTTGTTGTTTGCCTCTATCTTCGGGTCGTGTGTACGATTTTAATTTCGCTTCAAGTTGCTTCCGCATCGCCTCGTACTCGTCGAGTATCCAGCCCCATTTAGTCTTCCAAAGTTTCCTTGCGTTCTCCTCACTGGCAACGGAAGCTTTGAACATAACATCCTGGTGGACGGGATTTTTTATGATTTTCGGTTGGCCAGCAGCGTCGATAACCATTTTATTGACATCGAAAAAAAACTGTCATTTTGACAATAATTCTATTCGAATAGAAGTACATGTGGAAGATATGAAATAATAAACAATGCGGAAAAGCGCACGCGCTCACTTAACCAGGGCTCGGGACACAGTTCTGGCAGCGGTGTTGATAAGGAGACTCGCGTCGCGACGCTCTCCTCGGCCTCTCAATACAGACAATTGCTTTGATTTGACAAAAACAACAATAAAACCGACGACAACTCGAAAATTCGACCGTAAATCCACCAATTTTCGAATAGTTACAACCGCAATTGGAGGATGATATTTTGCGAAATCGCCAAGATAATAGAGAATTTTTATTGTTATGCAGTCGGTTGATATTGAAGTGCACATTGGGAACGTCAATAATCACCAATCAAAAGAATAAGATTTAAATCAAATTTAAATCAAATCGTATAGACTCAATCGTTCAAATGGTCTTGATTTAAGGAAGCGATTGTTTTAAAATCCTGCACATGTTGCTACCGTTTGAAATATGTTCAACGAAACTGCGATAAATTTCGAGTGAATTTCGAGCAATTCCAAAAAGAATATTATGGCCGATCACGATAATTTCGACGATGAGGTAGGATCTAATTAATTGTTAATACTTTTCTAACAGCACAAATGGTGGATGCGCCGGGAGATTTATAATTTATTCTTCAAGTTTAAACGCAACCGGAACCGGAAATCATTACAAAAACTATCGCATGAATAAATAACCGGATTAATTATCGAGCTTACGGACGATTTATTCGATTTTAAATTGTCTCCATTTGTTTTCTAGTTGTTAATTATAGTAGAATCGATAAATAGTAAAAAAAATTGACCTTCTGGATAGATAATGTATTGACATAATTGCAGATAATACCACCTGTTTGACATTGGGGCGAATTATTCCAATTTGAAACTATCTCAAACACCTGAAATATCCGAAATAAGGTCAATAGAAGGGTGGCTTTTACTGTAATAAGAATCGTGCCTTTATCTCTTCCTGCATTGCTATTCAACGGTGCAATTTAATCTATTTTTCTCCGTTTAAGTGAATTCAATTGCCTTATTATTCAGTACAACGTTTTTAATAAACTGGCGAACTTTTAAAACTGTGTAGACTAATTAAAAGTGATGGTAATTCGCGCATAATTCTCATCGAGTTTGTAGAATTTAAAGAGAATTCTTTTAAATTAAAACTCACAATAGATGAGTTCGATTTCGAAATTTTCCGATTTTAATCGGCCTTTATTGCGCATAATAAAGCTTTCAATTATTCCACCGTACTCATATATCATTCAATTTTAATCAAATCCGAACGTCTTGTCTGTTGCAACTCGTTTAATTATTTTGTAGCGCTTCAATAACAATAATAAGACGATTATAAATTCTTGTGAGTTCTCCATCAATTAATTAACGATCTTTCTATTCGAGATTGAGTTGTTGAAAGTTTTAGTATTAGCAAATACAGTTACGTTGGAAATTTTGTTAATGAATTTGATGGAAAGCAATTTGAAAGTCATCGTCTTTGGAAATACTGGAACGTTATTAAATTATAAGTTGGTTGATTAAAATAAAACCGGAGATGGGCTTAATTCGAATCGATAATAATCGAAATTCTCGCCAACAATAAGGTTGGTTGGTTTAATTAAATTGGTAAAAAATCGATAGTTAGAAATTGTGTTGTAAATTATACAAAAACAGGAAATATAACGTCAGTTTGGTGGAGAATCGTGTGGAAGTGTACGATAAGAACCATTCAACAATAACTCAAATCTACAATTCTATAGATTTAGAACGCTAGAACAAAACGAGTTATAATTTTTAAACAATAACAAAATCGGTATCAATAGTGTTGGCTCGTTTGTTTCAGGAGCTGGTCTCTAGCAATACAAATCAACGAAATTGGCGTGGTATTCTTATTGCACTACTAGTTATTGTTGTCGTTTTGGCATTGATTGTAACGTCCGTTGTGTTGTTGACGCCGCCAGATGAAGGGCCCCGTGTTAAAGGCAACCGTTTTAAATTACAAGACATACTCAGCCACGAATTCCAACCGTTACGTTTTAATGGGACCTGGGTGTCGGGTCAGTTGTTTACAATTATTCCACCAACCCCACAATGGAGTTATTAGAGCGCGAATTCGGCTACCAAGCGTTTTTTTAATTGTCCAGTTAAAACAGCCCCAATTCGATCTTACGGTATTTTTATCGATTGATCTAATTGAATTTTTTATTTTCACAGATGAGGAATTAGTTTTTAAAGACCAGTGGGGTGGAATCAGTGTTTTGCACGCATCGAATCTCACAGTGCGGACTTTAATGTCGAACCAAACCTTTGTAAGTTGCTTCTATATTTAGAAAAATACTCTATAATTTCAGCGTATTGTTTTTTTGTTAATTCACAAAAACCCCAACAAATCTGAAATTTTTTGTTCAGTCGGCTATAGAAAGTTATAAATGTTGACGACGATAACAAAGAAAAAGTAATAGGACGTAAAATTTTCACTGATCTATCTACGAAAAAATTTACGATCGTCAGCAACGAAACAACAAAACATTGACATTAAAGTGGCTAACGATAATTATCGACCGTATTTGTAGAGGAAATTACTGAAAGAATCGCGTAAATTTAGATTTAATAGCATGAAAATCAACAAGAACGATGCGAATAGAATATAAAGAACGCAAATGTTATCTAATAAGCTGGATTTCCCAACTACAAGCCAAATCTTGATGGATTTCGTTCGTTCGAATCCATTAATAATAAGAAATACTCCCCCAAAAGCTCGCCTTATTCTAGCGATATTTCCCCGGTCTTTATTTATATTCAACTTGAAAAAGCGAACTTATCGATCTTTCGTCTCGTTTAATATACAATTAAAGTCGACTAATTCAGCTCTAGAATCGTTCGTGTTCCGAATTCATCGTGTTTGAATCTAGATTAGATTCGCTTAGACATTTTTCAAAGCTTCAACAATAAGAACATGAGCGTTTAGTTAAATTTGAGAGCTTCAAATTAGATTTTTAAGCTCGTCTTGAATTCCTATTGAAGAGAGTTTATACAGACGGAAATGAGTTAAACGGATATACGAATCAAATAAGGATTAATAGAAATGGAAGGTATACGTGGAAAGAACTTGCCCCTAGGGCCGGATATCGGGTGAAATGGTTGAAATTTGATACAACTTACACCTTAATAAACGTTTTAGTGGAAATGGGGCGAAAATCGATATAGAGTTTATTATTTGAGTATTGTTGCAAAAAATTCGAATATTTCGAGTTTTCTTCTCTAAAATATACAGTTTTATTCTGCTTTTTCATAGATTACAAGAAAACTAGAGAATTATCCAAGTTTCTACTTATAAAACTAGAATACTACTTATTTTACTGAAACAACTAGAGGAAATAATAAATTCTTAAAGTTTTTCTCTTGTAGAGATTGTAATAGAATAATTATCCCACTAATTACCGAATTTTCAACAAAACTCTAATTGAAGATTCCCATTTTTCCCGAAATAAAAGACTAAAATCGAATTAATTTCAATTATATCTCAATAAAACAGACACGATGCTCGTATTCTGTAACTATACCCAAACGAAACTCTATCAGCATCATTTGAATCAGAATCATTCAAATATTTGAGCTGTTTTTAATAGTTCCAGAATACGAGCCAAAAAACTCAATTAATACTCTGAAACTTGGCCTAATTGTTGTCGAACAAATTCAAATTTGCATATAAAAAGTCCTTAATGATAGTTTAATAAAGAATTTCTGCCTACCTTAACGGAAATGATTCAAGAATTCCGTACAATTTCCTCGAATAAAACAATGCGAAACAAGAACAGTGATAGTATTGTGGAAAATTTGCTTTTATAAAAAAAAAACAAACGCCCGGTTATTTACGATATCACATTCTTAATGTTGGCTTCTTTTGTACGTGTTGTGTTCATAACGTTTAGAATGGGAAACCTCCAAAGTTACATGTTCATAATTCAATTGTTCTCGACAAAAGAAGGCTATATTGTCAAGAACCATCAAAATCAACGTGTTTGTTAGTTAACATTTTCACAACTAGTCAAGTTGTCTTGTTGTAGAATTGCTAGAACAAATTCCTGTTTGATACTTGAGATTATAATTATAAAGTTGTTTCAATAGAAAAGTAAAATATCAGGAGCGGACTGGATAGGGCGGGTAGTCGGAGATTCGGCCGGGGCCTTCAGGAGGCCCATGCCATTGCCTTTTCAATTTAAATTTAAATACAAAAGATAATTTAACACCAACTTTTAATAAGCGATAACTCGCTTGTTTTTGGAAATATCGTAAAAATTGAAACGGATTTAAAAAGAGCATTTCAATATGGATATAAAGACTTTTTCGTTTCAGAAAATTTTGTTTGTAATATTTTACAATATTTTTATATTTTTCCTCATAACTTGATCAATATTGTTTATTTTTCTATGATTCTGACAAAATCTATAGAAAATTGAAAACGCTTTCCAAATATTCAAGAAATTTTCTAATCGACTCACTAGTTTTCCAGAAAATTGTCAATGAAATAAGCGCCTGTATTACACCTTTTTTCGATTTAGTGTCCAAATATATTTGCTTTTTAATAATCGATAACTTCCTTATTTTCGTAAATCTTGCAATGAGTAAAACAACAATAGAAAGAGCATTTCAAAGAGTATTAGAGGAGGTTTTTGATTCTGGAAAATTGCACTTGAATTTGAATTTATTCAGGAAAATCTAGGGGCATAATTTTCTCGTATATTTTTGCACATTTTTCTATATTTCTGCCGCTAATTTAGCCAATATTAAAAATTTACAAACGATATTTGCACAGTTTATAGAAAATTGAAAGCGTTTGCCAAATATCCAAGTTTTTGCACATTTTTCTATATTTCTGCCGATAATTTAGCTAATATTAGAAATTTACAAACGATTTTTGCACAATACATCGTAAATGGAAAGCGTTTTCCAAATTTCCAAGAAATTTCCCAATCAGTTTCCTAGTTTTCCAGGAAATTGCCAAAAAGTGCCTGTATTGCGTCTTTTTTCGATTTGGTGTCCAAGCAATGCCAAAATTTAATAACCGATATCTTCTTTGTTTGATGATATATTATAATGAATCAGGCAGCATTAGAAAGAACATTTCAAGGGGTATTAAGGAGGGTGTTCGTTTTGGAAAATTTCACTTGAGTTTGAATTTATAGATCAAAATCTAGGAGCATGATTTTTCGCTATATTTTTACACATTTTTGTATATTTTCGTCGATAAGTTGGCCAATATTACAAATTTACGAACGATTTTTACATAGTATATGGTAGATGGGAAGCGTTTTCCAAATCTCCTAGAATTTTTCCCAGTCGACTTGCTAGTTTTCCGGGAAATTGCTAAAAATTGAAGGACCTCTTGTATTGCTTTTTAATAATCGATAACTCGTTAACTTTTAGAGGTAAATAAGTATGAATAAGAAAATTCAAGGAACATTGCATCTTGAAATCTTTCTAATGAAGATCTGGAGCGTATTTTTGAATCTCCACCGGAGCTAAAATGCTCCAATCCGCCACTGTATTCGGTTGAAATTAAAGCGTATTCATTTCGAACAATCGCTGATCGATTCTTGTTGTTAAAAAATTGATGATTGGGATTTGTGAAATGTTTCTGTTATCGACAGGTTTTAAATTTAATCTTATTTTCAAACGTAATAGAACCTCGTATTCTATCAACAAACAAAACCAATTTCTCCAATTTCTAGCTCTAATTTATTGTTTGCTTTGTAGTTGCGTTTGAATCCGGCAAAATTCCAACTATCACCAGATCAACGTTATATTCTATTAGCTCAAAATGTACAGAAATTATTCCGACATTCTTATTTAGCACAATACACAATCTATGATATACAAACAGGGTAAGTTAATTAAATGTAATAATTAATTTTATAATATTGAGGTTTATGTAAAATCATAGTAATGATTTCCCGTTACGACCAATGCCTGAAACCGAGGAGCATCCGTATTTATTGCTTGCTGAATGGGCGCCGAAAGGTCACGGTTTAATTATGGTGCAGGATTATGATATTTATTATCGTAAAAGTCCAACTTCTCATACCGGCTATAGGATAACAAATACCGCAATACCTGGAGTTGTGAGTCATGGAGTGCCCGATTGGCTTTATGAAGGTAAGACTTGAACAATATCAGAGAACATTTTAGCAGAATTAGGGCCTGTAGCTCATCGAGAAGTCCATCAAAACACGCTTCACCAATTAGACACATAAAACGACTTAAGGGGACGAGGTAGATCTTAGGATTTTCACCGGCGAAAATGTGAATTTGCAACTTGCGATTTCTCGCTCATCCTTGGGACTACGACAACCGGAAATAGATTTTTGAAAAGAGCATTTCTTATAGAATCCAACGGTTCTTTCCGTTTTTCAAAATATTGATACAAATTTGAATTACAGAGGAAAATTTAACAACGTGTTTTTTTCGTATTTTTGTACAATTTCTCGTATTTTCTCTTATAACTTGGCCAATTTTGATTATTTTGCAAAAATTCTTGTATTGTTAGATAGCCAATAAAAAGTTCTTTTCAAATATTTAAGAAATTTTCCAATTCCGCTGTTAGTTTTCCGGAAAATTAAGAAAACATCTGGGGGGAGATATAAGAATTTGGGCACAGTTTTTATTTTACAGCATTGATCAATCCCTCATTTGAAAGTTGATACAAAAACCGAGAGGAATGTGAAGCCCTTTTTTTGAAACTTTGAAAATTGCCTGCATTATCGCGGATAATTCGACTTGATTTTCTGGCATTGTTTTCACTTATTAAAATTAATTATTTTACTTTGAAATACATACGGTTAGGTACAAATTCACATTTTCGCCGGTGAAAATCCTAAGATATACCTCGTCCCCTTAAGAAGACCCAAAAAAGAAGTTGATTTTTTTTATTTCTTACTTTATAGAAGAGATATTGGGCACAAATTCGGCGCTATGGATGTCTAGTGATGGTCTCCTATTAGCTTTCGCCACCTTCAACGATAGTCTAGTTGAAGAATTACGTTTCCCATGGTACGGTTCGGTTAATGAAGGCCGTTTATATCCGGATATACGTTCATTGAGATATCCAAAACCTGGAACTAGAAATCCAAAAGTTACGTTGACAGTAGCCGATTTAGCGGACACCTCCAATATAAAAAAGAAGACTGTTATACCGCCATTAGCATTGGCTAATACGTAAATTTCCCCAAATAATTCCATTCTATTATTCTTGTTGTTGTTGTTGTTGTTGTAGTGATTATTATTTCACAGCCGTATCGTGGATTAGTTTAACCGAAATTTCTGTAGTATGGTTGAATCGACCGCAGAATTTATCATTGATAACAATCTGTACGACCCCAAAATGGGATTGTAGAGAGGTAATAAATTATAATGTAAAATATATAATTTTTACGCAATTTTTTTCTCTAAAGACCCAACGGATAAGCAGCGACGGCCACGGTTGGGTCGATATGGGCGACAGTCCAATTTTCGGCACAGATAGCAGTAATTATATAACAATAGCGCCGGTACGCGATGGTCCTGCTGGTTATTTCCGACATGCCGTTTCTGTCAATATACCAAAACGACGGATTATACCATTAACTCATGGTAAATATGAAGTGACACGTATTCTAACTTGGGACCATTCCAATGATGTTATGTAAGTCCGTTTTTTTCACAGATTTAACAAAAATCGTGTTGTTCGTAGATATTTTTTAGGAATACCCGAAAATAAACCAGGCCAACAACACTTATATCGTGTAACTTCAGTACCACCCAGAACTGGAGCTATTCTACCTCCTCCGATTTGTTTGACTTGCGTTGAAGAAACCTCCCCAACTTACTATTCGATAGATGAAGATATCTATTTGTTGAAAACCCGCTATCGGGATGAAGATACAGAAGAATTGGATGTTTTAATAACAACACCGCCATCGATACGGCGCAAAAAGAAGAAACAACGACCTGTAGCGTTAGAAGAACCGGCATGTCTCTACCATAACGCTATATTTAGCCCGAAATCCTCCTATTTTGTGCTCGAATGTCTAGGTCCAGGTATCCCGACAAGTTCGCTCTACAAAACAACAATGCCCAAGCCGAAATTACTGGTCCACATGCAGAATAATACGCATTTAAAGGAGTTAGTAGCAAAAATGGCAATGCCGCAAATACGGACATTTCCGGTACAGATATCCGGCGGTTATCATGCCCATGTTCGTTTGCATCTACCGCCCGGTTTGCGTGAAGACGAAATCACACGTTATCCGTTAGTTGTGCAAGTTTACGGCGGTCCAGGTAGTCAATTAGTAACCGAACGTTGGCGTATCGATTGGAATACTTATTTGACTGGCTGTAAAGATTTCATTATCGCCCAAATTGATGGTAGAGGATCAGGTGGACAAGGACATCAATTATTGCATAAAGTTTATTATAAATTGGGTTCGGTTGAAGTTGCCGATCAATTAGAAGTTACCGAGTAATTAAAATTTATTAATCATTTCAATTTAAATTAATCGATTAATTTTAGATATTTAATAGACACGTTGCATTTTATTGATAAACGTCGGGTAGCTGTATGGGGTTGGAGTTATGGTGGATTTGTAGCCGCTCTAGCTCTAGCCAGTCCGAAAAGTGTTTTCCATTGTGCCATAGCTGTAGCGCCGGTTACAAATTGGCGACTTTACGGTAAATCAATTAAAATTCACCCAAATTATTCGTTTAAAATTCCCAATTATAGATTCGGCTTATACTGAACGTTATATGGGCTTGCCGAATGTTACCGATAATTATAAAGGCTACGATGAAGCTGATGTTAGTAAAAAGGCGCATTTGCTTAAAGATAAAATGTTCTATTTAGTACACGGTACGGCCGATGATAATGTCCATTTACAACAATCAATGGCGCTTGTTAAAGCCCTATCGGAAGCCGGGACTCTATTCCGACAACAGGTAGGTTCGATTTAAGGGCCTGCAGTACCTCTTTTTCGATCAAATTTCCGTTTTTCAAGCGCTTTCAAAGGCTCAAAGCAATGACGATTCTCATTTTGGAAAAATTTAATTAACTTTTGATTTATAAGAAAATATAGGAGGAGTAGAGAATACTGTTGGCATCGAAAAAGATGTACTGAGAGCCTTAAAATAATCCAAAAATATTAATTATGGGTTTTAAGATATACCCGGATGAAAGCCACAATTTGGGCGGTGTTAAGAAGCATCTCTATCGCAGTATGAGCCAATTCTTTGAGGATTGTTTCAAGAAACAGGTACCGCCCGAGCTTAAGTCGGGTTTAAGGAATGACATTGAGTAGTATACTTTTAATGATTTCTTTCAATAATTTGCACATTGTTGTACATAAAACGGTGGATTCAATCAATATTTGGAAAATATTGAGCAACTGTAAGGATGTTATTTGTGATGAAAGTGCCAAATTTTCGATGTGTATCATCCGAGATGATAATCATAAACGACAACAATCAGTATTATTAATTAACACAATGAATGGTGAATTAATTATAACAACATATCTAAAATGCTTTCGTTGAAATTTTAATCCTAAAATCGAATCGTTTTTAATTGACCAAAACATGATCTTTATCTCTAATTATTAATAACAATGTTTTATTGTAGTAGAGATGAAGATTACGGCAATTATCGGTCGTATTCTCTAATTTTTTGCGTTACTATGACAACGCCGGTAACGAATCAATAAAAAGTTACAGAATACTACTGCATGTTTGTTAATTCTATTGGACTTTTTAAAGTAGCTGTAGTTGGAGGTCTAAATTTGGAATGAATTCAACACGAATCTAATAGAAAATTTCTGTCTTGTGGAGAGTTCCGTCTTCCAAAATATAAGCGTTTTAAAATTGAAATTCGCAAAGTTTCTCCATTATTGTCATCGATAACTCAAGTTTCCGTTACAACAAGAGTTTCATTTATCAAACGATTTTTGTCGACAATCTATCCGCAGAATAACCGATAAAATATCGGTATTCTCTACAGAATTTACAGTTATTACGATGTTGATTTTCAATTTTCCATTATTGACAAAGTTTCCAATCAATTCTCGATATTTCTCGTCAACAAGATAGGAATTTCTTCAACTTTCTCATATCTAAGCAAACAATAGAGGAGTTATTGTTGAAACGAGAATTTATTCCATCAATTTAGATAATTGGCTCGATTTTAATGGAGATTAATATACGTATACTTAGATAATACAATTAATTAACCAATTAGTTGATTTGTACAGACGTGGGTCCAATGACTGTTCTCTATTTTTCCAAACTTAACTCTTAAATTCTACAAAAATAGACAATGAATTTAATTGAAATGCACCGTGTGTAATCGTTTAGCAATTAAATAAGAAATTAGCAATAATTTTCAATCTATACAATATTTTTAATAAGCTAAAACACTAATTAGAAAGGCCAATCTTCTACTTAATAAACAATGACCCCTAAATTGTTGTAACAAATTGTTATAAAATTGTTGCTAATTAAAAATAATTAAAAGAATAATCTAAATGCTCAAAAATACTGTCGTTAATAAAAATTGTGATTCTAAAATAAACGATTTTCTGTTGAACTATTTCTGTTAATCCTCTAGCTTAGATTTAGATTCTTCTAATTAGCAATAGATTATTGTTAGTGATAAGATTGATAAGATTTTAATGATAAAATAGCCTTAATGTCGTCGATCATGTGATACGTTTCACCACATGCAATTACAAGTTTATTGTAAATAAATCTAGTTGAAATTATTGAAATTTCCTTGCATTTCATCAGATAAATGTTGGTTCACACTTGATAAACGATCGTAATTATAGCGACGATTGTTCTATCATTTGAAAATATTCTAGATTAGCTTGTAATTATTGAAATTTTCTTAGATTATTATACGAAATTAAACAAATAAAACGATAGTTCAATCTGTGTTGTTTTAATTGTAAACTTTCGGGATATTCTCCCGGATCCAGGCGATGTATTTCTTGATGTTGGTGTAAACGCTGGGCACACCAGCCGCCCCACATTGGTCCGAACCGAACGATAAAATCCCGACTTGATAATTGGTGTTACCATGGCGGACAATCAATGGTGATCCACCAAAACCGCTACAAGCATCATTACCGTTTTCGCCCCCAGCGCAGATTTGCTCCTCAGTTATAGGTAGAGTTCTGCCATAAATATTGATACAAGTTTGTAGATCGACGATCGGCAACTGTAGAACTTGCTGATAAGGTGATGGTTCTACAATTCACAAAAAGAGTGAAAATTCGGCTAAAATCCGGCGTTATTTACCTGTCTGTCGGGCGTTCCTCCCCCAACCGATCAGATAAGCATTGATATTGGTGACAGACCATGATTCCGGCAAACAAATCGGTTGTGAAGTTACTAAATCAAGCATAAAGTAGAACGTTGAATTTCCCATATTTTCGCCTTACCTGTATAGTTAATCGGTTGGCGCAGTACAATCAGTGCGATATTGTTGCGAAATGTTTGTTTCTGGTAGTCAGGATGGACAATAACGTGACTTAAACTGACATCCTGTACGGGTAGACCGCAAAATTCGGAATTACAGTCGATATCCGAACGCGAATTCCACTCACCTACACGTACTGAAAATCTAATCAATCAATTAATTAATTGATTCCGAAAACACGCTAATTTGCGTACAATTTATAATTATCGGCGCGCGCTAGGGCGCAATGAGCGGCAGTTAGAATCACACGATTATTGATGATTGAACCACCACAAGGATATTTCACTTCCCCGTTTAAAGTATCTAAAATTTAATCAAACAATAAACAATAAAGAGATTGATAACAGAATCTACTTCGAAATCCGACTCGTACTACCCATGGATAGGCGCCGAGACCTTCGTAATTTTCGCCCTGAACTTGCGATAGTCCACAATGTTGCCCATCGACCATTTTACCAGAATTGATGTTATTCAATGGGTCGCTAATTAACGGACAACAAACCAAACCAGATCCTGTATAACCGCAACCTAAACTACCAATTCTACAAGAAATAGTTCGGCTGATTAGCCCAATTTGTCGAATATTCGATTAATAATAACCTGTCCGTATTGACGCAATCATTTTTTAGAACATTGTTGAGATAGGGGCATTGTTCTAAGGGTAGGCATTCGGTGTTGCTTGGGCAAAAAGCGCTCGGTTGCCTGTATTCAGCTGGAAAGAGTTTAGAGGTAATTCAATATAAATTTTGCAAGAAATCCAAAGTTTATCTGAGTTTAAATATTCTCTTTGAGTGAGCTTGTCGAAAAATTTTTGAGCAAAGAATTGTCGCTTATTTTCCAACAGATTTTAATGATCTAAACGGAATTTGAAAGGGTATTTCAAGCTGCATATCGTAGATTATTTCGATTTGGAAAATTCGGAAGCAATTTAGAGTTACAGAAGGAGATCTAAAACATGTTTTTTTTGCGTTTTTTTTTTATATTCCCCTCATGATTTCGATGATTTTCAATGATTTGTTTAGCTAAAAGACGATGGTTAATTAAAGAAATTGTGGAAGAATACACGAATCTCCACTGTGGCCAAAGTGTATAATTTTTATGGTAATTTATGTTATTTTTTATTTTTGAGCAGTATGCATGGTTAGATACGACCTTCGTATTTTTTATAAAATAAATTTTTAATATATTAAACATATAAAAATATAAATTTTTAACAATTATAACCGAATAATTGGCGTTAAAGCAGTCTATCTTCGCTCATTAAAATTTCAAATAATTGTAAACTAACTCTAATTACTACTTTCCTCGCCTATATTTGCTTTATTTTTGTAATGAATAGACTTTAGACTTTAATTTGCATAATAATGGAAAATTCTTACCGAAAACTAGTAATATTTGAGCAAACTTCAATGTTATAAACAACTTAATCATCTTGTCCAGTTCTAAACTGTATCACTGTTAATAACAAAATGAAATTACAAATAAATTTTCAAATAATTTATAATAATGACCTTCCGACAACAACAACAATAACGAGAAAAAAACGAAAAATTAAATCATCATACATGCGTAACACTGGTTATTTATCAAAGGGGATATGCCCCACCATAATTGCCCCATCAACGACATCATTTCGTTTTTTCCACTAGAATTATCGATTTGTAGATCAAAGATGAATTGTGAATCGATCAAAACGACCACAAATAAAGACTTGACCGGTTTAAATAATCGAAGACACGAACTGTAAATAAATAAATTGGAAAACAGGGAGCAATTCTACAAATTTTTACAACTTTCTCCCAATTTCTAGCCGTAACTCGCGTGTTTTATTTTCCAATTAACCATGGATTATCAAATTGTAGGATTCTTGTAGATTATAATTATCAATTCTATGAAGTATTGTGGAGATTTGTGCGAATCAATCGAGTTAATTCCCACAAAAAATCAAATTAAACTCACTAATGATTTATTAACGAGTATTTTTTCAATTTTGTTGTTTTTATTGAAAATAAAGGCATAACTCGAGTATTTGAGGTGCAATTCAGCAGTCCTAGAGTAAAATCGCTGATTGCGCTTTTATTTTATGATTAATCTCAATATTTGCATCGAATTTTAATAATATTCTCCTTTTAATCAATCTAGAATTAGCATCAAATTTACATTTAAATCACCTAGAATTGCCGATTTATTATTAATATGGATGATGCTCAATCGATATTTGCACGTTCTAATTCATATTAAGATATTAATAATTAATTTAATTTTAGACGAGATATTTCAGGCTTCAATTTGCATATTGATTTATCAAAAATTCGCCACAAAAAGCTCATATTTTGATGGAAAATCAGCTTAATTGAAACTGCAAGATTAACGAAGCAAATCGGCTAATTATCGGAATTGAGGCAGACTAATTGGGAAGTCTAATTGCTGAAATTAAATCGAAATTAAGCATCGAAAAGGCTGAAATTATCTCAAAATTCTTCTTAAACCATGTCGACAGGGTAATTATTGTTTTTCAATTGTAAACATGCACGATTGACTGCGACCTCTAAACGTATGATTTTTATATTTATAAAATGTTTTTTTTCGTGTAGTTCACATGTAGATTATGTTTTATTATAATCACGATTATTATTGTCAAAAACTTAAATAAATGACCAAGACCGAATTTATGTGGTTCATTGGAAATTTTTCTTGTAGCGCATTTAGTTGAGATTTTTTACAATTAATCGATCGAAATCCAGGCCAACAATCAGCGGATAATTCTATTTTTTTAATAAAATATTAGACGCCTCCAGTGGTTTCTATTCTCTGGTGATTGTTTTTTCCATAACACTAATTGATTATTCGACGTTTCTATCCAATAAATAATAATCGAATGGACGATCAAAAGCGACCACGAATCAACATTATGAATTTCAAATTAAACGAGCTTTAATAAAATAAAAAATAAAAAAACTGTAAGTAATAATGATACTCCAGGGGAAAATCATTATTCGTTTCAAATTGTAAGTGTCGATTGTAGGAAATGTTGCTCAAATTATATTCGAGAATTTTGATCAATTTCTTGGTGGAGAAATATTTCCACGATAGAAGATGTTTGATTATTTTCACCGATAATAGCAGTGATTATAATTTCGATTATAACGGTTTTTTACCGGCAATAAAACTATATGGCGAAGATCCAAATTTCGATTTAATCTTCAACTATCAGGGCTGTCAAGGTATTTTAATCAACACTGAAGATCCGAGTGTGATCATCGAACGATTCGAGTATGAAATTCGGCACAATCTAGAAAGATTCAATCGTCGGCGTTATTTGATTCTATCGAATTTTAACGAGAATTACAAAAGAATCTATCAACTACCCGAATTGTATTATATTCTAGATTTATTGGTCGTTTATACCGAAATTATCGGCGATTAATTTAGAGAAATCGTTGGATTTTATGGAGAATTACGAGATTATGTTCGAGTTTCAAACGCATAAATACATTGGAATCACTAATCATAATCAATCGATTATTTTGAATTATTGGTTTGGCAACAATCAAACTTTCGGATCTAGCACAAATTTATTTCCGAATAAATTAAGAAATCAACGTGGTAGAGAACTACGTATGGCTACATTCGATTATCCGCCATATTCAATAATCGGCCATACAGCCGAAGAATCGTACGGTTCGGAATATTCAATCGGTTATTTTTTTGCAAAAAAGTACAATATGACGCCTGTTCTTGTCCTTAATGACGATTATTGGGGGAATATTTACCCGAATGGAACGGGATATGGGCTGTTGGGGAATATTGCTGAAGATAGAGCCGATATTGGGTTCGGTAAGGCAAATTTTGAGTTAAATTTAGCGTCTAAATCTGCAAATACTTCTCCATAATTAGGCAAAAGATCTTTATTTATTGATCAAATTTGACTATTATCATTAATTCAAACAGTTTTAATTTTATAAATATAGAAATTTATTAGTTTTAGTTCGATTAAACTAATTTTAATATCAACTAAACAATAAGACACGATTTGATTGGGGCGAAAAATGGTGGATGCGCCGGGCAACAAACAATTAATTTTCCTCCACTTTAGTCTTTTTCTCTGGGTAATCTGCAAATTTTCCAAATAAATAGGCGAATTATGGGGCTCCAAATCTCCTCAGACATTAAGATCCGACACTATTACAATGTTTTTGTTAATTTTTATAAAATTCAGGTTTTAATTTCATAAATATAGAGAATTTATTCGTTTTAGTTCGATTAAACTAATTTTAATACCAATAAAACACAAATTTGATTGAGGCGAAAAATGGTGGATGCGCCGGGCAACAATTTTTCTGAACTTTAATCTTTTTTCTTTATAATCTCCAAATATTATGCGGTAAATAGACGAATTATATGACTCCTAATCTCCTCAAACATTTAGATTAGGAATGAACTCTATTTTGATAATTTTTATAAAATTTCAGGCGCTTTATACACGTGGGAATTCTGTTATCATCACCTAGATCTAACGAAACCATCAGTTCGAACTGGAATAACATGCCTAGTTCCGGCACCAAAGTCGGTAATCTATTTCAAATAAGCCAATAATTGATTTTTCAACGTTTTTAGATTAGCAGCCGGCTGGTTGACACCGCTTATCTCGTATACATTCGACGTTTGGATTAGTATCATTGCCATATTTTCACTGAGCGTAATAATATTGACATTAAGTCAACAATTTTATAACAATCTCGACCAAAATGAGGAGAATAATGGGAATTATATTAACATATTGATATTGCTCAGCAAATCAAGTTTGCTAGTTTTCAAACAACTCGTAGTTCAAGCTTTAACAAATTATGAATTTCCGAAAAAACGCATTAATAAATTTATCGCATTTTTAATGTTAATATTCGGTTTAATAATAACAACGATCTATAGTAGTGGATTTACAACAATTATGACGATACCACGGTACGAAGATCCAATAAATACAGTCGAAGATTTAGCTAAAAGTAATCTACATTGGTGTGCAACAGACGAGGCTTGGATAATGTCAATTAAACAATCAAACGATGTAAAATATTAAAATTGATATGAATAATTAATTATTTAACTAATATTCCAGACAATAGATAAGAAACTGGTTGAAAGATTCATTGTAGGATCTGAAGAAGAACTACATCAATTAGTGAAAACTTTCAATTACGGTTTCTCAATTGAACGTCTACCTTCTGGTAATTCCCCCAATAATCAATCAATTCTACAATTAATTAACTTCATTTACAGAAAATTTCGCAATCGGTAAATATGTGACTGATGATCTGCTTGTCAATTATCGTCTAATGCAAGAAGATCTCTATTGGGAGAATTGTGTTGTAATGACACGAAAAAGTTCCGTACTCTTGCTAAATTTAGATTTATTCATATCGAGAATGTTTGAAGCCGGTTTGATATCACAATGGCAAAATCAAGCCGTACTATTATTTATGGATTTCCAAACACAAAAAATTGTTAAATATTATAATCACCAACATCTATCCCAAGGGAATAATCATGAATTGGTTGAGTTGAAATGGGTACATGTTGAGGGTGTCTTTGGCATTTTAATTATCGGCCATTTGATTAGTGTGATGGTTTTCGTGCTGGAATTGTTGGTTTATAGAAGGGCACAAAATTTATCACGAGAGTATAAACAATGATTGTTAAAATATTGTCGGAAATAATAGTAAATGGAGCAAAAACTGCTCGCTAGAGTGATTTTCAGCTAGGCATATTTAAGAATCTTGCTTTCATATTGAATAAAAATTACTAAAAAATAATCGATCAAGTTTCCTAATTATTGGAGTTACTAGCATTGTGCAAGAAAATTTGAGAGAAAATATTTAAAAAATCGTCAAAATTGGGAAAAACTAACAATGGAGATTTTCTTTAAAATTCGGATAACGCTTAAAATTTGCCATTAAAATCTATTTGTTACAAAATAAACAATATTGGTCAAGTAATTAGGGAAATTATTAACAATTGTGAAAGATCGAAAAAATCGAATTGAATTCGAATTTTCCAAAAAAATTAACACCCCCTAATGCTCCTTAAAATTGTCTTTCTAACAGCGCTTTACTTGTTGCAATACATCATCAAACAGGGGAGATATCGATTATTAAATATTGACCTTTTTCTAACGAGTCCTTAATCTATTGCTCCTAACCCTCTAATTATTGGGCCAAAATTATTGGATTTTGCTCAAATATTTAATAATTAATAATTGGAAATATCGCTGAACGAAACGATAATTAAGTTGATATTAAACACGAAATACTTGTAATAAAATTTATCAATCGCGTAACAGTAAATCGTGCACAAATTAGTAGTTGTATTCACGGAAATAATAAATAAATAATGAATTTGTAAGGGTAGATTCGGATAGAATATCAGTAAACGCAGGTCAACAAAGTGGTTGTTTGTAAAAAATTTATAAATCATGGCCATAGTATTGTTGAATAGAGTCGTAGCTTGATTCATATTTCACTACATTTGATATATCTGATCAAAAAAACAAGCTACGACGCTACTTAACCAAACTATGCCCACGATTATGTAAAATAACGCTGTTAGGAAATATGCGTTTGGTTTTCAGGATCTGAACGTAGGTTTATTACAGCTTTCATTAGGCTAAATTTGTAGACATAATGAGAATTCCATTAAGGATAATGATGTTTTTATTTCAAAATAAAATAAGAATTAGTGTTTATCTCGACGCAAATAGTCAAAATTGGGTCAATTGAAAACAAAAATTGTTGATTTTTTTAGAATTACAACCATTAAAACTGTAATTATTATAAAGTTACAGTTTTGAATACTTTAATTTCTATTACAACACAATGTTGTCTGTCTTCTATCAAACTACATTTTTGATAAATCTAATAATCGATCATTATTTTCAAAATTACAGTTGCGTGTTTATTTTGAGAAATCAAGACCGTTTTCAGTACTCTTCTCAATTACCAGTTGTCGTAATTAATATTAAAAATTCGCCGGATTATAGTTTAATGTTCAAAAATTACGGCTGCCATGGCGTTATTATTGATAGTAACCAACCAGAAATTGTACTGAAAGAAGCTGAAACACGTCTACGTTTCAGTATGGAGCGTTTCAATAGACGTCGATATTTAATTTTGATCAACCCCAATCAAATGGAAAATATTTTCGGATTGAAAGAATTGGATTTTATTGTGGATTTATTGGTGATGAAAACCGTCAATTATCGAAATTATACCGAATCGATTTTCAACAGAAGCGACGATGTGAGTTTCGAATTTTTCACACATAAATACGTGGGTTTCAGCGATCATAATTCGCCGATATTGATCGATAAATGGTTCAATACAAATCAAAGTTTTCTCAATGAAAACCGCAATTTTTATCCCGATAAACTTACGAATCAATTCGGGCGGAAATTTCGAATTTCTACAGTAACTTACCCCCCTTATTCATCAACTGGTAAAATTTCCAATAACAAAGACTTATCAAACTTATTTTTTTATATTTAAGTTGTTGATAATAATTCAATAAATTATTATGGTTCTGAATTAACTACAGCGATGACTTTTGCTAAAATCCACAATATGACACCGATTGTAATGGTAGATGATGTTGAATTATGGGGGAAAATCTATGAGAATTTCACAGGAACCGGCGTTCAAGGTGCTCTATTAGAAGACCGAAGTGATGTGGCAATGGGTGGTGTAGCAATGTGGGAATCTTCTTATCGTTATCTCGATTTTTGTGTACCCTCAATTCGAACTGCAGTTACAGCTCTAGTACCGGCTCCAAAGTAAGTCTTTAAACTAATTCTATCGACTATCAAACAGCCAATTTATTGTTAATAGACTTAAAATCGGCTTATTAACACCGGTTTATGGATTTGGTTCGTATATCTGGTTGACTATTGGTTGTACTTTTATCATTTCTGTTATTGTTCTATCATTGAAATTATATTTCTACGATCACAATAGAGAAATTCGTGAAGTTCGAGAAGGGGGTGGTTTATTACAACATTTCATAAAATCGATTATTCTAGTCTATAAGCTTTTTTTATGCCAACCTATAACGAATAATGAGATGCCTAAAGAGGCCTATACTAGAGTTATTCTAACATTATTAATGATCCTCGGTCTATTGATCACTAGTTTATATTCGAGTTGTTATACGAGTATTATGACAATACCAAAATATGAAAAAGCGATCGATACGCTTCAAGATTTGGTTAATAAACGCTTAAATTGGGCCGGCAGTGATACAGCCTGGCTGGAATCGATAATAGAATTCGAAGAACCAGAATATCGTAAAATTGTCGAATTGTTCGTTGTAGCATCCGAGGACCAATTGGAAATCTATTCGAAGACGAAGAGAATCGGTTTTGCTATGGAACGATTCTCTGCTAGTATTTAATTGAGATTTTCGTCCAATAAATACGATAATTTATCTTATTTTTAGAAAGTTACGCTATTAGTGATTTTATTAAAAGAGATATAATCAAGTATTACCATATAATGAAGTATGATATTTATTGGACATACTGTGTAATTATGGCTCGGAAAAGTTCGGTTCTTCTCCCGGTTTTAAATCGATTTATTTTGGATGCTCACGCTGGGGGATTAATTACAAAATGGCATAATCAAGTAAATTTAAACATACTATTTGACGAATAAACTTGGCAAAATCTGAGCAAAATTTCGACCCGCTAGTTCATCGGAAAGCTGGTCAAAAGTGCCAGTTTTAGGTAATGTTGCGACTCTTGAAAACGAACTGAGCGGATCAAATGACCCAGAGTGACTCAAAGATGCAACTTTAGGAACATCCGTAACTCATTCTGAGCCATTTGGCGTGTGTAAGTTGTTTTAAAAGTAGTTTCTTTGACCAACTTTCAAATGTGCTACAAGGTCCAAATTTGAATTTTTAATAGATTTTTCAAATTACTCTAATTTTAGCTTATCACTCGTATAATTGGAATTAGTTAGAATTTAATAATTTTCAATATTTCAGGCAATTGATGGATGTATGGATTTCTATGTGCATAAAATTCTCCAAAATCAACAAAAAGACCACAATGTTGTTAAATTAAACTGGTCTCATGTTGTTGGTCCATTTACAATTCTATTTATTGGTTATTCAATTAGTAGTGTGGTTTTAATTATTGAAATATCCGTGTACAAAAACAGTAGAAAATTCAAAATTAAGCCGTAATTTAGCACGCAATTCTGCCTAATAGTGTCAATTTTTCATGAATAATTTCTAAATTGGGAGTGTCAAAGGAAAATTAACCTCCTATTACCACTTGTCTCTAGGGATGATTGGTACAATTTTCCAAATTACCACTTTATTTGATGTATTTAAAAATGACCAATTTAACCCCACCAATGCGGTATTATAACTATCTAAATTTTAGCACCACATTCGTTATTATCAGCATTTAATCACCGTTTCTTAAATAGTTAACACTAGTGTGGTAATATCGAATGTTAAAGTTGAAATAATTAATATTTAACTTTGTTTTCCGGTTAAATTTGCATAATTATTATCAATTTATAGAAAAAAGTTATTATCACACTTACATTAAATGTATTATAAAGCATACAATTATTTTATTTGTGCTGATTATCGATTAAAATCGATTCTATTAATGTAATTCCTTGTTTTTAATGCTACCAACATATCAATATTTAATCCAATTAATTACTTATTAATGATACAATTTATGTTTCAGTAAATTATAAAAAAGTTAAACAATTATAATTTCAATAACATTCCTATTTATCACAAGTATCTAAGAGGGTTGTCATTTTAAATAAGTTTGTTGAGAGAAGACAACGGTAAGACTGCATAATGATTTATTTCGAACACGGCACCTTTTCTACACGCTGTACAGAATGGGCAAACAGGATCGATCCGAGGGTGGGGTGTTAGTGGGTGCAACACCCCCCAAGCATTTTACAATCGGCAAATTTTGTAGTAGTCGTCAACCTTTATTTCCTATAATTCCACTAGACATTTTTTTACGAAGTCCAGAAAAATTACATTTGCCAATTTTTGTTAAGGGCAAGGAGTATATCTTATAGTTTTAACCGGCAAAATGTGAATTTCTAACTCGCGATTTCTCGCTCGTTCTTGAGGCTACGACAACCGCAGATAGATTTTTGAAAAGAGCATTTCTTATAGCTTCTAACGGTTTTTCTGTTTTTCAAAATATTGATACAAATTTGAATTACAGACGAAAATCTAACATGTTTTTTGTACAATTTTTCGACTTTTTCTACTTTTTTTAAATATTTTCGCTCATAACTTGGCTAATATTGATTATTTTGCAAAAATTCTTATACTGTCAGATAGCAAATTAAAAGTTCTTTTCAGAGATTTAAAAAATTTTCCGATTCCACTGTTAGTTTTCTGGAAAATTAAAAAAACCTCTGTAAGCTACAATAGGTTTACTTCTACAGTTTTTATCAACCCCTCATTCGAAAACTGATACAAAGATGGAGTACAAAATAGAAGGCGTTTTTTGAAATTTTGAAAATTGCCTGAATTATCGCAGAAAAACCAAGTGGTTTTTCTGGCATTATTTTCACTTATTAAAATTAATTATTTTGCTTTTAAATACATACGTTTAGGTAGACAACTTTGTGCTCTATCCGATTGGCCCATTATTTTTGGAAAAAATGTTGGTTTCTTGTCGTAATTTTGCCAAGATGGCCCTTACACGTAAACAGTGCGAATTTGCCAAATCGAAAATTTGTGGAATCATCAATCATCAATCCAAAGCGAGACACAATTCGATTTAGCAAACTCGCACTTTCTACGTATATGGTGGATTATCTTGCTTGATAATACACAAACATTTTTCTTAGAAAAATCAACAATTTTAACAAAAATAATGGACTAATTGGAAAAAGAACAAAATTATCTACCTAACCGTATGTATTTTAATGCAAAATAATCAATTTTAATAAGAGAAAACAGTGCCAGAAAAACCTCAACTTTAAGATAAAAAGTGTAGAAGAAAACCTGTTGTAGCTTACAGACGTTTTCTTAATTTTCCGGAAAACTAACAGTGGAATCGGAAAATTTCTTAAAGATTTGAACAGAACTTTTTATTTGCTATCCAACAGTATAAGAATTTTTGCAAAATAATCAATATTGGCTAAGTTATGAGCGTAAAATTAAAAAAAAAAAAATTGAAAAAGTCGAAAAATTGTACAAAAAACATGTTAGATTTTCGTCTGTAATTCAAATTTGTATCAATATTTTTAAAAAAAGGAAAGAACTGTCAGATGCTATAAGAAACGCTCTTTTCAAAAATCTATCTGCGGTTGACGTGGCCTCAAGGGTGAGCAAGAAATCGCGAGCTAGAAATTCACATTTTTGCCGGTTAAAACTATGAGTTGTACTCCTTGCCCTTAAATCATACGTTCGGTAACAAAAATAATGTAGTTGTTCATAAAAAATATTTTGCCGTCTGTTTTTATTTAGTTCGCAGAAAAGAAGAAGAGTATAACTAGTACTTGGAAATTTCATTGTTACACACCCCCAAAAGTAAGGTTTTCGGATCGTCCCTGTGGGTAAATAAGGATTCTTAGAGTAGTCAGAGCAGCTAGTGAGAGCTTTTAACAAAATTACAACCTCGTAGCTTATTTAGAAGACGAGTGGCACTCTTAAAAGCATTACAAACGTCAGATGTCTTTTGTGATTTGATTAAAAATTAAGAATTATTTTGCTGCACTTTTTCAATTTTCTGCCTAGTTTAAGATAAAAAAAAATTTAATCGATTTTAATGCACCTTTTAATGTATTGTTTATTATTATTATCATTATATTTCCATTGAATTTATTGTGTGATTAATGTTTTTCATTCCATTTAAAACACCTATATGTATTCGAAATGCATTTATTGCTCTTCACTAACGATTTTAAATATTCAGGTATGCACGTATACGTGAAAGAAATGTAAGTATCTCAATTTTTAACCGATTTTGGTTTAAAAGGCTTATCTTTTATTTCTACCTATTGATTTTTAAGAAATTTCATCCTTCTATTCTACAGTCAACAATAATAAAGTGACCTAACTTTTACAGATAATCTCCACAGAAATTTAAAATAATGCTAACTATGGACCATATTAATACATTACTAAAACTGTTAGTAAACAGTTATTTCATTAAATCAAACTGTATATTCTTACTCACTGATGATTCAAATATAATTGAGCATAATTTTCCATTACCAGTAGTTCATTTTACAAATGAACTATTACCGGAGAAATTATTTCGAAATTATGGTTGTCGTGATATTATTATTAATTATGAGAATTCGCAAGAAATTTTCCAAAAATTTGAATATTTAATTCGTCACCAATGGGAACGTTACAATACTAGACGATATGTGATTTTATGGAAAAATAACACGGAAAATAGTCTACAACAATTTTTCCAACTCGATGAAATTAATCATGTTTGCGATATTTTGTTAATAACAATAGAAAATACCATCAATGTAGATAAACGTGATTATTTTTTAAATAGAATCGATAATAGAAGCGAAATTTATGAGTTGTTCACTCATCAATACGGTGGCAATGAGAGGCCGAGAAGAGTTCTATTGTTGGATAAATGGTTTTCTGAAAATTCGAGTTTCTTGTTTAACAACCATCTATTTCCGGACAAATTGACGAATTTATTGGGGAGGAATTATGCGATCGCCACAATGGACTATCGGCCCTATTCGGTTGCTGGTAAAGTACCTTCAAATATATTCTCACTTAAGGGGGAACAGTACAAAAATATGTATAGAAATTTCAAAACACGCTAACTTTTTTATTTTTCAACAGATCTGAATGATCCAAACGGTATTTGAAAGAGCATGTCAAGGAGCATCGCGTGAATTTTTGGTGTTTGGAAATTCGGATGCAATTTAGAGTTATAGAAGTAAACCTAAATCATGTTTTTTTAGCATTTTTTTGTATATTTTCCCTCATAACTTCACAAAAATTGCTTATTTTCTAATGAATTTCACACAACACGTAGCAAATTAAAAGCGCTTTTCAAATTTGCAAGAAAATTTCAGATTGCATTGTTAATTTTTCGAAAAATCAATGCAAAGTGTAAAAATTTTAATTTAATATTATGCGTACAGTTTTAAACTTGGATAATTGAACCAAGGCTCATTTGGAAGCTGATGAATGGCAGATTATTTTGAGAACAGCTTGAGATTGAAATTTGGAAATTTTAAAAGAAATTTATAGTGGGGAAACGTGGGAAATTTTCACCTACTATTGTTATCTGTAAAAATTAATTATTTTTATATAAAGTGTATTACAATTTATAGATTATTTCATTACCTTTCCGACGGTACCATTGTTACTGGAAAAAAATTGAAAATCTCTTGGAAAATTAACGATAAACAAAACTATATTTATCGGGTGAAAAGTCGAAAGTGATAGTTCGATAGTTACTCGCCAGAGTATACTATTATCTACAAAAATTTGTTTCTTACAGTGGGGCATAGACGTCAGTAGGTGTCTTTCTACAATGTTGCAAATTTTTTTGTCTTATTTTTGCATAGATAAATGACAACATTGCAGCAAGACAAGATGACAGATTTTAGAGCCCTCTTTCCGCCAATAGATGTAACTCATTTTTGTGGTTTGGAGACTTGCTATTCAACTAGTTTTTCGCACAATAAACATAGTTTTGTTTATCAATAATTTTCCAAGAAATTTTCACTTTTTTGCAACAACAATGGTACCGTTGGAAAGGTAATGAAATAATCTATAAACTGCAATACAGTTTATACAAAAATAATTAATTTTAACCGATAAAAATAATAGGTGAAAATTTATCACACTTTTCCGCCATAAATTTCGAGTAAATTTTCCGAATTTGAATCTCAAACTACTCTCCAAATAATCTGCTATTTATTAGCTTTCAAACGAGCCCTGGTTCAGTTGTCTAAGTTTAAAACTGTACGTAAAAAAATTAAATTAGTATGTCGAAACCTTTCATCAATTTTTCGGAAAACTAACAATGCGATCGGAAAATTTCTGGCAGATTTGGAAAGCACTTTTAATTCGCAACATGTTATGTGAAATTCACTAGAAAATAAGCAATTTTTGTGAAGTTATGAGGGAAAATATACAAAAAAAATGCTAAAAAAACATGATGTACATTTCCTCCTATAATTCTAGATTGCCTCCGAATTTCCAAACACCCAAAAATTCACGCAATGCTCCTTGACATGCTCTTTAAAATACCGTTTGGATCATTAAGATCCGTTGAAAAATAAAAAAGTTATCGTGTTTTGAAGTTTCTATATTTTTGTACTGCTCCCCCTTAAGTACCCTCAGTAGTTTATTTTCTAAATTATACTCAATTGTGTCTTTAAAAAATTAACAAAAACCCCTTTTAGACCACGCTAACGGTATCTTCGACGGTATAGAGACGCGTCTACTTTTCGAATTTTACAAAAAATACAACTTAACTGGAACTTTTCTAAAAATTGCCGACTACAATTGGGGTAATGTTTACCCAAATGGAACCGGTGACGGTATTTTGGGTAATGTAGCTTTAGGAAACGCTGATATTGGTTTCGGTAAAGCTTTACATATTATTTTTTAATCATCTACAATTTTGTTCTGATCACAGCTGGGATTTTTTTATGGGGAAAAATTCTACAAGTATTTGGATTTTTCGAAGCATCTCCTACGAGTCGGTATGACGGTTATAGCTCCAGCACCCAAGTATTGCCGCTTTAATATTTATGGTTCTATTTGATAAATGTTTTATTGTAGACCAGCAGCAGGGTGGTTGATTCCAATTCTACCATTTTCAATCGAAATTTGGGCAACTTTATCGTTAAGTTTTATCGCTTGCACCTTTACATTATTTATAATTTTGAGTTTTCCAAGCTATAACAACTTAAACAGGAAATTTGATTATTCTTTAATCACTCTAACTAGAGCTTATCTACAGCAATCGATAAAACTTATCAAAGGAAGGAACCTCCACAAATACTTCCTTGGCATAATTTTAGTGAAAATTTCAATAATCATATCCTTGTACTGTAGCGGTTTATCTAGTGTTATGACAATTCCAAGATATAAAGGCGCAATTTCAACACTACAAAATTTAGCCGATAGCAATCTAGAATGGGGCAATACAGACATCTCATTCTTATTTGCCATCGATGAAGTCGATTACGGCCCTTATCCGAAAATCAAATCAAACTTTCGTGTACATACAGAAGATGAATTGGGGGAAATTTCTAAAACTTTCAATTTTGCATTCACTGTTGAACGTTTACCATTCGGCCAAATCTGCATTGGTAAATTCATCAAACAAAATATAATCAATGGCTATCGAATAATGCGCGATGATCTCTATTGGGATGAAACTATATTTGTATTCCGTAAACATTCAATTTTGATGCCCTTATTCGATGATTTAATTTTGAGGGTCTATGAAAGCGGCCTGCAAGCTTATTGGGAACGACAAGTAGTTGTTCTACATATGGATTTTCAAATACAAGAAATTCTACAATATTATAACAGTCTCCGTAAGCCGGGTGGCCGAACGCCTGTTAAATTACAATGGCGACATGTACAGGGACCTTTTGGGATTTTATTTATTGGAATACTGTTGGCTACGTTGTGTTTTTTTGGAGAATTGGTGGCTTACCGGCGTAAACTTAAAAAACTGAACATGCTAAACTAGAAGAATTACCATTGAAGGGATAGTTGAAAAATAGGGCCAGTTATTGGGGGATAATTTGCGATTTTTCTGCTTTTGATTAAATATTGGTGAATGTTAGACGGTAATGAAAATTGTTAATAGATTTGAAATTCAAAATAAACTTGTTTTCCATGTTATTATAGAGTATTTCTACCCGAATATAAACTATAAATAAAGTTTTCATTAGAAAGCAATGAGAAATAAATATTTTGTTACGCGCCATATAAAGGAAAATATGTTCTGTCGTAAGAATATAATGATCATGTCATTACGTGAATATAAACAAGTCAATATAGATATTAATAATTTGTTGAAAGCATTAGTAAATTGTTATTTTATCGACAAATTCATTACATTTATTACTAAACTAACTGAAAAAAGAAATAGTAAACTAAAGTTATATTTTACATGAATTAGAAGTCGTTTCAGCGAGCAATCTTCATAAATTGGCAACTTTCGATTATCACTTTCAGGCGCTCTTTGAAATCAAATCTTCCAAAGTTAAACTTACTAAGCGCCTGTGTCACACAGACAAAACTTTTCAAAACAACCCTACTCGTTTATTTTCCAACAAATTTTAATGATCTAAACGGCATTTGAAAGAGCATTTCAAGACGCAGAGAAGTATATATTTGATTTTTTGAAATTTGAATGTAATTTGGAGTTACAGAAGGAAATATAAAAGCATGTTTTTTAGCATTTTTTACAGTTTTTTTTATATTTTCCCTCATAACTTGGCAAATATTGCTTATTTTCTAATAAATTTCGCACAACATGTGACAAATTAAAAGCGTTTTCCAAATCTGCCAGAAATTTTCCGATCGCATTGTTAGTTTTCCGAAAAATTGATGAAAGGTTTCGACATACTAATTTAATTTTTTTACGTACAGTTTTAAACTTAGACAACTGAACCAGAGCTCGTTTGAAAGCTACTGAATAACAGATTATTTGGAGGATAGCTTGAGATTGAAATTCGGAAAATTTACTGGAAATTTATAGTGGGGAAATGTGATGAATTTTCACCTATTATTTATAACGGTTAAAATTAATTATTTTTGTATAAACTGTATTGCAGTTTATAGATTTTTTCATTATCTTTGCAACGGTACCATTATTGTTGCAAAAAAGTGAAAATCTTTTGGAAAATTATTGATAAACAAAACTATGTTTATTGTGTGAAAAACTAGTTGAATAGCAAGTTTCCAAACCACAAAATTGAGTTACATCTATTGGCGGAAAGGGGGCTCTAAAATCTGTTATCTCGTCTTTCTGCATTTTGTTTTTGCTCATGAGGCCACACCTTTGTCGTCTTATTATTGCATATTGGAGAAAAAAAAAACAATAAACTGCTTGTATATAAATTATTGTTTTTTTTTTCTCCATTTTTCTATGCAAAATAAGGCGACAAAGGTGAGGCCTCAGACAGAAAAAATAATTTAACAACATTGCAGAAAAACACCTGCTGACATCTATGCGCTACTGGAAGAAACCCATTTTTGTAGATAATAGTATACTCTGGTGAGTAACTATCGAACTATCACTTTCGACTTTTCACCCGATAAATATAGTTTTGTTTATCGTTAGTTTTCCAAGAGATTTTCAATTTTTTTCCAGTAACAATGGTACCGTCGGAAAGGTAATGAAATAATCTATAAATTGCAATACACTTTATACAAAAATAATTAATTTCAACCGATAAAAATAATAGGTGAAAATTCATCACATTTCCCTACCATAAATTTCGAGTAAATTTTCCGAATTTGAATCTCAAACTACTCTCCAAATAATCTGCTATTTATTAGCTTTCAAACAAGCCCTGGTTCAGTCGTCTAAGTTTAAAACTGTCCGTAAAAAAACAAGATTAGTATGTCGAAACCTTTCATTAATTTTCCGGAAAACTAACAATGCGATCGGAAAATTTCTAGCACATTTGGAAAGCGCTTTTAATTTGCCACA
The DNA here is from genome assembly GCA_020740385.1 of Mylabris phalerata. Taxonomy (NCBI): domain Eukaryota; kingdom Metazoa; phylum Arthropoda; class Insecta; order Coleoptera; family Meloidae; genus Mylabris; species Mylabris phalerata. The sequence continues at coordinate 714,581 of JAJEOX010000222.1, forward strand.
TGTTGTCTAAAATTCATTAGAAGATTAGTAATATTTGCCAAGTTATGAAGGAAAATATTAAAAAAAACTGTAAAAAATGCTAAAAAACATGCTTTTATATTTGCTTCTGTAGCTCTAGATTACATCGGAATTTCAAAAAATCAGATATATATTTCACTGCTTCTTGAAATTCTCTTTCAAATGCCGTTTAGATCATTAAAATCCGTTGGAAAATAAACGAGTAGGGTTGTTTTGAAAAGTCTTGTCTGTGTGACACGGGCCCTTAAACGTAACCACAGTGCAGTTTCAGAATTGCGAGAAATGCTGAAATCAGTAAAATCACCCTTAAATTTAAAGTTAAAGAATAATACAAAAATATAACTTATTAGAAATAATTCAAAAGTTTATATTAAAATAGCCACTAGTTAGTATTGAAGAAGTTGAGTAAAGTTTTTCTCTAAAAGCGATATTTTCCTGAAAATTGAGTACAACACATCTATAATTCTATCCCTTGAAAAAACAAACGTTTTATAGATCAAACTGGCAAATTTACCCTCCTGAAATATTCAAAACATAAACAAATATGAGTTTCATAACTGACCACTTCAAACGTGAACGTGATAAGAAAAAATAGGCGATTTTAATATCAAAATAATAGAACGAAAATTGCTACAATATCATCAACAAACGGTATTACTTTTATTCTAACATTTTAATCTAAAACATTGAAAATGTTAAATACTGAAACATTGCTGAAAATATTAATAAATACGTATTTTTTCAAAGCGAGATGCTTATTTCTAATCAGTGATAATCTAAATATTTATCAAAATAATTTCACTATACCGGTGGTTCATTTAAATAATGAATTATTACCGGAGAAGATATTTCGAAATTATGGTTGTCGTGATATTATTATTAATTACGAGAATTCGCAAGAGATTTTCCAAAAATTTGAGTATTTGTTGCGTTTTCAATGGGAACGTTACAACACTAAACGATATGTGATTTTCTGGAAGAACAACACGAAGAAGAGTATTGAAGAGTTCTTTCAACTGAACGAATTCGAGCATGTTTGTGATGTTTTATTGATAACAAAACAAGAAATTAGTGGAGACTATCGAAATATCGACAATAAACGCGTTTTATTTCATAAAACCGGTAATAGAAACGAAATTTATCAATTTTTCACCCATCAATTCGGTGGTAATAACAAACCGAGAAAAATCCAACTGTTAGACAAATGGTTTTCGAAAAATTCAAGTTTCTTATTGCACTCTAATTTATTTCCGGATAAATTAACAAATTTACAGGGACGAAATTTGGTAGTTGCCACAATGAACTATCGACCATACTCTGTTGTTGGTAACATAAAATTAAACAAATTTTAATTTTTAAAAATTGAAAAAAATTATAGATCACGACAAATGCATCTTTGATGGCACAGAAGCACGTCTAGTCTATGAATTCATGAAAAAATACAACCTAACGCCGATATTTTTACAAATTCGCGAATCTAATTGGGGTGATGTTTATCCGAACGGAACCGGTGATGGTGTTTTGGGTAAAGTAGCGGTAGGAGAAGCTGATATCGGTTATGGTGTGTAATATTTCAATTTAATTCAATCGAATTATTAATTATTTATAATATTTTCAATAGCTGCTCTGTATTATTGGGAGAAATTCTATAGTTATTCCGATTTTTCGAGAAATTTTATTCGCGCCGGTATGACTGTTATAGCTCCAGCTCCATTGTAATTTCCCCAAAATTGTCTATAATTTGATTTAATTTTGTATTTGTAGACCTGAAGCTGGATGGGCGATTCCTATTCTCTCATTTTCTCCAGAGACTTGGATGATTTTAGCTTTGAGCTTCATCATTTGTACATTTACAGTATTTTTAACTCTACATTGCGAAAGTTCCGGTAATTTAACAAAGAAACTCGATTATTCTATAACTATTTTAACACGACTCTATTTATTACAATCTCTAAATAACATACCTGGAAGAAAAGTTTTCAAATATCTATTTGGGATGATTTTATTGAAAGTTTTAATAATTTCATCCTCTTATAGTAGTGGTCTGGCTAGCGTTATGACTATTCCCAGATATAAACATGCGATTTTATCCGTCCAAGATTTAGCCGATAGTAACATAAATTGGGGTGGTACAGATATAGCCTTTCTATTCGCTATAAAGAACGTTAATTATGGCCCTTATAAGAAGATTAAAACAACATTTCGTGTACATTCCGAAATTGAATTGGCTGAAATTTCCAAATTTTACAATTACGCATTCTTGGTTGAACGCCTACCGTTCGGTTACTTCTGTATCGGTGAATTTATAAAAAGAGAAGTAATTAACGGTTATCGTATAATGCGCGATGATATTTATTGGGATGAATGTATTTATATGTTGCGTAAACATTCAGTTCTGTTGCCACAATTGGATGATTTCATTTTCAAAATTTATGAAGCCGGTTTGGAGGCGCATTGGGAAAGTCAAGTTGTTGCTCAACACATGGATCCGGTTGTACAAAGGGTTTTGCGTTATTATAACCGGCATCGTAATGTTAATAATAATGCGCCTGTTAAATTACAATGGCAGCATGTTCAAGGGCCTTTTGGTATTTTATTTGTTGGAATATTGTTAGCTGTACTGTGTTTTTTCGGAGAATTGATGGTTTACCGGTGTAAAAAGACGTAGAAAAATATTTAAAATTAAATCTAGCAGATTTCTAAGGCTTGTAATGTAGAGACGTGTTATTTATTTGCAAAAATTATAACGATAGGTACCAACAATAGTTATTTTATCGAATTACGTTGTATATTTTTATCTACAAACAATATTAGTGGAATTGAACACGATTTTTCAATACTAATCAGGGACGATCCGAGGATGGGGTGTTAGGGAGTGCAAAACCCCCCAAGCATTTTACAGTCGGTAAATTTTGTAGTAGTCGTCAACCTTTATTTCCTATAATTCCACTAGACATTTTTTTACGAATTCCAGAAAAGTTACATTTGCCAATTTTTGTTAAGGGCACGGAGTATATCTCATAGTTTTAACCGGCAAAATGTGAATTTTTAACTCGCGATTTCTCGCTCGTTCTTGAGGCTACGACAACCGCAGATAGATTTTTGAAAAGAACATTTCTTATAGCCTCTAACGGTTGTTTCTGTTTTTCAAAATATTGATACAAATTTGAATTACAGACGAAAATCTAACATGTTTTTTTGTACAATTTTTCGGCTTTTTCTACTTTTTTTTATATCTTCGCTCATAACTTGGCTAATATTGATTATTTCGCAAAAAATTTTATACTGTTGGATAGCAAATAAAAAGTTCTTTTCAGAGCTTTAAAAAATTTTCCGATTCCACTGTTAGTTTTCTGGAAAATTAAAAAAACCTCTGTAAGCTACAATAGGTTTACTTTTACAGTTTTTATCAACCCCTCATTCGAAAACTGATACAAAGACGGAGTACAAAATAGAAGGCGTTTTTTGAAATTTTGAAAATTGCCTGAATTATCGCAGAAAAACTAAGTGGTTTTTCTGGCATTGTTTTCACTTATTAAAATTAATTGTTTTGTTTTTAAATACATACGTTTAGGTGGACAACTTTGTGCTCTATCCGATTGGCTCATTATTTTTGGAAAAAATGTTGGTTTCTCGTCGTAATTTTGCCAAGATGGCCCTTACACGTAAACAGTGCGAATTTGCCAAATCGAAAGTTTGTGGAATCATCAATCATCAATCCAAAGCGAGACACAATTCGATTTAGCAAACTCGCACTTTCTACGTATATGGTGGATTATCTTGCTTGATAATACACAAACATTTTTCTTAGAAAAATCAACAATTTTAACAAAAATAATAGGCTAATTGGAAAAAGAACAAAATTATCTACCTAACCGTATGTATTTTAATGCAAAATAATCAATTTTAATAAGAGAAAACAGTGCTAGAAAAACCTCAACTTTAAGATAAAAAGTGTAGAAGAAAACCTGTTGTAGCTTACAGACGTTTTCTTAATTTTCCGGAAAACTAACAGTGGAATCGGAAAATTTCTTAAAGATTTGAACAGAACTTTTTATTTGCTATCCAACAGTATAAGAATTTTTGCAAAATAATCAATATTGTCTAAGTCATGAGCGTAAATTAAAAAAAAGTAGATAAAGTCGAAAAATTGTTAGATTTTCGTCTATAATTCAAATTTGTATCAATATTTTGAAAAACGGAAAGAACCGTTAGAAGCTAGAAGAAATGCTCTTTTCAAAAATCTATCTGCGGTTGTCGTGGCCTCAAGGGCGAGCAAGAAATCGCGAGCTAGAAATTCACATTTTTGCCGGTTAAAACTATGAGATGTACTCCTTGCCCTTAAATCATACGTTCGGTAACAAAAATAATGTAGTTGTTCATAAAAAATATTATGCTGTCTGCTTTTATTTAGTTCGCTGAAAAGAAGAAGAGTATAACTACTACTCGGCAATTTCATTATTACACCCCCCCAAAAGTAAGGTTTTCGGATCGTCACTGATACTAATAGTTAATTTAAACAACGAATACCGGAGCAATTATTTAGAAAATATGGTTGTCGTAATATTATTAATGATTACAACAATTCACAAGACATTTTCCAAATATCTGAATAATTAATACACTAGATGATATGTGATTTTATGAGGAAATTGTAATGAAAATTGTATTCAACATTTCTTTCAACTCGATGAATTTCTCTGGTGTTTTATAAATAAATAAACAAATTGATATTGAAAATAATATTAATGATAAATATCAGTTCGGTGGTAATAAGAAACCAAGAAAAATTCAACTATTAGGCTAATAGTTGTCAGTCGCAACATGTTGAAGGAGTGTTTGATGTTTTCCAATGGTCTGTCTAGTTTAAACTAAAAAAAAAGTATAATCGATATTGATGCGCCTCTTTAATGTGTTTTTTTTTATTATAATCATATTTCCATTAAATTTATTGTGTGGTTAATGGTTTTCGTTCCATTTAAAACACCTATATGCGTTCGAAGTGCATTTAGTTCTCTTTAACGATCTTAAATATTATATGGACGTATATAAAGAAACGTAAGTATCTCAATTTTTAACCGACTTTGATTTAAAAAACTTACATTCCTGTATCAAACTACAACTAAAATTTTATTTCTTCCTATTTATTTTTACGAAATTTCGTCCTGTTCAACAATCAACAATAATAAAGTGACCTAACTTTTACAGATAATCTCCACAAAAATTTGGTCGTTAATCAGTTTAATAATGCTAACTGTAGACTATATTAATATATTGCTAAAACTGTTAGTGAACAGTTATTTCATTAAATCAAACTGCATATTCTTATTCACGGATGATTCAAATATAATTGAGCATAATTTTCCATTACCAGTAGTTCATTTTACAAATGAACTATTACCGGAGAAATTATTTCGAAATTATGGTTGTCACGATATTATTATTAATTATTATAATCCACAAGAAATTTTCCAAAATTTTGAATATTTAATTCGTTACCACTCAGAGGAACGTTATAATAACAGACGATATGTGATTGTATGGAAAGATAACACTGAAAATAGCATCGAAAAATTCGTCCAATTGGAAGAATTTGATCATGTTTGTGATGTTTTATTGATAAAAATACAAAATGAAATTAAACGAGAAAATTTAGCTCTTAAAAATCATTACTTTTATGATAGAATCACGAATAACGATACAATTTATGAGTTATTTACACATCAATTCGGTGGTAATAAACCAAGAAAAATCCAACTACTCGACAAATGGTTTTCGAAAAATTCCAGTTTCTTGCTACACAATCATTTATTTCCGAATAAATTACAAAATTTATTGGGGAGAAATTTTGTAGTTGCCGCAATGAATTATGCACCATATACCGTTATAAGTGAATTATCTAACATATTCTACAATTTTTAAAATTAAACTACTCGTTTTTTTAGATAGCGATAAGGGTGTTTTTGATGGTATTGAAACACGGTTAATTTTCGAATTTTTCAAAAAATACAATTTAACAGCCTCATTTCGACAAATCGAAGACTATAATTGGGGTGACGTTTATCCAAATTGGACAGGCTATGGAATTTTAGGTGAAGTAGCAATGGGCAATGCCGATATTGGATTTGGTACTCAAATTATTAAAAGTAAATTATTTATTATATCGTTTTGATTTCAGCTGGAATTTTTTTCTGGGAAAAATTCTACAATTTTACAGATTATTCAAAGCATCTTCTACGAATTGGTATGGCAGTTATAACACCAGCACCAAAGTATTTCCTATTTTCTATCTTTTCTTCAAATCTGCTAATCAATGTTAAACTTTCAGGCCTGCAGCAGGGTGGTCGATTCCTGCTTTATCATTTTCTGCCGATTTTTGGGCAATTTTAGTTTTGACTTTTATTGCCTGCGTTTTTATGTTATTTTTATGTTTAAGCTTTCAAAATTTTGGCAATTTAAAAACGAAATTTGATTATTCTTTAATTACTTTAACAAAAGCTTATTTATTGCAATCGATAGTGATTATTCCTGGAGGAAACGTCTACAAATGCCTTATTGGAATGTTTTTATTGAAAGTTTTAATAATTTCATCCTCGTACAGTAGTGGTCTAGCTAGCGTTATGACTATTCCAAGATATGGAAAACCTATTTTATCTGTACAAGATTTAGCCGACAGTAATCTAGAATGGGGTAGTGCAGACAGTGCATTCATATTAGCGATTGAAAACGTTAATTACGGCCCGTATAAGAAAATCAAAACAACATTTCGTGTTTATCCACAAAGTAAATTAGGTGAACTTTCCAAAACGTATAATTTTGGATTTTTCGTCGAACGATTACCATTCGGTCATATTTGTGTTGGTGAATTTTTAAAAAGGGATGTAATTTATGGTTATCGTCTAATGCGCGATGATATTTACTGGGAGGAGACTACATTTGCATTACGTAAACATTCGGTTTTTTTACCTTTATTGGATGATCTAATTCTTAAAATTTATGAATCTGGTATTGAAGCTTATTGGGAACGTCAAGTTACTGCTCTATATATGGATCCAGTTATACAAAAAGTTCTACGATATTATAATATCTATCATAAAACTAATGATGAACCTGTTAAATTACAATGGCAGCATGTTCAAGGGCCTTTTGGTATTTTATTTGTTGGAATATTCTTAGCTATATTGTGTTTTTTTGGAGAACTGATAATTTACCGGTGTAAAAATGCATAAAAATGTTAACGAAAAAATTAAAACTTTAGATGAAGAGTAAATAGAAGTTTCTAAAGCCTCCTGTCCTACACTGTTCGAACCAAGTGTAATCATAAGAAAAAACAAATTACTAAATCGAAAATAGTTAGATATATACTTACTCTTTCGTTGAACCTTCTACTACTTAAATCCAAGGGATGACTTACTGCCCCATGGAACGAACACTGGCACTGGCACTCCACTTTATTTTAAAAGCACTTCAAATATTTTAATTTATTTCTGTTTTAAATTTATGATTATTTATTTAAACGACACTACTTTTAACACTAGCACTAACACTTCTTTATATTTAAATTTACTTCTGAATTCTAATAAGTCAAAATTAAACTGAATAACTGGCAGACGCAGACAAATCTAAAAAAGGTGTTACGCAATTTTCTACGAGTATTATAAATATTCTTATAAAAAAATCAGAAAAACTTGTCTGCACATGCTTGTAATCGCTTTAACAAAAGATTATATAATCTGGAAATGTTTTGAAGGTATTGAAAATTAAATAAAATTGCAGTGTAGAAGTTTTAAAAATTTAAAACTAGAAAAATAATCTATATGCTCTAGGAAATGTTTAACGTTTAAAACATTGGTGTGTTTCTCTCAAGATAAACTGACTCGTTAGATAAGAACCATGATGGACCAGAGAACCACTCTGAGTGTGCAGCAGCAAACTGCATCGGAATTAAACAACGAGAGGCATTATCCGCCATGTTAAGGTTACTATTTATATGATACCAATTACCGGTGGGAAGATATTCCTGAATTTTGGCCACTCTGTTGGCAACTAATGTAAGCCAACGGTGTGGTGATGAATGTAAGCAATTGAGTACTATCATCGAATCAGATAATGCGAAAATTTTATCTATTTTAACTCGACAATCATATGATTTGCTTACAATATTTGATAATTTAGCTAGTAATAAAGCAGAGTACAGTTCCAATCTTGGTATCGATTAGGTTTTAATGCGAGCCACTTTAGATTTGGAACATACTAAAGAGCTTTGTGTTACACCATCAAGTTCCGTTCTGATATAGACAACTGCAGCATATCATTTCTCGCTACTATCTACGAAACGAACCAACGAAATTGAACTATTAGGAGTTACTGATAAATATCTAGGTATACTAACATCCTTCAAGGTTTTAACTTCATGATAGAACGTAAGCCAACGTTTTTCAAGCCAATGAGGCGAATTTTCGTCCCAGTTCAAGTTTGAAATCCAATAATCCTTAATAAGTAATTTAAAATACATGGTAATCGAGGCTAGTAGACCTAACGGATCAAATATTTGGGCTACGGTAGGATATTCCTTTTGGTCGGTTTAGGGTTGAAATCAGTTATTCTAAAGGCAAAATAATCACCAAACCCAAAACCTTAAAATTTTTGATCAAAATCTAATTGTTGAGTGAATTTTAAAGATTCGGGGATTTTATTTAGAATTTTGGAAGAGTTACTAATCCATTTAACAATTTCAAATTGTCCTGTTCTAAATAGATGGACGATTTCCTCATAAAGGTCTTCAGCTAAAGATTCGTTTTCGACAGAATACACGAAATCATCAACATAAAAATTATCCCTCACAACGACAGCTGCCGTGGGAAAACGAGCACTCTCGTCACAATTGTTGGACAATACGCAATGCAAGATAAGGTGACGATTTAACTCCAAAACATACAGTATTGATTTCATAAATACCTAAAGGTTGTTCTGGACTGAATCGCCATAACAAACGCTGATATTTTCTATGTTCCGGAGTTATGTTAATTTGACGAAATATTTGTTTGATGTCGGCCGTTAACGCAATGGGAAACAATCTAGACTCTAATAGAAGCAAAAAGAGGTCCCTTTGCAATTTTGGCCAAGCATATAACAGATTATTTAACGATAAGGAATTATCAGATTTGTCTGAGGCATTAAATACGATTCGAATGGGCGTAGAATTGCTTTCCTTAAATATAGCGTGATGTGGTATGTAATATGCAACATCATCCAAAGGGGTATCGGATACAAACGAAAGATGATTTTGATGCAGATAATCTTTCATGACTTCGAAAGTCGATGTTGTTTTGAAATTTTCTCTCTAGTGAAAGAAATCTCCTACGAGCGATATCATAGGAGTTTCCAAGGTTGATTGGATCAGTTTTAAAAGGTAATAAGACAGTATAACGACCGTTAGATTCTCGTTTAAACGAATTCAAATTAATTACAGTTGATGTCATCCTGATTGATTACTTAAGGAGAGGAAATTTCTTCGATATTCCAGAATTGTTTCAGCGTATTTCCTACCGTTGAAGTTACGAAGGAGAAGCAAGACTCTGTTCGCGGTACAGGAGATTCTAATGTTGGGGCGTAGCCCATGATTACGTAATCTAAAGTGGTTTCAATTGCTATCGGCATCTCTGAGTGACCAATTAGGTTATTGTGCTGTAAAATGTGACCCAGTAGTGAGGCACCGATAATTCCGTCTACCTCCCCAGGAACATGATATGAATCATCTGCCAGTAGTAAATCATTGAGATGTCTAAGTCTGGTGGTATCAACCAATGCAGAGGGAAGTCTTTTGGTAATTTTATCAATCACAAACACGTCAATTATGTTGATCATTAAACTGTGATACGAAAGTTAACCGAGAATAACTATTAATTTGTTTGGTCGACAAATCAGTGTGACCAATGCTTAAACCTAAGCGTTTAATGCATCAATAAGGTTAGATTGGCTACCACTGTCTAAGAGAACTCTAATTTTTTGTGTCATATTGTTATTATCAAAGGCATAAACTACAGCTGTAGAAAGTAGCACTGTTGCCTTCTTTGAGCGGTCCTCACTAGAACACCAAGTACGGTTTTCGATGTATTAACGACTGCTGGTAGAGGTTCCGATGTCGTTTTTGTGTTAAAATGCAACAAAATATGATGTTTCGAGCTACAATGACTGCAAGAATGTTTGAATTTACAATTTATAAGTTTATGATTTGGATTTAGGCAGTTTATGCACAACCCTTTGTCTTTGACAAGTTTAAATCGATTATTTTGATTTAAATTCAGAAATTTCGAACACTAGTTTACGGTATGGAAATTATTACCGTTACAAATGATACAACGACTTCGATTTGTGGAACTATTTTCAGCACTATTGGACTTGGGATGCGAAACGAAAAACGATTTGCTACCTTTAGAAGAAGGATGCATAGAGTTAGCATTTCCGAAGCTAGTACGGGACGCACAGATCACTTATTACTATAGACGTTTGAGTTATATGGATCTGACCTCGACCCTTTAAAACTTCCTTCCTCCAAAAAACAGATGGCGCTATTTGAAATTTTAAGTTAACTATAGATAAAATTTGTTGGTGTCTATCAATTCAAACACGGTTCCCAGTTATCTCAAAAATGGCACTATTGCCAAATTTAAGGATTTTTTTTAATCATATGGGGCCTATTATTATTTTTTATAAATTATTATGGTTACGAATTGCCAATATGTAATTTAAATTGATTTTTCACAGATTATAAGTATTTCAGTTGTAATTCAATAATTCAATTGTGTTTATTAATTTATTACTTTTGTTATTAATTGCAATAAACTATTGAATACTTTGTGGTGTTTTTTCTTTTCTTTTGAATAGCTAAGTACGGTTCTTCTTCCTATCTTAAGTTTTGACTTACAATTAGTCTTAAATTAAATTATAATTGATTTGCAAACATTTTGGAACGGATTTAGTCCATATTAAAATCCCCAACCAAATGTCTGTAAATCAATGTTTAAGGCCCCGGATCAGCGAGAAGGTCATTTTCAAAACAAAAATTTTCGTGCATTTTCCAATGGATTTCGATGATCTAAACGGCATTTGAAAGAGCATTTCTTCGTTGTTGTCGTGATATATCAGGTTTTTGGAAATTCGAACGTGGTCCGGAGTTATAAAAGAAAAACCGGAAGCATGTTTTTTTATATTTTCGTTCATAACTCTGTTAATATTGCTTATTTTTGAATGAATTTCACACAGCATGTATAAAATTAAAAGCACTTTCCAATTATGATATTTTCCGATCGCATTGTTAGTTTTTCGGGAAACTTATGAAAAACGAATTGTTGTTGTTGTTATGAGTGGCTTACTTCATCTAGTACCGGATAGAGGGCCTCATGATAATTACAGATTGCTTTATCAAATATCCGGGGCGAGCACCTTACAGATTTGCAATGTTGTCAAACCTCTCTTTTATGATTTAAAACCACACCTTCGGTTTTTTATAAATAGATAGCCACCTATTTGTGTTTTTTTTTTTGTTAGAATTGTTTTTTTTTTAGAATTTTTTATTTATTATTTTATTTTGTTTTGAGAATATATATTTTAATTTTTAATAAAATTTTCTTCGCTCCCCCTCTAATTCTTACACGATAATTACAATCCCTTATAATAAATATTAATATAGTTCTGCCTAATAAAATCTTAAAAAAAATCAATTTATTCTTTTTTTTAACCCTATCTATCTATCTATTTCTTTACCCAATAAATGGTGCGATAATGCCATTTCTTTTTCATTATTGAATGTTTGGGTTTTTAATTTTTGACAATTATCAGTATTTATTCCAGGTTTTCAACGCAGTTACGGTCATATATTCATCTTACTTGTTTGAGGGATTTTATTTTTCTCTTTTTTTAAAAAAAAAAAGACATTCTAAACAAGTAGGGACGTCTAATATTTCTATTTTCAATCAAAAGAAAAAAGCTTATAAATACTCGAAATTTTATAAACACAAATAGGTGGCCATCTATTTATAAAAAACCGAAGGTGTGGTTTTAAATCATAAAAGAGAGGTTTGACAACATTGCAAATCTGTAAGGTGCTCGCCCCGGATATTTGATAAAGCAATCTGTAATTATGATGAGGCCCTCTATCCGGTACTAGATGAAGTAAGCCACTCATAACAACAACAACAATTCGTTTTTCATAAGTTTCCCGAAAAACTAACAATGCGATCGGAAAATATCATAATTGGAAAGTGCTTTTAATTTTATACATGCTGTGTGAAATTCATTCAAAAATAAGCAATATTAACAGAGTTATGAACGAAAATATAAAAAAACATGCTTCCGGTTTTTCTTTTATAACTCCGGACCACGTTCGAATTTCCAAAAACCTGATATATCACGACAACAACGAAGAAATGCTCTTTCAAATGCCGTTTAGATCATCGAAATCCATTGGAAAATGCACGAAAATTTTTGTTTTGAAAATGACCTTCTCGCTGATCCGGGGCCTTAAGTCTATTTGAGGCGAGGGCTTGCTAAGCCGAGACTAAGTAGGAATTTGTGTTGTAGTCAACATAATGGGTTATATTAAGTGCTATGTTAATAACTGTCCAAGTGACAAAACAGTTTTGTACCATCGTTTCCTAAATCCAAAGAAAGACTCGAACAGATTCAAAAAATGGATAAGGGAGTAAATAATAATGTACTGTTTGAAATGGACCCTTTACTAGTGTATGAGTTGAAACGAATATGTCATCTACATTTCGAAAGTCAGTATTTTAGTGATGGAAACAAGCGTGTGCATCGAAATGCAATCCCCACACTATTATTACCACCAAAAGGTAACATACATATTACAAATCCAATAATTCTACTATTATTTTTATGTTATAGATCAATTACAATCTTCGACTACTGAAAATTTTCAGCAGGTTGTAAATGAAGAAATTAATCCCTGCGTCGTAAAAAGTTCATATCTAAGTGTAGATTCATTTAAAAAACAAGAATTAGGTATTATAAAAAAATATTTATTTGTACTGATATAAAATAAGTGAGCAATGTTAAGGTTAGCTTGTTGATTGCTATTCAACCATCAAGTGTTTTATTTTGATGTAAACATATTTTTTATTCTTATTTTTACTTTTTTAAAATAATAATGAGAATGATTAAAAGTTTTAAATTAACCCGTCATGCTTTTCTTCATTCCTAATTTTTACAGTATATCCTGAATCAGCAGCGATCCTATTTTGACCATCAATTGATAATTAAAAAAAATATGTTCGACATCCCTACTTTTAACAACTGATTATTTAGTATATTGTAACTATAAATATAAGTTGAATAATTTATAATCATTCAATATATAGATATCCATAACTTGAAACCAAAAATAATACAAAAAATATTTTATTTATAGTTATATGTATGTATGTATTGCTATAAAACCTTCACATTGAATTAGACTTTGTATAAAGGCTTAATTATATTGAGCAACAATTATAATGATTAACTGCAGGGACAAGTGAAATAAGAAAGCACGTCCATTGTACACCACATGTCTTATTAAAGAAATCAGGGATAAATACCCGCCAAAACATGTCTCAAAAAAAAATTATTGTATGGACATGTGAAAACACTTTTACGTAAAGTGAGAACAATAAAAAAGAGTAAAGACAATTTCAAAAAAAGATTATTTGCTGCCGAAAAATTAATGAAGGAGAAAGGGTTGGAGGGAATTAATTAAATTCCTTAGCGGCACAATTCATTCGCTGTCAAATAAGAGAAGCAAAAAAATCGGGTAAACAGCACCGTTTTACTACTGACGAGAAAATTTTGAGTCTCTCACTTTATAATCGAAGTCCGAAAGCTTATCGTTTTCTTTCAAAAATTTTTACTTACCATCCAAATCAACTCTAAATCAATTTTTACGACAACCAGACTTCAAGACTGGAATTAATCTCAAAATTTTCGAAGCATTAAAGACATCAACAGAAACTTTTGAAGATTGTGATAAATATGTTTCATTAATTTTTGATGAAATGTCTATCATGCCAGGTTTAAATTTTAATGAAGCGTATGGATGTATTCAAGGATTTGAAGACATAGGCGAAGGAGCCAGATCATTAGAATTTGCTGATCATGTTCTGGTATTCATGGTAAGAGGCATGAAAAAAAAATTTAAACAGCCAGTGTGTTATGCTTTTGGTAGAAAAGGCGGTGTAAAAGCCACACAGCTTATTAAAATGTTGAAACAAATAGTTGCTATTCTATTGGATGTTGGTTTGAAGCCTCTAACTACAATTTGCGATCAGTCTCCTACTAAAGTAAAAGTAGTGAATAGTCTTATCGAACATACGAAAAGCGACTATATAAGAAGAGGTGACAACCGCTACAAAGAAGGATCATTTGAAATTAAAGGGTTTCAAGTGTTTCCTATTTTTGATCCACCTCATTTGTTAACGGGCATACGCAATAATTTTATCACCAAATGGATTGTATATGAAAAAAACAGAGAAATGCGTTTTGCAAAGTGGAGTCACATTGTAGCATTATATGAAAACGATAATGGGCCTAATACAATGGATAATTTACGTGCTTTTTCATATTTGACAGACGAACATGTGTACCCTCATAAATTACGAAAAATGAAGGTAACGCATGCTGCCCAAATATTTAGTCAAAAACTAGCGTCAACAATGTGTTTAATTAATAATCTGGATAATAAAAATCATTTTATGTATGCTTATACGTATTGAAAATTTTTTTTAGATGGACAAACTTTACTTCAAAATGGAAATCATACTGCTGAGATATTATTCTTTTTTGATCGCCTTTTCGATTCCATCAATGGCAGGAATCAGTTGCCCAAAAAAGGAAAACCACTGAGTTGTGGCATTTCAAATGCCAGTTCTCATTTAAGTTTTTGGATAGGAGAAGCTCTTCCTTTTCTAAATAAAAAAAATTGTTAATCCGCAAACTAGTACCACTGAAAAGCCTCCAAGTTTAAAAAATTGGTCTTTTACCATAAATAATATTATAAATATTTGGAATGTGGTAAAAAAATGGATTTAAGTATCTACTGAGACGACATCTTAATCAAGATCCCATTGAAAATTTATTTGGGCAAATTAGAAGCCACAATTCACGAAACACAAATCCAACAGTGAACGCTTTTCTAGGCACATTTAAAACAATGATTGTCAATTCAACCATTAATATCTACAGCAATAATTTTAATTGTGAAAAATGATAGTGACTATTTATTGGGGGGCTTAAAAATATTTTTAACAAATAATTGAGAGACGTTGAACATTCCAGAATCACTCGCCAATCCATTACCACCAAGTCCGTTAAATGTTGGCAGTTCAAATTCAAATTATGCTGATGAAATAACAATTCAGTTGGCACAATTAGCTAATAATTATGTTTCAGGGTTCTTACTGAAGGAAATTTAAAAAAAGTGTTAAAATGCAATTTATGCAATGGATCAATGTTTACCAATTTTGATGACAACTCAGATAATAGACTAATCGCTGCTCGGGAGTATGGGAATGTATGGGCCAAACGTTTATGCTATCCCACTGTTGATTTTGCACTATGTTTTGCAAATATCACAAATACAATAAGACAAATATTAAAAACTATGCCACATCATAGTAAATTATCAGAATTAATTACGAATAGGATTCGTAATGATATTAATTTCGAATTTCTATCGTGCACCTTGCACAAACCAAAAATTGTCGACTGTATCATAAAATTATCTATCAGAACTTTAGTTCATTCCTATTGTCTTAATATCAATAGGATTATAATGAGCAAAGATTCGAGACACCAGGCTGGTGATGATCCTGTTAAGCAAATTGCTTTGAAAATTTGTAAACGCCGCAGCAAATTTAAAAAATAGCTGTTTTTTTTTTAATTATTTTATATTATTTTTATACTATTTTATATTATTATTTATTGTTTTCTATTAATATACATCTTTTTTCAAATTGTTATTTTTTATATATAATTGTTAAAAAAATTATTTTTAAATTCCAAATTATATAAATTTTAGATTTCCCGCTAAATAATCAAGCTTTTTCCTCCAAACACCAGAGGCGCTAGAGTATTTCGGTTCATAAAGTCACTACATATATAAAGTACCGCAATTCAATGTTCAAATGTGTTAGAGATAGAAGTACATTTTCTAGACACAACATGGCTGCCTGGCAGAAGGTGACCTTCATTTAACAGAAAACAATAAATGACAATCAATAAATGACACTGGTGATCAAAATTTTTAGCGCGCCAAATTTAAAAATTTAAATTTTAAGTATTTAATGTTGCCTACCCACACCAATATAACTGACAAGAGCCTGCATTTTCATTCTGTTTGAAGTTGGCGTCAAATTTCAGACACAAAATGGATGCCAATTGCGGTACTTTATATATATATATATATATATATATATATATATATATATGTGAAATTTTTCTAAAAAGATTTTAAGATGATTCTAATTAGATGAATTATATAAACGAAATTTATGCAATCGATCCAAATAGAGGTTTGCTAAGTATTTTTTATCTTGATACATATCCTCTAATAGCTTTCAGATAATACCATAATTAGCTGGCAGTGGTTCAATAGAACTGCATGTTTGCAGCGCCTTACCGGTTAGGCTACTCAACAAATATTGTAGTTTTTCAGCCGTATTGAATTCAGGTTTCACATGCACAAATTGTATGAAATTTTCATAAAACAATAGCCATAAAGATAAATCTTCATCATCGAACTTCATGAGCTCAATTTTTGGCATGTTAATGCGATGAAATGACGCATTAGTATTACCCTGATCAATAGCCGAATTATTTGACGATGAGGGGGGAGGAATTATTTGCAATGCTAAATATTCTATAAGATCAATGATATCTTCAAACTCCTCTAGAAGCTGAAATAATGGAGCTACATCCGGTTCGATTCTCTTTTTTAAGACCACAATATGCTGAATTAGCTGCTTATACTCCTCAACTGTTTTTGAGATTTGATTATAACGAATTTGAAAATTTTCCAATTCGGAAATTTTTGCGCTTCTTTGGCAGCATCTAAACAAAGTTGAACAGGTCTAAATAACGTTTCTCTGCCGGCTAACGCAATGTCTAGCTCACGTTCGGTTTGAGTTTTCGCCATGTTAACGAAAATTAATTATGTGATAGTAAATATTATACAACATTCAAAAGATAGTATTTATATCGACGAAATAGGTATGGTTGGTGGAACGAAAGATCAAAACGACGTTAATTTTAAATAAAATTTGTTGATTTTCGACAAGGTCAGGCTAAATTGGTACAGCACAACTTGCCAACCTGCTTAAGTTGAAATCAAACTCAAAACTAAAATTCGAACCCTGAATATTATCACAAAATTTTATAGATAATAAAGAAAATAGAGATTTCAAATTTGAAAATCCCAACCACAAATCATTAATTGGTGATTATTCCATTGAAACTGGATAGTAAAATTGGATAACAAAATCATTAAAAGGAAAATAACTTTTGAAAAAATTGATTTGTGCGTTTTTTGATTAGGTATAAATTTTTTAATTTAGTGATTCCAAAGTTCCCAAAAAAGGCGCTTTACTTGTAATAGATTGCCCTTCTACTGGGACGGCTTAAACCAGACAGCCTGTATAACGCGAATAGTTTGAAACAATTAATAATTGAAGAATATGGTTTACTTGTACTGAAAATTTAATAAATTTCTTCCTATACAAAATTTATACAACAAATTTACTTTAAACAATGTAGTAAAACTACTGAAATTAAGTTAAAATTGATCCATCAACAAATAGTAATTTTAGAATTGTTGATCAAAGATAACATATACATAAAATTACTAGAAAATAACTAGAATAGTACCATTCTAACCGTCAAATTACGCGAATCTAGACCATGAAGTATATTAATATCTTGTTGAAAATATTAATACAACGTTATTTTATCGAATCACGTTGCATATTTTTATTTACAGACAATTTTAGTGTAATTGAACACAATTTTTCTATACCAATAGTTTATTTAAACAACGAATTATTACCGGAAAAATTATTTCGAAATTACGGTTGTCGTGATATTATTATTGATTACAACAATTCACAAGCGATTTTCCAAAAATTTGAATATTTAATACGTTTCCAATCGGAACGTTTCAACACAAGGCGATATGTGATTTTATGGAAAAATTCCAATGAAGATTGCATTCAACATTTCTTTCAACTCGATGAATTTCAACACATTTGTGATGTTTTATTGATAAATAACCAAATTGACGTTGGAAATAATATTAACGATAAATACCGTCAATTTTATGAAGCGAATAATAATGAAATTTATCAATTTTTCACACATCAGTTCGGTAGTAATGAGAAACGAAAAAAAATCCAACTATTAGACAAATGGTTTTCGAAAAATTCAAGTTTCCTGTTTAACAATGATTTATTTCCGAATAAATTAAAAAATCTATTTGGAAAAAATTACACGATTGGCTCATTAGATTATCGACCGTATTCAGTAATAGGTAGGTATAAATAAACTAGCATATTTGCTCAATTAAACTAATCATTATTGTCAATTAGATTTAGATAAAGGCATAATTGATGGTACAGAAGGACGTCTAATAATAGATTTTTGTACTAAATACAATATAACAGTAAATTTTAAAAGTTTTTCTGATTGGGGAGACGTGTATTCAAATTGGACTGGCTATGATTTATTAGGGAGTATAGCTCTACAAGAAACCGATATTGGTTACGGTAACCACTCTTACTGCTTTTAAAAAAAAATTTTATACTTATTCATTAATAAAAGCGTCTCTTCATATCTGAAATCCAAAAAAATCTGCCATCTACTTAAAATTTAATTATTTTACCATAAAAATCAATAAGAGTGAACAGCAGAATAAATGTATCCCGGCGCATCCGCCAATTTTCCTTATTAAGGACAACCGTCACAAATGATAGTATTAAAGGTAATTTTCAAACCAAAAATTTCGTGCATTTTTCAATGAATTTTGATGCTCTAAACGGCATTTGAAAGGGTATTTCGTTGTTGTTGTCGCGTATTATCAGATTTTTGGAAATTCGAACGTAGTCCAGACTTATAAAAGAAAAACCGGAAGCATGTTTTTTTATATTTTCGTTTATAACTTTGCCAATATTGCTTATTTTTCAATGAATTTCACACAGCATGTATAAAATTAAAAGCACTTTCCAATTATGATATTTTCCGACCGCATTGTTAGTTTTTTGCAAAATTTATGAAAAACGAATTGTTGTGTTGTTACGAGTGGCTTACTTCATCTACTACCCGATAGAGGGCCTCATCCTAATTACAGACTGCTTTATTATATATCTAGGGCGACCACCTTACGTTTGCAATGTTGTCAAACCTCTTTTTTATGATTGAAACCACGACTTCGGTAATTTTTTTCGTTTGTTGTTCTGTTGGTTGAAAAAAAAATTACAAAAATATATATAGATGTCCCTACTTGTTTAGAATGTCTTTAAAAACATAAAAATTAGAAACCCTCAAACAAGTAAGACGAATATATGACCGTAACTGCGTTAAAAACTAGAAAAAATACTGATAATTGACAAAGAAAATAAAAACCGAAGGTGTGGTTTCAATCATAAAATAGAGGTTTGACAACATTGCAAACGAGAAAGGTGGGCGCCTCAGATATATGATAAAACAGTCTGTAATTATGATGAGGCCCTCTATCGGGTAGTAGATGAAGTAAGCCACTCGTAACAACAACAACAATTCGTTTTTCATAAATTTCCCAAAAAAACTAACAATGCGATCGAAAAATATCATAATTAGAAAGCGCTTTTAATTTTATACATGCTGTGTGAAATTCGTTGAAAAATAAGCAATATTGGCAAAGTTATGAACGAAAATATAAAAAAAAAACATGCTTCCGGTTTTTCTTTTATAACTCTTGACTACGTTCGAATTTCCAAAAACCTGATAATCC
This sequence comes from Mylabris phalerata, assembly GCA_020740385.1. Taxonomy (NCBI): domain Eukaryota; kingdom Metazoa; phylum Arthropoda; class Insecta; order Coleoptera; family Meloidae; genus Mylabris; species Mylabris phalerata. The sequence goes on from JAJEOX010000222.1 coordinate 734,631, forward strand.
GCGACAACAACGACGAAATACCCTTTCAAATGCCGTTTAGAGCATTAAAATTTATTGAAAAATGCACGAAATTTTTGGTTTGAAAATTACCTTTAATACTATCATTTGTGACGGTTGTCGTTAAGGCACAGTTATAAATTTTTCCTATATTTCTTGGACTAATTCGACAAATACATGTTTATAACAACCATTTATTCACTGATAAAATCTCCTTTTCATCAAAAAAAATCCATTTACTTCAAACTTAATTATTTTCTCATTGAAATAAATGAGACTGATTACTCTCCGGCGCCTCCACCAATTTTCGTTATTATAATTTTTCTAGCTGCTCTATATTCGTGGGACAAATTCTATAACTACATGGATTACACAAAAAGTTTCATCCGTGCTGCTGTTACGACAATTGTACCAGCACCCAAGTAATATTTTCCCATTTTATAAAATTTATTGGTTTCAATCAACCGATTTTGTAGACCTGCAACAGGATGGTTAATTCCAATTTTACCATTTTTGACACAAACATGGAAAGCTCTAATTGTTACGTTTATTTCAAGTATAATTATCTTATTTATAATTTTAATAATCAATAATTCTCGTGATTTATGGGCAAAATTTGAGTATTCTTCAATGGTATTAACAACTATGTTTTTATTACAATCACTATATCATTTATATCAAAAGAGGATCAACAAATTATTCATCGGTGTGATTTTATTAAATGTCGTGATAATTTCATCATCTTATAGTAGCGGTTTGGCTAGTATTATGACTATCCCGAGATATGAACATGCAATTTCAACTGTAACGGATTTGGCTGACAGTAATCTACGATGGGCTAATCCTTCGGAAGTATTCCGTTTTGCAATCGAAGATACTGATTATTATCCATATACAAAAATTAAAGAAAATTATTTCATCTACCCTGAAAATGAGTTAATTGAATTCAGTAAAACTTATAATTATGCCTTTTCAGTTGAACGTCTACCATTTGGTGCAATTTGTCTGGGTAATTATATAAAAAAGGATGTAATTAATGGTTATCGTATAATGCGCGATGATATTTATTGGAGTGAAAGTACCTATATGGTACGTAAACATTTTATTTTGTTACCCATATTAGATGATTATGTATTAAGAGTTTTCGAGGCTGGTTTAGAAGCTTACTGGGAGAATCAAGTCGTTGCTTTATATATGGATAATATTTTACAAAAAGTTCTACGCTATTATAGTCATCACAATAAAATTAGTCGACATGATCCTGTTAAATTACAATGGCAACATGTTGAAGGAATGTTTGGTATTCTATTTATTGGCTTAATTGTGGGTATACTTTGTTTTATTGGCGAATTGTTCGTCTATTGGTACACAATCAATGTTTAAGAAATTACATCTTACTAGATATAATAATCGAATATTTTGCTACCTTTAATCAATTTTCTGCCAATTTTAACGTCAAAAAAACCTTTAAATGATATTGATGCGCCACTTTAATGTGTTGTTTATTATTATAATCATATTTCCATTAAATTCATTGTGTGGTTAATGTTTATGATTCCATTTAAAACACCTAAATGTGTTTGAAATACATTTATTTCTCTTTACCTGAAAGAAACGTAAGTATCTCAATTTTTAACCGATTTTGATTTAAAAAACTTACCTTCCTGTATCAAACTACAACTAAAATTTTATTTCTACCTATTTATTTTTACGAAATTTCGTCCTGTTCAACAATCAACAATAATAAAGTGACCTAACTTTTACAGATAATCTCCACAAAAATTTGGCCGTTAATCAGTTTAATAATGCTAACTGTAGACTATATTAATACATTACTAAAACTGTTAGTGAACAGTTATTTCATTAAATCAAACTGTATATTCTTATTCACGGATGATTCAAATATAATTGAGCATAATTTTCCATTACCAGTAGTTCATTTTACAAATGAACTATTACCGGAGAAATTATTTCGAAATTATGGTTGTCACGATATTATTATTAATTATGATAATCCACAAGAAATTTTCCAAAATTTTGAATATTTAATTCGTTACCACTCAGAGGAACGTTATAATAACAGACGATATGTGATTGTATGGAAAGATAACACTGAAAATAGCATCGAAAAATTCGTCCAATTGGAAGAATTTGATCATGTTTGTGATGTTTTATTGATAAAAATACAAAATGAAATTAAACGAGAAAATTTAGCTCTTAAAAATCATTACTTTTATGATAGAATCACGAATAACGATACAATTTATGAGTTATTTACACATCAATTCGGTGGTAATAAACCAAGAAAAATCCAACTACTCGACAAATGGTTTTCGAAAAATTCCAGTTTCTTGCTACACAATCATTTATTTCCGAATAAATTACGAAATTTCTTGGGGAGGAATTTTGTAATTTCCGCAATGACCTATGCACCATATACTGTTATACGTGAAGTACCTTAAATAAATAATTTTTCAAATTAAACTACTTTCTCTTTTAGATAGCGATAAGGATGTTTTCGATGGTATTGAAACACGGTTAATGATCGAATTTTTCGAAAAATACAATTTAACACCCTCATTTGAACAAGTCGAAGATTATAATTGGGGTAACATTTATCCAAATTGGACAGGCTATGGAATTTTAGGTGAAGTAGCAATGGGCAACGCCGATATTGGATTTGGTACTCAAATTATTAAAAGTAAATTATTTATTATATCGTTTTGATTTCAGCTGGAATTTTTTTGTGGGGAAAATACCACAATTTTATAGATTTTTCAAAGCATCTCCTACGAGTTGGTATGACAGTTGTAGCACCAGCACCAAAGTATTTCTTATTTTCTATTTCTTCTTCAAATCAATGTTAAACTTTTAGGCCTGCAGCAGGGTGGTCGATTCCTGCTTTATCATTTTCTGCCGATACTTGGGCAATTTTAACTTTGACTTTTATTGCCAGCATCTTAACGTTATTTTTATCTTTAAGCGTTCAGAATTACATAAATATTCAGAAGTTTGGCAATTTAATAATGAAATTTGATTATTCTTCCATTACTCTAACAAGGATATACTTATTACAACCATTAGTGATTATACCCAAAGGAAACATCTACAAATGCCTTATTGGGATGTTTTTGTTGAAAATTTTGATAATTTCATCCTCTTATAGCAGTGGTCTAGCTAGCGTTATGACTATTCCAAGAGAAGAAGAAGCTATTTTATCTGTACAAGATTTAGCGGATAGTAATTTAGAATGGGGTGGTGCGGATAGCTCATACATATATGCAATTGAAAACGATGATCACGGCACGTATAAGAAAATCAAAACAACATTTCGTGTTTATTCAGAAAGTAAATTAGCTGAAATTTCCAAAACTTATAATTTTGCATTTATAGTTGAACGATTACCATTCGGTCATACTTGTGTTGGTGAATTTTTAGAAAGGGATGTAATTAATGATTATCGTATAATGCGCGATGATATTTATTGGGAGGAAACTACATTTGTATTACGTAAACATTCGGTTTTTTTACCTTTATTGGATGATCTAATTCTTAAAATGTATGAATCTGGTATTGAAGCTTATTGGGAAGATCAAGTTACTGCTCTACATATGGATTCTGTTATACAAAAAGCAATATATGATGATCTTGATTATGACATCGGTAATAATGAACCTGTTAAATTACAATGGCGACATATTCAAGGACCTTTTGGTATTTTGTTTGGAGGATTATTGTTATCCTCATTGTGTTTTTTTGGGGAATTGGTGATTTATAAACGTAAAAAAGCAATGTCGAAAAACCAATTAAATGTTAAGAATCACAGAAAGTGTAGAAACTAGTTGATATGTTCAAAAATTGATGTTGATTTATAGGGCTGTAACTAATCACATTTTATTGCTATAGATCTAGAAATATTAAAATGCACAAAATCAGTTGTTATATCTGATAAAGTGTGAAATAAATTAATCAAAGTTGTTCCGTAGATCTTTCCTTACAGTTCCCTAAAAAAATGAATTAAAATTATTATACCAAATCTGCTATAATTATTAGGGAATTTTTTTTGTTGTACCTAATTAAATTAAAAAAATTATCGAAATAACAGAAATAAAAATAAATTAACATTGACGTGCTATATCTGTTGATTATTATAAGCATATTTCCATTATATTGAATAAGTTTTTTTATTCCACCATAATTACCTACATGTACTTAAATTACATCTTTTTTTCTCACCAGCAGTTGTATTATTTCTGATAAAAGGAAATTATATCCAGTACTTGTTTTACGACCGAATCGTAAGTATAACACAATATTAATTTCTAAATGATTTTTGAAGACGCTAATCTGTAACAAACGATTTCTCTTTTATTTTTCACTCAAAACTCAAGTTCTTGTGCTCGTTGGAAAGAGCATTTCAAGCTGCATAGAAGGAAGTTTATAGTTTTGGAAAATATGAAAATTTTGAGTTACAGAGAATCTAGAAGCATAGATTTTCCAAGTTTTTCCCTATAACTCAGCCACTGAATGTTTTCAATGAATCTAGGGATCTAGTTACACGTAATTTTCACACGGAAATAAACTAAATTTTCCAACAACAATAGCAAAATTTTAAACTTCAAAAATCGCGTATAATATGAAAAAAAGTTATGCTTAACAGGTGAAAATCACTCAGAATTTCGCTATAATTATAGAAAAATTCGTTGAATTTTCGAAACTATAAATTTACTCGTATGCAGCTTGAAATACGCTTATCAACGAATCCAAGAATTCGAGTTGTGAGTGAAATTGTTACAGATAATAATGAACAAATAAAAATTACTTAAAATTTTTCAGATAGACTGGTTAATATTGAGTATGCAGTACATTAATACCTTACTGGAAATTTTAATAAGCAATTATTTTATTGAATCGCGGTGTATATTCTTTTTTACTGGCTCTTTCAATGTAAATAGACCAATTTTTTCTATACCAATAGTTAATTTAATGAATGAAATATTACCGGAAAAAGTATTTCGAAATTACGGTTGTCGTGATATTATTATTGATTACAATTCACTAGAGATTTTCCAAAAATTTGAATATTTGTTGCGTTTTCAATGGGAACGTTATAACACTAGACGATATGTAATCTTTTGGGAAAACAATACCGAAAATAGTGTTCATGAATTTTTTCAATTGAATGAATTCAAACATGTTTGTGATGTTTTATTGATAACAAAACAAGAAGAGACTAATAATTATCAAAATATCAGCAATAAAATTAACATTTTCAATAGAACTACTGATAAAAATGAAATTTATCAATTTTTCACGCATCAGTTCGGTGGTAATAACAAAGCCAGAAAAATTCTACTATTAGATAAATGGTTTTCCAAAAATTCTAGTTTTTTATTTAATAATAATCTATTTCCTGATAAATTAACAAATTTATTAGGACGAAATATGGTAATTTCCACAATGAACTATGCGCCTTATTCCGTTATAAGTGAAGTATTTTCAATATTGTTAAATTTTGCAAATTAAATAAAACTATCCTTTAGATCGCTATAAAGCTATTTCAGATGGAATTGAGACGCGTCTTATTTTTGAATTTTTCCAAAAATACAATTTAAAAGCAAAATTTCTACAAGTTGAAGACTTTAATTGGGGCGATGTGTACTCAAATTGGACAGGTGATGGTATTTTGGGTAATGTAGCCATGGAATTTGCTGATATTGGTTTAGGTATAAATCACAAATTTATTTGTTCTGTATAATATTTGATTTTAATTACAGCTGGTATTTTTCGTTGGGAGAGATTTTATAAATATTTAGATTTCTCAGCGCAACTTTTACGAGTTGGTATGACTGTTATAGCTCCAGCGCCAAAGTATTTTATTTTTCTTTACTTATTGCATTTGATAATCCAACTTTTAATTTTATAGACCTGCTGCGGGATGGTCAATTCCTGTTTTACCATTTTCTACTCATACTTGGATAGCTTTCGCTTTGGCCTTTATTGGATGCACATTTATATTATTTTTAACTTTAAACATTCTAAATTATGGCAATTTAAAGAAGAAATTTGTTTACTCTCTAAGTACTTCAACAAGAATCTATTTATTTCAATCAATCAATATTATATCAGAACCAAAAGCTTTCAAATACGTTCTAGGATTAATGTTGATAAAAATTTTGATAATTTCAAGCTCGTATAGTAGCGGTTTAGCCAGTATTTTGACCATATCAAGATTTGAACGTGGTATCGTAACTGTACAAGATTTAGCCGATAGTAATTTAGAATGGGGTAATGCTGATAAATCGTTCATATTTGATATTAATGAAGTCAATTATGGTCCCTATAAAAAAATCAAAACAACATTTCGTGTTTATTCAGAAAGTAAATTAGCTAAAATTTCCAAAACTTACAACTATGCATTCACTGTTGAACGTTTACCTTTTGGTCATATTTGTGTTGGTGAATTTATAAAAAAAGATATAATTAATGGTTATCGTATAATGAGTGATGATATTTATTCGGATTAAACTATATTTGTATTACGTAAACATTCAGTTTTCTTACCTTTATTGAATAATTTAATTGTTAAAATTCGTGAATCTGGTTTGGTAGCTTATTGGGAAAGTCAAGTTGTTGCACTACATATGGATCCTGTTGTACAAAGAGTTTTACGTTATTCTAATCGTCCACATAAAAATGATAACCATCAAATTGTTAAATTAGAATGGCAACATGTTCAAGGACCATTTGGAATTTTATTTGGTGGATTAGTAATAGCCTCAATCTGTTTTATTGGAGAATGGATTATTTATAAGCGTAATGAAAGAATTTAACGCTAATTAAAATTGCCTCCCTGTACATTTTATATAAAGCCATAAAGATGGTTTTAAAATTTACTAATTTAAGGGAAAATAATTTGTAAATGTACACTTATATTAAAAATAAAGTCTCTACTCAACTATATTAATATGATTTAAAATAAATATTCTGATACAGGTATATCTTTATAAAGAACTGATACACGGCCCAAATGAGGAGGAACATGATGTATATAGAAAATAATTAAGAAATATCGTAAAAGGTCTGAAATTTATAATCAAAATAGTTTAAGAAAATTACGTAGGGCAAGTCCTCACTCCTTCATCCGGGTTGGCACCAACACAAGCACGAACACTAACACTTTGTTTTAAACACGTATATACCTGAATTTATTTTTAAATTTTAAAACGGTAACACTAACACTTTGTTTTAAAAATCGCATTAATTTATTATTAAATTTTATAAACAATAACACTTCAACGTTTAACAAAATATGAGGCATTTTGTTTTAAAAAATGCGTGTATTATTAAATTTTAGAAACGGTAGCACTTCAACGGGCATCAAAATACGGGTTGTTTGAAGAATAACGAGAATTTATTATTAAATTGAACAAACTAAGCAATTTCACGGCTGATTTTCAAATGAATAAAAGACAGGCACTGATAAGGTTCGAAAATAACGTTAAGTAATCGTTCCTTTGTTGTATTCTTATCAAAAATTAGAAAAAAAGTTATCTGGCCGTACGTAACTTGTAATCGTGTCGTTTTAAACCGCAAAACAACTTGAAAGTATTAGTTTACGTAACGCTAAAATTATAAAATTATAGAATATTGTATTGTAGATTTTATAAATAATAAATTTAAATATTATGTTTAAATATTTTGTATTTACTGTGATTTCTACCAAATTTCTAGGTCTAAATAGTCTGAAAATTGTATAAGATTGATTAAATTTCTTTAGTTGTAAAATTATATGAAAATAACCGCAAAAATTACAGCATTGTAATATTCTTTGATTTACCTTAATTTTTTGGCAATAGGGCAACGTCGGGATTCGTTCCTTTTTTTAATCGTACACCTACACGCCGCCATATTGTTATTTCAAATGACAGAAGTTTCGATTTTTCGCTAAATTAATTGAAACTCAGCCAAAATTACACGATATCAATTGTTAATTTCTGTATAATTAAAAAAGAAGGGACAAAAAACAACAACAATAACATAACCTCAATTTAGTATATAGTGAGATTTTTTTTAATTTTATAAAATATTAATATTATCGAATTTAGAATAGAATAGAAAATGATTGATAGTGAAGAAATACCAACAGATGACCCATCAACATCAACAAAAACATCACATAATAATACAATTAATATAATGAATCAATTGATTTGTCGTTTATGTGGAATTAATAATGTTAATAATAAATTGATTGGAATTTATAGTGAAGAAGGTATGACAAATCAACTAGCATATAAAATTAATGAGTACTTACCGATTAAAGTACAAGAAAATGACGATTTACCATTACATTGTTGTTTGAATTGTACAAATACATTATTAGCATGGCATGAATTATTTATAACAACGGTAACAACAGCAAATCGATTTCAAGACTATTTAAACAGTAAACAAATCATCGTTGATGTTGCATTTGTGGAAACGAAGAATATTATCACAGAATCAACAACACAAAGGTTAGAATTTCAATTAATTCTAAATACTAATTGTTGATCTTTTGTTATAACAAATTTCGAGTTTCTATGGCGGCCAACTATTGTTTCTTAATCACAGTCAACTTAGATTAAATTGCATTATTTTCAGATTATATGATTTGAGCGGATATTTCTCAAATATAACTCGAGAATCAATTAATAATGTAATTAATTGTCGATTTTAATCATTTTGATAGTCTTAAATTGTGTAATAATTATAAAATTAATATTATTTTAAATTCAATCGAGTTGGCTTGATTTTGACAATTTTTGGTTGCCATAGTTATTTGTTAGAAAAATCAAACAAAAAACAACTGACATTTGAATTTTATAAACAAGTTGACTTGATCTTATTTGAAAATTTAAGGGTTAACTTATTGATAAGAGACCTTTTTAATTAATTTTTCTCTTGTAGAAATTTATATAGGGTGTACCTTGGATTAGTGTCGTAACTTGGTTCGATTATTTTGGAAAATATGAAATATAATAGTATGAATCAAGTTACGACTGATCACTTAAGACATAGTCGATTGTTAAGTAGTATTTAGTTGATTATTTGGTAGAAATCATCAGACTTGCGTTTAAATTCTATTTTAAGTTGAATTTAATTATTTAATTGATTATTAATAGAGACTGTGTGTTACAGGGTAGTTGCAGATCAATTATCGTCAAGTCTGAATGATTTCTGTCAAATACCAAACAATGCATCACAACTTAAAAAACAAATCCGGACGTTTAAAAATAAAAGAAAACCAACAACAAATCTAACAACATTCTATAATCAATCAAATTTCGATACTTATATTATACCAGATATAGAACCGAATTTAATTAATGAAAATATACCAACTGAACCGACTGAATTTAAAATCGATATAGAAGAGACGAAAATTTTAATGAATAACGAGAATCCAACGTTGATTGAACGAGCATCTGGGTCATCAACATCATCATCATCGTCATCATCATCGTCGTCATCATCATCATCGATATCAAGTGATGATTCCGATATAGAGAAACCAAGAAAGATTGTTTTCGCTTGTCCGTGTTGTTCTGTAATGTTTGCGTTAAAGAAAGATGTTAAAAATCATATAAAAACCCAACATCCTGGTAACGAAAATATGTCACCAATACAGAAGGATATACCAGAACAATCGAAATTTAATAACGATAAAGAACGGCGTAAAAACAATAAATTAGACCAGGATGCAACGAATGCAGCTAAAGTTATTGTAGATGGACGGATTTATTATAATTGTAAAGAATGTGGTAAAAGTTTACATTCACCATATACTTATATGTGGCATATGAGGATACATACAGGTGAACGGCCTTATGTTTGTGATTTATGCGGTAAACAATTTCGTGTATCGCAAGGTTTAGTTCGACATTTGCGGGAAACTCATCAAGGTATTAAAAAATTCCCATGTGATCTATGTGGACGTATGTTTGCTACACGTAGAAATGTCGAAGAACACCGACGTATCCACACAAATGAACGTCCATATATTTGTGATTTATGTGGTAAATCATTTAAACAAAAAGCCTCATTATTTGTACATAAACGTTCACATAAGAATTATTTCCCATTTAAATGTAGTTATTGTAATCAAGGTTTTCGTACAAAACCACCATTATTGATACATATAACTCGGCATACTGGTGAAAAACCGTATAAATGTGAAACTTGTGGTCGTTGTTTTCGTATAAAATATGAATTGAAACGGCATCGTTTGATACATTCAGATGAGAAACCGTTCCATTGTACTGTTTGTGGTTTGAATTTTCGACAAAAACGCTATTTAAGGAATCATATGAAATCCAATCATAGTTTAGTGAATATATAAAGGACGATAATTGTGATTTAGAATTGTAACAATTGTATTAGGGGTCGAGTTACAACGATTTCTCTTCCATTTTTTACCCAAAACTCAAATTTACGGTCTGTTGGAAAGAGTATTTCAAGTTGTACAAAGTTTAAATGAAAATACCTTTCAATTATAACTTAAAATTATCACAAAATTTCCCCAACAGAGAGCTTGAAATGCTCTTTTCAACAAGCCTAAAAGCTGGAGTTTTGAGTGAAAAATTAAAGAGAAATGGTTTATCAAAGATTCCATTTCCGAGTTGTAACCCGGCTGCTTAAAGACACAGAGTAGCTGAGATTTTTAACCGGTAAAAATGTGAATTTCTAACTCGCGATTTCTTGCTTGTCGTTGGGGTTACGGCAACAGAAGATAGATTTTTGAAAAGAGCATTTCTTCTAGCCTCTAAGGGTTATTTCCGTTTTTTAAAATGTTGATACAAATTTGAATTACAGACGAAAATCTAACAACATGTTTTTTTCGTATTTTTGTACAATTTCTCGTATTTTCTCTTATAACTTGGCCAATTTTGATTATTTTGCAAAAATTCTTGTACTGTTAGTTAGGAAATGAAAAGTTATTTTCAAATATTCAAGAGAATTTCCAATTCCGCCTTTAGTTTTCCGGAAAATTAAGAAAACGCCTGTGTAGAGATATAAGAATTTGGGCACAGTTTTTATTTTACAGAATTGATCAACCCCTCATTCGAAAGCTGATACAAAAGCCGAAGCCCCTTTTTTGAAATTTTGAAAATTGCCTGAATTATCGCGGAAAATTCGACTTGATTTTCTGGCACTGTTTTCACTTAAAAAAAATTAATTATTTTGCTTTGAAATACATACTGTTAGCTAGATAATTCTGTTCTCTTTCCGATTGGTCCATTATTTTTGTAAAAAATGTTGATTTTCCCGAAGAAAATTAAGTGGAAATCCAGCGTTGTTATTTTACAAAAATTGCCCGCGTTACTCGTAAACAGTGCGGGTTTGCCTAATCGAAAGTTTGTGTAATCATCGATACTCAATCCAAAGCGAGACACACAATTCGATTTGGCAAACACGCACTATCTACCAGTGGCGGGTTATCTAGCTTGATACACAAACAAAGAGACTGGATTTTCATTTCATTTTCTTCGAGAAATCAACACTTTTTACAAAAATAATAGGCCAATCGGAAACAGGACAAAATTATCTACCTAACCGCATGTATTTCAAAGCAAAATAATAAATTTTAATAAGTGAAAACAATGCCAGAAAAACCAGTTGATTTTTTCGCGATAATTCAGGCAATTTTCAAATTTTCAAAAAACGGGATTCACATTCCCCTCGGCCTTTGTATCAGCTTTCGAACGAGCGGTTGATCAATGCTGTAAAATAAAAACTGTGCCCAAATTCTTATATCTCCTCCCAGACGTTTTCTTAATTTTCCGGAAAACTAACGGTGGAATCGGAAAATTTCTTGAATATTTGAAAAGAACTTTTCATTTACTATTTAACAGTACAAGAATTTTTTACAAAATAATCAAAATTGGCCAAGTTATAAGAGAAAATACAAGAAATTGTACAAAAATACGAAAAAAACATGTTGTTAAATTATCGTCTGTAATTCAAATTTGTATCAATATTTTGAGAAACGGAAAAAACCGTTAGAGGCTAGAAGAAATGCTCTTTTCAAAAATCTATCTGCGGTTGCCGTAGTCCCAAGGACCAGCGAGAAATCGCGAGTTAGAAATTCACATTTTTACCGGTTTAAAAATCTCACAGCTACTCTGTGCCCTTAAAGTAGGTTTTTAATTGTTAATTTTGAATAATCGTGCAAGATGAGGCTTATTTTAAATAGATTTTTCTTAACCAATTATTATATTAGCGATAATAAAGAGGATTGTACAATTTAAAGAGACTATCAATACCCAGCGTTATGGTAATAAATCGGCAAAAAGTTAGAGAATACAACTGTTAATTTAATAATCTAGAAGTGGTATTCTGTTTGAGCAGAGCCTCTATCTTACCTTTACAATTTGATCAAATGTTTAGTTGAAAAAAGACAAGAATAAAACAAGTTATTCGAAAGAAACTAATTTCCGGCGTTGTCATGGCAAGAAATCGGCAATAAGTTAGAGAATACGACTGATTATCTTTGTCTTGTCGAATTGACCAAAAAGGGACATTTATTTGCAACTCGACTTGTAAAATTGAATTTTGAATAAGTGTTGTTTTTGTTAGCCCCAATTTAATTAAAAATCAATAAATTTTAACACTAATTTCAAATCGCTGCTACTTATTTTCTGAGACTTTATAGAAATGTTGAATAAAATTGAGTATTCAGTAGTATTCTCTAAATTTTTGGCGATTCGTTACTATGTCAACACTTTTCAATTATCCATATGATAGAAGAGGAAGATAGAAGCGTTGTCATGGTAATGAATTGTCGGAAAGTTAGAGAATACGATTTTTTTTTTAATTTGATGATATTAAAAAAATTCAATTATTTTCCAGCTTGACGACACTTTTGGATGAAAATTCAATAGACGATGATCTACTAACATTTGATCAAAATTCACCAACTACCTACAATTGTGATTATTGTGGAATTTTATTCGATAATCAAACGGAATTAGACGATCATATTGTCCATCATAAATCGATACGTAAAATTAAAAGTAAACCATTGATAATTAAACCGAATCAATTATTGAATTTGAATTATAATGAAGATGATGATTATAAGATCGAATCGAATGAAGAATTTAATAAATTTGCAAATTTAACGACGAAAATGTGCACAAAATGCAACATAATATTCCGTACGAAAACATTATTGAAGAAGCACGTTTCGGATAAACACAACGTTAAATTGAAACGATCTAGACGGAAAAAATCGGAGATAACACCAACATTCTTCTGTGATAGATGCGATAAAGGATTTACACGCAAATCCGATATGGAGAAACATAAAAAATTGAAACATTCAATTGACGAGAAATCAACAAATGATTTAATGAAGAATAACGACATTTTAAAACGTTGTAAAATCGCCGATACTGATGGTAAAATTTATTATAAATGCGATTATTGTGCGCGTATCTTCAAACAATCGTACAATATGATCCGCCACCGCACCATCCATACAGGAGTACGTCCGTATTGTTGTCATATTTGCGGTAAAAGTTTTCGTATGTCGAACGGTCTAAATCGACACATAAACGAGCACCATTTGGGTATAAAAAAATACAGATGCGAATTGTGCACGAAACGATTCTGTTCGCGCGCGACCTTCGATGAACACTCAAACATACACACCGGTGATCGTCCGTATGTTTGCGATATTTGCGGTAAAACGTTCCGACAGAAAGGCTCTTTACACATTCATAAAACCTTCCATACCGATAATTATCGTTTTAAATGCGATATTTGCGATAAGAAATTCCGTCGAAATCAAGAATTAAAGCATCACAGTTGGATCCATAGCGGCTATAAACCGTACCGTTGCAACAAATGCAATACGGGTTTCCGATGGAGGAACGATCTGAAACGCCACCAGCGCATCCACGAGAGAGTTGCAATTGAGGAGATTGTCTGCCGGATTTGCGGATTGAATTTTATTCAGGAGCGGTATTTGAAGGCCCATATGCGGATGCATTTGAATGTGGAGAAAATCAAACAGGAGATTGATACACCAAAGACTAATTAATGGTAAAATTAACCAATTTTTTAAATAAATAATTATAAAGCATATAGTTTGAATATTCATAATTAAAATAAAAATATTCTATCACATTGTCCTATATAATGATGCAATAATCGATCAATTAACGGATTAATTGAAACCAATTAGTCTATAAAAAGTGGTGTGTATCAATAATGATATATGAATAACGGCATATATGAATAAATACGGATATTTTAATATATTTGTAACTAATCACTCTGCTGTTGCTGTTGTATTCTGGCTTTGTGTCGATTCCCTACCCAATGAACTACCAGGCGAATCGGCGTTCTCGTTGATAAGCCGTTGTCGTTCCCTATACATCGACACACGGATATTCTCCAATTGGTGATAACGGCACAATTTCAATAGGGCACAAACTGATAAACCGACCCATGTTGCAAACGAACCCCATACACCAAACTGAGCTGTACCCAATTCAATATAGAAATAAGTTGTATTGATACCGTCTTGTTTATCGATAGCTTGACCGGCTGCCATTTCGCACCTATAATTAGTTTTTATTAAAAAATCGTTTAATCAATTTTAAGAATTTTACGATGGGAAACGTTCAGTCATATTTTTACACCAAATCATGAACCCTAATGTTATCATTAAAGCCGCAATAATAGTCATACCACACAGGATAATTCCAGTTAAAACATCAATAAACGCTGATAAGAAACTACTATCGGTTCCTTTATACAGAAAAACTGATAATCTACAAATAATAAAATTATTTATAAATATTATTTATAATAAACGCTTTTACCGATAAATTTGTACGATTGAAACTAAACACAATACAACACCCACGAAAATCGTATAATTACAATAACATTGCGAGGCCCAATTCACCAACAATTGGCCATCGGTCTCCTGCCATTGTCCGGTTGAAAACAGCAAACAATGACCCCTGAAAGAACAAAAACATTGGTCTTTTGTGGTGATTTAGAATGGGAAACAAACCGAAATTCATCCTGATGTAGACTCATCGGTACGACGATACATAGCGATAAAATAAGCGCTATAACATAACCGCAAATTTGGCTTAACAAAACAATATTACTTAAGGCCATTTTAATTAATTAAATTAATTGTTGAAAAAATATTTGTATTTATAGAAAATTGCGAAACAGAAACATTGGAAGATTTGACATTTGTGACAGTTTTGACAGCTGTCAATATTGAGTTTCCAAAACAATCACTAATTTAATTCAATAAAAATAATATTAGGGTTATTAATTCTAAATTATAATTATTCAAATTGTTGATTTTTAATTTATAATACAACTCCAATTGTGTTCAATTTTTAATAATTTTAATTTTAATTATTTTATTATTTGGAATTCTAACATTTTGAGTACCACAATCTTCTGTCAAATTACCATAAATTTTCAATACAGCGTTGCCGACTAGTACAAAAATCCCTCAATTAAATAATATTGCTAATAAATTCTAATAATTGATTGATAACTCAAATTCTATTACTATAACCAATTAAAAAACTAATTAAATCAATATATGTCAATCTACATAGATAATATTTGGTAATTACAATTTTTATAATTGATTATAAACTACAACATATGGCAACGTTGTCGAAGTGTCAATTTAAAAAAGTGAGGTTACCTTGTTATCAAATCAAAAAACCAAACAAAATGATAATTAAACAATTACCGAGAAAATTAATAAATCTACATTTAAATCAACGATTATATTCAACACTAAATACGGACCATTACAATATTGTAATTGTGGGTGGTGGTATGATCGGTAGCACCCTAGCTTGCACCCTTGGTACGGTTTTTAATTGGTATTTTTATGAGAAATTGTGTTAATTTTTGTAGAATTACAGGTAAAAATGAGCGATTATCCCATTTAAATATACTTCTATTGGAGAATAGCCCGAAAATTGATTATAAAATCACTGAACGTTATAGTAATAGAGTATCGACATTGAGTTTGGGTACAACGAAATTATTGGACAATATTGGCGTTTGGCCGCATATAAAAAAAGGGCGTTATGCTCCGGTTAAACATATGCAAGTAATTTAAATCATTGTAGTTATTTTATGGGATTTTTAATAATTTATCTTAATCTAAAGGTATGGGATGCTATGTCGGATGCTTTGATCACATTTGATAATTATAGCAACAATAATAATGAAACTATCGCTTATGTTGTTGAAAATAATCTACTATTAGATTCAGTTAGTAAAGAATTATCGAAACAATGTAATGTTGAAGTGGTTTATCAATCGAAAATTAAACAATTCCAACAGAACGAAGAGGAGAACTTGATGGAGATTACAATGGAGGATGGTGGTACTTTAACCACCGATTTATTGGTGAGTTTTATCTAAATTGATTTCAGTAACAATTCTAATTTGAATTTGATTAATTGTCCGGCAATTTTGGACATTACAAGTCAAAAAAGTGATGATTTCTACTTAAGGGGACGAGGTAGATCTTAGGATTTTCACCGGCGAAAATGTGAATTTGTAACTTGCGATTTCTCGCTCGTCCTTGGCACTACGACAACCGGAAATAGATTTTTTAAAAGAGCATTTCTTATAGAATCCAATGATTCGTCCCGTTTTTCAAAGTGTTGATACAAATTTGAATTACAGACGAAAATCTAACAACATGTTTTTTTCGTATTTTTGTACAATCTCTCGTATTTTCTCTTATAACTTGGCCAATTTTCATTATTTTGCAAAAATTCTTGTACTGTTAGATAGCAAATGAAAAGTTCTTTCCAAATATACAAGAAACTTTCCGATTCCACTGTTAATTTTCCGGAAAATTAAGAAAGCTAAGCTAAAACAGGTTGTCTCCTACAGTTTTTATTTTACAGCATTGATCAACCCCTCATTCGAAAGCTGATACAAAAGTCGAAGGGAATGCGAGGCTCTTTTTTTGATATTTTGAAAATTGCCTGAATTATCGCGGAAAATTCGACTTGATTTTCTGGCACTGTTTTCACATTTTAGAATTAATTATTTTACTTTGAAATACATACGGTTAGGTAGATAATTCTGTTCTCTTTCCGATTGGCCTATTATTTTTGTAAAAAATGTAGATTTTCCTGAAGAAAATTAAGTAGAAATCCAGCCTCGTTATTTTACAAAAATTGCCCGCGTTACTCGTAAACCGTGCGGGTTTGCCTAATTGAAAGTTTGTGGAATCATCGATACGCAATCCAAAGCGAGACACACAATTCGATTTGGCAAACACGCACTGTCTACCAGTATGGCGGGCTGATCTTGCTTGATAATACCCAAAGAGATTGGATTTTCATTAGATTTTCTTCGAGAAATCAACACTTTTTACAAAAATAATAAGCTAATCGGAAACAGGATAAAATTATCTACCTAACTGTATGTATTTCAAAGCAAAATAATTAATTCTAAAATGTGAAAACAATGGCAGAAAAACCAGTTGGTTTTTCCGCGATAATTCAGGCAATTTTCAAAATATTAAAAAAAGGGCTTCGCATTCATTTCGGCTTTTGTATCAGCTTTCGAATGAGGGGTTGATCAATTTTGTAAAAGTAAAAACTGTACCCAAATTCTTATATCTCCTCCCAGACGTTTTCTTAATTTTCCAGAAACCTAACGGCGGAATTAGAAAATTTCTTGAATATTTGAAAAGAACTTTTCATTTACTAACTAACAGTACAAGAATTTTTGCAAAATAATGAAAATTGGCCAAGTTATAAGAGAAAATACGAGAAATTGTACAAAAACACGAAAAAAACATGTTGTTAGATTTTCGTCTGTAATTCAAATTAGTATCAACATTTTGAAAAACTGGAAAAAACCGTTGGATTCTATAAGAAATGCTCTTTTCAAAAATCTATTTCCGGTTGTCGTAGTCCCAAGGATGAGCGAGAAATCGCAAGTTGCAAACTCACATTTTCGCCGGTGAAAATCCTAAGGTGTACCTAGTTCCTTTGAGATAAATTACTATTATTTGACAAGTAATTTGGAAAAAAAATGACGATTTATAAGAGGGACCTTAGAGATTATTTGTTCAAAATTTGAGCCCTGTAGCTTATAGGGTAGTTTGAGGAAAAGCTAAACCCTAGAAATCCAATAGGATAGTTAGCTATAAATTGAATTTAGTTGAATAATATAAACATTAATTTATTTAAAAAAATACAAGTTATTGTGTATATTTTAACAATAATTAATTTAATTTTTGATTTTTGGCCAATTTAGCGTTGATTTCCGTGATTCTCTGTCTGAATAATCTTTGAAAACTATCGAAATCTCTATTGAGTTGTTCGATTTGTTCCCGTAAAAAATGTTGTGGTTGTTGTTGATTATAATTATGATTAAATGAATTAAATCGTGTTAAAATCGGTGTATTCATCTTATTAAATTTCTTCTCCATTGAACGTTTCTTACTTTTCTCTTTACGTTCAACAACCAATTGGTAAATATTTCGAATTAAATCTTTCGGTATACGTTGTTCGCGCGGATCATTCGGTTTTATATACAATAACCAATTATATTGTGTTTTCAATAATGATGCTTGTTTGTGAAAGAAATCCATTAGATTTTTCGGACAACATTTTAATAATTTCGAAAATAACATCGATTCTAAATGGGCAATTAATTCAGTTTGGCGTACTAAACGATCTAAACCGGCGCTTTGTTGTAAACCTTGTATATCACTAACGGCTAAACCGACAGTTAAATTCGTTAAAATTATCGTTATTAATAATACGTAAATTAAAAATAAAATTTGCGCTGTCCATTTGTAAATAATCGGTGATTCTTCATCGTAAAAAATATCCTCATATTCTAATTCACCGGACATCATTACTAAAACTTTAATTATAACCCATTTTAAATCTTTAAATGATTTATAATTAGCAAATACAACACCGAA
Source organism: Mylabris phalerata (assembly GCA_020740385.1). Classification (NCBI taxonomy): domain Eukaryota; kingdom Metazoa; phylum Arthropoda; class Insecta; order Coleoptera; family Meloidae; genus Mylabris; species Mylabris phalerata. The sequence goes on from JAJEOX010000222.1 coordinate 753,634, forward strand.
ACTCAAAACGAATGCAATTAATAAACAAAAATAAGTGGCTAAGAATTTTAAAAAATTGATAGCAACACGTGTGAACATTTGTATGTATAAACCGAAAATTGGAAAACGACCAACGATCATCATTAATTCAACCCATGATAGAAATATACCGATTGCCGCAAAATGATGTTGCCAATAATCGATATTTAAACGAATATTTGATAAATCGGTAGGTTGGACACAACAAAATACGCTAATTATAATCAACCATTGCAACCAATTCTCCCATTGTTTGATATAAGTGAACCACGAATGGATTATTTGAAAGACCTCTTTCAATAATAGCATTATATTGAAACATAATTGGATATAGCCGAAGATTTCGATATATTTGGGCGCTTTGCATAGATTAACGAACGATTTTTTAGCCGGGCAATCTTTTAAATAAACTTCAATTATATAAAACGTATAGAACGTAACGAATAGAGTATGATAGAATAGACTAAATAGGAAGAATCGGCGTATTTTAATCCATTTTAAATACAAGAAAGTTTCACAAAGTGGATGTTTTAGAAATTCTCGATGTCCGACTTCAATAAAATTCAATAATAATTCGGTTTCTTTATTATTTTTAGGTAATAAAATTCGAAAATCCAACTTCAATTCGCAATCAACATCACCAATTTCGTGATCGTTTATTTTAATTGAATTATCAAAATTTAACATATATTCGGGTATAACATCGGGTGTTTTACGTGTGATAAAAGTTAGTACCGATACACCACCATTTGTACGGGCACAAACATCACCACCATTATTCAATAATAATAGAACACAATTTGATAATTCATTTAAAGCAGCTAAATGTAGCGGTGTATAACCGTAATTATCGGGAACAATTAACATTAGCACCGGAATTTAATAATAAACGTACACAATCACAAGAACGCGTTACTTTAACTATAGCACAATGTAACGGTGTACGTCCATCAATATCACAAGAATTAATAAATTTACTACCGTTATTCAATAATAATTCTAAAGTGGCTGAATTTTGCGATAAAGCAGCTAGATGTAGTGGTGTTTGTTTTTTACGATTACCAATCGAACGATGTGCCCCGGCATTTATCAATAAACGTACACATTCCGGATCACCATCCTCCGATGCTAAATGTAATGGTGTTAATTTATCATTACCCGATTGTACATTAACAGCCGCCCCATAATCTAACAATAATTTAACAATTTCCGGACAACTACGTCCGGCGGCTACATGTAATGGTGTCTCGCTGAAAATTTGCGGTGTATTTGGTATCGCTTGATTCTCTAATAATTCCCGTACACAATCAATCGATAGACTTTCAACAGCATAAAATAACGGACTTTTTTTCGTTAAACCAACATTAACATCCGCGCCGGATTTTATTAGAATTTTTAAACAATTCAAATTACCCCGACTGGCGGCGTAATGTAATGGTGTTGTTTTATTGAGGAAATCTTGTGCTGAAATATCAGCACCGTAATCGATCAATAGATTTAATAAATCTGCATTTCCAAGGGCTGCTGCCAAGTGTAAAGGTGTTCTATAATTGTATTGTTAAATTTTTGTTCTACAACGAATATTCGTTCGTATTCGCGATTATTAGCGGTATTTTCCAATGTTGAGAGGATTTAAAAGTGAAATTGTACACTTGGAAAGCGTCCAATATTTAGATAAACGAGTACAATTTAAAAATCGATTTTAGAATAAATTTTGTTTATATTCGTTTTAACTGTAAAATCTCTCCTAATTGTTTCCAGGCATCAAAATAAGAACGTAGGTCGTAGCTATCTGTGTCATATGGTTTGTTTTGAATGAAAATAATTCTAATCTGATGATTTTCTTAGAACTGTAGATAGGTCAATTTAGAATTGGAATTATTCATAAAATAAGTTGAAAAAATATTTGAAATTTCTATATTTAGTCTATTTTCTATAAAGTTAATTCGATTCGAGAATTTTCAAGATCAAATATTTGTAGTAAAATTTTAGAATTTAGTTGATTTATTGGTTTTTAGTTGAAATAATTGTTTGTATTATCGAAAGCTCGATAATTAGCTACAATTCGATAAAAGCTTAATTTAAGGCGGATATACAGCCCGTTTCTCTTAAAGGTGTTCACAGCGCCAAACGTCTATTAATTATCGAGTGATTGGAAACATATTTTAACGATTTATAGGGGGGGTCAATGGTGCACATTTCAGTGAAAATTGGACTATGTAGCTTGTTGGGAAATTGGGGAAAAAGTGATTTTTGTCGAAAATTTCAACATTTTCGTCAATCAGTTTTTTACATAAATAGACTCAGGATGATTTGAAGATTCTCGGAAAACCGTTTTTTTTCGATTTTCTGGCACTATCCTGAAAAAAAACTGAAAAACTAGTTTCTCGTACATTGATCGTAAATGTTACGAATGTATTGCATTAATTCAACACTTTTAATGTGTGAAAAACCCTCTGGCCTATTGTTGTATATTCAAAAGTTAGATTTGATGTCACTCATTTGTCAATGAGCTACGTGGACCTAATTTTGCTAAAATGTTCTCTAAGAACCCCCCTATAAATCCTTAAAATATGTTTCCAATCACTCGATAATTAATAGACGTTTTGGCGCTGTGAACACCTTTAAGAGAAACGGGCGGTATCTTAAATTTGTACACTTCAGTGACTTAAATTCGAAAATTTGCCTTGAAAACTTATGAAAAGGGCCTAAATAAGCTCTTTTATGCTTCAATATTACAATTTTCTTGAATTAAATCTCATAATCAATAAATTAAAGAGGTATAAACAAGATTTTTTAAATAGAAAAATTAAGGGTGCATTTCCTCTTTTTATATAAAACAACACTAACCAAGTGTACATTCGCTTTGTCAATTGTACCACAAATTTTAATGACAACCCGTTGAACAGGAACGAATATTCTTTATAAAATTCTAATCTAATTACTGTACCTGCCGTTTTCATCGTGAATTTTCGGTGAATTTCCCTCTTGCAATAACCATTTCACTACATCTATTTTCCCAGTCCAACTGGCAATCAATAATGTGGTTGTTGGATTTTTTTTAAACGCATCATTATCAATATCACCATCAGTTTTCGATAATAATTGTAGAATTTCTTCAGCATCTAGAAGAGACTATTTCGACGATTAATTTCGATTTAAATCGAAATTAATTCCACTTACATTCAATCCAGTCCAAATTGAAGTTTCTGAACAAATCTCCGATACTTGAATTATACGAGTTTGTTGTTCACCATCGTACTCAGATCCGGTTTCTTCTTCGCTCGATATACTCTCAATATCAACTTCTGTATGTTCCATATTGATTTAAAATCACAACTTTTTCGTTAAAGCTAGAATATGTGAATAAATGATCGCCAACTAGCGCATATTTATTCAATGTTATGTTGAAATTTTGTCGATTGGAAATACTAACATCGAAAATGTTGGAGTGTAGCTATTTTTGATTTTTAAAATTTAAATAATAAACATTCTCTCAATACATTATGATTGCCACATTTTCTGTTTAATTTTATAAAATGTATATTTTTCTTTATAAAGTTTCATTATTGTGGAAATTCTATTTCTAGATTGGTTGTGATGGTGTTAATTCACAAGTACGTAAATCGATGGGGACGCATTATATTAAAGAAAATTATAATCATTGTGGTATTGTTGCAACAATAAAAATCCAAACGGATGGAGAAAATACAACAGCATGGCAACGGCATCTACCAAATAGTGAAGTTGTCGCCTTACTTCCAGTAATAAAACCATCAATTAAACGAAAATTAAATCTAATTAATATTTTAAGTTGTCTAAAGATTTATCATCTTTAGTCTGGTCGGTACCTAGAGAAGAAACCAAGTGTTTAATGTCGTTAACCGATGAGGAATTTTCTGGAAAACTCCAAGAACGTTTCGTTAGTTTCCCTTTAATTATCCAACAATCGATAATAATTAATCATTTTAGCATGAAATTTTCCCCACGAATTCGCTAGTAAATCAACTAACACGCTCCTTTGATAGTTTGATAAAATCGTTAAATTTCCCGTCGAGCCAATCGAAACAGATTATACCGAAAATTCTGGGCTGCGAACAAGGAAGTCGGGCAGTTTTCCCGTTGGGTTACGGACATGCAACGAATTATATCGGTGAGAATTACGTTTTAGTCGGTGATGCGGCGCATCGTATCCATCCATTAGCCGGCCAAGGCGTCAATTTGGGCTTCGGTGATATTACTTGTTTGAATCAAACTCTAACGCAAGCTCTATTATGCGGTACTACTGTTAATAGTTTAATGTATTTACGCAAATATGAGGCCGAACGACAGAGCCACAATGTACTGATGATGCTAATCGTGCATAGTTTGTTTAAATTGTACAGCACCCAATTTTCGCCGGTCGTGTTGTTGAGGAGTTTGGGGCTACAAACCACTCATGCTTTGACGCCGTTGAAGGTTCGTCGCAAATATTTGCGATAATTTTTGTAATTTTTTTGATATTAATGTAGAATTATTTCAGCAATTGTTGATTCGACAGGCGTCAGTTTAGAGGAAGTTGAGTAATTCAAGCAAATACCTTCATCAACTCTATTTACTTACAGATTCATTTCACATCATCACAGTTAAATAAATCTTATGAGATCCTTCCAACAATCCTAATATAGTTCGAATATGTTATTACGACATGGAACTATAAAAATCACAAGCTGTTCATTTTTTTCTTCTTTTCAAATTAATAAAAATACAAATAAGACTATTACTATTATTAATTATTGTTATTACTAATCACTATTTTTCTATAAAACTACAAATCAACATTTTCGTTCGTTCAATCCACCGTTAATGAGGGTGTTAATCAACTGTAGCGTAGCGAATGGACCAATTTTATTTCATAGAAAACAAAGATGCGCCAAATTTGAGCACATTTTCAGATATGTTTAAAGTGGTTAAATCAATTTTACAGCCGGAATATTAACGAAAATTCGGTGAAAATGTCGATTTCAAAACTATTTAATGGATTATGTTCAATATAAAAAAGTTTGGCAACTTATACGATGTGCTTTAAAAAATAAATGATTATTAAATAGTTTTAATTATAACATATACAAAAACAAAATAGCTTGTGAAATTCCTAAACTACAATAACGACGACTATACATTATTATATCACATATATAGAGTATTTAATTTTTTCTCTCATATTCAATTAAAATCAACAAATCGATTACAATTTGAGCCTTCTTTTATTTTAATTTTTTTTAATTACTTTTCTTTATTATTATTGATTATTAAGATGTATTGTCAATTATTCAGTTTACCTTTACAAATTCGCCTCTTATATGTAGAAGAAATCGCAACATTTCCATCATTCTGACTAGAAGCAATAGAAATTCACCGCAAATAAATACACGGAAGCAAAGCGGTAAATGTATTCTTTTTTTAATGTTTACATAGAATTCACCTCAACGCTGGCTAATGGTACGCCAACTAAAGCAATAGAAAGATGTTTAACGTGTGTCTGCCATGTAGAGCTCAATTGGAAGAATTTTACACCATTAAACTCGACTCCATCTATATAAACTGTAATTTTCTTATTAATAGAAGTCTATCGAGTGTTTCATCTCGAACTATAAGTTATTTTAAAAATTGCTAACGAGTTAAAATGATCCCCAAATAATAGTCGGAGATGAAACTTGATATACGAAAATCTCACCTTTCATCGGCGTATTATGGGACGCTTTAGCCGAACAAATTAGCCGCGAAATTCCATCAATTATTTGTGTACGTGGTTCGGTATCGCGTTCTTTTTCCTTCTTCTTACCCAATCTCATAACTATAAAGTATTAAAGATAACAATAAATTTAAAATATTATTAAAATTGTTACTTTTCTGTTTTTTCTCTTTATTAGCCAAATGGATGGTTAAAGTTAAACCTTGTATTATAGATGGACTAGCTTGTAAACCTCTAAATAGACCTTTTAATGATGTTTTACCATCTTGTTTTGTTGTTTTATCACTTTTCATTAAACTTTCACTACATTTAGTCAATTGCCAATAGTCTAATTGTAATTCGAGCGGTTCCCATGGTGATTCTCTCGTTTGTACATTCGGCGATGATGGTGGTGTTAAGGAAGGAGCTGGAGGACTTGAACACATTAAATCTTCTAAATCGACCGATACAGATAAAGTATGATCAGCTGGACCTACACGTACTTCCTACAAATATCACTATTATTTTAAATAAATAAATAATTCAACAAATACATTAATGAACGGTATAAAAATTTGACTGGAATCATCCTGGCATGTTAACATTGTTTCACCAACCGGTAATTGTGCAATCGGTGCTGTATTAGGTACAGATAAATATCTTTGTAAACGTACAATTAGTTCATCGATTTTTAATTCTTGATCAGGTGGAAATAATGTTGAATAGCCTTGATCTTGGGTAGCTAAATATTTTGATAAACCACAATTACCCAATGGTATTAAATAAAGACGGGTAAAATTCAACCATTCGGATGGTTTACTCGATAATAATTCAACATAAGGACGGATTAACCATCCAATCAATAAATCACCACCTATTAGTACGAATTTTATAAATGGAGTCGGTTTGGCACAAGTATTACAACTGAAATTAGAATTGGAATTAATTTAACTAGTAGATCGATTGTATGAGTATTTTCTTATATTAGAATTGATTATTTTTTATCCGACAATATATAGAAAATCCGAATATATAAACGAAAATCCGTTATTGATTATTGCTATCGTGTCAAGAGACTCTATGTAGGCGTATTGAATGAAAATCGTTTCAGAAAGGCGTGAATTCTATGAAAATATCGAATGACTCATCAAAATGTTGTAAATTTAGAAATTATCAATTATAAATTTCTAAGAAAACCTTTATCAACTCTCATACAAATCGAATTAGAAATTAAAATTACTGTTTATGAATCTTGTTGAAAACAGCAGTTAGAACAGCTTTAACTTCACTAGCATACAACGGTTGAAAAATACGATGATTCAAACGCGCTATCAGATTTGTTGTAATATTCTCAGGACCCATAATGAAGATTATTGTATCAGGAAGTGTGGTTTCATCAACTGGTAATAGACGACTTATTAATTCTAAGAAAGTCTTACGCGGCTACAATTCAACACAATATTAAATTAAATTAAATTAAATTGAAATTCTAGTACTGTTGTAGTTTCTTGTACCGGTGGTGTAACATCTGAACTAACACTCAACGAATTCTTCTTCTTTGCTGATGAAGCTGATGTACGGAATAATTTCGACTTACGTTCACTAATTTCCTGCATTAAATTACTAAAATCACTACCATCACCGCTTTGTTTTGTTGTCCGTTGGTGGTGTTGTTGAATTTGTTCTTTAGGTGGTGAACCAGTTTGTGGATCTGATAAACCTTCCGGATCCGTATAACAAACATCAACAATATCCGAACCACCGGAACATGTTTTATCATCTAATGATTTATCAATTTCATTACCAATCATACCAAAACTACTAGTATTGATAATATTCGAATCTAATAAACTTTTACTACTACTGAAAAATGGTCTTAAACTTGGTTTCGGTGTACTCGATATAGACATTGTATCTTGTTCACCACCGGAATCATCATCACAACTCAATGATTCTAATTCATTGAATAACGCCTGTATATCACTGGGATTTGTTAGATCAGCATCACGACCACCTTCTGTATCGGCAACACGGAAACGTCGCAATAATGATACGAATCTCTGTTTTAAATTGTGCTAAATATAAATTTAAAAATCAATATAAAAATCGATTGTATTTAAATATTGTTTTACTCGAGTATGTGGAAGTTTACCACGAATCGGTTCACTATCTGATAAATCACCAGCTTCTTCTTCACCGGAACTAATCTCATCATCATCATCACTAAAATCATGATCGCGATCGGTTTTGTGTTCTTGATCGACTGGTGTTGAACTTATTTGTAAAATACTGATACGTGCTATTGGACTTGAATTTTTCTCTTTACTCTCTGGTAATAATTCCAATTCTAAATCCATCTGTTTTTGTAATACCTACAAATATTTACGTTTGTATTCAATATAAATATTTTTTTCAAATAATTACAACAATGTAAACTTTTTTTTAAATAAGGTCATGAACAAAGCAATAAACAAAAACTTGCGTGTTTTTCGTTAAACGAAGAATCAATATGTTATTTTTAGTAGATTAGATGGAATTATATCAATTATTTTGATTCCACGTTTTCTTATTTTGGATTGTCCTTTAATAATAAAATTGTTAGCCAAATTGTTTCATAAGTTGGCTAATTTTAGACATGAACCTTTGAAATTGAAATTAATATTGCGATTTAATTAGACGTCAACTGTAAATGTGCAGTCTCAAACACCTGAACCGTATTTAGAGAAGTTCCTAATAATAAATAAACTTGAAGATATTTAGCCACTTATATCAAGTAAACATTAAATTAATGATAATGCGTAAAGATAAATTTATAGTAAATAGAGATATGTTGTACCAATTAAATATTGATTTTTATAATCCAATTAAGGCATCATTGGAAAATTCGAGATTATTATTGTCTTCACGATTGAATATTGCGCAATATTATTGTTTGTTTATTGGGTTGTTCAATTGCAGTTTAATGTTGTTTTATATTTACTTGATCCATACGTATGATGCCTTCGGCTAATGTTTTAAAGCCCAACATTGTGCGATTCTTATAGCGTTTCCTTCGTTGCAACAAAATATGTAAACGGTTGCCTTCACGCTTTAAAAAATGCGGATATTGTAAGCAAAACGTTAAATCCAAAGCTGTATCTAACAGACCATTCGGATTCAACATGATCTCGTTTGAACGTAATGTGCGTTTGCTTGATTGCATTTTAACAGCAATTGAAATGGAAGCCAAATCGGTACCTAAAGGTTTCAATATGACTAATCTCGTTAATGTCAACGAACAAAGCCTACAAGAACAAATAGAATGGACGATAATCGAACGAAATTTGGCCGATTTCTGTTTGGAAAAATTCGAAAATTCGATCACATCGATTTACCTTGGAATGCAATTCGAGGGTGTACGATCTACCCATGTAGCGTACAATCGCATCTTGTTTGGGGCGGAAACTCCCGCCCCACTTGGATTTTTTTGAAGTTTCTCACTCATTGTTGTATTAAATTTTATTTACACTCGTATCGGATTTTATCGAAAATTGAAAACAAACCGAAATCTCATCTTATTTATTAATTTTCATTGTTCGCTCGACGATTTTATTTCGATTTTCAATTAAAACATTGCACGAATAATGAATTTCTAATGGACACTTACACATACACACATATTTACACCGACACACCTGTCAAGATACTACAAGATACGCCGACTATCACACAGAACGGCTCGATGCCGCACACACGTACAATTATAATGACGTTATCTCTATTATAATAATTGAAATTTAAATCAAACTAAATTAAACCATAAAAAACTATAATAAATATATTAACAAACTGTATAAAATTGTAAAATGTAGTGACACAACAATAAATCTACTCAAATCGAGATTCAACCAACCTTACCTATTATAATCCATTAGAGATAGACAAGACAGCTGTCATCATCCGAGTACTAATTGTAGCTCACTTAAATTTCTAAAAATTCAAATTAGCAGCAATACAATCAATTTAAACAATTTAACTCTATAAACTTATTTAAATTAAAATTATAATTGTTTCAATTGAACGAAAGTTTATTGGATAGGTCAAAACTATTAGCTACAATTAGTTGCTATGTTGTTTGTATAAATGGCGGGATATTTGAATGTAATTTATAATTTTATGAAATTTCGGTTATTTTTAGAATAATTATCAAATAATTTCAACTGTTTTGTATATTCATATATGCAATCTAATTTATGGAAATTCCTTCAAATAACGTAGATAAAAATGTGACCTTTTCGACATCGTTATCAAGCGATGTACGCATTTAGAAATTCTTTCGATTTTACAATCCGAATTCTCGTTAAAAATAATCTGATAAAATAAAATTCTTGAGACGAGGAAAATGTATAAAAATTTATCAAAACCGGAAATATCGAATTTTTTCTTCTAATGCAAATTACCATAGCAACAAATTACAGGCTATTCTAATTGGTTGTTTGTACAAAGATTCTAATAAGATTGGTTGAATTAATTTGAAAATTTAAATAAAAAAGTGGCGCCTATTTGGAAGACAAAGCGACAAAAGCGCAAATAAAACAAGTGTTGTCTAGTTGGAAAGAGGGTGTGATTGTTGTTGAGAAAAACGACAAACAGGTAGATAGACAAGAATAAGAACACACAGGTGTATCGAATATTGTGTGTTAGATAGAGATGGCGATAAAGTATTGTAAACAGACAAGATGACGGTTGAGAAATCTTAGTGATCTGTTGTGATTCATTCACAATCGTTGATTCAACTTTTTTTAATTCATACTTGAGATAAAACAAAAATAACAAGTGAAGATCAATGGGCGTGACTTGGTGAAAAATCGATTTCCATTCATTTAATTCCGGGGAATTTGAAAAAAATAAACAGGTGAATACCTGTTTTTTAAATCTCGACGACCACCTGTTAATTGGACAAAGCGAATTATGACTAATCAGTGGAGGAAAGTGGAAGATGAGAACGGTTTTCCTTATTATTTCAAGTAAATTATTTGATAAAGTCTTTTCGGTAAATAAATAATTTTATTTTACAGCGAAATAACGAAAGTTACACAATGGGATCACCCCCGATTTGAGGAGATTCACCAGAAATTGGATGAATGCAATGATGTTAAAGACGCCCGGTATCGAGTTGCAATGAAATTTCGTACTCTACAACAATGCCTTTTCAGTAATTCTATTTTATTCCAATACTGAATAATTTATAAATCTAGTAGGCTAAGAAACAAATGATTTTTTAATTAATTACAAATTAATACCGCTATAATAGTAATTATTGTTGTAATTACTTGATTTTCGCACGATTACAATTATTTGCTTAATTATCGTTAATTTTGTTGTAATTTTAATTGTGTGTAGTAATTAAAATGGAAATTTTCTAAAAACCACAGTAGGCTGTGATAATAGTGTGTTGTTCCAGAAATAGGCGCCAATTTTGATTTTTCTGCTTGGTTTCAGTGGAAGAGGTGCATTTGAACACGATTCGGGGGGTTTTCGAGCGGCACAAATTGGGCATAAATGAGGCTTCTTTATGTTTAGAAAGCAGCGATTTGGAGGCGGTCTTATCGGACATCTATTTCGCTACAAATAAACAGTACAATCGTCGTATTGATATCGATTTAGCTACCGATTTGATGCAGAATTTCCTCTACAATGTCTACGATCGGTAATTTTGAATAATTGTGTAATTTCTATTATAACAATTGATATTTTCAGCGGTCGTGCTGGTAAAATTCATGTATTATCAACGAAATTAGTATTAGCATTGTTATCTAAATGTGAATTATTACAATTGTATCATTTTATATTTCGATTATGTTCAGATCATAATAATTGTATAACAAGACTGCGTTTTCAAACGATATTAATTAAATTAGTCGAAATTGCGAATTTTATGCACGAAGATGTGAATTTCGGCCAACATCTAGTCACTAATACAATTGAAATGTGTTTCGAGAAATCACCGGGACTAGTTGGTATAACGCAAAGTAATTTCATCCAATGGCTAGAACAGGCGCCGTTATTATTCAGTTGGATACCGATTTTGCACCGAATTAAAGCAACCGAATTCGGTAATTATCGTTTAATTGAAAATTTCCAAGTCTAATTAATCATTTATAGTTGTACACCCTTCGAAATGTTCCACGTGTAAAACCAGCCCGCTAATGGGGTTGCGTTATAAATGCGTTAAATGCTCGAAATACACGCAATGCCAACAGTGTTTCTTCAAAGGCCGCATTAGCGGCTCGCATAAAGCCACACATTCGATGAAGGAATACTGCAATAAAGACTCGAATCGTTTGACGTTCAATATTTTTAAGAAATTCTGCGAAATTCTACCGTGTTCACCGACAAATAACGGCAACAATAGTGGCAATAATAGTAATCGTAGTTCTTGTGTGATTGAAACGAAACCGATGATTTCTGAACGGCAAGTCTCATTGAAATCGATCCCGAATCATCTACAACCCATCGATAGTACACCACGCGAACAATTAAGAACTGTAATTAAACAACTGGAAGATCAAAACGAGTAAATTACGTTATTTTATTTTATTTTATTTAAATTAATTTGTGTTATTTTAGGGAATTACAACGGATTATTCTGTTGGGTAATCATAACGGTAAAGAGATGCGTAAATATTTGGAAGGTTATAAAAACCAGATTGCTTTACAAATATTGAATTTGCGTATATTGTTAGATTCGTTAAATTATCAACGCAACGATTTTATCGAATCAACACCAGCGGTACGGCCGATTAAATTGAAAACCACACAATTCAACAGTACGGAAGTCTTGAGTCCTATCCGGCAAGATGACGGTAATATTAACGATTCAATGGTGTATTCTGTTAACGATATAAGTACGTGGATTGGTGGTAAATCGGTTAATAAAACCGAAATTGATAAGTATGAGAATTGCGAATTTCAAAACGGTCTAGACGATGCTCTGGCTAAATTACAACAGATTCTAGCTAACAATTTTACTCTCGATGGTAAATTTGGTGATTTTCTGTAGATTTGTGTTAATTATTTCCATTGTAGAATCTTTGGGGGTTGGTGATAATAGCGATTTGAAGAATGCTGTATCGGAAGTTGAAGATATGATAACGTCGATTATTGATTCGGTGGAAACGAGTCGGGCTAGTTCCGTCCAAAATTAAATCGATTTAATTCCATTTTTTATCAATTAATTATAAGAATATAGATTTTATTTAAATATACTGTAAGTACATTATTTATTTAGACAATTCTGTGTGAATTATTCAAAAATAATATAAATTAATTCCCAAAAATAATCAACATTAATCATAAAAAATTATAAATATCTATACATATAAATTGGATTAATTTTTGTTTTGTCTATTTAGAAATTATTGCACTTAATTAGAATTTTAAGCTCTTTTTGTGTAATGTAATGTAGTAATAGTAGTAGGTTATAGTAATAGCGCCATCTATTGACGATCAAATCAATTCCGTTTGGACGAATTAATCAAATATTTACAACAATGGGTTAACAGGTGTTTCTCACCAGGTGCATCCAACATTGATGCCATTTCTCTCGTATAAATATCCAAACCGTATTGTCCTTCTTCTGGGAAATTTATATTGAACGTTACTATATCATCGGCGACATTGTGCGATACGAATTTCGACAGACGTTTCTCTTCCACGCCGTTTTTATGGAGTGTCGCCATGAAATCGGTTAATTGACGCGACATCCGGAACTGGATCTCTAATTCACGTCCGGCAAAAACTAGAGCGTCCTAAATAAATTAAAACAATTAAAACAATAACGATATAATTGAAATTTTGTAATACTTGATGCGTTATTGGGACTAATCCGAATAATCTTGTGGCTTTTGTAGGGCCCCATTCGCCGCTAGCGCAATCCGGTAATGGTACCATTACAGTTTGTAGATCTTCACAACATATTTTAAATTTACAAACACTCTTGAATTTCATCGGTTCTCCGGTTAAATACTCTTTTGGTGTGACAGCATTTGCGAAGATATCCAACAAGAAAGCTCCGCTACAAGGGGCATGTACACGGAACGCCACCATATTACCAACCACCGATTGCATAACGAAACGTTTCAATGAAACACCCTCGAAACTATCGCCGTCACTGTCGTAGAATTTCAAATTGTAATGGAAAATTAGACTGCCTTGCATGTGGGCGGGCATTGCGATCCGTACGGTGGCAGCGCCGGTTGAATCCGTGTACATTACAGCTTTAGTGTTCGGATCGGAGAAGTACAAACCGTAACGGAAGAATAACGAGCGGACGAACGGTAATTCCTCGAATTCTTGGAGAGTTATCGGATTCTTCAACAATTGCCATTCGGGTTGTAACGGGAAGAATTCGTAAATGAACTCTTTCGGATCAGTCAAGAAATAATGGTCGTCATACTCGTATCTATAATTAATCAATTAAAATCAATGAAATTAAGGGCCGATTGAACTACCGTAAACTATCCGATTTTGTTTTATTGCCGGCTTTCGGGGCTTCTTTCGCATTGACTAAATGTCGAGCGCCCCAATTGCATTGAACGAAACGCCAAGCACCGGCTACATAAACGGCATTCCATGAATTACGAAATCTGTTGTCTTCAAATCGTACACCGGGTTGATAACCGGCCGATTTCGAATATCCTTTAATAACAACACAATGCAAACCGGCATAACTACAAATAATTCGATTAAAACTACCCCGATTTAAATCAATTTAAATTACCTGCATAATCGTTTAAACAACACATGATAGCTCTCGGTGCCGTTTTTAATACCCCTCAACAACCCCATCGGTGTATCGCCGCGTAGATTATCATCAAACGACATTGTATTCAAATTTTTAACTGTAATCCATCGGAATATCGTACGGGCTTTCTCGATATCGGAAACACAACGCCCTACTAATTGACGGACAAGATCGGTGAAGGTTTTTTGGTCTTCTTGCGCCACCGATATAGCAATCTGATCAACGTTACTGAACTCGACCGGATCGTTATAAACTTGGAATTTGCTTAAAGCCGGCGGTGCCGGTGGTGGTGCTTTACCCGGATACGGCTGTATCTGTTCTTCAACATAACCACCGCCGGTATCATCATCTAAATATAACGATTCGGCTTGCATGTATTCACTGCGTTTTTCGTTGATTAATTCGAGCATTTCGTAGCTTTGTTTCTCGACTAGTGCCGCAGTCGCCGCTCTGGAAATACAATATTTTTTTAAATTTTCTATTCGATTAAGTTTGATCAATAATACCGTTCGTGTTCCAACATTTTCCTAGTTAATGATTCTTTCTTTTTATCGCGCCGTAACGTCATATTCTTCTCAAGATCTTCGCGTTCTTGTTGATGGCGCAGTGTTAAAACGTTTTGGTCGTCGCGTTTACGTTTCATTTGCATTTCGCGTTCAAAACGATTCGTTAATCGCTCAAGCTCCTTCTCCCATTCATCCTAAAATCAATAATTTAATACAATCATAATAAAGAAAGTGAACAATTATTCTTAACAGATCGGGTCTTTTTAAATTCAAAACGGTAATTTGAACTGGCTTTAATAATATTGTTATGGTCTAGAAAATTAGATTGTTTTGTGTATTAGTAATCAAGATTAACAGTACAAGGTCAAGCATGTTTTTTCTGATTGTTTAATTAATTAAATTAATTAGAAACTTACACGAAATTCGTCACGGATCCGTTTTTCTTCTTCTTCACGTTGTCGGGCGAATTTCCGATACAAATCGTCCTCTTCTTTCCGGTGTTTCATCTCCAAACGTTTCTGCTCGTCTCTATCCTGAAAAATATGGAAAATTATCGAGCAATTAAATAATACGAGAAAGATTGGGGATGAAAAATTATTGAGCCAATTGAGGGGCCAACTCACAACTCGGAAAAAAGTCGAATTTTCGATCAACGATTTCTCATTTAATTTTCACTCAAAACTCAAGTTGTTGCGCTAATTTTGTCAATTTTCCGGAAGACTACTGAACCGATCGGAAACTTCTCAGATATTTGGAAAATTCTTTCAATTTGCTATCAATCAACTCTATATTTATTGCAAACAATGAGGACAAACAAGCTTCTAGATTTTCATTATAACTCCAAATTTCCGCAATATTTCCTAAAAGAAACGGAGGCTTTCTTATGGTACTTGAAAGCTCTTTCAGATGAGCCCAAAAACTTGAGTTTTGTGTAGAAAATGAAAGAGAAATCGTTTATCGAGTAGTAACCCGGACCCGTATCAGTCGGGCAAAAAAATATGTCACTTTTCAAAACAACATTACTCCTTTATTTTCCAACCGATTTTAATGATCTAAACGGCATTTGAAAGAGCATTTCAAGAAGCAGTGAAGTATATATCTGATTTTTTGAAATTCGGATGTAATGTAGAGTTACAGAAGGAAATGTAGAAGCAATTTTTTTAGTATTTTTTACAGTTTTTTTTTATATTTTCCCTCATAATTTGGCAAATATTGCTTATTTTCTAATGAATTTCGCACAACATGTGGCAAATTGAAAGCGTTTTCGAAATCTGTCAGAAATTTTCCGATCGCCTTGTTAGTTTTCCGGAAAATTGATGAAACTTAGACATTCTAATTTAATTCTTTTGCGCACAGTTTTAAACTTGACAATTGAAACATGGCTCGTTTGAAAGCTAATGCATAGCAGATTATTTTGAAGATAGTTTGAGATTAAAATTTGGAAAATTTACTGGAAATTTCTGATGGGGATAATTTTTATCCTTTAAAATTAATTATTTTTGAAAAAAGTATTGCAATTTATAGATCATTTCATTGCCTTTCCGATGGTACCACTGTTGCTACAAAAAATTGAAAATCTTTTGGAAAATTAGTGATAAACAAAACTATGTTTATCGTGTGCTTATAATTTGCGTGTGAAATTCATTAGAAAATAAGCAATATTTGCAAAGTTATGCTAAAAAACAAGCTTCTATATTTTTTTCTGTAACTCTAGATTACATCCGAATTTCAAAAAATCAGATATTAACTACCCTGCTCTTTAAAATGTTCTTTCAAATGCCGTTAAGATCATTAAAATCCGTTGGAAAATAAACGAGTAGGGTTGTTTTGAAAAGTGACATTTTTTGCTCGACTGATGCGGGCTCTTAAGACGAGATTAAGAGACAAATCACTAAAGGATGATTACTTTAGAAAATACAGCAAGTTCCGACATACGTTTCTATTACATAGCTTCATTGATAATTGGCGCTATTATAACCGAAAATTATGCTAGAAATCTTTAGAAAAAGGTCTATTCTAGTAGACATCCGAACTAGACTACCGATTTTGTACAACGCAACATCTTGATAGCTGTCTTGATTGATTGCTACACTTCAAAATGTCAAATTTAGTAAAACATGAATCAATCAACGACACGAAATATTTTGTACAGCCTGTATGGTAATAATTAGTTAGACCCAATTAAAGCTAATAAATGACGATGTTTCTTTGGATTCTCAGCTCGACCGTTATTTTCATTAAACAATACGAATGTGTAATGAGTGTGGTGTAGAAGAGGTGGTGTATTTCATGATCTTTGAAGCGAAACTTTCATCTTTCTTTCGCCCGCTAATACGGTATTTTTTCCTCCTCATATGTCACAATTAATTCTAGTTGATGTACTTGTAGTAACTGATTACTGTCTTCTGATTGTTTAATTTGTTGTTTTAGATAGCAATTTAATTATAAGTCTTGTCATCATTATCATTATCATCGTCAACAACTAAAGGAACATTAAAAGTACAGCTAGACGTACATTGGAAGCAGTTACAATAAGTACAAGTTAATTATATTTTGAAGTAGATTTTGGTTTAAAAATGTGAATTTGCGAGGCTATTTAAAGTTGTGCGAATTGCCTTCACTGTATTATGTATCATTCGAAAATTATCATTGTTTTCGCTGGGATAATAGACTAATTGCGTTATTATTATGAGAACAATTCGTTATGCAGGAATAAAAATAGTGAGATTATTCCATAATTATTGTGGATTTTTCTGTTATTCTTCCGCCTATTTTGTTCGCAATCCTCTTAAAGTGTAAATATTTTCTAAAAAAGGGGTATAGTTTGAGAAATTCAAGTGACACTCCTAGGAATTTGCGCCACTTACACAATTTCATTATTAATTTTGAGGTTGTGCTTACAAATCATACAACTATACGCATAGTTGTATAATCGGCCTATGTTCCACTTAAAATGCAAATATCGTCTGATGATTTCATTAATTTTATTGTTAAAACAATTTTACTACAATAAATATTCTTAGAATTTGGGATATCATCACGGTTATTTAAAGAATAAATCAAATTTTAGAGGAGCATTCTTGGAATTATTACAATGTTCGTCGGCTCAGTCGGCTGTCAACAATTAGGATTTATTCAAAATTTCAAAGATAACCATCATTCATTCCAGTAAGATGGAGATAAATTGTATTTTTGGCAGGTGTTAATTTTCTCCAATTGCTCTTCTCAAACTTAAATGTAACGCCACTGATCAAACCGATCAATTCATGCAGGATAAAGTTTTGAATTAACTGCCAACTTTATAGTTCAAAAACTGGTAACTTCGATATGATACGTATGGTAAAATTCGTATTCTTATGTTGTTATAACTGTCAAACAAGTTACTCGTTTGTTCAAAAATATAACCTCAAATTTTATGTTTTAGCATGTTTGTTCTTTTATTGTTAATAATTTTGTTTTAGAAGATTTGTTTGCTTTATTTTATCGATTTTTATTGCGTTTTATTGGCTTTTTGTGTAATTATTGTTTATTTAAATTTACCGTTTCCAATGATTCAGTCGTTGCAGAGTAGATTTACTATAATGCAGTGGCGTACGAATTATAATCAATCAGGGGTATTAGTATAAAAAATTGAGTGTGGTGATAAAGAAGCGGATTTGCCCGGAATCCGATGGGAAAGACTTGCAAAACAAAGAACAATGATTTGAAACGTACTGTTATAAAATTATTATCGCATTGTATAACGGCTAGAATAATTGTTTTTCGTGTCCAAATAATGTCGTCATTATGACGTTGTTATAATTATAAAAACATATCTTTATACGTATCCATATTTGTCGATTATATTGTAGGTGGTCACGATTGAAATAAATCTTTTGATAAATCGACAATAAAACGATGGCCCATTTCATTTGAATACCAACAACAATAATAATATTAATAATAAAATGGGTAAATAAATGCAAAGGTATGGCTGTAGGTCGGAAGGACGACACCTACATTGAGGAATTTTTAATACAGACAGTCGGATCTATTGACATTTTCAATCAATTTTAAATATCGTTTAGAGCATCGTAAATTTCGAATCAACAATGGATTGAAGACAAGATGAATTTATCTTTTAGAAATTAACATTTGTTGTTCTACAATTGAACAATGTTGTTGTTGATGTTGTTAATTGTAATATTGCACTTCCGTAACGTTAACATAACCGTGACTGATTGTATTTTGTTTGTTGTTTTACTTGTTCTTGTTGGTAATTTAAATATGAATTTTTCTACAATAACGGTTCTATTACAATTTAGCCAATTATATTGAAAATTTTTAAAACAATTCTATATTTAATCAATTTTTATTGATCGTTGAAGCGGAAAATCTCTAAAATTATCAACGATTTCACCGCAAATTATTTATAATTGCCGGCCGGAAATGAAAGACGAATCTTCCGCTTTGGTGCAATAAAAATAATTCAATTTATTGCTTTAGAAATTTCCATAAATCCGAGTTTATGCAAATTTGGCGAATTCTAGGTGGTTGGTAGCGAGATTCAAAAGTTCTAACTAACTTCGAAAGAACTAACAGTCGTATTCTCTAACTTTATGATTTGTTACTATGACCACGCTAGAGATAGCCTATTTAAACGGACGGTATTCTCTAACTTTTTGATTACTCTTTAATATGACAACGCTGAAGATCGCTCTTTACAATTCCATCATACAATCGAAAGAGGCAAGAGATTGTTGATCTCCTACTTCGTCACGGTCATAAATCACCAGAAAGTTATAGAATACAGTAGATTGTTCCGAAACAGTCATTTCGGACTATTTATCGAATCAACTTACCAGATAACAGTCGATCGGCTTCTCCCTAGTGGTCCTGTAGGCTTTCTGTAATTCCGTCTGTTTCAAGGCATGTGCTATGTGTAGGGCGCTGGCGTCAAATCGTCCATACTGATAGCCGCTCGGTGATTCATTATTGTGATGATGATGATTATTGTTATTGTTATTTTGTTGATAATGCGTCGGACTATATTGTGAAGCATACGAACGATCTGTGTACGTATTCGGTGATGTTTGTTGTTGATAATTACCGTTGATATGTGTCCGAACATTCAACACTAGAAAACGAAGAAAAATTGGAAAATAACAACAGATTGTCCATAAAATTGGAAAAGAGAGAGTTGATTCAAATTTAACAGATGTTTATAAATAAATATTAAATTAATTATTTGAAATTATAGTGAATTCTTAATGAATCTGTCAGAAATAGAATTAATGGTCACTAAAGGGTGGATCAACTTTTTTTTAAATTAAATTCTAATTAATTTGTAAATTTTCTACGTGGGTATTTGAGAATTCATTTCAGATAGAAGAATTGAAACAAAACTATAATTTCGACATTCACTGTTATTTCGAACTGTCCTCTCTATTGTAGAAACAGCTGATGTTGAAAGTAATCGATATAATCCAATTTAACAAATTACAAATTATTCTTAATTGGAAAGGTAGGTTAATTACGTTGTTTTTATGCTTGGAAAACAACAAAAAACTATTAAATATATGTAGAAAAATGTTCCAGTCTAGTTAATGGATCCGAGAAGAAAATACAATATGAAACAATATCATCATCAATCGGAGCGAAAAATGATTGCATGCTGCCAGTACATACAACACATCCTCCTCATTACCAATTATCTAATTTAACAATGAAAGAAAACGAAAAATTAATGTAATAATCAACTGTACCGGACTTGCTCCACCCATAATCCATAACTAAAAAACGGACTACACAACGAGTAAGCGGCATATGTAGCTGCATTGTGCCGCTTTCTTACAATAAAAGAATAACGATTGACAAAAATATGATAGAATAAAAGTCCCTAACTTTAACCTAATTTAATCTCTCACGAATCTAGTAACTTTATCTATACAGGGCCGTATATCGATATTTAGTTGCCATTACGATTGAATTATCACGTAACCATAACAAAAGTATTGTTTTCAATGACGTACTTCTCGATTATTGGTTGTTTTAAAATTTAGCACCTTTATACTAGAACCAATGCGATTTTTTCTCAATAAAATCTTGCATTTTGCGAATGACTCGAGTATATAAGGGCAGGATTACTTATTCTTAGAAATTCGATAATAATTTTGAAAAAAAAAACAGATAATTTGTATATTTTTAGGGGAATATCTTGTAATTGTAGTCACAAATCAGCTGATTTTAATCAATTCTACAACTAGATTGTCTTCAAGAGATATTCTAACAATTTTAATCGATTTTTCTTAATTCCAGCTTCACTTGAATCACGTTTTAGTGCAATTTTCTCAATAGATGTACAAGCTAAGCTTTACGTTTCCAATTCAGCGCCGATTCGGGTTGATTTTTTTAACAATTATTGATTAGTTTCGACCTACGTGTAGGGTTCCGTTCTTTAGTTATATTTGCTCGAAAATAAAATGTAGAAAATGTTTGAATTGCTGAATACAAACCGACCTTCAACTGTTTTCTAATTAACAAATGCGCAATTAAATTTGTAATATTTTAAAATAGCTCTCGGATTTTCCTGTCGATTAATTAATTTGTTAATGAAGTTAATTGACATTTATTTATTTATTTTTTTAAATTTGGAAGAATATTGCAAATAATGGCTACATTGACCTTGACCTAATAAGAAGGCCAATTGTCAACTTTCTTCGCCAAATTTGGTCGATTTTTGCAATCGACTGGAAAAACTTGAACGGTTTTCCGATTGTTTTTCTTCAAATCACCGATTGCGTCACTGTTTTTATTTTGAAAACTCTATAAATGGTTAAGAGATACCACAACGACCGCATTCCATTACAAAATAAATTCGTACTCGATTTCCCAATCTTTCAAGACGATTGGGAAAAGAATAGTTTTGAATGAATCGTGAAGAATTTGTTGGAATTCACTCTTTCTTACCTTCAGGTTCGTAGACGCCACCCCGTCCAGGTCCGCGGATTTGTTCATTAACAAAATTCGATGATTTCGGTACATTTAATGCGGAACGTATTCCAACAGAGCTACCGTCTAAATGGCCAGGGCCAATTTTCGGCACATGACTATTACAATAGACTTCTTTATCTTCTTGCCGATGTTGGTTATTATAATACGTTTTTAATGTTAATTTCGTGCCACATATTGCACATTTAAAACAACCACTATGAAAGAATGTGAAATCTTTTAATGGGCCAACTCTATCCACCTGATATACAGTTTCATTGCACCTTAAACAGGTGCTCTCGTAGAAATTCGGACGGTACATTGCCTTATAATTGTTCAACATCACTATATTGAAATTTTACACTTTAAATAACATTAAATTTTATAATAAATTACGATTTATAAACGAATAACTTGTCCGTCGATTTCAATGCTAAATCACGACACAAAATTCCAAATATTCCAAATATGTTGTTGATAATTTTCTGTAATATTTCAGTTTTATTTGGGGAAATTCGATTCGTTTTCGGGGGGAATTCGTAAAAAATTACATAAAAATTCAAATATGGGCACGAGAAATTTCGCAGTGATGATTCAGTTTTCTATTTTGATTGATCGTTGAAATCGCCTCGATATTCACGCGAACTACCACCACAATTATTTAATATTGTACTCTACCCGAATACAACACTTTTAACAATTCTTTTCTAATTAATAATCGATAAATATTTGTTTTATATTGTAATTAGAGCCATTTTAATAATGTCGACACTTTAACTGTCTCTCATATGAACCGAAACTACTAAACAAGAACACAATCTCTCTTCTACACTCATACACACAGATACAATAAAACTACAAATTCCCCTCTTATTATTCGATCTCTGTTTCGCTTATAATCCGTTCACCTGTTTACTGGTTACATGTTAAGAGTTTACTTGTCGACGACTCGATAAATATTTATTGGTAATACCGAATACGGTACGAACTGGTTGGTAATTGCGAGATTCTTCCATACACACATTCGGACACCTCCAGCCACGCACACACACTAACAACCTACGTAAACTTACATCACACCAATCCACCTGTATCATCGCGAACTAATTAACTATTTGAATTTGGCGCCGAACTCGTACCAACCACACCGACAAAATCATGATATAAACAAATATATAATTGAAATTATATTTATTTTTAAACAATATTACGCAATGTTGTTTAATAGAAGAGAATTTAACAATTTTGAAGTTTAACGAGTAATTAAGTTGTAATATTGGTAATTTGGTAGAGTTACAAAGTTGGTACCACTGCGTGTTGACGTTTGTTGAAGTTGACATAACCTCACTTTATCTGTATTGTTTTCCTTGTAAACTAGTGGATTATTATCGGGAAATCGGTGAAAATTGCCGGAAAATGGCAGACGTGCGTGATATTATGGAATTGGATCGTCCGCTAACACCGGAAGTTACACGCGAATCGATTATCGGCAGCGATAAACAGAAGAAACGTCCGGCTACGGCAACAAAAGTCCAACGTCGTCCCGAAGGAATGCACCGGGAAGTCTTCGCCCTGTTGTACAACGACAATAAAGACGTCTCGCCGTTATTCCAATCGGATACCGGGCACGGTTACAAACAGACAAAAATCAAATTGGGGATGCGCAAACCGAGGAAATGGAAATGGATGCCGTTTCAGAATCCAGCCCGGACCGATGGGGCTGTGTTTTATCACTGGCGGCGGCCGTCTGATGAACCCAAAGAATACCCTTTCGCCAAATTCAACAAAGTAACAATTTTTTAATAAATACAAACCAAAAATAATTGATTCTTTCTAGAAAGTTGAAATTTATACGTATACAGATGCTGAATATCAACAATACTTAAGGATTGATGGATGGTCGAAAGAAGAAACGGATCATTTAATGCAATTGGCACAAAGATTCGATCTTCGTTTTATTGTAATGGCGGATCGTTACGATACCGAGAAATTCCCCAAACGTTCCGTTGAAGATATCAAAGAACGCTACTATAAAATTTGCGCAATTCTAACTAAAGTAACCAAAATAAAACCCAATTATCAGCAAATAATTAACGATATTTTCTAGTTGAGAGGCGAGAAAAAAGCCTACACCTACGATGCTGATCACGAACGACGACGGAAGGAACAATTGAAACGATTATACGAACGAACTCAAGAACAAGTAAATACTCGGATTAATAATTTAGATTTATTAAAATCGTAATTTTAGATTGAAGAAGAACAGTTTTTGTTGAGCGAATTGAAGAAGATTGAAGCCCGGAAAAAGGAGCGCGAACGTAAGACTCAAGATTTACAGAAATTAATCAGCCAAGCGGATAATCAAAGCGAAACACCGCGTAAAACCGACAAGAAACTACCGAAGAAGAAATTGACGAATCCATCGCGTCCATCACGAGTCGATACGAGCGTGAGTTTTCATTTAAAATCTAAATTATAATGATTCTCTTAACAGATTAGATATGTTTCGATTAAAAACTAAAATTTCCATTTTTCAATAGCATATTTTACAGGCAATCGAAACGGCCGGTATTAAATTTCCAGATTATAAAAATAGCGGAGTATCGTTAAGATCGCAACGGATGAAATTGCCAGCGAATGTCGGCCAAAAGAAATCCAAAGGTATCGAACAAATATTACAAGAGATGGGATTAGAATTGAATCCGACACCGACTGAAGATATTTGCCAACATTTCAACGAATTACGGAGCGATATGGTGTTGTTGATGGAGATTAAATCGGCTTTAAGTACTTGTGAATTCGAATTACAATCGTTAAGACACCAGTATGAAGCGCTAAATCCCGGAAAAGTAGCGATTTTAATTTTAATTTGATTTGTTGATAATTTTCGATAATTTTAGACGTTAACAATTCCACCTTCTTTGTTGTCAGCGTCGGAAACTGAAGCGACTAAACAGCCGAGCGGCGAGATTATCGACGTAGTTGGCTCGCCGAGTACGCCGACAACAAATTGATTTTTTTTAGAATAAATTGCATTACATTAAATATTCTTTTATTGATTAACAAACGCAAAAACACTTTTATAACTGAATATTTACAGAGAAAAAATACTAAAAAATACGATTAAGAATGAAAATTAGATGGCTCTTGTTAGTTTAAAAGTATTACAATTCGTACAAAAAAACTTAGAAAATTATCAAAAATTCTAAATGAAGAGGAAGATCGACATTCTCACGGGATGTTGTAATCGAGCCTTGCACGTTTCCTAGACGGCTCATCGTTCTCTGATGTGTGTTCGCGTTTCTTTGTCGAATTCTACGACGGAAAATCGTAAATCAATAAATTAACGAAAACACCAAATTTACCTTTTTGTCCCAATGTTGTTGCATATATTTCAATAAAATGCTGGTTTTCTCTGTTACAATAACTGAAATAAATCGATTAATTACAATTCGAATTTTACTAAAATTCATTACTCTGCTCAGAAGGATAGTCTTTTGTCGGTATATAAACCGATGGTCTCTTCAACGGACTTCTACTATTCGTATCTACATGGAATTTTGTGAAATTGTTCTCATCGTAGGAGGGCAGACCCTTCAAGAACTCAGCCACCGACTAGAATTTTACCTTTAAATACACCTCAAATTACCCACAAAAATCAGAATCCAACTCACCATTATCTATACGTAAACTTTAATATAAAATATAATTCGTTTGTAAATTTATTTTCAATAAATTAGCACAATTGAACACTGACATTACAGATGTTGAAAGAAAACAATTCTGGAAATAATTACGGTTGGCTACACTGTTGCCGAACAAGGAAATTTAAATTTCTGCAAACAAATCGATGGAATTGCAAAAAATTACTCACCTCCAAATTAAGTCGAACATATTTCCGGAAAATTCCAAAATTATCACGAAAATAATGAGCAGATATTAATTTAGTGGAATTTCAACGGTTGGCGAGCTTGTTTAAATCGACATTGACAGTACACGAGCACATTGTTTCAAAGTAACGCCATCTACCGTTTAAGTCACCAAGTAAAAAGGGCGCTAAATATAAAAATTTGTCAATATTATTTTATGGGTGCAATTTGTAATATTAACCAATAAATCTACAAATTTGTATTGCAGAACAATAGAAGAAAACATGCCTTTGAAATATCTATTGTGCTTTATTCTTTTTTATGAAAAAAATGTAAATTAATCTACGTTGATTTTGATGATAATTTTAATGACTATCCCTAAATAGCAAAGATACAGGGATAGATTACATAATTTAATTAAAATTAATTATCTACATCAGTTTATGAATGTTCTGAGACAAAGTTCACTGTTTTCTTTTCTTCTTCTTTTTTAATTCTGTATTAAGACTAGTCCTGTTATAATTTCCCATTTCATCACTTGTTGCCAGTAAATAAATTTAAACGAAATTACATAAAAAATATCCAGCAAACAATTAATAAATTAAATAATTAACTAAATAGAAAGACAAAAAAGAAACAGAACTCTTATGTATTGCTGGATGTGATGCTGAGAAATGTTAATGAAAAGAAAACGGATTTTTTTTTTCAATAATAGGAAATATAAAAAAAAATCAAAAACAAAAAATTTGTGCTACGGCACACACTGAGCACTTGGCGATTGTTTCACACACACAATGTGAAGGTTCATTATTATTATTATTATAATTATTATCATTAAAATTATTATTATTTTGTTGATTTGGTTAAATTATTCGTTGCTACATGCAACAAATTTACACAAAGAAGAAAATTCAATGCATTCAATCTAACACAACCACTGGATGTTCTTCGAATTTTGTTTTCAATTGTCGCCAAGGCTTCCTCGCTGCTCTTCGTAATTCAGTCAGACTTATTTGACGACGCATCCGCCTATAAAAATTATACCAAATAATAAGTAAATAGGCCACGTTATTCACTAGAAAATATACAGGGTGTGTCACGATGATGGAAGTTTCTGAATTTTGGTTTTCCTGCATTGCCGACGAGTTATTGTTTCAACAGTTTGTCCATAATGCAGATTACAAAGTTGAAACAAGAAGTCATAGGCTACAGCGAGAAATATCGTGAAACACCCTGTATAGCAAATTACGGAAGGTTCCTGGTGATCATTTTAGCCAAATTTTAACCTCGTAACTCATCAGCAAGTTGGTCAAAAAGGCTCATTTTAGTAACTGATCGATTTTTGAAAACGAGTTAAATCTGTCAAATGACTCAGAATGACTCCATTTTATCCCACTGCATTGTAGAATAAATGCGAAATATTTCAACCCATTGCAGAATAAAATGAAAAAATCAATGTGTGCAATTTAAAAAATCTTGATGGTAAAGATGAGCGTTTTTTGGCCAACTTCCAAATGAGTCCCAAATGACTCGTATAATTTGTCAAATAATGATCTAATTGAATAATTTTGTAGAAATTAATGTTTTTGACATACTTGCTTCCTTCTGTAGCCCGGAAATAAACATCATCGGGTGCATCCATCCAACTAATTACTTGTTTCCTACCTGAACCAGTACGTGCCATATGAGCAATTTTTGGTTTGCCATTAATTTGTGAAATATGACGTGGCAATAATAATTGCCCAGGTACAATTGATGATGTTGATGACATCATTGTTGGTGGATATTGATCAGGACGATTCATTAAACCACTAGGATCTTTATTGAGTCTCTTTGGTGGTGGTGCACTCATAGCCGAACCTAAATTATAATAAATTCTTAATTTAATACCACCATTCGATAATTTTTAATTTTTCCTATTTATTTAAAAAAAATAATATAAACTACTAGTCACTTACGGTAACTTACCATCATCCCAATCCAAGTCGGAATAGAAACCAGCAAGAATAATTGAAAAATTATTTTTTTGTATTATTTCCGAAAAATGAATTTAATATATTTAAAAAAATAAAAATCTGTATAAAAATTTAGATACTTACTATCAACACCATTCATTTCATCATAAGCACGCCGTTTTAAAGACGGCGACATATTGTTGAGTGGTATTTTATCAGCCTCAGGTTTATTAGGAACACGTTCATATAATAAACTACCATCTGGTGCTTTAGGTGGTTTTGGGAAAGCCACTTTCTCCGGTTTTGGTAAATTATCTCGATCGGTTAAAATTAACCATTGTGGTATTACTGTACCAGGATTGCCCAATTTTGTTGCAATTGCTGTAACACTACCACGATTCTTTTTACGATAAATTAATAATTGTTTCAATTCATTTATTGATTTGCCACTCATTTTCGTTGCACATTCTTGTTTAACAGCTTGTATATTGATAGCAAAGAATGGTGCACGTGCCGCATGTCTAGGACGCATTATATGACGACATAATCGTCTTGAGATTCTCGTTAATGGTGTTGTATTTAAATAGAATGCTGTACGTGTTTTCATAACTGGCCTAGGTGAACCCGATCTAACAACAATACCATGTGCTGTTGCATAATGTCGTCCTAAATGAGCTTTCAATTTAAATTCTTTCCCACAACCACCAATATTACAACGATGTGGACGATGTGGCATTGTAGCTGATAACATTCGATCATCATCAATATCACTGCCTGATTTCTTTTTACCACTATTACCAAGTACACTACTACTGATTGTTATTCCACTAGTTAAACCACCTGTACCATCATATTCTGATTCACCAAAACGTGTTGGAACTTTTAAACCACCATATTTTTTCCAATATTGCCAACATGTATGGCATAGACGGCATTGCATATGAGATGGACCCCAAGCGTACCATTGTGTCGAAACGGTGACTAAAAATAATTTCGAAAATTATTAATTGAAATAATGATTTTATACAGGGTGAGCCAAGAGTTTAGTCTATTAAAAATTGACAATATTTGTATTGTTCCAGAATAAGTGTAATCTACTTTCTTGTTTAAAATTTAGATTCTATGTTAAAATTGATAATATGACAACCTCTAGTGTTAACAATTTTTTAGGAATTTTGACTGAAATTTTTAATTTTGCAGTGTTTGAAAAATTCATATTTGAAGAACTAATCAAAATTTGCGATTCTAATAGTTTAAATATTGTACTTTTTACCGAATTTCACAGAACTAAATAATCTTTCATGCTTTAACTTTTTTACAGTTGAAATTGAAAATCTAACTAAAAAATTATCAGAACTAGGTATAGAGAGCTCTAATACAGTTCAAAGTAATTTTTTTTCTTTTTGCAACTGTATAAAGTTACACTGGCCCATTTAAAATGAAAAAGATTACCGTTTAAAGGCTGAAAGGAAGTCAATTTCAGGTAAACGCTGAAAGTTAATTCAATTCTATAAAATATTATGTAAAATACATAGTTTGAATTATTGGAATTCCAAATTTGGATTGTTTAGCAACGATATTTTCCGAGATATGTTTTTTTAAACACTGCAAAACTAAAATTTTCATTGCCCCCATACTAGGGGTTGATGGAATAACGAGTTCAAATGGATACCAAATTTTAGAAACTTCCACCAATTGGAAGTTATACTTTTAATAGGCCAATCTCTTGATTCACCCTGTATAGGGAAAATATGGGGTATTTTTAATTACCCTTCAACACACCTACCATTACAAGATTCACAGGCTTTTCCACCTAAAGAAACCGGTTGTTCCGTATTACTGCCATTACTACTACCATTAACAACACCTTTATTATTATTTAATGCAGCTGGATTTGGTTTATTACTGTAAAATGAGAAATTCAACAAAATTGAAATAAATAAAAGATGATTTAATATAAATTAATAAATACGAACTTACTAATTAGGAATGTAAACTTGTTTCAATTTAGATTCAGCTTCAACAGCTTTAACACGTTTTTGTTGTACATAACGATCTGTTGTTTTCCACATATAATAATATTCAATGATATTTTTTAATGTTTTCCATGGTAGGAAATCTTGACGTATATCATTAAAATCTTTACCATATTTATCTAATGCTTCTTCAAATAAATTAGCCTCGGATGCACTCCATTCTTCCATTTCATCACGACATAATACAGGACCACTAGATGGTACTAATGAACATAAAGCATTAGCCAAATCATAATTATGTTTATGTAATGTATCCATAGCATGAAATAATGTTATATCTCGACTAGCAGCAGCTGCCGACATATGTAATGATGGTTGTTTAACACTTGAACTACAATCTAATGCTCTAGCAAATGTACCAACTGAACGTGAAACAACTAAAAACTGATCAATTTGTCTATCGGTTAAATTATGTTCAGGTGTCCAAACTAATGTTTCCAATTCATTTAAATCACGTGTATCAACACTGTCACCACCTGCTGTTGGTTGTTGTTGTTGCGGTTGTTGTTGTTGCTGTTGTTGTTGTTGTTGTTGTTGTAATTGTTGATCTCGTAACAATAATGGTGGCACATCACATTGATATCGACTGCCTACACGTATTTCACCTTTGTCCGCTAATAATGTTTTTTGTGTTGGATCAAACACAAGACAATAAAAAAACATATCGTCTTTATTTAAATAGGAAGCCAATGATTCAGTTTCATTAAATAATGTTACTGAACATTTGCCACGTATATGGGTGGCTGGTAATGTTTCCACTTGACGTGATAAGAACAATTCACGATGTTTCATTTGATGACGTTGTTTTGGATTTAATGTATCACAACCACCACCACCACCACCACCACCACCACCACTACGATTACCAGAATCCGGACTACCATTCGATTCATCTAAGGCACCTATATTTTAAAACATTCAATTTAATAATTATCGACAAATCGTTAAATAATATAATGTATACAATGATAATAACAAATACAAATATTATATCATATGTTTTTATAAAAATTAGCAAATGACAGGAAAAGTATTTCCAAAACAAACATTGATAATATAGCCTTACAATTATTAATACTGATAAAATATTAGGCCTTGACACTAGTAATTCAATCCTTTTTATGAATAATATTATAACAAAATTCAAACAATTCATCTATAGTTTATAAAATATTAAACCTACGATAGTACAATTTAACGAAAAAATAAACAAAAATTCAACGTTTTTTTTTTTTGCAATAATCATTAAACTAAACAAATATTCGGTTTTTCTTAACAATCAAATTATCATTACAAATGAATTATTTTAACCGAAATAAAACAAATTTATAGAAATGCACAATATTGATAGTCTCGTAAGACTTATTTCATATCAAAAAGTACCCAAAAACGTACAAGAGAGATGTTATGGGTTTCTATTTTTAGAAACTGCTTGTTTCCACACCTTTATAACGGAAATTACTAATTTAAGCTATAAATCTAGAGTACTTATTTTTCGATTAGGTGCCCGAAATATAAGAAACAGCATTTTACGGAGCATTTTTTGTTTTGAACAACACCAATTAAGCTTTGAGTTACCGAGAAAAACTTTCGTATTTCTCCTATAATTTAGCAAATATCGATTTTTCAATAATTTTCTCAGAGAATATAGCAAATTGAAAGCATATTTCAAGCCTCTAAAAAATTTGCCAATAAGTTTGTTAGTTTTCCGGAAAATTAACAAAAAATGAAGACTTATTACATCTTTCTTTCGATATTGTGTCTGAAAAATTGCAATTTTTAATACTCGATATCTTGCATATTTCATGCGATATTATAATTAGTACAGTAGCATTAGAAAGATCACTTCAAGAGGTATCTAGTATTTTTTATTTTGGAAAATTTCAGTTACAGATGATAATAGTGGCGCATATTTTGTATTATTTCTTTCAAAATTTCCCCTATAATTTAGCCAATATTCTCAATTTTATGATTTTCTCATATAGCAAACTGAAATTTTCGGATAACTTCGTTAATTATCCGGAAAATTGAAATACTTATTTATTCTTCTTCGTTTCTGTTTCTATATCCGATTCTGCTACTGTTTCTGGTCTATTTCCGTTAAAATAACTACAAAAATCTGTTTCTATTATAACATTTCCGTAACATCTCTAATTTTAATATTAAAAATGAGACAATTGGAGCTTATTCTTATCAATGTAGTTTCAATTTATCTTATTTTAAAACAATTACACAGTCATTATTGTACAAATATTGAGATGTCGAAATTTATAAATTTAAGTATTTTTGAATTAGACAAGTGCGATTATTAGTTGGAATACAGTATCAGAACTTATTACGTAAAGAAATTGGCTATAAATTTTTGGTATGGTCTCTAATTTGAGTTCTTCAGGCAAATTAATAATGAACAGTTGAGCATGTAGATAGATATACCATATCTTTGGATTTTTCGATATTTCTTAATATGGTAAAATTTGAAGATGAAGCAAACATCTTGAATTTAAAGAGGGTACAATTTCGATTGAAACAAGATTCGGATATTGAGCTTTCAGTATACATTTATACATAGATATAGATAGAAGGTATACCATTTTCTCGTCCACTTTTTTTGCGTGTAATTATAAAAGTACAGTCCTGGTTAAAAGAACAAGCATCTCGCTAGTTGTCATAGCGACGCTGTCTGATCAAGTACAGTTGTGGTAGGATTTCGCGAAACAACGTATATACTATACATATATATACAATCAAACATATACATATAGACACAAATACATATATGTATACATGGTATACATATACAACTATGGTCGTCGGGTGACAAGACAGGTACAGTCAGCGAATATCGATCGCCTAATCAAGACTTTTGCCCCACTACCACCACCACCACCACCACCACCACCACCGCGTTACTACCACCAAAACATATTTTCTCATTTAGAATGCGTGTGAAAACAATAATCAAGAACAGAAAACCGGAAATAATCCCAATCATCATCACAATTATCCTTATCATATTTAAAATAGCCAATTCTATAATTAATAGTTAATTAAACGATAGTAGTGGTAGTAGGTATAATCAACAGTTTTTCCCTATTTAGAAAAATCCGTAGAGGGGACTAATTTAATTAATTTAAATACACACGAATACAATCAACTTACACTGGTGTTTGTCCGCTAGTTGGATCAATTGAGGGGGTAAATCTCGTCGCCGATAAAAACACATAACTTTAGCCTCGACATTACCAGAAGCAGTCTTATTTAATTCTTCTATACGTCGGATTTGGTACGGAGACGTCGATGACGTCTCGAAGTACACATAATCTAAAACAATACAAAATAATTAGAAATGAGAGGGAGGCAAAAGTTGAGGTTAAAAGCACATAATACTCTTGATTACAACATAAATAAAACGGTAATAATAATTATAAATCGTGATAAATATAGAACCAAATAAAACGCCAACAATAAAATCGAAACTGTTGTATTCTTTGAGTTGTTATAGAAATAATCCAAATAAAATCCACATAAAGGGTAATTAAAAAAAATTAATTCTCAATTATTAATTATCCACACAAACACATATACAAAACAAATATACACACGCAGACTCAAACACACACATATAAAACGAACTCACCTCCGACACGATACATGTTGGCTGTCATCTTTCAAATACAAGAACATATGACCCCAACGAACAAATCTTGATTACACTCGTTATTAAATTAACATTTTTCCACAATAATTTCAATTGAAATTTATTAATTTTATTTAATTTTTTTCTATTCAAAAGAAAAAAATCTTCAATGTTTTGTCACTGTCCTGCACTTATCACCGCCAAGCTAACAGACGCCATTTTCTTCAATTGCTAAATACCAACTTTGTAAAATAGAAAAATTAAAATTCCCTATTATAAAAAAACAAATGATTGTATTAGAGTAAACAAACAAATAAAATTCGATTTTTTAATCTCAAATTAAATAATTTTTTTTTTCAATATCGAAATTGAAGAAAAATTCGAGCTAGATTCAATCAAATTTTGTGTAATTAACGAAAATTTATTGACGGTTAGTTTTTAATTAGATAGCGTTGATTTAAATATGGCGGATTCTAAAGCATTACCAACTGAAACTTAATTAAAAATAATTAGCGCGAAATTCGAAAAAAAAAACAACTTGCACATCATATTTTATTATACATAATCAATTTTTATAAAAAGCAGTAATTAAGTACCACGTCAATATCGATGCAATTATATAAAAATTTATCGAATAATCACTAAAATTAACATTGTTATCAAAATCGGTTGTTTCATTCACCATAAACCCGAGGAGAATCCACCTGGAGGAGCCCGTACACGTTGGCTTGCTGGATTCGAGGGTTGCGGTGCTTCTTCTTGTTGTAATTTCTCAGTTTCTTTTACAACTTTAACGTCGTTCCTCTTATCGGGCGATAACGGCATCTGATTGGTACCTTCGACAATCGACGAAATATTCCTCGGACTGATCTTCTTCGGTTGTGGCTCTTCAGGCGGGGTATTGACGCCGAAAATGTCGCTGTGTCCGCCGCCGGGGGGCCGTAGGACGCGGCTCGAATTGCGCCCCTCTTTGATGCCAGAGAAGATATTCGTCGATGTCATTGTTGGAAGTCTATCAATAAAGCGAATGAATGAAAATCGTAATTATCGTTGGGTACGAAAATTATTTAAAAATATAACGGTTATTACTGTTCTTATTTGGGATATTACTAGTTCTAACCAGTTCAAATTGAAAGGGTGTTTGGATTAGGCTAGAATTATCAACGAGAATCGTTTAAAACTCGATAATTTACCTGATTTTGCAGTCTATACGTTGAATAAATTCAATAAAAGCTTGAATTTAATTAATTTTTTTAATTGTTACACTTTCAAAATCGCACCACCCAAAGAATGCTTGAAAAACCGACAAAACAGAATTAGAGTGCGCACGTGCAAGAATTTTATTTGTCTGCCAAAAAAAAATTGACAAATATTCAAATCTGATTGGTTTGAAGTGCTATTGAATCAGCGATAGAACACGAGATTTCCACCAATCAAAACCTAAAATTTAAAACAATAAACTTTGATTAATCATCGGCGGCGAAATTAACACCATCTATTGATAAATCTTGGAAATAATTCACAAATATATCGGATATCCCAGTATTCGCCCCAATTTGAAATAAAATTCCGAGTTAATTAAAATCTAGATTTATTTAATGTTTAATCGTAGATTTTGGAAAGTAAAGCCGCTCTACGTTCGGTATTTTGAAATAACGCCCTAATTAATTGTCGAATTTCAGCCGGTTTAAATTGTAATGACAACGGACCTTTGCCACTAGCCCAACGATCATTAATATCAATCAAAGTAGCATTCAATACGAAACATAATTCGTTTAATTTACACCAATTCTCCACGAATAAATTAATTTCATTTGGATCTGTGAATAATTTCGGACCACGTACTTGTATCATTTTGATTAATTCAATTAATTGTTCGGAAGCTTTCGCTGATACGTCCTCAAATCGAATTATTGAATCGATTAGATTCGAACATAAACAATCCAAAATTTGGCCGATGATTTTATTATAAATTTCGTACGGTAACACTTTATGCCATACGGTTTTCAATAATTCTTGTTGACGCAAACATTGCCGTAACGATTTCTCTACGTTATCGTTAACAGTCTCCAATGTTTGTTGGTCATTCAAACCGGAATCTTTCAAAATTTCATCGATTTGTTTAATTTGATTTCGAACGTAATTATTGAAAATATCCGCCGATATGTGTTGGAGTTGTTGGATTTCTTCGACGAAATTAAGATTCTTATCTGATAATTTATAAGTGATTTGCCAATTTGTTAAAACATGCCCGATATATTGGCAATTATTGTAAAATAAAGCAATCTGTTGGGGTATTGTTTGTAGTAATTTCCTGTGATAATCAGCGACAAATTGTGGATATTTTTTAAAAATCATCTTGATAGTTTTCAATAAACGTTCAGATTCTATTGTTTGTAATTCTAATAGAAGATTCTGTACGAATTTCAATATTTCAAGAATATTCTTCGATATTGAACAATTTTTAAATTTATTATCGTTAGTTAAAACGTCTCTATCGATAATTCCATCAATTTCGATCATATCATGCAGATCTCGTTTCATTAAATCTGTCGCTATTATCAAATAATTCTCGCATTTTTTATCCATGAATAATTTATCGAAATTACCCACATATTGTACCAATGAAGCTGTATTTTCGTTAAATAAACCAATTGAAATCAACTTATTTTGCAATATTTGCGTATTCTCAACAATTTCTTGTTTATTGTCTAGACCTTTACGATCTGTTGGAATTCGGTCTTGAAGGCAATGTTTAATTATTAATTCGGATAAATTATCGGATAAATCACGACCAATATAGTTTAAAGTAGTGAAATTCTCGTCTAATTTATAGTTGAAATTCGTCGATAAAAACTCCAAAATTATCGTAATATTTGCGAAAACTTCTAAATAATTTGATTTTCCATCACCAACAACTTCAATATTTAAAATATTCCAATAATTCTCCGATTTCACGTCGACTTTTACTGTGTGATCAACGACATTAATGAAAGTTTGCCATAAAAATCGCGTAATATCGTCCAAATACAATATCGAATTGTCGTTTCGATACAAAGCTTGTAGAACTTGTTTAATTAAAGCGTTTTGATCGGTTCTAACTTTCAAACAATAATTCTTCTCGTCGGCGATTAAAGTTGTGTTGTTTTCGAAAATTTCCAACATACGATCCTGTAATTCTGTCTTGTTACTACAAAATTGTGCAAATATTGCCGATAGAGCCTCCAATAAAAAACCATCGTCGTTAAATTTCTTAAAAATCGCCTCCACTTCCTCAACTTTATCAACACACGATATGAATTCATTCCCATTGAGTAATGTGTTAATCTCCTGTAACGCCTCGTGAATTTGGGAGATTTGTTGTAAATAATCGATGATAATTTTCGATTTTGACAACGATCTCAACGAGTCTTGTAATTCCAGGTCGGCTTCCGTTAATTCATCGTTGGTAGTCTGTAAGGCCTTACAATAAAAATCGTTGATTTCCCCATTCAATTCGTTCAATTTGTTCGCCAAATAACGGTTACGTTTCGGTTTTTCACGGTGTGTAACGTAGACATTTTCGATAAATGTCTCAACATCGATCTGGCATGATTTCAATGATGTTTCCATTTTTGGTAAAAATGCGTTGATTTCATCGATTTTAACCTCTTCAATTATTTGGATAAGTTCTTGTAAAACACTCATTTTATTCGAATTTTCACACCGATGACAGTTGGGTTTTCAAAAAAATTATAGGTTATGTTTCTCGATCGAGCGCCCAAACTTGAAAACAGGCATCCAACACTCAAATATTATAAATCTAAAATTATAAATTACAATTATACAATTTTTTATTAAATTTATGGTACTTAAGTCGTGTATAGCGTTAAATTCGCTTATTTTGATTACAATTAACAGTTTAACATAAAAATTGTTCTATAACAACATTACCATAGCCAACATAAGAGAACGAAAGTTACTAATTGAAGATACAGGCTGTATCAAATAAGTTGTTTTACTCTACTTTCAAATGTTAATTTTGACATATTTTAAGAAAATGAGAATTGACAGTATTTTTTTTTTTAATATCAAGCATATTTATTTCTTGATAAACAAAAATTAATGAAAATGCAAAATTAATGGAGCCGCAGTCGGTAGGATTCGAACCTACGCTCCCAGAGGGAATCTGATTTCTAGTCAGACGCCTTAACCGCTCGGCCACGACTGCTGTAACAACTCTAATTACCACAAATTTAAAATGAGGTTATGTATTCCAATTACTATAATTCAAATAATTGTTATATTATTTCACTGTAATTCGCGATAATTACAGTTGAAATTATTAAAATTTTGAAATTTAATATTTTATTTGTACATCTATCGAAATATTTTGGCAAATTTTAAAATAGAAGTATAGAATCCTGTATTGCCGACGAAAAATTGACATTTGACATAATATGGCGTCTTTTAGATTGGGCTTTATTCGGATTGTGGTTAATATTTTTGAAATACATTTATTTCAATAAAAATTAAATAATTTATTGGAAATTTGAAAATAATCATAATTGTGTTGAAGATTCTTTAAATATTTTATATGAAATTGATGTTTTATATTCAAACAAACAGCATCAAGTTTTGTTTGCAAACAATCCACGAATAGTGCAACATTTTCTTCAATTTCTTCGATTTTTATTAAAATTATTAATTAATTGAATGGTTACAGTTCTCCAATTGTTGTATAGTTGTTCTGTTCGATAGATTATAGACAAAATGTAAGATGTATAAGTGATTTATTTGATTTTTTTGGGTTAATATTTGATGGTGAAACACAGAAAATGACTACACCGAATACTGATGATTTCAATGTAATACAATTCGAGAAACGTTTACAATCATTGAAAGACTCCCAAGAGCATATAAATGCGTGTTGTCGTTGGTGTTTAGAGAATCGACAACACCACAAGAAGATTGTTAATTCGTGGTTGAACGTATTAAAACGTGTTAAAATCGAACAACGTGTCAATCTATTCTATTTAGCCAACGATGTGATACAGTATTCGAAACGGAAAAATTACGAATTTGTAGAAAGTTGGGGTACCGCTTTACAAAAGGCTACAACTCTAGTCCGGTAGACAATCAAATATTTCAATAGAATTATTGTTGAAATTGTTGTTTTTAGTGATGATAAAGTTAAACATAAAATTGTACGAATCTTCAATATTTGGCAGCAGAGAAATGTTTATAATGAAGAATTTATCTCAGATTTATGTGGTTTAATTAGTGTTGTACCGACAGCATCGAAGAATGACGAACCACACGAATTTCAAGCGAATTATGTTATCAATAAAATCAAACATTGCTCGAAATTGGAGAACGAGACTGATTCTAAATTGAAAGTATTGAAAGAACACAATCCAAAGATTCAATTAGAAACCGAATCTTTATGTACTTCACTTAAAGGTAAATAATTATAACAATATCATTGATATTTAATCAAATCTAATTGTAGATCGGGCTCATGTTGATGATGTTGAGAAAGAATTAGAGACGTATGTTAAACATTTAGAAGGCTATATTAATGCATTGAAAGCTGAAATTAAATGTCGCATTAATAATATTTCAGTTTTAAAACAAGCAAATACACAATTAGAGAAAGATAAACGGGATGTTAAAGTTGTAGCAACTGTAATTTTGTTTCAAATTATTTATAGAATTTTATCAAATTCGTTGTTTTCTAGGCGTATAAAACATTCGGTGCACGAATTAAAACATTCCAGAAGAAATTGGAAGAACATCGGGCGACTTTAATCAGTCCAATACCATCACCTGATATCAATGCACCATCACCAAGTCCTGATTCTGATTTAGAATTGCCTGATGATAACGAAAATAAAACGAATAGTTGGTTTAAATTATTATTTCGATTCTAATTTATAATAATGTTGATTTTTAGATACTCTAAATTTTAATACAGCTGGTTTTACTGCCGGTTATTATAATCCGGTACCACCGCCAACAACTGAAAGTAATCCAAATTTCGTTACAAACGGTTATACGAGTTTTATTGGTTCGAATTTTACAATTCCTGTAAGTCAATTATCGATTATTATTTTTAATATTAATTGTTTTGTTTTTAAGAATTCATTATTTACAAATACACAAACAACAGTTACACCATCAACGAATTTAACTGAAGTTACAAATAGTAATACATATGGTGGTGGTAATCCAAATTTAATACAACCAATACAACATTCTCATCATCAACAACCACCACCACCACCGCCACCAATTGAAACAACAACAATAAATGAAACAAATGAAAATTTCGCTTATCATCAAACGAATAATAGTGGTCATATGCCATTATTACCACCACCAATGCCACCATTTAGTACAAACGATCCTAATTATAATCCATACGGTAGTACTGATAATAAAACGAATTTTGGTAAGTATCGGGGGTTTACAGGGAAACATTCCCTATTCAAACGGGTAGTTTTCAAGTTCTACATACGTAAAACTCCAAAACTACCCCTTTAAGCAACGATTTTAACTAATAACAACAGTAAAATCGGAGAGGGACATTTGAGAATGTTTTCTTGTTAGTTTATTTGAGATATTTCGTTAGTTTTACGGATTTTCTAAAAAATTTAGGGATTCCTAATAATTTCAATACGCCAGTCTATGATCCATCGTTCAATCCAAATTTGAATGAAACGTACAATAATTCATCATATCTTCAAACACAATCAGTGAATGATTACAATCGGGAAACAGAGGCGGATAATTGGAAGAGAAATTGGCCACCACAAGAATCATTATTGGTTGGTAATACAACGGATACACCAGAAAGTCCGCCGATTTTTGAAAAAGAAGGTTTTACTAATGAAACAGTTGAATATCATGATAATGTTGATAATAGTGGGGCTGTTGATGTTGATCATAGAATTTTAAGGCATGCTATACCATCATCAGGTATTTTATTTGTTGTATTGGTGAATTTAATTATAATTTTTTTAAAATTGTTAGATAATTTAAGGAGTAGTCGTGGTAAAGATGTTGATCATCGGAATTTAATTAGTTTAACAGGTTCGCCAGCTTCTGATATTTCACAAAATAACAATACCACAATTTGGAATAATCTTCAAGATCAAGTAATTTCAATTTCTTTAATGATTTCTAAAATTTGTAAAGAAATATTGATTGATTTTTAATAATTTAGGATTATCGGACATCTACCGGTGATCATGATTATCGTCTACCGCCAACTTTCAATATTGAACAATTAAAACTACCACCCCCACCGCCGCCACCACCATCTACAATAATCAAAAAACAAACATCACCACGTAAAATTACCGATTCGAATGTTGAAAGTATCGATATGGAATTGAGTGAAGATGAAAATGATTTAATTAATGATAATGTAAGTCATCAATCACAACAACAACAACAACAATCACAACAAAAACAAGACAATTTGAAAGTATTAGTTGGAAATGATATAACATTAAAACCACCACCACCATTACCCGATTTACCTGAAGATATTGATGCTAATAATCATTTCTTAGATGGTTTAAATAATGATTTAAATTCGCAAGATTTCTCAACGAATTTAAACGAAATTCCAACAGGAATTGATCCACAACATTATACACCACAAGGTGTACAACCACCCCCGCCACCACCACCACTACCACCGCCACATCCAGAAATCTATATTGATAATAGTAGTGGTGGTTGTGGTAGTAGTAGTAGTGATAATATTATTAATCCATGGTCGCAACAATCGAATTTTTTTATTCGTAATGATAATCATCATCATCATCGTGGGGGTTTTAATAATAGAAATCCACAACAAAGGGGTCGTGGCAGAAATTTTGGTTTCCATAATAGTAGTAATAGTAGAATTGGGGGGAATATCAATAGAGGACGTGGTGGATTTGGTAGAAATCAAGGAGCGAATAGGCACAGAAATCGAGGTAATATGAGAGGGGGCGGTTTTCATTAAAACAAGCATTTTTCATATCTATCGATACAAATAGACACGTGTTATTATTCTTGATTTTTATACAATAATAAGGTCTCGTTTTTTTTTTTTAATTGTGTCTATGTAAATAGAATTGTACAAAAGTCTATAGCATTTTTCTTAGGTTAAATTGATAAATGCTGTAGTTTGAAAACATTAAGAGAGGCGAAAGCAATGTTTATATATTGAATTGAAATTATAGCATTGTAGAAATTGATCAGTTTTATATTCGACATTTATTTTTGGTCATACACAGTACCTGAATAAAGTTCTGAACGAATTCTAACCACCATCCAATTATCCCCGAAATTGATTTGAATTTTTATCTGTGTATGCAATACAATCCCGAATTTCTGTAATTACCTAATTTATTGGAAATTTCCCACTGGTTGTCTTTCTTTTCTATAATCACTGTAGTTTTATTTGCATTATGTAACAGCTTGTATTGAACAATAATAAAAACACAAATAAAATTGATAATTTGGCGTAATAATCGTGCTTCCTCGAAGCTTTATTGATCTCTATTTCCATGAAATGGCCGTTATTAGGTCTCCTTGTTTGAATTATTTATTAAAATAATCAGAGACCTAACAATGGGTTAGTTTATTAACAAATTTATTGCTCCGGTTTTGATTTGAACACGGGAATGTTACAATGTTGATAAGATTACAGTGAATTTAGACAATTTGATCGGCTCCATTCATTTATTCTCCATGCCCCTAATGTATTCGCTTATTGATTTCGATAAAACATGTTCGACCTTCTCCAATGTGCACATCTCAAATTTGCCATCTTCATCAGTTTCATTCGTATCGAATTTCGAATTGTTCCGAATTATCGATTTGCATTCCTCTAAATAACGTTCCGTCTCCTTATCGATTCGTTCACATCTTTGTCGTACCTCATTGATTACTAGAATATGAACAAATAATAGAAATGTTAATATGACAATTTCAACGGAGAAATTTGGTGTTGAATAGATGTGGCACATTATTGTGCTATTAAAGAAATTTGTTATAAATTGTAAAAGTGACATTTTTTCATAAAAAACGAAATAATTAAGTCATTTTTAATTGCGTTATAATCGCCTTGACAACAGAGTTAACAAGGGGATTATTATAGCCGAAATAGCTCAGTTGGGAGAGCGTTAGACTGAAGATCTAAAGGTCCCCGGTTCAATCCCGGGTTTCGGCAGCCCAAATTTTTTCCATTCTCATCCAATATTTACACAAAAACATTACATAAACCACCATTTATTTAAATTTTTGTTTAAAACTGATGAAAAATTAAATTTCAATAATATAGAAACAAAAAAAAAAAAGTAGGTCCCACCGAGATTTGAACTCGGATCGCTGGATTCAGAGTCCAGAGTGCTAACCATTACACCATGGGACCTAGTTAGAAAATGCCCCTAGTTAATAATAATTAAACTCGAATTAATTTAAACGACACTTTTATTAATAAAATTGTATTTTATTGATTTCAGGTGATAAAATAAGGGGCTAAACAATCGACAATTATAAGGTAATGTGCATTTTTTTTCTTTACTTCTTCAAAACAAAAATAAAACTGATTAATTGAAAAAATTATTTATTCCATATACATTATTAGTACATTACGCTTTAGTTTGTTTCGCTTGTTTCTCTTGTAAAAATTTGGCTTTTTTTGCCTTCCTTTCTTCAGCTCGTTTCAACTGTTTAGCAGTACTTAAGTTGTGTTTTTTGGCAAAACGTTGATTCTTCAAGAATTTTTGATCAACCTAACGTATAAATTCATTAATTTTATTGTAATTAACGTTTAATTATTCAACTTACTCCTAGAGTTGATTCGTGACGGTAACGTTTAGGTTTCTTGATTCCATTACGGTGCGCCTTACGATCTAACAAAATCGAAACAAATTCAACTCGTAAAATCGTAAATTCAATAAAATTTACTTACTTTGATTATGATTTGTATGATTCTTTGACTTTGCCATTATTTAAATTTATAAATTTAACCTATAAACAAAATAAAAATATTTGAGGTTATGTTTATATCATATATTAAAGAAATTATAAGCAATAAAAATAGATGCGTGAAAATGTAGAAAAATGTATAATCGAATG
Source organism: Mylabris phalerata (assembly GCA_020740385.1). NCBI lineage: Eukaryota > Metazoa > Arthropoda > Insecta > Coleoptera > Meloidae > Mylabris > Mylabris phalerata. The sequence continues at coordinate 797,244 of JAJEOX010000222.1, forward strand.
AATTTAATTTAAATTTAATAAAAATATTAAGCGATGGATTAGATAAATTTAAATAAAATCGATTAGAAAATTACCTGCGATTGTGAAGTTTACAGGAAAATTTCGGAAGAATTTGGGGATTTTCAATAATTAAGTTGGTGAAATTTGATACAATTCGAAATTTTGCCAATAGATGGCGCTTTTATAAAAATTATTTCAAAGGCGTTAATTATTAAATTTGAGTATTTAAAATTAATTTTAATCTCTCATTATTAGTTATCAATTTTTTTTTGATTACAGCGTTTTAAATTCGTAATTAAATTAATACATTTGTAAATTATCATGGTACCAATCGATTTTTCTTGGATGAAATTCCCCCAGTTAGAGTTGTCAATTTTGATCATCCAGTGTTTGTGTGAATTTTTGTTGAATTTTAATTATTTTTATTAATTATAAAGAAAACTAAGTAATTTTGCCGAAATTCGGTAGAATAGTGTTCCATATTTTTTTCAGTTATTGAAAATTTAGTTTGAAGAGGCAACAATACTATTTAAAATTGAACCAAAATTTTCTAACCTATAAATGATCAATTCAAAACTTAATTTACAATTAATTAATTTAAGTAATCTAAATGGCAGATAATGGATTAAACAATTCCGGTTCACAAACATCAACATCATCATCATCGTCGATATTATTGAAATCGACGAATTTGGAATGTAAGAATTTGTATGATTATTTGAAAACACGACCACCTAATGTTTTAGAGAAACTCTACAATCACCCAACTATATGTTTAGCCGTTTACAGGTAGAATTACCAATTTTCCTTATTTAATAATATTGAGTTTATTTTGTAGAGAATTACCAGAATTAGCCCGACAATACGTGATAAGAATATTGTTCGTTGAACAACCGGTTCCACAAGCTGTGGTAGCATCATGGGGGGCTCAAGCATTTTCAAAGTTTGTTAAAATTGATATTCAGATAGTTGATTTGACTAAAAATCAATTGATTTTAGAGAACACGTTTATGTTAGTAAAGTATTAAGCGAATTGTCTGTATGGCAAGAAGCTGCAATTCCTGGCGGTCTTCTCGGGTGGATTTTATCGCCGACATTCAAAAAGAATTTAAAAATTGCTCTATTAGGAGGGTATATTTTTCTATATAGCTTTTACCAATAATTTTTAATATTTTAATAAATTAGGGGTAAACCGTGGAGTATGTCGTCAGCTTTGGAGGCTGATAGTAAAGCTAGAGATGTATCATTTCTGGATGCTTATGCTGTTGAACGTTGGGAATGTGTTTTGCATTATATGGTGGGATCTCAACAACAAGAAGGCATTTCAGCTGATGCTGTTCGAATTTTATTACACGCTGGTCTTATGAAACGGTAAATTTGTTTGTTTTACAACTTATTTTATGATTATCATTGAATTTTATTAGTGATGAAGAAGATGGTAGTCCTGTGATAACGAGACAAGGATTCCAGTTTCTATTATTAGATCGACAGGCACAAGTTTGGCATTTTTTATTACAATATTTAGATACAGTCGAACAAAGAGGCTTGAATCTAGTTGAATGTTTAACGTTTCTTTTCCAACTTAGTTTTAGTACTTTAGGAAAGGTACTATTTATTTGTTATTAAAAATTTTTATTTAAACAAATATTTTTTAGGATTACAGTACAGAAGGTATGAGTCCTGAATTATTAACGTTCCTCCAACATCTACGTGAATTTGGTCTAGTTTACCAAAGAAAAGTATACAATATTTATAAGAATTGTTGTAATTTTTAATGTTAATTTATTTTAGCGTAAAGCCGGCCGTTTTTATCCGACTCGATTGGCTTTAAATATTACGTGTAGCCAATATAAGAATGCTCCTGTTTTAGAGGAGGATACGCCGAAAGGTTACATAGTTGTAGAAACTAATTATAGGGTATATGCTTATACTGACTCAAATCTCCAAGTGGCCTTAATTGGCCTTTTTACCGAACTAATGTATAGGTAAGAAATGGACCGATTAACTACTCAGTTCTACTCGTATTATTACCAAAATTTGAACCTCGTAGCTCATCGGTAAGTTGGTCAAAAAAACCGCTTATTTCCGACTATGGCAAGATCTTCAAAAGTGAATCAAATCAAGAATGACGATTTTTTCGCGTTTCTTTATTTTATCCTGGAACGGATAGAAATATTGGGATTTCTTCTAAAATGTAGGGAGCATACTTGAGTCATTTAGCTACAGGGTTCAAATTTTGGTAGTGAATAATTTTGATTGTTTAAACATCTTTATTATCGTTTTAGGTTTCCAAATTTAGTAATAGGTGTAATTACTAGAGATTCAATTCGACAAGCATTACGTGGTGGTATTACGGCTGATCAAATTATCGGTTATCTACGTCAACATGCCCATCCACAAATGTTACAAAATGAAACAATAAAACAACCACTGCCGCCTACAGTTGTTGATCAAATCAAATTATGGGAACTGGAAAGGAATCGTTTAACTTATTCAGAGGGTGTTTTATACAGTCAATTCTTATCACAAGTAGTATATTTTTATCGAAATTTTAATTAAAATTTAATACAATAAAATTTCAGGCTGATTTTAATGTTTTAAAAGAGTACGCCCAATCGAATGGTGTACTTGTATGGTGTAATAAAGAGAAACGTACATTGATTATTAATAAATGTGCTCATGATGATGTGAAAAAGTTTTGGAAACGGTATTCGAAGGGCAATTGATGAAATTTATTAGATTTTTGGATAATTTAATAACTTTATATGAGAAATTAACGGATTATTAAATTTTTTCTAAAAACTTTGTATTTTATAAGACCAAGAATCCATTCGCAAATACGGTATTTGATTTTGAGTTTTTCTATTTTAATTATTACTAATTTGTGTGTATTTCCTTACTTGATTCCACTAAAACCTGTTTTTCCTTGATAGTGACAAAAATATCATTCTTCGATACCAATTATTCATTTTTATCAATTACCATTAACATTAAAATAGAAAATTCAAGAACGATTTATTAATAAAATTAATTACCGTCAATTTGTCTTCAAGAACATTGCGTTATCAACATTTTTTATAAGTACTAGTATCATCTTTTGTTCTATTTAAAGTTGTTAATGTATGATATAAATAAGTGTCTTATTAAGCATTTTAATATTCGCCTATTCATCGAGTTGTACAATGGGAATAACCCAATCAGGTTGTGAAGAGAAAAACGAGTTGCAGGTACGCTAATTGATGATAAATTATTGAAAATTGATGTTGTTTTCCATTATTTAGCAAGAAAATTCCGAAATGGATCAAAATATAAACTTATATCCCCATTACGATTTCAACATTTGGTTGAGATCATGCGAAAAAGAAATTTTAGAACCCATCCATGGCACTATTACCGGTAAGTCTAATAATTGAATTAAAATTGAGATCAATTGGAGTGTTTCAGGGACAATTCCGGGATGGTTGAGTGGATCGCTGCTACAGAACGGCCCAGGATTACTTAAAATTGGCAACGAACACGTCCAACATATTTTCGATGGTTTCGCGATGATCCATCGGTAATTATAATTTTTATTTAACAATCTATTATTTTGAATTCTTGAAGATTCTGTATGGAAAATGGCCAAGTCACCTACCAGTGTAGATATCTCGATTCGGATACTCTCAAAAAAAGTCGTAAAGCTAACAGGATCGTTCTCACACAATTCGGTACAAAGTCTATACCGGATCCGTGTCACTCTATATTTGATCGATTCTTATCGAGATTTATTCCGTCAACATCCCATATAGCGGATAATTCCTTGGTTTCGATCTATCCGATCGGCGATGATATTTACGCCTTTAACGAAGTACCAAATATCCATCAAATTAATCCAATTACTTTGGAAACTAGAGAGAAAGTTAATATCGGTGATTATGTTTCAATAGTTCATCATACAGCTCATCCGCACGTTACCCAAGATAGTAAGTCGTATAAATCCTTAATTTTGGGTTTATTCTAATTGAATCTTCTAGGATGTGTTTACAATTTGGGACTGACTGTTTATCCAAACGGACCCCACCATACCATTATCAAATTCCCGTTCAAAAACTCCAGTAAGGAGATGTTCGAAACTGGGGAAATTGTAGCAGCAATACCGGCCAGATGGCGTCTATATCCATCCTATATGCATTCTTTTGGTAAAAATTCAAATATCGCCGAAACAAAAAATTAATGTTGAAATTTAGGATTGACGGAGAATTTCTTTATTTTAATCGAACAACCGTTATCGCTATCGGTAACAAAATTGTTTGTTCGAAGGATAAAGAACGAACCGATTATAGGAGCGTTTCATACCCTCGAAAATGAAAGAACACAATTCTCGTTAATTGATCGGAAAACTGGCAAATTAGCTGAGAAATTTTATTCGGAAGCATTCTTCTATTTCCATATAATCAATCAGTATGAAATTGGCGATTATGTCGTCATTGATGTTTGTACTTACGATAATTCATCAATGCTTGATTGGTTATACGTTGAATCTCTCAAAGTAATTTAGTTTAATTAAACTATTTTATAAATAATTAGTGATTTGTAGACAAAGCCACAGAATCGGAATAATGAAGGAATGTTTGATTCGAAATTTACGCGATTTATATTACCGCTAATTTCAACTGATAAAACTACCGATATTGGAGAGAATTTAATAAAATTAACCAATACCAAAACTGAAGCTTATCGTGAATCATCTGGTAAAATCTTGGTGAAAAGTGAAGCCTTATGTGATCTTGGCGGTGAAGCTCCACGAATAAATTACGAACGATATTTAGGTGAGCATTGTGGTATAATTTCAATCAATCAACTTTGAACAAATCATTATAGGTAAACCTTACCGATATTTTTATGCAATGAGCTTGGATATCAATACTAATAAACCGGGAGGTATAATTAAAGTCGACACAAAAACCAAAACCACCAAACTTTGGTATTCACCGAATTGTTATTCGAATGAACCCATGTTTATACCGTCCCCAAATCCGGATGGTGAAGATGATGGGGTTGTTGTTTCGTCAATATTGTGGGGTGGTGATGAGAATAGAAATCGGGTTGGTCTTGTTGTTTTAGATGGGAGAAGTTTTGAAGAAATTGGTAGAGCTGAATTTCAAACACCTAGTGCTGTACCCAAAGTTTTCCATGGATGGTTTCTAAACAACGATAAGCATTTATAAGTTACCAATAAGTTGTTATCAATTAAAATATTAGCTATTTAAGTGGGAATTGGAATTTTTCGCCAAATAACTTGGTAAAATAAAAAATCTATAGAGAAAATGTCTGAGAATAGGATATCAACAAGATTGCCTTTAAATCCATCCTACAAGCATTCATTTTGCATAGAAATTAATGAAAATTCCTTATTTTCTAGCTGAAATCTTGGTACAGTGAGGAAATTTGGAAGTTTATAGTTGAGGTATAATTCGAATTCGTGAAGTTAGATTTTTTAGATAGAAATTTATGCAGAGAATCTAGAGATTATTACAAAAATCTTGATATTTACCAAATTATTATCCCTGTGAATTGATACTCTGAGACTATTGTAGGTATTTTTTTCCAGAAAATGATAATAAGTATAATAAAGAAGTTTTCCTATTCCAATGAATTATTTTCATCAATAACTATCAATTCGATATAGAAATATGTTAAACATTTTAATTTACGACAATATTGCCCTTAAATAAAAGAATACTGATTATTCAACAATAAATCAATCAATGAACTTGTTATCAAGAATATAAAAGAATTTGTTTCCAAATACAATGTTTTAATGAATATTTTTTTATATTTAACTCTATCATTTATCAGTTCATTAACACTAAATAATTATCATCAATTATTATTAATGTAACTAACTCAATTGAGTTCACGTATTAATTAAATTACTAATTCATCAAATATTGTCAAAATAAACTTAAAGTAAGCTTGATTTATTTATATTTAAGGGGAAATTAAGGGCTCTCACGAGTAAAAAGGAACAGATTCCAAGCAGGATAACTTTTTTATTTTCCAACGGATCTCAATGTTCTAAACGGTATTTAAAAGGACATTTCAAGAGGGAGGGAAGTACGTATTTGATTTTTTGAAATTCAGATGTAATTTGGAGTTACAGAAGGAAATATAGAAGCATGTGTTTTAGCATTTTTTACACTTTTTTTTTATATTTTCCCTCATAACTTGGCAAATATTGCTTATTTTCTAATGAATTTCGCACAACATGTGGCCAATTAAAAGCGCTTTCCAAATCTGTCAGAAATTTGTCGATCGCATTGTTAGTTTTCCGGAAAATTGATGAAAGGTTTCGACATACTAATTTAATTTTTTTACGTACAGTTTTAAACTTAGACAACTGAACCAAGGCTCGTTTGAAAGCTAATGAAAAGCGAATTATTTGGAGAATAGTTTGAGATTGAAATTCAGAAAATTTACTGAAAATTTATACTGAGGAAATGTGGTGAATTTTCACCTATTTTTTATATCGGTGAAAATTAATTATTTTTGTATAAAGTGTATTGCAATTTATAGATTATTTCATTAACTTTCCAACGGTATCATTGTTGCTGCAAAAAAGTGAAAATCTTCTGGAAAATTAGTGATAAACAAAACTCTGTCTATCGTGTGATAGCCCTTAAGCAATTGTACTGCTAAAATTTGGTAAAAAATTTGCAAAATAGGTATAGTTTTTGCAAAACTATAAAAATTGTAATGAAAAATTTTAGTGAAATTAACTTATATAGAAAATCGATAAAATTCGACCTTGCAAATTCCTGGATAATAGACATGATGAGGAACAAATTAATTAGATTAAAAGACGAGTTCTATTTTAAACCTAAAGAAGCACGCGACATATAAGCAACAAACGAGTGGGTAATTTAAATAAATACATGTCATTGATTGACGAGTAGCACATACAAAATGAATTCTAAAGTGAGGAATCCGACAGTAAAATCCACAGAGATTTTCGCGTGGTCACCATTACCGCAAAGAAAACGCACACTAAATTTCACCGAGCAAAAGGTAAATTAATCCGAATATTAATCAAATTAATAAACGTTCTGAAAAATAGCACGAATATAAATTGAAAGAGAACGCCCAATTTTACCCCAATTGCGATGTTAACGTCTGGTTGAGATCTTGCGACAAGGAAATTCTGGAACCTATCAAAGGAGTTGTTACAGGTAATTTAAACAATTATTAAATTATAATTAAAGTTGAAAATTAAGGGGATATTCCTGAATGGCTGAATGGGACGTTATTGAGGAACGGTCCAGGATCTATAAAAGCTGGCAATGAATATTTCGCACATTTATTCGACGCTTCAGCACTATTACACCGGTAATTATCCAATTTTCTCGACACACAATTACTTAGGGTTTATTTTAAGGTTTTGTATTGAAAACCGTCAAGTTACTTATCAATGTAGGTTTGTTCAATCGGAAGTTTATAAAAGAAATCGGCAAGCTAATCGGATTGTTCTAACAGAATTCGGTACTAAAGGCGTACCAGATCCGTGTCATTCGATATTTGATCGAATCGCATCAATTTTCAATCCGAAATCAACACAACAAACCGATAATTCATTGATATCTTTATATCCATTTGGAGATGCTATTTATGCCTTTAATGAAGTACCAAGTATTCATCGTATCAATCCAGAAACTCTAGAAACTGAGGGAAAAATCGTTGTTAGCGATTATGTTTCGATAGTCCATCATACATCGCATCCACACGTTACAAAAGACGGTAATATTCCGATTTTTATAATTTTCCTCTAAATTATTGATTTTAGGATCGGTCTACAATCTGGGATTAACAATTTATCCAACAGGACCTTATCATACAATCGTCAAATTTCCTTTCAACGAATCCAATCGGGAGATGTTCGAGAACGCTTCGATTATCGCAGGAATACCGGCACGTTGGCCATTACACCCCTCCTATATGCACACGTTCGGTATAACTGAAAATTATTTCATCATCGTTGAACAACCGTTGAATTTATCGCTACCAGCAATGGTGGCGACAAAGTTGAAAAACGAGCCGTTGGCTGGATGTTTCCGTTGGTACCAGGACCAAATGGTTGTACATTTTATTGTAATTACCTATAATTGGGATTTATACAATTTTAGACGCAATTCAATTTAATTGATCGCGAAACCGGCAAATTAGCCTACAAATTCTACTCGGAAGCGTTCTTCTATCTCCATATAATCAACCAATATGAAATTGACGATTATGTAATTGTGGATATTTGTATTTATAAAGATCCATCAATGCTCGATTGCATGTACATCGAAACAATGAAGGTAATTTAATTGGAAAATATTATAAAATCTTGAAAATAAATACGTTCTAGACGATGCAACAGAATCAAAATTACGCAAAAATGTTTCGTTCAAGACCGGTCCGATTTGTATTACCGTTAAAACCGGAAATTAACCGGAACAATTTGATAGAATTACCTGGAGTTGAAGCTGAAGCTTACTTCCTGGCGTCCGGTGAGATTTTAGTTAAAGGCGAGAAACTCTGCGAGCTTGGTTGTGAAACACCACGGATCCATTATGAGCGATATTTAGGTAGTTTAATTGAATAAACAATGGGATATATTTGTAATTCCGGCTTCCAGGCAAATTCTATCGATATTTCTACGCAATTAGTGCAGACGTTGATGCGAATAATCCTGGAACTATCATAAAAGTCGATACAAAATTGAAAACAACAAAAACTTGGTGCTCACCGAATTGTTATCCTAGCGAACCGATTTTCGTACCCAATCCAAATCCAGACAGTGAAGATGACGGTGTTGTTTTATCGGCGATGGTTTGGGGTGGTAACGATATGAATCATGTGGGTTTAATTGTTTTAGATGCGACAACGTTTAAAGAATTAGCTAGAGCGGAATTTTGGACTTCAAGTCCTGTACCTAAATGTTTACATGGATGGTTTATACCAATGAATAGAGGTTTCTTTCCATATACAAAAAATTAACAAATATGAATATATTATCAATAATTTAATACATTTGGATTAATTAAATAGACAACAATATATGCCGCATTAATAAAACTAATTGAAACGAAATCACAAGAATTCAACAAATCGCAATTTCAATTGACAATTATGTTTATTTTTAGTTTATGAAGATTCTACCCTATTTGTTAGTACGTGTAATTATTCAAAAATTAATATATAGAAATGTATTCAAAGCGTTGATCCGCGTCATATTCAAATAAAAGAGACTCAATTGTATCATAAATAAAGCGATTTATGATAATTTGCTGTAACTGGGTGGTGAGAATTTCTTTCGTAAAAATTTCAAGATATATAAAGGTAGACATGATATTAGGGTGATTACCAAGACTTTCCATAAGAAATCCGTAGTCCAGATGAATTCTTGGTCTAGAAATTCAAACAATTATTAAATTAATTAATTAAATTTTGTTGAAATTTACCGAAATAATCATGTAATAATACAAGTGATAGACAATATAATCCCAATGAAAATACTTCAGCTAATATCATCAAATAATGCCATGTTCTTATAGTCAAGGCCACCATAATTAATTCGGTTAATATAAGCGATGTAAAACTGATTGCTACAATGTGGATAAATTCGTCTTCAAATAACAATAAAGCACCATACATTATAACACCGCCTTGATAGATCGATATCAATACCCACATGAAGAAGGTTTTATACGATAAACTTCGACCTTTTGCTAATTCTTTATATAATTCGGGGTATGTTAGCGCAATTTCCGCGCTAACATCCTGATCTAATACCAAACTAAATACTGGAAACATTGTATAAACTGTAGCATAACCGACTGTTAGAAATCCTTGATATAAAGCAACTGAACTTAAGTAGAATACACTACTGAAAACGGCTTGCATTGTTGATATAATTAGACCACGATGTATAACAAATTGGGCTAATGATGCGGATCTTTTATAAGAACGTCTACCGTGTACTAATAATAAACGTGCTAAATGTGAAAATTGCGGTATACTAAAATCACCAGCCAAACTAGCCTGTTTGCCTTCTTTACCTTCAATACCAATACCGGCATCGGCTTGTTGTATCATACTAACATCATTACCACCATCACCAACAGCTGCTGTTCGTTTACCGGTATGTTTTTGAATTAATTGTACAACTTGGGCTTTTTGTGTTGGTGAACAACGACAACATACAACAGCCGGTGCTGCTGTTGCTAATTCCATAAATTCCGGTTGATAATATGATAAACATACATCTAAACTTTCACCACTTATAACTAATGCACAATCTTGTTTACGACGGAATGCATTCAATTCTAAATGGGCATCAGTACGGGTGACAACTTTTTTTAATACATGTAAACTTTGACTTGGCGATACTAAACGGGAACTTTTTGCAATACAAGTTGCAGTTTCTAATTTATCACCAGTTAACATCCAAATTTTAATACCAGCATTACGTAATACTTCTAAAGTTGGACGTACGTTATCTTGTAATTTATCTTCAACACCTGTTATACACAATAATTCCATTTCACGTTCTAATGATTCAACAACTTGAGCTACTCGAGTAACACGATCTGTTACCGATAAACGAGCAGCATTATAACGATTTTCAAAATCATTATATTGTTCTTCAGTTAATAATTTCCGGGCAACTACTAAAGTCCTTAAACCATCTCTAGCCATATTACCGACTTCTTCATCTAACCAATCGGTATATTGTACAATAGCTGACATAACAACATCGGCACCTTTCAAATAGAAAATAATCTCACCAGTTGTTAAATCTTTAACAATAATACCCATTCGTTTTGTTTCACTAGTAAATGGAAATATTTGCAATATAAGATAATTCATAAGACGTCCATCTGGTCCTTTTAATTGCATTGTTGTTAAATCACGCCGACTTAATGTTAAACCAACACTTTGTGTCCATTGTACTAAAGCAACTTCATCCGGACTTGATGCTTGATAACTGACAATATTTTGTTGTTTTAAATGTTGATCAGCTTCAATTTCTGATGTTATTGAATTTGTATCACTATTATTCTCATTATTTTCATAAACTGGTGTTACATTATGGCATAAAGCTAAAGCTTGTACAGCATCACGGATACGTGTATTTTCTGAACGTCGAAATTTCGTAATATTCGATGATGTTGCTGTACTACTACCCAAAAATGTTGATTTCAATATTGCACTCAACTAAAATTTAATTTCAATTAATAAAAATTTAAAACAAATTTAATTATATACATCATCGAAACTTTCTCCAGCATAATTAACCGTACCCATATGTAGACGTTTTAATACCATTGAATTTTGTGTTAATGTACCTGTTTTATCTGATAATAGATACGAAATACGTCCTAATTCTTCCGGTATAGTTGTACAACGGACTGCTGTTCCACTCATGGCTGGATCTTTACCAATTGACCACGAATAATACGATTTACCCATCTCTAAATTGACTCTTAAACTATTTCAATATATAAATATTATTTTATAAATTGTTGAATTCTAAATATTACCTAATCGGTATAATATAGGAGAATAATAGAATAAATCTGAATAGATAACGATACCATGGACCACTGAAACCTTTTAAAGCCATCATAATTAACGATAATGCCATAACGGCAACAAATAATAATTTCGTTATTGTATTTACTTCAATATCTAATAAACCAACTTTAGAACGTGGTGCTGAATTATTCATAACGGAACGTGTTTCTGGGCCGGTATAAATTACAACACCTAAAGCCTGACCGGATGCTATAACACAATTTGTCCACAATGTATTCTCTAAATCCAAACTTTCGTCGTTATTCACGGAATCCAACTGGAAAATCGATAAAATTACAATTATTAAATGTATAAATTAATTATAATTACCCTGCTAAAAGTTCCAATAAACGAATGAATATCTTTTTGGGGTTTCTCGGCGTATATACGTGCACTAATTTCGAATAATTGATGATCATTTGCTAGTTTCTGTGTAGCCGGTACGGCTAAACGTAATTTCCAATCAGTTTCACCATCTAATTGATCAGTACGTACAAAAACAGCACCACTTTGATCTGTTGTTCTCAATAGAACCAAATCGGCCGGTACTCGTTCATCTTTATCGACAATAATTAGATCACCAACACGTAATTTATGTGCTGCTACTATCTCATATTGGGCATTACCATCATTCAATAAACGTTTACATTTTTGATTGTTGACCTCTTGATCGCGCTTATAACGACGCAAATCATCGATTGCTTCCCGACATATTGTTACAAGCAATACAAAACCCTAGCAATTGAGATAATTATTATCAATATAGTTGATTATTAAAGTATTACCAATGGTATCCAATATGTGTACAAATAACTAATCCTTATATCAGGAACGAATTGACTTAACGCCATTATAAGGAAGTATAAATTTAAGAAAAACTTGAATTGTTGGTACAAAACTAACGGTAAAAACGTTATAATGTTGTATTTTTGATTTCTGATGGCATTCGCTGGAAATTGGCCGGGCGTCGGTTTGCCCAACATTATCGTACGCGATTTTAATTCCCGTGGACCGCAACATCGCCGAAACAAACCACACCAACAACTACAACAACAACAAGAATTAGAAATTGCGCCACAATTTTAATAATTAAACAATAAAGCAACAATTATACCTCCATAAGGAACCATTATGCGATTTCGATATTAACGGTATATCCTCTTTGGAAATTTTCGTTAATGTACTCTGAGTTTCACTATTATCCATTACGATAATTGTGAAATTTCACTTTTATTTTCAATTGAGGAAATTGCAGTTTTATTGAAAAATTCCCATGAACTTTTGATAATAAAACAAACAACAATGGCGATTAATTCCAGAAACGCCACGACTAATTGTAGCGCAAAAAAAAATTTTATTCCAATTGATTACTGTAGAAAATTAAATAGAGCTACGACTACCAACAGTAAAATCGTGCGCGTAATTTGAATCGCTGTCAAATAATTATTAATAATAATGAAATATTCGAATTAAAAATTCAATAATGACACAATCGACCGGTTTAGATTAAACAAAATCGTACAATCAAGCCGTTATCAATTTCTAATACTAATCAAGTATCGTGAAAATTTGATGATCTAATTATAGATTCTCATCAAACGCTACTTTGATATTTCCCTATCTGATTTAGCTACGGTTTTATTTTTTTTTTAAATATTTATGAATAGAATTTGATAGAAAATTACCTGGAGCAAATACTGGCTAATGAGCGCCGTCCACGGCGCCGTTTTGGATTCCGATTGTTGAACACTTGCACGTCCATATCACTGCCATGATTCGCTGGATTGTCTAATAAAAAATCAGTCTCCTGGTCTATATCGAAATCTTGCAGAGGATATTCCATTCCCCGAAATTACCGCCAACATAACCTCAAATCATCGCCGATTTGCGATTTCAAAATATCGAATTGTATTCAAATGCACAATTAAATTGTAAATTTGCACGTATTACTATAAATTGAGAGTATTCGTTTAAATTTTATCCGGAGAATTTTGAGTATTTCCAAAGTTGGTACTTTGATCTACTATCTCTATAATCGCGCGATTTATGTCAGATAGATAGAGATACAAAGATGTTATCATAGTTGCCAACTTTTCAAAAAAATGCGGGTAATTTAAATTGAATCGTATCAACTTGAGAGTCAATTTTATTTTTATAAACATGTTGAAATAAGTATACACAACTTACAAAATAAAATTTGATGAAAACTTTGAGGCATAAACATAAGTACTAAAGAGGCATGTTCAGTAATTATTTCGTTTGACAAAAACTGTTATACAATTGTTTCAAAAATTTTCCTGTCCCTTTATTTTCTTATCAATATAGGAAACCAGTGTTCTTTTAGTATACAATTTTATTCTTCGTGTTTATACGTGAATAAATACAAAAGGGTGTTTTTCTTTTATCGTGTGTATATTTTACAGTTATCAAACAAAAACTTAAAACGACATCTCTATTATCAAAAACAAAAAAAAAAAAGAAATTCCACAGCCGATTATTACCGACAAAGTAAAAGATTGACTACTAATTCTTTGAAAAATTTGGAAAATTTCCAAGCACTACCTATAATAATAATAATTGTAATAATAATCATAATAATAACATTAGTAAATATAATAAAGACCGAAAATTGATATTCAATCTTATAAACATTGCTGATATTTTTAAAATGCATAATTTATCGATTATTTGGGAAACTGTGCTCTTAATTTATTAAAAATTTTCTGTATTTTTGAGCATAGTTGTGCTGATAGAACTAAAAAAAGATTCTAAATTGTATTAAATTAGCACCCTTGAATAATTACAAATTTACAATACGGTTGTCTGTTAATTTAACAGAAAGAACGAAGGCTAAATGAACACAATTTGAGAGAAAATTACATAAACGAAATCACAACCTTCACAAAACTTGGAAAATTCACCGAGAATAGCTGCATTGAACAAATAGGTGCCCCTTTCTATTGAATTTTTTTTTGAATAATAAACGATTGTCCAGCAAATTAGAAATTAACCAAATGTATTGGTCCTTTTCGTTTTTTTAATAAACAAAATTAACGAATTTTTCTGGATAGTTATAGAGAACACCTCATAATTTCAACATCTAGAATAATGAGCAGATTATGCCTATATAATAATACTCCTATTGATTAACTATACAACTGTAGAAACACTTATTTACAAGTTTTTAAGATTTGAGACTATCCAACGTCCACTTAAAATTGCAATAATTACAAAAGAATTCTATTGTAAAATAAACTTAAAATTGTCTACAAAAGAACGAAAATCTATGTAATAAGTGGACGTTATTGTTGTCAATACCAATTTTCAATTAAATTAATGGAAAAATCATCACACACTACAAATGTTCGTTAATATTACAATAATCTCTCTTTAAATTAGGGGCACATTATTTAGAGAGTTCATTCAAGACTATTTACAAGATCATTCATTAATTAATAGGACGTATTCACTACAACCTTATTCCAGAAGTTAAATAAATTATTTTAAAAGAAATAAATTCCTTCTAAAATTTGTACAACAGTTTTAAAAATTACAAAGGTACAATATTGTTGTCAGTCTTGAGATATAATTGACTAAATTCTCATACACTAAAATCAGAATTGTTTTAAACAAAAACGAGTAAATAATATTAATAATAATAATAATAATAAATTAATTTCTTCTGGAATATTAAGTGAATTTTCTACTGTTAATCATTCCTTATTATTTCACCATTATCAATGTTTTATTATTAAAATTGTAATCATAATTATCACCACTAATAACACATCATGTTTTCCAATTGTGACGTTGACCAGGCCCTGGAATCATATCGAGTAGATATTGTCGTTGGAGATCAGCTGCCCTTTGTATATCAGCCATATTCGGTGTACCACCTTGACTACTAGCCGCTGCTTGTGCCATAGCTAATTGGTATGGATAGAAAAGTGATGAGAATTGTAACATATGCGGTGGTGTACCTGCTGTTATACCTAAATATTTATCGATAGAAAATTATTTTTAGTTTCCCAACAATTAATTAATTAATTAATAATAATAACAAAAATAATATTGAAAAATTTTATTTATCCTAAAATTACGTACTTCTTAGAATTTGTTGTTGTAATGCTTGCATAGCTGCGGCATTTTGTTTAAATTTATCTGTTGATGATGAATGTGAACTTCTTGATGATGGTGGTGGCGGTGGTGGTGGTGGTGGTGTTTGTTGTGCAGCAGGTGGGGCTGGGGCTGGTGGTGTTGCAGCATGACGTGGTGTTGGTGTTACCGATTTTGGTACAGCTTCTGGTGTTACCGGCGATGGAGCTGGACTACTCGACGTAAATACACCATTCTAAAAATTTTTTATAAATATTTCATTTTATTATAAATAATAATAATAATAATAATAATACTTGAGCAAGTCTTTGTTCTATTTCTTGTTCCTGTTGTAATGCTTTAACAAATGCTGTTTTTAACCTATTTGTATGTTCAGCTTTTAATGCTTTTTTAACATTATTCGTTACACATTGTTCACAAATAACTTTTGTACCTAAATAAAATTATTTATTAATTCGATTTTTTTTTGATAAAGTCCAATTTTACCTCGATTCTTTCCTTTTGTTTCCCATTTCCAAACAGGTGTAAAATCAGAATTACATTGTGAACAAGAAAATGGTTGTGGTGGTATTGGTGTTTTTGAATCTTTTGTTAGAAAATCAACTACGTGTTCCAATCCTACTAAATAAATAAATTCTGTATTGCTTGGATTTGGTATAAAGTGCATTTCTGGTGGAGGTGGTTTCGGTGGTGGTATCTATAAAAAAATACAACATTAATTCCATTGTTTGACGAGCGATTTGAAGAATATTTATTATAAGATCCCTGATTTCAACAAAATTAGAACCTAGTAGCTTATCGGTAAGCTAATCAAAAAACGCTAGTTTTAGGTAATGTTACGAACACGTAATAAAAAACGAGGGCTTTTTGATCGAATTTTGTATAAATCCCTGAAATATTCCTCGAATTGCTCATCAATTAATGATATTTACCATAAAAACTGTACACTTTTAGCTCTATAACTTACTTGTAACAGAGTCTTTTCAAGTTGTTTACGTAAAGCTAATTTTGCAGCTGCCTGTCTTTGAGCTGGAGTTTGGCCGTCATCTCTTGAACGTTCCTAAATAAATAAATATTACAATTTAATCAATTTTACCTTCAAAACAATCAAAATTTCTTAAATCTACAAAATTGACTACCTGTTCTGGTAAAGATGTAGTTTGTGCATTTGAATTTATTCCAATTCCTTTATTATCTAATCCACTAGTAGTCTAATAATGCCGCATTCGAAAGAAATATTTTTTAAATTTCTTCAATTACTAATTATCCCTAAATAAATAATAATTAAAATAATACAAACCTTGGATGGTTGGAGGGGTGCTGGTGTTATAGTTACAGATGGTGAGAGATCTTTAACACCAGGTGGGAAAACCTGATGGGGTACGTCCTAATGAACTTCTAGGTTGTGGTACTGATAAACTTGTACCACGATTATTTAAGGGTGATACAGATAATGGTGGTGCATGAATACTTGAACGGGCTGGAGGTGGTTGCTATAATTAAAAAATAATCATTTCCAGACAATAACGATTATAATCAATTCAAAAATTACACAATACAAAAATAAATAAAATAATCCATGTACAATTAATGGTTATTTTTGAGACATGGAATTTGATCGTGACTATATTTTTAAATAAATCTCAAATAATTAAAGCATCTTTTTTGTCTTTCAAAATTTATTATTAATCCCATTTTTAATGAGAATTCTAGAGGGGGAATCAATTATATTATTACATAATACGCTTTATTTAAACAGATTTAAACAATTTCGTGGAATTTTTATTTTTAGTCACTAAAAGTAACTAATTATTAGTTCAAGTGTTCTTGTGTAATCATAACGAGACTTTCACTGAATCAATAGGTATTTTGTTGATGAAATCAATCGTTGTTTTGTTTTGGTTTTTTTTAATTTAAAAACAAAAAACTGAATTAATCAACTAGCAACAAGTAATTTTAAATAAAATTCTAATCTTTTTTTTGTATAGGAATTTCCCCCCTGTCGTTTCGATCTTTACCATCAATTGTCTTGATTTTTATTTTAATTAATTACGTTTTATAAATCAACATGATAGATTTTCAAGGTCTAAACCAATAAAGAGAATAATTTAAGTCAGTGAACTTCAATGAGAAAATTTGTAATTTTTGCAATCTATAAAGGGATTATTTAAAAAATTTACTTACACCACGCAGTAATGATGGTACATTTCCTTGTCCACCATTATTATTACTTTTATGTGATGTTATTGATGTTGATGATAATGATGATGATGTTGATGATGTTGAATTGGAATGACGTGAATGTATTGATGATTGTATTGGTTGATGTTTTTGATTTGTTGTTGATGTTGTTGGTACTTTAACTGTTGTTGGTGTAATACTTAAACCACTTGGTAGACCAGTTGGTGGTAATGCTGATTGTGGTATTGATGGTGGTAATACAGCAACATTCTCTTTTAATTGTTGGGATTGTTTTAATTTTTTTAATAAAACTAATTTCATCTCTTCAGCACGTAGATCTTCACGTAATCGACGCAAGCCTCTATCCCTATTATTATAGAATTTTATTATTAAAAATATTCAATATAAAATTATTAAATAATTTATACCTTTGTTTAATTTCAGCTGGTGTAAGTTCTTTAATTGGTGCTAAAGGTGGCATTTCTCCTTCACCACTTGAATCACTACTATAATCAGCGTTACCGTTCGTACGGGGTTTATCTAAACTACCATTAATTAACACATCAGGACTTTCAACATAGCTTCTTGGCTCTGTACGTGGTCTCAATACACGTCTGTTATAAACCATAGACTGTGAACTATTATTATTTGTTGTATTTATTGTTGTTGTTGTTGTTGTTATTGGTGGCGGCGGTGGTGGTGGTGGTGTTGAATTTGTTGAAACAACATTTACCGATGGTTGTTGTTGTTGTTGTTGTTGTTGAGCTGG
This sequence comes from Mylabris phalerata, assembly GCA_020740385.1. NCBI lineage: Eukaryota > Metazoa > Arthropoda > Insecta > Coleoptera > Meloidae > Mylabris > Mylabris phalerata. Next base: position 815,908 of record JAJEOX010000222.1, read on the forward strand.
TGATGATGATCGATTCGAACTAAAAAAACAAATATTTAAAAAATTATAATTCAATAGAAATATCAACAAAATTAGGATTAATTTTTTAGAAATTATACTTTTTAACAAATTTATTGACATTACAAGGTTAGTAATGTTAAAAACTATTATTATTATTGTTAATGTTTATTATTAGTTCATATAATCAGTACACATACACGTATTTTACGAAATTTAAAGAAAAAGAATGATAATAAATTTTATCGTTTTTTTATTTTCAAAATGTAGATAGATGGAATAATTATTATAAATATTAGCTTATACAATTTTCTTTTGTTCCAATATTAATATGAATAGTAAAAAAAAATGATTGGCTCTATTCTTACAAAATAGATGATAACCTTTCGTCGAATAACTAACAAAACGAACACACACAAAAAGAATAAATCAAAATAACAATATTTTAATTGAATTGATTGGTAATTTTCATAATTCTTGTGCAATTGATGTTGCAATCATTCAAAAATGAAATCACAAACTAACAATAAAAAAATAATAATAGCAATTATTACAATAAAACACCTAATCATGAGAAAAAAAAGTTAAGAATCTTCGAAAAATAATCAATTTCTGTAAATAAATGTGAATTTTCCACCACTTTTCCCCTATAATCTACCACCTACACAATTTTATTGTCTTGTAAAGCATATTGATTTTCTAATTTTAATCAAATTGTTCTTATTTAGCAGATAGCACAATAATCTCGTTATTCCTCTAATGTAACATAAGATTCTTCCACCTGTTCTTTAATTTATTTATTAATTACAATGTAAATCAATCCATTTTACTGGAAATTTACAACTCATCAATAATTTGATACTTTTACTAATATTGATAAAAATTTCTCATTCAATTTAATATAAAACAATTAAAAATTCGATATTTATAAATTACACATTTTAATACCTATTAACATCAAGTATAATCAACAATTCAAGGCTTTATTGTCTTGAGTTATTTGTCTAACAATGTAATCGATTTTGCAAAAATTCTTAACAATAATAATGCAGAAGAATTTGTGTAAATTAGAAAACCATTTGCACCTGTTCAAGTTAATTTTGAACCAACAAGAAACAATACTCGATAAACAACTTTTATAATTAGAATATTTAATAGTTTTAGTTTAAATTCAAAAATTAAAAGCAATCCCAATTACCCAATATTTACGATAATTTCGAATAATTTAATACGATAATTCGATAAAATTAAAGTTTAATTGAAATTAAATATTGGATGAAACAGGCATACCTGTATGGTTGGTATCACAAAAGAAGTTCTACCGGTATACTAAACTGAGTCTGCACCACTTTTTTAGCAGGAATCATTAATTCTTTTCGTTTTCATTAAATAATTCCATGAAGAAAATTGTATCTTTTATTTATAAATTATAATATTTAACATTCTTCCATTAATTTCATATAAGTACTAGACTGTTTTATTTTAACAAATTAAAAAGTGATCTTTAAAAAAACTGTGATAAATTCGAAAATACTGATAACTTTTGTAATACGTCAGACCGAACAATAGACGATTTTTATATTACACAATTTACAATTATAACAACTATGAGAAATCAAGATTTTTGAATATTGTCGTATCTGTAGATAAATCTAAACGAAATTGTCCACTAAATACTCGTAATTTCGTATTCAAATTAGCGAATCGTTAATTTTTCTATAGACATTAATATTTGCCTCATTTAGACTCTAATTTAGACACTAATATTTGGCCACCCCCAAGTTTTTAGAGACAATCTATTATTACCATTTTAAGTGAAAGTTACCATTATAAACACATTTATAACATTTATTTATATTAAAATAAGCATCTGATTATTAATTTAAGAGGTGATGGTCAATTTTTTGGTCGATTTTCACGATTTTAGTTTTAGAGAATTTCAGTAACCCAAATGTTAATTGAAATAAATTGAATCCAAATTGGATATTTGCCCCCTATTTAGTAACCTTCAGAATTCGATTTGGCCTTTAAATTTGCATAAAATGATGTTGTCTTCGAAACTTACACAAAAATTGACGGAAATCAATTGAAATAGGCCTATAAATTAACAATTGTAGTCTTATAAATCTACCTATATCAATTTTTTTGTTAATCAATAAATTACCGAATATAAAAATAGTTATTTATAAAAATTATAAAAAAAAACAACATAGAAACCCACAAATACAATCGACGTATTAAAGTTATATTTAAATCAGCACAAAATAGACACAATAGTCAACTAAATATCAACTGCATACTTTCCCCCTTGATAAAAAATAAAATCACTTTTCAATCATTAAAATTATTCGTAATAGTTTATTGTAAATTATAAGCGAAAAATTGTAATATTTAAAATTATAAATAATAAAAGTAGAACAATTCTAAAAGAATATAATCCATAAAGATTTGTAAATATTTAATATATTTCTGAATTATTATACATTATTATCAGCAAATAAACTACCGTCCCTTTGCCCCGCATAGAGCTCTAAACAAATATTTTATCAATAATTATAATTAATGGTAAATAATAATTAATAATCATGAAATATTACGAAAACGAAAGGACAACAAACAAAAAAAAAACAATAAGATCATCAATTTGGGGATTTTCATGTAAATATTTTATAACAGTTGGTATGACATCAAACTCGAGCATTATATTAGATAGTTACAATGACCTAACCAACTGGTTATTAGAAAAGATTAAAGGAATTAGAATTTGTTGTTGTTGTTGTTGAATTTATTGTAATTTATTTTTTCGTTTATTATGAAATTATTTAAATTTAATTTTAAAATTCTTCTTAAATTTTAATTCGGTTAAATTAACATTAATTTCAATAAAAAATGAATATCAAGTAGGCGCGCAGATGACAAGAACAAATAAACAAAAGACATACATACATTGAATTAAATAAATAAATAAATAATTTTTGAGGTTAAATCTTTTCCTCTATTCTGATCTTCTATATTTAAGTATAGATTATTGTTAATAATATGAAATTTATTGTTTAATAACGTTTCCGTAATGGTTATGTAAGGTCGAAAATATTAAATTCCACCAATTTTAAGTCGACCATCATCAACAGCAACAAGGAGAGAAACGTGCGGGGAGGCGGATATGTATACGTACGTGTTATAATCGTATACGATAAAATAACAGAGGTATGTTGATGATGGTGATGGGAAAACGAAAAGTTTCTCATTTTATCGATCATTACTAATGTAAATGGCGTCAACTTTATTTAAATAAAAACAATAAAATTCAAATCATAAGAATACGCCGGTTCGTCTAAAAATCTACTTAAAAAAAAACGATAAAAAAATTTGAGAAAAAAAAACAAATGAAGTACCTACGATGAGGAAAAACAACAGAAAGTCGCGTCATCAAAGAATCAAATATGCGGCGAGATAATTAACGGTGCATAGATATACGAATTTATAAAGACAGATAGAGATAGAGGATAGTTGTAAAAAATATCGCGATTATAACGGTTAGATTTATGAAAATTGCGATATAATTTCACTTACCTTACACTCAAATCGACAACAACTTCATCAACATCCATGTTCTCCATGAGCCAACTTTGCTATACGGATGTGTATCGTTTTTTTTTTCTTCTCGTTTTCAATTCTTCGTCTTGGTAGAGGTGTACTGCAATTGTTGTCAAGCACCTGCTGCTAAGCCGTCGTCGCGACGACAGGCGTCATCAAAACGACGCCGAAATCTACGAATTTTGTTGTTAATAATCGAAATTGTTGATTATCGGTATCCAAAATTAATAAATCGTCGTTGTCGTTGTTTCGGGGTGGGAAGTCGTGATCTTTATAACCTCTCTTTTGAAGGTTCAACTCCGAAAATTCTCAACGACTTTTAATCAAATTGACAACAAACCACAATCACTATACCATTGGATTTTGGATAAAACACGATCGAATTGATTTTTAAAGAGACTACTTGATTATAGTTTTGTAGATACACGCGTACAGAGAGACCAAAAAATTGTAATCTAAGCCCCGCGTTGACAAATCGATTATCTTCCTGTTGTACACTCACATACACTCATACATACGATACGTAACCAAATACACACACACATACACAAACACGAATCTTCAACACTACCACATATACACATATTCCTTTTCACCAATAAACAAAACCGGACATTTATCCCGGCATATTCCCAATTTGGCACATCCCCGTTACAACACTGTCTAATTGTCGACCGGAAGACTATTATTACATTAATTTGATAAAACCGATAATTCCGTAAACAAATGAGCGAAAACAGTAAAAAACTATTTGGATTTTTAATGGAAAAGAAATTCTAACCGGGCGCCACACTCCAGGCCAAAATTAACAGACGACTGATTCAATTCAATATGGCGTGGCCTTGTGTGTTGTGTCTACATTGTGCCACGAGCACAGCGACACCAATCATATGATCGGTAAACTTTGTCTAACACAAACAATCCAACAATCACATCTATCGCAACTTACTACACACGACTTTTATTCATTCAATATACAATACTATCACAAACAAACTTCAATTCAGCCATCTCTATCTAATACATTATAATATAAATACGTGTAGAATTAGGTAGATTTGTAGTATTTTCAAACGATACTCGTCTACTTGAAAACCGATTGCCCCAAATCTGTCAATGTATCAATAGTGTTATCTTTGTTTAACTTATACAAGTCGATTTGAATGTCTAAATGGACGTGTGTCCAATCTTTCTAATTTTCACTCGTTCATAAACATATCATTTCCTATAATAAAATACGAGGGAAGAAGGCCGAAATATCGAAATATTCAACAAATGGACTCTATGAAATTAATTAAATCTCACTCTAGAAAAATTAGTATACGTAAATATTTAAAAATTTGTGATAACGATATGATAATATAAAATCTTGGGATTTACAAGAGAACCGATTTTTTAATATTTATGAAAAAAATAAAACACCCACTCGATTCTATTGTTCTTTTAATTAGTCCATTATCAAACGATTACTTGCTTTTTTTAAATGTTGAACCTTCAATGTTAAATTTGAGAAGAACCATAAATATTTAACTAATTTATTTGTGCTAGTGTTAAATATTTGCTTAAAATAAAAATAAGTCTAACATGCTAATCTAATGAAAAATCAATACCAGTCTGTTATAAATAAGGGTTGTCCCTGAATTTTTATACTAATTCCGCAAAGTAAACAAATAAAATTTGGAATTTCTGTTAATTCCAATAAAATTAATTTTTTAAAATTTCAGATATTGTGCATTATTATCGGAAATCCCCACTACTAATAAATTTCCCAATTTCAACCCTAAATTAGGGGTGATTCTAATAAATTGTAAAATATATCAAAATAAAAACACCGGTTATTGATAGTAAAAACGCCATCTATCCGTAATGATTAGAACTACACTTAACCTCACTTTAATTCCGATGAAAATTAATAGAAAAATAATAACAAAAGTATGATTTTACGGTGATCCGATTGGAAAATAGAGGAAAATTGGTTAATTTAATTTGTTAGAGTCGGTTGTTTTAGTTTAATTATATCAAATTAAGGTATCGTTGATAAGTGAGGTTATGTTCTAAATCGTTGGATTTTTGGAGAATTTCAATAAATCTTTAATTTGATGATTATTATAGGGATGTAGATGGGAATATCGAATCATTTTCAGTTTTATAACTTTATCAATCGATTAATTATTTGGAAAAGCTTTAATCACTGAATTGTGTAAGGAGTTGAAATATCCGATGTGGTAGTTCTAGTATTTAATACTCTAATTATATCAAAATTCAAGATAAATTGCGAAAGATGATAATAATTGAGGCACAAATAGAAAATAGAAGAAATTTGGGGAAATACCTTTTAATAATAAAGAATTTTAGATAGTTACCAACAAGTACAAGATTGTTCCAAAGACTAATGAATTTTGTACTAATAGTTTTCTATGTTGCAGGTGAAAAAAAGCCGACTGTGCCTTTAAAGTTTCAATATTTATTAACCAAACGTTTTGAGTTACATTGTCGTGCTACATTCAGAAAACATAATTATTTTGGTTTAATTCGAAAATCGAACATTCTTTAAATATATGTAGATATTTTCCTTTAAAAACATTGAAGAAGAGCACAGGAATATACAATAATTTGAAGAAAATCGAATATTTTTCCTTTCTGTCTCGCTTTAAAACTACATTTATTATTATTCCTACGATTATAATTACTAATCTAAACAAAATGATTATATTTGAGTAAATTGAAAATTCAATAACAATTATAGAATTATTTTTGGATGAACATAAGAAATTTGCCCAATATTTCGATAATTTTTCAATATTAAAGTTACGGTGCGTTGGTTCAAACAACGAAATTCAATAAGCACCGGTTTTCTAACTTTGACAATTAAAAACAAGAAAACGTACATATATAAAAATACAACGAACTTAACGTTTTTTTCTATAATATTTTTATAAAAAATAGTCGCTAATAACATAATTTATCTTAAGATAAGAGACGGAAAATCAAAGCTTCAAATTAAAACAAAATCAATGAAAATTAGTCAATAGTGTTGTCTTATCGAATCGTGTTATTCTGATTCTTTATTGTCTTTCATTTTTGATATTTTAACACGACAACACTTATTTCGATTATTACTATTATTTAATAATAATAATGTTAATAGATGCCCAGCATTTTTCTTACTTTAATAGCTGTTGTTTTTTTGATTTTAAACATATACACATATATAGATATATAAAAATTAGCTGGATAGATCTACATTGTAACATTTGAGCGTTGTTTAACATATGTACGCTGTTAACAATGTGTCCGTTTTTGTTTATTTTTTTTAATTAATAATTATAACTGTTATTATTTTAATTAAACATCACAGATAGTTGATTTGATAAGATGGCAACAATTCTACCTTATCGATCAGACAAAATTCTCTCACTCGTTTTTCCACAATAATACAATCTCTAAACCTCACATAAAACCATCTTTCAACATTATTATTATCAATTAATTGAATTATCAGTGTTTTAAATGAGAATTTAGAGATATAACCAATCATTCATACACACGTTTTTGTTCATTTGTGGTATTGTTTTGCCTATATTATAATAGATTTTGTTATGTTTTATAATCAACGCTTTGGACTAGGGTTACAATAGCAGGCTAGTTTTTTGTTTGTCTTGCTATTTTTAATCACTTGATATTCAGGTACTTGATCTTGAATAATTACCTTTGTTTGTTTTTGGCTTCTTTTATCTATATACATACAAAAATTCTTATTTATAAATCGACGTTAACGAGAATTTATAATTTTATTAAATTCACACAAATTCTCTTTATTAAATACCAAACTACTATCACATTATCACAGACAAACTGATGTAAATTCATCTCGAACGTCGATCTTTCCATGTTTCGTTTTTTTTTTTTTAATTTTAAACTAATAGCTATCAGAGATAATTCTTTATTCATTCTTGTAATAATCTTTAAGTTTTCCAATATGGTGTGCTAGATTAAAAACAAAAAGATTATTAAAATTCTCTGTTTAAATTATTTGGAATGGTATAGAAAGTTTTGGTCGTATTGATGTTTCGTTTTGTTTTTAAAATTTTATAATAGGAACAGCACCCTAATTCTTCGACGGTGTGTAAAATTGGTGTAGAGTGTGAGTGAACTAATATTCACACTATTATTATAAATTAATAATAAATCATTTGAAACAATTATCAATAAATATCAACAATTGTAGAATAGAATTATTGATAATTGTAATTTTGGTGTTTTAGTATTTTCTCAAAACAAAATTAATACAAACAAGAAAAATTAACATAACAAAAATTAACAAAAATGCAATTCTAGTTGCAGACTCTTATCAATTTCGATTGTTAACTTCAAGTCTTATTCCATCAAAATATTTATTGAAATTGATTTTATTCGATAACAGGTACTCAAATTAAAATATTTGTTTTGTTGGAAATAACGGTTAACAATCGTTGTTTTTACTGTTTCTTTGCAACTATTGAGATTTATATCACAGTTGTTTCATTTTAGTTGTTGGTTTTGTTTAAAATTAATAATAATTAACAAAAATAGACACGTACATACACATAAAACAAATCACTTATCACTGTTTCTTTGCATTATTTTTTCTAGAAAATTAAGAAAAACAAATCGGCAAATGCAAAGTGATCGTTAAATTAAAAATTTATAACTAAACTTTATCCAAATTTGTTGACAAATAGTGTTCGATTTTAAGATTTCTTATCGATCTTAGCTATTGTAAATTAATTCATTACAATCGGTTTTTTTAACATAAATTTGTTCGTTTTTTTTTTGAAATTAGTTCGATTAGTGAATTAAAATAATGAAAACTAAAATATAAATGAAATATACTTAATTTAGTGCAAATCAGCTAGGACTATTGGTAACAAATATTCATCAGAATCACCAGCTATTGGACTTAAAAGTACAGGATGAAGATCTGAGGTGTGTTTCGGTGCCCAGCATTGTTTCAATTTACCATCCTAATTATCAATGGAAATTAATTCGAATTAATTATTATAAATAGAGACTTACCGAAATGAATCTGGGACAATCAACTTTATTATAACAACACGATTTGATAACATCATTAGCTGCAAATTCTAATATCTTCAATTTATCTTCACGTAAACGTGCAATAGCAATAAGATTGTCTTCATTGTATTTATAACCGTAAAAAATTAATTCTTCTAATTCTTCACACAACCATGACATTAATATCAATGGATCTGGTGAATTGTGATATAAACGTGTTGTCAATAACCAACTCTTCTTTGTATTGCTTAATGAATCTACCCATATAACACTTTTTATACTATGTCGATAATATGTATACATATATTCCAATACGGACAAGTTCAACTATTATTCAAATAAATTTAAGTCAAATTGAAATAATAAATTTAAAAATTTCTTACATTTTCACAGAAGAACACCTTAAGGTGGGTGAGTGGCATATAACGTTTAAGTACAGTCTCATGTAACTTACTAATTTCATTATAAGCATGGATCACAGTTAATCTTAATTCGCATTGTGGATGGTTGTCTTTAAATTTTTGCCAAGCTGAATTTGTTGTACCTGGATGTCCTTTACGTATACCATGTAAATGTACAATCAAACGTTCTAAATCGACTAATGTATCGAGACATTTCAGAAATTCATCTGATATCTGTTCGTAATCAACACTTAAAATCTACAATTAATCGAATTAAACTATCAATTAAAATAATTAAAATTAATTACTTTAAGTTTAATGAATGGTGTTATTAAATCTGGTGGAAAATATGATGAAACATAAGAATTTGGAGTATCTTTAACTGTAGCTAAACCTAAATGGGTTATTTTTTCTGGTTGTTTTTCCGACATTATAATTAAGTACTCTTCGAGTGAATCGGAGAAATCTTCAACACAACCAATACTGAATTTAACAAGCTTACCAACACATCCTTTCAATAGTTCTATCACATATGAGATATTGTAATTCCTATAAATAAATTAATTAAATTATAAAAATAACAATAATTAAAATGTATTTTCGAAAAATGAGTTAATTTCTTATTTTTAAACTAATTTATCCGGAAAAATAAGGCTTCCTATAAATGGAATTTCTAACGAGCTTATGGGAGATTATTGGTGTTTTTTAAATGGTTTTAACCACAAATAAGAGTTGTTTCTAACAAAAATATTAATTTTGTTGAATTGTTGAATAATCACCTTGTTTGTTTGCCATTTTTCGAAATATTAAAATAACAGTGTGTCGGTTCAATAATTAATTCTTTCAAATTATTATTCTCATTGAATATCTCCAATAAAGCAACAAATTCATCGGTACAATCCGTACTTAATGTGTTCAATTTAATTGTTGCATTTATTACAATTTTACCGAAATTTATAATGAAAAATCTCGATTTTTCCAAATTACCAGATTCAATATCAAAAATAATTGTTGGCCACCATCTACAACAATTTTAATAATAAAATAAAGCATAGAAGTGGAATTTTTGGTGGGGTTTTTGGACCAAAAATTCAACTACAATTAAAATCGTACTTCGGATGGTAAAGATTGTGTCGCCAATTTTTACACACAGCCGATGCATTCAATCGGTCTTTTTTATCCAATAAATCGAATATTTTGTGTAGAACAATTGATGGTAAATATGCCCAAGTTGTTGTTGTTGTTGATGATTCATCAATATCACTGTTTTCGTCTGATGGTTTCGATTTCTTTGGTTTCGGACAATACGCAATACAAGTTGAATTGTCGTTTTTATTCATTGCTAAAATAGAGAAAAATAAAAATTCTACTCGATATAAAATAATTGATTATGATTAGGTATTCCAACAATGATACTGCGTATTAAGTTTTTCTACCAAAATAATACAAACATGCAGCCTAATTAGACTATAATTATAGTGATTATACCTCAAATTAACGCACACAAATATCTATTTGGATATAGACAAAAAAATTGTAAAAAATAGCCAAAAAGAATATTTGATTGACAATAGATTTTTTACGACATTAATGGAATTTTCCTCAAACATCCATTGATTCAAACTAATATAATTTCTAAATTAACGTAACAATAATATTCATAAAATTAACATACCTGGCTCACATTTATAATTATTTAACATTTGATTATTTCGTTTCTTCTATTATTATTTTTTGCTTTTGAAAACAGCTGGAACTTGAAGCACTTTGTCGATTTTAATGACAGTTTGAGAATCATTAGAGGAAATTTGGTGCTTAATGTTGGCGATATTGCATTATTGGTAGCGCTGCTTGATCTGTGGCTAATATAACTGTGTATTGATTTTAAAAATACTTATTTTATTTTGTAATTCGGTTATTTTAAAATTCTTTATCTTGATAATTTAATTAATTACGTTACGGAATTTTTATTCAATTTTTAGTGAAATTTTATCAATTATTGTGTTATTGTTATACAGAGGATTGCGTCCGTTATTTAGACGCGAATTTGACAGTTCACAATTAGGTTATCTGATTATTATTGTTTTCCATTTAAAATTTTTAATGATTCAATTAAACAAGACTGAAAATGAGTTATGTTAGTGATTTATCGCAATCTCAAGAATATTTGAGTTTTCGCAGTAGTATCCCGTTGCGGCGAATCGTCGTCGATACTGATAACAACAAGGTAATTGCGCCCGATTCAGGAAAATTTATTAATTTTTAACGCTAGCAGGGTTGGCGGATTTACGATTGCGGACCCAGGACAGTTCGTTGTCCATTAGTTTGTCTTCCGCCAGTATCCGGGACTGCCGATATATTCTTCAAACAAGCCTTATCGTTATCGGCGAAAGGTATCCGTGTTATAACGGCCGAAGCGCCGGTTTATTGGAATGTTAAAGAATGGTGCGAGGGCTTTCGGAAACTTCTCGATTATCTCAATATAGACAGGGCGCATATATTCGGAGCCTCATTAGGTAACCTAAAATAATTTTTATTATTAATGGTATAAACAACTGATAACCTTTTGTTATTTGAATGACAAGCTCACAAGATAATTCATTATTGTTATTAACAAAAAAAAAACGCTTATCTCTATGTATTAAACTGATTTTAGGTGGTTATCTAGCTCAGAAATTTGCTGAATACACATATAAATGTCCTAGGGTGGCTTCATTGATACTCTGCAACACATTTATGGATACTGCCGTTTTCAATAATCACGAATCGGCTTCGATCTTTTGGATTCTACCATCTCTAGTTTTAAAACGTATGATTATGGGTAATTTCGGATCGGAGAAAGTCGATCCACAGATGGTTGAAGCTATCGATTTTATGGTCGAACGAGTTGAGTATCGGAAAATTAATTAAAATTCGACAATACAATGTTTTTTTATAGTTGGATAGTGTACCACAGACAGAATTGGCTAGTCGATTGACTTTAAATTGTCTTAAAGGCTACGTAGAAGCCCATAAATTATCCAATTTACCAATTACAATAATCGATGTTTTTGATGAGTGTGCCTTATCGAATTCGGTACGTGAGGAATTATATAAATGCTATCCGAATGCGAAATTGGCACACTTGAAAACCGGTGGGAATTTTCCTTATCTGAGCAGAAGTGCTGATGTTAATCTCCATCTACAGGTAAACTTATCGATTGTTTTACAATTTGTTTGATTTGATTTTTTTTAGATTCATCTGAGACAGTTTGATGGTACGAATTTTACCGCCTCAGATCGACCATTGATCAATCGAATTTGAAAATTTCCTAGATTTACCTTTTTTACCAATTTTCTATGATTTTTTTTATATTAAGGGACTTCATAATTACCAAAAATTATCGTAAATTTTATACCTAGTCTTTAATTGTTGAAATAATACTATTTTTATTGTGATATTCCATTTATAAAACGACTTTTCACTATTGGATAAAGCAATAAAACGATTTAAATATTCCTCCTCCATTCGGGGATTTTTCTAAAACAAATAATTAGAAAAATTACCTTCAATTAACCAATTTGAATACTTACAATTTGGAAATTCTATAAACATTAGGAATATTAATCGTAACATCGAAATAATCATCCTGTTTGGCGATTTTCCTCAACCATTGTTGGGTGGGTTTGAAGAGTCGTTCCGGATCTCGATCGACGGTATGGCTGGATTTAGAGCGTTCTACTATTTTCTCATCGTTTTTCCTAAAATTCCGCCTACGAGCAATGTAGAGATCATCTTGCGTTTGGAATTGTTTTATCATTTTATTTGCTGCCTTTGCTTTCTGTTTTCTGACACCCGATTCAATCTTCTCCTGTTTTAAACGCTCCTCTTTCATTCGATTCTCTTTAACTTCTTTCTGTTGTCGAATCGATTCTTTAATCACTCCATTCCGGTGGCGTTTATTCAATTCGATTTGTTTCAATTGTTGGTTTTTAACCGCTTCCAAGTCTAATTCTTGTTGGCGTTTTTGTTGTTTCTCGATTTTCCATTGCGCAATTTTCATTTTAATATCTTCATCGTTTTTAATACAATTTTTGTTAATTTTATTGTTAACACCACAATCGGTAGTTTCAGGTTTGTTTTTATCGCGACTCTCTCGCCAAATTTTCAGCGAATCTTTCATACGATTTTGTAAAATCGTATAATTCCGGTACCAATCCTCGTGTTCGTGTATATTTTTTGTGGTTTTATCAGGTAGAATTCTTTGTAAATTCTCGATAATTAGATCGATATTTCGGTATTTTTTGCGCATTTTTAGGAATAATTGGTGATCATCAACTGACCAATGATTGTAGTGACCGCCGTTACAGGCTACGAAATCGTGAAATTCTTTCACTTCTTTCGTTGTGTTTTCTTTCGGTTTTGTTGTGTTTTTGTAAGAAGTTAAAATTTTCTTTGGTGGTTGCGACCATTGTTCAAATCTCTCTTTATACGGTTCAAGTTCAATCGACAAATTATTTTCTAAATCTTCCAATCTTAAAAGATCTCGCTTTGATTTGGCGTGAATATTGTGGAGTTTATCTTGAATTTCAATCATACTCCTTTTAAATAAACGTAAATCATCCACTTCATGATTTGTTATTGCATTTTTGTTAGTTTCGAGACCTTCAAAAATATCGCACAATGTTTTCTGTAATAATTCACAATCTGATTGCCTGGAAAATCATTAAAATTTTCGATAAAATTATTATTTTTTTAATAAAATAAACCTGGATTTTTCTAGTTGAGTTTTGTATTCACAAACACCGAAATCATCACCGTATTTCGTTAAAAATTTAGCCAGATCATCGTTTTTTTTCTAAATAATTTTGAATGTTCTTCAATCGATTGAATTCGGGCAAATTTTTCATGTTTACAGTCGAAGTCTATCAAAATTTGTTTGAATTGTAACACCCTGTATCGGAATTTGAAAATTGTAGTTCAATATGTCGCTACTAGATGTCAGAATCGATTTAGGGATTTATATTTTTGTGCGTTGGCACCAAACAGTGGCGTCGTCTGAAATTTCCATTCATACATGAATTATTTAAATGCAAACGCATGATTATTTTTTTATTATTATTGTTTTGTGTGACGCTCTTTCGTTCTCTCATATGCGAGCTGTACCTCGGCCTCAAAGGCCTTTTGTACACTCGCCAACTCACCTAATTTGGGTTAATTATCTTCCCTCAGCAGTCCTGTATTTTTAATGAAATCCAGGATGCTATTTAAGGTATTCCTAATTTCTTCGCGAATGATATATTCGCCTCCTAGATGCCATTTCCCTGAGATGCTTTAGGGCCTCACAGTGGCATAAAATGTGAAGTGAAGTTTCATCTTCCTCTTCACAGGCCTTACATGTCGGGTCCTTTATAACCCCAATATTATTGAGGTACTTGCTCAAATCATAGTGCCCAATAAACAGTCCCATGATCTGTTTTAATTGTCTCCTGTTTAATTCCAAGAGCTCCTTAGTTCTTCTTCGGTTTGGAAATTCCAGAAATGTCTTTGAAAGCACCATCCCTGGTAGTTCCTTCCAATAGAATTGATGTTTGCTTCGCCTCTTATGGCCCCTCTAGCGTCCGCATACGCGATACCGCATGTGGACCCGGACCCAGAACGGCTCTAATTAGAGCCGTTCTGGCTGCCCGTTTTGCTAACCAGTCCGCCATTCATTTTCTCCAACCCCCTGATGAGCCGGCACCCATTCCAAGTTTACCTTATATTCTGCGAGCTCTTCAAGTTTATTGGAATATTCCAGTACTAACCTGGTTTTTATTTCTACAGTTATCAGTGACCTAAGCACCGCTTGACTGTCAGTCTTGATGTGGATGTTCCTATTTCTATAGTTCCTCCACAGTATGACTTTTATACGGTTATCAATTGTGCCTGGAATATGAAACATTCGTTCCCCAGAGCAATCGAAATGTCCCCCTCATATCTGGGTCGCACCGCCCCTATTCCTGTATTTACGGTCGTTTTGGAGCCGTCTGTCTACCAAACGGTACTTCCTCGATCCGCGTTTTGTACCCTATCCATCGATCCTACCCCCTCCAGTATGCTACCTTGAAGTTCCTGTTGAATCGATAGACTGAGTTCATTCGATCCGAGATCATTCCCAAAATGGGAATTTTGCCCCTTTTCCAGTGCATTTCAGTATAAGATCCCTTAAATAAGGGCTGTCTCCCTAGTCCAGTTGTTTTCAAGCGATAAGACCCAGCTGTTGCTTTTGTCAAAGTGCAGAGGACTGATTTTTGTGACTATGCTCTATTTTTAAACTAGGAGTAATGACTAAAGCCGGGTTTACTCAGAAAAAGTCACTAGAAACAAAAACTGGATCGTTTTGGCCGTAAATTCAAATATTTGTGGCTTGTTTTTACTTGTTGTCTAACATATTTAGCCCCTTGATAAGAACTACGTTTGATAATCAACAATTGATATTAGAGTACTATCAAAACTTCAATAGTATATTGAAAAATAAGTTTCAGAAGTCCATAATTCCTGCACGAGACCAAGTTTAAAAAACGAGTGCGGTAGCACTCGTTTTTTAAACTTGGTCTCGTGCAGGAATTGACTTCTGAAACGAATTTTTCATACTATTTTTCCTATTTTGCGCCCCTTTGTACCTTTTTTAATAAAAATTGAACCCTTAAAATTTAGGGAATTTTATAGAAGTTGGTATTAAATAAAACAAATGAAAGTTCTACTTGACGATATTCAACTTTTTATTTATAAAACGAGTTGATTTTC
Organism: Mylabris phalerata; assembly: GCA_020740385.1. Taxonomy (NCBI): domain Eukaryota; kingdom Metazoa; phylum Arthropoda; class Insecta; order Coleoptera; family Meloidae; genus Mylabris; species Mylabris phalerata. Next base: position 831,727 of record JAJEOX010000222.1, read on the forward strand.
AATTGTTTAAGTCTCCATATTAATTACGACTTTTAATAAAGTAAAAATGTGTGACGAATTATCGTGTACTCCACCAGAATTACGTGATATTGTTGAAAATGGTATCAATGATTTACTTCCCGGTAAATCAAAAATAAAATATGAACATTGTTATCAAAATTTTCAAGAATGGTGTAAAAATGATTTGAAATAAATAAAAGTTGTTTTCACGTTAATCAAGTGGTCTGCATTTCTATCAAAGAATGACATTTGAGATAGTCGACAGTGTCACCAACTTTAAAAAAATCAATTATCCCAGATTTTCCACACTCAAAGTAGTTGGGAAATTTCCATTGCTTCACTACTTCTAGTGTGGAAATGATTTTATTTCTAACGCAAAATAGGAAATAGTATATTGAAAAATAAGTTTCAGAAGTTCATAATTCCTGCACGAGACCAAGTTTAAAAAACGAGTGCGGTAGCACGAGTTTTTTAATAGTCGAGTGCAGGAATTGACTTCTGAAACGAATTTTTCATAGTATTTTTCCTATTTTGCGCCCCTTTGTACCCTTTTTTAATAAAAATTGAACCCTTAAAATTTAGGGAATTTTATAGAAGTTGGTATTAAATAAAACAAATGAAAGTTCTACTTGACGATATTCAACTTTTTATTTGTAAAACGAGTTGATTTTCAATTGTTTAAGTCTCCATATTAATTAATAAAGTAAAAATGTGTGACGAATTATCGTGTACTCCACCAGAATTGCGTGATATTGTTGAAAATGGTATCAATGATTTACTTCCCGGTAAAAAAAAATAAAATATGAACATTGTTATCAAAATTTTCAAGAATGGTGCAAAAATAATTTGAAATAAATAAGTTGTTTTCACGTTAATCAAGTGGTCTGCATTTCTGTCAAAGAATGACATTTGAGATAGTCGACAGTGTTACCAACTTCGATTTTCCACACTCAAAGTAGTTGGGAAATTTCCATTGCTTCACTACTTCTAGTGTGGAAATGATTTTATTTCCAACGCAAAATAGGAAAAATCCATTGCCTCCTAGGCATTATTTTTGAGTTGTGTAAACTTGCCTGTAAAATAACCAATAGGAAACTTGCATTTAGGCGCGCAAAATTTAAGAAATCTGCAATAATGGCGTTAATGCTAGATAACAAGCAAAAATCTACTGGATGTTAGATTATTTTTAAATGGGTACGAAATAATAAAGAAAATAAAGCAGTCTATAATGAATTATTCAAAAATTGTGGATAAATAATTTGTTTACTGTCACATCACTTATTCTTTATTTATGAATTTTATCGATTTATTTCCAAACAAAACAATTTACAAATGCTCTTTCTATTGTTTTTTATGTATATACGTATAAAACAATAACGATTTGGGCGTTGATAAGCGCTAGATTCTCTTGAAAGCCGATTTCAAATAGCAACGATTCGAGATATGATAATGATGCGATATTACAAATAGTTTTGTATATTGTTAATATTTTTATTTGCCCATATGTATAGCAAATAAAATTGAACACGAAAATGTAATTAGTTACAATAAAAATGTGTAATCTTGATAATCTAACTTCATCAATAATAATAGATTAGAATAAATAACAGCAAATTTGTTTTGTACTAGAACTGATTTCTATCGCGTTCATTATTGAAATTCAATTGCTTAAAATTCTTGTTATTCTAAATGAAATTATTTCGTTTTTTTAAATTAATTCATCGTCTAAGTAGATATGGCTGCGCTTTACTTCATCTCCCATGGATTGTATCTGGCGCCGAGTATTTCCGACGAGGGCAATATTTGGGTGGCCGGACCAACACGGTCAGGTGAGCGACAACTTAAAACGACTTTATTTGCTTTACCGATTCGAAATAATTTGCAAATTTCAGGGGTGATAGTCTACTCGATTATAACGCCGATAATTTGCGCCTTTGGAATCTTCGGAAATACCCTTTCGCTAACCGTACTCCTGAGGAAAGAGCTAAAGGGCTCGATTTACGTCTACTTAGCCGGTTTGATAATCAAATCTCTTGAGACATTAACGAATTCTAATCGAATTGTGCAGTTTTAGCTTTTTCAAATCTATGCACGTCAATTCTAACGTTTTTCGGGGGTTTGAGTCGGGGCATTTTGTACAAGGACTATTGGCCAATTCTCGACGCTTATCTGGGAGTACCGATAGCCCAAGTCTTCAATTGCCTATCCGTATTGACCGCTGTAGCAGTGATGATTGGTATATTTCCTTACCAATATTTACAATTACTCATTTTGAACTGTTATAGATCGTATTGTATACTTATCGAATCTTACGGTTTGTAATCGGCCGAAATATTGCACAAGAAACGCTAAAATCTTCATGTTAATTGCGCTATTAATATCAATTATGTCAAGTTTACCGTATTTTTTTGTATTCAAAATAAATGGATACAAATTAGAAACCAGCGATTTCTTCTATTCAAAGTGAGTATGCGCTTTATAATAGAAACGTAGGTCTTTGTTTGTTGCGTTATAAAAAGTAGTGTTATTGGTAGAGTTTTAGAAAGGTAAATGTAGCCTCCGTGGCGCAATCGGCTAGCGCGTTCGGCTGTTAACCGAAAGGTTGGTGGTTCGAGCCCACCCGGGGGCGTTTAATTTTTTTCCAATTAAATTTAATCAAATTTTTAAAATTTCAGATATTACAATCTACATAATTGGTTTGTTTTCATCACTTTCGGGATAATTCCATCGATTTTACTGCTATCAGGTAACACTTATTTGGTTTATTTGTTGCACAGATTCAAGAAAATCAAAGCTAAATGTTATCCATCATCAATGAATAAGGAAAAACAACGGGTATTTCTTATTAATAAACAATATTGTTGTTTTAATTCGAATTTCTATTTTTAGGATTATACGAATTTAACGACAACGTTAATTCTAATAATATTCTTCTTTTTAATTACGGAAATTCCATATTTACTCGTCTCGCGTATATCGGCTGTAACATTTTTCCACGACAAAAGCTTAAAGGTGTGCAACACGAAAACATTGGAAATTGTACGCGAAATTGTCACTGTAATTAATGCAATCAGTCTGGCTGCTGATTTTCTAATGTATTACATCTTCTGTCCGGCCTTCTATAAGGTTCTAATAAAAATCCTGAAGCAATCGTTGAAGAAGCGCTTCGAGAAAGAATCTATGCAGAAACTTTTGAATGTTTTCGTTATCGATCGTTATCAGTACAACAGCGATAAAGATAAAGATAAAAAACCAGAAATATCAACGGACGACGATTGTTGTGTAGTTGAAGATGTAGCCAATCGGAAGACCGTCATGACTTTATGTTAGATTATTGTTGTTTTATTACTACAGGGTGTACTGTGCTATTTCGTCTAGTAGTGTCGTAGTTTGGTCCATACTTAAACTCTTCCATTCGTGTATTTTAAACAGGAATATTCAATTGTTTCAATGATTTTAAGGGCAATAGAAAGGACATTTTGAGGTCTATGCGGGAGTGTTTTTAATTTTTGGAAATTAGTGTTATTTTGTATTTTTCTTTATAATTTTGGCAATATTGCTTATTTTACAATGGTTTTCATACAATTTATAGGGAATTGAAAGCGCTTTTTACGTGTTGAGGTTTTTCAGAAAATGGATACTTTTAAGTGAAAAACCCTCGAATTAAGGGGACGAGGTAGATCCCAGGATTTTCACCGCCGAAAATGTGAGTTTGTAACTTGCGATTTTTCGCTCGTCCTTGGGAATACGACAACCGGAAATAGATTTTTGAAAAGGGCATTTCTTATAGCCCTTATGGTTATTTCCGTTTTTCAAAATGTTGATACAAATTTGAAATACAAACGAAAATCTAACAACATGTTTTTTTCGTATTTTTGTACAATTTCTCGGATTTTCTCTTATAACTTGGCCAATTTTGATTATTTTACAAAAATTCTTGTACTGTTAGATAGCAAATGAAAAGTTGTTTTTAAATATTCAAGAAATTTTCCAATTCCGCCGTTAGTTTTCCGGAAAATTAAGAAAACGTCTGGGAAGAGATATAAGATTTTGGGCACAGTTTTTATATGACAGCATTGATTAACCCCTCGAAAGCTGATACAAAAGCCGAAGGAAATGCGAAGCCCTTTTTTGAAATTTTGAAAATTGCTTGAGTTATTTTATTTGTTATCTAACAGTACAAAAATTTTTGTAAAATAATTAAAATTGGCCAAGTTATAAGAGAAAATACGAGAAATTGTACAAAAATACGAAAAAAACACGTTGTTAGATTTTCGTCTGGAATTCAAATTTGTATCAACATTTTGAAAAACGGGAAGAATCATTGGATTCTATAAGAAATGCTCTTTTCAACAATCTATTTCCGGTTGTTGCAGTCCCAAGGACCAGCGAGAAATCGCAAGTTACAAACTCACATTTTCGCCGGCGAAAATCCTGAGATCTACCTCGTCGCCTTAAAATTAAAATTTTGAAAATTTAATGGAAATTCACCTACGATTCTCACCTGTTAAAACTAATTGTTTTGTAATAAAATTGGTACCGTTCCCGACACTATTCCATCTACTTTCCGGATTGTATGTGGGCCGGGCCCTTGAATAAGATTATTTTTCGAAATAGTTGAACTAACCTACGACGTTCGTAGCCAATATGTTGCCTATTGCTAGGTGAAATACCGTTCTACATCCGGTATAAATCATGAATATGAACAAACTACCAGGAATTGGAGTTTCTTTACTTTGATGTGTTGGAACAATGAAGCTTACCCACAAATTTACTCTGTGTAATGTAGATTTTGCCGTTTGTCTAACTTATTATGTTACAATTCAATCTGTACACGGATTTTTGTTTTATTTTCACCCCAATTCCCTATCGGTTTGTTTATATTTCTGAGAATTAATCGACTTAATTGTAAGTTAACAAGTTTGAAATAACCCGGCGCGTCCACCATTTCTACAACTGGTTATAACGAATTTTTCGATTTTTAATTCTAAATTTTTGTTTAAACCAACTTTTTCCATTAATAACGCCATCATCATGTATTTATTCAATTAGAAATAAAGTAAACACCATTTGCAACTGTTTGCTCTATTCTAATGTTTGTTAATCTAGCAAATTAGTCGACTAATGCATAAAATTGTAACTACTTGTAACAATTCTAGAAATAAATTTGAAATTTGGTTGTCCATACGAGGAGACTCTCGTTTATTTGCAATATAAAATAATTATAGAACTCGAAATTCGTCGGTGGTTTACTGAAATTTTGATCCATATCCTATTATTTCTATGCAAATCACCCACTTAGATTTGCTCTATTTTTTCGGTTTGTACGTTTATCCTTATTGAAATTCAGATGATCGTACACGTATTCAGTACAAGCGGATTATTATTGTCATCCCTTAAGTGTCCTATGGAGCGTATGCAAATTTCGTTGCTTTTGTTGGCTGTACAACAAACCGAATTTTCGAAATATTTCCCAAAGATTGTGGAATTTTATTATGAAAATTCCCCTGTTCTATCTGGCGTGTTTACCCAGCTATTTAACAGAAATTTACATGGACTCGGGGTATATCTGTCATAAACATATGATTGTAAATTATTGTGAATATTGTTAAAGTTTAGAGGGGTGTAGAGAATAAAATTGAGATGCGGATGACGTCATTTGGTCGTCGCGACGTCAACACGTGCGTCTGCGTCTCGTGTACAATGCAGCATCTGCGCGAACACGTGCCATTCTACAGGTTGTAGAAGCCAAAACGTCATCTCACCCCCAAACAGTCAGTGGTAGTTGTACGGTCCGACTGGACGGTGGTGCGAATTTTGACCGATTTTCGAGATTTACGAATTGTGGTTGTAAAAACAGAAAAAGTAAGTGTTTTCGATTTTTTTATTACTCATTATAATTATAATAAATAAGCAATTTTTAATTTATTCCAAAATTGTACTAAATTGTTTTGGTCACGAGCTCCAATAAAGTGTGAAAAACTTGAAATTTTAAGTACTCTTTTGAAAGTTTTCCAGTCGCTTTCAAGAGCCGCTAATTTCGAACGGTACAAACAAAATAAAACCACCATATTTACAAATTGGCACATAATTATAGTCAGTCAAAGGTGCTAATTTCTCAATAAAATTAATATCACTGTGCATTACCACCATCATCTTTATTTCGAGAAACAACAGTCAAAGGCACATTCCCGGATTTTGGACACACCACGTCGGCCATAGCGCTTCCGCATTGATTCCGCGTACAACTAAACGTTCCCTTTGCGTATTCAATCTCGTATAAACGTCTTCTTGTATCGTGAAACTGTTGATGTCCAACTGTGGATCGCTCCAGACGCGTTCAGCAAAAGCCGCCGTCCTCGGCCATAAACGGGCATCCAATGAATTCTCATCCAATTGCTCACTCCATAGACACACTTCACCGCCCAATATCTGTTTTTTATTCAAATGGAATTGGTGCCACGGTCGGTGGTTGTACATTGTTTGCCATGGACGGTATGGATCACATGCAGCATCGCCGGTTTCTCGCCATCTACCGAAACCGCAATCTAAATACCAAGCGTCCACATGCGATATGATCACATTATAACCATCTGATATTAAATCGGGGGTATCGGGCCACTGACTAGCGCCCCAACTTTGAACAACAATAAATGTCTTATTTAAATATTTACTAATATAAGGCCTCTTGCTCAAATTACTCGACCATACGATAACTTTCGGTATCTGTCGGTCGTTATTGGCTTGTTTCAATTTTTTTAAAGCTTTCAATGTAAAATCACCCCACAAATCGTGCAAATCAGTATAATTCAATTGTTTATTTTTATTTAAATGTTGCGCCCAACATTCCAAATTCACTTCATCCCCGCCCAAATGGAACAATTCCCGTTCATTTGTATATTCTAATAAATCTCTATATAATTTCTCTAAAATGTTATAAACATTGGGATTATCGGGATTCAATTGTCCACAAGGTGGTTCGCCACAATATAAACTCCATGGACGTTCATTAACACAAACCGCCAATTCGCCGAGGCCCTCTTGCGGTCCCCATGTCCATCCGTTGCCGGCATGTGCCGGCGTATCAATTTCTAATAAAACCCGAACGCCGCGTAACCGAGCGAATTCAACGAAATCTTTGATATCGTCCGGTGTATAAATCAATTCTTTATTGTAAGCCCCGGTTCTGGCTAATTGCGGCACGCGATTCGATAACATTGGGAAACTTTGCGAATCGGTTATGTGCCAATGGAAAATATTCAATTTGTTTGCGGCCATACCGACGATGACGCGTTTTAGGCTATCAATTGACATGAAATTTCTTGCCGTATCTACCATAACGCTCCGGTATGGGAATACGGGGGTATCCTGGATTGTCGCCCCTTTGAGGATTTTCAATGAACCGTAACCGTTGTTAGCATATTCGTCCCACCAAATCAATTGCGATAAAGTCTCTAATCCGTGCCGGATACCGAAGTAAGTTTTGCCTTTAATATCGACTAAAACTGCATCACTACCACCGTACGGTTTTATTGTCAAATTATAACCCTCGTTTGTTTGTAGATTTAAACGTATCGTATTCACATTCTCGATAGAGACTCGGATTAAGACCCGATTTAAATTGCTTGGTTTTTCTAAATAATCTCGATTTTCAACGAGACTAACGATATTCTCGTTGAAAAAACCGAAGGATTCTTGGATTAAACTGCGGGCGGCTCCTTGGCAATCCGTTTCGAATTCGAATTGTTGATGATTGAATGTCACAGCCCGGCTGCCGAGGGTTACCGGCCCGGTTGGTTGCGGCCATAATTGCGTCGATCCGCACAACATACTGCAAGTCGACAACGAAACAATCGGCAGATTCGTCGGTTGGTTTTTCGTTTTGATATGCCGCCGTTCGCAACGTTGATTTATACATTGCCAAGTCCATTGGGGTGGGTAAATTGTTCTCCTGCAACCGAAACAATAAAAATACAATTTAGAAATGGAAATCGTTCAACAACTATAAGAATAGCGAATAATAAAAACGCTACAAGTGTTTGTGCCGAATTCGAATCAGTTGAATCCCTTGGATAATTTTGGCGGATGCGCCGGGATATGGAGCGAAGTAATACCAAATTGGAATCGTTCCTTTTCAATATACCGTTGGGGTTTCGTTGTTGTAACTCAAAAAATTATTAGGCAAATTCGAGGATATTGCTGTATTCATTCGTTTAAAGGGGCGATACACACGGAAATTCGAAGTTCGTTCCAACATTGAATTAAACATGCATTACCTTATACAGGTAGACGGCGATGTCAATTCCTTTGAAGTTTGCTAGTTTTGTAAAAGCTCCAAGATCATTGGATATTTGCAATTCATGTTTAAATCAATGTTTAATAATTGTATTACCGTCGAAATGATCAAATTATAGACAAATTCTTCAGTGATTTTAAACGAAAATCATCTAAATTAGAACAAGACGGTCTAATAAATTCTAGTTGTATAAATTCCCGGATTCGAAATTCACAGACAGTTTGAAGCTTGACTAGTTACAAATTTCGTTTTGTTCTCGTTTAGTCTTTCTATATCGATTGATTGCACATTAGATAAAATTGTCGAAATACAGGAAAATCTACACTTTTATTACTTACTTTGGCGTATAGAATGTTCGTTTGAGATTCACAATTTGCGGTGTTATATTATCAAAGCTAGATTGTTGCCAATATAGATAAATGAACAGGAATATACACAGTACTGATAATAATGCCAAGGCGCGTTTCAATTCGCCCGGCTTCATCCTTCTGATGCTCTTCTGTAACAATACAAATAAATCTCATTAGAATTTTCTTTAAGAATTCAACAGGGAAGATAAAAACGCTCGGATAAAGAATAAAAGTGAGCATTGGGTGTAACGAGAGTAACGTCTTGTAAATAAAATTACAGTTGAAACGTTTGTTGTGTAACTTGATCGTAAATTCTGACGATTCTAAATTGATATTTAACAGCAACAGAAATTTACCAAATAACTGTTAATTATCGTGTCATTGTTAAAAAATACCGGATATCCGATATAAATATCACCTACACTCCAATTTAAACAGGCATTTATTTAGTTTAATTTATTAATAAACGGTAGACTTGACGTCGAAATCGATTAAGTTAGAAATAACTTTTTGTATAATCGATTAATAATCCGCCGTATTAGACGACCACATATAGCCAACAACTTTATAATCCACAATAAATTTCAATTTAATTTCACGTTGATAACACTTCAAGAATCCACCACTAATGTTGGACAACTGTCTGACTAATTAACAGTGTCATCAACGGCGATTTGTTGTGAATTTTAATAGAAACGAAACAATTACAAAGAGAATATTTTGAAACGGCTGAATCCCCATCACAATCGCAATCTGCAAATTGTCTAGTGGAAAGAAAAGCCGAGTTTTTTTAATTATGGACATTTACAATCGGCGAAATCTCTAAAGTACTCAGTTTTAATCAATATTCGAATCAAACTAGGGGTTTGGATAAAATAATTTAGAAAATAACAAACTTGACCCACGTGGCTCGTTTAGAAGTTGAAAAAACACAAACGATTGAGAATCCTCCCTATATTTCTGATAAAAATATGTGGGAGCATGCTTGAGTCGCTTATTTAGCCGGTAAATGAGAGTTTTAGGTGAACTTACCGATAAGCTACGAGGTTCAAACTTAGAGTCGTATTGTTACACTTGTAAAACTCGCAATTGAAGCCGCGTTCGATTGAAATACAATTGATCAATTAAAAGCTGACGTGTCCGTTTGTTCGGCGTGTAAAATTGCCCTGAAAACGGTCTTATCTGTGCACAGTAAAGGAATGATCGAGCCTACAAAAGACACGATTTCTTTGTCGGCTTTATACAAACAAAATCATTGTCTATGCTATTTAAGAACACGTCAATTTCATCTCTATTTTCTATACGGTTTAATTAATTTTAATCTAAATTAATGAGGATCGTACGCTTAAAATAGTCTCTTCTATTACAGAACAAACTCCCCTATTGGTAATCTATTATTTTTGTGTCCTTCTAATGTCAGTATATAGTTTCGTTCGAAATAATAAACGTGAAACTTGATTATCCTGATGTTATATACGTCCTGGATTTGTCCAGAAAGCTTTACGTTGTTTCCTTTTATTATATTGGCGTGTGAAAACTACACTATTGTCGTCATCGTATTGATTATTTCAGGTAAAATGTCGGAAACGGTTTCAGTTTGTGTCAGAAACTAGAGCTGCGTCCAATAAAACAAATAAAACTAGTAAAAATTCCGATAATTTAAATTAAGGGTGGTTTTTTTCGGATAAATTTTGTAAAATTCTCCGATTATTTTCTGTTTTGTAGGTGGAATCGAGTTCGAACCTACACCAATATCAAAGCCATTGAAAGATGTCAACGAGTTCCAGTTGAAGGATACTCGAATCGAATCCTTGTAATCGTAAAGGAGCTTAAAGGTTGCCATGTTGAGATAGCAGCAGTACGGCGCTTTATAACAGGTAAAGTTTCTCCACTATCCTGATTGAAAAATCAGCACAGCAGCAAAACGACAAATTCGTTATTTTAATCATAATAAAAGGCAATTCTATCGAGTACAATCGAAATTTTAGAATTTCCACTGTACTCGTCAAATTTAGCTCCGAGGCTGTATTTGAGTAAATTCCCTGTACAAGTAATAGCGGAAAAACCACGACTATTACTACAGGGAAATCGATAGAATTTAATGAATAAATAATCAAAACGATTTCCAATAGTTTTGTTCTTGTAATATTATTATTAATATTGATTCAGGTGTGTTATGTCGATGAAAAAATTGGCAATTCTATCAACTTATCACCATTATGGAGGACTAAACGGTACTGAAATGCACCCCACACCAGGATCACCTCCCGTTCCGGTGCACGGGGTTAATGTTATGTTGGGGGGGTAAGTCTGAAAATATACAAATTATTGGAAATTTCCCCAGAAGCGATTTTCTTCATTTTAATGTCATTTCCTTAAGCGTGCTCTGTTAATCTAATAAATGCCAAACAGGAAGGGCGTTTAAGGGATTAGAACGGAATTATATATTCCTCTCTTTATCTGTTGATAATCGTTAAATATTTCTGTTATTATTGTTAATAGGGCTATGATTAGCGGCATTATATTGGCCGTATTTATATTCTGTTATTGTTGCCATAAAACGCACCGGAAGACACAAACACATCTACCGGCATCATATTGGAGGGAGCCCAGTTTATCAATGGAGATCTACACAGTCGAGGCCCAAAGTGTAAGTAAATTTCTCAATTCCAACGAAATTACTGACAATCGGGCGTTATAAAATCGTTAAAATTCATCAAAAATTAATTGGATTACATCCAGATAAACGCTAGAAATCAAAAATTTAACCGACTTCATTCTAATCTCGTCTATATTTTATCAACTAAACGATTTAAGACGATTCGTACAAACTTTTATTCATGTTGCCAGTTCCAATCAATATCAGCCTCGTAAGGGGATGGTACTGTTGTAAATCATGCATATACTAGACAGTTTTGACAAAATATCCAGCCACTATACGAAACTCCAGTTTCTTTGAATTTTTTATAAATGTTTGCTTTAGATTTAGAAGAGGGAAACATCGAACCGTGATTGTTGTATCAGATTCAGTTTTATAAGAACAAGGACTTTTGTTGTTGGCTTTAAAGCAATATCGGACTGGTTTTTTGTCGGTTATCGGTTCACAGTACAGGAAGACTTTAGGCTAATTTGGGGAACTATACAATGTTGTTGCGCTGTAGAAAAAACGTGGATAAATTAGTGCCGAAGGCGATGTAATTATATCGATGACAAATGGTGTAGATAACGTATAGAGGGTTACTAGTGTAGGGTCGATCGCAAGGGTGGTAGTTTTGTAATTCAACTCTATATTCAAAACTGAATATTAGAGAATTTTAGGGTCTGATGGGGATAAAGTTATAATAATCAAAAGTGGGAGTTTGTTCCATTTGAAGGTCCTGTATTTACCGCCATTACAATTTAACGAATTGTCAGATGCTTCTTTCATCTACATAGAACTTTAAAATTGGTTGTAAACTGGGCGGATAGGTGAGGGTTTCCATCTGCCTTTTGGATAATTTTTTTAATTTGAAAGACAATTAAATGGCAATTTTTAATAGGCGATATTTCGCTTGTTTTTTGAAATATCGTAAAAATTAAAACAGATTTAAAAAGAGCATTTCAAGGCGGATCTAAAGACTATTTTGTTTCAGAAAATTTCGATTAAATTTTGAGTTATAGAGGAAAATTTTGAAACATGTTATTAGAAAGAAATTACAAGATTTTTATATTTTTACTTATAAATCAACTAATTTTGGTTATTTTTTGATGATTCTGGAAACGTTTAGAGAAAATAGAAAGCGCTTTCCAAATCTGCAAGAAATTTCGCAATCGACTTGCTAGTTTTCCGGAAAATTGTCAAAATTGAAGCGCCTGTATTACTTCTTTTTTTCAATTTACTACCGAAACAATTCCATTATTTAATCATCGATAACTCGCTTATTTTTGTAAATATTGCAATGAGCCGGGCATCATTAGAAAGAGCATTTCTAGATGTATTAGAACAAGTTCTTTGTTTTAGAAAATTTCACTTGAGTTTGAATTTGTAGACGAAAATCTAGGAGCATGATTTTTGTATATATTTTTGCACATTTTCGTATAATTTCGTCGATAATTTAATCAATATTATAGATTTACGAATGATTTTTGCACAATACATAGAAAATAGAAAGCGCTTTCCAAATCTCCAAGAAAATTCGCAATTGGCTTGCTAGTTTTCTGGGAAATTATCAAAATTGAAGCGCCTGTATTACGTCTTTTTTCGAATTTACTGCCGAAACAACGCCATTATTTAATCATCGATAACTCGCTTATTTTTATAAATATTGCAATGAGCCGGGCATCATTAGAAAGAGCATTTCTAGATGTATTAGAACAAGTTCTTTGTTTTAGAAAATTTCACTTGAGTTTGAATTTGTAGACGAAAATCTAGGAGCATGATTTTTGTATATATTTTTGCACATTTTCGTATAATTTCGTCGATAATTTAACCAATATTATAGATTTACGAATGATTTTTGCACAATACATAGAAAATAGAAAGCGCTTTCCAAATCTCCAAGAAAATTCGCAATTGGCTTGCTAGTTTTCCGGGAAATTATCAAAATTGAAGCGCCTGTATTACGTCTTTTTTCGAATTTACTGCCGAAACAATGCCATTATTTAATCATCGATAACTCGCTTATTTTTGTAAATATTGCAATGAACCGGGCATCATTAGAAAGAGCATTTCAAGAAGTATTAAAACAAGTTCTTTGTTTTAGAAGATTTTGCTTGAATTTGAATTTATAGACGAGAATCTAGGAGCATGATTTTTGTATATATTTTTGTATAATTTCGTCGATAATTTAGCAAATATTACAAATTTACGAATGATTTTTGCAAAGTACATAGAAAATAGAAAGCGCTTTCCAAATCTACAAGAAATTTTGCAATCGGCTCATTAGTTTTCCGGAAAATTGCCAAAAATTAAAGCGTTTGTATTACACAATGCCAGTCCGACAATAGTTGTAGAGTTTCAACATAAATGTAGTGATTTTAGGTTAAAAACTACCCCAGTTGAGTTTATGGCGATATTTTGTAGTCCGCCTAATTGTTAGTTAAATTCCCAAAGTTGATAATTAAATTTTCCACTTTGCTAAACAAGCATAAAAATATTTGTTGTTGGTTTAGTGTTTCAGTTCAGATGAGTTTCTATCACAAGAAAATCTACACCACCACCACCACCACCATCATTATCACCACCGACCGCCAACACCCGGCCCGCCGCCGGCCTACGATTCGGTTGTGTCCTCTAATAAACAACAACAACAATTACACCAGCAACAACAACACGATAAAATTGAAGACAATGAATTGCCGAGCTACGAAACGGCCGTAAAGCTTCAAATATCAGGAGATGGGTGTGTTTGAATTTCAATACGAATTTTCGAATATTTGAATTGTGTTAATTGTGAATTTTGTGTGATCACGAACCGAAAATCAATGATAATTAATGATTTTTGATAATTTTAGTCAATGAGCAATATTCAAGCGGAAATTATAGAGAAACGTCAATATGCTTTTATAGAGGAAAATTTTAGATTGAATCGAGTTTATTATTGGAAAACGCAATATTTATTGTAAATACATAAAGAAATGTCTGTCAAATAAAAAATAACACCAAGTAAATGGCAACAATTAGGAATTGATTGTAAATAATTAAAGGCCTTCAGTAGATTTTATCCGAATTATTGTCAACACTGAATTTCTTTGTAAAATTGTACAATTTAGGGGGAATCAACAACAAAACCAGACAAAAATAGCACAAATATATGTGAATTCTATAAAATAAACCCTGAAATTACTTTAATTGCGCCACATCTAGCCTTACTAATGATCATTACATGTTCTCGATAAAATATCAATTACACGAACCGAACGACTCTCTCCCATCCGTATACTTTTCCATCTCAGATTTGGCGTTCTATTAAATTTTGCCGATTTCTCCATCTGTCTAGTAGATTGGAAATTCGGCCGACATTGATTCGACTGATGCTGCTGCGTTAAATCGAGCAGAATCTCAAGAATTTTCCAATCGAATCGAAAATCGGACTGTAACGCATCTTTAATTTTTCTGAGAAATTCTACAATCGATCGGCTTGAAACGAAGTGACACATTCGACACATCACCGACACCAATATCGTTCCAGACAGACTAAGCGGACATCTCGATTTGATTTGTATCGATGTGTTTTTATAGCGAATTCCAATTCTAGAGATAAGGCGAAATTTGCGAATAAATTCAAATTTTCTGCAATTTCTAACAGATAGTCGAAACTATAATCTAATGCGAAATTGTATCATTATTAGGGAGGATTATCGGCATCAACAACGATCATCCTACATCTCCAAAGATTGACGCCGACTTAATGAGATTCTGATTGTGCAGCGCTGCTGGAGCGATAGGAGCCCGATCAAAATAGAAATTGATTCCAAGATTTTTTACAATTACTCGGAAAAACCGTCGTAGGTGTTATAGGGTAATTTGAGCGTCTCATGATGCTTTTTTCGCCATGTATTTAACACAAAAATTAGTAACGGGCAAATATTTACGCGAACATTTCGGGTAATTCGAGAGCTTATTTGCGCACCACTTACAGTCTTGTTTGTTATCTCCAAATTTTTTCGTTGTCCAACCCTTTAGAATCGTAAATTACAGTTGTAACAACTGCAGAAAATCTATAAATTCATGATTTTGGTTGTAAAAAGATGTTGTGACTTTTAAATAAATCTCGCTATTTACGACTAGCGAACGAAAAAACATACCAACCAGTTTAATATACAGGAAAATGTTAATTATAAATGTCTATAAAGCTGATTATATCAAAGCTCTAGAATTTTTGCCAACATAATTTTAAACTATAATATTTAACAAGTCGGTAAGTTTTAAAGAGGGATTACGTTTGTATTTTTATAAGATAATTAATTTATTTATTCATCGATTGAGCGACCCAATTTCAAAATTTCCGCCTATACAGAACTGGCACTATATAACAATAATAAAAATTTTGTGTTATCAATTAGTGGCGCCAATTCGGTATATTCCGCTTATCTCGGGCAAATAAACAGAATTATCAGTTTTATCGCAGAATTTATTTCGATTTGCATCAAATAAGTGACTAGTCGATTAATTATAGTTTGTGAGTATAAAATTCCGCAATTAAAACAATTTTTATTAACATTTAGAGAGAACGAGAGATTTTAAATTTGTAATAGATTTTTTTAGAAAGTTAAATTTTCGTAATGAGGTCTATTTAAAATTCAAATTAAAAGTTTAAAAACGTGTTATAAGGTTGTATAGTAGACGTAGATTTTATTGTTTTATACAGAAGAATGTATAACAGTTTTTTTCTGGGTAGCGTTAATAATGGAAAAAAGGTCGCATTGTTCGACAAATAAAACGAAAGTCAATAAGTTGAATGGTTTTTCCTACTCGCGAAATAAACGTCTTTTAACTAAATTCACTTACAATATTATAAATATTCCGGTTTCCGTTTATTTCTCATTATTATTCTCCAAAGTTGTGGACGTGGCATAGCCGAATAAGCGTGGATTTACACGAGGTAGAATGAAACTAGCAACGGTTAGAAATCAAGGGAGAAAATTGGGGCAAAATCAATTCCACCCAACTTCTCAGGGGTGGTTCAGTATTGAAATGATTTGATGCCTATTCTCAGATTATTTACGGTAGCAATTTTAGATTACAATTGGAATTCCAAATTCACCGAGAAGGTAAGATTTGTGAAGAAATTCTTATTTATAATCGTTTATTTATCTGAGTTATTGTTGATAAAATTAACAATTGAGGAATTTTCCATAAATTCCGAATAACTCATCATAAAGATAGAGGGTAAAAGTTCAAGTTTCTGTGATATATGGATTAACAACTACCCTCAAGTACCATTACATGATAATTGCGTACAGTACAGGAATCCTCAAACATACAACTTTTATTATGGATTTTATCTGAAAAGTTACGGGTTGAAACTACATAAAAATTGATAAAATTCACCCCTACCAGGGTACAGTTTGTTTATTTGAATCGGCTCTAATTTTCGAAATCGGTACTAAAATTTGTTAAGAATTTGATTAGTTAATTCGCGGATAAGTTGGAAGAGACCGGTTTCGGAACGACCCTAGTGGAGAATTTTATTGGAAACAACAAAATAACCGGATTTTATCCAATAATCATTTATAATAATCCATGAAACTTATGAAAAATCTATTTTGTTCCAAATTTCGCTTATTTCACCCCAGGAAACACAACACTAATGTATCTCCATCAGATTAATGTTGCAAGAGTTCAGCTAAATTGAAGTAACTGATCGAAATTCGTTGGAGAAAAACACCAACAAAGCACTTTTTTAATAATCAAATTGCGAAATATTTGAAATTGTGTTGGTTTTTTATTAAAATAAGTAGACCTGGACACGTGCCCGTAAAATTGATAAGTCAAATTGCGATATTAAAGGACGCAAATCAATCGAATTTTGTTTGGCGTTTAATTAATTTTATTAAATTATAGAACAATATCGCTAACACCGGATCAAATATTGGTTTAAATTCGTTATTTATAATAACGATTTTAATATAAAACAAATAAATAATCTTACCATATTTTATTTCTCTTTTACAATCAATAATAAACACGAAGCCGTATGATGAGGCGCGTTTCCACGGTCAACATTGCTTTATTACTAATTTTCTTTGAATGATGACGAGAAACAATAGGATTTGTTCCTAATGACGACTTTATTAAAACTAGATTGTTTGAATTTTCTCAAATAGATACGGAAATTTAACAAAAATTCCACCACTACCGAAGTTGGATAGATTCCCATTTCCTCTCGTTCTCGGCGATTATTTTGTGGGTCAAGTTTTGTTTTTAAATTCAACAATGAAGATTTTCCATTGTTTGTATTTTTACTAGTTGGATTTATGCAATATTTTAGTTTATTTTTAAATTCCTTGCGTCGTCGTGACGTTATCGCAGTTGCGTCAAGATTATACGTTTATGAATCTAAAATTAATAACAGTAAAGGCGCCTGTACGGGAGTTCTTTGACACTACTACAACTCCATCAATTCAACATTAGATCAATCGATAAGCCCGAATGATAAGAGCGGATTTGAATTGTGACGCCATTGTATGATTTGTGTGGAAAACAAATTAGTAGTGGCCTCGATGATGCGGAAATTTGCAATTATAAATAAATTATAAAATTAATTCATTATAATTTGGGAATTGTTGTAATTCGTATTG
This sequence comes from Mylabris phalerata, assembly GCA_020740385.1. Taxonomy (NCBI): domain Eukaryota; kingdom Metazoa; phylum Arthropoda; class Insecta; order Coleoptera; family Meloidae; genus Mylabris; species Mylabris phalerata. The sequence goes on from JAJEOX010000222.1 coordinate 849,655, forward strand.
TTAACTTACTTGAATTTTTTCGATTTTAATGTTGTTGTTGTTGAATTAAACACGTGTGAATTTGAGAAATTCGATAAATACACGAATTAGTTGCAACCATGTTGTTGCAAACAACACCTGAACAACACACAGGCACATCAACACAGGTAAAGAAACCTTCAGACTTTAAAACCAGCGGTCCTCTACGACTATCGCCGGCCTTGGATCGTCGACCCACCTCTTCATTACAAAACAATTCGAAATTTTCGAATATCGGAACGATTCAGCTGTACGGCTAAATTTAAATCGAATTATTGCACTTGTATGGCCGTCTAGTCGTTTGAAAATAATAAAAATGACGGCCTTAGCGTTCAAAATCGGCTGTTGTATTGAGGCGAGTTGGACAACGTACGATCAACTGGTACCGAGTCTGGACGAGGAAATGGCTCGATTTTAGCGCAACTATCATCAAATCAACAGAGAGGAACGAGGCGTACTACTTTAAATCTAAATTAAATATAATTTCACTTTAACATCCGTTGTTATAATTACGCTTACCTTTTTGTAAATTGATAATAACATTATTTTAAAGAGATTAACAGGATTTGTAACGTAACTAAACAAGCCGACAACAAAAACTAGAACGAGCTTATTAATAGACGAACGGAGCTATACCGTAATCTTTAACGTTATCTGTCTACCTAATAAACAATAATTAAGCGAATTGTATATAATTAATGTCGTTTTTAGCGATAAATTCAACAAAAAAACCCAACCATACGGTAAAATTGATACTTCTAATACCTACCCCAGTATCTTCGCATCGATGCCAATCATAATAAAATAATTCTAATTGGCGGATTCGTGTCGATTAGGCACAACAATTGCACCACCAACGCACACAATAATTGTTAAATTAAAACATATTGTCGCCTCTCTACTGTTCCGCCGAAAAGATAGAGGTTAAGAAATATGGGTGCTGGATGAGGGACATAATCGGGGTAGATTCCGGGGGTGGTTTGTTCAACCATCGTCTCTGTTTTGAAATCGTTTAAATGGCGCTTGCGCTGATCGAAACGCGCCACATTCGCTCTCACCTTTCTGGTTGTTGCAAGTTCTCATTTCAAGGCGAATTATTTTTAACAACGTAATAAACAATAATGATAAGGTAGACAGATCGTTGTTGTTTTAGAAGGTTGTTGGTGCACATAGTGGAAATTCTAGCGTAATTAATTAAAGGGAAATTGCTTCGATAAAAAACCATTTTTATTGTTTAATAGAACCATCATTGGAATGATTACAATTTATTTCAATGAAGCACAATTGACGCCAATTATTTTGTAAACAATGTATTGAAGTGAATTATTGTAAATAACACAACAATCAGTGTTCATCAACTGGATTTTCTTGTCGAAAACTTCCACGAATCAATGTGCGGTCATTCCTTTCTTATCGTAAATAATTCCAACAATTCTCAAATAATTCATTCAACATTCAGTTGACAACAGTATTTGTGCGATATTAACAAATTTATTTTCTCATCCAATTAACAGTTATCAACTTTATCGCAATTATCACATTATGACCTTGTTATTCAACATGATTCCAGTGCTCTCTCGTCCCACTCAGTGTCTTCTTACTCAACAACTGATAAACTTTAGGAAGATGTCAACCGATCTACTCAATTCGAGTAAGTTATTATTGCGATTTTTTTTATTTTACAATAAAATTTTGCAGACACTCCAATTACGCCACTGTCGGAGGCGAAACGATTTATTGTCGATTGTATGACAGCCTTGGGTGCACCGCAATCGCACGCTGAGGCTCTTGGGGATCTTCTAGTCGAGGCTGATTATCGTGGCCATTACAGCCATGGCATGAACCGATTAGGTTTTTAATTAGACTTTGATTTATTTGTAGTTTGATTCATTTCTAATCGACAGATATGTATGTGAACGATATTAAAAGTGGATTGTGCGACTGTAAAGCCGTACCGGAGATCCTTAAAGAGACACCAGCCACCGCTTGGGTGGACGGTAAAAACGGATTAGGCGCCGTTATCGGTAAATTCTCCATGGATTTAGCGATAAAAAAAGCCAAAGAAGTCGGAATTGGTTGGGTTGTAGCTAAAGGTACAAATATTGGCTAGATTTAGTTTAAAATCTTCAATTTTGAGGCTTCAGGTAGTAATCATTATGGTATAGCTGGTATGTATGCACTTCAAGCGATCAAACAAGGCCTCCTCGGTATGTCATTCACGAATACTTCACCACTGATGGCGCCGACCCGGGCTAAAAACGCCGCTTTAGGCACCAATCCGTTATCGTTGGGCGCTCCGGGCAAAAACTGTGATAGTTTCGTCCTCGACATGGCTACAACTGCAGTAGCCGTGGGCAAGGTAATCGGATTCGTTTAAAAATCCAACGAAATATTTAAAATCTCCAATCAGATAGAAATGGCAAAAAGAAAGAACGAACCAATACCGAACGGTTGGGCTCTAGATGCGGATGGCAATTCGACGACAAACGCTGAGATCGCGTACGATTCCAAACGATTAATGCCACTGGGTGGCGAGGAAAACAATTCCGGCTACAAAGGCAGCGGTTTAGGATTCCTCGTTGAGATCTTTTGTGGGATTTTGGGTGGTGCTAATTACGGGCCGAATATAAGAACATGGGGGGATTTTTCACGGGTTGCCAATCTCGGCCAGTGTTTCATTGCAATCAATCCTGAATGTTTTGCGCCAGGTTTTGAAGGGCGATTAAGCGATTTGATGGACCATATGCGATGCATGCAACCAGTAAGACTGCAATTCGCTTAGTTTCTTGTATTTCTTGTGGATTATTTTAGGTGAATTCGGAAAAACCGGTAATGGTTGCTGGTGATCCTGAACGTTTACATATGAAGGCTGCAGATAAGGCTGGGGGTGTTCGTTATGTACAAAATCAACATAATACTTGCGAAAACTTGGCTAAAATGTTGAATGTTGCCCCGTTAAAATCGAAATAAATCTTATCTGTTTGTTGTTGTAGGTATTTAGCAGATAAATAAACTAAACAAAATTGTTATTTTTTAATCCTCTTATCATTCAATCCTAGATTATCAAAGTTAAACATTTATAAAAGTCTTTAAAAGGCTACTCCTTAACAACAATGCAGGTTCTAAATTCACAGTCTCTCTTTAAGAAGCCAATCGATTTATAAAAGACTGCTTAGAACTAGTCGGAACTCTTTCAAATCATGCTACAGCTCTAGTCGATATTTTAGTCCAAGAGGCATCACAAGGGTGTTTATTAATTCTTTTCGAAAATTTCCAAAATCAATGCTATCATTGCTGTCTTATCATATAACTTGACAAACAAATTTAACGATATTATCTTGTTTTCCAGCATGCTTCCAATGCTCTCTCGTTCCACTCATTGTCTTCTTACTCAAAAATTGATAAACTTTAGGAAGATGTCAACTGATCTCAGTACAAGTAAGTTTGGAATTTATCGCAATTTTGACAATGAATTTTTGTAGATACTCCAATTACAACACTGTCGGAGGCAAAACGATTTATTGTCGATTGTATGAAAGCTTTGGGAGCACCGCAATCGCACGCTGAGGCTCTTGGGGATCTTCTAGTCGAGGCTGATTATCGTGGCCATTACAGCCATGGCATGAATCGATTAGGTTTTTGCTTAGATTTTGATTTATTTGCTAGTTTGATTAATTTTTGATTGACAGCTCTCTATGTGAATGACGTTAAAACTGGATTGTGTGATTGTAAAGTTACACCGGAAATTCTTAAAGAGACACCAGCCACAGCATGGGTGGACGGTAAAAATGGGTTAGGCGCCGTTATCGGTCAATTCTCTATGGATTTAGCGATAAAAAAAGCCAAAGAAGTAGGAATCGGTTGGGTTGCAGCTAAAGGTACAAATATTGACTAGAACTAGTCAAAAATCTTCATTTTTGGGTAACTCAGGTAGTAATCATTATGGATTGGCTAGTAAGTATCCGATTCAAGCTATCGAACAGGGCCTCCTTGGTATGACATTTACGAATGCTTCACCACTGATGGCGCCGACCCGGGCTAAAAACGCCGCTTTAGGCACCAATCCGTTATCGTTGGGAGCTCCAGGCAAAGATTGCGATAGTTTCATTCTTGATATGTCCACAACTGCAGTAGCTGTTGGGAAAGTAATCAAATTTGTTTAAAAATCCAACAAAACATTGAAATTTTCAATCAGATAGAAATGGCAAAAAGGAAAAAGGAACCGATACCGCCCGGTTGGGCTCTAGATGCGAATGGCAAACCCACGACTGACGCTGAAGTTGCCTACAATACCAAGCGATTGATGCCACTGGGTGGTGACGAGAACAATTCTGGCTACAAAGGCACCGGTTTAGGATTCCTCGTTGAAGTTTTTTCTGGGATTTTGGGTGGGGCTAATTACGGGCCAAATATAAGAACATGGGGTGAAAATCGGATTGCAAATCTCGGGCAATCGTTCGTTGCAATCAATCCTGAATGTTTTGCGCCAGGTTTTGAAGGGCGACTAAGCGATTTGATGGACTTTATGCGATGCATGGAACCAGTAGGATTGAAATTCGCTTAATTTCTTGTATTTATTGTGGAATATTTTAGGCAAATCCGGAGAAACCGGTAATGGTTTCTGGGGATCCTGAACGAGAACATATGAAAGTGATTGATAAAGCCGGTGGTGTTCGTTATGTAAAAAGTCAACATGACACTTGCGAAAAATTGGCAAAAATTTTGAATGTTGCCCCGTTAAAATCGAAATAAATCTTATCAGTTTATTGTTATATTTACCAGTTTAATAAACTTTATAAAATTGTTATTTTTAAATGCTCTTATCATTAAATCCTAGATTATTAAAGTTAAATATTGATACAGTCTCTAAAAGTCTCTCAATAGTTGTTTCGTTAGCGACAATGGCTCAATATCCAGGTATTAAATCTTAAATTAATTACAATTTCAATCATTCACCAATAGGTACTCCTGTAGTTCCTCTTAAAGAAGCCCATCGCTTTATAAAAGACTGTTTAGAAGCCGTTGGTACTCCCACAAATCATGCCACCGCTCTTGCCGATGTTCTAGTCCAGGCTGATTACCGTGGACATTACAGCCACGGTATGAACCGTTTGGGATTGTATTTATCGGAAATCCAAAATAAAGTTTGCGACCCGAAAGCAGTACCGAAGATTCTTAAAGAAACCCCAGCAACTGCATGGGTTGATGGACAATCGGGTCTTGGTGTCGTCGTTGGGAATTTCTCAATGGCTTTGGCTATCAAAAAGGCTAAAACTGTAGGTGTTGGTTGGGTGGTGGCGAAGAACTCGAATCATTACGGAATTGCCGGGAAATACGCGTTACAAGCGCTTGACGAGGGCTTGATAGGGATGAGTTTGACGAATACGTCGCCTGTTGTGGCCCCAACGCGAGCAAATCAAGTAAAATTCAATTTTTTTCTAAGAGTTAATTTAAAATTGTTATAAATAGGGAGCGATTGGTACAAATCCGCTTGCATTAGCCGCTCCTGGTTTAGATGGTGACAGTTTTGTCCTCGATATGGCAACTTCTGCAGTTGCTATGGGGAAGGTAATTTATTTAACTTTAGAAAAACATTCTAATAATCGTTCGATTCAAGATTGAGATGCAAAAACGGAAGAATCTCCCAATACCGAAACGGTGGTGTTTGGACAACGGAATTTTACACCCACTAGGGGGTGACGAAGAGGGATCTTCATATAAAGGAACCGGACTGGCGATGATGGTTGAAATTCTTTGTGGAATTTTAGGCGGTATTTTCCATTAATTTTGGCAAAAAAATCGCATTTAACGAGCAATTTTAGGGGCAACATACGGTCCGAATGTGCGTATAGTTGGCGATTTTAGTAAAATACCAAATTTGGGCCAGTGTTTCGTTGCTATTGATCCCAAATGCTTTGCAGATGGTTTCGAAGGCCGGCTCAGTGATTTGATGAATTCCATTAGAAGTCTACAAGCGGTAAATATGGTAATTTGTCTAATTATTGGCTAATTTTTGTCCAATAGGTAGATCCAGAGAAATCTGTACTGGTGGCTGGTGATCCAGAACGGCAACATATGGCAAAAGTTGATAAGATTGGTGGATTGTGTTATGTTGAAGACCAATTGGAGACTTGCCGCCGATTTGCTGAACAATTACAAGTTAAACCTTTACTTGAATAAATTTTATTAAATTAAAATATCAATATTTGTTATTATAATTGGAAATTATGATGGATACCATGTTGGTGGACATAATGTCCGGAATGTATAGATCTGGGTACAGTTCTTTGTGAAAATTGTGAATATGTATCATCTTGGCCTGGATGCATCAATAAAACCGGATGTAAATTTAACGATTTTCTAGAACCAGCAACACTAGCTGTATCTCCAACGAAAGCACTATTCATCTCACCTACAACAATTTTTGTTTTACAATTATTTGAATAACAACAGCAGTATTCACCTTTAAATAAACTGGCAGGCGCGTAATGCGGATCCGGCTGTAAACGGATATGGCGTGTTGCTAATATAAATGCTAATGTTGCCAAAATGATTGCATCCAAACAACCGATAGCGGCTAGAAGGTAGGCCCAACGTATTCCGCACGTGCCCAGATCGTAACGATCCGATGGTCCGCAAACCTTTTGGATTGTCGGGTCCGACCAGCCGGCTGGAAAACAGGCACAACCGGCGATCATACAGGCAGCTACAACAGAATTGCAATCAATTTTTTAGCTTTAATTAAACTGAAATGAGGAATTTGTTGGGAAACAATGACTATTGTTTTGGCGGTTCTCATCGTTAACGTACAGTTAGGGATTATATCAATGGTTGTATAATTGGAAGATTACGCTAGTAGAAATGCAAAATAACGGTATTGTTTGGACAAATTTCCAAATTTTCTCCGTCCATCTGGCTGACGATTTTTAAACATCACCTTTCGACCCAGATGGCCGGCTACGTTCTCAATTAATCAACAAATAAGTGAAATTCAACCCATTTTATTGGATGGAAAACGGTTGATTGAGAAAATTTCGGTGAAAGTTTCTAATCGAACCGAGTTGTATTTGTTTGCAGATCAATAAATTCCGCTTATTGTTTGTTTAATTGTTGTGTAACACTTTCGGTAGTACAAAATCAGCACCTTTCTAAAATAAAATCAATATATAGATAGAAAATCGACTTCCTTATTGGTTTTTACAATTTAAAAGTCAAGGAAATTCTTGTGAAAGTTTATTTATTGAATTGTGTGAATACCTGAGATGAGTTGCAACCATCCACAGATGTGGAAGACGGTTGTTGAATGACAAAAAAAGAACAATAACATGGCACAGATTGTAAGAAGGGCACAAATCACTGCCATACCGACGAGCACAGTAGCCACTTGGAATATCAAATTCGACATATTGAGGAAATCATTTAAACTATTTTTACAATGTTCACCACTATTCTCTTCAGCATAGCATATTGACCATAAACCGAATTTGCCCGGATTATCGCCATCAATATCACCGATCCATTCGGGCGTTATAAACGATACAACCCCGATGATTGCATAGCAAATCGTGAAAATCGCCCATAACACACCGATAGCCTTTGAATTACGCACATAACTCGTTGCATAGATTTGCGATGAATCAACGTATTCGATTTTTGAACCCATCTTAATTATATTTTACAAATTAACACTAATTAATGATTGTAATAACGATAATAATGCAAATATGGTAAACATTTCGCGGACGAATCTAATCTCAATTGAAAGTTTTCCAATACTTGAACGGTTTAGTCTTGGACGCACCTGAATACCATCGTCTTCCCACCTGGTGCAGGAGAGGGGCTTATACAACAAATAAGTGGCACGTTCACCTATAGAAGACTCATATTGGAGACTTAAAGGTCGATTCAAGCAATATCGAGTCCAATTTCCGCAACTAAACACGATATTCATTGCAAAATTAGCCAATCAGTGCGTGAAATTTACTCAATAAATTACTAAATTATCTGCTGCTATGAAAGCTCGATTTTGCGTTAAACAATCCGGAAGATTGAGCGCACAATAAAATTGTTGCATTTCAAAAATGCCGCGTTTTTATCGCTAATTGTAGCTCACAACACATAAATTATATACATTAAAATTGTCTACTCTAGAATTAATAAACTATTAAAAATAAGCTCTTATAGGGTTTTATTTGGTTTAAATTCGTATTTATTATAATTTTAATTTGCAATTTGGAAAGTATTGGAAATTGGGTTGGCAACATTGGGTTAGACCTGTCAAATACGTGTCCTTAGTGAGGTTGGCCGGCCTGGTTGTGTATCGTGGCTGTCTTCGTTGTGAAAAGAAAATATCAAAGTGAAAATATGGCAGATGTTTTAAATTTAATCGTGGCACAAGCTACGGAAAATGTGAAAGAAAATGCAACGAATACAACCGGACGACCACCGAGCACACCGGAAGGTATGGCTGTGGCCTATGGTAGTATTGTGATAATGGCAATTTTACCGATTTTCTTCGGCTCTTATCGGTCTGTCCACTACCATAAGGAAAACGTATGAACCATCAAAATTTTTATTATAAAATCGATAATTGTGGGTTTTCTTGTAGAAATTGGAGAAGATGACGAAACGAGACGCGGCGTTCTTCCCAATCATGGCTTCCTGTGCTTTAGTCGGTTTATACGTTGTGTTTAAATTGTTTTCCAAAGAGTACATCAATCTGCTATTGACCGGCTATTTCTTCTTCCTCGGCGTTTTAGCTTTGACGCATTTATTAAGGTTCAACATTAAAATTCAACGATAATTCAATTGATAATTATTTAAAATTGCAGCCCTGTTGTTAGCAAATTGGTACCGGCTGCCATTAAAAATACCCCGTACCATATCACTTTCAAACAAGGCGAAGGTGATTCGGCTCATTACTTAATCAATTACAAATTCTCGTCTTATGATGTGGTCTCATTAACGGCGTGCTCGTTAGTTGGTGCTTGGTATTTAGTACAAAAACACTGGATTGCTAATAATTTATTCGGATTAGCGTTTGCTGTAAATGCTGTAGAATTGCTCCATTTAAATAATGTTGTAACCGGTTGTATTCTATTGTGTGGTTTATTCGTTTACGATATCTTCTGGGTGTTTGGTACCGATGTTATGGTAACTGTTGCGAAAAGTTTCGAAGCACCCATCAAACGTATTTAACTCAATTCTTTTATATTCAAATCTAAATTGATTTATATTGCAGTGTTATTCCCACAAGACTTGTTGACCAACGGTTTTTCCGCCAATAATTTCGCCATGCTCGGTCTAGGCGATATCGTTATTCCCGGTATATTTATAGCGTTATTGTTGAGATTCGATTATAGTCTTAAACGGCAAACAAAAACCTATTTCCATGCCACTTGTTTGGCTTATTTCCTAGGTTTAATGACCACAATTTTCGTTATGCACCTATTTAAACACGCTCAACCGGCTCTACTCTATTTAGTACCGGCATGTTTAGGTACTCCACTATTATTAGCGTTAATTAAAGGCGACTTAACTGCAATGTTCAAGTAAGTAATATAGAATTTAACGGAAATCAATTAATTTCATTCAAATAAAGGTACGAAGATGCCCCTGATGAGAAAGATGAAGGTAAACAGAAAGACGACAAGACCGCCAAACCGGAAGCAAAGAAAGCTAAATAAATGCAAATTTTTGGAATTTTAGGGTATTTATAGTTAATCTAGCAATTTTTCGTATTTATTCAAAAATAGATCCAGCCGAATCGGCACCATTGTTTTCTTTTTGTTGATTCTAAACTGTATTAATTTTCGTAATATTTTATAAAGAAAAATTATAATCTAATGGGAAATTAATGTTTCTTTAATCCAATTATGAAATACAAAAAATAAACCTATTTCTGTTTACATAAACTGTCAGCGGTAATCGGCTCTAAATCACGAATACCATCCTTATCGACGATCTGTACTTTGAAATTCGGTAAATTAATGATCAGTCTCTTTTGGACTTCACGGACGCATTTTGTTAACAACTCATAGCCCTGTTCGGGTTTCATTGTCGGTAGATAATTACGATCCATTATTGATAAAGAGAAATATCCACCATAACCATGGGCGGCGTAATTAACATCGGCTACCGATGCTAAATAATCCATGTAGTACAATTGGGGGCCGATTTTATCGTCATAACCGGCCATTAATAAATTGACATGATACGGCGTCTATTAAAATAAATATTAATTTTTATAATTTGATTTTAATTCGAATATTACCGATGTACGTAGATTATCGGCTAGGATTCGTCTCGTAAAGAACGAGGCTTCTTTCGGGCTCAATTCGTAGTTGTTGCGCATTTTATACAATTGGACATTTTTGGCGATATATTCGGCGAATTGTGTGGTATCGCCCTGTTCCCCCGATATAGCCATTACCAGTTTATTCGACAATTTATAGAGCTTGTTTTCATCTAGGAATCAATCAATGTAATCATTGAATTTTTTCGAAAATTATAACTTACCAGATTTCATAACCATAATGCTTTGAACACTGGTCATATCGGCTGCTATTAGAGCATAATCATCGAATTTTATACCAATTAAACAATCCATTTTCTCGTATTTTTACAAAATCGGTAGGTCAACTAAACTGCTTTGTAATTGTAGCGATTTTAGGTTAGTTTTACGGCTCGGGTCTAGTATCAACGTACTTGTAACCAGGCTAACCAGGTATCGTGTCTTGTGAGTTGGTGCATGCGCATTAGCGACATTGTGACACTAGTTGAACAATATTGCCAAATTTTCAAACAATTTTTAAGAATCACTTTTAATTATAAATAAATTAATCTAATATAAATATTAATATTTATATTAGATATATATTAGTATAAATTTAAACTAATTTGTAAAATAAATAATTAATTAATTTCACTTTTGTAGAAAAACTTCAAAATGCGACAATACTGATAATTTTGGCAACATTGCAAATAGTTTATAATGGTTACTGTGGAATGGCAGCTCTGGTTGGCGAAGTCTCCCGACCAATGAGGTAGTGGAGTGCCGATCTCCTATACTTTTAAAGACCAATTTGTTCCTCATTTGGGGAAATTTTGATAGTTAGTCCTCACTCTTTCTAACTTATGAGTGTGTTATTCAATAGGGACCTCTTTTTCTAAAGCCAAGATCGATGTTGGCTTGAAAAAAGGAAGGTGTTGGTGTAGTTTCAACATTGTAGTTCAATAGAGAAATCAATAGATGTCACCTTTATCGCTGCAAAAGACCGAAGACTTTCAACAGTGTGGTTGCATATGGAAAATTAATCTAAGTTGAAAATAATAGGAATTCAATAAAGACCCATTTTATACAACCAGCATTGGTGATTTTATGCAAATCACCAGTTGACCAGTTGTCGATCAACTGCTCCAATTGGTTGGCGTCTCCACTATCCAAGATGTCTGCTATTATGGTTTTTTTGACAGGATGATCACTCTACTACTCATTGCTTCTATCTCATTGAAACGTCATTCTATTAACCTAACTTTTAACTGTCAAGTTGTTTGACAAAAATCAACAAAAAACAATGCGAAAATACCTGCAATTATTGTTATTAATCATATCAATTATAAGTTTAGGACTATTTCTGGTGTATCGTCACGAATATAATCGTCTACATTACGTATTGGAAGTATTCAATTTCTTCGGCCAGCCGTGCAACATATCCGGTTTAAAACAGACCGAAAATATCCTAAGTCAGCACGATTGGGGCCCAATACCGGTATGGCAAGAGCACGAAAACGGCTATTTGTATTCGTCGTTTCTATTGAAAAAGAACGAGGCACGCGCCATTAATGTTGCACCGAACGATATTAAATTATTGCCGAGAAACTGCTATTTCTGGTTCGAAGAGAAGAAGAAGCCGATTATCGGCAAATTTAAATTCTCTAAAATCGCTAGTGACGATAATTTACATTTGAATTTATACACGTATTTTTGTAGTATGTTGAATGTGGAACAGACACCGTACGCTATATCGTTCAGTTATAAACCGAAGAAAGAGAACGAATTGAAGAAGATGATGTTGGTGAAATCGTTCGATCATCAAGTTACAATAAATGCGACAATTTGTGTCTCACCATCGGTCTACAGTAAACGGCGACTAATTGAATTTCTAAGTTATCACAAACTGATTGGTATCGATTCGTTTATTTTTTATAATCGCGATATACCCCATCGAATCGTCAAATTTGTTATGAATCTATCGAGACTTTTGGGCGTACAATTGACGTTTCTACCGTGGAATTTCCCCAAAAATTATCCGACATTAACACGAACTATCATCGAAAATGACTGTTTATTGCGAACTTTAGGCCAGTCGTACTACGCCACAACTTTAGAACTTAACGAGTATATTGTACCGTCAGATGGCTATAGTTTCGATGTTTTATTGAAGAAATTAGATCCGAATATGGATCGTATTGCGTTACCTGTACAGAAATTCTGTATCAATAATATCGAAACAACAAAACCGATATCGATGAGTAATTATCACGTATCGGACGATAATACTAATATCGTTCGCTATATTTATAAGAACGATTATTTGAAGGATGATATCACAACTTATGCTATTGATAAGGGACAAGCTTCGATACATAAGTATGTTCGGTGTGTTTTAGAGCCGGCACGAACTTTTATCGATAAGAGCATATTGAAATTTTCAACAGATCTAACACGATCGACACTATTTCAGTTATTGTTGCACAATCAAATCTAGAATAGTTGTAAACTTGTGATTAATTTATATTTGTAATAAATGAAATAAATTGTAAAATTTCGAAATATAGTTTTTATGGCGGTAATTTTTTCGCAAATTCAGTATTTCTAGCGTTCCGTTAGAGGATAGAAAGGGGCCCGATTTCTAGAGAGATCCTTATGTTTATTTGTGAATTTCATCAGGAGCCGACTGTTAACTTTTGGGGCCCTGGACTGTTTCAAATTGGTCCAAATTTGGGTTAATTGTGGTATTCTGTAACTTTTTATCGATTCGTTGCTATGACACCAGTTGTATTCTTGACTCTTCAATTTCTCGAATTTTCAGAATTTTGATTTCTTTTGATTTCCAATGTTTTTTTTCAATTTTCAACTACTGAACGGAAAAATTCTTAGATATTTCGAAAGCTCTCACAATTTGTTATCGATCCCAAATAAATTAGTATTGGCTGAGTTATGAGGAAAATAAGGAAAAATTCTTCTAGATTTTCATTTATAACTCGAAATTTCCACATATTTTCCAAAATATATGGAGTCTCTCTTATGCGGCTTGAAATTGCGCTTTCAAATGAGCCTAATAGCTTGAATTTTGAGTGAAAAATAAAGGAGAAATCGTTTATCAAAAATTCCACTTGTTTCCAAGTTGTAACTATCAGTAAAACTATTCGAGTTGTTTTCCCTTTTGAGTTAGTTTAAATTTTTGGACGTTTTGTGATGAAATCTTTTGATTGAATTGCCGTATTTTCATCGGATAATAATAATAGCATCGAGTTATCGTTTTCTGTTTCATTATTTTAATGAAGAAAATCGTAAAAAGGAGCGAAAGCGAAACTTCGAAGCTGTTTTAATGATGTTATTAATTTCTCTAATATTGTATGTTTGTGTGTCAAAGGTTTAAACACTCATCAGCCATCAGACACAGCTAGTTAGTGGCTTATACAAGTTAATTAATCCGAGTTTTTGGTTAGTTAAGGGACATATAAAAGCCGAATATGCAGACGTCAAGCCGCATGATAATAGGTAATGAGCGGGTTATTAGCACTAGTCAGTTGGTTATGACAGGTCTCTCCCAGTTGGGTGTACAAACGTAATTACCAACCAATATATAATAACAGTAAAGTTGGCTCGCTTTATACACCTATATAGGTATATATGTAGATATATGGATTATAAATTACTATATCTATATGTATAGTGGTATAAATACCGGAAACTGTACAAGTTGGCTTGATTCTCAAACTCCTCTACTATTCAAAAAAATAAAATACCGAATTGAATCACGTTGATTGTTGAGAGCGACCGGAATCCATTACCGTGCGCTATTAGGTTGCAAACGTTCAAAGAAGCGCTAATGTCCCGTAATGGCGTATATTGTCCTTCAATCCTTCAATCATTCCCTTGTCGACTTGTTCGCAATAAGCTCTTTATGTTCTACACCATTAAAGTATTGGTTGTGGCTGATGGTGGTGGTGAATTGTACAAGATTGAGATGATGCTGATAATAATCATAATGCCAGTAGGGTGGTTGGTGGTTCTCTAAAACGCGACCGAACCTTGTTAAATATGACCCATTTTTCGATAATCTACGAAAATTCGAATATTTCAAACCCTTGAAATTAATTGTGGCAAATTGGTGGTGAATTATCGTTACTCTCTTTCAATTCTATGTTTACGTGTATGTGTCAGTTACAATAGAATCACGGCAATGTTGTTAAGGATTCTTGGTGCGGCGTCTGGTTTCGTCGTCAGGATCGGGCGGTTTCCTTCCTCACGCCATTCCAAGCCATTTCCCCACAATCACTTCTTTACTTCTCTCGGTCTTTCAGACACTTGGGGTGCAATGAGCCGATTACTCCAGCCCCATTATACCTATTGAGTATAATAGAAGCGAAAAGCGAGATAGACAAAAATCATTGTATATAACACAAGTACAGATAGTAATCGTCATATTGTCTACCAATTTGTTGGAGAGAAAGAGTCGAAAATCAAAAGACAAAGCTCGAATTCGTCTATAGATGGATATTATTATTAATATTGCCGTTATTACTATCTAGTGATATTTATTCGAATATCATACACAGATTTCAATATATCGTCAAAGATCAATAATGTATAAAGAGACGACGACTGACTAGGGAATGATGTACACACACAGTGATTAAGGATTAATTCCGTACAACTTCTCCATATATTCAATGTGTCCAATCCTTTTTTATGAAATGTCGTCGTCATTGAAACGCCAAGTTTAATTTGCCGGCTTACGTATTGTGTTTACAGAGAGGGTCGACACCTATAACCGAACGCCACTCTATGCCAGTCAGCGAATCTTTACAATCAATCGCACTAGAAAACCCACCACCGGCTTATAATCTGGCTGTAATTAAATAATCACTATTCGCCAAAATCCGGCTTCTTGGGGGCCGCAGCATCAGAAATATTTTGGGTGCTCTGTTGTATAATGGAACGAAATTATAACTATGGGGTGTTGTATCGCACTAGAAAACCCACCACCGACTGTGATTAAATAATCACTATTGCCGCTGGAAAATTCGCCAAAATCAAGGCTCTCATAGCATTAGACTTGCTCAGAAACACTTTTGGTGCTCTGTTGTATAATGGACCGAAATTATAACTATGGGGTGTTGTATCGCACTAGAAAACCCACCACCGACTAGTAATCTGGCTGTGCCACTGAAAAATCCGGCTTCTTGGCGGCCAATTTCAAGGTTCTTTCAACATTAGACTTGATCAGAAACACTTTTAGTGCTCTGTTGTTAAACAATTCGACAATAATCAATGTATAATGCCCTGAAATTATAACTATGGGGTGTTGTATTGCACTAGAAAACCCACCACCGACTGTGATTAAATAATCACTATTGCCGCTGGAAAATTCGCCAAAATCCAGCTTCTTGGGGGCCAACCTCAAGGCTCTCACAACATTAGACTTTGATCAGAAACACTTTTAGTGCTTTGTTGTGAAAAATTCGACAATAATCAATGTATAATGGGCCGAAATTATAACTATGGGGTTGTATCACACTAGAAAACCCACCATTGACTGGCTGTGATTAAATAATCACTATTGCCACTGGAAAATTTGTAAAATCCAGCTTCTTGGGGGCCAACCACAAGGCTCTTATAGCATTAGACTTGCTCAGAAACACTTTTGGTGCACTGTTGTGAAACAATTCAATAATAATCAATGTATAATGGGTGGAAATTATATTAATTTTATTATTATTTATTATATTAAATTATATTAAACTATGGGGTGATATATCGCACTAGAAAACCCACCATCGTAATCTGGCTGTGCCATTGGAAATTTTGCCAAAATCCAGCTTTTTGGGGCCAACCTCAAGGCTCTCACAACATTAAACTTGATCAGAAACACTTTTAGTGCTCTGTTGTGAAACAATTCAACAATAATCAATGTATAATGGCCTGAAAATTATAACTATGGGGTGCTGTATCGCACTAGAAAACTCACCATTGACTGGCGGTGATTAAATAATCACTATTGCCATTGGAAAATTCGTAAAAGATCCAGTTTCTTGGGGGCCAATCCCAAGGCTCTCACAGCATAAGACTTGATCAGAAACACTTTTGGTTAGTTAGTTAGTTTAGCTGGGTCGATTGGCTACTAAGCCTTACCGAACTGCGACCATTCTGACCTATTGTTCATAACCCTCTCCCTATTACTGTTCCAGAAAGGATATCTTGTTTACGAAGTTAATTATTGCTCTGCGAGACCTACTCCGTACTTCAGCAAGCTACACACTTGGGCCACCGAGGTCAGTAAGCTTATTGCGTGCCAACGCTAAATAATCTCTATTGCCGCTGCAAAATTCCCCAAAATCAGGCTTCTTGGGGGCCAACACAGTACAAGACTTGATTAGAAACACTTTTGGTGCTCTGTTGTACAACAATTCAACAATAATCAATGTATAATGAGTGAAAATTATAACTATGGGGTGTTGCATCGAACTAGAAAACCCACCACCGTAATCTGACTGTGCTACTGGAAAATTTGCCAAAATCCAGCTTCTTGGGGGCCAACCACAAGGCTCTCACAGCATTAGACTTGCTCAGAAACACTTTTGGTTAGTTAGTTAGTTTAGCTGGGTCGATTGGATACTAAGCCTTACCGAACTGGGACCATTATGATCTAATGTTCATAACCCTCTCCCTATTACTATCCCAGAAAGGATATCTTCTTTACGAAGTTAATTATTTCTCTGCGAGACCTACTTCGTACCTCAGCAGGCGACACAATTGAGCCACCAACGTGACTAAGCGTGCCAAAGCTGAATAATCACTATTGCAGTTGGAAAATTTACCAAAATCTGGCTTCTTGGACGCCAACCTTAAGGCTCCCGCAGCATTAGACTTGCTCAGAAACACTTTTGGTGCTCTGTTGTGAAACAATTCAATAATAATCAATGTATAATGGGTGGAAATTATAACTATGGGGTGTTGTATCGAGAATTTCAGTTGTCTCGTCAACATCATTGAACGTTGTGCCATTTGTCAAACAATAGCAACTTTTAACAATGGACTGTGAAGTTCAAATGCGCAACAACATCAAAGTATATAGTCACCGTCAATTCAATATAATACAATTATTATTAATTTCTCCGGAATTATTAAATCAGACACTATATAGATGCTCTTTCCATATTCAGCCATTTATCATTTTCGTATTTAGTATATTCGCAATTATTACATTCCGGGGCGAGTTATATAGGTGACTTCATTTCAATACAATACATAAGGGGCTGCGATTCGTTGTCCTCGTTGAACAATTTCGAAATTAAATTTTAATTATGAGGAAAATTCTAAATTGATTCTTTAATGTAGTTTACAAGTGTACGAGTTTATCAACACAATTGTGAATTTTTGAACGGCTAGAAAGCTTAAATACTTTACAACTCATTTACTTTTCCATCTATTCTTCTATACAAAACGATAATTTATAGTTTGTTTGCCTAGGACGTCAGCTCTTCAAAACCATAATCTTTTTTTTTGTTGAATAGAAAATCCAACTTAATGATTTTGGTCATGTTCAAACATTATTTCCACGAATATTCGTCGTATATCGAGGGGATTTGCAACGGCATTTCGGCGGTGGAAAGTTAATTAATTCCACGGATTGTTTTAATTGTATACGGATATTCTTTCTGGTAGAATTGTGATTGTCTTTGCTAACAGTATTTTAGCATTTGGAAGATCGTTTCGAAATATAATTAAACATTGAGACAGTGTTCATTAAATGAAATTCACTAAGCATATCCCGTCATCAAATGAAAACGTTTCACTTTAATTTACTCTGTTGACATCCAGACGGAAATCTAGTCTACCTGTTTGTAAAGTTTCGAGCTGACGACGGGAGATGTTTTAGTTTTCAAAATTGAAATTGCTTGGCTTTCGGCAATCGGTTCAACCAAAAACGATGACATTCGAAAGAGTTGCATCGTTGCATCTTTAAATTATTATTAAGCCACTCTTCTATAGAGGAGATAATTAAAATTGTAGCAATAAAACGTGAAAACGAAAAATCGACGATAGTGTGAATAGCGTGTGTGTTGGTTCAGGATGCCCAAGGGCCCGCATCTCTATGGACCATACTGAACTATTCCGCCACCACCACCGTTATCGTCCTCGCCACCACCGTTCTCAGTTATTGGTTTTTACGAGATAAACATGGGCGAAATTAAATCCCCGGGCGAACACACTCACTGCAGAAAAACATTTCGATATTTAATTTAGTATTAATTTTGGTTAGGACTTATTTTCAACATATACCATTTATGTATTGTTGGCGATTGTCCAACAACTAATCTAGTTTTATATTGTCTCTCGACTGTCTCATAAGAGCGGAAGTTTTCCTAACGATTCCGCCATTATTAACGTTTCCAAGAAATATTGGAAATCTCGACCAGAAATCGTATTAACGCTTATTAGTGTTGGATGGACAATAGCAGAAACAAAAACCGACAATAATGTTGGCGACAATGCGGCAATTTTAAGCTGATTTGGCGACAAGAATTCCGCAAATCCACCCCTTTTTGTTCCGTTTGTTCCACTCAAAATGGATCTATTTCTGTTTTTGCTTCAACAACTCGAAAATTTGTCTCAAAACTCCAAACGGATAAGATTTACAGGCAAAGCTGTGAAGAGCTTTCCTGTAAATTCTGTAAACTCTCGAAACTGGACAGGTATTTACGAGTTTTGTTTTAGTTAACCGCAGTCTATTGATAGTTTTCTACGCCATTACTCAATGGCTTTTGTTGTTTGTTAATTTTTGGAAAGACCCAGGATGGAAATGATTGACAATTTAATACGAGTGCAGTTTATTAGAGAAACCATTTATTAGATTCTTTTCAATTTGCAGATTATTTTAAACAATTTATTTGCGTTGGGACGTTGTAAATTTTCTTTAACTGTAACTTTCAACCATTGTAAATCGCCTTTTAATTAAAGACTTTACTGTAAGCGTTGTTATTGTTGGAACAATTTTATTTCAATAGTTTAAGTATAGATATAGAGGATATTGTATTATAAATGATTGCTTCATTTCAAATTTCAATTCTCAACGGACAATTGGTTATATTAATCAAAAATTACATTAACGATGTTATTTACAGTACAATTTAAATAGCTAAGTAGTTCAAACTATTACCATTTCAATTAACTTGAAGCAATTATTATTGTTATTGTATTATTTATTCGATATACATTCATATTTATAGATAGAAATTGTAATAAAACTAAAAGTCGAAGACGATAACGTTCGACTTACTTTAATTGAACAGTTAATTGATTCGTTACAAAGCTAATCAATTAAAATTTAGGCGAAATTAGTTTTTTTCCAAATATTATGTGACGTAAATAGAATTTCCACTAAATGCTCCAATTTTTTAGTATTTTCCAACACGCTTGTAGTTGGAATAAAATTACTAAATTGAGCAAAATTGGAGCTCAATTTAGCCCCTTCCAATTCCATAGAATAAGGCCTATTACAGCACGATTACTTACATTAAAAGTAGACAATAATTCTACCCCCGTGTAGATCGAGTACATTTGGTTAAATTGCGTCAATCTATTCGAATATCGAATTATCGCTTATTTTACGTGCAAATAACACTTTTAATCGGTTGGTAAAAGTAATTAACGAACGTAAAATTTCTTCACTAAATAGTTTAGATTTCGATTAAAATTAATAACACAATTTTCCCACTTTATTTTTATCAAAAACCAATTACTATAAATGAGCAATAATAGCCAGTAAAAAGAATAAATAAACCACCTAGAAAGAGACAGAAAACTGATATTATTATTAATTATGGGAATTTTTTATAATATTTTCATTACCTACACGTTTATATTTATATATGAATTAAATAGACTGTTATTTCCCCTAATATTTGATAATAACTGATAATTAAAATAACAAAGTTGATTGCATTATTATTTCACTACTAATCAAAAAAGAAGTAGGTAATTTAACAATTTTCGTGTCTATTAATTGGAAATACGTGTTGACGCTCAAGTAGACCCCCAAAAAATCGATAATAGAAAAAATACCGAAGAGATCCCACAATACCGATAATCGGTGATTGTTGAATTTTTCGGAATTTACGCTAATTAATTTGGAGGTTTTTTTTAAATACAATTTAAATCGGTTTAATTACAGAAAAGTCGGACGAAAAAAAATTAATCTACGATAATATTTTCCAATTTAACGATAAAGCGTAATGGGGGTAGAAGTAATCAAACTGTTATTATGCATTATATATTTCATATAAAATTAGCGACCTTATCATTGATTATTGTTATTAATAACAGTAATAATAATCCCCTTTTCCTCTAATAATAGTAATAATATTGTAGTCAAACACAATTATTATAACGTGAGTAATAACAATAATAAAACACCTGATTGTTTCGCAAATCATATTTCAATCAATCAATAATTGGTATTTTTATCATCAATATTAGCAAATTATTAACAACAACGATCTCGTTCTAACCGATTTCGGTTCGATATTCGTCTCGTTTCGATGCCGGTGATACCACCCCATCATCCGCCACTACACAGCCTCTGGACCACCACCATATCATCTTGATCTTGATATAATATTTTGTTAATTCCAACACATTAATCGCAGTCGGCGTGGTTAAAATACCGGGCGCATGCGTTTTAATCACCATTCAAACCGTATTATACGTCTGATTGGTGAATTGCTGAAGGAGGGTTAAATTTATACCCTCATAGTTTGGTGAGAATATACTACCACTACTACTAGTCGATTGATACAAGTGGTTGTATAGCTAAACTAGCCGTCAGTCAGTTAAACGAACTCATACGGTTACGTTGTGAATATTTCTTGGATAAAAATTTGGAAGAATTAACGCCATTAGTGCCCCTAATTTAATTCGAATTGATTAAATCATAGAAGGATAATGTCGCAAGTTAGTGCAGCTTCCGAGGACACCACCCGACCGAGGGGTGTTTATAGCATTGATCAAATTCTAGGCAATTCAGCCCCTAATCGCTCTAATGATGGTAAGTTTTTGCAAGTTTAGTTACAGTGAGATTTCAATAAGAGTGATTTAATTACGTTTATAATTAGGGTGGTAATTGTGTTTAATGTGTACATGTGTGTGTGATTGGGTGACATGTGGGGTCTCACCCTATTCCACTAACGAACAACCCTTGAACACGTGTTCAACTCTTTTGATTTCTATAATAAATCAATTTTGTTGGAATCAAATCGACCTATAGATTTAATAAACATTAACAACAATTATCGATAATTTAGAGAAATTGTAAAAATTTCAACCCCTATTAGAGCTTAGTTTTTGTACAACAAAAGCCAATTGTATTTGATATTAAACTGCATGGATTAAATTCAAATAATTGACTAGGATAAATAGGGGTGTCTATTTACCTGTCTCGATATTAACAAACAACCCCTCATTATCTATTATTAAATATTTGATTAAGTCGAGTTGTATTGATGACAATAGGCAGAAAAATCGGGGTATCAACTGGACGTAATCCGTAATTTTTAATCGTCTCTACCCAATTATAATCGTCTTAAATGGTCTGATTTTAGGCGAGATGGATTCGAAAATTGATTCGGTTAGCGATGGGGAGACGGTCGAAGAGAGCGTTGAAGATGCCAACGATTCCCGGCCGAGGAAGATACGCCGATCACGGACAACATTCACAACATATCAATTACACCAATTGGAGC
Organism: Mylabris phalerata; assembly: GCA_020740385.1. Classification (NCBI taxonomy): domain Eukaryota; kingdom Metazoa; phylum Arthropoda; class Insecta; order Coleoptera; family Meloidae; genus Mylabris; species Mylabris phalerata. Next base: position 871,705 of record JAJEOX010000222.1, read on the forward strand.
GTGCTTTCGAAAAGACCCAATATCCTGACGTTTTCACCAGGGAGGAATTGGCGATGAGATTGGATTTGAGCGAGGCGCGAGTTCAGGTAAACTAGCACACGATAATTGTCGGGGGAATTTCCCGAAAAATTCGGCCACATTAGTGGAAGATTCCCTAGTTCTAACAGGCTAATTAAATAATACTCTAGTTAATTAACAGACGATCGATTATAATTAGTTGACTCATATACGTTTATATTATTTATGCATTAAATAATCAACTAATTTATTTGTTAATTATCCGTATTACAGTTGAAATAATTGAGTAAATAAATAAAATGGAATAATGATAATGGGACAATTACAATATTAACGTTAATATACGTTAAGAACTACTTGCTTTTACAATAAAAGATTCGAGGGTGATTCAACAATTTTCAAATTATTACGTCTTTGTTCCGTATTCTAGAAGTGGAAGAGGGTTTTTTTTTTGAACAATTTCCATACACGCTAAGGGTGGACGAAATTTTTCCCTTTTCCTCGATCCACTCACCAACTGGATAATCGGAGGGGTAATTAGAAGAGCCACGCAATTCGGCCATCGTATCATCTAAAAACGTCCGATAAAGATGAAGTGAGCTGTTTGAAATGGTGAAGAGAGATGGCGATTTTAAATGAGACATCACATAGAGTCAGGGTCCGGAACCGGTTCCGATTACCCTCTATTGTGGGTGAACAATGGCCAATTGCCGTCGCTACTTACCCTATTACAAGCCAGATTAATTATCTAAATTGTTGCCAATTAAGATGCAATTCATGTATATCCATTAATCCAAGTCATTATGAATGTAGCAAAATCAATAGGTTTTATAATTTAAGTTTTTTTTGTGTTTGAACAATAGGTATGGTTTCAAAATCGCCGCGCCAAGTGGCGTAAACGCGAGAAGGCCCTAGGCCGTGAAACGGTACCATTCATCCATCCGGCCGACCAAACCGGCGCTGGTCTATCCGAATTCCCATTACACGCCCCATTATCACTACCGCCAGTTGGTAGCAGTGGTGGCAGTGGTGGTGATCCATTCTGGCCGGCCTTACCGTTCCCGCCGATGTTCAACCCATTACCGTGGCCACCAAAGAACCCAATACCGCCGAGTTTTCACGCTTTCCTCTCCCAATACGTTCTGGCCGGCGGTGTGCCGCATTTAAGTCTCCTCAATCCGGTGGCGGTGAACGAACGGTCGCGGAGCTCCAGTCCGGAAACACCAAGTCCATCGCAACTGTCGCCGTCAGCAATTGAGGCTTTGAGGCTGCGGACGCAGGAGATCCTAGCGCCGGCCAGTTCGCCACAGAAGGTCCATGCGAAATCTTAAATTTGGGGTTGTAAGTATTGATTTGTGAATTTCAAGAGACACTCATGTTGTAATTGTAATGAAGTGCCGCAGGATCGAAGTCCAAAACTATTTCCATCATCGATTGTAAAAATTTCTGTGTATAGAGTAATTATAGATTAATTACTGGAAAGTTTTCCAATAAAATCGACAATTACACTGGATTCAAACGAATCGGTGATAACGATTATAATAACAATAATAGTAATAAGAATAATTAAAATTTAGCAGGTGTTCTCCTGCTTGTATGATCGAATTATCGAAAACTTTCATTATCAATAAATAATATTCAATTTATGGAGTGTTTATTGACTCATCTATTCTAGATGCTTGTAAAATAGTCATTATTATTATTAAATTGGTGTTTATCAAATAGAAATGATTGATATATTAAAACAACACAAAAAAATTGTAATAATAAATCATCTCAACAAATATATAAGAGTGTTGACATATTTATCGTGCTTTATTAATTCAACACGATTCGAATGCAAACGAGACGTGGTGATTTTAATGCAGAATTGAGCCTCAAAGCGGGCCTTAGTTGTGGCTCAGTTTGGGATGCGCGACTCAATAAAACTGGACTTTTATGTTTTTCGAGTTTTTGTTGTTGTCTGCGCATTTATCCTCCACTTTGTTGAAAAATATTCCATGTTCCGCTTACATTTCAATGAATATTATTAATGCATCATCCCTCATCATAACGTCTGGTTTTATATGAACGTATACGGCCCAGATGAGAGTTTAATAGTATTATTTATTTCCATAAATAATAAGCAGTGATTTTCATGGAAATCCTCTTATATGTATATTCACTGATGCCGTTTTATATTTATATCTATATGAAAATATTGATAAACATGTTTTTAATAATGTTTGTATGTATATGGCCCTTGACCAATACATGGACTGGCAATTATATCAGATTACGGAGTACAAAAGCCGTAGGGTGTATGCATGCTTTGTAAAGCGGACTTGCCAAACCGCCCACAACCACACTCGACAAACTGGAACGTAATTAACAAATTTGAACCCAAAAACGGATTTACTAGCCGGCTTAAACTCGACTAATTGTAAGTTTATAGCACAAGTACCGATAATTGCGCCAGAAATATCGATAGTTAGCCAAATTATTCGACTGTAATTCAAACTGTTTTTAACAATTCCTGTAAGTTTCCGAAAATTTCAATTTGTTGAGTGCAAATAGGGCGTAACGTATCGACACCTGGGGCCCCCTGGTGCGCCACAACCACGACGTTTCTCCCTCACAGTTCACATGATTAAACCTCAGTATAGCCGCCAATAAATCCAACCAAGCTCGATAATTCGCCCGATAATTGGTCGTAATGTGCATGGGAAATCCAATATTTCGTCCACTATGACGACAAGAAAGGGTGGAATTGTATGGTAAAAATTCCCCAATAGTCTTCATTATTATTTCGACGGGAATTCGTTTTTAATTGAATCGTTTGGTGGGATAGTTTTGTTTGTTTAATAACTCCCGGTTATACAGAAATTTACAATTTTCCATATTTACTAAGGGCTTATTGAATCGATGCACCCTGTTATAGTCAAGGCCCCATATTAAAAATCTAAGTGGCTTAAAAAGCAGATCCTGTAGGTAAATACAGGCTCAATTTAAATTTCGATCCTTATTAAATCTGGCTTTTGTTTTTTGGAGAGATTGTACTCGAAACCTGTATGCTGTTAACAATCGGACCAATATGAGTTTATTATTTCGGTTTTTTCTAACCATCCCTATTTTTATTATAGTTAGATGGAATGAATCTTGAGTGGTACTTAATCCTCTTTAGCAAACTCATCGATTTATTTATAAATCGTGTGTGATGGAAATAGTAACGAATCGAGAACCGTTTGATTATTGAAATTGTTAGCTCGCTACCCTCATATCACCCCTCTACGATCCTCTTTTATAGATTTATCGTTACTAAAAGGCTTCTTACAATAAACAGCCAATACTCTTATTGTGCACTACTTTTCGATATATTTACGTGGATGTTTGTATCATTAGAGCCGCTGTTGCCATTCTTATTGGATTGCAATTTGTTGGGCTTTGTGGTGTTTTTCTAAAAAAAATAATGGTTAGAAATCGAACACATACACGTGTATTTTCGGTTTGTGCACCTAATGTTTCAATAATCTCTCACCTGGGCTTTGGTGATGGATCACAAACCCGACCAGAATCGGTCCATTAGTTCGAGTGAAGGAGCACGCTTGAACGCCCCCATGTCGGCTCCATTTCGTCAAAGTGTTTGAATGAAATAACGGATGCGATAAAGCTGTTTCTGGTTTTTTCCAAATACCCAAATACTCTAGAAATTGTTTAAAAAATATTTAAATTTTTCGAAATTTAAACGGTAACAGTTGCTTCTCTATTGTCGAAGAGCTCTCTAACTTACACCTAATCTCAAATTACTTGGTTAATAGTCCAGGATATGGTATAATGGTTATTGTATATTTCGTGGTCTCTTTATGGGTTGTTTACCGGCGTTTATATAAATGATACGGTTTGCATTATACACCTGGTTTTGGTGAATTTGTTGGTAATGGGAGACGCCACGACCGCCTACCCGAACTGGACAAAGGCCCATCGGTATTGCCTTCTACATACAACAATTGCTAGCCCCCCGTTTCCCTACCAATAAAAATTAATTGAAGTGTGATCTTGCTCGTTGGTCCGCAAGACTTGTCTTCAGTTTAATTGATTTCCGTGAGAATTCTAACATCATCATTACCAACGAAATTCTTATTAAGAAACAATTAAATTATAACGATCGAATCAGGTAGGTCATTTTCCGATTTTAATGATCTTTTAGCAATTTGAAAATGGGCACGTTTCCACCATATCGCAGACAATTAGTGACGCCATAATCGTCGATATTAAGCCGTAAAGGAGTATAAAACTTGGCCGTAAAACACCTGCGTAACTTTATTAGTTACGGCAAAACGTCACATTGTAAAACATTGATTGAGTCGCCGTTGTGGCGAGACCAATTCAATTTTTCAATCGTAAAAAACTTAATAATCACAATAAACGCACCCTTTCTTCGTTTTCTCCATATCATTATTATTATTATTAAAATAGATTCTGTATTGTTAGTTGTGGGGAATATAGCGGCATCGATCGTTGATTAAGTTGCAAACTGTAAACAAACCAACTTCCAAAATGTATCCCCGAGTAAATAATCCAGTGATAGTGGTGGTGGTGGTGGTATTCCAAATCCATATCCATCAATCCGAGTGATTATTTGAAGATTCCGCCTTTCTATACAAAATAAATCTCTCATCATCTTTCAAATCTGTTAAAATGACTCGAATCACGGAGAAAAAATCACGCCTCGATATCAAACGTTTTATTTGTGATCGAATATTGAATGTATCCTTTATCAAAAAAGTGTAAGTGGGAAAATCGGTGGAATCGGGCGAGGGTGTGCGTGTTGATCTTGTCCGATTTCGGGGTGAATCAGAAACCAATATCTAAGGGTATGAGTCGCTGGTGGCCCCGAGGATGCTCTATCGTTGTCGCATAGAAACTGACGACAACGTTCATATGGTAATCGCCTCCAGAAATCCATACACAATAGCATTAGGGCCAACTTATTACGTTTACATTGATCTCGAGGTTTATATTTTTCATTCAATGTTTGTCTTTGTATTTGAATTTAGTTCAATGCAACTATATTACATAAAAGGGAAAACATATAGAAACAGAACGTATAGACGAAGATAAATGGATATTATTGATGTCTTCCTTTAAACTACCCCTCGATCCACCCTCTCACTCAACAACTGATTCGATTTTGACGGGTTTATAAGTAATTACCGAAAGGGTTGATGGTGATTATTGTTACTATTATCATAGAAATCGAGGGGCAAATATTGAGAAATTTACAATTTACACACGATTTTTAGGTAAACCCGTGATTAAATCTAGATAACAATAATAATAGTAATTAAATAGGGTGAATTTCGTTGATAATAGGGGTGGTTCGCTCCCACGGTCGAAAATCAGCCTTAATCGTAATCTGATACATGTGACCATTCGTGTTTTTGCAAATGAGAAACTATTTATTAACTCGACAATTTCCTATTGTTAACTGGATACAATCCGGCAATATTACAAATTCAATTGAGGGGGTTGAAAAATTTCGATCAACTGGCGCTATCTGGTGGATGAGAGATGAAATTTCGAGCTTTATTCCGGATCGCGTCCGGCTAGTTCCGGAGCTTACCGTTAGAGCGCCGCACGATCGAATCTTGATTAATTTTTTTTTCGTTAATTATTTCGATTCAATAATCGTAATTTTTGATGATTTATTCGATAGTTTTTGACACTTTCTAGCATCATTACTGCATAATTTATCGGAATATATGGAAAGTGGAATTTTAATAGAAATAATAGAAAAGCTCGATTTTTTTGGTTTCTATTGTAATCTATCACGGCGAATACGATTTGTGTTTATGAAATATAATCCATTATTTTTATTGGGGAAATCAATGATAACATCGCCATCCACTTTGGCGTTGTTATGGTGAATAATTAATTCGGTGCGTGCCAGTTGAATTAACTCAATCCCGTTTATTGCTTTACGTTACGTAAATTGCTTGCATTTATCATTTTTGCCGTTAATTTTGAATAAATTTATATTATTTAAAAAAAATAATAATAACGCAATTTAAAGTAGAACTTTTAAAAAATTATAGGGGTGGAAGAAAGCACAACAGTTGAAAAACCGCCCCGTCGTTAATGTGTAAACAAGCAATAATTTAGAAAAGACTGTACTCCTTATTATTTTGCGTGACCATAACTGCTATTCTTAATCGCGTATTTAATTAAGTTAGGATTAAGATTACAATAAAATATGGTCACGATATGTTGCCATGTCACGAGACTAAACAGGCACAAATTTCGTCCACTTTTCCCATTTGTTTTACGAAAATATAGCAACTTTCGAGTTACAAAGCGGAAAATGATCGCCTTGACAGTTGGATTTTTAACAAATTTGGCGTTCACTAAAGCCGCTTATCTAACACTAGACGATGTAAAATTTGTAATTTTGGCTGGGAGATAGCCAGCAAAAAGACGGCTTTAGTCTTGAGTTGTTTTTTCGGTCGAGAAATTGAGCTATAAGGGGGTGGTTTCCAGCCAACCGTGAGTTTGGCTAAAATTTTATATCAGATGAAGCGAGAGTTGGACCGTTGGCAATAAAAGGGCAATTAGAATGGTTGGGCGGTTTGGAAACAGTCTGATTAAAAAAGAGAAGGACCAAATAGACAGGCACAAACCAATAAAGTAATAAGGGTGAGTTAATTATTGCCGATTTGTCGGGGGTTGGGGAATTATCACCAAATAAAACTAGTTAATGTGTTATAGTTCTAGCGATTCGATTTTATATTGGGAATTGAGAATGTTAATGTTGTAAAGGAGAGAGAGAGAATGGGCGAAATTGAGAGCTCGTGCCGTTGGGTGATGGCTGATTAGCGACGACAAACACATATTAGCATTTTATTGCTTTAGCCAGACTCTGTACGCCCTTTAGATAAAGTGGAATTAAAACTCGAGTGCTCTTTGATCTCCACTCTGTATTAACTAAACTCAGCTATTGGCCGCACTTATTAAATAAGAGGGAACCAGATGAGGAATTGTTGGGTTCTTCGTTCATTTCTTCGACGGGTTTTTCTCTTATTCGCTCCAATATAAACACCGGTTTGGCGAGACGCAACTTAATAACTTGTTAAAATGATGATTAAAAGCGCTTTCTCTTTCTCGTTTTGGGGGTTTTGCTTTAATTTTGTGTTTTCTATTAAAATAACTGTAACAATTTTAATTTTAATTAACTGACGAATATAGGATGGAGACGTCAAAGGAAAGCTCCGTTCGAGTTTAAGTTAATATAATTTATTGTGCTTTATTTACAAAAATTCACAGCTTTAAAGGAAACAATTACGTTGTTAAATAATTAAAATTGGGTTGCCTGCTATCATGCGGCAAATACTGCTAATCAATTGTAATCTTGTTTGGAATTTAAATTTATTCTATCCGATTTTTTTGGAAAATTTCAGGGTAATGTTAGACCGCTTGATGGCGGGCGACCCTTGGTTTGTTGAGCACGAATATTTTTGATAAATATCTACAATCATAAATCGGCCTTCTAGCATAAATATTTCTACAATATTTTTACATTAGTTGGATAGAAATTAAAAATTTCCTTTTCTTAAAGTGTTAAAGATAATTACAAAATAAAGACAGTTGATTTACGAGTTGCAAAAATCACATAAATATTCAACAAGAACACGTTAATTAACACTCGATCACGAAAAGGTTCAACAACTATAATAATAATAATAAATGTACACAATAATAATAGTAGAGATAATAATGAAATCATAATAAATGCAGGTAGAATGTACACATTGATATTTACAATTAGAGTAACTCGCCACACTTATTCTTTTAATTTCTCCCTTAAAAAATTCGATATATACATTGATTGTCACTAATAACACTTAAACCATCTGCAATCCTTTAGTGATATTCTCAACGTGCTCTTTAGCTTTAAGTCTTAATGCAGCTATTGAAGTCGTCCGTAAATCGGGCGCTGTATTCGGTGAATGCGCCACCGGTGGCGGCGGTGGTGGCGGTGGATGTGGCGGCCGCGTCGGATCCGCAGCTATCGGCGATGTCAAATAGCTCGGATAACCCGTTTGGGGATGGCTTAGGAAACCGGGCAATGCTGATAATAGCGGCGGCGATAGCCAGGGATCGATTGGTAGAGCTAAACTAGTACCGGCCGCTCTCGATAGCGATGATACTGTGTGGTATTCGCTAAGGCCCAAACGGGCGGCCTCCATTTTCTCCTGTCGCCGCCATTTGGCCCGCCGGTTCTGGAACCAGACCTGGAACAATGATAACAATGATAATGTTGCGATTAGTGGGTGGGTTTTTTTTTTAAGGGTGGCGTGTTTCTGGATTTCAATTTTATATCCATTTCCTAAATAAACATTTATTGTTTGCTCGGTAATCGATTTATCTTTCTTTATTAAGGGCACATTTTACATACATTTACACACTGATTACTAAACAAACATTATCATGTTTTTTAAACAATAATGACATTAACTAGAATCGAAATTTGCTCTTTTCCTCTATTTAACTTTTATCGTAATCAACGCTAATGATTGTTTAAACTCGATTCTTTATTTAATAATTGAGTACGTTGAAAAAAACTGTTAATTCCTTACTAGGAATTATCAATAGTAACGCCACCGCCACGATAAAGCCGTATAACAAGGGTTGCATTTTAGGGGTTGATGAAGTTATACTGTTTGTATGCGCTGTACTGTTTGTGTTGCCTGTTTGTTGAGTGAACCAAGCAATAGGGCGCGTCCTGTCTCTGGACCCTCCTCTCTAACCGTCACAGTATCCCTGATTATCCTTATTCTTAAGTTTTCCCTACTCCCCAACGTTCACAGCTCCCTATATCTCGTCGGGGATTTTTTTTCTTCTCTCGCTCGTCTTCTACTTTAATGTTGTCTCCCCATTTTCCCCGGCCATGTTGATGGCCGTAAGCGTCTACGAAATTGGTTTTGAACTGATGCATTAATTGACAATTTGATGTCATTCTTCTATGTGAGGAACTAATGGCTGACTGAAGTTGTCTTAAATTGACTAAATCGAATCATCTAAAAAGAAACTTTCAACATCCAGAATAACCTTCATCATCATCATCATCATCGTCGATTTCTGTTTTTATTTCATTGTCTTTATAATGGAGGAAAATTGATTATTTGCTTCAATTCGTGAAGAGTGAGTGGAATAGAAACAGTGCACATTATTATTGTGTATAGTGGCGGCAGTTACTGTCAGATTTGTTGATAAAATCAATGTTTGTTATCGCAATAGTACTGAGAATGTTGGTACAAAGCGGTATTGTGTTCGGCTAATAACACGACAGCAGCCGGATTGGCCCTATTATGTTCAAGATTGTATTACGGTGTACGGTTCTGTGCTTGACGTCTTAGCAAACCCGGGCCCAGCTTGACAGACGCGACCCTCGAACTGCATCAACCCTCTGCACACATCTAATAACGATTTACACACACATACAAGCATGCATGAAACTCCAAGACTACCATTGACGGTACTGGAGTCTTTTAAAATTTCAATATTTTCCTCACCCGAATTCCAAATCAAAATATTTCACTTCCCTTCAAACATCAATTTCAAATCCTTCAAACTGTCAATAGAGCCCCAACCACAGCCTTGACTTCCTATACTCCCGAAATAGCCTTAGATTTTTTAATTTAATTTCGATTTTAATTAAATTTATTTGGTTGTGCCATTTGTGTTGGAATTTCGTTTCTTAAACAGAACAGTGTGGGAGCGGTGGTCTTCTATAATTGACGCAAAAACGTGTCTGAATGAACGACGAAGGAAACCAAGTCAGAATTAATTAAAACATCTCTAATTACTGGCATTAATCGAGTCGGGTAACGACAACACGCTCGACTTTGACGACAAAGCTTGCCATAAAATAATTAAATATCAAAATTGAGACAAATTTAATATCGAGCCCGGTCGCTGTGTTGTTAGAAAATAGCGTGCTATACGCCAACGATCGAATGGAAAAATATTCTAACAAAATTATATTGATTTTTTTCCATAATTCTATCGTTAGATAAACGTTATGGCAGTAAATTGGTTGTTGGGTGGAAGTACGACGTTGCGAGTTAATTGCCCTAATGGAGTCTAATTAGAATAGGCCCAAAGGCGGAGTTTAGATTCACCTAGTCTATTCTCTAGTCCTTTCTTGGCAATGCTATGGAATTTGTTAATTAAATCTTTAATCCGACTCGGCTTTGTCTCCAATTTCCCACTACACAATTTTACTAGGAAAGAAAACAACTTTGATTAAATACTCAACCATTCATTAGTCTTCATACAGAAAAAGACTTACTATAAAAACTAGGTCTCTGTTGTTGACATACCCAAAAACATATTCAATTACAAATTTTGTTTAACATAACAAAGTTGTACCCGTTTATTTGTCCCGATATTACATGAAACTTTCCGATACTAAAGTTAATTTCCCTAATAATCGGTTTGGTCCTTCGAAAACAGTTAATAGCCCTTATTTGGGGGTGTGGGGGGTGTGGGGGTGAGATTGTGCGTTATCGACGGTGGTCGACAAACATCAACCCTGCCGCTAATAAATTGGTAGCTACACACATCAATGTCACACAACGACAGTCTTTTGTTCCCTGTTTTACAATATAGTGTCTGCCAGTCTAATAAGACAACCCCCGCGTGTGTGCTGTGTAATTTGCACCGACACGTGGCATTCACGTGACCGACTACTGACGTCAGTTTTGCAATTGTTTAAAAATTAGTTCCTATTACTAAGGCTTATTAGTTGTATCGAAGGGTGGTTGAAATCACCCTCAAAAACGATTCGTTTTCTCTATTTGTTTAAAATAGTCTACCTGTATGTATAATGGAGTAAGATCATTGGAAAAAGGGCGGTTTGATCTAAGCATCTTTTGTCAGGTCGCAATCTTTCAAGACTTCTCACCTTACACGAATATCGAATTTCTTGCTACTGAGCCATCTCATATACCATCCGCCCATTCTTCGACACGGATGTGAGTTTCAATGGGGCTTTTTATTAAATAGAGACGATAATTATCAACATTTCAATTAATTAAAACGAATTTTTGATTTGAATTGAACGACAATTTATTTGTTTATAAATAGGGGGAGTTTGTAATAAAAAAAAAACACAACGATTTTCTAGTGGGTAGTTCTGTTTGGCGCTTTTAAATAAAGCTTGTGGGTCTTGGCAGTTTTGCGCTCCGTTGCCCATCACACCCCAGTCTTTGGTCGAATGCATTCAACAGCTCACGCAATTGTTATATAATAGAGTTGGAGCCTTGTCTCAAAGGACCAGTTGAAAGGGTGATCGTCCTAAACGGTCTGATATTTTGAAAAGGTGACGGCACTCGAGAGGATACTTGAAAATTTTTGTTACTTCACAAAAAGCCGATTTTTATTTTAGATTTTCCTTTCGATTTGCCGTATTGTTCATCTGGAATGTTTGATCAATATTGTACAGTCGGATGAACAGTTAAATTGTTTCGGATTGATTTAAAACCCCTTTCAATTCAATTTCAAAGAAGAATGGATTATTAACCGTTGAATTTTGGTAACGTACAAATACAATTTCAAATAGCTTTACGTTCAGAAAGGAAAACATCAAGGGTGTCGAAAGATTTTAAGTCAATTTGTCTCAAAAGTGCAAAATTGACTCTTAAATAAAGCAATACGAAAACAATTTCGTTGTAGAGTGGCGCATAGAAACACCCCTGTGTGTGTGTGTAAATTCTGTTCAACACATCGAAGTGAATTTACGGAAAAGGAAATACGGGAGGCGGTAAAAAGCAGCCAAAGCGATAAAGATCGGTAAAGAGCGCGATCCTCGACTGTTATATAAGTGTGGGAATGGAAACAGACGGCTTAGACGCGACCATCCAGAAAATTCGTTTGTGGAAAATGGAACCGAGTTTTTCTCAAGACAAATGATGTGAGGGTGATGTGTATCCATACTAATGCGGCGTTCACGCCAAACGATTTGGCGGTCTCTCCCCCAAAAACGGATTACTCTTGTCTTTCTTTAACTACCCTCAACGGCACCCATACAGGGTACAACAGACCGATAATTAACAACGAAAATTAAATGGTGTTCCAGCTAATGGTCCGGAATCATCGTTTTTATTTTATTAGAAGGGGAATGGTTGTGTAAAGAAAAGGGCCTTGATCGGAATATATCCAGATGTTTTTTTTTTTTTATTACAGTAAATTATCTTAATCTAGACGAGCGAGAAATGTTCCATTCGATAAGGGGATTTATTGGTGGAATTTTCTTATCGGCTACTTGTTTTCTATTTTGGAAATTGATTAGAAAGCCAGCAGGCGACATAATGAGTCGCTAACGTAATCTAATTTGAAATGTTTAACATTTGATTCGCAAAACGAGATGATGAGATGCTTGATTGAATTTATAAAGTCTGGCAGATGATGTGAAACTGGGCAGATGTTGAAGGAGTTTTAGTGGAACAAGCGGATGGAGGTGGTGGTGGCGGCAACAACAATTTTCGTACTCTATCTCGCTCGCTTACTATGCCCGTTGATTAGTGTTTATAGCAGCCTTCATTAAAACTTTGATTAATAACCGCTAAATTGAGTGTTAAATTCATTACACAAAGTGAATAAATTGAAGATTAATTAACCATTGATAATTTAAACTCGCTAGGCCGTAGCTTAACAAGGTTAAAATTTGCATTTGAGGACGGAAAGCACTTTACAGGCATAAATACAATTAGATGGGGATCACGTGGAGGGTAGGTACTGGGCGAATTTCTGCCTCTTCAACCCTTCACTAAAACAACAACAACAACAACACCCCATTGATGATAGTCTTGGCCGAGATAATTATTTGTTAGTGAATCTACTAACTACCACTTCATTAAACATCGAAGAAGGGTTAGCCGGAAGTGTCAAGTGCACGCGCATTTCCGCCGTCCATATGGACCATCAACATCCATCAACTTGTAACGTTTTGATAATCCAACACGCAAGGGTGCGATTCGCACGTTGTTCCAATTAATTACCCTTTCCGACAATTATTGAGAATTTACTTTCTTTTTTCCTGTTGCAATGTTGGTGTATTGAAGGGTGGTGGAGATTTGGCCTTGATTAAGTGGTGTATTTAAGTTTTGCGTGACAGTATTAATACCATTATTAGACACGACATTTGGAATTATTTTATCAGCGGCTGGGACGCACGAGGACCCTTATTTCCTGCCATTTTATTAGTAATCACGCGCAGTACTGGCCTTTTCTTACCCCGTGCCAGCTTCGTGATCATGTTAATTATACGAACTACCCTTGCATGCTGGCTGTGTACGCTAGTGGAGGTTCACATATCCCGTTACTTGACAGTATGTTGTTGTTTGGTTGAAATCGTTAGTCTTCATATAATGCAAGATAAATTAATTTTATTAGCGACTAAACAGCCGAAGATTGTTGTGTCGAATTGGCACGCGATACGGCTTGCGTTTTATAGTTTTAAGTCTTTATGATTTGTTACAAAGTCGACAATTAGGGGGGTAGTTTTTGTATTTGTTGTACGCTTACTAGTTTTTATCTGTTATCAAAAAAAGGAGACTAGAGAGGGCAAAATCAGAAAGTTTAAATTAAATTTCCGTTTTTGAATTGCACGCAACAAGCTAGCCAATTGGCGTTTTATATATTCGAAAGTAGACGATGAAGGGATGAGAATTGTAGGGTGGCCGCCTGAGGGCCACTCTCTTTCTTTGTCGTCTTGATCTACAAAATCGCTTTCGTTCAACATGTTGGAAGATGTGTCTGTCAGAGACCGATATGAATCGACTATAGCAAATAAAATAAAAAGACACAAACTTATTCAATTTAGACGAATTTTCCAGGCGAGTTAGTCGAGTATATTGAATTGCGGCCGTTTCCAACTAGAATAACTACCATACATAGAGTGGTTGGTTGGTTGGAGAACCGTTATGGGGGTTGTGTTGTGATTCACTTGATTTCCGTGATTGTCGCGTGCACCTGGCCGTCCCGGCGCCAATTTATCACAGTGCCCGACTAACAAGACGCTCCTAACGAGAAAATCGGATTACATTCTCGATCTCGTGTCGGATTGACGCGACTTATAGTCTGCCCCTAAACACTACATTGGAGCTAATACGCAATTACGATAAAACAAATCGAAATTGTTAATTTGATTTTGATGGATTAAAATGGATGGGATTTTATCATTTTTTTTCCGATTTATTTCTAGTGAATAATGTCAATTATAGATGCGTAAAATTCGGTAATAAATTTCGGGGATATTATGATCGTTATAAATTCTAGTTGGAATAATGTCGAAGAAAACGGCGAAATTTCCAAAGGGGATGGTTTCGTGACTGCCGCCACAACTAGCGTGTTCACATTACACATCTCTTACATATTCTAACAATTTTTAATCGGCAACAATAATTCGTTATAAATTTATTATACAAAAGTCAACTATCGAATCGTTTCCCTTTCTATTATCGTGACTAATACAAGAATAACGCAATACACATAAAAATATCAAGTTAATTATTAATAAAATTATACGTAATGGAATAATGAAGGCACAACTCACCTGTACACGTACTTCAGGTAAATTAACTTTCATTGCCAATTCCTCACGACTATAAACATCCGGATAATGGCTCTTTTCAAATGCCCGTTCTAATTCGTGCAATTGATATGTTGTGAATGTTGTACGATTCCGGCGATGTTTCTTTTTACAACCATCCCCCTCGGATAGATTTGAATTATTGACGGTTCCTTCATCTTCGGAACCGCTTCCTGTTGGTCCTGACGATATCTTCCCGTATCGGAGATCCGAAACGCCGTCATTTGAATTGCAACTTCCTTCACCTTTAACAATTCAAATTTCGTGTTTATTTTAGATGGAAAAAATACGATAATTGTTATTATTTACGAATGTTGTTTGGATATTTTGAATAACGATCGATCGTACGGTAATTCATGTATAATTAAGTAGAATCACACCTGTCCCAGGGCGGTAATCAAGCCGACAATGTTCCTAACTAATAGAATACAATACAAACACGCGATTGTATATTGTTATATATCATAACCTAATGTGCAATGTCCGCACTATCGCCACAACTATCGCTATCAAATGTTCCCTCAATTATTTAGCGATGCAGAAACACATTAATTACAAATTTTATCGGTACGCTTAATCTAGACGCATTTTCTAAAACAACACCAACACTATCCGGGACACACACAAGCCAAAATTACTGTTATCATAATTATTTATTCATCAACAATATCCTGTTATTGATTAATAAATTAACTACAACATTCGAAATAAACACGGGGAAAAATGGGGAAATAGAGAAATTATAGGTGCGCTAATTCGCAAAATTCATCTCAATCAGAGGCGCGATTAGGAGGCCCATGCCATTGCCGTTTGAATTTGAATTTAAATAACAATCAATTTTTAATAAGCTATATCTCCCTTATTTTTGGAAATATCACAACAATTAAAACAGATATAAAAAGAGCATTTCAAGCTGAATCTAGGGACTTTTATCGCTTAAAAGAAATTTGTTCGAATTTTGAGTTACAGATGAAAATATTGAAGCATGTTCCTCCGTAATTTTACAATATTTTAAATTTCTCCTCATAACTCAGTTAATGTTGTTTATTTTGTTATGATTCTGATAGAATTTATAGAAAATAGAAAGTATTTTCCAAATATTCAAGAAATTTTCCCAATCGGTTTGCTAGTTTTCCACGAAATTGTCTTATTGTGGGTTTTTTCGATTTGATGTCCAAACGATGCCAATATTTAATCGTCGATAACTTGCTTATTTTTACAAATATTGTAATGAATCAGACAGCATTAGAAAGGGCTCTTCAAGGAGCATCAGAGAAAGTTTTCCTTACCGGAAAATTTCACTTGAATTTGAATTTATAGACGAAAATTTATAGACGAATATTGCAACATTTTTCCATATTTTCGCCCATAATTTAGTCAGTATTACAAATTTTTGAATGATTTTTCACAGTACTTAGAAAATGGAAAGCGCTTTTCAAATCTTCCGTTTTTCCAAGATATTGTGTACGGATCTTTTAGAATTTTTCCATTTAATCAGAATTTTGGAATGGTGAAAATCGCAACTCGATAAAGCAGTTTTCCACCAATTTCCCAATGAGCTTCGAAGTTCTAATTTTGCCAAAATACTCCCTAAGGACTATCCTATAAACCCCCAAAATCTTCGAAATTGTCCAATAATGAATAGCGATCATATTTCTGCAATTTGCTTCAAATCGTATACAATTTCAATAGAGATCCGAATTTACAGTGAATTTAGACGGAAAATTCGAATTATAAAACGATATTTTTATAGTTGGCCTATTGAATTTGTACAAATTTCGACCTTAAGACTTTTAATCGACAACCGTACATATCGATAGTTTTTTAAACATCAATTTCCCTTTATTTCACCCCTAATAAATTGAATTTCTATCGGTTTATCAGGGAAAGGTGTGAATCGATTATCAAATAGGTGGAGTTTACCGTTTGCTCCACCTTATAGATAAAACTTCACCCTTGATATTGAATCGAAAAGAAGTTCTACTCGTCAAGAGGCGCTCGTCAATATTTTATCATAATCAAGTTAATATTCGGGGTAAGTTCGATTTTTATATTGATCGGTAATTAGAGTTGATTTATTGTAAAATTTCGACTGATAGAAAATGACTATGGAGGCCGACTCTTTGATGGTGGATGTCTCGTTTTTTTCGTTGTCGGTTCGTCAAACGAACCCAGTTCTAATTAAATTCTTATTAAACTTATATGAGAGAGGGTTGTGTGAAATAAAAAGAATAACAACATCGCAATTAGTCGGTCTTTTATAGTTGCTTTGAATTAAATTAAAACTGGAATATAGTTGAATATTAGTCGGAACATTTTAAAAATATTGAAATTTCTCATCAATTTAAAATTAAAATGAAAGGGGTGCAAATGGGGGTGTTTCACTGTTATAATAATTATATATAATTGTAGATTTCGCCTCATTATTATTATTTTTCCATAAAATACATGCGAAATTCTAATAAATTTCAAATACATAATAAAAGTCGCTTTAGATTTATTTAACGTTAACGCAACGAACTGGTTATCTAACACAAAGATTAAACATCTAATTAGATCTGTTGATATTATTAAAATTGCTAGGGTTAATAATAGTCTAGAACGACGGGAAAATTCGTTTTAATTTCCGTTGTATGAATTCCAGCCAGAAATGGGAGAACTATTCGGTTCTAGAAACATTTAGGGGACATATTCAACAATATTTCCAATATTGTGGTGGTTAGTTTAGTTAGTTAGTTAGTTGGTTAATAAAAATAGAATGCATGCAAAAATGCAATTAACAATTACCATTCTTATCGCAAATCTGTTATGTTTATTATTAATGCGAGGCAATTAGACAGCACGAAAACGGCCACCCCGGCCGGATCAATGTTGTCTAATTAAATAATCAATTGTTCAGTTGAAGAATAAAAACGGGGACGTTAATCGTATTTTTTACACAAATTAACAACAATAAAAATACCTTTGTATACAGGAAAAGGGAATTCAAATAAAACAAATAATACAGAATTAAATTATAAATACACAAGGTATATGTGTAGATGTTTTATTTATGCAAAACAACTTAATTTTTAACTCAAATTTATAGAATTATTTCACCGTTCAGTGATTCGGGTATTCCTCTGACTTAATTCGAGAGGAATTGGCCAATATTATAAGATATTAGCTCGAATACAGGGTTGGAAATTTCAAATCAAAACACTCGATATGCTACAATATCATTCTGTAGTATTACTTGACGTTGCCGTAGCGGTATAATTCGTTTTCGATAAAAGTTGTTTAATATTTGTGCTTGAAATTGCTCGATTACAATCAAATTATTTTGTGATAGTATTCGATAAAAGAACCTGCCAAGTGAGTTACTAATCGTAAAAGAAAGACAATTTAGAATTTTTTACTAGTTGTGGAGAAGAAAATGCCATAATTTAAAAAAAGAACATTCTTTATACTGAAAATAAAAAATATAAAACAACAGATTTTAAAATCACTAACACTAACACTAACACTAATAAATCAAAAATCACTAAAATAGAAACAAACACTTATTGCAAAGATAATACACAAATTTTTCAAAATATTATAACAAAAATTAGACAATAGACACACGAATACGACTGACAGCCAATTTAGAATTGTAAGGTTAGAGATTTAACATCTAGAGAATTTTGCTACAAACCCACTTTGTTAGCGCTCAATTTAAAATTGTCAATTTCAATCAGCCAGAGTAGAAACTTCGAATTGGCGCTCTTCACGAATTGGGTTGGTATAATCAAATTCTCTAAATTTCTAACCTTACAATTACAAATTCTGTGTTTGAAAATAGTATATTAAAAAACAAGTGTCATAAGTCGACAATTATTGTACGAGTCCAAATTTAGAAAACGAGTGCAATATACGATTTATGACACGAGTTTTTGTACTATTTTTTCTGTTTTACCTATTTTGTGCCATTTTTTACAAAAAAAGTTTGAGTTATGAAATTTAGGGAATTTGGTGGGAGTTGGTGTTACTGATATAACAGTTGAACATTTGAAAATTAATGTGTATTTTGTTTAGTATTTTTGACAGTTGTCAATAACAACGAAAAGGTTACCAAACTTAAGAAAAAAAATTACTACATTTTCCATTATTTCACAGTGTATCGAAAAGTACTCATTTCGATACACTAGCGAGTTGAATAATATCGCTATTATTGATGCAAATTAATTACCGTCGAGGAAGATAAATTATTTTATTCAAAATACTTGACCACAATTACGTCAAATTAAAGTTGAATTAATTAAGTTAATTTAAGTTAAGTGAAGTTAAGTGATGTTAAGTGAAGTGAAGTGAAGTTAAGTGAAGTTTTGAAGTTAGAAATTCCAGTAAATGCTCAACATTTTCCCTTATAAGCCAATTTCTTGTTTCCAGTCGTCCGGTATACTTATAGTTTCGAAATTAGAACTCCTCATTACACCCCAATATAAAAATTTTTAATTAACCGGCTCTGTGAGTGTCAGAAATGGAAAATTTTTAAGAACCACAAACCGTTAATTATTAATTTTTAAAACAATAATCCGACAGGTGCACTTCTAATTAACCAATTTAAATTACCTAATTAATTAATTAGCTTACGGCCACCTTGATTAAATACTCAATTCTATGGATTTATTTGATAAAAGTAGCAGATGTTAGATTTCAATAGATTTAACCACTTATCTTCTTTTTCTTGTTCACGTTTTAGTCTTTGACAAAAAACGAACCGATAAGAAAAGCTAAGAAGAATCATCTATAAATAGATATAGTTAGGTAGTTGTATTGATGGATGAATGATTGACGATAAAATCAGTGCTGCCAATCGATGTTAAGTGGTTCTTTTATGGAACACAAAAACCACCTGGCGGGTACTGTCTATAACAACTTAATTTTCTTCTAATTCATCAATTAAGTAACCATTCTTCATCCAAACAATGCTCAATTAGTGTTCAATTAGTTGGAAATTTTAATTTTATAAATATTCGGGTATTCTGTACAAATTTTATAATAGACCGACGCTATAACTGTATCGATATTGTTTGTTAACTATTAATTGAAATTCCCTACAGTACAGCCAATATCGGAAATTAATCATTTCTTGACACGTAATTAATTTGTAAATCTTACTAATTAGAAACTATGTTGAGGTTTTCTGTTAATTAGATTCCTACAGTAATTTCTCCAGTCAACAAAAAATACGAATTAATTTTTTTTACAATTCAACAATTAGTAGCGAAGAATTCGCACTTAACAGCTATCCTTTTAATCCCCAATTTTTTCGTTCGCTCTTAATTCACTCCCATCGATAACCGAACTGTATTATCGAAAGCTTAAAATCTCGATCGGAATGATGGCACTTCTGTCTGACAACTAATCAGGCGCTTATCAATAGTCTCGATCTCCATATTTTTTGTTACTTCGTACATCTAGTGTACGATTAATTTTTTTGTTGTCCAATAATTCCAACCCTAACCCATCAATAAATCTCCTTTTTGTTATATTTAAGTTCGCGTGTCCATAATCATGTCACCCCGATATGCCAGTTTTAATGGAACACCACTTAGATTACTTAACTTGATGTTTTTATTTCGATTCAACTAATCGGAAATCAGTTAGCCGGTCTAATGTGAACTTAAGTAACGAGTCATCAATTCGGTTCTAATTGAATTGTTGGTCTAATTGGAGTTATTGTTTAATTTGTGAAAGTTTCGATTAAAAAACTAATTAACAATTTAAATTTAGTTGTTTATTAATTCAAACAAATGCCAGAATTAATTAAATAAAATTTGTTAATAACCAGTTGTAGGTTGAATATTTAAAGATAGATTCGTATAAATCAATTATAAAATCCATTAATATTGACGAGTCGGTGGTTGGACTCGTCAAAATTAATGAATTAATTAATAATATTTGATGAGTTGCCACCCATTCGATTAATCGACTATTCGCATTAGTCGAACCGATTTCGAATTTCACCATATTTGTTCTAGGGAAGAAATCGTGTTTGTAGCCGAAACCACCCCTATTCTTATTGACAGTCGCTCTAATTCGATGTCAGCCGTTGTGACTTTTGACATGGAATTAAATTTGATGCGAACTAATTTAACGTCATTTCTCGATAAAAAATCCAAGTAAATTACCTGCACTTTCCGTATTGCTAGGGGTGTTCGCCCTGTCCCGGTCCGGTTCGTCTCGCCTAGCCAAGCCGAGTATGTTGTCGATGGTGTGCCGCGGCCCGGCCACCGGACTCGACGACACCATCCTCACCGGTTTCACATCTAATCCGTAATTATTCAATATTGTTGTTGTTGGATCTTCACACCGGTCCGTTTCCATCGCGCCACAACAACCGACTGGATTCCAAAACGTTTACCGTTGACTGTACTTTGTTGTGTAGTATAATTTGCGTTTGTGTTAGTGTGTATACAGATTATAAAGTGAACAACCACGCTTCAGGAGCCGGGGGCGGTTTTTTTCTTGTAGGCGTGGTCTATTTTGCCATTGGCCAATCGGAAAGTATCGTCATCCATCATGGAGTCAACAGCGGGGGTAAATCGAACGGTATACTCGCCAACTATGGTGGTAGTGGTGGTGGTGGTGGTGATGGTGGTGTTTGTTGGATATTCGCCAATATTACAATGTAATAAAGAGACTGTATACTTTGTGAATTTCAAACTGTTAGAAAAGCTTTAGAAAATTGGTGTCAACAATCTCGATTAAGCTGCTACTTGTTTTTAAAACTTTATAAAAACAACTGCTATCAATTAATTCCAATTCTTATTCAAATACTTATTTATAATTTAATTAAAAATCGCTAATTAGAATAAACGAATTACAATTCCAATGTAGTCTTAGTTCGTTATTATCAGTGGGGCGGCAATGACGGCAGATATTTACAGTGGTGGTGGAAATTGTAGAGATCCACTACCACCGCCACCACCACCACCACCACCTGTATATGTACGCTAATTACCATAGTCATGTGGCTAGGCTGCCGGAAATTAAATCGGTTTACAGTGTTCCAATATTTGTGTTACCAACATTTAAACAATTTAGTTTCATTAGAGCATCATGAAGCTTCCCAATTTTCCTCCATAATACAACTATTCTATTGTTTATAATTCAAATATAATTAATTATTTATCTGTCAATTTAGATGTTAATATTATATTACAATAATAATCGAAATTATTGGAGTATAATAAAAAAGGATTATTCAAATTGTGTTACAATATCAACAAAAGGTGTGGGTAGAGAATTTAATTAAGTCCGTGTTTGGACAAGTGTTAAATAAAAAGAAACTCCAATAATTCCATCAACAGAAAAGAACCACCTAGAAAATCCGACTCTTATTGGCTTGAATTAAAATAAAGTGCAATTTATAAGTCGACAATTCATAACCCAATGTAGAGTTACAGAATACCGCTAATAAAATCTATCTTACAGTTGCAGAATACGACTTTCAAGTGTTGATAGAAAATTTGTAATTAGTATAAGCGTTTAAGCGGCATTACAAACCACCCCGAGCTAGTCGAACTAAAATTTTTCCTCTGATTTTTGTCGCTCCTGTGTTTATCACAGGGGTAGCTATTAATGGGGTTGAAGTCATTTATTTGTGATTAAGAATACTATCGCATCAGTAAAATTGAATTAGGGGTTGACATAACAAAGAATATAAAACAATCACAGTTTATGTGATTCGTTTTTTTTTTTTAAATAGACAGACGTATTTATATGAAGAGAGAGAGTTGGTAACAATGTGCCAATTTGTCGTTAAACGGCCCATTGTCGTTGGAAATGTAATAAAAGCATTTTTATAGCAGCTCCCATCTGGCGTCCTATCTTGGAACTAATCTTATTATGTACTCCATTTTTGAAGCGCCCTGCCTCCGGCATACAATTCAATTTAAAAGTCATTTGTACCATGCACGAATATTGTTAGCATCGTTAATAATAATAATAATAATTTCATTTAATACTCAGAAAAGGTATAAAAGAAGATTATAGAGCGACGCCGTATCTTGTTTATATCGAAAAAAAATAAAATGAAACTCGACGACGATGGGGTGACTTCGCTACACTTTTCTTGAGCAGTTTTTATAATTTACACTTATGCTGCGATATAATCAAAATAGGGATGAATAGAGTCGAGTTTTGTGGGTTGAAATTTACCGATATACCAACAAATTATTAGAATATGGGGTAACGGAGCCGATGATAGGGTTATCAACAGTGTACTAATACCGCCAATAATCATTTCTCGGTCACCAGTTCGGCCAATATGTCGTTATTTTCATCATTTAGCCAGTTATGCTTCACTGGTGTTATAATTTAATGGAATGTCCGATAATTGGGAGTATCGGATTGCAAGGCTAGAAGGAATAAAATAAAAATTGGTAATCCTAATGAGGCTGGAGAGCTAAATCGGGGAAATAAATGAATTTCTGGCTCGGATTTCATCAAATTTTCTGAACTTTTGGTATGTATGTCAGTAGGAGAGCTAAATGGATTGGAAGTAACAAGAAAAAATATCCAAAATTTCTTATTTTTGATAGTAGGAGGGCTAATTTTTAGTCCTAAAATCAATCAATTTGTCCGATGGCTTAGTTTTGGTCGAATTTTTGGTATTTCTGTCAGTAGTAGAGCTAAATGGATTAGAACTAGCAAAAAAAATCCAAAAATTTCTTATTTTTGACAGTAGCAGGGCTAAGTTCTAGTCCTAAAATCGATCAATTTGTCCGATGGCTTAGTTTTGGTCGAATTTTTGGTATTTCTGTCAGTAGTAGAGCTAAATGGATTAGAAGTAATAGAATAGAAGTAATAGAAGTAATAGAAAGAGAGTAATAGAAAGAGAAGAAATAGAAAGAGTATCCAAAATTTCTTATTTTTGACAGTAAGAGGGCTAAGTTCTAGTCCTAAAATCGATCAATTTGTCCGATGGCGTAGTTTTGGTGCAATTTTCGGTATTTCTGTCAGTAGGAGAGCTAAATAGATTAAAAGTAACAAGAAAAAAAATCCAAAATTTCTAATTTTTGACAGTAGGAGGGCTAATTTTTAGTCCTAAAATCAATCAATTTGTCCGATGGCTTAGTTTTGGTCGAATTTTTGGTATTTCTGTCAGTAGGAGAGCTAAATAGATTATAAGTAGAAAAAAAAATCCAAAATTTCTTGTTGACAGTAGCAGAGCTAAGTTCTAGTCCTAAAATCGATCAATTTCTCCGATAGCTTAGTTTTGGTGGAATTTTTGGTATTTGTTAAAAGTAACAAGAAAAATTTCCAAAATTTCTTATTTTTGACAGTAGGAGGGCTAATTTCTAGTCCTACAATCAATCAATTTGTCCGATGGCTTAGTTTCGGTCGAATTTTTGGTATTTCTGTCAGTAGGAGAGCTAAATAGATTAGAAGTAGCAAAAAAAATCCAACATTTTTTATTGTTGACTGTAGCAGAGCTAAATTCTAGTCCCAAAATCGATCAATTTCTCCGATGGCGTAATTTTGGTGGAATTTTTGGTATTTTTGGTATAGGAGAGCTAAATAGATTAGAAGTAACTAGAAAAAATATCCAAAATTTCCTATTTTTGACAGTAGGAGGGCTAATTTTTAGTTCTAAAATCGATCAATTTGTCCGATGGCTTAGTTTTGGTCGAATTTTCTGAATTTTTTGATCTTTCTGAATTCAGTCAATGCGTCGTTAGTTATTTTTATCATTTCCTCAATTCACTGGGGTAATAATTAGAATCTAAATGAGGCCAATTTTTGATACGCCTGTTTTGTTGAAAAGGCTGAATATTAGTTTTTTCGCCACAGTAGAGCCAGAATAAACAAGGCAAAATACTCAAAGATACTGTGACTCTTGGGATAAGATAGCAGAGCTAAGTGGAGGAAATTTATGATAAATTCTTGGTTTGGTTTTGATTGAATTTCCCGAAATTCCGTCGATTATCGGCAAATATGTCGCCTATTCATCGCATTTTAAGCCCAATTCAAATCCGGAAATCCATCGAATATCGAATAATGAGTCTAAAACTTTTTGATAGGAATCTAACAACCATCTGGTGGTTGTATTTCCCATTATTCGGATATATGTGGGTGGAGTTATGGTGATCTGACACGGGCCACACTCTCCCAGCATGAGGCTACTTAAATCTTTCAAATAAACCACAAAAATCTATTTTTTCTCGTATCTATGATCTTTAGATACAACTAAATTTGGGAAAGATCTACCAATAAGCCGTCTTTTCACATTTCTTCTATAGGTTGTTACAATTCCAGATCCGTATAGATACTGTAAATAAAAATAGGTAGGAATGCAGGGAGATTGTTTGAAATGTAATATTCCGACACGATACATGTTTGTATGTATAGTGAGTAAAAATATTTGCCAATGCTGTGGCTCTTTTCAAGGCAACCACAATGGAAAACAAGCGTATTAAAGGATCAATAGGGGCTTTCAGGACTGCCGACTGGGTCCACGGTCGCCTCATTACCAATTTCTTTTTTGCTCCAGCTTTCTTGTTCAACAACTTTTTATTTGTCGTCGTCGATACACAATACTTGTTTGGTGTAAATAGGGGATTTCACACTATAATAGAATAATGGTTTCAAGTACTTAATGTATTTTCAACTATAACGCCTTTTGTGAATAAGACGGAAAACCGCAATTTTCTCACACGACCCACCGATAGATCCAATATTATTAATTTAATAATTTATTGTTGTAGCGTATTATTATCGTTATCAATTCGGATCTAAATTATCAGAAAATCACCCCCATTCAATAGCAATAATGCATTTTTGTAGATAACGTGTTTGGTATTTTGTTGTTGTTGATGCGTGCCATCTTGCATCGCATTACCTAAAGTGGATGATGATCAATTTCGATTGCATTTAAAATCTGCTGTCTAAAAAGCATACAACTCCCTTATCAGTCCCTTGATCTTACCTAACCCTAATCACCGATATCTAAGCCTAAAAGGGGTCCATATATTGTTATAGTTACACTTCCATGATTCTACCTGGAATCGGATTGATGCCATTTAAATTGAATTTATAAACAACACAAAGATCGGTGATTTTCTGGATTGTAAGGGTGTAATTTCTGTTTAAACCAGAGTGACTATATTTGAATCCGTAGTGTATCTTTTGATTAGTCCACCCCATGCTGGGTAGTTTTTTATTGTAAAATGACATCTGGTTGAGATACTGATAATATTAAAAGCACCTCTATTGGGCCTGTACCTTTCGAAACAATAGTGGTTGTAAAAAAGGCGGAAACAAGGAGAGACTATGAGATGGAAAAATGGGGGGTTGTGTATATGTGTAGCTATCATTAGGGTCGATTGTGTACGGTTCGTATGTTCCATTGAAATTGTTGCAAATTGAATAAATTGCAGGGTTTGCATATGGCGGTTTTTCCATACACACAAACACATTATTACATGTTTTTTTAATGTTTATCCCGCAAATATATAAATCAATGAGTAACCGAAAATGGGATAAACCGCCCCATTTCCAGTCGATCTCTAATGAGAAAAACAATTCGCAAATATGACGGGTTGTTTTTTTGTTGTTGTAATATTGGTGGTGGTGTATTTTTTCAAAATAGGGAAATTTCCAGTTCATCTGCCAACAATCAATACAACAATTTTCCTAGTTCATCGTTGAACAAACGAATATTAATTGGTTTTTATGGTGGTGATTGGTGATTGCTTTGTTGGCAACTATACATATGAAACTCCTCAAACAGGTCGAAATTTTGCGGTCAGCTCCAATCATCGTTGAAACCATAATCCAATAATAACGAATTTGTCATTATTATTATTTTTATTATTTCATTTTCATATTTATTACTGCCGTTTTGATTGTTATTCGTCGATATAGACACGTAACCCAAGTTATTATTATATTCTATTGTGTCTACTAGACACAATTGGTTCAATGGAACGGGAAATTGAACTATACCACTTAGCCTTAACAGGAAACTACAATTTTCTATTGACGACGGAAATCGAGAATGAAGAAACTTTAACAATGATCGGATTCGAAACAATAACAACCAAAGCAAATCGGTGAATTGTCGGGATTTCGGTGAATCTCGTCTAACTGGCATGTTTTCCACAAAGAAACAGGAGCTCCTCTTATTTTATTTGCTTCGAGTTTTTAGAGTTTCTAGAGTTTCTAATTTAGAAGTCCTTAAAAATTGTGGGTTTTATTCCAAAGATTAGATTGAGAGAGCTAGAATCTTTTTTTTTGGAGATTTAGCCACAATATTTAGCAAAAAGTGGGGATTTATCTAAAGAATTGTCCAAACAAATTCTAAATTGTATTTGGAGATTTGGAGTTCACTAGAACTGGAGGATTTAATCCAAAATCTATCCTAAAAGCCTACGAGTAGTGTCTGTCTGTTAACTCACCAGTTAACTCCTCCAAATAATTATTTGTGGCTAGTTGGAAGGTTGAAATTTAGCACAAAACAGGCCGAATTTGCGCTTTTAAACTCACCTGGTTTTGGGGATTCCCCTGTTTGGGGGATTTACGTAATTACGCCAAATTCGGGCTGTCATAAAAATTTTAGGCCTTTTATTGAGTAAATTGGACTTGCCTAGTATTCTCTCAAAAATTTGTCAAAATTCTCTAAAATAATCGATTAGCTTCTAAAATTAACCGGAAAATAACGAAATCTCCTTCTGCTTAAAACGGAGGTTTAGCCAAAAAATTTATCAAAAAAGTAGGGATTTATCCAATGAATCTTCGAAACAAATTCTAAATTGTATTTTCACCAAGATTTGGAGTTTACTGGAACTGGAGGATTTAATCCAAAAATGTTCTAAATTTTGTCCAAAAGACTACGAGTAGTGTCTGTCTGGTAACTCACCAATTAACTCCAAATAATTATTTGTGGCTAGTTGGAAGGTTGAAATTTAGCACAAAACAGGCCGAATTTGCGCTTTTAAACTCACCTGGTTTTGGGGATTCCCCTGTTTTGGGTCATTTACGTAATTACTCCAAATTCGGGCTGTCATTAAAATGCTTGACCTTTTATTGAGTAAATTAGACTTACCACATTCCAAAATTTGTCAAAATTCGCTAAAATAATCGATTAGCTTCTAAAATTAATCAGAAAATAATGAAATTTCATTCTGCTTAAAATGGAGATTTAGACACAAAATTTACCAAAAAAGTGGGGAATTATCTAAAGAATTGTTCAAACAAATTCTAAATTGTATTTGGACATTTGGAGTTCACTAGAACTGGAGGATTTAATCCAAAATCTAGCCTAAAAGACTACGAGTAGTGTCTGTCTGGTAACTCAACAGTTAACTCCAAGTAATTATTTGTGGTTAGTTGAAACTTAGCACAAAAGTTAGTTGAGATTTAGCACAAAACAGGCCGAATTTGCGCTTTTAAACTCACCTGGTTTTGGGGATTCCCCCGTTTGTGTGATTTACGTAATTACGTCAAATTATGCCGAGTATTCTCTCCAAAATCTGTCAAAATTCTCTAAAATAATCGATTAACTTCTATAATTAACCGGAAAATATCGAAATCTCTCTCTGCTTAAAACGGAGATTTAGCCAAAAAATTTATCAAAAAAGTGGGGATTTATCTAATGAATCATCGAAACAAATTCTAAATTGCATTTTCACTAAGATTTGGAGGATTTAATCCAAAAATGTTCTAAATTTTGCCTAAAAGACTACGAGTAGTGTCTGTCTGGTAACTCAACAGTTAACTCCAAATAATTATTTGTGGCTAGTTGAAAGGTTGAGATTTAGCACAAAATAGGCCGAATTTGCGCTTTTAAACTCATCTGATGTTGGGGATTCCCCTGTTTTTGGTGATTTACGTAATTACGCCAAATTCGGACTCTCATTAAAATGTTTGCCCTTTTATTCAGTAAATTGGATTTGCGAAATTCCAAAATTTGTCAAAATTCGCTAAAATAATCGATTAGCTTCTAAAATTAACCGAAAAATAACGAAATCTCCCTTTGCTTAAAACTACAAAGCAATAAACGTTGTAATTAAATTCTTTTCTGTAAATAAATTCGAATATTTATCAATACATCACCCCTTATAGCATCCATCCATTTATCGATGTGTATATGAACACAAACGGATAATGACATAAGGGTATAACTAGTTTATAAGCGCACGGTAAAGATGAAGAAGGGCGAACTGAATTGGCACCCTGGGGGTTAATCGGCGCCTCAATTCCATTGTTTACATACACAGTTGTTGTGTGTTGTGTGTATCTGACCGCGCTTTCAACTATTCTTCAAAAATACAATAGAAACTTTTTGTATCTCTTTATATTTCGTGTATGTGTCGATACAAACCCATATAGATGTGTATAATCCGGCTAATGAGGTGTTTACACCTTGATTTTATGGTGGAACAATAAAAAACCAGTGGCGGCGTTGTTTCTTGTTGATTAAATATAGAGGGAGAATTTGTTGTTTTTATTTGGAAAAGTGAATTAAATTGATGTTAATATCCCTCTTGATGTAGTTTTTATATAAACATCCCTATGTCGTTTTTCCACGATGCAATAAGGGTGTAGATATAGAGGGGGCTTAAATTGTTCTATAGTCTCGCTGTGATACATATTATGTGGACATTTGCACCCGGGGCGATGATGTAATGATTTTTTTTTTGTATCAAACAGGACAATTATAAACGTTTTATTGAATTCGTCCAATTCGACAACATTTGTTGTGGGTTGTAAATGTCTCTAATAATAGATTTTTATTATAATTTGCATTGTTAATAATTCCTTATTGTTTAACCGACTATCCAACATCAATCTAACCTCTGTCAGATTTAATCTTCTTAAATAAAAACACAAAAACCGATCGAAGTGTTTTATTAATAGCTTATACTAGATTGAAAACACGACCCATCAAAGCTCTTAATAATAGCCCTGAAAGCTTTTCGTCTTTGGTCCATTTTTTTTTCAAAATCTCCCTCCCCCCAACTACCCGATAATCTAACAATGTTACGGCCTTTTATACCTGTATCCACTTCCATAAACGAGGATGTTTTTATCTCTTTATGGGTATAAAGCTCTAAATAGGAGCCACCCGTTGGTGTGAACTTTATAGTTACAAATCGTCAATAATGGTTTATATTGGTTGAGGAGGCGTTGGAGCGTATCTAATATTCTCACCTTCAACCACAATTACGCGCTTGATACGTTTAATAGAAACAAACGCAGGGGCGGCTCGTCTACAACTGTAAAATCGTATCGATAATGCAACTTCATTGCGTAAACAATACGATAAGAAATTATCGTAATTGTTGTTTTAAATTCGATTGATCAGCAATTTTAAGTAGTCACGCGTTAAAAATAGTGCGCGAAAACAAGCTAATATGTAAATCAAGTGCAAATTTACTGATAACTGGGGATAGTTTGATAAATACAAATCTTTCGCCATAAAAATCTTGATGGGATTTAAATGAGTTGTCCAAGGAATAGAATGCGGTATTATTTTCATATCACTATCGTGATACATTTTTAATTGAGTTTCTTTAATTATGGGAAAGTCCTAATTGAGAAAAATACAATAAAAGTTGTAAATTTGAAATGTTCAAAAATGAAACAACGTAATCAACCAATTAATTAGCTGATTATTTGTTCGTTATTATCAGAGAGTTTTATTTATACGGAAGACTATGGAGCAACACCTAGTGATAACCCCAAAAATTCTAAAAATAAATAGCACTATGATCAGGCCCGAATTGGCCAAGGCGGACAGGCGGAGGCCACCATTAGGAGGTCCTTTTGAATTGTTATTTTATTATTAAAGATAATTAAACAGCAATTTTGAATAAGCGATATCGCTAGTTTTCGGAAATATCACAAACATTGGAACAGATTTAAAACGAGAATTTCAAGTTGGATCTAAGTGTTTTCGTTTCAGAAAATTTGGAGCTATAGAAGAAAATTTTCTAATATTTTTATGATTTTCCTCATAACTTGACCAATGTTGTTTGTTTTGTCGATGATTTTGGGAGAGTTTATAGAAATCCAAGAAACTCCCTAATCGGCTTGTTAGTTTTCCCGGAAATTGTCAAAAATTAAAAGGCTTGTATTACACGTTTTCGATTTACTATCCAAACAATAACCGATAACTTGCTTATCTTCATAAATATCGCAATCAATCAAACAGAATTAAAAGAGCAGTACTAGAGGTTTTTCTTTTCGAAAAATTGCGCTTGAATTCGAATTTATAGACGAAAATCTAGGAGCAAAATTTTGCTATATTTTTGCACATTCTTCTATATTTTCGCCGCTAATTTAGCCAGTCTTATAAATTTACGAGTAATTTTTCCACATGACAAAGAAAAAGGAAAGCGCTTTCTAAATCTCCAAAAAATTTTCCAGTTGGCTAATGATTTTGGCGGAATTTATACAAAATGGAAAGCGCGTTTCCAATATTCGAGAAACTCCCTAATTGGCAAGCTAGTTTTCCGCGAAATTGCCAAAAATTGAAAGGCTTGTATTAGATACACATTTTCGATTTAGTGTCCAAACTATAACCAATAACTTGCTTATTTTCTTCAATCTTGCTATGAATTAAACAGAATTAGAAAGAATAGGATTAGAGAAGGTTTTTCTTTTTCGAAAAATTGTGCTGAAATATTGTAATATTTTTGCGCATTCTTCTATATTTTCGCCTCTAATTTAGCCAAAATTTCAAATTTACGAGTAATTCTTGCACATTACAAAGAAAAAGAAAAGCGCTTTCTAAATCTCCAAAAAATTTTCCAATTGGCTTACTAATTTTGCGGAAAATCTTGAAACATTGAAGGGCTTCTATTGCACGCTTTTTCCGATTAGAATAAGAATTCTTCTATATTTTCGCCTCTAATTTAGCCTGTCTTATAAATTTACGAGTAATTTTTCCACATTACAAAGAAAAAGGAAAGCGCTTTCTAAATTTCCAAAAATTTATACAAAATGGAAAACGCTTTTTCAATATTCAAGAAACTCGCTAATCGGCTTGCTAGTTTTCCCCGAAATTGCCAAAAATTGAAAGGCTTGTATTACACGTTTTCGATTTAGTGTCCAAACAATAACTGATAACTTGCTTATTTTCTTAAATATTGCTATGAATTAAACAGAATTAGAAAGAGGGGCATTTTTCTTTTTCGAAAAATTGTACTAAAATTTTGCTATATTTTTGCACATTCTTCTATATTTTCGTCTCTAATTTAGCCAATATTCCAAATTTACGAGTAATTCTAGCACATTACAAAGAAAAAAGAAAGCTCTTTATAAATCCCCAAAAATTTCTCCACTTGGCTTACTAGTTTTGCGGAAAATCTTGAAAAATTAAAGGGCTTCTATTGCACGCTTTTTCCGATTAGAATAAGAATTTTAAGAATTATCCGAGAAAAGTTTTTCTCTTCTAATTCCGTTTTGGTCATTAGGATCTGTTTGGAAATCAAGCAAAAGTCGTTGGCTCTTGCCACATGATGAAGATCTGGGAGCCAAAATGGCCCAGTCCGGTACTGACTATGTTTCTAATAAAGCAGACGCACAGTTCATTAATTACATTATAGATTATCACCCACGCTTATGATGGATGTCATTTTAATAATTTAGCAATAATCCTTGTGTGGATATCTAAATTTCTAAAATTTTCTAATCTTTTCGTTTATCGTATGGTTTTCGTCAAAATCACTCTTTAATGACTAATAATCTTCTATTTCTATTATTTATTAGAAATTTCTAAAAATTTCTAATCTTTTCAATTATCGTATGGTTTTCTTCAAAATCACTCTTTAATGACAAATAATCTTATTTTTGTATTATTTATTAGAATTGTATCAAATTGAGATGAATTCTTCTCGCTTTCAATTCTTTTAATAAACAAGATAAGAATTTCTCGTCTTCTACAAATCAATCTTAATCGAGGATTTCGCTGTTTCCTGCCCTATTCGTTTACGGTGATTATTAAAGAAACAATTCCTTATATCGCAGATTGAGTAGAGGAAATAACTGAATCTATTCAGATTGTTGCTTATTTTTTTAACCGGGTGGTAGTTTTATCGATTCTACGATTAAAAATAACCGAATTAATAGATTAATCGAACAGGACAGGATTACGGACCGGGGCGAACATCATTGATATTAAATGTGAATCAGATATGAATTTGGTTGATAATCTAGTTTAATGTAGGGGTCGTTTCGAGGATAATTTCGTTATACGGCATATACGGACATGGTTTAGAATTAAAAGCGTTGAGAGGTAGATCGTTAGAATTCCGACCGTGTTAAATTTATTGATGGGAAAAACAAGAAACCCCAACAATAATCGAATTATAAAATTTAGGCGAATTAGACAAATTGCAATGATCGATTGGAATTTTTCAATAGTTTCTTTTCTATCAATTTAGTCGTTTTGATTTGGGATTTTTATTAGAGAAACCGGCAACAACTCAGACAGGATAAGACTGTCAATTTCCGTCAACTTTGGAAATGAGAGACGCGAATTGAAAACTGATTGGATCCTGGAAAATTCATCAGCTCTTTTAATTTGTTCCTTTTTAATCCGACTGAGATAGAGAAAAGAGGTGATTAAATCTAAAAATAATCCAATTATAATCAACGATAATTCATTAGATTCCCCCTAATTGTTTCCGTGCCTTATATTTCCAAAATAATAAAACAAAATTAACATTAATTCGAATTAATTTCCAATAAGAATAAATTTTTCAAAAATCGAGCGTAATTTGAGAGGGTTGAAAATTGGCGCCATCTCTGATTACCACCCGGAATTACCAAAAGGGTAGTTTTATAGATTTCTATTACTTCAAATCCAACTCGATAGTTCATCGTCTCGTTAATAGAGGTCGTATCGATGCTTAATTAACAATTTAATAGTAACAATCGAGAAAATTGACATAATTGGAGATAATTGAAGAAAAAATATTAAAATATCGAAAAGTCGTTGACTGTTAATTAGATATAGCAAATACCAGTCGCATTTGTCCTATTAAATATAAATATTTATAAAATAATGACGATAATAGTAATAATATTGATCATTATGATAATTTATGTAAATTTCGGTATTAGTTGCATCAACAACAATTGTAAGAATTTATTAATAAACATCAATGTACGATTCGTTGGCGAATTATTTCCGATAAACCGCTGGACGAAAAATAAAACCGTCTGATGCAATACTCGCTAAATTTTCTAAATTCCCAACAATTGACAATTATTTTTCGGTACTTTACAAATAAACATATTGTACAATGATAAATGATAATTGTTGTTTAATAAAAGATATTTCCAATAAATTGATTAGGAAATTATTGAAAAAAAAACTGCTGTATCCCTATAAAGCATTCCTATTGGTTAAAGATAAACGATTGCAACAAAATTTATTTCAAACAGCCGAGAAAAAGATTCAGAAATTAAGCAATCATTTCGTCAATTTATTTGCATGAATTTTTAGAGGGATTTATTACAAAATTGGTGTTTACGTCTGTTTATCAACGCAAATTTTACAATTACACATTAATTGTGCGGTAGAGTAAAATAAAGAATAATGATATTTAATTAGAGACAATTTCATCAGCTTATCAGTAAGCTGAAAGATTACATCATCTATTTTTGAGTATCTTGTAACTATAAAACGAAACCACAGTCTGTTTAGTGGATATTCTCAATAAAGCGTTCACAGTGTCCACTGTTGCGATACCAGTTCTATCGTTGTTGTTTTCTTCAACAAATCTTCAAGAAATCTTCAACAAAAAAATGGCCAACATCGATTACAGCTATTTTATCAGCACCCATTCTTCTAGACGGCGACCAGCAATGACTCGCGAATTATGTAAGTCTAATTATCAAAAGAAACAATGAATTCTAATCGTTTGGATTATAGCAAAACACGCGTATTTGGCCCCGAAATCGTTGATCTCGCTAGCTGAAGGTGTACCGAACGAGATTTCCTTCCCGTTTGAGAAAATCCAAATCCAATTGAAAGGCGGATCATCGTTCACCATACAAGGCGAACAATTAAACGACGGCTTACGTTACATACCATCGCAGGGCTATCCGCCGTTGTTGAAAACATTAAACGAATTCATGTTGCGCGTCCACGATCCACCCCGTTGGTCCGAACGGGATATGATCATCTCGAACGGCTCCCAGGACGGTATCAGTAAAGTGATTGAAATGTGTTTGGAAGAGGGCGATCCGGTTCTTGTTCCGAATCCGGTTTATGCCGGTGTTGATGTTGTGGTAAGTCGATTTTGGTGGTTGTCAATTTGCGTTGATTTCGGGGGTGTTTTAGTTGAAACCGTTCAAGGCGGAAGTGATCGGTATTGATCACGATCAATACGGGATGAGTGCCCAGAAATTGGTGAATATTTTGGAGAGTCGCAAGGCGAAATATACGGAAGAGGGTGGCGGCTGGAGGATGCCGAAATTGTTGTACATGAATCCGACAGGATCGAACCCGACTGGCACAACAATGACACTGGAACGGCGCAAAGAAATCTATAATATCTGCTGTAAATACAATATTTTGATCGTTGAAGATGATGCTTATTGCTTCTTGCATTTCCTCGACGAACAACCGGCGTCGTTCTTATCGTTGGACACGGAGAATCGCGTCGTACGGCTCGATTCGTTATCGAAAGTATTAGGTTCAGGACTACGGGTAGCCTGGATAACTGGGCCGAAACCGTTGATTAGCAACATTGAATTGCACATCCAAAGCGGATATTTACATTCAAGCTCAATGTCACAGGTTAGTCTCAAATTTATACACATTTGGGGCGATAACCTCTCATTTAGGTTACCCCAAAATCGGCGGCTCGTACAAAAATTTCGCTCAATTGTGTCGTAACGCACCAGATTTGATGATAATGTCGAAATCGCAACTTGACGTCAATTTTATTTTTTTAATTTTTACTAAATATTTATCAAATCATTATCTTCTGACTTATTTAAATTATTTTTCAACACTTCGAGGCACTTTGTTTGTTATAAAATTTCTAAAACCAGTAAAATCCAGTTCGCTAATCTGACCTTTCAACCGAAATCATTTACTCATTTTATTTCCAGGTCATTATTGATAATTTGTTTAAAACATGGGGCTTTGAGAAGCTACTTTCACATATGAATTTCGTTAAAGAATATTACAAAGCCCGGCGCGATCTAACATTGGCTTCGATGGAGCGCCATTTGAAGGGCCTCTGCGACTGGACTATCCCGACCGGTGGCCTCTTCGTCTGGATCAAAGTCCGTGGTGTTTCTGATGTTTACGAAATGTTGATGACACGTGGCTTGAAGAAGGGTGTCACTTTTGTGCCGGGACACGCGTTCATGGCCGATCCGACACAAGCCTGCCACTGTATCCGGGCATCGTACAGTAAAGTCAACCCCAAACAGGTCGACAAAGCCATGCGATTGTTGGCCGAATTGATCCGCGAAGAGCACGATTTGTTGCGTAAGAAATTGGAGAATTGTACTTAATTTTTATGAACGGAAACCTAAAAGGTTTCCAATTTACAAATATTTACAAATTTGTCTTGAATATGGGTTAGTCCTTTTTTTTTAATACAAAAAAGGGCCGAATTGGGGGTCGCTTTTTATTGATTTTTATATTAATTATGGCAACTGTCGTGGAGAGGGCGATGTTATACAATTTTGTACTGATTTCTGCATGTTTTTCTACTATTTTCTATTATTATTCTATTTTATACAAAAATACTACTACTAGATTAATATGTAAACATGTATTATCACTATTATTATAATTACTATTGATAAAAATAAATTAATATCAACTGAGCCCATTGTTCTATTTATCAGAAATTGATTACACCTAGAACAAAGTTTAAATACTTAAAAATATGAATGAAAAATTGATAAAGACATACTATTACACTGATTTATTACTATTTTTTATCAAACAATAACAACATTCAAATTTCCAACTAATTTCATCTACTACTCCACAGATGGCGCTAATTAATCTAGTTTTCTAAAGTCCTTATATGTATAAAGTACCGCAATTGGCATCCATTTTGTGTCTGAAATCTGACGCCAACTTCAAACAAAATGGAAAAAGGCAGGCTCTTGCCAGTTATATTGGTGATGGTAGGCAACATTAAATACTTAAAATTTAAATTTTTAAAATGTTGATGATCAGTGTCATTCATTAGTTATTATTTACTGTTTTCTATTAAATGAAGGTCACCTTCTGTCAGGCAGCCTTGTTGTGTCTAGAAAATGTACTTCTCTCTCTAACACATTTGAACATTGAATTGCGGTACTTTATACATATAGGGACTTTACAGTTTTCTTCAAAAATGACGTATTTTTCCTAATAGATGGCGCCAAACTACATTTTCAAACAAATACATAATCGGTACATGTACTAGAAACATCACAGGATGAATCTATCTCACTTTTAATTATTCTCTCCTTTATTACCAGGAAATTTAATGATTTAAGATGGAAGAACATTGATTTCGTTAAAAATCAGTTTTCGTTTTAATTCTGTTTGATTTCAGCCGGATTTCGTCGGTCTTGTTTATCTATTTTGCGTGCGCTTCGTTATCGGAAAAGCGGTGGAAATAAGGCCAAAAAAAATCCAACAATCCATTTGTAATATATGGATCTGTGTACATGTACATCCATATACACGTCCAGGCCGTGTTTCACCGTTCCAGGGCTTAGTAACGGTCGGCTTTGTTGGCATTACACTTTATACATAAATCTACAAGATACATAACTCTCCGCCGGGATCAGGCCAGCCCAACATATCCAGTTAGTCGAACTAAACAAACATGTATGGGCTAAATTATACCGACTAAATATCCATACATCGTTTCTACATAAATAAAACCATTGGCTTTTTGAAGAGAACTGGAATCTCGTAAATTTAACAAATGGACGCAGTTTTAGAGCAACTATAGCGCAGATTATAGCGCAAATTGCTTATTTTAATAAGCGATTAATAATTCCTGGGGCTTGGAACTTGGATTTTAGGTACAAATGATCACTTAAGAGTTGCACAATATGGGGGTATAGAGTTTATAATGAAAATAAGTTCTTTATTTTGACCCAAATCATATCAAATCTGCAAATTATCACAGTAAGTATAAACTAAATTCAAAAATTATTTATTTTATTCAATAAAACAACAATTTTAATCGAACATCACTAAAATAGAAATTTTGAGGTTAGAATTGAAGTAAACAGTAGAGATTCTAGTTATACGAAGTTGTCAACCCATTTTAGAGGAGCGCGCAATTTGAATTTCCTCCCAAATTTCCTCAAAATTCGTTAATATTTACAGTAGGATTAATAATCGATTTATCTCGTTATTGATAAAAGAATAGTTAATTATTTATCAACGAGATTATAATTAACCCTTTTTCTATTACGATTTTGATACCCGATATAAAAGATTCAACCCTTAATTGTACTATTTTTGTCAGTTTTTAGTTAACGTTTTAAATAAATAAGGGTTAGACCGTTATAATTCTAAATAGCACAACTAAATATAAAAAAAAACATCAATTTTGAATCTAAACACTTAGATATTCACGATTAATTTGGAAAGTTAGCCGTTTTTTAGGCTAAAATTAAACTGTTGTTTTAATCGATATCGTTATAAAACTTTAGTGAGGATATTATTGAAGTCAATAGAATTTTTGTTATATTGTAAACATATATGTGTACTTAATTAGAACGGTAACTGTTAGAGTGTATAAATGTAAAAATGGGGAAAAGTATATAATTCATCGCCGAAACATACCAGTAGTAGGCAATAATGCAACCCCCTCTAATATCCAAGTATACCTCCAGTATAGGGACGGTTTCACGCTTTATATCTCTTTTATTTCCCATTTTATTTTATGTTTATGCCGTGATTTCGTACAGTAATAATAATAAAAAATATTATATTGCAATGGTCCCAATAAAAGCTAATTTTTATCATCGAAACCAACCGAATGTTTTATCAATTTCCCGATTAATTCCACCAAAATTATAATTTTGTAATTTGACAATTTTCCTCTTCAGTGCTGGAAATATTCTACAACGAACCAACATATATTGTAAGATTTATGCAGTGAGTAATTTAAAAGTTTATTCGGGGGTGGAAATCCATTAGAGAGGTGACGTGAAAAGCAGGGCGGAGCGCTTCTATATTAATTAAGGGCTACCTGTCACTAACCGGCCCGTCTCGTGATGGATGGCCCCATAGGCGGCACATAAAACCGACGTCTTCACCCGCCAAATACACCACATTCACCCCCTAATATCGATATTATTACCGAATATTCAAAACTATTTTAATCAACACGATTAGCGAAAGTTTAAATTCAATTATTGTTAGAATTGGGTTAAATTTGGGGTGTTTTAAGGGTAACTACGACACTGTAATTTATGACAGTGGCGTTGATGATGGTGCTTTTTCTATATAATTCCGACTTTGTTGGTTTTATTGAAGCGTCGCGACGCGTGGCCGACCATTTTCCTCGCTAATGCATCCTGACATTTGCCAATCATTTCCTTCCGGATGCCTCTTCGAATAGTCCACCGATGTTGTTGATAATGGAAATAAATTCGATCGAAATTGCTTCCTTTTGTTCAATTTCACCACCATTATTTTGAAAAAAATTTACAAGCAACGGATTAATTTCAGTTGTTATTATATTCATAAGGTTATGAAGGAAAGGCAACAAAAAAAAACTAATAACAGCATTACAAACTGGATTAACTTTGGGGTACACGAGGGGATGAAAGACTAGTATTGGCAGGGTTGATAATGCGAAACACGTGACCACAGCTTACTTGATCCGCAATATGTTGGCGTTCGTGATTTATTGATACCGACATGAACACTCAATTAGGCTGAATGAAGGTATGAAGTTCGGATAGGGTTGAATATTTCACATATTCCCTCAAATTAAATTTGCAATATATTGGGGAAGAAATTAGCAAGAATCTGGCGAATTTTTCTAGTTCATTCGTTTCGATCGAAATCTAGTTGGCAATAGGGGTGGTTTTTCGTCTTCAGGTCGTTTCCTGGTGGTGGTTCTAAACGGTTGTGTTGCGATAAAAAATATGAAATATTAAGATTACAGGGGGTCACATTCGGGCTCAACGTTGATTGTGCCCGAGGAAAAAGGGCAATTTTTATGCTCGTTGTGCTGTCGTGATCCTCGGATGCTTTATTTTATTCTAGTGGCTGGGGGAGGCAGGATCAAAGGATCGTCCAGGTCATTGCTACAGATAACTCTAACTTACAGTCGACTATATTGAGGGGTGAATACTGGCACTATTTTATAATTTTCAGTTGTATCGTTATAATTATATTAATATTATTTTTAGATGATTCGCGGTAATGTTGTGGGG
The DNA here is from genome assembly GCA_020740385.1 of Mylabris phalerata. Lineage (NCBI taxonomy): Eukaryota > Metazoa > Arthropoda > Insecta > Coleoptera > Meloidae > Mylabris > Mylabris phalerata. The sequence goes on from JAJEOX010000222.1 coordinate 911,762, forward strand.
GTTGTATTAGATGAAGAACAATGACAATGGAATGTGATAAAAGGGAAGCAGTGTTTTTCCAATGATGCTTTTCTGTCGGGTCCATTATCTTGCAACACATTAAGCGTCGCGTCTGTGAAATATGTATAATAACACTATGCATAATACAGAGACGCCCCGCGGGGACGGCCGTCGTGACGCTCATCCCTGACACCCAAAAACCGAAATTGCTATTTTAATTTTTAAATCGCACACACACCACCACACAAAACTATACGATAGAATCGTAATTTTATTTAAATTAAACCAAAAAAAGCATCGAATATATTTCACGTTGAAAATAGTCGTTCATTAGTAAAATTTTATAAAATTTTCCAATATTCCTGTTGATTATTTCATTATTAAAGTAGGACTTTATAGAGGAATTGTTTCGTTATAAATATTGTATTCTAGTACAACAACGATGAGATATTTCAACCGTAAACCAAAGATCAAAGGTAACAATTTCGATGGAAATTTCACTTCCAATACAGGTAAATCATTGAGTTTGATTAAATCACATATTTCAAATAATACAAATATTTCAATGCATTACCTTTGTATTCAACTTATAACTTACGAATTATACAAATCGTTATGCTCTTTTAATTGTTATTTGATAATTTATCGATAATTCGCCTAATAATCTATTCATATTTACATATTATAAAATAATTCCAATTCTAAACAATTCCACTAATAAAAGATTCCACTGATCAATGTTTACAAATCCACCTCAACACGCCCCTAATTTATACAGGGTGTACCTATTTCACCTAGAAGTTGGCTATGATTTTGTTATGTAGTGTCGTAGCTTATTTCAGCTAAATGTAGTAGAATGGAGCTACGACCCTGATATCAAAGACGCTGCCTATTTCTAGAAATAGCGTTCCACACGCTTCAACATTATACAAAAGTGATAATTTTAATGTTTATGTGAGGAAATATTTCAAAAAAATCTAGGAGGGACTTTGGAGATTATTTGAGCAAAATTTTAGTCTTGTAGCTCATTTGAAAGTTCGTTTCTGACCCGGTTGCGATTTTTAAAGTCGAATTACACAATCAGATAACCTAGAGATAATCCATCATTGATTTTTTACTGATGGAATTTTGGTAAAATGATCAGGGGCCGTTCTATAAATTTTTAAAATATTTCTTTCGTCGACCAAACAAGGACTTCCTTTCCTCAATTCTTCTCCTTTCAATTAATCTAATTTTTCTACTAAAAAATTGCTGACTTTAAAGTTTATATGGATAATAATTTGAGAAATATTTCAAAAAATTCAAGGAGGGGCTTGAAGATTATTTGAGCAAAATTTTAGCCTCGTAGCTCATTTGATCACGTCGCGCTTTTTGAAATCGAGTTACACAATCAGACAACTCAACGATGCTCTCAACATTGATTTTTTTCGTGTTTCTCCATTTTATTTCAGAATGGGTAGAAATAATTCCCATTTATTATGGAATGCGATGAAGAAAATGATGCAAAATAAGCATTTTTGACCATCTTATCGATGAGCCACAGGGTTGAAATTTTGGTAAAATCATCAGGGATCCTTCTATAAATTCCTAAAATATTTCTTTCGTCGGCCAAACAAGAACTTACTTTCCTTAAATTTTCTCCTTTCAATTAATCTAATTATTCTACTAAAAATTGCTGATTTTAAAGTTTACATGGAAAATAATTCGAGAGATATTTCAAAAAATTCGAGGAGGGACTTTGGACATTATTTGAGCAACTTTTTAGCCTAGTAGCGATTTTTGAAATTGAGTTACACCATCAGACAATTCGACGATGCTCCCAACATTGATTTTTTCGTGTTTCTTCATTTAATTCGGGAATGGGTAGAAATAATTCCCATTTATTATGGAATGTGATGAAGAAAAGCAAGCATTTTTGACCAACGTACCGATGAGCCAAAGGGTTGAAATTTTGGTAAAATGATCGGGGACCCTTCTATAAATTCTTAAAATATTTCTTCATCGGCCAAACAAGAACTTCCTTTCTTCAATTCTTCTCCTTTCATTAATCTAATTTTTATTTCAAAAAATTCGAGGAGGGACTTTGGAGCAAAATTTTAGCCTAGTAGCTCAATTGACCACGTCGCGATTTTTGAAATCGAGTTACACAATCAGACAACTCAACATTAATTTTTGCATCTTTCTTCTTTATTATGGAATGTGATGAAGAAAATGATCCAAAACAAGCAGTTTTGACCAACTTACCGATGAGCCAAAGAGTTGAAATTTTGGTAAAATGATCAGGGACACTTCTATAAATTCTTAGAATTTTTCTTTCGTCGGCCAAACAAGGACCTCCTTTCTTTAATTCTTCTCCTTTCATTAATCTAATTTTTCTACTAAAAAATTGCTAATTTTAAAGTTTATTCGAGACGGGACTTTGGAGATGATTTGAGCAAAATTTTAGCCTAGTAGCGATTTTTGAAATCGAGTTACACAATCAGACAATTCGACGATACTCCCAGCATTGATTTTTTCGTGTTTCTTCATTTAATTCCGGAATGGGTAGAAATAATTCCGCTTTATTATGGAATGCGATGAAGAAAATGATCCAAAACAAGCACTTTTGACCAACTTACCCATGAACCACAGGGTTGAAATTTTGGTAGAATTTGGTAAAAATGAGGGACCCTTCTATAAATTCTTAAAATATTTCTTTCTCCAAACAAGGACTTCCTTTCCTTAATTCTTCTCCTTTCAATTAATCTAATTTTTCTACTCAAATCTCTTGTGCCTCTAGTTTAGACACCTCTTTGCAGTTTTATCTACAAGTAAGAATTCTCTCCAGTGGAAATTTTGCCGCTTTGATTGCAATGTTATCTCGTCTGGAAACGTCATATACGATTATGATCATCCGGGAATTGCAATAAATTCACTCTTACCTGTTATTAAGCCGCATATTCTCTAACGTTATTGTTTTATTATCCTGTCAATCTTCATCGATTCTTATTTGCTACTTGACAAAGGATGTTTTCGTAAATCAGCCCCCTTTTATGTACAAATATAGAGAGAATCACCTGAGAAATTGATTGTTTCGATTTAGGGATTATTGATCGGCACGTGACCGGCACGTGTACATAAACAAGTTCATCCTTTTGATCAATTCATTAATATGAAAACAGTGATTTTGTAGATTTGTCGAAATAGACAATAATTAAATAACGACCACCTGGAGTTTTCATTAACTATCCCTTTTCAAATCGTCCATTAATAATGGGACGTTCTTTTTTTAATTTCGATAGTTGTGAGCGATAATCGATAAGATTGTTGTTGTTATAGAAAAAACAGATGTTGATAGTGAACGATTCCAATCAACGAAATAGAAACAACACCGTGCGAAATAAATTGGAATTCAACACATACTGTCGATTGCAGTACACCCCCGTTTCGAAAATTGAATTACCCACCAATCTAAAATCTATCAATCAAAAACATCCCTTTTTTCTATCATTGTCTACAATTTCTATCATCAATTTAATTGTTAGTGTTCTTTTAAAGAAAACCAACAATTTTAACTGGCCGATAATGAAATCTTTGTACCAATCGATAGACGATAGATAGAAACAAAGCAGGTTGTATTGTGGTGTTGGTGTATACGCCATTTTACGTCCCATGGGAGACGAGACCGAGTGCAGTTTCGTGTCGGCATTATTCTTGATTTCCTGCTGTGACGGCTCCGTTGTTGTATTCGCTCCTATTCTCCTGCTCGGCAGGCTGGTGCTGCTGTTTCTGCTACAATTCCATTGAATGTCCGCGTCTTCGCCGGATGAACCACCCCTCTTGCTGCAGTTCAACAAATTTAATTAGGGGTGATTCTTCTAAAATCGTTGTAGTTATGGAAATTGGACGGCTATCCTGGGGGGCAAGGCTACTAACTACTTATATAAGCTATTAATTATGATGATGGTGTTAATGTATGTGAAACGGATTCTACTTACACTTGAAGGACAGTTTTGTTGCTGAATCTTTTGACTTTTAATTAGATAGTTGTTTCTAAAACTAGCTACTTATAGCAGTTTGTTGCTTTTTTCTTTACGTTTTGGACGACTTTCAACAAGATTTCCATTTATGATGAGTTTAGTCGAAAATAAACAACTCGGGAGGAAAAAAACAATTTTACCCCACCGAAAAAAACGTAAAGCGAATCTCATTTAGATTTCTAAGTCTATCCACTGTTTGAAGAGGGTCAAACTTAATTTAAAAACTTATTATTCTCATTTTTGTTCGTTTTTTTGACTGGCTGCCTTTAAATTATTTGCTCCTCGGGTAGATTAAATTGTCTTTAATAACGCAAATTAAGTAGCTTCCGGTTTTTTATTCGCTTTAAAAATCACCCATTGAACAGCGAACAAATCAAAATTTACAATTTTCGTAATTTTTAATAAAAACGCGGATAGTTCAACCGGAATCCGGATACAAATAGAATATTGTCTAGTTAGTTTCACCCCAAATAGCGTAGTAGAATCAGGAATGTTGAAATAAATTTCCCTTTGACTGTTCCATATAAATATAGATATAATTATGTGTGTGTGTTGGATATATTTCAAGGGATGTTATACGCAATAATTCAGCGCCATGCGATATCGCATGGCAACGGCAGCGCATATTTGACGACGATGCGCCTGCTATCCTCATCTAACCACCGCTACCACCACTACAACCCGCCACCATTACAACATAAGCTTTCAAGTTTCAATTTTGTGTTGTTGCACAACGGTACAAGTGGAAAGATTGTGGAATTTGAAAATTTATTAATAACAAGCATCAAACCAAAGAGACAAAGATCCAATATTAAATAAATCACTAGTACTTTGAGGGGTGGAATTCGAAATTCGCATTATAAATTCAAATAAAAATATCGATTATTTAATCTTTTTTACTTCTATTTTAATTAGAATTGTCTAATATTGTAGAAAATCACCGAAAATCTACCGAATTACGAAATCTGGGAATAAGGGGGCGTCGAGTCTCGATCCTATAATAGTACTTCGATCAGGCCAATCTCTCCCTCGAGTCTCACTTCATTATTGACCCATTCTGTTGATACGTTGACAGACAGATTTAAGAAACTGTTATGTCCTCGTTTGTATATTCTCGACTGATGAAATTAATAAAAAAAAAACGTTCTATTGCCAAGATTAGATCGATAATGATCGATTTTCTATATCACTTTTCGTTTCAATCCAAGTTAAAGTGTAATTTTCTTGGAGAAAACGCTCGTTTAGAATTTAATTAAATCAGGTAGATAGTTGGTGAGAATTAACAATGTTGTTGTGTTTTTTTTGTACTGAAACTTGTTAAATTTGCATAGGAAAATAATAAATATTCAATAGCAAATAAGAAGACAGTCATTGTTATATTTATAATCACACAATACGTGTGCAGTTACAGTAAATTAAACAATTGTGTGCAAAAAACACGCCAGAGGTAAAATTTAAAATTATTTCTCTTAGAGCTTAGAAAATTTCATCTTGTAGATTCAAAATTAAGGGATATTAAGAGGTATTTCACCTTGCACCCGTACTAAATTTGGTAAACAGAAAGCTTAAGCATTTTCAATCAAATTTAGGGATGAAATTTTAGAATTTAAGACTACATTTCAAAATACTCATCTATTTTAGTAAATTTCGCTATTTGGAAGCAATTTTTAGTCAATTAGTCTTCATCCAGATTTTAGCCATTTGGTACTAAATTACGATAGCGATTTTGAACAAATCTGGATAATGAAACATTTTGGGGCTTTTAAGACTCTTCTAACCCAAATTTTGTCATTGGTAGTCTTTAATTATTTGGTGAACAATTCGTAAAATATTTCGTGGAAGTGTAGTGAATGTCTTTAGGGAACATTCTAGCAAAAATTGAACCCCTTAGCTCATCGGTTAGTCGATCAAAAACCCCTTTTTGGACAATAAAGGCCAAAAGTATTTTGGACTAAAAGCCAAAAATTTGTTTTTAAAATTGATCTTCCCTACTTTATTAACCCCCAATAGTTTTGATTTCACATTGCGCGCTTGTGCAAAAATTCGAATTTAGTCTTAAGATTTTGAATAAACACCACTAGGTACCTTTCTTAAGATTTTGATCTGACAACCAGAAGGGTGAAATGTTTTATACGAATCGAAATTTGAGTAGTTTCATGCTTTAATCTTTCGCTTTTACCTACCAGTTTAGCACAGAAGTGGGGAAATTGATTTCTAAGCTGGGAAATAAAGGCAAAATTTTGTCCTCTAGATGGTGCTTTGGTTTTGGCAATTGACAAGACTAGAATTCGTGCTGTAGTTGTATGTTTCTACCTTGATTTCCGTGTCTGTATATTCGGCAACTGTTGGCAATACGAAAAGTTTAATTACTTTTTTGATTAAAACTGTCGACAGTAGGAACGTACGTTTAAGTACACGATAGAAGAGCGTGCCTTTGAGTTTCCGGTCGACTTTTTCGGGGGTTGTTGTTGTTGGCGGCGGCGGTGGCGGCGTTAACAACGAACATCGGCGCTTTCATTTGAAACGCATCGTCTTCCTGAAAGAGCCTACCCACCACATCCGTTACTATTTTACCACCACCAGAAATATAAGAGAATAGAAGCGTAGCAAAAGGATATTGTTATAGCAATGGGGGCGAGCCACGCCTGTTCCAACATTGACTCCGCCTGGCCAGGGGTCGGGGTCCTATTGGTTCGCCTCCCACTCGTTGATTCTATTCCAGCATCAACACAACACACATATTCAACAATTCAGTATCAAATCAGTACTCATTAAATAAACAGTGCAGTGCGTCAGTTTTAGAGAATATCATTGTGTTTCTATCTATATATTTAGTTACATATATATACAAATAACTATCCAGAAACATGCTCAACAATCTAGGTCCTGTCGGTAAGTTAGTGGGGGCCATACTAATTGACGCTAAAGTCTTTAGTGATTCAGCGTACTAACGATAGGCTAGTTAAATGGGGTCTAAATTGAAGCTGCCTCGCCCTCATTAAGCCAATATCGTCGGGCCGCTCCGGTAGGCCATGCAATTAGGGACAGCACCCACACATCCAGACACATGAACCGTACACGCATACACACTTTATACTTTTCAGTTTTTACTAATCTCAACGTCTTTAAACGTACTTGCATACATGCAAAAGCTCAGCCGTATCAGTCAAAATCATCAGCGTTTAGTCGGAATGGGGCAACTAGTGCCACTAGTGCCGCCGCCGGGCCGTACCCAACCAACTAAATAAATAGTGATAAAATAATCAATCGGTAGCCAAGTCTAGACGCGATGATGATGATGATGATGATAATCGTTAGTAGTGATGAAATTAAAATTGCCGGTGATAAACCGTGATTTTATTACCGTTTTACGATGATGGTAGGTACGTATCGGTGAACGTTCAGTGATTGTGCAAGAACGCCTGAAAACTTTCTAACTAGCCTATCAAAAATCAATTGATGAAATGCGTCAAATTAAAAAGTTTTCATTGCAGGTATAAAAGAGATGTGCGGTGAAGACCTGAAAACGACACCAAAACGAACTCAAGGTTCTAGATCAGCCACGTTTAAGCGGTTTATGCGACGGCGGCTTATCACAATTGGGTAATTCGTTAACGAACAGTAATTCGAATGATGGTGATAAACCGACGAAACAGAAACGCCATCGGACTAGATTCACACCGGCACAATTGAATGAATTAGAACGCTGCTTCTCCAAGACGCATTATCCTGATATTTTTATGCGCGAAGAGATCGCCATGCGGATCGGCTTGACCGAATCACGGGTCCAAGTAAGTCGATTTTTCAATTCTAATCATTATTGAATTAATTGTGGTGGAAATTGTGCAAGTTTGAGATTCAATTCAATTCGTTTTAATTAAATCGAAACAAGTTCGAGTAAGTTGGCAATCCTCTGCGGTGTTTCAGGATTACGATTAGACGGTGTGGCTTTTGAGATTTGCACGGTAAACTTGTGGGTGTGAGTGAATCACAATGCGGCATTATTGTTTAGAAATTATCGTTAAAAAGTGACATGAAAGCTACGCGAAAAATGCATCACGATGTGTTGTTTTCCGTCTCGACAAAAAGTGTAAATGGTGCACTAATGAAAAATGTCCATTAACACTGAATTCATTTCAGCGCGCAATTCTCGCTATTTTATTCCAATAATTTTAAACTTAAATGGAATAATCTTGTAGAATTTCCGATTTTTCAACCAAATAGTTCGAGTGTCAATCATCTATTCCATACAATAGATAAGATAAAGTGCAAAATTATTGAGATGCCGGTTCCAACCGCATCAAATCATCACTCTTCATTAAACATTTATACAGACATTTGACTGTATAATGAACCGTGCTCTTTTCGTCATCCAAACACATTTAGGGGTGAGTTACTCTACAATCCCACGAGTACAAATAGAGGGTATAATCGAACTCACCCCTATTGTGATAAATCTCGCCAAACTTTTATTAAAGACGACACATTTTTAAAAACTGAAACGATCGACTTTCCGGTGTTATTATTCGAAAACAACCAAAAAACTTTAGGGCCATTTTCACATATGACTGTCGAATATCACAAGTCTACCCTTTTACAGGCACGTATATCTAAATTTAGATATTCGGTAAATAGGAACAGGTCAGTTTCTTTACTTTTCACCCTTTGGATAACAAACAATAAAATATTTACGATTATTCAGCTACTAGGAAGAGAATTAGTTTGTAAAACCCACGAATTTGTGGTCAATGGGTCTAAATCCAGCTTGACCATGCTCAAAATGAAATTCAACCAATTAAGCAGATGGATCAAGCAGGAATCACCTGGTCTTTAGTGTTTCATCTGCTTTACAATTAGCACATGATTCATACAGTTTGGCCCGGTAGGATAACACAAGTACGATGATAAATGTGCAAGTGGTTGTTGTTATAGTGGTGGTGGTAGTTTAATATAACAACATACGATAATAATACAATGTGGGGTTGTTAATCGTTAATATTGAGGTGATGCATTGACTTTTATTAGACTATTAGACTATTTACACATACACAGATAGTAACATGTAAGGATTGGGGGTAGTTGGATAAGCTGAAAATAAAGAACAACGACAAACATGGGGGATATTAAACCCTATCACGATTTCTACAAACATAAAGACAATAAACAGATTTAGATTTGAATTTTAATAATAACATTAATTATAATCAAACTAATTCGAATAATTCATTGTGATAAATAATATTTGATTTTCACCAATTGTACACTAATTGATAACTTAATAATGATAATAATGTGAAATTAAATTTGTTAAACGTACGACATTTTCAATTGATGCAAATTTTTACAGTAGAACAGACAATTATGACTAATATACGGTTGTATTTAATTTGCCCGTTTGTGTCCAATTAATTCGGTCGATTGTGTTGAATATAGACTATGTAGCTCATTTATTTTCGGTTATAATTTTTAAAAAAAATAGAGGTGGTTTTCAGAAAAATAAAAACAAATATAACTACAGTTTCGACTTACTATTTATTAATTTTATTCGATGTTATTGACTTCTACTAAGCAATAAAACCTTGTTTTTATTCTAAAAAACCGATTTTCATAAATGTCGAAATATCTTGATTGCAGGTTGATTTCTAGTGGAAATTATAATGCCTTTTCTTTACAATTCAGAATTTTGGCATAATTTTGCAAAATAGAAGCTCCTTTCTTCCGATATTGCATCATCAGTTTGAATATCTCAGAAAATTAGCAAGAATATTAAATTTGTTGTGGAATCAATATGAATTTTCAACCCCTTTCGTTTCCATTTGCTGCTGATTTAACCATTTAAAATCCTAAATTTTCATGATTTTAGTTGTAGTTTGAAGACAACTTCTAAATCTGATCGAATTGAATAATTTCTACTACTGCAATAAAGTGATAAAATATTTTTCTAATCTCATAAGCCCCAACCAACAGATTTACCAAATTAGAAGCATTTTCTCAATTTTCCAAGCCTGTAGAAACTGTCCCTGTCCTTCCTTCCATCTTAATCGAATCTTATGGAGATTTTCAGCTATTTCCGAGTTCATGTTGTGAATATCATCGAATACAACTTTGATGCTATTGTTTTATTCATACCACCTCGATTCTAGCCAAAACCGTCTATCCCTGTATTTATTATCCATTGACTGGATTTTCTTGGAAAATTCATTATGATTTTGACAACGATTCGATATTTTTCTTAATTGTTCAACTATTGATCGTATTGCTAACGTTTCTCCCTTACCAACTACCACCGAAATGCAATATTTTAGAATGAAACGTGCCAATAGGGCTTTAGTAGTGTCGTAAAGGTAATCGAAACTCATAAACCTTAATCCGATATAGGAATTCATGGTAATGTCTTTTTTACAGAAACTTATTTGTTATATTATTTGTTATAAAAAAAGAGTTACAAGTATTGAGTATTGTTTTGAATAGTGTTAGTTAGTTAGTTAGTGTATTTTAGGGGAAGATGGTTATATAAGAGGGCCAGTTTGATCATACATCAACCGCGCCCCATTAGGGATTAATGATGCCAACAGCGCCGAAATTAACTCCCTGCAGGCTTACCGCGGGCAATAACGTTAACATATTAACCATTTGTTAAAATAGTAATATAGCTACGGTTTTATCCTATATCGTATTGTAGAATAGAGGATATTATTACTATCAAGGATATTTTTATTTGTAACTATTGATTATTCAAAAGTTTCTATAGATTTTGATAAATTGACCTGCAATCGTTCAGTTTAGCGAAAACTCCAAACTTGTCAATAACAAAATAAATTTCTAATATTGAGTGAAAGTGAGATGTACTATTTTACCAAACATATTTCCTCACTTTCGTTCCAACAATATCCAGGGATTTTCGTTGGAAATCTCTAGGGTCGCATGACAGTGGTTATCCATCGCCCTGAAGATGTATAGTTACTAAATAATCCAAAACCATTAGCTTTTTGCCTCGGCATCTGGCCCTATTCATCCCGCAATTTTTTCCCTCCCAACCATCTCCATCGAGAATTACCCTACTATCGAACAGGGACCGTTTATCAAAACTCTATCGTTGATACAGGTCTGGTTCCAAAATCGCCGTGCCAAATGGAAGAAACGGAAGAAGACGACGAATGTTTTCCGTACACCTGGAGCACTGCTGCCCTCGCATGGTCTGCCGCCGTTCGGAGCGATGGGTGATGGGTTGTGCGGCTCGAGTATGTTCAGTACGTCCGAATCGCGATGGGGGGTTGCTGGAATGGCGACCGGTTAGTTTTACCAACAACAAGAATTTGAATTATAATTGTAGATTGTTTAGGTTTGGGGCAATTGGGCCAAAGTTCGGTACCGATGGGTGGATTCGGGCAATCATTGGGACAACTCAATCAAAGTTCCGGTCTGAGTCCAGCTTTACCAATTAGCACAGCCGCAGCTAGTACTGTTTATCAAGCTCATTACGGACTCAATTCGTTAGGTAAGATTGTTAATTAAAACTATAACTGTAACTCTAAAGTTTTAATAGTCAAAAGGAATATAGAAAAATACCAAATTAATGCATTAAAGCAAAGAGCAGGTTATAAAAAGCCTAAACAAACAAATTCTTGTATAAATGTTGAGTGTTCAATGTTGTTTCAGGAGTGTAAATTTGTATTCCATTCATCAATAATTCATGCGAGGTTGAAATTGAAACAAAACGACTAGAAACTAATAAAAATCGTTATTTTCTTTCAAAAAAAATCGATAACCACTGAAGTAGCATCGGATAATTAGCGGAATTTTTCACATTTTATAGGGTAAACATATAAAAATGAACAAATGCAATCATTTTTAAAGAGTGTTAATTATTTTAAGTAGATGGTAATGTTAATTTCAAACAATTGTCGACTCTACCAATAGAAAAAATCGTCTAAACAAAAGGTGTTGTTTAAAATGAATCATAAACTATCATCAAAAAAAGGCTACAACTAATTCAAAAATCCATTGTTTAAACATTAGGCAAATAGATAATAAATTCAAGTTCATTCAATTACATTGCACGTTAGAAATCTTGACGGATATGTTAATGTTTAAAATATTGTATGTGAAAGTAATTAGAATAGTTTACGTGTATTTCGGTAGCGGGTAACGAGGTTGTTTCTAATCACTGCTAATTGTATGTTTTGTTGTTGTTCCTTCTATACACGACTAGTTTATTTTCTTCTTTGGTGAGAGATTTAATTTTATGTGCCTACGATTCGTTTAACTACGGACAGGTTTTTCTTGAAGTTTGCAGTGAACAACGGCTGCGGAATGCCACACTGACTTGTTACTTTCGACCAAAGGTGTCAAAAGTAAATGTCGTGGGTTTGTTTAGTTTTATACGATTCTTCAGTAAGTGTTCAAATAATAACTAAGATGAATCTTTTATGGATATTTATGTAAATTTAATACAAATTTTTAAGAGCAACGTTCGGTGATCTTCAACTGCCCGCCAATGCTGCCCAAATTTCCCCAAAATTAGTTCAAAATCTAGACCACTTTTGTTTAATTTTACCGATTTCTTGTGCTGGAACTATAATTGAAAACGGTGTTAAAGTTTAGTAAAACAAGAAGATTACCGAAACGCGTTGTAATCCAAAAACTTTTCTAATTCTAATCTACGTTATTCATTAGAATCTTAATTACTTTCCTCGCCTACAAGAAATACAAGAACTTGTTGAAACTCTATTTGGAAGTTCTTGCTATCTGTAAAAATAACGTAATTTGTTACCAGATCATTAAATATTTCTACATTATTTGAATAAAACTGAATTGTTTAATTTTTCAAATTTCATTGCGCAATTAAAACAAATTGTGTGTCTTCCTAGGTGTCTGAATTATAGTTTCGCACATTTATAATCTGGAAATAAAGTCGGATGAATCGAATGCATTTAATCAAAATTAAGTTTTAAGCACTTTTATACAGGGTGAGTCGCGACGATGTGCCATTTATCCGACTGGGTAAAGAAAGATATGGTGTTCCATTAGGGTTTGGAAAGTGATTGAAATTTCAGCTAAATTTCAGAAAAACTCAAAATTCTTGAAATTCCCACTACACTTTCAATCGTATTAACACTACACTTAAAGTTATATTATCAAAGTTCGCTTCAATATCACCATTGAATCTAAATTTGCATTTAAATCAAGACAGTAGTGTGATCAACCCCATATCCGGGGGTTGATAGAACAATAAACATATTTTCTAAAGGTGCTCTAGCTGAAAAAAGTGTTTAATCAATTTCAGAAATTTCAAGCAATTAGAACTTCTTATCTCACTTTTCGTTAAATTTTATTCGCATTTTGGAGCTAGATTTTTGGCCCTGTATTGTAAGAAGCTTTCCAAACTTATCGCCGATCTCTTATCAGTACAGTTATTATTTATAAATAAAATCAAGTTGACTTCGGAATATAAAACTTTAATAACTGATCGTTCTAACAAGTCGTAACGTTTATATGAAGTTTATTTTCGAAAATAAGTTCTTCAATAATCTTGGAATTGTTGCTATAAATCAATAGAATTTGAACTGTTTAGAGCAAATTGTTAGTTTTAATTGATAGCTTTCTAAATTTCACAAATTCCGGAAAATTGATAGAAAGTTGACAGTTTTACTCCAAATTTTTCGTTTCTTTTCTGTTTCCAAAAACAGAAATCTCTGTTATGGCACGTAGCATCTCTAGAAAGGAACTAAATTTTTGGAACTTTGTTATGATTGTAAATAAATTTCAAGAATTATTTGTATTTCAGATAATTAAAAGGTTGAAAATTATTGCCCCATCCATTCACAATTAACTTTCAAAAGCTAAAATTTCGGCTAAATTTGGGGCCAAAATTGCAAGTTAACTCTATTCTACGTTGCTGAAGTCCCAAAAAAAATTAAATTAAAAACAAATATTTATTTAAGGGTGCAGATTACATCGATTTGAACCGCGAAAATGCGAATTCTTGACTCACGATTTCTCGCTCGTTCTTAGAGTTAATAGCCAAAGATGGTTTTTTGGAAAATTTCAATTACAGACGAAAATCATGCTGCATGTTTTTTGTTTTTTTTTTGTGCAATTTCTTATTTTTTCTCTCATAACTTGGCCAGTATTGTTTATTTTGCAATATTTTTTCTACTACCTAGCAAATTAAAGGCGCTTTTCAAATCTTCCAGAAATTTCCCGATTAGGTTGTGCGTTTTCCGGAAAATTAAGAAAACTTCTATAAGGAGATTTAAGAATTTGTAGTCAATTTTCATTTTAGAGCATTGATTAACCCCTCATTCGATACAAAAGCGGAGTACAAGATAGATTATTTTTGTATGAAATATTCAATTACCTTATACTTTTCAAATCTCGTTGGGGGTGCTTAGCACCCCTCTAACTACGCCTATGGTTGACAACGATTTTTTTTAATCTCGATACAAATATTTGCGTATTCCTTAAACTTTTACGACTCCATAGCCTTTCTAATCTTACCTATCAACTAATCAATATTTTAAACGAGATCGGATTCGAAATACGACTGCGTGGGAAAGAATTTTAACGGGAATTTATCAATTTAATAAAAAGCAAAGCATTTATTATCAGATAAAAAAAATATTCTTCTATTTGCATATAGATTTCTATAAATTTTCGATAATTTTCCCCAACTAAAATTCATCTTGTTTCAGGTGATAGCATGATGACGTACTGTAACAACGGTGCCAGTAGTGGCGGCGGCAACGGCGGCGCTACCGGTGCTAGCGGTGGCGGCAGTGGTGGTGGTAGTAGTAGTAATAATAGTGGCAGTGGTGGTGGTGGAACTGGTAGTGGTGGTAGTGTCGGTGGGACGGGTGGTGCGACGCCCCCGCAAATACCGTGTTCAAATTCAGCTACACCGCCAGTGGCGGCGGGCACCTCCCCCAACGACCAAGAGGAGGACGTTTGGCGTGGCCATAGTATAGCAGCACTGCGGCGGAGAGCTTCCGAACTAAATGCCGCCATACCATCTTATCTACAAATCAACTATGATACACACAATAATGCTTCTGTATATTAGTTGGGGGGTTGATTGATGTTCTTTGGAACGTACAAACACACATACACACCGATGAAAATCTAGAAGAAGAAGAAAAAAACGAAATAAACTAGAAACAATAAAATAAATTACGACGCCTCAAAGTTTATAGAAAATTTCTAAATCCAAATCAATTTCAACAACTGAAAAAAACTCATTTTAAGGTGCAATAACCGCCTGTACAACGATAATTCTCAATATTTAACTAATTTTTTTACCATTGTCAAATAATTACAAGCAAAATAGAAACAAAACCAACACCCATATCCTAAATTTGTTTATTTTAAACCAACAAATCCGGCGTCAATGTATACGATGTAATATAAATTATTGTACAAAGTCAAAATGTATGTTGAATGGATCCCATTATTAGTGTGATGTGTTAATAAGAATTAATATTAATAACAATAATAATTAATGTCTTTTTAGAAGTAGGAAAACCAGAACAAAACTATATTATAGACTTTTTAAAAGTATACAGAAAAATTACAAAAAAATTAACACAGATTGAAAAAGTATACGTTGTCTTTACCATAGGTATAAATTAATTCGAAAGAAAATGATTTAAGGCAGATATACAGAATTTGGGGTGATTATCACCCTGAGTGATAATCGAATAATTGTAATATTTCAACAAAATGTAGTAGTCGAAGAGGAATTAGTAATTTTTAAACGGAATCATTGTATAATAAATAAAATTGAACAGTTTAAGTTCGATTATTATAATTATATTATGTAATGAATACGTGTACAATTAAAGAATGTTTCATAAATGTATCCTGAAAGTTTTCATTGATCCAACCATCTTGAACTAGTAACGAAAGCAAATTTTCAGAAAATTCCATTTTCAAATTTGAAATTTACTCATAAGAACTCAATCGATTTACAGATTTCTGTAATAGTAGGTATCTACAAATTTAAGCTTCCAATAGTACATCTACTCGCTCCTAGATGGTGTTTAAAAATGAACAGGCAACAATGTAGAATAATTTTAAAGATTTCTGTAGATTGAAGTTAGAAAACTAACCGTTCGCCGATGAGTGGGAAGTAGAAGCTCTCTGGTAAGAAAATTCGAAATTTCTTTATTAATTATCTTCATTTAAATAATAAAATAAGACACAGAAGTTGGGATGTTGCTCAAAAGGGGGTAATCTCAACGAAACTGGCAATTTTCCGCGACTTTAAAGGGAGGTGAGAGGCTTTGGAGTTAGTCCAGGTTCTGCAAAAGGGTCTCGAAATTAAAAATTTGTAGCAATTGGTAAAAATATGCGGAAGAAATTTGATTTCGGGCCTATTTTTAACTGGTGATGGGTGATATTGGGCTCTATTTGATAAAAAAGTAGGAGAAATAGAATAAGAATCGCAACGAAAAATCGGCAATTATTCTGGTTAGGTGTTAGATCAGAGCTTTGGAGTTATTTCAGTTTCTCGCAGAAGTATCACGTGTCTCAGAAGTGGAATCAGAATTTGTAAGACCGCAAGTATTAAAATTTATACAGAAGACATTTGACTGGAGTGGCAATTGATGACAGCTTTGAAGTTCTAGTAGATGCTTTTTGGAGCCAAAATCGGGAAATTAAAAACTCGCTGCAGCGAATTAAAGCTTGTAGACTTTTGACGGGACAATTAAACTAAAAAATTCGACATTTTTGTGGTAACGCTTTCTATATTAATCCATTAAGACTTGTTGATGTGACACAAATGCAACGATCTTATAGAATTTCTTGTGTCGTCAAATATTCAGTATCGTGTCACTCAGAGCAACATGTCTTTGTTGTTCAACTTAAAGCCACTAGTGCCATAGTTGAAGTTTTGGAAAATCTCGAAAGACATGCATAGTTGGAAGCTGTGATAATATGTTGCAATTCCGAAGATTTCTGTTGTCAAGTTTTTTTCCGTTTCCATTATTAAAGTTTATAGTAGAGAGTAAGTTGATGTAGCTGCATACATCTTATATGTACATCTTTTAATATGTTATGCTATTCGAAATACAACAGTGAATCTTGACTATTCAAATTATGCCAACGTATATTGAATAGTTTACAAACATTACACTACAGTAATCAAAATACTAGCTACAAAATTGTCGAGCATCTTTGGAGATGTAAATTCAACAACTACTCGACACAACAGATAAGACACTTGATGACTAAGGTAGTGTTTACACTGAAATCCCATCAAACAACAAATTTATTAGCCTTTTTTTCAGCGAAAGCGTAATTTTAACGCATTATCAACTTAAAACAATTGATAATTATTAATCAACAAATTTGTATTGGAAAATTAGAATCGATCGATATGAGAGAAGACGGTTCAATTTAACCAAACTGCTTTAATTGGAGATGAGATTCGATTTAGTCTTGTTTAGTTTAGTTGTACGGCCACAATCTACAATCAAAAGTTGTTTCAATTCATAACACAATATTCAAAATTATCGCCGAAACAGCCAACAAGTTGATTAAATCAAACAGTAAATGTATGTATTTAATTTTTTTTTTTAATAACTATGAAGTTCTACAAGTTTTCTCGTTTAATTCAATTCGTATATGAATTACAAATCTACATAAAGCGGCTTTAAATTGTTTTCCGAAATTCTACTCGAAATTCCATTAATACAATTGTGTTAAAATCCGTTGCGATAATTTAAAATTAGTTTCACATTATCAACGATTATTAAATTAGGAAGTTATTTATTTACGATAATTGATTTGTTATAAGTTAGCAAACTGTGGATGAGTGTTATTGTTTCGTTATTACAGAGTATTCATCTCGTTTTATCTCAATAAACATGAAACAGATCAGATTACACAATGTTTGAGTGGTTTCGTGGCTATATCGATGGATTAAATTTATCAATATTTAAGTGGATAGACGATCAAATATAATATCGAATAGCGGTCTTATTTACAAATATGTTAAATTTGAACAAACAATACTAGAAATGTTAAGGAAGTACCATAACAGTTTATTTTATCAGAAATTAACAGGTCTGAAAGATGTCCAAGATTGATACTCTTGAAATGCTCTTTCTAATGCTGCTATATTCGTTACAATAACGCATCAAGCAAGGGAGATATCGATGATTAAATACTGGAATTTTTGAGATATTGTATTAACAAAAAATATAATGTGAGCTTTCATATTTGTGTCTATTTTTCGGAAAAAAAACAAATCTATCAAATTTTTTTTCAAAGATTTGAAAAGCTCGTTCTATTCACTATAAATTATCCGAAAATCATTGAAATATTGCTTAATTTTAGGAAAAATTCGATTTTTTCTTAAAAACACACATTCTCTAAGATTTTCGTGTGTAAACTCCAAGTTTAATTGGAATTTTCCAAAACAAAATCGCTCTTAAATATTGCTTGAAATGCTCTTTCTAATAGCACTATAGTTGTTACAATATCTCATTAAATAAGGGAGATATTGATGGTTAAAGACTGGAATTTATCAGATATTGTATCAAAAGAAAAGAATGTAATGTGAGCTTTCATGTTTGTGTTTATTTTTTGGAAAAATATCAAGTTTATCAAAATTTTTCTCAAAGATTTGAAGAGCTCGTTCAATTTACTATAAATAATGAGAAAATGATTAAAGTATTGACAATATTTGCTTAGTTTTAGGGAAAATACGATTTTTTTTCTTAAAAAAATCACATCCTCCAAGATTTTCTGGTGTAACTTCCAGTTTATTTGGAATTTTTCAGAACAAAATCGTTCGTAAATATTGCTTGAAATGTTCTTTCTAATGCTACTCTATTCGTTGCAATATCTCATTAAATAAGGAAGATATCGATGATTAAAATGTGGAATTTTTCAGATATTGTATCAAAAAAAATGTAATATGAGCTTTCATATTTGTGTCTATTTTTTTTGGAAAAAAAACAAGTCTATCAAAATTTTTCTCAAAGATTTGAAAAGCTTCACTATAAATTCTCCGAAAATCATTGAAATATTGACAAAATTTGCTTAGTTTTAGGGAAAATTCGATTTCTTCTTTAAAAAAAAGACGTCCAAGATTTTCTGGTGTAACTCCTAGTTTAATTGAAATTTTTCAGAACAAAATAGTTCGTAAATATTGCTTGAGATGCTCTTTCTAATACCACTATAGTTGTTGCAATCTCTCATTAAATAAGGGAGATATCGATGATTAAAGAGTGGAATTTTTCAGATATTGTATCAAAAAAAAAGTAATGTGAGCTTTCATATTTGTGTCTATTTCTTGGAAAAAAACAAGACTATCAAAATTTTGCTCAAAGATTTGAAAAGCTTCACTATAAATTATCCGAAAATCATTGAAATATTGATAATATTTGCTTAATTTTAGGAAAATTTAAATTTTTTCTTAAACACATCTTTCTAGATTTTCTGGTATAACTCGAAGTTTCATTGGAATTTTCCAAAACAAAATCGCTCATAAATATTGCTTGAAATTCTCTTTCTAATTCTACTATAATTGTTGCAATATCTTATTAAATAAGGGAGATATCGGTTATTAAAAATTGCCAATTTGCGAATCTAAATCGATTATAAAACGAGTTATAAAACGACAAACAAAGATCAGTAACATCTCTAAACAATATAATTTATTATATTTATTGAATTCAATATTGTTATTGATATATTTAATTCATATATCACCACATAATTGGTTTATATTACCCGCTTGTATAATTTTATATTATTCTAGATTGGGTATCACGGATATGGCTGTGCAAATATTGGTAGGGTTAGTGTTGCAATACATGGGAATTAATTAAGTATCGATTTGAATTTGGTATAGTTAACGTTAGTATGTACAATAGTGTAAAACCGACACATGCAAATTTTATTAGATTACCATACTCCTATAGTTAAAATTAACCATTGAAACACTACATCACATCCGCATAGAGATTCGATTGAAATCAACGTTAAAATTACGGAATTTTTAAATACTTACAATTATCTAGAAATATACAAATTGATTTCGTTCTATTGTAGTTGAGAAACGACATTTTAATATCTAAATGGAGCATAAATATTCGATATATGAATTTACTCGAGATACCTTCCGAGAACTACAGGGACAAACAAATCTTCCCTATATTCTATCAGAAATATACCATCAACAGATCAATAAATTGTTGTAAAATATCGCTATACAAATAGAGACTTGGGGTTGATTTTTTTACAAAAACACCGTTGAATAAATCTAATTCAAAATGAATATTGCGTCGTTTTTTCCGATGAAACATTTACATATTTTCCGCTATTGTTTTATCGTTTATCTTGGAAATTTTCTGTTTCCTTGTAGATTGAAATACAGCCCGGCAGCAATTTACGATAGTTGTATTTCAGAGGACATTGTCCAGAATGTGAATAGCGATAGTGAAAGATACACATATATAAGTTTCTATCAAGATTGGAGAGCTTGATGTAATTTACCGGTCCATCTGATTCAAGTGTATGTATTTACAATCTATACAATATTGATTTGCTATAATAAGAAACTAAGACTAGATTTGAATTCCGATTTTTCAATCAAGCAAAAATAAGAGAAATTTGCCGGCTTTGAATTGGAAAGTAGAGTTGGAAAAATTAATCTTTGGCATTGTATACGAAGCGGAAAATCCGCATCGTTACTTGATAATAAACTTCCGATTTCCGGTTGAAACTAACCCATTTACTGTAGTCTGGAATTCTAGTCAGTGATTTAACATTGTTCCAATGGTAATTAATGGTTGGTAGCAAAAGTTAATTGGTTTTGATCCAGAAAAAGCCACCAATTTCCAACTTTTACTATTACTCCAAATATAGGAAACTTTAACTAAATTGTTTTCGATTATTTAATAATTGTGTACCTAATCGTTCTAGAATAGACAAAGATTCCTAACTATTTCCACCAAATTCCTAGTCTACTTCTATTATAGTTCCGAGTTACAATTTTGAATAGAATTGAATAGAATTAGGCTAGTATACAACAGATATGAGTTGGATGGACATCATTATTTATGTAGATAAATTGCAATTAGCCAAATTTACCAGAATAGCAAAGTTTAGATATTGTCGGTAATCTACTATAGTTGTTCGAAATTACCGAAATATAACTCCATTTGAAATTAAATTAGATTAGCAAATATTCTCTTACATTTGCCCCTTTTTAATTTATGTCAATTAGGCAGGTTTTAGAGTTGTTTTATCACCCGGCGCATCCACCAAATTTGCATACCTTTATATCTTTGTAAAACTACATAGAAAAAACGACAAATATAGCGAATATTTCGCGCAATTCTACTTGGAATTTAATCATGAAATATTAGAAATTTCGAATATTTCGGTTAGAACATATTCCTATAAAATATTCCGCATACGTAAGCAGCGATTCAAGCAGACTGATCACCCAACAGATTATTTCACTTGACTTGGTTTGATTGACATTGACTTGATTAAAAGCTTAAAGAAAATATTTGAACGGCTTCGATCGACTATGATGCCTCCAGACATCTCTCTTATTAATAATAATAATAATAATAATAATAATAATGATAGTAATAACAAAACAAATCGCTGAATCTGTTTGGAAATGATGAAATTTCATTAATGTACAGGTAACAATGACAAAGTCGGTTGGTTATTTTTTTTATAAATTTATATCACAATGTTGACAGAGAATTCAATTCAATTATTTCCAACCGAACAAAACAAAGAAGAGAACCGAGAAAAGCGATGGTGGTTTTTAATACAGTTCGTTTTCAATCACAAAAAAGCACCAACAACAAATGGAAAAACTTTCTGTTTGCTGCCGGATAACCAATAAGACGATAACTAATTCGGCTTAAATACTTAACTTGACTTTTTACCCCATTTAAAAATGTTAATTTGAATGAATTTTAACTGTATAAAACTCCTTACTTATTCCAAACGCAATCTGTAAAGCTGCACGGCATCAACAACTAAAATCTGTGGTCGTTTTTCAAAAATTAACCCTTCAAAATTAGTTTGTTTTTTGGATTTATCACTTTATGAATTGATACTTGCAGTTTTGAATTACGCGCTCTTTAAAAACGTGGGTTGGTATAACGAAATTCCCTGAATTTCTAGCCTTACAATTTCGAATTTGATCATTGTGTGATATGTTTGAAAAATTTATGAATTATTTATTCAACTGAGTATTTCTTTTTCAATTTTGATTATTTTCGTCTAAAATAAACGATTTTGTTTAAAATATTTAAAAAATTACACAAAAATAAAGCCATAAAGATTGAAGTTTTGCGTTTAGAAATTCTAATAACGCCGATTTTCCGAGAGCAAAATTAGAATTATTTTAACAATTGCTCAGTTCATAAAATAATGAATCAACAAAGAATAGCGAAAATTTTTCCAAGAGGAAATATTTTTATATTTAAATGGCAACGAATTACTAAGTTAGAGAATACGACTGTGTTATTTTTGTAAGCTATTTGAACTACTCAATAAAACTTTGTTATTGCTGGTGAAAAACCAAGTTGATACCCAATTCGGGCTTAAATGTTTAATTTGAATGTAATTTTCGACAATTCCGTTCGTAAAAATCCTTGTAGTATTTTGATTCCATTTAAAAATGTTAATTTGAGCGAATTTTAACTGTATAAAACTTTAAAAGTCAATCCAAATGCAATTTGTAAAAATCAACAACATCAAAAACGAATTCCGTTTGATCGTTTTTGAGAAATCAACCAAACTAGTCAATGATAAACAAATAATTCGCATATCGTAATTTAACGAATCTTACGATTACAGAAATAGTGAGTCAATATTAATATTAACAAATATAATAAAATAAATGGATTTCCATCCAGATTCTATTGACACAAAGTCTCTAATGTTGGGCAATGGAAAATACATTAAATTTTCGCCGGTTCAATTCAACATGTTCTACAACCGGAATTTTTCTTCATTTGCATTGATATTTCTTGAGAATACATCTATTATCTTATATTTTCATTGCATATTACTTTAAAAACCTATTATTTTTCTGGTATTGCGAGATATTCTATTTCTTGTTACACAAATTGCACTATTTTAGTAGAACAAAAACAAAAACTATATTTATATCACTACAAATAACAATATTTTGCAAACAATTTTTGAACAAACGTACCTGCAATTTAAAATAAAGATTTCTATATTTATTTTCTTTTATTCGACTCAGAAAATCAATGTAAGTATAAATATGTAAATATAAAAACACACAATTTGCTTAAAATAATAACAACAATTATAAAAACCAGTATTCAACAGTTGAGCTGTTTGGCTGAAACGCTCTTATATAAATCTCTAAAAAACCATAAAATTTAAACATTTATTATTGATACATGCGAGTATTGAAGAGAATTTAAAATTAATTTACCGTACGATAAATAAGACGCTTTTATCCGGCGCCTCCACCAAAATTTAAATGTAAATTTAGTCGGTTTTCAAAATTCATTCCAAAAAGAAATCATCGTGCATTTATCTCCAAGTAGAAGAAAACTTCCCAAAATTCATATAGCATCGATATTGTGGTAGAAATTTAGGATTCTAATCAGCAATAACAAGTTTGCCCGGCGCATCCACCAAAATTACTGTCAATTCAAACCTTGATCCGTTTTTGAAATTTATTCCGTACCGAAACCATCCTCTATTTAATCTCCAGGAGATTACAACAATTAAAATATTTGTAAAATAGCGATATTTTAATAAAAATCGATAATTGAGTCGGTGTTAATAAATTTACCCGGCGCATCCACCACAATTGTATACAAACAGGAATTTTTCAATTTTTTATATTTTTTTGTATCAAAACCATTTTGTATTGATCTCCGAGTAGAATGTAATGTTTAAAAGAATCACACAACATCGATATTGTGGTAAAAATTGAGAATTTGAATCAGTGATAAATAGATTTCCCGGCGCATCCACCAAAATTGCACACATTGAAACTTTAGAGATAGAAATTTGATTATTTTTGGATCTGTTTTTATATTGCAACTCAATTGATTATTGAATATATTACAGTATTTTATGCAATTGAAATGTTGATAATTCGGTTTGATTTTCATAAATCAAACCAAAATTACAGTTATTAACAAATATTGACTATAATTTTAATATTACATTTTTAACCCTGCAGATATAAAATCTAATGATTTTTCTACTAAACGCTCGAAATAATCGTCATGGGTAAGAGTATTTTTAAAGTAATTATGTGCGCTTGGCTCAACGTTTTAATAACATCGAAACTTCGATTTTTCTTTGTTAAACGTTCAATGATAATAACAATTACTGATTGATCCGATAAAGTTCGTTTTAATTATCCTAAAAATATTTGTTGGTTTTTTTCTAAATATTTATTCAACGATCAATTATTCCCAGTCGAACAACAGATGATTCCATCTTTATACTCTAATTATGTTGATTTTTTATATTTTTCGGCAATAGAAACATTCACAATCGCCGCTAGCTTTCATGTCCAATTATTTCAACGTTAAAAGAAATATCATTAAATCGCTATTGGGGGGGAAATCGATGGATTCTATGGCATTATTTACGATTTTATTGTTTTTATGGTTGTTAATTCGGGTTAAATTGAGCTTTGATATGATAAAAATAAATTTATTTTCGGTACAATTAATGAGTACAGATGATAACAATGATTTTATGAATAAATATTTGGCATTTTGTCTACAATTTTCCTATCGTTTATTGAAGAAATCATCTTGTATTGGATTGAAATAATGTTCGTTTTGTTTCAACCATTTATTTTTAATAAAATCGCTACCTTTCTCGGCGATCATAATCGTCGGTGCATTCGTATTTCCACGTACAATTATCGGCATAATTGATGCATCAATAACTCTTAAATTTTCGATGCCGTACACTGATAATTTATTATCAACAACAGCACTAGGATCGTGTTTTGGACCCATTTTACAAGTACCACTAATATGGTAGATTGTTGTTGTATATGACATTGCTATACACATCCAATATTCATCACTACCGAAATGATAGTCACGACAAGCCGGCCACGGTACAGTTAATAAACTGTAACCCAATTCGCTTAACGAGTGCGTTTTTAATAGATTCAAACTTTGTTTGATTGCTTCAACAATACGTAAAAGATCGATATCTTCGAAAAAGGTATTCATGTGTAGTTCCGGTAAACCGTAGATGGGGTCGGTTGAATTCAATTGTATATAGCCGCGACTTTTTGGAGTTAATAAAACCGGACGAACTGTAATACCGTTATAAGAACTTAAAGGTGATACGTTCGTTTCAGCACTCAAAATCGGATCGTCTAGCAAATCTTCAACATTCATTGTATCGAGCGAAAATTGGATATCAGGCCGGCCGTACTCCTCTTCGTATTTCGTTTGAACGAAAGCGTTAACTTGAAGTGTCCCCGTTGCTGATAATGGTCCTGTATGGGTCTTTTTATAACGGTAAATATCATCAGTTAATTGTTCTTCATCAGCAAGGGTTGATGTTTTGTTGGTTAATACAAAAACAACTCCATCTATTGTTGTATGATCTTGTAAATTATAACCGACTCTTAAATCTTGTAGGATTGGTATATCGTATTTGGTTAGTTCTTCAACGGGTCCAATACCACTCAACATGAGTATTTTCGGCGACATTGCAGTACCGGCCGATAGAATTACTTCTTTCTTTGCTAAAGCTTGATAGATTTTACCGTCACGTAAATATTCAACACCATAGGCAATTTTCGTTTCGGGATTAATCAAAATTCGAATTACATACGAATTAGTTTTAATTATCAAATTTTTACGATTATAGCGAATAGGGCGGATAAAGGCGACATTTGTACTGTATCTCATACCGTTTTTTTGTGTAAATTGCAATAAACTAGCCCCAATTATACGCTCGCTAGTTTGATCGAGAATCTCCAAACCGAGCTCTTTAAACGCTTCCAATGAAGCTATCGTATTCACGTCTTGATAATCGAATCTTTGTACATTCAAATAACCATCAAAACCATGATAGTATTGTTCGATAGAATCAGGATTACGATTGTGTTCTGATTTTTTAAAATAAGGGAGAACATCGCGATAGGACCAACCGGTATTGCCGTTTGCTGCCCATTCATCGTAATCACTCGGATGACCGCGTGTATAAATCATATAATTAACTGTAGATGAACCACCCATTACTTTACCACGAACATAGGCACATTGGCCGTTACGTCTAGCTAGACAACTGTGCGGACTTGGTTGTGTTTGAAATGCCCAATCGATGCTGGATCGTTGCAATAATCGCGGAAATGATGGCACGTCAGCTACCTCCGGTTCTTCGTCGCCGGCCTCCAGCAGCAAAACCTGAATGGGGCAGAAATAAAGAAATAAATAATCATAAAATGCAGCAGAGAATCTTGTGCTTATGATTAAGGGAGAAAATCAGGGTTGAAATTGCTAATCTTCATTGATACATCAGACACTCTGTATATATCACTTTTTACAAGCTATTTAAAATAGCTATTCTAAGGGATGGATTGTGGATAAGCGCTTTATTGAAAACTAAACTACAAAAAGTATTCAAAAAATCTATCAGACGATATATTAATAGCCGTTTAATGAATAGTAATGGAAAAAGCGAGTTCGCTGTAACTAAATTTCGGCTGTATTTCCTTTCTTTATTCGAATACGTTATTTATTTATTCAACTAACTTTCGCCTTCAATTTTCTAGATTTATTTGTGTTTTCATCCATTTATATGTTTTTTCTCCCATTTATTACATACCTTAGAAAATTACAAATCACTCATTGCGTTCTATTATCTAATTTATCATTCCACCGTTTGGCTGTCAACGTAACAAATCAATTTTTTTTCGGTACAAATTTAATTAATTCCGTATTTCTATTACTAATTAGTTTTATTGTTTTATCGGTCGAGCAAAAACGGTACAGAAAAAAACTAAATAATGTAGAGCTGTTTGGAAATCTCTGGTTTATAAAATGTGGAAGGAAAAAACCCAATGTCGACAGATTTTGTTTACAATAATGTCGGAAAAATCCAATTCAATCACACTTAATGGAATAAAGGAAAATGTCGAGCAAAAAATAATGGAATTTTTAATATATTTGATTTTGAATTAAACACAAAATGAATCTATAGTGTTGAAATACAAATATTTCTCCAACACGTCTTACACAAAAATCGAACAATTACGTCTTAGATATGCGCCTGAAGCGGATATTAAACGTGATTTAGAACAATTTTTAACGTTATTGGAGAGTTTTCTTGTTGATTTTTTCGTCTTTATAAATTTGCGAACACGATGGTTTCTCTAGTAGGTATTGTGGACCGATTTTTTGTTGGTAGTAGCGGGTGTCCAGACAACCGGACCTCACTCTACATTTTCAAAGTTATACAAGTGTTATTGTGCATTTTTTGCAACATTTCGCCTTGACCGTGACGCTGAATTATCACAATGTCGTGCTCTCTAAATTCAACTACCACAAAAACGGTTATCAATTTTTCAGTTAGCCGATGAGATCATTGATCGATCATTAGAGGAGCACGCACGATAAAAACAGAAACACTACGGTCGTATTCAGAATAGACAATTGGGAATACACGTTTTTGACAAAAAAAAATTAGATTCGATATTGTTAGTTCGCTACCATTTAGTTTTTCTTCAGTTGTTGAGTCGTAGAGACGACGTATATAATCCGAAATTTAAAGAAGTTGGGGCAAATTGAAATGTTACAAAATCGGGTTGTTTATCGAGAAATTCGAGGAAATTACAGCCCAAATATGTAGAATTACCCGGGCTAGATTAGTTAATAGAAAAACAAAGCCACTAAACAAATTTGTTGAATGGTTAAATCTACTTAACGAAATTCAATCAGTATTTGTGAAAAATTAAACCGTCTAGACCTTCACGGTTTAAACCTACCGTAGATCCTTTGATTTGCCTAAATAATAACAATCTTAATTGATTTAGTCGAAATTGTAGTGTTCTAGTTCATATGGTGTAGTTTTATTGGTTTTTACAATTAGAATTGGTGTTCTAATTGAATTTGATCGGTAAATTGTGATTGCAACGTGCAAACTGTTCTAAATTGGATTTTAAAGATTCAGTGTTGATTAAAAGTTTCTACAGGCTTTATTATCACTTGTTACTCTATGAGTAATTATCAATTCTAACTTTTTTATTGATTGTGGATTATAATTTTAAATACCGATTAAATATTCCTATTCAAGTGTACCTACACTTTCACAATTCGCTTTCGATCTAAATAATCAATTAATGTATTTTTTCCACAAAGAACCGTTTGTCTGACAAGGAAATCGAGAATTAACGCAATCACTTGCACGTTGAATACAACGTGTTAATCCATTATTGAACAATTTTCTATTTAAACTAAAATTTCTAAAGAGGGTGGTTTTATTGGGGTTGTACTCACTCGCCAATCGGGTATTTCAGTGAGACGATTCGCCACAACACAGCCAGCACTACCAGCACCGACAACAATAAAATCGTACTCCTCAATCGGTTCTTGATTCTTGTGTTGATTATCGTAATTCGGTAGAGTGAAATCGAAGAATTTCGTGAAATCAAAACTGAAATTATTGTCCACTTGATCTTTCGATTGTCCAAATAAATTCACAACTAATTGTAGAAATAGGAATGTTTGTGGTTGACAAGTGGTTATTGTTGTGTGTACAGTACAAGCTTGAGCTATGTTCGGTGGTATCCAAGACATTCTTATTATCCGCCCTAAACAAAAGCAAACACAAAACTAAAAGTTGAATACAAATCAAAACCAACTTTATACCAGCCGGTGTGGTTTTTTTCCCCGAACAA
Organism: Mylabris phalerata; assembly: GCA_020740385.1. Lineage (NCBI taxonomy): Eukaryota > Metazoa > Arthropoda > Insecta > Coleoptera > Meloidae > Mylabris > Mylabris phalerata. The sequence continues at coordinate 940,691 of JAJEOX010000222.1, forward strand.
TCGGACCGCCGTGGAAAAGTTAACGATAAGAACCCTTCCACTTTACAATTCCAGTTAAAGATCTTATTGTTTCCAACAATTATAATCGAAGACGAATTTTAAATTGTCCGGTGTTCGGTAATGATCTAGGAATCGGTACTGTATCGCTTGATTGATCATTCAAATATTTACGGTTTCTTTTTACTATCGGTTTTAGTAAAATGAACAATTTATAACTAAGATTGTGATTCGAAAACGCGTAAAATCAATCGGCTGAAACTAATTTAAACTGTTGATTATTTTCAGATTGTTCTACAATTTTACAAAAACATTCTAGTTTTTACTACCAAAAATCGAAATTTCCTCAATTTATATAATCGAAACTTACTTACAAACATATTTCATCAACCTATATATGTGTGTAATATTTCCATTACAAAATCACTATTTTACAACGTAATTTACAGTTATCAGGATAAAATGCAATCATTCCGCTTTAGTTGCGTGATATTGTTTTATTTATTAAAAATTGTATCTGTTTCCATTAGAATAATTCACAATAATGATTATTTGAACGATTGAAAATTCCTAGAAATACAGGACTCTAATCCTGCTATTACAGCTTCTAGCCTCCAAATTAACCGTTCGGGAATCATTAAATTTTCGACAGTTACAATAAGAACTATCATATTGTTGTAATTTGCCAAAAACGCGGCTTATTTGCTAAAAAATTCCCTTTTACAACAGTAAGAACCCTCCCATTGAGATCTCGATGGGTATTTTAGGTTTGTCGATAGATTTGAGCAGCTTTAGAATCATCCTTGGGCTTTTGATAATTCGCAATTCTCGCTACAACGAATTGTAAAGGCAGAACGTTAAATAAAATGAAATTCTAATATTTTAGACAAACCTACGGTTCGTCTTATTTTATCAACAGTTGTTGAATTCTCAGAGTTTATATTCCCATCGAACTTACCTTTAAGATTATCTTTAGAATTACACGTTTAGTTAGAAACTAGATCACACTACTTGTTTATTCAGAATCTTCACCACTTTGAGTTTATTTTATTAGTTGAATGTTGAAAATCTTGCCCTATTGCCCTATTAAGTCGATTTGTTTAATATTTGAAAATTCTGGATCGAAAATTCAATGATTATGAAATCGTTGCATTTTATTTAATTAGAAAATATTGTGTTGATTATCGCGTTGTTTAATTAATTTGCGTGTATTTCCTACCAATTAATGCGATTAATTAAAATGAATAATCATGGAAATTTACATTCTAATTTGTGATTTCTGAATTTATTTGGATTTCTCTATAAAGTCAACATGCAACATATTTTTAAAGAGAAAGAATCAAACTTCCACATGACTTAAATTGGATGGAAGTCATGCGAACAAATAGAACTGTTTATTGTTGATCTACTGTTGTAATAAAGTTATTGGTAAATATCTATTCGACTTGATTTTCCAATTTAGATTCACTAGCACGTATTTGAGATTTTATTAATACAAATATTCAAATACACCGACTATATACCGGGTGTTTCACCTCAGACTGGCCTTATTTGGCGAGCAATTTGTGAAGTATATCAAGGATTTATAGGAGGGTCTCTGGGGATAATTTTAGCGAAATTTGGACCCGGAATCGTGAGATTGGTCAAAAAGGCTCATTTCTAACAATGACGGAGTCTTAATTTGTTCCTTAAGGTCTAGAAACTCCTTAGAATTGTTAGGCGAGTAATCGATGAACAACTTCACTTATCTCATCCCGGAAGTTTTCCTCCAGTGGAGCACTTTATTACTCTTTTCTCATCTATAGATCTCTTCCCTCTACTGGGTTTTTGTTAGCGCACAGGAGCGCTTATTTTCGCAAGTTCATCGACTTGTTCATTTCCTCTAACTCGTTAATGCTCGGGCACCCCAACTAGAGTAAGTTTATTGCCCTTTGCCAGCCGTTTCGGGGTTTTTGACTCAAGTGAGCCAAAATTAGTCTCCGATAAATGCTCGCCCAACAAGGGCAGTTACCATAAGAATTTGTACTCTAAAGTGAAACACACGGTATACGGTATAACGGCCGCATAGTGAGCATAAATTGAATTTTTTGCATATTTAGCAAATCAACAAATAGACCAACAATTTCTATATGTCAATGCGGCCTTGGTTGAATGTTAATGGGATTAAAACGAAAAATGTACGGTTTGATTAGTTCGTTCCTGTCACCTTGTCGTATTCAATTTGTAAAATAAATCGAAATATTAATGATAAATGAATAAATGAATGGGAATGTAACCGATTATCGTTCTATAGAATTTCTATAAATTTCAAAAAAATTGAAACGAGAATTGATGGGCGAACACGCGAAAAAACCATCCACCCCACACACGAGCAATATGGTAGTCTTTTCAACATTTTCACGATCAAATCGTTTTCAGTTTAATGAAGATAAATTGTTGATAATGGACGTCGTCTAGTACAGTGAACCATTTCGAATTTGAACGTTCCATATAAATTACTGTAAAACTTCCAGCCTTGAACTACAAAGTTATCACTACTTTTACGTATAGACTTAGGGGTATCTATCAATAACGTTCTAAAGTTGAAATATTGTGTGTATATTGACCTAAAATACAAACTTTCCATATAAAAAGCACAAATTTGATTCGAATATTGAATCCGAAATCATTTTTAAATTTTATGAAATAATTCCTACAACTAGCTGGCGGTATTAATCTTCTTTATTTCTGTATTTGTGATTGTCAAGATTTTAAATTAATGTCAAAGCGAACACGATTGTGCAAACCTTTTTGCTTCAACTAGGGGAATTAATTTATTTAATTTAGAACAAGTCATCAATTTCCGGCTTAATTTGATGGGTGACAAGTCTTGATGTTCGTACAAATCGTCCCCTTTGTTCCGACAATTACTTTCCAAACACCGACTCACATTCTTTCAATTTCTTATATAATTGCTCAATTATCTGCGAAATTCTATTATTTTTCTATTAGTCAATAGAGAATTGAGAGTGTTCGATTCGTGCCAACAATTGTTGAGAGAATGTAATACACATATGAGTTAATCATCGTGAAAATTAATCAATCCTCGATTATTTGTGGGATATTAAGTGAGAATAATAATAATTATTATTTGTTTGTTTTTCGAAATAAATGCAACTGTTGTAAATGTTCACAGTGAAACAATAAATGACGATCCATTCTGTTGAAATCTACGCTTTCAGTGCTCGATTTATTTCCAAGATTACGAGTGATTAAATGGGGCGATTAAATGTGATTAAGAGATGCAGACGACTAAAAGGGCCAAGTTGCAATAAATGCAACTTGGATGATTATCATTATTTATTAATATTATTAGAATTTCAATCATTTTACAATTTAACAAAATTAGATTCTCGTCCATTGGGGATCAAATAATAGCCCCAACAGAGAGTTCGCTTATTCGAACGTATTTTGGTCAGGTGTGTTAAGACGTAAAGGTAATTTAAAGGAAGTAACAGTGAAATGGTCCATAAAGGATATCATTGGGGCATGTGGAATAAAATTGAGGATTGATGCAAACAGCCGGTGGATTTTTCAGGGTAACGGTCTGTACTATAAAATGTCCATAAATGCAATTTCAACCAAGTCAATCGCAAACTGTATGGCTATATGTAGTGCTCAAGGGACTAAACGATGCTTGGCTGGTTGGTAGGTATATAATATTGGTGGTGTAGTTGCTTCTTTCCACTACACGCACTGTGTGCGTGATACCAATATCAAATATAGTCAAGTGAACGAACGAAAACAAAAAAAAATTATATAAACTTGGTGAATCTCGGAAATAACAATCCTGGTTTTGGTTGATGTCAAAACAATCTTTCAAGTCCAAAACTGCAGAGATGGACAGAATAAATATTTACCGGAAGTTTATAATCAAACCAGAACAGTCTCCAAATAGACTTCCAACATCACGAATTCATTTTATTTCGTTTACTAGAAAAGAAATCCATCAACTAGAAAAAAATTGGAAAGTATCCCACCACTTACACTGGGATTAAAATGAAATATCGCGACTTGTATAGAATATTTACATTTCTTTTCCCGTTACTCACTTTATAGAATATCGTCGATTTCATCCCCGTACTGATCGCACACATACACACCCCATCCAGACGGCGTATGACAGGTAAAGTTAACGAAAGAAAACGTTGGAATTCTTTTTGCTGAAAAACTTCAAGTCAACAGTGAAGAGCACTTATCAATACTGACTTCGCTTTTACGTTTCCAATGGAATTCAAATACTCAAATAAAAATTGAAAGCTTCCTGAAAAATATTTCCAACATTCATTGTTTCCTATCCGGCCCCCGTTCTATGCTCACTTAATATCAAGAAAATCTATAAAGTGGTTTATATTGCGCAAATCAATTTATCTGTTCCAGAGGGTGAGTATTTTACGATTTTTTTAAGAAATTCTCAGTTGAGGGTCAATAGATGGAGAATTTTTGAAGTCTACAAACCGATTATTTTGAATGGGGGGTAAGTAAGGTAATTAGTATTGAGAGCAAATGTTTACATTGAATCGTGAAAAAGCCAGTTTCAAATCGGTTCTTTTACGCAATTAGATAGGGAAAACTTGAAGCTACATTGCAACCTATAATTCTTTGATGTTCTTCTTAAAACAGCCCCAAAATGGCTCAATTTTTGCAAAATTTTGGCTCTAAACAACACAACAGCAAATTTGAGTATTTTTGCCATATTCACCACATTTCAAGCGAAAAGAGAGCTCTAAAGCCAAATGAATTCCGTCTAAATCTCAAGATTTAAGCAGAAAATTTGACAATTTAATAGAATTGATGTAGTTCTTATTGCCTATCTGCAATTTAAATTGTTAGTTTATTATCTAACTTTGAACGAAAGATGACTGAATTATTTCGAACAACAGACGTGGTGAAACAGGTTTAATTGTTAGATAATCAACTAGAATTTTATCACCGGTTATCAGAGAGTCATTAACGTCGTCTACAAGAAGATATCAACTTTTAAACTGTTCGTTTTTTAATTATTGCAATAATTTTAAACGGTAGCTCTGTAGAAGTGGTCGATAAAATCAACGTTAAATAAAACGGTGAGTAGTCCTTTTGTTTAAAATTTTCTATCTCGCCTATTTTCCATATAATATAGGCTACTATTTATTTATAACCGTAATTTGAACAAATAGTGGGAACGTTTTCTATCTCACAATAGACACGACTGTATTGCACAATACGTGTTTGATCTCGGCTCGAGAAGCGAAAATCCATCGTTATTACCACCGATCAATCACAATATAACACTTTCACTCTTTTTACACTAGATTTGTTTGTTGGTAGTTGTTTCTTATTATTTTCCTTTCAAATTTGCCAGATAAATTGCTAAAATTTATAACAATTCTATTGTAGAATTCGATTTAATTACAATTTTTATAAATTCATGGATCCAATAGAACGACTAAATGTGGTCGTTTTTCACTATATTTGCTGATTCTAACTGGAATTGGATGTATTTCCACCGTATGCTGTTCGATAGTAGTTGAAATCAATCAGTGTGCAAGCATTGTGAATAGTTTCAATAGAGAATCTCATAAAATACTGAAGCAACTATTTTAATTTTGAAAATTTCGTATTGTGGAATTTTATTTATGCATCATTTTTTGTAAATACGGCAGTTAAGAGGACGAAATTTATATAGAATAGTGAATATTGCACAAAAACCGAATTGTATTGATTAAATTAATATTAAATTTAAGAGAGCTACCCGGTATTGTGTATTTTAATAAAATCTTTTAGATGAATTAATGGAGTAAGATCTCGTTAACACTTGGGCGAAAACGTTCATTTTTACCCAACAAATAGAAATTAAATACCACCCTAGGGCCTGCACAGCAAATCTTTAACGAACTCTAAAGTATTACTGTAATAAAGTAGAATAACCCCAAGCTGGATATTATTTATTAACTAACAGAGATTCATTATTATTAAAGACGAAAAAAATTAATAAACTTAATACTCGATAAAATAAATAGGAAATTTGAAATGTTCCAACCGGTTGGATTCCTTTTATTTAAATTAAACTTGGAAAATGTTCGAATTTTGATATGGACTTGCCAACTTGACAACTTATATTACAAAAGTTAGTCCGAGTTTATCGTGTCTGTAAATCAGACTTTTCGCACACATCAAGAAAAAATGTTTATAAAAAATTAGGGGAAATTACAATTATCCCACCGGTCCATCAATTTTAAATCCGAAAAAATACAAGAATTTCCAGCTATCCTGGTGCAATTTACGATTCCATCAATATTTCGTAAATTGATCGTTTAAAATCGAAATTTATGTCGGACTGTTTGGTTTGAATGCCGCAATAAACTATCGACTACTTGTATGATTAATTCGTTGGAAATTATCATAAAGTTGGCAACAATTTCTATATCGTAAAGTTGCGAGTTTTTCCCGGATCTGGGTTATTTTTCGAGAAAATCACCCTTATTGACAGTTGTCGCCGATAATTGTCTCTTTTTATGATAATTCGGGGAAATGTTGAAAAATCGTCGCAAATTCCATCGGAATATTAGCATAGAAATGCGGATTTTATTGTTTTAGTAGCCGACACATAACATTCATCCTTAAGTGTTTCATGTTAAAGGGTTATTTCGTACAATTTGTAGCCTTTATAACTGTTTATCTGGTTAAAACTTCTCGTATAAACTAGAATTATACAAATATATAATAATGCGAAACAATTTTGTCCGTTTTCTGTTGGTTAATTAGATCTTGCGGTTGGTATTGTTCAAAATTGCAAATTTTAATTCGTTTTGTTCGATTTTCCAGAAGAAAGAATTCATCGATTTTTTCTTATCCGTTCATTTCTAGTTACTGTAACGTGTAAATTGTGGCCAACTGGCCGACTAAATTGTGTGAAATTGTTCGGAGTTATTGTAGAGAAATGGTGTTTATTTCTACAATTGTTAACAATTTTTTTTTGTCCACTGTTTTGTTGTTGTTTGTATAAAATCGGACCCGTGGGCCATCAAATTCTGGCTTGTATTCGCCAAATTTACGACATCCAACAAAACACGTTTATTCCATTAAATACAGTAAGCGACATTTAAAATTTTTAACCGTCAACTTGTGTAATTTAGAAACTCTGTTCGTTATCAATTTGTTGCGAGAAAATTTGCTGTTTTTCCGGGTTAAATTACCAACATAACTGATGATAATGGTGATGATCTTTCGTGCACTTATCTAGGAATCGAGGGAGAACTATTGGACGTCAAGTTTTAACACAAATATTACAGTTTGATTGTTCCACATTAAATTAATACGTTAAATTAAAATCGACAATATCAATTGGATCTAGTTTTAGTGGAATAATAGCGAAAACTATGCTGCATATGGTCGGCTCTATTCCACTAACAATCGAATTAAAATCGGTTTATTTGTAAATGACGGTGAAAATTGGTAAATCAATTAAAGAGATAGCACTAGAAAGCGGCAGGTATGCCGTTAATTAATACACAAAGGTTGGAGGGTTTGCATCAAAGTTGACCGTAACAATGTCGGCTAACATTCCAAAAAAGTCCATTTGTATTGCAATTATATTTAGCTTACATTTTATATTTTACCAGATACACTGGGAAAAAATGGTAAAAGGTAGAAACGGGGTTGAAGAGTTTAAGGGCGCAAATATAAAATGAAAAACGTCTGCATTTTGATTTATATCACAATGTTATTTTACCACAATAACATATTTTACAGGGTAGTGTCGTAAAATTCCTGTTTTTATTGGAAACGGCTTTCGTTCGGTATTTATTTATATATTTCGTTTTCTTTTTTGCCCCTATGTTGACGACATTTATACATTTACGTCCGATTTACTGATAATACAAAGCTTCAAAAAACGGCTTTATAGAATTTCGGGATCTTTACTGGAATTTAATTTATAATTATGAGGTGTAATAACATTTCCTGAATGATGAAAGCTTCTTTAACCAAATACTGAAGTTGGCAAGTTTAGAAATCAAATTCTTCTAAATATATCATATTATAATTCACAATGTTTAAACATTCAATTCGTATTATTAATCGGATTTGTCAGGCATAACTGATAGGCTATTCTCGATTTCAGTAGCTATTAACTGATAAAATTCGAGACAGTTTGTCACCGTCTCCATAATCTTGTTGTCCTGATGAACAGAACAGGTTAATATTATCCGAATTGTATGCCATCATCTATATAACACCCAACTAGTAGATTATCCAATATTGTACACAATTCGAGGCCAAATGCAATTAAGCCTATAATATCATCGAATTGATCAAAAATTGATCGAAATAAAAAAATTCCATTACTTAACTAGCTGAAATTTCTAAAAACACAACCTAAACAAGTTGAAATATCGAAAATATCGCCAATTTTTCAATATTTTTAAACTGTAGTAATTTTCTGAACTATTTCGAAGTAATAGTCTATTTTTAAGCTGGAATAGATTCAAATTTCGCGCACTTAAATGGCGTCTTTCTATTGGCTGTACTATAAACTAACCAATAGGAAGCGAGCATTTAAGCCGCGAAATTCAAACCGGTAAACGATCTAATGTAACTTCTAGTAATGTTTCTCTAGAAATGATGGAAAATACTGGAAAGAGTCGCGTTTATCGCAAAAATTCCTGCTACTATTTCAAAGATCCGACATGATTGTCGGTATTAGAGTTCTAAATTTTGACAAAATCTCGAGTTTCAAAAGCACATTCAATAGATTTTAACTTACCTAATGGATTTTTGAGACAATAAAACACTTGCAACTTTACGGAGAGATATTCGACTTTTATGTTAAAAGAAAACAGTCTGTAATTGATTTCAGTCAAACAGAAAGGAAGATGTGTCGTATTCGGTTGAACTTTGCCTTTAGAAAATCTGAGTTGGAATTTGTGTTTCCACCAACAGGATTGTCCGTAAAAACGACGAAATAAATATGAATATATTTCAATTATATTCTAGTAAACTCCTTTGGCCATCTGTATGGGACAAACTTTGTATAAACAACTTGCATATGAATTGTAGAATTCAACTAGAATTTCGTTTTATGTCTAGTTCACAATTGTCAACCTTTATATGTTGTACATCCAAAGAAACTTTACAGGAAACATAAAACGAACGGCTATTCTGTAGAGAAATAGAGATAGAAATGAATTTCGAGTAAGATAGATCGATTGTCTTGTTAGCATCCAACTAATTCACCCTTGATTCATACAACATAATCACGTACTGTACCTGTAAGCCAACTAAACTCGGTTTATCGAAGTTTCATTTGAAACTGAGTCAACTCAACATCTTTCCTGAAACTTCATAACTTTGGACAGAGTTTTAACTATAGACGGACTCCTACTATATCTATTTTGTGACATTGTCTAGAAACTGGATGAAATATTGAAGCTACTTCAAAGTCGCTAAATTCGCTCAATAATTCTCAATTTTCCAACAGTAATCCTGATTGGAGAGTTTTCTTGTAATTATTGACGGTTATTGTGCTTTTTTCGGTTGTTTGATTTCGAAATTTCGATCAAGTTTTAATTAAAAAAGTTATTTGGATGTTTTACTGGAACAATAATTAGCTATTATATAAACGGCGAAATGCAACAAACAATAATTTCTTTTAGAAGAAACTTTGCTTTATTTTTTCTCAATTACTTCAATTGCAATGATAGACGAATGTTTTAATTGAATAGAGTGCACGTTAGTTGTGTACTTTACAACTAATAAGACGCCCGTGTTGTTCTTTCAATGTTGTTGTTGTTGTTGTTTCAAAACGTCACAAATTGGAAAACTTTTTTAATTACGCGATTCAAAACAGGTAACTGGAAGAACAACACACCTGGACACCGTCATCATAATCTATTTCGGTGCCCGTCTAGTGAAATTAAAATGTTTGTTGCGTTGAAATTTTATGTTAATATTGAAATTTTTTATACGAAATCCCCTAGAAAGATACCCAGTGTTGTTGAAATTTCGTTCAATAATGACATGTAATTAGGTTAATGTCGCAATTGTTGCGGACAATTAAACTTTTAACTTTTGAGATAGGGTTAAATGTACACTAGAGGTGTGTATGTTAGGACGATTTGTTGCACTATAACGGTGCAATTACGGAAAGTTTCAATGTTGCGATATTATTTGGATATCGATAATTAGATATGTAAATTTTCTAATTTGCTTTCAACAGTTTTTGTAATTCTCACCGTTGTCTTATTGTGAGTGTCGTTTAATTAATCCCCGCTATTTATTTATTTATCGACAACATTCACGAAACTATCAACGAACAAACACACCGAACCAACATTGATATTTTATCGTGTCTAGTACATGTTCGGATCAATCTATCAAATGTTCCCTGAAAGATTTCAGTCGACAATCAACAACTGTCATGTTCTATTCCATGTGGATTTGTTCAAATAATCGATATTTAAAAAAAATTATTGTCGATTTTCTATTTATTTTATAGACAAAAACTATTAATAAACTAGAATAAAACAACAGTGTAAAAGATTGAACAAAAACGATAATATTTAATGAAATACAAACTATCACTCTGGCGTCGAGTTAAATTCTGTCGTCCTGAATAGAAATGGCAATGTTATACATTTCATTTACTCAAACATTGGAATTGAAATGTTACATATATGTTTGTTCGTTTTTTGTTTGCCGATTTCCTTTAGAATTCTACATTTTTTAAAATATTCTGTTTCAGACAGTCTGAAAATGAGCTTGTTTTATTTCAATAGAAAAAAACTAATAGAAAATAAATGCAATCTCGATCGTGACTTTTATTAATTTAACAACCATCTATTCACTAGTAGATTTCATTTGTTTATTTGATTAGAGATAAGATAGAAATTGAGACAATCAATTCGTCAACGTACGATGTTATAATTGGGAAATTTTTATTATAATCGAGAGTGATTTGAAATTACGCGCCCTAAAAATGGGTTGCTGTATATTGAAATTAGATGGTTTACACTGGAAAATCACATTCAGATCACTGGCAATTGCGCTATTAACGAAATCTGAGAGTTTAGTGATTTTCTAGAGGAATTTGAGTTTTGTTGGCAGAATATAATTTCAATGAATTTTTAATTGAAAATCTCCAATTCTGTACCAATTTCAACTAAAAGGAAACGATAATTACGCGCTAAAGTTCGGTTATTATACAATTTATCAAATTTTAACACTATAGTTTCGCTATACAAATCGAATTGTCTATAGTTGGAATAACGTAATTGGCGCATCCACCAAAATTGCATAGAACTTGAGTGAAGTGGAATTCCAACAAAGAAATATTAATCGGCCTTTGAGATGCATTCGTCCCTTTACATCAAACATTGAATTTAGTTTAAAGCGAATTTATATCGACATTTATCTATATAATAATTGATTATGTAACGAATATTGTCGTCAATACTGAACGCCTTTGATAGATTCAAAGCATTGACTTTGAATATTCGAGCAATTTATAAAAGTTTACATTGCACAATAAATCGATAATATTATCATATCTGCACGTTTATACTCGATCAACTAAACTGATCATTCAATTATTATCGCAATATTACAGTTATATGAATGGAGTGCCAAATTTTATTGCAATAGATTGGCATAATTCCAAAATTGTTGTCCTAATTTTGTCACCAAATCTCAATTAATTCCGATAAATTCGACTTATTATTGTATCCTACAATTATTACAACATTGTTGCTTTTGTAATCGTTGTTCTACATTTTAATAGAAATTTGAGACGCGTCAATTATTTTAACAATGCGCGTTCAATTTATTTTTCTCCAATCGCACGTGTAATCTCGCGGTATTGTGGTTTGTTTATCGATAATTTGTACAAGATTATGATTACGTTGAAATTCTAGTATGCGATTCCTTGTGAGGAACAACGAATAGAACAAGTCGACTTTCGTTATAAAGTTAGATTTATAGATCAACTTACATGGTGGGTACTAACAGCTGGAAGCTAAATCAGATCAGATAAAGAGTATTGGGAAACTTTCATAACTTACAACTATACCGCTTTTATTTAGTTCAGTGTGTATGTGATTGTTCGATATCTATGTGTTGATGTCATTTAGACAGTATTTGCTTTTATTACTTTCTATACTTTCCTCCGTCTGTGTATTTCTATAAAGAAGATACCGGTGGAAAAAAAATCACCTGTAGTTGGAACGTTTCCTTTTATACTTGACACTTGTCTAGTTGAAATTGAGTTGGGAAACATGAGATGGGGTTGTTTCTCAAAACTTGGAATCCTCTCAACGTTCTTATTGTTTTCGAATTAACAATTTATAAGGAAAGTTTGCGAATTTGCCAAACTAAAAATGTTGAATAACACGAAATTATTGCACAATATCCAGCGATTTCAACAATCATTTGTGGTTTATAGATCGATAGACAGTAAATAAAGTGGGTTTAATACCGTAAGTAATCCTTCGACTTCAACATGGATAAAGATAGAGAGCAATTCCCTCAGTGTACAAGTCATCAATAATCGATTTATAAAGTAGTCGAGACTGTTGTTTGATAAAGAATTGCAGTTTAATAATGGCTCGCTATCGCTTAGAGTATGGGGAAGTTTTAATAATTAGCTTGACTAGTTGATACATTGCCTGTCCAAGTCGCGATTCTGTTCACAATCTCCTCTAATATTGTCGGAGACTAAGCACAAAAGACGCTTGATTTATGGCCGTTTTAATTTGTTCTCGATCATTGTCGAAAGGCCTTATTATACAAGCATAACGGTCAACTTGTATGACAGTTTAATTTTTAATGAATCCTAAAAGAAAAACCGTACGTTAATTTCTAATAAATCAAACTAGAGCAATGTTGAATCAATCTTGTTGTCCCATTAATTTATAATTAACGTAAAATTACTACAATTGTACTGTTCAGACTAACAAGAAACGGAACGAAAAACTAAAACGAAGGAACTTTAGACGAATTAGTTGTGAAGAATCGACGGCACTTTTTTGGGTGTCTACGGTTTTATTTCGTGATTTTCCTGGAATTATTTGTTGGTTTACTTGACCAATTTTTGTACAAAACAACACAATAGGGAAGATTGTATATGTGAAATTAACGCACTAAAAGCTTCTCAACCGGGAAATTTATTGAAATAATTTATGTTCCGTTGGCTCTATTGTTGTGTTCATTTAATGAAACATTAAGGATAAATATTTATCTTATTCGTTGGTTGTCTTTTATCGCCGATTGCGGTTTTGTTAATTAAAGTTTGTTCGATTTTAAGATTGCGATAAAGCTACAATACAAATATTATTATTAGAATGATTTAAATCGCAAATCTTTCGTGTTCTTGTTGGAAATTGGTGGTTTTAACGACGTCCCGAAATACGTCATTTTTTTAAAGGGAGAATTCTCAAGAAATATTACGACCATCAAGACGGATTCGGCCACGTTTCTGTTTCGCATTTTAGTTGTTTGTCATGCGTAATCCATCTAAAAGGTATTCGCAAATGTTTCTAAAACTGGCTGGTTGCGGTAGATCCCAGACGAGTACAACTTAACGTTGATGCATGCATGAATCTTGTGTGGAACCTTTAGGAACGGCCGCCCAGACTATTCTGATTGAATTCTGACACGGATCGAGTGCGACAACAAAGTAATCTCTATAGTGTTAGTAATGCAAGAGGGAGACTGTCGACCCTTTGGGGGAACATGTGCGATATAAACTACAACATGGGGCTTTCAGTCTGGGTGACAGACTAACGACAAGATGGAACGAGGGGGTGTATTTTGTTGTCGTTACCAACACTGTTATAAATGGATACGTTCGTGATTTCACAATGATAATGTGTTGGTGACAATGGGAAACCTGCATAAATTTTCATTTAATGTTTACGCATTGTTCACACCACAAATCAGCAGGTAAGGGAGTCGGAACGGAATGGGTCTAACTACCCTGAAAAGGAATTATTTCTGATGTATAAGATTAGATAATTGTGGCACGTTGGAGATTATCGGGGATGTTATTCTTTTTATTTTTGTTCGAGAACCATTGTCTTTTTATTCCGTCCTCATTCGTTGAATATCAACATATACAACAGCTCATCATTTCCGCATTTTAGAATTCTACAGGGACTATATTGTGAATACCCTATGTTTCATTACGATTACACTACTTTAGTTTTTTTCTTCTTTCCCTAGGGCTTTTATTCGGGTATTGTTGCCGGTCGTTGAGGAGTGTGTAAATGACATTGAGTTTATGCCTTAATCTTCTATACCGTTATTATTTTAGGGGTGGATCTGTCGAATATCACGATGCTAATGCGATTTACGTCCGAGACGGCATTTCCAACCGCCCCCTCTATTTAGTCAGCCGTCATTTGCGCATTTCCTAGGAAATGCATCATTAAAAAAAAAGTTTAAATTTATTCTAGATTGTTTCGTCAATACAACCAGGTTACGATTTAATCCTCGAGGAGTTGATGTTTGGAAATTTACAGGAAATATCTAGAGAGGCCTCATCAGTCACAGTCACAACCAAGCAAATTATTCTGGTGGTCCCTTCCTGTCTGTTAGATTTACACCTGACCTTTTCTATCGTTGGAAAAAATTCCGATTGCCCACCAGGGTCTGATTTATGAATCTTGTCCTAATTCATTCAATACATTAAACAAATTGTAAACAACTGAATTTTGTTCGATCAATTGGAAAAAGATTGATATAGTTCGGCTATAGAATTCGAAACTAAATTGTTAAGTCCATTATTCGATGCTTTGGTGACAACTTTGATCATTATTTGATATTCATTAGTAGTGTAGTAACGTTTATTAATACCTGTTGGATAATATGATCTGACGACAGGGGTCAGATGATTGTTTATTGGCTGATTTAGGGGGCGGTGAGGTGTTTGAGAACTCGGTACGCCAGGGCAATATTGATCGAATCCTGCCTCAAGACCACAACAAACACACACATATGACAACAAACATGCAGTTCGGTCACCTGTATATTGCTCCAATGATTTATTACGGCTATTAGAGACGTATCGAAGGACTGATCCCGGCCACAAAGTGTCATCCAATAATCTTTCAACACCACATCAAATTCCCTTTCATCACACAATTATTCGATTCAATATTATCATCGATTTGTTTTCTGTTGTGGCGATTTTTTCGCCAAGCTACCCGAATAACTCTTATCTGGCTTGATGTTTGTTGGTAGGATGAACGGGCAAAGGTCAACCGAACCGGCTACAGAACATGTGTAAGTACAGATGTCGCTGCAACAACAATCTGGGAAGAACGTTTCAGGATTTGAGGGATACAAAGATTATGGCGATATGTCGTGACCGTGTGTTGCGAATCGTACATAAACTTTTTCCAACACAAATTAGCCAAAAACAGCGGATTTTAAGCGATTTTAAAACACCCACTACGTTATCGTAGTAATAATAAAGTTGTAAAATTATATTTATTGGCGGATTAAGAATGGTGGATGCGCCGATAGAACTCGTTGAACTCAACGAAAAGACGAAATGAAACAATTAAATCTAAAAATTTATCTTGTCTCTTATCGTTTTTTTTTTCTTCTCCGTCTCTTATCTCACCGTCTCGTTGAATCATTTAAATCTAGTTTGAGCCTCTACTGAATAATTTATGACCGGTTCCACTTTTTTTCAGTCTTTACAACTTTTTCCTCTATTCGAAATTCATCACAATATTTTCGAAATGAACAAGAGCAAACTAAAAACATTTATTATTTTCCATATAGCTCTTCCCTAAATAATAAAAATAATAACGACAACGTGAACGCAAAAAAATTGTCGACGTCGCACGGCTCATTAAAGCCCGTTCTACTCAGTTTATGTTGGCAATCATAAATTTCGCAAAAAAGAAACAATGTATGTTTTTCTCTAATTTGTCGCAAAATTACTGAGCCTGATCTTTCTCGGTTGTATATTAGTTTTATAATTACAATATTCAACGGGGAATTTAATGAATAAACAAGAAAATAAGAGCAATTTCCATTTGAATAGAATTGCAGGCTGCGGCTAGCGTGATTTAGCGTTCGCTATTCGACATTTCTCGTCTTATTTGTCATTGTACACCATCCTCTTGTTTTTTCTCAATTTTATTTTATGTCATCAGTCTGGTTTTCTAGTTGTAAATCGTTTCATTACAGTAACTACATTTTTCTTTCGATTCGTTCCGACAACTGTTCTAAAGTGAGATTTTCCTATTGGTTAATTTGTTGCAAAATAAATTGTTCTGTTTTTGATAAGAAAACAAGAGACTGACCGATTTTTGTGTATTTACTACCGGGAAAAAACTACCCGGAAGTCGGTGATTGTTTGTTTTCATCAAGGAACTTGCTGACAGAACGTTTCTGAAATGACTACTGAAATAGCGGTGGATTTTCCAACTTTCATCCAACTATTTTTCAACGCTTAGAATTAGACTTGTTATGGATGTCCGTTTTTGGTTCTCTAGCTGCGGAATTTTCGCAAAATTTGAGAGCCCCGCTTCTGCTTCCGCACGGAAATTGCTAACATTAGAGAAATACGGAGGCATTTTAACTTGAAGGTTCGGAGTATTTTCTTCGATTCGGTATCTCTAAATTGTCATTAATCATCGATTGTTGTTTCATGAGATTCTACACTAGATTAAATAGCACTAAGAGTGGCATTTTCAGGAGAATTTGAAGACGTATTTCGCTTTGAATTCTCGGTTATAGCAAAATAATCTGGGAGAATGTGGTTTTTTCAATAGTTTCATATTTTCCGCAATAACTTTGCGAATATTCGATGCTTTTGTCACCATTTGTAGCAAAGTAAAAACGCTTTCTAAATCTGCAAAAAATTCTCCAATAGGTTTTTAATTTTCCGGAAAATTGGCACAAATTGGAAGATGTACAATGCAACTTTTTTTATGCGGTGTTCGAAAAATGTCAATTTTCAATCATCGATTTCTCCCTTGTTTAATGGGATATTGCAACGAATGTAGTAGCATTAGAAAGAGCATTTCAAGCAATAGTTAAGAGAGATTTTGTTTTGAAAAATTCCATTTAAACTTGGAATTACGCCAGAAAATCTTGGAGGATGTGTTTTTTAAGAAAAATCGAATTTTCCCTAAAACTAAGCAAATATTTGTCAATATTTCAATGATTTTCGCATAATTTATAGTGAATGGAACGAGCTTTTTAAATCCCTGAGAAAAATTTTGATAGATTTGTTTTTTTCCGAAAAATAGACACAAATATGAAAGCTCATTTTTCCGAAAAATAGACACAAATATGAAAGCTTACATTACATCTTTTTTCCCGATGCAATATCTGAAAAATTCCACTCTTTAATCATCGATATCTCCCTTGTTTAATGAGATATTGCACCGAATATAGTAGCATTAGAAAGAACATTTCAAGAGGCATTTAACAGCGTTTTTATTATAGAAAATTCCAATTGAATTCAAAGTTATAGAGAACAATAGTGGAGCATATGTTTTATTATGATTCCCTACAGTTTAGCCAAAATTCTCCAATTTCCAGTTTTTCTAAAATACAAATCTCTCAGAAATTCTTCGCTAAATTCGTGAATTTTCCGGAAAATGGACAAAGTTTGTAAATTTTACTTCATGTTCTTATTACCTTTCATTTTTTCCGCGTCTTATCCAGATTCCGTTTCCATTTCCCTTTCTGATTCTGTTGTGACACTTCCGTAACATTTCCAATTTTAATAACATGATTGATTTGAAAGTTTCGTAGTATTTCGATTTTTTTATCGTTGTATTGGAGTAAAGGACACGATTTTATAGTCGTTCTCCTATTTTATTATTATTATCAACAGTTTTCAGGCATATAACCGCCAATCCAACGACGTAAAACGGTACAAATGAAATTCTCGGCTTTTATTGTTTAGAATCGATAAAATCAAATAATCGTAAATTTCGTAAATTGATTTTGAACAAATATACAGGTTAATTTTCAATTTACTTTTCTAGTGTAAATTGATAATAAGTGGACAAATCCGTATCGAATGTCTCAAATGTTCGATTTTCAGTTTGTTTTAATAATGCAGCTGAAAGTGGAGTGTTTACAAGGTAAAGTTAACAATTTATTGTTGTCGCAAAGCAACAAGATCAAATTCAATGGACACTCCAGTTTAATTCAACGATTTTTGTAATAGTCGCTGAAAATAACATCGAAACGTATCTTAAAACTTCCCGATAATTGAATCGAGTGGAGTATAAAAATCCAGTTTTAATAGAATTTTAGTTTGTAGAATTTCAACAAAGTTATTGACACTAGTTGTATTCTTCATCGAATAGATGCTATTTTTATTAAGTACATTACCAGATCTACACTCTATTCAAATATTGGATGTAATTCCCGAGGGATTCGAGCGTTTTTAATCATCCCCAGTGTCTGTAAAATTCCACTTGAATATCTCTAAACATAATGCAATTTTGACACAAACTTTCCGAGATGCAATCGTACAACTGGATTAGACCCGTCTCACGAGATTGACGAAAAATACAAAATTGATAAACATGAATTTTCAACGTTCCGGATGTTTCGATAGAAATATTGGTTGGAATCCCCCAATATTTGGCGATCAACACAAAACTTGGTCATTTACGATAGAGTTCGGTTCGTTGTCGGTTTATTCTCTAAAGATTTGCTTAATGTTGTCCTTTGAGACAGGCCGCTGTCCGAAGTTATCAACAAGCCATTTAGGTACATCTAGAAGATATCTCGGCCGTATAATCGTGTTAAAATGCCAACCATGTAACATGTCAAACCTTTTTAACGGAAACTTGTAGACGATAATGTTGGGCGAAAAGCCCGGAATTTGTGCAAGTTTTTAAATCAATACTCCAACCACCGCGGTATTGTCGAGTTTTGTGGATTTTCTTAACCGTCTGTAGGCTGTATGAATTTTAATTATAACACATTGTCTGGGATCATTATCGTCTACACGTTTTTACACGATGAGAGGAAAACTGTACAAGTTCTTTTTTTTTAAATTGTTGGCAATAACTCCGTACAGGAACCGGAACTAAATTTATAACTGTCTGGAAAATTTTAATTTTTAACCATTCTCAGTTTTATGAATCTCTTATAAATAAACTCGATGATAAATGACACAGTAAATTTCCACCATCTACTTTTAAATAATTGAAACCTGCATTGTATCATTTTGTATATACATCAATAAATAAAACTCCATTAAAATCCAGTTGGATAGTTATGCAAATTAGTATTTCCTTACAATATCTCTATTGAAAAGTCGGAGTATCACGTTTATTAAGCCGTCGCTATTTTTTTTATTTCGTTCTTCTCATTTTCTTCCGTTACGACTCGCTTATACAGACGGAACAAAGTGAAGACGAGATTGAAGATAAGACGGATAAGAAGGCACTGACAGGAAATAAAAAGTCTTGGTTAAGAGGTTGCGATATCACGGGTCCGGAACTGAGAACATGTCATCACTTTACACAGGAAGTAAAACCGTCGAGTGCAATTATTAAAGAAGCTAAACTTCCCGAAAAAGCACAAGCTAATAATGCAACTGACATGAACAAATGTATCCTTGTTCTTTTTGCGCCTATTTTTAAGATTTTCGTATCATTTTTAAAATTTAACAGAATTGCAAAAGGGAAAGATAACAGACAACAATAGACTCGGTTAGTTTGTTTGATAATACAGTTTGGCAAATGTCCACAAAGTTTATAAAATAGGAGTAGATGATCGATACTTTTATGTTATGCCAACGACAACACTAAACAATGTGACTGACGTATAACTATAACACATCAAAACGGGAAAACACTTGTATCAATTTGTGTGCGTCTCCTCTACTCTAAATAGTGTCCCTATATAATAACAGTGAATTAAATCAAACAAACCGGGACTGAATAATATGCATATTGTTCAACTATTACCCGAATATAGAACGAATCTACCTACATTAGAAGATGAATAGACTGTTGTTGCTGAAATTTCACCATGTAAGCTCTTCCAATGCTCAAATCTAATTCAGCAATATCATCGTAGATTTCATCGAATCCAACTGTATTTATACATAAGGAATTTCAATATTCTATCACTTTTAATTCTTGTTTTGTTATCTATTGAAATGTATTAGATTTGTTGAACACACATAAAAGCAAATATAGATCGAAACCGTCTCCTGTCTGTTAATCAAACTAGGATTACACATCGATTTGTAACAAACAAATATAAAAGTCGGTTGTACTGTTGAAGTTTGTGTTTGCTTTAAAGAAAACACATTTATTTAAAAATCAATAAAATGTCTCTATTGTTTTTCGAAAATTGTTCCCTTTTAGAATACGCTCAATTTTCCAGACAAATAAACCGGTTTTTTGGTGGTTGAAAAACAAGTCTCGTCGACAGTTCATTGAGGCGAATTTTTAGGGCTTTCAAATGATCATAATAAAAGGGCTCTTACAATTTCAACAATCACAAAATTCGACTTGAACCATCAAGTGGACAATTGGAGTCGTTTTTGGGCAGAATTTTCGATTTACGCTTATAAAACTCACTTTTGCTTAAGCTGAAGGAGTCGATTGTTAGCATAATTTTGCTCCAAGAAAATTCTCACTATTTTCCAAGTAAAACTGACAATTCGTATTGAATTTTTGCTCAATGGCTAAATGGACTAAGTCTCCTTTTGTAAACCATCAAAAATGCAAAATTTTTACATGGATTTTCAAATTTCTTAACAGTTCCCAAAGCCGAACATTTCAAAGGAATTCAAGTTGTTTTATTGGAAAGGTATAAAACTGGAAAAGGAAAACAAGAATCTCATCTTATTTAGTGCAAAAACATGTTCTCCTACTTTTAGCGTCTTAATTAATTAATTAATTAAAAGCAGTTCCATATAACTTCCAGGAAAGTTACCTTTTAATATGCAATAAACTGCATTATACATAATTTTTAATGCAATTTCACTCAAATTTACCGAATAGATACTCAATAGACGAATTGGGTAACAACTTTGTATAAAGAGAATTGATTTTTAATTACGCTAATTTCATAAATTATTCTTAATTGTTGCTCTAAAACTATTGGATTTTCTATAAATTTCAACCGAATCTGCAATTTAAACTAAAAGACGTTTTCCATCTAGCTTAATGTAGAATAACATTCGACATCGTACAATCTCAACATCGTTTACAATGAACGAATATCTAAAACAATGTGTTGTAGTATTAAACTTTAACATGTAACGTTATTTTACACATAGTTGTACTAATCTTTAAAACATGTACGTTGTAAAGCACTACCCCTAATGCATATCATTATATTTTATTAGTTATTTAAATCTTAATCATTTTCCATCATAACGTTCATAATTCCAAAGTCTGTTTTGTTGTTTTAAGGGAATATAGTCTGTTAAGCTTCATTATAGTGTTGTTGTTCAATAGATAAAGTGTTCACAATAGAGTCGCATCTGTTGGAAAATCATAGTCGGTGGTGAGCCGCGACTATATTCACCCCCACATAGACAACTTTGACGCAATTAAATGATATAATTGACGGATTAAGATTGATAGTTTACTTAGTCGAGTGTTTCGTATCGATTTTCACGTTCAAAAACGACCAACTTCAAGAATCAGGGATTAGTATTGTGCTATCATTTAAACAATAATAAATCTCCAATTACTTGTACCCTAAATATTGGAAAATCGTACATCAAAAGATTGTTATTAAAAATTAGTGTTTGTATTGAAAACGTAGAAAAAGCACAGTTGAGAATAATTAAATTTCTACCCTCCTACTAGAAGATTATCTTCCCGTTGTTGTCTTTCAATTGATGTCGAAGATATGGAGAATTTTATACAACAAAAGCGGCTTATCCGTTAAAATTCAGGAGTTGGTAATTTGTCGCCTCCTCTTTTGATTAAAATTGATAAAGATGCGATTTTCGTGTACAAATATGATTAGAAACTTATCTGCGTACCTAATCAAATCGGGATGTTTAGTTGAAAGGAAAAAAATACCAACAACAACATCGATTTGGGGATTCTCTAATAAAATTTCCTGTAAAATAAGATAACGGTTATAAAAGAATTTCGTTACAGTCGAAGAAAAAATCGCAGAAATTGAAACCGTATTAATGTTTTCTGTAAAGAAAACGAAATAAACTTAGACAACATAACAATCAAAGAATTTAATTATTGGTTTTCATTGTCGAAGTGCTATTCAATTATTTCATATTACAAAAAGAAGACGTTGAAGGATCCAAATTGAATTCGCTAGGGAAAGTGTCGGTTACAAATAGGGCTTCGCAAAATCGATAAAACAACGACGTTTACTGAAATTTCTGGCCCTTTAACTGCTCAATCTCCGCTCTGATTCCGCTCCTATTTCTGCATCTTTTTGAACGGATATATAGCGGAAATTAGTAATTTTAAAGAAGTACGGATAATTAAAATGTCCGATCGGTATCCACTAATTTCCACTACTTAATAATCAATATCTTGCTTGTTTCAGGGGGTACCACAACGGATAAGAAGCAGCATTTTCAGAGAACAATGTGATATATTTTTCCTTATAATTTGGTCAATATTTTCCAATTTTCTACAATTTTCTCACAATATCTAACAAATTCGAAGAGTTTCTCAAATCTTTAAGAAATTCTCTAGTAGGTTTGTTATTTTTCCAGAAAGTTATCAGAAACTATGGGTCTCTTTTACATTTTTTTGTCTCTTAATGGTACCTGGAAATTTCAATTTTTAATAATCAATATCTCACTTGTTTGATGAAATATTATAACGAATACATTACAAAAAGAATTTCAAATAGGATCTAGGTGTGCTTTAATTACGGAAAATCCGCATTAAATTCTAAGTATTTTTTCATATTTTCTCCTATAATTTAACAAATATTAACAATTTTTCAATAATTTTGTTACAACATATAGCAAATTGAGAATGCTTTCCAAATCTTGGAAAAATTTTCCCATAGATTTGTTAGTTTCTCGGAAATTCGTCTGAAACTTGAACATCTACATTACATTTTTTCCCGGATACTGTGCCTCAAAATGCCAATTTTAAACACCCGATATTTCCCTTAATTATCAAGATATTACAGCAACTATAGTAGCTTTAGAAAGAGCATTTTAAGCAGTATCTAAGAAGGTTTCCTGCTTTGAATCCGGATTATTGAATCCTGAGTTACACAGGACAATCTTAGGGCATATATTTTGCTATATTTTTCTCATATTTTCCCCCATAATTTAACCAATATTCTTCAGTTTTCAATGATTTTCTCACTAATGGAAATCGCTCAGCAATTTCTCAGTAATTTTCCGATAAATTGTTAATTTTCCGGTAAACCGACGAACAATTTCACTCCGAGATTTGTGTATCTGTGAATTCATGTTTTTGCTTCCATTTCTGTTCTGTTTCTGATTCTGTTCCAGTTATGGCACTTCTGTAGCATTTCTACTAAAATTCGGTCGATAGATAGATAGAGGCGAGAAAAATGCGTATTTTCCGGTGATTCCAGTTCAAAATTGTGAAAATATGCGGCTATTAATACGACCAGAATAGAAAGAAAAGAGTAAATTCAATAAAAACAAAACGAAGAGAACTAGTTTATGATTCTAATGTATGTACGTACAGAACTAAGTCCAGTAACGACTACATTAGACTTGCAAACTGCCTTACTGTATCATATTTTAAAATCTTCTAATGGATTCTTCGCAATGCTCATCGGACTATAAACATTATTTGAATCAATTCAGCGTTTATCTCATGAAAATTGTATGCGATTCGACTACCCGCACTAATAGTAAGTCAATAGAATTCCTATTAAGAAAAAACAGAAACCCTCAAGATTAGCTTTTCCGATATTTATTTTAAAATATTGTTTTTGGCTTTCTCTGAATCTACCCTCGGGACAATTCCAGACGAATATATCGAATTGGTGCGTCAAAATAGATGACAAGGATATTAAGGGGTTGTAATCGTTGGAAATATTGTAGTAGAAATTAAATTTTATCCCTATTCCGTTACTATAATCTTTGATTATTTGTTGCACCTTCCTATCTCTATTTGTTTTTGTTTTGCAAACAATACCACCAGATTGTTGACAGTTTTAATGGAAAATTTTAATTGAAAAAGTTTCTTTGAAATTGCTTGAAACATACCCTTAAAACTTGGTTGTATATGTGTAAATAATAGAAAAAATAGTTGTTTTATTTCGATAGAAATCAATTGAATAGTTTTCGTTGCTAACAATCGTCATTTATTAATAAATAAATAGACTTATAATGGAAATAAGAGTGAAAAAAGACAACAGATTATGAGTAAATTTACATAAAACTAATTTAAGTTTACCACAAGCTTTGTAAATTTCATTTTAAACCACCATCTTTTGAATATTTGTAGATATATACGGTGCACAATTTAATGAAATTAATTATTTAAATTCTACATTATTGCACAATTTTATAGTTTTACTAATATTTAGAAAATTAACGTTTAATTTAGCTAATTAATTTATCCAAAACCGGGAATTGAAGTAGTTTTTCGCCATAATTTGACTTTATTCATTTAAATTCTTGAATCCCACACGAAATCAGCCATCACAGGGGAAATAACATCACGTTCATCAATTTTGTATCGTTTAATTTCTCAATTCTTTCATTTTATAATAATTTCGACGACCCATCGGATAATTGCAATCTTTCGCCTGTTATTAACACGATAGATCAACATCTCCAGGGATGTTGTTGTAAAGTTATGCATATTGAGGGATGAAACCATATGAAATGGTGATAAAAGCCGCATTACGTTGACGTAAATTATTCAATGAATGTTTAATTGTGTTCAGTTCAAGTTGAGTATATTTGTCGATATTTTCTGAATTAATAATTGATAATAAAAGATCTGAGAATTGTTTTCTTGGCTATATTGGGCTACTAATGAGGCCTTTATACAATCGTTGAGTTGTCGGTTTAGACGTTTGTAATCAAGAAGAAAATACGCGACAATAACAATCGGAATTTTCAATGAAAATTGTATAAATTGCGCATTTGTATACTAGAAAATCAACTCGTACGGATTTTATTCCTTTTTCCACTATCGTCGTTTTTAAGCGAAATTCTCTACATTTTTTCCTCTCTCCACCAAACTAGGTAATTAGTCATATCTTGTAATTAAGTTTGGGAGTTACCAGCATTTATATAGGGTGTATTATATACGTGTGTGTTTGTCATAGAACATTCAGTTAATTTATGGCCATATTATCTGCCTCGTCTCATGCAAAAACTATCCGAACCGGCACCACGACGGTCCGGTTCAAGATTAAAACGTTTTCCGCTCGAACGAAGCCGGTCGAGTTGGTATTTTCATATAAAAATCTCAAACACCACCACCCACCAGGTGCCGGTGGAATTTCGTAATTTATAAACACAAAGGTCAACTGATGCACTTTGTACAAGACTAATTTGATAAGTGACATATGCTGTAATATAAGCAATTATAAAACGGCTTATACAATTGTTAGTTGAATTGTTGCTAGCGACCACGTTTACTTTACAATTCCATTATCCAAGTGCACATTTAACATTCAATTTATCCAACATTTTATCACCAGAATCAGCAGTTATTTCCGGATAATTGCTTCTAAAATGGTACAAACTTTCTTCTCCATTACTTGAATGAAGATAACCAAGAGATCAATCCACCAGCATTCGCCAAACTTTTTCGAACAGAACCAGAATCGGAAACGGACTTTTTTATTCATTTCAACAGAAAGGGGAGCGAATAACAATTAGAATTTTTCTTCATCATTTTCTCTGAGAACTAACAAAAATGTCTGAAAGATTTCTCAGGTTTTTACTGAGAAAATCTGAGAAAACTCTGCGTTATTTGCTGTTATAGTGGGAAATATGGAAAAGGGAAACACCAGCTTCAAGATTTTTCTTTATAACTCCGGATTCTTTCAAAATTTTCCTAAACAAAATAGCCCTCAGATACTCCTTGAATTGTTCTTTTAAGGCTTGGTCTTTATCAAAAAAAAATCTAATATGGGCCATCCAATTTTTGTCAATTTTCCAGAAAACTAACAAGGTTGCTGGAAAATTTTTGGAGAGATATAGAAGGCTATATACTTTGGGAAAATTGTTGAAAAACTGGGAATATTTGCTAAATTGTCATTTTTCCGGAAAACTAACAGAGATGTAGGAGGGTTTCTTGAAGATCTAAGGAGCTTCTTCAATTTGCAGTTATTTCCGGATAATTGCTTCTAAAATGGTACAAACTTTCTTCTCCATTACTTGAATGAAGATAACCAAGAGATCAATCCACCAGCATTCGCCAAACTTTTTCGAACAGAACCAGAATCGGAAACGGACTTTTTTATTCATTTCAACAGAAATTGAACAAAAATAGAAAGAGGAGCGAATGACAATTTTTTCTGAGAACGAATAAACAAAAATTTCTGAAAGCTTTCTCAGATTTTTACTGAGAAAAATCTGCGTTATTTGCTGTTATAGTGGAAAATATGGAAAAGGGAAACACCAGCTTCAAGATTGTTCTTTATAACTCCGGATTCTTTCGAAATTTTCCTAAACGAAATAGCCCTCAGATACTCTTTGAATTGCTCTTTCAATGCTTGGTCTTTATCAAAAAAAACTAGTATGGGCCATCCAATTTTTGTCAATTTTCCAGAAAATTAACAAGGTTGCTGGAAAATTTTTTGAAAGATATATACTTTGGGAAAATTGTTGAAAAACTTGGAATATTTGCTAAATTGTCACTTTTCCGGAAAACTAACAGAGATATAGGAGGATCTAAGGAGCTCCTCCAATTTGCTTAAAACCTTCGTAAAATAATTAAAAAATCAATAATTTTGCCTAAGTTATAGAGAAAAATTGGGCAAAATTAAGAAAAAATTCGTGCTCAAGATTCTCCTCTGTGACTCAAAATTCAATCTATTTTTTTTTTTTTAAATAAACCTCTGAATAAATACTCCTTAGAAGGCTGCTTCTGGTGCTAATTACTCAATTGTGGTATCTTATCCAACAAGAGAAATATAATCAAATCGTATTTTTCTAATATCAGTAATTTCCGTTGTATATCTGTTTGAAAGAATGCAGAAACAGAAGTAGAAATAGAGATGTATAGTATTTCGAATTTTTATCAAATTTAGAACAGTTTTTGCAATGTAATTAATAATATTGTACCGTAGAGGGGTTGTACGATCGATCACTATCGACAGACAAAACGAACATAATTAGGTTAATGGGGGATGATCGATCAAATAGAGAGCCCATCTCAAATTCAGAAAGGATGGATCTTTATTAATTAACAACTTTCTTATAGCAATAACGTTTATTATTACGTCGCCTATTATTTTACAAGACAATTAATTTCAAACATATTACATTAAAATAAACAAAAATTTATAAAATAAATATAGACGACGCTTATATTAAATTGCCTACTGTTTGTTTATCATCTATTCCAGGTGTACATGAGCGTTACATTTCTCATGTTAAATTGTTTAGAATAACAAGTGGAGCTTCAAATGTACCAATCTCCGGGCGTCCTCTAATCAATGTTGAAAGCTGCATGATTAGTTGGAGGCTTGATGAGGGCAACAATCATTAAAGCTCTAATTTCCTGGCTTTTTGCGCGCTATGTCGCTCCTAAAACAAGCATTTTTCCCCATATTCAACATTCGCCTATTAATGTTTGTTTATAATGTCCCACCGTCAGCTACAGGTAATACAATTTGTACACAAATATGTTATAATAGTTGGGGTTGTTTGTGAAAAGGGTACATGTTGTATATGTATTGCATCCATTAACAAAACCCTCTCGCCCCTTGGATCTAGCCGGAGAGGCATGTAACACGTCATTACTGTAGTCGTAAAGGCAATCATATTGGACCGCACTTATTATTTTTCCAGATCATAAAGTCCACAAGCCACAAATCATTTTTTCCCTTCTCTTGGTCTTTCATAAGACCAAATCCAGCCGCTCTATAATAGAATGAGACGATAACAAGCGACACGATAATGGTAGAGATAAAGAGGCAATGAGCCTTTCAAACTGAATGACTGCATTGTATTTGGTAAAATAAAACGATATTATTAAAAAAAATCGTTGTAACTACGTGGAATTTTTTAATTTGAAATCAAGTAATCAAATCGGATCGATTGTTGGAATTATTATGGGGAAACATGTAATGACAGTTTGGGAAATAGCTTGTTCGAGAGGAAAATTGACGAGATAGTATAATGAAATTCATCAAACAGACAACTTTCCCCATGAGATAGATAGCGAGAATCGTCTTGGTTGTAAATTTCGTTTCATTTAAAGCAACCAGATCGAAATGGGGCGACCGCAAAAAAATAATCGAGCATTAGTTTCGGCCAATATATTCGATATAATCCTATATAGATTTACGAAATTATTTTAAACTTTACATATATTTTACAATTATGGAAGTTTATAAGCCTCTAGTGCTCGTTATGGTTGAAATATACGCTTTGATAGTCGTCCACTAATACAAAACTAACAAAAATGGATTTCTTCCGCGAATTAGTTTTATTCGAGTTTGATAACAGCCGTAGCTCGGAAACTATTTCAGGTGGGGCTCAATTTTTGTGAGGGGGGCGTATTTTTAAAAAGATGGATTTTACAATACATATATAACAATTGTATGATCTATTTTAATGTTATGGGTGAAAATATAAAAAAATGTAGAAAAAATCAAAAAATTTTACAAAAACATGTTGTTAGATTTTCGTCTGTAATTCAAATTTATATCAACATTTTGAAAAACGGGAAAACCCGTTCCGGGCTATAAGAATGATCTTTTCAAAAATCTATCTCCGGTTGTCGTAGTCCCAAGGACGAGCGAGTAATCGCTAGTTAAAAATTCACATTTTCGCCGGTAAAAATCTTGAGATGTACCCCGTGCCCTTAAGATGTTGGGGTGGCAAGAAACTGTTACAGGGGGTGCTCGGCCCCCGCCCCCCGTAGCTACGGCCCTGGTTGATAATTTGTTAGTTTTAGGCCATATTAGCTCAAATGCGGCATTAATGCGTTGTTGAAAATTCAAATTTGAGCTTAAATTGCCGGAATTAAAAAACTGTATTTTTATAAGAATAATAGGGATGATGAAGTCTAATACCTATATCATCATCTGACAGGGTTTTGTCAGAAATGCGGATATTTCTAAACAAATTTAGATTGATGGTACCCAATTTTTCTACAATTTTTTTCCAACAATTGCTACTCCTCCCCCGTAATTTCACCTATTTACAATTGAATTGTTAATCCTGATTTTAGGTGGATAGTTCAGGTGTATTTATAAGAAACTATCCATCAATACATTGAATCTCTGTTATCAACGATGACTGTAATCATAATAGAATTAAAAGGGGGTAGACGCAGGCGCCGGCCGTGTTGGACCTGGTATTGTGGCGTCGGGGCGCCACTCGCTCCGGGTATCTTCCATCAAGAACGTCACGCGGAATGTGCCCCGGTCCGATACCGCGCAATCGAAGGCCACCTGACCTCCAACAACAACAAACTTTTTAAACAATCCACCAATCAAACAAACAAACAGACTTGAATTTGAAGATTTTTAGACTATCCGTGGCGGTTTCTGTTACCTTATTGTTAGTAATTTGTGTCAATTTAATGTAGTTTTTGTGGTTTAAAGTGATTGTTTTTAAGGATATGCCGAGATACAATCGAATAGAAAATTATGTGGATTTTGTAACGCATTGTGCTTGTGGTAATATCGACGGAGTCCTCTAAGAATCATGGAGAACGTACGGGAAGTTTTGTTTTTGGCCCTTTTGTTTGTCGCTTGTATGGGTAAGTTGTAATCTTATTATTTCCCCTATTTATACCCAATTGATTGCTTCTTCTGGAACTGAATCGTAAAAAGCACACCTAGACGGTAAGCGTTCAAGATAGGGGTTGAAAAGACACAAAAAGACCGACCATTTGTGTACTCCTAACATTTCAACAAGGGAAGAAAGTTTTCAGGCTTTCAGCGAGATGAAACTGGAAATTTCATCTATAAATTCTCCGTTATGGTTGTTATAGGAGCGCCAAATTATGGACAACAAACTAAAATCCACAAACTATTTCCGGTTATTTTCAACAATTGATGAACTGAATTCCTTTTTCTGCCATCTCCTTTATCACAATTGCTCGTCTTTCACGATTATCCTTCTAGTTATTAGAGATTAGAGAAATTCATTTCGTTCTAAAAGCTGATTATTACAATAAACTACCCGTTCCTATTTAGAATTAGTAGGGCTATTAGAATTGATATTTGGGGTGCTTCACGTTTCGAAATACTTCGCTTCATTAACAACAATCATATGGATTTTCATTATAGAGAAAACACGTATAAAGTCAGCGATAATGGTTTCCTTTGACACAATGTTTGAGTCAATAGTTTCAATTTTAATTAATTTGGAAATAGATGCGAAAGCGTCTGTTTTTGATTCCGACTCGTTCTCAATTATCCGTTTTTGTTATTTGAAGCGATAGAGCTTCGGATCGAGCTTTATTCAACAACATTTGTAGCTGGTTTTATTCGGAACAGGACGGCTTGATCGCGACCATTTATCATACAAACAAGCATCCAGTCGGAGTTGAAGAACAGGACTCGATGGATAGATGAGCGAGTAAAGTTTGGAATGAAAAATCGACGGTACTGTCGAAAACTGACAATTTGAGGCGAAACTTGTAATACACAAGAAAAATAATCATATAAACTTTAATATTAGGGGATTTGATTTGGGAAAGTTGCAAACGAAAGCTTGAATGTCTCAATTTTCGTGTTTTGTGTCGACTTTCAACAGGGCGGAATCGTCGAGCGCCTCAGGACATAAGTCAAATGTAATTGTTTACGTTGGTTGGGGATGTTGAAATTTCGACCAACAAGTGGAACAACAGCCCAATAAAAACAGCGAATCGAATAAAAATCACATCGATTTTAAAACAACACATTTATAAAGATTTTTTGCAATTGTATTAACGATACTCTACAAACACACACCGTTGACTATTTAGAAAATGGCAAATATTTGATTGTTGTCAAGTCGAGTGGCCGGATTTAAGTGGCAATAGCATAGAATTTCGAGATATCCGGCCCCGGAGGAAGCCCGGAAGAAACAACGGGTTATAAATTGGATCGTTTTTGATTTGAGAATCTAATTTCAATTAACGTTCCTAGTGACATTTTAATTTAATGCAGTTGTAAGCTTGAATGATTGGCGAGCTTTCTCCTGTCTTCAATGCAAATTCTTCGTAATTTTTCGACGGCAAAATCGGTAATTATTTCCAACTAAATTAGCTAGTAACGACAATATGACTTGGTAGTTGTTAGATATCGTGCAATAAATATTCATTTTATTTATGAAATATGGAAATTTAACTGAAACAAGAATTCTTTTTCACCAAATATAAATTACACAGTTGATGGTTATTTTCATTAAAAGCTGTTGTTGGGAATTTTTCATTACTACGTGAAAACTTGATTAAATTCAATATGACCATTATTTTTTCTACCGGTGGAATATCGCAAATTTAGCGTTGTTTTGAACGGACAAATCGCTGAATTATAATTCCAAACTTTTATCGTACGCAAATATTGGTTTTCATTGTATCCAAGTTTCTAAGTAAGAAATATCGAATCGACAGTACAAATACGGTAATAAAGTTTGATTAAACGATGTTTGTTGATGTCAGTTTGATAAATCGGGGAGGACAAGATGTGATCGGGTTGTACGATAAAATCAACCTATTTACAACGTTTGACAACCACCATTGAAATTTTTACGTCGACTAATAAACGCTCCAACTTATTACACTATTCGATGTTTGTATCGAATAGAAACTTCGATATTTGAATGTTTTAATCGCAATCGAATCAAATTTTCGAATTGTGGAAATTAAAACTAACCCAGATTGTTGGTATTTGACTGTCTCTAGAGAAATTCATTTTATGCTGTTTTTCCCCCGATATATCGTTGTATTTTTATTGTTCCTGCAATTCGACTAGTAATTTTTTATATTTGATCGATGTTTCTGGATGGGATGTATGACTGTTGGAATTAATGGTACGTATAGAGGTTGACAAGCATACTAAAGCCTCAAGATAGACTAGGGGAGCGACATCGCGTGATGGCACCCTTTCAAAAATATAACAGCAAACGAACGGTCGACGGTTGAATAGATATCGAAACGACAACAGAAACGCCAACGACAATCTATATTAAACCACTTTCATGATGATATTTCCAGTCAAATGTCATTTACACAATCACAAAACACGAAAAATTAGCACAACTTGTTGAAATTCCCCATAAAAATAACCATGCCCCGATACAAACTCAATATTGGGGATGTTTCTCATTGCGCAACTGCGGAATTTCCGCTAGCTCCCTATAACGGAAGTTATATGAGCGAAATACGAATTTATTGAATAGAAAGTTTACACTTTTTTCGATCCAATCCGCAAATTTGATCGATTCAATATTACTGAAAAATTGCGGAATTTTAGGCTTAGATTTCTAACGACAATTTCGTTGGCTTTCTGGAATTTTCGTGAATTCACCTTAAAATTGAATCTATTGTTCGAAAACGAACACTCCCCGTTTTTCGCAGTTATTTCTATCAATAACAGAAAATATTCGGTTTCCCATTATTTGACGAATTTAATTAATGCCCAAACGCAAAGAATTCGAATATTTTGATATGAATTTTTTCGCAAATTCTCTCAAAACGGCTTGTTTGTTCCGGTTATTTTTTCTCGTTCACCCAAATGGACTTAATTTATGTATGCGTTTATTTGAATTTAAACAGAAAATTAATGAATGTTAACTGTAAAACAAATTATGGAAACTGTAATATTGTTCCACTTGAATTATACATGGATAATTATTACTAAATTTGTATGCATAGTTGTTTGTTGAAATTTATTACACTGTTGTTAATAATATTAAGTTTTGGAACTTGAACAGTGATCGTGGATTTCACACACATAACAATTTACAAAACTAAGCGATCGAATTCGCTCAAGATTCAATATAAACTCCAATTAAATCGTCTCGGAATTTCTATTAAACAAATTAAAAAATTTAAATTACGCGCCCTCCAAATATTAGTTGGCAATATTGCTTAAACCTAACCTCAATATTTCAGTTTTAATTAAAGTTACTAATATTGGTAAGTTTCTGTGGTGTTGTTGGAATATTTCGAAGAATTTGTGAATTATTCATTCAAGTAAGTAGTTATTGTTTTATTTTCGTGATTTTATATAAAATTAATTATTTTATTCGATAAAATAATTGAGATTTGCTCCGCTATAAAGCATATTCATTTTAGCCTCTTTTTAGTTATTTAATTACTTTTAAAACTATTATTTTCCTTGGATATCAAATAAAATAGATTGTAAAATTTCAAATAGTTTAAAAATTGCGCAAAATCGCTATATAAAAGTGAAAATAATCAAAATTTTAGGTTAGAAACAAAAGAACGCCGATCTAGTTCCAATCAGATTGTTTTTAAAGGGCGCGTAATTCAAACTTGAATCTTCCAAATTTTTAATAGAATAGGATTTTGCACCCGATTAAAGGCGATTATTTGTTAATGAATCGTTAAATTAAATTTAATAACCTGAAATGGTTTGTATATTATAATAAAATCATCAAATATCAACCAAAAACTATTCTTCAAATACGACTATACAACTAACTTTATTTTAATTTAATTAAACAGGTAATTAAATTAACTGGTCCCAGCATTAAAGTCTAATTAACCTTTTCAGTTTTGGATCAGAAAACCGTAATGTAATCCTGATTGCCCAACGTCAGAGACCTAATGAAAATTCATTAGAGATAATATTCCTTAATTAGTTGTTCGATGAAAAGAATAGATTACACTTGTTAAATTGTTGCTAATTAATAATAATAGTAGAAATAATGAGGGTGTTTTTTTCGGTTGTATCGGGCTATATTGGATTATAAGTTTAAGATTGTTGCTCCATCTTCCGACCGTTTATTATTCAAACTAAAGTACTTGAACAAATATTTTTATTGAGTTTATATACAACAACAAGCTTTGAACTTGACAAATTAGTATTTGTTGATCTTTACAATGTTCCAAACTATAACAGCTTTTAGATTATACCTCAATAACAACAACTAACAAAATTAGCAATTAATGGTGAAATTATAATGAAAATTGAATTGAATTATGTATCTGTACAGTAATAATTCATATGTTATTACCAAGAAGGGGGATTACCGAAAATAACAACTTTACACTATAGTCGAAAACATGCAATATTCAATCTGTAATAACCAAATTCTCATTATTTCCGATTGTTCGTTTCCATTATAACCGAATATTTATTATATTGGTAGATGTATTTAACCTTGAGACATTTTGTATTGTTCTATTGATGTTGAACTTTATAGTCATCAACTCTAATGTTGTACAATACATAAGTTAGAAGGACAACAGTGAATCTACTCCATTAGATTGATAAGGCGAACTTCCACTGGTACGTCAATTAACGTTAATAATACTCTTGTTATGAACGCCTATAGTTGAGGTTTTGTGTATAAATTGTAGAACATCTCTCATCATCAATTATTAGAGTTTTGGTCTCGGCGAAAATTCAAAAATTTGCCCTAGATTTTCAGTCCGAGTTTTTTCAAGTGGGAAAAAATTGATATTTAATTATCTTTGCTATTTAAATAATAATAATTCAAAAAGTCTTGTCTTAGTCCTGGAGAAAACCTTCGGCAATCCGTCTTGACCTGCAAATATTCAATTTGTCTCCTCAAAGGTTGATTTAATGTTACAATCAACAAACAATGTCCGAATTTCACGATATAAAAGTTTCATAGCAATATAAATTATTCAAAAGATTTGAGTTAGATTGTCAGGTTTATAGAGAAAACGACAATATATATTTATGAATAAATTATTTGACAATTGCAAATATGAAAATATTGATTCGTATTGGGATCGTTGTAATAAAGCAATAGAATTCTAAACGGATTTAATACGAAAGAATACAGGATCTTAATATAAAATAAGGGAGACATTACAAGATAAATTCGCTATAAAGTGTTCCGTTTCGATGTTTTTTCGTTAATTCAATTTTCGTTCGCACAAGAATGACTTTTCTGTAAAACTGTAAAGCTGTAAAATGTTAACGAAATAAAAACTGTAGGCTTTGCCGGTTATTATCTAAATGAAAAAGGGGACAATGTTGAATTAGTGTTTGATGAAAATAGTATAATATCCTCTTATATTACAGACAACAAAAGTGTACTTTGGGACAGAAACTTTCTAAAACAATTTGTGCAACTTGAATTACTCAATTTAGCTTAATCACTACATACCGTCATATTAACAATTTCACGGAACGACAATGGGATTTTGTTATTAATTCTTATAAAAAAAATCTACCATATATTAACAGTAAGTTAAAGATACTATTAAGAGATAGTTATTTTTAGGTGATCACGTCGAGTTTATATCGAACATTTGCAAATTTTATAGCAATGGAAAAAGTAATGGCCGTACACATCCCTAAACTACTTAAAATTCGGCAAATACCTCCACTGTAGGTAAGAAACTTCCACTAGGGACTTGTACGATCGGCCAGTCATTTATTTTATTGATTTACCATTCACAAAAATATATGAAAATCATTATCGACAAAAAGTTGCATTTCAAAACTCAATTTCCGAAAGTCCTTGATTAGAAAAAGAAGCTAATTGTAAAAGCTCCAACTTGGCCGAATTGTGCTTTTAATGGCAAAGTCCTTAAAAAAGACCCTTCCGGTTACCATCCCGACCACCTTCACAAAGCTTAACAACTTTAATTGGTAAGTGCTATTGGAGAAAGTGTCGTTCATTCTCCTTATCTCACTTTATTGTCGTTCTCATTTCTATCTTGATCGAGAATTTAATTTATTTTTGTTAGTTTCTTTAAGAGAAAAATGAAAATACAAATTTTAAGCACTCAGTCTTCTTGATAACCGGAAATACGCTTCTATAATCAGAGTACTAATGGTAAATACAATTCTAACAAGGCAAGAATTGCATTTGCAAACTGTGCAAAATTCGTCCAGCTTTCGATTTGAGGATAAATTCACTTACTAGAATTACTTTTGTTCTTTGCTTTCTGATTTCAATTAGGTAGCTTACATGTAAAGATTCGTCTGTAAAACACTCACGTTTCTCAATTTTTTTTCACGATTCGTTTTGTAAAAGAGTAGGATAGTATGTCAGATACACGACATTTTGGATTAAGTTGTTTGTGGTGAAATTTCCGTTGAATTCAAAGACGATGGACGTTTTTTTTTATTTTTCATAATTCATTTTCGCCTGTTCGTGATAACATAAGATAGATGAAAGATAGTGACATGTATATTAGTTTTAAGTTAATTTCATTTCATGACCCTCTATAAATATTAGTTGAAGACATTAACGAGTGTACAGGAATAATTAAAATGTTGAATTTTCCCAGGAAATATTCACGACTTTAATTAAATCATTCGGTGTATTTGCTTGAAAATTTTTATGTCGAGTTAATGAAGAGAATTGTTTAGTAGAATTCGAATCAAAATTTATATGATAGACTGACCTTAATATCCTCCGGATTGTTGTAGATGTATTGATTGTATTCCTCATAATGTCCTTCGATAGCGTGCTGAGAATCCAAAGTTTCTATCCCATTCTTTCCATCTTCTCCGTCATCATAATCATTGGAAATATTGACATTTCACTTACAAATATTGTCTCAAATATGCCATAGAAAAAATCGATCAATATAAGTCGGAACTGGCTATGTTCTGTTTGTATGAGATCGATGATATCCAGCTCTATATACCGAATAGAAAGTCTGACGCCGACAAGTAATAACCTATTTTCCAGATGTGTGGAGTCACGATGTAAAATTCCCTCAACCCTCGAAACCAACCGATCTTTCTCTCTATCACAATATTGTCAATGTGTATTGTATACGAATTTTCAACATTGTAAACTACATCTTCGTTGTTTTGACGAGTTAATCGTGTCCAGATTTTGAAAGTAGCTCGATTCGTATAAAACTCACTACTAGAATACCACCATAATTCACTCAGTATGTGATTTTATTTGAATTTATGGCGGCTCTCCCCCGTTCTCTCTACACACAAATACAGAATATTGCTTTGATAACTTTCATGTTTACGGTAGAATGTTTGATGATAACTTTTATTTTATTTCATTGTTATTCGTTCAATAGTACAATAGTGATATATCACAATAAAAATTCATCTCTATTAACCAATAACAATATAATTTCATTATTTATTATTGTACAAGGTGCTTTCAACTACAGATTAATATCGATCCAATCTAATTAATTCAAATGACACTAACCGGCATGTGAATTAAATGCAATATAAAACCTGCAATTGCCAATTTCTATACAACTTTAAATATCGAAACGAAATTTTGAATAATTCATATCGCAATTGAAATTCGATATTAATAATGTCACTACTTTTAATCTAGAATCATTACAATTAAAATCGCATAAATATATCGCAGAAAAACGACTAATTGTATCGTTGAAATTGGAAATTTAATATTGCATCAATCAAATATTTCTGTATTAGTGGAACTGTACAGAATGGAACTGGAAATTGTTAAAGTTGTCGCTATTCTAAATAAATTGAAAAAAATCTGGAAACATTCACCGAAATCCCACTCGACGGGAGAACGGTTTCGCGTAGTATTACTGTTAGGATTTACCTGACATGTCTTAAAATTGATTTTTTTTTTGCCTGGGATTCCACAACTATTCGTTCTCAATATTGTGATTATTCCGACATTGTAGTCGGAATAAATTCGATATCGATTTTAATTTAGGTTTGTCGTCTTCTCGATAGAGGCGTTGATAAAAACAAAAACGAATTAATTGGAAGATAAGAAATTTTAATTAATTTTTGTCTCGTAGACCGGCTACAAATTCAATCTTGGTCGGAAGGACAACAAAACGGCCTTTATATTTTTACAATTAAAACTTTAATGAATTCGTATTAATTGACCCAATTCTGTCGACAACAATGCCGACAAACGAAAGAAAATTGAAGAACTCCACCAGATGTTGTCGTAAAACCAGAAAAAACGTCATTGTGGCAATTCGATCAAAGATTCTATTACATGTCTAGATAGAATTGTTGTTATTGTATTGTTGGTGCAATATTAAGTTGTGATTGTTAAATTAAGTTCATTATAATAGAACAAAACATGGGAAGATTTAAACCAAGCTACTACCTTCAAGTTTTAATTGGAAACAAAACGGGTTACTTTCCAACTCCTTTTTTTTTATAAAAGCAAGCTTTATTATAAAATGCAAACAATGTTATGCATTTCCTATTAAAGTTTGTTAATCGTCGACAATAATTAGAAGTTGTCAATTTAATAAAGCTATTGTTTGGTAAAGAAAAATCAATTATCGATAATAAGTGTGATTTTTGGTGGATGCGCCGGACGATTCGATATAATTCCACATCGTTCGTGTAATTGTCGGCTAATCTCTCACTTCCCATATTGATTCTATTCCATCAATGTCACAATCGGACCTAATTCGAACACATAGTAAAAGAAACGGGTGAATAATTTCTAGGTTAATCGCCTTTGCGTTGAAGTTGTTCAAGCTACGATTACCCCATCATTAGTCTGTAGAATCCGACCAGATGTCCTTAAAAATTACATCAACATATTCCGAACATCTGTCCTAAATGATACTATAATGTTTAATATCATCTAAAAATCTACATGCACATATGTAGTTAGAGATATTCTAATATAAGAATTTTAATGTTTGAGGGCGCTTTTATAGCGATTTATTTGTCGAACAATATACATATAGAATTGGTTGTAAATACCATCAATATAGATAGGGGGATTCCATAAATATCGTTCAGAACATTTGTATTGAGGAATGTGCACAATGCTGAATCGAATAGAAATTTCAACACGACAATATTGGCATAGTTTTGAGGAGAAGCTGATACAAATCAAGGCGTTACACAATACATCGAGAGATGTTTCAAGACAAAACAATTGACACTATAATAGGATAATATTGCAATTCAAATAATTTCAATTGATTCTAAATCTCAATAGTTTTATTGTTTAAAATAATGTTTCAAACACATCACTGTCATAGGAATTTCGCCCTACATACATTTCAAATGCATCAAATTTATAAATAGGGATATTCTACCATATATAGAGGCTTTATGGTTTGTAATATTTCACGTTAAAACTTCACGCTAAACTTTCCCTAATGTTGTATAAGAGTTGAATTGATAAAATAAAGATACAAAAGAGGAAACTGTCGACGATTGTAATGCAGCCGTGAATGAATTATAATGTTTTTTTCTCTTCTACATTAAGCGGATAATAAAATCGCCTCTACAACTGTACAAATTTTAATATTTTTCGAGAAATATTAGTTTAAAAATCGATGATGCTTGTTTTTTAATCAATAAATTGTAGGCGTTTTTCGGACAGAATTTCGCGCACTAATTGCGAAAACAGCCTTTGTACTCACAACACCGCATAAGAAGGAAGTACGCTTAAGTTATATACGTGTACACATTAACCGGAAGTTTACCGATGTAAATGCAATTCTTCTCTTTTAGTTTGGATATGTGGCCATAAAGTCGTTGTGTTTATTGTCTGAAACGTCGCATAACTTGTTGTTGTTTCGTATAATGTTATTGTCGTGTGTCTGATGTCGGGTTTCTCAAGAGTCAAATTTAAAGTCGCTTCCGGGGCCATTATTGCGTTTGATTTTCTTGTATCTGTATCGAAATTTATGCTTCCCAATTGAACGGAATAAAAGGAAATCGACGATATTAGTTGTTCGAATTTGAGAAGCTTTCGTGTTTCCTTTAAATGATTCGGTTTTTTTTTGCGTCGATTTAGAGGAAATTTTTATCATAAACGTGGCGCTATTAAAAAATCGTCAAATCGACGCTTCTATATTACCAATTTATCATTGTTTAGCCCTCTAGAAATCGAGAATTGATTGTCTATAAAATCGGAATAATTACAACCATCAATCATTCTTTGTATTTTTCTGTATTTATAATCGATAGATTTAACAATTTTAATGTTTGTAGTGCGAAAATAAACGATTTTTTAATATTTTCCGTAATGTTGGGATATTTGATTGTAAATCGTCTGGAGCCGATTTTCAATTGATTAATTCACTTCAATACCCGCAAAATTCGTGTAACGCTACCACCATGGATGTATTTGCAAATTCCACCCTAACGCTTTCTATTTCTATCGAAACATTTTCAGATCGTAAGTCATTGGAAATTATCGTATGGTGAATTATTTCCAGTAGAGGCATAAACACGGCTGGTATACACGGTCCTTTAACACTTTTCTACAAATTTATTCATGCTTGAAAAATTTATGGTTCACGTTCGGCGTCTATACTACCTGCCGACCACCACCCCATCAAGCCAATAATCAATATAGTGTAAGAATACGGGTAACCGTATAACCTTTATGTTGTATAAACGCACATATATATTTTCAAAGCCTCAGGTTACACTGACGAATAAAATTTGATAGCCCAGCTTGGCCAGATAGAATTGAACGAAATGTGTTTGTGAAAGGTTAGAGCTTTTCTTCTAACACATGTACATTGTATCCTTTTCATACGCTTCTATATGTGTACAAGTTTGCGAGGAGAATCGACAAGAAAAAAAAAACAGAAAGAAAAGAATGAAATAAACCGACCAAAAGATAGTACGTTATAGTGGAGATTCTATACAAACAGATAACCGCAGTAGAAGGAGTCAAACGGATATTTGATTTGAAAAGAAGAACCGACCGAAACACATAAATTTTATGTATCTTTATGAATCGCATAAAAATTGATAGGTAGTCTAAATACAAACAAACTTTATCGCAAATTAATTTTCTCCTGGTCTAACATAACTTGCCGATTGGAGCGGATTTTTCCTGGCGTTAATAAATAAATATCTTTTGCTGTCATAAAATTGATGATGGAAAAACGAACTTGCCTAGTAAACAAGTGAATGGAATATGATAATATTTAAATTTGATTTACGCTGCCTCCTTGACGTATATAACCAAGGAAATTGAATTTCACAAACAAATAGATAAATCAAGAGCTCCGTGAGGTTGAATTTCTACTTGGAAAAAGTCCCAACAATTCAGGATGAGTCGATTCGGTGTATTGTCGATTCACAAACGAAATGAGTCGAATTTTTGGCTTATTTAAAGCAAAAACTCGTGTTTTCGATTAATATATTTTTATTTCAGTTGGAGTTTTCCGGTAACCGACTAGGGGATGATTGATTATCCGCTGGTTTACGTAATTGCAAACATAGCCCAACTGCCTAAACTTCTAAACATGAACTTAACTAATGGACCTGGAAGCACGCAAACTAATCCACCAACATCAGACGTTAGTTGATTTCCTCTAGTTAGAGAGAACTGAAAAATAAATAGAAAATCGTAATCGTTTTACATAAAATAAATTCTATTGTAGTATAGGAAAAATAATACGATTCATTATTGTAGTTGTTGATTATAATCGAATTTCCGGTGCGACTAATGGTGGAAAACGTTGAACTAAATTTTCAATTGTATTATTATGCACTATTTTTGATGACATTCAATAGAATTTATGAAAAAAGCCGTGCATTGTTGTGTTCAATTATCGAATCGTGTAAATTACGATAATTAGAGTTGGAATTGGTATAAAGCTGCCAATTAATGTGCAAGTTTTTGTTTATTCATTACAACAATTATAATTTCAATACAGGTAAAACTACAATTTTATATCACTTGCAAATCTTCAATCCCCTAAAATAGGGTTGTAATAATTACGACAGTTTTCGAGGCGTTTTAGCAATAATATCGTCACATTGACTTAATTACAACATTGTGTAATGAAAGTCCTTTGAGATTTTAATTTTTCTATCGAATGGTTGGAATTAAATTCATTTGAAAATCTAAAAAACACTACGACTGATTGCGAATTTGTTGGAATTGAATTTTCAAATCAATGCGATTAATTAGTTACCAAGGGGAGATTTGTAATTGTAATAGATTTTGATTAGTAATAAGGAACATTGAGAAAATTCAATAGGGCTTGTTATATATTTATGCAATGGACATTATCCTATAATCCAGCATCTACAATATCAATGTACATACATAATTAACTACTTAATACAAATAGGACAGCTTGAGGCAATATTACATGTTGGATAGTCTCTTGTGAGAAACGCAGCTAAGTTCGTGATGATTTACGACTGACAACGGTGCCAATAGTCTACAATTCCAACCCTAATTGAAACATCAAAATTACAAACAAATTCTAGAGATGTTACAGACTTTTGTTACTGATTCTGCAAGATTTGGGAGCTCTACTTCTGCACCTTTCCAAACGGATATATAA
This sequence comes from Mylabris phalerata, assembly GCA_020740385.1. NCBI lineage: Eukaryota > Metazoa > Arthropoda > Insecta > Coleoptera > Meloidae > Mylabris > Mylabris phalerata. The sequence goes on from JAJEOX010000222.1 coordinate 983,257, forward strand.
CGGAAATTGTGTCCGCAAATTTAATAATCGATATCTCCCTTGTTTGATGGTATATTGTAACGATTTAAACACCATTAGATACAGCATTTTAAGCAGCACCCAAAAACATATTTTCTTTTAAAAAATTCCGATTGAATTCTGAGTTATAGTGGTTAATTTTGGAGCATGTGTTTCTCTATAATTTCGCTCTATTTCCCGTATAATTTAGCAAATATTATCAATTCTTCAGTGATTTTCTCACACTATACAGCAAATTCAAGACCTCCAAGAAATTTTCCAATAGATTTGTTACTTTTCCGGGAAATTCGCCGAAACTGGAGGCGTACATTATTACTTTGATTTTGGGTTTAAAAAATGCCGACTTGTTTGATGAGCTATTGTAATGAATTTCAATGATTAAACATTACTGATTAACGATCGTACGCAAATATTTCTACGCAACAAGAACTAGTGACGCTATACTACTAATTAAATTGAACAGGTAAATTATCGGGTTGAAGTGATAAACGTGGATAACATACGGTGTTTGATTTAATTCAGTTAGAATTGCGTGCTTGGACCAGTTAAGGAAACATTCATTACTATTATCGATATTAACTCTATAATTAGCACAACACCCCTTACTATATTAAAACTGTAACAGTCTATATTTATTCACTTTGATGTATAAATATGTTAATTTATGCGTTCATTTGAATTTCTATTTTAACAAAAAAAAACATTGTATACGATACAGTTTATTTTTTCACTCAAGTGTAAAATTTGCTCTAGTTGGAATGAGTACGGATTCATTTAGAAAAATTGTAATAAAGATTTACAGAATTCGCCTTAACTGTAGGTAATTAAATTTTTCCTCGTTATTTTTAATAAGAACGAACAGGTGTTAAATTTTCAATGCAAGTTGTTTCCCATTCAAACCATTCTCTTTTATGCGTACCTGTATAAAGAACAATAAGAATAATTATAAATCTTTTGTATTTTTACTACTAATTCGACTCGTTTCAGTTAATTGTTCCATTTCATCGAGATCTCTTTATTATACTAATCACAATTATTCAATTGAAAACTAACAAAAATTCGAATTCTACTATCTCTAATATTCTCCCATTTTATCCGTAATCAATTCATTAATAAGATCTAATAGCCGTGCCTTTATTTCGATTATTGTTGAGATATACGTGACGTCAGGCGATTTCGAGAAATCGCCTCCAGTCCATCCGTCCGTTTTCCTCAAATCCGGAAACTGCCTTAAATCCATTCCCAGATATTGATGGAATATTCTCGATGTTAAAAATTAATTAAATAACCCATATGAAGTTTTTTATATGCAAATTTCAACCGAAATAAGCGATGAGAAATGGCCATTGACAAACGTATCCTTACCGGACGTAACGACCGGAGTTTGCGCGCATTGTTAACTCCGGATATGATGGCAACACGCTAATGATGCGTGTCGGTTAGGCGATTGGTAAAATTTGTCCATATATCGACATTTATGATTGTAAATATAGCAATTCCAATGGAATTATTATTTGTAAAGTCGCTAAATAAGCGCGCTATATTTATGACATGTTTATAAGCGAATAGGACACAATATGACTAATGAGGCGTCGACTGCAATTAGTAGAACCACAAGCTTGGATCTGTCGACCATAATCATCAAATTATCAATGGGGTTAAAATAGAATTTCCATCGAAAAGAAAAATCGAACATTTATCAATCGATTTGTTGCAAATAGATGTTGCTAACTGTACAAACTGTCGGTTAAAATAGTTACAATATTGAAATAAATCAACGTAATTGGAATAGAATTTGCGATTATTTGTAAAATACGCTTTTATTTCCATAAATTCAAGAGAGGTGGAATAATTTTTCTCTTGTCTAAATTGAATTATCAACGTCGACTTTAATCATTCCCTGAGACAATACAATTTTCTTTTCGCTTCAATATTTAATAATGCCGACTAAAAGAGTAGAGTGCAACTTTAACATTAGCATTTTATACAACAAACACTTCAAGTTTTATTGCAAAATTTTTTTTTGGGTATTTTCTGTAACAATTTGTGGCCAATCAAGCGTACTTTTGGTGGATGCGCCCTTTCGTTTTCTCATTGTTACGGTTAAAGATTTTTGCCGTCTTTGGATGTACGTCCACCACCAACAGCAAAACCGGAAATTACAAGTCCCACCGAGCAACGGCAGATAAGTGTAGGAGTGAAAACATTGTGTGGGTGTCTATGTATTACATTTATGCCCGTCTACCTACCGGACTAACAACAGTAATCAGGTTCCGTTTGGGATGAGTGCCAACGATTCTGATAAAATGGCCATTTTCTTATAATCTCTCGTCTATTCTGTGCTTTCTACTCGTTTCGTTGAAGATTTCTCGTAACAGTCCAATAATTGAAGAGATTTATCACAACTAGAACATCATAAACGCACAATTCCGATACGATAGACTTGCATTTGGAACATGGTCAGTTACAATCAAATTGAACTATTGGCAATCTAGAACTCAACTGTATGGCCATTGTCTGGATCTTGACCGCAATAGGGACATAGATTCACGTTAAATGTACACCTGTGATTTTCCATCGATTCGACAATCGCCTTATAAAAAGCGGAGTAAATTTATTTCTAATTACAGAATAAGGGCACAATTTGAATTCTAAACTATCATGGACTCATAAAAGAGGAAAAATAGACGCTTCTGGGCAATTTTCGGCTTTCTGTCCAAATTTTAGTCAACTACTGGCGAGTTTTGCGCCAAAATCACGACTAGGAGACAATGTCGACTAGAATTTTAGACTGGTGGCAACACGGTTCATTTAAAAATAGGTCTTTTTAGTAAAAGTTGGGCCTCGTAGTTCAATTATTGTTAAATATCGAACTAAAATGGCACTTATGAGTTTAGAAATGAAGTGGAATTGATACGTTTAACGCATTTTATGGCAAATTTTCGACTTCCAATCCAGATACTTTAGCCTAAAATAATTTTTTTGCCGAATTTTGCAATTAAGGTAGTTTCTCGTCTTCTAGCTTATATATGAATAATTTCCGTTAAATTTTGTTGAATGTCGAGCAAAAACTGCGATTTTGACTCCTAAAATTAGAATTTAAACCACAATATCAGCCAGTTTTCGAACAGAAAAAGACGAATGTTTCACACAAGAACATTCGACTTGTCTCTATAATCAGGGGATCTAAACTTTGAAAGATTGATGAAGCAAACTTGGCGACCATCGTGGTGAATACTTATTAGACTAAAATCTACGAATATCCTTTCAAGTTACAACAATTCCTTGAATTGCTTTAAAAAATAGAATAAAATAACAACGAAAAGAAGACAGAGAAGTACACCGAGACATTCTGGTTTAGAATTGTGGAAAAATTTCAAATTGATTATGTATGGAGTCACGACAATATTCGTGATTTCTACCGTTTAAAAAATTCATTCGTTGGCAAGTGTTGTTCAAATGAATGAAACATTAAAGTGGTCTCTTAGTTTCAAATAAGTGAAACAATAATTGTTCGTTTTTAGGGCGAAATTATTTTGTTTATTGTAATTAGCTGTTAAATCGTAAATACAACTTGTATTGCACACCTATTTGGTAATTTTGTAAAATGCAAATACAATCTGTAGTTGGTACAATAAACTTAATAATGCAATTATTGCACTGTTGTTGCATTTCCGCATTCCAATTGGTAACAAATTACTTCGACTCGAAAGCCTCATTATTGCACGTCGTTCCTGTTTTGTTTACCAATTCATCTAGAATAATTGATAATTGAATTGAAATTATAATTCAACTCTAACCACAATTACAAACTATTCATTTCTAATCGAATCAAAACTGTAAAACTCAACATTTTCATACAATTCGATTAAATCAATAAGACAATTAATTCGAGCAATTTAATCGAATTCTTTAATTGTAAATAAACCACCTTAATTTTATTCGAATGGCACAGATAATTTGTTTACTTCAGGAAAGTTTGTTAATTTCAAATCCCGACTCGTATAATTTTTCCTTGAGCCATTTTAAGCTCCCTTTGTACATTGTTTCTCACAAAGTCCAGATTAAAACTGAATTGTATTCAAATAAATAAAATTCTATCTAGTTTATTTCGGTTTTTTTACGAATATAAAATGAATAATTGATCTATTAAACTACTCAACCGTTCGAACTCGAATTCGAACGTTTCATGATGATGATGGTGATGATGATGAATGATTCGACATAAAAGAAACACATTTCCAACAAAGACACTATAATTAATGGTCTAACTTTATGGAAGATTTCTCTATAATCGAGAGAAAAAATCCAAGGCTTTTAACAAGCAACCAATCAACTATAAGCGAATCAGAAATTGTTAGCGATTGTCAACGATCGTTCCATTTCCATCTAGATTTGTTGTTGTTTTTGTCATGTCAAAATGATGCTTTTCCAACGATATACAGCTTGTTATCTTCGACTTTCAGGTAGACGACGTGATTGGTGCATCATGTTAATTTGTCCGCTTTGACTCGAATTAATCCAACTTGTTTCAAGAGAAATATGAGAATTTCACGACGATATTCAACAACAACAACACATTTGAATTAGTTGACGACAATGGGGAATATTTTTAAAGTAATCTTGCAACTAGCGGTCCGACTTGATGACTTTTTCTTTTCTCTATTTTAAATTAGTTTTACAACTATTGTCCTAGATTTGGAAAGTTTTCCAACATTTTACAGCAACTGTTTTTTTGTTTCTTCAATGAATTATTAAATGAAATTCTCTCAGATCTTGGACTGTTGTAAAACTAGAAATGAGACTAAAGAAAGCAATAGCTTTTCCATTTTTATCGAATTTCAACTTGATAAGTTTACATTTCAAGTTTGTTACCCGTTCGAAATTCCCCACAAATATCGAAAAGGTGGACCGATTTGTTTCTTCAGATAATTATCCGAATAATAGGCGCTAAAAGAAATAGAATCGGAAACAGATCTTTAAAGATTTATTTCAACAGAACTAAACTATTACTCTCGTAATAATTTCCGTTATATATCCGCTAATTTTGAAATTTCAAGTCCTCTCATTGTCACAAATCTAAACAATCGACTAATCCCCGACAAAGACAGCAACTTTTCATAATGTAAACTTGTTAGAATTGGGTCGATGTTGTTTAGTAAAGCTTAGTATCGAATAATGCGACAGTGTTCTGTACTTTGTGTAAAATCATGGCTAGTATTAAAGACTAACCGGATTTTTCCATGATAAAGGAATTTCAGTATGTTTTCAGAGCGTAACAACAAACTTGATTTATTTAGTCATCTAGAGGAGAATTTTCCATAGCTTTACTTCGTCAAATAAATTACAACCATTAGTTTGTTTTAATAAAATATTAGATTCAATTATTTGATTCCATACCGAACGATTAATTTACAATTTTCAGTAGTTCACTTGAATTATGTGAATTCATCAAATCGCACCTTGTCTTGTTTAATTTGTCTTCAATAAAAATGGTTAGATTTCCGGATTTTCCGTGTAGAAAACTAGAATAAGTAGAAAATCGTATTAAGACATGTCAATCGATAAGAACCCACCCGGAAAAATCCGAATTAATTAATTCGTTTTCCAGTTAATGACTTCATTCCGGATTATCTACACCTTTATCAATGACACCATCTGGCGACATGAATTTCGCCCAACGGAAATTCTTTCAATATTAGCAACAATTTCAATCTTCTTCCCCGTATTGTTAAAGATTAGAAAAATAATACAACAAGAAAAGTAATCAGAACTGTATTGTAATCGCGTTTATACTGAATAACGAACAATGCCTATAATCAAGGCGACATTTTCCCCATCGTCTTTGGAAAAGTTTCGCGATTTTCCACTTGATGGGATTATTTAGAAGACGAATTAAGTCCCAAGACTTGTCTATGAGCATTTTTCATAAATTATTGGATTTTTCTCGACTTCTATAATAGCGCCCAGTATGCAGGTGCCGTTTCATTTTCCATTGGAATGCGGCATTCCAAAAGTCCTTTTCTCGGCGAATATTTCGAATAACTCGTCGCTCATAATGACAAATTGATGTGTCGAAATAGTTGACCTCTATATGGCAAATATAAAGTTTTACTATAAAATTACTCATATTTGATTGATTGATCGATATTTTTGAAGATTCACCGTTTCATAATAGATTCGAATTGTTCGTTTCGTGGCAAATTCAATAAGGGTGTCGAAATATTCCAATTTATTGAAATTTACTGATTTGATCGTCAGTTTCGTGTCGGTTTGGTTTAAATTCGAATCATTTCTACATACGAACATCGGCAATGACAACGCTCATGTTTGGTGGTTTTGTACGAAACAAACCAAATTCTGGTTGTATTATTGTACAAAACAACCCTTAATATAACAGAAAATAAGGTACGATAAATTCGACGTAAAATTAACAATTAGCATCAATATATACGCATAGTGAATCTCGTCAAAGGACTCTTATTAATAACAATACATTTCATTCTATAATATTCTGCCTAACAGGAAAATTTGTTTGGATTTCGTTTGTTGTGTTATTATGTAAATCCCTAAGAAACAATTTCCAACAGTATTATTGCAGTTGATACGGAATTTTCACAAATACAAACAGTCAACACAACGCAACAACATGGAAACGTTTAGAAGTTGTTGAATTCGAATGGAATTATTGTAATACTCTCGACTTAATTTTTAATTAATCAAATTAATAATCGGAAATTGCACTCTCTCAATTCTACACGAATACAAAACTTTCAAGTATTCCAATACGTTCCATTATCTTACAATTATACGGCCAATTTTAGCCGAATTGGCCACATAAATTCGGCGTAACAAATTAGTACACCTCTCCATAGTGTTAACGTTTAACAATAATTTTCCATCACAAACAATCCGAATTAAATCCATCAAGATCTCGGTTGTTGTTACTATTGTTGAAGGGAATGGACGTTATTCGTCTATTCTACCATATTTATTGTACTGCCGGTTGTTTTGACGCCTAATTTAATCTTTCATTATTTGATTTATTTCGAATGTTCGTCGAGAAAGTAGCAAATTCAGACGGGATTCTTCCAATTAGCTCTATTCCCCACGTACATTTCAAGATAATATTCATATATATGAATAGTAGTGAATAGATAAAGGACTGGTTGTATATTGATTCAACGGCAAACCGCTTTCAGCTATCTCTTTATATCCACTCTAGTGTAATTGCATTTTAAAACAAATTTATCCTGGTTGTATTGTGAAATGTACAACGTCGATGGTGCTTTACCTTATCATTCTGTACAAATTTAAGCTCGCTCTTTATTTACAATTTTATAAATATTCCCGTCAACCATTTCTTAACATTAGAGCTTTTTTTAACGTTCAATCGAAAATCGTGCATTCGTATGATATGTTTATGGTGTTGTTGTTAACCGATCGATTGTCATATCTGGCTATAAAGGAGGATATATTGTTACATTGACCAAACTGAATTATGTGTTGCACTATTTGCATTATACGACATAAATAGAAATGTATTCACGATACGATTTCAACGTATTTAGATCACGTAATTCAGGATTTAATTTCTAATCTAGTTGATATTATGTTACTGATAACAATAAAATACAATACTTGTTTGTAATTTGAAACAGGCCAGATTAACAACAGTCACATATATTTATAAATTATCAATAGGGAGGTCAGGCCCGTTTCCAGCACCCTAGACAATTCAGGCAATGTCTGGAAGCGGCCCTTTACTCATTAATAAAATTCCGAAAAACCTGCCCAATAATTATGCAAAATTATGGGTCAATTTACTAATTTTTGGTCGATTATAGCGAATTTTGTAAATGAATTGTCATAAAAATCGATTTGAAAACTCTCAATTGGTTTTAAATTTCGGTCTAAAACTTCTAAATTTTTCAAGAATTTCCATAACATCAAATAACTCAAAACGTCGCAATATAAGGCGATTTTTTTTATATAAAAATCTTGAAATTCTAGAACAAGAACGTTGTTTTGCCTTAGGCCGGCGCATATTCTCACGTCGATCCTGGTTTTGAACAGAATCTGTAACCGCTACAATTTGGGGCGAATTCTCCACCAAAACTTCACCCTTTACAAATCTATTTTCTAAACGTTAAACTAGAATGTAAATATAACAAGTTGAGCCGGTAATAAACGATACACAACTATATTTTAGTACATTCACACCGTATACATTGGCAAACAATTTTGTATTTAAAGCACTCATAATCCTCAACATTGGGCGGTACAGGTGTGAGTTAAACTGTTACAACTTTTAGTCTTGATTTATATTGAAGAAAATGAACAAGAGGAACTCGACTCGACACCGAGAGAAAGAGCTGAAACAATTAAACTCTAGCCGAATTGTAACGCTCAGTATCTCTATTGTTGAAAGCATATGTTAACGGTTGTCTTCCTCTACATTATGCATTACAAGATTTTATTTCAATCGATAACTGTAACGAAACATGACAGCTTCTACTACCTATACGTCTACAGAAATTTGAAAGTTTATAGTGTTACGGAAGTGCCAATACAGAAACGGAGTCAGAAACAGATCTCCTGTAACTTATTCTAATAGAAAGAACGAAAACAGAAACGGAAGTATCACAAAACTTGAGAGAAAATTGCCTTCAGTTGACTAAATTATAGGCAAAAATATGAAACAATTAGAAGAAAACTTAAAGCTCGCCCTCATCAGGATTAAATCATCATTTAACCAAACCAAAACCTTCTTAGATACTCCTTTAAATGTTCTTTCTTGTGCTGTTATAGTCGTTGCAATAGGTCATCAAATAAATGAGATATCGATTGTTAAGAATTGGCATTTTTCAGACATAGTATCGAAAAAAGAAACGATGTAGGCCTCCCAATTTCTATAAATTTCCTGGAAAACTGCTTGGGGATTTCTTGGAGATTTAGAAAGGTCTTTCAATTTGCTATACACTGTGGAGGAATCTTAGAAAAATTGATAATATTAGTTAAGTTATAAGAAGAAATATGATTTCTTTTTTTTAAACACCCTCCAATATTCTCTATAATTCAATGGTCCAGTTGGTGTTTTTCAAAATGGAATGCTTTTAGATACCACTTGAAATGTTCTTTCTAATTCTATTATACTCTCAAGCAAGAGAGATATTGATTCTTAAAAACTGGAATATTTCAGACATCGCACCAAGAAGAGATGCAATGTCAGCCTGTCAATTCTCCGGGAAACTAACAAACCCATTGGAGAATTACTTGGGGTTTTGGAAATCTTTCAGTTTGCTATATACTATGAGGAAATCATTGAAAAATCGATAATATTTGCTAAGTCATAATGGAAAATATGAAAAAATTGAAAAAATACAAGCCGCGCAATCTTTCTTTGTAACTCAAAGGTTAACTGGAATTTTTCAAAACTAAAAACATTTTGGGAAACTCCTTAAAATTCCGTTTCTAACGCTGTTACAAATTTTTATCTCTGAGCCTGGATATGTAAAGAAATTGTAAAAATGGTGGAGGCGCCGGGTTATCTCCTATAAGAAAAGTTTTTCGCTCGAACGCAATTGATTAAAATTCCATTTCGGCTATAAGAATAAAGGTTACAATTCTTCATCATTCTATTATTATCAATTAAGAATCCAGTCTTGAATGTATCAGCCTTTGAGTTGAATAATTTGCGAAAGAGGTTGGCCTGAACCAATCCCAGTCACGTCTTTACTGGCCCGTTTACGTGCCTCCAACATCTGCCACATCAATTACAATATAATATCCCCCAGATAGGAGGGAAGGGTGAAACGGGTAATGATAGAAATTATATAGAAGGATAAGCTAAAGACAAACGTCAAATATGGTTGTGAACACGTTTAAATCTCTCAATGGGACGATTATCTTCGAACAAATAAGATTATTTTTGGAGGAATTTAATCTATTCTGTTGTCGAGGACAAGCTCAAATTTCGGTTGTCAGTCGAAATATATTATGGAAATTTACCCTAAAATAAACTATGCTTAAAAGTTTCCTATTTCGCTATTCTAATCATCGGTTAGTTTATAACTAGCTGGAAGAGCTTGATAAATTTATAAAGTTGCAGGGGTGATTCGAGTGGACTTGTTACAGCAGATAAACTGGGTAAAAAAGGCCACAATTCATCTAAATCTTGGGTAAATTCGGCCAATAGTTTTATAAAACAACAAATCCCATCAATTTTTTTTTATTTGCCCTTTCAAGTTTCCGTTAGTTGATTTTTATTTTTCCCAAACGAAAATAATTTGCACAACTTTTTCAAAAGTTGTACATCGAGTAAAATCGATTTCTGTCAAAATATCGAAAACAAATTGAAATTATTTCCAGGTTTGTTGGAAAAATACGTGATAGAATTTCTATCTGTAGGACTGTTTTTTTGTCGTTCACACTTTGCTTCGATCATGTGTCGGGGATGATCACGTTTTATCAGAATTCGGCCGGAAATTAAGCTTCAAATTCAACGAATATATGTATGCAGACGTACGTGTAGATTACAAATCGGTATAAGGTAAAACAAGTTAAAAAATATACAAATTTATGGCGAAAAAATGCAAACTTTCGGAAAATACACGAATGTCACTAGAGAAAAACTAAAGATAATCCTAATCAATATTACAGAAAGTTAGCTGGCACATTATCACAGATTTTGCTAGTGACCTAGTTGTATATATAAATCCATTCCGCAGTGCTGTTACTTGCCAGTGGATCCTAAACGAGTTTGAGTTATGTTTCTCTAACGGAAAAAAAGTGAAATATTATTTCAACGTCATATTTCACCTGGATTTTTCTTTATAAATATAAACGTGTTGCATATTACTCCACCAAGGCCATTACAAAGGCGTATTTATACGTAAATGTCATATTTAATAATGCTTGCTAATCGTGAATGACACGCTCTTAAGCTCTACACCTGCATGCGACATTCTCGAGTCGAAACTAGCAAGAGAGGCGCATTATGCAACTCTGAAAAATTTATAAAGACAGACACAATTTATGCTAAATTTACAACGTACACCGTCAAATCCATCAAGGAATATCAAACAATTCCCGCTTATTTGAATAGAATAGGGTGATTCCCCTTATAGTCGCAACGTTTCTGTTTAATGCGTGCACTTAACAATTAGCCAGCTAATAATACCAGAAGCAGAAATTTTGCGGAAATTCCGAAATTATAAAACTGTAACAACTAGTTTATAAATAGATGTACAAATGGTGGAGGCGCCGGGTTATTCGCTATGAGAAGTTTTTTCATTCTAACGCAACAACTATTTGAGTGACAAAATTCCGTTTCGGTTATAAAAATAAAGGTTATAATTCTGCTATTATCAATTAAGAATCCAGCCCTAAATTTATACACCGTCGAGTCTACCGAGCAATGTCAAACAATTCCCGCTTATTTGACTAGAATAGGGTGATTACCCTTATAGCCGCAAAGTTTCCGTTTAATGCGTGTACTTAATAATTAGCCAGCGATTCATGGCCAATAATACCGGAAACGGAGCTTTCAAATTTTGCGGAAATTCCGAAATTATAGAATCAAAAACAGAGATTTGTAACAACTCGAGTTTATCAACTAGATGTACAAATGGTGGAGGCGCCGGGTTATTCGCTCTGAGAAGTTTTTTCGTTATAACGAAACAACTATTTGATTGACTAAAATTCCGTTACTGATATAAAAATAAATAATTCTGTTATTATGAAGAATCCACCCCTAAATTTATAACGTACACAGTTAAGTCTATCGAGGAATATCAAACAATTGCCGCTTATTTGAATAGAATGGGGTGGTTCTCCCTTATAGCCGCAACGTTTCCGTTTAATACGTTGAACGATACGCGTATACGTAACAATTAGCCAGCGATTCGTGGCAAATAATACCAGTAGTAAACAGAATAGAGAGAGGATCTATTTTCCCCTTTACGCTCCATTGTCCCGTCCTTCCTTTAATCATACAATTATGTCAGATCCGAAACATTCCCTTATTTATACCATCTTTCTATGTGCAAAGATGAGATTTATAATCGTTGAAACCGACGTAATTACGAACGATTTATTATATAACAGGGTTTATTATTAAAAGTGAAAGGCAACTGTGTTATGTTCCAGTGATTTTCATTTGAGAAATTACAATACGTAGAAAATTCACACGGATGGAATTAATTTTTGGGTCATTTTGGTAATTTACCGACAATATTTCTACAATAATCAGCATTTCCCCAATCTGGTTTCACGCTTAGACAAATTTCAATGTTCATTTTTGCAATAGACTTTTTCGGTTACAGCCCAATTAATTCATTACACGAACCAAATTAAAGGGGAAGAAAAACATTGATAGAGTCAAACGTAGAGAAAATAATAATGAAACAGTCCAATTAAGCCGATATTTTGTGTGTTGAAAATTTTTTAAAGCTCCTCAAGTCCGAACGATATTCATTAAGGGTGTGGGAGAAAAAAACGACAAATTTTTCCCTAAAACAAACTCAATAAGTTGGAAGATTACATTTCAGCAAAAAACTTTTCTATAAACCTCAAATCCACAATAAGCTACGTCATTTTAATTAAACAGTATTCAAATTTTGTTTTTATTCAACACGTTCTATCGATACATAAATAAGGAATTTCCAAAGAAACTCGCCTATAGATTATGAATATATGAATGAGACTCGTTAGATTGACTTAACATTGAGGATTAATGACGAAATTGAATGCTTCGATAAAGTTTCTATTCGTTATAAATCGAACAGTAATTAAAGTAAAGGTAATTCAGAACGTCCAAAGTAAATAGAAGGGTTTCTGTTATTTTCGTATTCAATGATGTTTTGAATTCAACTATCACCAGACCACAATTCAACAAACATCACGTTTTTACCCAACTCTATTTATACGGTCGAAATAATGAAGAAATAGAAATAGAGAATGATAATGATAGGAAAATGGTCCATTTGTAATTACATTCAATTCGCTTGTTCGCATATAATGACAGAAAATCCCAAATTCGGACAACAATCCAACACGAGAAGGGGTGGTTTTTAAAAAAAAAATATGCCCCAGCACATATTTCAACGACATTAACGAGCTAGGAGGGCTAAAAACAACACGTCCATTATGTGCGAGAATGAAATCAAATTAGACCGTGTATTGTGGAGAATGTTGGAGACATTTTCCGGGGCAACATTTTGTTAAAATGAGTTCAACTCACCGGATGGTGGTAGTAATCATTACGAAAACTATGCAGGTGATATTATTTATAAAGTTATATGTAGTTTCCACAATTGCGCTAAAATTGGTGGATGCGCCGCATTTCAAGTCGCTTTCTCGAGTGGATATTTTGAATTGCGCGCTAAAGTGGGTCGGTAAACCTGTAGAACTAGACATTTTCAAGCTTAAATGAAAACAAGAGTTTATTCTGTTTTTTTAAGGGCGTGAAATTTGAAATTTACAACAGGATTGATAGAAATCCTGCAATAGAAAAGTGTATTAACTCAATGTATTGTAAATGTGAAATTGGGGCACAGTAATTCGATAAAAGTATTACGAGATTGGAAATTCGATAATTCCAAAAATAAACCAATCAAAATTTACAAATCGCCCCTATTTTTGGGGTATAAATGATTTTATCGATTTGTATTTGCATGGAAAACAATATGAGTTCTATTTAATTTAACAGTACATGGACAACATAATTGAAATAGAAACACTGTGGGTTTGATATGAGGAAATGGAATTTCATTCGTCTCATTGAAAATGACACTTTTAGTACACTTCAAAGCTTTCATTATCATTCAAACGCTACAACTTTATAAATATTTAGCGAGCTTTCAGATATGTTGGAAAAACTCTAGTTACAATATAAACTACATGTTCGTACAAAGAAATCGTGTGACAATTTTATTAACTATTAATTTAAATAATGTCGGCTCTTATTTACAAATTTCCCCATCGAAAATTTACATAATCTGTTTAAGTTTTTCATTATCTACTGTTGGTGCAAAATTACAATTAAAAATTGGAGTGCGGCTTTCTTCTCTGGAGCAAATCAGATTTTTGAATAATTCGAAAATATTTCTTTGTTTCAACAAAACGAAAGTACACCAAGTTGGTTGAAAGCAACCGAATTTTAAATCGACATTAATTTTCTTTGCGACATTTCGTTGAAAGAGAAAACCGAGCTTTTACCGTAGTGGTGGGCATGAAAAAATTCCATTTCATCGTTGAATCGTCTCTTTCTTTTCCGTTGTTTCTATATTTATTTTTGTTTGTACTACAATAAAATTGAATGTTTTCCAGGGTGAAATATTGGCGTAATTAAGGCTTACTGTAGAGAGATTGCAATGATAAATATTTATGTTTATCTATGAAATTGAATTGGTGACATGGCTCTATTCAAACGTTACCAATAAATATTTTTAATGTCGTGTTTCTGCTCTTGTATTTTGTTTAAATATCAACATCGTCTTATGTTACAAATCATGTTAGTTTGTCGTTCAGATTGGCTTCTTGTGGCAGCCAGTCTTCGATTATTTTTGAAAAATTACCGCAATTTATTTGTCAAACATGAAATATCGTCTAAAATTTTTAAAGCAATAGCCTCCTACCACCAATACAGTTGTAACGGCAATGTTATATTCGATTCTGTCATTGGCTGATTTGGGGGAATCACTCACATATTGACCTGTCAAAATTCCATTCGTCTAACCCCCCCCCCCCTGAAAAAAAAGGATCAAATTGATATATCTGGCATGCACTTGCCGCCACTAACATATTGACAATGAAACCATCCAGAATTTGATTCGCTGTTGTTGGTATTTCCGTTTCCAATTGTCGTTTTTTTCCGCCGATATTTTCCACCTCATTTTTCATTAATAATTGATTTGATGGAAAATTCCAACAACATCATCAATTCCACGTTTTTTCGAGTGCTATACGACTCTAATTATCCCCCTAACAAATGGCAGATCAATTAATTTTGAACCGCATTTAATCGGCTCTGTCAAATCGTGTAGAAGAAGTCTTTGCGTTGTTTGTAGTGCTGTTAAGGGTATTGCTTCACCCTAGAATTCATTACAATTTGAACCGGTTGTCTTATCTTTTTTACGACTTTTTTGTGGTCAACCACTAAGAGTGATGACCCGGTTGTGCACTTATTAATACGTAAGATTTTTGGAAAAACAAAAATCCACTCGCCCCCAAGTGTAGAGTGAACTTTCGTCTATCAAATCGTATAAGTTTCATTCAATTCTGTGAACTTTACAAAAAGATACACGTGCTAAACAAACACCTCTTTTTCGGCACATAATTATGAATTTCCGGATTTTCGGAAGTTTAGTCATTTTTTTCAAAAAATCAATCTCGTCCAAAGTTGAAGAATTACATTTAGAATCGATTGAGGCATTGCTTGTTTCGATATCAATTACCGTTTTTGAGTTATGCGAGTTGGATGTTCTTATGGTATTCTATAATTGACAATAGATGTTATTTTAGACGAATTCAACTAAATGAGAGTTGCATTATGTCAATATTTCGGCATGTTTGACTGTTTGAATAAAACATTTATTGAGTTGAATTATTCATAATGTTATAGTTTGAGTATCTGGTGTCAATGCAAATAATTTTATTGATAATTTAAATCATTATCATACATCATTTTGTTTGATTTAATATTCAAAATATTTTATTTTAATTTCCAAAGTTACAAATGCCTTTCAATTTACAAGTTTTTCCAACTGTTGTCACACACACAGTAGTTGTATTCGGGTTTATTAAAATGAAAATCTACTCAAATTACCATTTTAATTATAACATATCAACATACCCCATTGAAACTTTTTACCACAAATTAATTAACGTAAACTATGGTTGCATTAAAATATCCATTTTTAGAACTAATGGAAATATAATAGTAGACTATTACAACTATTTACAACCTCTTTTTTGCAACTATTTACCAACAAAACGAATTATTTGTAAATTCTATAAACAGGATGAAATTACAGAGTGTACAACTGTATTTCATTTCGCCGTCGGCTATGTCTTTCGTAACGTAACACCGCAACTTATTCCACTACATTTCAAGCGATCGAACAAAGCTACGACGCCCGGTACTAAAGACGTAGCCTACTGAAAGATGGATTACAGAACATTTTGAGGTGCAATTCTCCGACGTAGGACAGGCAATTTTATTCACACTTCGCTATATTTGACATTTATTGACGTCTTCAAACGATCTATCAAAGCTACGACGCGCATTAGCCTTCTGAAAGTTAAAATATTTTCTGTACACAACACTCCGAGTTGGCAAAGCATCCAGTTACGTAGGTCCATAATTTGGTTTGACTGCTGAAAATTTGCAAATCTGGTAAAATATGAATTAAGCTACGAGTTATGTTAGATAATTAAATACAAAATTCCGTTGTACAGCTTATTTTGGCGTATTTCTAAGATTTTCTGTTCATTCAATCAACTCCTCCATTTATCTTCATTTAATATAGCAATCCACTTGTAGATTTCTAGCATAATACAACAACACGAGTAATTTGTGTATTTTCAAATCGTACAAATTTCGTAATTAAGATTTTCATTACAATAATAATGTTACATTTCCAACACGGCGACAAGCTTTAAAGGATTTTTACAAGGAGCAGTAATCGTTAATGGCGTTTATTATTGTTTGCTTTTACGAACCCCTAAATTGATGTTGATTAGTCTTGTGTTGTAATTAAAGAAAATTGTGTGAAAATTGCGTTTTTTTTTGAAGAGACGAAAATTTAGTGTTAATAGAAATAGTTGTGAATGAAGAAACGATAAAATTCCTAAAGAAGTAATCAAATCGTAGCAAACTTGTAGATTGAAATACTCCTAGTAGTAGACAATATAGTGAAATCTACACCTAAATAGAAGCACTAAATGATCACTTTTATATCACTTAAAACCGAACTACATACAAATGCCACCTTCTTGTATTAGTTTTAAATTGCTATCTAAAGTTTTCAAGCGCTACTTTGGCAAGGAATTTGAATGAAATCTCATATCACTCATGATCCAATATTGCTTCTCTATTATTGAAAAATTGATTTTTTTTGATAATTAAGTTCAAGAATTTAATTTAGAGACAGAAACAATTTGAACAGATTCTACCTGTAATGAAATTTCCAATTTTCCGCGTTCCAATCGAAAAGCACTAAATTCTATTAAGCATTTTATGTATGTGAATTTGGTCGAATCTTTTTAGCAATTTTATTTTCCCCATTGGACGTCCTTTCGATTTACGATATTAAACTAGTACGGTCAATCATAGTATCAGAGATTATATCGTACGGATACTAGTGGCTTTTGTATTGAAGAAAAAGTATATTGAAGAAAGTAGGTAAAGAAGAAAAAATTGTAAAGATCCCCAGAGATTATCGGCACATATTCAATTTCGTTCCATATAAGTTCTGAACGTAAAATATTTATTTCCGTATTTCGTTATCTTTAAATGTAAAATTTGAGAGCTTTCCGACGATTATTGTATCTGGCGGGGCAAAAAAAAATTATGTAGATGTGGATGTTTTCAAAATACTTGTAGTCTGTAAACTTCGTTATGCCGCTCAACATATTGGAAATTTCAAGCAACGTAAAATATTCGAAAAAGCCCACTTTCGTGTAAATTACATTGTAATGACTGAATTCCCAATAGTGGCGCATCTTAATGTGTTCCACTAAGCAGGATTTATGCTGTTGTTCAATGAAACCGAATACTTTCTAATTGCTACCAGAATTAGTCTTAATAATAAACTTAGATGAACATCAATTAAACATGTTTCTCCATAAGGCAGTAAATCTAAAATATCTCGAAAACGGCAAAAGATATCGGAATGGTCGATTCTAAATACGAATCTCTACAATTCTGACCTTATACCGCTTGAAAAATTCCACCAAATTCAATCATATTTCCAAAAATAAGGGAATTTTTCGCTAAATCAAGTGTTTTAGTAGATCGAAAATAGCTCATTGTATAATCGATGAAATCAAATAACTTTCCCTGGATAGATAGAGGAAAGTTCAAGCTACAACGATAAGGTGTACCCGTTTGAGTTTCCTTTCCAATTTTCCGTAAAACAGCACCCAAAGTAGCCCTATTACCAAAATTTTCCAAAATTTTACAAAATATCATATGATGCATTTTCGTGGCTTATAATTGGCTCTACTTGTGGCAAAAATTTTAAATTTGCAACCCTTAAATACGATCAGCCTTCAAGATGACCCGATAGTGGTTTTTGAGTCGATTTTCCGGGGTATGGGGAGGAAATTATCGGGAATAACACGGCAAATTTCGTGCATTCATTCCGGTGTTGATTAATTCGATTTTGAATACAAGTAAGAAACTTTGTTTTTATCTCAACAAAAGTTAGAAGTAAATAAATCGCTTGATGACTATTAAATGAATACGGAATGGAATAAGTGATTTGGGGGCCATTATTTCGGATAAACTTTCGTTGATAATCGAGTAAAGGGATGTGTTTGTTTTGCTCCGACTAAAAACTGGATTTTCAACGGACTGTTTACTTCACTAGAACAATGTTAAATGGATTTGATAGCATCATTTCGTCGTCCCCAATTCACTTGAATTATTTTAATTTTCTTTCAGGATAAATGATAAATTACGTTATTTTTTTGTTGTGTCTGTTCGTTAGAGAAGCAGCAAATAATTTTACAGCAAACATTAAAATATTTAATTGCATGTCACCGAGTAGTGTGCTTCGGGTTTCGCTTCAAAAGAAAGCCAACGATGACAATACCAACGATGATGAATACTTTTCTACTTAATTGCCTCTCAAAATATTAATACCTTTCTGGCTGTTATCATCCGGTAAATGCCTCTGTAATATTACGGTTTTCATCCCATCAACCCGGTTGTACCTCTTTCTATTATCACCAGCACCACCGCCAGTCATCAGACATTTTATTAATGTATCAAGATGACGAGAGAACAGGCGCAAATTTAATCATTCTCTGTCAGAAATCATTAGAAACTTTCCTATTTTATTTTAAATTTAAAACAGAAAAGCCACCGTCTTTGGACAATGTTCATTAAATTGAATTGATATTGGGTTGTTTTGATTAATGGCCAATGTCGTTACCCCCAAACCGGCAGATAGATAAGTACCCAAAATCTATGATGATATAAATCGTGTCCCTCTCCCTCTTGTATCTATGTCTCACTATATATAAAAATTAAATCTTGAGTTGGTCTATGAATCATGTCAAAGGTGGATTTATTGCACGTTAGCTTGGAATTTAGCACTCGAACCTGTCTGCCGTTCGAATCGGTAACGATTTAAATTTATATTTGAATCCAAATTGAAATTAACTCGGAATTTAACAATTGGAGATATTTTTAATATTCCGCACAATTTCTTTCCTAATTAAGACGTTTGTTGGCACCAACAACTGTTTTCGGGCGTTATAAGCTCTAATAGAAAGCCCTAATGGAATGGCTTTTTGCGAATCAATTTGGCTAACAATCCGATATGAAATCAAAGCGAAATTAATTTCTTTATTCTAGTTGTTGATTTTTGTCTTCTCCACGGTTTCAATTCATAAAAGCCATTATTGTTGCAGTTTGCTAAACCACAAAGTGACATGATGAAACAGGACATTCCTTTTATGAAATGAATTTTGTTGGAAATTTCCAGGATGTAACGTTTGTTATCGAATTTGATTTCACTAATGAAGTCCGGGTTGTTTTTTTAGCCCCATTAGTTCATTGTTTAAATATTTTAATTATGTTGCCAGACACAAAACTAAATAACAATCCTAGACAGAAATACTACAATATTCAATTACAGTATATGAAATGTTATCAAGATGCCATCTATAATGATTATGGCAGTAGCCGGCTCTCATTATTACTGCGTGTCGATTGTTCGTTTGATAATAGATGGAGATTATCTTGTTTGTTATAAGGGTGAGGTATTATAGCACAAATTGAAAGGCCAAGTTGATTAGTATCAACCCCCTATCAAAATGCATGTGTCTGGTTGTTGGTAGTCACGTGATAATAACCGTGGCGGTGGTGACAACCCCTAATTGCTGCCATTCAACAGTCGTCCACGATTAAGCTAATTGGATCGCTGGTTAGTGGTAGAAATATCGAATTTTTTGCTAATCCAAAAAAAAACCGGGTAAACATCGTCTAAATCTTACTAATATATGAGGAAACATGTTGGAATTAATGCGATCCAACTCTGGTCTGTTTGGCGTTTTTTCCCCCGAATCTGGCGAGAATCAGATAAATACCGGTCGTAGTTGGGTGGAGAATTGATTAAGTTATCAGTAACAGTCGAGAATGAATGGACATACGAATAAACCGATTAAAATTTGCCAATTTGTACATTTCTGATTAATTTTTTAGTAATTCTAATCTTAATTAACAAGTCTTTAATGGTAGAGATAACGAAAAACTCTTCAACAGTTAAACACGCTATGAAGTTTGCTGTTTTTTCTTTTCTTCAACTCTTTACAAATTACTCTCCACTAAGATAATTATCAATACTCGTGTCGCATTTAAACTAGACGACTTTTTCGTGTTTCTAACGATTTTTATATAATAATTCTACGCTTCGTCCAGAAAATGGATAAATATCGGCCGGTTATTACAAACAAACCGAATTTCCTTTAATTGGAGTAATGGTAGTCCCTCCGTTGAGACGCTTTGCAATTAAATCCGTTTACATAGTCCGTCTCCCCTTTCAAATCGATCTGATCACATGGATTCGAACGTGTTTACCGACTACTTTTAACAAAATAAATGGGCTCGGTTCTATCCATACAGATAAAATCTAAGACGATAATCACGATCGAATTACAAATAATTTCAACATTTATTAGCGGCAACTACCGGGCTTCTAAACTAATTGTAAGTTTTTGGGAGACTTAAAAGATACTTTAAGGAATCTCTGAAGATTATTTTGGCAAAAATAGCATCCTCAATTCACATGTCGAAAACGTCAAAGTGATTTTTGGCAAACTTCCGGATGAGCTACGGAAATTTGGACGATTTCAAGAAATCGTCTAAATATTTTTTAAATTACTCATTAAATATAGAGTTGTAGTTCAACACCACTGTATCGATTTTAGTTTAACATGATTTCAATGCTATTTGCACTCAGCTCATGATTAATTTTCGACGATATTCCACAGTTGTGCACAATTTTGGCACCTTTATAGTGAGATTAATATTAATGCAACTTGTATATAATCATAATGAAACAACGATACGAATTGAATTAGCTCCATTGAGAGCATAAAATATCATTCGAATCTCATCCGGATGAAGACCGTAAAGAATACAAATTGAGTGTATCAAGGAGCGTAGTTGGAATGTAATTTGTTTATGCAGTGTCGTCTAAAAGTTTGAAAACGTGCCTTTAGAGTATCGTACGAATTAATTTCCACGTAGATTTATAGTGGAGTCAGCTTTAAAAGAAGCCAGCAATTTTAAAAAACTGGACGCTATAATTCGTTGTACATGAAATTCTAGTCGAATTCAATAAAAACTTAAGCACACTGGTAGTCTTTAA
Source organism: Mylabris phalerata (assembly GCA_020740385.1). Classification (NCBI taxonomy): domain Eukaryota; kingdom Metazoa; phylum Arthropoda; class Insecta; order Coleoptera; family Meloidae; genus Mylabris; species Mylabris phalerata. Next base: position 1,004,880 of record JAJEOX010000222.1, read on the forward strand.
AGTTTAAAACTAGCGAATAAACGTTTCTATTGGAGGAAATCTTTAGGATACTTTCAACTAATCTAGAAACGTAGCAATTCGACTAGAATTGAATGCAGGTGGTGCAGATGCTGAACTTTGGGCTTTGATTCTTATTTTTATTGAATAACAAATAGTATTATAGCGAAACTAATTAACTAAATGTTACTAAATATATGTGAAGTTGTTGGGGAAAGTTTTGTTGGAATTACTTTCCCTGAATCTCTACTATAATCAATCAAACGAGCAGTCCTTGAAACTATATTAGAATAAAGTTGGGTAAGTACGTTTAATCTTTTGGGTGATAGTGAAAATGCTCCATTGTGGTCCTAAATTAAAATAGTATGACAATGGGGAAAAACCAGAGTTGTATTTAAATAATCTTTTTTTAAATGGGCGACATTTTCGTAATATTCATGGAAAATCCTGGGGTTTTCGTGTCCGAGTCGCCTAACAAATGTTCCGTGACATTGTATAAATATTAATATCGCCGACTTCAAGTGGTTTGTTTTTTCTGCTGACAATAAAATGGTCGATAAACTATAGCTACTTACAAATATGGTGACATAAAAATCGTTATAATAGCGATATTAATGTAATTATTGTACAATAATGGAAAATACTAGTTGTCGCGTTAACATAGGGAGAAAATCGTGACAATACTCTATTTTAGAATAATTCAAAAATTGAGGGAGCTAATAATGGAAATAGCGTGACACGGAATCGTTCCTTTTCCCGATTTAACGATATTATATTTAGAATGAGTCACAATAATTTTTCTATAATAAACGAAACAAGCGGAAAAAATATGGACTATAATAAAGGAAATCTAATCTTCTTTAGCGTCCAATTCTGTTACTAATTCCTATAATCAAAATTTGTTACATGTTCAGATTCGAGATGAATTACGAGTAGAACAATATAGACGAGGGGCCGGCTTAATTGTTCCACTATAACGCCAGTTTTCGTTCTTTTTCCTATTGTTAACAACTAATAAAAGGGCCGGTTATATGGAATAAAATTTGACGATATGTAACAGGCCAAATCCAATTTCGTATAGTTTTATTTCGACGATTATCGTCGTTAATCGATATATGAAACATTTCCGACAATTATTGGTCAATTTGTTTCATTTATTACCGGCTATATTTTTTTTGTTTTCGGAAAAAGTGGCAAATTTTATTGAGAATTCGATAGATTTATTTTATTGATTTCTTTTATTGTCATTGGTTGTACATTAGAAAATATAAGAGTGGCAGAAAATCGGGTTTATGCGCCTCAACTTGTCCGATATCATAAATTATTACCTAACAAATAAATCATTGAAAAGTTCATTAAATATTTGAGATGAATTATGGGGCGCCGTTGATATCATTTTTGTGTTGTTCGTATTGTTTGTAGAGTTAAATTAAATTCTCGAATGTCTTGAGTTAATTTCAAATCAACCAAGTTTAGTTGAAATGAACATTTGATAATCTGATTTCAAATAGAAATTATCTACCGTTTACGTGCTCACGTTATATTGGAATTTTCTCCAACTGTAGATAATTTCCACATGATTATTTCGCAATTTCAATAATTTATTTAAACGTTTTAATAGAAACTCGGTCGTTTTATTGCGTTATTTTAAGCTCGCCTTAAATTCTAATGAAAGTCGATTAGTTAGTAGTCACTAGGGTGTCCACAGCAATTATGTTCCTCACCATGATAATCATCAAGAAAATTCAACTTTATATCGACTGAAAGTTTGAAGGCTTCACTACACTTGCTTCAAATTGATTTAATTAACAACATCTTCCCACTTTCGATCAATTCAAATAACACGCGTGTGCGTATATGTAAATGTGTTAGCTTAATTTGAATTCAAATTAAGCCCTATCGATCTGCACAAAACTAATAGCTTATCAAAGTCCAAGTTTCTTTAGCGGTTGAAACTTATAATCTCTAAGCGATTAATAATTTTCGTTTAGACGAAATGGAAATAGCTCGGAGCTACACTCTACTTTCAATACCAGTTTTCACTTTTAGTGCGAATCTGAAGAATTGAAGTGAACTTGGGCAAGTTCGGTGGTATTCTCCCAACAGGTGAAGCAATATGGGCCTCTAGAGGAACGCCAAACTACAGTTGGCGAATTTAAATCAGACATATTTCTTTGGTATTTATTTATAACAATAAGGCCGTTGTTGGGCGCATTTCGCCAATAATTTTATCAAAGTTTCGCTTTAATGGTACACCCAAGAGACTAATAATATTCAGATTGTTTCTATCTTTGATGGAATAAACTTTAAAAAGGTTAACCATTCTAACATTTACTACTGGACATTATCTAATAGGTCCCTCGATATATATTTTGATGGAATATTTGATATTAGGCATTTCGATTAATATCGTTCTGATAAAAATAAAAGTGGGAACATTTCAATATCTTTAGAGTTTTCGGATCGTTTTCCGGTTTGTGTGTTTGTCTATTTTCAACACTCATAACTGTAGCAATGTAGCAAAAATGTGGTAAAGTCTCTTATCGAATATTTATAACATGTAAACTACATTTCTTCAGAAGGAGAATTGGCCCGTGATCGATGAATGGACATCTAGTCTGGTATGCATTATTCATTCAGGCCAACAGTATAGTCATACCCTGGAGACGATGCCGTACACTCCAGAGGCAGATCCATTGGCCATCCGATATTCCTATCCGATTCTACCGCATTCGCTCATGTTTATTTGGAATAACTCGGGACGAGTTGAATTTAGTCTCTAAAGTCTTGAATACGAATAAGGCTACCAATGTTAAATACTCAAATGTAAACAAAGCTACTGAAACTCATGTTTGTTTATATATTTTCTAGTGTAATTCTTTTATAGATTAGCCCCCGAGCGGAAGTTCTAGCGTTTTAAATTTTCCTTAAACACACTTGAAACTTTTATACGAAACAATACAGATGTATTTTTAAATTCATTAAAAATCTGCTGCAAATTATCGTCCAGAAATCTTTCCCTAAAGAGGTCGTGATTTATTCTAGTGCCGTTTTGTAAAATAATCGCTCTCCACTCTTTACTTATCCATACAAAGTAGACTTCTTAAATAAATTATGAGGCAAGTAGGAAACGTGAACGTGGTCCCAAAACCAACTGATGTAAATCTTTAAAGTATTAGCACCGTAACTGGTGCGTCCTAGTATCCTTTAGGAATTACCTTAACCAACTCTACTAACAAATATAAAGATCTAGTTTGAAGAAGAAAGTTCTTCTTCTTGTTTCTACCAATTACACGCCTACAGTTACAATTATTACTTGGACAGTTTTCTTAAAGGAAAACTTCAATGTTTCGTAATTTATAGATTGGTAACTGGTACTAGTTGGTAGTAAATTGCGAGACGAGTTTTAAAACGATAACAACAAACTTGAATCTCCTTCACAAACATATAACGGTAATTTTCTGTAAACAAACGCGAAAGGAAAATAAATTATGTTTAAACCTGAATACAATCATACAATTTGCTTCTTTATAATCGGACAATGATTAAAATTGTTATTAAACAAAAACTAATCAATCTTAGCACAACAATGGATTTCATTGTTCAACTAAATCCGTATTTGATTAGGCCGTGCGGTCGAATTATTATACCAAAAGTATACACCAACGAATTCCAAATATTTACATTTAATCGAATCATATGCAATCAATTTTGTTGTATAACTAATGAATATCGCATCTAATTAAAAACATAAATAAATACTCCTATGTTTATATTTTAAGGATTTATAGGGACCCCTGGAGATCATTTGAGTAAAATTTGAGCCACATAGCTCGCCTGGGAGTTGCTCAAAAATGACTTCATTTGGCAATTTTGAAGTTTCGACAATGAGTTGGAGCAGCGTTTTCTGATCAACTTTCCGACGAGCTATGGCGTTCAAATTTTGCTAAAATGATCCTACAGATTCTTGAAAGATTCCTCAAATTGCTCGTCAAATAATAGTTGTTACTATTCAGTGAAACACGCGGTATAGTTGAGTTATAAACAGAAATAAATGCTCGTAGCTCTTATATTAACATCTGATTTGGAAAAAAATTAACGATTTACAGGGACCCCTGGAGATCATTTGAGCAAAATTTCAGCCAGAGAGCTCGTCTGGAAGTTGCTCAAAAATGACTTTATTTGGCAATTTTGAAGTTACGACAATGAGTTGGAGGAGCGTTTTCTGATCAACTTTCCGACGAGCTATGGTGTTCAAATTTTGCTAAAATAATCCTATAGATTCTTGAAAGATTTCTCAAATTGCTCGTCAAATAATAGTTGTTTCCATTAAGTGAAACACGCGGTATAGTTGAGTTATAAACAGAAATAAATGCTCGTAGCTCTTATAGTAACATCTGATTTGGAAAATATTTTAACGATTTATAGAGACCACTGGAGATCATTTGAGCAAAATTTGAGCCACGTGGCTCGCCTGGAAGTTGCTCAAAAATGACTTTATTTGGCAATTTGGAAGTTTTCGACCTAGGGAGTTCAAATAAATCTTCGAAAGATTTTTGAAATCGCTCGTCAAATAATAGTTGTTCTACGGTATAGTTGAGTTATTTTGGATTTTTCGCTTTTTGGTAAAATCGTTCGGAATAAATTCTACATTTCAAATGGAGCAGAATAAGCGGATATTAGCTATTCTGATTCCGTTAACAAACAGCCTTCAACTTTTCCAACCAGACAAGACATAAATTGCATCTGTCCATCAAAATCAATAGAATTGAACCTAAATCGCGGATCAACAATCAACCAGTCCAATATAAAACGAAAATAAATGGAAAGAAAATGAGAGAAAAAGCGAAGAAAGAATCGTATCTATAATAACGTTACAATACAACTCGAATAATTAGTTATCAGTTGAAATAAACGGTTAATTTATCGGAATTTTGGCACAAATCTGATCTGTAAAGTTTGCAAATTCCCAATGTTTTGTTAAACTTTAAAACGGAAACAAACAATAGTCCCAACAAAGACTTGTAATTTTCAAGTTAAATAATCAATGTTAAATAGTATAGGGCGACTGTATTCCGACTGGAAACTTCTCGACTATATCCTTGTATTATCCGGTTGGAGGACAATTGCACCTGGCTGCGACGGCAACAAATCACTTTAATTACGCCTGATAATAACACACACACATACGTAGACAGTTTTAATGCGTGCAAATTTCAATTCTCTAGCCCGACACGTTTTTGTAAACGTTTTCTTGTCTCTATTGTTATGATTAGAAACAACTCAATATAGAATAGAGTGGAAACTGGACCGGAACTAACCGATTATGCCATTGAAAGTTGTTTGGAAATTTCTTCTAGATTAGTTCAACACAATACGAATTATTCTTGTGTCTTTCAATAGAATTGGTGTAACTAAAGTGGAAGTTTAATTATGCGGAAAATCAAGTCCGATATCGACAATAATGTAGAAACTTTATAAGTTTAACGATAAAACAAGCGAAAAAATCGACTGTAACTAGTATGCTGTATAAGAACAACAAACATGATCGAATCACCCTCTAGTTGAACTATTTTGTTTGTTTGTTGGCTTGTTTGTCGAGAGATTTTATCAAAATTTAATATTTATCGTTACGAAAATCCACCAAAGAAAGAATAAAGCAATTCGCAACACAGATACCGATTCAAATTAATTACTGCGATTGAAGAGAAGCTAAAGAATTTTATATCCCATATAAGGTTTTTTATTTTTAATATCAATGCAAAAGATTTATTTCATCAAAGTTGATTCCCTCGATGGCTTTGAGTTGACAAGAAATAATGCGACATAAAACCCAGCCAACCCTCGGTCCAGCTCCGATCGAAAATAACTTTGTGGTCTACCATTCTTTTTTCATCCGACCATTCGTTGGGATCGATTTTTCGCGTGCCGACTTGTTAGTGAATAAACATGCCACATCAGGCCGTATAAAGTAGTGTGTAATAACGACAAAGATAAGGTGTGTTTGTTTAATTGTTGTATGACCTCCTGAGGGTACGACAACATACCCTCAAGCTACCATAAAGGATCTCTTCTACGATGTTGTAATTTTCTCTTATAAGCAAAAGTACACCTGTAGGGTTGATGGGCTTATGAGTGTAGAACAAACACGGTTGATTGTGAACGTTATAAATTAGTTAGTAGGAAAGGCCGGGCCTTATAGAAACGTGATTCTATGCTGGAAAATATCGTGCTTTTCACTTAAAAGTAGATAGCTCCGATTATTTGACGAGTGATTTCGACGATATTTCAAGGGTTTATTGGAGAATCCCTAGGGGTGTTTTTATCAAAATTTGAGCCTCGAAGCTCATCGGCAAGTTGGCCAAAAACACTCGTTTCCGACTATATCGCAATTTTTAAAAATAACCTACACATAAGGCTTCCGAGAGCCAGCACAGGCTCCGGTACAGTCACAACACATGAGTCCCTTCCCTTCCAACCTATGCTTACTTTATTTTTCATAGTATCGTAATAAATTAAATGAGAGCAGAGCTCTGAGGCCCTCAGATAGATGAGGCTCTTGGTTGCCGTTCGGCCCTTCTGTCATCTCTGGCAGCTAGGCCTGGGCCCTAGAACTTTGACCCCTTTACCCCTCCACTCCTAGGGCCAGCTTACACATGCCAAAGACTAAAGAATACTCCCAACATTGGAATCCATTAGAGGAAAATGGAAAAAATATGTGAGGAGCATCTTTGAGTCATTCTGAGTCATTTGAGTGCTCAACTCGATTCCGGAAATCGCAACATTAAAACGAGCGTTTTTGACCAACTTTCCGATGAGCGATGAGGCTCAAATTTTGGTGAAATCTACTCAAAAGGACCCTTCGATAAATCCAAATAGTTTTCAAATGCCTTATCAAATAATGGATCTTAATTAGTTATATACTTTTAAATGAACAACCCTGTATACCAAATAAATGGATCTGGTTTTGATGTTGCCATTTAGTTTGTTTATAATTCGTTATAGATAAAAACTTCGTACACTAATAATAATTTTGTTTGAACTAGCATGAATATAGCAATATACTATAAAAGGCTAACAGGACGAATTGATGATGATCATGAATATTAAATGGATTCGGCTTTTGGGCCAATTAAAATCGCGGATGAGTTGTTTCAATACGAATCTCATTTAGGTTTGTATATTGATGTCCCTATATTTTGATAAACATCAATGATAAGAATAGCAAAATCAACATTTATACGCGCACATAACTTCCAACGAAATTATCTCTCCTATACATCCATCAACGTTTCCGTTCATGCAAACACTAGCAAAATGGAGTAACTAATATTCAACCTATTCAACCTATTTTTATTTCTAGTGACTTTTTCTGTGTAAATCCGGCTTTAGTTATTACAATAGAGTATAAAATGAGGTTAGAATTGATTATATACTGGCAGCCTGTTTTTGAAAGGCGCGCAATTTAAAATTTTCTATTTAATCAATAGAAACTCGATAAAGTTATAAATTGAATACCCGTATTTGAATAGTTCTAAATTTATATTGAACTGATAGTTTATTTCATTAAAGGTTTACCGCAGAGTTTACATTGAACAGAAATCAACAATAAATACGTATTGTGGCCGTTAATGGGACACACTAAGGAAATATTTGTTATTTATCCTGATTTATTTAGCCGACAAATAATTGAATTGAGACTATTTATAATAAATGATACCGCTCAATTCTTGTTAAAAATGTCTAAAATATAGACGTTAATCAATAATTTAGTTCATTGAGTCAACATTCAATACAGTTGTTGATGTTTTTCCATTCATCTGTCAGGATTATCATTTCATTTTTATCGTCAATGTTGTTGTTGTTGTATTTTTTGTTGAAAATGGAATAAATGTTCATCTCTAGAGCACAATAAAACTTTCCAACTTTCTAATTATAACTTGACAGCTAGATTTTTTTAAATTAACTGATAATACAACACGACACTGTCATCATTTAATGATATGACAAGAAAAATGAAGACAGTTTGAATGTAACGTTATTAATCAGTAGATGGGGGAATTGCAAGATATTTCCACTTGAGATACGGCAATTTTCAAACGAAATCAACAGCTCCAACGCTTGAAAATTAGTCCACAAATTTTGCCTCTTAATTATAATGTTTGATGATGAAATTTTTGATTTGTTATCATTGTTATTTGCAGGTAGCGTACAACCGTATGATGGATTTTTGAACGGCGCCAATGTCAGTACGTACCCATATTTTGAGTTCAACGTACCCAGAAATGTCACCACAGCAGTGGGCCAGACGGCTTTCCTTCACTGTCGTGTCGAGCAACTCGGCGATAAAGCTGTAAGTTGACTTTATTTTCAACTCTAACTATTTTGGGGATTTATAGAAGACTAGCTAATTCCTCAGAAGTGGAATTTTTTAGCGTACTTATCGCCCAATTAACTCCAAAAATGATACTACTCCCTTATTATTATAGCCCTATTTACACCCTTAAGGGTTGAATTTTTATAGTTTTCTTATCTAAAATCTAATTAATAACGTTTCTAGTTTTTAACTTCAAAAATTACAGAACTCACGCAGATTCTCATTTCCTATTTCATCTACTTAAGGGTGTAAATTTCAAGAACACTGACGGGAACACGTTTTTATTTATTTCTATTCGAAAGTTTATAGAGTTTTTTACTTCTACGTTAAAACATGACAGACTTCATTAGAAACTTTCATCCCCTATTTCGCCCCCTTAGAACTGAATTTGTAAAAATTTATGAAACACGTGTATATTTATTTATAATCAAAAGTCTAAATATAGCATTTCAAGCTTCTAGTATCAAAAATGATGGACTTCTATACAAAATTACAGATTTTCCAGAAATGCTGAAATATTTGTTTCTAATCAAGTTTCAAACATAACGAACTTCTACACAAACTTCCACCCCTTATTTCATCCTCTGAGGGGTTAAATTTTCAAAAATCTTTCCTTCGTGGGTGTTAACGTTATGAAAGGCCCCTACTCACCAAATTTCATATTCCTAACTTTAATAGCTTACGCAAGGTGATAATGAATGAATCAATCAGTCGGTAGATTATTTTAGCAAAATTTGAACCTCGTAGCTCATTCCAAAGTTGGTCAAAAACGGTCGTTTCTAATTGTGTCGCGATTTTCAAAAATAAGACACATAAGAAAGCTTATTTTGGAGATAATCGCGATTTTTGAAGCAGCCTCAGAACAATTAAGGATCATTGCAGCACGGATTTTCTTCATTTTTCTCTATTTTATTTTGGATTATTTGAAAATAACTCGCATTATTTTCTAGAATGCAATGGCAAAAATAAAGGTGATTCTCAAGCCATTGAGAGTCATTTAACGAGATTCAAAAATCAGCTCTTTTGACCAGCTTACAAAACTTACAAATGAGCTAAACTGTTCTCCAAAGACCTTCTATAGATTCTTGAAATATTTCTCAAATTTCTAGTCAAATAATGGCACATCAGAAATTTTAGCCTTAACATGATATTTTGCAATTCCGGTTTTATGCAGTTCATGATTTAGAGATTTATTCGATAAAATACAGAAAACAACATACGTTCCGGTTAGTTGTTTGAACAGTAAATATTTCTGTGTGTAAACTGGGGATAGTTATAAGAGTAATTTTCTTTGTTAGTCTGTGTAATGGTAAATAAATGTGCGCATTGACGAATGATTGTAGTCTAGTCTAGAAGTTTGCGGTCATGAGAGATGTTTACATCTGACAAATACAAATTACTTTACGTTAGTACAGAATACGACCAACTATTCTCATCAGCTATAATTCATTTTGTCAATTAATCCTCACTACTATCTTTCAGTTTTTTTGTTTAATTCTGTCAACATTAATAACTACAATCTTGTCAATACTGACACGGAAAAAAGTCGAGAAAATTGAAAGAAACTGAAATGATCAAGCGATAATAGAGCAACGAGCGCCATTAAACGAATCGATTAAACGTTTTGAAGGGATTAAAAGGTAGCTAACGAGGCATTTGGTACGGTAAAATAACACTCGTCTATAGCCTATCCTGGATTTTGAATGTAGAACAAGTGGGTAGATTAATCAGCCGCGATAAATGATCGAAACCGATAACAAATGTGAACAGCATAATCTTCAGATTAGTAAACACCAAGTAGAACGATAATCGTTTGTTTCAGATTAAATCAAATTGTAATTGCGTTCGATTTTTATAAAAATCACAACACATTTACTGGAGAATTAATCATCGACATTAGTAAGTTTTCGGATTGAGATTAACGATCTATTTGGAAACTTTGATAGAGCAACAAATGGAAGAAGATTGGTGATAAATAAAAAAAAAAAGAGAAGAAAACGAAACAATGGGTAGAGATATCAATTTGGGTAAAGTTCGAGATAACAATAAAACCGTAGAGATAGAATTAAGGTCGATGAGAGAAAATAAAAGGATACGTGACACCGAAATTTCCAATGGAAACAATCGGCGAAATTTAAGGAATTCTCTTTCGAACAAGGTGACACAAATCGTAAAGTCCGGTTTTCGATAATAAAGCAGAAATCAAATGAAAATTAAAAAGATCGCACCTATCAAACGCACACATTTCAATTAAACAGCATTACAGGTGAATCCAATTCAGATGACGGAAGCTTTTAGATGTGTTTTTAATAAACAACTAAACGTCACAACAAGCTGTTTTATATAACGGACTTTGTTGTTGAAATATCATAAAACTGGGACTCTAGCGGTAAAGTGGTCTGTATTGTAGGTCGTCTGTATTTGTTGAAGATTTATTTCTACTTGTAGTAGATTTAACATTGTTGAACTGTTGTAAACTTACAGGTGTATTTGTTCAGTACTTAGACTCGAGATAAACGCAGATCAAATCGATTATTCCCAACGATTTATCCAGTTGTAGTTGAATTAAACGAGGGACGTATTCTAAAACGCAAATCCCCTAAAATCTCACTCACCGCATTAGAACGTTAATGTAACTGATTAGTTAATTGCCATTTAAATCATAATAATCGCTCGTATCTATTTGTTGAAACTTTCATCAATAATCCGGAGAGTATTTGGATTTATGCAAAATTAAAGAACAAATATAAAACTTAATGTTATGCATGGCGGTCGGTTACGGTCATAAAAACACAAATTACAAAAGATACACCTCTATTTTGTGTGTTTCCCAGTTTTACTACCAAACAGAGGTGTTTCGGCAGGCTGGCAGATCGTAAAATCTTCGTAATCTGTCTGGTTCCCGTAGGTATACAATTCTGAAAACAGATTTCGCATGACCCTCACTAATATGCCAAATTTTGCGTAATTTATCGATTATCGATAACTTTTATTAGGAGGATTCTCGAATATTGTCAATTAGACGTCTTCTAATTCAATATAACAACTATATCGGTGGAATAGGATTGTAAAATTCAACTATCAAAACAAACTCGAATAACGTTATAGATTTGGAGATGTGTTGAGTTGGATTTGAGCCAATTTCAATATGAAATATAACCAGATATGGGATTTGAATTTGTGGAAAAATTCACTACGATAATCACGACTGGAAGAAATTCCGATTAATGTTCAAAACAGAACTTTAAAAAACTAATATTAGATATTTTACGATATTCACGGGTTTGAAATAAATAAAGCGAACATTATTGCTATGATTAATAGAAAATAAATACAATTTCCGTTATATAGGTGCAGAAATTCCGCAATTGTGGCACCAGAAACATCTCTGGTCTAATTTCCAACAAATACGCCTGTTGAAGTGTGTATAAAACATTTCACAATTCCCATATACAGTTGTATGCTTTTACTGGCCCCTAATGGCCATCTATCCACCTGCAGTAAGATAAATTAGTTGCATTGAGTCGCGCCCCTTGGGATTAAAGCAACAGCAATACAGGATATAAGCAGTATTAACAGTTAGAAAAAGTTTCCTAAGCTTGGAAAGTCTTTACAGTCTTGAAGACTACAATGATATGAATATATCAAAAATTTCCCATCGGAAAGTTAAAGAACAAGAGACTATAAATATTCGTACAACGTCGTTGGAAAGATTCGAGTGTACTAATTAGAAAGCTCGAGAACTTTATATTATTTATGATCCGGATGCACAACTACTGTGTCATTTTATTTGGAGGCGACCCAAAAAGACCCCTGAAAGGCTTCCACCTATTATAGCGAACAAGAACGATATTCAACAAAGTTACAATAGGTGATAACAATTGATCCTCCTATACAATCCTGAAACGAATCACCGAAGTAAACATTGAAAGACAGTTTCGTCTATTTAAAGGATCAAAGATATTGAATTTATTTCGTTTTGTCCAATCGATTACAACAATATTCGATTATAAATTAAGCTTTATTACTAGTTTTTAATAAGACAAAATTCCCGATTTAGAAGTTACGATAAGAGCTAAAGTCGGTAGGTGTCAATTTCGTGCAATTCTAAAATGCATTTCAAATCCATATAGATCCGAGCATTAGTTGTAAAATCACTCAAATGTGATAATACTTATCGTACAGGCTGCCAGTAGCATAACCGTCACCTTTATAGAATTGCAACTGTAGAAAACTACCACAACTATAATACTAACTCTAGTAAAATAGTTCTATAGTATAACTCACGTAATATGAATCGGTACGTGGACTGCAATATGCATTTTGCTAGTGGAAGAAGCCATTAATCAAGATAAAACTTCTAGTGGAAACTTGTCAGAATAGGTTTCTTTCCACCAAGACAACCATTACGTACTATTTTTTGAACGAATAAGTAATCGACAATTGAATTGGTCGATTTGAAAATATATCGAACTGCGTTTAAAACTCAAAGGAATTTCGTTTAAATTAAACTTTTATATCGAAAAAAATCCGGAAAACCAACGCTGATTCGATTGAATTACTCGCGAATCGTTCCTTAACTGATTGATAATTGAACGGGAAAACAGGAAATATTAAACGGATTTTCTTTCGTTTATATGGAAAAGCAAAATAGCATTTTTGCTCGACTTGTAATACAAAATCAGATTGAATTGATATACAGTTAAACATAAAATATTCGTTGTGGAGCATTTTCGTCTGTTTGAAAGCGTTTTGAATTGTGGAAGAACGAGGTGCAAAATCAATTCACCCAAAAATGATCCCGGCAACTGTGTTCGCATTTTATTAAATAAACTCTCCATATTTTATAAGAAATCGACTTGACACTTTCCCTATACCGATGCCATTTGGAACGAAACGGGAAAAGACGCAAGGCGGATCGTGGCAAACGAAAATATTGTTCGAAAGCTAACGATAAACCGGCAAGGAATTTGCACAATTCTAAATCGATACCGATTCGTTTTAATGAATAATTTTAAAGAAAGGTGTAGATTTATTGTTGATGAATATATGGTAATTGGATTCAATTTTGTCAACCAGGAAATTCGCCAAACTACTCAAAACTACTCTAGATTTTGAACCATATCGGTTATAATTTAATATAAATTAGAAAAGTGGCACAACAGAAACAGATCGATTGAAAAAGACAATTCCACGAGCAAACGGTAAACTAAACAAGAATATAAGTTTTAGTGTAACTAAATAATTACTTCCACTAACTACCTGCTGTAATTTGTTTCTGATGTCTTGGAACATCTGCGAAGATTATTATTCGTAAACTATTCAGCTTTATGTTTAAATATTTCGCTATTATAATTGTAGTCGACTTTAAAAATCTTCAATATTTACAAATTCCATTCGAGATGATGATAATCTTTTGTAAAGTGGTTGAAATGGGTTAGTTGCGCTGTAACCTGCGCAATTGTTGTTCTTATCGTTTAAACCTTCAAAATATTGAAACGTTGACCCGTTTTGTATACACAACAGATTTAATTTGTGTCACTATCATTATTACAGTTGTCTGTATTGTTATCAATTTGAAAGAATGCGAACAGTTGATAATAACGCGGTTTGAGTGGTCCATTGTCTTTCTAATTGATCGCCAAGAACGCCATAGTGGGTGGCGTATTGTCTTTATGTTTGATAAAATTATTTGTTGTAGCCGACAAATTGAACACAAAAATCCATGTATGGTTGGATTTTTCAGCAATTTTCAGCGATCACATTTGATTCGTCAGCGTCGATTGTGCAACTTCAAAAATTAATACCGACTCTCTCGATTCTCTAAGGTTTATTACTATTCATAATGTTGGCGTTGAGTTATCCTTATGTGGAGTTAGTGTAGAGTTGGCTTCCTGAATACGAAAATCTTCATGAAATAGAACGCTTCCAATACGATGAAGTGTTTGTTTTTTCGTTTAGTCATACTTGGAGAATCATAAACAACAGCAGATTTAAATTATCAAACAAAAACATTTTTTTTAATATCAACGTCTCCAGTTTCACATAGATTACGGAGAAAATAATTTAGACTAGACGTTTATTGTTTGTTCCACACACCAAGTTGTCTTATTTATAATGAAATCGCTGAAACGCCTACGATTTTTATTATATTTCATCTAGAAGTTATTAAGCTTCTTTTTTTAAAAAAAATCGACGGAGACTCATGTAGGAGTATTGAAAATTTCAAAACAAACGCCTCATCGGATTCTTCCACATCGGATGTTCGACATAAATACGACAGTTGATAAATAATAAATGATACTACAACTGAGACGACTTATAACATTGATCATTTCTTTATTTTCTTGTGAATTTTTAATAATATCAGATATAACAGAGGCGGTATGTTTTTGTAAAATTGCTTTATTAATTCTATTGAAAATAATCCACTAACTACTCTATTTGGTGATGTTTACGGAAAAATTGAAAGAGCTTGAAAGCATCGACGAAAAACTTCAATGAAAAGCAAATGATGTAGAAGCCCGGGTAAAATTGCAATTACAAAACGGAAAAACAACCGGAATCAAAAATGAATAAACTAAACGAAGATTCGCTAAAAATTTTATTAAATTTATAGAAATTCACAAATTTTCGATATTTAAGATGTTCGGTTGTATTGTGTACAATTTGACGTGGGTGTGGGTCGTCCAGAAATTATACCACGAACAAATTTGGTCTTTTAGTAGAATATACAAAGTTCCAATACAAGCCACTAGAATGATTGTTAACAACAGATAAATGCTCGTTTTAGTCCAATTTTTATTAATCCCCAACCGGGTGGCTTCTATTAAAAAATATTCCATACTTACTACAGTTAGAGTCGTGTAAACTACCACAATTATAACGAGTAGCGTGGCAATAATTAGATCAACTTTTAGATTCTCTCTGTTGTTGGAATGGTGCAGCCATAATTTCAAACTATCGAATATTCGGTAGCGTTCATTGATTAGTGTTTGGTATTTGTGATTGCAAAATTCACAAGAATTTCGATTTGATTCATTCAACCATTTCTCCAAACAGGATAAATGAACGTAGCGCAATGTACCTTTACAATTGCACAATGTTATCAAATTACCGTCATCGCTATAACAAATACGGCATAATAATTGTTGATTGTTATCAGAATTTTGCGTTGGTAGTAGAGAACTGACAGATTTTTCGTAAATCAATTCTGACATGTTTATAGAAAATCAACCATCATAAATACGAAACGTAATGTTTTGTAACGTCGCCCAGTAACATCAATTTTTTCCCTCTTTCAAGTAGACTTAACATGTCAACAACTCTTACTGCTCTCTATATCATACGAAAAATGCGTGCCGATAGAATTACTGTACAGGGATCATAACGTTATCAATCACTTTAGGGGGATTTTTTCTATAAAAATTCCACACAACCCAATCGTATTGCTAGATTTACAAAAATACCGGCTTTTTCTGTAGTATGTGCTAAATCAACAAGACAGGAAAACACGTCATCCTTTTCAAAAAGGCACAAGTTTCTTCGTGTGTCAGCAATATATTAGATAGAAACCGCCGAATACAGATGCAAAGAACATCGCTTCAAACTAATAATGTTATGCATCATGTAAGTTTCAACTTGATGGAAAATTTCATGAAATATAAAAAGCACTTGGATATTACTCAAATATGAAATAAAGAATGGCGTTTATTTTTTTTAAAGAAAAAGTTTGGAATTCCGCCATATCGAACGAAAGTTTCAAATTCTGGACTAATCACAGGACCCCTCCAGTTGAAATCCAACAAAACCACCCGCTTTTATATCAAAAAAATGCAAATACTTTTCACACCTTGGGCGATTTGTGAAAGTATCCATAATTCAGTTTTGTTGTTTTGCCATTTTAACCGAATCACCATACAATCTCGTTAATTCTGAACTCTGTCGCTTGAGGAGCGATTCTCGAATTGTATCAATCATTATTGGTAGTTTCATTTTTAAAACTACTGGAGATTTCCTTGTGGAACGCATCTATCAAAAAATTGTGATTAATGCCGGTTTATTTATAGAAAACGTCAATTCCCGAAAATGTCCATTAAATCATTACGGCTTCTTTATGGAAGTTTGATCTTTCGTTTATTTCCGCATTATTGAGTGGAACCCCTGTTGAATATCCGGAATCTAATCAGAAAGCTGCGTGTACACAACATTCGTTCTCGTCTAAAAATTGACAAAGAAAAAATCGACGGAGTATAAACTCCCGATAAAGTATTAAAAACGGATCGTTTAATAAAAAACGAACATTCGTAAAACATCCAGTTTCTTTTAATTGCCAATTATTAAATTTTAATAAGCAAAACATTCCTGTACCCAAACACCGGGACATTTTCCTTACTTGCTCCACCGTGAAATGCAAACAATTTCCTTCTCCCCAATTTTTCTCCCAGTTTGTTTGCTTTAGTTTTTTCCGACTTAAAAGATGATTTAAAAGTAATTGCGTTTTTACCACCACCCTTATTTTATGTACACCGATCCGTGGCCCGATCTAAAAAAACCCCCAGTTTAAGATTTGATGAAATCAATTTTTCAACGGGCACAACTTGATTGAATCGATGGCGATTACCGGAATTCTTCATTGGAAATGCGATGAATTTTGGCGTATTTCAATAATTTGCAAATTTGGCGGATGCGCCGGGAAATTTATAAATTTCTATAGAGATGTTACGGATCTCTACAGCTATTGTTATTAATGAGATTGTTGTAAAAAATAGTGAATTTTAAAAATTCGAAGAATATCCCGGCGCATCCACCAAATTTGCATTAAAAATCTCCTTTTCCTTTGAAGAATATCGATAATCGCTAGCGATTTTCTATTTCTGTTTCCATTAGAATGAATTTCAAAAAATCTGGTATCGTCTATTTCTGTTCAGTAACATTTCTAATTTTATGTTGAAAACGAGCAGAAATAGGAGAATAGTGAATAATTCGAGTAATTGATTGAAGAAAAACTAATTTATCTACGAGTAGAAATAGCACAATTTAATTTATGTCCGTATGGTATTTTCTATTGGAATTGATAAAAATAGTTGGTTTAATTTTGGTTGTTGTCTTGATTGAATGCGTTGATTTGTTCTTGTAGAAGCCGTTCAACATTGCCGATAAAATGCAAATATTGTAATTTCGCAACAAATTAGTTATTTACATTGCAAAACCTTGTTTGTAATTATTTCTAAAAATCATGTATTTTAATAATAGCGTCATCAACGCTATCAACATGCATAAATGAAATGAATTTAAATTTGCAAAAGTCCCACAAATAAACTGTTGCAAGTCTCCACAGCCATTTCAAATACATAATCAACTTCATGAAATTGATTTATGTGTATGCTTCCAAGTTTATGTTAAGTAAATGTATTTAACTAGTCGTAGAGGAAGTCAACTAGTTTGCCGAGATTATCATAACGAACATTTCAAACAAACTAGAATACCGCGCACAAATAAAAAGAAAACAGTTGTTTTCCGGAAGCTTCAACTTGAATTCTGCAATTACTGTAATTTTAAACAAATTTCCCATTAATTTTCGTAAGATAGTCAACGATTCAACAGTACTGTCACGATTTTAATGAAAATTCCATAAAATGACTTGCAAATTTCTTTTATTATTTTATCTCAACGGCAGGTATACAGGGGTTATTTTCGACAGTTTAATAAACTGTAGAATTAATCTGTACAGATATACACAGTTTTGATGCTGTTATCCGTAATCCTTTCGACTTATTTCGAAATGAAAGCTGCCATCTGTATTTTATTAGTTGATTACAGCTCAAAATACCCAGTAACGGTATATTAATAAGATTTTCATTTAAAATTTAATAAATTAATACAAAATACAAAATAAATTATAAACGTCTTTTCTATAGGCAATATCATTAAGTTTTTAAGGTGAAATTTATGAGTCTCCAATTATTTTCGTATTGTGCATAAATTGCGACTTGATCCTCTAAGCTACCGACAACCTTGAAAATCGCTTTGATTTATACGCGACTACCCTTATACCTTTTAAAATAATTTCGCTTTTTTACTACAAAATTATAGATTTTCCTCATCTCCATCTTAGAGAGTTATCATCGATTTTGTTCGTTTGGTCCTTTTTCTATCGATTAACGACCGTTTTATGGAACATGAAAGCTTTGGAAATACTTGGTTGAAATTTTATTAGATTTTTTCTGAGCCTCGACCCTTGATTGCTGCCCGTCTTTACTGAATTTTAATGCAAAAATGGCCGGATTAGAAGTTTTTTAATGTTTATTTTACAACGAGAATACGACACTTTATTGCCACTTGTACAAAGTTGTCACACCAGGCTATATCATTAGGTAAATTTAGATATTCACCTAGAAGCGCTAAAGTTTCACAAGTTAATCAATATTAAATTTAATATTAGATGATGAGATGGTTGTTAAATAAACTGCAATAGTCGGGCTCAAATTAGATCAATCAATTCTATCCGGGACTCGAATTTTCATTAAGAAACTTAATTTTTTACAAATATTCGAAGCGTATAAAAACGAACACACGTCAATTCAGCTGCAAAACACCCCAATTAACTCGATTTTTTTCAAAACAGACACTGTACTTTGTGAAAAAGTTTCGACCCTTCTATTTAACAACTCCTGTAGAAAATTAACGAATTAAATTTGTATCCGGTTGTTTTATCCAAAAAAGTTGAACGTACTGTACATTCAAAAAAGTTATTCGATAATTCTATAATTATAACCGCAACAGTAAATTTCCGGTAGCTTGTTAATCTAAATTTCTATTTGTGCTTTTATTTCGGTAACCATTGTTATCTCTATTCCCATTTAGTTTGACCAAAGGCTCAATTCGATCTCGTATATCTTCAAAAATAACGACTCAACAAGCGAGTGGAGAAAAAACCGGAGTACGAAACAAAGCCACAAAATGGATTTTGAAAGAGTACGGGGTGGAAAAAAGCGGTGTAAAAGAAATATAAACGTCAAGCTACTGGGAATTTTATAATTACAAAAATACAGTTCTAGACTACCATAAAAACGATACATTTATTTCAATCTTAATCCAACAGCTTTATTATTCTGCTTTCTAGTGTACAATTGTAGAGAAAGTAGGGTGGTTTGGGGGTAAAAATAACGACTATGGTTTATAGTGTGAGTTGTTTATAAATAGAGAGCACAATAGGGGATATTGGATACGATTCGAATTTTCAAATATTGTTGTAATTGTTGGTAATGTTTAACAAATGTGACAAGAAAATTGGATAGTGGAGTTTTTAGGGGTGGAATTTCATCGACTTCCGTTCATCCAATATGCAAGTGTATTTGTCTATTTATATGGTAGTGACCTGTGAAAATACGATTAGGATCGACCTTCATTACTGTATTAATTTTGCGATACAATAGGTTTAGAGAACGGAACAACCACCATCTCACTGTTATTACACAAAATACAATAATTATCTGTCTTTCTCACTAATTCTATTGAAACAATTTTAATCAGAATTATACAGAATCGTTACATTGTATAATAATATGTTTTATAGTATTTTAACAATAGAATACACAGATTTTGGATGGTTATTCGGAAATCGACATCAATTAATTATCTAATCAATTCCTGTACATGGGTAGTAGTTCGGTTTAGGCTTGGTTAAACAGGAATATAGAACTGTAATTGAGAGATGTACTCGATTACCTCAATTACTGAAAACGGATTTTTCATTTTTCTCACCAGCGATATTTAAATTAAACGCCACCAAAATATAATAAATGTTGGAATTTGAACCGAAAAAACTCTCCAACAATCAATAATTTCGTCAATCAAACCCTGCTTTTTCCAGGAAAATAAACAAGTTTTCCCAAAAATTATGGTTTATCAGAAAGATTATCTAAAATGTATTTTATTGCTAAATTATTAAGTTTAAAAGTGAAAACAATCCAGCGATAATTCAGGCGATTTTCAGGATTTATTCGTCTTATTAGCAGGTCGACTTTGCTTTAGTTTTGAAATAAGATCTTGTTCAATGCTCTAAGAAGCAAATTGGAGGTAAATTATCATTTTCCGTTTTGGAAGTTTACCAATTTTCCGGAAAATTAACAGGATAAATTAATGAATTTCTCGAAGATTTGGAAAGTGCTTTCAATTCATTATAATCTAATAGAAGAATCATTATAAAATAAGTAATTGTGGCTATGTTGTAGCGGAAAATATAAAAAATCGACAAAACTATCAAGACTTGCTTGTAATTCAAAATTCTATTGGAATTTTCCAAAACGAAACGCACCATTACATGCACAAAGAAATGCTCTTCTCACTAATATTTTCTTTGATTTTTGTTGAATTGATTAACAATAGGGGATTCTAGATTTAATAATTTCGTAATTTCGGCTTATTTTTCAGTAATTCGTGCGAATTCGGCGAATTGAATTGCCTTTTCGTCTCCAAATGGAAATAATAAACTATAAATCTAACGGTTTTATGATAAAATTGTACGACTCCGGTTATTACCAATACACAGTCTAGATGAAAGCTCTAAGCTTGATACGAGTCATATTATAGAATAATCTATTACACACTTGAATCGGCTTATAAATATAAAACCACAATTTCTATAACTTTAATATCTACAGTTTATTGGATGGTTTATTAGAAATTTCGTGAATGAATGGAGCATTAACAAATTCAAAATTACTTCAGTAGACTCCTAATAAATTTCGAAGAGAATTTGAGATGTTTATTTTAATTGTGTGCTTGTATTATTTTTGGCTTTTTGCATAAATAGCCGAAATATATTGTGGGTATACTCGAATGTGAACGAAATTCAAATGACTTCATAGCCAACAAACATGTTTCGTTTAATGGAAATGTAGGAAAATAAAATTCTTAATGCAGTTAGAAAATTGTGTCATCTCGTCTACTGTGTTGTTAGATCATTAAGTTTATTTATTGTCACGCGCCAGTGATAAACACTAATTTAACTTTGGCCAAAATAAAATTAAATGTCTCAATAAAAGCAATGATGGTTCCATTCGACAATCGACCCTAATATTGTAGACAATTTTAATCTTTATAGATGTTGACAGGGGTTTTCGTTTCAATTTTTTCCAAAATAACGAATTGGGGCAATATGTAGAGCATAATGGTGGATAATATGGCCTAGAAAGTAGTGGAATTTTAGAGAGACACTAGATTCAATGTAGTGATGGTGGTTTGATGACAACAACCGCATCAAAAAGCAATTTTAAAACGTTTCTGTATTAAGAATAGTCTTTTCGTTGTCGAGCAAAGAGCCGTTTTATTATTCTACATTCACTCTACTATAATATAACATATACATATTAGACATAACGGAAGAGATGAAGAAAATTGTTGAACAAAACATGTCAGTTCTAGTCGCAAGACAACTGATTGCATCCAAGTCTCGAGGATCAATTCAACTCGACTCTTCTTTCATCGTTGTCTTGTTTTATTGTTCAAATAGAGGGAGAAGTGATGAGAGAAAAAAAATTGTACGAATATCTCGCACGTTCCCTAAAGATTCGCTTCACAAACAGATGATACTTTCCGATATTATTTTATAGCATCCATTTATTTTAAAACAGATCAATAGAAATCTAATTTACACACAAATACTATCCAATATAGCCGATGATTTTAATCATTCCGTTAGTAAATATCCCTACTAATATTGTGATTAATCTATAAATTAACTAACCAATTCCTGGAACTGATATTTTCCAATACCATTGGATAATTCCCAGATTGGGTTCGAATGCTTACACAACCGTTTATTTTAGAAAACGAAGATGGGAATCAGGAGGATCAACCTGGGAACTATCGGCTCCCTTTGCTTGTTATACCCACTGTATCAACGAAATTTTCGAATATTCACAAAGCACATTGATGATTTGTTAAAAAATCCATTGGACGTCGAATAAATCGTCCACCTTTCGAATTTCACAACGGGTGTAAAAATTCCGACAATATCGAAAACTGTACGTAACGGAAGTAGGATTGGATTTTTCGCAAATTTATTATTGAGCCACTCATCGGCTATGTTCTCACGTCTTCGTTATCTATGTGTTCAATGTAAACATTTGTTAACATCTTGCGAATTTTCAACGGTTTAACAGGCGACAAGTGTACACAATTTGCGCTTTAATATCAAGCCTGGATGGGCGTTGAAAGCTTCCGAATTACTTAATGTTGAAAATACACACAAATCAAAGACACGTATTTCGATTTTTTTTTTTTTTTTGTTAAAATGACGCTCAAAACTTCTGGTTTAACCGTAGATCTTTGCGGTATCCACAATCAGCCCTCGTGATTATCAGGCCAAGATTATATTACATCGATAAGTGTACGTTTTGGCTTGTTTCCCAAGTATGTTCAACATTCAAATCGTTACAATATCGAAACGTTTTCGGTTATTAAATCGAAAATTAATACAATATTTCCGTGTCTTTTATTATCAGATTTGTAGAGTTTAGGAATGTAGCAATTCAACGAAACAACGACCAGTAACCGGCTATATATTCGCTAAAACAATGGATGCGACATTATTAAACCTAGTAATGTCATTGTCAACTTGCAAAATAGAGATGAGAATGGGCCCTTTCCCTATACAAACACACAATTTCATACCGACATTTATTTCAACTATGAACTAATTGTAGAAACTTGAAACTGTATAGATCTTCAATGTGGATTTATTACCATTGCAACAATTGTAACACCATTCGGATATAATAAACGATGAACGAGCGTGAAAAAAGATCACCAGATGAAACGAATTATTATACACGAGAGATAGGTGGGAATAATAAATTAGAGAAAAAAGTCCAAGCCGGTATTTCTTTAAATTGCTATATATCCGTATTAATATGCATTGGAAACGTTCTTTTGCTGTAAATAAATTTGAATAATCGACATTTTAATGCTAAACACGTTTTAATAAATCCGATTCAATTCAAAAAATTTCCCCTAAACTCGTAATATCAAACTAATTCTTGATTAAATTTCAAATTAAAATCAAAATAAACGACAAATTTCGTCTACTAAACCTCTGATTTGTCCAGATGTGGGGTCAAGCGAGATAATTTTTATAGCTCCTATTCGGAGATTAAACGCACAGATGGTCTTGTAGCGTTTCTAGTTAGGAAAAAAAGTGAAATTTTGGTCGAAAACTAAAGACTCACCCGAGATTAATGGCAATAATCCAAATGTATAAGATTGGTAATGAAATGTTCCAAATTTCTTCATTAACGTTAATTACCTGGTAGTGAAGAAAGCATCAATCAGACAGGTGTTGTTAATTAATTTGCAGCTCGTTGAAAACAGTATTTACACAATATTAAGCTTGTTGTAATTTTAGTTATGCCTGCTTGATATTTAAACACTTTTGCAC
The DNA here is from genome assembly GCA_020740385.1 of Mylabris phalerata. Lineage (NCBI taxonomy): Eukaryota > Metazoa > Arthropoda > Insecta > Coleoptera > Meloidae > Mylabris > Mylabris phalerata. The sequence continues at coordinate 1,028,696 of JAJEOX010000222.1, forward strand.
GTTTTAATTAAACTCATAATTAGTTCTAAATAGTTTTGTTTCAGTTTAGCCAGAAAACTCCATTCCGCTCCAGTTGATTAGAGACTAGAAATTAGACTTTTTTAACGTAGAATACAGCCTAAATTGCGGCTAAATATTGAACAAATCTTTATAATTAGTTGTGTTTGAATTAATAATTCCGACGTGATGTCGAATATATTTTATTAAACACGTGTATTTGCCTTAAAAATCTGGATAAAAATCCAAATCCCTGGCAACTTACTTGACGATCACGATAAGAAAATAGAACAAAACTCAACGTCTTAATTCTCTCCCATCAGAACACAAGCAATTAAACACACGTTTCCCGTTAAATCTTGTTTATTTTTATTTTTAATATCTCGTAGGTCCTTCATTATTACAGACTATCCGAAATTGTCCATAAAAATGCCTCAAGAACTCCATTAATGGTGGGCTATAAAACTGTATTTGTTCTCAAACTATCCTGAAGTTTGTGATATTGAAATGGTCGTTGTTTCGAAGATTTTTTTTTTATATTTTGACAATTTGAATAGTTTACTTATAGTAGTTTGAAATCAAAGATTTCGTCCATTTCCACATTGATCGATGTTGTATTTTTTTCGGGCCACAATTCGTATTCCTTTCGACGTGCTTAGAATGCTAACAGGCTCAATAAATCACCACTACTGGCAATAATACAGGAAATACTGTTATTTATTTTGAGCCAAAGTACGTTGCCAGTACTCAAGATAAACTAAGATAACTCGAGCTTTTAATAAAATTTAATTCCATCAAGTTATTGCCAAATTTTAATACGTTATAAGTCTTATTCTCAGAAGTTTTGAAGCCTAATTTTTGAGTTTTATCAAGCCAATTCGAAAAGTACTAGCTAAATGAAATAGGGTGGCCAGCAAAGTTATCTGTTTATGTAACTGAAGATTTTACAGAACAAAACCGTCAATTTTCGGAAAATAGAACGAACCCTTGTTTTGTATTCATCATCATTTATGATATGCGGGTCGCTAGTGTTCAATGTTATAAAGTAAATACAATATTTCGGTCAGTCTTCCTTTTATTAACATGTCTCGATGATAAATATTTTCGTTTCATCAAGATTGACTTCAACAAAATTCAACAACAATCAATCCATTACGTTTAATTGTCGCAATACAATTAGAACGCCAACATTATACAAGTTCTATTACAGATCAGACGTTTCTAATTCGAACATTGTCTATTAATCGATATTGTCGCCCACTGGTTTGTTTTCCATTAGTGAGAAATCAATGGTTTTGATATCGGTTAGTGTGAAAATAGTATAAGCTTTTAGTGTTGTTAGTTAATTCAGTTAGATAAAGTTTATGCGTAAAGTTAGAGTTACACATATTTATTACTAGGTTGATTGTTAAAAGACATTTGTCTGCCAAGTTTTAACACTTAAAACATTCAACTAGAGTTTAAAATAAATCAACTTGAATGTTGTTGAAAGCTTACTTAAACTAGAATTAAAATATCGTCTTATCTAAGTTATATTAACATATAATTTGCGTTTAAATTACAAATAAGTACAGTGGAAAGAAAGGGAGAACAAAGTGAACATCGTGCATCGAATCTGTTTAACACGATTATAGTTGAAAAGCAACGGAAAAAGTCAACGCACGTAGACTAACGATGTAATCGTGGGGATTTTCTTTTTACCATTATACGAACATACAAAACTTGAACAACAAAATATAAAGAAACCGTCAAGTCAATTAAAAACTTTTTCACGGCCGATTTCTAATTAATTTCATCATGTATTGTACGATTTAGAAAGCGATCTCTTCATCCGAACAATTTTCCAATGGCTGATTGGAAAACTGTAATCATGCTATAATTTCAAATTGTACAATACAGAAATTATAAGTTTATACACGAGTTGCATCGTTATAAAGATTGTTATAACGATTCAGTTGTAACGTTGGAGTTAATGAAGCTTTTCATTGATTGACCGGAAGTTTGTTCCAGTGGCTATAGTTGTTGCTTCAATGCAACTTTCATGTTAGATCATACATTTATCTTTGATTCTTCTACGTTTTATTTAGAAGCGAATAGAGGATCTTTCCAGAACATAAAGCACGAACGATTGCTAAAGTTTTATCAGTCAATTAAGTAAAACTACAGTCGAATTCGAATGAGTTTGATTCTAACTAGTGTGTCGCGTCTATTTGAATCATTTAGAAATTGAGAAAAACGAATTATGTGCATTGAGGAAAAGTTTCAGGAAATTGTAACTGTATAAATTCAATAGAACAGCATTTCCAGGTCCAATATGTCATCAACTAAATCTGATCGAAATCTATTTTCTAGATCTTGATAGAATCGTCAAGTTGATTGTATAATTTAATTTACAATATGTAGGTTGTATTGTTTGAATAAAACTGTAATTAAACTACAATTTATTAAACAACGGTAGAGTTTTATAATAATAGAACAGTTAGGAAACTTTCCAACAGAGACTTTCGGTCTTTAGTCGAGAAAAAACAAACCTTATAAAGATATAAAACTTCCCCTAGCTATTATTCATGCCTGTAAGCATTTTTGCCAATTTATCAAGCTTTATTAGTGTATTTTTACCTCGTTTTTGCCCTATGTTTTGAGTAGTCCGCACTTCATCTAATAGAACAAATTAATTTTTAATTTGTTAGAAATCTTCATCTACAACTCGGTTGATTCATCTATTTTTAAAACGAAACTAGGAGCATAGGTTGCCACATTTAATGATGAGAAAATTATCGACTAGAAATCCGACCGTCTTTAATTTGATCACTTTCCAATTACTTTATAAATGTGTAGGAGAACTAATCAATAAGACCATTTCAATTTATCACAGTCTAAGTAATCAACATAATGAAAATAATTCAGTTTAGCAATATATGTTGGCGATTTTGCAATTTTTCAATGAAATCCCCGCTACATACCTACAATTAACGAAATTAATTTTTCCTGTTAATTAAATTACAAACGTTAATGTTGTGGAAAAGAATGTTCGTTAAGGCATATTTTCCAAGTTTCCACAAATTCCCTTCCATCTAGCAAGACGTCAGGTACACATTCACGCCAACCCTACAGTTCAATATAACTTTCATTTAATGCTGATTCCTTACTTTCCAACATCAACGTTTCAGTCTAAATTATAGGTGGAATGTTTGCAGGGGCGCTTTGTCGTACGCGCACATACCCAAACAGGCAAAATTCTCGCCCTTTTTTATTGTTAAAAAGCGACCGAAACGACACAAAATCGCATCTTATTACCGAAATTGTCTTAATTTCAACTGATTTACGAAGAACTTTAATAAAGTTGCAACTCCAAGTCTATTATTATTTTGTATTTCTATGTTAGATGGTGGAAAAATTACGTAAGCTGCGGTATCGTTTTACATGTTAGATGAACTTAAAATTACCAATTAAATAGCAAAAGAGAACGTGAATACTGTGAAAACTTCCATAAATTGATATTTCTTCTTAGTTTGAAACTGTAAGAATTTTTCTTTTGTAAGTTTTCAGGAAGTTTGAACTTTCAACATTTAGATATGTAAATTTCAAATTTATTGATTCCAATTCAAATTGCGAAAATTTAAAAAGTTTCCCCAATATTACCCGAACTTTAATATAAGAAATCTCTTATATAAAACCCCATTTCAGTTTAAATTATAAAAATTAATAAACAACGATAAAGCGACTGTCATGTTGATATTTTTACAAAATAAACAATAATCAATCGAACTGACTGGAGTAAAAGCTAAAGCCCTTAAAGATAACCGGTCATAATTGAACGAAAACCGAGACTTTTGAGTAAACAAATTCGTTTGATGATTATAACTATCGAAATTGTAAATACTCAAAATCAATAAGTCTACAATAAACTTCGTTATTTCAATCAAACTGGAGGGTTTCTTTTGAAAAAATTGAAGAACTGTAGTTTATAAAGCTTTGTTGTTTCGGTGGTCCGCCCGAATTTCCTCGACATCTACAGAGGAAATCGACGTTAATTTTTCTATTATTATTCTTTCATTTATTGAAAATTCGACAGTGAATTGGTGAAAGCTCTCAGATTTATTCTGTGTGCAACCAATAACATTTGGGTATTAATAAAACGATTTTGCTCTCACAGCGAACGTTGGAGTATCTCGTTTTATATAAGAAATTGAAGCAAGATCCCAAACATTTCGGTTTATTTATTTATCTGTTTGTTTGCTTTCCTCCTGTGTCTCCCTGGTTACAATTTACCTGTATCTTTTAATGCGGTTTCGTAATATAAAATACAAAGTTCTTTGATTATTTTTCGAACTATTAAACAATTTTAACTCAACGAGCTTTTAAAAACTAATCAAAACTCTTATAATAGAAAAATTAATAACAAATCTAGCTTATTGCTGTATATCTAGAAGCGATTCGAACTAGTTTTATGCAACTACCGTTTAATTAACATTTATAGACAACTGTGTAATTTGAAATTATATTCAAACATTTATCTATATTTATTTTAGGTATCGTGGATACGTAAACGGGATCTACACATCTTGACAGCTGGCATATTGACATATACATCCGACCAGAGATTTCAAGTGATTCGACCAGACAAGTCCGATAATTGGACGTTACAGATTAAGTTTCCACAACTGAGAGATTCTGGGGTGTACGAATGTCAAGTTAATACCGAACCGAAAATGTCGCTACCATTCCGATTAAATGTCATTGGTAAGAATAATTCGTTTTAGATAACAATACAAAAAAAATATATCCGAATATAAAGAGATAGAGAGTGTATAAAAACTATTATCTTTTCCGACATTGTTTCGATGTTCTTTAACGTTGAAAATGTCAGAGAAATATTTGATTATTGATATGGACAAAAAAATTGATGAACAAAGGCGGAATTGTTTGTCGAACAGATGTAGTTTCTACCACAATTTTTAATCTTGTTAGTTTGTTGATTAAATTTGTTGAAAATTATTGACATTGTGTAAAATGGAAACATCACATTAAACTCCACATCACGTGAAATATTTCTCTGTAAAAGTCGTTATAACCAAACACGTACTCTATTTTATTTATACCTAACTACAAAATCAAACATTATTTCAAAATATCAGAACAGCATTATAAATGAAGTATTGTCGAAATGTTTCAATCGAACTAATCAAATACAACCGGAATTTGTCTAAAAAAATCGTCCAACTACCTTATTGATAACCAATTTTCAACTATTTTCTCAACGTTCCCGATAATCCTTACATATATCGCCGAATTGGCTCCGAATCTGAAGTCTTCCATGTAGAACTCCATTCTCTTGGGGTGGTCTTCTAACCAGATCATAAATTACATCTCAACGTTCTTGAGTTGGATGAGAAATACCTTAAATGTGGATCTACAAATCCACGTATATTATTTCGTCTTCTTACCTTCAATTTATCCAATTCCAGCTTAATTATTGGTCACTAAATTTAAACAATACTCAACTATCAAGCTATTGTTGATGCAAATACAATAGACTAACGATAAAGACGTACACATTAGGCCCTCCGTATGGGGAACAATTGTAATTGTAATAGGGGCTAAATAAGCATTACGCCATATACAATGTTGTTTTTTTTTTTTGTCATACAATTAGTAAACACACACTGAAATTATAAAACACAACTCACAAATTAACCCCATGTCACAAAAACTGTAACAAACAATAATAAAAACGTCAAACGTTCTTCATCAGTTATGATTGATGTAAATAGGTCGCTTTAATATAATGAAAAATGGGATGAATTCCAGTTGTTTTTGTTGTTTTAAACTTGTATGTTGAGGGCAACGCTTGAAATGAATAGATCGAATCGAAAATTGTATGAATCTAGAAGATGCTCGTTAGTATGCACCACCTGCAGTACGAACAACACTCTTCCATTTTCACGATACAATACTTGACTGAATCATATTTCAGCTAATTTCCTGAAACACACCTTGAAATTTCCCGAACGACACAACTCATGTGTCTTTAGTTATTTGATGAAATTTAGCCAATTTATTGAAGTCAACAAATTTACATTTTAGCTGTAAAAAGTATTAACACATTGCATTTTATGATATTTTTTCTCACTGTACTTGTATTTTAATAAATTCAATTTTTATTCAATTTAACATGAAATTTGTACATTAACTCGGAGAAAATTCATAAAATAGTAGTAATTAATTGGATTATGTACTGATTGTGAAATAAAAATAGACTCTAGTTGGGGTTCTAGAGCGTTCGCTACGAGAGCTTTTTCACGTTTAAATATCTAAAATTTACTTGAAATCTGATAAATAAATAGAAAAACGATGATAGAAGAAAAACATTCCGATTACCATAATGGAAAATGGGTCAAGTATTTTATAAAATCGAAAATATGGTGAAAATTCCATTCAAACGGTAGATAATTTCATATAGAATTTAATTCTATTGAAAATCACGATCAATAAATGAATGTAAACATTGTCGATTTATGTATAAGCGAAAACTAGCAAAGTGATAGAACACAACACTAAATTTCTCGTAAACAGAGAGAATTTAGACGAAATCTATGAAATCAACAAACATACCGTGTAGAAGAAACCATTTTAATAGTCTTAGTTTAAGGGCCAATATTGCCTGTCTTACGTTACTATTACTTAATATATTTGCACCCTAAAGTAAGCATTGCGATTTTGTATAAGAAAAATTCATATACGTACAATATTTCATCCAATATTGTCAATTTATGAGAAATACAGCCTATTATTTCCACTTATTATAGTCTGATTGATCTTTCTAAACTACCAATCGAAATTTATATAAATTTCGATAAAAATATTTTTACCTTAAAAGTTTTGCAAAGAAGATTGTTGTTTTCATCCCCCTGTCGCGTAATTCAAATCTTAAATTCTCCAAAAAAAATATTGAAACTCTCCAAATTCATGTTTATATGAAAAATGTCAAATATCCCAAATATTAAACTTCTATATAAAATAGTGCCACTGTTGATTGAAGATTTGACTGTCATAGAATTCTCTTGTTATGTTTCGATGAACCGAAAATAATCTCGATTAAAATCCTTTGAAAAATACCAACATATGAACGTTTCATTTATTTTGACTGTCATGCGAATTTCTGCTGGGATTTTGGAAAATTGTAATCAACACAATTTTAAAAACAGTAATTTAACGAAAAATATCCATGAAACGAGTGCCTAATATGAAGATGATTAAAGTACAAGAATTTTTCAATTATTTTTTTAATAATAACTTCCAATTATTTCGAAATATTCTATTCTATTATACTCTTATTGACGTTACAGTCTATATTGTAATCTTTCAATGATTTTAGTCTCTTTCAACTTGATCTATTCGATTTTTCATTGATTTTGTTTGTTACTGTAGCTAAATATAACCATTTATTATTCCACTAGTCGTAGCGTTAAATTTGATTCAACTACAATCGTCTTGGAGGTCTAACTCTTGAGAATTTTCCACAATTTCGAGATCTCTCAAAGATTGTTCACCGTCTGACTGCTGTGTTCTTGAAGCAATTCAACGAATTGATCGGCATCCTTTGTTATTGACAATTTCAAAATTTACTCAAAACCCTCTACCTACTTGGACTAAGTTGTGTTTTTTCGATAGCAACTTAGCTATTAATTATCGAATATTCAGTGATTCCATTTGTGAATATGTACCTATAGCTAAATTGCAGCAACAAATAGAATTTATAATGCTTGATAGGTGGTACTAGAGTAATATTCTAGTCGGGAATGATGTCGATATATAACATTGGTAATCCTCGGTTATCCCGTTCTAGTTTTGACGGGTGTTATAGATTAAGATATTATAGAGTAGGTACGAATATGGATGGTTCGACCGTTTTCTATAATAGTATTGAGAAAAGAGGGACTTTAAAGGAAAGATGAGAGAATATATAGTTATATTCGAATATAAAAGCATAAAGAACAAACATACAACGAAAGCAAAAGGACTTATCGTAGACCAATAACAAAGGATAAACAGACCATCAACAAACTTTCAGTCGTTTCTTTTTACTTTACAAAACTGCCAATCTTCCATACAGTATATCGTTAACGAATGTCTTTTTCACGTATTATATTGACGTCTATTTTCGCTTCTAGTATCGGTTAGAGTTGAAACGAAACGAACTTGTTTATATCATACAAACTTTCTATTAAAACAATATTGATCGATGGTTGGTTATGTCTGTATGTGGCAGAAAATAAATTAAAGAACAATCAACAACGAATATATTTATACAATGAAATTTTCTTTGTCTTTCTTAACGAGTAATTTGCTAACAAATCTCTAATTACAACAAATTAAAGAAGGAATTAAACCAACTTGATTAACAATAAGATTATTTTACTCATACGTTAAGGAAATTGGACCAATATTACCCTTTTTATTTCTATTCAAACCTACAGATTTTAATTTATTTGTCTCTCCTGTTCTTTCTATCTATTTCAGTTTTTCGCTTTCACAGTCGTTTTGTTCATTACAATTGGAATTTATGAGCAAACTTCTTACCGAACGGAAATCGTTTCTCTTCTTATTGGATACGATTCGTATCCAGTGCAAATCGACGAACAATCGACAAGAAGTGCTACATCAGCCTCGACTGTCTGGAGACCAACCCAACTATTTTATATTTCTATTGATTTACTAAAAACAATTAGAATTCGTTTTGTTGTTGTTATTATTCTAGTTTTTCTGTTTAAATATTCAACGAAACAATTTTACTACATTAGAATCGATCAAATTGAAAAAGTTCCGCTTAAATATCCACTTTAGCTTGAAACATCGGTTCTATTACTTAAAGTGCTTTACAATAAAAACTCGCTATAATATTCACAAGATCGTTTCGATGTTTAAAGCGGAAAATGTACGACAAACTGGCATTGTAGAATGCGATAATTGCTAGTTGTACTCTTTAAAATTTACAGATTATCGTGGAATTTTAAAGATAATTTATGCTACTTTTATTCGCAAAAAACCCAAAATAGAATCAAAATAATTTTAAATGAAGTAACGGTAAAAATTCAAGAATATATTTTAAGCTAAAATTAATTAAAATAACGAAAATTAAAACTCACTCAATTTACGAATTTTTCGAAATATTGGAGCAACAGAGCGAATAACGTCAACAAAACTGAAATTTTGAGGTTATAATTTGGTTACCCAATTCTGCCAACTGATTTTTTTTAAGCGCGTAATTCAAATATTCAAATTATGTAAAATAATAGTCTAACCACAATTTATTAATTATTTCCAGAAGCAAAAGCTCGCATATTGGAAGCTAGCGATTTGCACGTTAAAGCTGGCAGTTCTATAACTTTGACTTGTGTCATCAATCAAGGACCACATGATTTAGGTACAGTTTTCTGGTATAAAGGCAGTGAAATTGTTCAACCTATTCAACCCCATGTCAACGATGCTGATTCATCACCACGTGTAACCGTACAGGTAGCTTTTCATTTTGACATTTCGTTATTATAATCGAGAATGAAATTGTTGTTTTAGAATCAATGGACGGACGGTTTGACATCAAGATTGCACATCACTAGCGCCCATCTGTCCGATTCGGGGAATTACTCGTGTGTTCCCACAATTGCCGCACCGACCAGCGTCAACGTGCATGTTATTAACGGTAAAAATCGAATAAAAAATAATCTTGGAGTATTATTTCGAAATAAATCTGCGAATGAATGTAGACTGTCACGTTAAGCTGATTCGTATAGTTGACGGATTTAATTTGAAGCTTTCAGTACGAATAACATTCATCTGGTCTTATCTTACAAATTTCAAAGTAAACATCAACGATTAGTTTATCTTACAATTCATTAATCGTTGAATTTTAGAGCGGTAGTTGTTAAATGAAAAATTTTACGATATAAATTCACGGCATGTTTTTGAAATTCATCGAGATATTACGTGTCGGGAATGTTTTTAATGTAATCTAATTTTTATATTTCCATCGTGTCGAATATTACAAATAGCGGTGGTATCGGGCGATCTATTCAAAAAGCCAATCGAATCCTGGATAGTGGAAAAGTTTACAAACTATTTATAGTAAAGTAAATAAAGAGCAATGATTTGACTATTGTTTGGAGTGGTCCTGTTCCGTTCCTATCTACTATAGTCGGCTAGTGGGAGAAAAATCCATTAACTTTGAACAATGAAATAAAAATCGTATATCGAGTTATTTTTCCTCTTTCTCTATTGTCGGATATCGTGTACTTTTGTAATTCGGAAATGAAAAATGTTAGGTAGAAGGTAAAAAGGATAATATTTGTTCTATTTAAAGGTGCATGTATACAGAGAGAGAAATGTTGAAACTTGTAAACGAACAATATAAATGATAAAAGAAACTGCACTTTTATATATTTGCTATGTCGCGTCTACTCTTACTTATCTTTATATTGATATAGCTTTCTTTATTCGACGATTTTAATGTTCGTATACAATTGTTGAATTTCAGCCGTTAACAGGAAGTATACTGTTGCTCAATTGCAAACGTATTTCTTTCAATTCCCAACAACGACCTATTCGTGATACCAAATAAAATTATTGCCCTACATTCGCCCCTTTTATACGAAAGAAATAAAACCGGTTCCGTTAGGAATACACTTCCTGTATCTTTACGGTATACTTTAATGTAAATTCGGGTGGATGCGCCGGGTTATTATTATAATTTCGTTTATGAATTTCGGTAGGTATTCGAAAATTATCGAATCGATCGAATTTTGACTTTAGCCGTCTCTCGATTTTCACAAGGAACGTTGGAATGCATTCGAGGTTTGCGGATATGCGGATACGCTATTGCATTCCCAATAATAAACCGTATTTTGATGATTTCAATATTGAAATAGATTTGAATCGTTGGTAATTAGCATTTTATTGAAAATCTCCCGTTGATATTTATATTTAATGATTGTTTTTATTGATTTTTTTAGGTGAACACCCGGCGGCCATGCAACACGGCAATAAGAACACAGCGCCATTGTCTTTGTCACTACACTGCACCCTTGTATATAGTATCTCTGTCTTCATAATAAAACACATCAGATGAAACCTCTTGTAAATACGACTTTCATTTATCATCCCTTACCCCCAGTTTTGAAAATTCTAACACATATTAGACCGAAACTGAACGTCGTCCTTATAGAGAATCCAACAATCCTACCGTCATCATCATCATCATTTCACATCATTTATTGTACTGTCAACGACAACAAGAAGTGGAACACAATTTGAATCCATACATCTGCCATTTCCTAGTATTTTTTCAATATTGGCCAATTGTATAAACATATCTTTACGTTTATTTCTTTGTTTTGTATCGTTTCCGGTTTGTTCTTCCCCAGACATCAAAGCACAAGTTATAATGTTTAATAATAATAATAATAAATAAAAATAACTGTCTTAAACCGTCGTCACTTGTTCAAACATCTTAATATTTATAACAAGAGACTATAATACATATTTAAGAATAATAATAAAACCAATTGTTTCTCCATTACGAAACCTTTGTAAATTTCGTTGATCAATCATGTAGATATTATTTATAGTAAAACTCGACTTTTTGTATAAATAAAATATTAAATGTTTACCAATTATTTATTGAAACCTTCACCATATTGAAAATTGTTTAAATAAAATCCACAGAACAAATCAAACACAATCCGAAAAACAATAGATGGAATTTTCTATCCCCTGATGAATACCAAACATTACATAAAATAAAACAAAAATTGTTGAGTGCTATTTATCGAAATTATCCTCTATAGTATTGGGAATTCCCAACTATTATTATTATTTCGAAAAGTACATTTTTAAAATTCAATTTCGAAACATTCTTTTTGCCCCGATAAGCAGCTTATTTCATCGAATAAAACCCAATCATGTTTCGGACAGAGCAATTTTCAATATTTTTATTTTTCTACATATTTACACCCAAATTAGATATTTGTTTTTATAAAATCAATAGCGCTAGAAACAAGACTTGATCGATCGTGTTTATTCGTATTTTTCTTTGTTTGTTCGATAAAATTTTCTAAAATATACAAAGAATTCCACAAAGGGAAACAATTCAGCAACAAATTGTTGCGCAAATAGCAATCCAAATAAAACACCAAGAAAGCAAATCAATAATTTAAAAAACAACGACTTCCAACAAATATATAAAAGAAATTAAGAACCAGTAGAGTAGAAATTATAGTTGTTGTCGTAAACACGGTTTTGTTTTTATTATTTTTCGAAACAAGTAAATAAACGGGGATGAAACACAAGATCAAAGCAACTCAAAATTGAAATTCACCTTGTTGAATTAAAAAAGTCGCCGGACTCGTGGACTTGAAAAGTCTAATAAAAGCTCATTAAAAGTATCTGTAGTTTACAAAATTAACACTTCAAATTACAAATGAGCTCGTTTACAATGCACAATGAAAAATACACCGTTATTGTTAAATTAATTTCAATTGCCAATGAAAAGTTCTTCGTGATTCTCGACGAATTCACGTTGTAATTTGCGAAAGAATAGTGGATGCTCTAACAAATTTCCAACATTTTTATCAAAAGCAATGCATATCCTTTGTATTCTGCCACAATGTAGCTGATCTTCACGCCTAAACTACCAACTGCTGTTGTTGTCACTGGTGTTATTGCTGTTGGGGTTGTTTTCTGTGTTCAAAATTGCAGACAAAAACAAGACGAAAAGTCATTTTAAAATTATCTTAAGATAGCCATTAAAATCTTTATGGGCGACTAATCTTCTAATGCCAAGCAGCAATACATCGGAGAATTGTTTCTTTGAGAGGTAATTTCTGGTTAAAAAGCCTCTTTTGCTCATCAAACACAATCAAAAATTCACAATTTCACGCTTGAATAGTTTACAATTATTAGAATCGATACGATTTCTGCTTTAATCGCAGCCAAGTCTACGAATAACCATTTTTCTTCATTTTATTTGCAAACTTATCACTTTTATGGATATTTATATACCTTAATATGACATAACACCACACTAATATATAGGGGTGGAAAATATTAAAAATATCTAAACGATACGATCATCGGGGTAATATTTTATATATCCGAATATTGGTGCTATTAAAATGTACGATAAAGCAGCTGCAAGACAACGGAAAGGAAATGGAAAACTTTATGAAAAAGCCAGCGAAATCCAATAAATCGATCGATTGTCTTGGGGTGTATTTTTTTGAATTTGGAGCGCTTTATTGACACATTCCCGTATTGATTCGGCGCACTTGATTCGTTCATCTGCAAGAAAAAAGTTTGCTCTTATTGTAGTGGAACTGTGCCATGTGCTCTTTTTACAATAAATTCCACCGTTGTTCCATATGGATGCATCGAAGTTGTTCGTTCAATAAGAATTTAAGTGATATTTGCATAATACAAATACGGACCTTAAATTAATCTTTAAATTTCAACATTGTTTCAATTAAACAATAAATCAATTAAATAAACGATGGCATCGCGACGGACTCGTATTAAAGGTATTGCTAATATACCACAACGACGCAAACCAACTAATGATAATGAAATGGTAATTGAAGAAAATGTGAAAATTGGTGAAAATCAACAAAATGAAAAAACCTAACCTCACTATTGAGGAAACGTCAAAACAAACGTCAGAAATACATAACCTCAATTCTCAAGTTACGATCGATAATAATGCAGAAAATCAAAATATATCGATCGAAATCAACGAAACACCAAAAACTGATAAAACAACAATTTCAGAAAATCAACAAATTGATAACACTAATGATAATGGTGGAGAAATCCGGACAGATAGGTTAGAAAAACCTAACCTCAATGGTATAATTGACGATAACACAGATAATTCAACTAAAATTGAAGAAAATTCACAAAATCAAGCATTGATAACTAAAGAAAATAACGAAAATAGTAAAATTGTGGAGAAAATTGTAGAAAAACCGGCAATTCGACGAAAATTCATCAAACCGGCTGTATCAATTGGTGCATTAAATCGAAAAATAGCTAAAGAAATCGATAAGAAAGACCCAAAAAACGATGAAACTAAAAATAAAATTGTAATATTAGACCAGAAGATTATCGAACATGAAAATTCAATTGCAAAACAAGAAAATGGGCCTGAGATTGAAATTCCGCAACAATCGGACGAGACGGTGAAAATTCTACCGATTTCACCCACAAAAGGTAAATTTTCGCTTTAAATTAAAAGAAAATCACGATTTAATTACTTTTTAACAGAAAAATATCCTGCAAAGTTAACTGAGATTGAATATCCGATACCACCACCGAGTCCAAATAAGAATCGCGCTAGAATTAAAGCGATCCCTAGATTCAGTCAACGGCACACAAGTTTCAGTGCTAGCGAATCTGAGGATGAATCGAAACGTAATAATCGCCATCGTAACGATTCGGTAAATTACCATTTTCATAATTTCATACAAATATCAATTAAATATTGAATTCTAGATATGTTCAACTACATCAACAGTAGCCGATAATGTTGTAATTCCGGAAATTCTACAACAGAAACCGAAAGAATTCCATTCTTTGATACAAAAGAAATGCCGTCGTACGGAACAATCGCGAAAACTCGCCGAAGCTAGGCGTGATTTTTTGATGAAATTCGGCAATAATAAACCGGATCGCCAGAAATTAACGATGATGGATTTGATTTTCTATAATCCAACGACGAATTTGATGAGTGATTCGAAACGGAAACGCGACAATTCTGTAGTTGTTGAAAATAAAGAACCGGAACCGGAGAAAATTGTGGACGATCCGGTAGAGAAACCCGATAGTGATGAGGACGAAGAGGAAGAGGCGGAATCGTTGGCGCCGCAGATTAGAATCGATGCCCAAGGCGAAATCGTGGTCGACGAACAGAGTTTGGTGATCGAGAACAAAACGAATAAAAAGAATTGGGAGACGTTACAAAATTCGCAAATAATCGACGGTAATTTCGAAACTGGTTACGGAATTTATAAGCGTTGTAAACGTTCAAAAGATTGGACCAAACAAGAAACATTAAAATTCTATAAAGCATTAAATACATTAGGGACGGATTTTACATTGATGAGCGAATTCTTTCCGAGACGTTCCCGGCGCGAATTGAAGATGAAATTTAAAAAAGAAGAACGCATCAATAAACAATTCATCGATCGTGCTCTCTTACAACCGTGCAGTTTCGATTATGAAGAATTCAAACAAGAGGTGGATTTAGAAGAGAAGGAAATGGCCGAAATTGAACGACAAAAACAGATCGATTCGCAATTAAAGAAGGAAATTGGACGTAAACGAAAGAGTCGTAAGTGCATATTTGTGATTTTAAGTTTAATTTTGAATCAATCGAATTTTAGTTGTATTTAAAGCTGGCAAAAGTGATGCGTGTAAAAAATCGAAAACTGCAAAGAAACCGAAAAAACGCCGTCTCGATATCATGAATGTACTATCAGAGAGTGATGCAGATGAGTCGGAGATTGATTCGGGTGATGAAAATAGTAACGATAAAATTTTGGAAAATATACAAAGACCGACACGTTCCGGTCGTGTACCGAAAATTTTAGATCGTTATAAATGTGATGACAAAACGAAAAAGACTGAAATTGATAATACAAATAATCAAAAAGGTTCAATTATGGTAGTAGAACGTACCACGCCCGAGGGTGCTTCGATTTTTAAAGTTTTCATGGTTGATGATAAACAAAATAAAGTCGAGAATGGTGTTAAGAATCTAACAAGTATAAGTTCATTAAGTGCTGAATTATCAGAGAATTGTGACAATAAAAATAATACAATTGACGAGCCGAATATTACAATACCACCCGATAGTGATAATACAGAAAATTTATAATCAATAAAGTATTGATTGTTTAGTGTTATAGTAGGGCAACCGAAGTATACTCGCATTTTTTAGTTAATTTATTATTACATCACTGTTTTTTTATATGTAAAATGAATGCAACTTTAATTAATTAAACATTGGATTATTTCAAATAAATTAACTTTGTACTGTATTTACTTCGAATGCTTCACATGGTAACCATTTGGAACTCTCCAAAGCATCCCACAGGTTACAATCCTGTTCTAACCGATCCCGATTGATTTTTTCAACGTCTAGAGGCAGAGTGTGGGCTGAAATTAACCAACAATTGAATATTCTCAATGATTTTAAGAATTTCTCCAGTACGCGCGTGCTAAATTACCTAAACTCGTAATACTTACGAATCAATTCCAAATCGTCCTCATCTTTCTTCTCCATATGGTGCACCATAGCGGACATATCAGCGTGTTGGTACGCCTCATGTGTTGTACCATCACCTTGATCATAATAGCCCTAAAATTTTTAATTTAAAATTGTTTCTAATTTTCTTGGAATCTTACAGTTTGCCAATTGGCGTAATTCTGCCAATATGCCGGATCATAAAATTGATTATAATCAGTTGTTGCAGCTGCTGTCGTGTACGTTGTAGCCGTTGTTGTTGCTGCTGTTGTGGTTGTAGTTTGGCCAGCTGCCGCAGCTGCTGCAGCTAATTTAGCTTTCGGTACAGCATTACAAATTTTCAATGCTTTCGTACCTAAACCAACATAACCGTTCATATTTATCAAAGCATCCTTCATCTCATCCTCACTACCGAATTTAACAAAACCATAACCTTTACTAAAACCACTGTTATCCAATATAACTTTGGCTGCTTTGATTGTATTGTATTTAGAAGAAAATACACGATAGAGATTATAATCATCGACATCAGGACTTAAATCGCCGACCCATACGGAAAATTCGCTACCCAATAGATTACGTCCGGCATTACTGGCGTTATTTAAACGGAAACGTACAACTGGAGATGTGCCCGGTATTGGTTTACCGTTCAATTTATGCATAGCATCGATAGCCTCTTCATCATTAGCGAAATGTACGAAACAATAACCGGCCTGTTCGCCGGTGAATTTATTTCGCATTATCTTGACGCCAAGCGGAGTTTCGCCCATCTTACGGAACGCTGTTAAGATGAACGTTTCGGTCATGTATTGCTCCAACTGGAAAATTATAAAATTGGTTAAACGAAATTGGAATTTTTAACGAAATACGTTGCCCATCCATAATTGACAATGCACTAAATTCGTCATTTTTTCGAGTTTTCTTCAAGAAAATTCAATTAACACAGATAACCTCAAAATTCATTAAACATACGGAAAGTTGCACCGTTGCCAAATTTGCTATTACCCAATTAAATCCTGTTATATTAAAATAGAAAAACCGTCATATAAGGTTACTGAAGTAACTAAATTATTTTAATTTATAAATAAGTATTATAGTGTATGGAAATAATAATTAAAAATTAAATTTATTGCAAATCCACTCTCACGAAGTTCGGAAATTGACGAAATTTCGCACAAGTTGGCAACAGAAAACTGATGACAATCAAGTACATACTAGTGAGAAAATTAATACACTAGATTACTAAATAACTAATGGCGGTATATTTAAATTATCTGAATTTTTTGAAAACAGTTTTAATTGGAATAAATTAATTTAAAACAATTGTTGAAAATTACAATAAATTACAAATTATTTTTCTCGATTTCTTCTTGTGTAGGGTAGCTCTTGCAGCTAACGTGAACACTTTATCAATATTGTATCGAGTTTTCGCCGAACATTCAACATAAGCAACAGCGCCGATTTTCTTCGCTAATTCGTGTGCTTCCTGTTCCGTTACCATTGTTTTTCCACAAGTTTTCAAATATTCTAACGTATTGTTATCGTTGCGTAAATCATTCTTTGTACCGACTAGAACTAATGGAATATTCGGGCAAAAATGTCGCACTTCAGGGTACCATTTTTCCCAGATATTTACAAAAGAATCACGCCAGACCACCGAGAAACATAACAATGCAACATCAGTATCGGGATATTGGATTGGTCGTAGACGATCGTATTCCTCTTGGCCGGATGTATCCCATAATGCCAATTCGATAGTTACACCATTATCAATTTCTAAGTCGGCGACGTAGTTTTCGAAGATTGTTGGACGATAAGTTGTCGGGAATTCGTCTTTAGCGAACACAATCAACAGACAAGTCTTACCACAAGCACCATCTCCAATAACGATGAGTTTCTTCTGTACGGGCATTTTTAAAGTTGCCATTATTGTTTAATTAGTTACCTGTTGATACAGGTGTTTTTTAGAGCATATTAATTAGACTTATCGTTGATAATGAAAGATAATAAAGATAAACACCTTGTGTAATCAGTCGGTTTTATTATCATTATAATAAACAACATTTTTTCGAGTATTTTCTCGGTTGGAGGCACGATTTAGCTGCAGCTAGAAAAACATCACCAACACCGATATTCTCTTTAGCTGAACATTCAATGTAAGCTGATGCTTTGATTTTCTTTGCTAATTTTCTACCCTCTACACTTTGGATACTGTTATCAGTGTTATCGCGTAGATCTAATTTTGTCGCCACTAAAATAAAAGGCAAATTAAACGATTGAATTTCCTTTATCCATACTGAATAAACATTATAAAATGATTCACGACAATCGATAGAAAAGCAAATTATAAAAGTATCAACATTATAATATTGTAAAGAACGTAAGCGTTCGTAATCTTCTTGGCCTGAAGTATCCATTAATAACGCTGAAACGGTTGTTGTATTATCAACAGTAATTTGTTTGTGATAATTATCGAAAACTGTCGGTAGATATTCGTGTGGAAATTCGTTTTTGACGTAAACCATTAATAATGATGTTTTTCCACAGGCACCATCACCAATTACAACGATTTTCTTCGTATTTAGAATTTCTTCAGCCGTCGACATTGTGGCATTTCTAACAAATTCAAACTACTGTATTTGGTAAGGATAATACTTGAATATTTTCCAATGAGTCATTTTTTATTATTAATGATAAGATAGGAATTTTTACGTTAAGTCCTTTTTAAATTTGATAACAAATTATCAAATTTCTAACAATAATCGGGAAAATTCTAATTCTAAGCTTCAATTCTAGGATGTTCGATGTTTTAGATAAGCTTCTGGATCTTGCAGATAAAGACACATCCTCTAAGGTATTTATTTTATGAATATGTGCTATTATTGTAATTTTTTGCATATTTTCCGGCTAATAATGCAACGTTTTGAGCCTTTTCCAGATCTTCAAAAATTTGTACTAGATCTTCACCGATTTAGCGACCTCTAACTTGTTTTCTAATAGATCCTAATGATCGTAAATGGGAAGATTTCACGGTATTTTCCAAAACGAAAAACTCTAAAACTCCTAAAAATGCCCTTTCTAATGCTTTTATTCATTAGATTATCAAAAATAATATCTGAAACCGCAAGCTGCAGTTAATCGATAATTCCACGAGTACCAACTAAATCTGGCAAAACAAGTTTGTTGAAATATTCCTTTCGCTTTTAGAATTCTAAGAAATTTCTATTTTTTAATCGTTTATCTTTACAAATTTTACAAACACTGACATCATCGTCTAAATCCATCATCATCATCATCATTTAAAATAACGCCATTATCACGACTATTATCACCTCTAAACGGAAAATTCAAATTACAATAATATTTACATATTTTCCCCCATCTAGACAAATATTTTCAATAACTCTAATGTTTTTAATCCAATCGAAAACTATCATTATAATGAATGAATGAACGAGAAAACAACGAGAAAGGAGTGTCTGTTGAAGAAAAACGGAAATAACGTCAACATCCGATCTAAAATTAGTCAAACGTTAGATTCAATCAGACGGACGTAACAATTAAACGAGAACAACAACAATTTAATTTCAATATAATAGACAGAGATAAGTATCGAAGGTCCGGTTGACTCATTATAGATCCGTAGAGGGAGATTCCAACAGTATTGCCACATCTACCACAATTTCCCCAATTAACGGCTAACTCTATTATATTAAATTAATTATAATTTACAATAAATTTATTATAATAATAGATATAATTGTTGTGAAATATAATAGTTTGGATGTTTTAGTGTTGGTTGTAGAATTAGGTGGATTTATTTTTGTTTGTTTAGTGTATTCGATTGGTGCTATTGGCAACATTGGGTCTGTCTGCGGCTATAATCATTCTGCCTGCTTCTTGTGGTTGTTTATGTGGTTGTTTAGAAATTATTGTATTTTGTTTATTATTATTGTTATTGTTGTTAAAAATAGCCTAGCACTTAAGGCATTAGGCTAATAAAGGTATTGATTGATTTTTTCTGAATGTTTGGTTGTTTTGGTGAATCAGAGGACTCTGGTAAAGGTCGGTATTAAATAATCTATGTTGGTATGTAATGTTTATAGTATGAATGTTTGGTTTTTATTCGTATTTATTTGAAGATCGAAATTATTGTTTTAAACGAGGATATTTTCGAGTTGATGTCGAAATTTTTATTATTTTTTAATCATTATTGTTTTAGTTGTTGAAATCGTCCGGATTTTGTTGCTCTCGATCGTATTATCCGAGTTTCGTTGAATTCAACTGTCAGTGCCACGCCTTTATTAGATATACGATTGATTTCGGTACGATTCCGTAAACTCGTTTATATTAAAATGTTTATTTTGTTTTTATTATTTGGATTCAGTTGAGTTTATTGGAGTTTTAATTTAATTTCATTATTAACGTATTTTCGGTCTCTTTAAATATGTTTTTTTGTTTTTCCCGGTATTCGGACACAATTTCCCCTAGACTTGTCAAAAATTTAGTGATTTTCACGTAATTGTCCAACCTGTAATTATCGGTGTGTGTTCGAGTGAGATAGTTGTTAAGTTGTTGGATGTGTGTTAGAATAAGATAGTGATGGTGACGGTTGGTAGTTTAGTTGGCTAGCCTGGTTTTTTTGTGTGGCCAATGTCCGCCGTTGGTGCTGGTATTGCTGCCGCCGTTGTCGTCGCCATTTTAGTCGATGTGTGAATAGGCGTTGACTATATTTATTTATTTATTATCATTATTATTTTGTTTTGTTTATTGTGTTTGTTGGCGGCGTAGGTCCGATGGCCGCAATTAGGAAGAAATTGGTGATAGTGGGTGACGGCGCCTGTGGTAAAACATGTTTGTTAATTGTCTTCAGCAAGGACCAATTTCCTGAAGTTTATGTGCCTACTGTATTTGAGAATTATGTGGCTGATATTGAAGTTGATGGTAAACAAGTTGAATTGGCATTATGGGATACAGCCGGACAAGAAGATTATGATCGTTTAAGACCGTTATCATATCCCGATACTGATGTTATATTAATGTGTTTCTCTGTTGATTCACCGGATTCATTAGAGAATATACCGGAGAAATGGACACCAGAGGTGAAACATTTTTGTCCAAATGTGCCAATTATATTGGTTGGTAATAAAAAGGATTTACGTAACGATCCAAATACAATAAACGAATTGAAGAAAATGAAACAGGAACCGGTCAAGCCGCAGGATGGCCGTTCAATGGCCGAGAAAATCAATGCGTTTGCTTATTTGGAATGTTCAGCTAAAAGTAAGGAGGGTGTTAGGGAAGTATTTGAAAATGCCACACGTGCCGCCCTACAAGTCAAAAAGAAGAAGAAACACCGTTGTGTACTTTTCTAAACAACCACATTTTAACAATACAACAACAGAACAAAATAACACAATTTTAACATCAGTTTAATTCGATAAAATAAGTGTATATTCAATTTTCACAATTTCAGACAACTAAAATTGATGCAGAAAAGGGGGCTTGTGCATAAATGTATTCGTATCTATTTCAATCAATTAAACATAAATATTTGCCATGGAAAATTATTAACTTCAACTATACTGAAAAAAAAAAACAATTTGTACATAATCAATGTGAGTTCCATTATTATTAATAATATATACACAATATATTTTTTGTGCTTTTTCATGGTCAACTCAAATTTTTCAAAATAGCTGGTATTAAACGAAAACCCCTAGTTATCTTTTAATTTTCGTCACCTTTATCAGATTTATGTGGACATTCTTTTGATTTAAATCGAAATTGTAGCAATTTATTTGCTAATTAGTTTTGTTCGCCTAGTCTCCACGAATCGGGAAGAATATTGGGGACTTGTCAACAGCACAAACTTCCCAAATTGTCCACTGTTATTAGATTTCGATTTTCTTTAGTTTATAATTATATTGTTAGAATTTGCCTTCCTTTCTCCTATCCCAAATCTAATCTATTTTTTAATAAAATTGTAATTTGATTTAAAGAAATTGAAAGTATTGTCTATATGGTGCATAAATACTATCAACTTGAGTGAATATAGTTGATTTTTGTTTTTTGGGAACTAATTGTGGATATTTTCTTTAATTTTTTCGGGAAATTTGAAAAGTTAGATTTTCAATTTTCTTGAACTATTTTGTATAAAATAGACAACTCTTTAGTAATTTATGCGAGTTGCCTATCATTGTAATAGCTTTAAATTTTCCATAATTAATATTGTATCTTAAAAGGTAAATAAATTGTTTTCTTATACATTTCGTAATAATAAATATTGAAACTCTAATGAGTCACTAAATTCGATGATTCATTACTGTTGTCTTAACATTACTCAACAGTTGTACGATTTGGGTTTATCGAAACTT
This sequence comes from Mylabris phalerata, assembly GCA_020740385.1. Classification (NCBI taxonomy): domain Eukaryota; kingdom Metazoa; phylum Arthropoda; class Insecta; order Coleoptera; family Meloidae; genus Mylabris; species Mylabris phalerata. The sequence goes on from JAJEOX010000222.1 coordinate 1,051,364, forward strand.
ATTGATTTTATTTTAGCGTTTATTGAACAATTATTGGTTAATACAAAAAAGTATATGATCGAGGATTAGGATAATCTGTATTAGGGTTCGTTTGATATGCGATACATTCAACTTACAAATAAACTACCGTTATTGATATGATAATTTTGAGTACATTCAAAGTCTTTATATAATGTTCCGTTTTCAAAATAATTTGGTAACTAATTTTTAAAATAATTGTGCTTTAAAATTGTCACGAAACAGCCTCATAAGTACACTAGTCTATGATTCTTTTAAATATTCGTCCCAATTACTAATCATACAAATATAATAATCGTATAGTATAGTTAGAAGTCTTAAAACTAATCGCCATTGGCGTAATTTATTAAAAAAAAAGTTACAGTACCGTTGTTAATATCAATGGTGGTAGTTGTTGTAGAAGCTTTGGAAATTAGCGATTTCTACAATTCCTAAAAAGATTGAACCGAGAAAATTGTGATGCAGAATTATCACAGTAAAAGACAACAACTACCAACGAAATTTAAGATTCAAACAAAATAATTTCGAAATGGCAGTAGATTATTAAAATGAATCGAAGAAAACCGAGGGTACATTAACGGATTTTATTGTTGGAAAAATGTGAAATGTAATTGTTAGGGAGGCACATATGGGGGTGGTTTTCTATATGTAGGTGTCGGTTTCGGTCTCGGCTGTCTACCACTATCTTGGGTACTGCGGGTAAACGGTGGTGGTGGTTGATACGGTTCCGAATCGTCGTTCAATTTCAACGAACCACTTTTACTGTATTCGGGCGGTGCTAATGGTGGTTTTTCGTCTTTTAAAATAACTGGAGCTTTCGTGCCCGGCTCCGGTTTCTCCTCCAATTCCTCCTGAATCAAACAATTTGATTAAATTTATCGAACAATTATTTGATAATTACCTGGAAAATAACTGGGATTCCTTTATTGCCGTAACTCTGCCGGCCGTCTTCTTCGACATTCATTTTACCAGTCCGCCGTCTTCTGTATAGAACACAGGCGGCTATCGCCGCTAATGACAACATTATCGATATTATTACAGCCGGTATAATGAAAGTCATCAAGTATTGATAATGATCGGAGGCCGCACCGTCTGCTCCGATTTCTTCCGGTATAATTTTATCTTGCGGCGGTTGGCTGGCTACTGTAGGGGTTGGTAATTTACAATTACCGATCGGTAAGACTTTAATTGTTGATACTGGAAATTCCGGATCCATTATATTGTGCACGTTATGGGCAATACCGCGATCTGGACTCTTCAATATACTTTCCAAATAATTGATTTCATCGTGTGGACATTTTAACGTGTCCAATGATTTATTGTACCAAGTAATGATAGTGGAGTCGTGTTTCTGTTTGAATGGACTCAAATGGATATTGGTGGTGTTGTGATCGCCGAAAATTCGCTAAAAATTAACAAATTATCAATTGTATTTGGATTTTATTCGGAAATACTTGGAGTTTTTCGACGAATTTCTTCTGTAAACTTGCGCTATTAATGAAAGTGTCATAAGGCGCCTCTACTGTCATACTAAATTCAACATTGTAGCTCTTCTTCGGCGCTGGGTACACTACAATTTCTAAACTATCAGTAGCCGGTAATCCTCCACTATCGGTGCAGACTAATTGGTATTCGCTACGGCCGGGTTTTCGAGGAATTCCATAAAATTCGCGATTTTTACCATCGAATTGTAGCCAATTAGCCGGTTTAATCGGCTGTCGATCACCGGTCAATAGCGTTATATTCAAACTCCTCGAATCCGTGTCTTCCGGATCGTAGAAAGTATCCTAAAATTGATTTATTCACGGGGTGGTATTAGAAATCGTATAACTTACGTCAGGTACGCGGAATACGAGTAATTCACCAACTGTTGCATTAATATGATCAACAGGATTCCGTAAAAATGGTGGAAAATTCGTCGGTGGTGTTACCGGAATTTGTGGTGTTTCACAAACACCTAAACCGCGTTGTTCAACTCGTTTCACACGTAATTCGGGCGCTAAAGCTAAATTAAGTTCACGTGCTGGATCGCCACGGTCGTTGGCTGTCAACATCTAGAATCAAAATCGATCGATATTCAATTACGATACAAATAAAACTCGAATTACTTGGAATAATTCTTGTATTGCCGTTGATGGACATTGATTTGTTGTCGGTATCGAATCGTTAGTCCACGTGAATACAGCCAAATCGTTCGTATAATTTATATGTCTTACTGTAATTTCCGACATGTTTGTATTGTAAATTCGGCCTAACGCCCGTAAAGTCTTCAAACACCAATCGACATAATTCGAAAATTCTTGTTGTTTTTCGATTCGGATAAATAAAGAGAATTCGTGATTGACGACACGGTGTGATTTGTGTTGTTGGACTTGAATTGTTATGTTCTCTTTTGTGAAAGCCCCCTCTCGATCGGTGGCACGTAAGTAATAATCGTACTTCGAAACATCCTCCTCTAACGGCCTACAATTCGACAATTATTATTCAAATTACACAAAAATCAATACGTACAATCCGTAAATTTCGCGTCTAAGCGGGTTGAAATACACCCAAGAATCTTTCCCCAATGGTTGTTCGTTCATATTCAAAAATTCCAGGGTTAAATTATAACCGTCTTCAACGTCTTTGAATGTATTCTTCGGTACAACAAATCGGAAGATTTTACCGGCAATTACCGACATTTGTTTAATTCGATTCTCGATGAACGGCGCAAAATTCTTCGTATCGTACTCGATAATTTCGGTAATCTCCCGTACTGTAGTCGTACGTGGCGTTGACGAAATTTGCGTTGTTAATTTCGCTGTTGTTTCTTCTGTTATAAAACTGCTAATCGGCGTTGTTGTTGTTGTAGTTGTTGAAGTTGTAGTTTCAGTCGTTGTTGTAGTTGGAATCGTTTCCGTTATCATTGGAGTTTCTGTATCGTCGACAACAGATGAGGTTATCTCTTCAGTTGGTATCGCAGTAGTAGGTTGAGTTTCAGGCGGAATTGTTTCTCGAGGCGTTGTCGTCAATTCAATTGTTGGTGTTTCCGGTATGAGTCTAGATGTCAATTCGGGTATAATAGTTTGACTTTCAGTTGGACCATCGTCATCGACATCATCTTCACTATCATCTAGATCATCTTCAAAACCGTATTCGTCGTAATAATCGTCTTCGTTCAAATTTTTCGCTGTTGTTATCTCGTTATTAGTTTGAGTTGTAGAAATCGGTATTTCTTTCTCTGTTGTTGTTGTTGTTGTTGTGGCTGTTGTTGGGGGTGTTGTACTCGTGGTTGTTGTAGTTGTTGTTGTTGAAGTCGTTGTCATAGTCGATGAAGACGCTTCGATCCTGGAAGTCGCCAATTCTTCCTCTTCGATAATCTTCGGACTGGTCGACCATCCGCGTTCAACCTGTCGATAAATTCGTTTTAATTCCATGTAAATTAAGAGAATTAATTGATTTACCGGTTCGTTAAGATCGTCTTCGGAAATTAGAGTTTCACCATGATGATGCCGGTGTGGATGTGTTGTTGTTGTTGTTTGTGGCGTTTCAATCGATGGTGCCTGTTCATTCTCATCAAATTCATCATTATAATCATCGTATTCTTCATCGTAATAATCATAATCGTCACCGCTACCATCTACAGTTTGTCGTTTGGCACGTACAATTCGTAAATTATCAATTTTAACACGCCATCCAATTAATGGTAGACCTAAAACTTCACTAATTGTCCCATCACGTGCTTGTTGTTTTAATTGATGCACTAAAGATGCTGCATGTAACCATAAACGTCCATCACAACCTACTGGTAATTCTAACGTTGATATTGCTTTTGATGTGCGCAATTTTAAATTTCCTGGTCCAGCTAATATCACCGAACTATCGTCAATATCATCTTTATCTACCTGAGATTTTAATGTGAAGGCACTCTAAAATTGAACGAATTTTAACAATTATTCCAACAATAAAAAGTTGTATTTACAAGTGGCAAACCGAAGAATTTCGCAAGATTATTGATGGCAATTATTCTCTGTTTCGGTTTGATTGCCCTGACGCCTCTATCAATAACTAATGTAAGTATTGTTGAATCTTCATTAATTAGACATTTTCGTAGATCATTAGTCTTTTCAACAATATTAATAATTAATTCATCAGAAACACTACGATTAGTCCCGATAGCTCGTACGATTATATTGATTCTTCCTAAATCTTCAACCAATGGAACACCCCAAAACGTACCGGTAGTTTTGTCGAAAAGCAACCAAGCCGGCAGAGGGACACCGTTGATTTGTTTCGCCTATTTTCCAATTAAAACAAAACAATTAATGAAAATTATTGATAATTTAGATGATTACTTGACCTTAGGTGTTGTTTAGATAACAATTTTATCTTTATAGTTCAATAGGTTAAACGATAATTCGTTTATAGAGAGCAATAGAATTAATGAAAACGGATTCTGTTGTTGAACGTGTCCGGAAATCGAAAAAACTTAAAGAATTATTTGCGAGAAAACGGGTCAACATTTCACGTGCATACAATAGTCTTTAATAAATTTATAGCACCAACATTTGTCAAGTTGTCGTAAAGGCTTAACAACAACCCTAACTCTACTGGTATTACAACGAAACAGGCAGAAGAAATACTGGAAAAAGTACGAGTAGAGGTCATTAATTATGTTGAAGTTGACCGGTTTTTCTTCACTTTGAAATTGATTCGGGTTTATACAATTAGACTTACCTCGTACGTGTGTACATCGCCCCCTAATGCGCCTTTAGGGATGACTAGATGGAATACTTGGCCTATATTAGTTTGGATTTCTTTATCGTTGCTATTCCACAGTCTTTTTACAGTTTCTGTATTGAATTCCGTTTCAAAATCATCATTTGTATCAAAACCAAAATCATCAATAAATTGTTGTTTGTTGCTACTTGTTGTAGAGAATGTTGTTGCCAGTACTGCCAGCAGTATCGCCGACAACAACAGCAAGGAAGACATTTTTGTTGTGCTGAAATCTCACGCCACCATCGCCTAAATTTCAAAAAATCCAATTATACAATTTTAATTATAGAATTTTTACAATTACAACAAACTCAATGTTTGTATTGTTTGTTGTCTTCAATATGACATCATTTATGGTTAATTTACTGAAATGATTCACATGCATAACGATTTAAAAAGATCAATTTAACTCGTTAGAAGAAGGTCAAATTGCAGTTCGTTCAATTCTAATTATAAAACAAGCATTTTGTTTCTATTTTGGGAACTACCAAATTATATAAGAAATATAATGGTCTGATCGGAGCGGAAATGACGTCAATTCTCTATCAATAATTGATAAAATATCGATAAATAGAATGGAATTCGAATTAATTGTGAAATTTCCCCGGCGCATCCGCCAAAATTGACTTTATCGTCTAAGAAATGCCAGTTTAAAAAATCGATATCTCCTCTGTTTCATGATATATTCTAATGTATTGCATTATATTAGAAAGAGTATTTTAAGGAGTATCAATGAGTATGAAAAATTCTAACTGAAATTTAAGTTATCTGAGTTAACTGAAGCTAACTGAAGTTTAAGTTATCGATTCTGTTTCTGTAATTTCAAATTTTATTTGCGATTGTATAATCCAGTATTCGTTGGAGTTTTTGACACATTATCAATCGATTTGAACTTTAAAATAAATTAACAAACAATGGCAAAGAACCAGGCGCACGGTGATTACGAATTGTCCCAAAATTCAACAAGCGGTCATCAATTAAATGGAACGGTAGTAACCGATGAAACTTTGGACGATTTTATCAAACTTATCCGACAGAAATTTAATGCACTCGGAACGGTAATTGCTGAAAGTTTCTCCGATATAAGAATGGAACAGACACGGCAATTTATTAATTTAACAAAAAAAATTAACGAAATTCAAGCGAAACTCGACAGTCCCATAAACCATTTGAATGCAACTAAAAGTAGTAATTCAACGCAAATCAGTTCGAATAGAACTGTAGTGAATTATGACGAATACGATAGTGATGATGGCGGTTATTCAATGCAAACGATGTAATTGTGTGTAATAAACTCCAATTTAGGCGAATTCGTAAATAAAATTCTATTACATTATAAAAAAACCGTAAATTCGTCTGGGATGTCTAGAAAATTGCGTCAATATACTTGAAAATCTCGAATTCGTTTCATTTCTACTAACGTTGATTTTTTTGTAATATAATCTTACAATTAGACCCCTCAAGATTTTCAGGGCTTCAACCATTTGAACCCAATATTTGGGGCACACCCTTTGTATCGGCTAATATTGGATGGAAGATGTACCGGTAGTTATAATTGAAACCTTTGATATAGTATGGGAAAAAAGTCTAAAACGTTGTGTCTAAATTGATTAAAAAGTTTCAACGGGTTCGTTGAAGAGGTTTTAAACGATTTAGAAAAAATGCCGTCTATAAAACTATACAACAAGGAATATTAAAGCTTTTAAAATTTCCAAGTTGTAGAGAACTGGCATTAATTCTTCCTTTTAGAAAATGACATTTCAATTAAATTTAATTGTAGTCTATAAATTTTTCTCCAATTAGTCGAGAGATAGAGAAAAAACCGGATAAGAAGCAATGAAAGTGGGACATCTAGATACGAATCTAGTGAGGAAAATATCGTGTCGACATTTAAAAATTCGATACGATTTTACTGACGGTTTATTGTAGAATACAACTATTGAAATGCAGATCTAGCTCTAATTCTTGCTAATCCGATTTATAATAAAAGCATAAATTTATCCCACTGCAAATATAATTGAGTCTATTTGTTATGTTGAAATTTTAACAAATATTGTTGCTAATCTTGTGCCTATTGAAATTTATAAATTATTGTCAATTATTCACAATAGAGCACGTTTCTAAACAAATTTTTATTCGTAATTGAATATTTTTATAACACTAACAAGTAGAGGGGAAAAAGTGGAAAAACATGGACAATGATTGAAAGCTTTGAATAGAAAGGCGGTGCGACATCATCCGGTCTTTTTGCATGGTGCATAGACTCGAATATGTTTTGAATAAATACATACATGAAAAAATCAACAACAAAGATAGAGAGATATGAATATAGATATAGTTTGATCAGTTTCCTGTTGTTGCATTGCTTATTGCATGCTGATTATCACTACAATCATCATTTCTATTTATATCCCATTTTAAAATTATTAAGTGTTGGCCGAATTCGGATAGTCGAGGTATATTGTTGATTTAGGACAAGCCTAAAAATAGTTCTTCTCTAAGTATTGGTGTTTTTTGGGATCAAGGCAGGATTAATTTCATCTTGCGGTCAATAGAAATTAATTAGTTTACAACAACAAGACCTAGATCGATTTAATTGAATTTAATGATTTATCTCATGTTCAACACGAATTTACGATTATATCACGAGAATTATAGCGAATTTTCCAAAATAACTGGAATTCTTCGGATATTCCAGTAGGTATGTGGTGCGAGACAAAATAGGATTTGCAGTATACACACACACATTATTATAATGGATTCGTTATGGCTGGAAATAGCCTGGAAGTTGGATATTGTTGCCAACATCTGTACACGTTACTAGGAGACTACGAGAAGGGGCGAGAAAACTGTCAATAATTATAGTACATGAGTCATGTACGAATCAATGTGTTTACATGAGAAACTGAAAAAAAAGGGAAAAATAAGAGTAACAGGAACAATATCCTTGAGACTGGTTATAATACTTAATCCTATAAAAGGAAATTGTTTATCTCCTCAATCTACCCAGTGTTTCAATGATCAAACAACAAAACGACCGAATTCTAATTAATTCAAAACGATTCTAATGAGTTTTCAAGGGATACGTTGACAACGCTTCCAAGATAAAGCAGATTAGAATCATCTTTTTGGACGGCTTTACAATATAGCAAATATATGCTAATATTAAAAGTTGCTATTTGATGCCAAAATTACAGAATCCGTGATGAAGAAAGTGACATTTTAACGCACATCATGAGTATTGATTTCTGCGACCTTTCGGCAAACTAAACGGCGAACTAAAAGGTCGTTGTGCCCGCTGAATTTACTCGTTAGTACCTCAATTTTTCGGCTAGAAATCCAAATATTTAGAATTATCCAATTATGAATTGGTCACTTGCCTGTCTAGACAGAAATGGATCAATATGTGAATATGAAATCGTTTGGAATAGTTTATATTAACCGGCAAAATAAAAATAAACAATACCGTGGATAAATTTAGATCGATCCAATCTAATATTGAGTGAAACACTGGTTTTCACCAATTCAATTTACTAGAGTTGGTGTTGTACACACTATAAACCTAGTTTTACTTCAATGAAATTATTTCTAGCCGGAAGCTGAGTGACAATTAAGTTACGGCCAATACAACTTTCTGTAAATATTTACGAAAATATTGGAACACAAACGAACAAATAGTCGGGGGAGTTTTTTGAAACTATTAATAACCGGATTTTGGGCAAAACTTTAAATAGCGAGATTTGTCGATTTTTTCGGTGGTAATTCCAAAAGAACGTGACTGTAGCCTATTAATTTGATGGTAAACGGAATGCTTTAATTTTAGATTAGAATTTTATGGTAAAATGCACATCTGCTAACATTGTGACTCGTCCTAATGAATTCTTGAATATTTGAATTCTTTTATCAAAAAAATTCCAATTAAAACCACCACTTTTATAATCTTTTACACTTCCAACGATTTAGATTGCCCATTATACAGAAATTGTATCCAACACTGTGTAATATTGGGATGTTCAAGTAGAATTGTTGAATACAGTCTGCTTTATTTAGAAATTCACATTCAATTAAATCGAGCCATACACCCCTAGTTGTTTAGGGTTGAGAACATCGATAATTGCGTCCTTGTTATCCTTAGATTAATTTTATTACTATCTCTATCTAATTTGATTGTATGTGGAATGTATGGATCAACGATACTCAAAACGGCAGATGGTTGTGATTCAATAAATCGACAGCATTTTCAAATCTACTGTCCCTATTGTTGATTTTAAATATACGAGAAAATAGAGGCAGATCGATAGGAAAATATCAACAATTCTTTCTATAGAAGTAGAGGGAAACACCCCTTCTGTGTTAAAATTGTACGACATATTGACATTTCGATGGTATTCATTATTTAGAGTTCTTGTCGATTTAAATTTAAAAAACAATCAGTTATAAATTTCCAATAATCACCCCGTTAAGTGTTTATAGTTTTGAAACTCCTAATATTAGTCCTTAATTGTTTAATGCCTTTACAACGTTTTACACATCAAAGGTTTGTTTTAAGTGCTTTTTTCTCCAATTAAAATCGATTATTGGTCTTGTTAAATATTGTTTTATTTAAAATCAAAGTTTCCTTTTTTATTCAAGTCTCGATTATTGGTTTGCGGATAGAAATAGGAAAAAATCTTCAAAACAGCTCATGTTTACTAATTCGTTTTAGATTGTAGTGGATGCCTTTGAACTTTCTCGATCAAGTGTAGGAAAATCGTAAATCTCAACAGGAACTGAATAAAAAATAGACAAAAAATTTGGAGCGGTTCCGATTTCAGTTAGAGCTCCACAAATCGGTTTAGTCCCTCGGGTCTAGGTCTTGTTTGATTTCGTTTGAAGCCTGCCCTAACTGGGAGTTTCAACGAGGCGCCCAAATTGAGGGCCTTATCGTTTAGAGCCGGATTTTTTGCACTATAAACTCAATTTCTAACCAATTTTGATAGCAAACCTTAGTGAATTTTGAACTTTGATTAAAATCCTTAAAACCGTTTTGTAAATTTTGCTAATCAGTCGTTAGAAGATGATTTTAGAATTTTATATTCTATTTTGGGGCTAAATTTGAATTCTTGTAGACTTAACTAAATTATCAATTTTAAACAACGGATTTTGAGGCTTATCTAGGATCGTTTATTGTGGTTGAGAATCGATTTTTACAATTAAATATTTATAAAATTAGCTAGAAATGACTAATGGACTTTAATTATTAGACTAGAATAGACTTCTATGTATTATACACAGATTTTCTGTTGAAGAATTCTAAAGGTAGTTTTTCAGTACTTGAAAACCTTTTAATTAAACATGAAAGAAGCATTCATCGTTAAATAGACAACTGTGAAAATTCGCAGTTTCTCCCAAAACAATTTCAAATGTCGTCCTTTAAGAATTCACCAATTTTCTACCTTGTTCACACACACACACACACTATACTAAAGAACAAATTAGTGAAGAGAAATTTTCAACTAAATGGTAGTCAACTTTACACTTTGTTGAAGATGGCAGGATAAGCGACACAAATTTAATTCTCATCAACTTTCATAAAAAAACAACTCTAGAAATTTTCGATTTGTAATCGTGTTCCTTCAAATCAACAGAGAATTCCCATCTGTATTTAATAAATCCAATATCGGAGTCGCCCGCATTTATTACTTCAATACATGATCATATTAGAAATTAGAGTCAACGAATATTTCTGGAAACGTGTACCTTTATTAGATTGTTATAAATTTCATCTGACAGTACAATCGAATTGTCTCAAGAGAAGACAAACTAAATATAAAATAATATCGAAATTTAATCGTCGATTGAAGCTTTCTAACGATCCGATCTATTCAACTTTTAAGTAGATTTTTTCCCTATAAGTAGAGGTATAATTTGTGTTATTAATATTGACATTGGGAGATCTGTGCAATTTCAATTTCTCTAAAACCGAGCGTACGCGAAGAAAAAAAACAAATATTACATCGCGAATAATACGAGCGTTATACTTTCTTAAAATACGTCGAGTGCCTCGGATTCATTTCTCGTAGTAGTTGTCAAGGAGTTTCATCATTCAACTATCGATTTTCTCTTGAAATTTGAATTTCATGCGGAATACTTGTCGAAAATTTCCAATAACAACAAACAATTCGATTTGGTTCGAATTAATCCAATGTTGTGTTTCATTCATACTGTCAAGACTAATACATCCAATCCCATCAAGCTTAATTAACATCCAGGGATCTTACGATAATTAAAGAATCAGTTAAGGCGAGATATTCTGTGTGGATCTTGTTTATTATGGATTAAAATTGATCTCGTTCAGTGTTGGTATTTACTGTTATTACAAACATAATGACTGGTGGATAAAGAGATGGACGTGTCGGCAAATAATTTCGTTATACATTCATGTATACAACATAAGAGAACATTCACCTTAGGAGACTTCGTCGGGGCGTCTCTCTTGTTGTTGTCGTCGTTGAAAATAAACGTCCCTCAAAGTTATTGCAATACAACAGCGACAGAAGCAGTAGAACAATAAGACAATAGAAATTATTCTTAAGATTAATCGCTATAGACTTTATGTTGTATATTTGGTTGTAATAACCGACTATGTGTACGACTTGGTGATATGTTGCCACTTTATTTGATTTAAGGGGCTGACAATTCAGAAAAATTGAATTTTCGATATAAGATTTCGCTTTTATTTTTCACTCAAAACTCAAGTTTTTAGGCTGTTATATAGCTTCCAAATGAGCCCAAAAACTTGAGTTTTGAGTGAAAAATGAAAGAGAAATCGTTTTGGGCGAGATAAAAATAGAAAATTTATTATATAAGTTATAAACAATAAGAGATGATGGTAATAATAAGTGATAAGCTTGCAAAGAATTATATTGGAGAAATCACAACAATAGTGCATTATTTCCGGTCTAATAACAATGCAATGTCATTCAACCAAAAAGGCAACAAATCACAAGATTTAACGTTTGTTGTTTCGAATAATTAAAAATTACAAATTAAATCTTACCTTTAATATTATCGATATTCCGTTGATGTGATTCTTTTTCGGTTAGAATTGAATTTTCTACCAAACTGGAATAGAAATGACAAAATTAGAAAGATTTATAATCAACGCCGGGAACGGATGTGAAATATATTTAAATAGTACTGGCCCTTCCAACAAAAAGAATTTCCTCCATTTATAATTCAACAAGTCATGCTAGAAGTTGAGCCACTTCCGTTCCTTGTCGACGTTTACTATTTAGTTATTTTAGGAGAAACAAGGGGACGACTTCTCTTCGATTTTCTTCAATCGCTCTAATCATTGCATGTCACAATGACATTGCAGCCGATCTAATATCCCGATGATTTGAATGGACTTCCGGTTGGAGTCTACTAGTATCCACATCAATCACTGTTAAATTTCCGCTTGTATTGATAGTTGATTTTCAAAATTTATCCGAATTGGTGAACAAAAAGAAAATTGTAAAAACCGCACGATTGTGGACGATTAACGAGAGTTTTGCGTGAATTGGAACGAAAATCTAGCAAAAAATCCACCGATTTAGATAGAAAAATCTTTAAACCACCACAACAGAAAGCCCAATCTTGGGGAAATGTAAAATATGATGTTTTTTCTAATATTTTTAGCATCTAGAACGCGTTTTTTCTCATACACTTTACCACAAAGTATATTGAACTTTCCTACTGGAACATCTGTCATATTTTTCCAACAGCCATCCATTTACTCTATGCGAAAATGTAAAAAAGAAATAAAATAAAGATACATTTAACCGGCGCTTTTTTCGCCTTCACTAGAATCGTTAGGGTGTGGTATCGAGCGCTCTAACTAATGCTTTTTTTTATTGTTGTAATCCGAAAATTTTCCTCAGTATCGTACAACAACCGCTTCTAACTCGAGAAAGTAAAAATCTTGCCTGTATCGCTATACCGACCGGAAATTCTTGCTGCCCCATTAACTTCCGATTGTCCGTCAACTGTAATGACTGCCACCACTCCCATGTTGGGCAACAATAGAGTTGTAAATTGGAAAAATTCGGAGTACTTTCGAGTGTTTTGCTTCGGTAGATGAATGGATTTGTTGGAATTATAATTGGAAAGCTCTAAACTTGTTATAGTCCACTTTACTAGTCGCGTGTTCATATTAAACTCCCTAGATGAATTCTCTTAAAGTCTATTCAAAGCGACACGTTATCCCTTGAGAAGCGTTCGATTAATAAATGAGGGGAAGATGGAATTTCTGTATTGCTTTTAAAGGAGTAATGTTATAGAAGTGCCGTAAGAGAAACAAGCGGAAACTGAAAGAAAATCATTGAAGAATTGAGAATATTGACTCAATTATAGAGGGAAATGTGGAACAAATAGAAAAAAAACGCATGCTTCACGATTGTCCTGTAACTCAAGATTCCATCAGCATTTTCCAGAACAAAATAGCTCTTAGATACTTCTTAAAATGCTCTCTCTAATGCTACTATATTTGTTGCAATATCTTATAAAACAAGGGAGATGTGGATCATTCAAAAACTGCTGGAAAACAAGAGGCGATATAGTTCCATTTTACAGAAAATTTACAATCTATTGGGGTATTTGTTAGAGATTTGGAAAGCTCGTTTAATTTATTCTAGATATATTGAAAAACCGATGAGTTATAGTGGAAAATATGAGAAATTTTTGAAAAAACACGCGCTCCAAGATTTTCCTCTGTAACTCAAAATCCAGTTGGAATTTTCCAAAACAAAAAACATCTCCGGATGCTCCTTAAAATGCTCTTTCTAATGCAATTATATGCGTTGTAATATTCTATCAAACAAAGGAGATATCGATTATTAAATATTGACATCAAAAAATTTCCAATAAATTCGCAAGTCTCTAAAATTAGTAATTTCTGTTATATATTAATTTATGACGCAGAATTGGAGCTTCCAATTTTTGCGGAACTTCCGCAAATTCCGAACCAAAAACAGAAGCGAATGAGTAATTTTGTGCAATATTCGAAACTTTATAAATAAAGATTTCATTAGAACAACAGAGAAAGAAACAATATTATTTTAAGATATTGTTATTTATAGTAACGGTGGTGTTTGTGCAAATTTACAGCAACATCTACAATATAATATGGAAATATTAACATTGTTGGAATGGAAATATTCACTGAATTGGAAATATTATCATTCAATAAATGCTTTGAACATAAAATAATACTTCTCTATTAAATTATTATCGTCCTAATGGATTCAGTCTCAAAACAGAGAAACAATTGTATTTCATATTTACAACAGACGAATTATCTTTGTTCGTTGTTGAACAATGAATTAATAGTAGCTACTAATTTAACAAATATCGGTTACAACAAAAAATAAACCACAAAATTTCAACATTGTTCGGTTTTTTTTTCGGCAATTAGTTGAACTCTCGACGCAAACACCCCCATCAATACTTTTTGTTATTGTCAATATAGACTCGCACAAAAACAGGTAATTATCCGGTACATTAGTGGAGATATTCGAAATATTCCGAGAACAACTGGAGGATCAAACAAAGGAATCGAAAAGTTTATTGAAATCTGGGGAGAATGATGAAGACGTCATTTAGAAGGATACAATGACTGTTTCTGGATTGCGGCGCGAATTGTACGAGTTGGACAAAATGACAAACTAGAAATTACAGACAAAATCGATATTTAATTGTTTAAATGGAGTGCTAAGGGTTGTGAGTGTTTTCTCTCAAACATTTAATACTTTAATGGCGAAATTTACAAGTGGAAATACACAAATTGCGGTCAGACTAAAAGATTTAGCGAATAAAGCTGTTACAGTTGATTAAACCAAGCGGTTTGTAAATATTGAAGAAAAACAACCCAAATTTGATGAATTTGACTTTTTAGTTTCGCAGTTTAGAACACGAAAGTCATAAATTGAGAATTTATGCGTTGGTTAGAATTAGAAAACAGAAGAACCGTTAAGAATCTTTATGTTTACGAGATTCTGGATTTTCGAAATCAAATCAAATCTTAGAGCATTTTAATGTAAAATAATTGATAACAGACATTATTTACAAATTCAATTAATCGCCCATATTGACAGTTCAGAATGATTGCAATGGAAAATAAACAAATCCGATAATTAATTGGATATTAACGAAAAATATCGTGATATTAAATTAAATACAAACTGATAAAGTAAATATTTTATTAAATATTTAGTAGCCAACGTCAAGAGTTATTGCTTTTCATATCACAGCACGTAGACTATTTAAAAGGATATGATTCTCTATTTTTAAAGTTTAAATCACCGAATAAGACACGTTTAAAGATTGCGAACATGTAAAATATTGTTGGGCAAGTTTCACGAAAATTCCACCGGCACAATTTTAACTGGAAATAAAACGCAATTTTGGCTTGTATTTTTGTGAATTATAAAACTGCACTTTACGCAAATTTACCAATATTTGCATACGTTAATAGAATTACAAATTAATCAATTTATTCGAGGGCTCATTTGCATTTTAGTAGCTTTCACTTCCTCGTTTTCTAGGTTTCGGTCCAATCCTGAATACCATAAATTGTTGAAATTACTTTTTCAACAGCGTTTAGTGGCGATGTTATATTTTCAATATCTATACTTGAACATAAAATCGTTTTATTAACAGTATTAGCGCCCTATTGGTGGTTTACACCTGGCATAATAAAATGGATTTCTATCGGCGAAATTGTTTTGTATTTAAAAAATAACTCGTATATTCACACATTGATTACTCCCCTAATAAATCATGTAACCAGAAACGATTAAGTGCACGTAAAATATTCATTTGTGATTAATATCAGTCGAATTAAACGAACACAAAATACAATTTAAGATGATTTTTTGTTGTGTTCGCTAGTTTCTCTCCTATTAAATTCGTCGAGTTTTATAGTTGCGTTTTTATTCAACATGCAATTCTCTGGAGGACAGATCGATCCAGCTAACTGGTAAAAATTTATCCATTCTTGTGCCTACTCTGCTGCTATCTATTATTACGACTAGTTGCTTGTATTGCGAAATTTCAGGATGTAGATGGATGAGGATGGCCGGATTTAAGATATCAAATACAAAGACAAATCGTTATAAACATCAAACGGATTGAGACAAGGAAATTCCACAAACGTTGTTATTAAAAGGGGTGCCTTTTGGAAACTTGATAGAATTTACACTGTTGTATAACTTGTAACTTTACTACAGATGGGCTTGTTAATAATTTACAAAGTTAAGACTATTTTAGTGGGAAGAACGGCGAAAGAACGATAGAAGCAGGCGTAGTGACTAACTACAGTTTAGACACTTCCAAACTACTAATAACATTAAAGGAATTTTGAAGTGGAAGGTAGACCGTATTTATGTTTATAGTCTTAATAAAATATTTACAAGGTATCATCTTCTGATAAATAAGATAAAATATTGTTTATGATCTGGTCAATATAATGTGCGATAAGAATTTATTAGTATCCAACGATTAAAGTTAACATTTTAAAAATACTGCGCTCTACTGAATAGATTCAAATTTTCTGTCTAAATAAATGTCAAAATCTAACAATATCTCCATTTGGTATTTACCTGACCTAATTCTATTTGATTAAACCAAAAAAACCATGGTAATTATCAAAAATTCTATATTTGAATAATTATAAATATTTACAGTTTCATGTTCTATTGATAATTGACAGTAACTCAATTTGAAACTATCGTATTTTATGATAAAGAAACAAACAGTGCATAATATAATTGTCGCATAGGCACGGAAACCGCAATTATTTCAAATGAGTCAACTATAAGCTGAGGTCATTATCTATTTTTATAATTTTCACAACTATCGTCTATCGTCGCTGTTATTGTTTGTTTATAAGACAAATTCAACAAGCCGTATCTCCGTGCCAATTAGACTCCAAACCAGCCCATCGAAATGCACCGAAACATTGAAATCAAAGCTACTCGAAGGGCGTAAGTGGCTTTGGAATGATTTTTATGCATCAAAAAATCAATTTGTTGTCAGTTGGTTGAATTGAGTAGAGCCGGGCAATACCTGAGAACGGCACTTCCTGAGACAATACTTGAGAACGGCACTTCCTGAGACAATACTTGAGAACGGCACTTCTTGCGGCAATACCTGAGAATAGCGCTTCCTGAGGCAATGCCCGAAAACGACACTTCTTGAGGCAATACTTGACAACGGCGCTTCCTGAGGCAATACCTGAGAACGGCGCTTTCTGAGACAATACCTGAGAGCGGCACTTCTTGAAGCAATACCTGAGAACGGCACTTCCTCAGGCATTACCTGAGAACGGTACTTCTTGAGGCAATACTTGAGAGCGGCACTTCCTGAGGCATTACCTGAGAACGGCACTTCTTGAGGTAATACCCGAGAACGGCACTTTAGAGGGTCAGAATCACGACTCAGTTATTCTATTTTTAACAAATTTCGTTATTGAATAGCCAAAAATGAGATAATTTTGTTGGAATGTTTGGGCTCTTCAGTTTTCTAATCAAACTTTGTTCTTTCCAGTTGCAGAACAGTGACTCTTTCATTCTGTTTTCGCAGTGAAACTGCCAATTTTTGAATCAATAAAAACGAGATTTTCATTCAATTTCCTAGCTAAATTCCAGTTTTCTCATCCAAGTTTTCAAATTTTCAACGAAACTGAGTAAATTGAGCCAATTTCCAGTGTAATCTAAGCTTGCAGAGGTATTGAAATGATTTATGGCAACATTGTTTCAATTTATGTATTTTTGAAAATATTTCCACTCTATCACTTTGCAATAAAAACAAGAATTTGATAAATCCCGTGTACCTTTTTTTAAATGTAGATAATTGAGGATTGTTCTAATTGAATACGCTTGTATTTTGATAATGAATGAACCATCAGTCAGCAATGGTGGTTGTAGAATTTCCAAAGGGAGTAAAAATGGAGAATTTCATCCAGCAATTTGTTTGATATTTCAGGATTTTAAAAACACACACACGGCTGGTATAAACAACATTCTTCGAATGTTGTTTTAACAAGTTTTCATAATTGCTCCAACATAACGAGTGTTTATGTTGTCTTTGCTTTTCTCCAATTCAATTCAATTTGAATTCTCCCCCAGACTAATCTAAATTAGACTGTTTTAATTCGTTCAATTACACCAATAAAACAACTAAAATACAATGTTTGTAAATTCTATAATGCCCTATTTTCCAAATATTCTCGATTTTGATTAGAATCAATTGATATCTAACCATAAATCTTCGGTCTTTGCAAATGAATTCTCAATAAAAACAAATTAATTTAACCTAAATTCCACGATTAATTTTACCAAACAATTATAATCAATGAGTTCAAAAATTTCTCTTCTATCGTTGGATTTGTTTGCTTTACAATTTAAATTACAATAAAACAGGAAAATTTCAAATAATTGTTGGATAATTGAAATTTCAGTTCAACACAATTCGAAGTTAAAACGACAAAAATCAATTTCACAGCTTATATAAAAGCACATCTGTTTTCCATATGATCAAAGCGGTATTATCTGTTTGTTTCACCCCCGATTTTTCATTAGAAAAAATAAAACTCGCACTTGTACAGCGAAGAAAAATTGAACGGAAGCAAAGGGGCGGTTTTGACCCCAATTAGCGCCTAATTCTCAAAATTTAACAATTTTTCAATGAGAAATAAGAACTTACTTGCCAAAGTCAAGGAGACCGGTCACAAATCAACAACCATTACTCTATTATTGATAAACTCTAATCACTGGAGGTTTCAATTTCGATTCTCATTAATTTCAGCGTAATAACAAGATTAACATCGAATTACTCGATATTGGTCACGTATGTTTCTAAATTTTTAATTCATATAAGTCGAAAATTTACCGTTCTATATTAAACCGATTATCTCGTGAACTCGAACTTTTATAAGAGGATATTTTTAATTTTGTTTTGTTTTTTGATGTAATTCCCATAGAAAACTGAACTATAAATAAAGTCGATGATAATTGAAATAAAATACGATAAGTGAACACCGCAAAAGCGGTAATTATTCAATTTTTAATGAATCATTCTATTAAACTCGTCTATTTTTTGTTGATTTTAAAACTGACCAGTATGGAGGGATTATAACCGCATAAATTGTAATTGATGGTATTTTAATTTGTTTTCCAAACAAAACGAAGGAAGACTTCATCAGTTTTGTTATACTTTTTCTTATGGTTATTTATCAGCGTCTGTTTGATATAATTTCGAACAAATTCTATTCAAATAACAGAGACAAAACTACCAATCAATAAAGATCAATCCATAATTTATAATTTCGATTATTAAACAAGGATTCTGGGACGAAAAAGATTCGTAAATTAGTTGTTATCATGCTGGTAATGTTGAGTTTAATTGGTAATTTTCAAACCAGATTTGATATGGAATAGTGGGTAGTCTGTGCAATTATACCATGATGGGATCTGTTTGTAACTTGAAACGATAATATCCCACTACTAACAACAACATTGAAACAAGTTTTTCGATTTTATCAACTTTAAACCGTACAAATAAACGTTTAATTCAGATGGTTTATAAGTTTTGCTGATTATTGGCGATGATTCTTGTCCATGTTGTTCATCATCTCCAATTGATAAGTTCAATAACTTTAATATTAATCGAATCGTCTGAACAATTGGCCTTTATAATAAACGAAACGATATTTAAAATCGATTGTTTTTCCGATAAATTATCGAGAATTTCAATTTCTCAAAAATTGGAAATATATTTAGATCAAAGCTGGAACTCTGTAAACGAAGTAGATTTAATATTGTTTGGGTTATTATAAAAATAGTCTAACAGATTAACCGTAATTTCCCCGAAATGAAGGAAAAAATCAACGATAATACCCAGTGACGGAGAGGCTGTGTAAATAATATGAAATTTAAAATATTTATATTTGTTTAGGATGCCAGACGGGAAAGTTTGTACAATGATAGAGGATGTTCTTCCAGTAAAGGAAATTATCTTTTAAAACAAATTGTTATTATGCTAACATGAAAAATTATTCCAACTGAAAAATAGCCGCCTCATAAATATTCATTCAAAGCCTCAGATTTAGCCCTGTTGGTCTGATTAGAGGAGAAAAATGTATTCGATTTTGTTTATCGAGCTTGAATTCTTCGCTGTTAACAACAGGGACAAATTGATCTCCTAGATGAGGCTCATGAAATTGCTCTTCTTGGAGATTGATAGCAAAAAATTATTCTTTGACATAATAAAGTTGCCCAAAAGGCACTGTTTAAGAGAAAAATCTGCCAAAACTGACAATTTAGAACAATTCGGAATCTAAACCAAAATTATCTCCTTTTTATGGCTAAAAACTCAAGATTTAAAACAAAATCTTTAAAAACGGTGGCTAAAAATTAAGAATTGAGCTCTAAAATTGAATTGGAACCGATTTGGACCTCCGAATCCGTCCAAAAAACCGGAGATTTACAACAAAACTCAATCCTCAATGTTCCTAAATTTAGACTTACGACAATTTCGGCCAAACAACTTCTTTTTAACTGCTCAGAGCCCAAATTTGAGGCCAAAATTGATGTTTAAAAACAACTTAAAATAGCTCCGATGATTCTCTTGTTGTGCAAAATTTGAGCGAATTTTAGGAAAAACCCCAATTGAAAATTGTGATCAACAAACAAACAGGTCTAAGGTCCAGTTAGAGTTCAAAGTTTATCAAAGTTGAGTAAGGTAGTTTTTGATAAAATAAAGTACGTAAGGTTGGTCAAACGGAAGTTTATTGACCATATGAGAGAGAATTTTATGGCTGAAATTCAGGTTAAAATGATAATAATGAATGCATTTTACGGGAGAAAATCGACACAAATTTCTAATAGCTTGACTTTTTCGTAGCATCAATTGAGTTATTCGTTAATTACACTACTTTACTGCAATTTCATCACCGTAAAATTTGAATGCAATTTCTTAGAGATTCGCTTTATTGTAAATCAATATCCAACAGTATTTGAAATTATCTTGCAACTATCTATAAGGAGCGTTATGATTATAAATTTTATGTTTTCTTCGAACTGGTTGTTTTCGAATCTGCAATTTTTCATTAAAATTATATCGCGATAATTTTATACATTTACGTATTTTTCTAAGAAAAGCTCAGCAATTTAACAGGAAATAGTGGTGATTAGCTTGTATAATTGCATGAAATAAAATAAGTTTGCATATTAATTTACCAGTGTCGTAACACAAACGACAATTCGAATTCAAAAGAGCTCTTATCGGGCTATTTCAGGTCAACATTACCTCAAACAATGTAGGTGCCTGCCCACATATTTCGGCCATATGTCCATACAAATACGCTTAAAAAAATACAATACAAAGAGCCCTTCAACTTTGAAATTGAATGCCCGAATTGTTGACTCGAGACTTAGAGGGTCGGTTTCTTTCTAAACCGTTTGTATGCGAATTAATTGAAAAAGCTCCATATAAATACGAGAAACTCTTAAAATAATAAATAAAGAAAAATCCGGTTTTATACACACCGATTGGCAACAAGTTTTCAATTGTGTTTGTTTCAAAACAAGCACGAAAGGAGCCTGGCATGGGGAGCTTTCGCTGTCAAAGCAGCCTCACTAAAAGAGGGTCAATACTGATGAGTTGAGATTTCTTATTAGAATCACAATTTGAAGCTTTTATAAAGGCAAAGTATAATTTTTTTTTGATAATAAACAAAGATCGTATTATTTTTAGTATTACAGTTGATGGAGGAGAGAATGAGAGAGACGACCGGCTCTCTAGCGGTA
This sequence comes from Mylabris phalerata, assembly GCA_020740385.1. Lineage (NCBI taxonomy): Eukaryota > Metazoa > Arthropoda > Insecta > Coleoptera > Meloidae > Mylabris > Mylabris phalerata. Next base: position 1,072,969 of record JAJEOX010000222.1, read on the forward strand.
TAACCGACATCGAGTCGCTTATACAGATCGACTTCTACTGCATCTGGCCACATGTGTTGATATTTCGTCGAATTCATGACAGAAAATTATAAAAAAATTCAATAAAACTATAAACAATACAACAATTCATACCTTGATTAGGTGTATGTTGAATAGAATTTATTTAAATTGCAGCTGATAATAATAATAACACATACACATACAAAACGATATGTATTTTGTTTGATTTGTTTTGGTAGACTGAATAGAGTGAATAACACATACACATTGAAGTTCTATGTTATAGAATGGAGGTGCGCGGTCGCTACCCTTTCATCTCGTACTATGCTCGTACACTGCTCTTGTCAATTTCAGTTGGACAAACTACCCATTGCTGCCCCTCCTAAGGCCCGTTGAACTTCAACCGAAACCGAAACTGTACAATTGTTACAGCTTCCGACCTCTGTCAGTCAGTAGATGGATAAAAATCAACGCCATCTATCGCTACATCCATCACTAAACGTATCCTCAAGGAGGAAAACTGTAATTTTTCTAACTAGCTTAGCAATCTTCTTTACCGACAAACTGTAAAAACACTTCACTTCATTTTATTTAAAAAAACACTGCACTTTAGTTTTCTATAAATTTGCAGTTGTTGAATCGCAAAAATGTGTGCTTCTTTCCACACCACCTTTGAAGTAAAGCACAGGTGGCGCTTTGTTTATAGTGGTACCCCTGTAGGCCTAATAAGGGTGGATATATCCACCTCCACCAATGTTAGTAAGAAACAAACACAACTAATTCTGTGTTAGTTTCACGCAATTTCAGTTTAGCAAAATTTAGAAAAAAAATTGAAAAACTTACCTGGTAATTGCTGAAAACAAAATAAAAATTTAAGTCTGGAGCTATTGAAGCTATTATTGCAACTCAAGGGAGCTATTATAGGACCTCAACTGCAACAATAAAGTAATGCGAAAGAGTCATTGTACCGATTCACGATAATTTAAGCTTTAACAAAACAGTTATGTGGAGGAGTCACTGCAGTTAAGTATGTTAATGTAATGATAGTTTAATGTTAATATGTTAGTTTATGTTAATATGAATGTAAAGAAGTCATTGCTGTTTAAAATATTAGTGATATTAGTGTAACCACAAACTACACTGTAATGGCGTAAACTAACTCAAACCCGACACGGCCAAGATGTTAAGCACATACTCGTACCGGTAAAGTAGGGGCGTATATAGCTGTGACTCGCAGAGCTCATCGCTCAAACTAACCACAAACAATACACGATCAAGTAAGTGTAGTCTAATAACATTAGTTTAATGTTAACAGTAACGCAATCTCTAACAAAACTGTAATGTGAATGAGTCATTGTGCAGTGGTACCATGACTCAAAAGTAGTCCATTATCCAATAATACTTATGAGGAAATTTAGAGAAGAAGGACGATGAGAGGCTCCCTTATTTCAAATACGGGAAAATCATTGTTTAAGAAGTACCAAAAAGTACCTAATACTCATTCGTTACTCATTTATAGAGTACCTACGATGGCGAATTCTTAATGATCGAATAGAAGTGTATATCCCGATTTTACATTTCAGTTCATAAAAAAATCACTTTATAAATCAAAAAAGTACTTACCCCACTGGTATAACGCGTTCTTTCGTGGACTTCCGACCGCCTAAATCCATAACTTACTCCTTACACCTTCGTTTAAGTTGGTACCAACACTAGCACTAACACTAACACTTTATTTTAAAAACGCACGTGAATTTGTTATTAAATTTCGAAAATAATAGCACTTCAACGAAATATGCACACAAGCTTTAAAGAGCGTCCGAACGGAACGACGACCAACTAACCTAGAAAATTATGAATCAAATAATTTCTGTTAGTTTGAAATAATCAAATAATCGAAAGAACGATCAAATTAAACACAAATTCTTCACAGAACATCATTCCCCATTGAACTCTTATTTTGCGAGTGAATCGAGTATAGAAATTATCAATTTTCCTCAAAACGGACAGTGCTCTTCATTTTCTATAAACTGGGCAAAATATGGGTTAAATGATATGGGAAATCATGGAAAATCTGCAAAAATATAGAAAAAAAGATAGATTTGGAATAATCTCTTTTACGTAAGTTTGTATTGTCGATATTGGTTTTTTTAACTAAAATTTCAACATATTTCGACTCAAACTCAACAATCTTCGGAAAACAGCCCGAATCCGCCAACTTGTTTCCGTTTCTCCTGTTCTTATTATTATCATCAGTTCGCTTCGCTATGCCCCTGTTGCTAAACTTTAAAACTCCAGTCACTCTACGAAAATATCGAAATTGTGAGTCGAATTGTAAACGAACGAGCTCACTCCCCAATGTGGCTCACGTGTCACGAATTTAATTCGTACGGCAAGGGATTAAATTCCTTTTCACTTAGCACTGGAGCATTACAAATAAAGGTGCACCACTAATAGATTCTATTCAGGTTATCGAGAGATAATATTTAAGATTTTAATCTACTTTGCAAAAGTGTTTATAAAATTAATAACGAGACTCCAAGGGGTTTCTAGCCGAATTTTTATCAATTTTATTAAAATAAATCATGAATTCTTCGCTGATGATGAAAGAATAACAATAATTCGAATAAATTGATAAAATTAGTGGAATTCAATCAATTTTTAACATAATTTAATGTCATCTAACAGTGAGTAGAATGAGGAATTAAATGGAAGAATACATCAATTGTGTCCTACTATCGGATTGTTAGTAGTATCAATAACAACTAGATGGCAAACCAATACTAGTCTAGGGGTTTTACCTGTTGAAACTCCGATCTATAGTTGTAACTTAAGTTTGTTAGAAGGAGATAAGAGGCAACTTTCAAGGATCTAATTATTTTACCATTTTAGCCTCTGAATTGCAAATTTGTTAATTAAGCAACAAAATTTTTTGATGGTTGCTCAAAATAGAAGTTTCCGTTCCTAATCCATCGTTTGAAACTTCCAGTTTTAGAACAGTTTCAGTTCTAACTAGGCCGAGTAGAGTTTAAGACGCTTGGACAATTTCACCTGGACTTTGTTGATTCTTCTTCCCACTTGCAAAATGGGTTCTCACTAGAGAATATTCAAGTTTTGTGGCCATTCTTCGATTGACTTTAACCAGCCTGTGTTAGTTGATCGTTCCAGTTTTTATAACTTGGCATTTATGCGCGACTAGAAAATTAAAATTTTCAGGCATTTTCAGTTAGTTTCCTAGTTTTGAATTTAAGGAGTCTGGAATTGGAGTTGGAATTTGTATCAGCACTTTTTTGTCGTCGATACAGTTGTTTGTCGATAGTTTTATAAATTTGATATTATTGATGCGATATTTGATGGGATTTGTGTATTTTTATGTATTTTTTGCGATTTCCACGGATATTCGCGACGGTATTCACGTGTTTGGGCAATTTTACAGAAAAACCTGTAATAACATTAAATTTTAAAAATTCTCAAATATTTCTATTTTTATACATCCGTATAGCAATAAGATAATTGCAAATTCTTGTGAAAAACAATATTTTATATTTCGTTGTAGGGATCACGGTTTCTTCAGTCTATTATTCATCATTCCAACGAATTTAGGTACAGTTTTTCGCTCGTCTATATTTCTTCGGTTGCATGAAAATCTTACAGTTTCTCCCCTACTTCTTCTATTCCAGTTGTTGTTGTTGCTGTATTTTTCTCGTTTTTTGTTTAATAGAAATTAATTGTGAACTTCCTTCATTTTACAATGTAATCTTTATAAAATATGAAACAAATAAAGACACAATGAAAAATTGACAAAAGGATTTATTTTAATATATAATACGACTCTTATGTTCTCTATTAGAAATATTCGTTGTTAAAAAGACATTAAAGTATGTAAAGTAATTTGTGTAAAATGGGGTAAACTGTTTTAAGCTCTTAGATAGGAGAACGAACGAAATAAATATACTTGTCTCTGTATAGAATTTTGTGAAATAAAACGTTGCTAGGTAGTATTATACCCTAACATAGAGAAAGACGAGGTAAAACTGTATAAAAATAATCCCCACTTCTTAACGTTTATATTAAAAATTTCTTCTAAGATGAAAAAATGCCTTAATTATAACCATAGCTGTTGGTAAAAGTTTAAGCTGACATATTTTTATATTTCACAATTTTCTTTGGTGTTATTCTAATAAAAATTTTAAGCTGACATGATGCAATATTAGGGGGCTATATTGTTATACCCAACATTTGTCTTCATTTCATCGAAATCTATTATCATTCCCGATTCTATTTCTATATTACAAGATAATAGAAATAATTCCAACTATTAATTATCAGTTATATGAAATCCTCCCAATTTCCGTCTATTTGTCGTTCAATTTTGTATTTTTATTACGTACTAGTTGACTATAATTGTAAGTCTTCTTGTTATTGATGATAGTCCAGCTGTAGTCCAATTTCCGCAGCTGTAACGATAAATTACAGAAAAATACGGTGTAGATAGACGGGGTATAATCAGCCAATTAACATTGTTAGTGGCTATAGAAAAATTCACAAAGTCTCCAATAATAACGCCATCTCGCTCAACTATAACGAAACTGACAAAGATGTATAGTTTTTGTTAGACAACTATTGATGTAGTTGTTGTTGTTACTGCTGCCACCAAGACAAGTGACAGTCTAATTGTTTGCGGGGTTTCAATTACTTGGCTCGTAATTAGGCGTCAAACTGTGAACGGAATTAGATTATTTGTCCGGTTTCGTGTCGACATTGGAACGTCAAAATAATCCAAAGGAAATTGTTATAAATGCTGTATAGAATGAACAAAAGATCAATCTGGTGGACTTTAAATTATTCTATCTTTGTCTTACTTGATAATAGTAGATTGTTATGGCCAATTCGGATTTAATTTCCTCCGAATCCGGACAATTAACGCACGAAGAGATCAGTTATGGGACGCCTCCGGCTGTTGCCACTGCCATAAATCTAAATGGCAGATAACAAAGACCGTTGTTGGCTAATCAAACTTGACAAAAGTCTGCATTTTTAAAACTATACAACTGACAACAACAACAGGAAAATGGATAGTTTTGGAGTTACAACAAAAATATGATGAAGATTAACGAGTTTAGTTGCGGTGTAGAGATTCAGTTCGGTAAAAGAAAACTAAAAAATCCAAAGACGGTGGAGATGTCGATGTAGAGAGTGAGGGTAGTTCCAACCCTTCCTTGCAACAAATTAGATGAAGGCAGCAGATGAGCGCCAAATCTAGTTAGTCGAATTGACTGACTTGCACTTCCCTTTCCTCATGCACTTTATAAATTTATTCCACAACCTTTCCTGCTATTGCATATTTCTATTATTCCATACATTTTTTATTATCATCACAATAATTACCGACAATTTGAATCCTATTCGAAACGACAATAATAGGGATTCGACTATTGCGATTCAATTTTGGGATATTTCGTGTATTTGTACAGCTTTTGATGAGTTTTATGTGTATTTTTTTATATTTTAATTACACTTGCCCGGGGTGATCAATTGGAATGTTTCCGGATATACTCTACAATTTCGAAAATTAACAAATTAACCGAAAATTCTCTTGAAACAAGACGCATAATACATGCGATGAGGTCAATATTGGTGCAACTGGATTACGGAGCGTTTCTCTATTTTGTATAAAATTTAATCCGAGTTTAGTCTGCGGCTGGTTACTTCAAGCAACTAAAGTCCCATTTTAATACACAATGAAAATCGTTGGATTTTCCCCGGCAATTTTCCATGTTTAATAATCAAATAGCGCTATTTATCGATGTATCAGATGGAATATTCTGAGTTAATGCAGATTTGTTGGTGGCGTTTTAGCAACCGCATCCCTTTCGACTTCATAAGGGTAGTTTTATTGGTAATGATTGAGATTTATGTCGTTTCAATCGTAATGAAATCAACCCACGACCGACCAGCTTCGATTAATCTAAATGGCGCTGTTTCGATAATTTCAACAATTTGAAAATAATCTGTTTCAATTACGAATTGTTGAGAATTTCCCAGTCTCTCTGTGTGGAAAAATTGCAGATTTATTTGTTGTTGTTTTTTTTGTGTCTTCGATTTGTGTCGAATATTTGACGAAAATCGAGCCGTCATCGAGTCGACACTTTAACAAATTCGTGTTGAATAATTCAAAACACGTTCCGTCGATCTGAGGGACTACATATATTTAAAACAATCGGTACATCTGATTTAATCGATGGATTAATTTTCGTATATTTACAATTATAGTTTGTTTATGTAAAAAGATGATTATTTATTTTCCGTTATTGTCCGTTATTAACAGTCGATTTACATTCGGTATTTCGATGTAGAAATTTACAAATTAATTGTGAACGTTTAAACAATACGACTCGAAATGGGCAATGGGCTGGAAGATATTGTTATGACTGTAAAGGAGGAGCACATTATAGTTTATGCTCAATTTAGTCTTAAACTGTCAAAGGACTTGATTATGGAAATTTAATTGACACTCCCCCGTTTTGACAAACATTCACACATACATATAATCGAATCGAAATACCGAATGAATTATAAAAAACTCTTGTTCTTTATCGAATTTTATCAATCAGATGGAATTGAATTGAATTTATTCGATAACACCAGGAACGGACTCGCAACTTTAGCGTCCCTAGACGTAAATTCACAATTTCAAACGAAAATGCCTCAGAAAAGTCGCCAAATCTTAAACATAATCACAAAAATAGTGTTAGCTCTTATTGTAACACTTGACCACTGATTTGAAAAATATTTTACGGATTTGTGGGAAGTCCCTGGAGATTATTTCAGCAGAATTTGAACCGCATAGCTCATCGAGAAGTTGATCTAACGATGAGGGATTTTAGCTCGTAATCTGTAACTTTTCAAAAACAATCTGTCCCAGCGATTATCGTTACTACTTATAAGTACGCTCAGGAGCTAATACTATTTAGGGCTTATAAAATTAGCCCAAAGGGTTAATTGTGATTGTGATGGCCCCTTGATTAGGGTCCTATGTTGCATATAGACTATGCTTGAACCACCCCTGGATACGACAATGAACATTGGTTGTTAATGATCGAAATTCAAGGATTGTTTGATGGTATTACAAGGGTAAAACCAAAACAAGCGTATTTTAGATAATATTAGCAAAACAGTTGCCATCATATAACGATATACAACAGATACATAGCCGCTCCCAGGTAATTTCATAATGGCTGGTTTCACGTGACAAGTGCAAACAGACGCTAATCGCTCTTAATTTAGTAATTATTGATCAATGTTTTTAATTCGATATACCGACACATTTACATAAATGTTCGTTGTAAACTAGAACCGAACCCTTCGTATTGTTTAGTTATGGATAGTTTTGCAGATTGTTTTGTAGGAAGAACGAGAGATTTGAAAAACAGTCGGAACGATGATTAGACTAATGGAAAAGTTGTCTGAAATTAGTTAATCATCAGCTGTAAATGAAATTCCATTAAACGGACAGTTCTTTTCATAAAAGTATCTCATTATATTGTCTTTTGTCCCTATTTATATTGCGCTCTTGTAGATGGGAGTGTGTTGGTTGGAGATTCATGTAATGCAAATAATGTCCAAGACTCTTTGGTCTTCTAAATAGATTTTTCTCTCATCTATATTACAATTTTTGCTAACACGAAATTCCCTTTGAACCCGTCCTTAGTCGGTTTCGATTAGACATTTTAATGGCAAAATGGCATGACGATGCGCTCCATTCACGTACATGTGCTCCGATTAAGAATTCATTTAACAAAAAAACAAAGACTTTAACCTTATTTGTATGTCGAGTCGATTTTTGAAATTAATTAAAAATCGCCGGATTGAAAATTTCCAATTTATACAGAAATAAAATAAGTTGAAGTTAATAGTTTAAGGTTTGATTGCTAATTAGAATGTTGATTTTCGTCGAATATTTCTAATAATAAACCGTTATTTTATGCATAAATAAAGTCGTCAACATGCGGCCTATGTAAATGACTTAACTTCTTCGATATATAATCAGTTCTTGTCAAGACGATGGGCACGCCTGGTTGCACATTAATGTATTGACAACAATGTCAAAAACATTCCAACTGAACACGGCTCGTTCGAAATTAAAACAAGAACAGTAAATGGAAAGAAGATGGAGTTTGACACGATAATTATCCGAAAATCGGCCGAAACCAAATACGATTTTATAAATTGATTAAAACTGTTGTAAAATGTGAAATTCTCACCGTTGTAAGAAAAAAGTTGGAAATTTCGCATGTATAGTCCTGCAAATATTTGAATAGATGATGCTGGTTTTTATTTGTGCCGGCATCCAGCATAGAGACGTCCAGTGGCGGCTCTGTCATCGATTGGCATCCCTAATACACAGTCGCTCTCTCAATTAAAACCACCCGTTGTGTCGATATCGGAAAGAATCGAGGCCGTGTCAATCTCCCGTGAAGCATTTCACAGTCCCCGATACGAAATAATAATAACAACAACAGAAATAATACAATTTAGGCAAATAAACGACTAATTCTAACAACAATAAGGCCGATAATAGCAATAATAAAGGTATAAATTTAATAAAAAAGGAGTATATAGACAAATTATTATGTGGGTAGACAAATATTTCTAATGCCAACAATAAAATATTATCAGAAATAAGGTTGTGTTTACACACGCCCATATGTATTAAAAAAAGAGAAATATGTCAGGTTTAATTGCACGCCATCGAATCCTGAGGGTGGATCGACAACACAACAACAACAACAATAACAACAACTTGCACAAATAAAGTGATAAGCGTCGATAACGACATCTGTCCGATCAGTGATAACATTTCTACAAGTGACAGTGGGAGAGTCCAGGTGGTATTCGTCCCTAATTTCAACTTTTTTAACAACAAATAAACGACAACTTTATTTCTAACAGAAGCATCAATTACGCAACAATACAGGTAGATCTTTATATTATCTATTTTTATTTTGATAAGAATTGATCTTGTGGAAATGGACGTTTTGAAATTCTAGTGTAGGTATACAATTTCGATTGAGCAATACATAAATCGTCAACGCTAAAATGAGCACATCTGTCGGAGGCTAGCTAGTTAAAAGTCAATGAATCCGGAAGGAGTCCAGATTAAAGCCCCCTCTCCACCATCGATGAAATCCTATAGAAAATGTTTCCGGTCGAGTGGGAATCTATCATGATTTCTTCGTTATATAACATGACTGAATCTTTGAATTTATAGTTGTTGTTGTTCGATTCTCAATCAACGAAAATTCGTTATTTCATTAAATTGAGTAGAGTTAAAGTTTCAAATAACCACACGATTGCAGGCAAAATCAACAATGATAATAACAATAATAAAGAAAAAAATAGCCAGCGACAAACTCTCTAGTAAAACGACAACATAACCCATCAGATAGGTGTTGTTGCATTCCTCCAATCGATATCACTCTGGGGAAATCACTAAACAGGACGGTAGTGGCACTGAAACAGACGCTCTTCTTACCATTTCTCTCCCCTATTTCCCCAATACTGTCAACATCCTTCTCACAAATCTTGACTAGCTTGGTTGCACACTTTTAATTACCACCCACTTCTCATATAGAAACCGTACTTTCCAGCTATTAAAAAGGATATTGTATTGTTGAAATAAAGTGGAACAACAAACAAAGTATTATAATGCCCAGGAAACCCGGTCCGGCGACAATATCAAGACTATCCTCATTATTAACGACAATTCCGACAATCCAAGCAATAAAAATCTATCGATTGTCTTGTATTTGATAATCGTCGATTTCATTGAAAGTGTGGAAAATTCGGATGGACAACGGCGGTCAATTGATCGGATGAGATTCGTCGAGCTGATGGGGCGATATTTGAGGGTGTAAGTGAGTCCGCAATCCAAACTGGATTCGATGATAAACAACAAAGTCGGCTACCATAAGTTCAGTCAAGTGTGTATGAAACAAACCAACTTGAAGTTGATTTTAAGTTTGTTATAGGCTGGCTAAATAGAGATTGGTCATATTCGATTGAACAAAGTTCGACAAGTCTGCAGTCACCCGAAAAAAATCTATTCAACATTAGATACGATTTTAATAGAGAATTGTAAATAGAAATTATGGGAAACGGCATGTGGGAAATTCCATATTGTCGTCGATAAATTTTATCGATTTGCTTTCATGAAATCTCATCGATAACGCTTTTGATAGCTGAAATATAAATGTACATACGTGTTTTTTTAAAAAATGCTAGCTACTTGGTAAATTTCTCATATTTAATGATTGCTTTAAACGGGCGACCTTTAGATTTGCAACAGATTTACAATCTGGCAAATCTTTAAATATTCATCGATGAAATTCAGGATTATATTGATGGATTTTTATTATAATCTCTCCGTTGAAAGAAGCACTAGCATAAAGCTCAACTTTCGAGTCACGAATTGTAGGTTGCTCCATAGAAGCCCGATTTTGATAGTTTGCGAGAAGCCTCAATTTTTTAAAACTGCCGCTTATTTGAATTGTGCGCCGCCTTTCAAAAAAGAGTTGGTACACATGTATAACCAAATTCTAACCTCAAAATTTCAATGTTGATTAACTCAACTATTAGTGTATACTTTTTCCAATATTTGGAACAATTGGTATTTATTAGAGATGTTCCGGATCTTTGTTCTTGTAAATTGCGGAATTTCTGCCAATTTTGCTTATTTGATTGCATTAGAAAGAGCATTTCAAGAGCATTTAAAGCGTTTTTTGCTTACAAGATGCCAATTAGATTTTGAAACATTAAAAATTTTGAGTTACAGAGGACAATCTTAGAGGATGTGTTTTTTGTTAGTTTTTCCATATTTTCTCCTATAATTTAGGATTTTCGGATGGTTTTTTCACAATGTGCATCGAACTGGAAAAGTTTCTCTAATAGGCGCGTTCATTTTCCGGAAAATTGACAGAATGATAGGGCCTACGTTACATCTTCTTTTCCGACAGTATCCACAAATTGCCAATTTTTAAACCATCGGCTTGTTTGATAAAATAGCACAGTGATTGCAATAGAATCAGAAAGAGTATTTCAAGGAGCATCTAAGAATATTTTTTTGATTTGAAAAGTGCCAATTGATTCTGAGTTACAGAGGGCAATTTTGGGGCATGCTTTTTGTTTGACTTTTTTCGTATTTTTGGCTATAATTTAGTCTAGATCTCAGCAAAAATTTTGCTAAGGTGGTAATTTTGCTGAGAGTTTCTTTCGTGCCTGTTAATTCATTTCTTGTTTCACTAAAAATATTTCTACCATGGTACTTCCGTAATATCTCTAGCGATTATCATGAAATTCTTCTCTAAGACGAGGCAAGAATTTTTGGTGAATTTCCTATAATTAGTACGAAAAATACAGCGTTATCTAGTAGATATATGATGATAATAATGTATTATTAGTCGGAGTATATGATGACGATGGAGAACTAATCCGCGGTCCGTTTCAAAGGTATTAAAGCCGAATTAATAATGAATTATTTGTTGGTAGGTAGTACACATATACCTACGGATGTTGACGAGCTCTTCGAACTTATACACACATAAACTAAATAGACGTTGGTGTATGTGTCTTTGGTTTCTCCAGGAATTTCCAACATTTAATCCCGAAATTATCATTAATTGAGAAAGTGTATAAACTGTGTTCATATAATAAACGGCAGTTTTTGTTTATACTATTAACATTAACATTTAATCAACAACCAAAAATTTAGAGCAAACTGGGGGCGTAATGTATGTACACACAATTTACAATTGATATTAAAATTGTCTTATAATACCTCATACATTAGGGCGAATTTTAATATTTGTACAGGATTTATTATAGATTGGAAGATGGTAGAGTTATTTACAATTTTCACGTTAAATTATTAAGTGTAGTAGTCTTGGCTTATTATAATAACATAGTGGTATAATCGTGACAGGTATTTACCTTCAACAGTGACGGGCGAAGTTGACGGGCGGTTTGATTGCGTATTCATCAAACAAACCGCATCTTTAACACCCTGTCTTTTGCAGCATATCAAAGATTAACATTCACACCTAACGGCCGCTTTTTCCAATCACTAACCCTCTAATAAATATCGGAAATATGGAAACTTAATTGTCGATAATTTTAAAACAAGAACCTCTGTTCTTCTATGTATTTTATCGGAAGGAGTTCCAGTAAATAACATCAAGAGTCCAATTATGCATAATAATGCCCATGGTATTAATAACGATTAACTCACCTTTGGTATGGTTTCCCTCTTGGCGGACGCCCGGAATGGTGGCAATAGTGGGTGATGGTGGTAGGTATCGGTGGCAGGGCTATTGGGGGATTGCGACTATAGACGATTTGATACGGAACGAATCGAAAATAGTGTTGTTCCCTCGGTAACAGGGAGCGCAAACAGCGCAACAGGATAATCTGTAGAAATGGGAATCAACTGTACGGTCCCGCTCCTCAAGTCAACTTACCCAACAAAACCAAGTTTATTAAATTTATAATAATGGATTGATTAGAGAATCTGGAAAAACTGCAAAAGATTCGTTGTAAATCACCAAGGAGTTGCGTCATCTCCAAAATTGTTGGAGAAAAATTTAAGCCCCATATCGTACAGAAAGTTATACCTGCGTTACGAAATTTATCAAGCATATACACTTTGTAGGTTTATAGGGGTGAGAAAGTGGGGAAGTGACGCCGGCGCTTTAAATAGTATTGGGGTGTGGCGGGCGCCGGCTCTTTCTGCCATCTCAGTTGATCGTGCGTCTCCTGAAGCCTCAACAACGCAACCGTCGACAAAATAATCCTGAAACAAGTCCTTTCAAGATCGCCGATATTCACCAACATTGTGCTACATACACGCTCCTCATTCAAATAACAAACATATTGAAACTAATCCGGTAAGTCTCTGTTATTTGTTAATAAATCCAATTTAGAAATTAGACAAGATTGGAATATTTGGGAAAGCTGTACACGTGGAATCTTTTGCGAACTCTTCGATTCCGTTGAGGCAGAACCTTTAAAATTACCGACTTGTTGAAATTGTTTAGATTAATTGTTGATTTATTCAAAAAGGGCCGTTATTAATTTTGTCACCAGACAGATGTGTCGTTTATTTGTTGATTTTGATAACGTTGATAACGACAAATATACACACACCTGTCTGTTAAATTATTCTTTTACTCGATAGTTGATAGAGGTACTGTTTATAATTAACTTTAATTATTCATTGTTTATAGTCAGTAGTTTTTTCGCCTGTATCTTTATTAGTTGTCGATACTGTTACCGAAAATTTAATTAAAACGTATCTTCTATACTGATACGGGCTATGCTAAACATACATATGCATGCATAATTAAATACCCGTATTTTTAATGGAATGCTGGTAGAAATTCGGCTGGGTTTTTATTAAAAATTACAAGACGATAAGATAAGAAGAATTGCCAAATCGTGTAGTAAATTTGCTGAATAAATCCAATATTCAACGTTCTGAATTGTACAAAATAATCAGATTTCCCACAATTGACTTATACGCGTATTTGGCAACACTATTTACCATCCCTTGTTGCTATTCAAATAAACGAAACATCGAACTTTTTCCGTTACAAACGCAATTTCCTGTATTTCACCCCAAAAAAAAAATCGATTTAAAATCTTGCAAATTGTTCCATTATTAATCGACTATTGTTCGAATTTTAGTTAATTTTAGTGAATTTAGTTATCGGTCAAGTCTGGCGTGTAATGGAAATTGGCCCCAATTTGAATTTTATTACAACATTAATTAAATGGACACATACGTACATAAAATCGCGGTAATTTGTTGAAATACAATCTTTTAATGGAGCTTATACAACAACGTAAATCATTGCTTTGTAGCCGGGAATTCTGCGTTTTATTGTTTCCGAATTTCGAATTAATTCGACCTCCTCCCCGAGGGATAATGTAAACCGTAAGAAACTACTTACTTGTTAAAATAAGATAGAATATAAGTTGATTTTACCATTTTACATATTTAAAGACAGACAGCCATACAAACCTAAGTGGATACATATATTTATATGTAAAAGTAGTATTGCTGTTACGACTCGCTTATCCATTTTATTCAGATGCGAAAACTGTCTGAACAGTTTACGTATATCCGGTATGTGTGTATAATGTCACTATATAGAATATAGATCTCGTTTTGTGTGTGAGGACTTTTCGATGTCCTGTATTTGTTACGCTAGAGGGGTGCTCTTTATATACGCTATTTTTTCTGCACATCTACCCGCCTCTCCTAACGCAAAGTCGCATTTAGCCGCTACAGGAAAGCTTTTACCGAATTAACAGTTAGTTGAGTTTCTAGTGTTGCCAACCCTCCCAACAATAGTGAAACATGCCCCAACCCCTGGTGGTGTTTTTCCCGTTTTGTTTGATGGAATAGAGAGGAAAACTTGTTGGAAAATTCTAAAAAACCCGCTAGTTTTATTCTATGAATTAATAATAATTTGTGGCTTGTATTCTCTGTTAAATTCCATTTAAGGGAAGTTTATTCAAATCGATTGTCATATTGTATTTTCCAACTATTAAGATCCATATATAGATGATTCGTGCTTATCGTTTCTGCGGAAGGATTTATGTTGTTGGATCGGATAACACTTCCGGTGTCTACGGAAATGTTTTCATTAGGTATTTGCAATATTAAACACTTAAACTTGAATTACTTTAACAACCGACACATTTTACGATTCAATTTTACTTGTATGTGGAATTTCTTAAGAAAAATAAACTAGTATATGGTTTAGTATTAAAGAATTTAACCCGGCGCATCCGCCATAATTCACTCTAACACGAAATTCTAATTTTTTACCCATTACGAATAAACCGAGTTTATTAAATAATGTTGGATTTCTTGCACGTTAAAACTTGCTTAGATTTTTATATAAACCGAAGAAATTTTCATTTTCATAGGAGCATAATTGTTCATAAAATTGCGCGTTTCAATTTTGATAAAATTCCAATTCTGTGATAATAAAGAGATAATTAGGCTATAAGTTCAATGCACGCAATTTAAAATATAGATGTAGAATTTGAAAAAAAAACGGCATATAAACGTGCGTGTTTGATAGTAATAGAATTATCAGTTACACGATCGGTTTTTTTCCGGACAGTAATACTGTCGTCGATCCGGTCAAATTGGTCATTAATTAACATCTGGTGGTAAATCATTTACCCGAACTATATGGAAAAAAACTAGATTTTATTGGCTCATTTGTTAGCCTTTTTTCCTATCTCTATCAATGTCAATTTTAGTATTGAGTCGATATGGGAGAGCACTATCATCAACCTAGACCGAATGGGACAATTCCGGGTCAGTGACGTTATTTGCCAATACCTTAGAGACACCACTAATATTTTGACTCGATTGTTTTCTTATTTCATATAAATTGTTTCGTTGCCGAGTATAATCCCACGGGACGAAAGTTTCATGTCGATTGGTGTCTTTAATTTAATGTGCACATCGTATCGTGTGTTATTAATGCATTTCTTATAAATTTCTTCCTAATATTGTTTGAACAATAAAGAAATCTCGATATTAGGTGGATGGTTGCAATAACAACAATAACAACAGCGATATAATATGGACTTGAAGGAAATTACGTTGAACGCAGTTGGGGGAAACGAAAGTGGGTACTTCAACTTGCCTCGCTGACAAGTACCCTTAAAGTTGCGTAACAAGTATTGCTATATACACGTCCTTTTGGCCATTATTGTATACCTTACTAGTATAGTGCCAGTAGGTATTCTTATTTACCCACCATTATTCTCGGCACTTCAATAAAGAATTTCCTATTTTAATATTACACTGTCAATATGAATTTATATGTACCTACCTACGTATTATAAATTAATCGACAAATTCTATTTATAACACAAATGATATTGATAAGGCTGATGTTATTTGACGGTAGCGAGAAAAAATCTTCCACTTTCTTAACGTTTAAACTTTCAGACTCAATTAAAATCTAATTATTCAGTTCAAAGAGAATCAAAACAACCAATTAAAGTTGCCTTATATATCTCATTATGAACAAAGTGTATAATAATTTTAATTTGGGGGTGACAAATATTCGGGCAAAAATCCAGCGACATTACGTCTCCATATAAATTATCTATTCAAATTTTGATAGTGGTGAAATTTTACGCTAAAATCGTCATCTTCAGTCTGAAGTGATCAAATCACCACCATTAAAATATACGACAACTTTCATTTTATAGCAAATCGAATTCCATAAGTTATTTCCATTTACACGTAATACTTTATCAGTTATAGCTGGAAACATAAAAGTTAGGTCGAAATATAGTTATTGAATTTACACAAAATATAAATGATTTTCAATATCGGTGGATTCTTTAATAAAATACCAACAATTGGAGGAATTTCGATCGAATCGACGAGCTTGATTAAGTTGAACGAAGCCCTAAGAGTTGCCAAAATAGAAAAACTACCGGCGATTATAGGAACGGTTCAAATTTAATAATTGATTGTTGTTTGACAATCACTGTAGAAATACACAGCCAGACGTCCATTTGCTGGATTGTTGGCCAAACCGAGTTCGATGTAATACAATATTTATGGTCCGAATGCGGCAGCTTTATGACGTTAAATGGATATAAATGTATATTTAATAGGTTTACCGTAAAATAAGAGTAAACTGCTTCGATCGCGCCCTTTATGAGGTGTGCCGCCTATAAATATGTCCCATATAATACGCATCGCTACACCCTCAACACCCCCAACGACTAATATTTCGTCGCACTATTAATTCAAGAATGTTATCACCGAATCACAACAATCTCCGAAAAACGAATTTATCACCGTGTATTCTCAAGCAATAAGTTCAACAATTTTATATCCACCAATGGATCCGGAACGAATTTGTTATAGTAATGAATCCAATTCAATGAATATTGCAAAATTAACGTCGAATGATGGTTAATTAAAATCGGCCCATTTACAATTATATACTTGCTGATGAATCGTTATATTTAACATTGAAGACTCTTAATTAATAATTAGTTTTACACGGAATGATTTACGACACCATCGAAATTGTATTATTAAATCGAATTTCTTCTTCATTATTATTAGTTTTCTTTATATTTACAGTAATTATTTTAATAAGTTTTTTCGCGAGTCGGAAATTTAATTAAAATTTGATCAATTCAAATCCAATCAAGAATGGGAAAATCTTGTAGTTTTAATAATTATCAAAAAATTGTTGCGATGATAACACTAGTCGGTCCGATCAAATTCCCAGTTTAATCAAAATTGATTTTGCACCGGTAGATTCGTGTTTTTATCGTTTTTTTCCTAGAAAAAAAAATGGTGGATGCGCCGTCTAAACCTGTATTTTACAAATATTTCCAATAAAACACGTGAATTTCTCGCTTGACTACAATAAATGTCGTCGTTAAAAATTTATAAAAGGAATTCGACGCGTCAAACGTAACAAAAATCGAGAAGTATTTCTTTTGATTGTAATTATTTGTCGTTTCCAATTAAATGTAATGTATCGCTATGATTATTGGGGAAAAATCGGCCATAAAATCATGCATCGTCATAGCGACTTTTGCAGTTTTTCAAATTGCTCCAACCCCTTATTGTCGTCATTTTTCGCTCAGCTCCACAACTATAGCGTTTCTAATAAAGCCAATAAATCTACAATATTGAAGGCTGACACTATTGCAGCAAGCGCTATCGAACACGCCGAATCGAGACATTTGCATTTTAAGTGTTTCCAACACACTCACACCCACATATTGGTGGTGGTGGTGTTGCATTGAACTCTTGTCATAGCGATAGACTATAGTCAAACAAATCCAACTACCGGAAGCTGTTTTATAAGAGAGCCACATTGGTCGGAATTGTGTGGTGATTACCGTTGGATATTTCGCTAGGAAAAATACGAAAGATGGAAAGATCCAGGGGAAGTTTCATTCGGGAATTTTATTCAAATAATGGTCTTTTAAAGAATTCAGTAAACGACATTAGGAACATCTGTTGCCGATCTTTTTTACTTATCTACATATTGATTCAACAATGTGCCAGAAAGTACGAAAGAAACGAAAAACAATGAACAAACTATTCTATTATCATATCAACTGACGGCAAAGTTTATACAATTGTATGTGTTTAAGTCTTGGCCATATTTGAAGTCTTCAAAGTTGGCATTTTTTCCATTATTTCGGTACAAAATAACTCAAAAATACTAACAGATATCGAGATGATAAATGTCTCAATCGATTCTAAATATGATTCTTCAACCTTGGGCGAGAATGGTTTCTTGGCAAAAATTCCGGAAATCCGGAAAATTATAATTTTGTGTCCAACACGCATATCTTTCCGTATAGTTAATCAAATTAAATGAAATTTATACGATTAGATAGCCGAAAGTTAACTCGATACTTGGGGGCGAGAAGATTCTCGATTTTCTTCTCTTTCCTTCCGAAAATCGCATCTAATGTTCAAGAATTCGTAAAAAAGATGAAACGACGAGTTCTAGGCTCCAAACTAATCACATTCTGGACATTCACCGGATTGGTCACAGTCGTAGAGTGAGAAAATTCGTCCCCATGTAAACTCAATTAAATCGTCCAGTGTTAGTTTATGAAATTTTTAATTTAATCAAAATATTTTGGAGGGTTTACGAGAGTGATTGTTGAAAATTATCAGTCTATTAAGTTAATTATATTGCATTTGAAGTGGAATGTTTTACTAGTTGGTAATTAAAATGGATCAATCGATTAATAGAAACAGTAGTTTTTTCTCTTCCGATTAATAACGAAAACAATTTAAAATTTTCGATATAAAATTTTATTGTTTGTTGAAAATTATTCCAATACTTCGTATATTGGAATTGAATTATTTATTTAATAGAATTGTTAAACCAGTATTTACCTTTGTTATAGAGCACGTCCTACAAATAATCAACCATGTTATTAATTGAAATAAACAGTTGTATTTTAATTGAGATAGAAATTTTTGTTGGAATGGTGGAGGCGCCGGGTTACAACTAAATTTTTCGATTCTCGCTAGTTAATTTGAGTTTGTTAATTAGAAAATTGGCGAAATTTCGCAAATCCGTTCATTTATAATTCAATTAAATTAATTTAATTTCTGCCACTACAATAAATATGTTGGAAAAAATTAATTAAGGATATTTTGACAGTTCTTGGAGAATCTCTGCTCTCACTAATCTATGCTAAGATTAAAACATCAGTATATAAAGAGCTTTGTTCATGTTTCGGGTCGTTAACGTTCTAGAAATTCCGTTTATAATCATTAAAATATTTAAACCGTCTTCCTTATACGGCAATTATGATTGTAGTGTTTTTCTTTGCGTTTTAATTTCGAACGAAAATATTTTAATTAACCACTAGAAAATTTCCCCTAATTCCAATAAAAAAAGTTAGAATAACATGTGTTGTTTATTAAAATTTTACTCAATTTATGATGCGAATTAATAACTACTATGTCAACATAGTGGTTCAATCAACCAATATAAACGTTGTTGATTAGATTCTAACGAAAATTCGATTTGGTCAACATGTTCGTTGTTTAGTCCTGGGATCATCCAAATACCCACTATTAATACTTCACGAGACACCTGTTCAACAGAGCCCTTATCACACTTAATTACCAACTACATTTGCACATTCAACCGCCTTTTGTGTACGTTCAACCACAACCACCACCACCGCCACTCGGCTAGTAGTCGTGGCAGTGGTGGTGGTGGTGGTGGTGGAAACAGACTACGTTTTATCATCGAAATTGTTGCCTTGACACGTTACCCGACAAGGGTCATGCATAAAACACCTCTCGGAAGCAATTCTGATGAAAGGGTGCCAGCGACAATCATTTGTCTCGTTCTACCCACCCCTGTACGTGCAGCTCGCACAAATCCAAAAATAAGCAATTTTATTCGGTTTTATTTCTAGAAAATAACGATATTAATATTGCTGTTCAATTCTTTCCATTTGGCTTTAATAAATCCTTAAAGCTGCCATTCAATATTGCATCTTTGATAAAGTGCAGTAGAATTCTTAAAACTCACTCCATCTAATTATCAATTTTCACTCGCAATATCGTCGAAAAATCGTAACTACTCTATCTATAGCCTAATGTAATGAATTCATTAAAACTCATTAGATTAAATTATGACAAATAGTTTAGTGGCATGCAATTTATTCCATTTTCTATTTACAAATTAACTTTAACTCCCTTTCTATTTTGCTGTTAATTAAATACAAAACTATCTAATAGATGTGCTGTAAATATCTCTCTAACATTATCCTTTACCTCTTTATTCGAAGAGTAAAAACGTTCAATTACCGAATGGAAATTGACATATCTTCAGTGATATTATGAACGAATTGTAGAAAAGAAAAGGATACAGTTGTGTCGGTAAATAATGAATATCGGTAGATTGCGGAAATCCCTCTGTGTACCGGAAGTTGCCCCGTCACAACCACCATTCACCCCGACCGTTCTCCTTCCGTTTCTTTATCCATCATCGGATAAAAGATCCGGCTAATTTCGTACCTCTCTATCTCTCTATATTGTCTATATCGAAATAACTGGAGATTTTTTATAATATTTCCAAGTCTGTTCAAATCGACAATGGTAGGAATTAATGTCGGAAAAAATTGCATTCGAGTCGGGGGTGGTGTTATTGGAGGATCGTGCCGTGACATGAGGGCAAGGGATTCTTTTACTTTTAGTTAGAGCGAACACGTCCAGAGAACATCTTGAAATCAAATCAGAAGGCTCCGAAAAAAGTAGGGAGATTAATGGCGAGCAAAAAATAGAAATTTAATGAATTTTTCAACAGCTATAGAGCGTAAAGGCAAATTAAGCTTCCGTATTTTATTTTTGCAATTCGACTGTGATCTTGTATTCAGTTATTTTTATTTTCAATTATTCAAAAATGGAGCATTAGTAGATCGCCGGGAATGTCTTATTTTAAACGAACAAAAACGAGGAATAAATACAAACATTTACCGGTAAAAATTCAATATTTAAAAATGTAGAAAATCCAGTTTCTCATATTGTAATGGTGAGAACAAAGGGCGCTTTCTGGCGCTGTATAATTAGCCGAATGGTGGCGGCTGAATGATGGTGCGTTCAGGGAGTAATTTAGGCCACATAGGTTGGAAGAATGCAGTCATTATCAAGAATGGCTTTGCCTATTGCATTAAACATGAACCATACATATTTCAGGATAACTTTCGACACGTCCACCTTGACTAGTGAATTTTATCGTCGTTTCAAATTGGTCGTTCCGTTGCTTTTACAGAATTTGTAAGCCGAAAATTCACCTAAATTGGCGACAATATTAAAGTTGATCAAATGGAACCTATCAATTGTTGTTGATGTTGATGATGGTAATAATTGTGTGTGTACAATATCAAAAGCAATCTCCGTTTCTACCCAATTTATTATTGATACAATCGCTCTTGGGCACAAGAGTTATCGTGGATGTGGATTTGTTTTTTCCTGTTGGTATTCTGTTCAATTTTTAAATCAAATACAGCGCTCACATTAAAAGCTGCAGCCGTAGAACGCGCCCGCCATGGGGCTTCCTCTGGCACAAAAAAAAAAACTAGACAATATCGTATTGTGTAGAAATTTTCTAGAGAAATAATTGCGTGTTTCTAGATTTCAATCATCGAACGATTGGTTTGGTTTTTCCATGTCTATTCGTCTATCAATTCTTACCATACTCTGATTGGCGTTTGATAAAAACCCATAACGCTTGAATGGTACCATTCAAACTCCAACAAAGTAGTCTTTGACAAATTGCAAACTCACATTTAGACGAATTTTTTCTGTAGTCAAACGGACATTTCTGTTGCCGAAAAATTCATTTAAGTGAGAAAAAAACACATGACTGAATGCGGTCTTTTCTGTAATAAGAGGAATCACGACACCAGAAACAGAATAGAGAAAAAGAAAAAAAAATCAAATAAAATAAAAGAAAAGTAATGGAAACAGAAAACAATATCTTATTGCATTAGTTTCAGTAGTCAAGGAAGTGGAAAACGTGGACGTTTCATTGTTGTATACGGTGATTTCGTTGGGGCGCAAGGTGGACAAGCGAACAGCTCCCGCCACCCACATATAAAATGTCAACAATTTTCGTCCATCAACGTGGATTTCCTTCGAGAACTGGAAAGTTGATGTCTCAAACACATTTACAGTAATGCAACAATCTGGGGGACTTTTAACGAATATTCAATTTTCAAATTTGATCACCCAATATTTGTTCATTTCGATCGACGTTATAATTGAGCATAACAATTGTAATTTAATAACAATAGACAATTGATGATCAGAACAAGGGTTTTAATAGTGGGCGATATGGAACGGACAAAGAGGGCAAGTGAATAGAAAAGGTTTAAAGCTTCAGTTAATAGATAACGATGAACACAAACCGACCGTACAACGGAGAGAACATCTGCGGACGACACTGGAACAGTTGAATAGTCGACTTGGATTGGGAACAATTCGATTCTACTGGAATGGAAGCGATTACTTTAATTGAAAATTTGATATTTTTCGTGGCGGTAGCCCGGCGCCTCCACCATTTTTACACTAACACATACACGATTTAATCCTTATTTAATGTTTCAATCACACAATTACCACCGCAACAGAATTACTTGTGTTACAAACGGTAACATAAAGTACACACAGTATTCTAGCGTGACAGTTCTGGCGGCATCTAATAAGGATTGAATGTGGAAGAGTGGAGGAGGATCTGTCGGAACAGGACAGTAAGAGATGAATATCAATTTGAAGTGGGGCCGTGTTATTAGTGTTGCAACGACACCACCTGGTGTTCGGTTCGAACTATTCGTGTTATACCTAATTGAATTACCGGGCCTTCCCACCGAGCAATGTCATTATATTAAATCCAAATGTCTATGTGTACTATCAGTGGATTGGTTGTTTTCTTCAAATTCTTCCACCGAGTTTAAGTCGTATTTTTATGTAAACAATTGATGTTAAAAGATCAATAGTTGTATAGGAGGGAGAGCGAGCGAAACGAGGACAGAAACAAGCTATAAATTTATGAATTGTGATGAAATGCGCCTGATAATCTCATCAAATATTCATGTAAGCATGAAATAACACACGTCTGTTTGTATTATAATACAATATTTTGATTAATTTTGGTAGATGTACCCTAATGGAATCGCCAACGGCTTTATAATTTTCAGTTATATTAATTGATAACTGTTTCAATGAATAAACAAGTAAATAAATATAAACTTTGTTTGTATTAAAAAAAATTTATACGCTCCTGTTGTTTTTATAAAGGTCTGTTGTGGAGCGAATAACTCGCTAAGAAAATTAGGATGTCATTCTCTGCTTTGTAGAAACTTTACGAAAACTGCTACAATTTTTCCATTCCAGTATACCCTAAAAACTTAATTTAGTCATTTCATTATTTTGTTATAAACACACACAAATAGAAAAAATTCACTTTGAACTTCGACTAAATGAAATACCCAATGTCCAGACATTCGCCTCGAATATCTCTGATTAAAACCAACACGCAACGTATACTCAACTAATTACAATAAGATATTGGTCGAATCGTTATTTAAAAATGCTTTAATTAATTAATTAATTCGTTTAAACACAGCTCGTTCGATATTGTTGTTTATTTGAATCCACTCGAAATCGATAAATAACCTGTCGCAATAAACTGTTGAAATGAGTTTGTCTGTATTGCATCTAGACACCAATTTAAATGGTGGTTTATTCGTTTGATATCCGGCCAAGTTGCGTGCCATGTCCCCGTAATCTTCGCCTACATTTCTTCATTTATCTAGCCGACCCTATGACTATTGTCTGCCGGCATGAGGCCGAAATTTAATCGTACAAATCTAAATTAGACACAAGTTGAATCGATAAAAGTAACGGCAAAATTATTGTAGCCATACAAAAAATTTAGATTCCTGTCGGAATCCTCCAGGGATCTGTTTTAAAAGAGACTGGGAACATCTGGATCGTTGTTGTATATTAAAACTGGCATCTTTATACTGCCGTCCGGGATCGTCTTT
This sequence comes from Mylabris phalerata, assembly GCA_020740385.1. NCBI lineage: Eukaryota > Metazoa > Arthropoda > Insecta > Coleoptera > Meloidae > Mylabris > Mylabris phalerata. Next base: position 1,097,125 of record JAJEOX010000222.1, read on the forward strand.
AATATCCGACTGGCTGTTGCAAAGCTATTTATGAATCATAAACACACGATAAAGAACTGGCCGTACGTTCTGTTTCATGTATTCATGGTCGTGTAGGAGAGCTTTTTTGGGTTTATTTTGCTCGCAATACAGACGGTTGGGAAATTCGCTTCAATCGTGATTTAAATCTGTCGTTTTCCACCTATTTTCTCCTTTACTTTACCGAGAAAAAATTGAATACTAAATATATTTTTAAAAGGTCTTGAGAGCTTAACAGATAATAAACTCGACAATCACAAATATCGGACTATTTATAGAATTTCACAAATTTATTAACGCAAATATTTGTATAAATTTTCATATATTTTCGTTGTATTGTTGTTGGAATAGAAATTCGATGATAATATCGTCTCACAACAGATAATAGTGCACAACTCGATCTCTCGTATGAAATTGCATTTTCAAATGAAGTCCGTACGCTTCAATAAACAATAAATTTAAATATTCATGACGAAAGTGTATAATTTTATGAGTATTATAATTTAACAGCAATCAACAAACAACAATATAATTGTGATTCTGGTAGTTTACCCTAAATTGTCGGTGTTTTTTTAACAATAACAACACAAATATTCGACAATATTGGCTAATATACGAATTTAACATTGTTATATTAATAATGGAAAAAAGCTACTGGAACTTGTATAGAAATTGTGTTGTTTGGGTTTAATTAATTCTAGGCCTGAAATGTACAGATCAAAAGAAAAGCTCACCTCGATTCTACGCCGGAAAGAAAAGACCATAACCTGAATTAAATACCGGGAAAATGGATTGTTTCATCGTTTACTTGGTATGTTAAATATTTATCTCAAATTCCTTCCTCTTATATTAATTAAAGAATGATTGAAAGCCATTTGGTGTAATATGAAATATTGTAATTACACTCAATGTTATCCGAGCGTCGCCAATATTGACGATTAACAAAAAAAAACGGCACATATTTGCGAAAGTTGTCGACAAATTCCCGGTTGAAAGTGAAATAAAATACGCGCTAGAAAAAATCTCCAAGTGTACTTGTAAGTAATCCATTCGAAAGTTGAAGTGTGTACAATTCTGGGGCGTCAGTTGGAAATTACAGAAATCTCGTTATCTTTAAACGCAAAAATATCTCGTCTAAATCTGTACAAACCGGTTAAGTTACTTATAAAAATTAGCTTGTGCAAATCCTCTTAACCTAATTTCTGCGTTCCTAGAGAGTTACTTGCCAATTGAGTGGGCCGTATAAACTTTCAACTTAAACAATAATTATGCAAACATCGGCTAGCCAATACAAATAATAGATTAGTGAAAAATTAAATTGAAGTTTTACGCGGAAAGTAGCAAATTGTATATATTTAAACAACGATAATGATGAATATTTGGCGTATTTTCCCTACCTACCGTTTAGTTAGAGGATGAGAAATACGGCCTGTTGAATATTCCGCATAAACAGTTCGGCTCTGTTGCCGCAGGTTAAAATGCATATTAGATTTTCCAAACTTGGGTAAATACCTAAATTAGCTGCTTTAGAATTGTTACCGTGTTTTTATTTAATATTTAGTTAACTGTACATTATGGAATCGTTTGCACAACTTGAAAGACAAACATCTGACATTAACTTGGAGTATTCCCATTTTAAATTTACAGTCTTTTTGTAGTTTAATAAATTTTTTCCCTTATTTTATGGGGAGAATTAGAAAAAAGGCGGTTTTTTAGTGCAAACTGGCGACGTCGTTCTCGACGCTGCAAATAATGAGAGGGAAAGACGTCGTCCTAGCAATGGCCGCATATCTTGAATTCCATACAAGACCTACTCCCAATTATTATATTCCATGTTTATTTCAGTCGGGGCCGTATAAAGTTCAGCTCGTCGCATGGACGGATATTGTGGCCTAGGATATGATAAAGTGCCGAGAGACCATCTTCTGAATTGAAATGAATAAAATCATATCGCATAATAAATCTTTTTGATCCCACCCTTAAAAAGCACATAACCGCTTTGATGTCCCTTTAGTTCTAAATTACTGCCATACTAGTGACAAACTACTTTGTATTATTGTTAGTATTAAACTTTAGTTAAACAAAAAACTACAAATGTCGTCAATCTAATTTCGAATGGGAATTTAAAAATTTCCAAGCATTAAACTGTTGTATTATAAAACAAAATGGTGGTGGGTGGGGTGTGGGTGGATGAGGCCCGAGGGTGCTGGCAACTGAACAAGGGAAGAGTAATCCGGGCAAGTCGGGCCGAATTAGCACTCATCAAAGAGATCCGCTCTCCCACTACCATCCCGTACAATTTTACAGAATCGCTTTACGCTGATTTTTTTTTAAATATATTATTTTTACTTTCATTTCAAATGAATATTAATTTTGAGCTTTCTGATTAAAAAGGTGAAAGTCAAAAATTTTGAACTACAATATTAGAATTTTCATTTATTTTTTTTTTGATTTAGGTATAGGGGTGGAGAACAGAACCGAATCTAGACTGGGTCGTTGGGAATTAATGTTTAATGCTTCAAAAGACGTCAACAAATAAATTACAATTAACCGTTCTCTCTTTCTCATTCTCATCAAAATGGGGTAGTTGAGGATCTCGAATTTCGGGTGACACTTGCCGCAAATCCTATTTTAATGAATGTAGACGAAGCTTTATAACTGGTTACTACCAAATTAAAGTTGTATTTGAAACTTTAACCGAAAATGACGTTCAACTTTATTGCTTTCACTTCTTCAATTGTAAGGATTTCACTAACTATCTCAATTCGATAATTTAATGGGAACGATAATAAAAATAAAATGAAATTACCGTTCGCAATAATGGAATCATAGACTAGATCCTAGTATGAACAACACAATTGCGCCAAATTAAACTGGCTAGTTATGAAAACAGTGGCTGGGGGTTCGTTACTAGATATTCATCATTAGTTGGAGAATGATGTCAACCCCTACCATCCACATATAGAAGTACACAAATCTACTATGTCACTGTAAAACCGGAGGCTATTGATTACGTGTTTTGTAATTGCTAACCAAGGGAGAGATGACGGTTGGCATAATTATGCGGTCACGATCCACCCTAATTACACAACAATTGTTGGCAATTTTCATCATTTCATACACTTTACTCTACTATTGATATTGATATGAAATGTTTTAATTCGAACGAAAAAACCTATAGGGTGGGTTAGTGTGGTTGCTACAATCGCCCACAACTCCGGCCCTATAGTAATTATTTGTAGAGGGTTCTCTTAATCCGAATAAGTAACCGAGTTTAGCAGCAATTGCTCAATAATTCATCAACGGACAGGATCGAAACGACGGCTTGCGAAACAGTAACTCTATCAAAGTAATACTACATCAAATACAAACAATTTCTACAAGTGTGGTGGTGGAAATATTGCAATATCGATGAATTAGATTACTTTCTAACATCGGTAAAAGGGTAAGAAACTTGTGGGGTGTAAGTGTGCCCACAACCTTGTCATTCGAGCGATAGAGTTACCACCGGAACACTTGGGAATTTAACAAATTACCCGAGGCACGCAACGAAACCTTTACACACCATATAGAGGTAGATGTAGACAGAATTCACAAATACTAACAAGTTGCTGACAAATTATACGAGTCTTGTATCTAGTCATATGTTGGCAATATAACGGCTTTAGTTCAAATTTTGAAGACGTGTCATATTCACAAGGGGTTGTTATTATCCACACACCCGATACACTAATTTAGATTCAACATATCGGACAATATGAGGGCTATAATTTCAAATTAACTCATAGCAATAAAGCCGAACTATTACAATTTAAATGTAGTCATTTTGTAACTAATAGTTGGAATAAAACAATTTCGTCAATTTTATTTGTTAGATCGAACGTCATTGGAAATCGAAATAAATCATATCGCACCATCTCTTGCTATTGTAAAGAAATATGAAGCTTGTAATTTTAAAAACGGAACGTATTTGTACACGTCCAAATCTATTCGAATCTAATAAAATTAATCTAAACAAGAAATAACGTTCGATTCGGATAGAAACGGGCGTTCGGGGGTGGAATCAAAAGACAATCGATAATTTCATTGCAGCTGATTCTTTTCTCTACTACAACTGGGCTCAATTTCCGTATAAAATTGTAATTTTCTTAAATTTTCTTGTTGGCGGTGGTGGGGTGATTTTGAGTTCTATTTACAAAATAAAGGGTTGTTAATAACGGAACGTGCACGAGCGTGAAATGTCGATTAATAAGCACAACAACATCGACGATAATTTAGGTGAGTTTGTCAAGACGTGAAAAGGCAACCGATGTAAGGCCTTAGAAGAAAGGGTTGAAGCCTATACCGTCTAGCATCTAGTCAAAGGTTTACACTAATTAATCTGAGTCTCTCCATATCTCTGTTTTATAACAAAACTATTTGTTGTGTAATTTGTCAACAAAAATACAACTACACTTCAAAGGTGGAATTGTCGATTTTCGTTAGAATTATTGGACTCAATAGCAGGTAAGGTATTCGAAATATGGATGGAATCAATGCAAGGAATGGAGATTAAATATCAATATAGCATAGTAACTTGGTTGGTCACGTGTATTCTTGGGTAATTAACACATATTCAGGGATGTTATTGCTTGAGAATACACGTAGCTGACAAGTGACAACGTCAACGTCTTCGTTCGAGACAAAGATGGAAATTTACTAAATGGAAATGCGAACTTATCCACAAACCACCACCTATACTTGTTTATATTGAAACATATGTACGTATGCATAAACAGAAGTTCCAATATCCCTCTATATCGTTGTGTCTCTCTATTTAATAGTATAACTAACTTACATTATGGTGAATTAATCGGTAAAGCTTTCATCTAATAATCAGCTTAAGCACGTACGTACAATATAGATGATTATAGGCGATACAATATAACAAACTATAAAGCTATGTTTTAATCAATTATAATACATTTAGGGGTAGATGCAAGCAACCCAAAATCGGATATTGTTAAAAATGTCTTTGTAAACTTTACAACTTTTGTTAATATTGCAATTATTTAAAACAAACGTATATAATTATAATGAAATCAGCTTGAAAATACACTGGAAACTAAAAATAAATTCTACCGGACTTATCCAATTATAAGTGGAAAGAAAATACGAGAAACCTCCCTGGATCTATAGAGTTAAAAATACGACAGTACAACTAGACAGTGTATTGTTTCAATTAAAATAAATGCAATTAATTTCGGTACCTGCATTGAGCAAAAATCAGAAGATTCTGCCAGTTTTGGCGTTTATTCTAGTCTGGAAGTTCCATGAATTTCGGAAATTATAGCGATTTTCAGCCAGAGTTCGTGGGGCGGCTGTTTCTCAAAATCTAGCCTCGAACTTAGAAGTCTCAAGAATTTGTTGAAAACTGCTATTCACCGAGTAAGATTTCATAAGTTACGAATTTCGATACCTTTGGGAACCCAAAAATGTTTGAAATTCTCCTACAATTGCCAAATTTGATCGAGGAGTGAGATTAACTCTTAAAAAATTTCCTAAAGCTATTTTAGAGTAGTTAAATGGTAGAAGAATCATTAAGACGATTTAGAAATGTTGTAAAACCGGTATGAAAACATAAATGATAATTGAAATCAAAATTTTAAGGTTATAATTCAAGTAAACAGAAATGCCAACTCACTTTTTTGAGAGCGCGCATTTCGAAATTATCAGGCTTTAAATTGATTTTCCAAGAGTTAATTGCAGTTGGTGAAAAAGAATTCAAACAGCGTTATCAATGTCATTTCGACATTCAAATAAAACCCGGAAAATCGGTAACAGTATTAGTAAATAAAAGAGTTTTAAATTTCCGGTAAATAATACGCTCGATTGGAATAATTGATAGATCTAAGAGACAGACTAACAAGGAAAAATCCAACAGACAAATTGATTTTCTGTTTTGTTTTATGTGTTATGATTATTAATAAAAACCGTGTGTATTTTTGTTGTTTTTACATTGATAACTGTCATAGTATTTACCAAAACTCTATCGTCGATCATTCTCATTCAACATTTGATGTTGGAAATTGAAAAGGGACGATTATGTCGGCGGTTGTGGATCTATTTGCTTCTAACAAACACAATGAAGCAACTCTACGTTTAAACTTCAACCCCTTCTGTGTTATTTGTCTACCATTAATAATCCAGTTCAGTGACATTAATTGTTATTTTGGCAGATTTACTCAATTTGAAACCGTTTAGATGACGGCGAAATTTCTTTTTATCGTGTATCATTAAAGAAATGTTTTTCCCACATTAATATCGCTCATTTCGATAAAATAATCTATTAACGCTCATTAAATTCTAGACATTTATAAGTATGAAATGTCTATTTTCCAAGTATTGTTTTTATTCTAGAGCAAATACAGGCATATTTACAAATATATGTTTGGAAAGAGGAAGCGAGACGCCATAAAAAGATGAACACAATAATATACGAGACAAAGTTACCGAGAATTCGTCAATTTACTGGTCCCCTATATCCTGTATCAGTTTCATTTTATTTGACGACAAATAAACAGCAGAAAAGCTGTCCCGACAGCCAATTAGGACGGGAATAACGTACGATAAATTCGATGAATCCGCTATTGCCGATCATGTAGAGGTGCAGGCAAAAGAACCGATGGAGAAATTGATGCAACAGTTCTTTAATAATTGGTGCGCTCATCACCCCCTGATCGCGTACAGTCGAGGCTTCCACTGGGAATATTTTTATTCGAAAAGTAAATATTTTCGTTTGGCAGAATGGAAAAAGTGTCTAAATGCGTAAGCGCGTGTATGTTTCATTTGTCGGGTGTGCTGATGAATTAATTTCTATAATGGGTAGAGTTTTTATGTGAAATATTTCCGAAAAACCGGCCATAAGAATGGAAATGTATTGGAAACGTTTTTTCTACTTTCGATGATGATGAATACGGGTTTTAACCGGCGGCAATCCCCTAAAACTGTTCAAAAATTGAACAGTCACATTTATTGGGAGAATTCGCAATGAATCTGGACAAAAAGTTTTAATTATTTCGTTTTTCTAATGCTGGCCGACACGATCCGGTGGCGTTTAACACCCACCGACGCGAAAGTAAACTAGAATTCCAAACAGCATGGAGTATCTTTAAATAATACATTGTTCCTGAGATTGAGACAAATGGAGCGGAGAGAGATTAAACGTTGTACTGTAATGTTGGAGTGAATAAGGAATATACAATGTTAGTATAGGATAGTGGGGTACGGAAAACTTGGAGGGATGAATGACAAATAAACCGAGAAATCCTATGAATTACAAAAGAGTGTCTCTGGTTACTGTAATTTGGCTCAGGTTCTCTCTCTTAACTTGCTTGCTTGCTCAACTTCAGTTTATCTAAAACCAAAACGAAATTAAAGTGGAAATTACCCGATGTTTGTAAAACGTATTTGAGACGATTGCAAATCGGTCGCTAGACGACGACGATGTGTACTTATTCAAATTGACAAAACGGAAATGTGAAGACGGTTTAAATGGGAATTTCCACCGCCAATCGTTGACCAATAATACTATTGGCAATTATGCGCCAGTAGTGGACTTTTCCGAAGAATTATGTTGATTTTCTTCGGCAACTTTGTGTGTGTATAAAGCGGAAGAATAGGACCGGCTGTAGTGGAAAACCGTGATTGATGTTGTGTTGGCGGGTACGGTTCATCGCTGCTATACAGAAACTGGCGATAACCGACCTATGATGGATCGTGCCCACTCACCCTCGCTCATCAAACATCATCCCCATCTAACCCGATTCTAACCACAATCAACCAATTATCATACTAAGAATATTACTTTCGCTTTTATTTTCTAGCCGTCCTAGAACACATTAATATCTACGAAATAAATCAACCAAATAATTCGTACGATTTGATGCAAAGCGACATGTTGACAAAGATTTTGGTCGGTTGCAGGAAAGCCGTTTTACTCTTTGATAACAACTAGAAGGGACGGAAACGGATACAACGATGACAATAACATACCGTAGTTGTCTTGTCCACAGGCTTAAAGCCAGCTTTGTCGTCATATTGCTTCTTATATTTATCTATTTCTGACTTTTCCTATAAATCTGACAATCAATTATCATTCAATATAAAGAACATTAAATTTTCTATATTTTTATCAAATGTGCGAGATACCTTTATGATGTGGGTTAGCCTACAAATTTTGTATCTAACTAACCGTATAATCGCCGAAATCGGGTAACGCTCCTGTTTGTCGAATTTATTTATTCTTGTTATGAGTACTTGAATGAAGTAACAATTCTAAAATGATGGAACGAACGAAATTCCAAACGTCAAGTCATTGTACTTGTAATTTAATAAATTCCACCCGAATATTTATGCCGGCAAAAAAATTGAATAATTCTGTAATTTTGGAGCAAATAAATGACAATTTTTCTTATTAAATGTCCACCGTTAATTAATCTCAAGGTAGATGAATTTTATGAGTTTCTTGAAAAATAAAAACAACTTTCCAGACTACTCCGCCTAGTTCGGTGGCATTTCTCTGGATAGAACTACAGAAACAATCTCAAAGCCCATCAAATCTATTCTATTGTGTATTTTCTAGATAATATCCGATTTTTTGACGGTAAACAAGAAATTGGAATATTTTCGGGTTTTAAACTTTAATTATTAACTAATAACTGTTCGAAAATTGGTAGAAAATCAACATATTGCGCGAATCGGCAACAACAGCGTTTTGATTGAAAGTTTGCCAAAGTTTTACATTAAGACAACCGAACATCTGTTAATGTGAAAGAAGAAAAGGGTGAAACGGGAGGGTTACAATAGGTGAAGTGGGCAACGTAATGAAATACGAGACCGATCAATACTCCGCAGAAGGCTGATTAAATAGCTAACTTAACAGGATATTGCTATCCAAATTGTCACCGTTGAAGCATTATGGCCAGTTTCGTATTGCAAAACGAACTTTTACTATTATCGATAATTTTCCTTTTAGAAAAAATCAAATAATTTCGGTTTTATTGTTTGTACGTCTCTACTTTATTCGTTATTTTCGTTAAAAAAAAATCCCGCCTATCTATCAGCATAGATTTCAACCAGTAATGGCAAAGTAAATAAACTGATCCTACAATTGATCCTTGTAACCGGAAACAGCACTCCATTCCCGGAAACACCTCGACATTGTACTCAAACAATAGCGTTGTTCCTTTCCTGTTTACCGCCTACTACTCCACGATTCCTCCAACTTGCTCTATAAAATGTTATTTTATGCCCGCTTCCACTCACTATTTTGGCAAAACTTCATAAAATTTAAGACTAGAAATAGAATTTAGTTAAAGCCTGCAAGTAGTGAAAGGGATTTTAAGTCATTCGTTCTCAATAAATTTAGCTATTAAGCTGCGATTAATCTATTCTTGCCAAATTCTTGATGTTTAATCGGGGATTTTTGAGATAACTGTTTTAAGTTACTAATTTAGCTAATTCTAGTAATGCACTTTTAGAGATGAATTGTTCACATTTTTCTCTTAAATCAGATTCACTAGAGAGCTCAACTCATCATAGCCGATATTTCAACATATTCCCGTTCTAGATCATCAGTTTTGATTAAATCTTAGTCGCAAAATTTAGCCTACCTTCGACTGAATCGTGAATTATATGAATGAGTCATTTGCCATTTCGGTATTTTTGTCATTTTCAATGTAATTGAAGACTTGCTTCTTCGAAAAAATTTTGATTTATTTTAAACCCGAATCTTGACACATTTTTTAAGCTTCTTTTAGATCAATGATTCTTAACCTTTTACCAAACGCAGTTCGGTAAATTATCCACAAATAAAGTTGGTTGAGAGACACTGTTGTAAGTTATCAGAAATATTAGAAGAGAAACATTGATAGAGTCTACAGGAAATTTGTATTTACTCCTTTTTCATAATTATAAGAGCGGTAATGTTAGTAGAGCAAAGCTCAAAGAAGACGACGCCAGTAAAGAAGTCTCGGTATTGATAGCAAATTGGCCATATTACTTGTTTTTACGGCATCTTTTAAAGCGACGCGAAAAAAGAGGTTGATAATGAAGTGAAGGTTGGACGATTCTGTTAGTAGTCTAGATGAGGAATATATTCGAAAATAAGGCAGATAGCCGCCATTTCCGTCTATATTATATAGATTTATATATCTATATGTATATACCTCTATAAAGTGGATATAAGAAGAAGTGAAAGCCTGAGGGTGTTGTGGGTAATTATGTGGTTCAAAGGGAGAGACAAGCGAGCATCGCAACGCCAGCCGGCAAACGCAGTAATTAGAAATCGGTTTCAGCTTAGATGCCTTTTGTTCATCTCTTCATACGAATGATATTGCCTCCTTTCACTTTACAAAGGAAACTAAAACATAAAGTAAGTCGATAGGAAAATTAACTTATTGCATTTGAAACGATAAAGTTCTATAGGAATGAAGGCGGACGTCAATCATCAAACCAATCGACACACGGGGAATTTACAAAACTGTACATTTATGTATTTTATTTTTGTTTTTTAACAACAACCACAACACAAGAAAACGAAAACCCTAAGCGAATATAACGGGAAATTGTGTTGGCATATAGGCAACTGAACGAAATCAAAAACGATTACCGTCTTAGACCGGCAACGATGGGAAATCGCATGCTAAAGATTCGGAAGAACGCGGAATTTTGAGCAAACACCTCACTAGACACTCAGTCGTATTCTTTAACTCTCTAATTTGTCTACTTCTATTAAACTGTTTACTATAAATTCTAGTTAACGAAATTAATAGAAATGATCGAATTTAAGAGTCTCGCTCGAGAGGTAGTTCAAATTTTCCTCTTTCTTTGTAAATTTACAATCTTCGTTCGATAGACGTATGAGAAATCAGCCGAGAAACAATCACTTTCATCTAGCCGATCATAAGTCACGAAACCACATCACAAACTTGATCACTTTAGACGCTATTTTCCGAAAAACGGAAAATAAAATTAAAACGGGAATAGGTTGATCGAGAAGCCTTAACTTTTCTTGATCTACCAATATGTGTTTCATTTGATTTTATTGATTATACAGGCAGTTGTACTACTGAATGTTAACACATTTTTTGGCTAAAAAGACGGTTTTTCGCAATTATCAGAAAATTCCAATTGATTTCCCAAATTTCATGGGGTTAAGGACATACAAAATTGAATTCTGAGTCGAATGAGATATGTCCCGTTTCGATATCTTTTGTCGTTTTTGAGTTATCCTCATTGTTTCTTATGGGAGATTGAATGTTACCGTTTTCTTCGAGCGACAATCTTAAGAGACTGTGTTGTTGTTATGGTAACGTATCTGCAAAAAGTTACAGAATACGATTGATGGTCTCATTAATTTGGGTATTGGGGGTTCTTCAAGATTGTAGCAAATATTCGATTAAAATTTAGCTCACTACATAAAATAAACATATTGATTTTAGAAATTCAATATATTTTCAAGACGTATAATATCCCCGTATTTATTATTATTATAAATATTCTTCTTTGATACATTCCTATAAACGAACACATAAACAACCTAGATACGGTTATGATTGTGTTTTGATATATTCTACCAGCAATTGTTGAATATCCTATTTTTGTGATACCTTAGAACTTAGTTTTCTGTGTAAAATATACGGTGCGTATTTATATCTATACATATACCAATCGACAATAACAACAACAACAACAATATTCAAACTTGTTGTATACGTGTTGCATTTTACAATAGAAACGAGGTCCCAAGATACAAAATATAAAGTATAAGACTTCACTTTGTGCTTTTTAAAAAATAACTTGCTTGTTTACGAAAATTGGGTATTACCTGTACAATTCGTTAAATCAAGCTTCTTTTTCCGTTCTACAAATACATTGTTAGTTCTATACCTCTGTAGAAATATAAAGGAGAATGGAAATATAAGGCGAAAACCGACAAATGTTGTTATAACGTTCAACTAGTTGGTCGATAATTATAACAATTTATATTAGTTTTTTTTTTAAGTTTGTTGAATAGTCATCAAAAATTCGGTTGGTTAATTTAATTTATTTCCGGTCAAAATAGACGTTTTTGCCGAATTGAATCACAATCGCTTTTGTAAAGGGTCCGACCACAACGGCCCATTACTCTGATTAGAAATTCGTACTCCTCCTACTACTACACTATACGATATTGTGAATACACAAGCATATGTATCATCATCTGCCTCATCCTTTTTAACTTGCTCCTTAACGGAACAGCGTTACGTATTTCCCATTTTTCAGCCATCCAGACATTGAATGATAGAGGATTGGATCGATGCGTGCATTATCAGAAAATGCAGGCCTTCCAGTTCAATGATCGAAGCGTAACACTTTTAGCCAACCGACCAGCAAAATTACTGATTGACGAGATACAATGTAATATGCGATATTTTGTGGTTGTTCATATTTATCGTTTTCGCTCTTGTGAAACAACCAAAAACTAGACTAGTGATGGCATTGGCGATGTTGAGAGTAAGAGTCATCAAGAGTCAGGGTGCCCAGGTAGAGCCTGTTAGTCGCTATGGTAACAATTCCTGCGGCCAACAACAATGAAACCTTACGTCATCAAAGTTTCCATAGTATATTTAATTTTAGGTTCTGTTTTTGTTGCGAATTTTATTTGCTGTCGGGCAAAAGTCAAGTTCATACGTGTGTATGTGTGTGTGGAACGTGTATGGAAAGGGAGGGATACTAAAAGAGCGCTACTGCCGTCTGTTGCCTACTCTTATTTTCATACAAAACTCGCATTGGCCCTTTTTTACACGTATTCATACATACCTCTACAGTAATTTGGTTAAAGGATTGTTGTTGTCGTATATAGCCTTAAACCAAACTACAACAACTCAACTAACTGGAGCTGCTGTAAATCCTCAATTTGGAATTTTTTATAGAAAAGAATAAAAGGAAAGGCAGCAACCACAACAAATAAATTTCCTTTCATCATTTTTATTTTTTTATTTCGATTAATTCACATTGTTCCAACAACTATTTTTATATACAACAAATTACGCTAAAAGCCAATCGGTCTAAATTATATACACAAATATTCGGGGGCAAAAAACTCCCGAAATACTCCACAACCGTACAATAACGCTTACAATTGATCTGAACCGCCGTTCGGTGTTTGAGACGCGTTCGTTTGTATTGAAGCAACAGCCGTTTCAACACCGTCCGGTGTTTGTGCTTCAGTTGATTCGGTTATTGTTGATACTGTTTGACTTGAATGTGTTGTTGTTATCGGTTGGGCATTAGTACCAACTGATGTTGCTGTTGATGTTGTTATTGTTGTTGACAATGTTGTCGTTGAAGTACTCACTTGATGACTAGTAACCGATGTTTGAGTTGTTGCAGGTCTCATCACTGATAACAATTGTGTTAAACGCATTGTTATCGGTGCGATTTGTGAAGGCCCCGGTTGGGCTGGTTGAGTTGCTACACTTGGACGAATCTCACCTTGTTCCTGTTGTGGTTCTTGTCGTTGTTGTTGCTGCTGCTGCTGCTGCTGTTGTTGTTGTTGCTGTTGTTGGCTATTACGTATAAGAAATTGTTGGAAATGAGCCTGTTGTAAAATTACTGGCAATTCATAATGATGGAAAAAGTAGACCATCGAATGCTGAAGAAGAATAAAATAATTATCGATCCACTATAATTTTTTCAATAAAAATAAATGACAATTGACATAATATTTTGTTTTGTTTTCAACCCGTTCACTCTAGAAACAAATGTTGATGCATACGGCAAAATATATGAAAATAATTGGAAAATACAAAATTAAATTTATGATTGCGAAACAGGAAATACACGAGAATAAATTCTATTTGTAGTAATATTTAAAACGTGACAATATCATACAACTGTCAACTCTAACGTTTTTTCTCTCCTTCTCCGTTTTATTTTTTATAAATAACATTGTCGGAAACACGGAGACGTCCTTTCTTTTAGATAATACAAGGAAATAAAAGACAAGAATACCTGTTATTTTTCATTGGATAGAAAAGTCCATCTCTGATTTCTCGAACCTAAATTGGTACACATATGTATATATGTATATAAAAGTCGTGCTGAGAGTTTAAATTACGATTTCAACATTAGAAAATGGAAATGTCAAGATTTATCATTGGGTTACAATAGTTTGAATATCCTCTACATAAAAGAAAATCTATTAAAATACAACATTTTCCAACCATAAAACCAATAAAAATCCCCTAAGATGTCTTTTAATAAATAAACAGAAACGATAAATAAACCGCAACTCATGTTAAAAAACCAACAATTCTCATCAAGTTGTTTCATTAAAATATCTCATAATAACGAATACAATACAAATAAAAGCGATATCACTCTATTTCCGATTATTCGCTCAAATTTCCTCGAAAATAACAATTTTTTACAATAAACAACTATAATTATTAAATTTCGACTCGATTTATTTTCTTATTATTCCAAATTCTTACCTGTATGAACAGCCAAGATGTTACTAAAGCCAAGCTACTGTATTGACCATTGAAACGATAGTGGTAAGCATAGAAAGAGAAGTGGTATAAGTAGAAAAATCTGAAACAAAAATTGTTGTTTTTTTGGTAATTGATTTACACAAAATAAACTAAAGAATGTGTTAATTTTCAGACCGCCCGTAGTTTATTAAACTGGTCCACCCCCGACGTTTTACCCTTATGCACTATAACATTGTTTTTCGATTACTAGCAACAGTGTAAAAGCGTTTAAGTGATGGAATAAACGAAACCGAGAATGCAATAGGAACGGCTATAAAAGACATTTGTTTAGACATGAATTCAAGTTAATTAAAACAATAACAATACATGTAGAGAGAGAGAGTTGGCTAAATTTCGATAGAACACAGTATTAAATGGTTATTTTTCAAAATTTTATTGACTCATTAAAACAATTCACATTCATTGTCCAACATACGAATTTTCCCATTTATTCAATAGAAAAAAAGAGGAAATTGTAAATTTAGTCCGGCGCATCCACCATTATTACAACGTAGAGTTTTTAAAATTGCACGAAAGCCCGGACGGGAAAGAATATCGGCCTCTTATTCATTGTCCAATACAAGAACTCTTCCATTTATTGAATAAAATGGAGGAAAGTACAAATTTGTCGCAGCGCATCCACCATTAATGCAACGTGAAGTTTCAAAAATTGCACAAAAAGCCACAAATTTAACGAAATTATAGGAGAAAATATCGGCCTTTTATTCACATTTGTTGCCCAGCATAAGAACTCTTCCATTTATTGAATAAAACAGAGGAAAGTATAATTTTACCCCGGCGCATCCACCATTATTGCAACGTAGTTTCAAAAATTGTACAAAAAGCCTCAAATTCGACGAAATTATAGGAGCAAATATCGGCTTTTTATTCACACTTATTGCCCAACATACGTTTTTTTCCATTTATTCAATAACAAGATAGAAACAATGAAGCCCCACAGAACCGCCACTATTGCACAAAAATCTCAGAAAATTTAAATATTGGGAACAAAATATCGGCTTCCTATTCACAATTATTGTCCAGCATAAGAACTCTTCCATTTATTGAATAAAACAGAGGAAAGTATAATTTTACCCGGCGCATCCACCATTATTACAACGTAGTTTCAAAAATTGTACAAAAAGCCTCAAATTCGACGAAATTATAGGAGCAAATATCGGCTTTTTATTCACATTTATTGCCCAACATACGGTTTTTTCCATTTATTCAATAACAAGATAGAAACAATGAAGCCCCACAGAACCGCCACTATTGCACAAAAATCTCAGAAGATTTAGATAGTGGGAACAAAATATCGGCTTCCTATTCACAATTATTGTCCAGCATAAGAACTCTTCCATTTATTGAATAAAACAGAGGAAAGTATAAATTTACCGCGGCGCATCCACCATTATTGCAACGTAGTTTCAAAAATTGTACAAAAAGCCTCAAATTCGACGAAATTATAGGAGCAAATATCGGCTTTTTATTCACATTTATTGCCCAACATACGGTTTTTTCCATTTATTCAATAATAAAACAGAAACTATGAATTTGGTCCCACAGAACCGCGACTATTGCACAAAAATCTCAGAAGATTCAAATTGTGGGAACAAAATATCGGCTTCCTATGCATAATTATTGTTCGGCATAAGAATTCTTCCATTTACTGTAAAAAAGGAATTTGTGAATTTAGCCCGGCGCATCCGCCATTATTGCAACAGCGATTTTTAAGTTGCATAAAAGCCCTCAAAAAGCTTAATTTGAATGTAATTATAGGAAAAGAATATCGGCTTTTTATTGCTTGATTACAAAAGAATTTCATGTTAGTGTCACAACTTCAAACGAAACACTAATCATTGGAGGATAGTCGAAAACATAAAAATGCAACACGAAATTATGATGGAACTATAAAAATAATGTTCAAAGAAATTTTATAGGGTACCGGTGAAATTTACTACAACTGTTTCTGACAATAAAGCGACTACAAAGAGGGAAGAGATTGAGAAACTTATTTAGAAATCTTGGGTAATTTCACAACAAATCGTGAACGTTGGCCCTTCATTAACGATCAAGAATTCATTAAGGCTATTTTCTAAGTTTACAACAAATAATTAATCGAAATTATGGCCAACGAATCAAACTCGAAACTATTAAATAACTAAGTTATCAATTTTCATCGTAGTAGAAGTTGTATTAGATTACAATTTCTAGATTATTACTGTGGAGGATTTGAAGAACCGAACGCAAAGAATTAGATAATCGTTTAGCCAAAACGATTAACTTCAATTGATAATCTCATAATATACGAAAAGCCCTCATAAACATAATCACCACGAACTCTATCACTAAAGTAAACAGCATACACTTCATTAGATAGAAGATGATCTCCAGGTTATAGTGTTTATGGACAAACATGGTCCATCGGTGTCACGTTTGTATCGAACGTTCGTGATTGGCTTAAGTTGTATGTTGTTGTCGTTGATCGCCTCAACCTACCCACATATATGGACAGTATATTGATATGAAAAAGGCGATGAAAAAAACACGAATCAGACATATTTGTAGAACTATTTGTATTTGTATCGACAAATCTTACACTTATTTCTCTCTGATTCCAAATCTGAACTCCATTTTCAGACATCAAATTATTTCTTTTATACGAATTTTATACGTCTGTTCTACCTTTATACGCTCAAACAACTTGTCTCTCTTTATCTTACAGGTAATGAAATCCAATGCCTTCGCTCTTTCGACTCTTCCGCCTCGATCTATCCTTGTTTTGTCTCATTATTTGAGCAGAAAAACTGTCCGTAATTCAATATTATTTATTATTTAGGTGCTCACATTAGCTTTCTGGTGTCGATTTACAAAACGAAGGTGGTATTTTGTCGATAACTTGACGTTTGCTATTGTCGGTTGTTCAACTAGAGAAAAATGAGACTGAACCGACGATGCATTAGTATTGAACTTACTAACTAACAAAATAACAATAGATTCATAGACAAAAAACTTCAATAATAGCATCCATTATCAGTATCTCTTAAAATTCCATCGAATATTGTTTACTTGTATCAATTACATTCAGTTTAATTAAACAAATTTCACGTTCCATTTGAATAAGAAAATTAAACAAATCCACACCTGATGTTGAAATTTACCAATCTGAGATTTGTGGTCGATAATTTCGTTTCAACGTGTCGTATTGCAAAAAGGTATACACTTACAAGGCAACATTTTCTATCTAACTTACCCTCAATTCTTATGTGATGTAAGAGGCGCGTCATCGCTGCGGGATATCACAGAATTGATTGAATTTTAGGGTAGTATATTGGTATCAATAACATAGTCATGCTGGAGAAAAGTGATTACTATATATATATATGAAGGGGTTACAACAACACCCTTAAAACATACGACTTGAATTTTCCATTAGAATTTTTACTAGGAACAACACTTGTTTTGTTTATTTTCGTGGAAAATATTGCGATATTGTTAATATTTAATTTGTTGAATAAATTAACCTCCATGATAAATCATTTCGATTTACAAATTCTATTATAATCTCATTTTTCTATGCTCAATCATCTTTCAAAATATCCCATCTTTTAGTTAATCTCATTTTTCAGCTGGACGACATCGTCTGAATAGTGACGAAAATGTATCAATCTCTGATATTCTTGCTGTTTTTTCCTGTTTTCATCATTCCTTCTTCGTCTGATTTACGATTATTTACAAAAGAAGAAATATCAACGATTCGTGTAGATCGAGAAAAAGACGAAATAGATTATGGATAGAAAGAGGAGAGATATAAGTATGTGCGAAGGGAGGATTAGAGAGTTTTCTATCTTCTCAAAGCGACACACAAGTTGGACAATGGTAGTCTCATATGTACAGTTCCTGTGTCAAAGACATATTTAAATCACCATGTATTCCATTCACAATGGAATACATATTTTTCTACTTTCGTATAAGACGTGAACGGCGGCCAAGATATCTTTAGTATCAAACGACGTTGATACGTTTGTATTTACTTGAAAAACTGAATAATATGGTAAAAAGACGGATTTATTTATATCGCTACAGAAATCTTTACCGAAAAATAAAATCCACAAACATACCCGAAGATAGATTTAATCTCTAAGCGACAGGACCAGTAGTCGGTAAATTTTGACCAACGATATCTCATTAATTTTGAAAGGAAAATTCAAGCTATTTGGCTTGCTCGAAAGAGCATTCAAGCTTATTAAGAGAGATCTTATAGTTTTGGATAATATTGCGGAAATTTCGAGTTATAGATGAAAATCTGGAAGTTATTTTAAAATTTTCCCCCATAACTCAGTTTATATACATTTGTTTTCAATGAATATGCATCGATATCAATTGGAAGAGATTTCCAAATATACCAATTTCCCACTTAACTCTGTAGTTTTCCGGAAATCAACCTCATATTCATTGAAAACCAATACACTGAATTATGGGGGAAAATTTAAAAAAACCTATCTATAACTCAAAATTTCCACCATATTTTCCAAAATTATAAAATCTCTCTTAATCAGCTTGAAATGTTCTTTCGAACACGCCTAAAAACTGGAATTTTCGTTGGAAAATTACCGAGATATCGTTCGTCAAAATTTACACTTTTAGTCATGTCGTTTGAAATAAACGGTTCAAATCAATTCGATGTAATAATTGATTAAATAAATTGTCTTAAAAATCGTTTTCTCCAATTAATTTTAACGTAATTTGAGTAATTTTCTAATTTATTTTTGTATTTGGAAAATCATCATTATCATTGTTGTTGTTGATGTCGTCCTCATCATTTCTTTTCTTTTATCCATTCAAAAAGACACACTTAAAAATAATTTGTTTGTCCTTTTATACACAGAGACAGGATAAAGATAGAAGAATTCGAATCTTCTTTTCCAAGCCGGTTGCTAAGAAATTAAGATGTCTCTTGCTAATTATTTTTCGCATCGCAGCAAATAAACAGTAAGGATAATGCAATACGGCAGATAACCCCGAGCTTTTTTCTCTTGAATCTTTTCCCTTTATATTACAGTTAATCCTTACCAACAAAACAAGTAATTCTCATTTATTACGAATTAAATTAATATATAGAATATATATTTTTTTAATTATTACTATTGTTAAAATTACATTAAAACCAATTCTCTTGTAGAAGTTCAAATATCTCAGTTTACTTTAACGATTGAAACAAATAGGTGTCTGAAACACGTGAATCTAACCAGTCACATGTTTGAAGCACGTGCTTTATTCATCCATTAGAATTACATTATCGCATATGTATATGATAACACGAAAGTGTCATTCGCAGGTATTTCGTGTTAATTTGACTAATTAATTTTACATATTTTAGTAATGATTCGATTGAATCGAATTTTTTCCGATTCCGATTGTTTCTATAAATTAACAACAAGTTAAATTTATACGAATCCCTATTGGAAAACGGGGAAAAATTGTAATAAATTCGTTTTATGTACTGGAAAAGGATTAAATGTCTATTAAACTAACAGTTTCGCATGCGCTACTAGAAGGATTTATGCTAGCAGATATCAGATAATCTCTTTACAAATTATTTTAACGTTTGATCCAACGTTTGATGAAACAAATTAGCGTGCAACTTTATATATCCTCTAATATAATCGAATTTATTCTATTATTTCAATCCACTATCTCTATCGAAACGACAAATTATCTCGCTCCTAGACTTCCATCTAACTGTGTGTAATAATAGAGTGCCGCCAACGAAACTATCATCTAGTATAGTTGAGCGTCGCCGTTCCGACGCCCCCATGACGTCAATTGTGAAATACTTTCGTTGTCCTTTTATATTAACAACAATAACAACAACAACAACCCTTAAACAATAACAAACCAATTACATTCAAGTTTTATTAGGAAATAAACTAGAATACAATCGGTGGGATTAAAAGAAAAATTCGATTTTAGAACCGCCTATAGGGCCTTACTACAAAAGATAATTCACAAATACAACAACAAAAAACGGACATAATAAGACAAAAGTAGTAACAGGAAAACGAAAATTAGATGACGGTTTCCTGATATTTTAATCAGGATGCATTCAAACCAACTTAACTAAAACATGTGAACGAACGTTAGTAACAGCAATGGAAACTTTTAATAGAATTTTGATTATATTCGGTAGCCGTTATTCAGTTTTAGATGATTACAAAATTAATGTTGATCGTGGCAAATTTTAATATCCATACATGAATGGGATTTTAACGATTTTTTCGGGAAATTTTCGAGTTTTCCAACGAATTGCCAGTCGAAAATGCACATTGTATTTGGAACAATTACCGTAAAGTTTTAATACTTGAACGGTAGATTAGATTAATAGAGCGTTAGGAGTTATAATGGAAACAATAGAGATTTATTATAGAGAGTAGGTAACATGGAATGAATTTGTAAGATGGTTTGTTATATTTCGAGATACCAACAAAATATCGACTGGACTTTACGATAATCTCTAATATAATTTTGAATAAATGCAGTTAACTATCGGATAGATTAAATGGTATGTATGTTCACTGATTATGGAAATAAGGGTCCTATTATTCGTTTAACATAAAATTTACACCAGTTATTAACATATTAATAGTAGACATTATTGATCGGAAATTTGATTTGATTTTTAATTATTTTGTAGGGTAACCCTCACTATTATCATTATTATTATTGTTTACAGAATAATAATTACACCCACTTTAGATTTGACCGTCATATAGGCGCCATAGTTTAGCCTTTCCACCATACAATGATAATTTATGACGACAGTACGCCATCTATCATTAGCTAATGAACATTGAATGAACCCCAATTCATACCCAAACTGATCTGCTTGTTGTTTATTAGAGGGCTGTTATTATAATTTGTTTGATTTGTGAAACAAGCTTTCAAATTCAACATGAAATAAAACCATGAAAATAGTGATTATCGTACACTTGAAACCATCATTACTTTAGTTGAATAAAAATGGATGGATCGTTTGTTCCATTTATGACAAACTGATCAAATAGAAATGAAATATATAGCGAATATACACTCGTCAATCATACTTGTATGAATGTTACACGTTCAAGTTTCTAGCATTATTTACAAAAAGAAATTTCGGTAAAATTCCATAAAATTAATTTAATTTATAATCAACGAAATACAAACTAAAATAAATTCGTTACGTACAAATATAACGTTCTGGCATGCATTCAGACAATATAATTAGTAATATTATCTTGCAAACTACTAATTAAATTGTCCGTTCAAAAATCCAAGTGATTGTTACAGGTTGGAAGACGTTAATTAACTCACCATGTTTATCGTGTTATTATTTCCTAAAGCAAACTTCAAGTATTCTTTTTCCTATTTTTTTTTTTTTAAATATAAAAATTTCAACATAATTCTACTAAAAACATAATTAGATAGCAAATTTTAAAACGTAATCCTTAATTAATTCATAACAAACTTTACAAAATTTTTAATTAAACACAACCTGTTATTTAAAAGAAAAGCGATTCAAATTTCGCGCTTGGAAATTGATTCGCCATTTATTGTTTTACAGCCAAGATTACACAGCCAAAAATTTAGAATTTGTCACTTTATCGATAAAGTGAAAATCAATTAAATTATTTGGTTGTTAGATACCAAACTCATGCTAGTTCTTAGATTGATAAATATTGAAAACTTTTAGGCAGTGTAAGTTTGGCTTTAGTGCAACCAATACGCGAAATATACCATGTGTGTCACGCTATTCCTCTTCACAATAGCCTATGAGTTTGTGAACGTAGGTCAGTTTCTTGATTCAACTCTATAATCTGTTAAAACAAAAGGTTGTAATGCAGATTGTTAATCTGGAACAAGAAGCTGACCTACGTTCACAAACTCATAGACTACTGCGAAGAGGAATAGCATGATGGCGTTTCAAAATAGATTATAGCTCAATTTGATTGTTTTCTACGTCTACTATTAACAATATAAATTGATAAAGCTATTACTCTAATTCAAATATAATGGTTTAGAAGAGATGGAGACGATGAAAAGGTAATATCAAGACAAGAGTGATTGTTAAGCGACGACAACGATGTCTAATGGGCCGAATAACAGTTCACATTTACATGATTGTCACAGCAGGACAAGGATTAATAAACTGGCGCCAAAAGTATATAGGGGATAAGAAAAAAAAATATAGATCGAACAACGAAATAGTAAAAAAAACAAGTACACTAGAATCTAGACGAGAAAATAAATAGAAAAACGATAGTCTATACGACTTATGTATGCACCATCTCATCTACCATGTCCACATGTCTTGAATGGAAAACGAGCTCAAGGGTGAAATTACAGGATGTACTTAAAGAAAAGTATAATTTTTTGATTTGGTGGTAAATTGTGTGAGTGTAAGTGTGGTTGTAATGATTAATTTAACTGAACTACCGCAACTGTATGTCTAGGATTCAACAAGATTGTGTAAACGTTATGTGGATTTGTCAAGTGATCCAACACAATTGAATTACATTTTGTAGCGTTGTTATTTTACAGTTTTTTTTCTCTTGAGAAAAACGTATATGAAGTTTTCTTGAAAACATTCAAATACCGCTATAGAAATCGTATTGAAACATTACACGTTTCGAATATTACCCAAATAAAATTATATGTATTTATAAGAAAAAATTAGTAACTAAAGAAGGCTAATGTTAGTCGTAATGTGGTGGTGATATTTGTAGTGGTGGCGGTGGAGGTGGCGGCATCAATGGTGGTAGTGGTGGTGGTGATCATCACAATATGGGCCACGAATAGCAGCAGATGGTGGGAACTGAAATGGCCCACCTCCCAGAAGGCGGACTTGACTGGCGGTAGTAACCAGACGGAGAGAGAAAGCTTTTGGATTGATCGTGGCCCGCGGCGCTAGCTCTGATTGCTTTCTTATGAATCCGTCAACATTATTTGGCTCGTGTCAAATGTACAGACAAGTAAACAACGAACCATACTTATGTACTACTAAAGGGTAGTATATACACATATATATATACAAACACACCCTTTATACTCACACCCTTATTTCCCAATCCCTCTCTATATTCGATCAGATCAAATTCTCTGATTTCTAGAAACAATTTATTTATAAGAAACGAATGAATGTTTGTTATATCGAAGTACCTCAAAGAAACATGATCTGAACACTAGAGATTTGTCTCAATAAATTTCAAGAAGAAAAACTAATTTAAAATAAGTGGTGGCTTGTAATGAACAATTAAAAAAAAAATCATCCAATATCGAACAATTCACCCAATTCCATCGTCTATGACCTTAAATACTCGACTCATGGATTATAATTAATTAACTGTCAACGGTAGAAACGACTTGATAAAATTCTTCCTTCCGTAGTAACACCCTTAAATCTGTACAAAAGAAAAAGGACAAAACAAAAAAAAATATATCGGAATATTAAATATTCAAATTTGCATCATTGTCAGGAATGTTGGCGACGACGATGATGATGATGATGATGATGATGACGACAACGGCGGCGATGTTGGTGTCGACTTTGAAAATCTGATGACGGGCATGTCTAAAATGGCTGCGTAATTGCATTTTGTTGTTCAACTCGAACGAAGAACATCAGCAATGAATTTAAGAGGGTTGTAATACGATCAAATCGTACACACGAACATTGTCACTTCTTTTTCTGTTATCAATAAACGAATAATATTGAAAAAATAACTCACCTCAACCAATGACGCTTGGTAATTGCTGTATGACAACAGATAGCATCGTATTGGTCTGCCACCCATACAATTAAAATTATGTAGAATGCTGTTGTTGTATCGTTGAAGAATTCCGACATGATCGCCTCCATACCTATATAAATAGAAGAAAAAGATCACTTAAAGATCATATGTTTCAATATCAAGAATTTCCAATAAATGTGTGGGTTTTATATGAAAAATAACTGGAGATTTATATTCGTTAAAAGGAACTCTATCCGAAAATAACGACTACCAATCATACGTTTTAATGCCTGCTTTCAACTTTCGGAAGCTTTTTTGCCCTGCGAAACGAAATATTGCATCTCATCAATGGGATGTAGAGGCAATTACGCTAGCACAATTTCAATATGCAAACTACCAAAATAAAATAAAAATTGAATAAAACTATTTGATTTGTCGTAAAAAGTAGGAAATCTGAAATATTTCTACGATACAAAGAAACGAAAACAATCTGGAAATAACAGTAACCAATTTATATAAGTTAGTTAATGTTGAGAGGAAACCTTTAAAACTATCTCAGCCTTCTCACATCTTACAAGAGATATAATTGGAGCTGAAGGCAATAAGGTAAGCTATGCTTTTCGTTTTATGTTACGTAACAAGCGTACATTTAATCAGATGAGAATCTCAAATTCCGGCAGTAGTAGTGGTAATAATAATACTAGTGGAAACAAATACAGTTAATCAATCTTTTCCAACTAGTTGCACACAAAAATCTGTTTTTCCCCGCTTTTTACTCTTATTCAAATTAATTTTAATAAACATCTCTAATTGTTTATATTATTATTATAAAAAATTCTCATTAAAATTATGTATACATGCAGTAATGCAGAATACTACAAACTGCATTACAGTATCAAAAAGAGCTTCTTATTCCATTTGGGATTTACATTATTTTTCTTTCCTCTAGTTTCATAAAGTCGAGATCAACGACAAGGATAGATGATGGGTTCAAGTCACAATGGTGTGAGCAGATGATGGACCCCTGTATTTCACCCCCATCCCCCCCTTACAACTCTTATGTGAATGTATTTTTAATTTTATTCGTTAAGGTTCTTTTTCGGTGCTTTCCTCAACGACAACGACGACGATGTAGTCAGTCAAGCCTTGATATTTACGTACAGAATACGAAATTTTCTTTTACTAAAGTATTAACGTTCCACTCCTGTTTCGCTGTTTGACGGTTTATAACCATCAAACTCTCTTATAAAATAAAATAATAAAAAATATGCGGAAAATCTACAGTCAATCAATAATTGAATATTATCAATTTTTCGGTTTTTGGCATAAAAAATTGAAAATAACACGGCTTTAATTCTATTTAACTACGTTGATTTTAATGGAAAAATAACAATAAATGGCTATAAATTTTATTTACATTGAATTAATTAAGAATTAGTTTTAGAAACAAAACGAAAACAATTAATTTGCCAGAAGGATGAATCGAACTCATTATCAAAACGGTTTTGTTGTTCGTATTGTTTAAACAAAGGAAAACAATTCCATCTGACTTGATTTAGAAGATTCACAATTTTTTTTTGGAAAAATCTCTAAACTAACGTTATATTTCAATTCAAAAGCGACTGCATATAATTGAAAACTTTTGAAAGTTGAAACTTTCATGTAAAAATCTCACAATAAAGAATAGAAACCGTTCCGATTTTTCCACTTTTTTCTATTTAAAATTTTTATAAAAGGGGAATTTCACCAAATAACTAAAACCGAAATGTTTTCAAAGCAAGAAACTAGTTAAATTGAAACTATTCGTAGATTAGTTATTATTATTATTATTATACTGTTCTAATTTTTTTCTGGAATACTATATTTGTGCAATTTAAATTTTGTGTTTATTATCGCATCCTACAAGAATGTTTATTTTGTTTAATTTTTCCACGACAACAAACATTAATTGCAAAGAACAATTAACTGCTCAGATAAATTACTTGTCGCCTGTTTAAATAACCCTTAGACTATATTCACTTCAAATTGTAAAGAAAACTCACCACCATATTAATGAGATTGTTGAAAGAAATAAAGGGTATGAATTTTAAAAATTAGAAATACGAATAGCCCGGCGCATCCACCAAATTTAACCAATTCATTGAATGTTTCTTATTTTGTAACTACAGAATTCTGCAAAATTTAGGTTCTGTTTCTACGTGATTTTAAGCGGATTTACAACGGAAATTATTAATATGAGAGAACTACTGATTTATTGAACACTTGAAGGTCTAAAGTATTATCTATTTTGATCCGGTGTTCGCGAATTTTAATAATCGAAATCTCGCTTGTTTGATAAAATATTGTAACGACTCAAACAGTATTTTAAAGACTATCTATACGCGTTTTTCTTTTGGAAAGTTCTAATCGGACTCTGAGTTATCTGATTTATTTGAGCTATCTTTGCAAAAATCTGTTTATTAAAAAAAATCCATATTTCCCCTATAACTTGGCCAATATTATCGATTTTTCAATGATTTTCTCTATAAAGCACTTAAGTTAAGAAATTTGTTAGTTTACTGAAAAGTTAACAATTTTAGTACAATGAGAATGAGAAATGAGGATAACTCAAACACGACGAAAGATATCGAAATGGGCCATATCTCATTCGATTCAGAATTCAATTTTGTACGTCCACCACCCCATGAAATTTGGAAAATCAAACGGAATTTTCTGATAATTGCAAAAAACCGCATTTTTAGCCAAAAAAAGTTGTTAACATTCAGTAGTACAACTGTCTGTATAATCAATAAAATGAAATGAAACACATATTGGTAAATCAAGAAAAGTTAGCGCTTCTTGATCAACCCATTTTCGTTTCAATTTTCGTTTCCGCTTTTCGGAAAACAGCGTCTAAAATGATCAAGTTTTTCAAAATAGCACATTTGAAGTAACTCAATAGATGATATGATGTGGTTTTGTGACTTATAATTGGTTGATTTCTCATAAGTCTATCGAACGAAGATTGTAAATTTAGAAAGAAAGGTAAAAAATGCGAACTGCCTCTAGAGTGAGACTCTTAATGAATTGTTTTTTTATTGCTGTTTCTGTTTGTGTTTTCGTTGCTATACCTTTTCCTGTTTTGTTTCCGTTAAAATACATTTCAATAAATCTGTTTCCTGTTCAATTTCTGTTATGTCACTTCCGCAACATCTCTAATACATTTCATTAACTAATTTAATGCGACAAAAGAATCTGATAATCGTACATTGGCGGCACACCCAGCAAAACAATATTATAGTTGATTAATTAACAGTTCATTCGTGGTCATTATGCGATAAAAAACCTTCAAATTAACGGAAAAAAAACAAAGATGGAATGAATATGAAGAGCAATATTGGGTAAAAAAAGGCACCAATATGTCGAACACGATGACGGATGGTCGCATCCATCACAACGCATGACAAAATGCGACACACGATCGCGACCCTAATAGATATTGGAGAATTGGCAACCTGAGCCAATACAAACTAGACAACACCCCATCAGGATTATTAATTAGAGACAAACATCCCTACCTCATACTCTATATGTTGTTGTTGTCTTTTTTCCAACAAACACCCACTTTTTCAACAAATATTTCATACAAATTGAAACCGAGTCAAGTTTAATAATATTAAAACATTGATTTGTAATTTGTAACTTGAGCGATTGGATCGGTGCGACAAATTAAAATTGAAAATTAATAAAAATTGATGATAGAGTAAACATTATTGTTTACAGTTGAATTTAAAGTGATACTACACTCGGAAATATAGTGGCTGAGATTATTTGTATAGCGAAATATTGATTAATTTCCAAACTACATAGGAAATTATTACTCAATTTCCGCTAGTTAGTCCGCTTATTGTATCTATAATTAAAACAATTCACTAATAACTAATAAATATGGAAAATCTCGATAACTATTGATAAATATTGTTATTAGTATTTAGAATATTGGTAATAATAGATGAGATTTAGTTTCCATCTTACTTTCACAATTAAAGCAATTCATTGACGTAATTTGAATAGCACAGATTCGATTAGAAGACTCAATGGAGCGTACACCGCTAATACACATCTGAGGTCTAATGACTTAGAAACCTATCAGATCACTGACCACCAACACTATTCTCGCTTCAATACTACTACTAACTTTGCAATTTACACCGAAATTTTAACGTTATTATCGTTTACGTTAATAGAATTTTAAGCTTTGATCCTAATTGAATCAAAACGAAACGTATATTGTGACAGAAATTGTTATCAATATTCGAATACAATCCGAAAGTTTAATAGGAAATTGATAGACATACAAATTGAATTGGTGAAGAAATTTGTAATAAAAGAGCGAATTTCTATTGTCTTTCGTTTGGTTCAACTATCATCAGCAACTGGTGGTAGTTGGCAACGAGCCAAAAAATAAAGGCGAGAGAACCACAACAATAATATCTTTTCCAACAAACACCAACATAAATATAACCAACAAAGACAGACTGTTGAATTGAGGATTCAGGGTTACTTGTTGATCTTTCTCTAGATTCTCTACGAATTGCCTGTTGCATTCTATATTGTAGCTATGTTGAAATATCTAACCAGTTGCTTCATTTTACTTGTTGCACTATCACAACCCGAATTTGTTAAATTACCCAAAATATTCATTATAAAGTTAGTCGATTAATTCAACTTTTTTGTGGTGAATCTGCTGTTTTCGTGCATTCTACTGCGTCTCAAATGATCAAAAAAATAAAAAAATAAAAAATAATATCAAGCGAGACAAGTTTCGCAAAGGGTCGAAACCTTTCATCTTGTCTAAATTATTCAAGATAAAGTTTTCACGATCTCGATAACATTATATATACTGAGTTCTTCGTCTTCTTTCTGTCTTCACTTCTCTTACATTATAATTTAAATTATATCAAAGAAATCAAGAACAAATTTAACTCTAATAAATATACAGTAGATATTTAAATATGCCGAATATAAATGGATAAATATATAAAAACTTACCGACAAGTGCTAGAATTACTGTTAACAATGGTGCTGCGGGAAAACTGACAGTTACATTAAACTCCAACATTTGAAGTAGATCAACTGGAAACAAATAGTTGAAATTTATATTAAAAAAAAGAGACAATTCTAAAGTTATCCTTTATGAAGTAAAATAAAGGACAAATGTAATAGAATGGATCTGATAAAGAAAGGATAGTCGATAACAACATAAACAGTTTGTTTGGTAGATTGTGGGCAGTTCTAACCAACTAACCTCTGAGGCTTTAACCCTTGAGACTTTTCATGTTCGTAGTATTAACTTGAGACCGAAATATAAGAAGCTGACCGAAATACAGTTTGATGAGATATGACCGTTGAAACTAAGATCCCCATAAAAGAAATAACACAAGAAAAACAACAAATCTATACATCAACAAATAGAATATGCGATCTTTTTGTTGTCGTTATCTTTAAAAAAAAAATACATCAAATTTAATCTTCTGTTATTTTTTCGGCTGTTGTTTTATTATAATTAGTACACACAGAGAGTTCGTGTACTGGGAATACTTTACTAATGATAAAACTTTAAAATGAACCGGTGTGCTGGTTATGCATAAATCGTTAAAGAAAGATTGATGACAGACGAAAGTGAAGAGGGAAATAGGCGTTTTCGGTTAATCAATAACCCACCTACTTTATCGAACCCGATTGTTAATTTAAATAAGATACAAACGATTTTAATTCATTAAAATTAACCCGTATTTGAGTGGAATTTCTTTGGAATTTGATACATTCAAATAGCTCATAAGTTGGTTGGTTAGTTGGTTGGTTTGGTGGAATTACAAATACTGCACATTATATCCCCATGGGGATGTGCGTGAGCTAGTTTAAATCAAAAGACTCACCGATGAACACGAATATCTGATGATGTGAATAACGCAGCAACATGGACACGGATACTGTCTGAAAATAAAATAAAAAATAGAAATAATAAAAATCACAGATCAAAAACAAAATCTTTATCCTTATGTAAACGAATATGACCAAACACAGAAAATCTGCTTTGAACTTTACAGTTCTCCCTTGAATATAAAGATAGAATTGAAAATGGAAAAAGACGAAACCAAAGAAAAATCTCGAAAATAAAATGTAATAAAATACCAGACATATCTAGTAATGACGAGGAATTTCTTAATAATTACCTACACTTAAAAAAATTTAATAAACCATAATTAAGAGAATAACTCACAAATTGTGGATTCCTACAATTAGAATTAGATTCTTTTATTAGACATTTCGATATTTTCGTATTGTCGAATGAATATAATGCAAATTAGAAATTTTTCGGTAAAGAATAATTAATTCCAGTCACACTCAACGCAATTCATTTAATTGAAATATCAAGTTATTCTAATGACAGGACTAAGTTTAAAGGACTTTCAACAGGTTTCCCATATTATATAAGACATCCCACCAAATTCTAATTGAATACAATTATTAAATTTCAAAGTTTCATTAATAACATATAGTCGAATCAAATCAAATATTTTTCCAGTGATTGTACGAAAATTGAATTTTTCCATCGAAATACCGGCCAGTTCATTCATAATTGATTGTGGTTTAGTGTTAGAAGATCGATAACGGTTGGATTCTTTCAAAAATCGCAGAAATTTCTAATATTTTATCTAAATGTTAATAGTTCAAAATTAAAACATGGAATTAGAAAGATTTCAAGGCGCATTTTTGAAGTTCTAATGGAATCTCAATTATACGTTTTTGTATTTTTCCCCATAATATTGTTTATTAATTAATGAATTCCTCCAAAGAGGTTCAAAAAGTGTAAGAATTGCAAATTTTGTTATAAAAAACGATCAAATTTCTGAGAAAATAATGAAAAAGAATTTTGAATTTTTCAATTTTCCACAAAACTATCAACCCCAGCAGGAAATCCCTTAAATATTTGAACCCGCTTTTCATTATCTATAAACTGTGTAAAAATTCGTAAATTATTAAATTAACTTATTAAATATTGGCATTGTTTGGATACCAAATCGAAAAAAAGTCATAATACCTAACTTTTTTATCGGGCGGCCCCCAAATGACAGTTTTCTATAACTGTCCTAAATTTTTTCATTTCAATAATAAATTTCTATGTCTATGGAGCAGTCTTAAAAAATATAATTTGCCGTATATTGAATAGAATAGAATGAATTCAAACGTTTAGTCGTTGAACTGAAAATATCTGTTTTCGTGAAAACTCATCCCCTTCAGCGGAGATTTATCGAAATTATATTAACAACGTATTTCAATAAAATTCGTCGACTAAATTTAGACAATATCAAATATAAAAAAATCCTATATTTCCATAACTATTCGAGACTTTGTCTCTAATGTGACTCATTTTTAAAGAATTTAATGATTCTTATTAGATAATTTTTCTCCAAATCTAACAAGACTTTAACTTATTATATTCCTAATAAGAATCATTCCTAATAAGAAATTTTATAGATACACTTCGAGATTACAATTTATTTTATGGTATGCGAATTTTCGATGAAAATCTATTTTACCACAGTGAAAAACCCCTGTCTGTTATTCTATTGCTAATGTTGCATAAATTGTCCAACATTTTCTGAAAATCATTAAAACTTTACACTAGTTGTTATTATAATTGGATCTTCTAAACTTTTCCACAATTTTATTTAACAATTTTAAATTTCTATACAAATCTAATTTATATTAAATTATTAATTTACAAGATAGTCGAAGAAAAATTCTTTTAAATCTGTCTTAATTCTGTACAATTTATTTATTTAAACATATATAGATATAGTGCACAGTTAACGGGGTTTGTGCCCTGTTCTCAAGTGTTAATCAGACCGATCATATTTCCAAGCTGCATAAATCAACAGTACAGGATCTGAGGGGTTAACAGGCTCCCAATGGCCTACTATCACGTAATTATGTCACCTATCATATGACACTGAATGCTGTTAAATACATTCAAGCTACCCCGTACATACTTTTACGTTATTGTTAAAGGGGTAGTAATTGTAATTGTAACGGTAAACTCCCTTTCTGATTGGAATTATTCAACTTGTTAAAATAAATTTATATGAAATTCAACACGTACATATATGGATGATGGATTTTTATACAGTAAATTTATTTATAATGATGATGAAAATCAAGTGGAAAAAATGATAAATTAACGATAATACGAATTTTAACTTTCAACTAACAGCAAGAATAAATTGGAATATAAGTTGACAAATATCTTTATTGTGCAACTCAAAATTCTAATTTTTCATCGTTTTTAATACAGAATTTCACCCAATATTTAGAATACAATCAAAATTCAAACTCTAATTAATAAATTTCTAACAAGTAAACCCTACGAAGTCGAAACTCCCAATTTTGATGATTTTTAACTTCCCCGACCAGAGGGTAGGGAAGTTATTAGTTTCGGACCAAAATTTCGAATTCGAGATTTCACCAGATCTTTACGTTTTGAGGTCCCCTGAACACGTTTTTGAAGTTTTTAGCATGATGTCCGTGTGTGTGTGTGTGTGTGTGTGTGTGTGTGTGTGTGTGTATGTATGTGCGTCTGTCGGTTCTCCAACGATTACTCAAAAACGGTTTCACCGATTGAGTTCAAATTTGGTCAGCACAAACGATTTGGTGGCCGTTCGAGTTGATTAGTTTTTGGTGCCAATCGGACCACGGGGTGGAAGGGGGAGGGGGTTGATTGAAAAAAATTCAAGATAACATATTAATTTGATATCACCAATCGAAAGGGCATGTGCTATTATGTCTAAAACGATACCCATCATGTGCGATGTTCTTTTCTTTTTTTAAATAAGGGCACAAAATTGGCAAAATAGTCTAGTCAACCAATTCAAATTTGCCGCCTTCTATCAGGGATCGTTTGCCATAGAAAAGAGTTGTTGTTCACGATTCAATTGCGAAATTTTGAAATGACAGTTTAGAAGGTTATCCAACATAATTTTTAAAGCGTAGCAAAATTTATAACGGTAGTTTATAAAGACAGAATGATATCTACTGTTGGTATCACTGGAGGCATAAAATCCTATGCGTTTGTTTACATTCTTCTGTCATTTTTGAAACTTAACCTCAGAATATTTGTTTTCAAGCGGTTTTTTGAGCAGGTTTTGTGTTTCGGTTAGCGCTTTTTTAATAAATAAATGTTTTAAAATAATATAAATTTTGATTTCTCCTAAAAAAGAAATGTATATTCCCTCGACAATTCAATCTATATGATTTGAATTTTTCCATGTTTTTGTTGGGACTACCGTACTACTTTTTATTCCGCGCTCAAATGACAGTTCTGTCGTTCTGTCAAAATTTCGCAATTGAATTGTGAATCGAATTGTAAGAAAGTCGAACTGAAAAGTCTGTGTGTGGAATCACCGATTAGTGAACAGAGTTTTTGTTGACGAGATGCTGGTTCCTCATTGAATTTTTCGGTGGTTGTGAGATAGCCACGGTTCTCGATTCCCGATTTTGATTTTTATAGTAAGTTAGTTTTTTTTTTTTAATAAAGTATCTCCAATAGAAAAAATAGTATACAAAACTCGT
Source organism: Mylabris phalerata (assembly GCA_020740385.1). Taxonomy (NCBI): domain Eukaryota; kingdom Metazoa; phylum Arthropoda; class Insecta; order Coleoptera; family Meloidae; genus Mylabris; species Mylabris phalerata. The sequence continues at coordinate 1,131,083 of JAJEOX010000222.1, forward strand.
GCTACGGTACTCGTTTTTTTTTAAAACTCGGACTCGTGTCGGGGAAGTTATTAGGCCGGTTCATAGATTCGGCCCCTTTCAAATTTTTGGTTCATAAGTACTTCATTCAATTCTAAGAGATGCGTGTTTTGTCATTCGTGCCCATACACAAGTTTAAGGGAGAAAATGGGGGTTGAAGTTACCCCTGAAAAATCAGTTTTTGGGTAATATCTCTAGAACGGTTCAATATTTTTTGATGAACCAAAAACTGAAAGATAGACATTTGTAGGGGCTACAACGTGGTAGATACCAATTGTCACTATCTTGTTGAGGGTGGAAATGATAGGCACTTATGTGCCGTTTTTTACGGTTTTTTGTAATTTTACACCCCATGGTAAAACATACCAATATGAAATTTTTTGTAGTGGTAGAAAATTACAAAATAAAAGTTACCTGTTCTATGGGTTTTTCATTATTTTCAATTGTTACCCCATAAATAATTCTTAAGTGTTGTAACTTTAGGGGTGAATTTTGGCTATGTATATTATTTTTTGAAATCGCATTTATGTGGGTTTTGAAGGCATTTGCAGAACCTTTCAAATGATATATGAATGACTACCCCAAACTACCACTTAATGAATTATGCTAATATGAATTTATGAAAAAATATTTTATTACTATTAGTGATTCTACTCATAGTAATTATTTTATTTTGTTTGTATTATTTATATAATGATCCAATTTTTTATTTTAATTACTATTTTTATCAATTACAACCCCGTCTGAATTATTATAATATAAATTTTTCGAAAAATATTCTATTATTCTATTTACAATAATTCTAGAAATTCCCTACATTTTATATATTTGTACATACGTAACAACTTGCTTATGGTCCGTAGTTGTTACAATAATGATAGATTTGGAAGAAATGTTCAAAGCAAAGATTTTGCTTGCACTATCCGCAGGTTACATCCACAAACGTCACATGTACGAGCTGTGATAAATTGATAAGCTTTGAATGAAATATCTGTAGAAAAATCTGGTCTTTCATTCGGAAATCCACTCCGGTGCCACGCATATTGGAAATATTCTGTATATATTGGGGAAGAAAACTGATTATGGACCAATAATTGTAGTTTAATTATGTTATCCCTTAAGTGAAGATTGCAACCATATCGCCATATGGCGAAAGCCATAAGCGTCTAGAAGGTTGAATAAGTCCAGTACCAAAGGGGTAAATTCAAAATTTGGACAGTTTTGGATAGTGGGACTATTTCAACAAGTCTTCTGCTTTTTGCCCACCCCATGCATCTAATATCAAAACAGATTTCGTGTTCGTGTTTGGGAGGAACACATTGGTAAAGCACTCTTCAAATAGTTTTTTCGTCAATTTACCAGATGTTGTTGCCATGAAGTATCAAAATTCAGAAGGGGTTGTAATTGATAAAAATAGTAATTAAAATAAAAAATTGGATCATTATATAAATAATACAAACAAAATAAAATAATTACGATGAGTAGAATCACTAATAGTAATAAAATATTTTTTCATAAATTTATATTAACACAATTTATTAAGGGGTAGCTTGGGGTGGTCATTTATATATCATTTGAAAGGTCCTCCAAATGCCTTCAAAACCTACATAAATGCGATTTCAAAAAATAATATACATAGCCAAAATTCACCCCTAAAGTTACAACACTTAAGAATTATTTATGGGGTAACAATTGAAAATAATGAAAAACCCTCGAACAGGTAACTTTTATTTTGTAATTTTCTACCACTACAAAAAATTTTATATTGATATGTTTTACCATGGGGTGTAAAATTGCAAAAAACCGTAAAAAACGGCACATAAGTGCCTATCATTTCCACCCCCAACAAGATATTGACAATTGGTGTCTACCACGTTGTAGCCCCTACAAATGTCTATCTTTCAGTTTTTGTTGTTCAAAAAATATTGAATCGTTCTAGAGATATTGCTCAAAAACTAATTTTTCAGGGGTCACTTCAACCCCCATTTTCTCCCTTAAACTTGCGTATGGGCACGAATGACAAAACACGCATCCCTTAGAATAGAATGAAGTACTTATATACCAAAAATCATCAAAATCGGGAGTTTCAACTTCGTAAGGTTTACTTGTAAGCCAAATTAAACCATTTTTTTTTAATTATAAAAATTGTTGATTTATCTGTGTCATAATTGGGGGATTTACTTAAAAAAAATCTAACAATATGCACTTTAAATTCAAACGAAATTTTAGAAATTTTCAACCGCAACAACTCATTTTAAAATCGGATTATAATTCTTTTTAATTTTAAAAGCTAAACAAATATATGTTGGAATATAGAAACAATATGGACTCTTATAATTAAATTAACTGTTAAAACATTAAGCGTATATTTGAAAAAAAAATCAGTAGAATTTTAATTTAATTCACGGAATTTCAAAAGATTTCATTAAAAAAATTTTGAATGGAATTTCAAAGAGGTATTTCTTAAAAATGTCGATATATTCGTATCATAGGGTGTCAATTTTCCACCCTTTAACAAACAAATTCGTATACGTATTGTAACAGGTGTATATTGAACAAGTTTGAGAGTTTTTATGTGATAATATTGAAAGTTTTTTGATCCAAATTATTCAAGAATAAATTAACCAACTCTCATTTAGTAGACAAAAAACTCTTATAGAATCTTCGGCGTATAAAATATTCGCTACTAAATATTTTTTATTATCCGATTTTATAAATATAAAGAATTTATCATTCGGGTGTAATCTATTGTAAAGAATGAAATATTTTGTATAAAATCCATCGATTAATTCACTAATAAATGAGCATAATTCTAATTATAAATAATAAACGGTGGATTTTTAATTTTATGATCAAACAATAATTAGTTTACAATTCGACCTTAAAATTGCATTCACGATATATTCTAGTTAATTTATAGATTTAATCGAATAAAAAATTGCAAAAAAAACACCAACAAAAATTTCCACTATTAATTCTGTGAATTAAAAAAATATTAATCCATTTTTGAGGTATTTGAGTAAACAAAATGGAAATAGCGAATTTCTATTACATTGATAACCTTTCATAAACTGATTCTACAATTTATTTTATAAATTTTATCATTAAATGTACGATTGACGAAAATTTATTGAATATTCATTATCAATTCTTATTACGTTATCAAATAAGAAAAATAAGAAAAGGAAATACGTTGTATTTACGACACCTATTCGACTGACAACTCAAAATTCGATATAGAAATCAGTAGTTAAATCAGAAATAACAAAAATTCCCTAATTAATCTCTAATTTACCTCGCAATTGATACTTTTGATTCATAGTGTCGTAAATAGCTTTATATTTAATAGAATTTCGAATAAAGCTACGACACTAACAATAAATCGCATATAAAAGACAAAACCAACAATATTAAAATTCTCATTAAATTTGAAAATACTCACAAAAACAATCATGATAAAGAAAGCTGCAAAGTAGGATGTCCTCGCCATCCACATACTAACGAATCGATAATGTTCCCCAGTAACAACATTTCTAAAATTAACAAATTCTTAAAAATTCTCTAGATGTTAATATTTAATTTTAAATTAAATCTACCTTAAGTAGCCTTTATTATCTTCTTGTTCTGCTAAAGTTTTGATTGAAGCCATCAATAAATCATCGTAACCTAAGAATTCATCTAGAACTAAACGACTGAAAGCATCCCCGAAACACTCATCTTTGCCTGGATCTAACGTAACAATCTGTACGGGAATCTTCAAACGGGCTCGTGTTAATGGTGTTAATCGTAAAAATCCATACTCTAGTGAATATTCAACAATGTACTCATCATCGGACCAATCTACAAGTCAAAATATAAATCCGGTTTCAAAATTTTGAAGACTATACAATAATCTCAATAAGCTTTGATTTTGTAACGTAGGTCCGCTTCTTATTTCAACGTAATTTACAATTCGCAGACCTACGTACAAAGCTACAATGATTATTGTTCACTTTATATAAAATCGAACCATTTTTATTTTGATAATCGTTCTTCTTATCATCTTCAACGATATTTTCATTGGTTTCTTGATTTGTAGAAATTACAGCTTCATTACGATTTTCATAGGGATTTATAGTTGAATTATCATTAGGCGAAACTGTTACTTCTAACGATGTTATCAACGATGATGGTGTTAACGATTTTGGACCATCCCAGATTGTCGACATTTGATCAATCGATTGATTCAAACTAATATCGCTGGAATTGTAATCTAAAAAATTCCAATTTCATCCAATTTTCTACAGAATTAAATTTTAATTACTTTGATAATTTGTGTGTTGTAGAGGTTCAGTTTCCCGTCCGTTCTCCTCAACGGCGGATGGTTCGATATTAACGAAACCATCTCGCGATAATAAACCTAAAACGCTAGTTAAATCGTCAACTTTCTCCATTTTCAATTTCTCTTCTCTAGCATAACTTTGTTCGATATTGTAATTGTTTTTATCGATATTGCGTACGATTTCTACCCGTAAGATACCGTCACGTGGCCATGTGTCTTTAACATGTTGTAGACATGTTGTTGGTGTTTTAGAAAATGCAACATGTATGTAAACTAATACGAAAAATGCACCGATAGCTTTCAACAATATAATGAATTCGATTATACGTCGTACCGGTTTTGGAAAGCTTCGTGCGTAAGTTAAAGCAGCACGAAAGAATAACGTGTGAAATAGCCGATCTCTAACATTAAATAATGGATTTTGATTATTGTTATTGTTGCGAATACGATTTGTATTTATTAACGGACCATTACCGAAATGGTTATTTTCCGGATTAACACCATCGGGTAGTATTTGTGGCGGTATATTGTTATTGATTGACATCTTGGATTCGTCTTTTTTATGGTTTCACTCGTGATAATGCACTACTTATAAACTAATAACCAATGAACTGGTAACATTCTGAAACAAATAAAACGAATTTGTAATCAATAATCAGTTTTCAAATGAAGACCACAAAGACCAATCAATCAGATGATCGTAATTTGAATACAATTGCCGTCGATTTATATCAATAATTTCCACATTGAGAATTTATAATTTATTATAAAATATAACGATAATCCTATACCTGATTAGACGATCAATTGATTACGATTAACATCAACCTAACTAGATTAATAACATTAATCCAACATTATTTACGTAATATTAACACTAATTATTAGAAATATTGTCGAATTAATTTTTTACAACCGAAAATATTTTCACATAATATTTCCTTTGGTCTAATTTATCGTATGAAAAAATTAGCACAGACTTTAACCTCAAAGTCAAATGTCAAATTTGACAGATGACATAAATAGAACTACAACTTACGGATAGTCCGAACAAAAAGTTTTGAATTTTTACAAACAAAATCGTTTCAATTTAATTATAAAAAAAGAATAAAGCATGCTAATATAAAAATAATCATACTAAATCGATTGGGGAATAATTATTTACAATTATATTGTTTAGAATTATTTACGCTTTATGTTAGCAGTTTAACTTTTGTATATTTTGTACAAGCTTAGACAACCAGTAATACACCAGTTGGGACCGCAATTTAGCAATATTGCCGATCACTGCTATTGAAAAATTGCAACTTAGCCCATCATTTACTTTAATTTTAGTCTCTCCAACTTCTCGATTAAGCTAAAATCTCAGTCACGTAAATTTTTACACACGGAAATTTCAAAACTAATTTATTTAAAGTTCAATTAACAATAAATCTAATTTGTACGTAACTATCACTTAATCCTGCACCATTATTTCCAATTAAAAATCTATGCTGGTGATAGTTTGAGAGAGGGATCCACGAGTACCCAAAGGGCGGCAATTGATGATATCACGCCCAACCAGCCCACAGTGCCTGGTGACAATTTAATATGACCTAGTGCTGATAATGGTATAAAGAAATCGCAGCTATTTTTAACCGTATCGATAGCAATTTGTCGATGTTTATGTAATAATATCGAGAATTCCGATAGAATTTTAATTAAATCATCAAGATGTTTGATACCGTTTTCAGGTAATATTTGTCTATCGTTCGTTTGTATTATACGATTGATTTCATAAAAATCTCGAATTAGATTCATGGTTATCGAATATAGCCAATATTTATTTGAAATATCGCTCCATTTTTTCGTGTTAACGTTAACCAAATCAGCCCGTCCTAGCCACAATAGATGATCGGCTAATAAGAATAGAGCGTTGCTAATTTTGCTTAAAATCAATGTATTTCGTATTGTCGTATCCGGGTGGCTGTAGAGTGGTAGAATTCCATAAAAACTATCGACAGTTCGACCGAAACGTAACACTAAAAGAAAAATTAACGTAAGAAAACGTAATTTTCATATTTCGTTACTAAATTTACATTTCCGAAATGTGCTTAATTGAAATTCTAAATTCTTGATACCATGTACGGTACTTTTATTACTTTGTTGCAGTCTATACCATATAATTCGACTTAAATATTGTAATAACCTGGAAAATCAAGACACGAAAAAGTGAGGTTATTTTTTAACTGGCTTGCTTAATTATTATGATTACCTTGCAATTTTGTCGCGTCCAGCTGTTTGGCTATTAATCTTCACTAAAGTTTCCATCTTTACACTTTATTTTGAACATTAAAGCTAGTTAATTAACGGTTCAAAGTAACAGCACTTTATCGTAATAGTTGAGATCATTGTTTTTTGTTGTCAATCAAAATGCTGTTTTTTCAATTGTTTGGTTATTGTAAAAATTACTAAACAAGGATGAAAGTATACAGGGTGTACAACATTATTTAAGTTCGCAGTAGCCTATGATTTCGTGAGCGTAGGTCAGCTTCTTAATTCAACTCTGTAATCTGCATTACCGACAAGCTATTGAAATAGGAGGATGTCGGTAATGCAGATTGCTAAGCTGAAACAAGAAACTGACCTACGTTCGCAAAATCGTAGGCTACTGCGAGCTTAAATAATGTTGTATAGCCAGTATACAAATCATTAGTTGAAGAAAATATGAGAGTGGAATTATTGTCAATTTGCGGCGACTAAATTCATATTTACGATGAAAACAGCATGTTTTCATTGATTTTTAACGAAAAATTAAGCACAAAAGCAACTGAGAATGTATGTCCAAGTTGAAATTTTGTAATTTCGATCTTAGCGCCATCTATGAAAAACAGGATGAACTAAAAATTTCCAAATAAAATCAAATTCATTAATTATTCCTACAATTTTTAACCAATTTCAACGATTTTGGTCTCATTTAAAAGGAAATTTCTTCTATTTCGCGGCGATAATTGTTTGATGTGAGAAAAGTTTGAAATTCCCCCTATAAATCAACTTAAACAGCAACAATCTAAAATCAAAATTACTTATAGTTCTTACAAATTCAAATGAATTCTTATAAATTTCGTACCGTTGTAAAGAAAACTTCTCAAATTTTACGATAATTACTGTTAGAATTTGAAAATTATTCAATACTGCTAGTTATTCAATGCTAAACTTCGACGTCGGTATTGCCAAACTATTTTCTCAATAATTTCCATAATTTCCAACATTTTAACATGAATTTGGGACCATTCGATAGGGAACTCCATCAATTATCAAACGATTATGCTTTAGACTTGTTGCCATTTCGAAATCCCTGTGTTTTATTCCAATTCTGTCTTCAATAAAGTTCCGACGACTTAGCCTAGAAATTTCAAAAGAAAATCGTTTAAAATTCGACACATCTATTCTCAAATCAATAAAGTGGATATTTACGGTAAAAACAGCACGTTTTCATTGATTTTTCATGAAAAATCCAGTAGAAAAGTCATCGAGAACATCCAAAATTTCAGATTTCGATTTTAGCGTTATCTCTGAGAACAAGTTTAAACTAAATTTTTTTAATTAAATCAAATTCTTTAATTATTCCTACAATTTTTGACCAATTTCAACGATTTTAGTCTCGTTTTAGCGCCATCTCTGAGAACAAGTTTAAACTAAATTTTTTTAATTAAATCAAATTCTTTAATTATTCCTACAATTTTTGACCAATTTCAACGATTTTAGTCTCGTTTGAAAGGATTTTTCTTCTATTTTACCAAGATAGCCATTAATGATGGGTAAATTGTCTTATATTTATAATACCATCAAATGAATTGTTCAACTGCATACTAAAACCAAATTGCTTATAATTCTTATAATTTCTAATAAATTCTTATAAATTTCATAGCACTTTAAGGGAAATTTCTTAAATTATACGATAATTGACATTAGAATAGGAGAATTCTCCAAAAGAGCTTGTTATTTGATGAAATTGTCGACTACCTTACATGTCCATTATTTCTATAATTTTCAAGATATTGAAATAAATCAAGCACCATTTAAAAGAGAATTATCTTAATTTTCAATTGATTAATCCGTAAATGTGGTTTCTTGTCGAAATCCAAGTGAATTTCGCCATTTTATCCTCCAATAAATTTCGCAAAACATAACCTAAAAATGAGCAAGATTCTCGTTTAAAATTCAACAAATCTAATTGTCTGCTAAAGTAAAATCAATATTTACCGTGAAAATAGCAAGTTTTTATTGATTTTCAGCTGAAAAATTGATTTAAAAAAATCTAATCAATAGAACCATAACTAAATTCTACCGCCATTATCAAATCGTCAAGCAGAAAATGCAATGTTGCCATATTCACTAATTTTTCAGCGAGCTTTTCCTCTAGTTATTCCTTTCACAGGATTTTAATATCGTACATATTTTAAATGATAATTAAACAATCCAATTATTCTTAGAATTACTGAAAAATGTTAAATTTTATAGGGATAAATAATTATTTTAATTTTAAATATTTTTTTTTAATATAAATTTTAGTAATTTTTTAAAAAAATTTAATCCTATTTGGTACATATTGAAACAAGAAAGAATTAAAAGTGCTAGTATAGGAGCAACATTTAATTAAAATAATTAAAATTATCCTCGAAATTGTAAAATAAATAAATAAATTCAAAGGTAAATAGAAATCTACCGATTTTTGGCATTTAGAGGCGGCAACGTCTCAAATTCGAGCCGTGTTATATCCATTTCTTTTCAATACGCTAGATTTGTATTTTCTATCTTTGTTTCTATAATTTTGAAAGTTTACACAAGGTGGAGGGGTGAGGTTTAAATTTAATTTTATTTCAGTTAACGGTTGAGGTTAATTTTCAGTTTTTTCTTCAGGAAATAAGGTAAATAAAATAGAAAATTATCGATATTTATTAAAATAATATTAATTCACGTTTCAGTTCGATTATAATAGAATTATTTTTACAATAACGCCGAATTTGTTAGGTTAGAATCAACAAAGACTCAAAAAAAATGCCGAATACCAATAAAGTTAGATTTTACGAAACTGTCGAAATTGATAAAGATGTCGATATATTCAATCAAACAATTATTGATGGTGATAGTTTGTATGAAATTCAAAAACTGATCACCTTGAAACATTCGGGTGATTGTAATCATATCAGAACTGTTATCAACAATGAACGATTCTATTTGGTTATCAACGATAGTTTGAAGATTTTTGCTAATCGAAGTTGTAGTAGAATTCTTTATCAGGAAATATTTGAATCTTACATCGATTGTTTTGCAATATTATCGGACTATATTGTTTTATGTTTAAGAAATGGAACAGTACATTTTATTGATAATTCTACTAAATTTGAAACAATTTATAAAGAGTAAACATTATAAATTTACAATTAAGTTTATGGTTGTTGAAAATTGGTTTGATTTCAGGAAAATACCCGGTTTATTACACAATAACGAGGGAGAATTGTTTATTGATTGTTACCCGGAGAATCGAACAAATCTACTTCTTGTTACGAAATCTGGGAATATTTACAGGTATAGTTTTGTGTGATCGACTCATCTATTGCTAATTTTTTTAATATCGATTTTATTAACAGATTGACCACAAATTCGTCATCAAATAATCAATTCAATATCGAATTTGCATTATTAAAACAATCCGGATTTATCGAATGTGCAGCTTTATCAGATTCAACCCTTGTTATCAGTTCAAATAAATTATCAATTATGGATCTAAATGGGTATACTGACACTATAGATGGTTGTAGATTTCGTAAAATTCAAGGATATAACAAGTATCTCTAATTTTAAAATCTAGAATATTTGAATTAATATTAATATTTTAGCTTATTTTTCGGCTTAGATTCTAACGGTAGCTTATCAATAATTATACCAACAACTTTAACAATATTCCCACTTCGAAATGACGGAAAATTTGATGATTTTGAATTGATTATCGATTCGAATAACGCTTTAATTATCATAAAAACCGAATTAGAAGACAATAATTATTATATTTACATATTAACAATTCCACAATTTCAATTAATACACTCGTTTAAAATGTCACAACAAATTCATCTAATAAAACCCGAAAATATCAACGATAATCTAATGTATATAATTAAATCTTTTAATGATGAAATGATCAATTTAAAGATTTGTGAATTGATTGAAACAAAACCAGAAAATCGCCTTAGACGTTTATTGATCAATAATAAATTTGAAGAAGCTGAAAATTATGCTAGCAAACATTCTATTGATTTAGAATTAATGAATCGTATAAAAATTGAAACGATTTATAGTTCGAAATGTTGTAATAGTAACGATATTAATGAATTGTTAAAATTGTACGATCATATTGATGATGTTGAATTTATATTAGAATCTTTCAATTCAATCTCTTATAAAAATATCGAGGATATTGAGAGGGTTTTAAATTATGGTATTTCGAGGAAACCAAGGAAAAATCGGAGAAATATTGAAAGATTAAGGGCTAATACTGCGAAAAATTTATATAAATTCAATGTATTTAAATTAATCTATAAAGGCGAGGAGTTAAATGAGAATAAATGGTGTGAATTTGTGGATACAAACATGTTAACAACATTTACAACCCTCCTGGAACTAGTAACTGATTATTTATTAATTTTTTTAATGTTTAATATTTTCTTTCTAGAAACGATTCGATGAAGCTGCGATTCTCTATAGACGACTCGATGATTTTGCGATAAATAATCTAAAAGATTCCAACATTGAACAATTTCTCAATATCATCAATCAAGTAATTATCAACAAATCAATTATTAAATAATAATTAATCTCTTATAGTACCCGTTTGAGGATTATCAATCATTTCTACATACTTTCATTCCAATTAGTTTAAAATATCGACCGTCAGTTATCCCATTATTGATCGAATCGATCCAAATGAAAGTTTCTAAATTGGAAGAAGACGTTTATAATTTCCCCAAGAATGCGATAGATTTTCTTCGAAAAATATCGAAATTCTTCCAATTCGATACAAATATAGATCGTCGATTTAGTGATTATTTAGATAATTTCGAGAAATTGTCGATAACTCTAGATCGATTGGAGTTCTTCAAGACAACTTACAATCTAATAATACCACTGAAAATCTATTTATCGGTTTGTTTTTTTAATTTGTTAGACTAATTGATGCTCAATTAACCAAATAGTTTCAGAATGCTCGAGATACTGTAAAATATTTGCTGAATATACGTGTGAATATTGAGAATTATCGCCGAATTGTGGATGAAGTTGTATTGAATTTGATTATCGAAAATCAACTCAATATTGACGATATTTTCCTCGATGAAATCACTGTAAGAATCCCCCATTACGACAATTTAAAATTGATTATATTGTTTTAGAATATGATGAGATATGGCGATAATGATTATTTGATAGCGCGAATTAAATTATTGTTGGATTGGATTAACAATTTAGATAAAAAATTGCAAACTGTACAAAATATTTTAGATTTAGCGTCAATACCGTATTTGAATGAAATTAAGGAAATTGCCCAAAATACGTTGCAATATTCACACCCGATTGTCGATGAAATCCGACAACTTCTAAACGATGAACCGATTCGTGTTGTTTTAAATCGATGTGAATACGATTTTATCGAAAAAAACTTCGATGGAATCGATGATGTACGTTGTAATAATCTACTTTATTGTTCTAATCTACCACAATTTAATTACAGTTGAGATTCTTTGTGAATCGGATAATTTATTGTAATTTACCTACAATGATCGAGGATATAAGAACGTTATGTAGTACTCCCGGATATTTATATGAAGCGAATTTGATGCTGGTCCAAAATTATCTCAAAAAAAGGTAATTTTAGTTGATTTTATCGTAAAATTCTAACTAATTAGTAAAATTTTAGCGATTATAATAGCGCTATTGAAATACTCAATAATATACCGAAACAACAACTAATAAAATACGTTAAATACATCTTTACAGCTGCTGAAACTGAAGTATGTTATAAAATAATTCGAATTTTATTTAATAACGAAATTTCAGTTAACTAACCCGAAATTCGAATGGAATTACATTGAAATATTATGGTCGATTTATAATCGTTGTGAATTTAAAAATAAATTCGAAAGTGATTGTTACGAAAATCGTTACAATCAATTGAAAAATATTAATCGTCTATATCGAAAATTCGATATTAAACTAACAATATCTCAATGGAAGTCGAATAGAAACGAAATTTTAAATTATTTAATCGATTTATTAACAAATTTCAACAATATCGATGAATTATTAACGAAATGCAACGAAATTTCTGTTATATTCTCAATGAATTTTAATGAAATTCTAATTAAAATCTGTACGAAATTGGACGATATTAACGTAATTGTGATAATAGCCGAATTATTTCTTGAACAAACCGATAATTGTAGCGATTTATGTTTAATGAGTGTATTATTATTGAGAATTTTAAATTCTAATGGTCGATTGAATAATACAACGTTATTCGATGAGAGTACACTTTTACCGTTTAATCAAGATATACCAACAAATTTATCGTATAAAGCATTGAAATTAGCTAATCAATTAACAACAAAAGCTTTAATTAATGCTAATTCGGATGAAGATCGAGCATGTTTAGAAATCTGCAATTGGACAAATATCGTTTATTATATAAATGGTGATAATTCAAAACAATATTCAATTAGTGATGTTTGTTGTGATTCAATATTAGCAACGAAATTAACTTACGAAACAATCGGGAATATATTTCGATTATACTGTTATTTTAACTGTAAGTTATTGAATTAGTTGAATTATAATTAATTTAATTATTTCAGATTATTATAATGATCCGAATCGATATTTATTGTATTTTAAAGACGATTCGGTCGATTCTATTGAAGATTTAAATGATGATTTAACAACACAATTACGAAATATTCATAATTTAATAAGACAGGGTCAGTTTTCTATTTCGTATAAATTAGTAAATGAACTCTATCAATCGTTGAAAATTCATAATATCGATGAACAAATCGTTGATAATTTAAAAAATGTATTACTGAACGATTGTATACCGTCTCTTTTACAATTTCTATTACAGAAAACTAATCCCGATATCTATTCGATTGAGAGTTTAATTTCGTGTCTTCATTACGATAATGGGCGGAAATTTCTAATAAATTCGATGAAACTCTACAAACGTACACCAGAAAAATTCAATACATTAAATTTAGTCGGTTATCGTTTACATAATTATTTAAAAATTAATCCAAACCAATTGTCTAACACGATTCTAACGATAAAATGGTGGAATAGATGCAAGAAATTTACGTTTAAATACGATGATTTTTTCAAATGTTCAAACGAGAATCGTTTAAAATTGATATTGAATCATATGAGTATTGATGTTGGTTTTATTAACGATTATTGTAAAGATTTTAAATTGAATTCGCAAATTTATTATCAACAATTGTTGGTGAAAGTGTTAAATCAATGGAGACCGGATTATCAAATAAACAATAGCCAAATTATTATCAATAATACTTATGAAGATTTATTGAGAGAATGTTTAGAAATTGTTGGAGTTTTAAACGACCCCAATATCGTTATTGAGATTATTACAAAACAATGGAATTCGGTAAATTTGCTTATTTTAAAATCTCTAATATTCGAATTTTTAATTGTAGATCAACTTCTATTACTATGAAGTCTTCATTGTTATGATTAATTTACTAGGGAATTATCAACGAAATTCAGATAACGATAAAAAATTATTATCGTTGACTTTTTTAAAGAATTACCAACGTTTTAATAAAGCGAGTGATAGCGAAATAGAATTATGGTTTACAACATTTCCAGATAAACAAATTTTAGATGAATTATCCGAATATCGTCTACCATTCATTAATAAATTATTCACAAAAGATATATGGAATATTATCCGTCCGGAAATCACTTTAAAAACTTATAAATTATGGTTTCAATGTGTGAATATTTGGAATTCGTATTTGAATCGAGACGAAATTTGTTGTTTCGCTATTAAAAATCTAGTAAATTAGCTTTAATATAATCTACAAAATTTGATTATAATTCTTTTAGGTGGCCAGTAAATTATTGGCGAGCGATACTAATTGGATTTTGTACACAAAATACGATAATCTATTCGCTGAAATTGATGAATGCGTTAGAAATATTGTAGATTTAGAAAAAATAACATCAGTATTGTATTATCTATTATCGAATACACCTAATGGTGCCGATAAAGTGAATGCGGCTAAACTTTGTTATAAATACGCTTTAAAATACAAAAATATGCACCCTAATGATGGTACAATTGAAGCAGCTTTCATTAAAGTATTAATTTATAACAATTTTAACTATAAATTATTGGATTATTTACAGATAGAGAAGAAATTTTTCTACTTTTCAACCACCCATATTTTATATTTGAATAAATTGGATCCGGAAAATTACAAAGAATCCCTCAATAAACCAGAAGAATTAATCGAGAAACTTTACAAAAACGTCGAAGATACCCAAAATTCTAGTATTAATCACTATTTCTATAATAACATTAGATTTTAATCTATTTTTCTAGATGTAAATAAAATTGTTGAAGATATAGCGGAATTATTCGACTTAACAATCACCGATATACGTAAGAAAATTGTATTCGACTGGATTTTCAACAATAATCTTGATAACAATTATGATAATCACATAAAAAGGTGATTTATTTTTAAAATAATTATTTTTATTTATTATTTTTAAAATAATTATGATTATAGATTGATTTATATTTGTAAATCTGATACAAGCCTATGGTCGAAACTTTTATACGACATCGGTATGGATGATTCTAACACTTACGCTATTCGTGCCAATGCTTTAAAATTGTATGAATTAATCAACGATACTGTTAGTATAGAAAAAACAACGACACTCAAATACGATGAATTCAAGTAAATTTATTTAAAATTAATTCCCCCGAATTAATTTGATTGTTTTAGGAGTTTTGTTAAGAAAATCAATCTACTTAACAATTTACAATATCTAGGCTTCAATTTCGATATAGACACTTTAGATAAGTACAATAAAAATAATTTATTGGTACAATTGGCTCAAAGACCCGACAAATATTCGATTAAAACTATGGCTATTATTTGTATGACCTACTCAATGTATGCTACAAAACATTGGAAATTTATTATCGGATATTCTATCAAATGGTCAATGGTATTTATTTGATTATTATCAATAATTACGGTAATAATTGTTTTTCTAGATTTCTGAATTGAGGAATTATGTGGAATTTATTGAAAACGATACAGAGTGTGTAATTCGACAATTCTACACCGAAGCTTGGCAGAAGATAATCGACCAATCGTTTGTTTCAATTGAAAATCAACCCAAAGACAAACTCAATGATTTATTGATTAATAATTTTCGAATAATTCAAGTATTAATAATTTTCTGTGTGATTACAATGATTAAATTTGAAATTTCCAGTCTTGTCCAGCTTTAAGTTCGATTAATTTACAACAAATTTACCAACGTTGTATTCAAATGGATAAAACAGCATTTGCTGCTTTATTATTACCATATTTGAACGAGAATCGAGACAAATTTATTGAGGTAATTATTAAATTAACGATATTGTAGTGTTTTAATTAAAATTTTAGGAGATTATCAATCGCAATAAAGGTGTTATAGACGAGTTAGATGAGCTAATCGGCTTTGGTCTCCTTGGAGTTTCGAAAGTTAAACAAATGATTAATATTAATTAAAAATAAAAATATTAGAGACTTTATTTATTACAGAATATCATTTATAGTTGACTTAATAGTGAAAACTTTAATCCTGCTATATTCTGAGTTAATTTGTCATAATTGCTGTTAATTTATATGAAATTTTATTTAAATTGTGGGTACAATTCGATTTATTTAAACAGAAAAAGCTTTATTCGAGTATTTCAATAAGTTGTTTGTTAATTTAAATATGATGACAAAGGAAATATGCAAATACTCATTAGTGTGGGATATTGCTTTCAGCAATACTGTTTTAGAGATAGAGTTATAATAACAATATAACTTGTCGCAAACTTTAAAACCTCCTACAGTTGGCTTGATGGATTATTAAAAGTTTTAATATTTTCTTGTTTGTCAGTTTACCATTGTACTTTGTAAATTCAAAACTTGTTTAGAGCTATTATCATTTTATATAAAATGATCGGCAATTTGGAATATTTCTTTAATATTTGCATTGGAAATTGCACATTAAGCCCAAATACTCACCGTAAATTCGAAAAAACTTTTATTGCAGCATTTCAATAATGACTTGATAATTTAACTAGCGAATTTCATATGCATTCGGAAAATAGCAACGAAATAAAACCTGAAAAAATGCGTGTAAAATCTACTACCGGGTAGACTGTATGAATAATAATATCGTATTGGAGATGGCTTTATAAAATTTAGTTATAGAATGGCGTAAAATTTTACCATTTCAGATTTTCAGGTGTTATTAAATTGCGGAAGCGCGTTCAGTTTCCGTGTAACGTGTGAATTGTAATTCGCTTTTTAGTACAAGCACTTAATTTACTAATATTGTCTGATATTGCTCTGTACATTAAATAAACCCATCATCCATATAGCGTTAAATTTCCAACAATAACAAAAATAAAATCGGCTGTAATAATTTTATATTGGAATCAATCGATAAAATATCGGTTTTTGTTAAACAAATTTGAATCTACAATTTTTATTTAATTAAATTCCAACAACGAAATGAATTTTTTCTGAATTTTTATTCCTCTATTGTTATAAACGTACGTTTAGTAGAAATTCCTCAAATGAAATGCAAAGAATTTCATACAACTCTTGAAAACAATACAAATAATAACAATATACGCAAATTAGGTGCGCTGTTTTTAGACGATCGTACAGAACGTCCCATTTCGCTTGATTACTCCCCAATATCCCACTTGTTTATAAATGCGTACAATTAGATATTGAAGTATTTACATTGTGATATGTAAATAGTAATTTCACGAGACTATTTGATATGGTGTTTTAATTAAAAAACCTATCAAATTGCGATGATTAAACGATTATATAATTTATATTTGTTATGCACTTCAATTTATTATAGTCGGGATGCACTTCAATTTATTTACAATAAATCAATCGTAAATTCTTTCACTGAAACTTACCACCCCTGGAGGTAATAATTAAATACGTGCCCGTTTTTAGTTTAGAGTTATATACCTTCAGGAAATCGCCGGCAAACAAATTAGATAAACGAACTGAACATAAAGAATGGCAAATCGATATCAATGCACATACAACCCAAAAAAATATAATGCTCAGTTATCTACGACACGGTTACACATCATTGAGGATGACTTTGTGTTGTTTTTTGTGTTACAATTGTTACAATAATGATAATACCCGATTTTGATTCGTATTTCTACATTCAGTTAAATTTGTGTGTGTGTGTGTGTACTTTTGTATTTGTGATATTTGGTGGAATTTACATGATAACTGATTTATTAAAGTTAGTTTGACAACAACAAAAATCAATAAATTCGGTTTTTTCATGAACGGTATTTATGCCGGCGCATCCACCAATTTTCGTTTCAATTCCATCAATTAGACAACCGTGGGCGTTTTATTGAAACTATATCACCTTACATTTGTAGTTTCTTTAAATGGATATTATCGAATAAAGTTGTAATTGAAGCGAATGTTGTAGAGTCGCTCTTCTGCTATAATCCGCGACCCAACGTGTTTCACTCAAATTGTCCCATTTCTTAAAGAAACCGATCATTTGCTTAATGATTCGAAGAATATTCCAGGCCTTCTCCAATGATCATTTGACTAGAATTTGAACCGTGTAGCTCAGCGGAAACTTACAAAGACGCGACAATAACTGAATTTGCTCCGTTGTATTGGTAGAATAAAATGAAGAAAACCGAAAAATTGAAGTGTTGTTTTTGAAAACTTCCCGATGAGCTACAAGGTCCAATAATGTTATATTTCGATCAAATATCTGATTGATTCTGTCTTATTTTAGTTAATGAAAAAAGGCTTTTAACGCTTCTGTTGTGCCTGAAGCTGATTGAAATTGCCGATTTCATTATTTATAATCCGATATTGTATTGAAATCTGCAAATATTCGGACTTGTTTAAGGGTTTGCTAACTGAAATTTTTCGAATATTTGAGAATATTCAATAATTTATTTTCGTACTGACATGTTGTTACCGTTGTTGAACTTAAAAACAGATGATTTATGATTCGACGTATTTACAACGATCTGAAATGGATTGTTTGTGTCTTTACTTGTACGTTGGATATTGATCCGTTTTATATCCAATGTAATTTGTGTTTAAAATAAATATCTAGAGGGATGTACATAGATACGCAGTCCACTGATTTAACCCCCTTTTAGATCATGTACGTCAAACTTTTCACATCAATAACACAAATAACTATTATAATTTATTATTAATTGCGCGTTATTCATGTTTAATTATTGATCAGTTATCAGTGATGTTGTAATTTTCTGATTGCGAATTTGATATTCTCCAATAG
This sequence comes from Mylabris phalerata, assembly GCA_020740385.1. Classification (NCBI taxonomy): domain Eukaryota; kingdom Metazoa; phylum Arthropoda; class Insecta; order Coleoptera; family Meloidae; genus Mylabris; species Mylabris phalerata. The sequence goes on from JAJEOX010000222.1 coordinate 1,150,068, forward strand.
AAATATAATTATAGTTAATAATACTATTGTACAGTACGTAGATAATGTTCACAATTCGCTTTAAGCTATAATACATTACAAGTATACTAGCGGAATCGTATAACAAAAGCTTTATAGCTTTTAGACTTAGAATTGTAATATAATTCTCTCGACGAGCCGATTTACTAAATAACAAATTACAAAATTACAAACGGCCGTTATTTCGAGCTTTCCAACGATTTTTTACGGCCGTTGCGAAATTTTCGAACCGTATGCGCACCCTTGGGGCGATCTCTTTGACGGCCACATACTGAAATTATCGCCTTTTTGCATCTATCATCGAAATCTGGTATCTTTAATAAAAAAATATCCATTTAAATTCAATTTTGATTTAGTTTCTCTATATCAATTTATTGTATAGAAACTCATTTCCGTTTTTATTGTTATCTTTCTGATCAAATAATAAGGTAACGGAATTGTCGAATGAATTTATATTATTATGACGATAATAATGACAATAATTTGGGAAATGCAATGAAATGAAATGATTACAAAAGGAATATCCGGTTGTCTTTCATATTATCAAAATCCCCGTCGTTTACTCTTTGTGATCAAATTATTTCTTTATCAAACAAGGTCTATTGTTATTATTTCTGTATCTCTTATATTAACAACAATGGACATTATAAATTTGTAATTTCGGCTTGTATTGCAATATTTAGTAGAGAATTTTTCGATAAAATCGAGTATAGACGATAGTAATAGCCAAAGTAATCTATAAATTATAAAGCCTTCCCAACCTGTTACCCGTGTAATTCATTAACTCGTCAATCACAGGCCATACCAAACAATGATTTCATTACATTATCGCTCAAAGCGTACATAGTAAAGGTTGAATTTGCGCCAATACCACCCTCCTTAGAATGTTAACTACCTATAATTACCAAATTGATAAAATTGCGATCGTTGAAATTATTTTAAAAACTCTCAAACGTCTTCAATTATGACAATATGCCAGTTTTAATCCGTGACGTTATAGTTGTCGAGTTCGTGCGCCTTCACCAGATGATGCTACTTGAATGGTCGTTAAGTCATGTCCGACAATCTAAATTCAAGTTTAATATGGAACGATATCGGAATTATCGGCTTGTTTACTTACAGCGAGTGAGAAATAATTTAAAAGTGCAGTCTTTTATAGATTGATCTCCATAAATTCGGGGGACTTTGAACAAACAATAAATGAAACGAAGTTTGTTTGTTGGCTGGCATTTTGTGAAATTGGAAGATTGCGAAAATAATTTGGATGAATTGTACTTTTAACAGGTGTTATTCGATAGAAAGGCGCTTATTTCGATTATTTAGAGAATGTAAAATACAATTTCGAATTAATTATTGATAGACACTCTCAACGTTGATAATTTCCTGCGAAAGGCAATATACTAAACAATTTTTTTATTAAATATTCTATAGAATATTTCATTATCATTATAAACAATTTAACTTAAAAGGACTCTACTGTAATTAATTATTCAGCAATATAAAAGGGAGTCTTTAGCGGGATAATGAATTTTTTAGTCTATGTAATTTTCAACAACTACTGAAAAATATACGATAAATAATTGTTTTTTTATAAATTTCAGTTGGGGGCCGAAAATTTGCCGAAATTGGATCAAGACTAGCACCGATAACCGCTGATTGAGGGTGAGTTTATTCATTCAAATAATTTTTGTCCTCAATATAAAAATTTGAATTGTACTAGTTACCCAAATATTTCCATATAAAAAGATGCTTTACAATGCAACGACCCAATATTGCTACAAGTTGTGGTAGTTTATGAATATTCAATGACATAATGAAGCTTGCTGATGATTTTTTCTCGCAAACACCCCCTATACTTCCGTTCTACTTCCTGTTTTTTTTTGTTGTTATTGTTGTACTTTCCACTCGTCTTACAAGAGAGTTGGTTAGCTGGTCATGCCTTTAGGTAATTTTGAAAGTGTTTGTTTATCTTTTTTAAAATCAAAGTGACAAGATAGACACGTTTTGGAGTGGTGTAGTAAACTGTCACTCCTATTATACGATCGTTAGTTGCTTACGGCCAATTGTAAAGGGCGCTGTCTCTTTTGTGCTATTTCAATTATGACGTAATTGCGACAGCCACAACATTTGAATATGCAAATTTTCCAACTGAACGATGCGGATGAGCTCTTTTTTATTCAAATTGCTTACAAACGTTTGTTTTGCTCTACTGTTCTAAACGTAACAAGGCTTATTGTGTATTCTATTCGTTTTGTTTTGCGCTATTTTCAAAATGTTTATACGTTTTGTTCGTTTTATCTCTTTATTTTCATTATTGTTTAATTGTTGTCAATTAGAAACGTTGAAAGTAAATTGAAAGACATCAAAGATAACCATTTAACTCAATTCAAAATTTACTATTGATTAAACTCAAAATATCACCACCAAGTTTCAAAGTTCTAGAAACAACTAGTATAATTCTTGGCACGGTCGGGCTTTTACTGGAGCTTTTATAAAGAGAAAGAGGACTGATTCGAGACTCACCTCACTAAGCTCACGTCCGGACGCGCGAAACTTGTCAGCTGAATTTATCATTTTCTTTAGTGCCCAAAGCGAATTGCCGCTTGAATTCAAACAACTATACGCACAAGTTAATACTATTACAAACTGCTTACTATAGCTTATTCTGTTTCCTATAATTAACTTTACGACAATTTCGACCGGAATATGTGGGTAGAAATGTGTACAATGGTTCTGCGTATATATCGCGTTAGATAATGCCGGCTATTGTTCTATACATGGGCCAAATTTGCCATTTAAATGTAGACAATAGTAAAAAAAATGTTTTAGTCTTATTGTTGAATTCGAAATTAACCGGTTTACGTATAAATAATTCCAATAACTTCAACTTTATTGCCCAGTTTTTCATAATTAAAATATGCAAATAGCTTATATAGTTTTATGATGGGAATATGATCGAGCCTGCGTCCGTTAGACGGGAGAAAACCAGCGATGTTATAGCCATAACTGAATAGAAAGTCGGTTTGTAAAGCAGGCACGAATCTCCCATTATAACGATTGTGTATGATAGACGAACTTGTATTAGTCTATTGGTGGTGTATATAAAGAGAAAAAGCGAGATAGGGTGATGTGTGAGTGGAGTATACGTATTAGATTTTAGAATTAATATTCAGATATTCTGTTCAATATTAAACAGGACGACTAAAACTAAAATTTCAATATATTCGACATAAAGTGCTATCGGATTTCTCTTTAGTAAAATCGAAACCACAACACAAGTTTACAAGACTCAGCAGGATAGAATGACACAACGGTCGAAACTTTGTCGAAATTGTTTGGAATTCAATCAAGCAATTTGGGTGTAGTTTGTAAAAAATATACGATATTTAATGTTGCATTCAACCGACTAGACCTCTACCCCATCAATAATCACAATAACAACAAGAACAACAAACTGACCAGTTTCGATTTTAGTGTTTTGCAACTGAAAATGATTTAGAGACCATTCCCGGGTATTGTTCGTATACTAGATAGTTGAATTCATCTCTTATTATCGTTGCAGTATACACAAGACTAAAAGCATACTAACAAACAAATAGACAAAAACCCGATCGTAGAAATAAATAACAACTGCCATTTGATGCAATCAAAAATGCTGATTTTGCTGCAGACCTCTCATTTGTCATTAAAACAATATAGAGATACGTTCATATAGTTTTTTGTTGATTGCACATACAGATTGAGAATGTTGAATGGGGCTAGATCAACCGAATGGAAACGTATTTAAAAACTGCACTAAACTAAAATCGTTATTGTTATCAACAATACCTGCAAACCAATTCGAATTTTTTGCAAAGTTTATAAGTCAGGAAATCTACAAGCCGTCTAGGGAGCCATAAATTCACTACCCATTGTTTGTACTGAAATATCGTTGATTATAAACTGTAATTTTATTATTAGAATATTGTTGGATGGAAAATTCGTCAAAATATATCCGTTTAGTTTGGATTGTCGGTTTTCCTTTTCGTCTTTGTATTTTTATAGAATTTTCAACGTTTTGTAATAGTCGTCGTCAGTTGGTTCCAATCAAAGGCGAACGTAAAACTTGTCGTTTCAGCAATTTCCTATCGTTTAAACGAAAATACGCCACTACTAACACAAACTTTAATATACGAGAAATCTTATTAAACAGTGATTTTTCTTAAAACTTTAGGTCATCGCTTTTCTAATGAATCTAATTCTTCAATACATTTATAGAATAACACTAAATCTAGTTGGAAATGTTTTATCTGTTTGTCTCAAATTATTATTACACCGTGTATCTAGCCGAATTTAAAAGTTTTATAATCCGTTTTCGGCATATTGCCAAAATGTTCGAAACGATTATTCTTTTATAAAAACAACAATTTTCAAGAATTTCGATACGAAATTTAAACATCTCCAATTTCCTTCGGTTAGTTTGAAACCGAATACAGAATTTGAAGATTATAGAGGTCAGAATTATTGTTGGAAATCATACTGAAACTAGATCTAATCGAAGCTCCTTTTATAGTTGTTTGTAAAAGAATCAACTTGAAATAATAAAATGACCAAAATTACGATTGCACCAATCGCCGTTTGGTTTATGATTAGTAACAAAAATGACTGAAATTGGAAAAATCGTTGTTATTTTCGTTTTAAGTAAAAGTTATATTTGTTAGGTTGCCATTATAGAATAGTGTCAACAAGATGATTGATGACACATTTGTGTATGTTCACTATATTTGCGACATTTTAGAATAGCAGATTTCACTCAGAAAAATTCATTAAACTTTGTTGGAAATATCTAATTTTCCATTTATTAATACTTCCAACAGTAATTAAATCAAAATCGTTATTAATTAACGTAAATGAGCTTATATTTAGTTTCATATTTCAACAGTTTTAGTTCAATTAACAACTATTCATGCTGGTTTTGTATTTTATTGTAACCTTCCTAGCGTTGGAAAAGTTTTAAAATATCAAATCAGCAAAGAATTGCTTCTAGTATTTTTCTATTGTGCTTTAGATTTTCTTAAACTTTCCACCGAAAGTTGTTTCGTGTTAGACTTTATACAATTCTATAGACAACACCTAGATTCGTATGTGTGTTAGAATTGTGTCGTACGTGAATTTCACTCGAAAAGACCCTACGAATACAAATACAAGCCGCATTTAAACGTGTACGGATACAAAAACCAACACATATACAGACAGACACGCAATAATTTCCAACGACAAAAGCCGTGAATTGTTTGAATAAGCAGTCAGTTTCCAGATTCATACCGTTGAAGTGATAAAATTTGAGATCTTCGTGGTTTCTCCATTTGTAAGACAAGAATAGATAGTTGTATTTTTAATTCACAAAACATTTACCACTGTTTGGTGTTATTAAATCAAGACTAGCTTGGTTCAACATTAACAATACACAGCTCTAGAAATTCTAGAAATAAGAGAATCAGTTTTTCTACACGGTTTTGTTTGAATTATTCCTGAAAATTAGCGTGGCGAATTTGCTTTCAATTTTGGTTTGAAACATATTATATGTAAATAACCTTATATATCTTTGATAGTTTACCATCAGTAAACACGGGTAAATAACTTGAACGTTTCGTTTTTCCTTTTTCGTTTCGCAAATATTGATAGCTCAATGTAAATCCGGTATCTTTAAAGTGCAATTTCCCTCGACAGACACGCACACACATCTATACAAAAAAGGAAAGGGGAGCTTGTCTTGGCAACATTCAAGTAGGATCTGGAGAAATGATTGAAACTCGTTCCTCTTCATTGTTGTGGAAATTGTTATTGTTTCTCGTGAATAAAAAAAAGTGTCAGATTGAATTCGTTTTATAGATTTTCCAAATTCGTGTTGATTGTTTTTTTAACTTTTAAAACTGGAAGCAGTGGTGGGCCTGCTTAGCTTCTTAATTTTTACGTTAAATAGGTATAGGCTCTGGGGCTTATTGGCCAGGCCATTTCGAAGTTTGTTTAGTAAAATATCCAAAGGATTAAATCTCCGAATCGAGAACAAACTTTGAATATTGAGGTATTTGCACTTAATCTTATGGGTGGACATTTCAATGTTAATATATCACAGTGTTGGTAAAACGTATCGACATTCTGTAACGACAACGTGAAATAGGCGGATACGAAACGTCTACTCATTCATTATGTCTTTGTGCCGATTATTCTCTTCTATTCACCCTTGGAACCTAAACGAAAATCGACCACTTTGTACACTCTGTTGTTGTTATTATTATTTTCGCTTTACCCATCTTGTTTCGTTTTACCATCGTTCCACCTAGTGGTTTTCACTGTTGTTTAGTCTATTAAACCATTTAAATCTACTGGATTTTCAGTTTTGTACAGTTAACGAGGAATTAATTGCAACCAAATCTTCATGCACCGGTAATTTGCCAAGCACTGAAAATTCTCCTAATAAATTAAAAAAAAAAAGAAAAGTTTCGTAATTGTATAGCAATTTATTTGAAAGCTCGTTTCAAAGTCCGATTGAAAATTGCACTAGACATAGTTATAGACACAGTGAAGATTTTTTAAATTACTCGGAATCCGGCTTTGAGCGATTTTCGGCATGACAGAATCTCATTCCAATCAAGTCCACATGTACATCTTTACAACCATTGAAAATCTACAGGAAAACTGCTTACAAAATAGATATTTCGGGGATTATTCGTTTCAATTTTCTATAAGTATACAGAAAATCGGTTAATTAAAACCCAATCCAACATACAAGTAGAGTAATTTATCAATTTTCTAGATTGTTGCGGTATATTCGAAGGGTGTTCACTATAAACTTCGGCGAATTGTCCGGGTTTGCTATTTCCAGTTCAAACATTTTATTAAAATAGTATTCGAAACTCGACGTTATCGTCTAATCAATACGCAAAATTGCATGCGCTGATATTGCACGATTTTATAAAATGATGATAACGATAAACGAATCAAAGGGACGAATTTTATACATATTCGAATTCATAGACGTCGTTTTAGTTCGTGGGGGAAAAACCCGATTTCCCAGTTTGACAACAGCAAGGGATAAAGTTGAGACTGCTGACGTGGTTGATTGGTGATGTTACTTTCTGTTTCGGTTGTGACGGTTTACGGTACACATCGCCAAGTTATAATCATCATCGTTACAAAGACATCGACAGGGCGGGATCGATTCCCGGTTAAATGTCTAAGTTTTTCCTTTTTTTAATGATGAGCGAGCGATCGTTTGACAGCCAATGAAAGATTAACAGCATAGCATAAATTGATTGAGGAAGCAATTATAGATAATATAGAAACAAAGATTTGAAGCCAACAAATTAGGAAAGACATTAAAGAAAGCTGATATAGATTACGACATTGGCTATAAAAAGTGTTGTTTATCGTTGTTTTTTTTTCTCTGTTCTCTCTCTCTTGTATTTTCTTTTTTTGAGAATTTTTATGGCCATTTGCCAAGACAATGAGCTAAATTTAGATCATCGTTTGAATCGTTTTGACGTCGTCGTGCCGGATATTAGCGTATACACCAACTGTTCTGATGTCAGATGTGTGTGTATTCTTTTCGGCTTTTCTATTTCATCGTCCAATTGATTGATGTAATATTCATAGAATTGATGTAAATTCAAATAAACAAGCCTTGATTAGGTCAGGATTATCGGCCATTGAAACAATTCAATTGAACATACCAGAAAATAGAGGATTGTACACATATTTAGGGATTATTTGAACAAATAAAATTTCTAAATATTATTCTCTTCCATTAGCTTGTCTCAAGGGGCCACAATATACTTGTTTCATTTTAAATGTTAGAAATGATAAGGAGCTTTATAAAAGTACTATTTTAGATTGGAAGATGATGGGATTTTAAAGCTGATTCTTCGAAAAAAATAGATAATTTAACGAACAACGAACGACTTTTATTGCTATACACGTATTGCTGTTATTTATTTAGAAATGCAAGATTCAAAGTAAACAAGATGTCGTTTTAATCGAACATAACGAAGCTATATATTTTCGTTTTATTTTCGGATATGAATGCACAACAAAATCGAGTTTACTACCAAGAGATGAAACCGAATGATGCTACCGACTTCTGTTTCTGGGTCTGCGACTTTGGAATTTCGGCAAAATTCCATTAAAACTTGAAGGTTCGGTCATCTTTTTCGATTCTGAAATAATAATCGATGTCCAGCTTGTTTGATGATACACCCCAATTGATATAATAGCATTAGAAGTAGCTCTTTAAAGAGCGTTCGGAGGCATTTTTGTTTTAAAAAATTCCAATTAAATTTTGAGTTACTCTTACTTACTCTTGGAGTAAGTATTTTTTCATAAAAGCGCATTCTCACCTGTAACTGTCCTGTCAGAAGCTTCGTTTCTCGTAAGGTTGAGAAGCTCCTTCGCCTGTCTTATTCCCGGAGTTTGCCTTTTTGGCATTGCTCCCATCAGTAGATCTCTTTCCTCCTTAGGGTTTTTGTTTACTCGCAGAACGGTTCAGGACATGCAAATAAAGCCTCAGCGCCTGCCTTCGTAAATTCATCAGCTTTTCATTTTTTGGTACCCAAATTAAGGTAAATTTATTGCCCCTTGCCAACAGTTTTAAGGATTAGCAACATTCCCGAAGATTTTAGACTGAAGGCTACATGCTTTTAGAGCTTTCAATGGTGCCTGACTCTCAGTCAAAATATATATTTGTGCACTCATGAAGCTTCTTCGTAAACAATTTCCGCCGCATATCTCTATTGCAAGAGTTTCAGCTTGCATTATGGAAGAGAACTTTCTCAAGACTATAGATCTGAGATGCAATTGATTAATCCAATGTCTTACCCCATGGTGCTCATCTATGACCACTTCAAAAGGGGTTTCGAAATCAAATTTCCTCGACATAAAATCTGATGGTTTGAGTAATAATTCCGAATCTAACTAATTCAGAATTTCAAGGTATCCTCGCTAGTCATTTGGCTTGGGTTTTGTAGTCTCGTAGAACCTTATGGTGTCTGAAAAATGCAATTTTTTGATGAGATATTGCAATAAATACAATAGCATTAGAAAGAACATTTCAAGGAGTACCTAGTAGCATTTTTGTTTTAGAAAATGGGGATTGAGCGTAGGTTTTGTTTTATTTTTTTCATATTTTCTCTTATAATTAGGCCAATATTATCAAATTTTCAACAATTCTACAACACATATTTAGTAAATTGAGAGTGTTTTTCAAACTTTCTAGAAAATTTCTTTGGTTTCCCACAAAATTGATAATTACAAGTTCTTTGTGCGTGTTAATTTATTTCTGTTTCCGCTTCCGTTTATGTTTTTGTTTTTTGAAACTTCCATAGAAGCTCCTGTATCGGTTTGTATGACAACGAATCATAATGAGGCAATATAAAAAGTAGATGTAGAGTTGATGGTAGAAGACTAGCCACGTTATTGTTGTATAGGAAGTTAATCCTCTAGAGAGTCTCAGCCTGAAGCGGTGTAGTAATGTGTGATGCTTCCGTTATGATGGAGCACTAGGGACACGAAAAACCAACTGTCAAACTCTCAACAACGCAATACCCAACTGTAACTTATGTAAACATGTAATGAACTGTCTGTCTTTTCTATCTAAAATACAAATAACAAGCTCGTTAGTTGGAGTTTGTTGTGTTGCATCCGGCGGTTGTTTAAATCTATCTATTCCTCCACAAAAGGATAAAAAGAATCCAACTTGATGTGTATATGTGATGTTGAAACGTATCTAAAGTGTGGCTGTACAATCTTTTATTCGATTTTGAAGATGGATTCTGGCTGATAAAGTGCAAACAAACAATTTCAACATGTTTGCATTTGTAATAGATTCTAAACGCAAAAATTCTATAAACTCCTCGCAAATCTCCAATCGAAATAAAGTCAATTCGTTTATCTTTAATCCACAATAAATTCACCAAAATTTGGGCCGATCATCTTTGATTATCGCGAATTGTATCCAACTGTGTTGTTTCAAATCGTTTTTTCGTTCTTCAGTGCTGTAAAAATCGTTTGTCATTTAAGAAAGATTTAGCAGCTGCTGCCGGAAATACCATCAAGAAATACAAAAATTATAAATCGTATCTATCTCGCTTTATTCCACATATTCACCGTTATAAATCTCTTTGTTTCCTAATTCATTGGATGATGTTGTTTATCTTGCGTCGAGTTTGGTGTGTATCGATCCGATTCTCTGACAGTATTTTTAATAATAATAATAATAGTAATAATAATGATAATGATAATAATATAGAAAAAGGCTTTCCGTGTTCCAACTTTTGGTTTAAAAGGATTTATTGGCGTATTACTAGGTTGAAAGTTCATCAAAGTTTAATCATACTCTTTCGAAATCCGCTTAACAATTTCGATTTTGTTTTATTGTATTGCGGTATTCTATTTCGGTTGGTCATGAGGTAGATGAGCGGCTTTTAAAATTTTTATTATAACCATCTTGAACAGCATCTATTATTAGATTGTCATCAATTATATTGTTGTTGTAGTTACGGTCGAGGCGTTATTAAATCACAGTGGTCCAACAGTGTGCAAAACAACGACAACGCCACAAGCCCTTATCAACACTATAATTAAGACGGTATCAGTTCTGTTTTGTGCATATGATTCGGCTCATTACAGTCCGTCAGTCCGTTTTGCGGACACGCTAGGGTCGGTTGACTATTTTCGGAAAATATCCAAGTTGAAATAGGATGGGCAACAATGGGACTGCAGGCGGTGCTAGTGCGAATTATAACTGCGGTATAACTCTAGACTACATGTGAATTATGGGGCCGAATATCCGGCCGTGCGCTTAGTGATTCGCTTCCGTTACCGTTAACTTTTCGAGTTTGCCACTTACTAACTAGATGAAATAGAATTTGATAATTATGTTATTGTTATAGTAGAGAGTTAGTGGCATGTGAAGATTTTTACTGTGCTTTGCAATTAAAAAGTCACTAAAACTACATAATTTCCGCAACAATCGGCTAATTAATTAGGAAAAAGAATTATCGGTTTTCTTTTCGGATACTCCCAAATCCCACTAGTGCTTCCTCTTTTTCTCTATATAAGAAAAGATAAGATTTCGTACCAAGTTTAATCTCACACCACCACCAATTACACCGGTGGAAATTTCTCAAAAAAGACGTTTATCTTTATAGGAACAACTCCACGTTACTAATGCTTTGCTCGTTTGCAAAATCCGTCAGTTTCGTCTTTGAAATTCCCCATTTTCCGTTTATTTATTTAATGTTCCAATTGTTACAAAAACAATTGTGTATTTTTATGTTGGAATAATGGTTTTTATCGCTTAAAACTGCAAACAAACAATCTTGCAAGTTTTTCTTGTGAAATTCTTTTTCACACTTAATGTTTTTAATGTTTCCTCCATCCAACTTTCAAACGTCTAATTGACAATTGTTAGAACAAAGAAGGTGGCCGTTTATCGCCGAAAGTGTCCAAAACAGTCAGTGTGTATAAAATTTGTATCGATCCTTGTATGTTGACGGTATTCTCGCAAAATAACAAGGAAAAAACTTTGGTTTTGTATTGCTCCTCGTTCAAAGCGACTAGAATCCGAGTGAAAGAGGGTCGCTTTGTTGTTGTATCATAAAGGATTTTTTCTTATTTATGCTTCAAATAGATGTATTTCTAAGTGAATGTAGGCTTGTTTCTTCCGGAAGTTTGCAAAATAAGCGCTCCACAATTATTTTAATTCTCCAAGAAGTAGACGATGGTAAAAAATAATAATAGAAAGTTGCAAAAATACAACGGCATACATAAATTAGAGGCAACTCCAAGACGAAATCGTAACTTTATAGAAGAAGTTTATAACGCTATTAAAGAACGAAGATATTTAAATTCTGTATTTCTTTATATTTGCAAAATAGCAATTGGAATAATGTTTCCGTCTAAAGACAACAAAACTTTCAGTATAACTATTCGTTTCAAGTTTAGCAATTTCCTATTTATTGTAGCCATCTGGATAGAAGTGGAGTATATAAAATTGACTTTCAAATATTCTCGAGTATTCCTAAATGATATTTCAATCAAGTTATTGATTCTCCAATCGAGCTACCATTAATATCGTTCGTTTTCTAAATGAAAGAACCCACGAAGACATTTGCTAATAAATTGTCTACAATTTCTACGTTCATAGAATCGCCACAATAAAACGACAATAATAAAAAAAATCCTCCGCCCATACATACATATATAAAATATCCCGTCTTTTGTTCAATACAGAAAGACCCTTTATTAAAAGCCACTTTGCACGGGAACAAGTTTTCTTGTTTCCTTTTCAAATAAAAGCGCTCTTCCGTTTTAACGTTTCGTTTTAAAATATATCCTCGGATTAAAGTTGGCATGTTCGAGTTGACAAAAGAATATTTCTTCATCATTCTAGAGGAAGATTTATTTCGATTTTCCAAACTGATCCTTTCGAAAATCGACCAAATACAATCTATTGAAACATCATTTATTTCTTTAATCATTGTTTTTCTATGCGCTATTGGAATTGTCCACGTGAATATCTAATTGAAACGGCGAATTAGTGTTGAGATTTAATTAATAATTTGCCTAGAACGTTGGTATAAGCAAAGTAAGCTGGATCAAGTTTCAGGTGTTTGTTTTTCAAATACTCTTGATAAGTATTTATCGTTTCAGTAATTTAATAAATAATCGACGTGTATTTTTATTAGTTCTACCTGTATGGGGATTTTCTTGTATTACTCCCTGAAGCGTAACGACATAGTTATCATAGTATAGAACAACTTTAGAATCCAGACACGAACGTGGGTCCACTGGAATGATTACATTTACATAATCCCGTTAGTTGTTCGACCGCCATCATGAGATATCTATTTATTACCCAACAACCTCTCCTATAACTGGCTGTTGTTAATTGGCTCGTCTAATTATTGTTAAGATAACCGAGACTATAAAAATGAATCTAAAGATGGAGGTGCAAACAAGAGAAAAAAGCAATGTAGGATAAGAATAGCATTCTCTTATCAAGTAAATTCGCGCGCTACAATGTGACATGAGTGACAATGGATTAATCTCGGGCGGAGGTGTCTTAAAAAACTGGGAACCAGGCGACTGGTTTATATAAGATAGAGAGTGAATAAGTATAGGAAGCTGGTATTCCCATCGGGGATTACATTGTCGTTCCAATTAAGAACTGTAGTCTATCTTTGTTGTAGGCCAATGTAAATCCTGTGCTTTCCAACACTTGTGTACATACGAATATTGAAAAGACCGTTTCAAAGTAATGGGTCTTGTAGAGATTTACCCACTTGAATATTAAACATCAGCCGCACTGCCATCGCCAGGCAGAGGATCCTTTGCAAAGTACTAGGAATGAAATTGTAATAATATCACCAAAGTGACAACTAAAAATTATTCGTTAATTCGCCATTATTGCGTTATTTTGTCGTGACAGCTAGTCTCGTAATTCATGAAATTAAACAGCATCTTAATAAAGAAACTCAAGCGAATTCGCATCTCGTCCATCTGAAAGATTATCGACAGATTCCCATATTTACTGATAAAACGCTACGAAAATGTACCACCACACATCTGCTATTGTTGTATATTGGTCGAGTACCCTCTAGGACTTTACTAACACATCAATCCTACACAAACACATACATATACCCCATTATATGTATATTTATATAGCGTATACACATACACATATATACTTATTTCGCCATTTGAAACACCGGTGAACATTATCTGCGAGACTATTAATCCCGTTCCTTTGTTGCGAAATGTTTTTTGGTGGGCGTCGTCATGGTAACGACTTCCGGTTGCTTGGTAACGTGCGATGCTACTATCCCTCTTCTGGTGTGCGTCGCGACGCCGACGCAAGACATCGTTTGTTTTGTACAATTGCATGAATGATGAATATGTATTACAATTGCCGGGAGATGATTTTCTTTGTTATAACAATACAACTATATTTTCATGATTATTATGAAGAAATAAACGTTGATTATTGATGATTGTCGCTAGATTATCTTATGCGTTATTGAAATTCAATTTAGTCGAATAATTCCGTATAAACTTCAATTGGAGGAATACAATAGCGAGAAATATAGTTGAATTTCCTCTATTTACTTGTATTACTGTTCAATATTTACCTAGTTATTCTGTAATTTCCTTACCTGTAACAGTTTATACACAACTAGCTGAATTCAATTTCCATCAACTTGATGCTTGTTTAAAAATCGATTCAAATTTCTCATTAGATCACTAGAGTTACTTGGAAAATCCCGATTTTTATCAAAAGTTGAATAAGAACCGCAACATGTGAATAGTGTTTGGTTTTCCTTTGGGAATATTATCATTTATCACCCCCAACTTGCATTATTTTCGTTTTAAAAAAGTGCAATTTCACTACATATAACAGTCTATCAATTGTTCATCCAGACTAAAATCGTGTAAATATAAATCGAATGTGACATTCAGGTGGTATGTTGTGTGTTGTATTCGAAATAAGCCCAAACTAACAGAAATCACGTAGTATTTCAAACGGCCACCCCCCAACCAGTTTTGGTGGAATAAAATATAAAATCAATTTATATCCCAGCAGGCGTGCCATACCAGTTTAGAAATGGAAATCAAATAAATTTGAATATTACCGGCTGACCTATTTCACAACCCCTTCGTTTTTTTTATTCGTTCTTTCCTCTTGTATTCTTCGTCTTCTAACAATGATCGTATTCTATGAAAATTCGTAATACAGAAAATGTGCGTCTCTTTTGTACGCATGCAATACAACAATTGTCTTTATCTTGTCTGTTATCCTACCTCACCCCCGGCTTCATTAAATCGAAATTAAATTTCTCGTAAATCTATTTCGTTCTTTTTGTTTCAATTGACGACAGCCTTCTAGCGGCAATATACAGATACTAGTCGTTAATAAGACAATTATCGATTAAAATTGATGGGAAATAATATAAGGGTAGTTTTCAATCAAGACATTATCATCTTGACAGATTTTTTATAGGAGAAAGGGCGCGATATATTTCGTTGAGGGCGTGATGCCACCACAATCTAGCTATAAATTACGACAATAATACAAGAAAAGCGAATGATATTCTATATAAAACACAAACAAACAAAACGTATCCACTAGAGATGTTGTCTGTATAATATATCTAAAGAAAATATTCAGGTCACAGAGAGAAATTCATACCTTTGGGCCTTCACGTTAGAATAGGGGGCCCGTCTTCTTTCCAATGTTATCGTGAAATGCCGTCCTGAGACAAAGTCGGGTCACTATCCATCTAACTTCTCCATTGGGGAATTTAATGTCGAGATATTATTACGAATTTTGTGTAGGTCGACATAGAAGACCGATGACCCATACCGCCGCCAGGGAGCACACTGCCTTGCTTTGACAGAAAGATTAGCGAATGTCTAAAATGGAAAGATTAAAACTACCATTCATCAAAACGGTGAAATAGAAATTTCTAGTTATTTAAAAGGATATTGATGTGAATTTCTGTATTGATTATTTAGACGAAACAGGGCGGCTGTCATCCGTTAAAAATTAATGATTTTAAAATTAAAAGGCTCGAGTAAAATTAATAAATTTCGATTACACCCGGGGGTGTGTATTTTTTACTCCAACTTTCAACATAATTGAACATACTTTATAACAAAGAAAAAAAATTTGTTATATATCAGAAAATTAGTTTGTTATGAACGAATACTGAAATGAAAGCAACGGAAGATTAGATCGTTTTGATTGTGTATAAGAAGGCGTCGACGGTAATGTATTGTAGAACGGCAATTCCCTACCCATCTACTCGCCTGTTTATCGTTTCGGAAGATAATAATAAAGCATCGTCGCGGATAAAGGGGTCGCGTTCCGTTCTGGTTCACTACAGATTATCAATATTACGTTATGGATCCGATACACCCCCGGTCCCTCTTTGCTGTTATTGAGCCATAAATTAGTCGATACAATACCGGCCATTACCGGCCTAGTAGTCGCGATCTTGCTGGATAAAAGCACAATCTGTACAGCCATATTTGATGGTTTCAATTCATTAAATTTTGTCTTGGAAACTGGAAATTTCACATGTAAATCGCAACTAAACTCCACACAAGACTCGACATTGTTTATAGAAAGTTGTGATGGATTTCCAATACTTTACATTAATCCTAATCCAATTCTGCTCTGTATTTTTTATAGCGAAACTTTGTCTTATTGTATAAATTGATAAGTTTCGATTTATTTGCGGGAGAGAAAAAATAAGATGCTTATCTTGAAGCCGTCGATCTAAATTTGTTGTTGAGAGCCTTTAAAATTTGTTTTTATGTTAAAATTAAATCAACTACGCACTTTTAACGTTTCTACATATTCTACACCCCTTGAATATTCCCACTACTGACTCAAAAGGGGGTGGATGATATTTCATAGGTTCTTGAATCATTTAAATAGACTCAATTTCCGAAGCGTCAACGTTGTTAGAAATGTGAAACGTTCAATTTCAAGAACATAAAAATTCAAGTATCTCAATATTATCGGTGTACTAGTGTTTGTAGGTATGGAACAGATTCAAATTCTCATAAAATCTTTAAATTATTAACAAAACTGTTCACTACAATCTAAATATTTACAGCGGAAGTTAGAAATGAATGGGAATAATTGGCAAGCTTATAGGACATAGTAAACAGAGATTTTGTTTATGCAAAAGACAAACAACCGTCTTGAATTCTAATTCTAAACCAAAGCCTAAACTAATAACTAAACCAATCGAATTTCTTCCACAATATTGATATTTTCGGTTCTTTACAGTTTAACAATGTCGTAAATCCGGGCGAGACGCACACAAACACAGAGTTTCGTCGACTATTGCGAATTCCGGTCGAGAACAAAGACTGGAAAAACTTTTACAACAAACTAATCAAATTGATATACTTGCGCCAATGTTGTGGAATTAGAACAGGTTTAAATATAGAGATGCCGAAAAAACGTTGTAAAGAAAGCTCTTTTTTGATTGCAATCGTTAAAATATTCATTAGAAGGCTTCAATCATGTAATTTCTGTTCTCTTTGTCTCTTTATCGATCCTGGTACAACCATTATCATTATTCGAAATAATTTGAATTCAGCCAAAGTTGAAATTAAAGGTAAATTGTAAATTGTTGTAATTTAAGTTCGCCTTTGTACTAGATTATGACCGTTAATCTCCGCAATTTGTAATTTTGCAAATCAATTTCCTGTAAAAGAAATCTTTTCCCGTATCTATTTATTATTCTTTGCTATTATAGTAGTCTCCAACACAAGAAAATTACTCGTACTTAACTCAAAATAGACTTTTAGTTTGCAATTATTTAATTACTATAATCATTACAATTACAGTTGTGAGAACTAATTAATCGTTAGTTGAAAGTTCGGATTGGGGCAATTGGGGAATTAACTTTTGAATGTATTTGACGTTTTGGCCGATTTCTACTGACAGTTAAAGAAGATCTATGGCCAATGTAGCTAGATGATAACGGCAAAACAGTTTTCAAAATAATTGAGAAATATGATCCATTATTATTTTAACTCTATCCTGCACCAAGAGGAAATTCAAACGAATATCTACATGTTTTTATCAATTTATGCCTTCTTTTATGGTTCTAACAGAAAGGCCGTTTTCGAATTTATAAGAATTCATTGTTGTCTCTCATCATATCGTCATCTAACAATACGATTTTTGAGTGTTTTTAAAGGAAACACTACCGAAGTTTGTTGATTTGTTGGCAACTTTCTATTAAAAAGTTTATCGAAACCTTTCATTTCTCCACAAATATTAAGAATCTAACGTTCTTTAGTCACATTTTTGTTGTTTTTGTTGTTCAGTTTTTCGCCCAATTTCGATAAGTCTTCGGTAAGAATTTGGCCCCGTTCCAAAAAGCAAACAATCCACTAACAGAGATCCGATCTTATCCTCAGTTGGTTTTATAAATTTTCATGTTTTTCTTGTTTTCCACAATCACATGTTGTTTAAATAAAGCAGCCAGTCATAGAGGACTTTCCACATAAAATTTTGTTAATTCGACTCCATGGTCAATTTTTGAGTTGTATTTCCGAAAAACAACACCCCTCAGGAGTCATAACGTCACTATTGTAATGCTTGAATCTGTATTTTAAAGTTGCTCGTTATATTGCTGTTTTCCCTCAAAGTTTACTTTCTATTTTCAAATTGTTATAGCCTAAGGACAAAACATCAAGTCCCTCGTTAAAGGAATTGAATGAGGGAAAAGTTTAACAGCAAAGTTGTTTTTTTGCTCTCTCTTTTTTGATAACGCTGGTGGAAATAAAAACACACGACTAACGTCCTCGGATCTCTTGAAGAATAATGCGTTGGCGGTAAGAATGCTCACACATTTCCATCAGCTATACAAAGAAATTGCGTTTTAAAAATAATCCGACTAGAACAGGCACAACAATGCTTGAAATATTTTTCCATGCTGTTGTTGTACAGATGTACGACGTTTAATGGAATTATTCCAAACGTACAATGATCAAAGGCTAATTCTATCCGTATGCTGAAACAACAGCAATAATAATAATAATGATAATAATAGAAAAAGCATATTGCTATATCTATATGTTGTAAAATCTATAATTAGCTTTATGTCTGTCTGATTATTATGCGTTTGTGTGTGTTGGATTAAATGCGCTCTTCTATACAAATTGGTTGTGCTTTTCAATTTAACTTCAAACAGAAAACGTATGCGGTCTAACGTGCATATCTCGTCCGCATATTGCTATTATATATTGTACTTGATGTACGATATATTTCAATCAAACCTAGATAAACGCATTATAATTGCGATTATCATTATAATCTATATGGAAACTAGAACCATAAGCATTTGAATTGTAACAACTCGAAACATTACTACTTATTAGTTTAAAATTCGAATTGATTCCGAAATATTGCCAAAAATTGGCATAATCGTAAAGTTCTACTTCTGTATAGTTTAATATTTATCAGTTTCAATGATCGTATCCAGTTTTGGCTGACCCCAGAACTAGATATGGACCGGTTAGATAGTGGCTATATGCCTTCCGACAGGAGATTTATAGAGCCTTATTCCGGCTGTCGGAGGACTAGTTAATGATGAACATACACATGTGTATATAAATACCGTCTTTCTGTTATAAATTTAAGATCTCCCGTCCAAATTCAAATCCATTTTGGCACTGTAACTAATCAATACGGTTTTATAAACAATTGGGGAATTTTTGTCGGTTGTGTTGTCAATTAAAAAAGATTTTTAAAGTGAATGTAAATCTACGGTTAATTGGTTTAATGGCGCCTAGCAAGCATTAGTAAGAAAGCTCTATGTTTTGGGCGACGTCACTAGCGAAATTAATGCCATTTTAATTCTCCAAAGCTGACGTTTATGCAAATATAGGACTTTCCGAAATGTTTTGTTAGTTAATATAGTCCTGTTTTAGAATTTGTAAATTATTCTAGCCAATTTCAATTACAAATACTGATTCTAATATAATTTACACATTGTTCCAAGTATTTTAAAAATCTACGTTTTGAAAGTTGTAAATCTTAAAGAACCTGCAGAATTAATAGTTTAACCGCCTGAACCGGAATGACATATCATGCCACTACCGGAAAACTTATTTCCGGTTTCACCCTTCTAAATGGTAACTTACACCGGATAACAGACACTGTTTGTAATGACTTTTAAATCCGACCAAATTAACATACTTGGTTAAGTGATTAGAGTCAACATAAAACTCCCTTTTTTCTGTAATTATCTATTGTGTAGTTTAAAGTATTTTCAATTCGTTCTAATTGAATTTTCCATTAATATTAAAATAGAAGATAGAAGTTGTTAAACATTAAATCCCACTAATTGGCATATCCTTTTGTTTTCGTATTTATCATTATTTTGCAATCCTATAAGAAGCTCATTAAAGGGAATAAAAGGGAAATAGCATGATTGTTGTATGTTATTAGGGAAATTATCGAGACAATTCAATATCTAAAATGGAAAACAATACAATACCATCGTCTATTAACTACAAATAGTCGCCTAAAATTCAGTTAAAATACAAACATTACCGTGTACTTGTCTAATCGATAAGCATTCTTTCTTGTTGTTATTGTTGTTATTACTTTGGAAATTTCATTAGACTAGTTTTGTTGTAATTGCATTTACTATCAAATTTAATTAACCTTGTTGATAGCTGAAAAGCAATGGTATTTAATCTATTGTCTATTATGCTTCCTCTCTGCTGTAATGCCAACAAAGACCGTTCGAATACCAAAGTTAATATCTCATGTCGACTCAAATAGTCATTTTTCAAGGCATTTATTGGATGGACGTTCATCAGGCTGACAATTGTTGAACCACAATCCTCCAGTATTTGTGAAATTTTAATGTTGGAAAGCCCTCCAACGGCAAGTTTCAAGTTCCTTTTCAAATATTTGTATTTACATAATATTATAAACATATAAAATTGATGAATTTTCATTTTTTGTTTCGATGGTTGCGTCTAATTGAAACAACATAAAATCAACAAAGCCCTCATCGGAAGGCAAACAAAGATTTTTTTCGAGTTGTATTGGAATAAACTAGTATTTGAATGTTGTTGGAAGTTTTCAATAGAATAAAAGGACGAAATAAAATGTACGAGTTGCGTTCGTTGGATTTTTTTTAATGAGATTGGAGCACCCTCGAATCTTGTTACAATTTCTTCTAAATTCAAATTGCGCTTGACATTCGAAGAAATGACAAGTTAGTGTGAATTAGATAAAAGTGCGTGCGTTAGAATTCGTTACGATCAACCTGTAAATCACCAATGACGGCGATATTTTTTGTTGTTGTTGCTATTGCGTGCTGTAGATTATGATGTAATGCTTAAAGTTGTATGTGAATTTTCCTCGCCGCTTATTTTTCGTTGGTAAATTAAGCATAAGAGAGGAATAGACGCCATAGTAAAAAGGGTGGATTAGATTTGATATGTGATAAAATTGTTGAAAACAACATCATTTATTAACAAGCAAACGTAAGCATAGCAGAAACAAGCCGACGTGCAGCAGGTAGCCGTTATAGAAGCGCCTGTGCACCGACCTGCGTATTGGCGTCGGCGTCGCTCGATAGCGTCGCCGACAACCAGTGCCGCACAACCATCCCCGGCGTCGGGTACTCAGCTGTTTGAATAAACGAGACAACCACGCGACCCTTTACCATCGTCAACGTCATACAACAAAGGAAGGCAATCAACAAAAATCCATTCATCCTTATCTAATACTTTATCACGTGCCAAAATAACAAGCATTCCAACAGCTGACTGGTCAATTTTTTCTTTTAAACATTGATCTAATTTGAAATTCAAAGAAATTTTAAACAGCATATAGATAATGTGTCCGTTATTAGCGTTGTTGTATTGTATTTTTTGAATTTTGCCGTGTCGTGGTGTTGTGTGGATAAAACAACGAAATTTATCAACAACAACAATTAGAAGAACAAGCAACAAGAAGCTGATACGGTGAGAGTTCAGGTGATGCACTAGGTGAGGTGGTCTTCGTAGAGGCCACGTGTGAGTGGGGAATCGCGCCAGACTGCCTCACGGTGCGGGTGCCGGCGGGCCTCGTCGCCAAGGCCGGTCATGTGCCACCCAATGGGGGAACCACCTCCGAGGAGAAAGCCTCCATACCGGTAAGCTTCTATTTATTTATCGCCATATGTATTGCAAGAAGTCGTTGTAATTATAGCAGGAACTGCGATAGCATCTTGTACGCATTCCATAAACTTCTATTATTAGAAACTCAATAGTTTTACAACAAACATAAACATACATGAGGTTTTTATTTCAATTGCAACACGAATTACTGGAGACTATGACGTAGTCACAAAGGCAAAAGGCAACAATAAAAATCAAACTTTAATAAAATTAGAGTGTTTTGTATAGAAATTATTCACAATTCAACAAACAAAACGTTAATATAAACGCAAACTCTTAGAATTAATAATAAACGCTGAGGTAGACCAAAGTGATTTTGACATCAATATTAAAAATTTAATATGGACTGGTATGATTTATTACACGACGGGTAAGGAAAAAAGTGGACTGCTGAGCTACCATAAATACTGTACTATAACATTTACAAAGCACCCTACCACTTCACAATATATATGACATAATATCATCTTCAAATATAGAACATTTTAATTATCCCCAAAGGGATTTAACTAGCAGCCTTTCTTTGTCTGTCGTCAGTCACCTGTATAATTCTGTACCTAATTAAACCAAACTAATTGGGATTTTCTAAAATACAATTTGTGATAAAGTTGTCTTAATAGTTTCCAACTCTCTAACTAATAAAGACTTTATGAAATTTCCTTTCGGAGACGTTTGCAAAATGAATAGGTTCTGGTTAACAGACAAATTAAAGGCCATATGCAGACTGAAATTTCTTGTTTATATTCCAACTCCTTTTCGAAAACTTTTTCCATTAGTTTCAAGAACAACTCTTAAATAACTGTACATCGGTTAAAGTTTTATGCTTTCTTACCACCTCTCATATTTCAAAGTTATTGTTATATATTTATAATTTTTTGCCTTCTTCTTCCACCTATTTAAATCGATAAAACTCATTGAATTGTAACTAAAGGAGTTGCATCTTTTGTGTAACTTTTCGAATTAAAACTCTCTCTTTTCCTACAATTTCATATTAAAATAATTATCGTTAAAAGGTTTTTGATTACCGCTTCTGGTGCTCTATAGTAATAGAAAGCCGAGTTTTTTACTTTGCCGAAAAGTTTTTAATCACTGCGCTAGATACGAGCAATGTTTCTCTCTTAGAGCGTAAAAATATCTTCAAGTTTTAGTTCTGGAATTAAGTGGATTGTTAATTTATAGACTTGCAATCGTATTCTGTTTGTTCGTTCTCTCTATTTTCCATTAAAGCGTCTTTTTTGGTGTTTTCTCTACTTTTGAATGTTGGAAAAAAAATGGTTTAAATTACATGAAATTAAACGTTACTTGAAAGTTTCGCCTCGCTTCAAAGTTTTCTTTAGGTCTTATTATATGGTGAAGTTGGTGGTGTATTTAGAGGCAAAATACAAAGATAGTGTACAGCGATCAGGTTGTAAGATGTTAGATACATGAATAATTCAAATGAATAGATCCTGCATATGGTCTGGGCCAGGATGTGAGATGTTTAAAATACTTAGAAAGGAGTATAAAGTTTTAGCCGTGATAAAACACTGGATATACGCTGGAAGACTTTGAATTTACGAAAAAATATCGTCCAAATAAACTTGAAATTTTACTACAATTTCACATTGAACGTAGTGAAAATAATAAACATTGTAATGAATGTTTTTCAAATATACACCAAGACTTCCGTTGTACGTTTTTAATGAATTTTCCACAATCGTTTGTATACGCAAACTTGTGTAGAAAGTTTGTTGAAGCTTGGCGAAATATCTGCTGTTGATTCACAGGAAAAGTTTGACGGATACCTTACGTCAATGTTTATGAAATTTTCAAATGTACAAACCAAAAACAGATAAAATGGAATAGAGCGAAAGGAAAATAAATAGTAGACGAAAATAGAATTTCGCTTCTGGTAATCGGCCGTGATCTAGCATAAATATTTTACGATTCCCGTTTGTTTTAAAACTTTTCTACAAGAATAAATAGGTCAAATTTGAATTATTTCCCCAATTAGATGAACAGCAAATTCTTGTCAATGCTGAAATAATTTCGAAAAAGTTCCCCCATCAATATGTGATAGATCTCCTGTCAATATATTTCGTTTCAATACATTTTTAATCACATTAAAAGGAAATTTCAACAAACTTCCAACCATCTTTCACCGAACTTGCAATCGTCCAATTCGTATTAATTATTTCAGAAAAGGAACAGTCCTTTGTTCTCTGTCGTCTCTAGTGACCAATAATAAATAAAAGGCTTTTTCTTTCAATACAACCATCCGAACAAATCTATGCCATCTTATTAATAACTAACGAGTCTTAACAATCCACTTTAATTGCAAATTAACGGATGAAATGAGTTTTCTTCTGCCTCTTCTATCGCTTTGGGAAGCTTTACAATCTGCACATCTGCAGTTCGAATATAATCGTATATGCTTCCAATTAATTCACTACATTTTAACCGGAATCAATTTGTGATGATGATGAGCTTCCTGTTCTATGCTTCATCATTCTTTAACTAATCATACGTTGCTTCAATAAACCGTATCCGAATTTCGGTGCATCGTAACAATGTAGCAGTAGTAAAGATGCACATGTGCTCGATTAAATTTTACGAGTATTACGAAAACATTCGGAGATAATGTCGAGTTTTATAGACGGCATTTGGAACAATATGAATCGAATATTGAGACTATTTTGTGTATAGGTAGAGTTTAAAAATAACATAATTACGAAATGTAAACACATATTTGTCACGAGAATGACACTTTTCTTTGGCGCATCGATTCTAATCGATTTTCATAAAAGAATCGTCTTCCTCGTATCTTCAATAATAAATGATCTTACTCTTAATGTTCGAAATTGTGAAATAACATCATTCATCATTTCGTATAAGATTCTGATAATTAAGGCAGTCATTCAAAATTGCAATAATACTTGTGAATAATATCAACGATAATCAATCAATATCGACAAATTGTTAGACTTTTTCTACGTATAAAAACAGGCAAATCGAAAAATTTATGTGAACAATAAAAGGTGGAAATTTCCTACAAAATTCATTCAATCGGCCATCTCTAAGGACATACAAGCCGTTGTCCGCAAAAGCAGATAAAAATCCCGTTGGCTTTGATCCAAAGGCAAATGTGTTGGTAATAAAAGAAAAAATCAACCACATTCGTATTGGGGGAGGAATAAAAAAAGCCAATCGATCGGGAGATTTTTTTAAAAGGAAACGAAGCGAGAATCGTTTAATTTCAATAAGCGCCTCTTATTTTGGGTGGAATCAGTCGTCACCGGCCACATTTACCAACATAATAAAAATAGTAAAGAAAACTATTCGTCTCTTAGTGGATGTCATCGACCCTTCTTTAGAACTACTATTACACATCTATCCGATATAAGAACGAAATTGGACTAACCATTTTCTAGAATAGAAATAACATTTCACATAGCTTTGAAATTCGAATGGGATTCATACCGTTTTCTAGGTAAATAAGGGATTTTTATTCTTATACTTTGCGACCTCTACTTCAATTCGACTATCACAAATAGCCTTTGCCCATCTCGTCTGCCTGTGTCGTCCTGAATATCAAATTCAACGGAGCTAATCTAACTTTCTGCAATTTCTTTTCATTGTTAATTCTGTCTGTGTGGACTCTTTCTACCCTTAAAATAACCAACACACAAAATCCGTGCGGTTTTCCACTCTTTATTGTTGTTTTTGTCGACAATATCAACTAAATATGACGGAGTTTCATTGGTGACGTGTGTTGTAATTAAATTTGAGTACACTTGCCTAGCCGTGTCCCATCTGTTGGTGTTTTTCAAACGGAATTTTTACAGACAGATGCCAAACTGCAGTTGCTCTCTTCTATTTTCTACAGTTTGTATTTCGTAATTTGTAAAACAGGATCAATATGAAGAATTTCGTAATAATTAGCCAATTGATTCTCTAATTTACAATTTTGTATTCAGAAAATTTCAATATTTGGAACAATTGTGCATTTGAAAAAATCGAATTTTGGCAGACTTGAATTTGTGGATCTTGATTTGGCTCTCAACACTTTCAAATGGCAGTGTAATGAACTAAAATTTCTCGTTTTTTTCGGTTATTCGATTTCCTCATTGCCAATAGATTGACTTTCAGTTTCAATGTTGAATTATAGTCGACGGTGTATGGAATATTTTTAAACTTGGATTTGTATTAGACGATAATTGTGCAATAAAATCGAAAAACTCGAATGCCAAAATTAAACGTCTAGAATGGAAGCCGTTATTGAACTTCCATAAAACTAGTTTCCAACTATCCAACTGTAATTTAACTGATTTTCAATAATTGGAAAGGCTAGAAGGAAGTGGAGTTTCGGCAAAAATATCCACCACATTAATAACAATGAAATCAATTTTAGAGCACGTGCGCTAGTTGAAAATACTGAAGATTTAAACCAATAATTCAAATTTATTTGTAAGCAGAAATATAGGGGATGACGATAATCGAAACCAAGCCAATTTCCCAATTGCTCTTAATCTTTAATCTACGAAAAAACTAATGTGAAATTATATGGAATCCGGTACAATCATTCGAAATACTCCTTTGAAAGCTTGAATAAACTAAGAATCTCTTGAATATAAATATTTACAATGGATATTTGAAATTTTCGACGTTGCAACGGATAGATAATATTTTTCTTAAAATCGTTAAGAATAAACATAGAGAAATCTTATTTAAATAAAACATCGATCAAATTAATCATCAAAGACCAATTTTAATACATTGTAAATAGAAAAATGTTTAATTAAAACATACAATTTTAAAATCCCACTTTCATCTAGTTTTATCTGCAAGTTTATATATCGACAAGGTTAATCAATTTTTTCCCAGGATGTAGTTTAATGGAAATGTGTTCAGGAAGTCAAGTTAATTACCTTCTGCATTAACAAACACACGCGCGCATATAGAAATCCAGACGTTAATGTTTAAATTATCAGTGCATACTCTATAGTTGTTATTTATGCAATTTTTTTTTATTGTAATGTTGAATAATTCCAAGTTTTGGGAAAGTTTGTCGCTTATCTTTGATCTAAGCGAATTTTTAATTAAAATCCGATCAGATAATTACAACAATTCATTACCTAAACGGTTTTTAAAGTTCTCTCTGTTTTTAATTAATAAATCAATTTGATTTGGGAGTTTCAATTAAATAGAACAATTGAGTATTTTTAAATGGTTATATTCTAGACTAGAGGAGAATTTTGTGTTGATTCTGTATACCTGACAAAAGTATTTTGAATGTTAGAACATTAAACATAGTCATGATTTAATAGAGTGAGACAAATTATGGCACAACTCCAAAAATTGTCGTCTAATCTAAAAAGGACTGGATATTCGTCGCCGTCTCTGGACAAATTAGAATTTTGTATTTTTGGCAAACAATACCAGTTGTGTTGTTTGATTTACCACTCGTGGGACCGTACACAAACTTGTTACCAGTTGTCTCTTCCATATTATTCTTCTGCCAGTATGATGAGACTCAAACCGCAAGATACCGTGGGGCGTTTCTTCATTTCATTTTTGCAAGAAACGTAACTTTGCGGGTGATTTATAGAGTAATTTAGTGTAAAATAAAAGTGGGTTGTTGTTATGTGCGTATAGAATAAGGGAGGAAGAAGCATATCAACATAAGTGTCATTTGGGTGACACAATACAAAAAACCAACCCACGGGGTATTGCAATAATGACACATCTAAAAAAGTGTTGATTTATGGCTACAATATTAGAGAATTTTGCCGATTTTATTTTATATACAAATAAAAGTGGGATAGAATAAGTAAACTCTTGACATTGCTGGATATCTGGCACATGTTAAATTGAGATAAACAGTATTTTCCTGTGTGGCGATGCACACAAGACATCAATATTGCGCAAACCGGAACATTAAGTAAATAATTAAGTGTGATTTGAGATAAAGTACACGTGTCTATTTGGCATACAACTGTTATGACTCACGTAGCAAGGTTATCGATGTGTAACTATGGAATTTTTGGCAAACTTCAGACCACTAATTTTCATGGTAAAGTAGGTTGTTGTTGTTTGTTTGTTTGTTGCCAGATCGTTTAGAACATTAAAACGAATTAAAACTAGAAACAATAGACTATTCCCAATCTTTAATTTACGTTCAACAGTAGACTTGAGGTGGAATTCGGTAGATAACACAGAGACAATTTATTGGATTTTGTAATTAGAACGTGAGTATCCATTACGCCGAATTCTAAAGAGAATTGTGCCAGAATGTCCAGATGATAATCCCTTATAATAAAGGGCAATAATGTAATTATAGTACTCGAAAATAAAATGAGTGGTAATGGTAGTTTTGGCTATTAACTAAAGTGTGCATCCTGTAAGATAGAAGGTCCAGTTAAGTATTGGATCATCTGAATTACCACCAACCCGGGTCTAAATCCGTTTGTGTTTTATCAGCGACTGCGTAATGAACTAATGGATCGTGGAAAATAATTTTAATTTCGATATTTTAACTGGAAAATGTTCGTGTATAAAACGAGAAAGTTTTAATGTCGGCGTCGTTTACGAGACGCCGACGACCATACTATCTTTCGGTCATTTGAAGGAGACGCCGACGTATAAAATTAGGCAATCGTAGCCAACACTCAGTTTGACATTAACAGACAGGTGATACCGACAACGGCATCTCAAAATAAAACAAATCAAAACTTTAAGCATGATGCGTTCAGTTGTATCGTTCGTTTCTCGAATTTTACAAATATTCAAATAAATCCAATTCGCATATGTGGATCGATTTTTTTAACAAAACGGCACCCTAATGATCAACAGATGTTTTTTGCGGTTGTTCCGGGAGTTCTTTGATTTCATCGAAAATACGTCGATGTTGGGTAGAAAGGAAAACGAGACGGTAATGCATTTTGCTATCGTTTTGTGTTGCATGTTCGCAACTTTATTCTCATTAGAAGCAAATAGTGAACATTGATGGATAAGTTTAAAAGTTCCACGATAAACGTGTGTGTATCGTAAAAGAAACATCAAACATCATCATTATTTTCATATTTCAACAATGATGAGACTGCATACTTGTGAAATACTTTAGATGAGAATTTCAATAGTGTATGTATTTGTTTATTTGTCGCTTTTCGTGTGATCTATAAATTTTATATGTCCTACCTGTGTGTTATTCTAGACTTCAATACAGCAATTTTTATACATCTGTACTTAAGTTTCTATAGACGTTATGATGTTTTCATCAACCAAATAGTTCAAGATATAAAACAGTCTATAAAAGTCGGCCAAAGTGTCTATTTTAGAATCATTCAATAGGACTGTAGGCGTTATTATTGGCACCAACATCAACATCTAGTAAATAAAAGCTACTCAATGTCTAACAATTAAACAGTTGTGTCCCCACAATCAAAGACATCAAACAATTTCTTCCAACATTTCGTTACTGAATTGCAACAATAATTCGATTTTAATGACGAGACCTACAAAACGAATAACAGATTTGTCGTTTCATTGTATTCGGTTATAATTAAATGTACTGTAGAATGTCTCTTGGCACCTAATCTTTATTTAAAAATAAAATCTAACTGTCGCCTAAAGCCGACCCTCCACTATACAATTTGCTCGACGGCCGAATACCCTCAATAAAATTGATGTTAGAAATTCAAATGATTTCCGCCTAGTTTGTTGTTCATTTCACGTAAAAACGTTGATTTGTTTGTTCGGAATAGTCGTTTTATTCGCGTTGTTCTATATTTCAAAGCGTTAGGAATATTTAATAGGCGCACGTTTGTCTTTAATCTTTTTTTATTTTGAAATATGACAATATTGGACGGTATGATAACGCAATACAGTTACGATAAACAAACGTTGAATATTGATTGATCATCTATTATTTAACGTATAGGGGGTTAAGCGTGCAATTATATTTTATGCTACTATAGCGTCATGTAGTATTGTAGCACGCAAACTTGTAATTTATCAAACAATAGTGATTTTCAGGATGTTTTCTATTCTTAAGAATGATTTGTTATCTATAAAGGAAATTAATTGAGCAAATTTTTAACAACAACAAACAACAATTTTCCACAATATCGTTTAACATTAACAGAAAAATCAATAGAAAACCCATTAGAATTCTTTTTCTTTCTCTCATTATTATTTTCAGATGAAACTTTAGTCTTCGTGCTATAAAGTGCAAAAAAGTTTGTTGGATATTTTGTACAACAACTTTAATCCAATCGTATTCGTCACGATTAAGATTAAAGGCAGGAAACTTTAACTGTTCGTTGCGTTGTTGAAAAAGTCGTCAACTAGTAGAGATGAATTGGAACTTAATTTCGTTATGTTATAAACAAAAATATATAAAATTGTTTGGTTAGTTATAAGATGAGATATTGCCGTGTTTTCAATGGAATAAATTTGAAAATTGCTTGTTGAAAACTTGTGGTTTTCTAAAGTTTTCAACAAGAAATAACGAGAATTGAAGAAAAAATATAACAAAAAGGGAAATATGGGCGTTGAGGTGTTAACAATATGGAAAAATTGTTGGCTTAGGTAGGAATTTATATATTTTGGCACCATCTGTATGTTTGTGTGTTATATTTACCAATTTTGAATTGCAAATTCTCTATTACGTTTTTATTTGCAATGCTACATTTATTGGGCAATATCTTTCGAATATACAAAACCCTACATCTGGTGTGTCTTTTCTTTTATAAAATCAATTCCATCTATTTTCTATTTATAAATATCTGCACTGTATAAACTTAATATTTACAAAAGTTTACATAAATGTCGATATAAACATTTACCTGTTTGTTATACGTTTTCTACAACATTTACAAACAATAATACATTCGTTTATTTATCGACGATTTTCGTATGAAAACTCGAATTTCGTTGCGTTTGATAGACGAATATGCGGTCGGAGCAATAGAAAATCTCGTCTGAGGCATCTCCTGCATGCTAAATTGTCTTATTCTAACGAATTTTGCCATCTATTATCGATATTTCATAATTTAATCACTAATATTTCTATCGGGGGAATTTTCGAGTTTTGGGTCCAGATTTTTCCAGAATTCTGCTTCGTAATTGCAAGAAAAACTGAATCTTTTCAATTCTAAGATCAAATTTCTAAACAATTTTAGACAATTAGCCTTCATGTTGATCCAAATCTTTAACAAATTTGACCATTGAAACATTTTGAACGAAGAATTTTGAGACTTTCAAGATTCCTCGAGTCCCAACTTTGAGATACCTGAGATTGGTGAGTAATTTGAAAAATATTTTAAGGATCTACAGAAATGTTCTAGAGAGTATTTGATCAACAATTGGATCCATAGCTCATCCACAATATCGTAATTTTCATCATATGAGGATTTTTGAGTCATTTTTAGGGGTGTTATATGCACAGTTGATTGATCAAAATCGACTTTGAGCTACAAATATTCTCCTGGGATTCCCCGAATCGTTCGCCAATCAATAGATGCCGCCTGTGGCAGCTTCATCTGTCAAGCCGGCCCTGAATCCGAAATTTAAAATGGACAAATTCACACTCGTATATCTGGTGGAAGCGACAATATTCAACCGCACAACGGCCACACATCACAAATGTCGTTGATTCGCCTCTATAGGATCCGTCCCTTTACATACACGACCATATCATTCATTATTCATTGCCACCTGCCTTGCAAAATCTTGTAAACGAACATGAACTCGACCGCTATACGTCCAAGTACTATTCGAGATCCTATTTATCCAACCATAGAGGATTTTCACAGTAGAAAATACAATCGAAATATCGAAAATAACGACCTTGATTGACGACAAACTTGGCTCTTTCTACTATTATTCTAGTATTTTTGTGAAATGTTGGCAATTATTACAGGAAAATAGTAGCAGAGATAATCACAGTTGGATAAATTTATTACCGGACAATGTTATGAAAACGTAGAAACGTCACTAAATATTTCATCTGGTTTTTTTTGGTCGAAAATTTTATTTTTATCATTGAAGAGGCATGCTAACCTTGATTGTTGATACTTTTGTTTTCAATATTTCTGTTACTAACGAAATTTTTGTAGGTGCTCCATTAAAATATTGCACGTTTGATCTTCCATTATCTATTTCGATATTTGTATTGATCGTTTTTTCTGTTTTAACAAAGAACAGTTGTTGTACATCTGTACCCGCATACTGTCTAAATGAAGCATACAATTCTTTGCCATCACTCAAAAATTTCTGAACGAAATATTTACATTTAGTCTGATGCCTACCCGCTATCATTAACGATCACAATTCAAAGAACTGTTTGTTTAAACTATAATGAAACGTGTAAACTTTGAAATCGTCTTTATTTAAAAAAATCCGACACGAGGTAGATCTAATTTCTGGACTTTCAATTATTACAACATCCAGAAATGTTTATCTAAAAGAAACAAATCTAAATTCGAATAAATTGTAGGATTTATATCGGGCAATTCGAAATTTTAAGGTTAAGAATTCGTGCATGGGAGTCTGGTGATGCAGGTTCACCCACCCACTTTTCGATAGGCGCGCAATTTAAAATTTTTATTTCAGTTTAATCTCGATTTGTTGTTTTGAGATCTTTCGGTTGATCCGCCTAAATTACATTTTTTAAAGGTTGCTCCCCGATAAATTTACATAGAAGGTGCATTATTTTGTTGTTGGGATATCGGTTTAATTCCTTAGAGAGATTTCCATTGTCATCGACGATTTTCCGCAGAAAAGAGAAGTGTAGATTAGCTATTTTTAGAGTGAACTAGAGATAGTTGTTATATACACGAGTAATTTTAGAGAATATTAAACTTTTATTGCTGGTAGCTAGTCTGAAAAGTCAACAAGAATGATAAAAAAATCCACCCTAAAGTTTTTAAACATGTTCAACTTCTTTACGTATTTCAACTTCGGATTTTTCCATCAATTTTAGAAAAATAGACAGGAATCCATATAAATTCTAAACATTCCTTTACCGTAAAAAACTAGAATTTTCAAGAGAGAAATAAAATTGAAAACACGGCTAATGTAAAATTTATAGATTCACCGTAATTGCGATCGTAAATAGCTTGAAAACTAATATTTGTCTTGAAATTGTTAGTGTATCTGTTTCAAGCAATTAAAATTCAATATTTCATAGAAAAAGAAATAATGGCAACGAATATCAAACTTAGAATTGTAAGGTTAGACCAACAAAATCTGGGTAAATTTGTTACCAACCCACTTTTGGCGCGCAATTTTCGACTTCTATTGGGCAAATTGGAAACTTGAACTGCGCTCTCTTCAAAAAGTTGGTTGGTATATAATCAAATTCCCTAAATTTCTAACCTTACAATTCCCAATTTGATTAATTTGTCAGTCTTACTGTGTATTCATTGGTTGTATTTGGGGAATTGCTGATTATTTCAAGTAAGTATTTTTTTGATTATTTTAAATTAAAATAAATTATTTAATTTATGATATTTGGAAAATTGCACAAAACGAATTGATAGGAAGATTTTAGTAAAGGGGCAGATTTTCTAAGGGATTGACTAAAGTAATAGAATAATTTTGACAATAATAGAAGTCATTAAAACTACTCCTTAGAAAATCTGTCTCGCTGTAGCAATTTATGGAGCTTTTCTTGCAAAATAAAATCTATTTCGGGCTAAATTTTTGCATTATTAACAAACAGTGACGCATTAATTGATAAAAATATAAATAATACGATTTCAAATAGTTATGATACATGTGTTTGCGTGTTAGACTTGGAGAAAACAAGTAGGTGTTATGGCTGTATAGGCGTCGCGACGTCCATCTTTCCACAACAGATACAACAGTTTCGATGGGTGCGTCTCGAACGAATCTCATTTCTTGAAATCACAACATTATTCCGATTTTTTACATCCTTTCAAGTGTAATAAAAATGTGAATAATACCGGCAAGACTTAAATCAACACGAACATTGTGTGGTTTCCCGAATCTGCAACATTTATATAGGTGAGATTATTCGATGTTTAGCACGAAATCCGTTCTTATAATTAAAATTTCAAGTATTGTATGCATAAATGCTAGTTAATTTGAAAAGCGTTCGTTTTAGTTTGAACCTAGAAGACGGAAATGAATTTTAAAGATGCTTCAACTTGAGACTAATCGTTCGTTTTTATAAATAGAGGGGGTGGAATTGGAGGAATGGGGGAATAAGAAACGCGATTCTACCTTTTATACGTTGAATTTTTCCATGGAAGATTAATTTGAAAAATCTTTCAGCGAGACGAGGTTGCTATTTTAAAACTGTCACGTAGGTAGCTTTCAAGGACGATACAAAATCTCATTACTTCAACTACATTCAGTTTCACCCGAAAACTATTAACCTTACAGAAACTATTTAACAATAAAATAGAAAAATCGAGATATATTTAGAATTTAAAGTGTCAAGTTCACTTGTTCTAATAGTACTTCAATCAACGGAACTTTCGTGTAAATATGGGGAATATGAAGGGTGAAAATATTATGAGAAACAGGTTGGGTTCTACAGACATGGAATAATATTTGGCATGCAACGCAAGTACATTTTCAAGTACGCTTATCGAATAAAGAAACGAGACTCCAGCTTTTCCCAAAGGTCGATTTATTTCGCAGGCGACAGCTTTCCCAATCCCTCTCAATACGTTCCGGCCCCCTTTTATATAGTTCAGACGAAATAGGTGGGAGTCGTGATGGTTATATAGAAAACCCCTTCACGTCCTATAACGAAAACCACCAACTGAACGTAGGTGAAAACCAACACTATCACGCCTTTGATTTAATGCTTGAAACGATAACGATTCGTCTTGGAAATTAATTAGTTTTCTTCCAGATCAGCGGGATGATTGCGGTGGTGGTGGTGGTGGTGGTGTTATTGAAAAATTATTGACGTAATGTTTCTATTATCGCCCGAACTTCGGTTATAATTAATGAACAATTCATAGCGTTTATATTTTATTACACCTAATATGTTGCTTAGTGACCACAACACAATCGGCTTATCAAACCTAAACACTCCTTGGAACGTCTCTTATCATCCCCAACAACGACATTTATTCGTCCTTGTGCCCCCGTTTATTTTCGCTTAAATAAATCTCCAACATTACAAATTTTTTGCGTTGTTACTTTTACCTATAAGAGTATTGCTCCCTTAATTTGTCTCCATAATAAGCTACTTGAGCACGCTGGAATTCTCAATTTACAATGCAAAATACTTTAACTTGACTGACAAATCCTTCAACTAATCGCCGTGGCCGATGTGGGTTTTTTCGTTAATCAATTTGTTGTTGGCAAGAGGAAACAACAGGGTTGGATACATAATTAAGCTAATCATTTGTGTAGAGAACTTTAGACAACGCCCTTTACAAGACAAATTGGACAACTTCAATTTGTTGTTGGAATATTTCAATCGATTCTTTCTATTGTTGTTTGATTGAATTACAACAATAATGGGATTAATTTAATTTATTACAACAATTGGAATAGTAGCTTGACCGCATTTCGTTCGAAACTTTCAACTTTTTTTACATTATCGACATTTTAGATTGACATAATTGTATTTTCGCTGATTTATTGCTAGGATGTTTTAGAAGGAACCATACAAATTCTGCCAAAGAATCGCTAAAAGGGAACCAAGATGTTACGGACTTCTAGTTCTGCTTCCGTAACTGCGAAATTTCGGCAAAATTTTGAAATTCTGCTTCTGCTTCTTTGCAAACAGATACATAACGGAAATTACTTACATTAGAATGAACGAATTAACTAAAAGTTGAAGATTTAAAGTACATCTTTTTCGATTTTATGAAAGCTCAATGTAGATAAAATGGCATTAGAAACAGCATTTCAAGCGGTATTTGACAAGGTTTTTGATTAAAGTCTGCGTCGTATTTCTTCTATAATTTACTAAATATTATCGATTTTCCAACGATTTTCTCACAGTTTATAGCAAATTAGAAGAACTTTTCAGATCTTCAAGAAATCCTCAATTAAGTTTGTTAGTTTTCCGGAAAATTAACAGAAATTTAAGAGCTTATATCACACCATTTTGTTGAAAAGTGTCAATTTTTAATAATCGATATCCTCCTGATGAGATATTATAATGAATAGAGAAGTATTAGAATTTTGAGTTACAGAGAAAATCTTTTCCCTTGTAACTTAGCAAATATCGATTTTTCTAACAAGATATAGCAAACTTAAAGAGTTTTTCAAATTTCCACGAAATCTTCCAATAGGTTTGTTAGTGTGCCGGAAAACTACCGGAAACTCGAAGGCCCACATCATTACTTTTTTTCAATACAGTCAATTTTTAATAAGCGATATCTCGCGTGTTTGATGAGATATTGTAATGACTGCAGCAGCATTAGAAAGAGCATTTGAAGAAGGATCTAGCGTTTTTTGCTTTGGGGAAATACCGATTGAATTCTGGGTTACAGAGGGCAATCTTGGAGCACGTGTTTTTCTTGAAAATTCTCATATTCTCTTCTATAACTTAATAAATACTATCGATTTTCTCACAGTAAATAGCAAAATTAAAAGTTTTCAGAAATCCTCTTACAAATTCGCTAGTTTTCGGGAAAATGACAGAAACTTCAGGACCTATATCACAACTTTATTTCGATATAGTGAAAATTGTCAAATTTTAATAATCGATATCTCCTTTGAGAAATTCTAACGAATGTAATAGCATTAGAAAGAATATTTTAAGGAGTATCTGAGTTTTATTTTGGAAAATTCCTATTGAATTCTGAGTTATCGACGATAATCTTGGAGTTTGAGTTTTATTCTATTTTTCTCACAATTTCCCCTAAAATTAGCCTCCATTTGCAATTTTTCAACGATTTCCTCACAATCTTTTGGGAATTTTCCAGCAGGCTTGCTAGTTTTCCAGAAAATTGACCTGTCAATTAATTTTTTAAATTTCTTTTCTGTTGACATAAAAAAATCTGTTTCTCTAACGTCTCTACAGTGTTCAACAAAGTTGTCATACACGGTCAAGTTTGCTTTATCAGACATGTTCGCTAAACATATTTGAACGCCTAATGAAGCCATCCACTTGCAAGTTTGCGTGGTGGTTATGTTTATCATATAGTTGGCTAGAAATTTTGATTTAATTGCAATCTATACGAGTTTCGAATTAAACAAAATTTGATGTATTTTTTTAATTTCATTTTCAATTATGCATCGATATAGCGAATGATGGTTCTCCTATCTGTTAAAACTGTCGATATCGTATTGTACATTTCTGTACAGTTCGATTCTATTCCTCTTTTATAATCATATCGAATCATTGTTGTAATGAAAGCTCTAGTTGGTCATTATAAATTAAATCTAACGATTTCAAGCGTAATGAAAATGTACTAATTGGACTGTTTTAATTATGAAAATCGATCGTTTGTGGACTGTTAATGAAATTGCGTCACTATCAATATTTTCAATACGGTTTTTTAATTTATTAGTCAATGAAACTACACAGGCTTCAATACACAAAAAAAATATATAATTCCATCAACTTTTTGTGCCAATTTCGTAATATTTCAACCACAACTTATACGTTAAAGTGACTTTTTTGTGTCACGTTCGATCCAGAATTTGTCTAAATTCGGTACGTAATATATTCAGT
This sequence comes from Mylabris phalerata, assembly GCA_020740385.1. Lineage (NCBI taxonomy): Eukaryota > Metazoa > Arthropoda > Insecta > Coleoptera > Meloidae > Mylabris > Mylabris phalerata. Next base: position 1,187,488 of record JAJEOX010000222.1, read on the forward strand.
ACGTTGAAACAGGTTAATTACACTGGTAGATTTAATTTAAATACACAACATCTTGATTAGTGTTCTATGTTAGATGCTGTTGTAAATTTAGCTGGGTTGTTGTTAAATGTAACATTTAGAAAATCGATAATTTTGTTGGTATCATTAGAAGAAAAATTGCGGCGAATTCTGGTAAGTTGAATGTAGACTAAGACGAACAAGACAACGGATTTTATTCATTGTGTAATAAAATAATAACGAAGTTGTATCTAACAATGACAAAAAAAAACTGAACAGTGTAACCTCGATGGAAGTTTCTCAAAACAACTGAACCGTGTGTACACTGGAGGGCATTTAAAAGCTGAAATTTCAACTACCTCGCATTTTCTCTACAGTTTAAAATTATAAACACATACATAATATAAACATCGTTAGATAAATCTACAGTTTAAACAAATAGGAAATTGTTATTTCCGTATAATTTTGGTTTTTCAATGATTGTAGGTGTATAAATTTGATAAATTGCTAATTTAATCATTTGTTCCAGAGCGACAGTCTAGCAGAGTCTGAGCCCGCACCCAAAGACATGACAGCTGTCAATGCGGTAAGTTTTCTGATTAATATCCGTCTATCTAGCTTGAAAATGTTATCCTCATAACAGTACATCCTGACACTTGCACATGTCGCCCTTAGCTCATCTACAATCGCATTAATTCAACTAGTTGACAATATTTATGGGTATTGTTGTAAAAATTTACAACGACCAAAAAGAAATTATCTTGGAGATTATCGTTAAAAATTTATCGTTATGTTTTTGTAGCCAACACACATGACCGCCGTTGAACAAATTGTAACAGAACGGAATTTATGGTTTTTTTAGTCTTTCTAAATGACTGCATTTCGAAGTAGTCCCGCATTCGATTTCCGAATCAATCTTCAAAACTTTCCCTTAATAGGACTTTTCGGTTTCAGTTCGTTGAAATATATTGGTGGATTGTGCGCGTGTTTGTTGGTCCGTATAGAAATTGCTAAATATAACTTGATCGTAAATCACACACATACAAACACAATATAACAATTTTCTGTATAAAACAATCCATTCTTGGAAAATTCAAATATTCCAACTATAAAACGAACAGAAAATCGTTGAGAATTTAATTTCTCCAATAAAGTTAATTAAGTGAATTTTGTGGAGTTGTAGTCTCTGTGTTCACAGTAAAATGTCAAGAATTTCCAGTTTCAGTCAAGCGTCAGTTATCGACATAGCTTTACTTTTATTAAAATCTTGTATACAAAACTACTGCTTTACATACAGATGAAGATAAGCGTAATTTTTCCCCATATACTTCTAAAACAAAATACAGATTCCAAACGAAATGCATTTTTCCGTAGATGCATATTGACTTGGAAGAAATCCAATATTTAGCCCACCTTGCGTACACTGCAAATTAAAAACCACAAAATTGCGTTTATTTACTTTCAGTCATCACGAAAATAAATGCGTTAAATAATAAAATTTAGCAGCTTCATTTTCCAAAATTTAGTTGGTTTCGTTTAGCTGGGTCGATTGGCTACTAAGTCTTACCGAACTGCGACCATTCTGATTTATTTTTCATACTATCCCAGAAAAGATATCTTCTTTGCGAAGTTAATTATCTCTCTGGGAGACCTACTCCGTACCTCAGCAGGCGACAGAGTTGTGGCACCGAAGTGAGTTCCGAGGTTCCATTCTCCAGTTCACCTTTCATTGTCAGCTAAGCGCAATTTTTTGAGGTGATATCTGGCGGAGCAATGTACCGTCAGAAGCTCCGTAAGGAGTCTTAATTCGTTCCTCTTAAGGTCAAGAAGCTTCAGAGCATTCTTAGGCGAGTAATCGATGAACAACTTCGGCTGTCTCATTCCCGGAGTTTGCCTCCAGTGGGGCATTTTATTGCTCCTTTCCCATCTGCAGATCTCTTTTCCCCATTGGCTTTTGGTTAGCCCACAGAACGGTTCAAGACCTACAAATGGAGCCTCAGTACCTGCCTTTGCAAGTTCATCGGCTTGTTCGTTACTTCTAATTTCCTGATGCGCTGGCACCCAAGCTAGACTAAGTTTATTGCCTCCTGCCAGCCGTTTTAGGGATTGATGACATTCCCAGACGGCCTTTGACTCAAGGCTATAGGTCAACGCTGCTTGGCTGTCAGTCAAAATGTATATTTGCGCACTCATGAGGTTTCTTTCTAAACACTCTCTGGTGCACATCTCTAATACAAGAATCTCAGCTTGCATAATGGAAGGAGACTTTCCTAAGGCTACGGATGCCCTATAATTGGGTCCGTGTATTCCAATGCCAGTCCCTTCATCCATTTTTGACCCATCAGTAAACCAGATGGAAGATTTGTGGTGTAATTGATCAACCCAGTTTCTTATTCCATGGAGGTCATCTATAACTACGTCAAACGGGGTTTCGAAGTCAATTTTTTTTGGTATAATATCAGAAAGCTTGACTAATAATTCTGAATTTATGTGATTCAGAATTCCAAAGTATCCTTGCCTGTCGCCTGGCTTGTGTTTGTTAATTTGGTACAGCCTTAAGTCTTCTAAAGTTTACTCAGTAACTTAACATTTTTCTTATTCTGTAGTTATACCGTTCTCTTATCGAATTTTGTGGAGATTCAGTTACTTCACCAGAAAAACGCCAACAAAGTTCAGTTTCAATGAAAATTTGACTATGGGCACAGGTTTTTTTTACTCCTTTTATTCTCTTTTTGAGAAGATCCCATATGTGGCCCTTGAAATAAAGACGTGAAATCATAAAATTTAGCACCTTCATTTTTCAAAAATTGCCCTCTTATTTAGTCGACTACAGACGGGATGAATTACTGCTCCATATAAAATTCCGAAATTGTGCCACAAATCTTTCTACTATGGTCGAAATTTAGATCTCGATGAATAATAAAGAAGTTTTCTGTTCTAATCGAAAATGATGGTATAATATTGTCGTTTTCATTTTAATTTTAACCTAGAATTGCGCCACTCCGTCACATTTTCGAAACAATTTCGTAAACTTTTCATCGGACTTTTATGAGAGTTAATTTAGACAGTTTTATGTATATTATAAAATTTCACATCTAAATTCTAAATAGGTTGAAGGGATGCTGATATTTCTACCTATAATAAAAACATGACTAAAGGTATACTAATTTACATAGTTCGAGTTAAGACGAGGGTTTGTACATAAAAATTTATAATCTAGAAATTCATTTAGTAAAACACCTGACCGTTTCTATATTAAATATTTATTGTTCAATATTGACATTTATTAAGAATTTTGAAAAGAGGCTAAGTTATATACACATATAGAAACACTTGTATTTTAAAAGAACTCTTTTTTCGTCATCATCCACTTGATGGAATTATAAAGTGTATTTTCACATAAAGTGTCACTTGTAGTTGGATGTTGAAAAACGGGAAAATTCATCAACTAAATTGAGCTTCAAAGGCCCGGATAGAGTGGCTGATGAATTTTTTCCAACAACAATAACAAGAAAAATCGACAACCACCTTTATCATTTTGATATTTTTCAAAAAAAAATACAACGTATAGAAAGTAGATATATTAGAAAGAAAATTGAGGAAACTTTTCAATAGATTCAGGATATTATTGAATAATTTTTGAATTATGTCCCACCGGAGCCTAGCATTCCCCGTCCCGAATGGTTATAGGATATGAGACCTGTTTCACTCACGTTTATGTATTTATTAAAACTAGAATACAGAATAGAAGGCACATCTACAACGAGAACTTGTTTGTTATCAATGAAACTTTATACCAATCGTATTTCTATGAATAATAAATGTAATAGAGAGATGAATAAACTGAAGGAAACTGATGTTGTGGTTCTCATGATAGCATTACATCAAATTTATTCTTCATTCCTTCTATATCGTTTATACTTCATCGTATTTTATATTAAACTAGATTTGTTTTCTTACCTGTGTGGGGGTATATGTTAAATTCTCCGGGTGGTTCTTGAACAGAAAGCTTGTTATTTTTAACAGCACTCTTCTACATATTACATTATATATTCTAGGGAGAAATTGCTAATAATTTGCTGTGAGTGCTCAAGGCACTTTTCCTTTACGTACATAAACTATACACAAATATACACGAATTGGGGGAGCGACGAGATAACGAGACAACAAAAAAGAAACTCGATATTGATGCTAAAATAACGTACAGTAGACTTTATTTTAGATGAGCCTCTACTATCGAAACGAACACATTCTCAAGTAGTGGCTTGATTAAGATAGTTTTTGCATCCTGAAGCAGATATTGCTTGTATAATTAGTGTAATGCATCAATGTTAAAGTTAAATTGAAACCATTCAAGTCCATTTACAATAGAACATTTCGGGTAATGTTTGGCTTTCACAGTCTACTTCCCATCAAATTTTCAATTTGCATTAATCGTAGATTGAAAGCAAAGCCGCCACAACAGAGATAGATAGAAAATAAACTGTCGAGATCACTATAAACACATCAATCGTAAAGGGTGCATTTGCACAAACCAAGTAACATTTCGCCTATTTATTTTGTATATCTTTACAGTCCAACCCTTTAATGTTGTTTTTTTCTTCGTTTATTACATTGCGTTAGATTTGTTTGTATGGAAATCCGTTTGGTTTATATTTAAATCTGTGTGGGTTTGTGCAAAAGTTTCCCCTAATAAACAAACTGATATCATCTTACTATTTATTATTGAAATGATTTCTATCTGTATTTTTGAAATGATGTTTACAAAAAGTTTCAATGCTCGTAGTTTTCACGTATCACTAACGTTTACAGTTTGACTTGACATAAATGGGTCGACTGTGACAAATTTCCATTGATTGTCCTTTGGGTCTGAACTCGGAACTAGACACATTGATAATCTGATGCTCCTCACTGTGTAGGCCAAAATAATGAATCATCGTCGTGACGACTCCGAAAAAACCACACAATTTCAATAAAAAAAAAAACCATCAAATTAGTCTCTTGTAAAGTTGATGCGAGGAGCAAGTAGCATAAATTTATACCGAAATATATCTTCAATTACGGTTCTTATGTGCTGTGTAATCACAAACTGCTCTTAAGAGTTGCCGCCTACGCGTTTAAGAGCTTTCGAATAATACATGAGCTTGGTTAATACAAGCTTTAAGCTGCTTTAAAAGAGGACTGCATTACGATGGTGGGAGACAACAGCTGTGCTCCCTATAAACATTGCCCATCCTACCTACTTAAACTTACACATAACTTACATAATACTGTTTTACATAATGTTCTAATTGATATTTTCGAACACAATATTTTGATAAATTTGGGTGGAAATATTTATTTTCCAAATATATTTGAATTGATTGCCATTAGGCAAAAAGAGAGCTACATTCTTGTCTGCTTTTATTCCATTTTCATACAACCATTCCAAATCCCTTATGAGACGTCAACGGCGCTCATGGTATAACCTTTGCGAGATTTCAATTCCCCACATTGAAGACAAACATCGGGATTCACGAACCCTTCGGGGTGTGAAACGAGTCAAATGTCAACTCTTTAGAAAAAAAATCGAAAATTGGTAATATTTCCAAATCAATATGATCTTAAAATAGAATCTCCCCTTGGATATTCTATGGGATTTGTGGTGATGGTAGTTTAGTTTCGTGCATTCGCATATCTCAGCTTAATTAGTCTATAGGGAAGGAAATGGGACAAGTCGCGCTGGCATTGAGGGCTTTCCTATTCGATCCGTTTAATAGATGCATTTCCGATACGGTAACATTTAATTATTTAATAATTCTATTGATATGGCGCAATTTCCGTCGAATTTCCTCTCATATCAAAATTCTACGATATTACAAAAGAAATGTCAACGGATTAAATCTGAAAATAAACGATGTACTTAACCCAAAACGCAAACGAGTGTAAATCAAAGTTAATCCAAGCCTGAATCTTAGACGACAAAGACAAATTGTTTACTGGCACATATTCTTTAAGAATCTGTATCGGATATGACGCTTAGGCTTTCGTTCGTCAAGTGAACCGAAATGGTGGCTGTGTATATCAGCAATAAGTGTAGAAGAAAAGAAAATAGAACAGTGGGAAATAAACAAAGACGTAATTTTTAACAACAGCTATCTTTTACCTGAAGCATCCAAAAATACTGTATCGTGTATCTTTGTTCCTCTACAATTTCGCTCGTATCTTATCCCGGTTTTTTACGGTGTAAGGAAAAACTATTTTAGTTTTATTACCGGTTCTCTTTCTAGTATTTAGTTGGAAGAGATCTGTTCTAGATCTGAAACGATCCGAAACTCAATATATTTTGTATATCTGGAAATTGATGTGTTACGATCGATTACTCGACAAGGATAGCTTCGAGATAATCTCGTTACAAAGGATTACATGTCCGTCGTGTGAAACATAAAACGCAACATAAAATACAATTTCGTTGAATCAAAGGCGAAATAAATTCCAATCCGTTATTAATTGAGTCGAGTAAAACGACACGGATGCATACAAAAATGAATAAAATAATATGAATTAACATGGAATGAAAGCAAAGGCGTATTAGATAGACGAATGGATGGGGAGAAAATAATAGGAGAGAGCACAGGTGTCGGCTTCAGTCCAAGATAATCGAAGGATTGTTTTGACAATGACTATCTCTATTGAACTATAAATTGGTAACGGGAGCATTTCGAATATATAAGGAAACAATAACTACGTTTCAATAACATGTCCCACATTCTTCAATGCTTTTGTCTCAGGTGGCAGCTACTGAAAATAATAAGGAATTGTTCGAATGGAACCTTGAATTCATCTTACGGGATTTATTTTACATTTTCACCATTATATGGAAGCGAACATAAAAGCCAAATATACGTTGAATATTCAGGAATTATATTCAGTTTTCCATGCGTGTCCATTTTTGTGTGATTTCTCCTTCGATTTTTGGCATATTCATTCAGCATATATTTGATATGTTGGATCTTACCCTCAAACCATTTCTAATTTTGTGGATTTGCTTGTTTAAATCTCAACGAATTGCTGACAATATCGACGCCTCTTCTATGAATTGTAAAAATCATGAACTGGCTCGGTTTTAAACGGTAATAACGTAATAACCGAGTCGTTTGCTTCGCATTCTTTATTACAATAAACCGCAATCATGGCGGTATAAAAGTGGAGTTATAGCCGAAAATTGAATTGCGCGCTATTTAAAAATGGGTTGGTAAACTTGTATAACCAGTAATCCCCACCTCAAAATTTGTACAAATGATCGATAGAGAACCAATATTGATTGATTTTGGCAGTATCTATCGAAAATAAGTTCGTTTTTATAGTAAATTTATTTGGAAGTGGAATAAATGGAAATGATTCAATTGCTCTTTTATACTGATTGCCGCTATTCAGAGAAAACGTTGTGCTATTGAAATTGTCTATTCAACAATAGACACACTAAAGTGAAAAAATTTCAATTTGCTCCTTTGACATTTGTTCCCAATATTGCATCGATGTTAACATCTATTCGCTTGACTTACTTGTGACAGGCCTACAATAGGTGTACAATGTTGTGCATTGAATTTCAAAGGAACAAGTGCATTCAACTAAAAGTTTCTATTTTATCATCTCTGAAACAACTTCAACCTGTCCTAATACTGGAAATGCACAAACGACTGAACAATCTGTTGATTTTTTTTATCGAATTTTTCATTATTTTTGAAATAATATGGATTGATTGGAGTGAAATCAGAACAGGCAGAATTTTGCTCATTATCCCCTATTCGTATCGCACTAACCTGTAACTGGGGCCTAATCTCTCCGGACACATTTGTCTTCATTTAACAGCCTGTTTTTATTACAACTTCAATTAGACGTTGTAATTTCAAAATAATTTGTTGTGTTGAATTCAGCTAATTGTTTACACGTTTCTTTATTTTATTTTCTAAGTACAATTACAGCGAGATAAGTTGGGTATTACAGGATGTTTGATACGTAAACCGGAAAATATTCGCTAAAGATATAGCGGAATAAAAATAAAATAACATGTTGTGTTTCAAAAACGAAAACAAGATTAAAATAAAACCTTCAAAATGTATCAAAGTAATTTGTCTTTTCACTGTGGACCATGAGCATTCCATCTATTTTGTTGATGTTGTTGCCTGTTTGAAAGAGATTCTTATGCAAAGAAGATAGAATACAAACAGATGAAAGGCTCGGGAAATGCCAGCTATACGACAAAAGAATCCAACCTACCGCCGAAATAAGGAAAGTGAAAACGTATTTTTTTAAGAAAAAACCGTTCTCATGCAACTCGTTAAATCGAATTTGTTTGTCTGCATGTTGTAATTTTGTCAAATTGGAAATTGTCCAAACGAATTCACCTTGTTTTTTATCGTCGATTTTATTTTCGACATTTTTCCGCCCTGTTATTGGAATGTGAGTTAATGCGTTTGAAATTTGATACAACTAGGTAAACTGAAACGGCCGTATTCGTTCGGTATTTATAGTAGAAAAAATGTAATCATCAGTATGCCGTTTTGGAAGCGTCAAGAAAAACAAGTCCGCATATCAGTCATATAAAGGACCTGGATATGTTTGCCTGTTTTCCATAATACATCAACGATGAACGTCTATCTACACTGTCTATCCATGAATTTATCATCGTAGACAGGTTTTCAAGGACCGTGCATTGTACACCGATATGCCATTTTAACGGAACCCTCATTCATACTATTTAAATATTTGATGAGACGACAGGGTATGAACGAGAGAAAGGCATCTTCTTTACCGGATATCCGCAATATGTTTCCCTTTTGTATTATAGCCGTTTTTTCTTCGTTTTTTTTTTTTTTGAAGTATAGCTCTATTGATGCTCATTTTACGTGAATTTACGTTTTAAATAGAAACTTGTCGTGTACTTTACGATAATAATCAACATGAAAAATGAATATACCACTAATACTAGTTTAGCTTTGATTGTTGTTTAGATAGTAGCGATATTACAATTGATTGGTAGTCCAATGAAGAAATAAACCGTCTAGGATAACAACCAATCAAGGATCAGTTTACGGCATTGACCGGCTGTACAATTATTCCCATTTTCTTTAACCATCTGAGCCCGTTCTCCGTATCTGAGCTAGAAAACGCCTTCAGGCTTCTATCTTTATTTAAGCCGGCTAAACGCACCCATAGAATCAGTTTCGTTGGATAAATCGATAACTGATTCCCAACTTTGATAGAAAATATGTGTGTACGTATCAATGACATATCGTTCTCCTTTTTCAGCTTTTGTAATAAAACCCGGTAAAAGGAGACGTTATTTTCGGTTTATTTCAAACATCCAATCAGTCTGTTGGAATATCATTGTGTTATTTTATGTAAATGAATTTAAAACGAGACCAATGTATTCATATCAGACTATTTGAATAATTGATTTGGATGCGAAGAACTGGAAAATTTGATTGAAATTAAGAAAATTAAATCATTCCGTTTCCAATGATGAAGAAGAATCCTCGATTGAGACAAAATATTAACAAAATCCAATTGTGTAGCAGATCAAAGAAAACTGAAAATATAAACGAATCGATAACAATGAAATAGAAAGATGATTTTATTTGTGTTGCATCAATATTTTCGACGAAAATAATTCCAAGATTAGTTCAGTTTTGTTGGTGTTCATTGTGAAAAACCGGTCGTTTTCTCTTATTAAATTTCGACATTTCAGTTTCCAGTTGAACGGTTTTTATTAAAAATCAATAATGCTTCTATTGTCTTGCTTCATAATTTCTCACATATCTATTTGGGCTTTCGACAAGACGCTTCCAACAATTCAATTTATTATTTCTATTCCAATACTGAACTAATAAAGCTTGTACATTGTCTATCTGTGTGTTATCTTCAAATTCTGTTATAGAATTTACACTTTTCTAATTTATATTGAAGGAATCGCAATAAAACCGAGATAGATTCGAGCGATATTTCCAAATAGAATTTATTATATCGAACGGGCAAAATGACAAATTTATGATGCATGTGTGCTGCAGTTTAGTTTATATCGCACGAGACTTACATTCCAGATTCCAATCTTTATGTGGAAGCCGTTCGAGGAAACGGAAATCACTCGACTCAAATCGGGGTCATTTTTAAGCGAGCCTAATGACCGTCAATAGCTCAAATGAAATCAATACCCGGCCACACTGTAATCCTTTTTGCCGTTTTTCCCCCGTCAAATCCAAATTGATCAAGCACTGATTCGAACAATTTCAAAGGGGCGAAATTTCTAAACTTTATCAAATATCGAGGTATTGCTTTATTAGTTTGTCATACGAAGCAATCGCGTATTTGAAAGAGAGTGAAGTAATTTAGAATTGTAAAGTTATTGAATTTGGAAACGTTTACAAGATTTCTCAATTTCTCGAGACTTATATAAGTCAATAAAATCGGTTGTATTCTATACGAATTATATTTTTTCCAATTAAAATTCAATCCCCACACCCGTTCTGCCATCATTACCGTCAAATGAATTGAATTTAGAAAAATTAGTCGAATCGACCGAAATTGTTTGGAACTTTTCTCCAATTCAATTTCCATTTTAACTGTTAATTATAAATGGCAATTTTCAGCCATCTATATTCAATAAGAGTAATTCAATCAGTTCCTCCCCATATTTGATCTGATTATATTTAATTAGTATCGTATACAGAGAAAGATCTGTATAATGGAAACCTTTTATCAAACGTATCATTCCAATTTCGTATCTAATTCCGCCGATTCTTGTTGATAGAAATTCGTCTATTAATTAAAATGTTTAACTGAATAACTTATTAGTCTTAATCTGCTTTTTGTTTCGAATATTGTTGAGCTTTATGTATGCTCAAATCGTGTATTTTATTGTTGGAATTGGGGACATAACGGCGAATTTTCAATATGTAGAAGAGATGGAAAACACCAAGACGCCATCAGTAAATATAATGGTTTTATCTTATTCGTTGATATCGAATTTATTTACAAGGAAACTCCAAAACAAAGTCGTAACATAACAGAGACGAAGATAAAATTATAGGTTGTTTGGTAGATAAACGGGGTAAACTGGGATGAGGGTAGTAGGACTTGTATTCTATTACAACTTAGACTACTTCTCTTGATTAAATGGAAAACGGGCTGATCCTGGACGATATTGAATACTACAAAATCAACTCTCAACATTGTTTGACATGTTCCAAGTTCTGTGCGTCACAGTCAAACTTGTTACTATAACTATAGTATCAATGTATAGAGAAGTTGAAGACTAGAATAGATACGAAACAATGATAATAAAACCAAATATACGATCGTATCCCCTTTCGGATCTTAACTAATCTCAAATCTTATATCTATCTGTTTCAGTTTCATGCGTATTACGAATTTATCTGGAACGATGGTGGCTTTTTCGTTTCATTTGACTTGACGTTAGATTAAAAACGTCTCCAATCAATGGACGCAAGACCTCTAGAATAATTCTATATAGATCTAATTTTACTTTTTTCCCCTATATATAATCCACTTATAATGAGTTTATTTTCTTTGTTGGGACAAAACTGGAACGAACGAAAGAAAATAGTCTTTCTTCGTGTCAACTACAATACTATACAATACACTTTGTTTCTTTCACTAACTCTCCATCCAACTCTCCTATTATTCTTCAACCTATTTTCGTCAACCATTCTTCATTGGCAATCTATTTCAGTATTTCCAACATCCGTCTCGGGTTTTTGTTCAATTAAAACTGAACTTTTCCATATTTCCCTTCAACTTTCCATACAATCATTTCAAACTTTAAATCTAACTGACCCCCTTTATAGATTGGAAATTAAATTATGGAAAAATCGCTTTCGATAGTTTATTTTGCCTCATAAACTCTTCTCAATGTTAGCTGTTACAACAACGAATTTTATTGTCTCGTAACTAGTAATTCAACACTAAACAGGTGACAGTAATAATGTCCGGGTTTTTCTCTCGAATTTTCATCAAAATTCTAGTAATAATACGACAAATACAACCCGGACAAGATCAACAAACTGCCAACGTAATATTCACCAAATATACCGAGTCTGTTATTAAATTGAAACTCGCATCGATGGGTTATTATGTCAAATCTGCTGGATTTCAGCCAAAGTAATCGGTTTTTTTTTACCCTTTCTTTAGCTTTAAATCGATTTTGACCAATGGTATTGATTTTGTACGAACGATTGGAATTATTTAGACCAATAATTTTCGCTAGATTTAAAAGGAGTTGTTCTATTTGGTGTTCATGACGCATGAAATTAAACCGTTACTGTTCATGCTACAATCAAATTTATAATATAGCCCAAATCGTCAATTATAGCCGAATTTCCTATTTCGATTTTATCTTCAATAATATTGCTTTCGATCACTCCTAACCGTTCGAATATGTTAAAATAGAACGGAAACTTATCGACGAGATCAAAAAAACGGCAGTCCTTTATTTTCTCTTCAAAACAGATACAAGACTATCTATAGATCATTTCCATAAATTACCGCTTTTTCGGAAATAAGACAGCTTTATCTGCGATCTATATTTCGCTAGATATATCTCCGTTAGAAATTAAATCATTATATTAGATTCGTATTCGATGTATTTGCTCGTTCTAATATTTACAAAAGGATCTTGTTAATACAAAACAGGCAGGAAAAAAGCGAGATCCACACTCACTGAAAACGCATTAACTTCAGCGTATTTGCTGTATTTGCCACGGATTTCTGTGCATAATCGATGGGCTGAAATGGGAATGTTTTTACGATTTTAGAGATCTTGCAAGTTTTAAATTTTCTACAATTTAATTTAAATTCAATTATAAACGAATTATTGAATATGTCGCCGTATTAAATCATATTTGATCGGATATGTAAATTTGTCGATTTGTTGCATTGATTTTCTGACTATACGCTAATACATCATCTGAATAATTGAAGCCCTCATTAATATTGTCACATAATTCTATATATATACGATTGGGTGTGTTTAGTGTGTTGGAATAAATAATGAAATCAATTATCTATGTACATATAAATTTGTTTATGTCAATAGAGACTTTTTATTTCAACGCTACAATAGGATTTGTAAAGGGACATCGATAAAAAATAAACGTTGAACGGTTTCGATAACGAACTTCCTCTCTGCTAGCGTCTCTTTTTCTATTTACTCTTGTTCAATTTAAATTTTGTACCCGTGGTTGCTTTGTCATGAAGAAAAAACCAACTTTCTAGTGTTTGTATATGTAAGTTTTTTTACTCTCCCATGTATTAAAACTAGAGGAAGAGACGACAACTAGTGGAATGAAGAAAGGCACGTTGTACTATTTCACTGGCACAATAAATTTGACTTTCAAACATTTTATTTCAATGGACTGATATTACGCTGTGCTGAAAATAGACATTTGCATACCAAACCTCTAGAATCGAGTCCTCAGATACACTCTCGCACTACTGAATGTTTTCCAACAGAGACGTTTCCAGTGGCAGAACGGCCCCAATTGTGTTAAATATTTGATTTGAATTATGAACGAATCGTGTCCGTCTCTGGTGGCAGTTGAGTGGTAACCATTGTGGCACCTCCGATTCTTTACCGTATGTTAGGCCCGGTATTGGGGCCTTTGGGGCAGATTTTAGATGCTGGACCTTTTGTACGGCATGTTATGCAAATAATGTGTGAATTTGGAGATTTACGCGTCTGAAAAAATATTGACCCGTAGGCGGTTAGTCCGTTTCTCTTTCTATTACCATCTCTCCTATATGTATCCAGTATATTATTATGGCAGCAATGTAGACTTAACACGATCTACTTTAAATTTGAATAGTGAAAAGGGGATAGAGTGGAATTGGAATTTTAGATATCTCTAACCCGTTTTGATGGAATAACAAAGACGGCGGACGTAATCTATTATTGATTGATCTTAAAGGGCGATGTTGATGTTTACCTCAAATAACACCTATTCGGTTAAATATAATAGAATATCGATTATAATCGATCAAAGTAAGTGAAATTCGAACAACATTGTCATATTTTTATAGACGCTTTTATTAACCATAAAATTTTATTTATTAAAGTTATTTACTTTGAAAATATCAACAAAACTAAGTATGATTTTCAAATATTTAGAGTTGTGTAACATAAAAAAATTACGACGCTTTTAAAAGAACAAATTTTTATCGACTCCTCAATTCTCTTTTGAATCCCAATCATATTTTTTAAATAAATTTAACGCTATAGCAAAAAGATCGGACGATAATAATGAATGTTATAAAAATTTATCGCCCCATTAGTTGGCCAATTTGTCGGTAGAGAGGGTGCTTATCAAATGTTGTGTGGGTAGTTTTAAGTAATTTTTCCACAGAATGTTGTGACAAATGTTGTTTTTCTCCAATTCTCGTGCCTATATTTATAAGCAATGTTGAACTGTCAGTGTTGAACTATTAATATTCGTGAAGAACGATGCTTGTCTATTTGCAAACGTACACGATCTAAAAATGTTTGGAATTTCCCGGCCATTACAATTTGAATCGATAATGAAGCTAAAAAACAACAATCCATACATAAACGAACGAGAATATGTTCAATAACTACAACCGAAAAAAAACTAAATCAAGCGAAATTGCTAAATACAAACAAGCATATTCCAGCATCATTATAGATGAAGAGGAATACAATGAGAACAAACAATTTTGTTATTTTATCGATCAATAACGTTGCAATTTTCCATTTGTACTAATTAATAGAATTTTTAGCTGATTTTTCGGTATGACAAGTTTATTTGCTTATCACTCGACGATTTTTCGATAATTAATGGTATCATCTCCCGCATTCAATTTGATGTAATTTCCAAACGTTGTCCAAACAGATTAATTATATTTACTTTAATTAAATTACATCAACAGTAGTGAATGGTGGTGTAGAAGTTGGGGAGAATGGACGAGGATCGATACAATTTCGCACATGCTGATTGTCGGGTAACATCAATAATAAATCGCCAAAATTCCAAACTCAGACTAGATCTTTTTTTATATTTGTCCCGTCTCAAGTACCGCCATGGGACAGCTATAAAACAAGCAATATTTTTATGGGTCAATAAAATTTCTGAATATTTCAAAAGTTATAACAAAATCCAAGTTATACGAATTGAAATTGTTTCGAATAAAAATTTATTCGCTTTAAATTTAAGACGAATCAATGGCCATTCATTTCTAGTTCGATTACACAATATTTGTTCTTTTAGTCGATCGCTAGTTTGAGTCAAACGTTTTTCTTCTCCACGACCAATTCGATACTAGCAGTAGGAAAAGATTTGAACCGGAATACCCGGTCAAGATTTACCGCATGGACGACTCATGTAATGATAGAAGGGATTAGAAGTTCTCTCTTTGGGAGTGCTAACGTTACCCTTAAGACGTTTACTGTCTCCATGTATCTTATATTGAGATTTATAGTCATTTCCTGTTGATACAGCCGGTTAGTTTTAGTGATTTCCACCGATGATAGACAAGGCTTCTTCTTGTTCGGCTTCCCTAAATGGAACACAAAATCTTAATCTACAACATGGGGAATTTGTTGTGGATAATTAGAGCGAAATTGGAAGTTTCGAGGATTTCTAACTCGTTAAGGACAAGTTTGATGGTTAATTTGTTAAATGGATGGAGATTTTTCTTATTTCAACCGGCGAATTTTAAATTATATTCAACACCTGTGTGTTATTTCATTAAAAAGGGTCTTCCAGCTTGGCCGTCATTTTAACGAGAAATATTAATGCGTCACCTGGATTTTTCCGGTGTGCGAAATATTAGAAAATGTTGGCCAAACTTGTTTGGTCGTTTCTAGTGTAGATATCAACGCGTCATTTGTTGTTTCAAGTACTTCAATAAATTGCTGTTTATGTCAAAAGATACAGTCCATTAAAAACAACGTTAAAGGTTCCACCGTTCCAGAACAATGCAGAGTGCAGGATTCAAGTGGTTCCGCTATAAATTTCATCTTGTTGCAGATATATAACTTAACAATGTTTCTTGCTTTCTCTCTTCCAACATTATTTTCAAATACTACTTAAATACAATTGAAATTTTCCACATTTCCAACTGGGGAATTGCAATAAAATTCGAATTGGAAAAATCTCAAACATTCAACATATTTATCATCATCGTCAATATTAAAATTTTTGAAAATTATCCCCATCTCGATATTGTTCATTATTGTAAATTTAAAGCAACATGCCAGCTTGAAACTATAAGAGGACCCCACACACACACAAATTATCCAACGCCAAGTTTTGGGCGTTTAATGGGTCGCTTATATAAAAGCAAATAGAGTCGTTTCGTTAGATTTATGGTTTTAATTTCACGAAAATAAATAAGATGATCTTGAATACATCACAGGTACTCAACGTGATTCAACTTGATTAATGTTAGCTAATAGCATATAATGTTCCATATAAACAATAACTGATTAGTAAACATACCTCGTTGGATTTGTATCTCGTCAAGTTTTGATAGAATTGTTGGTGAAAATTTCCGATTTCTCTGTTTTAAGAGAACTTTCAGATCGATGATGATAATATGCTTATTATTTATCGTGCTAGTTTAATTATACTAAACGACAGCAGTATTTCGGAACAAACAGGCATCCTTCAGATGCGTACAACATTCTAAAACATCAAGTTGAATGTGAATTAACGCCTGATGTATTACGAACATTAATAATTAAGACAGTAACAGGTGTGTTTCGACTCAGTAAATTGTCTTAAAGAGCAAAGTTTATAATTAGGTTGTTAGGTCGAAGATCGACCTTCGACGCCCTTTCTGCCAAACCAAAACGACAAGAAAGTAAATTCGATAATATGCCAAAATATCTAACGACACAATTGTCTATTAACGATCAAATTGTCTAAATTGTCGTAATTTTATAAAGAAACATCTGGAACACCGTACACTGATAACTTTGTTAAACTAAATACAATTAGTCAAGTTATAACGGTGGCAAAATCTAGAAGGGAAGGTAGTAATTCAAGTTGTTGTCATCAGAACTCGGTAGTCATACAATTTCGAGCAATTGAATAGAAAAGCAAGCCGAAAACAATTGAATAGTTGCAGTTATACAATTCCAAGTCAAAGTTGGCAACGGAAAGTGTAGCAATTTATACGTAAATGTGCACATAGAATTTGTTTTAAACTAGAAAACAAAGCACAGGAATTTCCGCCAATACAACCCGTCCAATTGGGGGGCATTCTCATCAAGTTGGAACACTACGAGAAACGTCAAATAAACACGAAAAACGACAAGATGAGACATAAACACACACGCATTTTAATCTATACGGATAATAATTAACATGAATTAGTTGTTTAACGAGAAGTTTTCGTTCAAGGGGTACAGATGAAATATTATTAAATATGTTTAGAAATTTACTAGTCAATTTAATATTTCCCACGTTGTATTATTACTGGAAATATTCAACAAAATAACTAACTTTCCTCGTTCCACATGAATATTCAAGAAGTTGTAGTTAGTTGTATAATCCATCAAGATCTTTACAGAAATGATGTCTACAGAGAAATGTAAACATGAACTAAGTTGTACGTGTTACACTTCACTGTAGTCATTCTATTTTAATCATTAAAGGAGCCTCTTATCATTCTGCAAAACAACAGCCGCATTCTTGGATACTTCTAACAAACTATCTTCAATCTGCAGGTGCATTCTGGCCAATATTTGAGCTATTGATAAAATCTCTATAATACTTACATTATTCTAGTTAAACGAATCGTTTATAATTCAATAGGCAGTAAGCCACAATTTCGCTCAAGTAGATTTGAAATTGTTGCTTCTTCCGACAATAAGAAGCTACCAAATTTGGAACAAACCACCGGAAGGATGATCAAAGACAATTACTATATGTGGATGTAGCAAATTGACCGTTCTATTATGCCAACAAAGCCACCAAATTGACGAATCTTCGATCAATATTTCGAACAAGACGGGATTTTGGGATCGCCAAAGATTTTAATTTAATAACTCCCGTACTTACCCAAAATAAGAAAACATGTTCAGTTGATGATTTCTAGAAAATTGACGCCTTTTAAGCTTGTAAAAGTCGGTTTTTCTGCTTTAAGGAATATGGTAAGAGTGGCTTCTTTTCGCTAAGGCGGTTTGTCATGTAGCGTTAGAGAAACTGAATTATTTCCAATACTAGAGTTGATGCTATCGAATTATTGAATATTATACAGAATGTTTACATGGCATCCTATATCTAACTATACACGGATATTTTACAAATATAGGAATAATAATGTTTCATGTATATAAATTGGAAACTTGTAATATCCGGTATTGAATGGTTCATAGCTTACAATTTAAACATTATATACGATTTTCATTTTGAATTGAATCTCAATCGGTTTATATTTATATTTTCTGTACTGTATGTACAAATGCAAATATCCCTAAGTATAATGGAAGGGCATACGGAAATTTGTAAATATTCAATACTGAAAAATTATTGATTAGAGAAAAAGTTGTTTACCCTCGAAGAGTTTCGTATAAGAATTTTCGATTAATTACAAGGAGGGTTATTTACAAAACGAATATATATTGATCGGCGAAAAGGATAGGCTTTAATTGAATTGACTGGTTATTTGTATACTGTGATAGGGTCATTTTTCAAGCTGGCAGATTAGTAGCAACGATTAACGCAGGAATTTTACGGTTTTGTCTTGTTCTGAAGACTATTATAAGGGTGTTTACTAGTGAATTTTTGTTCAGAAATGTGTGTTATTGTTAGTTTGAATAGAACGTTAATTCCAATAACGGTCATTCGATTTGCATTCACAATATTGGAACTGAACAGAAACGTTAGCAGGAATTGCATCCGTATATTCATAGAATAGTTTATCGGTGGCACGTGCTTTGGTGAGGCTTTGCCAACTTGTATAGTAGTGTCAGCAGGATGAAATTCATCAGACTGAGATGTACAGGTTGTTAAACTTGAAAGGGGACATTCCGACAGTACGAGACAATTTAACATAAGTCCACTCGACTAACTTGCGGTAAATTCTAATTAGTATTGGATGGAACTTGTTAAATTTCCAAATTTCTCAATCAATTATCAACGATTCTCATTACAAATTAAGCGATAATGAAAAATGCTTGTTTCTTTGTGTTAGCCGAGTTAAAAGCCCATCTGTCTCCTACAGTCGACTAAATTTTCTCACTGAATTGAAACAGAAAACTACGAATAATAGAACGAGATGGAATGTTATAAACGTGTGTTATAAATCACCCTAAAAACGTTCATTCTCCCAAAGGCGAAATACCCGTAGAATATTCGGTGGAGTTGTGTGCGAACATAGTAAACACGGGGGTACATGTCGTAAAAAACTGACAGTAAACTTACCCGTGCACTGGCAAATAAATTGATGTATGAAATGTCAATCTCAGGAATAGTGGATATATTTATACACACGTGTATATGTAGAAGGGAATATATCTATATGTATATAGTGTGGCCCGTTTTACTTTTACGACCTACGAGACTGAACAACCCTTAACTTCCACCATAGCTATTTAACTGGCGTAAGAAGTTTCGGGGAAATACCAACCAACATTATTCTAACGAGACCGCATAAGAAAAACCAAACATAAATTACACCAACTATCTGTGAGGATGTTTAACGATAATAAATCAACTATAATTAATTAAATTTATGTTTTAAACCGTAACAATAGGGATAGTTGAAAAAATTATTGATTCTCCAAATCAAATTCTGGATGTGTTCTATAATACTCTGTCCAATCGGCTTTATTCTTGCAAGATTTCTCGTTATTTACCAACAAACAATTAGTCTCGCCCAAATCCATACTAATAATTCTTCCATTTACCTCACATTTACAAATTGGTGGTTTTACATCATTACAAGTGAACCATCTATTATGTTTTTTACCTTTGCAAAGGTAAATACCACGAGACAAAGTCGGTTCGAAATCTTTCCAACAGTGGCAATCCTCAATTACCGTAACCGAACATTCACAAATCGCCACAAATACAACCGCCAATAAAGCACAAATCCTCAAATCCACCCTTCAAAATTCCTGTTATTTAATTGTTAACAATAATTTTATACTTACATTATTGGATTTAGTTCACACAAGACGCAATTTAATTGTACATTCAACAAATTAAATTTTATACGATTCTGTTGTTTTATAAGGTCAAAATACAAACAAAGATTTTCCTTTGTTTAGTTTATTTTTTATAATAATAATATTGATAATAATAATCAAAATAAATGATGTTCTTGTTAAAGTTCAAGGTTTCGTTCATCTTTCGATTCCAGCAACAGTTATCGTCTGGATTCATTATCAAAGTTGAAAAATTCTTCTGTTTCCAAATATAAATACGAATTTTTCCTAATTCCAAAGTTTGGTATAATTGGAAGTTGCCAGGTTCAAATATTCAAATATTGATTCAATTATTTGGTTGTTTCGTTGAAGTTTTTGTTGTTATCTCGAATTTTTGGGGATATTTGCGTTATTTTCTACCTGTTGTGATAAAACAGTCGATTAGGTTGTTAATTTATTTAAAATATCCTGTCTTGTTGAATTTTGATAAGTTGCTTTCAGGCAAAAATTTTGAGCCCAATCCGCAGTTTAAGCAGTTGTTAAAAACTATCATTAATTTTATAATTATCACAATTTTTGTCTATTTGAAGACTTGGTGTTTCAGCAAAATTTACCAAAATCAAATCGAGAATCGTAGATTTGCTAAATTTGTTGATTTAAAGATCCTCCTGAGGCGCAATTTAAATCCAACAGTTGATAAAATTGGGCTAGATTTGAGAGAGAAAGCTTGGCCAAATTTGATAGTCATGAGTTCCATCATAAATTCGAAATTTATTCAACTGGAAAACTGAAAACCGATCGAATATAAGCGAATTTTTGGTATTTATCCAACGTGAAAGTTCTGTGAGGCTATTTTTGAGTATTGGGGCAAAATCTTGTCAATTTCAATAAAGTCTGTCTTTATTATTAGTTCCATTTAATGCCCTATAAAGGATATTTATAAATTGTACATCACATTCATCATTAACTCTTGCATTCGAAATTTTTATTCTATTCTAAAACATTACGATGCAGTATTGTTTGCATTATTCGTTTAAAATAGCGCATCAACTTAGTAAACTCTTACTTATATGTCTATAATAAAAGTACAGAATTACTGTTACATTACTAAAATCACCCTATTTTCTTTATTTCCATGAATATCAAAACAAATCTCTATATACGATACAACATGGAGCAAATTTGTTATGATTTTCTAACAAATCTAATGCAAATGTTTTCATAAAATCGCGCCAGTTGGTTCTATGAATAGTAAATTTCGATATTTTATAATTATTTATTCTAACACACTGATAGTTTCATTTTTAAAGAAGTGTAATTTGTGCCAAAATCGGAGGAATTTCCAATATTGTGTCTGCACCTTTTGCAAATTTAAAAATTTCATTCCAAAAATTTGTTAACGCTATCACTCGATTCAATCCCACATAAGCAACAATTAGAAATGAGGATAACTCAAAAACGACAAAAGATATCGAAATGGGACATATCTCATTCGATTCAGAATTCAATTTTGTACGTCCACTACCCCATGAAATTTCGAAAATCAAACGAAATTTCATAATAATTGCGAAAAACCTCATTTTGAGCCAAAAAAAGTGTGTTAACATTCAGTAGTACAACTGTCTGTATAATCAGTAAAATCAAATGAAACACATATTGATAGATCAAGAAAAGTTGAGGCTTCTTGATCAACCTATTCCCGTTTTAATTTTCTTATCCATTTTCCGGAAAACAGCGTCTAAAGTGATCAAGTTTTTCGAAATAGCACTCAGTAGATGATGTGATGTGGTTTCGTGACTTATAATTGACTAGATGAAGGTGGAGGGCAACTTGATTGTTTTTCGACTGATTTCTCATACGTCTATCGAATATTGTAAATTTAGAAAGAAAGGGGAAAAATGCGAACTGCCTCTCGAGCGAGACTCTTAAGATACAAAAAGATCTGTCGAGAGACGATCAAATTGTTCAGCCTTCTTTTTCCTTCTGTCCAATCGTTAGTTTTGAGGCCGCACCACCTGCTGCGTTATGCAAAATTGCGGAAAAATTAGGCCACTTTGGGTGCTATTTTACGAAAACCACAAAAGGAAATTAAAACGCGTATAACTCAAGATTATAGCCTTAAATTCCCTCTACCTCTCCATCTGTATTTAATTCCATTTTATTGATTATATTGCGAGTAATTTTGGATTTTCTAGTATATCTTTTTTAATAAAAAATTTGTTTTTCGGAATTTTCAGATAATATATTTGCATTTTTAGATTCTATGGAGTCATAATTGTAGACATTCGAATTTAGAATCGATTCGATATCTTTCAGTTTTACGATTTTCTATAATTATTTGCTTCAAGCAAACTGAACGAGTCTAAATACTAATTAAGGATTCATTGATTTATTAACAAATCGATTTAAAAACACGTGATTTTCAATACAAATTTTCCAGCCTTATCACTATTCATTAATTGTTTAATAACAATTAAAAAAAGAACAGATAAGACAGTCTTTATCATTTATTATAAACTTATTGTTGTAAGTTTTCGTAAACATGAACTTAATGTAGAGAAATTAAAAACTTTCTACATTCATCGGAAAATCTGTTATTCAAAAAGTTTCCACCATTATCATGAATTACCTTTCATTATTATGAAAAATCCATTACTTAAGGGCAACAGAGACTTTATCTTTTTATAGATTTGTTACATTCGAGATATTACAACAATGGCTTCCAAACTTTAAACTCGATCTTAATTTAGAAATGCGTTCGATTCGAATTATTACAAATAAATTATCGCCCTCTTCCCAATTTGACGTAAATTAAAGTGATAACATTAATAAATTAGATATTATTTATTTACACACGAAAATTAACCGATGTTTATTTTTCAAGCGGCTATTCTCAATTTGAGATTCGTCAAATTTATTGAAAATTTCGCAATGTGTCGATTATTTAAAATCTCAACTATTAGACATCGAACTAGTATAAAATAAAATCCAAGTAGATAAAAACGAGTTTATTGAATTAATTAATTTGTAATTCAAGGATACATTACAAGAATCGTTATCAATAATCAATAATAGATACGCCTCTCTGGATGTTTCTTAAAATATTCATTCCAATCAGCCTCATTTTCGCATATAATACGCGCTATAAGTTTATTATCAAGACAATTTGTCTCGCCCAGATCTAATTCAACTTTATGTCCTTGTTTATCCGTACATTTACAAATCGGTGGTTCTTCTTCATTACAGCTAAAAATTCTATGATGTTTATCACCACGACAATAATAACTGCCATCTTCGGTACTCTTTTCCGGTTTAAAATCCTTCCAACATTTACAATCTGCTTCGTTTTTAATTTCAACAGCTCTAGACAATGTAATTAAACTAATTACAAATAGAATGAGGACTAAACGTACCCTATAAATTAATGATTTCTTAATTAAATTATATAATTAAACGAGTAAATCTTACATGTTGGAATTGTAGGTGTTGATTTCTTTTGGATGCAACTATACTTTAATAATCTTGGTTTATATTTATAAACAAAGAGGAGTTTGCGCGGTGGATTTATTTATAATAATTAAATTTATAAGACGTTTGTATTCAAATTTATTTGAAAATATCGCCTTGATCACCTTGATTGTCAAGATTAAGCAAATAGTAGAAATAGTTAAGAAAACAAGATAATTTCACACTTTTCAAGGGAGTAAAATTATTACAACGAAAGCCAGATTTATCGCAAATGACACTCACATTTTACAAATACTATCTCATATATCCACGTATAATGGGGCAAATTTAAATGGAACTATATTTGCTTCTCGAGATTGCATTTACTCGTCTTGTATTTGAACGGATGTCTGGAAATATTTCAGTTTTACAACCGTACAGGTGACACGACAAGACAAACAATACACACTAAAATAACCAGGGAGGCCCATGCCATTGCCTTTTCAATTTACATTGAAATTTAAAAGATAATTGAACGCCAGTTCTTAATAAGCCGATCTGTCGTTTGTTGGGAGATATCACAAAAATTAAAATAGATTTAGAAAGAATATTTCAAGTTGAATCTAAGGACTTGTTTATTCCAGAAAATTTAGATTCAATTTTGAGTTACAGAGGAAAATTTTGGAGCATATAATATTTTGCGATATTTTTATATTTTTCCTCACAACTCACTCAATGTTGGTTATTTTTTAATGATTCTGATAGACTCTATAGAAAATAGAAAGCGCTTTCTAAATATTTAAGAAATTTCCCAGTCGGTTTGTTAGTTTTCCAAGAAATTGCAAAAAAGTTAAGCGCCTCTATTATACCTACCTTTTTTCGATTTGGTGTCCATATTTAATAATCGATATCTCTCTTGTTTGATGACATATTGCAATGAATCAGAAATCATTAGAAAAAGCATTTCAAGAAGCATTAGAGAGAGTGTTTCTCTTTGGAAAGTTTCAATTGTATTTGAATTTTTGACGAAAATCTAGGAGCACGATTTTCTTCCATATTTTGGTACATTTTTCTATATTTTCACCAATAATTTAGCCAATATTATAAATTTACGAATGATTTTTACTTGTCACGTAGAAAATAGAAAGCGCTTTTCAAATTTCCCAGAAATATTCCAATCGGTTTACTAGTTTTCCGGGAAACCGTCAAAAGTTGAAGGGCTTATATTGCACTTTTCCGATTTGATGTCCTAACAATACCAATATTTAATAATCAATATCTTCCCTGTTTGATGACATATTACAAAGAATTAGGCATCATTAGAAAGAGCATTTTAAGGAGCACTAAAGAAAGTTTTTCGTTTTGGAAAATATTACTCGAATTTGAATTTTTAGACGAAAATCTAAGAGCATGACTTTCTTCTATATTTTGGTACATTTTTCTATATTTTCACCGATAATTTAGCCAATCTTATAAATTTACGAATGATTTTCACTTATCACGTAGAAAATAGAAAGCGCTTTTCAAATTTCCCAGAAATATTCCAATCGGTTTACTAGTTTTCCGGGAAACCGTCAAAAGTTGAAGGGCATATATTGCACTTTTCCGATTTGATGTCCTAACAATGCCAATATTTAATAATCAATATCTTCCCTGTTTGATAACATATTACAAAGAGTTAGGCATCATTAGAAAGGGCATTTTAAGGAGCACTAGAGCAAGTTTTTCGTTTTGGAAAATATTACTCGAATTTGAATGTTTAGACGAAAATCTAAGAGCATGATTTACTTCTATAATTTGACACATTTTTCTATATTTTCACCGATAATTTAGCCAATATTATAAATTTACGAATGATTTTTACCCAACACTTAGAAAATAGAAAGCGCTTTTCAAGTCTCCCAGAAATATTCCAATCGGTGTACTAGTTTTCCGGGAAATTGACAAAAATTGAAGGGCTTATATTACACTTTTCCAATTTGATGTCTGAACAATGCGAATATTTAATAATCAATATCTTTCCTGTTTGATGACATATTACAAAGAGTTAAGCATCATTAGAAAGGGCATTTTAAGGAGCACTAGAGCAAGTTTTTCGTTTTGGAAAATATTACTCGAATTTGAATGTTTAGACGAAAATCTAAGAGCATGATTTACTTCTATAATTTGACACATTTTTCTATATTTTCCCCGATAATTTAGCCAATATTATAAATTTACGAATGATTTTTACCCAACACTTAGAAAATAGAAAGCGCTTTTCAAGTCTCCCAGAAATATTCCAATCGGTGTACTAGTTTTCCGGGAAATTGACAAAAATTGAAGGGCTTATATTACACTTTTCCAATTTGATGTCTGAACAATGCGAATATTTAATAATCAATATCTTTCCTGTTTGATGACATATTACAAAGAGTTAAGCATCATTAGAAAGGGCATTTTAAGGAGCACTAGAGCAAGTTTTTCGTTTTGGAAAATATGACTCGAATTTGAATGTTTAGACGAAAATCTAAGAACATGATTTTCTTTTATAATTTGGCACACTTTTCTATATTTTCCCCGATAATTTAGCCAATATTATAAATTTACAAGTGATTTTTACAGAATACATCAAAAAATGGAAAGTGCTTTTCAAATTTCCCAGAAATATTCCAATCGGTTTACTAGTTTTCCGGAAAATTGTCAAAAACTGAAGGGTTTAATTACAATTTTCCGATTTGATGTCCGAACAATGCCCATATTTAATAATCGATATCTTCCTTGTTTGCTGACAGATTACAACGAGTTAGGCATCATTAGAAAGAACATTTTAAGAAGCGCTAGAGAAAGTTTTTCGTTTTGAAAAATATTACTCGAATTTAAATCTATAGACAAAAATTGAGGAACACGATTTTTTTCTATATTTTGACGCCTTTTTCTATATTTACACCAATAATTTAGACTATATTTAAATTTACAAATGATTTTTACTTAACACTTAGAAAATAGAAAGCGCTTTTCAAATCTCCAAGAAATAGTCTAATCGGTGTGCTAGTTTTCCGGGAAATTGCCAAAAATTGAACGGCCTGTGTTATCCTTTTTTTCGATTTAATATCGGAAACAATGCCAATATTTAATAAACAATAACTCGCTTGTTTTTTGGAGATAAATCAAATAGCAATAGGATTTTAAGGAGCATCTAATTCCACACCGGCCATTAGAATCTATTTGGAAAACCGTCGATTAGACATTAGGCATTTGCCGCTACATCGATGAAGATTTAGTGCCGTTTTTGGATCTCCAGTCCGGCGCTAAATATAACTGTAAAAAAATAGTAAATTAGAGTTAAAACAGTAGGGATTAGACGGCTATTTTCTCGTATTTAAATCGATTTCAAATCGGGCGAATTTACGAAAATCTCTAGTGTTTATAGGAGCGTAATCTAGTCTGGTACAATTCGACATAAAAGAGGCTATTTACATTAATAGAACTGGTTATATTTTTAAATAGTTCCGGGATAATAGTGAGAAGGAGAGAGAGGGAGACTTTTGTGTAACAAACGGATTTGAAAGATTAAAAGCTATTGTAATTGAATTTTAAGAACATTCTAGTCGAATTTCCGATTTTACCTACAGATTAAATAGATCAAACAGATAACGAGGCAATTGAAAGAGAAGCCATAGATCCTATCTTATACTGAAATTCTACTTGTTAATCTTCCAAATGGAGGCACATATTGAAGGATTTATTAAAATCTATTTTAGTTGAATAAATTCGAGCTAATTTCCACTTGAAATGTTGTAGATTTTTTTTTAAATAGAGATAAAATGTAAAATGCGTTGCTCTAATTAGTTTATAGTATACAAGATTAGATTGTTGTATTCAACTAAGTTTAAGCTATATTGAAAAAAGAGGAGCAAAACGAATGGCATTTTTCCCAGATGTGCTTTAGCAAGAATGTGTTTGCATATTAATTATCTCATGCACTGGGCATTGGATTTATGTCAACTGGGCGTATATGAATAAAAAAAGAAAACGCTAACAAAACCGCTGTCAACTTGTAAAAATACAACAACAATGTTCATATGAACGTTATTTACATAATTTTTAATTATTTCCTCTCTCTACAATAACAACAACAACGTTGGTAAACATTTAATAAAACGTTATGGATCCACCGAATTGTCAGCACAATAGAGACAAATTAATTATGGTAGCACTAGTGCTAGCTAAATTGCGGAATGAAATTTTTTATTATTCTAGTATTGTTTGTTAGAAATTTCAATTGTATTGTACACTAGAGAACTGTATAATTCCAACGATTTCAAGCTTTTTTCATTCGAATTTGATTCATTCATCAATTATTGATTTGTAGTTATTGTATTTAAGCAATAAATCTCGGAAATCTAAAAGATAATCTCGATTAGATGGATGTATAAAAGGGTTGAAATTTGGCGGATGCGCCGGGTGTTTCGATCGAATACAGCGCTCTTGTGCGTAAACGTAAATTGAATTAAACTCGGTATGGTTAGTTTTATTGTGATATTGTCGACCCCCGGAAAGGTTTGACCGCCGGCTATCCATATGAACAGCAAACACCCCTATATATAAATAATAAATGCATGCACAATAACGCCAACAAAGTGATATTAATATAAACACTATGACAAATCTCTTCCTTTGAAATTGTTAATTAATTACAAAACAAGAATAGAGCATTTGAATAATTATATTCAGTTGGCCCAGTTCCTCATCTATTCATCAGCCGGGTTTCTTGTTTGTGCCGTCGTATATAGAGAGAGTGGTGCTCGTTAAATGTTATTGAACGGAAGCACGTGCCAAAACCGGAACTAAATAGAATGGTGCGCGCGCATTTACCAACTTCCGCTTTCCCCATTTAGATTGTTGATTTTAATAGGTCTTTGTTTTCGTTACAAAGCACGTATTTTAAACAAGCAAAACAGTTTAAATCTATATACGAAAAATTCTAACCGTTGTCGCTATAATTCACCAATTTCTATAATATATTGAAATAAATTCAACCTATACCTGGTATTTAATCGTGTTTGTTGGTATAATGGATGATTTCAATTTGCCATAGACTGTTTGATAAGGGTTTAGTGTTTTCCCTTTAAATTTCCATGTGTTCGTTGACGGTTAAACTTGGATGGGTTTTATTGGAAATAGTGTAAAAGTTTGCCTATTCTGTCATGCAAATAATGAAACTCTCCACTTAATTCTAGTTCTATAATATAGAAACTTTTCTGTAGAATAGGCAATATATTTGTGTTGAAGCAAGATAGACCTATATAGATATCCAACATTGTGACAGATTAAAAGTGTCATATTTCATAAAGAATATTAAAATTTAAACCAAATACTTGTGCGCCAGTTGAGCTTTAAGGCACATCCGGATTTATTGGTGTCGTCTTCAATTCCATTGTTGAATAATTACATCCATATATTAACTAAACAATCCCTCTTACTATTGACCACCGAAGTCGGTTGGAATGGGGGTGATTTTTCATGTTTAATTTTTGCAAAAAAAAACCTGAGAAACATTAATGTCATAAATCATGAAACCGATATGGCATAGTTTGTTAATTACACTAGGGTATTACGAATATAATATGGTAAAGTCCATGAAAGGGTGAATCGAGATTAGAACCACTTTGGCGACTAAAATGCGAAATGTTCTGTTTAATTGGATGTAGATACGGATGGAATTTACTTTATCAAAGATCTATAATAGTAGTTGTCCGGTTTAGATAACACACAAACATTCATATATAGGATTCATTCATTTAACCAATTATATTATAGATGATTTCATATGGACGTTATTACTTTTGTAAATACAACATCCGAAATTGCTGCGAGGGTTACTGATAATATTTTAATATGGTGCGTAGCTCTCGCAGGACCAACAGAAATAACAGAGAAAACTACAGGGGAAACTGTACAAACATGCTTATAAATTCTAGAATATTCTCGTATTTAAATATTTCCCTGTCTTTTGTCTTTTAATTCTATTATATCCATCGATTTCCCATTAAGTGTTTAGTGAAAAGACACTAGACCGCCACTTTGCTTCATTCATTAAAGCGCACGCGAAGCACCCCTAAATATGCAATCAGCTCATTAAATCGTCTGACAGGTCGTCACTTTACTGGCGCTCTTTAGACACGCAACACTGCCACTTGTTGGATATATAACGATAATTCACTATACAATTTTATGATAATTTAAAAGCCATTGAAAACAAACACTTGAAATCCATCGATTGTCCTTTTCAATCGTCGTTCCTTCAATAATTAAACCTTAAATCATCCAAAACTTGAAAAATGACTAAAACTACTTAGAATTCTAAATATTTTTATACAACAAATAAAAATAACTCGACACTGGAGACTGCTTTTCGAAATATTGAAGCGCAAGTTTAGAATAACGTTTGGCTGTATTTTAAATGCCAGAAACGTGGAATATTTTGTATTGTGGAAGCGTAAAATATTCATTTTGAATTTTTATGGTTTATTTACATTATTCAATCAAAAATACCACGAATAAATGCACCAAAAGAAAGTTTTATTTATTCTACACCCTTTTATATAATAGAGCTAATCGTTTTCTATCCGACAAATGCCAATATTTAATAGCCGATTTTTCGCTTGTTTCAAGAGTTATAGTAACGAATAAAATAGTGTTGGAAAGAGCATTTCAAGAAGCATCCAAGACTATTTTCGGTTTTGGAAAATTCCAATTAAAATTTGAGTTATTATGGAAAATCATCTTTTGACATCTCTCCATATTTTCCTCCACAACTTGTTTATTTTCCAACGATTCAGTAAAAAATTGCAATACTACAATATTTTTCGAGAAAATTAACAAAAAATCACTAATTTATTCCAATTTTCTACACAATTCGAAAAAGTTCTATAATTTCTTTCCCTTTTTAAACTTCAAAAAATAGTCTACCCAGTTTTCTTAGTCATTCGAAAAAACTTTGAGTCACTCTGTCTCTAAAATGTAGAATAAGAGCCTTTATTCTGCATAAATGCTGGTTTATAAGAAATAATTTAAAAGTGCATAAGCAGAAAATTGTTCGTATTGAATCGAATAAATAACTATTGGAAACTTTCAATAATACACGAATGCACACAATTTTCATACACAGTTGAACAAAAATTGTATGATTGATAATGCAGTGACGTCTATTTAAGGCTCACTGAACCAATCCGAATGTGATTTCGTTGGAAATTTCAACTCTATACAAAGCGTTTTTTTTCCACAAAATATTTGACAATCAAACCAAATTATTATTTACAACTGCAATTTGTAAAAAAAGCCGATACTTGGCCGAGATTCGCAATGATCGCCCCTTAGCGCTTATCCCATCTGATCGCTGCCGAAAATCAAGACTTAATGCCCCCGATTTTATCCAATTTGTGGCTTCGATAAAGTCTCATTTTTATCGTTAAGTTGTTATTTTAGTTTGGACACCCTGTAAATACAATGTTATTGAAATATATCGTACAGTACTGTATTTTATAACTGTGGTATTTTCACTGGAGTTAAAATTAGATTACAGTCTGTATGTTTGTGTTTAATTGAACTGGAATATTGAAATGTTCTTGCCGCGGGTCAGTATAGAAGTTTTATTAACCGTAACTTTCATTACTGTATTTTATGTATTGCCTTATTACAGTTGTTTTAATTGAAATTTATAGTCAAATGGTCGATGCTCTCGTATTTTCCTATCAAATTTCAATTTGATTACGCAACAATTTTTCCAAAATAATTCATTATTTTCGGTAAATTAACTAAATGTTGAACTTTAGATATAAATACCAATTAATTTACTCGACAATAGTTCGTTTTATTAAGACTTTCAAGATCTTACAAATATTCCGTTTTATAAAAGACCCTTTCCCTTTCATGCCATTATTCCAATTATCTTGCCGCTTGTTCCTTCACATGGTTGCATCATGTACATATTAAAGTTTCTTTTGATGGCAGAATACAGACGGAATTGATTTAATGGTCACTGGTTGCGTAGTTGCTTAAACAATTTTCTTTAGTTTCGTCAACTAAACTGTGGTCGAATTCTTTAAAGAATTGAAGAAAAGTATTGATTAGGCTGGATTGATTACCAGATTAGGTCATTTTTATGGCCGATTTTCGAAGGAAAATTGTCGGTTTTAATGTGGTATAGTCTAAACGAGACATGATATCGATAGCGCATAGAGGCCAGTCTAATCAAATCAGTGGTGCGTAAAATGTCAAGAACCGATGCGAGAAATAGAAAGGATATAGTAGGAGATCCTCCTGCGACATATTTATCCTGGTTTTAGTGCCATTTCTATATACACGTATAGACCGAGATAGATATAGTCGCATACGTTGGAGTATTGCCTAGTAACCGGCCTTCAACACATAAATCTGCCGTTGCTGTATTTGATTTTGCATTATAATGGATATTGATGTCGGGTTGTGTGTCTCTGCGGACGATTACCATAGATCTAAATCTAGTTTAGCAAAAGGAAATAAATAACCTTAAATATCGCCAAACTAGCGGTAGAAAAGACAAAATAGCCGGATGATCAATGGGTTGACTAATAAAAATTTTGGTTTTTGCAGGGTGTACATGAGTTGGCTGGTGTCCGGCTGCCGCTCCAACCGTACTCCGGTGGCCATGCCGTGTTCATGTACAGCACCGCCGCCGATGGGAATGTCACTTTACAGCTTAAAGAACCGGACGATTTGGATAGATCCAGTTTGGCGGCGATGTTAGCCCGTCTACAAGACGACGCAACATTCTCAATTTCCTATCAAGATACGGATATTCTATCCGATGGTAGTATCGATGTATTGCTCGGAAGCGGTACGGCTAATTCAGGTAAATTTTTGAAATTTTGATGATTATACGAAAAGCGGCTAGCCAACCGGCTGTAACAAATTTGTCTCTTTGCTTAGATCCTCCATTTCGTCTTTGTTGTAAAACTGATATAATTGTGAAAATCTAATAATAAAACTCATCTCCTTTTACAAACAAAAATGACGAATCTGATTATAATAATGATATTAATAAGGAAAAAAAAATTGGAACGAATCAGAGAAACTCGGCTCGAGTCAGGCGTTCTCTTATGCATTTTAATCGCTGTTTATTTTGGAGTGAAATGGAAATAAATTTGAGTAGAAACTCATTTTAAAATTTCAAATTCACATTAAAAATTCCACTAATAAAGAGATGCTTTCAACAATCTTTGAACATTTCTATCTTCAACAATATAACATATATCCACTCATAAAATTGAAATAAAATAATTACTTCCGAAATATACCAATTTTTACCGTTTTATAAAACATAATTGCAATATTAAAATGTTGGATATCAAATATTATCCTTTAGCGTCAACAATTCTTAATATTATGGAGCTTTTAACGTATAAACTAACTGTTGAATTAACACAAGAGATTTTCGTAATATTTACGAGTACAAGTATCAGATACTCTTTTGCCCATTTAACATGATATTTTCTCTTATTTAGTTGTAAATTATTGGAGAAACACTCAGCAAATCTGCCCCCTTTTCTTAATATCTCCGCTTAAGTATCCATAAATAAACGTAATAGATACATTTATTTGGATTAGATTTGCGCATATGTTGGATTTATAACTTAAAAGTGCAATATTTACGATTGCCGTGTGTTTCATCTAAATGCTCCTATTAATTATTGGGCGATTTGGGAAATATTTTAAGGATTTCCTAAGGAACATTTTAGCAAAATTAGAACGTCGTCACTGAGTGAGAAACATTGATCTTCGTTAGTATATTCTAGAAAACCGGAAAACTTACTCTTCGAGACTAATTATGAATTAATGAACACTTATTTATTACTATCAACTATTAAATTGTTCGAACAAAATTGCAAAATAATTAAGCTATTCGAAATGAATCAGTTTTCGATTTTTGAGGTAATCTGGACTTTAAAAACAGTTATAAAGAATCATTGATTTATAGCGAATTTTGCAAATTAATTGTCAAAAAAGTCTATTTGGAGGTAATGTTCAATATTCAATCATTTAAATGCTAATTTTTAGAAAATTTCGTTATTCAATACTCAAAAATTGGGTATTTTGTTAATTTTTGAGCGCAGTTCTTCTGTTTTCGAATCAACTTGTTCTTTTGAGTTACGAGGCAAAATTGTGACTGTTTCAGTCTATTTTCCCTATAAAAATGTAAATTTTTGAAAAAATTGCAGCATTAAATCAATAACAATTGAGATTTTAATTCCAGTATTCTGATGAAATTCTCAAATATTCAACGATAAGGTTTCAACAACTAAAAGTACTGAATTGTTTTGTGATTCTGCATTAGAATCAAATGAAGTAATGAAAATTCTTCAATAAAAGGCAAAAGTGGCAATTTTACTCAAATTTTGATTATGATAATCTAGAGTGTTGCAATATTTCTAAAAATAAAGTAAAATTTCGGGTTGAAATCTTGAAATTTTAGACTAGCGGTGTAATTTTTCTTTAATTTTGATTCTAGCTGCATAAAATTGGGTAAAACCTATCAAAATTTTGATCATGGCCGCTTAGAATGTTGGAATATTTTTAAAATAAAACAAAATTTTCTACTAAAATTTTAAAATTTTGGCCCACAAATATTAAATTTTTCAAAAATTTCTATTAGAATTAAATAAATATTCTTGGAAATTCTTCATAAAAAAATATTGAAATTCTAGAGTAAGAGCACTATTTTTTTTTTAATTTTTACCTTAGAGTCTAGCTTAGTAGTTAATGAGCCATTTGGAGAATATTTTAAGAATTTATAGGGAAGTTCCAGGAGATAATTTAAACCAAATTTGAACCACATAGCTCATTGGAAGTTGATCACAAACGTTCGTTTCTGACGATGCGCAGTTTTCAAAAACGAATAACTCATAAATTGACTTAGAATGACTCCTAACATTATTTTCTTTCGTTTTTCTCTATTCGATTCTGGAAAATCCTATCATTTAAATACTAATTTTTAGAAAATTTCATTATTGAATACTCAAAAATGGAATCAATTTGTTGATTTTATTGGAATTTTAGAGCTGAATTCTTCTGTTTTCTAATTAACTAGTTCTTTTGAGTTACGAGGCAAATTGTGGCTGTTTCAGTCTATTTTTCTTCTAAAAATGTACATTTTTGGAAAATTTGCTGCATTGAATCAATAGAAATTCAAATTTTCATTTAATTTTCCAGCTAAATTCCAGTTTTCTAATGAAATTCTCAAAATTTCGACGAAAAGGATCCAACCAACAGAAATAGAGCAAAGTTTATCACACAAATCGGGAAATTGTATACTAAAAGTACTAAATTGTTTTCAGATTTCGCATTAGAATCGAATGAAATAATGAATATTCTTCAATAAAAGGCAAAAGGGCCAATTCTACTCAAATTTTGACTATGATAATCTAAAGTGCTGCAATATTTCTAAAAATAAAGCAAAATTTCGCCTTGAAATCTTGAAATTTTAGACTAGCGGTGTAATTTTTGTCAAATTTTGATTCTAGCTGCATAATGTTGGAATATTTTTAAAATAAAACAAAATTTTCCACTAATATTTCAAAATTTTACCCCAAAAGTACTACATTTTTGAAAAATCTCCATTAGGATCAAATAAATTAAAACGTCTCAATATAACGCGAAATTCTTTAAATAAAAATTCTGAAATTCTAGAATAAAAGCACTATTTTTTTTTAATTTTTACCTTAGAGTCTAGCTTAGTACTTAACGAGCCATTAGGAGAATATTTTAGGGATTTATAGGGAATTTCCAGAAGATAATTTAAACCAAATTTGAACCACATAGCTCATTAGAAGTTGATTAAAAGTGTTCATTTCTGACGATGCGCAGTTTTCAAAAACGAATAACGCATAAAATGACTAAGAATGATTCCTAACATTATTTTCTTTCGTTTTTCTCTATTTTATTCGGGAAAATTTCACGTTTATTCTAGAATGTGATGGAGAAAAATGAAAAATCCCAGTTTCATAAATCCGATGAACTAAGGTTTCAATTTAAGTAAAATGATCCACAAAGATTCTCAGATAAATCCTTAAAATGTTTTCAAAATTTTAATTTCTAATACAATCGAATAAATTAATAAACAGTTGATCGAATGATCCCGGGCGGCAAATTTTCCAGTTTCCCCAACTGTTTTGAACGCATCTTCTAGTGATACTTGATCATTCTAGGAGCGTATTTGTTCGGTGAAAATCACGACATTGCCAGATTAACGGTTCTTCAACAATTCCTGAAAAAATTACGAAGCTTCAATTTTGATAAAATATAAGAACTACTATTATAAATTTTAGTTTACAACAAAACCGAGCAAAAACAACGCGTGTAATCACAAAATTACTTTTTAAGACGAAAAAATGCCCGAATTTTCTCCCCTCGTATTTCCGTTGTATTAGCGTTTTAGTATCGGCCGTGAGCCAGTTTTCACGTAACGTTTCAGTGACAAATCGACGCACTAAAGCACATACATAAAGAAGAATAATGTTGAAAATATTTCCCACGTGTTCCCTATCTGAGGCATACTTTGGCAGCATTTTCGATTTCACATGTCTCTATAGAAATATAGACGCATAGATAAAGATTTTTTTTGGAAAATATAAAAGGACGACTATACATAATGGCTTTAGTTGAACGGGAAATTGATTAATGAAGCATTTCAAATGGCGACCGGCCATCGTTGTCTAAAAATAAGATTTTCGAAATACAACAACAAATGGGAAAGAAATAGACAAACGAATGAAAACCGTGTGTAAATTAGAGTTAATCGTTCTATTCTAAAATAAAGTTTTTAATTGCAAGTTGACAATTCAGCGGGGAAAAAATACCGTTTAGATTTATTAGAAATGGTGGCCGTTGCCAAAAACGACAGCTGTTTTGTGAATGAATAGTGTGGCATGACCGCCACTAAACTATGTAGCATAGAACAAAACATTTTTGGATAGCCTTAAAAATCATTCTAATTTAAATCGAACCACTCTACGCCTTGTTTGTTTATTTGATTTTCGATCAAATCATCCGATAATGGAACCGTTCAAAATCCCACAACGGCTGAAAATTTGCATTATTAAATTCCTATAACTGCTAAATCATAGATTTCAACATAACGCACGATTTTATTGTCCGACCGTTTGCATTCATGCCGTGCGGAATATTCAGTTTTGGTTTTATCTTTAATTTCGAATCTAATATCGTTAAGACTTTGTGTCGTTAGATTGATGGTCGATAATCAGGTGAATATTAGAAAAAAAATTGGGATTAATGCGAATTTAGCGTAATAAATGTGAAGTTTTTGCTTGATTCGCCCATCTCTAAAGATTATTCGAGCAAAAAACGTCGATATTCAAAAAGGTTTGTCGAATATCAAGAGATTTGATTCCCTTATCTTTTCCTCTTTGATGATCCAAATAATAAATCTCCAAAATCCAGTTCTTCTATTCTATTTTATTATTTTATCACAATATTCTTTTGGTTTTCTAATAAAATTTGTAATTTTTAAAACCATTTTTGTGCCATTTGTATTTTTCCCCTAAATTCGCATAATGTGTCTTTTGTATTCAAATATAGCAAATATTATTTTCTTCATCGCACACCCAAATCCACAGACTCGTGAATATCAGCATTGTTATGGGTTTAATGAGCCGAACGGATATCTCTTTCTGTTAGGAAAATGGTAGATTGGTAATTATACAAACAACGAGCCGCCTTTCCACTGTTGTTAGTTCTAACACTCTAATCGATAACTTTTGTTTGTCTCTTCGGTAATATTTAATAATCAAAATGAAACATACAAATATACCTATATCCGACGACAGAAAATAGGCCCAATTATTTGATGATTGTCATCAACTAAAGCGTTAACTCTGCAAGATAATCTACAATTTTTACCAGAGGTAGAGATAGAAATACAAGAATATTTAGAGTGAAATTAAAAATTGATTAACTTAAGACAATGCATTTTAAATAAAAATTACTAAAATTGAGACAGATATGCTTACTTCTTCAAATAATCCACAATTTTTCAAAATATTGGCACAAAACTCACGAATGACTAACTAAATTGTAGAATTGTAAGGTTTATCTGGGGAATTTTGTTAGCGACCTATTTTTGGCGCGCGCGCAATTCAAAATTTCTAATTCCTATTGGCCACTCTTCAAACAATTCGGTTGCTATCACCAAATTCGCTAAATTTCCAATTTTGCTTACTGTCTTCAACGAATTATTGATTTTCCATTAAAATTAATAATTTTATTCAAAGTATTCAAAAAATTTACATAGAAATTATTGAATACGAACAAAAATAGTCAAAATTGGAGTTTTAAGGTTAAAATTTTGGTAAGTACCCAAATATTTGTTCCTATCTAAGAAGAAATAGTTAGGGACACCATAAAATTGTTCAGAAATTATAAATTATCCAATTTTTACATATTCGGTAATTTTTTGTGGAGATCATTTGGTTGAAAAATGCTCATTTTCGATAAATGGAAACCGATTTAATGACTCAGAATGACACAAGAATGCTCCCCACATAGATTTTAACTCGTTTTCTCCATTACTTTCTAGAGTAAACGCGAAGAAATCAATGTTGGAAGCATCTTTGGGCAAATCTGAGTCATACGAGTTGACTTATTCGTTTGCGAAAACAACATCGTCAGAAACGATCCGTTTTTGACCAACTTCCCAATGATCTACAAGGTTCAAATTCCACTAGAGGTTTCCTATAGACTCTTGAAATATTTGTCAAGAGCTAGGACAGTAGGAGCTAGTGAAACATCCAGTTTCTTATGTTCTGTCGTCGGATATACATTGTTGACTCTAATAATGATGATATTAATAATCGTAATGATAGTTGTGATTGTAGGGGAGAAACCGTTGTTGAATTTATGTGAATGGGGGTAGTGGGATTCGTTCATTTGTTTTGTTTATATTATCGCTAGGAATTTAACTGTGGAGTGGTTGTGTAAATGCTGATTTACGCGAATGTATTCTGACCACCAGTATAGTACAAATAGCAACCGTATACCATGTTTACAGTAGAAATGTAAACATTAGTTTCCGTATTCAGGCCAAGTCTGTTAGGATGGGATAGAATTGTCTAATCCTTTAGATCCTTTAGCCGATTAACGATGTGCTCTCGCTTAGCTGAATTATTCTAACATGTTTATTAATCTCGTCTCAATATAAATATTCAAATTATAAATCTATAAAAACTATAAATTTTCTAATTGTTTATTAATTTAACACAAGAACCTACCTATAGAGGATGTTAATTTGTACGATGATGACAAGAAAGTTAAATGAATTTCCCGTTGTGTGTATTTAGAGAGATTCAGTTTGTGGCTTATGTTGATTCTAGTTCTATTCTACAATGTGTATTTCTACTTTAACTCGTACAGATTTGCCGTAAAGGTGGATTACAATAATAATAATAATTCGAAATATTCAACTTTTAGTTGTTTATTTTGATCAAAGTTGATAAACTCTACCAACTATTCTTACAGAAGTTCCAACAATTGTTAAAACTTGCACCTTCGGGATGAATTAACGTAATAAGCAAATTGAAAAAAATAATAGTACACCGTAACGCTACCATTGTTACTGTTTGAATAACTAAATTATGCAAATTCGTGTGCAATATTAACAATAGTTAAAATGGCTGAAACAAAGTAATTATTCCTCGTGTATTTGTATTGTATAATGAATATAGCTTCTGATCTATATGTAGAGAGTAGTTTCTATTAACTAAAATGTAGTATCTGGGTAAATACTGATAATAACAGGCTTGATTACGTTGTTTAAAAGATTAGAAAATTTAGCATTGCTCATTAAATATCATCATAGCTCCATATTTATTTATTTATTTTTTTATAAATCGCACATATCCATTGAAAACTTGAGGACTTTCTGTAATGGGTCGATGAACATTCCAAATGCATTAACAGTATTAAATCTCACAGAACTCGACTACAACAATCTGATGAATTAAACCACCTTTCATCTACTCAAAGATGTTGACTTTACATTAATTAATTTCATGCTATTGTGAGGCGGTCTTTTTCCATCCGTAGGTACATCAAAAAAAATTTCAATCACGTAATTGTTGTTGTAGATACACCCACGTTATCAAATTTAGTTGATTACTAAAATAAACAACAAGAATATATGAGTTTTGGCTTTTAATCCTGTCATCTTATAATTACAAGACACTCGGATTCTGTATTTTTACAACTATTATTAAAGAGGCTAGCTTTGAAAGGGTGTCTTTTTCGCTTAAATATTATGGAAACACCTATAATTTAAGGAGAGATTTGGAAAATATTTTTAAGATTTATCTGAGGATCTTTGTGGATCATTTTACTAAAATTGAAACATTAGTTCATCGGAAAATAGGTTGAAAATCCTTGTTTTAGATTTATGAAACTGGGATTTTTCATTTTCTCCATCACATTCTAGAATAAACGTCAAATTTCCCAGAATAGAATAGAGAAAAACGAAAGAAAATAACGTTAGGAGTCATTCTGAGTCATTTTATGAATTATTCGTTTTTGAAAACTGCGCATCGTCAGAAACGAATGTTTTTGATCAACTTCTAATGAGCTATGTGGTTCAAATTTCGTTTAAAATTATCTTCTGGAAATTCCCTAAAAATCCCTAAAATATTCTCCAAATGGCTCGTTAAGTACTAAGCTAGACTCTAAGGTAAAAATTAAAAAAAAATAGTGTTCTTATTCTAGAATTTCAGAATTTTTATATAAAGAATTTTGCGTTATATTGAGACATTTTAATTTATTTGATCCTAATGGAGATTTTTCAAAAATGTAGTACTTTTGGGGTAAAATTTTGAAATGTTAGTGAAAAATTTTGTTTTATTTTAAAAATATTCCAACATTATACAGCTAGAATCAAAATTTGAGAAAAATTACACCGCTAGTCTAAAATTACAAGATTTCAACGCGAAATTTTGCTTTATTTTTAGAAATATTGTAGCACTCTAGATTATCATAATCAAAATTTGAGTAGAATTTTCTCTTTTGCCTTTTATTGAAGAATTTTCATTATTTTATTCGATTCTAATGCGAAATCTGAAAACAATTTAGTACTTTTAGTATACAATTTCCCGATTTGTGTGATAAACTTTGCTCTATTTCTGTTATTTGGATCCGTTTCGTCGAAATTTTGAGAATTTCATTAGAAAACTGGAATTTAGCTGGAAAATTAAATGAAAATTTGAATTTCTATTGATTCAATGCAGCAAATTTTCCAAAAATGTACATTTTTTAGAAGAAAAATAGACTGAAACAGTCACAATTTGGCTCAGAACTCAAAAGAACAAGTTGATTAGAAAACAGAAGAATTCAGCTCAAAAATTCCAATAAAATTAACAAATTTATTCCATTTTTGAGTATTCAATAATGAAATTTTCTAAAAATTAGTATTTAAATGATAGGATTTTCCAGAATCGAATAGAGAAAAACGAAAGAAAATAATGTTAGGAGTCATTCTGAGTGAATTTATGAGTTATTCGTTTTTGAAAACTGCGCATCGTCAGAAACGAACGTTTTTGATCAACTTCCAATGAGCTATGTGGTTCAAATTTGGTTTAAATTATCTCCTGGAACTTCCCTATAAATTCTTAAAATATTCTCCAAATGGCTCGTTAACTACTAAGCTAGACTCTAAGGTACAAATTTTAAAAAAAGTGCTCTGATTCTAGAATTTCAGTATTTTTATATAAAGAATTTTGCGTTATATTGAGACGTTTTAAGTTATTTGATTCTAATGGAAATTTTTGAAAAATTTAGTACTTTTGTGCTAAAATTTTGAAATGTGAGTGGAAAATTTTGTTTTATTTTTAAAATATTCCAACATTCTAAGCGGTCATGATCAAAATTTTGATAGATTTTGCCCATTTTTATGGAGTTAGAACCAAAATTTAAGAAAATGCTCTTCAGCACCAATAAAATTTCAAAAAATTACACCATTAGTCCAAAATTTGGAGATATTAACGCGAAATTTTGCTTTATTTTTAGAAAGATTGTGACACTCTAGATTATCATAATCAAAATTTGAATAGAATTAGCGCTTTTGCCTTTTATTGAAGAATTTTCATTATTTTATTCGTTTCTAATGCAGAATCTCAAAATAATTTAGTATACAATTTCACGATTTGTGTAATAAACTTTGTTCTTATTCTATTGGTTAAAGCCTTTTCGTTGAAAATTTGAGAATCTCATGAGAAAAGTGAAGTTTAACTGGGAAAATCTCAATTTTTATTGATTCAATGCAGCAAATTTTCCAAAAAATTACATTTTTAGTGGCAAAATAGACTGAAACAGTTACAATTTTGCTTCGCAACTCAAAAGAACAAGTTGATTAGAAAACAATAATGAAATTTTTTTTAAATTAGTATTTAAATGATAGGATTTTCCAGAATCGAATAGAGAAAAACGAAAGAAAATAATGTTAGGAGTCATTCTAAGTCAATTTATGAGTTATTCGTTTTTGAAAACTGCGCATCGTTAGAAACGGACGTTTTTGCTCAACTTCCAACGAGCTAGGTGGTTCAAATTTGGTTTAAATTATCTCCTGGAACTTCCCTATAAATTCTTAAAATATTCTCCAAATGGCTCGTTAACTACTAAGCTAGACTCTAAGGTAAAAATTAAAAAAAAATAGTGCTCTTATTTTAGAATTTCAGAATTTTTATATAAAGAATTTCGCGTTATATTGAGACGTTTTAATTTATTTGATTCTAATGGAAAATTTTGAAAAATTTAGTACTTTTGGGCTAAAATTTTGAAATGTTAGTGGAAAATTTTGTTTTATTTTAAAAATATTCCAACATTCTAAGCGGTCATGATCAAAATTTTTAAAAAAGTAGCATCTTTTGATAGGTTTTGCCCAATTTTATGGAGTTAGAACCAAAATTTCAAAAAACTACACCGCTAGTCTAAAATTTCAAGATTTAAACTTCGAAATTTTGCTTTATTTTTAGAAATTTTGCAGCACTCTAGATTATCATAATAAAAATTTGAGTAGAATTGGCTCTTTTGCCTTTTATTGAAGAATTTTCATTATTTTATTCGATTCTAATGCAGAATCTCAAAATAATTTAGTATACAATTTCACGATTTGTGTAATAAACTTTACTCTATTTCTATCGGTTAAAGCTTTTTTTTGTAAATTTGAGAATTTCATGAGAAAAGTGGAGTTTAACTGGGAAAATCTCAATTTTTATTGATTCAATGCAGTAAATTTTCCAAAAAATTACATTTTTAGTGGCAAAATAGACTGAAAAAGTCACAATTTTGCTTCGCAACTCAAAAGAACAAGTTGATTAGAAAACAATAATGAATTT
Organism: Mylabris phalerata; assembly: GCA_020740385.1. NCBI lineage: Eukaryota > Metazoa > Arthropoda > Insecta > Coleoptera > Meloidae > Mylabris > Mylabris phalerata. The sequence continues at coordinate 1,230,508 of JAJEOX010000222.1, forward strand.
TTTTTTAAATTAGTATTTAAATGATAGAATTTTCCAGAATCGAATAGAGAAATACGAAAGAAAATAATGTTAGGAGTCATTCTGAGTCAATTTATGAGTTATTCGTTTTTGAAAACTGCGCATCGTCAGAAACGAACGTTTTTGATCAACTTCCAATGAGCTAGGTGGTTCAAATTTGGTTTAAATTATCTCCTGGAACTTCCCTATAAACCATTAAAATATCCTCCAAATGGCTCGTTAACTACTAAGCTAGACTCTAAGGTACAAATTTTAAAAAAAGTGCTCTGATTCTAGAATTTCAGTATTTTTATATAAAGAATTTTGCGTTATATTGAGACGTTTTAATTTATTTGATTCTAATGGAATTTTTTGAAAAATTTAGTACTATTGAGCTAAAATTTTGAAATGTTTGTGGAAAATTTTGTTTTATTTTAAAAATATTCCAACGTTCCATAAGTGGCCATGATCAAAATTTTGAAAAAAGTAGCCCTTTTGATAGGTTTTGCCCAATTTTATGGAGTTAGAACCAAAATTTGAGAAAATGCTCTTCAGCACCAACAAAATTTCAAAAAACTACACCGTTAGTCCAAAATTTGAAGATTTTAACACGAAATTTAGCTTTATTTTTAGAAATATTGCGACACTTTAGACTATCATAATCAAAATTTGAGTAGAATTGGCACTTTTGCCTTTTATTGAAGAATTTTCATTATTTTATTCGATTCTAATGCAGAATCTCAAAATAATTTAATTCTTGGTGTGCAATTTCACGATTTGTGTAATAAACTTCTATTGGCTAAAGCCTTTTCATTGCAAATTTGAGAATTTCATGAGAAAAGTGGAGTTTAGCTGGAAAAATCTCAATTTTTATTGCTTCAATGCAGCAAATTTTCCAAAAATTTACATTTTTAGGGGCACAATAGATTGAAACAGTCACAATTTTGCTTCGCAACTCAAAGGAACAAGTTGATTAGAAAACAGAAGAATTCCGCTCAAAAATTCAACAAAATCAGCAAATTTACCAAATTTTTGAGTACTGAATAACGAATTTTTTTAAAAATTAGTATAAATTAAGAATTTTCGATAGATTTTTTTGACAATCCATAAATCAGTAATCCTTTATAACTTTTTTGAAGTCCAGATTACCTCAAAAATCGATCGAAAATTAGCGGATAACATAAATTTTTTTTCGAACAATTTACTAAATGACTACAAAGAATAATTGAGTGTGGCGGTTGTGCCGCCCCTTTAAATTTCGCTCTCAAACATTGCCTGAGTTGTCTTAGGGCTAGTAACGGCCTTGGTTCGGTATTATCGTCTTAAAAAATTCGCCCGTAAATTATTTTGTTTCTTTGATGTCCTTTTTCATCAGTACTCGATTACATTTACGCTTCGTTCGCTAAATTCTGTTTGTTGTGTTGCGATAATTTAATAAACGAATGAATACTAAATGGATCAATTTTGATCAAAATTGATATGAACAATGTCTCTTTGTACAATTTTTTTATCTGGACAATTATGCCCGCATGTAGGGTAGCTAACATATTTATTGATTGGTTTAGATGTGCTAATTGGAACGTCAAAATAACATTGTAAATTCGGTATATATTCGTACAAATTGTATTGTACAATGACTGGAAATCTAATTAATTTTCCAGTTATTGTCCATCTATTTTATTAGAGTATTTCAGTATTCGATTTGATATTTTCTCGATTTCGACAAGTTGAATTATAACAGGATATAACTGTAATAGTAATGCTTTTACTAATAATATTATTTAATCATTCTCTCTGTTTATCGCGTTTTGTTCTATCCAATCTAATCGTATTCATTTTGGAATGGCTGTCCGTTAATTTACAGCTTTTTTCCGATAATTATTTATCAACAGAATCGACGGTTTTGTTGTTATTTGACTTGATTTATTCATCCGAATACTCTATAAATATAACTTTTGTAATCCGGAGATTTATTAGTTTATACGTTCAAATAATAGAACAAATCGCATCTATCGGCTTTCAATTATACACGAAAATAACGCTAATTATAAATTGGAAAAAATAGCGTAAATTCAATCGCTTTTTCGCCTTTAATCGCCCCCAAATAAGCTTCGAAATTGTTAGACGTGATAATAGTGATCGTGCAACAGACACATAAGGTGACGAGCTGACAATAGTGAACCGGTGAATCTTGTCCAATTTGTGAGAAAATTGAACAAACACACGAAACCATCACTGTTGGATATTATTGTCGATATTCTCTATAAACTAACGAACGTCAGCTTCATTAGTCGATATCCGATAGCCATTTAATATTAATTGCTTACAGGTTTAATGAAATATATCGGCGGTTGTTGTGAATAATCGTTTGACAAGAAAAATAAATTCGCTGATCAGCTCTATTTCTAATTTAAAATAACCGATAGTCTTAAAGTTTCTGATGAGAATCTATTGGAGGAGATATAGACTTAAAAATGCAAATTGGTGGCCGTTGTTCTTGATTCTCTGAAATATGACATCGTAAAGACCAATTTTTCGAAGATAAACGACTATAGATTGTTAATAATGAAAAATAACGTGTATCGATCGAAAAAAATTGATAAATCAATAGGAGAAATGAAGCGAATTCGGCACAACAGACCCGAATTTACCATTTTATAGTTATGCTACTTTATCAAGTCACATGCTAACGTTATATGAACATATACACAGTATAGATCGAGTTTACGCAACATCATCTAGTTTACGATTATATGTACCAGATGTCGCCCAATAGTTAAACCCCCCGATACACCCTGAAATAACGAAATTTACTGAAAACATTATCGCAAACACACACAGATGCGCGCATGCGAATCACCAAATATTTGAAATATTGCCGATTTGAGAGATTTTCTCATTTCGGTTTAGATAAATCAACGCCTATAAGAAAATATAATCAAATTAACGTCAACACAATATGGTGGAATTGTGTGGATTTATATGACGGAATTATCATTGAAAAAGCATCTGGGTATGCCCGGCGCATCCACCATTTTGTTATAATCGCCGAAACTAGCGAATTGTCGTTGTTTATCGTTAAATATCGAATTGTTATTGTATTGAAAGCGGGCATTTGGTGTTTAATTTCGAAATAATCCGTCCAAATACCTGGCGTTTATTTTTTTTGTATAGAAATCAAAATTTAATACAAATTCAATTCGCGTCTGTTTTTTGTTGCAAAATGTTTAATTACAGATTAATTATTTTGCGTTGAAAGCTTTCAAAGCAATCAGTGTACGTCGGATTGAAATAACACCGATTTAATTCGATTCAAGTAGATGATGATAAAATATAGAATTTTTATCAAATGAAAACAAAAATAAAGTTCTTGTTATGGTTTATTAAGCATAAAACTCTTAATTGTAGAGCACCAGGTGGTACGAAAAAGGATCAAGCCGCATACTAATCGTTGTTATACCAGTTAGTATCGACGAACTTTATCCAAACTATCCCAACATTTAAATGGTGGGTTGGAACTTGCTAAAAGGATTAGAAGCTGAACTTGAGAATGACATTGTTAACAACCGACCATACCAAAGGGTCTAATTGTACGAAATTATCTATATTTGAATATAACTGTCTTGTGGTTTAAATACCCGATCTTTTTGCTTGTTGTTTATTTGAATTAATTCCCGAATGGAAATTTCTCGTGAATTCAACTGTATGTACATTGAATTTTATCGTACTTTTATGGGAATTTTCCGAAAAAAAAGTCAATAGAATAGACGTGCTCAGCTGTATAAATCAAAAGTTCACCTTATTATCGCTCCTGTTTCCGTTCTTTTAGTTCCACTTTATGTATAGGGTCCGGTGATGTGAGCGTCCTTTTCAATATTTCCCTTTTGTATTTCAACGCTTGGCACGTATTCTTTAAAAGTACATTCGCGCGGTTGTTGATTTAACACTTTTGCCACTGTTCACTGTGTTGCTAACTTAGTTCTCCCTTTGGGTATATCGTTTTGCCCATCCCCTTACTCTATCTTCAACAACTTTTATTTCGTGTAGATTTTAAAATTCATATTGCGTTTGTATCAGAATAACTACGAACGATTTTAATCATTCTTTACAAAGTCCTCAACAGTTTTACTTAGAAACTAAACCGAAGTTTATTCAATATAGGTAATCAGATTGTGCAATAGCGCAGCAATTTCCGTTGTGATTTGCAAGTCTAAGATACTATAACTTTGTAATCTCGTTCGACGTTTTAATAAATGTCGCCCTCAAGTTTCTAGTTAGTAGAATAAGGCGTACGCCACCGTTTTACCGTCTGTCTTGTTTTACAGGAAATGAAAATTTCCTCTTTTCAACGGATCCGTGTTTTTTTCCTATCGACGTCAAACTTTCAATATCAAATAGACTTGTAGTTCGAATCTAATAAGGATTTTTTAATAGCAGTACATCTACAATTACAATTTTATCGATGAATAAGTAATATGAAACTCAAATGTAAATTTAATCGCCCTATTTCGATGTTGATACAACAACTAATTGAACCGTTCGAATTACCGCTTGTTAACAATTTTAAATATTTTTATATATAGCTCGATATAAATTCGGTAGTTTTGGAATAAAACTTTCAAAATAGAGAGTTTCAGCGTCCATCACAACGTCAATCTAATAAAAAATAGAACATATTAAAGTTTCATCAATTAAACCGCTAGTACGGCGATACGTCAAAGTCGATTGCAATTTTAATTAGAAATTTATGGTGTTTTATGCTTTTAAAGAACAACAATAGAATTCTTTCCGCAATGTACACACTTCAGGATAATAAAAATTGCAAAAGAACTGCTTTTTTAAGAACTACAATAATATAATAGTCTGAGTTGTAGAAGAGTCGAAAGAATTGCAAACAACTTGTTGTCCAGTAGTTTTATATCATCACATTCCGAGCGTATATTCACTTATGCTCGTCTACTTACTGAAAACATGATTTCCAACAAAAACTTCACCATTATTGAAGTTTTCTTTGTTGGCAAATCCTTGTGTTTTCACAAAGTTCGTCGAAGATAAAACTTCTTATCCGATATGTTAACATTCTTAAATTTTTTTGATTTACTTGAATGCCAACAATTATTTTAAATACAGAAATTATTTAGTGATAGATCCGGTGCCCCAGGTCCAAGGTGTTTGTGTTTGTAGATAGTGATAAGCCTTCCAATTTCCGAAACTTGGAAACTTTCTACACGAGTTTCAGTGAAAGGTTACTACCACATTCACGTAATCAACTAACGAGGTACGGTTATGTGTTGGCTGTTGCTGTCAGAGAAAACCCAATTAATAGCACGCTCGTTAGTGGTAGTTGGTCTTTACCAAACTGATGAATTCGGCCGATCAAGGTACCTACTGTTGATTTATTGTAGAAAATCCACTAATGATATTTAATAGAATTAAACGATTCGAATTTGCATTCGGTTTCAATCATTGAAATTCGAAAAAATCACAATTTATTTCAAGTATTTGTGTCTAGTTCTTTAACAACAAAAGTCTATATTACACTACATTTAATTTAATTTTTTGCCTGGAAGGCAACAGCGTCTGTAGCAACTATAGAGAATGTAACGAGTTGGATCACAGACAAGACAAAGATATATTTCATGTCGCTGTTATACTCAAAAATTAATTAACTTGATACTGTTGGAGGTGGAGCAAAACAACAATAACAACGAAAACATCAAGCGATGACAACAGAAAAAAGAATCCGTGTGGGATTTCTCCTTCGTGATTCCTCTAAAAACATAACAGACTTATAGTCGCATGCAAATAAAAAACCCACACACAATTTAACACAAAACGAATTATTTTTTTCGACGAACTCGCAATAATTCGCATGGCACACGTGGAAATTTGACCATAAACAAAGTAAGAAACAATGTAAATTATTGCAGTTTGGAAGTTGTTAGATTTTACAAAATACGTTAGTTGAAACTTCGTCAGCTGGACAAATTGCCGCTACTTATAGTGTCGTTTATCATTGTAACGCTTGTACGTCTAGACCTTTAAATCTTATTCAGAACTATTTTCTCGTTATTTGTAGCCGTTTTTATGTTAATCAAAGATTCGATATTCGTTTGTATGTTCTATAACTTTATCGAAGACATCGAAGTCATCAAAAACAGACTTGGTGAATTAAACTTGAACATCAGCACCAAAGTTGTCGTCTTCTACGAACAGGAGAAGTTATCTTATGATGGATTACAATTCGATAACTACGATAAATTTTACGTTAATATCGATTCTAGTGTATAAATAGAATATTGAAATTTCCTATCAATATTGTTCTAGATTTTACCCCATTTTTGATGAATATTGATACGGGTTGTTTATCTTTTATCGCACCCGATCGTTTGACACAGTTCAAAATGTAAATTTGCAAATTCCGATGAAAAGCCTCTTAATAAACTCGAAATACCCAAAAAAAAAACGTTGACTTTCCATCTTAAATTGTGAATTAGCACTAATGTACTTTTTGAGTGCGAATGGAAGATCTATTCGATAAATGTCTTTTTTGAACGAAAACAGATTTTGATTTGTTACTCGGAATCGATAATGGCTTTTCGTTGTATTTAAATGCTGAATAAAACATCCCCATTCTATATGAAAATCGGGTAGCGTCATTCATAATTAATTTTGTTTAATATAGATGAATTGCAGATTCATTTTCCATTTATATTCGTTTTGTTCATAACAGGTAGTGCATATTTGTTCGCACTCAAATCGTTGAATACACGACAGACTAAAATAGAAAAAATTGTTGGATAAATAGAACTTTATTTAATGTTTGAATTGAAATGCATGCAATCAAATTGGGAAATAAAACATAAATATTAACCAATTTTTCCCTAGCGATATTTCTATATTTGGGATATATTTTTATTGGGGCTTCGTGTCTATAGCGCCCCAATTCATGGATTTTTATCGCTTTTATTTTAAATAAACTTTAGCGAACAATTTTTCCTGCAACGGACACATTCGTAATTTATCAAAATCAATAATTGGTAAAGGGTGGCTGTGTTGGTGAATCGGAACTTTGCATGGTAAAGGAAAAGTTTTGCAGTAAGTAAAATTATCGAATACTGAAAAGTCCTCATTACAAATTCCTAGTGGGTTTTGGCAAAGTTTTATGCGAACCTTCGAGTAGCTTCAACTTTCACAATTGCTTCAAATGTAACTGACAGTTATACGATAGATCGTATTGATTTTAATTTGTGATGTGTATTAATTGGAATTGTGGGATAATTCGATCTTCTAGGCGTCTATTCTGTTAGGAAATAAGGAAATTATATTGAACCGTTTCAATAACTATTGAAGAAATTGGTGAATTTGAAATGATTCGAGAACAACTCGAGAATTCTTTTCATTTTAATATTTTATTGAGCTATTTCAATTTTCTTTAGAATATAATTAATTTCCTTCAATATTAACTGAATGGCAAAATTAAACATCTTCAACAAACATTTATTAAAAGCTAAATCAATAACAAGCTGCTGATTTATTTAACCGTCTCCGGATATAAATTAGAAGATTATTTATACAAAATTTCACGCATTAAAATTTCATCAGTTAAAAGGGCTTGATTCATTAGAAAAATTACAAACAACGAAAAAACTTAATGATCTGTTGTTGATGACAATGATGATAATGATCATGTGAAGATGAATGTGCTGAAAATCTCCAAGTTTTTTTCAACGTCGTCTTCTACTCTAGAATGAATTTGCCAAATATATTCAATAGGATGACGACGACAAGGGGTGTTCATCTCCTCCAATCTCGACATACAAAAAAAAAACCCTAAAATATGAAAAGGGTCCTAATATCATTACTCCACGCCTATTCCGCCTTACTTTGATTCATAGACGTACACATGCACACAATATCGATTCCTTTTCATATTTGTACGTGCATATTTTTTGTACGTAGTAAATTCAAGAGGGTCAGATGATAGTAGAGGAGAGAATATAAATCGGAACTTGGGCGCTACTAGAACATAAGCATTCTGCAGAGCAAGTGCAAGAGACGGATGATATGATGTATGGGGTAATTTCAACTGGACACGAACAACTATGATAGAACGCTCCCTAGGGCATTTCTTGCACGTTCCCCTTTTTTTCCATTCATAATAACTACAACCGCATAACTAAAACCAAAACACTCCTTTATTCTTAATTAATTGTTATCGACAAGATTAAATTGTGATTCTTCAACAATAAAAAATTTGTAGAATTGTAGAGATGAAGGGAAAAAGAGACGTACGCCTCAACAGGCAATTTTCATTTCCAGGTGGAAACGAAGCTGTTACAGCCACCTTCGATCTGTTTGATTCGTCAAGTGGCCCGGACCTTACACTGTCCCCACAGACCTTTACCAACTCAGCTGAGGCCTTTATCAACGACAACTCCAACAGCTTGGGAGTCCCAGCGGACAACGATGCAGGTTTGTCATCCCCCTTTATTCTTTAACGATTTTACAAGTTGGACATTTTGCAAATCCTACAGAATTACAGACAACGTTTGCAAGATTTCCTTTAATAATAAAACTTAAAAAGTGGAATGAGTCTGTTCGGTTCGGTTTTTTCTGCATGTCCTCCCCGACATGACAGTTACGGCTCATTTGTTTGCGACGTTGTTACATTAAAGAGATGAGGGCGAAGTTTTTGCCACTCCAGGGAATTTACAGCGATTCAATGCGATAAAAATTCATGTTCACTCGTACTATGTATTTTAAAGTAGTATTATAAACAATAAAAACCAAATGTATTCTTTAGGAATAATAGAAAATGAATCTACAATTGTTGTGCCGGATTTCTGCCTTGTTTTATGTCGTTTGATATAAGAATTAAGCCTAATATTATCTTCAATTTATGTTGAATTTCGAATAACTAACCATCTGGAAAATTACAGTTTCCTTTGCTTAACTAGAATCGCTTCATGTTTGAAGACGTGCCCGGTTCGCAATAATTTCGGAAACAATTTTCGATTGGCTTCATAGCGTGTGGGTTTGGTTGGTAATTTCAATTTTTTCTCTTCGTCTCCGTTTTCTTTATTCAGGAAGCCAATTGAATAACTCCCGCAGATTTCACATTCGGCTCAGACTCGTAACACTAATGACGGCCAGCCGACAGAGATAAAACACCAGCCATGTCACTTCCTGACTGGAATAATGACAACTGGGCTACTGTGTTCGCTCTCTGTACACTAACATTAACTATATAGAGAGTTTAAATAGACGACTATACTGGAAATTCTTTACATTTTCGATATGTCGTTCCCATTCACATTCAATTCGAGAGAAAAAATATCAAACAAGACATTAACTAATGGTGATTGAAAATGGAAATTTCATCGCTTCGAGGCATTCTATCTTTTGAAAAATCTATATGTGGGGATATTTCACAAATTCTATATCATATCAAAAGTTTGCTTTCGAAACAAAGTTGTAGACCATTTATTTTTCCTATTTTTGTTGCATTCGAACAGATGTATTTCGCCGGTGGCTCGACGAATAGTTGTTGTATTTTTTCACAGCAAAATAGGCATTTTGCAATTCAAATATTACATTGATTCACACTCCAATGGAAACCATCATTTGAATAATACACAACACAAATACGGCCATTTTACTTCAAAAATCATCTCATGTTTTATTTCGTGTATTCCATCGGCATTGTTGCAATGAAATTATCGAAATTCCTGCTAAAATACACCATATTTTCGTAGAAGATCTGCGATATTATTCTTATTTTAATGGAATAATTTCGAGCTGTTGGGATTGGAATAAAAAGCCTATAAATATTATTGGGAATGGTCTAACAATATAAATCAATATCTCGCCTTCGTCATGGTTTTTTTGGATTCTCATGAGCAATAGAATAATAAATTTATATTTCTCACATCGGGGAGTACAATTTTTTTTAATGTTGAATAATGTACGATGCGATGCAATGGGAAATTAACAAAAACAAATTGAAAAATATTTTTAAAAACGTCCGCATAAGCTATTAGTGTTTGTGAAAATAAAATAGTATCTTAAAAATTCTTCATTAAGATTCGTCTTTTAATTAAAACTCGCCCATCGGATGAACGTCAAGATTGTAATTAAAAATGTTTCTAAAGTAAAGCGAAATATCGTGTTTATGGTAATTGATAAGGAGAAACTGGTGGGTGCGCCGAATCAACTTTATCTGTTTATCTTTAATCATTGTATTACAAAATATAAAAGATTTCTGAACTAACGATTTGCCTACAGTTTGGTTAGTTTATGTATCGCTATAAATGCGGGCTCGCAGCATTTATTGATATTGACACACGTCATTTCTATCGCGACGATGGCAACGGCATAGAGTAATGGAGTGGTGGAGTTTGGTGTGCGCAAACAACTTATTTCCACTGGGAATTGTCAACAGAAGACTTCATCTCATAACTCAATTTTTATACTAGCTCTCTTATCACAACAACCTGCTGAGTGCGATCTATAATAACACCCCGAACTCTCACCCCATAACCCATCTATTGGCGAAGAAACTCCGGACACAAACTTCCATCCAACGAAATTACGAAATTCCGGTTCGGATGATGAATCAATTAAACAAGTCGCTTGATCTAAACTAACAAACTATGTCAATTGAATTGGTTGAATGTAGATGTTGATTTTCTATTTTATTTAAATTATTGCAGTTTCAACTACAACCGATGAGAAAAAAACCAACCACAATAGTAATACGTCCTCAGAAATTGTGAAATTGACGGTGAAAAGAGCACGTCCGAAGGCCGCCTCGCCCAATCGACAGGGGCCTCAGCAGTGCCAGGTCGGTTGAACTTTCAGCAAATTCCCAAACATAATAACAACAGCAATTCCGTGTGTTTCACTCGGCTTATAAGTTCTTATGGCAGTTGCTTCTATTTGGCGAGATCTATAGAGATCATTGTAGCGAAATTTGGAGCCTGTAGCTTATTTGAAAGATAGTCAAAAACGTTCATTTCCGACCAAGTAGCGATTTTCCAAAATGAGTTACAATATCAAATGACTTAAGGATGCTTCTCTCTATTTTACTCTGGAATGGGTAGGAGTATTTTGCATTTATTCTGGGATGCGATGGAGAAAAATTAAAAAAATTAGAGAGCACTTTTGAGTCATTCTGAGTTGTTAGAAACGAGCGTTTTTTGACCAACTTCACGTTGAGTTACGAATTATAAGTTCTTTGGCAATTGCCTTTATTTGGCGAGCAATTTGTAAAATATTTTTAGGATCTATATGTGGGTCTTTAGAGATCATTCTAGCAAAATTTGGACTTCTTAGTAGGTCAAAAAACGTTCATTTATGACTAAATAGCGACTTTCCAAAATGAGTTACAATATCAAATGACTTAAGGATGCTTCTAATACTGATTCTTCTAGTTTCTCTCTATTTTACTCTGGAATCGGTAGGAGTATTTTGCATTTATTCTGGGATGCGATGGAGAAAAATTAAAAAAATTAGAGAGCACTTTTGAGTCATTCTGAGTTGTTAGAAACGAGCGTTTTTTGCCCAACTTCACGTTGAGTTGCGAATTATAAGTTCTTGGGCAATTGCCTTTATTTGGCGAGCAATTTGTAAAATATTTTTGGAATCTATAGGTGGATCTTTAGAGATCATTCTAGCAAAATTTGGACTTCTTAGTAGGTCAAAAAACGTTCATTTATGACTAAATAGCGACTTTCCAAAATGAGTTACAATATCAAATGACTTAAGGATGCTTCTAATACTGATTCTTCTAGTTTCTCTCTATTTTACTCTGGAATCGGTAGGAGTATTTTGGATTTACTCTGGGATGCAATGGAGAAAGATTAAAAAAATTAGAGTCACTGAGTTGTTAAAAACGAGCGTTTTTGACCGACTTCACATTGAGCTGCAGGGCCAAATTTTGCTAGGGACCCTCCTATAAATTCTTAAAATATTTAACAAATTGTTCAAATAAGGGTAGTTATTGTGATTCTAATATAAGATTTGTCTTTGCAAAACTTGCATATTTTAGAAAAGAAGGGAATATCTCACGTTGTTGTCGTTTAGGGGTGGCTTTTAATATATTAAACGCGAATCATATGCTCTACGAAACTTTGAGAATGTGTATTATAACATTTCATCATGGCATCTGGTCGGACAACAACAGTAAATGGAATTAGCTTTGTCTATGTATTGTTCTAGATGAGCATACAATCAAACATTCTGTTGTTATTATTGCTGTTGTTATTATTTTGCGGTCGTTATTATTATGATTCTGTAATTTTCAATTTGTGTAACAATTCCACAATTCTATAATTTTATTGTTTTTAGGTTTGCGCTAAAGTATTCGGTAATGCTTCAGCATTGGCCAAACACAAACTAACACACAGCGATGAACGAAAATATGTTTGTACAATGTGCGGTAAAGCATTCAAACGACAAGACCATCTGTAAGTCAATTGAGAGAGTTAAATTCAACAAAAATTAAATTCGAAATTTTCATTATAGTAACGGTCATATGTTGACACATCGTAATAAAAAACCGTACGAATGTAAAGCTGAGGGTTGTGGGAAGAGTTATTGTGATGCCAGATCATTACGGCGACATACAGAAAATCATCATAGTTCAACAGCTACAACAACAACAACAACATCATCAACAATAACAACAACAACAACGACAACAACTGTTGTTAACAGTACGACAATGTCACCAGCACAGGGGGCGGCTGCAGGTGATGCAGCATCACCGCACGGTTCTAGTTGTATTCAATATGCACCACCACCAACGGCCTCATCTACAACAACCAATACGAATGGCAAAAGCCAACTACAACAGCTTCTAGCTACCGAACCGGCAAAGGTATTTACTTTGTATTTACTTAACACAAACGCGGTTGAAATTCTACCTAGAGAATCTACTCGGAAAATCATATTTCTAAATACAAACCGGAAACAATTTATAATACTTGAAAAATTGAGGTAGAATTGAGGTAATCCCAGTAATAATGTTGGGGAGCATTAGGCCATTTTTCACCTGATTCGAGAACAATCATTTTTAAATATTAAGTCGCACAAGAAAAATTGTACAGTTTATGTCAATATAATAGCGTATCTTAAGTGGTGTAATATTTCAAAAATGAATCTTCTTAGACGTTGATACAGTATCGAAAATCGTGAAAAATTACAAGATCTTATAATAAATTTTCTATATGAATTTATAGGGCGATAATGGCGGCAATAATGATGGTCTTACTAAACAACAATTGGATTTAATCCATCATATAATGGAGCAAACTCAACGACAATCTCAATCGGTTAATAAAACAACAACAAAACCGACTACGAAGCCGGCCAACAAAACACCTGTGAAAGTTCAAAGAATATGGACGTCAACGGTGAGTCTAGTTTTTCAATTTCCACACGAAAATAGACGAGTTTAGTTGATTTTGTAAATTAAATGGTAGGTGGTCTATGAATGTAAAGCTTGCGAATTCAATAATTATCCTCAACTTGAACCGAATTACACTCCCAATTAGTTCTGATGACGTACTTTCTGCAATATAAATGAATAAAGAACGTCGAAATGTTGTATTAAATTCTTCAAATTTCTCGTTACAATTAGGAAATTTCCAATAAGAAAATTCTCGCTCTTATATTTAATAATAGCAAGTTTGAAACCAATGAAAATTTGTATAGTCCTACTGGGAAACTTTTCGTTTGGTTCGATAACCAGACGAAGTTATAAGAGAACAAACTAGCTGTTACTTTTTAACAAAATTCGAATTTCCTCTCTTTTCATCTCTACAACTAGAACAAATAATTAGAGAAGTTTGCGTAGTATAGAGAACGACTGAACGAACAACTAAATAGAACAGCCGAATGAAACTGCAAGAACTTTTAACTTTCAATCTAAAATAAATAAAACAAATTGTGTTTTACGAGAATCGAAACGCGAAGCAAAATATTCGAAAACAAAGTTAGGAGACGGCAGAAAATAATCGATTTCTGCAATCTTTCTAGCTTTTTAATTAGTTTGACCTGTAATTAATCATCTAGAATTTCAACCATAATTCTACTAATTGGAAAACGGTGAGAATGAATTAATATAGGCGCCCTCACTATTACTTATAGTTGTATTCAGTAGCAGGTTTACTATTAGTAGAAAAAACCCAAATCAAACACGAACCCTCCAATTAGCGGACTGGCGCTATGGGAATTAATACGATTAAAACTGACAAAGTTTGTTTGTATTAAAGCTTTTCTACTGTTGGAAATCTCTAATTAACAAACAGAAATGAATTTCGAAAATTTCTTGTTGATCAAAGCCAAGTTAATAGGGGAGAAATCGTTGTTTCTATGAGAAAGTAGAGTTGTTGTGTGTGAGAACTTGCTGGCCTTTGGCCTTTAACAATCCATCTATTCGATACAATCCAGGGGGGATTTAACGATTTTATTCAAATTTAACGCAAAATTAAACAATTTTAATTCGAATTTATAACGATTTCGGTTATTCATCAAAATAGGGTTAGTAGAACTCGAAATCCAGTTATTTTAAACGACACTAGGGTGATTACCGTCTAGATTCAACCCCCTTTATGATTTATCAAATTTAGTAGTCCAACCACCTTATTAAAGTGTATACTGTGTAGTGTAACAAAGTGACTAATGTTTTCCATAAAATGGACCGTTTCTGGACAAACTATTATTACTCCGTTTTCGGACAGGTAAAACATATTGCCAACATTTACCCTAAATTTCTAGCTAAAGTGCTATAAAGATATCCTCCATTTCCACCGATATCCAAAATTTGCGATATAAACTCCATACGTCTATCATTTTTATCGTTTGAACGTCCAAATTGTGGCCGTCATGCGTAAAAAAGGCACAATTGTTTATCGGTCAGCACGATTAATGTTAATTTATTTAAATCCATGCAGCCTGAAAACTGTTAAAACGCCAATCTATTATTAAATATTTTCATTAAAATTCTAAATTTTTGCTTTTATCCCAAACAACAATCGATTATAAAATATAGCCGTATACGGCTTGTTTATTTTAATGTAAAATGAGGCGAGTTAATTATCTCAAAAAAATTTCATTGAAGTCTTGTTATATGTACAGACGCAACAGACTTCATCAAACAAAACAAGTGGAAGCGCTACGAGTCCGCAGGCGAAAGTTACAACAACCACCCCATCAACATCCCCGGCTGCTACCTCATCATCCACTGGCGTTGCCGCCGCCACCACCGCCACTACCACCAATATAACGAATAACAAAGCCGAACCGAAACCGGTTGAATGCAATTTATGTCATAGAAAATTTAAAAATATCCCAGCCTTAAACGGCCATATGAGGCTGCATGGGGGCTATTTCAAAAAGGTATTTAAATTTCTATTCAAATTATAGGTAGGTGGGTAGGTAATTAAAAAGGCATTGATTTTATCTTAGGATTCGGAAAATAAAAAGTGTGAGAAAAAGGATGTCAACGGGCCACCTTTACAAACAGCTTCAGTGAGTGTTCGGGCTTTGATTGAAGAGAAAATCATCAATAAACGGATTACAAATCCACAGCCAACGAATAACGTTGGCGATACGGACAATACGAAACCAACAGCGCCACCATTGTTTCCATTAACTGTGCATTCCTCAGTAAATTCAAATGATTTGGACACGAAAATTACGTCTTTTGTTGTACCAGCAGCACCACCACCACCGTCACAACAAACAACAGAAAAAGCCAGAAGACATTCCGATGCAGAAGCTTTCAATAATACATCTCGATCAGTTACTGTAACAACAACAACAGCCACAAATCAAACTAGTACTCAACAAAAAGCTGAAGCTCTAGCTGATCTTATATTGAAACGAGATAAAATGACTGTCAAACGTACTACCTCTGATCCTGGACAATCTACATCGCAAATCATTCAATTCCAATCGAATGATTCGTTCACATTAACTGGTGTTACTTACCAATCCGAAGATGGGGGATATCTATCGCCAAGTCTACAGGATGAGGTTTTTACACAAGTACAAGATACAATGCTGTTGCAAGGAGTTGATCCCCATCAATTAGCCTCAATTCAATTCCAAACTGATAATCTACTCCAAGATCAAAACGAACAACAACAATTGCAAGATATCAGTTTAGAAGATTACACAAATTTACAAGAAGCTGTTGTACAATCAAACCATTCGGTTAATCAAGAACTACAAGCAGTTCTTGATTCACCACTACCTGAAAGTCTAGCCGAATTCAGTACGTTCCATTCAACAACAAATCTAGATATGCCATCACCATCCTATCAAACTCAATCACCAGCTCAATATACAGAATCACCGCACACTTCACTAACAGCTCAATCACCACTACAAAGTCCGTTAATACGGCACGATTCACCCGGTTTCGCCTACCCTACACCTCCTGCTAGCCATGAAGGCCAAAGTCCCTGTTTTGGCCAAAATTCACTTCTACCAATGGTATCGCCGAAACAGGAATTCGGCCAAGTCATCGAACGGGGTGTTGATGAACCACCACAAGCTTCTTCACCATTATCGGCAGCTTTCTTCACATCAACCATGTCGAGTTCGGCTGCTGTTGAAGAAGCCTTAGAAGAAGTCCTACCCGGCGAAAGTATCCCAAATGATATTTACCCATTAACAAATTCACCAACACCACAATCTCCCTTATCAGTTGGTCTAACTCCAGTCCCGTCTCCTTTATCGAATATTGTAAGTACATCAGTACCATCGCCACATCCATCAACAACATTCACTTCATCAGCGAATAACGTGTCGTTTCCATTATCACCACATTATACATTACAATCGCAAATGATGCCAAATTCAGATGATCCGTTATTGTCGAGCAGTCCTAAAGATTTTGTAACAAGAAAGAAATTCGAATTCAATGGTGTACCGTTGAAAGTAATCAGCAATAATGGAATATTAGATTTGAACAGTGCAAATTTTGCCGGCATTCTTGTCGATACAAATGGTGAAATTAAATTTATTCAAACTGGCGGCAATACGTTGCAGGCAAAGAATGTTCTTTTAACGAACACATCATTAGTACAAACAACAAATCAAGACGAGAAAGACCAGAAATTCCATAAAGTTTTAAAGACTGTTACAATACCAACGAAACAAGTTATAACAAGGCCTAAAATAAACGACCAGAAGAAAGACGATAACAACGATGTATTCCTTAGTCCGACAACGTGAGTTGGAATATTCGGCGTTTAATTTCTTTACATTTGTTTTGATTTTAGTAAATTTATAAGGATTCCAGCGAGTCCGATTAAAGTTTCTAGAAAACGGCCTCGAACTGAACCGTTACAACTACCAGTTTTCCACCAATCGAAATTGCGAGCTACAAGAAGCAAACCACAAGGATTCGCCCGTTATACACCACAACCGATATTAAATCCACAACGGCCTAGTACTGGATTATATGCAAATTTAAAACCGAAATCAGGTAATTAAAAACGATCTAATTAAATTTTAGAATAAAACGATGGCAATTTGGTTGATTTATAGATGAAGATTCCAGTAATTGGAACAGTGATCCAATTCCAGAAAGTGATTCCACACCACATATAAACGTGGGACCACAATTCCAATGTAATATTCCTTCTTTTACATCATCCCCAAATCGACATAATCCTGAACCAACTTATGAGGACCTTCTATGGGATCCCGGTATTATCAACAATTGTACCGATAATGAAGGTGATTATTGCCGTTTTTAATCTTTAATTTTTATACCCATTTGCTAATTTCGATTTGGCTTTCTATAAAATTCCACTTAATATCAAAATTATTGCTTGTTGTTTGAGCCACCCAGTGGCGATTTCAACAGGTTTGTGTTAGCATTGAATATGTGCAGTTGACATGTACTTGGAATTCGCGTGCTGTGCTGCAGTCCCCGGCGGTGGACGGAATAAAGAATACGCCATGCATTTGTTGCATCTATGCAGTGGAAATATACACGTAATTATTACGATAATTAACGCAAATTCATTTAGAAATCAATTAATGATCAATTAAAGGAGGCAATGTTGAAATTGATGCAACCATCACCGGTACTACCCACCGACCATCCACTATTGGGATATTCGTACAATGAGAGCGATAAATGGACATTAACAGAAACGGAAATCTTCCATAAAGCTTTGATAAAATATGAAAAAGACTTCAATAGTATTGCGAAAGAAGTAATAATTTGATTATCGGATAATCGAATATTTATTGTTATCTTTCTAGATTGGAACAAAAACAATAAAACAATGTGTACAGTTTTATTACGTTTGGAAGAAAGTCTGTATTGATGAATATCGTAAATTGAAACATCTCCGCGAACGGAGGAATAATTTGAAAGTAATGGAGAACGATATGGATGATAAACCGTATCCAGATGCCAAATTATTAGGGGTGAATACTAAAATAATCCAATTTTCTGAAATTTCCGTCATTTTTCGTTATAGATTGTTGAAAGTGGTTCACCGATGCCGGTACAAGAAACAAGACATTTCTCGTGCGAATTCCCCGATTGTTCAGCCGTATGTAGTCTAAATAATTTCAAAAATATTTTAGTAAATTCCCATTCAATATGTTAGAGTTTCAATTCGCGTGCAGCTCTAAATGGGCATATACGCATCCATGGGGGTACAGCCCGAAATTCACCGACACCATCGAATTTAAATACGGATAAACGTGCCCCTATAGTAAGTTCATCTGTTTGTCATCCTGATTCAACTGAAGATTATCCTTGTAAGATATGCGGGAAGTAAGTGTACAACAAAAATCAACAATAGAAATAAGACGAGAAAAGGTAAATGATCGGTGTGTTGCGTCCTCTGCTTACGTGCTAACACTATCGTTATTATTATTGTTATTATTATATATTTCCTACAACATCCAGTGAGCGGACTAAGGTATTTTTATTTTAGTTTACTTCCGATTTTATTTCTTTCTTTTAATTAATTTCCTAATGCCGATATATCTTCAAATTTCTAGAAGGTACTCTCTTATCTTTAAAGTTATCAAATTTCAATTTCAATCAATGTATATGTATAGCCATTATCGTAGCATGATTAATGCAATTTTTCGATTATTATGTTTTTTCCTATTTCTTTTATAATTAGACAACCATTTTTATTTAAATAATTTAGTTTGAATTTGTGCAGCCAACTTTCTTGCTATACTGGAGACATATCTATAGATCTCTGATAGTGATAGCCAATTTTTATATTGCACGTGAGCATGTCACAACAAACATTAAAAAAAAAAGAAAAAGAAACAGAACCGATCATCGGACATACATGACTTGTTGCTGACAATTAGGCGCAAAAATCTATCTGGGCATTTTGACAGGGTCGGGGCAATAGAAAATGCCGTCGGAGGCAAAAATGCTGCACATTCTGCATGTTGAATTGCCAATTTCTATCGATTTTTGCTGTTTAACGGTCGAAATTTCGGTCGCTTTTTAATCGTTAGTATTTCTTTGTAAACTTTTAGTTACTTTTTGGCAAAATTTTTTGAATAAATTAGCAATTTTAGGCAAATTATTTTGAAGAGAAAGTTAAGACTTTTAAGATTCCTCAAGTACAGATTTTTAGGTATTTTGGTTTTTCTTACTTCTAGGTAGATTATTCAAAAGTATACAAGATAAATTCTATTAGTAGGTGAGCAATTCAAGAAATATTTTGAGGACCTATAGGACAACCCCTAGAGAACATTTTAGCAGAACCTGAATCTCGCACCTTACCAAAAAGTCGGCCAAAAAATGCTTTTTTGAACAAGTTCGTAATTTTCATCACAAAGCAACGATCATGGACAACTTTACAAGGCCCCTTAGTTGTTTTATTTGCGTAGTTGGTTGGTGAAAATTGCCCAAAAGTGGCGTTTTTAACCGAGCTCCCGATTAGCTAAGGCGCCCAACTTTTGCTAAAATATTCCCTGGGAACTCTCGAGTATCTCTCAGCAAGTATTAGGACTTTGAGGCAGAAATTCTGCATATTGTGCATGTTAAATTGTCAGTTTTGCTGGTTAACTGCCGAAATTTCGGTCGCTTTTTAAGTACTTTAATCGTTAGTATTTCGTGTAAAATTTTGACTTTTAGTTACTTTTTGGCAAAAATTTTCGAATCAGGCTAAATTTTTGAATAATCAGCAACTTTTAGTTACTTACTCTTCAATATTCAGTCAGATTTTAACAAGTTTTGCTCTTAAATTCGCCAAATTATTTTGAACAGAAAGTTTAAGACTTTTAAGACTCTTTAAGTCCAGACTTTGAGATATTTTGGTTTTTCTCACTTTTAGGTAGATCATTTGAAAGTATGCAGTATAAATTCTATTAGCAATTCGAGAAATATTTTGAGAACCTATAGGACAACCACTATAAAACATTTTAGTAGAACTTGAATCTCGCACCTTACCAAAAAGTCGGCCAAAAAATGCTTTTTTGAACAAGTTCGCAATTTTCATCACAAATCAACGATCATGAACAACTTTACAAGGCTCCTTAGTTGTATTATTTGCGTAGTTGGTTGGTGAAAATTGCAACATTGCCCAAAAGAGGCGTTTTTAACCGAGCTCTCGATCAGCTGAAACGTTCAACTTTTGCTAAAATATTCTCTGAGAACTCTCGAATATCTCTCAGCAAGTATTAGGACTTTGAGGCAAAAATTCTGCATATTGTGCATGTTAAATTGTCAATTTTGTAGGTTAACTGTCGAAATTTCGGTCGCTTTTTAAGTATTTTAATCATTAGTATTTCGTGTAAAATTTTGACTTTTATTTAATTTTTGGCAAAAATTTTCGAATAAGACTAAATTTTTGAATAATCAACAACTTTTAGTTACTTACTCTTCAATATTCATCCAGATTTTAACAAGTTTTGCTCCTAAATTAGCAATTTTAGGTAAATTATTTTGAAGAGAGAGTTAAGACTTTTAAGATTCCTCAAGTCCAGTTTTAGGTATTTTGGTTTTTCTTATTTCTAGGTAGATTATTCAAAAGTATACAAGATAAATTCTATTAGTAGGTGAGCAATTCAAGAAATATTTTGAGGACCCATAGGAGAACCCCTAGAGAACATTTTGAGTAGAAGTTGAAACTCGCGCCTTATCGATAAATCGGTCAAAAAACGCTTTTTTGAACAATTTCGTAATTTTCATCACAAAGCAACGATCATGGACAACTTTACAAGGCTCCTTTGTTGTTTTATTCGCGTAGTTGGTTGGTGAAAATTGCGACTTTGCCCAAAAGAGGCGTTTTTAATGAAGTTCCCGATCAGCTAAGGCGCCCAACTTTTGCTAAAATATTCCCTGGGAACTATCAAGTATCTCTCTGCAAGTATTAGGACTTTGAGGCAGAAATTCTGCATATTGTGCATGTTAAATTGTCAGTTTTGCTGGTTAACTGCCGAAATTTCGGTCGCTTTTTAAGTATTTTTGTCGTTAATATTTCATGTAGAATTTTGACTTTTATTTAATTTTTGACGAAATTTTCGAATAAGGCTAAATTCTTGAACAATCAGCAACTTTTAGTCACTTACCCTTCAATATTCGTTCGGATTTTAACAAGTTTTACTTCTAAATTAGCAATTTTCGGCAAATTATTTTGAAGAGAAAGTTAAAACTCTTAAGATTCTTCAAGTCCAGATTTCGAGATATTTTGGTTTTTCTTATTTGCAGCTAGATCATTCAAAAATATACAAGATAGTAGATGAGCAGTTCGAGAAATATTTTGAGGACCTATAGGAGAACCCCTAGAGAACATTTTAGTAGAAGTTGAATCTCGTGCCTTACCAAAAAATCGGCCAAAAAAACGCTTTTTTGAACAATTTCGTAAAAGGCTCCTTAGTTGTTTTATTTGCGTAGTTGGTTAAAATTGCGACATTGCCCAAAAGGAGGCGTTTTTAATCGAGTTCCTGATCAGCTAAGGCGTCCAACTTTTGCTAAAATATTCTCTGAGAACTCTCGAGTATCTCTCAGCAAATATTGGGACTTTGACGCAGAAATTTTGCATATTATGCATGTTAAATTGTCAACTTTGTCGGTTGACTGCCGAAATTTAGGTCGCCTTTAGAGTGAGTGTTAGTATTTTTTCGAGCAGATTTTCGAGTTTTGCGGAGAAACAACATCAAATCATTAGCTTTTCAAACGAATTTTGCTACATAATTGTAAAAAACAGACAAATTTAAGGGTAAAATTTCGACTTTTATTTTTGGCGATTGATTAGTAAACATTGCAACATTGCCCAAAAAAAGCGTGTTTAGCCGAGTTTCCGACAAATTCCAGATATTTTCACTAACTAATAAACTCCCAAAGATGCGCCAATTGCCCCACACAGCCCTATTTACGGGTAGTTCCTGATGCTTCCAGATGGATTTTTGGCGAACTTGTAGCATGTTCGGCAATATATTTTAGACGATTTTTATGCATTTTTGTTTTTGTCCAATGGCTAGGGTGTTTACAAAAATCAAAAGTCGTAGTGCCCATATGAAATCCCATCGTCCACCGGATGCAGAACCGTTAAAACGCCGTGAAAAAGAACAACCAACGTCATGTACAAGTTTGGAACTTTCCGTGCCAAGTCCGTTTAGTAACACTTAGTAGTAAATTTAAATCCCTTTTATTTGAAATATTATAAAATCATAATCATTGTAAATGAATCAAAAAATAGGAGGAAAATTTAAACAGATTTAAGGGCAATCAAAATTTCATCAGATCAAAACTGTTTTAAAACACGTAACTTAAGTCTAATAAATAATTATAATAAATAAATAATAAGAATAGATAATAATAGGTTTTATTACATAGAAACAGAGAAAAAACATTTAAAAAGACATGTGTAAATTTGATGAATTTTAGCGAAGAATTGTAGTAAAAATGGGAGAATATTAAAATAGTTTAGTTGTATAAAAAATTTAAAAAAGAGAGAATGCAATCCACATATTTAAACAGAGATTTATATTTATTATAGGGGTTGTGTTGCGTTACAATGACCGTAACGTTAGTGCCTTTTCGAATGTCGAGTGAGACACTACTACTATTTACGCTTACGTTACCCCCAAAATTCCGTAACGTAAAGCTCTATTATTATTATTATACCAACAATAAACCTGGTATAGATAGTTATGAATTTTCGTGCTCATTTCAATAATCGGAAAGAGAATGGGTTGTCTTTGGGTTTGATTATTTTCTAATAACAACAATTTAAAAATACAATTACGACGCTCATTTAGTTTTCGTTTACAAACAGATATTGAGCAATAACACAAAACAAATTTTTGGGA
The DNA here is from genome assembly GCA_020740385.1 of Mylabris phalerata. NCBI lineage: Eukaryota > Metazoa > Arthropoda > Insecta > Coleoptera > Meloidae > Mylabris > Mylabris phalerata. The sequence continues at coordinate 1,253,833 of JAJEOX010000222.1, forward strand.
AATTAAAGCAAATATCAATAAAGGCCGTAACTATACGTATAGATCGAGAAAAACCAACAAAATCATTATTGCGTCTTTCTGTATTGCTCAAATTTTGATTTTTCGGATTTTCGTTCAAACAATTTCGAATTCATTTGGGATAAATTCAAGGCGAATTAAGCGATTCTTGTTGGTTTTGTCTTGGAATTACGATCGGTATAGACGACGAACTTGGTGCCGATCACCGTTTAACTCTGTGTTGTGATCTTTTTAAAAGTCTATTACTATGAATCTATTTATATTAAATATAATACTTGAATATAATAAATATTTGTACATGTTATTGTATGTATTTAATAATAATTAATGATAATTTAGTTTAGATTGGCCGGTACTCGTTCAGGGGTGTTTCTTGTTTTCGATTTTTCTCAATCATAATTACGCCAATTATGATTCTAATAAAGGAGAATAATTATAATGACAATCCGTTAATCATTTATGTAAATTGATGTTTTTATTATGTGTGACGGTGTTGAAGACAAGCCAACAATTAGATTATAAGTCGCTTATCAACCACCACAAAAACCACCCTTTGATAATATTATACATATATATATCGGATCACTGTTGGATGTTTTATATTTATATACTATAAACGAGCAAAAATATCGTTTATATCTATGTTTTCCAATATGTTTATACCTCATTCCAAAACATAAGTATATAATAATTAATAATCATAATCATTGGTGTACTTGTATTTTCGAATGATTTTTATGAATGGAAACGCGCCTTTACGAGTACCCGACCAATGCTCAGACTGGGCCACTTGGTGGATAGTCTAGGATCAGGTGCTCAGACCTATCAATTAACTGTTGTTAAAATAATAATATGTAATGTACCTATCCAGAATTGACAGGCATTTTTTCTATTAATTTAATCTCAACTAAATCTATGATTAAAACGAATTGGTTTTGCTCAAATTTCGCTAATTAAACTCAAAATAAACTCAACTAAAGTAATAAACGATTGAAAATTGGTAGTGAAAGACTCAGGTTATTGCCGCAAACGGGCCCAACTAGACGCGCATTATTTTATTTGTAAAACGAATGGATAGCCGGCGATTCGGCCCGTTTTGCAGGTCCCATATCAATCTGATTTTTAAAAAATCTTTGATACGTACTTGAAAATTACTCTAAATACGGCCTAATAAAACCGAAATCAAGCAAAAATTCTAGACATACTCATAGATGTAAATTTCGAAAGAGGCATTTACTTGTGATACTGTTAAATGTGCGAAATGTCTGTCAGTTCAATTAGTTTAAATTTGAATTGAATTAAATTTGTAATTAATAAAGTTTTGTGTTGAACAATATATGTGACTTGACACTAAATCGTTTCTGTGTGATTTGAGAACAATCATTCTTGTAAATTACAAAATAAACACAAAAATCACGAATATTGCTGTGGTCTTTCAAAGTTGAAAATTTTATAACGAAATCTCATTTCAATTCGCATTTTTAGTGTTTTCATTTCTCACTTCAAAACAACTCTCTATCGTTTAGAAATCATCGAATGATGTTGATAAATATATGAAAAATATAATTAAGAGATTAGCATAAATGTGTGCCTGTATTTTCGAAAAAACACAAAAATTTCATTTGTGCCAACATTGGAATATCAAAAAAACTAATTGAAAAATAGTTGAGCTTAGTAAAAGTGTCATGTAACATATTTTTAGTATAAAAATGCTTGTATATTTGTAAATAGGCTAACAAATTACCCTAAATGAAGAAATTCCCGGTCAATTGGAGAATTGACTCAGAATTTCTGTTACGTTAATTTTCGTTGCTTTATTTCTTAATAATTTGATTTGGATTTTGTAAATGTTTGATTCAAAATAGATTTTGCCAAATATTTAAATAACGATAAAAATTGTTTAACCCCATTGCATCACCATTTGTAGAGGGGACGTGTAGTATGCAATAAGCTATACATAAAATTAATGTATTATTAAAATGCGCTTTCTGTTCCTCCAAAAATCAACGGTTTTATGTACAAAAATTCACAAACTCTCAGCTTTCTTCCTGTAAGTTTCGATAATTTCGCCAAAATTATAAGAAACCGTTCCCTATCCGTACCTGACATTAACGTTATTTTTCTTTCATTGTTATCGATACTAACTGTGTTATTTTCGTTGACATATCTCGTTTTCTGTAACTCTTCAAACTTGCTCTATCTCTCGAACTATCTCACTGTATACTTCAGATTTCTTCGAATCTAGAATTGAGTGAGTTATTTTTTATTAAAATATTCCTTGTTAAATTATAATTAGTGTCATATTTTACATTTATGATGTCTCAAAGGAAAATAATACTATATTATATATAATGAAAAATAAAAATGTTGTGCTCATTTTATATCAAATAATTTTAAAAAAATTAATAATAATATTAAAAATAAGAGAAATTGTAAATCTTTAATCAAATGTCAATACTTGTAGCTCAAACTTTTTATATTTTTTTCAAATCCAAATAAATACAATCTTTGTAGATTTTATGACCGTATGTGTCATGACAGTGTGTTCATAATTTGAGATTTTGTGGCAATGTTATGTCTCGAAAACAACAAAAATAATTTAAAATTGTTAACGTATTCCATATTCGATGTGTATGTCTAGCGATTAGAGTAACAGAGGATTAAATTAAAACAATTCCTATTATAATCATTATCATCATCAATTTGTAGACAATCCCTCTTTCGGTCAAACATTTGTAATAATTAATAAGGAATGATAATAATTATTATTATACATAACAGCCTCAAAATCTTAATATTGTAAAAATTAAAGGAATTAATATTATTAGTAGATAATACTCTACATGCGTTTGTATAATTGTAATCCAAGTTTTCTATCTTGTGTTATTAAAATAATTAATAATTGTTTTGTTTGACTGTTTTAAAAAGTTATTTGTTGTTAAATTCTGTCCAAATATTTCCAAACGTATGTTTAAAAAGTGTATATGTATATACTTGTATTATTGTATGCACAATAAAATATGGCGTTGTAATTATAAAAATTCTTTTACACAAATATTCGACAATTTACAACTCATTCTACGAATAATTTACACCAAATACCCGATTCTTCACTTCTTTATACGAAAAATTAGAGGTAGAAGTCGCTAAACAAGGGAAACTTTGACCGAAGATCTCTCGTTCATTTATTAATAGAAACTCAAGTTATTGGGCTTGTTCGAAAGGGCATTTCAAGCTCCTTATGGTGGAAATTTTGATGTTCGGATGAAAATCTGGGTGTACTTTTTGAATGTCCTCGATTTATCGATTCCAAATATCTAAGAAATTTTCTAATCAACCCGGTAGTTTTCCCGAACATTAACGAAATCTTCCCATTTTCTGGAAACTTACATGGAGAATTCACGTAATAGAGGCCGAATATCGAATTGTTGAAAATTCGTGGCAAATTATAGGGAAATTTGTCATTTTCGGGAAAACTAGCAGATCGATTGGAAAATTTCAGATATTTGGAAAGTCCTCTCGATTTATTATCGATTTTCGCCCTATTCATTGCAAATAAATTGATATAAGTTGAATTATGGGGAAATTTTAAAAAAACAAGCTTCTATTCGCTATAACTATTCCTTTATCTTATGCAGCTTGAAATTCTCTTTTAAACAAGAGCAAGAACTTGAATTTTCATTAAAAAATTGTCGAGAAATCGTTCGTTAGTTTCCACTTTTTGTACCGACTTCTAATACTTAAATCAAACAATCAATCATATTCTCTAACTTTTTGGCGACTGGTCACCATGGCAACGTTGGTGATTGAACTCACTTTATACTATCTCGCCCTTTACTTCCTTTAATATAACTGACAAAAGACTAAAACAGGTAATTCAAAAATTAATGTTAGTTTTCAACGTCGTCATGGCAACGAAAAGTTAGAGAATACCATTAATGAAAATAAATACGAATGATTTAAACCAAGTTTGACTCATTTTTGATTAGAAACTAGAGGGAACGGATGGATTGAAGGCATAATCAACGATAATTTAGCACTTAAATCGTTTTATTCAAAATCCACTATTCTCGATCAACCGGCGAAGCTTTCAAACTTTTTAAAGCCATCTGAATTGCGCCCTCTTTCGTACGATTACCGCCGATAAAACCAGTAGCATGGCAAAATATACAATCAGGAATACCAGCGGCTTCTGATAATTTATCATCACGAACACCTCTCCAATCTTTATGTAAAAATACTCTATAGAAATATTAAAATTAATCATAATCGAGATTATAATAAAATAGCGGACTGGCCCCCATACTTTCTTAGGGTGAAAACTAAGAACCGGTCCGCTTATGTAAATTCGGATTAACGTACCGACAGACGAAACTATCGGGTTGAACGGGAATCGCTTGTACCCGCCACGAATTGTTCCTGTCGTGGAAAATAACGAATTTAATCTGATCAGCAATCCCCAATTCTTCCTCTAAAGCCAATAAATGATCTTTCCACGGACACCGGCCGTCTAATAAAACAATTTCACCCGATCCATGAACTTTATGGCGTTGTTCAATCGAATTGCGTACAATTTGTCTAGCCGGCCACCAAATTGTAGCTGCCTAGAATTCGAGTTAATTAATTAATTAAAAAAAAAAAACAATTATAATTATTGGGGAATTACAAACTTCAATTACACGCTCTTTAAATTCACTACCAGCTAAATTCATGGCTTTTTCGAATAATTCATCTGTTGATTCTTGCATAGGTGCATTCCATTCGGGATTTAAACGGTGTACACGCGCACTCAAATTCGTATTGATTCGATATCGCGGCTTGCCATCCGGACACATCGGTACACCGTTATCGATAGCGTCCATTTCTTCGACGAAACCCTCGTAAATGTACAAAAATAAATGGCTTAAAGCGTCCGGTGATAGAATTGATGTTAGATTGTTGTTTTTTAAAATTTCGGAAATCACTTCCAAACCGAAATGGGCGAAAACTAAACCAGCTGAACTTAATCTGAAAAAATATAAAAATTTAAATATAAAACAAAACAATTCAACGTTGTTTACTTGATAAATTTATTTTTAGCTAAATCGGGTCGTACTGTTGATAGACTCTCCTCGAAACTTCGTTGGTGGTGGTCGAATCGATTCGTTTTCGCGTCATAATCACCACCAACATCGACTACAACATCACAAGTGCGTAAAACCTATAAATTGATTCAATTATTCGAAAATTATACGAAAATTAGCAATAAAACTCACATCTAAATCACGTGTACGAACAATATCGGCGTTTTGATATTCCGGTAATTGTTTCAACATATAACAAGCTAATGCTTCATCACAATGGAACACACCATCGTGTGTACCAATTTTCTGTACTAATTTCGGATTCTTTTCGTTTGTTGCCATTGTTAAAAAACTAAAAAATTGAATGAACCGTTACAAAATCGGTGAAGTTTAATTGATTTTTATGAGATTTACCCATTCCAAACTGTAGAAATAGAACGGGAAGCTCTATGGAGAAATCTCGTGGTCATATGAGTCAAATTCGCGTCAAAATCCATACAAAATAATAGAAGAAATCACAATAGACCGCAGATTTTCGAGGTTAACTAACGAATTGACAGATACCTAACCTGTAAAACGTCAATTAACCGTTATTTGTAGCACCAATATAACGTGTCTCTACAATAAGGACCACAAAAATCTAAAAATTATCGAACCAGTCGTTTTAAAATATCCAAAGGGAAAACAAGAGTGACGTCGGATCCGACCTTTAGTCAACAATGACGTTATTATTCGAGGTTATTGATATGTTAATTGTTAATTACGACCTTGTTGAATTTTATTTGAAAAGGATACAATTATTTATTTAATGGGCTAGTATTAATTATTATAATCAAATAAAACTAATTAAATTCTGTATTTTCAATATTTTAATGTATAATAAAGCCGCCATTAACGATACTTAAATATTCGTTATTTTGATACAAAACGGTAGTTAATTAGACAATATGAAGAATTATAACTGGAAATTCGAATAGTTGGTAACGATTATTTTTAACTGTAGACGAACAGATGGTGGTTGGAGTGTAAAATTTTGTTAAATCCTCATAAAATTATCAACTCTTATCAATTTATAAAACTTTAGATAAACTTTAAAGGTTGTTTGAATACGCCATCACTTAATTGTTTCGCAAAGATAACAATCAAATAAAGAAAATTTGTAATCTATTCAACACGAAAAAACCGTCTTAAACCGTGAATATACCGTTTGTGTTTATTTTCTCACTAGTTTTCCTCGGTTCTAAATAATGTTCACTTTCACTTGTAATTTTTTTTAATTGATTCGGTTATTGGGTGTTTTTTTAATGATTGCCAACACGCGAGCTGATATGTGATGATAACAAGTCTCTTTAAAATAATGTGACTTTTCGTTAGTTTTTTTCAAATTGATTGTTTAAATAGTTTAACGAGAACGCGATGCCTTCTTCAGAGAGAAGACACAGTTTTATTGTTGCAACCAGTTCGAATCGGAGTCGAAGTAATTCTTTAAGCAACAGATTGAGGTCATTATCCGTTACATCGCTCGCACACCGTTCCAGAAGATCCTCCTGTGTAGCCGAATTGGTAATTTTCATAATTAAATTAAACAATCATCGATAGAATAGTGGCGCAATTCTTATATAACCTCCAAATTTCTAGAGGGGTACATAATAATGGGATATCTGTTATTTTACATCTGCAATAATTCATTGTTGCCATCCTGTCAACAATAAATTCCCCTATAATATGAATGATGGCAGACATGATGGTTTGTCAACGAATTTTGACAGTTCTTTTGCAACATTTTTCTGTAATTTAATTTTCGATTTTAATCAAGAACGGAAACGAATTATTTCAAAAAAAAGTTAAATTTGTGCGTTTGCATTTGTGGCTGTGATTTTCGTCAAAAAAAATTCAAATAAATGTGAATTTTATAAAAATTACAAATTCCGTCGATTTTTCTAATTAACAATTATTCGAGTTTTTAACCAATTTTTCCCGTATAAATGGCATCTGACAACATTTTCGGATACGTGCCCCAGGTCGGACTCGATGGATATGTAAGAAATATCAATTAATTCAACTCGATTATCGCTAGAATTTGATGGGGAATTTCGTTAATTAAACTGGATGATTTTCGAATAAAACTCGAACAAATTCGATTTTATTAATTGGTTTTAATTTCAGACCGAGGAGCCTACAAGTAAGCTACGTTTGCGTATAGTTCGTGCGAAGAATTTGATGAAAAAAGACATCTTCGGCGCTAGGTGAGAATCAATTATGTAATTTAATTACAATTTATTTTTTTCTAATGCTCATTACATCATTAGTCGTATAATAGACAAGGTCGATATTGAAATTATTCTGCGTCTAATTGATACGAAACAGAATCAATAATTCCTCTATTCCTCTAATTAATTACGAATTAATGATTTCTGTTTTTTTTTTTTATTCCAGTGATCCGTACGTGAGAGTCGACTTGAATACCATCAATGGAGATGAGACGATTGATTCAGTTTTAACGAAAACAAGAAAACGAGTATGTTCTAAGAATAAATTATTATCTAGAAATATCGAGGATTAAATCAAATTCTTAAAATTAAATCTATTTAAATTATGAAATCGTATGCAATTCTGCTAAATAATCCATTGATTTCTTTGAATTATAATCATGATTAATCTACGTCAGAACCAATCAACGACATATGTGGCTTTATTTTTCATTCGCTGCTTTAGATTAGTGATATGAAACAAATATGTTTTCACCTATATATTTTATCATTTATTTATATTTTTCAATCTGGTAATGTTTAAAGAGATTAGTTGGATTGTTGACATTTCGCTTAATTTCCGTTATTGAAATCATTAATTTTAACGACAATATTTACGTAAATATTCTCCAGTTTACATGGAAATTTATTATCACTATTATTGGTTTTATAGTAGGTGATTTGACACGATATACTTCAATTAATTTATTGGTTTTTTAATAATTTAAGTCTTTCGATTATTAGCTTAATTTCGCATAAATTTAATTCTCTCGAGATCAATGCTCTATTTAATATGACCCGATAATGGGTCCATGAAAAATAATTTGTAAAATTGGAGAAATCCCAAGTTTAATTTTCAACAATTTCCAATTATAACAGATTGAATTTGTAGGAATTAAAGGCGTAAAATTGTTAGCTCTATTGCTAGTCCCACAAATTCATGTTGAATTTTATGGTAAAATAAGTTGAATTTGTTTTTTTTATGCGTAAATGGGTACCATACGGTCTTATCGTTTATTCAAATTTTGTAGCCGAAGTGGGGCAAATTTTACAACATAACTGTATTCTTAAGTGGGTTATCCTGGTTTGCTTTATAAAATTGGAGCCGGAATATGATTTCGTTTATAGAAATTTAATCGATTCGATCAAATAAAATAAGGTTTCTTGTTAATATTTTTTTAAACTTTAAATATAGAATTTTAATCCTAATCGAATTAAAATTCAATCTTTTTTACCATTTAAAAATATTGACACTTTAGCTGAAAATAGCTCGAAATCTGGTGATAATTTTATAGCAAGTATTCGACTTTCGATAATTCTATAACAATTTAAAACAATGATAAATATTTATTTTTAAATTAATAATAAATTGTATTTATTTTAGACGCTAGATCCAGAATGGCAGGAAGAATTCATATTTCGGGTAAATTTAAATCGATTAAAACCACAAGAATTTCTATAAATTTATTTCTAAAGGTCAAACCGGCTGAACATAAATTAATCTTACAAGTTTTCGATGAGAATCGTTTAACGCGCGATGATTTTCTTGGTATGGTTGAGGTGACATTAGTTAATTTACCTAAAGAACAAGAAGGACGAAATATATCAACCGTTAAATATTTATTGAGACCAAGAAGGTTTATTTTCTATTATTGAATAATCGAAATAATTTTAATTAATTACTATATAGTGTTCGTTCAAGAGTTCGTGGTTATCTTGAAGTTTATCATGCTTTCTTGCATGATAGTATTGTGCCTTCGGTCGTTGAACAAGAGGAAACAACACGAGATGAACGCGATTGGGAATTTGTCAGTGGTGAAGGACGCGAAGAAACAATGGCTAATGTATGTTTAATTATAGTTTATTTCACTTAAATTCTCCGAATATTTACGACTAATTTATGGGGAATTATCTAGAGATAATTTGAATCGCGTAGCTTAGCGGAAGTTGGCCGAAAAACAGGATTAATTGTTTCGATTTTCTCAATTTTATTTGACTTCCAAATGAGTTACGAGGTTCAAATTTTGTTGAAATGATATAGAAATCTATAAATTTTTAAATTGCTCGAAATTGATTAAATGATTGTAGATTGTGTATGCAAATCCGCCGGAGACACAATCACCACTACCGCCAGGTTGGGAGGAAAGACAGGATGCTAATGGTAGAACTTATTATGTTAATCATATAGCACGTACAACACAATGGGAACGTCCAACATCGAGGTGAGTTAATTTATTTAATTAATAATCCAATAATTGATTAATTTGTAAATTTAGAGTTATTGAAAATAGTCAATTAGAAGAACAGCGAACTATTGATCAAGCTGCCGATTTCGGACGTCGTTATCATATTAGTGCCGAAGATGAAAATAGTATTGCTGAAACAAATACTAGGGTGAGTTTATATTCTCCTCTCTCGATTCTATTCTGTGTTCAATTCTTTAACTAATCTAATAATTGATGAACTAATTGTTATTTCTTGTGGTAAACTTTCAATTTAACTAGTTGGTTAATTGAAATTTTAATTATTTAATTTGAAATATGTTAAATTGAGTGGATTACTGAATTATATATACAATTAGATTTAGTGCTGCATGAGGCCATTTCATTGTTTTTGCATGCTTAAATATTCAGCTGATGGTTAGTAGTCCGATATTAACATCAACTACTAACTTGACAATTGGTGATGGTGATAATCATAATAATGGTGATGATAATATTAATGATAATATTAATCACGATAATGGTAATAATACAATACCAGAAATTCGTGTGATTGATGTTGAAACCGATGATGATGATACTTTAGTTAATACAACTAATTCTGAACAACAAGAACAACAACAACAACAACAAGAGGCAAATGATTCGGAATATAACGCATCTGAAGAGAGTAATGCTAGTAGTCGGCGTAGTTCAATTGAACAACCTGAATATCAATTGCGATGTCAATGTGTTTTTGGATCACGTGTTAACAACAACAACAATGATTTTCAAATTGTTGATACGTCTGATGAGGTTGGTAGAAGATAATGAGACTGAATAATTGCTTCAAGTTTTATTTTTGTTGTTAATCCTTGTTGTTGTTTGTTATTATTATTATTATTTTAAAGCTTTATAGTAATAATTACAATAAAACGCTGCACAATTCTTATATTTATTTTAAAATTTTAACATTTATCATTTAATCGCTTAGATTTTTGTGTTATTTACAAGATAAATAAATTTGAAAATTGATTGATTGCAGAGTGAAGATCATACAGATAGTTTATCGAATGCTTCATCTAGACGTGAATCAACAATATCAACAACAAGTAATAGTACAACACCGAATAATTTAGATTTATTATCAGAAGGCCTACCATCTGGTTGGAGTGTACAAGTAGCACCAAATGGTCGTTTATTTTTTATTGATCATAATTCAAAAACAACATCATGGGTTGATCCACGTACCGGTCTAGCTAGTCCAAATCCAAGTCAACAAACAGCACCACCGATTAATCGAAAACCGGACGACGATTTAGGACCATTACCTGAAGGTTGGGAGGAACGTGTACATTCAGATGGACGTATCTTTTTTATCGATCACAGTATGATTTATTTAAAATATATAATAATAAATAAAATTTGATTAATTTAAGATACAAGAACTACACAATGGGAAGATCCAAGATTATCGAATCCACAAATCGCCGGTCCTGCTATTCCATATTCAAGAGATTATAAACGGAAATATGAATATATGAAGACACAATTGAGGAAACCTGTAAGTATTATAATTTCTCTAATTTGGGTTTAATTTTTTTAAAAAATTTGTAGAATAATGTACCGAATAAATTCGAAATTAAAGTACGACGTAGAAATATTCTAGAGGATTCATTTCGGGTTATAACAACCGTACCGAAAGTCGAATTATTGAAAACCAAATTATGGATAGAATTCGAAGGTGAAGTTGGTTTAGATTACGGTGGTTTAGCTAGAGAATGGTTCTATTTATTATCGAAAGAAATGTTTAATCCGTATTATGGTTTATTTGAATATTCAGCAATGTATTTTTTTTTATTATTATTTTAATTAGTTTTAATTAATTTTGAAATTTAGGGACAATTACACGTTACAAATAAACCCATTTTCTGGATTGTGTAACGAGGAGCATTTAAATTATTTTAAATTTATCGGACGTGTAGCTGGTATGGCAGTTTATCACGGCAAACTTTTAGATGGTAATTTGAATTAATTCCAATTATTGTTTAATATTGTTGGATTTTTAGCATTTTTCATACGTCCATTCTATAAAATGATGTTAGCCAAACCGATTGATTTAAAAGACATGGAATCTGTAGATTCGGAATATTATAAATCTTTATTATGGATAAAAGAGAATGATCCATCCGGTTTAGATTTGACATTTTCAGTTGATGAAGAATCGTTCGGACATACATCGGTACATGAATTGATCGAAGGTGGTGCTAATATTCCATTAGATAATAGCAATAAAGACAAATATATTAAGTAAGTGATTATAATAAATTAATTTAAAATTAATTATTTGTAAAATTAGAGGGATAATACAGTGGAGATTTGTGGATCGTGTTAAAGAGCAAATGAATGCTTTCTTGAGCGGTTTTGAAGATTTAATACCGTTGAATGTTATCAAAATTTTCGACGAGAACGAATTAGAATTATTAATGTGCGGTATACAACACATTGATGTAAAAGATTGGAAACAAAATACGCTTTATAAAGGCGATTATCACGCAAATCATATCGTTGTTCAATGGTTTTGGAGGGTAAAATCGATCAATTTATCAATTCTATAAATAATCATTATCAATTTAGGTGGTATTATCGTTTAGTAACGAAATGCGTTCGAGATTATTGCAATTTGTAACTGGTACATCTCGAGTACCGATGAATGGTTTTAAAGAATTGTACGGTAGTAATGGGCCACAATTATTTACAATAGAGAAATGGGGAACCACCGATAATTATCCTCGGGCACATACTTGGTAATTTGATTGATTAATTTTTAATATTTATTTTAATTTAATTAAATTTAGTTTTAATCGTTTGGATTTACCACCGTATGAGAGTTATCAACAGTTAAAAGACAAATTAATCAAAGCAATAGAAGGATCGCAAGGATTCGCCGGTGTGGATTAATTCTAACTATATTTATATTCTGTCCATTATACTTAAAATTCTCTATTATTAATATTATAGCATTATAAATCTATGATTCTATAAAATTTATTCAATTTTCGTATGTAATATAGTTTTATAAAATTTGGATTTCTTATTCTAATCTCTATATAGTGTAAATATGTTTATGAAACGAATACTTATAATCTAGATCATTGTTATTGTTTATATTTCGCCCCTAATTTTTTGTAAAATTTTCTTTAATTTGTCTCTAAACTACCAAAGTTTCATCAGTATAACTGTGCTAATTTTTCGATTTAATTAAGTTTGGAATTTTAAATTAAATTTATGATTATTATGTAATTATCAATATTCCAATATTCACGTATTATGTTGGTTCTTATTGAAATACGTATGTAAATATTTTATATTACACTACAAGTATTTTTAATTAGTGGTTATATGCCGTGCTTTATATGTTGTAAACGGGAAATTATCAAAGTATATTTTAATTACAGATAGGGCGCTTATTTCTTCAAACCTAACTGTTATCTCTCCATTCTATGATGGAAAAATTTAATTGTAAACAAGTGTAGTTCTTACAGCGGCGCTGCGATCGACCTCCGGTACATCCCCGCACTATACGACCGGTCAAATTCTATTTATAAGCCGGTTTCTGCGACGATTTAGGCAAGTTTTCTCCGGTTGCTTGAAGAATTTTAAAGAGGCCGAAATGCTGATTAAAATTCTGTGCATTCTGATCGTTATAAATTTAACTTGTGTTCAATGTGACCATTTAAGGTATTTTAACGTTTTTTATTGTAATTTTAATTAATTTCTTTATTTTGATTACAGTCTAAATATAGTTCGTCGGAAATCGTCTTTTCAACAACTATTGAATCATCATGATAAGTTTTTAGATAAATTAAATTTAACGTTGGCGGATTTTAATGATAAAGGGAAAGGTGATAACGATTCCATTGCACTGTACCGATTTTTAGACGTAAGTATTGTAAAATGTGTGGAATAATTCAAGTTTTTCGCTTGAATCATAATTTTTTTATAATTTTGCTATTTAACCGCAACAAGTTAAAGATTTTTGACGATTCGGCTCGATTTTCGGATTGAATTCCTGCGTTTTAATTCACTTTTTCACATATTTTCGTTCTAAATCATCCATTTCTAATTGTTTTTATTTAATGAACGTTTTAGTCGCTTATCATTTGATTCTAAATCTCGAAAACGAAATTATTTAGAGTTAATCATTTTTTTTAGAATTGCTCTTCATTTATGTATAGGCCGATTTACAAACTTTTAATTAATTTTCAGTGTTAATTCTTGATTTTTCAGGCAAATTTTTAAATACACTCGTAAATCAATTTTCTAGTAAAGATTGAGTCATCAGAATTGCACATTTTAGTTAATTAAAATGCAAATAATGTCAACTTATAGGGTGAAATTATTAGAAAATTGAGCAATTTTTTAATTCCATTGGAACAAAACGGAAAATTTCCATCAAAATCGACAATTAACGACGCAAAAATCGTACTTTACATCGAAAGTATGTAATTTTCACCCAAAATTGCCACATTTACCGTCTAATGAGAGCCTAATTAGTGCCAAAATCGGAGATTTTGATCAAAAATACGCTTAAAACGTGCTAAATCGTTATATTTTGACGAAAAAACACGTTTTGGTTGATAAATTATGATAACTCGTTATTTAGCGATTTTAACGATTTATAGGGACTTCCTGGAAATGATTTTAGCAAAATTTGGGCCTCGTAGCTGATTTGACAGGTGGTAAAAACACTCATTCCCGACTATATCACACTCTAAGTAACCCAGAATGGCTAGATTTTTCCGTTTTCCCTTATTTTATTCTAGAATGGGCAGAATCTTTGAGTCATTTTAGAAATCGCGATATTGTTATGTACGACTATTTTTAACCGCCTTCACGGTAATCTACGAGGCTCTAATTTTGCTCAAATAATCTTTAGAAATCATTAAAATATTTTCCGAATGCTAGCCAAATAATAATTTACTCCGAGTAAAATTCTAGTTTGAAATAAATTAAAAATAAATATCCATAATCCTTTATTCTTCTGAACCTAAAACTAACCCTAATAATCTAAGAAACTACCGATACAATTCCGAGAACATTTATTTCTATAAAAAAATACCACATTAAATATTCGAGATGATTACAAATTGTAAAACTATTGACTATTGCCAAGTTTATAAATTTCACAATAATAAGTAAACATCCCATTACTAGCATAGGACGCTAACGTATTATTAGGGAATAGTATACATTTTTTAAAGATATCATCAGTATTCGTTTCATTAAAACATAAATCAGTACGTATCAATTTTCGATCAGGCTTCCTCATATCAACAATACCAACTTCGTAAACATAATTTGATTGTTCACCATATTTACGTAGAACTTCAACGGCCCAGAAGCCATAATCGGTATTTCGTCGGAAATTCAAACGGAATATATTACCATCGTACAACATGATGATCTTTTGAGAGGCATTATAATAATCTAATAGTTGTTCTAAACGTAATTCCACTGTTGTTTTATAGAAATTACTAGCAACTACACGATCTGAATGGAAATTAGTGAGATGCGACAGTATTGTTAGATGGTTACCTAGAATCAAATTTAAAATTATTGTTGTTAATGTTATAATTTTTACCTGTGAATTGGCAATCGTTCAACGGACAAGGATGGGGTTTATAAACACAAACAGCTTCGTGTTTACTTGATTCGGATGATGTTAATATCTCATTACACCCCAAATGTTGATATTGGCACGTATAATTAATACCGACAGTTATAGCTTCCAATGAAAAATTCCTGGTATTGCCGAATATACCACGACACGTTGGACATTTCTCTAATTTCGGCCGACAAATATTACAAATGCTATGTCCGAACGTACATTGGTATATTGGCGGTTTCATTAAACATTTACAAACTGGACATTCGAAGAATTGTAACATTCTCTCATCGAATTCGCGTATTTCATTCGGATTATTGATGATGATTTCGATCGTGAAATTCTCGGTAATTTTTGTTATTAATTTCAACGATTCTAATTCGATTCGATTGTCGGTTTGATTATTAATAAAATCGTTTAACGATGATAATTTACAATCAATATCGATGTAATTTGGTGTCTTTCCGATATGTTTAATTCGACAACGATGATCGGAATCGTTCCGTTTCAAATCGCAAATCTTGTAAATTAAACAATCGGTATCTTTATCAATATTGAGTAAATAACATTCGGTTTTATATTTTAATAATTTCACAATCGGCCGAAATTCATTTAAATCAATCTGAATTGTAAACGAATTCTCTTGGTTATCCAGCACATGTTCGGAATGTTGGTCGGTTAGATGCATGATAAAATCGGTTTGTATACCTTGCCAATCGCAGATATCGCCCCATAAACACTTTTTGATTTGATATTTGCAATTCTTCTCGTGTTCTATCAATTCGTTGAACAGTACATGGTCACGACAACCCATCATTTGATAACTGCACGGTACTTTCAATTCTTTCAATATTAATTCTAATCGTGCATTCGTCAAGCCACTCCAATTATTCGTTTGATAACAATCATTGCATACATTACCGACATTTTCAACGATCATTATCGGACTTACTAGGAGATTCTTGCACGAATCACAACTGAATACATTCTCGGATAGGAGTTTTTTCGTGAATTTATCCATATCCTCGGACATACTGCTGTTTATTTCAATAACAACAAAATTGTCAGTTTATCAGTTTTCTATTTATTTTATCGGGAATTTCAATGATAACCTTCAAAATTGCCTCATATATTTCGGGAAAAATCCACATAAAACAATTTTGTAACGATTAATTTGATATAACGTAAAACAACAAATACTGATAAGATTCTTCGTATAAATTATTTGTTTTTTAACAATTATCTTTGAGGTTAATTTGTCAACAACTTGACGTTTAAAATGACACACAGAACTACCAACCATACCAATAAAACTATCAATTTTTTAATAATTAAATTTTTTGAACAATATAATTAATAATTTAATGATTTCGTTTACAAAAAGTCACATCTATTCAAATAATTCACTAAAATATTACAAAATTGATTTATTATTTCACTATAATTATTTGAATATTGCGCTATAAATAGCCGTAATTTGTAATAACGGCGCCAAATTCAAATTTGTTGATATTGCAGGACGAGTTCTTCGGACAGGTTGTAATCGGCCATCCGGGCCAAATTTTGAACGTTAATTTCGACACGTCCTGGCTGCAATCGTGGGTGATGTCCTCGAAATGCTCCCCAATCAAATATTTCGGTTGTTGTAAGTATTGTTCAATTAAAATCGCGCTTATTCTAACGGAATCGATTAGTGTTCCATAACAAGTACGATCATCGAAAATCGTCTGAATATAAAAAGGATGGACGTCCGTTTTCTGTAAATCTCGGCGATTTCAACATGACCGGTTTCTATTCGTATGATAATATTTCGGTAATTCGATAATTTCGGTAGTTATTTGGATTTATTTGTTTTATATTTTTAGATGGCTCATTCGACGGCAACGCAACAATCGTTTGTGGAGATTGTTGCAGTACCAAAGACGTACATAATGAATCGAGGTGATGGTGTTCTTGGTCTTGGTCTAAAAGTCGATAGTTATGATCCGTTTTTCTACACGTTATTGAAACAGAAAAAGATTAAAAACCCATTATTTTCGATCTATTTAAACCGGTAATTGTACAATAATTTGATAATAATGATATTTTAATAACATATTGTAGTGATACGCAATCGAATCATGGTGGTAATATTCTACTGGGTTTAGTTGATGATAAGCACATTCATAAGAATGTTATCAAAAATCGTACAGTACCAGAGAATATCACTTATCTACCAATTGATAATAATGTGTTTTATTGGCAATTCAATTTGGATCGGTAATTCTTGAAAATAACTAAAATTCTATTCAAAAAAATCCATTTTAGTGTCTATCTTAACGATCAAAAAGAACCGAAAATTCTATGCAAAAAACGGCTGTAAAGCTACCGTTGATACCAGTTCAACAGTGATACGAGGACCAAAACAAGAAGTCGATGCAATTCACGATACTATCGAAGCTACCGAATTAATTTTAAACCGCTACGGTGTAAATAAAGAATCCAACAAATATCACAAGATTTAAATTATTTAAATTGCAGGTTAATTGCGATACAATCCATAAATTACCAACGATTAATTTCAAATTGGGTGGAAAGAATTTCACTTTAACCGGACCGCAGTATACAGTCAGGGTGAGATTTAATCGATGATTTAGCGGTATTCTGTAACTAATTCATTGTGGCTATTTTATGAGTTGTTATAGAATACTGCAGTTTTGTTTAAATAGAAACGATTTTGATGAATTGTGTTTTAGATGGCTTATAAATCAGTAATATTGTGCTTATCAGCGTTTCAACCGTACGATTCGAATACGTGGTATTTGGGTGGTGCATTTTTGGCTGAATATTACAGCATTTACAACATCCAAGATAGAACTGTTGGTTTTGTAAAAGCGGCTTAATTTGCTTGATTTTCATTTACTTTTATCAATAAATTTCAATCGATTTTGTTGTATTTTTTCCCCAAGAATCTTGTATGTTTAGTGGTAATAATGTAGCGACCATGGTGGCTGAACAGGGTGCAAACATAACATTGTCTCTTCTACATTGACGGAATACTAATGGGGCAGCCGCGGGCCATCTAACATCCAGCTCGACATTTCGTTCTCAAACAATACGCGTCTAGAATTATGCAAACATAAAAGAATAATTTGTCGGTCCGTGCCAAGACACAAACACACCGACAAACGTACTTCCATTACAACCACAAGGCAAATTAAGGGCCGCTCGGAAAAATAGAATTTTCGATAAACCTTGTATTTCTCACTGGAACGGCAAGTTTTGGGCTCGTTCGAGCTTTATCACACGAAAAAACATGCTAGATTTATAATTCAAAATTTCCATTATGAAGCTTGAAATGCTCTTTCATATTAACCCAAAAACTTGAGTTTCGAGTGGAACTACTTTATTATCCAACTCGCTGTTTTCCCCTTGATCGAAGTAGATGGCCGAATAAAATTGTATATGATTTTGCCATCTTTAGGATCAAGGTAGGTTATGATGGATAGCTTCTGGAAGTTGAGGAAAGTTTTTTCAGCCGCCCCCTATAAGGAAAACTTTCCAACTGCATAAAACATGAAATAGATTTTATTTCCAAACTTGTGGCAACAGTTGAATGTAATACCATTATTTCCATTGATCATTTTAAAACTGTTGAATTTCCAAATAATAACAGGGGTGAAAAAAGGTGGCGAAAACGAGCTTTATTGGCAATAAAGCCGCAATTTTAATTGTTTCCGGATTGTTTGTTTGGAAATCGATCTCATAAGTGTGTCTAGTCATTATATTGCGTCTATTTTCGAACTCAATCACTGCCAAATTACAACTGGCCTTAGATTAAGGATTGGTAACAGATTGTACTAATAGTTTAGCCAAATGGAAAATATCATCCACCAGGCATTAATGTTGATTTTCACAAGAATTCCCCCGTTCTGGCAGATAATTGCGAATTAATTTGGAATGATAGAGAAGTAGTGGATGGGAAGAAATAAACAACGTGAAAAACCGAAAATTCGAATCGAGACCGAATAATTAAATCAGACGCAATCTATAGTCGGAAATAATTTATCAAGATTGGTGCCTTAGGATCCATTTGTAAGTCCATTTATACAACTAGAAGGTAAAGGGTTGCGGTTAATTTGATTGGAAACGGAACGTGACTGCTTCTGGACTTGATTATATTAACTGCAAATATCAAAGATGATTAATTAGAAAAATTCTACCCAAATTTTCGATATTCAAATTAGATTCTCGATGGAATTGGAATAGAAAGACAGTGGTTGAGGTGGTGGAAATTATTTTGCTTGTCAAATTCTGTTTTGAAGGAATATTGGTAAGAAGCAGCCGTCATGTCATATACCTTATCGATAACACTACCGTAATCCTGAGTGGTTGTCATTCTCAGATATCAAGCCCTCTTAAAATTTATATTCTTGACAGTCTAGTGCTTTTCATATGCAAATCTTTACATACATCCACAAGAATCTCCTTTATAGTTGTGGAAAATACATTAGAATATCGCATCTATCGTATAATTTCGTTTTTACAACGAATCCTCAATGGTGTTCTCGATTATCGAATCTACATACAATTATCATTTGTTTATTTATTAATAATTTGATAAGAGAATTGTAATTTTGGGAAATTTCAATCTCTTCAAAAGCGGATGATTTAATCGATTGATAGTGCAGGAATCGGACGGCGCCAGGATGGCTCCTCCAACATTCGATACTACAAACTAGAAACTGCGATAACCGCGACTGAATCTCTACTAAAACACTCTATATCTATATATATACAAACACAAATACAGATAAATGTATATAACTAGTTCTATATACGGACAGATAGAAAAATATTCAAGACCAGTTGCCAAAACTGAGCTTGAGGCGTCTTTAGGACTCCAGCAAACGACCTTACTAAATGAGTCTGCATTGAATTTTACAGAAATAGACATAAATTTCCAAAACGAAACTACCCACTAAATATTAAAATCAAATAGTGAATATAAAATAAAAACGAAATATATAGTGTAAATCAACGAGAAAAAGAGCCCGAAAAACTGGATGAACTCCCAATAGCCATCAATAAAGCTTTCTAGGAAACAAAAAATAACAAATATTACAATGAATTAGACTCGAATATTTATTCGTCTACATTTTCCCGTCGATGTATCATTAAAAAAATCGTTGTTATGTTAATAGAACGATTTCTCTAGCAACTGTATGGAAATTTACAAAAATGGTGGATGCGCCAGATCAAACTAATTGCAACGATTTTATCCCGTCTTGACTCGAGGATTGATGGGTTTTTTGGCGGATTTTTTCAATATATTTGCTAAAAAAAAATAATAAAAATTAATCGTATCGAGTTGTACTTATTGATTATTGAACGAATATTCAGCTATCTTTAGAAATTTGTTCTATAGCTCCAATTGCTTCCAGATAATGGAATATTTGTCTTGATCGTATTCTAGACTGCTGATTCACACTTGTAATTTACACTTTTTCAACTTTATTATCGATTTTGTTGCTACAATTCGCTTCAAATAACAGCAAATTTTTCTTAATTAACATTAATTAGACTTCTATGAGTAATCGTAAAAGGAGATGTTTCGGTATTAGCGATGGTAATAATTAAAAAAAATTACAAGCGTTTTTTTTTACTAAACATTGGTCGCTTTATTTGTACACATTAATGGTGTATGCAGTCGGTTTTAAGCCTAGTAATTGTGATTAAATTTGCATAATTATTCAAACTTCTACTTACCATCCATATGTTTCGCTGCACTAATTGTAAACGATAGAGAACTTTATAACTGATATATCAACTCGAATAGCTTCCTGTCTGGTTGTTTTATTAAAAAAATCGACGCCGAATCGGACACCACCCGTTTCTATTCCGTTATGCGAACTTTTCACAAATAATAGGCCCCAACAAACACTATCACATTGTAATCGATTTAAGTAAAAAAAGTGGAAATTTTGACGATTTATTTAATGAAAATTCAAGCTTTTGGGCTTGTTAGAAACAGCATTAAACTAAAAGGTGTGTTTTCACGCAATTTTCCCATGAAAATAAGCAAGTTTTTCGTAGTTTAAAATCCGTAAAATCATCAACCAACTGAAAGAAACCTGGCTCAAAACAATTATGTTTAACAGATGCTTAACGAATTTCTCCTCAATTTTTCCTGATGGTTTCTATGACGTGAATCTGAGATTCAATTCTTTGTTGAAAAGTTGTGCAAGAAAACCTTCAAGGAAGCTCCGTTTTTGTTAATTTCTTGGGAAATTTCTTGCATATCTAGGAAGCTCTTTCAATTTGTTATCGATTTTCTCTATATTGCAAATAATTCGATGTAAGTTTTTTTTTTAATACAGACTTCTTGAAATGCTCTTTCGAATAAGTCAAAAAAATTGAATTTTCATTAATGAACGAGAAGTTGATCGTCAAATTTCCACTTTTTAACAATTCTATGATAAAATTTCTGACGATTGTCCAAAAATGATGCTTTAAGCCGGTATTAGTGGCTGTAGGAATTGAAGATATCCCGTGATCTCGTTTTTTTTGGGTTAAAATCACCAGCGATTAGAGACTTTTGAAACTTTGGTTAATCTGAAATGTCAATTTAAAATTTATAATAGTTTAATAGTTTGGTTATCAAGTCAGGTAAGCTCAGTGCTTAATTTTCAAATCGGTAAAAAGTCGGATTTATGTAACGGAAAAAGTGCGCTATTTGTGTCTAACAGAAAAACTGTAAAAAATTTTCTCTAAAGCTGCAGTTTATTTATGGACGTCGTGATCGATTAAAAATCCCCAAAGGTGGTCGTTACTAGCGTAATTATTGTTGTATTTATTTTTATTTCGTCTTCGATTAGATGCAAATAATAAAGTCTCGTTTCTTTTTGAATATTACAGTAATATCGATAACTTTATATATTATTATAGAGACATTGAGATAGGTCACGTCTAGTGGCACGTATCAATACCTGTACTGAAACGTGCTCCTACAATAGATACGTATCGCTAATAAAATCTCATGACATCGTGACGTTTTAGTGATAGTTATCGTTATTATAAGTGATACAATAATTTGTGATCTGTATTGTAGGGAAATATCAATCGCAAAATGCGTGACGAATCTTTTTATTCTTGAATTACTGTAATCCAGGTTGTGGTCGATATCAGTTAAATAATTCCAGTTGTTCCGAGACTCGATTGGAGTAAACTTGTGATTTGATTGTAGTTTTATTCAGATATTTCTTTGATTCTAGAATTGGGTATTTTCATATTTGCACCCCGTTTATTTGTTCAAAATCAAACAAAAAATCCTCGTTTCCAAGCTTATACAATTGTAGAAAAGGTAAACAACCGAAAAAAGTATTATTCAACAATAAATGGAAATAGTAGAGTCAGTACTGAGATGATACAATAACAACAACAGCAGAAATAACAACAACTACGACTACTACTACAACAACCACTGCAAACGGGGGTTAAAATGCGGTCGATACGATGGATACGCCACGAGCTGTGCCGCAAGCAAGCACCTACTGCCTATCGTCATTCGTTTCTTGGCTCCATCAGTGAGCAGATTCGTTGTGTTCAAGCTGCCGCGAGTTTTCAAACACGTTCGTAACGAAATTAAACCGTGCGCTTTTATAAAAAAAAATTGTGCTTCCTTCGAATTGATGGATTTTCCAACGGACAAAACACAAATCAATTAGAAAGTGTCGATTGATGAATCGAAAGGTGAGTTTTGAATTTATTTACAATTTTAGGAAATTCGCTTAATTCTCGAAAGGGTGGTCTAATCGGATTCCGTTAATTGAACTTCATTGCAGAGAGTAAGCTGGTCAAACGCAGTACAACTAGACTCGGTTTGATTAATTAATTAGGTTCGAATGGGGTATAATTGCACACAAACACGACTATAGAATCTACTACGTTTCTGTTTTTCCCACCCTTACTGGAAATCTGTCGTCCATCATTTACTACTGTATTTACCGCGACCATTACACCCCTTCCGTCTAAATAAACCGTTTTTTTTATTAGGCTTTTATGTAATGTTTGTACGATCATCTAATGTGTAAATGTGTTTGTGTAATTAATTGATTATCAACACGATTTCTGGCCGATCCTCTAATTGATTTCCATTAAGTTATTTTTAATTATTTGCGACAATATTTTTGTAACGTTCCACTATTGCCGTTAAAATTCCAATATTTAACGAAATTAAATTCCATTATTTCACAAACTCTAGGGATGATTGTTTGAATTGTTTGAATATCTTAATTTTCACCGGTCTGTTTTTATAATTTCCATAATTTTGCTTTAAATATTTGTCGCTACTAAAACTTTTCTTTTACGATTCATCATCTGTTTATATTTGATAAAATTTCTGCTATAATTAAGATTTTCGGTTTATTTATTTATTTTTAACAAAAATGATGTAATTTTGAGAACATCATCGAGAACAACGAACTTGTCTTTGAGAAAAACACCAACGAAAATGTGAAAAATGCAACACAACAAATATTTGTTATCACTTAAACACATTTCCATCTTCTCTTGTTAGGTTTTCACATAAAACAAACGGTAATAATCCCGTGTATATTTAAGAGATTAAGACACAAAAATAATCAATGTTTATCCTGCTACTGTTGTTACTACTTTATCTTGTCATGCAAATAAATCAAAGATTGTTCAATTCACTCACCTGTACAGGAGTTCCAC
The DNA here is from genome assembly GCA_020740385.1 of Mylabris phalerata. Taxonomy (NCBI): domain Eukaryota; kingdom Metazoa; phylum Arthropoda; class Insecta; order Coleoptera; family Meloidae; genus Mylabris; species Mylabris phalerata. The sequence goes on from JAJEOX010000222.1 coordinate 1,277,747, forward strand.
TATAAACTTCTAGTAAGCAGTTAGGCTGAAGTTATACAGGAATATTCATTGTTTGATAAGCGCCCCAGATGTTTAGATTTTATCAAAGGTGACACTGTAATTTCTAACATTTAAACGAAAGATTCAATGCAATATTTGTCGTGTGGTCCCGGATTCTGACAGTAATCCAACTATGACGGACCCGGAATTTATCTGCATCCTATCCTTATTTCCAATACTTTACTTGTGTAGGTACAACAAAGACAGGAGAAACAGCGATAAGATAAATGTGCGAATATTGGAAGGACGAAAAATTAAATTTGCAACAGTAAAGCTTCTATTTTATATTTCTCGACTCCGATCTGACATATCTGTCGAATCTTGTTGGTAGATCTATTCTGCTTATTCAATGTTTATCTTTCAGTTGGTACAATTTCTCTTGATCGATAGTTTTGTAATAATTCATTGTTGAATCTAATTTTATTGAGATTTCGTCACTCTTGAATACTTGAAAGTTTTAAAAGTCTACAATAGAGAAAATATTGTTTATTTATTCAAATTATTAAACATTAAACGTTCCAATTACAATTCTCTATAGTCTGTTTTGCTTTCAATCCGTAATATTGTTATTATAATTCTTTAATTGTTTTTATTGTTGGTTTAGTTCAAAATCCTGTTTTTCCATTAAGATTGTCCTCTTTGATTACGAACATTCAATTGGTATCCGAAAAGAGGCGCTTCTCTGTGGTGAATTCAACAAAAATCTTCATCTCTTATAAATAAATAAATGTTAATTAAATAAAAATTATCACAACTCGAGAATTTTCCGTTTCGAAAGTCTCAAAATTCCCGATTATTATTTATTGTGAGTTGGTGGTAATAAATTAAAATTATCGCCACCTACACTGTACGTATCCTATATGATTTCTCCATTTTTCGTGTTTATAGTTTCGAATTTATATGATAAGTGTACGAAGATGTTACACGTCTATGTTAAAAATTGATCAGATTAACGTCCAGTTTGGTGGAGATTAACATTCCTTTAAGCTCCACTTAAAAATTGATGCGTTAAAAATTAGATCAGGTCCTATTGTTTGTTTTCTCTCGTGTTGATTTGAGGTGGAATTTTTGGTTCAAATTGTTCATTTTAAATGGATTCTGCGGCAAAGACTGGAAGCAATTTGAATTTTTACCTGGAAAATGTAAATGATAAAGTTTGTCGTTTAAAATTGGAACATTATCTGCGACTAAATTATGTAACGTTTATTTTCTAGAAAATATAGACTTTTGTGAACAGCCAACATGTAGTAATAATAATGATAATAACAGTGTTAGGGTGACAATTTCTTTTGATAAAGCCCTCTTTGTCTGGAGGAGTATGGGGAATTTCTCTTGAGTAAATTGTCGACATTTTAAAGATTTTAATCCACTGATAATGCTAGTGAATTATCATCAGTGTCGGATTATATTTTAATTTTTTTTAAGACAAAGTTTTCAACACGAAAATCGACAGTTGTCTCTCTAATTTTCGAAATAATTTACTCATCTTCGAGTTGTAATTCTTGTTAAAAATCCGTTTTATTTACAATCAGAATGTGTCATCTGTAATACGTACACTTTGTTAATTATAACCACTCCTTTGATATTTTATTAGGTGTGAAACCAATAATTTTCCGTCTATTGATGGTTGTAGAAACGTTGGAAAATTTCGATATTTTGTTGGTTTTTATTTATTCAAACAGAAGCTATTTTCGTTTTGGTAGAAAACCAACAAGATAAAAAACAACGTTCATTATTAAAAAGTATAACTTTCTGGCGACACAATCAGGAAATTGCAGCAATTTTTCCATACGATATTTCTTTTGAAATGTATTATCACTTTCACATAAAGTGCAGTATTTTATCATGAATGACATATCAAAACGTTCCTTTCAAAGCAAACTAATATTATAAATAGTAGGAAAGCTAAGCGGAGAAGAAAAAATGACTGTATTCTTATGAAATATTTCCATATTCATCATTTATTTGTGTAGTTTTCCTCCATTCTCCTCGAACATATATAAATAAAAATATCCATCTACCAAATATGGGAACAATAGGAATAATAATCGTGATGATTATAAATAATAAAAATTTGTCATGCCCCAAAAATCAATGGAATATTATCGTAAATTGAGCAATGGTGTAATCTCTAAATTGAATCCTATAAGTTAATAAGGCTGGAAGTTCGTCTCTACCCTTATCGCGAATGTTATCATTAAAACAATAAAATATGAGGGTTGTGGAAATTAATTCAACTAGCAAACAAAACGTACAAAAAGCCCAATCTTTCCATTGAAATATCCAATTATCAACCCAAATTATTCGACTAAATTAGATTTGTTGTCAAATTGTAGTGACAAGTAGACAAGAACTTGTACATCTTGCGATAGTATTGTAGACGTTTATACATCGACAAGAGCAAATAATGTTATCCAATCTCCCTAGTTCGTCCCTATATTCTACCTATAAGCGACATAATTCAGTGATAATGTTCCAGTGTTGATAGAATGAAATTAAGGGGCTTGCTTGTAGACTCTATTCGACTAGATTGTGATAGAATTTTAAAGAAAAATTGCCAAACAGGATGCAGATGTTAATGACAACACAATTACTCTCTATTTTCAACAATAATGCGAGCAGGTGGGCAAATTTTCAAAATTTCCACAATACGGCTTTATTTCGGTTTATTTTCCTTTAACAATAAGCCAGTTTAATTTTATCGGTGATAACATTCTCGACATATTTACGATTTTTCTTGGCTATTATCAATCTTTTTCGAAAACATTTTTCAAGATAAATGGAAGCTGTTAGTTCTCTGAGTTCTGTGCAATATTTTTTGATAAATTGCCAACTTCATTAATTGTCTGCTATCGTTAAGGAAATATTCCAATGTTGTTTGTTTGTTAAGAGATTTTATTGAAATTGTCTTGCGTGTCTTTATAAATTTTTGATTGCAGTCCTAATTTCGGTTGATCAACTGAAATATTGATAAAGTTAGGAGATTGTCTGGTTGTCCGATTCAATTTTGATGAATAACCAAAATTAATTTATTGGCACGAACCTACCTGTCTCTATCCGTTGTAGCATCGTCTCAAATCCCAACACGATAGGAAATTAATCGGTAACTGTATTAGTGATCTAGTGAAGCTTTGGTAATTTTACTGCACCTCACCTAGAGTATACTCAATATTCCCTAATGTTGATTAAATTTCCATTATTTCGATAATTAACGATTGTCTTGTTTGATAAAGACATTGATACGTTCAGCTTCCTAAGCCATAACAATCAATTCTGATAGTTGATCGAATCAATTGTGAGTTATTTTATTGGACAAGACTGGGGGGAAAAAACTTTAAGGCAATTTGAAGAGCCTTCTATGGTCGAACAGTTAACGTTCATATAATAGACGCATCATTACACTTTTCTATTCCCTATAATTTGTTGTAAACCAATTCTACCGTATGTTAAGAATCAGAAGAATGATAACAGATCGATGTTTTATAAAAAAGACCATCGGTTCTTCTGACTTTAAATTTTTTCTAGTTGTAATCGTTTTATAAGAGCGAAAAGCTCGATTTCTACAATTAAACAAACAAAAAGAAAATCGAAAATTTATGTTAATTATCGTAAAATTATTACGAATAATATTCCGGATAATTAAATTCAATTCTAATTATAATCGTTTTTATGAATTAATTAAATTGTTAAAATGGATTAATTCGTGGTAACTGGTTTTCATGAAATTAAACATTATTTGCACGATTTCAATTAAACGTTATAAATTTTCGAGATTTAGTTGTTCTTTTAGTGATTACAAAAAAAGCACATTAACTTATCAATTTTTCAAAATTTGATAAATATGAACAAATAATTTAATAACTAGATGCACTGTATCAGTAATTTCATTTCAGTTGTGCGGTGTTTATAGTGGCCGACTATATTTATCATTTTAAGCCTGTAATTTATTGTGTTTGAAAATACTAATTAACTATAAATAGGCCTATAAATGTTGAATTTAACATTTTATATTAAGTATTAGTCGAGTTATTTTGAAAGTTATGATTTATGGCACTCTTTTGATCATAGATCGGAAGAATCGTACATAATCTTCATAAATTTGCAGATATTGTTGCGTCCATTACAGATACTTAACAATTTAATCATCAATTTCAGCCGGACGATGCCCGGGGCAAATTTTCAGTATTGATGATAATCATAATAATAGTGAATTGAGTAAGAGTAGAGTTCAATTTTTTGAACATTTGATTAGAAGTTTTCAGACGCAGCACGAGCATTCAAAAGAAGTACGTGTTTTTTGTAAAGAAAGCAGAATATTTCATTAAATCGTTGTCAATTGAACAGCAGACAGCTTCCCGGCCTCCTTCCGGCATGAAATCCTCAACCGCCGCGAGTCTATCCAGTTTCAGTCGAATCGAGAAGAGCGTAATAATTTCTAGATATTTCATAAAATTGCCCCCCGGCATTGCAGATTGTCTCATATTACATGGATTAATTTAAAGACATATTTATAGCGAAATAAGCATTCATTTCAAGGGTCAATTTCGCTCTTGTAATATGAATAATAAGACTGAAAAGTCGACTTTAAAAGGGGGAATTTAACGGTTTAATCGTTGTCGTGTTGAGAGCTTCCCAAATTATGTCCGAGTAGAATCTGTGCTTATCAATAGTGATTCTTTGAAATTTTAATTGAGAATTCCATTTTGGATGTTGTAAATGGCTAGGAGACGAACAAGAATAAGGAAAAAATGCCTTTCAATTCACGTCTAAATGGAATATTTGATGAATAGCCGTCTTCATCGCTATGCCTTTGTCCATTTGTTTTGTTGAATATTTCAATTAGTATTAAGACTTGTTAATAATTCAAAATTCAACTTATATGGTTGATTTAAATGTGTAGAAAATTTCCATGCATTTTCTAGTTTATATTTTCCTTTTGTTCTACAAATACCAGTTCTATTACAATCAGCCAGTGTTAACAAGACTGAAGGCGCCTCTTGTTACAGAAGCTCACCTTGTCAGTCAGTTCAACTGTAAATAATTCCACTATACATCGTTTAAAGCGCATTATAAGAACCGATACGGTATAGAAAGCGGTCTATTTGCATACACTCGATGATAGAATATTCCGCGAATTATTTAATTGTAAATTTACACAAGTAATTATTTCGAGATTCATTCAAATAAATTAAATTCCCTCACGACATTTTCGTGTGTTTGTTGGACGACTACCACCTACAAGATAAAATCATCGGGTGTCTCATTTAAATATTCATTGGAAACGATCGAAACAGGTTGCTCTTGATTTCACGTACGTCCATAATTCTTCTAGTGGTAGAATCACGCTTTTTAAGACGGTGTAAATAATAATAACGGAGAAGATTTGGGGAAAACGAAATAAACAAATCGGTGAATTATATTAAGAGATTTGTGCTCTAGTGATATATAAAACGAGAAAGATTTCACCCTCTGTTCGTTGCGTATAAACACATAAAACTGTCAGTAAGCTCATTGACTGAACCCCGGGTAGGTCTCACCCTTTTCGAAAATAGATAGAACAGGTATAGTTTATACGAACCAGGTATAAGATTTATCTCGTGTTTTACATAAATCGTCTGTTATAAATATTTTTTTACGTTGTTTTTGTTGTTGGTTTGAATTACAATTCAGTGTGAGTCTAATTAAAGTTGATGAGAACGGATTTTGGGGCCGATAAAATTTCCGAAAGCTTCGCCACCTTAATGAGGCCCCATTTACCCCCCCAACTGTTTTATTATTGTAAATGAGTTGTGTCAGGCTAAATTCGCTTCACTATAATTCGATGCAATTCAACTCGATAACAGGTTCTTCAACATGTTTTAAATTATTGTTAATTTTTTTTAATTTGCCGGTTGTTGGTAAATATTGAAATAAACATTGTTAATAAATTATAGTCGAGTATTTTTGTTGAATGGATAGATTATAAACTCAATTAACTCAATCTACAACGGCTATAACGTGCGCTTATTTTTCACCGTGTTCTCTAATGACTGTTAATTTATAATTCGACCTGTAGATTCCGCAAAATCGTGAATTAATGTCCGTTTTACGGCATTTCTTCGATTTATTTTTAATCTTTTAGAGCCAGTGATTTTATTTCGCGTTTTTGCTGGAGATCTCTATAAATATTTAACGATGCGATTCAAAAAGCCTTATCAAATAACAATAAATCAACATGTTTCTAATAAAGCTCGATTTCTTGCATTTGGCTTTAAATATTTCGAGATGATTATAGCGGAATTTTCGGCAAATCGCGATGATTAACCGAATTTGTTGCCGAACGAAAATTGTAATCAGTCTAGTGGAAACGAATTTCCTTTCGACGAAAAAACGACGAATATTAAACGTTGAATTGAAGGAAAATTGCTGACGACTTTTAAAAGATTTGATGATTAGGCCTGCCATCATTACTACTAGAAATCCGCAATTTCAGTGGAGATATTTCAGTATTTTGTAAGTGAAGATGCGAGTGTATAAAAGGGGAAAACATGCAAAAATAAACTTTACAACTTTAGTGTAAACGTCTCGGAGGTAGTCACAGTAAAAGCTTTGTGAAAGTACGAACAAGCTCGACTATAATTTAGCGCTGAAAAAATCCAACTATTTGTAATTCAAAGACTTTGTTGTGCCTAAAACGAACAACTCCAATATTAAATCGGTTTATTCTCGTATGGGGACGATTTCTAATCCTAAACATTGACATTGTGTGGTATTTTTTTATTGTTGTTATCGTCTCCATTTTTCAGTTGTTTTAAATGCGTACGTCAAACTTATTCAGGCATTACAAAAGCGTACCGCCATACGAAATAATAACAATAGGAAACTTATAACATATGAAAATTCGTTCATTTTTCACAACAGGAGATAATAACATCCACCCACAATGCAAACTGATACTGATTTCTATAGGAATAAAGATAACAAAACCATCAGACAAATCATATAGAGGAGTGGATCGAGATGATACAAGATTATAAATATTTGTAGCCTTTGAATATCGTATTTTATTCACGAAATATTCTTTTTTTTTTGAATTTTAGAAACTACATTCTATTCATGGGATACGTGAAGAAAAAACAATATAATTGGAACATTTTGTACAAGATAATTGTCTCTCAAGTTTCCCATTGTGTTTAGAAACTACCCTGTGTCTTAATGACGTCTAGAGGAGACTCACCTAGACAAGAACTAGACAATTATTGCTTTAAAGAGGGTGATTTGATAAATTCCAGGTCTGTTTAACTCCATTCACAAATCGTATTTGAATTAGACTACATGAATTGGATCATTAAAGATTATTGTTCGGTTATCTAATTGAATTCTTTAAACATGTGTTTATACACGAAAAAACTAATTATTGTTGAGGGAATTCTCTAGAAAATTGTTTACCCGAAAAGATTTGCATAGACATTTATCAAAAATTTCTGGTTGTATAAAATCCAAATGTTGATATAGGAACACAAATGCAATGTTTTAACGGCTGCTAGTGACAGATTTGTAATTAAAATTCCCAGTTTGAGACTAATCACCGTTACAACAACAGACACGCACACATTTATAATACAGACATACATACACACACACCCTTGTGTTTAGTTTTAGCCCTCAACGACGAATTTAAGTTGTACGATAGGGACAAGGACAACAAAACCGTTCTTATTTCCAGCGAAATAATTGTTCTTAAATAACAATCAAATTCAATTAAAAACACAACGACGAAATCTAATCGGAATTTACACTATCACGATATTTTTACTAAAATTCCCCCCTATTTGGATGAGTTGAGAATATTTGATGGTAGTTTTATTCGATTTTATCAACGGACTGGATCTAACCCCATTGGGCCTGGATCTACGGACGCATAAAAATAGATTTAAATACTGTTGATTAACCCATCTAACGATATCATCTTAATTGGTTCTCAGTTTAAATCATTTCATCCCACTAGACCGGTCTTAAATACAACTCATTTGTTGGTTATAAATAATAACAAACGAAAAGATCCAATCAAGTTTATAATAATTTGTTATAAGAGAATTATAACAAAATCCGTTACAACCCCTATACATGATTGTTCTCTGTTCTTTCATAAGTGGATGATTAATTTTATCGTTGTTACAATATTCGACTACACGCAAGATGCGAATTAAGAGTGGAAACATTCATAAAGATTTTTTCAAGGCGCAAGAATTGAATAAATGAACAGAAATGTTTCGCGCAAATATAGAAAAGTTTTAATGCGTTTCAAGCGGCTTAAAATAAAATTTTTTCCTACGCACTTAAACTTTTCAACAACGGCCTTCGAATTTCTAACGATCACAACTAAAGCGAAAATTGTGTAGATGAAACAGTAGTAAAACTAAACTGGTATCACTAATAATAGTTTTTTCTATCATCCCATAAATAAGCAACGATAAGATCATAATAAGAACCTGACCCAATATAATTAGCCGCAACTAGAGGTATTTAATGGTTAGTTTGCACCTTCTTAATGACGAAACTTGTGCAATTCTATGAATCTCTGTAACAGATTATTATTTATAGAGATTATAGTGGAATTTCAGGCGATTTTCTGTCTTGACCGGCCGTTGAAGTCTCCACGTTAATTTATCGAATATCATAATTTTCTTGTAGTATTACGTCGGTATATCGTTAAGAATCAATAAATCGTACGATTCGGGCTTAATTTGTTGTTTTATATTACAATATGAGTCATTTAGGCTATAAAATTCGTGTTATTTAGATTGAAGAATGCGGCTTATCATTACAACCATTTAAACGGATAAGTGTCCGCAGCTATCTCGACATGATGGAAACACAACATTTTTATTGTTTGATATGATTCACACAATTTTAGTGACAATTTCAGCTGGATTTGTTTACGAAACAGGTTGATGCCTTTTCCCACACGTTCGTTACTGTTGATTTCCGTGTAGGTGTTGGCATCTCGCAGTAGGAGCTCTCTAAAAATAAAAAAAAAACCGAAAGAGCTAATTAACGGTTATTACAATTGTTCTACAAAACATCAGAGCGGTATTTGTGTGTTCCCTTATAAGTGTTGTCAATGATTTGTTAAATTTTCGGAGATTATTTGGGAAAATTTCGAGTCTACCCTCTTCTGTGTGGGTACAGTGATCGATAAAATATAGCTGGAAGTATTGTCGAAACGATAAAAGCGCGTGAGAGAGCGTAGACGAAGGTCTTCAGGAATAAATTCATTGTTTTTTAATCAACACGATGATTTATTAGGAGCGTTGTGCTAATGAAAGCCCCAAGTTGGACGTACATAAAGTCAATTATACATGAAACTTGGCTGTATATGGATATACATTAAAGTCAACTGGAAGGACCTTTCTTCAGGATTTATTGTAGTAGTAAGGTGTGGTTGATTTGAAAAACAAATATATGAACGTTGTAGACAGTTGATTGAATCAGTTGCAAATGTCCATAAACACAATTTCTCTCCCATCTCATCTTTTACATACAATTCAATTTCTATTTGATTTTATTTGATGGATTTATTCAGGCGCGTTATTCACAATTAAATCGAATATCTCTACACGATTTTCCTCAAATTTATTTCGATCGTTGCTAATATCGCCACGATTATCGATCGCTGAACGACCGTGCCTGTATATACATTCGGTTAACTTATTGAGCCACAATCAATTTCAGTCGTGAAAATTTTATTAGGTTTACGTCGAGATCGTATCGTTGAATTTATTTCGTTCTTTAGTAATTTATTTATTTCTTCACCCAGATTCGAATTGACAGATCTCTAGATAACAAAATACACTATCACGATACGGTTGAATTTATTTCATAAACGAGAAAAATATGTTGTCGATGGAAAATTATATCGCCGATATTTTATCGATTACCACCATTTCGATAATCATATCGTCGTTTAAATTGCTATAAACACTCGATATTAGTGTTTTATTTTAAATTTTATGTGGAAATATAACCGTTAGGAGTATCTATTTATATTTACAAAGATAAGCGATAAAGGCTGAAAATTTTTATCGATTTTTCCATCGTAATAATCGTTCAATGTTCACTTGAAGACAAACATGTAGGACGATAATTTCATAGCTTTCCTTCTTATAAAACTCAAATGTAAGTTGTAGATCCCAGCTGGATATATAAGGAAGTGATAAATGATAACCATATTTAATCCAATAGACGACAATTCTTCGATTCCACCATAATTTAATTATATAATTTGTTCATATGATTTATGCAATAAACACACTATCCGTTATCCCTCAGTACAATCCAACTTTCAGTTATAACTTAAATTTGGTCCAGTTTAGCCGAGAACATCCAGGAAATCGTATGTAAATTCGTTTAATTATCAACATCCTCATTTCTTAACGTTTAATTGAAGCCTATTCGTTTATAAAGTGTGATCTTGTTACTCTATCATTATCGCGTTTATTTATTTAGTTTACTGGTTTAGTTAAACTAATTGAATATGTTTTGATAAAATTCGATTTTTGTAATAAATTGAAACGATCAACTCAAGTGAATCGGCTAGAATTCGTTACAAATTTGATTAAATTGCCCCATAAATAAAAACTTTCCTCGAGTCTATTTTTTCAGTTGCTGAAATCGATGTGGAAGAATCGTGAAAACTTTGATCCTCCACTCTTTATTATTTCGAAGTTTTTGTTACTAAATAAAGATTTATGTGATTATTTATGTTGAAATCAAAGTTGTGCTCCAATTTTGGTCAGAATATTGTAAGCGTTTATCTTTACAGGTGTTATAAACACCAATTAAGTCTGAAACAAATCCAATTAGTTCCCAGCAAATTTCTTCCTTGTTATACTCGATAATGGCATTATTATCTATTTAAACTGTTCTACTAGCATTGAATTATTAAAGCGGAAACTTTTTAATCAAGTATTTTTAACATATACAGTTTCTAAGTGTTTTCCGTATCTAAATAGATTGATCGAGTGGAAAATCGGCAATTCCTCTTTTTAAAGTAAGAGTTCTCTGTGTTTTCACGATAAATACATGGAATGTTGAGAATCAACACCTGTCCGTTACCGTTTTCATGGGTGATCGGTAAAAAGAAAAAAATCTCCACTATGTCTGTGTTAAAGCTGAAACTTTCGGCGATATATGCCGGAAAATCGAGCATAATTGGGTTAAATATTGGATTTCGGTGTATCGCCCGAAGATTTGAAAAATTGTTTCTTCGAAAACATGCCAATTTTCATAGTGTCGGAAATAGTTGGAAAGAGTTAAAGGAAAGTTTCTTTGCACGTTGTGTGTTCCCGAGGTGATTCATTTCGGTTGGTGTTTGTTACATTTTAGTTGTTAGTCAGTGCACATACATCTATAGAATTGGTAATAGAAAGGATCCTTTCTACAATTCCGAATTCAAAACAGACATTTACAATTATAAAAGTTTCAGCGGTATAGACTGTATTTGCGAGAATTATTGGTGGTTCAACAATTAAAGTTTACCTCCTTTATTATTCCTTATATTTGTTTTATGGAAAATTACCGCAAACTTCTCCAACAACTAGTCGTATAGTAATAGTGCGATTGGAGCGGTGATCCTTGGGGAGTTTTTCCGAGACGATCCGTTTTCATACCCGAAAATTAAACTTATTGTTGAAATCGATATGTAGATTATAATAAATTTGGAATATGTCCGTATAGATCTGGATCTAGTCCAATAAACTTCAACCGAAAGTCTATTTAATCCAAATACAACGTACATATACAATAAATAGCTGTATTCATTATACAAACATGCTAAATTATTCAAACTTGAAGCTGATTCACGTAATAGAATTTTCGATTAGGTTCTCTATTCTGTGAAATTGCCTTTTTGAAGGCTAAACGCATTTTCGGGACATTAGAACTAGTTGAGTGGCGCTGACTGTAATCACGTCTTGGATTAATTTCCAAAATCGAGAGAAATTGAAATTGCCTTAGGGTACCGTTGAAAAAGATCCACTTCTCGTCAAATACTAACCTATTTTGGTTACCAAAAAATAGGTTGCTTTAGCTGCGATTTTCAGATAAACTGAAAGAACAATTCAAAATATAATAAGTCCCAATTGTAGAGCTAGTTTTAGTCTGTTTATTCACACGATTTCATTTGATTTCGTTAACTTTATTGGTAGAAATATGGATTTCAGTAAAACCGTGCTTCTATTCTGAAAAGGTAGTTTTTCTGGAAAATTCAGTGGATTTTTCCAATAACCACATAATCTAGGTGTAGAATTGCCCTTAAAATCGACTGAGATGTTAACCATTTTGATATCTGTTATCGATTTCCCCCTTTGTCCGCAAAATTGCCCCCATTGTGTGCATATATTAGTTCTTAATTGTGGAACGTTTATCAATAAATAGCCGACACGTATAGGTATGGGGAAAATCTATAATTTGGTGGGTTATCTTTTTCTGACATGTATATGCGTGTTTAGTCAGTTTTCGAGGCATGTATTGATGAAAATTGTTCGATATATATGCGCCTATTGTCTGTTAGAAATACAATAAACTATTGTCAATATGTTTGGTTAAATTATGACAGATGTATTCATGTGTGTGGCGTATCTAAATGTTTAAAATAAACAATTATTGGTGTTGATAATGTTTCAAAAACTAATTTCAACATTAATTCACATAAATGGTTGATTCCTAAATGAACAATCGGGTTGTTACTGTTTTTATTAGCGGAAAAATCAGCTGTTAAATTTCAGATTTATTCTAATTTCAGTACAACTCAACACGAAATCAATTAAAAACCGGGTTTTCTTTAGAATTTGTTAGTCATTGACTGCCCATTCAACTTAGTTGTTTGATAATTTTAAAACTAGAAAGATGACAACTTTGACACCTGTAGACAGTAAAAATAACCAAATATGTTCGTTTGTGAGCCGATGATTTCCCCATAAGAAGGCGTCAGTATAGATTGAATATAAATTTGTATATTTATATCTTTTACACGGTAAATGTCGTTTTGAATGGATGTTTATTAGAGTTAAAAGAATCAACTTTCGGCCCTATTAAACTAGAATAATGCAATTCGATCTGTTCTACCTTGATGACCACACACACACTCACAAATATGTTAAATCCAACACGCAACTGTTACAATATACGGAATTTATTCAAATTAACACATTAGAGAGTTTTCTGTTGAACAAAATATAAATTTAATTCGTTTAAAAATGTTTATTCGCTCAATATCTTCGGATTATTGTTGTAAAAGTTAATTACTGTTGGTTTTACATATAGTAGGATTTGATCCTCGAACAGGATGGTTATTTTTCTTGTCGCGATGTTAAAGTCACGTTGAAATTTACAATTCTCTCGTAGGCTGATAGAGCCATAAAACTCTATACTTATATACGCAATGATAGATTATTTTTGATAGTTTACGATACGATAGAGAGGATTCTACAATTTTAATATCCGTCTACAGTTACCTCGAAAATAATCAGATAATTATTGGAGATATTCCGGAAAATTAACAACCCTACCGGAGAATTTTTGATAGATTTGGAAGGTGTTTTCAGTTGGTTATAACCTGCGAGAAAATCATTGGAAAATTGAGAGTAACGGCTGAATTATAAAGGAAAATTCGATAAAAATTCTACCACCACGATTGTCCTCTGTAATTTAGAAATCAAACTGCGTTTTCCAAAAGAAAATCGCTCTTAAATACTCCTTGAAATGCTCTTTCTAACGGCGCCTAATTCGCTGCAATAACTCATCAAACAAGCGAGTTATCGATTATTAAAAATATCTTTCGACACTACTCTAGATGCTGATTCTAATACTATTTAATTGCGCTACTTATCAAAAAAGTGATGGATTATGAAATATTGTCAATTTGCGTAAGTAAATCTAAAATTATTCCAGAAGTTCAAGTTTCAGTGGATTCGTATTTCTCGAATATTAGTAATTGTTAGAAGCGTAAACAAAGCTTTCAAATTTTGCGGAAATTCCGCAATTACCAAACCAGAAACATAAATCCGTATCTCTAATAATTATCAAATATTAAATATCAATCGCTGATAACATTGCTGTTAACCCCCGAATAGGATTTTATTTATTTCAATTAAAATACCGGTTAGTTAATGATCTGAAAACTCTAACACGGGGATTAAATTGACCATCAACAGACCGGGATTAGGATTGTGAGCTTAACATTTCAAGAACACCTAAAGCCCCTACTTGTGTATGATCCAATTGGACGATGATAAATTCTAAAGAGACAAGCATCATCAAATAGAAAAAATTTATAATTTCACAGCACGTATTCGAAAAACCAGAATCAATTTGATTGGTAAAGTATACGAGAAAGAATTGTACACAAATCGATTTTTCAATGGGTTTATTGTTATTGTGTCATAAGCTAAATTGATTGATGCAAATTTACATAGAGATTTTTCAATCGACAGAAACCAACAATAACAACAATAAGTTATTTTTGGTTTTTCGAGTTTGATTGATTGTTGGATTCTTCGGTTAATTTTCGCTGGAATGGGGCGAATTCGATGATAGTCCTTGAAATATAGCGCCAATTCGAGGGCTTTCGTGCAGACTATACACGCGTACGCAGGCTAATTTCTAGGAGGGCCCTCGGAATATTTGAACAAAATTTAGGGCCGAAACTCATCCGGAAATCAAATTTATGTAGCGTTTTTCAATAATCTTACACTTCCGCGTGGCGCACCAACTTATATGATTAATCAAATCGATTCTGATTGTCAGCCCGAATTATATTCGATATTTCGTCAACTGTGCCTCACAATCAATGCGATTATGTAATTGATTAATCGTGTGGAACGAGGCTGTTTTAATAACAACCTGTCGACAATGCACTTCGATGTTTATAAACAGTAATTTATTGTAATTTATAACAGATTTGTATGTAGGCGTTTTGGTCCTACGATCTGTTTATATTTATAAACATATGGATGCTCTTCAATTTGATTAATGCCCCTTTAAAAATGACGAAATCAACAATTAATAATACAGTTTTTTAAGCGACTCTTAGTTCTTAATTGTTAAATATTCAGCCTCAATTAAAACTAAATTCGACTACCGGTTAAGCCACAGGGCGGCCAAATCTACAATAACAACAGCTCTAATTCGATTTGTTTGCGTTAACTTTCAATTGGAGCTAATTTTCAAATAATACCATCAAATTCTAGTTTTTCTAATTAATTTCCGAAGTGTTAAACTTAACAGAACTCTATCCTTCTTAAACTGCCCCGTTCCGACCAAAATCGGCTCCATTGTGCAGCTTTTATTAAAGCGAAATATGCCTCTTAGGGTGGATTTATGCCTTCTTTTGCCTACTATTGTCGAAATACATTCGTTATTATACAAATGTCCTGTAACAATGTTTCAAAAACACAATGTTCTTTAATGAAGTTAACATAAAAATGAACAGCTTTACGTATAATAAACTACTCTGTAGTCTTATTTCTTTATAACGGAACATTAGAAGGATTACGAGTTGTAGTAGCGCCTTAGTGGCGACTAAATTTGCATAAAATATTTCTTATAATCGTTGTAATTTATTTTATTTCGAATCTAGTGTAGTTATTTAAACAGATCACGATTACGGTAGGGATTTTTCGAGAATACAACGTTGTTTTCTTCTATTTCTACAAGTCTTAATAAAAATAATAACCATTATATGAAATGACTTGGTATTAATTTTTACATCAATATTCGTTATTATTTAGTGTTAATCCGTTGTAGAGAATTGGTGGCCATTAATATTTGTCACAATATTTCGTTTGTAACGAATAAAATTTATTTTCTTGTTATCAACATCCTTTATTCTTTCTACCACTTCTTCGTCTTCTTCATCCTTTTATTATAACCATTGTAATTGTTCCCATCATTTAAAATGATTGTTCGTGTAATGTTTTTATGTCTTTTAATGAATAGTTGGAACAAGTATGCCATCAATAATCGAACTGATTTACTATTGTCATAAATACAATAATAATCAGGCGATTATTTAGAGAGTTTCGCAATCAAATCGTAAATGTAACGGTTCTTTTGAACGGTCTTTCCGACAAAACTGTAGATGTTACGGATCTCTGTTTCTGGTTCTGCAACTGCGCAATTTCCGCAAGTTTGGGAGTTCTGTTTCTGAGCCTTTTCAAGCGGATTTATAACGGAAATACGACTTGAAGGTCTAAAGTTTATTTTATTCGATCCTGTACCTGCAATTAATAATCGATATCTCGCTTGTTTGATGATATATTGTAACGACTCAAACACCATTAGAAAGAGCAGTTTAAGAAGCATCCGAAGATGCATTTTGTTTTCAAAAATTCCGATTGAATTCTGAGTTATCGAGGATAATTTTGGAGCATGTTTTCTCAAATTTTTCCATATTTCCCTTATAATTTTGTAGATATTATCGATTTTTCAATGTTTTTCTAACAATGTATACCAAATTAGAAAAGTTTGTAAGACCTTCACGAAATTTCTCAATAGATTTGTTAATTTTCCGGGAAATTGTCCAAAACTTGGGGCATGTATTAGATCTTTTCTTCGATTCTGTGTTTGAAAAATGCTGATTTTGAATAATCGATATCTCGATTGTTTGATAAGCTATTGTAATGAAAATAGTAGTATTAGAAAGAGCATTTCAATGAGTATCTAATAACATTTTTATTTTAGAAAATTCTAGTTAAACTTTGAGTTACAGAAGAAAATTTTGGAACATGTTTTTCATATTTTACGCTATAATTTATCAAATATTGTCGATTTTTCAATGATTTTCTCACAGTATATACCAAATTGAAAAACTTTTCAAGACCTCCAACTTATTGTTCAATAGATTTGTTAGTTTTCCGAGAAAATGTCCAAAACTTTGAGCTTTTTCTTCGATTCTGTGTTCGAAAAATGCTGATTTTGAATAATCGATATCTCCCTTGTTTGATGAGCTATTGTAATGAATACAGTAGCATTAGAAAGGGCATTTCAAGAAGTATCTACGAACGTTTTTTATTTTGGAAAATTCCAATTAAACTTTGAGTTACAGAAGAAAATCTTGGAACACGTTTTTCATATTTTCTCCTATAACTTATCGAACATTGTCGATTTTTCAATGATTTTCTCACAGTATATACCAAATTGAAAAAGTTTTTAAGACTTCCAACTTATTTTGTTCAATAGAGTTGTTATTTTTAGAGAAATTGTCCAAAACTTAGATCTTTTCTTCGATTCTGTGTTTGAAAAATGCTGATTTTGAATAATCGATATCTCCCTTGTTTGATGATCTATTGTAATGAATGCAGTAGCATTAGAAAGAGCATTTCAAAGGAGTATGTAAGAACGTTTTTTATTTTGGAAAATTTTGATTAAACTTTGAGTTACAGAAAACAATCTTGAAACATGTTTTTTTCATATTTTGCGCTATAATTTATCAAATATTATCAATTTTTCAATGGTTTTCTCACAGCATATACCAAATTGAAAAAGTTTTTAAGACCTCCAAGTTATTTTTCAATAGATTTGTTATTTTCTGAGAAATTGTCCAAAAGTTAAGCCTTTTTCTTCGATTCTGTGTTCGAAAAATGCTGATTTTGAATAATCGATATCTCCCTTGTTTGATGATCTCTTGTAATGAATACAGTAGCATTAGAAAGGACATTTCAAGAAGTATCTACGAACGTTTTTTATTTTGGAAAATGCCAATTAAACTTTGAGTTACAGAAGAAAATCTTGGAACACGTTTTTTATATTTTACGCTCTAACTTATCAAATATTGTCGATTTTTCAATGATTTTCTCACAGTATATACCAAATTGAAAAAGTTTTTAAGACTTCCAACTTATTTTTTTCAATAGTTTTGTTATTTTTCGAGAAATTGTCCAAAACTTAGGGCTTTTTCTTCGATTCTGTGTTCGAAAAATGCTGATTTTGAATAATCGATATCTCCCTTGTTTGATGAGCTATTGTAATGAATGCAGTAGCATTAGAAAGAGCATTTCAAAGAGTATGTAAGAATGCTATTTATTTTGGAAAATTCCAATTAAACTTTGAGTTACAGAAGAAAATCTTGGAACACGTTTTTCATATTTTCTCCTATAACTTATCAAATATTGTCGATTTTTCAATGATTTTTACAGAGTATATAGTCAATCAGAGAGATTTTCGAATTTCCAAAAAATCCTCCAATAAGTCAGTTAATTTTCGGGAAAATTGATAGAAACTGAAGAGCCTACATTACATCTTTTTCTTCAATTCAGTTTAAAAAAAATCAATTTTTAATAGTCAATATCGTAGGCAATGAAGATCTATCAGCTTTTTTTTAAAATTCCAATCGAACCTTGAGTTATTCGAGTCATCTCTGGGAAAACTTTAGGGACGCGTTTTTTTTTAAAATTTATATTTTCCCTTATAACTAATGAAATATCGATTTTCCAATAATTTTCTCATATCTAACAAATGTTTCAGAAATTTGAAACTGTTAGTTTTCCGGAAAACTGCTGAAAAGTTATCAATTTTATTTCAAGTGTTTTTTGTATTGATTATTTTATTTTCGTTTCTGTTTCTCATTTCGCTTTGATTTCCGTTTCTGTTCAGTTTCCTCTTTCGTTCCTATTTCCGTTAAAATAAATGTTTAGAAATCTGATTCCGATTCTGTTGCTGTTACGCACTTCCGTAATATCTCTGAAAATAACGCAATTTTCCCCAATTAGTAACACGATACATTGTTCTTTTACCGGGTACCTATACTAATTTTAAACTTTCCATAATTATCTATCAAGGGTATTAATAGTGAAAGGTCAAAATTAGGATGTGGGTCGAGTTTTCTGTAAAATTGGAAATGTTTGGAAAGTTTCCACCTTTATAATATTTATCGATTATTTGGTTCTTTTACAAGTTTATAACAATTATTGTAATAATATAATGCGATAGTTGTTGGTTATTATTATTCAAATTTTCCATGTAAAATATTTGAAATTCCAACACGACAAGTTTCATATCGCAACATAGAAAGCATCTTTAAAGGATTCACTATCATCTTTGACAACCTAATACACTTTAATACACTATTCGAGTTTATACACGAAACACATTATTCTCAATATATTCAATAAACTCAACGTACGTCTTGAACTACACGGTATTGAGTAAATACACATGGATATTAGACACTTTAGTCTCTTTTCTATGTTGTTAATATCGTCTGATTTACTATGTTATTTAACACGGTTCGTTATTAAAATTCGACCTTTTTTCGTAATATTCGATAGGGTATTGTTGCAACACTGAAAAAATGCACATAGAAATCGCGTTGAGATAGGATCAAGCTACGACAACACATCTACAGACACAATATTGAACACAACAAGCCATTCATCTTCCCATTCGGGATATATCACTCATAGAGACGTATGTTGAGTGTATGGGGTATTTGCCGACCTGTCATCTTGATTGATTACCATTAGATAGATCGTTAGTTGGTTGATTTTAATCGAAAAATTGTTAAATATTCCGAAATTTTGCCAAATACCGATCAAAAAATCCATCAAACAACCCAAAATCCCGGTCAAAAGTTTTACAAAACCTTAAACAGACAGAATGTTCAGCATAGTTCGGCGTTTCTGGGGAATCTCGACAAATAAGAAGGTTAGAATTCTAGTTATGCCAGTTTACCAACCCATTTGGCGCGAATTTCGAAATTTACAAAATGCCATTAGAACTGAATCGATCCGATGGAATTCAATCAAAATTAGTGAAACATGCTCGTCTGGAGGCCTTTATTGCGCGTTTTTCCAGACGGAACCCTCGTCATGGCGCCAGAATCACTGTCACAATTCCGATAATCTATGAAAGTGCGTAATTGTAAGTAGATTTGGGTCAGATTTTGGTTAAGTTCGTGAATTATTATCGATTAAAATTTTCGTGTACGACTATAATTTTGTTTCGTGTTATTTTTGCTATGATTGTTGCTTGAAACTAAAACTTGACTGATAGCATCTTTAATAAATTGGAACTTTGGTAATTTTGCTCCTCTTAAAGATTTTGCAGTTGTTGGAAATTCATTAAACTTGAATGAAGTTTGCGTGTTTTTACTCATTCGGTCTCATTTTTTTTTAATTGAAACAGAGTTATGTGTTTATGTCAAAGTTCAATCAATTTTCCAAGCGGTTTAGTCGAAATCGTTCAAGTACTTTGCCACTATTGAATGATTTACGTTTCGAGATTTTGTTGTTTATTTGAACTAAATTATCGAATAACATGCAACCTGATATTACAATTTTTATTTTAATAATATACAAGTTTCATGTTTGAGAAAATCCATGTAATTCTCAAACATTAGACTTGTATTCGATAGTAGAAATAATCATTATTACAATCGAATGATTATATTATTCGCATTATTATCGGTGATTGGGAAACAAATACGAGGAATAAGAGAAGTGCTTGTAAAAAACTTGAAATTTGTAGTAGAAGAAAACGGGTAGGAGCTGAAAAAATGCACGATTTAACGAGGTGAAATTTGAATATTCCCAACGTCTGTCATAAAGAATAGAGTCAATGGTGGTTTTCTGCTTCCGATAACAAACGTCCATGGAATTTTAATTGGATTGGAAATCTATATCAACCACGACGACGGAATATCAAATATAAATGCACCAATATTATGAATGTATGTGTGATTCTTAATAATCATTTGTCTGAAAGCAAAGGAAGCCACCAAAGGAGTCGTTTTAATCCGTCCGTTCATTATTCAATTTATAATTGTTTCTTATTTAAATTAAGCTAGAAAATCAATAAACAACTATTGATCTTCGTGGCTTTATTCCAATCTAATCGAATTTTTATTGGGGCCATACATCGTGTCCAATTCATAGAGAAGGAATTCTGGTTTTATCCGTTCTATTTGCATTAGACGATAACGAATAATTTGTATTTTTCTATCTCTAAACCGGAAAATTGTAGATACGAAATTTTCGATAGAATTCTAGTTTGTGCTATTTTTTTTGTATGTACGCTTCTAGTCTCTGTATAAACAAAATCCCAGTCTGATGGCATAATCTTGTACGGATAAATCCCAGTGTTGTCCCTAGTTGGGAAGCTTCGATGAATATTTGATAAGTGATCCGACCGACCCGTAACCCAAAACTGGCTGCTCTAAGCATCTGCCAATCGACATTTATTGCTTGAAAACCAACTAACCAACTAAATATTTGGGAATTGTCCTGGCCAATTTATGATTAACTTGACCGATTTACAACGAATCGATCAATACAGCAGGAATTCCGTAATAATTCCCCAAATTTCGAAGAGTTTTTAATTTATCGTCGACACTAATCGCTTGTATTACATCGGAAAATTGTCGATATGTTTTATTGCTTATTTATAGCGCCATTTGTTTAGAGTTGAGTTTATTAGGAATTATCACGAAATTAACTCTTTCGGTTGTGGATAATTTTAAAGTGAGTAGTTTTATTCGGATCAAAGTAGAACAAGATCTCCTGCTGGCTAGTTGGTAATGTTGCACACAGCAGGGCTTAAATCAAAATCATCTCCCAAAATTCGTGTAATAAATAGCCTTTTTCCGGGCGATACCTGCCTAGAAATAGGTCCAATAAATTGAATTTTGAAGTTTGACAATTGTTCAACAAGGAAACGACATTTAAACTGTTTTACTTTTCGGAATTCTGTACAAGTACAACTAATAAATTAGTTTACGTGTCGTGAAATGTCTGTTTTAGAATTGTGTGTGTGTTGGAACGTCGATACCATCCTCTGTCTTGTTGTCAAAACTCGGATAAATATTGGAAATGGTCGGAATGGAAAAGCAAGGGAGTTGGAGATTTTATCGGAGAATTGATGAATTTATTTCGAGATAGTATGTTGATGTAGTAGTATTGAAAGAACGCCAAAATTGTAATCAGTGTACGCTTTCAAGAGCATCTTCGTGTGCGATAATTACAAATCAAAGCGAGATATTCAAATCTATCATATTCGAAACAATGAGTCTTTCATTAGAGAGTGTTAATCGGGCACCTGTTCTTTTAAAATCCGATTAATTCAATGGAAATTTTATTCAAATCCATGCTAACTAATTAGAAATTTTATTGACCATTTAAATTAACCACTAGATGGTAATTCTCTCACCCTTGATTATCCCTTAGTTAAAGGTCAAACTGTCCATTTGATTTGAATAAGGTGAACGGAAACTTGTAAAATTAGGCGAATACACGATGTTGAGGTCGAGTACGACCATATATCAACCCGGACCGTGTGCAGATCTTATCGATAACTGGCTTAAATACCATTGATAACATCAACTATAGTGGGTAAATGTTATTACGCGCTTGATTCGACCGAAATTCAGCGACATTTAAGGGTGGAAGAAGATGAAGAAAAAACGACAGGGTAGTGATTCTAATGTTGCAACAACTACGGAAACTAATTTCGAGTTTATCCATCTAGGCCTAATTGTTATTTAATGAGTATTCCAGCGTTACGGAAGGATTTACTTGAATATTCGCTACGGCAACAAGAATTCGCTATTTGTTTAGAGAAAGAAGCTCCAGGTGGGTGCTGCAGTAGAGTCAATATTTTCAAAAACGTATCAAAATAACATACGCTCACGTTGTCTGAATTTAACCCTAATGGGAAAACTTTAAATGTTTGGAACAATTCTAGAATTCCTCCCTTGCATATTTCCCTTTGATCACGCATAGAACAGAATTAGAATAATAGATTATTGTCAAATTAACTAAAATTCGATAGTTTTTTTACAAACTGAAAAACCGTCTAGTTCTCTATTGATTCCTCTAATTAAATTCCCTTTAATAAGTGTGTATTCACAGTTTGGCGACTTTACATAGATCTTAATTAAAAATTAATTAAAAACGTTGTAGATGGTGAGCTGATAGACTGATAAACTATACGTATTTGAATTATTACAGCTAATTCTCGAAAGGGGTGGTGGTGGTTGAAGACAACAGGGGTTGCAGTTCTATAAAGTAACAAACCACAAATCTTGTTGGAATCACGTCTTACCTACAATTCATACCTTAATTGCTGGTAATATTTTTAAACAACACGACACAATCCATTAACTCAGTAGAATTGGCAGATGGAAACGAGAATATTTACGATTTGGGGAAAAATTGATGATAAAATTGAAAGGGGTTGTGGATTTAAGGGTCTGATTGAACTCGTGTTAAAAATGGAAATTTGGACGATTTCTCGTTGATTTTTTATTGAAAATTCTAGTTTTTGGTCTTGTTCAAAAGGGCATTTCAAGCTGTATAAGAGGAGTGTTATAATTTTGGAAAATCTTGTGGAAATTTCGAGTTATAGATAAAAATCTAAAAGCATGTTTTTTTTTAATTTTCTTCCATACTCGGGAAAGATCAATTTGTTTGCAATAAATATAGGACTTAATTGAAAGAGGTTTTCAAATATGTGAGAAATTTTCCAATCACTCTGGTAGTTTTGCTGAAAATTAAGAAATTCCAAAAGCTTTCCTTGCACAATTTTAAACAGAAAATTAAATATCCCATTTTCTGAAAGCTTATACGTGGAAAATTCATGTAATAGAAGCCGAATTTTTTGAAAATTCGTGGAAAATCATGGGGAAATTCGTTAGCCATTTCCACCTGTTAAACATAACTGTTTTGTTTTGAAATTATGGTTTAGTTATGTGAAAAGGTTTCGTATTTGCATAGAAAAATTGCTTGAAAACAGCCTTTTTTCCAAGAATTTTCAAACATTTTATATTTGGCGTGGATTACGTGAATTTTCCAGTTTTCCGAAAATGTGACATTCAATTCTCTGTCTAAAATTCTGGAAGAAAACCTTCAACAAACGTTTGTCATTTTTCTTAATTTTCAGGAAAACTACCAGACCGATTGGAAAATTTCTTAGATAATTGGAAATTTGCAAACAAACTGATATAAGTTGAAGGGGAAAATTAATCTATATTTAACTCAGAATTTCCTCAACATTTTCGAAATCTATAAAGTCTCTGTTGTGTAGCTTGAAGTGCCCTTTCGAACAAGCCCAAAAACTAGAATTTTCGATGAAAAATGAACGAGAAATCGCTCGTCAAAGTTCTAGTCCGGCTGCTTAATGAAAGAAAACAAACAATAATTGTGTTAATGGTAATTTCTATTTGTTCATTACGTTCAAGTATGATAGAAATTTTCTATTTACACAAGTTTATTGGAGAATCTTCCTGGAAATGCACTGGCACTCGCTCAATTAAGTCAATCTAGTAAAATTGCATTGCCGTCGTTTATTGTTTCTCTACTTCATTTCCTCGTTCTAATGTTCAAATTCAAATCACTGTAAAAATGTGAAAAATTCGAAACAAGAACAAACAAAACTCCTCTCCAATGAGTGAGTTCAATTGGTTTGTTAGTTGATCGGCTTCTTTAATCGTTGTTTTGTTAGAAAAATTCGAAATTGGCGAGATTCTTGGCAATTTTGAACGCCCGAGGAGCGGCGCCCGTTTTGTTTCTAGATGATGTAAAGTTGCAATTCTAATTTTCCATTTATTCCGACTATAATTTTCCTTATGTTGTCATTTTAAAATAAAGTCGTTGTCTTTATGGAAGTCTTTGAAAATTCCAACAGTGTTCCCAGGTACAATATACATAAGTTGTTTCCAAAGTTTCCAACTGTATCATAACCGGTTGGTATAGACTAAACTTTTCAAAACGTGTTATAAATTTTCAAGCACCATAAAGATCATATTTGCATTTTTCTTATTGTTCATTTTACAACAAATAAGAACAAAAATCACGCGTCAATCAGTTTTAGAACAGTCATTAGAATTAACGGTTCTCGCTCCAATTCTTCGATAAGAGGTCTTTCCTTTTGCCGATATTTTTTTCGTAAATAGACCTGTAAGGCAACAAAATTCGATGGCTTGTTAAAAACGATCTGCACTCACACTTCCTCTATATTTTTCGTCGTCTTCCTCTCCGACTTTTATTCCACGCCGTTGATTCGTAGATGGAGACGTTCACATGAACAACCGTCAAATAATCCATGGTGCGCGTAATTTTATTTACAGATAAAATATAGACGAAAATTTTACAACTTGTCGTAAAATCTCTTTTGATCAGAACAAGTCCATGTTGTTGATAAAACGATTTTCGGATTAGAATTGCGGCTAGTTGTCGCGAACTATTTTATTTATTCGTGCGAGTTGGGGAAGAATTAAAATTTGTCTGTTTTCAGGTGGAATTTATGGCATTTTCAACCGACAATTTCGACAATAAATGAAGGAAAATCCGATGAAAATGAACCGTTCAACGATGACCATCATTCTTCTCCTGGTAAGTTTCGAATTTTAAATATCGCCAAATACGGGAAATTTCAACGAGCTTTGCCACCGATTAGGCCGCACATTTCCAACACAGTTAAGATGACGATGGACGTTGTCCATTTAACGTTTTGTATATGGCCGGTATGTGTATGTGGCCTGTCCAACTGCCTGCAACAGTTGTAGTAATGTTGTCTGAATTACGTTGCTGTGGTTAAGGGTAGTTTCTGATGTTCCGGAATGTTGAAGACATTTTATTCCTTCAAGTTGAGCTCACTCGTAAAACTAAATTCGGTCGGCTACATTTATAACATGCTTAAATTTAACAACGGTAGATAAATACCTCTCGATCGTACCATTTAAAACGACAAAAACGAGACGATTGAGACGACATTATTGCAATAAATAAGCCGCCGATACACTGAAATTTGGCCGACCAATCAATATTACATCTGTAAAGTTCTCCGAGACGTTCTACTTAAATCCGAGTAATTATTGAGAATGTTTCAATAGTTGGAAAATCTATAAAAAACAGACCGGGGGCGTTTAGATTGATTAATAATAAAGCCAGTCTAGCGTCCTGTATGGAAGAAACACTTTCGACGTCTCTTTGAAACCTGAAACAGAATGAAACTTAGTCACTGAAACGCTGAATAATTTAGAGAGTTTGACATGAAAAGCAAAAGGAAATGTACTTTAAACAATTCTCTATTTAGAAGCTTCAATTTTTACAATTTGGCTAAATATCAATATTTTTTTGTTCGTAAAATTGGCCCCGGGGAGATTCTACGACCTACTAGAGAAGAAAATTGGAAATCCTTCAAAGAATACCGGGATAATTTATTATCAGGCTCTATTAATTTTAATAAAATCCCATATAGATGTCCTATAATTATTTCCAATTGATTAAAATATATAAATTTTCCTTTTTTCTAATTACCTAAAAGAGGCCGTGATTAAGAAACAGACAAATTTTAAATTGGTCGTCGTTAAATATTTGTTTTCGTTCAATGATAATGTTCAATAAATTAGAACGCCTCTGCAGTGATTCAAATAAAAATTGAAGAATTTTATTAAAAGAAAATTATATTTAAATGGGTTCTTTATGTTGTTATCCGGTTGGAATTTTAAGAAAATTTAAATTAATCGTAAATTAGCTGGAAAATGTTTCTAGAATTTCCAAATTGGTAGTCCATTAAAAACACAATTTTTCGACCTAAAATGGATACAAATTCCGATTTAAACTGCATATTTCGCCCCAATAAATCGTGGTGAATTTTAAAAAATCGCCCTCCGATCCGGCTCTATTTTTATCAACACCCTTATCGAAATCGATTCTATTTCGTTGATAGATTACAGAAGAGTGGCGTTTTTTCAAGAATTGTTGCACGGTTCCTAAAAAATTTACGATTGTGCCGAGCCAAATCGATAACAATACTGTTATTACAACGTCTGTTTTTAATGCCCGTTTAATTTGATTCTTGCGGTGGCAATCGCCCCTATTTCGTCCAATTTTACACAAGGTATGGAAGTAATGACTGCAAAAAAACGGCCATAAATATGTATAAGTTTGATAGTAATATTGCTCCAAACGACTAAATACTGGTGGTTTTTTGTCTTGTTTCGTTCTATGAGTACGCTGTTTCGACTCAAAACTAATAAATGAAGTCGAATTTTAAAAGGGAAGAAGTGGTAGGACTACACAGTTTATGATATTAAAAGTTTTCGAAGCTTTTGAAATTAGTTCCGGAAGAATGAATTTCTTGTACGTTCTACAAGCGATGATGTTTTATTAACTTTAAATTGAAACTAAGTGGTCTACTTATCTATATATACGGCTTCTATTATTATCGGATTTTCTTTATTATTTGAACGATACCGCTTTCGGGTGGTTGGTTAAACGATCAATAAACAGAAAGGATTCAATATGGGACAATTATTCAACTTATTGATAAAATATTATTAGAATGTTGATTGAAATTGGCGGGAACAAGGGTTGGAATTTACTTTGATATTGTTAATTCCGCCTCGCAGTCATGTTTACCTTCCGTCACACCTAATTTTGACGAGCAACCCACCAGTTATTTAGACTCAAATTTCGTTAGAGCAACAGTAGTAATTAAAATGGCTCATTATGGGTTGTGTAGACAATAGAAAATCCTGAATGAGACCGCAACAAATCCGAGTGATGCACTAGTTGTCGCTTGTACACAATTGTAGTTGTTGCATCCTTGTATTGTCCTCTTTAACAATAATGTAGACCTTTAGTTTTACGAGTCGATTTGTTATTAAGCATTCCACTAAGGTTTTTCATCAAATCTAATGTTGTTCCACTCGGAAACTAGCAGTATTGACCGTTATCAGGACTGTAAAATTTATTAGCTGTTCACAGCTATAACGTTCAATCCATTTTCAAGTAGATTTTATGTACATTGTTGTGTATGCGATTGAATTTTTTCTCAAACGACAAGATTTTCAAAGATTCCATTAAGATATATCGCTGGTAGTTTTGCTCAATTTATAGCTTGTAGCAATCTCCAAGGCTGGATGATGAAGTGTTTAAAAAAAAAAACTGCTGAAAGATGTGTATAGTGGAGCTTCTGCCTATGCGACTATCAATCATTTCGACGTTTGTGTTGGCTGTACTGATATAAGCTTAAATATGTGTTTGTGTAGGTGGGTGATTGTTTATTGGGGATGTGTGCGAAATTTGTTGGAATTTCCATTTCCGAGCCGATGCATTTATCTAAAAGCACTACCAGCATAAGATGATTAAGTCTTGTGAGAATAATAGCGTTGTTCGTAATTTAAAAAGTCATCCAGAGTCAAACTTTAAGCCATCGTACACTATACAAGCTCAACTCTTTGTATATAAAGAACTTTCTTCATACAAAGTCTTTGTTGTTGAACTTGCGGTCTCGCAGTCACTTAGTTAATTGTCTTCGTTTTAACAAATAAATTTCTTCGAGACGCTGTATTCACAACCCTCTTTATACATACGGTTTTTTTCCCTCCTATTGTCTTGTATTAACATTGTCAAATTAGCGATAGAGTTTGTTTAGTTCTTAACATATTACAAAAGAAATATTTACTCAACTAACATCTACATTCGGTTAGTTTATTACAATATGAATATGTATGTAATTAGTTATATAGTAAGTTGAATAGCGAATAATATAAGAGCTTGAGGATGATCCTTGTAATGTACGATGTTGCATTGTGGCTATTGACACGTTAAGCAACTTTATCAATTAATTTTGGTCGGTCCCTTGAGCTTTAAAGATGACTCGTGAAACCTAAATCAATTTCTCATCAGGTCCCGAATATAGAACTTTAGAAAGCCGGCTTACTATAGACATAAGAAAATACCGATACTCACGTACAATATATGTACATATAATAAAATTAGATTTTTTCCGTTGATTCCCTCTATATTGATTTGAATTGCTCACAGCTGTGACCGGTTGGAATTTAGTTAGCTTTTGGTAAAATTTATCTCGAGTCGGTTATAGAATCGTAATTTTAATCGTTTTATAAATTGATATGGAACATTAACATAATGATAATAGAGGGTATTCTTTATGGTCACGAATTTCGCTGTTTTCATTTTCAACTTTTACAGTTGATATATAGCGATTCATCTTTTCTAAGGTGACAGGTCAATCTGTTTGTGTCCCTTGGCGCATGTTACCTACCCACCATCTCTCTATCCACAGTTCTCTAGTGTAGTGACCTGAATGATGATGATCATGACGACGAAGACGGCGGGGTTGTCGATACACAATCGCCCCCATGTCAGCGATGGCCAACGTCTGGCATTGACAAGTCCGTCGTCTTTCTATAAGCCGATACAACGTCCTATATCAAAACGATCGACAAGCCACCATAAATCGAATCGGCGACAAAACCATTAACTTAATTTATTGAATAAACATAAGCCCGAAATCTTCAATATTAAATCGCACCTGTTTCGTTCGAAATAAATCGATCCGGACGTGCTTTATTTGATCGATTCCCTGCATTATAATCGCCAGGAAAATAATCGGGAAGCTCCTTGTTGGATTTTAACCAATGTAAACCCGGATTTATCAATCTGTTGACTCGAATTCAAAGTTGAAAATAGAACAGACTGAAAAAATAATCATTCAGCTTTCAGTATCAATAAATAAATAGGATAGTAGAGGGAGCGGTTGTGAAAATTTTATGTGACAATCGGGGGGTTTCTATGATATACCTTTGTAGGGAAAATAAACAAAACTCTAAATTCGAAATATTTAGTTTAACGTGATTTTTTCTAGAGCTTTATCCAAGAGTTAGTCCATCGATTAATATTCATGAAAATGAATTTATGAACAATGAAAATGTTAAATTTTTATTAACGGCCATTGTATGCCCATATTGTTGTCTGCCAATATTTTTATTTCTTGCTAATGTATATTTATAGCAGAAACTGGGACAATGTTTTTTAAAGGAAAAAATCCCACCATAATTCATCTTTAACGATTCGTCTATTAAATGTCAGACAACCCCTCAAAAGCTGGTCAAGACATAACGGATGTTGTTTCGTGTAATATGGATGACAAGAGCTTTTCCGGTTGTTGTTTTTCCACCCCTTGTATCAATCTAGACTAGTCGTTTTTTACGACTTGACATAATTTAAAAATTCTAAATAAACTATCCACCGGTTCCACTCTAAATGTCGGCGATTAACGATTTAATTTGTAGCAACAAATTTAATTAATTAAGACTTATGATTAATTACCGCCTGTCAGGTATACCGAACAGCCCACCTTTATAGCGCTTAATCTGGCGGCGTATCGCTGCTAAACTTCCACATTATTAATATAAATGTATTCTTGTTATATTTCAGACTTACTTTCTACACATTTATAAAGCTTAAGTTCGAGCCGGGGTTGGGGAGAACAACTCTAATATATGTATTGGAATTGTCTTTAAATTTTCAACAATTAAGTAAACGCCTATTTAAAGACTTGTTTGTCGGTTAGTACAAGGCAAATGAATAAATTAAACCAACGCATTAACGACGAAACTCAAAAACGAATAAAATAAAATAAACGACTACCAGACATTATGTAAATTCCTGATATATCACAATGTATCAATTTAGGGGGGAGTTTCTCTAACCAATTTTACAACGTTAATGTAGGTGTGAGCAACATTTAAGATAAAATTGATGGCCTGATTAAAATTAACGGAGATAAGCGAAGATTTGACTAGTTGTAGAACAGTAAAATGCCGTATTTTATCCGGTTGTTTCTTATTTTTCTTCCAACTCTAATCGAATTTAGTGCAATTTGCTAATTAAATCGCTTGTTAAATTTAATTTAATAACATCGATAGACGGGTATAGCTGGAATGTTCATTATTATAGAAGATACTTTGATTATTAAGTAAACTAGTTGGATTTTCTGCAATAAAAAAATATGATGAGAAAATGTTGAAAAGGTAGAACGAACGAAATAATTTGCACTTAATTAACTTGAGAGCGACCTTCTCGACGATGAGTTGAAATTATTTGCTTTGGTATTCATAATTTCCTCTACATTTCTGCCTGTTTTTTTTTTTACCTTTAATTTCTTTTGTTGGGAAACGTGAAAACAAGCACGATATCATGAGTCGAATAAAGAAAAGAAAACTGCACACCCTTTGAGTTTGTTTTATCAAAGAGATTTCCGTGCTAATAGGCGCTTTTATTGCATTTCAACATGTTTCGAAATGATGTAAAAAGTGCAATATTGCAACAAATTTGTCGTTTTGCTTCAACACAGTAAACTCAACAAATTCTGTTGTAAATCATCGCAATTTTAGTTTTCTTAATATTTCAAAAGTCGGCTAAACAGTCGTGTAAAATTGTATTTGATACTGGAAGATGTAAATTCGAGGCGTCTAATGAAACTTTGGACAATTTACATATTTATGTTGAAATTACAAGTTGTTCATCATAAAACATGAGTATTATTACCTCTAGAAACGAGAGGAATCAGTTCAAAAATTCGCTGAAAAACGCCTTCTTTAGGTGCTAAATTATCGCCTTTTGTCTTGTAACTTGCAGTTTGATATTTTCCTTTTGCCCAAAGTTCCCGGTGATTACCGCAAAGTTTCCATTTTTAATTAATTTTTCAATATTAGAACAAAAACGCCCATGCATATCGATCATTTTTCATTTATTTAAAATTCTCCTATAGTAAGGTCTTCCATTCTTATGATTACTTTCCATTTTTCAATCATGTATAAGTACACAATATAGAGAGATAAATTTTACAATACAGACCGATATTGTCCTCCTCTATTGTGCCTTTCTGTTCTTTGACTCTTCTATTTATTTCATAAATCATGAAAGAGAAAATAATTCGGGTTCGTTACAGAAATTCAGGAAAACACCAACTGAGTTCCAAAACAATAATTTACTGAACTCTCTCTCAATCTATCCGTTTCTCAACTAAACCCCACAATACAAAGTTGAAAAATTTTAATAATAAACTACAATAATAATAATATTGTTGATATTATTTATATTCACGTGGGTTAGATTTTCTAGAAAAAAGGTAACGTAGAATATGGAATTACGTTACATACATATTTATAAAGAAATACTATTCGTATAAGGGTGGCTGGATGTCTTTATTAAATTATTCTACCCCCTGGTATCCGAATTAATCGTAAAATATTGAATTTTATTGGCGTTTGTGTATAAAACTGAAATTATCAAATATAATTAAGAGAATCCTTGAGTGATAATCGGGACCGTTGAATATAAATATTGATCGGTAGTCATATTTTATTGAGAAAGTCAAAGTTTGGTTGTAAAATTCTACAAATGATCGTAAAATCTGTACAACTTTCATTAAATATTAACGTTGAATTACGAACGCTATTCTACACGAAAATATCATTGGTAAGGGAATTTTTATCTTAATTTTTATAAAAAATCGCTGCATTATTCTTGCATAAGAGGTCGTCTCAAGTGCCTCTTCGGTCTTTAGTTGTTGAGAGAGACTCAAATGGGGGCGAAATAACACCCCACTGCTGTTATTTGAATGATTGTCACAATTTTGTATATGTTTTGATCGAGTAGGGGTTGGAATTGTGGAAATTCGAAAAACCACAGTTCGAAGTCGAACAAAAAATCTGGATAGGAGGGGTTGTTTATTCGGGACTATATCGGATTACTTAAAGAAAGCCCCGTGGGCTGCCAAAAAACAAGAAAATCGTATAAATCTTAAGTCTTCGCAATACAACTGAGAATTTCGATTTTTGATAATAAATTTGAGGATCATTTCACCCCCGAAGAGTTTTCTTTAATTAAAACTATTTGAAATTAGTTTGCAATGAGGAAAAATTGCTATGTCTAATCCTAATTGACGATAATTTTATGCTGTTTTGAAGAAAATTAGTGTTGAGTTTGAAAAATTGTGAAAATGCGCGATAAACAAGCTCGAATTAGGATTACAATGTTTAAAACTATAAGCGAAAAGTAGTTTCAGGATCAACATTGTTTTGCATGAATTTTCAATGGTAATTTACATAATTTTATCTCAATTCAAGCAATATTTCTAAAAGTTTCCGATTGACATTCAAAGAAATCTGTTTGTTTGCCTTCCGTTAGAAGAAGTGTAAAAAGTTCGATAAAATCATTAAAAAGTCCCGAATTTTTATCGTTTATCATTTCGTATTCGATTCATTATTATTTTTACAGTTGTAGTTTTATCGTTTCATTAAGATATCCGATCTAAATTGAAAAATATGAATCGTACAAAAACTGAATAAAATCTTGTTTGAAAAGTTTGTAATTTTATCGGAAATTTCGCAATATTCGAATGAATTCTCCATTTTTACTACCATTTTCCACTCTATATGATTTCGACTATTACAACTTATTTTGCTGTTCTTTAGAAAAGTTTCTACTCATATAATATGCCGTGTATCCTATAAAATAATGCAACTGCTATATTGGATAAGGTGTATATATGTAATTTTCAAACTTTCCTGAAACTTAGAAAAATTGTGTTGGTTCGAGACAAACAATATTAAAGTAAAGACAATAGTCTGAGCCAGTCAGATTTAGACTGTTTTAAAATCAATCTTCAACTAGAATTTATTAATTTTATTTTGTGTATATTTGAAATTTGCTCATTTTCTTTCGTCGCAGCAGACGGAGCATTTATGCCTTTGAAATTGATAGTAGACGCTCTGAATTCTAAAAGCTTTAACGTGTATAGACCTTTGTTGCATGTTCAGTATGCAACTTCGCCTTGGGATCAACTGCCGCATAGACTCCAACTCTGGTTTTCTAGCAATTTCGCGTCCCAAAAAAACTAGTAATTGCACAAATAAGCTTCAAAATTAAAAGTTTATTTATTTAGAATTAGGGGAGTTGTATTTGTTTGCAAATAAGGGTCGATCTCCTGTACATAAAGTCGATTTTATTCCACTGATTAGAATCCAACTTGACGCACTTGGGCTTAAATTGGACTGACCGGTGGCCTGCATTAATTACTCGACTTCTAATCAAACTTTGGTGGTATCTTACGTGTCGATTCTACTAATCCACATACTAATTGAAGGTGGTCATCAAATTTTCCAAATTCCTCAGAATTATTTTCATTTCAATAGACACAATTGCGTTTAATCCAGTAAAGCTGTTGAAACATCTACAGGTAGGTAATGTGTCTAAAATTTATGTCGGACATTTGGTGAGATTGTTCCCGACGAATTAGATTGGTATAGTTGTGTAAATCAACGAACTTGATAATTCTCGTTCTTGTACTAGTTGTCAGTTGTAATAATAAACTTAAAGCACAAATAGAAGAGAGGTGGATAAAGGAGGCAATCGGTATATATATTTTGGGTACAACAATGACAAAATCTAAGTTCCATTCTTCCAATTACCCTCGCCCGGATTCCATTCTCGAATAATTTTCCCAACGTCCATAAATTGCTAGATGGCGGCGGTTCTGTTCCGGAAACGTACCGAGAGATGTTCATTTCCTGCGATTGACCGACTTGTTCCCAGAAAACGTACGAGAAATAGAGTTTATAGCTCCACAGAAATCGTTTACACCACAAACAACTTTTCCACTTATTTAGATATAAAATAGATATACGTTTAAATAGGGGTTATTTATTTGGCTTTTTTCGTTTGTAAATAGCGTAGATTTCGAGGAATCCAACTCCAATCATAATAACAATTTATTTAAATAAGCATTCAGTCAACATTCTCGTTGTTTGGATATTGTTTAATCTCGCGATTTCGTTCGCAACAAAGTGATGTACCAAAGAAAAATTCCATAAACAAAGTGCTTGATTAAAATTAATCTTCATCTTTTCCGCTGTTATTTCCACGACATTACATAAAACGTACATGTATCTAGAATCTACAAGTCAAATTGTATTATTCAATTTAATATTTTCAACAGAGTTGAATTATTCCAGAGTACAGCTAGTAATTTAATATTTCGTTCCGTTTTCGTATTCCATTAATTTCCTTGATTTCTTTTTCGGACAGGCTCGATTTCATCCAGAATAATTCTAATACAACTAAATTTCCATCGTTAATTTAGTCTTTTTGTAATGATTCAAAGTATCCGGGTAGGTTTATCGTTATGTGGGAATTAAAACGCTAATATCGGTACATTAATGTAGGTGAACATATGTACATGAACGGATTTAATGCGAACAATTACAAAGTAAACCAACATTGTTTTATGTGGTGTACAGAAACTGTGTTTATCTACCAATCGTTTGGAATGTTGGATTAAATAATGCGGTTAATGTTATTTGTAAATTTGTCAACTATAGATAATTAATAACGATTACAATCCAATATTTCGATGTTAATTCTACTGTAATTGAGAAGAGAGAAAATTTTACTTGGGAGTTTTAGGAATATAAAACTACAATAGCCTGAATTCATGCAATTCTAACTGTTGACTTTTAATTAAAATACCTTGTTGATATATTCTATTATGAAAATATTTCTATTTACAAACTGGTTAAACATTTTAGAAATTTGTAAACAGGAAAAATCTACACGGTATTGTTGAATTGAACGTGCATAAGATTATTAATTGGATTTTCTATCAATAATGCTGTTATTGGGGAATCGATTGGGAGTCTGAAAATAAACACTTTTAATATTCTTTGTTTACTCACTTCGCTCTATCTTTGTGCTTCTATCAATGGTGCAATCAAAATTGAGAAACAATCAATAGGTGATTGGTGTGTGCTGGCACCGAGCTTTCAGCAATACGTGTTTTTCAGCAGTTGCCGATTATTGGCTCCAATTTAGCTCAATCTTTGCTTAGATTCCTCCCGAATAAACTTGGAAATTAGCACTATTGAAAAATGGGGATTATTTTTGGGGTAATTTTTTAATATTTCGCAAATAACCAGAATTGTTAGTTATTAGTTTAATGTTTTGTAAACGTATTTCCATTCAATAAATTCGTTTGCGTGTTAATATATGGTCGTTGAACAGACAGTATTCTAATGGGGTTAGTTGGAAATGTGGATATTGCGGAATATCAATAGAATCGATTATTTACAACTGCAACAAATAGAGCGATATTGGAAAATTCCGGCTAAATATGTGTAAAAATTGGGGCCTCGCCCGATATTTTTTTTCGTTTTCTTTATTAAATCACTCAATAATAAAGAAGACATCCGAAAATTTATGTAATAGAAGTCGGAAGAACTTCAATAGAGATAAGTTACGAGAGTTGAGATAACTAGACTATAGTGAATATTCAAGTTTGTAGGTCGCTTGGTGGATCTTTTCAATTTGAATAGTAATGATGGTGATTCGCTCTTTCTTTTCTGAAAAGTCTCTCTATATTTCAGTGGAAATCTCGTCTAGTTTTCTTTTAATGAATTCCATGAATATATCAGAATAATTTTCAATTTTTTCCCACCGGTTCCATCGCCAATATTTGTTCAATTATCGTTTTATTTAATCGTGAAAATGACAGAATTTACATTCGATTATTTATATTGCAACCGATTTTATTTTAATTAACAAAAAATTGATGGATATCGTTAAATTGCGCCACCTTTGCAACCAACTAAAATCTGAAATTTAACAATTTTATCGATAATTTTAACCTCATGGTTTTTCCAACAGCTCGTCAAGAAACAATTAATTAAAATTCATACATGAAAATTACGTATAATCGGAAATATTCTGCATAACTGCGTTATAAATAGACTTCTATTTCACGATATACCCCATTTCCTGGTACATTTCACCAATTTTCTATTAGCTTAGAATAACAACAAGACCGTTTCGCCGACTCGTCTTTCTGCCACCGTATTTACATTGCAGCCAAATTAGATTTCGTCCGGTTTAGCGCTGATGTTGCCAAAATTTCACTTAATTCGTATTTTTACTAAAACTACCAACAAAATAAGTGGTGAATTATAAACATGACCAACAAGATTTTCTATTCCACAAGCCTGTAATCCCGCTCAAGTTACAATGGAAGCATTACAATCGAATGAAATTCAATACAACGAAATGTAGGTTGTGAATTGTTTTGTAAAATATTACAGAATGAATCGTTAATTGCGCCGATTCCAGTTCAGTCTAGATCTTGATTTCTACTATTTAACGATGGGATTTAAAAAATAGAGCAAAAATAGTCTCTGTTATCAATCGCTTTACAAACTTATTTGACTAGCGCAGGAAATCCTCTTTCAATCCCTCCACCTTAGTTATCTTGTTATGCGAAAAAACCTGTAAATAGCCAACAATACTGAAGCGGCTTAATGTTTATGAAAAAGTTCTCCAAATGGTGTCTAACAGGGCCCCTGGGGCAATCTTTAGTCCACCATTTCCAAATCAGAGCGCACCTATTGGGTATTTCTTCCCCTAAATTTAGTAAATTTTCAAATTTACCGCCACTAATCTAGTAACTTTTCCTTCATAAACTTGGCTCTACTTATTCCTGAAGTCAAAAATGGCAGAAATTCTAATTATTTGCTCGAATAAAACAAGCTATTTTGATATAAAATTATCAGAGTGTTTGAAAAAACGGTTTAAATGCTTCAAGAGTTGACAATTTTGGAAAAATTACACAAAAACATTAAGAATAAAACTAATAAAAATTGAGGTTGGAATTGTAGT
The DNA here is from genome assembly GCA_020740385.1 of Mylabris phalerata. Lineage (NCBI taxonomy): Eukaryota > Metazoa > Arthropoda > Insecta > Coleoptera > Meloidae > Mylabris > Mylabris phalerata. Next base: position 1,315,279 of record JAJEOX010000222.1, read on the forward strand.
AAACACTTGAAGGTAAGGCGCGCAATTCAAAATTTCCTACCCACTAGAAATACGATATTTATAATGATTTTGTACCAAAATACCACCGTTAAATGTTTATTTTATCGACTAGTAAATGCTCTATTATAATTAAAAAGAAATGAAGCGGTTAAAAGCTGGAAAATTAACCAGTAAAAATTGGAACTGAACCAATTAACGTCTAAATAACTTCGAAAAATAGTTATGTTTAATATAAAACTAACACCAGCTGTTGCACTATTTCCATCTATTCTCTTTCTATTTTCTTGTGTTGTTTCCAGTAACGACAAAAACATTGGTTGGAAGGCAATTTAATGTTCACCGTTCCCTAATTATCCCATTAGAGATCGTTTCAAGATACAACAAATCCAATCGTTTTTTCGGATTTAATTTGTTTTTAATATTGAGGAAAATCTGAAAAGAATTGACGAATCAACCGATTTTTATTTGGTTGTTATTTTAGTTTAATCACCCAATATTTTCTTAACATTTCGAATTGTGTGACTGTACATGTCAGCATTTTCATATAATCGTTCCTGTTATCAAGAGAATTGGATTTTTTACCGAATACGACCGATAAGGATTTGAATCGTTAACTTTGAACCGGAAATAACACAAATCCAATAGCGGCAATGCATACAATTCAATTTGCGAGGCATTTTTTAATCAGTCTCCTAGTTGGGAAATTTTCAAAGAAATTCATTGGTAATAAAGTTAAAATTTCCCATCGATTTCGATAAATTCAAATGAGAAAAAACGACTTCATCTCTGCCATTTCGGCGATTCCACCGCCCCAAATCTATAACGAGGTGTTATTGAATTTTCTATAAATGTGTTTGATTACCAACCGGCCGGAAAATACACTGTCATAAAATTTTAAATTTATCGTACAACTTCACTACGTATACGTGTAGCTTACCACCTGACCGTTTGTAATAGATTTTCCAACTATGGAAATTTATTGCTTTGCCAATTTCCTTTCAACATAACGGCGAAAAAACCACCCTTGACTTTGAATTGTAATAAAAGAAAAATGAAGTCAATAAACGAGGCATTAACTCTAGACGTTGTTGATTAAACTTGCCTGTTGGCCGACGAAATCGGGGGTGTATTGAAGAGATTTTTCTCGGCGACAACGAGAAATAACCCGCCGTGTTCTAGAATACATTGAAGGGGTTGATAAACAAATTTGTCATGTATTGAAAACTCGCGACTACCTTGATCGAGGGCGAATTATTGATACAGATTTTGGCTTCAAATCCATCTTTCAAGTGCCACAATTTGCTTAAATAATTGTTTAGTTTAAAATTTATAGAACGCCAACTTATTATCTTCATTATACTCAATTCAAATAACTTTACGAGATACAATTATCTAAATAATTGAAAGATAAATTCCACAATTAAGGCGACTCGTATACAACGATCTGATTTCATGTTCTCATTAATTGTAGTTGCTTAAAATCATGTACCATTTAAGAGACAATAAAATTAACGACAAGACGATTATTTCGAACGAAATTAAAAATTGTTTCGAATTGAAAATTGTAAATTCGCTCGAAATTCTATTAAAATCGTATTCGTATTGTAACTGACATGGAATTTATCAACATTGTTTACAACTCCAATATCGCTGATCGATTGCTGATAAATATGCTTTGAAATTCGATATTGATTCGTCTGAAATTTCTGAAAATTTTCAAAACTCCAACAATATTTGCTTTATTAGTTTAAACGTCTACGATGTGGAACAAGAAATGAGTTCCATGTTATAGTACCCGAGATGATCCATGTTATCCCAGTTGGCAACAATGTGAGAAAGTAACGAACCACTACCTTAGGGGATGAATGTCCCGTGAAGCATAACATAGAGTACAGAATAGAATGGTGTTGGGGCAATGTGATCAGCGACTCCCTAAGGGTTACAATCAAAGTGTAAAGGAATTACACGGGAATGGTAAAGGGATGCTTCATCGGTCTCTTGATACGCCTTTCAGGTTACTTAGATCGTCCACGTATGAATTGAGAGAGAGGCGCTATATTGAAAGTGAAACTGAAAGTTAAGAGATTTAATTTTTTTAAGTAGGCAAATTTCCACGAGAACAATCCAATAAAATCTAATAAAAACCAATTACTTTGAGTAGAATTCGATTCGCGTGCACCGAATCCGTACGTTATTTCCCATAACATATGTGGAAGAAAATGGGATTTTCACGTCCTGGAAATCTTATTAAATTTCTTTTATTGGGGTAATCCGAACATTACACGCCGCGAGAACCAAATTCATTTGTGTTTGGAATAAACAAATGGAAGGATAACTCTTAAAACAGAAGCTCATCACCACAATCACAGATTACTAACAGAAGAGTTGTACTTCAAAAATTCTGCCCTGGATCCTTTCAAACGCATCCAACTAAATAACGAGACAAGAAAAAACTGTTTCGTATATTTTCATCAACTTGCAAATAAAGTTTCCTATATAATTTCATTACGGATCCGGTCAAGCTTCACTTATTTTAAAACATTGTTAAACAACTTCTATATAAGAAAATGGGGTCAGGAGTAGAACATTCAATAAGATAGGGGGCGGAATTGAGTGGAGTGCGTTAGATTTAACGAGGGATTGAAGTTTCAACAATTTTAAGAAGGGTGTGTGGTGTCAGGCACGATTCCAAATCGGTTCTGGGTTCGTTCTTTTAAAAAAAAATCAAAAAAAGAAACGATAGATAACTTTGCCAAGGACGAGACACAATAATAAAGAGCCCAGCCAAATAACAAAAGAGATAAAATGGGGAGACAAATTGGAGTCTGAATGGCGGCGACTGTTTTACACACAGTCATTACAGTGCTTTTTTTATTATCCAATTGAGTCTTGCAAATATTTGTTGGACTGTTTGATTGCTTGTTTAATCATAACAATAATAATAATAACTAGAATTTGATGGAAAATGTCTGCGTTTGTTAATTTTGTTTGTTTCCTCGATTTTTGTTTGAATAGACCGGCGCATCCACCATTTTCCAACAAAGGAAACTCCGATACTACCAACTTTATTATTAACTACCGAAAGAATGTCGAAAGTTTACGAAATTTCCAAGTTAATTTGAGCTAATTTCCCCGTTTTTTTTTTCTGTTGGTTTAGATGCAAATTGTGAATCCATCGAGAGCAACTTTGAACAATCTAACAATGCTGGAAGAGCCTCTGGAGACGGATTTAACAGACGATGATGATTCTGAACAGGTAAGAATTTCGAGTTTTATGTGCGCTTTTTAAAAATCTTCAATTTCGCATAGAAATGCGTTAAATACAAATCTTTGGTCGTAAATTTTGTTCGATTTCCACCTGTCGATATATTTACCCTGATTCTGGTGGTAATTGAGAAAAATTGATTGGTTTTTAGTGAATATTCCAAGCGGATAATTGATTGTTATTGATTTTTTTCGATTGGGGTATAAATTTTTTAAGAATCGGTTCCAATAAAATTCCAATAAAAAGGAGTTTTACCATTAATCATGTTGATTATTGTATATTAAATGAACGAGTGAGTTTAGGACATGAAGTGGTTTCAATTTGTACAACACGATAAAAAATTCAATGTACAAGTAGCCCCCAATCCCTTCTTTATACATCAACAACAACATAATAGAAAAATTAATGATTGTATGATCGAAAAAGGATGAGACATAAAGGCCGATGTTGGTTGAAGTAGATTTTAATTATAAAAAGGAATGTAATAAATTTTCCTGACTAATAAACACGTCCGGACATGATGAATGGATTGGAAATCGTCTTTTTTTAGAAGATGATGGGGGGTGATTGTACCGAGTCCTCGATTTGAACAAACTAATATCAATAGAGAGTCGATTGTGTAAAAGTATTTAAACTTCAAAGTTGAAAACAGGCCTTTTATCGAACCCTTAGGTTGCTTATTTGGGATGATTAAAATAAGTGGAATATCTTTGGGGATGGAGTATTTTCGTTCATATTTCGAGCCTGGAAAAATTAATTATATCAAATAATTCGGTTTTATAGAACGATAATGTCGAGTAATTTTGGTGGAGGCGCCGGGCGAACCGGCCACTTCCACAATAACAATCGGATTAAAATAAAATTGAATAACACAAAACTATTGACACATTTAGAATTAAGACGGTTGAATAAATGATGGCTAAAATTTGGGATATAGCGGCGGAAATGCTCTGACAACTGTAATTGATAACGTACAAAAACGGACAGAATGTTAAAGAAAATCTAAATCACAGGAAGGATTTTCGTATCGTTCGCGGTTTGTCGTAATGCGTAATTTATTGTAATTTGTGGATGGAACTGAATTTGCAAGTCGTCTAACTCACTTCACTTTTTGAAACGGTTGGTGGTAAGCACCACCATCCGTTTCACTAACACATCCACCAACATTTATTATACAAAGATACAGACCATTTGAAATCCTGAATCAACAATGCATTATTCATTCAAAAACGTTTCCATCTTCTTATTAGTCTTAGTCTTGTGATTCACGAGCGTTCTACAATGAGACAAAATAAAAACGAATACTTGAGAGTTTTATCGACTTTATTCAAATTAGACCGTAACAACCGCAATTCGTGTTTAATTATTTCGATTTTTAAACAGGAATTATCGTCACAATTACAAGAAGTCGATAATCGAGCCAACGGTTGGTCAGTTTGGTCGGAATGGTCGGCCTGTTCCCGATCCTGCGATGGGGGTGTTGCCCATCAATTGAGAACTTGCGAAATTGGAGCGTGTAGGGGCGATCATGTTAGACATAAAATATGCAACATGCAGGTAAGATTCTTTAGAAAATATCACTTTATTGGGTTATTTTCCTAAAACTGTTGAAATTAGAGCTTAGACGAATAAGAGGATTTTAGTAAACTAGTCAGCACAATTTAAGTAAATGTATTGGCAATCCTCAATTCGAATAAATTCACAAATGGTCCACTTATAAATCTAGCAACTGGAATTTAGCTTATATTGCTAATTCAACAATTGTTTTGTGAATGAATTTAGCGATAAGACAGTGGATTCTTATCGTTTATTAATTTAATCGAATTTATCCTTTGAATAATCTCGTTAAAGTTTTGAAAGCGAAATTGGTGAGGCATTTTTCGACAGCTGGTCGCTTCACAATCATTGCTATTATTACAAATTTAGTCTATCGTTACAAGTATTTGAGGATAATTTGTAGAGTTGCAGCCGTGCTCAAAAATAAACGCCACAATTTACAATAAGAGTAACGAGTACTTGTTAGAATTTACACAAACAACCATAAATCTGAAGTTTTTATTAAATTACATCTACATTTCTATATGGATCTTTTTGCCTTGTCTCAGTTGCTGTTGTTGTTTGTTATTGTTGTTAAACTCTACTCACTAGACTAGAAAAGTTAGCAGAATAACGACACCCCCTCTGTTCAACTGATGGCCGCAATTGTCGTACATTACTAGACGAAAGATTTAAAGAATTGTCCATCTGAAATGTAGTAAAAATGAAACAAACAAATGTTTATGTTGCGTCCGTCGACCGGATAAATTCTTGAATAGCGTTCTAAACAAATCCCATTCCAACAGACAGACTTGTTTTTATATAAAATGCTAAAGTTGAGTAGGATCGCCTATTGTGTTCGAGAATTTGCTTACAAAATATTTCGATTCAACCAAATTAAGTTGCGATTATTTAGAGCAGAACTGACCAATAGGAATTGAACAAATTTGGCAATTTTCTTCGAATTAATCGACAAAGGTGTGCCGTGGGAAGTTCACGGTCAACAACTGAATTTCCTCAATCAAGACATTCACTAATCGTATAAATCACACGGTTTTGTCTCAATTCACATAGACTTGTGAAATTTTCCACGAAAATTTCCCATCGCAATAAACGCAAGAAAACTCGTCTATTGGCATTATCAGATTTCATCCCAATATATTCGTTTATTTTCCAGTGTTTTTCACGATACTACCATTACATTGTTTTTTTCTTCTATCCTATTCCAATGTTGTATATCTGTACGACAATTCGTTTATTTTTCCTTATTTTCCTTTCGTTTTTTCGCTCAGTTACTCGCGCTCTTATCTCAACACTGGTCATTTTACTGATAACCGTCCGTCGATCAATCGTGTACAAATAGTGATTTTTGTTGTGTGTTGGTGGAAATTTCACAATAAAGTTTAATAATTGGGAAACAACGAATAACTGAAGCGAACGGTTGACTTTTGAATGTTGGAAACTAAAACGAAAAGGTTGCAATTTTATAAAAGAATGGTGGAGAAAATCATCTACGTTACAGGAATGTTAACTTTCGTTTTAATTGTGAAATTACTAACGAACATCCGGAAACTTGTAGTCCTTTGAAAGGCCAAAATGATGTGTCCATAGAGCATCTCCAATTCTCGCTTAATTAGTAAAGGGAACGATATGCAAATAGTATTTTATAATTTAGAATGATGGGGTGTATTCATTGAAACATTCTCTTCTATTGAATTGAATACCATTTGTATCAATTGTGTTGTTTAGAACATTTCAGGATAAATGATATTCACTACGATATCAAATCATCGTTCGTTAGGGTCACACGTAATAACATAATACGGAAATTTAAGCACAGACAAGGTTAAATTGCAAATATAAAAGCCAAGTCGGGCCAACTTTCTCCATCAGTTGATCCAAAAATCCGACTAATAATCAATTCACAAAATGAACTCATTTGTAAGTCGAATTAATTTTTAGCCGAATCATTTATTAATTATCCCAATTTAGGTTATTGTAGCTTTTGCGCTTTTGGCCGTTGCTAATGCCGGTTTGATTGCTGCTCCAATTGCTGAGGTTATCCAAGGACCTAGCTCGAAAACCACACTTGTAGGTCCTGATGGTAGCCAAATTTCTGCAATTCAACCTGGTGGTACTATCGTAGCAAACCCGCATGGTGCTGTTCTTTCTCAAGCTGCTCCAGCTGCTGCCGTCCATGCTGCTCCAATTGCTGTCGCCCATAGTGCTCCAATTGTTGTCGCCCAACATACACCTCTCGTCTATGCTGCTCCCTATTCTTACGCCCACCATGGAGTTATTGCTCTTTAGAAATTTGTGTTATTGAATAAATAAAATACATTTATAAATCTAATATAAGCCCTTTATTGGTCAATAATCAAATCTGTCACAAAATCATCAATTGAATTTAATAGTAATATCCACTTTTAATATATGGGTACGAATATGGGTACGAATATGATGAGTAATATGATGGTACAAGCGGTAAACCGGTCTTAACCAAAGTATGTGAAGGTACAATTGGTGCAATATAAGATGAATAAGTTAAGTATGCTTCACGGGTAGGGCGTAGATTTTCATCTTTTTCAACATTGGCAACCTCTTCGACAGCTGAATCAGTTTTCTCGACCGTTTCAGGAATTGCATTAGCGCTAACTAATGCAACAAGAGCGAAGAAAATCAAGAATTTCTAAACGAAATTAACAAAATTATTATTTTAAATATTATTATCTGTTATACTTACGATCATTTTGCAAGTTTTTTTGTTCGGTAGAAGATTCACTTAAATCTGCCTATTGAACGAAAAAATCGATTCTTTTATACTGAATTGGAGGAGAGACTTAATTGATTTTTTATTGATTTCGTTAAAATTCATGAGAAATACAAAGAAAACATTATCAACAACTAAATGGTAAATAATTCGAAATTTTTAATAACTATTTAATTTGATGAATTTCAATATAATCTAAAATTACATTTTAATTGGTTTTTAAGACTGTAGCGGTGGAGAATGTTTGATGGTTTCTTTAATCGAAAACCAATTTTAAGCAAATTCTTGTCACCAGATGATGCCTAATACTTATTAAAAAAACATAAATTCGAATGTCTGTTTTTATTATTATCATAATGGTTCTTTAATGTCTTACAAACAAGAGGTAATTCGAATTAAAATTTAAAAAATATAACGATTAAGTCTGATTCTCAATTGCATCTCGATTGAATTGAGTACTTTGATATTCAGCAAGGAAAAGGAAAAAATCCAAATTTAATGCTTATGTTTTTATTTATTTCCTTATTGTTACAATTTACAATGTTAATAATTTAACTCTTTACAAATTTCTGATTCTGTCATAAAAATTGGCTGTCATACAATTGGCTTTGTTCTTCATGGAAAAACTACCAATCAACTTTGTCAAATTTACCATATAGCTGGGGCTGAATGAGCAACAACTGGAGAAGCATAATAAGATTGACCACGAACAACAGTACCTGATGGGCCGGCAATAACAGCATCAGCTGCTACTGGACTAGCGTGAGCTACTGGAACAGCATGACTAACAACAGCTGGTACTGAATGAGCTACAGCAACTGGGGCACCGTGGGCAATTACTGATGATTGATGAGAAACAGTGCGTACAGCTGGAGCAGAAACAACAGCTGGTACTGAGTGAGCTACAGCAAGTGGAGCACCATGTGCGATTACTGATGGTTGATAAGCAATATTGTGTACAGCTGGGGCGGCAACAACAGCCGGTACCGAATGAGCTACAGCAATTGGGGCACCGTGGGCGATTACTGATGATTGATGAGAAATAGTGCGTACAGCTGGGACAGAGTGAGCTACAGCAAGTGGAGCAGCAACTGAATGGGCTACAGCAACTGGAGCTGAATAGGCGACAGCTGGAGCAGCATGGGCAACAACACCGGGATGGTCTTCGGCGATGATTGAACCGCCTGGAGCTACTGAGGAGATAGCGCTGCCATCATTGCCGATAACGGTGGTGCGACTGCTAGGTCCTTGGATGATTTTGGCGCTTGGGATAGCCGATAGTCCAATAACGCTGGCTTGGGCAACAGCCAAGATTGCGCAGAAAGCTACTACCTGGAGTTTTTCAAATAGAAAACATTAAAATTATTATGAAGAATACAAAAATTTCATATAAACTTACGAAAGAGTTCATGTTGCTAGTATTGTTATTAGTGGTTTGATTGTTGCTAAACAACTATGCGAATTTGTTTGATTTACGATCAATTTATAGTCGAGGACCTTGCCCAAAATTCGTCTATGTCGCAAACCCTCGAGCTTACGTAAAATTTCCTGATCTTTCATTATGTGCACTTTTTTTATGTAAATTAATTCCTGTAACCTACACAAATCTGTATCAGATTTTGTAAAACCAGTTCAATATAATTTTTTTGTAATAAACTAAAGTCAACCCTCTGGCCTTCGACAAATTTAAATTCATTAAAAAACTGTAAACATATTTTCATTGCTCCAATAATCTTTTAAACAACGCACAATAAGAGAAAATTTATAACAGGATATTTCGTTTTAATTAAACTTATAAATTTTTTCGGTATAAATCCAAGTATAATTTTTTAAATCGTATATTGCCCCATCGTTATTTTTATGGAATTTATTTTGAGGCAACTCTTCACCTTAAATTGAGATAATTAAAACCTTGAACAACTTCCTGAATATTTCGACTAATGTCATTGATCTGTCTCGACTAGTTTCTTACACAAAAATATTTCATTAAAATTATTAAATTTACAACAGTTGAAGTTTTATGGGCAATTAAAAAGATTTTTCTGTAAAAATAAAGCTTTATTATTAGTTGGATTTGCCATATAACGGTTACAATCGTTAAATTTACCACAAATTATTGACCAACAAATTCTTAGCCGATAAAGGCTCAGAAGCTGTAATAACACCAGAAGGACCAGCAATAACACTTTGTCCTGTAGAATAAACTAATAGAGGAGATCCAATAACAGTTTGACCACTCAAAATAAGCGGACTGATTGGTAATTCAGCAATAATCGGAACTGGAGAGATTACAGTTGGAGCTTCAGCAATTACAATTTTTGTAACATTCTCAGAAGTATTGGTAGCTATTGCAGCCACTGACTCAGCAACAACTGGTGGATCTTTATCACTAGGAAATATCGCTGAAATTGAACCAGCAATTGGAACAGCAGCAGACTCAATAATAACAGGCGCTGCTACTAGCGTTGGAACAGGTTCAACAATTGCAGGAGCTGCTATGATGTTTGCTGGATTTTCCACAATCACTTCTCCAGGAGCAATTACAGGAGTTGCTGCAATAGTTGCTGGATCTTCTACAATCACTTTACCGCCGGGAATTTCAGCTGAAATTGAGCTGCCATCGGGTCCTTTGAGTATAGTTTTTGAACTGGGTCCTTGTAGAATTGTATTCGGATTCAGGATTAAGCTGGCATCAATTATGGCAACAATAGCCAATATTGCTGCAATCTAACAATAAAGTTATAATTTTATCAATCGATAAATTTATACTTACGATTTTAATCATCGTTTGTTTTAAGATTCAAGTAATTAGAACGACTGTCTTGTTGAATTGTGTCAAATGGGCTTTTATAGTGAACTAGTAAAATTGATTTACATAAATTTACCGAGCTTACGCAAATTTTCTGATGATTTCATCGATTTGTATTCATTTTATATATTAATTTACTACCGGGATTCAAATATTTAGAGTTATATCAATTATTTAGATTTGAATTAATATTCAATTATTCTACCGAATTTAAGACCAAGGTTTATAAATAAAAAAGCTTCACTTCTAATCAAAATTTCACATTGAAAACTGAATTTCCTCATCTATTCATTTTTGGAACATTTGCACAGAAAGCGTACTCAAATCTTGATTTTTATTGAATATTCAGTTCCTCAGAAAGAATTGTTTAAAATGAGACTTCACCTTCTAATCTTTGCAAAAATGAAGCAATAAACAGTATGACTCTTAGATTGTGACATGCGGTATATTTTTATCGTGAGGTAGCTTCGTTTTTTCCAATATAATCTTTGTTCTTTATCTAGGATTTCTTTGCTAAAAAATTATTACAAATAATATAAAATGTGTCAGAACAGTCTCAGAAAACGTTCTAGACGATCTACTGGTCAAGTTTTTGAAAATAATTGGTTTGGCAGCCAAAATTACAACATTTTTCGAACGAAAGGCATAAAAATCGTGCGAATAAGAAGTACCAGGCAACTTCAATGCCCATTTGTCTTAAAATAGGATTCTTTAAATATTTTCTGTCAGTTTGAAAGAAGTTCCTTTTTGTGTTGGAACTTCGCGTAGTCTTTATTGCGGTACTGTTGAGTTCTGCTGAATTTTGAGCAAAATTAAGGTACCACGTCCATTTGTTACGGTAGTCATGAATTTTATTAAAAATCATATTTTCCAGTTATATTTATTAGAATCAATGAAAAAACAATTAACATTAAAAAAATGGAATATAATTAGGAAGGACCGTTAATGTGTGTCTATTAGAAGTATAATTATTGATCAAAATACGCCGACTTCCAGCCTTGAAAGAACCAAGCCTAGAAACCTACCAAACAAAGGAATTTTGAAAAATTCAATAAATATGTGAAATGATTTATTGTTTTTGTACATTTATTAACATCGAATAAAAATAGAGTTCTTATATTCAATAAAGATGAAAAATTACAATCCATAGATGAGTGGTTTATAAGCGCCGTCATCGTACAAATGTTCGTTGATATCAGGAATCCATTGTCCTTCCAAACCGGAACCGGCCGGTACTGACAATTCCAAAGCCTTTTGTGCAACTTCAATCGGTGTCGCTGGTAGAATAGCTGGACCAAGAAGACCTGGTGCACCCAACAAACCACCGGCACGTACAACTGCAACACCGGACGGTGCCAAGAGACCTGGTGCTAAAAGGCCAGCATGAGCCACTGCTAAAGTTGCTACAAAAACTGCTAGGCACTAAACAGAAAATGTTCGAAGACGTTTAAAATCGGTGAAATTGTTGAAATGGACAACTTACAATAGTGTTCATGATGATTGTTTTGTTGTTGGTTGTTGTATTGAACTTGACCAGACGGCTACTCGTATGCAACTGCAGTATTTTTCGATTTTATAGGAAATATTAACCTTGCCAACGCCCATATGGTTGTAGTCTTCGTTTCGTTCAACTTTTCCTTTCCGCATGTCATTAAAATATAGTTCACATTCGATTGTTGTCTAATAAAAAAACCGACAACATGGTGCAATCTTGTTGGAAATCAAATCATATAGTACCGTAATATAGGTACCTAAATAAAAACTAACATTTCAACCGTAAACACAACTCGAAATGGCATGATTACAATGTGTCTTGAATATGCCTTTTTACTAGAATGAGCATTGGAAAATTCGCATTTGGCACTATTCTACAAGAAAGATAAAAGTCCAGCTAATTTCAAGTAATTAAATTCAATTTATACGACAAGTTCTGGAAAAATAATCAAATTTAACCGAAAAAAACAATAGAGAATTGTAATCAAGACTGTGCTTTAATTCGATAAAATTAACTTCGTTAAGATTTTTCTTTGAAGTCCGACCCCATATAAAATTCATTATCCTCACGAATCCAGCTTCTTCAAAACAACATCTAGTTTGTTGAATTATTTCAAACAAAAAAAATACAAATTTTTGTTGGAAAACTAGCCATTATTTCTGGAATGGCCCAGTTAATTACCGAATAAAACTTTACACATAAAATTAGGCTTAGTGGCGCTATTAGATGGGAAACTTGAAACTCCAAAAAATTCGCAAATTCTATAGAATTTTGCTTGTATCAAGTCGGGAGCTGCATCGAACTCGTTTGCATTGCTCACGTTTACGAATCATTACAAGCTGAATTCAGTCTTTAGGGACGGTAGTTTCCAAGTTTTGGCTATTTAGAGTTCGTTGTTTAGGGATTTTGTTCGTTTCTAAATGGAATTCGATTGGATGAAGTGACTGTAACGATTTATTAAATTCGGTTTAAAGTAATTTGTAATGAAAACCGGCAGCAACTTTATTGATGAAAATTTATAAATTTATCCAATTAGAGTCGATAAAAATCATGATTAATAACCAATAAAGAATGTAAGAATATTTAAAACTTGTTGGAGAATTTGATTCAAGGTTTTTATTCAACACTCATTACATGTGATCTGATTTTAATTAACTGCGTTGATTTATTTTTATCTAATAGGGAAGTTTTAGTTGATTTCTTCTATGAGTTGAACAACAATAGCGTCCTTGATTTCCAAAACTAAACAAATATTTGACTTAATTTTCCGTTACCCAACCACATATTTGAGAATACGAAATAACCGAAAAAAACTGTAACAACCCGAACAGCTTTTCTTCCGTTAAGCATAGGTGTGGACAAGGTTACACCTGAACTATATAAATGAAAATATTTTTGGCAACTTCATCACAGTTGAATCAATCTCAAGATGAACGCTTTGGTAAGTTGTCAAAAATAGTGGAAAAATCCATAATTCGGCGTGTTGAAAATTTTTAGTCTGCAATTGTCCTCGTTGCTGCCTGTGCAGTAGCCAGCGCCAGTTTAGCCCCACTCGGCGTACCAGTCGATAGTGCTGCCGTTGTTGCCGGTCCATCTGGTACTGTTGTACGTTCCGGATTAGCTTTAGCTCATGCTGGTCCAGTTCTCGCCGCTCATGCCGCCCCCTTAGCTTTGGCCAACGCTGCTCCATGGGCTCTTGGTGCCCGTTTAATCGCACCAGCTGGTTCCGGATGGGAAGGCCAATGGATACCGGATATCAATGAGAAATTGTACGATGATGGTTCCTACAAACCACACATTTACGGTTTATAAATCTTGAGGCTGATTTTGTAAATTTTTCCTTTGTAAAAAATAAATTTATTCACTATTTATACAATAGCAATGAATGTGTACAATCCCATTTTCGGCAATTAGCCGACCTTAATGAAAACACGTAATAATTTCGGCTGTTTTAATCGCTCAATTAATTTCTTTATTAATTAATTCTGCTAGTAGTATAAATAACAACAGTAGCAAACTCGAGCGATGTGATAATGGTGTAAATGGTATAGACGTCTGTTATATTGGCAATTTTCACAATTCACTTAACATTAAACTTGTATAAACAAAACATAAACATTATGTTGTTTTGCTCTACATCATCTAAAATCGATAGATTTCCAGAAAGTTGTTTAAAGCAATTTCATTTATTTGGGATTTACAATCAGGGGAGGATTCGCAATGGACGAATCGACGAATTTTCAATAACTTTAGTCCTTTATGTTTCCTTTCGCTATTTTCTTTACGCATTTAGAAAGAAAAACACATCAATAGACGAGTTAAACGGATCGCCGTTTTAAGTGGATCCAGCTATTTTCGTAAAGATTCCTGTCAGCAAAATTCACAATGAAATACAACAAGTCGAAAAAATCTATCCAATTAAACTAAAATGTCTGCGTTATTTGTATTTGAGCGTTTGTAAATATTAGCACCAAATGACCCTCCTCAATTCAGCTCCACTTTCTGTCAAAATCTAACAGAATCAGCTACCGGACCAAATTTGTAGAGCGATCTTCAAGTACGGACACCTTTCTAATAAGAACATTTGTAGAAATGTTCGGCCTTTAGATAAATTTTATTGAAAATTCCACTTTTAACATTTTTGAATTAGAAACTAGCCTCCCTTGTAGCAGATTAAGTGGTCTTCAAATACAGTCTGACCGGTTATTATAGACACCTTTCTAATAAGGACCGTATCCACTCTTTCCCTCTTGTCTAAGACCGAAAAAATTCTATTAACATTTTTATATTAGAAACTACCCCCTCAAGGGTTAGAATTGTAGCAGAGTAAGAATAAGCACAAGGATTTCAATTAAAACGGAATATCTCCTAGATGAGTTCTTTTACTTATTCTTCATGAGTCCTTGAAATAGGAGAATTAGAGGACACTTGGGGCGATTTTGACGACTTGAGGGTAGAGTAAATTTAAACTCTTGTTAGAAGGCTTGTTTATAGATCGGGCATTGATATTACGGGTCATCAGGAATGATCAATAGCGTCTAATGAATAAATTATTATTATTTGTAAATTTTGGTGCAATTCTCCCCTTATTGCATTAATCAAATTTGATTGGAATCTAATTGAAACTAAAACACTAGCGACGATTGGTGTAATGGAATTTTCCATTTTTAAGAGCCACACGGACAATGTGCGATAAATAATTGCGACAATTGTTGCAGTTTTACGCTTTTATATATTAAACGGCACGTGTAAGTACGTGTGTAACTAGTGTAAAAAAATCTAGTCCAAGTTATTTACCTTGACATTTATTACTTACACTAAATGCATATGACACAATTTTGTTTTAATTAATTTTATTAATTCGCCACATACTAGTACAGCATGTTGGTGATAAATGCGAGAATAATCCTGAAAATAAATATGAAAAACTCTAGGTTTTTTGTTGTTGTTTTTATTTTGGTTTTAAAAGAGGGTTTTTTCATGCAAATATAAAGTTGAAACAATAGAATAGCTGAGCTTTGAAAAAGTGATGAAACAATTGAGGCTTCAACATCCTTTGAGTTAGAGTTGGTTGGGTTACAGCTGAAATGATTGCAGGTCAAAAGCAGTGGAAATATGAAAAAAAATTGGAATAAGACCAAATAATAATAGTAAAAATAATGTTTTAATAGAGGTTAATAAACTGGAGAAAAAGTCGAAATTATACAGCAACTTTTCTGGTTGGCATTGATTTTAACGACATGTATAAGGTCGATTAAATAGAGCAGACAATAGAGATAACTTTCAATTTTTCTATTAAGTTGTATCATCAATCAGTTATCTGTATCATCCATAAATTAGGCTGATGAACATTGCCTGTAACTCCATCTATTTGCACAATAACTCACGCAATGAGAGTGGGTAAAAGTAGATTAGCGTGAAATTTTTTAACGCTAACTCGTATAAAAGTACGGAAATTTGGGAATGCGATTGGGCAATTTTTGGGCGTGTACAAGGCTGTAATTTTTGCTATAAAATTCTCGCAAACCGCGAATTTCATCAACATTTTGTGCAAGTCTTCCCACAGTCACCAACTAAACAACCAAACATGAACCGTTATGTAAGTTGAACAAAATTCGATCGAATAATACCGAATTAAATATAATTTATCGCAGATCATCTTGATAACTTTGAGTTTGGCCAGTCTCATCAATGCCGGTCAGGTGTATTACAATCCAGCCCCAATTGTGTATTTAGCCGCCCAAGGTAGTGGTGCAGAAGGCCAATACGTACCCGATAATCTCGAGAAACTCTACGATGATGGTTCTTATAAACCGGAATTGCAACCGATCCCATTGAGTGCATCTCCTTTGGGTTTAGTGCCAGCCGGTTCAGGTCTTGAGGGTGTTTACGTTCATGATCACGCTGAAAAATTGTACGATGATGGTTCGTATCGTGGCGAATTGATCCCAACACCATTGGCAGCCAGTCCATATGGTCTTGTACCAGCTGGTTCCGGTTTGGAAGGGCAATACGTCCATGATCATAGCGAAAAATTCTACGATGATGGTTCCTATAAGCCTCAATTCCACCATTAGATTATTTCCTGTTCGAATGTAATAATTTAATTGTAATAAAGTTTTTTTTATTGGATTATTGTTTTTCCATATATGTGAGAGTTAAATCAAAATTCTTTAATAATTACCGCGTAAAGGGAAATAATTGGGTGTGCAAGGTTAGCGTTCTAATATATAAAACTCGTTACAATCCCTTTTCGGTATCAGTCGCTCTAAATTAAATCCACAAATTACACACAATGAACTGCTTGGTAAGTTGAAATTTTAGAAAATTCGATTTTCTTTTAATTTTCTTTTGCAATTAGGGAGCAATTATTGTATTAGTAGCTGTAGCTACTGCCAATGCTAGTGTTATCGGTCCTTGGGGACTCGGTCTTGGTGTCCACGGTCTTGGTCTTAACGGACTTGGTCTTCACGGTCTCCATGGTGGTGCTGTTGTAGCCGGTCCATCCGGTGCTGTTGTTAGTTCCGGTGTGGCTGGTGGTGCTGTTGCTGTAGCTCCAGCTGCTCATGCTGTTGTTGCTCCCGCTGTTGCCGGTGCTGTTGTTGCTGGACATGCTGGTCTCCTTGGTCATGGTCTAGTCGGCTCAGGATTAGAAGGTCAATGGATCCCTGATATCAACGAACATTTATACGATGATGGCTCATACAAACCACATATTTACGGTCATTAAGGCTTTAAGTGTTCATAAAATCAAAGACCCTATACCTTACCATATAATCCCTCTCTTGATAATTTCGTCAATAAAAACCAAAATTAATTACGGATATTGTTTTTATTCCCTCTCTTAATATTTTACAAAAAATTACAAAACTATTCGTCACCTTTATACGAACCATCATCTTCAGTATTGTCCTCAGTTGTTACTGTTGTTTCATCAACACTTGCTACAACAGCCGGACCGGCTAGCGTATAACTTGTAGAAATCGAACCGGCCGGACCTACGACAACTTTGGCTGATCCAACAGGCAACGGTGGGATAACAGCACCAACAACAAGCGGACTTTGACCATCGATTACGACAACACCACCGGGTGCTAATGACGAAATCGCGCTGCCATCCGGTCCGGTTACTACCGTTTTACTACCAGGCCCATGTAGAATTTCCACCGATGCACGATTACAATGCAATATTGCACTCAGTACAAACCAAAAGAGTAAGGCAACCTGCAATTATGACGAAATCTTAAATAATTTCGTTCTTTTTTTTAAATATTTGTATACCTTGGAATTCATTGTTTCGTTATGCGGTTATTCCAGTCTCTACAATTATTGCAGTGTCAACTAAACGTTATCTTGGCGGTTAGATTTCATTTTATAGATTGTAAATTAAACCGTAACCTTGCTGGACCCTACCCATATGCAGCAGTTGCAATAAATATAAAAATTTATCGAATTCCTCCAGTTGATTAACATGTAAGAACGAATAAATTATTTCCTGATAATCAAACAATAACGCAATTATCAAATAGAATTAGTTTTGGTGTTTCAAATTTAATGGAAGAGAATTGTCGATTCTCATCTGCATTATGTAAATTCTACCATAAAATTTACATTATGTAGAAAACAGTGGGAAATTATCTATGTTATAGTGTGACAGAAATCTTCTGTTGGAGTTTTCGTAAATATATTCAGAATCACCTTCAACATCCCTAAGGACCATAAAACAGCCCTTTCTAAAATCTACGATACTCCTACTTGTATAATAGAAATATATACATCTACGCTACTAAAATAAAATAAATTACCAACTCGTAGAATGTTGAATTTATTTATGAAATATTGCAAAATATCTTTTTATAGGAACTTGATCTTGTCGCCTATATTAGATGTGAAAGAAACAGGAGCAAGGTCGTTTCGTTTTCGTATCAATATTTATAATTGGGTGTGTTCAGTGGACCAAAACCTTGCTCTTGATGATAAAACCCGGAACTTTCACTACTTATAGACGATTTTTTTCGAACCAAGTTCACGGTCTAGAATCGACAATAAGAACAAATTTGTATTGCTTGTAAAGCGCAAATTGTTGGATTTCAATGCAATGAATGCAACAACCGCTACCACCAACATTCATCACACCCTATAACGAGAAATCGCGGCCGTTCCCATCATAACTTTAATCGTTAATAATTGTAATAAAAGGGTGCCATTTATAAAGACTGGGTGGTTTAATTTTTAAATTTCCCAATTAATTCCATGAATTGTTGCAGCCGTGTCCGGAATCGCACGAATTCCGGGAAGATCAGTGCGCCGCCTTCAATCAGGTGCCCTATCAGGATTTCCTCTACGATTGGACACCCCATTACGACGATCCGGATCCTTGTAGTTTAATTTGTAAAGGCAAACCACGGCGTAGAATTACACCGAATCGTAACAATGAAATATCGTCGGATAGCCAAGAGAATGATGATGATGATGATGATGACGTATTGGTGGTTGTACGATTAGCCGATAAAGTTGAAGATGGTACAAGATGTCGGCCGGGTAGTCTCGATATGTGTATCGATGGAAAATGTCAGGTGGGTTATTGATTCATTTTTCAAAGAGGTTCCAAAGTAGAGTGTCATCATTGTATCGATTTCTATTTAATGCGATGTTTTTTGTAAAAAGAGCGAGAGGAACTGGAAAATATGCGAAGTAAATTGGTAAATATATCATGAATATTAGATTTTGACAACAATAACGATAATTGTTGGTTTTTGTGCCGTTTTTATGACTTTGATAAATTAGTTCCATTCATATCTTTGGACATACGTTTGAAGTACACGATTTTTTTTAAAAGAAACAAACGTTTTCCGATACATTTTTTCGAGTCAAACTCTTGAAATTCGCATTAAAAAATTGTTTTCCATCCTGAAAAGCTGCGAAAACGACGCAAACTTAATGAGGTTAATAACTAAAGATGGAGAGAAACCGAATTAACAAGAATGTTTGTAGATAAGAATAAGTGATAAACAACCGGGGTGGAAATTTTAATTGGCTCCTACATCTTTATACATTTTCAATACGTTGGAAATGTGCACAAAAAATTACTGAATGGACGGATTCGTGCTTGTATCGTATCGTAGATTTTTCTAATTAAATTGCAACAAGATTTTGATTTAGTAATCGAGTTTACGGACAAAAAACCGTACTTTGACAAGAAACGCTAAGATAAAGTTTCGAATTTCTGAAGAATTCTAAAATAAACTAGATGGGAATATATGAAAGAATCCATGACATAAATCTTACTTTATTCGGCTAATATTCCCTTTATCTACAAGAAAAATTAAACCGGAACATATTTAAGGGGAAATCTTGTAATTTTAAATTCTGTAAAGATTTATGAGGCAAATATCTAAACATCTACTATCGCCCTCAAATTAATTAACTCCAATCTCGCTGTTTTTGTTGTTGTTACCAACAAGAAAAATGGGATTTTTTCGGGACAACAAAAAATATAATTCTTAATATGTTGGCATTACGGCTTTATCTTCCAGTTGGATTGTTGATAAATCCTGAAAAAGTTGCATAAATTTTTCGTATTTAAATTCCAAACAATAGCGCCACAATACCGATGTACTTCCTTCCAGTTTGCATTATTTTAATTTATCACCGTTCGGGAATTTTAATGGAATTGATAAAGCAAAAATACAAGATTTCGTTTTTTTGGTGTTAATTAAATCTGTCGACTTCTACCAATCGTAATTAACACACCCCAAGTCCGCTCTATAGAATGTTCTTTCAATTAATTTCTCATCTTGTCGCCTTCGAGCAACTGTAATAATGAGGTCATTCAAAATTCAAAGTTTAAAGCATCACAACGACGAATAGTACAAGAAAAATAAAACAACCCCTCATTTATTCATCGTTAATAGAACGCCAAGTTTTCCGTTGGTAGATTAAAATAGGAAATTGTCTATTTTCTAGCGGGTCGGTTGTGATCTCCGCATCGGCTCCTCGAAACAAGTGGACGAATGCGGCGTGTGTGGCGGCGATGGTTCGTCTTGTTCCCGGCCTCTTTACCACTGGACCCTCACCTATGTCAGCTTATGTTCGGTAACATGCGGCGGAGGTAATTATCATATATGGATATGTTTTCGACCACTATAATCATTAACCCATTTCAAACGATATTCTGTTTTGGATTGTAATACATAAACTCGAACTAGTTTCTGTCACTAGTTTGCCCCATTCAAACTGTTATTAGTTAGCTAGAATATGCTGCAAGTTTTCCAAGTCTATATTCGATTTCAGGCTACAAAATGTCACGTCCCCTGTGTCAGAATCGGGTGACAGGCGAGGAAGTTGAAGAAGAACTTTGCAACGATTCACAAAAGCCCGATTCGAATATTGTCCAATGCAACACACACAACTGTCCACCAAAGTAAGTCCAACAATTACGGAAATTATGTTAATAATTTCGCTATATTTTCCGAAATTACACCCAGCACTAGTGGCACGTATTTCGATCTTTGTAAACTTCAAGTTTCCGGTTTCCGGTTGTTTGGCGATGTCTAAAGAACAATATAAGCTCTGTTGGCGTAGTGAAGCAACTTGAAGCTTGGAATTTATACGTGCGATACTTTTTTCTAATAAAAATATTATTGTAATTTTCGTAAATTACAACATTAAATTCGAATTAATTGAGACCGATTTGCATATTTATGTAATATTTGTTGTAAATTAACCAAATATCCGACGAAATACGTGTAGTGATTACTGAAATTTACAAGACGACGATGGTATTTAAAATTAAACTAGCGAAACTTTCCAGACATTGAACGCGATTACTATTCCATTTTTCAATACTGGAAAAGAAATCCATCACAATTTTATCCACCCAAACTTCTTCAATTTAATGGAACATTGTTGTACATAATCTTATCTTCAAGTAATTAGGAAAATTAATGAGAGATATGTGTATTATTATTATTAGACATACCGATATTACAATATTAATGAATGGCTTAAGATGGATTAGAATATTTAGGTAAATAACCGTGCTGAATACCAAAATAAATGTTGTAGTTTACAAAATATAGAATAAAATATGTAATAAGATCATTAGTGTGTTTAAGCAAGCGGATTAAAACCAAACAAACTTAACAAGAAACCATCTGGAACACGTAAACTTAAAATCAATAACCTCAACTGGTGAAACGAAACGAACTTATTTAGTGGAAATTCGACGAAAAAAACGGCCACAATTTCTTATAATTGTTGGTAATATTTCTGCAGTCTCTTTACGAAATAAATTTCACTATATCTTGTTTTTCTTTTGTCGAAATTGACGAAAAAACAAACACTTTATATCAACATATAATTGAACATTTGTCTCGTTTATATTGCCGGCAAATTTACTCTCTTGATTAATCAAACATTTCTATAATTGGATGTGTGCTGTCGTTTAATTTGCTCGTTAAAATAACGTCCTTTTCGACAAGTTTTCCGCTATTTTGTCTCCACTAGTGTTCGTTAGTTGGAATTGTTTTAAATCAACATAATGCCTCGTTTCGATCCAACTATTTTAAAATTAGTTGTTTTTTGAATTTGTCCAAAAATTGTCGACCCGACTGTTTAAAATGAAACAATGCTGTAATTTCCAGATGGTATGTGGGCGAATGGGGCCAGTGTTCAGTCAGTTGTGGCGGCGGTTCCCGTTTACGTCCCGTCTACTGCGTTGAAGAAGCCAACAATACAAAAATCAAGGTACACTAACTTTAATGTAATTCAAACAAACTTGCAATTTTATTAGTCCCAATTGTAACATTACCACAACGATATCAATCGATTTTCTCGATTCTCTAACAATATTGCTTCTCATTTATTTTAATGAGCCGACGAATTTGATTTCGATAGGTGGACGATGAGAAATGCAACGGCCATAAGCCATGGTTTCAAGAAGCCTGCAATCAACAAGATTGTCCCGTTTGGGTGGCCTCCACCTGGTCGGGGGTAAATTCGAATTTCTTCACACAAATTTTTATTATTATTATCATAATTGTAGTGTTCTGTATCGTGCGGTGAAGGCGTACAAATTCGTATGGTGGAGTGTCGTAATGCAGCTGACAAATTGAGCACTTTATGTTCGCCAAATTTAAAGCCAACAACAACTAAGCCATGTTCAACTGGAATACAATGTCCTGAACATAATGATGATGAATTATTACCAGGATTGTATCATACACAACCATTGGTACAGCCGTATCCGCCACCGCCGCCGCCACCAGCGCACGCTGAACGCTTAGTCGGCGAACAAATTGTACCGTCTGAAAGCACGTAAGTTGAATTTTTATAATAAACAATGCTTTCAATGTACAGAATGATGTGTAAGAGAGAATCGACTCATTCTATCCGTTATCGTTCTTTTATTGCGAATTTTTTGGATGTTTTGTAGTTAATGTAAATCGAAAAATTCGTTCTATCGCTCGAATAACGTCGAGAAATAGCACAATTTAAAAATCGTGGAAAAATGGTGGATGCGCCGTTTGTTATTTATCGTTTAATACAATAAAAATTGCCCAAATAATTAATGTAGATATTGAACACAAAGCAATAACTGACATTACCAATTCTCTAGCACACTTGCTATTATCTAATATTGAAACGCATCTATAAACGATTGATTGTATTTGCTTTACCCTTCTCATTAATCATTCAACATCCGTTAATATATCACTCATTTAGACTAATTTATATTCGTATCTTGTTCAGTATATCAACTATCATCATAATTATATTGTCGAAATGTCGAAAATCTAAAACAAATCAACTACATATCGAATATTGTGTGTGCCTTGTATTTTCAGCGATTTCAAAGTGTTCTTTGCCTGCGGTTGGGTATATGTGAGGTATAAACACAACACAATTTCCTTTAATTTTTAACATTTAAAATACAATTAATACAGTGACGCCACTTATATAAACTTGATTCAATATTTAAATATTACACTAGAAAATCCATAGAAGGTCTCGCTGTGTTGATTAGAATCTCCAGTTAATCTCATCTTCTATTATCACCAATCATCACCGACCAGTTTCTCTTTCTCTATTGCACAATTTTCAAAGCTAATTTGTCGCTTGTTTGATGCTTCTATCTCTCTGTTTCTTCTTTCTTGTATAATTTTTAAACGACAACTGTTACATCTTGTAATATTGATGTTTGCATGGTCGTCAGCAAGAAAAACAAGCGACAAAAAGCCCAGCTCCAACACCAGTATAAATAGGTGATAAGCTTCTTAATAAAGCACCAGCTGTTGTCGGGCACAATTTCGCTTTATCCAAGATTTAAATGCTTCATAAACTCACTAAATTTCCTCATGTTTGTTGTTTTTTTTGCGTTAACACTTTAAATTTAACCATTGTAGTGTCTCCTTTACATCCCATCTTTCCCCCAATTGAGGAAACGTATAATGTGGATGATCCTCCAAGCTGGATTGTTGAATTTGTCGCAATTTTTCTTACAATTAGTTTGCTGACGGCGCGTTATTCCAACACTCGGACACATAAACAAATCCCTTATTTATTGGAAAATTCGATTATTTCACTCTTTTTTGAATAAATTATTTACAATTCTATTCATTTTTTACGAGCCGCAATTTAGGCAAAGTTGTAGGATTTTTTGTTGTTAAACTATACCTCAATATAGACGGTAATTTCGATTAAATAATGATTTAATTGGAGGATGCGTTAATTTTTGTTGTTTCCGTCAGTTAGTCTTGGCAAATTGTAGAACAAATAACACAGATTTCCGTTTGATGTCCATAAATATTCATGTTTTCGACATTAATTAATTATGAAGATGATACGTTTCCGTAATTGGATGTAATCAGACACCTTAATGGATTTAGCATGTAACACCTGAATAATTCACGATTTATTTCGATCACAAACCTTACGTCCGATAATTCTATTTTGCGGTGAGTATGCACAATTTCCCTTAAGAAAAAGTATGTAATTAACGAGGAAAATGCATGTTTTGTCTGCATTATAAATTACCGATTTTCATTCAATTTCAACTCAATTCCCCGACAATATTTTACAGTAGTTGGATGAGTTTAATGTTCGTTTCAGATTTATTCCGGATGAGTGGGGACCGTGCAGTGTAACGTGCGGTGAAGGTACACGAAAGCGACAGGTCCACTGTAAAATATTTTTAGAATTTTCCCGAACGATCGCCAAACTGCCTGACAAACAATGCAGTGGCCCTAAGCCCATAGAAACAGAAAAATGCTATATGGAACCGTGTTCATCCGAACGGATCGGCGTCGATATTAAAGATGATCCATATAGGAGCGATATTAAAGTTGCCGGAGGTTCACCAGGCAAATCCTATTCGTGGAAGGAGCAGGGCTATACGCATTGCAGCGCTACCTGTCTCGGTGGCGTCCAAGAATTGATTGTTAATTGTATCCGTGATGATACACAAAAGGTTACATCGCCGTATTTATGTCCGATTGAATTGAAACCGGAGATTTTGATGCGTACTTGTAATGATCACCCATGCCCGCCTAGATGGAATTATTCCGATTTCTCGCCGTGTTCGCAAAGTTGCGGTATTGGGATACAAACAAGGGAAGTTAATTGTATACATGAAGTGACTCAGGGCGGTGGTAATACTGTAATTGTACCGAACAATATGTGTCCCCAACCGCCGCCGTTAGATCGACAATATTGTAATGTATTAGATTGTCCTGTCAAATGGAAGGTTTCCGAATGGTCGAGATGTAGTAAAACATGCGGTGGTGGTGAAAAAACACGTAAAGTTGAATGTAAACAAGTGATGGCACAAAACCATACAGTCGATCGACCGGCTAGTATGTGCCCCTCACCAAAACCACCCGATAGGAAGCCGTGCAACACAAAAAGTTGTGTTGTTGAAAGCGACAAGCCGCACATCGATGTGTCCAACAGTTCGTTTATACAACACGATTTTAAAAAGAAGAAAATTTCATTAAAAGTCGGCGGCGCGGCTACCGTATTTATTGGAACAACAATCAAAATTAAATGTCCAGTTAAACGGTTCAATCGTACGAAAATCCAATGGGTTAAAGACAAAAATTTCCTGCCCAGATCGAAGAAATTTAAAACTTCCAAAAAGGGCGCCTGCGTGTCCAAAATTTAACATTACGCGATAGTGGATTATACACTTGTGTTGCCGGCCGTTCTAGTGCCAGTATTAATATTTCAGTACGTCCCAAGCCTGGTGAATTTCCAACATCCGAAGAAATCCAACGACAAGGCTATAAAACAGATCGTGCTGATTTGATATCAGACGTACAAGTCCATAGAGATCAATCTAATCCATTATTTAGTAGTGATGACCATTCGCACGAGCAACGGCCTGAGGGTGTCGTTCGAAAGAAACCAACACCAAGGTAATTTCTCTTATTTTACCATTTTATTTACAAGAAATTTGAAATTCTAAAATTACAGAACTAGATTATTCACACCAACACTACCATCGTTACGACTCGATGTTAACAGTAACAGTCTAAATGCATTACCACCGCAAGGTACAACAACCCACAACGATAACATAAAGGTAACAAAACTACATAAAATTGCCTCATTATTGATAATTTTTCTCCAAATTTGCTGCCTTTAAGGATAAATTATCACCATCACATTTACCGGCTAGCTCATCCGATTCGTTGAAACCATCCGTTTACGGTGGCAATTCAGCGAGCTCAGCTGGCCGAATTATGCCCCATTTTCAAAAACTAATCTCTAATCTCCAGGTGAGGGTGTCCCCGGTGTTGTCACTAGATATTCTACCGAACGGGTGTTAATCGGGGGTAATTTATAGCGGGGAATTTTCATTAAAGTTTCGGTAGGATATTCGGATATTCCCACATTTACACGTTTTCAGTTATTCGTTTTGTTTTTTTTTTTTAATTTTTTGAGAAACTAATGTGAAATTTATTAATCTTTGAATGCACACACAATGTCTGCACTACCACTTATAGGTAAACACACACTTTCAAATTGTCGAAAAAAGCAGGTTTTGTAGTTGGATTGGTTTTTTGAATAGAGGAACGCTTGCTTTTTTCGTTGAAAATCGCATACTCTGCATGGCCTCTAAATTTTCTTTTTTATCCTGAATATTTTCGCCAATTTTGAACAAAAGCTATAAGGATTTCAATAAAACACAAAACTATGTAAATGTATTGATTGCTTTTGTTCAAAAAATTCTTGCAATACTTCTCGGCCACTCTATTAATCTCGATCGTAGCAATTGTGGCCGTTTCAGACATTCAGCAGTTCAAGAGGTCACCGTATGGTGGCCTTTCCCGATGATCCAAACACCGATCAGCCTTTGATTAGCCATACTGGCGATGATGACGATGATGGTGATGACGATGAAGATAGTCCGGCTGTTGTATTAGGACGTGGCACTCCCGATAATCTTCGATTTGAATGGATTGTTACCGAATGGTCGACATGTTCGGCACCATGTGGCGGTAATGGTTTCCAAATGAGAGCTACACGTTGCATTGTCCGCCTCCATAACACAACACAGAGTGTCGATAATAATCTCTGTGAAGATGCCGGATTGAAAATGCCGGAAACCGAACGACATTGCGGCTCAAATACCTGCCCAAAATGGACCTCCAACGGATGGTCGTCCTGTGAAAAATCGAAATGTTTCAATTTCCATCGAGGTAAACCGCTCTATAAATTACCATTGATTTGTTGTCGATTATTCGAAATTGTAGCGATGCAACGGCGAATTGTTAAATGCCAAATCAACAATACAACAGTGGCCGATTCGAAATGCAATCCGGATGAGCGGCCGATTCACCGACAAGAATGCCAAAACGAACGCTGTATTGGTAAATGGAAAGTCGGCGCTTGGTCGGAGGTAATTTTAACAAAATCGCTAAAAAACCGGTTGATTTAATTTTATTTTCAGTGTGCTGCTGCATGCGAAATGCAAGGTTTAAAATATCGAATTCTACAATGCGTTTGGTACGGTACGAAAAAACCGGCCGGTACCGCTTGTAAAGATTTAACACGACCGCCGGTTATGAAACCGTGTAAAGGACCACCGTGTTATTCGACAACAAACAATAAAATCGAATGCAAAGACCATTCGATGTTCTGTCCGAATGTTAAAGCGATGAATATGTGCAAAATTATGCGATACCAACAACAATGCTGTCAAACTTGTAATGTTGGATAAAATAATTAAAATATTGAAAAAAAGTGACAAAATTTGATAAAATTGACTGTTGTACAAAAGTGCTATAATTGGCAATATTAGATAGGATTTAAATGTTGATTTCTTCAGCTTCAGCCTGAAAAATAGCTGAATTGTATAAATGATTCAAGAAAGTAACAATTTGGGGACTGGTTAACGGCAAAACGGCATGTTGAAGACTGAAATTTACGTTTCCTCCTATTTTTAATTAATTTTAAATATTAACAATAACACAATTCCGAATTGTTAACATTCCATTTGATTATAATTAACAAACAAATTTGTAAATATTATTTTAAACTAAATGTAAATAATTCACAATTATTTATTAATCTTCTTGGAAAATAGAACGAAACTGTAATTATTGTCCAATTTAGGCTTCTTTATTCTATAAGTTTGAACAAAGAATCAACGAATAATTAGGCGAACACGGCTTAAATTTACGGAAATTTCAAATAATTACTAATTAAGAAAATGATTTATTTCGTTAATAAATTTAATTACCAAATAGTCGAATATTGTTAATAATTGCCTCAGAGTATAGTTATTATATAGCTTGTGTTATTTAAAATGTTACCAAACTACCATCATTATCGTTGATGATAATGATAATGATTTTAGTTATAAAATGTAATAATGATTATTAATAATGTCTTGATCGATGGTGAAATTGGACGAAAATCTAAATCTGCTAATTAAAGAGAAATTCTTATATGTCTTGAATATAAACCTGCCACTCTATTATAATAAACTATACACAAAATATTGAAAATATATAAATCTATATAGATATTTAATTTAAGTAACAAATTGGGGATGGGGTAATCGAATGAATTTGTTATAAATATTGAACGATAGGGTGCGACTTTCGGACGGATTATCTCTAAAAAATTTAAATCTATTGTTGAAACCGTAGCAATGTTGGAAAGAATCAATGAAAGATTATGAAAATTTAATTATTTAAATCTAAATATTTTTAGTTTTTTAATGTTTTCAACTATAATTTATAAAACGATTTAATTGTAGTCTTCAGGAATTAATAAAATAAAAATGTCACGTTATGTTACAAAATAATGAGATGTTTATTTCAGTATTTGTTGTTATTTTCAATTTAAGCGAATTTTTCAGCCAAAAACGCTTACAAGTCGAAATCGAAGGAATAGAAGGGCTATTTCAGGCAAATTTCCTAATTGCCCTATTGCCCACCTTGTTAGATAAAATGGCTATTAGGGATGTGAATTAAAAAAAAAATACCCTTCGAATTGAAATTCTAACTAAAACTGTTTCTTCTCTACTCATATTGTGGGCTGATTCAGATAGAAATTCTCTTGAAACTACGAAATTGGGGCTCTTGAAGAAAGCTAACCCTTAACACGTAACCACCCCTAGTTGCGAGAAGCAAAACTGCACAAATGATGCTCCAGTGTTGAAGGTTTTTCTATTAAAAAAATTGCACAATTCGTTATTATTTCTGCGAAATTAGCTTCACTAATAATCCAGTGCATAATTATTGATTACTTAGAAATATCGTCGACAATAACACAAAATTAATTACCAAATTCTATTCTGATATCACGCAAGATAAACAAACGCGTAAGTTTATCGTGCTGCTGATTCGATTAAGATCACTCAGTATTTGTTCGTTGATAACACGAATCTTGATCAAATCTAGAGGCATTTCCACTAAAATTTACCAAGTTTATTTATAAATTTTATCAGAAATTAATTGATTGAAGTAGTTGAAAGTTTATCGAGGGCAAATTGTTTTCAATTGTTGTTCATTATTATCAATTGTCGTCTTTACGAGTACTAAATGAGACAAGTGTTGTTATTTAACAACAAAACGAGTGTTTATTGGATACATTTCAAGACTAGAGTAATATTAAATAATGTCTTTGAATCTTTTAAAACCAGGTGAATTAATCAAACCTGTTGTTGATGAAGCGAAAATGAAGCAAATTCTAAAAGAATCGTACGGTTTAAACTGTGTCTCGTTCAAATCATTAGTCGGTTATGATGACATTAATTATCATGTTATTGTTGATACAGATTTTGTAAATAATAAGTTTATCGAAGATATAAATCCATGTGGTTACGTTTTAAAAATCGTCAATTCTTTAGATTCAAAAGACCCAAATTATTTCGACGGCCAAAACCAAATCTTACTCCACTTAAGTAAGTAATTATCGGTTATTAATTGGGAATTAAACCCGTAAATTTACAGGACAGAAGAATTTCCCGTGTCCGAAACCGATACGGAACAAATCCGGCTTATATTTCTTCACCGACACTTTTCCAAGCGGACACCATATTGTCCGTTTATTGGAATACATCGATGGTACTGTTTTATATAAAATCAAACCTAATAGCGATTTATTCTACAATATCGGCCGATTTGTTGCAAATCTCGACGAAAATCTGAAAGATTTCCATCATCCGGTTTACGAGACACACGAAAGTGTCTGGATGTTGAAGTCTATACCGCAATTAACGCGATTCTCATTCGCTGTAACTGATGAAAATCGCCGGATTATGATCGGGGATATTATCGGAAAATTCAGCGATAGAGTACTGAAAGTTAGTTCAAATTTAGAAAAAGGGATACTCCACGGTGATTTTAACGAACAGAATATTCTAGTTGATCGAAATTCGGAGGGTCGGTGGTACATTAAAGCCGTCATTGATTTCGGCGATACAAATTATTCGTGTTATTTATTCGAATTGGCAATAACAATAGCGTATATGATAATGCAGGGTGAAAGTATCGATATTGGTGGATACGTTTTGGCCGGTTATTTTTCGGTTAGAAAACTGACAGATTTCGAGTTTAATTTGTTGAAAATTTGTGTGGAGGGTCGATTATGTCAATCGTTGGTATTGGGGGCGTATTCTCATCTACAAGATTCGAGTAATTCGTACATTTTAACGACAGCGAAAATCGGCTGGTTATTGTTGGAGAAATTGTGGAAGATCGACGAGAATGAGTTGTTGGATAGGTGGAGGAATATCGCTGAAAATTACAAAATTGCAGATAGTTAAAATTTACAGTAGTTGCTAAAATAAATTTACAGTTTTTATAGAATCGGTTGTTTCTTTGGAGGATTATCAAACTGAAAATTTGTTCTCACCTGCTTTTTCTAAAATTTTCGCCTCTTATTGTGCCTTAAGTGGGGTAGTTGCAAAGTGATTGATAGACCGTTTATAGGGCTGAAAATTTCCCTCAAAAAGCTCATAAAATTTCAGATAATTAAGAGAATGGAACAATTTTAAATTTGTAACAATTACTGAAATAATACAGTTGGTTCTTTGGAGAATTACAAAACTGAAAATTTGCTCCTATATCACCTCATTTTTCGAAAAGTCGACCCTTTAAGTCGGTTGATAGACTGTTTATAAGACTGAAAATTCCGCACAAAAATTAGAACATTATCTACAAGATTCGAGTAATTCGTACATTTTAACAACAACGAAAATTGGCTCGTTATTGTTGAAAGAATTGTGGAAACTCGAGGAGAGTGAGTTGCTGAACAGGTGGAGTATCGCTGAAAATTACAAAACTGCAGGTAATTAAAATTTACAGTAGTTGCTGAAATAAATGTACAACTTTTATAGAATCGGTTTTCTCTGGAGAATTATAAAACTGAAAATTTTGCTCGTATTTACCTGATTTTTTCCAAAATTTTCGCCTCTTATAATGCCGCAGAATTTTGACCCTCCAAACCAATTTATAGACCATTTATAAGGCTGAAAATTTCGCTCAAAAAGCTCATAATGGAGCAATTTGAAAATTGTAGCAATTACTGAAATAATACAGTTTTTATAGAGTCATTCTTTGGAGAATTACAAAACTGAAAATTTGCTCCTATCTCATTTCATTTTTCGAAAAGTAGGCCCTCTAAAGCCGGTTGATGGTCTGTTTATAAGGCTGAAAATTCCACTCAAAAATTAGAACATTATTTACAAGATTTGAGTAGTTCGTACATTTTAGCAACAGCGAAAATCAATTGGTTATTGTTAGAAGAATTGTGGAAAGTCGAGCAGAATGAGTTGTCGGATAGGTGGAGGAATATCGCTGAAAATTACAAAATTGCAGATAGTTAAAATTTACAGTAGTTGCTGAAATAAATGTACAGTTTTTATAGAATCGGTTGTTTCTTTGGGGGATTATAAAACTGAAAATTTGCTCAGATCTTACCTTACCTAATTTTTCCAAAATTTTCGCCTCTTATCCTCAAGTGGAGTAGCTCCAAACCGATTGATGGACCGTTTTATAAGGCTGAAATTTTCGCTCAGAAAGCTCATAAAACTTCAGATAATTGAGAGAATGGAGCAATTTTAAATTTGTAACAATTACTGAAATAATACAGTTTTTCTAGAGTCCGTTCTTTGTAGAATTACAAAACTGAAAATTTGCTCCTATCTCACCTTATTTGTCGAAAAGTAGATCTTCTAAACCGGTTGATGGACTGTTTATAAGGCTCGAAATTCCCCTGGAGAATTAGAAAATTATCTACAAGATTCGAGTAATTCGTACATTTTAACAACTGCGAAAATCGGCTGGTTATTATTGGAAAAATTGTGGAAGATCGACGAGAATGAGTTGCTGGATAGGTGGAGGAATATTACAAAACTGCAGATAGTTCAAATTTACGGTACCTAGTTGCTAAAATAAATGTACAATCTTTATAAAATCGGTGGTTTCTTTGGAGGATTATAAAACTGAAAATTTGCTCATATTCACCTGCGTTTTTCCAAAATTTTTGCCTTTTATAATGCCTCAGATAGGATAGCTGTTTGACCCTCCAAACCGGTTGATAGATTGTTTATAGGGCTGAATTCCCCTCAAAAATTACAATATTATCTACAAGATTCGAGTAATTCGTACATTTTAACAACAGCGAAAATCGGCTGGTGATTGTTGAAACAATTGTGGAAAGTCGAGCAGAATGAGTTGCTGGATAGGTGGAGGAATATCGCTGAAAATTACAAAACTGCAGATAGTTCAAATTTACAGTACTTGCTGAAATAAATGTACAGTTTTTATAGAATTGGTTATTTCTTTGGAAGGTTATAAAACTGCAAATTGGCTCGTATCTCTGCTTTTCACCTGCTTTTTCCAAAATTTTCGCTTCTTATTTTGCTTCAAGGGGAGTAGCTCCAAACCGATTGATAGGCCGTTTATAAGGCTGAAAATTTCTTCAAAAAGCTCATAAAACCTCAGATAATTGAGAGTATGCAGCAATTTTAAATTTGTAACAATTACTGAAATAATACAGTTTTTATAGAGTCGGTTCTTTAGAGAATTACAAAACTGAAAATTTGCTCCTATCTCACTTAATTTTTCAAAAAGTAGACCCTCGAAACCGGTTGATGGACTGTTTATAAGGCTGAAAATTCCACTCAAAAATTAGACAATTATCTACAAGATTCGAGTAATTCGTACATTTTAACAACAGCGAAAATCAATTGGTTATTGTTAGAAGAATTGTGGAAAGTCGAGCAGAATGAGTTGTCGGATAGGTGGAGGAATATCGCTGAAAATTACAAAATTGTAGATAGTTCAAATTTACAGTAGTTGCTGAAATAAATGTACAGTTTTTATAGAATCGGTTGTTTCTTTGAAGGATTATAAAACTGAAAATTCGCTCATACCTCGCCTTATTCACCCGCTTTTTCCAAAATTTTCGCCTCTTATTGTGCCTCAAGTAGAGTAGTTCCAAACCGATTGATGGACCGTTTATAAGGCTGAAATTTTCGCTCAAAAAGCTCATAAAACTTCAGATAATTGAGAGAACGAGGCAATTTTAAATTTGTAACAATTACTGAAATAATACAGTTTTTATAGAGTCGGTTCTTTAGAGAATTACAAAACTGAAAATTTGCTCTTATCTGCTGAAATAAATGTACAGTTTTTATAGAATCGGTTACTTCTTTGGGGGATTATAAAATTTGCTCGTATCACACCTTTTTAGATACTTTTTCCAAAAGTTTCGCCTCTTATTATGCCTCAAGTGGAGTAGCTCCAAACCGATTGATAGACCGTTCATAAGGCTGAAAATTTCCCTCAAACAACTCATAAAACTTCAGATAATTGAGAGAATGCAGCAATTTTAAATTTGTAGTGTCGGTTCGTTTTTAGAGAATTACAAAACTGAAAATTTGCTCCTATCTCACCTCATTTTTCGAAAAATTAACCCTCTAAACCGGTTGACCGACTGTTTATCAGGCCGAAATTCCCCCTAAAACTAGAAATTACTGAATTATTTAAATCAAAACGACGTATCAATGGTTGTCTAATTTTGTTTACATTTCTCATAATGACGTCCGAGAATCGTCAATACAAACACAAATATGAATCGTTTCGAATATTGTCCGCCCTACAAGAAACTGTTTAATTTAAAACCGAAACAACGAAATGGGTGAGTTAGTAAATCCATAACCAAATCTACCCTCATTCCAATAATTTTTAGATTAATTCTAAATATTGATGAAATTTTCCAACGACAAACGAATAAAACTTTACGCTTCCTCTATGCGTGCTTTAATCGCAATAATCAATATTTAGCATCATCGGATAATTACGGTAATATTTATATTATTGATTTCAATAATTATAAATATTGGAAATTGGAGCAAATCTTCGAAAGTTGCGTCAATATAAAATTTTCAAGATTTACGGATACTCATTTATTTATATTGATGAGACATGGTAAAATCAATATAATCGACATAGAAATTCTTGCTAATATTGGGGAATTAATTGGGCATAAAAATAGTGTCGAATCTGTAACTTTCGGGGGTAATTCTTCATGTCTAACAGCCTCAAAAAATGAGGCTATTGTGTGGGATTTGAAGACGAGTACTAAAAGTTACGTGTTGAATTTAGCCCAGGATTGTTGCCTAAAAATTGTAAATAAATAAACCCAATTCGACTCTCTCTCAATTATTAAATTTAAGGCTATTTTTATACCAGCATCGGATTATATTCTAACTTGTTTCGATGATGATACAATCCAAATTTGGAATTGCGAGAAATTCGATTTCATTCAAATCGACCCGAATAATTGGCAGTGTCGACAGGTGAAACACATCGATTTTACAAAGTAAGTTTGATTAATATTTCGGTTCGTTAATAATCTCCAAAATGGGCTAGAAATGGGCATATTATGGTGCTAGCGTGTCATCCGGCAACGCTTGTGGTTTATTTCGTGAAATTTTGGAAATTGGCCCGATTCATTACGCTACCTGAGAATATTCTATCGATTAAATATTTCGAATTTATACCCGATCGATGCGATTGTATTTTAGCGATATTAATCGGAGATGGTAGCGTTTATTTCTACAATATCGAGAAGAATTTAATCATCGATCAATTAGTATCGACGAGCGAATTTATACGATTCGACACCACAACCAATTATATTGCAACAGTATTACGTTGTGGTGATATTCACGTTTATGATATATTGAAATTTACAGTTGAACCGATGGAGATTCGGGCGGAAATTGGCCGACCGAACGAATGGAAGAGGCGCAACTACAACAAAATTCAAACCATCAAAAACAAGGTTGATTCTATTGCCGATTTTCAATTGAATTAAATCGATTATTTCCAGATTGATGGTATGTTGAGTGTTGATAAATTGCGGTTGATTCTGCAAGAATTCGGCCAATTTCCCGAGAAATATCGCACGATCATCTGGCAACATTTACTCAAATTACCGCAGAATAAACAAAATTACAATACGGTAATCAATTGTCGGACAATTCGATCGTTTGGAAACCTCCAACAATTGTATCCGTTAGAGGATAAGGGTGGTTTGAGGAATTTACGGCGACTACTCGATAATTTGGTGACATGGTCGAGATTTTTCGCTCATGTTGATTATTTGCCAATTTTCGTATTTCCATTCGTTCGAATTTTCCAAAATCAACCAATCATTTGTTTCGAGGCTGTTTGTACGATTATCGGTAAATTTCCAAGAGCCATTTAACCAATAATAATATCGAAAAATTCCAGTTAATTGGTGTCAATTTTGGTTTGAATATCACCCACTACCTCCAGTCAATATTTTAGCGATAATTGAGAATTTATTGTTAGAACACGATGGGGTTTTATTGGCGCATTTGAAACAATTCCAAATATCGTCGAAATTGTACGCTTGGCCTCTGTTAGAAACGGCTTTTTCGCAGGCTCTAACAACCCCACAATGGAAACAATTCTGGGATCACATTCTAATAAATCATCCATCATTTCTATTATGTTCGGTGGTTGCTTATAATATAATACAAAGGTCAAGCTTGTTATCATATCAACAAGTAAAATTATTCAATTATTTCTATCGACAACATATTCCAATTGATGTTAATCGATTGATCAAGAAAACTTATCAAATTTTCCACCAAACTTCGGATAAACACCCAAAACAATATTTGAGCGAATTTAAACAATTAACAATTGGAAATTATCCGAATTTCCACAATTACCCGAAAACAATCATCGATTATCAGATGAATGAAGAGAATCAACTCAATAATCGAATAAAACGATTCCAACAACAAGAAATGGAGTTGGTACAACAACGTTTGTTGAATTTGAAGCAATTACGCGAAACTGAAATCGAACAGGAGGAAAAAAAGCGGATTTTAGGTAATAATCTATAATTCTCAACAACTCAATTGATTGTAAATTGCAGAAATGGAGCAAGCGGTTAAGACGAAACTGTTGGAACAACACAAAATCGTTGAAGATTACGCGAATTCGTTGTCGCAAATCCGCGAACAAATCCAACAAGAAAACGCCGCAATTTCGCAACTAACCCAAAGAAAAATCGCAACAGGACTCAGAGAACAACGCAAGAAACAATTAGAATTGCATTTGGATGAAATTGATTTGGAACAAAAACGCCGGAATGCAACCTTTAGAAATGTTGAAGAAGATTTAGTTCAACATCTAACTGAATTGTGCCAATTTAAAATGAAAATTCGGGAAACCCCCGGAGGTTGCGTCGACGATAACGAGACGGCTTATCGCCAGATACAACAGCGTTTAAATTGCGAAATCGGCAGGGTAATTTTATTAATTCAATACATGATTTATTTTTAATTGTATTGTTAGATTAAAGAGATGACGGATTCGACGAAATATTTGAAAATTTTGAGCATTTCTACTGGTTTAGAAGTTATAGATTTGTCGATGGAGAAAATTACGAATGAGTTGGAGAAGATGCGCGAATTGGGGTGTAAAAACGAGGGAATTTCTCTAAATCGGGTAATTTCCAATCGGATTTCAATCGAGGTTATTTAATTGTTGTGTTGCAGGATTTGAGATGTCAAACTGCAGATTTGATTGTACAAATCAATAATCTGTTGCGATTATTCGGTGAAATTAGAAGCAAAACTTGAGGTTTATTTTTATAATTTTCTTATATTTTTATCAAATAAAGTGCTACTTTTATTGTTATATCCTGACCCACAATCAATATTGAAATTTCTTAAGCTATTTGAGAGTCGTCTATCGTAATCATTCTAATAAATGGAATAGATTTAATTACGAAAAATTCCGTGTTTTTCCAACAATTCATGCGCATCTATTGTTGTAATAATTGCTGTTCAACTAGATCGATTCACCCCTTAGTTTAGTAATCCACCAGTATTGCCGACAATAAGTCGTTTCTTTCCAGTGATGGATTTAACATCAACAAAAATCCTCGTCGCGGTACTATTCGGTGTTTTACGCTTATTCTTCGGTGCATTACCGATAAAACTCTACAATATCTTACTGAAATGGGAAGGTGAAGACGATTCAACCCATTTTATCAACAAAAAACGCCACCAACAAGTCACATGTGCCCTAGCATTGTGCCAATCGTTCGGCGGTGGTGTCTTATTTGCAACAGCTTTCCTGCATATGATGCCCGATGTTCATCAATCAGTCGAAGAATTGAAAACTTACGGCAATTTGGAAATTGATTTCCCATTGTCGCAATTCACAATATCGTGCGGTTTCTTTTTCGTTTATTTCGTCGAAGAATTCTCGCATTGGTTCCTAACGAAAGTACCGGAAATTCCGTGTCCACCGAAGAATAGCAATTTGAGCAACCAGATTATAATGTCGATGGTCAATAAAGTGTCGCCAGTTAAAGAAAAACCACAAAACCAACAACAACAGATAGAAATTTGCGTTATTGAAACTAAGACTGATGAAAAAGACGAAATTAATGAAGACAACACGGATAGTGTGAGTGTCCAGAGTGAAGTATTGGAAGAAAACGCAAAAAATCAAGCCAATAATGTTGTAAATGAAGAGGAAATTGTGCAACAAGTCGAAGAAAAAATCAAAAGTCGCCAACAAGTCGTTCGTTATATTTTAATCGTTGTAGCCTTATCGTTACATACAATTTTCGAAGGACTTTCAATCGGTTTACAGAACTCAATCGGAAATATTTGGTACTTATTCACTGCAGTTTCCATACATTCCGCCACTTTATTATTTTATATTAGTATGGAATTATTATTGGCGAAAACGAAACTATCGACAATGATCATCCATATTTTGGTACTCTCGCTAACTAGCCCTTTAGGTATACTTCTAGGCCTTTTAATAACATTAAAGGCTAACGTTAATTCAAAAGCAAAATCAACAGCTGTTGTTCTACTAGAAGGCCTATCAGCCGGTACGATTTTGTATATAACGTTTTTCGAAATTTTGAATCGAGAGAAAGAACGAAGAGTCTACCGTTTGAGGCGAGCTTTATGTATTTTGGGTGGATTTACACTAATGGCTGTCTTGCAGGCCATTGAAACTGAAGCTGATTAGAGTGGTGCGTGTACTTTGTTAATTATTGAGTCTATTTTTATATTGTTAATAAAAATGTGTCTAAAGTTGGACGGCTATTGATTTAATAATTACAATCCCCGATTGAAATCACGCTTCAAGGGTCATTTAAAAAATCAACTAGTACCAAATTACAACTAGTACCAATAATGCTGGTACTATAAAAGGAGAGCCTTTAAATATTACAAAAATTGAGTTATGAATACTCGAATTTCATAATAAAGCAATCGAGATTTTATTGAATATTTTAAGCTCAGATTTTTCGAAAGATTCAGAGTCGCAGTAAATGTAGTAAAATATGAGTATTGAAGCGTATTTACGGTAGTACGTTATGTTTTCAAGTCCCAGAATTTCAATTAATTATGATACCAGATTTTCCATTATTTATTTTGTAGCCGATCAACAAAACCACGTACTATTATAGAGTCATTATAGTATTGTTATCATCTCTATCTATAAATAAATTAGGAAAAAATAGCAATTATTTCGATGACAAATCGAATATTCTGCTAAAATTTGAATTATTTATACTACTACTATCATTCGATTACATCTTTGTAACCTTAACCTAGCCATTGTATTAAATATTCAATTCCATACGAATTTCCGATTAAAGTGAGTAGTTTTATTTCTTTTCCATAATAATCTACTTAGCAGATCGGTTTTTTCCACTTTGTTGTAAACTATGATCGATTATAAATTTACAATTCATAAGTTCCCTAAAGATATTCCATTTAGATTTACTCAATTATACATAACTTGACCGACATAAGTTTTGTAGAAATCGATAAGGTGGTGGATTATTGATTGCAGGAAAATGACAAATGTTGGTCTGAAAAAATAGAAGACCTACCCCCAACTTGGACTGTAAGACAACCAAAAATTGAAGGCGAAGTAGCTGACAATCCTATAAGGACACTTGTTGAATTCTGTAAGGCAAAAGGGGTATTTGACTCCAAAGCCGGTTCCAAAGCGATTCAAAAGTATGCGTTTACCAACTAATAATTGGTTAGCGATTTATAGGGATCTTTAGAAAACATTCTAGCAAAGGCTGGACCTAGTAGCGCACTGGGAAGTCGGTCTAAAAACGCTTAAACATACACATAAAACGACTAAAAATGGCCCTTTGTTGTTTTGCATTTGATGAAATTTGTGATATTGTCCAAAAATGAATTTTAACTGACTTCTAGGTGAGTTATAAGCGTCCAATGTTTGCTAAAATTTTCTCAAAGTATTGTTCGATTTGCTCACCAACAAATGTCTAAAAATCCGGGCTCTACAAACCTTGAAACTCCCAAAACTCTCCAAATTTATTAGGAGCTAATTTGAGATCAAAAATTGAATGATTAATTGAATGAAAATTGCTCCGAAATAGTAAAATTTATTAAAATAGACGAGTATTCAAAAAAACTGATTGAAGTCAAGATTTTACCCTTGAATTTGACTAAAGACTGTTTTCTTCACCATTGTGGAGCAAAATCGTTTGAAAAACTGGTGGGTAACCATAAAAATCATGAGAACGTTTCAAAATTTGAACCCCAAAGTGGAAGATTCCTTGAAAGAAATACTAGCAAAATTCGATAGAATTTGCCTCAAACAACATTTTCGATTGTTCCGGCCCTGTTTGAGCCAAAATTTGAGCAAAATTCGCCTAAACACTATCCAGAAATAAGCAAAACATTGAAACAAACAAAAATTTTGCCTTGTTCGCGATTTTTTGCCTGCTATAAGCCTCAAATTTTCCGATAAATTTCCTTTGCTCGAATTGACCTCATGGCTTCTAAATTGTTGCTCATTGCGATACATCCTGATGAATCTTCAAGCGATAAAGTTTGAATATCCCCCTATCCAGATTACAGTTGTTTACCGCATTATCACCAATTCTAGATCTGTATGCAACAGATGGCGCCTATTTTGTGCTTTATCCACAATTTCCCTTGAATTTACAACCCGAAAATCAATACGAACAACATCAACAAAGGAAAATGTGTAAATTTCTTCTACCGGTAAGTCAATCAACATTCAAATCCTGTTAAGAAACAATTTGTTCTAGTTATTGATTTGTTTGATTATCGCCTTATCAACAACACAAATACGTGCAGGAATTCTAAAGAAACGCGGTATCTCCGACCAATCGGTCAGTGGCTATTTAACTGAGGTGATTATTGGGGAATAAAATTGGGTTTATTTTAATTTTTATAAATAATTGTAGCGGACTTGTTGGTGGAACGAAGTATGCAAAGAGGAATTCCAAAGTTTGTTCCGTTGTAAATGTCCAGAATGGTCGTTTTGTCGCGCCCCAGGTCGTTATTATAACGCTTTCTGTTCGATGACAGCCACTGGTTATATTTGGACACAACCAGGCCTGCACGAAATTTAACTCCAAATTATTTGCGATTATTTTTATAATGGAGCCTTTTATGTTCAAGCACATAAAATAAAGCTATAATACTCCGATATTTATTCGTATTTGATCGTTCTCTAGAGAAATAAATGCGCTATTAAACCTTAGTGTTTGATTTGCATGTTTGGCAGTAATCCTTAGAAAAAAATCCATATTTCCCGAAATTCGTGCCGAATTTAATTGGGAAAACAACAAAAACTTTCGAATTGTAGTGGAATTTCCATGCGCACCGTTTCATTTATTGATCAATTCTTGTTAGTGTAATTTGATGAGAACACACCATCATTACTATCAGTCTGCCATGTCGGTTCAAACTGTCATCTTATTGGCTTTAGTGATCTGTTTCGGTACATTAAAAGCATCACCACCGCAATATCAACGAGCCCAACAACAGGAATTATACGATGAAATTCGGCAATTATTGGCAGTCAGTCATACGTTAGCGGCACAGGTAAATTTCCCTTTTTTGCATTGATTTTAACGAGAAAATCAACGGTTGATGAGTACAAACAATGGATTTCCGGCTGTAATTCCCCAATCACACTAGTTGTAGAAATTGTGGATTATATCCTCGTTAAGTAGGCAACTTTATATACGATTATCCGATACGTCCACTTTCACCGTTATTCCACTCGGTTTTCTAACAGAAAAACTGGAATACCAACCAGATTTCGTTAGTTCATCTTTTAAATATTTCTACTAACGCGTAGAATATGTACCGATTTTCTTTAACGAAATCATGAATTTAGATCGGCGCAATATTCTAACGATAGTCGGTGTTACAATTATCGTTATCATTGTAATTACTGTCACAAGTTTAAAGGTGAGTTAATTCCAACTTACGTCATTGAAATCCACTGATAAATATGATAAAGATATTGTTTTTTTTCGTTGATTTAGGATAATGCGAAAGAACCGGAAACTAACTCCCAGGAGGATACGAATGATAAGCCGGACATACCGCGTGCTGCAAAAAATTGGCCCCAAGAGCCGTTAAAAATCGGCCAAGTGGCCGGTATTTCTGTGAATTCAGCATTACAACCGGTCATCTTCCACCGTTCTGATCGTGTCTTTGATGAATAGTAAGTTTTAGTGTTTATTGAGGGAAAAATAGTGTTGCTGCCCAACGTGGGGCTGGAACCCACGACCATCAGATTAAGCGTCTCATGCTCGAAGAGCTTCAAAATTTCTACTTGGATTTTCAAAAATTTGGCTTATTTTGGATTTGTTTCAGTTCGTTCAATGAGACTAATCATTATCAACAAGTACATTTAGGGCCAATTCAAGAATCGACCGTGTTGACTTTAGATCCGAAAACGGGTAAAGTTCTAGGGAAATGGGGTGTGGGTCTATTCTATCTACCACATGGCCTCACAATAGACCGTCATGATAACATCTGGGTGACGGATGTGGCCCTACATCAAGCCTTCAAGGTTTAAACCCGCCGAATTCAATCGATTCATTCTCTCAATTTATTCTGTTTTAGTTTAAGCCAGGCGAACTGCAGCCGACTTTAATGTTCGGTAAAAAATTCATACCCGGTTCCAGTGATAAGCACTTGTGCATGCCCACATCTATTGCTATAGCAATTACCGGTGAAATCTTCATTGCTGATGGCTATTGTAATAGTCGAATATTGAAATTCAACGCAGCTGGTGGTCTATTAAGGATCATACCAAGCCCACCGGAATTCCTATCGTTGCAAGTCCCCCACGGATTAGCTTTAATTGAATCAATCGATCGTTTATGTATTGCTGATCGTGAAAATCGCCGTGTCGTCTGTCCTAGAGCTGGCCTATACAGCATTCAAGGCAAAATGGAACCAGCATTGACTGTACAACAGCCGGATATGGGGCGAGTCTTTGCTGTAGCTGCTAAAGGTATTCGTTTATTTATCCATAATTGGGCTGAATCAGTTAACAACCGATTGCGCCACCAACAATACATCCACTCTTGGTTTAATTGGTTGCATAACTCCAATTAAAATATTTTATAGGCAAGCTTGTTTACGCTGTAAACGGCCCAACATCGTCGCTACTACCAATCCAAGGCTTCACAATTGACGTCCAAACCGAAACTGTAATTGATCATTGGGCGCCAGAAGAGGTATTTGTCGACTATTAAAAACCAAATTTCTATGTTAGTTTGAATTTTAGGGTTTCGGCTATCCGCACGCTATAACAATCTGTCCGAATGGCTCAGCGTTGTACGTATCCGAAATCGGTCCGAATCGCATTTGGAAATTCGAATTGGTACCGCCTAAATAGAATATCGGGCCGAAACAGGGGCAATTTTCAAATTTTGAACGCTTGATTTTAATTTAAAACACTGCGATTTATTTATTATAATTTTTTATCTGTAAAAGGCACAATTAGATAGTAGTGTTACTATCGGAAACCTTATTTCTAGACAATAAAATGGTCCTTTATAGATGATTGAAAATTCAAATTCGATTTGTTATATGTCCGCGAAGACTTTGATCCTTTCACAAATAAAAGACAACGTGTTATATGAGATATAAGTTGTTTTATTTCGTTTAATTGATAAACCAATTAAAATTCTTCCGGCTACAATATACGGCCGACATCTTGCTTGTAGATCTCTTTTTTTGATAACGACGACAAGATCATAAGTTGAGACGCTTGTTCTTCAACACCAACAACCAGCTTCTGTACATACGTGTTAATTAAAGCCGTATTCGTCTATTATTGTTATTAGTTGGACAAATTGCAAAACAGATAAATTTGTCGATAATATAAGACTTGAAACAACAAAAAAATGCATAAATAAATAAGCAAGCAATAATAATAAAGATGAGAGAAAAGCCGTTGTTCGGAATTGAGTTGTTATAAGATTGTTATTTGCGCCTCGGGCAGGGCAACATAATAACAACTGGTAGAAATTTAAACAAAAAACAAGAATAAAAGAAACACCCAGTCTATGATAATCGTTAATTGAAGTCGGGCTTTTGAAAATTGAACGCGCTCCAAACAACATCCGTACAAATAAATCGAAACAAAAATTCGTTATTTTATTTAAAAAAAAGTTGTAAATACAACGGAACAATAGAAACGAGAATATAAATTTTATGAAAATGGAAAAATAACGGATCTAATAAATTACATACTGTGAAAGATTTATATTCAAACCAGCTAGAAGATCGGAGTAATATTTAACAGTTCGAAGCGTTCACAATAGTCAAAGCTAGGCTTTCAAGAATTCTTGATACAGTCAAATAGTCAAAAATCTAACCAAAAACCGGACAGGAACCCAAATCTCTTAAAAAAGATAACCGATATCGTTGCCCCATAGACTCCAAAAAATCGGTTGGATTTCCTGAAAATTTCTGTAATGAAATTATGGTGTCAATGGAACACAAATTACGCTTAGTCAAAATTAAAATCAAACGAAATTCTGCTGGATGGAAAAACGGAAGTTTACCTCCATTATCTTCATTATTTTTCTGCAAATCTAAAATAATGAAGAGCAGTCTCTTCAATTCAGCCGACCGCATTAATAAGTACCCGAACGGATGCGTTAAATACGTCAATATTTTAATTGGTCTACTATAAACCAAGCTTTTCAATGGATCCTTTCAGGCCCTCAGTTTTCAACCCAGATTCAAATCAGTTCAGAAGTATCAACATTTTAGCGAAAACTACCTTCTAGAAATACGGCCATATTTTATAATCTAACAAGATTTGGTGAGGTTTATGCTTAATTGAATCAGCATTTTTGCATTATAAGTCTTTTGGAATGGGCAAAATTTGTTCTCTTGCCTTTAAAACAAGCAGCCCTAATTATTGTAAATTCCACAATGAAGCCTTAATTTATCACCCCATCCCAAAGATACTGTAATTTCTATTTCTATTTTGAAAAACATAATTGCATTCTAATAGTCCAAGGTCCAAACTTTACAACTCTTCGATCCCATAACTGTCCGTCTACGTTGTTTCCTTTGTTGCAACAGAATTCACACTCACCTCTACGAGTCGAACAACATTCCCACATCTTTTGTTGTACATACATGGACCGATTGTATTGCTGAACTAAAATAGAGCATCTGGTTCTATAAA
Organism: Mylabris phalerata; assembly: GCA_020740385.1. NCBI lineage: Eukaryota > Metazoa > Arthropoda > Insecta > Coleoptera > Meloidae > Mylabris > Mylabris phalerata. The sequence goes on from JAJEOX010000222.1 coordinate 1,360,213, forward strand.
ATTTCCACCAAAAAAAAGACCTGTCAAATGAACATATTTCTATTGAGTGTAGAAAATTTAAAACGACAGATCAGGTGTTTACTGCCCGTATGATTGATGTGGGGTCGTTTCAATCCACAAAATCCTATTATCTTTCAAAATAATAATAATAAAACTAATGGTGGATGATGAAAGAGGGCCTGTTTTGGTAGAAAGACAATAGAATATGCACAGCTGCACTCTTGGCAGCCAAACGGGCAACTTTTAATTCCCAATCTAGATTTTAAAATCTTCTGGTATTGTTGAGGAATTGTAGACTATGCATAGATCAAAATATTACAACTACGTTTAAATCAAACGATGATAATTTATGCTTCTTGTAGCCGAATAAAATAACTTCATCGGATCTGAATGGTACACCTGTTGCTCCGCCTTGTTCTCCAGTCAAGTGCTGATTCGAACACGGCAATAGTCTTTGTATGGACCGCATCAATATATCATCGCCTCGCAAAAGCCGTACAGACATCTCTTCTTCTTCTTCCTCACGTATAGCTGAAGGAAAAAGACCAAATCGTTTGTTTTTTATAACTTCATCGAGATTGGACGCGATCCAAGGGGAACAAGTCAAATAAATTAGCGGCACATGAATTTACAAAAATTGCCGCAACATTAAAAAATCATCAAAGACTCGACTTGTTAATACCTGGCCAGACGTGAATTTCCACTCAAATGAATTTCTAGAAAACTTTTGTTGAGCCTAAAAACCGTCCTAATGATGGATGAGCTCTTTAGTTCCTATAATTTGGAAATGTTTGTTATTTTCGAACACATCTGTCAACGTTTATCGCCTTTCGAGTGATTGCTAACATGAGGAATTAAGACGTTCGGTTATTTGTCCAAATTTCAGACGTATCGGAGGATAGAAAATAAGAAATTTTATGATAGAATTCGACAATTCGAGGAATTATTAACCGCAAAATCGGATAATTTAGAATTTCTACCAGATGTAGAGTACTTGCTAAGATTTTTAACCTTAAAACTTTAATTTCCTTCTAAAATAATCAAAACAAAATAGAAATACTCACAAATAATTCACTAATTCTTTAAAGACGCAGTAGGAGTGACATCTATCAAATTTGGAGGTTAGAAGTTTAAGGAATTTGGTTATACCAATCCAATTTCTTGGCCAATAGAAACTGAGCCATAAAAAATGGGTAGCAAAACTTCCCAGATGTCTAACCTTGCAATTCCAAATTTTGGCTAATTCCGTTCGATTTCGTGTATTGTTGCTCCAGTATTATGAAGAATTGGAGAATTATTTACAAATTACCTGATTTTGACGGTTAGTAATTTCAGTGGGTATGAAGGCAAGATTTATATAATAGAAGAAAATCATGTTTTATTTTGTTACAATACAACCATGCTCTGCTAGTTTTCTGTTGTAATTAACGTTCACGCCTGGTAGTCCGTCCGGATGGAATAAAACCGAAATTATACGTTTTGAAGGCTTTGGTTTTTTTTCGACTCGAAAATCTACCTAGACTATCATCATCTACCCTCCAATCTTTTATTTCAAACGAACAGATAAAGCCATCATCTCGTTCCAAACATACTCTTAAATAACGAGATGAAGTTGATAAAACATCTCTCTCTCTCGGGCCAGTGTTTGATGATTTAGATACAACACGAAGACCACCTTTTGTTATCTGTGAAACGAATACTTGAAGATTTTTTCAAACAGGATACCTAATAATCAAAATGAAATAATAATGATGATAATGATAATAATGAATGCACGATTCATATTAATTTCACTTACGTTGCTAGAACTGTAGGAATATAGGAAGAGGAGCACTGTCACGTTTTTCAGTTGGAGAGGAGAATAATTGAGATGTTTTCAGACGATGTTTTCACCTTTTAGAAGCATTTTACAATTTATAAAAGGTGAAAGACTTTATCGGAGGTAACGTGGAATTATTCGAGTAAATTACCGGATGGGCGCAATTTTGTCGATTGCGCCCAAGGCTTCAGCTTTCTCCAAATTATTTTCGAGAAATTGACAAATTCATTGTCTTAATTTCGGGATAAAAACCTTGGGAATCTTCGTAAATCCGACATTAATCGTGCATCGAACTTACGAGAGATTCGTTAGTAATTTATGTTTTTGAAGCAATTAGGCAACATTTAATAGTAAATTATACAGGAAAACAAAGGCTGTACGATGAAATTAGAGAGATCAAATTTAATGATTATTATTCTGTAATTGTATAAACATTGGCGTTCTCAAATTTTCATAGTTATTGCATTCAATCGAAAATGTTTTGGTTAGATACAACAACGATGGTGGTCCGTTTAATAACAGTACTAATAACGACTGGAAAAAAATTAAATCTTAAATAGGATTCGAAGAAATCTAGCGAATTTCCTTGAGACCCAACAACAAACCATATAAATAATACGATTATTGTAAATGATAAAGAATTAAATGGGGTATTCAATTTTAACTTATTATTTTTACGATCTTCTAGTCCAAGTATCAAAAATCTTGAAATTAGAAGAATTAAGAATTTTTACGGTTTGGTTTTTTCCCAATGATGAAACTATGATGCTTCTATGATACGTTAGCATTTCAAACTTTACAATATCTGAAGATATTAATCAAAAATATCAGCAGGTGGAGACCAGCGGCCAACAAAATTTCCAACAAGTCTGTCTTGAGAGGAATTTTTTGGAGCTCCAGGCTAGCTTGGAGCTAACTTTTGAAGGTAATTTTTGGCATTTGTTGCAAATTCTTGTGAAATGTCGATTGGCAAAGAAATGCGGAATATTTCCTGAAAAGCCGGCATTCTTCTAAGCCGTAAAACTCGTAATTCTAAATGATCTAAACCGTTAAAGGTTACAGAATTAATGCGGTATTTATTGCAGGAAATAAGCAAATAAACTGATTTTAATGGACCAATAATCATTATTGTAACTGTTTTTCGGCGTCCATTTGGTTAAAGTACAAAAATCACGATCGTGATGGTGCGCCTGGCCGGTAATTATGTATTCTAGTTCTTGTAATCAGCCGGCTGTTCAAGATACCCTCTAGTGGTGTGGCGCCGTTGTGGTACCGCTGATAGAGAGCAGTATACAGTCTGATTGTCGGCCAGATAGGGCGGCGGGGCGCCCCAACACCGCCCATAAAAACTGACAGATATGTCTTTATTGTAAAGACTGGTTCCATTGAATCACCATTCCACTATACCAACACAACTCGTATACATTATAATATCTATAAATATAATGCGGTGCAGGTATCCGATCGAGAATCTGTTTATATGATTTATTGTTGTTTTACAACGATTTCTTCTATCGCATCAATTCAACAATTAACGACTATTTGAGACGAAAAAATTCGGGGAAAATGATTAATTTTTTCTCTTCAATTCTGTCTACACCTGGACGCAATCATTATGTCGTCTGTCAACTACAACAATAGCCATTGTATTGCGTTTCCTTTCTGTATCGCTGGCCGAAAATTTTCTAGACCGAGATTTCTCCGAGCTATTGCTCCTGTACTGTTGTTAAAATGTTATTTGTCCATACCAAAAACAAGAAAAAAACGCATCAACTGTACATGAGAATGGACGAAAAAAGAGAGAACGTACAGCTCTTCTGACACGAGTTATGGCTCAATTAAACTGTAGCGGCCTTTTTGATCTTTACTCATTTTTGTTTCTCTCATTCGTACTTGTTGGATTTTTTCGGTTTTTGTTAGTCGATTTGTACAACGAAATGATCGATATTCGATGTGACGCCGTTGCAAGTCTTTGATTTATAAATCGCTTGATTGATCAAAAATAATTAAAAATTTTCGTTGGTCGAGTGGATTAGAGAATTTCTCTAATTATCCAAACTTTGATATATCGCAGTCGCTACCTTTTATTGATAAACATCTATAATGATGGTACGTTCATTAATTCGGCTTATCGTCGACTATTTCCTAATAGTCGACCGAAATAGTTAATCAACCCTTCAACTCTGTCTAAAATTACAGTAGAAATGACTCAAACGAGTCAATTGATGATTTGGGGCGAAAAATTGCGAGACAAGAGCTCGAAAATCTTGATGTTGCTTGACTTTTCAATTAATTTTCTAATCCGATTTGTTAATATTTGGTTAGTTCCTAATTAACACAAATAACGTTTAAATAATATAAACGACACTTGAACAACTGATTAAAGAGTCAATTTAATGCATCAATACTTGCAGTGAATTGGCTACAGTATGCATGCATGCATGCATACGATGCACACAGCATAAAGATTGTTTTGTGGTCAGATTTAACTACCGTCAAAAACCTATGCAGCTGGACATAAAACCGAAATGTAATTTATAAAACAAGAATGTACACTTGCTCATAAAACATACGTTTGTTTCGTTATTTATAATTAGTTGACGGATGTGCAGGATGCATTTAAAAGGTATGCTACGTACTATTACCGTACCGATAATGAAGCGATCGGAGGGGAAAAATCAATGTTTGTGCTTAGAATTGATGATTTCCTTTATAACAAAGACAACAATCAAGAATAGATAATTATGTAATGAGATATTGGAAAACATATTTTACAGATGACTGGTTATAAATTTATATTTGAAATTGACTATTGTATTGTAAAAATAATTGAATTTAATTTAACAATAATTAATGAAGCGTTGCTCGACATATGTAAATAAATTATTTTGATATTATTGTTCCTTGAAACACAATAAATGTAAATCAATTGCAATAATCTAGTTCAAGTTATGAATCACATTTACATGCAACCAAAAGGAGAAAATTAAAAGTGAGTAGTGTCAAATAAAACGATGTTTCCATATAAGTATAGAAAACATCACATAAAATTTGCATTAAAATATTTGTGCAAAAATTTTGGCACCACGAATGCGTCTTTGTGACTCATATGAGGCGCAATTTTACCATTTTTTAAGCACAATTGTAGCGAAACAATGGCAAAATTGAAATTTGGAAATTTTGCAAAATTATTTGAGATTAACGCTAAAACTGAACTGGCAAAAGTGCAAATTTCGAAATCCACGCAACCGAGCAAAGAAAATAAATCTCCCACTGCATTCAGACAGGTGATTTATCTTGTTGCACGTTGATTGATGCAAAAATTTTGGCACCGAGTCGCTTAGTTTGCGACTTTATGATTCAAGCAAAATTATAGGCGGAAGAGTGCAAAATTGAAATAAAATTCGATTTGATTTCACAAAATTGTTCTAGATGATCGCCAAAGTAAATAAATCTTCCACTGTATTTGGACAGATGATTTATCTTGCGGCAAGTCGCCTAATTCCTTCAGATTTTTACCGATTGTTGTGATTGTTTAAAAACTGAACAAACAAACAAGAGGTAAATTCCGTCTCTCCAACAAAAACAAGCCCCACCTGGAATTCTGCCATAATTAAAATCTAAATAAGTGTCGCCTACGGTTCGTTGCACTTGAACCACTTTATTTCTTCATCTTCCTTCATCTTCAGTGTTTCCTCTCGTTCTATAGCAAGTGTTGTGGATACATGGGTGCGAAAACTCGTGTATCAACTGTACTTTAATACGTAAACGTTTTATTTAAATGAGGTGGAAAGAAAAGTAAAAAAATATTGGATATCTACGTTTATATTGTATATGTGTAGTAGAAACACCTCACGTCTTGCCTATAAACGAGCACTTGAAGCGTCCGAGATAATGTCTTTATTTATAAGGCGGTTCTCACTCTTTTCTCAACCTAGCGTAGGAAATAAAGAACTAGCTCCAAGAATTCACCTCGTCTTGTTCTTGTTATTGTGGTTGTTTACAGTCAACACGCGCCACAAAGTTACAATCTTTGCTCGTTTTGCGAAAATAACGCAAAAATTCTCCCACATCAACAATAAGTGAAGATTTAATTTCTAACGTTGCTATCGCCTGTAAAAAATCTGAAACAATCTGGTTTTGTATTAGAAGTGTTAGACAAGGCTATAAAATCTTTTGAAACGTTTTATAACTGACGTGAACTTGACACTCACACTATAAATTCCATTTTGACTGTTGTTTTGGAAGAAAGATCTAGTCTTGCGTTTGGTAATTACAATATTTATCTACGGAGGAATTTTAATTTGAAACTATTAAGAAAACCGAATATTTCAAACACAATAGATCTGAATTGAATTGTACTTGAACACAAAACATTGTTGTTCTAATTGCACTGTCATTTACTCTGGATAATTACAGAAATTGCGATAAGGTGTGTCCGAATTTTTCGCCACGATTGGTATTAATCGGCTTGAATAATGAGGAATTTACAGCAGTTTCTGTACGATTTGTGGCCTGAAGGCGTGCGAGTCTGGCCGATAATTATTGTCGTCGGAGGGTCTTAATGAAGTCATTATCACAGAGTCGCTTTATGTGCGTTAACAAATAACAAGAGTCAATATTTAAATGGTGCGGTATCATCTCCTGCCGTTTATATACAAACACACACACAATTTTAACAAATCTACGGTTTTGTTTGTCTTCTAAAGTGTATAAGATGTTAAAATAAATCTACTACCGACTTCACTATACAAACAATACGATCAGACCTCAAGAGGTTAATATGCTAACAACATTACCATGTTTAGTTTATTTAAGATAGAAATCTGAGCTGGATTTTTTAGGGGTGTAATCCTACAATAATTTTGCAAGAAATCCAAAATTTTAGAAGTTCCATTTTGATTATTTTTGTAAATATTGCCTACTAAATCCTTGTTTATATTTACCATCCGTAGGTAGTTTTCGAGGGTCAGTTGTTGAAGGCAAAAGAGCTGAATAATGATGCAGCTGCAGTGGGCCAAATGTTTTCTGGTATACTTCACAAAAAATACCCCCATATCCACCAGTTAATTAAAATTATTACACATGTATATATTTTTATCGCCCAATTGGTTCGTGTCGTCTAATAAAAGGGGGATAATTAAAAATAAATTCTATTTTAATTAGCGATTATGTTGTTTTAATTTCTCCTGTTGTTGGTAAAGAACCAAAGCATCCTTAATTAATTGAAGGTGGTGAATTTACGCGCCATTTAATATTCCGCTTTAATCCAATTTTGGCCTTTGTGTTGTTAATAGTGCCTAATTTTTGATCATTTTGGAGTTACATGTAACAAGTGTAATTTGAAAGGTCAGCGCTCTTATTCTGGTCCACTGTAGGTACACACGCACTCGCATCCTAGATTGTACATAATAACAATAAAGCATCCCCCATCTGGCAACGATGCAACAACAACAACAATCGATTCCACCGGTATTGGAGGAAGATGGAACAACAACAAGACGGACTTGTGGGCAAGACAAGAAAGGCATAACACATCGTAAAGATGGCTAGGATATACCGAGGAACAGAGGCCATTCTTCCACTATGTTATGTTGTAAAGCGAGCGAGAGAGATTGGAGAGAGGCAGTTGAGACTCCAGGTATACGTACCCACTCCGCCTGTCAGACTCCTTCTAACACAACTTAATTCGATGGTTTCAAAAGCGCGTTTGGTACCGCCGAGGCAAGACCTACGTTTCAAGTTTGTTGTCTCAACAACGATCGACCATACAAACTGACTGTGCTCGATCAAAATAATAACGAATTTGAGTGATGTTTAGAAGTGATTTGAAGCCATGTGACCAGATCGCCTGACCACAATCTAAGGTGAGTCTCAGAAATTCCAGCCGGGTGCTTTTGGTCTTTCTAATTTGAAACATGCATGCGTACAGATGTCGAAAATATTCCCGTATTTCCGCCCGATATCTCTGTAGAATTGAAAACAATTTCCGTCGATTTCTTCCACTGACCTTCTACGAAATTTGATTTTAAATTATTGTTTTCATTATTTGGAATAGTGAAAATACCAAACAATCTATTTTGTATTTAAGCCGACGATTTCATTAGAATTCAGATCACGATACTATTACTCGTGATTTTTTCCTTTCCATTCTATTCCATATCAATGGACATTATTACATTCCCTCTATAATACTCGTAGCCCATTAAAGGAAGCATAGCTAATAACTCAATCTACTTGGAATCCTGCTGTACAGCCACATACATCCATCTTTGTCGATTTAACAAAATTTCAAAGGTCTCAATTCACAGATTCGGTCTGTTTTGTTCCTTTTTTTTGACTTGAAGAATCAAAGGAACTATTCATAAAAACATTGACAGATGTTCTTGTTGTAAAAGACACAGAGGGTGAAGCAACAGAAATTTACGACCAGATTCAACCAGCATAGGCTTAATTAGCTCTCATAATTAGAACTGGTCTGTTCGAACCGGAAGTTTATCATAAAAATATCACCATCGGACGAAATTCGAATTCGAATTGTGACAATTTTATAAAATTATATGCAAAATTTGTTTATTTTTCTACATTATCTGATAAGATTCGTTAGTTGTAGAATTTAAAATAAACGACACGTGGGAGAATTTGAGTTTCAATTGAAGATGTGTGAAAATTGCAATTTGCCACACTTGTGTCATCAAGTGTTTCGATAAAATGCACAATTTTTTCACAACTAATAATAAAACTGTGTTAATTAAATAAAACACGAATTAAAAGCGACATGTTTACGGTCACGTATCCTTTGCCTAATGTTTTACTTTTCTAATCATTGAAAAGTCGCTAGATATAATTGCAATATGAGACTCGAATTTGCAACCAGATTTCTACTGACTGTCTAGTAAAAATCACACCAGGTGAGTTCGTTCTTATCTACCTAATTGAATCGATTTTGTTTAAATTAACTTGAACGAAAATATCGAAAGCAATTTCAATAAAACGATACAATTTCAGAAAGGTCATTATCATTATCAATCTTGACCTGTAATCGAGTCAAATGTGTTTATTTTAATATAATTTCCAATAAACTATAAATAAAACAATAGAATTGCTAGTCTTTCACCCTTTACAATTCTATAATAACGATTTTATTGTTTTCAATTTTTTGAATGTTTCGATAGGCATGTGGTGGGTTATGGTAACAGTAGCGGCGCTAGTAGGTGCAATTGCAGGCATACCATGCGAAGACGCCCGTTTAAAGTGTGCATATCGTAAAGGATGTGGTATGGCCTTACAGAATTATATAATGGGTTGTTCAGGTGTGTTACAAGGACCGCCACCGAAACATTGTCCGGAAATTTGCCACCATTCATTGACAGCATTGACGTCCACTGAAGAGGGCAAAGCTCTAATGAATGTGAGTATTCTTAAATAAAAATCTATACAATTTAAAAACAGATGTGTTGGTCGTTTAATGAGTTATAAAAATTCATAAATACCGGTTGGTATCCAGTTTAAAATTAAAAATAATATAAAAATATATCGCATTAAGTCATCGGGATGGATTTTTTATCAATAGATACTAAAAATATAAATTAGTGTAATACTAAATAGTTTAGTACTTTGACATTTCTAATCTGGCGCATCTCCAATCGTTCCAAAATAGAAACCCGGCTATTGTCTAATTCGTATGATCATTAACTTGATCGACAACATTTTAACGTAATTAACATATCCGGCTTACAATTCCGATCGCCAATAGAATAAAATTAGAGAGCGAAAACAGAAACGAATTAGAGAGCAGAAACAGAAACGAAATAATTAATCAATACAAAGAAAACTTGCAGTAAAACTTCCCATTAGTTTTTCAGGAAACTAACAATATCATCGGCAAATTTTTGTAAGATTTGGGAAGCGCTTTAAATTTACTATATGGGAAATATGGAAAAATTAGAAAAAACATGCTTCAAAATCAACTTCTATAACTCAGAATTCAATTGAAATTTCCGTTTTTGAATGCCCTCTAAAATACTGTTTCTAATGGTGTTAGAGTCGTTACAATATATCATCAAACAAGGAAGATATCGATTATTGAATTTGCGGCTACTGCACCAGAAAAAATACTTCAAACCTTCAAGTTTCAATTGATTAATAATTTCCGTTATATATCCGCTTAAAAAAGTACAGAAACAAACCTTGCGGAACCAGAAACAGATCCCTAACGCCCCTAAATAAAATCCTTAAACATCCCCAACTTGAACTATTTGTGTGTCTCAAGAAATTGACATAATTAGGCCAAGAAACACGAGAATGCAAACGATTGTAAAAATGTGTACAAGCAAACTATTCGAGTGTATTGAGTCGAAAGCGATTTTATTAAACTTTCAACTTGATTGAACATGACACGGTGATTAAAAGCCATTCAACAAGACTGGCAACGATTAAAATTGGCCACTATGGCTTATTTCAGAAGCCGTCCAAACCTATTAAGTGCATTTTGTCGGATTCGACGCATTTCACAATTTTTTCAACTTTACTATCGTTAAGTTGCATTTCAATTGCAACCAACTTTAATCATAATCAAAGTTAATTGCGGCAATTAAGCGAAATTAAACGAGAATAAAGGGAATTGAAGAAGATAAATAACTCATTAAAAATCAGCACAGATCGTTAAATTATTATTAATCGGTTGCAACAACTGATGAATGAAATCAACTCGATTAGATAAACATAATTACCTATTAAACAGTTTTATCAACATTTATTTTAATTGTAAATGAACAATTATCGTTGATTAGTTGTAATAATTACCGTGATATTTATAAATTACGATTATTGATTCGTTTGACTGAAATTTGTGTTTTTTCAGTGCGAATGCAGTGATGATTACTGCGAGGATCAGAAACGGCGTTCGGAGATCTGCCGGCCGCAAGTGATGAAATCGATGAGCGAGCCGATTGTCTCCTGTCGTGTGGCGCAATGGATCTGTAATGCTGATGCCTTATGCTCGACAGCATTCGAATATTACAATCACTATTGTCGCGCAATGTTCCACGGTAAAAAATGTACGCCGCGTTGCAACAATTCCATATCGATCCTGCGCCGGCAAGACAAAGCAATTAAATTGCGGATGTGCAAATGTGACGGCTTGGAAGATTACGATTGTTTAGGCATACAAAGGAACATGGAGAAATTGTGCTTCCACAATAAACGCACCCATCATCGGCAGAATTCAACAAGACTTTTTGGCAATGGGCGAAACGGCCATAGTAGCACCACAATAATACCAACGATAATTACAACTATACCAATATCGTCGAATATAATCCCGGATATTCCCCGACAAAGCGTCAGTTGTATTTCAACAAGTCGAATACTGTTGGTTTTGGCAATAATTGCATTAATTACGTGATAATAATGGACTAATTTAATCGTAATTTAATCTACCTCGTTTAGCAGTATTTATTTATTAATTTTAATAATTGTAAAGCACCAAAGTTGGGGTGTTTGTCGTGTCTGAAAATTGGCAGTTTTAAAACAACCGTATAGTTCCTAGGTTATATCAACAAATCCGATTTTGTATAAATAGAGAATTACCGAATTTGTCAGGGATTATTGTGAAATAATCGAAGCAAAATGGAACCAAAGAAGGCGCGCTTGTTGCTGTATATTGCTTTAAATTATTTTAGAGTCGCTTTATACAGACCAGCACACTTCTCCGATACTGGAATAGAAGAGGGCACCAGTTGTAAATAATCGAATTTGTGTAAAATTCAGCAACTGTGCCCAAATTTGTTCAATTTTCCTTGTTTTTTGTATAAATTTTGTTAGATTATGTTGTATAGAAATTTATTTATGTTAGCGATTGTGGCTTGAATTATTTTGGAGTGACTCGGGCCCTAGCCGAACTAGACAAAAATGTACAAATCTATCAAAGAATTGTTACAACAAATACAATGTATAAGTAGACTTATTTTTTTTTGATAAAATTTCAACAAATTGATTTATGTAGAACGCATTTTAATCATTGGTGAAGAATGAATGGAACGTTGATGGTGGTCTGTGTGCCCAATTAAGTCCCGCATTATGCACAACAACATACAGAAAATATAAAACTTTAGAGGATGATCAAGTTGAAACAACATGTGGACGATCTATAACAGGAAATCACTTCTCTTTCGAATTAAAATTTGGAAAAAAAACCCGAACGAAAAAACAGATTATCCAATTTCGCGTCGAAAATAACCCATTGGGCTACCGGTGGTTTTCTAATTTCTTACTTGATTGATTACAATGGTAATCCTTATCAGATTTGCCAAAATTACAATTGATGGTGGTGGTTTTTGTGGTCGAGTTGTATGTGCATGTGTGACAGGCCACATGGTCGTCATTGTCAAACGACAAAAAGGCCCAGAATAGGAGTATCCCGTTGGTGTATTTGTATCTGTTTGTATGTGTGTGTATATATAGTATTATAGTGGAAAGTGTAGAAGTGGGGTGTAGAGGGGCGATCGGTGAGCGCCACACACGTTGCCGGCCACACCGTGGACCACCCAAGAATGAAGCCCGAGGGCTCGCGGGGCGCCCTCCTTCCACCCGAACCAACCACTGTCATCTTTTCTTATAAATACACATATATATTAAATGACTCTTGCAAATACATAGTAATCAAACATTAGGTAAAAGTATTAGTATCATCTTGAGCTTTATACAATTTACCAATTGTTTGAATGTAGCACCAACACTAGCACTATTACCAACACAAATGTTACATTTATTAAATTGAAGAATGGATTGTATATGTGTGTGATTAATGAACGTATAGCGCATGCTTGTTGAACGAGAGCTTTCACAAGGGACCTTGGAATGGCCGGCCTTCAATTGCGAGCTTTACTATACGAACGGTTCAAGTTAATTGCCCGTGTCGCCACATATCAGCTGGACACTAATTGGACCCCACTATAACCTCATTTCGTTCTAATACAATTCAACTCATAACGAAACCAACTTAATTAAACCAGGCGCTAATTCGAAACAGTAAAACAAAACTACTTGTAATTAACGCTTATAAAACTCAATAATTATCGATATACTTGCATTATTAATAATTTTTTTGATGGTAGTGAACGAGCAGCTCTGGTCCAAGCCTACCGCTTGTCTTGATGATGTCTTCATTTGCAACAACAGACCATTAATTGTGGTAATCAAAAATTGGCCAAAAAATTAGCACTAACAACACGTGTGGGGTCACAATTTTTCTTACACTAAACTCTTATTTTTGTTGTACAAAACTAAACTCGAACATCTGCTGTTTGCTTTCTTAATTCATAATTTGAAAGATTTGTAGATTGAAAGGAATATAAAAGCGACAAAACCTGTATCCATACAAATATACGGATAATAAAAAAAAGATTATATACGAAAGCATCTTAGAACGATTTGTTTTCGTCACGTCGCGTCTATCCTTAATCCTTTATTTTTCATTTTTCTTCCCTGTTATTATTTTGTTTTTCTTCCGTTTCAACATCTGGTCGTATACAATCAAATATAGTTTCTTTATGTAAATAACTACCAACAATTTTGGTCTGTTTTCTAAGCCTGAATAATTCTGGGCTTCTAAATAAATTTTAATCACAATCCTCTGGGAGATGAAAGCGATAAAATCTTGATTTAATCGATGTTTGCGGTGTTTTCTTTGTCATTGAAGTTCAATTTTGGCTATACGAAAGAGGATAAGTCTAGCGCCAAATTCTTGAGATCCTCAGATTTTAATCAATTTTTTAATTGGAAAAAGATAATTTTAGCCTAGATTTTGAGTTATTTTAAACATGGACTATTAGAGAAAATAATTTAGAGCAGAATTCTTGAATTGGAAACTTTCTCAGGCCTCAGATTTCAACTAATTTTGTCATTGAATCGTTCAAGGAAGACAATTTTAGCCTAAATTTTGAGAAATTTTACTATTCACTCATATATTCGATTTACAGAAGACGATTTACAGCTGAATTTCAGTGCTAGTTTGAAGCATCAAATTCTGAGTCACCATAGCGAGACAATTCTGATCAGTTGTAGAGCCGAATTCTTGAATTGAAAAGGGTCCTAGTTCCTCAGATTTTAGAAAATTTTGTTCATTTAAGCCTAGATTTTGAGACATTTTAATATTAAGTCATATATCTGATTATTAAAAAAGATTTAGAGCTGAATTTTAGTCCAGGATTGAAGCATCAAATTTTGAGTCATTAAAAGATCGATTTGAGAGCCTAATTCTTGAGCTGGAAACTTTCTTAGCCCTTAGATTTGAGTTAATTTTGTCACTAAACAGTTCAGGGAAGACAATTTTAGCTTAGATTTTGAGAAATTTTAGTATTACCTCACATATTTGACTTACAGAAGACAATTTAGAGTTGAATTTCAGTACAGGTTTGAGCATCAAATTCTGAGTCACCACAGGGAGGCAATTCTGATCAGTTGTAGAGCCGAATTGTTGAGTTGAAAAGTGTCCTAGTTCCTCAGATTTCAGAAAATTTTGTTCAATTTAGCCTAGATTTTGAGACATTTTAGTATTAAGCCATATATCTGACTATTACAAAAGACGATTTAGAGCTGTTAGTCCAGGATTGAAGCATCAAATTTTGAGTCATTAAAAGGTCGATTTGAGAGCCTAATTCTTGAGTTGGAAACTTTCTCAGACCTCAGATTTGAGTTAATTTTGTCACTAAATAGTTCAGGGAAGACAATTTTAGCTTAGATTTTGAGAAATTTTAGTATTAACTCACATATTTGACTTACAGAAGGCGATTTAGAGTTGAATTTCGGTGCAGTTTTGAGCATCAAATTCTGCGTCACCACAGGGAGGCAATTCTGATCAGCTGTAGAGCCGAATTGTTGAGTTGAAAAGTGTCCTAGTTCCTCAGATTTCAGAAAATTTTGTTCATTTAAGCCTAGATTTTGAGACATTTTAGTATTAAGTCATATATCTGACTATTACAAAAGACGATTTAGAGCTGAATTTAAGTCCAGGATTGAAGCATCAAATTTTGAGTCATTGAAAGGTCGATTTTAGAGCCTAATTCTTGAGTTGGAAACTTTCTTAGCCCTCAGATTTCAGTTAAGTTTGTCATAAATAGTTCAAGGAAGGCAATTTTAGCTTAGATTTTGAGAAATTTTAGTATTAAAACTCACATATTTGACTTACAGAAGGCGATTTAGAGTTGAATTTCGGTGCAGTTTTAAGCATCAAATTCTGAATCACCACAGGGAGGCAATTCCGATCAGTTGTAAAGTCGAATTCTCGAGTTGAAAAGTGTCTTAGTCCCCCAGATTTGAGAAAATTTGTTCAATTTAGGCTAGATTTTGAGACATTTTAGTATTAAGTCATATATTTGACTATTAAATTTTGAAAATGAGTCAATTTAGGAACTCTACTCCATTTGCGAATTAAATTCTTGAATTTTAGTCCAGATTTTGAAAAATATTGGAAAGGTTATAGTTTTATTGAGCCGAAATCCCCAATATTAGGCTATATTTCAAAACATTTTCGCTCAAAATAAACGAACTAGCCCTTGAATTTCAACTTATTTTTATATAAAAGAGACACTTTAGCTTGAAAGTCGAGCTAAATAACACTAAAAAATTCAACTCAATATTCTTTTTATTGTATGCCGATAAAATATTTCGCTGTCTATTTTTGAAAATAATATCATGATAAACAAACATTCAACTATATCGGATTGTCCATGTTTGGTTTAGTGAATTTACGAACGGAAAAATAATCAATGCCTCATTTTTCATCCAATATATCCAGCTGTGAATATTGAAAGTTGTTTTTAATAGATCCATAAAGAATTCTGTTACAATCGACTTGGATTTCGTTTATTTTTTATTTTTACTTTCCTTCAATTCTTCAATTTAATTATTATTGTAGGTGGTTTTATAACGATTACATGCTAATAAACAATTAATTAAAACATAATCATGCCACCGGACACACCCCCAAATTGAATGTACAAGTTTTAGGAGAAACTTTCTAAATAATACAAGAGAAAAAAGAAGAAATTACTTATACTTACCGTCTTATTGTAGGCTGTAGAGCGTAGGATTTAAAAGATGACTGACACAAACATATGGCAACGATTTAGTAGTGTTAACTACAAATACACGTACGGTTTAATGATAATAACCAAGGTGTGGACGTATAGGCGATCCTACAATCACAAATTTGATTAGGTGATTGTTACGATTATTTCCAAATTTTGTTAATTTCGAGTATTTCGTAATCTTTCCTATAGAAATGAAGTTCTAAGGGGCGGGCTAGAACTTGATAAAATAGTGGAAACTTTAGCGAAAGATTTCTCGTCCATTTTTTAATGAAAATTCAAGTTTTTGGGCTTGTTCGAAAGATAATTTCTGCTGCAAAATAGCTCTTTTAATTTGCTAGCAATTAATTCATTGCAAACAAATTGATATAATCTGAGTATGGAGAATTTTTTTTTAAAACACGTATTTCTGGATTTTCATCTATAACTCAAAATTTCCACAACATTTTCCAAAACTAAGAAATCCTGCTTATGCAGCTTGAAATACTCTTTCGAATAAGCCAAGAAATTTGAATTTTCATTAAAAAATGGACGAGAAACCGTACATCAAAGTTACCACTTCTTTTACCGAGTGCTATCCGACTCCTTAACTATCAATAATGGTGATTTTACCGAAATGATTCGTACGTAATCGAAAATAATAATCGATTACCTTTTATGTTGGCCGCAATTTCTATTATGAAATCACCAACGAAATCCTTCGGTTAAATCTAAAATTATTACACTTGAATAAAAAGTTGTAAAAAAACTGATACAATCTACAAATCGTAAATAAAAAAAAAAAAACTGGAGTATACACTGTGATTATCGTCGTGGCGGTCCATTACCGCAACATCTAATCAACGAGTAAAAGAAACAATCGAATATTTCAATGTTTTATTTCTTAATAATAACGGTAGATGAGCTTTCATTGTGGCAAACTATCCTTTTCGTATTTCTCCAACATAGCCCGTACTAGAATACATTTGGTCATATGGCACGCGCAATATTCCGGATGTTCAACATCGCTCGGATCCAACATTGTCATTTCGATATTGTAATGACGCCGATTATTTAAATTTTGCGTTAAACAAAGCTCGTATGCTATCGGTGTGGCGATTTCAACATCTTGTGCGTTCGTAGAACAATCGTTGTTTGTTTCCAGTGTGTTTCCGGATCTTCCGGTTCAGTTGATAACGCCACCGGTTCGGTTAATACGATGATAACATACACCGATATACCATTACCATCACCAATATGTTGGTTTTATCGTTTTTTATCATCTAAAGTAACTTCACGTAAATCAATCCTCCGATCGGTTAGGATATGTTCGGGTTTGATTTGGATTGTTATCGGTTTTTTTGAGGCTTCCGTGCGTAATTTCTCACTAAATGTTCCCATAGAAACACCCTCTATGTTATCCCATTTCTCGAACATTGATGGTATACTAAAATCTTGTATTTTATACGAAACTCTAACAGAAAAAATAAAACACCTACACGGGGCTGAGTATAGAGTCGCCGATTCTGGAAATATTAATCCGGACGGTTTTAGGAATTTATCCCGGGCTATTTATAACCGAATCTAGAAACCCATTCTGACACGATGTCGACTTTTTCGGAAATTACGTCTTCAACTTTAGAATGAATCACCTTGGGATAAAATACATTTTCGAATTTTGTTCAACTTTAGAATAATTTTTTAAAATCAATTCAAGAGTAATTAGTGGAAGAATTTAGTAATTTTAAAACTAAATATGAATCAACATGAATTTAGTTTTAAACAAATTCTAAATCTTATCATCATTGAAAATTGTTAGCATGACCTCTCAACATTATATTATAGCTGACTTCTTTTGATAACTAAAAATTCCATGATAACATTGTGATTTCAATTTTTAATTCTCCAATAAACGTTAAATATAGAAAGAACAAAAATTAGCTATTTATTCCGGAAATTTTACTATTTTCGACAAAAATGCTCTGTAGCGCCCTTCGTAATGAAGTTTCCATAAAATTCAATAAAAACCGTTGTTCTTTTGCAAAATTCTTTGAGAAGAACCAGCAAATTTCGATAATAAAAGGCTCAAATTAACGGGGGTAAATTTCAAGAGATAACGTCATTATTTGGTTGATTGTACATGTATACAAAGTATTAGTAAACATTGAAAGGATTAACGTCAATCTGTAATCATTTTATTGGTTTTTTATTAGATAACGAAGATATTGCAATTATAGTAGAGTACCGAATAAAGATATGGATTATCGAATTAATACAAGTAGAGTAAACCAAAAATCAAGTGTTTGTATCCGAGTACAATGGGCTAATTTTTACTAGAAAATGACTCATGAAAAATCTACACTTTGAAATCAATCGAATAACTACATAAACTGATTACAAGATAAAAACAATCCTATGAACACAATACAAATCTTTTTTCTACCGATAAAAAAGACAATCGATATAATTTTACCTGAATGACTGTCTCAAAACAATTTTCTCGAACGATATCCTCAGCAATTTTATAAACATCACTAGCTTCAACTGCATAAACTTTAGCAGCCCCCGCTTGTGCACAGAAAACGGATAAAATTCCAGTACCAGCACCAACATCCAATACTATTTTACCCCTTATAGCGTCCTGATTATCAAATATTGCTTTCTTATAAGCCCGATT
This sequence comes from Mylabris phalerata, assembly GCA_020740385.1. Taxonomy (NCBI): domain Eukaryota; kingdom Metazoa; phylum Arthropoda; class Insecta; order Coleoptera; family Meloidae; genus Mylabris; species Mylabris phalerata. Next base: position 1,378,778 of record JAJEOX010000222.1, read on the forward strand.
CCGGACATCATCCATCAACATTAACTTGTGAACCTGAAATATATCCATAATCATTGTTGTCTCCAATAATTTCCAAGTGGTTTTCATATAAAAAATCAAATTGTAAAATTTTTTTATTGATATCTATACGATGATGATAATTATCAACAATTACTTACTGATAAAATTGATTTGAACCATTTTCAATTGCTGAGCAGTGTCGGTTGGGCGATAACAGGCAAAATGGTGAAGGCTAGACGGTATATTGTCGCCAAGATTTTCGAGGGTGAAATCGAAAATGACGATTTACAGATTGTTGAGGAGGAATTACCGGAATTACAAGACGACGGTGAGTTGAAATCAACATTTATCTTGGATTTTAATCACGAATATTTGGTCATTTTTAGAATGTTTAGTTGAAAGTTTATACCTAAGCGTTGACCCTTATCAAAGGGCCTGGGCTAAACTTTACGAAATTGGGCAAACTATGATCGGCTACCAGGTAGCAAAGTATGTAATTTTATTCTATAAATGAGTAAATTTTGATGAACATTCAATTTATTTTAGAGTAATCGAATCAAAATGGGATGAATTTCCTGAAGGGACGATCGTAATCAACCACGAGGGCTGGCGTACTCACACTATCCTCAATAAAGACACCCCTCAGGTTTACATCCTACCGGATCTTGGCAGTTTTCCACTCTCTTTAGGCGTGGGAATGTTGGGAATGCCAGGGTAATTACAACAAAATCATCGCTAATAATTCAATAATATCCAAAATTTTATAGAAATACCGCCTATTTCGGCTTATTGGATGTTTGCCAACCGAAAGAAGGCGAAACTGTAGCGATAACAGCAGCCGCTGGGGCTGTCGGTAGTCATGTTGGCCAAATTGCAAAGCTCAAAGGCTGTAAAGTCATCGGTATAGCCGGTTCAGACGAGAAAGTGAATTGGTTAAAATCGTTAGGATTCGATCATGTTATCAATTATAAAACAGCATACGATTTAGCTGATGCTCTAAAAGAGGCTGCCCCACAAGGTATTGATTGCTATTTCGATAATGTTGGCGGTGAAATTAGCAGTATCATCATAGATCAGATGAATTTGTATGGAAGAATCGCCGTCTGCGGTGCAATTTCTACTTATAGCGGTAAACATGTCAAAGGTAAATCACTGAGGAATTTATAAAAGAAAATTAGTTAATTTTGATCGTTTTAGCGACAGTCATTCAACCATCTTTTCTGTTTAAACATTTACGTATGATCGCTTTTCATGTGAGTGATTACGATGACCGACGGATGGAGGGTATTCAACAAAATCTTGAATGGTTGAAAGAAGGTAAATTACAATACAAAGAAACAATCATTCAAGGATTTGAGAATATGATTGATGCTCTACGTGGTGTTCTAAATGGGAGAAATATCGGAAAGGCTGTTGTTAAAGTCGGTTCAAATTTTGTTGAATCACATTCGGTCGGTTTTAAACACGCTTTAAACAAATTCCAAAAGTTGAGCAATTAAGAAATATTGCCAAAAATTCTTGAACTTTAACACTGAAATAAATCTTAACAAATCATTGAGTTTTATTCCTTGATATTGTGTCAATCTGTAGAAAAATAGATCGAAAAATTAGACTTGATTGTTAAAAATTTACAAACACGCAAAACTGGTTATCTATACGGGATATATCAATGAAAGCGGCCCATTCACTACCAGTCTAGCGTTTAATTTTTAATAAATATTTTAGGTTGTATTTCAGCACTTCGAAATATAAATTTGATGCGTTTTAACACCAGAAATTGGCAATTTAATGATAAAGAAACACTCTTTTTGGGAATCTCATTTGAAAATACTTAAACCTAAGGCATATGCACCGCTTAAATCCAGGAAAATTCTAAATTTTTAATGTAGCTGATAAATCGTACACAGAACTGGCAATTTAAGTTAAAAACACTGGAAAAATTCACAGATTTTCCGCTACTATTGTAAAAAATGATTAATTAAACTATCCGGTTCTAAAGAAAATCTTTTCCTCTCTAGTTGTACTCGCCAGTACGGTAGATTTTCCTCAGTGGAATCTAAATTTAGCTCCCCTATGATGTGCACACATGAATTTGATCAAAATCGATGAGAATTACTGTCATTACCGCCACTAAACAAAACTAGCGAATAAATGTCAAATAATATCGTTGTAATTGTGATTTTACGATGAAAATTACTGGAAATAATGTTATAATTCGAAAATTATTGCATTTATCTTGTACAATTGTGCTGTCTCATCTTATCTAGTGATAAAATTATAAATTGACATTATCATTCAATTAAATTAAACAAACAACAATATGGTGATATCGAGAAGGTTTATTTTAGAGAAACGTTTCGATGGACAACCGAAACGATCTGATTTGAAATTGATTGAAGAAGAATTACCACCTTTAAAAGCCGGGGGTAATACCCAAATTTCAATTTTTATATTTTTATTGTTATTTTTATGTAATAGAATTCTTAGCCGAAGCGGTTTATTTGAGTGTTGATCCCTATCAAAGAGTCCGTTCTGCAGAAATACCCCTACAATCTACATTTCTCGGATCACAAATTGCAAAGTAATTTTTAAAATATTATCGATTTTATTTACAATTTAATAATTTTAGAATTGTAGACAGTAAAAATGTTGAATTTCCAATTGGGGAGTATATTGTGGGCAATTTCGGTTGGCGAACACATACAATAAGTAACGGACAACCATCTAATGGATTTCCAGCAGCTTGGATCATCCCCGATTTCGAAGGTTTACCCCTATCGTACGCTTTAGGTATTTTAGGGATGCCCGGGTAATTAATTTGGAATTTTAATAAAACCAATCAATTTTTTTTTGGTGTATTATAGAAATACGGCATATTTTGGTTTTTTGGAGATATGCCAACCGAAATTTGGAGAAACCGTAGTAGTGACCGCTGCCGGGGGTGCTGTCGGTTCTATCGTTGGTCAAATTGCTAAAATTAAAGGGTGTAGAGTTGTCGGTATTGCTGGTAGTGATGAGAAAGGTAAATGGTTGGTTGATGAATTGAAATTCGATCATTTCGTCAATTATAAACACCCCGATTTTGTTAAATTGTTGGAAGAAGCAACCCCGGATGGTGTTGATTGTTATTTTGATAATGTCGGTGGTGAGATTAGCCGACAAATACTACAACGTATAAATGAATTTGGTCGTATTTCTATCTGTGGTAGTATTTCGAATTATAACAATTTAGCGGAACCCTTTGGTAAATTATTAAAATGTTTAAAAATTGGGAAATTTATAGTTTTATTGTAGCATCATATCCAAACTTTACGATAATAAGAAAACAATTAAAAATTGAAGGGTTTCTTGTACTTCGATGGTTCGATCGATGGTTTGAAGGTATTTCCCAACTGAAAATTTGGATGAAAGACGGTAAACTTGTGTACCGTGAAACTGTAACTGAAGGTTTTGAAAATATGTTTGAGGCTTTTGTTGGGATGTTATCAGGTGATAATATCGGAAAAGCTATTGTAAAAGTCTAAAAATCCAATAAAGATTTATTCTAAATTTTTGCAACTTCCTCTTCAAAAGAGCCTTGAATAGATGTCTTTAATTTGGAGCGATATCAATTATCGTAATTGATAGTGTATGAGTCTCTTTATAATTTAGTTACGTCATGTATAAAAATGAAAATAAACCGTTATCAGTTGGTTTTTCGTTTGTTTTTAGTATAGAAAAGTCGTTCTTCTCGCACAATGGTAAGGGCTAAGAAATTTATTTTAGCGCAACGGTTTAGTGGTTTGCCGAAATTATCCGATTTTCAACTTATTGAAGAAGAATTACCACCCCTGAAAGATGGAGGTAATGAACTTATAAATAAAATTTTGAATTTTGAGAAATATAAATCCAAAAAACAACCCCTAGAGGTCGAATTTATTTTATATAACTTATAAATGCTCAAAATCTTACTACACTAGATATTTATTTTATTTGAATTATGGCAGAATTTCTGGCGGAAGCTGTCTATTTGAGTGTCGATCCGTACATGAGAGCTTACGCCCATAATACCCCCTTAGGTTCGATTATGGTAGGCACCCAAGTAGCAAAGTACAATTTTCTCCTCCCCCGAAATCCTTTAATAAACCGCAAGCAATTTCAGAATTGTCGATAGCAAGAACCCGAATTATCCAACAGGCGAGCACGTTGTTGGCAAATTCAATTGGCGAACTTATACGATTTCATCTGGAGAAGCTTACAAAGTCCCCGGGGCGGGTTACGCGCCAGCCCCCTATATTTTAACAAATTTCGGACAATTTCCCCTATCGTACGGTTTAGGAATTTTAGGAATGCCCGGGTAATTTTCGAAAACTTTAGTGGTTGTTTTTTATGATTTTATATCCTCACAGAACGACCGCTTATTTTGGATTTTTGGACGTTTGTCGGCCGAAAAATGGTGAAACTGTTGTAGTATCGGGTGCTGCCGGTGCTGTCGGCTGTATAGTTGGACAAATTGCAAAAATTAAAGGTTGTAAAGTGATTGGTATAACTGGATCGGATGATAAAGGACAATATTTGATTGAGAAATTCGGTTTTGATTGTTATTCCAATTATAAAACGGATAATTTAGAAGAAAAACTACAAGAATTAGCGCCTAATGGTATCGATTGTTATTTCGATAATGTAAGAAATTAGTGGAAATTTAAAATTTAAAATCAATTAAAATTAGGTTGCAAGAGAGATCAGTACGGTAGTAATGAAATTAATGAATCGTAACGGTCGAATTTCAGTCTGTGGCTCTATTTCTTCGTACAATCAAGATGTGAAAAACCCACCGAAAGGTAAATATACCCACAATTTTCGTTATCAACTCTATTAATGAAATATTCCAGTAACAACACCACTTCCTTATATTAGTAACAACGAACTATCATTGGAAGGTTTTCAAAATTATCTCTACATTGATCGTTATCCGGAAGCATTAACCGAATTACAAAAATGGTTGGACAATAATCAAATAAAATACAATGAAACAATCACTCAAGGTTTTGAAAATATGCCAAAAGCTTTCATTGAAATGCTACAAGGTGGAAATATTGGTAAAGCTCTAATTCGGGTGTGATTCGTTCATTCAAATCTACCGCCATTTTCAATTGTTTCTTTCAATTGTTATAAATTTCTTTAATTAAATAAAACCCAATTAAAATAATTAACAACAATATGTTGAATTAAAAAATGTCTAATTTTTATTGATTTCTAAATTAAGGGTGTTGTAACGGCGATTATTAAGGGATTTATAAAGTTCAACCGACACAACCTCACTTTTTGTAAGCTCAATTTTTATACATTGACCATACAGTAATAAAGCTCTATTTTTAATAATCGATAATTAAAATAATATCGATACGATTATGGTGAAATCGAGGAAATTCGTTTTGTGCAAACAATTCGAAGGCGCCCCTAAACCGACTGATTTACAACTAGTTGAAGAGGAACTACCACCACTCAAAGATGGGGGTAACGCATTTAAACAAGTTGATTAATCGATACTAATTCTGGTATATCCAGAATTTCTAGTCGAAGCTGTTTTTATAAGCGTTGATCCAAACCAAAGGGCTTACTCTATTCGATTATCTCCAGGGGCTACTTTTATTGGTTCACAAGTAGCGAAGTAAGGGTGTTTTATAGATGAAAAATCGTTAAAAATACAGATAATTTTAGGATTGTAGTGAGTCGAAATGAGAGATTTCCAGCTGGTAAATATATTGTCGCGAAATTCGGTTGGCGAACGCATACGATAAGTGACGGTAGAAAATCTGGTGATTTTCCACCACCATGGATCATCCCCGATTTCGAAGGCTTACCCCTATCGTACGCTTTAGGTATTTTAGGGATGCCCGGGTAATTAATTTGGAATTTTAATGAAACCAATCAATTTGTTTTTTGTGTATTATAGAAATACGGCATATTTTGGTTTTTTGGAGATATGCCAACCGAAATCTGGAGAAACCGCAGTAGTGACCGCTGCTGGGGGTGCTGTCGGTTCTATCGTTGGTCAAATTGCTAAAATTAAAGGGTGTAGAGTTGTCGGTATTGCTGGTAGTGATGAGAAAGGTAAATGGTTGATTGATGAATTAAATTTCGATCATTTCGTCAATCATAAACACCCCGATTTTGTTAAATTGTTGGAAGAAGCAACCCCTGATGGTGTTGATTGTTATTTTGATAATGTCGGTGGTGAGATTAGTCAACAAATATTACAACGTATGAGTGACTTTGGTCGTATTTCTGTGTGTGGTAGTATTTCTGATTATAATAATCTACAACAAGCTCAAGGTGATTATTTTGAAGACAAATCGAAGGAAATTAATGATTTGATTGTAGCATCATATCCGAATTTTACGATAATAAGAAAACAGTTAAAAATTGAAGGGTTTCTTGTCCACCGGTGGTCGGATCGATGGTTTGAGGGCATTTCACAATTGAAAATTTGGTTAAAAAACGGTAAACTCGTGTACCGTGAAACTGTAACTGAAGGTTTCGAAAATATGTTTGAAGCTTTCATTGGTATGTTATCAGGTGATAATATCGGAAAAGCTATTGTAAAAGTTTAAAAATTCAATAAAAAAATTCGCTAAATCATTTCTTCTAATTATCAGCAATGCAAAAGTAATTTCATTGAAGTCTCAAGGTAAACATGCGCAATTTTATGATCAAAGGTCAAGTTTAATATTTATCTTTTATCAATTGCATAAATCCAACTAAATAGACTGTTTACTAGTATTTACGATTAAATAATATGTCGGCGACAAAATTATTAACACGGCGATTGTCAACAAATCGGACAATTACAACGAAGAAATTTGTTCTTGAAAAATATTTCCAAGGTACCCCAAAAAAGACCGATTTAAAATTAGTTGAAGAAACTTTACCACCACTTAAAGACGGAGGTAAGTTACAACCAAGGGGTGGGATTAGAACCCGGTAAAAAGTGGAAACTGACGAACGATTTTTCGTCCATTTTTCAATAAAATTGTAAATTTGTGAGCTTTTCAAAAGAGCATTTCATGTCTAAGAGAAATTTATAGTTGTGGAAAATTTGGAGATTTTGAGGCAGATGAAAATCTAGAAGTGTTTCAAATTTTCCCCAATAACTCAGTGAATTTAGATAGCAAATTGAAAGTGTTTTCCCAATTTGTAAGGAATTTTCCCGCTAGTTTTCCGGAAAATTAAGAAAATGGGAAGTTTGTTGGAGGTTTTCTTCCACAATTTTAATCATAGAAAACTAATATCCCACTTTCTGGAAACTTCTTGGAAAATCATGGTGAAATTTTTTAGGTATGTCTGTTAAGCATAATTTGAACCAGGTTTTCTTCAGTTTGAAGACGATTCTATGAGTTTAAAAGTTATGGTGTTGTTATGCGAAAAAGTTGCTTATTTTCATGGGAAAATCATGTGGAAAACACGGCTTGAAGTCGATTCTAAGGATTTTAAAGTTATGCTGCGAAGATGCTCATTTTCAAGGCAAAATCGCGTGGAAAATAGGCTATTTTGATTTCTAAGTGCTATTGTTACAATTTCCCAAAATTGTGCAAGAAAACCTTCAACATTTTTTCCATTTTTCTTAATTTCCCGGAAAACTACCGACTCCATTGGAGAATTTCTTGCATATTTAAAAAACTCGTTCAATTTGCTATCGATTCAATCCCATATTCATTACAAACACATTGATATGGGCTGAATTATGAGGAAAATTTAAAAAATCATACTTCTATAATCCAAAATTTCCACAATATTCCTCTTTCGAACAAGCCCAAAATTGAATTTCATTAAAAAATTAATCAACTGTTGCAGAATTTCTAACAGAAGCCGTTTATCTGAGCGTTGATCCTTATATGAGAGCTTACGTGACTCGATTAAGCTTAGGATCAACGTTTATCGGCCAACAAGTTGCAAGGTATCAAAACAACAATTAATTATTTCGAAATTAATAATCAATTTTTAGAATATTAGAGAGTAAAAATCCTAAATTTCCAATCGGTCGTTATGTCGTTGGCGATTTCGGTTGGCGTCTACACACCGTAGTCAACATTCCTGAAACAACCAATCCATTGTCACTATGGTTGATTCCTGAACCCGAAGAATCACCCCTATCTTTATATCTGGGTGTTTTAGGCATGCCAGGGTAATTTTTAAATAATTCTCAAATAATTTGTAATGAAGATATTGTATAGAAATACGGCATATTTTGGATTTTTGGATATATGCCGGCCGAAATCTGGTGAAACTGTAGCTGTTACTGGAGCAGCTGGTGCTGTCGGTTCTATCGTTGGACAAATTGCTAAAATTAAAGGCTGTAAAGTTATCGGTATTGCTGGTAGTGATGAGAAAGGTAAATGGTTGATTGACGATTTGAAATTCGATCATTTCATCAATTATAAAGATCGAGATTTTAAATTGAAATTAAAAGAAGCCGCACCGAATGGTATTGATTGTTATTTTGATAATGTTGGTGGTGAAATTAGTAGTCTGATATTGAATCGAATGAATCGGTTTGGACGTATCTCTGTTTGTGGTGCTATTTCTGCATACAACGACCCAAAAGCTGCTTTAGGTATTTGAATAAACGTTGCATTAATTTCTTTTAAATTATTGGAAATTTTAGCGTCTAATGTACAAACTCCAATGGTATTTAATCAATTAAAAATGGAAGGTTTTCTAGTTAACCGTTGGTTAGATCGGTGGAATGAAGGCATTTTACAACTACAACAATGGGTTAAAGAAGATAAAATTGTTTATCATGAAACGACAACTGAAGGCTTCGAGAATATGTTTGAAGCTTTTACAAATATGCTAAACGGTGGGAATGTTGGCAAAGCAATAGTTAAAGTCTAACTTGAATGTTTACAATAAAACCTAAAACAACTTCTTGGTGATGCAATTTTAGAAAAATTAGAATAAAGTACCTATGAAAATATTTATGTTCAAATTTTCTTGATAATTAGAATTATAACAACACTTAGCATTTGACAGGCATCATTTGATCAAAATTTGAGCCATGTAGCTCATTGGGAAATCGTCCAAAAAAAAACGATGGTTTCTGACGATGTCAAAAGCGAATTACACACAAAATGACCTAGAATGACTCCTAACATTTTTGGTTTTCTTTCATTTTATTTTGAAACTGGTAGAAATGATTCGTGTTTATTTTAGAAAAAATGTGAAGGGCATCCTTGATGAGCTACAAGGTTCATATTTTGGCAAAATGATTTCGAAGGACCCTTCTATGAATCGTTAAAGTATTTTTTAAAACATTCATCAAATAATAGTAAAACACGCAGTATCTGACAGGTCATGATCGTGAATCACCCTGTATACACTTGTATAAAAGACCTGCAGTACGTGTAGCTTATCAAGTTCGAAACCATAAACAATGTAGAGTTTATGTACTGAAATCTCGCCATAAGTGACACCATTTTGTTGATAAATCAGCAATTTTTAACCGTTTTTTTGAAATTCCGCTTGACTAGAATTACAAAAAATGAAAGCTAAAGTGTTCCTCCTTGAGAAACTCTACCACGGTTACCCTAAAGATAGTGATTATCGTTTAATTGAAGAAGATTTACGTGAACTAAAAGATGGAGGTTAGAATCGAATAATTTCTACTTATTCCAATTGAAATTATTATAATTTTTCAGAATTCTTAGCAGAAGCTGAATTTATCACAGTCGATCCTTATATGAGAAGTTTCGTTAGTAAACGCAATATTGGAAAAACTGTAATTTCGGAACAAGTAGCAAAGTAAAATCAATAAAAACCGAAAATCTTCCAAATTACGATTTAAATTATATACTTTTTAGAATTATCGAAAGTAAGCATCCGAATTATCCGAAAGGCAGCTATATTGTTGGTGAATTAGGTTGGAGAACGCACACGATTTCCGATGGGAAAACACGCCAATTTTCGCCGTTAAATCCCCGATTAATACCCGATCTACGGGAACTACCCCGATCGTTGGCTTTGGGTATTTGTGGGATGCCCGGAAATACAGCCTATTTCGGTTTTTTGAATCATTGCCGACCGAAAGCTGGCGAAACGGTGGTAGTTTCAGCAGCCGGTGGAGCTGTCGGTAGTGTTGTTGCACAAATTGCCAAAATTAAGGGTTGTACAGTTATCGGTATCGCTGGTAGTGATGAAAAAGGCGAATGGTTAGTTAAAAATTTAGGAATTGATGGTTTTGTTAATTATAAATCGAAAGATTTCGAACAAAAATTGATCGAATCTACACCGAATAAAATCGATTGTTATTTCGATAATGTAAAAAATTTCAAAATATTCGTCAACAATAATAAATTTTATGATTTTTAGGTCGGTGGTCAAATCACCAGTACGGTTTTGAATCATATGAATAAATTCGGTCGTGTTGCCTGTTGTGGTGCTATTTCCACCTATAACGATATCGAACCGAGTAAATCACCAGAAATTCAAACACCGATCAAAATAAATCATCTAAAAATGGAAGGTGTGAACGTTTTCAGCTACAAAAACCAATGGAACGAGGGTATTGAACAGAATTTGAAATGGATACGTGAAGGTCGATTGAAATATCGCGAAACCATAACTGAAGGTTTCGAAAATCTACCGAAAGCTTTTATCGGAATGTTAAAAGGTGCCAATATTGGGAAAGCTATTGTTAAAGTTCAATAAATTATCAATTTATTTTTCTATCGATAAGTTGATAGTTTTCTAAAAAGTGAGGTTAAAACTGAATTTTTGTTATAAATACCTGTAAATCCCCATAACTTTCAAAGTATGGATTTGTTTCCATTGCTTCAGTCATTATTCTTGGAAATTTGTAAATAAATCACTATTTTTAATACTTTTCCGGATTATTTTCAAATTTGAATTGTATCACGTGTATTAATAGAAGCATAACTGTTATCAAAACTGTAATATAAACTTGATTTCTTGAATTATCACCACAATAAGAAAGAACAATTTTATTATCTTTTTTAATTTAATTCAACTTTAAAATTGATCATTTTATTTATTTATTTTTAAATTTTATTTCGGCCATTCTGCAATGGACGGAGTATAAGCAAAACTAATAGCGGAGTTGTCAAATCTACCTAAAATAAGTGCATTAACGACTTTTTATGTAAATCCTATTACTAATATGATTACCTAAATATAATGATACAATATAGAAATATTATTGTCTGGCAATAATTCCAGGGATATTACAGACCGAATTTAATTCTATAAAAATTAAATAATTATCATTATAATAAAAATTTGGCAATGCTGTATTGTCATCTAGTTTTGACTTTGACATTTACGTTAACCTCACTTTTCAAGAAATCTGTTGCTGTCAATTTTCTATTAATTAATCGTTAAAACAACTGTGTAAATTTTGATAATGATGAAAAAACGACAAAAGTAAGTTGCCAATTTTAATAATAATGAAAATTTTATCAATATTTCCGTTAAATGTGTAGATCTTGCTAATAGATCATTGATCATTACGAAATTTCATAAACACCTTCAAAATTGATTTTCGGCTACGTTATACTAAAATTAGGCCACTCAAATTCTTAAAAAAGAACTTTAATCAACAACAATTAATTCATAGACCAAAATAACATATGTTTGACAGTTAAAATGATGTCATTCAATGATTCGATGTAGGCAACACAATATACACCAAACAGGAGTTGCACCAGGGGAACTAAAGGGGTATTAATTAATATTAAAAATACACAAATTATAGCTTATTATCTATCAAATAGTGACTATATTTGTTGGATAGCGTCTAAAGTTGATGTTTATTGGTTTTTATTATTGTTTTTGTATTTCAGATCGAAACAGTCTTATTCAAAACACAGCGATAGTAGTAGTGGCGAAGAAACTGAACTGTTTATCCGTAAAACAACCCCAAAACGAGAGATACCAACCGTTGATAAAATTGTAGAAGATAGCGATACTTTACAGTCGTTAGCCATCCGTTATCAATGTACGGTAAGTGGTTAAAATAACGAAAATTGTCCCCAATTTTAGTAAATCGAATTTTAACTTAGATCGAGGATCTGAAACGTCTCAACAACATCCACAAAGAGAATGAGATTTTCGCCAAAGTCACAATTAAAGTGCCCTATCGCCCGTTCAGTACAGCCCTAGCGGGTGTCCATCAAAGCGGCCAAAGCTCACCCGAGGAACACACAAATACCAACGATAAAATCGATAGTGAAATCCTCCAAGATAAATTGAGTGATAATCTAGAGAAATCTCAAAATAACGTTGTCAATACAATTATATTTAATAGTTCAATTATACCTAAAGATTGTGTCGAACACGTTGAAGTTATCGATGATGTTGATGAAGAAGAAATCCAATTATTACCGCAACTTGAACATCGTGAAATTATCGAGCCGGTTTTATCGCGATTTGATTGCAGTGGGGTCGATGGTGATATATCATTGAAGGCGTTAATATTGTGTATTGTTATTGTAATATTTGCGGTACCGTTAATTTATGTATTTTACATTGCTGAACATCCTGAAACTTACAATCATCATAATTCATGATTATATCTGATAAAAATTGGCGAACTACTAAATTTGTTGTGATAGACGATGAAGTGTATAAAGGTAGCTGAATCTCTTATTTATTTTTCTAATACTAATTTTAAGGTAAAATTATTGTATATTTTCGGAAGTATTAAAATTTTTATATATAAATGTTTATGATAATATAATAAACAACAAATTTTAATCAAATTTCATTTATTTGATCCTTATACAAGTAGAGATACACAATTATTGATTGAAATATATGAGGAAATAAAAACGACCACTAAAACTAAAAACATATTTGGTTGTATATTTGCAGTTGATTTTGTTTAATTAAAACCATGGAACAATTTGAAAAAGTGAAAAACAAAACTAATTTGTACTGCATTGTTCCCTGATATTACAAAAACGAAAACAGTGAAATAAATGATGAAAAACTCGATAAAATGCATTATTAAAACTACAACTATAACTATACATCGAAGTTAATTATTGGAGAACAGTTCAATTACATTAATTTTTTGCTTTTTTCGATAAATATTGATATAAAAATAAACATGTGGCAGATTATGGAAGATCTGGTGGAGAATTCTACACCATATTCAATATTTACTCTTATAGAAAATCTGTTAAAATTAAAATATCCGTGATTTAGAAAAAAATGGCAACTCTCTTGTGTATAATTAATATTTTCATCGAACGTTGTTTTTACACAATAATGCCCACAGAAACTGGAATGTTCTAAACGAAAATAATCCAAAAATTGTTATAAATTTTAAACGTAATAGAAATAAAACTTATATACTAGATTTTATTATAAACAGCACTGTCACACTGTACTCTTATGATATCTTCTGCCCGACATGCCGCCAAACTTAATAACTATTACGGGGTGCATTATTATGGACACTGAAAACCAAAAAAATAATCTCAATAATCATCTAATTATAAATTTTCTAATTATAAAAACTATGTAAGCATGCATTTAGAAAAATGAAAGGAATATTTTCATACCCATATGTATTTTATTTGTTATGAAAGGAATGGGAGGCATTCTTCCCATGAAGAAGTGATTTGAAGCAGCTTTGTGGGATGATTAGTGATTCCTTGTTACATAATTTTTAGAACAACAAAATCACTAGTCTTCCACACAACACCGCCTTTATTTTAAATTCAACAAAAACAACAAACTTGTTAGTTTTATAATAATAATCAATCATCACACCACCATAATTAGTCATTGTTGTATTTCTTGATATGTACAAAAATTATCCATGAATATCTCACCATATTTACAATATGGTAATGAAGCTGAAAATGATTAGTAGCAAAAAATATGCAAGCATCTTTATACAAATGCTACATTAACATTAATTAGAAAAAAACCATCTCCTTAATTGTATAATTACGGAACAAAAAATTACCTTTGTTGTAACAAATATTGTGCCATTTGTATTTGATTTGGTGTACCAGTTATCGTAATAATACGATCATTCGATCCTGGTAGAGGCTCATCGATTGTAATACCGGCACCTGAATCTTGACGAATCTTACGAATTCTACCACCACCTTTTCCCAATGATAGCACCAGCAAGCTATTCAAATTTTAATCAATATTATTCGATAATTGATAATAAAATAATAATTACATCTTTTGGAATTGTTACTTGAGTTGTTGTTTTATTACCACCTCCACCGGGTAGATTACCAACATTACCGCCAGTATTTTGTGGTCCACCACCACCACCGCCACCGTTATTATTACCACCCATTCCACTTGGCCCACCACCGCCGCCACTAACAGGCATTGGTCCTTGATTCATATTATTAGGTGGTGGTGGCATCATATTTGGTGGTGGATGATTCATCATTTGATTACCAGTTGGTGGTGGTGGTGGTGGTCCACCCCAACCGTTTCGTTCAAATGGTGGTGGTGGACCACCATTCATTGGTGGACGACCACCCATATTACCACCGTAATTACCACCGCCGCCACGTTGTGGTGGCATACCACCACCCATTGGACGATCATTATAACTGTAATAACTTTGATAATTATAATTTAAATTAAACTTTATTCCAATTTGTAAATGTTTTAATTTGTAGGTTTTCCCTAAAGTGAATCAAAGGTAAATAGAATTAATTTAAATCAAAGTGGGTGTATTTTGTTCATCGATTTTTCTGGTTTCTTGTATTACTCATGATTTTTCTTCAAATTATTTATAATTAAAATAATTTGTAAAATCTAGAAAGTAGATGGATTTAAAACAAATATTTTGGTTAAAATTTGTTATTATTATCGGGCGCCAAAACGTAATCTTGTTAAACAATTAATCACCTCCTTAATTTTCTTTATTCGATGATTCACTCGTGGAAAACAACTAATATATAGATCGGAAAATTGCTCAATAATCCAACTTTCTAAATTATTACTTTGTTTTTCTTACTAAAATAAATAGTAATTTTATACAAAATTTGTTAAGTTAAATTGAATTTTCCTCTCTGCATAACGACGACAATGATGTCATTTATAACAAACAATATAAACTGGAAACTTTCCAAAAGACAAAGGAAACGAAAAAAAATACAACGAGTCGATTAAATCTAAACTTACTTCATCGGTGGTGGTCCTCCACTACTACCACCGCCACCGCCGCCGCCGCCACGTTGCGGTGGTGGCATCGGTGGTCCACGATTATTAAATCGTCCCGGACCATCTCTATAACCATTCCGACCGCCACCGCCACCACCACCACCTCTATGACCACCACTATTACCATGTCCACCCATATTACCGCCACGACGATCATTACCAGCATTACCCCAACCACCATATTCTTCTGCATAATAATCGTCATAATTATGTGGATCGTAATTGTTGACAATTCCTTTAATTGGATTCTAGAAAACAAACCGATTATCCAATAATACAACAATATTCAAGTCAATCTTACAGCTTTTGTTAGAGCTACCACTTCACGGATACTGTTGATACATTTCTCTGGTTCACCGATTATTTGTATTATACGATCGGTACTCTGTGGGGCTAAATTGGAGAATATCTTGATACGAGCGCCGGTTTTCTGTAAAAATAATGATTTTAAACATAGATTTCAAACGAAATTGAAGTAGTGATTCGTTCAAGTTTTGTTATATTGCTTTTTTTTAACAAATACAACATTCATCTTAATTCAGCCAATATCGGAAAAGAAAACAGATAGACGTACGTTTTCCGATTACAAACTCATTGAAATCTCCACGGATTAACATGACTATTGAAAAAACTTTAAATGACGAAAAACCAATATAATTAAGTCGAATAATAAAAGAATATAATGTCCTTCAATTCTCAATAAAAACCATTTTAAATGGATTGATGTAGGGGGAAATCCAACCAAGTTAAAACATCTCAATTCGAAATGACAGTTGTAATCTAATACATCCAATATAGAAGCAATTTTCACAGCTTTATACATATTTCTTTTATTCGTTTAAAGCGAATTCATTTGAATTTTCAATAAAAATCTACCCATTTAAATTTAAATCACAAAAACGAATTAT
The DNA here is from genome assembly GCA_020740385.1 of Mylabris phalerata. NCBI lineage: Eukaryota > Metazoa > Arthropoda > Insecta > Coleoptera > Meloidae > Mylabris > Mylabris phalerata. Next base: position 1,394,887 of record JAJEOX010000222.1, read on the forward strand.
TGTGTGGTGACAAATTAACTGGACATTCGGCTGTATGTCGAGTTTTTTTATTCCACTTCAAAGATCCAAAAAAAGTTGGGAAAGAATGAAAAAAAACGACAACTTCCACACTCCAATACGAAGCAATTGCTTTTCAATTTGAGACAAAGCAAACAATCAGTGAGGAATGGGACAATAATTAAAAAGATAAACTATCAAGTGTAACATCCACGAAAAGAGCGAAAAAAACCTGTTAGATAAATGTGAATTCAACTTGACATAAACACACAACCATCACTATAAGATAAAAACAATTCACAGGCCACATGACACATGAAACAGACCGTGAACTGGAACAGGACGCACCCAGGACAATTTCTATATGTTAACGATAAAATTTATATGCTGAAACGGCAATATTATAACCGATTTTGACCAATTTCTCAGCATATTTTCCGAGCGGTAAAGTGGATATTCGTGAAATTTCATACAGCAAATTTTCATTTTCTTTAGACGATTGTAAGGAAATCCAGTCTCTCGATGAAAACATGTTTCAATTGCACCACTGACACCTGTGCACCCTTATTTATTAAAATTGTGTCACTGTAATTTCGGTTTTCAAAAGTTTGCTTTTTCCAAACATAAATTATTGTATTGCCAAGTCTAATTTGGGGAAAATTCTCTAGTGACATACTATTTTTCATTAAGCTTTTTCGTTTAAGTTAGAATTTTCGACTATTATTATATAGTTTATAATAAAATTGTCATTATTTTGGAAACGATGATCACACACGATTTTCGAAAAAATGTTAACGACTGGATAAAACGATGATATCTACATGACAACTGTGTTGTTTAAACTAACTTTACGAATCCTTGTGCTTCTAGTGGAGCAAGCGCCCGCAGCTGGTATTGATTGGGGGGTTGCTGCTATGTTGCTGTCGTCGTCGGTGGTGGTAGTCGACGCGCCGGTTTGACTCCACACGCAATTGAAATAAACCGCGTGCGTCTACCTGGCTCACCTGCTGTTCATAACAACCACTATATCAACAATGTCGAATGATTGTATAAAGAAATCTAGAATCATTGTAAAACTTCCAAACTTAATTTTATTGAAAATTTGCCAAATCCCTCTTGGATTTCAGTAAATTCTCCAGAGATTCAAAAATATAGCAGAATTTTTCCTTATAATCGGATTATATTAAAAACTAGTAAAACTACAATTAACTCAATGGAAGATTACCATTATTTCCACTTATCTTTTCTTCCATAACTATTGTTTTCAAATCATTTAACTTACAAAAAGATGAACGAGAATACAAAAGAGAAACACACAATTGAACAGGGTACGATACTTGAGGAAAAAGTTCTGAATGTAATTAAGATTCCATCCTACTTCTATATTCGCCCTTCAAATAACCGAAAATGATGGCGTCTTTACATAATTATAAAGCGTTAAATTTTGCCTGCTGTGGGAGTAATTAATACGAAAGCTCTACTACCTTTGTTATACACAAAAGTTTACTATAGTAGCAATGTTGGTGGTTAGATGAACCTATATTGAAACATTATTATAAACATGAAACAGAAATAGGAAAATAAACGGTGAAAACAAAATTATCAGGTAGAAAAAGAAGGAAATACACCATCGAACATCTAAATTTTATACATGTTGTTATAAATAGCAGTACCTGAAAGCTTTTAAATCAAAGATGAACGTTGATGTAAATTAATACTTTTATAGTTTCCAGAATTTAACAACATGTCGACAAGTTTCAATTGATTATTAAATTCTACTAGTTGAAAACTAACCCCTATTCATAGTTTGCTGGCAATTTCAACGCTTCTATGAAACACTCTAATAGAATATTCCAAGAACTTTAATTACAATTTTATAAAACAATATCGATATTAAATAAAGGAAAAGAACGACTATTATTCCAAAATATGAACAATATATTGAGGAAATATTTAAAGAATTCAAATAAATTATTGCATGTTGTCTTTGGAAATTTCCAAGAATTTTATTGGAATTCCAAGACGGAATTACGTGTTTTCCTGGATTGTTATGACTTTCAAGTTGATAGGAAATGTAATTTTTATATATCGCACAATAGAAAATCTCTTATTTTTTAAATCAGTAACTTAAATTAAATCAATAGTGAAAATTTGCTTTGATAAAACAGTTTTAAACAAATAAAGCTTCATTTCAAAACAAAATTAATTAAATATTATAACAAAAAACATGGAAATTTAATTAATTTACAATTGAATAGTTTTATTATCAAATAATTGTGGATGAGTTTATCGAATAAAGTCATCGTCATTAAAGTTAAAACAAACAAGTAACTTGACACTAATTTTTAGGTACGATGAAATATTATACTTTCTACATATTCATCTTCCTAAAAGGAGTTTTATAACAGTTTTTATCGATTGAACAATGGGCAACTCATCCAAAACACACAATAAAGTGAATTGTGAAAGAAGTAGTAGAAATACACTTTAGAAAAATGTAAGTTAAAATCCAATATTATTTTATTTCCGCATTACTGAATATAATCTCGATTTTTTTTTCTTATTTTCATATAGAAAAACAAATCAACTCACCTCTCTCAGTTCTTTGATTTTATATCCAGCTTTTCCGATTACGCATCCGGCTTGACTCTGATGGATCATCATACGCAAATCCAATTCATTTCCGTTCACTCTACTACCATTCTGAAATTTACAGACACAAAAAATAAACAAATATTATAAATTATATTGAAATCGATTTTCTTCGATATTAATTCAATTTTATAAATATACAACCGGATATGGTTGAGGCAACAATAGAAAATCAATTGGTGAATTAAGGATGTTTGCGAATAATGTGAAGACAAGTTGGTTGTTTAACATCCGGTATCAAATTGTTTGAATAACTGTAGAGGAAATTAGGGTTTTGTCTCTTGCGTTCAAAACCACTGATTTCAATTGAAAAGATTCTCTTCTTATTATAAAGACAAATACTTTAGTTTTTCAACTAAAATCAACCGATAAATAAAAAAAATATAAAGTGAATATAACAGAAAAGAGGCTATCGTGAATTATAGATAAACGAGAAAGCTATTTCTCAAAATGCTACATTATTTATTCAGGACTATGTAATGATTGAATATGAGTTGTAAGTTAAAAAGTGAAGGTTACAATGTATTTTCATTGTCATATAAGTCTAGACTACTCAAAGATCCAGCAAGTCACTTATAAAACCCAACACAAGTTGGTGAATTTTTTATTAAAACACTTGTATACGAAAATATCCAAGATTTGTGTATTCAATCGATTTAAACGATATTAATTAGCTAGTAAGTAGTTTGGATAATTATAAAATTAATTGATTCTAATTAAAACGGCGACTTTTTGCTTTCGATAGTATCGTGCCGTTGACCATCACACGAAACTAGATAAAACATGAACAACATAAATTCTATACACACGATAGTTGTAATCAAATGCCACATCAATGTATTGTAAAGAAATTGGACTATAACGTGGCGTCAGTTGGGTAAACTATTTGAAAAATTAATGTGTTGAAACGAAAATAACATAAAATAAGGTAGGTAAAAATCGAACATTTCTACATTATTTAAAAATAATTTACAATATCTTCAAATTGTTTACAGTAACTACGGAAGATTCTACAACTTTATCGATAAATATAGCGATAATTCACTCACCTCTTCCAAATTTGGAACTACATCTCTAACGATATTGCAGATGGTATCCAAATCCGATGATAGCGTGAGCATCCTGTAAATACAAACTAGTTATTTAAAATGTATCAAAACAATAAATTAGAAAATAATGAAAATCAAACGAAAAATATAGGAAAACCAACTGAAAATCCTGGTTATAATAATATAAACCTATATAAAAATAGTAGTAATTTTGTTGGAAGTAAAGGAAAAAGATAAGAGTAAGAAAAGTTAGATTTCGTTTTAAAATAAGAAAAATTTAAAATCAAATTATGATGAAATACAAATGGACAAAATAAAACCACTTCTTTACAACAAAGTGGATGAGAAAATCGATCATTAGGACTCAATTGGTGTCATATTAACAATAAATCCTAAGAAAAGGATACATTTATGTTATTATAGAGACACAATTAATTTCTTCCATAAAGATACAGGTGGAAAATATGGATAAAACAGGTATCAATTAATTTAATTATTTTAAAGGCAAGTCACAAGTTTTACTCTTGTTGTTCTTGAAAAAAGTTTCCCTCTCATTGGTTCACTCTTTCTTTCTTTCTCTCTTTCTCTGTGTAAATTTCAGTTTCATACGAAAATAAGGCCTATAAAGCTTAGTGAAAAAACAAATAATAATAAAATCGTACACACAATTGTGGCATAAATAAATGTTAATCATGTGTAATATTGTACCTGTATAATGAAATTTTAGGGACCTGTAAAAAATTAAATTAGAACAACATATTAATGGCCTCAACCTAAGGCAAAGCGTATATAATTATTATATAGTACGCCAAGGTTAGGGGGACCTTCTTGCTCAAATATAAAAAAATATATGTATAATACAGTAAAATCGCCACCTAGCGTAGACAAAGCCGGTTGGTTGCACCACTATTGTTAAAAAATTATATTAGATTTTAATGAAGAAAATTAATTATTTTAAAATGGTATAAATAAAAATACACACGTGTTATAAAAGCAACATTTTAGTGATTATTATTAAAAAAAAATAAAATAAATAAAGAAATAAAGCTCTAATTGTCCAGGTTATTTCTCAACCTGTCCTACGAGCTTTAAATTTCAATCTCGTTACAATTCAAATTTTTAACTCTATATATAAAAAAAAAGAATTTCAAAGAGATTGAATTGTTTTAATTTTTATTTTAGAATTATTTAATTTTAAGGATTTCGGTTGTCTTTTTTGGCAGTGCAACCAGATCCGGAGTGAGCACAACTAAATAGAGTTTGAATAATTTTACCGTTCAGGGCCCGGGCAATCAGGGACAGTTATCGAGGCTTTGTACTGTTGTTTTCATTTCATTCGTTGTGGCAAAATTGGCATTGGCGGGCAGGTGGTCATTGGTGGACGGGTGGCACAGCCGAGGGACAGAAGACAATTAGTTAACATATTTTGATACTTTACTAATATATGAAGCTGTAATCTCAAAAGTAATAGAATATGGGCAGACACTACTACTATTTTAAAGTGTTAAATTTTTCTTAAACAAATATTGGCGCTTCTTTTAATTTAATTCAAATTAATGCTATTAATAACAATAATTATCAATTGATCACCTAAATAAATACATAAGATTTTTTTTTAATTAAAAAGCAACGTTGCGCCAACTTTCATTACATAATGTATGAGCAAATTTAATAAATATCCTTTTTCTAAAATTATAATGAGCAATTTTATTTCAGTTAATTAAATTACAAATCTCAATTTCATCGTAGTTTTTTCGATAATTGTTACATAAATGGAATCAAGCCAAAACACTAATTATCATTTTACATATGTACATTCAATTTTTTTCTAATATTAATTAATTAAAGATTAATTGGTGGAGGGAAGTTTTGATGTTTGTAATAGTTTCATTTATTTAGTATTATTAATTATTCTCATCTGCCACTGGTGATTGTTGCAAAAATAAATTTTCGAAGGGGATATTGTGTGGTTCAGAATATTTAATTGTAATATTTCCAAAAATATTAAAGCTTTCATGTCAAGTATTAGCTAAGTTAATGATTAAATTATAGCTCTGCTTTGGCTTGGTGTTAAAGCACTAAATTAAAAAAAAAAAAATACCCCTTCATTAATTGCTTTATTGTTGTTGTTGTTTGGTAAATGTTAAAGTGTCACCCATTCATTATTTTTTTTAATACTGTTATTTTAATTAATAAAATAAAAAATAAAATTAAATTCGTGTATTTAAAAAATATTATCAAAGCCAAAAATTTGATGATTTCCAATATTATTAAAAAATAGAATTAGGTAAATTTGGAAAACACCAACTTTAATTTTGATAATACTTCAATTTATACTGACCTGACTTCTCAACTTCGATATGTTTTGGCCACCCTTACCAATGATGGAACCTGCAACCTAATTTAATAGAAACAACAATTAGTTTTAAAAAATTATAATAAAAAACCAAAGATTGTAAATATGATCTTATCTAATTCTAGTTTCTTCAAATATACCTATAAATGGGAAAGAGCTTGTAATTTACGTAATTAAATAAAAGTGGAAATGTTCTCCTTTTTATAGAACATACAACTGCTAAATATAAAAGTAAATCGTGTGGATAATGTGTAGAGAACCGGAAAAGGAATTGCAAGATTGCTATGAGGACAAGGCAGATGTCGCCAAAGGCATATTCAACCCTCTATATCACATACAGAATGTGGTATTGAAAAAAAAAAAATGAAACATGTTAAGGGGTGGATCGAATCTAGCACGAGACCTTTTCCCTTTATCATACTACATAGCATGTCACAAGAACGTTATTTTTCCCTTTTACTCAAGATATTGTATATTAGTATTTTTGCAATTTTCTGCGACTTTCTTTCATATTCATTCCACTTTTTCGTATTTCTTTTGCACAATAAATCACGCAATATTTTGCGGTTAAAACAATAATAACAATAATAAAAGTTTCTTATAATACAAAAATTCGTCTTCATTAATCCTGTTAAAACATTAATTACTAAAATTACTTTGTAAATAGATCTTCTATCATCTAACATAACAACTCCTTTCCGTATCAGGTTGAATTAAGAGGGAGAGAATAAAGTTAAATAGTTTATATCAACGCTTCAGGCACTATCTTATAGTTTCCTCTATCATCCAAAAAACAAATAATACAACTATTGTTATCACATACTTTCTACCTTTTATCACTATTGTTTCAATAGATTAAACTTAATTATTTCTTCAATAGAAATCCTATTTTGCAATTCTTCCTTTGCGATGTTATCTAAAATTTTTCAATCCGATGCACTCTCTTCCCATAAAATATTTCCTTTTTTGATGATTATTACGCAAAATACAATTTCTCTTGTTAGTAACATCACGTTTTCTTTAGCCTGTCTTATATATTTGTTAAAATTTAAAAAAAAAACCGAAATATTTGTTTAAATTACAAAATTGTACAATATGTTCATTATCCAAACAATCTTTGTCATATCCTAATGTAAAGTTCACTGTCTTACTCTTCCTAGGTCAATAAACTTCAAACCAGGAAATAATTTCTGATGGATAATTTACTAAATATATTGAAAATAAATCCAATATTCATATTTACAATACCATACAATAATCAATCAATGTTTAACTTTATCGAATTCTACATTAATATAACTTCGACAATAAATAGGAGCGAATTAATTGCAAATTTTGAATGATTGACGAATATTGGCCAATATTAAAGATAATTAAAATCCAAATTAAAAGCCAAAAGTGTTCCACTAGAGATTTCAAAAAATTGATATCAAAGCGAAATTGGTATATTTTTATAACATCCCTGTATATTGACAATACAATAGTGGTTGATGATCTACTTCTATCTTTTATATTATTTGCTTCATGATATAAAATATCATATTATTCTTTGTTCAACACATTTCCTGTTTTCTTGCTTATATGACAAACGGTTTATACTACGGTGACCACAAAATAAGTTCACTCACATTAAACAACCAATAACATTAAGCGTCGTATAATTAAAATGAAGGTGTACGAAATAGCAATTTAATAAATTACAAAATTCGAATATACTAAAAAAATCCGCAATACGACCATTAAATTTCAACAAAAACGATATAAAAAACGTAAATAAAAATGGAAAGATTTTAATGAAATTAATGATTGAATATCGATTTCAATTTTGTGTATTTTTTGTTTTCCACTTTAACTTAAAGTATTCTTGTAGCAATTTTTGGATATATTCAAAGATTAATTTTAATTAAAATATAAAATTATGTACGTATATCACGTATTTCAACGATTAATTGAAATTTTATCTAACATAATGTAGATTAAATTTCAAAATTATAGTTTGTGATGTTTGTAATATTACATAGTATTGTAATAAGATGATATAAATTCTATTATTTGATTTAACATTAGTTTAAATAGAACTATATTAAGCGAGTTAAACATGACAAAATGTTAGTTTTAATTTAATTGAAATTGTCACTTACCTTGCTTGGTATAAGTAAACGTATTTCCTCATCACCACGTCTTGATCGTTTCTGTGGTGCACCAATATCACCGTCAGCTTCACGTTTCATGGCTATTTTTGCCTGAAATCAAATAAAATTAATCAACTTAAATCGTTTGTAAATTACCAAAAATTATTACAAAATTGATAATTAAAGTACCGGTTAATAATAATCGTCAATAACAATTTAATAATAGCGAGACTAGTATAATTCCATTCGAATCATCTTATTTACAATAAAAAAAGCAATCAAGGACTTACACTAATTCGAAATAAAATTGTTAACACTTCCTACAATAAAAACAACTCACATACTGTGTAATGTTTGTGTTTATGGTAAATCTATAGCAACAATAATAAACGATTCGTTCGATTATAATTTTCCGAACAAATAAAAACAATGATTCGAATGAGTTCCCATTTAATATGATTGATTCAAGGTAAACTAAGTGTTCTTGTTTAACTCATATACATCCCTTAAAATACCACTATTTTTGAATAAATAAATAGAATCGACAAGAATTTAATGTTTATACAATCATTGAGAAAGTATTTCAGAAATTATTTGTATTTTTAGATGCTATATTTAACCGACTACTGGATGGAGGTGTGCATGTAGATCACAAGGACAAGGCTCTTTATACCTCTATATTCTTACATGTTGAACAATAACAACGAAAAAACAGAGCCCCCGCTTCATTAATATTAATGAAGCGAAAAACGTGTATACAAAAAAAAAAGGCTTATTTGTACCATAAGTTGAGACGCGGCGATGGTAACCTACGTCAATACTGAGATATTCGATGACAGCATCGAGGACAACAACAAATAACAATAGTCTGATAACAAGCAGTAAGAATCAAAATCGTATATTTGCGTGCAAAGATAAAGATACTAAATATAAAAGTTTCAACAAGTTGAAATAAGACAAAAATGAAACAAGAATCCAAAGAATTTACATTATAAATGAGGAACAAATAAAACTGATATTGTTATTTAGATTAAATATACACCCACACACAATAAAATAATAATAGAAATATTTCAAATCTGGTTTGATAAAAACCGAATACGATTACATAATGCAGTTGGCTTCCTGAAATCGTTTTCAAACACTAAATTTCGTGGGTAGATGATTTATGAATAGAAAACACCTTCGAACACTATTTCTCGTATTTTGTTTATAAATATAAGAAAAAAACAATAGATTTTCCAATATTGTACTTTATAAAATATAGAATTCTTTTTTCCACTGTTTTATTTACCAAAATTCAACAGATATGTAAACAAAATACTGACACGAATGAAAAATCTTTTATTGAAAATATACAAAAATCCTCACTTTACTCCAATTTCAGAAAATTGAAAATACAAGCTAAAATTCCGCTACATAATCTCACTGAAACTGTATTTTTTAAAAATATATCAACGGACTTCTCATAGGGAAAGCAGGCTAGAAAAGGCCAGTTTTTACATTTTTGGTGAAAGAAACATTGTTCTTGTCATGATATAGGAGGTATTTTTTCTGTCATAAATGAAAGTATATTTTTGAGATTTCCTGTCGTTTTCAAATGAATATTAATAAGATCACTAGGAAGATTTTTATATATTTCGAAATTCATGTTTGAAGAAAGAATTGAAACCGATCGACATTTGTAAATTATAAATTAGTTTACAATGTTAATAATAGGAAACTAATTGGATGATAAAATAACTCAAAATCCGATACAAATAATTACAATTGAAAAACATTGTTCGATAATGATTGAATTCTATCCACACCCATTATTTACCGATAAACAAAGCATCTATTCGGTTTTTCATAAAATAAGATATCTTTTGTATTCCGATAACCAAGGTCTGTTTATATTCAATGTCGTATTCTAAGATATGAAGATTTTATTCACTGTAAATTATTCAAAGAATTTGAATATGATCACCAGATGTTGCACCAGAAGGTTATAGTTTTTAATAAGAAAACAAAAAGTAAATGATAAAATTCCTCTCACTTTCAATAGACAAAAATTCACAATAATACCCATATTTGAAATGTTGTCATTTTGACAATTTTCTGTTAAAATCAAAGGCCATTTACAAAGTTAAAAGAGTTCACTGTCCTCTATCTAACGATAAAATAGTGCAATTAAGGTAGGTAACCGACCGAAATTTTCAATTTAATTAAGAAAACCTGTTGAATAATTCAAGTTGAAAATAATTATACTTCAAACGAAAATCAAATCATTTTGAATCTATTCGAAATGTTATTTGAATAAAACCATGGAATATTTGTAATTTTTATTTTAAAATGCAATAATTAAAATCATTCATTCATAATTAATGAGAATAAAGTGCAATATTAAAATAACTAATAATTGATTGAAATACGATTTCTTCATTCTAGACGTATTTTAAATATTTGATAGAACGAATCTGGGAAAATATTTGCTTTCCTTTTATGCAAACAGATATTTTAAATTTTAAAATTTCTTCTTTCACTCTTCTATCTAGTAAACCAGATATTTCTTAGAAATATAAAATGAACAAATATTTTCAAAAAGCTTCAATCTTAACGATTTATAATTGATAATGAACAGAAATCTCGATAGATTTTCTATTTTATACGAGATTTCGAGCGAATACCCCCGAAATCAATCAATTGTACCGAAAAATAAACACCATTGTTAACAGATTCTCAAATTGTTGTATCAAGTTGAATTTCAATTACGTTAAAATAAGAAATTAAAAAATCAAAAAATATTCTGGATTTAGTTTAAACGAATCAAAAACAACTTTCATTAAATGTTGTTTAAAATAAAAATGATGAATCGGCTAGAAACTACGAAAACTAATCAAAAATTTTCCAACAAAAAACTAATCTAAAATACAACTTTCAATGTTCTATTTAATTATAATCGAATTAACTTTGCAACATATCAAAAATCGTTGATTTATCCAACCGGAAAACTGTTAAAATTGTTTTGTACAAACGTACGAATCATAAATAGATAGAGAAAATTGTGCATTTTCACAATAATATAAAAAAGCTAGCTTTATTTACTCCAACAAATAAGGAGAATATTAAACAGAATTTCCGGTTCAATACACGGTTAAATTGGAGAAAATATTTCAAGAAGTGATCGATATTTGATTTTATCCTGTCATTATTTTACAAGGAATGAATTGTAATGTTGAAAAATTCCATTAAATTTTATGATTTAAAACAATTAACACCATTATATACTTAATAAAATTGTAAATTCTTAAAGTAATTGATTAAATTTCTCACGTTTTGAATAATTATAGTGTAATTTATTGGATTCTAGTTAAAATTTATGTTTACATCAAATACCAATTAATAACCACTTAAAAAAATGTAAAAATTTAGGAGTTATCTTCAATTAAAAGGTTGTCTGCCGAAAGTATAAAGTAAAAGCAACCTGACGACCATCTGAAGGTTAAAAATTACTTAACTGCGTTTATCAATTCTGATAATGAAGTCACCAACTAAAAATATAGATATTTACAGTTGAATATGAGAAATACACACCTTTAATTATCATGAAATCGATAGTTAATAAAAAAATTACACGTTGATTAAAGTATTTGACACTCATATTTCACCTGTTCCCATAGAATTTCGTAATGGAAAATATATTATCAATAAATTTTGCAATGGATTTTTTGAAAATAAAGAAGAAAATTTGTAAAAAGCAATGGATGATATGAAAGAATTTATAATACCGTTTCATTTCTGACACCATTATTGTACGTTCCAAAAAATTGAGCTTCGAATATTTCAGCAAATGATTTCATCCTATTGGCAAGAAATTCATATTACAAATCAGAAAAGAATTTAGTATATAACTCAGGATTCTTTTCTGAATCATCCAAGCTTATACTTTACATTTATCAATATATGTTTCACTTATTTGAAAAATAAAGCTTTACGTATCAAAAATTCATTCAAACAGTCAATATTTCTACAAGAAGTTTAAATACAATGAAGAGAATTTAGCAGATCTAAGCATTTTTCTTATATCCTTTAAAACAAGACTATATAGGTCAAGTCGTTTTTTTCTTTCTATACTCCACACCTCTCCATTTACGATTATCACACACAATAGATAACGTATAATATAATAGAAATAGATGATGATAAGGTTCATTGATTCCATCAATTTGAGAATTTAAATCAACTGGAAATGCCTCAAGAAATTACCCACCAGTATTCTGAACAGACGAACTTTATAATTAATTTCACTACAAAACAAAATCTTTCATGTTATCGTATATATTCTCAATTTGTCTAGATTAAATTTCTAAAATTGTTTACAACGAACGGATAAACTGCATTAGTGCTTTAAAATAAAAGTCAAAGTACAATACATTAGTGAAAGAAAAACAATAGCAATGCTTGTTAAAAGTAAAACAAGCGTTCATTTTACATTTTAGGCAATTCTATACTTTCTATCTCGTTATCTAGTATTATTACTATTGTTTTACCCAAATAGGAAATCTAATATGGGTAGATCTGTTTCTTTTCGCATCATTTCACCACTTATAATCCATATTATAGTGGAAAATCTATAAACAAGATTAGAACTTGGCAATGATGCCAGGTTTCTGTCAAAATTACATGCTCAGTTACTATGTGATAAATTATCAAAAGAAATATTTAATACATGAGAGAAATTGATTTAGAAAATTGCAAAGAATAGAAATATTATTGCGCATTATCTAATTAATGTTTTTAACATTCAAGAAAGTAGGTAGAACATACGTGAAAATATTTGTTTTAAACAATTTACGTGATTAAAATATTAATTGGTAAAAGTTTTGAAGCAACATTTTTTTTTTTTAATTTACAACTACCGTAAATCTTCCTAATAACAATATTTTAGCAGATTCTAATCAATTTTACTTTTGTTTAACCGTTTACATCATAACTAATTTACTACTCAAATGAGGTCAAGAATTATTTCATCAAAAAAAAATCAGACGATCTTTTTAAATTTTTTTACTTCAATACTCGCATAATTTTAGAAAGTTTTGCAAGACTAAATACTTTGATTTTCGATATTTATACTTATTCGAAATAAACAATGTAGAAGAATTCAGGACATGGACATAAATGTTGCAGTACATTTGCATACTAGAATATTTTTCATTATAATAATAAACCGGATATAACTAAATATATGATGGTGTAAATTAATGTAAATTCGATTTACATAAGTACATAATATCGATAAAATGTCTAAAAATTGTCGGTTGTGTTTTTCGATTTCCTGTACAATAATATGAATTTGTATGTAACAGACAACTCCAAATAACTTACATATTTCCTGAAACGACAAAATTCATCCTTGTTTTTATTTGAAGAAATATTATACAGTGTTTGTTGTATCGTAAATAGAAGCCGAAAAGAAACTCATTAGTGTTTAGAAAAGTTACAAGTACACGACGATTTCAACACAGTTTTTATGATTCTTGTCATTTTAGTAGTCAACTGTACTTTTTTTCAGCAAAAAGTAATCAAATCTCAAGCTTTATAGAAATTCTCTAATTTTGTACAGAAAACAACAATTTTATGCTATCCTAAAACTACCCTAACAAATATAAACAACTTTCATTCGATTAACTTATAATGGTCAAAAATAAAATTCCACAACAAATAAGTAAATAAGCTCATTCAAGGATAGGTTGTAATAACAATAAATAATTTACCATAATGGGAAATAATTTCATAATATGAAAAATCAACTCAATTGTTAAATAAACAACAAAATCTATAAATAATAAAGATAATTTGTAATGACTTATAATTTACAAATGTTTGTATTATCATTGATAATAACCATTATAAATTTATTTACATTTCTATTACCTTTCCTAATGTCGATGGAGATTTGTAATTTTAACTAAATTCGTTAGTAAATAGTTTATCAAATTCAAAATGAAAATACAAACAATAAGAAAATCAATACTAGAAAACAATCAAAATAGAAAACGTATTAATAGTTTTAACCGCTCCTTGATACCGGATATTTAATAATAAGTTTCTTAATTAGTAAAACAATTCAACAATCAACACGATTTCTACAATAAATAAAAAATCGCATTCTTTTGAAATAATAAATTAATTTCGTAAATTTACCAAAAAAAGATTGCAAATATACAAAAATTAAGATTAGCTTTTAATATTGTAAAATTGAGAAATTTTCAGTTCTAAACAATATTTCAATTTATTAAAAATCAAATAAATGTTAATTTTCAACGGTCAAGGTTGCAGTTTCGTAACGAATTTTAATTTACGCACACAGGAATTTATTCAAATAAATATAACTATTTATTCAAATTCTTAATTATTTACATATTACAAGAAATATAGACGAAAAAGCAAATATTAGTATTAATTTCGAGTATAATTACGTGTTTCTTAAATAAGGTAAAGTTAATAATAATAAATAAAAAGATAGCGGATTCACTTACAAATTTGGGTCAATTTAACAGTAAAATATTAAAATTTTAACACCTCCAAGAAAACTCAAAATAAATTCAAGAAAATGCTTTGTTATTCTGTTTATTGCACAATATGTATAACTTTAACTGGTTCTCCAACGAAATGGAATAGCATACTACTATAGTGTAAGTTGTTCAGTTCAATCAACCGCGTTCCAAGTTGTTACATTATGATGATGGGAGAAACAAGTAGTGTTATTGTTGGTAGTGGTACTAGTAGTAGTATCTAGTAGAGATTTATAGTGGAAAATTTACGTACTCAACTAAAATCTACGATGATTTTGAATTTATCATAGTGACAGTAAATGTATGTGTGTACACCAAGATGAGAAGACTAAGAGGATTCTTATTGACAAAAACCTTGATGACACTAAAATATAGTCAATTTATACTCAACTATACTGAAACTTTAAAATAAACCGCTTTTGCTGTAGAAAAATAATCTCTTAAAAGGTTTTATATTAAATTTGGAAATTTTATTAATCAACAAAATAAAACAATTCTTCATTCAAAACACTTTCAAGTTACAAAACTTACTAAAGAACTGTCACGCGTCTAACAAGAAAAGCTTGTTCAAAATGAAACTAAAGCTTATTATCTTGACTTCTTTTCATTTCCCAAATTACAACAATGATAATTTCTGTTTTTAAGATAAGAAACTACATCAAATTCTTGTATGGAAACTGATTTTATCAAAGACAAAACAAAAAGAAGCTGAAATTTCCCAACGAAAATTTTTCCTAACGACAAACAATAAGTCTGAACATTGAATAATTTACAAATCATTCTCTAAATATCTACAATGACATTATCGAAATAACTATTTTTGCAACATTAGATCATCAAAATTTCCCGCAATCATTTTATCTCATCTTAATTAAAAGTAATTAAATTTAGAATTAGATTAATTGTGAAAATCACAGAATTTTACTGTTTTAGATATTCTAAAATATGAGACTTTCTGCTCAAATTTTAATGCTGTTACTGTGATTTCATTCCTAATTTAATCTCAACTAAAATTAAATGAATATATGATGAAATATGTTAATTGAACTAACGGTTTGTTTAAATATCATATATTCGGAAGTTTATAATATATACCTATATTTTTATTACTAATAGATTAATTTTAAACTTCAAATAAAATTGTAATTTTCAAAATTAATTTCATTGAATTATCTATCATATAAATAAAGTTTTTAATAAAGGCGGATCAACTCGCTTTCCGGAAGCTTTCCCAATCTATTTACTTTCCTTTTAATGCTTTTATCCTATAAAATTTTCTAGAACAAAATAAACTCTAATTCGATATTGAATTAGAAAATTATTACACCGCCGATTTCTGTTCATGTGAAGCATAATCATATAATTTTGCAAGTCTTTATTCTACTTTTGGTAAAATTGATTCACAACAATGAAAAATGGTTATTTAATGATTTTTCCTGTTTTCCTTTAAAGATAAACAAACACCAAAGTTGTCGATAGAGAAAATAGAGACAAACGCATAGATCTAAAAGTGGAGAGTTTTCCGGGTCGCTTAACTTGTTAGTAACAAGTTTATTTATCACCCTTTCACCATTACGCCTTTAAAAGAAGACAAGAAGATAAGAAGCAACAAACAAAACTAAAAAATATAAATAAGACAATTTTGTTCAACCATACTTGAATATTATTTACCAATGAATCAATAAAAATGTTTTCAATTTTACATTTGTTTTGAAGAAGCACCCCTCAATTTTCAGTCACGCTAATCTACCCTTAAAATGAATTAGATAGAGAGGAAAGAAGACTTTTCAGTTTTATAATCTATGGCAGAAAACAAACCCATGCTTTTAAAAGCAATTTTTGATCCATCCTAGGTCAATACAAACGAGAAATAATACAATCAATGTACAAATAAGATTTTATCTTCAACAAATATGATCTTATATTATCAATTTACTCGTATTTACTTTTCTCAATAATCTAATTTTACAATTTAAATAATATAAAATGTAAAATTTGTAACGTTATTAAATGTCTTATAAATAATTCGAACCTATAAATAAATTCCCTTGACGAATATAAACTAAATTGAATACACCCTCTTCGATCGTTATTGCAATTCTACAAGGGGTTTGTTAAAAGGAAAATGACGATAAAAGCGTTTTTATTTTGGCGTCACTATCGAAAAAAAAGACAGCAGTAGAAAAACTCACCTTTGATTATTAGTTGAGTGAAACGCTGTGTGTTCAATATGTGTCCCTTATACAGACCTGAAAAAAAGACATTGGAGATATATTGGATGTTTGGGAAAAACTAACTTAAAGGTAAGTGGAAATTTCGTTAAAATTGTCGCATAATTCCACTAATTAATACAAATTTTTTGAAATTTTGTTAATAAATAAAAGTAATAAAATTAAATCTCGAACCGATAGTATTTTGATAAACATACAACGTTTATAACGAATTAAATGAATCGAGAAAATAAATCAGATGTGTCCCGAAATTATCATTGAGGCATCAAATTAAATTAATTTTTATCAACCGGAAGATCTAACACCCTTATCAAATGTAACAGTGGTTCCGAAATAATTAACAAATTTCATTTGAATGAGACAAATTGAATTTATAACCATAAAGACAGTTGTCTATAATATTAAAGATTATAATTTAATTAAATTTAAGTAAGGTACACTTAACACAAATACACCCCCACATAAACACAAAGAGACAAGAACACAAAAGTATCTTTTTACCTTATCTGTAAAGACCTTATTAGTGGACAAGTGTACAATTGAACAGCCACCAAAGAACTGACCATCCATCACAAAATTACCTCAACTTATCAGTTAGAAATCTACCCCAGAATAGAAGCTACTAGTAGTTTGACGGGTTAAGGGGGCTACAACAACGTACGTGGCCACAATTGATTGTTGACGGGGTAGTCATAGCGACGTTTTCAAAATACAAACAGTGACCTGTCCCTCTTCTTCACCACAATTGGACATGGGAGAAGAGGGTGTCTCCGTTCTAAAATAATTGTTATTATCTCGAACGGGGTAAAAAACAAACGAGGGAAATCGGAATTAGGCCATATAGCTAATTTAAAAAAATATGATACAGAAAAAACGGGAATTAAAAAAATTTTTGTAATTTATTTAATAACGATAATTATAGAAAATTGTCTAAAGCTAGTTGGTACTAATCGTCATTTAATGTAGTTTTATGAATATTATGATGACAGATATCTTAAGTATAATTTTCCAAGTCGTTAATTAATTATTCATACTATTACCTTAATGGACGGATGAGTTTTTCAACGTATAACCAAACAATTATTGAACTTTGTTAGACGGGTAGGGGAAAAAAAGAGAAGAAAGTTAGACAAAACTCTAACTACAGTTTTACGACACGTTTAAATAATTGCGTGGATATCGAACATACCGGAAAATATTACCATGAAAATAAATCATTATCATAAATATTTGAAGAATTGACCTGTCATTTATACACATGTACCTTGAATAGATAATGTACAATAATTTATACTCGCAAAATAATGGATCTGATTAAAATCTTGATTATTTTCCAGATCCCTCCAATATAAAGTGTAATTACCAAAAAATCATAAAAATCATATTGATTGTCTCTAATTAATAAAAGTTTAGATTAAAAAAAAATGAACCGACGAAACTATCCTTTAATTAAAATGTTTTTAATTAAATCTACTACAGTTTTTTAAATTTTATTCGCCCTTTGATGGTAACGTTAAAATTATCAAAGTAGCAGACTGAAAATTTCAATAAAAATAATCATTTTCAACTGCACACTAAAAAACGATTCTATAAACATTAGAGATCAAATATCAAAAAAAAAAATACATTTTAATTTGATTTATCATATTTTTCAATAGAATAATTGAAAAAATCATCGATATTCAACCAAAAATCTAGAAAATCACCGTGATATCTCTACCCCCAACATGGATATTTTTATAATTATCGATCTAGTTATATTCAGACCTACATCAATGTAAGTTTGACGATGATGAGACAAAAGGACACGTAATCTTTACTGTCAGGCATAGTTATTCGTGTGATGGCGTGTTAAATTTGGCAATGATTTTACTTTGGTTTGTTCGATATTCAAATTTAATTCTATATAATTTTGTAACTATTCAAAAGGAATTTGGAAATATTTTAGAAAAGAAAAATCCATATAAATGTTAGTGTAAACATGGTTCCTTGCATATTTTATCGGTTTTCCAATTTTACGTTAACCAAACGGAGTAGAATCGATTTTATTAATAAACAATTTGTTGCATTTCGTGTCTTAGTTTTTATATTTTATAAATAAATTACCAACACTCCAACAATAGTAGTTCTTTCAAATCATTTATTTTGACATTCAAAGTAGGAAACTTACTGTTGAAATTATTAATAAAAATTAGTATTTTTTTGGGTTTATATTCGAAATTTTATAAATAATAAATAAATGTATTGGAAAATTTCCCACAGTACTTAAAATAATTGTGAGAAAATTTTATAGAATTAAGTTTGCATGTTTGAAATAGAGAAGAGAATCAATTTATTATTAAAGATGGAAAAACTGCAAGGTGTTTAGTTGTATTGTGTTTAGTATATCGCGTGACATCTTCTAACAATCATTATTGAACGGCTTTATTTATTAATTACCCAGAAACAGAGGTAGATAGTTGACTTGAAGTAGAATTAGAGACGAATCATTTAATCAGTATAATGATGATTTGAATCATAAATGATCTAAAATGGCCTTGATTACAGACTAAAGATAATTAACAATACTCTATAATGGGAAAGCATAATCAATAGTTTCTATTTCATTTTTATAAATTGAAAATACTGAATTTCCACTATACCTAATGATAAATAAACAAATGAAAAAACGGTAGAGTACGTGTAACTATTAAATAAATGTACGTGTAACTATAAATTTCCATCATCTGGATATTCTCATGTTAATATTTTATAGAAAATTCAACCTTATTGGTTGGAATATGCACATAATGGAGACAATTACTATGCCATTGATCGATTTCTAATATAAAATTCTTGTACACGTTGAACAACAATTATAGGTTAATTAAAATTTCATCAAAGTTTAAAGTTATAAACCTTTGTCTTTGTTAATTTCATAGATTTTCCCTACAATCAAAAAGATAATTTACAAAAATAACTAAAAATTTTCCTTTTATAATTGTCTACCCAGCAAATAAATTCAAATATACAATTTTAAAATGTTTAATCTATTCACCAAATTAATACAGTTTTGAAAATTTGAAGTGCACTGGAAACAGCAACTTAAATTTGAACAATTTAATGTTAAAAGAACACGAATATATAAAGAGGTTGCAAATAAACTACCAAAAAGTTGAAAGAAGTTTTCAAATTTTAATGTTGTTGAAGGGCTGGATCGAATAATAATCAAATTATGAATAGATTGTTAACATTTAAAATAATTTTGTTAATTACCCTAAAATTATCGAAATACAATTTATTTGTTTAAATTGTATTGCTTTAGAATTTCGTTTTATAAACGAAATAGTCATTTTTAACGCTACTTAAGTTAATAACGACATTATGTCGTTTTCAAATAATCATTATTTACAATACTCGAAATGCATCTTCTTATTAATGATACTGCAAGTTCTTTCAACATTTATAACTTTTAATTAGTGTTATTATCATTTGGAACTCTATTTATTAACAAACATCAACTTAAAAACTAAAACTTGTATCATTAAACCTTGCAGTTTTTCTTTTTAGTATCTTTTATGTTTTAAAATAATTTCGTTACACATATTTTGTAGACTTTCTGGCGACAAATTTATGTCATGATTATCCATAAATAAAACAAAGCTTTCGCTTGAGGCAAATTTTAGAAACTAAACAAATTACAATTTAGACACGTAGATTTAAATTTAATTTTGTATACCTATCGGGTTAAAATCGATAAAAACGATGCTTTTAAATGTTATTAGCGAATAAAGTTTTAATTATTATAGCGATGAAATTATTATCTGATTGAAATCTGTTAATAATACTCTACAAATTCTGTAACATTGATCAATCGAATCAACAATAACAAACATACATACTCGAGATGCAAAATTTCAAATTATTGCATCGAATATAGACTGAGGGGATGATGTTTTCGATAAAACATGCCATGATTATAATTTGAAACTCTAATTAATTGAAATCTCAATACTAACAATTAAATTATTACAAATTTTACTCATTTTTGTTACAAAACAGTATTAATCAACAGAAATGGATAGACATTTGTAATGTATATAAATTTACCTCCACTAAAACGATTTGTCAAAGTGTACACTAATTCAGACATATACATATACATACACACATACAATCTACCCCTAGTTTCAACAATGTGGTCTCTTCTCGATAATATTACACAACTATATCTCTCTATTTCTCATCATTTAAAATGACATAATAACCCCATCCCTTGAACATTACACACAAATATCTAATTGGATAAAGTAATTAAATCGTTAAATCGCCCATATCTACGAATTAAATCAAATTCGAAAGTTGACAATTTTTCAATTATTCGTTGTTGGACAATATCAGTAAAATTTATTATGTAAATCTGTGATAATCTACGACTTGCTTTTCTATGTATTTATAATAAAATGCAACTAGATTATAAGTAATTACAAATGTACAGTATATTCCCTATTCGGCACCAGTTCAAATATTTATATGGAGCTTACATTGTTCAATAAATTATCACTTAAATGGAAAATAACAAAGCCTAAGTTTTTACAAAATAAAAAATTTATAAGAATAAAAACGGTTCTATTTCGGTTAATTAATAGGTCCTTAATTTGAAATTAATGTACGTATAGATTGTGTTCTTTTCCCAATTAGAATACAGGTATAGGCATACAATTATATTGTTCTAATAAAATCAATATTTAAACTATAGTTATAACCTGTCATAGCAACATGCCTACACATGTCTACATGACACTAGTTATACAGTATAAATAAATGCTTCCTCTATTCCGTATATTCAATAAAATTGAAGAGAATTTATAAATTTTAATTGCAATAAATACAAATTAATTGAACTTAGAAATCAAACATCTTTACGTGTTGTCAATTATAATTAAATCGTAATATTTTAATTGAAATAAATGGAAATAGAAAACGATTTGGTCAATAAAATTAATCAATAATGACACCAATAAAATAGCCTTTTAGCCTTATTAAATATTTTTACTAAACGACATACGTGTATTGAAATGAAACAATTTCTATATTTTCCTTAATATTTAAATAGAAAATTGCGTGCAACATTATAACTTATTGAAGACCCTATTAGATACTTTTATTTCAATTTCTATCAAACAATAATTTTTATATAGCGAAATGTTTCTTTTTGTAAGAGTTCTACAACTGTATAGTGGGGTCGAAACCAATAATCATTTTAGCAGTGAATAAATGATGAGTAAATGCATTAAAAATAAATGATTACTGTCCAAGAGGGTTGAATAGTAGCTAGCCTTATAGGATTGTAGTTGTATTGCTAATGATAGATACTAAAAGTAATAGTAAGAATAGGTTGATTTGTTTTCTACAATATTGAGGGGGTGGTGGTAAAAATAAAGGGGTTACTACCTGTAGTGACATTGGTGGAGGTGGTGGTTTTCAATGTGGCGTTGTGATAGTCACGTTGCTCAGCAACCAATCGTACAACACGCGATACTATCGTCAACGGATGAGCTACCGATAAACTGATTATCGAAAAAAATAAAATAAAATAAATGAAAAAAAAAAATGTCATTATAAAGGTAGACCGCAAACTTCACTTCAACTAAACTGTAATTAAAATCAATGATTTTGCCTGTAAAATCTAATTTTTTTCGTGAAATAATTACAGTATAAAACTAATAAAATATATAATTACTTAAAATGTTCCTGCTGTGTAATTTTAGTTTATCAATCTTGATAAAAATTGAGACAGGAATTAAGTTAATTGAGAAATAGAAAATTAGGCAAATACAGATTCTAAAAATAGCTTCAAAATCAATAAAATAAACAAGGTATAGACTTGGTTTCTCCCTAACAAAAAATAACGATTTCAATATTTCTATAAACGGATTGGAGATTTTAGTAAAACGTTGAACGTAGGAAAATTAATTTTTGGTTAAAATCAACGTTCATCCACACATTTTCGTTGTAATTACCACATAAACTTTGATATAAACAATAAACAGACGTAACCAATACTAACGAAATTATTATAGCTTGCAAACAAAATTGTAATTACAAACTCTAATTAACCTTATTTGACATCATTAGAATTTAAAAAAAAAATATGTACGAAAATAACTTTTGCCTTTATTGATTGAAAATAAATTCTATCAAAGAAATTCGATCAACTGTTTTGTCGTTAATCTGACAAAAGCAAGAGAATTGATGGCCACCCTTAGAGTTTCATCGAAAATATGTTATTTCTGCTTTCAATAACAGAGAATACGTTTGAAAATTTGAATATCAATTTTTCGTTACAGACATCAACTGCAATACGATCTCTTTCCATAAAAAGGTATTCGTATAATTATATTGAAATGGAAAACTTTTAAGTTTATAAAACTTGGATTTGATTTACAAATCAACAAATTTTGTACAATTCAAACAAGTTTATAGTTAAAATTTTCATAAATTAATGAGTAAAGTAATAAATATCACGTAAAATAAATCGAAATTGTTGTTGGAAAATTTCGATTAACTATTTTACAAAGAATAGTTTGAAATTTCATAAATCCCACATATTGGAAAACTTGAAAAGTTAAACATTCAACTTGAACTTGAAACACTTTTTCATTTTTAATTAATTCTAAATCTTGACATGTTAATTTATTAACGGAAGTTAATAAATTAGAGCAAAAATATAATTAATAAATGTTTTTGATAAAAACTAATGAAATTATACATTTTACTATTTAGGCGATTATAAATATTTAATATTCGCATCCTGTGTTGGTGAGATAAAAATAAAATAACAATTATTCAAAAATTTATACTCTATAATTTTGTAATAAATAGCAAATCAACAGCAATTTTGAAAAAGTAGTCAATCATTTCAAGTTTTGATACAACAACCCTTAGTAACGAAATAAATAAGCAATAATTAATCTTGTTTCTAATATACCCAAAGTTGAAATCTCATATATGATAGATGTTCGTAATAATTTACCCACTTATGCAAAAATATCTTCCAAGATACAAAGATTTAGTCAAATACTTTTATTTCAGTAATATTCCTTAAATTTGAATCAAACTTATGATTTCAGAACTTTCCTGTATTATGATTAAAATCATATTCTGTTATCAACTAAACTTATCATATTATTGATTTTATCGACGGTAGTTTTACGACTGTTGTCAATATTAATATAAAAATTATTGTAATGTTTAAATATTCATGAAATAATTACAAAATTGGAACGACATAATAGGGTATCTTTATATTGCCAGTAAGCAAATGTAATTAATAGAAAAATGACAATTATTTAGTTTACCTAAAACTATACAAAATTGTTGAATTATTTGTGGTTTCGCATTTATGATTGAAACAATAAAGGGTTAAAACAACGAAATCTGAATTTAATAAAACATCAAATGATTATTGATTGTGTCAAGGCGAACGAACTTTATGTTTTATAAATAATTAGATTTTAAATATTTCGAAGAAATTGACCCAATAAAAGACTGTTCAGTCTATTAGATAAGCAAATAATTAAATGTTGTGGTATTTATAGTAATGAATACATTAGTAAAGACATTAAAATACTGTAACAAAGTAACTTGTTGAATCTATTACCATCAAACAACCTGCATATGATTAAAACTGTAGTATCCTGAAAATCGCCCGTATAATTTCCAGATATTTTATAGGCCAATTTTGTTTTCATTAATAATTTAAACAATTATTTTAATAGAAAGCGCAAACATATAAAACATTAATAAAATTCGAATTTGATGTTCAATGACTCTTGTAGTTACGATTTTATACGAAATTTAATGAAACTTAGAATTTTTAATGTATAATTCATAAAATATTATTGAATATATTCTAATAATTTTCCAATAACTGAAATTATAGCTTGATGATAGATTGTGTGATAAATAGCGATAAAATAGAATTTTTTAGCAACTGAAAAATTGAAATCGACTGAAAATAAGTCAAAGATTGATTCAAATTACATTAATAATCTAATTAAATGTCAATTTCTTACACTGAGACTTCGTATAAAAATAGAACAATTTCGTTATTCTGAATTCAACAGCAGACAAAATCGAATTTTATGAATAAATCTACATATTTCAAATCATCTCTCGTTATTTTCATATATCTTTATATCTCTGGTATATAATAATTATAAAAATAATAAATATATCCAGAAATATACACACATCATCACCAACATTCACTGAAATTGTAACAAATTTCATCTTTATACTACATCTTGTTTCTTTTCAAAACTAGTGATAAAAAAACTCATTTTCTATCTATCTAACAATCAAGACTGATTTGGCTTCAATTTTTCTTGTGAAAATCCATTTATTTTCAGTGTAACATTACAACAATGAGAACAAATTATCTAATTTATGGACACTTAAAATTAACTCAAAATGAGTAGAAATTGGAAAAAATACGAACGACAAATAAAGGAATAATAAAATAAAGCTCCTAACTTCCATGGTTTTATATTTTCACCAACTACCTATACAGGGGATTTTATTGAACATTCCTAAACTAGATTAATTTAGAACTAATTGAAACATAAAATAAGCTTTAACAGAAATTCCATTTCATATATGTGGTATTTACCAAAAATAAAACAATTCTATGAAATTCATTTAAATTTTTCGTCATTTTTCTACTATTATAAACAATAAAATTAAATAAAATTTATGAATTTAAAAATTTTAAACAACGGAAACTTCAAAGAGGTCATACATAAAACAATAAAATAAAATACATTACTCAAAATAATTAAAATAGAAAGAATTGTATTAATTTTCAAAGTATTTTTATAAACGCAACTCATATTGTTCTACATTCTTTTAATTGTTTATCGAGCTTACAATTAACGATTTTAATTGGATTTGTTCCAATAAACAAACTGGATTGAATTCAAAAATACAAAAAATCTTTTCATATTTTACAAAAAAAACACCCAACGGTCTTTTTATGAATTTTCAACAATTTATAAATAAAAATTTGAAATGTTCTATTATTAAATCCTTTTTTTAACACAAACATAATCCAACAAATACATAAATAAATGTACGTTATTATTGTTTTGGCACAATTAGTTAATTTATAATTCAATATTTGGTTATTTTTTATTAACGATAGGTACTTTTTACAACTTCATAAAACGCACTAAAAGTACCTGTATTAGTTCAAAATAGAATCAATATTGTTACGTAAATCCGAAATACTAATTGATTTTAATAATTCTGGTACATTCATCATTAGTATTTAGTGCTTTATGATAGAAATATAGGCTAAAATTTTGAAAAATAAGCAAATACTGCATTAATAACTACATATTGAATTCCCTTTTACAGTCACAATCAGTAGTTACAAAGGGTTAGTTTTTAAATTTAGTTTCACTGTCATCGTTAAAATAAATCATTTATAGCCTCTGTTAATGCTTCACTTTTACCAATTGCATTATTTAAAATGAGAAATGTCCAATTAGTTCAGCTTGGTTTACAACTATAAAGTGAATAACTCCATTATACGTGACAATTTGAGCTTAACTTCACTGGTAGAACAATACACCCTAAATTATATAAAGAAAAAACGTACCAGTTTCTTTATGTTTATTGTAATCGTATCCTTAGAACAAAGCCAAATATTTGGACATCAATATTGACGGTTAAAAAGAAACGCACTTAGCAGTAAAACTTTATACGACTTGAATGAAAATAAAAATTCAAGTGGAATAACTTGCATAGTGGTCTCTCGAAAACTACAACGACCGAACGAGAAGTTAGTGTATGTACAATATTCAACCACTAATGATCAAAGAAAAAAATCTCATTAAAACGACAGAGTACAAGGTGAGAATTCACTAAATTAATGTACAACTATATAGAATATTCCACTTTCGGCTATAATATAACAACTTTAAAATGAAACGCGCCCTATTCTTAACTGTCATAAAAATAAAAATCTGTCATAAAAATCTAAAAATTAATAGAATTTTACTGGAGAATACTAATTTTGTATGTAAAGATGAGTGTTTTATTAAAAAATATAAAACCCAAGCAACAAATTGCTACAATTTAGAGAATTTTAAGGGTATAATAGAAATTCTAAAGCGCACTAAAGTTCAAGGAGACTATTGCGAAAATAAAAACAGTTTAAAAATATATCCGTTATTAATTAGTCGGGGAAATTTTCATATTTCGAACAATTAAATTAATATGTGGAATAAAAATTGAAAAATATTGCAAATTACTATTGTTTGATGCTTTTTGGTTTGTTTTAACAGCAAATAAATCTTCAAAAATGAAATTCTAGAGTTGGTACGAAATGAATTTTAAATTCTATTAGAATTGATTACACGAACACCATCCGAGTCAGCTCTAATATTAAAGATAAACAATATCCCAAATATTACAACAGATGTAAAAATATTCCGATTATTGGCGATTTCAATGTTTAACTCAAAAATTAACGATATTTGATAATTGATGGATAAAAGAGGTTGAATTTCGTCCTTCAATAACGAATCCAACTCATTGTTTGGCTACGTGTCAGACAATATGATGAATAGAGTTAATAGAGGGATGGCCATCGACCGATATATTTTGTTTAATACGATAGGTATGCGGTTCATTATACGTTGTATCGCCCTTTTCCCCCTGACTATGCTCTACCGTAAATTAAATTTCAACAATAACAATGAAAAATTATCGTCTAATATACTTTTGATAACAATAAAGTCAACGGACACAAAATCAAAAATAACGCTTTATTTAGACTGCGAAATTCTCGTTAATTAAAAGCCTTGATTTGAACCAACGAAAATCACATGGAAATAGAGCTTCTATCGATTTAGACAGAAATATGAAATAAAGACGTTTATTGCTGGGGCAATTTCGATTTTCTTGTTTTTTTTCCATTCCTACTTTTCTACAAGAGCAGTTTGATTGCTTTTCATAATTTAGAATTTCTTTGAAACATGCAGCAGCAATTCGAGTCGATCGAGTTGCTAAGGGAACAAACAACGGAAGTACAATTTATACATCGCTTTTTTCCCCCCGTTCAGCCACCACGACAAAACATGCCGTTGAGGTTAAAGATAACAAGTCTACATTCTATCGAAATTATTAACGCAAATACTCCAATATTGCGCAATATAACCGATATTATCAAATTTTCAAATACAAATTATTGTAAAATACGAGACGGATGAGTAAAAATTCCAATACCGGCAGGGTATTTTTCAACTACTTTCATGTAATTTTAGAGCCATAAATTCGCCCAATTATCACTTATAGAAAGTATCGATTTTTGCTAATTAATTAACAAATAGAGTCTTACCTTGTATTAGAACGGAGAGAACACGTTTTTTTTAATTATTTTGTAACTATTTCTAAAATTAACAGCAATAAACGATAATGGCGTCACAAGATGCTAAATTATGTATGGTTGTTGATAAAGTAAAGCGCATAACCCCCAAAATACGCATGAGCGAACAAAATAATAATGGCCACGCGATACTAACGCCATCTAACCTAAACAAAACGAATCAATTTCAATAATCTAACTTACCGACACAGCTTAATTGTAGCTACAATTTGTAGCTATTAATTAAATTTCTTTAATTATTAATTTAATTCAAATAAGAATATTGTGGAAATTCAACGAATATTTAATTTGCGTTTTAGTTTTTAGATTTATTAATTTTAAAAATTCGGTAATTTTACTGATAGATTTGGCAACCAGTGGTGCGACAATTATCGTTAGCTTTCAAATTGAAATTTTTGAATTATTGTCATTATAAATTTAGCTGATCTAATACAGGCAAATTACAGTAATTTAAATATTTATAAATTTAATTTAATTGACGATAATGGATGGTAATAGCGATAATTGTTTAAATTTCTATAAAAACATTCAACTTTCAGCCACTGCAAAACGGGAGTTGATGCTGAAAATCAAGGAAATAGAAATGAAAATAGCAAATATTGGAAATGAGATCAATAAAAAGAAAACAGTGATACAAGTTGATTAGAATACGAATCGATTTCAGATTATAACGGTTATTTTTTAGGAACAAGAAAAAATAATCAATAATCTCATGCAACAACAATCGAAAGCTAATCTAGTTTATGCGAGTAGACAACAAGAAATTCTAAGATATTCACAACAATTACCTATTAGGAACAATACAAATGAAGGTATAGCTAATTTTCGATTATTATAGATTTGTATTATTTATTTTGTAGACAATTCCGATAATAATCAGACAGTAATCGAGCAATTAAAAATGGAAATTCAGCAGATGCAATCGAAAATTCTAGAAGATCGGAAATTTATCGAAAACCTATCAAAATTCTATTGATTGTATTCAATTCTCAAACTCCTTTCATTATTGCTTCAAATCTTCGAATGTCCTCTACATTTTTTTTTTAGATCATCATGATATTCATCGAGTTCTTGTTTATTTTTATTTATTATCTCTTCTAAGAATTGTTTTTTTCGTTGGAAATATTTCAATTTAAATTCATCAATATCGTATCTACAATTAGAATTACAATAATTGTTGTTAAACTTAAAAAACTAACCGTTCAGTTAGGTGTCTATTTGCTAGTCTCTCTTCAATTTGATACGTTTCCCAAAAATCCTCCAAGGCCGATTTTAAGGTTTTTGTAATGCGATTTGTTATGAAATTTGTCGTTTCTTCCAACGTCTCGATTTCAAGAATTCTACCAACATCCTCCCGACTGTAACATAATCTTAATTAACAAGAGGATCTCGAGGTAAAACTAAATTAAATATTTTAATGATTTATAGAAAACTATAGACTATTTTGGGAAAATTTTGTTTTAAAGTTGCGTTTTTTGAACGAATTAATCGAGTCAAATAACTGAATTTTCAGGTTTTCTCCATTGCAGCATAAAATCTAAATATACAATAAAAATACCATTCCATTTTAAATAAGTGGGGTACTTCCCCATAGGGGTTGATAGATAACGAAAATATCTTAGGTGTAGTTCAGGTGGAAAAGTGGAAGTATCCATATTTCGGAAACTCAACTACAATTTATAATTCTAATAGGCCATGCTCTCGGTTCACCCTGTATATATTCCGTCAAATATTTTCTAAATTTCCATAATTGATAAATGATAAAGAGTAATAACAACTCAATCATAGAAATAAATGTAATAAAGCCCTGGATATCCTTGGAATTTGAAAGAAAAACAAACTATCGCATAGATATCTTGAGACACGAATTGTTGATAATCGTGTTTTGTCTTTAGAATGGGCAAATAGACGACAATCAGGCCGGGACTGGTGCAATATGATTTCGAAAAAAATTCAACATATTTAGCACAAGTCAAGACCGAATCGTTCGTCCACAATCGCTGGTCTTTAGACTTTTTGGAAATTCGATTATACCGCAATATTACCATTTGACGATAATTTCTACCTACAAAACACAATAATAACAATAACAATAGAAAGGAAAATAAAAAATACAAGTGCAGGTGTCAAATTGGAAACGAGAAAGAGCCGTTACAAAGAATTTCAACAACAAAGCTTAGGGCATTGACATTTCATACCTGACGCCTGAAGGGATCTCCTCCACTAGCTGTTCAAGCTTAACCAAAGATGATTTACTTTGTCTTCCATCTAATTGATCACCCATATTTTCAATGATGCCCCAACAAATATTTAATTCAAACAAATTCGATTTAAAATTCAATAAAAGTGGATATTTTCAAATACAACTTGATAATTGATTAAAATAACAGGTTCTTCAATTGGAAATGAATTAAATCGGTTATTTTTTCTTCTTCTTTACCGTTCTCTTGATAAAATTTACCGATAAACTTTTAAAAAGAATTTTCGGGTAACAGGCATGCGCAACAATGGATCCATTGACATATAATCAACATTAGAACTACTAAAGAAAACCAAAATAAAAATAATAATTTCCATCTGAAAACAATTTTTTTGTAAAAAATACTACAAATTAAAGTAATTTTAACAATAACCTCATCTCTATATCCTTTAAAATTATTGAATATTTGTAAAATTAGTAGTTCATATACATAGATGGAGTATTCGTTACAATCTCAACGTTGTCACATTTTGCTTTATTCTCTAAATTTAAGAAATATAAGTGAGATCCTCTAAGAACTTTTTGGATGGACGCGCACTGGGATTTTGATAAGTAGGGGGGGGTTGGAAAAAGCACATGTTCTATATCTACAGGTGATCCAGAATGACTGAAGGTGACGTCAGTCATTTTATCAAAATTAATTTCCACTTGTTTTCTTTCAGTAACATTTGACGTTTGAATGACATTTCACAAGTCGTCACTAGCGTACAACGAATTCTGATCGTATTGTTGTATTGTATTTTTTTGTATTATTCGTTTTTGAGTTATTTACAGATAGAAAACAATGTTCCTAGAACTAGTAAATTCTAAATACTTGTTTGAAAATCGCGGGTTATGTTTAGATGGTTTACAGCATAGATTTACAGTACGCCACTGACCTTAATATGTGTCAGAGTAAATGAAAAGTGGCAAAAAACTGTTTGACAGCAGTATGAAGAAAGCGGTACGTTCAATCATTCTTGATCATTCTGTATATATTTATATAGGCGAGAATTGCCGGACCTGCGCCAAAAAAGATCGTACTGATTGAACAATTATCGGAAATAGTTAACAAGAGAGTACAATTTATATTATTCCTCCAAAATTTTATTAAGAATAATTAAAAATTGTACAAACAAAAACAATTTGAATCTGAAGATATGCAACACAAAATACACCCCAAATCGGATGGTGTAGTTCATGCGTACGTCGCGTAGTTATTTTGTACTATTCGTTTGACAGTAGTTCATAGGTTTAAACACGTGTTTTCTATTCGAAAACTAAACATTTATGAAAATTCCAAAAATTTAGAACAAAAATGGAAAATTCGAATGAACTCGATGAAGTGAGCTATTCTGTAAGCTTAATTTCAATAAAAACCACAAATTTATCGATTTTTCTAGGAAATTATAACGGAAATTAAAGAGGAACCTGTAAGTGATGTTGAGATCGATGAAAAAGAAGAACTCGGCCAAGAATCGACGACAAAACGTAAAAACAACGAGCAAGACTCTGGGAGTTTCAAAAAAATCAAATATGAGGATATAATCGATGAGAATATCGGCGGTAATAAGAAAAAATCGAATGCTTTGTATAAACCACCAACAGTTGAAGAGTTGAAAGAATTGAAAGAAACGCAAAATTTATACAACAATAATCTATTTCGTTTACAAATCGAGGAGTTAATTAGGGCGACTAAAATTAAAAATAAACAACAAATTGAATTTAAAGAATGGTTGGCGAATTTCGAGGCTATTATCGATAAATTGCCTGAATTTTCCGATGTTAAATTGTCGGAAATTAAAGAATACACCAAAACGGAACAAAATCTGGATGAAAAATTAAAATTCTGCAACGAATTGAAATTAAAATCAACAATAACGCTAAAATGCGATCAAGATTTGACTTTAAAATTCGTAAAACCCGAAAAAATCAACGTTTATGGCTTAAATAAAATCAATTCATTACCAGGACCAATATTGAGAATCAATCTAAATCTATCAATACCCAAAGATTGTTTCCATTCAAAAGATTATTTAAATAATCGCTATTTTGTTAGGCGATATTATTATCTATTGTACATTGGACAATATTTATTATCGCAAGAAATATGCGAGAAAATCTCATGGAATTATCAATTCGATCTATTACCAGTTCTTGAGATAATTCCGGTAAATTTGGAGGAAACAACAATTGAAATTACAGCAACCCCACTCGAATTTCCGTGGAAATCAACGAGATTTTCACCCGAAATCAACAATATTAAAGCGAATATTTTCGGCTGTATTGATTTTAAAGAGAATCGACAATTAAAAGAGTGCCCAACATCTTTCTATAATTCGTTATTATCTTACGATTGTATGTTGGCCAAAAATTGGATTTATTTCGAAAATATTTTGAGTGATTTTGACAATATTAAAGAAGGCATTAAATTGATACACATATGGCTTAAACAACGCCACTTAAATTCTGGTTATGGCGCCTTAAATGATGATTTATTGATTAATATTGTGGTTTATTTGATTTTAAAAAAGAAAATCAACAAACATATGAGCTCGTATCAGGTGGTGCGAAATTTTTGGAATTTCTTTATAGAATTTGATTTAACCAAACAACCAATCGCATTATTTGAAAATATTAATCCGGAAATCTTAAATAATTATCAACGAATATTTCAATTGGTTTTCTTAGATCGTGGTTGTTGTAATATTGGAGCCTTTTTGAATGTTGATTTCTACACAAAATTACAATTAGAAGCGAAAATTGCGTTCAAATTGATCGACGAAGGCACGATTCAATCGTTTCATTCACTATTTATCTCGAAATTACATCTAGAATTGCAATACGATTTTATTTTAAGGTGAATTGATTTGATTATTTTACCACAAAATTCTAATTGTTTTATTTTAGCATCGAGAATTTCAACAAAATTCAATCGTCGATTGTTGCAGAAGAAAAACTCCTGTATTTACCCGATTTGCGATCATCGATTATACGGAGGATTTCCTCAATTTTGAAACGTGGTCTCAATAAACGCGCCCTATTAATCGTACCACTTATCAATAATAATAAACTTCACGAATTCGGTACAATAGCGAAACGATCGTTGAAAACCATCCAATTTGGTGTTAGTTTAGATCCAGATAACGCTTTTAACTTCCTGGAAATGGGCCCGTCAGTGATCGATCCTAATGAGAGGGATTTCCGTGAATTCTGGACGCATTTGTGTAGTGATCGCCGTTTTAAAGACGGCTCAATATCGGTTGCTGTTTATTTCGAAACGAAAACAATACAAGATAAACGTAATATAATCAAACGGATACTCGATTATTTAATTAAAGAGAAATTGAGTTTACAATACAAAATTTATTATAATCAATTCGAAAATGTTTTGATTGATCAACGAGTGAAAACACCATTTCCAATCGGTACTAATGAAGAATGTTGTTTGAAATCGATTCAAATATCGGATGATTTAGGCAAGAAATTGAGGGATTTAAATATGCCGTTGAGTATAACTGGAATTCAGGGAATTTCCGATACTTTCAGGTAAATTCTAATCGTTTTTGTTGATTTAATCGAATTGATTATTGTTGTAGTTTTACCGAGACTTTTCCGCCGATTCCGACGATTTATAAGCGGAAAACTTTGGGGGTGTACGGTAAAAATTTGATTGTCGACGGCGATTTTATCCCAAAATACCTCCAACCGTTAGAATTCGTTATCCAACTAGGTTTGGTCTAATTTGAGTTTAAAAAATTGTTAATTTTTCCGTATTTATTTTAGAACATAGTACGAAATGGCCGAAAGATTTGGAAGCGGTACGTTGTATGAAAAAAGCGTTTTATTTAGAAATTTCCAAGTTATTGTCTAGTAAATTTAATATCGTTTCGAGTTTACGTCAAGACTTCCTCGAAGTATTCTATCAAGGTTTAGTGTTTCGTTATTATTTATATTTACCAAGAGAAATCGGTTTATTAAAGAAAGAAACAACAAATAATGGTGTATTGGTCTATAAAGATACTCAAGAGAGTATGGAAATGGAGAAGAAATTGTTTATTTTACCGAAAATTGTCGGCGCTCTAAAAGGGTATAAAATCCACCGTTTCTACTATTAATTCCTACAAGTTTTGTTCACAGAATTCAATCACAATATCCAAGTTATGGGCCGAGTACCGCTTTAATTAAACGCTGGTTACGTTCACAATTAATCGATAATTATCTATTTCCAAATATTGTAATTAATCTATTAAATGCATCGTTATATGTGAATCAATCACCGTTTACGATACCAAACACACCACAAATTGCATTTTTACGATTTCTACATTTCTATTCCGAATTACAATCGGATATACAACCGGTTATTGTCAATTTTAATAATTCTATCGCAAGTAAGTGGTTAAATACAGATTGAATAACAATTAATTTTTGTCAATTATAGAGGAAACTTTAGCCGAAATCGATTTGAAAATGCTACAAAACCGCGATAGTTGTCCGAATTTATTTATAGCAACACCGTACGATAATTGTGAATCATTATTTACGAAATCTCAACCGTCTAAAGAAGTTTTACGGCGTGTCAAACAACTTGCTAGTGAGACTCTAAATTATATCCATACAACTATAACCCAACAACAATTAATTCAAGTTAAAGTAATTTTTATGATTGTTTTTTTTTTGTAAATAATTATTGTGGATTTTAGCAATTATTCCAGCCGAATTTGAAAGGCTACGATGTTGTTATTCATTTGAAATCGGCAATAAATCCGGTACGTCATCAACTAATTAGTGACAATGAAACGATTAATTTTGAAGCGTATCGGAAAAGAAAAGGTGAAAAAATTCCAGTTGTTGATTTCAATCCGATTCAAATTTATTTGAATGATTTACGTGATAATTATGGAAGTTTCGCACATTTTTTCCACGATACGTATGGTGGTAATGTGATTGGTGTTCTTTGGGTACCGCAGGCTTTAGAACCGAAAGAATTTAAAGTAAATTTTCTATATTTGAGTATTTTGAAGAATAATTTCGTTATTCTAGGTGGCTCATATGAATGGTAGGAAGTTAGAGAATGGGAAATTAGTGTTGAATATTGATGGAATTATTGAAGATTTTTGTAATTTAGGTAAAGATTTGATAGAGGGTATCGATACCAAATAGATGAATTTTCTACAATTAACTAATAAATGAATTCCTAGTGTTTTATATTCTCTATTACAAGTTTTTCAGTACTGTACAGATATCCTATGAGTACCTAAAATAAAAGAGTACAAGTTAATATTTTAATTTAGAATTGTAACTATACCTGTCGTTTGATTATTTCAAGATTCCGTTGTGCCTCTACAATTTTCTCATTGATTAAATTGTCATCAACTAGACTCTTATAACTTGTAAAACTATCACGAACCTTTCTTAGGGCATATTGTTTGAAATTTCAATTTTCGACAAGACATTTAAATTTATTCCGATATTTACCGAAAATTATATGCTGGAAATTTGCGCGATTCCCTCAATAAGGATCTATACAACGATAATACTTGTGTTTTACTCATAGTTCGTCGAAATTTTGAAAAATCCCAATTTCAACTAACCTAAAAAATCGTGTTTAACCTAACTTTTTTGTAACCTAACCAAAGAGAATAAAACAATAGAGCTCTTTGAACCTAACCAATGAGGTAGTAGAGTGCGCATCCCCTATACTTGTATAAGACCAATTTGGTCCTCATATGGGGAAATTTTGGCAGTTAGTCCTCACTCTTTCTAACTTATGAGTGTGTCGTTCAATAGGAACCTCCTTTTCTCAAGTCATGATCGATGGCTTGAGAAAAGGATGGCGATATGTTGGTCTCGTTTCAGCATTGTAGTTCAATGGAAAAATCAATAGATGTCACCTTTTACGTTGCAAAAGACCGAAAACTTTCAACAGTTTTTGTTGCTTATAGAAAATTAATCTAAGCTGAAAATCACCTGAAATTTGATAAAGACCTATTTTTAAAGTCTATAATGCAAAATCATCGTTTCAAATCTCCATGACTTTTCTGTAAATTTACAATTGTTGAATAGAAAAGTAATAAATGTGCTTCTTTCCACACCACCTGTGAGGTAAAGCACATGGTGCGTTTTTTTTATAGTGGTATCCCCTGTAGGCCTAATCCACTATGGTATTGGATATATCCATGCTACATAATAATTATTTGCAACAAAGTAAAAATTAATTAGTTACGAAGCTATTGTCACCATCATATCATTGCACAGGAAGTGATGTAGTCAATGCATCATTGTCACAATAATAACCTCAAACAATCAGCGAAGATATATGCGTTAGACATCCTCACGATATGCAAATTACCTATTGCAATCTCTCGCTCCGAAAACCGCACAATCCGTGAAAATATTTGAGCATTATTAGAGCGACTAGCCAAAAGACCACACCACAAACTGCACAGTCATATGACGGAGTCAATGCTTGGAAAATTGCAAAGTGATAGCTATCTGAAATAAAGGAAAAATTGATTACTTACGAAGCTATTGTCATAGTCTTATCATTGCACAATAAGTGATGAAGTCAATGCATTATTGTCACAATAATAACCTCAAACAATCAGCGAAGATATATGCGGTAGACATCCTCACGATATGCGAATTACCTATCACAATCTCTCGCTCCGAAAACCGCACAACCCGTGAAAATATTTGAGCATTATTAGAGCGACTAGCCAAAAGACCACACCACAAACTGCACAGTCATACGACGGAGTCAATGCTTGGATAATCGCGACAACTGAACCTAGTAGTAGCGGTGGATCTATCCAATACCATCAATACCAATACCTATAAACTAACAGACCAACATAAAACACTACAACATTAACCCAGCTAATTCTATGTTAGTAGGATTTCATGCAATAGGAATGGCCATTCCCCGGGGAAGGATAATGGGAAATTTCAAGGGATTGAAGCTGATGACGCTGGCAGACAATCTGAAACATAAGAAACATTTTTTCGTTAAAAATAAAATGCATGTAAATACATGCATAAATGTTCTGAAAAAAAAGTTTAATTAGAAACATACATTTAAAAAATTACCTGAAAAAAAATTATTACATATTATGAGATTTCAAGGGAAAGAATGATGGGGGTTGTGTACGTTGATGTACCTAACAAGTACCTAACAAGGGCCTAACAAGTGCCTAACAAGTTCCTAATGCGCGTTCCCTCCTATACCTACAATCGCGTTTGTTCATTTACCGAACCGAACCGAACCGAACCGAACCGAACCGAACCGAACCGAACCGATGTTATTTTATATCCCGTTTTCATCTTGGGATATCCCGACTTGAAACGATCGCGATGTAAATCAAAAAAGTACTTACCCCTCTGCTACAACGCCTCCTGTCCCTCGCTGTTCGGACCTACTGTAATAGAACAGAAAAAAAAACCGTTAGTAATTGAAAAATTATTTAACTTGAAAAATTATTTTAATTATGATTAAATTTATAAACCAAGAATCCATTACACAAATATGGGATTAAATTATTAACGAAATAGAACAGAAAACTCATTTTTGATTAGAGTTTTTTGTTCAATTTCATTATTAATTACGATTTTTCAAATATTTCAACTTACCCTTTCGTTGACTTCTTATCGCCCAAATCCAAGGGATGACTTACTGCTCACTCCTTCGTCCAGATTGGCACCAACAGAAGCACTAACACCAACACTTTGTTTTAAACACGTACGTAAAGTTATTTTTAAATTTTGAAAACGGTAACACCAACACTTTGTTTTAGAAATCGCATTAATTTATTATTAAATTTTGTAAACGACAACACTTCAACGTTCAACAAAATACGAGGCACTTTGTTTTAAAAAATACGTGAATTATTGAATTTTAGAAACGGTAGCACTTCAACGGGGGCATCAAAGTACGTGTCACTTTGTTTTAAAAAATCGCGAGAATTTATTATTAAATTAAACAAAACCGATTTCACGACCGATTTTCGAAACGGTGTTAACATCTCGACGATGAAAATTCGAATGAACAAAAGGCAGGCACTGACAAGATTCGAAAATAACGGTAAGTAATCGTTCCTTTGTTGTATTCTTATCAAAAGTTGGAAAAAAGTTGTTTGGCCGTACGTACAGGAGTACGTAACTTGTAATCGTGTCGTTTTTAAACCGCAAAAAACAAGATAACTTGAAAGCGTTAGTTTACGTAACGCTAAAATTATAAAATTCTAGAATATTGTAGATTTTGTAAATAATAAATTTAAATATAATATTCAAATATTTTGTATTTACCGTGATTTCTACCAAATTTCTAGGTTTAAATAGTTTGAAAATAAGTTTAGATTGTTTAAAAATTTTTCCCTGAGACTTTTGTTGCAAAATTAAATAAAGAATAATCTCAAAAATTATAGTATTGTAAAACACAGAATGATTAACTAACAATTAAGTCCCAAAGTAGTAGTAGTAATAGGGTCTAAATTAGCATCATATTCTATAAAATGATGCAAATTGAGAAACATACGAACATACCGCGTGTTTCAATTAAATGTTGCTATCTCTAAGCATGAACGATTTGAAAAATTCAAGGGGGTTTTTAGAAGAGGTTCCTTGGAGATCATTTTATCAAAATTTGAACCCCGTAGCTCATTTGGAAGTTGGTCAAAGTTTTAGACAAGGTTGCGATTCTTGAAACCGAGATTATTTGTGCCAATATTATACACCTAATTTTATACAACCAGCAATACGTATTTACATTAGTTTAGATGCAAACCACCAGTTCACCAGTTGTCGATCAACTATTTCAATTCGTTTGCGTCTCCACTATCCAAGATGTCTGCCACCATAGGTGGACACGTTTTTTGACAGGATGTTCACTCTACTACCTCATTGGCTAAAATTTTCACATAACCTCAAATTTTATAACCTCACTTTTTGACTGTGGGTTGTTTTGATCAAAGAGAATAT
Organism: Mylabris phalerata; assembly: GCA_020740385.1. Lineage (NCBI taxonomy): Eukaryota > Metazoa > Arthropoda > Insecta > Coleoptera > Meloidae > Mylabris > Mylabris phalerata. The sequence goes on from JAJEOX010000222.1 coordinate 1,434,513, forward strand.
ACTAAAATTGTTTTATTCTCTTTGGTTTTGTTTTAGAAGATGAATCAAAGACGTGAATTATTGTCGAAAATTGGTTTACGTCTAGATGGACGTCGTGCCGATGAATTGCGACGTATCCGTTGTAAATTGGGTGTTTTCAGCCAGCCGGACGGTAGTGCTTATATCGAACAAGGCTTAACGAAAGTGTTGGCCGCCGTTTATGGGCCGCATCAAGTGCGTGGAAACCGTACAAAAGCCCAACACGATTCTGCTATAGTCAATTGCCAATTCAGTATGGCTGTCTTTTCGACCGGCGAACGCAAGAAACGCCCCCGTGGCGATCGAAAATCCACCGAAATGTCCATCCATCTACGACAGGCTTTAACCGCCGCTATAAAGACTGAATTGTATCCGTGGTCGCAGATTGATGTTTACGTCGAAGTCCTACACGCTGATGGGGGTCTGATTGTTTTATACTGAAACGAATTTGATTCTAATTGTTTTTTATAGGAATTTATCCGGCTTGTGTGAACGCCGCTACTTTAGCATTAATCGACGCTGGTATTCCATTAAAAGAGTACGTTTGTTCATGTACGGCTAGTTTGGCTAACGATGATGTACCAATGGTGGATATTTCGCATCAAGAAGAAATGATCGGTGGGCCAACATTAACTGTAGCGGCATTACCAAATTCAGGCAAAATTGTTCTGTTGGAGATGTCGCGACGTTTCCATATCGACCATTTACCGAAAGTTCTAGAGAAGGCATTGCAGGGTTGTCGGGATATTAAAAATATTTTAGACGAGGCCGTACGGCAACACGTTCAAGATGTTGGCAGTTCAACCGGTTGGACGAATACGACTTAGGTTTGTATTTCGGTATATAGAATAAAATTACAATATTTTGATAAATATAATAGAAAATAATACCTAAATATTGTTTATAGATTATTTACAGTAATTACCGCCATATAAAAAATTAGAGGAAAAAGATAAGGGTTTGTGGTGTTTAGTTTGGAGTGGCGTCAGGGTGTCTTTCAATAACCATAGCAACAGCCTAAAATTTCAAATTAACTCGCGATTTAATTAAAATTACGATAATCACCTGTCCTCCAGCAGCACAAGCAGCCACTAATCCCAATTGTCCATTTTCACGAACTAATCGATTGGCTGTATGCATAGCTAAACGGATACCGGTAGCAGCAAACGGATGGCCAATTGATAAAGAACCACCCCAATTATTGAATTTATTCAAATCGGGCGTACCAACTTTCGATTTTCGATTCATATACTTTTGTGCAAACCAATCACTATCCATTGCTTTCAAATTAGCCAGGATTTGTCCGGCGAAGGCTTCATGAAACTCCCACACATCGATATCATTCAACGATAATTTCGCTTTACCTAACACTACAGGTGTCGCATAAGCTGGACCTAATAATAGTTGATCGATGGGATCTTGCGATACGAATGTGAAATCGCGCAGATAAGCTTTCGGTTTTAAGCCTAAAGCTTTCGCTCTTGCTTCGGTTGTAATTAGAGCAGCGGAAGCTCCGTCTGTCTGGAATTTTAAAGAATTCGTTAAAATCACAGATTTGACGCAATTTTAATATTTTACCAAAAACGAAGCATTAGCAGCAGTGATCGTTCCTTGTGGTTTAATAAAAGCCGGTTTCAATTTCGCCAATTGATCAATCGGCGATACCCGAATCCCATTATCTTTCTCAATAGTTTTATTGGTGGCATTCGAACCGGGTACTTGAACCGGTATCAAATCGGTCAAATAGCCCTTATCGGAGGCTTGTTGGGCTAATGAATGCGACCGATAAGCGAATTCATCCTGCTCTTTACGGCTAACACTGAAAGCAGCCGCTAGACGATCAGCTGAATGTCCCATCGTTTCGCCGGATGAAAATTCCGCAACTGCTGGTAATTCCGGGATGAAGAAATCCGGCCGTATTGACGCCAATAATTGTAATTTTTGTGGTAAAGTTTTGGCTTTATTGGCACGTAACATTAAGTTGCGCATTTTACGACTGTGCCGTATCGGAATATCCGACATGAATTCAACACCGCCAGCTACAATCATTTCATAAGCCCCACTGGCGATCAATCCGATAGCTATAAAGATTCTAATTAATAATAATTTGTTGGATTTTTCAATAAAACCTGTAGTCATTGCAACATTCGATGAGATACACGCCATTGTTACTGTATGTCCGGGGGTTTTTTCATTGTAACCTGCAGCTAGGGCGGCTTCGCGAGCGATATTTGACGTCTTTACTTCTTGGATAACCGTTCCGTAGATAACGTAATCGATTAACTCCTTTGAAATTCCAGTTTTACGAACAATTCCCCTAGAAAATCACGTTTTATTGACGTTCTCAATTAGAAACTGACGCATACTGTAGGGCTTGTTTAGCTAAATCATGCGGCATTAATTTGGCGTAATCTGTACCGGATTGCAGGAATGGTGTCCGGACGCCATCAACTAGCACGATATTCTTACCAGTCTTATCTTGTACGGTTTTTTTGTTATTGAATTGGGTACCAATTGAAAATGCTCGAAGTCCACCTGGAGAAAAATTCATAATTAAAAATATGAACTTTGAACTGTTCCGAATTTTATTGAAAACATCTCAGAAATTCGAAAATTAACTTACAGAATTGCTGTTGTACAACCCCTAGAGCTGCCGGACTCTTTATCAATGATTTTGCCATACAGTAAGCCATGATTTCTTAATTTTTATTGATTTCTTCAAATAACTGAATTGTTGACTAACACTGGGTTAATTAAACCGACAGTTAGTTACGGCCACACGTAGACTTTGACCTGCAGTGTTGTCAACTGTAGAAAATACAAAGTCGAATGAGTTATACAGAGTGTCCCAATATTCTATACTTTACACAATCTATATACTTTAGTTTGGAATTAGGGATATTAGAAGGAATAAAGAATAGAACTTTATCCGAAAATATAAATATTTTTTATAATTTTTTGCTACCATAATTGTTCTTTAATTTTAGTTGAAATTTTACAAGAACTCATATGGGATTTTGATTTTTTTCTAGTTAAAATTTAACTTATCGAGGCTCATTCTATTGTGTCGAATTTCTTCGGTTGAATCTACCAATTTTCAAAATCTTCTAAAATTCTGTACTTTAGACACTCTGTATATCGTTGCTTATAGCTCAATATTGAGGTAAATATCCTTTATTAATAGAAATTGTGCGAAATTTCGCTTAGATGACGTAAAGACCAAAGTCGGGATCGGTTCAAACAAACAAATCTCAATTTGATATTTTATTCAAAACAATCACAGAAATTATCACAATTTATTCTGAATGATCACACTATTCATCCAAATCGTAGATCATAAACCTGTAACGTTAACAAAAATCGCATTAGTTTAGTAAAAGAGAGGAAAAATAAGTAGTTTAATTGGAAAGAAGAGGATTTTAGCACAAAAACTACAATGGATTATCTTTTTTTTTTGATTTTTAAAATCATGCACACTAATTATCGGGACAAATTTAAAAATATAATTTGTTTATTATTAAAATTCGTTTAAAACAGTCAACGGTTTTGGTTTTAATTAAAGTTTAATTTAAATTTTTTGTGTATATTAAAAAAAATTAAACAATACTTTACCTGAATGGTCGGTATTTGATCACTAGAAATTTTAAATGAAATTAAATAAAAATTAAATTCCCTAACAAAACGAATAATGGTTTTATTACATTTTACATTTATTTTAATTTTATATTATTATTATATTGTAGAGAACACGTTACAGTTAATAGAAATTCTAGTTTGATTCTAGACTACAATACAAAATCGAGCTATTCCGTAAGTTTATGACCGTTTCTATTATATTTTTTTTAAATTAAATTAATAATCTTGTGGTATTTCTTAAAGAACAGCTCATCTTTTACATGATTTTAATACTTAAATTAGATAGAGTTGCACACAGTTTTATTCAGTTTTTATAGGTTTTTATTACACGGTTTGATAGCGTTTTAAAAGGAAAATTCGTGGATTCTCTTAATATTTAATGAAATAAATGCAATTTTAATTAAATCAAAATGCAAAACATAAGATTAAATTCTATTGATTTAACAATGATTCGTTTTTAATTTGAATTTACCGTATTATTGTTATTTTTGCATGATTTTCATCAAGTTGAAATCAATTGAGAAATCGCTTCGATTACTCTAACTTGATGAAAACCAACAATTTTCTTGTTTTAATTATTATTATTGTTAAATTTTTTATAAATAATTGAAGAGATTATTTAGTTGGTCGTGAGTATGGCGATGTACGATAACGACTTTCACTGTGACGACTCGATGATGAACTTGTTGTTTTATAAGATTTCCAACGTTGTGATGGTTCTGTTCACAAGAAGTTTAATTGTTTTTTAGAAATCAAAATAAATCAAATAGAATCATTATTAGAATTCACAATCTGTTTAAATTAGCAATAAAAATAATGGAACAATAATCACAATTAAAGAGTCGTTCTTTTTACACGATTCTTTTAATTTAAAACGAATATTTTTTGTTAAAGAGGACTCTTTAAATGGGTTTTAATTGCAAAATTTACGACCCTTGGGGTTTCATTTAAAAAATTTCGCTTTATATTAAAATTGGAGATAATTCTCTTTTAAGGTTGTTTAAATTTGAGGTAAATATAAAAAAAAAATTGACTTACCGTACGAACTGGAACCTTCACGATAATATTCAGTTTCATATTCTGGGTCGTAATGGTGTGTTGAATAAGATCTTGAATGCGATACAGATGCTGAATATGGTTCGTAGACAGTTTCGACATTTTCATAAGGATCCTCATAACCGTAACTTTCTTCCATTGCAATTCTAGCACGATCTAAAATCGACATAATTTTCGTTTTTGCCGGCATCACACGTGGCGTTACAACCGGTGTACGTGTTGCCGTTCTCATTGGCACCGGTGGCCGGGGAACTGCCGCTATAATCGTAAAAAAATCAACCGAAATTTGTTAGAATCGTAATAGTTTATTATTACTACTTCTGATAATACTGGTTGATCGTCTCGAACTTCTACCTTCTTCTAACGGATCAGAGGAGGTCATAATTTCCATTTCTCTCATTTGTTCCTGTCGTATATTATCATTATTGTCCGGTATTAGATATTTCCGGACTTCGGCCAATGCGAATGCAATGCGAGCGTGCGCCTCAGCCGGCGGTCCTAAAGCTGATATTTCAACGTGCAAATCATCGGTTAAATGTGCATATTTCGGATCTAATGAATTGCGCAATTCATCCTCTTTTTGTCGATCTTTCATTGAACCTTTACCTAATACAGCCATTTTGCACATTGTCTCCTCTTGGAGGCGTTTCATCGAATTGCCTTTCGGTCCAAGTAATTTACCAACGAAATTAAACTGAAAATAATCAACGTACAAAATGGACGACAATAATATAAAAACAATACAATTTCGTACGAAATTACCTTTGGATGTTCACGAACTGGAACAAGAACTTTTACGGTAACTTTAATTGGTTTCTCACGGTAAATATCGACGTATTTTTGATCTTTTGCCGGGATTTTACCAATCGATTGGACCTTTGCAATTTCTACAAAATTAAAAGAATTAAATATTAATAAAGCTTTAAAAATTAAATCCAATATTACTGGAGCTTTGTTTGCAATACGAAAATATTAAAGCTAATGACATTTGGACCTTTTTTGGTAATTTATTCAAATTATAGCGAAAATAGGACTCGACAAATTGTATAATTGCCTGTCCAAAGCTATATACACTAAAAAGACTTTATTATATTCAAAATCAAATTAACGTATTCTTTAATAGTAATCGTTTAAAATTTCAAGCTTTATAAAGTAGAATGTCTTGTTCAGATCTTGACTAAATAGTTAGATACTTCAATAAGGGTGGAAATTAAAGAGAAATTACAGACTATTGATTTATATTTTAGCAATTTTAATTTTTTTAGTTGTGTGTAGTTCCAGCCAAATGTTACGCCTAAGGGGAAGGAGTAGGTCTCATCGTTTTGACCGGCGAAAATGTGAAGCGATTTCTCGCTCGTCTTTAAGACTACGACAACCGCAAATAGATTTTTGAAAAGAGCATTTCTTATAGCCCCTTATGGTTATTTCCGTTTTTCAAAATGTTGATACAAACTTGAATTACAGACGAAAATCTAACAACGTTTTTTACGTATTTTTGTACAATTTCTCGTATTTTCTCTTATAACTTAGCCAATTTCGATTATTTTGCAAAAATTCTTGTACTGTTAGATAGCAAATAAAATGTTCTTTCCAAATATTCAAGAAATTTTTCGATTTCACCGTTAGTTTCTCAGAAAATTAAGAAAACAAGGTTTTTTCTACAGTTTTTATCTTACAGCATTGATTAACCCCTCGTTCGAACGCTGATACAAAAGAGGGGTACAAGATAGAAAGCATTTTTTGATATTTTGCAAATTGCCTGAGTTATCGCGGAAAAACCAACTGGTTTTTCTGGCATTGTTTTCACCTATTAAAATTAATTATTTTGCTTTGAAATACATACGGTTAGGTAGATAATTTTGTCCTCTTTCCGACTGATGCACTATCTGATGTAAAAAATGTTGATTTATCGATGAAAATTGAATGGAAATCCAACGTCGTTATTTTACAAAGATTGCCCGCGTTACACGTAAACAGTGAACAGTGAAAGTTTGTGAAATCATGGATTTTCATTCCATTTTCTTCGAGAAATCAACATTTTTTACAAAAATAAGAGCCCAATCGGAAACAAGACAAAATTATCTACATAACCGTATGTATTTCAAAGCAAAATAATTAATTTTAATAAGTGAAAACAATGCCAGATAAACCAGTTGGTTTTTCCGCGATAACTCAGGCAATTTCCGAAATATCAAAAAAATGGCTTCATCTTGCCTCCGCCTTTTTATCAGCTTTCAAATGAGGGATTGATCAATGTTGTCAGAAAAAAACTGTAGGAGAAAACCTGTTTTAGCTTACAGTTTTCTTAATTTTCTGAAAAACTAACAGCGGGATCGGAAAATTTCATGAATATTTGAAAAGAACTTTTTATTTGCTATCTAACAGTACAAGAATTTTTGCAAAATAATCAAAATTGGCCACGTAATAAGAGAAAATATAAGAAATTGTACAAAAAAAACATATTGTTAGGTTTTCGTCTGTAATTCAAATTTATATCAATATTTTGAAAAACGAAAATCACCATTAGGGGCTATAAGAAATGTCCTTTTCAAAAATCTATTTGCGATTGTTGTAGTTTCAAAGACGAGCGAGAAATCGCTTCACATTTTCGCCGGTAAAAACCATAAGATCTACTCTGTGCCCTTAAATCGGTTGCCAAGTTTAATTTGACTATAAAAAAATACTTTATTTAAAGTTATTCGCTTCTACTTTATTTCTAAATAAACAAAACTCCAATCTAACAACTCTTGGAGTAGTGAGACGATAACGTATACACATGAAATCGTATACAGTGAAGTTTAGGAACGTTTAAATTTTATCTACAAACTATATTTGAAAGTTGAAATATCCAAATTTGATAGTCCGTCATTCGACGTTGATCCGTTAACTAGTTTTAATAAAATCAATCAATAGTTAGAAGAGATAATATTATAGCAAGAGAGTTTGTATGTACTAATTGAATTACTTTATCCATTAAATCTTCCGTTTACAATTCAAATTTCAAATAGATGTGCGGACGAATATAGAATATTTCATTATTGAAAGTTCTAAAGTGATCAATATGCAATTAAAGACTGCCCAACTGAAACTTGTTGAACTTTAAAATCATTTCCATATGAAAGAAATTGCAAATTCGAGTTGAAAATAGCTTCTTGAAGCAATAGCGAAACACAATAGACTTTTTGTGTCTTATCTAGTTGATTTAGCAACGCTACAGATCTACCCTCTCAATCCATTATTCCAAGTTTATAAATTTTACGTAGACGATAAGGATAAACTATTGATTTTAACGCAAGAAACGCGAGACAAATGTTCGGGTAGACGTTGGTGTTAATAGTGCCATACATCACTATCAACATTGAAATCTGTAGATCGAAACTAAAAACTAATTCCATCTTGAATTAGCAAGAAAACGAAAAATATTCGATTGAATTCACTGACAATAACGGATTACAATCATAAAACGCTAATTTAACCCAACCAAATTAATAATACAGAACGTTTAAGAAAAAAACAATAAATTATACAAACTCTCCCATGAATATTGATACCTGTTTTGCCCATCTACCCTTTTTTTAAATAAACTCGCTACAGTGAATATGCGTAAATATTTAAATTTCCACCCCGTCCGGTTTTTTGTGGTTGTTTTGTGTAATCAATAAACACGACAGAATCGTTAATTTTCCAATTTACTGTAAATTAAGTGAATTCACCACATGCGTATAGATTTCATGTCAATATTGAGGTGATACTTGAAAATACCGTGACACATGTCAAATAAATCCCAGCGAAAATGGATTTGATCCATAGGAAAAAATTTATCCAATCAATACAGTGCGTTTTGGGGATGGGGTGGTTTTTTAAAGGTAGTTTTTGCAATGTTTTCTCATCTAAAAATAATAAATAACGTCGATTATGATTGTAGTGTTCCTGTTTTTCCACGGGGTTAGCAGCTGCTTGAGAAGATAAAAGGGCGAGAATTGTTCAACCCAACAGTCACACAGAAGGGTCTACTTCAAAATATGAAAGGATAACGATCGTTCTTTGATTCAGCACTAGCATAAATTATAATTCTAAAATAAAATATAGAAATATTCAAATTATTGCCAATACTCTACAATCTTGTAATTGGTACTTTTTCTTCGTATAAATAAATCCTACCCTATTCAATATTTACAGTACAGTTTGATCAAACTTTACCCTATCCAACTTTCCTACAATTAATAATTTTTCGTTAATTGTTGTTAGTTGTTTGATAGTAAACTCTAACAGCTTAGATTCGGCAGCAATAGTGAAAGACGCTTCAGGAAAGTTTCGTAAGTTATCCTTCAAGAATACGATCTGTTTGTTTGCCTTTAAAATAAAGTATAAAGTAGAATAGAAATATTTATCATTAATTGAAATTGCGGTATAATTACTCAAAGTTCTCTAATTAATATAAGTGTAGACATATGGTAATGTAGATGAAAATAATTGTGTGAATACGCATGAATACATACATAGTTCCATTAAATCAACGAAACTAGGGAATTGATCTTGTGTAAATTTCAAATTCGGCACCTGTGAACTATTCTAAGTTAATTGAGTTGAATACAAGATATGGATTTGTTGATGTGGTGGTGGTTATAGAAGTTTGAACAATTCGTTTAAAATTCCAATTTCCATGTAGAATCCACACAAAAAACGAACTCCACAAATACAATTCTATAATAATGAAACAGAACGTAACGTAATTCAACTTTGTTGGGGAATTCCCCCGACTGGCAAAATTTCATAACAAAAAAATATTAGATTTTTCTGCGATGACATATGCTAACCGGAGAAATAAAAGAAGTGTCATGCTTAGAAAGGGTGAATCTATCGGAAATGAACCTGTCAAAATAATTCCTGTAGGTCTAGACATAGGGGTGATAGCATACAATGTCACCTTTCGCTATTATTTATAGAGCAACTGCCAAGTAGACACAACCTGGATATGCTTCATTCCTAAAGACGTTTCGTATTTTGTGTTTTATTAAAAGATTAAAAAAGCAAGATTTACCAGGAAACTATACAAGTTTACTTGTGTTATGAAATGGGTTCAAAGGGTGCGCCCAGGAGGTGTTTTATAAAACAACAAACTTCGAAGATCGACAAGTACAAGAGCTTATTTTTCTTCAACAACTACTAAAAGGGGGTATCATTTAGATATAATGTATGGTAAATTGGAGACGACAAAAAGGCCCGAGTATCATTATCAATTTAAACATGATACTCATCAAAAACTTTATAAATTCGCCCAAGTTCTACCTGTATACAAATGAATGTTGAAGTTTATTTACAACTTTGTAGAATTTATTCAAAGTTGAGTAAATTGTGAATGCGATACAATTATTTCGAAATAACTTTCAGTGTCATTTTAGTTACATTAATCAATATTGATCATTATTATTTACTCTAACAAAATAGATGTTAGTATCATTTGAACGAGTATTAAGGATATCTATCTGTAGACTATTATCGGACTAAAGACCCTAATTAAGGCGGAATCTAACAATTCTATAGATGCGATAATAGCGCAATATTCATTTGAAATCATGTAATTATTAGAAATATTACAAATATCTCCAAATTTCCCCCAATTTCAGGTTTTATTTACTCGATTTGATGATGAGAGACGAAATAGTTAAAGTTTCTACTCGCCAGATGAAAGATCTGCTTTATTAGAAAAGAAACGGTTATTTTACTCTTCGTATACATAGAAATTGGTTTTAAATTTATGGTTATTTAGCATTACTGTCAATGTAATTAGAACTGAATACAGCCGACTGTTAACTATTGCCTTTATTGACTTAATGGTAATATTACTGTTTGAATTACATTAATGCACGTATCGGGACTAATTTGTTATTATTCTAATTTGTCTATCTATTAATTGAAAGCTTAAATTTATTAGATGCAGATTGTTATGTTGAATTATTTATAAATTTTCTGTGATGGAAACTGTAATTCTTATATTGATTAAATTTGCAATACAAATTAAAACTCAAATAAGACATTTTAAAGTTTTTAAAACTTACTATAAATAATGGATAAAATATAAGTTTATACAAAATGTTGTTATATAAATTCTAAATTGCAAATAATTGTTAGTGTTGCATAATTATTGTGTATTTTGAAACTATTAATCACCATAATTGATGAAGCATCAGTTGTTCTGTACATACGTTTGCACATAAAGTGGGATTTATACAGTCGGAACTCTAATAATGAATCAATAATTACAGTTGTTCTAAAAAGGAGGAGCTTGGAAATAGTAGTGTTTCGTAAATAAACACTACAGCCCTTTTTTTAAGTATTGAAAGATTAGAAATCTATGTGGGGAAATAGAAATTTAAGGGTGTGCTTAAATTTATCGCCAATTACAAAATCTATAACACATATATCGACAAAATGGTAACAGACATCGAAATGGTAAATGTCTCATTTGATTCCGAATTTAATTCTACAACTTTGGGCGAAAACGATTTTTTTAAACAATAGACGAAATTGCCGGAAATCTGGAAAATTACTCGCAAAAGAGATGTTAGCGAAACTCGAGTATTTTTTAGTATAATTAACGGAATAGATTGAAATTTATACGATTAGATAGACGAAAATTAGCCCTACACTTGCTAGATAGTAGATTTTCAATTTCTTTTTTCGTTTTTCTGAACACTGCATCCAAAATACCTTGTATTTTCGAAATTATAAATTAATACATTATTGTATCTTCTATCTATATTCGATTGTACCTTCTAACGTAAAAAAATAAGACTGAAACTTTTGAGATCTGAACAACATATATTTCTTTTTGTAATCGACCCAATTGATGTGTAATTTTTATAATTTATAAACCGCAATTCCCAAACTTTAATTGATGATTTAAACCGTAATATTTTTCGTAAAACTGGCAGAGATAAATGGACCTTCTACCTGACCCGACTTTATTACCAATTTATTGATTTTACTATTACTTATTGTAACTTCTTGAAGATTGTGCACTTACAAATTCTTTTCAAATTTTTTGTTATTTGCATCTGAGTAAAAGTTCTACTTGTAATACTCATATATTCGTAGAATAATCACCAATAAGTACTCATTTGAAGTCAATTCGCGAGTGCTTTTTTAAATAAATAAAATTGTACGATAAGTAGACGTTTATATCTTCTGATATAAGCAAAAAAAGCAAGAAAATAACGAAATATCAATTTTTTGCTATAATATATCTCTAATGTAAGCTAAAATAAGACACTGTATTATTCAAGAACAATTAAATTTTAAAAATCCCTCGTTTAAATAGTACGCTTCTTTCCGATAGATGGCGCCATTTCAAAGTTAGCATTTTCTATTTAGTTAATCGAAATAAATAAATAATCCATCAATTAAATCAATCTAAGAGATCATTTTTAATAATATTCGATTAATTCTGCTCATTATTATCACTAAATTATAAAATAAAAAACAAATACAAGAGAGCTACATTTAGATGAGACAGATAAACTGTCATAGCTCACTTTAATTTACAATTTACAATAAATTCTCGATTACCTTGATCAATTAATCGGCAAGCATTCGGTTGTTTACTTTGGTCCATTGATAATTTCTCAGCCAATAATTCACGTACATATTCACCAGCCTTTTGTACACTCGGATTTGTTTCATCATTATCACCATCAGCACTTTCATTTAATTTCTCTGATATACTTTTACGTTTGAAATTATCAGTATAACTACTACTATAATCACCATTTGAATCGTACTTTTCAGCCATTTTTGTTTAGTGTACCTTTATTTAATGTTTAATTGACAAAAATTGTAAATAATGGGAATATTTAACAATTCCGACAGCCCTATAATAATTTTATAACAGATCGATAAACTAAGATGGCTGTGGATTTTAGATTATTGTAGAATCAATAGATGGCGCCAATATAAGATGGCCGTCGAAATTATACGGTATGTCCCGATTTAATGGGTACATAACATTAACGAATTTGTGCAATTTATGAATATTTCAATTAAAATATCGATTATTGTGAGATAAATAAAATTTATAATCTATCATCTTTTAACAACTTTATTTGAACATTTATAAACTAAATCTAACACTAAATAAACAACAATTTGTGGAATTCACTCTCTAAACTTTAAATTTCTTTTATTTGTCGTAAAATAAAGATAAAACATGGAAACTGGATGGAAATATGTAAAATTGGCCATGTTTTACTCCAATAACCAGAAGATTTTTGTTTGTAAATAATTGAGGTGAGCTCGATAGACTATTTCAACATCAATATACTAACACTCAGTAGTCATTATTTGCTGTTTCCTTGGTTTATTTGAATTTGCCACAACGCTTTATTTTAATAAATATATAAACCAGGGTAGAAAATAGAAGGGGAAAAAAGTGTATCGTAGTTGTAAATAAGTTGGAAATGGGCGCCCAGTGATTTCAATTTTTTAAACCTTCTATGAAATAATTAAAAGAGTCATTTTGCTATTAGAATAATCTCTTTTTTGCCAAAAGAGAGCACGATTGAATACAGTATTAAGTTTTCTATCGCAACTCTTCTAGCGGGCCCAAATTATAGTTTTTAATAAAAATTTTTGGAAAAATTAACATTTCTATTCCAAAATTCTTTTTTATTTTGAAATTATGATAGCACTCTAGGTTGTAGGCAAAAATTTGAGAAAAATTAGTACTATTACTACCAAATTGCAATATTTCGATAAATTTTACTCGAAACATTACACGCTAGTCCAAAATTTTAAGGTTTTATTGAGAAATGTCACTTTAATTTCAGAAATATTGCAGCACGACAGACTCTCATAATCAAAATTTGAATCAAGTCAGCGTTTGTGCAATTTTAATACTAAATTTTAAGATAATTTAGCACTTCTGGGTTAAATTTCAAGATAAATTCTGCTCTATTTTGACCAGTCAAGTTCGGTGAAAATTGAAGATTTTGAGGCAACTGAAATTAGGAAATTGAATTGAAAGAACTCACAAAAATGGGTTTGAAATTGGAAAATCCAACTCCTAAATCCAATCAAAGGCTTTTCAAATAGATTTGCTAGAAATCCTTACACCACAATTTTAAGCCCAGATTAACTCGAAAATTGATTAAAAAATTGCATATTGGTCCACTGTGTATTGCCTAATGGTTGAGCAAACTTTTTATGGACATTTTATTAAATAGCTACTTATAAAAAATATTTGAACATCCTCCCTAAAGTGCCTCCCTTAGACATTATCTGACAGGGTTAAGCTCTGTTAAAATCTGAGTACAAGCGTCAAGATTGAAAAAAAAATTACGGCAAAAACACTAATTTAAGCATCAAAGAGACCTCATTAGAATCATTAGTAAAAGTTCAAGAGGGCGGTCACCCCCTAATTGATAATTCAAGAACTAAGGGAAGTTGTCTGATATTCTTCATTCTAATTAAACCGACTTATTTCTTAGTCTTTACCAACATTAATATAGAAGTGTACTGTACAAACACCAGTATAAAGTCACAATTGGTTGATGATTTAATTGGTGACAGTTGCAGAATACCACTGACAGTTGTATTTACAAATTAACAGAAAACAATATTCTTGTTCAAATTCATTCAAATATAGCATTGTAAACTCGCTTACTGACGGAACGTTTAATAATTTCCAGTCATCATTCATTTTGTCTGACAAAGTTTGAAGCAACACTTCCGCAATTAGTAAACTTTCTTAATTTTATCTCAACAATGACAGAATTAATTATTAACTGTTCGATAATTGTACGGTTTATTTAATTGACAAATCAATTTTTCGAACACAGCTGCTCTTTACTACTTTCCCGAAATTATCCCACTCAGATTTAATAACGTAATGGACGATTGTTCTATTGTAACTGATAGATGCGATAATAGAGTTTCGGTATCAATTTTTATCGCAACGGGGCATTTTTAATTGACCATTCGAATTAAAAAATTCTGTGAATTTATCTTGTTTTAGGTTTTTTGTAGTAAAATATGCATGTAAACAAAACTTCAAAGATAAAATACGAAAATTCCCAGCAGGTCAAAAATTAACTGATAACATTTTTCATTCTGTGCCAGAAAAATTCCGGTGGAATTTCCTTTGACGATATCGGACATTCTAAAAACGAAAATAAAATAAATATTCTCATATTCGTAGTTGACAAATAGTCATTCTTGTGTAAAAATTTAAAAGTTTAACTGCGAATGAGTATTTTTCAGTTTTATTGTATTTTAGACGCTTCAGTTTAGCTGTCTTACTTATAATTTATTAATTAATCAGTAATTAGGATAGTTTTAATTAGAAAAATTTCTCTCGATTCACCAGATGTCGATAATTATCGGAAATTTCACCCAAAATAACTTTCATTGATTATCGGAGTGTTTCCCAAACGAGTATCGTGACTATTCTGGAAATTTTCCAATTAAAGAAACGCTAGGTGAGCGACCTTCCTGGCCATTAAAATTCAAAGAAACGTCTCCAATCAACCGGCATTTATACCGATTTAATATCGCTTCGTTCGATTAATCGAACACCTTAGTTTCACTGTACCAATATGGGTGTTTGTACCGCTTTCTAATTTCTAGAATTTCGTTGAATTTTCGTGTGAGTCGAATCAATGAACTTGAGTGATTCATCGAAAATTTCATTCAAAACAACTTTCGCCGGTGATTTGAGGTTGGTTCAAAAATCGAGAAAAGTACGATTTCCTTCGAGTTCTACGGTGAACGACCTGTTCGGAAATCAGGGCCGTAATTTTTATCAATTAGATCCAGTGTTAATCAATCGTGTAAGCGAATCAAAGGGAATTGAGTCGTGTTTAATTCCAATCTATCGTTTTGTGTGTCAAGTCCGATTCTTTTGATATTATTTATTTATTGATATTGACTGTGGTGTTTTATTAGTTATCTTTCTACGGTTAACGTTGTATTTATCAGTAACAAGACGAACAAAACTTGCCAACATCACTAGTCTATTGAGCAAATGTAAATCCGCTTTTATCCAAATATCCTTTATGTTGATCTCGGTAAATGGTTGTGAGGCCTTTATATTAAACTCCCTGTTGCTCCATTCGAACAGTATTGCATATAGTAGCGTAGCATACATACAACAGATACAGAGTGAATTGTAGTGTTGCATTAACAACAACATAATTGTACTACAAGTTATAACAACAATAACAATAACATATTGAATTTTGATCCATTTCCAAGAATTGTGAGTAACTCTATTTGTTGATTAACAATGATTTTAATTAGAACGTTAGAATATTCTATTAACTTCTAAAATGATCATGAATATTAATTTATTGTTCGGAATTTTGGTGTCTTGTGTCTTTATTAAATTGTTAATTTATTAAACTCCATAACTACAATGCCCACAATTAATCCTACAATATCTCCAACATCAATCAATACCCGAATTTCACCATGATTGATTACAACTTACAACTTTTGATAATTAACGAGAACTAAATTATAGAAAAAAGGTCGTTAATTTAATAATAATTTTATTAATTTTCAGATGTCACGGTTGATTATTTGTCTATTATTGGTCACAATTGTCTCATCATTAACGCTCCATCATCCGTGGAAAACTCAACCGAATCCCAGTCTACGGAACGTTGCTAAATTCGATGAACAAGTACATTCGGCCTATAAGCCGGAAGTTGAGGAGATCTCGCATGCCCGACGCTTTTCCGAGGCTGATTACGATGGTAATGATGACGACGATCGGGAACTATTCCGACAAACACACTGATCAAATCCGTATTTATATTTCATTAACTTATTATCGAATCGTTTTGTTAAGTGATATGGTTTCTTGTCCCGATAAGTGTTGTAGCTGTTATCGCAGACAATTGAGTTTAAATGATTAATTATCATACAAAACAAGTTTACGCATCGTTTATCAGATTAAGTCAGTTACAACACGCTGGAATTTATTATTGAAACTTCAAAATGTAGAATAAAATATGACATATTTGTACAGTGTTATTGTTATTGTTTCCATTTAATTACAAGTAATTTATCGGCGTAAATAAAGGTTTAAAAATTATCGAATTTTGGTGTATGCGCCCTAAACTTACGAAATATTGCCGCATAAAGCTGAAAATGTTGAATATTTTTCTGTAACAATAATTATTTCCAATTAATTACAAGTAATTTATAAAGGTTTTAAAATTGTTGAATTTTGGTGGATGCGCCGGGCGAATTCGCTAAACTTGCGAAATATCGCCGCATAAAGCTGGAATTGTTGAATATTTTCTATAACAATAAAAGATTATTTGAGAATCATGAGTGATTTTGTGTTTTACGACAGATTTCGTTATAAACGTGATGAATCCGAGTAATAAACTGTTTTATTTGAAGACGCTTTAAAGGGTTGTGCTTGAACTTGACCGCGTTATCAATCAATATTCTCATTACCAGTTGATTTGTACAATTGATGGCTGTTATTTACGGTCCATTTGGCATTTCCATCACTGATAGAAATTTCAATTTTCAAACTGAAAACAATACGTGTTTATTTTCAATCCACCTTTCTATTTTTTGGAATTTCTTCCTACTTGCTATTGTTTATCGTCACGCTATATTCAATTTGAATGAACGATTCTATCAGTCCAATTTCTATTGTTTATTGTTGTTCTATCGGATTCAACAATAGTTCAAACGTCAAAATCTCTGATTCATCCCTTTTCCTTTATCACTGATAATGCTAAATAAGTTGAAAGACCAGCGAAATTGCACAATAATCAAGCGATATACACAAAGCCCCCTAATGATACGTACGGATATTGGATCAAAAGTTGAGATATTATCGTTATTGTGGCCGTTGATGCGATAATATAAAGTTGACCTTAATATTTCATAGAGAATATTTTAATTTTAAAGTGAGTAATAAAAATTCAAATCTTGCCAACTGGTGTGGCAGTTTCGAGCAATTTTCTCAAATCTTCTATATGATTTGTTCAAAATTCTTCCATTTTTAGGGTATCAAATACAATAAAATTGGAAAAAATATTCATCAAATCGAACAGAATTCGTATATTTGTTGTAATAGCCAAGTCACGGCGGTAAATGTTAAAAGCAATTAATTCTAATTGACAGAAACGTAATGAAAATGAATGGATTTTCGTTGGCGTCGCTTTTTTCGCCTCTATATCTGTCCCGTTTTACTGTGTTGTTTGAAAAATTAGTTTACCAACTTGTTCGGTTGTCGTTTTTATTTAAACGAAGAAATAACAAAATTTACTGCGTTTTCCTATTAAATTATACATTGTATTTTTAAATAAAATACGTTGTAGAATTTTATTAAAAATTTAACAACACGGAAAATAAAACAAATAGCTTTTCTATAGTTTAATAATAGAGTATTTCCATCGTTCTCCAACCGTAGCAGATCAAAAGTTTCATTTTCAGCCGAACAAACTGGGGAGCACATTTAAAATTTATTAATCTTGATCTGTATATAAACGCAATTTGATGAATGTTTAAAACTCATATAAACGTTCCAAAAGATTCGGGAATTTTAATTCAATATTTATACATCTAAATTGATGTCTGTTTTACTGTTTTTTTTGTATATTGCGTGTTTCATTTAAATAGTTCTTACAACAACACCCAGTATTCGATGATCGATTCGAGAAGTATTTTGCAGATTTATAGGAGATTGGCGAAATTGGAACCTTGTAGCTTAGTTGGACGAAGCACTATCGGTTCTTTAAAACGAGTTGTCCAAATTAAACGACTCAAAAATGCTTTAACATTGATTTTATCGTTTGGAAGGCATTTTGACTATCTGAGTTTTAGAGTTTAAATTATGTTAAAATAATCTTCAAGGAGAATGAGTTGGAACTATTTAACTGGAACACGCGGTACAGACAATCTCCACTTATTCCATCCGAATCAATACCGCCTGTTCTGCTTCGAATTGCTTTTATTTTAATTGTATCGAACAATAACGATAAAGTAATTAAAACAATATTTAAACACACAAATTTGTGTGTTTTACTTTAAATGAGTTGGAAATTTTTAATTTAATTCGTTAATTATTGAAGACATTGCAGTTAATGAGATTTGTCTGTGTATAATGTATGGAAAATTAGCTGTTATTTCGACAGTAATCATTAATAATGAAAAAGTAATTTTAGCTACGACATTACCAATGAAATTATTATAGAAACCAGTGATGAGAGGACCTGTATATATGTGTAGATTCATCTCAACAAGATGAATTTACAAATAATTGAAGAGCCATTAGTTGTATCATCACGTCTAGAGGTCTATTAGAATGCAACACTGACCCGTATAAAGTCCATTAAGATAGAGCCAGTGGCCATCGGACACAATTTTCGGAATCATCACGAATTCAACTAAATAATACGCGATTTTTTCTAAATTTCCGTTTAATTCAACGTTGTAAATATGCAGAGTTAATTGTCCATTTTAATGCTAATTTACGCAATAAACTACAGAGCGTTTTGTTTTTGTTGGTAACTTTCGTTTTTTCGATTAAAATTAGATAGAGCGTAGTGGATTTTTTGTTGTTTGTGCTAAAATTGCGCTCCATTAATACCACAATAATAAAATGTTTAGTGTGAAAATATTTCAAGTCTCTAACGCAATAATAAACGCAACTCCAGATTTATTCCGACACTAAAAACGTATACTTGGAAGCTTGAATTGAGTAGGTTTGTATATTTGAAGAATTATTGGTTTTTTGCCCGTCTACGAATTGAGGGTTGCTTATGAAGTCAATGAAAACCTCCTTTAGGTTCTCACCACTGTTGTTTTTGCCGATTTTTATATGAAACTTCATTAGATGTTTGCTCTTTGAATTCGCCTTACAATTTTAGAATAAGACCTCTCTGTTTAACTTCAATGTTACTAGAACAAATCGGCTTTGAATTTTGATAAAGTTATCAGTCATGAAATGTCAGTTTTATCCCCAATTTAGCCTTTACTCATCATTATCGGTTGATTTCGTAACAAATCTCCTGAAATTACAGTTTTCTTGTACTGAAACAAAGAATTCAAGCTCAATCAATATTTGAGCTGTATTGAGCTTTACAGGAGCTTAACGGCTTGCTCTCGAATACCAAATTAATATTAGCTCTAGTTTGATTCTACTAATTGTTATCGATTTGAATATTGTTTAAATAATTACAGTCAATAATAGAGGCGTTTTATTAAGCTCTATAAGCTTCAGAAATCGGAGAAGTTGTTTTACAATACCTGTTTGTTATTGGTCGAATTCTATTGTGATTGAATCAATACGAAATCGTCCTTTGATGGATTTCTATAACAATGATAGACGACAGTCGCTTAATTGATTAAGTACTACAATCGTTTTTGTTTCCGTGATGTTGATGATAAAAAAAGGATTGAGATAATCAGACATTGTTAACGAGCTGGTTTGGCTATAGGCTCGGCCGTTGAAAGATTTATGTATCTAAACAGTCTACATAATAGATTGCAAGAACATTGCAAAATGTCAGGACTATCGTTACCAACCAACAGGCGAGGATTTAATGAGCGGACTCTGTCGACAGATAGCTCTCAGGTGGCTAGAAATCCTCCACCGCCACCATCATAGCCAAAGCTTCGGCTAATCTTGGCCATTTTTATCTGGATAATAGAAGATGTACGATAATAGGCCCGATTCCGTCCACATGACGGACCATAATTCGGCCGGTTTATTTCAAATAAAAATAAATAACGCTGTAGTTTTTGAAAAGTTCCGGTTTAAATTGATCGAGAAAGACTAGAAATTGGAGACTATCACTATCGATTTAAGCAAATCCAACGAAAAATATGTTTGAGGGAAATTTATAATATTCTTTTGACAAGTACGTACAAGCCATTATTATGGTGTTAACGATAAACTGGAATGTACCACCCGGAAACTGGACTTTATGAAGTCGGCAATCTATTCTTTTCAATTCCAACACGAATCCTTTTATGGCCAATAAACAGATGACTCCCAACGGACCCTTTCTTTCTTCATTTCCACATATTTACCGTTGTTTCGTAAATATTTATTGATGTTAAATATTAAACGATATATTCCCTAAATAAATACACTTTCTAAATTAATTGATATTTTGTGTTTGATCGTGGAAAAGTTGGTGAAATATTCCCACCCTCATTTACATTTTTATGAATTATAAACACATTGAAAGATTTATAAATGTACACGACAACCCTCTTTATAGCGTACAAAAAGACAAAAACTTTCGCTTTTTAACGGCGTATTGGTTCTGAATTGATTCTCCAACTTTCGATTAATACGCAAAGCTAATGAAATTTTGCCTGGCTAATTAACGTGTGGTTTTTAGATTTTGTATTGAATTCAATACCTATTTCTCTTACAATAAATTGAACGAGTCAATCTGTCAATAGAATTTTACGATTTTTGTGAAATTTGCGTCAATTTATTTCACAAACCAAATCTCTGTGGGCGATAAGTTTAACTGGAAACTTTGAAGAATTGGTGATGTTGAGGCCTATAAAGAACTACAAGTTTACACGTTTTCTTGTTCATTCCACACGGGATTTTGTAAATTGAAAACATTTAGAATTTCCATTAGTTTTTCGATTTCTATTTTTTTATTCTCTAATTCCAACTCTTTATTCATCCCTTATAGATTTTTGCTTACAATTCCCAGGTAAAATCGAGCGAATTCGCAGATTTCAGCGATAATTCACAAGATTTATATTAGAAAATAAAATACCTAGTTTAAACGAAAACTGGTGATATTCTAACAAGTTAAACTTCACAAAAACATTAAAGAGAAAATAATTGTAACGTTAAACAGTATTAGACGGCTCTATTAAATTTTGTACAAACAATTTGATGTCGTTAACTAGGATTTCTTAATATTTTGTGAAACAGTTTGCAATTTACCGGGATTAGATTTATTCTTCATGAAATTTTCAACGATCTTTCCACTGGAAACTTTCTTAAATTAACTATAATTAGTTCTAATCGGTGTTTAAGCCGTACAAACTTAATTAACGGTGAAATCTTATGGGCGGTTTTTAGACTAAATGATTTCATCAATTTTTATAGACGTGCTGTTGAATTTAATAAAGCTGAACGAATGCTTTGCAGCGTTCTCATTCAAATTGGAAATTTAATTTACTGAAATATAAACAAAATTATGTTGCAACGTTCAAACCGAATGTCGGTCGACATTAATTAACTTGAATTAGGGGAGCATCTAGACGAAAAATGGCTCGTTCATTATTGACTTGTGATTAGGGTTTATCGTGCGTGAGAGACATACGTCAGCTGGTTTTTATTCTGTTATTGTTAGACGATATTTTTATAGTGTGACATTTTTAGAGACGTACGTCAACAAACAGATGAAATTTTTATTCAATTCGTATTTTGTGTGAACGTTGTGTAAACAGGTACGGATGTTGTTGACGACAGGTGGATACACATTTAAAATTTCCGTCATCTTTAACACTTTGAAATGGAGTTGGCAAGAATTCTACACATTAATCTTGCGAAGATGACGCTTTGTTTAATTCTCGAATACAATGCGACGACAACACCATCAAAGAAATGTGTAAATTTCAAAGACTTTATGAATTTTTAGTATTTCCTATACGATTTCTTACATGCTTACAGGTGCGACGTCTTCGAATAGGAGTACCATCATACATGCACAATTGGAAATAGATTTTTACGGAAGTAGAACGGAAACAGAAATGAGGTACAAAAATGAGTTGGAGCGAAATTATCAATATTTGGTAAATTTTCAGGAATCTGACAGCTTTCTGAAAAATTTCTCAAAAATTTAGACGGTACTTTCAGTTTGTTGTATGTATACGGTGAGAAAATGATGGAAAAATCGAGAATATAGGCTAAATTATAGGCGAAAATATGAAAAATTATAACGAAACACATGCTTTTAAGATTGCTCCTTGTAACTTAAAATTCAATCTGCATTTTCCAAAACAAAACCGCTCAGATGCTTCTTTAAATGCCCTTTCTAACGCTATTATAATCATTGCAATATAGTTTCAAACAAGCGAGATATCGGTTATTGAAATTTGGTATTTTTCAGACACTGTATCTAAAGTGTGATGTAGGTCTCCCAGTTTTTGTTAATTTTCCGGAAAACTATCAAACGTAATGAAGAATTTCGCACATATTTGGAAAGCCCTTTAAATTTGCTATAGCTTTTAAAAAAATTATTGAAAAATCAATAAAATCTGATAAGTTATAGAAGGAAATATGGCAAAATTAATTAAAAACACGTATTCAAAAATTTTCCTTTGTACCTCGATGTTGAATTGGAATTTTTCAAAATAACAAGATTTTCCGACGCCTCTTAAAATGCTGCTTCTAATGTTGTCTCGTTCATTGCAATATCTTATAAAACACATAGATTATTAAAAATTGATACTTTCCAGACGCTAAATTTAAAAGGATGTAATGTAGGTCTTTAAGTTTTTGCTAATTTTCCGGAAAATAAACAAATTTATTCAAGGATTTCTTACAGATTGGAAAGCTCTTCCATTTTGCTATGTATTGTGGAAAAGTTATTAAAAAAATTTGTTAAATTATAGGGGAAAATATGGGAAAAATACAAGAAAACACATGCTCCAAGATTGTCTTCTGTAACTCTGGATTCAATCGGCGTTTCTCAAAACAAAAGCGTTCTTAGATACTTCTTTAAATGTTCTTTCTAGCGCCGTTATTATCATTGTAATATAGCTTCAAATAAACGAGTTATCGGTTATTGAAATTTGGTGTTTTTCAGACACCGTATCTAGGGTGTTATGTGGACCTTCCAGTTTTTGCCAATTTTCCGGGAAAACTATCAAACGTATTGAAGGATTTTGCACAGATTTAAAAAGCTCTTTAAATTTGCTATAGACTACGAGAAAATCATTGACAAATGGCTAATATTTACTAAGTTATAGGAGAAAATATGTCAAAATTAAGAAAAAACGCGTACTCAAAAATTTTCTTCTACATTTCGGTGTTAAATTGGAATTTCTCGAAATAAAAAGATCTCCAGATCCCTTTTAAGATACTGCTTCTAATACAGTTTCGTTGATTGCAATATCTTATGAAACAAATAGATTCTTGAAAATTGATACTTTTGAGGTACCAAACCTAAAAAGATCTTCAAGTTTTTGCTAATTTTCCGGAAAACTAACAAACTTATTCAAGAATTTTTCACAGATTTGGAAAGCTTTTCCATCTTGCTATGTACTTTGGAAAAATTATTGAAAAATTGGTATTATTTGTTAAGTTACAGGAGAAAATATGGAAAAAATACAAGACAACACATGCTTCAAGATTGTCTTCTGTAACTCTGGATTCAATCGGCGTTTCCCAAAACAAAAGCGTTCTTAGATACTTCTTTAAATGCTCTTTCTAGCGCCGTTATTATCATTGTAATATAGCTTCAAATAAACGAGTTATCGGTTATTGAAATTTGGTATTTTTCAGACACCGTATCTAGGGTGTTATGTTGACCTTCCAGTTTTTGCCAATTTTTCGAAAAACTATCAAACGTATTGAAGAATTTTGCACAGATTTAGAAAGCTCTTTAAATTTGCTATAGACTACGAGAAAATCATTGACAAATGGCTAATATTTGCTAAGTTATAGAAAAAAATTTGTCAAAATTAAGAAAAAACGCGTACTCAAAAATTTTCTTCTACATCTCGGTGTTAAATTGGAATTTCTCGAAATAAAAAGATCTCCAGATGCTTTTTAAGATACTGCTTCTAATACAGTCTCGTTCATTGCAATATCTTATAAAACAAATAGATTATTGAGAATTAATACTTTTGAGGCACCAAACCTAAAAAGATCTTCAAGTTTTTGCTAATTTTCCGGAAAACTAACAAACTTATTCAAGAATTTTCACAGATTTGGAAAGGTCTTCCATTTTACTATGTACCGAGGAAAAATTATTGAAAAATTGGTACTATTTGTTAAGTTATAGGAGAAAATTTGAAAAAAATACAAGAAAACACTGCTCCGAGATTGTTCTCTATAACTCAGGATTCAATCGGCATTTCCCGAAACAATAACAATCTTAGATACTCCTTCAAATGCTTTCTCTAATGCTATTTTATTCATTATCGTATCTCACCAAACAAGCGAGATATCGACCATTGAAGACTGGCCAATCGAAAAACTACTCAAGTTGCAATTAATTCGCATTGCTCTAATATTAAATGTTTGCTATATAACCGCTTAAGGAAGTACGGAAACAGAAATGTTGCAGAAATTCTACCCTTAGGGAACCAGGCATTTGTAACATCTTCAAGTCAAATGTGGGCGACTTAACCAAACTTTGAATTTAAAATTTAGTATTGATAGAGTTCAACGAAATCGGTCACTCAGCTATTGTGAAATTGCCACATCCGCTTCCACATTGACCTATTGACAAGTATCCGACAAAATAATTGTCACAGTTGCAATCAATCAATTGAAACAATTTCAATAAGTGTCCTATTTGATGATTTGTATAGTTAATATCGGTTATATTACGACCATAATTTCCAGATGAATAACGGATAAAACCTATAAAATAATTATTGTGTAAATTATTGGCCGGATTCTGTACTGTATTCGGCAATTTAAAGATTTAATTTACAAATAAATCACTGTATTGTTGGGTAAAATTGTCAAGATTTCCAGCAAAAAAATTAAGAAACGCGGAAAACTTTACACAAATTCCTTGAAAGTTATCTTAATGGCAGAGATGCATCTTCCTAATTAAGATTTAACGGAGTTGTTTAAAAAGCGCCGTAATTCCACTTTGAAACAAAGAAACAAAAAGAATTAGGCCACAATAATACAAATCTACTGTCATTTTATATCCCCCCGATTGTTTTGAAATTTATTCAATTATAAAGTTTCAAAGATTCACTCTTTATTAATTACAACAATTTTGTTACAGCTAAAAAAGTGTAGGTGTTCGGATAAAATCAATAAGAAAATTATCGTGGACCGTAAAAGTGTTGCAATTGTAGTTTATTAGAAATGTCAAGCTATTTCTTTAATTTCAAAGCGTAACGAACATAAAATGCATCTAACAATAAGTATTATCGACAATACTGCAGATCTATATAATTTTTATGTACGGTTGTTCAATATTGTTACTTAAACTGTAAAGTTTCCAAATGAACAACTTTGTTCATAAATATTGCACATTGTAAATATTATTTCTCCAGTAAATATTTACAGAAACTACGAATTAAGATTTCCAACTATTGGAGGAGCTATCGTTGAATCGAGAATTCTCTTTCACGAATTCTTTTACCGTTCCTGTTCTCCTTTTGTAATTCGGGAAACATTTAAATCTACTCTACTCCGGAATAGGAATTGATTCTTTTCATGTGTTAGGCATCAATGAAGTGATCTGATAGTGCTGCATAGAGAAACTGGGGATCCATTCTTTTTCACGAACAGATTTTCCACATCCATAACCATCTCCTTTAGGAATTTCGTTTGAATTATATCCCCTACTTTTTTATTTGTAATTGTTACCTAGTGAAAAAGACTGGAATATTCGCGTTGTTGATGAAAAATACGCGAAAAAAAGGAAGCGAAACCAATTTCTAAGATCCGATCGTACAAATTAGAACCATTTTTATCGGCCGATATACTTTTATTTGATTAGTTACGAGGTAATTCCACAGATAGTTGTAAAACTTTGATCGTCTACACTACAAATTTGTGTGTTTTTACGATTGTTGTGGTGGTTTTTAAAAAATTCATCTTGTTGAAATATTAATGTCGATTGCAAAACGAGAGTCGTCTGTTGAAATACAAAATACTCATTCCCACCACATACACCTATTTGTTCAATCAACTTTTAGTTTCCCCTGTGGCTTATTTGATTTCTAGTAGCGTCTACAAGCTAATAACTCGACGGATTTTTCATTATATCGGAAAATAGAGCCGATGATAGGGAACTTAAACCTCAAGATAGATCGACAGTAGCGAAGATTTACGACCAATATTCCCATTATGAATAACAATCGGTTTTCTATCGAAAATTAGAGAAAAACGTCAATTACCGATGGACTTTTTGGACTCTAATAGATTACTCAATTGTGCTTTTCGTTTGAAAGCTCCTGAAAGCTCTTCAAATAAGCCATCTAAAGAGTTGTACGTTGTATAATATTGGAAAGTATTCGGTACAAAGGCTTCAACTACTTGGATCGAGTCGCTTTGAAATCACGTTAAAAGAGGAAACCGACTAGCCTAGATATTGTAGTTGTTGGTGCTGGCTAATTTATTAATGAACAAAGGGTCAACATTCTGCCGGTTATAAATAGTGTTTGTTCTAGTTTACGTTGAGACGAAAAAATTGAGTTAATATTTAATAACTATCAGAAACTATGAGTTAAATGTTCCAATTGGGGACTATTCATTTGAAAAATAGAACATTAATAGGCACCTCTGTGGCAACTAGTGGCGTTAACAATATTTAAACAGATTTAGCCAACGATGTGGAATATCAAATTGAATTATATTAGGATCGATATATTTTTCTACAATTTCCCCGGAGATATGTGGGTTTATAAATTTATTACGATTATTTTCTCTCATTACAATTATGATCATGTGTTAATAAAGTGTGATAATTCCGGTATTTGCAATTTTCTTCGTTATTCTGTTAGGCTACCTGAACGTTAAACGCATAACAAAACACACCCATTGTCCAAGTCGACCAAAGGGAATCTAATTTACTGTGCCTGTCCCTTTTGGCGTTGCTGTCGTTGTAGTCTAGTCGACAGCTCCCTTTCAATAGACAACCAACAAACAACAATATAAAGATCATTCTACCGTAACAGTTTTCGTTTATCTCCTCTATATTATCGAAATATGTGTTATACACGATATTGTTTTATTTTTTGTACTATTCGGATAATATAATATCAAAACAGAAGTCTTGGAAGTTTTTCTATTGCCTCAAGCTGGCCGTCTGTTGATACCATTTGGAGATTGTCAAAGCAATTTTCAAGTTGGTTTGTTTTTATTATTGGAGCCGGCATGGAGCTTTCGGCAAGATGTCCATCTCTTGACGAGTTTTTTGATGTGCTTCTTCCCTTAAAAAATTAATCGACGATTTCTCCTTTATTTCTCACTGTAAAGTAAAGTATTTAGTCCGTTGGAAAGAGCATTTCAAGCTGTACCATTTTGTGGAATTTTGCGGAAATTTCGAGTTATAGATTTTCAAGTTATTTCCCAATTCTTGACGGTTTCTTTGATATCATAAAACCTCCAAATAGTGCTCTAGTTCCGAATATTCTTTGGATCAACTGATAAGCCATATCTTTAGGGTAAAATGAATCGAAACTACAATCGGATTATTACAATTTCTCAAATTAAATCGTTTATCGCGTTATCATAGAATAATGGAATTATTGTGTTGTGATTATTCGATTAAATCCCACATATTGCACTTGTAAGGATTTGATAAAACGCATTACATTCATGTGTTCATCTATTAATTAGTGGAATTGTACCGCGAATGTTTGATTAACGGTAAATTAACTTTGTATGCATTGTTCATATAAGGGCTTTATCATTGTCTATATCGGGCCATATGAAAATTGACAATAAAAAATTTATTTAACCAGTTCACCAACTATTGAGATTTTCCAGGAAATTATTCATTCTGTCATGAATCACTAGAAAATTAACAATTCTGTTCAGACATTATTTTTAACAAATAAAGAAAATTCATTTAGTAAAAAACTGGATCTATTTTTGATTGTTTCTTCTTTCCCGCCATTCGGACGCCATAAATAACCTCCAATACACTTGGAATTTCCCCCAAATTTTAGGTTGACAATCCGGAAATATGATCACAGAATGGCGGGAAATTTAAACGAATATCGCGAAACAAATAAGTTAGAAGTTAGAACTTTTAATGGTACAGAATCTACATTATTTGGTAATTTTTAGTAGATGATTACAAGAAGTGAATTTTATTAGAAATCTATAATTGCGGAAGATTTACAACGAAAAGTTAATTTTCGATTGGATTATTTACAAGAGAAAGCACCGATGTATCGGTTCTCTCGTTCCTTTGATTTACAATCAGATTGGTTTTATTTATTGATAGGAGAGTGGCATCTCAACTTTAAAGATATCTTCAACATATCCGTTCTGCAGGGAAAATGGATAAGATGAAACATACATACACATCTAGTACTTATATGTATGGCACCCTAATGTATTCTTGATGACAAGATGAAACACGATACAGCTCAAGATGAAAAAGAGACCTAGTTCTTCTGTCATCATCAGCAACATCAGCGGTATCATCATCACCATTACCGTATGTTTTATTTACACTTACACATATGCACAAAACCATAACGGTGGATAGTTTTTCTTCTCCCGATTCAAACTAATCTAGAGAATGATTAATTCGAAGCCGTGAAGTTGAGCTATTTATTTAATTAATTGTTCTAATCCACTTTACTAATTAATGTTTTTGTTTGAATCTCCGAATTACAGGAATATTTATAAAAATTCAATGATACTGTTATAAAATCCAATTGGTGTGGTATTCTGTAATTTGAGACAAAATCTCCATCAATCATGGAGCTGTACACAAAATGTGTCATTCATTGAAGACATCTTAGCTAAAATTACACTTTGTTTTAAAAAATAGAATCCTAGCGTTATATTTTGATTATCCTCTATACGATCAGTAATAAATATGATCGATGGTATTGGAGATTGTTATAAGTCAGCTTACAACATTAAAGTCGAATAGGATTGATAAAACTTTGTTGCTTTGCTAAAGTTAGAAAGGCAAAACTTAAACTGTTCTTTGTAGAGTCAACTATAGTTGATTAATAAACTAAATATTGAAAATTCGATATTCTCTTAGAGTCTTACATAAATTAAAACTTTAAATTTCGTGTTAAACTCCAAGCTATAAGCTTAAATATTTATTAACATAACGAGTGTCAGAGTAATTAACTCGTATCGTTTACTATTCCAGACTTTAATTATATGATTAACGGACCAAACTAAAATTTGGCTGAGAGAACGATTTCTGCCCTATTTTTCACTCTAAAATAAAGTATCACAGCTTGTTGGAAAGAGCATTTCCAGCTTTAATACAATAATTGTACAATTTTGGGGAATTTTGTGGAAATTTTGAGTTATGGATGATAATGTAGATGCATTTTTTATGTTTCCACAAAATTCGGCCTAAATTAATTTATTTGTAATAAATATCGAGTTGATAACGAATTTCAAGTTGTTTCATTTGTGTTATATTTTGAATGATGTCCACTGCTTGATAATTTCTGATATCAGACAACCATTAAATTCCCTGAGTTTCAAATATTCTCCCTT
The DNA here is from genome assembly GCA_020740385.1 of Mylabris phalerata. Taxonomy (NCBI): domain Eukaryota; kingdom Metazoa; phylum Arthropoda; class Insecta; order Coleoptera; family Meloidae; genus Mylabris; species Mylabris phalerata. The sequence goes on from JAJEOX010000222.1 coordinate 1,464,631, forward strand.
TAAAAAAGAACCATCTTTGTTTAACAATTTCTCTCTTATTTTTTACTTTAAAATAAAGTGCTATAGCTCGTTGGAAAGAGCATTTCAAGCTACAAGACATGAATGTTACCAACTCGGAAAATTACATAGAAATATTGAATCATGGGTGATAATCTAGAAGCATGTTTTTTAAATATTTTTTCCATATAATTCTATATTAGGGCCTTCCAAATATGCAAGTTCTCCGATAGTTCCCCGGAAAATTGAAAAAATCCAAAAATTTCATAGTGGAGTCATAAGACTTTAGTTTAATGTGGAAAATAAAGAAGAAATTGTTGAACAAACAGTCCAATTTCTGCAACCTCAAAATAAAGCTTTAGTTTGAAATATTCTTCCCTTAACGATTTCTCCCTTATTTTTCACTCTAAAATAAAGTATTGCAGCTCATTCGAAAGAGTATTTCAAGCTGCAGGGCATGAATTTTATTAACTCGAAAATCTTTATGGAAAAACTGAGTTATGGACGATAATCTGGAAGCATGTGTTTTTTTATATTATTCCCACATAATTCTATATTCGGACTTTCCAAATATGTAAGAAATTCTCTGGAAAATTAAAAAAATTGAAAAATTCCATACTGGAGCCAGAAAATTTTAAATTAGTATGGAAAATAAAGAAGAAATTGTTGAATAAAGAGTGCAATTTCTGCAACCATTAACAGTTTCACATATTCTTACTTTAAAAGAGGACAATTTTTGTTTAACGATTTCTCCGTTATTTTTCACTCTAAAATAAAGTATTATAGCTCGTTGGAAAGAGCATTTCAAGCTGCAAAACTAGAAGTTTATTAACTCGGAAAATTTTATGGAAATATTGAATCATGGGTGATAATCTAGAAGCATGTTTTTTTAATATTTTGCCCATATAATTCTATATTAGGGCCTTCCAAATATGCAAGTTCTCCGATAGTTCCCCGGAAAATTGAAAAAATCCAAAAATTTCATAGTGGAGTCATAAGACTTTAGTTTAATGTGGAAAATAAAGAAGAAATTGTTGAACAAACAGTCCAATTTCTGCAACCTCAAAATAAAGCTTTAGTTTGAAATATTCTTCCCTTAACGATTTCTCCCTTATTTTTCACTCTAAAATAAAGTATTGCAGCTCATTCGAAAGAGTATTTCAAGCTGCAGGGCATGAATTTTATTAACTCGAAAATCTTTATGGAAAAACTGAGTTATGGACGATAATCTGGAAGCATGTGTTTTTTTATATTATTCCCACATAATTCTATATTCGGACTTTCCAAATATGTAAGAAATTCTCTGGAAAATTAAAAAAATTGAAAAATTCCATACTGGAGCCAGAAAATTTTAAATTAGTATGGAAAATAAAGAAGAAATTGTTGAATAAAGAGTGCAATTTCTGCAACCATTAACAGTTTCACATATTCTTACTTTAAAAGAGGACAATTTTTGTTTAACGATTTCTCCGTTATTTTTCACTCTAAAATAAAGTATTATAGCTCGTTGGAAAGAGCATTTCAAGCTGCAAAACTAGAAGTTTATTAACTCGGAAAATTTTATGGAAATATTGAATCATGGGTGATAATCTAGAAGCATGTTTTTTTAATATTTTGCCCATATAATTCTATATTAGGGCCTTCCAAATATGCAAGTTCTCCGATAGTTCCCCGGAAAATTGAAAAAATCCAAAAATTTCATAGTGGACTCATAAGACTTTAGTTTAATGTGGCAAATAAAGAAGAAATTGTTCAACAAACAGTCCAATTTCTGCAACCTCAAAATGAAGCTTAAGTTTGAAATATTCTTCCCTTAACGATTTCTCCCTTATTTTTCACTCTAAAATAAAGTATTATAGTTCGTTGGAAAGAGCATTTCAAGCTGCAAAATTGAATTTTATTAACTCGGAAAGTTTTGTGGAAGTACTGAGTTATAACTGATAATCTAGAGGCATGTGTTTTTTTATATTATTGTCACATAATACTATATTAGGATTTTCTTAAATTAGCAAGAAATTTTTCAGTTGGTTTGTAGTTTTCTAGAAAATGGGAAAAATTGAAAAATTCCACACTGGAGCCATAAGACTTTAGTTTAGTGTGGAAAATAAGGAAGAAATTGTTGAATAGAGAGTCCAATATCTGTAACCATTAATAAAGCTTCAGTTTCAAATATTCTTCCCTTAAAAATGGACACTTTTTAATTAACGATTTCTCCCTTATTTTTGACTCTAAGATAATGTATTATAGCTCGTTGGAAAGAGCATTTCGAGCTGCAAGACATGAATTTCATCAACTCGGACGATTTTGTGGAAATATTGAGTTATAGATGAAAATCTAGAGGCATGTGTTTTTTATATTATATTATTCCCACATAATTCCATATTAGAGCTGCCTTAAATTAGTAAAACTCTTAGGGTGGAAAATAAGGAAGAAATCGTTGAACAATTAGTCCAATTTCTAGTCCACCCCTTTAATTATCACGTGCACTTTGAAATTCCGCAACATTTATACAAATACACATTGCATATTGTAAATTTGCAATTCATTGAATCTCGAGTAGAGACCTTGCATATTGTTTCTATTCAATAAAACATTAGATGGTGTTCCGAACAGTCAACAATCACAAAAAATAATGATTGATGGCTTGTTAAATCTCTAAGTAATAAACTCAAGTTTCATCATATTGGTAAACTTAATCGATGCAATTCGCTATTCCGTAACCGATAACAACCCCAATTTCACATGTTTATTGGGGCAATTTTCGGCCGTTTTTTCTCGTTGATAGTACAAATAATATGCGGCTTTGCTTTAAGCTAGCTCGGTCGGTCATATACAACAACAATAATGATGAAATTACTGTTGTAGTTTTTGTCCAGTTATCATATTAATGTGATTTTTAATGTTGGACTCACTCAATGTTGGCGTTTTAAATTATGCAAATTGCGTTAGGTGTCGGTGATTAAATCCCACGACAAGTGTGCATAGAGAGTGGTGTGTTTAATATTACAATAAAACCACTATGTGTACGGTTTACTCGATATTATCTAGACATTGTTGTATTATCGGTAATTTAATCAAATTTATATCATTGATAAGATCAACTTACGAATCAAATTGCATCTTTGTTATCTCTGATAGATTGATAATAGCGAATTTATTCGAATTTCCCGATGTGGATGTTTTTATAATGTCGTTTTTCCACCAGAAACATTTCTGTCAATGGCTACATATCGATCGATTCCACCCCAAGTGTCCAACCAGATAATAGAAAGTCCCTCAAATTTCTTCTTGATAAAAATAGCTGTATTTCTCCAATACAGGTAGGCGATATATTGAATAAGTATAAAGAAGGTCAACAGCGTTTATCTTCGGTTCTTTGTATTGTTAAATTTCTAAAAGAGCCGTTCTATTCGCTACACACATTCACTGTTTAGCTTTTGTATTTTTATGTTCTTACACGATAACCAATGGTATTTGTATTAGATGCTCTATTCATTTATATAGAACGTCGTAAAATGGTAGCGATATCGTTTCCAATAAGCCATAAAAAATTTTAGTTTACAAGAAATTTCCAGAATAATCAAATTTGATTGAGGCTCTCGCTCAATTCTGCAAGACAGTGAAACTGAAATATCTCAAAAACGGTAGAAGATATCGAGATGGTAAATATCTAATTCGATTCTAAATACCTATCTTGATATTTCTGACCCTATAATGTTAGGAAGACCCGCTTGGGTTTTACAGAAATCACGAAAAATGGCGTTTTATACCGAAGAAAGTAGAACCAATGTAATTATTTCTATAATCAATTTTATAAATGGAATATAAGTAAAATAGATAGAGGAAAGTTGAGGCTACAATTTTGTCCGATAATCATTTCAATTTTCTTTTCCAGATTTCGTGAAAAAGCGCCCAAAGTAGCGCAATTTGTATAAACTTTTGCGCCTTAATCGTAACTTATGATTGGCCGGACGAAGTGGAAAATGGATGAATAGAACAGCAACAGTTTGTAATACCAAAGGTTTCTTTTATTTACTTCTAAATAAACGTTGATAATTACAAGTGAGCTTCGAATTTAATAAAATTCATTAAAAATACCACCGATCTAACCCATAATTTACACGGAAAATAATAACTTTCACTAATTGTGTTCACAGGTATAATTTAAAAGGGAAAAGTTTGGTATTTTGAATTCTTTCACCCGATTGAGGCTCAACGTAAAAAACCCCAATAATTCAACTCCTACGTGCAGTTTTTTGGATAATTATGGTGGTTTGAGTAACAGTTTGAACAGCCACATAGTAACGAATTGGTGATCATTTTTTGGTCTTTTTATTTGTTATTGTATTCAAATTTCTTCATTCGATTGTGGATTTCTTTAAATAAATCTACGCATCAGTTTCCAGTTGTCTGGTTTCATTTCAAAATTAACAATTTAATAAAAGTTTGGCTGATGACTAATTATTAAAGTTGTAAAAGTTGAGTAGACTTTAAGTGAATAATAAAGTAGAAAGTTTTGCTTGTTTATTGTTTATTTTTAATGTATAATAGAGTACAAAATTGGATTAATATTCCAATATTTATTCTAAAAGTTTACACTTTATATGAAAAAACCTATTGACGAGCAATTTCGAAGAGTATTCTATGGATTTATGAGAAATCCCTGAAGATTATTTTGATAAGATTAGGATCCTCTGGGGATTGGATGATATCAAACCTAACGAATATGCAGCAATTTCAGCGAGGAGTTTACTCTTTAGATTTAGAAAAAATCCAATAATACAGCCGAGATTGAGCGTTGTACTTTGAAATGCAAAATCATTCGCCTCCCTGTCTCAACCAGAGTTTCTCAATAGACGGCTCGGAATCCTTACTGGTTAAAAGGGTCATTTTACATGTAATTTTTCACTCACTACACTTTTGTTAAAATCAGCAATCCTCAAAGAGACATTAGGGAATTTGAGGATATTAGGAAGAAAGTTTGAAAAACACTGCCGTGGACTGTTGAATTTACTCAATGTTTATTTATTTAGAGAAAAGTAATCTTATAATACGTTATTTTATCAAGGAGTTTTTTGAGTAAATAAAGGGAGGTGAATGACTGGTCACATTTTAAATATTCTCTGTGTTTATAATTCGAATTGCCAGCTCGGTAGATTTCCACTTTATAAACTTTGCGCCACTACAGCAACTCATTTAATGTATTCCAGTATGAAATTGCTATATTGAAGCACTCTGAAATAAATAATCTAAACAGATTATAAACATTTAATTTAAACGACAATCTGTTTCTTTTACCGATTTGTATATAAACCGCTATTGAAATTGCCACGGGGGAACTACCGATTCCTGTTTTATATACGTGACTATATTCATCTTGCCGTTTCTGTTGGAAATTTGCATAACGAAGATAGAAAATTGATTGGATCACTACGGAAAATCCAAAGGTACTATAGCCTAGGAAATTTTATTGTGTGCGTGATAAAGGGTGAGAAAACTTTAGAAGGGTCGGTCACTAACGACATAACTAGTGGTGGTTGCACGTATTGATAACATTTCTCACATACAAAGATACTGAAGTTTGAATATTTTCGTGAATTTTGTTTCCCGAATGGAAATTTAATGGGTTTTCAATAATTGATATTTATTTAGTCGGTGTGTTGAATCCAAGATTTACATAAATTGCAATTTAATTCAGATCTCCAACAAAATATTGATTCTATTATTCAGATAAAGGAGTTTTTCTAATTGGGTTTTGATAAGATTAAATTCTATCTATCTATTAACTGACATTATCCCCAGCTTGGCCATTTAAGCACACTAATAACGTGGATTAGAGAAAAATCGATAATTTCACTGATTTAATAGCCGAAAGAAGAAGAAGAGAATGTTGTATAAGTTCGAGATGGGGTTAATGGATTCTTGTACGATAAAAATTAGTAGTCATAACGTGTGAAGTGGAACATAACATGGAAGCTAAATATCGACCTTCGAGTTAAAAGGCCGGAAACTTTAATGAAACAACACCACCACCTGAACTTTCTGCACAACTTCAAAATAAACTTGTATTAAAACATAAAATAAAAGTCGTTTTACGGTCCATCTACCAACAATAATCAAATTTTCAATCAAACTGTGGCTAAATTGAAAGTTTCCAAGCATGCACGTTTTTCTTTCACCATATTACCGTATTCATAAAGTAAATATTTGCCTTTAATAACGCCATAAAGAATATTTTAAGAATAAGTAACCTCTATTCAAATTATTGACATTGCATTTTTTATATGTAATTTTGATGAAATTGTATCATTTCGAATTTCACGATTCAATATTGTTGGATTTGTTCCTGGGGCTCGTGGGCTTTGATGTTGGCAGAGCACGGGAGTAAAAAAGGCGAACTTAAGGGGATGTGTATTTGTAGCGAAGACTACCAATTTCAAAGTATTGTTGAAGTTTTTCCTGTTTATGTACAGCTCGTGCACGACTTTTGATGGTTTTTTTTCTCGTTTAAGAAAGCTCCTTAGCATCGCTTCAATCATGGCGAGTTTGTGTTACACATTTTCCAGAAACTGACTCTTTTCGATTTTGTCTACGAAAATATATAGTGGATCAAGATTATGAGTTCCTATTGCTATTTATTTGTTTGTTTTTGGTCTTCTTTGTGACTTAACTGTATGATTCTTCAATACATGTAGCATTTGTGCAAACATTTCGATTTGCGGCTTTGTTTCTAGAGGTTTTTCAACATTGTAGTATCGAATATACGAAAAGAAGTGGTTGCAACTTATAGACAAAGAGAGATGGTATAGGTATGCATCCTATATACCTATAAACCTGCTAGAATGTTGTTGAATCCTGAACAACTCTGAGAATTCGTAATAGGGACGCATGCGTTAAATCAAAAGTGGAGAGAATCTGCACTGTTCAGCTTCCCCAGGACCAGTCCCGGACCAACATTTATCGCAGTGGACTGTGTTTATTGTGTCAATAAGGCGTCGCGACGTGTACCAATAAACAAACAATTTTCGTAAAAATAATAAAGCCGGAAGAACGATTCTCTTAGAAAACTAGCGTTTTTTCAACTAACAATAAACATCAATCTTTATTAAAAAAAAAACAAATCCTGAAAAATTGCTAATAAAAACAGGTACGTCTAACTATTCTGCATGTCATGTTGTGTCATGTCGGGATTTGCGCTGAAATTTCTGAAATGTTCCATAAACACGCAATGTTGTTTATCGAAATTTCAGTGAAAGTGGCATGCATGTGGCACAATCACTGTCACAACTTCAACATTTTTCACAAAAACACCGATTTCGATGATAACGGTTTGTTTTTTTTTTCATTATTCTTCCCTGTGCTGTGATATTTCCACAGTTTCAACAAATTCAAGGTAATCACATGGAAGATAACGCCTTTACATTGTTATTTTCCAACAGAGAATTGATCATATTTCAACCGATAATAAACGAAAGAAACAAGAAGTAAGATTAGAAAACTTGGCGGAAATTTCGTCTACTACGAAATTTAATCAACTGTTGCACTAAATTAGATCTAAAGGGATTTAGTTTTGCCAAATTATAGATCCAATTGTAGAATTTCATTTTTTAAACCCAACTCATATACGAAATTATTCGAGTTAATAGAATTTTTGCATGAACAAATTGGAAATTCCGAACGGTCACTTGCAGCAGAATTTCTAATTAAAATTCTACAAGTCAATCACAATAAGAAACGAATTCGTTTCAATTATAAATCCGCATATTTCAATAGTTTTATTGCATTTATTTTCGGGAATCACACCGGAATTTATGCGAGTTATTTCATATATATTCATGATAGATTGTGTCTTCTTCCTACCTACATTCGAATAATATTCGTAATATATTTCCGTGTTATTTATTTATTTTATTCCGTATACAAACACAGGTATAAGTTTAATATGTTTGAGCGATTCGGGTGATGTATGGTTGAATAAATTTTTGTCAAGTATTATGCTCGATTGCATATTGGCGATATTCCAGGAATTGCTTGTTTTCAAAAACCAAACGCGAATTATTTTTAATCCTTTTAATAATCGATACTTCCGGCCATGTAGCGGCACAAAGAATCATCAAAGCAACTTTAGATAAGAGTGTGGAAATTTCCTTTCCCGCACTCGATTAAATCAACCGTTTTTTCTAATGTTTGTTAGGAGTAAACTTTATTTTTAATCGTCTTAATAATTGATACTCCTAGCTAGTGACATCAAAAAGCAACTTTAGATAAGAATGTGGAAATTTGCTTTCCGACACTCGATTAAATCGGCTGTTTTTTCTCCAATGTAAACTAGCCTTTGTTGTCTGTTGGCAGTAAACATCGGACGAGTCTCTCATCATCATTTACATATAAATTAATGTTTGATTTCGCTAAAATTCAACAATTACAACCGAATAAGGTTGTAGCCGATTAACTGCTCCTCGACAACAACAAAAAAGATGGTCCCAGACAGTCCATATTGGACGTTATTTCTATAGAAATTCAACATTTTACTGTCCACTTGTTGCCAAATTCTATTGTCGTCCTGCCGCCATATATGACGAGATTAGCTATCTGTGGGAATTATAAGGGAAACAACAAGAGAATATCTAAGTGTCTGTCAATGGGAACAAATTATAGCCGTCGGTGGAGATTTTACTGGGAAAACAGATGTCTATATATGAGAAACAAGCAGAATAAATTAGTAATTTATGATCAAACCGAGCTTCAGGACTGATTTACAATTAGGCTAATTTTAGTTATACAGAATCGCCTAGGGGTGCGACAGGTGTACCGAAATTTCTACCAGGAAATAAATAAGGGTTTTTTAGGGGTTTCAACTCTAAATTCTTATGGAAACTCTTATTTGGCGAGCGATTTTTAAAATATAAGGATCGATAGGACCCATGGAGTTCATTTGGAAGTTGGTCAAAAAACGACAGTTACATAAAAAAAATCGGGGGGTGATTTGCTTTTCTTCTAGATTTCTATAGAGAGAGATGGGGAGAATTGGCTAAAACGAGCATTTTTGGCCAACTCCCAGTTGAGATGCGAGTTGCTAATTTTGCCAAAGAGGAGTTGAGAGTAGATAATAATCATTAGAGATTGTCTCTTCAATTGGATTTATAATTGAAAGTCAACCACATAGTAGAGTGAATCGAATCGATAGGATAGAGAAAAATGTGTTGTACATGTTATTGATTCTGGGATTAAACCCACAATATTGCTGTTGCGATAAAATAATGTAAATATTTACATATAAATTAATGGTATTTACTGTAAGTTCAATGAATTTGGGTTTTATTAAATACTAAACATTCAACATCATGTTGGTAGATTTACATAAAAAATGGAATAAATTTAAGATTATATCTCATCTGTTAGCACACTTAAGAGGGTGCTATTTTGAAACTGCCTTAAATTCAAAAATTCCTCTCAAAGTTTAGAAATATAGTTTCTCTTCTATATCAGGAGTATCGAGAGGTGTAAGCTGCGCTAAATTCAAAATTTTTGTACACTATCATCTCCATCCCCCTCAAAACAAAATTTGGAGGAACTAGCACCCTTGTTGTAGAATTTTAAGATTTCTATATAAGAAATTTTCTCAATATCAAGAGATTTTAATTTATTTGATTCCAATAGGTACTTTAATAGTTACACTTTAGTCCAAAATTTTGTTTTATTTTGAAAATATTCCAACATTCTAGATAGTTACACAACTGGTCCACAATTTTAAGATTTTATTCAGAAATTTTGTTTTTTTAGAAATTTGAAAAAAATAACTTTACATTAAATTCAAGAGTTGTCACTGTTTTATTTGATTCTATAGCAAAATTTCAAAACAATTTGGCACTTTTAATAGAAAATTTCAAAATTTGAGTGATATACTTTGCTCTATAAGTTCTTTTCGGTTAAAATTTCTTTTATTAAAGGTCAATGATTTTGATAAAGTGATAAAAAATGGAATAAATTTAAGAGTATAACTCATCTACTAGCCCAGTTAAGGTGTTTGTCGCTATTTCTGCCTCATTATTCCCAACATAACTCCACTATTTTAACTTAATTCTAATTGGTAATATCGTTAATGGGACATCAATATTCAAGCAGTAAGGCTTTAATGTTAGAATAGTATTATCATCATATCGCACAATATAGTGAGCGTTCACAGCCGAAAATTTGAGTAACTAGCGCGAGTAAATTAATCGTCACAATACCTAAAAAAAATGTAATAAGACTCCAGTTGCTGCTTTATATTCAGACAGTTTAGCGAATTAAAATCAACATCTTGTACGTGATTGTTTCGAACTGGGATTAGTTGGAATTCACTGAATTTTAAACGTGAGCCTCGAAATTAATAAGCAATATTTGTAGCGAATTTCTGGATATTTTAAAGGAATAATCGAAAAGACACCCGACTAATCTACAATCAACAGTTTTACACTTTGTTTAGAATGAAATTTCCCGTTTTAAATGCAATTCAACACCGGTCTAAGTATTCTCCAATTATAATAGTAAAGTTTTTTTATCGGAAAACTTCAAGTTGCTTGTGACCTAGTTACACTAGGATGGCTCGTTTAAGAGGACTATTGTTGGATATTTATTATTACTTGGTTTTTTCTTGCTTGGAAAAACAATAGTAAAGGATGTGTTGAAGTAGATAAAAAGGGTTGTTGTTGAATAATAGAAACTTGTATAGAATAAATGTGTAATTTGATGAAGTTCGAGCACATATGTTACAATAACAATCAAAATTTTTACAACTGTTATTTTTGATTGATCTACTCTGAATAATAAACTCAGATGCTAGAAATAACACGAAACAAGTTTGATTTAACACCAAACAACTTTCAGTATAAACAAGTCGATGATAAAAATTCAAACCAATATCATATTTTTACATAGTTTGTTGCAAATGGTAAGGCGATTTGTTATAATGTTATTGTTGGAGATTATTTTTATTGTCACTCGTTGTCAGTTGTGTGAAACGAATTTTTATCGTTTCCACAAACTTTTTGATTCGTTCAAATCAAACAAACAACGTACTGGGAAGTTTATAAAACGAAAAAATAATTCGTATAACTATCTTTACAAATTAACGATGATCGAATAATTCGATTTTATGTCAGAAATTAGAGTAGAATCGGCGATTTAAAAAAGGGCTCCTGTTCTTGAATTTTGAGAATCCTGTGCGAAAATTTTTGCCTTATATCAAGACGTTTTGTTAGTTGATGCTTGAATAGAGCAAGATTGAGCAAAGCATTTTCTGCACCTAAATTAGAGCCTTTTACCTTTTTTACGACAGAGATTTTTCAAATTTATTCTAAGCGTTAAAGTTCACTCTAAACTGGATTAAAGTTACATATTCCTAACCCACATCGACTAAAATTGATGACAGGATGAAAATGTTTGAAAAATTGCGCTTAGAATTGAGATTTAATCGGCTATATCGTTTGTTGCCCTACATATTTGAGAATTTGTTCATTTTTATATCAGAAATTTCATTTTATACCACGAATTTTCGATTTATTTTACTTTAATGGGAATTTTTGAAAAAATTTAGCCCTTTTGGCCAGATATTTTGTTGTATTTTCAAAAAACACAATTCTAGATAGTGACAATGAAGCAAAATTTGAAAAAGTGGGACTTATTAGAAAATTGATTAGTTTTTCTTAATTTTTAGAATATCTTAAGAAAAATATAAACTGTTGGCACAAATTCGAAAAATTACAAGATCAGTCCAAAATTTTGAAAGTTTAATAAAAATGTTGCTGTTTTCTGAGAAATATTGCAGCACTATCAATTACTATAATCAAAATATGCAAAAACCAAACACTTTTAATTTATATCAAAGAATTTTTACTATTGTAAGCCAATTTAGCACTTTTAGTGTAAAATTTCAAAATTTGTATAATAAACTTTCTATCACTTGAATTCTTTTCGGTTAAAATTTAATAAAGCAGGAATTTAGGTGAGATATGGAATAACTCATTTTGTATTGGGCCAATGCAGCAAATTGGCTAAAAAGTTGCATTTTAAACCTCAAATCAAGCTCAGAAGAACTAAGCTTGAAGAGTTAGCTCAAAAATTCTCGTAAAATCTAAAAATTTCTCCACTTTTGACAATTCAAGAATGAATTTTGTTAAAAATTGTAATTCCTTCGACAAAATGTTTAAGAAAAATTAGCTCCAAAGCAAATCAAAAGAGTTTTCTAACAATATGGCAATTCATTTGAAAATTGCGTTAGAAATCAGTGACTTTTAACATTTTGTCTGAAATCCTGACCAATTAAAAATTTGTAATTTGCTCTATTTAATTGTTCAGCAAAAGTTTTTTACGCGTATTTTACTAAATAATTAAGTCGTTTCGACTCTGGTCTAGTTTCACTCAACTATTAGCATTAAAATTTGAAAAAAGAGCAATTGAAATAGATGACTTTGACCCAAATAATATCCATTTTAATCCCCTTGAATCGTTATCTGTGTATTTAATTATAATTTCATTAAATCTGGGTATATTTTTTCAAAACTCTTATAATAGTTTTGAAACAGGTACTGAAGCTTACAAAATACTTAAACTCGCTATAAATACACAATAAATAGGTGAGTCCAAGCTAAAGTAAAAGAAGAATAATTACAGCCATAAATCAACGATATTCACGGCTTGTGTAAATAATGAGGACATTAGATCATCGAAATAAACTACGACATCTCATCGACAGCTATTTAAAATGCGCCATCGATGACACTATAAAAAATATCACTGGAATTTGTCAAATTATCCACCTGTGATGTGAATTTCACTGATCATTATCGACACTTTCTGTTGAGATGACTCGGCGAATTTCTCCACTTTTGTTTCTTTACGATTTCTGTTGAAATTGTAGCAAAATTCCAGCTTTGTGTACGGTTTTAGTAGCGAACAAGATGACCTTATTGTTGGTTAAATTCAAATTCAGTTATACTCCTTTGATACAATTATAATTCAGTTATTATAACCCTGATTAGTTGATTACTTTGGAATGATCAAAGGTGATTCGTTTAGGAATTGGTTCAATATTAGCTGGTGCTAATTGAATTTCGGTATTATTAAATTTAAATACAAGTGTTGTTCTTCTAGATGACTGAAAATTCGATTTATCCATCAAACTTTCGAGTGTTACCGAATCTATTTTGAAGAAGCCGGCAACTATCGCTTGCCCACTTTTCAATTTGTCTAATAGCATAAATCAGACATAACAGACGAATATCCTTGGATTCTAGCCAGGATTTAGTTATTTTTGCAAACTTATCTGGTTTGAACATAAAACACCAGTACACACATGCATAGTAGCATTTTTCTTCATTACTTTTTCTGTCGTTAATTTCCTTCAACTTGTCACAAATAATAATAATCGTGCACTTTTCTAATTCGCCAACATTAAGATAATTGAACCGGAATTCTTGTTATTACTATTTTCAGTAAAATTCTGGTATTAGACGATATCATCATCATTGTCAACATTGGATAGGACTGCAATCTAGATGCCATCAAAAACATTACACTGATGACCGTTGTCACAATGTTAGCTTGTAAATAATGGCGTTCTTTAATAAAGCTAAAATGCTAATGTTTACTAGAGCTGTGCGGAAAATAGAAGGACAAAAAGGGCACGGCACGACATACATTTATTATGGACTGTAAAGATAAATAAGGAGAATGCAGTTAAGTGGAACCGATTTTTTAACGCCGAGACTGAGCCATTTGACAAAATTAAAATTCGTTTAAATACAGGAAAACTGCGCCCGGGGTTGTTTATTCGTCGTATTCAAGTCAAGAATTCAATTTGGATTATTGTACATCGACGATAAGCTCAAACCGAACGAAAATGACAGCCTTATTTCCAGAAATTTCTCCGGTCCCTAAATGTACGGGTTGTTCTAGGGAATCATTTGATTTGGGTACAAAATTCCGCAAATCTTGTTACTACAAAAACCTGTCCTTTACATGCAGATTAATAAATTATATGACCGAAAATGTGCTTTAACCGCCCAACCATTATGGGTGATTTTTTTCAATAGGTCCTGCACGAAACGGGTCAGCGATCTTGTTAAGTCTTTATTTTTTTCCATCCCTAAAACCGGCCGGCTTTTTATTAACAAAATTCAGTAGAATTATTGTAGCCAGAATTGAATGGTTTGTTCATTTAGATGAAAAATTTCATGAAAATAAATAAACAAGGCCAGTGGAAGATTTCTTGCAAATGGAAGTTTCACGAAAATGATGTTTCTCTCTTAAGGCAAACCGCCAAGTGCACTCTGTTACAACGGTTTTTACGCATTAATTTTAATGAATTTAATCGTGAACTCTCTAAAAGATCTCAGCGTTGGCCGATTTCTCTATTTCTGGGAAATCTGAGCGAAATATCCACCATTCTATATACCAGGTGGTCGATTCAAAAGTGTATATTTTAAAGATATGTCCTATTATTAGTGAGCTATTTAGAGAATTCTTTAAGGATTTGTGAAGAAGCCCACAAAACAGTTTAGCAAGAGTTGGAGCCTTTAGCTCATGTGTGCAGTTGACTGCTCAAACAAAACGTGCCTTGAGTGACTTCCCGATGAGTTACCCAACTTTTGCTGGAATATTTGCCGAATCTTTAAGACAGGAGTTATCTTTAAACTATATAATTTTGCTTATCTGTATTAGATTCAATTTAGGGTTGCTAGTTTTCGATTTCTATTAAGGCGAGTTATTGGGATTTACAGCAAATTTCATGATCTTTAATGTATAAGTAAAGCTAATCTAATTGTTAAATTTGGTAGTTAAATTCGATACTTCAAGCTAAAATTGTGTCAAGTTCAGTCTTAAAACAGCGTATTTTTTTTGTTACAGGAAGTGGTAGATCATTTTTACAACACAGTAGCGTCTATAAAAGAAAAACAACTTGAAAGTTTATCCAAGAAATTGGACGAGACTTCTTCAGTTCATTTCTCCTTCAAGTAACTGGAGCTGTTATCTCTCAATACGATCGTGTATTCCTGAAAACATTAAGTTTTTAATGTAATTATTGACCTTTATTAATTATCGTGCTTTAATCGGTATTATTAACGTATAAATTCATGTCTGAGTGTTTATTATAAATGATTTAAAAGCATCGGTGTCGGTTTTGTAGAAGATTCTTGAAGACGGCTGTTTAAATAGAAATCAGTGTGGCGTGGTCTGACGGTGAACTTATGGATTTAGATTGTGATACCGGCGAAGAAATTATGAAATCAGAGGAAGAAATGGGACGAGATAAACCATCGGCTACAAATAACACAACTAACCATAACCATTATCCAAGTGAGTAGAATTAATTTAGATAATAATCGTTCTTTTGGGTGTTTGTTTTTTTAAATAATTTAACAATTCTTGAAAGTCTTAATTAAATTTATTCAAATTTTACGAGCTCGACAAAGATGTGGTGACGAGACAATTGTCTTGCGAAACTGAGTAGATTTTCTAGTATTATAACAAAACAATACACATCTAACACTAGTATGGTTTAATTACAAAACTTGCCACCTAGCCAGGATCTGACACGAGGAACTAGAATCCTTTCATCATATTCTTTAAACAATGTCGACAATTGTGAATGTTACAAAACAAACCAAGAGTTTCTTCTTTATTGAATCAACGTATAATTAACACTGGCTCAGATGTTGCTTATCAAAAACAAAACTACCCTCTTAGTAATTTTAGATCACGATTGAACTTGATCGTGAAATATAATTGTCGAATGAAGTCGAACGATACTTGGTAATTGTAATAGAAGCTGTAAAAATGTTGTGTGAATAAAATGTTGCAGTTACAGTTGTGCCGATCTCAATTTCTGTTGTTGTATTTATGAAGTTACAGTGACTTTGAAACTACTTTAAAAACATTATTGCAATGAAGCGTAGAACTGTAAAAATCGGTACCTGTGACTGTGGAACTTGTGCAAAATTTGGCAGTTTTGTTTTTCTTTCTGGATGTTTTTAATCTACCGGAAATTATATGAGAGAAATGCGTTGAAATTTGAATATTGATTATCAATATTTAATAATCCATATCTTGCTGGTTTGATGAGATGTTGGAATGGATGTAATAGCATTAAAAAGAGAATTCTAAGAGCTTTTTTATTCAAAAAAAAAAAAACTAATTGAACTCCGAGTTACAGAAGAAAATTTTGGAGTATATGTTCCTTTATATTTTCTCTTATAACCTAGGAAATCGGATTTTCCATTGATTTTCTTGTAGTTTATAGCAAATTGAAACAGTTTCGTCAACCTGCGAGAAATTTTCTAATAAGTTTGTTAATTTTCTGAAAAATTGACAGAAATTAAAGGGCTCACGTTACATCTTTTCTTTTGGCTCGCTGTTTAAAAAATGGCAATTTTTAATAATCGATATCTTCCTTATTTGATAAGATACAATAAAGAGTTTAGCAGCGTTAGAAAGGGCATTTTAAGTAGTATCTAAGGTTCATTTTGTTTCAAAAAATTCTAACTAAAAACTGAGCTACAGAGGAAACTTTTGAAATACATGCTTTTTCTTAATTTTTTCATATTTCCTCCTACAACTTGGTAAATATTAGGGATTTTCCAATGATTTTCTCACAATTTATAGTAAATTGACAGAGTTTTTGACAACTTGTAAGAAATTTTCAATAGGTTTGTTAATTTTCCCAAAAATTGACAGAAATTAGAGGTCTCACGTTACGTCTTTCTTTTTGATTCGCTCTTTGATAAATTCCAATTTTTAATAATTGATATCTCCGTTGTTTGATAAGATACAGTAAAGAATTTAGCAGCATTAGAAAGAGCATTTTAAGTAGTATCTAAAGGTTTATTTTGTTTTAAAAAATTCTAACAGAACAGTCAGCTAAGGAGGAAAATTTAGGATTACATGCTTTTTCTATAATTTTTTTTATATTTTCCCGTATACCTTAGCAAATATTACGGATTTTCCAATGATTTTCTTGCAATTTGTAGTAAATTGAAAGAGCTTTGTCAACCTGCAAGAAATTTTTTAATAGTTTTGTTAATTTTTCCAAAAATTGACAGAATTTAGAGGCGCCCACGTTACATCTTTCTTTTTGATCCTCTATTTGAAAAATATCAATCTTTAATAATTAATATCTTCCTTGTTTGATAAGATACAGTAAAGAATACAGCAACGTTAGAAAGAGCATTTTAATTAGTATCTAAGTTTTTTTTTTTGTTAAAGAAAATTCTAATTGAATACTGAATTACAGAGGAAAATTTTTGAGTAGATGTTTTTCCTAATTTTTTCCATGTTTTTTCCTTATAACTTGACAAATATTACGGATTTTCCAATAATTTTCTCGAAAATTATAGCAAATTAAAAGAGCTTTGTCAGTCTGCAAGAAATTTTCCAATAGGTTTGTTAATTTTCTGAAAAATTGACCACAATTACAGGACTCACATTACATCTTTCCTTGTGCTTCGCTATTTGAAAATTTTCAATTTTTAATAATTGGTATCTTTCTGGTTTGATAAGATACAGTAAAGAATTTAGCAGCGTCAGAAAGAGCATTTTAAGTACTATCTAAGGGTCTGTTTGTTTAGAAAAAAATACACTAAACACTGAGCTACAGAGGAAAATTTTGGAGTGCATGCTTTTTATTAATTTTTTTATATTTTCCTGTACAACTTAGCAAAGATTCTAAGTTTTCTAAAAAAAATTACAGAAATTGGAAGGCCTACATGATTTTTTTTTGATTAAAAAATACCAAATAATAATCGATAATTTCTTTGTTTGATGACATTCTTTGCAATGAATAAGGCATGTTAGAGAAAGCATTTTGAGGAGTATCATAGGGCATTTTTGTTTTGCATCGATAAAATTTTAAGCTACAGAGAACAATCTTGAAGCATGCGTTTTTTTGTATTTTCCCCTATAAATTAGGCAATATTGTCAATTTTCCAATGATTTTCTCACAGTATGTAGCAAATTGAGAGCATTTTTCCAAACTGTCAAATTTTTTTAGTAAACTTATTAGATTTTCAGAAAACTGACAGAAACTTGATTTTTTCTTTTGAATCGGTGTCCTGAAAAATTGCGCTATTTATTATCAATATTTCGCTTATTTAATCGTATGTTTTAATGATTATAATAACACTAGAAAGAGTATTTTAAGGAGTATTTGAGAGCGTTTTTGTATTGGAAAAATTCAAAGGAACACTGAGTTACAAATATTTTGTTACAATTTTTTGATTTTGTGCCCTATAATTTAGCCAATATCGATATTTTAAAGATTCATAAATTTATTGCAAGCTTTTTATTTCCATTTCCGTTTCCATTTCTTTAAGATATATAAAAATGCTTCCAAATCTGTTTCCATTATGGTACTTCATTAGATTTCCAGTAAGTATGGCTGAAATTTCCCGCGAACTACAATAAAAGAAGGCAGACTTTACATTAGAAAAAAAAACAAACACATTTTCTAATATCGTTTTACTTTTTTTCGATCCACTAAAGTCTTATAAAGTTTCTGTATAAACGCCTGCTTTAATAATCCCACAGGATTGATTCGCTTGTTGGCTCATTTTTGTCAAAAAAGAACTTACTTTGACAAACTTTATTATGTACGTTCTGTTTCTGTTAAGATAATGAAAACCGTCATTCAAAATTTAAATAATTGTCGTAGGAGCAACGAAGAGATATACAAGAGGGAAAAAAGGAGAGATAGTAGGGAGCACATCTGTAGTCGGGTTTAAATTAAATTTCAAAATGTGTAATACACCTACCTTTACGTTAGTAGCGCCTCCACCAAATTTACGTTAGGAATTAAATGGATGACTTGAAAGCTGATGTGTTTCAGTTTATTTTTTCCATAGCCGCTCTAACAACCGATATTAAAGTAAGTGACAGTACACCATCTGTTTCCGACGATTATTATCAAAAAACTTGACTCTACTGGAAGAATAGTGGTGGTAAAGTTGGTTTTAACGTGAAAATTCGGTCGAAATTAGTTTCACTTTTATCTATTTCGATATAAATTGAGAAGAGTGTTGTAGACAATTCTGAATCTTTTATAAGTTACAAGACAGAGTCGGCGGTTATGATTTATGGCATTGAAAGTTTCGTAATGATTTGTGAGCGGCTTTTGGACGCATCTGACACTAATCTCGAATGGAAACGATAAAACTGTTCCAACCATAAATCGCACGTTTTCCAAATGGAACTTTCAGTTTTAATTAATTGACAAAGAAACGTAGTCGTCAAATTTAATTTGATTGCAAACTGATCAAAATAATAAAAAAGAAGCCGTCAATTCATTAGAAATGCCCAGAAATTCATAATGGAGAGTAATAATTCAGCTTGCTCTTGATAGATTTCAGGTGAAGCCTTTTTTGTACGTCGTGCTACTAATGAAAATGTTCAAGTTTCAGTTAATCAACGGTCTCTTGAGTGCTTTTCAATTAATACGAAAAAAATGCGGTTACAGTATTCCAACGTTGGAACAAAAAATTCCAAGATACTTGAATCAATTCGGTGTGGTTTCATGGAAATTGCCACATCTATTCGAATAGTCAAACGTGTGTGTCGATAGAGTTGGTTCTGTCCATCGCCTTTAAATTATTGAAAATTTCCTGAAAGCTCGATATTTTATAAAATTTAATCGAATTACTTTTAACAGTTTTCTCTATATGAAATATTGCGGCTCTACTTTATAGACTCATTTTCTTGATCAAGACGAAAAATAATAGAATTTTAAGCGTATTAATCGTCAATTCGAAAATATTGCAAACTTTACAACTTTGAATGTACATTGACCTTAATATATGATCAAAGTTTGTCGGTATTAACTGGCATCGTTTTACACTGCCGGGTCTCAAATTGCGACAATCCTCGCCGGACTAAATTGCTGTAATGGTTGAACAAATTCGACCAATTTGGTTAACATTTACATCATCTTAACATCGTGTAATTTCAGCCTTTGAAATCTACAACTTCCAAGCACATAATCCCGATACTGTCTCCATATGGGGATAGATTTTTTGTTGGAAAATCGTAACATTTGTTTGGCTCTAGGTGCTGTAAATATTAAATTGATTTTCCAGCAGATTTATGGCCGATCTGATGGATCTTTATGTTTTTATACAACAAACCGTATATAATTTTTTTTCAGAAGATAACATATTGGCCTCATCTTCTATAGAGCTTTAAAAAACGGCTTTATCGCTGCTTACATCGACGCTTTTCTTGACGCGTCCACTAAATCAAAGCTCAATTCAAATGAATTAACTGCGACAATGAATCTGATTATCGCTTTTTATCAAAGTTTCCCCAAAAATTTACTTTAACAGACTCGAATATTTATTAGATAATCGTTTCTAACGATGATGGTTAGATTGTGCAAAAGAAAATCTAATTAGTCTGCTGAATTGATCGTTAAAATTCGGCTAGAAGGATCAACACAACGAAATTAATTAAAATATGAACGAAAGAATGGCGAAGAAGAATGAACGTCTAGAAAAAAACTGTCTGTTTTAACTCAGATTTAATCGAAATATGGGGAGTGTTGTCATTTAATCATTTTTTAAGCAAATTACAGACAATTTAATTTAGACTGTTGAAAGTTAGGAATTATTTACAAAACTAATACTCTATTGAATTTTAAAGAATCTAATCAAAGTTTCAATATATAAACGATAAAAGTGCAGGAAATTGGATTTCTTGCAGCATACACGACTGCGAGTAATTCCATCATTGTGTCGTAATAGATTTAAAATTGAATATCGTCAGTCATTCACAACAGAGACGATTGTTTTATTCAATAAATATGGAAAAATTCCAAATCACACATTATTTGAGCCCCAGAAATGTCTTGTTACTCGTACAACTATCGAGAAATTGTTAAAAGTATTGTTAAAATCGAATATTCCGCCCTTTTACACCGTCAAGTTTCGAAGCGAACAAAAGACCTGTACACGCGGAAAAATTGCAGAATATTAACCTGTTCTTGATTCCCTACAATATTTATCATCATTCAAAGAACGTACAATAGTTGAAAGTGAGACATCATCGGTAAAGCTTGAATTTCGTTCAAAGAAAATAGATAGAAAATAACAACAATGTACGTGTTCTGAACTAATGGAATCCACAGTGCTGAAATTTCAGTTGTCTAGTTGTCACAAGGAAATTAGTCGCAATTCACACAGTATTTTACGTGTCGATCTTACCAAGAAGTCGGCGAAATTGGACACAATTTTACTTTATTTTCGTCTTATTAACAAATTTCTATAGAGAGAGCATAGAAACATAATTAGAGCTTTTAAACTTGTTCGAAGATCTACAGGAGGCCAAAACTAATTACTTTAGTTCTACAACTAATTTGAAAGAAGGAAATTAGCGTTACCTAAATATTCCAAGTTTGAGCTTCCAGTTGTTTTAGAAGTCGAATTTTTAAAATTACAATTTTATATTTTTTGAACTTTACTCTTATTATTTGAGTTGAAGTAAACAAACTAGAAACTTTACCAGTTCTGGATTGTTGATAAGTTCGGAGAGTTGAACAATAAGACGATCAAAAAGCATAATTTCGTGATAATTGTAGCAACTGTAAGCAAAATCCTTCAATTCGAGACAATTCGAGCAATAAGATGAAGATTGCCTGTCGAAAGCTTAAATATAATTTTTTACGATTCAAGAGTTATTTTTATTAAAATAAACTGAAAACAGAATAATTAATTCAACGTTTTTGTAATAAAGTAGAAAGACAAACAATAAATTGAATTTTTCAAAGGATAATTCGCTGCCTTTGGAGCGTTTCCTGTTCCGTTGTCGTTTAAAAATTGAAGATACTGAACGCTTCTTCTATTATCCACTTCATTTAAAATCGTTCTACATAAGTTCTTAAAGCCTTTGTCGTCCATGGACGTCTAGTCGAACAAATCTCCTATTTCCGTCTGTTCCATTCAACTAAAACACAAAAAAACTAATTATACAAGCGGATCTATTTCACGATTCTGATATTTACTCATAGTTGTATTGGGAGAGAATTTAAATTTCTTCTAGTTATGGAGATTTTGGTTGAAAATGCGAGAGTTTCGAGTAAATGAAAAGAGGAAACTTGACGAGTATTTTGTGTAATTATTTAGTAATTCGGATGGATAAAGTTTCAAACTTTAGTTTTTACATTTCATCTAAAGAAGTGGTATAACAACTTTATAAAACACTAAAACGAGCTTTACAATAGGCCGTAAAAACGATTTTTGTTGAATATGTATGTGGATTTTACTGCACAAAAAAGCTCTGTACGTTATAGTAAATACACGGAATTCAATTCGACTTGTATGGATTTCTGTAAACAATATTACAGCAACTTGTTGAGACTGTTTCGTTTTGATAGGATTGAGTTGGTGATTTTTAAAAATTCAAGTGTATTTTTTAACTTGATTTAAATTCGCCAAATCAACCAGAAACTTTGCGTTTTTCCAATATTGTTAATCGATTTTTAAAGCACAATTTCCGGCTAAATCCGAATAAATAATGTAGTTATTCACGAGTAAAAATATTAAAAAAATAACGTACTTTATCTGCGTGTATTTGATATAAAATTCGATTAAAAATTCAAACTAATTCTTACAGGGATGCTGAACTACGGGAAATCTTTTGATTAGCAGCTGAATTGAGAGGTCTTGAAGAACAAGATCTCGCAAAAGCGGGATCCGCGGGTTCGAGTAAATTACAGAGAATACAGGCCGAACGTGAGACATTGAAATGGACAATCATTCGCCTCTCTGTTCGGGAATTCTTATTCTCCAGAATACCACTAGAACTAAGGAGGTGAATGCCTGGTCACATTTTAATCCATGTTTCTTTAAAAACTCAGATCCGCAAGTCATTCTGGTTCCATTTCCATTGTCAAAATTGTCGAACTTGTTGGACAATCATTTTTTGCAAACTTCCCGATGAGCTACAAGGTTCAAATTTTAGTAAACTGACCTTTCGGGCTTCTCCGAATTGATTCTTCTATTTTTCAGATCGCCCCTGTATTTTATCCATCATAATGTGTGTAATTGAGGAAATTATCACTACTTGTCGTTTTTTGCCTTCCATCGACAACATCCAATTACGAGCTCGTTCAATTGACAGCTCTAACTACATTTCGAATTATTGGACATCATCATCGTCATTATCTTTTTATTAGTAGATGCACACTATTGATTTTCACGTTTAATCATTAAATTAAATTAAAAAAAAAGAATTACATTAGTTGTAGTTTTGCGAACGAATCCAGAGAAACGGAATCGAATCGAAAGTAAATAAGAAAGTTGGCGGAAAACTAATTATCACTTAATCCAATAATAACAGAACAGGTGAACGATCCACACTATACTAACATTTAGATTTATTTGTTTGTCGGTAGTTAATACAAATAGTTTCGGATCGATAGGGGGATGATTTCATGTGTAGATGTACGTATGTTCTACGCCTGTGGCAAGGCAATTTTCCAGAAATCACCAGAATAATCATGGGGTTGTTCCACTATCTCTATCAATAAGTATGAACGTATACAATAGGGGTGGGATTATCCGTAGTGGTGTACGAACAAAATCAACACGGATTGAAATAATGGATGAATCTATCTACAAATATTGCTGTTATGTACGGGTTCATTAAACTTGCAAATTGGTGGAAATAATTTCAATCTTTGTCGGCTTATAAATTTGGTCTCTATTTATGGTTAGATTATCTCAAATGGAATATTGGATTTTTTCCTTCATTTTCGACTCTAAAATCAAGTATTAGGGCTCGTTGGAAAGAGCATTTGAGGCTCCACAACACGAGTTCTACCGTTCTTGGAGATATTGTGGCAATTTTGAGTTGTAGAGGAAAATCTAGAGCATGCCCTTTTATATTTTCTTCCACAATTCAGTTTTGAATTGAGATGAAATTGTGCAAATTCTTCTACAGTCTCAAAATGTACATTTTCTGAAAGCTTCCACGTACAAAAAGAGTCCCAGAAACTTACAAGTTTTAAGAAAATTCGATAGTTATTGTCACTTATGAAAAGTTGTCAGAGAAGCTTATTTAAGGAGTTGTAGCCCGGCCCTTAAAGTGCATGTTTTATCATTAAAATACGATTGAAGTTTCCTAATAATTGTGTAAAATACTGTAGTAAATTACTAAACAATATGCAAAGAACAGTAAAGTAGAGCTGCAAATTACGTGAAATAAACCAATTGAGAATGCACAGTGAAACTTCTCTATAGTACTTTATTTGAAAAAGAATATTATCAACAATTGAGTATGCAGAATAATTCGAGTTTCAAACTTAAATGGAAGTCGGATGAAATAAAATACGTTCGTTATAAGTACGCGGTTTTTTTTCTCGAAAAAACAGCCGAACGTTGTTGTAGAAATATAATTGAACGAAAAGAGTAAGGAAAGTTGAGGAACAATAAAGAATTAATGAGTTCTTTGATTTTTAAAATAAAAGAATATCCAATTATAGCGGCGTACAAAAGAAAATTAAAGCACCATTACTGTTATTAATTCGGTTAAGATTGCGCCCCTTTCTTTATCTATTTCCATTCAATCAACACATCTTTCTTTCGGATATCAATACAATAAAAACTCGTTTAGAAAATATTCGCAAATTGAAAATCCGGCACACAATTGTTATATTTATAACGAACCGGTATTTGTGAAATTTTGCACAATGAAATGTAGGTTCTTCTTTTTATTTCCAACGTCCATTTGAGAGATTACACTGAAAGAGAAGCTGAACATTTTTTTTCGCCTAATTAATTCTTGTAGTTTTGTTAGGAGACTTTCAATAGTCGTCAGGTGTTTGTGAAGACTTTACGGAATAATTAATAACTAATGCGAGGATTTCATTTAAAAAAAAAATGTAAATTTTCTTTACAGACTGTAATCCCAGTTAACAATAGAGACACTTTTAAATTCGGTTCAACACAGCGAATCATAACATCAATTTGTAGTTTAATACATACTTAAAGATGTAATTGCAGATCATTTTCTATACCTAGATGCACATAAAGCATACTTCTATAGTTACTGTTGTCTGAGCTTTACGTAACGAGAAATTATGTAGTCTGAAATTCAATTCCCTCATCCGTAATTGGAGTGAATTTCCAAGAATTGTATTAACGCTAATTAAAACAACAATGATTACAACGGGAATATTAAGCTAATGTTATCAGTAACAACTCTTATTGGGTTATTACAACCGAATTTCGGAAGGATTGGTGGTATTCTGGAACTCAAAGTTTAACTGGACGTGTTTTTTAATTTGTTAGCTTAAACGATGGTTTTCTTGAAAAGTCGGAAAATTTGTGGTTGCAAATTAAAGAGTTTCTTTACGAAAGTGATAATCTAATTAGAGCTTCAGTTTTTCAATTTAAGAAACTTACAGAGCTAATTTTGCCCGACTTGAGTGGTATTCTGGAACTTGAATTTTCATAGAGTACCTCTATTTCCGTTTATTAGCATTCGAAAAATGAACCTCATCTCTTGAAAAATCTGAAAATTTGTGATTTTCTAGTAAAACTGCTTGCAAAACTCATAATAATCGCGTTAGTTGTATAGAAAATTAATCTAAAGTTTCAATTTTTTGTTGATTTAACGTGAGCACTTTCAAGACTGGTATTCTGGAACTTGTTCGTCTATTAGAGAAGCGTTGAAACTGACGCAAAATTATTTCGTTTCCTTAAAAACTCAATTTTCTAGAAGAGCTAATCATTTTTTTTTCACAAAAGTAACAAAAACGTGGCAATTTTTATCATTTTATAGAAAGCCAATTTAATACAGCTCCTTCTTGTTAATTTAATGTATTTTCAAGACTGATTTTAGTGGAATTGGGTGGTATTCTTGAATTTGAAGTTTAATTGAATATTCCTTCGTTTGTTCAGAAAATGGTTAGAGTAACTAGCAGGTTTTTGGAAAATTGCTTAGCTCTTGTGAGAAGTCGGAAAATTTGTGGCTTCAATTTTCTAGGAAGACTAGGCAATTTTTACAAAACTGATGAAAACCCTGGAAATTTTATAATTTTACGGAAACTCAATTTCTCTATTCATTTAACGTACTGTCAAGACTAATTTCAGTAGAAATGAAAGGTATTCTAGAGTTTCTTCATCTGTGGCTTGAAAAGTTGTTAACTTTCTAGAAGAACTAGGCATTTTTTTGTCAAAACTGCCCCAAAAACCGAAATTTTATGGAAAGTCAATCCGATTAGTGCTTCAATTTCCTGTTAATTCAACTTACTTTCAAATCTATGGTCGATGATTTGTTTAATCGTACCACGCCCATCTTTCAATGAATTCATAACTTCAGTCTTTTAACATAGAAATTTTATCCAAGCTAACAACTTGTAAGTTTTATAATTCATCGAGAACTTATTCAAACTTGCACAACTTACAATTCTTGATTTCGAATTGATAATTTGATAACTGATAAAAAAGAAGCAAGAACCGTCTTCTTTCTGCATTTACGAAATTAACAAGAGTCTAGTTGCTATTCCACAAATCTCTTATAATTTATATCCAAGAACTTTCCTTATAAACATCACAAATGCACGACAACTGAGAAAGAAAAGTTTCACAAGAAATTCACAACAAGCATCTGCGGTTGGCATTGTGTCGGCATTCTAATTTTTATTAACAACTTCTGTTTAAGCAACATTTACTATAGCGTGCTTTCCACTTAAAAGTACGTAGTTTAAATGGAAACTTGGATTATATGACGAGCGATTTGGAAAATATTTTAACGATTCATAGGAGGGTTCTTGGAGATGATTTTACCGAAATTTGAGCCTCGCAGCTCAACGGCAAGTTGGTCAAAAACGCTCGTTTCAGTTGATTTTACGATTTCTGAGAATGAGTTAAATGACTCAGAATAACTCAAGGATGCTCTCCACGTCATTTTCTTTAGGTTTTCTCCATTACATTCTGGAATAAATGCAAAATATTTCTATAAAATGGAAAAAAAACCGCAAAAATCGATGTTGGAAGAATTATGTAGCCATTCTGAGTAATTTGGCGTGTGTAACATTAGAATTGCGACATGCTTAGAAACGAGCGTTTTTTGGCCAACTTGCCAATGATCTTCGAGGTTCAAATTTTGGTAAAATGATCTTCAAGAACCCTCCTATAAATCTTCGAAATATTTTCAAAATCGCTACTCAAATAATGATAAACTAGATACTTTTAAGTGTATAGTTTATACGACAATTTCGATTGTTTGACGACCGATTTGGAAAATATTTTAACGATTCATAGGAGGGTCCTTGGAGATGATTTTACCGAAATTTGAGTCTCGTAGCTCAACGGCAAATTGGTCAAAAACGCTCGTTTTACTTAAAGTTACGATTTCTGTAAACGAGTTAAGCACCTCAAATGACTCACAATTACTCAAGAAGGCTCTATACGTATTTTTTTTCCTTATTTCTCTCCATTGCATACAAAATATTTCCACCTATTTCAGAATAAAATGGAGAAAAAGGAAAAAATCAATGTTGGGAGCATTCTTTAGATATTCTGAGTTATTTGACATGTGTAACTCATATTTGAAGCGTTTTTTGACCACTTTACGATGAGCTACGAGGCTCAAATTTTGAGGGTCCCTCTAGTAAATCCTTAGAATTTCCATACAAATTATTTTAAGTGAAAAGCACGGTACGAAATCTTCAAATTCGACTGCAATAAGGAACTGGATAAACTAGACAGTTATTGATGTTATTTTCGTTCAAAGACGACCTAAATATTATTTGCACATCATCCACCTGGTTTTTGACTATTATCCCACTTGGTTATAATTTTAGATTCATAACAGGTATAATATGAAAGGTCGTAAACATTAATATATAAAAGCGTAATTATTCTATGTTGTATTAAACGCAGTAATTATAATTTATTGTCACAATAAATTGAGTATTAAAACAGAACATCAACAATTTTAGATAAGTGGTTAGTTGGATAATTGCCATTCAAATTAGAAAACTTATAAAATACGTTTATTGTAATTTTTCGATTCGAAAAAAACAGAAAAAACTCGTCGTCATCTAATTTTCAACAACGAAGAAAAGTTTGCAACATCTGTTTGAAAGAAATCTCGTGTACTCGTGTCGTTTTTTCTCAAGTTTCAGTATTCTATTACAAATTCAATTACTTAGTTTCTAATAGGTTCACTAAAGGAATTTCCTGAAGACTTTTTTTATATTCCATTCTGCTTCCTAACTTGTGTATCTAATTCAATCGTTACGAACTCTAGCTTTATTAAATCGAAATTTAATACATTTTCAATAGAGTCCGATTAAAATTCACCCCTGTTTGTGTCATTTTTTTTTAAATAATTAAATAATATTTAAATCCTCCCCGGAAATATCGAAAAATGGAGAAATCAGATACAACATTCGTTGAAATTCATTTATGCCCAAACTTGGAAATCCTTGCGGATATTTGTAGTCCCTATCGAAAAAACCGGGCGACAACACGAAAGTGTTGTATGGAAATTAGATCGACCTTTGTGTTTTGCTCGTATCCATCAAATTGGATTGGCAATACTGAAAGTTTATCGCCCCAAAAAAAAAAAAATGAAGAATGCATTCGCGATATAAACAAATAAAGTTATAATTGAAGTTTTAGAGAAAATAACAAAAGTTTCCAATCATAAATCGAATGCTAGTTGAACACAAACAGGGATAGTTTCGAAACTTTTCAACGCTAAGACTGTCGCTTGAACTAAACGTTAACGCGTAATTTTCCATAAATAATCGCCAATATCTCGAAAACGCCGAAAGATATCGAAATGGAACATATCTTATTCGATTCAGAATATAAATCTATACAGAAATGAAGCCAAGAAATTTGGAAAATCCTATTTTTCGCCAAAAAACCTGTGCTAATAATCCCACATATTACTCTTTCTATAATCAAAAAAATCAAAGGAAACGCATAGATCGATCAAGGAAAGTTCAGGCTAGAGAATTGAGTCATACCCGTTTCAATTTCTTTGTACGTTTTCCGAAAATTCACATTCTAATAACATCTAGCTTTGGCTAGATGAAAGTAAGGCTTGATTGTCTCTCGATTGACTTCTTATAAGTCTATCGAACGATGATTGTAAATTTGCGAAATGGAGAAAATGTGCCTCTCCTGGACCCTTAACGGATCGTGTGTATCGTGGAAATCATTGGTGCAATAAGCTTTAAAACATCAACCTAATGATGTGGTTATTTTGATAAACGATAAACGAAAAGGATAAAGTGACACGTTTCTATTCGTATTGTTTTTGTGAAATGAAAGCCAGCATTATTCCGATATTATCCAATTTCGTGACTAGTTATAGTTACAACAGTTAGAATTTATGTTCTATTGTTTAGTAATGTGTTAAGAAATTAATACGTCGGCTCTAAGAGGCAATCAATAGAGTTCTATTGTTGAAAATCTGGCCCTCGTATAATACAACAAATGTTTACTACTCTTAAAATTCAATAAATAAATTACGCTTAATCGCCCTTAAGGGTAGCGACATAAGGGATAACAACGGTCAAATTGATTAAACGAAAATTAACAATACCGTACCCAATGATTGTGCAGTTGAGGAAGCCTTTGGGCTTTATTGCCGTCCTCAAATACACATGTCTTGTCTACTTCTATCGATTGTTTCACTGAAATTGATGAATTGCCGACACCGCCGCATTTCTCTTTAGTGACTTCACTGCTGAAAAAATCGCCCAACATAATTCTAACAAGAATCGAAAGTTTGCACCGTTGACTCCTGAAAGCTCGTCCGCTTCAGTGCTGTAATGATTTCATCAAATAATTGCAGTTGGATGGACGTTTCAAGAGTATTTCAACTTGTTAGAATAGAATTCTACTAGTAGTCATCTGTTGTATATTTCCTCTTGTCAACATCTTAACTTGTACGTCCAGAAGGCAACATCCTGAAATTATATTGTTGTAATTGTTTATAGCCCTTTAGTAAGCAAGAAATTGCGAACAAACAAACTGAAAGTTTGAAGATGGATAGTGTTTCGCTACCGGCTCAATTTGACACATTTGCATGAGTGTCAAGTATTTCACCCCCTTTAATACACGTACTATCTTTGCACTTTCAGTATTCTATGAAATTCGGGTCGGTATTTATGACAGTGTTAAATGACACGTTCATTTTCACGAAAATTGCTGATATACTTCAAGTTAGTTTTTTTCTGCCTTCCTCTTTATTCTCTTTATCAGTCATTGCTCTATTTCAGCCAGCACAGTTATGGTAATTCAGTTAGTCTAGATTGTGCTTCACTACAACAACCTCTATTCTAGAATGGTGTTTTTGAATAAATAAACTTTCTAGTGAGGTTTTGGATAAAACTACAAAGCTCGATACTTGAAGAGCTTGAAAGTTAATGAATTCATTGGCAGTTGGAGTGGAACAAAAAACAATCAAATGATTTCGACTTATCTGCGTGTAGATTTGGGGAAAAACCGAAACGAAAATGGATTCAACGTGGAAATTGATGGTTTTTATCAGTACACCATCTTCGACTTAACACAAGGCATGCAACGAATGGGAAATATAAAATAAATCATTTTTACAACAATTTGACATTTTTTCATTTTCATAAATTGTTGAGAAAACGAAAAAAACGGACAAAGTTTCCCAACTTGCCGTATATCATCGCCTTATATTCATTTGATGTTGGAGTATGGAAATTATTTGGCTGTCTCCGACTCTTTACTTTTGACATTATGTCTCTCTATTCTTTCCACGCATTTTTTTTTGTTCTAATTCTTACATTTGTACGTGTGGCTTAATTCCGTATTCCTTCTAGGTCACGTAATACAACACATTATGTAAGTTTTGATACGAAATTCGAAGAGTACACATGATTTGTGTTTTATTGGGTTGGAAGAATTAAATTTACTAGACAGCCTTACGGAATACAGGAATGTTTAACTAAAAGTTTATATGGAAATTTCTATTATTTGGCGAGCAATTCGGTAAAAAAACGAAGAGCCCATTTAACGATGTCATTTTGAATCATTTGAATCATTTAACGGGATTTGTTCGGTTTCAAATCACTGAATTATCTAAGATGAACGTCTTCAGGGACCCTTCTACAAATTTTTGAAACAACAAGACTTTCCATAATTGAGCACCCTAGTATTTGAACTAAATAAATATTCCAATTTTTACGTATCAACTGAATATTCCTGTACCAGATACCTTAATTATTCGCTTATTTTAATGTCAATTGAAAAAAGGGCCTGATAGAGCCGTTAATTTATGAATCCGAAACCGTTTATATGGAAATTTCTATTATTTGGCGAATAATTCGGAAAAAATCAAGGATTTATAGGGAGATCTTGAAAGTCGCTTCTGATGATGTTGTTGGGGCTTTCAAAAATGAGTCAAGTAGCTCAGAAAAACTCAAAGATGCTCCTCTTGTTTTCCTCGAGTCATTTTGAATCATTTGACGGGCTTAGCTCGGTTTCGACTCGCCAAATCATCCAAGATGAGCGTCTTCAGGGGCCCTTCTATAAATTTATGAAATAATAGGACTTTCCCTAATTCAGCACCCTTGTATTTAAACTGAACAAATATTCTAGTTTTTGCATATCAACTGAATATTCCTGTTCCAGATATCTTAATTATTCGCTTATTTTAATGTCAATTGAAAAAAGGGCCTGATAGAGCCGTTAATTTATGTATCCAAAGCCGTTTATGTGGAAATTTCTATTACTTGGCGAACAATTCGGAAAAAATCAAGGATTTATAGGGAGATCTTGAAAGTCATTTGTAAATCGCTTCTGATGATGTTGGGGCTTTCAAAAACGAGTCAAGTAGCTCAGAAAAACTCAAAGATGCTCCTCTTGTTTTCCTCGAGTCATTTTGAATCATTTGACGGGCTTAGCTCGGTTTCGACTCGCCAAATCATCCAAGATGAGCGTCTTCAGGGGCCCTTCTATAAATTTATGAAATAATAGGACTTTCCCTAATTCAGCACCCTTGTATTTAAACTGAACAAATATTCCAGTTTTTGCATATCAACTGAATATTCCTGTACCAGATACCTTAATTATTCGCTTATTTTAATGTCAATTGAAAAAAGGGCCTGATAGAGCCGTTAATTTATGAATCCGAAACCGTTTATGTGGAAATTTCTATTACTTGGCGAACAATTCGGAAAAAATTAAGGATTTATAGGGAGATCTTGAAAGTCATTTGAAAATCGCTTCTGATGATGTTGGGGCTTTCAAAAACGAGTCAAGTAGCTCAGAAAAACTCAAAGATGCTCCTCTTGTTTTCCTCGAGTCATTTTGAATCATTTGACGGGCTTAGCTCGGTTTCGACTCGCCAAATCATCCAAGATGAGCGTCTTCAGGGGCCCTTCTATAAATTTATGAAATAATAGGACTTTCCCTAATTCAGCACCCTTGTATTTAAACTGAACAAATATTCCAGTTTTTGCATATCAACTGAATATTCCTGTACCAGATACCTTAATTATTCGCTTATTTTAATGTCAATTGAAAAAAGGGCCTGATAGAGCCGTTAATTTATGAATCCGAAACCGTTTATGTGGAAATTTCTATTACTTGGCGAACAATTCGGAAAAAATTAAGGATTTATAGGGAGATCTTGAAAGTCATTTGAAAATCGCTTCTGATGATGTTGGGGCTTTCAAAAATGAGTCAAGTAGCTCAGAAAAACTCAAAGATGCTCCTCTTGTTTTCCTCGAATCATTTTGAATCATTTGACAGGCTTAGCTCGGTTTCGACTCGCCAAATCATCCAAGATGAGCGTCTTCAGGGACCCTTCTATAAATTTTTGTAATAACAGGACTTTCCCTAATTCAGCTAAACAAATATTCCAATTTTTGCCTATCAACTGAATATTGCTGTACCAGATACTTTAATTATTCGCTTATTTTAGTGTCAATTAAAAAAAGGGCCTGACAAGAGCCGTTAATTTATGAATCCAAAGCCGTTACATAATTCAAAGCGCTACAAATGGTAGTGTTTGTTTATGCGTATAAACAATGTCGTTTAAAGGGACTGTTTTACGTTATTAAAGGACCAAGTTCTTGGGTTTGTTATCCAAATTTCTCATGTAAATTTCCTGAAATTAAACCCTAAAGATTCAATAAACTACAGTTACCTCTTATTTTATATTTGTGTGGATTTTTTGGATTTGACTGTTTAGAAATTGGATGTTCGCTAAACTAAATGTCAAAGTATTGGAAGTTATGATAGGTTCATGCATCATTTATACGACGTATCGAATATTGAAATTCTTCCAACATATTTCCTATTACAGTAAGCTCTATTGCTACGAAAATAGCAAATTCTCTATTATTTACAATTGACAAAACTAGCCATATACCTCACAATTTCAACCGACAACCGAAAAAATCTCAACTCTATAATGTAACACTATTGTGTTGTAGATTTCTCATGGAGAATAACGAAACAAACAGTTCAAGTGCTATTATCGTTATTGCTCTAGTTACAACCATTGTTAGTTTGATTGTCAGGGATGCTTTTTATCTTTTATACGAACAGTCCGTCAAGAAAACGGCGAATTTGACGCTTCTATTCAGCCGTTTTTCGTGTTCTTTACAAATATTTCGGTGGCAATTGACTGGTGTAGTCACACCGATATCGATCAGTATCTCGGTTTCATTTGATCTATTGTCAGTTATGAAATTAAGGCTCCTCTAGATAGGAGACGTGAGTGTTTCATTCGATTAAATTCGTTGACGCCGATATTGCATTCAAAACAAACAAACCGTTATAGGAGCAATTTGCACGAAATAACTAAATTTAATTGAGGGTTGTGGTTCAATATTGAAATAGACGATTCAGGAGAGTAGTTCAAAATAAAGAGCAATTGTAGGGCGAACTTTAGGGAAATTTTGGTAAAAGTTTGACTCGTGACTCATCCAAAAATGCTGTTGTAAGATAAGCAGAAAGCAACTTTAATTTTTGGTCGTTTTATGTGCATTGTTGATTGATGAAAATCGTGATATTCGTATTTCCTGGTAATCTCCCGCAAATCCCCAAAATATTTTTGAATCGCTCACCACTAACAGGATTTCCTTTGAATTCTACGCTCTTGTATTCGACGAATATTAGGACTTTAATCAAAATAGTTGGTTTTATTTGGCAACAAACTAATATTGAGTTTGTACCTTTGTATAAAATTGGGAAACTATTTGATTTGTACGATATTTAGATTTGAATAGTAAATAGCTTGATGATATTCTATACAGAGTGTGGAGTTTTATAGGCTTTGGAAACTAAGCTAACAAATTTACAACAGGAAAACTTCTAACTACCAAACTTATTTTGGACGGTTCCAACAACAAGAAACAACAAAGCCTCAATTCAATTGAAACAACATTCTCAACGGTTCACGAAATTATCCACGATTACTTCTATTCGATAGTAGATAGCTTCGGAAAATATTCGTTTAGCATATTCTCAAATATTTAGCGTTCTAACAATAGGCGTCTCTTACAGAATTACTAATTCTGTAAGAGTTGAACCTGGAACAATATTGTTTCTGTCGTCAAAAGATACAAGCTTTTCATCCTATAAAACTTGTTGAATAGACATTGTGAATTCGTCCCTTATGTGAGTTAAAAAAAAAAAACAAAAAGACTCACTGAATGGAAACATCATTCACACTTGTCTATTTTCAAGCATAATTTCGGCCTACATTTGATTGATTACTTCCGTTCTTTTAACACAACATCTTTTTGTAAATTTTGCCCAATAAATTTCCATTAAACATTCGGAAATTAGGAGCCTAAGTATAAAACAGATCAAAAGATTAACATAATGATATTTGGGAATTGTCGGTTGTAGTAGAGATGATACTTTATTGAACTTCTCTATACGTTCTTTCTTCTTTAACGAAAAACAGCCGATATTAACTTGTCAAGTCGGATTCAAAGTTGAAAGTTGCCTGTTTTATGTTCTTTCAGAGTTTCACGTTAGCATATGTCACATTTCAAACACATTCCTACTATCGATTCTGACTGTCTTCTTTTTTCCCCTATTCACACATCTTTGATATTCTAACTAACAATAAGAACTTGTACACGATATTGATTTTAGTGCAAAAACAGAATTCGCGGAAGAAAAATAACAGTTCTACTTGAGAAACTAGTTGACAAACGATACGTTCAATTCTATTGTTACCCAACTTTAATAACTTTACAGAAAAATGGGGAAATTGATTGGAGTAAATGCTCTGTTTGTGACAGTTTTTTTCGTATAAGTGACTCATTTGTGACAGAAGCAAGAGGAAAAAATATGCCCTTTCTTCTATTTACACACCCCGTTGTAATCTTGATTGTGACAATTCAATTATTTTAACAATGACAGCTTGTCCGGACTGTATTAAAAGCTGGATTTCGGTATGATTTCGCAAATCTCCAATTAGAGCGGAAAAAGAAAAGGAAATTAGAGTAAATTTCTGTTAATTTTCCTTAATTTGATGGATTTTTGGCAAGTGTAAAGTTGACAAATTTCCCACAACCGGCATTATTTTTAATTCTCATCCATATGCAAGTATAAGCTTGAAACGTTTCTATAATATTCAAAGTTAGTGGAAACAATTAATTTTATTTGTATGTGGAGTGTGTAAAACAACAAAAACGATAATATAGATACCTCGAAATTATCTCAACGATTTAAATTTAAATTCAATTAATATGTATGAAACTTTAAGTTGGAACATTCTGTTGTCAGTCTGATAACGAAGTTTTTTTTTAATGCAGATGTTTTTATTCATCTCGAATTTTATGCATCGACGTTGATTTCACAGTTCTACTCGGAATTATCCTGAAAAGTTTCAGCACTATTATGGTTTCAGGGATTTCTTAAATCAAATTTGTTCTGAATTCCAATAACGATCAGTCGTCCGGATTTCTTCGCAACAGTTGGGGAAATTAATGAAGACCATTTGATCTACCCCATAAACTAAGGGATGACATTATTATTTTGGCCATGTACAGAGGCTCTGAGTTAAAACTTAACAACCTCTAAAATTTGACGAGACATCTAAAAATATTTCTGGAGGTGATTTAGAAGTTTATCAGTTTATCTTTGAAGATACTGCGATTTTCAAGATTAAAGAGCAAAAAGTGACCCAGAATGTTTCAAGGAATTTCTCAGTTTTATTCTATAAGAAAACGATATTAAAACTAAGTTGAGAAGTTTCTTGGGTCATTCTGAGTCATTTTATGCACGCCTCGCATCTTTGCCTAACGGTTTTAACCCACTTCCAGATAAGCTACAAGATCCAAATGTTGACAAAATAACCCCCAAGGTTCCTTATGTAAATCCTTGGAATATTTTGAGAATTCCTCGCCAAATAATAGTTCTCTAACTCGTCACCTCTGAATTATTTTCTATTGTTGTTTTATTACCATCAGTCAGCAAAATTAAATTGGAAACATTCGTTTTTATAGCCGCATGAATGTAATTTAGTAATAAAACAATATTTGAATGTAGTAGAAGGAAAATTTGCAATTTTCTGTAATTTTAACGATGATTTTCTATTTCTTTCCGAAATTAATTCTGCAATAAGTATTGTTAAATCAGTCTCCTCTTCTAGCATAAGAGGCTCAGTTATAAAGAGCATCTTTAACATTCAAATAAAAACTTAACTGCGGAAGCTTTGAAGCGACATAAATACCGGATGATATCATACGAAATGAAGGCAATTTCTATTCTAGACTACCTCTCTGTTCGTTATTTTAACTCGTTAAGTATGCTTACAGTTTACAAATTTTTAACCTTATTGTTTCGTTTGTAACGCCGAAAACGATTCCAATTTTACGTTCGTATTGTTATAATTGGATTGCTTTAAAATTCAAACAATAACCGGTTATTGTTATCGCAATACAAGATAGACATCTGTAAAAAGGCGCATTGAAGAGATACACATTGATAGATTGTTGTTTCATACAATTGAAATTATTGTTTTGAGTTCTATTGGCCGTGTTGATATTGTTGGAGGGATGGAAGTTAAAAATTCTATTGGACCGTTGAATATGTTCGGAATTTGTGGGTTAATCATGTTGTTAACAATGGGACTTCTATCGTTTTGTTGTATGAACTCTACTAAATGGTGTGTACAGGGGTGCCGAATTGAAATTACTACCGTCCCTTCAATTTAGGAGCAATTTGGGGATTTATAGGAGGATCATTGGAGATTATTGGGGCAAAATTTCAACCTTGTAGATCACAGAAGTTGGTCAAAAACGCAACTTAAAACCATTTTCCTCAATGCATTCTAGAATAATAATCATTTTGAGCAACTTTCAAGCTACGAGATCCAAATGAGCTCTAGGTCCTTCTATAAATTCTCGAGATATTTCTCAAATTGCTGGCTAACTAATAGTTGTAACTCAGCAGCTCTGTATGTGTATGGAACATAATCTTCAAAATTAATGCAATTACGAAATCGTCTGAATAGATCCCTAGAAATTGTCACGCAATATAATCCGCAAAATGATCGCAAACAAGACTATGTAAATGATAGAGGTTTATTTAGATTTTAACGTACACAAGAATATTTAGAAAAGTAGTTTGAACTTTTATAATTCCGTTTATTCCACTTGTTGAACCGGGTATTGTTTATATAAATAACGTTGTCTAATTATTTTGATCTTCTGTACAATTTACAATGCGAGTTCAACGTCTCCTATAAAATCTTCTTTACAGACAAGTAAAGTTGTATTTTGTGGCTGTATCGTAACTGTAAACTATACGACCACATCTTAGAACATTCGAAAAGGGATGCCACTAAATCCATGTCCTGTTGGGAATCCCGGATTGTACATAGACAACACGAAACTATTGTGTGCGAGATAAATAGTAACGGTCCAATGCACGCTTATCGTATTTCCACAAAAACAAACCGATATCCGATAGAAAAATAGAAAAATCGCCCCAAATATTCCACGACCGATTGCATAAATTTCCTTCAATTAGTAATTTACGAAACGAGTTTTTCAACCTGTACTCCTCCGTTAGGACGGTCTAATTGAAGGACAATTCGAGGAATTATTGATTTTTAACCGGTAAATCCTGAAATTAACAAGTGTATAAAACTTGTTGGATAGTTTTAAATTTAGAATCACCCTTTGCGCACGATTGATTGCCTATTTACGTTGGGGTAATGTGCATTAGGCGGGTGGTCATTTACACATATGCACACTTAGTTGGAAATATTGATTAATATTCCGATGAATTATTATGTCTCATGAACGGGCTTTAATTTTATAATAACACCCACGTATTGTGGATTTTTCTCTAGTCGCTTTTTAAAAGAGGAAACTTTCAAAGGACTCGACCGTCGTCACAACTCAATGCCAGTTTGACTGTAATCGACTGATTTATAAACGAAGTGAAATTAAATTGAATTTACTGTTTATATATTGACGATAACCCACACTCGGTCGTTTTAAAATCAAATCCGATTCGATTGTAAACTTGAACAAATTAGTTGGGATTTCCCAATAGACTCGAAATTGCTAATTATCGTTGTGATTTCAAATAAAATTAACGTATTTCGGTTTTTATGCGATAATTTCAACAAGTTTGCGGTAATTTATCACCGAACAACACCACTTTTCACCCCTTGATTTGCATATTATGCCGAATTGGCGTGTTATAGACGAATTAATAATGAACTGTTGCAAATAACCGGATTTCTTTATAAAAAATAAATCCATAATTAGTTTGAAGTCTATTCGGCATAGAGGCTCAGGATTCGATTTTTCAGTCAACTTTATATTTGTTATTTTATTCTTTGTTTATAAAAATCCATGTTGATCCATCAGCCTACAGCAATTGCTAAAAAAATAGCTTTACCGTTCCACCGATTTTACGGGAAATAAAATAAAAAATGTCCGCTTTAATAGCCGCCAACCAATAACAATAATGGATTTTAAAACTGTTTTGAATAAAAGCTACACAAATAAGCCTAAATAAATTCTATTAAATTTCACAATAATTTAATTAAAATTATAGAAATTTTCTAAAAAATCTCCATAGGTGAATTTTGTGATCAATTTCGAATTACCCCCAAGAGATCGAACCCAGTTTGTGACTTGGTTATACGAAAATTTGATTGCCACTACAGATACAAATACGTTGCATTTCAATAAAACATCTTTTCGATATGTTACTCCTCAATTTTAGATCGATACATGAAAATTGCATCGAGTAGTAGCCAGTAGTACATACTTTAGAAATAGATGTATTGAAATTTTAAGTAGACATAAAGTATCGTACAGTAAGGGTAATCGTGGAAGTATTGAATTTTATAGTTTTGTTACATTGCGATTTTACGCGATTGCCTCGACCTCGTACAGCTACATTTGGAAATAGTCGGAAAATATCCAACACCTGCGCCTAAAATTCCACACAAGTAAACGTTGTTTGTTCGAAAAGTAGCATCGAAATTTCCCGGTTTCATTTGCTCCGAAAAAATTCATTTAAAGCCGGAAAATTGTGGAATCAATCCGTTTGGCGCTGTATAAAATTGGAATTTGCGCCCGGTGAAGAGTGAAGAAATATGGCACAGTAGGGCGCAAACTGCCCTCAGGCTGTCCAATAACCGTCTAGAGATCGATCGGAGGAACACGAATCTCGTTTCAATTCCATTATTTACCGGAACTAATCAGATTAATGAAGTTTCATTTACAATTTTATTGTTAATTTTCGTTTGACAGGCAGGAAATGTTGGAAAAATCCGGATCTTGATAGTACCTTAGAAGAACATTGAATAATTTGAACGTTTCCATTTGAGGATGCTCCGATTTGGAAAATGAAATTTCATTCGTGGAATTCTCTAACTGACTGGCGGGTATTATGAGAAAACCACTTTGGACATTGTAATATTACGAAAATGACAGCTAATGTAATAACAAGATTCCAAGTATATACGAAATGAAATCCACAATTGATGACAAAGACAAATTTAAATAACGTACTTGACTAATAGTCCTGTCACTAAGCCTTTACCTAATTCAAAGCTAGATTCATTGTGACATTTCTGTTTGTCGGATTGATTAAAAAATTTCATTGCTACAAACAAGACGTAATTACATCGCTTTGAACTCTAAACTGAGAAGTACATTCATATAGTTGCTGAGCGATTTGAACAACATTTGAGGGATTGGCGTGAGAGCATATTTTGGCAAAAATTGGACCCCGTAGCTCACCTAGAAGCCGGCCAAAAACGCAGTAGATCAATGCGCAAGACAATCTTTGAGCCATTCTTAATCGATTTATTAGTAGTTGATTGATGAAAAAATCGTGTTGATCGAGTTTCCAGTGAAGCCCAACTTTGCTAAAATATTCCGGAGACCCTTACAAATCTCCAAAATATTTTCCCATCAAAGTGGCGGATTCGATTTACTGTGGTATTATTACGGTTTGATTTGGGGAAAATTCCACGCAAATAATATTGCGTGTTAGGAAATATTTTAAATGAGAGTGGAAAGTTTCGGCGCGATCTAAGATCAACATTATTGAGTTACTAAAAGGCCCAACCGTCGGTTTCAATAATTTCCTCTATGAATTTGGGGGTTGAAAGTTGTTCAACATGTGGAGGAAATCAAATAAATTTTAGTGGCATGTTAAATATGATTATAGTCTAGACGTTAGCAAGTTTTAATACAGCTGTTTGTTTAAAATATTAATTATTTTAAATGGAACAAACATATTGTCGTAACCTTTATATTTATAACAATAGTTGATTCTGTTTAGATGAAATTTTAAACCATATACGGGAATAATTAACGTTCAAAAGTAATGTATGTTCTAAAATAATTGAATGTGTACATACAACTTTTCGAGACAAATGTTTATTTGAACATTAATTGGAATTGTTAACTGAATTTGTAACATCTGCGGTCTGTGTAAACTTGCACTATTTTTTCCAATTTTACAAATTTTCATTCAAATTCTAACTTTGCGATCAATAAGCGTAAAACAGCCGCTTGCTCATCAAAAACTTGCACAGTTTCGAGTTCCAATACTTGAAATTTGATCCTCTACCACGTGAAAACCGATCGTTTGGGGCATTCTTTTGTAAAACTAGAATTTCGCGAGTTTTCTAGTTATATTGTTGACTTATTTTTGTTTGAACAGACCTGTTCTGTGAACTGAGTGGATTATATTAACTTGTTGAAATCCGCTATATTTATCACAGAAACGGTTTTGTACTTTGTGGTACGACACAAGAAACTACAAGAATTTTGTACAATTTGTCAAGTCTTGTGACGTTTCCTAAACTCGAGAACAAATAGAGAATCGTCTGGGGAAAAAACTATGAACTAAATCAAGAGATATAATTGGATTAAAATTTTGGCCTACATTTGATAAACATATGTGCACACGTATAATTCAACATACCCGTATACAGGTGCTTTGGGAAGAATAAATTAACACAGAAACAAACAAATGTTCCGGTACTTGTACGAAATGCTCCTATTTGAAACAGTAATTTTTAATGCTCTTTTATGTTTCATTACTAGAAACATCCCACTGGAGCGAAATTTACATTTCCTTTCGACTTTTTGTACGAAGAATTGAAAAGGAAAGCTTTCAATTTAGCTGCAATTATTTCCAAATTGACGAATTCTAAATGGAATTGAAAATTTGCCCATGAAAAATTGAGATTATTGTTTTCCACACAAATTGATTTGAAGTCGTTTTCAAGAAAGTGAAATTCAACAATTCTATCGTCGATGAAAAATGAAAAAATTTTCCAGGAAAATTTGTTGAGGATTTGTAGATTTTAGCAAAAATTGAAACTCACCTCAATCAAAGATTGAGTCTAAAGAAAGCGTTTTTACCGGTTTTCCGATAAGCTACAAGGTCCTACATTTGCTAAAATATTTTTAGAATATTCTTCAAATCGCTCTTATCTTTAAATTATATTTTTTTGAAGGGACTACCAGTATTTAGAAATATTCAAATTTTAACTAGTATAACTGTCTCCGTGGCTTTACAGCTATAAATTTTATAATACTGCGGCAGGTGAGCTTTTATAATTCAAAAACATAGTCCCCCGACGTTTGTTTTGGTGGAAGCTTTTACCTTGAAGCGCTGAATAAAGTTTGGGCCGGTCTTTAGTGGGATGCTGAATTTTGTATTAAGTTTTGAGTGTTCTGTGAACGGTAAGTTATTGACAGTCCAAAATTGGAAAATTTCACCTATTTTTTCCAACAATTCAACCGGTTTTAAATTGCTCGATGGTGGATTTTTTCAAAAGAACATTAGAGGCAGAATCATTTCAATCGTGTTTCGAATTGATGATTTTGCTCGTTTCTATCGTAAATTTTTGGATTTTGCAATGATTTATATGTCTATGATCTTCAACAATATTTCTATTGTTAGTATTTGTGAAAATTAATCGGCTTTTTTATTGTAAATTATAAAGACAAGCTATAAAGATTAACGGTCTAATCCATTGAAACGGGAACAATAAATTTGAGCTATTTCTCTTTTACAAAAATCTTTACGTAACGTATTTACACATCTATAACAATAATCTGTGAATGGCACATTTCAATTTCCCCAATGATTTTGATCTATTAGGATTGTTGATGATTTAGTTAAAACAATTTAGATTGAATATAGTCTATGTTATCGACAATTTCACCCACTTATATTGCTCGTTCGATGGCCTAACAACAGAAATCACATCGCAAGCCTTCCTACTTTTCCATTATTATTGATTTATCTCTAATCGACAACAAAGAGAACCCATTTAACAGGAAACTTGTACATTTTCACCAATCCCCTAGAAAACTTCTCCATAAACCCGATTATCATTCCTTATTAGAATAATTTCTAATAAAATCTAACATCCACTAACGACGGGCTTTTCGTTACAGTTTCGTGCCTCGTTGAACTGAATCTCGTCTCTCTACCGTTGTTAACCAGTCAAAACGGGAAACTTTAACATTTTCTTAAGCTGGCGACAACACGGAACATTACCCCACCTTCGTTTATAATAAATTTTAAATCCTCGATTTTTTTTAATTAAAATTAAGTAGCGCTGTAAATTTAATATTAAAGTTCCGTATTTTTCTTCCATCATCAAAGCAAATGTTGCCGGCTTGGGAAATTATCTCAACTTTCTGTTTTAATCCCTTATTATGAACGAAAATGTCTCTTTTCTAGCTATTTTAATTCAGATTGGGGGACAAAATTTGTTACGGCCGGATTCAAGACGATTTACTTGAAATTCGTTAGTTCGGCCACAAAATCGCCGTATTTGGTGGAGGAGCTGAAATCAATGGAACACAGATGGTGTTCAACGATAAGTGTCGCCACATCGGCTCGATCAGTAAAAGATAATGGTGTGTTCGCTTTGATTTTAACAGTTTCGTTATATTCCATTAATACAACACCTATTTTAGAATACCAAGAGATTTCGCTTTATTTTTGGATTATTTCAACGTTTATAAGCGGATAAAATTCTCGTTATCTCTCAGTTAGCTTAGCTTATAAAATTACTTGACCTGGTGCATTGCCACTTAACGTTATTTCGTTGTTAGTTAGTGTGAATTCTGTTGATTTTTTCTTTGATTCAACGATCGATAGACTAACGTGGTCTTTATGATTCATCTCCCATCGCTTGTTCAAAATAAAAAGCATTCTACAGGCACATAAAACACACCCGGACATGAACATCCCACGGGTGGTTTATATTATCGATTATGATGATAATAAAATGGATTCATTTGCTTCAATAAGCGTCAATATTTACGATTTTATTGAATACGTGAAAATTTCAAAGAAATAATGGGGATTTAGCGTGAATAATCCGCGTCTAGACGACTTGTAAACTGAGATTTCTACTAAATTTAAAATAAAACACGCGATATTTTAATTTAAATCTAACTGATGAAGAACTGAATTGTTATCCAACACCTTTCCGCTATTTTATCCGATTAGCTCCGGTTTTTTTTCCGTGAAGTTTATCCGGCGTAAAAAATTATTATTCCTACTTATAATTCGGGAAATTCCATTTTTTTGGGGGTTTTCCAGCAAAAACGTTTCGAATTGCCGCCCAAATAAAGCTGTTCGGAACAATTCGATGAGATATCGTGCAGATATAGAAACGACAGCTGAGTCAGGCTGAAAAAATCTGGCTGTAATGGGTATAATTTCAAGATCTTGTCAAATTTGCAAGTGGAAAAAGAATTCTGTTGTGAATTGGGACAAATTTATAATATTCCGCATTTTATCTTAGTTCTTGTTAGTAAATGACATTGAAATTCTAGTAGTTTTCAGGCGGCTATCAGTTTTGATTGGTCGATTTTATGATTATATTAACTGCAAGTGTCAATTCAGTCGACTGTGTGGTGAATTAGCGGCCTGACGGACAATCTTTCAACGCTCGGTTTCATTGTAAAAAACCGCCCAACTCTTTATTGATTTATTCAGCTCGAACGAGAGTAGCGTGATATAGAAATGACCTAACCATTACTTATATCTTGCCAAATATAAATCCATCTGTTGAAGAAAATCCGGCCGTAAATCATTTCTTGTTTAGAAATTTGCTTCTCTTTAAACT
Organism: Mylabris phalerata; assembly: GCA_020740385.1. Classification (NCBI taxonomy): domain Eukaryota; kingdom Metazoa; phylum Arthropoda; class Insecta; order Coleoptera; family Meloidae; genus Mylabris; species Mylabris phalerata. The sequence continues at coordinate 1,509,256 of JAJEOX010000222.1, forward strand.
GTAGTTTTGTTTCATTTCGAAAATTTTCAAGAATTTATCGGTTGTTCCATTGACTTTATCGATTTGGAAATGGTAGTGGATGTTCCACAATATTGTCGGTTTAGTTTGATTTAATGTACAAATTTCACGCTTAATGTTTCATGGGATCGTGGTAATTTGTTGGACGTGTTGTTACAGATGTTTTGCCGTTTCAGTCTATGACTGTATTTGTATAACACGACAATTTAATCCAACAATTTCGCTATTATTCCAAAAAATTATCGAATTTAGGAACTCGATCGAATCTTGTTACATTTCTGCACTATTATCAATTGATAGAGAAGAATTTCATAAATAGCGACCTTTATCAAAATCCGGCAAACTTTCTTTTGAAAGCATTGCGTAACGGCTTGTGTATTTTATAAAGTTGAATACTGGCACAATGAAATTGTCGTTTAAATATCGCCCGTGGTGATTCCTTAGAATATCCACCGCAATTTAAGAAAATTCAACGTCCCTTTGAAATGTTCGTCCGGTCCGACCATTTATCGTTAAATGGCCTTTTTCTAGTTGAAATCGACAAAAATTCGAGTTGATTTAGAAAATATTGACCTCCAATCATGTACAGGTGTCCTTTTGTGTGTATTGATGGAGTAAATTATTTTCACCCCTTCGGTTTATCACTAATCGTTTTCACCCCTCACCTATCGGTCATATATTCCCATATTTTATAGGTTGTGTGTACGTAATCAATTTAATGTACACAGAGATATTAAATGGAAAAAGAGCCTCTATCATGTTCATGTCAAAGCTGCTTTTTTATATAATCTCCAAAGGTTTGGTATTTTTTTATTAAAGTATCACTAAAGGGGTTAGCGGTGGTTACGCACAAACACCAACAGTTTTGTTGGTGCAGATTTATCGAATTAGACCTTTTTTTACGGGATTTATCGAGATTTTTTATGTAATATAGAAGCTTCAATGCAAACGAATGGAAATACAGATGGAAAAACAACTAAATATTGATCAATTTTATAAAAGTATACAATCAATGAAGACTTGAAAGAGTTTATCTAATTTAGAGCTGCGAATTTTTAATGAAAATTTAAGGAATTGGAAATTTTTGAAAACTACTACTTTCCAAATTTTGTCGATTTATTTCAAAAACTACCATCAGATTTTTTCCAAATTTGGCCCACATGGGGCCTGGACCGATATTAGACTTTGGTAATTTTTTGAAAATTTTTAAACTTTCCGTTTTCGCCCAGTGTTGTCCAATAGAAAGCTCAAAAATGTACCTGTCACAACTAAATAAAGGAGATTTATGGGTGGAATTCAGTATGGTTTTGTTCTAATTCCGCGTCATTAATTAGAAATAAGTAACTGAAATTTTGTGTCTTCACTGTGAGACAAATATGTAGTTAATCCGATTTTAACGTGAAATATATGTGGGGAAAAACAATTAGATCGAATCTAGCTGAAAGAAATAGAATTTTTACAGAAACATACAAGAAAGACGAACATTTATCTTCCTGTTGTCTGGAGATATCGTAAAGCCAAGACGATCAACACGAATTCTACTCTTTTTCAGATAACATTACACAATTATAGTTTCTTTTAACTGAAATTCAGTTATTAAATTCTAAAATAATAAATAAAATCGATTTTTTTTGATTTATTTCGATAGATCTGCAGCAAAGTCTTCGTGAATTTGGAAACATTGAAATTCACGTATTCATATTGCCCGAACGGCTGCATTAATTTTCATAAAATTACCATTGTTTTATTCAAAATTCTATTCCATTACGGTTCGTCGAGGATCATCAATAAGAAATATGTGAATTACTTCCTTGAACTTTACTATTACGTTTCTTGAGAAAAAACAATATAAGAGAAAACTTTCAAAGTTCGATACGAGTTGGTGATTTATATGGAAGTCCATTAGAAATTGTTTTGAGTAAATATGTTTTCGTCGCATTCCAATTTTGTTTTTCCTTAAACCGATAAATAAAGATAACGTTTAAATGGAATTCAAGTCTTAGTGGCGGTTTTTCAGATTATAAAGTTCATTGAGAAAAAACAGTACGTTCAAAAATTTTCAAAAAATTCACCAAACTTAATATAGATCTAGACTTTATGTAGACCAAATTTCGGACAAATCCGGTATGTAGTTTTCGTAAAAAATGGATATAAGAACTACAAAACGTCTATTGATTGAAGCTTCAAATTTAAGACAAATACCAGACTTCTTTACATCGTGTTTTGAAACTTCGCATGTTCTTGAACGACGTTTTCAAAGTCAATCCAGACAATTCAACGGAAATTTGACACGTTTTCATATTCAACAAAACATTAAAGGAATCGTAATAATAAACGTGTACTCTAAACAATGGAAATCAACAGTTATTGATCGATGTTGGAGATACAAAATTCGTATATTCCGATATGTGAATTTTGTTTTATAGTTTCTGGTATTTCGACAAATTCACATAAACATTACATTGAATTCTAATAAATAAATTTGATTCGAGAGCTTTTATGGCTGTTTTATGCACCTCTTCATATTGTTAATTCAGTCGAATGGTTGCCATTTCAATATTATTGGCTGTGGAAGCATATTTTGCTAGATTTTGTACATTTTAAAGCTCTCTTTGATAACTGTTAAAATGTCTTTATACCATTCAATTTGAAAAATATTCTAAGGATTTATAAGGCAGCCCCTTCAGAAGATTTAAGCAAATTTTGAACTTCTACTTGATTGGAAATCTTGTAGTTTTTCGTTTACAATCACTTGCATTTCTCAATGAGCTTCTGTGTTGAGGGGCTAACTTACAATTCTTAATATTTAGGCGGAACACCCGGTAGAAAATCTAGAAACGTGCGACATTTACCTATTTTAGGCCTACTTTAGTGTCGTGTTATAAAACTTGACAAGTCCTATTAAAATAGTGACTTGAAGCACGCAATCTAAACGTGTTCTACTACCCCAGTGACATTTTTCACGTTCTAGAGGGTTGATTCTAAAGCGATCAATTTCTATTGAAATAAAAGAGATTATTTAAGGTTTCGATAATGAGTATTCCAGGGAATCAAGATTGATTATTTAGTTGATTTTAACCGGTGAATTTTCGAGTTAATTCAACACGAGCATAGATGCGCTTTAGTGGACGTAAAATGCGTTAAATATTACATGAAAGTGGTGGAATTTTAACTAAAATTACAAAATATGCTCCGGAAATGTTAATGCCGTCAAAATACTTGTCGGACAGCGTTTCAGTCAAGACTGAATTCGGCTTTTACGATTGTATGCTTTATGAATATTTGAATCTTAAATTATTCATTATAATCCATTATTAATTCGATATGTTTTTTTATTAGAAATGTTGTTATTCGCGAATAATTCACCTTAATTATATATTTATCGTCAAATATTGATGTTTCATAGCTGGTTTTGTTGTAAACAGCTTTTTGTGTTGACAGCGATACAGAACTTTTCAATTTCGCTATTTCATACGAAAATATTTTTTCCTTTTGTTTGTAGTTTGATTTATATGGCGTCTTTGGAGACATTTCTTACTTTGATGATTACGATACTTTGTAGTCAGTCGGCGAAAATTTAACTTATACAAACCGTTATTTATTCATCAGTTTTCAAGAAGATTAATGTGTTGTGTTATGTTTGTCTATTGTAGAATTGTAGGGGAAGAATAGAAAAACTTCACAATATTCAATAGATCGAAACAAAGTTTATCTCGATGTATTCCCAACAGTTCAATTAGAATCGATTAAATTGTTACTTAAATTGACACAGTAGAATGTGTTTGAAATAAGCATTTTAATTGAGGTCAGTTTAATCGGTAATCCATTGGAGAAATTGATTATCGCCGTTTTATTTGTCTTTCGATTTAATCGATAAACTTTTTCTCGATTTTATACCGGGAAATCTCGACAAATATCCAACCAAAAGGCTAAATACCCTTGGGCGATGTTAACTAGCTCACTTAATCGGTATTTAGAGCATATAATTCGAAACAGTCTGGAAGCTGTCACTCAACTGCCAACTTTCTAATTTGATATGAAATTGAAACAATCTTAGCAAAACTAATGTTTGTTTCATTACGGGAATTGTCTAATCAGTGGTTGCGTTTTCTGGGCCTTTCTATTTTTTGCCTACTAATGACTTATTTACAGAAAGCTCCCTTTGGCCCGGTCGAAGCTTAATTTGAAATTTCTAACGATATGTCGAAAGTTTGTTGATCTTGCTCGTTCTCGGTGCTTTCACCTCTCTGTTGGATGAAAGTTTAGATCGAATAAAATAACAACTGATCCTTAGGAAAACTTCAAACTGGAAATTTATATCTCAGTTGTATACTTCAAGGCATCTTTATCGCCAAATTCTCCTGTCTATTCGACATCAATTGGAACACAATTAACGCCATCGAGCTGTTCATTATACCGAATTCACAATAATTCCCAGACGGTCCATAATTCAATACTGTCTGATAACGTCGATTGTGGATTTAGGATACAGAATTTAAACAAATTCCCAATTTTGATGATTTTTCGCTTATTTCTTAATTTCTTTCCCCTGTAGTTTTGTTGTCAAATAGTTTATCATAACTAAAATAACACTCTTTACAATTATTTCTCATCATTATGACGAATAACTGGAATTTATATTCATGGCTGAACTGGCACAATTTCTCGGTTGCACCAAGATTTTCATTCGCTAACCGCAATTTATGATTCGTGGCGAATTTTGTAAATGAGGCGAAATATCGCTTGTCACTCGTCCAAATTAAGATTTCATTAGCGGAAATCAATTATAAGTTGTCCTCTTGTTTGCCCTTTGTCTCTGTTAAATCTTTACAGAGTTCCAAGATTTTGCGGAAATTCCGCAATTGAAACCAGACATCTGTTTGTAATTTGCCCAAAATCCTAATCTCTTTATTATGTGTTGGCTTTCTGGTTAAATCGCTTAGCTGTCTCACCTGTTTGCATATTTCATTGTTGAAAAATTGTTTTAATGAAAGAATACCGGCAAAGTCAGCGATTATGTTGTGGTTTGCCGAAAAGTTTTCCAGCGTACAGCTTTGTTAAGCGCTTTCCACTAACAAAACGGTTTCGTTGTTGTTATTGTTGCAAGGAAGCTTTATGTTAAACGAATATTGCGGTGGTATTGCCGCAATTCTAAGCCATATTAAGACGGAAAAGAACGGAGACAACGTTTTAGTGTTAAGTGATTTTTCCATTCTTTATAGCTTTATTGTTGTTTGTTTGTTTCAGAGAGTAAAAGCAGTGAAAGTAGACGAATGGTAGATATTACAAGGGATAAACCGATAAAAGTGGCTGTGCGTGTTGTGGTTCCAGTTCGTGACCATCCAAAGGTGAGCAATCCATCAATTGATCTTTACAATTATGTTTTAATCAATTTAAAAGTCCAATTAAGTGTGTTTCATTTATAATAATTAATTTCAGTGTGTTCGTTTTCTGTTTATACTTGAATTTAGCTTGTACAAATAAAATTAAACAAATGGTAGAGTCGCTCATGTGTAAATATCGTACAACAAAGTCCCATAATTTAGTTAAGAAAATAATGAAATAATGCTTTTTGTCGGCATATTTTCCCCAATCCTCCGCCCTGGAATTTTGTAAAACAGCACAAATTCTCGCTAATAATCAAAATATTTAAACAACATCTGGAGTAGAATGAATTCCCAACCGATCCTTAGAACTTTTAGCTTATTTGTTATTTTCTCCAATGACTTGAATTAATTACAATCCACCCCACTATAATCAATTCAAATAAAAGAATACAAATCATGGAAGATTTAGTAAACTGATTAGTTACGACCGTTTTTTCAACCTCCTCTAGATTCGAATTCGTTTGAAATTTCCGAATGTTTATCGTATTTGAATATTTAGCAATTCGTTATGGTCTAATAAGCATTAATAGCACTTAATTAAATAAATTCAGAGCCAAGTCGTACGATAATTAGGAAACTTCTCCCAGTTTAATGGTAGCGTAATTTTCGACTCTAATCATAAATCAGAGTGTAGCCTCAACTGCTTAATATGTCGAAAGGAATCGTTTAAAATTTGATTAAAACACTTAATTGTTTTTAATTAAACTCTAATTTAACTTTGATTATTGAATTGTTCCATTCAAATTTCATCTTTTACTAATCATAAAATTTACCAATGTCTGTTTTCTTGTTGTTGGTGATTTATTCTTGTTTTGTTTACATTAATGTCTAATCCTATTAGGATATTAAAGATTCTTGTTGTCTTGAAGCTATAAGTTAGTTTTATTGTTAAAGTAAAGATACCAAAAACATCCCCTATTCATGTCATATCAATACGAAAGTTTTTATAGTTTAACAGACTAACAAACAGAAATTGATAAGAATAGCGTGAAACATGAATAGTTCATGGAAATAAATCCCTCAGTTTGTCACTCATTATTTGCATCCGAACAGACAAAATTACCATCAAAGCATCATTGAATTAGAGTTTTCATCGTTGAATTCACAACTTTTAAACTAATACGACAATAGTTTCTAATTCAAAAGAACGATTGATTGATATTCTCGAATTCGAATCCTTCCACGAAGACGCTAATTATTTGCCTTTTCAACTTAACGTGAAAAGTTTGAATTGTAAAATTGGACAAAATATGAATGAACTTTTATACAGCTCGTATAATTCTGAAATCGTGCAACATTATTCTCCCTATTTAGGTACAAATATTTGTCAAAATACAGCTCTAATTATTCAAATTGTCGACAATAGAAAGAAATATTCACTATTTACATATTCGCATCGTTAACGTCAACAAAGAACTTGGAGATTTCTGGAATTGATCATTTTTCAAGCCGCACAAAAGCCTAATTTCGGCATAAATCATACGAAAATTTGGCATATGCAGGACGGAATTTCCGTCATTATTCATTTATCTTCAAATTTGAACATTATGTTAAGAGGAGGGATTGTCAACTTGTTGTTGGCTCACATTCTAATATTGAATCCTTACTATAATCTGTTTCAATGCAGAATTACCGACATGCAGGGCGTCTTAAAGTACTTATTAACCTCTTCCTCGAAACAAAACTTAAGAAATAGCGCCTTTGTTCTAGAATTTTAAGACTTTTATACAAGAAATCTCTCTTGTAAACGTTTTGATTTATTCAATTTTAATGGAATTTAAAAAAAAACTAGCACTTTTAGTCCAAAATTTTCTTTTATTCTGGATAATTATAACCAGTGTTTATTTTAAAGTAAGATAAATTCTTTTTAATTTTGAAAATATTTCATCTCTTGATGTAATTGTAATCAAAATTTGAATTGTATTTTAATAAAGTTTCAAAAAATTAGACAGTTAGTCCAAAATTTTAAAATTTTGATGAGAAATTTTGCTTTAATTTTAGAAATTTTGCAAAACTTTAGACTTTCAAAAGTAGAATTCGAAAAAATAGCACGGTTGTAGAATTTCAATATTTTTATGAAATTTCGCCTTTTGATTTATCCGAAATTAATTAAAATATTGAAAAATTTAGTCTAAAATTTGAAGACTTTAATGAAAAATTTCGCTTCATCTTTAGAATAATCAAAATTTACCTCACACCAAATAATTTTCACTATTTTAGTTCATTTTAAGCGTAAAATTTCAAGATTTTTACCAGAAAATTAAATTTCAACCAAAGAAATGGAATAACTTCTATTTTTTATCGATTTTTTGCGTGTAAACAGAACGAAAGTGGTACAAATTTGCCCAAAAACTGAAACTTCAAGGAAGAAAGTTCAACTCCAAATTCCAGTAGAATTCCCAAATTTCATCCACTTTTGACAACAAAAATTGGTAAAAATTATAGTTTAGGTGATAGAAGGCTTAAGAAAATTAGCACAGAATTGGAAAATCCGCGTCTAAAACCAAATTAGAAGAGTTTCCAAATAGATTTGTTAAGACAATTCCTTTGTGAAAATTCTTTTGAAATTTGTGTAACCCAGAATACCTCAAAAATAGATCAGAAATTTGTAAATTGGCCCAATGTTGTGACTTTGCCGCCCCTCTAAATTGCCACCCTCAGGTTATTATAAATTTAGGCAATAAGGAGTGAATTATGATAAAAATTATAAATCCATAAACCGAACCTTATTTTTTATCGAAATTAATGTCAGAACTAGTTTGAGGCTAGCCTAAGTGACCTGAATCGACATTTCAGGCGACTAAATATTAAATAAACTGAAATCGAGTTGTATTTCGGTCCTTTCCTTTATCTATTCAAAATCTTGTCTTTACTTTATTGGTAGATTCTTCCACAATTGCACCGTAATCTCACCCTATCTCACGAATTTTCACACCCCACCGATTTTATAGAACGATACAATAATAAATATTCTATTCTATAGAAATTTCGAGATAAACACGTGTACGAATCTAATTATTTTCTATAACTTTTAATCAATATTTAACATCACAATTGCATTAATAAATATTGGAGAAACGTTCAATTGGGGAATTGTTCTTGCAAGATAAACACGAACAAGCGTGATATTGTTGTTAAAATTGCTGTAAATTACCGGTTTTAATAATCATAATGTTGTTTAATAAAATCCAATTTGAATGGAACTCGAATTGTAATTGGGGTTGTATCAAAATTGAGTCAATGTTTGGTGGTAGTTGCAAAATTCCAGATGGAAATATCGACAGAACGATTCGTAAAGATAACATTAAATGTTGATATTCGCATTATAAGAATATGAAAATGTTATGTAATCCAATAACCACAACATTTCGACTATCATATATGTATTAAAATTGGATTATTATATTTTAATGGTTGTTCCTAATGTTGCGCTGTTTTAAAATTGAATATAAAAACATGTCAAGTTCTTTGTTTTATTTTATTTTATCTACTAAAAAGGCTGATAATAAACGAAATAAATTCCTTCCAAGCCGTTTATTTAAAACGGAAACAAAAGTGAGTTTACAGAAAGGGAGACGGAAAAAATAATTAATAAAAACACCACATTAACTGACACATTAATTAAAAGTTCTATACGTGTAGATTTATGGTTGATGGTCTTTTACAGCACAATAAAAGTGTTCTATTAATCACACCGAATACATCAATAATTTATGTACATGCAGTGTTGCATATTCATGTAGAATTTGCTTGAAAAGAGCTACAATGCAAATTTCAACGCGCCATGAAAGAACACAACATGAATAAGGAAAGAATTGTAATTTTCCTCTAGTACTGAAAACTTCATTTAAGTGGGAGTTGTATTCGATTACTGTCCGAATTTCCGAAAGTTGATCAATAAAAATTTGAGAGGAAATTGAAATACACGCACCCTGTCAATATTTATTCAATAACAGATAGTCACAACAAACAAAATTAGTAATAATGGAATTATTTGGCCTGGCGCAGTGTTAATCAACAAATGTCAGCAATTTTTTTTTTATCAAAAATTGGCGGTTTATTGCAAAAATTTTGATTGAGTCCATTTTTATTACAATGCCGAGAATTTTTAATCAAATTGGAAAAAAAACCGAACATATTCTATAAACCATCGATTTCCATTAGAATATTCAGTAAACCGCTACTGATGTAACATAATTCAAACATTTCTGTATTTTTTTATTATCATTGTAAACGTTCGGTGGTATTTTCGAAGCGTTATTCTAAACCAAATATTATTTTAAACGTTTTTATTTGCCGAAAATTCAACCTGTTAACCGGCATTCCTAATAGCTGCAGTACTTTATCTAGATTAGAACAACTTCAACAAAATAGTCCTTAATTTTTAGTGGACATTTACATTTAACTGCGCCAACGATAAGCTCAGTATTAGCCGAATTGTTAAACATAATTGGCTCTTACTCCCATACCCATGTTCTCGAGCAAAGCTGCAGTTAAGTGGGGTTGCTAACGCTAAATCAATTTGGACAGGCGTTTAACGTCAATAAATTTCGCTGTTTGTTCGGAATTTTATTGTTAAAGAGATGCTAAAACCAATCTTTCCAAATTTCAAAAATTTTCCGTTACAAAATAAGCAGCTCCTATCTGTGTGCCGCTCGAGAGGCGGTCCTTTCTTTGTAAATTTAACCGTTTCGCTCGAAAGACTTGTTGAGAGATGTAAAGAAACAATCAAGTTGTTTAGCACCCTGCTTTTTACAGCCATTCAAAAAGTCTCTAAAACCTGTAAAGTTTCTCGAAAATTGGCTGTTATATGAAAAATCTAAATCGAAATTACAATGAGTACAATTGTAGTTCTTATAGCTCTATCTAACTATCTGAATTTGATTTTATTCTTCTGATTTTACAAAGAATAATTTTACATCCCTTAAAGCTTCTTTTCCAACCATAATTGTAAAGATTCGCATTTAAAATCGAATAGGACCTCGGTCATTCCGAGTTTTTTGCGATATTTCGGAAGCAGAGTTTATAGCCCAAATTGCGGATAATTGAAGGAAATGTGGATTATTTCAATAACCATCCGAATACCCAATTTTAGAATAAACATTGCAGATTTCCTTTTAAACACCTGCCAAAACAATCTTGGGGTTATTTGAACGTTTACGGTTTGTAATTAGTGGAAGTCTTTCAATTTTACGAAGGTAATAAAGTGAATTATCCCGGATTGAAACAGACAGGCCTTCACAATCATATATTAAACATAAAAGAAAACTAGTAAAGTGCTAGTTGTAGTAGATAAAATAATGGCTTTGCCCCATAAAAAGCGAACTACGTGCTCAATTAAATTATAGTCGTTGAGTCAATTTTCTTTTGTAGATCAACTGGAAGTTTCGTCTTGTTTCCTCGTGTGGCAGCTGTGATTCTTTCAATGCATACAAATCACTCTGTTTTGATTTATTTATAATCTTATTTAGAAATAATTCTTTCTTCAAAGCACCACAGTATAGAAATATAATAAATATCCAATACAAAACATAAACTATTTCGATCTTATCTTTATTGTTCGGCTTAACAACAACAAATGCTTCTATGTTTTCTATTGATTTTGTTTATTTGTCTTCCTCTTCTTATATTGGTGTGTTTGTTTCAGTTTAATTTCGTCGGGAAATTATTGGGCCCCAAAGGAAACTCACTTAAACGATTACAGGAAGACACAATGTGCAAGATGGCAGTTTTAGGACGTGGATCAATGAAGGACAGGCATAAGGTATTTATCAATATGTCTGTGTTTATTTAGTTAGACAAAACTCAAGTTACGAAATATTTGGACTAAAATTGCATACTTTATTTTGGAGAGTAATCTGGAAAATATTTATAAGCAGGTTCAGCAACATTTGGGACCTGTAGCTCCTTTGAAAGTTGGTCAAAAAACGGCAAAAATCTGGGGAGCGTTAGATTTGTTCCAAAAATCGACCTACTACCTAAAATGAGTGTTTTTTGGTCAACCTGCTAGTGAGCTACGAGGCTCAATGGTCTCTCTCAAACATTTTTAAAAACGGCTCAAATAATACGATTTCCTATATCAATCATACCGAAATTTGAATTCAGCAGCCCATTTGTAAAACACGACTCAAGAGACAGATGTCTTTTAAATTCACGATACAAGACAGAACTTATAACGATGCAAATTCATTGCAATAAATTTATAAACATTCCGTCAACATCCTCATTTTCCAAGCAATTTAAATAAATAGCAGACAATAAAATAAACATGTTCCTTTGATGATACGTGTGTTGCAATAAAAACGCTCAAATATCTTACACTACGCGGCAGCTTAACAATAAGTGGAGCATTTTCAATATTCAAAACAGAAATAACAATAACTACAACAGTCTTCATAAATGTAAACTTTCGGTTAACTTACAGAAAATATTTTAAGGCACTATCGTTAATCAAGAAGTGTATATTGTACGTTAAAACTTACAACTCCCTGGAGTCTTCCCATTCGAAATTCCATCGTGTAAACCGCAAGAAATACACGACGTGTAAATCAACTCGTTATGATTTTCAACAGATGTTTAATTGTATAAAATACGGTTTATTTTGTACTCTATCATAAAATTTAATGCAAATTAATCATTGCTTATTCAGTGATTTTAAATTATATTGTAATGAAATAATAGAATAAAAGGGGTGCTTTACGATTTTATCATATCAACAATAAATCTTTCACATTTCAATAGTAGTGATGGAAGTTCTAATTCAATGGCAATAACAACATTATCAACCATTATGTGGAAAATTTATGAATTAGCCATGGCTGTGTGAACAATCCCGATTGTTATCTGTCTGTTATTTTTGTAGAACTATTCTTCGAAATCGCAGATAATCCAAGTTATTCCTAAACTGACCAAACTGTTTGAATTACAATAATTTTAAAGCGCTTTAAATGGATTTAATTTGAATGATCAATCTGAAAAGGCGCAATTTTGTTGAAATTCTCGACTAAAACCCCTATTGATTCTCTAAATAAAATTCCGAACAGCAACAATGTTTAGTAACGTCAATAAACAATCGTAAAAGGGCTAAAAATAACGAAGAATTCGCTAATTTTCCACATTAATGCAAGTTTGAAGCCGGCGCATCCACCAATTTGCAACAAAATCTCACATGTTTTAAAAGTAAATTAATTTCCTCCTTCTGAATGGAGCTTTAATGGGAATTACAGTTTCATTGTAATTTTTAAGCTGCAATTTATTAAAAAGCTGCACTTTTAACTAATATTTAAATTCAAACTATAAACATGCAAATGTTGATACTGTAACCGGTGCAAATAAATTTAAAAAAAAAGTTGCATTTGTGGATTTAATTAACGAAAACGGCTGTATTCTCTAACTCTTTGACGATTCGTTACCATGACAACGCTCGTTTCAATGAGGTAGAAGTTCTGTTCAAAGAGACTATTAATCTCCAGCGTTGTCAAGATAAAGAATTACCAAAAAGTTAGACAATACGGTTATGTTAAAATTACCGTTCTATTACAATCAGTTATTATTCAAATCAAAAATTTACAATTTCATAAAAGTAGAACATAATTCTATGTAGTGGAACTTTTATTACAATATCCGTAACGTTTTATATACTACATAGAATAATTACAATTTTAATAGGAAAATTTTTGTGGTCGTATTAAATTTATCATGCATTTAATCCGGAACGAAATAGATAATTCGGACGTTAATAATTGTGTTTTAATTACACGTAATTAAATCAACCCGTAAAAGAATTGTCAAGTTGATTGTAACTTTTTTGGATTCGGTGGTATTCTCTAACAGTTTGGCGGCTGGTTACTATGACAACGTTAGATAATTGAATGACTTGTTTTACATTTAATTGGACAGTAAATAGTGCGATTGAAGCTCTGTGGCAATTGTCATGGTAACCAATCGTTAAAAAATTACAGAATACCACTGTGATAGCTATTTTTAGATAATCTGTTTTATTCTCTCTCGTTTCATTTGTAAAAATTGAGATAGAAGTTCTGTTTAAAGAGACTGATAAATAATCACAAAATTATAGTATCGTAACTTGATTCGTTTGCTTGCATTTTCAATTGGAAATTGTTTAATGTTAATAGTATGAAATAAGCTACGACTTTATTTACCGGAGGCGAAATCAATTAAAAACCCTATGTAATTGATATTTTTACAATATCATCAATTGAAATGCACTAATTAACATTTTCTGCTCTAATTAAAACAATTGTCTTTCACAATGATGATAACATTTGTTATTTATACTGCTGCCATCTTCTCAAAGTATCGATTATTGCCACCTATTTGCCTTGTTCTTGTTATTTTGTTCTGTTCCACATGAAATTCTCCATCTTGTAACTATACTTTTATTTATTTCTTTGTAATTTCAAATAAATTCTTTACACATTTGAAACTTATTTAATACTGTTGTATTCTATAGAAAATGCAACACTTTTAATGTTATAACTTTATACAAAGTATGAATAATAAATATTATTGGAAAATGGAATTACATTTCATCCGGGATTTAAGAAATTTTAATTAATTTTAGACGGATCACACCAAATTTGATTAAGTTTATTCTCTCCTACAGTTTATAATGAATCGATCATAAAATTCCTCGACATTGTGCATCGTTTCCGTATCTTAAGAAATAAATTTGTTGGCAACACCTGGAAAATGGCCAAAGATATATCATCAGATCTGTGAATAAATTAATCCAAGAACAATTAGGCGGCTAATTTGCATTTTAATGTTGCAAAAGAACAATAAACTGCAATGTTTAAGCTTTGCTTTAGCCCGGCGCATCCACCAATTTTACCCTCATTGATTTCACGAATTACAAACGATCCTAACTCTTAAAGAAAGACCTAACTTGATGAACGATTAGAAGAACATTTTAAGGATCTATAAGAGAGTCATTGTAGATTATTTTAGCAAAATTTGAGACCCGTAGCTCATCGGGAAGTTGGTTAAAAACGCTCATTAGATGAGGTTGCTCATAATTTTTTGAAAACCGCAACAGTATCGGAAACGATAGTTTATTGACCAACTTTCTGAGCTACATGGTTCTAATTGTGTCGAATATGAGAAGAAGAGTTTTTCTGCCGTTTATCCACATTTCGTTCATTTAGATTGTTAATTTACCATTGATTTTCTAATGAAAAAACCAAATTAAACAACTATTTCTCCGAAAATTGAACTACAAAGCAATTATTACGTAATTAATATATTGTATTGTTTATCAGAGATTTTATAAAATCGCTCTAATTTCATTTCAAATAGTTTGAATGTTAATGACATAACCATTCATATCAATTTTAGCGGATTTCAACAACAAATTCATTAATTAAATCAAATTAAGTAAAAACGAAATAATTCCGAATTTAACCGAATCATTACCTAAACATACATATAGTTGAGCCTTTAGGGTACAATCAATTAATTCGAGTCAATAACATTTTCGTTTATAGGAAAATTATATACCAGCTAATGGAAATAACAAACTCTCTATCTCAACTTTATGAGCTGGTCTTCATTAAATTCAACAACAATAGATATGTCATCAAATCATTGCTATAACAATATTGGACAATCTATCATATGAAATTTTGGATATCTAACATACCACCAATTATTAGTTAATTGAATATTCGTAATTAATTTGAAATTGATACGAACGTGGAAGATGTTTTGAAGATTATCCAACTGATGTTTGGTTTATCAATCAAGCGGAATTGTTTACCTAGAGACAGATTATAATCGATGAATTTCAACAGTGGCGAATCGAGTATTAAAACAAAATTTAATATTCTTTTAATTAGTTAAGCACTACCGATCGAGTTGTATAAAATTCATAAATTTTTTAAATAAGATTCGTGTTATTTTTCAAAAATTAAGCAATGTAAATCCGATTATAGAATAACCAAAGGAAGCCAAAATTTAAATATTTCTTATTAAATATTGTAAATATTTTCGATTATCAACTTGACGACAATAAATTAAAGTTTACACAAAACGAACAACTACCTGTTTTGATTGACAGGGGTGTGAAATTACGGTCAACTTTCTAATCCAATTGTTAGATTAGAAAGTTGACCATACATTTTTTGTCAACTATACAAAATTCTCTACCTGAATAAAATATTAAGCTGTTTAAACTTGACTTTAATATAGGAAAACCACCATTTAAAGGCGCATATTTTAAATCACTCTTCTTACATTTCATAATTATTATTCTCAACGGAATAAATGAGTCTTGAAATTTAATTGAAAATTATGAATTATTTACAATGTAGTTACATTAATTACAAGTATACCGTTGTTGATTTTTCGATCTTTTGCGGTCGAAAACAACTGAGGCTTTAATATAATTTCCGATTGGTTGGCTCGTGCACGTTTAATTCGATTCGATTCCGCATAATCAATGGAATTTTAAGTGACAACTCAATTTTCTCAAGAAAATACCCTACGTTAACATACAAATTACTCGCCCGTATTAAATTTTCTATGATAGAATGTAAATTGGAGAGTAAATGGGAAGAATCCTAATTCAATTCATGATTATATTTTTATACAGCCTTACCAGTTACCACAGAAAGCTTTCACGTGAATACTTTATTTAGAATATAAACGTTTAGATCTTCCGGTATAACCGGAATATATAAAAAATCTGAGATACATTTCAGGAATTTTTCGTGATGGTTGAAATAACGGGATGAACTTTGTGTTTTAGGAGGAAGAATTGCGTGCTAGTGGCGATCCGAAATTCCAACATTTGAGCGAAGAATTGCATGTAGAAATTAGCGCTTTTGCTACACCGGCGGAGGCTCATGCTCGTATTGCGTACGCTTTGGCTGAAGTCCGTCGGTTTCTAGTGCCGGTAAGTAGAAAATCAAATTTCCACAATGTTTATTCGAATACAACAATAAAATCGAATAATCCGATAGACGGGTAGCTGGTTCTTTATGGGTTGTAATAATCGTTGTGTGCATATTGCGAATAATAATTTTACGGTTGATTTAAATTGGCGACGATTCCGTTATTAACATATTTATGACTAGCGATTATCCGACTGTTACGGTTGATTTAGTACAACATAATTACAACTTGTTTAGGGGTTGGGTTAATTAGTTGTTTTTCTCTACTTTGTTAGAATATTGCGGCGATTTTCTACAAATCAAATCAATCGTTGATTACGTTTTATTCAAAAAATCTACACGAAAAATAACGCTTTTAATTCGACTCATTCGAATCGAATAATTCACATCAATTTCAACAAATACAACATTTTTTAATTAACAATAAAGGGATATATAATCAGTACGGTTGTAATTAGTACCAGGATGATACCACAGCGTTTTCAACAAGGTTGTAGATGTTAATTACAAGCGCACACAGTGTTTGATGATGGTTGATTGTCAACTTGTTTCACAATGCTTGTTTTTGACGAACGACACTTAAGTATCTAAAACGGAAAACCTGCAACTTACACATCATCATCATTACAAGTTTCCTACTATTTTGTGTTCCTCCGAAATTTTCCCAAATGATGGAATTATACTGTCAACATCACTTGGAAATTGATCGATTACAGTAATTTAATGATAAATCAGCTATTACGGGATCAATTTTATAAATTGATTCTAATTAACAGAAATAGGAAGTAAGATCGAAAAATCGATCGTATTGATAGGAAAATAACAAAATAAAGGACAAGAAGGCGTTCACGACAATTTCTGCTCTATACTCGAAGAAATTTAGTTACGGATCTAATCGGAGTGTTCTTCACGACCTGGATAAGAATCGGTATTTCAGATATTTATCGAATCGACTTGACTGTTTTAATTTATTGAATGATGCAATTTAAAGAATGCACTTGCATTTAAATTTACTGTATTTACACGGGTGTATCTGCGATATAAACAATTCCACATCGACTTAGTTTCATCCATAGAAATGAAGCAAACCGTTGGAGAATTGATCATAAATCATCTAGTCTGATGAAAGTTTCTAATAATGGAGCGTTACAATTACGTGTTAGTTTGTATTCAGATTTATTCCCAACGTATAAATCATCACAACCGTCTCAATTGTAACTGTTTCTTATGGTAGAGATCATCCAGTTAATCGACATTTACGAATTTTCGATAATAATTCAAGTGTTTTTGTTAATTAAACGATAACTATTAGATACACAAAGATTCCTTCCTGTTCTCCTCTTCAACATTAATTTGATAAGATAAACGGTCGAAATTAATACCACTTTATCATAGTTTATATTTGGTTGGCGAACGGAAGCTACGAATAAATAATAAACATTTCTCGACTAGTCTAATTTTACTGTTGTAATATAATGGAGTAGCTCTAAGGTTTAAGGTTAGAAGTTAATCTATCTATCTGTTTCTGCCTACGCTATATTTTATCGGGATTCTAATTTTATAGACTTGTAGACAACAAGTTCCTAAAATCGATTCTACGCCCATAAAACAACAAGATAAACTTCCAATTTTATCGAAATATTTACCATCGGTAATCTTGCCAATATTTTTACCGATTTTTCTAAAACTCCAAGAATTCCGTTTAATCGAGCTCGATTAGAATAATCATGCCCCAATTATAGGCGCAAATTAACATCTTTACAAAAGATCCAGATTCTCTTTGGCGATAGAAACTTTGTAGACTTTCGTGTAATAATGTAAATTTTCAAATGTGGGAAATAGATCGTTTGTTGGCAATTATGTTTGAATTTTTTCGCAAGCCAAGCAAATGGCCCTTTGATTTCACTTGCGAATTATTCGACAAAAAGCCCGACTTTGAAGTCTACTAGAAGACCATCTAGAAATATCCTTTATATATTTCGTTGCATAATTCATCGCTTAATTATTTCATCCCTCGTTTTGGAGAGCATCACCATATGTATGTTTAATTCGATTCAAGAAAGCTGAAACACTTGAAGACAACTTTCAAGGATACAAACGAACGTTAGTGTTGTCGCATTTATTTTTTGCAATTAAATCCCTGTGGAAACAAACTAATCCACAATTGATTATGGTTGTTTTTGCTTATAATGGAAAAACTCAATTAGAGTTTGTAGTTTGATCGATTTAATATTCAGAACAAGTTAGTTTATAATCCAGAAACACTCATGGGAGTCAATGGAAACGTTCATTATGTAGATTTGAAGCGAAATAGGAATTATGCGCCACTATATCTACATTATTAGCTTTATGTGGCACCAGACAAGCCTTATAGTTGGATTACGGGGGTTACTTGAAGCCATTTGACAACTCTCCCAATTTTTTCACAATTTATACGATCAAATAACTCGAATTAAATCCAAATATTTCAACAATACGCCGAATGGTGATCAATTTTTAATCCCCATCCATCCATCCATGGGGAGTTTTTCCGATAGAAACCCCACTTGTCTAATGTACAAACAAATCGATTCGTCCTTTTATTCCGGACAAGGTAATTTTGTGAAATGCGTGTTCGAGTTGTGTTTGAACAACTTTGGTCATTCAGAAGTTGAAATCTTCCTGCTAGTGTTTTTTTACTTTTCCCCGTTACTATATCGGATTTTCGCTTCAATTTTCTATTCAGACTGCTCCACCCGACATGCCAAACATACACAACTAGACAAAGATTGAATTAAATTTGTCTTTGTTTAGTCTATCCCTTGATAATAAAAGGAAAACATGAGAAAGTTAACGATGCAACTTGTGCAATATCAACACTATAACCATATTGACTGTAAACTAGTCGAGTTTAAAAGTTGGAGTTGATATTAAATCATCTTTTACATTGATATTGGCACATACAAATTTACCTGGAATACAATTGTTTGTTTATTTTAACGAAATATGGCAGGTAATAAATACCAAGACAGGTGAAATGAATCTGCGGCCAATATTAATCCCCAAAGCCATACCATTCCTAATTGTTTACAAAATTAAAAAAAAAGAAAAATTCTTGGCATTATAATCGCTGGGAATTTTTCGTTTTTGTGTACGTGTGTAGCGCACGTAGATAAATACGCATCATTAGAAAACCTCCCTTGAAGCTGTTTATGTTTAATTCAATCTACCCCTACAGAATTCGGCTTTTGCATAATTGAACTTGCCCGAAATCAATGATCAGGGGCTTTGTAGTTTGGCGGTCTGAAATTATTTAATTTATCAATTTTTAATGATAGAAGTACGGTAAAAAATGCCTTAGATAGATACAAATCTTCAAATCTCTGGTGTATAGACTGATGGTAGATGCATTAGAAATAGAACAGCTTGTAAAATCGATATTTTTTTTTAAATAACTTAAAACTTCACGGCATAGTAACATTTTTTTATTTTAATTTCGGCAAATTTATTGAATTATAACAAGGATGGTTGGTTGTAATTTTAATTTTATGAAAAAATTGTGCAGTCTTCCATCGAAATAGGCTTGATACAAGAAAATTGGACAAGTTTTGGAACTCAATGAGTTTTAAATGATAAGAAAGCGAAAAGTTTCTGGTCTTCATCGGCAGTTAGTGCATAGAAAATTATCCGAATTGGTTGCAATTCTCCAACTTTAGAAACCCAATTTTTCTTATTTGT
This sequence comes from Mylabris phalerata, assembly GCA_020740385.1. Classification (NCBI taxonomy): domain Eukaryota; kingdom Metazoa; phylum Arthropoda; class Insecta; order Coleoptera; family Meloidae; genus Mylabris; species Mylabris phalerata. The sequence continues at coordinate 1,529,291 of JAJEOX010000222.1, forward strand.
ATATTGAATTTGTCAATAGCTTTTTTTTAACTTCCCCGACCGAAGGGTAGGGAAGTTATTAGTTTCGGACCAAAATTTCGAATTCGAGATTTCACCAGATCTTTACGTTTTGAGGTCCCCTGAACACGTTTTTGAAGTTTTTAGCTTGATGTCCGTGTGTGTGTGTGTGTGTGTGTGTGTGTGTGTGTGTGTGTGTGTGTGTGTGTGTGTGTGTGTGTGTGTGTGTGTGTGTCTGTCGTTTCTCCAACGATTACTCAAAAACGGTTTAACCGATTGAGTTCAAATTTGGTCAGCACAAACCATTTGGTGGCCGCTCGAGTTGATTAGTTTTTGGTGCCAATCGGACCACGGGGGTAGAAGGAGGAGGGGGTTGATTGAAAAAAATTTAAGATAACATATTAATTTGATATCACCAATCGAAAGGGCATGTGCTTTTATGTCCGAAACAATACCCCTCATGTGCGATGTTCTTTTCTTTTCTTTAATTAGGGCACAAAATTGGCAAAATAGTGTAGTCAACCAATTCAAATTTGCCGCCTTCTATAAGGGATCGGTTGCCATAGAAAATTCAATTGCGAAATTTTGAAATGACAGTTTTGTGGTTCTGTCAAAATTTCGCAATTGAATCGTGTATCGAGTTTATAAGAAAGTTGAACTGAAAAGTGTGTGTGGAATCACCGATCAGTAAACAGAGTTTTGGTTGACGAGGTGCTGGTTCCTCATTGAATTTTTCAGTGGTGGTGAGATAACCACGGCTCTTGATTCCCGATTTTGATTTGTATAGTAAGTTAGTTTTTTTTTTAAACTTGGACTATTGCATTAATTGTCGACTTCTGATACTTGTCTTTAATAAATTTTTCTAATTGATGATTAACTATCCGGAATGTGTCGGGGAAGTTATTAGGCCGGTTCTTAGATTCGGCCCATTTCAAATTTTTAATTATTTATTTCACTAAATTTGAACTCCTTTGGGTTATCGGCGGTGTAATATTAAACTTTAAATTTGTTAGATGCTGTTTGTAATTGTTGAAGCAAAAAATTGAGCTCGTGCAACCGACAAAATAGAATTCTTTCATTTCCTCTACACGTTTATAAAACTGACAAAAATACGAAAATTAAAACTCGTTAATATCTTCTGAAACATACAAAGACTTTATTCTCATTTGAAACAGTATAATGCAAGTCTTTTTACCGCATTTTCAAGCGAACATTTTCAAAGATAGTTGTTATTTTCTATAAATAGGTAACATTACCGAGGCAATTCTGCATAAAGAAATAAATTGCAGTTTCAAACAGTACGGTTTCCTTGTAATCATTATAAACAAAACCCAAAATTGTTGTCATGTTCTTGCGGTTATATGAACAAACATCGTCCTGTTTTGTTTGTGTAATTTTATACGTTTCGATAGGGTTAAAACCGGAATTTTGCTGATCAACCGTTTTCTATTAAGTACAAGATATACAATTTCATCAAATAAACTCCTCGTTTACAATGATATGAGCTTTTATCGATCGAAAACTGGTACAAATTTGTAGATTTTTCTATAATTAGAACTTTAGCAATAAACACAAATATCGTAGCATTTTTCTACTTTAATTACGCTTTAATGTATTTATACGAATGAAAAACTGTCAACGTACACCTTCTTGGAGAGTTTGCTAATTATTGTGTAATTTAAGAGTGAACTATTTTTATGTAGTAATTAGTCGTTCGTTAATTATTGGAAATTATTCGGGAGGAACGAATAAAATTACTTTGTTCACTCTCCTGATTCTGTCTAATTTTGCAAAAGCGGAAAACAATGGAATATTCGCACAATTTATATTTTTCTAAAGCAAAAGCTGCTTTCAAAGCCTTGCAATATTATTAGATCGTACTAGACTAGCTCCTTAAAAATATATTGGAGATATTAGAGTAACTATGGAATTTCAATTTTGAAGATGTTTGTGTATAATTTTTAAATAAATTGGAAGCCAAAATTTCAATTTAAAAGATTAAAAATGCTATTGAATTTGGTAGAAACATCCTATTTTTATTCTTATTTTGTTTATGAGAAACTTTCAACAGTTTACTTTGTTATAAGACTATGTACTTGCTCAAAACGAGATAATCCTGTTTACATGACAAATTAATCCAGTAAAGGATAAGATAAAGATGGATTACAGTGAGGAATGCGAGAGAAACTTACGCTTGACCAAACTTGCAATTTATCGGAATTAATCCGATAAGATACTTGTAAATAAATTAACCGGTGCAGGTAGAAATTGAAAATGAATTTTGAGGAGTTTTGACTAATTTTTGCGATTTCTTTATATGTATTTTAGTTTGTTAAAAATCATCAAAAACATGCAGCAATAAGAGTTTGAAGAGCAATTTTTCAAAAATAACGCTTAAGATTTTAGCTCGAAGGACCTTTGTTTAAGCCTTGACGCTTTTGGTTTTCAATTTTTAGCAAAGAAGATAACAATTTTATATTCCTATAGTTTTAAATAAGCGTTCTGGTTAAACTCCATTTGAATATAAGAATTTATTTCCAAATCCCCCATTTGGAGATTTTATGGTGTGAATCTCACCAAACCTAGTTTGATCTATACTTGCGAAATTTTTAATTTTGCTAGTTAGAAATCATTCAAAACATGTTGCCCAAACTATAGCTGAAGCTTAAAAAATTATGAATTTTCATTTTGCCCCTTATACTTAGAAGCATACCATAATTCTTTTGGCTTTCAATTATTCGTTTGCAAAATCAAAATTTCAAAATCCTAGCGTTAAAAATCGAGCAGTTCAAGACAATTTTCTGGAAGATCGTCCAATAGCGATAACACAAAGGGGCGTGGCTTCGATTTCCAGGTAGTAACACCTGAAGTTCAGGATTAAAAAGTTATGGTTGAGTGATTTTGTGGTAGGGGTATAAAAGCCCCCAATTTTTCCAGGGTTGATCATTTTAAATAATTTGTTTCTTCAATCAACAAGTTTTGTGTAAAGCAAAAATTATGTCTGATTTGGAAAGACTTTTGGCAGAGTGTAAACCATATGGACATGGTACTTATATTCCATCATCTGAACCAACATGGCATCCAACTGCTGCAAATTTTGATGATTTATATATGATGATTGGAGAGTATAAAGGAAAATTGAACGCCGAACGTCGTCTAATCGTATCTCGAGAAGATTGGCTAGCTGTCCAACAAGAAAGACGTAAAAGACAACACCGTTTCGAATATTTAGAAGGTACTGCATCAACTTCAAGATTTAATCAAGGAGTAATGGAACTACCAAGATTATCATACAATAATGTGCATTTCGATAAGAATGTCCAGTGGCAAAATCAAGGACACCAATCGAAAATGCCTCAGAATGATACGATTTTGAAAGAAAACATGGGGAAATCAAACGGAGTCTATAACAATAATAGTCAAGTTAAAAACCATGATTTGAAAATTGTTAAGAATGGTGCAACAAATTTGTATCGAAATCAAGGAGCATCAACATCGAAAGCTGCTCAAGCTCCATTTAAAACTGAAGCGTCAACCTCAAAAGTTGTTCAAGCTCCTATTAAATCTGAAGAATCAACGATCTTACAAAGGAAAGGGTGCCGACCCCAAAATGGGGCACTCATTACAACGAACATGGACGAAAGTAATGAACTTAGTAACAATAAGTGGAAAGGTAAAAGCAGTGATTTCCGCCTTACAAAGAATAGTGTAAAAATTCAACGCGATCCACTATTTGAAGCGCCGATTTCTCAAGAGGCGTCAACATCGAAAGCTAAACAATGTCTGGTTAAAACTGAAGAGATAATGGTTTTTCAAAGAAAAAGATGCCGTCCTCAAAAATGTGTACCCGTTGCAACAAACAAGGAGAAAAGTAATGAGCATAGTGACAATAATTGGAAAGGTGAAAGCAGTGATTTGCGCCTTACCAAAAATTGCCAGCCATTATTAGAAACACCGACTACTCAAGGCGCTCAAGTCTCTTCACTAGCCAAGGTATCAACGGTCTTAGCTCACGATTTATATTTATCGGATGAAGACGGTCCTGTCCAACCACCTGAACCAAAAATTAGTAGAACAAATGGAATGGCTCAAGATTCAATTAATTTAGGAAGAAGTATCGAAATTGAATCACCAAAGAGTGTAGCAATACCAAAGTTTTACTCAAAAATACCAATAATGAAGAAACGAACAATGGCAATTCTTGGAATGAAAGAAAATCTAGGAGGATCTGAAAATTCGATTCCATCAACAAGTCAGTTAAATACGAATAATGGAGTCCGGCCAAAAATTCAGCCTACGAAGAAGATAGTTGTACATGAAAATATCGTGTTGAATCCTCCAAAACCAATGGATTCGAAAGTTTTGAAAATAAGTAATGGGGCTGATCCACGGCTATCCACGCAGATCAATGGAAAAGCATCTAAATGTAAAGTGCAATCAGCAAGTCCGATGAATGAACCAAAAAATATTGCCGTTTCAACCGAATTTGAATCCATTAAGAAGTTGATTAAACATGACGATATCAGACTGGAACCTCAGAGACCAATGGAGGCAAGACTCTTGAAATTGAGTAATGGGATCAAACCGGAACCACCACGACAAACGACCCAACAGATTAGTTTTAGTGCAGCTACTTCGTTAAAAATGAAAGGTAAGCGTGCTAAAGCAGCAGCTAGGAAAGCGGCCCATCCGTATCTGCAGAAATCGCTTGCTATAAAGAAAATTTTCAAGAAATGGTTGTGAACTTTGAAAAATGGATCTGTGATATTGTTTTAGATTTTTTAACCATGCTTATGAAATAAGTGTTTTTATTTTTAATTTTTGACTATTGTACTAATTGTTTACAATAAAATATTGCAATAATTTTTATGATTTCATTTCTAATACTTTATTTTCCAATCCACTCGCTTTCCAATCGGGATTTCTCAAGTAGACACACCTCGATTTTTGCCAAATGCTAGTAAGTAACAGGTCGCAATAAGCGTTTCAAGCATCAAAATGAAAACTGAAAATTTTAATAGAACTCTTGGTTTTAAAAAAGCGTAACACTATTCTTTTGGCTTTCAAATATTCGTTAGCAAAATCAAAATTTCAAAATCCTAGGGTCTAAAAATGAAGCATATTAAGACAAAAGACAAAACTGCTTTCAAAGCTTTGCAGTCAGATAACATCGTATTTGACTAGTTTCTTAAAAATATATTGGAGATATTAAAGTAACTATGAAATTTCAATTTTGAGGATGGTTGTCTTTTATTTCTAAATAAACTGGGAGCCTAGATTTCAATTCAAAAGATGAAGAATTCTATTGAATTTGGTAGAAACATTCTATTTTTATTCTTATTTTGTTTATGAGAAACTTTCAACAGTTTACTTTGTTATAAGACTATGTATTTGCTCAAAACGAGATAAACCTGTTTACATGACAAATTAATCCAGTAAAGGATGAGATAAAGATGGATTACAGTAAGGAATGCGAGAGAAACTTACGCTTGACCAAACTTGCAATTTATCGGAATTAATCCGATAAGATCCTTGTAAATAAATTAACCGGAGCAGGTAGAAATTAAAAATGAATAATGAGGAGTTTTGGACGATTTTTTACTAAATCAAACTTTGTCTGCGATTGCTTTAATTGTATTTTCGTTCGTTAAAATACATCAAAAACATGCTGCAATAAGGGTTTGGAATACAATTTCCAAAAATGTCGCTTAAGATTTTAGCTAGACTTTTGTTTAAACCTTGATTTCTTGGTTTTCAATTTTTCGCAAAGGAATTCAAAATTTTGTGTTCCTAGAGATTTAAATAAGCATTCTGGCTAAATTTCCTCTGCATATAAAAATTTATTATTTCCAAATCTTCCATTTGGAAATCTAACCAAATCAAGTTGCGTCTATATTTGCAAAATTTATAATTTTGGGAGTTAGAAATCATTCAAGACATGTTGCCGAAAATACAGCTGAAGCATAAAAAAAAGAAAATTTCATTCTGTTCCTTATATAATATTAAGAAGCATATCATAATTTTTTTGTCTTTCAATTATACGTTGGCAAAATCAAACTTTCAAAATCCTAGCGTTAAAAATCGAGCACTTCAAGACAATTTTCTTGAAGATCGTCCAATAGCGATAACACAAAGGGGCGTGACTTCGATTTTCAGGTAGTAACATCTGAAATTAAGGATTAAAATGTTATGGCTGAGCGATTATGCGGCAGTGGTATAAAAGCCCCCGATTTTTCTAGGGTTGATCATTGTAAATAATTTGTTTCTTCATTCAACAAGTTTTGTGCAAAGCAAAAATAATGTCTGATTTGAGAAGACATCGTCTAATCGAGTCTCGTGAAGCTTGGGCAGCTGTCCAACAAGAAAGACGTAGAAGACAACAACGTTTCGAATATTTAGAAGGCACTGCATCAACTTTAAGGTTTAATAAAGGAGTAATGGAACTACCAAGATTATCATACAATAATGTACAATCATCTGAACCGACACGGCATCCAACTGATGCAAATGTTGATGATTTATATATGATGATTGGAGAGCATAAAGGAAAATTGAATTCGGAACGTCGCCTAATCGTATCTCGAGAAGATTGGGTAGCTGTCCAACAGGAAAGACGTAGAAAACAACACCGTTTCGAATATTTAGAAGGTACTACATCAACTTCAAGATTTAATCAAGGAGTAATTGTACTACCAAGATTATCATACAATACTGTACATTTCGATAAGAAGGACAGATTGCAAAAACAAGGAGAGCAGCCCCAATTGCCTCAGAATGGTGCGATTATAAAACAACACATGGGGAAAACGAACGGAGTCTATAACAATAATAGTCAAGCTAAAAACCATGATTTGGAAATTGTTAAGAATGGTGCAACAAATTTGTATCGAAATCAAAAAGCGTCAACCTCAAAAGTTTGTTCAAGCTCCTATTAAATCTAAAGAATCAACGATCTTACAAAAGGAAAGGGTGCCGACCCCAAAATGGTGCACTCATTACAACGAACAAGGACGAAAGTAATGAACATAGTAACAATAAGTTGAAAGGTAAAAGCAGTGATTTCCGACTTACAAAGAATAGTGCAAAAATTCAACGCGATCCATTATTTGAAGCGCCGACTTCTCAAGGGGCGTCAACATCGAAAGCTAAACAAGCTCTGGTTAATGCTGAAGAGCCAGTGGTTTTTCAAAGAATAAGATGCCGTCCTCAAAAATGTGTACCTGTTGCAACAACAAGAAGAAAAGTAATGAGCATAGTGACAATAATTGGAAAGGTGAAAGCACTGATTTGCGCCTTACTAAGAATTGCGATCCATTATTAGAAACACCGACTACTCAAGGCGCTCAAGTCTCTTCACTAGCCAAGGTATCAACGGTCTTAGCTCACGATTTATATTTATCGGATGAAGACGGTCCTGTCCAACCACCAGAACCAAAAATACGTAAAACAAATGGAATGGTTCAAGATTCAATTAATTTTGAAATTGAATCACCAAAGAGTGTAGCAATACCAAAGTTTTACTCAAAAATACCAATAATGGAAGAAACGAACAATGGCAATTCTTGGAATGAAAGAAAATCTAGGAGGATCTGAAAATTCGATTCCATCAACAAATCAGTTAAATACGAATAATGGAGTTCGGCCAAAAATTCAGCCTACGAAGAAAATAGTTATACATGAAAATATCGTGTTGAAATCCTGCAAAACCAATGGATCCGAAAGTTTTGAAAATAAGTAATGGGGTTCATCCACAGCTATCCACGCAAATCAAGGGAGAAACGTCTAAATGTAACGCGCAACCAGCAAATCCATTGAATGAATCTAAAAATATTGCAGTTTCATCCGAATTTGAATCCATAAAGAAGTTGATTAACATGGCGATATCAGCCTGGAACCTCGGAGACCAATGGAGGCAAGACTCTTGAAATTGAGTAATGGGATCAAACCGGAACCGTCACGACAAACGACCCAACAGATTAGTTTTAGTGCAGCTACTTCGTTAAAAATGAAGGGTAAGCGTACCAAAACAGCGGCTAGGAAAGCGGCTCATCCGTATCTAGAAAAATCGCTTGCTGTAAAGAAAATTTTCCAAAAATGGTTGTGAACTTTGAAAAATGTACTTTGAATCTGTGATATTGTTTTAGATTTTTTAACCATGCTTATGAAATAAGTGTTTTTATTTTTAATTTTTGACTATTGTACTAATTGTTTACAATAAAATATTGCAATAATTTTTATGATTTCATTTCTAATACTTTAGTTCCAATCCTCGCGCTTTCCTATTAAGATTTCCCTTAAAAGTAAGAAACAAGTCGCAAAAAAGGTTCTAAGGGTAATTCTGGTAAAATAAAAATATAGCAAAAGATTTTAACACAACTCTTGGTATAAAATAAACGCAGCATGATTCTTTTGGCTTTCAATTTTTTGATATCAAAAGCAAATTTTTGAAATCCTAGATTTCAAAACATGCACTTCAAAACACTTTTCTTAAAGTTCGTCCTCTGGTAATTAGAAAAGAAGGCGTGGCTTCGATTTTCAGGTAGTCACATCTGAAATTAGGGATCATGGTTAAACGGCAGAGGTATAAAAGCCCCCAGTTCTCCCCAAAATTGAGCATTACAAAAAATTTGTTTATCTGGTCAACAAGTTTTGTGCATCGCAAAAATAATGTCCGATTTGGAAAAACTTTTGGCAGAGTGTAAACCTTATGGGCATGGTACTTATATTCCATCATCTGAACCAAAGTGGCATCCCACTGCAGCAAATTTCGATGATTTATTCACGATGATTGGCGAATATAAAGGGAAATTAAATGAGCAACGTCGCAAGATTGTTGCTCGTGAAGAGTGGGAAATTCAACAAGTAGATCACGATTTTAAGTACAGCCAACGTACTGAATCATCAACAAGATATGATCAGAGAAGACTGCAGAATTTTGATCAAAGAAGAGGACATCAATCGCAACTGCCTCAGAATGGAGCAATATTAAAAGCCAACGCGGCAAGAATTAATGGAGGTTATGGCGATAATTCGAAAGCTACAAACCGTGATTTGCGTCTTGCCAAGAATAGTGTAGAAATTTTGAATCGTTTGCGATGAAAAAAATTTGAAACGCTTGTAATTTTTAATTTGTATTTGTATTTTTTAGTAATTTTTTGATTCTTGCCTCTATAGGATTTTCGAATTTTAACTATTGTAACAAAATTATTTCCAATAAATTGCTACAAAGTTGATTTAATCTACCTGCACTTTATTTCCTACCTTTACCCATTAGCAAAACTAAAATTCGTGTCTACTGATCGTTCCGGCTAAATTCCCGTGAATATGAGACCTTGTCGTTTCCATCGTGAAATAAATCCAAGCGTTTTCCGTTTAGATTTCCCCTACAGCTCACTTGAAATAAAATGAATTGAATGTGAAATAAAAAGACTGAAACAATATAAATATGAAACGAATGGATTGTACACCTGAGTATATTTCAAATCAATTCAAATCGAAATGTATCCAACTCGCAAAAAATATCGAACTTTGAATACAATTAATTCTGATACAATACACCAGTTTTTGAATGGTCGCTCAATACGTATTCTATGTTTCATTGTGCTCGTTTTATACAGTACAGAATGCTTTTGTGGGACATTAACTGGCAACTAAAAGAAAAGCATTTATACTGTCAACTAGACGATTTCTCATTCTGACGATGGATTTACGCGATAAACGCGATAGTCTGTTGAAAATGGCAAAAACTAAATGTTTGTATAAAACATTTTAGATAACCGGTACAATTCAACATAATCAAGCAATAAATATGAAGCATTTTCGTTTAATTGGAACAACTAAACATAATCCAATTTGCGACACAAAAACCTCTAAACCAACACATTATAACGCGAATTATATTTCATTATTAGTAGTGAATGCAACTATCATAAAGTGCCTTTTTGTAGTGTAAGAATAATTATTTCAAACCTGGAGAAATATAAAAATTACAATTAATATCAAAATTGTGGTTTTTTATTAAAACCAAAAAAATTGATGTAAATTAAACATGTTCTGTTGTAGAGTAAATTGTAGTTGTGGCATTTATTTCCCATTTCCTTTTGTATTCCAATTTTTTCTCGATGGATTCAGATGAAAGCTTTCCCAACAATTTTTTGTACAACTCAAATTTTTTCTGACCATTGTTTAACTCTTGTAGATACAAAAAACAACACAAGCTCCACAACTCGCGGTAAATTCTAAGAAAATTAATTGGTTTTCTTTACGAATAAATCATCCGGCCGATTTCCCTCAAAAAACCCGGTTTGATTCAAGTTTTCTAGTTAGAACAAATGTATTCAAGTTATTGGACGATCGTATAGAAATTTTCAATCGATTCCCAAATAGAAATTTAAAAATAAATTCACATAGCTTGGTAGATTTCGCAATAAGGTCATGTAATATCGACGATCATCTACTAACAAGATTGAATAGACTTGTTTTTTCTCCTGGAATACTTCGATATGTTTTCAGTCTCGCCGAAATTTCGAATAGGTCAAAGTTAAATGATAAACACGAATGATGAATTGATTGTGGTGGCCTTTTAGAGGCTGTTTTATCTAAATTGAATCTGTAAAAAAATGATTTTTGTTACTTTTATTTTCGCTGATGAAATATAAACACGAGACAGTCAAACTGAAATATATTACTTTATAAAATCGAGTTTTCCTCCTTGTTAGATTGAGACGTTTATGAAATACGTGCTCCATTAAAGATAATTTATTGAATTCCATAAATAATAAACAGGTGTTTTTTGTTGGGACAACCAATTATTCCAAATTATTTAGTTAGATAGACTAGGAAAATTGAATGAAATAATCCCAATTTCAGGATTACAATGATGATATCCGACAGGAACAAATGTGGGAAATGCAGGTGCTTTCTAGTCAAAGGAACAACAATAATAACAACAAAGGAGATGAAGCGAGCGGTGGTTCCAGTTCGGGTCCTGAATATAGCGGCGATGATAGATTGAGCAGTGATGTGACTGAAATGGGTCCAGAGAGTCCACAAGACGAGCACCCGGCAATGCGTGGCATCCAGTCAGGTAATAAACAATATTTGCCCCTACCCACATTCCAGTTTTTATCTCGAAAATTTTAATAAAACTTTAGCGTTGTTAAATTTAACGCTGTCAAAAATTTATGGAATGTTGTGACAGTTCTGTAATAAAGTCCATTTTATATCGACATCTCGCTATTCTCTTTATAAACATAAAAACATAAATTTATTATAAAGACAATGTAAATGAGATCATTAAAAGCCCTAATTTAAGCCCCTTATATTTCAATGTCGTTATACAAACTATATGTGCTTATAAACGATTTTACGAAATGGCGATAGCAACACGTCTTGGAATTTATCATCAGCAACCCAGAAAGGAGCTCTTGGGAAGATTACAGATCGACTACTGACTTACAAGCGGAATTGCCGGCATTTGAATAGAGGTCGAACGGACTTGTCGTAATTATTTCGAATAATTACCCCGAAATCGAGCGCTATCGAAGATCAAAGACGCAAATCTAGTCGGATTCATGTTTGAGTATTTCAATAGATTGAATTCGATTGTTGAAAATGATAAAAATTCGATTATAAAAGTTTTACGGTGTGAATTTCGGAAATTAGGTTTTTCCACCGTTAATTTGTTTTAACAGAAAACAAACGTACAGTAGAGCCATTGTTTGGGCGTGTTTCTGTTTGGATAACAAAAATGGGAAAACAAATATGAAGGAAACAAAAACACTAAATATAAAAGGCTGAAGTTTGTCGTCTGTACTCCAATTAGTGTATATTTTTGACGTTACAAATACATCTGTATTTAAATTCAACTTTTAAATGAATTTCCTATTTATATTTCATTGTGTTTAACGTTTTTAATTGAAAATTCATATCCGTTTGCTAGAATTCGATAGAAAGGGACGCGTTTATCAAAAATTCAACCATTGATTTGTCTCAAGATAAAAGCAATGAATCGGTGAAAAAATGGTGGAGGCGCCGGGCGATTCCGCTGTCTATCTCTTAAATTAATTCAATTGCCAGTTCAGCACGCTTCAGAAATCATACACCTGTAAATTATCGTAGTTTAAACTACAACTATCGGCGGAATTGCGCCTGATTGGATAATTTCAATGTTTATTCCTATTTGGGTCTATATTCGAGAATAATGTAGCAAAAATACTAGCAGAAAGCAAGTGTTCTTTCGTTGATTATTGTTCGCAACACAGTTGGAAAGCCTAACTAAGCCGATTCGACACCGCTGATTTCTAAGAAAACCGAAATTAATCATGAAACAAAGACGCTTTTGTTGTAGTTGTCGGACAAAAGTGTGTGGATGATATATTGCGTTGTTGAAAACGCAGAAAGATTTGAATTATCCATAAGTTGTTGAATGGGGCAAAAAGAATACAAAGATCAGTGGAAATTACTATTTTTTTCTTCTAGATTGTAACGTATTACCAACCATTCATCTTAAAGTAAATTATAAAACTATATTTGAATAGATGTGAAAAACAACAGTGCGAATTGTGCTATTAATTTCCTAAAAGGGACATATTTAACATTTCTAAAACCAAGATTACTAGCGCGAAGTCAAGCTTGAATATCTATCTTTTAGTAATTCCCAAGTGTAAAATTATTTCCAGACAACTAACACGGTAAGAGATGGAGAGTGAATTTCTAATTTGACTTGCTTTATTTTAACATCTTTACGTTTATTTTCTTAAAGGATTATTGCACTACAATAAACACATTTAACTCCCCTTCTTTTATCCGGGCAAGTAAACAAAAAAAAAAAAAAAAAAAACAGTTAAAGCAACAATTTTGCGCAATACACCTTTTAATTTTCATTAGAACTGGGGCTGTGCAGATAACAAACAAATCTGTAAATAAAATATTAAGTGCACTTAAAATTAATTGAAATTTTGTGGATTCTCACAAATAGGTCACGTATATAAACTAAATCTACCCATTAAACGATTCAATTTGATATTGTTTGTGTTTATAATAAATTTGGGTGGAAATCCCCTAGGAACACCATCGTCAACGGACACAACTGGTACAACAACACCGGCAAACGGTGGCCAACCGTCGCCGACCAACGGTCTGAGCGGTCTTGGTATCAACAATGGTGGTGTTTTGAGTGGTGGACGCAAACGGCCTTTGTTAGCCGGCGGTCCACGGACATCAATGACGCCAACTAAACGCACAGTAATGAGTCTTCTAGCCCGCGCCCGGGCTGCACAAGCAAAACAACTACCTGCCACTTTCCAACGGGGTACGCCCGAGTAAGTAAATTCACTTTTATCATTCCATTATGTCCAACTTAATTACTATCTTTCAATTAATTTTGGTAGGGAGAATTTGAGTAGACCTGAGGTCTACTGGTAGTGGTTAAAGGAATGGTCTATTCTATGAATAATTAATAATTTTATAGTCAATAGGGAATTTAAAGGGAACGGCTCAATATGGCAAATTGTAAATTGTTCTGTACTTGGCTTGTACAACGGTAAGCCGCATTTGAGTCTATTCATTTTTCCGTTTGTTAAAAGTTTGATTAATTTCCAAAAAACCAACTCGTTTTTAATTAATACAAATGAATAACGTAGTGAATTTTCTGCAACAAAACTATAATTTGAAAAATAAAATCGATTCATTAAGCATTGAATTTAAATTCTGCTCCAACTTTGCAACATTTCATCCAATTTATTGCACGCAAGCAATTAAAACAACATAATCGAAATACAAATGTTGTTAATAACAACAATTTTGAATAAATGATTCAACAACAATTAATTTAAAGAAGATAAATGTAAGAATTACCGTCAACTCGTCTCGTTTTTTCTAGCCATAGCGATTATTTCCACACGATAAATTCCTTCTGCGCCGTTTCTCAACACGATTCTTGTTATACGGCCACTACTGCTACCCTTCTAGTTTTATTTTCATACGAGTGGAAAGAATAACAAACCAGGTATCCCCAATTCGCAAAGAGAGTCATTTGAAAGTTAACAATCGGACTATTTTATTAGATAAATTTTATCGAAAATAAAGTAAAGGAGATCGAATAGACCGCCTTATTGACACGTTCAACAGATAAAATTGCGGTTGGATATCGACCTACCCAATATAGATTCGTTTTGGAAATCCCAATCAACAGACGACGCTGCACACAACAAAGTTCCAATTAATTCAAATAGACATTAATTGAAATTCTCTTATGAACTTTGTGTATGGTTTTATAAAAAAATCTCCAACGAAAGTATTCGTTTTCTCTGATGTTGGTAGATTGGAGTTTCTCAATTTTAATCGAATAACCCAATTTTTGGACGTGTAATGAATCTGTTAAGGAATTTTTACTTATTCAGTTGACAGGATTCGATCTGTATAATTGAATTGGTAATGAAGACTTTGAAATGGAAATTAAAGTGGTGTTGTCGATACTTTATAAAATCTATGAAGACAGACAGAAATTGTGTAAATTCTGATGAAATAAGATACAAGCTCATTTCGTTTTTATAACTTCAACAAAAAATCTGCAAAACCGTTTCAATAGAGCCGCATAAACGCCAACAAGATAGATATAAGCGTATTATTCAACAAAAACGAGATTTACTAGTCTTTAGACAGAAATCTCAATATTGGGAACGCGTTGAAGCGATAAAAACAGCCTAGAGCTTAAATTTTAGGAAACCAAACGAAGCGGTAAAGTTCATAGATTGGACGAAGATTTAAGGAGAGAAAATCGAATAGAAGGCACTAATTAATTGGTTAAACGATGAACGTAATCGGCAAATAAATCGCGAAAATTGCCCTTGCATTGTGGTTTTCTTGACGAAAAATCGCTCGCTTAGTACGACAATTTGATAAAGTCTATAAGGAAAGGCACGAATCGTAAATTGTAAAATAAAACCTGTGAGATGAGAGGGTATTGTTGAGGCTCCAAAAACAAATTCGGAGATCTTGCAATCAATGGATGATATTTTTATAAATGTAGCTCAGTAAAATTCTGAGAAACCTCTTCAATAATCGCCAGCGAAGTGGTCTTTAGACAGAAATCTAAATATTGGCAATTGCAGCAGCGTTAACAACAGATTAAAGGCTAAATTTTGAGTCACCAGATATTGATGGATGTAGAGAAGTCCCATTATTTGACGGAAAATTTGAAAAATATTCCAAGGACTGGAGCCCATTTGGAAGTTTGTTTTCGGGGATTTCTAAAACGGGTTGTACATGCCAAATTACTAAGAATAATTTAAGAACGCTTTCAATATTGGTTTTCCCTTCGTTTTTGCCATTTTATTTTGGAACGGCTGGTAGAAATGCTTCATATTTATTCTGGAATGCAAGAAGAAAAAAATAAAAAATTGTAGGGAGTATTGAGTCTAAAATGAGCAGTTTTTGGCTAACTAACCGATGAGCTACGGGGTTCAAATTTTGTCAATTACTCAAATTGTCAATCGTTCAAATTACTCATCAATTGATATAAGAATTCTTTAATTTTAGCTCAATATTAATTGGTTAAAAGAGGCAATTGGTAGACAAATAGCTCGTGAAAATTCATTGAGCCTTCCCTAAGTATAGCATCTAAACTACTGGAAATAAGTTTAGATTATTTTATATAAATTTTCCCGTAGTTTCCCAAACCACCCTAATTCCACATATTGAATCAATCTGTAGAATTCGATTTGTCAACCGTAATAATTTCACATCTTTATATTTCTACCCTTAGACAATCATTTCTTTGCCCTCAATTTATCGCCTAAACAATATTATCAGAAACGACAAAACAACTCAATCGAAATATTCCATCAAATTATAAACCGGTGGACTTGGGCGTTTAGTTTTCGGCCTCTTCCATCGACTGATAACAAAAGAAATAATAAAGAACGTGTCTTATTTTTATCGAAATTTGTAATTTGGATTCCAATCAGTTTCTTTGATTCCAGACGTACAACAACATTAGTGCCGCTATTGAGAGAGGACTACATCACTGGAGCTGTTAATCTAAATTTAATTTAATTTCAACATTAACGATAATATTTAATAATAATAGTAAGGAAATTAAACGAAAATCGGAATTGGTATTGATTTGAATTCGATTGGTAAATTTATTGTTATTTTAATCGATATATTTTATGGGTTTTTGAATAGTTGATTGAATTATTGAATAGTTTCACAATTTGTATTATTAATCATGCAATGCACGGACCAAATGAATATTTATAATCAAAAACAAAAAGATTTAAAAATTATATATGTATATTTAGAGCAAAAACAGAATAAGAACACGAAAATTGTAGTGCAATCGTTACAGATTTGTTTTCTATAATAGTTGGTAAGTTTTACGTTTCGAATTGTTGTTTTTGTACAGAAATTTCAAATTTTATCACAACGAATTTTACGTATATCGTACTAATTATAAAGAGAAATTATTGATAATAATTGATAATAATAATAATGATAACGAGACAATTTAACAAAACATTTAAACAATATCTGTTCCTATGTGTATTTGGTTGTTTATTTATTTTTAATTTAATTTAACACCAATTTGTACATACAATAAATGGATTAAATTATTTTAATAACGAGGAAAACGCTTGTTTCGGTTTAAGTTTTAAGAAATTCGAAAATTCGGCTACTTATTGTTTCATTAGTGGTGTCAATTCTAATTTCCATACATTAAATAATTGCCAAGTTAGTTGCTAATGTTAGTTTATAGTCACTCCAATTCTCTATATATAGTTTAAAAACAAACAAGATCAAATTAAATTATTATGACTAAATTAACATTAAATTAGATTATAAGTGGTGAAATTTTGGAAGAGGATTTGATGTAATTTGTTATATAAATTCCCCAATGTTTGGATTAAAAACTAAATAAAAGACACAGTTTTGATAGACGTTGGTAATTCAATAATTAATAAACAATGTTTAAATGTAAGCTAAATAAAAATTAATAACGTTAACTAATTGTAATTTTTAATATTGCATTTTACTGTTAGCATGTTAAAAAATAATTACAATATAATAAAAATTGAACGCTACATCAGCCAATTTAAACGAAACTAATGTCACAATTTAATTGAATTTACTAACAAATATTGTATGTTTTTTCCAAAATCCAGTACCGTGCTTGCAATTACAAAACCGGAAGGAAGCACCAATTTCGTTCGTGAATGTACCCGAATTGAACAAATTATTAAAATAATTGAATTTTAAACAAAACTACTACTTAAACTTTACGCTCTAATCATATGTACTATGTAATATGTGTAAAACAAATAAATATATGAGATAAAATTCGTTTATTATTTAATTTCTTTCGATTATTGTTGTTATTATCGTTACAATTATCCGATCCACAATTTCCCCAATTTCCTTTATTTATTTTGCGTTCAAGTCAATATTTTCGTTTTTGGTTCTATTGGAACCAACTGGAAATAGAGGAAATCTAATTCGATCAAATCAAGCGGACACTAGTGTCTCAAAAATTTATTTTGCCGGTTGCCAACCATAAACAACGACCGTTTTGTTAATTCAACCACACATGTAAACCGTAAATATTTGGAAATGATCCAGTTTCAGTCAACAAACGCTATTCTTTCACTGTTTATACCGATTCTGTGAATCTTTACTCATATAGAGTCGAAAAAGGCTGAATTTCCGTTTATTTGAGCCTTAAATGGGTAAGATTGTGTACAAAACAAGATTGTATTACAAAACAATTACGTGAAAATAGTTGAATCCCCATTAAACTTCGAAAATTTAAATTTCGCAGCCTCTCCCAAATTCGTATAAGCTTTCAAATGAGATTTTACCTAATTCTTTAAGTTTGAAATTGGGCAAAGAAACTCGGAACAAAATTTTCAACTTCTCGCCGATTTTCCGGAGAACTAACGATGTTATCGAATAATTTCTTAAATATTTGAGAAGCGCTCTCAATTTGTTGAATACTCTGCTATAATCAATGGAAAATAAGTTATAATGGTCAAGAAAATACAAAAAAATGCGAAAAAATACTGTAGGATTTCCTTCAATAATTCATAAAGTTAAGGTGCACCTTAAAATGCCCTTTCTAATCTTGTTGTAATCATTTGAATCTGTTAAAATCAAAAAATCGTTGAGCAAAGATTATTAAGTTTCGTACAGCGAATCGAAGAAAATTAGCCCGTAAAAAACAGCAATAATTAATAACAGAAATAATTAAATTATAGTTTAAATTAAAGCAAAATTACTGATTTATCTTTTCTATTAATTCGTTGATTATTTTGTGTAGAATTATAAATAAAATTAAATAATTATCTGTTCATGTTTTACACATAATTTCTATACATTGACGATTACACACTAATTATAATTGAATTAATTATTTAAACATTGTAAACGATAATAACCACATTTGGTTGTTGAATATAACAAAATTTTTGTTAAATTGAACAATAAACATAAATTCTATGCGCCATTATTAGAAATTTGCGGTATTTTTATTCGTTTAAAACACAACAAACTTATAAATCAATAGTTTATAGTTGCTTTGAAAAGAATTTTTAACTGAAATTATTAACAAAACAATAAGAATTCGTTGAAATGATCTTGAACGACTACATTTTGCTTAATTTTATCAATTTTTGCTTAAATTTCATTGAAATTTCAACGAAAAATAAACAAATTTTCGAAAAGTCTTACCCGGCGCATCCACCATTTTTACACATAAGAATTTCTATCGACTTCTTTAGAACTATAAAGAATACGTAAATACGAAATTTTTATAGCAGAATAGAACTGATTTTTAATTAATTCAAATTGTTTAAAACCACCCTTAATATTGGAAAATTGAAGTCGCAATCTTCAAAAAATGCAAACCTTTATTTCACATTAATTCAACCATAAACATTAATTTGACTTTTTGAAACGAAGAAATGATTAAATATTAATCAATTTAACTAACGTTCGCTTTGAAATTCCACAAATAAAATAAATTTGAATAGAAAATCGACAATAATGTTATTACGAATTCAGCCTACAAGACGCTTTACGTTTTACAAAAGCTAAACAGAAAAAAATCAATCAATAAGATGAAAGAGCTGGTGGACAAATTGTTACTACATTGAAAGCTTCTCTGGCCAAACACTCGTCTAGAGACAAGACAAAAAAGCAACTGACCACATACACTTTCAATTTATCTAATAGGAATGTCCAACCGACAAAACCGAATAAGCTGGTTTACTATCATTTGTTGGAAATATCTTGGATTCAACAAAAAAATGTAACTTAATAAACGTTCAAATTGAAAGCTTTCGGTTCTTTTCTTATTAATTTCACCAGTCAAATCTGCTTAGTTAGATCTTCTAAATAGGAGGCGAAATTAGGACGTAACGCGCTGATTGATTATCGAGTAAACTCGACCATATTTCTGGTAAAGTAATTAGATTGATTATTTGATAAACCCGTGAGTATCAAAGCAAGAGTAGGCGGTAAAATTAGAACGTAGCGCGCAGATTGATTACCTAGTAAACTGGATGTGAAATTCACATTTATAGTATCTCTGATAAATATCAATTTTATGTCACGATTATCGATTCGTTGGTCATTTATAATAATAGGAGAACTGTGCAAAAGTTAATTTTAAATACAACTCATTATCATTCAAAATGCTTCTATGTATATGACAGTTTTAATTAAATGAAATCTACAAACTTTCTAATTATCATCTTATTAAATTGTCTGCCTTTATTATAAAGTTCAATTTCGTTAAATATTACAAAATATTGTTGAATAGAATCAATTATGCTTTGAACATTGTTGAAATATCTACTGGAAAGCTTTAATTGACTTGAAAATTAGTTAATTATATTGACCCGAACTCATTAGATCGTTAAATTACACTATTACATTTATTAAAATATTAAAACTAATCAAAAATTCAATCGATTTTAGTTAAGTGGATTATTAATTCTAAAGCACCTGTTTTATTTAACTTAAAAATCGTAACGTTTCACTGAAAATTTCGTATATTAGAGAAAAATTACTATTTGTCTTAATATCATCAATAAAAATAGCCGACACTTCGTAAATTTCCCACTTCTATGATTGATAAAGGAACTGTCATAGCTATTCTCTTCAATATTGCCCATTGTCTATAATCTAAGTGTAAATCTGATGGAGAAGCCGGACAAAAATCAATTGTATGGCAATATTTTCCCACTCTAGTAGACAATATTGAAATTAATATTGCAAACTTTTAAATTAATCAAAAACTCCCAAATCTGTGCTGATTACTTTGTCACAACATATCATCATTAAAATATCTGTTCGTTGATTACAATACGAATAGAAAATGAACCACGAAAAAATTATTTCATCGCATTCCCGTACGATTTAAACTCATTAACAAACATCACAAAATAAAATTGGCACCGTTTCATTGTTTGCCGGACGAAATTATTTAGCTAGAGACAAATATATTTGACAGGTAGTCGAATCGATCGGAAAACAAACTGAGGAAAATGATAACATCCGATAGAGCGTGTAGTGGAGGACTGGAAAGCGAATGGGAGAGAAAAAACGATTATTGAAGCGCTATAAAACGCGCAATATAGGGAAATATACGAGGTTTTTATTTCGTTATACATAATAAAGCCGTTGTTGTTCAAATCTATTGACGAAATTGTCTCATTTAAACCGGTTGGAACATTTAAGTGCAGTTTAAAGATAGGTCCTATTGAGCAACTCGAAAATAATTGGCGATTTTGGGAGGGATTGTCGAGAAATATCTTGAGTCATTTTTGGTCGTCTCAGGTGTGCAATTGATTGATGAAAATCGCGAAAAACGCGTTCTTTGGCGCAATTTTTGCCAAAGTATTGCAAATTCTCGAAATAATCAATCTAAACGTTGTATCGAGGGTGTTTAGACTTCCAATAGTCAAATAAAACGATCCAGTAACCCGCAAGTTTCCCGAAAAAGATTCAAACTAATTGTTGAATTTCTAGGCCCCCGACGAAATATTTTAGAATACAAGACAGCCTAAATTGAATTGGATATTGTACTGTCTTTAGAATTCCACATATTCAACATACCCAGCAAGGGATCATTTATGATAATAAGTCGTATAAAAATGTCGTATTAATTTTGTTTTTCACACTGAACCAACAGTTGGCGAGATGGAAATATTCGAGTCGCATTTAATAACTGTATCTCTATTGAAGATAGTTAAATATTTGCTAGAATACTATGTAAATATGCTCGAATATACGTATCGGGTGAAAAGGAATTAAGCCTGTTGCACGTTCGTCAAGAATCCAATTTGATACGTGAAAAACGTAAAGTTTTAAACCATTCATAGACGATAAATGGATGTCATTTGTGGCTGTTGGAACGCATTTCTAACGAGCCGACATTTATAAAATCCTTCATCTATGTTGTCCTTTGGAAGGGATAACAGGACTACTCAAACAAACAAAAATATTTCTACAAATATGAATAAATTCCGAATCAAGAGATTTTATTTTATGGACATTTGCATAAAGACTCAAACGAAATTTATCATGGTTGATACTCTGCGGTATTGTACACACAATAATAATAACAACAACAAATTTATGGTAAGCTTCCAAATACAGTTATTGACTCATATTACGTTCACCATAAAGTCACCCTTGAAACAGTAACTTTTATCTAATGAAATTTAAGAGACTTTGATATGAAATGAGGGCCCTTTGTTTACGAGTTGAAACATACAATTTCATTATTAATGGTAGCGTTGAAGAAATTCCTGATATTTAAGCTTACACGCCCTTAAAAAACAACAAAAAGGATAAATCCGAGTTAATATTGGCATATCAATGATGAAAAATATGGCAAATTTGTGGTTTATTTCCATAATTATAGCTGAATATTTCCGTTAATTCGTTATGCGAATTGTTCAAATCGATATTAAAATAACAATTAGTAAAATTCGAATTGAATTGTAATTTTCCTATTGTTTGGTTTTGTTAAAATCAACAGACAGTGAAACAATAACATATTGTCGTATTGATTTGTGTTATAGTCGAAGCTTTTGTTCGAAAAACGCAAAGGAATTGCTGAAATATCTTTTAACATTGACGTATATCTGGAAGATTGACGGAAATTCGCCTTTTTCCATTTAGAAAAATTGAAATACTCAAACAATTTGTTCAATTCTAGCAATTTAACGAGGCAACAATATAAAATTTCCAATTTCGCTGAAAATATCGATAAGAGATCGATCGAAATTTAGAAAAATAGCGCACTATAGTTACCGCACTAATTTAAGGATTTGATAACTGTAAGCTTTGTAGTTGGAAAATAATTGGGATCGTTCGAGTTTCTTTAACCTGTTGCAATACTCGAGATTCATTACTTTACTATTTACCGTTTCTTGTTAGTGTGGTAATATCGCCGACATAGGTTGAGTATTAATGGTCCTCAAGACAAGATCGTGTTTCTTTTCCTTTGATGATCTCTCCCACTTACAAGTTGATATTGCTATCAACTTACATCATTTGACTGTTCTATATTTGTGTCTCATCCCAGAAAAGCCTACAAGATCTCCAAACCCGTCTGTCTATTTACCAATTTAGATCTCGGTGAAATTTATTGCCAGTTCTAAAAGACCATCTTTTATCTCTCGATGACTGACAGTATAAATTTCCGTAAACTAATTTCTAAATTCGTGTACAAATTCACCTGTCGATTACTATTACTTCCATCTAAAGTTGAGTTGATTTATAGATCTCGATTCTATATCGTACCAGTTTATTTTAATGTTAACAAAGAAAAATACAGTTGAAAATTGCTAAATCGAACAGAAACTTTCCGGATACTGCTGCAACTTTGGATATCTCGTTAAAATTATTTTCAATTTTCTCTACAGCGATGATTCCGGCGAATTTCTGGTTGTTAAATGGAAAATTAACACGAACAAAATTCCACGAGTTGTCTGTTAATTGTATTGAGTTACTAATTAGCCCTTTATAGCTTTAATAAAGTTACAATTAACTAGTAGTGTCTTTGATTGATTGACATAAATTTATTTAAACCGACAAATTGTCACGAACAGAATCAGAGTAAATATTTTATTAAAAAATACTTTTAATTCTTACCGGAATTGTGTTCAAATATCTACAGTTTTAAATTGAGACTATTTCGAAGCCTTTTAAGCTATTTTGATTCACACTTACATGTTTATGTGTATGTGGAGCATATGTATGTTCACAAGGTTCTGACGGGGTTCTCCATTATATCCACTTAAACCGACATAAACAACCCCGTACTGTTAAGGGTAGATTCGTACAACTTTTCTGGGAATTAAAATTATAAATTGGCAACGTTCTTGGAATTTTCCTCGAAACTTAAAGCTATTTAAGTTGTCGAAACCGAATTTTAACTATTACACTAACTACTTCATTATAAAAAAGACTGTAATTTTACATGCAATTTTGTGGAGTATCAATACGGGGAGTTCTAACGATGGATTATTCCAAGGGTGAGTTTGTAGTTGATAGAACATAATGAGAATATAACAGAATTGAGGGGTTGGAATTTTCGAAATTATTACTGTTGAATTTCTAACTGCTAGAACGATGAAACATGCTCTAAAAGTAGTAGAGATAGTAAAACAACCACGTATAAAATTTCATAAGTTTCTATCAAATAAGTTTTCATCGTGTATAATCGAGAGCAACTCTTATTAAACGAATTCTGTTCCTTTGAAAATTTCGCTCCGATCTCATTAAGAAGTCGCGTTGTAATATTACATTGTTTCACCTTAATGAATCAATTTAAAATCTAAAATGTCTACGTTAAAAAAAATAACACAAGCAGTCCTTTGGAGCTTTATAACTAACAAATAGTTGGCAATAAATAAATATTAACTGTTTAATTAATAAACTTTAGAGTTGTTTGCGTTGATGAAACTCAACTGTGATATACAACGATTGCTAAATAGTCGAATTTGAACGCAAACAGGATAATTTGTAGAATGTTTCCGGTGGAAATTTCGCTAAAAACGACACTTTACGGCAGTATTTCTGTCGATTATTGTGGAAAATCTACAAAACATCCGCCAACAAAATACGCTACAATATTGAAAATATCTTTTGTAATATAACTATTTATTTCATCAAATATAGTCAATATTGAAGAGAATCTGTTCTGAAGAATTCCCAAATAACTATACACGAATGTTGATAATATCTCGACATTCTTGGATATTGTATAGAAATTTCTCTCTATCCAGTTGATGTACAAATATTTTCGACTTTTTTCATAGTAACGATAGAAAATTTTAAAGGAAAAATTCCATTGCATTCAATAGTTTAGTTTATTGCAATTGAACACTGCTCAAATACGGATTGAAAGTGATCGATATTTCGACCAAACTTCCATAAAAATTCTACAATGTTTAAACTGATTTGATTCATTGGATTTCTCGAAACAAAATCGAACAATTAACATTTCAGCTTATCGGAAAATCGGTGAAAACTTCTTTGATCTAACTACAAAGCGAAATAAACTATTCCAAGAAGATTTTTGATTGTTCACGTGCACCAATTTTCTAATAAACTACGAAGCCCTGATTTGCTAAAATGATAGAAATTGCTATAAGAACTACGAATATTTAGACTCAGCCTTATAATTTTAGTATTAGAACAGAAGCAAATACAATTGAAACAAACATTGTTGCCTTACACTTGAGTAGAAGAAACAGAAATAAACATTTCGTATTGTTTTCTTCCATGAATAGTATAGAGTATTAACAATTTTGTTGCGGTAACAAAAGCCGATTAACATACGATACGATTGAAAAGCAACATAGAAATTGCGATTTGCTCTAATAAACACATAACCAGCCAACCATTCCATCTAAAACATTACAAAACTAACAATAGAAACGCTGAATTCGAATCAAATATCGTGATAAGCGCCCGACCTAAACAACAATTTCATCAATAGTATTTATTAAATATTGCAAATAAAATGGAGAATAAGGCGATGCGAATTAAAGTTCAATTTTATAGAGGAAACTAATGAAAAATCTCTAAATTTGTTTAATTTTTGATGTATAGCGAAAGGTGGATGCGCCGGGCCAGGTAGTGTTCTATTGATTAAATTTGCAGACTTCTGATAGTAACTGTAATCTTTGATAGTCATAAAAAACAATGCGCCTTAAAGGAGGATTTTAGGTTTTCAAATATATCCCCCGATTCACTTTGGTGGATTTTGATTGACACATCAACGACAATTTCGATTGAACGAATCTATCATAAGATCGAACATTAAAGTTGTGTCGCAACGCTCGATTTTATACAATTTTCTACCAACAAAAACAACAGGATTGATGAAGAAAAATGAGATTTAAATTGGCTTCTTTTACGGCCTCTATACAACTCTCTGGATAGTCTAAAGTGATGTAGTGCTCGAGCAACAAACAGGACCAATAAAGGATTTTTTTGGATAATTATAGATAGAGTATAGACTGTATTATTAAAATTAAATAAATTTTTAAACTAGACATTACAAAATCTATTCGCAATGTCTTATTGAGCTACTTGACATTCTCAAAGTACCATTGTTCAAATACAACCATTGTTTCCCCATACTGTTGAATACAGAGGATAGCTCTTTGGGTTTCCCGCATTGTTAAAACGTCTATTTTCACCTACTATTCATATTAATAATAGTTTGTCTTTTATTATAACAAACGAACCAACTAGCCCAAAAAGTAGAATTGAGATTGTTGACGGTATAATACAGACATATCTATAGATTTTTTGCTAGCGTCTAGATAAAAGAGAATCGAAAACAATAGAGAATAGATCGATGGTATAGACGGAAATCTAAAGTTTCACATCAAAATGACTATAATGGTTTGAAAGGATGAAAGTTGAATTTCAATACGAAAACGAGATTTCTACATGCCATTAAATACAAAAATATCCACTTGGAGCTGTAATTAATTAACAAAATAAGCCCCTAAAATAATATTGTCGGCAGATTTTAATCAAATGGATAGCATTAAAAACAACACAGAAACTCAAAAATAACACAGAAACAAAATTCGAAACAGTTAATTATTGAAATGATACAATATTGAAAATCGCATACTAATTATTAATTTAAAAATTTTACAACAAACTTCAGTTTTAATTAAATTAATAAACTTACTCTGGCCTGTAATAGAAGCCTCTTCCAAATTTAGTATGCCACCCATCATTGAGAACACCAACTTTACTGCTAACCCTGTTTTCGATCAGTTTCAGGTTCGAATTTATAACGTTAGAGAAACTTGAATAGCGACATTATCGAATGAAAAATCCGACAATTGTGATATAATCTGTTATTCTCGTAGTTTTTCGACAATGCCGTAACAAAGACCGGTATACGCAGTTTAATAATTCGCAAATATTGAAAATCGTTCTATCTAATTAAAATTTGTTTTACTATGAGGATGGGGCAATTTTTGAAAATTAAAGTTTTGAAAACAAAACTTTAAGGTGTATTGAAATTACAATAGAACTATCTCTAAAAGTAGTTTTATTATTTCCGTTTACTAGTCTCTTGAAAAATATAAAAGTTTATTATTGAGACTTTATACTTTCCATCCAATAAACGATTGTCATTTCATCGATAAATTAAAAATAATGGTCGCCGTGTTTCCAGCTATTTCTAAAGAACATTTATTTTTTTATTTCCCATCAAATAGAAATACTAGAAACTACAATTAGAGTAAGATAAATTATCGGCCGCTATAAAAATTGATCTAAAGTCCAATTTTTCGTTCCTATTCTCTGATAATTCCCTAATTTCGTTTAACAATACTACAGATCGTAATTTTATTCCATAACAAGGATAGTTCCAATCACCATCAATCATCAATATCGCTTCTATAAGCTTTCTATCCGATTCTTTCGAAAATCGTCTAGAATCTTCACCTCAGACAAACCAAATTGGAGGAGTAATCTTGTAAAATTGAGTATTCCTATTAAAACTGTGCTGACTTGAATAGGATGTAATAATTTCTATCATATTTGTGTTTCTTTATATTTTATCCGGTAAGTTTAATCATGCCAAGAAAAATAGTTGTAATTCTCTCCTAGTTATCCTGAGAGAAAACCAAACATAATTTACTCAGTTTCGGTTCGTTCTATTCTATTTACATTGTTGTGTGATTAATGGTTTGTATTTAAAGCACTAGTATACTTGTTTAACGTGCACAAAATAAATCAGACATTTTGATAATAGTCGTAATTCTCTAAACTATAACAATCCGAAAACGAAACAAACATATTGTTTATTTTAATTGAATAAAACTAATGGAAAAGTTAATCTAATTACTAATTGTATCAAAAATTAATCCACGTAAATTAACAATTATTAATAGAGTAATGTTTAGAAGCTCTCCATTTACTTGGTAATATTGTTAGTAGAAAAATACAACGTTGTGCTGAATATTCCAATGAAACTTTTACGTTTCCATTAAAAATTAATCAAGTCTAATTAATTGAGTTTTAATTGTAAATTCTTTTGAGTCGTTTTTAAACAAAAATTACATGTAGATTAATTTGTTTGAGATAATCGAGTTATAAAAGTGAAGATAATCGAGGGGAAATTAATGAGACAAAATTTATTTTAATTGATTAATGTTCGATTAATTGAGAAAGATTGTTTTATAAAAAATAAATCTAACATATTTCCATATCTGAAAATTGGTTAAATTGGTCTTAATTATGTTGTTATTTTGTATTAAATTCACGTTGTATTACAAAAGGATTAGATGTAAGGGCGGATAAGATAAGAGATAGGCCAGTTGAGCTTTAATGTAAACTCCAGGCTGGTTTTCAATAATCAACGTTGATGTATGGAAATTATTTCGGCAAGAATACTTTTATCGCAACGGTAGTTAATTCGATCAGCTAACTGAATCTAAATAATTTTAGGTAACAAGTTAATTCAATCCTAGGTTTTATAATTATAGGAAAAATATTTTAGGCGTTTGTAGAATAATCTTAGGAAAATTTCAACTTAATAGCTCATTGGGAGTTTGCGATTTTCACCAATCAACCACACACCTACAACGACCAAGAATGAATGGAAATTGGCTCGAAATAGAAAAATCTAGTTGATCCTTTTACGTCCAGTGAGTGAAAATGGCAAAATATTCGGATTAATGCGGTTTTTTACTAATTCCCCTACGAAATTAATTTTTAGAGCGACTCCCCTACAGATTCTGGAAGTACTTAGAAATCATCCGGTAATTAATGGGCATTTAGATAAAACACAATTGTAATTTATTAAATCAGGTTAATCCTTAACTCTACGTCTTTTTAGATTAAAACTGATCTTTAAAACCATCTTAGTTAATGTCGGAGTAATAAAAACCGAGAAAACGAAGTTTTGAAAGCTTTGACTTTTTAAAACTAAAGTACCAGAACTAGACTCAATAATAAACAGTAAAATAAAACCCCTGTCTTGTACAATAATCTGTAATGATTAACTTCTCTTTATAGGGTAATATTTTTCCTTTTTAAACTAACAAATAAATTTGGAATAAAAACGAAAATCCAGTTGGATTTAGTTGAAAAACACAAATATTTAGCTTTAGTAAATTAATTTAATTAGTTTTTTCAACATTTATCCACCTTATGACGATTTTATAATTATTTCTACTTTATCCGGCAGTAACCAGCAGGAAAAATTATTCAAAAACATGATCCTACTACTATAACAAAGATTCATATATTTTAATTAAACAAAATACGCAAAGTGTAAATATACGAAACAAAAAAATTAACTAATCTCGTTTAATTATTTTCTACCATTTAAAATTCAATTAAAATGGAATTTTAACGATCTAATGGGCCGCGAAATTCATCTTAATAACCCGACTTTAGTTAACACCGTTCCGTTTTATTTTATTTTTTCTTAATAGCTAATGAACCATAATGGTGTAGAAAACCCGACAACATTCATCAATTAAACCTTAAGAAAACTGCAATGTCGTCGGCTATTCATCAAAGTTTCAAAATTGAAAGAAATTGACTAACTGTTAAAGTAATTCAAGTATTTATTTAAACACAAAATTAACTAATTAGTCTTTTTCGTATAATCGACTTTCGATAATTTCTGGCCATCTCGACTAAATGAAACGATCCAAAAACATAACCAATTCGGTAGAAAAACACATGAAACAACACTAAATAACCAATTACCGTAAATCATTGAATCGACAACACTAAAAACGATCGCCTGTTGTGTTGCATTAACACTACGCGATATAATTTCTTTCAAACTATCATTACTAAAATTATAATAAGTATAAACTAAAACTATCATCGTAAGGAGTACTAATGGATGTAGAATTATCCAGAAAACTTTCTGGATAGACGAATGGAATCGATTCGGTGTAGTTGATATTAATAAAGCTACAGGTACGTAGATTACACCTAAAAACATAGCTAACGAAATATTATTCATAGCAATACTAACAAGAACTGTACCCAATTCTAGTAACGATAGAATATTTAAAATTGAAGCGTTCTTAAAATTTGTAATTCTAGTAAATAACGGTAACGCTAATAAAAAGATTGATATTAGAATTAAACTATAAAATAACGAAATATTCGTGGAATAATTGTATTGGTTACCGATATTTGTTAGAAATTGTGGACTATTCATTATTAATACTCCCATAATATGGACGATAACGAATAGAAATAATACTGAAATAAAATTGGCACAATCACCAACCGGTGGTCGATAATCTTCAATCTCTTTTAAAAACCGAAATTTCAATATCTCCCAATATTCATCGCTATATTTATTCAAACTTCCATCAATCTTTTCTCGATCTTTTCGATCATCCAATTTTTCATCTTTAATCGTCGCATTATCTTCTTGAAGTTGACACCATTTAGCACAAGCTCGAATAAATAGAGCTGCTGCAATCGCCCCAATTGCCGGCATATATAAACTTATTGAAACGAATCTCTCCGATGATGCTAGAAGATAAAAGAAGAAACTCTGATGGAATCTCTCTAATAGATTATTTAAACTGCGGAAAATCCCCTCGATTGCACGCCCCATATTGAGAAGACTCGCTTTAGAGATGCCCCGCGTTGTTGTCTTCGAGAATGCCTCAATTGTTAGAGCTTGAATACCGAAACGATGATATAAACCGTGATTTCCATTCGGAATCTATTAATTTTGTTGGAAAATTAATGAATTTTTGTAAATTTATAAAATTACCCCTGTCGCTTGAGTTGATGCCATCGATATTAGTGTTTGGAATGAATACAGCCAATCTTTGATTGGATCTTTGAAGCTTTTCGATGGACGATTTTTGAACGTATAATAAATACCTTCTTTAACGCACATTTTACAAGCTAAATTAAATAGATCTAAATTCGGTAATTGTCCATTTAAACCTTCAATTTTTATATCGACTTGTCCGATTGTTGTATCGTGTATTTCTAAATTGATAGCAGCTTGAATAGCACCACCACGGCCTTTTAAATCGCCTGAATCTAAAGTGCCTAAATTGCCACAAGTTGCTCCATAATACGCCTCTAACCAGGCTTGCATACCCAACTGTTCGTGTTCAGTGATTAGAAAAATCAAATCTTTCGCCCAGTATTTCTCCTCTAAAAATTATAAAATAAATTGATTGTTTTTCGCTTAAAGTAATCATCACTTATTGCAAATTTAGCAAAAGCTAACATTATAGCGATTGAGGGGGCTGTCGTTGGTTGCATACTCGAAGGCGTACGGTATGGAACGCTCAAAACTAGAGCTTCGGTACTCGAAGCCCGGCTAGCTCTCAATATTCCATACACATTCTTCCCTGTAAATCTCTAAAAAATTACAATTTTACAACAATTTAGAGAAATGAATCGAATTTTACTTGAGACTTTCCAAGCGGATAATTCAACGTAAAATTATGAGTGTACGTATCAAGACCGATTTGTTTAAATTTCGCCAATAACCACGGATACGGCAACGAATCGGTATATTTATTCATCTCATCTAATAACTCTTGATGGTAGATTCTAATCGAATGGTCGTCACGAAATTCCGATTTCACCAAGCCTGGCAATAGGGCATTTTCCGAAAAATACGTGCCTAAATTGAACGGTGTATAGGCCAGAGAACAAAAATAGACAATTCCACCGATATAGAGTAGAATTTCGAGTTTTATATGGAATCTCAATAGGGCTTTAGTCAATCTACCCTGGCCGGCACTGGGATCCGTCAACAAACCCATTTGTACTGAAAATTATATTTATTTAAATTTAATCGATTAACAATAGTATTTCGAGCGAAATTACCTATTTTCGTCGATTTATTTAAATTTAATTCGATATTTTAGTCGGCGATTGATTTTCTCGAAACTTCAAAAAATTGAGGTTAAGAACGTCAACCTAGCGCAAGGTTGCCAAATCGTTCATTTATGTCAGTAGAATAAATTAAAGTTGACTAAATATTATAAATTAAATATTTAGTAATTAACAAAAATATTAAATTATTAAAATTTTGTATAATAAATTATAAGAAATTGAATTTTTTAAGTATTACTAAAAGTAAATCGGTAGATTTAATTATAAATTGTAGACTAGGCAATATTAGATTCTGGCAGTTCAAACAGTATGACAATACTAAAAAATAAAAGTCTCTAAAATGGTTTTTATCTCAATTTAATTAAATATCAAAAAAATATTATTAACAATTCGTCTTGAAAAATGAATAAAAGGCGTAATAGTTCCGTTAAAATGCTATATTGATATTTAAATTATTATTTTTAACAAGTTTTGCTTAAAATTTAATTAACGTTGGTAGCATAATGGCGCGTTATTTGAAAATTTTCACGTGAAACAAGCGAGGTGTATTCTGTATATAAATAATACTTTAATTTGTATAAAAATAGACTTACTATATGTATGTATAGTATATGTATAAACTATTTACAATTTTAACAAGTAGTGTTAATTATATTATATACGATTATATATAAAATAATAAAAACTATGATACAATAAACTTTCTTAATAACTATGACTAGCTGTTTGTACAGCAATGAATTGTTGTAATAAGTGAGGTAGATTATTTTTAAAATTATTGTGATAATGACGTGTTTTGTTAATTTCCAATCATCATCATTATTTTATTATAAACATCATCAGAATTCTGTTTTATCTATACGGATTTTATTTTAATTTTTATATCACACCTAGAAGTTTAAAATAAATTGAAATTATAATTAAAACAGAATTCTAATGATGTTATTAGTTACGAATTTGTGTAAATGTTTGTACTTAAGACGATATTATAGGGAAACTATTGTCGATTTTAACGTGACAGCTAATCCACAAAATAATCACCTTTTAGTTCAAATATTTTTGGATTTAATTCTATAAAATCTATAAAGATAATTTGAATATTAGCACCAATTTTCTCCTTTGGAAGATATGATTTAGAGATAACAGATCGTTCGATTCCGTTGTTATAACAATTTTAACGCAAACAATTCGAATTAGATCGATTTATACGACAGTAAGTACAAGTTCGATCAGAATTTCTAAATTGCTATAACGAAACGATTTGTTTCTATTTTTATAAACGAATTTCTAAAATTAATAAAAATATATTAGAATATACGTATAGATAATTTATAAATCTCAACAAGTATTCTTCTTTTTGTAAGGCAATATTCACACAAACAAGCTGCCTGTTAACGTAATTAACAGCAATTTAGAATTTTATAATCTCTATTTTTAGTTAATATTCAACAATTTTTAATCAAGAATTGTGAAACATTTGATTTCAAGACTAGATTAAACAGATTCTTAGGCATTCAGTGGAAATTCTTTTCAAGAAAACCACACCACCGTCATGGAACTAACACGAATTTCGAATAGATCACAATTTCAATGTCCGCACAATAATTGGAGTGATTTTATGGGGGCGGTGGCGGCGGTGGTGATTGGAAAGTCTGACTAAAACCAGGCAATGGTAGATTCTTCTCTTCAGTTGGTTGTAATAATCTTTGTATAGCCGGATCGTTCAATACACTTTCACTAATTATTCCAGGATCCGATAGATTCGTTTCAATTATCGTTGTTGTCTCACTAATATTTTGTAGTATTGTTTCATCGAAACTTGGCGATTGTTCCGATCGTTCCTCTTGTTGTTGATCTCTTCTTTTGTCGTCGATTTAAACAACAAATTCTCAGTTAAATCATCCGATTGTGTCGATGTTGATGGTAGAAATTCACGTTGTAATAACTGATCGAACGTTTCTACCGGTAATAGATCTAAAGTGAAATTAAATTCGGGCGTCGTTACAGTTTCTGGATATTCCGTTTTTATTTCGGTTTTAATCGGTTTAACTATTGTTTCAGGTTTTGTTGTTAATTGGCGTCGATTATCGCTAATTTTTTCGGTTTTAATTGCCGTTTCTAGATCCTCCGGTGGTAGATTTTTCGAATGGGATTTCTTTATATGGCGTACTAGATGATCTTTTCTACCGAAACGTTGCGGACAGAATTGACATAAAAAATCACGCATACCAGTATGTACAACCATATGGCGGCGTACATCTTTTTTTGTAAAAAATTTACGTTCACATTTATCACATGTAAATTTTTTTTCACTTGGATTTTTAACTGTACGACTACCAGCATGCACTTTTAAATGATATAAGATATCATCTTTTGTTTTAAACATTGATAAGCATATTTGACATTGTAGACTACCTTCTTCGGCTGCATGTAACGCTTGATGTTTACGGAAACTCATCTGCGATGTATACTCCTTTTTACAATCACTCTTATCGCATATATAAACTTTTTTACTAGGACTATGCACTTTTATATGATTCTTTAAATGATCTTTACGATGAAAAGTTCGTTCACATACTGTACAATTAAACGGTTTTTGATCTGAATGTATTAACGTATGGCGGACTAATTTGAATTTTGATGTAAATGTTTTTTTACAATGTTCACATTTAAATGGCGATACTCCTGTATGGATTTGTTGATGTTTCGTTAATTTCTCTAAATTTGCAAAATTTTTCTGACATATAGAACAAGTATGTACTCGTTTTTGTGGTTGTTGTTCTAAATCTTCCTGTATTACTGTTGCACTTGTACTAGTTTTTCGTGTTCTACCAACTCTTCCGATTCTTTTTGGTGTTGTTTGTAAGCCTGAGGGTCCCGGTTCATCTAAACTACGGAATGTTTTATCTTCTTGTTGTTTTTGTGGTATTGTTGGATATAAAATTTGTAAACTTTCACTACTACTTGGATAATATTTCGTTTGCGTATAATAATCTTCAATATGGGCTTGTTCTAAACCACCCAAACTAGTGGAGGTTGTTGGGAAATTTTCCGATTTTGTTGGAACTAATTGGAATGAAGAAGCAACAGA
This sequence comes from Mylabris phalerata, assembly GCA_020740385.1. Lineage (NCBI taxonomy): Eukaryota > Metazoa > Arthropoda > Insecta > Coleoptera > Meloidae > Mylabris > Mylabris phalerata. The sequence continues at coordinate 1,563,774 of JAJEOX010000222.1, forward strand.
TTCCAATTGTGGTGGTTGTTGTTGTATTGGCCATCGATTAATTACTCCCATTTCTGTTGTTGTTGTTGTTGTAATTCGTCTTGTTGTGGATGTAGTCGATTGATGTAATTGGGAAACACCAGAAGTTAATGATGATGGTGACGATGATGATGATGATGATGGTGATGATGATGGTATTATCGATGGAATATGTTGTTCAGAATCCAATTGTTGACTCTGCACTACCTTTCTGATTTCCGCTTTATCGCCTGGTGTTCCCATGGCGATACCAATATCGGCAACATCATCTGAAATAATCAATTGAAAAACAAACAAAATAAAGAATTATTAAATACTAATCACATAATTAAACAATAATAATAGTAATACGACATTTTATAATATTAAAATACGAACTAAAATTAGCACAACAAAAGCTCACCTACATATAGGTACTATACTTTATCGATAAGATAACAATCACAATGATATTTATTGTAATTAATTAAATGGCAACCAATATTGGCATTTTTGGAACAATTAGAAAATAAAAATGTAACAATAGAATAGAACGACATCAAGAAGAAATCATTTCAATTTTAACATTAATTTAAATTGATTAATAAATTAAATTTTAATCTAGATTCATACAAAATCACTCTATAAAGCCCAAATTCTGGCTACAAAACATGTTCCACAAACGATTACTCCTACAAATTCCCTAATAATAAACCATAAATTATAACAGATTCGATTTCCATAAAGAATTTCTATGAAACAACAAACAAAAATATGCCAAAAGGGCATTACAATTTAATAAATTTCAAAGTTGGTAAACTAAACAATTCCTAATAAATTTCAAAAATTTGACTCACGTTTCAAAATTCCGATGATTATTTTATTTTTTTCTCAAATTTATCTACGTTGAAATTTTCTATTTTCATAGTTCTCGGAAAAATATTAAAAAGATTGTCATCATTGTGATGCCGACAATTGATTCCAGATTATTTGCAAAACAAAGAAGCTACATTAGATCTAAATTTTCTTGAATTAACCCCCTATAATACTCTATTGTCTTTATATTAATTTAAATAAAATTTATTTAGAATATAATCGAAGAAATTTATTTAAAAAAATCTAGCCTTAAATTTGATGTACGTCAATAAATTTTATTTAAACCTATTGAACGATAAGACAGAATTGAATTAATCATCGAAATAATCCTGCAAGATATTTCTTTTCTGATTATTATAGAAAATTCACCAATTCAATTCAATTAATTAAATTGTCTTGCATTTAAAATTCCACCCTTCTCTAAAATTGATTTTAACCAATCAATTTGATATTTTTAACGTTAATTCAAATATGGAATAGTTGGAACAAATTAGCAAAAAATTGGGACAAAGATTGAAGCAGTTGACAAATTATAATTGGACTGTAGGCGATTTTAATTTAAAATTTAAATCAATTCAAACTGTATTTATGTAAAATATTTCCAATTGCTTTTTCCAAGACTTATTAATTAATTAATTACTTAATTGATTAAGTTGACTTATTATTTATTTATTTAATTTAACATTAATTAAATAAATATTTCCTTAAAATTCCTAGTGATTTTCTAATCGTTTCTTCTTTCCTCAATTGAATCATCGGATAAAAACAATAGACGTAAGAAAATAAATCAAATTATTGCTCTTATTCGAGTCTTTTTGCTGTAAACTTTAAATAATTTTTAAAATTTTTTTTGTTCAATATACAAGACAACAAAAAAAAGCAATAAAGAACTGTATCTTAATTTAATCGTCTGGGAATGGTAAAAGTGAACATTTATATAATCTTTATTTGTCCTTGATTGTTTCATAACTTATGTTTGCATATGAATAAAGCAAATTGTTAATTTCAACTTAATCGTCTCGTTATTGTGGTCTTAAAGAAAATACAAAATATCAGCTGATAATTCGATAATTTTACGAAATTTCTATCGATGGTTAATTTCCTGTCATATTTCCCGATGGTTATCATGTCTTATCATTGGATCGTATGGGCATGAGGTCGCCAAAACGGATCTAAATTAATATGTTGACTTTCTATTGAAATGTCAGCTGTCATTGTATTTATCAATAATCACAGTGGAAGATGAATAAATTCGATATAGAAGGCCCATTATATTATTTTATATTCAAACAACTTATACTTACAATACTGTGTTATGTACAGCAATTACTATCCGAACAGACTATTGTATTGCATTGGTATTGGAATAACCACAATTCTTCTGTAATTTTTTAATGTTTTCTCAATTTGTCGATACTTTTATAAGGAATAATTAATTAACACTTGAGTAGAATATTACCATTTCTTGTTGTTCTTGTTCGCCTTTTTCCTCACCAACACTTATCATTTGAATGATAATAATAACGTTTTTTTTTTTCTGTTCGTTATCGATAATCAATGCAACTTTATAATGATAATAATCCATACACTCTTATCTTGTTATTGTTTCTTTGATCATTCGATTATTATTATTATTATTATTATTGATAATATTACTATTATTATCAGATTTGATAATATGAACTGGGTTGCCTCAGGATTTCTATTTACTTTTCATATTCATCAAGCCACATCTATTTAATTTGTAATAAAAAAAAATACACGCAATTATGTAAACAGAAACGTCACTGTCAACGCCATATTGAATATTTGGTTATAAATTCGTAACAATCAAGGTGAATGGAAAATCAGATGGTTTTCATGTTGGTAACATTGTCGATTCGTGTTTGTTTACTAACTTGAGCGCCCAAATCCGATATAGTTTATCAAATTTTCTAGAGCATTGATAAATGTTGCTTAACAATAAAACTGTAATCACGATTTTATTAAAAAAAAAAAATCCATTAGTTTCATATAATGGCGCGAAATTTGCAAAATTGTAGAATATTTCCAGAAATTTGAGGTTACATAAACAAACGAGTTATAGTGCGCCAATAGTACCAATGTAAGGTTGCAAATTTTACTATCAATTTCTTTATTAAAGTTATTAGACTTCGAACTGTCAGGTTGGTAGATAATTCAAAACTATCCTATAAGATTGGATTTATTGTTTGAAAAACTAGACATTTATTCTGTTTATTTACTGAATTTTTTTTGATATCCACGAAATTAATAAACATTTATGATTTTAGTCGTTTCATATTGAAATTTGGAAATTTCGATTTCAACCAGTAACGTTCTGTCAGTTTTACGTATTTTTAGCGCATTGCTACTAGATGGCGTTGGATAAACTGGCTGGCTTATAAGAAAATTTGGCGGTTTTTTCAATTTAGCATCTACAATTGAGTTATTTCATAATAATTTCGAAATGACTATTTGAAAACGGTTTTCAATTAGTTTTATTTAATAAATACACATATTCGGATAAAATTTGGCAAACTACTTGCTTTCAAGGTATTGGAACATGTTTTTTTATACAAATAAGACAATAATTGTCTTATTTGATAACAAAATGAGCCAAACTATATTGTTTATACAGGAAAACATAAAAGTTGCAAATATGCAAATTTTAAGCAATATTATGAACGTTGGATAATGTGTTAGTGTGCTACTAGAATTTCATACTTGACTAAATTTCATAAATTTTCATTCAAAACGCTTCCTATTGCATTTGAACATAAACTGAAAATACTGAAAATATAAATTTAATAATCTATAAAAAGATTATGTTGAGTAAAACAGGATAATTTTCAATTAAGTCATACTCACTGCTACGCCTAAATCATAATTTATGGCAATTGATTCTGTAAATTTAAATTTATACGGTTGTATAATCCGAAATAAGAATAAAATTAACATTTTTTGACACCTCATATTCCATGTGTACCACTCATTTTCCAATAGAGAATAAAATAATTCTTCTGACTATAAATTTGAGGTAAATTTAGTGATAATTATAATTTGTATAATAATTACTTCTTGTTGTACAAGTTGTCCGGCTAATATCAAAGCCCAGAATGTGACGACAAATAAACTTGCCACACTGAATACTTGAATCAAACGCATCACAGAATCACCGTCTAAGACACTCATTAAACCCTAATGAAGAAAAATTGTGAAAATTTTAAAACAATTAGCATTTCAAAGGGATATTACAGTGTATAAGTAGATCATACAACCGATACCGTGCAGACCACCAGAAGTCACATATAATGGCACAAATGCGAAAAATCTTTCATTCATTTTGATACCAGCACTATAATTACAGTTTTTTTAAAAGATAGAGGAAGATTGTGATACAAACTAGTACCTTGTTAGTTCTTGGTGTCGTTTAATGCAAAATTTCAGTCGTTCCTCGGTCTCGTTATCGTTCTCAACACTGATATTTTTCAATAATTGGAATAATCGTAATTGAAATTTCATATGTTGCGTCCAATAAATCATCTGGTAGCTTAACATTACCATACAATAGACAAAAAATGGTGCTGTTATATCGTAGAGAATTACAAATATTTTCAAAATACTGTAAGGGGAGTCTTCAAAAATAGAGTTAATTAAAAGAAAATTACATCTTGCTTCTTTTTTGTATAAATGAACTGAGGCTGTGATTATTACTAAAAGTGTATTAAATATTGCAAAAATATTAATAATTAAACTTTCAAATTTAATATTTTGTTCAATTTTAGCACCACAATTATTTATATTCCATAATTTATAGAATTGTTCGTTTTCTTTTAAAAGTGGTCCAATTGTTGTGTGTTGAATTAACGATGTAGTGCCCTAATTGAAAAATAATTTTAATTTCCGTAATTATAAGATTTAACAATAATATTTACGAAAATTGTAAAACAGAACATTGGAAAATATTGGATAGTTTCACGAATCGTCAGTTTATAAAGGAAATAGTATAAGTAGATGAAAATCGTTGAAATTTGAAGTGCTAAGAGGAATTTCATAAAAGTTTTCATCGGTTTCCAATAAAAGATATCGCAACTCAAAATTCGTAAAATCATCAAACAATCCCCTAAAATTTATAAAATATTCGATAATAAAAGGAGATGTTTTTAATTAATTAATTAATATAAAATAATAAACAACCTTGCATCTCAGTATTTTGAAATTCCATTTCAATATCAACGATTATAAAGTGATTCACTAAACTGAGGTGCGATTACTACTTCAATTTTATATTAGGATTAGGTCAACCGAATTAAAATTGGTGTTCTATTTAGTAAATTATCCACAATTTAATCTACGGCTATAAAAATGTTTACTCTTGATAATGATCATTCGATTATAATGAAACTTATAAAACAATTCAACCAAATTATTCATAATCCAAATTATAAGTTGGCTCAATTATATTCGACAATCAATAAGGTATCAAAATATGAAACGCTCTTCTGATTCATTCCTATTTTTTTCTTTAGCCAATAATGGAGAAAACTCAATCAAAAAAATTGTTATTTCAGCAATTCAGACTTAAATTAAAACTTAAATTTTCCTCAATTAACCTCAATCATAGGAAAATTCCCCGAATTCTCAAAATGTAGATTTCTGGTTACGCTTAGACCATTTTTCCCAAGTATAAGCTTTCAGCAAATACGATATTCAATTGTGTTTTCTAAAATGCACTTGAGTTATTTCCTAATTTTCCGGACTAATTGGTAAATTTCTCTGATATTTGGAAAGCTTTCAGTTTGCTATCGATGGACTATATTCATTGCAAACAAATCAATATAGGCTGAGTTATAGGAGATTTTCATCTATCAATTGAAATTTCCCCAACATTTTCCTAAAACGGTGAACTTTCTGTGATAGAACTTGAAATGCTCTTTCAAATGAGTCGAAAACTTTGAACTTTGAGTGAAAAATTAAAGAAAAATCGTTGATGTTTTCGAGTTCACGAAAAAAAACTGGGAGATTTTCCATTCAAACAATCGAGACATTTTTACAATCGAAACAGTTTAATAAATTATTTACAATTTAGTCTATGACTGTAAGTTTGCTATTGTTATAATAATTCGGTAATAAGTTGATAACGAAACTAAAAAGAATATAAATCAATAACGTATTTATATTATCCAAACTATAAACTTTTTCAATTATATCCAGTGATAGTATCAAGGTTTAAAGAATAAGGAAGATTTAGCTTTCAGCTTGTAATTTAGCCAACAATTAAGTGGAAGAAAAGTTGTTTAGGTTCTAAAATTGAACGCGTTATCTATAATATTTTAAATTATTTTCAAATCTACAATATTGTAGACGATAATTCTATAACTTTAGAGTTACATAAACCAGCTCCTTCAAGTTATCTTGTTTTCTTTGGGGTAAAACCGACAAGATTCCACGTACGATTACGTACATACATCAACACAGTTTTTTTCGATTGTTTGATAAGGGACGATTACGTAGCACCCTTTTCGAATTGTGTCAGTTGAATTTAATTGTCTACATATTAAAACGGTTCGGCCCGTTGAAGTGCTATCGTTTTTTAATATTTAATAATAATAAATCCATGCGCTTTTTAAAACAAAGTGACGCGTATTTTGTTAAACGTTGAAGTGTTATCGTTACCAAAAATTAATAATAAATTCACGAATTTTTTAAAATATAGTGTTAGTGCTATATAATAAATTCACGAGCGTTTAAAATAAAGTGCTAGTGTTGGTGCCAATCTGGACGAACATCCCTTGGATTTAGGCGATAAGAAGTCAACGAAAGGGTAAGTTGAAATATTTAAACAATCACTCTTTCTTATATAATTTTATAATTAAATCAACCTTTGAATTATTTTTAAGATACTAATCTATATTTTTTCTTTTTTATTACAGTAGGTTCGAACAGCCAGGGACGAGAGACGTTGTAGCAGTGGGGTAAGTACTTTTTTGGTTTACATCGTGCTCTTTATAATTAAAATTAGGATATTTCAAATCATAAGTTTACAATGAAAATTATGTTATTGAAAATTCGGGATTGTAGGTACATAGGGAACGTGAATTAGGAACTTATTAGGGAGCTGTTAAGGGCTTATTAGGTACATGTTAGGGTCTTGTCAGGCACTTGTTAGGGACTTATTAGGAACGTTAGGTACATCGACATCCCCCCATCGTTCTTCTCATTTAAATCTACTCATCGCTAGATTTAATAGGTCTTTTTAAATCAACAAGCAACGGTTTTCTGTTATTCTTCATCTTCTCTTCGTCTTCTTTAGGATCTTCAACGGATTTTAAAAGGTGTTGATGCTTTGAACGATAGCGTCCGCCGATTGCGAATCTTTTCAGGAACTCCTTCACAATATTTTTTATTGATGAAGTTGAGTTATTCGCGTTAAAAAAAACGTGTGTGCTTGTGTAATATTTAGGTAAGTGTACAAGTAATAAAGGTTTTTTTTCTATTAGGTAATCTTGAAGTAATTTTATTGTACGCATTTTTCTAATTTGAACATTTCAGAATATTTATGTATGCATTTGTATACTTTGTATTTATAACGAAAAATGTTTCAGATTATCTTCGTGCATGAAATAACTACTAACACAGAATTGGGATTTGAAATGTTAGTAAAAATCACTGACACTCAGAAAAAATACTTAGATATTTGTACAAATAATTCACTAATTCTTAAAAATACTGAAACACTAGTTCATTACTAAACAATCTAATTTGAAAGATTCCCACAAACGTGAGAACCGTTCAAAAATCTGTTGAGCCGGCACATTGTTAGTTTCTCAGGAGATGAACAGCTTGAAATTAGAATAGTGAAGCATTTCTTATTTTTAATTTTTCTACGATATTAAATTTCAAATATAGAAAATAATAGCAATAATAATAACAACAATATAACAACATATTTTGCAATTTTGTATTCTTTATTAGAATCAAATAATTTTTGACACTTTTAGATCCATTTTAATTCAATTTGTCGATTTTATGCTTAATTAACACATGTAATAATAGTGCACAGAATAGAATTTTTAATTTAATAAGTCGTTAAAAATGGTACTTCCAATAATGGTTACTTTGGAGTGCTCTGCAAATCTTCAAAATATCTTCAAAGTGCTTTTTATTGCATTTGTACATAGACTGAGACTACAGAAAATATAAATTTAATGATCTGTAAAGGATTATAAATCTTATTTAGTGAAATTAAAATATTTGTTTTCAAAAATTTTACTCACTGCAATGCCTAAGTTGTAATTTACAACAATAGAATCAATGAATTTCAATTTATATGGTTTTATAATCCGAAATAAGAATAAAATTAACATTTTTTGACACCTCATATTCCATGTGTACCACTCGTTTTCCAATAGAGAATAAAATAATTCTTCTGACTATAAAAATCGAGGTAAATTTAGTGATAATTATAGTGTGTATAATAATTACTTCTTGTTGTACAAGTTGTCCGGCTAATATCAAAGCCCAAAATGTGGCTCCAAATAAACTTGCAACACTGAATACTTGAACCAAACGCATCACAGAATCACCGCCTAAGACACTCATTAAACCCTAATGAAGGAAAATTGTGAAAATTTTAAAACAATTAGTATTTCAAAGGGATATTACAGTGTATAAGTAGATCATACAACCGATACCGTGTAGACTACCAGAAGTTACAAATAATGGTACGAATGGGAAGATTCTTTCATTCATTTTGATACCAGTGCTATAATTATAGTTTTTCTAAACAAATAACATTATTACGGGATAAAAAGTAGTACCTTATTAGTTCTTGGTGACGTTTAATGCAGAATTTTAATCGTTCCTCGATCTCCTCGTCTGTTTCGGCATCAATACTTTTTAAACAATCTTGAAATAATTGAAATTGAAACTTCGTATGTTGTGTCCAATAAATCATTTGATAGCTTGTTATTACCATACAATAAACAAAAAATGGTGCTGTTATATCGTAGAGAATTACAAATATTCTCAAAATACTGTAAGCGGAGTCTTCAAAAATAGAGTTAATTAAAAAAAAATTACATCTTGCTTCTTTTTTGTATAAATGAACTGAGGCTGTGATTATTACTAAAAGTGTATTAAATATTGCAAAAATATTAATAATTAAACTTTCAAATTTGATTTTTTGTTCAATTTTAGCACCACAATTATTTATATTCCATAACTTATAGAATTGTTCATTTTCTTTCAAAAGTGGTCCAATTGTTGTGTGTTGAATTAACGATGTAGTACCCTAATTGAAAAAGAATTTTAAATTCGGTAATTATAAAATTTAACAATAATATTTACGAAAATTGTAAAGGAGAACATTGGAAAATATTGGATAGTTTCACGAATCGTCAGTTTATAAAGAAAATAATATAAGTAGATGAAAATCGCTGAAATTTGTTGTGCTAAGAGGAATTTTATAAAAATTTTCATCGGTTTCCAATAGAAGATATCGTAACCCAAAATTCGTAATATCATCAAACAATCTCCTGAAAATAATCAAAATTCAGTAAAAATGGAAATTTAAAAAAGGAAAAAAAACTTTGTGCTTCTAATACACCAGATAAATCCATTTTTAGAAATACCGAACTATTACTAAGAAATTTATTGTAACAAATGGTAAAATGAAGGTTCAGTCTAGGATTCAGTTACAAAAAATTAAGTAAATTAAATAAAAATTAAACTATCATTTAGTAAATTACCTACAATTTACTCTATATTGTTTATGGTCGTCAAAATTCGTCGTCAATTACGATAATTCGATTATAAGAAATAAAATTGTACATCAAATTATTGATCGAAATAAAAGTATACAATAACCCTACCGAAATATACGTGTCCTTATAAAGCTTTAATCTAGTCAAGCGTTAAAAAACAGGATGTTTCAAGGGCTAAGTCCGGAAAACGGCAGGTGAAAGTTCGATTCTCAGACGGTCAATTATCTTTGTTAAGTTAATACACGATAATTGCGCCAAATTAGTGGCTTAATTATTAATTGTTAATCAAGATTATTAATGTAGCTCTTATAACCGATGATATTGAGAAATTTTTAAATTCCTTCGCAGGTTAAAATAATTTTGTTACAATTCTTCAGAATGGCAGGAAACCGCTTCACACTGATAGACGAACGTAATCGAACGGCAACGAATACGCGAATATTTGACAGTTTAATGTGTTCTTTGTTGTTCGAGAGTGTTCGTTCGTCACATGTGGATCCGGCTTAAAACTCCCGTTATTAATTTAATTAATAATTTAATTAATAGTTTAATTAAAATTCTATTCCAATGACTATTCGCTAAATAAGAATGCCCAAATTATTGTTTATTATGAATAAAGTTAACATTTATTTTGGCTTTGGTGTCACATTTAAATCAGTACATTATACAAATATTGTTCTTTTTTTTTGTTTTAAATAACATCATCAACAATGATTATATAATTTTAATTTCTATCATTTATTACAATATTATATTTAGCCAAAAACAATCAATAATTTAGAAATAATTTAGAAATAAAACAACGGAATTGATAAAGAAATTTACCAGTCAATGATAATAAAGCTAAGGTCAGGCACATATAATAGTATATTATATACCAAGGGGCTAAAGCGCGTCATTTCGTCCCGAGAGTGGAAGTTTATTGCCCGAGGGACGTAAGTCCCGAGGGCAATAACCACTCGAGGGACGAAAGAAAGCACTTTAGTCCCGAGGTATATACGATATTTTTTGCACTTTCGGAAATGTTTAAAGCCATAAAGTAATAAAATTAAAGATTTGGAAATATCTATTACCATTTTTATTATGGCCTGCTATGCTAATTTACCATGGTTACTGCATCAATAAACAAGATTAGTCAAATCGTCATTATAAAAAAGCAATGCCTGAAAATTCCAATTTAAAAATAAGTATTTTGCCTTCAAAATCAAGAAAATTATACGAAAAATTGTGTAAAATATTCATGACTTGTTGCCACGAGAAAAAAGCAGAAGTTCTTTGTTAGTATTTTTTATTGGAAATCAAAATCAAATTTTTTTAATAAAATTTGACATTTCTTAGACTTTTGTTGTCATGGAAACAATTATTTATTTTTCATTATATCCCTAGGGATATAATGAAGTACTTTAGTCCCTGTTTTGAGGGACTAAAATCTCACTTTAGTCCCGAAAGTGCAAAAACATTTATATTTATAAAAAATCTATAGGAATGTGGGCTAATAATTAAAATTATGCCATAATTAACAATAAATATACAGCATGTCCGCTAATTAAATTATTTCAGTTAATTATAGATCAAAAAAAACAGACATGCTGTATAACAAAGTACCACATTCCAAAAAATCTGGAATTTTCAAAAAGAGGAAAATGGACGTTTTTTCATCTTATCCTTTTATATCCGTCTTGAAATTTAAGCCTCTTTAAGCAACTGGGTTTTAATTTTCTGAAAAGAATCCTAGTTGAGCTCGAATTTGAAATTGTCCTCCCATCTGAAGAAAAACTCTCTACCTTTCGTCTTCAAATTTTTACAATTAACAATGAAACAAAGGTAGACATTTATTGTATAAAAAAACTAGTTTCATCACTCCATTCATCTAAAGTCGGCCCAAACGAATCGTTAAAGAATTGATCGATTTCTTTGTACATATGCAGTAAGGATTTATGGCTAAAATCGTGGCCTTCATCCGGATAAATCTGCAAAAATTTCCGATAAATCATCGAAACATTTGGAGAATTCGCATTACCAATTGTTGGAAGAGAACTTCAGCGTCAATTAGGGCTTTAGCGAAAATTAATGAATGTTGGGGTGTTATTGTGGTATCAGCACTGCCGTGAATTAAAAGAAAATGGCGTTCGTTCAGATTACCAGCACGCATTGTTAAATCAGCATTGTTGAATTCTTGTTGATGTTTTGTCGGAAAGCCCAAATATTTCTCAGTAAAATAAGAATCTGTGAACATGACGGGAGGTAAATTTTAAGCTTTCTTTCGGGCATGCTCAAATTTAATCCATAGACATTATTTATGAGTAATTTAGAATGGAATAAGAGTTACTACCAGGTGTTTTTTCTTCTTAACAAAGATAAGAGATTCATAGTTGTAATAGAAATTTTGAATAGCTTCTAATATTGTTTACGGAAGGTTTATTGCTTTTTGTTGAAGAAAATTTAATCAAATTTGAAATGACCGCTTAGGAATTTACATATTTGGAAGCTGTTGAGCTCTATAGAGTGCCAAATGCAGGGATGTTGAATTAAAATTTGATATAGGAGGTCCTATTATTTGAGCTGTTAGAAAGATATTTTAAGATTTATAGAAGAGTCCCTTTATCAAAATTTAAATTTCGTAGCTCATTTGAAAGTTGGTTAAAGACGGTAAAAAAAATCAATGTTGGGAGCCTCCTTGTCCTTCTGACTTGGTTACAAACAAGCGTTTTTTACCAACTTTCAAATGAGCTGCAAAACCCGAATTTCACTAAAATGTTCCCCTGGGATTGTTCTATAAATTTTTGAAATATTTTCCAAATTACTCTTCAAATAATAGGACTTCCCATGCAGTTTAGTTTAGCACCCCTGTTGGCAAACTTAGTTCTTCAAATTAAAGGATTAAGGTGTTTAATCTTTTAATTTTTGGGCAACTATCGCAAATTTATTTGGTCAAAACTCCCAAAAACAGTCTAAAATAAGATTTGAAGCTGCTCTTTTGGTTTTTGACAGGAAATCCTTCAATCTAGGATTAAATTGAGACACACTACATATCAACAAAAATTCGGCCTTACTGTAATATTTCCAATTCGTTATCGGTGAAATACTAACAGAACAATTGATAACTTCATGGTAATCTTGTATTAACATCATTGCAGCGACATAACCACCATATCCTTTACCAATTGTACAAATTTTCGTTCTATCAATAAATTTGAATGTATCACGCAAATATGTTAAGACAGCTAATTGATCTTGAACTTCAATCGATCCAATACGATGTTGAATTTCACGCCGCATCCGTACGCCTTGATAACCCGAGCCACGTGCATCAATTGTTGCAACAATGTAACTCCGCGTACTGGCTAAATACCAGGGCCATGATAATTCCCAACGTGCTGAAACAGTCTGGGAAGACGGTGATGCATCTCTACAATTATTCAAATTATTTTATTGATTGTTGTAGGGGGAAATAAATTACACTAAGAGAATCATCGGGAATGCAACTTCTTCATATTCGCGTAGTACCGGTGGTAAGTACAGGCGTACCTGTGCCTTGTAGCCGAATTCGATTTCCACTTGTATTGTTTTAATTTGTGGCGATGATAAATTGCGCACTTTACGTTGTAATTTTCTACTTGAATCTAATACCGTTAAACGTGTATTTGTTGTTGTTTCTACCAAAAATACAACTGGTATTTGTGGTCCCAAACACTCTTGTATGTAATATTTATAAGTTTTACTAAATATCACATTATTATAATCGCATTTGTAATCAACTAATAAACTATTATTAATCATCGTTTCATTTATATAATAATAGTAATTATTATCCTGTGTGTACAGATAGGTCATATTTGGATCGATTTTCGGCTGGCAGGTCATACAAGTCCACGGTTGTGACGAATTCGTATCGCCGATTTTGAATAAATGCCGGACACCTGGAGCATTCTCGTTTGTCGCCAGAGCGTATCTGGAAAATGTCCAAAATAAAGATTTTCGTTGGAAATTTATAGATTTCTATCAAACATTGTATTTTCCGCTTGTCTGTTTTATTGGATCATTCAAAATGAAATATCGAACGATTCAAGAGAAGCTGCTTTAGCCTTTAACCTATCGAATCCTTAATTTTGTTGTTGTCTGAAAGTTAATAATGGCCGGTTGAAATGTTTCCCTTGTCGGGTATCTGTCTCAATGTCAGTAACGTGAAAAATTCATCCGGATTTCGGTTCGCTGGAAACGAGGACAACTTACTTGAAATTGTGGAGTGTTTTTCACGATAAATAAGGCGGCATATGCGGGAATTTTGTTGTTTAAAGTTTTAAGCCATAATCAATACAATGGAAGAAATCGGTTTAAATTTCGGCCTGGGATAGAAATTAAAGATGGTCTCTTCAATTTTAAATTGAACAAATTCATGATTTAGCTTGAAAATCAACTAAAATTGACTGAATTTTTGATAATTTCCTGACAAAGTTGACTAGAAGTCAAAAATTGAAGACCAAGCTTCAAAAAAGTCTTAAGTGGGCAATTTAGCTCAAAAATTGTAATCACATTTCACTAGTAAGAGTTGCATTTTATAGAATTTAAACCAGAAATTATCTAAAAATTTCTAATTTATCTAATTAGCAAAACAAATTTCTAAAAAATAGTGATTTATGAGAAAAATTGACTCTGAGCAAGATTGGCTAAAAATTAATTATTGTAATTAGAACAAGAACGCTTCAAAGACCAAAATTAGAGCTACTTAAATTGTCTCTTTTTGTTGTCCAAAATAATGACTCAGGAGAAAACTCTGAGGCTAATGATTGAATAAAACTGGAACTTATTGTTAGACTCACAAATTTTGCTCGAAAATTGAATTCATCATCAAAATTCGTTAGGGTAAGAATGTCTAGAAAGTCAGACATTTGGTTTTAAAATAAGCTCTTTGAGTTGCCTTCTTTTTTTAAGTAAAAATTGCGAAAAATTATTGAGTTAGAATCGTTTTTTTTTAATTTTAAGACTTGGACTAAATGTTAAGAATTTAGCTTAAAAGTCGCTTAAAAACGGCTAGCAAAGTACCAAATTCTGCAAAAATTTATTTTTAACTCAAAAATCTTCCTAAAAATTCTTGAAATAACAGAAATTTGGTAAAATTTGGCAACTTAAGCGGACAATGTCTTAAAAACTGGTCATTTTTAGATTTTATCTCCAAAATTGATGGCTAATTCGAAAAATTTGCTACACCTATGATTTTCATATAAAAGATTCAATTTTCTAGGATCAGTATTTAAAAAATATTAGTGAGTGAAATTTGAACTAAAATTGTTACTGTCCAGGCGATAAAGTTGTATTACAATAATTCTGACATTTATACTCACATTAGGTTTTTCGATTCATCCCAGGCCAATATTCGGCTCAATTCGAACGCCCCATGCGTTAATGGGATGACATTATTGTTATAAAGCAGACATGCATGCATATAATGTCCATTATCACCATCTTTAACCGGTAGTCGGACTAATGCATGATTCCCATTATAAGAGAATACAGGATGGAATATCCGTTCTGACCAACCGATATGTTCCCTTTCAACATGAAACTAAATAGAACAAAAATGTAATAAATTCAATAATTAATACGATAGAAGAGATTTGAATTGATTTACTTCAGTACAATTGTAATTGTTTTGCGATTTACATGTAACAATTACGGAAACGTTTTGATTTCGATTCAACCAGACTAGAGCAACGTTATTCTGGCCGTGGAAACTGGACACTTGTTATATAACTACCAATTTCTACACTGTTTGTCGGCTTTAATTCGACTGGAAATAGATATTTTGGTCGTGTCAAATTTACAATCCACACAGTCACTTCAGGATTTGGGCTTTCTACCTACAAATATTCGATTATAGAATCAATTTTATTTCATAGAAGAAAACATACGATCGGATAGCGGAATCTCTTGACTTGTGGATAAGTTGTTTTCGGGTTTCCTGTATCGTACCAAGGATAACGATATTCACCAACTAGACTATCATTGAATGTCAAATAGAGCAAATATGAGCTATCCGGCGAGAACCAAATCGTATGGGAGGTCTTCAAAATTTCGTTCTCATACAACCAATCCGGTATACCGTTAAATTGAACATTAATTCGACCTGTACTGGTTATACGGCAAACTAAATCTTTCTCAACTTTCGGTTTATAATAAACATCGTTATCGTGTACGAAAACAATACCGGTACCGTCCGGTGACCAAGTAGCGTACTGTAAGAACGGCGCATTCAAATCTAATTCTTTCGGCGATAACGGCTTCCGTACTCTGTAACGTTTATAACAAATTGATTTATTTTTCGTTTCAATATCGATAAATCAAACCTTGTCTGTATCTCGTAGATGTGATATTTCGCTAATTTCGTATATTTGTAGGTTTTTGTAACTTCACTTATCAATAAAACGTATTTTAGGTCGCTTGATATTTTAAAATCAACAGCTGAGTAGAGTCTCTATAATCGAACATTAGAAACGTTTCCAATTTTATTAATTAAAACCGATTATAAAAGGCGAATTGTAGCAAAATTCCACCGTTTATATAATTGAATCGAGTGGCAATTTAAATTCGTATTTAACTAGCTCTAGGAATCCTTTAGATTCGCATAAATATTAATTAGAATTGCATGAATTAGATCCAATTACGAAAACAATCAAGTAGAATCGTTAAGTGGCACTAATTGTATTGAAATCAATAAAGGATTTTAATATTGAAAGGAATTTTTATGTCGATTATAAGCTTTAACTTGCAAATTGTAGTGTTGAATAACTAAAAGTCTTCGAAATTGTTTCACAAAAGCTGCGTCTCTAGAGAGTATACTAAGAGCATTAGGCGGTTGAGTTGAATTTTGCCATCTTTTGGGACTTTAACAGTACAACAAGCTTCGAATTTCCAGATTTATGTTGCCTAAAACTTTTCCTTTATAATAGTCAAACAATTTTATAAATACTTTAATTGAACTGAAGCCCAGAACGGTCGAATAATTCAAACGATCAAGCCTTAAAATATCAAGAATTATGTAAATACTGCCTCCTAATAAGCTCCTTTAAATCCAATAATAGGATAGAAATAAAAATTAGAATTATGTTATTTCTGATAACAAAGTATTCAATTTTAAGGCGACCACTCAGAATTGTATATCTGCTTATAGTTTATGGCCGACAGTTTAAGCAAGACCGTCATGAGAAATACAAATGGTAGGCTTTTACGATCGTGCCCATAAAATATGAGTTTTATGTTTTCAGGGGGTGATATTCGTAAATATATCCGGAGGGTAACCGTTTTCATTTTAGGTTTTATTGGAGAAATCGTGGAATTTTGCCACAATGTTTCCATAAAAAAATTTATACTCACAAATGTTGAATTCGTCATAATTACTTTGGTTGTTAAATTATCGGCATTATATAAAGTGACACCCCCATATTCGTCTCTATAAACGAATTCGGATTCTGAAATCAAAGAAATCACCCCTTTAAGCCTCAAAATATTATAATTATCCCATATCTTCTGGCTCATTAATCATGATAATAGTGGCGGCAAGATAACCGAGCAAAACTAGAGAAGATCCACCGTTGTCTACAGACAGGCAATAGAAATATATTTTATAAGTAATCGATAAGGTTGCCATGCCAACGGGAAGCTGTATACCGTCAAACTTTCAACGTGAAAACATCACGCAAAAGCCTCTAAACTTGTGTTTGTTTTATTTGTTTATTTGTTTGTTAATCAAATTAGAAGAATTCTAGAATTAATTTCGAAGTCTTCAAGAAACTTTCATGATTTTATAGGTCGATACTTTGGATTTTAAATTAAAAAAAAATTGTTTATTTGCGTATTTGTTTACATGTCAGGTTGTTTTGCCAATATTTGATTGATTATCCCAGTCAGTGGCTGTCCCATTAAATTACAAATTATTGATCGGTTTGTTCGAAATTTAGGCCACATAACAAACGGATTAATATTTGTTTTTATAGAAGAAACTCAATTATAAATACCTGAAATCCAGGTACCGTTAAATCGGGTTATTGGTGGTAGTTTAACGAAGATATCCTCTAATGTTGGCTTATTGCCACGTGTCCTAGGTCCTTCTTCAGGCGGTGAAACTAAGACAATACTGAAAACGATTAGGCCAAGTACGGCGACAATAACTAGAAGGGCGATAAAGATGCCACGCCAATTTCGTTCGCTCGGCGAACTGGCCACCAATTCCTGGCAAACAAACAAACAAATTATCAAATACTAATCACAGGAATTTTTATTTAAATTCGATTTTAAACAATTTACCTCCACATAAGCATAAGGGGCGGCTATTGTGACTCGTGTAGGGCTTTTTGGGTTAATTTTAACCGATTTCTCTTCAGTTTTCGTTTTCGTTTCTACCGTCATTTTAGTCTCCATAAAAACGATTTTATTGTCTAATCGATTAGTATCGGTATTTGTTTATAAATTTACTCTTTAATTTGATTATTGCTTCTGTTTATTATACGAAAGTAAAACTAATGGACACTTATCAATCTACGCGACGATTTGGCGCAAATTCCCGTTAAAGCACATTTATTTACATCAACATTAAACATTTAAGACACTTTCGTACTTACTAGAATGACTTATAAAATAGGAACAATTTCCCAATATAAACAACAACATTGAGCTTATTTTCTAAAATATAATTTCTATTCTTACATCAAAAGCTTCTCTAAAATTCCCGCTACAATAATCACAGCAATATTACAAAATTTATCCACGAAAAAATTCTACAAATTAGTTTTTTCTTTTTAAAATCGTCGAAAATAACGTTACGATGTATACGAAACAACTGAAACACCCGGACTGGCGGTATCTACAACTACGCTTAAAAGCTCCAATGGCAAGTCCGAATACTGAAGCCCGACTTACACTCAAGACTAAAATTAACCTGCCCTATTTTCATGGAAATCTAACAAATTTCCAATCGTTTATTTGTCGGGATTTCTTGAGTTTAAATTCGAGTTAATTTCGGCTTAATTATGGACGGTTATTATGGAACAGGTGTGAAATTGACTTCACCATCAATTCCCCAATTATTTCCAGTTGATTTCATTTATTAAACAATGGATTATTGAATTTCCACAACAATATTTGAATTTAATTAAATTCGACCTGTAATTAACGGTAAACAGTTCGATGTTAATTGTTATTATTCTACAATTTTTGAGCTTTCAGTTTGTTTACAACTATTCATTAATAGTTAAAATAATAGCGAATTTACAATAAAAGCTCTGGGTTCTGAAATTTAGAGCGAGCTTTATATTGGCCGCCATCTAGCGTCAAATTATCGATTGTAATAATACAGTTTTTGATCACGAGAGGGTAGTTTCCTGTTTATAATTCAAAAAGCACCACTTTATCGTTAATTTCTTCATTTGCTGTAGCTTTACCGAATCTCGAGATTGTCACAATCCGCGTTAATGCGTTCGAATCTATCCGCAGTAAGCTTTTTTTTAATGATAAACACACTAATTCAAATATTGAGGCTTATTTAATGGGAGAGCTTTCGATACAAAAAAGAATCACCGGCAATAATAGCTGTTTGTTGATGTGTATTTATATTCGGATAAAAGCACGACTTTTTTTTAACCGAGCTTTTAAAGTTCTCTTGATAAATACCTGTCGTTAGTGTTGGATTATAACGGAAGTAGAGCGCTTGAATGTTGATAATTTCTGTTTATTGTGGGCGGAAAATTCAACGGAAATGTTAGAATTTGTGAGCTGAACCGAATGGTTTTGAACTTTCTTGAATAAAGCTTTATTTGCTATCAATTCAACTGTCGAACTATACTCGACGGCAGAAAATAAGAAACTAGCTTCTAAGTCGAATTATTTTGTCGTAATATTCGATTAAAAAAATGCTCCTGAAATTATCGACGATAATTTATTAAAATTTCTAACCTGAAGACTTCAATTTTGGCTATCTATTGATTCATTTCTGTATAATTTTTCAAATATTCCGAATTTTAGTCTCAAATAGAGCTGTAAGGTTAGATTTTTGGATACTAGCAACCTCTTGGGAATTCCCTGTACCAAATCAATTTGTTGAGGATTACAAATTCAAGTTTCACCAATAGAAATTGAAACTTTTGAATTGCGCGCGTCTATAAATGGGTTGGTAGCGAAACTCACTGTTGTTGGTTCCTTAATTTCTAACCTTACTGCTCCAAATTTGGTTGATGTCGTTTATATTTGTGTTT
This sequence comes from Mylabris phalerata, assembly GCA_020740385.1. NCBI lineage: Eukaryota > Metazoa > Arthropoda > Insecta > Coleoptera > Meloidae > Mylabris > Mylabris phalerata. The sequence continues at coordinate 1,583,656 of JAJEOX010000222.1, forward strand.
TTCCACCAGTATGTCGAAGAATTGGTTATTTATTTGTACAAAAAGTGTTATTTTTTCTATTTTAGTGATTTTTGAGTTAAATTCGTTGTGTTTATTTAGTTGCGTTTTTGCTCCATTTCTGTTAAAAATTGTAAATCATTCAACTTCTATGGGCAGTAAGTTGAGTGGGCGAGTTCTTTTGTTGAATATTACCTCAAAGTAGTTGGATTTATAGCCAGTTTCTTATTTTCTGTCGTCGGCTATACAATCGACTATTTCTATAGAGTTGCAAACTGTACACTGTTCACAAAGATGATTTCTTAGCTTCTTCGTTGAACAAAATGCAAGGTCTATTAACTTTAAAGTTGATATAAGTTTGTGACTCTTGTCCGAATTGGTTGTGTTAAAGAAAAAACATATTTCGTTTGGAACTCAATCAAAACAATGACAACTTAGGAGTTGTTTCCATTTCAACAATTCTTTTGAGCCGAATTTAGCGTTTAATACAATAACATTCCCGACAATCTTGTTGGCTTTTGAAGTCTCTAGAAGCTTTCTTCAAATAATTGCATCAAGTCAATTTCGATAGAATAGATTTAAACTTTATTATGAAATTTAACTGAAAACAACGCGGAAATTGCATATTATTAATTCAATAAAATCTAATTATAACCGAGTTTCGTTGGATCACTTTTATTAACGTTAATCTAATCATTTTTTAATATTCTTACAGGATAAAATTGACGATACCTCATAATTTATCTCCTGTGGAAACTCCAATATTGGACAGGAAATAGCCTCTAGGAGTTCTTATAGCAATTTCCTGTGTTAACTAATTCGAACGAGTCTAGCCATTAGCGAAAATTTCACCGATTTTTGAATAGAATCGATTAAAATTGGAACATCATACCGATTGTAATTGCAATTTCGACGCCCATTCAATCGGCCGCTTCATAAATTGATTTCGTGCTTTCAGCTATCAATTCCGAATTAAAATCCTCAATTCTCTGTTTCATTGTAAAAAATTTGCAGATTCTATTCGGTAGTAGAACGATTTTGTCTAATTTTAGAATAATTTAATTAAAATTTGAATGAAATTCAAGTAGTTACCTCATTCCTTTGATCTTTCTTGCTGACTCCATGTCCACCTGTACCTGTACTTTGGACCGTATTCATTCTTGATCATAAAGAACATCAATAAGGGATTCTTTTTACTAGAGAATTAGTCACTACTGTACCTCATCAATAGAATTCTTTGTAGCTATTTAAGGAAAAATTAATGGCGGAATTATCAACCCTTTTATAAAATAAATATTAATAATTTTAATATTCATAAAGGGGTTGTTTTTAGGTTAAAAATAGGGTGATTTATTTCATATCCAGTCCATATTCGCGTGTTACAATGGATTCTAATTTAAATTAGAATTGTTTCTTGTTTGTACGTTTTTTTCGGTGTTTTTATTTGAAACGGAAACAAGAAAAAACGTGTAATTCGTTGTGACATTTTCAGTTATTTTCATCTACAAGAGCCGCTAATTGAATTAGTTTTCCAAAGCGTAATTAAACAAGCTTTACAACGTCGTCGTATAAGCGTTTCGAATGCTTCTTAATCAAAATTGAAGTATCATTTTTTGCCGATTATTTAACGACAAATTTCCAATTTACTTTCGAATATTACATATCACCCTTTTTGTATGTCTGTAGTTAATATAAATATCAGTGGACTATCAAGAAAACGTTTGACGTGATTCTTGTCTAGTAAACGATATCATTGTTTACACGCCAACAACGTATTATTGAAGTCTGAAGATTAAAATATAGCAAAGTTGGGGTGTTATAGGGGTGGATTATGACGGATTTTATGATGAACTTTTCTAGCGTAACGTTATTAAGCTGGCGAATTTTATTAACGTAAATGATTACCAAATACTTCATTAATTGTTGATTATTATTCTTGTCGTTGAATGAAGAAAAAGTGACATTGGCGGAGGATTTCCCTTTAATCTTTCACTCTAAAATCAAGTCTTGGGGTTGAAAAGACCATTTCCAACAGCAGGACAAGAATGCGATCGTTTTGTAAAATTTTATGGAAATTTTCAGGGATAGACGATAAAATTAAGGCAGCCTTCGAATATTCCCCGAATTTTCAAATTTGAATGACTCAATTACCTCACCAAATGTTAGATTTAAATTGGCGTTAAAAAGACGTTTGGAATTTTGCATCTGAAAATTCCTTAGATTTTTATTGGAAATTAAATCGGGGGAAAATTTGAAAAAAACATACTCCTAGATTTTTGTCTATAACTCAAAATTTTCTAAATATTTTCCATACCGGTACGACTCGTTCCTGCAGCTCGAAATGCTCTTTCCAACGGGCTATAACACTTTATTTTAGAGTGAAAAATAAAGGAGAAATCGTCTATCAAATATTTCACTTTTTCTAACGAGTTGTAGTCAAGTATATTTATCTTCTTTTACATAGTAAAGATTCAAAACTCTGTATTTTATTCAGGGACTCTACTTATTTGCTAATTTTAAACGAATGCAACTTCTATATAGAGTAAAATTTACCCTAAGAAACGAGAAAACTTACATTATTCCGTATTGATTTTAATCTCAATTGCTCACTTTTTCTACTAAAAAGAACTTGTTGCTATTAGATATGAGACTGAATCGAACTTGAAACTTCAATAATATTTTCCGAATATTTTAATTAAAATTGTAGACATTTGCGTAAAAAATGATTATAATTTACCGATATCCAAAATTCAATCATTTTATTGATAGAATTTACGATATTATTGATATTTCTCAAAAATTGAGATTGAAAATTAACGAAACAAATCCCCTTCTTGTCTACACGATAATCGAAGCTTCTCTCAAGTTTCAGCATCGAATACGCTAACTAATAAATCGTAAGACAGAAAGATTAGGACCGTTGCAGTAGCGGAATCTTGGGAATGAATCGAAAGATTAGGGAACAGATGGAGTGACAAGTTGGAAATTTAGATGTAGACGCTGGAGGATAAAACCAATGCAAATAATAGAAGTGCCATAACAGAAACAGATTTTTCTTAATTTGTTTTAACGGAAATGGAACAGAAATGAAAAAAAAATGAATTAAAAAGTACTTGCAATAAGATTGTCGTTTATTTTCCGGAAAACCAGAAGCTTATCGGGAAATTTATCAGAGATTTGGGGAGGTTTTCCAATTTGCTACATACCGCGAAACAATAATTGAAAAATTGATGATATTCGCTAAATTTAGGAGGAAATATGGAAAAATTCTTAAAACACATGAGATAACTCAAAATTCAATTAGAATTTTCTTTAAAATGGTTTTTCTAATCAGACAAGCGAAATATCGATTATAAAAAATTACCAGTTTTCGGATTTCGATTAAAAGTAATGTAAGTCCTCGAGTTTCTGTCAGTTTTTTAGAAAATTAACAAACCTATTAGAAAATTTGTTGAAATTTCGAAAAATTCATTAATTTCTTATAAACTTTAAGAAAATATTTGAAAACTCAGTAGTACTGGTTGTTACAACGCAAAATAGGGAAGTATTAAGAAAAACCACCTAAGATTTTCCTCTGTTATTCCAAATTTAATCGAAATTTCCCTAAAACACTTCCCTAGATGCCCCTTGAAAGGCTCCATATGCCACTTAGATTCGTTTCTTTCCAATTTTTCTTTTTAAAATCTTGCAATATATGAAAAAATATATTCTTTAACCATAAATTAATTTGATAACAGGACCAGAAACACAACTTGTGGAAATTCCGTTGCTAAACTAGAAACAGAGATTCGCAAATTTAGCAAATAATTTCGAATAAATCCAACAAGAAGAATAATCGAAAAAGTACTTTCTTTGGGATAACTTTACGAATTGGCGTGTAAAAATGGTGGATGCGCCCAACACTACAGCACTTTAGGGCGCTCCCAAATCCAATACACATTTCTGCTTGATAAGACAAAATTACTGATCAAAATTGAGCCGGATATCGTCGCTGAATTCAATAATACTGAAGTCGAAAACAAATATTAGTCGAGAATTATTCTCATTTATTGGCTGCTTTTTTTTAGTAATAGCAAATTATTAAGGCAAAACGTAATTTGAATTTTAATGTTTAAAAACGAGTAAAGTGTGAAATAAAAGAGAAAAGTCATTAATTAATGAAAGGAATATAATGTTGAAAGCTCCACAACAAAATCTAAGGCGTTGTATAAAGAATGGTTATTTGACTGGAATGCTATAGAGATTAGACTTTTATATTATAAAACTTCTCAAGAAACCGGGATTTGAAAGCCTACATTTCCAAGGCAAAAGGTCTATTTATTTATTTCTTTTTCATGTTAAAGTTATAATTCAATCTAGCTACTTTTCAGCCTATTTCCACTAAGTTTAAACGAAATAAAAATCCTATTAAAAAGCTGTGTAAATAACAATTTGTAATGAACTTGATAATCGATAAACGTCCCACTTGATGGATTAAAATAGTTGACGGAATTTGTGTTTATTATAAAATTATAATTGTGTGGTTTCAATCGAGCTGAAAAGCGATCAACTAAAGCTTATTAACCACTAATAGTGGTGAAATTAACTCGAAAACTTACGAAATCTATCCTCTAATTCGAATTATTCTACCGGATTTCTGCATTATTTTATTGGCAGATCGTTTATTCGATTCGGGATTATTATAATTAAACAAACAATATTGAAAATTTATTGGTTGCGAATTGGAATTTGAACTTTATTGCTATTTTCGACTAGTTTAAATTGAATTTAGAATCGGTTATCTCTACAATAAAAATCGATTTATTATTAATTTTGTTGTAATTTTATAGACGATTGAATATGGAAATTTTCAATCATCGACTCTAAATTCAGTTTGACTAAAATTATAAGAATCTTCAACGTTATTGCGTTATTCTATCGAATAAAATCAAACAAAATCGACGACTTATTTAGCTTTCATCAAGATTGATAGTCGTACGTTTCGAAATAATCAATCAATTGTGAATAAATCCATTGGAATTTTATTCAATTTTTCTGCATATTGGTTTTGTTTGGCCGGAATGATGTGTTATTCCAAAAAATTCACACTTATTATTGTGTTAAGTTATGTTTTATTCATCAAAGATCCACCAGCATCATTTAATATTTTTGTAATTTAATCTTAAAAAGAAACATGACTTGGAAAGTTTATTTGTAATGCTGTATGCTTCGTTGTTGATTGTACGCAGGGGAATTTTTCGATGCTAATTGAATTGTTAATAAACATTCTGTGGTATGATTGGAATTTCGAAAACTGTCAACTGAATTTGACAAGTTGACAACGAAAACTGCCCGAGTGAATCTATGACTGATTTCGCTATTAATACGAATTCGAATTGGTTATGGATTTCGATCATGTCACGTCTTGTTCCTTGTCATTTCTAATACAGATCGGAGTTGTAATCGTATTCCGTATACCACTGCAATATTTTACAGTAAAGCCCGATTTTGACAGCCTCTTTTTCAACAACAATAACAAACCAATTCGAAGCAATGAAAGCTGAAGCTTCCTCAATTACCAAACTTCACGTGTGATTGATGTGTACGAATTGCCTCAAATAGTTTCTTACACTGGATTAGTTCTAGAGTATCGATTCGTCAATGTATTTTAAACCAGTTGAATTGCAATTATTCGAAAATAATTGATATTGCCGGAAACACGTACGCTTCGATCAGGGAATAACAAACTTTTATCAAACCGTTGGCCCCTTGATAGCTCTAAAAAACCCAGTAAGAGCGCTAAAAATGAAATAAAATAGAATAAAATAAAACACAAACCGACTCTTATAGAATGGGGCGAATATCTTAAATCTTCTTGTCGTCCGCATAATTTATATTTCTTTGACTTTCAAGCGTATTCCAAGCTACCTCTCGACCAAATTCAATAATGTCGTGTTTGTTTTGTCGTTTAAATTCTCGTTTTTCGCCACTATTGTATTTTAAATTCTACAAATGCTGATCTATTTTTAAATTTAACATGTAAAACATGTATTACGATGATTACACCGGTTTTGATTGATGTATTTGTTAGTGAATAAATGTATAAAAATAGTGGACGTAGTTGAAATTTTAATTTAAACGTATATTTATTCAAAATGACAGCGTGATTTGAAATTAGTTGGAATTTATGTGCAATATTGTTAATGAAACTTTAGATTTTTCCATGTTTAACCGAAAATATCGACCCAATCCTGAATTATAATAGAAATACGTTTTTCACACCCAATATCAAGTCCCTCAAGTATTGTTTTATTTAAATAACAACAATGAAATCATTAAGCAACTCTATAACAGCTGGAATATAGAAAGTTATGATAATCTTCTCAACATTAATTTATTTTAAAATAAGCTTACTCCATTGTATATTTCACAGTGTTGCTAATTTATAATGTACGAGATTTTATATTTATTTTAAAGTTTCCTCGAGTACTCGTTAATCATGACACTACAACATTGTTTTTTGTTTTATTCGAAAAGTTTTGATATTCTGGCAAAAACCTAGCCGATGTATTGTTTAATAAAGAGCTAAAAATACTTTTCAATTTCGATTGCTATCTGAAACTCGCCAAATTCCCTGTTAAAACTGTGATCATTAATATTATAAACGGAATTAAAACTATGCAATACAACTACAAAAAGAGTAAAAATAATTTTCAATTGTGGTGCAATTATTGTGCAAATTTGGTGGAGGCGCCGGGCAATTTTAGACTCTATTTGGCCAGTAGTTATCACATAAAATTCAACTATTACAGTGATAGTGATTGGAAAAAGAGCAAAAATTATTTCCAATTATAATGGTGCAAATCTGGTGGAGGCGCCGGGCGATTTTTGGCTCTATTTGGCCAATAATTATCGTATAAAATTCACGTATTACAGTGATAATGATTAAGAAAAGAATAAAAATAATTTCCAATTGTGTTGCAGTTATTGTGCAAATTTGGTGGAGGCGCCGGGCGGTTTTTTGACTCTATTTGTCCAGTAGTTATCTTTTAAAATTCACCTATTACAGTGATATATTGCGGTCTAAATTCCCATATCCGGACTAGGATTGATCTATTTTAAATATGCCAGACGAATTATGTCGTTGCATACTTAGTAGGTCTGTTTGCATTATGCAAAATATGCAGTATGGAGCGCTTGATTTGCACAACATCTCAATAGAGTAGAATTTTTAATTTCAACACTCATTAATTCAGTTCAGAATAACGCAGAATAGGTAGCTCATTAGAAAAAAATCACAAAATCAATATAGTTGTTGTAATAAAAGGCCAAGAGCCCTTGATAAGTACTTGAATAAAACAAAAAAAACTTATCTGATACGGTGGATTGCGGCGAAATCAAAGCGACGAAAATACTGAGAGAGCTTGAAATAAGACACTAGGACTAGATCAAAACACTTGTGCTAATTTATGGATACTAGACATGAACAGGACGCGCCTAAGAGCTCCTAGTTGTTTCAGTATAATGAATTTAGCACAACAAAGGCAGAATTATTTTAATATTACAATTTAACTGGACGCTAAACAACGAAATCTGGACAAGACTCATGTTGCAATTCAACATGAGAGGAAATTGTACGCTTTAAACTATCCAACAAATAGATTTAGAACTGAAATAGGGTGCATTACAGTGCTTTTGGAGTATGTTCGAGTATAGAACCGGAAAAATAAAGACGATCTCAAATAGTTGTGGTTATAGTTTAAATATCCACCGAATATAGTGGGAACTAATGTAATTATTGGAAATTGTCTTTCTTTATCCAGTTTAGTGGGGAATAATCACGATAAGCTTTACAACTATTTTGCAATAAGACTTTAATCCATTGCTGAGTTTCAAACTAATTCGTATGCTTAGAGACGTTTACAAATTTACAAATTTCGATGATAAATTTCGAACACAAACACTCATATAGGTGTTGCACTAATACTGGAAAATGGGCCATTTATTTTCGGCATCTCTACAGGCACATTAGACGAACATCTGCAAGACTAAATTGGTATCATAGACTTTATCACAATGGTAATAATGTTAATAAATGTCGGCGTATTTTCAACAAGAATAAACATTAAAATTTACGCTTTTTTACAACTGGAGCGTTGGAAATTTGCCCTTTTCCGGCTCGAAATAAATGCACAATATACAAGAAATTTTCGTATAATAACGATATTATTCATTAATAACGAACAAAAATCGTTTACAGTATTAGAGCGTTATTTTTTCTGCTTGAATTCTTAGAGAATTCAAACTGTTCTTTGGCGCTATGCCATGCTTTCTCAACAAAAAAACGGAAAAAATACCAAGTATCGCCACAATATTTATACGAAACCCATGAAAAGATATTTATTTCTAACGATACCCTTCCGAATTGTTAAAATCAAATTCAACCGCTGAAAATTTTCCAAAAACTAACGCACTAATAATAATGGAAGCATCCTGTCACAACTTTGTGATATTGGTTTGGGTGGAAATTCCACACGTTGAATTCTCAAACCGAAATTAGCGCAACCGTTCCCAATTGTCGCATTACAACAAAAAAATTCCAACAAAGTGTTGAAGAAATTCATAAAAATTGCGTGCTAATTGGATTTTGGTGTAATTGATGGGGCCATTCTCGGTAATTATAATCGTAATTCTTGGATGAAAACGGGGAATATTTGCGATAAATTTAGATTTTCGGGGATTAATTTTAAAATTGGTCGATGGTAATCGTGTTTTTGCTATAGATTTTGAATAATCTTGGGTCTTTTTAGTTGAAATATTTCAACGAATAACGCAGATGGATGCAATTTTGTGTTTTTTGTAAAATTTAAAAGGGTTGATATTATCATACCAATTTTGTTATCAATTCATTGATGAGGCACAATTAACTACACGATCACTAATTTGATAGTTGAGGAAATTTTGAACAATACAGATGGAGATTGCGAGATGAAATGTGCAGTAAAGCTGAGTGAAGAGAGTGATGCGCGAGCTTTCAGATCACATTCAACACTACGACACGTTGTTTGTTGGACTTGTACTGCGGCTACAGATCCAGTCCTCTCTCTTGGTACTGCTACTAATATGTAGGCGTGGTGTAACAACATTGTCGAAAACCGATAACGTATCCCATTCGGGATAATAATCAAAATCCTAATCGAATAAACATCGTCAAACAAATGGCCACAATTACACATTAATTAAACCCAACGTTGAAGAGACATTACCAATAAATAACCCATAAATACCCCTATTTATCTAGATTTACAAATCAAATAATGTAGAGAATCAACAAATTGGACTTGTGTCAGCTGAATTTTCGCAAAATAACCCCATTTGGATCATCTTATGGAGCTATAAAGTTTAATTAAATTTGCCCGACAGCTGAACTGGCTCGGGTCACAGTTGTCTAATTTTTTGTTGTTGTTGCAATTTTATTGTTTAATCCTTTTTGTTGTTATTTTACAGCAATATCGGAAGCCTGTTGATTTGGTCACATGCGCATTCTGGCATCGAAATTGCGGCAATGTCGCCATAGAGACAGCGTCAGGTGGGCGTGCTTGGAACACATGTTAAAAAGCGTCGCGACGCTACCGCCGCCATCTAGTTACGAAAATCGAAATTCGAACAAATTAGGGAAAGCTCCGAAAGGTTTGTAGCCTTGATTCCGTTGCGAGCTTTCATGCGATAAGAGCTTGAATAATAAATACGAATGAGAGACAACAGTTTGAAAAGTTAAACTAAATTGGGATCGTCAGTTTAATGTTTTGCTATATTTAAGGGGTTTTTTGTTTGGGAAACATCACCGAAGGCAATTCGTTTAGATTCCTTGTTTATTCAAATCCCACTTTTTCTGTTCCCTTTTTTCCAAACAAGATAAAAGCGGTACATTTACAATGATATATAGAAAGATTGAAGGACTCCCTGTAAATCCCATTAATTCCCAAGAGTCCTCTATTTGTGGATTACGGCTCACATGAGATTATTTATGATAGAAATTTCATTTACGCGATATTTGTGGTAGAATAAACAAAATTCTCCGAATTCGATTCTAGAAATAAACGTTACCTCGATTCTTCGGTAAATACGCCAATACAATCCTTAAACATAAAATTTAATGTTTATCAATCAAAAAAAACGTAATTAGAAGAGAATCGAAAGGGAACGGAGAGTACTGATCAAATTTTTAAATTAACAATCGATATTTGTGCGAAGAGATCGGGCATCAATTATCATCTCTAGAACGTTCCTTTGAAACACGACTTTTCCCCAGTAATTCCTTTGAATTTACGCCAAATCAATGAGGATATCGAATCTTCTGGCGGTCTTATAGTAGCAAAATGTCGACAGTTTTTGAAACAAAATGATATTTATTTTGGTGTTTTTTTCATCGGCATTCAATCAATTTTCGCCTTTGATGTGCTACGCTCATTTATCGCCGGCGTCATTCCGAGCACGTTTCTTCAGTTCCAATTCGAATCAAGCCATCAATCCTATGATATTATCGTTTATCGGGAATATCAACAAATTTAATAATTTTCCTCTAAAATGAATTCAATAATAAAGGAACACTACTAATATAGAAATTTTTATTGCAGTTTTGATTGAAGTCTATAGACGTGGAAAATCTACTAAAATAGAGAAACAACTTATTTGTTCATTGAATTTTCAACCAACTGTAAACACTAAACTGTTCACAATTCGTTTCTATTCTATCGCCTGTTTATTGTCGGCTACTTTGGATAGAATTTGAGTAAATTTTAATGAGAAAAAGTTAACAATGAGCAAAAAACAATCCTTTCAACAGTTTGAATATTCCTTCTATTGTTGAATTTTCCAGTCATTCCGAAATTCTCCTCTTCGATATCTTTTTGGCAACACGAAATACAAGGGTTTACATGACAACTCCCATTATTTGGAAGTTATTTAAAAAATATCTCAATGATTTGTAGGAGAGACTCTTGAGATCATTTTAGCAAAATTGGAGTCTCGTAGCTCATCGGAAAATTAGATAATGTCGCGGCTAATACAACTTCCAAATGAGCTACAAAGTCTAATTGTGCTGCAAACATCCACCTTTAAAGGTCAGGTTCTAGAAAATATAAAACCGATATAGAACCCATAAATATGGATTCTACAAGGTTGTAGTTTCGATAAACTCGAAATCTGTTTCTGAAAGAGAAATAAACGTAGATCCAACAACGACAAAAGACAATTCAAAACGGCGCTACAATTGTGAAATGAACTGAGCATGCGCTCACTACTTATAGGCTCGCTAGTTTAGAGAACAGTAGTCGAATCTACAACTCTTTCAGAAACCGAAATTGATACTTTATAGAATCGATAGCCTTATAGAACCGATATCTATCGTTTTAGCGTTTAAGTTTTAGCTCAGCATCCATATATTGGAAACTTCACCGTTCCAATTCCTGTATGTTTTATTGATAATTCTCTTGATTTTCTTATTTGAATCCATCCAGCTTCCCCAACTTAGACTTCACGTTAAGCACATCTTCTTCTATATATCGATACATGGATGTATTTATGTCCGTCAGTGGTAATTGGAGTGTTTTTCGAAGGGTAAAATAACGAGTTCGTTAGTTTTACAATTTCGATCATTACTGAACCAACGCACACAGATGATAAGATTTAATCGAATTTGTTTATGCAAACGACAGGTGTATGAAATTTGCATTTTTTACCATCAATGTTATTGTATTCAATTATTGACGGATAGTCGATTACAGTTTTTTCTGTCTTTATCAGTTCAATTTGTCGTTTATGTGCAGTCGAAAGGACTGAAAATTTAACAAACACGACGTAATTTGCATGTTTTTATTTTGTTTGTAGGAAACTAGAAGTAAACAAAGGGCGTGTCGCGGACTACGTTATTGACTAATAATGTTGTAACACAATAGAGTAGCGAGAAAAATTACAGGATAAATCACTCAAAGGTGTATTGTTTAAAGTTAAATCCTATAAAGGGTCGATAAAGAACGTTTGGGCCTCGCAGTTTACCGGGAAATGGTTTATTAGACAATGTCACGATTTTCACCGATCAACTATACACATAAAACGATTTTTCTTGCTTTGTGACCCGAAAATTACCAGGACTCGTTCACGGACTAATAGGAGTTATCTTTGAATTGTGCACCCTGTATTACGGGGCTATAATTTGATTGATTTTAACGATTAACATATTCAAATATTGATTCATCTAATTCTAGATAATAGTTTCAACTAAATCAAATAGTCGCCTCATTAATACTATTGTGAATTCTCATTCGATACCAATAGAATAAAATCTGAAAGTCCATTTTCCGGTCAAAACGGGGTGTTTTTATTGAAAGCTTCATTTACGATAAAATCGGGGAGAATTGAAAGTCTCAATGTGACGTTTAGTAATTAATGAAATGAGAACGTTGACGTTGAAACAATAGAAATTAATGGAATGAAATTTCATATTACATAGAAGATCATGGAAACACCGGAAATGTGTAATTCATTTGAAATTTAACGTTGTTTTTAAATAGTGGAGCGTAAACTACGGTGATTGATCAACAATTAGCACGAAAAAGAATAATCTATTTTCGAAATCGACAATTGTTTCAAGTTCTTCCAATTCCTAATCTATTATCGTCTGTCAGCTAGATCGCGCTATCAAAATGTTCGCCCATCTATCAATAGTTCTACAACAAAGATACATTAACCCGTTTTTAATGTTGTCAATTTGGCAAATAATGACATTAATGTTAGAATTCGTTGGGCAATTTTGATGAAAATACCCAAATCTCTTATTTACAAAAGAACGAGGCTGATCGTTGATCGGAAAATAACAGAAAAAACGTATTTTATATAAATTTACTGATTTACGGATAGAAATGAAATCCAGCGTTAATCAGAAATCAATCAATTTTTCAGAGACGGAAATAAAATTTGATTGTTCATCAACATATATCGATAGTTTGATTACCGCAAATTCAGTTTCGGTTAATTTAGACACCACTTAAACCGTGAAGTGGCTATCGATTATCTTATTAGTTGATGATATTAAAAGCCTAGTCACCGAAATCTTGGTAAGATAGCCAGCGAATTGTTGGATATTCTACAATGGAGCCTGAAAAAGGGATGATCGATAGCTGTGGGAAAGTATTCAAAAGGAGAATATAATGAGATTCTTTAATATCGAACAAAGTTACCATTTGACTGCGTTATAAAGAAGTGGCACAAATCAAAAGGTGTTCAATAAGGGGCTTGAACGTATCGCTTTCATCTTTCACGCTCGTTTCACAGAATTCGTGTGATAGGAGATTTTACAAATAATTCTATAAATAGGCGCAATTTCCAGTCGAACACCCACTGATTGTTATTAACCAAATTGGAAACTTGATAACCACTCTAAAAATTGTCAATGATACGGGAATAACGCTTCAAATTTTCATCTGAAATATTCGGATAATCAAATCAAATTCAATCCAATTATTAGTTTTAATCTAACTCGGATTATTAAAGTTATCTTGAAAGAGTCCAACTATAACAACAAAAAATAAACTGCCATTGATTTACGAAAAGTTTTATTTGGTTTAGAAGCGTAGTTTAATGTGACGATTCCTTTGAGAGTATCGAGGAATTCTCTCGGTTCACGTCAGAAGTTTGATGGTTCCGATAAATTTTCACTGGTGCAAAATTGACGGATATTGTTGGAGTTTATGGAATATTTTAATGGATCATAAACGATGGTTTTTTTGTGGTGGAAGAGCGAATTATTGCACATCCGATAATGCACAACTAACAAACAAAAATACAAAAGTCAGTTCGACTAATATTGAGTTTTATTGTACGAATATTTCTAAAATGTTCATTTTGTTCGATAGCTATTCTATATCAAAACGAGATTGAATGTAATGTTAAAATGCTATTTTATAAAGATGTTTATCAATTATTAAACAGATTCTTTGTTGTGTAATATTTAGAATAGTCTTAGCGTTCAAACAATAAATTATTAAAATTCCCCGTGTTTCTAGCATGTATTTCATACAATTTTAATTAAGGTTGTATGTTTTGTAAATTTAAACAATTTTCATTAGCGTCATATCAGTGATTTGGTTGATTACAAATAAAATTGATTGAAAATTGGGGAAATTTGTGAAATTTGATAATAAATTCGATGATAAATTAGAAGACATAATAGTGTTATACTGAAGTCTCTAGAGGAAATGAAACTAGACAAGATTATCCGGTAAATGAGTATCATCTTCAGGTGTATTATAACTAGAGGTGTGAAAAAGGCCCCGTAATGGAAACAGATTTGCTTTTAATTTTAACGAAAACAGAACCAAAGTGAAATAAAATGAATGAATATCAACTTTTTGTCAATTTTTCGGAAAACCAACAAGTTTACCGGAAATTTTCTAAACAATTTAGAAAATACAATCTACTATTTATTCTAGAAAAATCATGGTAAACGGCTGAATTATAAGGGAAAATATGGAAAATTTTAACGAAACACATGCTTTAAAATTGCTCTGTATAACTCCAAATTCAATCTGCCTTTTCCCAAACAACAACGCTCAGATACTTCTTTAAATGCTCTCCCTAACGCTGTTATAGCCTTTGTAATATGTCCTCAAACAAGCGAGATATCGGTTATTAAAATTTGGTATTTCTCAAACACCCATCTAAAGTGTTATGTAGGCCCTGCAGTTTTTGCCAATTTTCCGGAAAACTATCAAACGTATTGCAGGATTTCGCATAGATTTGAAAAGCTCTTTCAATTTGCTATAAATAGTGAGAAACTCATTGACAAATCGCTAATATTTGCTAAGTTATAGCGGAAAATATGAGAAAATACAAGGAAACACATACTCCAAGATTGTTCTTCAAACAGCTATCTAAGGTGTTATATAAGCCCTGCAGTTTTTGCCAATTTTCCGAAAACTATCAAATATATTGAAGGATGCTGTACAGATTTGAAAAGCTCTTTCAATTTGCTATAAACTGTAAGAAAATCATTGACGAATCGCTAATATTTGCTAAGTTATAGGAGAAAATATGAAAAAATTCAAGGGAAAACATGCTCCAATATTGTGCTCTGTAACTCAGGATTCAATCGGCATTTTCCAGGGAAAAAACCAGCTTTAGAGACTTATTCAAATGCTCTTTCCAATGATATTTTATTTATTGTTGTATCTCATCGAACAAGCGAGATATCGATTATTGATTTTTGGCATTTTTGGTACATCGAATTGAAAGAAAAGTCGTAATGTCTGCCTTCAAATTTCTGTCAATTTTCAGGAAAACTAACAATTTAATTGGAAAATTTCTAATTTTTTCAAAAACCTCTCCCCATTTGCTGTATGTTGTGAGAAAATTATTGGAAAATCTATAAAATTTGCTAAGTTATGCTTTAAGATTTTCTTCTGTTACTCAGAATTTAATCAAATTTTTTTTAACAAAAAGAATCTTCCGATGCTGCTTAAAATATAGTTTCTAATGCTATTTTATTTATTGTACTATCTCATTAAACAAACGTGATTATTGAATATTTCTTTAACGAATTTCGTATTTCTCTAATATTAGTAATTTTTAGATAGATTTTAACAATAAGTAAGTCCAATTAGACGGCAAGTTATTCGGTAAATAATTTAAGGATTTATAGATCTCTGAAAATATCTAACAAAAATTTGTACCTTGTAGCTCATGGGAAAGTTGATCGAAAACGCTTTTTCGGACAATAATGATCCAAAATTATTTTCTTCCATTGAATCCCGGAAAAATTTTCATCAGTTTCAGAATAAAATGAAGAAAATGAAAAAACTTTGCTAGTCATTTTTTAAAATCTTCACATCGTCAGAAACGAGCGTTTTTGAATGAGTTACGAAGCTCAAATTTCGCTAAAGTAATCCTCAAAGGCCCTTCTACAAATGTTCGAAAGCCCTCAACTTTTAATTATCGATACAATCTTATATGAGCAAGCTTGTATATCCAGAAACAGAAACAGAAGTCCTAAATTATGCGAAACTTCCTCAATTATGAAGCCAATAAGACAAACCTAATTGCAACCGTATAAGCCTTCAAATTAGTTATTTTAATGAGCATACTACAGCTCCATTCACCGTCTCACGGTTGTAATTTTTAGTATTAAAAACGAGTCAGAATTTTAAACAATTTTTTTACGAAATTTCCCTTACAAATTAACCTTTTTTCCAAGTATTTTATACCATTTTATGAGTCTTTTTCTTCTAAGCCTAATCCCAGACCTGTATCCGTACAGATTTAAGCAAAATTTAACCTGTTGTGAATAGAATTCCAAACTTTTAAATATCTGATTATTGTTTATTTGTATTTAGATCTTTTGTATTCAATGTCAAAACCACCAAAACATACCGGCTGAAATTCCTATTTATTCGAAAGCCTTCCAAAGTCGAACGGAGTGATTTGTTCCAGTCGCATGAATAAATTTATCCACCTTTGTTTCAGAATTACCGATGAAAATATCCAACATTGAAATAGAATCAGTATTATGATAAGGCTTTTTAAAAACAAATTCAAAGCTTAATCAAAATAATATTAATTTCATTTTATTCATAGTTGACATGTTATCATCTTCTCTCGACAAATTCAACTTGAAATTACATCAAGTTGAGTGCTACCCCTGCGGCCTAATAAAATTACATACAGCCTATCTTGTACCCGGTATTTATATGTACATAAAATTAAATTTACCCCATGTAAATTGAGATTGTGGAAGCCACGTATTGTTCGAAATTAAAGACGGGAACCAAATTTGACCATTTATTGTATTTAATCTTTAATTCTTAGCTGTCGAAACATAGAAGATCCCAGCTTTCAAAAAGCAAAACAATTTCGTAATTAAATGATGTCGATTGAAGAATCTTTACTTGTAACTTTCGGCTGGAAAATTTAATTGTCTGAATCAATAATGAAACCTCCGACTTTCAGGACAAGAGAAAAGAACTACGTATTATTTTCAACGGCCCCATTAAATTTACATAATCTTGTTGTGATATCAATTATTCATAACAATTTCCGTCCAATTCGGGTCGAGAAATCGTTAATTTCTAATGTTTAAAAATTAAATATTCAACAACTTAATTTCATCAACTAGACTGTTTAAACTTTTCTTTTAGCATGTAGAATTGTATTAGAAATTTGTAATTATATGTAGCAATTCTGTGCAATTTGTTTAAGATTCTGTGGATTAACGAGCAGTCGTAAACTCCGCTAGTTTATAGTTCTAATTCCGATATTGGATTGGTAGCATACTAAAATTGTACAATGTAGATTTTACAAATCGGAAAATGGATAAAATCGATCAAATATTCCATCCGAAAGCAAATCAAATTAAGATAAAATTGTAAATCTGCGAAATCGCCGGATAAAATCGCTGAAATTTGCTTATGGATTTAATATTTCAGTTAATTGCGCCACACGAAGATTTTCTTTATTCTTCGCCACAAAAACCTATTTTTAAGACGGCGTAATATCGAAGTCTTGTACAAAGTTGGGAACTTATTAAAAGAATTCGAGCAATTCTAAGTTGATAGAACTCTGGCCAAAAAACGATTGTATTTACTCTAAAGAAATCCTCCAACTCTACGATTTAATATTTAATTCTTATTATAGATTTTTAATATCCGATGATGGTTGAATGGAAAACCGTCTAGACTTTGGTCGTAGAAAAAATAAACCGTGTCACATTTTAAATTTAAACTTTTATGTCGGGAATCTGATTTAGAAACTGTCATGTTAGAACAAATAATAACTTCCACATTTCAGATATTTTAGTTTAAATAACTTTACAATTAAATTGGGATTAAAACATACAAATTAGAGAAAAAAGAAATTCTAAACTCAACAGTTAAGGCCGAAATTGTAGTCTAAAACACGACCATTGAAGCTCATTTCCCGGATACTAAGCCTCCGAATTTAAATCTTTACCTAGAATACAGATTAAGCTTCAATTATATGGATGAAAAACAATCGTTAAGAAAAAATTTATAAGCCTATTGTACAGGAAAAGCGTCACTTTCTGTGATGGATGGTTTTAATTAGAACTAGTTGAACGACCGGTTGGTCTTACGAGAAAGTAAGAAGTTTTAAATTATGAATTATAGTCGGTTTGTCTCAGGTGTATTAGAAAGAACTCTAATTGTGGCTTGTGGAATTACTAAAACTACAAGTCGGGCTTTATAGTACGAATTCATTAAATGCAAATTGGAATTTTCCTCAGTTATTTAAGCTTCAACAGCCGCAATTGTCCTTTATTTCAACTGTAACACCTCATTTATTTTGTTGTTAATTAAGAGAATTTAAGTCCCTCTATTAGTGTTTTTCACGATTCAATTCATGATTTTTCATTCATTTTCAAGAGACGATAAAATTTTACACCAACATTTTTATTTACAATACAACAACCACGACTATTCAGCGAAATAGAGCTTTATATTTTCCACATTTTACACCATTTGGTGGACTTATCTCAAATTTATGATAGTCTGTTATTAATTGAGCAATTAATTAATCGCTAATTTGTTGACTTTTATGTAACAAATTCCAAGACTATTGCCCAATTGAAAGTTCTTTGAAACTCGATAATTACAAGCATCAAAAGTAAACTCATTAATCAATATTTTATACTGCGAGCTACAATCAAACTTTATAACATCGAGTCTAGCACGTTGCAGACAGTTTTATTGCGCAATTATTATAATAATATTGATAAGAATAACGATAACGAAGATTCTGATGGGAGAAATTCAGACCCTTTAAGATTTAGATCAACGCCAATTAGATAAGCCAAGAGCCGGTTTTTTATTGTTCTCTCCATTATTATCCGTTATTTGAACTGATAAAACTAGAAGAAATTCGGTAGTTTTTTATACTATTCAATTATTGAATTCAATTTGGGTTAAATTTAACGAGAAACGAGCATCATTAGCGAGTTTTAATGAGCTTTTTGTTCAGTAGCATGACTAAAAAGAATATTTTTTCCATCGAATTTGCTAATTAAATTTGTATTTTAAATCAATTTCGGTAAATTTATGGGCTTAAGTTAAATTGTTATAGGACTTGTTATCTGGTAAAGCTCTCTCTATTCGAGTCTACTTCCATGTCAGCATATTGTCGAACAAAGAGACATATTTCAAAACTGTCTACTGGT
Source organism: Mylabris phalerata (assembly GCA_020740385.1). NCBI lineage: Eukaryota > Metazoa > Arthropoda > Insecta > Coleoptera > Meloidae > Mylabris > Mylabris phalerata. The sequence continues at coordinate 1,602,854 of JAJEOX010000222.1, forward strand.
ATCTTCTTTCCATTTGGGAAATATGAAAAATTATAGAGCTGCTTTAGAAAACCGGCGACAATGAAGATTTAGTTGTTAGCACATTTTAAGCTCTTGAAAATCGTCAATATACCAGTCACACCTCATAATTAGCAAAGATACGATTTCAATTAGTTTAATAGAATTCCCAATGTCACACTAGTATTGGCTATAAACTTTAATATTTGTACAGGACCGGATTTTGTCAATTTTGGCCCCGGTGGAGATTCAAAACTCCGCACTAGATCGTCATGTTTGATCAACGCTTGTTTCCTTAAGAAATTAGAAAGATTTCAAGGCGTAATTTCCTAATAATATTTGATTTATCGATTATTAAATACTGGCATTGTTTCGACATTAAATCGTAATACAAGCCATTAATTTTTGGTAATTTCTTGGAAACTAGCAAACCGATTGGGAAATTTCTTGGATATTTAGAAAGCGCTTTCCATTTTCCATAAACTGTGTCAAAATTATTAAAAAATGAACATTGGTTAAGTTATGAGGAAAAATATAGAAACATGCTTCAAAATTTTCCTCTATAACTCAAACTGAAATAACAAAAAGTCCTGTAATGTTCTCTTTAAATTGGTTTTCATTTTTGCGATATTTCCAAAAACAAGCGAGATATTGGCGAATTTAAATTTAAATTGAAAAGACAAGGGTATGGGCCTCCTAACGTCTACCCGCTCTACCAGGCCTTATTTATAAACTAACGATCAGTCTGAATAATCAGTTTGAAATCTTGACATTTGGAAAATGCCCTCGTATCGTTTTTATTTTCGATAATTTAATTCATTATTTACGGGGCAATTTTCGAGAAATAAAAGCTAGAAGTCGAGTATAAAAAACGTAAAAACCTACAATTTAACATAAATATTGATGTTAATAAACTATACTCTAGACTTAGACTCCCTTTGGGAAATTCTCGTCATTAATATTCATAGAATGATCATATTTTTTTGTTATTTAGAACGGAAACTAATAATCCATTTTACAACACGATGTAGAATATTCCTTGTTACGCTTTAAATAAAGAATATTAGCTTTGTGATACGCCAATCGATCTTACAATTGTTTGATGAAATTTTGAAAGCTATTTCCGTTCATATTTCCCGACAATTCACAATTCAATCAACACAAAACAGAAATTTTTAGTAAATTGAACATCTAAACTTACCCTGGTACGTCCGAGCAAAAGAGCGTCCATTTCCCCCTCGGGTACCGGATTAATGGTACTCGTTTTCGAGATCACATAAGGCCTAACATCTGGCACAGTACTCGCCATACCACCAACAACAACAACCGACGATTCCAATCACTTTATTGTAGTTTAATTAATTTAATTGCAATTGATTTAAATTAATATTTAGGGATTAATTTGGAATTTCGAAAAATATAATTTTGGACTGGCACTAGTTGTGTCGGGTGCTATAAAATAGACTTTGTTGTATCAAAAATTTGGCGAAATTCTCTATTATATTGGCACTAAAACAGGTAAATTTCTTGTTTGATTTATTAAAAATTTGGTACGTGCGTGGCCCCGTATATCGTTACAAGTGTATTGTAAAAAACATTAAAATCTTTCTAAGATATGCAACATTTATTTCTAATTGAGCACATTTATCACTAACTAGTTTTCTTGTTTTTTTTGGATTTAATTAATTAATTAGACAACAATTTCTAACACTTAAATCTAAACTATAATCTAATAACATTTCGTGTATAAATGGCCCCGAAAATAAAAAAAATTTATCAAAAATATTAGATACTCTCCTTTATTTTGTTGTTGTTGTTGTTGTTGTTGTCATCATCTTCAAAATTACTTGATATGTTTTCTTTAAAGAAAATTTTCATATCTTTATTTACATTTTCGTTAAATTTATCGTTTTATTTCTGTACGGATTTTTTTTAAATCAACTTTTAAGAACACAAGTGTCGTTTTAACTGGTCGAATTTAAGCGACAACGTGTTTTCGTTAAACATGTGTTCGTTGAAAAGCTCGACAAGCAAGTGTTTTCCGATGCTGAATGGGAGGGAATGTTTTCAGATGAATCGAGTGGTAGTTTTCAGGCGGACGATTCTCAACGCCCTCGTTGAAACACAAACGAACTAACCGGCGCTATTGATTTCCATTAACACAAATTTTTATTAACGTTCCGTTGGATTTCTGTCCCCCATCTCGACACGCCGACATCAATAACGTCCTTAATTTAATCGTAAAATAAATTTTTACGAGTCCACGAACCGGAAACGCTTATTAGAACGTACGTAACGTTGAGAGAATCTATTGCGATATCGATGGGAGCTAACAAAAGATATTAAAAATTTAATTTTTAAAATTAATTATTGAAAATTCAATTGCGATTTACGTTTCCTGTAATGTGCGCACTCTACTTTCGACATCTATACATTTTTACGGGAAAGCGCCATTATGGAGGCTTTCCAGCAGACAGAAAGCTTGACTGCGCCGGTTTGGAGCTTTGCTAAGCCGATTTCGTGATTCTTTCAAGATAATTCTCCACTTATAATTTCAATCTTTACGCACGTATTTCGGTAAATGACCGATTCTTTTAAAGCTCCTACGAGCAAACCCACATTATCTCGAATTGAATGCCGGTTTTCCCCCAAATCGGAGGATTTGCGAGATTGATAGTGATAATAACGCTACTAACTTTCTATAATACGGAGATTTTCCGTAACTTTCACGTATCATTACGAGGGAGATTCCGGTTTGAAAGTAAATGAAGCTTGGAATTCCGCGATAGGTTATCAAAGCTAGAGATAATTCGGGAAAATTGAATGAACCGTCAGTCAACTTGAAGTTGATTGTAAGAGCTAGCGATTCACATTTTGTTGGGGAAAATCTTGAAATTAAACCCAAAAAAAATGGATACGCTATTTATTTACAACAATGAATTGTTTGATATGCTCCTAATGGAATTGTCTTGATAAGATCTCATTATTCTCGTAGAAATTTAAGCCTTTATAGTTTCTTGTCTTGAACAACAGACGTATAAAGTTAACAATAAAGTGATTACATCTTGGCATTGTCTGTTAAATCTTGTCAAGTTCAACTCTACTAGTGAAAAATAACTGTAACAAGAATAGGAATTTAATTAAATGTCGGGGGAATTGAAAATATTCGTATTAGAATAAATTATCTGCCCTTGACAATGCTAAAGGAGAAGAAAATTAACTGACATCAATTAAGACGGATTTAACACCGACTGTCCTCAATTAACACCCGCTTAAAAAAGATAATTGCTTGTAAAACTGGAAATGACAAGACGGAAAATACAGACAAGTGGTGACACGAAAATCGATTCGCTTCAACACGAAAATCACAACAAATCTTCTAAAAATGTTGGTTTTCCACGATTTCAAACAGCAAATTTGCTAAAATTCCGCATTAAATTCGATCAAATAAACCGTTTCTTGTGGCCGTCAATCCGATAGAAACGTTCCACAAATTCGCCAATATTTCCAATATAGTGGATTTATCGTAATTGGAATGAAGGCTAAATTCGATCAAAGATATGCAAGTTGGATTGCGGCTCTAATACGAAAGCTCGACAACAGATGGAGCCGCTAGTTTCAAGTTTCAATAGGAAACAAAAGGGCAACAAGTAGCGGAATGAATCGCGAACAAATCTTGAAATTTACACGAATTTTTTGTTGATTCTCGCTATTCTCACGGTTGTTCTGTTATTTGAATTTGTAATTGTTAAAGTTTGCTAGTTAGTTGATTATCTTCGTTATAATAATAGTGGAAGTTTAAACAAAAAGCGGTATATCTTGTACGTTAACAATATCGTAGAAGTTATAAGAAATTTCGTGCTGCCTTACAAAATCGTCGGTAAAGTTTTTAGAGAAGCTTGTCAAGAGATCCAGACAAATAAATATAATCTTAGGAGAGGGTTTATTAGTAAAAAATTGGAGAAATTTAGACTTTAATTGAATTTGATGCGTTGAAAAATGGTGGATGCGCCGCCAAAATCAATCTTTACATTGAAATGGAAAACATAAAAAATACAAAGATTTCTGAAGCACTACAAAACAATTCTAATCAACACGGAAAACTGATTTTCAACCGGTTTTTCCGTTAAAATCGAATTAACCCACCTTTATACCGTTGAAGATCCATAAACTTGTCTATTAGTGTAAACGTGTTCTATCATGAATCCAACACATTTATTTCAAGTGTCATATAGAGAGGATTTTGAGTGATTTGCGAATAACACTTCCAACGAGAGTGATTTCTGTATTTGAGTGACAAGGATAAATTGTCGGCTTTTGGTCAAGCCGAAATTTCAGCTTAAAAGAGTCGTTAAATTTCTGTATTGAACGTAAAACTTTTAGAATCTATTCGAACGACGACATAAATTATAATTTCAAATTATATAAATTATTCAAGCGGAAATTAGAGATTTATTTCGTTCATTATAGAAATCCTACCACGTAAATTTAGAGTAATAGACGACTTCTTTTCTTTAGCTAAGCCAGTAATGTGAAATTTAGTATAGTGATTAGACAACAATTCCCCCGATAATTCGAGATAACGAAACGATGCAAAAAATGAATGGAATTTTAACGTCTTCAACGTTCGATCAAATGAATTTTTTAATAAGACCCACCGAACAAAGGAATTCCTCTATCAATTAAATTAATGTGGTCGTGGTGGCAACACGACATTGAGCATAACCATAACGCCACCAAATACTGAAATTGATGGCCAATTCAAAACACGACTTCACTAAATTTCGAACCTACCAAAATCGACTGCGGCAATGAAACAGATAATATTCAGTCATCTTTTATTGAATTAACGCCAAGCTTGTGGCTTGTACGGGGATTTAGTGAACTGGATCGGAAATCAAGTCTGTTTCTTAGTGCTTCTATACACAAGAAAACTAATCAGATTCCTAATTTTCCCAACGTAATCTGTCTAAAACATAAACGACGTTAAACGAAACGAATTTCAAACGTTTGGAAATATTTAACCGAAAACAATAAGGAGATTAGTTAATTTTAGTGTTCCCCATAGGCAACTATGGCAGAATTTCAATAATTTTATAAAAAGTAAGTCGCTTTTTCTTTCTGATCAGCTCTCTTTTAAAATTTCAACTCTTACAAAAGTTTGAAAGCCAGAACTGTATCCTGTAATTAACTTAGAGCTACTTTCTTGAAGGTTTTGTTGGAAAACGTGAATTCATCTCGTCAATATCGGATACAGATTATGCGAGATTCACATATTTTTATTGTGGAAGACTATCACTAATTCGGATAGAATTTGGTTGAATGGGGCGTAAAGATCGGAATTGCAGTCAAATTCATCAAGAATACCGCTACAGCATACGATTAAACCCAGCATAGAGACCAGAGTACCGTAATTAATATGAGGACGTCTAATCCTAATGAATCCTAACAATTCTACCGTTATTGTGTTAGAGTAAAGTTTAAATAGAGAACCGGATACGGACAACTAATCCACGTTTATTATTTTATTATTATAATTATTCGACTTATTCTAATTTCCCATGTTAATGAATAAGTTTATAAGTCGGGAAATAAATCAAATTTAAGGTAACAGTGTGGAAAGATTCGAAAGCAAATATCAAAATCTTCGATGAGATATTTGTGCCAAAATAATTCGAAACGGAATTTATAATAAATATGAAAATCTTGACCTGAATTATTTCGGGGATATCTCGATGATCGAATAATAAATTACAATTTTGTTGTTGTTATTGTTATAACTGATAGATAATTAGAAAATCTAATAATGGCAACGATAAATAACGTTTACATTTTATATTCTATAACAGCATTTTATTAATGACTGTTGTATCAGTCATTTTACAACATAGTTCGCTTGAATATATAGATTAAAAACTATTATTCCGGTTGTTATTAATTTTGATTTATTATTGATTTAAAATTCAATTTCCCAGTAAGTAAATTACAAATTAAATTAAATCGAAAACATTTATCACACTTAATTCGTGCAATTTGCGGTTGCACACAAATTTAAAAGCTCACTGAAATCCGACCAAACGTTTCACTACACGAATTTAATTGTTTTTAACGAGTTATCGTTCAGTATTAATTAACTAATTTTGAAAAATCGGTAAAATAAAAGCCGTAATTATTGCGGTATTTCATTTTAAATTAGAATTGGGGAAAATTTTGGAAACGTACGTCTAGATTATCGTCGATAACCCAAAATTTCCACAATATTTTCCAAAACTATAAAATCACCGGAATGGGGCTTGAAATTCTCGTTCGAACAAGCCGAATGCCTTCAATTTTCGTTAGAAAATAGACGAGAAATCCTTCGCCAAAGTTTCCACTTTTTACCGAATTCTCGAATAAGTTTATATAAAGTTATTTAGTACAAAAACACGGAATAATACCAACAACAGAAAATTAGACTTGGACTATTTGTTGTTATTTTCAAGCAAACGGCCAATTTCAGCTTAGAAAACCAACCCCTGAATCGTTCTGGAAATGTTTTATATTGTACTGGCGTTATAAACTTTGTAAAATTCTACCAAGATTTCGTCGCTAGCTCGAAACAAAATCACGTTTTGACTTGATAGCTGAATTCAGTTTTATTGGTAAAGCTTGACGGCAATCCGACTTAATTGGGGCGTAACTAATGCCAGCCTAGTTCTAATTTTTCAAACAATCATCGAATTTCCGGTTATCAAGAAAACACTCACCTATCGTTCTTTTTTTTTGTTATTTACGAATTAGATTTAAAATGCTACCAACAGTGACACCTAAATAAATAAATATACCAGCTGATAGGTTACATCATTTACGCCACCAATTTTGAATTTTCCCAAGGGTGAATTAGGCAGGCAGCGTGTTAGCCGTTGTTATTGTTGCGGTTTATCTACATACAATTTCTCACCCTCTGTTTTATTAAACAGAAAACCGTTTTCCATATTTCATCGAGTTTTTTTAACTCTTCATAAGATGATGATAGGGTTGCTTCTAACACTCAACCGGATAAATTTTCAATTCAAGACATATTATCGATTCGTGATGGGAATCTCGAATTCGGTTCCGTATATTGGGGCAAGAATGCGTAGCTATCAGTACAAAATGCGATTCAATATCACCAAAACGTTTCTTGATGCCTTCTATGCATTTTATGATCAGTTTATCGACCGTTATTGTCCTGTTTCTCAAAATGGAAAAAACAAGTTTCAAGAAAAAATATCGTGCTGTTTTTAATTTGATCCAGTTGTTCGGATATTTTCCTCCAGAGTTGTCGCATTTATGCAATAAAACTGTCATTTTATATGTTAACGCCTGGCTTCTAACACAATAAAAAACATCCATTTCCTAAGGTGATAAGTTTACTATTAAAACTTGATCTTTATTACCAGTAAATTATTTGTTTCAATACTAAAAATTGCCAGATTAGATGGTTTCAAGTTTCAACAGGTGTTATAAAAATTCCTATTCTATTATCGAGCTGTTTTATTTCATAAATTTCCACTATCGAAAATTAAAATTTCATATCACATAATTTTTTTTTAATTTTCAGCTTGAAATTTATAACATCGTCTAGTCTAGAAAAGCTTTTCTCTTATTCTTAGCCTCAATAGATGAAAATCTAGATGCTTTAGAGTATAATGAATGTTTCTAAATTCATACTTATAAATTTCGCTTTTTTACTATACCATAATGTCAAAAGTAGTACGTTTATAGCTATAAACACACCATTTTTAGTGCATTTGCAAATTAGTATAATTTTCCAACTATATTTAATCAAAATTCTAAACCCGAACGGTACAATTTAAATTTTAAATTAGCAATGATTACTATATGACGTCACAGTATCGCTTCACAATCATATCACCTATATAGAGAGTTTGTATGTGACGTAATATAGTTGAATTAGCTTAATTAGATAGATTTATTCTTCAAATTGCCCCATTTTAAATCTTCTATTTTCGTTTTTTTTTTTTTAATAAACATCAAGAGCAAGAGGGTGTAAAACAGTTGAATAATGTAAGAAATGTGTTGCTACTCATGTATTGCGTTCACATTCTAGAGAATCCACTCTAAAACATTCGTTCACTTAGAGTGGTGCAATCAAGTTTTTTTTCATCATATACAGAGTGTTCGACTGTATTTCATCTCGAAATTGACTATGTCGTAAATCAGTCCATAATTAACTAAATTTGATATTTGTCCGAACTAAACTACAACGCTGCGCACAAAAGCACGGCCGATGGCACGATATTCAACTAAACTAAAAGATGAAAAGTATTATTTGACGAGCGATTTCAAAAATTTTTAAGGATTTATAGAAGAGTCCCTGGATTTCACCAAAATTTGAGCCACATACCCAAGTGTCAGTTGGTATAGAAACACGTTTTTTTTTAAACAAAAGACTAAAGATGAAAAATATCAACTTTGGGAACATTCGTAAGTCATTTTATGTACGCGATTGATTGAAGAAAATGGTTATCGTCTTTGGCCAAATTTCAAATGGGCTACAAGGCCCTAATTCCGCTAAAATTATCTCTAGAGACCCTTCCATAATTGCGTAAAATATTTTCCAAATTATTTGCCAAATAATAGAATTTCAGTATTCCTTCAAGTGTCGTAGCTTTTTTCATACTGTACTAAGTATAATACCCTAAACTCTAGGCAAATTTATTAAAAATTAGCTAAATTAGTTATATAAATAGTTATATTCAGACAAAACCTCGTTTTTATACCGTTTTGGCAATTCGAATTGAAATTATAAATGTCAAATTATTCCCAAATGAGTTGGACAGAAAAAAAACGAAACTTGTGGCTAAAATTTTATTTTAAACGAAGTGTCATTGCTAAATATGCACAATAATCCAAATATAACTTGACTGATTTGATTTTACAGGATCGGAAAGTCTAATAGCTTGATAAACGACAGTTGTCTCGAGAAAATCGCAAAAAAGCCACGTATGAGGCGAATATCCGTGTCAAAAAACACGAATCCATCGCATTTGTCGTTACAAAAATAATGTCTTTCCAAAGTTGTTAGTGATTTATCTTTACGTCCATCTATTAGAGAGAAAAAACGAATGATTTATGCATTTTTGCACGTTATTGATTACTTCTATCAATCATACAATCATGAAAAATTGACATGGAAGCCTTATAGGTGGCATTATACATGAAATAGGAAACAATAAATTAACTTTCACTAATGTTGGCTTAAAAATAACCAGCACGAAGAAAAAATACTCGTAAACTTGCCATTAATAAACTTGTGCGTTAAAATAATAGTCGATTTTCATTCTATCATTATAGTTAGGCTAAAGTTACGTCAAATTTAGTCGATTATACGAACATATCTCGGTAGATTAGGCTCCCCAGATTACACTTTACAGTTTCAGTTGCCTTTTCTGATGATTGCTTCGTGTAAAGATTGAGATAAAGATTCGGTTGGAGAATACCAAACAATTTGTTAGAGTTCTTAAAAATTCTCCAAGCCGTGATGGATAATTAGGGATGAATTTCTGCTTGACTTAGGAACGAGGTCAAGGGGTAAAGTTTGTAATATCAAAATATTTATTTTTAATTATAATAATGAATTGTTGACAATTTCGACAATACTTACCTATCGGTAAATTACAAAATAATTGAAATGAACAGTTCCTGATGTGGAAGTGATCGATTTATTTATTTCTTGGAGCAATCTTGAATGATTGATCCCTTAAGGGTTGGAAACGCTTATCAATACTTAATAAAGTTGACAAGCCTGTATTTATGTTTGTAAAATAAACTGTTGTGGAATAATGTTATAATTTTCTTAAAAGAATTGTTATTCAAATATTTACTTATAGATTTGTTTTGAAAAACTCTGCGTTACTCAGAATAATCTTGGAGCTTGTGTTAATTAGTATTTTCATATTTTCCCCTATAATTTAGCCAATAGTCTCAATTTTTCAAAAATTTTCCCCCTATGTACAGCAAATTGAAAGCACTTTCTAAATCTCAGAAATTTTCTGATAAATTTGTTAGTTGTCAAGAAAATTGACGCAAAATTAAGTTTTCTTGTACCTGTTAAGTTTTTTCGTTTTTGCTTCGATTCCGTTTCCGTTTCAGTCCTATTTCCGTTAAAATTTGGAAGATCAGGTTTCTATCCGTAACATATCTTAAGACTTCTTTCCAATTTCTTACCCCCCATCTGAGTCGCTACAATGGGATTTCAATGTTCGATTTTGAGCGAAACTGAAGAAAAATTATGGCTATTATTCAGCCTCACTTTCGATCCACGCGTATTTTTCAGTATTTTGTTGTTTGAAAATTCAGCAGAAAATGCGTAAATATTAGCATAAAATACAGCACGATATTCTCAAGGGTGATCCTATCATCTAGGTCGATAAATTCGTTCGAACATAATTTAAATAGAGGCAGAAAAATAACAGTTCGGCACACAAAAAGTCGATTGTTGTGCGAAAATATTGCGTATCATTCCGGTTTTTGTTGTTCAAATGGAAGTTGAAACACATGTTTGGACATCAAATCGTATTAACAACTACATCAAATTGTATTTTATGTAATTCTATTGAATCAGAATGGAAAAAACGATCCGCTATTGAAACAGGATTCGTATTATCGTTTTATTCAAAGCCCAAACAACAATAAATTTGGGGTAGAAACGGTTTCTCCAACGTAAATATTTTGATTTTCGGTTTTCATAATTAACAAACAGATAATGGTGGCGACAATAAAAGATTTTTTGTCTCGTTATGACTCTCTAGAGACCCATTGTCTGGGGGTATTTACGCCTTGAATCGCACCGAAATATGTACGTACAGTTTAATTAAGGTGCGATTTTAGACAATTGGCGTCTTGCTCGGATTTTCCCTCATCTGACAACAATCTTTACGACAACGATCTGCATAGAGATAGCTGATTTGCCCGATCTTTCCCTAGATTTTCATCAGTTTCTATTGAATTAAGAAACATCCCCAAACAATGTTGTCTTTGAATCCCCCAAAAAAATCTTTTAATCAAGACTTGTTGAAAATGAACCGGATTCCTTATAAAATAGTCATTTCTTTTGAAATATACGAATCTTTGTGCCCAGTATGGATGTGCGGAATTTTCAAAGATGTGTCTATTAATAATTCAAACCACGTCCAAGCTTGATACACATAACCCCTTATTCTCAACAAAATTGAAGCCAACATCAACACACATTATTACAAAGAATAGCAAATTTTCGAAGAACTAAACTCGCTGGAATTATAAACAGTATGCGCTCTTTTAAAAAATGTCTCAATATAGACATCATTTGTTGATAATTTAATTAGCGTTGATGTAATTAAAGCAATATAACGATAAAGTAGGCACATCTATTCCATTATTAATGAAACAATTCAATTAAGTTTCACCAATTTTAGTTGGAAATAATTAAAATTGCAACTTACTTCGATTGCTCTAGATTGTCCACTACCTTTAATCCTATGCTCAGGACTGGGCCGTAGATTTTTCGTATCGATATGCACATTTGTCTGCATACTTTTCTATTTCGAGCCAAGCACAACGTGTAACAGGTTAACCAAGTTATCGCAACAATACCACCGATATTATCATTATCATCGACATATCGTTGGAGCTTTCAACTATACTACTACAACTGAATGTTGTAGAGCTTTTGACGAGACTTGCGGTAGTGTAATGTCGCGGGCCTTCGGTTATTCCCGTACTTTAACTGTAGAATTTCGTGATTGTGTCCAGTTATTTGTTTCACTAGTTAAATTATACAACTAACAGATACATATGTTTAAAGTTTGTGAATTATATAAAGCCGAAGTGTTGTTGTTATTATAAGGCAGAGAGGTTTAATTATAGTCACGATCCATCGTCATTAAACGTGATAGTTTACATAAATTCTTGTGGCCATTTCGACCGGTATTATCCGAGAAAATGTAAAAGTTTTAAGAACGGTTTATCAATTTTAATTGACTCAAATTGTTGGTATAGCAGCGAAATTTCAAAATTATTGAATATTTCCATAGAAATTCTCCAACAACTCGAATAAAGCCTTGGAAATTTAGATTAATCACCACTCATAAATATTGTCACAATTTATGAAGTCTACTGTAACAACAAAACGGATGGTTTGGTGGAAAAAACGTAAATCATTCTAATTATTTTCAATTTAAATTAAGAAAACATGCAAATATTGTCAATTTACGTCTAAATTAACCGAGATATTGCGCCAATTTTTTGCGAGTCTCTTCTTTATCATTAGCTTTGATTAAGAGACACACGACGACCTACGCATGAAATAAATATAATGTTGTCTGCTTGGCAAGAGTTCTCTTTTATTATCCTTCTGCGATATAATTCAAGTCTAGTTGAGAAAAAACAGGTTCTATAGACTGGCTACAATCGAAATTAATGCATTTTTGCGATAGAAAAGCGTAATTTTCTTTGCAATAAATCAAAATTTATTTGCTTGCCCGGCGCATCCACCATTTTTACAAACATACAATTTTCGTTAGAAATCTGTTTCCAGTTTTGTAATTCTGCAAAATTTGATAGATCTATTTCTGCTTCTGTTTCCGCAACTTTTTTAATAAACACTGATATTAGAGAAATACTAATTAACTGAAACTCTTATCCGTTTCAAGTTATATCTTGGAATGTGTGCTTTATTTCCATGCTTCCCTATTCGTATTTTGGCAAATATTATCGAATTTTCCGACAAAATTATAGCAAATTGAAAGAGTTTTTGGACTTTACAGGAAATTTTACAAGAGATTTTCCAATTTTCCGCAAAATTAACAGCAACTAGAAGCATTATATTGAATTTTTGATTCGTTTTCGGTGTCTGAAATATAGCAAATTTTAATAGGCAATATCTCGTTTGTTTGATGAGATATTACAATGAATATAGTAACGTTAGAAAGAGCATTTTGAGGAGTATCCAACAGAGTTATTTGTTTTGGAAAATGCCGGTTTGATTCTCAGTTATAGAGGACAATCGCGTATTTAATTTCGTCGTATTCTCCCCCATAACTTAGCAAGTCTTATCGATTTTCCAATGATTTGCTCACAATATCGAGCCAATGGAAACAGCTTCTTAAGACTTCGAGAAATTTTCCAATAAATTTGTTAACTTATTAAATCTATGAGTTACAGTGAACGATTTTGGACTGTTTATTTATTTACTTTAATGTGTCTGCTATAATTCAGCAAATATCGAATTTTCGATGATTTTCTCACAGTGTAAACTAAATTGAAAGCATTGAGAGCTTGCAGAAATTTTCCGATAAATTTGCTTGCTCTCCAGAAAATTGACAACAAATTGGTAAGTTTCATCCAAGTTCTTTTACACTTGGTAGTTCTATTTCCGGTTCTGTTATGGCCCTACCGTAATATCTTTGTTTTCAATAAATTAACAAGCAAATTGGCATTATCTGTCCGAAATATCGAACGTTAAACAGTAGTACCAGCACAATTTGATTAAGCATCGATGGACTTGCGGAAAGTCTGTAAATGTAACAGTTGCGTATTATTCCATCAATTACCATGTGACCAAGTAGAGGCTTACCCATGTCAAACAACAAACCGTCCTACAAATGCAACTAAATTAGATTCTAGTCAATTTATTCAACCGAAGGAAAAGGTTTATGTGGATAAACCGAACGGCTAATTCTATCACTAAACGATTTTGTTATCAAACAAGTGGTCTCTGATCCTGTTTACAACAAAATTTGAATTTGTGCCAATTTGCCGTTGCAGTCGTCGCCAAAATATCGTTGACCGTCTACCGTGTAAAATTAGATAGAAAAATATCAACGATTTTCTTTCAATTAGTTGATCATAGCAAATCTTGAACTATTTCAACTAACAACCATTTAATCTAGTATTTTGTTGTCTAACTATACAGCCCGGTATTATCTTGGATAAGAAACAATTTTCTGATTTTCTAAAATTATAAATCACCAACGATATGGCTCTAGAGAGATTGCTTTGAACTGTGGATGTTTGCCATTTATTTGTACAGCAAATAGAATTAAAAATACCCGCAACTTTTGCAAGCTAAATTGGGACACTTTCAGGTTCCCAACTGGATGTTAAAATTTAGGTCACTCAAAAGAACATCCACAAAAACTATCCAACCTAATTTTTGGACGATTCTATGATGTTTCATCTATTACATTAGGATACCTTTTGGAGAGTCGAGATTTTTGAGGAAATCCTCAATCGAATACTTATCTCAATATTGAGGGGAGTTTTACGGCCGGAAAGAAACATGAATTATGAATCAAATCGGTATCTGATAACGAAAATTAAGCAATTTTTTAACAACACGCAAGATTTAATTGAAACTAATTGGGAATTTGTACAATTTCTCCAATTGATTATAAATAGCGTGATTTCTGTTCGTGATTGGAACGAATTCATCAATTTGACAACGACAAGAATCTGTGGTTTTGACAAATCCCACGATTGAAAATCATCGATTTCCCCCAAAGTGGCTATTTAAAGATCAACAACTATTCAATACTTGCATTAATCTTATAGCTGGTTTTCTTCTACTGAAATTTCCATTTGTTTCAATTCTATAAACATGTGTGAATTTTTTCTAGTTCTCCCAATAGTGCTCTATTTTTATGCGGCCGACGTTAGACCAGTCGTTATCTACCCCAAGGGTTACCTTTAATTGTAGCTACTTGTTTTCTACATTCTCTCGAGATAAAACTGCAAAAAGTTTATTCTTGGGAAAAACCTTACAGCCGTACAGAATTTGTGTTGGCTGATTTTTAGCAATACAAGACGACAGTATAATGCAATTTGTTCCAAACTGTTGTGGATTATTGTCGAATAAAAAGCGTCTAAATACCCGATGTATGTAAGCAATAGAAACTAAATCTAACTACATTTCTACCATTGAAAGAAACAAGAACTAGGGCTGCTTTAAAGGATTATTGTAACATCGATTCAAAGCTTCTTTGTTTCGAAAGCGAAAGAGTTGAACGGAAATGTTGACTCGAGAATAAATGTGTACTACATTTCAAGCCTCTTTTCTTGCTAAAGGAAGTTATAATTGAATTTTGTTGAAATTAAAGCGCTAATTATTCTCAAACAATCCAACACGTCTAAATTACAATTCAAATAGAAATCAAAAGGAACAGCAATCTTTACGAGTTCTGTTGAAACATGAACAATATTTTCACAAGTGAAAAATTGCCAATACGTTTCAAGAAAAATGGAACAAAACAACCGGACAGCTAATCTTGTTGAGCAATCAAATTATTCAGAGAGAAAGCGGATAAAAACAAGAGTATAAATATGAACTGTGTATAAGATTTGGGGGAATATACGAAGGAAAAGTCTCAGACTTGGGATTAGAAATGCGTTACAGCAATCGAGAAAATAAGGAATAAACAAAATTGATAAAACAGTAATTGGCAGGGGATTCCAATGATAATAAAAGCTAATACTTTGAGGGTCGGACTAGTATTATTGACAAAAAGTTGAATCTTCAATTGACGATTTCTCCCGTATTTTTCACCCTAAAATCAAGTTAAAAAACCACTTAATTTACAGAAAATCGGACTTTAATAATGTGTTGTATTGAATTTGAAATTTCAATTGTAGCCCCTGGAAATAATTTAGACAAAAACGGAATATTTAAATGGAATTTCCCATATATAATACAAAAAATCCGTTATCGACAGTGTAATCTGAAGAGTCAATATAATAAAGTCAATCGCCAGCAAATTTCAATAACTCCTAATCATAGACTAGATCAATAGAGACGATTAAAAAAAATCTTCACCAACTCAAACTTGAGAAAGATGATAGATAAGCTTATTGTTCGCTAAATATACGACTTCTACTCTTACAAGATGCAATAAATCAAGCTCAAACTACACACCTTTTTCAATACTGGAACTTATTAAGTTGTATTGATGACCACGAAATTTAGCGATTATGAGTAACTCATCAAATTTTACCTTATTATCCAATGATTTACATCTATTCATGTACTAAGCAATATCATTTATCATTAGTCACTTGATAATAATAGAGACTTGAATTATGACCGAATCTAAATATTCAGTTATCATCGATCTCGACTATACGAGCACAATTTAAGACATCCCAACAATTTTATCTCCATGGATATTTAGAGTAAATCAATAAACCAATTAAATGGATGCAATATCTTCCAAGATAATACAAATAAATCGCTCTATTTGTCGGACGAAACAAAAGAGATTAGCGTTAAATTATAAATAAGATACAACTCGTTATTAATGTAACCTGTCGAGGTGTATAAGCCGATTTTGGCCCGACTTTATCGGAAAAAAAACCACACAAAAACTCTATGTTGGTGGAAATATTCGAAGAGAATATCCTCGAAACTGGATCAATATTCCTAATGTCTTCATTAGCGAAGCCAAAACGTTGATAAGCAACTCTTCTATTGTAACTGTGAGAATTACAGGTGGAATTTATCTCAAATGTTTACTCAGAATATGAATTTGAATTGATTATAATTTCAACAATAGAAACTGATGATCGTCTCTACCGTTTTCATTCTGATTAAAATTCGTTTGCTATCTTGAAATTGATGATTTTAACGATTGATTGAACTTTAAATTAGTAATTCGTACCGAGAAGATAAATGGTGGATTTGTTGGAATTCTTCAAAAATAAATGTAGAAAAACTCATCAATAACAACTGGAGAGAATAAAATTGTGAAAAATTGACATCGTATATCATATTTTTCAGGTAGTTTCATCCGAATAACAATAATAACAGCCGACAATGTTTCATTTTTCTTATTTTACAGCAACACTGTGAAGGTAGAATCGATTTCTTTTTCGGCTAAATTCTGTTAGAAAATTCGTAACGAAAACTGAGAGTTTTTGTAAGACACGGTGGTAAATTGTAAATTCACAACTAGAGTCGACAGTTCGATTAAGATTTACGTTGTAAATAGTCGTCAAACAATACGAAAGTTTCCTGAAAATTTGCAAAGCTATTACAACATTCGCTCTACACAATTTCTTCCGATAGAGAAAACGATGAAAACTTGAACTGTTTGTCTGTTTAATGGAAATATCAACAATTTCTATGCTTCTATTTTCCCCACACTATCGATATTATAATAATCCAACTGTTTGATATTTTGTGAAGACAAGTATTGTTGTATGTGATTATATTCGGGAATCAGCCGGCATTTATTTAAATTCTTCTGTACGGTTTTTCCTTTTCATTTTACTACCCCCCATCCTGTCGTTGGTTTCTTCCCAAGACTTACCACAAGGGAATTGGAATTTCATGTAAAAGTCTTTGTCGGTTTACCAATTCCAGTTCGGTTCGATTCGAATTTTCCTTTCTAAACCGAATTCTAGTTTATTTGATTTTATATTTTCCATATATTCGAATAATAAAAGAAAACTGAAAGCAATACGGATAAACTTCGAAATATCTTAGCCGGGAACTCGATCATAAACTAGAGGAATAGTTTAAATTTTGCGCGTTAGAATATTCAAATTTTCCGCCAAAACAAGTTATTTGAAAAGTGAATATTAATGGAACACTTATTGCATTCTTGATACATAATTTAGACGAGCTGAACTAATACATTTGCGATTTTTAAATTTTGCGGTATAATTGGTGTATTACTGGTTACCGACACGATTTAAAGATTTCAACTAGTGACCTCTAGTAGTCAAAAGCTGTACTAAATTAAGACTATAAATAAAAATTGTATATATTAGAAATATTTACCGTCTTATTTGTGAAATTATTTGTTTTAATTTTGTATAATTATCGCAAATTAATTTTTAAAATAGTAGAAACAACAATTATAGCCACCTGTACTCAGTCGGTACTATTATTTTCTTTCGGGACATTTTTTTTTCGATAAATAATGTTGGTAATACAATTACGTAACCGTTGATCTCTCTCTAACACATATATTCTATATATCACCCTCTTTTTCTAGCCAACGATACGTCAATATTTCCGCTACAAAGGTTGGTTTTGTAGTTTGGATTAGAGCCTTTTTGCTCTTGAAAAATCGAAATTTATCACGAAAAAATGTTGTCCAGAGCCTCTATTCTATCAGGTAATTCACAAAATTCAAAAAATACTGAATTTTTCCAATTTTCGAGTATACTTTAAACTTAACCTCACTTTATATAACCTTTATGTAATCTAATTAGATGATCGATTTATTAGGCCAACAGGCGCGTGCTTTAGTGGCTTTTGCACGTAGTTCAACTACTGTTTCTTCTGCTTGTGGTACCGATAAGAAAGGCCAAGTTGGTAAAGAGAAATTGTGGCAGAGGCCTGTCCGACAGGAGCCAGGTAAAGTCCGTCTCGGTTTCGTCCCAGAGGAATGGTTCCAGTTCTTTTACAAGAAAACTGGCGTTACCGGCCCTTACACCTTTGCTGTTACCCTAGGAACGTACCTAATGAGCAAAGAAATCTACGTAATGGAACACGAATATTACACCGGTCTATCGTTACTTGTTATGTGGGTAGCTGGTATTAAATTTTTAGGACCTAAACTAGCCAAAGCTTTAGATAAAGAAATCGATGTAAATATTCGATTATAATTGTTGTATTGATAATAATTGTTAAATTTCGATAGGATTATGAAGCTGGTTGGAATGAAAGTCGCAAATTAGAGGAACAACAATTGAAAGATTCGATTGTTGAAGAGGAACGTTCCCAATGGAGTATGGAAGGACAAAAAATGTTAATTCAAGCGAAACGCGAAAATGTTGCTTTACAATTAGAAGCAGCTTATCGTAGTCGATTATTGGAAGCTTACAATAAAGTTAAAGAACGTTTAGATTATCAGATTGAAAAGCAAATTGTTGAACGTCGTATTGCGCAGAAGAATCTAGTTGAATGGGTTGTTAATAAAGTAAAAGCATCAATAACGCCAGATCAGGAGAAACAGAATATTGAAAAATGTATCGCTGATCTTGCTTTATTAACAAGACCAGAAAAGTAAAAGTTTTTAAATTTATAATAACAAACTTATAAACGATAGATGGTAAAAATAGAAAATATTTGAATATTTTAAATATTTTCTATTTCCTTTTTATTTTCGTTGTTTATCCTCGTTTTGGAATAAATTTAAAACTACAAACTTTATTCCTAATTATTCCCGGATTTCTACTTTATTCCACCCGAACGATCCTAAATAGAATTAATTAAAAAAAGTTGAAATTCTTTGTATTTGTAATATTGAATTCCAAGTTTCCATGTAATTCAATATATCTTCAAACATTAATAAATTGAATTAATTTCCATTTCTTGAAAATATTGGAAATTCCCCATCGATCCAATATTTTCCATTTCTTTATCATTACTATTGGGGACATTTACCTCGGGAAATTTATATTGAAAAATACTCGAGATTGTTTGTTTTAATTAATTATCGGCTCAATTTCCAGTTCGTCCACGATGAAGTGAAAATATTTTTCCAATAATTGCTAAATTCGACAAATTTATAATGTTTGACGAAATATTGCTTGTTTTTCGAAATTTACCCCTAATTTAGCGCAATTTCCATCATTTATCGATTATAGGATTGGAAAATTTTGTATATTAACATTTACCCCTTCATTATCACACCTCTCTGGATGCAATACATGAAGTAATCAATTACACCATACTGTGTTGACCATTTACGATAACCCTGACTTTAATTTCCATTAATATTAAACGTATAACATCCCTTAATCCGCGCCAGATTACTGTTGATAATCAAGTGAATAATTAAATAAATAATATATGAAAATATGGAAATTTACACGTTAGAAATCGTATTGCATCTATTCAACACGTATTAAGAGTCATTAGTGCAAATATTAATGCGACTTTTAGGTCGAAAGAACCGACCACCTGCTCTCTTAATGGAGTTGCAGTGGAATTAAAATATTGCATTTTAATATTATAAAGTTGTTAAAATAACAAAATACAAAACAAGAATCGTCTGGTGAAAATTGAATACGCAGAGAAACATTAACAAGAATTCTTATAGACTCCATTATTGTCGGATCAATATTGAAATTTTCCAGTAAAATTCGTATTGTTCTCCCGAATACAATTCATTGTTTTTTCTTGTTTTGTATTTTTATCCCCGTCAGATTATAAAATGCAAGTCATTCTGCATTTAATGGAGAAACATAATTAACGGATTACTAAAAAAATCTATTCTACAATTCTTTGAATTTGTACAATACTTGTTTTGAGTTCAATTTATTATAAAATTTTGATTAATTCATTTCTGTAATAAATTTCGACATTATACTGTATAAAAGTTTTAAACTACATAGTTGAAAAGCTTACAACATGTTGAAGTTGTGGAAAGTTTTAATGCTTGTGGTTGAATATAAACGAAAGCTTCACTAGTCTTACAAACACAGAGATAGAGTCGGTTTTTTCCTAGTTTGATATGTCGAAAAGTCTGATATTTTAACAAAATTCTGATATAAACAATTCTACATTAATGGCTATTCTAGAAGTTGATAGAAAATTGTTGATTTAATAAACGTAAATATAGACGAATTTTGAAAGTTCCTTGTTTGTTGTATAGTTGAAAGCTTATTAAAAATTCAACTAAACTTTCAATATGGCGAACTTTTTTAATCATGCACCACAACTCTCGATAAATAATCAACATTTTAACAGTTTCTAACTCAAATAATCTAGAATAGTCTCATTAAATTGCCAAGCGAACGAGATATTTTCGAAAATTTCCCTGCAACTATCACAAAGATATATTAACAATAATTTCATGTGATAGTTTAGATAGAATTAATTTCCATGATTGCACATATGTATAAGGATTGAATGAAGGGAATGGTTTGATTTCCTTTTGAAATCGCCATTTCCAAATCCTATAATTACAAAATCTATCAGTATTGTTATAATTCATCAGATAATCAGATAAATTGAATAGAATATATCGAGCGATTTGAAAAATATTGATTTGCAGGATTTGGCGAAAAATCGCTTCAATGTCAGGATTTTCGCCAACCGAACGTATCCTTAAAACGGTCAAAAATGAGCAGAAGCTCCTTTCAGTCACGACAGATAAATCGGGGCGGTTTATTGATTAAATTACGAATTGATAAAATACGAATTATTTCTTCATCTTTGATCTGTTTTTTTTAATTAATTTTAATGGACGTACAATTGGGTTTGCCTTAAAAAGGGTTTCTACTAAAAATAGATAGAAGGGTGGTTATAATAGGGGGAATCTTGAAATTGTAAATAATTTAGCGATAATGTAAAAATCGCAGTTTTTCAGCCGTTTAAACAGGAATTCGGCGTCAAAATCGATGTTCAAAATTGTCTAGACGCTCAACCGTATTCGAGAGAAATTGTGAAAAATTCATCACGATATCGACACAAAATCAATAATTCCCGTGACATTTACCAAATTCGATACAAATAAATAATTGTAAAGAAAATCAAAGGCGTTAACAGAATTGGGGGTGAAATATCTTGATTTTGGTTATATTTGTTGACGGTTTTACGGGGTGTACGAATTTCCCTGTTGTTTTTCGATGTAAATTATTGAAAATATTCTCCCCGAGGTTTTTTCCAATATTACATCAGAGTTTTCAGTTCAATTTCACGCTAATATCTGAATTTTAATTATTGTCTAAATAATAAACGAAGTATTCTATTTGAGATTCACCCGGTAGCTGCGTAAATGCGAATATAGGGCGGAACAATATTAATAACTAATGTTGAATCTATAGAAAATGTTGACGTGTGATTGAAAAGGGACTTTCATTATTTTTGACTGACACTGAATCGATCAATAGATAGCATTGATTGGAATATTTCCAAATTGGCATACAAATATTGAGACTTTTTATAAATAAAATTCAATAATAATAAAGAATAGGGGTCAACAAATATTGTACAACCCTTTACTACTTCTTCACTTAATGAATAAGGGTCTGGGTTGTCTACAATCTATAGAGGGTGCAGGAGGTATTGTTCACTCGGCTTGGATTCAAAACGACAGGAAGTTGTTAAGTCAAGGGTAGATGTGTACTTTGTAGATGCTAGTTGACAACAACAGTCTGAAAATAACGCTCCCCAACAGGGTGGATATTTACCATCAACTTAAAAGAAAATAATAGAACAACTACAAAGGGATGCAGGGTAAATTGGCGCTATCCAAATTAAACCACGACTCTAAATATCGTTTCAATATCATCCAGTCGAATTAATTATTCTATTTTGATTTATGTTTAAAATCCGATCGTTGGGGATTAATTCTTAAAACCGGTTCAAACGTACGATTGAAAATTAAATATATCGGTGGAATTTTATAGTCTTATCGGCAATTCATCATACAATCATCTCTATTCAGTTTAGAAATCAATATCGCTACCGGAAATTTATAGAATTGCCCTCGAAAAAATTCACATTTTAAAACTATCGATCAGCCCTTATATTTCAAACCATTTAATAGAAATGGGATTTTCTCTAGAAAATGAGCAACGACAGTAATTCAATCGATGTAGTCAAATTGAGTTAATTGTTTTAGGGGTAAAATTGCAAGTTGGTAATTCAAAAAAGATATCGCCGAACGTAAAAAACCTTAATTATTTTATTACGATTGTTGAAAACGGTTTCTAAGCACCCGAAATTGACAGTTTAAATGATTTCATTTCCGCTCTCTTCTCTATAACAGTCGGATCGACTATTCTACACCATTTGCTCGGTATATCCCTTCAACTAACCGTTGATTTGGTCGTCGGACGGAGGTTTTCCACATAATCGAACCGAATTTCTTTCTCTGTACACTTCCACCTATCTTCTCGCATATCTGTTCTTATTCGAAAACATTGAAGAATAGCGTGGCCTTTTTGTCTACCAGTTCAATATAATGTTGTAATTCCACAACATTGTTTTTCTTTCAGTTAGTTTTCAGCTGTGATCTGTATTGACATGTTGTTTGTTTTGCTCGTGGCACAGTTCGAGTTTCACTGTTATATAAGCATCGATACTCAATTAAGGGATATATTTCAAGCTCCTCTAGGGGATGAATTGTACAAAACGAGACAGAAAAACCGACTTTCTATTTCTGTTGGAACTACCAAATAGATTTATTTATAAACTGTAAACTGCCGATTATTAATTAATATTGTTTAATTTATAGAATAACCTAGCCATCAATCAAATTAAGTAAAACTGGAAATAATAATTCCATTTCAATTTATAAATACGCATGTTGTTTTGTTTGCTCGAATAAAAATAAAACTGCAAAATTAAATTGGACTTTAATTTTAAATTTGAGCCATGAAAGAGCGTCGTTGAATTAAATTGATTCTAAGATTTCAATAAATCTCCAATATAAGCGAATACATAAAGATTTCTAGTAATATTTCAAAAATAAAAATAAAATAATTTGAATGCAATAACTCTGATGAGTTGTCTATTAAATATAATCAAATTCTAGACATTTTTTCCACCATTTCGATTATTCATCTAAATAATTCCTGTTAATATAAATTCCATTGATCCTCATCTGTACATCTGGCATCGATACGAATATTGGAAATTTCACGATTACATTAAGAAATTGAATATTTACGAGTTGATAAATGCATCTATCATTAATAATAACAATAATGTTTGGAATTATAAGCAGAAATTGAAAAGACTTATAGTCTATGTTGATAGCTACAGGCGTTTATAACTTTATGATTACTTTTATGTTTATAGCTAGTGTTGAGAAAATTTTAATAATCTGTCCTGACTAACTCTAATATCTTTCATGTTCTATAAAAATGATAAAGGGATAGACGTTCTTTTATTAGGTGTTGAATTTGATGGAGAAAATACATAAAATAAGCTACAGATTGGATTAATAATCTCCAGATTTTATTCGTATAAGTAATTACCGGGCGATTTGCAAACTTAGCTCTTGGTAGCTCAATTGTAAATCAAGAATCGCAAAATATTTTTCGTCCTTTATTGCTGAATCTTAGAAAAACGAGAGAAGTGAACAGATTATACAAATAAATGATTATTCATTCATTCGAGATCAATCTCAGAGAGTCAGAGTGGTTTTTTTCCATTTACCGGTGAGCTACGAAGTTCTAAAACTTTCCCTAAAGACTAGCCTTCAAATATTGTTTAAATCATTCGGAAATTATACAAGAATGTCTTGGTTATAGAAGAGCTAGCTTCGTTATCTAATAATCTTTTAATTATGATAAGAATAGAATTTAATCGGGCCAATTTCAATCTTTATTTGAGATGAATTTCCGATGAAGGGAGATTGGAGTGGTTTAGTAGATTTTCGATCAATGTTTCGAAACTATTTTATCGGCAATTTCTTGGCCAATTCTTGAGTCGTAAAATTTAGCACTTTTAGATTACGTTATTCAGCTTTTGCTGTAAGTTCTTCTATCAATTGCAATTATTTGGCATTTTAACGATTTACAGGGAGTTCCTTCAGAAGTTTTTGGCAAAATTAGAGCCATTAGAGCATGCTAAATGACTCCGAATAACTTGAGTATCTTTCAACGTTAGTTTTCTTCGCTTTCTCTCATTGCATTCTAGAAAAAATTCAATCCTCCAGTCATTCTGAATCATTTGTGGAAATTACGCCATTATTTAGCCAATTTTGAAATGAGCTACGAGGTCCAAATGTCGCTAAAATGATCGCTAAGAATCGTCCTATAAATTCTTTAAATATTTTAAAAATTGCTGAGTTAACGTTAATATTTTAGATTTTCGCTTTAAATCATCAGTTTGTCTTTCGAATTTGTTACTAAAAATAAAAAGGGCATTTAAATCAATTTTCAACTAAATTATAGTCTTGAATGTTATAATTTGATTAAATTATGGTGAAAAATTACAGATTTTAGGGAAGCAACATTTTGATTGATTTTTGAGCAATTTCTCGCCTTAATTTGAATTTTGCTATCGATTGTGGGCGTCTTAGAATAATTTCAGAGCTTAATTGTTTTATGGAAAAAACTTTATAAAACCTGGAGATTTTATTCAGCTTCTTTTAAATTCAACTCAACATAGTACGAAACTCTCAAATAAAGTCTAAATTGTTTTCTGCCCCCGCTTACAATTAACTTTCGTCGAAAATTATCATCGCACTGATATTTTTAAACAATAAACAACGATAGAAACTTGTATGGAACAATACAATCAACCGATCAAATTGTTGTATTTACTTTTAGTTGGTGAATTTACAGCATTATTAATCGTCTACAGGTGAACATCGGTGGTTTAAAAGAACGATTACAAAATGGAAAAAGACCTCCCATGGGAAATAAATCTTAATTTAATCACGTAAAGAAAAGGTTCAGCCCCATTACTTACCCGACAATAATGAAACACCTTAATGATTCAATCGGAAGTTGCACCCCTACTGAACGCAAATGACTTACAATCGAAATTAAGAAAGCGCTTGAACTTTTAGATGAGTCGACATAGAAAAATATGCTTCAATAGTCTGATTAATTAGGGTTACCGGTCGTTATCGGAATAATTGATCACGAAGATCTATGTGAAATATACTGGTAAAGTAAGTTAAATGTGCGTGTCAGCTAGACAACATTATCTGCGTTCGTGCGGTTTTGTTGGATTAATTCTACACCCTTTGTGACTCGAGTATTGAATCGATCAAATAATTTTTAGGTGTAGAAAATCGAAAACAATACAATTCGAAATATTCACCAGATATAGCTTACAAATAACCCAAATGGGTCCTATAAAAATAGTGTGATAGTAGTTTAGACTGGAATCTGTACGACCACATGAGCAGATTTAGATAAATCCTCCTAGGGACACTTCTGAATTCAATACAACTTAGTAGCAAATTACGTGGATGTAATTTAATGAATCGTAGCAGATTTATCTCGATTCGATTAAGATAATTAAATGGACCATTTTACATCTAAATTTACATTTTATATTTTCTTCACAAATGAAACTCGTGAAAAACCGAGTTGCCGCATGAATATTGAATTAATTAATGTAATATCGAGATTATAACAGCCACGTTCAAGATTAATTGCTAATAACTACCCTTGATTCTTGATAAAACAGGCACAGTTTTAATAAGCAGATATTTCGTGTATTTCCTGATAAAATAAACCACCGTTATTTTGTTAGGGTCGCCGAAAATACCCCAATATATTGTTAACATTTACAATATAATAAAACAGTCCGTATCTTATCCAACATTGATATACTCAATTGTCGATAAAAAACCAATTTCCTATTTTTATAGAGCATTTTTTCAATCTAAAAATAAGCAATTTCCTCGAATGAAAATTTTTTTAAGTGGAAAAATTTCCTTCCTTTATCTGGTTGTTTTTATTTTTATTTTCTCTATCGTCGTTCGGTTCCTGTTTAACTGTCGACAACGTTTTCAAGCAGTTTGATATTTCCAACGGATGAAAGAGTGAGAGAAAGGGGAGCGTTTTAGAAATTCACTTCATCAAGCGCGTGGCTAAGCAGCGGGCTTTATATTCGGTAAACATGGAATCAATAGAATCGTTAAGGGACCCCTCTACAAGACCCATACGCACACTTTACTGATACAATTCATTTGCCGTACGCTTCTTTCACCGATACTCATCTATTGAAAATCGGCCTCTAGTTAGGACGGTTTAAATGCGAGAAAAGGGCAATAATTAATTTCGCGCCCCAATTGTTTACGCCGTAGGACAATTTATCCATTAACGTCTATTTTTATTGACTGTATCTGTTAATTTTCAGCAAATTAAAATTTTTTTATAACACAACAACAAAGGTACCTTCTATTTCCTAGCATCTTGCAAAATTAATTTGGAACCCCATTAAAAAGTTATCTATACTGGATGCTGTATAATTTAACTTTTCTTATCAATATTCGGTTTCAGTCGATGGACAACAAAGGATAATTGTCATATTTGGCATTATTAAAGTCAGAAGTCGGTGATAATGATGGAGGAAGTTGTTATAATCGTAAAGATTTCTACATGCGATGCATAATAAGAATTCAAACTCTATTCGTTCCTGTAAATTCAATATAACTCGACTGATGAAGGAAATTTTCTCAAACTAGCAAAAATTCCAATTGTAAATACCAAATTTCAGTCAATTAATTCCCTAATTCGGTCCTTGTTGTTAACAAAAACTAACTTAAAACTTTAAGTGGCAGCTGAAATATTATTGAACGACAAACAAAGACTTAGCCCAAGATGATGCGTAACAATAACACCATTGAGTGCGAGATTAGTAAAAATTAGGCGAAAATTTCCGTTACAACTACCAAATTTGCGCCTTAATTCGGCTGTTGTTAGTAGAAATTCCCTTAAGACTTTAAGCAGAAGCTAAATTATTGAGCGATAAACAATAAAGATTTGATCCAAATAAAGCGGAATTTTCGTATCTTTTGTTGCACACCAAAATGGATTGTTAGCTCTTTTGTATTCTTCATGTAAAATTTCTAAGTCTTAATTTATTCGGCAACCCTCAACGTTTGTTAATTTGAAAGATTTGATTGTTTAAGAGAGATAAATTTCAGGGCATAGTCGTTTCGACGAGTGGCATTAATTTTGGCGGTTGGTAATAAATGATGGCCGGCTTTTCCTGACTGTTTCGTATTCATAAACGGTCATTTTAGAAATGTTCAAATGGTGATTGTGTCAAAAATTTCAATATTGCATCGACTGTAAGAACAAACAGAAAAATTCAAGACAACGAACATGACTAGAAATATAATGAGAATTGAGTAAAAATTACGAAATAAACGAAAATCGAGACAGGAAATAGTTGGAAAAACTTCGCTCCCAAGAGCATTGTAAATAAAAAAGTCCCGGATGTCCGAAAAACGTTAAATGGAAATAGACAAAGTTTAACTGATACGGGACAACTGGCTTTCCTGAAATTTATTTATCTATTATTGTGATTATGTCGATTTAATTTAATAGATTGCCAAATTTCAAATGTATGTCGTCAATCTGGATTGTTGAATAAATCACAACCGGTCAATGACGTACGATAAATCGGTGGTGGTTACTATGGTAGCTGCAGCGTAGTAGTACTCTCTTCTTCAAAACTTTACTATAGAATAACATCCATTCAGTAGTGAATGCGCAGAACTACGGCCACTGAACACTTTCCAACTCTGTCGTCCGTATTCCCATCGATTTACTACCATCACGTTGACAGTAGAGTATTCTTTTACAAAAGAATTTGATTATTGTAAGATTTATGGCAGAAAATTGAATGCGTTGTAATTTTGGTGGAGGCGCCGGGTCAATCCATAATTCCATTCATCGCATCTATCGATTTATCTCAAATATCTTTCGAGTAATTTTAACTTTGCTTGTTTTGAATTTTTTAACATCCAGATGGTGGCGTATAGCCACATTATTGACAATTTATGTAAATACTGCTAGTAAATTTCGAAAATAATTAAACTTTATTAATACTGTAAATTATATTCCAACAACATTAATTTTAGATGATTATTAGTATCGATTATCGATGATAATTATTGGGATATTTTATAATTGTGTACCCCCGAGATATTGAACCTTCTATCTCAAGCGCCATATATATAAACGTGTACGTGTGTATATACAAAGATGATGGACCAGTTTTAGGCATGCCTCGATTTTACACCCCTTGCAGGAGCTGAATCGTGCGCATATCCCTCTCGCATGGCCAACAACATTCTAATATAAACTGAAATAGTCGGTGTTGGACTGTGTGTTGGTATACAAAATCATCGTATCTTTATTTCTAATTCCATGTGTGTGATGTTGATAATGATCATGGTATGATAATATGGGTTAAAGAATATGATAAGAAGTTTACCGATAGTATGGTGCTGGACTGCGCTACTATTTCGAACAGGTAATTCGAATTTTAATCTTTCTTAAAATTTAGACGACAATCAAATTTTTAAATTATAATGATCCATCTATTGTGCACGTTTTTATCGTAATAATCACAATTATTGTATGGTGGTGATAATAATGAAAATAGAAGAAGTTTTATTGCATTTTTGGCAACTCTTGCGAGATTTAATCAGATTCTTTCCCGTATATTGTTAAAATGAATTAGAGTATAGTGATACAGTATCCTAGCGTGGAAAGCTTATTTTATAAGCCTCTCAAAAAGATAATGATGGTCTTTTTATAACCACCACTACGGGATAGAATTAAGCTTAAACTTAATAACTTTAGCCGAAATTTCCGGTGTAATTTTTAAAAGGTCAATTAAAATCTTCTTAGAGTAGGTAAATACATTATTATAGGGGATAAATTAAGAAAAATCGCTTGTAGAAAATATATGATGGAATTTTCAGTTAGCGTACCTTCAGCAGAACATCTATTTTCATTTATTCTAGCAACTTCAGCAATTTCGCTATTATATTCTTTCCACATATACAAAAAAGACGCAAACAAACTGGCAGCCAAAAAAAACCTGGTGTTATAAATTGAACAACATAAAAGTTTAGCAGAAATTGTCAGCATTTACTTTAATCTAGCTTATAGTTTGTGGTGTTGGTGAAAATAGATTGAAATGAAAATGGTACGAATATGGAAGGAAATATGACCGTTTCCGGCGGATCTCACCAGATCGCTTAATAAGATATTATATAACCTCCATTTTCACCACATCTAAACCGATACAAAAAAAATAACAGCTACAATAAGTCATCAAGTGAATGAATTATTGAAAAACCCTAATGACAAAAAAACCGCCCTCTGTTAGTTTTTGTGTCGTTGTATTAACGTTGAAAGTAATCATTTTTCCATCTTTTCCACAACTACAATTAGACCTGGAGAGTAGTTTTACGCTTTTCGCTAATGAAAATGGTTCTGGGTTTTTTTTCCATTTTGTGTGCGAAAGAAAATCGTATTTTTGTTACTTCAATTTCGGTTCGGAAATTAATTATAAACTGCATTATCATCGAATTTGTTTAATAAATGTTTGAACAGATTTCAACTACAGACACGAATTAGTAGCGGAAAAGTTGATTGAAATTGTATTGTCAAGTTTTGTGATCAACTCCTAGTCTAATCCAGAAAAAAATAGGGGAAGAAACAACGTGGAGAAAATAGAGGAGTCATCGAACTTTTTGTTGTTTTGTTGATTACCAGGAACTACCCTTCCGTCCTGCGTTATATCGCTATAACTATAACAAGAAATTTACGATATTTCTATCTCTTATTCGCCTCTTTTGCAATAAGAATTGTTTTGTTGTTGATTGTCAAACGCCTAGTCTAGTTGAGTTTAGTGCACACTGTCATTGATATGCAGATCCGAACTTTTATTCCGTTAGTGAAGTTTGTTTTGAGAAACCAATTTTCCGGACTAGTCGGAAAAGGGGTGGCACACCGAAAGAAGAAAAAAATGCGAAGTGATTTACAACTTATTTATGTACATATTGATCTCCCGTTTTAAAACTCGTTCACATTTCCCATCAAAACAAAACATTGAAAAGTGGAGATTGATGGAATGTTTATCTGGCTGCTATAAGGACAAATATCGGGAAAATAAAATGCCCTTTTTTCGTCCATTCGGTTAATAGAATTAATGGTAATTAAACCATGGGGATTTTCTTAGTTGAACGAAACGAGTATTCCCAGTAATTAAAATTAATGTTTATTGTATGTTGATGTCTCTCTTTGGGGTTTACAATATTAAACCTACTATTTAATTAACCAAAGGTGAACTTACTCAATAACAGTACACTGTTTATTAAACATAAAATAATTTAATATAGAAGAAAGGATATTGGGCGAAAATTCGAAAAGATTTGGCAAATATCACGAGAAATTTTTATCCAAACAATGGACTTTCTTATATAGACGATGAAATATTTGGAACTCAAATGAAATTCACATAATAGCAAATCAGACAATGTAAACATAAGAAATTTAACGGAATTTCCGTTCTATAACAGAATACCAAATTATTAACTTACTTCAACAGAATTTCACTTCAATTATTGATTCGCCAGTTGAATTTCTCCATAATAGACCGAATTGTATCAATAAAGATAGTTTTAATCAGCATATTCGACCGAAAGTGTCTCTAAAATTGAAGTCAATTAAAAAAGACAACTCGTAAGTTGTACCTGTTAAAGTCCAATTTCAATTAGGAATTTATTCTACAGTTATTTTAACTGTTATCGGAGAAATTCTAATGAGAGATTCTACTACATCTGATACGATGTATTTTTAGCACAGTTAAGAACAAGTAAATGAGAAAAGTTTGTATTATCAGGACGAATAACAAAGACTAATTTAGTATTAGTTAAACTTACCAGAGTTTGGAAAAAAATTTATTCAAGTTTTATAGAAAGAAAACTCAAAACTTTGTGTATAACTTACTATAGAATTAAGTCAAACAATTTTTATCTATATGATAATTTAAGTTTCGCGACAAATTTATGGGCGAATAAAGTGAATTTGGCGTTAATCAGACTTCTAGAAAGGCGTCCAAATAGCAAAAAATCCCGATAAAATTGCAAGTTCAATTTAACAGCGCTCGATGAGACGCATTTTTTATAATTTTGATCGATTACCGTGACAATTAATGGTCGATTTAAGCGTGATAATCCGTTAAATAAATGAGAAATTTCTAGTAGAAGAACTACAAACATAACTCGATTGCGTGTGTTAATTAAAACTTGAAGGATATTGAGAAATATTCGTTTTAAAAGCGCATAACGATAAAATTCAAACTTTTTCCCAAGCGATTTTTAATGGCACATATTTATCGCTAACCAGATAGATGAGCAACGTTTCCAATGTCAGATTTGTTAAAAACTGTTTGTTACACGGATCGATTTATGGGTGAAATTGTTATCTAAAATTACCAGTGAATCCAATTTCAAGCTACCGATCACTAGAATCACGCGTAATAATTGGTGATTATTTGTTGTTGTAATTGGACTTGTTGAAATGAAGATCGAGTTAAGATTCGAATGAGTTTTTTCGAAATGGCGTTCGATAATCCGTTTAGAATCGTAATTGTGCGCTGTATTGGAAAAATATTTGTCATTTCGATTCGATTTTTCCCCGTATATCGTCGATAGATATCAGTTATTACATTCCGGTGATCAGTGATCGTTTTAATAAGTTTTCCGGGATAACTTTGAGAAATATTTTATTTAGCTTTTAATGATGGTTTATTTAATTTTTTCCATATTACACCAACAATGTGGTTAATTAATCTCCTTCATAAAAAACTAGCTTTGTAATGTTGGCAAATACAAGCAATTTTTTTAATTATCTATTGTTATAGTGGAGTTATTTTTGTACCTCTCTTATTAGAGAGAAATTGAACTTTGAACGGCTTTTTTTGATATTATCAACCACTACCGGTTCTATTTACGAGTTGTATGAATAATTTAAATTTACTGTAAATGGGGTGGGTTGAGTGATCCGTTAATTTTGCGAAATAACCGTTAATTACTTAATAGAATTAGTACCTTTAGGTTCACCTTAGTTTAATTGTGTGTACATGTGTTGCGTACAATAAAGCTTAATGCCGAATTTAATACATATTGAATTCATAAATAGAATAGGATTCAACCTCAATATATCCCTTAGACTTGGTAATTAGTGCGTGCTCTTGCATTATTTTAGAAATTCATCAATGCAATGATTACGCCGCTAGCGGCTATTAAGTTCCACTAATGAGGCTGCTGTATTCTAAACCAGTACTCTTCAACACTTCCTCCCACACTACCATTACTCTACCATTATATCGCACACATATATACACTTTTATATCTGTTATATCTCTATTTTTATAGTCATCTAGAAAACTCCTACTCGTACTGTTACAACTCTACAATTCTGATTGTAATCTTAGATGATGATGATAATGCACGAGGATTTCGCTACTGAACTCTTTAGTTAACCAGTCAGTTGAATAATTTCAAAGGACTTTCATTAGTGGGGATTTTTCTTAGGTTGGCTACAATACAACGACAACATCTCAAATTTCACACACGGTTCTCTTAAACGAAACAAAAAACAACAACTCGTCTAATTTTGACTGTAAATACAAATCAATAAAGCTTGCAATATTGAAAATTAACGTAGAAAATAACGGATAAAATCCGGAGTAAAACGGGAGAATAGAGGGTAGCAACAATTCATGCATGAACTGATTCCAGTCGCTGACTTAAAAGATTTCCAGCTTTAAAACTGAACGGGCTTAATTGTTAATATTAGTCGAAAAAATTCCATTATTTCCAATACACTTTTTTTGTTTGAGTGTTGCGTGTCGGCATTAAATCGGAAGCTTAAATTGTCCTTTTTCGTTTAATCTATGCTAGTAGATTTACATAATAATTTAACTGGAATTTGAATTAATACATTTTTGTATGTGTAATCAGTAGATTACGACTAGCAGAAATCATAAAAAATCGTTTGAACGAGTAGAATCGATATTTATCATTGGATCAAAAAATGGTGGATGCGCCGGGCGAGGCGCTACTACAAAAATTTTTATCCTATATTAATGATTCGCTATTATCCGAATTCTGGGAAAAATTGGCTAAAAACTGGCTTAATCTAGAGTTAGTATTTTTTTATAACTGTAGGGCAAGCTAATTTTTTGCATAGAAAATCAACCGGATCACTTTGTAGCTGATTATTGAATATATGTAGGTAAACTACAAAAAGTACAATCGAAATTTCCATTCCTTGTACGCAACAAAATAAAAAATATTCGTTAATTATCACCTGTAACGCACGATACACGTTCATTTTCCGGCCGCCACACTTGTGTCTATATTTGAAATTTAATACCAATTAAATTTTATAATTAAATATGGCGCCGATGTGTGAAAATTCGAGGAATTAATTTTTCCATCAGTGTCATTAATCATTCGAGAGACAGAAATAATAATAAAAAAATTGTACAACACCGACCGGTTTACGTGTTAACCTTTATTAATTAAAATTTCCACCGAGGGGAATTCGTAGAATTTGGAAAACTGTACGAATTGTAAACAGAAATACAACTTCAAAGCCATAATAAACACTTGTAGCCGTATCACTGTTGTGTTTGTTACAATAAATGGAAATAAAGAGTATACGTCCCTGGTGATTTAGAGGTGTTATGTCCAGTCCTTCCTTTATTTATAGCCGTAGAGTAACCGTTCTAAGAAGTCGAACAGGAATTTGCAAAATTCAACATTAAATTCTTGAAATTTCCAAATCTACAAGAGACTCAATTTATTTAAACTGCCCAACGTAACCAACAATTTGTATTGAATTACAAACAAATATAACGCTCACTTTTATTCTGATTTTAATGAAATATCATTCCATAGAAGCCAGTAGTTTTAATTATAACCGAAGCTTTGTTTAAAACCATTCTACCGGTTTAAGGCTTTTTTATTTTCGTTAAAATTCAAAAGACGTATTGTTGCCGGAGAGAGACTAAAAAAAAGCGTAACACAACGAACAAAAATATCAAAAATTCTATTAATTTGTAACGAAAAACAAACCAACACGTAACGTACTTTGTTTCTATTTACCTGTTCCATTTTAAATAAAGAAAATTTACATTGCCGGCAAATTGAATCAACGTACCTGAAGGGGAAAACAATTCCGTATGACATTTACACGATGAATGACCTATAAGGAACAACAGTCGAGTTTATTAATTGTATTTAAAAGTGGGAAATTCTGGACAAATAGAAATAAATAAAGTTGAATTAGCCTCCGTCTATTGTTGAATTTTTATTGAAATAGCAATAGGGGGCAGTTTAATTCAGAAAACACACCCAGTTTGTGCACGCAGTCTAAATTATTCACTTATACGTTGAAAGGTGCATTAATATAATTAGATTAAAATATTTACAAGACAATAGAAATTCTATCGATTTTGTAATTCAATTAATACAAAACATACCTTCTGAGGCGTTTTTTTGAGGAGAAATCGCAAAATAACGCAAACAGCAATTTAGAATCACATATATGTAAATATGTTTGAATAACGCGAATAAATATACCAGGCTACCAACATTTATAGCTACCAATAAAACATTCCCAATGGTTTAATATATTTCCATCGCCTAGTGTGTTTACTGCCTTATTCCCTCTCTTAACAACTATCAATCTAAGCAAATGTTTCGCTTTACTGCCGAACATTCTGCACATCTCTAGAAATTGTTCTTGTAATTGATCAAAGAATAGAAAATTCGAACATAATCACGGAAAAAATACGAGAAAATATCCTTAATTAGCCGCATTTCTTCTTCGTTTATGTCGTTTTTGTTGCCCGGACCAGATCAAGATGTTATCAAATGGGCAACGTACAATTCTCTAAATAGTTCCAAGTTTTATATCTATAAAGTTTCATCCCTAGAACACTTATCCCTACAGTATGTGACAACGAAAGGAAATATTATATTTACCACTTATCCGACCCGTTTTTTGCTCCTCTTGTTGTATCGGATAGTTTCCGTTTACCCAACACATATATTAAAGGGAGTAACATAATATTTTATTTGATAAAAAATTCTATACGGACGTCTGCAGAGAATCAATCTATCAATTTTCGATTTATTTACGTCAAGTACTTGAATTATATATCGATATAGTTGATGGTAAGATGCATAGCGTTACGACTAGACAATAATCGATGAAGTCGATTCTAGATAAAAAAATACCAAAAAAATTCGATTCTTGAAAGGAACATGAACGTGAAAATCTTCTTTAATACTGTTGAAAAATGGAAATTTTGTGTAAATATGAATATGAATCTGGCTGAATAAATCTGGTGATTAAAATAAAAACAACCACTTGAGTATTATTTCTCATTACCGGGCCCTATCATTAGAATTTCGTTTCTCCTCAACGATCTCTACAAAGAGTTTAGAGATGAAACAGTCGAGCGACATCTTAAACATTCAAGCTGCTTTAACGCATTTTTTCTGAGACGGTTTCCGGTGCTTGACAGCCAAGCTCGAGCAAATGCTGCAAAGCATTTCAAGTTTTTTTAATAATGAAATACATTTTCCATAAAAGTCGCATCAAAAGCTCATAACGGGTGGTCCATTCGAAAGTAGGAAGCTCAGAAATATTTTAGCAAAAGCGAAACTCCGTAGATCATCGGAAGATCGATCAAAAAACCCTTTCTTGGGCAATATCACGATTTTCAGCCATGATTGCTCAAAATACTGTGGGAAAAGAATCTTGGGTCGATTCACGAAAATCGTAATATCGTGCAAAAGGTATTTTTTGATTAACAATAAGTTTCCGATGAGTTCCGGGGCGCTTAACAGATCATCAGAATCTTTTATTTGATAGTTTGCCCTCCATATGATCTGATATATTGTTCAAAATTAATATAATTAAGAAGTTAGTTTGGTTGTTCTAACACTGAGAAGCTCAGATATCGTAGAAATTGATTAAACTTAAAACGACAAAATCCGGACATTCTAACATTGAATATAACAGACAATTTCTAATAAAAGTGCAATAAAATTTTTAATCAATACGCTTAAATCACATGTAATGCAGCTATCATGTATAAGATCACAAATTTATCTTTCAACAATCAAAAGAATCAATTTAAAAGTTTCTAATATCAAAAGATCGAGCAACAATAAAGCATGAAATAGGTGTATTGTTTTTTAATGGCCAAATAGAATTGACTGAAAAGTCGAGGAATTGTCTTTTATGCTCCTTGAATCGTTATCTTGCTATTGGGAGGTGAATTTTTCAATTTAGCCCAACATATTAGAATAAAGAGATAATGAAACGCATTAAAGTTCAGCTAGGCCAATAAATATGGGGATTACAAAAGAATTATTTTGCCGCTTATGTTGTACAATTAAATAGAAGGTAAGAAGATTTAAGAAGAAACGATGAGATATCACAAACAATTAATAATAAACGGATAATGGAGTATGATAAAAGAAAAAAAATGAAGCTACAAGGATAAAAAGGAATAAAAGAAATTTTTAATTAATTCGTCTGTACCGAAATACGACATGAAAATCTAATTATCTGCATTTCAATAGAAAACTTTTCTACTAGCGAATGCAAATTGGAGTGCTAATTAATTAGATAGGTAATAACGAAAATTCCCCGTCACCTTCAAATCGTACATTCCGCAATAAAGAATCATTGAAATATTCGATTATTATTCGCACTATTGAATGATGATGAATTTTTTTAATGTGGAACAATTTACAGCTTTTAAACGGACAATTTTCTAGGAACAACTCCCGGGAAATGTTGACGAGAATCCTAAAAGCGTGACCTATGATGGGAGGTGTATGGAAGGCTTGCTCTCTTTCACTCAACCACCACCACTGCTACCACCGCCATGACTCGTTACCAACATCGATTTCTTTAAAAATGCAATGCACCTCTAATTACTGAAAGCTGGTCAAGCTGCGCACTCGCAGATGGGATTTTTTCTAGTTTTCCAAACAATAATTTTTCTATGGACATTATCGAAAACGTCCACTGGCCGGAATTTACTGTGGCAGATAAACCCATTTTTTTATGAATTGAAAATAAAAATATTTCGCTACTAAATAGGATGAAGATAATGATTCGTGACAGCAGTCTGAGTACGATATTCGATTTCACGCTAAAGAAATCTCATTGTTCGTAACGAGTTTATGAATTTTATTTAGCTTGAAGACGCGACAAGTTTTAAATACGTTTCCAGTCGAAAAATAATGAAGACGAAAAAATTTGAGGGTATGCAAATATGCATGATTTCGTTCGACGTCCTCTAATGAAACCAAAATTCCGCTGTATTCTGTGTTTAGAATTAATTTCATTACAACTTTAGTGTAGTTCAACTATTTATAATGTATGTATAGCTGAAGAAAAAGGGACAACAAAACAAAATCTACCCGTTTTGTTCTTGTCGAATAATTTATACAAAAGTTTAGAGAACTAGAGTTACCAAAAAATCTACACATTAAATCATATTTATAATTAATGAATTTTCAAATGGAATCCACTTAGGTTGAAAGAATCTATAAAATATTAACAAATTACTAGGCTGCTCTAACACAAAAGTTGTGCACAGTGTGCAACTCTAAACAGAATCGAGGCGGAATTAAAACTAAATTAATAATTAACGAAAGAAGTTACAAGAGTCAGTCATTTTAGACAGAGCCGTAAACAACGTACAAGATAGAAAGTTTATTCAGGCGGAAAACGATGAAATTTTAAGCGATATTTCGAAAAACTTGGCCACCATTACAGGCACTAAAATAATCATATTGACTCCAAACAACCAAACATTCTTCGTGTGGGTAATCGATTGGTGAAAATCGCGACACTGCCCGAAAGAAACGCGTTTTAGCCGATTTGAGCTACACAATCCAAATTTTGCTAAAATCCTCCCTTAAGACCTCTCAAAGCATTTTCCGAATCGCCCGCAACTAATCGGATTTATTTTTAAACTGGACGCTTTTGAATGCTTCATAATTGATATGGCCGGTGTACTTTTTTGTAGCCCATTTCGCTTGACCTATTATTTCGGATTAAAAGTTCGGTTATAGTGTCAAACTTCGGATATCAAGTTGGGTCGTTAATTTAAGTTTCCTTAATGAGAATGTAAAAGTTAAAGTTTTAAAACTTGCCCGACTTGCTACTTTAACGCTATACTGTCGTATCAATATCGTTGCATGAATATTGCATCAATGATTTGAAGTGAACCAAACTAAGTCACCATGGGACGACTATATCGGCCAAATACACTTTACGAATTTGCAGCATTGGGGAAATAACCAGTAATTCAATTCCATTAGCAACAGAATTTATAAATAATATTGTAATTATAAGAAATGTTAGAAAATAGATGAATTTTTGATATTGACGTTTTGTAGTCTTCTTTTTTGCTGTTTTGAATCTTGAAGCTCGTTATTATAACGTTGATAAAGACGTAAGGTTGCTTGGAAATTGCACGAAATTACAACGTAACTAATCACCACATTATTGAAGGGAATAAATTGTTAATTTCACTTGCAGAATTTCTGTTATATAATGACAGACAGTAGGTCTATTGATCTAAATTAAGTCACGTACACTCACCTGAAAGCAAGACTAGAACGTTTAAACGCTTTAAGTCGGTCGAATCGATTTATATATTCGGTTGAAAAGCCCGTAAATCTCCACAACATAGACCCAATAGTTTCTAAATGATCTATCAATTAGAGACTTACCTATCTAATCGTTTCGGTATAATCCTTACAAGAATTGATGAAAACGTACAAATTGGCGCGCTAGTAACAACATTTATGGGATTTAAACGATAAATAAAACTAACGAACCGAAATACTGCTAGTTTATGTTAAATATAAACTTCACAATTGAAAATCCTCGATACGTAAGATGTAATCGATTGATTTTTGTTACGCAACGGCAACGACCTGTCAAGAGTTGTGATAAAACAACCCTTATTCAAGTTCACACAAGATTAACTAAAATCAATTACAACCACTATTTTATGATATAATCAATCAATAAAATAATTTTCAACTAAAACACTCGCCTGTCTCCCAAATCCCCATCCTGTATCGATTTGTAATAGCAGACGATGCGAAATCATTAGCGAAAATCTCAGCCAGCTACACAAGAGTCATTGATACCACACACAATAATCGGTGATGAGGGGCAATTATGTTGAATAATTCACCCTATTGGACAGCGCCAGACACCACAGTATTGTCTACTAACCTTTGGTGGGTAATTGAAACCGACCTTGTCCGAAAATTTGTTTTTTACCCCAAACTAATTAAAGTGGAGCGGGATTTCGGGAGAATCTTGAAAGAAATTTCCAAGGGTTCAATTGAGAAAGTTTGAATTCTATTTAGATATGTGGGATTTCAATAATATTGTGAATATTACAAACGTCTCGTGGAAATTCAGAAATCCACTTTTGATCCAACTAAATCGGATTCAACAGGAACGGTTTTGTCGAATCGGAGATATCGCTATTGAATTACAGACGAACCTAATTAAAATTTTCAATTAGAATCCGATTTTTTGAGAAATTCGCCTGCTTTCAATTCGGAGATTACTGAATTTTTTCGACTAAAATCAAACAACATTCGTCATTATTTTGTCAATACATAAACTGATCATCGTTTGTTATATCAAACCTACCCCGGTTCGTAAACATAATAACATAAATACTCATTATGCATTGAATAACAAGGTGTATTAACTATAAAACGGCTTGCCTGTTCCAATAAGATAACGTTGATTTTTTCTAAAAAAAAGACATGTTTATCCGTTATTACAAAATTTCCTCATCCCTATAAGCTTCCAGTTTTCTTATAGACAACGTTTATTAGCAAAAAACTTTAAAAAGCTGCCTTTTAATATTTCTTCTTCGAAATAATCCGGCACGAAGACAGCAAAAATACGATAATTATTTCGCGAAAATATCTCTTTTCATACACAAAATAACAACTGTCGGAAAATTTTATATTTCGTATTCTGCAACTTACAAGTGACACTAAAAGATGAAATATACGTTGACATTGTACACGTATTTATCTCACTCAAGTCTGTACTAAATTCTAAATTGCTTTCAAAATGCAGGGGTGGAGGTAAAATAATAATAAAGAAAGAAACGAATAAAGAAATACGAAATTAACCAGGAAATAAAAACAACGGAAATTGCGGAAATTCTATTTTATAAATTCAAAGATAAAAGTGATACAATTTCTAGACCGTAATCGATTACTTTTCTAATTAATTTCTTTGGAAATTACGAAAAATTAAAACAAATTCATAGAATATTTAATCCTAGTGGAATGTTTCAAATCACGATCTATTGAAAGTCATCGAGTTCCAAATGGGGACTAATAAATTATTGATTTGACTCGTAATTTCGTTTGAATATTCATTTTTTGTTTAATAGAACGATCAAATTTGAGTCGACAATCTTTCTAACAAGGCGAAATTGGGAATTCTAAATTAAATTGCTGCTCCTTAAATCAAGACCGTTGCAAATAAAAGAATATATGCTGCCGTGAGTTATATCAATGGTGAAGAATCGTTTGTTCGCTTGAAAGATTTCTTTTTTTTAATGGAAATTTTTCACAAAAGAGACAGAATTTATTGCAATTGTCACAAGTATATGTCGTGTATTCATAGAAAGATAATTGGAACAAAATAGAAGTTTTATTTATTGCAGTATTTGTAATATTTGCATCGAAGGCCCTACTAACAACACAATAGATGAATATTTTTGAGATTTATTACAAGGAAACAAGACAAAATTGTGTTTCTTCTCTATCGATATGAATTTGCTTGATTTGAGAATAGAATAGAATCGAATATAGAATAAACAATCAAGAAAATTCGTAGTGAAGAAGCTATTTTAGTGGCCTGTCAGTAGAGAAAATTCCACAAAAGGTAGTAAAAGTTATACGGTAAAGTTTCGTTACAAATACTCAAAATGACAGTTTTGAATTATTCATAAAATTGCAGAATTTCCCCCTAACGAAAGAATTCTTTGATTTGACAGTTGTCTAAGGATCGTGTTTATTTATGAGACAATTCTAGAGTTGATAAGCTCAATTCTGATAGAAAGTTTGACTTATTGTAATTCAACAACGAAAATCAATTAAACAGAGCTTTTTATAAATTCAAAAAAATAGTCGAATTTAAAGCTCCCATTGTGACCATTCAGAACTATTCGAAAAATATTTTAAGCGGCTTGAGAGAACGTTTACGAAAAGTTGAACCTTGTAGCTCACCAGAAATCCGCCAAAAACGCTCTTCCGGAGGACAATAGCGTGTTTTTCATTATCAACAACAAACATAAAACGACCAAGAGTGACTCAAAAATTCTCGTAAAATTGATTTCTTTGGTTTTTAAATTGTGTCCTGAACAAATATGAAAATTACTTCCGATAATGAACATGAGCCTCCTCTGAGTCGTTTACTATTTTCAATTTGATAAGAGACCCACTTTCCGATAAGCTACAAGATCTAGCTTTTGGTAAAACGTTCTCTAGCGATTTCTCTATAAATTCTCAAAATATTTCTCAAAACACTCCTCAACGAATAGGAGTAATGTTCAAATATTCTACGTTATTCGCCAATAAGTGGCGAGTAATTCGAAAAATATGGGTAAATTTTGAACTTGGCAGCTCATTTAAAACAGACTAATTGCGTCAAATGACTCACAATAACTCAAAGGAGCTCTCCACATACTTAAAAAAAAACTCTATTGCTTTCTAGAACAAACGCGAAATAATCCTACCCGAAAAAATCATTTTCTGACCAACTTGCTGAGCTAAGAGATTCAAGTTTTGCTCTAATAATCTTTAGAGCACCTGCTTGCGAATTGAGTCACCTGCATCCCTTAGGATTTGAATTTTGCGTAATTTTCCCAGTGCCAGAAGTTAAAAATACATCACCTTATTTGCTAAGATTGTGATCTGTTGACTGGAAAGAGTTTAGTAATAATAATAATAATAAAATTGTTAAAGTTAGCGTGATTTAATCTTCAATATTGCAACACCTCTAGGCGATCTCTTAAACTCCTCTAATTGTAAAGCTGTGTCTGAATACAAACATTAGAACGGAAACTTCACTCGAATATCAACATCTTTAGTTGTAGTACGGACTTTGTGGAAATACCCTTTTTATTGATTGATGCTCTAAACAATAGTTTCTGATAATTTTATTTTAACTTATTGTTTGTGGTTTCTGTGTTTTTTTCTAACAAAACCAATACAGATATAGAATCAGTCGTACTTTTACTGTTTTTGACAGTTTCATCTCTAAAAACTTCCTATAAACAAACTTGACAGGCCTTTGAACCACAGTCACTACCAATCATCAATAAGCAAACAAATATGGGCTTTGAGTTTTTAAAATAATCACCGGAGAGTTCTTAACTGTCAAAACCACAATTTCTAAATATTATCCGGTATACTATTAATGAGAATTTCCGATTGAAATTCATTGATAAACGGATAAAATTTCAACAAATACTTGACCGATAGAATCCTAAATTCTCAATTAATCAAACAATATCTTGAAGATCTCGAGTGAGATGCGAGTTCACCGGTAA
This sequence comes from Mylabris phalerata, assembly GCA_020740385.1. Classification (NCBI taxonomy): domain Eukaryota; kingdom Metazoa; phylum Arthropoda; class Insecta; order Coleoptera; family Meloidae; genus Mylabris; species Mylabris phalerata. Next base: position 1,645,974 of record JAJEOX010000222.1, read on the forward strand.
ATAAATGACAATGAATGGAAATTCTCGACGGGAATTGTCGCTGGAAGGTATGCAATATCTAACTAGTACTATGTCCACGTAACTCCAGTTAAATGGCATGAAAGCTCGCTATATCCGTGGGAAATTTCCCATAAATTCTTGTAATAATGGAAAGTAATCAAAATAGAATTCTATAGGAGATATTGCATGCATGTATGTAATTAAAAATAAATAAAAAACTCGATTTATGACAACAATTTTAGATTGAAGTTGGAAAAATACAAACAGCTTTTTCCACTGACATCGACAAATTCAACAGTACTGCAATACGGCCAAGAATGCAGTTCGATTTTGGTCAATATTTGATGGACGATTAACGGCATAAATCAGTTGTATGTAAAACATGAAAATCGCTTGAATTGCCACCATTGATCGGAGTTTTAAAACAAATTTTCTATTTTTATAAATGATATAAATCTAGAGATTCTGTACTGTTACAGCTATAATTTTCAAACAAAATCATAACATAAATCAACTGCAAAATAACCAAAAACGTACAATATAACAATTGTGAAACAAATTCGAATCCACACACGCCTAAATACTGTTAATTATCGACTCCATTACACTTAGTTCATTAAATCTTTGAATAAATACAGTTTAAATTAACACAATTCCGATATTAACGTTCCATTTGTGACATTCGAGACAAACTGCAGAACACATTAGGGAGATGACTGATTTTTTTAAGAGTTGTTGTTGAGAACAACGCAACCGTTTTCTTGTTGAATTTCTATTTACTCGTTTTTGTCTCTTTTAGTCAATAAACGTGCAAGATAATAGAAAAACAAGATTGCCTTCAATTGAAAATCTCAAACTGATTTTCTTGTTATTGTTGATGTTGTCTTAACTTTATTTTTTTTGTTGTTATTCCTCTGTTTACAGTATGGAGCGGTGGATTAGATTTACAAGGACCATTATTCCTACATGAACCACCACATAGAATCGAATTTAGCAACAGTTCAGGTGGTAAAATTGATTGTACAGGCCAGGGAAGTCCACTGCCTGAAATTGAATGGATCCTAGCTGATGGTTCTGTCGTACATCAGGTAATACCAGCTATAAATATTCGTATTTTTATTCTTATAACGATTGAATGAATTCTGTATAAAATAACACAACCCAGAGCTATTATTCTGATTTTATTCCCATGATAAACGAGTCATTGTTAAAATTTAAAACACGAGTATCTTATTATTCAAAATAGTAAAACTATAGTGTAATAATTAGTTCAAAGTTAGCTTATTAAATGGTCAATATCGAAGTTGCTTGTACGATTAAATGGAAACTTAAACTAAACTTGAAATTAGATCGAAATAGAGCTTATAAGGAATTGAAAACTGGTACGAAATGAGAGACGTGTACGTTTTTATGCCTTTTTCCCAGTTAATTCCATCAGTGGAGGTCTTTAAATATTCTGATTTCTTAGAGACATGGGGTGATAATTTTTCCATTATTGTTGTACAGAGACGTTTAAAAATTAATTAAATTGGTGCCACTTTTAACAGCCAAAGTCCAACTAAATACAAAATATTTTCCCTTGGAAAAATCGATTTTTTGCGCAAATAAAAGTCTAAACGGTTGCGAATATAAAGAAAACTCAGCATTTAAAATCCCCAATTACGAATTTCTTGTATAGAATTTCCTAATAGTAATAAAAAACAGGCAAGTATAGGAGAAATTTCAGAGTTCGCTAATTTGGTATAATGGAGCAGATTTTCCAAGGAAATGGCTAAATTAATAGAATCAAATAGAATTTAAATACGAAATCTACTGAGTTGTTGAAATTTTAGGTCTTTTTTTATTATTTTATAATGTCCTACTTGTAATCGACCGTTTATTTTTAAAATTACCTTCCTTTATTTACTTTCATCGTTATCTTAAAACAATTGTCTTTACTTAAATTCATAACTTCAAAATTTTAACTATCTTTGCTAATTTTTGTGTAATTTTTCGACTTTTTTGAATAAAATAATACATTTTAATCTAAAGTAATTAAAACAGAAAAAATTGTTACTTGAATTATTTAGAAATTCTTCAAACTTAACCACTGGAGTCAGAGTAAGACTGGCACTAATCAAATTTGAAATTGTAAGGTTAGAAATTTAAGGGAATTTGATTGTACCAACGACAAGTAACAAAACTCCCCAGACGTATTTATTTTAAATTTTTAATCCTACAATTTGAAGAATTCATGAATTATTTTGGATACAAGTATCCATTTTAGTTATTCTTGATTAAAATAAGTTACTCTATAAAAAAATGATGTTCTTTATTTTCATTAGACAGAAAATTGGCTTTAATATGGTGCAATCAAATCCTTCAATGTTTCATTGTAATGAACTCGTAGAGTAACCCAACTGTAAAGACTCAAAACCACGAATGACAAATCCACCACTAAACTACAGACTGGAAGAATCAAAATTCAAGCTAATTCTTCCATGTTGTCGTTAATAATTTCCTGTAGGATAATAAACAATACAAATCCTTACATATTGTGGAGTATTTGTAAAATTTATTGTACCAAAAACTTGATTATTGCCCCATTATAATATTTTGTTAATCACAAAGTTGTCGATGTTTTTCGTTACTAAACTAACATAAAAGCTTTTGGAAAGTTTCCGTAATGATAATAGCACCGTCGAAGATGAACGGATTGTCTAACAAACCAACTAACTCAACGATAACAACATCGGACAATTCGGCAAGCTTTCAAAATAGGTCACTGAATTGTCGTCGAATTAACCAACGCTTAATTACCCGAATCTTATCTATTTTTGAATTAAATTTCAAGCATTTGTAATAGATTCGAATTGGGAATAGCCAGAATTAGTCATGAATTGGACCCTAAAAATTTCTGGACTCGTGAAAAGTCTTTGGGTGTGAATTTTAATTCAATTCCCTTTAGTATTACAACAGCCTATAATATTCATCTACAAGCTACTCGAATTGAGAATAGCATGTTTTGAATATTCATTCATACTCACAGATTTCGTCAAGCGGTAAAAATAAAGTATGCCCACAAAGGGAGCGTGGAAACGGCATTAATATTAATCAAAATTGTTAACAATATTTAAAATTTCTCACTGAAAAACTGATTCCAAATTTACATAGATTGAAAGGTCTTGCAGATCAAAATGAAGAGCATTTGATAAGTACAATTTGTAGTTCATTAATTAATTGGCAAAATTCATAATTCACTGGGAATTACTGAAAAACCACTCTAATCTGACAATTTTTAGTGATAAACTGTTCATTTATCGATCTCACAGGGCAAATTTTCCCGTTTTTCAGTTGTCAGTAAGAAAAACAATTTTTCAGGATCTTTCAGATTTTCTAGTCATTCTTGATCGTTTTGCGCGCGTATTCGATTGGTGAAACTCGCAACATTCAGATTAAAGCGATTTTTCGACAATTCTATTAAGCTACGAGGTCCTAATTTCGTTAACATGTTCTCTAAAGATTTCTGTACAAATCGATGAAAAATTTTTCAAATCATCCGTTATTTAAATATGACTGGATTACAAATCAATTTACAATAATTAAAGCCTGATGTTAATGTTTTTAATGATTCGCTTTATTTTACAATAATTTTATGCATGGAAGTCATTTATTTAGTTAAAATATTCAGCACATACGTGGCTCTAATAGAAACATCAATCTCGAAAAAAATCAAGCAAAATGTTTATTTATAAGACGTTAATTGAAATTTGATGTACAGCGATTTTAATAAACCCAAGGAAATTCATAAATGTAAATTTGTATGTGTATGACGATTTTATAATTTTCGATCAATTATATTGAGTATTCTTTTAAGGTGCCCGAATTGCGGCTTCTATTCCCGAATGGTACTCTGGTATTTCCGCCATTTCCCAGCGAACGATACCGGCATGATGTCCATGCAGCACTCTACAGGTGCAAGTTGAAAAGTCCATTGGGAACGATAATCAGCCGTGAAGTCCACGTTAAAGCCGGTAAGTTTTCTTTTAAACAACGATATAAACGTTCAACACGATTATTTTTCAATGACACAAACAGTTGGCGATAAATCAAAAAATCCAGTTTCTGAAAATTACAACTTCTGTTCGATTAATTCCAAACTTCCAATTATTTAAAAATAACGAACGTTGGTAATAAATTTAACTAAATATTCAAGTTCATTAAGGAATAAAGTGGTGAAAAGTAGCTGTTGAAAACGATTTTATAAGGTTTGAGCCTTAAAGACAAACCAGATAAAGGGAATGATTGTTGCGGGTTAAACGATTAATTTGGCGTGAAATAGAACAAAACAGCAATGAAATACCGCCCTCAATACTACAACCATTCTAAACAAGAATAACTAAAGTGTATTGTTATAATTATTTATTTCAAACGAATCGAAATCCTCCGACAATGATCTTTTGCACTCTATCTATCAAGAAATCCAATTAAACTAGAAAAATTAATCAAATTGAAACGCTCTAATAAACTTTATCATTGTCAAAATTAATCGTTAGGATAATTCGCTCGATATTTCAACTTATTTTCTCCTTCTTATTTATTGTTGCAAACAGACAAAAAGCGTTTTTGATAAATTCGGCCAAATAAATGGAGTGATTGGAAAGTGTCTTTACAAATGGTGGATGCGCCGGGATGAATCAATCATCAACTCGATAATTATTTTCTTCCCTTTTTTGGGGGGGCCAAATAAAACGAACAAGATTGGAAAATAGAGTAGTAATAAATTTTCGAAAATTCTCCATTCTCAGGTGATTTCCACATGGATTGCCGTTTCTTAGTCTTCTCATTCTACCTTCGTTATTTTCCCCAAACAGACACATCTGCTTACCTGAGAGCTTTTAAATGATATCAATTATTCAAGGGGAAACTCGGGTATATCATTGGTGTAAAATATGTGCATTCCATTTCACTAAACCATTTCTACATAATTGGAAATAGACGTTGTATGTGTACAAATATGAGAATAAATTACGAAAATCTTTCATTGAATATTTACAACAAACAAAATTAAGAAAGTTTTGTAAACATACGATGAATTATTAATGTATAGAAACCATAACAATAACAACGGGTAAATCCTTTCGTATGCCTCTTATTCGCCTTAATATTTCGGCGAGAAACTCCATATAGCACATCTAAAATACGCTGAAAGCTGGATTAAGTTGCTGCGTAATTATTTTCTGAATCTATGGACGTATTAGAGCGTGTAAGATGAATTTCGTTGAATTTTTATTATAAACTTTAATAAATCTCGTAAACTTCTCCAGTCTCATTTATTTTTCTAACAATTTGAACAACACAAACACCACCATTTGAGGAAAAATCAAGAAAGAAACCGATAAATATTGAAATTTGTCACAATAGCTGAACGTTTGATAGAATCGTTTGTGATTTACTGGATAAAATTCCAGTATTTTGTCAAATTGTGTTCGCTATACGTTTCTATAAATAAAACTTAATTGACAACAGTGGAAATGGGTGAGAGTTTTCTGGTTTTTTTTTTGTTGGGAAACCATTAAATTTCAACAAGACAATCGTGTTCCTGTTAATTAACAAAAAAACCAACTGTAAGTAAAAAGGGCGCTTCTAAATATAGCCCCGTCAGAAGAGAATGTTTGTTGATTTAAATAATCGAACGGTTATTTAAAATTGTGAAACCAAAGTGTGTGGAAAATGTGGTAATACTACCACAATTCACACTGATTTATCTTACAGCCAATAAATGTGGATGATTTTTTAATTGGTAGGTACGTTAAATTTACGTTTACAACAACAGATTATTCACGCCGATTAGTTTTTATGGTGATTTCATTCTCGAACCTTCTATGGTTTTCAATTTTAGTCAAAATAATACCCGTCAATAAAACAAGGGTTGTAAATATACCGAATTTTGCTTATTTTTCCAAGTTATTGACGTTTACTACCGGCTCTTATGTTCACTAAAATTTGATCCCAACTCAACCTTTGTGCGAGCCGAAATCTTCAAGTTTAGCCGAATGTTTATTCAAAATTGTTCTCCTTACAGTAATCGAAATAGACGATCAATTTTAACTGATAGAAGGAAGCTTAAAGTTCAATTGGTTGTAACGATTCAACACAGTATTGAATTGAATCCTGAATTAATTATTTAAGTAGCGTGGAAATTTGAATTGAGCGCCTTTCAATTAAGCGAGTTGGTAAACTTGAATCACCAAACTTCCTGCTGTTACTCCATTTCTAACCTTAACAATTTTAATTAACGTTTCCCTTAATCATGTTTCTGTTCGATTTTTGAGAGAATCTCTATTTAGTCATTTTCTAAAACAATCTACAAGTTGTAAATATTCAAAATATTGCACAAAAACGCTCCAACAGGGTTAAAAATGCGCGATTTTAAGATTTATAGGTTAGAAATTATGCAGATACATCAATCAACTTCCAGAAGAGCGCGCAATTCAAATTTTCATTCTAATCAATAGAAATACCTCCTATATACAAGTAAAATCAAGCACTTCAAGTAAATCTGTGACAATAGTTAAAAGGAATATTCTCCTTATAATTGGGCTCCATAATTCAAATCCCGCTGTTTTCAACAATATTAGAGACGACATAGTTTAATCAATAATGTGTTTTACAGTTGTGAAACAAAAGTATGACGTTCAAGTCCATGATGAATATGTGATAGCCGGCAATACGGCTGTTTTAAAATGTAAGATACCAAACTATGTTGCTGAATATGTAATGGTAACATCCTGGATACAAGATGAAACTATCAATATTTACCCAAATACGGATATTGGTGGTAAATATGTTGTGCTTAGTAACGGTGATCTTTACATAAGTAATGCCGGACCTGGTGACGGTTACAAGAATTACGCTTGCCGTACTGTACATCGATTGACCGGTTAGTCTTTAAATTCTCAATTCACGGATAGTTCTATTGATTTTGTGTGATAACAGGTGAAGTCCAAACTAGCACCTATCCTGGTAGAATTATTGTAACTGAAGCAAAAGGTAACGTTCAGCCGCGTATCAGCGTTGATAAATACAACGCGCGTCGGGTGGTATTAGGCGAGGATGTAACATTGCCATGTGTTGCACAAGGATATCCAGTTCCTGGTTATTATTGGAAACGAGAGCTACAAGGACAAAGCGTACCTGTTGCATTAGGTGAACGTTTGACTATTCTATCTGCCGGTCTATTACGAATATCTAAAGTAAGTCTTTATTGGTGTTGTAAAAATTTTATTTTAAATGAATATTTAATAGGTACGACTTGAAGATAGGGGTGTGTATGTTTGTTTCGCTAACAATTCAGCTGGTGAGGAGAGTGTTCGTGTTACATTAGAAATAACAGCACCGTTGTCTGCACATGTTCAACCACAAGTTCAAGTCGTTGATGTTGGTAAAGAGGCGAGCTTTCAATGTATTGTCAACGGTTACCCCATTTCACAAGTCAGTTGGATGCATAATGGTTAGTAATAATTAAGAGTTTGTTAGTTATACGTTTAGTATGTAAGTATAAAACTTACTGTCTTAATATTCAACTAATGAACTTGTGTATAGAACGTGCGTTGAAACTTTGGCTGTTGTTGAGTAGCTTGTTTCACGTTTAGTATTGCAACAAGACGGATTCCTAATGAAATTAAAAGAAATCGAGTATTATTTGTTTAAAACAATAACATTAAACAGATAAAACAACAGAAACGACACGGGCAATATTTTTATGGCCACTCGGGAGTTATAAAAGATGTAAAGAGACTAAAGATAAGTGAGAATGTCCATTTACCAGACAAAGCCCTATATTAAACTAAGAATTTTTATTGCCCCTTATTCGTAACAATTCCCCTTTATTACACTAAATTAAAATTGCTTTTTCTTTATTGTAAAATATATTTTCATTATTGAACGAATTTATTGGAAAACGTGCCTCTTTCAACGCTCCAGGTAAGCCAGTTGCTCCGGACAACCGTGTCGAAGTAATGGCCGTCCCGCCGAGACTTACAATCCGTCAACTATCCAAAGACGATAAAGGCATGTACCAATGTGTAGTTAGCAATAATTGGGATCAAGCTCAAGCAACAGCTGAGTTAGATATGGGCGATGCTGGTCCGGAATTAATTTATTGGTTCTCTGAACAAACACTCCAACCAGGCCCGATGGTATCATTGAAATGTGTAGCTAATGGTAATCCACCACCGCAATTTACATGGACATTAGACGGTTTCCCTATACCGGATCATCCACGTTTCCTTGTTGGACAATATGTAACTGTACAAGATGATGTTATCAGTCATGTGAATATAACAAATATTAAAGCGGAAGATGGTGGTGAATATACGTGTACAGCACATAATAGCGTTGGAAAGATATCGCATAGTGCACGTGTTAATGTTTATGGTCTACCATTTATTAGAGAAATGCCAAAAATTACAGCCGTGGCTGGGAATAGTTTAATTATTAAATGTCCAGTTGCTGGTTATCCGATTGAAACGATCACATGGGAACGGGAGGGACAATTATTGCCGATTAATCGAAGACAAAGGGTCTATGCTAACGGTACATTAGTTGTGGAACAGACGCAAAGGAAAGAAGATGAAGGCACTTATACATGTCAGGCACAGAACCGGCAGAAAAACTCGGATAGAAGAAACGTCGAAGTCCAAGTTATCAGTAAGTCTTTCTTCTATATTATCGACAATCATCTATCAAATATAAAAATCAATACTTGGATTAGTGTTAGTATTAGTAGTAGTATTAGTGTTAGTAGTATTAGTGTTAGTGTTAGTAGTAGTATTAGTGTTAGTGTTAGTTTTAAAATTGAACAATTCGATTTTCCATCCAGCAAAATTTAATAAAAGATATTTCCATTTGAAAGACAATTAGGTAAGATTCCGCATTCGAGAAAGACTTTGATATGCGCCTTATAATAACATCCTCATTCTGTCTATTCGGAATATTGCAATTGTTAGAGCAAATTTCGATCGAATACAACAACAAACACGACATTTAATCATTGTTAACATTAACGAACTACACAACCATAAAGCGATTTTGCTTAGTTAGACCTAACATAAAATACAGAAAGCACACATAGACATAATCAATTTATTTATCGTCTACAAGATCAATCTATTTCGAAGACTTGCTTTGTTAACAACACCACCATTCTACTGGAACAGCAAACTGTTTTACATTTAAACCCGACTATAACCGAGTCTTTGAATTTAACAATAATGAGTCAAATTTAGTGCTATCTTTGATCTATGTCGGCGTAATGTTTAACAAAATATGCTAAATAAATCTATTATCGATTTAAGAATTTGCATAAAACAGGAGTTGTCTAATTTGCTACAAAAGAATATCTTAAAGACCCCTAATTTTATTATTCATGTTACTAATGTAGATAATGTAAAATTAGAATAGTTGGAGGAAAAGTCATCGTTTAAATTACACAGAGAGAACGTCCTGTTGTATTTCTCGGACTTTATTTTAATTAACTGAAACGTTACGAACAAAAATTAGATTAATCAAGAAAACGAAAGTCTGGAAAGTGTGTTCGTTAATAATTGTCCATCATCTGCCACTTGAACCGAACAAGGGTGCCCATGGGAAACATCTTGCACAATAAAATTACCGGATCTTTGCTAATAAAAATTTCTATCCCTTCTGAATATTTAATTAAAGATAATTTACGATGAAATTAAATACGAAATGTTATATTTTAGTCTAAATTGAAAATTATTTTCAATTACAACAAATCGTACAATTCACAATGAACGTTCCTAAATCGGATAACTTTTTGTGCAATATATGAAGATTTTCAGTTAGGACCGGTCCCCAAATCTAATAAAAATAAAATACTTATGTATATGAAATTTTATGCCGAGATAGTCAGTTCCCTTGCTCGACTTACAGCAATTTCAGTAAATCACTTTGATCGGAAGCTTTAGCTTAGGTCATTCCGGAAACTTTCCTAAACTCAGTAAACTAACAAGATAGACAGAAATGTAGCTGGACTTTATACCCAAGCGTATACTAAAGAAGAATACAATTTGCATTTTACAAACATTTACTTTCCATTTTCTCTATAAATGTGATGCATTTAAATTCTAATTTTCGATTATATTCAGTTCCACCGAAAATTCTACCAATAAATCCAATGACGGATCTATTGCGTGAGGGTATGCGTGCTGCGATAACATGTCAAATTATGGAAGGCGATCTACCAATAACGTTCCGTTGGGAGCGTAATGGTAGAGTTGTCTCAAATAATGCCGCACTGGGTACAATAATTCGACGAATCGATGAATTCTCATCATCTTTGATTATCGATCAAGTAACATCCGCACATAGCGGAAATTATACGTGCATTGCAAGCAATGTCGCCGGTTCGGAAAAGTTTGTCGTTCCTTTAACAGTAAATGGTAATTTATTTGCAAGATAACAAAATTCAATTTTATTAAATTGGAATAAATATTGAAATATAGTTCCGCCTAAATGGACTGTTGAGCCGTCAGATTCGAATGTTGCTGCTGGTCAGGAGACGATCCTCCATTGTCAGGCTGAAGGCTATCCGAAACCTGTCATAACATGGAAGAAGGCTGTCGGTAAAAATACCGTTGTATGAGATGATAAATAATAGAAAATGAGTTTTGATGGAATTTTCTAGATGAACAACCAGGTGAATACAAGGATTTTCTATTTGAACCGCACGTACAACAATATCAGAACGGATCAGTCAGTTTTAATCACGTTTCAAAAGAGAATGAAGGTCAATATTTGTGCGAAGCTAAAAATAACATTGGTGCTGGCGTTAGTAAAGTAATCTTCTTAAAAGTCAACGGTAAGTCCAATATTTATCCTGGTAACCCTATCAAACCTTGTTGTTTAAAAATTCATTCAGCTCCGGCACACTTTCCACAAAAATCCAAACAAGTACAGGTTGTTAAAGGTGAACAGGCACATTTACAATGTTCGGCATTGGGCGATACACCAATGCAAATTATATGGAAAATCGGTGGCCAACATATAACCAGTGACGATGATCAACGCTATACAATACGTGAACAACAACTGGCTGAAGGGATGGTTTCCGAATTGAATATTGAAAGGACAATACGACAAGACACGGGCATATTTACATGTTCCGCATCGAATATGTACGGTCGTGACGATATGAGCGTACAATTAATTGTACAAGAAATACCAGAACCACCGAGAAATGTCCGTGTTATGGACCAATTGTCACGTTCGATCGGTATCTCATGGACGCAACCATATGCTGGAAATAGCCCAATCACTAATTACATCATACAATACAAACTTGGTTCAGGTTAATCTCTTTACCAATAAACTAACAATATTTTATAACAACTATTTTATAGAATCTTGGCCAAATCAACCGTTGAAAATTACAGTACCGGGAACACAAACTACTACAACTTTACAAAATCTACGACCATCTCAGGCTTATCATATCAGGATTTTGGCTGAAAATCGGCTTGGACTCAGCGATCCTAGCCAAATCGTACAAGTTAGCACCTTAGAAGAAGGTACAAAATCAATTAATTTTTGATTAATTCCCCTAAATGCTTGAAACCGGCAGTACCAAGCGGCGCTCCCGATCGATATACGAGCCGAGGCGAAGAGTTCAACTGAACTGGTGGTAACTTGGGAGCCGCCACCGCGTGAAACTTGGAATGGCAATCTTTTAGGCTACCATATCGGCTACCAACAAATTACCAATGAAGAAACGAACAATATTGCAGACAATTATATTTTTAAAAGTGTTGAAGTTCGGCCGCATTACGGCGGTGAAGCTTTATTGCAAAATTTAGCGAAATACACCACCTATGCGATTATAATTCAGGTAATGTTCAATGTTGGATAAAGTTGGATAAAGCAAATTTGTTGATTTTTGTTTGAAATTTTAAGGCGTACAATAGTCGGGGATCGGGCCCATCTAGTGATCCAGTCACGGCGAGAACTTTAGAAGATGCACCGACTCTGCCACCTGATAACGTACAATGTTCGGTATTAAGCGCTCAAAGTTTACACATATCATGGGAACCTCCACTGCCAGAAGGTCGTAATGGAATTATCCAAGGGTATAAAGTCACGTATCATTCATTAGGCGAATGGTTCGGTGAGTTTTTCGAATCAATTTATCGAATTTAGCGATTACTGTTGTAATATTTTCAAGACAATGATGATCAACAAACTAAAGTTATAAACCAATTACGGACGACTATATCAGGATTAAGAAAATACACGAATTACAGTATAACAGTTTTAGCTTTCACGTCAAGCGGTGATGGTGTTAGATCAGAGCCGATATTTTGCCAGACAGAAGAGGCCGGTAAATACAATTAAGATAGACGAAATTATTGAATTTTTTATAGTCAATTTTTCATCCAGTACCATCCCCACCGGCTGATATTAAAGCCGTCTTCAGTGCTCCTGATAAAGTGCTAGTCTCTTGGCTACCGCCGAAATTCAGTAATGGCCCATTAGTCGGTTATACATTTTATATGAGCCAAATTGAGGATGGTCGTGAAGAAGGTACACATAAACGTGTCCTAACACCGAATACCGAAATGCACGAAATTGCTAAAGTTAAAGACACTGCCACTTTACAATTCTGGGTCACTGCCTCCACTAGAGTACGGAATTTCCATAAGTTTTCCGGCATGATTGATGTTACACTCGAAATTTTTACAGATAGGCGAAGGTGATAGTACACGAATTGTTACATTGAAACCGTCGAAAACCGTTCCTGCTCGTATTGCATCGTTTGGACGCGATATAATAAGTGCCTGGAAGCACGACGTTTATTTACATTGTAAACGTGTCGGTATACCATTTCCTGATGTTGTATGGCATTTAAATGATTTACCATTACAAGCAAGCGGACGTAAAACAATTCTATCGAATGCTACATTGATGATAAAAGAAATACAAAGCGTTGATCAAGCGAATTATTCATGTAGCGTTGAGAATCAATTTGGCAAAGATGAAATAACATATCGTTTAAAAGTATTAGTACCACCGGAAGCTCCAATTCTAAACGTTGTTGAATCGTTCACCGATAGTTTACATTTAAAATGGCAAGATCAGGGTAATGGTGGTTCGCCTATTTTAGGGTATGTTATCAATTATAAGCGTGATCATGGTGATTGGGAAGAATTGCAAATTTCCGCACGTACTGATGAGCATATGTTGAGGAATTTATGGTGCGGTTCTGGTTATTTACTTTATATTACAGCTTTTAATCGAATCGGTACTGGATTACCCTGTGATATCGTTACAGCCCATACAAAAGGCACTGGTATGTAAATTACAGCCATTTTTTAATATAATTCCAAAGATTCGGGTATTGTTACGGCGTTATTTACCAAGACAAAAACTCCATTTATTGCGTTACGGTATAGACTTCAATAGCTTTGACGAGTGGCTTTGTTTCAGATATTCTTTTAATTTAGGATTGAGTATTTAATAAACAATTCCAACTTTCGCTTGGCCTCTTCTTTTAATTTAAGCCAGCGTTATTGAATTTTTGCTCCAGTTACTTTAGTGTTAATTATTAAGGGCAATCGCCGCAATCACTGACGATTCGGTGCGCGCAAATTTCCAGTTTATTCCAAAATTTTCTATTTATTTTCCAGTGGATTTAAATTATTAGCACGGAATTTAAAGAGCATTTAAAGACGGATGCAATGGTGTTTTTTCTTTTTTTGAATTCGTATGCACTTTTGAGTTACAGAAAGAAATGCAAGAGCAATTTTTTATATTTTTCTCAATAATTTGGTCAATATTGCTGATTTTGCAATGAAATTCACAAAGTATAAAGCAAATTGAAAGTGCTTTCCAGATCTGCAAGAAGTTTTCCGATTTCAAGGTGCATGCAATGGTGTTTTTCTATTTTTCTAAATTCGCATGCACCCTTGAGTTACAGCAAGAAATGCAAGAGCAATTTTTTTATTTTCCTTAATAATTTGGTCAATATTGCTGATTTTGCAATGAAATTCACAAAGTATATAGCAAATTGAAAGCGTTTTCCTAATTTGCAAGAAGTTTTCTGATTGCAGTTAGTTTTCTGGAAAATCGACGAAAACCTAGAAATTTCGCTCTCATTTCCTTGGAACAATTTTCTGAGAAATTTTGGAACATTGCTTGGGGATGTCTTGGTGAATATTGCCTTGATCATGCATTTGCTAATCTCTGATTTCTGTTTGTAAAGTTCCTGTAAAACCGAAGCAATCTCAAATGCTAACAATGAATGCAACTGTAGCAACAATATGGTTGGATTCATGGGGTGATGGTGGTTGTGGTATATTATATTTTGTAATAGAATACCGTGCTGGCCGTCATTCATCATGGATCATGTCATCAAATCATGTTAAACCAACTGAACGTATTTATAGTATTAGTGATTTATGGCCAGCTACTGAATATCAATTGAAAATAACTGCCCATAATAACGCTGGTGATACAGAGGCTATTTATAATTTTACAACATTAACAATACTTGGTAGCGTACCAGAACTAATACCGCCAGTATCGCATTCTGGTAGTCAACCGTTTTATACAAATGCACGTATTTTGATACCAATCATACTATCAATAATATTAATACTAACAATAGTAGCTGCGATATTTTGGAGAGAAAGTCAGTTTTAATTGAATTGAAAATATTTCTTCTTATTTTTATTGTTGTTGTAGAGATACGATGCCAAAGAGACAATCCAAACCACTCAATTGGTGAGTCCCCATCAATGGCCCAAATTCAAAACAAACAAAATCGCGACCAACAGTACCTAGCGATAAGGGTTGGACGTGGCCAACAATCACAACAGCAACAACAACAATTAGGTGCTGATACGGACACTTATAAGGTTGATTCAGCTGATTATATTGAAGATATCTGTCCATATGCTACATTCCAATTATCAAAACCGGCATATAGTGAGAGTTCTTATAGTGGGAATGTTTATAGTGGACCGTACCATTCGGTACGGGGCTCTTTTGTTTATCATGACGTTAAACCACCACCTATTGATAAGTTTAAGTTAGGACATGTAAGTTTTATTTGCCATTTCGTCTTCGCCATCTCTACAATCTTTTGTTGCGTTTTTAATTTTCGATTGATTCATTTTCCGTTAATATTTCTCTCATAATTACTTTTAATTTTACCATAATAACACACAAAATACACACAATACATACAAAATTTTTAAAAAACTATACTAATTGGTGACTTGTTTCAGAGTAAAGAACCTGAATATACAAAAGTACGAAGAAAAGGTGGACGATTACGCGACCCACATTCGGAGAGTCAAGGTAAAATTGCCTTAAATCTAATTTAAAATAGAACAATTTTCAATATTGCAGAGTCTGATAACCTGGGCAGCACTGACTCAGAAGTTAAGAAGATATTAACCCTACACCTACCGATTTCAGAATATGATACTCTAGGTTCAGATTCTGAAGGCGATGGTGGACGTGCTACTAGTCAAGACTTAATATCATTCACTCATCGAATGCGTGGTAGTTTTCATGATTCTCTTCCACCTTTTTTATCGAATTTCCATCAATGAAATGACTATTCTTATTATTGATAAGACGTATTTTAGGTGGTGCTGAAGGTTCAACATCATCCTCAGAAACTTCCCCACCATCCGGCAGTATCGGCCGTAAATCTTATCAATCCCGTAAAAATAAATTGAAAGCTACACCGATCAATAAACGACACGTACGAAGTAGTAGTGGTTATAGTAGTCATAATGAGGAGACAACATTCAGTATATCGCATGCACCAAGTTTCAACGAACGTATACATCCACCGTCGAGGTTCTCCGATTTAAATCCGCGTGAATTAAGTGAATCCGATTTTGAGAAAGGGCACAATAAATCTAGAGGGATGTCGAAACTAACACGTGAAGCTTTCCAAATTAATGTTTAATTTGATTTGATTTTGGTAAAATCGATTGCTCAAGACTTTGATTTTGTTGTGTTCGAAATTCAATTGAGAATCAATGTATGAAACGCACTGAAACTTTCGATATTCCCAGCACTGAATTCCTCTAGAAATGACAGTCCTGCACGTTTTTTCGTTGTTTCTTTTCAAATAATTTCAATGATTTTCGAATGGGTTCTATTTTTCTAACGAAATCTTGAAACGAGATATTGGCAGGTGCCTTCAGAGGGAATTATAAAACGTTATCAAAGCAAAGAAAGCGACGTATTCCCCCAACTTCCGGAAAAGGTGTGCCAAATGAAGCTACGAACTGATAATAATTATGATATTTAACAAAAATTAAAATAAAAAAATATATAGGTGAACTGTGTGTTGAAACGAATAGATTTTATAGATTGTTATGTACTGTTATCGAAACAAACAAAGAAGATAATTTGAAAATTTTCCACAGTAGCCCCTATTCGGTGTTAACTAATCCAAAAAATTAAAGATGAAAACAACACACTCCTATGTAATTAACGGAAACTAA
Source organism: Mylabris phalerata (assembly GCA_020740385.1). Classification (NCBI taxonomy): domain Eukaryota; kingdom Metazoa; phylum Arthropoda; class Insecta; order Coleoptera; family Meloidae; genus Mylabris; species Mylabris phalerata. Next base: position 1,662,500 of record JAJEOX010000222.1, read on the forward strand.
ACCAAAACTAAAACCAAATTTACCCCTTTTTTGTCTTCTGAAATTCAATTACAGTACACGAAAGAACTGTCATTTTTGGATATATCTTTTTATTGTAAGAATGTGGAACTTGAATAAAAATATGAATAAAATGTTGTGTTAAAAACAAGAGTTTTCATCAATTCTCCAGCCTCCTTGGCTCCCGAAGGACACCCTTGTCCTTTATCTCATTCGCACCTAGCCGAACTCGTAGCAAACCCTTAAGTCCTCTTCTTGGAGCTTTGCCACTCCTCAACCCCATTCGCACTTGGCCGAAGTCGCAGCAAACTCTGTAATCTATAGCCATCATCCTCTCGACATTTTTAAAGTTTGCCAAAATAGTAGCCTTCACTGAAGAACCCACCGGATTCTCCGAACAGCAGGTATTGAGACCCTCATTTGGTGCCTCAATTAAGCCCAGAATCTTCTCATTTGAGTAATCCTGGCTCCCCGGGAAGTACCCCACGAGGATTTTTGCCTCAAAAATGCACCCACCCTCGGACTGTATATCCTTTAGCTACTCTACTGTAACTCTCTCGGCACATATGAGTCCGAGGCATCTTTGTCTATGGTGAATATGATGGAATTTAGGTTTTATGGCCTTTTTCCTCTTTTCCACCATTTTATCCAGAATATACTCCTCCACAACCTTTAGTGAGGAGCATTTCTGGATAATCAACGACCCCTGTTCTAGCACGCTTAGGCTCTTTGTTCTTTGGCGTGCTACCGCCTGAGAGGTTCCTTTTGGATTTTTAGACTGTGCAGCCATTGTCCTCGCCTCATCTGTGGAGAGACCCTTCTTGATGAGAAATTTCATCCTCTTGCTTGCCGTACCATTCAACATGATCTTCTGGTCTTTTAAAGTTAGACCATCGCTGCTTTGTAACAACTCTTCTTTAGCCATTTAGCCAGTCAGAGATATGTTTACTTTGATCTCTATTAGTCCCACAAATAGCTAAGGAAAAATAGGTCACCTGCAGCAGAGCCGCGCATACCAGGCTATATTTAAACCGAAGATTGCCTGGTATCCGAAGTCTCCACATTAGGGACCAATCTGCCCTTTGGCTATGCGGTTTTCGGCATATGGTATTCCACCTTGACTAGCGAATTTTTATAGAGGTGACCTCCTCGTGGACCAGGCATTTAGGCCAATTTTAATAGAAATAAATGCGGGAAAAGGGCCAAAACTAGACAAATAGACGAAAATACCTTCTAAACTCTCCAAATTTATTTATCGAAACCAATTCATTCAGTAAAATCGTACGGTTGAAAGTCTTTACGTAATTTTTGTACAACTTGTTGTTCGCGTTCTTTCGACAAAACACACTCCTTCCAATCGGAGCGATTACGTAAATTCAAAATAGATTCTGATGCGAGAATATCGCGGGCAAAATTTAATGGAAACTGACCTTTAATCTTCGTATACAACACACTTCCATCCGGTAATTCCACGGAAAAATACGGACAATTCTTCTGTAAGACTTGATCCAGGCGATTATTTTGCTGTAATGTCTCCAATTTTACACCGAAAATATCCGCTTCATCCTTTAAAACAAATAATTATAAAATCAAATAATTGGGGATTTCAAGGGTCTACTTGGAATGTGGTTTTTAAATCGGCTAAAGTGGCAGGAATTGGTACGACTTGTAGTTGCATATGGGAAGTTTTGTAATTTCTTTCGAAAAATACCAAAAGTTTGTCATCTTTAGCGAACATTTTCCGTAAAGCAACTTTAAATTGCTCGATTTCATTCAAGACTTCTTCGGGTAGGTCTAAATTGTTTTGGTAATGTTCGATTGGACAAATTAGTAGATGATCGTCGATTAAACCGCCTAAAATAACAAATTAAAACAACAATCCAGAAAATTAGTAGTTTTACTAAAATGAACCTTTAGCTAGTACTAAATATGCCGAATTTCCAACGGTAATAATCAACTGTTTCTCAACTGTAGGACTCGCTAAACAGAACCAACATTTGCTCTGATCAAACTCGATTTTTTGCCGTTTACGTCTCGGCCGTTTTTCTTGAGAATCCTCAACAAAATTCGTATCATAGAAATACTGCGTTGTTGTATCCGATTTCCGTTTAGTTCTAAAAACTGTAAATCGATTCGAATATTTAAGAAAGTCAACAATATTTTTACGCCGATTACAAACTTTGACTGTCGAGTTGTTGGAAATCAAACGGACATTCCGTCTCATCGGTAGTCTTTTGTAATAATTCCGATATTTTCATTTGATCCAACGGTGTTAAATTGAGAGCATACAACCATTTTGATTTGTTCGAATTACAGACACGCGCCAAACCAATAAAACGTGTCACAATTTCTAACGATTGTTCATGTTGAGTTAAATTTGGACAACGGAATGGGGCACGTTCATAATGGACGCCTTCTAAGCCGCTCACTACATAACGCGGCTTGATTTTCATAATTAACCAACTCAATAGATTCGTCGTCTTGTTTACCGTTAGAGAAACCTAATGGCGATACAATTATTCGAAATCGTTATAATAATAAGGAAGATTGTGGAGATGTAACAGGTTAAGGCCATGCGGAAGGAGATTTTATCTTATCAAAATTAGAAAATATGCAATTACTTGTTTTGGATTGAAATTCGTGATATTTTCCGGCCATTGTGACGCCAACAGTACATCTACGCCCCGAAATGAGGGATTTCCACGTACACAAGTATTGTACAATTCCAGAATATCATTGGAATTGTACTCGTAATTGCCGGATTTATCGCTAGCGATTCCGCTAATATAAGCCACTTTCAAGCCTTTAGTGTTTGTAAAAACGCCACGTTTTCCTAGAAGAAATCTCCCAATAAAGTTGAAAATTAAAAAAAATCGATCAAACCGAGACAATAAACGTTCTCGCATAATTGAGAGTCTGGATAGAATTCGATGTGATTTGGATCGTTCGCTCCCAAAATGTAGACAGGAATCGGTACTACAAATAATTAAATTATTATCCGATAAAGTTGTTTTAATCGAAAAATAAACCGTTTTTCTGTCCTGTTTTATACGCTTCGAATTCCTTGTTATTAATCCCGAAAAAATTCCCAACACAGAAGACACAATCGAACGGTCCCGATTTCTTGTTAATGTTGCCAATACGGTCGAATAAACCATCAAATTTCCCTTCAACATCGCCGCAAAACAAGCTAAAAATAGAAGAAACATTTATTTTATTGAAATTTAATGCGGAAATCAACTTATAAAAAAATCAAGTATCAAACGATAAGTGTTCAGTTTTTCTTGTTAATCCACAACTTAGCAACAGTTGTTTGTCCAACTTCTTTCAAATAAAGTGGAAAAACGTTGAATTAGCGCGTGCAAAATCCAATCGGAAAACATTAACGGTGAGTTTTTACTTACATTTTTTGCTTTCGATCCATAATTGATAAAAATTTATTGAATTTTACCAACAATCAGTGTTAAAAAGGCGGAATTATCGATAAGAATTAATCATTATAAACTCACCAATAAACAAATATTTTACGAATTCTTATCGATAATTTCTAAATTCAATCGATTTCTTTTATTATAATCGATACAAATTGTTGGAATTTTGAAAAAAAACGATTTTTATATTTTGAGGTTATGTAAGGTTATGTTTTATAATAACATGGAGTCCTCAAACTGTCAATATGTTTCAATTTATTTTATTTCAATATAATCACAAATATTAATAAAAATAATTACAATATTTGAATCAAACATCCCTAATTTATTTTTATTAGTTTGATTTTTTTTTTATTTTGTTAATAAATTAATTATAAAATCAAGAAATCCCACTTATTGGGTCATTCTGGTATATTCACTTCATAATTTTACGTAATAGCACAGGAGCGTACTTGAGAATTTTAAGCCCTTTGACTTCGTTTTTCTTATCGAATTTTAACGAATTTTAAGTTTTAACGAAAAAAATTTAATCGGAAAACAAATGAAGATTTTATTAATATTTGATTGAGGCATTTTCATGAAATATGTTCATAAATTTGCGTCTTTTATTAAGGAAAAAATCAAAAATTTGATTGTAATCTTGGATTTTTCCATAGGACAATCGTCCATTTGTATTGTTTTTTATATCTGTATATTATCATTTCTTAAACTATGGAATGTTTGTTTATTTAAAAGAAAAGATTGCCTAAATTATGCAAATTTTCGTTATTTATCTTTTAAAAAATGAGAAATAACGAGTGTCGTGTTGTTATAAAGTGAGTTGTTCTTGTGAACTTTGGTCCTTATCATTAGAAACGAGATATAATAGGTCTTCAATCACGAATTTTATAGCGTTTTTTTAATAATTTTAATACATTGTAACTTATTTAGACTTTGAGAGGGTAATTTTTTCTTGCACCAAGTGTTAAAATGCCATTTTCTTTAATTTGTATATTTTTGAAAATCATCTTGAGCAGATTTTCAAAAAAAAAAGAATTCAAAATCAATTTCTTCACTATTTTATTGCACTACTAAAAATATTTACAACTATTAAAAAATCCGTACAAAAATTTTTGAAAAAGAACGTAACAATAAGCAATTTTTTTGTTTTAGAAATATCAACTAATTCAAAAGTGCTAATTGAATTTTAAATTATAGTATAGAAGTGCATTTTTCTAATGATAAAAGTGCTAATTAAAGTTATGGCATTAGGCCGTTTAATTTATCTTAATTAAGATAATTAATTTTATTTATTATAGGTACAAAAATCGCGCTAAATTGTGTAGATTGTTTACACAAAGGCAGCGATCACAGTGTTGTTGATATGAGCGGCAATTAGAGCTGGTTGTAAAACAAGAAAAAATTATAAAAGGCAGTGTTAATTATATTGCAATAGGTTTTTGTTGTCGATAAATTAAATGAGTGATAAGTTTATCAAGTAATTCGTTTTCAACAAAGCAAAAATTAGACGAGAATTTGAAAGAATTTTCCAAAAAACGCAATAAATAATGAGTTATTTAGGGGTGCTAAACAAAAACTAGAGCGCTCACTTGATAAATATTTCAAGAGTATCTGGGGATTATTTTAATAAAATTTGGACCTCGTAGCGCGTTGGAAGTTTATCAAAAAGCGCAATTCTGGGGTTGTTGCGATTTTCTAAAACGAATGACAGAGAAGTTTAGGTCATTTTCAAAAATCGCAACGTTTTGATGAGCTACAAGGTTCTAATTTTATAAAAGTGACCTACAGGGCTTGTCGAATAGTGAGATTTTCCATATGAACTCCCTAATTTTAGGCTAGCACCGTTGTATATTATTGTAAATTTAATTTTGCGGACTTGGTGATTTTCTCTTTTGCGATACAGCAATACTTCTTAAACTTCTTGATCGTTCAAACAATGATGGATCTGTATAAATTGGTTCACTAGGATCTTCAAATGGACCACCTGGTGCACTATTAGGGCATTCAATATCATGTTTTGGTAAACTTGGGAAATTTCGACTACGTCCAAAACCAATAAATTGTCTTTGTGTGCCAAATATTGATATATTACTCGATAAGCAACTACTTCTTGTATTTGGATAAGATGATGAAATATTTGATGTACGATCAGCTATTAAATTCTTCCTCATTACTAACCAATATTTCCGATAAGCTAATCCAGTAATTAAGGCGACAGTTAATAGTATTGCTATCAATATTAAAACTGAACTAATTAATGTGTGATATTCGCCTGGTGTTAAACAAACTGTTTCTATAACAGGCTCAGCACGGCGTGCCTCCTGTTGGAGTTCTTCTCTCGAATCAAACACCTACAAAATTTCAATTAATTTGAATTCTTTTAAATAATTAATCGTACCTCAATCATCTCTCGAACATATTCCGGTGGTTCGTTTTCTTTCTCTTCTGCGGTACTACCTTCATTTGATTCAACTTTTATTGGAGTTGATGATGCTTCTGGGAAACTAACAACAGTATCATTTTGACCATTATCTTCACTTGATGTACTATTAGTATCGATTGATAATGTCTCATTGATATCTCGCCGTTTTCGTCCAAATGATGGTTCAGATCGTCCAGTACCCGATTGACAATAAGCCGGTTGACAACCATCCCGGCACGTCCGTACTGTAGCTTCAAATACCAAGAAATTCGATTCTGGTATTTTGAAAGCATTAAATCTTGCTTCAAGACTATCACCATTACGGCCACGATCCAATTCGGGAAAGACAAAACTATCAACTGGACACCTAAAAAATACACAATAGTACTAATGATTTTTAAATATAATCGAATTACCCAAATCGATCAATTAATTGAACTGATCGTCCAGAATATGGATCACGTGCTACTACATTTGTCGCAAATATGTCCGTAACGTAATTATAACCATCTTGAGCTTCCAATCGGAATGTTAATGGATCTCCTACTGCTATTGTTGTAGTCGGTCGGCCTTGATACAAGATCATCAATCTAACTTTAGAACTCAACGTATTTTCTGCCGGTAAATATTCAATAGGTATCGGACTACCAGATCTAGAATTGCTATTTTGTAAAATAATCATCATTCGAGTTTTCTCATAATTACCCAGCTCCTATAAAACCAGATGAGACAACAGCTTCACCAGGACCACGGAAAAGACAAGTCAAATTAAAACGTTTATCTCGACCAGTTTGGACATAATCGCTAAATTGTACAACTACAATATTTGTCATAGTATCACCATAACGTTGGGTACCACATTCTGGATAGCCTTGAGGGCCGCTAATTCGTAGAACATTAACAGTACCACCATTACCACGAAAGAAGCATCGGTCATAAAAGCCATACGTGTAGATTCTTCCATAGAAACCTTCAGGTGTTCTTAGAGTAAACTCCATTCCATCTTCATTACAGACTTGACTAACTAATTTTAAAATAAATACAAAATTAACACTAGTATATTTTATTTTACTAATCATAAAAGTACAAAATTTTTGATTAAAGATAATTATTTACCATCTAAGCATTCACCATCGACACCGTGTCGGCTAAGAGATCGTTCATAATAATCGAAATTTCCAGTTGTATCGAAATATCGAGGATTGTTTATTTCCAAATCTCGAGAGTCGCGATCACTTAATTCACAATTATCGCGATCAATTTCATATCCTGGTGGTGCGTCTCTATAAATTCAAAAATAAATCTCCAATTTAGATAATTAACAATTAACTTACTTATAATTGAAAGATCTACAGATGAAATCCCTGGTTTCCATACATTCCCGTTGACATTGGGTTAAACTTGGGACGTTCTTAAATTTCCTGACGTACTCTTTACGCACCCTCTGTCTCGTACCGATTTGTTTAAAATTATCACCGTCATCACATCTCGAACTGTATGGCCGTATTGGACCAATACCACCGAAACTATCATAAATTGGACCATCCGGTCCTGGGGAGATTGGTCGGCGATTTGGTCGGTCATCGATAGGTGGTCGTCCATCGTACGGTGGACGTGCGTCATACAATGGCCTATCATCATAAATGGGTCGGACGCCAGTTGGTCGTCCATCAATTGGTCGTCCACCACTTGGCCGTCCATCAATCGGCCGTCCGCCAGGCCTACGATCCGGTCTAATCGACCATTTACTACCACTATCACGATCATCACCATAATAATCAAATTGTGAACCACCGAATTTATCGTTGTAACGAGTACCACCATTGCCATAATAATATTTATGACCACTACCATATCGATCTCTATCACCACCATAACGACCATTAAAACGATCGTTATCACCACCATAACGACCGTTAAAACGATCATGTTCACCACCATAACGGCCGTTGAAATCACCGTAATGAGATCCATGATAATAATAATCATTATCACTACCGTATCGTCCACCATAACGATCACCTCCGCTGCCATATCGAGTGTGGTAACCATCTCCATATCGATCACGATCTCGATTTCGATCTCGATCATTTGGATATCTATCATAAGGATATCTTCCAGGACCTACAGGGTAAGGGTATGGTAAACGACCACCTTCACCAGGTGGATGTCGTACCGGATATCGATCACCTGGTGATATTGGATATCTATTACCAGAATCTGGGTAATTATCAATTGGATAAGTCGGATAACGGTCACGATAAGGTGGAGATGGACGATCGTATGGATAACGATCATAAGGTGGGCGATTTATTGGATAACGATCACGATCACGATCTCGATCACGATCACGATCACGATCACGATCACGATCACGATCTGACCAATCGGAACCACCAGGTGGATAACGGGGTGGATAAGGACGTCCTGTTGGACGATAACGATCATCTCCATGGTACCGATCATCACCAGGTCTATAAATACCGTTTCCATGATCTCCTGGCCGTTGTCCAGATCCCTCATCGCCTCCAACTATTATAATTGATTATTGAAATTATTTATGGATTAATTTAAGACTTACGCATTAGATTTTCGTAATAATCATAATCTGCATCGTAAATTATTCTCATTCCATCTTTTTGATTATAACGGGTCAAACGACAAGTCCTATATCGTTCGCTATATTCAGCTGATCTACATTGGAAGCTTGGTTGACGCAAACATTCATCTAAACATTCACTCAACGATCGTCCAGAAATTTCAGAATGATGTTCACCACCCAATCGACTATTTCTATACCTTTGGAAAGCTGTATCGGGTCTTTTACCCGTGAATAAATGCGATGTTACCGAATTGTCCGGATATTCAGAACCTCGGGCTAAATTCAATTATTGTTGAGTCTTTTCTAATTTAATTACTTACGACTATCGAGACAAGCAAAATCGTAAAAATGATGCGTTGGGCTACTAGCAATTCCAATATCGTCCTTCTGCGATATTGAATCTTCCTCAGATAGAGTGCATTGTTTAGTCATTTCATCATATTCAATCGATCTACAAAAATATTTCTCCGCTCTTACACACATTGCTTGACAATCTTCTAATGTTAGATTTGTAAAGAGATCCACTTCGAATGGCCCACCTAATCGTTTATTTTCTTCTTTAATAAAAACAGCTAAACCATCACAACGTCTTTCAGCTGAAATATCATCAATTTTAATATTTTGCTCAAATTAGGTAGTTAAACAAATACCATTCAAGCAAGTATTTTCTAAATAATCAGAATCCGGATCATCTTCCAATAATTCCGGATGTGTTCTTCTTGTAAATCGACTTAAAGTACACATGTGCATTGCAGCATCAAATGTAGCCGATCTACAAACAAAACTAAACTCATTCAAGCATTTATCTTCACATTCACTACGATTTGAAGCTGTCATTTCTTTAATATCAGGCGATGGTAGTTTTAGTTTTTTCCTTGGATGTCTTTCGAAAATATATCGACGATTTGGACATTCTCTCTCCGGTCGATTTGCTAGAAATTCTGTTAAAAAAATCGTATATCAAATCAATAAAACTACTTACAAGTGATGCACACTTCTGTAAAATGGACACTATTGGGTACCAGCATTAAACTACCGATACCTTCAGGTCGTGCTTGTTCTGCTGTTAGATAACAAGTTGATTCTTCATATTCTGGTCCGCCGTTGTAAGTTGCAATTCGACTGCCTGGTTGAAAATCAAATGATGTGCACGTTCTAACGATGTTGTTGGATGCACGATCGCGTAAACAAAGATCTTGGCATTTTTCTAAAACCATAAACGGTGGTGCTGTATCTCGAACAACATCATCATCGAAGCCTTGTAACTGAATATTTGGTAGTCTTTCATACATTACTTTACCATTTATTGAACCCGAACCGCATGAAGTTTGGGCTAATAATCCGATTTTAAATTGGAATTGATTTTAAATAATCAAAATTGCTGAAATATTACCCTTTGTCATCATTTTCAATACCGTAAGAACCGTTATAGCTTGTACCATATTGGGTATGTATGGGTGACTTTTCATCTTGATTCTCTAAATAAATTTCAATGTTCACGATGTGGACATACTTTATTGACTGAAAAATCCAAATTATTATTAAAATCGGATAATAGAACTAGTATCCGGATCTAATTGTATTGTCAATTGTTCCGATTTCCCACGATCTGTACTTTTATATAGAGTTATATCATACATGATTGGTTCCCATTTGCTATACTTCGTCTTTTTTACAGATATTTGTTATTTATTAGAACGCAATAGATTCACTGACCGGACGTTAGCATCCTGAAATCCATCTCGTATCGTATGGATGCGTTTTTTTATCTGTCCATCAAATGGTTAGCGTCAACCGGAACGAGCGGGCTTTATTTAACGAAATTTTCGATCAACAAAGGGCTTCAAAAGTTGAAGATCTTGTCTTTATTGCTACTTATATCAATTAATAGACTTTTGGTGAAAAGTACTGCAATAAACTCTTTCATAAACACAAATATAGCAAAATTTTGTGAAAATGTTAATATTGTAAACATCCTTGAAAACTTATTTGATGATTAATCGATGTCATTCTGAAAATGTTTCATTATTTACGCCCTTGTTTACATTTCCGTTTCAATTAATTTACAACCTTGTAAAATAATATCCGATCATTTTATAATTGATTCAAAAGAGAAATTTTCTATTATTATTTTATTTCAGTTTAATTATTTTGAAAATTTATCATGTTTCAGATGTCTCTATCAAGAGTGATTACAGGTAAGATTTTCCGGCAAGTATCTAGAATTATTACGGCAGGTCCGAGAGCTTACAGCAAGAAAACTGAAGATCCTGAAGAGTTGAATTCTAGGTAAGTTATTTATTTTAAAAAATGACACGTTTTTGTTACCACTTTAATAAGCCAATAAAAATTCGATAATTAGTGATGATCACATTAAAATATCGTTTAATTAAACATTATCGCTTTAGAAAATAATGGGATTACGAAATTGAAACGCTATTTTTAAATTTTGAAAAATTTCCAGATTTGAAGACATTTTTAATTGTTGTAATATTGATCCTTGGCAAGTTCGTCATGCTATGAATGATTTATTAGGTGGATATGATTTTGTTCCTGAACCAGTTGTAATTATAGCAGGCCTACGTGCATGCAGACGCATTAATGATTATGCACTCTCTGTACGTTTTCTTGAAGCGGTAAAAGATAAATGTGGTGATGAAGTTAACACAATTTACCCCTATCTTATTCAACAAATTGCACCAACTATAAGTGCACTTGGTTGTGATCTACCAGAAAATTTATCATATCACAAACCAGAATTATGGCTCAATCATCCTGATGATGTATAAATTTCAATAAAGTATCCTAGTACTGATTCTTTAAATAGTTTTTCGTTTAAATTTATATAAATAGTTATATAATGTTAGTAAAGGGTTACTTACTAGTATAGCCCTATTTGAGGTGTTATCACTGTCACCAACACTCACGAACTGATCTCTAATGTGATTTTCACGAGGGATAATTTTGTTTGAGTGTTTTGTGATGATGACGATGGGTATTAGTACATGGGCCTTGGATATCGTCCACGTTATCCGGATGTGCTTTTGTCCCAGCTTCCGGGAAAGCATCAAAATGTTCGGGTCACTGGATGGTCATTGCTCACTACTTGTATACACATACAATTACTTGTGCAATTTGAAATACACCAATAATAATAGTAATTTTTATTTTTAAATGTTTGATTACACGTTTCATCTAATCCATAGACATGATTTGTATAATCGTGAGGAATTGTTCAAAATTTAAATTATAACGCTAGATGAAGCTATCGCATATTTGTTACAATTACTCCTTCAAATTTACAAAAATATAGACCTTTTTAAAGGGAAAGTTTATTGATTTATGCAAATTTTGGCGAATTTTCCTCAATATATTTAAATCTGAATAAATTTTACGCTCTGAATGGTTTGTCCTTGTGTTTGCTATAAAATTGGTACTTTATACAAAAAGTGTTATTCTATACATGTTGATGAACTAATTTGTAATGATGACATCAATCCCTCTTTAAGCATTGTTCTATTTTTGGGGAAAAAGGTTCAAAAAACCTCCACCAGGGTATTTATTAGAATAAAAACAATCAACAGACTGGAAAACTTAACTATTGTCTTTTTTTTTAAATTTCGTTATGGTCTAAAGGTTTCAATCCTGTTGATTATAATTTTCCATAGAATTTCAAAAAATGGAAAATTTAGTGGCTTTATTCTACAATACTGAGAAATTTTATATTTACGATACAAATATTTGCTTGCCTTCTATATCAAAATAACAAGATTCAATTATTAATCAACTATTAATTTTTGACGTTTACATTTTATAAATAACAATTATTACGAAACATTGACAATAACAATTCAATGTGTTAATAAAATCAAAGACGAATTAATTGATAAGACCAACCGACGTAATTCGTACGATTTTGTTAATTGGATTCGCCTATTTTGAGGCGTATTAAGATTATTTTTGAAAGTTCCTCTCAAATTTTCATTAATTTCACATAAGTTTCGACAACATTATTATTACGTTAGAGAACAACCAAATTATTTATTATTAATGTTGACACACTGTTAGTAATGGCAAATTAATGAGGAAAAATAAAACTAATGACGGCAATAATACAGGAAAAGACTATGTGTATCTCAGAAATAATCACCGATTACATCTGTGCGAAATTAAGGAGTTCCCAAATTAGTTTGTTTTGCAAATTGTTTATCTTGAAACCATGAAAAAATTGCTAATTATCGATTAATTGTGGTGAAAATAGTCTTTCAATTCGGAAAATTCAAAGCTGGAAGCTATAATTAGAAAGGATTCTGCAATGTTTACCTAATTTTATGAATATCTAGAACGTGCTTCTAGAAATGTGGAAAATATTTAACCATAAATATGAAACAGAAAGGAAATTAAAGCTAAAGTTAAGATTATTGCTAAACCAAAACCAGAGAATTTATGGTAAGCGATTTATAGAAGGCTCTTTGGAGAACATTTTCCCAAAATTAGAACTTCATTGCTCACTGGAAAATTGGTCGAAAACTCTCGTTTTAGAAAGAGTTGCGATTTTTGAGAAGCACTTCAATTGACTCATGATGGCTCCTTTTTTTTGGAAAAAGCAATAAAAACGAACATACTTGTCATTAAGGCTCATTTGATTCGGTTTTTGAAAATTGTAAGCGTATTTTGACCAACTTCCGAATGAGCTATGAAACTGAAAGGAAATTAAAGCTAAAGTCAAGGCTATAGGGGTGCTAAACCAAAACCAGAAAATTTATGATGAGCGACATATAAAAGGATCTTTGGAGAACATTTTCCCAAAATTTAAACTCGTAGCTCACTGGAAAATTGGTCGAAAACTCTCGTTTTAGAACGAGTTGCGATTTTTGAGAAGCACTTCAATTGACTCATGATAGCTCCTTTTTTTTGGAAAAAGCAATAAAAACGAACTAACTTGTCATTAAGGCTCATTTGATTCGGTTTTTAAAATTGTAAGCGTATTTTGACCAACTTCAGAATGAGCTATGAAACAGAAAGGCAATTAAAGTTAAAATCAAGACTATAGGGGTGCTAAACCAAAAGCAGAGAATTTATGATGGGCGATATATAGAAGGATCTTTGGAGAACATTTTCCCAAAATTTGAACTCGTAGCTCATTGGAAAATTGGTCTAAAACCCTCGTTTTAGATAGAGTTGCGGTTTTTGAGAAGCACTTCAATTGACTCATAAGAGCTCCTTTTTTTGGAAAAAGGAATAAAAACGATCATACTTGACATTAAGGCTCATTTGATTCAGTTTTTAAAATTGTAAACTTATTTTGACCAACTTCCGATGAACTACGAAGTCCAAATTTTGCCAAAACGATCTCCAAGGATCCTCCTATAAATGAAATTGCTCGCTAAATAATAGAAGTTCCCATATGAACACGATAGTTGTAATTTATGAGAGTTTCCTCTAAAAGGATTTTCCAGATTATCACCAAATATCTATTGTGTACATTGCCAGATCTGTAAATATTCGTTTATTGATTGATAGTGAGTTGTTATCAACAGACCGAATCTTTGATTCCAAATTCATTAATTCTTTTATAGATTTTTACTTCTAATTGTAAAGTACACTTTTTCGTGGCTCGTTTACAAATTGATAAAGTAGCTAACTGATTATCAGATAAACTTATGTTTTGCCTTCTGTTCATAATATTTATGTATAGTATGAAATTATAATCTCAAAATATCAACTATTTTATAGAATTTATTAAAACGCAATTATCTCACGTGCATTTTCAGCCTTCAATAGGTGCATTCAATGATGTAACACTAGGTGTACTTTCATTATTCAATTTCACTCGATCGTTTTCAAATGGATAAATAAAAGTCGAACATACAGAACGCCCTTTCAAATAAAATCGAACTTTGTCATACTAATTGTGGATAACGAATTGTAATTTTCCGGTCCATTGTTCAAATAGTTTACGCGATATTTCATAAAAATTCATGATAAATAGAATATCATTTGTTCATCTTTAGAGAAACAAATCGACTAAAATGGAGCGTTCTGTATAAAATAAAGCATCTTTACATCCATGAATAATTGGGAACAATTGATTAAAGCTTATTGTTCTATTTCGAATGTATTATGGGATTATAAAAGCAGAAAAAATCGTATAAGCTGTTTAAACATGGAATAAATTTGTCTCATATATAACCGATCGTATTCTCTAACTGTTTGATGGTTTGTCACCATGACAACGCTGAAGATCGACAAACATTTGCACACTTCTTCACACCGAACCGAAAAGTAGATTGTTGTTATGGTAACGAATCGTTGAAAAATTATAGAATACATGAGTTATCATGCAGAGCTGGAACTAGGGTGTGGGGAAGGTGGCACCCGTCACGGGCGCAAATTTTTGTAGGCTAACCAAAAAAATGTGCTTTGTTAAAAACATTTTACATATGGGGGCGCAAAAAAGTATCTTGCCACGGGCGGTAAAAATCCTAGTTCCGGCTCTGAGCGACTGTCAACGTTGTTATGGTAACCAACAATGAAAGAAGTTATAGAATACAAATGTTAAAATGTCGCATACTTTTCTATTTTTATTTATAAGATGTTTCATCTTGGTTGATTTGAGTAATGTGAAAATACAGTAGGTGTTGGTTAAGAATCATCATTTGTTTCAAATTCATTCATGCGTACCACGTGGCTTTCACGCAGTCGTCGAAAGGACAAGAGCGAGAAACAAGACAAATATTTACAAACTTGTTTTCTCTCTATCCCACTTCAACTCAATACCATTTTAAATACGATCCGGTATCGTCTTTTCAATTCAGTCATATTTGAGATCTTCATCGAGTTCGTTGTATTTTATTTGAAAATAATTAATAGAAAATTCTTATATGTAAAAGAAGAAATTTGGAATAATGTTGACAACAATAAAATCGTGTGCAACACGCACAAATCGTGAATTTCTATACAAAACAATCCAAAGACAAATTAGTAAAACGACAACAGCAACCAACAGTGATGCAATCACAAGACAACAAAAACCCGAATTACACGAAACAACAACGAATAATAATAAATGGATACGAATAAATCGGCACAACAACAATAGGTAAATATCGTCCTTTAATTAATTCCAATAATTCGGGTGGATTGTGCGATTTCGGGTGGATTGTACGCGATTTATAGCGCACGGTCGTTGACACGTATCTTCGATCCGTGTTGTTGTGTTGTTGTTGGACTACGTGACCCGGTACGCGTGCAGTTCCCATCCCCTTTACGCGAACGTGAGCCGCATCCGATGCGCCCCAACTGTACCTGTTTGGTCGGAAAAAATCGAAAAAAAATCGGGCTATTTTTCAAGCAACCTTCAGTTCTATTTATAGCCGAGCCTGGAGTTCTCTGCCTCCGGTGATCGGCCTACAAACACTCGAAAAGTTCATACCTTTTTAATAAATTTATAAATAAACAAAATAGATAAACTTATCAAATATTTGTATAACAATTGTACATCGCAGTAATATCCCAACAAAATTCAACGATTGCCTTATAATTATTTATGATAACCTGATCAATACTAATTTGATAACTACACCATAACTGTTGTTACTAATAATAAAAGAACTATTAATCGCCATAATTAATTTGGATAGTTGTAATTATATCGATAAAGTCAAGTTCAGACGTTACGATTCGATACTCATCTGAATATCGAACATTCTTTGAAAATTGTCATCTTAATCCCCATTTTTATTATTCTCGTTGGATTACGATAAACTCGATTGTATTCTCTAACTTTGGCGATCGTTACCATAACAACGCTGAACTGCTTTCTAATTGTCTCTTTTCAGAGAGATTGACGGTCTGCGCGTTGATATGGTAACGAAACGTTTAAACAGTTAGAGAATACGATTGATAACTAGATATTTGTTGGATTTAAAATTCCTGTCTATTTCTACAAAATCGTTTTAAATTTGAATGCAAAAATGAAAATTGACCTCGTCAGCTGGCAATATTGTTAACTAGGCAGATCAGCTCGATAATAAAGTAGTCTAATTTGCATTTTGTTTGTCATTCTATTGATAAATTTAAAAAAATCTATTATCATTATGATCACAGAAATTCAGTCCCTCCAGTCGATAGAAAATTGGTATTCTCTATTTTTTTTTTAACGATTCGCTACCATAACGACGCTAAAACTATCTTATATTTGTCTCTTTTCAATTTCGTATTTAATAGAATTGTAGTGAACTAGAACTCGTTTCAGAGATTGTTGTCATGGGGACGGATAATTAAAAAGTTAGAGAATATGCATTGATTCGGTAGAGTGAAATTTTGTGGCCTAATCTTGAAATTTTCTTAATCTCGGAAAATCGTTTACTATGCGGATGAGAAAGAAACCATCGTCGATTAGAAGAGATTTTTAATTGTTCTATCGTTAATTTTAAAAAACTCGATCAGGATCATTTCGAGAGTTTATAATTCTAATAATTTTTGCAAAATTGACGCTATACTGTTGGAATATCGGTGTTTTGCTTTAATTATAATTTCACACATAGTCATTCCGGACCGGAAATTTATTCGTATTCAATAATGCCGTTACTAATAATTTATTAGAAAAAATTATTTCAAATTATCTAATTGGTTTGCTTTTTAGTCGACAATAGTTGTGTTATTTATAATTAAATTCCAGTGATTTACCGTTATATTGTTATTATTTTAATTAATTTGACACTGATCGGAATGGTTTTATGATTAATTTATCATGTTTTTTCTATAAAATTCACATGTAATTGTATAGGAAGAGGCGTTAATAATTTATTATCTGAATCACGCCCTGTTTATTTATTTTGATTTTGATTTTTGTTCAATTAACAATACAATAGACATTGAATAAATTCCGATTATATTTGTTCTTGTTTGTTTTGTTTCAATTTTACAGAGCCTTATCAACAATTCAAACGAAAGTCAAATCAAAATCACCAAATATCGCATCGAAGGATGAAAGTCGTGAATTTATGGCCGTCTTTCCAGATATTGTACGTGATTTAACTGATGCTGGCCGTCAAACTGATATACCAGAAGTCAATAAACGTTTCGCCAAATTATTACATTATACAGTACCAAATGGTAAAAAAAACCGTGGACTTTCCGTTGTTACCTCATATAAAATGTTAGAAAAACCGGAGAATCTAACACCGGATAATATACGGAAGGCGATCATTCTAGGATGGTGTGTAGAAATGGTAAGAATCTTCGTTTTTATTCTATTTACTGAATTCAATAGAGAATAAAAATCTTGTTAATTTTTTGTGGGTCATGGGTTATCGAAATTTTTGATCTACTTTAAATATCACGCGATTATCTCGTGATTAAAAAAAACACCTCCATTGAAAAATTGTGTTTTATTTAAATGTATTTTGACTTTGTTATCACTGCAATTACAAAACTGATTTATCGGCAATAATTATACCGCGTGTTCCTAGTTATTATGGTCGTTCCTATTACCGGCAAATTTCGGAAATATCTGCTGGGAATATTTAGCAAGATTAGAACCTTGTAGCTCATTGAGAAGTTTTCATGAAGTAATTATACTCCAAGAATAACTAAAATAATCTTGTTGGTTAAGTTGTTTGATTTTCCTCACTGAGAAACTACTCTCGAGTTCGATGATTGTGATAATGAACTCGTTATTCGTAGAGAGCAAATTTTCCAGGATCCAGTCATTCTTGAACTTTTTACGCGCATAGTTATTTGATGAAAATCGCGATATTGACAGTTTAAAGCAGTTTCTCACCAATTTCTAAACGAACTACGACTTCTAATCCAAAATATTCCCTAGCGATTATCCAAAAATTCCTGGAATTGCTCTGCAATTGGGAGTTTACTCAGAAATTGGAATATTAAGCGAAACACCCTGTATTTATTGTAGAAGAATTAAGCAATTGTTTATGCAATAAAATATGTTAAGATAATGATAATTCTAGAATATAATCAAAACAATAAGACGAAACAAACAAAAGGATCATAATTTAGGCTAATTAAAAAGCGAGAGAAACAAGTAATTTGGCAGCAAATTTGAACAAATAATTCAGCAAAAACACCTTTTTGATATGTTGATGCTTTTGTTTGTTTATTATTAAAGTAAAATTCAATAATGATTGTACTATGAAGAATTATTTAGCTCTAATTCAAAATGTTGCAATTGGTCCAATTATAGGAAAAACTTACGTTAAACCAATAAAACTCCAATTCTTAAATTTGTACGTTTAGAAGCCAAGTTGCACAATATTTCTTCGATTTTCTGCACCTGTTGATAATTCTGCATCAAAATCTGAGTGAAATTTCGAATTTATCAAAAATTGCGCTTATGTTGGCGACATTGAACTAAATTTAGATTTCCTTTTAATTGAATAATCGATAATAATTTGAAATTATAGTAGTTCGTAGCTGAAACCGGTTTGTAGCAATAATAATTGCTAATTAATCTTGGAAATTTCCTCAACTATAGAAATTTCAAAAATAAAGGAGTGAAAATTGTTGTTGAGCATAATCGCCGATAATTCTCAAAATTTTGTTTGTTTTTTTGTAAATTATAGTTGATTGAAAATTATGTTAAGATTATAAATTATAATTTTCAAGTGGTAACAATAATCATTAATTTATTTTAAAGTATAAACAAGGAAAATAAATAATAAGCGTAAGATAACTGGTATCTATTTATTCTATCTGTTTTCTCTGCAAAGCAATTTACATATAGAGTACATAAATTAGACAATAACAACAAAATTGTATAATTTAAATGATTATAAAGTTAATTAATTTTATAATTCTGGTAGTCGTATTTACCGTTCAGAATAGTATCAAGCGCCCCAATTTTTATTTTCCAATAAATATAAGAGAACTTCTGGTAAAAGAACCGGACCTTTAAGTGTTTACATATTTTTATCTCATTTTTTATAATTTTTTCAATTTTTTTATATATTTTTTGATTTAATTGATAGGGATAATAGCAGCCGATAATATGCTTAATTTAAATAATTCCATTTCGAGTTTATTCAATTTCATCGCGACTCAAACGGAAACGTGCAAAATCTTCAAAAACAATATTATCATCATCATCATTCTCATAAGCATTATCATTGCGGGCCCGTTCAATCGATCGCATCTTTTTGAACGTTTTCGGTTTCGGTTTATCAACAGCAACAACACCACCGGGTATTGCGTGTAATAATTTGAATGGCACATCGGTAACTAATTCACCACCCAAAGTGCCACAATTCAATTTAACCCGTAACGAATACGAAATAACAATACCGATAGCATCAATTGGACATTTACCTTCAGGTACCAAAGTTGAACTAGCTAAATTAACATCATCATCCCGTAAACGGCCGTCTAATGCAATACCACGACGATCTTTATTGCTGGCTGCCAATGGTACCAAATAGATGACTTTTGTGAAACTTGTACCAGGTGTAATAGGGCATCCTTCGCGTGTTTCTAAACTGGCCACATATTTAGAGAATTGCGCATTGACCATTGTTATTTCACAATGCTGGACAACATAGGCTTTAATATTCCGTACTGATTTCCGGGAGTTATTGCTGATAATAACATTAGCGCCGATTTGTTCACCATGAAAATAGATCTCTTTATCTAAGGTTACTTCTAGATTGATTTTACCAGTAGAGAAGGTGAATCCTTTCGATACTAAAGAGCTGGGAAGACGGCATACTGTTCTCGGTTCAGATAACATTTGTAACTTTTTAATTGCTAAAGTTACAGTACTTCGTTTATGACTACGATCATCTTCATTGGCACCAACGAAAACCTTAACGTAATATTCCACACCAAGCGGTTTACCTTGATCATCATCACCCGGTTGTAATGTCACACTACTTGGTGCCATATCGGGAAAATGGAATGTAAATGGATACGCGTTCGGTTCCATTTTTTGTAACAATTTCTCCTGTATCGGTGTCATTTGTATCTTATCATTCTTCTTATTTGGCACAATCTGGTCTTGGTCGATTATCATTTCTTTACTAAATTTGACACCCATAACTTCATCTTCTTCGCGTCCATAACGGTAGGTTGTGATGAGTTGGCCAAATAATTTCCGGCCTTGTAAATAGCCATCTTCAACAACGGCAACACCATCAATTGGATCGATATGGCTTAGATAATCCACAAAATCACGTTTACCAAGGTAGACAGTAACTTTACCATTAGGTGTTGTTTTTTTGAAAACTTTTACAGCAACAACCATTTGATTTTTTAACGAATAGTTGAAATTACACTCGATTTAATTACAATTTTGTTTTGTAAGTTTATTACAGACTGGTAGTTCTACCAGAAGTGACAATAATTCGTTCGGTTGGCGAATATATAAAATGCTTCTATAGGGCTTCGAAGAGATACCTAATCGAATTAATATTTACAGAATAATTGGATTTATCTATAAGATTTCTTTGTAAATGTAACTATTTTTCTGGAAATTGACGTACAAATTCGTTAATCCAATCTATGTACACATGTTTGCGTCTATCGCAACCTTTACTGTTGGAATTTTCTTAGAGCTAAGAATGATGGAAAATTACAGTTTGAAATTAGGGAAACATCAAATTTGTGTTGTTTTCGAAGTTACCATCAATTAAGAAATAGTGCCTCTATTTCAAAGGTCTCATTATTTACTCTTATCAGTTAATCATAGGGTTCTATTTTTATTCGTTGATTTCTCAATCATGAATTTCGACTAATTATCAACCATTTTCAAGGAAAACGACAAATTTTGAATGGAAAAATTTTTGTTATCTTCCTTCAAGGGCTAACTCGTTTCTTAATCGTTTTGTTTAAGGCCAAAATAATTCAAAATTATTTATATTTAGCTGACACTTTTTATTAATTGGCTAGCCAGCTAAATTAGGGACTGTTTCTGGAACTGTCAAATCCCTATGTTGCCTTATCGATGGAACACGTTGTATATTTTATTTCTGATTTTCTGAAACTTATAAGGATTCAGTTTTTGGATACAATTAGGTAATCGTTAAATTGATTCGAGTGTGGTTTTATGGTGAAATTTTAGGTGAATTAACGTTAATTTCTACGTTATCTTTTCGTTTGGCTGCAACTTATTAGCAGGAATTGCATTATATTTTTATTTGCATTAAGCGTATAAATGTACAGTTAAGTAAACTGTACACGAATCCATTTAAATAAATCTTTAAACTACTACATAAAGTTTAATTTTCCAATAAAATTGTAAATTGAAATAAAATAACATAATATAAAAAGTAGTAGTGCGAGTTAAATAATTTCAAGATAAGGGAAATGTCGTGATTTGAGAAAGTAAAAATAATCACAATTATAAATAAATACATGTTGTTATGGTTGGCTTTTCTCTATTCGCATTTCATTATTGTTATGATATTCTTATCTGTATGTGTAAAATTCAATACTAAATTAAAAAAATTGATATTTTATCATATTGCTATTTTTGTGGCGAAAAATGTAGTGAATTTGCGTTTAAAAATACCGATAACATTTGTCTTTTATAAGGCAAAAGAGAGGCACAAATATTATGTAGGAAAACCTTGTTATTGTATTATAATAAGCCACGTGCGTCCTTTTATCTGTTTATCTACGTTTTAAATAAGAATTACTTCTGTCTTGATAACTGAAATGAGTGATAGTAGTTCTCTTTTTTGAAGCTACAATAATAGTTTTCATTAAACGCAGTGGAGCTCAATTGAATTGAAAATATCAGAATTTACACTGTATTGGCTTGAAATCAGTGAAATAATCCTCATTAGTTCTCAATTCTAGAAATTAAAACTATACTTTTCAAATTTATCCAATTTAGCGTTTAAAATCAGAAGTTTACACGATCTGCTGAAATCGGAATAATAACCAAGCATTTTAATTCGCAAAATTTATACAAAAATCTAGAAATTTGCTCCTTTCTTGGGGCAAAGATTTTTGATTTAATCATAATCCTTTGGGATTCATTAAAATAACTAATGCTTCTGAATGAGGTTCTACAATTTCTTCATTTTTAAAATGAATTTGGCTCCTATTCAAATAGATAGCAAAAGTTGAATATAGTGCAAGATTTTCCTATAAAATTGCAAAATAGGTACGTATTATAGGGTATAAATTCAATATTCGAGGTTGCCTTTTATCATTACTCAAGTTTAAAAGAGGCTAGTTTTTACTACTCTCACTTTTTTAAGCTTGAGCTGTAAGTATAAAGATTAGATGTTACATTTATTCTGTAGATTGTAGTTAAGACTGGATTCTTCCCATAGAGATTGCTTTGGACAGACGAACCGAGTCTAAGTCGAATATCATCAATATCACCTATAATCATTTGATAGTTAGCCATATAAGGCGGTTTTGTGGATGATTTTCCTGCTTAATTCGTGCGTGCACGGCTAGAAAACCAAGCACAGCTACGAAAGAGATTTTATAATTTCTTTATAAAACTGACTACTGTTGTAAATAATTGTATCAATAAAACATATAGAAATATTAATGTGTTGATAAAATTTGTGGGAATAAAGGTGTTGCAGTTTATTAATCCTTTTAGACAAGTCGCTTTAATAACAATTTGATTTTCTTGATTGATTAATTGACATCAAATTTGCTTCCAGTTGCAGTCTGGTTTCTTGATAACTGATGATTTTATGGACAATGCTGAGACACGCCGCGGCCTTCCATGCTGGTACAAACTAGACGATGTTGGTAAACAAGTACCAAACGATCTACTTCTACTCTTGAATGGAATCTTTGTCATTTTGAAGAAGCATTTCTCCAATCATCATTGTTATGTACCAACAATGGAGCTATTCCATGATGTGACATTGAAAACTGTAATGGGACAATCTTTAGATTCGTTATCACTAAAGGATGGTCGGCCGAATTTCGAATTCTTCACAATGAATAAATACAACGCAATTGTTAAATATAAAACAGCCTATTATACGTTCACATTACCGATGGCATTGGCTATGTATTTAGCGGATCTATACGATCCAGAAATGCACCGGCAAGCCAAAACGATTCTAATGGAAATGGGCTTATTCTTCCAAATACAAGACGATTTCTTGGATTGTTTCGGCGATCCCGAAAAGACCGGTAAAGATTGCAATGATATCCGCGAAGGTAAATGTACTTGGTTGTCGGTTGTTGCATTACAACGTGCCAATCCGCAACAGCGCAAAATTATGGAGGAATATTACGGTCGGCCGGATGAAGAAGCTGTTAGAATCATCAAGAATTTATATGAAGAATTAAGTTTGCCGAACACGTACGCTATATATGAAGAAGAAAGTTTCAATATTATACGTACACATATCCAGCAAATCTCTAAAGGATTACCACATAAATTATTCTTTAAAATGGTCGATCGAATTTATAAAAGGGAGGGTTGATTCAATCCTTAATTGATCTCAGTATTTCGTTATTTTTTGAGTTTAATGTTTGCAAGAAGTACTTCAAATACCTATACGATTATATTATAGGAATGTGGTAATGGGTGGTTTTTTATAAAGTTGAAAATTGGTGCGCTTTTAAATAATTTAGCTTCAATTTATTTATAATTTGTTTTTTCATTTAATAATTCTAGTTTAAGGAAATCTTGCAAATATTCTTTCTTATTATTATTATCATTACATTAGTGATATTTTTCGTCAATCATTGTATTTGACCAATAATTCCAGTTGTAATGGTCCAAAAATTGTAGTAAATTATATAAAAATAATAAAATTTTCCAAAAAACAATATCCTCAAAAATATCTTTTAAGGATTACTATCTATTTGAGATCGTTAAAATAAAATCTATAACGTGAGTTATAATACTTGCTCCATGTTTCTGGATAGAGATAAATTCGTAAATTTCAGTAATCAAAAATAACCCTTAAATTTTTATATTTTGCTGATCAATTTTAGAATTATTTGAAACAATCTGTGTTTGGTGATTAATAAAATTTCGTATACATCTCGTGTGTTATTGGGACAGATAAGTTACCAGAGAAATTCCATTCGACTCGATTAAATTCGCTTGTAATTCGCTTATTTTTGATAATTTTTATTGATTCCAGTTGGAAACCCTGCTTTTCATGGCTGATGATTTCATGGATAATGCCGACACACGTCGGGGGGCTCTCTGTTGGCATAAATTAAAAAACTGTGATTCTTTAATAAACGATCTGCTATTCTTATTGAATGGAATCTTTGCAATATTGAAGAAGCATTTCTCCAATCACCATTGTTATGTACCGGCAATAGAGTTATTCCATGATTGTGCATTGAAAGTTACAATAGGACAAGTAATGGATTTATTATCGCTGAAAGATGGTCGTCCAAATTTCGATTTTTTCACAATTGATAATTACAACGCACTCGCTAAATATAAAACAGCCTATTTTGCGTTAACATTCCCACTATCTTTAGCGATGCATTTAGCGAATTTGTACGATTCAAAATTACACGAATTAGTCAATACAATCTCAATGGAGGCGGGTTTGTTCTTTCAAATACAAAACGATTATCTGGATTGTTACGGCGACCCTAAGAGAACTGGTAAAGATTCAAACGATATACGTGAAGGTAAATTTACTTGGTTATCAACAGTTGCACTACAACGTGCCAATCTACAACAACGCAAAATTATGGAGGAATATTACGGGAAATCCGGTGAAGTTGCGATTATTAAAAACTTGTACGAGGAGTTGAATTTACCAGAATTGTACGCGATGTACCAAGAAGAAAGTTACAAAATTGCCTGTGAACATATCGAGAAACTCCCCAAAGGGTTCCAACATGAATTCCACAGATTGATAGATATAATCTACAAAAAGAAGGATTAAACGCTTAATTTGATTTTCACAATATCTTCGAGTTTGATTCGGTTATAATTTTAGTTTAGTTTAGTTTAGTTTCATAATAAGAAAAGTTATCTTATAAACGGTTATTTTGCTTTAATAGAAGAGTGATTTAAGAAACAGTTTTTTTAATTAGTATATTAGTGCCTATTTCAATTTTAATTCTCAAAAAATTCTACAAATATTGAGTTGATTTTATTCCACTAAAACTACTAAATAACGTATTATTTTAAATAGAAAAGTACCGCATAAGGTACTTCTATAATTCAATTGAGATTGTTGATTAGAAAATTAAACTTTATATTTTAATTTTTTGCTAGTCAAATTGTAGAATTATTCAATAATTCTACTCTTGTGACTTCACAGCTTTTTTTATAATTCGTATAATTGATTCCAGCTAGAATCCATTCTTCTTATTATCGACGATTTCCTGGACAATTCCGAGATACGGCGCGGTATTCCATGCTGGTATAAATTAGTAAATCGTGATTTTATAAACGATACAGTATTGATTTCGAATGGAATCTTTGTAATATTGAAGAAATATTTCTCTGATCACCATAGTTATGTACAAATAATGGAATTATTCCACGATACAACACTGAAAGTGACAACAGGCCAAGTATTTGATGTTTTAGTATTGAAAGATGGGCGTCCAAATTTCGATTTGTTCACAATGGATAAATATGAATCACTTATTAAATATAAAACAAGCTATTTTACGCCACTTTTTCCAACTGCAGCAGCTATGTATTTAGCCAATTTGCATAATCTGGAGATTTATCGAAAATTTGAAGCAATCTCCTTGGAAATTGATGCGCTATTTCAAATACAAAATGATTATTTAGATTGTTTTAGCGATTCAGAGAAGACTGGTAAAGTTTCTAACGATATAAGTGAAGGTAAATGTACTTGGTTAGCAGTGGTTGCATTACAATTAGCCAATCCACAACAACGAAGTATTATGGAAGAATATTATGGCAGATCGGGTGAAGCTGAAATGATTATTAAAAATTTGTATAGAGAATTAAATTTACCAAAATTGTATGCAAAACACGAAGAAACAAGTAACCTTATTATAAACACACATATTGAAGAAGTCTCTGAAATACTGCCACGTGAACTATTCCTTCAAACGATGGAATTAATTTACAAGAAAGAAACTTCATTTAATTAATTACAACCAATTTAGTATTCAATATACTGAAGCAATTTATAGTGAAGAAGCTTAATCGAGTTTTTAAGTATTATATTCGACAATTGTTACATTTAAGTTCGTATTTTGACATAATTAATTTAGTTTGATTAGCCAATATTACCTTTTTATTAATTAACATTCTTGTAAATTAAAAATAAGTGTTTTCATTTTTGCCTTTCTTGGTTTCTTGTTCAATTAAACTTCAACTCAAAAATTTTGTTGTAAACACAAATTTGACTAGTTTTGAATAAATTTTATAATTCCAGTTAATCTACGATATCTTGATGACTGATGATTTCCTGGATAACGCCGACACCCGCTATGGAGTTCCCTGTTGGTACAAATTAGATGATGTTAACAAAAAAATAACAAACGATGTAATCTTATTATGGAATGGAATCTTTGTAATATTAAAGAAATATTTCTCTAACCATCATTGTTATGTACCGATAATAGAATTATTCCATGAGATAACACTGAAAACTTCAATGGGGCAAGTGTTAGATTCATTATCGTCATCACCGCAAAATGGTCCAAATTTCGAAATTTTCACAATTGATAAATACAATGCAATCGCCAAATATAAAACACCATATCTTGGGTTTATATTACCAACGGCAACAGCTATGTATTTGGCGAATTTGTACGATTCAAGAATACATCAACAAATGAGGAGTGTTTCAATTAAAATTGGTGTATTCTACCAGGTACAGGATGATTTCATAAATTGTTTTGGCGATCCCGGGAAAACCGGTAAAGATTCTAATGATATCCGCGAAGGGAAATGCACTTGGTTATCAGTGGTTGCATTACAATTGGCCAATTCACAACAGCGGAAAATTATGGAAGAATATTATGGTCGACCGGATGTAGAAGCTAATGGGATTATTAAACATTTATATGAAGACTTAAATTTGCCAAACATATATGCGGAATATGAAGAAGAAAGTTACAATAATATATGTGAAGATATCGAGAAACTCCCTAAAGGATTACAACTTGATTTCTTGGCATTGATGGATAAAATTTTCAAACGAACAGACTGATTTAATTCTTCAGAATAGATTACAAGAAGACTCAATTAAATTTGTCAATGTAAGAAGTATTAGTCAAATATTCTATAAAAATGATTATGGGTGATATTGTTAGATTTAATTTTTCAAGTATCGCAGCGAAATAAAAGCATTTCTGACATGAAAATTGTACGATTTTATTCACACTATATCTATATTATTGTTTCTTTCATTGTTCCTTAAGTTTTTTCTTTCTTTATAGAAGAAATACCGTATTGAATAATTCTAATACAATTCATTGATAGACTTCCTAATTTCACTTATGGCGCCTACGAGTTAGGCAACACATTAAATTAATGCAGGAGAAAAATTGAGTGTTTTGTGTCAATCACAGATCGTTTATAATTATAATAATTCAACTGTGGTGTCAATTTTATATCAAATTACACAGCAATCAAATTCCGGCTTAATATTTAATTTAATAATTTAATATGATAAAAATTAAAATTTTCCCATAATTGATGATAGGGTGTTCGATCTGGCAGCCGTGTTTAGGGAGTTTAGTGACTTTTTTGTGATAAATTGGTGAAATTGCTGTCAAAGCGCCACGGCTGTCATCTAGCGGCAATTTTACGCAACTGTCATTTTCACCATTTGACAGTAATGGCGGATTGCAGTTGGACAATAACATACATTTTTGGGAAATTACGTCTTTATTTTATTTAATAGAAAACCAGTTAGATTCTACTACGTGTGTTCAATAAAACCATTGAATTCTTAGCAGAAAAATTGTCGATTAATCGTCCTGATAAATTTGTGCATTTATAGATTCTTTTTTTTATTTTCGAAAAGAAAGAAGATAAGGTGTTTACAATTGTTAATATTTTGTATTGTTCTATAATTTATAAATCTTGCGATTATTTTAGATTAATATATAACAGAGGATTATAATAGACAGAAAGAAGCAACAAGCATTTCTTTTAAATAGTTTTAGTTGATTCAGTTATGATAAGGACTTTTCATTGAAAATAGTAGAATAAGAGTATAAGATAGGTATGGCGAATTTGAATTTTACAAGAAATATCGGCGGTAGCAGCCTCGGCAGGTCGAGTGTTAATTTTGGAAACAGTTCAATGTCTGGCCATGTTACCCCAGTTTTCGGCCAACGAACACCATCAGATAGACGAGGCATCCCGAATTTGGGGTAATTTCAAAGCATAGACCACCGAATAGTACCAATTAATTTTGCAATTTTTCTAGTAACAGCACCCAAATGGGCAATATGAACACATTGGGTAGTTATAGTTCATTCAATTCAGTATTCGGTTCAAATGATACAAATACACCATCATTGTTGGATTTAAGCGAATTCCCATCGTTAACGAATCGTAATTCTAATGATAATGTACCACAACCAAGTCCGATGCCTGGTGGTAAACCGTATGTTGGTATGGTGAAACAACCGACATCCGAATCGAGTGAATTTACAATGTCATCAGAGGATTTTCCAGCATTGCCCGGTACACAAAATCGTGATGGTTTGTCGCCAGGTGGTACAACTTCTGTATCATCATCAGCATCATTAACGGCGGTTGCTGTGGCTAGTGAGAAGAATAATGTCAATAGTGTTGATACATTGTCGAGTTCGAGGGACAGTGATAAAACGAACGCCAAACAAGGTAAATTGAAGACAATTTGGGAATTGAAATCACAAGAAAATCCCAAAATATTAACATTGGGTATTTTTTAAGGAAAAACAACTCGTAAAACAGGTTTAGTTTAAAGGTTATCGATTCTGTTCGAATTTCAACCAGTAAACAATCAATAATTAGATCATCTTGAAATTTAATAATAAATCCACCATTTTTTCCTCTTTAATGAGAAAGTAATGGAAAATTTTCAATTTTATTGGAAAGACATAATGTCAAAGTTTCAAATTAAAAATTCTTGTCTGTCAATAGAACACTTAATTTTAAATACGCTTATTAAACAGTCGTATAAAGCGTATTTGGCGATATTAAAATTTAACGAATATTTTAAACAAATCAAATTTTACATCAACAAATAGTCAAAAAATTACAATCAAATATTATAAAAGTTTAGAATTATGGAAGAGCGATTGTGTCATTAAAATACTGTATTATAATGAGACCAATTTCGATTTAAGGAGCATATTAAATGTAATTATGGGTTCTATAATATCGTTTAAACACCTACAATTAACAAAAATAATCCTCGGATGGATTGTTAAATTGTCTACTTAAAGTTTTACGGAATTTAGAGCAATAGAGAATGCCGTCTGAGGCAAATCTACATGTTAAATTGTCAAATTTTATCGAAAACAATCAATTTTACGGGATCTTTTTCAATATAAATATTTTTTTTGATATTTTAATCGTTAATACTTTCCAGTTTTGGATCTAGATTTGAAAAAATTTATGATTTTCATCGATAAACAGTTTTCATCTCGAATTTTGCGGCGTAATTGTGAGAAAAAACAAAAAATTTAGTTACTTTTAGTCAAATTTAAAGACAAAATCTTGACTTTCAGTCAATTTATGGGAATTTCCAAATTAATTTTTAAACACTCATCTATTTCAGTAAATTTTGCTATTTAGAAGCAATTTTTATTCAATATTGATCCAAACAAGTTTTGGTCGTAAATTACGACAGAAACTCTTATTTGTGGCTACTGTATGAGTTTTGAGACTTTCAAGATTTTTCAAAATTTTTAGATTTGTTGGTAATCAATTCGAAAAATATTTGAGGATCTATAGAAGCATCATAGAGGACGTTTTGGCAAAACTTGGGCCCTTTAGCTCATCGAGAAGTAAGTCAAAAACACCTTCTTTTTGGAAAACAACTTTACGGGGATTTTTGGATCATTCTTGGTTGTTTTATGTTGTTGAAAATCGCGATAATATCAAAAAAACGTTCTCGATGAGCTACGGGGGTCTAACTTTTGTTAAAATGTTCTCAAGAGCCGCCTTCGTTAACTGTCACACTTTCCAAATAAAGTATTTTCATAATAAATATTGCACAATCATTGTTATTGATGCTATTTTACAATTATTTATTGTGCAATCTTCCTCATTTTTGATTTTATTAAATCAAAACATTCTAATAAAAGGCACAAAAAGTCTACTTTGATTAAAATTGTGGAAACATGACGTGATTATTGTTGAAATTTTAGTAAATAACAATTAAATAATTTAACGTATTTATAATTTACTACAAAACAACGTAAATTTAATGAGAAATTCATCATCTTTAATTGTTTATTTTCTGATAAAGACAGTTACGTCATGTAATTTTTAAGTTTTACGCGATTATCTGAGGAGATTTTCGGAATGAAAATCATAAAAGAGAATACAGAAGAAATTAATTGAATAAATTTTAGTACTTTTGTATTTTTCTACAATTAATTACAATAATTCTATTATAAATTAATTATATTTGTGGAAAATACAGTTAATAATATTGTAAAAAACTCCAATATTGATAATTTTTATTGTTTTATGTTTTAGGTATACAAACATCACCGGATGGTCGTGTTACAAATATCCCAGGCAGTATGGTAAATGATCAATTCGGTATTGTTGGTTTATTGACATTTATTCGAGCAGCTGAAACCGATCCAAATTTAGTATCATTAGCATTGGGACAAGATTTAACAGCACTTGGTTTGAATCTCAATTCAACTGATAATTTATATCCAACATTCGGTGGGCCATGGGCGGAATATCCATTAAGACCACAAGATATAGACTTTCATGTCCCACCCGAATATCTGATCAATCATTCCATCAGGTATACAAATTTGATTACTATCATTATTTCGATTAATTCGAATTTTATTCAATTTAAAGGGATAAGTTAGCAACAATGAAATTGAGTCGATATAAAGACGATCTATTGTTCTTTATGTTCTATAATAGTGTTGGTGATATGCTTCAAATTGCTGCTGCTAGTGAACTGTATGTTATTAAATTTAGTAATTTTAACGAAATTATCAATTATATTTTTTTTAGTTATAGTAGAGAATGGCGTTATCATACAGAGGAGAAAGTTTGGATAACACAAGTACCGGGCATGTTATTATCAGAGAAAACTTCGACATATGAACGTGGTACATATTATTTCTTTGATGCCCAAAATTGGCGGAAAGTTCCAAAGGAATTCCATTTGGATTATAGTAAGTTAGAAGGCCGGCCTGTTATCTCTCCAAATTTACATAATACATCGTGAGATGAGAAGGTATAAACAAGTGTACGCTCCATGACTTCTCACTTAATTATAAATAAATGAAAAATGTATACACTATATGATGGTTTTGTTGGATTTAAAGAAAAAATCAATGATTACCAATAAATGAGTAAATGTTTTATTGCTTTTTTATATTAAAAATATAGGTAACAAATTACACATTTATTGGGTATTGAAGTTGCTTTGATAGCAGAATTGCAAAAAATTATATAATTATACACTTTTCATTTTATTTGTAAATTTTCTGTACAATATTAATAAAATATTACGAATTGCGTAGAAATTTCAATTTGCCGCCTTGTTTGTTGTAAATATTCCAACAGAGGGCGCTCGACTCGATATCCGCAATTTGATTTCAATCCACAAATTGAGTTTAAAGGTCTTCAATCTATAATTAAACGAAAAACAATTTAAACTACTGATAACCACAAATATTTGCCATTAATTTGAGATTTTTTCGAATTTAATTGCCAAATTTTGAGATAATAATGAAGTGTACTGTAATATCGGCCTAGTTTAATTTTTCGGCGCTGTTAATTTCAAAAATGGCGTATCTACGTCATTGAATAGGTAAGACTGCAATTGTTTCTAATGCTAATTAATAACAGTAAAATTAACCGTAATTACAATAATTAGATAATCTACTTCCTTTGGGTATTTATTCGATTGTGTATTTAAATAAATCGTAATTAACTTTAATAACGGAGAATTGTACTTTAAATTGTCTGTAAAATATTTCAAATGTTTTCGATTTAGAAGTCGAAATCTTAATTTGAAATTCGCGGGTTATAGTAGGCGACATCTCGTGGTTTATTTGGTAATAGAAAGGCAAGGTTGCCAAGTTAGATGGCCCTTCTGTTATCGGTCTGTTCCACCTGTCACATGGGTCTATTTGTTTGTGTGTGAGTGGGGCGAAATCGTCGGCAGTCCGCTCGATCATTAATCATTGATTAAATCGTTTCAGGACACTAACAGCTTATGGGTCTGAATAAAGCCTGTCAACTGGATTTGTACAATAACAGAAACAAATTTGAAATGAAAATGCAGTGATTTAGTGTTAATAAACAGTAAATTTAGTGGAAATTCTACATTTACAATCCAAAATCCTGGCAGTAATAATTCAGGACGAACGACTGAAAAATAGACCTGAAAATCAGCCAGGATTCGCGTGTGTTGAATGTATGTGTGTGTGTGTATTTGCCTGCCTGTCTGTCTATGTGCCAGTTACTGCCACCATTTTAACGAAGGGCTTGTCTTATTCGAAAATAACTTCTGATAACAGAAGTACAAGAATAGAAATAATCACAGTTGTGAATGGTGCTAATTTAGGAAGTAACCTATTAATGGAAACAATTGAATTTACGTATTTCCATAGATATTATCAATAAATGATAGTGGTTGTGTGTCATATTGTAGGTTACATTCTTGATAACTGAAAATTTTGACAATCATTCAAATTTACTGCATTGTCGTCAATCAATTGGAAAGGATCAAAATTTAAAAAAATATATTTTTAAATAATAGATTTGGTTGTTTTACGTTTTGTTCCACGAGAAATTTTCAGTGAGATATGAATCGAAATCAGGGACAACGTATACAAGTTCCAGATGATTTACGTGAAATTCTATTGGAATTTACAATCAGTTATTTATTGGAACAACCCGGTGATGTTGTTAATTATGCAGCCGATTATTTCGATCGATTGAAAGTAACACGTTTACAACAACTATCGTTAGTTGATGGTGCCGATGCGGCCTCATCTCCAGATGATTCCACCTTGTCCCGGGAAGACGGTAATTATGCAATTTATTCATTTATCTAAAACGAACAAAAGTCGATAAAATCATACAAATTATTTATTTAGCCAAGATCGAAGTGACTAAAATTAGACACGTTTACAACCGATTTCAGGATAGTTTTCAGGGAATTTCGAACATATACATTGTAAATTCCAAAGTATTCTAAAGTTATTTGTTTAAAATTGAATCGAATTTAGTAGAAATTAAGTCCAATCGGCCGAATTCACGAGTGTAGTAGCGAAATTCAAAAGTATCAATCAATAGAATCACATGGTGCACGAAAATTTGGCTATAATCGCCAATATCGCTTAATCGAGTATAATTTAGTTTTTATCGAAGAAATTGCAAAAAAAATCAATATAAAATTCACTTCTATTGAAATACAACTAAACGATTTTCGAAATAATCCAATTATTCACTTACAAACAAACTCAAACCACTAAATAAATAACGAAGACCATTAACTAGAGAGGTGATAGGTTAAAAACCCCAACAACGTATTGATTTGTTGACAAATTAATTAATCTATTCGATACTCGATTAAATGTACCTACATTGATGTTGAAAACCTTTTAGATAATTTTTCGACATCATTGTTGGCTTTTTATAACGAAAAATTGTCTTCTAATAACGAATTAATGACCATGTCTATCAATTCGCAATTAATTTAATTGTTATCGATTCTAATATCAAAAATCTAATTAAATTTGATATATATCGATATTGTGAAATGGTATTTATAATTTAGTTAATTCTATATTCTTATCTTTATTTAAACAATTAACGTCATTTTTAATAGTATTGTATTGTTTTATCAGTAAATGAAACAAGTAGTATTCTGGAATTCTACTATTGATTGTAGGTTTATAGAATACGTTTCATTTATTTATTGTGATAAGGTAAAAGATTTTGTAGCGTTAAAAAATCGACTTTTCCGTTGTATAAGGCCCCTTATTTGTGAATAACGTTAGGAAATAACATCATTGGCACAGACTTTCAAGTTTTAAAATTGCTTATCTTCTGGTTCTATAAAGATTCGTTATCCAATTACAGTGTAAAATTTACAATTTAACAGAATACTTTCATCAAAACGTTAACCTACTATTTTTGTGAAAGTCCAATCTAGTTTAAATTTCAATTTATTTCTCTAATCGTCAACAAAAAGTGGTCCATTCTAATAAAATACCGTTTGATTTGATTAAATAACACTATTGATTTTTCAGTTGTTACTAATTAGTTGGATCGAGGTAGTGGAAAACGATTTTACTAGCGATTAAGTAATTTTAAATAGGCCAATGGCTTTTTTCCTCAGTTACCTGTTAGAGATATAATCGTTCAACTTGTTTAATTAAAAACGAAAATCTAATTATTATAAACGAAATATTTCTAAAATTTCCACTCGAAATTTATTAATAATTCATTTTCAAGATCAACATATGTGAATAATTTTAAATGTTTGCCAAAAATATTTGTTACAATTCTTGTAATTTACAAATGATATTTTACATGATAAAATGTTTCCGGGAAGTTTATTTCTGGGTTGAATAATTAAGAAATTATCAGAATTTCCACATAATTTTTCGAAAATTCAATGATTGTTGTTATTCAGATTTATCTCTAAAATCAAAAATTTTCAAAAGAGAAAAATTACAAGAGCTATCCGACTATTAATGAATAAAAAACTTAGTCTAGATTCATTTGCAAATGAATTAATCAATCGTTTGTCAATCTACAAGTCCCTAAAGACATATCAACTAATTGCCCATTTGTTTATCAACAATTTAATTGGCTGTTAATATAAAGGCCTCTAGTGCATCATTAAATTGTTACACTACTAGTTAATTCTGGAGAAATTTTTGTTGAATTAATAAATTGCCATAAAATTCATCCCACATACTGTATTGGTGAAACTTTTATTTAAAAAATACGTTTTAAGGATTTTCGCTTAAATTATTGATATTCTTTATATTTTACTGATAAAAGAAAAGTTTTAACTTTTTAGATTACCTATCGAATCTTATAAGAAGTCACAGACTGTGAGAAGAGCATTTTGTTTTCATTATCGATCCCTATCTACATCTTCTTCTATATTTCTAAATAAACCAATATCAGTCCCTTTTTATATATTCCATGAACTTCCTATAAACAATCTGATAAGGTTTTTTCGCTGAACAGTCTACAGTATCCGGAGATCTTTCCGGTAATATAATATTGATAATAAGTTATTGATAATAAAACAAGAAATGTACCTATATTATATCTATATTGGAGTATCAGTAAACTTTTTTTATGCAATAATAAATGCAAATATAATTAGAATTTTAATTAAAAAATTAATGAAAAACAACTAGAAAGAGAACGAATCGAAATTGTGTTTTAACCGAATATAATTAATTTATTTATTCGTTGTTTCATTATGTAAAGTTAATTAAATAAGCGGTTTATTTTATTTTATTTTTCCATACTTATCTGTTTATGAGACAATTTTTCTAAAGAATTTGATATTTTCATTCCGTTAACAAGCAGCTATCGATATATTTAAAGAAGCTTATGTTAATATTTCTTTTCTAAACATACAATTTTGTTTTGCATATACCTTTTAATAAATTCAAATTTAAAATTATAATAAGCACTAAAAATAGAGATTTATTGTTGTATATATATGTGAAAAACAACGATAATAGAAAAATAATTACCTTTTATCAGAATTGATTGTGCTAACAGCCATACGTTCTTTAAATATAGAATAACGCAATTATAAAACTATTAAACATTTTTTTGATTGGATAAAACGAGAAACTAACAAATAGTTTTATTAAAAAAATCAAATTTTGCAAATATAAATCTCTACATGATTTCATGTCAACTTTAATTAAAGAACCTGTTACCAATGGCCCACTTTCCCTTTACATATTGCAATTCGGTTATATTTTAGATGGCTACAAGAAAAAAAATTGTACAATTTAGTTGACTATAAATAAATTCTGCAAATCTAATATTATAATTAGAAAAAACGTCCTCTATTTCTATGAGTTGTTTATATTGTTAATAAGTCGTTTTAAATTATTGTATTGTATAACGATTTTCAAACATTTACAGTCTCAAAGCAATAAATTTTATCAATTCTTTCAACAATACAAATTTATAGTGTTAGGAATAAAAACGAAAAAAATTATCGCCTACAATACAGGAAATATTCAAATTATCCTAGTTAAATATGTACATTATTCAATTATTTTATATAATGAATGTAGATGAAACGGACGTTCTTCCTTTTTATTAAAATCTATAACAATGATTATTGTTTCCAGAACCACCAATTGGACGTTTCAATACACGGCGTAAATCGGTATTTGCTGAGACTTATAATCCAGAAGACGATGAAGATGAGGGTACAAAAGTTGTATTCCCGAAATCTGATGAACAACGTCAAAGTCTAGCTGAATCAGTTAAAAATATTTTATTATTCCGTTCATTGGATCCAGAACAAATGCAGGATGTATTAGATGCTATGTTTGAACGTGTCGTTAAAACTGGTGATACTGTTATAAAACAAGGTGATGATGGTGATAATTTCTACGTTATACAAAGGTATTGTTTTTCGATAATAACAAAAATAATTCTAAAATATATTTGTTTCTATAAATATTTCTACAATCCGTTTGGTCACGTTAATAATGAGGATTTCTGTAATAAATTTCATTACCAATTAGTAATTATTATAATAATATTATTCTCAATTAGTTCTAGTAACTGGATTTCTTACTTTAATTTTCTCAACAATAAAAAGATTGAAAGATAAGAATTGTTACGTACAATCCACCTAACTCTACTAATTGTCTGTGTTTCTAATTAAAATAATTGTTGTTTAATAATGATAAGAAATTATAAATAGATAATATGTCATTCTCATTAGGTTTTTTTAAGTTGAAAATACATAAAAAACAGATGTGGTAAATTATCTAAGAAAAATTGTTAAAATTTTACAATTTATAGGAAAATTTTATTAGAAAATTTAAAACTGACAAATTCCAGCATAATTTATGTTAATTGTACGAGTTTAATTTTAATACAAAACAACCACATGTTTCACTTTTATGGAAACACTGCAAGTTGAAAAATATTTACAGATTTATAGCAAATTTCTTACAGATTATTTTACCAAATTTTAAACCCCGTAGGTCATTGAAAGTTAGCTAGAAAGTTGTTTTAAAAAAATAACAAACTCCATAAAATTTTTCGACCAACTATATAGTTCAAATTTTACTCAAATGATCTCCAAGGATTCCCTATAGATCTTTAAATAGTTTTAGCGGTATAATTGGCAGTCAAAAAAAAATACGTTATTGTAGCTAATTTTTCAAAGTGTATTGCATCAATGAAACAACTTGGCAAATATTAAATTAATCTATTTTTATTTCAACGTCAATTGAAACGAACATAGTTTATAAGTCTTCATTATTAATTTCGTTTTTGAATAATTCAAAGAAATAGTAATTGAATTACATTAATAGAGAAATCGATGCTGAATCTCTAGAAAGACTAGTTTCATTTTTCATTATTGACAACTACAAGAATCGTGGGCTATTCAAACGCCTTCATAAATCTAATTACTCAATGATAGTTTAATTTTTCAAGAGTCTAGACAATCAATTATCAGTTCTCCTATAAAAATTAGAATATTTAGCTAAAATTCACTAGATTTAATTAAATAAAAACAATGTTGAATAGATTAAAAAATTTTCCACTAATGTTGCAATATTTTCCGAGTACACATACGTTTATGAATGAAATTGCAACATGCTTAATTTACAATGGTGATAAGAGGAATTTATTGCAACATTTTCGTTAAATTTTGTAATTGTTTACTTGGTGTTTATTTATTTGTTTATTTTTTTAGTGGAATATTCATCGCCCTGGTGGCTGAGCCCGGACAAAAACCACGTCAAATTCACAAATATGAGAATAGTGGTAGTTTTGGTGAATTAGCATTAATGTATAATATGCCACGTGCAGCAACAATAATAGCAGAAAGCGATGGTTCATTATGGGCAATGGATCGTCAAACATTTAGACGTATTTTATTAAAATCGGCATTTAAAAAACGAAAGATGTACGAAGCATTAATTGAAAGTGTACCAATGTTGAAAACATTACAACCATACGAACGTATGAATTTAGCTGATGCATTAGTACCGAAAACATACAATTCTTCTGAACGTATAATCAAACAAGGTGATGCTGCTGATGGTATGTATTTCGTTGAAGAAGGCACTGTTATTATAAGTGTATTAGATGATAGTGGTAGAGAAGTTGAGATAACACGTGTTGGTAAAGGTGGTTATTTTGGTGAATTAGCATTAGTTACACATAGACCAAGGGCTGCATCAGCATTCGCTGAAGGTTACGTCAAATTAGCCTGTAAATATACAATGATTTTTAACAATATTTAAATTAAAAAACAATTCATTACAGTCCTAGATGTGGAAGCATTTGAGCGTTTATTGGGGCCATGTATGCAATTAATGAAGCGCAACATTAATGATTATGAGGAACAAATGCTCAAAATATTTGGCTCAAAATCAAATATTAAAGATGTCCGATGAACGGAATATTCTACCAATCACAATAACAACAACAAGAATATTAAACTAAAAAAATAATTTAGAAAATAATAGTACACCCTCTTTAAATTTAAATTAATCATCGTTTTATTTATTATCGTCCCGCAAAATTATTACATGTGAAGTAGTAAACAATCGTGTTGTTTACATCATTTTGCTGGAAATAGAAAATTAAAAAGAAAAATCACAAAAAATCAAGTGCAAAGTTTACTAGTCATATGTATATAACATATAAAAGTCCTTGTGCTTTATTGTCGTTTATGTTTGTTTTTTGTGTCTTAACTTATTGAATGTTTTCAAAACAGACGGCTAAACTGCAGGTCAGTAAAATTAAACGTCTGTACTTCAATCTCAATAAATTTTGTTTTTGGTAAAAAAGAATGCCGTCTATTCACAAATTTTCAATTAAACAGAATCGTTTGGAAAACTTTAATGTGGCACAACGGCGACTTCAAATTCGTGTCATCGTTGTTAATTGTTGGATCATCAGGTAAAAATTATTTCACATTATGCAATACAATTTGTTTAAATTGGTGTTTGAAGGATGTACTTAATACATTTATTAACAAACATCAGAATAATAATAATAATAATAACCACAATTAAGGCTGATTATAAAGTATTTATACTGTATCATAATTGAAAAAAAAATGAGATAATATCGCGATATTAGTGAGCAAACAACATAAAGATTTATTTTCAAAGTATTTCAAATGGAATTGAGGTCAGTTTTGTGGATCCTAATATATATAAATATTTCATTTTATAACTTGTAGCCATATCAAATTAGTTCAGGTGAAAGGCCAATAGTCTTCTAAAAAGCGTACATTTGTATGGATTTTTTTCTATTATTATTATTATTGTTAGTTTTTTATTGTGGAATTTGTTAGAGATCGGTGCCTGATTATTAATGGTAATAACGGTTTGTAAAACAATCACTAATTCTATCCATATCAAATTGAAATATTTTCCTGGTACATTCTAGACTAGTCTATAATGTGCCTTAAATTAGAGATTATTTTATAATCTAACAAATTCTACTATAAAATTAAAATTAAACAAACAAAATTAAAAACTAGCTCACTTCTAAATGTTTAGATCATAGTTATAAATGTATTGATTGATGATGTAGTGGCTTCTTCTAGTTTATAATTCACTGTATTATCAGAGACAATGAGAGACGGTATTTCCTCTAAAATATCGATTTACCCTATATGTGTGTATGTTCAAATATTTGTCAAACATACAAGAGAAATCCTTGGAATCGTTGAATGTTGATTGTTCAATTGGTGGTATGTGTTTTGTCCCGACCACGTTTCTCCAATAATAATAATAATTGATAACGATAATAATTGAGGAAAGATTTCAGTGCAATATTTTTGAATATTTTTATCAAATGTATATTCTAATATACGAAATAGTGCACAATTTCTCAATCAAATACATAGATTTTAGTGGAATATTGTATTGAAATATTTCTAGAAGAACTGTTGTAAAAATTCTATCCAAGCACAATTGCCTTTATACTTATTGACTGTACCGTAAAATTCTGAAAATTTTCAAAAAATTAGAATCTCAGTAAATTCGACACAAATTTTGAATATAACTGTAACTATTTGCCATGTCACATGCCATATTTATAATAGAAAATACAAAATCGAGAATTTTCGAGCTGTAATATAAACTGTGCTCATCCTGTCTGAGATTCCTTTTTAGTCATAATGTACTGCTTCCACAATATTGATGACTAAATGAGCTTATTGAAATTAATTTTGCTTTTATTTCATCCATTAGTTACCTAGTCCATTTCCTCGGCAACAACGGTTTGTCGTTTATTTTTATATAGAGCCGGTTTTATTAGATAGTGGATTCTGAATATCAATAATCAATAAATCTATATAGATTTTGTGTTGAATATTTAAAAAAAATTGTTAAAAAAAAATAACTTTCTAGGATCGAAACTAAATTATAAGCGTTCAAGACCCAGACGCCTCCAACTTTGGCTTATCAACAAGAACAATGCAGCAGTAATGTTTCATTTAAGCGATTTATGTGGCATTTTTTGGGGAGATAAAAATACGATTGTTTTATTTCTAGATTGCATGACTTCAAAAAACAATAAGTATTATTTCCAGTTGGTTAAACTGATTGCTACAACCCATAAATTATTATTATTCCAATTCAATTTAATTAATTTCAAAATCAATCAATATCAATATTTTATGCCTTATTTATGAGGATTTTTTTCGAAATGTTACGTCTTAAATTGTCTTAATTAACGTGATAGTCTACCTTTTTTCGTTTAATTTTTATTACGATTTCAAAATATTTGAATTTGCATATTTATAGTTAATATCCTTGACCCGCACGTTCAGCATACTAAAAAGTTGATATTTAATTATTTAAATTGTTTAAAAATAGGACACCAAATTGACTGATAATTTGAAAAATAGATGAGTTCTGCGATAATAAAATGAATACAACGAATTTCGGAACTTTAAAGTGAAAGATTATCACTTTCATTTCTATTTTTTAAATTGTAGACTTTCATTATGATTTATAATTGACGGCTAGACTAGGGAAAGCTATATCAGGAAACGAAATATTTTATAAAACTTATCAATTTATTATACTTACATTTAAAGAAATCACACATTACAAAAACGGAATTCGCGCAAAATAAATTCTGATTCAAATAGTTTCCGGTTCTTTATTATAAGCATCCATAATTTTCTCCATAATCTCCCAATGTTTATCTTTTTGTAGATCTTTAACAAATACCGAATACCAGGCTTCATCATCGCGATCTTCAATCAACGGTAAACGCACCCCATAGCATTGCAATGCTAACGATATACAAGCGATAGCCACATGTTGTGGTTCATAATCTAAAATGCTCGAATCGTGATGGAAATCTTGTAAAAAAGCAGCCGATGTTCGAGCTATCGGTATATTAGTCCACTGTTCTTTACCCAACCAACTTTCCATTGATTTTAAATAATGCAACATATATTTGTGCGGATGTGTTATTGTTACTTCGAATTTTAAAACACGCATTATTAATAATTCAGCTTGTACAATTGCATCACGCATACTCCAATATTCATCGCC
The DNA here is from genome assembly GCA_020740385.1 of Mylabris phalerata. Classification (NCBI taxonomy): domain Eukaryota; kingdom Metazoa; phylum Arthropoda; class Insecta; order Coleoptera; family Meloidae; genus Mylabris; species Mylabris phalerata. The sequence goes on from JAJEOX010000222.1 coordinate 1,704,840, forward strand.
GATTTCTAACGGACTACTGCCGCGGTGTAGTGTATTATGGGCAACATTAATTATGTCGCGTATCTTTAACGGATCGTCTTTTACTTTACCAGCTAAATATAAACTCGATGCAGCTATCAACTGTAAATTTGCACAAATCAATCAACTTTCTAAGCCCAAGGCTGCGTTATAAAAACAATAAAATTGATACTTACGAAACAATCGTATTTCGACGAGTCGACTTCCTTGAAGAATTTATGCATGAGGATGGCTGCAGTGGCTAAAGTTAAGGGTTGTCCCTGGAGTTTCATGCCGCATTCGAATATGAAACGTGCCGGGGTGAAGCCGTCGTTAAAATCTAATTGTCGGTAATCTATCGGTGTTATACGTTTATTCCGTTCACGTTGGAGTTCCATTACATCGATAACATCCTTCATTGTCGATACTAAAATTGATAACAGGAAGAAATGGTAATTTATGCACAAAAAATCAAGGTAATTAGGTTATGAATTAGAATTGGTGAAAGGACTTACCGATTTTCGTTTCGTAACTTAAATAATGTCACAAATTAAAATGAGAATAGAATTCTAATGAGAGAAATGAGATTTTTGTAATTTTCAACTCGTAATTTACGATAAAAAATTGAAAAAACGCCGGAGCCCTCGCTTGTTGTCTACAGGTGTACTACCAACTTTACAACAATCTCATTTCTGCCATCTGATTGGTCGATTCACTTCTTTTATAGCCTATCTACCAACATGACAACACCAAACGAAAATTGTAAAACAATCACCAATAAAGAATTTGAAATTAATTTACAAAATTATCAAATAAATTTACTCCATTATAACAAATCAATCACAATTAATCTAAGTTGTAGACAAAATTTTAAAATTTTTAAACAAACATATAAAATATGGCAACGTTGCTTTTTCTAGGGACATAACGCAGGCAAACAATCACAAAAAATCCCTAGATCTTTCTTTTAGAATCTTGTGTTTTGCAGGTACGTTACCGATTAATTTTCGATATTTAGTTCAATAATCTTCCAACTTTATCAAAAATTTTCACAAATATTTCTGAAAATTAATTAATCCTCCATCATTCTAACAATATATTTTTATTTATTTCAGAAAACCGCAATAATGTCGGATACTGAAGGGTATGTTGAAATTCTAACCTCAATTCGTGTGTATTCGATAATTTTATAAATGATGATTGAGGCGGCTCCCTCTGCTTAGAGTTACCCAATTATTCTAATTGTGCTGACAATCCGCCAACTGATATATCGAAAAAACCACCCTTCAAAAATGATTTTCGATTTTTTTGGTAATTTTTAATTGATTTGTAGTGATGATGCCCCAGTTGCCCCACCAACCACAGGTGGTTCCATGGATGTTAACCAAGCGTTACAAGAAGTTTTAAAGACGGCGTTAATCCACGATGGAATCGTTCATGGTTTACATGAGGCCGCTAAGGCTTTAGATAAACGACAAGCTGTCCTGTGTGTGTTAGCCGAGAATTGTGACGAACCGATGTACAAAAAATTGGTATCAGCCCTCTGTTCAGAACACAATATACCTTTAATTAAGGTCGATAATAACAAGAAATTAGGCGAATGGTCTGGTTTATGTAAAATTGATAATACAGGTAAAGCTAGAAAAGTTGTGGGGTGTTCGTGTGTTGTAATCAGGGTAAGTTTTAATTACCAATATGTTAAAGCGTTTTATTGATTGATTTATATAATAATAGGATTACGGTGAAGAGTCCCCAGCTTTAGACGTTCTTAGAGAGTACATTAAGAATGCTAAGTAACTTTTTTATTAATAAAACGAAGTCTATTTAAAAGAAATTTTCCAATTTTATTTAGCACCATTCGCCAAGCATTCCTCTTTATGTTGTGTCCAATTAGCAACCTGACAAGCACGCGAACAATACCAAGATTTTTTACAATGTGAACATCTCTGATTTGCTGTTTTTTCCACATTCGATACAAATTGATTTTTCTTTATCCTCATATTTTTCAAGAAATTCAGTATTATAAGCATCACTAAGTCTAGAATTATTTGAATTAAACTTAAAGTATCAATGAATTATGTATTTACGTTTTAGCTGTTTCCATCAGAGCTTTCTGATCGTTTGAAAAAATTACAGAAAGTTGATCTTTTGCAATTTTCTTCCATTTACCTTTACTTTGTTGTAGAATTTTCTCTTTTATTTCAAGTACAACTTCTAAAAGTATCGGTATTGGTGCTTTTAATGGTTGTTCACTCATACAAATCCTCGATAACCAATGTTTCAAATTAACCAATGGTGATAACTGATCCAATATAACTGGTGTTAATAGTTTTAATAATTTTAAAATTTGTATACGACGTTGTTCCGTAACTGAATAATATTCTCTACAAGATGGACTTAACAGTAATTGATGTAATGTTAACCACACCTTTAATTCGAATTGAAAAATTATAAATTAAGAATTGAAATTGAAAAAACCTGAGCTTCGGCTTTTCCTAAGACTTCACCATCCCAATCGATCCATTTATTTGACGAATATATTTGATTGCCTTTGATCCAAGGCTTTATAAACAACAATTCAACGAATAACATTGGAATATCGTAAGTGTTGTAGATTTGATTACAAATACTACAAGGTAATCTAAAATATTGGTTATTATGGCTATTATTTGGTTAAATAAATTGTTTACCTATCCAAATATTCAGCAATATAACGAATAATTGATAACGAACGTATAGCAATATCAAAATTTAAATTGTTTAAATGTCGGAATAATTCATCTTTAATTGTTTCAGTTGATTTCTCATCAATTTTTTTCAGTGATATTAATTGTGATGATGTTCCGTAGGTATAATCGAGTAGATCACAGACTGCATCTTCGATTGTTTCACAACAATTCTCGTGATACATTATCAATTCTAATAAAGCAACGCAAACATCCTCGTGATACAAAATCGTATAAGCGATAAATGTATTCGATGGTTCTTGGATTAATTTTAATATTTGCGTCAAGATTTTCGATTTCCATATATTGATAAGAATGGCTTCGTGGATTAATACAGGGACCTGAAATTTTTATTCTTACTTATTTGAAGTGATTCTTTAATTTTTTATATTCCAGTTAACTGAAAATTTATATTGAACGGAAATACAACTAGAGAATCGTAATCATCCAGAAATTATCAGTAAATACAAGGCCTTTGTTAGGAAATATTTGTTTAAACGTCTATTGTTACTCAATAGAGTTAAACGTTAAAAAAATGTTGATTACAATATGCACAATTCAGTTCGTATTCTGTTATTATCGCGATACGTACTTAAACCAGTGGAAATTTTCATTGTAAGTATTCAATTTTCAATGAAACTATTTAAAAAAATAGTTTACTGGCTTAACTTACCTTTCCGTAAGAGACTAGCGTTTCTTTGACGTATTCTTCTTTAAGTTGGGAGGCTTCAATTAAAGCCTGTTGGTGTAATTTCTGTAAACGTTGATGCCATTCTAGCCATCTGAAAAGTTATATTTTAATACTCGATTGTGATTAATTAAAGTTTTATTAACTGTTTAGAACCGATATTTTTGATGTCTTGCGGCTCAAAATCTTGTATATAAAATTCGATTTCTGTCGGCAATAGAATATTATCCATTTTTATAAAACTTTTGCTAATATCGAATATTTGACGTTCCGATATTGATTAAATATTCAATCTCCATGGTATTGGATTGATAAATTAAATTAAATAATGAGCATTTATTTTTGTTCGTTTTTACATTCTCAATCATTATTTATATAAAACTTCACAGAAATAATACGTAATTACTACATCTATACATACAAATATGCAACATTAAAATTTTTGCTTAAAAAATATTGAGCTTAAAAAAAATGTTTCTTTTTTTGAGCTGCCTCCAAAGTATTTCAATACACAACCATCTTAACCCTTACTATTTTAGTTGTTTTTCGTTACATAAAAATATATATTATTTTATTACTTAAAGTATCAGTCACATTTATTATTGTTTGTATGTTTTCAAGGACGTTTTCTTTTAGCTTTAATTATGTAAATCTCTTAACATAGGGCAAGATTTTATAAATTCTAAGTATAGCAGTGAACAAAACACAATTACATTAAAACATATAAACACCTGTAATATACAGCTGCGTTAATTTCTAAAATAAAATGGCACAATTCACAGCAATTAATAATCGAGAAAAAAATAGAAATTACGATTTATATTTTTTGATATGTTGTTATATTTCTTCTGTTGTTTGTGATGGTGTTTCATCTGCAGAATGTTGTAGTAGAACTGCCTTCTCCTCACGGCCACTACTGTTAGTTCCATTAAAAACAGATTCATAGACTGGATTTGCGAAATTTCCAGACTGGAATTTCAATAATTAGTAAATTTATTAATAATTGAGAATATTTGGTACTTTATCGGCGTCTAAAGTGAACGGTTCAGCGTCTCTATCTTGATACATTGGATTATTAATATCGTTCTCTTGTAAACGTTCATGGGCGAATGTTTGTCGTTTTCTAAAGAAATAATCGAATAATAAAAATGCCACTAATATAAATACAATAACGGCAATTGCTGAGAGTACAGGTATTAAAACACTACCACCACCGCTATTATGGATTTCTTTTTGTTTAATTTGTTGATCTGTTATCGTTATATTTTCACAACGATTTCCAGTATAATCATTTGGACATAAACAATAAGGTATACCATCACTGACAGCACAGGTACCACTATTTTCGCAATAATTTTCACAAGCTACCGGTTGATTACAAGTCGGACCAGACCATGGACCCAGACAACGACAAATCGGTTGTTTATCAACTCCCATTAATTGACAAATACCATCATTTTGACATAGACCAGTACATGGACTCGCATTTCCAATATAAATCTACCAATAAAAACCAAAATAACTCATTAAATTACAAAATTTTATGGATTTACCTCGCAATTATATCCACCCCATGTGTCTAAGCAACGACATACGGGTTTACCGTTTAATATAACACATGTACCGTTATTTTTACATGAACACCGTTCTGAACAGATAGCCGGTGGATTGGCTTCAGCACAACGATCAATTTCGCAACGTCTACCACGATAATAAATTGGACATACACATTCAGGTTGTTTGGTACCTAAACGACAAGTACCACCGTTTTGACAATGTTGATAACACATATCGCGTTCACAATGTTCACCGGAATAACCAGGGAAACATTGACAATGGGTACCATTTAATACACCATTACCACAAGTTGGTACTTCACAATGATCACCTTTAAAACCCAATGGACAACGGCATACTTGTGTACGATCATTTTTAACACAAACACCACCATTTTCGCATTTTAATTGTACACAATTTTGACAACGATTACCGGTAAATCCTTGTTTACAGCTACATTGAGGCGATTCTGGTTTTATTAAATAACAAGTACCGCTGTTGAAACAATAATTCGAACATAGATTGACCGGTGTTTGGCAACGATCACCGGTCCATTGTGGTGGACAATTACAACGTAATGGGGCTTGTAAATCGGTTGTTTTCGTGTCTAATAAATCAACGTAACACATGCCTTTATTTTGGCAATACTGTGAACAACGGTATTGATCACAACGTGGTCCGGTATATAACGGTGGACAGATACATTTCGGGCCTTGTCCTTGGACAATTTTACAGGTACCAGTGTTACAATTCAAATTACAACCGGGTACTCGGCTCGAAATTGCTCTACAAGTCTTTAAAAAAACGATAATAGTAATAATAATTTATATTCTAATCGATACTTACTAAGTTGTCTTTAACGTAGCTATCAGCACAAGTACAGGTAGCTCCATATGGGCTTAACAAACAAAATTCGGAAGGGTGGCAAAAATCATTACAGGGATTGTTAATTGAGGCGTCCTGTTTTTGTTCTTGTAATATTAAAATATCGGAAATTCTAGTCGAACCTTGTAGCAAAAATGTGACATTTCCTTTACCAAATTTGTTTAATCTCAAAATATCGTGTTTGAGATATGTTGAAACGAACAAATTGTCTTCAAAGACTTCAATTTTGAACGGTTTTATATCTGGAATTTATTTTTTTTAGTTTAATACATTAACTTAAAGAGAAAAATTCCCAAGTGTCTCTTCAATTTTTTTTTTTAAATAAAATCGAAGAGACTTGTTACAGTGGTTACCTTTATCGAATTGTCGGACTGTACGCCGATCAGAACCATCAAATTTGATCGTCTCTATCGTCATAGTTTTCGGATCAGACCAATATAAACGTTCTGTTGTATGATCAATTGCTAAACCGGTCGGCCATAGAATACCACTATAAGCGATTCTTCTACGAATATAACCGTCCATATGTCCCTTTTCAATTCTAGCATACGGTCCCCAATCAGTCCAAAATATTAGACCGTCTTTTGGTGAAACAACAATATCTCTTGGTTGTTGTACTTGTCCTTTAAATAAAGTATATTGTAATTGTCCATCGAATGTTGATACAAGTAATCTTGAACCGTCGGTTATATAAATCCGTCTAGCTACCCAATCAACAGCTATACCTCTCGGATCGTTTAGATTATTAACTACAGTTTTAACTGAATCAACGTCACGTTTTGTTCTTGTATTATTATAGTGTAACACCATACTTTGTACACGTTTATTTTGATGATCAGTCCAAAATGCTATAGCTTCGTATTTGTTGAATAATATATCAACAGCATCGACTTTATATCCAGGGGCTGTTACTAATGTTTTACTACGCAATTTATTTGTATCGCCTGGTTTATATGGGGACATTATTCGCAATTCAGCTTCCGAAGCTAAGACTAAATCAGCTAAATCACCATTCGCTTGACATATACCGCCTTTAATACTCGAATAACCAGGTAAACATTTACATATCGAAACATTCTGTTTACTTTCAATACATATCTGTGAACATGTATCCCATTGGCATGTTGTATTATTATAACAATTCTCTTCATCACTATTATCACCGCAATCATTCTCACCATCACATTTCAATATATTTTCAATACAATGTCCATTCTTACATATAAACTGATCTGGTGGACAAATTTTATGTTGATGGCATATTTGTGGATCTTCATCGCTACCATCATCACAATTATAAATACCATCACATAATGAATTCATCGGTATACATTTATCATCTTTACAACGGAAACGACCTGGGTGACAACCGATTAATGCACAATCAATCTCATCACTACCATCTTCACAATCATTTTGACCATCACAACGCCATTCTTCATTAATACAAAGACCATTACGACATTTAAAACCGTTATCTGGACAAATATCGCTGCAATTTTCCTCATCGGAACCATCAGCACAATCCGCTTCACCATCACATTTCCATTCCCTATTTGTTTTTATGATTAATCGAATTTTATTTAAAATTAAATACTTACAAGAATATACAAATTTGTGGATTTGTGCATTGGAATTCGTTTTGTTTACAATGCGTATGGCAGTTGATTTCATCCGATTTGTCTTCACATTGGAATTCACCGTCACATTTTTGATTACCACGTATACAACGTCCATCACCACATCGAAATTCTGATTCGGAACATTGCCGCGGTACACAATCAATTTCATCACTACCATCACCACAATCATTATCATAATCACACCGCCATCTACCCGGTATACATTTATTATTTTTACATTTGAAATATGTTGGTTCGCATGTATGGAATTCCGGTTGGCTACAACTATCCGGTTCATCTTCATTATTAGCACAATCTGGATCACCATCACAACGCCACGACATCGGTATACATCTACCTGAACTACAACGGTAATGTTGCGGTGAACATGTACGTAAACTGCAATCTTGTAATTCATCCGAATTATCACCGCAATCATTATCAGTATCACAAACCCATACAGCCGGTATACATTTATCATTAGCACATTTGAATTGATTCGGTGGACATGTGGCTGGTGGACAATCATTTTCATCTTCACCCAATGGACAATCAACGTGTTTATTACAACGTTGTTTCGATGGTATACAACGCGGATTTATTGTACCATTACCACCCGGACAACGGAATTGCGTATTCAAACACGTATATTTATCGCAATCTTTCTCATCTGAACCATCACCACACTCATCTTTACCGTTACACAAATCAGATGGATGTGTACATTGGCCATTATCGCATTGATATTGACCTGGCATACATTTAAACGGTCGACAATTAGCCGGTTCATCACTACCATCACCGCAATCATCTTGAGTATCGCATTTCCACCAAAACGGTATACATTTATAGGTTGATTTACATTCGAAATGCGCCGATGTACAATTCGATTCACAACTTTTACCATCTTTACCTAAAATATAATTTTCCGGACAAGCACAACTATAAAACGGTTGTTCCGGTTTTAATAAACACAAAGCTGAACAATTCGCTTTCTCACAGGGACTTTTTATTTTCGGTTGTTTGTACGGATGAACAACCCGAATATCCATCGGACGATGGACTGTTGATAACAACGATGAACATTGATCACCGCGATATTTATGACAACGTTCAACTGTCTTCGTCTCCCAATCAGTCCAATAAATAAAATCCTCCCATATATCAATCGCAAATACATGATGTAATTGTAAATGTGGTGATTTTTGTCGACTTGCTATAATACGTTGATTATTACCATTTAGATCCGATACGGCAATGTAATCTTCACGGGCGTCAGCCCAAAATAATTCTTCCGTTTCGTACGAGATTGTTAAAGCATTAGGCCATCCGATACTCGAATTTACAATAACCCTAGGCTGGGAACCGTCCATACCGGCTTTACCGATGTGCACATGTGTACCCCAATCGGTCCAAAACATATAACCTCGGATAGGGTCGATGGTTATAGCGCGCGGTTCTTCTAAACCTTTCGATATTAAGACGCGCCGATATCGACCGTCAAGAGCCGAAACTTCCAAAGTATCCAAACCCTAAAAATTGTCGTTTAATTTTGGGAAAATATTAACAATTTCTGGTTACTTTATCACACCAATAGAGGTTTCTACCAACCCAATCAACGGCTAAACCGTCCGGATTTTGTAAAGTTGGTGAATGTAGAACTTGTATTTGTGATGAACTATTTTTATAATCGCATAATCGTTTAATTGAACTACCTAATTGTGTAACATCAGACCAGTAGATACATTTCGAATACCAATCGTAATCTAAAGCGACAGCGTTTGTTAAATTGTGCGCTATTAAAGTTGAGTGTCCTTTTAAATCGATCTCTCGTATATAGTAGCGATTTGCTAATACTAAAGTTACAGGTATTGTTGAATTGACACGACACGATTTCTTATCATTAATCAAAACATATCCTTCTGTACAATTACAATGATAAGAACCGTGAGTATTTATACATAATTGACTACATGGTCTTTCTTCGATACATTCATCGATATCATCACAATGATGTTGATCTTTATGGCTCACTTTATAACCTGGGAAACATTCACATTCGTAACCGACCGGTTTATCGATACATTTCTGCGAGCATGGCGGTGATGTAGATGAACATTCATCGATTCCTATAAATAAATAAATCAGTTAAAACTGGTGATTTTTTTGATTCTATTAATAAACATACGACATTTATTTTCATCACTATAATCACCACAATTATTTTCACCGTTACACAATAACGTGTCGTTAATACAAACACCATTACCGCAATGGAACCAACCTTTACCTTTACAATAATCACCATCATTATGGCATTCTTTACCTTCATCACTACCATCACCACAATCATCATTACCATCACATTTCAACAAATCCATAATACATCTACCATTTTTACATAAATATTCATTTTCTGTACATTGTCGATGACAATTTGGCGGTTCATCACTAGCATCATTACAATCATGATCACCATCACAATAGTACATTTTATTAATACAAACACCATTAATACATTGGAAATCATCAGGTGAACATACACCACAACCGTTATCTTTATGTTCATCGGCACTATCGAGACAATCAGCTTCACCATCACATACCCACGATTGGGGGATACAACGTCCGGTACTATTACACAAGAATTCATTCGGGGCGCATTCGCGCACTTTACAATGTTTGCTTTCATCGGACGAATCGGCACAGTCTGTGTAAGCGTCACATTGCCAGGATAGCGGGATACATTCGCCGTTGTCGCATTGGAATTGATCACTTCGGCATTGATGTCCTGGAATTTACAATAATTACGTGCTTTTTTATTGATAATTGATAATTGAAAGGTTTACTGCAATCTAATTCGTCGCTGTGGTCCAAACATTCAGCTATACCGTTACAACGCCACGATAATGCGATACAAGTGGAATCGGCGCACATGAATTGGTCCGATGGACATCTACCCTCAATACCGCCACCTGAAATATAGTAGAATTTTTGAAAAATTAGGTTCAATTTTGATAATATTTGATTATAATCGAAATTTGGGGAAAATACCAAATTTCGAAAAATTACACAATTAGTGCCAAATTTGAGGATTTTAATTTTGATTTACTTTCAGAAATAGATTATCTCAATCAATATTTGAAGAAAAATAACAGTTTTGCCTTATATTGAAGAAATTTCATTATTTGAATTGATTCTAAGGTAAATTTTCAAAATAATTTAGTACTTTTAGTAGATTTGTGTAATAAACTTTGTTCGTAAAAAAATGGAAAATGGAAAAGTGGAATTTAGGCAAAAACTTGAATTAAAATCTCATTTTCTATTGATCAATGGAGTAAATTTTCTAAAAATTCGCAATTTTTAATGGGGAAAATAGAATTTTGCAAGAAAACCAGCAAGTTCAACTCAAAAATTCGTGTGAAATTAACAAAATTTTAGACTATTTGATACCAAAATTAGCCAATATCAAAATCACCAACATTCGGTGATATTGTAAACTAGATCGCTGTAAATTTGTGATTATAATCACTGGGATTTTATAATCACCTCTATTGTACAATATTGTTAGATTTTAATCAAATAGTTGTGACTTACGACAATTTTCTTCATCAGAACTTGGCCCATTTGTTGTTTTAGCATCATCACAATCATTAACACCATTACATCTAGCTTCTAAACTAATACAAGTACCATTACTACATTGAAATTGATGAATATCGCAATTTTTCTTTGGTTCAGTACAATTTTGTTCATCTGAACCATCCCAACAATCATTCTCATTATCACAGAACCATTCCTGTCGTATACAAGCCGTTGTATATGGACAATTAATCATATGTACATCGTGTAATAATAGGCTACAATTACGATTTTCTAAAAATAATTGAATCAAATTAATTGAAATTGTTGATAATAAATCGAATATACCACAGCCCATTTCATCACTAGCATCATGACAATCTGGATCATAATCACAACGATAATTTTTCAAAATACATTCACCATTATTACAACGGAAATGTTCATCAGAACAATTACAATTAACCTCATCACTAGCATCACCACAATCATCAATTATATTACATTTATCATTAATCGGTATACAACGTTTATTTGTACATTGGAACCAACCAAGTGGACAAGTACGATGGCCACAATAACCCGGTTCTTCATCTGAAGCATCCGTACAATGCGGTATACCATCACAGGTCAAATGGAATGGTACACAACCACCATTCGAACAACGGAAAGTATCGCTACTATTACACGCAGCCGGTTTATTATAACAACGTCGGCCATCATCGGCCAATGAGAAACCTTCCGGACATGAACACATAACATTACCGGAAGCTGTTAAACTACAAGTCTCTTCACAACCACCATTCAATATTGCGCATAAATTCGAAAAACAATCATCAGTATCGTTAGCAATAGCAACAATACCCATAGGTCTGGCGATATCCCGTCGCAACCAAGTCACATTCTGGCCGGTTAATTTATCAGCTCGTAATACCGCGTGCAACATCCAATCAGTCCAATAGATATAATCGCCATAGACCGCCAAAGCGAACGGATGTTGTGGGGTAACTTTCGCTAATACCACCCGTTTTGTACCGTCATATTCACTACGTTCGATTTTATCCAATAGAGCATCACCCCAATACAATTTCTGGGCTTTATGGTCTAAAGTCAAAGCGTTCGGCATACGTATATCGGTTTCGATTATAATTTGCCGGCCATAACCGGATAAATAAGCACGTTCGATTGCCGGTTGATGTGAATTCCAATTCGTCCAATAGACACGACTACTACAACTATCAACAGCTATACCGCGCGGTTTATCCAACATACGTAAACGTACAATCACTTCAACTTGACTAGCATTCGTCATCGAATCGGTTAAATTGACACGATTTATTGTAGCGTGATTATTACAAGTCCAATACAACGAATTGTGGATTTGTTCATAGGCTAAACCCTCAACGGAACCTTGCTCTATAAACACAAAAACTTACAAACAATCAAAATTAAAAATACTCAAATACCGTCAATTATAACCCGATGATCTGTCCCGTTATAAAACACCGCATTTATTGAACCTTTCTGTATATCCGAATAGAATAATCTTTGGTGTTTATAACTGAACGCCAAACCGATTGCATTCTTCAACATTGTATTGTTTTTAACGCTCGGATGGGGCGCATTTTGGATATTCTCATTCAACATCTGGATCGAATCGATACTTATAACACGCGAGAACATAACGAAACTCTCATAATCTACAATTTGTTACTATAAATTTGTAAAATATCGTAAAAATTATACCTTCACAAGATTTTCCGTTTGTAGAAATCCGTCCATGCGAACATACACAAACTGGATGGGTCCCATTAAATAGACAAAGTTGTTCGCAATTACCATTATTTTGACCGCATGGATTGGTGCCTTGTTGTTTACGTTTCGAAAATATGTGGATATCTTTGAGCGAATCACCAATATCGGATAATAAAACTTTATAATCGGATAGATTGGTTAATGGGGCAACTTTTATACTGCCTCTATCGTATACGCTAAAATTTTAATTTTAATTGGAATTAATCGAATTATTGGATAACTTACGGATCGATCCAATAGATATTATTATCGAGAGTTGTTAAACCAATCGGACTACCCAACGAATTGTTCAACAATATCGTATGTTGGCTACCGTTATATTGAATCATTTCAATCGTATTACTTTTCGAATCACAAAAATAGATAATCTCCTTTTGTGAATCTAACGTTACATCCGATAAAGCCAACGATGAATTCAACAATAATCGCCGATTATTTCCATCTAATGTTGAATTTCTAAACGTGACCCACCGCCCCATACTAGAATACCTTTAATTGGGTCCGCAGCGATCGTAGATGGACGTCCGATTTCATTCGATAATAGAACATGTTGTTTACTACCATCTAAACGTGCCACTTCGATAACACCACGTTTAGAATCACACCAATAAATATTCTTTGCGATCCAATCAACCGCTAAACTTGTCAACCAATCCACCGGTACACTATCCATCGTTTCAATCGGTTCAATTACATAACGCCTTTGTGTACCGTCTCTTTTAATACTCGTTATACTACCATGATCACTATCAGCCCAAAATAATAGGTCGTCATTTGCGATAAAATCGATAGCTGTAGCCATTGATACCCGAGATATGTGCCCTAGGACTTTTGTTTTATTGTTACCATCCAACGCTAAACCGGAAATTTCCCAATTTATTGAATAGTAGATGAATTCTTCAACACCTACACATAAATTTGGGTTTTCCGGATGGTTATGATAGCCGGTAGCACAACGACAGGTATAATTCGTTGACGATACCGGTAAACATAAATGTTGACAATTTGATTTGGAACACGGATGATCACCGGTTTGTTCTAGTGGATCGTAAATACGTAAAGATAGTACCCCGCCGGTACTGTTGCGTAAAATTGTATCATTTTCTCCGGTTGTTTTATTCGCTGAATGTATCGATTGATCTTCATCATCGGCATAATAGAGTAGATCATGATAGATTGTTATAGCGGTAACCGAAGCTTTCGATGAGATATTCAATTTAACAACACCACTCCCGTCTAGATTACTGTAGTAAATCTCATAATCACTAACCCAATATAGGCGTTTTTCGTTTAAATCGGTACAGAGACTTTTCGAATTCGATTTAAGTTTCGTTACAATCACTCTGCGATCATCACCATTCATTGAACTCATTTCAATTAATTCACCTTTAGTGGTCGACGATATCCAGTATAATTTACCATCATGGGGGTTTATTGTAATGGATAAAACGTGGATATTCGCAAATAATGTCGTACTATATTCAGCATCTAAATTCGATACGATTATACCGGTTGGTGAACCGACGAACATCAAATTCGATAACCAATCAACGGCTAAACTAGATGGATGTAATAGGCCTGTATCGATAAGTGTCTGTGTTGGACCGGCGGTTAAACCGGATCGTTTTATTTCATTAATTTGGAAATCTGCCCAATATAGCGTATTATTTCTTGCTAAATATTCCAATTGGATCGGACTTAATACTTGAGGCAGGCTTATTGTCGGTATTGTGTGATAATAAGGTTGTTGGATATCAACGCCACGAATTTCATTGGATCTGGCAATCAATAACACCCGTTCATTAACTAGAAATTAAATGATTAGAATTATAATAAATTTTTAAAATTAATCGATAATTACCAACGCAAGTTTTGTTGTTACTGCTCAAAATCATTACATGTGGACAATCACAACGATAACTGTGATTCGTGTGTAAGAGGCATAAATGTGAACAACCACCGTTATTATCATCGCACGGATTCGGGGCATCTCTCGGTTGTCGGCTTGGATGTAAAATTTGTATATCGAACGGTTGCGTTAATGTTCTTTGTATAACAAAAACATCACCACCTGTCCATTTATTAGCACGAACAACACTATTCGTCCGCCAATCGGTCCAATAGACGTAATTCTCAAATAAAGTGATAGCGAATGGATGTGATAACATTTCGTGATGACGCATCACTTCATGATGATCACTACCATCATATTTGGTTGTATGTATCGAATCCGACCTAGCATCAATCCAATAAATCCGTCTCATATCGTAATCTAGAGTTAAACCATTAGGCCAACCACCATCGGTTATTTGATCGACATGAACAACAGTCTCGCGATCTAAACCAGCTAATGTACAACGTTCAATACGGGGACTACTATTATCCCAATCGGTCCAAAATAGATAACCGTCACGTGGATCTAAAGCAATAGCACGTGGACTTTCCATTTCGCCGGCAACTAGAGTTCGACGAAAACTACCATTCAATTTAGCCACTTCGATTTGATCTAAATTACTTTCAACCCAATATAAATTCTCACCAATCCAATCTACCGCTAGACCTTCAGCTGTTGATAAGCCGCTCTGTATAACGATTTCTATATTACTTAAAGAACCACCCAAGACTGTACCGCGATAGATTTTATCGTCAATAACATCCGTCCAATAGACGATATCGCTGTTTTTTGTGTGATAGAAATCGAGGGCTATCGTATTCTTTAAACTTGAAATAAACGATTTTACGTTAAATGTTAACAAATCGACGCCTTTTAATTCGTGTCGATTACTGAAAATTACATAGGGGGTAGCCGGATCGAGACTTTTACAAGTGAAACCGTCTTGTTCTAGAGCGTAACCGGGTAAACAGGCGCATTTGTGGCGTCCACCGTACGGTATACATTTCTGTGAACAAATCCCCCAGGATTCGCACGGGTGGACATCCAGACACGTGGTACGATCGGCTTGTAAATACAATTTTTTCGGACAATAACAGACTAAACCTTCAGGGGCATTGTGGCAGAAATGCGAACAAACAAAACTATGATCGCACAATAATTCATTACAACGTAGACCTTCATCGCTACCGTCATTACAATCATTGATATTATCGCACAATTGATTGACTGTGATACATTTCGTGTTATTATCGCACATTCTTGACGGATGTTCGCATTTCGGTAGCGCAATTGAATGTTGATTATTTGTCGAATTCTTCAAAATAGCCGGATCACAATTAACCTCATCGGAACCATCAAAACAATCCAAATCACCATCGCACACCAATTTCTGCGGTATACATTCATCGTAACTACTACAAGTGAATTCGTCCGGTTCACAAATCTTCGATTGGCCACAATCTTTCTCATCGGAATTATCCGGACAATCAACGAAACCATCACAATGTTTATTCGACGGGATGCATTCATTGAACGGTGCACAAAAACGTTCCGTTGTCGCACATTGTACACAATTAACCTCATCAGAACCATCCCCACAATTATCAATACCGTTACAATACAAATCTAGCGATACACACCGGTGATTCTTGCATGTAAATTCGGTTAATTCGCACTTTTTCTCTTCGCAATTCTGTTCGTCGCTGTTATCATCCGGACCGCAATTGTGTATCGAGTCGCATTGCCACAATTTCGGTATACACCATTTGGAGATTTTACATTGGAATTGTGATGCTGTACATGGTTTCGTGCACAATTTCGGATCTTCATCGGTACCATCCAAACAATCGTTTTCACCATCGCACACCCAATAGCGCGCGATACAAACGCTCTGATCGCATTTGAATTGATTCGTACCGCAGGTTACATGTTCACAAGGACCTCCGAGTTGGTTCGATTCATCCGAACCGTCTCCACAATTATCGATACCATCACAGACATGTTTCGATGGTATACAACGTTTAATATGGTGACATTGGAAATAACTCGGCGGGCACGGATTCAATTGGCTGTAATTAGTCGAGTACGTACAAGTATTATTGGCGTTTAAACGATAACCATCGCGACAGGCGCAAACGGCACCATTCGGTGTTGGTAGACACAATTCCGGACAACGTTTGAAATTATCACTACAATCATTCTCGCCCAATTGCGAATTTAATGAATCGTAGATTTTTACATCGAAAATCGGCGGATTGTATTGGTCTAATTGTTTGAAACCGGTTCGATTATTATAACTGACAATTGTACCGTTTATAAATTCGGTAAAATAGAAAATTCTAGTTGTTGGTGTTGTTAATATCGATAAACCGTAAGGATTCTCTAAACCATCACTGACATCAATCCGCCGTTGTTCACCATCGAAATTCACACTTTCAATCCGACGTAAATGCCGATCGCACCAATATAGCCGTTGTTCTTTGAAATCGATCGTTAAACCACTAGGCCAGTGCATCTCTTCCGATACGAAATTCCGCAAATTATTACCATCCATATGGGCTGTATAGATACGTCCATCGTTTGGCGAATCGTTCGACCAATCCGCCCAATACATTACGCCACGTTTCGGATCAACAGTTATCGACAGTGGATTGTGGAATGGATTTTGGATTAGTACACGTTGTTGGGTTGTATTAGCCAATTTCATAACGCTAATACTACCGAATTCTTGGTCAGTCCAATAGAGATTCCTCGACATCCAATCCACGGCTAAACCGTCACACCGATGGACGTTCTTTTGTAAAATTACTCGTTTTGTTGTATCGTTAATTTGTACCATTTCTATAACCATACTTTGTATATCCGAATAGACGATTGAATTCGTTTTTATATCGTAATCGATAGCGACAGGGTGGCCGACACCGGTGATCGGTACAATTGTTTCATTATTATTATCAATTTCTATACCTTTAATCGACGCTGGTTTACTTTTAACAATCAATAAGAATTGTTTTGGTGTATTTACCACGCATTTATTTCGATTATTTGGCACGTAACCGGTGGCACATAAACATTTCTTTATTGCGATATCCTCGGACCATTTCGGTATGCAAATATGATCGCATTCAATCGATGATTTACACGGATGTGCAACAATCGGTTGACGTTGTCTATGATAAATATGCAAATTAAACGGTCGTGTTATATTTGTAACGATTGTCTCCTGTTTAATTCCGTGTTTATCGATTTTAATTATATTGTTATTATGCCACGATGATACATAAATATAGTTCTCGAATACACTAATTCCATATAAATTTTGTACAGATACACCACGTATTATTGTTTTACGATTACTGCCGTTATAATCGATACGTTCAATAAAATCCAAATAGGTATCGACCCAATAGATTTCTTTCGTCGGATAATCGATGGTTAAACCGTACGGATAGACGATTTTGTGATTAACAATCGGTTTACGTTCACTGCCATCCATTTGACAACGTTCTAACATCGGTGGTGAATGTCCCCATTTTGTAAAAAACATAAAACCAGTTGTTGGATCTAATGCTAACGATCTCGGTTTACTTAAATCATATTCTAATATAATTCGACATTTATTCAAATATTTATTACAAATTATTATCGTTTCTTTATGATCGTCTAAAAAATACCAATTACCGGTGACCCAATCCATTGTTATCTGTTGGACGGATTCGATTTCAACAAATTTCGATTTGATCGGTATTATCCATTTCTGTTCGAAATCGTTCACTTTTATGCATATCAATGAGGCTTTTGTTAAATTATGATGTATATAACATAGTGTTTCGTTATTATAATTAAATTCTAATGCGTTACTATTCAATAAATGTATCGACGAATTATTCGACCATAATTCACCATCTAATTTGACGCGACGTATCTCCGATTGTGTCGAATAGATCAAAGATGCTGATTCGTTCGTTCGGGCTGCAACAAAATTTCAATTTAAACAAAAAATTCAACAAATAAACTAATAAAAAAACAGATGTTTAGTTATTTAGTTACACCCACGTTTGTTAAACTAAAGAAAAGGAATTTTTTTGTAAATATTTACGATATTTCGATTTACATTCCTCTGGTGTTTTATTCAAGAATCAGATGTGATTTGTTTCAAAAGCCTCCACGTCCCTGCATAACAATCTAAAATTTTATAAAAACTATTCTCAATGGAGTAGATCTACGGAATAAACTAAAATTTATCGAGTCTCATTAATACATCCGCTTTCTGCAAAAGCACATGTTAAATATGAACTAAGCGTATATTAGAATTTTTAAGGTAAATCTTACATCTGTTAAGACTTCCTTGGAATTAGACAGGAAGTACGAACGATTACGTTACCAAACAAAAGGCCTAAAATGTGCTAAAATGTAAATTTGAGGTTGTTGAACGTATCTACCAAGAAAACCTATTTTATAGAATCTCAAGTCTTAAGAATATATTCCAATTCTAATACAGATCTTAGTTTAATCCAAGTTGAATTAATTCGACCAGATTGACGAAAATACCCACCCAAGTGAGTGTATCGAAAAGGAACAATGCTTAGATTATTGTAATTAGAAGCGTTCGATTTGTTTTGAATTCATTTATTCTGTAACGATTTTGAATAGTAAAATCGTGAGTATAATTGCATTTCCATAATTATAACCGTAACAAATCCGAACTCAACTATGTAATAAGGTGGATGTAAAAATCGATTCCCATATGAAACGAGACTCTTGAATCTTTAAATTGAAGCTTAGTATCGAATGGCTCAATTATTTCCAGACAATTTACAGTTTTAATTAATTTAATCAGAATTAAAGAATCTACCCATTTTTGTTTTTAATTAAGCCATCAATGTAGGCATTTAAGAGAATTAATCGTGTGTTGAAACCTTTTAATTGGTACCTTAATTCTAGTTTTTTACATTATAATCGAGTTTATTCTAATGACACGATAATCATCGAATTTAATAAGCTTTATCGTGTAATGCAATAGAATCTGCACTTTATTTTGTTTTAATTGTAAGCAAATTGTTTTGCCTTCAAAAACAGGATATTGTTAATAATTCTTTTAATAGAGATGAATAATGCATCTCAATGTTCGATAATAAAATGATAGAACACTATTGGAATATAAACTTACCATTGGTAGCGATACAATCTGTACCATTTTTGATATAGCCCGATACACAGGAACATTTAAACGAACCGATTGTATTCTCGCAAATTTGCGAACAAACATGATCTAATTCCTCACATTCGTTAGCATCAATACAGTTCATACCATTTGGACGTTTACCATCTGGACAATAACATTGTGGTCCATCTCGTGTTAATTGACAGCCGAATGTGCATTGTAATTGATTACAAGTGTGCGTTTTATTTTGACAAAAATCCCATTCATCGCTATTATCAGGACAATCATTTTGATTATTACAGAATTGTAATATCGGTATACAAGTTGAACCATCGGCGCAATTTGCATAATTCCATGGACATTTCGTTTCTTTATGGCATTGTTTTGGGTCTTCATCGGATGTGTCTTTGCCATATTCGGGTGATATGCCGCAATCGTGTTCTTCGTCGCATACCCAGCCGGTTGGTAGGCACTTTTTCGTTAATAAACATTGAAATTGTTCCGGACGGCATGTTAGATTTTGTGGACATTGGAATGGTTCATCGCTGGCGTCTTTACAGTCCCGATGGCCATCGCAATGCAAATAAATTGGTATACAGAGGCCATCAGTGCAGCGGAATTCGTCATCGGAGCAGGCTTCTGGAAATTTTACAAAAAATAGTCAGTTTTCTCTTATTCGAATGCAGGACGAGGTGGTAAATTGTTTTGCATTGAGTTATTATTCAAAATAGAGCTTTTTGGCCGACTTCCTGATGAGTTGCAGGGTTCAACTTTTGGGGAACCTTCCCAGGATCCTTAAAATATTTTTGAACTGTATACTTTTGAATGGTTCATCTGGTAATAACAAAACAAATGCCGCAAAATCTGGACTCGAAGAATCTTGAAGGTCTAAAAATCTCCCCTCAAAATGATCCAGCAAAATTGTTAAAAACTGTTATCATAATATAGGAAAAATGTGTTAAAATCTGGATGAACGTTGACTAAAAAATTGGCTTAAAAAGTGAGTCAAAGTCAGGATTTTAGCCTTAAATTTGACCAAATTGGTATTTTTTTGTGGCTCCGACCCTGTTTCAATGTTATCTTAAACATTAGACTTTGCAAGAATAATTAATTTTCATCGTTCTAGGAACTGCAGTATCTAAACAGTTTGCTTTTTATAACGATTATTTTTCCATTCATTATTCTTTGAATTTTTTATAATAACTCGCTAAACTTGGCGCGTTTATTCTTAATTTTGTTTCGTTACTCAGAACTCGGCAGACAAATTAAGTTCCTTAATATCTACCTTAAATGTAAACAAACTATTAACAGTGGGATTTTTAAACATTAAACCAGTTTAATCAAGAATCGTCGTCAAATAAGTCACGTCAAGCGCTCAACTCAATTTTAAAAGATTCATCGATATCGAATCCATTGAAATAACAACCTCTAGAAGGCAAAAATTGCCAGTTAATTAGCCCATTTAATTTGATATCGTAACAGAGCCTCTGTTATAAATTAACGTAAAGAAAATAACAGTCAATCAAATCAAGTTATAAGCAGAAAGAGCATATTCTACATTCATTTACTGAAAATATAAATTATAGTCAATAATTTATAATTTTATCTTGACCAAATCGACGATTATAGCTGAATATTCGTGTTTTACTGTGATTTGTTTTCGTAAGACGGTTGGAAAGTTATTTTATCGAATTCGTGGGTAATTATTTCACAAGAAATTGATTGCAATTATAAATTCATTTGTAAAGATTAAGGCAATACAGCAGATTATAAAAATATAATTTGGTAAAGAGGACTTATTAATTGCGTCCAATTCAATGAACTTGTTTGATCATTTGGAAGGCACAATTGCTACCCTAAAATAGGTGAAATTTGCCCAATCAACTTCAAAAATATAAAACGAATTTCGTGAACGTTGAATTGCTGAAAGTTCAATATTTCGATCTTTTACCAGGTTGGTTACAATTTCGTTACTACAACTACTTATTGATTAGTTTATGCTTTAAAAATAAACCACCTTGAAGGTGTTTTTGATTAATTAATTCTTTGGAATGTTAATTTGAATAATTTGATGTAATTTCGATTTTCCTCTCGTAAAATAAACATAAATGTTGAATTGTTCAAGAGAACTGCCCAAGATATCTATAGACAATAAAACTATTAATATAACACATAAACGAGATAAATTGATATTTTAGAAAATTAATTACGAGATTTTTTTAAAATTCTGTGGAAAATTAAACAATAGATAAGTCGACTTATTTATTCAAAAATAAAATACTTTATCTGTCTGGAGCATTTTTAATACGACTAAATAAGGCGTAAATGATTCAATAATTAAAATAAATATTTCGAATGCATTGAATTTAAAATCACAACTTCCTTTAGGGTTAAAGTTAAACTAACACCATCTTAATAATCCATGACATAACGAGTTTAATATTCAATATGTTTAGACTAACCACAAACATATGATGAATTTTGTTAAATGATTTAACTACCACATAACAAACGTATGTTATAATCAATTAAAAATAATAATGGTAATTATCGACGAAAGTAGGCAGAAACTATGGAATTTAATTGTTGATAATTATAATTAAAATGAGGAAAACACACGGCTAATAACCTGATGTGGATACTCTAAAATCCAATTATTGGCGTTTCCAACAAAAGCAATACAAGCCTTGAACCCTCCAGATAATCCCAGGTCATTTCTATTGGATTCATACTATCATTAAGGCCAGTTTATTTCCATTAAATACACCTTCATCTATCAATTACATCCTTTCAACTCTCTTTTTGTACAAACGTACGATAATTGGCGCCTATTGAAAACTACCCAATAAATCGAAAATTGTAAACCTTGTTATTTCGAACATATTTCAGTCGAAAATAGATTACTAAATGGAAAAAATCGTGACTTTACGATTTTTCTCTCAACATCTACGCTTGAAAAAATTACAATATAATTTCCATTTACTATTCAGTGGATGTTTTCAAATTCCCAAGAAATCGGAATAGTTCTTTTTAAATTTTTATTACATTATCATATTCATAAGATGCAAGGTTATCACTTTTTAGATTATAATTCTTAGATGCATAAATGTGTATAAACTTGCAAATTGTTGCCAAATTAATTCCAAGAAACATTAAATGAGGTGGTAGAGAAGTAATTTCCATTTTATTAACCAAATTCCACCTCATTGTTTATTACTTATTTTTAATTTCACCCCTCGTTGAAACTCGACTTCCATTTACAAGTCACTTTAATTAACTTGGCTATTTGGGAAAAAAGTCACATTATTACCTGCCCATTAAATACAATATCCGAGTTTATATGGAAAGGCAAACAGCAGTAGAATAAAACGAAAGAATTTCCTCATTAACTCTACTGTTTCATTCATTTTAGTTTAATTGAAAAACCTAAATAAGGAAATGTCGATCAATCGGCTAATTCAATTCGACATTTTCCAACCGTCTTGTCGAAAATAAATGGTAATCCTTCACTTAAATTTACTGTCACGATTAAAAGTAAATGAAGGAGCAAAACTTCATTACTACTTCTAGTAATTTATTGTTGTAGTCAAGGAAATATTGACAGGAAGAATGTGTCTGTACAGGAAATACATGCAATTGTTTGGCAGTTTAACATTGTAAAGTTACCATTTCCGTATACATCGATTTTACCATAATTATACTCTATCTGTATTCAATTAGACAACCTGTCTTCTAGGGATAGGACAAGGATTAATAAATGCTCAGGACGGTTCAACAAATCAAATTATTAATCTAATTGTTATGTTCAACTGAAGATGTTCTATTTGAGAGAAAAATTGATAAGATCCCCTTATCAAATCAAAATTTGTGGATCAACAAAGATAAAGAAACTAACCTAAATTCACGTTTATATTATACAATTTTTAAACACTTTAGGTTGTCCAATTTAATACTTTTAAGTTTCTAGATTATTGATATTGAGGGTAAGTTGGTATTAAGAGGTGTATCAACAGAAAGTACCACTCCATCTCCCTTTTTACAAGTAGTAAATTTTGAAACGTTATGTTGGACAACCTTCTAAAATATTTTAAAATTTTATACCCCATTTTTGGTTGTTTACGTTTAAATGTAAATTATTTTTGCCTTATACTCTGAGTAGGCCCCAGGGACGATTGTTTTTTTGCAAAAATCAACCAGTCCTGCTACCTATACGGATGTTGCTCTACGATTTCTTTTTACTTTTATGTAAAAATACAAAAAAAGTGGAACAAGTATTACAAAAACAAAAAATATAAAGAGTAGAATTACATTTAAAATTGTTGCCATTAGGATAACGAGCAAAATTTCTTGCCTTTGAAGGTAAACTTTGTTTTATAAGGCAGGAATTTGATGTTTAATAATCAAATAAAAAGATAAAAAAAGAAGAAAAAACAAATAACATTAATTATTCAAAAAATGTTTACAATTCTCAATATTATTATTAGAGATAATGTTAGACAAAAAATACGTTATTTTCTAAATATACACATTTAGCTTGAAGCAATTTTGGTCACTTCCGCGATAATTCGTGCTTATTAATGTAATTTTCACATTAGAAAAAATTGAGATCTTACTTATAAACAACCGAAATACGCGATATTCGAAAATTTACAGCAAACATTATTTTTGAAATTTCTATTGATAATTAAAACAATATTTAAACAAGACAAATTTAGGGAATTTTGTAGGGTTGGTAACTAGAAATTTATATTTTTAAAAATTTATTTTGTTAAAAATTGCAACTATTGCCGCTGCTATATAATTTTTTAATAGAAACATTAAATTATTTAAAACAAATACCGTAATCAAAAATATTAATAAGAATTTCGTTGAATATTATTAAAGAATTTAACAGCTGTCATTTAAATTTGAATGACAAATATTTACCAACTTTAAACAAATAAATTACACTATCCATTAAAGTGCACTAAAAGTGTGTATTAACAGATATTAAAGCACTGTTTTTGATGTCTTAACGGCGCTTATAGACGAAAAATAGAAAAAATTAAATTAAATTCAGACACCGTTTAAAAGCAATTCCATTCTCTGATCTACTAAATACTTTTTATTAATTTTTTTCCAGAATATTTTTCCAAAAAGCATTTCAAAGTCTATTTTGGGGTCTAGTTTTAAATCGAAATTTACACTTCTCCGTTTCAATAATAAACGTTACATTGTAAAACAAATTCGAAATAAGAAACGAATTTTTGATATTTCATTTTAAAAATAACACCTCGAAAATATCGTTTACATTATACGGTAGAATTCTAAACAGTCAAATTTTCTAGTTTATCTTATAAAAACAACGAATTTTAAAAATTAATTAATTAATTAATTAATTTATGGGTAAATACTAGGAAATATCCTCTCTTTCTCAACATAATTTATTAATATTATCTGTTTAATCTAGGAATTTAATTAACATCAAAATTTGATGAAAAGTATGATTAAAATATGTACATTTATATTTACGTTAAGTTAATATAATGCAGTTTTTGGAATTTGGTTGGGAAACCGGGATATTTTTCAACAGCTTACAAACGTTTTGGCTTCAGTTTCAATTAAATTTCACAATATTTTAATGCGCTATTTAACGATTGTTGAATACACACGAGAATTAGATGAAATGGCCTTCTTTTAGCACCTTTTAAATTTTGTTAATTTTCAATATACAAGGGTGTTTAAAGTTTATTATTAAATGAACCACTTGAAAAATACTCTAAGGATTGATTGATTGTTCGTTTTAGCAAAATTTGGACCTCGTAGCTCGTCTGAAAGTCGGTCAAAACGCTAACTGACGCAGAACAACGACCTTTTTCTTTTTAACCATTTCATTCGAGAATAATTCTGGTCGTTCCTAGATAGAATTAACCGCGAAATCGTCAGAAACGAGCGCTTTTTGAGCAAATTTTAAAGGAATTGAGACCGAAATTTTGAAAATCCTTTAAACATCGTCCAAATTGCTCGTCAAATAACAGGACTTTCCAGATGATCGCCTAGTTTTAGATCAGCAACTCTGTTAAAGCTATCTTTAGACTATTTGTAATCTAATTTTCAACTCTTCACTGTATTTATTTTTATTGTAATTTATAATTTCGTCTTGTAAGCTATTGAATTTTATGGAATTAATACAAATGTAGTTTGTTTGTAAGGGGTGATTCAGGCCTCTGAAGAACTTTTTTGTTAATTATAGGGTAGTGATCTTTCTCATTTTAAGTAAGTTTATATGTAAGATTGTCTTAATATTTGATACAATTTATTTGTTGAGAGACGCCCAGTAGTGTTGACAATTGATAAACGAGGGTAAATAATTTCGGTTGATTCTATTAATAATAAAAAGAAAATGATTAAAAATTATCAATTTATAATTTAACATTTCTATCTATTTAAAAGATGGCTTTTGGATGGATTCTATTGATAAATTGACGAAATAATAACGAAATTTATTATCGTCAATTGAATGAATATCCTGATATTTGTATTAAATTTTATTAAACGATGTCAAAGGTGAATCCATAAATGGATAGTAAGAAACAAATTGAAAAGTTTAAAGCAATTGTTAGTGGGAAAATAATTGCAATCATCCTGAATATTCGACGAGTATATTTAGAAATTTGGGGATCATCCACAAGGAAGAGAAACTGGAATGAAGCTATTTTCAGGACTAAATAATAGTTATCCTAGTTTTTCCTGTGGCTAACATTCTTATCAATTAATTTTAATTAACGTCTTGTCTACCAAGTGGCTTCTATGCGGCTATTTAGCAAAAAACTTAAAAAATTCTTCAGGATTACCTTCAACTTGAGAGATTGTGGCTGTTGTTGATGTCGATTCGCTACATTCCACATTAAATCTCAAAAAAACAATCAAAAACAACACAAACAGGTTGTTCTCTATCATTTTACCGGTAGATTCGTACGAAAACTCAAATTTTCACATTTCCAATTAGAATTCGATTTAGGAACAACACAACGAGAAAACTACACACAAAAGACCGTCAAAATCGACAATTTACACTGGAAAATTGGAAACATATCAATATTTACCCGACCGAAATCGATAAGTTTACGCCACAATTTCCGACGATTGATTCGTTCGAAAAAATTCGCCGTTTTTCATTCAAGAAAAACTACAAGAGGAAAATGGAAAGATCGAACCAACTAACGACCGCACTTCACACCACACAAACAAAAAATAACAACAATAAACCTACTCACTAGACAAACCCGTTTAAAGCCGAACAGCATCTGGTGGAGAACTCTCCTTACAAGAATCATCCATTCATCTCTAACACCCTGAAGATTTGTATTTTCTATCTTTGTTTTTCGGTTGTTTAGAAAAAAGCATTGCGGAATTAACGCATGCGCTACCTTTACAATTTTCCGCACATCCGCACAAAGGTCTTCAACCACTCTGTAATAATAATAATAATAATAATAATAATAATAATAATAATAATAATAATAATATTCTTACTCCAAAGAGAAAATTACGGTAAAATTGCCGTACAAAGGGTTAATTTTATTCGTTTTCCGATTGTCGCAGTTTCTCTACAAAAAATTTCCTTGGAAATTTGGGAAAGTATGTCGTAGCTCGGAGCGTTTTTTTCCCAAATATTGTCCCTAATTCGAATTTAATTATTTTGCACGGACAGCACGTATTCTCCCCGTTTTGCCCGTTTTATCGTTATTTTTAACGCGAAATCGAGACGAATATGATCGTTCTGTTTGTGGTTTACAAGAAAACTGTGTAATTTATGCATTTTTATAAACCACAATCCACAAATACAGTTGTATAAAACAAAATAAATGTGGCTCAATTGATCTAATTATGACGAAAAATATGAGTAACGAATACTGGAAATTTATGTTTATTTTTAGAGCCCGAATTCGGTAGCAGTTCAAATACCAGAATTCGGATATTTATTGAATTTCGACGTGTTAAATAATTAAAACAACTACAAGTTTTCTAAAACAACTACTAATTATTGCAATTATAAAAAAAAACAATTATTATATAAAAAATCAACTAGGAAGCGCTATTGTTGGTGTAAAGTTGGTTGCCGACTACCAGGCGCAATTTAGATTATATTGGAGATACCGTACTGGCAAAGACAACTAGGAACATAATATCGTTATAGAATAAATCTATAACTAACAAAATGATGATACTCCAATTGGTCAACTAAATTGCTACTATTTGTTGAATTAAAACTAAGTATTGATATGGTCAGATGTAAAATTTAAGAATAAATAATACTAAAGGTGAAATATTTTGTATTTAGAGTAGATTATTGCGATTTAACTACAATAAACTTAAAATCTACGTGTTTTATTATCAGAGATGTTACGGATAACTAATATTAGAACTTTTTTTGAAATTCCAGTTGAATTTTGAGGTACAGAACAAAATTTGGGAGCGCGTGTTTTCCTATAATTTTGCAAATTTCTCACCAATTTTCTCACAATATATAGCAAATTGGGAGAGATTTTCAAATCTACAAGAAATTTTCCAATAGGTTTGTTAAGTTTCCGGAAAATTGACAAAAACTAGAGGTCTACATTACAAAATATTCTTGTGCTAATTTTTAATAAGCGATATCTCCCTTATTTTATAAGATATTGCAATGAATATAGTAGTGTTAGAAAGAGCACTTCACGGACTATCTAAAACCATCTTTGTTGTGCTAAATATCGATCGAATTCTGAGTTACAAAGGATAATCATGGAGCATGTATTTCGTTTAATTTTTCCATATTTTCCTCTATAATTTAGCTAATATTCCCAATTTTCTAATGATTTTCTATCAGTTTACAGTAAATTAAAAGCGCTTTCCAGAACTGTCCGTAAATTTCCGGCAAACTTGCTAGTTTTCCTGAAAATTGCAATTCTTGTTTCTATTTCCACGTCCATTCTGTTAAAATAAATTTTAGACATTCTATAATACGCTACATCAAAGTTTCCGGTATTGGTGAGTTAATTTCAGCTACAATTCGATATTTGGGCATAATTAAACCTAGAAAAAGCCTCTAGTTTGTTGCAAATTTTTGGCTCATTGTCTTCAATACAGTAAAGTATGAAAATGCAGTATTGAAAGCCTGAAACTCATCGTAAAATGAATATTTGTTGTTTACTCGATGATTAATACGAACATTTGTACATAATTCCATGTCAATAATGAACATACATCGATAACACATAACTGTAGCACTTTGACAACGTGTCATCATGATTAATAGCGATTTTCTGATTGATATCGATGAACAATTATACCAATTCGTGTCGTATAAACAGAACGATGTATTCGAAAACTTAAAATTGATAATTAGCTATAAATAAATTGTTGAATTAAATATACTTCTTCGGTTAATCTCGAAGCTGGCCAACAATAACAAATCACCGTCTCAAAAGAAATAACATAAAAATGAATCAATACATTACAAATATTTGCTAAATCTTCTGTACGACTCGCTATATACAATTCAAAACACATCGTCCAGATGAAGATAAATAATTGTAATAGAGTCGCCAAACCAAATACTCCATTTATTGAAATAAAATACCTATTGCCCAAGTATAAAGAAATCGAATAATGTGATAACTAAACAATTACCTGTACAGGAAATTATGAAAATCTACCAACACTTTCATTCTAGATAAAACATAATCATCTCCACCATCATCGTGATCATCTCCAATAGCAAGCGTTGAAATTTTGTGATTTAGAATCCCCATTTGGAGTCTCAGTAGTGAAATTAGAGTAAATGTGAACAAATCAAAAGTTAAAAGAACCAAATCCGATCGGTATAATCGTTAAACTGTTGATTACATTGAAAATTTTGATTGGAACCCATTGTGGTTTATAACAAAGAAACGAGACTTCATCACTCACGAATGGCTTCAATATGAAAAACACCACACCCAGAAGAACCGATGATGCAAATACACCGACAACTAATCGGATAAAACGCAACTCTTTCCGGCATGAACGTTGGAAATTTTCGTTAAAACCATCGAATGTTGCGAAAGACTTTGTGTTGTTTAACAAATAGATGATTTCTTTGCGTTTGATGATCAGCAGGAGATACTTCACTGTAAACTAGAGAGGAATTGATTTTAAACCGAATCACAACTGGTTCACTTACATGGGAACAGCTAAAGATTGATTCAACGATCTTGGTGATTGTTTCAAACGAGATATCACCAATATCGAATAACTGATAAACTGCCAAATACAAGATTGTAGTTGGAATGAAGAATAATAAGATGGTAGAAGAATTGATCTTATCA
This sequence comes from Mylabris phalerata, assembly GCA_020740385.1. NCBI lineage: Eukaryota > Metazoa > Arthropoda > Insecta > Coleoptera > Meloidae > Mylabris > Mylabris phalerata. The sequence goes on from JAJEOX010000222.1 coordinate 1,735,098, forward strand.
GCTCCAGTTCCAGTAAAATTTAGGAGTTTTCTCATGAACCGAATGATGTCTTCGTGAGACATGCTTGCTGGTAACTGTATCGACGACAAATAAATTCAATCTATCGCCACCCCTTCTGTTCAGATAAAAAAATCGAATTGCATGCAAATTACTACCCTTACGTTGTGTCGGAATTTTAAAAATTATGCACGTTTCAATTTTATATGAACTGCATTGTTACAAGTGGAATTGTCTGAATAATTAAATTGAAAAAATGTCCAAGTTACACCCTATTTGAGGTCGTGTCAATTAAATAATAAATCAGGATCGATTCCATATTTGCTGCAATTTTTCTGACGATTCTCCTAATGGAGAATTTCAAAGCATTTTACTTTGTAGAAATTCGTAAAGATCCCATTGTCTATTCTAGCAATTGTTGGCCTTTTTGTTAGAATTAATTCCTTATAGCTGGAATTTGAACTAGAAACATTCAAAAGAGGTCCAAATTATCGTAAACCCAGTGTTTTCATTATAACAAAATTAGAAAACGCCGTCTTAAGAATCTAATGAAGAAATCTTCTATGCTTCTAGTCTACCAAATAGTCTATTAAAATTGTCTATTTCTTAACATTAATTTTTGAATAATTTAAAAATTTCTAAACCGTTTGTGCTAAATCAAAGCTTCTAAAATTGCATTGTAATTAAGTTGAGCATAAAAATTAATTTACTCGAAATTGTTGGCTCATTGTCTTCAAAATAGTAAATCACGAAAGTGCCCTTTTGAGGGCAGGGGTGTATAATAATTGTTTGCCACTCATTTTCAGGCCCTCAACGAAATGTTCTACTACTTAGAAATTTGTAAAGATCCTATTATCTATTCTATTAATTGTTGGCCAGGAAGAGCCTTTTTGGCATAGTTAATACATTGCAGTATTTATACACCTGGAATTTGAACTAGAAATTTTCAAAAGCAACCCAAAATATTATAAATCCATTGTTTTCATTACAACAAAATAAAAGAGCCTGAAAGAAACCACCATAAAAGAAATCTTCCGTTAAAAAATGAACAAATTGATTCTATTCTTCTTTTAGCTCGTGGAATTAAAAAACAGGAATATTGAACGAATTTTTATTTATTGCAACAGTTAAAACAAAGTTAAGCTAAAGTTAGAACTAGAAATATACAAAAGGGGCTCTTATTTAGCCACTTTTTACGAAAACACAATCTTGAAAGCCCAAGAGCAATCACGATTGCAGTCTTTAAGCCGAAATTGAACAATTTTGAAACTTTTAGAATAATGACTATTATTTTCGATATTTATAATTCATAAGGGTATGGTTTAGTAAAATAGAACTGATTCAAAACAGGACAACTTTTTTATTTTCCAACGGATTTCAATGATTTAGACGGCATTTGAAAGAGAATTTCAAGAAGCAGGGAAGTTGGTATCTGATTATTCAAAATTCGGGTGTAATCTAGAGTTACAGAAGGAAATATAGAAGCATGTTTTTTGGCATTTTTTACATTTTTTTTTTATATTTTCCCTCATAACTTGGCAAATATTGCTTATTTTCTAATGAATTTCACACAACACGTGGCAAATTAAAAGCGCTTTCCAAATCTGCCAGAAATTTTCCGATCGCATTGTTAGTTTTCCGGAAAATTGATGAAAGGTTTCGACATACTAGTTTGATTTTTTTACGTACAGTTTTAAACTTAGACAACTGAACCAGGGCTCGTTTGAAAGCTAATGAATAGCAGATTATTTTGAAAATAGTTTGAGATTGAAATTTCGGAAAATTTACTGTAAATTTATGGTGGGGAAATGTGATGAATTTTCGCCTATTATTTTTATCGGTTAAAATTGATTATTTTGTATAATGTGCATTGCAATTTATAGATTATTTCATTACCTTTCCGACGGTACCATTGTTACTGGAATAAAATTGAAAATCTCTTGGAAAATTAACGATAAACAAAACTATGTTTATTGTGTGAAAAATTGAAAGTGATAGTTCGATAGCTACTCGCCAGAGTATACCATTATCTACAAAATAGGTTTCGTCCAGTAGCGCATAGATGTCAGCAGGTGTCTTTCTGCAATGTTGTCAAATTATTTTTTCTGCCTGAGTCCTCACCTTTGTCGTCTTATTTTTGCATAGATAAATGGAGAAAAAAAAACAATAAACTGGTTATATATAATTAACTGTAACAATTAACAAAAAAAAAATTGTCGCTATTTTGATTGGAATGTTAAAAAAAGAAAATTGTATTTTTTTTACAAAAAAATAAACATTTTAAGCAAAGTGACTAGTTTTTTTGTTAATTGAGAAGTTAATTATATACAACCAGTTTATTGTTTTTTTTTCTCCAATTATCTATGCAATAATAAGACGACAAAGGTGTGGCCTCAGGAACAAAAACAAATTTGGCAACATTGCAGAAAGACGAGATGACAGACTTTAGAGCCCCCTTACCGCCAATAGATGTAACTCAATTTTGTGGTTTGGAGACTTGCTATTCAACTAGTTTTTCACACGATAAACAGAGTTTCCAAAAGATTTTCACTTTTATGCAACAACAATGGTACCGTTGGAAAGGTAATGAAATAATCTATAAATTGCAATACACTTTATACAAAAATAATTAATTTTAACCGATAAAAATAATAGGCGAAAATTCATCACATTTCCCCACCATAAATTTCCAGTAAATTTTCCGAATTTCAATCTTAAACTGTTCTCCAAATAATCTGCTATTCATTAGCTTTCAAACGAGCTCTGGTTCAGTTGTCTAAGTTTAAAACTGTACGTAAAAAAATCAAATTAGTATGTCGAAACCTTTCATCAATTTTTCGGAAAACTAACAATACGATCGGAAAATTTCTGGCAGATTTGGAAAGCGCTTTTAATTTGCCACACGTTGTATGAAATTCATTAGAAAATAAGCAATATTTGCCAAGTTATGAGGGAAAATATAAAAAAAAACTGTAAAAAATGCCAAAAAACATGCTTCTATATTTCCTTCTGTAACTCTAGACTAAACCCGAATTTCAAAAAATCAGATACGTACTTCCCTGCTTCTTGAAATTCTCTTTCAAATGCCATCTAGATCATTGAAATCGATGAGAAAATAAAAAAGTTACCTTGTTTTCCAGTTGGTGTATATATGTAACATTCCCCTTAAATTGTTTGAGCCATTTTAAAATCAACTGAAGCGATACAATTACACGTAAATTTTATTCACTGGAACTCACTTATAAATGATAAAAAAAAGTTAACATTTTATTCGAATTTAAATACGATTCTACATCCATGTAATTCCATGGATTTTTAAAAAATCGGCTGGATTTTCCGAAAATTCTAGATTATTCCGATAGAACACACATTTGGCCCAGTAAAAATTAAAACTAAATGAAATTTATGTAAATAGGTGGACGAAAATTAGCTCTACAATCGGTGTTTAGAAGCGGGCATTGAATTAAACACTCAGTGGTATTCTCTAACTTTTTGACGATCTGTTGCCATAACAACGCTAAAAATCAATAGTCTCACGAACCTGTTTTAGCTTTTCTTAATTACACAAATTGGAATTCTAAAGCTCTGTTCAAACAAGCTATCGATCTCCTGTTTTGTTGAATCGCCAAAAAGTTAGAGAATACAACTGACTATGCACGAATACAACCAAGTTAGTTATTCTAAGTGTTCTACTGTAAAACAACTGAGTGATTATCATAAAGTAGTTTTGTTTCCAATAAACTGTACGCTTTGATTCTTGGAATTTGTGCTTGAAAACGTTTAATCCGTAAATTTTTGACTCATAGTCTTCAGTACTGTGAAGTACGAAAAGGCGGTATTGAAAGCCTAAAATCAGGCATATTATTATTATTTTTTACACAATAATTAAACACTAACTCTGCTGCATAGCTCCATGTCTATAGTAAACATACATCGATAGCACATAACAGTAGCCTCTTGACATCGTGTCATCATTATCAATACTGATTTCCGCATTGGTATCGATGAATTATACCATTTCGTATCGTAAAGACAAAATGATGTATTCGAAAACTTAAAATTTGAAATAATTATACAAAAATATTGAGTAATAAATTATACTTCTTCGGTTAATTTCGAAGCGGGCCAAAAGTAACAAATTAGTATTTCAAACGAAATTATGTAAATATAAGCAAAACTTTTGAAGATACTTTCTATTTTGTCGGTACGACTCGCTATATACAATTCAAAACACATTGCCCATATGAAGATTAATAATTGTATTAAAGTCGCCAAACCAAACACCTCGTTGATGGACATGAAATAGCTAATTTTACAATTAAAACAATATTCAATGGTATTCTCTAACTTGTTGGTGATTTGTTACCAAGACAACGCTAGTTCTACAAATCAAAGAACTGCAGAGAAATTCTGCCGCTTTCTTATAACGAATCTCCACAAAGTTACAGAATACGACTGATGATTTGATTCGTAACAATTACTTATAGAGGAAATTATGGAAATCTATCCACGCTTTCATTCTAGACAGAACAATTTTCTCATTCCCATCGTCTCCAATACCAAACGTTGAGATTTTCTTATTTAAAATTTTCATTTGTAGTCTCACTATTGAGATCAGACTGTATGTGAATAGATCGAAAGTTATAACAATGAAAGCAATCGGTATGATCAATAAACCGTTAATTATGAAAAATACGTTTTCTGGCACCCATTCCGGTGTATAACACGCGAATGTTAATTCATCACTGAAGAATAATTTCATTACGATAACTAGTAAACTAAAAAGGGACGTTATTGAAAAGGCGCCATTGACCAATTTAATAAAACGTATCTCTTTCTTGTACGAACGTTGGAAATTTTCATCTAAATCATCGATCGATAGAAAACTTTGCGTTTTATCGATCAAATCGACGATTGTTCCACGATTGAGGACCAACATCAAGTATTTTTCCGAAAACTGAAACAACTGAAACTAATCTTCGGTTAGATTAAAAATTCGCCACTTACATGAAAGCAGCTGAAAACGGTCTCGACTACTTCAGTCATTGTTTCAAAAGAAACACCATCCAGATGAAACAATTGGTAAATTGCCAAATACCAAATTATAGCCGGGGGGAAAAGTATTAACGAATTAATAACAAAACTAATCTTCGAATCTCCACTAACACCAATTAAACGCAAATACTTTTTCATATACCAAACGATATCGGCGTGAGACATATTGGTCGGTAAATTTATCGACAAATAAATAAATTCTTTCCGATTTATCATTTATATATCACCGATTCTTACCCCGTCTCGCCCCTATAGATAAATGTAAAGATGAAAGGCTAATATGTAAATTACTACCCTTATATTGGAAATTTAAAAATTACAGTCAATTGAGTGTATTGGTAGGCGGTTTATCTGGATAAAGAAATTGGAACATTACTAAATTACAAACCGTATAAGTTTTTTAATAAAAAAATAATGAGACTCCTTTTAAATGTTTTTCCTATTCCATTATTAATGATTAATGACAAGGAGCCGCATTATTGAGCCACTCTGTATATTTATAGTGTCGGATGTTTTGAGGTTAGAATCTTAACCTCATTTTTCTATAAAAAATGTTGAAATTTAAACGAATTATTGTGGGAATCTCCGGCGGTGTCGATAGTGCCGTTACTGCTTTATTTCTAAAACAACGGGGTAATTATTTATTGTTTTTTCGCTAAAATTTGGCTTTATTCTATTTTTATAGGTTATGATGTACAGGGTGTTTTTATGCAAAATTGGGATATCACAGATGAGAAAGGCTTCTGTTCGATGGACGCCGATTATAATGATGCTCTATTAGTTTGCGATAAATTACAAATACCTTTAATTAAAGTTAATTTCGTTAAACAATATTGGAATGAGGTGTTTTGTAATTTGATCAAAGAATATGAGAATGGTAACACCCCGAATCCCGATATTTTGTGTAATCGTTTCATAAAATTCAATTATTTCTACGATTATGCTGTAAATAAATTGAATGGCGACGCTATAGCTACTGGACATTACGCAAAGACTAGTTTTGGGCCGTATTTAGAACACTACAGGCCGATACTGGTGAATTTTTGATAATTTTATTGAATTTGTTGTAAATTTTAAACTAATTACAGATGTTCGATTATATCACGCTGAAGATTTCAGGAAAGATCAGTGTTTCTTTTTATGTCAAATCGAACAGAAAGCTTTAAGAAGAACAATGTTCCCGTTAGGTGGATTAATGAAATCGGATGTTAAACAAATCGCTTTACAGCACGATTTAATTAAAATTGCCACAAAGAAAGAGAGTATGGGGATTTGTTTTATTGGTAATAGAAAATTTAAAGATTTCATTCGAGAGGTAGATGATTTTTTCTCAATTACAACAATATTAATAAATAATCAATTAGTATATACCGGATAGACCTGGGGATTTTATCAATATTGATAACGGACGAATTGTCGGCCGACATAACGGCGTACACCAGTGGACTTTGGGGCAAAAAGCCCGATTAGTAGGCTTCCGTAAACCGGCGTATATCGCACGAAAAGATACGAATAAAAATATAATTTACGTTGTAAGATTGCTCAATTTAATCAATTAAATTGTTAATATCGTTGATTCTAGGCTGAAGGAACCAATCATCCGATCTTATATTCGAATATTTGTTTTACGGACACACCACATTGGATTTATAGACAACCAAAAGAATTAGATGGTGATATTTTCGAATGTAAATTCAAATTTCAACACACACAAAATTGGGTCAATTGTCAAATTTATAATGTTCGTAATCGAGGTTTAATTATTGTAATTAACGAATTTAAACGGGCTATAACGTCGGGACAATTTGCTGTTTTATCGAGGAATGGTGAATGTTTAGGTAGTGCAAAAATTATCAGTACTGGAGTATCGAATTTTTCTTTATATTATCTAGAAAATCGCAATATAATGAAAGTTTCACCAATTTTAAATCGCTATAAAAACTCATTTTATCAACACAATAACCATACTGAGGAGGAATTAAAATTGTGTGTTTCGTAGAATAAATCAATTTTAACGTCTATCGTTTCTTTTACCGTTTCGATAATCTGGTGAATATCGCCGGTGTCTTTCTCGAGATCTACTCCTAGACCTTCGAGAATTGCCCAATTTTTCTTTAATTTTATCGCCACTATCTTCACAATCCGAATGCTTCTTTTTCTTCTTTTTATTACTATCAGAATCACTATCACTACTATCATCAGAATCCGATTGTTTCTTCGATTTCTTCTTCCGTTTCTTCTTACTTTTCTTATGTTTGATTTTTTTCTCATCATTCTTTTCGATTTCATCACGATCTAAAGGTTCTTTTTTCACTGGACATATCGGTAAACGTCTCGGTAATTTGATATCAGTTTCAATTTGATCCGCTAGTGTTTCACGTACATCATCGGGATCTTTTTTGATATTTACAACAGGTATAATCGATTGAATCGGTTTCGGAGCACAACCTTCTTCGTATAATTTCTTCGTTTCAGCATCCGTATTTTTACCATGTTTTGGTATTTTATAATTCTCAACATGATCAACACGTATTATACGATTTAAGATTTTTATACCGTTGAAATTATCAACAGCTAGATCGGTGGAACGTTGGTCTTCATAACATAAGAAACAGAAACCTTTCGATTTGCCGGTGTCTTTATCGCGGATCAAATTCATATTAACAACTTCACCGTACCTAAAAATTTATAATTATCGACAAAATTTAGCGATTATTAATGAAAATACTGTGAAAATATGCAAATTATATCGCCTTCGGTTAAATCATACGGCAATCCACCGATGAATAGCCAAGCTGAATCTCTGTATTGGTCGTGCCATGATGTTTTGTTACTTGTACGTAATTCTTGTTCGCTTAATTTCAACACATTTTTCATATTCCTAGAAATTTAGAAATTTATAAAAATTAAGAAAAAACGAATAAAATCGACTTACGTTAGAGGATTCATTTTGAAAATTCACAATAAACATAACCTACAAATCGAGAAATGTCAAAATCGAAATTAAATTGTGCATTGTTGCCGCTATCTCTGTAAATTCATCAAGTTTATTGCCAGGTGGCGCTCTATTTGAAGGTAACGCGGGAAATTGAATTCTAGAGATATTTTTCATCAAATAATTTCTTTTAATTGAAATAATCAAATTATCAAAAGAATAAATTAAGCAACTTTTTTACACACAACAACACAGAAGTAAATATTCTTTTTGATTTTCAATGATTGTAGATTAAAATATATCCAATTTTTACTAAAATTTGATAAAAATGTAGTTTACGGACTTTTGCCAATACATATCAGATCGTTATGAAATTTCACATATAACATCAAAGTCACTCATGGAATTCAAATCTGATTACGCCTTATCGAAATTTTGACCCTAAAGTTCTTAAAAAGGATCTTTTGTCTTGGCCAATTACAGCAACTAGATTCACAATTTCACGTATATCTGACAGAGTTGCCGCTCAAATTTGACATTTGTTTGATAGTGTTGTCATTTAACCATTTATTTAATGTGCATTTATAATTTATTGTTAATTGGAATTGGTTAAATTTTTATTCATGCTTTGATATTAGATGGTATTATTATTTCTGAATTTTTTTTTAAATCAACTGAGTTCGATTGTGTATTGTGTATATTGTGTTGTCTATACCGACTCTAGGTTGATGCATTGCTCGAGTGTGGCAACACTGCCAAACAAATGTCAAATTTGAGCGGCAACTCTGTCAGATAAACGTCAAATTATGAATCTAGTTGCTGTAATTGGTCAGCACAAAAGGTCCTTTTTAAGGATTTTAGGGCCAAAATTTCGATAAGACGCAGTCAGAATTGAATTCTATGGGTGATTTTGATGCTATTTGTGAAATTTCATAACAATTGGGTAAATATTAGCAAAAACCCGTAAACTACCAAAATTTCTAATTACTAATTTTAACTAATTTTGACTAATTATTAATCTCAAACAACTATAGATTTTTACCAATTCTACCGATTCACTTCATTAATATGGACAAGATGATCACTGGACAACTGGCAACACTGGACAAGATGATCACTCTACCCCTCCCCTCATTGTTTTTCTCCAATGAGGTATATAGAGTGCGCATCCCCTATACTTGTATAAGACCAATTTGGTCATCATTAGAGATAGGATTTGGCACCGTAGAGCGTGCCGGCCAAAATCTACTCTCCTGACAAATTCGAGTAGAGCGGAATGTTATTTTCTGTTTTAATCGAGTGTTTTCGTCGCCTACAAAACGAGTTGCTCTATAACGATAGCAGCAGAATGTTGAAAAACAGTAGACCATTTAAAATATCCGCATGACCGATCGACGTCATTCGTAAAACGCAGGCGTTTGATTGTGCTGTAAGTTTCAATGGAATGGGTTCCCCCTCCTGAATACTCTTATAGTAACTCGTTTGGGTTAATAAACATATGATTTGTACGTAAAGAAATTTAAAATATTTTAATTTAATTTAATATTTTAATTATTATTTCAAACTATAATTTGTAAATAATAATGATTTTTCATCTCCGATAGCTTACAACATACAAGAAGTTATTTAATCAGAATTATAGAACAACTACGCTAATGGTAGGTTCAATGCGTTGAAATACTTATGGCGAAACTGTAGATCCTAACACTAGTCATCATATGGGGAAATTTTGACAGTTGTTCCTCACTCTCTCTAACTTATGAGTGTGTCGTTCAATTTTCTCAAGCTTTGGTCGACCAAAGCTTGAGAAAAGGAAGGCGATATGTTGGTGTCGTTTTAACATTGTAGTTCAATGGAAAAATCAGTAGATGTCACCTTTATAGTTGCAAAAGACCGAAAACTTTCAACAGTTTTTGTGGTTGCTTATTGAAAATTAATCTAAGCTGAAAATCACCTGAAATTTGATAAAGACCTATTTTTAAAGTCTATAATGCAAAATCATCGTTTCAAATCTCCATGACTTTTCTGTAAATTTCCAATTGTTGAATAGAAAAGTAATAAATGTGCTTCTTTCCACACCACCTGTGAGGTAAAGCACATGGTGCGTTTTTTTTATAGTGGTATCCCCTGTAGGCCTAATCCACTATGGTATTGGATATATCCATGCTACATAATAATTATTTGCAACAAAGTAAAAATTAATTTGTTACAAAGCTATTGTCACCATCATATCATTGCACAGGAAGTGATGTAGTCAATGCATCATTGTCACAATAATAACCTCAAACAATCAGCGAAGATATATGCGTTAGACATCCTCACGATATGCGAATTACCTATCGCAATCTCTCGCTCCGAAAACCGCACAATCCGTGAAAATATTTGAGCATTATTAGAGCGACTAGCCAAAAGACCACACCACAAACTGCACAGTCATATGACGGAATCAATGCTTGGAAAATTGCAAAGTGATAGCTATCTGAAATAAAGGAAAAATTGATTACTTACGAAGCTATTGTCACAGTCTTATCATTGCACAATAAGTGATGAAGTCAATGCATTATTGTCACAATAATAACCTCAAACAATCAGCAAAGATATATGCGTTAGACATCCTCACGATATGCGAATTACCTATCGCAATCTCTCGCTCCGAAAACCGCACAATCCGTGAAAATATTTGAGCATTATTATAGCGACTAGCAAGAAGACCACACCACACACTGCACAGTCATACGACGGAGTCAATGCTTGGAAAATTGCAAAGTGATAGCTATCTGAAATGAAGGAAAAATTGATTACTTACGAAGCTATTGTCACAGTCTTATCATTGCACAGGAAATGATGAAGTCAATGCATCATTGTCACAATAATAACCTCAAACAATCAGCGAGGATATATGCGTTAGACATCCTCACGATATGCGAATTACCTATCGCAATCTCTCGCTCCGAAAACCGCACAATCCGTGAAAATATTTGAGCATTATTATAGCGACTAGCAAGAAAACCACACCACAAACTGCACAGTCATACGACTGAGTCAATGCTTGGTGAAATAAAGTAGAAATTGATTACTTATGAAGCTATTGTCACCATCATATCATTGCACAGTAAGTGATGAAGTCAATGCATCATTGCCACAGTAATAACCTCAAACAATCAGCAAAGATATATGCGGTAGACATCCTCACGATATGCGAATTACCTATCGCAATCTCTCGCTCCGAAAACCGCACAACCCGTGAAAATATTTGAGCATTATTATAGCGACTAGCAAGAAGACCACACCACACACTGCACAGTCATACGACGGAGTCAATGCTTGGAAAATTGCAAAGTGATAGCTATCTGAAATGAAGGAAAAATTGATTACTTACGAAGCTATTGTCACAGTCTTATCATTGCACAGGAAATGATGAAGTCAATGCATCATTGTCACAATAATAACCTCAAACAATCAGCGAAGATATATGCGTTAGACATCCTCACGATATGCGAATTACCTATCGCAATCTCTCGCTCCGAAAACCGCACAATCCGTGAAAATATTTGAGCATTATTAGAGCGACTAGCCAAAAGACCACACCACAAACTGCACAGTCATACGACGGAGTCAATGCTTGGATAATCGCGACAACTGAACCTAGTAGTAGCGGTGGATCTATCCAATACCATCAATACCAATACCTATAAACTAACAGACCAACACAAAACATTACAACATTAACCCAGCTAATTCTATGTTAGTAGTATTTCATGCAATAGGAATGGCCATTCCCCGGGGAAGGATAATAGGAAATTTCAAGGGATTGAAGCTGATGACGCTGGCAGACAATCTGAAACATAAGAAACATTTTTTCGTTAAAAATAAAATGCATGTAAATACATGCATAAATGTTCTGAAAAAAAAGTTTAATTAGAAACATACATTTAAAAAATTACCTGAAAAAAAATTATTACATATTATGAGATTTCAAGGGAAAGAATGATGGGGGGTTGTGTACGTTGATGTACCTAACAAGTACCTAACAAGGGCCTAACAAGTGCCTAACAAGTGCCTAATGCGCGTTCCCTCCTATACCTACAATCGCGTTTGTTCATTTACCGAACCGAACCGAACCGATGTTATTTTATATCCCGTTTTCATCTTGGGATATCCCGACTTGAAACGATCGCGAAGTAAATCAAAAAAGTACTTACCCCTCTGCTACAACGCCTCCTGTCCCTCGCTGTTCGGACCTACTGTAATAGAACAGAAAAAAAAACCGTTAGTAATTGAAAAATTATTTAACTTGAAAAATTATTTTAATTATGATTAAATTTATAAACCAAGAATCCATTACACAAATATGGGATTAAATTATTAACGAAATAGAACAGAAAACTCATTTTTGATTAGAGTTTTTTATTCAATTTCATTATTAATTACGATTTTTCAAATATTTCAACTTACCCTTTCGTTGACTTCTTATCGCCCAAATCCAAGGGATGACTTACTGCCCACTCCTTCGTCCAGGTTGGCACCAACAAAAGCACTAACACCAACACTTTGTTTTAAACACGTACGTAAAGTTATTTTTAAATTTTCAAAACGGTAACACCAACACTTTGTTTTAGAAATCGCATTAATTTATTATTAAATTTTGTAAACGACAACACTTCAACGTTCAACAAAATACGAGGCACTTTGTTTTAAAAAATACGTGAATTATTGAATTTTAGAAACGGTAGCACTTCAACGGGGGCATCAAAATACGCGACACTTTCTTTTAAAAATCGCGAGAATTTATTATTAAATTAAACAAAACCGATTTCACGACCGATTTTCGAAACGGTGTTAACATCTCGACGATGAAAATTCGAATGAACAAAAGGCAGGCACTGACAAGATTCGAAAATAACGTTAAGTAATCGTTCCTTTGTTGTATTCTTATCAAAAATTGGAAAAAAGTTGTTTGGCCGTACGTACAGGAGTACGTAACTTGTAATCGTGTCGTTTTTAAACCGTAAAAAACAAGATAACTTGAAAGCGTTAGTTTACGTAACGCTAAAATTATAAAATTCTAGAATATTGTAGATTTTGTAAATAATAAATTTAAATATAATATTCAAATATTTTGTATTTACCGTGATTTTTGCCAAATTTCTAGGTCTAAATAGTTTGAAAATAAGTTTAGATTGTTTAAAAATTTTTCCCTGAGACTTTTGTTGCAAAATAAAGAATAATCGCAAAAATTATAGTATTGTAAAACACAGAATAATTAACTAACAATTAAGTCCCAAAGTAGTAGTAGTAATAGGGTCTAAATTAGCATCATATTCTATAAAATGATGCAAATTGAGAAACATACGAACATACCGCGTGTTTCAATTAAATGTTGCTATCTCTAAGCATGAACGATTTGAAAAATTCAAGGGGGTTTTTAGAAGAGGTTCCTTGGAGATCATTTTATCAAAATTTGAACCCCGTAGCTCATTTGGAAGTTGGTCAAAGTTTTAGACAAGGTTGCGATTCTTGAAACCGAGATTATTTGTGCCAATATTATACACCTAATTTTATACAACCAGCAATACGTATTTACATTAGTTTAGATGCAAACCACCAGTTCACCAGTTGTCGATCAACTATTTCAATTCGTTTGCGTCTCCACTATCCAAGATGTCTGTCACCATGGGTGGACACGTTTTTTGACAGGATGATCACTCTACTACCTCATTGTTTTTCTCAACAACCTAACCTAATTTCGATCTCTCTATTTTATCGATTTAAATGCAATTCCAATGGAAGTATTGGAATTTAAAGATCAAAAATGTTCGCCAGATATCGTACACGAATATACCCCGGCATTACGTGACAATAACATTCCAATCATTATAGACAACGGTAATTATTCGAATATTTATTAATTTTAAATTATTCGTTTTTCTCTTGAAAGGTTCGTATCAATGTAGAGTCGGTTGGGCGACAAGCCAGGAACCCGTGTTGTTATTCAAGAATCTAATAGCAAAACCGCGCAAGGATCGTTCAAAGAAAGAAGTTGAACAATCACAAACACCCCAATTACAAGTCGGTAATGATATTGTCAACATAGAGGGTGTACGTTTCCAATTAAAGACACAATTCGATCGAAATGTTGTCACACATTTTGAAGCACAAGAACATCTATTCGATTATACATTCTATCATTTAGGTATTGATACAGAAAATTGCGTGAACCATCCTGTTGTTTTAACAGAAGCAATCTTAAATCCTGTTTCTTCAAGACAATGTAACTAATTTTTTTATTATAAAATCATTTTTAATCGACAATTTTTAGTGATGTCAGAATTACTGTTTGAGTGTTATTCAATTCCGTCGATTTCGTACGGAATCGACTGTCTTTTCGCTTATCATTTCAACGAAGAAGAACCTCTAGAGGATGCTTTAATTATCAATTTAGGCTATCATGCTTGTCATATTGTACCAATATTGAATAATCGAACAATTTTCGAGCATATACGCCGTTTAAATACCGGCGGTTTCCATATAATCACATTCTTACATCGGATTTTACAATTGAAATATCCAGCTCATGTAACTTCAATAACGTTAAGCCGTGCTGAAGAATTATTGCACAGTATTTGCGCGGTTGCTGTTGATTATCGTGAAGAATTACAACAATGGACTGATCCGGAATATTACGAGACTCATATAAGGAAAATCCAACTACCCTACAGTGCATCAATTGTAGCATCCACATTGACTTGTAATCCGATAATCATTAGAATTCAACATTGTAATTTTCTATAATTTTAGTGGAACAACAGAAGGAACGTAAGCGTGAATTAGCCCGGCGTTTGACTGAAATCAATGCCCGTAAACGTGAAGAACGTCTAATTGAAGATGAAGAGAAATTGGGGCAATTATTACAAATACAGGAGATGATCGATGCCGGTGCTGATCAAGACGATATCGAACAAGCCTGTATTGATTATCAAATAAAAAATGTTCAAGATTTACAGAAAACTATAAGTAATTTAAATATGAAAATTGAGAAGATTCGGCAGAAAATTCTAGCGGCTAATACGATAGAAGAATTAGAAGAACCACCACAGAAACAGTTCAAATTGAATAAAATGGTATTTGAAGATGATAAGGCGTTGAATTTATATGTTCAAAATGCTAAAAAAATTGTAAATATTGGAAAATTTTCAAAATATAACAATTAATTTGATTAAATTATAGCGACAGGATATTTTGAATAAAAAAATGATGCGGAAACAACGCAAACAAGATATGGCGAAACGTAGGACAGCAGCCGGTCAAGAACGGATGCGAATCATCTCGCAATTAGCCCGCAAAGAGAAAGGAAACGACGATTTCGGCTTAAGGGATGAAGATTGGGATATTTACAAAACGATCAGCAAAGACGGTATTTTCTTAATTTATTCATAAACATACAGGGTGAGCCAAGATTGGCCCAAAAAGTATAAACTCCAATTGATAGAGCCTCCATAATTCTGCTTATATCAATTTGATCGATAGCAAATTGAAAGAGTTTCTAAATATGCAAGAATTTACTGGAAAATTAAGAAAAATTACACATCGAGAATTGATACAATATCAATTTTTTTGAAAATTCGAGCAAATCATGGGGAATTCTCCAATTAAACCGTTTCTAGGACCTTAAATTTATGCTATTGTTATGTGAAAAATTTTCTTACTTAGGAAAATCGCGGGGGAAACTGGCTTTTTGTAGAAACTTATACTTTTAATAGGCCAGCGTCTTGGCTCACCCTGTATAGATGATTAATTGATTGAAATAGGTGGCGATTCCGACAGTGAGGCTGAGAACGAGAAATTATTGGAATTGGAGGAGATAATTAAAGCCCACGAACCAGCCGAATTGGGTGAAATCATCAATCCTGGTGAAACACATCAATTACATATTGGTATTGAACGTTATCGGGCACCGGAATTACTATTTAAACCATACATGTTAGGTTCAACTGAAGCCGGTTTATCAGAAATTATCGGCTATGTATTATCGTTATTTACAAATGATGATCAATTGAAATTAGCCAATAATGTTGTAATAATGGGTGGTTTAGCCAATTTACCAGGTGTTAAAGAACGTATTTTAACCGATTTGATTTCAATACGACCATTTCAATCAATTGTTAATGTACGTGTTGTAAATAGTCCAAATTTATGTTCATGGTATGGTGCAAAGAAATTTACAACAAGTGAACAATATAAAACGAATTTGTTAACACGAAAATTGTATGATGAATATGGAGCGGATTATTTTAAAGAGCATATAGCTTCGAATCCGTTTTATGCGATGCCAAAAGGACAAGCTACCGATCTGGATATTTAATTTACTAATATTATAATTATCGCGCGATTATTACTTGTATATTGTAAAATTGAGGTGTATTAGAATTATTGGAGTCTTGTAACTTAAAAAAAAAATTGTCCTAAATCATTGATTTTATAGGAATTCTAAAGAGTTATGAAAAGATTGGAATTTAAATTTTGTTACGGAATTGAATACAGTACCCTCTATTGAGAAATTATTCAACTAACATTGCATCTATTTGTGACAGTTAGCTGTAATCGGTGTATTTAAATTAGTTCGGCTTCTGTGCGATAGATGTCGTTTTATTGTTGCGGGTTTTTCTAAAAATAACAGCTGGTTTCATGACCTACTTTCATCAGGAATCTATGCACATTCCTGCACGTGGTGAATCAAGTTAGTGACGTAACGTGACGTAGTTGTCAGGCTAGAGAAGCCCACCTTCTTGCTTGCACTCTATCTAAATGTGTATACACACTATAGCACACTCTATTTATGTACCGGTTTAAAAATGAATTAGTTTTTTTCGTTTCTTTTAAGTTTACAAATACAACTCGTTTTTGGATTGTTTTGATTTGAATAATCCGGAATTTCATAAAGTTTCTACAGAATAATTCAATAGACGAATAAATAGGCAAATTCAAAAATTATAAAAAATTGATATCAATGATTATAAATAAACTTGTATTTTCTATAAGTCATTAGATTTTGAGATAGCTCCTGATAAGGCTTTGTACGGGGAAAAACTGCAATTCACTTATCATGACCATTCGAAGAAACCCAATTCTATAATTCCAAATTAAATTAGAAAAAAATTGATAACAACAATGACGGTATTGGATTGAATGATTTTCGAATCAGTTGCGCTCAATTCGATACGATAAATACAAATACGTCAAAAAACAAACCGAAATACAATTATTAATTAAATTATTATTACGTATTTCGATTTTATGAATTAAAAGTTGTAAAACAAATCAACCCGTCATCATCTCGCTAAAAAAACAGTTACGTCAAAGAAAAAAAAATTGCCGAGAAAAGGATAGATGCAATTGAGTCCACCAGCGCACTATTTTTTTTAGTTTTCCAATTCGTTTTCCACCATCCGATCGGCGATCAAAACAGCGGCCCAGCAGTTCTCGCCAATGTTTCACTTTCAAAATATACGTCAGCAGGAATTCTGATTTTAAAGAGCGCATGTGTCCAACTAGCCACTACAAACAGCAGGAATATTGCTTAGCAATCTCCAGTATCAAGTTGGCTTGGGCAAGCGCACGATAATAAGTGTGGTACCAAGTAGGCTCTGCATTGTGCGATAAGTAGTATTCTTTTTGTTTCGGTTTTGTTTCTTCAATTGTTCGTCCGAAGACTATACTATATGTAGTTTGGCGCCTAATTTGAATTTTTGTTTTTGTTTCGGGAAAAAACGTGGACTTTTTAATTAGGACGTGATTATTTATATTTTGTTGCTATTTTTAAGACATTTAAGAGATCCTTTAAACGATGATGTTTTGAGAAAGTGCGTGGTGTTTGTGTAATTTTATGGACAATATTGGAATTAAACCGGACTGTCTTTTTAGAAGTTGAAGAGATTATTGTTGTTATAAGAGAATTTCGGCAGTGAAAGTGGAAGTTATTGTGAAAGTTTGTCTGTCTTACAAGAGAGGACGATGGATTCACCTCAAATGTACGACAATCATCATCAACAAGGACAATCTTCCGGTGGTATAAATACGAATGGAAGTTAAGAAAACAGTGATCATGCAGGGCAACAACAATAATAACAGTAGTAATAGTAATAATAACAACAATAATAATAATAATAACGCGAATAATAATAATTTGACGAATTTGAACAATAATACGGGAATATCAAAACAAACAACGGCTCTATTGAAACAACACCATCTACAACAATACCAACAACATGGTGAATTAAATGATCTGAATACACCAGAAATATCATTAGATTTACAAAATTTGATTGACGATTCTCAATTCGGCGATGGTCTATTCACTGATATCCTACAAAACCAACAAAACAAACATCTACAAGGGCTACAATCCCGCCCCATGGGGGTCAGTAGTAATTATCCACGTACAACATTAGCGTATATGCCACAACCGGTACATAGTGGTGCAACATATTCGGGTGCACCAAATCAAAATTCGAATAGTGATTCGAATAGTTCCGGTGGCAGTGATACGCCCAGTATCAAAGAGGAACCTGTTGATCCACAAGAATACCGCCGACAATCCTGTAATGTATTACCGAATAGTTATATGCCGGGACCGTATCCAGCACCGGGCCCACCAGGTCCGGCTGGTTTCCCAACGTTAACACCCAGTCCAGTGATGCATCATCAATTAAATATGAATGCTGCAGCGGCTGCGGCTGCTGCAATGAAGAACAAAACGATGATGATGAATCAACATATAGCTAGGAAAACTGTAAAACCGTGCGATAAGAATAGTGATGAATATCGTCGGCGTAGAGAACGGAATAATATCGCTGTACGAAAGAGTCGGGAAAAGGCCAAAGTTAGAACAAGAGAGACTGAAGAGAAAGTTAAAGTGTTGTTGAAAGAAAACGAAAGACTGCAGAAACGTATCGAATTGCTCACTGAAGAATTGAATGTTTTAAGGAGTCTATTTTCGAATGTTAATGTACTACCGGAACATATACATAGGGAGATCAATAAACATCTCAATTTGGACACGTTCCAATTGCAACAGCAACAACAACAACCACCACCACCGCCACCACCACACATGTAAGAATCATTATTTAACCAAAAAAAACCCTTAAACTTGAATCTTTATTAAGAAATTAAAATAGGGGTATTTGATGATTATTTATTTTCTCCAATCAGGTCCGATGATAACAGGCAGCGAATCATGGATAATCTTCACGATTACGGACCGTAGCACCATCTGAAAAATCACAAAAAACAAGCACAAAAAAGCTTTAATTTTTCTTCTCACATAAACTTCCCTTTAATGACAATAATTTAGCGAAACCTACCCTAAATCTTCCATATTATCCCTCATATTACAACTATCATTAACATTATTATTATTAATATTTATTATTTTATTAGTTTTAATTATGTTAAATAGAGAGATCTCCTATATGACGTGTTCTGATTTAATTAATTTATTTAGAGAATTTTAGGGGCTGTTGATGCAACGATAGAAACAATGCCCCATTTTTTAGAGAGCTTTGTTGACGGGTATTAAAAATAACTAAGAATTTATTCCGTTCGTTATTTGTGATTAAAACAATTGTATTTAGAACAATTAATTATTTACGAAAAAAGAAGAAATTACTTCAGTCTGTACCTTTATTTTAAAATTAATTAATTAAATAATTAATTAATTAAATCATTCTAGTAAATTAATTGTAATTGTTGACGAGATGAATAAAGAAACAGGATTTAAGAATTTTTAGATTATATTTTTCTATGTATAGAAGAGATATAAAAATTATCGTTTTTCTTTTTGTTATACTTTATAATTTTATCGTGTAAATTACTATGTTAATTAAGTTAATTCTGCATTGATACTGTATAAATGTATATGTAAAGAGTGTACCTATTGTATAAAAAATCTTAATATATTTCCAAAGAACTATACTTTTTTTGTAAAAATGTCTATTGGTGTATATTTTATACTACTTTAAAACATGTTCTTGTTTTTATTATTTAATAAATATTTCGGAATTATTTTTTTATTTTATTCTATCGTCGAAAACGAGAAGAAAACGCTCTAATATGACTCAATTCGCCGGTATAATATCGAAAAAATAAAAATAAAACATGACTCAAAACCAACGAATTGCATTGTTTCGGTTTATTTACAAAAAAATTCTGAAAAGTGTACTATTTGGATTTAGTGTAGTAGTAGTAATAGCACGCCTTCAAATATATCAAGTTCACATTTATTTTTAACACTTTTAAGATAGGTCAGTGTTAAAAATTGCAATAATCTGCGAATAGAAAAAGTGTAGGAAAAAAAGAATAAATCAAGTCATGACGGCAGAAAACCTGTTAGAAAAATAACAGTGAATTTTTTATTGTTGTTGTTACTCCAATCTCGATATTTAAATTAATTAAGCTCGATTGATTGGCGGTAAAGCAATCATTTTAATATTGTTCTTCTCAATTATTGTTAATTACAGGTAGATTAAAGGTGAGCCGGTTTTTTCTCTAATTGAATCAATCCAATTTTATGGCGGTGATAAAAGTGCAAAAACATGGATTGATAACGAATTTATCTGTTGAAAGTAGATCGCCGTTGTGAATATCAACAGGAAACGTGCGATTTGTTTTACAGAAGATTCCTTAGGAATGTGACTCAAGAAATGCAATTGTGATTCATTGATTTGAGCTTGAATCAAGTCATAATGCACGTACGGAAAAGGTGAAAACGTTCTCTTTGTGTTTATCTAAAAATGGAAATAAATTATAAATTTGAGAATTTGGATCTAATAGTGAGAAACGGTACCGAAATTAACGCCATTCTAACTATAATTTAAAATTTGAAACTATTATAAACACAATTATCACGGATTTATTAAAGCAAGTCCATATAATTCGGTCTGGTTGATTTATTTTCTAATTTTCTATATTCAATAAAAGTTTTTTTTTTAATTACGATGATAATTAGACATTTAACAAAAATTAAGAGTAATTTACATAAAGAAGACCAGAATAGCCAATTAACGATTAAAATAATATGAATCAATAGTGGTAATAAAATTAAAAAAAAAAACGAATTAAATGGTTAATTTTTATCAAGAACGCATAAATAGAAATAATTAGAGTTGCTTTATCAGTAAATTATTATACTTATACTTTTCGTTTTGTCTAAAGTCTACAATTTTTGAAAATAAATCAACTTGAGGGCTTAGTTCCTCGATTTGATATGCGAAAAATACCAATATTTAACGAACGATTTCTCACTTGTTTTCCAACAAATATCAACGATCCGAACGGTATTAGAAAGAGCATTTCAAGGTGTAAACGGGCTTGATTGTTGAAAACCCGATAATCTCACGTTAGATAAGGAAATTTTAGAGAATATTCTTTTTAGATTTCTTAAATTTTCCAATAACTCCACGAATATTGCTTATTTTTCAACGATTTCCGCTTGAAAGTGTTTTCTAAATGTTCAAGAAATCCGGAAATCGCCGGAAAACTGAAACTTTGCATCGCTTGAATTGAACGAGAGATTTTGGATTTGTAAAAAATTGCGGTAATCCGGGGGAAAGAAACGGTCTAATTTCGAGTTGATTTTCTAATCCCGGCACAATGCCAGAGGTTTTATTTTGTTTTGGTACTTTGTGACACACTAGCTAGAAATTTATGTAAAAACATAACAGACTTGATGTTACCGCAACTGCCAAATCTATCTAATTTTATATTTCGGCTATTATTTCATCTATTCGATCATAATCAAAACGAGTTAACTCAATTTTTCTGTTCTAAATTCAAATAGTAAAACTTGAACTTATAACTGGAACACGTGTTTCCTTCTTCTTCATTACAAATAAATCCGATGACAATGACTGAAAAGTATTATTGTATTTGAAACAGACCATTAACAAACGGGTAAAATTCGCTTTCTTGTGACAAACCCGAAAACTTTCTACAAATATACAAAAAATTGATAAATAAATCGACCAGGAAGTTTCAAAGATAAATGCCCATTGTTAACAATTACAACCTTTTAATTGGTACAAGATTTTCATACATCGAACTCCTACAAGAACCGACTTCATTGTTAGTCTTACACAAAAAGCAATAATTAACCACAATGATAAATAAGTAAATAAATAAATAAACAAAAATAATAGTAATATTTATGAGGGAGAATTTGTGATTTATCAGTCTTCAAGTTCGTTGATGATGTTTTGGATCAATGAAACTTTTTAATGATTAGATTAATAAAATCGAATTCTAATCGAATTTGATCAGAGTCCAATCAAATTGAACAAAAACCCAATTATTAATGAAATATTCAAACAGATCAATACTTTTACGGTCTTCTTGTCGTAAATAAAACAGATCAGCGAAAATTCTTCCGTTTTCCTATCAAAAATTTTTCAACGCTTTATTTTGGCTTTTATCGGCTTAAACTACCAGTCAAGTCATCAGAATTATTGTATTTTTTTTTTAAATTGTTGTTATAATAATTTAGGCCATTTAAATGATGATTGTTGCAAATTCTTTCGATTTGTTTATAATTTAGACAATAAAAAATAATGTAATAGAAAAATACATCAAAATATGCAAATTTCCTGCTGTGGTGCATTTAGAAATGTCCCTGAAACTGAACAGGAACTTCATCTAGGAATCCTGCTGTATTCCCGTTGAGATGTCCGGAAATAGCGACAGGGTAAGACGTTCTCAATGTCACCTAACGGCCTTCATTTATACCTAAATTTATAACAACGGTTAGTGTTAATTTATAACGATTCAGATTGGCAGGAATTTTTGCATAGATTGGCCGAGATTTGTTCGATTTGAGGAAATTCGTTTGGATTTTTGCAAAATTTCAACCACATCATTCAAAATCCAGTTCTTTGTGCTCAAGTTGATTATAGAAAGCGCATGCTCTAGCTAACCCACCTTGGCACACATACAACTCTCTTATTTTATTATAAAATGTAATCTCACCCGGTTATATAAGCGAAGTTTTCTATTATTTTCACTTTTTAAATGTAATTTTCATGTAGATTCTATAAAAAAAAAAAACGAGTACAATGTCCTTTTTATTTATTTCTTTTCATAATTAACACGAATCTCAAGGATTATTTCCAAAATTACTCCTGCAAATATTTAACGAGATATTTCGAACACCTCCGGATTTCCGGATTATTCCCATTAATATTAACAATAAAAATAACGACTAAATAGAAGAGATGTCTAAATTCTTCAAGGCTGTATAGTCCTGTATAACTAGGCTCTTGTTGAGATTTTTCAAATACAAGACACCTCCACAAGAAAGGAGTGTATCAATTTTAATACGTTGTAGGTTGGGATTTATTTATTAATGAATTTTCTACAATTCCTCCAGGTTATAATTATTAATAGATGGATTTTTGGATTTTTCTACAGCGTATTGGGCATTTTTCTGGATTTCAATGCTACCAACTAATCAACCAACATCCTGTTTTTTAAAATTGTCTTACTAAAGGTCGTATATTTGTCATTAATTAATCATTAAATACGACGATGTTTTTTTAATAAAATAAATAAAAATTATTTTCCACACCAATAAACTAGAATCTTTGTAAATTTCCAAATTTTTTCTAATATAGTGACTTGTCGAATTAACACCCGACAAAAAACCGTCTATGTCTGTGATAGTTGAGTCAAAAGTTCAAATTTTGGATATTTGTGCGTAATTCTGATCAAAATTGGCATCGGTAGTTGTAAAATTTGATCTGATTTTAATCTAAATTCCGGTTAAATTCGCCGAGTTTTTTGCGTTCTCGTCTGATAAAAATCCAATTTCTTTATCGTTAGTTCAATTAAGAGCCTTGACTTTTCTAACTATAATGCGCGTGATTTATCGGTAGCTTTTTTGATCTCGGCCTTTATCGCATTATTGTCACCCTTGCTAGAGATATTTGGACTATTCGTCGAGCAAAATCCGGCAAAAATTCGGGCATTTATTTGAAAGAGCCCCTGTTTGGCAAAAAATGAGAACAAACATGCTCTAAACGGGAGAAGTCAATCATTTTTTAGCGATAATCATCTCTTTCGAAGCCTTTGTTGAGTATTATTTGAAGATTGGGAAAGTCTGTAGTGGGTCAAAATATTAGAAATAATGGAATTATACCGATAAATTCTGATGCAATATTTTGCAGGGATACAATCATCTAAAGTCGACTCAATTTGTATCGAATCTTTGTGTTTATTGAAATTGATAAAAATAGACTTCTGTTGATTTAGATTGTCATTCAATAGAGTTCGCCCTGTTAACACAGGCAAGTTAGGTTGACCGAACCACAATAATCGGACTATAATTCGAGGATTTGGAGCTTTAAAAAATCTCTCAACAATTGTAAATAACGTGCAAAATTTACGCTGAAAAAGTGTTGTAAGGAAATTTTAAACCTAAAAAATACTTCTAGAAAATCTATTTTCAAGTTGCAATAGACAGATGCACTATCAAAATCAAGTTCAATAACCGGCAAGGTAACAACTAAACAACTAAACACAGACAAACCCACCGAGAGAAAAGCCGATGTGAAAAGAGATGAACGGGAAATGTTTATCTTTCGATGAAAAATTTTACAAGATTATCTTTTGTTATTTTTCAATAAATCAAAGAAATACAGTTTTCTTTTGAATATTCGTTAGTTTCGGATTAATTCTAGATTCAATGAATGACACCATAAAAAGCAAAGACACATGTGCTTAATACTTTACGAATTGTCGACATTCAGACACATGTTGGAAAAACTAAAAGACCGCCAAACAAAATAGATTTTCTTTATCGTAATCTCAATAAAAAAGTTCAATCAAATCGCTACGTCATTGATAAGAGATATTGGCGTTTATTGATATTTACGTAGGTTATTTTACAGTTTCCATAAACGTACGGATTGATCGAAAAATCGCGCAATTCCATTATTGTTAACCGTCTTCTTTGGATTCCTTCTATCCCGGAAAAATTCTTGTACTGCTCTAATCAAATAAACAATCAACGCCTCTTAAATCTTGTAAACGAATAAATAATTTGTATAATTAAACTTGTATTTCTAGTTGAATAGAACAACTTCCCGTCAAAGAATCGATTCATTTTTCGGTTAACATATGAAAATTTCCATGAAAAACACTGAAATTTAGGCTTTATCGCATCGGACAATCAAATTTATCCAATTAGAATACAGTTAAAATTAAATAAAACCACAAGAAATAGATTATAACATATCATTATTAATAACCAATCAGTAACTGTTGCTAGATGAGAATTATTAAAATTAATTACAACAAAAGAGAAATTAAAAGTATTATCAAATTGTTATTTTCGAATAATTAGCATAATAAATTTACAACATTATATAAATATAATTATAATAATTGATCAGTTTTGTTGATAAATTTGATTGTTGTTAAACGGATACTTATAAGACGAAGAAAACTGCTGAAAAATTCCACATAAAGAGAATGATTAATGAATCTCATCATTAAGTACATTATAAAATTCTCTCTACATATTTACATTTTAAGTTAATTTAAGAATTATAAATCAAATCACACGATAAACATCCACAGTTGACTACAGTAAACAGTAATATTCTTAGTTAATTACAAGAAAATCTACCGAAAATTATACAGGACTTGTTGCGAAATCAGTGGTATTCTCTAACTTTTTGGCGGTTCGTAACCATGGAGATCATCGGCAACTTGATGTAGCGTGAGATCGAAGCGTTGTTATGGTAGCGAATTGCAAAATGTTTGAGAATACGATTGTTGTTTGTTGATTTGTGGAAATTTTTATCGGAAAAGGACAATTCAATGATTTATTGTATGCTGATTGAATTTAATGGAAATTTTCGTTTCGTACAACGTATACCTGACCTATATAAGGTCTAATATGTATGATTTTATAACGTCGAAAAAACTGCTTGTAAATATTGACATATTAAATATTTAATATTAATCTGATTCTTGATGAATAATAAGATAAAAAAGTAATTGTTTTATTTTTTTCGTTGAGTTTTCCGTCTATTTCTAGAAAAATATTATATTTAATTAGTACAATATTAGTTGACTTATTTGATATCTTTTTTAAGAGAGAAAAATAGAATGTTTGTGATAAATAAGCCAGTTTCTTCCAGTTGTTGGAGATTTTAATTTATCGCCTCAAGTTGCATCGTCATTCTTGGTTTATAAAATTTGATCAATAATTTTATGCTATAATGGAATAGAGATAGAGCTTTAGTAATTTACTAGGAAAGTATTCGAAAGAAATTTGCCCAATAAGCTGAATTTACAAATTTTTAATCAATGTTGGAAGTAATTTTGATTTAAAAAAATTTAAGATCACTAATTATGAAATTTTGCAAATGAATGCCCTAAAAATCTATTTGAAAGCTCTTTGATTTGCTTCTGGAGTTGGATTTTTGAATTTTTCAAACATCTAAGCAAATTTCATTTTTCAATCGTCAAAAATGCCAAACTTTTACAATTTTAACTGAAATTTCTACGATAAACCCTTCAGTTTTCTAATCAGGCTCTGTTTTGGGTTTGAATACAGCCAAAATTGTGACACTTTCGTTGTTTTCGCCCCAAATGCCGATTTTTTAGCAAATTTTCTACATTGAACGAATTAAAAATGAGTTACTTCAATTTAATTTCCCAACTAACCCTTCTAATTTTCTTAATCAATCGAAATATAAAGATCACAATTTATCATACAAATCTTGAAATTTTGCAGTAAAAGTACCAATTAAAATTATGCAATAAAATCAAACAAGTAGTTAAAACTCTTTGGTATAAGGCAAAAGTGCTAATTTATTTACAAAATTTGACTATTACAGATTGCGAAATTTGTCATCAAAATCTTCAAATTTTCGATAAAATAAGCAATTTTTTGAAATTTTATCCTAGGCAGATGGCTTAGGTTTATTGAGAGGTGTATAGCAAAATTTTTGGGGAAGCAGATATCCTGCATGGGATTATAGGGAAATAATTATAATACAAAAATCTTTAAAGTTTTAGTTAAGCGTAAAAATATTAGAAAATTTAATGATAAGCGTTAGTTGATTTAATTTGATCAACTTGAATAATTTAATGTTTCCTTATTGATAAGAATTCGACTGTAATATCCAACTTATTTAGAATTTTCAACCCTTATCGGATTTCAAAAAGTCAAAAAAATTGAAATTTCACTGACCAAAATTCTTGTTAAAAATTAGCTGATTAGTAGAATTTTTTAATTATAACTAGTAAGATTGGATTTTTTTGAAACAATTACAGATTTTTCTTTAGAAAAAATGCAATAATTGCAGTATCAGAAATGAAGAAAGATCAATGAGAACTACTAGAGAGGATGATTTGAAGAAAATTAGATAAACCTATCCGTTAATTATTATCGACATTAGTCACGGAATATTCCGTGTTTTCAGTTGAACATTTGTAAATTTATGGAATTTTATCAAATTTCAGTTGTTATATTCTACAGGGTGATAAGCTAAATTGGAAAATTTTCGAAGGTCCTCCAGTTTAATATTTCAAAAGCTTCTATTACTGATAAAAACTTGTTAAAAAAAATTAAGTTGGTAATACCATTCGATCTCTCTTTTTCTTAGAAGTTAAGAGTACCAACTGTTAGTGACTTTTGAAGTTCTGAAATGTCATTCTAATATTTTATGATAGAAACGTGAATTTAGTTTATTTCACTTGGCAAATGGTGCTTTTGGTTACGTGGGTTGTAGATTTGTTCGGATACTTGAACATACTTTAACAAACATCAAGTTTAGTAAAATATGAATTAATCTACGACATTGGCGAAGTGAAATAGCGTTGCATACTGTATAGGTAAAGTAAAAGTGTTAAAATTTCGGTAATGCTGAAAGATTTTGAAAAATTTTAAAAATCTAATGCAACATTGACGGAAATGAGTTTTATCTTATGTTGCTGTTGGTAACACAAAGACGATTATAATGTTTAGAAATAAATTTATCATTTTAATTAATTTAAGACGATAATTTAGATGTTTATAATTGTTAACAAACTATCATCTGCTGTGTACGTAAGTAAAAATGAATGATTAATTCAAAATTTACAAATTTTTAAACAAATTTTATACAAAAAGAATCATACCATTATTATCTAATAAGAAATTGGAGCCGAATTTATCGTCGCTTTTTGTGTGCTTTTCTCTCATCTTAATCGCAAATTTTTTATCAATTGACCTTTCCACAAACACACAAATGGCAAAAGCAATTCAACAAAAATCAAGAAATTGTTTCGAACAAATTTGAAAACAATCTGACGAAATTTCCATTCGATTTTCCAACAACAATTGACAAGCGAATAGTGTAGAATTGATTTCGTCATTACAATTGCGTCAAAGTTGGCAACAAACAAATCACAATAAAACCGTTGGCGAATCGATCACAGGCGAAAATTGCTCTTATCGAAAATCATTAAGTTTTCATTAATTTTATGTTGTAACGGTGACGCAACTAGAACTCATACACTATTGTTTCACGATCACGGTTAAGGTTCAGGTTGGTGGTTCTTGTTCTAATTTCATAAAATCGTTGGCAAATATCGATTGATCAACCAAAGGAATTCCCTATTGAAATAATCCCGTTTCCATTATAGTTTACATAGGTCATTTATAATGGGGGCCTTTATCACGAAAAAATCCACCTCTATTTGCTTTGATTTTGTTGTTATATCAGTCGTAGAAATTGATAAGAACATCACCGGATTATTGCTTTTTTCTGTTGTTGTTTCCAATCATCAAAATATTGTATTAAATAAATCGCTATTATCTATCAAACATAATAATAATAAAGCAGATTCCTTCAAATCTGTGTTATCACGGCTGTTGTTCATTGTAGATTCTGTTATTGGAAGACAATTCTCTTAAAATAACCATTAACAATTGTCAAATTGATAACGTATTGTTACAATAATAATAACTATAATTATAATAATAATGATAAATATTATCCTATATATGAAATTGTTATCAAATATTGATATTGTGTTGTCATGATTATTTTAAATTTGTAAGGAGGTTGGTACTATGACGATAGCCAACGTCATAAGGGGTCAATCAATTGTTTTTTCTGTTTCAATAATCGCCTCTACGGCTCTAATAAACAATTCTTCAGTTTACGTATTTTTCAACAATAAACAGAGAGAGCGAGAGAAATTTGATTGACGTTAATGTGACAATTGATAAAAAAAAATACAAACAAATTCTTTGATATTTTCTTCTATTTTCAGATGGAAAAATAGGAAATGATCTTTTATAGTTATCTAGCGGAAAATTTCCAAAATCTATTGAAATTGATTAGAAATACTCCATTTATTTTGGGAATAATTCAAAACTTTTCTACATTAACACGATTAATTCTTAATTTTAAAAATCGTATTCTCTAACTTAACGATTCGTTACCATAACACCCATACCTGGTAGTTTCAATTATAAGCTCTAACGTTGCTATAGTAACGAATCGCCAAAAAGCTAGAGAATACGACTGACCATCAATTTTAAATCGCGATTGTTTGAATATTACACTCCAGCTATTCTCATTCAATCAACTCGACTCTAAATTGTGTCAATTTTCCCCAATAGCCAAACTTGATTGGTGCTCTTATTTCTTCTATTTATTTGCCTATTTGTGCCTCTTTTACCTGTCTATTCTATTATTTGTCTATTTCTGCCCTTTTTCGTGTATTTACCCTTAATGATAGTTGACTGAATTCGAATAGTTTGGAGTGTAGTTTGAGTGAATTGTGGTAAATTTTCAGATTTGATGTAATTAGAGATCCTGACGTAAATTATCCTTAAAAATAACAACGAACAAGGATAGATATAGTTTTTTTTTGGTTTAATCTACCAATAACACTCGATTTTTTTGTTATAAATCCATGAATTTTGAAAAACATCTCGAAGCAAAACAATATTATTAATATGATAACATGATAAATGAAATAAAACAATCAAAAAAGGAATAACACTATAAAATATTATTGAGGATCAAATAATAATGGTGATAATAGCAATAATGAATAATCAAAAGAAACTTTTTTTTGATAAATATGGCGCAATAATTGGATTGTTTTTTCGTGAATAGACTCAAATGGATTTATTGAGTTTCTTTCGTTTTATCATCGTATCTAATTAATTATTTACCTTTCAATTTAGCATCTATCTAATATTGTTTTCAGTTTCTCTATTCTTTATAAATTGAATATCATGGAGAATTTTAAACAAAACCCGTCTTTCAGCTTAGTACAAAAGTTCCCCGTTAAAGGTACCCGGCGTCTCTACTAAGCCACTTTCACTAGATTCTAGGTTATCCACGTGTCGTTCGGTTTTTATCTTTATTTTTAGTAAGAGATGCATATGTGTACGTCCCCGAGTGTGTGTATGTGTGTGTGTTAAGGTGGAACGCACCTTCTATCATCCAACTACAATCTAACCAAGATCAGCATCCTATAGTCGTCGTTATCGAGGATGATGCTGAAGTGTCCCCACGAATATTTTAAAATAGCAGTGGGAGATTTGAAGATTTGTCAGAAAAAAACAATAATAATAATAATAGAAATAATGCTAGAAACTGTTAGGACAAGAAAAAGAAGAATAACAATAATATAGAAGAAATATTAGGATAGCAAACTGGATTTTTTCTTTTCATAAGCACCGGCGAGATGCAGTTGCCGTTATAAGTCAAAAACCGCTACCTAGAATGTGGTTTTATATTTACGATAATTAGAGGATTAGAAGTGTTTTTTTTTCGTTTTTGGATCTGTTTTCTACACTCAAAATCAGTTGAAATGCAACCGGAACTTATAAATGAATCATAGATGCAACAAAACTAGTTCTAAAATTTTGTTTAAAAACAGAGTTGTAGAATTAGTAATGGGTTTTTTGGTATTTACAGGGAGTCAAGAAGTGTTAGATCCGCAAGCTCCAGTTTAGCCGTCGCTAGTGTTCAGGCAATTCAGGCTATACTTGAGGATTGTTCTTTACACGAGCTAAAGAAGTGCAATATTTCTAAAGTAAACCAAAATTGTATAATTTTTTTAAACTTTTATCAGAAATGCATTTTTATCCAAATTTTAATTATCTATAATATCGATATAACATGTCCTAGCTGACTGATTGGATGATTTATCAACGACAAGTCCACTTATTGATGCTAAATTTGGCCGATAAGGTTCATTCATAACGGAAACACTAAAGAAAAATTCCTGAAAACTTCATCCGTAAGAGGGATGATCGGGGATGAAAGTTCCTATGCAAATCTGCCATTTTTGACTTTTGCTTAAAAATAGTTTTTGTGCCTAAGGAACGAAACAAGGGATGGAATTCCACCAGGAAGTCTGTCATTTTAGAAGTTATAAGCATGAAACTCCATTTATAAGCTTTCGATTAGAAATAAAAACGTGTTACAAGTTTTAGAAGTTATAAGCATGAAACTCCAATTATAAGCTTTCGATTAGAAATAAAAACGAGTTACAATATTTTCGAAACTTACAAGTTTAAAGGGATGACAATTTGTGTCGGAGCTATGTCATTTTTGAAGATCCAAGTTCTTGATAAAAGGCCAAATTCCTCATACAAACCTAAAAATTCTAGAACAAGAGCGCTCAAAATCATTTTCAGCCCAGAAGTATTTTCTAAATAGAGCAAAAAATGATAACCCACGATTTTGAGTAACTAACAAAATGGGGAACTACAAAATGTTTGTCTTACGGCTCTATATATCTTTATGACGCCCTTGTTCGCTTTATTATTAGAAGTCCATTGAGGAAAAATTCGCTAAAGGGTAGTCTAAAGACTAAGCTACAACTCCAAAAAATTTCACAAGAATTAGATTTTTTTTAATTTAAAAGTTTAGCAATTAGTAGAAATGTCGAATCCAAAGGTCGAGTGAATGAAGGAATCTCCAGGACTGATTGTCGAATATTTTTACGCTAAATGTAACAGATAAAATTGTACGGAATGATAAAATATTAGGAAATGTTTAGAGGAATAAAAATATAAAAAAACATGTTACTTTGTTTACAATAAAATGAAATTTATAAACATTTACAATAACAAAAAGGACCATTTTTAGATTATATCAATTTAAATGATTATTAAATAAGGAAATGCACAATCTGATCAAGGTAAAAATTGAACTTTGATCTAATTTTTAGAGATAAAGTAACCGGTAGAATTTCAAATACAAAAAATAAAAATAATTAAATTTCAAAAACTAAACGACTAAATTTTTCCCCATGAAAAGCGATAAAATCAAAATTCGGATGAAACAGACTAGGCCTAGCCTTGATACGTTTATAGTTGTTTATTTTTCACCGCCACTATAAAGATTTTTGATAAGATTTGGGAAAATTGTCGCTTTGTTATCGTCAAAATAGTTATAATTGATAAAAATGGGGAAAATTCCGATGATTCTCGTATTTTAATTTAGATAAGATAGGGTTTTTCTTTAAATTTTCTCCGAATTTTTGCTTATTTCAATGTATATACAAATAAATAAGATTACGTTTTGAACTTTTCGTCGATTAAAAATTGCAAGTTGTAATGATGCAGATTAGTCGTAATCTTGTTATGAGAAAAAGGATTCGATTATTAGAGTAAGATGAGCTTTGTTTCGATTAAGGGGCATTTAATTCGGAAATAATTCGAGATAATGAAATTTCATATTCAAATTCCTCTATATGTGTCAGCTTAATAATGATTATCTTTAGCATTATTGTTGCTATTCTATGAGAATGTCCACAATTTTCGCTTTCATTCAATGACCTGCTTTTCGATTTCAAATTCATCGTGAAAGCGTATAACCAGCTCCATCTACTAGCAGTACGGTCATTTTTTTCGGTCGAAATTCTTGTTTTTATCGAACATAAAAATTCGAACAAAACACCGAAAATTTTCGAATTTCATAACATCACATTGGTTGTGTTTATTTCGTTTTTCTTTTCAAAAATCGTAGTCGAAAGAGAGAAAAAAGAACAGATAAACCTCCGCTAACTGGGTTAGATTGTTTACCATCAGAAATAATTTGGAACGTGTTTGTTATATAACGATTTTGCGTCATAAACACCTCCAAAACTGCATTTTGTGTCCAGTTTGACATTTACCCAGTTTCAAAACGACGAAAATCGTAAATTTACACGCAGGAAAACTTTCATTTTCTTCTATTAATAACAAAATTTTCCATTTAATATTAACGGCAGTTGATAGGGGTGAATTGTAGATTTGAGGGCAGTGATCTAGCATTGAAATCACTACAAATATGTTCGAAATTATAAAAAAAATATGATAAATTGTGTTAACTTTTCCATGGTTAGAACGCGAACTCATGCTCTACTTATTCCGGTTATGTAAAAGGCCTTTAATTGATGTGAATTTTCTGTTTAACATCGTTCACCGACAATGGTGCCGATGGCGTAATAACTGCCGTAACGATAATCCTTTTTATCTAAATAGGTCCTGGCTGTAGATTCGAGAAATTTCGGGAATTATTTAGAATTTGTACAGCCCTATTGTGCAATTGTAACAAAATCTAACGCTATTTCGAATACAGAACAATGGTTGTGTGTTAAATGAACTGTTAAGACTTGTCAGTGAGTCTTGCTCAGTTTTACGTAACAACAACAACAACAGTAAGAATCGGGTCTCTTTATGCGGAAACTTTTTCTTCTTCAAGGCTGTCTTTATGACTCTATCAATAATTTATAAATAATAAAATAGAAAGAACGATATTCTTCTCGATGTTTATCGGCTAATAAACTTGCAAGTTTTATCAACGAAAAAAGGATAAACTTTAAAACAATTACAAGAAAGTGAGCACAAGGCGAGGCCAACAAGGATGTCGTCTTTTTCTTATTGCACCCATATTTTCAACAATTTACAATAACACAAGACTTGATCAACAAAATATGTCGTTTTCTGTTTTTTCTGCTCTCCATGAATATTTTCATATGTAAAAATCACGTAATCAACCAGCTGCTGGCTGTCGGCCAAATAAAAAGCGGTGCGCAGAAAAATCATGATAATAAGTGTAATAACAACCGGCAAAACTGCCCTATCCTAACATTGAAATATTGCAGAAAGGTCGCCAATTCTGTCTGATAGACAAAAAAGACTTCTACTATTTTTAGAGATGAGATTTATACTAGAATTGGGTAAACATCTGGTAGTGGTCCTGTTGCATAAAGCCTGCGTCAATTGGAATACAAAAAATGATAAACAAAACTCAAAAACATTTGCATTGCTATAGTAAGTTGTAGAAAAAAGTGCAAAATGTTTGCGAAAATTTATTATTTTTCTCCTACACTAATATTTGCGTTAACGAAATCTCTAAATTACCATCAAGATCATTGCCGTTTTTTTATCAGTTGTTTTGATCGTGTCTAGACATTAATTTCAGGATTGTTATTTGTTATTATTACTGTGCGGATTATTATTTTCCAGGATTAATTTCGAAATTTCTCAATTTGTAGTAATTTTAATCACTGTAGTAGTAGAAAAATCTACTAAGAGATCAATTAAAATCGAAAATTAAATATTTAGAACATGGAGGTTTTATTGTTTGTTTATGTTTAGGTGCATCTACCGCAATAAAAACATTTCCTCGTTCCTAAAATAAAAACGCAAAACGAGTAGAAGAAGTCGGCGTAGAACGAGGCGACTAATAGAAAAATTCGTCAATTCTTCAAGTTATTCCCAACAATTTCCTAGTTAAAACGATAATTATCTCGTTTTTGTTCTCTAATCAATCCTATATCGGTGATCAATATTTATCTGAAGGTCCTTATTGTATATCAACTCGAATCGTAACACAAGGTTGTCGAGTCGTTGAGTTTTCTTTTATTAAAATACTTCAAATAAACGCCAATACGGGTAAATTGAAACATTAATATTGAATGGCTTTTAATCGAATTAATAAACGATTAGAATTTCCCATATAAATCGATTATTATGTTAAAAATAACATAATATTGAAAATTTTAGAATGTAAATAGTTGTAATAATAATTCTCAGCTGTTAATTGTAAAGTACAGGTGTAATGTTAGAATATCAATTGACCTTCACGATCTGATATAACAATATCAAGGTTACCATTAAAAAATACTAGAAAAGTCAATAAAAAATCTTTAGAGTGCTATTAAAGCTTTCCGCTGTTAAGACACAATATTGATAGGGAATTTTGAAAATATTCCAACCGAAAATAGAAAATATCGACAACTAAAGCTATATTCTAATTTACAAAATTAGAACCGAGATGCTGGTTTAATCGTTGAATTGTTTCCAATTTCGTACCGGCTATCATCATTGGTATTCAAAGTGTGAGTAATAAAATGAAGAGAAAGTTTCATAGTTGAAAATCAACTGAGTTCTATTCGTAGAAATGAAAATGAACAGAATTCAGTTCTTAAGAATTCCGTCCACTATAATTTTATCAAAAATTCAACAATCTGGAGCATTTTAATCTAATTAAATTATGGTAAAGTTAGTTCAACTTGGCTTGAATTATGAAATTTTGCTTTAAAGTCGAATGAATAACAAGATAAACGACCTAAATTTTTGTATAGTTGGTCCAGATATTGTTTCTACTTTTAAAAACATTACGTGATAGTGTGCACGACTATTATGCAATTGCCAACCTGAGAATCAAACACAAAATTCTCAATTTGGAGGTAATTAAATTAGAATTGCTAATTTTAAAATAAAAAGTTCAAGAATTGTTTGAATTTTACAAAAAAATTATTCTTTTGTAAAGCTAAGAAAAACTTTATCAGATGATCTACATTTTGTAAGTTTTCGTGAATACTAAGAGATGCACTTCAAGCTTTAATGACTTCATATTTCTCTAATATTCTCAATTTCAGTTGTACCTATATCCGTTTGAAGAGCTACGAAAACACAAGCAGAAACAGAGCTTCTAAATTTTGCGAAAAAT
Source organism: Mylabris phalerata (assembly GCA_020740385.1). Classification (NCBI taxonomy): domain Eukaryota; kingdom Metazoa; phylum Arthropoda; class Insecta; order Coleoptera; family Meloidae; genus Mylabris; species Mylabris phalerata. The sequence goes on from JAJEOX010000222.1 coordinate 1,771,107, forward strand.
CCGCAGTTACAGAACCAAAAACAGAAATCTGCATCATCTCTAGTTTGAACAAAGCTCCTTGCCCTATTAGTTGTCAAATTTCAAAATAATTGTAATTAAAATAATAAACAATTGAGAAATAAATTTTCAAGCTTAATTGCTGAATATAAGAGAGCAAATTTTTACTCCAATACAGTTGCTCGAGAGCTAGCTCTTGGAGTGAAGCGTAAAGGCGTCTGATATGTTAGAAATGACGGCCTTTTAGCATGGTAAACAACGCAAAAATGTTTAAAAGTCTGGACTCGAAGAACCTTTAAAGCTTCAAAATGATTAAGTAGCCAAATTTGTGAAAAACTAACAATTTAGGAAAGAATTTAGAACTAAAAGTTGCTTTCAAATACCAAAATTGGCTGGAATAGATGATGAGTATTTCCTAGTGGAAAATTGGGAAACTTTCCCTAAAAAGAGACTAGAAGCCTTAAAATTTGATAAAAATTTGATGAGAATACTCCAAAATTCTAAAATTTTCATCGAGAAAATAACTAAACTATCCAAAAATACCGATTTATGTTCGAAAAGCCCTCTAAAAGTAACCTTAACTGTTTCAATTATAATAATTTTCTAGGGTTAAGCGGAATTTTCTTGAGATTCAGTCTTGATTCAATATTAGTGAATTTTAATTATTCAAACAAGTATTTTTATTGCATATTGATTAGATTCATAGAATTCTCCATTGAAATATTTTAGAATTAATTTAAGATGAAGGACCTATTTGAAAATTTTCCAGTCGAGTGTACCACGCTAATTTAACTTGCAGTTGATGTTTTGTTTAAATAATGTCGTAGATTAGTTCATATTTCACTAAATTTGACAATTTACTAGCGTTTGAATAAAGCTACGACACGATATATCAAAAGGCAATTGCGAGCTAAATTATCATGGTACACCCGTTATAACAAAACATTTCAATATAAATAAACGATAATTCGAGGTATCTAAAGGGAAAATCGTTGTTAATTGCAATATTCAATCAATCAATCAAAAAAATCGTACTTTAACTGGAGTTTTTTTCATGTTTTTAATTATAATTTCCATGACATGTTTCATTATAGATAATCATTGGAAAATAGAAACTGAAATTATAGGTTCTACTTGTAAAATTGATGGTGTTATGAAATCGATTGGTTAACAAAATCAGGGTGTTATATATATGATGGAATATACAATATAGATAGACAAAAGATGAGGAAAAAATAACACACCAGACGCCGGCGACGACAACAACAACAAGAAGAAAAACAAGAATCTAAATCTAGAAAATGCCTGCTACTTTTCAAATTGATATTTTTGTATTTAGGTTGAAAACTAGCAATTTCATAATGATTTCGAAACGATGTGACACATTTTATTTGTTAGGTAGCAGTCCAAATAGGATAACACACACACTAGCCAGTCTAAGGATTTCCACAAACAATTAATTCCCTTAAGAAATTATAGAGATGGTGAAATATGTAAATGTATGTGAATATATAAATTAAACGAATTTCCCACTGTGCTACCGTTTTTTCTTTTAATTTTAGCTTCAATTTTCATTCCTTACTACCACTACTGCAGCTCACAATCAGACAAAACAGACACGTCACAATTGCATCGGGCAAATAAACAAAATTAAAATGTAAATGCAATTAACTTAAAATCTGTCGCGTCTAGTTTGTAGTTAACGAAATACGAAATAACAATTGTTAGATTATAAATAATCTAGAAAATATATTTGCAATAAAAAAATGTTTTTATTAGGAACAAAGAATCTCGTTGAAAAAAATCTTGACCCAAATAACGAACGAATTTCTTTATAAATGTAGAGAAGACGAAAAAACAGAAAGGATGTGCAAGACGGATATTTCAATTCTAGAAAGTCTCAAACATTTCCTTTACGTCATATTTTATTGTATTACACAATTTTACGAAAAATTATCTATTAAACGACGACACAAAAGCAACAGAACAATATTGAAAGCTTATAGGAAATAATTAATCGATCATAAGACCAGAAAAAACTCAACATTCAATCTATTTTGCCTTCAATTCCATTGATTTTTGTTCAATTTATAACAACAACGCGCTTATATTATCCCGAGACAATGTTTTCCAGACAAAAATGACGTTCTCCTTGATGTTGATTTTGTTGCACCGTGTATTCCGCATTTAATAATTACAACATTATTTATTCCATAGATACAAATATTTTTTTCATATTAATAATCCTATTAATAACAAAAATAAAATAAAAATAAGACAAGCGACGCTATTATTTATCAGAAGAGGAAATGTACTTTTCTATAAATATCCGGGGGCTAGCGAGATTTTTTTTAATTTTGCAAAAAATCAACAAAATCCTGCGCCTCTTGCTACTTTAGTTTGCTCAATTTAGGAAATATCGCTGGATTCTAATCAAAATTTTGGAAAAAATAACACTGTTTGTACAAAATTGAAAAATTTTGACTGTTTTGGTTAATTTTGAAAGTATTTCACTACTTTATAATCAAAATTTTAGTCCAAAATAGCAAAAGATGAAGTATATCTACTTTTCTATAAATATTCCGGGGGAATAGCGAGATTTCTTAGTTTGCTCAATTTTGGAAATACTGCTGGATTCTAATCAAAATTTTGGCAAAAAATAGCACTGTTAGTACAAAATTGAAAGATTTTGACTGTTTTGGTTAATTTTGGAAGTATTTCACTACTTTATAATCAAAATTTTAGTCCAAAATAGCAAAAGATGAAGTATATCTACTTTTCTATAAATATTCCGGGGGACTAGCGAGATTTCTTAGTTTACTCAATTTAGGAAATACTGCTGGATTCTAATCAAAATTTTGGAAAAAAATAGCACTGTTAGTACAAAATTGAAAGATTTTGACTGTTTTGGTTAATTTTGAAAGTATTTCACTACTCTATAATCAAAATTTTAATCCAAAATTTCAAGATTCCAACGATTTTTTTTTCAGAAATATTGTAGCACTCTAGATTGTCACTGTCAAAATTCGAAAAAATAAGTACTTCTGCTTTATATGGAAGGATTTTCACTTTACTTGATTCTAATGCAAAATTTCAAAACAATTTAGTACTTTTAATAAAATAAATAAATGCGTTCTATTGCTTAAGTCTTTAGACGAAAATTTTTATCAAAAAACTGTAATTTAGCTCAAAAATAAACTAAATTACTTCCTTTATTGATTCAATGTAGTAAATTGGCCAAAATTGAAAAGTTTAATCCAAAAATTCAAGTAATATTCACAAAAAATTTCTGTCTTTAACAAGCCAACAATGAAATTTATGAAAAATATTAAGTCAAAATTCAAAAATCCAATCGCAAAGGCAAATTAAAAGAATCAAATACATTTTTAATGATAATACACTAGCAAAGATTCCCAAAAAATCAGAGCCCTTATCAAAATTTTTAAATCCTCAAAGTCAAAACTAGATCAAAATTCTGAAAATGGACCTATTTTGAACAGCCTCATTGTTGAGCAAAATTTCTTCTAACACTCTACCATGATTTGTTGATTAGCAGTGTCGTAAATTGGTTCATCTGTTTGCAAAATACGTTAACAAATATCAAATTTAATAAAATATGAAATAATCAACGACACTGTATCAACGAGACACAACCAACTGAGACATGAATTATTATTGTACACACCGCATAATTTTTCAATAAAATCATAAATTGTTGTAACATTATTGTAAAATTTTTGTAACATTCATAACAATTTAATTTAAAAATTATCAAAGAATTTAAGACAGGCATCATTTGAATTTCAGTAACAAACATCTAATTACCAACCTTAAAAAAAACAGATTTCAACTAATAAAGAATACTAAAAGTGTACGTTAACAGGCATTAAAGCATTGTTTTTGTTGTTTTAACACTATTATAGACGCAAAATTAATACTACAACACTGTACTAGTACTAACACTAATACTAATACTAATACTAATACTGTATTAATACTACTTTACTGTAATCAAACTATCATTAAGTGCAAATTTCGAAAAAATAGTAAAAAACTATTTACAGAAATTCTAATTCTAATTAATTACGAATAAAACGGTAGAAGTACAGTCTAATAACACAAGGATACTTTTATTTATCAATAAATCAAACATTTTACCCTTGTACAAGGCTTATCAAGTTGTATTAATTTATTAAATTTATAAGAATCCTTCAATCGGAATAGAGGAAATTATTTTTCCCGTATTGTTGTTATTATTCTTATTTCTTTGGATTTCGTTATCTTATCAAAAATAAATAGATCGCGGTGTTTATTGGCGCGCCTCGATTTCTTTGCAAAAAAAAATAACAAGAAGAAACGACGATTTTTATGTCGTCTGTTCTCCTATATTTGTTGTCTATCAATTTAATTCAAGTTAATACAGGTGTATTATCGTAAATTATCCGTAAAAAAATATAGAAATGTGTATGATAAACGGTATGAATCAGACAATTATTTAGTAATAAAATTAATAAAAATAGAATAATTTATTGGAAATGATTGGACGAAGTTGTTGAACTTTGTTGAATTTACGCCCACCTTCCTAGATTTTCAATAAATTCGATTAATCGATCTAATTTCTAAATTAGTTTTTTTCTCTCTAAATATTTGTTTATATTTGGATAACTTTCAATTGTTGCCATCGTGACCCAGTTGATCAAGTTGATGTTTCATTCAAAACTTGTGTCTGATATTCTGTTTCTCTCTCTCTTTGAATTTGTTGTTATTATTGTTCTAATGAAGTTTCCACAACTTTCCCTTTCGATTCGCGTCTAATTCTCACTTTCAATAGCCGAACGGTGTGGTCGTTTCACCGTTAAAAACGTCCCAATTATCAATATTCTTATTGATGTGTCTAATTGGGATTGATTGTCAGAAATTACAATACTCGAAAAAATTGATAAGGTATTGATGTGCATTCTGTCACATACACACCTTGCTTTTCCGTATATGAAGAAATAATGGGCTATCTCTCTCGCCGTGCCAAGCCCAACTATTAGAAAAATCCAATCTAATCTGTGTTTGAAAAATTTAAAAATAAAATGTCATGAATTACGATTAATCAACATACACAGGGCGAGAAAATTGAATTAAATTGTAACACTAATACAATTATAACTCATAGCCAATTTAGACGGTACACCTTGTATTGCTACACTTGATTCTAAATAATCTCATAATCTAAATGGATCGAATCAATTCATGTGATAAACACACGTACAATGTGTACGTTAATCTAAACATACATAAAAATGATAATACTTAATTGATATTTAATTGTAAGTAAGGAGACAATTGTTTTTTTTTTTTAAAGAAAAACCTGCAGGATTGTCAATTTTGCATATTATTTCCCTCTATGAAAATTATAACCTTTAATTTTGATTTATGTATCCCATTATAATATCCATTGATAATTACATATTTTCTATAATATTTGTATACATAAAATCATAAATTTTAGATGTACCGTACGACCCATCAAGACGATAAAAACGAAAAAATGTTTAATGTAAAAATAAAAGTTGTTTTCCATATGGCCTACTTTAAGTTTACAAAAATCTGAAAAACACTAGATTATTCGTTCGATTAACGAATAAAACGATGATTAGTAGAATTGTAATTTTTTCGGAGATTGCACCGGATGTCCTTTAAAAACCGAAATTGGGTCGTTCGCATTGAATTCGTCTGGAAATTGATTAAAAATCATCGAAAAATTGTTGGCGTCATCTAGGCCACGAGGGGAGTTTACAAGAAAACGAAGAATTAATGGGAATTATGATAATGATGGTGACGGTGATCACGACCCAATTTTGATTATTTAAAGATGAACTCTATTGAAAATAACACGAAACCAAATCTACACACATATAAACAACCACAATATAAATAGCGAAACAGTTGAATTTTAGAAGAATTTATATCGGGTGCACCACAATAATTTACGTAATTGGCCATGCTTTTCGTACATGATTCCTAGCTTTATTCAGACAGTTGCTAATTCAAGACCTGCTAGATTTCCCAACATTGCATGAATCAAATATAATTTCCCGATTGATTTGCCAGTTTTCCGGAAAATTACCGAAAATTGAAGGGTCTCCCACTTTTTGTCAATATAGTACCGGAAACCATACCAAAATAGCATTAGGAAGACAATTTTAAGCAACCTTTAATTTCTTGTTTAAGAAAATTGCACCTAGTCTTTCTAATTCTATTTAGATCATTGGGATTTGTTGAAAAACAAGCGGAAAACGGATGGTTAAATACCAAATTTAGTAAAGCATGAACAAAGCTACGACACTGCTTGATCAAAACATGGCCAACTTCGAGGTAAATTACCAGACAGGATTGCAACAACAAAAACAATAACACTAGAAGTAAATAAGATAATTGTCTAAAGTCGAGGAATGAAGGAAATAAACACTCGAAATTTGATTAATCGAATCGATTTTCACCAATTGGAAACTACTTTGAATTGATAACGATCTGTAAATTTCGTAAATTATCGAATTTATAAATATTATGAATGAATAATACGCGTATTATCAACCGAATGATAACATTACGCGTATTTTATCTTGTTATAGTTTCGGGTGGATCTTGTGGTTTGTAGAAGAATTAAACAAAAAATTGAGACGAATTTCTGATAAATAGATGGAAAAACGAACCGCATCCTAATTGTTTATTATCATTAAATCATGTTTATTATTATTATTGTTATTATTAAGAAACGACAATCTATGTATATGCCGGTTTTCTTGTCTGTTTTTCATTATCTTTTGTTTGAAAAATGTTAGTCATTTTTTGATTATTATTAGTGTAAATTTGTCTTTACAATTCATTCATTCATTAATTCATTCATTCATTTTAATAGATGACGATGATTCGTATTTTTTTATCAAAAAATATCGGATGTTACCAACCTCAAAACCATCACGTTTAAGGAAATCTAAATGTAAATAAATAAATAACAAAAGACCCATAATTATAAATGGAGGTTTTCCCACATCTTATGATTCATTTATTGGACGGTTTTTTTTTGGAGAAAAATGAAAAAATTGGCTATAGACTGAAGGATCTGAAAAAATTAGAATTTCGTCTCGAACATTGTGTATTCTACAATTTTACATGTTTGTTTGTTGCTTTTTTGTTATTATTTTGCAAACCTTTCGTCAACGATCTGAGATGCTTGCAAATAAAACGATATGTTTGCATAAAATTTTCCTTATTTTCTCGTATCGTTCATTCACCATTTTATAACAAGTTTATTCACCTTCTAATTCCGATTTTTCGTTGGAATTCTAAAAAAACTGATCTAGGCTATTTTTCTCGACAATTCTATTATTTATTTATAAAAAAAAAATATATAGAAACGAACGAATTTCTATCTAACGTAGACAATTTCTTGGTTTTCCGTTTTATATTTTTCCATTTTATTAGACTATAAAATAATATCAACGAAATTTATAATATGTTTAAATTGTTATCAATTATAAATCTTAATTACTGTAAAATTTAAAAGCGTTTCACGTGTTAAATTCATTATTGAAAATTTATACGAAATCATTGCCGTGCTCTAATAATTTTCCACCTATTTTTGTTGCGTTCTTTATTTTGTTGGAAAAATTAATCAATCATAATCACAAATGGTGTGGTCCTTCTTTAATTGACGCGTATTACAAATGGTTAATGATTATTACAAAATATTTAATTGTATATTTGTAGTACAAATTTAAAATAAATTATTTACCTATCCATCTGAACTGTTTTATACAGATACGTGCTGAATAACATGAAATTTACAGGAAAAAATTTGGAAGGGGCCGAATCTAAAAAGCGGCCTAATAACTTCCCCGACACACTCCGGATAGTTAATCATGAATTAGAATAGTTATTAAAAACAAGTGTCAAAAGTCGGCAATTAATGCACGAGTCCGAGTTTTAAAAAAACGAGTACCGTAGCACGAGTTTTTTATACTATTTTTTCTATTCTAGATACTTTATTAAAAAAAAAAACTGACTTACTATAAAAATCAAAATCGGGTTCGAGAACCGTGGCTATCTCACAACCTCCGAAAAATTCAATGAGGAACCAGCACCTCGTCAACCAGAACTCTGTTCACTGATCGTTAGTTCCACACACCCTTTTCAATTCAACTTTCTCATAAACTCGATTCACGATTCAATTGCGAAATTTTGACAAAACAACAGAACTGTAATTTCAGCGCAGAGTAAAAAGTAGTACGGTTGTCCCAACAAAAACATGGAAAAAATCAAATCATATCTATTGAATTGTTGAGGGAAAAATTAAAATTTATATTATTTTAAAACATTTATATATTGAAAAAGCACTTACCGAAACACAAAAACCGCTTGAAAACAAATATTCTGAGGTTATGTTTCAAAAATGACAAAAGAATGTAAACAAACGCATAGGATTTTATGCCTTCAGTGATACCAACAGTAGATATCATTCTGTCTTTATAAACTACCGTTATAAATTTTACTACGCTTTAAAAATTATGTTGGATAACCTTCTAAACTGTCATTTCAAAATTTCGCAATTGAATCGTGAAAAGGATATATATCTCTCTCTCTATCTAACAACAACTCTTTTCTATGGCAACCGATCCCTTATAGAAAGCGGCAAATTTGAATTTGTGGACTACACTATTTTGCCAATTTTGTGCCCTTATTTAAAAAAAGAAAAGAACATTGCACATGATGGCTATCGTTTCGGACATAAAAGCACATGTCCTTTCGATTGGTGATATCAAATTAATATGTTATCTTGAATTTTTTTCAATCAACCCCCTCCCCCTTCCACCCCCGTGATCCGATTGGCACCAAAAACTAATCAACTCGAGCGGCCACCAAATAGTTTGTGCTGGCCAAATTTGAACTCAATCGGTTAAACAGTTTTTGAGTAATCGTTGGAGAACCGACAGACTCACACACACACACACACACACACACACACACACACACACACACACACACACACACACACACACACACACACACGGACATCAAGCTAAAAACTTCAAAAACGTGTTCAGGGGACCTCAAAACGTAAAGATCTGGTGAAATCTCGAATTCGAAATTTTGGTCCGAAACTAATAACTTCCCTACCCTTCGGTCGGGGAAGTTAAAAATGTAGTTGTTTCGGTTGATTTTGTATCGTTGAATTGACGATTAAATTCATTTTACTAAATCAAAAATTACACAATTTTTGAGGTTTTGTCTTAAAATCTAGTCGAGATTAACAAGTGGAAACTTGGTGCTCTAAAATATCGAATTTTCGATAAAATTACCCTTGAATCTTCGATAATTTGACCAAATTTCTGATAAATTTGCTTGAATTTGTAAAATTTTGGCCTAGTTCTAGAATTAAAATTAACTTCAAAATATCCAGTCAAATTTAGACGACTTCAGAGTTTCTTAAAAATGGCACTTCGCAGTGAGCAAAATTGCAAATTCTGAACTGAATTTAAATTTTAGAAATAAAGTAGCGAGTTACATTCAGTAGAGTCAATTCGCAAATTCCTTTAGCTTTATTTTGAAGCCAAATTTTTTGATCTTTCAACGGATTTTTGTCGTAAATCATCAATTATAAGACTTTTCAAGCTTTTAATTTCATTACAAATGTTTAGTGAATCTTGCTCTTAGAGGCAATTTTTAGTTAATTCCTTTCTAAATCATTTATTTGGAAGAAATTTCTCAATTAACAAGTTGTAATAATTGAATGAGTCAGAAGAAAGACGAGATTCCTTGATTCCTGTTGCTTAAAGCGTAGTCGTTACTTATTTTTTAATTTAAAATTAGAGAGTAAGCCCTAAATTTTTGTCCCTGGCGCAAATTTTCCATATTACAGCACGTTTAAAGGATGATATTTTGTAGAGTAATTAAGAAGAAACTCATTTATTTGTTCAATTAAAAAATTATAAAAAATCTGGAAAATTTTATAATTAAATCCGATAGGTCTTTTTAACTTTATTTCGGTAAAGCCAAAGTGCACAGTTTAATAAAAGCTATCTTATTGATAAAGAATTGAGAAATATTTCTGCTATAGAAAAAACTCAATGTTAAACTGAAAATTTAGAAATTATGAGAAAATTCACCATACAAATTGAGAAAAATGATTTAGAAAAACGTTACTTGATAAAAAATTGAAAAGCTCTATTGCATTAAAGTCAAGATGTCGCTCCGTCAGCTTATCACTTATGCAAAACAGCTTATCTCTAGAAAACGCGGTTAACTGGATTCAAAAACGGCCTTTCGCGTTGTATTTTGACTGGAAAAAAGGCCGATGCTTATCAGCCACTTTTAGGTAGAACTACTTTTTTAAAAATAGCACTTAGCAGTGAGCAAAATTGCCAATTTCACACTCTGAGATTGAAGTTTTGGCAGAATTGAATTAAAATTTTAGAAATAAAGTTGCGAGTTACATTCAGTTAAATAACAGAGTTTTGATAACTGAAGAGATTAGTCATTTCTAATAGAGTTTCAAGATTTTTCTGATAATTTTTGCCCTTAAATGGGAAAAAGAGTCAATTCACTAGATACCTTTAGGTTTATTTTTGAGGCCGAATTTTTTGAACTTTCAAAGCATTTTTGCCGTAAATCATCAAATTATAAAATATTTAGGTAGTGAATCTTGCTCTTAGAGGCAATTTTTAGTTAATTCCTTTCTAAATCATTAATTTGGAAGGAAATTTTTAACTAATAAGTTGTAATAATTGAATGATTCAGAAAAAGCACGAGATTGATTGATTACAGTTGCTTAAAAGCGTTTCTTTTTATTTATTTCAAAATTAGAGAGTAAGCCCTAAATTTTTGTCCCCGGGGGCAAATTTTTCATATTTACAGCCCGTTTAAAGGATGATACTTCATAGATTAATTAAGAAGAAACTCATTTATTTGTTCAATTAAAAATTATAAAAATCTGGAAAAATTTCATAATTAAATCCGATAGGTTTTTTAACTTTATTTCGGTAAAGCCAAAGTGCACAGTTTAATAAAAAGCTATCTTATCGATAAAGAATTGAGAAAATATTTCTGCTATAGAAAACTCAATGTTAAACTGAAAATTTAGAAATTATGAGAAAATTCACCATACAAATTGAGAAAATTGATTTAGAAAAACGGGAAAAAATTTTTATTTGATAAAAATTGAAAATCTCTATTGCACAGTCAAGATTTCGCCCTGTCAGCTTATCACTTATTCAAAACGGCTGTATTTTGACTGGAAAAATGGCCGATTCTTATCAGTGACTTTTAGGTAAAATTTAAAAATGGCACTTAGCAATGAGCAAAATTGAAAATTTCACATTCTGAGAGAAGTTTTGGCAGAATTAGAATGAAATTTTAGAAATAAAGTCGCGAATTACATTCAGTTAAATAGCAGAGTTTTGATAACCGAAGAAATTAGCCATTTCTAATAGAGTTTCAAAAAATTTCTGATAATTTTGCCCTTAAATGGGAAAAAAGAGTCAATTCACAGATACCTTTAGGTTTATTTTGAAGCCGAATTTTCTGATGTTTCAAGGCATTTTTGTTGTAAATCACCAATTATAAAACTTTTCAAGCCTTTTAATTTCATTACAAATTGTTAATGATTAGTGAATCTTGCTCTTAGAGGCAATTTTTAGTTTACTCCTTTCTAAATCATTAATTTGGGAAAAAAAAATTCTATTAACAAGTTGTAATAAATTGAATGTTTCAAATTTATTGATTCCAGTTGCTTAAAGCGTTGTTTTTATTTATTTTTTAATTCAAAATTAGAAGAGTAAGCCCGAAATTTTTTGTCCCTGGAGCAAATTTTTCATATTACAACCCGTTTTTAAAGGATGATACTTCATAGATTAATTAAGAAGAAACTCATTTATTTTGTTCAATTAAAAATTATAAAATTTGGAAAATTTCATAATTAAATCCGATAGGTTTTTTAACTTTATTTCGGTAAAGCCAAAGTGCACAGTTTAATAAAAGCTATCTTATCGATAAAGAATTAAGAAATATTTCTGTTATAGAAAACTCAATGTTAAACTGAAAATTTAGAAATTATGGGAAAATTCACCATACAAATTGAGAAAATTGATTTAGAAAAACGTTACTTGATAAAAATTGAAAAAGCTCTATTGCATTAAAGTCAAGATGTCGCTCCGTCAGCTTATCACTTAGAACAGCTTATCTCTAGAAAACTTGGATTCAAAAACTGCCTATGGAGTCTACTTGTAGTTTTTTCCAAAAAATTGCGAGTATTTTGACTGGTGAAAAGGTCGATGCTTATCAGTCAATTAACGATAGAATTTGTTAAATCACAAATTATTCCTCAATAAAGTCAAGTTGATGAAATTGGACTTGGTTAACTATACAACTGAAGGCATGCTTGTTCGATCGTGTTCTCTTTGGATTTGTATTTTGCAATAAATTATGGAGGAGATCTATGAGGTAACAGTTTCTTTTTTTCCATAAATAACAATAATAAAGGTAAGAGGAGTTTTAATATTTTTGGACATGAAAACTGTATTTTACAAGCACACTATAATTAGTTGAATTTACTGGTATTTCTAAAGAAAACCTCATCTTATAGCTAACCATTATTTTTCCTAGTTGATTGGTAGTTGAATCTATTGATATTATTTTGTATTTAGATTTGTTGAACTTTCCAAAAATTCCAATTGATCAAAAAAAGAAATAAGATGAAACAATTGTATAAGAGTTGTAGATTGACGAAATAAAACGCCAACTTTTTCAATCTATCCGGTTAATTATTTTCGCCTAATCCGGAAATAACAAGAGAAATAAATATAAACAAAAGACAAATTATAATGTAATACCATTGAGATAGTAGAAGCATAGCCACCTAGATAATCAGCCACCTATTTGAAAAGCATAAGTGAATCTTTTTCTTGTCTTGTCGTCACATAATAGTCTGTTGTGTTTCTATGATGCAATCATCCAAAGGAGTACACGACCTAATTCACGTCAGTTTCTAGGCTTTAAACATTTACGGTTTTTCCCTCTATCTACAAGTCTTCACTCAATACAAAATCCTCTCTATCTTTGTCTAACTACAGTTCGATTAATTACGCATTCAACAGAGATCGAATCTATCCATAAATTGCAAAAAGACCAACAACAATATGCTAGATAGATAGATGGTTGGATAGATAGAAAAAGTGAGAGAGAAATAGAAGGAAAAAACGAAACAACATCAACCATGTCGTGGGACCCGTTCGGCCTACAAAACGAAAGTGAAATCGAGGTTAGCTTTGCACTTTCACTTGTTCGTTGTCTAGCCTGGCCGTTGTCGACCAATCAGAACGTGCAAATCGATGTGCGTTTTGTGTTAAGTTTTTGAATAAATCGAGGCATGTCCTACTTTAAGATATCTATACAGTTTTTTTTTTTGTTATTGTATTTCCATTATTGCTATGCCTTTGTTTTACCTATTTTTTCCTCTAGTAAATTTCATAAAAATCAACATACCTCAACCTATTATAGAACTGTAATTACAATCATAATAATTCTTGAGAAGTACCGCCTTTAATGATTGGTGGCTAAAGTTCCGGTCGATCTATTTTTTGTAATTCTATAAAAATTACTTCATTAAAATTTCAAATTTAATTACAGAATCCTGTTGAGATAACACCGCAAATTACGACATCTCGTGATGTTTAGGATAATTACAAATGAAAACAAGTTGATTTTGTTTCGGAAAATTTTCGAAAAAATCCCGATATGAATGAAATTGTGGCTGATGTAATCTCATTTTAAAATTAGTGATTCGATTTATCAAAATTGGGTGCTTTTTTTTGTTCGTCTAATTGGCAATGCGTTCGATATGATAAGAAGACCCCCTGTGAGGGTTATCGAAACTTTTTGTTATTATTCTATTATCAAAACTTATGACTAAAGTCATCCGATTTGCTTGGAAATCTTCAATAAATCATCGACATTAGAAAAGAAAATTTGATTTGTTATCTAATCTGTTTTAATAACAGAATTGAGCAAATCTGTAGGAATATTTCAAATTTATTGATGATGATAGTAATAGAATGGAAAAACGAATAAATGTAGGGCCGTCACGATGTTCAAACAATTCGATGTCCGAGGGCTAAAACTATTTTTTGGTTACAAAATGGGCCAATTTACGAATTTTTAATTGATTTAAAAAAAATTCCTATAACGAATTTTCGGAAATGAGTTGTTTCAAAATGGATTTTAGAAAGGCAAAATTGTGGTACTTTCGTTCTATGTTCATCCCAAATGCTACTTTTTGGCAAATTTGCTATGCTGAATCAATAAAAAATTGGTCATTTTAATGGAATTTCGCTAGAAGATTTCAGTTTTATCAGAAAAATTTCCAAAATTTTCGTTCAACTAATAGAAATAGAGCATAAATTGTACACTTACAATTAGAGTACTAAATTGTTTTAGAATTTTGTATTAGAATCGAATGAAATAATGAAAATTCCTTGGTATAAGGAAATAATTCTAAAAATAAAAGAAAAATTTTCATTCAAGCCTTAAACTGTGCACTGAAGTCTAAGTGATCTTTCGAAAATTTGTAAAAAGAGCATTTTCATTGAAATTTTGATTATAATAACATAAAGTAGTGAAATATTCCAAAATTAGGCAAAATTTATTAAAATATTCTAATTTTATGCTAACTTAAAAAAATTGATTATGATCATCTAGAATTCTGCAATATTTTTAAAATAAAATTCAACAAATTTGGACTAAAAGTGCTAAATTTCAGAAAGAATTAAATTAGAATCAAATAAATCAAAACTTCTCGAAACGAGCCGAAATTTCTCATAAAATTTTGAAAATTTCCTAACACTATTTTTTTTAAATTTTGATTATGACCACCCAGGAATATTTTCTAAATGGAGTAAAATAGAATAGCAACTGGTTCCGGATTAGGGTAGTGAAAGGGGTTGTACAACAAAATGTTTTCTTTAGGGTGCTTAATAAAATCAAAAATTACAATAGTTCAAACGTATAAACAAGACTAAAGTCCAATTTTAAACATGCACGAATATATTTTCGTCAACAGGTCTACAAGGTGGTGGATGCGAAACAAAAATTCATCATATTGTCATAGCTATTGTTAAATGTTAAGGCCAATATTACGAATATTTGAAATGCATCGAATTTAATTTTAAATTCTAATTCAAAGCAAAAAGCAAAATAAAAATGGACTAATCGACTGGTAATTTCGTTGATTGAAAATAACTATCAAAATTTATTAGCAATTCAAACTGGACTCTTCCTCACTTCAATCGATAATAATTATAATAAAGTACTTTATATTTTCCATTATTGATCGATCGATTTCTTACACATTATTCTAATGTTGGCTCGTTTTTTAGGTGAAAGTTTCCGTCCAATAAACCTCAATAATCATAATGATCCAAATAAAACTACCTTCACAGTTCAATTAACGTTTCAAGCGATCTCCATCTCTATCGCCGACAGACTCTAATTTTCATTATGCTATTCTAAATTGGTAAAATTTCACGAGTCTGGTATAAAAAACTTTTAAATTTCGCCAACTTGACTTTCTCTAACCGAAAACCATCGCGATTTTTCTATCCGAATAGTCAAGCCGGCCGAATTTGAATCAACCGACTTTATTTATATTAATTTAGAAATATTCGGTGATAAAAATTTGAATTTCTAATTCCAATCTGTCATTCAGAGATTTTGCGGTTCAAAGTCTATCTGGCGATTTTATAACAATTTTTTGTGGACTAATTTTATCAAAAAATTCAATTAATTACAAATTGTGGAAAAAATTGTCATTAATTCGAAATTCTACCAATTTGAATAGACAATTGGAAACATGCAAGGGGCACATATGGATGAAACATACTGTATAATCATCTATTTATAGTGATAATTGTTTCTTTATGTATTTATGTACAATTATCGCATGTTCTAATTTTCTAATTATCAAATTTCTCAGATGCATCTTTAATTGTCTTTGTCGTTCATTAAGAATAATCATCAAATAATATAAATGTTGTTATAATTAAAAAGATTGTTGTGTTTGTCATCTTTTTTTATTCGTTTAAGAACAATTATTTACTAAAAATAAATAAATAAATAAATAAATAAATAAATAAATAAATAAAGTGTCGAAAATCGTGCGTTGTGCACAAAGGTTTAATATCGTTGCATCACTTAAAAAAATCGTATTGTTTTTTGGTTTTTATTAAAAATGACCTAATAATTAATCCAAATTTATGAAAATAACAAGCAAAAGAGTAATGAAAGCAAAAGGAATTGAAATTGTTTATTAATTAATTAATTAAAAGCGTCCTTCAAGCCCCCTTCCTGTTCTAAAGGATTTTTAAGACGATTTCTCTCCACAAACTAACTAAAACACAAGAATTTAATCAAATATGATCGATTTTATGATAGAATCATTATAAAACTGAACAAATAAAGAAAATTTCACTTTTTTAAACAAATTAATAGTTAATTGTACAGGTTTCCAGTATTCTAGTGGATTGTTTGATTGATAACTCTTCTTCTTTCGATTCTATTTACCAAAAGTTAATCAAATTTTAACACTTGCTTATAGTGAATTTCCTCAAATCTAAACTTAAAAAAATATTGCCTTATCAATTAGCGATACAACAATGAAGCCTGCTATTAAAATTAAGACTTACATGGAATATTAATTGTGGAAACTGTAATTAGATTTCCTCTACTCCTACCACGTGGTAAAATCTAGACGTTGTTATCATTTTCGAGTAAATATTGTTAACCTGTCGCCATTCCTTAGATAATTTAATATTATCAAAATATCAACAAAGGTGTGCACACCAAACTTTGCATTGTTAATTTTTTCTACGGAAAAAAAATTCTGATGATTAACCAAATTTACAAGGATTAATTTCGCTTAAATTCATCGACAATCGCGTAAAAATCGGGGTTTTCAACAATTCTTGGCCTACAACATTGATAATTTTTTGTCCGCTTTTATGAAATTTTTTCGACGAAAATTCCTTGAAAATCTTATCAAACTATTAATAATTAACCGCTCTATCTTGTTTAAACTCGATAAAATAATTTATTAATTAAAGAATAAAATAAACGTCTGGAGAAAAAAACCTTTCGTTATATGCGAATAATGGAAAGTGTTTGTCGAAAAAAAATGAAAGTTACGCATAAAATTCGCATACATTTTTTTTTTTTAATTTAAAACTAACAAAGCAAAAACAATAAAGATTGAATAAATTGTTAGACGAGTTGTTACTAATGGATAGTTTCGTTTCTTTTTCGGTAAAATTTCGGGGGGTTTTGTGAGAGTTGCAAAAATAATGGAAATGGGAATTAATTCGTATTGTTTTTAAACTTTTGGACATTTGCAGTGGACTATAAATGAATAAAACAATAGAGAAGACGGAAGTTGTTTGATTTATTTCTACTTTTCTGTGATTGTATTGTAAATAACTTTACAACTAGTACTGATTTTATCTTGTTGAAGTTTTCTAAAGAGACATTGAAATTTTCTACCATATTCAACTAGAAAATTTCAATTTGGCGGCTATATTGCGCCATCTACAGCTCAAATCAACAAATACATTCAAAATTTCCGAAATAAGCGCCATCTGTCAACAGAAAGAACCACAAATTCAACTATTGGTTAATAGATGACTCTATATTGTGTTGACGTGTCTAGAATTACTTAAAATGGCGTTTTCGATCAAAAATTGCAAAATAATTCGAAAAATCTAACAATTTACAACTTTTAACTACAAAAAATCGATTGAAACAGATTAAATAACGGAAAAAACGCTGAAACTAGCCGAAAATGCTAACGTTTACAGTGAAGTTGTCTCGCAATAAATTGGCGGGAATTACAAACTGTAATCTTTCCTGAAAATTGTTTTATTCAACACGATTAAAGGCAGAATTTGAGCAAATATCGGATGATTTCACAGATACCATCGGATATTTCTTGAGCCGAATACGGTTTATCTAAAGGCGGTACATGGATAAATAAAGTCTTCGAATTGTCCATATCTAGAGATGTATAATAAATATATTCACATAGATATCTAAAATGATTGTATTAAAATGAGATTATAAATTAATATAAAATATCCAACCTGCCGGCATTTTCGGATAAACAAACTTCAACCGATTTGTTATCGTTCAGATAATCGCACAATTTCTCTAAATCTAATTGTGTTTCGAGATAATCTTTTTGGCATTTCGATGGACATTCGTATTGATTTTTCGGTAGATTTCCACAACAATCCTGCCGTTTATAACCGAAACGATACGCACATTTTTCTAATGTTAATTTATTTGCAAATTCCGATACTCCACAATGGATAACTAACTAAATTTTTCTAATAAAAATTAAGTATATTTGTGTTTAAAATAAATACCTTTGGATGATATTGCAACCACAATTTATGGATTTTATCATCAATACTATCATAAACAACTGGTATTTGCTCTTTTATTATTAAATGATTTTCAATTTCATCCGGTAATAATTTAACTGATTCCCAACTGGCGTTAATTTTATGTTTGCCAAATGGACCGAAACCGGTCACAATCACCGTTTCACTTGACATAATACTAATCAAAAATAATACAATTGTCGCTTTGTCGTACGATTTATTATACAAACGTACATCTATTGTTCTAAAGTTTAAATGTTTTGTTTGCTATATTTTTGATAATAGTTATCTTAATAAATTGTAGCAAATATAACGATAGACTAAAAATAGCATGCTCCATTTTAAATAAAATAGCAGTGGAAGCTGTTATTTGTGATATTTAAGAGAGACAAAATTGTTAAAATCGATTAAAAATTAGAAATTTGAAGAGCTTATTTGAAATTTTCTTAATTTATAATTAAAATTATTCCTATTTGCGTTTATTACAGTAATCTTTAATTGTTTTAAAGTTTCACGTAACGATGTCGCTACCATCTGTACGGTTTTATTTTTTCCCAAAATTTATAACTCATTAAGCAGTCCATCCACCGTCATACTTTATGCCTAATTGTAAGTTTAATTATTTGATAGTGGATTAAGTTATAAACAAATTACTTGTAAGATTAAATTATAATTGTAGAGTGAATATTTATTCAAAAATTTAAGACACTTATAGTAGTTTTTGACAAATTTCCACTTGAACCAAAAGAAAATTGAGCTAAATTGTTCTAAATTATTTTTTTTTACGAATTTTGCTATTAATAAAATGAAAAAAAATCACTTTGTTGAGTTAGCAATAATGTAATTTTTATAATCTTACTGATTTTGACGTCAATTGAATTTATAGTGAAAATTTTTCAAAAATGGTAAAAATCTCCTTCAGGGGCCAGATTAAAACTTTCTGGACAATTATTTTAATATTTGGAAAGGGCATTTCTTGACCCACAATTATTCTATTTTTGAGGAAACTCTGAAAAAATCGTTAAAGCATCTTTTTGACGTTTTTTAAAATATTTTTCCCGATAACTTAATCAATAATACTTATTTTTCAATGATTAGAACTGCTCTATATAGGATATTGAACGTATTTTTCGAATATCAACGATATTTTCTAATAAGTTTGTTAGTTTTCCAGAAAATAGAAAAAATCTAACAACTTTTCGTTCATAATTTTATCGATGGAGTTTTCTACAGCATATTTTCTGTATCTACTGCAATAACTGTGAAAATTTTGGGGAAAATCATGGGGAAATTCGCTAGCTAATTGAAGATAATTGTTCTGCATAGTTTTTATGCGAAAAATTGCTTACTTCCCTGGAAAATTTACGTGGAAAATAATCCCAGTACTTTCCAATTTATTTCATATTTCGTACTGTAAGAACGTGATAATTGTTTTCAGAACCTGCCTTAGAATTTCTCCATTTTTTTAAGTTTCAGAAAAACTAATAAACTCGGAAAATTTCTTGGAGATGTGGAAAGCGCGTCCAATTTTGCTATACAGAGTAGTTTGAGTCACTGAAACATAAATTATTAATCAAGTTATAGTGAAAATAGGAGAAAACCTAACAATTTCCTCTCTAATTCAGAATTTCAGAACAGAAATATTCTTTCCATTGACGATTCAAGTGTTAAATCAACAGAAAAATCGAAAATTCTTCTTGTTGAACGAGTTCTAGTCCGGCCCCTTAAGTAGACGATTTTCTAACGTAAATAAGCACGTATTTAACGGAACTTTAAATTCCACTATTACTATTATTATTATTCTCCAAGTTTCTCTGGAAACTTTAAAGAAACTATCAGTGATCCCGCTTAAACAACAGTTCATTATGTTTTCAGTAGAATACTTTTCCAAATAACGAACGAAAAGTAGTAACTTTATAACGAGTATTGTTTAAAATGTTTTCACATTGTTATTATGTTCAAATCACAAAAAAATTGATTTCATCGACAAAAAATAGATCATTTATAATATTAATTTAAATTCGTAAACAATAATTTCGATTCGAATTGCCAAATTAAAATTTTCCAATTAAATTCCATTTGATTTGATTAAAAATTTACCACTTAATTAAGCATCTAACAAAAGATTGAAAGGGTGGTGGTAGTATAGGGAAAACTTATAATGAGTCGTTAAAGAATCTATTTTACAACCTTAAATTAAGATAAAATCCATTCTAGTGAAGATATAAATTATAGCTAATAATAAATTTCATGCTCAAATAAATCATATTGTTATTAATTTTGTATTTTAACAGCCTTCCATAGAATGAATATTGTTAAAGTTAGAATTACCCAATTTTCTATAGTTAGATCAGTTTTGTAATTACTCGGATATTGTACATATATATACATATATTTATCGATTCTTGTCAGATATAGCTATGTTTTAATATTCATTTTAAAATTTCAAGATTTATTACTATTAGAAAATAAAGCTCATCTTTATTATTTAATTCGTATATTGTTTCAGGGAATAAAATGAGAGGAAAAACGTTAATAAAATCGTATTTGTCGGAAATACCTTTGTATTTGTTTATTTATGTTTTCCTGTCTATTTAATGCTTTAACTAAATCGTAGTTAAAATAGTAATCTTTTGAAAAAAACACGAAAACACCAAACGGCTAATTTACATAAATACGTTACTTTCTGATGACTGACTAACACACTAACCACGAGTAGGTGGATGATTTCGTTGGAATTTTGATGTAAAATTACAACTTTCCATTCATCACATCTCCTTTATAAACTGAAACACAGAACCGGCTCGGACCAATTTACCCCCGCGGATATTTAAGGACCTATCTGATATTCATCGATAAGAAATGCGAAAAAATTTAAGCTTAAATAACGATTGAAATGAAGAAAACACAATTAGAATGAAGATGATTTTTGAATATTTGGTTGTAAAATAGTTGCAATAGGTTAAAAATTTCTTGCAATATTCTTGAGTTTTCAAGAAATAAAAGATCTCACAAGTTTTTCAAAAGGTAACACTGAAATTGTAATAGAAAACAGAATTTTTCGGAAATTTGTCAGACTATACAAAATTCTTAAAGATTTAGCGATATTACAGATCTCTGTTACTAATTCCGTAAAAGAAGTTCTGTTTCCGCACCTTTTTAAGGTGACTAATGAATGATAGTAGAAATTAATCGTTTATTTGTATTAAGATTGAAGCACTAAGGCTGTAATTAGGTGGTGAATGCCCTTTTGGGATCTTTAGAAATGGATTAAATTTTGGAAATTGTGCAGCACTGAGCAATTTATTTGTATTAACTAATTTCGTATAATTTTCCGAATATTTTTGATAAAACAATTATTTTAAGTCTAAAATAATTAAAATAGAAAAAAAACTTACTTGAAAAAATAATTTAGGAATTCTTCAAACAACGCCACCCAATGAACGCGCAGAATGACTGAACTTAATTCTAAATTGTAAGGTTAGGAATCTAGGGAATTTGGTTACGCCGGCTGAATTTTTAAGCAACAAAACTCCCCAGATGTTTTCAATAGATGAATTTCTAACCTTACGTATATTTGTTTTGTGCCATTATTTCACCATTTTAAGAAATTTGTAAGTATTTATTTTCATATTTTACTAATTCTTAACTAAAATATGATTTTCACTGCAATATCTCCGAAAATAATAAAAATATTGGCTATTAAATACTAAAATAATTCGAACATTTATTGGAGAAATGATCTAATACAAATCCTCAAATTTTCGTTAATTTTCCGGAAAACTAATAAGCTTGTCGGGAAAAGTAACTATTAAGGAAATAACAGGCTTTAAGATTTCCCTCAAGAAGCCAGAATTTGAATCAAAATTGAAATTTTTCAAATTGAGGGGGTTTATCTCTCATATTTTCGTAAACACAAAATTCAAAGGGTACATTGAAGGTAGTTGGGCCTGCCAAAACAAGATTCGATTCATCAACTAATTATTCATCACCAATAAACAGACTATCTACCTCCTAATCTAATAATTAGTCTAAATTTCGGTGGAAGTTTGATTTGGAAATCAACCCCCATTCAAGATTCACAACAGGTTATGTCTCAATTATAAACATGCATTCGTTAGGGTTAAATTATAGAAGTTTATAGGTATTATAATACAATATACCTATCTAACACATAGAATTATACTAGGGGGGATTGTGATGGTTTAATGTTTATATGTTGGTAGTGTAGAAATCACTAGGGGTAACTAACTTCTTTGATATCAGGTTGTTATTGTTATTATTACAGTTAGGGACATTGTTAATGAAATGATTAAAACATCGCCATATATTTTATTAATGAAATAGAATAGATTGTAAGATCCAATGATTTTCTAATTTGATTTAGTTAATAAGCATTTATGTTGCATTTCTATGATATATTCACATGTAATATAGATAATATAATAGGCACAGAATTGTATTATTGTACATACTAGATACCAATTATATCAAATTACACACACATGCAAAAATAGAGGGAGATAGATATATCAAATTGAGTGGATGTTGAGTGTGTTTGATGGACTTGCCATTTGTATTATTATACAAATTTAATTGAATTCTACACGGTAAATTTACAGTAATAATAGCAATAATAATACACAACTAACACAATAAACAAGAGACAAGAAGAAGACAAATTTATTCAAAAATTTTACCTCCAAGCCTAACTCTTGTATTGTGTGTTTATTAGTAAAAGAGAAGTTATTCTTACAATGTACTTTATAATAAGTAAACTTGCTGTAGTTAAATTATCGACAATACTAAAGGAAATAAGAGATTAAATTTGTTCAAGTTTACCCTTTGAACGAAGTTGTAATCATTTTCAAGTTGATCTACCATGCTCACCACAAAACCAACGATATTTATCCATC
Source organism: Mylabris phalerata (assembly GCA_020740385.1). NCBI lineage: Eukaryota > Metazoa > Arthropoda > Insecta > Coleoptera > Meloidae > Mylabris > Mylabris phalerata. Next base: position 1,794,493 of record JAJEOX010000222.1, read on the forward strand.
ACTACCACGTTTAAAATTTTTATTTTAAACTGTTTGAAGCCACAAATATTAACTGACCACCAAATTCGTAACAACAACTACGAAACAATTCGATTGCTGATAACAAAAAAGATAATTCGATAATACAAATTTGATAATTTTTGTTTCAAGAATTTAATGACCCCGTTTACATCACATAAACTGGTTAATTCGCAATATTGCCAACAATGGAATAATTTTGTGCTTCTTATTGCCAAGTATTCTAAAATTTTGTCATTCACATAAAATTGTACATTTTTCAATGATTTGAAGAGGTTTCAATCATTTTAAAGTCTAGTCCGCCATCCAGCTTATTAGTGGGTATTTGAAAAATGTTTGTTAGTTATGTCTAGATGTAAACAGGGTCATTATTGAAAAAGACAGATTTGGGGTAAGATTTAAGCCTTTGGGGTGGTAATTAGTCTAAATTTGGGGTAATTGTCGCTATAAATATTTCGTTATAAGAAACTTTCATTGAGTATGAAAAATTATAGTCCGCCCCTGGAAAACCGATACGAACCATAAAACTAGAAGTCTTTTATCAATTAACAGTAGCTGCACCCAAAATCGACTCTTAGATCAATAAAATTGCCAAAATATTCGAATTACAACCTAAATACAACTGTTTTATTGCAGCAATAAATTTTATCGTTACTCATATACCTCTCATCTTATCAATCGTCCCTCGGAATTATGTTCATTAAAGTGGTAAAGTAGTACAGTAAACATTCATATAACTTGAAAACATTGAAAAGAATCCTTTGATTCATCTCGGAAAAGGGCAATAAAATTACATTTTCTCATCTTGTTTGTGTCTCGATTCTTTCAAATAATGTACATACAACAAACAACCCCTTGGAGTCTAATCGAGTATATTTAAATTAAATATTTTCAAATAATCGGCATAAATATAGGGAATTTTTATATTTAAACCAATTATTCCACTATTTTTCGATGATTTTCTAAAGTAAAAGCTTATTCATGTCGCTTAGATGTAGATGGAGGGAAAAAAGTACAAACCGAGGCACCTGAGACGGTTCTCTTTGTAAGTGCATCCAGTCTCTTTTCCTAGCGAATTCAAAATTATTTATTGTACTTTTTAAGATATGATTTACTACACTTACTATATTCATATAAACTCCAAGATGTATTTACTAATATAGAAATAGCTTTATGAATATTTTAATATTAGTATGTTGTGCGAAGTTAAGCGTATTTGCGTTACAAGAAAGGATGAGTTATCAGAATATTAGATGAAATACCGAGTCTATTCAAAAATTTATAGTGCCATTAGTTGGTCAGCCATTCGGATAGTATTTTGGGGCTTTGTAACGAAAGCTGGACCCGATAGCTCATCGAGAATTCGGCCAAAAATCGGTAAATTACAAATAATCAGACTTATATCTCGAAAACGGAAAAAGATATCGAGATGGTACAATCTAATTCGATTCAGAATACAAATTTGTACTGAAATTAGTGTGGGAAATTTGGAAAATTCGACTAAATTCTCTGATAATTGTACCAAAATTGGTGTGCTAATAATGCGACGTTTTTCTCGTCGTGCAATCAATAAAATTTAAGTTATAGCCGTTCTAATTTCCTTTCTCGTTTTTAGAAAAACAGTTTCCAGGACCAAGTTTTTCGAAATTTAGACTAAAACACGTACTGATTATTTTTAAATTAGAAATTGCCATTTAATTCTCTCTATTTCGGATATTTCTACTTTGCAAATACGTTTTCTGGGGATTTATATCAATTTTTTTTCGTGTTAAATGAATAAACGTTCACCCGAAATCGGATACGAGTCTAGAATCGATGAAAACTAGACTACAAACAAAAAAACCGAATATCTACCCATTCATAATTCAAATAATTCCAGTTAAATTCTATAATGAATATTTTAGATTATTACAATACCGATAATTTAAACAATAAACAAATGTATATTCAGTTAGAATAATTCCAATTTTGATAAACAGAAGCATATATACTGTTTTGTATTTGTTATTGAATAATTAATAAAAAATCAATCATGTGGAAATTGTATTGAAATTCTCACAAAACAAAATTTGTATCAATATGGATTCAATAGCGTATTGAAATCCATATCGCGTTTAAACAAACATGTGTACCAGTAAATTTTGTTAAATTATAATTTAATTGGGGTGCCATTAAGTTTCTTCTCCCTCTTTACTTTTAGTATTGTAAAGTGGCTGGGTTATATTCAAAAAAATCCCAACTGGATCATCAATTTCTTTTCAAAGATCAAACGTAACAGATACCAGCATTGAAATTATAACGATAAGAAAAAATTCCTTGTCTTACATGTGTTGACAATGTTATAATTTCTTTGACTATGATTTGTGTCTAATGGTTCCCATAACAGCTGTTCCAGTACAGATAAAAATACTGGATATTTATTAAACTAACTACTTGTATACATAAATAGCATTGAACGTTTTTAGAAATATTGATGATAGTCACCACATCATAATCCTTCATTGGTTAGGGTTCGGTTGCAAATAGGGGATGGTTCAAGATGATGTTAGAGTTGAATGTTTTGTTTGAAGTTTGTTACAAGTGATTTATTCAGTTTGGTTCCAAAGTGAGAGAACAATTTTTCTAGCAGGCCCCAAGAGAGTTCGTTTACAGTTTTTTGAATATCGAGCTGCTAGCAAAAATAAAAATCGTATATAGGGGAAGTTGAGACAACAGAAAAAAACAAGCGCACCCCCTGCTATTTTGATTTATGATCAAAGTGGTGATGAACAAAAACAACAAGATAAAAACGAAATCATCCACTTAATCCGAATGCTACTAAATTAAAATATATTGATTTGAAATTTATGATTACCAGCATCATTATTACTTCTTATAAATCGGAAGGTTAACAGCAACAACAACAGAAAAAAAGAAAGTAAATTGAATTGGTTGTGTGAGTTTGTATTTTCGTGCCTCCAATTAAGTTATTACGCACAGCCTCACCTGTCTCATAAATTCTAATAATGACCTGGAATTATAGGCGGACAGAGGCAAAAAAAAACGCCGGCAGCGGTAGATGGAGAAAAACGGAGGGTTCTAGTTCGTGGTCAGCGAAATTTCGAAATTATATTCGGTTTGAAATTGACGATTCAGCCAAATGAAAATGTTTAAACTGACTGGCGTTTTTTCAACGGCAAAAACGTTATTAAGATCGGACTGTATTGGAAATTGTTACGTTGAATCAACGTTAGATGGCACAATAAATCGCTTAATACTTGATGAAATTTACAGATTTCTTATTTCTTCAACTAGGGCTGAAACAAAGCTGCCAAATTTTGCGGAAATAGCTGTCTTTCAGAAACTACATAAATTTCTCTTAAATTTGATGTAAATCAAGCTTAGAATGGTGCTAAACTATGCTAATCTTTGAGAATTTTTGAATTTATAGTTCCTGATGATAGGCCAAATATTAAGAAGATTATGCAAGTTTCAGCTAGTTTTGGGAGCAGTGAACGTCTAAGCTTGGAAGAATATTTTCAATTTAACTGTAGATCAATTTTTTTTTTGATTAAAGCACTGTCAGCTCGTCATTATGAATGAAATTATTCTGACGCCTCAGGTTGGCGCTTCTATATGATTACGCACATATCTTGTTATAGAAGCCAATTATTTTCTAGTTTCTTTTTCGAAATGTTGATGGACGGACAAAAAGACCGAATACTGGCCTTATTCCGTATTCAATAACTTATAAATAATAAATAAGGGAACGAGTATATTGTTTTTTCAGTGCCTCATTTTCTACATAAATAAGAACGTCTATACATTGTCGAACACATCATAGATTCATACATAAATAAATAGTTATTTTTGCCGATATTATACAGTCATTTTGTTTCATATTTATGCTAAAAGCTTATCGTTTATCGAGAAGTAGATATTCTTTCTTTATCGTCAATATACATACGAATCGAGCGAGTTTCTCTACGCTTTCTTGTTAGAATAAAAGTTTTAAACGAAAATAACAGGGATTATAATTAAACCGTCATTTACCAATTTACCAAAATCGTAATTAGTGAGAGTATGTTATAAGTTCTCATTGTCAGTATCAATTTAGTGTGGAATCTTTTGATGGAAACATTTGTTGTTTTGACCCTTTTGTTCTCGAATAAAACGCACCGACATGTAGGATGATATAATAATTATCTCGAAAATACCCATTAATTAGGTATTTAATGTAATTAAATTTCAAAAACTTTAAATTAAAATCCACCCGAAATGATACTTGAACCTTCCTAATACTTACGGAAACTCATAGTATTAGCGAGCGCAAAATTTGGACCTTGTAGCCCATTTGGGCATTTGTCAACTTACAAACCAAATAATTATAATAAATGAACAATAGGCGAAAATTTTCCAATTCTAGATTTTCCAAAAAACTATTAAAGCTATTGGAGATTTTCTTAAAATTTTGGAAAATTCTCATTTAAATTTGTTTAAAATAACTGAAATCGTCGCTCGTTTTCGAGAAAAAGCGCTTTTTGGCCGAGTCAAATGAACTAGAAAGTTCTAATTCTGCCAAAATCATCTCCAAGGATCCTGCTTTAGATTTTCGAAATTTTATCTGAATCGCTCGCTCAATACTGTAGGTTGTGATAAGAAATGGGGGCTTTTAGGTGAACCTCGCCGTATACCTGTAATGATTAATTTACTAATTGTTAATCCAGTTGAAGTTGTTGGAATATCAAAAAGCCAGTCAAATAATTTTAATTTAATAATAATATTCGTCGTCAACAGATTCTTATCAACAAATTAATTAACGAACAGAGAACTTGTTGACGTGTCTGCTACCTGTTACTAATCAAATATTCGTATGTGTAACAGTAGGTGTTGTTCTCACACAATATAATTAAAGAATTTTTATTAGATAGAGTTGTTAAGGTATTTTTTCCGACTTAAAAAATCCCCACCAAATTAACAATGATAGATCGCCTTAGTCGATTCTTTGACATACGGCTGATTTTAATCCGGCTGTTGATTATAAATGACAAATTAACAAGAGGATAAAAAAATAGTGGACAACCCAACTAAAATATCTTTAGAGAAATTTTATGATTTGTTTTGAATTAACGTTAATGATGTTGAAATAGATGAGGTTGAAATTGTGGTTGATTTTCAGGGCTCTATTGATTAAAGCCGAACATAATTGAATATTAGCTTGCAAAACTAGACGGTCAACAATAACGCTATGAAATTTCCGCCAAATAGCGGCTTATATCAACACTATATACCGTTGAATTATTGAGAATACAATGAATTTTTGATCGTATGCGTGGTTGTAGGCCGGTGGGAACACTAGACAAAAATCAGGGTAATTCGTGCGATTTGGGTTTGGAAATACCACCTGTTTTCGGCGAAAATAAAATGAAATATTCATAATCCTGAGATACAAGATCGACTTTACGATTTTTCTTTTTTATATTAAAACCAACAATTTTATCTTTAATTTTATACAAGCGCTTAATTATAATATTTAAATTTTATTATCCATCCGATAAATACAGTGGTATTTAATTTAAAAACTAGAATAAAAACATCCAAGTTTATTACTTGAGAATTTCATGAAAATTCTTGTTGGCGTTGTAAATTTATCTAAAATTGTTACAAGAAACAACAATAAAGCTACTAAATATTCCATTTTAATACCATAAACAAGACCCAGAAAAACTGTATTAAGATAATCTACAAAGATCAAGTTGAGATTAATATTTATATTCGTGGCAATATACGAGCGTATAATTGAATATTTTTTATGTGGAAAATTAATAAAAAGAATTTCTGTAGATTGCACAATTTTCTAGAGTTATAATTTAAACTTTTGAAAATTTATTTTATTATCTAGCGATAACTTTAAGTGGCTTTCTAACAGACAAAAAGACGACGAAAAAGCCCCTAAATAGAAGAAAAGTAAAGCTTTTCATTTTATTTCAAGGGTCAGCAAGATATTTTATGTTCCATTATCCGTTAATAAGATTTCTAATAAAATTCTGTACTTGAATTGTTGCTAAAGTTGATTGTAGTGTAAAACTTTTCTTGGGTCTGTTTTTTATTTTTATTTCTATAAGGAATTCGTGTATAGCTCAACTCTATTGCGACTAAAATAAGTTGATTGTCGATTGGACTTTAATTTTGGTTAATAAAACCCTTATTCTAACTCCATTGGGGTGTTTCTATAATTAAAAAATAATAATGTTGTATTATTGTAGAGTTGACGATTTCATTACAATGTGTCGTGTTAATGTGGGGCTTTCATGATCGCTATTAGGACGAATGCGAATGTGAACGGCGTCCTATCACGAAATTACTTGGAAATTTTAGATATTTGCCTTATTTTATGTTGTAGGCTATTAACAGGCTTGTTCGCGTATTTTTCAGTCGATAAATTGACGCAATTTTAAGTATGGAAGTCAATTGGAATTTTTGTGCGGAAAAATCGAGGAGAGGAAGAAAGAAAGAATGGAAGTCAGAAGCAGTGATGGCGAAAACCAAGAAAGATCAAATAGGGAAAAGAGAAAGACACAAAAAGGTAAGAAAGAAAAAAGAAGAAACAAAAAAGAAGCAGGAATAATCAAAATGTAGATAACAAAGTAAAAGAATGGAAGTAGGAAATTAGAGAAAGGCACGTAGACATGAATGCAAGAAACAAAAGAACATTAGAAAGACCAACAGAAGAAGAAATAAGAACGAGAGAAGGAAAAAGAAAAGTAATGATAGAATGAAGGAAAGAAGGCAATAAGTAAGGAAAGATTGAAGGAGTACGAAAAAAAGAAAGGAAAGCAGAGAAGAAAAAATGAAAGAAGAAAGACAGAAGAGAAGCAAATGAAGAAAAAAGAAATAACGAAGTAAAAAGAAAAAGATAAAAGTAAGTAACGAAAAAAAGGCCGAAAAGGAAGAAGGGAAGGAACGAAAGCAGGAAATTAGAAAGGGTAAATGCAGGAAAGGCAGACAGATGGCAGAAGAGCAAAAGCAAAAGAAAAGTAGAAAAATTAAAAGACCAGAAGGAAAAAGAAGAAGCAAACAAGCAGAAAAACAGGCAGCATTCTTACCAAGTGTTCCCTTCAAGTTCTTACAAAAATTATTTAATTTTCTTACAATCAGTAAATAAATGAGCTCTCTCTATATTTACGGTAAGTATAGACTACGACAAGATTAAATATTGACAAATTATTTTATAAACTCTTTTTTGCTGATCCCAAGTTTATTCAAATGCAAATATGCGTAGGAATTGGTTTAGAAAGGCGCGTTTAAAGTATCAAAGTATCAAACCAACAAATCAAATTTCTACAGGGGGCTTTTAGGAATTTTTATAACAATACACAGTTCTTTGTGCGATCCAACACCAATTGTAAGTCTGACGATATTCTTTGATGTGTTGAATTTAACGAATATTTCTGTACTTGTTCATTGTGAGGGATTAGAAGTGAATATTTGTGAAATTTGTAATTTTTCAAACAAAACTAGATTGTTTCTCTTTATGTATGGAGTAATGTTGATTTATTACTTTATCTAGGAAATTTCGCTTACAAACTTTATAAGATTATCGAATATCTTAGAAATTCGGAAAATTGGCTAAAATGTGTACAAGTTTAAGTAATTTCAATTATTTATGGTAATGTAAATGAATGGTATGAACTACTTAGGATTTCGATAGGATTCCATTCTAGATTCTATTTGAAATTCTAGTAGAAATTCTCTTAGACACCCACAAATTTCTACTGTACCTACACTTTCTATATGTCTAGCTATTTAATTTATATAAATTCATAATCCGCTCATTCTACTGGTAAATAATGAAATGAGAAAAAGAATTATGCTCAAGAATTTTTATTTAATTCATGCTGTGTCGAATAATACAGCTTTATATTTATATGACGTTTATATAAATCGATTCCAGTCAAAATAAGATCAAAGATAAACTCTTCAAAAAAATAATATTAAAAGCACGCCACTATTTATATAACAAGATTTATTTGGCATCCATAACTGGAACAAGTCCGATATTGGAGTGATAGGTAAATTTCATGGATATAGCCAACAATTTCAACTTGTAAATAGTATGTAAATGACTGTAATAAATGCCTGGACCAAATTACAATAGCTGTAATAATAATAATAATGATAGTAATGGCTAGAGCATCTCATGAAATTACATGGAAATTTTACAGAATAAATTCCATTATAATAATTATAATTAAATGGAATTTGAGTTTTAGAAATTTTCTGTTGTATTTCACACTATACCTATTCTATACTGTATAACGAAAAAAAGAACTCAATCTTGTTATAAATATATTCAACTTATCCCGGCTATGAATATAGAAAAGTCTGATGGTTGTGTAATGTTGGTACTGATGAAGTTATTAAATGTTAGCCAAAGGCTATCAGTGGGTCGACAGGTGGCTATACAACATCGCCTAGTTGTAGAATGCGTGCGGTCGGTCGGTCGGTCGGTAGGTTGGTCTGATCCTGTGCAAATCTCATCCTGACAACACGTCTAGCAAAAACCAATTTGTTCTTTCTTTATTTCTTTACCTATACAGATATATTCACGTCAAGTGTCTACATGTTAATTATCTTGAGGCGTTGCTCATCAATGACAGAAGATACTATAGAACAGACCACCGGGTTGTTGTTGAGCATTTAAACGCATGAAATGCATCTTTCTCGATTTGGCCGCCGAAAAATGCAAATATCTATAATTCCATTTGCTTTACAATGGATTTCAAGGAGCACAGACTAGCTATCTCCGCTTTGGAATATTCTAATTAACACAAGCCTGATAATTCGAGTAATATTGCTCATTACAGATTTTGATAGATCTGTAAGGTATCTTCCAATAGCCTTGTTAGTTAGCCAGAGAATTGATAAAAAAGTTGGAAACTTCTATTGGATAGCTTATCCAAAGCTTATGCAAAGACGAAAGGTATGACAATGACGAAAAATCGAATTTGGGAAAGTTAGGCAAAATTTTCGAAAAACTACCAATGTTGTTTTCATATATTAAATATGATTATTATGCTTATAGAGCATTTTATTAGGTTTTCAGAAGTTGCTATTTTCGTTGGAAAATTTCTGAAAGTCCCTAAGAAATTCGTTTGAATCGTTGGTAAAGGGAACTCATTTGTTTGAAACCAGCGTTATCATCACTAACGATGCGTTGAGTACTCACCAATTAGAGAGGTTGCCAAACGTTGTCTAGTAAAAGCTGTACATTTCAGTAGAGGTTGGGTAATTTTGGACACTCGAGTTGATATCCTCTGACGTAGAAAACGTATTTTGCCAGCCATTAACACAACCACATATAAGCCAGTCTTCTTTCAGTTGCATTTTCTGAACTTTTAAACTTTTCCAATTGTAATAATAACAGTTGGGAAGCCAATAAAACGTTCTATAAGTTGTTGTAAATTTTGTTGTAAAATAGTTATGTTTAATATGAGCAAATAACACCCAAATATGCCCCAAATTATTGCCAAAATTTCGCTTAACTTATATATTTTTCCAAAATTTCTCCTTGTCATACCCTCCTTTCATGTATGAACTACCAAATGAGATACCTACTCTACAAAATCGAGCAAAGATAAATTTTCAACTTTTTATCAATTTTCCAAAAATCTGACAAGTCTGTTGGGAATTGTCTTGCAGATTTGAAAAGAACTTTCGATTTGCTACATTTGGACGTTGATTCGAATTTTCCCTGCTTCTTGACTCGCTGAAATGTTCTCTCTTATTCCGTTTAAATAATTTTAACTCTCTTTGGACGAATTTGTATTGTTCAAATCTAGAATTCGATTCATTTGGAAGAAACGAAATGGAAATGACAACAACGAAAAAACAGCTGGTAAATTCTGAAATTGCCACTCGATAATTCAAGCAAACTATAAACCAATATTTCTAGCATATGTTCAAATTAAAAACTTGCACCAACTTCATCCAAAGTTTCTATCGTCTTCCGTATTGAGTTTAACATGAACCCGATTTGTTGTTGAAAGTTTAACATCGAAACCAACACTAGTATACGACTGGTATGAAACTCTCGATTCGTATAAAACAAAGACGAGGATGGATAGAGATAGAGGGATTGTTTTAGACAATAATTAAACTAATAATATAGTGCGTGTTGGAGGCGGCAAACAACCGCCTCCGATCTCTTGTCTTCAAAATAGACGACACCCATTCTCTAACTTAACGTATTTGTGTGTTGTACAAACGTAAATATACAGACTTGGAAGTTCTCGTCCGATATTCAACTGAATTTTAGGGATAATTGGCGGTTTTAACTGCATGTCCTTACCGTCATGTTTAGATTTATTACCGTTTTTCCCTGCTTGTTTTCTGTTTCTTCTGGTTAATAAATTAAATACATTTCACTCGGTTCCAGGGAGGCATTATTTGCATTTCGTTATAACTTTAATAACAATAATACAACAACAGAAACTTGTCGACGACAAGATTAGATGTTTCCTGAAATTGTGCTCGTGCTCCTTTGTCAAACCGCTAATAGAACGTCCAAGTCCCCCGGGTGGTTATTGTGAGCTTTTGCCTTTTTTCCGTCTTTTCAACTGTTATATTACGACTATTACGAGAAAAAAATCGAATAAATCCTTTACTTTTTTCTTATTCTTATCGAACGAGTTAGTTTAGAATTTTCGAAATTTATTTCTAGTATAATGTATTGAATAAATGATTAAAGTTGAATCGTCGCTCATACATATGGAAGTTATCCCGTAGAGACGGTTTTCATTATGTAGATGAACCATGTGGGTGTCTACCTTCACTCACACTGGGCCATATTCCTTTAAATAGCTACTAAAATCCATCTTGATGACTGTTATAAATTCCGGTATAAATAAAAATTATAATAATAATCCTCTACTTTGTTTGACTGTAATAAATAAAATTCAATTATGTAGATTTATAACAATTTCCCTAAATTTGATTACAATCGGGTCGGTGTTGTTAACCACAAATACGCAAAAACTTTACGTTTATAATTATGTGATTTGAATATAAAATAGCCTCTAATTTATAATACTATCCCCTCGTTTTCGATTGTTTAACATCCACACTTCTATATAAATCAAATTTGGAAAATATCAACCTTATCACTGTTAAATACAGCTATGGTTAGTAAAATGATTTAATTTGATAGTTATAATTTACTGAAAATTGACGATTGGTTGGATTACAAAATTCTATATGTAATTTGTATATTACGGTCAAATTAGAGAAAAAAGGTCCTTACTAAAAGTAGAAATTCAATCAGATATCTAGGAATCTGTTACGTTCTGAATAAATTGAATTCTAAGCTTCCCATTGATAGGATTCGATCTATATTTAATTATTTCGTCTACCTGAATTATTCGTACAATTGCAGGCGGTGGTGGATGTCGAATTTCCAATCTTGAAAAATAGATAGAGGCCTGAAAATAGTAGTGCGTAAATTTATTGAACGACATTCTATCTATAGCTTAACCAAAAATAAGAATTGAAAATTTCCCTTGTAAAATATTAATAATTAAACCTTGTGTCTGTAGTAAATCCCGTGATGTAGAAAAAAAATACCCCGCAATTGATTGGTTCATATTTTACTAAATTTGACATTTTAAAGGGTCGGAAAACCCTAAAAAGTGAAATCTCATATAGACGATTTCTCCTTTATTTTTAACTTTACAATCAAGTGCTATGATGCATTGGAAAGAGCATTTTAAGCTCCATAAAGTGAAGTCTACTATTTTTGAAAATGTTGTGAAAATCTTGAATTATAGAGGAAAATCTAGCAGTGTTTTCTTATGTTTAGATAAATTTGTTCATATTGAAATCTTTTCTAAATATCCAAAAAATTCTTCGACTGGCAATTGTAAAGAATATTTTTTTGTATAATTAAAAGAATTTTCTGAAATTCGCGGAAAATTATCAGCCAATATCATCTATTAGGAATAATCCTTTGGACCAGGTTTTTTCAGCTTGCAGACGATTCTATAGACTTTCCAATAATGTGACTGTTATGTGAAAAATTTGCTAAATTTCCTGGGAAAATTGTGTGGAACATAAGCCTTTTGTTTCACAAATTGAAAAAAGTCCTTTAAATCTTCTATAAACTGAAAAAATCTGATATAAAACTACTGTTTATAACAGATCAAAATGGCAAATAAATTTTCCCCAAACTTCAAAAACCTTCTAATATTCTCTTATGTAAAAGTTACTAGTCCCTGAACTATAAGGTCGGTAGATCATTTGAAATTTTGTGTTACATAAGAATATTTCTGTTGCTGTATTGGATTCAATTCGACTAAATATGTGAATTCTCCATTAAGAACTGTTAATTTGATTATTTTTTTAGTTTCTTTAATTTTCTTCTTCATTTATTTGATAGCATCTAGTGTTGAATTTCATCGCTTCTATTTTTATAGCTATTTTTATGTGAGAATCTCAAATTTCCCGTTTATATCTATCGCTTATAACTATCATTAACTCTTTACTATAACATTTCTGAACGTTTAAATGGTTTGTGAGATTTCCAGCTACCTTTGAATTCTATTCCGTTTATTATCTTTGATGATTTAACAGTATTTCAGTTTAGGTAGAAACGAAAAAACCAAGGGGAGGAATAAAAATATCGGTACGTCCCCAAAACGATAAGCTAGAATTTTAGGTGTGGGACAACTATTGTTCACCAGGTGGCCATTTGGAATACACCTAATTGATGCACACCTTGTTACATTTCCTATACCACATCAATTATTGTTTCGTTAAAATCGATACCGTTTATTTCGAATAACTTTGTCCAAGTATTTTTCAGTTATATTCCCATTAAAATTGTTCTCTTTAGATGAACTGGACAAGAATTTCGAACAATTAAATGTTTATAGTTTGAGATAAATAGCGAAAATTCGACGAAAATTAATGTGGATTACGACAGAAACATCAAAACCGTTTGGAATTCTTGTTGGGAAGATAACCGAAATGGGTGCAAAAAATTTAATGATTCCTCTCGTTCCTTTAGGTAAACTTTTATCAGACAATATACACAAGCAGATGGTTAACAACAACAAAACAATATAACGATCGGCATGTTTTTGATCACCTCCATCGACTGTTATACAGGTAAACTGTTGTTGGACCATTTGTTTTCGTCAGACTTTAATTGGATGAACGTTTCAAGAACGAGCAACAAACAACAAAGTATTACAAATCGACGTTCAACTAGATATTGAATTAATTGAAAATCCACAATTTTCAAAACTATATTTGATGAATATTCCTCCAAGGAAATTGGATCTTTTCAAAACAACTTTCCTAAGGAACCTCGTCTCGTGCGGAAATGATGAATTAAATATTAAAAAGCTCAAATTGTTTTCCATCTACTTCTAATAATGTAGTTGAGTTTAAAAAACTATGTTTATACTAAAAAAAGAAAGAACTAGAAATAGTACAGCCGGGAAAATCCTAATTAATTGTAGCATACGGTGGACTTGCAATTTGATTTAAAAAATTCCCATACAAACTTCATGAATTTTAATAACTGGAACGTGCATTTGGAGAAAATGCATTTTGTTGCTGAATATTATAACAAAAAATAAAAAGATAGGAAGAGAAAAAAAAGGAATAACGAACGAATAGTCGCTTGTTTTAATCAGGTCCAATACTGTAGTTGGAAATTTCGCTTTAATTCCGTTTCGAATATCGCATAGAAAAAAATTAGATTAAAATTCCTACTGGAAATAAAGCACGTTATAAAAGCCTTATTAATTTGAAGATTAACGGAACTATAAAGATGAAGAAGTAATATGCATAAATGCATAAAATGTATTTATTAATAAACTAAATACAGTGAGATCTTGCTACTGTGCACGATCAGTTGGTGCTAGGTAAAGTACTTCCTTATTTGAAATTTTTCTTAATGAAATTAAAAAGAAAATCTCTGAAAATTGCCATGAAAATCCATTAACAAGGTCTAAATTTCAATGCGTCCACCACTCATTAGAAAAACTCCTCAAAAATTAGTTAGACCAAAGTGATAGATGTAGTTAAAAATAAACTCAAAATTTCAAAATCATTCAATTGGAAACTGATAATTTTAAGCGAAAATATGGTGAAATGTAAATTCGAATAGCCTATATTGTTTTTCTAAACTTTTGCCAATCGTTAGAACTTCAAGAAGCAAGAAGAATTAGAAATTTTTTGACCACAGTTCGCAAGATTTTACAGCAATTGATTGAAATTTTAAGGAAAAAAAAACAAAATTTAACCGTAATTTTTATTGGTTGTAGACTCTCTCACCTTTTGTGGCATCGATTCTATCAGACAGGCAATTTCCTGCACCAGAAACAATCTGGCAGTAAGTTCCTCAATCTTCTCTCCGAACAATGCCCCAAACAAGCGCGATCGACGAAAGATGGTTAGATCGGGTCTTAAGACATTATTCTCTAGACCCATACAACGTTTTGAAGCAATTATTTTGCTGGAAAGGTGAGTCTTTCAATTGGTTGAAGATGAAGATCTTCACCTACATATCGCCGAGCAGTCCTAAGCTGTAGGACCCCATATCACAATTCTCACGGTTCTTTCGAAAACTCAACATGCGATATTTCGCAAGTCTTCTTCCATTCTTTATACGTGGGCAAACAGAAATGAAAACCTCCTTATGCCGCTGCTCTAGTGGTGAGCTGTTAGTGGCCGGTAAACCGTACGAAGAGTTACAATGAAGCTAACTACAATTAAGCTAACTATTGATCAGCAATTGATCTGGTTCTATTGCCATAAATGCAATAGTGCCCTTCATTTATTCCCGGTGGCTCTTCTGCGAAGTTCGTTATCCTCACTAGTGCATGCTTGATAGCAGCTCATCATCATATATTAGTTTCGATTAAGGCTAAGTGCACCGAATTTGCTTAATTGGCGATCAACAATCAAAACAAGGAAATGAACAAAATCACAAAACCTAGTAAAGTTGTTGAAAAACCTGCGATATATGACTTAAATTTATTCAGTTGCTATTTAGAAGTTAGATATTTGGTAAAAAATTCCTACCGTTTCTTGGTGTTGCGATTTTTGATTACGGTCATTTTTTTACATTTTTTTTTTGCATACAATTCTAAACTTTGTGCTTTTTTATTTGCAAAAACAACCAACAAATTCCAGTACAGCGTTAATCGAAACATAAAAGCTCCACTGTAGTTTCACGACAGAATAATTCAAAATAGGAAACGTTTTATTTTCTTTTCAACGCTTTTAGAAATAATTACGCCTTTGTTTTATTAGAAAGTTCGTTGTAAATATGTTGGTTATTTATCAACAAATTCTTAACACTTTCATAGAGAACTTTAAAAGCGAATTCATAATACCATGCTGGTTTTGTTAATATCTCTGTCTACTCAACAAACATCCTCTAATTCCATCTCAGTTTTTCCCGTATATGAAATTAATGAAACCAGTAGAGCCTAACACGCCATCAACGATGCTTCGTCAAGATAGTTTTTAATTATAGATTATTAAAATTATTATCGCTGACATGGTTGAAGCGGGTTGATGTCTTCATTTCGGAAAAATGTGAGCATTAACCGTATTTCGTGCTAATACCAAAATTACATAGAGTATAATTAAATGTTATTTTCCATGAAGTAGTCGGGTTACAGTTTAAAATTCGAAACTAATTGAAAGAATAAATGTGAAAAAACAAACAAGTAGATGAACATGCTAGAGGAATTCCACGATGATGATGATGATGATGAAATTTAAAGAGTTTTATTTCCAGTAATTCGACCGAAAATTAGAGAAAAACTAATGGGGGCAAAAAGGGAGGAAACTCAATCCGTAATTGCATTTCCATGTTCTGATAATTGCAGTTATTTTGTGCATAAAGACCGATGATAGCCGTCTCGTTATTGCGTTTTTCCAATTCGATTTTATTCTGTCGTTTTGATGAAATATTCAAACTGATAGATCTAGTTTCGTCAGTTTTTTATTTCTAAACAACTGTATTTAAATTCGAAAAACAACATCAACGAATAGTGGAGCATGTTTTTTCTTTAATATAATTGAAATTAATTGACACAAACACGGAGCGAAATTAAACCGCACAATAATATTAACAAAGCAGCTGCCTTATGAAAGTTAATTATCTATGATATCTTAATTAAGTCTAATGATATTTTCCAATATTCAACTATTGTTTAGTATAATTTATATAACATCACTACCACACCCCCATACCCTATTCTAATCTAATAATATTAAACATATTGATTGAACAACAAGGTGGTGGTTACTTTGAAACATTTCAATTCGATTCGCAAGGTGTTCCTTATTTACAAAGTGTCCAAACAATTACGGCCCGACTCCAAAGAAATCCCCACAAATATTTGACTTCCATTAGAGATGACAGTTGGAAAAATATTTGTTATAAAAATAGATTATTGACTGGATTTCATTTTAAATTCTATTATGCATCAAAGAGTCAAAAACGGTTCGACAGGTGAAGGTTTAATAATCTCGACAAGAACTAGGAAAAAAAAAACAATAGAATCTAGGGCGGATGGAAATTTATTTCAACAAAAGCCTGACCATGATTGGTTCCGGCTCTCATAATGATAATGATTATAGTGTTGATGAACAAAAACAAAACAGGCACCTGCCGTTGATATGATTATTAAAAACTACCAATACAGGGGGTATTGTAGTCGACTATAATAGACGAAATTAACCAGAGAGAGCTATAATTGAAGATTTAAACCAATAAAATTGTTTGTGAACTGTAAACGGAAGTCTGTAGACTAACAAAATGGCCGGTTACGTTCCGGTCGGTTGCAGAAAACCACACTGTATATACTACAGGATTGATTTCCGGTAAAGAGCAACTGGATAGAGAGAAAATCGCTTTCATCTCTTTGTATTGTTGCTATTATTGTGTCAATTATCTCCTATATAACGTATACATGGAGTTGTTTTGTTAAATGCCAGTCAAATAACGTTTTGTGAACATATTTTCAGTTGTCTAAGAAGAATGCACGTAATTAGAATGAACAGAAGGGAGTTTGTTAATAAATAGTTTCCTTAAATGAAAATTATTGGAAACTTTACACCAATCCAAGAATTCAAATATTGCTTAGGTTCAGTTGGAAAAAGGCTAA
Organism: Mylabris phalerata; assembly: GCA_020740385.1. Lineage (NCBI taxonomy): Eukaryota > Metazoa > Arthropoda > Insecta > Coleoptera > Meloidae > Mylabris > Mylabris phalerata. Next base: position 1,811,679 of record JAJEOX010000222.1, read on the forward strand.
TGTTTACAAAATTGAACAAATTTTAAAACAAATTAATGATAAAAAAGGGGCTTTTAGTGTATCAATTAGTAAAGTAGTTGAGGCAATTTATTTTGTTTATATTATAAGGGTGGTTCTATGCGTATGGTTTCCAAATAGAGCCACCCTTTTGGCTTGATTTTCGCACAACATATGAAGCTAAAGAATTCAGGGGTATGTTTTCATTTGAATTACAACGATTTTCCACCCGATTAATTCGACAGCGCTACATTATTAAATTCTCGTCTTTTCCTTATATGCCGCTGATTTCGAAATATTACAGTAACTCCTATTAATTAGCAAGAATAGAATCGTCTTTAGGTAATTCTGTGGCAAATTTACAACTTCGTAGCTTATTAGGAGGTTGATCTGATGATTTTCACCAAACACATGAATTCTGAACAGAAGATCCTTTTGATTTTTTTCGTTTTACATCGCTGATTCCTGAAAAACGAGAAATCTTACTCATTTTACTTGGAACTAGAACAAATATTCTACTTTTTCCAATTTCCTTCATTCGATTCCATGCAAAGATAATGAAATTCAAGAAGATAAAGTGAGTAATCTCCATCAACAGCCAATAGTGGTCATTTATTCATGATCGGTCTTGGAGTGCAAATATGCCTGTTTTCCAAGCTCCAGTGGTGAAAATCGAGAAATAAACTACTCGGAAAGCATCTTCGAGCCATCCTTGATCGATTTACGCGTACATTCGATCGGTGAAAATCGCAACATTGTCAGATTAAAGAAGTTCTTCGATTTCCCAATGCGTTACGAATTTTGCTTAAAATATTACGAGTTGCTATTAGGAATATTTAGATGGAACAGCCGGTATAAAGCGTAGAGTCAGTTGAGTAATCTTGTAGTATTTCACAATGTAAACGTGCTTTAACGATTTGTCTTTAGAGAAAAATTACAACGGGCAAACTTTGGGGGTAAATGAATGAAAAATGACTTTGTCACTTTTGCAAATTAAATTCCAAGTGCAATAATTTGAGTTTTATCTAATTGCTTCATTAACAGTGTTTTAAAAATTTATTTTGTAGAATTAAATTCTTTCTTATTTTTAAATTGTCATGAATATTAACTATTTGTTATTTTAATTACTGTATATTTCAAAATTTAATTATTCCAAGTTTTAATTACAATAATATCTAGTTTTGAACGGTGGATAAGGCAACCAAAACAGAATATTTTTATCGATTTTGCATGTTAGATGAAAAATGAAAAATTTGAGTGAATTTAGAGGCGCTTCTTTGTCTCTTTCACTTCAACATAATAACAAATTTATCCGGCTTGTTTCACATGTGTGTTGTTCACAAGAGTTACTTTAATGAATCAAATCCATGCACTGAACAGCATCAGTAACACTAACAACAACAACAACAACAACAACAGAGACGTCTAACACACACTTACTCCGGAAATTGGAAAAATGTCCAAGTTTAGGAGAATAGCTTTCTCATGAACTGTCAGCAAAGGCTAACATGGAGCGCATACAAAATCGTCTATCTTTACGTGATCGTTCTAACAAGATCAAATTGTCACTTTAACGTAAAAACAGCCATAATAGCAATGACAACTATTGATAAACAAATATATTGGAGCGCATTGACTGCTAGTTTTCTTATCTTAAAAAAATTCAATTTTCTCTTGAGCGCAATAAAAGAAAAATAATATAAAAAGCGTACCTGTGTTACGATAATTGAATGTCGCTCGAACAACTACAACTGAATCGACTATACGTTAGTCCAAGACTAAAGTTAGACTTACAGAGATGCTAAAACTATAGCGTTTGTTTGGTGAACAATTTGAAGAATATTTTAAAGATTTATGCGAGTGTCTAGAGATCATTTTAGCAAAATTTAGACCTCTTTGCTCGTTTGGAAGTTGGCCAAAAACGCTCATTTAGCGAGTTTCAATGAGTTACAAACGTTAAGTGATTACAGCATTGATTTTCTCCATTTTTCTGCGTTTTATTCAGTAACGGATGGAAGAGTTTTGCAATGGAAAGAAAAGTCTAGAACGTCTTTGAGCTTGTTTTCAAAAGTCGCAAAATGAGCAAGTTTTGACCAACTTTATGATGACGTACAAGGCCAAAATTTTGCCAAATTGACCTTTAGGGAGTCGCTATAAATTTTTGAAATATTTACAATGTTTTTGTCACACTACTATGAAAATAGGGCTATTTTTGTGGAACAGGGTGTTGAACCCTGTTGAAGCCTTCTTTGAGCTTCTATTATTTTGCCAGCAATTTGAGAAATAATCCAAATATTTATAAGGGGTAGCTATTGATTATTTTAGAAAAAAATCGAGCTTGTAGCTTATTTAGAAGTTGGTATTTCGCGCTTTTAAAAATAAGTTGCACACATCGAGACTCAGAATAACTCAGAATGTCTCTTTCCATTCTATTGCGGAATGGGTAGGAATATTTCGTATCTATTCTCGGATGGTGTGGGGGGGAAATTAACTTTGAATACTCTAATTTTGCAATGAGATCTATAACTTTACGCTCAGGTAATTACAATTTTCAATCTGGCGATATAGTGTAGTTTTTATTAAAATCGATTTGAAATAAGATTGATTACGGTTCTGAATAGGTGTAATCTGGTGCACTTTCGAACATTTGTTCCGACAATATTTCTTAGCACCACCCTATTTATGCGATTTCAATATTAATACTTTATAGACGTGTTACAAAAAAGGAAGGAAACACACGAGTAGAGAGTAGGAGGCAATTTTAAATCCTCCACCATTGGTTTTATATCTTTCAACGAACTTGATGCGTTTTTTATAACCATTATTAATATTTGATGACCGGGTAGTAGGTAGGTAGGTAGTAGCTATGATTACGCTTAGCTTTACCGTATTTACGATGAATATTACGTATGGGCTTTTAAGTGCGGTTTTATGTTTAATCTGATTGAATGGATGGTTTTGTCTTTTTGAGACATTACGAGAGGGAAATAAGAGAAAAAAATAACGCTCTTTTCTATCTTAAAAGATACTTTAGTTTCTACTAAATGCCAGAATTGTCTAACATTACTTAAGGGTCTATCGTATATTAAATGGGCCTATTGATTTACATCCCAATGGATGGCAGAATGTTGCCAAAGCTTCTAGAGAATTGGAAAATAGGGGTTGAAATTTCGTTGCATTTAGAAAACTCTACTAGTTATTAGGGATTTATTGAAATTTTCTATTAAATCATAACAATAATAGGGCACGTTTACGCGCATTAATATTTCAACCAGTAATGTAAATCTAAATAAATCATCCGTTATAAGAGTTAATCTTTCGGTTAACACTAGATTATCAAAAATAATAATTTAGTAGTTGCATTAGGAAAATGGAGGTGTTTTAAGATTTACCGATTTTTATTATCATTAGAGATAACTTGAAAGTATTGATTTTTATAAAGTTGATGTTATTTTGATGGTGAAACAGGATTTAATAACTTCACGTTAACATTCGAATGGCTGAATTTTAGTAAATATTTGTCGTATTTACTTATACAGTATTTGTTCGTAAACAAAATCTAAGGGTAATGTATTAATTTTAGGTTATTTTTGAAGATTCTACTCGATTTTTTCTTATTTTATTCCGTTTCCCAGCAATGTCTATAAATCTCTTTAAAATTTATCATGACCATTTCTAGATTCATATATACGACCTGTATCAAGATACAACATAAATATTTACCTAAGCGATTATAACTTTAAGACATGGCCCCATCTTATCTTATAAACCTATCTATATCTTCATTTGATGTTTGTAATTGCAGCGCCCGGTAAGATCATGAAATCGTCTCAATGTCGACTTTATGGAATCTAAATGGGATGGAGGTCTATAAACTCAACAGTTACCACCCATACATAGATATAACAACAATATAATAGTTAGTATCGAATTGGATAAGATTTATTGTTTAGACATGTGCCGTTTGCACCGACTCCATTTATTCAAAATCCCCGACATTTACACAATTACTAATGTCAAATATCGACAAACTCCTATCTATCTAGTTGGTTAATCAATCTATTGTTCGAAAACTTAACATATCTATAATCCTACCTTACTACAGTCAAACTTTAATTTGTATTATACGATTTATTGACGTTGAAAAATTGAATTTGAGAATACTTAAAGTCCGTTTCAAGTGCCAGTCAAATCACCTATCGAATTATGAAAGCAAATCGAATTGGATTGTAATTTTTGATTCGATTTCCATTTAAACGTCAATTTAGTCGACACGTCATTCTAAACTAAATCCAATTAACGATGCGTTCAGATCGATTACCGATTTCTTTCAAAAAAATTCAACAAAAACCGAAGAACTGTAGCTCCTAGTTTTCCAGTGGTTTTAAGTAAAAAGATCGGCTGATAGGCGCTTTTAAAATGCATCACAACTTGATCAAAATAATGATGCTAAAACATGTTCAAAGGACAGACGTCTTATCAACGGTTAAATCTGATTATCTACTTGAAATAAGCCACTTTATGAGCTACCAACTGAAAAGCTAAATCGATAAAATGGCTCTTTATTGGAAATCAAAGCCTAATTTTAGAAAATGTTTGTAGCGATAAGTTAACGCCGAATCAAAAGTCTGCAATTAATTAGAAGCTAGATCGGATTTTAGACATATAGCGCTAGTAGGGATTAAATCATCGCTTTCCATTAATTCACCACAATTAGTATAGAGGAGTACTCTATTTTGGTGATACTTTAAGTGGAATTGATTCTTTTGAAAAATTCCACAAAGAAAACCTTAATAATCAATCTCAAATGGTGAATGATGCTCGCATCTATAAGTAGCCTTGTTTCAAGCCTACCAGTCTAATTATTGCGATCTTATCTAGTCTAGAATGGTAGAATTTAAATAATTAAAAAGCAATTCGTTAGTGTAAAATAACCCGTAATTATGTGAGTTTTAATTAGGTATAAAAAACAATAAAAATAAAATCAGATTGCTTTTTATTTCTAGCTTTAATTCGACAAAAAACCACGAAAAGACCGTATTTTCTGGAAAATGTTGATCAATATCGTATTTCTCCGCAACTAATTTTAATTAATTTAATGAGAACCGAATAGGGGCCTGTAGTGAATATTAAAAATGGTAGAAAAAATGTAAGTAACATTAAATCACACTGTAAGACTCGTGCTTCATATTGCTTTTTATTTTTTTTGAATTGCCGTATTTGTGTCATCTTTTTTGGTTGTAAACGCCTTAAAAAGTAAGTTTTTAATCAAGATTTGTGCGCCTCACTTGAGAATTTCATTTGTGAAACAATAGAAAATTTCAACTCGTCCAACTGTAAAAATAACAAAAGGACAACAAGCCGACGAAAATTGTTGAAAGAACAATGAGCAATTAGAAAATCAAAATGGCTTCTATCGTTGCTGATTAGTTCTTTGTTGAAAAAGGGGAAAGATTTGTAAATGAAGACAGTTGGATGCGACAATGTTTTTGCCGATTTCCTTCGATTTTCCTGTTTGTTTTCATTCGTTAAAATATTGCATTTAACAAGAAATCATTTCCAATTGGAATCTTTCGTGTTGTTCTTTTGGTTATAATAAAATACTAAAAATATAATAAAATTGATAAATGTTTTAGATATTTTTAGGAAATGAACTTTTTCCGACTTTAGAATTTATAACTTTTAAATCCTCCCGCATCGAATTATATCGTAAATTTATATACAATCATCCGATTCACCCTTATCTTATGTTCTATCAAATCAATGAAATATTCCGTTTAAAATGCAATTAGTTTTTGTGCATTAAATAAACCACCCTCTATGCCAGTTTTTCCGTTTACTAAACGAATGATGATGTTCCAACTAAATTATAACAACCCATAAACACATTACGATAAAAGATAGAAAAACAAAAACAAAAAACAGTGGAAAACAACAACTATAAAGAAATAGTGGAAGAAAATAGAAAAGACACTGCTCGTAATTCTTAAAATATATTTCAGTTGGTTATTTATTTATTTCTTTTATTCGTAGGGTGTTTTTTTCTCTCCGATCTTTTAAATTGTTGTCTGTTGTGGTGTCACACATGTGTGAAAATGGCGACAGCTGATCATTAGATATGCTATGAATTTCTTTAACGGAGCAAATATACATAAACTGCAATAATGATAGAAGGACGTTCACGCTGATTAGTCTAACACGCTTAGGGGGTTGTCCTTTATATTAACCACCAGAGTAAAACCCCAAAATAACAGCAGTTCCCAAAACAATCCACTTTACAACCACCAAACAAGCTACAATTCCCTTTTTTTTAAACTCTAACAATCAAATTATTCGACCCAAAAAACAAATTGTATATCAGATTAGCTTAAAGTAGATTTACACTAATGAAATTTTGATAAATAATCAGAAAAATTTTGGTATCCTCTGGTTGAATATACAATGTAAAGATAAGCTGTATTCTGTAACGAATCGTCTTCATGCTGATTAGTTTAGGGAGATCGGCCAGCTATTATTATAGAACTACTAGGAGTTGAATCCCTGTCACAATACCAAACAATAACCAACCAAAGAACTAGAAGAAAAACCGTCACTTTGGCATTCCAAGAGATTTAAATTATAGAAAAATAAAAGAAACAAGTTCGAGGAAGTTAACAACATTCAATTTCATTGTAGGTTTTCCAATAAACAAGCAAGAAAGAGGCCAAAGTTTGCTCCAATAAATATTTAATAAGCGCCAAGAAGTTAGAAAAAATTGCATTAACTAATCGAAAAACAATCGGAGATTTTGGTGTCATTGATTCTAGTTTCTAACGAAAAAAAGGTGTCTAATATGAAATTTTTGTGGCTATTACCGACAATAGCCTCTAAAACCGGCGTTTTATTCCCACATTTATGAGGATAAGTGAATCCGATTTAGAGTACTGATAGTAACAGCCAATGGCATTCCCGAAGATGCCCCATAAAAGTATGCAAGTATGTGTTAATTTAAAAATCATGGAGGTGCTTTACAAGTAAGAAATTTCCTTAAATTTTAAATTAAAGTAACACTTTTGGTTGTAATATTCAGATCCGATTAGATGGTTCTTTTGAATTATTTATCCGCAAATTTTCCACCGAAGATTTTAAAAGATTAAGGACCGTTGACAATGAATTTATAAAGAGATCAAGGCCACTACTGTTAACTAATGGAGATTAAGAAACTTTGTTGAGGGTGTTTATATTGAAAGAACAAATATGAGTAAGTGGCAAAGGTGTTGTGGGATTTTTAAAATAAAATTGCAAGTCATTTAGGTTATTATAAAGTGAAAAATAACTACAAAAAACTGATCAATTGTCGGAAATTGCAGCTGTAGTTTGTAAAACAAACGCCCGATTGAGCCGACAAAGATCAGTTCATACAAGGGCCGGACTGGATCGGTGGCCGGTGGAAATTTAGGGGCCCGCGTGCGGCAAAATCCAATATTTAACTTGCTTATTTCCAAAGGATTATATGGAATTAGAAAGATTTTAAAGTGTTTTTATTTTTGAAAATTTGGTTGGAAGTAGTTTCAATAGGCCAAAAATTTTGCAGAATTTTTTGAGTTTTCAAAAATTGAATTCAAAAAAGGTATTTTGAGAAAACCGTATCGGCTATTAAATATTGGCATTTTTCGGGCACCAAATCGAAAAACTGATGTAACCCTCAACTTTTTACCAATTTTCCGGTTTTCCAGAAAACTAAAAGAGCAGTTGGTGAATGTTTCGAAGATTTGAGAAGCCCTTCTCATTTTCTACTCAAAGACTCACAAGAAAAACAATATTGATTCAGTTATGAGGAAGAATATAAAAAAAAAAGTATGAGCATGCTTCAAGATCTCCCGTTATTATTCATTTTCAATGTCAGAAATAATTTTTCGCATTTGTTCAAGGCGCAATGCAAAAAAAACAGGATCTCTAGGTGATTCTTGGTCGTTTTATGGCGAAAATTGCGACATGAGCCTAAGAAACGTTTTTTGACTCAATTTGTCCTTTCAAAATTTTCCTCCTCAAGCCCTCAAAATGTTTGTTGAAGCACTCATAGGACTTATCTTTAAGTTAAATATATTTGACTCAACCACCAAGTCGAAATGTAATCAAAATTTTGGAAAAAAATTCCAAGATGTTGAAAATGCTCCTTCTATTTTACTTTTTGCCATTTTTCCAAAAACAAGCGACGATGATAAAGAATTGGTGTTATTTGGACACTCAATCGAAGAGTACTTAATTAATTTAAAGCATATGAGAAATTTGGAAGGTTAATCCACCCCATTCTGACGTGCAAGTCATATTTGTGATAATAAACTGATTTCCAGTTACTAATGTGATGCTCAATTGCAACAAATTTTTAATTAAATCAACCACCTTTCACATTAGAGAAAATACAAGTAGGAATGTTTATAAATTCATTACTACATTCTGTAAGTTTAATTAGTTTCTGGAATTGTTGAATTAAACTGCACCAATTAGAAATGGTTAGTGGTGTATGTGTTTGTATAGAATAGATATATATTCAACTCTATCTTTGTGTGAGTATTTTAGTTTAATTAAACATTTTAAAGACGACTTGTCATTGATTTATAAACAGGTAGGTAAATGTATAACGAAATCATCAATGTAGACATTTGCAGATTTAATTCTTTTCATTAGCGATCATGCACATTGACTGTAAAATACCTTGCCAAATTGAAATTGTATTTCTGGCTCGTTGATTTGATTACGCGAAATTTGCTGATGTTTGATTTGATTATTTTCAATCAAACTGAAAGAAAAATTACAAGTATCGAGATATCTATATCTACCATAAAAAAAAACAGAACAGTATTGTTAGCGATGGGTTATCTTGTGAAACAATACCGAAAAAAGTAGATTTTCTGAGTTTATACAACGATTTCCCATGGGCAATTAGAACCCGAACGTTACACCAGTTTTTTGGCTAATATTAAACATTTTTATTGAGCCAACAATGAGAGTTGATCGACTTTGTTGTTTTATTATTAAATATTTACATAGGACGAAAATTCTATAACTAAACTTGGCTAAATAGAATTTAGTAGCGTTCGTGCTGTCAACGGTGATAATCCTAACTGAATCATAGTGTTGGAAGATAAAACTAGGTTTAGGCGAACAACGTAGTTATATCTACTCAAGTGTTTAACTTTCCCAACTCGATTTTATCCCGATTTTCTTCCATATTCCAGGTATTTTTAATGTTGTTTTTTGATTATTATTAAAAATAAACTTTGTGAATTGCGATTGTAGATTGGCAACTTTGGTATTTATGAGATATTTCTTTTCAAAATTGAAAAATAATTGGAATTTAGTTTCAACAAACCGGTGACTATTTAATGAGTTTTTTCTAATAGTAATTTTTCTGGAATAACTCGATTAAACTTGAACTGAAACTGGCTTGAAAAGTTCTCGATGCCGTTTCAGTTTGAAACACACGAATGATAAAGACAAAGAGAGAATATATAATGTAATAAAGACAAGTCTTTTGAGCCTATGGAATTCTATCTGGTGCCGGCCCCTTTATTTTGTCGCTTGAGTGCAGTCCACCCTTGCACATAAAAGTATTCACTTATACATACATACATACAGTTTCTGCATGAAATATTCATTCGGGAAGTTACCTTCAAAGATGTCGCTAATAAGTAATAACGATATTAAACAAACCGGATATTCTCTTTGACACAAACACATGTCATTCATGTCAAACAAACAGAGCGAATACTTAAGCTCTTCCGCTCCATATGCACGATGGTGGTTCGTAACATATGTATCATCATCAACAACATTATTAGTAGCACATTCCTAATAATTAAACGACTGTCACACCGATTCAATATCTCCGTCCTGCGGTTGTTGTCTACAACAACTTTCCTCAAACAATGGGTCGCTTTAACGCTTTTTGCAGCCAGTCACTGAGAATCATTCTAGCTCGCCCAATTACTCACTTATTGGATGCAATTTTTGGAAAAACGCTAAAGAAATCTACTCTCGCCCAAGTGTAGGCTCAACTTTCGTCTATCGAACTATGTAAATTTCATTCAATTTTATTGACTATACAAAAAAATATACGTATTGGACAAACTTTTCGAAACAATTATAATTTTGTGGATTTTCGGAAATCCAGCCGATTTTTTCAAAAACCATTCTCCCCCAGATTTATAGAATAACATTTAGAAACGAATGGGACGTTTACAATTTCGATAACTGCCACCGTTTTTGAGATATGCGTGTTGCTCCTAAATTTCTATTGAACGCTTCCTGGATCCTTCTGCTAGAGTTCTACGGGTCATACTTTCATTTTTTGGCATTTATTGGGGTAGTATTGAAAGTTTGAGAAACGCTGGTCTATACTACGGAAATTCCTCCCGTGAACTAATAATCAACAAGAAAGCTTCCAATATTATTTGTTTGTGGCTTTGTGTGTGTGTAACAAAGCTTTTCTTTCAAATTGACCAACACGAAAAAGTTTGCGGCGACACTTTTATTTGACAACAATGGCGGCGGTATGTCGTGCAAAAGCTACAAAAGATACCGGTGACTTTCAGAATCTCGCTTCACACACCAACACACGAAACGTTAAACGTTCCAACACTTGCCACCAGATCTTCTGCTCTATACTACTAAAGGTATACAAACACGGGAACTTGTCCGAATAAGTTTTATGTAGTGGAAAGTTGTAATGGATAAATCTTTGTCACCTTTACCGTCAATGGCAGTCGTTTAAGAATAACAACAAGGAAATCTCTTCCTAAAAGATTGACGGAAATGTTTTTATTTAATTCTCAACCAATTTGCTATTAGTTTTTTCTATTTCCATGTGTTCTAACATTAACGCCGAAATTTCCGGACAGGTGTTTAAAACTGATGTAGGGACACAATAACAACAATAAAACGATTGTGGTGAACGAGAAACTAACAAGGAAAGTTTACCGTTTATCGTTTCGATGTTTCAATAAATTATAATAGAGCTACTTGCCATGATGAGTTGGTGGCATATTTACGAGATAATTGGAGAGAAACAAGAAGCATACGAATTGATTAAATGTCAGTGCCAGCAACAGACCTAATTATGTTTACAAAATTTATTCATTTTCTGTTTAAAAACTAGTTGAAATTATATTTACACAATAAAAATTCTAGATTTTCCGTAAACTAAACTGAAACTAAAAAATATCAGCAACAATACTAGTTGCGCCACAAATTCCAATAAATCTCTTAGAAAACCTGATCGAATTCCTTTAGAGTAATTGAAAAAGAAAACGCAGAGCCATGGGAAGAGTTTGAAGGTAATGTTGGTTAATAAAATCGAAAAGGTGTAGTTTTCTGCCACTTTTAGCAAGTTTCTGAAACCGATATTGGCAATTAACTAACAACTTGGACGAAGTGGTCACAAATACCTCAAACTATTGAAATCTCGGTTTAGGGTTTTGTAAATAGGAGTCTTCTAATCGGACCATCTGTTTGATTTGTAATAGATCTCCCCAATTTCTAGATCAATGCACCAGTATATACCTACAAAACCTATTAAACTGTATATGTCTAGCTACCTATTCTTTGGATCTTTGATGTAAAGATGCAACAATAAAAGGAACGAAAAATGTCAGAGAAATGGAAATAGGGAACGGCACAATGATAGCTTGTCACACAACTACCGTTCAACATTATAAAATTAAAAAAGTATTGTGAATTTATTGTGCAATAGGGTGTGTCACAGTCTAGCGACAACTTGATTTGATATTTACCGTGAATGTTGTGGCGGCTAGTTGTATTCCCTCGATAGACCAACTTTCTAGTTTTGTTTAACTTTCGTCTTCATTTTAAAGTTTAAAACATTTTTTCCCCGATTTAAATCCACCACAGGGTGTAGGAAAGCAGCCGAAAAACGTATCAACCCAAATATAACCGGCTTAGAGAGGTCCTGTCTGTGCTTGTGTGATTGTTTAATTTAGCGATTGAAGCTTTAGAATTGGGGGCCAGTTTTTCTATAAAAACCCGAATAAGGACATGTTTGCTATTATTGTTGTGTATTTTGGTGACAAAAATTGAACGACAATATTAAAATGTTTGTTATTTACTTGTCGCTATTGAAATTATAAATAGAACGGTAGTATTTCGTCCAATTTAATCTCGTATATTGTGCCGAATACTTTGGAAAGTAATCCAAAAAGATCACATGTAAATATTTTTGTATTCCAACAATTGAAAGAGAATTTCCATCAAATTCGAGATTATTACATGAATTATTTTCTTTCGGAAGATTTTTACCAGTAGCGTCTTCGCAAACATCCTTTCAACTTTTCCAACGAAAACTTTTCAAGCCACTTGTCGGTAAGATTTACATGTGAAGTGTAAAATATACAAAAGTTACAATTCTCTCCGACTCTCGCTTTTCGCCTTTTATTTCCATTTTACCTTCTATTTAAGTTATGATTTGTATCGTTATTTCCTGGTCCCCACGTCCACCCAAAACACGGTTTTATTTAGAAAAGTTGGTAAAACGAGAAGCGAAATTTAATCAAGTCCTTTGAATTTATTGCCGGTGCGTCTCCCTTGGATTTTCCATTAAACTACACCATACTTAGTTTAGTCGGATATAACTGACAGAAATGGAATCAAAAAAACAAGAAAACAAATTAGGAAAAATGGGAAAATTCGTGTCGGTGCACCAAGGGAGAAAGAACCCTTGCTTGTATTTGTATTTAATTACACATTCGGGAAACTAAACGGGTCATATGACTGAACATATGCCCAAGTGTATACCGCTATGTCGAAATTAGCCATACTTAATTTCTAGAGATAGAAAGCGATGTTGACACTAAATTCCATGCTGTGGTTAGTTGAAAATCCGGATCCATTCCAGTGCCACGTTAGCGGAACATATTTTATTTTCAACGAAAATGTAGCAGTCTATTTGCTCATAATAACAATCCATAAAAATAAAAACGAGTAGAATTCGATTCTCCATTCAACTTGGTTATTTTTATTCTAAGCGATCTGGAAGACTATAATTACTTTTCTTTTTAAAAACTGTGAAACAAGAGAGCATTTAACAGAACAGTCGTTATTTTCAAGCGTCGTTATTTCCGTATTAATCGTACGGACTTTAAACGATAAGATAAAAACGCTCCTTTTTTCGTTTATTTAAACGAACTTTAACATAGGAGTTGTGTCTTTATCAAACAACTAACGAATAAATCAGGTGTTTTCAACTGCATTCAGAGATCGCTTTTGGAATAAAGAAAAACAAGAGGACGTAAACAAGAAGTCAACATTAGTAATTTTAAGCTACTAAAACTTCACGACTGGTTCTCCTGTAACATTACGGTCGCCATAATTTAAGATAATGAGAAGTCTTGTAGAGTTATCGTTGAATTTGAGATGAGTATTTTGTAAATTATAAAGTAGCACCTGGTTTTCAAACAAAAAAACATTCAAATTTTCAACATAAAGTTTAGAAGATTTCTGTAAAGATTTATGTAGGCACACTTTTGAATTTTTGTTAAATGATTAGGGATAGCAGTCAATCATTATCAGGTTTCTATGGATCGTTAAGAAACAGATGTGGCGTTTAGTAAACGTAAAATCCGTGTGATTCCGGCCCCGCCTCGGTGTTTAGTCTATAAGCGATATTGTGCCTATATTTTTAGTATTTCCCTATATTTACGTGAAAATAAATATCAATATATTTATGATATTTTATGACGGCTCGCTTTTACATCGTTGCAAACCGTTTATCAAACAAACCAAGACCGATCTCTTCCACCCACCAAACAGCCATAGATAGATAGTGGAGCCTGTTTCCTGTTTGGCGAGAATTTCCGAGAGTTCGATTTGACCTGATAATTAAAGAACGGGTCAGAAAATGTAAATCTCCACAACAGCATCGCTTCGATCCAATTTTATTGTTATTTAGAAATAACAAAGGGCTTTGAGTCCTCTTTAATCCACTCTCATCAAAGTCCACTTTATATCGTCGTCCAATTAAAATAATTAAAACAAGACAAATTCTGTTAAAGTTCTTGTGATTTTAAAATTTATAATTTCTTGTTAATTACCACGATTATCAGTATTATCATCATTATAGTATAAATTTGCAAATATGAATTTGTTGTCGGAAGATTAGATAGATTAAAAGGGGCTTCTAACATAGTTTCAAGAGGTCGGTCGGTCGGTCGGTTAACAAACTTCAATTAGGGTGCCTCAAAATACGGCTCCTTTATCGTCTAATACTAGCCAGGATAATATTCGGTCTGTTACGTGGCAAACGACTTCTAATTCTATAAAGGTATTAATTTCAAGGCCATACTGACCATATTGTCGTTATTAATCTCCCGATTTTAGTGGGGAAACGATAGAATGAGGGTAGTTAGAAAAGATAAAGTACAGGGCGACAGCCACACTTAGACCGTCATTAGACAAATTCAATACTTGATAAAGTAATACTGTTGGAGTTTCCGTAACAAAAACCTCATTTTAAAACGATTATCACAGAAATTCTTTTACAAAAACGAGCACTCATTATCATTAAACCTAAATAATGTCATTAGTTGGATTTGAAAGTCAATAATTTTATTATTTAAAATATAATTTCTAAAATATTCCCATTCGATTTCTATTAAAATTTCATTGAATTATTGTTAGGTTACAGTTAATAAATTGAGTTGAAAAAACCGCAAATACCTTCCTGTTTTCAGTACATACATCAATAAAACGTGATTGTTATGAAACTATAATTGGAAATGTCGATATATACCAACAATAGAATTTATTAATTGCAACGGAAACAACAAAAATTTTACAATTTATCAATTTGTAATTCAAACTATTTACTAATTTGACATTCTGCATCAGATTAATTCGAAAATATAAAAAATATAGATCTGTAATTTATCATTTCATTAATTAGAAGGTTTGCCTGTTTGTTTAAAAAGATTATCTTTGTTGAAAATAGTTTATAAAATAATTGTTGCAGTTCATTAATAAAACCCCATTTATAATCAAAGTTGCATGTTTGTATAGGTTTTATATGCAGAGTTTTTCTATTTTATGATTATTTGAATTCACAAAATTATATTTGAATATCTCTGTTGTCCTTTTATTGTGTCAAATAAACCAATTTTAATGAAATTTGTTGTAGTTTCCCATAATTATATAAGTTGCAACGTTTAGACTTAAGCATAAAATACAGCATAGTCCACCTTAGAGACAACGATCATAATGACAGTCATTACGAAACGAAATTTATGGTTCAAACATAGAAAGAAGAGTTGTTAGTTTGAAAATGACAGTGCTAGCCAAATGAGGTCATTATAGCTTAAACAAGTCTCATTGTTTAATGTTTGTATTAGTTTATGACTCATTTGCCATTATGACACTGCGACACTATTATCTTATCTAGTATCACCTTTAAAGTTAATGAAATTTGTTATAATTTTTTATAATTTTACGAATTCTAGTTCTTAAAGGATTATGAATAAAATATAAATATACAAACCCGTTCACCTAAAAGCGAAAATTATGATAGTAATTACGAAACGACTCTTGAAATTTATAGTACAAGCATAAAGAGAAGACTTGTTAGTTCAAAAATAACAGTGTTAGCCGATTTTTTACATTTATAGCAACACATTCGTCAGTTAACGACTAAAAAACGCGATCATAATGATTTCATTATAGTACTAGAGTTATAACAAGTGCTATTATAGTATACTCGCACAATATTTGCCATTATGACATTTTATAAGTTTTATCTAGTGTTATCTTTGATCTTGTGCGTCTATTAATATAAAAAAAGGTCACACCTCCTAGGTAATTTAATGTATTGAAGATGAGTTGAAAGAAAACTAGAAGCTGCTAATTAAGGTGTCTCACTTATTATTAAAGATTGCTATTGAAAATTCCAAACAACCCGTCTAATTTTGGATTAGATTAAATATTTGAAAACACTCTAGACAAGTCTTCTTACTAACACTATTTGATAATTTAGATATGCCGACATAAGAAATAGACCTAGAGTAAATATAATCGTATCAATTTAAAATGAGTTTCTTATTGTTGAAAAACCCTTTTCGCACAGAAGAAACCTTTTCCTAATAGAATCAAAGTTCTTCATCGATAAGCTACAAAGCTCTAACTTTGCAATTTTGATAAGTTCTAACGAATTTGGCTAATACTTCGATCTTATCAACTTGATTCTATGATTTTAAAGATATTTGGATGTCTTCAAAATTGTTTTATCTGAGAGGATGCCCCACAATTGATAAATTCACAGACCCTGCAACAAAAAGTTATTTCTTCTGATGCATCACAGATAAGACTGAACTTATTTCAAGTAGATTCACAATTTGAGTTACCAACAAATTAATTAAAAACAGGAAAAAAGTTTGGCTTATGATAGGCAAAGGGTAGACGTATAGAAATCGTTTGAAAGGAGTAGACGTGTACGACAGAAAAGTTTTATAGTATACAACAATAACTCTATCTACAAAACCTTTGAAAATCCTCTAGTAGATACGGATGAGAAGTTGACAAAGAGACGATATGGTTTCAGAAGCCAATAGTGACTAAATAGATAAGTTTTCATTGGACTTGATTAGATATCAACTAGAGAATCAAACTTTAGTCACAATTTAAACTAACTCCATACAAGTTTTAATTCCATACGACTGGTCTTGACTGTTGTTAGCGTGCATTATAAAATTAATTTTTTTGTTATTATAATAAAACATTAGAGTAGGGTAAATAAACTTGGAATTTTAACTCGACTAGGGTTGAAATCGTTCATTTAAAATGCAAATAGAACAAGAATCACACATCAAATACACAAATTGCAGGATGAGTCATTAGTAATTATAGAAGAGTGAGACCTCCCCAAAATGCCAGAGCTTAAAGGAGGGTGGCGTTAATTATAAGTTGTGTAAACGAGACTTAAGCAATTATTTAGAATATCTTATAGTGTTTATTATCAGAGTATTAGAGGTCTAAAATATTGAGTATCAAGAATAATAAGGGATTAATTCTAATATTGAATTGTTGAGGATTTTTTCGAAATTAACAATTTGTAATTCATGTCATGTAAAATGTTAATTATTCCTACAATTCAGCTGAACATTGACTGAAATTGTTAGCATTTCACGTGGGTTGTGATTATAAACACCAATAGATTATATTGAATATTGTGTACATTTAAACAATACATCATCATCGTCATCATCATCATCAAAATCATGATCAAATTAACCACATGAATAATTTATTAAGATTTTGCATCAATTATACGAATATTGTTTCAATGATTAATACGAACAATAATAAAATTTTCATTGTTGTTTCATTGTAATCATAGTTGCAAAAATCAACAATTGAAGAAAATTACAAACATATTTCTATTGTTGTATTAGAAAATAAATGGTAGTGTGTAATTTACTTTTGTAATATGCACTGAGTCGTGACGATGTTTGCGGCTTTCTCTCTACTCCTGTAACTAACTTGATCAATTCAACAGAACAATACTCTATACATGAAAAAAACATGTATACATACACCGAACGATACAAGGACTAGAATAGTAATAGAGTATAAAAGATGCTGAATAAGGATTGAAAATACAAGAGACTGAAAGGAAATTTATAAATGGGATAGAAATTTTGTTGTCTACGTCTATGTGTGTGTACATATTGTTGTGATGAAGTTATTATCTCGTGATGACTCAATCATAAGAAAAGTTGGAAGTAAACGGCAACGACTCGTGGGAAATGTAATCAAGAAATTGATTGAAATCTACTTAAGTTGCTTCGATAATATAGATAATGATGAACCATCGATTTCGCTTTATAAATGTTTGTAGCGAATTTCCCAATACTGCTCAATTTCTACGCAATCATCATAAAAATTATATTGCAGTATTCACTTATTGCTAAAAATCAGAGAATGGACCACCAAATCAGTTCCATTGTGCTATTTTTACGTTTTATACAAAATTTTGGGACCATATACCAGATGTTTAAAGTAGCAAAATTAGAAAGCGCTCATTCATTTGAAATACAATTAAAAATTGGTTAATATTAAAATGATTCGAAAACCTCAATAATTTACAAAATACAGGAGTTTTGCAACTTCTGTGAGCTATGAGGTTCTAATTTCTAAATTTCCCCAGAGTGTATTTTCGAATCGCTCAACATAGAGTTGCTATAAGTCGATTTTTAAGGTGACTAATATTTATAAGTTAAATTATGAATTCGGTTGTCATTTTCCAACTATCTCCAGTAATTTATTTGGGTCTCTGAGCAATAAACTATTCTCTTGATTCATGACAAATTACTCAATTATTGTGTCGCTTCTACTAGCCCGACATTAAATAGGAGAAACTAAATTATTAAAACAATTTAGAGTTTATATTTTGTGAGAATAGAGTAAGGTATTCTATTCTATTCAATACAAGTATCACTTCTGCAATAGTAGATGTAGATTATTGTAAAAATTCCAATACAATATAAGAAAAACTCTAGTCGAAACTAGAGAAAACTTGGAGAAATTTCCATAAACTCATAAGCATTGAATGGCATAGTTTATATGAAGTTTTATTGTCCGGAAAACTAGCTTTATATGGTTAACGTATTTATACGGGCAAATGCACAATATTCTCTATTTCCCACAATCTGTCTCTTTCTATAAACTGACCGAACGAATATCTAACAGAGAAATCCCACCGGTACAGCCCACCCTACTCGGCCAATAGCCCTAGCCCTGTGTACGGTGATTGCCAGCATTTCCATATTTCATAAAACTTTGCCCACAACGTAATTCCATGTAATGTCACCAACAGACAGGAAACAAGTTTCAGTTCCCTTGTGTGTCAATAGTAGAGGACCATAGGCTCTTCTCGCTCATACACAATAATATCAATATGAATATATAGATATGTAGGTTTAGACGAGTCGCCTCTGGTATTTTAACCGAACAACATATACAAATATAGCCGAAAACCAATAAAACAATGTTTAACAATCCAACTGTGGCCGATTAATTCCATATTTCAAAGTAAATTGATTCGGTTCTTTGTGATACAGCCACAAAGAGAAAAAGAATTTTATTATACGTTTATATGGTCGGATTACAATTTTTTCCTCTTGTTCAGATGATATCCAGGCATGTTTGTTATTGGACAATATTGCTTTACGGTTTATTGGTTTGATCGTCAGTCAAATACTTGGCCAAAAACTGATAAAAACGTAATCTACGTCTAATGTCTTTTGGGAGTTAGATGTAAACCAACCACGGAAATTTGCCCAATAAAAATATCTAAAGTTGAATATATAAGGAATAAATTGTGGATGTGTACATATTTATATGTTAACTGTATTAAGTTTTAGATCTGTATCGGAATTCTTGAAAATCTCTGGAGTATCTGGCAAAAAATTCGATTAAACTTTAAAAATGTCATAACGCAATGAAAAAATTCCAAATATGTTCGGGTTCAATGGGATATTGGAGTTTTTTAAACATATCCGATAGGAAATTTTCCGAAAAGCAAACCAAACAAGATTTTGTTATTGTGTCAACGTACAGCCTAGACGATGTTTGATGATGCATTATATTTATCGACAACAAATAGTTGGTTCATGACCGATTACTCGGTTGATGTAGTGAAACCACTAAAAATGTCATTGTTTAGTGTCGATAACACCTAAGATAAGACTCTTAAATTCAAACCGAAAAGCTAAAGAAAAATAGAATGTTCACGAATGTTCCAATTGACTTTATCTTTGTTGTTGAATAAATGTGCAGCAGTTCAATATAAGGCACCAATTTCGACAAACAATTTTTATAATAGTAAATAAGCTCTAATGGATAATAAGAGTTTGTAGAAACAGCATGTGAATTATAAATGCAATCGCCTTTTGTGCTTGTAAGATGGCCAATAATAAATCATTTATGAAGCCAAAATCCGAATAGATCCGCCTATGATCGATAACCCACTAGAGACTAGATTAGTTCCATAGATAGAATAAGAAGATTAGCAATAATATTCGACTAGTTCGATAGTACAATAGTGAAAGAAAATAAAATCTTATTGTCTAATGCGGTCTATTTCGTTTTATAATTCAATCAAAAAGCTTTTTTTCCGTTTTTATGATTGACATTCGATTGTGCGAAGCAGTATAAAGTGTCGTTTGTTGTAAATCGATGAACGTGCACAACATAAAATTAGAAGAGAGAATGAGAATGACCTCGTCCAGTTGATGGATGAGAAACTTCACTAACATACCATCGATCTTGTGACCTGTCGATAGTTCCAAGAAAATCCCTTCAAAACCCTTATAGAATTCAATAATTGACGTTAATTTGTCGACATTTATCAATCAGACGAACGTCGACAAGTGGAAAAGTTTTAAATTGAATTCTAGTGAATATAATTTTGATTTGCCATTTGGTTTTATTGTAATATTAAGTCTTTTGGATCACATACAGATGAAACTTGGATTTCTTATTTATCATAGAGATGACAGAAAAATTCATGAAGATTCTCTGTTACATTTAAGATATTGTAAGTTTCCTTTTCTCGGCATAAATTCACATTCGTTTACAAAACATACACAGAACTCTGTCGGCTTTATGTTCATGTTTTGCGATATTAATCTCTGCAACTCTTTCTTATAGTTTATTTTCCCATTTTGTATCCACTATTTCCAACTTACTTTATACTGTAAAATATACATTTAGGTAAGAAGTAGTCTTGCTATTAATGAAAAGTCGTTTGGATCTTGGAGTTTATAAATTCATACATATAAACAAACGAGACGAACTAAATAGACAAAAATAAGAAACAGTACAGACACGAAATAATCCGGATTCTAATAGCCCCACGTTTCGTTCTACAGAAACGGATAGAAAATGTAAAATAAGATAAAAAGTATCCGTCTGTCTGGCTAATAACAATCAAATATTGCGCGATATTCAGTTCGGCTCCGGGTAATCTTGATATTTCTTTATTCCTTGTTAATTATTTCGCAGTTTCTAACGGCGAAACTTGACGTACCTTGGAGATTTCAAAATTTACTCTAAATTTAGTTAATAAATGGATTCGAATTGTGGTGTATCGTATTTTTATATCCGGTATATGCCATACGACAATCGATGCCAACATACAACCGATTGGACTTTAATATAAAATAACACATTGGTAGCAGCATATAAAGTAAGAAATTCGATCTAAATTACACAACCCCAGCAATATTTTTCAATTATTGCCAAACAAATAAATAACAAAACGACCAAACTAAAATGATGAGACGAAAACTAAGTAAAAAGTTGCCCAGGCAAAATGTCGCCGAAAATATTGTCAGGCTCAGCAGAAATAGACAATAAAAGGTAGGAGTATAAACAATTGTTGAAAGAATGATCGATTTTAATTGGATTGAACAACAGAAAAAATGGAATGATGGACGTGATTGGATTTTGATGTGAATTATAAGGGTCGCTTATAGTGGGTGATGTTGTCTATAACGAACGTCGCTTATAAAAGCAATAAAAATCACTAAGAATAATGGTAAGGACATGACGTGGCGATTTGTTACATCTGGTGCAAACCACTACCAAAACTACCCACTGTCTCAACAAATATCACATGTTTATTTCAAATATGTAGAAATATGGATAGAATTTAATATTTCATACAGTATTGTGGAAATTTTGAATACGATTTATGTACTTACTTTTCTGTAATAATCTAGATTTGAATATCTTTATATGGAAATAAAGAGAAGAAATATCATGTAATTTTCAAAGTTAAATTGTTTCGCCTGCATCGTATAGTTGGAGTTTTGAATGAATAAATTACTTTTGATTTGTGTTAATAAGCCATTCGAAGTTGTACAAGAACAAATATAAGGTGGAACAGATAACAAAGGTAGACGTCGGTCTTATTATTAAACGACATGAAAGCAAACTTTTTCTATAGTTTACATCAGAAATAAATGAAATTTCAACTGTAAACAAATATCTACTCGTTTTAACGGACTAATTCTTCGTCCTCGAGGCAAAGAACGGCGTTTTAAATGAATATTCTAATCCAAGACAATCAGTCTATGCCGCTATATAGATTATCATTTTTTATCATCCATGTCACGTCGACAAATATTCGAGCTTTCCTTAGACATCCCCCTTGAATACCATCGATTCACAATTTCCTGTCTAAATCTCCCAATCTCTACAAACATTGTTCTTTGGAGACTACTCCATCATCGCCCAAATCTCCCACTATTGTCACAATTTTAATCAACATAAATCCGATCTTAACCACCCCGATTGAACGTTGCAAAATAATAGTTTTATTAATGTATTCTGTAGAGAAAAAGGGGTAGTTGCCGGCCGGCCGTTAACAATTTGAGAATTTAAAGCGCAAAATCTGGCCGGTACTTTAACACCGTTCAGTCATAGTTCAGTTCTAGTCCAGACGCGGTGATCGCTTTAGACAACAGTTTTGTTCAAAACGACGGCAACGACGACGACGTCGCTCATCTGCGCCGGCTTCGACGAGCTACTTCCAGCTGGAATCTACAATTCCTCCACAAACTTACGAAAACGTAAACACGATTTAGTTTAAACGTTGACAACGTTCCGGGATGTTGTAGCGTTATCCATTCGAGATTTTAACGTAATTGAAAACAATCGGATTTTTTTGTTATTTTGTCTTAATGGCCATCGGTTGTCCGGTGTGAAGGTGAATGAATTGTGGTCGATTACGTTTGATGGACTTTTGACATAAGGTAAATAATAAAATCAGTAGAGAGGATTTCCTGTACTAAAATCAACAAACAAGTCTATTAACCTTTAGTTCATATACAAGTCAAATTAGATGTTTGTTTATAAAGAAACTGTTGATTTTGTTTGATTACAAAGAATAATTCCACCAAAGAAAACTATTTGCATGATTTGTTGTTGATAGAATTCTACAGCAACCCTCGGAAATTGATTAAAATTCCACCAATATCCAATTTCTTTATTACTAAACGATTTGATTACCAAATAAAACGGATAATAGCGCCGAAAACAAGCACATCCGTCACTAACAAGTGTAGGCTGACATAATTTAATTCAATTCATCTTTGACTTGCTGAATTTACTCCGATAGTTCTAAATTTGTTCGCTTAATTTTTAATTTAACTAGAGGCGAATAAAACAGAAAAAACATACACACCGACCAAGCTTAGGACTTTGCCACTTTAAAGCCCAATGGAATTTCGACTAACTTGTTTTATTCCATAACTAATATACGTCCATGTTAGTTGTCTAATTAAACTGTTCAGTTCAGTCATTGAGGGGGTAGTTTGCCGCTAGGGAGGCGCTCATACGTTTACTTGTCACTTTATGATCCGTAAAATGGTAAATATGTACGATTCAAAATTCAAATCGACAAATTCCTTGAATTTTCATCAATTTTATTTTCGATAAATATTAAAATATTGTTTTATTTTGCGAATAAATGGCGTTTTAATCGAGTTGTATGCAAATCGAGGATGCATATTAAGTCGAACATTTATTATTCAATTTGTAGATTGCACTGTAATTCCACCACTTTATAACATAAAGTTAATATTTATTTGTTTTAATTTTTATTAATTATTTTCAAACATATTTCACTCGCACTGTATCAAATGTATGGTTTTAATTAATTTCAACATAGCGCATTATTTTTGAATTATTCCCTCAACTGCTATAACGCTTGATAGTTGCTTTCTTTCGGAAATACAGCGGTCGCTACCTAATATGATTACAGTTAATCTAACTTGAAAACTTTTATAGCACTTTCATCAACGATTCTCCATACGGTAAATTTAGTTGTAGCTTCTATTCTAGGATTACTGTGTATTTTGATCAAGTAGAGAGAGGATTATAACAAGTTGTCTGTCCTGAAGATGTCCTGTGTAATTGTAGACGATCTAGATAACAATAGCCCGATTTCAACTAGGAAATGTTGATGTAATTATAATTGCGCCTCCGAAATTTTCGTTTTATTCCAAACGTTTTGGCGTTATCAATAATAGAAAGGTATCGGAAATTGAACAAAAATTGATGTCACTTCCCTTGTGAACGGAATTGGCCCAGGTGAATTTTTCTGTCGACTATAAATCTCGAAATTGAGCTTCATTTACAAATAAATTAGAATTATCTACAGATGAACTACGAGTGTTCTCGTAAAGTAAATCGAGCGTACAGACCCCCTAAATATTCGCCAAAAAAAATCCATTTACATTTCTAACATAACAGATGTAAAATTCCTCTCTATCTTCATTTCGAGAATCCTTTCAGTTTAAAATTATCATATAATCGAAATAAAATTAGTTTTGTTGGGATCTTGTGTTTTTGCGTTCATTTCACCGAATATTTATAACAAAACTAGAATCGGTAGCTGTGTGGTCTGAAAAAACATCTGTTACAAAACTTCCCTCCCTTGATGCTGATTTAAAGTTGTGTCGTTTTGATAAAAAGCGAAGATATTAGGAAACGGCGGCGATTTTAATCAATTTCCATGTGAGACTTTCCAAATAACATCGTTAATTTGTCGAAATTTAAATTCGAACATACATCATGTCGTGTCATTTATATACAACACGACATTTCAACATCAATTTAACTTGTTGGAAGAACCCAGCGCTAATAAGTTTGATTAAATTAAAGTTTATCGATTCGTTTGATATTTGGAATTATAATTCGATGGTATTTCCTGATATTTTGAGGTGGAAAGGTGGTCCATACATCTGCTGATTCATCCGGTCACATACATTTATAGACACCGGCTGTAATCTCACCCTCTAGTTCTTCTATTCATATGACACGCGCACCCTTTTGTCAAAAGAACTTTAATAGTTGGTTCGAATACGACTTGGAATTATATTCTATCTTGTTAATATTTAGGTATAGTGCCCCTAGTTTTATTATGTTGACCGGATTTAGAGGGGCTGATAGCAGAAATTCACCCCTAACATCGACTATATTATCATTATTTTTATTGTAATTTGTAAGTTTATCAAAAAAAATCTATTTTTTGCTGTTATCGTTGTAAGCTTTGATAGATTTCTACTTTTCTACTTCAACATCAACTGCTAATTAAGTTTCAAGCTGAACGCCCAAAGGGATAGTTGGATGTCTGTATTATATTCGGCCTTCATGTCAGCGGGACTTCCTACTCTATTATTATAGAAATTGTATTTTTTTAATAACTACATTAAGGTGATTTTCTAGCTGGTATTTGAGGGACTAAAAAAAACAAATCTTGTTAGCGCAGCTGTCTTTAATGACTTTATAAAAGATCTAACGAAAACATTAAACCGTCTATTAAGGTATTCTATCGATTTCAATCGGATTTACTTGCGGTTTCTTAGAAGATTTAAGATAATCTTTGAGTTTTGGCAGGTACAAGACGATATCCTTCGATATTAGAGAACAAAATACAACATATAAGGGTGTTTTATTTTTAATTGATAATCGAAAATCCTACTTGTTTGTTTTATGTTGAAATTTATTACCGGAAGGGTGTCTTTTTCTAATTAAAGTTACGACCACCCCCAATAAAACAAACAAACTTTAAACAAATAACCGACGATAATTACTCTTAAATAAATGATTACAATACACGTTGTAGTGTTAATAAAATATCACAAATGGCGTTCTTTCCGGATTATTTTCGCTTTAGAACAATGTCAAATCGAATAGAGTTTGAAACAAGAGGGATTGTATGATGTATATACACTTATAGATGGTAGGAAAGTCAAATTTCGTTTCTCCCCCAGGTTATAAACTATAGATGACTTGTCGGTGTTGGTAACGTTTACGTGGACAACAATCTGTGAAAGTTTTCGAGTGGAAATATGGAAAAATGCCAGTTTAAAATTGTCCTTTTCAATTTTTTTCATCTTGTTGTCTTTCACTTTAGATTGTTGATTGAATTGAATTTCTCTTTATAAAATCCAATTTGCCTTAATGGCAGGTAGCTGACAGAAATGAGTACGCAATCTACCAAAGTCTTCCATATCCATCTATTTCTCTATACATCTAATACTAACTGAAGAAAATATTATCAATAAAATCTCTAATAGTTCGATTTGATTCAATATCGAGTTAAATTGTCTCTGAAAAATTAATAACCGTGTTCTTCCCTTTTTAATTCTTTTTTTTATCGTTTGAATGGCGGTAGATTTTTGTTTATTTTCCCTATTGGTCTTTCTACTTCGATATAGTCGGGATGTATGGAATGAATTTATGAAAATACGCGGTATATTGGGTTTTGTCGACAATTGATTGGTTACCACGATCATAAAAACTGTGCGTGAATGAACTCCAATGTTCTGAAACAATCATCTATGGAATCGGTGATGTTTCTGCTTTATGAACTACTATTTTTTATTTTTCCCTCCGAAAATCCTAATAAATACAACAACAAATTCCAAATGAATTGTTCTGAAAGGTGAATTTTACACAACATTCACTCGATGTTATTCAATTTCGTTTTCCAGTTGTCGAAAACAATGTAACAGCTTCTCAACTTGTAGGATTTTTAAATCATTCAACATTTCAGCACGGAAATTCTATTATTATCGAAATTGAGGAATTTGCAAATTGTCAAATTTCTTCTATTACATCTACTACAACTCTAAATAACGCGTAAAACTTGCACAGAAAGCCCAACTCCAGTTCTAAGAGCAGCTTTTATTATTCTCGCTGAAGTAAAACTATTTAGAGTTTATATTATTTAACTAGCGATTTGAAAAAGATTTCAAGTATTTATCACTTAAACTTTGTAGTTCATCTGCAAGTTCATCAAAAGCACACTTTTTTCTCCATTGAATTCCAGAATAAATGCAAAAATTTCTACCCCTTCCAGAGAAAAAGAAATAGGGACCAATTTTTAGAGTTATGAGGCCCAAATTTCGCTCAAATAATCTCCGAAGATCCGTTCTGTAGAACTTTGGAATGTTTTTCAAATTGCTCGCCGAAGGATGGATGTTTCCCTTCCAAACTAAGTACCTTCAATGGATTTACTCAATACTCGACCGATGTAATTTGTAAATAAGCTCGCCAAATAATAGGATCTCCTCAGTATTGAAGCACAAAAATCAAAATTGCGATAACGATCAAGATTGGTGTGGAATTTCATTACTAATTGCGTAGTTAACGATCTATTTAATTATTTCTGTAGCAGACTGTTTGATCTTGATTACAATTGAACGAGAATTGTTTCGAATTGAAGGTAGCAATAGAGAAAACATTCCAATTTCTTACAATTAAAACCTGTTAACGCTACAATAGATCGATTTGGTCTTTTTTATTTGTTTTGTAGAAAATTGTTGAAATTTGCTAATATTTCGAAGAGCAATTATGTTTGAGCAAATAGAAACATGGGATAGTCTGATGTTAAATGTAAAAAGAAGGAGTGTCCCGTCAATGGGACAGGTGGTCTGACATTATAGTTAGTTTCAGTGGTTGATTTTAGGGGTCCATTTTGAATTATAACGTTTATACAGACACGTTTATTGAATTTATTACACCATATGTCCATTTGTGGATATTTACAATTTATCAAAAATTTCACCAACATTCCACATATGTCAGGGTTATTATTTGAAAGAGTATAAAACCGATAATTTGTTGATATAATTCCATATAATTTACAGTTGTTTAACTAAATTTAAAAAAAGGTTTATTATAGAAATTCAAGTAATAATCATCTGGTGATGACATCCAAGCAAAAATCATTATTGATTTTTGTCGATTTATTTCGAAATACCCGATGGTGTGGTTTAATCAATGAGACGATCTATACCAAATCTAAGCGGTCAACCGACCCTTTCAGATCACATTAAACCAGATTAATATCGTAGGTATTATATCTAAATAGGTATGATGAATGTTGGAATAAGGCTGCACGAGTTAACAGCATCCGATAAAGGGTTAGAGTTTGTACGATTTACGGTTTAAACAACAAAAATTGGTTATTTAATTTCAAAAAATTTCGCCGAATATAAATTGGACGAGATTGATATTTCATTTTCACATGTGTATTTTTATCGTAAAGCTTTAGTAGAAGAATTTTCAATTCAATTTCCATCTATGAATTTCAATTCGCACATAATAGATTTAGGTCTCTTTAACATACAATGATTTCGTATAGTACTATATCTATAGAATAGCCCTATGTTGGATCCACAAACCATAGTTGGTTTGACTGCATCATAACCTAGTTACCGGAGATTGAATACATAGCAATCATGATTGGTAAAGGGGGTTGATTGTCAAGTTTTATCACAGTCTGGCAGGCTTTTCACAAATGCTTATAACCTTTATTATTCTCTACACTCTTGAAAAATATTGATTTTGCATATGAATGTTGAACGCGTTCCGATTGCTGATTCTGCTCCAAGCAAATAATAATCGTTGAATATTACGTTGCTATACGTACATACACATATATAGGCATAAACGCACGAATAAATTACTAATATAAACACCCTTTGAAACCAGTTTAGAACCCGTACTAATTCTTCTCCGCCTATTTCTTGTAAATACAAACTAGAAAGTACCGAATTTAGATTGGGTCTTATGCTGATCTACAATGATTTCTAGTTTCAATTAATGAGAGTCGTTTATAAATCAGCACCTTCTGCTCTTAACAGCAGCCACTGAAACCGCTATGCCATCCTGCCTGTCAACTACACGATGTCGCCGTATGATATGTAACGTAAATGTGTTAACGTGTGTTTTCTTACAGTGTCCATATGACACTTAATTGACGATATAAATCTCATACTTGTACACCGGATGACGCTGAAATATTCCTAAATAATAGAAACGAAATCACCACAACTACTATTATCCAAAGTCTAGAATTGAACTAGTAATAAACCACTTAAAGTGATGATCAACGAACAGAATACTGGGTTCTGATTGTCTACTACTTTGGGAGCAATTTTCGCAAAAACGAAAGACTAAATTGAAAATCTACTCTTGCCCCAGTGTACAGTCAACTTTCTTCTATCGAACCATATAAATTTAATTTGATTTTATTAATTATACAAAAAGTAATGTGTGTTCAACAAACACCTCTATTTCGATACGTAATTAGAATTTTGCGGATTTCCGATCTAGTCAATTATTTTTTTCGAAAAACCATTACGCCCAAATTTGTAGAATCTAATTTAGAATCGAATGAGACATTTACCATTTCAATATCTTTTACCGTTTTTGAGATATACGTGTTGGACGTTTTTATGGGATTCACGTGGAATTGGACAATACTCTTAAATTTTACATAATTAGCACGCTAGTGAATTTTTTTTCGGGTGAAGATTCCAAGAACGCATTTCATTACAAGTCTTCCAGTGATGTTGAACATAAATAAATAACTTGTACTACTCAAATATAAACAAAAGTATGGAAGGATTCCAGAGCAATTTGTGATGTCTGTTTTAGCTAAATAGGTAACGCATAAATCATAAAAACGTACATCTGTTCGTTGAGTCAAGTTACAGAAAAATCACATTTTAACACGAGATTCGAAAAAAATCCGGAAAACAATTAATAATTCATTAGAATAGAACCTTAATCGATGAAGTTGTGATTTTTTCGAATTTTCTTTGGTGAAAATATACTATAATGCATTTCGTTATATGGTTGATTGGACATGGAAACAAATGTTTCAACAATGATTTGATGCTTTTTTACATTTACATTCTTCTTTATCTTTATATTGAAACCATTATTCATTCGTTTCAACTAGTTGTATGTATGTGTGTGTCCTATTTTGACTCTATTTGTGGATATATAGCCAGGGATTTTATTGTAAAAGAGATATAGCTTTTGTTATTGTGTTCCGATAAACCGAACACTATATTTTTACGTAAATATGGTGGCTGTTGGATTTCTGCAAATTTTTAACGAATATCGCCAACCTGTGTACAACAACAAATTCGGTGTGTTTTCATTGATAGATGAAAACATTTTGACTTGATGTTTTAATTGTGAAGTAGTCAAAAATAAAACAACAACAACAACAGTAAAATAAGTTGCGATACGTGCTCACCAGCAGGTGTTCTCGACATGCTGATATTTCATGTTGTATAAGCAAAGAATTGTACATGTTTCGTTGTAAGAGAAAACCGTGATCGTCTTTAGTGTATTCGTGAATTTGTTCTCTTCTTATTCACCTCTATTTCTAGATAAATTATTTTTGTAAAGAACTACAACTAAGACAGCTCCTTGTAACTTACTGACTGTCCAAATGGATTTGGTTAGAAAAATTTCTACTTGTACAAACGAGTATCACCACTTGGAAACCTTCAAGCTATAACTATAGCTTCACGTTTCATTTAAAGTACATCTACTGGAAAATTTAGATGAACAAGTGTTGGATTCTAAAAAAGGTGAAAATTTCGTTTTAGACTCTAGTAGAAATGTAATGAATCGTAAAGAATTCTAATAAACTATCACTGTTTCAATAAAGTAATCTCTGCTACATAAATTACCGAAAAATCCAATTTTACGGATAGATATTGAACCGTGTTATCATTGAAAATAAGGCACGTCCATAGGAAAAAATGCCTCAAAGACATTTACAAGGAGCCATGAGGATGGCGGAGATTTCTGTTATCAGGTCATGATTATAGGACTCAATGCGCCAGCGAATCCTCACTTGAACGCTGTTCTGGAGCCGGTTCAAGCGCTAATTTAAGACCGTGTAAATGCTTTTGTAATTTTCATGTTTTATTGTAAGCGAGCTTTTGATCAGTCAATGTTGCAAATGTAAAACAATGGAAATCAGTCGAGTGATACTTCATATGACTCAATTCTGTAATGTTTTTTTGTTCTTAGGGAAATGTCGATAGATTTTCCACGAGTTTTCAAGCTTAGTTTAATGTTTAAAATGTACAAAAAATTTTGCCATTTGTTGGAAAACTCTCTAATTTGTTATCGATTTTCATTGTAAACTAATTTAAATTGGGTTAAGGGCGGTTTTTTGAACATACTGCTAGCTATACAGATAATTTTCCTGCTTGAAATATTCTTTCTAATGAGCCCCGGTGTTTGGATTTTTAGCGAAAAATTAATCAGAAACAGCCTGTCAAAGATTGGGGTTTTTTAACGAGCTTTCAGTACGGTTCCTTGAAGCAACAAAGTTGATTTAACAATATTAAAAAGTTATAAAATTGTTGTTTATCCAATTCGAAATTGTGGCATTATTGTGTGCTTTCCAAATGGACATGATATGTTTGTTAATAGTTTAAAACTATTAAGCTTAAAGCTATAAACCTAGAAACTGATATTAAACAAATCACAATGATTTTCGCGACATTTAATCTGTACAAAAATCGAATGGTATTGATAAAATTTTCCTATAAACTTACAACCAATTTAAATCGGCTGTCGTAAAACTTTTATAAAGTATTTTGAATTAATTCCGTTTTGTATATGTAGAGATTTCAACTACAACAGTATAAAACAAGTCTGATACCTGGGATATATAGGTATGATCAATATTCGTGGTAAAATATCCCAAGGGAAACGCAAATCCACACATGTAAAATATAAAATAGAAAAGAATATTTACATTAGAGATGCTGGAAACTGAATGTACGCCATCTCTAGATATAGAGATATAGAGAAACAAGTCACTAGAATCTTTGACCCAGAAAAAACTGAGTGAATCTGTCCCAGAACAGCAGGAAATAGGGGAGAAAATAGAGACGGGAAAAAAATTATAGGAGGAGGATTGTGGAAAACGGTTGCAAATCTTTTAATTTATTAAGAAAATTTTCCAACATAATTAAATATAGTAATGGACGATTTGATTTGTTTCCTATAACGAAAACAACAATAGGGATTAAAGCTTTGTTGTTTGTCAGCCATAATGAAAGTTTCAAAGATTAGAAATGTCCGGATTGTTTGTAAAGTTGTTCGGACAATACTAAACGGTCTTGACAAATGTCCAGACAGATCAGAGTTTAGCAAACATGCGTGAAACAGCGAACGTGAAAACACTTTGTTTAAGAATTGGATTTAGATTTTATTGAACAAGCATTGTTTTGGTAATTCTGACTATTCTCAAACATATATTGAAATGTATTGTTAGTTTATTCATCTATAAGAGCACAGTCTCATTATTGGTACATTTATGGATTACTCGCTCATTGTAAAGGCCTTTGTTGACAGACATTATCTGTATTATCGCAATATTGAACGACTAATCGAAAATTAATCCTACACCAAATCAGTAGTGAGATAGAATGATATAAATAAATAGAAAGCTCTATTTGTTAGAACATCACAACATGTCCAACCGAAATTGCGGCAGAGATTAAACATAAAGTCTGTTAGCTTTACAGCTTGTCACCCTTATACCGACCATATTTAAATGAAGATTAGTGCGGTTTGTTGAGTGTTGAACTTAAGGTTGTGTTGGCTACCCTTTTACACGATTATCATAGGTTAATCTCTATAATTGACAAGAGTTATTGTTTAGTTTTGGGACACTTAAAAAAAACGAAATTCTGTACTGTTGTCGAGAATTATTAAACTTTAAACTTGCCAGTTTGAGTTTTACAAATTGCAAAGTTTTTCTGATGCAAAAACTGCAAACTACATTCCGATTCACCGCCAAAAACAAATATTTCAACAGAAAGCAATCTTATAGTAGACATAAAAGACACTAGTAGTCAATTCTTTGCGCGAAATTATTTGAAACAGTAAAAGAATTTAAATAATTCCGACGATATCAAAGAAACATCCACATTTAGAATTCACTCTATTTTAGAGCTGTTTTGCTACTATTCTGCTAGTTTATAGCTTTTTCTACTTTTATTCCCACTAGTTTAGTCATTCATTTTTTCGGATTTTTTTCTCGAAATCTCTCAGTTCGATCAGTTGCGATTAAATCTGGACACGTAGAACACTAAACCAAAATGCATTTCCAGACTCTGTAATATGTTGTTCGTATTATTTGCCCGGTTTGTTCATCTTGTCGCAACTAAATAGCCTTTAAAATCGGTAAAAAAACCAGCAAATCCTAGAGAAATTATAAATAATGCCCTTAAAGTGACATACAATTCAATTGTTGTTCCTTATAAGCTTCCATTAGAACGATTCGATTGGATCGTTTTTCTCGCTTTTCTTTCACCGATTTTAACACGAAAGGGAACAACAAGCGTTGAAGTAAAGTTGCGTGAGATATTTGTACCGTTGGCGTCGATTTATTACAATTTTATCAACATCATCCAGTGAAAATGGGGGAAGAAAAGGGAGAAATAAAACGAAAACAACACGACAACTCTTCTTTTCGAAAAATTCCAATTGTATAAAGAGCAGATTAAGCTGCAAAGAAACGAAAATTTAATATTAAAATCTACGGCAATTGTGAAATAATCTAATAGTAGCTAGTATTTGGAAAGTTTTGGTTATATTTTAATAAAAAAATATTGTAGAGATTTTATTAAAAATTGAAACGGGAATATGCCATTTCATCATCCTTGGAATGAATCCCTCCTCTAAGGTTGTAGAAAGCAATCTTTGTATGAAAGTGATTATATCTCTTGAAACTTTTTAAAACTTATTGTATAATGTATTTTCCACGCTACCCTTTATATAAAGTTCTGTCGGCCTATTCTTTATTCCCTTCTGTTTTCATTTTTTTGCCAACCCTCTCTTGCTCTATATTCTCCTTTTCATAAGTTTTCGTTTCCATTAGAGGCTATATGGCGGCTTACAAAGTCAAAAGGTGTCTAGCTGACGAACTAGCTTTTACATGCCTGTTCGCAACATGTCATTGGATTCTATCTTATTGTTACCAACATATCTCACATAAATAATAAAATTCGGCAATCGCGTTGGTGATAAAACCCGATGAAAAATCACCATCTGGCTAGCCAATATTACATTACCAAAATTGTACAAGCTGTAATATACGTTATGGTGCAACTATCCATCAAATCAATACACGGTTCTTGTGTAATTTAGTAGTTTTGAAACATTCCGATGATTATTGAATACAAATGTTACCTATTTAAAGCTAGAAATTTTCTCGATAATTACAATTTTATTATCGAGAAATCTCCAAATATTTACCCGAAAACTAATAACGATTTAGATAATAACAGAGGACGGTTACAAGTTTTGTTCTCTATTGTCAAGATGTTGGAAAATTGAGCCATTTCCGTACATTGCCTTTTATTACACTTTTATGGTTTTCTTATAGCACCTTATATGCATTTCCTGTCTTGTCAATTATCAGTATTGTATGGGTGTACGCGCCAAACTATATACATATATATAAGAGCCATCTACCTACCATCATCAAAGGATTTCTATTGAATTTGATTTTCTGAAAGGGTGAATTTTTCTAATAGTCCTTCTGGGGGATTGAAGGCGTATATTTGCAAATTGAGCGAGAACGACGGGTTCAATTCAAACGAAACAGTATTCAATAAAATCACAATACGGAAAGAAACATTGAATTGAATGGATTTAAGTGCAGAAAAAATGATTATATATCGATTTCTTCGTATAAATCAACCAAGGATTTGATTTTTTTTCGAAATAAAATTGATTTTAGAATACTTGCAGGGTTATGGGAGTAGAACAGATTCACGGTTGACAAGTCTTTTAATGATAAATAATTGCACTTATGACATCGTTACAACTCAATTATTCCCAGTTAGAATCTAGAAGGAACTGTCTTTGTATTGATTTTCCTGACATGGCACTTTCCTGAAAATTAATACCAGAGTTGTTAATGAATCTTCATGGAAGGTCAGATGTCTAAAATTAATTCGTAAAGTTCCTCCTCTAGAAATCTATTAGAGAACCATTTAAACATATACAAGTTTCAATTTAAATTGTAATTCTCCAAGTTTGTAATATTTTTTTGATAATGATTCAATTACATTCATTTTTATTGTATTTGTATGCATTCAACATTGTTCAATTTCCATTTTGTATTCTCTCAACTAGCTGTCTCTCGGGGTGGTTGTGTAAATCCCAAGTGTTCATATAACCACCTACCCGCACATTGCACTATCATTCACACACTTGCCTAGACAGCTACACAACTATTTTCGCCCCCCTAACGTTTTCCAAACTCCCTCTAGTAATGGAATAATGCAATAAGCAGACTACATGCTGGGTGCTGAACTTCCTAGTGCTAAGGCTGTTTCAATCATTAAAACGCCCCCCTTCTATCAACTTGAAACTTGGAAATTTCCCTTGTTTGAGAAACAAACAGAATTATATCTCAATATCATGCCGTTTCTTATTATCGTTCTTTTCCTTCATTTTTGAAGGCTTATCTTTAAGGTGACGAAATCTCAAATAAAACCCACCAACAGAGGCACATAATAAAGGCGACGACTTTACGCTCGAATTCATCCTTACTTCAGCCGGATATAATTAACCATCCAGTTTTTCTCATAGAGATATCCACCCCGCTCTTGATCGTCTACAATCATCCAATACTGCCATTTCAATTTAAATCTAACTATGCTCAAAAGGGTGTAAATCCTTGTCTTCATGTGTCGCGTCTAGTAAACGAGTAGAGCATGGTCGAAAAGACTTTATCAGTAGGTATCTCGCAATTAAAAGGCTCTCCGGCGTGCAGTAGGGCGAAAGAAAGGCCCAACAAAGACTATGAATTTCATTGCCGACCAATTAGAGACAACACTAAAGGAAAATATGGGGCAAAATAACTTTTCCCTGAAGATGAAATTTTACGACACACCAAGACGTTTGTAGTTATCCTATTAAAATACAAATACAGTATAAAAGTTGTAATGATGGCTTGTTTGTTTCATGATATTTCTCATTTCATAATGAATTATGAAAATTTATTGTTCTTGTTACTTTAGTATTGGCGGAGTATGTTCGCAAAATTCATAAGCCATGCAACAACAACAACGTGATACGAAACGAAACGAAACAACCCCCAACTGTCGACAAAACTTTATCATTATTATCTCCAAATGGTGTACGATTTTTCATTTTCTCTTCCTTTTTTTATGGCCAACGTGCTCATTGATAAAAATTGAAACTTGATGGAAAAAACACAGTTTTCCACGTTCCACTTTTATGAATTAAATTCAATTCTATACCATCCAATACTCCATCCTTTTAATTCTTCTCAACTCTTTATTGTCGCCATTCGTACAACGACTGTGTAGAACGACACTTGCTACAATTATCCTTAAATCTTTATAGCAATAGTACTGTGAAACATCCCCATATTTTCCTCCCCTAATTTAATCTAAATGCAGTGAAACAAAATAATGCTAATTTGGAAATCTGTAATCTATAATTTAAAACAACGCCGCCATTTCTACCAACACCCTCTTCCTTTAAAATATATTTATCGCTAATACGGGGGAATTTTAAAGGAAAATTTAACTGCACTTAAATATTCCATTCGATTAATTGTATAAAGATTTCCACCCTTATTGTATTGGACACGCGCGTTTAAATCTCTACAAAAATCGTCAGTCTGAGAATGATGGCTGAGGATTTAGTGGAATTAACGGTGCAAACACTTGAACGACCAATAAGCCATATAGAAGAGGATGCGACAAGGACTGGTGAAAGGTTATTTCATGGGAAATCAATGCCAGACTTTAGATAACATATCGAAAGACGAAAAATTGACAAAGCCGTGTGTTGTTCTGGTTGAGACAACGATGCGATTTACGGTCTATACGTAATACGAATCAAGTTGAATTGAGTTTGTTTGATTCTGATTGTTTCATAGAAAAACTGTAAAGTGGAATCGTTCGTGTGTTTTAAGCCATTACGTAACACAATAGAATTAAGTATTGGATTGTAGAGGAAATAAATAAAATCGAAAAAAAGAAAGGCAATAACTGTTGTGCTTTATAAATTTCCAATAAGCTTGACTTGCTTTGCCACAACTATTATCGCTATTTAATTCAATAAAGCTTAGTTTATCTTGATAAATCGACTATAAATTGTTTTGGGGTTAACGTGGATACGTTTTTCGAGGAACAACAAAAAACACGTTTAAATAAAATAACACTTAAAGAATTGCTTTGGAAATTTAATCGAAACGAAACGAAATTATTCCTTCAAATTGGATTTTTAATGTGATTGTTTGTCAACTAAAATGCAAGACAGTTTTTTCTTCAAACAGAAGTTATAGTAAATCAAAGTCACAATGTCCATTTTCTTGTCTTATAGAAAAATCTCTTGATCTGAGTAATGGTTATTAATTCTAGGTCTCCAGTCAGACCTTCGGAGGGTCGCTTAACCTCCTGACGGCTATTACAACACGCTCCCGACTCGTTATCAGTAACAATCGCCCCCGGGGTTGCCGTTTGTTTGACCTGAATGTCCATTAAGCTTTTTCGATTGTTGCAAAATGGATTAAAATGCATAATTTTACCGTTTTTATTATTTTTTAAGAAAAAAATTGTATAGATTTTTAAATACCCACACCCCTATACGTATAATTTAATACCGTGTATCTAGCAGCTGTTCCACTAAAGATAAAGTCATCAACTTCGTATTGTATTAATCAGTTGATCAAGATAACAATATTGAAACGAACACAAATACCAATTAAACAATTTTGAAACAAAATACCTCTAATTAAGACTCGTGACTTGTAAATTTACTAGGGGCGGTAAGATAAATTGTCTTCATCTAATGGGGAATTATTTTTAAGGTTGAACTCCGGTGGAAATTTTTCGATCAATGTAAATCGTACGTCCGTAAATATTTCAGAAACTACATAACAGAATTCCTTTAAATTCGGTATACATGAAATTTAGATTAACATTAAGCTCTGGTAATTTTTTGAAAATTTTTGAGCTTCATATTTTGCAAAATTAATATCCCAATAAAAATACTAGACGACTATAAAAATTTAACGAGTAAATGTCATTCCTTAATAACGTCGCCTGACAATTACACCTTCTAGTGAACGGACTGTAATAAACTTAAAAAAATAGTCATAATTTACAATTAGATTTTTTTTAGTTTAAATACATTCAAATAATAGTTGAGCTATAATAAGATTCTCACAAAGTGTTTACAGCATGGTACAGGCGGGCTGGTAATAATTTCCACCACTTCAACAAGCCAATGAAATAAGGTTTTTAATTAAAAGTTAAAGAATCTTAATTTGGTTAGCTGTCTTTTTTTCTGAACGTACTAGAATTTAAATGTAAAAGCAGACAAAGAGAGAGAGACATAAAGTTTTATGCTTGTTCACCAGAATAAAAGGATTATAAAGTCTTTGCAATTGCAAGTGTGCTCCTCTACCCCTAATTCTCGTTTCTCTTTCACAATGCTTTTGTTTTCAAATATTTCCACTAAGAAAATTAAATTCTGACGTTTATTCAAAAATAATTAAGGCCCCCGAATTGTTTTTATTATAAATTGTATAGAATTGATGAAGTGAAATCTATTAAAACAACTACAATTAAAATCTCCTTGGTGTTGTACAATTTTCAACCTTTTCATAATTGTATTCAACCCTCAAACTGCCCGTAAACATCAACGACTTCCTAAAATGGCAAAACGTTTACAACTATCCTTGTTTGAAATTTTGTTAATAACCAAAATAATAACAAACTTGAAGTGGAACAACAGACTACCCACAAATTAGTGAAGTTTGTAGAAGTGAATAGAAACATTTTGAATCTTATTTAAGGGTAGTACATATGAATGGATCAAAACAAACAACTGTTATTTCGGTAATTTGATTAATTTTGTTTAGATAGTAAATAGGAATGTGTATGTATAGTTAACGAAACAATACAATAATTAGCATAACTGACCAATGTTTTAAGTATGCATATTGCAACCATCAGTATGCATTGTAGAAGGTTTCAAGCTACCATTTGTAACACATTCCAACAATAATCTGCATATATTTCCCATAACGAGCTAAAATTTTCTACCTTTACTACAATCCGGTAATTTCTACTAAAATTTCGTTATATTTGCACAACAAACTCTTGATTTTTTTTTTTTTAATTAACGATCAATGCGCACAAAGTTTAACGATATTGGATAGTTTTGTCTTCTAAAGAGAAGATCGCTTCCGTTCTTCTATCGATAACCGGAAGAACATCAAACATGAAATAAAAACAGAAGACTATGAGATCAAAGGCAATGTCTACATGTACACAAAGTCAAAGTTTTACCGCTCTAACACACTGTAACAAACTAAAATTGGAAAAAAAAGGATTTTCTCGATCATTGACAATCTATCATAACCGAATTGCAAACTAAATCTCTTAATTAACTTGAACAGTGTGTCCGTGGTAGAAAAATGGGGCTTTAAATAACAATAGAAATAGTCTGTGTTGTATTTTGTTAGGATTCAAGCTATAAATTTAATTTTCAACGACGTTAGACACACTAAGGGGATGTATATCATAGAATTAAAAATGCTTCCCTCCGATTCACCGCAATTGTTATTTTTACAACAAAAGACCACACAGCATATGCCAGGATTAAGTTATTATATATGAAAATAGATTACAACCATCTAAAAAATTAATAACTTATATTTTTGTGTTATAAATTTGAATTTGTTGATTTTTTTCTGAGAGTTTTGATCAAAGATGCTAGTAAAGAGATGAAAATTTCAGCTTCAATTTTGTAGATCGTTAACAAAGTTTTTGTATCGTTATTGTGTCGTTTTCTATACGTTGTATAGCTGTTGTTTTCTTTTATTACAATACATAGAACAAAGTATAAAAATCTAATAAAAAATTGCGAAATTTACAACAGTTATAATTAATTGCGATTTGTGTGTTAGATCATGTAATACGTTGTCTACAGCTACTTGAATAGCAAGTAAGTACGTTAAAATACAGGAAGAGACTACCTCTTATCCCTAGGGATCAAGTAGTTGTTCCCTACTTTCTAGACTCTTGACCAAGATAAGTGATTACTGGACAACATTTGGTAGACCTGTTCATGATGATCAGACACATACCCTTATTTTAAGGTGCTCTAACCGAGTCAAGTAGTAAAATATATGATCTTAAAAGAAATGGGAGTAGACGATATAATTGACATCATAAACTTTAAATTATGTTAATTATACCCACTTAGACATAATCTCAGCAAGTTACCTGTCTATACTGTGGGGAATTCGTGGTATTTGCCGAGTAGATTTACGAAAATAATACATTTGCATTATTTTGGAGTAAATCCAAATTTCATCTTGAACCAAACTATCATAAACTTGAAAGATCGTATGTCGTGGCCGCCCCTTTGATCCCCGTGTCAAATGTAAAACACATCTATTAACATACATATTTAATACTACTCAGAAATCTGTTAGCAAGTAATTTATTTCACTAGGTGTTGATTGTAACAGCGTACAAGCCGTGTCGTTTAGCCGAAAATAGATGGAGATTTTCTAAAATTTCCATTCTTAACACTGATCAATAATAACTAGATAGGGAATTCACGTTTATCCACATAAGAGAACACGTGTCGATATAATCTCGTAATTCTTAAATCTCTTTAATGTTGAATCCCATTGGCTTTACAGACTAAAATTTAATATAATTCAAAACGAAAATACGAGAATAAAGGATCATCATCTAATTAACATTTCATGCTTTCGAGTTTCTTTGATTCACATACCTGGGCTACAATCGAAGATATGACTTGAAAAAGTCCATCTCTTTTATTTTCGACAAGTTAATTTTGCATATTAGATTTACGATGCATTTCGCAAAGACATCTTCATTGTAAACGAGGATTAACCACCAAAATAGTAACACTGTAAAAGTAGAGAGCCAGACTTCTGCCAAGTCCGTAAAACGACAAAGAATAGAAAAACAAAATGAAAAAAAAAACAGAAACGAGAAAAACAACGAAGAACCAGAACAAATTCAATGCAGTGGTGGTAAATAAAGACACGTTCTGTAACCGGATCACGTGATGTACAGAGAAATTCCCCCAACACCTAATAACAAAAGAGTTCGACATTAATCACACTAGCCGAAAAAA
Organism: Mylabris phalerata; assembly: GCA_020740385.1. Taxonomy (NCBI): domain Eukaryota; kingdom Metazoa; phylum Arthropoda; class Insecta; order Coleoptera; family Meloidae; genus Mylabris; species Mylabris phalerata. Next base: position 1,852,728 of record JAJEOX010000222.1, read on the forward strand.
AGGACTATTCAAATTCAAATGTACTTTACATACAACATGTCAGACAGTTTTTCAGATCGTAGAATTGAATTGACATGTATAATATTTGGACAGCCGCGGTCTAGTACTTAAGCTATCAACACAGACAGGGTGTGTTAATTGAGCCACCGAGTTTATTGTTAGTGCAATTTGAATAAAATACTACCCTCCATTTATTTCCTCTTCTAGTAATCTGTGTAGGGACAACAATAGAAAAACCTTAGTAATAATCAAATTAAACAAAACTCGAATCATTGATAAGAACCTACAGAAATACCCATTATTTTGTAGAGCAATACTAGTTAGTAGCAAGAAATTTGAGGAATATTGTTATTCAATTAAATTCAACTTTTATATAAACGAGAAAATTGATCGTAACCAATTATTTCAGTAAACCGATGGCATTCCTGATTATTATCCTGTTTTCTTTCATGGGAAACGGTCGTTTTCTTGTTATTTATATCGGATACTGTCGAATGAGAATAATCAAAGAACGAAATATTAACCTCTTGAATTTAATTTAATCCCTTTAGATCCGTAGAAAATCGACTGTGTGTAGACACTCTCTTCAGGCGAAAGCAAAGAGAAAAATTACATTAACATTAAACAATTCTTATTGTTTCTATGAAAACTATAAAAATAAATAAATGGACCAAAGAGAATAAGTTGAATATAGCGTCCAGTTTTAGTCGAATTCACAACATTCCAGGCATTACTTATGTGATTTCCCGGGAGTGTTAGACGGGACCATTTTACGCGACAATACCATATCGTTGGAACATGTATATAGAGGACCTAAAACGATATTTCGTAACACGATACCTCCTAAAAGAGATTGTGTTCCAAAATAATCTAATAGAACAAATGCAGAATATTTTGTAGTTTGTATTTTCAGATGTTATTCAATTCTTTTACACTATACTACCATTTTTTCTTCTTCATTCGTTTTTTTCTATACTCGTCTCTTATTTCCTAAATTGAAATGAAAACTCCAACTATTAGGTGTATTAAATTTCAAATTATTCCTTCTGATTGAAAATTGAATATCAATAACAATAGGGTTGAACTGAAAGGGTTAGGTGGATCTATTTTTCAGTTTAGACTGAACCACTACCTTGAAGATACTGAAATATTCGTTATTGATTGAGAAAAACTGACAATCTGGAGAAGTTCAGTTCATTTTAATCATTATCAATTCTAAGGAAAACAAATCGGAAATGAGAGATTTTATCGAAGAATTTAATGAAAATTGTTAATCAACATCATTATCTTTAATGCAGTTATATTATTAAGTCAATACTATATAAAGAAACCAACAAATGGAACGATAATTAGATGTTCATTTTCTATTTCCGCGATAAAAACGACAGAAGATAAATAAAAATTAAATATTTTACACAAGAACAATTTTGACCTTATTCGAAAGAATTATAATCTTGAATCATTTTTACAATAAAAACACCTACTATATGATAAAATGCTTTAGATTCCGGCCACTAAAGGCCCATCAACTATCATAACTAATACTTCAAACATTCATTTTAAGAAAGTCGAAAAAAGACAACCCTAACTTACTGGGTGTTTTATCTAAATGTTCCTAGCTTTTATGGCCGCTTGTAATCATTACTGAGTAATTTGAACAATATTTCAATGATTTATAGAACTTCGTAGCTCATTGGTTTTAATCGGACAATTGTCGCCAATCGAATATGCACGTAAAACGATCAAGAAAACTCCCGAAATATTTCTAATCTGGAAAATATACCAATTTTTTTCTTCTAATGCAACACAATTGTCGATATTATGTTTAATTGTTGCATTTTATCGTTTTTATAATTTTAATTTACTTTTTCTAATACTGGCGTCGTTTATAATAACAAAAGTATGTTCCATTGCAACACATGGTATAATAATAATAATCATCATCTTCTACAATGTTCGTATAGTTATATTTGATAATTCATGTTGGAAATATTATGTTGGTATAGTTTAATAACCATTAAATGAGATGAGCTCGACGAAAATTGTTTCAAAGTACTTAAGTTTTCAAGTCGGCTATTTGAACGCATCATCTTATAATCTTCAAAAATAACAGTATACGTTTACCTTATACGTACATGTAGCATAAATAGTCTTTAGTATTTTACTCTTCTTTATCGCATTTGAGATGTGAAATTTTATAAATTCAAAACTAAAAATCTGCTCATTTAAATAACGTTTAAATCGATTAAATCGCTTCATTAGCCGAAATCTTAATTACCATACCTCTTCAAACTTCCCTTAGTTTTTCAAAATTATCACATCAATACTGATTAAATTTCGACAATACAAGTAAAGTCTAGTTTGAATTGTTACAAGTTTCGATAATCAATCACCTGCCTCTTGAGATGAATAAAGAAATCTGATAATAAAATGACAAGGTAATGATAAGTAATATTAAATTAATAAAACTAGTTTACGAACGACGATAGTATCATTAATTTTCCAGTAGCACCATTTATTTGTCAATTCCGTTTATCTTAAATAAATAATGAAGTGTAATCATATACCTACACAACGAACCTGCCTAATTAAATACAATTAGATAATCACCAATAATTTGACGGCTTAATTATGCTACTTTTTCATTGAAACTTATCTTTAAAAGAAGTCGGATTGATCATCACAAAATACGGCTCTACGAGAAATAGAATAGGATAAAAAATCGGAGAACCTGTCAAGATCGAATTAACAATTTTAATAAACCACTTTGTCCCAACTTTATCATCTGATAGTCTTATTAAAAGAGAGTGAAGTAGGAAAGTATAATGAATTTCGTTCGTTGTCTTGTTTCTCTAATCTTTTAATTGTATCAAAGATTAGAAATACGCTCCTTTGTTGTATTCTCAAATCGTACAGAAAAGGCAAATATCAAACAGACAATATTAAAATATTTCAAGCATCAGACGGGAGAATAATGCGATCTATTGAATATCAAAAGAATATTAGAAACAATGAGAATTAATTGCCTCTTTAAAAATAGGAGATTGTTGATGATTCTCGAAATATATCCAAAATTCTTGGGAAATAGCGTTAATGTTTTTGTTTGGAACGTTGTCAACAATTCTCCAATAAATTTTCAATTTATTTAACTTAACGGTAATTTAAAATTTTAATTGAAAACTTCGTTTTTACGTTCAATCTAATAAATAAAAATACAAAGAAAATCTAAACTCTTATGGATAAATCGATTACGAAAAGCCTTACAGATAGATTGAATCTGCCATCATTAATTTCATTATTTGACACATGTTTAAATGATGGAGTCAGACAAGACGACAAACAGACAGACGACAGAAGCAGGTAGATTCAACCCTGTCGACTTTTTCTTATAATAGGAGTTTTTTTGCGCCTTCTCTGTGTACATCCCTCAAACATCATTCTTATTACTTCCTCTCTTCTACACTTTCATTCTTATTCAATATTACATAGACTTATAGCTTAGTGTATTTTGAATTTCCATTCTGGAATACTCGTTGCAATGAATTGACGGTTCACCAGCCGTGACTTTATTTCCAGACATAATTAGTTGCGGCCCGTCGCGGCGTCACGCGACTTACTCCGCCTGTTTGGAAGCTGTGTGACATCTTCATCGAATCTTCCTATTCACTCTTTCTCCTTTATATACATGACAAAATTCATTAATCCTAAATGTCCGATCGTTTGATGTTGTACACCAGATGTCTTGAAGATTATCTTTAAAACAAAGTCTAACGCTAAATTACCTATAAAATATTTCGTCCAAATTATGTCGGCAATGTTTCAAATCTGTGTGGAAATAAATCTAGTTAATAAATACCCGTTTATAAAAGATACTAAATATAAATTGTTGCATATTATAACGGCCCAAAAATCAGAAATAGCGGGTCAACTTTTTAGAAGTTTAAATTTGAGGATAAGTAGGGGACTCCCCAGAGAACATTTTAGCAGAACTTGGGCCAAAAAATGCTTCTTTGAACAATATAACCGATAATTTTGAATATAAAACGACTAAGAATGACCTAAGATCCTCGTAATGTTGCTTTTCGTGTTTTTCTTTAAATTGAAAAAAAGTAAATAGAATAAAAAGAATGCCGGTTCCATTCATGCTTGTTGTCGGACGCTTCCGTATTTTTTCAAGGCACAATGGAAGAAAACAAAAAACTTTACGAGAATCTTTGAATCATTCTTAGTTCTTAACCAAAAAAGCGCCTTCGATCGGCTTCCTAATAAATTCCGAAGTCCAACTTTACTAAAATATTCTCCGGCGATTTTCCTACAAACCCTCAAAATATCGCTCAGCGAGTATCACTTTTGAAAGTCCACCAAATATTGATTTCTTCTTGCATGTTAATTTTAATTAATTGAAATGTTTATAACGAGAAAAATGTAAGACTCTACTTAATTTTGCATATTTGCCATTATTGTAAAATTAATTCCGTTTTGAAAAAGCAACTTTTTACGTTCATAATTTTAATTAAATTCAATACTTGCGAATAAAATTGGAAAGTTATTCACCTATAGGAGTTTTTAGCGATCTGCAATTAACTTGTATTCAGTGGAACTTTATAGTTTATTAATTTTACCTTGTTAATTAATACTCATTAGTAGGATTTCTGTAGAAATAATTTTTATTAGCCGAAATTCTATCGCAAAATCAATTTTTGAAACTTTCAATTGTGCATTTTCGCTGGTAAATACAAGATTAATAATGAAATAGAAAAGATTAGTTCAAGTTTCTTGGCACAATTGGGGTTTACCAACAATAAAAAATACGGTACAATAATTGTTATCGTAGGTAATTACCTTGCGTTCTATATTAATGTAAACTGAACGGCATATTTTATTCGACCTAGTGATTGTTAATTCAGTAACTTTACGTTTTATTACATTTCATGTCACGAAATTGTTGCAATTTACTTGAAATGATCTTGATGTCTTATACTTTGAAGGAAATTGTAGAAAATTTATATCGTAAAATTCCACGTTTCAATCGTCCTATCGGATATTTTATTAAAAATATTAAATATCCGCCGTAAACATTGATTTTTCCGTTGGTGTATTTTCGTGTTGTGTTGTCTGCATGGATTTTTCGGCGATATACAAAATTTAAAGATAATCCTGCCACTTCACCAGACAACAACATGATTTTTTCTTTCGTTTTTCCCCATCTGTCTCTTTAAATTTTTGATAATCCTCATGTTCAATTTGATCCAACAATTTGACGTATTTGTGATTTTTTCTGCGTAAATAACTAAATGGAAAGAAGTGAAAAAACGTATTCGTACAATAAGTGACTTGAGAAGTATTTATAGAATGCCGACAGTTGAAAAAGTAAATATGTGACAATCAAAAGCGTTTTAGGAATGAAATAATTGTAGCGAACAAAGTGAAAGAAAGGTATTCCAACTTGCTATGGGCTAGACGGAATTACAATAAAAAAAATTGGGAAAAACAAGTCAGTTTAATCTTCTCCACTGGAATCAAAATTATTTTCGCAACATTAGCGGTTAAATCGTTTAACAAACAGATTGCAATAATACTGTATATGTAACATCATTGTAAATCTGTATTCAACTAGTGTGTAAAGGGTAGAAGGTACATCCCTTTGATTCATCAGCACCCATTGTCGTCTAAAATTGAATATAAACTGGAAATTCACCATTGAAAGCAACAAGAGATCGTAATTATTGAGTCGTAATGGAATTTCCTTATCGTAACTTAGCGGTTGATTTAATTCAACTTAAAATTGTTATATTTCTAGTGAGAATTGGGATGTTTTCATTTTCATCATAATTAAATCAGAAATCTGACGGTTATTTCAGGAATTCAGTATTTTCTATGAAAACAAACAATTCGCAAAATATAAGATCGAATAAGATTGTTTACTAGAAAGGAAAAAGAAGAAACTTCTTTAAAACTTTATTTCTAATGCCAATTAACAAGTGGAAACAGAACAGAATAACAAAACTAGAAAAGCAAGAGTCTCGTATTTGGGTTTGCCAAGTTGTTCAACTGAAAAAACTGCCGATTCTACTGGTTGTGAGGAAAAAACAGTAGCTGTAAACTCTGTCGTCTAGCAATTATTAGCGAATTCCATTATATCAGCAAATCGACTCTGTCTTAATTATACGAGTTGGAATCGTGTTGAAATTTTACAATTTTCGCATTTTTTCCTGTTTTCCTTTTTGTTTTTTTTTTTTATATACAAACAGCAGTCTAACAATTAATTTAAATTGGAATTCTCTTTAATCGTGTTTTTTTTTTGTTTATTCTGATTATGGTAAATATTAACCAATGCTGCTGTAACAAACATTGGGGTTTATCAGGGAAAAAGAAAAATCAGTTGTGGTTGTGGTAATGTTGGTGGCGATGCTTGTAGTGGCGGTGACAGAACTTGATTGCTTTTCCATTATACACGAATAGAATCGAGAATTGAAATTGTGCCTATAGGACGTGTTAAAATCGAGCATTTTCATTTATTTAAGAAACATTTTCCCTTAAAAAAACCACCACTAAATGTTGATTTATTTCCTTTATTTAGTCACAAAATCGGTAGACAGATGCAGTCAATATTCACATGCACAACATGTACACGCTTTTAGCATGTGTTGTAAACATGTAGCATTATTGTTAAGTAAATGAAGGCTATATTGTGGTGTTGTAATGTGAACCAGTAAGCTTTTCATACAATAAATGTTGTCATTTGTATTAGGCTTTCAGTCACCCTATAGAAATAATAGCGGATATTAGTCTAGAATAAATAATAGGGTCAAATTATTGTTCTGCTCTGTTATTCTATTATTTCACCTACTGGCCAACAAATTTTCAACAACTCCGGGAATATTTCAACCCATTCATTATAATTATAACTGAAAGGACCACTGTTTGTTGAACAGTTCAAAGAATATTTAAGATCACTTTAGCAAAATTTAAACTTCGTAGCTCGTTTTGGAAATTTGTCAAAAAACGCAGGTTCTGACGATATTCCGATTTTTATAAATGATTCCGCAAGACGCGAGGATCTCAACAATCATTTTTCTTAATTTTATTCTAGAAAGATGGAAATGTTTTGCATTCACTCTCGAATATAATGGAGAAAAATGAAAAAAATCTATATTAAGAATCACCCACATTTCGATGAGCTACGAGGTTCAAATTCAGGAAACCACTCTATAAATTCAACTACCCTTGAATTGGTCACCCAGTGTATAAAAGTGGTGTTATATTAGAAACTAAAAATAAAAACCATGAAGTATCAAAAACTTAAAAGTTGTATTTAAAATTCTAGCAAGTCTGTCGCTAGAGGCTTTGCATATTTTGTAAAGCTTTCACGATATCGTTTATATTTGCTGGGACGAATGATAATAACAAAGACTTTAAAGAAGATTTACAAAATCATAAAAAAAGCACCGAATAAAGTAATTTAACCAGTGACTGTATAATTTGCGTTTGATTATTAATTAATTTCATAAAGAAAAATTAATGTAAAATGAGAATAGGGGAACAACAAGGTTACCCACGAATCGGGCCACTGATCTGAAAACATATGAAATTCTAGATGTTAAGTGCATCTGACAACTCCAAGTCAAGTTGCCAAGGGTAAGATCAACACATTAACGCTTGATGCTCAATGTTTATATTGGATTTGATGTAAGCCTGTCATGTTGTCATGTAAAATTTAAGAAGTAATGTATTTCTTTTTATCATAGCTAATGACGTTTTAGATAGTCACATTTATCATAGATTGATAAATTTGGAATTTGTAAATGTTACTATCAAATTCAAGAAGGTAGATAAATGTTTTAATTAATTTCTATTTGATAAAATCTTTATTGTATAAACAACAAATACACGTTACCACCGATATGTGAGAGTTATTCAATAATGAAACAGCCGAGGTAAAATAAAATAACAACTAGAACGCTTGAATCCATTAAAATGAGAAGCTTCATCAAAGAAATCTAATGTCTGAATAACAGCTAAACCCTTTGTGGCCGAGGCTTTCATTATGTTTTCACTTTGTTCTTTGAACATTTGCATATTTACGCTTTTTTCCACCTTTTTCTCTCTCGTATTCTTTAAAAAAGCCTATAGTAGATTAATCCAGATAGACAAAAGGAAATTGTGTAAAACCGGGATAAAAATCAAGATTTTGTTAAAGTTTTTCAAAAACAAAAAGCTATATGGCTTCAAAAGCTCGAGTTTTTTCGTTGTACCAACTATTGTAATGTTGTGGGTGAAATAATAATACCAAAGTAGGAGGAGGATTATAACTTTCAGTTAACATGTTTCTTGTTGAAAAGATCAAGTGGTGTAGATGTGTTACTATTTTCTAAATAATTCAGAAAATAATACGCTTACTTTAAGCCTTTCAGAATATGGTAGGGTACTTATTTAAGTGTATTGCTGCCACCTTTTCCAACTTAAACACCTGCTGAGGGATGAATAAATGGATGTTTTATGATAATGAAGACATGTCCGTTGTTCAAACTACGAAACGACGACCTTCTTCTATATTGTATACATACATATACATTGATATAGTCTGTCTTTTATTGAAGAATTGAATTTAGTGGAGTTGTCAATAGGATTTCCGGCTATTCAGTCAAATCAATAAGAACATTCTAAATATTTCACCCTGAAAACTCTGCATAAGGTAAACTATATTAGAGACATACAATATAGGTGAGAAACACTTGATTTCAGTCACCTTTACTTTTATAGAATTTGAGAAATAATCATACAATTCGGTCGTAATTTAAAATTATTCGGCAATTTATCAAAATTCATTACCAAACTAGTTACAAGCTATAGAAATAACCTGAATACAACGATTTCAATAAAAGACGCGTGGAAAAATCACAACAGACGTCACAGTATTGGTTTTGTGGAAAAATGATATATGATAGTATTGAATTTCCAGCATGTATTTCCTTTAGTTATACAAAACCGTTGAAGGTGAATATCCCAGGTATCAAATAATCATCAACAAAGAAACTCTAAACCGATACCACAACGAAATACTTTTTATATAGATTTTTTTTCCACCTGATTCACACTTGTAAATATTTGGAGATAAAGTCATCAAATTTATAATAAATTTGTAACGTTCTCAATTTTCCAAGAAAATTAACATCGAATTTTAAACGAGTTTTTCTTGGCGTACACGGCGGAAAAAAAAGTTGAAATTTGAAAGACATTCAATTTTAACCCATTAGTTCGACATCGTTTACGAAAAAACAAATACAATAAACTGAAATCTTCATTCAACAACATACAGTTTGTTGTTGAGGGAAATACGAATGGAACAAGTAAACAACAATTTTCCTCTTAAATCAACTTTTTAAAATACCCCACCTACAAACTGTTTATTACAAATAATTAGAAATTCTTGTAATTAAAATTTGTTCATTTAACGATACGAATTATTTATAATTGTAAAGATAGTACAAGTTAACATTGTTGTTAATCTTAAAATAAATACCTTCTATTTTCACTTATTTACCCCCACATTCTTGCTTTTATCTTGCAATTCTAAGTAACAATAGAACAAGGAACGGTAGCAATACAACCAGGTGTAATTATCTCAAGAATAAACATAAGGCTGTTTATCTTTTAACAATTTTCAAATATGTGATCATTTACAGATAAGCTCGAATTATAATACTGGAATATACACAAAGCTCAACAAAATAAAAAAAGTTAATCATATTTCTTTTGAGAGTAAATCTGGTTTCATGCGAGAAGAGAAGTGACATCAATTTTTGACAATTTCCTTCATGTTTTAATAAATAGATGGGAAATTTCCATCATACCATATGCCACTCTAAAACTAAATGACATTTTTAATTTAGATTAATGAAATTTTTCTAGTCATCTCCAATATTTCTTCTACGTCGTCAAACTCATTAAATCCACTATTTTTGTAAATCAATTTGTGGTAGAAACTAATTAAGCATAAGATAAATTCAAATAATTAAATAATAAATCAATTGAATTAAATGAACGGAATTAAACTTTCTTGTTTCTCATTAATTACATGTCGCCTAATAAACTAGGAGATAATCATTAGAGGAGAAATAGACTGAAAAAAAACTGTTTCCACCTTTGAGCGTATTTATCTTTCCAACTACAATGAAAACAAATAAATTGATGTTTATGTGTTGTGGGGGAGTCGAAAATAGCTCTATACTATACGGTAAATGGTGTTGTAAGATATGACGTTTCGTTAGTCGTTTTTTCCGATTAGCTGTTTCATTAGTATGAGATCATAAAATTTTCAACTATACTCTAGGAAAGAATCTTCAAATGGGGTAATCTAAAAGGAGAATTTTTTAAACTATCATTAAGGTCGAGGAATCAACGATTGATGTATCAATTTAGAATTATACGTTTGTTATGAGGGTTTTTTATGGAATGGGTGTTTACAGTATTCCCAATACGGTTCGATAGAATTGTAGTTTCATTGGTACAAGTCTAGAGCAACATCTGGCCAACGGTCACTAGAATTCTCAAGAACGCTCTCCATCTCAGACTACAATAGATCAACAACAAACCATCATATTTAAGAAATTGTAAAATCCGCTTACATCGTTGTAGTCATAAATAAGAAGAGTTTTTAATCGAAATTCAAGACAAGTCTTGAAATTATAAAAAATTAGGTCTCTATAGAGTTAGGGTGTTATTAAAGGTCGCAATTTAATGTTAATAGAGAAATTGAATTTCAATTTTCGTAAACTAATTCGGCCGCTACTACTGTTAAAACTCTATTACTAGAAGTCCAAAAGTGTGAAGCCATTTCCACAAATCCATCCTAGCATCTATAATTTCTTACTGACTATAATGTATCAAATATCAAGGGTCGTATAATACCAATCATATGGTTCGATGAACAGAGAGGTTATTATTTTAGGTCTCGACAGATATACACTCACGATATGTATCACAAAAATAATCGCCAAATACTAGTCCTTCATCCCCTTAAAGTTTACTGTTATTACTATTATTACCGTCCGTACCCTTCTTGCCGCCATTGATGTTGATACTTATCAAATTTGACTTGTAAACGTTGAACAATCACCATTTTTAATGTCACAACCAGTTATAATGGCTGGTTGCTTTCGTTTTCAAGTCAATAATAAAGTTACGATAGAGCCGAGTTGTGCGATACTTTATCATCAATAAGAAAAGGGGGAAAATTGTTAATTTTTCTTCGTCCACTGAAATTCGTCTTTATAAAAAACATAAAATCTAAGATTGAAATTCCATCTATTCGATCATCAGGTAGAAAAACCTGTCTTACCAGTGGGTGTATATCAACCACTCTATAATCTTTATCATGATCTGTATTTATTTATTTATTTTTATTTTTCTATATACCAGATTTAAAGTCAAACTAGAATATTTAAGACAAAATATCGGTTTACAGATATGAATCTAAGATGGTTGAAGTTTATTGATTCCGGCATTGCTATTCAATATTGACCTGAGCTTAAGTTGTTTTGGAGGGCCTGATAATGTGTTTACTTGAGCAGAAAGCTTCTCTGTTTTACACAGATAAACCGCCCTGTTGAACGATGATTTTCATTAAGGTTATATTTAGATAGCAATTCACAAATACTTGACAAAATTTACACTTTATACGAGATATCTGTAGATAAACTCACAATCAGAAAAAATGCGGTTATTCTTAGAGTTTTATAAAGAATTTAAGAAACTACCATCAAAAATAAAGTATTTAATAAGAGATATAGTCTCATTGTGAGAGATCATAGGGTGTCTTTTTTATTCTATTTCCTCAATTTTCCACTGACTGTGTCGAGTATATCAATTAATTAACAATAGAATAGAATCCGACTATAATGCTCCCTAAAAGATTTACGGATTGAAGCCAATTTAGACATGTCAGTTTCTTTATCCCGTCCTAGACAATTCTTAAGTCTTGCGCCAGGTAGGTATCGTCAAAATCGACAGACATCACTCGATAACATCTCAACTTGTATAGAAGAGAACGTTCGAGGTAATGGAAGATGAAAAAAAATCCGTTCCCCAGCTGACAGTCGTGATAATTGGCCTGAACTATAATAATGATAACAATAATAATAATGAAACGATCCAGAAGCCGACGAATCACACTAAAGAGAAATAATAAAAGAAGGAAAAAAATAAAAACAAACCGGTGTTTATACGCAACAGATGTTGTAGGGTGTGATAAACAGAACACCGTATTCTTTACCTGGTTTTTATCGAAAAATCCACAATACATACATAAAGATAAAAAGATTTAACAACCCCTTTCCAACTTCTCAATCTTATACCTGCAATTAACATGCAAATTTAATTCAATTCTATTAAGAATCTAATTTATTTTCGATTTACTCAACCAAAAGGAACTAACAATGGTAAATGGGTTTGCAATGTAACTGAGATGATCGAGGAAAGGACCCACCAAATACGAATGCAGCAAGAGTTGAATATTTAAATTTTTAATATTGCAGGTTACCAACGGGATTCTTCTCTGCTTTTCTTTTTTTTTGTTGGACAAATTTGAATTCACAACAAGCCCGCACTTTACGTATACCCCTTTTGTCTATCATTTAAAATCATTTAACGTTTAAAGCACGTCTAGTGCACGACATCTGCCTTTTATAGCTTTTTTCTCGTGCTATAATTATCATCAGGTGGACTAAAATTGACGATTTCATTACAAACTTAAAAACACACAAATTCTTGGTCTACAACGAAAAATCGACTGTAGACTCTAATCACTTTCACTTGTTTATTGTAGAAGGAAGGTAATATTAAAAGCTCATCTTTCGACCTTTAGTCATCAGTATTATTATCATCATCATTATCCACAACCCATCACCCATCATCATTCAATTCTTTACTCAGTAGGTGTGTAACAATCTAAACCATAAATATGTCTTACTATCTACCAAATTAGAAAATAATGACATTATTATACCCCCTCTACACCCTCTGAGCGCCATTAATAGTGCTACTATCCCTACTATTTCAGGCGTTTGTATAATTTGATTGGTTAACAATTCAGGAAAAAATAGAAGGGGGACAGTTATTGTACATAGCAGCTGTTGGAGTCCCTTCCTCTTTACCCGAAGAAAAGAAGAGAGAGACTGATGGTACTGCTGTTTATTTCTACTCTTCCACTTTCAGTCTATTTTGAAACGTTGTAACAGTGAGGATGTCTCGTTATTTACCTGGAACGTTGGTGTTATAAATAAAATTTCAACGATATAATAGAAAAACTAAATGTGGGATTGTTCTTTCTGTTTTGGCAATAAAATTCGAGTGAAAAAATATGTTATGATAAAATTTCAAGTGCTATTGTTTGGGAGAAAATGAAATATTGTTTAATAACAAATATAACCAACACATAATCGCCACAAGGTAATAATAAAACGATAAATTACCTATAGAAATATAATGAATTATTAAAACAATGATAGGAGAAATTTATAGAAACCATAAACTTGTTTAATTTAGAAAATTAAAGTCAATATAAACTAAATACGAGTTAAATTCGGGAAAACTGTTTATGTATTCTGTATATGTGTTGACGAAAAATTATTCCCTTAATAAATATCTGCTGGCAACGGCTTGCAATTAAATTGTTTATAAATTTACGTAAATGTCTACATGGATATTAGAACTAGAATCGATCCTTTCAACATAACCCCTCATATTAATCATTATTTATGCGTTACAATGGCAAACTTTTGGAATCATTCGTTAGTAATTTTAGACGGAAATTCGGCTATTTTTCTTGTTGGATAACGAGGGAATATTAGCGTACAAACCACAATCATCCTTAAAATTTACTTAAAATATTACAATTTTAAGATTGAAATTCAAATCTAAGACACTCATCGAAAAAGCGGCCTGATAATGAACGGAAATTTGTTGAAATTCACGAACTAAAACGCCTAAAAGAGATCATCTTTATTCAACGATTTCTCCCTTATTTTACACTGTAAAATAAAGCGTCATGAGTCGTTGTAAAGAGCATTTCAAGCTAAAATAGAATTCAATTTTTCAGGAAATTTTTATGAACATTTTGAGTTAGAGACAATAATACAGGGTGTCTAAAGAGGAAGATTTTTTCGTTATTTATAAATAATAGAATAAAATTAAGTAACTTTAGCATATGTAAATATAATAAATCAAAGACAACCCTTAATGTTTCGGATAAAATTGGTAAAAGCGAGTGCTTACAAGGGATTTGTATAAAACATATAAAAACCTACCCAGATGTTAAAAATTTCGGTTCTCTTTTGGTTATTTGCAATTGCTAATATAATTTAATTATAGTCATTTCTTTGGAAAAGCTACCCTAGTTTATTATAATTTCTAACCCTAAAACATTAATTTTTCGAATAAAATAATCAAAACAGTAAAAGAAATACTTACTTGAACAAATCATTCACAAATTGTTAAAAGTCAACTACATAATGCAATGAACAAAGCAAGACTGACATTAATCAAATTTGGAATTGTAAAGTTAGAATTTTAGGGGAATTTGGTTATACCAACTTAATTTTTTGAATAGAGCGCAATTGAGAATGTTCAATTTAACTAATAGAAACGAATTATCAAATGTATCTTGCCAACAGAATTCAAGAAAAGCTTTAAATTAAAAATTCAAACCTTAAAAGAATTCAATCCCCAATAAAACAAAATTGATGCAAACAGCTATACATAATAATATTGTTGGAATGTTATTTATCAAATGAAGTAGCGGAAAGACGAATTACTTAAATGCAAATATCATGTCAGATTGATAGAGGTTGAGATCCAAATATTAAAGGTGCAAATCGAATACGTATCGACCCAAAGAATCCATTGTTTGCCATTATAATATTCAATATTTCGTTGATAAATCACCCTCAACGAATACATCATACAATAATGAAAATGAAAGTATTACACTACACTATTGTTGGATTAAAAGGGCGGATATTCACCCTCAACAATAAATTTTTCCATATTTTTTTATTACTGAAGGACTAAATATAAGAGTCAATAAAGTTGATTGATATTATTAACAAAGATTGCTAACCTAATGTAGAATCTTTTAGTTAAATCAAAGCGAAAGCGGTAAATTTCTTTTTTATAAAAAGCCTATTTGAAAAAATTCCATTATTTTCAAATCAATTTAGATTTTGTTTATTATACAACTTGTTATAGAATAATAACAAGTGTACAGACGAAGAAAATTTACCTTCACCAAATTTAAATTCTATTCATACGAAAAAGGAGCTTGTCTAAAAAAACAGACAGTAATTTATGATTTAATCACGCCCCACATATATTTTCTTCCTGTATCACCCCACAGGAGATTTTATTAAGAAAATCTGTGATCGATACGGTTAAGTTCGACATCTTTTGGATAGGAATTTTTCAATTTTCTGTTCTCATACATGTACGAAAAGTCATTCGAAACTGTATATTCTATTTTGGACAATAATCTTGTTTTTTATTGTTGTTAGTGGCATTGACTATAAAATTGTAGGGTTATAAATGAATTGTAATAAAGAATAGTTTTATATGGCTGTAGTAAGCTTGCAACGTCGTCCTAAAACTTTCAAAATTTCATTGAAAATATAAATGGAACCCATAAATTCCGACCGCACTATATTTTAGTAGATTCGAGTTTTTATAAAATTTTTGTAACGAATTTTATTTGAGAATTAACAAGTACTGATAAGTTGAAGAAATAAAAATAATAATCGGATTAAAATTCGAAAATTACAAATCCATCTTAACTGTTGGAATCTGATTTGTGAAACTTCAACAGAACGCTTACTCACTATATCGATTAATCGACGGATTTCTTTGTTTTTTTTTTATGGTTATAGAATACTGATAAATTTGATAAGGTGATAAGGTATTTATTTCGATTTATATGATTTTGCTATTGTTCCAGTTGAGTGCGTGTGGGCCGAGGTGTGGTATATGGACAAGTCTAGTAGAACAGAGAATAGTGAAGATTCATCAAATAGTTTTGACGTTATGTGGATGATTGAAACGGCAACTGAATGTGATTGTCCTGGGCCACCCCCAGAATTTATGTTACCGCCACCACCACGGCCACCGATTTTACAACCATCATCTGATGCAATTTACTGCACAGATGATCCTTTACCTATTGAAACCTGTGATGCTCTACCGGTAATTCAATTATTTATTTAATTATTCACTATTGTAATTCAATGAATCATAACGGATATTTCATCATTTAGAAATAGTTTAGATTGATAATAAATGTAGGTATTGAAAGGAATGCTGGACAAACTATTTTTTTGTTAAAGCCTTATTTTTCTATTATCATCATTAAAAATTAACTATATCTAATCAAATGAGGAATGTAATTGTATAAATTCTGACATACTTGCGGATATTTTCGAAAGTATTCACGGAATTTCTCTACATATCTATTTTATTGCATTAAATTATATGAAACCTCAAAGTTTGCTTGTAATTTAGGGCAATAGATCTATAATTTATTGATTTTCAATATCTGAAGCGATACAAAATTTACATTAACTTTCAACGAGACGTACCAGAGGTATGCCTAATAATGAAGCCGTAATTTATGTAACAATAATTAAATTTTTTAATTGTAAAACGCAATAAACAGAACATCGTGCGTTATATTTGAATGATTGTTAATTAGAAATGTACGGTTATAAGTTAGTTTAGTTGTAAACAATCGACCTATTCTTATAATTTCATTTTATTGCCTATAACCGTTCAGAATAATAACTTTGAACATGATCCTATTTCATCCTTAACAATATATTTACAATCGTTAGTTAATATTTAAAGTAACCGAATTTCCCATGGGACTTTACCGCAGCACTACATATGTAAATTTAACGATTTTAAAAGGATCAAACATGATAGCCTTTATGTTATAGAGTGGTAACTACAAATGCTTTTCATTTCCCATCCAATTTGGTGGATTGAACAATATCGTTCATTTAACATTATGCCTCGCTATACGTCCATATACACAGATATTTTAACATGAAAACATAGATAATTTTATATACACAGGTTCATTTATAAACCAGTTGTGCATGCTGGCTAATAAAATGACAATATCCCAAAGGAATTTGAATAAATAATATCCAAAAATCCATCATTCCACTACCCAAACAACGATGTAAATCAAATATTAGTATTGGAATATTTCTTTTAAATCTTTTGAAAATTTGCTGCTATACATCGACAATTTAATTTTGCATAAGATTTATGGAAATATTAATTATTCACCCCCTGTAAAATTGTAGTCTTCAAGTGTTCTCTTTATTGATTACGTTAACGTTCCAAACATAAACATCATCGTTCATTTTACTCTCAATTTTCTATATTAATTAACAACTAGATTTAATCAAATCAAATATAATTGGTGATTTAATAGAAAAATTGTTTTCTAATTGCAAATTAAATTGAAATAATTAGTGTAAAAATGGATAATTAAAATATTAGGAGTGATATATTTAAATTTGCCCTACCATCTATTCATTAGTAAGCAACATAACACAATTTCTGGCCGTAAATCATCAATGAAAATTAATTGCATTTCATTCTGTTATCAAATCATACACAAATCATTGTTAGAACGTATCGGTTACAAAGCAATATCGATTTCTCTAATTACAAATGAAGTCTTATCAAAAATTGATAACAGTTTAATTTGCTAATTGATTTATTAATTAAAATAATATTTATACGATTATAAATAAGTAAACAAAATTAATTTATCTATGTAATTGTGAAATTTATAAGTTGATACATTGCCAAGTAACAAGTAATTAACTTACTATGAGAAAGTTATTTATTCAACGGTTGTAGTTAAGTATCTCATGGGTATAACGTGTTTATTATTGTTATTGATTCAATAAGGAAATTAATAAATATTGGATAATCAACACCAAAACAACCTTTCACAAATAGAAATCATGAAACCAATTAGAGGTTTGTTAATAATTATTTGCCAGCTCTATCGGATTTTAATTTAATATTACAGTTAATAATTTGATCAACATATTAGACTGGTTTTAATAAAATCAACTTTACCAAATATTAAACTTGGATTTCCAACTATTTATAAATTGATTACAATTTAGTTTACCAAACTCTTACATATCAATTAAAATATAGTCATCTAAATATTCCTAGTACTTATTCATAACAGGGGAATTTGAAAAATAATTCAAAGATTATCCCAAAAAATCACCTAAAAGTCGTAATTTTCGCCAACCGAATATTCATATGAACCGAACAATAGAACAGAATAATTAGGATTTCCCTAAAAATTGTTTTATTTTAAGTTCTTCATCTCTCGATGCTAGAAAAGCGGAAAACTTACTCCAAAATTGCTATTCAAGCACAGTAGTAAAAAACCAAAGAAAACAATTTTTAAGGATTTAGTTATTTATTTCACCAATTTCCCAATGAACTACGAAGCTATAATTTTGCCAGACTATCCTACAAATATTTCTTAAAACGTCCAGTAATCAGAAAAACTATAAGAATTTAGGGTGATTCTAGCTGCATAATAGCAGAAAATATCATGCTTGCTTCTTTTCTGTTTCTACTGACAACACCTCACCAAGATAGTCATTTTTATAACGAGTCTAGTTGTATTCTCTTGTAGAATAGGCACGCAATCCGCTACTAAAAAAAAAACCTTTGTACACCTCTAACGCACAAAAAACTGCGAAAACAGCTTAAAATACAATCGGATTCTCCTGAAGAAATACAGGAAAGAAACATCTGACCTGGATTGTTTTCGACTCTTAAAAGACTCATTTAAAATTTATACGGCATGATAACGGACGAACGAAAATACCACCCCCATGATGGATAAAAAGTTCAAGTCATGTGTTTTTGTTTGATTTTCACATAACTTTTAACTATTGTACAATAGAAGGAAATTGTAGAATAAAAATTCATAGAAGCATTGTTAAGACAAGGGAAAATATGACAGCTATGCGAATTGAACGTGTCAGTAGACGGTGAATTTTTCGCATTAAAAGACTATTTTACAAGGCGCCTAGGAGATGAGGATGGTTAATTATTGATAGAGGAAATAGATAAATAATCAACAAATGTACAGTTTCAGTAAAAATTTATAGGACTTTTGTAAACTTCGACGGGTATTTTTGGCAATTTCCATCACTATCTAATAACATAAATTAAGAATTATAGCCGGTCTCTAATACGCTATCGTTTCATTCAATCAACTAATTAGTAGTTTACATGTTCGATAATCGTTTATATGACCAATTAATCAAATAACTAAAACTTAACCATCTCAACAAATTATTAATTATATTTGACAACACTTATAGATTAGAGATAAGAAATTTAATAATGGATGATAAAGTTAATTAAAATGTCATGTGTTAATCATCTGTTAACTATCCACTTATTATAAAACGAAACATTAGATTTTTATTTTGTTTTTGTGTTGGTAATAAAATTTATGATTCTGTTGGCTTTGTTTTCAGCTAATCGACGCAAGCTACCGCAGTAGTCCATCATTCCAGACATCGGCTGTGATAGTGCTGTGTTCTGTACTTGTATTTGTTTTCATAGGCGTCATATTAGTATGGAAGTAAGTACTATTGTTCAATTAAATCGAATCAATTCAACTTTATTAATTACCTTGGAAATCATTAATTAGAAATTCCTATATTTCTAACGAAAGTTTTTCGTTTTATTCTTATTTTTCTTCATGTTTATCACTTGAAAACGTATATTTAAGTGAGATAAATTCTCGTGAGAAACAGCACCATGCGTCTAAAATAAATTTAAGACCGGTGGTGGTTCTGCGATGCTTGTTCTTTCCGTTCATTTCTGTCTGTGTTGCTTGTCTCTTTATTCTTTCAAAGTAAATCTATAGGAATGTAAGTTGTTGAAGAATTCAATTTGAATAGATTGCTTTAGTGACTTTGTTTAAAAAAGCTGCTTATCATTTTTCTTCTCTTTTTTTTGGTATTCCTCATTCGATACGAGTTGGTTGAATTTGACAAATATCACTTTGTTTATTCACTTCGTCTGTGATCTGTTATTGTGTTCATTTGGAATGATAGACAAGTACCAGTATGAAATAATGGTGTTTGTTAACCCTTTTTGTTCCACATGTGAGTCTCCATTGTTTTCAATGATATAAATACATAAAGATTTATGATGAGTCATTTTATTATCGCTTTTTTTGCCCCTTCTCATCGTATTCATCGTTTTAATCGGCACGATTTTTATTTATTTTTTAATTGAAAATAAAAGTAAATTAACGTTACTGAATTTGTAATATTGTCCTCTTGTCAAATCACTAAACTATCATAACTTACACATAATAGTAGTTGTTTGAAACACCTGCAATCTTAACACACCAACATTAAACAAACCATTCTTCAGTTGATATTACCGGATAAATGGAACGTAATACAGAACAATATTAGCTAACAAAAGCAACTCGTTCTTCATCATAACGTTCAGTGACTGTCATTGAAATGGGTCTCTTGAATACAACAGGAGTCTCTACAAACATTCACGGTGATCATAACAAAATCCACCATTTAGAACTGTGAATATTAATAATGATTTAACCGGATATACGGCTGTTATTAAGCACTGTTATTAAAATTAATAAAATTTTTTCAAAGCTATTAAAATTGCTGGTGCATCATAATGATTTTAATCAATGTTGAAAATGTCAGATTATATTCTCTCAATTGTACGAGACATCCTTTAGTTGGTTGTATTATCACATCCTTCAGGATCTAGGATTACTTTTGAAGTATGTGGTATATGAAGACTTCTCCATGTCGGTAATGCGATATTCGCATTTTTGATGAGAAACTAGAATATGCACTATCTTTGGATAAAATTCGATTTAAGATCCTATATTTTAAAAGGATATTGTCTTAGTTTCTCTTTATTTTTTCGTCAGACAATAAATGGGAAAAAATACTTGTTATTGATTCGCTTGTTCTAATTTAGATATAGATGTGTTTTCGGTTGTGTGAATTCGAACATAGCGACATCCGGGGTCAGTCTAGTGTAAACAATAGTGAAATTTCAATTTTCAAAAGAATATCTCTATTGCATTCAAAATAAAATTTCTACGAGATTGATCGCACGTTCTAAATATGTGTTTAGTTAAATTTTTTCGCCAATAGAAAATCTAAACTTTTATTTTTCTTTGTAGACATAAAAGAAAAGTACAAAATTTCCTACCATGTAAAACTTCACCTCAAAATTGTGACAGTGCATCTGCTCCAGCTGCCATTTATGAAGATCTCCACGATGTCATTCCACGTACTACACCATCTCATCACCATTCTACAAGTGGACATATTGTAGTGCCATCAATAGAGGTATGCCGTTGTGTTGAGACTTTTTTTAGTGCTTGTTCAAAATTAGTTAATCACCTCTTGAGGAGCAAAAATAGAAACATGTTTTCAAAATTCCACTTTACTATAAATAACAAGTAACAATAGTTTTGAAAGAATTCTTCAAATTATTCTTTTTCAACAGCTGGAACCATTAGTTGTCCCACATAAAGAAGACTCTAAGAGATAGTGGCTATTTTTTAAAATCCAAATTCAAGTAAGATAAAAATGAACACATGATAGAGATATAATTGAAATTTGTGATGTTGCTGAATTTTGTCCGAGCTTTAAAACTTTTAACTAACTTGAATTTTGTAAAAATTTAATGTACAGCTTAATCGCTATCTGTATTGTTTAGTTAACAAATTCAGATTTGATTATCGTTGTTTTTTTTTTAAATTTTCTTTATGTTATTGTGTTTTACAGATGATCGATGTTAAAAACAACATCCACTACCCTAGCGGCTATCCAATCTCACAACATCCTCCAGTTTTCTTATGTTCATCCCCCGGTCCAGATCCATATTGTTCTCAAGATCTTTATAATCCGGTTTATGAGGAATTAAGTGATGCTGAAAGTGAACTGACACCGACACCGTTGAGTGAAGATGAATTTGCCGAAGATGAACTGAGTTTAGGTGGTGAAATTACTCACCATAATAATTCTCTAGATATGCCACCACCACCATATCGTCATCATACACAACCACGTCGTAGTAATAATAATCCACGTTTTCGTCGTCCACATGAACCATTACCACCAATACCAGGTAGTACGAAACGGCAACGTAGTTTAGACCATCGTCGACAGGAATTTCATGAAGGAATGTTATTAGATGCATTACTTCAACTTTATCCACGTGTTGGAAGTATTGAACCACCAAATAATAATCGACGACAAATTCCTAGTATAACACAACGGTTACAATGTTTATCACCAACACCAGGACCGTATGAAACTGTGCCTGTTCTAGGACATTTAGCTACATTTAGACCAGTACCGAAACCCTATTCACAAGATTCAGCATTTGGATCAGATTCCGGTTATAGTAATCATACGAGCGGAACTAGAGGATCGAGTCGGGGTCGTAGGGATCCTAGACGATTATCCCAACTGAGTGCTGATTTAACTTTAACGTAAACAATTTAAAAATTAAATTATTAGTTTCAAAGTCTTTTGTGCGATTGTGGAAGTTTGTGTGAGTGTTGATGTTTCATCTTTTCCAAGATAATCGGAACTTTATCTATAATTAGTTGAAATATTGTATAGTGCAATGGAACCTTTTCAATAAAAAAATGGGCACTAGTTTTAGATAAATTTGATATTTCCAATAGCACTCTAAAACGGCTCTAAATAGCACATTCATTCTACTGGAATTTGCAAGAAGAAAGGAAATCATAGAGCTTGAATTTTCTTTACATATCATTGATTTCAATTCATCATTCCAATTTTAATTAATTATTGCAGTTTTTATTGTAATTTGTTGGACAAGTTTGCTATACAATCTTCATAATCATTTTGTTCAAACCAAAGTACTTATCATTAGTTAATCATTTCGTTTATCCCTAATTTCTCGTTTGTATAGTGTACATTTTCGTTTTTATTTTAATTTATTTTTGTAAATATCTATGTACTATAGTTTATTAGCAAATCATCAAACACTGAATTTCTACTATTTTTACCATAATTGAACCATCAATAGAGTATGTCTCAGAAATAGTTTTAGATTTAAAAAATAGAGCAAAATATAGCCAATTTCTACTACAATCAATTCTTTCAGTGTTTGAACACTTACTAGTCAAATTATTAAAACAATTACATTAATAAAATATTCAAAAATCAACATTTTATTGGAAATTATTTGTTAAAAACAATTGTGATTTTTAATTTCAGTCGCATTATTATTTTTGTTATTGTTTTCATTTAGGTGGTATTAAATATTTAAAATTAAACAATGTGTTTTCATTTAAATCTTATCTTTTTTTAAAAAATTTTAATTGTTAAAATTCCGGCACATCTAATTCAAAAACAAATAACATTTATTACTTGACCTGTCATTGAGGGTCTTTAAATGTGTTTTAAAAGTGGACCAACTGTAATTTTGATTATTGTAAAGACCACAGTAATTCCCAACAGGAAGTACGATGAATTCACAGCGAGTGGTGAAATTAATAGTGTTTATCTAACGTTAGTATTTTGGTGAACCCATGCATAGATATACCCTACATTCTCTACTTGTAACAATTACTTTTACGATTAATTATGAAATACAGATCAAACAATAGCCAAAAGACACCACTATTCTATTAGAGGATACAATTTTAATAAAATAATAAGGATTAAAAGAGTATAAAGATGAGAAATTGATTTGTGCACCAAATCTGTACAAACTGTTGTTAAAGTTTAAAAACAGGAACAATTGTATAGTCGTTTAATCAAAAATCCACAAAATCTAATCAACGATTATCATAATTAAGCTCAACTTTGGTATTTATTCTTTTATTTATCTTTTTGTTAGGTTTAAATTATAAATAATTAGTCATTCAAATCAATTTTGTATCCTGGAGTTCAAATCCAAAATCAAAGAATGCCCCTTAAGTAGCGCACTTATATCGCAAGAATTCTAATAATTAAGCAGTAAAGGTATGCTTATTTTTAAAATTAAATAAGATTTATTGTAAATGTATAAAATGTATGTGAACGTATATATTTCCACAAACTGATACTTCTTCAGCTCATTCAAAATTATAGCTAGAGCTTAAAAAATGAAATGTGAAGCCTTAATTTGCCTTTAAAACTACAGTCTGTAACGATAAGTATCAACATAACAATTAGCCAAAATATTGACGGTAAAGGGGTGTTGAACTAAAAGTAAATAGTTTATGGGAAGTTCTATTATTTGGAGAGTAATTTGTAAAATATTTAAAGAATTTGTAGGATAGTTGGAGATCATTTTAGTAAAATTTGGAGCTCGTGGCTCATTTGAATGCTGATCAAAATACTGTGGGAAAAATGGAAAATATATATTGGGTGCCTCTTCGAGTAATTCTGAGTCATTTGACATGCTTGTTTTCAAAAATTGCAACAATACCTGAAATGAGCATTTTTCGATCAAGTTTCCGATGAGTTACGAGGTTCAAATTTTAGTGAAATGTCATTTAGATAACTCACAATCAGTAGAAAACGTATGCATTCAATTCTAAAATTCTGTTTTCATATTGTTTGAATCATAGATAAGTAACATCAAAGTTCCTTCAAACAATGAGCTTTTATATGCTCTCCCGATCTAATGATGGAAAACATACTTTAAGGATTTTCTAATCTTAATCGTTATATGTGTGTAGTTGATTGGTGAAAAATTCCGACATAAAACGGTTTTTCGAATTTTACTAAAATGTTTCCTGACGTCTACCTTAAAATCGTTAAACTATTTTACAAAAAACTAAGAACGTCAAAAGTGAAAATTTTCAGCTTATAAGAGTTACTCGTTCTTGAATTTTAAACGACAAAATAAATAGACGTACTAACAAGGAAACATTCCCAGGTGCCCCTCTCTGATTTTCATGGTATTTGGATATGTTATTCTCCATCGAATTCTAAGCGATGCATGTTTTTTTTATCGGCGGAAAAACATATCTAGGGGGTGAAATCGCCACTCAAAGTTTAGGCTCAAACGGGGTACTTTTTAAGTTTCACATACTTCCCGTTAAAATACTGAAACGGGACAAGCTGCATTATTCTCAGGGTGAAAAATAATGTAGAAGTCAATGTTTGCATATAGAAATGTTAATTAAGGTAGAAGTTATAAGGGTTGAAAGTAAGAAAATTGCTATAAGTCAAAAACTATTCATCGTATTTTGACGAAACTAATGTCATTCGATAGAAGATAAAAAAGTAGGAGAAACCTGTTTTTGGATTTTTTCGAAATATTACATTTGGGGGTAACCACCCGTCAAGCATATCCAAACGTATCTGAAAAAAAAAATTCACTATTCTTATTATTTTTATGTTTCAATTCATAAATAGTCCTTTTTATCAATTTTCAGTAGTTGGGGCACCAAATAGTATTATTTTCTTTTTTGTTACCTACGCTTTTATTTTCATGCTGAACGTTATTTTTTATACGAGTATAGATACTACAATAATTATTATTGTATTATAACTTTCGAATATTTTCTTTTCTAGAATTATTCTAAAACTTATTTGTTATCACTATCAAAGTTCAATTATTTATATTTTTAATGTCAATTCACCCCCTAAAGACTTTTTCCATAAAAGTCGTGAAAGTTATATTTTTCAACAATAATTGATTTTGTGCAAGTACAATGGCTAGTATTTGTTTTATAAAAATTTAGCAAATTTCAACCCTTATGTCTGTTGTACTATTTATTTATTTATTATAATTCTAAGGGCATTTTGCGTCACATTTTTCTCAATAACAAAATAATATCATCCCCTAATATATTATAAAATTTGACTAATTTCAGTGTATTTCTTTCGCATCGTATAAGTTATTTGCTTATTGCAAGGTAATTTAATTAAACCTTATTAAACCTTAGAAAACATATATCGCAAAATAATAATTATTTTAGTATTTAAATTCTTATAAATAAAAATGCCCAATATGAAAATTGAATAGGTATGCAATATATGAAGAAAATAGTATTGTAATGTGCCCCAACTGTTGAAAAATTGATGGAAAAGCACTATTTATGAATTAAAAACATAAAGATAATAAGAATAGTGAAGTTTTTTTTATGATCCATTCAAATAAGGATGAAGGGTGGTTACCCCCTAATCGTAATTTTTCGAAAAAATACAAAAACAGGTTTCTTCTACTTTTTTGTCTTCTATCAAATGACATTAGTTTCATCAAAATCCGATGAATAGTCTTTTACGTATAGCAATTTTCTTACTTTCAACCCTTATAACTTCTACCCTAATTAACATTTCTATCTGCAAACAATGGACTTCTACATTATTTTTAACTCTGAGAATAATGTTGTTTGCCCTGTTTGAATTTTTTAACTGGAAGTATGCGAAACTTAAAAAGTACCCCGTTTGAGCCTAAACTTTGAGTGGCGATTTCACCCCCTAGATATGTTTTTCCGCCGATAAAAAAAACATGCATCTCTTAGAATTCGATGGAGAATAACATATCATAATTTCATTAAAGCGGGGGGGACACCTGGGAATGTTTCCTTGTAAGAGAATATACCGTTGTTTGTAACATAATTTTGTATTCAATAAAAATTATAATGCGTTGTATTTTTTGAAATATAAATCCAAAATTTGATAAGCCTAAAAATATACGACTGTTTCCAACGCTAATACCATTCAGATAGAACAGAAAATTTGACATGCATTGTTGTCTCAAATAAAGATTACATTGCCATTTTTGTTAATTATCAAAATAATATAAACAAGATGAAAGAATTATTCATGGGTTTAAATTGTATTAACATGTACAATAAATGGTAGAAAAAAGGTACTATAAAAAAGATAATTTCATTACCAGACAATAATTTCTATGAAAAAATTATTTATATAAAATTAAACTGTAACTATAATATAAAATACGTTATGAAATAATCTCAGTAAATTAACTATATATTTATCAGATTGATCATGTGAATGAAAATAAATAAGAATGCGGTTTTAATAGAGATAATGAGATGAACTATGAAACGCTAATTTAATAATTTATTATTACAGGTTTACTTATGCTCGGTTTTTATTTGTTTAAAAATCGAATATTTACAGAAGATTAAATATTTTCCAGCTAGGCTATTATTCTTTAAATCCTACAACAATTGTATGGTATATAAACTGTCATAAAGCATTTACAATAATTCTAAAATGAAAACTGTCATGTCATATATGATTTCAAAATTACAAAAATAAGAAATGATAACAGTTTGAACTTCTGATAATACTTTACTCAAAGAAATTTCGAGGTAAAGGCATATTTAGAAATACGATAACTATGCCGACAGTTTCATTAGCAACAAATATTTCTAAATTAAAAAATAATAATTTTGAATAATTACTTCTATGTTTAATAAGTGATAATTTGATAAAATTAAATACGGTATGTAACTTTCAAATAAATATTTATTAATATTTATATGCAATTGCAAATTTTAAATTGTCGAATTATTCAAGCGAAATATATTGTGTTTTGAATTTGAAATGGTTTATTATCTGTTTTAAAGAATTATATTATGCCTGATTTTCAAAACGAAAACAATTGCAATGCTTATGTGATAAATTATTGGTAATTTTTTTAATTGCTTTAAAGATGACACAATTTGTTGGGGAAAAAAGTAAAAAACAGGAAACCGGCAAAGAATGGTTTCAAATAATTGTAATCCTAACAGGTGAGTTACCGCTATATTTTTAACCACTTAATTGAATATAAATTTATTCTAGCAAGTTTACCAGCCCTATCTGGGGGTATGTTATTTGCTTGGTCGTCACCATCAATTCCTAGAATTGTTGCTGATAAAGAAAACTATGATATCACTTTAGATGAAGCTTCATATTTTACTGTAATACCACCAATTGGAGCAGTACTATCATGTTTAATTTTTAGCAAGACTATTGATATTTTTGGACGAAAATTATCAGTTATTTTCATCGTAGTACCGTATATAATTGCTTGGACTTTAACAGCAATTGCTAAGAGTGTTTACATATTTTATATTGCCCGATTTTGTGCTGGAATTGGTGATGCTTGTATGTTTTCAGCATTACCTACGTATATTGGTGAAGTTGCAACACCAAAAGTTAGAGGCATATGGGGTAATTCAATGACATTTTGTATATATTTTGGACAATTTTTAATCAATGTAATTGGAAGTTATTTGAACATTAGGACAACAGCTTATATCAATATTGCCATACCTATTGTTTTTATTTCAATTTTCGTTTTTATGCCAGAATCGCCATACTATCTTTTAATGAAGAATAGAAATGAGGAAGCTAAGCAAACAATACAAAGATTGCTTAGAAAGGAAGACGTTGATGTTGAATTAAAAAAATTAAGAGCTGATGTTGATCGACAAATGTCCGAATCAGGTACATGGAAAGATCTGTTTTTTATTTCCAGTAATCGTAAAGCTTTATATGCTGGAATATTTCTACGTACTTCACAACAATTAGGTGGAATTTCTAGTTTTGTTGTATACACACAATATATTTTCCTTAAATCTGGTGGTAATTTGTCAGCAGCAACTTCAGCAATGATCTTTACAGCTTTATGTACCATGCTGAATTTTTTCGCGTCATATACTTTAGATAAAATTGGTCGACGAAAATCATACTTATATTCCAATATATTTTGTGGTTTAATTTTATTAACTGAATCTATCTATTTTTATATTGATCAAAATCATAAAGAAATTGATATTACCGCTGCTAATTGGTTACCTGCAGCTGGAATGATTATATATGTATTATTCTATTCATTTGGCCTAGGAATTGTACCAACATTGATGTTGGGCGAATTATTTTCGGCTAGTATAAAAGGCAAAGGTTTAGCTGTATTAAATATAGTTTTTGGTATTTTAGTAAGTGTAGTTACAAAAGTTTTCCATTTACTTGATTCAAATGTTGGATTATATTCACCATTTTTATTATTTGCAATTACTAGTCTGTTAAGCAGTGTTTTATCGTTATATTTCGTACCAGAAACGAAAGGCAAAACTTTAGAACAGATCCAACAGGAACTTAAGGGTAAAGAAAGCAAAACAGATATTGAAGGCTAATTTAATGTATCACTATTTTTATTGTAATAAAATTGTAATAAAAATTAAAAAGTGATCTGAAATCAATCTAATTTTGATATTTTTGATAAGTACATAGCTCCTTGTGTTCATATTCAAAAGCATCTATTAGACTAACATGACAGTAAGTTTACAGAAAGCATTTTTTTAATAATTTCCACCCCTATTCCTAGACATAATTCTTTTAGAATAATTCTCTAAACAAATCCAAGACAATTATAATAATAAGCAGAATCAAAACGAATAGACAACAAAATTTGAGACATTACTTAACAGTCCTTTAGAAATATTATTTAAAGACCACTGTATGATTCTTGCAGTTACAAAGTTAGAAGAAAAATTAGAATCAAAAGATTGATCGAAAGGAATAAAAACTTTTAATTGAAAAAACCTTCTAGTGGACAACTTCATAAAGGGTACTACACTATCAAACCGGGACCACAATTAAAATGTCAATCCGCAACTATCCGGGATTATATGACTACATTACAACAATAACAAATGTTGTTTTGCTAGATACAATTTTTTTAATTAAAACAATTAAATCTAAAACTTTAAATCTTAATCTAATATTAAAAGAACAAATAAAGAGATTTACTGATATAATTATAGAAATTTCGTGGAAAATTAAATCCTTTGTATGTTGGAAAGTATAAACACCAATTTAGGATAAGTATATTTCTCGCATTCACATTTTTTCAATAAACTAAATAAATGTTTAATAATTTTGAACTGAAATTAAATTCCCATAAATGTTGTTTACATTTTTAACATAATTGTAAACAGATTTACGTATCTGAGAATAATCTAAACAATAAAATAGGACCATTAATGCAATAAAACTTGTCTTATCTAATATATTGATGGAACAGGTGATGACTATGAAACAAAAGCTGTATTTGTTCGATAATTTACACAATTACTACATATTTATTCAAGTCCCTCGAGTGAAAATGAGCTACAAAAGAAACGGAAATCATTCAACTCAACAAGAATCAGAAAAACAAAGTTTTCAAATATTTGTCGTTTTAACAGGTAAGATGATAACATAGAAGTTTAATATAACTGGAATTGAGTTATAAAATTAATTTTAGCATGCCTAGCTGGCGCAACTACTGGTATGATATTTGTATGGACATCCCCATCGATTCCTAAAATTGTAGAGGATAAAATCAATTACGATATCACGTTAGATGAAGCATCATATTTTGTAGTTTTACCTTCGATTGGATCTATAGTTGCTTGTTTAATGTTTGCAAACACTATTGATATTTTTGGACGGAAATATTCAGTACTGCTTACAATGGTACCATATATAATAGCTTGGATTCTGACAGCAATTGCTAAAGAAGTCTATGTCTTCTATATTGCAAGATTTATCAGTGGAATGGGTAATGGCTTTATATTTATATCAGTACCAACATATATTGCTGAAGTTTCAACACCACGGATCAGAGGTATTTGGGGTAATGCTCTAGTGTTTTTCCAAATGTTTGGACAACTTTTAATTAACATTATTGGTAGTTATCTAGACATAAGAACAACAGCTTACATTAGCCTTTCATTACCGATTTTTTTTATTTGTATTTTTATTTTTATGCCGGAAACACCGTATTTTTATTTAATGAAAAACCGTGACGATGATGCAAAAAAAGTATTACAAAAATTGCGACAAAAAACCGACGTCGATGTTGAATTAAAAAAATTGAAAGCTGATGTTCATCGACAAATATCCGAATCGGGTACGTGGAAAGACCTATTTTTTATTGAAAGTAATCGTAAGGCTTTATATGCTGGATTTTTTCTACGTTTTTCACAACAATTTGGTGGATTCTCATCTGTTTCATTTTACACACAATATATTTTCTTAAAATCTGGCAGTAATATATCAGCATCTATTTCATCAATTATTGTCATGAGTCTTTGTTTAATTTTAAATCCTGTCGCTTCGTATAATTTAGAAAAAGTTGGACGAAAAAAGGCATATTTTTATTCAATTTTGACCTGCGGTATAACCCTCCTTTTAGAAGCTATCTATTTTTATATTGATCAAAATCATCCAGAAATTGATTTAACTGGCGTTAATTGGATACCCTTAGTTGGTATGATAATTTTTATTATTTTTTACACATTTGGGCAAGGTATTATACCAACATTGATGACAGGTGAACTATTCTCAGCTAGCGTTAAAGGTAAAGGTATATGCATGTTGAGTATCGCATTTAGTGTTGCAATGAGTTTGGTTGCCCAAATTTTCCATTTACTTGATACTAATTTCGGATTATATGCACCGTTTTTGTTATTTTCAATATCAGATTTTGTTTGTACGGCTTTAACATTGTATCTTGTACCGGAAACTAAAGGTAAAACTTTAGAAGAAATTCAGCAAGATTTGAAACGTAAACGTTAAAATCAAGAGTATCGAAACATTTTTAAGTATTGAGGCTGTAAGAACTTGTTGAATAAAATGAATGTTTTCGAATACTTTTTTAACCTCCATTCGATTATTTCCTATCAACCACTATAAAAAAATTTAAAAGAATTTTTAACATTTATGACTTACTATTTAAGACATCTATGAATGTAATTTTTGGAACATTGAGATAAAACCAACGCCTATTTTTAAGCGATACTTTTGTTTGTTTTAACCGTTGTATTTCGTACAAGAAATTAAAGGCAAAACTATAGAACAGATCCAATAAGAACTAAATTATTATTGTAATAAAACAGCAAGAAAAATTAACAAATGATCTGAAATCTATCTATTTTGGTATTCTTGATGACTAGCTCTTGTATATTTATATTCAAAAACATCTACTACAATAACATAACATTAAGGTGACACAAAGTGTCTTTTTAATAATTCTCCACCCCTATTCCTCGACATAATTCTTTGCCAATCATCTTTAGATTAATTTAAGAAAATCATAATTACAAGCGATGATTATGACAGAACCAAAAGGAATAGATGACAAAATTTGAGACATTACTCAACGATCAATTGCAAATATTATTTGATGACCACTGTATGATTCTTGCAAGGTTCAAAAGTTAGAATCAAAGGCAAAAGATTGGCCGAACGGAATAAGAACTTTTAATTAAAAAAAACCTCGTAGTAAACAGCAACATAAAAAGCACTACACTATAAAATAGGGACTGGATTTGAAAAGATATCAATCCGTAACTATCCGGAAGTATTTTACTACATAACAACAATAACTAGATTTTTTTTTATTCAAACAATTAAATCTTAATCAAATGTTGAAAGAACAAATAAAGAGATTGACTGATATAATTATAGCAATTTGGTGGAAAATTAACTCGTTTGAATGTGAAAAATATATAAACATACATTTATATATTTTTTCACATTCACATTTTTTCAATATATAGAAAAGATGTTTACTCTCTTGAACTGAAATTAAGCTTTCATTTGATGCCCAATAATAACTGTTATGTTTACATTTTTAACACAATTGTAAATAGATTTATGCAGTTTAAAACAATACAAACGACAAAAAGAGAAAAGTTAATTCAATTAGTAAAATATTTGTCTTATCTAATATACCGATGGTGCTGATGACGACAATGTAAAAGCAAAAGTTATACTTATTTGTTCTATAATTTATACAATTATTACCTATTTATTCAAGTCCTACTAGTGAAAATGAGCTACGAAAGAGACGGAAACCAACAAGAATCAGAA
Organism: Mylabris phalerata; assembly: GCA_020740385.1. Classification (NCBI taxonomy): domain Eukaryota; kingdom Metazoa; phylum Arthropoda; class Insecta; order Coleoptera; family Meloidae; genus Mylabris; species Mylabris phalerata. Next base: position 1,885,688 of record JAJEOX010000222.1, read on the forward strand.
AAACAATGTTTTCAAATATTTGTCGTTTTAACAGGTGAGGGAACACTGAAGTTGAATATAAATGTTTGTGAGAATAATTAAAAAAAATTATTTTAGCATGCCTAGCAGGCATAACTACTGGTATGGTACTTGTATGGCCATCCCCATCGATTCCTCAAATTATAGAGGATAAAATCAATTACAATATCACGTTAGATGAAGCTTCATACTTTGTGGTTTTACCTCCGATTGGATCTATAGTTTCTTGTTTAGTATTTGCAAACATTATTGATATTTTGGGACGGAAATATACAGTACTCTTAATAATGATACCGTATGTAATAGCCTGGATTTTGATAGCAATTGCTAAAGAAGCCTACGTCTTTTATATTGCAAGATTTATCGGTGGAATGGGTAATGGGTTTCTATTTATGGCGGTACCAACATATGTTGGCGAAATTTCAACACCACGAATCAGAGGTATTTGGGGTAATGCTCTAGTGTTTTTCCTAACGTTTGGACAACTTTTAATCAACATCGTTGGTAGTTATGTAGATATAAGAACAACAGCTTACGTTAGCCTTTCATTACCGATTTTTTTTATTTGTATTTTTATTTTTATGCCAGAAACACCGTATTTTTATTTAATGAGAAACCGTGACGATGATGCAAGAAAAGTATTACAAAAATTACGACAAAAAACCGACGTCGATGTTGAATTAAAAAAATTGAAAGCCGATGTACATCGACAAATATCCGAATCGGGTACGTGGAAAGACCTATTTTTTATTGAAAGTAATCGTAAGGCTTTATATGCTGGAATTTTTCTACGTACTTCACAGCAATTTGGTGGATTCTCATCTGTTTCATTTTATACGCAATATATTTTCTTAAAATCTGGCAGTAATATATCAGCATCTATTTCATCAATTATTTTTATGGGTCTTTGTTTAATTTTAAATCCTCTCGCTGCGTATAATTTAGAAAAAGTTGGACGAAAAAAAGCGTATTTTTATTCAGTTTTTGCCTGTGGGATAATCCTTCTTTTAGAAGCTATCTATTTTTATATTGACCAAAATCATCCAGAAATTGATTTAACTAACGTTAATTGGATGCCTTTAGTTGGTATGATAATTTTTATTATTTTTTACACATTTGGGCAAGGTATTGTACCAACATTGATGACAGGTGAACTATTCTCAGCTAGTATTAAAGGTAAAGGTATATGCATGTTGAATATCGCATTTAGTGTTGCAATGAGTTTAGTAGCCCAAATTTTCCATTTACTTGATACGAATTTCGGATTGTATGCGCCCTTTCTATTATTTGCAATATCAGATTTTGTTTGTACTGCATTAACACTGTATTTTGTACCCGAAACTAAAGGTAAAACTTTAGAAGAAATTCAACAAGATTTGAAATGTAAACGTTAAAATAAAGACTATCGAATTATTAGCTATTAATTATTGAAGCTGTAAGAACTTCTTAAATAAAATGAATGTTCTCGAGCACTTTTTATAACCTCCATTCGATTATTTCCTTTCAATTACTATAAAATGATTTAAAAGAATTTTTAACATTTACGGCTTCTATTTTTGATAGACATCTCTTTACTTTTTGTAACATTGGGATAAAACCAACAAATCACAATTTTTAAGCGATTCTTTTGTTTATTTTAACGTCAAATACAAGAAACTAAAAGCAAAACTTTAGAATAGATCCAACAAGAACTAACAGGTAAATAAACCAAACAGATATTAAAGGCCAATTTAATGTATTGTTATTTTTATTGTAATAAAATTGTAAGCAAAATAAAAAATAATGTGAAATCTGTCTTATTTTGATATTTTTGATGAGAAGCTCCTATAGGTTTAAGTATATTCATCAAAAGCACCTACTACAATAACATGACAGAAAGTTAATACAAAGTATCTTTTTAATAATTCTCCACCGTTATTTTAGACATAATTATATTACGATCATTTTCTTAGGATTAAATTGAGAAAATTATAATTACAAGCTGTGATTATGGTGAAATAGAAAGAATAGACGATCAACTGGAAATATTGGATGATCTCCGCTAGATTTAAAAGTTAGAAGACGAATATAAAGTTGAATATAAAATATCATCTTTTTCTCTGGATCAAAGTCAATGGCCGATAGGAACAAAAACTTTTAATTTAAAAACAACAACATAAAAGGCTCCACACTATAAAATAGGGACCACAATTGAAATAATATCAATCCATAATTATCTGAAATTATATTACTACACAACTATGACTAACAAAAAAGTTCTTTCACAAGATTCAAAAATCTTTTTAGAACTAAAACAAATAAATCTCAAACTTTAAGACTTAATCAAATATTAAAAGAACAAATAAATAGGTTGACTGATGTAATCATAGAAATTTGGTGGAACATTAAATCGCTTGATTGTGAAAAATATATACCTAAATATGAGTTTATTGAAATTAAGCTTCCAACTGATGTCAAATAATAACTGTTATGTTTACATTTCTAACACAATTGTAAATAGATTTATGTACCTTATTTTAGAACAATACAAACGACAAAAGAGAAAAGGTAATTCAATTAGTAAAATATTTGTCTTATCTAATATACTGATGGTGATGACTAAGTAAAAACAAAAGTTATATTTGTTCCATAATTTACACAAATACTATCTACTTATTCAAGTTCTTCTAATGAAAATGAGCTACGAAAGAGACGGAAACCAACAAGAATCAGAAAAACAATGTTTTCAAATATTTGTAGTTTTAACAGGTAAGATAACATTGAAATTGAACGTAATTGACAATAATTTATAAAATTAATTTTAGCATGCCTAGCAGGTTTAACTTGTGGTATGGTATTTGCATGGTCATCCCCGTCGATTCCTCAAATTATAGATGATAAAATCAATTACAATATCACGTTAGATGAAGCTTCATACTTTGTAGTATTACCTCCGATTGGATCTATAGTTTTCTTGTTTACTGTTTGCAAACATTATTGATATTTTGGGTCGAAAATATGCAGTACTCTGTATAATGGTACCATATATAATAGCCTGGATTCTGATAGCAACTGCTAAGGAAGTCTACGTCTTCTATATTGCAAGATTTATCAGTGGAATGGGTGATGCCTTTGTATTTATGGCACTACCTACATATATTGGTGAAATTTCAACACCACGGGTCAGAGGTACTTGGGGTAATGCACAAACATTTTTCCTAACGTTTGGACAACTTTTAATCAATATCGTTGGTAGTTATGTAGATATAAGAACAACAGCTTACGTTAGCCTTTCAATACCGATTTTTTTTATTTGTATTTTTATTTTTATGCCAGAAACACCGTATTTCTATTTAATGAAAAAGCGTGATGATGATGCAAGAAACGTATTACAAAAATTGCGACAAAAAACCGACGTCGATGTTGAATTAAAAAAATTGAAAGCTGATGTTCATCGACAAATATCCGAATCGGGTACATGGAAAGATCTATTTTTTATTGAAAGTAATCGTAAAGCTTTATATGCTGGAATTTTTCTACGTACTTCACAACAATTAGGTGGATTTTCATGTTTTGGATCTTACACGCAATATATTTTCTCAAAATCTGGCAGTAATATATCAGCATCTATTTCGTCTATTATTTTTATGGGTCTTTGTTTAATTTTAAATCCTTTCGCTGCATATAATTTAGAAAAAGTTGGACGAAAAAAAGCGTATTTTTATTCAGTTTTTGCCTGTGGTATAATCCTTCTTTTAGAAGCTATCTATTTTTATATTGATCAAAATCATCCTGAAATTGATTTAACTAACGTTAATTGGATACCCTTAGTTGGTATGCTAATTTTTGTCTTTTGTTTCTCATTTGGTCAAGGCATTGTACCAACAATAATGTCAGGTGAATTATTCTCAGCTAGTATTAAAGGTAAAGGTTTATGCCTTTTAAATATCATATTTAGCATTATAATAAGTTTGATTACGAAAATTTTCCATTTACTTGATACTAATTTCGGATTATATGCACCGTTTTTGTTATTTTCAATATCAGATTTTGTTTGTACGGCTTTAACATTGTATCTTGTACCGGAAACTAAAGGTAAAACTTTAGAAGAAATTCAGCAAGATTTGAAACGTAAACGTTAAAATCAAAACTATCGAATTATTATTAAGTACTGAGACTGTAACCATTTCTTAAATAAAGTGAACTTTTTTAATATTCATTCGATTATTTCCTTTCAATTAATATCAGAAAAATAGAATTTTCAACATTTGTGACTTACCCATTTGATGGACATCTCTGGATTTTTGAAACATCGGAATCACTACACTTATTTTTGAACGATACTTTTACTAACTGCACTCGCGCACTCACACTTTTCACTTTTAAACTAATCACAAAAACTTCCACTGGAGCACAGTGTAAATCACGATAACCGGCAATTTTGTGGATAACATGAAGCCGATCTAAAAGGAAATTGAAATATTTGACATTATCATTCAAGTTCTTATCATTTATTTCAGTCTATTATCGGACAAATAAGTCACGTGAGAAAAAATTAATTCGAAAGAATAAATTCTCGAATGATTTATTTGCCCATAAACAATTTGAATGCAAGATTTTATCTAACAACGTGGTCGATTTTAGGTCAATAAAGTAGCTTATAAGTCTATAACATTAGCGAGTTATAGAGGGATGAAATAGTAATTTTGCTGAAAAACTAAAAATTAGGACTAATTCCTTACCTATCAGATTTATTAGTAATTGCAGAATTACTAAAGTATTGTATTCGGTGTTGGAAAAATACTAACTTAAACCGTAGTTTAATTTTTCTCCATCCTTTTAAGGCCGTTCAACTGGAATTTTGACGAATTTTTGAACGAAAACTCAATTTCAAACACAAACCTGACCTTACTGATACAATCTAATTTTCTTTAGCGCCATAAGAGCTTAAAATTATAATCGATACCTATCCATTTCTAAGAACCTGTAATCAAACTGAGATAAAGGAAATTTACAGGATTGACTAGATGATAATGGCAATTTTGAAAGGAAATACACCATTTAATAAGAAAATTGTTAATTTTAAAGCATTTATTTATGACTGAATTCATTATCTACACATCATTTAGCCTTCTATTGAAAATATTATTTATAAGAAGGGTAATTCGTTAAAAATTTGATTTGTACTTCAAATTGGAGAAATTTTAATCGCAGAACAATCACCAATATGCTAAAATTTGTGTTCCCAATTCGATTTAAACAAAATTCTTTTTAAATTAGTTTGGTGAAAAAAATAACACGGTAGAATAATGCAAATTCAATAATCTTTATATATTTAATCTGAATTCATCTACTCTATACATTATTAGAATACATTATTAATTTCATTATAATAATGACAATATACTGGTAATAATAAATAAGTTTTTTTAAATTTTTCATTGCGACTGTAAGTATAATTTTTGATATATTTTCTTTTATAAGCGCTTTAATATTACGCCTAGCTAATCTAATTTTATTTTCTATAATAGATATGAAATAAAGGAGCACTAGCCATTTCGTCAAAATCAATTATTGTTATTCTTTTTGTCTTACTTTACATATACAGTTATCACGCATCTGTCTCTATTTTAATTAGAGACTAGGTTGTTTTTTATTTATGTCAACTAAAAGACTGTACAAAAATTTGGGGTTGAAATAATTTTTCTCACATATGGAAGATAAACATTTCCAGATATGGGGAGCAATCACAATTCTCATTAAAGATTTCTTTTAAAACAAAATAAACGACAATCTTTTTGTAATCTATTTTACATCTAACTAGAACAATTATTTAATGATCCCATTTCTTTTTACATGAATAACAACATGTTTAAACACAAAACGATTATCTCATATTGAAAATGAGCGATACTATTGTTTGTTGTTTTGAAAATTTAAGTTTCAAGAGAAATTCTACTACAGTGCATACCAACAATATATACAGAACAATACTATTTACAAAAATGACGTTAAATAGATTCCATCATTATTGATTGGATCGAATTTAAAAAAATATTAAAGCGCCAATTATTAGCACCACATCAAAAAAACGCTCTTTTATTATGGAGTAGTTTTAACATTATTTTTATTGATTCTTTTCAAAAATCTATATTAACACTTCTTTTTAATATCATCTCAAACGAACTACAGATGTGTATGCTAAATGTATGATATTTGTGCTCTGATTTACTACTTCTAATTAAAAAAGAACTGGGAACAAAATTTACGATAAATAAATAAATATTTAAATTACATTTAGAGTTGATCATCTAAACTTTCCCGTATCTTATTTACTAAAAAAATACACCTTTATTTTCATCAAGTTATTCTTGAAGTATTTCCAATCAAATGCCAATAAGTTATTAATATATAGCAAGATTACAATTAAAATTCTAAACCTAAATAGACATTAAATTCAACATCAAAAATTGAGAGAAGATTTGTTTTTTATTATTAAAAGGCGACTTGAATCTCCTACTCCCCTTAGGACTTGAGGAGTTTGTTGGCACGCTGATTTGCCACTGCTATGCGTGTTTCGTTGCTCTCGCCCTAATACATATCAACAATATACATCATAATCAGAGTGCCCATTTATTATTAATATTATTATTATTTTTTTAATTAAAGAAAGAAACTTTCCAGAACGAGAAAAGAACGAAAACAAACCAAAAACAAAACAAGCCTGATTTTTATTTATTCCCAAAATCTTTCAATTAAGTAGATTATTTTTATGTCGAATTCGAAAATTTTGAGAATAAATAGTTGAATCTGTGCTTTAAAGTCTGTAATAAAATTAGTGTTGTTTTTTGTGTTTTATTTTGTGTCTACTTGAGAAGATCATGGGCGCGTTGATTGGCCACTGCTATCCTTGTTGCATTGGATTCACCCTGAACCACGATCATCATCATCATCACCATTGTAGTTGTAGTAGTGTAGAAAAGTAGATAATTGTGTCGTGGAGTGAACGGATAGCATTATAAAACAAACGACATTTAGATTATTAAAAAGCAAGCAAATTAGTTTCATTCAATAGTTTTGTATTCAACTGCCAATTGATTTTTGTTCCAACAATAAGTGCAATTTTAAAAGAAAAGAAGAGACAAAACCAATACTTACCCACAAATTTGTACAATTTTGTGCAAAAATTGGAACATGGCAGTTTTCTAAATTGATTATTAAAAAAATTGCAAACAGAAAATCATAAAATGCCATACGTTTTTATCAACAATAATTATAGATCAAATAAATTACCTTTAGATTGATACGATCAACTTGTCTATTTTGATTTCTCTAATTCTTGTCCCATATCAATTGCCATATTACGTAAATTACCAATCATTGTATTAACTTGCCCCATATTTTCTTCCATTTCTTCTTCGCGTGCATCATTTGTAATCCGTCCAATATAACCGCCTTGTGGCCCCATACCATTACGATCATCCATCATTCGTTGGGGTTGATTATTGACTACTTTACCATCATCGTTACCTTTCCATGTACCTTCGTCTTCTTTAAATGATGAACCTCTTTATTTTTTCAATAAATATTAGATTAAAACAATTATTTTGTTTAATTTAACTTACTTCTGACATGGCAAAACACATAATCCACAACATTTTTCCATTCCAGTTAAATTCTTTTCAGCTTCACGCATATCGGCGTTAATTTGATCCATCCCATCCTCAATACGGTCCAATTGTTCTGTATATTAATTAAATAATTAATATACAAATTTCACCTAATTTTTTTTAGTTTTCATTTTATGGTGTATGTTTTGTTTGAATTTTGTTACAACAACATGCATCATGCTACACTACGTCTAGACTTTTAATAAAATTCTATTTGAATATAGACCATTTTCTTACAGAATATTTGAATTAAATTAAAAATTAAATAAATCGAGTATATCCAAAATAGAATTGAATTAATGCAACAAATTTCTACATTGTCAATAAGTAAGCAAGTTAGTTCAGTTAAGAATTATAAGTTCCATGCTATCCGAAATTATGTTTATATTATTAAGTAATAATAATAATAATGATAAAGTTGAAATATTAAAGATTGAATGGTGTGAAACGCCAATGAGTGAGTTCAGTGTTAAACTTACTTAGACAGTGTTAATCCTTCATGTTTGTACTTGTCTTTAATTCATATAAAATTAGGTGTCTTTTTAGAAGAAATTAATAAATAAAGGATAAGAGGAATGGTTGACAAAGAATTTTATATATAAAATATTGAAAAAATATGATAAACAAGTCCCTCTCTGGCAGTTTGACAATTTTCAACAAATTGCATTTACCCTATGATTGATTTAATTAGAGGAAGACTTTTAAGTTAAAATAGATGGTAAATGTGAGAAAAACAAAGCAATAAGTAGAGTAAACGCAATCATATAAATATTCGATAAAATAATTTTGATACAGAATAATTGATGTAAATTTCATAAATATAACCAAACTGTCAGTAGGAACAAGTGTGAAAATAAAAATGAAAACAAGGATCAGTGTATTTATTGCAGGAAATACTTGTATGAGTGGGATTTTTAATAATAATTAAGTGATGAAATGTTATATTAAATAATTCTGTATCAAAATTCAAATATTTAGATATTTAGTTTTGAGTAATATTGTGTATTATGAGACTTGTTTTTTTGTTCATCGATTTGTATTTTACTAAATTATCGATTTAAATAAATAATAAAAATAAAAATTTACAACAAAACGAGACTAGATGCTTACCGCCCTGTTCATCCAGCATGACCAGGGTTTTCATCCCGACTTCGTGGCTCTATAAACATCAAGATAATCAGCTTGATTACCTAATCCTACCCATTCTTAACCATCCTCCTACATTTCTTATTATTTGTTACTTTTTATAATAAAAATAACCACACAAACGACCACATGTTCCCATTTTACCACAAAAAAAAAACACAACATAACCACCCAAAACGGACACAAAAGAATAAAAGAGGAAATATACATCGATAGATACAAGATAAGAAATCTAGAGAGACATGTGCTCGTCTAAGCTAGTAAATCCACAACCTGAAGAATTCAAAACAACAACAAAATTAATAAAGTTTAATTAACCTAAACCGTTAATTGTTAATTAATTTTAAATAGTTAGTTTATTTTCCCCAATAAAGAGAAATTAACCGTTTAACACATGTCTCCTTACCGCCTTGATGATGGAGCATATCCATTGTCTCGGCCCCATATCGGTACTCTATAACATCATAGACCTAATAGCGTACGTTCACAAAAAAAAATAGACATTGCAATAAAACAAGCCTCAATAGTTAATAGTAATTCAACAATAGCATAATAAGGCAATATATTGCTTTGTTCTCACAAGAAATGAAAATTTTAGAAAAGTGATAGAATCGAAAATAAACATTTAAAAAGAAACGAAAAATTGAAGAAATATCAAGCAAAAAGCATTTCATAATCAGCATGCCAAGTAGTGTAAAATTGCATGTGTTTCTTTTTTCTTAATGTTTAAATGTAATTTAACAATAATACAATTATGGTATTAACATACATGATGAATTGGTGAATAATGGACGAATTGTTTTAATTAATGAATAATTCGTCTATTATAACTAATGAATTTTAAAATAAAATTAATGGCGAGTTAAAAATGACGGATTGTTAGTAAGATGATGGGTTTCAATATCATTTTTTTCTGGGTTAAAGTATACATATGATATGAGTGACAGAGTTAGAGACTCACCTCCCTGGTCATCAAGAGCGACCAAGGTACGGATTCCAGCCTCCTTGCTCTAATATAGCAGCACAAAAATAAGTGTAGATTGTATGTTAGTATTTGTTATTAGTGATACACGCCCGCTAATAAAAAAATAAGCACCCAGTTGGAAATAATAAATGGAAAAACCAAAGAAATTCGTTATTGTTTTTATGTATTATTTAAATTTTCTTATTTATTTTTATTTATATATAAAATATTTAATTTCAACTAATAGCTAAAAGAAACGAGCAAATGATAGAAGGAAGAAATAGATTTAAGAAAAATATTAACATAAAGACAGGAAATGGGATAGCAGGCAAGCAATGAAAGGAAATTGTACTAAAGGTAATAATTTCCAACTAAATCATAACGATTAATTGTTAATAAATTAATTAATTATATTAGAGAGTAGATGAGGAGAATTTTTGTGATATTATAGAATAGTAGTCTGCGAGTGTGTGTGCAATAGTGCGTGTGATAGATTTTTAAATATATATGAAGAGATTCTGTACACAAACAGCACAGACACAGGCACACTTGCAGGGCTACCGCTACCACAACATAAAATGACATTTAAATATAAAATAAACTAATATTGTTCAAAAACAAAATTTCAAATTATAAAATCAATAAAATAAGAATAAAAACGAAAAAATTAAGCACACCGTTGCCACAACACCCGCTCAAAGTTGTCACCATATCACCTAAAGCAAGATCCCTTTTTTTTATTAAATATGACGGTTGATAGAATTCGTTTTTAATTGTTTTTCAATTCAATCGTTTATAAAAAATAAACAAAAATCCAAGTGCAACATGCAGCACAGAGAACACCAAATCAACCTCCATGAAAATTCATTAACATCGCCAATTATTCCACGAAAAACTTATTATAAAATCGATCTCTAATTTCCAAGACGAATTTTTCTTATAAAACTACACTAATTAGACTATAATTGGTGTGAAAGATAAATAAAAATCAAATAAACCGCAAATTTGATCTTATTTTTGCTAATACTCGATCCTATCGATAATGAAGTTGAGATTCTAGAATTCGTAATCCATTTAAAATTGATGTGAAACTGGCAGTAGAAAAAATTCTACTATTGTTAAAGTATTCTTAGTAAGTGTTGACCTCATTCTTCTATTTGATTTTTGCATTTTTATGAGCTTTAATCACCACAATCTCTTCAAAGAAATCGTGAAGAATATAACTCAAGTAAACGACAAAATTTCATAGCTAATAAAATCTTATTGAGTCTTTGTTTAGAAATTATTCTTAATTGTTGGATCATTGTAAACTTCAAAACCTTAAATTTAGAACAATATTCGAATATTATCGAATTATATATTTAGTTGGGGTTTAAGATAAACTAAAATTAAGACTTTATACTGAATTTTTAGTAGAATTCTAGTTCGAATTAAGTTATCTGTAAATTTCAAAACATCAAAACTACAAGTTAATCCTCTTGTAAGTCGTTCAATTCCCAGAATAATAAAGCTTCACCTGCAATACCGATAAGGATCGTTTAATTTTTACAATTTGTTCCACAACTAATTATTGATTTAACATTCACCGTGAAAATCGATTTTCTAAACCATCTGGAAATTTTCTGATTATAAAGAACTTTATCAGCTCGTTGAAGGGACAATTAGAGATCTAATTACGCGTTAAATTCGGTTCGAATTTCAATAAAAAGTAGCAAAATTAAACCAAATTTGCATTAAATTATTTTCTTAATATTTAAATTTTGTTTTCTCGTGGGAATTCCAGTTGAAATGATTTCATAGAGGTTGCAACATTTACAGCAAAGGAAAAAAATGTTACTAAATTAATTATGATTCATTTTTATAACAAATCATTTATATTTTTAACAACAGTAAAGGAGAAAATGCATTTTATCAACCGTTATTTTAATTATTGTTTTATATGAATCCTTCCCATCATTAGAGAATAACTTAAGAAAAAAATAACCTTAAGTTTCCGGTTTTTTTCGGAAATAAAATCCTAAGATCTAAATTTTTTAGTAATAATGATAATCTAAGAATATTCACCAACCCAGTGATTAAAATCGATAAATAAATAAATCAAAAAATACGAAATTTTAGAGAATTACCTCTTCACATAATGCCAACATACGGCGTGTACTTTCCAATGACTAAAACAAAATTCAAAAATCATCATCATTATATCGTAAAACTTGTATTCTACCTCATCGGTGACCTGTTGGGAGCGCAATTGTAGTTCTTGTAATTCGGTCCGGGGTGCCCCATTTTCAGCAGCTGCAGCAGGTGCTGGCATTTTGATCTTATTGTTATTCTACCCCGTTTAACAACAAAATCAACTGAAAACAACAAATCCTCAATTATAAATCGTTGAGATCGAGCCAAAAGGCAACTTTTGCCCTGGAGTGTACGGGATTATACATTGTTTGAATGGGAAAAATCAATAATCAACCCCATGACAGAACGGCGGAAATTACCAAATTGTCCCAATACAATTTCCCATTATAAATTAATCAAATTAATTAATCCTACTGGGTGGAATTTTAATCGAGTTACTTGTGGTTTTATGTTTGAATTTCATTCGTTTTTTAACGGATCACCCCCAAAACAAGTGAAAAATCGATTGATCTGAGGTGGGGAGGAAGTTGCAAATTGACTTACCGTATAAACAACAATCAATCCGATTTTACAACAATTCTTTATTTAAAATTGTTATTTTCTTTTAGTCAATTCAATTGATTTTCGAAGATTTTCACATAGCACTAAAGATTATTAATTTTCATTGAGAAATAATCGGGAATTGTGATGATAACGGCACCAAGTGCCATGGAAAAATACACAAGAGTGGGGAGGTGGAGCTACTTGACATGCGCACTAGGCGCAATACAGCAGAATTGACGCTAAAAACTAATTGTAGCCCCAATTTTTATAAACAAAATTATTATTTATAATAAATATGTATCTATTTAAATTAATTAAATTCTACTTACACGCTCAGTAATAAACGAGAATTAAATAAATTAGTATTTTAATTTTTTCTCTATTGAATTTTATTTACATACGCAGTGTCCTATGCAAGCTCATTTGTTCCCACCCTGCGATCAATAGTCAGGGCCGGACTAAGATCAATTGAGGCCCCGCAGAAGAAAATATTGAGCTCCCTAACAAATTATAAATAGATTTTCAGCTAACTAACCCTATTATAAAATTATTGAAAACAGTACGTTTATAATTGATTTAAAACAAATAGTAAATAATAATTAAAATTTGTAATTAAGTCTGAAAATATTACAGTAAACAAACTTTCATTATCCGATGTCCAAAAATATTTTTCCCGATTGCGCAGTCGGAAAAAATATTTTAGACATCAGATAATGAAAGTTTATTTAATGTAACAATATTTTCAGTTTTATCACAGAACAGGAAAATGCGCTATTATCATTAAAATTGTGGTCTTTTCCCCGGAAATAACGCTGATAACAGAAATCGCAGATATTTCAAATAAAATTGGATGTATTTCCTATCAAAATGTCATCTACAATACTGCATTTTTATATTCTCTCCGTAGTGTTTTATCAATTTAAAAATTCCCAAAGTATTAACGAAAAAACTGAGCTATTAGCAATGTTTATTGATAACAGTACCAGTGATATTTATTGTGTGACAAATTCAACAAAAGCGATATATTTTAACGAATTTACAAGTGTAATTTCGGAATTTTATCCAAAATCAAAGACTCAATTCAGTTGTAATTTATGGGAGAAGAACAATAAGTGTGTAACGTTATGGTCGAAATCACCATGGGAAGATCCTTGGGTTATTAAAAATCTTTCTAGATTGGCGTTGGGAACGGCTTGAAACAATACAATTACGTCCATTATTATTACATCCAATTATCACAATAACGGGTGTTAATATAGAAATTAATTTTTCAATTAGAAATAAATGTGGTTCTATCTTCTTTTTGTGCGATAATGACCGTATGTCTCTACAAACTTTGTGTTATAAAATCACATTACAATCGTGTCGTAATTCAGTAAGTTCTATAGAGATTTGTAGCGCTAATTTACAAAACGTTGATAATGATTTCGTTAACGTAAAAGATAATTTCTGCTTAAATCCTACGGTATTATCGACAACAGGTAAGTTTCTATCTTATTCTCTAGCTCTTTGGAGATTTATTACTATTATAACGCTGTTTTATTGTTATTCCTTTTCAATACTACATATGATAGTATTGGAAGTGTAAGTGAAAGTGTAAGTGTAAGTGAGATAAAACTCCTGTCTAAAGAGGCTAGAGAATTTGCGATTTTTCAGTAGAAGTGCTATTGCTACATTTGCTGTACTATAGGCAACCAACTATTAGAATGCAGTACACACTAATAGTTGGTTGCCTATAATATACCAAATGTAGCAGTAGCACTGCTACTGAAAATCACAAATTCTCAGCCCTGTCTAGAAGAAACTGTTAATTTCCGGCATTCCATGGCAACAAATCTCCATAAAGTTAGAGAATACTACCGATTATTTTAAATTACTTTTAATTTTAAGATCATTGGCATAGACTTAACGCGAACAATTGGCGACACATTCGAATTAGTCGAAACAATAAACATTTCGGTATTTACGAATATAAAAATGATGAACTTCTACCAATATTAACAATAACAATGGAGAATGCTCTAAAAATTGGAACACGTGTCTTTGGTTCAACTGTAAATGATAGTTTTTTGAAAATTCATTATAGTAAAAAATTTCAATTCTAAACAACATTTATTGAAATAATATTGTTTGTAAATTTGTAGAACGTTATCTATACAATTATAAGGAATCATCAATGAAATTAGGACCGAAATTATCAACAAGAAATCAAGAATTATGTATTTCGTTCTTATCAAATATGTGCAATCAGTGCAGTTTAGGCTTGCATTTGACAGATACGATGACCAATGAAATTATCTATGAAGATGAACTTCGATATACTGTAATTTTTTGTATTCTAACAAAACTTTAGTCTCGATCTCGATCCATGTACAAGAATTTATTATTTAGTTAAAGTTAAATAAAAGCTTAGTGAAGTAACAATCGAGATCAAGATTTTTAAGCTTATATAATCTGATTTTTTACCATAAATTCTTAATGTACAGGGCGATCTGAAAAATATTTTAAGAACTTGTAGAGCAGTCCCTAGCGAACATTTTAGCAAAATTAGAACTTTGTAGCTCATTTGGAAATTGTTGAAAAGCTTTAGTTAGACAATATAGCTATTTTCACCAAGTAAAACGATAAAAAATTAATGAAAATAGGGACTTTTCTACAAATCCTTAAAATAATTAATAGGAATATTTAGCTGGAATACACAATAGAGTAGATGTAATAAAGAAATTTTCATTTTTGTTTATTTCCAAGACTTGGACTGAGAAGAAGATTGTTTTGAAGAACATCTCGTCGAAATCTATAGAATTAACCGTCGACACGAAGGTTTTTAATTCGCCTGCAAGTCAATTTTGGACCATTGACGGTTTACGGGATTGTAAAGAGAACGGTAAATATTAGAAAAATTATGGCAAAAATAAATCAATCAAATTTTAGAATTTCGAATAGTAAATTATCATTTTATTGGAGATTCAGATTCTGAACCAATTTGTAGGAGTTTGGATGATGATCTTCTACCAACTAGACTACAATTAGATTGCACCGAAGAAATACCAGAAGAACAATGTTTAATCAATAACAGTATAATCATTTTATTATTAATAAAAAATCTAATAATGCCAGTAAATTGATTTCAGTCTTACATTTTAATCAAACTCAAGTATCGGATAATTCTAATCAAGATCAATTTCAGGGTATTGCAATACTAGTTGTAATCATTTTGATTATTATTATTACTATTATTATGTTTTCATTGTAAGTCAGTGGAGCGATTTTTCAGTTGCAGTGCTATTGCTACATTTGATTTAATATAGGCAACCAGCTATTAGCGCGTATTAAAAATTGTTGGTTGCCTATATTACCAAAATGTGACTACTGAAAATCGCAACTTAGCCTATCATTAATTACAAATTGATTTTATGAATTAATTTACAAACAATTTCAGGTATAAATATCGCAAATTGTATTTAAAACCAATTAATTCTTATATAGATCCGGTAAAATACAGAAAATCAACATTTATTCGTCGATTTTTACGCAATGAAACCGAAATCGATCCAAAAACAATCCGTCTTGAGAATCTTCCGGAATATATCCAGAAAATATTGAAGAACGAACCTGTTTATTATGAAATTCCGGAAGATGAGAGTGAATATTTCGAACATCCCTCCGTCTACTCACTGAATGTAACTCAAAAAGCCAGCTATCGTTTATAATTTTTCAATTTGATTTATTTCTAGAGTTATAAATGTCCGAAAGCATTCGTTATTATTGAAAATTCCAATTCGATTTTAGAGAACCGTACTTTTGGCAAATTATTTGGCGGGATAATATCGAAACAATAGTATGGATCACTAGTGAAACTGGCAGTGAAAACGATAAGAAATTATTTCCGGATATTGTACAAACTTCGATAATTATTGGAGAAGTTGTGATTAAATTGCTACCAACACGTACAAATAACGAATGTAAATTGCGACAGTATTTAATACAACGAAAATCAAATCAAAGGAAATTAGTACAAATTTTATTCGAAACATCTGAAGATACACAAATTGTGCAAAATTTGGCAATAATCTCCAAAAAATTACTCAAACAAACAGTAAATTCAAAATCACCGATACTATTACGTGGAAGGTACAAATTAATTTTTTATTTTAACAATTTTTATCGTTTTTATTTTCAGCAACAACGCCAATATTGACTTGTTTCCGGTGCTAGTTTTGGTTGATAATTGTTTAAGAATGGCGTCGCGTAAAGGTGTTATCAATATTGATAAACAACTACAATATTGTTATCAAGAACTCCCCCAACTAAATAATAATGTAAAATTCTATCAAATTTGCCATTTAATTCTACTGCAATGTTGGAATTCGATTGAAAAACCGTTTGATTGTTACGAAATTGATAATTTCGATTGTGATTTTATTAAATTACAAATGCGTAAAATCATCCAAATTCATAGTAAACCTAACGATTCTAATAATTCTAATCAAATCAATATTGCGAATTTTAATGGGACTCAACTATTAATTAAACCACAACCAACTCGTATTGAACTTGACGATTTTTGGAGAAGAATTATTCTCGATAGAATTCCACTAATTATCACTCTCAATACAACAAATGTTGAGTATCTCTTTAAAGATGAACTAAGTTGCGATTTTTCAGTAGCAGTAATTGCAACTGCTATTTTTGTGTAATATAGGCAACCAACTATTATTGTGTATTACACCATAATAGTTGGTTGCCTATAATAAACCAAATATAGCAGTACTGTTACAGAAAAATCGCAGTTTAAGTTCACCGCTATATTTGATTGTTTAAACATTAAAATAAATCGAAATTTTGTTCTATTTCAGGATAGTGAAATGCTAATCATGCAACAAGTAATGACCCCATTAGGTGCAGTAACCCTGAAACATCACAATACGGAAAATTTCAACGGTTTCAAACGGATATTTCTCGATATTTCACTAACAGGAAGTTCGAATTTATTTCGTATTGAAATCATTGAGAATAGTGGATGGTCAACTGGGGAAATTCTACCGAAAGATATCAAGGATTTTTTAGTATTCTGTCAGGAATCGTTTAAGTCGTTCCGACGCACAAATTCACTTCTACTGACCTGCCAGTAATTAGTCGATTTTATTTCAATGAACTAAAAGTACCAGAGCAATTCGAAAAATGTTCTAAGGATTTATTAGAGAATAACTGCAAATTTTAACGAAATTTGAGCCTTATAGCTCATTTGAAAGTTAGTTAGAAATACTCGCGATTTTTTAAAAATGAGTTACACAACTTAAATGGCTCTGAATGATTTGAGGATGCTTACGAAATGGATTTTTTTCGGTTCTTTCCATTTTATTCTGGACTGCGATGAAGAGAAATTTTTTAAAACGAGCTTTCTGAACAATTTAACAGTAAATTACAAGGTTCAAAATTTACTAAAACGAGCTCAGGGACCCTCCTGTAAATCCTTGAAAGATTTTTCGAATTACTCCTCAAATAATGCGAGTTGCCACAATTTGACTAGTAATTTAGCTAAATAACAGGACGACACGCATTGTACTCAATTCGTACAAGGTTCGATACGAGTATACTCCATTTGAACAATGTACGGTACGAATTGTATTCGTTCGGACAAGGTTCAATACGAGTTGTACTCGATTTAAACAATGTACGAAACGATTCATAATCGATTCGGACAAGCTTCGATACGAGTTGTATTCGATTCAAATAATGTACGAAACGAGTAGTAGTCGATTCGAACAAGGTTCGATACGAGTTATATTCGATTTTAACAATGTACGGAACGAGTTTACTTGATTCGAACAAGATTCGTTACGAGTTATATTCGATCTTTTAATTTGTATGTGTATTTTGCTAATTTATTGATTTTTCAGGGATATCTATTTCGAGTCCAGTATTTATTTGGCTTTATATAACATCCTAGATTTGATTCAAACGAATTTTATATGCGATATTTCTGGTGTAATTAGTAATATTCAAAATGTCTGCCCCCAATTGAGTTATAATGAAATGGCGATCAAATTTTTATATCAATGTGTCCAAGTTTATTTGAAAGAATTTGAGAATTATGCAAATTTCAACTAATTGTAGGAAATACGTGTCTTTTATTATTACTATTATTATTAATTTGAATAATATAAAAGCTAAATAAACATAAAATAAATTAAAACAAAATAAATTCAAAACTAATCAACCTAAAAATCACAACTATAATATTGTATAAGTATTGAAATATTCACAAAAATTATATTTGATGTTTGGGGTACAGTTGAGGATTCATGTCCAAATGTCTTCAGATCGGCCAAATTTGAAAATTAACGATGCAAGGAAAATTAGCGCATTCTGTAGGAACAGATCGACGCCGGCTGTTGTGTGTGTTTTTGAATTTTCTAGAAAAATTGTACAAAAAATTACAAATTATTCACAAAATAAGGCGAATTCCTCGTACTGGTTCCAACAAAATCAGCAAATAAAATCCAACAGGAGGCGATGACTGATGCGAAAACCCATGACGAAGCCTAAGAATAACCAAATCCTGGCACCCCTAGGGCCGAGACAACCACCCTCGTACGCGTCGCCTCTAATCTAGATTGTTACAAAGAAATTAATTTTGTAGAGAAATCATTAGAAATGTCGATCGATAACCAGGGAAGACGATAAAGTGATAAAAATCTTATCTAAAGCTGGACTTGAATTGATTTTTCTCGATATACATTTCTTTCTATTCGCAATCGAATTTGAGGCTTCTTACCTGAGCATTCGATACCGAATTGACCATAATTAATGATAAAGTACCAACAACACCACACATGTGATAACCGGCTACTACTTCACCTGGATAGACACTAGAGGCATCGATAATTAACCACCAACCGACAAAAAACTGTAACAGATGAATCATAAGATTAATTGATTAAAAAAAGTAAGGTTAATTAGAATTTACCAGAAATCCGGAAATCATTGAAGCGTACGCATTTCGTTTATCACCACCTTCGAACCAAATACAAGGTGGTAAATTTATATTTTCAAAACAATCAAGTAGACCCATTTTCCCAATTTTTTTCTTTATCTTATCAAAATTTAGCAAATTGACAATTCGGTGACATTTAACTTAAGCAATCCACACACCTACACTCATGCAACAATCTTTTAAATTGACCACAAATTCCTAATTAATTAACCAATTAGACACAAAATATTAACCACAAAATCTTTAATTTCTATATAATAATCTTTAATAGAAATTTATAGACAATTATAATTAACTAACACGAATATAAATTCTACGTGTATGGGCTGCTTAAATCGCATAGAATTCAGGGAACTGTCAATTTTAAATTTGTGCAAGCGTCTAATTGTAGCTACAATTGTGGAAATTTCTCACTTAAAATATTTAAATTTGATAGTAATTACACCAATCATCTTTATCAGATACTTAATTGTTAGTAATTTATTCTATTAAGTTTATTTAAATAAATTCAATAAATTTACATAAAATAATGGTAAAATGATAGAGCTACAATTAGTTATACAGCTTGACAGTTTGTGACTAACTTCATTCGTATGTGGTTTCGTTTCAAATGGTGTCAATTTTCGATACGCAAAATAATTTATTTATTTTTAATTAAAGTTTATTGAAAGAAAAATGAATGAAATTAAAGAAAAGGATGGTCTTCCAATTAGGAATCAAGTAAATTTAGTTTAATACAATTTAATTATCATAATTATCATTGTTGGTTTTAGAGAGCAATTTTAGAGATTTCCAATAAAATTTACCCAATTTATGATGGAATTAATACAGTGGGACGTAATCCAGATGCTGTTATCAACATTAAAAGCATCGTAATTAACTTTCCAATATTTATAAATGCCGAGTTATGATTTAAAAAATTTTTAGACCATCAGTCAACACCATGCAATTATTGTTGTTATTGGCGAAGATAAACACTTTATAAGCGACGTTAAGTCTTCAAACGGTACTTTTTTGAATTGTAATTGTCTACAACCCTTAAATCTCTATGAATTACACGATAAAGATCTATTGAGATTCGGTGAAATTGATGCTATTTATAAAATAAGCTCGAATGATACAAATATTGATGAAAGTGCTGCATCTGAATCAATGAGCCAGAGTTTTTACACGAACAATACACAAAATGTCGAAATTAACGATTTCCACGAGATGAATACAGAAATTTTGGATACCAATGAAGATGCAAATTTCCATGACCTTCCAACTCAATTAGAATGTTTCAATGATGAAATCGTAAATGTTAATGATAAAGATAGAAATATGAATGCTTCACCATCGAGTGAAAATATACAAGCTGAGGCTTTGATTTTTAGTGAAAGTTTAAACAAAAATACTGAACCAACTCAACCAAATATAAATCAGGCGAAAATTAATGAAGCAATATCGCCAATAATGATTAATGATGAGTCGAATAAAACTAGTGTTGATCGAGAAATAAGTAGTAAAGAAATTGATAAAATTGACGAACCAATATCGGATTCTGTTACAAAAGAATCAACAATTATTAATGAACAATTAAACCAAAATATTGATGAAAGTAGTAATGAATCATTAGATTTAGCTACAATGCAAAAAGTTACACCAACTCGACATAAATTGGATGATAATTTCGAGGAATCTCAACAAATTAAACCGGTAATTAAGGGGAATTCATTTAGAAGAATCCTCGATTCTGAAGAAATTGACGAACAACCAATCATAGATTCTGTTACAAAAGAAACAACAATTGAACAATCAAACGAAAATATTGATGAAAGTAGTAATGAATCATTAGATCTAGGTAAATTACAAAAAGTTACACCAACTCAACATAAATTCGATGATAATACCGAGCGATCACAACAAATAAAACCGGTGATTATCGGGAATTCGTTTAGACGAATTTCAGATTCTGATTCTAATTTAATCAAAAATGACAAAAAACAGACATCTAGTGATGATGAAACTGATATTGAAGATGATGAAAAATCAACAATTCAAACAGAAAACAAAAATAATACATCAAATGAATCGGATTTAATTCCAGCAACTCAAAATGTTAATTTACAGGAACCTCAAGCTAGTGGTATTATAGATGATTCATTTGAAGATTCAAGTTTTGCCTTAGAAATCAGCGATAAAGTTTTCGAATCGTTTGATACAAATATAGATGAAAATCAACCAACACAACGAATAAATATTACAGTTGTAGAGAAACATAAAAATGATAAAATTGATGAATTATATTTAGAATCTACACAAAAAATTCAAAATAACCCTGATATAATCAACGAACAACTACAAAAAATTGAAACTAATAGCGATATAATTAATGAAGAACCAGTGAAGGATATTGACGATAGTGTTGATCAATTGAAGAATCAAAGTAAAGATAATTCAAGCGATTACGATATATTTGTTCTACCTGAAACACCAAAGAAATCTAAACGTACAAAATTAAACACTGATCCGAAATCATCAACTTCAGAAGACGTTGAAGATGAGTTACAAAATATGTTTGCTACACAACAAGAGAACTTCACTTGTAGTCAATTGGTTAATATTTTAGCTGATTCACCAATAAAACGAAATACAATACAAATTAATGATAATAATAACAATAATAATACAAGAAAAACATTAGAAACTCAGAATACTGTTATAGAAAAACCGGTACCAATAACTATAGTTGATCAAAAAGTTGAACAAGAATTAGAGACAATATTTCAAAGTCAACAAGATCTAACTTGTAGTCAATTAGTGAGGATTTTAGATGAACCGAAAGATGTTAAAAATACAGCAACTACAATAGATAATCCTGTTGAAAATTGTGAAAAAGATTCAACAAAAAATTCAAAAGAGATTCAAAAAGAGAGTAATACCAGAACTTTACGGAGGAAGTTCTCTAAATTGGAATCCGATAAAGAAATGGAAGTCTCCAAATCGAGTAGTTTTGATGATGCGATAATTAAATCAAATAAAAGAAGAAGTTTAAGAAAACTTTCCGTTAATTCTAATACCGATTCACAATCATCGGTTGTGAGTATTTCTAATGAATCATCATCATCAACAATAACAGTGAAAGATAAAGAAATCCCTAAACGAAAGTTGAAAAAAATTGCAGAATCGGATAATAAAATTGAAACTGCAAATCGACGAATTACACGAAGTTCACACTCTTCAATGGATACATCGTCAAGTGAAGAATTTTTCAATACGCCTAAATTACGATTGAGTAAACGTAACAAAATTATGAAAAATGAGTCAAATGAATCTATAAATAATAGTAATATGGGAGAAGTTTTAAAGAGAACTCCACGTAAACGTGGAGCTTCTACAGGGGATGATTCAAATATTCCAATAAAAATAAGATTAGATCAACAGAATATTTCGAATAGGGAAGCTTCAAAAGGCGCACAAATATCAGGTAAGTCATATTTTTTGAGATTTGTATTTACTTTATTTATTCATAGATAATCGAGCTGATGATCGCAGGGATTAAACTTTTTTCATTTAAACTCATATATGGCAATTCCGATTATTTGATGAGCGATTTAAAATATTCTAAGGATTTATAGAAGGGTCCTTGGAGATTATTTTATCAGAATTTGAACCTTGTAGCTCAAGCAAGTTGGTCAAAAAAACGCTAGTTTATAACCATGTTGCGATTTTTAAAATAATGGATTACACAAGTTAATGGGTTTAAAAATGCTTTCGGCATTGATTTTCTTGATTTTTCTCCATTTTATGAAATGGGTAGAGATATTTTGAATTCATTTAAGAATAGAATAAAGAAAAATCATCTCTGATGTATCTTTCAAAAATGCGATTTGGTCAGAAACGAGCACTTTTTGACCAACTTGCCGATGAGCTACATTGCTCAAATTTGGGTTAAATGATCTCCAAGGATCCTCCTATAAATCCTTAGAATATTTTTTAAATCGATGATCAAATGGGGTGAAATCCGCTTATTTAATTATTTCTAAATATTAATAGTTGACTATAATTTTAATTTTTCAATATACATCAGTTTCCGAGTCAACAAATACATCAATCCAACCATCGATAACAAATCAGAAAAATAAAATGTCACGCCGAACGAGAAAAAATCCAAATAATTCAACTTTATTATTACCTGTTACGGTAACTGTACCAAAGAATGAAGAAAATCTAGAAAATACAACAAGATTTACACGTGCTCAGTCATCTAAGAAGCAAACAATTCCAACACCAGATGCGTCATCATCACCATCTCTATCATCATCATCAATAAAAACAAAAAGAACAAATAAGCGAGGTGTACGAAGATTGAGTGCCAATAGTAGAAGTTTGAAGAATTTAGAAAAAATCGAACAAAATGAAGATGAAACAACGCAAAAAAACCAAAATAAAAGGAAGAAATCCAATTTACAAGAAGATATTAATCAAGAATTGAACCAATCTAAAATTGTCGACACGCCAGAAGTATTTCTCATTCCCTTCTATATTATTTGATAGCTTTCAATTCGATAATATTTCAGAAAAGTCAAATATTGAGACCAAAAGTTGTATTTACAATGATGGACGATCCTGGATTAGGATCTATAATTAAACAATTAGGTAGATTTGCATTTAAATTATTATCATTTAAAATAAATTGCGTTTAAAATATTTGTTATAGGTGGTAAAGTTGTCGATAATGTGAAAACTTCTACAGTTTTGGTAACGAAACATGTAAAACGATCAGCTAAATTATTATCAGCTGTTGGTCAAGGTATACCAATATGTTCACCACAATGGTTGTTAGAATCGAAGGAAGCCAATCAATTTCTCGGTAAGAATTTTCGTTTTGATTTGGTTAAATTATATTTTAATTTTAATTGAGATTATTAATTAATTTATAAAAATAAATTTAAGATCCTTGGGATTATATTTTAAAAGATAATGAAGCAGAGGAGAGATGGAATTTTAAATTACATGAATCATTAGAGAGGAGTAATAGAAAAAAATTAATGGAAAACTATACATTCCAATTATTTGTTAATGAAGCAGCTGATGTTTTAAAAGGTAAAGACTATTTTTTAAAATTCTTAATAAAATAATTATAATTTTAGGTGCTATTGAAGCTTGTGGTGGTAAATGTGTGGCCAGATATCCATTGAAAAATTGCAATTCTAATTTTATAATTGTTGCAAATCCTGATAATCAATCCAAATACAATCGAATAATCAAACAAAAGCCGGAAATTCGGGTTGTAGCGCCTGAGGCAATATTCGATGGGACATTACGGCAGGAATTACAGTTCGAACGACATTTATTGTTATAATATTTACCTATTTTCCGTACTTTATATTATTCTTTAAGGCCCTTATATTTACAAAGAAAAACTTGTTTTATTGAGATTTTTTAAATAAAGTCTATTTTAAATAGAAGTTGCTTAGCAACCTATCATTGTCAACAGACCGAAAATGGCACCAGTTGAGGTATCTTATCAATTCCTACAAAATTAATTTACATTTCTTAAATTTACAGGAGAATCCAGTTGATAATCGAAATACAATTATTTTCAACAATTCGAAACGTGAATTATTCAAATTAACGGATAATTATAAAATATTTCAAAGAAAATTGAAGATTTATTGGAGGGTCTTAGTGTAAGTCTATCAATACCATATTTGAGTTGTTTTTAATTCGAATTTCTAATAGAAATAAGGACGAAATTACGCCACAATTGCTGCAGAATTGTAATCTATTGATACTGGCAGCACCACAAAGTCCGTTCGATGAGGCCGAATTGGTTACTTTGAAGAGTTACCTGAATGATGGCGGACGTATTTTGGTGTTGCTATCAGAGAGCAGTCCGGAAGATACCAGCAATATCAACATATTGTTGGAAGATTTCGGAATAACTCCCAATATGGGTAAGGGGCAATTGTTCGCAATCGTACAACTTATTTGAAATAAACTAAATGTTGCCGTTATTGGAGCGATTTGAGAAGCATTATAGAGATTTATGGGTAGATGTAGTTTTAGCCAAATTTGGGCCCTGTAGCTCAGCAGTTGGTCACAATTTTTGATTTTGATTCTTCCATTGCAAATGAACGTTTTTTGACTAACTTCAAAATGAGTTAGAAGCTTAAAATTTTGCTTAAGCGATCTCTAGATACTTCAATATTGCAGTACAATATTTTTTTTAATTTTCGCCTAAATTATGATTACAGATTGTTTGATTCGTACCCATTACTACAAATATTTCCACCCGAAAGAGTGCTATATTGGCGACAGTTCAATCAACAATATTTTAAAGAAAGACAAAATTGATCTAAATATGGTGTATCCATTCGGTTGTACGTTGAATGTGAATAAGCCTAGTGTTGTGGCATTCACAAGTGGTTCAGTCTCATTTCCAATAGATCGGCCTTTAGGTGCACTATATTACGATCAAAATACCGGCAAGTATATCAAACTAATAAATAGATTTCCTTTTATTTTAAAACATAAATATAGGTGGGCGTTTAGTAGCAATCGGTTCCGGTCATTTATTCGCTGATAAATATATTGATCAAGAGAATAACGATAAATTACGTGAAGTTATTTTTGAATTTTTAACAACTTCAACACAGATCCGATTAATACCGTTCGATCATGATGATGTTGATGTAAATAATTTATTATAATTGTCTACAATAATTTTATTTTATGATTTTTCTAGATTATTGATCATCATATAGTACCAGAAACTAGCGAATTGGCTGAACGTCCAAAATTATGTTTAACGGACGCTATCAATCATACAATTTCTATCGATTATTCGAAATTTTTTGAAAACAAACCATTCTCGATTAATACACATTTGGGTATTATTGCGACAAAAAAATTGTTTAATTCGATATAGTTTTGTATTTTTTCTTCCAGTACCGGAAGCTTTAAAATTATACGATCAATTGAACGTGCCCCATCAACCGCTCCGTATTATTACACCGAAATTTGAAGCACCTCTACCACCATTACAAGCTGCTGTAAGTAAATATTAAGAATAATTACTTTTTATTACGATTAGTATCGGTTTATAATGAAATTATCGATTTAATACGAAATTCTGTTCCATCTTCTACGTTAATATGCTAAATCAATAGGGAAAATAAATAGAGAACTAATTGAGGTATAAGAAATTGTCGATTTAAAACAAATATTCGTAAATTGTGAAGATTTAAAAGAAATTCAAATCTAAAAATTCATAGTTCTGAATGATTAATTGAATTTGATAGCGCCAATAATGAGGAGAAAATTACGACCTATTAATATTAATGGTTTAACGATAGTAAACTGAAAATTTGTATACCAAAATCGGGAATTATCAGTCGATTGTTGGTTAACAAGAGAGAAATAATTCGTTTCCGTTTTTTGTGGCCAATTATTTTATATAAAGTTAGGCCAACTTATTTTATAAGTTAATTGTTGTGGTAACAAAATTTAGAGTCTTATTTAAAGAGCGATTTTAACTATTTGTAGATTGATTAGAAATTGTAGCAAAATTTGAGCTGCGTAGCTCGTTTGAAAATTGGTCAAAAATCGTTCTTTCGCGAGTTAACTCAAGTTATTCGGTTGACTTATCGATGCTCACAAATTTGATTATTTTTCTATTTTATTTTGGAATGGATAGGAATGTTTTGAATATTTCTTCCTGGATGTGAAGGGAAAAAACTAAAAATTTATCTGGGGTCATTCTGAGTGGTTTCCAAACTTGTTTACAAAAATTGTAACATTATTTGATACGAGTTTACTCACAAGGAAACATTCCCGGGTGTCCCCCTCCAATTTTAATGAAATTTGGATATGTTATTCCCCATCGAATTCTAAGAGATGCATGTTTTTTTATCGGCGGAAAAGCATATCTATGGGGTGAAATCGTCACTTAAAATTTAGGCTCAAACGGGGTCCTTTTTAAGTTTCGCATACTTCCGGTTAAAATATTGAAACGGGACAAACGGCATAATTCTCAGGGTGAAAAATAATGTAGAACTCCATTGTTTGAATATATAGGGTAGAAGTTGTAAGGGTTGAAAATAAGAAAATTGCTATAAATCAAAAACTATTCATCGGATTTTGACGAAACTTATGTCATTCGAAAAAAGACAAAAAAAGTAGGAGAAACCTGTTTTTGTATTTTTTCGAAAAATTACGTTTAGGGGGTAGCCACCCTTCAACCATATTTGAATGAATCATAAAAAAACTTTACGACTCATAATCTTTATATTTTAATTCATAAATAGTGCTTTTCCTTTCAATTTTCAACAGTTGGGGCACATAACAATAGTATTTTCTTCATATGTTGCATACCTATTCAATTTTCATGTTGGACATATAGGTACTAAAATAATTATTATTTTGCGATATATTTTTTCTAGATCTGTTCTAAAACTTATTTATTTCCTCGATCAACATTCAATTATTCATATTTTAAATGTTGATAAGGTTTAATTAAATTACCTTGCAATAAACAAATAACTTATACGATGCGAAAGAAATACACTGAAATTAGTCAAATTTTATAATATATTAGGGGATGATATTATTTTGTTATTGAGAAAAATGTGGCGCAAAATGCCCTTGGAATTATAATAAATAAATAAATAGTACAACAGACATAAGGGTTGAAATTTGATAAATTTTTATAAAACAAATACTAGCCATTGTACTTTCACGAGATCAATTATTGTTGAAAAATATAACTTTCACAGCTTTTATGGAAAAACTCTAAAGGGGGTGAATTGACATTAAAAATATAAATAATTGATCTTTAATAGTGATAACTAATAAGTTTTAGAATAATTCTAGAAAAGAAAATATTCGAAAGTTATAATACAATAATAATTATTGTAGTATCTATACTCGTATAAAAAATAACGTTCAGCATGAAAATAAAAGCGTGGGCAACAAAGAAGAAAATAATACTATTTGGTGCCCCAACTACTGAAAATTGATAAAAAGCACTATTTATGAATTGAAAACATAAAAATCATAAGAATAGTGAATTTTTTTTCAGATACGTTTAGATATGCTTGACGGGTGGTTACCCCCTAAATGTAATATTTCGAAAAAATCCAAAAACAGGTTTCTCCTACTTTATTGTCTTTTATCGAATGACATTAGTTTCGTCAAAATCCGATGAATAATTTTTGACTTCTAGCAATTTTCTTACTTTCAACCCTTTTAACTTCTACCTTAATTAATATTTCTATATGCAAACAATGGACTTCTACATTATTTTTCACCCTGAGAATAATGCTGTTTGCTCCGTTTGAATTGTTTAACTGGAAGTATGCGAAACTTAAAAAGTACCCCGTTTGAGCCTAAACTTTAAGTGGCGATTTTACCCCCTAGATATGTTTTTCTGTCGATAAAAAAAACATGCATCTCTTAGAATTCGATGAAGATATCCAAATTTCATTAGAATCGGAGGGGGACACCTGGGAATGTTTCCTTGTCAGTTTAGCAAGTTAAGGGATTTAAATTTTGCTAAAATTTCCAAGGACCCTTCTATAAGTCCTTAATATATTTTTGAATAGATCATCGTCATCATAGAATAATAAAATGGCCAATTTTGTTTATCTAGTTTTAGTTCTGTACCCCTTTATAACAGGCTACAATAGTTCTTGATTCTGATTTTCTCTAATAGTTAACTTTTAAATAGTTGTATTATTGTCATTTTTCTGCCTTATTATCGGGATTAAGTTAGCAAGGCTTTAGAGGCTCTTATCTCATTTAAAGATCGATATGTCTATAATCATGTCATGATAGTTACAACTTCTAATAAAGGTTTTTACGGTGAAATTATTAAAAAAAGAATCGTACGCCATTTATAAATGTTAGTTACACAATAAAGACAAAGACGGATTAATGGCTATATTTTTTTTATAGGAGAATCCATTTGAACGACAATTTTTATATGTCATTATATTTGTGTTGAATAAAAAATATTGCAGCCATTTCTCTAATAATATATAGGTATTGTTAATTTGTTCATTTTATAGATAGAGAGGTATATATTATTTGTAAGTAGTAATGTTCGTTGGAATTTCGTCAGCGGAAAGGCAAACTGTCGTTCTAGGATTAACTTTGCCGTTGCCTGTCTGCCTGCAGGTATTTCCGCCTTCGTTCCGGGAATTACCGCCCCCACCTCTTGAACTGTTCGATTTAGATGAAGCTTTTAGTTCAGTTTTCTCCAAGTTGGCTCAATTCACTAACAAGTTTGTAGCAACAAAGGTCGACAATGATGGATACGGTAGTGTTGGTGATGACATCAATAGTAAACGTATTGGAATTGGTGGCGATAATAATAATAATAATGTGGAGAAATTGGAATTTTTCATAAAGGAATGTGCGAAAATTGTTAAAATCAACGTTGAAAATATAAATGGAACAAAGCAAATTTTACATCACATCGGCACTAGGATTGCCAAATTTAAAAGTATTGATACGATTAAATAATTGTTATCGAAATGAAAAACTGTATTCGAGAGAGAGTTAGTTGAGTTGAAAGAAAAAAATAAAGATTTGAAATAGAGAAGCTTTGTTCTGGATTTGTGTGTTCAGTTATCGGCAAGTTTTAGGGGTGAGATGTCTGTTCGTTTCGCATCAAAGTTTCGGTGGTCCAGTAACGACCCCTGACCTATCAACCCTTTCCATCTGGGACCGGCATCCAACTTCAGCATCCCTGTTGTTAACGTTAGATCGCAACCTGCTCGAGCTGAACGAATATCGACCTTATAGGCATCTGATCTTGTTTTGAATCCATAGTGATTCCCATACAAATCTTCTCTATTAGACCAGACCTGTTTCCAATCGATTCCAAACTATAATTTTTAACTTCATTGTAAATAGAGTATAGATGCTTGTTTTTAGAACAAATAAAAAACGACTGACATTGGCGAGAATCCATTAATTTTTAACATTTTTTTTTCTTAATTTGAATCGCTTCTACAATATTTTTTACAGTTTTCCATTTATTTTGCTCTAGTCTTATCGCTTTCCATTTTGTCTGGTGTGATGTACGATGATTATTATTATTTTTCATGAAAACAGGTCTACATCACGTACTGGGACTAAACGAGATGCGGCTCCAAAAATCCATAAACATAAACCTGTTGGATTAAACCGTTATTCGTCCGTCGTCTTTCAACGTGAAATAAACGAGATGACGACGAGATAGAAACGGTGGCACTGGCAGCTATAACAACGTTGACAGTAGCTGTGACAACTATCAAGAGACACCCCGACGCCCCCGTACATACAAACGTACACACAATAAAACATTCCCAACAGAAATACGAAGAGAAGCACAACCTTTGACCTAACATTCTGAATTTTATCTATCCCACTTGAACACAAAAGTGTGAAATAGTGATTTTCACCTATCAATGGTTACATTCACTACACACAATCAGAATGTTAACTGTAAATTTATTTATTTTTTCAAAACAACGAAAATCTATCGATTTTCTTTGTTTAAAAGCATAAAATGGAAACAGTGTCATGTTTTGTACGTCTATCAATTTAGACCAGTACGCAGCAATTGGTCCGTTCGCATTTTCCAGTATTGTAACAGCAGAAGTCGCTAATTAGAACGGTTGAAATAACAGGAAAATTCCGTCGAGACGAAGATTTCCATGGATTTCAAGTAACTAGCAGACAGAATCATCCTACTGAAAGTTATTTTTCATATTAATCGATAAATTGATCCTCTATTATAGAATAATGAGTTTTGAAAATTCGACGTTATTTCAGTTATTAACTGACGCCTAGTATTCCCTAGACGCTCGAAAAATATAACTATTGAGTTAAAATTAAACAGAAGCCATATGTCTGTGCATACATGGGTAATTTAATACCTTTTTAAACTGCACTTGAAATTACAAAAGCTCATTGTAAGATTCGTTAAGTTGTGTTGGTTTTATTATAAAATTGTGTCCATTGAACAGTTTTTGAAGGTATGCCTCAATAGCGGATTGAATCAGTGCAGGCCATCTTGCATATAAAGTCAAGCTAATTAGCGGAATATTCAACGGATCTGCAATCTCACAGCCTCCAATGCCGCCTCCGTTAACGGCTGTCGCGACGAACAATTTCTCGTCTGCCTCTAATCCATTACTTTCAAAATTCTTAGTATATCCCATCTTTATTCTCTTCATATCTGTCAGTTTCTCCTTTTGCCTTTATTATGCTCTTTAGGGCGAACAGAACCGTATCCAAACTTGAAAAATACTTTAGAAATTCAAATATAATATTTGGTTTGTAATTTAAATATCTACAAAGATAACATTTACGATTGCTTCTCTTGAAAAGTTTATTAAACATAGCGGAACAATATTTGTAAAAATGGTTAAAAACAGTTAATTTAACAATAAATTCGGCACGTTGAAATATTCGTTGGAGTCACTCCTGGGTCCAGTCCTGTCTATATTCGTTCCCCTACTCAGGACCGCTATCTATCGCGATCATCATCACCGCATCGGGCCATTAACAACGGACGGGCGGACAAAGCATAGCCTGGAGGCGGTTTCGTATACTGTGTGTATTCATATAGCGTTGTGTGAGCGTATACAACTTTATGTTAGTAGGAATAAAATGAAATTGCAACACAACGAGGTCAGAGACAGGAATATAAACGAATATAGAACTGCACTATTACATCGGTGGTTGTTTGCTAGATGGGCAGTTAAATCATGAAATGAAACCGGTAGCAACATCGATAATATAGTGGCATTTACCACAACGGCGTTGAAACCAATAACAATGAAAAAATCCCAATAAAACAAACTGTAAATTATCTAAAAATTCCTACAATGAAAGCAAATCAATTATTTTTACATGAAAATTAAAGGGGATATTTCAAGAATTTCCAAGAACGTTAAACGATTAAGGCCATCAGAGGGTGCTTCTGATCTCGTCTAGTCCGTTATCCTATTGTCCACTAGCTGGACCAGTTCTAACGACAAATATCAAACTGACTCGTTTATTGGATTTATCTCCTCCTTCTTTTCCATCCCGACAATTGAGCGTGATGCACTATACATATATATAACTAAACACGGGATGCGGGATGCTGCCGGACCAGTTCCGGTGAATTAATCTCGCCGCAATAACGGTCATTGATTATGGATACCCATAGTAATGTTATTGTTGAGCTTGTAGCAGTTAAACGGACCGGAGGTTAGTTAGAAAAAGGAATCGTTACGAACGTTTTATTATTGAGAATAGGCCAATGAAAAGAAAAAGAAAGGACTCATAATCGTAGGTGGATTAGATCTATAATGGAGCCTTATAGACCGGATGAAGTAATTGTTTGTCAGCCGTTATTGATGCGAAATGGACCGACAAATAAAGCGACAAATGCGGTCGTGTTGCTTATTAAATTTGCATATAACGATAATCAAGACGATTTCTTTTAGTTTTAGTCTTAATTGTAGAATTAAAAAGGTGAAAGTGCGGAAAATCTGCTCAAATCTATTTTGCTTACTTTTGTTTTCAGTCAGCTTTTTAGATTATTTTCTTAGTAATCCGAGTCTATCTGACACGATATTGTACTGTCATCGTTTCATGCAAATCACGGTTGCTCATCTGAGAAATTTCCAAGATCGTTGGTCGGTCAACCGTTTAGAAAGTGATCCGTCGAGGCAGCATCTACCGCTTCGTCTACATACCGGTTCACGATAAAATAAAAACTAGTAAAGAGGTAAAAAATTGATGCTCGATAAAAACGAATTGGGAATATTTCTCTATAACTGTCCAAATATATCTAACCGACAAATATAATGTTCAATTAGAAAGGCGTAATAGGATGAGAAAATAAAATGTGTGTGTTATCATTGCCGCCAACATATGGTACTCAATGTCGAAGCATCATCGTCAATGTTGATTGTACGATTTACAGCTAAAACTAACCGGCCGATTGCCGCCTTCTGGACTATGTTCAAGTTAATTATCCTCAATCCGACACATACACACACACATTGTGT
Source organism: Mylabris phalerata (assembly GCA_020740385.1). Taxonomy (NCBI): domain Eukaryota; kingdom Metazoa; phylum Arthropoda; class Insecta; order Coleoptera; family Meloidae; genus Mylabris; species Mylabris phalerata. The sequence goes on from JAJEOX010000222.1 coordinate 1,919,177, forward strand.
TATACGAGAAAAAAGACAGTCACTAACACACAGATACCGCTTGGTGTCCCACTGAGCAGATGGTCGCCGCTGTCATTGGCCTTCCGACACTCTCCACCTCATGTTTGCGACGACGACGACGATGATGATGATGATGACGGCGGCGGCGGCCCAGTTGCCTGCCGTCACCGCAGGATGTAATTATGTGCCTTTCGGTCGTATAATGTGCATACACACACACGCAAATACACTCATACAACGGACGAAGTAAATAGGATGACAGCCAAGACGACGACGGCAACAACAACGATAGTTGCAATGACGGCGACAGTGGACAGCAATCTAAATGGAAAAAATATTAAAACAGGATCCTTTCTGTTAGATGAAGAATTTCACCAGGAAATCGCCATGAATTACAACCATTTTAATCTTCAACTAATCAACAATTACCGCAATATTGATAGAGATATCTCTGGTTAGGCAACCGGAATTTCCGCAAGATTGGGAGCTCTGCTCGTGCTTCTGTTTTAACGGATATTTAACAGAAATTACTAATACTAAACTACTGATTCAAAATTGAAGGTGTGCGCAAAATTCCAAAATAATCGAGCTCGTATTTGATGAGATACCACATGGATAAAATTAGCAATAGGAGCAGCATTTTAAGGAGCCTTCGATGATCTTTTCTTGTGTTGAGTTTTGAGTTACCAAAGAATAATCTTTCAATTTTTGATATTTCCTTATGACTTAGCAAATGTTTTAATCTTCAACAAATCAACAATTACCGCAATATTGATAGAGATATCTCTGGTTAGGCAACCGGAATTTCTGCAAGATTGGGAGCTCTATTTGTGCTTCTGTTTCCGTACATTTTAACGGATATTTAACAGAAATTATTAAAATTGAACTACTGATGCAAAATTGAAGGCGTGCGCAAAATGCCAAAATAATCGACCTCTTGTTTGATGAGATACCACATGGGAAAAAATTAGCAATAGGAACAGCATTTTAAGGAGCCTTCGACGATCTTTTCTTGTGTTGAGTTTTGAGTTACCAAAGGATAATCTTTCAATTTTTGATATTTCCCTATGACTTAGCAAATGTTTTAAGCTTCAACAAATCAACAATTACCGCAATATTGATAGAGATGTTTCTGGTTCGGCAACCGGAATTTCCGCAAGATTGGAAGCTCTGTGTTTCTGTTTCCGTACATTTTAACGGATATTTAACAGAAATTACTAAAATTAAACTACTGATGCAAAATTGAAGGTGTGCGCAAAATGCCAAAATAATCGATCTCTTGTTTGATGAGATACCATATGGGAAAAATTAGCAATAGGAGCAGCATTTTAAGGAGCCTTCGACGATCTTTTCTTGTGTTGAGTTTTGAGTTACCAAAGGATAATCTTTCAACTTTTGATATTTCCCTATGACTTAGCAAATGTTTTAATCTTCAACAAATCAACAATTACCGCAATATTGATAGAGATGTTTCTGGTTCGACAACCGAAATTTCCGCAAGATTGGAAGCTCTGTGTTTCTGTTTCCGTACATTTTAACGGATATTTAACAGAAATTACTAAAATTATACTATTGATTCAAAATTGAAGGTGTGCGCAAAATGCCAAAATAATCGATCTCTTGTTTGATGAGATACCACATGGGAAAAATTAGCAATAGGAGCAGCATTTTAAGGAGCCTTCGACGATCTTTTCTTGTGTTGAGTTTTGAGTTACCAAAGGATAATCTTTCAACTTTTGATATTTCCCTATGACTTAGCAAATGTTTTAATCTTCAACAAATCAACAATTACCGCAATATTGATAGAGATGTTTCTGGTTCGACAACCGAAATTTCCGCAAGATTGGAAGCTCTGTGTTTCTGTTTCCGTACATTTTAACGGATATTTAACAGAAATTACTAAAATTATACTATTGATTCAAAATTGAAGGTGTGCGCAAAATGCCAAAATAATCGATCTCTTGTTTGATGAGATACCACATGGGAAAAATTAGCAATAGGAGCAGCATTTTAAGGAGCCTTCGACGATCTTTTCTTGTGTTGAGTTTTGAGTTACCAAAGGATAATCTTTCAACTTTTGATATTTCCCTATGACTTAGCAAATGTTTTAATCTTCAACAAATCAACAATTACCGCAATATTGATAGAGATGTTTCTGGTTCGACAACCGAAATTTCCGCAAGATTGGAAGCTCTGTGTTTCTGTTTCCGTACATTTTAACGGATATTTAACAGAAATTACTAAAATTATACTATTGATTCAAAATTGAAGGTGTGCGCAAAATGCCAAAATAATCGATCTCTTGTTTGATGAGATACCACATGGGAAAAATTAGCAATAGGAGCAGCATTTTAAGGAGCCTTCGACGATCTTTTCTTGTGTTGAGTTTTGAGTTACAAAGGATAATCTCAATTTTTGATATTTCCCTATGACTTGGCGAATATTATCGATTTTCGAATAATTTTCTCAAAGCACATTCGGTTTTTGTTATGGCACTTGCTGAATTGCCGCACAAAAGCCAGTTAAATAGCGGGGTCATTCCACTAAAAATCGAACAATAATTCTGCAGTCACTCTCCTAAATATTTATGATGTTTGGCGAATTGCATTGCGCTGGTTATATGAAATATTCCATACATTCCATTTAACTATTTTCAGAGTTATTATAAAAAATAATCGCACACAGTACGGCTAAATTCGGAAAAAATACTTGAAAATTAATTAGTTTAGTAGAAACTCAATGATCCTCTTTTCTGATTCTAAATAAACCATCGATAAACGAAATTATTTAACATAACGCAGTTTTAATTTGATTGGCTAAGGAGCACGATGCATGTTTGAATTCGTTCCCCTGATCGTTGAAAAGGAAAAGTAATCTGTTTTGAAATTAGAAATATGTTACTGTCTAAAATTTTACTAAAGATCTTGATTCCAAAAGAGATAATAACAGGAAAATTGTTTTCCATTATACAGGTGAAATAGAACATGGGTTGATTTAAGCTAAAATCAGTTGGAAATTTAATTAAATTACTGCTGTTATTATTATTATTATTATTAATACGTTTCACATTCTATCTGTGCAAGTGTGTATTATACAAATGTTCCGCTATTTTAACATAAAAACTAACTTTTACTCTTTGCAGGAAGAATTACATTTCAGTAAACTATACTCGAGTGCTTTTTTTCAATACATTTTTTTAACGCTAACCATTAGTTATATGTTTCTCTCTATCATTAAATATTGTAAAAAAGCGTATTTCGCGAAATCTCAACTTTATGGGAGCAAAGAAGGGCAAAAATTTAGATTTTTAGATTGTCTTTCATTGTGAGTGTTAAACGATTGGAATTTTTTGATAGTGTGGGTTGTTATTTATTCATATTTTGTAGTTTTGGATAGGTCATAATATGGTGATTCATCTTAGAGAGAATGGCTTAATTTGTCAAAATTTTGTTGGTAAATTTTTGACCCGAAACGTAAATTTTTTTTGAATTGTCGTCATGTATGGAACTACCAAAATTCAACTTGTAAATCGTCAAAGAGTTGATTTTTAGATTTTTTTATTGATTTCGATTTAGAATATAAAATTGTGCAGAGGATCTAAATTTTTTAGTACCTAAATTTTTTTGCGGCAATTTTGGTTTCATTTTATGCTCCAAATCGCAAATTTTTAACCAATTTGAATATCGTAGGGGAATTTTTAGGTAATTTTTGCACAATAATATTGATCTTTAGTATAAATTTTGGAAAATATTTGTGTTAAATAATTGTTTTTTGAGTTTTTCTAATAAATAAAAAGGCCGAATTTTGGGCATTTTAATCGAGTTTCGCAGAAATTTCTACTTTTATGAAGCCAAAAACATATTTGTAATTTAGTCGGAGGATCACAAAAGATCATATTTTGATAGCATTTTTATCAAAAAATTAGATTTTTGGTTTCAGTCTTAATTGGGATGCTCGGATAGATTGAAAGTTACTTTCTCTGTTTTTTTTATGAATAATATGACGATTATCTGGTTGAATTTCAGTTCTATTTAGCGTCGAAATATTAGGAATACGCTAGTAAAGGTATTTTAATTGTTAATTGTAGTGCGTTATTTAATTAATTAGTTTTAATCAGGCTGAAGTTGTTAATATTGTTAGTCTTTCGAATACAAGACGAGTTTATTTTAGGGCTTTTTTTATTGCACACAAGAGACATTGTGAAGTTTACCTTGCTAGATTGCTTATACTTCATCGTTGTGGAGTTAATTAATTTCGCTCGGTAAGTATTCTGTCAATTGTTTTTATCTACAAGCAATTTTTCAAAAAAAAAATTTTCTTTTCTAGGAAAACTGGGGTAGAATTTCGGTTAGGAGGGTGGTGCGTGTGTATTTTGTAAAGTGTTCGGTCCGCGACCGAAGCGATGCCCATTCATTACAGATTGACAACGCGAGATACCGCACCGCTTAGCGGCGCCTAGTGCGATCCCCGCACGGGCCGTTGTGTGTGTGGCGGCAATAGTGGTGGGGATGTGCCGGCGGACGGTCCCGCAAGTGTGGCGGCGTTTCATGATAGAAGAGACACGCCAGTACGGGATAGCCCGTTGTCCCAAAACGATCAGATGTTGAGAGTGCGCAGCTCGATACAATACTGATGCGCGCGTAAACATATCGCGGCAAACTTTTATTTAACACACCAAAAACTGGACTATAGACGAATTATTTGGAAATTTATAAAAACTAATAAATTGCGCCATTGTCGCTCCGATTTTATTTCGAAGGAAAAAATCTAGAAATTGTTGTATTGACCGGAAAAACAATCGGACAAAAGTGTGCAAAATTCGAATTTACACCTGACGGAGTCTCTGTAAAGAAGTCATGGCATCGGCTATGGTATCCGAACGCGGTCTTCGTCGAAAATTACAAACAGACGATACAAATAATACACAAATTGAGTTGCAGACACGTTCTAAAAAACAACCAAAAAAAAAATCGACAAATACTCGAAACACATCCAATCGTACAACCGAACAAAACAACAATAACAACAATAATAATAATAATATAAGACGTCAACGTGGTGGTAATGGTTCAGCTATCGATAACAAAGACGATATGTTAACCAACTACCAACCGTGGGTTATACAAACTTACGGTGATTTAGCTAAAACGAAAACAATAACATTGAAGAAGTATGCGAGAATTTTGCGTACATTACGCGGCGAGGAGATTGTCAGTGCTGATAATTCGAAATTTCGTTTTTGGGTGAAAGCTAAAGGATTCCATGTTGGCCGGCCACAAGGATACGAACCGAAAGCAGCAGATCATATTGTTGGGCGGTATAGTGTTTGTGATGCAGATGAAGGTATACCGGCTGTCAATGAAAAGTTGTCTGGCTCAGCCAAGGATCCACCGCTTTACGTTCCGAACGCTCCATTTAAGGTAAGAAACATGATTTTCAAATCATTCCAACTGTAGTGTAAATGGTAGAACGGCTGCATTATACTTGTTATGTACCAATACGTATTGGGAATGGTGCGGGGCGGCGACGGATGTCGACTTTACGATCCTTACTAACGCTCATAAATCCTGCAACGGCATCGATACATACGGACAGGATGTGGCGAGGACAATAAAAACACAACTGAAAACTATAACAGATTTTGATTTTTAACGATTATCCCGCATCAACCTGAAAATTAGCAAGATAATAACAATTTTGATTAATTGCGATCATAAAACACACCAGATTATTATCGCACCAAACGTCCACTAACCTATTAAATAAGTATTTATTTTAAATAGGAACCGGCCGGATTGTAACTTTTTTTTAAACTGTTACCGTAGTAGTCATTTCGACTTAATTTAGATATAGTTTCGTAATGGATATGTTAATTAACGGCAGTTCGGCGGGTGTAGTTTTGGCTTTCCGTTGTGCAGGCGTAGCGCTTGTTTAAGAGCGTCGCGGGGTGATAACAAATTGCCTCAGTCCGTCGACCGTTTCCTGAAATAATCCCTACTCGTTTACATCGTTGTTTCAGTTGGGAGTTTTCAACGATACCGCCGGCATTCATACATAGATTGCCACAATTATGTAATTGGTAGATCGACCTACTACAATCTTATAGTATTTTTAGTAAATTAAAAATCGCAACTCAACCATTGTCGATTTGTGATTAGTGTCGCGACGTTGTGTGTTAATTAATGGTTTTCAATGCAAATACCTTCAAGTTTTGATGGTATAGTGTAATTCTATATACATCGCCTCCGTTGCTGGCATTCATTATTGTGATATAAATCATTAAAACTATGAAATGGAGCTGGGCCAACGAGGCGAGAGATGATCCGGTCGACGATACCGCATAGTAGCGGCCCTGCCCGTGATACGCTCATAGCATACATTCACTCGCTCAAGCTCACACAATACATAAAGAGAGACAGACACATACACATATGCATGGACGGACGGATATACGGATATAAACATACACACTTACACATACACATTGTATACATACTATAGGCATGAGTGGAGCGGACGTGGGTGCCCAGTCAACAACGCTGCCGTCTGTCCCTAGAGACAATTCAGGACCGCATTAGAAAAATATCGAAAACCACCTGACACGTATTAGAGTAACGAATGGGAAAAGTTCTACCTGTCTACTAATAAAGTTGCACTACCTTTTTTTGTACGCATAAAAGACCCTAAACAGGTACTATCTGCAATATAAAAGATAAAAGGTCAATATGCTTTGTCATTAAACTACAATATTTCCCATATAGAAATTGTTGATTATCTTTTATCTATTGTGGCATCCGTAATGTGGTGTCAGCACCGATATGCTGCCATCTGACTGACTAATTATTATTTCGCGTGCGGCTTATCGATTGTCGCACTTGGTCTGAGATAAGGTAAATTCTCACGCTCATATTCAAGTTGGAACTTTGGATCGATTTCCCAGTCTATTCCGGTCCTGTAATGCCACTACAGCCACGACGTAGTACGTGATCCGGGACCGCTTATCGTCGCCAGTTGGAATATCGTGCGGAAGGTATACATGTATAAGTATACGTATGTGTATAACTGTTGTCATCTCACTCTATCTCATTCCCCATTTGCCATAGCTAATGCACACGGCTTTTGCCCGTCATCTACGACCCTGAACGCCCTTTTCTAAACTTACTCTAGCACCACCACTACTGCCTCTTTGCGTGTGTACGTGATGAGTTTTTCGATTGCAGACACAGAGAACGTGCTCAGTTCTGTTTCACAAGTTGAGTGGGTGGTGGCGGCAACAAAACTGCCATTGGAGACGATGAGGAAAAAAGCTGAAATTTTGATTTATGATCCGTTTTTGGTATAACTGGTGTTCCTGTATTGTCGCTAGTATTCCTCCTGTTTGGCCGATATTTGTCTTTTCGATGTTGACTAGACAGAGGGTTGGTTATTTATGGGTCCTGTAAGCGATCATCAGCGCATTTGTTGTAAAATATAATACAAATTGCATTTCGTTTGTATATAGGATTAAAGTTTCATAAAATGGGGCGTCGATCCCAGCCTAGTTGCGAATGCGGGCGGCCTAAACGCCCGACTGAACCGGATTCAATTTTAATCCAGACGCAATAAATATTCGCTCGAGATTTTCCACTTTAATACCGCATAGCCAAATACACTCTGTGACCATTGTTATGTATCGGTAGCCACTTTTCCAAAACTGACATTCTACTTTACCGACAAAATAAACAATAAAGATTATCAGTTGATATTTTAGTTTAACACTTCTTATTAATTAGTAATCACAACAATTTTGCCTATTTTCGAATGTCCTTTGTACTGTTTGTACACAATTAAACCGCACGGAAAGCGAGAATTGCATTATGGATAGAAGCAGTCATTTAATCGGTCATTTCAAAGGATAATTTATCCGTTTCGTGATATCAAAATACAAAAATATTTAGAGTAAAAGATACCATTTTCTAGCCCATTTTCTAACGATTCACTCAGTGATGGATATATTACAAAATACATTTGACATAGCCCGTTTCGTTCGTTCGTTTCCTACAGAGTACGTCAGTCCAACTTAAATTCCGGAGGGATTGGCTTGTTCAGATCTTTAAATGTTTAATCCTGGAACTTTTGTGTAAATCGCTCAGGGATAGACGAACTCATCACGCAATTTATTGACGTTTTTCTGTTTGAAATTATGCAAAAAATATTGTCCTCTGTATGTTTTCTTTTTACTCTGATAATAGAGATTGTATTACGTGTAAAATTATTTAAAATTGTAACCAAGAAATGTTTAGTCTATTTTTTAGTTGGTCGGTAGATCAAAAGAGCCGCATCGATTGCAGTAGCCGTGTTAAATCTACTCGTTGGAACTGAGTCACAGTTCCAACAATTCAAGGACTTTACAACGTTTGAATCAATTAACAGTATTAATGACATATTTCGGTTTATTCGTTTTGTTTATGTGTTGCTCGATTGAAAATTGGCCGTTTTATAGCGTATCGTTTGCATTTTGACAGTGTAACCTCAATGGAAATTTGGATTGGAACGTCTCTGGTTCTCATTATCTAATCGAGACTGGTATCCGTTTGAAATTCATGGCACGTCGCCATGGGGAATTCGTTGCCAAATAGATCTGTATTAGCGACCAGAAATCACGCACCTCTTGTGATATTTCCCCAAAACATTATAAATAATATTAACGTATGTTTGTCATACATTCTATGTGGAAGTTTTTTCGAAATTCATCCAAAAATTCCATCAAGTCCATTATTTTTAATCAAGTACCCGTTAACGTCAGTATTACCATTGCCGCATCAGTTCACAAAGCTGTAGCTAGCGAACGGCAATGCTGATAACAGGGCAGAAAGGACTGGTGTGAGAACGGCAGGAACGATACGGTTTCACAGCCGGCGGCTGATGACTGAGACCTTGTCACCCGCCCTTTTCCGTCTACCACCACCACCACCATCTTAATACCACCAACGACGACGAAGAGGACGACGACTGCTTTCTGCCACTTAACCTCCCGACCCTCAGGCTGCTGATTTTCCTGACTGTATCCGCTGTCGTTTCTGCCGTTACAGATTGATTTTGATATCGATTTTTGTATTGGTAGATTGTAAGCTTTTTCGGTAGAAAATGGATACCCATTCTCATGTGATTAGGAGACGAACTTAATTCTTAAATGGGCAGCAATTCGTTCCCTTCAATGTACATTTTATGAGAATCATTAGTAATAGTCATGCTTTATCTCTGGGGGCTTTATTTTAATGACTGCTAAATTATCACCTAAACCAAATGGAGAAGTGGAATTGTACGTACCTTTTTTAATATTTTAAGGATAGTGGAGCGAAATTACGCTAATTAACAACAATAACGAACATTTTAGTAGTTTTCTAATCGCATAAACTACGCCTTGATAAATGTGTAGCATTGCATATGCAACTGAAAACGAAAAATGCTTATCAGCAAATTGTAGATTTTCTGAAAATCCTACTTAAACTTTAACAATAACATTAAATAGAAAGCGCATCAGAAAATCGATTAGTGGCAAAATTTTTGGCTTACTATCCAGAAAATAAAGAGTATCAATTATTTACGTTAACATACGTACATCTCTATTTTTAAGATATTTAAGTAAAACAGAAGAATAATGAGAGGTGTAGGTATGTTGATTCAGCTATATCTTTAAAAATGCACTTTAATTAGCGCAACTTGCTGTGTTTACATTGTTGAATATAGGAAGAAAATTATAATTGCAAATCACTTCCTGAAAGTCAATTATGTTAATAGTTCTTTCTGACGATGTAGATTAGGGGTTGTACTTTAATGACCATCGATAGGTGCATGTTTAATGCTTAATACCTACCCACATTCCACTTTAACCACCCTTATTTCTTTCATTTCTAAAGCGCTATTTTTCAAGTGAGTCAATTCTCGTCGAGAATATTTTACGACAATTCATAATGAGGATAATTGTAAAGTCGTAGTACGCATACCTTTGGTTTACATCGTCTTTTAATTTACAAAGAATCCACCCGTCGACTTTGGACAAGTTGCCGCCGAGTTTGCCTGCTCTTTCCGTAATTAAATCTGTTCGCGCATTAGGATACAGATGTTGGTGGAGGAGTCGCAGAAGAAAATGTGTGAGTGTGCGTGCGTATATGTGTTTAGTAGAGTTGGAGTGTTAAATAAAGAACGAGGTGGTGTTTGGCGAGAGGAAAAGAGATGGTTGGGAGCGGCGCCGTGAATTATCTCCCCATAGCGAATTATTAAAACGGGACTGTCGCACAGACACTAGAGGGTAGTTCGACTTTACTGTCGTTCTTTATACCTACCTACATTTCTATACAATTCGTCTACATGTGTAAATATACGAGAAGATTAAAATTCTTCAACATTATAATAAATATGAATGTTTTACGAAAGTCGCGCTTGAATCTGAAACAAATCCACTTCTAAACTGTCTCAATTAACCGTTGACCCACAAATTACTTTTTAATCGCATGATCCGGGTGCGGGTGAATATTATTCCCCTCTTGCTCATTCCATTCTATGTTTGTCTTGTTTGTCTCGTTCTTATCGTTAGCTGTGCCGCCGCCTTAATCGCCCGAAAACATCAATTGCGACGACTGTGTGTTGCCGGCAATTATCATTAAAAAAGATTAATGGCTGGTGAGTTTTCTGTTCGGCCACTTAATCGAGCAGGTCCACCCTTAGGTTTTTATATTTGATCACGGTCACTGCAAACCACACAAATCCAATACGGATCAACTTTGAAAAATTCCCAACGTGCATACGTCTTCGTGTCTATCTCCCGAAGAATTCTTTCTTTTCCCGTCTTTGTTCTTTAACGTTTGTTGCGTTTTTTTTGGGGGCCAGTAGCAATTAAGGATGGGTTTTCAGTTCTCGATCGGGACCGATTTCAATGATTAGCACTGTGTTTTTACAATGTTGGCTGCTGACTGTAGACCAGTTTTTCGGGGCTTCCGTCGTGAGGTTTTTAATCGATCAAATGGCCGACAAGATCTTGAATCATAGTCACGCATCCTAGATTCGATGTTGGAATTGTAAAAGAGGTCGCATTTTCTAGATTCTCCTTGTAAATTCTATTTAGGTTGTGGCGAAATGGTGTGGAAGTGTCTTATTTACTTAAAAAGTAGAAAATTTGAAGGCTTTCCAAATCGAAACAAAAAATTATACGAAACGAATTGTCAACTATTCTTTGGCGATTGCAATATTTTATTGCTATTTTAGCAGTTTGTTTGGTGAGTATATTTGGAAATAATCTGATCGGCAGGTGTGCCAATCTCTCAGTAGATGTGTGCCCAAACTATCCGTCTGAAAACGTGATTGTGAACTAAAACCCCAACATAAACAGAAAATCCGGTTTGCGAAAGATCTGAAATAGTTATTGGTGATGTTGCAGAACTTTGATGGATTTGGTTGGAAAATTCAACATTCTCTTTGAATTTCCAGTTATTTCACGCTAACGAAACACTAGACAGGAAGACCTGAAAATCAACTTGAAATATCCTTTGTATGCTAGACATTTATTTACTTTTACTTTTATCCATTCGAAACGCTATTTTCAATTAATTTTTGCCTTCTATAAGCAACAAATTTGTATACGTATACTTTTTGTATTGTTGAGAGTATCTGCTTAATTTCTCGGTCAAGTACAGTTTCAGTTTATTCACTTCAGGATTCATACCATGAAACGCTCGTAACATCCCGTATATCATAATAACAAAGGCTTTCCATTAAGTCGTCCCAGGCTCAATGCTTCAAGCTCACACCCGCCTAGAAGCTTTCAGAGATTACGATGGAAGCTGCGACGCGTATCGGCGCCCGCGGCATCAAGGCTCTCTCATTCATGAAATGACAGCGATGCCAGAATTCAAACCGACGCCCCTACCATCGCTATTACGTATTTGCTTCCTTTTTCGTCGTCGTCGTCGCCGTATGATATTTCCACTCGAGAGTTGAGTATTCGAACGAAAATCATCGAAATCGTCTTTTTTTCTCTAACTAGTTTAGATTTTTCACTTTTTGTGGCTTTATATAAACATGTTTTAATTAAAATTTGCGCCTCCGACCAAATACAAGTAGGGTCTGCTTTTACGGATATCGTCAGGTAACTAGGGAAAGGTTTAAAACTCATCCACCCATTTTACTCAACCGTTCCCAATTTGCTGCGTCGTCTATCCTCGTGTTAATTAGTGTTCGCTTCCGGCAGTCCCTATAATAAGCAACGTCAACTGGTGGAAATCACCAAGAGAGTACTAGATCGATCTGTTCTATTGCACGCAACATTAAAAATAATAATAATATTTGAATTTGGATGTTATTAACGATAATAATGCATGATTGAATAAGAGATTCTTCAACACTAGTTTACCCACCCTTGTCTAGTAGAGTTCTATGTTAGGATTATCATAACGCCACCAATGCCGCACCCTCGTTTACTTCCACCAACATTTACCGCATTAGCTCTAAAAGTTGTCTTTTTCATCGTATATAATGGCGTCGGTTGGTGAGTTTGACTTTTTGGGCAACTTCCAAAAAACAAAAGATGTATATACGTGTATCATCGATTCAGATTTTTACGATATTTTCCTTGGAAAATGTTGTTGTTATTGTATTCAGATGGAAGCAAACAGAGATGGATTTATGTGTAGTAGGACGATCATAAACAGAAATGTTTCAGGGGTTGTTGGTTCCGAAAGACGCCTGAAAAATCCCCAACATTTATCTAAAATTCTAAACTAATTGCGCCTGAATAGATTTCGACTATACTTGGAATTATGACTGAAAAATAGCTGTTGGTTCATGTACTCTGCAGACACTATGCATTACAAAACACGTATACGTGAGCATATTTATAAACGTATGTGTTGTTGGATGTGGATGTGAGCTGTCGGTAATCCGATATGGCAAACACATGCCACCCCCGCTCACACCACCACCATCACCACCAATGTTACACACAGCTATAGTGTCCGTATCGCGTTTCGCGCGCCAGGCATTCCGCCCGCATATCGGCTTCAATTCATCATTACAATGACGAGGGTTAGTGGGGGTGGATGTGGTGGCCGTCAAAGCGATAATTGGGGGCGTTTCGTGAACGATTTAACGGCAACTCGACTGATTTTCAAATCGACAATATTCCGCCAACAGTGCACGCCAAATTTTAACAATAAGCAAATAAGATTAACCAATTATAAAACAGATGTATTTTTTTTATATAAAAGAGGACTCAATTCAAATGTTGATGCTATAATTTTCAATTCTTGTTATCATATTACGTGCTAGCTTTAATTAGAAAATAGTAGCGGTTCGATTTTTAGAAAAAATAAATAAATAAGACTTACCACCAGTTTTCAGCACGTTAGTTTCTTGTCACGTCATAATTTTTTACTCCGCTTCAGGGATACTGAGCTAAAATTAGAAATTTTATTTGGGAAGTCCTATCAGTATTACTATTTTGCCAAAATTTGAACCTAGCCCATCGAGAATTTTAGATGAAGTTGTGGTTTTTGATAGCGAGCTAAATATATAAATGACTTCCCCAATTAGAATGACTCAAGGATACTCCTCGATTTTTTCATTTTTCCGAGACGTCGAGAACATGCTTGAGTCATTTTGAGCCATTTAACGCATGTGACTCGTCAGAAACGAGCGTTTTTCCAACAATATTTTCAAATTGCTTATCAAACAATAGGAGTTCCTATATAAACGCTTGGTTTTAGCCCAGCACTTGTGTATTTTCAAATCATTGTTCGTTTAGGAAAAGTTTAATAACAATTTTGTATTGTTAAATAGCAACGGATCATCATATTGACGATTGTGCGGTGTGGTGCATGACATTTCTGCGAATGTTGTAATTATCCTGAACAAGCAAGATTAAATCATCCTTTAAACTCAAGTCAGGTTTTGATTAGGATTTGAAAGAGAGTACACTTCAAGGAAAATTATTGTCATTACTTTTGTATAATAATTGCATTTGGATCTCGTCATTAATATGAAATTTGAATTTTTATTGCAATCTGACCGAGAATTCTCTATAGAATTTGTCCAAAGTGGTTGATTTAGCCGTCTAAATTTCTGTCGAAATCAATGCGTTGTTATTTATTGATACAACTGAACTTTTAAAGCGTGTTTTATATGGGAGAACAAGAAATATCGAGATAGGAAATGCGTTTTATGCTGGTGACGGCGGCAGTAACGGTGGTAGCGGTAACAGACGGGAGTCGAGTCGGTGCCGGTGATAATCTAATCGGGCGCGGACTGCAATCCTCCCTAATGACACGCTCGGCGCGGCCAGGATATTGCGTTCTTCGTTTCTTTCTATCCTTTTTCCAACTACTTTAAACACCATAAAAATACGCTTCGGCTATCTTTGTTCTGTATGTTTTTCTTCATCTTTCCTGTAGCGTTTTTAGAGACATTTTACAATGCCATATAGACAAGACGATGACAAACGACGACTACTAAGCGAAAACCATCACCTGTACTCGAAAATTCCGGATGTTTAATTGGCGAAACACTTTGTACATTTCCAGCGATTGCTGTATCTTTCGCATGTTTCTCTAGGTTTTGAACAAAAAAAAAATTAAACTCGCCGTAGGTTCTGTGAAATTTTACGATTTACTACTTTTTTCCATCACCGTACTCAAGATAATCTGGAGGTTTTTGTCAGTGTTTTTTTCGTGTTTTGTTTTCGTTTCACTGTGAAATCCGATCGGCCTTTCTCTGGTCGTTGACGGCGAAGCGTATTTGGGATCTTATTAATTCCCGGACGGCCACAATCCCACCAACCACGCTATCCTTTCTGAACATATGTGTGCTGGTGACAGCAAATCCTTTGTTTTCTTCTGTTGTGATACCGATCGATTTGTTTGTCATCAATACGTTAATTTTGGATCTGTCATATGGCAAGCGATTTGTGAATTTTGACACTAACAAAATAATAAATTTATGGAAATTCAAAACGCCAAACAATGGTGCTTTTTTGCGAATACTGCACCCTTGCTGTCGAATTAATTGTGCGAGATCTCGAGAATTATAGTTACGCCTCGGCGGTAAACGTTCCATAATTGACCCTTGCCAAGCGGAACTCCGGTCCTGGCATTTTCCGTTTTCCCAACCGTTACTAGAATTCCTACTTTTGTTGTTCTACTAGTCGAGATTTTCCGAATACATTAACATCCAGTTGCAATTTATCGGTTAGGCTTTTATTATCACCGAAAAACCGAGTGCTTTTCCGGCATTAAATTAAACCACATCTAATGCCAGTGTAACGGCGGCATCTTTCCATGTCGTTGACGCTTATACTCCACCTACCATTACACAATACCAACTTAGATCTGAAGAAATGTTCGGCTTAAATCCAACACGTTTTGTTAAAAAAACTTTTAAGAAAATTTAGATCGCTGACGTCGCGACATTCAGTTCTTGGCAGCAGCACAACGACATTGTTCTTAAATTATTCGGTTCAAGTGAGGAATTTCAACGTTGAAAAGTTTTCGTTATCAGTAGATGTTGTAATTTTAAAGTTAGTAAATCAAATGTGCTACAGGCATAGAGTTGATAAATCTCGAGTATGTTATAGATTCAGAATTAATTAATTAATTAAGTGTAAATGTTGGTGTTGACTGTGAGAAAGACTGTACTGTTACTGCCATCGATCCGGCTAATTTCGCCAGACCGTCGTTCTGCTTTATAATTCTCTTATCTAGAAAATCTCCGGATCGTGCATGGAACAGGGCCCCGAATTGAATATGGAAAAGCAATTTGAATATCCGACCGCACTGGCAGTAGGTGAAGCATTTGCATGGCAGCCGGCCAAGCTATAGCGATTGAACTGCTAGGGCTGGGATAACTTTCGTTTCTATCGGCTCTCATGCACGTATACTCAATCACACCAACACAAAGACACCACATGAAGATATGTGGAGCCCCTACGACGTTCGAAACATCAATTAGGGCCCGACAGACATGCCAGCCTTGGACGTGCCGTCCCATTGGTGGTGGCCAGTTTGACTTTAATCAGAATTCAGATAACTTGAATTTCTTTCGCAATTCATTTGAATTCGTTGTAACTCCTTTTTGATTTTGTTTTTTTTTTTTTTAATTTGAAGTGAGATTTATTGTAACATTGATCGATATTGGGATAAATCTTTAAGAAGTCGTCAAAATTCAATTTCGACTTAACGTTTCCTTTGTCCTTCAATCCAATGTGGAGAGACTTGTTTCGAGCACAGATGCTGTAGAGAAAATCCGAGTATAAATTCCCCAGCTAC
The DNA here is from genome assembly GCA_020740385.1 of Mylabris phalerata. NCBI lineage: Eukaryota > Metazoa > Arthropoda > Insecta > Coleoptera > Meloidae > Mylabris > Mylabris phalerata. The sequence goes on from JAJEOX010000222.1 coordinate 1,935,469, forward strand.
AATTCATAGTTGACTTGAGAGGCACATTTATAGCATAGAGATGGAGTAGCTTGTCTGAGAACGACCCACCGGTAAACAAGCCAGACTGTTGTGCATGTCGTGATTAGAAGTGATTCAGGACGACAGCAACATCGAGCGAAATTCACACTAATTGGCAAACTTGCCGAGATTAACTTACGGGACACATCTACAACTGATTAATTTATTTAATAAACTGATGTTGGTTAAATAACAATAACAACAAACAACAACAAAATCGATAATTCAACAATTTCTACGTATTTTATTCAATACATGATTTGGTATTAAAATAGAACGGCAGCTGATAGTCATAGATGCATCCGGGTCCTGGGGGGCACCAGCCGTCGTTGTTTACTCGTCCGTGGTATGCTCAACCCGACTGAATCGAAACAGGGCGGCAAATAATAGAAGCGGCAGGGCAACAGCTTCAAAGTGGGCCGCTGTTGCTACGTGTTCCTTTGAAGGCGTCGAATTGAGAACGCAAGAGAACGTAGTGGCGGCATTGCGGTAACTTTGAGAGCCGTTTTCAACTTGTGCCATTTGTGTTCGAGAAAGAGATCGAATAGGTGAATTAAACAGAAATGAAGAATTTCATATAGATGCAATTCTTTTTCAATTCCCATCGGCGATGATGACACGCTAATGAGACGCACAACTTCCGCATAAATATTTTAAGAAATTGTGTAAAACAATGGGGATAAGTTGTTGGGGAATGTGAGTTTGTCGAAAAATTAGGTGCGGCTTTTAGAATCAACAAAAAAACACGACAAAGATAACAGCACGTCATTACATGGTGAACAACGACAAGCGGCCCACCCTTCCGATGTATATGATATACATAGTGATCGGAAACCTGTAGACCAAATAGCCGCGAAACAATGGCCTAGACGGAGAAAACAATGACGAATAAAAGAAGACAACATTGCTTGACTGACTGGTTGATTAGCGGACCGTAACATTGAACGTTGGCGAAATTCGTAATTACTGGAATGGGAAACATTGAGCGAACACTATTTCGTTTGATGTATCTCACGTAATACCCATGGAAAAAGTCAACAAATATACAAAAAGAACAGTTGTCGAAAAATCAAATATGTACATACTTTAATCCGACTTTATATGAAAAAAAATAGTTTGATATCATCGACCATTTCAGTATTAGTCATGACAGAGATGCCGCTTGACGTGTCGACGTCATCCGGAACGTCTCTTAATTAATTGGGTCGTTAAGTGTCGGCCTTATGGTAGAAGGTTTGCGGCCGGATTCAGGCGAGGGAGAGCGTTTTCCCTCAGGGTAGGTTTTGTCGTTGCATAGACGTGTGTTAGTGTGGGGAAGAGAGAGTAAAACACCGTTCGGCAGGAAACTCGGCCTTCGGCATCGATCCAAACTGAACAGCTACTTAGCGCATACAACCAAAGCAACAACAGGAATTTCGGTTTGAAATTTTGGAAATATTTTTTTTTGAACAATCGAGCTGGAAGTTGTAAAATCGATGATTTTTGTACGACTTTTATATCGAATATTGTGTGGCTATTTGTATAAAAGTGCGGAAATAGCATCGAAACTAGCGATCTAATATCAGGGGAGTTGAGGTGATTAACATCTTGCAACAAGTAGTTAATAAATCAGAAGGATATCATCGCCCTTTCCTGCTTATACAAAGTTTCGCAATGCTCGTCCAACTCGAGGGAGTGTGATCATATAAAATAAAAGCATATAAAATACAACCAAACAACTTCACATGTAGGTTAAACGAGATTTTTGTGTTAATCAAGTCGCTTTTATTCGTTCGTTCCTTTGATATATTTCGTTCTTTCTACTTTTCTTTCGACTTTATTGGGACAAATTTTGAGAAAAGAAGAATGTTTTGATTAATAGCGACACGTGAATTGCTTACAAGATATGGATTTCAACGAGGACAAAGCTTATTGGATTGAGATCTTACATATAGCACACATACACGAACAGACTGTTATACGTGCCTTGATGATTTGATCCAAATCGGATGATTGATACTAGAATCTCGACTTTTACCATACGGAAAACGTTGAATTTCTCCGTATTTTCCCAGGCATTAACTGTACCGTAGCTTCATTATTTATGTATATTTTCCTGTATATTTTTGTACGGTAATAGTGGGATTTCGGTTAGAAAAAGTTGATTTTATTGTACAACCGTTTCACATCAATATCTCGATTATCGATGACAATAACAATACGTCGTCTTGGTTGGTTTACAATTACCGGACGGGTATTCGCTGACCAACTGTCATTCTAGTTGATCTGTTTCTAAATCGGCGTCTCTTTTCTAATAGTGTAGTTGACCTCTTAGATTTATGTTAATAACAGGACAGAAACTGGAAGCAATCGTCTATTATTTGAGTTTTAAGCAATTCGAGTTATCGCTAACATATTGAGCGACAAGCAATGTCAGCAATGCCTTTATAGCAAATGCATATTCATAATACTGAAAGGAAAGAGAGTCATGTTGACGGTGCAAATAAATTCCAACTGGCTTGTTTTCAGCAATAACGGCAGTACGTTCTACTTAAAACATGTGAAACTCTCAAGTCAGGTAATTGAATGGTGTATACCTGTTGACAAACGTCAATAACAACCATACAGTTATATGTCGATTGTTAAATTTTTCAAAAAAATTAAATAGAAAGAATTCCAACTAGACTGAATCTATCATAGTTTGAAGTTTTGCTTAGTGAATGCGGCATACTTCATTTCCATTTACTGTTCAAGTCACCTACAGACACTAGTGAAACATGAGATAGAAACATGGTGAACAGACAACGACGGAAACGATGCCAACATTGTGAACAAAGAGCCCCTCAGGTCTTACCCTTATATCACTCGAAATATGTCCGTAGACAGTTAAGCCGCATCGCCCAACCGGGAATTATCTACATATATAGAAGGCTGGAGTAGAGGGAATATGGCGCACTTGACGTGTTTACCCACTACAACCAACCACTTTAAAAGGGTGGATTTGCGAGGTGGAATTGCTGAACGACAACAGAAAAAAGGAGAACGTGTTCACGACTCTTTTAGCACCGTTGCAGGTGACACGCCAATCGAAATAAAACGAAATAAATCGAAATTACTCGTAATTTATTTAATGATTATTGATAGGTAAATGATTATCATATCAAGTATTTGTCGATTATTGTAGTTATTGATTCATTTAAACTTATTCCGGCATTATTGTTGGTTTAATAAGAAATCGGAACGCGGCTGTATCGTCGACACGTGCTCTATTTATAATTCCCAACGTCTCCGTTCTGTATTTTCCGGTTGACTTTCTATCGAGAAAAATTCCTTCAAAAATCAAATTTCTCTAATATTCGCGTTTATTTAACAGAAAATCGCGCTAATTGCCCCTTCTATAGCAATATTTCACCGTCTATTATTATTTGATTGTAGTTTTCCTTTTAAAATGTCACACTTTACGTATGCTTGATAGAACTGTCGAGTTGTCCTTTTGCAATTTCGGTGTTGCCTCGGTCAATTGTTTCGCCTGGACTTGTTAATTATGCATAAATGTCGGTTGAAGTTGGGATCATTTTCAGTATTAGCCAACTTTCCAGCGTATAGCCAGCCTGTGATTGTCATCACCAATTTTAAATACTTTATATGGTGGCGGCGTTAACGTCAACTGTCATAGAAACCGAGCTGGAATTTCAAATGAATATTACTTTATAAGGTTCAGTATCACTTGAATCGTTGATCAAGTCATTCTATTAAAATTGACATCACGATCTAAACTGCTTGGTGTGACTAGGGGCGTTTAGATTTTATGAATCTGTCTCTAATCATCACACATTTGAATTATTACAATGAAAACTACGCAATGATATGCATACAATACGTCTTCTGTACAATAGAACGGATGGACTTTGGAAATAACGAATAAAAAAATATGTGAAGGGGGCAGCTGGAGGTACAACTAAATTGCGCATCTGTTCTGTGATAACAGGACGGGCATATAGCGGCCATTAATTAATCCAACCCAATGCCACATTCGATTAGGGCGCGACAGTATTAATAAATATATTATCACAACCAATTTACATAACAAATAATGCAAATAAGTGTGTCGTTGGAAAAGTCTTGTTTAAACGATTCTTTTTCTGCCTAGATAAAGGTCAATTATATGATGGATGTTTGCTTATAAAACGGTTAATTAAATCTATAAATTTCTGGACGCAACGCTATAAAAACAGTCAATTATCGCAAGTTATCTAGGATATTCAACACTAATAAAATAGAGTATTGTAGAATTTTTTTAATAGCTAAATTGTCTAGATACGGTCCTGTTGGGCCATTATAGTCCCTGTCTATACATCTAGCCTAGCATTAACGCGAGTTGTTCGTCTGTTGTGCTGATCACAACAGCTCCCCGGCCTCATTAGCTTCCGCATACTGGCTGCGGTCGGACAAGCCGACAGGCCCACATCCATTTACTCGCATCTCTCCATCTCGCTCCATCTGTTTGTATTTATTTCATTTCAACACGTACAACTGTTCCCTTTTTGGATCACAGTTAAATTCAGACCGCCGACAGTTTCTTCATCTGTATGTCACACCGAAATTCCAAACCTTGAATAGAAACATAAAAACAACTATTAGAGTGGTTCTCCTACGAATTCCTCTGTTATCAAAATGTTTGTCAATTTGTGTGGTAATTTTTACAAATCGGTAGTTTTAAGCAATTCTAGAATAACATCCGATTATTTGTAATTACATGCTGCTTTTGTAATTATCGCCAATTCCCCCTGTCTACACGCCAAACAATCCGATGTGTGGGAGAGATTTCAAAACCATAACCACATATAGACGACATACATAATTTACGCTGGCTTAAATGAACGAATGGAAAGTCAACGTTAAGTGAGAAGATTTCCAGGATGTTTCACTCCTTCAGCATTTACTATCCGTCTAGAATCTACACAGTTCTAGTTGCAAATTGCTTGTGCACAAAACAAACAAACTGGAATTGTCTTGCTACGTGAAATATGCCAATGTATTAGTGTGTACGTAAACCAAGATTCAAGCATATACACTTTTACCCTTCAAACAACAAATTTTAGTCTCTTTGTATAGAAACAGTTAATTAATCTACATGTATTATTTCCACTCCATTGTCGATATAACCAGCCTATTTTGGCAATATATTATTGATTTTTCGGTTATCATCGGGTGGATTTCGTTAGAAATTTACCGTTCCGTTACTATCCATTCTACGTGTTTCTTGTTCAATTGTTAACAAACTCGGCAAAATCGCAGTGAAACACACCGTGTTGAGCGCCATCGTTTCGTCCAATTATCCTCTAAGCGGTAAAAGTTTCCCAGTAATCGCACCGATCTACCCTCAACGAAATCCACCCACACCCAACACTATCATAATGTAACCTTTAACTAACCATCAGTTTTGTACATTTACAGATATTTCTATGTTCTTTTTCTTACTGAATTTAATCCGCCGAATGGAACATTTAACAAAGCAAAATACGTATGAAATACAATTTTCAAACAAGTTTATTAAAACAGAAATCGAGCTAGTCTGCCGGCGAAAATCGTCTACGATGAACTCAACGCCTTTACTTTTGTAAATACAAAGTTTTAGTTAAACACTTGGTGGTCTCTGATAAGACCGGTGGTGTTGTAACGGTTTGGAAATATTCGGCTAATATTTTTTCCGGTTTTCGTTGGTCTTTTTTTTGGAAAAAGTCTCGCGCATCCGAAAAAAAGGACGAGGGAATTGATGGCTCCCGCAATGCCGAAATTAAATGGCGTGTCGGTGTCAGGGGGGTCGGCCGGTCGGGGACTGTATATCGATCGTTTAATGAGCTTTGGGAGTTGCGGATAGTAAAAAAAAAATATACGACCATTGGGAAACCGGAAAGCAGCCGATAACTCTATTATTGAACGAACGTTTTTGTGGCTTCGGTCATACGCAGCTTGTACTGGCCGTATATACAGATTTTTAGCGTTTTTTTCTATAAAATTATCTACTCAATGATTTCGATTAGAATCAATAAAATTAATCAAATTTACAAGATCGGGAACAAATGGCTATATCGGTAATGATTCGTATTGCAATTTTGTTGTGTGCGAAGAACGAAATTACATTTGCTCCCTTATTGTTATTGTCGCCTCGATTATTGAAACCGTTCTCGTATAAGAGAAATGTCGAAAGCGTCAAACCACATTTGACCATAAGCGGTGCGTAACGACAAGCAACAAGCTCGTGGTCGGATGTCGGGGGTCAAGAGGCGCTGCCGTCCCCTGATACCCATTCTCTGGCCCCACTTCGCTTCTAGTTTTAACGGGGTCTCGTCGGCCAGATTGCAGCAACATACGTATATCACTATAGTACAAAGTCTATTTTAAATGTTGGTGAATGTGGGAGCGACCCACACTCACTATTTCTATCTCTCTCATATTATACAAATCTAATGCATATGGAAACGTGTGCATGCATATACACAACTTCAACATCACAGTACTCGTCTCGATGGTTTATCTTTGAAAGTCGCCGCTCCCCGTGACGCATGCACTCATTCGGGCGTTAGACGCGTCTTTGTGACGTCACCCCCCGACACTGAACGTTGTTAATCCCATGTAGAGAGATACCCATTGTGTATGTGCGTCCTGCCGATAGCAATAATGAAAGAAATAGGAACCGGGACCGGCTCTATTTTCCTGCACGCGTCTAAAATGCTTTGTTAAACTGTATGATGCAGCAAACATCATCTCAAATACTATCTACATACAATAATATTTGCAAGACATTAAATGTTTTAATCTAAATATTCCGCTAGTTTCAATAACAGACGTTTTAATTGTTGCCGAAGAATTTCCAAGGGAAAAAACTTTGCATTTTCGCAATGGCGTCTACAACTGTGGTCCTTTTGTCATTCCACCACCCTCTCTTTAACTAACAACAACAACAACAACGGAGGGATAAATAAGACCCATCTCGAGCACACCACTTTTATATTCGTCTCTTTAATTATTCACCGTCGATGTGAATCGTAACAACGACGCCGGCAATGGTAGTGGCAACGTTAACAGCAGCGCCAACATTGAAGGCGTCTTTTCGCTATCGTTACGCTCATAAAATTAAAGGAGTGGTATAAAGGATAGGAATAGAAGGGTGTGAGTAAAACGAAATGGGTAGAGGGCAATACTCCTCATTTGATCCGATGCTCACAATCTCTGCGATTACGCTGCCCTAGTTATATACAGAAAGACAAAGACGATGACTGGTGATGGGGGATCACAAGTCTATAGATGTCCCCAATCGTATTAGAATATTCATGTCCATATTTCGCATTCGGACGGCGGTAATATTTAATCGTTTTCTTTGTTGTCGACAGTATGCCGTCACTGAAATCATTCGAAAACGCATCATCAGTGTGTGATTTATCTTCATAGTCTTGGGTTATTATTATTATTATTATGCGGAAAAATGAATACTAACCCCTATGGCACAATAACCACATATGGCAATCTTATAAAGACAGAGTTCAATTCTTATCTTCATTCGTTTGAAATAAATGCGCATTTACGTGCCCACACATCAACGCAGTTATAACTACAGCGATAATAAAGTTGTTGATCGGACAAAAGATTTGAATACAAATAGGCCAGAATTCTAGCCAACTAAATCAAGTACTTATATATCAACGAAAATCAATCGATAGATTGCTGTTAGAAACTAAGGGGGCAACATCAGGGGCTCGATTGTCAGTCTGTAATTCGGAACTTTTACCGCATCGTTGAAATCCAACCCTCTGTCAATAATTTAATACAAAGTCTATATATGGAATCGATGGATATATAAAATATTTTTTGATTACCAATTTCCAAGTGAAAGACTACTGATTATAACTATCTCTTTACTACAATTTCTGTAAAGCTCACTATTTGTGTGTGTGTGATAATTTCCATGAAAAGGTGCGGCTTCTTACAGGAAATCCGGTCTACGAGGCTTTTCCACCTACAACAATCCACCCTCTTTACTTCCGCCTCTTTACCACTGCTGCCGCCCGCCTAATTACGCGTTCGGCCTCTGGAGATGCGCTTGAAATGAGATCGCACTAATGCGATTAGATATTCGCCGTAGGTCGGACTATTTCGTAGGGTGTCGGTAAACACCTGCGACTTGTCATCCCATGTTATACATCCTCAAGGGATGTTTCGTACTGAGGGTTATCGTATAGCGACAGAATAGAAGCGGCAGTGATGCGGCTTTATGCTTTCAAATACATGTAGCGCATTCATGTTGTAAATTTTACATTTTGTCGAACAGAACTTGAATCAAGCGAATACTTGAAGAGCTAGTAGATATGAACGCATACATTGATAAATGTATATAGATGTTGAGATAAGAGCGAAATGAAATTCGTTTAAGTTGCATCAAAATTTTGGTCGATTGTTTGTTCATCTATAAGGTCTTTGTGGTTGGGGAAAATCCCCCATAAAGATTCTACTACTTAAAGTTGCTGAAGTGGTGTAGCTGTTTGGAACGATGAGAATGCAAAAAGGGAGATTATGGCCCATCTTTATGTGCCAACAGTCGAGTAGAACGAAGGCTCTATTGCTGTTGCTTTTGCTGGTGAAATGAGAAAAAATCGCTATTCTGCCCTCAAGCGTCAACAGCTTTGCCACAAATGACTTTGTGAAAGAACAACCTGACGTAATTATTAAGCGCTCCGGCCCGTATATAGTTCAACGTCATGGTTTCTATCTATACTGTCGTTCAGGCGATTGTCTACCCTCATGAAGTACACCTATAGAGTCTCTAATCTTTTTTGTTTTGCTTCTTCATGTGATTTTGCTTTAGTTCATACTTAACGCCTTTTTTTGTTGCAGGTACGTAAGGCGTTTATTAATTTGTTCGAAGTGTGATCCCAATAGATTGTGAGTATGTTTGTATTGTTTATTTCTCTATTATTATTATTATTATTATTAACATTATTTCAACGCGTCTTGTAAATTGTCGGAAACTCATAAACCATCAGTGCAGTATGCAAATCAAGTCATTAGAGAATTGAGTTGCCCACTTGATTGTAAGCCGTTGGATCACAATCGAAACACCAACGCCGCATTTCAAGTTTTCTGGCCATTAAACGTCTCTCGGTCGTGTTTTAATGCATGAACCCGTAAAGTTTCTACTCCACAACTGCCACTGCTGCATGCCCGTTTGCCAACTTTACCAACTCCCGCCGTCCCTAGAGTCGTCTCGTTCCATATAAAGAGACGACGTCTGGATATATACGTATATACCTATATATACATAAAAAAAAAGGAAACGGAAAGATGCTCGAGAAAGTAATGGGAGAAGAACGTATCGTTGAAAGTAGAAGGAAACGGGTTGGTAAAAAGAGAAAGAAACTATGAGGAAATTTAGAGGGTGAAAACAAGCGCCGCACACTGTCCTAATCGGACCGAATAATTCTAGCGACGAATTGCCTATCCGCACACGTTCAACAAAAACGAGGACGACGTAATAGCAGCCTTGGCACGCAAACGAGGGGTAAGAGACAGTCAACAAGGGATAAAGGGATTGCCCGGTCAACGGATTTATAGCAGATTTTTATTATTGGGTCGATAAATATCGTGCAAAGATCTCAACCACTCTATAACGCTATGACAAGCGGAATACAAATTGTACTCTATATTTAGATACATTTATAATGTGTAGCTCTCTTTCTATATTTTGACGACTTGTCTCTCATAAATCTTCAGATTACGATAGAGAGTAAGTAAAGATGTAAAACACCCAAAATTGGGACAATTTCCGGAGGAAAGATGATTGTTTAGTGTGTTCTCTGTACTAAATAATGGATTCTAGAAAGAAAGCCAAAAGTGAATCCACAAAAAAAACATCAACATTGTTATTTTTTTCAAAGATGTATCGGAGAACGTGAGAAATCCTCAATTGCTGATAATGCTACTAGAATTCTGAAATATACCTGAATATTGTCTCCAAAATCAATCATTTCCCTACAACAACAACAACAAAAAATTGAAGTCACTCTTTAAAATTTGTTCCTGTACACTTTATTCGAATAGACAATATCCGGTTTTTAGTAAATAAAAGTGATACAGTTTGTGTAATATTCTATCCGGTTCTCTATCAGTATTCTCCCCCACAAACGCCTAATACACACAAGCACACAACAATAGTTCAGTTCATGGGGCCCCCTATTCTCTCGCTCTTCTCACCAACAGCATATAAATTGGATGCGGCCCTTTGTGCCTGTTGTAGACGGCATAGAGAGACATCGCGTGCATCAACTAAATGGCCATCATTCATACGGAAAAGGGATATAGCGTGGGTATATGTACTATATAGTAGCAATGTTGGCGTGGAATATAAAGGAGAAAAGAGGGAAGATAAGCGGCCGGCAGTGAACGAACGAATGAACAGGCAAGCTTGCCGACCATCTGTGCGGCTAATTGCCCGCTGCCGTGAGGCACTCCAAATAAAACTGGCTTTGGTCTGTTGTTCTCATTCGATTTACCACCGTCGCCACTGCTACGATCATTAAGGGACAGACTACTAATTATTTGTAACAGTGAGTGTCACCAACACACATTACTTGGATGAAATTATATCTACATGTCGTTGAAAATAAATCAAATTTGTATAATTGTTGGATTATAATCAGTATATTAAGCGTACAATTAACACCATCAACAGTTTCGAGTCTAATTAATTGAGGGATCTCTATTTTTTATGTAATGGCATACCTAAGTACATACGTCTAGAACAAGAAAGTTATTCGACATCATGTTTTCGAATCAAAATATTTTATCCCCAGAGTAGTCACGCGACAGTTCGGTAAGAAGGCGGACGCGACATGTCAACATCTGTGGAAAAAGTCAACTTGACAATCTCCCCTTATCTAACTGACGTCACTTTGAGTTTTCTTGCCACGTTAAGGCCCGGCCAGAACTTATCCTTTAATGGAGATAAGAAAAAAACGTATTTTCGTTGCGTTTCTCTTTTTTTCCCCTGTTGTTGTTCAAGCTAGATTTTCAAGCAACACACGAAAAGGCCGATTAGAAACATTTCCATTTAGCCCCTTTTGTTTGCTCCGAACTAGTCCCCCGACTAATTGAATCAAGCGGCTTGCCATTAGCGTTGAAACGTATTCTCTAACAAATATCGTTGGCTGTTGGGCCTCGCCTGTCGGCTATATCAGCAGCAGGAAATCTGGGCATACAAACCGCATACACAAAGGCAGGTCGCTGTACTCTCTCTCTATACTCATCGTTAGTGCTGTATGGCGTGTGCGCACCGTCCCCATTGCAAACCGAGCGGAACATGCCGCCACTTATCACGCCACCAACGGCACTCCGGATCGACAATCAGTTGTGTGTATGTACATATCCGCCTTTGTCGTAATAGTTGTTGTCGTCTTCGTCACCATGATCGATATTTATACATTATGGATGTATAGAAAAGACCATATTGCCTACATAGATAGCAACAACAACAACAATGACAATAGAAATGGACCGAATAACGAGCGAACGAACGTCGAGACGGAGACGTTTGGAAGTCATCCAAAAACATACTAAAAGTCACCGGGATATATTTTATTTGTTGGAGAAGTTAGTGTGGAATGGCGCAAGTAAAGGATTTCCATTTAAATTTGATCACGTTAAAAGACCAACAGTTAGACGAAAGAATTACATTTCACACAGTTGACACCTGTTTTTTTTTGCAATATCTGCTAGATAGAATAGCAAAAGGATGTAATTAATTTGACAACTTTTCCGCACATCACAGCAAACTATTTAGATTTACAAACGATATAATCGCCCCGATTTAAAAAGGGGTGAATTTTGTTGTTTTTGTAGTTTCACCGGCGATATTACATTAGTTTCAATTATTTTCAAATGATTTCTCACGAGTTTCTATTTTATTCACTAAATGATGCAGCGGTGGCGTTGCGCTAATGAAAACTCAATTGTAAGCCTTGAGCTGCTTTTTACAAGTTTCTCTACAAATACAAAAAACAAACTTTTATTGTTTTACTGTTCCATTCTGATACTCCCAATAAAGTTGATCCGACAATATAGTTTTCCTTTGTTCTAAAACGCTATGTTAATCTGTGACTTGTTATCAGTTTTGTGAAATCATTTCCCTATTGCAATGTCTATGGAACTAAATTCAACAAATTAACTAAAATCGGGAGGAAAAACTAGATCGATTCCAGATTGAATTTTGATCTTTTGGCGTTGCTGACGCAATCAGGTTTGCCTAGCACCAATCGGTGATTGCTCGGTTTGGCTCGAGTGCCGTGCGCGGCCTATCTGTCAGCCAATGTTGGAGTAAAATCCCCAATGCCGCCCTCGAAACCTACCACCAACCCCTATACTCGACACGACCGTTGCTGCTCTCGCGTGCAACCCTACTCGTTAGACAATCGGGAGCGTCTCTTGCAATATTAATGCGAGCGGGACAGCTCAACCGAACCAACTCCTGCCGTACGCTTCAATCCTCTTTCCACTGTTACCACCACCACCATTGCTATTTCCATCCGTTGCTACCGTTATTCTGACTACGTAATTATTTTCAGCGGATTCCCCCACGGTCAATTTTTTGCTGTCATCCAAACTGCCGTGTTCGTCTAAAGTAGATGAACACGAGGGGTGGCAATATAACCACTGCACTTTTTTTAATGCCAAACGATAATTACGGCCGTGATTCAAACAATTAGATGAGTTTTGAGTAGTTTTTGATCCGAGTCTTTTCACGATAATAATCGGATCGATTTATTTCGAGTTTATGTTTCGAGTGTCCATTTACCTATCGATATGTGCACTTAACTATTGGCAAAAGAGTCAAAATAAACATTAACTGTCTGCGTTATTCCAGTGGCAGTTTTCTCAACTTTGGCAACAAAATCGAATTGTTAAAAGTTGATTATCAATTATAATAATATACATACTACATGTAGGTAGATGAATTTTGCAATGATTCAAGTTTTTAATTATCAGATGTCTGTGAAATCGTGTACATTGTTATCGCTTTTTTGCATTTTATTTCGTCGAGCACGCGTTCCGAAAACCGATTGGATTTTTCCCCATTAAAACTTTACTCAATGTTCGAAATAGAGATGATTCTGTCGCCTTGTTAAATCCCAAACACTCTCGCATCGATAGCAACGTCATCATCAGCATCAATACATCCACCATCCCTCTAATCATACACTGGTATCAGCTTTAGTGTGTACTACCTTTGATCGCAATATGAAACCATCATGATTTGACTGATATTAAAGGGAACAGGTGTATTAATCTCGCCTATTCTCGTTCAACCTGATTATTAATGAAAATACGTAGGTATCATTATTTAATGCATCTGTACGTATAATGTTGTATTATAATAATTATAAAACTTTATCATGCATGAAAGAAATAGATTCGAGGTTGTTGAATGATTACATTTGCTTTAAGCGATGAGGCTGTTGTAATTGCAGCCTGGGACAAAGGGACGAAACTCACGTCTACCTACTAATCTTCTCAAACTTTATCTTTCCATACTCTAGCAGCAAGGTTTTAATCCGCCAAAGTAAAAGTCTCTACCCTTTGCGTCCTTGACTCAAATCAATTGAATATTTTTATAGCTCTTAAACAATTCTTGTCCGAGTTAATATTCATTAATTCGGGGCCTATTGAAGATCAGAAAAATAAATATCTGTAAAAACTGATGAGATATGCTCCATAAAATACAAACGTATAATATACGAACTTGTAAAGAAACGATAAATGGAAAGTGGCCGCATCTCCTCCCTAATTCTCTCGTCATCTGGCAATGTTCCAAATACAAATCCACCCCCTTAGTTTTCAATCGTTTGACAGATGGGTTAGTGTTAAGCAATCAACATGGTTGAACAATAGGCCAATTATGCGGCCAATGGACATATGACAGTATGCCACTAGAATTGTTTATCGATAATATCGATCGTATATTTACTAAATGCTAAACTATCACCATCAAATTGACGTGTGTAGCAATGTTGAGAAGATAAGGTTGTTGGGTTGGTTGGTTGGTTGGATAACCGATTGCTAGTAGGGTGGTTAGAAGCGATCAATCATGCCACTGTTGCCGCCGCTTTCGGTAACGAGGGTGCAGGCGAAATGATGCATTACAGAGATTGCCGCCACGGGATCCCGTCGGCAACGCTACCACAGCTGAATTTGAAACGGGCGGCATTTGGGGACGGGGCAATGTCGAATACGATACGTGACCGAGAGACCATTTTCGACAACAACACGTACATGCATGAGACTTGTGCTATACATATTTAATTATAATACGGGACCTACAATATAAACAAAACGATTAGATTTTGAATAAAAAACCAAGTGGAACGACAATCAACCAATTTAGTGGATGTTTGTTCATTGATTGGTGTTGGTAAAGTGATAGACGATAGTGTCAACCCACGTGTATGATAATACACTCTGATCTCAGGTTGTGTCTTCGCGACGTGCCACGATTTTATTATACAAAGTAAGCACGAGCGGCCAGTGACCACACGACCTTCCACATGGAACGATTCGGTCGGATTTTATGGACACCGTCGCCGTCAATGCACACAAAACATTCTCTCTCTGATTTCAGCCTGTCGCTGCCATAATCGATTGATTTATTAATTCGTGTCGAACATATAATCGCTCTTATTTGACTTGCAAAATGACATCCACATTACGGATATTTGGCCACCCGTTACCAACTATCTGTTGAAAATCATGCGAATTACTAGATATTTCCGTTAATATACTCAGAAGTCAATTTTTTCCGCAAATTTCCAGCCTTTTTGGGCTAGCCTCCCGTCTTATCGATCCTTCCACTATCTTCATTTTGAGCTTTCAAAAACAAAGATTGTATTGTTTGGTTGTAAAACGAATTAATTTTCTTCATTTTACTTCGGAAAATTCCAGAAAAGCCGATCACTGGTTCGCAACAAATATTACCGCTTAGAGACAGATCGAGAAACGTACAATTTATAACGGTGAAACGAATATAAAAAACGACCCATGGATATTTATTTCGGACGTTAAAAATTACGTTGTGTGAAATATTGTGAGGATCGATGAAATACGAGGGCGATGACAAGGCCGCGACGCATTTGTCTGGGTAATAGGCTGTTGGGTCTGCCTACATTGACTACCTCCGGGTACAGTTCGACAACAACTTCTGATAAATCAGCCCGAGCAATATTGCTACTGTCACCTATCATTTTACCGAAACTAATCCCTGGAATAATTATTATTGAACATTTGACCTATTCCTAGAAAAATTATTAAACTGAACATCCACTCGACATATTACGCTCGTCCTATTCCCTCATCACCAACATGCAATCAATTTCGTTCCCATCATGCCCCTAAACTGAGTCATCAGATTCTATTCTAGCCGACAATCGGGGGCAATCGAATCGCCAGCATTAAACAATGACATAATTCCATATCGATGTTACATAAATATTATTGAAATTTGAGAACAACCCGTTCTTTGAGGAAGTCTTTGGAAGATTCAAGTCGAGCACGTCAATCATTAATTACAGTGCTCGCTTGGGTAATTGTTGAATGCCGCCATTTATCAGGACCGGAACAAGGCGCGTCTGTTTAATAAATCGTACCCACCTCTTATACAAAGTACAACCATTTGCACTGCTGCCTCACTAAACTAAAGATACCCAAAGTTCAGTTCGGATTCGTACAAGCAGCTTTAAGTAATTTATCAGTTGGAATCCTGTTTTGTTCATCTATTCCCTGTGGAAATTCAGCAAAATTTCCAAAAAATTCTAAGCCGTTTTGTAAATATTAAAAGTATTTTAGTTTAAAGTTAAAGTGCAGTTTAATAATCCTGAAATCTGTCTACTGATACGCTCATATGATATTCATAAACAAAATTGGTGACGGTTTAAAGCGTTCAATACCTTCCTGTGTTGCTTCCAGTAACTTGCATGAATTGATGGATGCTGTTGTCATGGATAAATTTCGAATATTTCAAGTTTCACCTCGGGAATTAGTTGCGATGAAAGAATGAGGATGAAATTGTACGAGAATTGTAACTAGTTGTAATCAAAAGCAACAAGTGAATGTTCGGACAGTGATCGTTTGTGTTCCAGTTTTAATGATTCGAAGTTGAAAACATTTCAGCTCTGATGATATAAGAGAATACAGTCGATTGTCAACCTAGTTTTATATAAATTCGAACTGGATTGATATCCGACGCTTGTGAAGCTCAGTGTATTGTGCGTCTGTTTTGTTTTCGATCTAGAACAAAGGCCATTCAATAGTGGTCCATCGTGACATCTCTAGAACATAACGGCCCAAACACTAATGTATTTGATAGGAGGATGGGATATGAAAACGTGCAGGGAATCCTGTTATGTCTGTGGAATATTGGGGTAGTCGATCTTTGGCAAGAGGGTAGGCAACGTAAGGGAGTGAAATTGTGGCGTCCGTGTCATAGCGTGTCGCGTCATCATTGTGCCTGCCTGCGTATTACTACTACAACTACTACCCTCATCACGCTTACACGCTTCATGTTCCAAAGCGAACACAGAATTCATGCTGAGATCAAGTCAAAGGGACGCCGCCGCCCGGTAGTCCCTCTTTGACTCATTAAAAAAATCCAAGCGCTTTCAATATTAATTGTAAAACTCTCGAATTTGTATCGCGCCTGCAACTATGGCGTTTGTAATTTTCGCAGCTTTTTCGAAAGAACGCACTTGTACAATACTACTGATTCATTTCAATACTGGCCATTGAACTTGTACTTTAAGGTATGTGGACATGTATAAAAGAACATCAGCCAATGTTACAATGGGCGTTGGTGGGCACATTACAAATTTAAATAAAAATAACCAACCGATAACAGCTTCTATCATCGCTTTGATTAAGTATGCTATTCACGGAAATTCAACAGTAACGCCAATAATAATAATAATAATAACGATGATAATAATAATAATAATGGTAATAGTGTCTAGAAACGGTGGTAGCTTACAGACGACTGCCGCCACCCAACTAACGATAACGACCGTACATGTATCCGTTGTTGGGCGGAAACTGAAACGGTATAGGAGCAACAGGTGCCAGTTACCATTGACTCTGCCACTCTCCCTTTATCGTAGCGTTTCCATTCCCCAAACTGTCATACAGACGGATAGATGGACGAGAAATAGAAGGCAGCTAACAGTAGTTGATCATCGATTCTGTTGGGACTAAATGTGGGTGAGAAGAGGTGGCCTGACACACAAACAGACACTTTCCCTCGATGACAGATGGTCCAGTACCACGTAGATCCTGTTTGAAGATGGAAAACGACCGGGCTACAGTTACACAAATTTAAAACTTTTCCATTTATCAAAAACATTTTGATCTCGTTACTGTCAACTAATATTTTTGATCTATTATTGATTTCCTATAGCCCTAACTACTTGAGTTGCAGAACAAAGGCCGTCAAGTTTTGAAATTTCCCTGGATCAATAGACGGTCTCCACCCAGAACGTTTGCGCCACCTATTCCAACAATTGTGAAACTCCCTCTCTATTTCTATAACGTTCCGGTTGTGTTCCACGATAAAGTTTGTTGAATCGCCGCTAGAGGTGTTCCAATGGAAGCTTCCAAAGCTCTGTGAAACTTGGAAATTCGTTTTGAATTTGCAACATTACGTATCTATTATTTCGCCGATAATCGTAATTTGTAACAACTGTAACATAAGAGTAGTTAATGTTATTGTGGAAATTATGACGACAGCTGTGACGCTAAACGAATTTATCGCAAGACCTGTTGATTTTGTCAATTAGAAAAGAAAAAAGACCAACCAAGTAACCACATGTTGATTTATTTGATTTAATTACATTGCTCTTATTTCTCATCAATTCTTTTCTGTTTTCATTTATTTTTCAACTCCTTAGAAATTTCAAATAATATTTACTAAATCATCTGGATTGCTGTACAACAATGTTTTTTTGGTGCAAACTATTCATCTCGCTCATATGCCGCTCGATAGTTTCACTGTTTCGTAGTAGGGTTGGTTTTAAGGGTATGAGGGTGGTTGTAGTGGGTTGTAGAGGTCTACAGGGTTGAGGATGATTCGGCAAAACTCTGCCATTCGGGCTGTGGGTGGTTATTCAACGGAGGGTATAAAACCGGGGCAGATAGGTTTGAGGGGGTGGCAACAACATTGAGGCCCTGGCATGAAACTAACTCAGCAACGGTGGTGGTGCTGCTGCAACCAACACACAGCTCTAGGGCTGCTAGGGGAACGAGGATCCAACCTTTCTAGAACACAAAGGAAAAATATCTACCCTCGTATTTGAGTGGTGTGGCGGCGTCAGACGGGTGTGTATATTCGTTGTTACTATGGTTTTAACCGAGCACCGTACAGGTGGAAATTTGCAGAAAAACTTTTAATATGTTTGTTCGGGATGAGAACCGCATATACTAATGGTACAGTGTATTTTTCCATTTTCTACAATTTTTTTTGTTTTATAAAAAATACTGTTCTTTTAGTTTACAATGGCAAATTCTTTTATTAACTTTAAATAAACCAAAGACTAGTCACTAAAAATTGTTTTTACAACAATTTATTTATACGTTACCGAATTAAACTTGCAATTAAGCCAATAATAAAAACTGTAGACAACAAAGTTTTAACTTTAAAACAAATTTCATTGAGTAATTCAACACCAATTCTTCTCCCTCATGTAGCGAGCCCTAATTCTTATTGCCGAGCGATTTGAAAAATATTCTAGGAACATTTTAGCAAAATTGGAACTTCGTAGCTCATTGGGAAACTGGTATAAAACCATGTCGCTATGTCAATCCTCCCAAAATTCTTATTTTCCAATGAGCTACGAAGTTCAAATTTTGCCAAAATGTTTCCTAGGCACTAGCGTACAAATCTTCAAAATATTTTTCAAATTGACCAACAATTGATAGACTTCTATAAGATGATTTACATGGAACAGTTTGTATATCAGTCGCTAGTTCAAGTTTCTCAATACTAAATATCTATCAAGTAGTTCTAATTTGTAATGTATGAGGCAACCGTACTGTATTATTTGTTGATTTGTTCAGCTGAATATTGGTTTAATACACGTGACTCCATCAACCCCATCCCCCTTGATACATCAACCAAACAATTTCACTAAGTAGGCCTGAGCTTTATTACACTCGTACTTCTCCTTTTGAGCTTTATCCAACCGCCTCCCCCATGTTCCCTATATAGAGCATGACACACCTACAGTTCTTATTTCATTTAGCAAGTTCAGACGGCTTATTACGTCCCCAGTGTACAACCAGCTAACGTAGCTCCGTAGAAGCTTCACTAATGCTGGAAGAACAGAAGGAGTGAGCACGGTCTCGGATTGAATAAGAGCGGAACAAAATGCGTCAACTTCAAAGGCATCTGTAATATCCAATTTGATTACCTGCCAAGAACAATAAATATAATTAAACAGTTATAATATTCTACTATTATTCTAATTGATATCTAAAATCGATTTGAAACTATCGTTGATTTTGGCGTATTTTTCCTTAGAAGAGCACAACAATTTTTTTTCAAATTCTACCCGAATGCGTTCATACTGCTGTCAGCCCTGGGGGTGTGACAGGCGTTCATTCGCTCCCCGATGTTGAAACCTACATCTCCAAGGGTGGATCGAGATAGGGGAAGCGTCGTTCGTTTCAAAGAGCCTCGACGGGTGGAAGACAAAAAAAAAAGAAGAAATAAAACGACTACGACAACGACGACGACGACGTACAAAACTATGAAATACGGAAAAATGAAGTTCGCCCGGATAGCTGCCTGCCACTGTTGGCTGTCGTTGCCGACGTACATCTCTTTCCCGACAAAAACACACAGTTCAGTTGTGCCGAAGCTCAAGGGAAAAACCGCCGCCATCGTTGTTGCTATCCTCATTCTAAGAAAAAGAAGGATAGATAGATTGCAAAAATACAACTCTTATTCGCACACATATACACATAAAAAAAGAACAAAATCTGGACGGATGATGACGATGCGGTCTAGAACGGGTGGTGATAGGACGGATTCGAATCCACCCCAAATCAGTCCCTCTATTACCGGCTAAATCATTCACATTACGACATAAAAAAAGAAATTGTTAACATATGGAATTATACTAGAAAAACTCGATTTATTTCCAATAAACTTTGAAAATTTTCTTTTAAAAATTACAAATTCTTTGTTTTATATGAATGTAACTGTTATTCCTCTCAATTTGTTTCAACATCTTGAATTTATCGTTTCATTTTTTTTGCTACATCATGCTATATTTTTTCAAGTTCTCGTTCAAACTTCTAATCACGCTTGTCGTTTTTCTTTTCAGAACTCGACCGGGGAACCTGTTTACAGAAAAGTCGCTGTCGTTGAAAACTTCTTCGATATCATCTATAATGTCCATGTCGAACTGGAGGGTCGTCCTGGCAAACATGCAGGACAGAAAAGGACTTATCGTACAGTAAGATCAACAATCGCTATTTTCAAGCACCGTTTATTACAACAATTGCATTCAACATTTTGTTTAAACAATCAAAAATAGAGAACGATTTGTTTATTTAGATTACAATTGTGCAGGTGTGGGTAGTCTACTGTAAATCAACTCGCAAATAATATAGCATAAGTTGATGTTTCCGACCAAATAAACGCATTTCCATATAGCTACTCGGTAAAATATATTGACAATCAACAGGTGCCACGTCCAAAGCACCGGCTTCTCTATTAAAACGACCAATGACAGATGCAATTGTTGTTGTTAGAATTTTAATAACAACCCTACAAATCCAATTAAATATTTCACAATTATCTTAACACAATTATCAATAATTTCCATTCGATTATTTGTTTTTAGATAACTGAAACGTATGCATTTCTACCGCGCGAAGCCGTCACCCGTTTCCTGCTTGGTTGTACCGAATGTCAGAAACATCCCCGTTCACCATCACCATCATCTGTTCTACCAACCCTAGTCCAAGTCCGACTCTACCACCGGTTCATACACCGGCATCTGTTCTGCCATTAGCAACACACCACCACCGCCGTCTCTACCGGCTGCTGCAGCAGCTCCGACAGCAGAATTGTCCACGTATATGGTCACACCGAGTCCCTCAGTACATTCAGCAACATCCACAGAATTAGAAGTAACAACAACAACAATAACAACTACTACTACCACTACAACTACAACAACTCAATTGAACGGCAACATATCAAATATCAAACAAGATCGTGAAAATGATGGTGAAATCAACGAGGAACCACCAGCGAAACGGTCAAATAACCCATTGGATGTTTGTAATTTAACCGCAAAAGACCCGCCGAAAAGTCCGCCAAAGAAACGCCATTTGAACCATCTAATCGACAATTCCGCAACATCACAAGTTTGTTTGATATTCGAATAAAACTATCAATTGTTAATTACGATATTTCTAATAGCCGCAACAACAACAGAAATCGCAACAGCCGAAATTGTGGTCGCCAATGGAGAGTATCGAAAGAGAACAACAAGAAAGCAAAAAGCGACGATTAATGATGTGCGGTGAAATTGATTATTCGCTACCAATTACTACAACATACTTGAAATATATGCGAAGTCTTGGATGCAGCGATGAGGATGCTCTCAAGTTTGAAAATAAACACGTGAGTCTTCTCATTGAGCATTTTTTGCATGATGCTATTTCTCACTACTTTTACTAAATTAGTAGTCGTAAATGCACTTTTTATTAATCTTGAAGGACCCTTTGTAATACGCTACGATCTTTGTGTAACGCTAGTGATCCGTTTCATGGGAATATAGCTTGTCAAATTGAATCTATCGCCTATTATTCCACTATATCTATCAACTATTACTGTACTTCTAGTGGCTCTTTTTGATTTATAATAAACATTAAAAATTCAACTTCCCCTTAGTATTAATTGCTGCTAATTACCCAATTGATTGTTATAGAAAATCGTTGCTTTATGGAAATCTTGCATGTATATGTGCACGTTCTTTACTAATCAAATTTCAGCTAGATTTCGATGAGTTACAATGTCGAGGTAAGATGGTGTTTACAAAAATCTACAAAATCCTGGGTAAGTACCCGTTTATTTTAATTGTTTTTTTAATTTTTTATCGTTAACAAAAACATTAATCCTGTCCGTGTCATTTTCAAGATTCCCTATGGTCTCCTCGGTTAAGGGCACTAAGAGCGAGAAAGAGATTTTCAAGTTGCGCGTCCTTGTAAAATTTATGTGCTTGCGGTAGGGAATAACTGCACTAGCAATAGGATTAACAGGACTATTTTCCGCATAGTCACTTTTACAAAACTGCACACTCTAGTAAATATATAAAGGATGTTTTATTTTTCGTAGAAAATACATAAACTTTGCGAAAATATGAAATGAAATTGTGAAAAAATAATCAAATTTATTTATAAATCGATTGGAATGTTTTGAAAATTTCATAAACATTGAGGACCTTCTCTATTGACAGAATTGGTGTAATATTAACGTGTTTATTTGTGATGAAATATTTAAAACAGGATAGAAATATAGAGTCCACTTTTCAAAAGCCGAATGTTGACGGATAATAAAGCAAAATTTTGATATTTTAGAATTTTGTTCATCGTTCAATAACGTGTATCAATTTATTCACATACTGAGCTAAACGCATAGCATTCTATAGGAACTCCTATTTTTGGCAAGCAATTTCATTTCAGCTTAATTAAGTGACTCAGAAATGCTCAAAGATGGTCCCAATATCGATTTTCTCGTTTTCTCGCATTTATTCAAGAAAGCAATCTGGCAAAATAGAATTAAGCATCCTTGACTCATTCATAAGTCATTCTGGTTCACTTTGAGTCATTCTGAGTCAATTGACGCGTTTGGGTTTTCAAAATTCGCAATTAAAACCAACCTTCCCGTGACCTACGGGGTTCAAATTTTGCTAAAATGACCCCAGGGACTTTCAGGATCTTTGTTAAATTGCTCGTCAAGTACAAGGACCTCTGTTTAGTTCTAGTTCAGTACCCCTGTATACTTTTTGCTTTAAAAATTCAATTATCGATTAAATAATTAATTGTGAAAGAACACGAAGGAAGTAAGTTTGTTGATTAAATCCAACCGAACGAATTTTTGTTTGACATTGAAGGGTGTGTAAAAAGTAAAACCATCACTAGAGGCAAGTCTTTTACAGTACCTAATTATAATTTTATGTTGTTACCAATAAATGATCGTAAAAATACAAAAATTTATCTATCTAAACTTTATATCGATTATTACGATAGGATCACTGGCAACTAATAATTTTTAGTGGTCATTTTTATATCGACACTATAATTTCGTATCGAACTTTATCGTAAAGTCTCTAGCCCACAACGATGGGTGAATTAACGTGTTTAGTACGTCCATATAAGACCGATATGAAAACTTCATGATGATAGTGGTGAGAGAGATGGGAAAAGTGGGATGAGTTGTGGATAACGCGTCTGCTTGGCAAGTTAGTAGAGTGAGGGTAGAAAACGACCTCAGGGTGTTGGAACGGAAATACGATCGCATCCAACCATTCCACTTTGCCTCCTGTTTTCCACCTCGTCGTTGACGTGCCAGGGATGTAGTAGGGGTCGGTTTACTTACTTACTTACTTACCTACCTACCTTCTCCGTACTAGACGCTTAATTAGCACTTTAGTGAAGGTGGCGTAACAACCACCACCCTCATACCCCGGATTCTTACAATACTTTTATACTTTGATAATATTACATCAACATATTTTTTCAAATCGTGATTATTGTTATAGAAATTAGAATTAAACGTGATTTGTATAAAGAAATTGTGGAGTTTTTTCCGTTCGATACTTCCAACATTTATACAGTGACACTGCGGCAGTCTCAGGGGCTTTTAAGATGGACTTTCCGATTGACAACCGATCCGACAGCCTGTTGGAAGTTTAAGTAATCGTCTAGGGGCTCAAACGTCACTCCCTTTATATATGAAGTTCCTACCCTAGTCCCTAGCACTAATTACCGAAGCCCAACTAACGAAATGTGCGTGTGTGTGTTCAATTGGATCCGGAAAATGAAGCTTTACATGTTATTCGTCCTCTCACATTTTCCAGGTTTATTTTAAATTAAATAAAATTCTCCACATTATCAATTATTGTTATAAAATTTAAATCCTTGGCATTGTCAGTAATGATATTTTGTTGGCAATGCAACATTCAAGAAGAATACAAGCGTGTAGAGCCTTTTGCAGTGGTCTGACCTCGTTGCAAGTTGAATTATAGGTCCGTACTGCATTTAGAAACGCGGACATTATACACATCTCTATCCTCCTCTTTCACATGTTCCAGTTATATAAACTGGCATACTGGAAGATTATATTGAAAGTAATTCAGGTTTATTGGCAATAATCGCGCCAGATATGGCTCCTGCAGACATGCTGTGACTTTAGGTTTTCTTTGGGGTGTTTGGGGGGCGTCAGGGAAACTAGAAAACTTTAAGAATATCAGAAATGAGGGTGAGGACGGTCAATGGCGACGACTCCACGTTGCGCTTTAAGTCTGCTGAACAAGAACGTATTCGGGGGCAAAAATTGATAGAGAACGATGGCCGGAAGCGGAGGGATTACATGTCGGATTTCTCGTTGAAGCTAATGCCCAGTTCACCAGGGGGATTTCACGCCGGACTAGAGGTGAATTCAAAATATAACGACAGTTTGGATGTTCTTCAAACTAGCGAACAAAGGCGCACGAATTCGAGACTTTTAATCTGGCTCTAGCGTATAGAATTTGTTTATTAATCACCGCTATTTCCATAAGAAATGCATAGCAATATTAATATTTTAGACATTGTCGTCCTTTAATGGGTATCAACAAGAAAAACGACTTTTTTTAATCGTTGAATACTACTCGGTAGAATTTAATTGGAGGAATCTCTCGTTTACCATTAATCAATCAATTATAATTTAATTTTAGGTGTTGGGGAAAACAAGAAAATTCGATTGATTGAACTGAAAAAATGGAGGATTATGTAATTGCGTATCAATTTGATGGAATTGTCACATCAACTAATTGATGTTCATTCGTTAACAAATTATATTTATTTGATTTGGTTTTTTCCGATTTTATTTGACCTGTTGATTGTGAATGAACCGACTACTTTGTTGTCGATTTACACACAAACATACACAACTCCCTCTCGTTCACAGACACATACAAATAAACGTACATTCATAATCTAGGGGAATAATTGAATTTTATCGTGTCTGTTTAGCATTAAATCATTATCTACGTGAACAAGTTTGAAGCATAAAAGTCTCTTAATTATGCCTCATTTTTTGCATGAATCTCTATATAAAAATATTGCATCCATAATGAGTGGAATCTCTGTTGGATGCGGAATAGTCCGCTCTTCTGTTAGTGTGTACAGTTTTCTCGGTATTTCTGTTGGTGCAAAAAGTATCTGGCAGGGGTCACACGGCGGCCTGCGTTGTTACATTAGTCGGGGCCCTGGAATAGCTACGAACGTTGTTTCTTTGCCGTCGCCAAAGGCGGTCGCGTCGGTCTGGCTTCCACACAACAGCACCCGTTTAGAATCGTAATGTCGACTGTTGCGAACAAAAACCCGACGAAAGCTGCCGTTATACTACCATCGCTGCCGCCCTAATTCGCATCATCATTTCATTTTTTCCATGAATTCTCAACTGCTACTCTTCTAAATGACAATAATATAATATTTTCCTATAAATATACTCTAGTTGGGCATATTTCTCTTTTTATTTTTTTTTATCTTGTTGGCTTCTTTTTCTTGCTGAAATGTTGTTAGTTCGCATCTCCCTTAGGTACCCGATATCGAACTTTCGGTTTTCTGTGTATGAAAGTTTTCGAGAACAAAGACGAGGGTCGAACCGTAGACGTCAAGTAAAGGACGCACGAAGGATATAAAGGATACTCTCATCTAACGGCAGAGGAATTGAGCCTGAAGTCTATTCAAGGGGGTGAGAAAGGTCCAACCTAGAAAGGATGAATCATGGATGTTGGGGATGTGGTGCGTATGGATAAGGACCTTTCCGAACCGAAAGCCTCGGGATGGATGTCGCTCCTTTGTTAAAAGGACCCGATTTCAGTGGATTCCATCCGCCGAAATAAAACCTCCTAGGCAGTGACAAAAAACAAACTGTCGATTATTGACCAAACACTTTTTTCTCAAAACTCCCACTCTCCACATCTCAGTCTCTCTACTATTACTTTTAAAATTGATTAGCAATCAATTCGGGCGTTATTACAACGAAACTGAAAAACTACACTAATATCAAGTTTTTTTTCCGATACAAAACCGTACATCATCCATCACTAGATCGGCTTTTCAAAAATTTACCCCAATCATCGTCGCTACTACTACTTCTATTAACTGATTCTATAAATACGCTTGTCATCGACTTTTTCCTACTCATCATCAGTGTATAACACGAGGGAAATAAACTAAAAATTTCTAGTTAATAAGTGAAAAACTGGAACAGACATTGCTGAAACTGTAACCGGTTTGATTGTAAAATTGTAATTGCACAACTCATTGACGATGGGCAGATAAATCATGAGGCGGTGCCGGTTTTGCGGCTATTGTTAATAATTGGTAGATGTATATGAGTCGTAGATCATAAGAACCGGCATGAGTCGTCTTATCGTTACGCTTAGATTTTAAACGATTCTTCTGATAAACATTGAAATTGAATTTTTCAATTGGAAATCTGATAAACATTGTCTAGCTAATGTATAACAAATTACAATAAATCCTCTAGCGCTATGTTAAAGGAGACTAAAAATAAAGTTTGTCGACTCTGTTCTACCTAACAAGGTTAATTGACTTTTAAACTTTGCTTTCTCTATATGTCCGTTGCACAGTCATCCGTCTTCAAATGACAACTTTCTCGCGGTCTCTCTGATTTATTGCAGCATTCCAGTAAAGACAAGTAACGCAAAGACGATTAAGGGTTGTTGTTTGTTTGCATCCCCATTTCCCTTCTATCATCCCTTCAACACTATCGTCATCATCGTTGTTGTCATCATCGTAGCCACCCTTATATTTCGTCGAATTCAACCCGGTCCTAAACACACCGATTTAACCGACAGAATGGTGGTAGCGGGGACAAAGATGAGGGCGGCTGGCAAGATATGTTAGTTGATGTGTATGTATATGTGAATGTGTGTGTGTATGAAGCCTCTCTCAAACCAATATCACCATGCTGACATTTGAAGCGGACGAGCCGTTGCCATTGCCATTCGCCCGCACCCCTTATCTAGTGCGAGGGCGGTTGTTGAGGGCAATATCGCACGCACCCGACACCCCACTAATCAATCTACTAACTCTCTGTGTGTGTAGATTTTATAAGTGTACGTATGTGTATGTGAACGCGCTGTTGTACAGTCCTTCTGACGCACACTAAAACACATTGGACTCGTATAGTCGTCCAGATCGTTCAATATCCTTGACGAGAAACCAACAACACATCCGGCAAAAATAATAACAGATCCAAACAGACAAGGGTAGAAATTGGGTGAGCTTTGTTATCGCGTCATCACTGTTGATTGATCCACAGGGAGCATTACCGGAAGTTCTTGTTGTGATGACAACAATTATAACTGGAAAAAATTCAGTTACAATGGCATTTCTATCGACACGTTTCTTAATCTTGCTCACATTCCATCATTGCTTCAGTTGCAATTGTAATTAAATTCGCCCTAATTATATAGATGTATGCATACTGTTATTGTTCAAGTGTTAGTTGGGTCGTTTATTTCGGATCCCTTCTATCCGGTGTCGTTGTGTTTGCAGATATTCGTCCATAGATAACGGCTATATGAACCTGTGGTCCTGCAAGGGTCTGGAATTACGGCCGACCGTCCGACCGGCCAGAGAGGCCTCGCTCTCAATGACTGAAATGAGCTGTTTGTTCGCAATCCTTCGCACAACCTACACATACACTTTGCTAATATATGCACACATACACTTAATATATACATAGACAGTTTTAGACCCTTTTATACCGCATCTCTCATCGGTATGACCCTTCTGATTTACGGATATTTAAGTGATTATTCAATCATCCGAATGCCGAGAATATTACAAGCCCGAACTGGGGATGAATTATAATTGGCATATGTACGTATACGTATAAATACATACACATTGGACTAATTATTATTCTCAGAATTGAAAGATCCTCTTTAATCGTTTGGCGTTAACAATAATATCTAAATTCTCTTTTATCCGAACCGGGCGACAAAGCTGAACAGGTAAAAGTCGTGTTTTTTTTTCCATAAGCTTAAATTATGTTAGAATTTGTGTAATTTATTTATTATCACCGTTATCCGTTTAGTTGCTTTGTGAATAATTGACTGTTGTTACCGTGGGTAGGTTGGAGAATTTCGCGGTTTGTATGACGTGTCGGATATATGGACTTGGTGTAACAAGCCAACTTGCCAACTAGGTTAACAAGGTGCACGAATAAGGGACTTGGTTCTATATTCACACACATTGTCTCCATCCACAATCCTTTGTTCCTGACAAGTTCTCACTCTGGCGATCGTCTTCAAACTCCTACTCTCTAACTATTATCATCGTCAACAATACAGAAATACTCCTTGATAAGTACAAATAATACGAGTTTATTATCAATTAATTTATGTACAAGAAACAAGCGTATTCGTGCAGTAAAACCGTGCTTATTTGCACTCAATTTTCGTTGTCGTTCACCTACTCATATTTGTTACTGTTGTCCGATTCTAATATGTGTTAATGTTGACCTCTATAACATCCCTATTTACTACGTGTTACGAGATTCAATTAGTCCCTAATCCCATTCGATATTCCAACTCGAATAAAAAGATATAGTGTATTCTGGGGTGCTGTTATGCTAGCGGCGGTGTTAACGTCGCTACCAGTAGCAGTACAACTCGAAATCGTTGCCTGTTCCCTTTTCTACCCATTTCTCTCTCCTTTATCCGTTGTTGTTGTTGTTGTTGTTGTTTGAGAACCCGAGGGATATCTGTGGCATATAACCATGGGTTGGGCTTGACAGTTAGGTCGTCCGAACGGGGCTTGGTAGGTGCGTTCCGTAGTAAGGGTATATAGATGTGGATGTATATGTGTGAGATAACCCAATGGGGGCGGTCAACTAACGGGGGGCTACTAGGCAGGAATATACACACATATAGAGGTGTATTCGCACATATACAAACACACACATGTCGGTATCCAGGGTGGACACTATCGATCAAACGCTGCCTGGGTTGTTCAAACCGAATATGTGTGGGGTGAGACAAGAAATATATATGTTGGTGTAAATATCTACTTATAAATGGGGATTAATAGAAAAGAAGACATTAAACGATTTTATTGCACGTATACGCAAATTTTCAACATATTTTCGTGGCAACAATTGATGTAATTAACAACTTTTTAATTGTATAATCGGCTTTATTACAACAACTCTATTCGATTTTGTTCCAAACAATTAAAGGTATACAATATTAGTAGAATGTATGTTTAAAAATGCATAAAGTCACGCATAATATTGTACAATAGAAATGTTAGAATAGGGTGGAGGGTGGGCGAGAAAGATCCCAGTCTGTAACCCTCTTCAAGTCGTACAAACGATATGCAGAATTTAAATTGGACCGCAACTACTGCCATCGTTTCTTTTACTCTTTCAAAAACTGCCTGCAGGACATGAAAGGGTCGAAACGTGTATTTGATTATCATACAGCAATATTTCATTGATTTCTTTAGAATTTCTCTTTATTTATGGTGAAAACGGCATTTTTCTACATATAGATATGTTTTGATTATTCAACAGTTTGTATTATTTCATTAGCAATCTATGCTTTAATCTATTTCCGTTTACATTGATTACCGCTACCCTTTATTGAAGGGTTAGTCCCCAAAATTTCGAATAGGGGTGGGTTGAACGAAAAAACCGTGTGTTGTCGAGCGCGTCCTCGCTCTTCCATAATTGATAAAGTCTTGATGCTGGCGTCGCATCCTCATCTCAGCTCATCGTGATGTTCTCTCGTCTCCCCCTTTTACCTTCCATAAATTCACCTTTTCTGCCGTTACTGCTACTAGTGCTGCTTGGTGTAGAGAGGCGGCAAGGGAGTAGAAGCTTTAACTCTCTAGTCGGAGGCGGTAGAAATAGCGTTGGCGTGGCTGTGTGTTAGAAGAGGGTTGGTTTAGTGGGTGGTTTGGTTGTAGACGAACCGTCGTCATCCCTGGAACCCTGTAGTGCGGCGCCCCTCGGGGCTCAGACCTGCCAGATATCCGAAACGAGGACTGCCGCTGCAATTTACTTGATGAAGGGTGGTGGACTGGGGGAGTTGTAGAGAGAACGAGAACAGAACTCTCTCTGGTGTGTGTTTGGGTCGGTTCTCTTTGTCGCTCTTTCGATATTGAAACCAGGCCTAGATGTTGCGGAAATTACCAGCGATCGGTTTGTGTTAAACTAAATCAAATCTTTGGAACAAACAATCGAAGAAGAAGAAAAAGAAGAAAAAGAGGAGAAAGAAAACATTATCATCTCTAGTTGAGATAATAAACTGCATAGTTTTATTTTGTTTTCTTCTTCTTCTTGTATTGAGTATATCATAGTATGACTAGAGAATTCTCTACCTATACAAGATCTGACTATTTCGGGGCACCTCCATTGTTCTCAAACTCCAACTTCCAACAAACTGTTATCGGTAACCATTAAGACTGGAGTGCGCTATAAAAGCGAACCCATCAAAAGTTGTCTCGCTTTAGCCACTTAAATGCACACTGTTAGTGCACGAATATCGTTTCGTACTAGTATCGCGCCTGTTATTCAACTATCTATCTGTCTCCTTCCGGATTATAGTCATATTTTGGTAATAGAAGAGAATACATATACATGTATAGTTATATGATACGTGTATGTTACATTGCCGACATGCACAGTCGCCCGTAAATCTCGAAAGGATAATTCCAAAGACGAGAATTATTACATGAAGCTTTAGGTTCGTACAGTAATGCCCATTTTTATCACTTCGCTATATAACAACGATTTAGACGTTGGATTTTTATTGAGCATACATAACGACAGGCATTACATACATACCGATACAACAATTTTTTAACATATTCTCCTTTAAAGTTCGTCAATTTTACGCAATTATCCTCCACATATTAAACTCATCTATAGTTATTCCACTTGTACAAATATTTGCTTGCTTGAAATTTTTTCAAAGTTGACAAAAATAGCTAACATTGATTCAGTTTGTTTGGAGATTACACCAGCTGTTCGTTTTGTTGTGTCTGTTTACAAGAATAGTTCGATGCGGCCGAAACCGTACAGGTGTGACGACCAATAAACGATTTTAATGTCTGCTTAAATCCCATAAAACGATCATTGTAAGAAATAATAAAATACTTCCGATTGTTTTATCACAGGCACGTCTAGTTGGAAAAGTTGTCCAATGCACCACAAACATTCCAAATTAATTTGATTATGTTCTTTTATATGTAAATTTACTTGAAACCAGTTGTTGTATTAGAACGATTACTCTACGATTTTTGAATTTCTTCTTAATTATTGCAGCTCGAAAAAAAGTGTTTCATACATTCACACATACCCAGTATTGATCCATCTAACGTCGTATGTAATGTCAAAGGCGATGCGGATCGTACCCTCGTCGTCCAAGCAAGCAAGCAAGCTTGCACCCCCTGGAAACCTTATATTAGCGAGTGCTCGGCGTCCACGAGTCTCCTGCCACCGCTACCGTTACTGCCACCTCTTCCTACTCTACCACCACCACTACCGCCACCACTACTACCACCATCACCGCATCCGTTCCTAACCCTCAAGGATGGGGAAAGGGTCATCAACTCACCCCATTATAGTGGGCGGTTGGGTGTACAGACAAGGGTTCGTACAGGGACCGAGGCTCACCCTTATTGCGGTAACCTCACACTATTCAAACCAGTCCTCCTGGATTTCACTAGAAAACAGCAGAAAAGAGAAGGCGAAGAATGAGGAAAATAGAACAAAAAAAACGAGAGAAAAGCAACTACATTCTGTGGTTTCTTAGAGTCCGTATTAAAACCGAAAATATCAATCGGTGAATTGTTAATTAAAGTATTATTCGGTGATGGTCAGATTTTAGTTTGATAAATAATTTTGTGTAGGTTTTTTTTGTTTAAACATAAATTCGGATTTGTAACTACGGTTTTAAGGGTATTTGTAATTCAACAATGAAGGAGTTGTTTGTGGGTGCGCCCTAAAAAGTAGAGTTTCAGGGCAATCTATCCACGTCAAGCCGGATACCGCCAGGCGAGCAGCAATCAAGTCGCCATAATTTTTTAGCAGCACTGTGAACATCGCTGTGCCACCCACAAAGATCCCATCCAACTTTAGTTACATACTTTTTTCTTACTTCGATGTTACATTAACTAACAATTTGTTGTTAAATTCACTACCTAATCACTTTCACGTATAAGAATCCGTTGTCCATTTCTACAACCTGACCTAGTCTCCTATTAAATACGATAGTGTCGACCAACCTATCTGTACACAAAAGGTGTCTGCCAGGGAACATATTATTACAACACATACACACACCCAGTTTGATCGTTAAAGCCCCTGTTATTTGGTAGGGTAGTCGGGGACTCGTACAACAACCATCACCCATCGTGTAAAGTAAGCACGCAACCCTTACGGGGATACATTAGCCCCATTTCCGGTCACATGACAAGACGTGTTTGGACACGTGCCTTGTCGAATATCCACAATCATTAAAACATTGTCGCATTATTTATATTTGTCAAAACGTCCAGTTTTAGGTATTAGAATAGAAAAACTATACAATTTGTTGTAATGATGCTCTGCTATTTTATATTTATCTTTGTCTTTTCGCTAGGCAACCTTAAAAGTGCGTCCTCAATCCTCAACCGCCTCCGTTATCGTCTCACATGTCATGCAGTCGTAGTAGAATGGGGTGTTTTCTCCTTGTTTGCGTGTTTCCCTCAGAGAGTCGGCCTAGCCGCAACCCTCTCCCTACCCTTCAGCTCACACATTGGGGTATATTGTACATAGTTTCTGCAATGGAGCTTTACTCGTTTTCCACCCATATAAAGTTGATTGCAACTTGAACACTTTAAAATATCATTAACAACTGGAAAAAAGTCCGATTAAATGATTGAAATTGTTTACGGATATTGTATTGGTAAAATAAAAACCGTTATCAAATTTCAATGATTGTATTTTTTGTTGGATTTTCGAAAGTATGGTGGGTTGTAATATGCCCTTTGACCCTATTTTGGACTTTATCGAACGTCGGCTAACTGCGCCGTTGGGTCGCCATCACCGTTCCTGTTCCATTTATGTGGGTGGTGTTGTAACATAGGACTGACACCCGGGTCCAATCCAGCCGCGTGCGGGATTCAATGGCGCTCCTTCAGGACAAAGGGTTGTTTCAGGATCACCCCTGGAGGACGGATGTGACTAAAGTTTTCTCATTGTCGCTACTATATCTATCTCTCTCCTATTCGTCTCCGGTTTTATATTACACAAACATAACTAAACACATACAGATATTGGCAGCGATGTCAATGCCAACAAAACTGGAGTACGGTCGGGGGTCTTTCTTGCAATTAGTGAGTCTTTCGATGGATTCCGCTATGTTGTACATACAAGTATTTGTCCTATTAGTTTCATTAAAATTCGAAACAATGGAATATATTCAGAATTGTAAATCGTATAAGCGTTGTTCCTTAATAAGAATTCCAAACACCTCGTTCCGCTTATCCAGCTATTAATGGACCCTCATAGAACTCTACCCATATTCTCTATAATTTGGCTGTAATCACCCCTTGTCCGTGACATATCAACAATTTTATTTTTTCTGTTTCATCGCCAGCTTCCCCTATAGTAGTCTATTCTAAATATATAATTGGTGAGCGATTCGGAAAATATTCTGAAAATTTGTAGGGTCTTCAAAGAACATTTAAACAGCTTCATAAAGATGTCTCGTTGATAGATGAAAATAGCCTGAAGAGGCATTTTTGAATAACTTGAGCTACACGGTACAACTTTTGCAACTTTTGGGGATCCCCTATAAATCCCCAACTTAAAAGGAACACTCGGTATGTATTAACAATGCTATAAAATTCTCTAGTTGCTCATTTTGCACCTCACCAATACAACTTTTCTTTATGGTACTTTCTAGAAGAAACTGCCCGAACTCCCAAAGGATCCTTGAAGTGTTGCCAACAGATCCGTTCTCTTTACGAAATATGAATGATTACTGAAACTTGTGAAAATTATTATCGAATTATTACCGTAGTCTTCTACACTTTTCTGTTAGAAATAAACGTGAAAATGGAAATTCCGAAAATGTATAGTCGTCACTGTTGTTAGGGGTTTTAACAATGGAAAGACGCTCTGCGCACAGATCTATGCCGCAAACAAAGCCATCAAAATCGAAACGCCATCGTTACGGCCACAACTGTCAAATTACGATGGGGGTGAGAATCGTAAAAGGGTGAGCTCTATTATACAAACAAGCAAAGATTTTCGTAAACACGCACAGACACCCCCTTAGGGACAATTGATGACTAAGCTAAAGATTAGTCTTAATACAGTCTTTTTCAATTTTTATTATAAAAGGGTTGGGAAAATTTACGTTAAAGTTGGACTATTTAAATGTCTTTTTTGTTATTTTGATCGAACAAATGAAACGGGTTGACATTAACCGCTTTAAAGTCGAAGTATTTCATTGATGAGTTGGAAAGGTGGTGGTAGTAATACGATTATATCGCTATGACTGTGACAAGGGGAGGAATTTATGTAAATTTTTAATCTATTGCTGTTTGCGACTCGTCATTCTTTTCGCCGTCTAATAATGGTAGTTTAATTGTTGTCAAGTAAAGTGGGGCAAGTTTATCTAAATGGTCGTGAAATTCTGTTTCGCATGCGGCCAAAGCAGTTTTTTATCGTTAAATTCTCCGATTTTCCGCTCTATTTTCTATTGTTGCCACTTGAAAATTGCGGTCTAATTGTACACCCGCATTTTCTCAGTGAATTCGCACATTTCGCTCCAACAATTAAATCATACTTTGACCATCACGAAAAGCATCTCGTCTTAGGGGCGGTTGACGTGTGTGGGTTGGGGTCAACTCAAAAACGGCGTCTTTCTTTCGTTCGTACTACAATCATACCGCCACCACCCTTGCCGTTATTACTACCACTGGTGCCGTCGCCGCCGCCGCCCCCGTACGTCGATCGGTATGGGGTGGGGGCGTCGTAGTAGAGAAGGGATGGACGCCGGCGACGCGCGCGGCAACCGCGGCGGCATATGACGAGTCGTTTGGGACGGGGAGGTGTACTACGCCGACAGTTGCTTGTTACCCATCAAAGTGTGTGGTTGTTGGCTTTTCACACATTCACACCGTGTACGAGTTTTCCAAATTTTTCATTCGAATAAGGGCGAATTTGAGCGATTTTCGCGAATTTCCGTCGAGAATTTTGTGCCAATTCGTGGACGAGTGTGGATTTTTCCAATTGATTTTATCGAAAACTGGTGAAATTATAAAAAACAACAATTAAAGAAAGTAGTATGTTTGTGGATTCGAAAACGTATAAAAAATCCAAAGAATTCCGTCAAGTATAGAGGGAGAGTAAAAGCGGAACAATACCGGAAATTCGGCTGGAACCCGTTTTTTAGTGTGACGTAATAGGACCGCGACCTATCGCAACATTAGAAACAGTTAGTTGGTCACGGACGTTGCCAAGGATGTCTACAATGTCTTTAATGAAAACTCTTTAAAATTGACCAAATTTCAATACGTATTCTCTACAAATCGCTCATTGATATTTTCTAATTAACGGGAAACCGAAATAAAAATTATGTCAGCTAAACGAAAACCATCCGCAATTATTCAACATCACAAGGTAAGACTTGCTTCTTATTAGCCATGAAAAAAATTATCGTTTTTGATCTGTTCTGTTCACCACAATTACCACGATGGGGGTTCCCCTATAACAAATTGACCCGCATCTTTAACTGTTCGGTGCGAATTAATTGTGATTTATAAACGCGAGAAGGTGATGTTTGAGCCTCATTATTATTGTTTTATTTTAATTATGAGAGCCATGAAGATGTACGATAAGAGGTTAAAAACTTGTTTATTAACAATATCAATTGAACATCCTCTTTTATCTTGTAACAATATTGAATTTCTACGATTCCGTATACATTTTAATTTCATCGAATTGTTTGTTGAACGTTTAGAAAACACGTGTTTGTTATTAAAATTGCTATTTTTGATAAATGGTGTTGTTTACTTTTTATTTTTCTATAACGCGAAAAAACGAAAACAAGCTGTTATCTACAAGTGGTTAGATTGTGTTGATTAATTTCCATAATCCTCATTATTAATTCTGTTGTTGTAGGTTAGTTTTTGTGTCGATTTATCTAAAATAATCTTGATTAATCTTTATCGTAATGATGCAATTTTAATGGATGAAATCCCGAAATTAATCTAAAAGGGTGCACACGCATTCGTGAATAAATTGTTTATTTTATTATAAAAGAGATATCGAGAGGGGTGAATGCGGCGTAAAGGAATGCGTTTTTTATTTGTTTACCACCCTCAATATCGGTGTGTTTATAAAACTGCCCCAATAACCCCAATTCTAATTAAAATCGACGATACGAAAAATATTGTAGAGAACAAAAATTCTTTCAATATCTGAATCTTGAGTATTATTGCGTGTATGTCTGAAGTTAAACGAGTACAGACGGTCATTAACAGCCACAATTCCCGTCTATTGTTCGTTTGGGAATTAATTGTTGCACATGTATAGTAATTTCTTTCAACTTGATAAATATTTGGAATTTTCAATTTTCCTCATTTATAAAACTATAACAAGGACAATAATTACGAAAGGTGTCCGTGGCATTTATTTCGTTCTAATAGAAGCGACCGTGCGGAACATTACAATTACAAATTGTCCAGCCCAAAACGACATACTTTCCTGCCTTCTACACATAATTATATCTTTCGAAAAAACCAGGGGATCGATTTTTGTTCGAGTAAAATAGTCACGTTTGCGGTTTATACAAAATTTTCGCCCGTTTTTAAACACAACTATAGATAAATAGGTGCGGCTCAGTTATTGTATGAGTATATGGTGTGTATTTATAATAGACACATATATAAAGGCGGGGGTGGTGTAGGTTCTGCGGTCTGATGCGTTGCTGTTGGCAGACTATCAACCCACATACACAAATACACACAGCTATAAACCAGCGGTACCAAAACCGCGCGCAATGCCCTCCAAACCACCCACCTATCTACCTACCCCATATGTATCTAAATGTACATACATACACACACGGGGTGGTTTGTTGCATGAATATTGGATGATGCTTTCAGCGTAATCCGTAGTGTACGGTCGCTGTTATGCATACGATCCAATGACGATAAGTTCTCTTTACAACTGAAACTATATTAGGAAGAGTAAGGGGTTGTAGAGAGGTGAATCGACACAATACTAGCTTTGTCTATTTTTTTATTTGTTCTTCAACGTCTATTGTAATCTATTAAGTGATAACAGTAGCAATAATGGCGGTAGGCTTGCCATACATCATCAAAAATTGTTTAGAAACAACTGACAATCAACATTCATGATCTATAATTAAACACAAATCATGCAGCCTCCAGCGGGTTTATGTAAATTAAACTGCACTTCTATAACAACTAACCGATCAAACTGCTCTGTACAGAACTTAAACGAACTCTTGCCCTCCTCGCTGCTGTTGTTGTTGTTGCGACTTGTCTAGTTGACCTTGTCCATGTGCAGAGTCTTGAACGTTGACAAGACAATTCCATGTGAATTTTCCTTGCTTATATTTGAATTAAATTGCGCAATTTTTCCATAAATACACAGATATTGCTTGTTTATAGTTGGAAAATGAGAAATTTCTCCTCGTATGTTGTTTGATGATAAATGCAAAAAAACCGCATAAAATTGTTGTAAATTAGTAGACGCGTGCATTCTATGAAATTATGCAAAAAAAAAGGAAAAACAATGAATTCATTATTTTAGAAAATTATTCCGAGAACTAACAAGAATTGTAAAGTTTGCTAAATTTCAAAGATTTACATCGAGAACCGACAACAGGTTTTGTTGTTGAATCGTAATTATTGAAGAGATGAATAATTTGTCAAGTGATCCGCAATTATTATAAGAAAGTGAAATGATACATTTTTAATAGATGTCCTCTTTTCAAACCTACCTGTATTCAATTGATTTATAAGGGTTACAACAATACTCCTCGAATAGGGCCCCTTTAATACCTTCATAGTTAAAAAATAGAACTTTTTCATTTCTTTCTAACAAGGGGTGCATTTTATATTGTCAATCAGTCCTGTTTTTTTCCATTTTACCTATCAAATGATTTCTTTTTGTTGTTATTGTTATTATGGTCTATTGTAATGCCAAGAATGATATGACGTCCTCGTTGTATTTAAATAAACCGTGTTGTTGTTGTTGTTGTTGGTGGTAATAATGGTAACACAACCGGGCAGTCTAGGTGGAACACCACCACCAGTTATTTACTGTCATTAGTTAATTTACATTTTATCGATCATCCCCTGACACATACACACTATTATAGAAACAACAATACTATGCTATATTATTACAACAAGTCTATCTACCTCTCTATTTTCTGTTGTTGTTGTTGTTGTTGTTGTTGTGGTGGTGGTGGTTGTTGTTGTTGTTGTAGCATACACATCAAGTTTGTAGTGACGGCAGCCCGGGGGTGACATTATGTTACGGATTGAAGGCTTTACTGTGTTACTGTCTATACGCGTCTATCTATAGAATAGAATAATCGGTGGTGCATAGTTGAGTAGTATGAGGGTAGTATCACCACCAGAAACCCACCCGTACACCCACTAGAACACAGGGGGTCGGTCAGTCGGTTTATCGATCTGCGGGCAGGTGAACACCGACATATATACACACACGCACATCCCTAGTTGTGTTGTCCCCCTATGATGATAGAGTCCCTTTCGTTTACTAACCACCCCCCGGACAACTACTACCCTGAAAACATCATGTGCACGCGTTCGAAAATTGTGTAGATTGTAGTTGGGAAATGTACATGTCAAAGTTGAATACAATGCAGAAGGGGTGAAATAATTGTAGAATTTTTATTAAATCTAAATTTGATGCAATATTTGTGCATAATAATAGAAATGTACATTGTTTTATCTATAACGTGAAGGTCGAGTTCACAGGTCATTTAAAATCAAAAGACAATTTCCTAGGGATTTGTAATTGTAATTAGATAATAGAATTTTTGTTTTAACCGTTGTTATTATCGCGTCTATTTTAAATTTATCCGCCCTAGAGATATCGTAATCTTTATTTTAACTAATTTTACATAGCCATGCTTATTCACAAACTAACAACAACCAGATCAATTTCATGAAATTTTATCTAGAACGAAACCAGAACTCGCTCCACAGATGCTCTATACTTTCACATTATAGAAGAAAGAAGGCAATCTGTACTAGTGCCAAGTCGACCATGCAGAAATTACAGTTATAAGAATACATATGGTTAAATACATACAACCAGCCATCTTCACACAAAATTCCAGACTTTCCATGACCGATAACATCGTCTTATCAGAAACAGTCGCAATACAATACACAAAAATCACATCTCTATTATAATACAATACGTTTAAAGAAATTTTTTAACAAAATAACGAAAGATTTTCGACGAAAATCGAGTTGATTCGACCCAATTCTGTCATCGTTCGAATTGATTTCAATCAACCAACATTTGCAATTATCAAACAGACAGATAGAAGAGGTCATTGTACAAGTCTTTATCATTTCCATTCAATGTCGAATTCGATTCTTGGTAGAGTATACTGCTGGGAAGTATCATATTTTGCTTAGTTAAAGAAACTGGTGATGGTCTCAATTGAAGAAATGTCGTAACTTGAGGAATATTCACAACAAGTAAAAAATAAACGATAACCCCAAGAATCTACGATATTCAGCTATTTTTCGCTTTATTTTTATCCAACAAACTTTATTTATAATACAGGGGGTTAAATAACAGTACAAATATTGTTTTTTAATAACCGAAATATTACAAGATTAGAGTAAATAACTGAACGAAACTCTAGAAATACTCGAATCGGGCTTTATCGACAATTGTTTGGAAATATTTGTACGAAAAGAAAATAAAAACCTTGTATTTGAGATAGGAATTTGAGAATTTCAAATTATTTCAGTTGAGTGTTTGTTTTATCGTTATCAGTAATGACGATTCGTTTCATTATTAGCGCATATTTGATTCAATTTTGATTGGATTCTATTACAAACGCGATAATTTCGTGTTTCTTGTAATCGATCTAACTGTTGTAAGGCGACTCTTGTTCGGGTTAATTTCGGGGTAGTTTTCACACCCGAATATGGAAAATATTTGAAATTATTGCGGTTGATTTAATTGTCGTTTTTCGTATAGAAAAGGCGGAATTAATGTTTTTATTTGATATTTAATTAAAACACAAGTTAATAGCGTTCACTTTAACCTCATCATTATCGTCGTCACTACTACAACTACCTTACTATTAGTGGAGTTCGCATAATAAACATCTATCAATTATGGTTATAATTTATAATCAAAGACGATTCTCAGGGTCTTCGACATGTAGGAAAATCCTTAGACTTTCGAACTAATAATCGCCTTTATATAATCGATGATAATGAATTTCTATCGTTGTTCCATTGATTGATACAATTTTTCTTGTCCAATATTTGCAATCAACTGTGGAATTAAATCAAACAGGTGCGTAAATTCTAATTATAATCTTGATGAATATGGTGTTTAAATAGAGAAAGACTGTGTTCGTGACTTTAGAATACCGTCTGCTTTGAGGTCAGCAGACGTAACAACGGAAGTGGTATTGTTTACAACGGAAATTGGACACAAACTTGTATATTTTATTAAAAACAAAAATTCGATCGAATCGTTAACTAGTTGTGGTTAATTTGAAAGTTTCGCGTCCTTCCTTCTATCCCTATACGAAATAAATTTAATATTATCCAAGTTGTAAGTGGAACAAGATGTTGAGCAAGTCCGATGCGCGCAACAGGTGTTATTTTATGTTTATGTGCCTTCTCGGCACCGTTCCCTCCATATTTGTGTGCGTAAAATGTACAACGGATGCACTGGCATATAAATTTAATTGTGTCTCTTTCTTGAATTCCATCCGATTTGGATTGTAGTTAAAAAAAACCAACAGTACGATGATTTGAAAGTATGACCTCAACGTTTCCACATTTGTAATTATATCAACATCATCGTTCTTTGATCTCGATCGGCGAATTTTTCAATGAAGAAATATCTAACGTTCAATGTTGAAAAAGCCTCAATACTGCTGCAATAAAGCTCTTTCTTTGCTCGTTTTTTTCCGCAACAATACAGCGGGTTTGTTGTGTTGTTGTTGAAGTTATGTCTACTTCAACTGTATTTTGAAGTCGAGTCAAGTTCGCATTTCGCATGCTAACTTATACCACACATACATATCTGTATCTGTTGTTGTTGAAGCCACATACCTTCCATATTAAACTTTATACGGCGAACAAAAAGACTTTTCGGTATTATTACCGGTTGTTACTTGTAGAAATGTCTACACATTCGCGTTTATTTTTTTGGAATTTTTATAAATACCAAAATTTAGCGACATTTACTCAAATATCAACCTGCCACGCCCTATTCCTGTTATGTCCAAATTATTTCCCCCTTGTTTATCACTTTATTTTTAACACTAACACTAACATTAACATTAACACTAATTTTCTGCTTTTTTTGTTTTTGTGTCTTCGTTTTGTTTTAATTTTGCACGCTTCAAACTAACCCAAATGGCATATTGAGAATTAGGAAGACGACTGCAACCCAAAAAACAGGTGGTATTGTTCGATTTTATTAATTCATCGGTAAGATTGTTTTTTTTTAAGTAATTAATCGAAAAATTGCCGTCTACTTTCCATATTGTCTATATTTATAGTTAATTATCCGTGATGCCTGGACATTTATCGCACAATTTAAATTTATAATTGTTAAAGTCCTATAGTTTCGTTTTTTTGTTATTTTATAATAATTGCGTGTTGAAGTTTTGTGTTTTTTTTTTATTGTGAATACACGCGAAATGCTTCACGAGGCACGGCATTTTATCACATTTATGTACAAGTTTTAATAGTGATATACACCTTTTACTTATTTTTCTTTGGTTTTGTTATAGGAGAACCTTTCTACACCGGAATCTTCAGAAACCAATGAAGAGGAACATTTTTCTTCTGGTGAGTTGGATATACATTTGCATATCAACCGAACGTATCAGTCTTTCTCCTTTCACTGAACTCTCATCAATATTTTATTAATTTATTTTAATTTTTTCGTATAATTTGTTTTGATTCAAGAAATTGATTTTTATGAGAGAACATAGCCATACAATCACCTACCTTGTCTTTTCTTGTCTCAGGGCAAAATTCACACGCTTAATTTGTTGAATTTTACAAAAAAATTAAATAAAACGGGGTTGGTGCGGCACTTGATACGATAAATCAATTCCAATTGAAATTGATTTGTCTGTAATGAAAGTGTAATCCGGCCCTGTTAATCGTGCTATCATTGGCTATATGTGCAGGAACTGGGGCTATGAAAGACGGCGACAAACTCAAGTTGATGCTCTTGGCGTGGAACTACCATAATCAGTCCCAAGGTAACACTAATACACAAACAAATACATAAAACACACCTTTTTGTTTGTTATTTTCTCAAAATTGTTGAAATTTTTTCGAAAATTTCAACAATAACATCTCATTTCATACAATTTTCTTTCAAATTTCTCCAATTTTAAACAATTGTTAAATTTTATACAACCGAAAAAATTGACGCAGGTAATCGTAATGGCGACATTCCGGATTTATCGTCAGTACCAGGTGGTGAAGAAATGGCAGGATTATGGGCGCAATACCATTCGGCTTTAGGACTTGCTAAAGGGAAAGCCACACCGCCAACCACCCGAGATCAATCTGTGAGTATTTTTTTAATGAAATAAAGAATTTGATGTAATTTATTAAATTAGATGTGGGGAAAATTGTTTATTTGGCGTGTTTGTCAATTGCTTTGTGTTGTTGGACACGTGTGCTCGGTTATCTTGATTTGGTTAAAATTTTCATTACATTTATCGCTTTTTAGAGTCCAGTCAATGCCGATACAGGGTCAGCTCATGATGAAACTAGTTCCAGTGGTAACAAAGAAGACGAGGATGATGATGACGATGAGAGCGATGACAAGATTGATACGCAAACTCACGACCCTGAACGGCTCAAAGCTTTTAATGTAATTTTTTTTCTGAATACTATCAACACAATTCTCGATTATCGATT
The DNA here is from genome assembly GCA_020740385.1 of Mylabris phalerata. Lineage (NCBI taxonomy): Eukaryota > Metazoa > Arthropoda > Insecta > Coleoptera > Meloidae > Mylabris > Mylabris phalerata. Next base: position 1,979,044 of record JAJEOX010000222.1, read on the forward strand.
AATTTTTCAGATGTTTGTTCGGTTATTTGTCGATGAAAATTTGGATCGTATGGTACCGATTAGTAAACAACCGAAAGAAAAAATCCAAGCTATTATCGATTCGTGTACACGGCAATTTCCTGAATTTGCTGAAAGGGCTAGGAAACGAATTCGGACTTATTTGAAATCGTGTCGGAGGAATAAGCGTGCCCGGGATCCAAATTCACCATGGGATGCGGTTAGTAAGAATCGAACAAAAAAAATTCCTGATTTATTTGGTTTTATTTAGCAGACACGACCGACTCCTGCCCATTTGACCTCAGTACAAGCTGAACAAATCCTAGCAACTGCTTGTGAGAATGAAAGTCATAATGCGAAAAGAATGCGTCTCGGACTAGAACCTGTTAGTCAACCAATGCCAGTCTTGCCAGGAACTCAAGTAAATCTAATACAACTTGACATAATTCAAAAATGATTGTTGACGTTCTTTCTTTTCCAACTATTTCTATTTAGCCGATAGATACTTCAGCACCAATCAATCGTGGCTTGGATTTTTCCAATAATACACCAGTAAAGATTGAAGTTGATGCTGTTTCAACGGCGTTCCCATCATCGACAACACCATCAACGACACCGAATTCCGTTTCGAAAGGCGGTCTATCATTGACGCCAGACTTAAAAACCACCGCAATGGCGTAATTTTAATTCATTCACAATTTAGTAAATTAATTTAATTGTTTCTATCGTGTAGAGTATCAAATGCTGCAGCTCTTGGTGCAACAGCAATGAACGGTATTGGTATATCGAGTACTGCCGGATCGGCACCAACGGCAATGTATCGGCCAAATTTCTCGCAAGCATTCCAAAGGACTGGTCCGTACCCGTTATTTCCCGGTGCCACACCATTTGGAACGAGTACCGGTCTTTTAACAAATGGTTAATAATCTTTGTTTAGTTGTAAAAAGGACCTAATCTGACTGCTTACAGGTCCTACAGATTTAAGCATGAAACAGAAGCCATTGTTGAATCATAAATTGAGTACTGGTGAAATGGCAGCTGTTCGGCAATTGATAACGGGTTATCGTGAATCGGCTGCTTTTCTACTACGATCAGCTGATGAATTGGAACAGTTATTAATACAACAGCAGTAAACTTGTCTAAATTAAAAAGATAAATATAGCTGTAAAATTTTGTATATAAAATATATAAATGGTATTTACTATTTATCTACAGAAATACAAATAAGCTGAATTCTATGTACAAAGAGGTTTTCCTATAAGAAAAACAAAATATTAGAGATAAAACAAAAAAGAAAGACACAAGAGTTTTAATAGTAAAACACGAGAAATATTTATTTATTAGAAATAGAATTATTTACTACAGGGGGAGATTTTATTATATTTGATATAAATGTTGACGATTTTATTGTATGAATTTTTGATTGTACCAAAGACATTTTGTATATAATCACTGAAAAATTTCGAGGTAAAATTCGCCGATCTTTTTATAATTTTATCGATATTTTCAAGAGAAAAATTACAGAATTATTATTAATTAATGTGTGAAAAGTTGGTGTGCTCTGTTTTATTAAAGATTGCTGGCAAATCACGGTAATCTACAAGACATTCTTCGAGTGAACAAAGCTATTTTATAACAAATCAAATCTTATGTTTTAAATTAAAATTATGAGGAAAATATTTACAAGTTGACTTATTAGAATTTAAAACAACAAAAAAAGTATTTCTGTGATTGTTAGTAAGTGTGTAGATAAAAATATTTGATTCTATATTATTGATAACAATGGAAAATATTCTTCAGGAGATACAATTTATAAAAATTCGTTCAAATTTACCCCGTTTCGTTTCAACTTTTTGTAATCAATGTATCTGTTTCACTGTATATTTCTCCCAACATTCCAATGTATTTCTCAATGTATATAATTAAAATGTATTTTGATCTGAATCACTGCCAGATTTTGTGTATCAATAAATAATGCCCGTATTATTTTTATTTTTCACATTGTTTATATTTTTTTCGCATTTAAGACGTTTTGAATTCAAATCTCCCGGCATATTCTAGCCACTTTTACAGTATTGCCAAATTAGCTACATCCGGTGAATCTACTGATTCAACAAATATTTCATTTTATTCACTATTTTAATACAATTAAACATATAAATCATAGAAATTAACGCTGTTATAAATTTTAATAATTTAAATTTGTATATTTATAATAATTAAAGGAAAGGTAGTAAAATTTTAAACGCTGGATTTAATGTTAGTTCAAAATGGCCAACTAGACGGCGCTAGTATTGTTTTGTTGTGAAAATTTGAGGTTATCTTTATAAATCGTAATGGGCAAATTTTCTAAGGATAAACGCGATATTTATTATCGTAAAGCTAAAGAACAAGGCTGGCGTGCTCGTAGCGCTTTTAAACTGCTTCAAATCGATGAAAAATTCAATATTTTTGAAGGTTTATTATTTGTACAGACATAACCTCAATTATTAATGATACTGTTTTCAGGTGTTACAAAAGTGGTGGATCTATGCGCCGCGCCAGGTAGTTGGAGTCAAGTTCTATCCAGACGATTGTATTTAGGCGAAAAGATCGATATTCGATCGAATTGTTCGCTATTTAATACCGACGATAATAGTCGCGAGAAATCGAGTGAAACACAAACTAGAAACGAGAATGTTAAAATTGTTGCTGTTGATTTACAACCAATGGCACCACTACCTGGTGTTATACAATTACAAGGCGATATCACTGAGTATAAAACAGCCGAAACGATAATTGAGCATTTTAAAGGTGACCATGCTGATTTGGTTGTATGCGATGGAGCCCCCGATGGTATTTCTGAACTAATTTCATATAAAATCAACTAAATTTAAATTTGTAGTAACCGGTCTACATGCCATCGATATTTATATTCAAGCACAACTTCTATTGGGGGCTCTACATATAACTTGTAATGTCCTCAAACCGGGCGTACTTTATCGCGAAGATATTCCGCGGTAAAGACGTTGATATTCTAACAAATCAATTATTGATGTTATTCAAAGATGTAGCAATAGCCAAACCGTTGAGTTCTAGAAATTCCAGTATTGGTTCGTTTTTATGTTTGCATCAATCATAAAAAGTTGATTTTTTTTATCAATTTTAGAAGCTTTTGTGGTTTGTCGTAATTACCAACCACCGCAAGATTTCAATCCGCGATTAATTACACCGTATTTGGATGTTTCAAATAGGAGTTTCGATCATTTAATTGGAAGTAATCGTGTTATTATTCCGTTTGTAGTTTGTGGTGATTTGAGTGCGTACGATTCTGATGCTACATACCCTTTACAGGTTTAAATCAAATAATTTACGTGAAATTTATAATCGATTATTGTTTATAGATTGATGGTGAAGAACCGTATGAATATCACCCACCGGTACAACCCCCAATAGCGCCACCTTATTATTTCAAACAAGACCCAACATCAAATGCGGCATTGGATAAATTTCTTAGTAACGTCAATGAATTTATTGCATCCAATGATTTACCAACAACTGAAATTTGTTCGAATCTTGATATAAATAGTGAAGATAATCAAGAAAAAACTGACGATATTCAAAAGATTACCGATATGTTTAAAAAAACCGATTATGGTGATTTATTACAGAAAGTTACGAAATTTCGTCAAGATTTATCTGATCAGAAATACGAGAAGGAATTGTTGAAAGAATCGAATAATTTGGTCGATTTACAATTATCCGATGATAGTGATGAAGAAGATGAAATTATTGAGCAAATGTTGAGCAAGATGAAACTTTCCAAAATTAACGAGGTAGATTGTAGTTGTTTATTACACGAAAATAGGGCGTGATTCTCCTATTTTCCATTTTATAGAAAATACCAATAGGTACCACTTTTTATTGATCTAACTTTAATTCGTTATATGAAATCAATCCGGACCAATTGTTCTCTAGGTATTCGGGTATTTAATTGAATTGATTTTGAAAGTTGTATTTCTTTAGTTGTTGTGTTTTCTAAGTGTTTAAATCGATTTTTGACGTCTTAACTTTCCTTTGAGTTAAAGTTGAGAAGAAATGATCATTCCCTCAATTTTTAATTAGTTTTATTTGTTCGATTTCTACACAAAACATGAAAACAATCGATTAACACAGTCGATTATAGAAAATTTTATCTGTTAGTTCTAACGATTTAATACTCCGGAAATATCTCGTCTTATTGTTTCATTTAAACGGATTTTAAAGTTTCTTTCTATAGACAAAAACAATTAATTGAAGATAGATGTACGCAATTATCTGATTGATGAATACTGAGATGACCTCGTCTAGATTAGAAAAAATCCAGGAAGTTTCATCCAACTATGTCCTTTCAATTTTATTGTTTACAATTCTTTACTGTTATACACTTATTTAAATAATTGCCAGTTGACATTGAACGAAAATTTATAAATATCTAAACAATTGGTTGATTGAATAGGAATTCTTTTAAAGAAATTATTCACGTTCATTCTCGCTTGATTTAGTAAACAAAAATGGGATATCTACAAAAATCAATTCTATTGATTGTGTTATTGTCAACTATAGAAAATGTTGTAACAGTTAAAGAGTTTGATAATTTCGTGGATAATGAGAATGTGACAGTGATTAAATTTATCGGTAACGGGAAATTTCTAGTACCAGCTATTCTAAATATTATCGACAAATATAATGAGACAACAACAGAAATAATAAAAAAAACCGTAGATTTCTAAAATTTCGCAATAATTAACACTATTACAAGTCGTGAAGAAATATTTATATAAGTTTAGTTTAAAATTTATTTTATATCGATAGATTATCGTTTATATTTCGCTTAAAAATTATGATAAAGTTCTTGAGTTTTGTGTGTTTTTCTGGTTATTTTTCTATCATCATCGGTATTTTTAATGGACATTGGCGATTATCGAAATGAAGATTTAATTACTGCAGAAGCTGGCGGCGGTATCGCTCTAGTACCACCGTGGGCTTTCAAAAAGAATCGAAAACGTCAATTCTGCTACCGTTGGAATAGTAATTCGTCCAAATACGTTTTGATATCAAATTGTAACAAGTAGAAGTATTTTAAATAAATTCTTCACTGATTAGAACCCGTTTCAATAGCCTTCAATTCGACACGTTCATACAATCCAATTATTCGATAATTATTTGTTTCAATACTGCGATTAGTGTAGCGTTTATGAATAATCGCTTGATTAATAGAGAAATATTTAAAGAAAAGTGATTAATTTTATTATTCACACCATAATTGGGCCTGATTGAGTATGAATATCAATACGTGAAATTTTCACTAAAATTAGTCGATTTTTAGATGTTTAATTTGGAACTATCAATAGATAATAATCGATGATGCTTCTTAAAGAAGCCAATCAATTTTTAGTGTTTATTAAACTTAAAATAAATTCAAAAAACCAAAAATTGAGGTGTAAATTATAATTTCTGCCATAAGTTAAATTGTTAGCTTACAGTTGCCTCAATGTTTGGGAAATTAGTAACTCTAGGGATGTTTAATTGAATAAAAAAACTATTACCCGATCTTAAAATAGTATAATTTAACACATTTCCTTGGAAATTTGAGGCTACAGTGCAAAAATTTCCCTAAATAATGAATGGATAAAAATGGTGGATGTGCTGGGATATTTAGTAGAAATTTTGGAACAATTTTTATTATAACTTTTTTTATATTAAAATAAATGAAATAAAATACAGAAACGCTTCTTATTTTGGCAAATTAACAATAATTTGTGACTTTATGAAAAGAAAAACTTCATTTTACAAAGTGCTTCTACACCTTTTGTTATAGTTATCGATTATTTGCTTACAATGCGTGCCAAGAATATATAAATGTAAACACTAATTAGATTTTCTCAATTTCAGCTGCATGAAAAGCATTAAAAGCCTTGGAAAATGATTTAATAATTTATAAATTATTAAACTATTAGAAAATGTGATTCTAATTTTAATTAAATAAACCTCGACTCCCAGGCATAATCAACACGAGTCGTCTTCGAGAACGATACGTGTACGATTCTTTCAATTCAATTTCTCTAAATCGCCAGAATTGTTCGTTTCCTGAAAATCTGACGATAAACCGATAATTTTGCGGAAACAAAAACAAAACCAGTAACCGATACGAAGAAACTTGGAGTAAAATCGTCAATTTTTCAAAAAACGAGCAAGTTTATCGGAAAAAAACTGAGTTTTAGAAACGCTATCAATTGAAACAATCGTTCTCGAAAACAACTCGTTGATTATGCCCTAAACTAGGTTGTATTGAATAATTTCGAAATTGGCGCCATTTATTACAACAGGTTAGCCAATAGAAAAACCAAAATCCCTATAACTACAATTGTGACATCTATTTAGGTTAGTTTAAAAAACATTACTTTGACAGCTTGCGAAGTTTAATGATAATTAAACAATTAAAAAAACAAATTTTTATCTTTAATTTAACTGAATTTAATTGGCAGCTTATTAATTGGTGCAATTTGTTTAATTTTTTTAGTAAAATATGATTGAATCTTGCCCGAAAAAACGCATGTTACTTGGCATCACATTTCTTGGACTGTAAGTGAAGAGACCGTTTTTTTCAATTTAAATTTCTCACAAATGTAATTTATAGTTTAACAGTTCTAGTTTTAATTGTTGAATCGCATTGGACCGATTCACCGAATTCTAGTCACAAACGGAATTTCATCATCGAACAAAACTCCACGTGTTGGGAGAAAGAATCGTATGAGATTGTTAAAGATTGTGAACCTTGTTCAGGTAGAAATTATAATTTTATAATAGAATAACAATAATATTGAGAATTGTAGCTTTCGAAATTGCTAGTCAAAGTATCGGTGTTTGTATCCATACACATTTTAAAGAAGTTTTACGTTGTGCTAGCGGTGAGACTGTAACAAGAAGTTGTGATAAAACCGCATATTTAGATGAGAGGAATTTTTGGCAATTTGAAGGTTGTATGTTTCTAATATCGACAATTTCAACATTGTGTGTTATTGCACGAAAGAAAGTCTTAAATCAACGGATGCTACAAAGAGTCCAACGACAATTAGCGAATTGTGTTTAAAAAATTGCCAATTATGGAGAATTGTCTGTATATCAACGCCTATAAAGTAGATTCGGTTCACTATACTGTTGATTTAGAGACTTTAATAATTTTAAATATCTATAAAATTACAAATTCTAACCAATTGAAATTATACGTGAAACTAGAAGAGAACAAACCAAAATTCGGAACAATTTCTGTAGATTTTAGTCGTATAAAACATGAGATTATCGTAACGAATGATGGGATTTTATCGAATTTAATATGGCCGGTTTTAGTTGTAACATCAAATTATCTGATAGCTGGCCTGTGTTCTGTAGCCCGTCAAATAATTAAATACAGCGATAATAAGAAGATACGGAAATTGTTAGGTTTCCGTGATGCTTGTTTGATGGCATGTAATGAAACCTCAATTTGGACCCGTTTCTGCGAAATCGATATGATTACAACTATAAAAAACGTACTAAAATCGAATCAAATCAATCAATGATAATTGTTTGGATTTACCTAAAGATTTGATACGATTCGAATATCATTTAAATCAACCAGTACGTATTCATAATATTTATAAAATAGCACGGGAATATAATAACGATAAAGATATAACTAATGAAATTCCGATTGAGAATTTGAAATTGTCGCACACTTATAGTGAGGGGCCATTTATGACTTTATCGGATGTTATTCTATTGCCGTGTCTGAAAGTATTTTTCGAATTGTTCGATTTTAATAAATTTACAACAATTCTACCATTGATACAATCTTGGTATAATTGTATGTTAGATAAGAATTTAATCCAAATCAAATTCACAACGAATTTGAAAAGTATCGATTTTGAAACGATTAAAATACCCGATTTTATCAAACAAAGCCTATATACAAGCGATCCGAATCGTTATAAACCCGAAAAAACGGATCTATACTAAACAAAAAGATATAACAAATAGTTTGCGTTTAATCAATCGTGTGGATATAACTAACGATTTGTATCCGTACGGTGATGAAATCGAATTGAATTGGTCGGAAATTCCGAAACAATTAAATCCGGTCAATAATGGTGGTTTACCCGAAAAACGCGCTTACCGCAAATGCGACCAGTTGACTAATCTAATTAAAGCTGTATTAAAAATGATTGATGATAGTGGAAATTATAAAATTGTCGATTTTTGTAGCGGTAGCGGCCATTTGGGTATATTGTTAGCTTATCTATTACCACAATGTCGGGTTATTTTAATTGAAAACAAAGAATTATCATTGATACGAGCCAAACAACGTGTCGATGAATTGAAATTAACGAATGTATTAATGTTGCAAACGAATTTGGATTTTTTTATCGGCAATTTCGATATTGGTGTATCGTTGCATGCTTGTGGTGTTGCTACCGATTTAGTTTTACAAAATTGTATTAAAAATAATGCAAATTTCGTTTGTTGTCCATGTTGTTACGGTGGTATACGTGATTGTTATCATATCAATTATCCACGTAGTTTACAATATCAAAATTTAAATATGAAATTGAAGGATTATCTAATTCTAGCACATGCTGCTGATCAAACACATGAACCGAATGTATCGAAAACAACACAAGGTTTTGTTTGTATGGATGCTATTGATACTGATAGAAAATTGTATGCTGAAAGTTACGGTTATAAAGTGTATTTAGGGAAATTACAACCATTTTCTTGTACAAATAAAAATAATTTATTGGTTGGTTTATATCAAGTTGATGTTAAATAGTAGGTTTTATTTAGAGAAAATATCGACGTTCAATAAAATTATTTGATTTTTTATGCAACTGCGTCTCTCACGAAAATTTGGAAATTTCCTCAACACCTTGTACAAGTATCAATTGGTTTATATTGTCTGTTTCACTTAAATGGTCCTTAAATGGTTAAATTTTCTTCAACCCCTTGTACAAATATCAATTGTTTTATTTGTCTGTTTCATTGAAATGGTCCCCATTGTTTTAGTAATAGGATTTGAGGGGAAACCCCGGAGATTATTTGAGCAAAATTTGAACCATGTAGTTGATCAAAAAACTGTGACGCGGTTTAAAAAACGGGTTACTCATTAAGTGATTCAAGGATATTCTTGATTTCGTTTTTCTCTATTATTCTGGAACGGGTTTCGTGTTTATTCTAGAATGTATTGGAGAAAAATTAAAAAATATCTTGTGAGTCATTTGGTGTGCTTATCTCGATTTAGAAATCACAACTTTTTCTAAAATCGGCGTTTTTGGCCAATTTCTCAATGAATTGCAACTTCCAAACGGATTCAAGCGATTAAAGCGGAATTTGAAGCTGCATACAGCGGTATTTTTATTTTTTCCAAACTCGAATGCAATTTTAAGTTACAGAAAGAAATGTTAGAACATGTTTTTTTCGTATTTTTTTTCAATTTCTAGTGATTTCCCCATATCTTGATTAATATCGCTTATTTGTCAATGATATTCACACAGTTTCTAGCAAATTGAAAGCGCTTTCCAAATCGCTAAGAAATTTTCCGATTGCAGAGTTAATTTTCCGAAAAATCGACGAAGACTTGGAAATTTTGCCCCTAAGAATGTTGTGGAAATTTAATGGAAATACTAAAAAAAATGCTTTTGATTTTCTTCTGTAACTCTGGATTACATCCGATTTTCCAAAAATGAAATAGTCCACCGGATGCACCTCGAAATGTTCTTTCAAATTCCGTTAGTTCAGTGAAATCCGTTGGAAAATAAATGAAAATTCTGGGTTGAAAAATTGCCTGACTAGTGGGGGGCCCTTGTAATATTTTTCTAATCCAGGGGCAGCCTTCAACCGCTTGTACAAATATCAATTGGTTTATATTATCCGTTTCACTTAAATGGCCCCAGTTTTTTTTAGTAATAGGACTTGAAAAATATTTAAGGATTTATGGGGAAACCCCGGAGATTATTTGAGTAAAATTTGAACCTTGTAGTTGGTCAAAAAGTCATGACGCAGTTTAAAAACTGGTTCTCATAAACTGACTCAAAGATGCTCCTGATTTCCTTTTTCTCTATTATTGTGGGATGGGTTTCATGTTTATTCTGGAATGTAATGGAGAAAAATCAAAAAATTGTGTGGAACATTCTTGAGTCATTTGACGTGTTTAGCTCGGTTTAAAAATCTCTAAAATGAGCGTTTTTTGACCCATTTCTCAATGACAACGACGATTTGTTGTACGCAAATTTGCAATGTTTATTCCAAAATCTCCAACGGATTGAACGATGAAAACGGAAGTTGAAAGAGTATTTCAAGCAGCCTACAACGGTGTTTTTAATTTTCCCAAATTCGAATGCAATTTTGAGTTACAGAAAGAAATGTTAGATCATGTTTTTTTTCATATTTTATACAATTTTTAGTAATTTCTCCCAAATCTTGATGAATATCGCTTATTTTACAATAATATGCATACGGTTTCTAGCAAATTGAAAGCTCTTTCCAAATCTCTAAGAAATTTTCCGATTGCAGTGTTAATTTTCCGGAAAATTGACGAAAACTTGCTCCCAAAAATGTTGTAGAAATTTAATGGACTTTACTTTAGTTTTTCTTCTGTAGCTCTGGATTACATCTGATTTTCCAAAAATGAAATAGCCCACCGGATGCACCTTGAAATGTTCTTTCAAATTCAGTCAATTCAGTGAAATCCGTTGGAAAATAAATGGAAATTCTCGGTTGAAAAATTCGCTTACTAACAAGGCGTTTCTTTATTTTTATTCGTTCGATAGCGAACTCTTTCATATTTTTCGCTAGTCTTGTTCTCAGCTGTTTTCTAGAGGGATTATAAAAATATAAAATTTAAAAATTTCCTTTGTTCCAATATTTCTTAATTAAAATTCAACATATGTTCAATTCTCATGCGTTTCAAACCATATTTATTAAAATTTAATCGGAGAACTTTACCAACTCGTTGCATTTATTGTAAACAAATCCCGACAAACAAAGTGAAACATGTAATTATAATAAAAACTCCTTTAAAAATGTCGAACAAATATTTTTATAATTGATGAATTGAGAAAATACGAGTTGTATAAATGGTGGATGCGCCAATATTACAATCAGTTTTTATTACAATCATGGCCCAATCAGCCGACCATTTATCGTTCGCAATACTCTCAATGAAATTGTATGGAAGTCATAATTTATTTATCCGTCTAATTAATTGGTACATCACAACACCGGCATTATTCATTTTGGAGGCTCTGATTTTATGGGATTTGATAAATTCAAATGGGGATATATTGGAAATTACAGAAATCTACGAAGCTTTCGCCACATTCGTCCAAGTTAATTCCCATAAAAATCAGCAATTCTCTTATTAATTCTATCAATTATAGGTAATAATTCGAGATTTAATGTTTATGTCGCATATGAAATTGATTTTGGAAGTTTTCGAGGAGCGCAACAAATTCTGGCCGTTTATTGGCCACGATCAAGAGAAAGATTTTGAAAAATCCCTAAAAACTGGTAAACGTATCGAGACGATTTATCGTTGTACAACTTCAGTGACGATCGTTTTGATTCTGTTGAATCCATTTTTGGTGGAAGATGCCGAATTGTTGCCGTTGCCCTGTTGGGTGCCTTACAATAGTCGGATATGGCTCTATATTATTTTCGTCGCTGAATCGGTACTTTTATTGCGGATTTTCATCGGAATCGCCTATGAAACTCTAATTATGCTCCTTTGTAAGGAGCTTAAAATACAGTTTCTTTTGATTATTGATAAACTCAAATCGATTGATTTCGAGAAAGCTGTTAACGAACAAGACGAGAAACAATATTTGGATGTTATAAAATCTTGTGCTCAACACTATAATCTTATTTTAGAGTAATTCAATTTGTTTTGTTTCCAATTTGAATTATTTTTTAATTTCTAGCCTACACCGGAAAATTAACACAATCTACTCGTTTGCATTTCTAATTCAATACGGATTAAACTCCACAACAACATGTATTGAATTTTATTTAATTACTAACGAAAATTTAACATTAAGCGAACTCGTTAAATGCATCGCTTATGTCGGGGGAATTTTCGCGACAACATTATTAATGTATTGGCCGGTAAATGAACTAACAGAATTAGTAAGGAGACGTTTAAAATCGCTCGTTTTAATGAGATAATTATTTTATTTTATTTCTAGTCGGAGAAATTATGTGACACTATCTATAGTATCAATTGGTATGCGACAAAAAATAAAAACATCCATCAAGTTGTACAATTTATGATGCTGAAATCGCAACAACCGCTGGTTATGACCGCTTACAAATTGTTTATTGTTGATAGGGCACGCTTATTGGAGGTAAAGTGGTTCAATTTGAAAGTTTAATTGCACAAACGAGCCTCTAGAATTGTACAATTTGAATTATTTCGATTTGGAGAATTTTCGTACAATTAGAACTCGATCTATAGCGATTTTTGACCAAATAAGTCCGAAATATTCTCTTCTTTAAGATTTAAACCTAAAAGACCCTGAATTTTGTTTTCAGACGTACAAATTCGCCTATTCCATCAACTCGATTTTGTCTCAAATGAAATAAATTGGCGATTTCAGAAGAATTAACTTATTACTGCACTGTTAAATTCTAGTGAATTCCGTAAACAATAGATGGCGCTGAAATTAATTTATCCGACAACTCAATATCCACATTACAGATTTCTTGCTTTGTAACAGACGCAATTTGATAACTTCTACTGTCTGATAGATGGCACTACAATCATTTTTTTCACAAGCAAATCTAACCTTACTTATTTGAAATCATCGAGTTTTATTGTGAGGCAATACCAAATCTTATCATTCCATTATAAATTTAACTATTGGTAAGTAGTTATTATTATAGTCTTACATAAAATTGTTGTACAATAAATTTGGAACAGTAAAATTTCTAGATTCTTTAGTAAATTTTGTAGAAAATGCCGATAAAAGTCAAAGTAAGTGTCATAGAAAACCTCCATTAATTTCCGATTTAAATTAATTAATTTATCAATAGATTGGTATAATTGGCGGTTCTGGCTTGGATGATCCCGATATTTTAAAAAATCGCCGCACCAAAGCCGTTTCCACACCATTCGGAGATCCATCTGATGTGTTAGTATTGGGCGAAATCGATGGTGTTGATTGTGTTCTTCTAGCCAGACATGGCCGTAAACACGAAATTATGCCCACAAATGTGAACTATCGTGCCAATATTTGGGCATTAAAAGAACAGGGTTGTACCCATATTATTGCCTCAACTGCTACCGGTTCATTACAGGAGGAAATTAAACGCGGCGATATTGTGATTCTTGATAGTTTCATTGATCGGTTCTTATCAATTTGGAATTATTGTAATTGGATTAATTGTTGATTTTAGGACTCAAGGGCGAAAATCGACGTTTTATGATGGGGCTAAAAACCATCCACCTGGTGTTTGTCATTTACAAATGGAGCCGGCTTTTAATGAACGTACAAGACAATTAATTATAAAAATGGCAAATAAATTGAATATTAAAGTGCACAAAACTGGAACTGTTGTGGCTATTGAAGGGCCGCGTTTTTCCAGTCGGGCTGAAAGTCTCATGTTTCGACAATGGGGCGGACATGTCATCAATATGACCGCACTACCGGAAGTATTAACAATTTTCTAATTATTTACAATAAATTAATCGATTTTTATAGATTGTTTTAGCTAAAGAAGCCAGTATCTTTTACGCTTCGATTGCTTTAGCCACCGATTATGATTGTTGGCGACAAAGTGGTGAGCGAGTTTGTGTAGGAGATGTTTTACGAACATTTAAAGAAAACGTTGGTAAAGTTATACAATTAATTACGACAGTCATTCCAGAAATAGCTAGGGAAGATTGGGATGATGAAATTACCGAACTTCAGGTTGTTGGTTTAATAATTTCCAAGAAATTGAAATCAATTTTTTTATTTGATTCTAGGAAACGGTAAAAAATAGCGTTATGCTATAAAATCTGGAGTGTTGCACAATCCAATTCTATAAAATCTTATCGGGCATTTAATTCTGTGGTGTCGGCATTTTAGTATTAGTCGTACCTTTATCACAAATCGAGGGCAAAGGTTATATTTTAAATTTTATCAATGATTTCCACTATTTTTTTAAATTACAATTGTTTAATTAGAAGAAACGATTAAATTGCACAGATTTATTCAAATAAATGTCGTAAAAGATTACAAATTTTTACACAATTTACAATACAGAATCCGTTACCTTTACCCGAAATTAAATTCACTTTTATTATCTAAATAAAAGTAAATATTTGTTACGACTAACAATCTAAACTATGTGCAAGTCTTTTATTTTAATGCTTCAATAAATAATAAATTATAAAATTATGATAAGTTTCATGCGAGAACCGTAAAAATTTATTTTTGATAAAACTGGTTATTCTGCAATTTTTACGGTTGCTCGCAAAATTCTGGACGTTTTAGTGAAGAGAATCCGTTGTTATCACAAGATTCCGAAAATGTGTTATCTAGACTAGATATTTGGAGAAGTTTTATTTATTTTCGAAAGAAACAGAATTTGATTCGTTTTAAAGATCGGCACTGGACGATTTCCTCCGGACGTATTTATTGAAATAATCCGGCCGCCAACATTTACACGAACCGGGAATTAAAAACCAATCGTAATAGAGACGTACTTGGAAACAACCGAGGGCATCAACACCATCACAATGTGTCGGTCGTGTCGTTGTCGATGAATCGATCGGTGTTGCTTGTAAACCGGCACGTTTATGTAAATATTGTTGATAATTTTGGAAATCTTGTACGGATGGCGGTTGGGATGCACTAACCGGACTACGTTGCGGATTTATTGTGTCACTACTACTCAATACTGTGTCCGGATAATAGATTTCGGCGACTAAAAGGCTCGACCATCGGGGCGATGATAGACAACCACCGTCTAAATAATGACATCTTGATTGGAGACAACGTGTAACTTCTACGGTTTGTGTAAAATAGCCTTCGTAAGGTATTTGGACGACATACCGCCAAATACCTTGGTAATTCTTCGCAAATACCGGTGTGGCGTATTCGACTTTAGCCGGACATGGGGTTGGTGGGCCTTCATAACGGGGGGCACTCGCTTCCTCACGGCGTTCGATTGGTAGATGCGATGTTGGAATTGTATGTGTCGTTTCACCGTTTATCGCTTTATAAAGCATACAAAAAATACCGCCTTGATCACAGAATTTACGTGATTGTCGTCCAGTTTGTTTCTCTACAGATTGTTTTGTGGTATTCTCACTTTTGATATCTCGTTTTACACGATCATTACCGTTTTGAAACGGAGCAATCCTGCAATATCAACAAATTTACAATCAATTTTAATCAAAAACGATCTAAACTTACGTATTTTGCGAAATATAATCGTCTTGTAATTGGGCGACTTTGGTAAAGTTTCATCGGCTTTCAAAATCGGCAAAGTTCTACTCAAATATTTTAACGTCATATTTCGGATTAATTCACTAAAAAATTCTTATAAAGAACAATTCAATTTATTTCCAGTGATCTTACAACGGATACGGTGAGTCTAGAACGTTCTGCCCCATCGGATTCCTAGGTATTGCGCCTTTATTTAAATCACCACATAGATTATACGGCGATACATGTGGACTTTTATTGTCGTCTTCACGGCAATCAATCGGTGCGTGAGTATAGGGGGGTGGCCGTACTCGGGGTGGTTCAGCATTTGGTGATTCAACAAACGCATAATAACCCTCTGGTGGTTCCTCAATATCGCCGTCACTATTATTGGATAATTGATCGGTAGCTTGAATTGTTACCGTTGATAGTGCGATTATCTGAAATTTAGTGAAAGTGTGATAATTAAAACGAGACGAATTGATTACAATTCGTGGTTTTATTGGGTGTATTTACAAGTAAAGTTGTTGTTTTTTCACAAAACAAAGAAACTTAATTTGATTACATCATTGTCAATTTTTATGTAACATTAATCAGTTAAATTGGCATATTGACCGGACCTAGATTGAATTGACCTTGCCGGAACGTCCTTCATTTCTTCGTTTAGTTCGCAGGTTATTGTACAGCAAATTTTATATTAACATAATTATAATAGCTCGGATACAATCATCAGATCAACTGTATGTAAATTCTTGGTCTTTTTCGAGGAATTCAACATCCCGTTAATAATCGATTCTAACTGTATAACCAGAACATCTCATTTTATTTGATATAAACGGCCCAATTATAAATTCATAATTGCTAAATTAAAATTATCATCAATAATAAGATTCTAGCCGTTTCTAGTAGCGTTCGATGTTATTAAATTTTGCTCCTTAAAAAGGAGATGTTTTACTGAATTGACTTTAAATTTAGAAACAAGAGTTTGATCTTTTTTAATTTCAATAATCGAACTCTTGGTAGAGAAAAAACAATAATTTTGGCTTATTTTAACGAGTTAAATTGGCAAAATTAAGTTGCATTGAAACTCGAGAATTCGAAGAGGCTTTAATAACAATCTTAAACAAGAAAATTGCCATTAAAAGCGAGACTTTCGGCTTGCGAAAACTTAAAAACAATTCGATTCAAAGACTCATTTTTATTGCTTACGGAAAACCTGAGAGAAATAAAACCGATGAATACTCCGGATTCGATATCATGGCGAAATTTAATTGGAATTATTAAAATGAAATGGGTCAGTTCCTTTATTAAAATAAAGTGGTCTTGACCGACTGAACCGAGATTTCTACAAGTATTGTAAAAGTGGCAAACTGAAATGGTAATAATGCCTTTAAAAAGGCTGGAAATTTCACCGGAGACACTTGAAATTGGAAAATACTACACGCCTGTCAAGATTAGTTAATTATTTCCTGATAGATTTGTTCCAATTACGTGAATTTCAATTTAAAAAATAATCTAGTTTCTTCCAGTACAGATTGTCGTCTATTTCTTAATTATATTGAAATAATCGGAAATTAAGGGAAAGTTTGAATAATTACAAATGTTTAAATGCTTGATTAATTAACTGAAAGTAGATTGAAATTCTATTGAAATCATAATTGGAACGAAAAAATCTTAGATAACGGACTAATCTTCGGTCTAATTCCTGTTCCATCAATTAATCAAAATTAGATAAATTAAACGTGCGTACTACATGATTATATAATTTACAATCATGCTGTTTATTTACAAAATAATTTTTGTTTTACTCGACTAAATCTAGTATCAATAACGGTATTTGTTGGTATTTTTCAACGGACCATTTACAGCAAAGAATACAACAATTCTCGTAACCTAATTGATTTCTGCATCTTACAAATAAAAACGCGCACCGAGAGGAGACAAATAAATAAATAAATAAAAGAAAACTATAACATTCCAATTTGACTCGATACTCGTACAGATATTGTTTCACTTTCGCGACTTAAAAATATACAAACCAGTTTGTTTAGCTTTTTTACGCAATTACCAAGCTTTAATTGTAATTGAGACTTTTCTAATTGTCTTCAACTTTAAAGGAATTAACGTCCATTTATGGTAGTTGACTATAAACGAATTAAGGACAATCCAATTCCGGAAAACCACCGTCCCATTTCTGATCTAGACAATTTTCTATTATAATTAATGCATGCTTATTCGAGCTTGTCCAATGCCCATTTCAACGGTATTTTTTAGATATTTATTTCTAATAATATATAATATGGTAGATTTTAACTGTTAGTTGTGTAGGTGACAAATTCCTAACCGTAAAGTAAAATTTTAGAGGTTCAATTGACCCATTGATTTATTTCAAACATTAATTCTAAATGAGTATTGTTCTGGTCGTTTCCGGCAAGTTCCGGAAGAGTTGTTGTTTCTGATTGGAAATTTTGATTTACTTACAGTTAAAATTGTGAATTTTTCCATGTTTCTCGCAAATCTCGGATTGGTCCCAATTTTTCGGATTTAAACCACTAGTTCTACCGATTTGTTTTCAAAATAGATGCGGCTTGTTTGTATTCGTTTGTTGTAATCGCCCGATGATTCGTTAAGAACGCGGTGCTGTAACGCGAAGAACTGTTCGTTGGGCTTGATTACGATGTCATGTAGACTTGGAGTAAAGTCGTTTACTCTTAACGGGACTTGCATAGCTTCACCTGGTGTTGTTCTGCATTCTTCTTTATTGTACTAGTTGTTGTTACTACGATTAATGCGTCACTAATGGACTGGAAAAATTGTCAAAATAATTGTAAAAATAGCTGTTTGTGGATTTTAACAATTTTTTTAATAAAAATTCAAATATCTTCAACAAGAAGAAGAAACTGTTACATTTCGGGTTTATACGGAAGAAACGCTGGGTTTACGCCATAATATGGCACATCGAGCCATTACCAAAATAAAAATCAAACACAACAGGAAAATTAGACTATTTTTAATTGTGTATTAGAAAATATCGAGAATATTGATTTTAAAGATGATCTCTAAGGCTGTTGATTGTCTCTTTCTCGTTGTTGAACATTACCAACAATATTTCCAAATTATTTCGGCAAATCTCGGGGAAACGTGACGAATTGCATAAATGGTGGATGCGCCAATATTTTTCCCAAAAATTACAGAAAATTTAAAAAAACCGATAATTTATTCCCTTTATTTACAATTTGGGGAAGATGAGAATAGGAGTGAAAGATATTTTACATATTTTATTGAATCATCACCACTCTATAACTCAAAGAAACAACTACAATCCTAATAATAATACTTGAAATCAATCAATTGCTTTATTTTTATTTTCCTGTCCCTGTTGTAGAGCCAATTGCATCGACCATATACTAAGCGGTCTCATATAACCAATCGAACGATAATACTTCGTCTCGTATAAACCTTCCGGTGTTTCAAAAGCCAATCCCATTCGTTCGGTCATCGATTTAAACAAACCACCGGCAGTCCGCCAGCCTTCTTCACTCAAATTCTAAAATTTTTAACGATTAAAAACCGTAAATTATTGGAAATTTGTATTACTTCAAACAGCATATGTGAGGCTAACGCGTAAGTGACCCCAGTCCAGACTTCAACACTTTGAATTGTAAACGGATCAGCTTTACCGTTAATAAAACCATTAACAGCCCCTAAATTACCGTTAGCAAACGATAATACGTTATTATCGTAGATTGTTTTCAACGCCAACAATACGCGATCCTTTTGGAATATCTTAAAGTTGAAATTTCGTTATAATTAGAACAAAATAAACTAATCAAATTACTTCATATGAGAATCCACAACAACGCAAATACCATTGTCCGCATAATTGATCGGCCATTATTGATCGGCTTTCATCTTTCGAACAATCGAAATTATAACAACGACCATTCCACAATTTCGCCTCATACGCGACAATAGCCCTATCGAGAATCTTCTGGTATTTGTCGACATCATCAGTTTTTCCTAGAATATCGGCGATTTTCGTCATCACAAATAGAGCGGCTATCCATAATCCCCCACAATAGGCGCTGA
Source organism: Mylabris phalerata (assembly GCA_020740385.1). Classification (NCBI taxonomy): domain Eukaryota; kingdom Metazoa; phylum Arthropoda; class Insecta; order Coleoptera; family Meloidae; genus Mylabris; species Mylabris phalerata. Next base: position 1,998,594 of record JAJEOX010000222.1, read on the forward strand.
AATTTATAAATTTCTAATTAAAATCGAACCATTGGGCAGAAAACAGAGCACGAGCCACGAATTTGTGGTTTAAAAACCGTGTAAGTCAAATTTTCGATGAAACTGTTGGAATTAGAGAAAACTACCTGGAGCCGTGCATGATCCACGTGTCGAACGTCTGGTCCGGACTACCGCTATTTTCAATCAAACCATCATTATCGGTATCAAATTGCAACGTTTTCTCCACAACAACACAACAAGTCGCGTACATATCGCCCAAATACTGTTTAATATCGAATTGTTTCTTCATCAACTCAACGTCGCGATATACTTGCAAGACGAATTTAACATTCAAATCGCGCCATTGACTGACATCGTGAATCGGATAAGAGTTCGGTAATTGGAACGGATTTTCGCCAGGATCACCCAAATCGTGCGGTACAGTATTTGGGTATTTCCGTTCGACAACATGCCCGTCATACAACATGGTTACTTTACTTCGTAGTTCTGTAGCTATGGCGTCTTTAAAGTCGTACTGTAAGGATAGCTGCAACCACGGCCAATTCATAATCAGGCAGAAGGATGCGTAGAAATGGACGTCGTAAGTGTTGTACATGCGATATTCGTGACCTTCTAAGTAAGCAAATCGGCCGTAATTCCGGCTGAAATTACAAGAGAAATCAATTAAATTTCCATAAAATTGTGGAAATTACCGTGGATCATTTGGCGATAATTTGGATAATTCGTCATCGTCTAGAGTTAGCCAAACCGTACCGCCATCCGATATAAAGTAGCTCTCGTTGAATAGCGCAGATTTATACCAATCCGGTATTTGTTCATCGCTCAATACACCATTTTGCCAATTGAAAATCTCGTCTTCCCATTGTTGGTAATTGTTAAAACTATAATCAACAATCTTCAATACAGCATTCTCTTTTCCCGTGTATTTCGTATAGAATCGGTTAAATTTCTTGGTGCCGGTTGGAAATTGAATTGTCGGCATATCCCAAACTAGACTCATCTCAATTGTGGCTTGTTCGTTGGATAAAATTGTAGTTTTACCGGATACACCACACGCCATTTCGCCGAAAACATGCCCCTCGTGTTTATCGGCCAATCGATCGAAACAACCATTCTGTTGCAATTGATTCCAGACTGTTGAACCGTCCGAATTCGGGTCAAACGATAAACATTTCGTTATCATCACAGTCGGTTGGGATTTGATCGATAACGCATAAGCGCATGGTGTTTTATTTATCGTGTGATATAAAATAACGCCCTCCGAATCCGAATAAGAAAACGATTTTGAACTGCATGTAGCTAAAATTTGATGGTTTAATTGAATTATTTGATTTAAATCCAAGTCGAATTACAATCGCGGTCTTGTTTAGCATCGCCTGTGCCGTTTTTGAACGTAAAAGAAATGGTGACAATTCGATCTTCATCGCAATTATTGATAATGTCCCACACGAAAACTGCACAAGGATATGAACTATCCTGGAAATCAACGATTAGACCCGTATCTGATTACATTTCTAAACAATAAACCTTGTAATTATTGGGTATAATGGGGACTGATTTGTCGACAAATCAACTTTACGCCATATTCGGATAGGTCGTATTCGGTCCACGATCGCGGATATAAGCCTGTATAACAACAATTATCAGCATTTATACAGTTTTGCCAACTTTTCAATGTCTTTCTCCTACAATTAAATAATCAAAATGAACGAATTTTGTTTGTAAACAAACAACGAACGGAAATGTTGATAAGAGACTTTGGAATATCGTTTCCCTCTTCTTGTTTTTTATAGTTGCAATAAACTGATTAGCATCAACCGTGTTGTATTCGTAAATGCCCGGTTTTAACTGGAAACGACAGAATTCACCACGATAACCACGGCCGATTGTACCACAACCGATGCCACCAATTGGTACACCTAGAATTTCGGTTATTTAGTTGTAAATGAAATTTCCGTTGGAAACTCACCGTAGATTCGTTTAGACCTTTGAACTTTGATATAGTCCATGACAATAGATTTTCCAGTCAGTTTGTATTTGATGTAATAAATGATATATCTAGAATGTAATGTAATGAACGTTAAATCGGACTTAACCTCAACTTACCTCAAAATCAAAGGTAATAATGCCCATAATTGTTTTATTGATGGTATGTAGGATTGCGACCGATTTTCCGGGTAAGTGTGATTTAATTTCAACTTTAGCCCATATTCTGGTACTTTTGTTGCCTCTTTTGTAACCGACATCCTCCCAATCACCTTGAGCTCACGATTAGTATCCTTCTTGGTGGCGTTTTATTATACAAATGCAAGATCGTTATCGTGTATCGTTTAGATTTTGATTAACAATCTTTGTAATAGATGACGTCAATTGTTATCATTATGATAGAGGAAATTGTAAAGATAACTTTATGTAAATGATTTATTAGTGCAATTAGACAAAAACAGTACAAATTGGAGTTTTTCTTGATTTTATCCCATAAAATTCATCACAACTAGATGTAGAACAACATGGGCAAATATAAAATCGGCAAATCCGCGTTCCGGACTGATGCCGCTGAATTGGCTCCGGTTCTCTGGATTCACTTGTAATCTCAAACATACTAAAACAATTGTAAATTTTCCAATAAAATCACAATTTGTCGATAATTACCTGCCAAAACGAACGAACTAACGCAAGAAATAAAGCCGCTAAGGAACGAATTAAACGGAAAAGTTCCGACTAGTAAACAATAAACAAATTGAACGATTCCAGTCAATAGAATGTACAATAAATAAGCGTCGATTACTTTCAACTTGTTTGACGTTCGATTATTGTATTCTGAATAGAATTTACCGACAACTTTACCAATTTGTGCCATTTTTAATACAAGTTTCGGAAAATTGAAAACTTGAACGTGTCAAATCTCTAGGAGAAACTCAAAATTCCCCAAACTAAACGTCAATATTCTAGTGATATTGTCAAATATCCCTAGATAAATGTCAATATTCTAGTGATTTTACAAATATCCCCAATTTAGCGTGAAATTTTCCGACCAATGAGGTAGTAGCATCCTGTCAAAAATCGTGTCCACGTATGGTGGCAGACATCTTGGATAGTGGAGACGCAAACGAATTGAAGTAGTTGATCACAATTGTTGAACTGGTGGTTTGCATCTAAACTAATATAAGTATTGCTGGTTGTATAAAATTAGGTGTATAATATTGCCACAAATAATCTCGGTTTCAAGAATCGCAGTAACTAACGTTTTTTTGACCAACTTCCAAATGAGCTACGGGGTTCAAATTTTGATAAAATGATCTCTAAGGAACCTCTTTTAAATTCTTGTATTTTTTAAATCGTTCATCAAATAATACATGTTTCCTTAGAAATAGCAAGATTTAATTGAAACACGCGGTATGTTCGTATGTTTCTAAATTAGCATCATTTTATAGAATATGATGCTAATTTAGACCCTATTAATGTACTTTGGGATTTAATTCTTAGTTAATCATTCTGTGTTTTACAATACTATAATCTTTTGCGATTATTTTTTGTATAATTTTGCAGCTAAAGTATCAAGGAAAAATATTTAAACAATCTTATCCAATTTTCAAACTATTCAGACCTAGAAATTTGGCAAAAATCACGGTAAATACAAAATATTTGAATATTATATTTAAATTTATTGTTTACAAAATCTACAATATTCTAGAATTTTATAATTTTAGCGTTACGTAAACTAACACTTTCAAGTTATCTTGTTTTTTGCGGGTAAAAAACGACGCGATTACAAATTACGTACTCCTGTACGTACGGCCAAACAACTTTTTTTCCAATTTTTGATAACAATACAACAAAGGAATGATTACTTGACGCCATTTTCGAATCTTGTCAGTGCCTGTCTTTTGTTCATTCGAATTTTCGTCGTCGAGATGTTAAGACCGTTTCGAAAATCGGTCGTGAAATCGGTTTTGTTTAATTTAATAATAAATTCTCACGATTTTTAAAACAAAGTGACGCGTATTTTGATGCCCCCGTTGAAGTGCTACCGTTTCTAAAATTCAATAATTCACGTATTTTTTAAAACAAAGTGCCTCGTATTTTATTAAACGTTGAAGTGTTGTCGATTACAAAATTTAATAATAAATTAACGCGATTTCTAAAACAAAGTGTTGGTGTTGGCGTTTTGAAAATTTAAAAATAAATTTACGTACGTGTTTAAAACAAAGTGTTGGTGTTAGTGCTTCTGTTGGTGCCAACCTGGACGAAGGAGTGAGCAGTAAGTCATCCCTTGGATTTGGGCGATAAGAAGTCAACGAAAGGGTAAGTTGAAATGTTTCAAAAATCTTAATTAATAATGAAATTGAACAAAAAACTCTAATCAAAAATGAGTTTTCTGTTCTATTTCGTTAATAATTTAATCCCATATTTGTGTAATGGATTCTTGATTTATAAATTTAATCATAATTAAATAATTTTTCAAGTTAAATAATTTTTCAATTACTAACGGTTTTTTTTTTCTGTTCTATTACAGTAGGTTCGAACAGCGAGGGACAGGAGGCGTTGTAGCAGAGGGGTAAGTACTTTTTTGATTTACTTCGCGATCGTTTCAAGTCGGGATATCCCAAGATGAAAACGGAATATAAAATAACTTCGGTTCGGTTCGGTTCGGTAAATGAATAATACGCGATTGTAGGTATAGGGAACGCGCATTAGGAACTTGTTAGGGCACTTGCTAGGGCACTTGTTAGGGCACTTGTTAGGGCACTTGTTAGGCACCTGTTAGGCCCTTGTTAGGTACTTGTTAGGTACATCAATGTACAACCTCCCCATCATTACTGCTGGATTTTGTAGGCCTTATGAACAATGATTTCGCTGATTATAAAAGGAATCTTCATCGTCTCCTTCTTTTGGACACTGGTCTACTTTTGGTTTTTCAACAAAATGGTAAATATGTAATATTTTTCAGGTAATTTTTTCAATGTATTTTTCTAATTGAACATTTTTTTCAGAACATTTATGCATTGCATTTTGTATGCATTGTATTTATAACAAAAAATTGTTTCTTATGTTTCAGAGTTTCAGATTGACTTCGAAGGTCATCAGCTTCAATCCCTTGAAATTTCCCATTATCCTTCCCCGGGGAATGGCCATTCCTATTGCATGAAATACTACTAACATACAATTTGGTTAATGTTGTGTTGTTTTGTGTTTGTCTGTTAGTTTATAAGTATTGGTATTGATAGTATTGGATAAATCCACCGCTACAGGTTCAGTTGTCGCGATCATCCAAGCATTGACTCCTTCATATGACTGTGCAGTTTGTGGTGTGGTTTTCTTGCTAGTCGCTCTAATAATGCTCAAATATTTTCACGGATTGTGCGGTTTTCGGAGCGAGAGATTGCGATAGGTAATTCGCATATCGTGAGGATGTCTACCGCATATATCTTCGCTGATTGTTTGAGGTTATTGTTGTGACAATGATGCATTGACCACATCACTTCCTGTGCAATGGTATGACGGTGACAATAGCTTCGTAAGTAATCAATTTTTCCTTTATTTCAGATAACTATCACTTCGCGATTTTCCAAGCATTGACTCCATCATATGACTGTGCAGTTTGTGGTGTGGTTTTCTTGCTAGTCGCTCTAATAATGCTCAAATATTTTCACGGGTTGTGCGGTTTTCGGAGCGAGAGATTGCGATAGGTAATTCGCATATCGTGAGGATGTCTAACGCATATATCTTCGCTGATTGTTTGAGGTTATTATTGTGACAATGATGCATTGACTCTGACAATAGCTTCGTAAGTAATCAATTTTTCCTTTATTTCAGATAACTATCACTTCGCGATTTTCCAAGCATTGACTCCATCATATGACTGTGCAGTTTGTGGTGTGGTTTTCTTGCTAGTCGCTCTAATAATGCTCAAATATTTTCACGGGTTGTGCGGTTTTCGGAGCGAGAGATTGCGATAGGTAATTTGCATATCGTGAGGATGTCTAACGCATATATCTTCGCTGATTGTTTGAGGTTATTATTGTGACAATGATGCATTGACTACATCACTTCCTGTGCAATGATATGAAGGTGACAATAGCTTTGTAACTAATTAATTTTTACTTTGTTGCAAATAATTATTATGTAGCATGGATATATCCAATACTATAGTGGATTAGGCCTACAGGGGATACCACTATAAAAAAAACGCACCGTGTGCTTTACCTCACAGGTGGTGTGGAAAGAAGCACATTTATCACTTTTCTATTCAACAATTGTAAATTTACAGAAAAATCATGGAAATTTGAAAAGATGATTTTGCATTATAGACTTTAAAAATGGGTCTTTATTAAATTTCAGGTGATTTTCAGCTTAAATTAATTTTCTATAAGCAAACACAAAAACGGTTAAGTTTTCGGTCTATTTCAACGATAAAAGTGACATCTATTGATTTCTCCATTGAACTACAATGCTGAAACGACACCAACATATCGCCTTCCTTTTCTCAAGCGATGATCGATCATGACTTTAGAAAAAGAGGTTCCAATTGAACAACACACTCTCAAGTTAGAAAGAGTGAGGACCAACTGCCAAAATTTCCCCATATGCGGACCCAATTGGTATTATACAAGTATGGAGGATGCGCACTCTACTACCTCATTGTTTCTGACAGATAACATAACCTAGTTTTGTGATTAGTTGTATTTGAGTGGAAGATGCAAAAATATGAAAAATTAGAGAAAATCGGTGAAGGTACTTACGGTACTGTGTTCAAAGCGAAAAATCGCGAATCTCACGAGATTGTCGCTTTGAAACGTGTACGTTTGGACGACGACGATGAAGGCGTACCGTCGTCGGCTTTACGCGAAATTTGTTTATTAAAAGAACTGAAACACAAGAATATTGTACGTTTATACGATGTATTGCATAGTGATAAGAAATTGACATTGGTTTTCGAACATTGCGATCAAGATTTGAAGAAATATTTCGATAGTTTAAACGGTGATATTGACTTAGATGTAGTTAAATCGTTCATGTATCAATTATTACGAGGCCTGGCGTTTTGTCACAGTCATAATGTACTACACAGGGACCTAAAACCGCAGAATTTATTAATCAACAAGAACGGTGAATTGAAATTAGCCGATTTCGGTTTGGCTCGAGCTTTCGGCATACCAGTCAAATGCTATTCAGCCGAAGTTGTTACATTGTGGTATCGGCCCCCTGATGTTCTATTCGGAGCGAAATTGTACACAACTTCCATTGATATGTGGTCGGCTGGGTGTATATTTGCCGAACTAGCAAACGCAGGTTCGTATCGATTTGTTAATCAATCAAATCTAATTAATTCGGCTTAGGACGACCACTTTTCCCCGGTTCTGATGTCGACGATCAATTGCGAAGAATCTTCAAATTGTTGGGTACACCGACTGAAGAAACTTGGAGTGGAATGACCCAATTGCCCGACTATAAACCGTTCCCTTTGTACCAACCAACAATGAGTTTATCTCAGGTTTATTTCAATAATTAAAACTATCAGTTTGTAAAATTGCTCGATTCCAGGTTGTGCCCAAATTGGGGAATAGAGGCAGGGATTTATTGCAGAAATTGTTGGTTTGCAACCCGATGGGACGGATACAAGCCGATGAAGCGATGGCCCATACGTATTTTAGTGACCTAAATTCAGCCGTAAAAAACGACCGGTGTTAATTTATCTCTAATTTCCCAAATTGATGCAATTAACTGGAACACTGTAGTTTCTCATATTTTGTAAAAAATTCACATTCAAGTTACAATAATATTAATCTAGTCGCAATTGTCTTTTAGTTCCTCGATTCTTTAGGGTAAATTTACGAATTTGTCGTTTTCAAATAATTTATTACAGCAATACTAAGCACAATAACAAAGATTAAGAGACTGACAATACATGTAAGTACAGTGAAATAAGTATTGTTAATGTTCTTTTTCCTCAATTGTTGATATACAACTTTGGCCCTTAGGTATCTGGCACACAATAATTTGTTTGCATGGCAATTACATATTTCCTATATCGAAATATAACTAGACATTTTTCCTATTAATCAATTAAAATCAGATAACATGCACTTAATTAAACAATATAGTTACATTTTGTATTTAGTAGTATAATAGAAGTTTTACAATTCGTAAATATAACGACGGATATTATTACTTCCTTCAATATTCGACAGAAACAATGAGCAATTATCGTAATTTTTAGATACTCGTTAGAATTCACAAATTCTTTTTTTGTCTTGTAAATTGCCAGTTCTGAGATAAATTAGTTAAATTTTGCAAATTAATACAACACCACACAATCTCCGGAGCAGAAAAAACATCACGTATCAGTCTTATCACAATAGAAACCACATTTGTATAGATGATTGATTTTTACAAGTTTCCAATTGGTTTTGTTAGTGATTCATCACTAATCAGAACACTTCTAGATACACAATAGGATCTAGATTAGTACAAATATAAAAATTTTAATTCCATATTTATGGGTATTGTTACAACTCTATTAAATTTGAACAAAAATCTGGTTTTCTCAATCAACTCGAATTAGTTGCTAAAATTAAAATAGAGAGGGAACAAGAAGCAATAGTTAAAAGAATTCATAATGTTTACAATGAAATATAAAGCAAATTATTGAATCTGTGCGCAGTTTAGCTCGAATTTATATAAATAAAATAAACGACTTCAACAAACTTTTAAAGATTTTATCGTTGAGTTGATATGCTCTCAACTTTGATTCTTCAAACTATGCGCAGCTTTCTGTTTCTCAATATATTTCTTTCTAGCATTCTGAATTAAACTTTCTTTGCGTTTTTGGAGAATCCGTTCGCGTTCTGATGGTGATTTTGAAAAACGACTACCCAAATTACTATCTTCCCTATAATAATAAATTGATTTATTTGAAAATTATAATTAAAAAAAATACATACATTTCGATTGTATCAGTTGTAAAATCATCCCAATTACGGGTCTCTTCATTCAAATTGAAATTTGTTGGTAGAATCATTGAAATCGATGGATTTATTATTGATGTTGTTGCTGTTATTGTTGTTGATTGTGATAAAGTTGTTGTTGTTGTTGTTGATGATGGTTGTTGTGTTGATTCTCGAAATATTGGCGGTACAACTAAACGACCATCCAATATATTCTCAATTGTTATTTCAACCGAACGTGTTAAACGTAAATCGGCAATTATTGTAGTAATTGGTATATGCGGAAATAATTGTTGTACCTAAATTTTATAATTTACTAAAATCAAAAATAAAATAATAATTGAATTACCTGTCTAGCCATTGCATCTAATTGTGAATTAGATGCTGGTACTTCCGGTCGTACCAATTGTGCATGGCTAACTTCAACCGAAAAACTAGGCAACCAAGAGACGTATCTTGAACCGTCGAAATGAAAGAAATGATTCAATTGACGACGGGCCGGTTGTGGTGTATCCACTTGTAGATCTGTTGGATCGGCTGTTGTGGCTGATGGATTTTGTATATTGAGAGCTAGACGGCAAGTTGGACAGGAAGTATCCTGCTCGAGCCAAGATAATAAACACGTACTACAAAAAAATAATATACAGTATGTTCCTAGTTCTTATGGCACAGCAATTTGAAAGATAGTTTGCTAAAATAAGAGCTTCGTAGCTCATTGTAAAATTGCTCAATGAAGTTCAAAGTTTGTCAAAATGGTCCCTAAGGACTATTCAGCAAATTCTCAAAATATTTTTCAAATCACCCGACAATTAATAGAGACCGGCATAAGAATTCGAACCGTTTGTATGGAATCGGTTGTATTTTTTATATAAAATTTATTCTTACTTATGGAATAGATGGGTGCAAGGTAATTTCCTAGCCGATTCCATTTTCTCCCAACAAATTGCACAATTATCTGAATTTTCAGCCAATTCTTCCGTTGAAGCCATTGGATAACTACAATGAAATTTTTTAAAAATAATTTAACACAAAACTATAATTTAAATATACTTTTGTTCTAAATGATTTCTAACCCATAGATAATTTCTGTGTTTCTTATAACGTCTTTGTATTTCATGGAATAGATAACGTAATTGCATACAAATAACCAAACTGGCCATTGATAAGAAAATATTACTCCAAACCAACATATGTAAATGATGGATGAAATCAATGATTAAAGCGGCTAATTCAAAACATAATTCTGTATAATAAACAATAGGACCACGTTTCTCCCATACATGGTTTTCTTCATTTGTATTTGGTGTATTCGTTGTACCTTCATGGCGCATATCATATAAATGAAGAACATATCGGATAATAACATGTAAAGTTTTCACACTCAATAACACCACCTGAAATTAATAAATTTTAGAATATTTCCAATCAAATTACGAATCAAATCAATACCTCAGCTGACATAAAAGCAAAAGTATTGATACCACCGAAGAAACCAACGAATACAGCAACTAACAACATAAAACCAGATAGAGCAAAAATTGCTCCCAATAATCCTAAGAGTTTTACATGACTCCAAACTGGTGTTGTTGGTGAAAATGACAACTATTATCAACAATAAAAAAATTAATAGAGATTTAAAATTATTTGAAAAATACATACGTATTCGAACCGATCCTTGCTCAATTGGGATAAAAGATGTAAAAATCCTAATAATGAGAACCATGAACACCATAATAATACTTCGTCAATATATTGTACGTTAATGATGCCAAATACAAAGATAAATTTATAAAAAACAAAATTCCAAAATTTATCTTTTAAATGTTGTTGTTCGGATACTCGCAATTCGCCAAATACTAATTTTTGTATAGCAGTACCGATTAAAATCAACCAACAGAATGCCATATTAATCATTGTCTGTAAATTGGAAAAATCGTAATTATAGTCATGTTTTTTTTATAATTAAACAATTATAAAACCTGATTTAATATTAATAATAGAACGATAATAGATTCTCATGTAAATTAGTAAACAAGTAAAACTCACGTCGTCTATTTAATTAACAAATAAAAAGTAATGTTGTTGATTGATCCCGAAAATAAACAGCGATGTTTATTGGAACTTATGTAATTAAAATTTAAATAATTAGAAATAATCTACAAACAATACTACAATATTTATTGTTATTCTAACAGATTTCTGTAAATTAAATTTACGTATGTGATCTTTTAAGTAAACCTTCTATACTGTTTTCGAGATTTTTTCAACACCAATCAAGGTATACGAGATAAGGAATTAAAAAATTCCTTCCGTCTGATTTTTGCGAAAATCTGTCAAGACAAGGTTAATTTTGTTAACAAAAAAAACCTATTTCACAATATATTTGAAATTTTAAGTTATTTAAACTAATTAAATTCGAGTGTTTCATTCGTTAATTGAGGTAAAACATGCCACTTAAATCACGAATTTTTCCTTCTTATCCTTGATTCTTGTTCGATTCTTAAATATATTCTAAATTAGAAAGGAATAGAGTTAATTAAATATTAATTATTTGGTAATTTTAAATATACAAAGATATAGTTTAAAATGCTTACTCTTCGATAATTTTTTTGATGAAACGAGATACTAGAAACATGTCATCGTTATTTTTGTAATCATTTTAATGCACTTTTGATTAGCTACAATTGTAAGGTTAACGTTAATAATTATACGTTTTCAATGTTTTTTTATTATCTTATTATACTGTTAGTTTTTTACTATTAATTTTCAATTAGAATGATTTAAGAAAGATATATAAATCATCAATAAAAGTTTATAAAAATCAGTCGAATAAATACGGGAGTGCTAAATTAAAAACTGGGAGTTCAATTGGACAAGCGATTAAAAAAATACTGTTTTAAAGAGGAGCATTAGCGATCAATTTAGCAAAATTTGAATCTTGTAGCTCAATGGAAAGTTAATCAAAAACACCCCCTTAAATGGTACAACTTCTAAAAGAGCAGCAATGCTCCTCATAATTATAGGTCCACCAATTTTCTCCCCCGTTTTCTGTTCTTCTACACAATTCAATCAGTTACACAATACTGTCATAAAGAGTAGTCAAAAAGAACACGTTTAGCCAAAAATTACTTTTGTACTGACACTAATTGTAAGCACGGTTTTAATTAAAAAATTGCCAAGTATAGATCCACTACCAAAAATCAAGTTTTCATTAATAAAAAGCGTTTGAGAAATTGAAATATCTATAAAATACTATTCCTAATAGCTAATAGCGTCACCTTTGCGCATTATCAGGTCATAATAGAAGCCTTTAATTCTTTTACTGTGTTATATTGCGTGTTATTGTGTAAATTTTTCTAACCAGTATCCCCCAAAGATCTCCATCGGGTTAGAATCAGGTGAGCGAGCCGGCCACTCCAAAACATCAATTTTATTGTCAATAAATCGCTGCTTAGTGCTAAAGATGTTTTTTTTTTTGACCACTCTTTATGCCACTATTGTGTAATTGATCGAATTGTATAGAAAAAGCGAGAAAAAATTGTGTGGAATACTGTATTAAGCATCCCAAATATTTTCCGCATTGCATTGTCGATTAAATGCAGAAGATTCCTACGAATTCGACAATATAATGGAGGGAAACAAGAATATCAATATTTGACGTAATTTTCAAATGAACGACGAGGGTGTAATTTAAGAACGATTTCTCGAGACCCTCTTATGAGTCCCTAAAATTTACCAATTAATAAGACATCTATATGAATGCTCGAGTTTTTGAGCAACACCCCTGTATGTTTCAATGAACTTGATTACTAATATACTTAATTTCTTAAACAAATTTGTCAATATTTAACTAATCAATAATTGATAATGAATAATTTATTTCACTAGTCAAAATATATTGTTTTAAGATATAAGCGAACAAAATAAATGATTTTTAAATTAATTTTGATAATAAGAAAAAAGAAAGTAAAGGTCGCTATTTGACATTGGCTACTGAAGTATAACTTTTCTGAATTCAATGAAATATTAATAGAGGTAATTCTGATTTGTTTCAACTATCCAAGGTGAAATTATTAATAATTATTGCACGCCATTTTTTGCAACTAGACATAAGTATATTCTGCAATTCTATTTTTAACTTTTAATCAAAACAGAATATCAATTTAAAACGTATTTACAGAATTTTTGTTTTCTAATTATCTGACCCATTATTAAAATTATCAAAATTCGCCTTTGTATTGTCTACATGTTTAAAAATATTTCTACAGGTCAATTTGTCTCGCCAGATTTTAATAAACAACCAAATTTTCCTAACAAAACTCAAATTTAATGACTTTGAATCTTTGAATAAACAAATTTCAATCATGTTACGTATTCCAATTTGAAGCTTCAAGCGATTATTCAGAAATTTGATAAAAAAAAACCCGTTTAGGAATATTTAATGGAGCTAATGAAAAGAAAGCAAATTTATTGAAATTACCAAACAAGTTTATTGGCATTTCATCGAAAAATAATTTAGAAATGTCTCTATTTTTAACAATTACTGTAAATACAGATAATTATTTTTATTCTTTTAACTATCAAAATTGTTTAAATAAAATAGATAAATAGAGTCTATATTTTCGTCTTGGGTTTTACCAACAATTTTTTTAATTACACGAAAGATTCCTATCTTTGAGTGATCTTTAATTAAAATATCCCGTTTAAAAATCGTAATAACAGTTTTTTGCATATTTTTTAATTAGGTAATAGGATAAATTTTCCTTTTAAAATTTGTAATCTTCCACAGATTATCATTTCTTTTCAGAATCTCTCTAGTAAAACGAATTCTGTATTTATATAACTTTCTAAAACAACCTAAATTAGGAAATTTTAAATTTAGCAACATTCAAAAAATCACAACTCTCCATATTCAGATTAGAATACAACGAAGTATTATGGAAATTTATTGTTGAAATGGAAATTTTAAATAATTTTTAGGTAGAACATCAATCATGATTGATGGAATTCCTTGAAGTTTACAGATAATAAACAAAGTTGTCAAACAAACCTTGTGGAGATTTGTAATCATGAAGAAAATCAATAAACAAAGACAAATCTAAAATTATTATATCTTGATAGTAATAGTTTTGTACTGTAAATATTGATCCTTTTTCCTAGATTATCATTAAATTGTTGTATAACATGAAAGGGGTTAAACTAGCAAAAAAATCGGTTAAAACCGATTCTGTACTATTTTAAAATATTATTAAATCCTCTCGGAATAATTTCATGCAATATTGATTTAAATATAAAAGCGAATAATTGACGAAAATAAAGAAATAAAATAGTTATTTATACAAACCATTTTCTGCATTGCAGAATATTAAACGACTATACATTTTACAGAAGCATATGTAATTAAGACCTTTTAATAACTTTATAATAATTACATAAACTATTCAACCATCAATTATGACTTAAAGTTGTCTAAATTTCAGATATAAACACACTAAATCGATATGTTTACTGTTTAGTTTTTAATAAGCTGAAATCGACCTTACCAAAACTAGAAGTCCAACCAGAGAAATAAATCAAAAAGTTAGACATCTTTTTGAATTATAATCGTTCTATTCGATCATTTGAAGGCACTTTTCTCGAAAATCTATCCTTATAGGTAGAGTGAATTGAAGAAAAATCTAGAATAGAGAAATATCGTTGTTTTTTTTTAATAAACCGGTCGTAATTATGGTTTTATAATAAAACCTAAAACTTTCCAAAATTAACAGAGAGTGTAATCTAGACAAGAATTTAAAGACTTTTCTATTTCCAACGAGAAATCATTTAGATATTCAATTTGGTTGGCATTTAACGAAGAAACATTGAAGGAAGTTCAATTACGAAATTTCAATATCGGTGATTTCTAACGCGATTTTTTTAATTATAAAATTGCCGATTAGCAAAATTGAATTTATTGGTTTTTCGAATATTTCGATTTTAATCAAATTCTGCAATATCCAATTATAAAATGTATACCTACTATAAAATTATATGTGTAGTAAAAAATTTAGATGGATTCTAATTGGAATTATTGGTATTTCATATTTTCAATTTATTTAATAAAACTTTGAGCCTGTCACGTTGTTTTTCAATGACTCATAATTTTATTGTATTGTAGTATTCTTGAAACATTATCATTATTATCATTAATATTGCGCTTTATCTATATCTAGATGTTCAATAATTATTTAATCAAGTACTTAAAATTAATCAACTTTGAAATTTTAATAAAATAATTAAACAATACTACTCCTAGTTTTATTAAATAGGGAACTTAACTTATAGGATTTATGTGTAATTGTAATCAAATAATGAAATATAATTTAATTATATCACCTATTAGACAAATCCTATATAAATACATACTAGTTATTTAATAGGAGAATTAATCATTTTAATAGAGCCCCCATAATTAACTAATAGTTAAATTTACGATAGTTTTAATACTGTCAAATTAATTGGAATATAATGGGTACATCAACCTTAAAATGAATAATTATTGTAATTATAAACATAATTTAAAATTTCTCGTGAGAACTATTTTTATTGAACTTTAACCGATTAGAGAAATTAATATAGAAAAATTAATTACAATTTCAATAATTGGATTTCAATCAAGGAAAATCATCGGGTAATTCGATAAAGTAGAACATTGCTTGCATAATTTATTAATTCTAGAAAAATGTATCGACTTTTCCAAAATATTCCCCCCACAATCGATCGTTCTCTACAATAATCTAATGACTAATATCGATAGAAAAATATAAAGAAGCAACTTTGATATTTGTTTGAAAATTATATTTGATTTAAGTGTTGGGGGAAAAATTCTAGTTTTTTGAAGGGAAATCTAAACAAATACTAAAATGACGCGTAAATATAAATAAACGTATAAAGTATACTGACGTGGTGTATAGCTCTATATTTAGATAAACAAATTTATAATTAAGACAATGCGTGGACGTTTTTTACTGGAAAAATTCGGTTTTCCCCCACGATACACCCCATTCTTCTATTAGATAATTTTGTTATTAGTAGTAGAATATGGAAATTGTTGAGAATTGAAAATCGTTTGGCACTAAAATGGAAATCTCGCGATTCTGGTTAGTTGGTACAAGGCCAAATTGTAAATAATCGAAAGTTTCGGTGCCAGGGATTTGCCTTCTCGAAACTGCTGCATTTACACTGCATTGTCGCCTTTTGCGTTCTTTTTCAATTTTAACATAGAAAAAAAAACAATAGACTTACCCAAACACAAATTGGCTCCCTAATCATCACACTGAAAATATCGGAAACATACTGTCCCATTGATCTGGAATCTGTCATTGTACCATTTGTACGATTCAAATCTTGAAAATCGGCCGGTTGTGCATGTTGTTGTGGTTGTAAGGTTTTCTTCAATAAACTGCCGGGCAATTCGTTCTCTGCATGGTTCCAATTTGGGTCTTTTATGATTTGTGTGGCGAAATAAATACATGCCGACAATGCTAATACACTACCAGATGAATACAGTCTTAGATTCGGTAGAGGTAAACGGTCCAAGAGGATTACTGGCATTTTCGAGTTGAATTTCGGCCTTAATTGTCAATTACAACACCAAATGTTTATGTTAATTATTAACGAAACACCCCAACAATCGGTTGAATCGGTTAAACACTGAAAAGGGATGGTCTTTATTTTATAAGTCGTTTCCTTGTGCGGTTCTTGCAAAATTTTGAATGTTGATTGAAAAACGTCCATACATTTGTTTTACTGTCACAGGTGACATGGTGACCGATTTCGTTGAAATTTTCACACAATACACAAATTTATAATTCAAATTTCCACCTCTTATTGTTGTTGTTTTAATCCAACTTTGTTTCGAATAGAACACGTAATGCCACTATTAGTTCAGACTGATTACGACCAACTGATAACGTGTTCTTAATTTTTATTATTACATGTATCGATCATGTGGTGCGCCAGCTGTTTGGTTCCAGACAAATGTCAAAATTGACCTTGTACCGGTATTACAGGACACTGGAATTTGCGGTATTTGTCCAGGATTACGGCGCCAATTTCAAACGATATCTCACAAAACGTATAAGCGATTTCAAGCAATTTCTATCCAATTAGAACAATAGGAAAAATTTTTATAGAGAGCGTTCTGTTTCTAGCTTTGCTTTTTCATAATATCATATATCTCGTTATAATGAAATTGTGGATAAAACATTCCCTTATAGCGAACTTAAAGTGAACAAAATGTTATAAAAATGAGTTATTTCCGTTATGATCGTTTATAACGAATATCACTCTATTTATTTCTACATTTGAGTTCAAAATAATTTTTATACAGAGAAATAGCCTCCAATAAACCACTTCTCCATAAAGTATATTTACAAAGCGATTAGTTTATAAATACCTTGATAATTTGGCAAATCAAACAAAAATATTTGCTAATTTTAATATTGAGACGATTTTGTGGCCAATTTGGCGCATAAATTCCGCGATAATATAAAATTATCGACATATTCCGCATACATTTGGAATTCTACCAATTTTCTTCCCTAAATAATCCCAAATATCCTTGAATCGAAATATAAATCGAACTGAATTAACTGGAAAGCAACAACCAGTAGATTGATTTCAATCAATGTAAATCCATCGGGTTATTTTAATTACTAATTTCCTTTTAATCAATCGATTAGCATTCGATTATCCGATTTTTTGTTTTAAATTGAACAAATTTCGTTTAATTTTCAAAACGCTATGAATAATTAATTTGTGAACAATGGATTAGCAATTACGCCGATCGATCGAATTTCATAAAAAATGAATATTCAATCAATTCGATTTCATCAGTCGAATTCAATACAACAATATTATAATTTATGATGTTTTTTATTTTGAACCTTCACCTCTTAATGAGCCGCTCGTTTTACAAATAACAGAAAGAACCTTATTATAATAAAGGTGAAACTAACAATTCGGTTGAAATAAAAGAAGCGGTTTTCTTTACAAAAAACAAATTGGCGTTGTAGTATAGTGATTATTGTCACTCTTGTTTATTTATTGACTAAAGCTAAGATTTTTGTTCTCTAAAAGACACTTTATGAACGATTTATAGTATAAGCTGTGACATTACATAATTTATGTATTTATAAAAAAAATCGTAATAGATATAACACGAAAATAAATACTAATTACAACAATAACAATATATTTTTATCAACGTGTTAATTCTTTTGTTAAACAATTAATGACTAGAGGTCTAGGCTTAGAATAGTGGAATTTTCTTAAAACCTGCATTATCAACTATATTTGATTGAATATTTCCTTCTTCAATCGATAATCTCTAAAAATTTGCGACTTAAAATAGTTTACATTTGAATACATTTTAAAAACGTTATTGCTACTAAAATGTAATTTATATTCGTAAATAAAAATTAATAAAAAGCATGGCAAATTTGATTGACGAACTCTTCTATAATTGCACAATTCTAAAAGTCTATTCTAATAGAATACGCTTTAATGAAATGAATACGAATCACCACAACGATTCGAATTGTAAATTAGCAAAACTTGGATTCTTCCTCAATTCCCAATATTTCCCATTATACTCCCACGTATCATCTTTCCGATGGGAGAACCATTTCGGTTCATAAACAATATTCAATTCTTCACGTCGTTTCCGGCGTTCACGTTGTGCCGATTCTAATTGTAATTTTAAATTTTCAGCTGTTGTTAGATCACCTTCCTCTAAAGCCCGTTGATCCGGACGAAATCTTGTATCAGTTGGTGGTAATAGATTTTGATCGGGACCTAATTCATTTAATTCAATTGCAAATCGTGTAAAACCATAATAACGTTCACTATTCGGTGGGAGAGTACCAGCTCTCCAGATACAACGTGCTGATGGTGGTACGCCACAATATAAAGATTCCGACCATTTACCAAATAGACGATGGACTGGTTTGCCGGATTCATCCAATACGGCTCCGACAACCTATAAATTTCGGAAAAATACAATCTAGACTCTTGAGGCAACAATATAAAATTGGATTATACCTCGTGACGTTTAGCTGACCAATAGCTGGCTTTAGCGAACGTTAATTTACATGTAATCTTTCCATTAGTGATGTGTAATTCACCGTATTGATCAACCCAACGTTGTCCACTAAATAAATTATGTACACATGTTGTTACTTTATTCCATGTATATAAATCACCAGTTTTTGGTAATAATACATGTACATTACCTAATGGTTGGAATTCCATACTTTTACCCCAGAATTTTGTTTTAACACGTGCATCTTGCCAAAATTCAAAATTATTACTTTTCGCATAACATGCACTAACTGGTGGATGATGTGATACTTGTTCAGCTAAGAATTTAAAACCTTTATCTTCACGTATACATTCATAAGTTTCACCAAGTAATGGATTAAATGGTTTATTACCAGCACGACTATATGTACTTGCATATGGGGATACAGCAAATGCAGCTATATGAACCATACGTTCATATGGATCATCAATACTAGCCGCTTTATCTAATAATTCCGAATATTCTAATTCTTCACATAATCTTTGTAAAACATTTAATGGTTCATTTAGTGCAACTGGCATACTAATTTGTGATAAATCTTTACCAATATTTCTACTTAATAAATTCCATAATGACAAACCTTCTGTATGGGGACGAGGCACCGGCAGAACTGTCCGTCTTCCTGTCAAACCAGGAGAACCTAAATTTTATAATAATCCAATAAATGTCTCAATTAAATCAACCCCAAAATAAAGAAAACACCACACTCTTACCGACAATATCTAACGAATTATTTGCCGTATTCAATTCACCACCAAGATCCGATTCTGAACTAATGCTACCTTCACCACTCGATAATGAACCAGCTTCTGAACTACTTTCTGAACGTGTACGCACCTCAGATTCTTCTTCTTGTACTTCATTATCTTCAATATCTAATATCGGTTTTTCATTTGGTAGATCTTCAGCATCGAAAAATTCAGTTGCACTAACACACGATGAACTATAGCTTAATGAAGCATTGTAAGGACGATGCTAATAATAATACAGGATAGGTGAAAAAATCACACAAAAAACAATATTAAACCAAAATTCAACTTACATTCTCTGATAATTGTTCAATTGATGATAAATCGGATAAATCGGCAACTTCATGGATTTTAATTAGGCGATTCTTTAATTCATTATTTTGTTGTAGTACTTGATTTAAATTATTCTTTAAACTAACTAAATTTTGATTGACATTAGTTGTAGATTCGTTCTCTAAGGCCGTTTTAAGTCGTTCACGTTCTGTACTGAAACCGAACGTTAAAGTCTTCAAACTACCTAAAACTATAAAAAATATCAATTAAATCATAATCAACTATTAAAATAGAGAATTACTAGTTTTTCCTAACGATACGAAATCTTCCCTCAATTGATTCTCTGTTGTTAAAGAAATAACATCAACATTACTTAAACTATCAGGTGTTGGGGTTGTTGAAGTAGGAACTGGTAAAGTTACCCCACCACTATTATTACAACCACTATTAATTATATGTTGTTGGGGTGATGTTGATAGTTGTGATAAAGAATTAACAGATAACGGTGATGTATTATCAGTATCAACAGCAACTTTATTACTAAATTGTATTGTTAAATCCACACTACCACCTTTTGACGATTTTTTCTTTTTCAAGCCGAATTTACGGCGATCTTTCTTAATATTAGGCGAAAGTGCCTCAGGAATGCCCTATTAAAATTGAATAAGAATTAAATTTGAAATGTTCGTAATATTAAGAAAAACCTCAGAAACTAGAATAGTGTTAGCTTCAATTTGTTGTAAAAGTTTCGATAATTTCGTTAAATTCTGTTCAGTATTTGTAACATCACGTTGGAATTGTTCTAATGTTGTTAATGAATCTTGTAACCATAAACTCAACCGGCCCCCACCTGTTGGTGGTTTTAAACCACGTGTTAAACTACCATCACGACTTACTATTTCTGGTGTTCTAGGTAAACCTTCAATTTAATTAAATTTTAAATAAAATCTATTTAAAATTAAATCTAAACTTACTATGTATAGGATCAGTTGGTGTAAATAAAGCACCAATATTCGTTCCATATGTTAAAATATGTTGTCGATATAAACGATGTACAGTTAATTGTTGTACCCAACTAATAAATGATTCGTCAGTTTTTGCTTTTAAATGATAAATAAATTCTTCAGCATCAATATCAATACGACGACGTTTTACTTTTGTTGTAATCACAGATAAACCAATATCAACAGAACCATGAATTTTACCTTTATTTATCTCACCAGGACCTTTACCATATACCAAAATACCCTTTTCTATCACAAAATAACGCTACAACAAATACAAAATTAACTGGATTTAATTTGTAAATTTTCAATAATCTTAGGAATTTGTGTAAACGGTGTCAAATTCGACTGAAATTCCTCTTAATAAAGGTCAGAAGTTGGGAGAAAATCGGAAACTTTGACGATTTCTCGTTCATTTTTAAATGAAAATTCAAATTTTTGAGCTAGTTCTGTGCTAAAAAGCTCTTCCAATTCTCTATTGATTACACCCCATATTCATTACAAACAAATTTGTATAAGCCGACTATCAAGGAAAATTTTATATGCTTCTAGATTTTCATCTATAACTGAAAATTTCCACATTTTCCAAAACTATAAAATCCCGATTATTAAGCTTGAAATTCTCTTTCAAACAAGCTGAAAAACTTGAATTTCCATTAAAAAATGAACGAGAAATCGCTCGGTAAAGTTTCCACTTTATTTATCGACTTCTAGTCCTGTCCCCTAACAAACACAATAAAATTGATGTTATTGATAATAAATGTTCGCATTAAAAATAAATTTGTTGTTAGGTTGAAGAAAAACAACCCTTAATAGTTTCAAATATTGTCAATACACACACTCCGGTGTAGTAGAATAATTTCTAATCAATCTTCAAATAACCAATTTTCTAGGGGAATATTTGCAAAGATAACAACTTTAAATATAAATTTTGACACTTTTCGATATAAATGAAGTGGAAAATTGTTTTATTTTAACTTATATCGACGGCTATTGTTTCAATTCTTGAATAAATCATCCGGTAATTGTATCAAGTCTCGTTTTTGTTTGATCTTATTAGTATCAATTTCAAATACTGTTCGATTAAAAGTTCAACAACTTTAAAGATTATCATCATCATTGAATAATCCAAAGAGAAATCAGTTTATATGGAAATTTGTATAGGAATTCATGCGAAAAGACCTCTAATCAGTAGATATTCAATAGAAATTATAAATTACAGTTCATATATTGACCTTTAAGATTAACATTAATAAAAGCGAAAGAATTCCAATTTACAAATTTGTTACAAGTTAGTAGCGGTAATTATCAATTATTTTGATTGTAATTTAATTGTAAAGACAAACAAAACATTCGTCGTTATAGAAAATGAGTTTTTATGTAACGAATTTTCTCCAATGTAGACACGTTCGTTTAATTTTTAATGAATTAAATTATGAATTAATAAAAGAATTATTCTAAAGCTTTTTAGCAATTTATATGAAATTAAAATGGAATTTTCTATGCAAACAATTACGTTTACATTCTAAATTGTATTTAAAATTAAATCCTAATCTGATGTTTTAAATTAGAAACAATACACCTAATAAATTTTCCAGAGTCGTTAAAAATTTTTAACGCTGAAACAAATAGAAAAACTTCTTTCAATAAACAACAATTGAAACCAGTAATGAACGAATCAAATCTAATTAGAGCGTGAGAGATGAATTGTAATCAAAATTTGAAAGTAATTGTATTTTTAACATTGACGAATTTAAATTTAATGGTTCATTCTAGTTTTTTTTTTAACAATAATTTTCTAAATTGGTTAAATTTGTAGAATTAATACAAATATTTGGAACGTAAATTTTCGTACGGTCTATACAAATAAACGGTAATTTAATTTAAAAAGAGGCGTTCAAATTACTGGATTTATTTACATAACAATCCCTTTAGAATACGTGAAAATAATCAATAATTTCCGCTATGGTTTTAAATCTATTGATTAATAAAAATTTGATGTAATAATAACTAGAAGAATTGGTAATTCGAGAATCTATAAATCAAGGGGAAAACGTGAAAATCGATAGAATGGAAACCGCCAAAATACGCAGTAATTCAATTGTAATATTTCTTAATTAGAAAGAAAATAACGATCGTGGAAGTGTTCCAAAATTACGGTTAAACTATAACTAATCGATGCATATTATAAATATAAAATCGTTGATTACAATGTAATTATATAAAATACTAAAGAATTTAAATTAACGATTGATAATAGAGAAATTTGTAACGTTATCAATTTTACTAACCTTATGCCATCCTTTCAATGGCCATTTCCTTTTCTTATGTAAATAACCATTGAATACATTTGGACGATTCTCGAAACGTTGTCCATCTTTCAAACCTTCCATAATCTCCCATTCTGATCCACGTCGATTATTCTTCTTGCGTCGTTGTTTCTCAATTTGTACAACATTATTTTGTTCCGTTGTACTATCAGCACTCAAACTATTTGTTTCAACGCTAGCGTCTGAATCACTAGCTGTCACCGTACTATTACCACCGACTTTTACTTTAATTTTATTCAATTGTGGACTTTTTTTCGTATCGGTAACACTGCTCATTGTATTGATAACAATTTGATTGATTTTAGTTTGTTGGTGATGATGATGATGATGTTGAGAATACTGTGGAATGTGATTAAATAATAATAATCGCGAATTTTTGGAAACTGAATGAAAATTTATAAAACTTTTCATTTTAAATCTTTAATTTAATAATTGAAAAGATATACACAATACTAGTTTGTTTAATAACTGGAACGATTATAGGAAATAAGGAAATAAAATAAATACATTGGAATAATTATTTAAAAAATAACAAACTGATAATAATTTATCAAAGGCCAGCTCTAATTTCATGAATAACCAATGGAGTTAATCTAAGAAATTTCGCAAATATTTTTGAATTATTACTATTATTTAAGTCGGCTATTTGACATTTTATTTTAGCAATAATTTATAAATAAATCAATAATTCAATCAATAAATGGCTTATAGACGTCATTTTCAATACCCTCTCTATAATCCTATTACGAACCGATTTCTATGTAAATTCACATAGATTTATAGAAATTCGAATTTGTATCTTGAAATTTGTTCAAAATTTGTTTTTCGAACTTATTTTGAAAATCCTGAAGTAAATATTTAAAGTCCTAAACAACAAAATAAATGTAATAAGAAGCTCTCATTTTGAATTCGACTCCCAGTCCTGAGCCTTCTCAAAGCTCATCGAATCATTTAACTTAATTCTCAATTAAGGAGTTTAATTTTTTCATTAATTTTGAATTTGAGTTCCAATGTTCAATTTTTTCGTCATAATGTTTACAATGTTGTTAAATTTTCGTCGATTAGAGCAAATCATTTCTAAGAAAGTTTGTATTTAGAAAATACCCAAATGTTTTCTATAAAAGCAATCTCTTGGACAAAATATTTAGATAATTGTAAAATTCGGTTATAACGTAAGTTTCGGCTATAGATAGAGTACTTATTGCAGTTTTTCTGTTATAACATATCGGTTATAACGTACAACTTAAGAAAGTACCAGGAAGAGGCCTTCCAATGATAATTTTTATGAATTGTATCGCAAGCATAAAGTAGCACCTAAAATGAGCTTCCCATCTGTGTGAATTAACTAAGAATTAATAAAATTTATGAATAAGGGTTAAAATAGTTAAAATGGTCTGAAACAGTTCTCATAAATGGAAACTCTACAATTGAACAATTTTGTATTAATTTTTGGTTTTCCATAAGAAATTACTGTTCTGAAAATTATTCAATGCTGAAGAAACAATTCCCAAACATGTGAAAAACTTATTTTCTTATTATTTCTTATTATTTTTTCTAAAGATGTACGTTATAAACGACTATGTTGTAATAGAAAAACTGCGATAACAACTATAACGTACGATCAATAAGATACATATCATTTTTTTTTCTTTTTCTACTAATTTATTTAGTAAACCATAATTAAAAACGAATACTCGGTTATAATGCATGAAATTCGACACTCTCTTAGCTGTATCAAGAAATTATCCATTATATAAGAATCTAGTTCGACAAGTATTTCACTTTTAATGGTCTATAACAGGTATACACTTCAATTTTGAACGAAAATCAATCAAAACCTCTTCAACGCGGTTTTCAAAAACTTAAACAATACATCTCGAGACTTCTTCATATTTGAATAAAAATGGGTTGTAGGATGAATAAAAAAATGTAACGTTTGTAACAACGATTCTACTATTTTATTAGGATATAAATTTATCAAATCAACGGAAATTTCGCAGACACTTGATTAAATTTTAACGATATTACAAGAGTCTTAATTGTTACATGGAAGTACTTTTTCATTAATTATAGTTAAGCTTCATTAAATTTCGTTTAATTGAAAAATCTTGTAGATTATATTTACACGAAAATTGGAAAGAATACCATAAAATCGATGAGAATAGCAAAATACCAATAAAAAAGTTTAAATTGACTAGAATTCTGAAAATTATGATCATTGATTAATAAATTTTCCACATCGATTCACAATGTTATTGGAAAGAAATCGAGAGAAATATAAGAATTTCTTTCTGTTATGTGCCGTGTAATAACTGGGATATGACAGTAATTCGATAATATTTTCATAGTTTTTACGGATTATTGCCTAGGAAAACGATCAAGTCTTGGGAAATTTTCATCGATCAGCAAAGATTTCACCAACGAAGCATTTATATTCTCACTGTTATTATTTCTAATTTGAGAATTGATAATTTCCGATTTCAATAACAATCATACATTATAAATAACAAAATATTGGTAAATTATTATAATTCGTACAGTACAATACAAATTCATTGTAACGGAGCCAAATTTATTCTTATTTGCAGGATTCGTACATGACGTCCTGTATGCAAGTCATATCCATAAATATAATTGAATAATACGTAAATAAATTAACACATGCTATTATTCAATATATGTAGAACATATTATTAAATATAGATATAATTAAAAGATCAAGGCAAGACTAAAGGGTGATGATTTTACAATTTTTAAAACTATTGGAAAAACAGTGCAATAATTTAGGTTTTTTTTTTTGAAATCATGAAGGTTGAATTAATTAAAAACGATTAAAACGTTATCACCTTTGTTTTTAATTTCAACAAAACAATAATTTAAATGAATGAATGACAATTTAATTAAAATTACGAAAAAGAAAACGACAAATATGTGTAAATTATTTTTATTAATCAATAAATAGAAAAATGTATTGTTAATTTTGCTTGTCTTGTATTTTATGTTGATATAGGTCAATAAACAAGTGAATATGAAAATATTGATATTTCGGTAATATTAAAAAGGCATTATCAATAATTAGGTCAAATTTACTGACAAAACTTTAAAAAAACTTACAAAATTATTTTATTCACGGTATTTCAATTGATACGAACTACAATGAACTTAGTTTGATTGATAATAAAGAGCATTATTGAGAGGGAAATTTTCTTGAAACGTATTTCCGAAATAAATTACAGTATTGTTATATTTGTGTGTGATATGAAATCAAAAATACATTATAAACATAGTAGAATACAGGTCAAGGATAAAATTTATTTAAATGAAAGATTGAAAGTTCAACATAAGGTGGAATATGGAATTAAATAATAATTACCTATATAAAATATGGTCAGAGAACAAAACAGATTCAATGATGACTATTTTTAGAGATTGTAGCATGAGAAAATCTAAATGATTCAACTCATACAAAAATAAAAATGAAATAAAAAACGATAGTTACGGATAAGGGGATATACTCATGATTTTAACAAATTAATTCTCAATAAAAACAAAATAGGATAGAATTTATCATAGTTGTATCTTTAGAGATTTCTAAATTGGTTACAACAATGCAGATTTTCTCAAATTTTGGTCTTGTAGCCGAAAAATCGAACTGTTTTGTTTGAATTGCTCTCAATTTTTCGTACAATTCACCCTACAATTAGGCACGAATTTTTGAATTAAATTAAGACTGTAGAATAAAGGATTATTGCAAAATTTTGCCAATTAAAGAAATTTAGCACTTTCAAAGCAATAGTACGAGGAATAGGAGGATTTATAACTCCATAAAGACATCAAATATAACAAGAATATAATAAAATTGCCATAAATATTTAATATGAACAGTTGGTAAATAAAACCTCTCGATTTAAGACCCTTTTAGATATCAAATCGTTTTAACAATAGTTACTCGTTACAATCAGAGCAAAAGATTTAAAATACCACTGTCTGATTCAATAACAATTTAAATATTAAATTGTAAAATTATCCAATGGAATTTTTAACGATCCATTATAAATTAAACTGAAAAACCTCAATGAACTAACGAAGGAAGATCTCTTCTCATTAATTCTTCAGAAAATTGATAAAAGAAAAATCTTGTAACTTGTCGATTTAGCTCTCAATAAATTCGTTCAGAACAGACAACGATAATTTCAATTATTTTTAGTTACACAACTTCTATTGAAAGAGTAAAAAAATCGTTAATTAAACGAAACTGATGTTTGGAATAGTGGCCAAATTTGCGACAACCCAATTTGGATTTAATCCAAAGGGCAGGAAAATTAAGGGCTTGATGACGCAAATTAGAAATCAAAAACAAGCCAAAACTAATATAAACAAAACTAAAATTATAATTTTGTTTAAACAATTAATTTAAATTAATGGTTAATTGTACTCAATTCGTACATTTAATGAATGAATTTCTATACGAAATAGATGAATTTTTCTAATTCTTAGATCATCTTTAAAAACAGGTAATGACAATAAAAAATTCTCACCTGTATAAATCGGCGATATCAATTGAAATCTGCATTAAACTTGCACATAAACGACCAATTTAACGAATAATTCAACATAATTAACAATCACTCTATTATAATCTAATCAATGTAGATTTATTAGAAAATTAGAACAATTAATCGTAATTATTCTGAGAGAAATAAAAAATACAAGTCTATCGTGCCGTTATTGAAAAAAATCTACTGCATGACAGCTACCAGCGCCAAGGTTAGATTTGGAATCTAGGGACTTTTCAGACTAAACTCATACCAACATAACTTATAGAACTATTTATTTTTAGAATTAAGTACTTTTATTAAATTGTTTTAATATTAAACATTTATTTAGATAATACTATAGCGTTATTTTCAATTATTATATACAAATTTTTCGGAAATATAATTTTTTTGAAATTATTTGAAACTGGAATCTTCCTCGATACTCGATAGATGGCGCCGTTATCGATACTGTTGTATATAACAAGCGTTCCATCTAATTGTGTTTTCTATAAATACTGATAAGAATCGAATTATAAAAATTGCTTATCGTTATGATTAAGATTCGATTCGTCTTTCTCGAAATTCATCGGTATATCGTTATAATACTTGTACAAATCCGGCTCAATTCCCCAATTTTTTTCCGGTGTAAACGTACTCATCAATTGATCATCACTTTTATTATCATTATCTGGAATTGTTAGAAACAAATTATCATTATCACTATTATGATGTAAATTGATTAATTTAACATTATTATCATCATTTTTAATCGTATACGATTGTAATATTATAATTTTCTCATTATTAATCGGTGTTGTTTCGATATTTTTACTTTCAACAATTACACTTTGAATACGCCGTGTCCGTTGTGCGATTTGATGGGCCGATTGTTCGTGACGTTTCAAATGCGTTGAACGTTTATAATTTTTACCGCAATTCGTACAAATATACGGCCGTTCATCGGAATGACTTTTCCTATGCCGTACCAATTCTGAGTTGCGTTTAAACGATTTGTTACACTTCTCGCAATGGTATTGTTTCTCCTAGAAATCAATTGATTATTAATTTTTTTTATAAATGTTAGAAATAGATACTTGTAGATGATTGTAGGAGATGTGATCTTTCAAACTGGCCATATTATCGCACGTTCTACCGCAATATTCGCATGTAAAGTTGTTATTTTGGCGGAAATGCAACGATGAATGTCGCAATATATTACTTTTACTATGCGTTTCGTATTTACAATATTGGCATTTATAGGCTTCATTCGAATATTTGTTATGAACACGATGGATGTGTTGTTTTAAAACGTATTTCTTTGTAAAATGTTTATCGCAAATTTTACAAACAATATCACTCAATTCCGGACTGCATTTCTCATGGAATATTGTACTACAATGTTTATAATACGCATAGAATGAACTGAATGTTTTCTTACAGTAGGTACAATTAATCGTACGTGAATCACCTGAAATTGATTTGATTTAAAACAGGGCCGGACTGGACAAAGTAGAGTTCCGCGTTTAGGAGGCCCATGACTTTGCCTTTTAAATTTAAATCTAAATACGCTGATATGTCGCTTGTTTTTGGAAATATCGCAAACGGATTTTAAGAGTTTTTCGAGGAAGAATTGAAAGTTTTTTGTTAGAAAATTTCCTTGTTGAGTTATAGAGAAAATTTTGACGTTTCTCCGAAATATTTTACACTATTTTATATTTTCTCTGATAACTTGACTGATGTTGTTTATTTTTTAACAATTCTGGCAAAGATTATAGAAAATGGAAAGCGCTTTCCAAATATTCGAGAAATTTCCCAATCGGTTTGCTGGTTTTCCAGGAAATTGCCCAATATTTGTATCACATTTTTTTTACGATTTAGTCCCCAAACCATTCAATATTTAATAAATGATAACTTGTTCATTTTCGTTAATATTGCAATGAATAAAACAACATTAGAAAGGGCATTTCAAGGAGAATTAGAAAAAGTTTTTGATTTTAGAAAATCTCAGTTGAATTTGAATTTATCGACGTAAATCTACGAGTATAATTTTTCCAAAATTTTTGCACAGTTTTCTACATTTTCGCCGATAATTCAGCGAATATTACAAATTTAAGAATGATTTTTGCATATTACATAGGAAATTGAAAGCGCTTTCCAAATCTCGAAGAAATTTTCCAATCGTTTTGTTAGTTTTGCAGAAAATTGTCCAAAAATGTAAAGGCGTGCATCACACCTTTCTTACGATTTGATGCCCAAACCATACCAATATTTAATAAATGATAACTTGCTTATTTTCGTTAATATTGCAATGATTGAAAAAAAATTTAGAAAGAGCATTTCAAGGAGCATTAGAGAAAGTTTTTAGGTTTAGAAAATCTCAGTTGAATTTGAATATATAGACGACAATTTAGACGTATGATTTTTTCGAAATTTTTGCACATTTTTCTACATTTTCGCCGATAATTCAGCCAATATTACAAATTTAAGAATGATTTTTGCACATTACATAGGAAATTGAAAGCGCTTTCCAAATCTCTAGGAAATTTTCCAATCGGTTTGCTAGTTTTCCAGAAAATTGTCCAAAAATGTAAACGCGTGCATCACACATTCTTTACGATTTGATGCCCAAAAAACCATACCAATATTAAATAAATGATAACTTGCTTATTTTCGTTAATATTGCAATGAATAAAACAACATTAGAAAGGACATTTCAAGGAGAATTAGAAAAAGTTTTTGATTTTAGAAAATCTCAGTTGAATTTGAATTTATAGACGAAAATCTAGAAGTATGATTTTTCCGAAATTTTTGCACATATTTCTATAATTTCGCCGATAATTTAGCCAATACTACAAATTTAAGAGTGATTTTTGCACAATATATAGAAAATAGAAAGCTCTTTCCAAATCTCCGAGAAATTTTCCAACCGGCTTACTAATTTTTCGGAAAACTAGCCTATAATTACACCTTTTTCTTCAATTTAGTGTCGAAACTATGTGATATTTAATAATCGACAAGGTTTTAAAACAAGCGAGAAACCGTTGATTAAACCGTGCGACAAACAAATTTGTCGCACGCCAAATCGATCTAGTACGGGGCCAAAATAGCCCAGCCCGGCATTGATTAAAAATAAACGTAATTAAAAATCAACCTGAATGCAATCGTAGATGGGCAACTAAACGATTCTCATTGGCGAAAGTTGCCCGACATTGTGAACAAACAAAACGTGGATGTAAACCGTCAATATCATGCCCTAATTGTTTATGTTTAATCACATTATCACGCGATGCAAATGTTTCATTACATGTATTGCATTTATAACGATCGTGTTGCTGAAATTTCAAATTTAAAATAAATTAAAATTCGATAAATAATCGAATTATTACAGTTAAATGAAGTAAATATTGGGAACGTCTCGAGAATTTCTCGTTACACCTCTGGCATGTGAATAATTTTAAAAAATCGTGTTGTTTTTTGTGATTTTGATAAATCTCAATTGTTTCACTAATTTCACCACATTCTAAACAAACAAATTTACCAGGAACGTGCTGTCGCATATGGTAAAATAAACTGCGACGTTTTATATAACTGTAATTAATAGAAATTATTTGAATTAATTAATTAATATTAGAAATTAATTACCTTTTCTCGCATGTATTGCAACGATGCGTGTGTCGTTCTAATTTTATCGAATGTTCCTCTAAAAGATGTTTAATTAATTGGACACGTCTCGTTATCACTTTATCACAGTACGTGCAATTATTCCGTTTATGGCCTTGTAGATGACTCTCTAGAGTACGTTTTGTTGAAAATTTCTACAAAATTACTCCTATCAACTAAATTATAGAGCATAATCTTGTAAATATACCATACTACATTGGTTACATTTAAATTTATGGATTCGAGTTTGTTTCGGTTTACAATAATTTAATAAATGCCATTTAAAAGAAACACTACCATTGAATGTCTTTCTACATCGTAAACACGATAGAGGAGCCTCAACGTGCGT
Organism: Mylabris phalerata; assembly: GCA_020740385.1. NCBI lineage: Eukaryota > Metazoa > Arthropoda > Insecta > Coleoptera > Meloidae > Mylabris > Mylabris phalerata. Next base: position 2,030,568 of record JAJEOX010000222.1, read on the forward strand.
TTCTAAATGTTTCAACATATTCGATTTCGATTTCTCGCTAACATTACAAACTTTACATTTGTACAATTGTTTATTTTTCTTGCGTAGTTTAACTTTTGTAATTTTCTCATTAATTAACAATTTCCCACTACGTAATCGTCTCTTTAAGCGATATCTAACTGGATGTTGTTGTTTATTTGAACCTCCCGATTGCATCGGTAGTGTTTTACTACAACCAGGCTCATTTTTAATGCAATCCTGCATATACGAAATAGCTTCACTTCTATCGGTATCATCGAATTTATTGATCTCTCTTATAATGTTTGTAATCTAAAATCAGGTTTGAAAATTTTTTCGATTCTTTTGAAAACTATCGAGACTTACTTGACTTTTAAAAGCCGATAAATTCTTCAAATTCTGACCGGGAATTCGCAAATGTCGCATTTTTAGACGTTTTCAATTTAATTCGGGTGTAATAATACTTTGTTTTTAAAATTATTGATGAAATTTTTGTAAATAAAATTTACATCAACTGTCTTTTAAAGTTAGGTTACATTGACAGATGTCAAACGTCATACGTCATTAATGTCGCGTCAGTTACTGATACCTAAATGTAGCTCTCATTAAAAAAATTATTTTAATTTATTTATTTTAAATTCAACATTATTGAGGTATTTAATTTGGTTTAATTTTATAATTTAGTTGAAAAATTAGTTATAGATAGAATAAAATAATTTACAATAATTTTATGAATTTTGTAGGATATGCAACAAGGAAAACAGAAATGACAAGTGTTGCCTATCAACCAGGTAATGTTCAATTTTGTATGTTGTTATTTGATTTTCATGAGTAAATTACTTAAAATATCCACATCTATCTGAAATTTAGTTAGAAATAATAATTATCTAATTTTGCGTAATTACAATTTGGTTGTAGTAGTTTCAGTATTTTTTTCGATTCACATTTTTATGATTCACAAATTATGAAGCATTATAAAGATTGTGACAAAGCAGCACTTTTAGTTAACCAAAATAAGCAATTCCTTAATAATTAACGAATATTTTCAGTTTTCAGTACAATAATCTGCAAATTTATCGTGTAGTTCGTTTGTATGAAAGCGTATGGTCTCTTTTATTAATCTTAAAATATGTTAAAATAATCTGTAAATGTTGAAATTTCAATTTTTTTTTCTACAAACGTTAACTAATTATAATAAAAAATTCACTACAAAGATATGGAGAGTGTCACTTTTGTATTTGAAGCAGAGAGTAGGTTTCATTTTACATTTGAATAAATACAAAATAATTAAACAACGATGGATGTAACCCTCTCGTCTCTATTATGTATCGTTAAATTTCAGTGTAATATCATTGGTGAATTAGCTTTATATAATTTTATAAAGACCGCCTCAAGTGAAACATGTTCTCAATGTAACAATGAAACCAAAACAGCCCTCCAGCTCTTATTACTGTCATTTTATATGAATGGCAACTTTTGATATGTTTGTCAGACCCTAAAATTTATCCATGCTCCTTAATCCGATGATTGTATAGTCTGCAACTAGTATCACTCGAATATTACAGTTGTTATTATTATTTTTTCCTCTCTCCATGTTAAGAAAGTTTGAAACAACAATGGAAACGGTGTTGAACGTTTGAAATTGTGTGTTTTACATCTGTAATTATTACTATAAGGATTTTATTAATGCGTTGGAATAGAAGTAGTAGGGAAAGAGGTAACGTAACAATAATGCTAAAGGGAAAAGCTGTTTTTATGGAAACAATTCCAAAACATTGAATTGTATTTCATGCTTCTCGCATACGTCCTCCAATTAGTTTCAGTTGAAACTTCTCAATCCTCTCACACCTTTGAAGTTTCCTTTAATTTCCCCACATCTCACGCTCCCTATAATTGTACGATTCAAACTCGAATTAAATCCAATATTGAAATTAATCGTTGTCTCGTGAATATTTCGTAAATTTTCTTGACGCTATTCGTTAGTTTCGATGATACGTTCACAACATTTACGATGCCACGTATCTATCATTCAGATATTGGCGTGAATGTTCAATGTTAGGAATGCGATGGATGGTTAGGGTGGTTTACAATTTTCAATTCAAAGACGTCAACATCTTCTAATATAGCAATATGAAAAGGCCTCGCTGGGAATCCCAAGAATTACAACAATGGCGTTACCATCTTACACCTCCAAGTTAAATTTTCGAATAATATTCGTGGAAAATGAATTGCCAATACAATGGAAGAACCGGCGCGTTATTAAAAAATATTTCATCTGAACGATGCGATAGTAATTAACTTATTAGAAAAATCGATTCGTTCTATTTTATTTGTTGTTCTTCGACTTGAAATGTAATAATAACGATATCCGATGTTGGAAAAATGCCATAAACAGTAGAGGCAAGACGGAATAGAACGCAACATAAAGCGAAAGCTTGACAAACGAAATCTGTGTTGTCTTTCTATATGTTTGTGTGTATATTTGTAAAATCACTAGAGTGTATAAATTGTGGAGGGTTGGGCGCGTGTTAAAACAATTTCCAAGGCACCTCTTTGATGCGGGAAAATAATTTGCCTCAAGTTAGAAGGAACATTTCACGGCCACTGGACATCTCTTTTCAAAGTTAAATGTGCGTGATACGCTTCACGTTTCTTTGATAACGATGTTACTGATAGCAAGAAAAACGGTTTTGTCAAATGAATACTTTAGAAATACGTTGTGGTCTGATATCCGCAAGTTTTATCAAAATGACGATCCGAAAATTCACAGAAAACTCAAACCAAACAGTAATTACTACGCTCTCTATTATCGATAATCACTGGAATAGATGCAAATTGATTAAAAATCGCTTAGGTCCAAAAATTTACAATTATCGTGTAAAAGTACTAATTTAGTCTACAATTGTGTATTGCTTCTCTATCGTTGAAAATGAATTATAATAATCCATAATAGTTTAAAATGAATTTTATTCAGCAATACAAGCGTACAATTAATGTCAGTTAACAAAATAAAACTAATTAAATTTCGTATAATTAGTTTAAAATTATTTCAATTCGTTTTACGTTAACAAGCAATCGACAATTTGAATATCGAATCAAATTAATTCCGGCTTGTTATTATTGCACATGACAGAGGAATATCGACTGGAATTCCTGTATGGAAAAGGTACAAATTTCTCCCAGTGAACATCTTTTAACAAAGTGATTGTCGTTAAATCCGGAAAGAAATTAAGCCAAATTCAGCCTATTGATTGAAATTGGACTCTTTAAATGTAGTTGGCATAAGATCGAAAGTGGCGGAATGTATATTTAAAATACTGTTTTGGCCAGAAACCGTCCATATTACTGTTGAGTTTTGTTGTATGGACATTGGAGGACCCTTAAACTGTGTAGGATGTTAGAGGAATCGTTTCGATTGTGAATAGGCCGTATCCCGAAACCTATACAAGTATCTCGTTATCCTCCTATAACTATAGTGTATTTGAAACCGATCTCTATTACTTTTATATAAATAAATATTGTACCACCATGGGGATGTACGTTTTCGAATCTATTGAAATCCTGTTTCGTATTGTATTCCATCTATTTGTACGCTATTAATAATATTACAGATTATAATTCGTATTACTAATTATTAACTAGAGGTTTTTGTAAATTTTACAATAATAATAGCGATAATAGAGTGAAAGAAATAAAGAAATAGGGGGAGTTTTAACATAGAACGGTTAGTAAGCTTGACTTTTTTTTGTAATAGATTGGTATGGGGTAACTGCCCCATTTATTTTATTGTTTTAAAGTGTGTAATCGAATAATCTGTACAAAATAGGAGTACAATGAACAATGAACAATAATATAACACAAAATTGGACAAGAATTCAATAATACTAATACTAATAATAAGAATCATGAATGAAAAAAAAAGTAGAAACGGTTTAAACGAAGCAACGTATTATACGTTTTTTAAAAAGTCTTGATCATGAGGTGGGCAGATTGTGAACGCTTTAGAATAATTTAAACAATGAAAAGAACCAGTGGGAGGCTTAAAGCACACATGCTGCGACAATACATTGCCCTATATTATTATTATTATTATTATTATTGAATAGGGATCACTATATCAAAACGATTGCTACTGAAAAGGTACACTCGACTTGTAAAGAATTTTCTTTAAATAAATTTGAGAGACGGGAAAAAACACAAATACACAGAGATTCAATATAACGTAAAAGAATTGAATGAAACTTAATAAAACAGTAGTCCTGTTTTCCGGTCGATATTTAAACAACAATAAAATTCGAAATTAATCCGCAAATATACACGAGCAAACCACAGTTCACACTTTTACAATATAATGAATAAAAAACAAATAAAAAAAAATTAAATTAAAATAAAATAGTAAACGAAGAGAACGGTTTCAGATCCCTCAACAAGCAAAAACCACTTAATTGATCTCGTTATTTGTACATTATGGAATCCACTCCAACTATAGTATAATAATATACGGGGCTTCGTTATTTTACACCAGTAATTTGTTTTCAACATTTTCATGTTTAAATATCCATGAAAATGTATTGCACATTGAACAAACACAAATGCTATACAGAAATTAAAAAGAAAAACAAATTAGGGACGAAGAACGTATCGCAATAATTAAAACAATATTTAATTAACGAATTTAATTGATAATGAATAATCAATAATTGAGATGGTCAGTTGGGGGTATTTGTCGTCTAATCAGGGGTAGATTCATTAAAATCGCCGATGAATTATCTAATAAACTATAGTTGTGGTTCTTTTTGAACTTATCGCATGTAGTAAATCAAGCATCAATATAAAAAGTGTGTTAGCGACATGTCAAAAGGATTTTAAAAGGGTCGGTATTCTGTATATATTTCGCTTATTACCCTTTTGTCAATGACGAACCCCTTGCCGATAAGGGGGTGTTGCAAATTGTCGACATTTTTGTGTTTGACTGCGTTTTATTGCCCGACCACATTCACAAATATCTTTTCAATAACCATCTTATGTTCAAATCTGTGTATGGTTAAAAAGAAAACGACAGGCTAGTATTCGGTTCGATTGAATCGAACATAATTTTGAACGAAATAATAGAAGAAAATCAAGGCCGGTTCTGTTAAAGTTTTCCACGATTAGAACTGCCCCTTTCTGACACTTTTATTATAACACAAAGGGAGGCTACAGCAAAATGTAAATATTCTCAACTGGTATTCGTTGTCATCTTGCGGCGACTTTTTTATTGCCCATCTCGCTATACGAAAAATGTAATTTGTATTTAAATATCTCGGGGAATTTCAGTAATTGCATTATAATTGAAGAAGCTGTTCGGAATGATAAAGAAGATTTTTCATTTATTTTGAAGGACGACAATACTGTTGTTCCTTCAATGACACATACACGCACGTTCAATTCATATATCTTTCATTCAAATGGGATATTGATCGGGAATTTGTCCACCTGGTTCCTTCAAATTTATTGAAAAATGAACGGAAATAACTACTTTGTCATTGGAAATTTATAAAAATATCATTACCACGGTCAATTGAGACACTGTTTGTGGTTTATGTTCACTGAAATTAGATAACGAATTGGATGTTTGCTACCCACGTGGGGTAGTTTAACCGAAATCCAATACTCTTATTGAAATGATTGTAGTCAATAGATGCTGCTGTGATAGGTCACATTATGTGAAATAATGTGGAACAAACAAATTAAGGATAATGTTACTACTATTACTACAACTACCACTGTTGAGGAAGAAGGATTTCTCTTCAATACAAAGACTGTGTCACTCAAATAAAATTCCTTTTGTTGTTTAAATTTCTTCTCTTCAGTTCGAGTTCTTTATTTCGATAGAAAATAACAAAGAAATTACAAAACGTAAATAGAATGAATGTTTAAAAAAACCGTACAATGATGGTGGTTGTATCTGTGATAGGAACAAAAAAAGACGAGAACTCGGCCGCATATACAATTTTCCAATTATTTTGTTAGCCGAGAATTGTGGTGTTGTACAGGCCCTTTTTAATTCAAATAAAACACAAATAAAAAACAGTTTGGCCAACTTATTTTTCTTTATATTAATGGAAATCTAAACAAAAGCCCCAACAGGGTGTGTCTGGTTAATTTCTAAAGAAGCCAAAGATATTAAATATGAATCATTGGTTTTTATACCCACCTTTACCTGATTGTTTGCCGAAAACTTTCGTTTCTATCTCCATAAACATTTCTAGTTTTGTTGTTTTGTTGAAACAATAGATGAATTTTTTATTACAACCACTTATCATCAGAATTGTGGTTAAAATCTCTCTTGCTGTCTCTCTGGCATAACACTTTATCATTATGGATTATTTGGCAGAAAACAACTTCATCTATAATATAGAGGAGTCTACTTCTCTGGAAAACGGGTAGAATGAAAGGACAATGGTACAATGGTGCTGTGAAGTGACGTGTATAACAATATTTGATAGACAACTGTGACGTGTCAAGTTTAACCTGCATTGCTTGTCAATTCAATACGAATGGTCCTTTGTCTCACAAATGCTGATAACAGATAACCAACGGTCATACATTCGAAGCGTTAGCCTTGCATTTGACACATTATCAGAGTACAAATTCCAATAACAATAATCAATCGGATCTTCTTACATTAGAATTTAACAAACATCTCTAACGCTAATCTAATTGCTCCAGCAACAATAAAAATGACCAAAAGTTTAGGTGTTTCGTTCTAGTGAAACTTGTAATTGCTCTCTTCCATTTTTCGGTTTTTTCCTTCTTTCTGTTATCTTTGTTTGGGAATTGTTTAAGTTAAAACAGTTCATCTCAGACGTCTGGAACAGATGAGAATGAGTTAGAAATACACAAGCGTTGCCATGCAACATTCGCAATAACCAACGAAGCAAATGCTGTGGCAAATTCACTGTTTCAGTGAGCAAGAAAGACAACGATTTGAATGTAGTCGAGACTACAATACAAGAAAAAAAACACGAACAGGATACAGGAAATTAAATTACTATAATAAACAACAATGGTGAAATTAGATGAGCATCTGGTTTAGTTACTATGTTAGTTAGAACAACAGTTACAAAGATTAAACATTCAAATTTGTTGATGTTTGAAAAAAATTCAGAAAAACTAAGTGTAATTTTACGTTGTGTATTGTTTGTACGGTTCGATTTTTAATTGTATGGGAAAGGGGGACAACGGTGGACACCAATTTTTGTTGACCAAGCCATTAGGCGACTTAAGTAACTAAATATTGTCACGCAGTTACCACCTGTTATTTTTATTAACATCTCTAGAACTGTTTAAATCTTGGTATGGTCAAAGAAACTATTTAGAATTGGCTCCTCGTCATTTCGAGTGTATTAGTTTCGCCTACCAATACACATTTTAGGCCTTAAAGTTGAGTAACGCTTCAAAAAAGCCTGGAAATCGTTTTGAAATTTTGGAGAGGGAACTCTCGGTACCTGGTAAAAGTGCTACTTTTTGCTTAAAATTTGCTTCAAATTTCAGGTCTTAAATTTGAATAGAATTTCAAAAAAGTCTAGGAAATCGTTTTGAAATTTTGCGAATCTTAAATTTTGCAGCAAGAGCTGCAAAATTTAAAGTGCTACTATTTGCTTCAAATAATAAATGAAGCAAACTCATTAAAATCTTGAAATTTTAATTGTGCAATTTTTTATAATTTGGTTTGAATTCAATTTTGTTTAATTTGAAGATCAAGCAAAACCTGACCATCTAAAATGCTGAAATATTCTCAAAATAAACAAAATTTGTTCCCAATATCTTCAAATTTTGGATTAAAAGTACCAACTCTCCATTAGCATCAAATGACTCAATAAGTTTCGATAAAAATCTAAAAGCTACAAATTTTAGTTATGGGGTGGGGGTGTATAAAAAAGGCTTACCTTAGTATGACTCTTATCCTTCTTAGCGCTTCTTGGGCGCAATCCAAAGAATGAGCTCCAACGCTTATCTTCTCATTTATTTCAAATCGCTCTAAAGATTGGGGAAGAAGAAAAATTGAGTACAAGCATTATTCTGGAGGAAAAATCCTTTAACAAGGCTTCTCAACAGGGTACAGTAAGTCTATGAAGGGTGTATACATATGAGGGTATCCTCATATTCACTTTTTGAGAAGATAATCGATAGGAGCAATCTTTAATGCACGATTTGTGTCTCTTTGAAGCTCTTATTTAGCTGAAATCCAGTCAATCAAGGCCTGAAATAGCTCTGCATCATGAGCTTCATCATGTCCTTTTCTTTTGAAAAAATCTTTCCAAAAAATCTCAGGTAGGTCACGCTTTTGAGCATCTTCATATTTTTGAGCATACAAAAAGAGTTTATCTGCCTATCAAAACGGTGTACATCTATTTTATCGATCAAGATCTTCTATTAATAATAAAGCTATTGTTGGTGCGTATTTCAATTTTCTTTAATTTAAAGATTAATCATCCAAAATAAACAAAATTTGTTCCTAATATCTTCAAATTTTAGATTGAAAGTACTAATTCTGAAAAATTTCCATTGGCATCAAATTACTCAAAAAGTTTCGATAAAAATCTAAAAGCTACAAATTTTAGTTATGAGGTGGGGGTGTATAAAAAAGGCTTACCTTAGTACGACTCTTATCCTTCTAGGTCTTCTTGGCGCTTCTTGGGCGCAATCAAAAGAATGAGCTCCAACGCTTATTTTCTCATTTATTTCAAATCGCTCTAAAGATTGGGGAAGAAGAAAAATTGAGTACAAGCATTATTCTGGAGGAAAAATCCTTTAACAAGGCTTCTCAACAGGGTACAGTAAGTCTATGAAGGGTGTATACATATGAGGGTATCCTCATATTCACTTTTTGAGAAGATAATCGATAGGAGCAATCTTTAATGAACGATTTGTGTCTTTTTGAAGCTCTTATTTAGCTGAAATCCAGTCAATAAAGGCCTGAAATAGCTGTGCATCATGAGCTTCATCATGTCCTTTTCTTTTGAACGCTTCCAAAAAATCTCAGGTAGGTTATGATTTTGAGCATCTTCATATTTTTGAGCATACAAAAAAGCCTATCTGCCTATCAAAACGGTGCACATCTATTTTATCGATCAAGATCTCCTATTAATAACAAAGCTATTGTTGGTGCGTATTATTAATAAATAAAAGATATGATAAATCAACAACAACTTTGTAAACAATCCGTTAATAATAATGATAACAAAGGTTTAAAAAATAGACACGAATAAAAAATAAATAAAAAGAATCCAACCCATCGTGTACCTTCTTGATGAAATGAATAGTTTAATGCACCGTTTCACCGAATTCAATGAAATTATATTTGTGAGTGATATTATCACTCACCCCTAATGGGTCATTTATATCATTTATTGAATATGAATATGATCATTGAAACGTATTTAACTGAATCATATCTGATGTTAGACGAAGGAGGATGTTTATATACCGTGTGAATACTGGGAACAATTCACTTTTATAGTTGGTATTTGTACAACATACATGTGTACATACATATCTGATCCTGTACCCAATTTACGGTTCATTTCATTGATTTGAAAACGAAAAAAATTAAAGACTATACAATACATGGAAATTAGATATTAACGAAATTGATTAATACAATCGAAACTACTTCCCCAATCCGTGTTATCTTTAGATAGGCGGTTATAATTGGTGCTGGCCATCATTTTAACAACGGATTAATTGAAACTATTTAACGTCAACGGCAGCAGTTTAAACTTCAACAGCAAGGCGTGAATTTTCATATTGGGACGTGTGTTGTGGATTTAAATTCACATTGTTGTTATCTAAATCACTAACAAAGTTTAATTCTATACAATTTTTGATAAGGGTTGGATTTCTGCGATCTTGCCGGCTTCCGTAAATATGCTACGCTATCGACAATCTATTCTTATTATTATTATAAGGGTTGCCGATGGTGTTGAGACTTGGTATTGAAGCACGGGTGTTATATAAAATTGGAAATGATATCTTGGCCACGGTTGTCAAGTGCACGCTCAGACACTCTTTCACAACTTGTTCAATACTGAGAAAAGTTAATTGAAATACTATTAGTATTCTCTTTGTATATAGTCCTTCACGGTCCTCTACAGATTTTTTTTCCATAATTAACTTCTTAAATTGGAAAATTTTCTATCTTAAACTTTTTTAAATAATAATCAGATTTACAACACGGATATACTCAAAGTTTCCTTGCTCTAATCAATATTGATGATGAGTATCAAGATTTGGCAAGATCTCTGCCAGTGACATACATTGTATTCGATTTCAACCCTCTAGTGGCGCGTGCAACCACCCAATCTGTGACCGCACTTAAAATTAAATTACATGTTGTACGAGTAGACAGGGAGAGAATGATAGAAACCGCCCCAACTCCAACCGATATGATCATATTTGTTACACTCATTGTACGGAATAATAATAAACAATTTCGGAAATTGTAGGATACTTGAAAATTAATTACAACACGTGTTGTTGTGGTCAATTGTATCCACTTTGAAATCGATTTGAATAATGATCGTGGTAGAAAAGGGGTGAGCAATAAAACAACAACAAAAATCAAATTTATAGGTACCAACATTTTAATTAATCTTAATTAATTGCGTTATAATATCGTATACAATCCAATTTTACACAAATTTCTAACTATATAGAAACTAATTTTATCTATTGTACACTATCTAGAATAGGGTGGAATAGATAACGATGAATATTCACAATTATTTACAGAGATTTGAGAAATCGATCAAAAATTTTCAAATATTCAATCAAATTTATATACAATTTGTTTTGTTGTGGAAAAGTTCAAGGGGTTGTTTTCCTAATTGTACGAAATAACCACAGTATATAAATATAGACAATAAAATTGAACACACGCCACTGTTTACAATATAATTTATATGATCTGGTAGCTACAGGCTAACAATAGAGACCTAATAACTGGCTTCATGTATTCAATAGGGTTAGGGGTCGGTTTTTGAATTTACTAGAGGGGGTGATGATAGAACTTTGATTCATATGTATTTTATAATTAAATTCTGATGTGATTGTTCGCGTGGAAACTCCAACTGGTCTCTTCATTAATTGTCTCTTTTATACCACTTTTCTTCAATCTGCAATCTGCAATAATCCCCCTTTTACCTCTCTCAATTTTTTTCGAAACTGTTCAACAATAAATCTATTGATAATAATTGTAGTCGTCTTTATATTGTGGCTATTCAGAGTATGAAGTCTTATCAGAACCGGTATTTGAGCCAGGAGATGAAGCTGAAGTTTTTTCACTATTGTAGATATCATGCACTGATCCAACCATTGATAAGTAATCGGATGGCGGCCGAATTACCGTTGGTAAATACCCAGTACCGGCGTACGGTGCTGAAAGGAAACGTCTCGATGGGCTGAAACGGTGGAAATTCGGCGGCGGTGCTAGCGGCGAGAATGCCGAAGGGGTTGAAACGTCCTCGATTGGACTACCACTAACCATCAATTCCATAGCTTGAACTACATCCCCTTTACACCTGCAATCGATTTTGTTGTTAATTGTCAACTTTTCAGTTTTGAAAGTTTACCTTTGCAGTAAAGCTTCAACATCTGATCGCCGTTTACCGGGGAATACCCGCATCAACACATCAATCGGGGACCTTTGCGTCGGGTATTGCGGTGGAAAATGCGGAAAAGCTGGAAATTGTTGGTATGGCAAAAAACTGGATGGTTGTTGTTGTTGTTGTTGTTGTTGTTGTGGGGTTGTTTCAGGACTAGTTGATTTCTTCAACGATAAATTCTCCGGCGCTTCACTCTGCGTGTCATCTTCAACGTCCAAATCAGGATCAGGACTTGTTACCGGATCCGGTGATGGTGTATTCCGGATTGTTTGTGGTATTGTTAAAGGGCTAGAATGGCGGCTTTTCTTTAAATCTTCCTGCTCAGAATCCGAACCTTCCAACGAGCATTCTTCAACGTTAATCCGTGGCCTTTTCGATACAGCTATCGAGAATAAAACAACAAAATAGAATCGATAAATTAAATAAAAGGGGATGAGTCCGATAATCTTATTGCCTATATGACCCATTAATGACGCCGTTCAAACTCGAATGTCGTTCTATATTAAAAGGATACTCATATTTATAACAGAACGTTTCGCATTCTTCGCTTATTGCAAATTCCACAAGTATCATTTGTGGGTAAATGAAGTGGCGACAACTATTCGCCACCCCATCTAACACTACAATGATCGATATTAGGAATTTAACTTTTAAAAGTCGGATTTATTTGTTGAAGGGATCGTCGATAATTGCTACCCTTAAGAAAAGTGCGCATTAGTTGGGGAGGCTTGTGGCCGTTCTGCAATTAATTTCAAAAATTTTCACAATGAAAGCTTTTAAGTTGCGGCGAGTCGTTCATTAAATTAAACAGCGAGTTAGCCGTTTAGTTGTATTTGTTTTTATTACGTCTGTTTCACTCGTATAGTATCCATCCTGTTTTGGATTGCTGTAAAATTTTATAACAAGGTCTTTGTAGAGCTTTTATTCAATAGTGAATTGAATCTGTGTTGTATAAAAGACTGTATACCAAGTTAATTCCTCTGCGTTTTATTTCGAGTGGTCAGTGAAATATTTTGTTTTCAGTTTCCGTCCAGTCGACCACTTCTTTATTTCCTGTATTAGTCCAGATCGATGTAATAAAGTTGCGTATTGTTTCATTTAACGGAATCAATGGAATCGGAAAACCGATCATTAAAATTACGATTCAGTAAATCTTCTATGGGGGAATTTGAAACGAACAAATATAGAAATAGTAATCGTGATAATAAACCCAAATAACTGTACGTTGGAATATTTTTTTAGAAAATATGCAAATTAATAAATATTACTTAAAATATCTAAAATGAGAGTTATTACGGATAATAAACAAATCATTTTAGAAGTTTAACCGTCTCTATTTGATGAAGCCACTCGGTCAATATTGACACAATCGAAGACATTTCTGTCGAAAGACACAATATTATGTTAGATTTTTTCTCCGCGTTCCTTTCGTTCGCCTCGCTCCTCCAACGAACACCATGTATCTATGGTAATGTAAATTTCCCCTAATGTTTGCACATCGAGTCGTGAGTTTCTGTATATTTATTTCAGCAGCTAGAACAATACATCGTCACCACACAATATTTAATTAACAGGAATAATTTTTACGTTTTATCCCCACTATATATGTTACAAAATTAATATTTAGACAAGAAAAAAAACCAATTAGTAAAATATTCTTTAAATGAATACAAACAATCAAAGTACTCAATTAAATTTTCTAATTAACTAAACATATTTTCGACAAAAACTGTATGTTTCTAAACAAACAATCCGGAGAAAAAGTGGAACGATTTCGTGTTAGCTAATTAAATTTTTGCCCCTTCAGCTTTCTTAAGGGATAGTTCAGCCGTATCAGTTTGCTGTTACATGGTGTTTAGTTACACGATAATAAAAACGGTTCGAATATAAAAAGTTGTAGGAGATTGGAGAGCTTTGGCAGTTTGCAATTGAAATTCTTTCTTGTCGTTTTTTTGTGGATGAGCGCAACAGTAGGACTACTTAACAGTCAAAGTATCAGTTTTCAAATAGTGTCGACAGTTTCGATTTCTCCCCGATATGATTTTTGTTGTTCTTTCTAAAGTAAATTTTCTCTTACAGTTATCGATGATACAAGGCCAGTATCTCTTCCATAATTGTTCTTAAATAACAAATACATTAATAGTCTTGACAAGTATTTCAAGTGGCCAATGTTTGTCTGGCCATTATCTCAGTAAATGTTACAGTGCTTTCTTTAAATGTTGCCTTTAGCCAAATAGACATATTTATTATACGTGTACATATAGAAGAAAAGTGATTATTTCGTTTGAATATCATTTCGTTATTAATTTATTTGCAATACAGAAGGAAAACAGTAAATTCTCAACAATATTCGAATTGAATATCGTACAGTTAACATGTCCTAAACAGACGACAATATATTCTAACATTATTGTATAAGACAATACACGACTAACGTGTTCTCTCAAACATTTCAAACACAATAGCAATAGACGATAGAGAGGGTTGTAACACGATTTATAGTGCGAGAGTGTCAGATTTGGGTGCATCAAATTGCGCAAATTACAACCAATACGATATTTCAATTTATCAAACGAGCTAGATCCCAACCTTCGATTTACGCGATAAATTAGATCCCCGAACTTGCCAAATGGTGCAATTCGAGGCTAGTAGTGTTTCGAAGGTTTCTAGGATTGATTTTTTAAAGTCTATTCCAATAATAACGCGGAATGTAAGTGAGGACTCAATCGTATAAATCGCAGATAAATTCGATGACAATCCAGGCTTTGCCATAAAAGTCACAATGAAGATAATTTCAATATCAATACACACTAATTTGTAGAATTAAAAAAAAATTATCGAATGGCTCAACCTCGATATACACGATAAATACACGAACATACCGAGTCCAGTAGAGCTTTCTAAGATCAATTTTTAAAAAGTCCATGCCAATAATAAAGCGGAATCTACATGTTTTGTGTTAAACTAAAGCGGTATAAATGTGAGATAAATTCGCCCAAATTCGATGGCAATCCAGGAAATCGAAGGCAATTATAGCTCTGAAGTGGTGCTGGTAGAAATTCTGTCGCTTAAGTTGCACTTAAATTGCCATAAAAGACACAATGAAGATAATTTCACTAGAAAGCCAGTTCAATATACAATTAGTCGATTAATTAATTTGTAGAATTAAAAGCTAACAGTAAATTTGTAACGTGAAACTTTAATGGAATGTTGAGTGCAGTGAAAGCAAAAGAATACAAATTGTGGAGCAACAAATATGCAAAATATGATTAACTTGAAGTGTTTGATTTAGTTTCGATTAGTTTGTGGTTAACAATGTGACACTCTTTCTTTGCCGTTACTCAATTTGAGTAATGTTTAATAGTTTTGAGCATGAAGAACATTTTCACAATTCAGCTTATTTTACTTTGTATTTCAATAATAATTTAACCCTCTCGTATTGGGGCCGGGGCTAAGACAGGATGAGAAGCCTCTTCGAAAAATTTATCGTCGCTAAGAAATTTGAAGCTTCTCAGGTTTTACCCACGCATTTGTCTAAATGAATCGCCCAAAAATTACACATTTTGAAGCTTGTTTCAGTTATAGGGTCAAATTTTAAGTATATCAAGAAGTTTAAATTAAAAGTATGCTTTAAATTTGAAATTTCTCAGGTTCTACTCACTTACTTGTCTAATAGAGACGCTTAATCGCCCAAAATTTTCAGATTTTGAGCCGCATTGGAGCCTGTTTTAGTTCCGGTGCTAAATTTTGAGGTAAATTAAGGGCTAATTTTATTAACTGGCATGTTTTCTTTTTGTTTTATTGTAAATAAATATTGATAATAATTGGAGATTTTCGGTATTATAGGGTTGATTCAATATCAAAGAGTCGTAAAATTGAGGAGTTAGCTCGGCTATTGTTCGAATTTACGACAATTTGCGTTTTAATCGCTCATTAAAAAGTTTCCGTCGCTTATACGTTTTTGTAACTGACATTTAGAATTTACAGCAGTTTCTAACAGTATTCAGATTGAAATCAATACGGAATTTATCTTTATATTCTGTTAAAAATACAATATAGAAGAGATTTATCTTGAAAATTTTCTAACGTTTGAGGAAATACAATTTTCGTTAAATCCGACATCTGGTTGAATAATATCCGGTTTGTTGGTTGGAAGTTTGTCGGATTGAAATCGGATCGTTCTCAAGGGGTTGTGAATAAAGATGGCTCTACTTCGCTCTATAGATAGGCACATATCTTATAATGTTGTTGGTGTTGTTGTGGATGTCACAATAGCACCTCGGTGTGATCGCAAATTTACTCTTTTGTTGTATATGCCGATGGCGGCGGCTACAACAACAAGAACGTATGTTGCTTCTGACATCCCATCCAATATCTAAACGATGATAACAACATTCAAATCAATATGTGTCTGTTTTTTCGTTTTTATTTTATTGTTAAAAATAATTGATTCGTTCTATTATCACTGAAGAAACTGCATTAAATGGATATTGGAGTTTCTCCTCGGTCTTTCCCTCAATCCAACTCATGAATAATAAACGACAAGCAAGCGGAAAAAATTATTGAAAATGGAAAACATAAAAATTGAATTGAGATTTAATTTCGTCAAGATGATATTAATATACAACGTTTTCAAATTGTAAATAACAGGAAAAAATCCAAGGGTAAGCCTCACTTGTTAGACTTCTTTAATTTATCAACGGCCAACAATTTTTTTAATCACGCTCTTTCGATACGTTCCACCAAAAATTTAAATTATTTTGGGGCAGATTGCGATGATATTCGCTATCCGGATTTTAAACCAGGGGCAAAATTTTTCCACCATCAGGCAGAATTGTATCGATTTATTAAAGTAGTTTTTGAAATTCTCTAAATTCCTGCGATATTTCGCCATTTAAAACTAACAATCAAGGAACACGCATAACAAAGTTCTTTCTTCTGATCTAATACGTGGGGCCTAAAATACGTTCTAGTTTTATTGTTAATCGGAGTCTAGCACTCGTTAACGACCTCTGTATCGTTTTCAAGAGCCATTAGCGTAAGAAGTGAATGAGGGTCGATCAATTAAAAGGGAATTTACTACCGTATACAACAATTTCACAAAACACTTGGCCACGTTTCTTTAAAAAAAACCATCAATAAGTACATAGGTACAAGTTTCCAATAGAATTTTTGTTGAGAAAAAAATTATATGAATAGAATTTCAACTCACTTGGACTTGGTGGTTCTGACGAGTCCGAATTGAACGTATTCCTTTGGATTAATTGCGAAATTCCCAGTTCGGGTGGTGCTTGAATTGATGCTGGTGGCGGTGGTGGTGGCGGCTGTTGTTGTTGTTGTTGTCCAGCTTGTTGGACTACTGGTTCATTAACAACGGTCGCCGGTGTTGGAAATAAAATGCCCAATTCCCGTGCCTCGTTCTCCTCTTGTGCTTGTTGACGACGCAACGCTACCTGTGCTGCCATAACACGTTGTCGTTCAGCTATCAATGTGCATTTAGCACAATTACAATCACGCCAACGACAATAACGTTTATGGCCTTTTAATGCTGATACAACACCATGATTACGACAACGGGCACATTTCGGTGTACGTTGATAACGTTCGGAGGCTCGCAGAAAGAATGCGGGCGGTATAGCACCTAGGACGGGATGTTGGGACATTAATGAGGACATGTCCACACCGCTACCAGGGACGCTCATTGTTCTGATAAAAGACGGCACTTGTGATATAACACGAACTATAAACAAAATTGAAACTTTCTTCTAGCAGGCGAAAATTGTTGCTACTTTTTGATATTATTACCTTCTACCTTTGGTGTAGTATCAGTTTTAAAGAATCATCCCCTTGTGTTGTTGGCACAATTGTGTCACGTGAGAGCCAAAAAAACCCACCACTGGACCGAAATTTTGTACAATAGTTTTAGACAGACTGAACAGACAATTTCTGCGTAATGATACCGTATCCGGTTCTCGCAACAGTCCTTACCACTGTTGGTTGCTCGCGCTTGTTACATCCTCCAATCAAAATCCATATAGCCAGTATAAGCCCCACCTAGTTTCGTGTGACGTTGTCATTTTCAATAATAAGAACGCCTACCCACCAACCCCTATATTCTTATTTTATACAATATGCTTGATATTTTACTGTTGTTTTATGTATAGGTAACATAATGGAGAGATATATCTATAGGTATATACCTAAATACATATGTAGATGGAATATAGGGGATTTAATACGAATACAAACTAGTTCTCAATGGAAATATACACCTATTATATTATAGTTGAAGTGGAGGAGGGTATAAACATTAAACATCAACTACCACTATGCAGGATATGTATAGTTTCTATATTACTACTCTATTTCCATTCTCCGGCCACTTGAAATGTCTCTTCGTTCTTAGATCTTAATACATAATTGTTCATTGAAGAGAAACTTTAGACGCAGTTACTAAACTATACTTACATATAAATCCTAATATGCCTTTAGAAATTCACTATTATTGCAGCATTTTTAGAGACGCACGGAATCCCATTGATTTCATACAACAACTCTAAGCAAGAATCCTTAAAGACTTCATCTTTGATCTTGGGCAAGAGTACGTTGAGTTATAGGTCTGAGGCTTCATTAAGGAATAATTGCAGTAAAGTGATCTAAAAGTGCCAGTTTAACTGAGGGTGCTTCTTGCAAATTTAGAGTAGATATGTCTATTACTTGAATGAAAATGAACTTAGTTCTGTGTGATCCTTGTAACACTCCATCGCAATCATTTTCCCTTAAGTGTGAAAAATGCCAAATTGGTAGTTGTTAAGATGCTCATGTAGCATTGATAGGCGCAACAAGTGTGGAATTTCGCTAAAAATGCCGATAAATTGTTTAATTTAAGAAGCATTAAAATCTCAGTATGCTTGCCTGCGTTGGGAAGTAAACCAATGATTTCTTCTGGGCAAAGTTTTCTAAATCCAAATGCTTATCGCAACTTCATGACGTATGCAAATTAGTTCAAGATAAAAATACATTAAGAAGGAGTCTTTTTTAATGAAAAGTGTCTTAGTAACGCATTGTATCCCCAAGACCCTTTGCAAAACATAATTCTCTGCTCATTCCAATGCAGATGTTTTAAACATTGAAATGGAAAGACAATAAAGCCGGCTAGACATTAATATGAGACTTATGATAGAATCGGAATCGTACATATTGTCGAATTCTTTTTTCGCACTGGAAAAATACTATTAATTGCAAAAAAAAGAATATAATAAAATTCATGGAACAATACACAATTCTCCAACGAATCAGTCGAATCAGCGCACGTCCGCAATACATAAATCTAGAATCTGAATCTGAAAAACGAGGATAATTTCAATAACCACTACGTGCTGTTGGCAGAAAACTTTTAAAAAATGGATCCCAGAAAATATACCGTAGTATAGTAGAATTATTTATACTCTCATCCCTATTTTGTTAACAAAAAAAAAAAAACGTATGAGATCTATAACTGAGGGTATAATAGTGTCCGGCAATGGTGGCATTGGACAGTGTGCGTTAATTTTTTTTATCACCAGTCAATGTCCTGACCAGATGCAGGAATCATTTGTATAAATTGTAGGAGCTACCCTTACACATGGGTAGCTAGCGCATTAGTGATTGTAATTGGATCTTGCTTGGTTTTTATGTAACACTCAATACTTGTAGCGTGTATTTAAAACAGTATAATTATCGAAAATAATTTGTAATAGATTGGTGGTTTCGAAATGTACTTCAACAGGTGTTTTTGTGGTGAAATTCGAGAGCATCACCGATACAGACACTTATACCAGCAAACAAATTTCGATCTAATCGTTTCAATCTATCTCGTCTATTCATGTTTAGTTTAGAAACTGTGACAAGTACCTGGAGGGATGATGGGGCGACTATATTGTTGATATTCTATAGTTTCTATAGGACAATGGCAATTATAGGTAAAGCGCACTTGTAAGGTTGATATTGAGATTGGATATCGGATATTTGTGTTACAATACGTTAGATAATAAGGGCAACGCCAGAGGCTTATCTGATCGTCCTGGCGACCACAGCTCCCACGCAACCTACCCCAATAATCTCCAACCTTTATCAAGGGTGATTTTGTATAAAGCAATATTTTATTTGTTTGTAAGCATCTTTTACTATTTATACAATGATGATGAATTGGGGAATATTCAATAAAATTTTGTATAAAATAGAATACTTGTCGTTTTCAGTAGCGCTTGTAATTTTGCTTTTTAATAAAACTTGGAAGCGAACGATATCAAATTCAATTACAATCTTAATAAATCCCAGTTTGTAAATTGCGAACTGAATGAATACACAATAACTTCAAACTTGATATGTATGCAGAGTAGACAGAATTAATTGAATTTCATGCTGCCAGTTTCGGTATTGTTGGTGAACGTATATCTATGCAAAGTCACAATTCTATTGTAATCAAGTACAATGCCCGATATCGTATTGTAACTCGCAAAACTTTAAATTAATTTGACTACGACACATGAACCTTTATAAACTACCCAAATCCAACATGGCTTGTATCAGTAAAATGCTATTTCTCCACTGCTAATACCAATATGATAATTTGAATTTTTTCTAAATGACAATGCCACCCTCTATAGACTTCGATATCAATGTGTATCCAAATCTTAATCCGTATTTAATTAAATTCCAACAACAACGACCTTATGGCATATACCTCGACTATCATTATCTTCTTCTTTTATTCCACATATAACCTTTCGCATACCAGGCTTTGTCTCTCGATTCAAAGAGACAATTTCATGTAATTGTGCATAAAAGTCCAAGACTATTTCGAATGTAAGGAGCAATACCACAATGGATTCGGCCGCGCGGAATGACTTCACAAATAGCTTGCCATTGTGTGATAAAACAAGAATACGTCTTGGAAACTTTATCTTATCTTCTAATTTTACACTGAACTTTCAGTAAATATACTTTCATTTCTTTTTTTTTTGTGATAAGGGATCTTTGAATTGTTTAATCATTAGTTCAATCATTAACAAAAAGAAAAACCTGTTTAATTGTAAAAACGATTAGAAAACAATTAGAGCTGTAAGATGCTTATCTATCGCCAAAACTTTAAGGTAACAATAAAAAAAATAACTCTAAAACAAGAAAGCAAGGATGATTAGAAAAATTTTCTGATCAAAATCATGCTTTAGCTTACATCGAATCAAAACGGATTGAACTTATGTTTCTGTAGGCCTTATCGAATGTTTCAGCAACTGCAAGGTTGCTGAATCCAAAACATATAGTTTATATAGGAGTTCCTATTATTTGGCGAGTGACTTGGAACATATTTCAAATTCTTATAGGAAAATCATTACAGAGGGATTTTGAAACAACTTTCAACGTCAAAAAACGTTCACTTTTGACCATATCACGATTATTAAAAACGAGTTACACACGCCAAATAACTCAGTATGACTTCTGTTTTTCTTTGGAATGACAGGGAGAAGTGAAGAAAATGAGTTTTCTCGAATCATTCGTAGCAAAAGTTTTTTGACTAACTGGCCGACGACGGTCAAATTTTGACAAAATGATCTATAAATCTTTAAAATTGCTGGTCAAATAGTAGTATTTCCTATATAAATTATACACCTTTAGTTTATGTGGACTACTATCATAATAAATGAATCATAAGCTGTTTTGTTTCTAATTTCGGCAATAAAGACTAATTTGTTAAAATGTCAAAAAATAAATTCAAATAATGCAAATTTGTTTTCATAAATTCATATATTTAGACAAAAATTTCATAAATTATTTACAAGAATTAAAACAAACGATAGAAACTTCATTCAATTTACCAAGCAGCTGGGGCATATTTAGTTACACTATGAGCCAATGGGGCACCATAACTGGAGGCAATCAATGGGGCACCAGCAGCATAAGTGGAAACAGCTGGAGCAATATAACCGGTAGTCAAAGAAGGAGAGGCGAGTTTAGCTGCACCATAACCCAATGAAGCAACTCCATAGCCTACTGGAGCGGCGGAGTAGGTAAATGGAGCTGGAGCGGCGGCGTAGGTAATTGGAGCTGGTGCGGCTACATGGGCGGTATTATAAGCTACTGGAGCAGCGGCGTAGGTAATTGGAGCTGGTGCGGCTACATGGGCAACTGGGGCAACAGTTTTTACAGCAACTGCTAATGGTTCTTTGCGTACAACAGCGTTGAAACCGCTGTGTGGATCGGCAGCATAGTCGACTATACGTTTTGTACCATCAGAATCAACTAATGAGTAGGAGCCTTGTACGAAATCACCACGACGGCTTTCTACTTGGCTTTTACTATCACCAGTGTATGGATCATTTACACCATAAGCAAAATCGTAATGAGCTGGAGCTGATGGTTCAGCGATGATGGTTTTTGCAATTGGAGCAGCATATGCGACTGGAACAGGTGCACCGTATGTTGTTGCTAATGGAGCAGCCAATTCAATGCCACTGGCACGGGCTACAGCTACGAAAGCGGCGAAAGCTACGAACTAATTAAAACAAATTTATTTTATTAAATCAATCAATTCAATTATTATTTCAAATATAAAATAACTTACTCTGAAGACCATTTTGTTGGTATTTTTGTGACTTTGGGTCGAATGTACTTTGGTTATGCTCTGAATATGCTTTTATACTCTAAATTTCCGGAAGGTGTGGTGGTCCCCTTCCAAAAATTAACAATTAATTTTGTGTGGTAGTCGTGAACTATCTTAAGGACGATAGTTGAAGTTCGGGGTCACCGACTATTTACGCTACCACGATTTTATTGGAAAGAAACGAAGTAAAAAAAACGTATGCATAATTGGTGTTTGATTATGTTCTACCTAGCGTTGATGGAAATTTGATTAGTTTCGATTATATCGAAATACGTACTTTCCCAAATAGGAAACAAAGAACAACCGCATTGGGAGACTCTAATCATAAACTGCATTCCTTTTTTTTTCAATAGCAATTGTTGATCTATTTGTATAAACTGCCTGTCATTAGTTTATCGAAAAAAATCTATAAGAGGGTACCGCATTAACTACCATTTTAATGTTGAATTAAAGAACAATTAATTTCGTAAGTGATTTTTGTAATAAGCAAGATAATAACCATTATCATGCATCTATTAAATTCAGTTAGTTGCATGCATATATTTAATTGCATCTTGAACTTTTGATATTTTTATATTTTGATTATAAAAATCCGGTTTTTTATACTTCTACTTTTAATTTCTTTAGGTATATGAAAAATACGTCCTTGCTCAGCTACAAACAAAAACATAATTTATTTTCTTTATCGAATTACACGCAATTAATAATAATTATTATTACTATTATTATTAAGTATATTAAAATCTATTTTTTGCCAACGCTAATGGAATATTGTTTTACTTACTATCAAATTCGCATTATTATAATTTGAAAGTAGAAAGAGTTACAAAAGAAAATTAATTATGCCAACCTTAGTTAAAATTCCTAAACTGGACTTTTTTGAGCTCTTCCTGGTTCAATTTGGCGCCTGGAAAATGCCAATATTTAGCAATAGCTTGTTTGATAAGATGCCACAGTAATTAAATTAAAATCAAAATAATGTTTTAAGGAGCATCTGATTTGGAAAATTTCGATCAAATTGTGAGTTACAGAGGGAAGTCTTCAAACACATTTTTCCATGTTTTCTACAGTAACTAAGGCATTAGCATTCATTTTTCAATGATTTGCAAGATAAAATGGAGAATTTGGGGTTAGTGTTAGAGGGTTAATTGAAAACTATAAATAAAAATAAATATAATATATTCATATTCACAATTTAAACAAAACAGTATCAGTTCCACACTAACACTCTTTACAAATATAAATACGCGTACAAATTTAATGATAAGCACCAGCATATTTAACAACACCAGGCGGACCATAACTGACTGCAACTGGTGATGCATAGTTAGAAACAGCTACTGGTCCAGCAATTTTTGCCACTGCTGGTTGAACATATGTTTGGGCAATAGCTGGCGTACCATAACTGACTGCAGCTGGTGCAGCATAGTTAGAAACAGCTACTGGTGCAGCAAATTTTGCTACCGCTGGTTGAACATATGTTTGGGCAACAGCGGGCGTACCATAACTGACTGCAGCTGGTGTAGCATAGTTAGAAACAGCGACTGGTGCAGCAACTTTTGCTACCGACAGCTACTGGTGCAGCAAATTTTGCTACCGCTGGTTGAACATATGTTTGGGCTGGCGCGACTGTTTGAACGGCAGCAGCGGCTGGTTCTCTATGAACAACAGCATTGAAACCATTATGGGAATCAGCAACATATTCTACTGTTCTTTTGCTGCCGTCAGCATCGATTAAAGAGTAAGAACCTTGAACGGAGTCACCACGACGAGATTCTTGTTGACTTTTGCTATCACCAGTATGTGGATCGTTGACAGCATATGCGAAATCATAATGGGCTGGGGCATATGATTCAGCTACTATAGTTTTGGCAATTGGTGCAGCGTATGTAACTGGAGAGGCAACTTTACTAACAGCTGGAGCAGCATATGAGACAGCTGGTGCATAATTAAAAACTGGAGCAGTTACTTTAGAAACTGTTGGAGCCGCATAGGTGATAGTTGGTGCTTGAGCATAATTGACAGTTGGATTGGCAGCATAACTGACAACTGGAGCAGCTACTTTGGAGATTGTTGGAGCTGCGTATGTTACACCCGGGGAGGCTGCGGCGTATGTAACAGATGGAACAGCTGAAGCGTAATTTATAGCTGGAGCGGCTACTTTAGTTACTATTGGCGCAGCATAAGAGATAGCTGGCGAGGAGGCAGTATATCGTGCGTAAGAGACTGCTACTTGTGGTTCAGCAACTTTAGCTACAGCTGGAACTGCGGCGTAGTTGGCAACTGGTGTCGCAGCATAATTAGCAACTGCTGGTGCGGCGTAACTTTGCAATACAGCACCAGGATGTACTCCTGCTAGAGGAACTCCAGCACGGGCAATAGATAATAAAGCAGCTAGTACAGAAAACTGAAAACAAAACAGAAAACAAATAAGTAGCACTAATAATCACTGAACACTAATATTAAACACCTACTTTAGTTATCATATTGCTGTTACTTTCTCGATGAATGATGCTTAATGATATCGAAATAAGCTGAATAGTCTTTTATACATTTTCTTTTAAGGTGTGGCTCATTTCTCCCGCCAAGATGTACGTAATAGCCAAATATTTAGCTGTTGGACAAGTTGATTTTTTTTTAGAAACGATCGCTTCAATCAAAAATAGCTCAGATGTTGCATAAACACCCTACAATTATAATTTGTATTACAATAAGTAAACGGTTGTGAAAGTGACTTAAATATAAAGAACGATGGTATTATTCCGTATTGTGAAAAATTAAACAAGTTGCATTGATTATGACAACAACCATTAGAAATACATTTAAAGTTACTGCGTATTAATAATAAAAATAAGTTGATTGATTAACACTGAGATAAAATTTAGGTTGCGTGATAGTATTTACCGGAAAGCAGTACTAGCTATTCGTATTTTTTATTCTATTTTTAAATGTGCTAAATCTTTCAAAGTAAAGCCGACAAGTCAAATTATTACCTCAGGCAACAGTCTAAAATTTCACTCTTATTAAGAAAAAATCTCTGATTTGCCTTATTTGTCTAATTGTAAGAAACAAGAAATAATGATAGTACTAACACTGAATTCTGTTTATTAACCAAATAACATAATTTTGTTGATGAATTCTTAAAAGAATCCACATAATCCTTTTATTTTATGAGTCTTTTCTGGAGTCCTGTGGATCTAAGTTGCTAAACACAGCAATAATTATGTTTACAAGCTGTAAGAATTTTAAACAGCTATAACAGGAAAAGGTGTAAATAACTCAAAAGTGAGATAAACACATTTTCTAATTTTGAAATTGTTACTCTTTAGAATATAAAATTGTCACTAAAAATCGGTACCACTTTCGTTTGTATCATCTACTAGTGTTAAAATATGTCGATTATCATAAATTTACATAAATATTGCATCATATGATTATTGATTATGTAAAATTGGATCGAACGAATTTCAATTATTAGACAGACTTGTAAACATCTACGTATTTATAGGCCAAGCAAATTAATTAATTAATACTTAAATTAAATTAGTGAAAAAAGTACATTATATAACAAGCGACTAAAGTGCAGTGTTTTAAAAAGAATTACTCCAAAAATGGAAGAAAATACTTTAGCTTCGAGTTATGTTTATGCGCTATTTTTGGCACTTTCGAAAATAGAAGTACCATTTACAAACTTTCAAGCTAATAAGAAGAAGGTATTTGTAACTTCAATTTTTCTAAAGTAGCGTATAACATTAATACTGAAACATGATAATCAATAATTAAAAAAAAATCATTTTTTATATATTTATGTTTTTATATAAATATTTGTGGGATTTTCTTTAATTCAGAAATTCTTAAGTGCCCAAAAATTGCATATATAACTCGGAACTAAAGCATTTCGAGTGGACATTACCTTTAGAACTTGTGCTCCTTGGGCAATAGATTTCCTACTCCTAGGTAGCATAACACTAATATACTCAATCGTTGGCCTTTGGCCTTTGGCTATGTGGGATGATAATTTGGTTCGCCTGCTTGCCTTTCAACTCAAAAATGTGAAGCATAAAGTATAAGATCCTAGTCACCTTCGATTTTGAATAAAATTTAAAAAAATAAACAACAAAGAATGCTAAAAATAGAACATTAAATTGTTTGTAAGTACAATAAAATTAAAGCATTGAGATTCAAATTGTCTAAAAGAGAAAGTTGAGCTAAGAGAGACAATATCTGCAATTTATGCATCTTTTGGTAGACAGCAGAAATATTTTTCTTTAATAAAATAAACTTATAAAGGTAACGCAAATCTGTAATTTACAAAATGGCAAATGAAATGATTATAAAGAAGTAATTTAATAGACGAGTTCTGTAGTAAAATTGTTTATTTTGGCACAATGCCTATCTACAAAAAATAAATTACAATATTCACAAGAAACGATCAACAGGACATTCAATCACACAGGAGTCTTCTGACTACCACTTAGTGGTAGTAAGCTGGGGCATGGGCGGCATAAGATACAGCTGGGGCAGCGGCGTAAGATACAGCTGGGGCGGCGGCGTAAGATACAGCTGGAGCATGGGCAGCGTAAGATACAGCTGGGGCAGCATAGGCCAATGGTGCGGCGACTTTAGCAACAGCTGGTACAGAGTAGGCAACTGGAGCGGCGATTTTAGCTACTGGAGCTACAGCTTTTACGGCAACAGCGGCGGCTTCTTTGTGGACAACAGCATTGAAACCATTGTGTGGGTCAGCGGTGTATTCAACGGTACGTTTTGAACCGTCAGCATCGATTAAAGAGTATGAACCTTGGACAACATCACCACGACGGGATTCCTGTTGGCTTTTGCTGTCGCCGGTGTGTGGGTCACTGACGGCATAACCGAAATCGTAATGGGCTGGGGCGTATGGTTCAGCTACTACAGCTTTAGCGACTGGTGCGGCATAGGCGACTGGAGCGGCGTATTTGGCAACAGCAGGAGCGGCGTAGGCGACTGGAGCGGCGATTTTGGCGACAGCTGGAGCGGCGTATGTTTGGGCATAAGCTGGGGCGGCGTAGGCGACTGGAGCGGCGATTTTGGCAACAGCTGGAGCGGCGTATGTGTGGGCATAAGCTGGGGCGGCGTATGTTTGGGCAAGAGCTGGGGCGGCGTATGAATGTGCAAGAGCTGGGGCGGCATAAGTTGAGTAACTGGTAGCTACAGCTGGGCTAGCATAGCCCAATGGAACGCCAGCACGGGCAACAGCTACGAAAGCGGCGAATACAACAAACTAGAAAAAATATAAGAAAATTAATTATTACTCTATTCAAAATAGCAAAATATTGAAATAATTGTTGGAATACTTGCTTTGAATGCCATGATGGTTTGAGTACTTTTCGAGTATGATACATTTTCGGGTGGTGAACCGTATTTATAATCAAACGAGTTGGAGGTGTGGCCCCCACAGTCAGGACAGAGTTTGGGGCCTTTCACTGGGTAGAAGGCTTGAAACTTGGGTAGTATTAGACCACCATCATTACCAAAGTTTTAATCTTGGTCATAACATACAAGAGTATATGGTATAATTGCGTAAATATAACACATTGTGTAATTGCCAATACCAATGTCATGATATTTTCTTTATGGAATTAATCAAAAATTACTCTGGAAAGAAATTAAATTTCATTCCAGAAACAAAAACAAATCCACATAGTGAAGAATCATCATCTAAAACGATCTGTTTTTACATAATTATTTTGAAATACATCATACAAAGTTGGTTTTCATTGACAATTATCCTACAGACATTAGCAGACAATTACACAACATTACCTATGACTAATTCAATTTAACTATAGCAATATTTTAAATCAATTCTGATAAAAGCAAGCACTATAATTACAGAGTAATTTCATAGATTTTTTCGTTCGAAAATTATTTTAAATTTATTAGATCTTACAGCCTTCACATTACCAATAATAACCGAAAGAAATGTACAAAAATTAAATTTGTATAGAAAAATATGCCATTTCAATCTTTGTCTAATCGATACTTTGTCATACATTCAGGTAAAAAAAATCTCAATTGCACCACGTATGATGTAATCGATTTATAAAGAAAAGGACACCACACCTGCCTAGAAATTTCTCTTCCAATGGTTCAATTTTAGTCAAGCATCTCAAATCTATAAACGGGCGGACTTATTTTTTACTTCTCCAAATATCTAATAAAGGTTTTCATGTCAAGATAAATTTGTTTATAAGCAATACATTTGTGGAATTATGGAATCTTTATAATAAACAAGTTTAAGGTCTCAATCAGCACAATTTTCTTGTAATAATCATTAAACCTAGTTTTTAATAAAATAATAACATTAATATTCATGTTAGATCATTGCCAATAACCTGATTTAATTACATAAATCATTTTCTACAATTAACATCATTACCATTAAACGTAACAGTTATTTGCATATTTTGATCAAATTTTAACGCAGCTTCAAACTCAGATTGCTAGAAATTCAACCAAGATTTTTTATTTTTCCATAAAATTCCCCAATCGATATGCACAGGAGTAAAAGAAATGGTAATTGAACAAAAATACACAACATTAGCATAAATTCAAATCCTGATCGTTTTCTTTTAGCCTTGATTTATTGTCTACTAACTTCCAAATAGATTGTGTAATTGGTAATAATTACTACCATGCACCATGGTCACAAATAAACTATACATTGGTCTAGATTAAATATGAGTAGGTGAAACTGATTGTCTATTTGTAGATAGAAAATTTTGATAAAGTCGATCTAGATCCGTTTTGAATCGGTTCCGTTTCTTGTTTTTTTCACGTTTTTTTTTTTCCATTTTACGATGAAGGTCGTCAGAAATACTGTGCAATAATCCAACAAGACAGGATATAGAAATGTCTCAATTTGTTGCTTTTGTAATTAAGGAAATACCAAGCGTTTTTACATTTTTGCTTCTTTCTTCATTGAATTATTCATTAGTATGTTACGACCAGTAAAAAATTTATGAAATATTTAGGCACTCATGCATAGAGTATCATGTAGAGTTACATTGGACATCCTCAGCTCATGCAATTTTATACCAAGATTTTTCAAGTAGGTTAGCGCAGGGCTAGTTGAGCATAGGAACAAGTTGGGCAATCATGCTCCTTCCAATCATTCGTGAAAGAAAATGGAATGGAATATTAACCGTGGCATCCAAGTTACTGCTTCTTTTTCAGTAATGGAAGAAAAAGAGGGTTCCAAGCTATTTTTGTACTACACTGGAAGCAAATTATCCAGCGAAAATGAAGAATAGTTGTTCACAATAGTCGAGCCTGTCCTCCCGGGGAGTAAGTCTTGTTTATATGGAAGAGAACAATAACATTTTAAATTTCATAGTTTCGTGACGATTGAAGATAGAAAGGGAGTGGCATTGTAGTGTAACAATTTTAAGATACATGAACGTAAAGTGTTTGTCATCAAATCGTTCACCTACGACCTTGTCGTGATCATTCAATACTACTGTAAAATTTGCAATGTACGTAAATCTGTGAAAGGCTACTATTACAAGCGATTTCTTAGCCTCTTGAAAAAGAATGACGCATAACAAGAGAACAAAAAGACAAGCAAAAGTCCTCTTTGGGCTGCTTCTACGTCCTTCTAAAATGAACAAAACAAAAACAGATATTTACATTAGTAAGTTTTCTGTTTCTATAAATGCTCTAAATTTCTAAACGTTTTTAATCTGTTGGCCGTTTATCTTCTAGTTAAAACCGCATAACATATGCCAAACATGATTCCATTTGTCTTTGATTGTGGCCGATTTATATTCTTGTATTTTAGTTACATAATTCTCTGATCGTGGTACTGTTTTACTGTTATTCAATATAAAAAAGTCATTTTATATAGCTTTAGTTTACTTTAACGTACAACATTTTTCTTAAATGTTAATGCAGATTTTGTAATAATAATCGTAATAATACATTTAATTTGGACAGGTTGTGTATACTGACAACAGTTTTGGAATTTCGGTCAGAATCGTCATAAATAAAATGCCAAGCTGACAATCAAGAAAAACGAACAAAGATTGAGCTGTAAAGATTATAAATTACAACCTATTGGAAATGGTGTATTATTAGAAAATTATTAATACAAATACAGGTCCATATAAATCAATAATTTCCTAATTTTATGATGAGTTATTCGTGTACTGTAATAATTTAAGCAACAGTTAACTAGAACCAGTTGATCTGCTTTCGCCTTCGTTTGACTGTGAGATCATTGACAACAAAACCAGTCTCTACTATTTTCAGTTGCTAATAACATGAAAAATTTGTGCAATTCATGATAGCCATATCAATTAAAAATCAACTAGATTAGATAATAACTGGAGTAATAATAGTCGTTCCTGTTTTACCAATGAAAGAAATATAATTAACCTAGAAGTTTGTTGAAAATGATTTTGTGAATTAATTCGAATTTATCGATGAAAAAGATACTGTATTGACCTTTTGAATTTCATCTTATTATAAGAGATAATGCTCCTTTAATTCAACAAAAAAAGTTGTAAGATTTTCCGGTTGATTAACCATGTCTAAAACTATTTATTTAGACTATTACTTGTCTGGTTTATAGGAAAATGAACGACCTCCAACAAGGACGGTGATTATTACAAATTGTAATCGTTTTCACTGACGTGTTGTTTAGAAAAATTTAAAGTTGAATGTGTGACTTTCATTACTTTAATGATCAAAAATTCCTATTAATTAATTCGAATTTATGATCGTTAGGAAAGTAAAAACATCGATCTTCAACATTTTGATCCAATCATTTTTTACGCTAAATGCAGTATCTTCGGCCGAAGTGGATGGTTCCAGCAATTTTGCCCTAAGCATCTTTTCCTGGAAACATTTATTGTGATGGTACCTGAGTGGCCCAGATGAAAAGCAATAACAGTACAAAATGTCTTTTTTTAGGAATAATTGTATTACAATGCATGTCTTTAGGAGTACTATTTTCTTCCAGAAGAGATGCTGCTAATGCACTTGTGCAAAAATTTGTTTCTACTATTTTTGCTCTTTATAAGAAGCATTGATGCCTTTATTTCATCTCTTTCAAAAATGTCAATTAAACTACTTTTCTTTTAACCAACCCATTTCTTGATATAACAGCTTATTTTCAATCAGTCTATTACAAGCAAAAAATTGTTATTCTAGAAGCACATTCGAATTTTTCTTCACAAAATATTGATAATTATTTAGTCCTTAGGTGATATTGTAGTTCCTGTAAGGAAAGATCAAAAACCCACTTTAATTCCGAAAGGCAACAATGATGGATAGATTGTAACTCATCACCGATACTTTCAGCAAGTATTGATGTACTTGTTTGCTTAATTTTCCTGCAATTATTATATTTTTTCAGTTTCAATCGTTTAGAAGTACTAACGCAATGTGTTAAAAAGAAAAATATAAATACAAGTTGTTATAAAATCATTTATTTGGCACATTGCCTATCTACAAGAATAAATTACAATATTCGCAGAATAATAATCACACTTTACATTTCTTTCAACTACTTAGTGGTAGTAAGCTGGAGCATGGGAAGCGTATGAGATGACTGGAGCGTGGGCGCCATAAGATACAGCTGACAGCTGGGGCGGCGGCGTAAGATACAGCTGGAGCATGGGCGGCATAAGATACAGCTGGGGCAGCATAGGCCAATGGTGCGGCGACTTTAGCAACAGCTGGTACAGAGTAGGCAACTGGTGCGGCGATTTTAGCTACTGGAGCTACAGCTTTTACGGCAACAGCGGCGGCTTCTTTGTGGACAACAGCATTGAAACCATTGTGTGGGTCAGCGGTGTAGTCAACGGTACGTTTTGAACCATCAGCATCGATTAAAGAGTATGAACCTTGGACAACATCACCACGACGGGATTCTTGTTGGCTTTTGCTGTCGCCGGTGTGTGGGTCATTGACGGCATAACCGAAATCGTAATGGGCTGGGGCGTATTGTTCAGCGACTACAGCTTTGGCAACTGGTGCGGCATAGGCGACTGGAGCGGCGTATTTGGCAACAGCAGGAGTGGCGTAGGCGACTGGAGCGGCGATTTTGGCAACAGCTGGAGCGGCGTATGTTTGGGCATAAGCTGGGGCGGCGTAGGCGACTGGAGCGGCGATTTTGGCAACAGCTGGAGCGGCGTATGTGTGGGCATAAGCTGGGGCAGCGTATGTTTGGGCATAAGCTGGGGCGGCGTATGAATGTGCAAGAGCTGGGGCGGCATAAGTTGAGTAACTGGTAGCTACAGCTGGGCTAGCATAGCCCAATGGAACGCCAGCACGGGCAACAGCTACGAAAGCGGCGAATACAACAAACTAGAAAAAATATAAGAAAATTAATTATCACTCTATTCAAAATAGCAAAATATTGAAACAATTGTTGGTATACTTGCTTTGAATGCCATGATGGTTTGAGTACTTTTCGAGTATGATTAATTTCGGGTGGTGAACCATATTTATATATTGTAGAAGTAGCGATATGCCCCCCACAATCTAGACAGAATTTGAAACCTTTCACTAGCAAAAAATCCCAAAACACGTGTAACGAATAGAATTTAGCATCGTCATCACAAATGAATATCTACCAAGAATTAAGCAAAACTACTTTAGAATTTTTATTCTGAAGAATAGTGACCCTAAATCATTTAAAACTCTCATTCTAAATTAGTTTCCCAACAATCATAATTCGGGTATCAATTATTGAAAATTGAAAAAAATAGGCCATTTTTCACGCAATATCTTTCACTGTTAAGGAGTGGTAGAGCTTGATGTCTCCTCGTTATAAATATTTAACATCATCATTAGAACAACAATGTACGAAACAAACGAATTTCAAAAGATATAAAAGTAGAGTTTTTAAATTAACATGCTAGTCTCGCAAAAATAATTACCAGTTTTAAAAAAAAGTGTCACTCTTACATCAGAAATTTTCTTTATTATAATCTCTATAGCATGACTTTTGTAAGACTTGGAAGCTTATGGGTTGTTTTATTTAGGTCATCATTGCTTAGGAATGGTGAAAACTGTTTAAATCTTTTACTACAAAATTTAATTTACAATTAGATTTCCTATTATTCTAGTCTAAATATAGTCAATCGCCTAAAGGTTAAATAAATTCAATTATCGATTTACTTTGGTGGGCATTTCTTCAGACCACTACTTATTCACAGAGCTAATTGAGGTGATCTGTTCTTACTCGTGACGACCACGTGGAATTGTGCAAGAAGTCTTATAGAGTACTTTAAAGAAATTCATGTCGGATTTGAAATCTATTTGTATTGTTTTCTATGGAAGAGAAAAAGAAAGAATGAATAAAACTGGATAAAATTCATGAATGAAGATGAGTCAGTCGGTTGTTGAGATGCGTAACATTGAACTTAGAACGTGTACCGTTTATTGACTTGCTAATCTTTATTGTTTAACCTTTTTAGATGGTTCTTCTATTTGAAACGATTAAGCAATCGATCTTTTACAACATTTATTATACGCTATATGAATATGTATAGGATGAAAATCTTTAACTGTATATTTGGATAATCTGTTGCGCCAGAACACACCCAATTCTTGGCTGTTGTTCGTATGACATAATTCGAATAAAAATCGAAAGTGCTCATTGTGCCGGCCTTGAAACGTACATTGAGGTAATGTACAGCAGGTCAGATGTGGAGCACCTCACCAGCCGCAGACTAGCCAAGTGAAAGGACCGCGCCTCCGAACAATACAGAAAAAATTCAACAACACACTGAAACGATGATTTACAATTTTGGTGATTTTTTTCCAAAATCAAGTATTGTTTCAAAACACTAAAGAACTTTTGACCTTTCCAAATATTTACGTTCGGTAGTTACTACCACTTTTTGTGATGGATTCAGAATTGTATTACATTGAAAAAAATTGCCTTGATCGCAGGTTTAGACAAGGCCGTTGTGCGATCTGATGAAGTCAAAATTTACCAACAGCTACGCCCCGAAAATAGAATAACAAGAAGAGCCAACGCACTGTAGGCGCGCATGAAAATCGACAATCATCACCCTAATCAAAAACAACACAAATTTAAATATTACACATTTCTAATAGGAAGAGAATTAATTTAGATAACAGAGTTGTTTATTAAATCTGATAGCCTCAGAGGCTTATTTAATAGAACGATCCCATTTATTTTTAAATGAATTTCGTAAAAATACCATTTAATAATGAATGAAAATGTCAAACAATAAATTATTAGAAATCTTATGATTGACATTAAACTATAATTGATTTTACTGTCAACTACCAATATTAGTTTGACCTACATACAATTGTTTTTAAATTAGTTTGAATAATTTTCATACTAGTAGACACAGCCAATTTCTGAGCCCTCTACTCAAAAATCAACCAACAAACCACAAAATCCACCTATTTTGACATTTGGCTTCAAGGAAAACCTACCAGTGTTGTTGAATTGAAATCCTACTTCTTCCTCATATTTTTTTCAAAAGTAATAAAATTCTCGTTTAGCAATTTTAGCGAAAATCTTAATTACTCAGATCGCTTAAAATATATGACAAATTAGTGAAAAAAATTTAAGGTCGAGTAGTTGGAAGGCCTTGTAATTCTTCACTGTAATCTACATCGCTTTAATTATAGCTTGATTAATGATCGAGTTTGTGAAATTTATAACTTGAAGTAGCCCAAAATTGAGGAAAAAATTGGACTCAAAATTTATAAGGAATATTGAAATTTTTGATACAGTCAAGAGCACTTTAATGCTAACACGGTTAAGTTCGGAAGCTCTCCTTAGCTTTGGAAAAAGAGCAATGAAGTAGTCTATTGGGGGCAAAATCCAGGAGTTGCTTGCCTAAGAATGCGAAGAAGCTTCTTGATCTTAAGAGGGCTTCCGAGTGGTCATTTTCTAGTAAAAGACCACTTCTACAAACTATGCCTAGATGACAGTGAAACCTCTAAGCATAGTCTATGGAGCATTGGGCGCTTAACTTACTCATCTTGGCAGTGAGTCACTCAGGGAGGTAATGAATCTAAATAAATCAAATATCTAATTGTTCCTAATTCTTCTAGCACCCCGAGTTGCTGAGACATTTGAAGAATTGTAGGGTCTTTCGGAAATATTTCAGCAATGATAAAAGATAATGATAAAGGAACCTCAAGAACTATCAATATTTAAGCGACCCTGACTGTATAAAGATAGGCAAAATTCATCTGGATCTGTAAATGTAGAGCAACCCATGAGCAAACATCATTTACAACTTTTGTAATTAATTTAAGTGGCAAACTGATTAATTTCCTTAACCGAATTTCAGACAAGATTTATTGAAATTGTTCTAGAGTGGTTTTAAAATAAGGTCTGACTTTGAAATTTAATTTATATTTCCATAGAACCAACAACATGATTTAGAAATGTTACATTGATCATCCAATTTTTTTTTTTAATTTGATTTAATAAATTTCACATCAAAATATCAAGAATTTTAAAAAGAATGTAACATTTAACTGATTTCAATACAAATTAATGTAATTTTTACTCAATAATCCAAATCATCTTTCAAATTTCGATAAATTCTCACCTTTCAACATTACAAATGGGAGCAAATTTTATCAAATTCTTAAATTATTACTTAATCTAGTTTATAAAAGGAGACGGCAAAAAATCGACTATTCTAAGAATATTTTCGTCAAATATTCTTTTATTTCAATTGAGTAACAATAAATTTATTGAAAGATTGAGAAAAAAGCGCAATAAAATTTCATAATTCTGTCAATCCAAAATTGGAACAATTTATCTTTATTGTATTTAAATTAACATCAAGATCGTTTTTTTGTGAAATGAATAAATTATAAGGATTATTGATGATTTGAAATTTTACATAATCACAATTTTGACTTGAACAATGCTATCTCTCTAAAGAACGACTCTTTCACATTTGGAATTATGGAAATATTCCGAAAGAAGTTCAGATACAACTACATAAAATTTGTTTTAATCGATTACGAATGATGAAGAACCACACCCTGATATTATTCAATAATTTACAACAAATTAAAAGCAAAAAATAAATTCGAAAGAAGTTAAAGACTTTCGCATAAGTGGGTTCTTTAATAGACGATTTCTCCTTTATTTTTCACTATAAAGTCAATTATTATGGCTCGTTGTAGGAGCATTTAAGATGAAGGTTATTAGAAAAACTTTGAATTATAGCAAATTGGAAAATCTTTCCAAATATCTAAGAAATTTGTTAGTTTTCAAGAAAATTGGGAAAATATCCTGCAACTTGAAATGCTCTTCTCAACGAGCCATATCCTCGATTTTAGAATTAAAATTCAGAAAGAAATCGCTGTTGGAGTCGAGTTTTCTTAATAAGTTGTAGCCCGGCCTCTTTAACAAAAAATATTATGAAAAATCAAGGTTTCCATTAAGTTTTTCGCAACTATTAAATATATAAATTAAGTTTGATTACTCAAAACAAAGGATACATAAAATTAATTTTTGACATTTTGTAAATATCAAGGGCACTATTATTGTTTTATAAATAAATTTCCACAGGAAATGAGCGACCTTACACAAGATAAAGCGTATCGATTCGAAGTCTGAACGTTTACGAAAACTGTAAATATCCGCAATTTAGCCTTTTGATGAAAATTTAGAGAAGTTTAACTCGTGAACCGACAAATGTTGAATCACTAATTAATAAAATAATTGGATATGTACGTTGAAATCTCCAAATCTATAGGAGGTCATGTTTACAGCTAAACTTAATGTCATATATTCGGATTTTTATTTCTCGTTATGAAGAAATTGCTTTTCCATTAATTCCTTTTGATATTTCAGAAAAATTTCATCATCCCATCTCCTACCGAAACTGACAGCTCGTTTTACTCATTTCAAATAGTCGAATTTATTGCTTTAATTCCTTTTCGATGCGTTTAAACTGAAATTTCGCTGATTAATCCAGAAACAAACAGATGTTATCAAAACGTAAGAGAAACAGACGGCCATTTTGTATTTCAGGAATAACTGTATCGTTATTTTCAGGATAGGCCAATGACAAAAGCTGTGTAGTAACTGTTGTATAACAGTGCGCACGTTTGAAAACTGTAATTGTAGCGACGCTTCAAGATTGGGTAACTCCTTCAGCGAATCCTCGAACGTTCACTAATCAACAGATGGATGGTGATAAGGGCGTGCGAAATATATCTGCAGCTTTTATGCCATCCTTATATTTATATATTAATAATGATATTGTTATTATTATATTGCTACAATTAAATCTCGATTATTGTCTAGATTTCAAAAAATAAAATAAAATTACAAAATCGTATGCAAATCATTAGTTATAGTATTTTGATAAATGAATTAATAAAACCAAATCGACTTGACCTTATTCACGCGCTAACGGTTTTATAATCGAAGCTTCTTAAACGAAAGCACGGCCACGGTTATCCAGGTCAGTATTCAAAAATTCAGCCGGTTAAAATTTCAGATTTCCCTTTTTTTCAGCAACTTCAGCAATTCAATAACTTCAGATGAACTTAAACAACTCTACTCAAAACATCAGAGGCAATCTTTTGAAACAATCTCTACCTACAATGTGTAAGTGAAATAAGATAGTTGCGCAGTAACCTGCGCGATAGCTATCAAATTTGTCTTGTAATTGGAGTTGATCAAATTATTATTGGAAAGAATGGAGCCATATAGAGTGAGGTAGATAATTCTGATATAAAAGACAACAATCAACTCTTTCTTAGATATTTATTTATTATTTTAAAGTTTATTGGAAATTGTTACGTTTCGGAAACATTAAGTGGCACTTAAATCATGCTTAATAATGCCTCACGATGCTAATGTTTACAGATCTCTAATTTCCTCGATTGTTGATTTTTTCTTTTGTAAAAGAATCATGAAACTTCTAAGCTTTCATCTTGACAAACTATGGAGCTCCTGAAGCTTATTGTCCGGGCCAATCTGAAGGAACCAGTCCGCTACTGCTAAAATACGAACATTTTTATAATGAAAATGCGTAACTCCTTTAATAAACACTCACAAATAATCCAATGCGACTCTGTATACTAAATAAGCTACGCCCTTTATATTTACGACAAACTGTGTTAAATTGCAAATTAGATCACAAAAATTCGAAAATTGCACTTTTCTTTCCAAATACCTGCAAATTACCGCAACCTGAATTCAATTTTGGCCCGCTAATGGATTATTGGTATAAACAATTATCATAATAACAGGATTGTTTAATCGATATATCCCATTATTGATAATAAATCGCCTCGATAAACCAGTCGATCAGGATGTAAATCTCGAATTTTGATTCAAATTTTATAAATACAAACTTGTTTATACTTTTAAAGGCCTAAATTGGCGAAAATTCAAGTTTTTTGATTAATTGATCTTGATTAAAATGGATTATCTAGTTTTATTTAATCCATTAGGACTAAATTTTGAAAATATTCCAGTAACGCCATCTATCAGTAACTGTTCTAATCGTCTATAGAAAACAGTAACAATCATTCTACATTTACTTCTACCTGATACAAGATAGCGCCCTAGTACTAACCCTTTTATTGATTTTTAGTACTTTTGTCGTTTTCTAGATGAAACTCTTTCGATAAAATTGATTTAAATCAATCAAAACTATACAAAAATACACTCCATATACTGGATATTATTTTCGAAATAATAAAAAAATCAATTTTATGAATCATTGAACTATCAACGATAATATTTATAATTTGCAATAAGAATGTTGGGGCTACAATAAAAATGCGGAATGATAAATTACTTTTGCCACTCGAAGTGCTACAATTACATAATAAATCCAACTAATCAAATTCTTGATTATTATAGCTGTAATGTTATTTACTATTTAATAACGACATAAGAAAATTAGTTGTGTGAGAAATAAAGGTGTCAATGTTCTATAAATCTCTATTTTAATGGCACTTATTTGTCGTTCTTGGAAGATTTTATTAATGTGGAATAACATAATTATATGATTGTTTTTAAATATTCCGAATAGGAAATTATAGTTTTAATTGCAAAATAAAATTACAATCTATAATGAGATAATAGAGAAAAATTGAAATTTCCAATCTCTAGACAGGGGAAATTTTGCTATTTTCATTCAAATATCCTGCTAATTAGAATCATAATATTGTGATTATAATTAGAAAGTATACGTGGAGAATTGAAAATTGTTAATACATGTCGTAAATAAGACGTATGGAGTATACAATAAAATTTCGGTATTCATAAGTAGTACTACTTTCCTACATTACTTATTTCAATAATAAATAGAAAATGTGTATTTCTTCTCCATACGCAAATTCCAAGAAAACAAGCTTTCGATGTGAAGAGAAATATCGTACGGTTCTGGACATATCACCAGTTATCTTCAAAAGCCACCCATCCAAACATGTGTTCGACAAGACTTGATTGTTATCGTTTATGCATTCGAAAGTATATAATTTAAATGTAAATCCCAGATTATGAGGATTTATAGAAGGTCTCTAGAGAGTATTTTAGTAGAAGTTGAGCCTCGAAGCTCATCGACATTGGTCAAAAATGCTCCTTTGGATACAAATGATAATGAAGATCTTTGGGTCTTGTTTTTTGCCGTTTTATATGCATAGTTGGTTGATTAAAATTGTGATATTGTCCCAAAGAAGCGTTTTTGGCTGATTTCTGGAAGAGCTACAGGGTCCAATTTTCGCTAAAATGTTCCCTACAAGTTTATATATTTTTCGAGTAAAATTTATCTTTAAACTATCTCGCAATGATCCGATCGAAACAGATTTTTAATGGATCTGTACACTATTTCAACAACCGTTCATTATATTGTTCGTGACTGGGAGAGTGGAGAATTCAAAATTTAAGAAAATAAAGAGAATTAAGTTTTGTTTTCTTTAAGAAAAATCTACGGTGTTTTGAACGGTCTACCTAAAATCGTTTTTAAAACCAGTGTGTTAAACAAGAATGTTAATAATCTTCTACTTGAATTGTGTGGCAGAGGCTTTTTTTAACGAAAGACGTTTATTTTTTGTTAAGTTGCATACATGTATAAGCCCCATATGCCCTTGTCGTGCTAGTATATTCTTTGCAAATTAATGCAAACCAGTTTCTCAAGTCTGGGCACTATGAATTACTGTCGATTTATGCGTCTGTTTGTTGGAACGGAAGAAACCATTCCATTTATTAATAAGAGAACATTTAGAATTATTATAGATATCTATCACTATTCTCCTCTTTACGGCACCCTTTTATAATCAATATTTAAATAATAAAACATTTACGATTTAAAACTATCAAGAATTATTGAGAACGTGTTCAATCAACAAACGGAACGGAAACTATTGAAGCAAAACCATTGATGATGACAGTGCTGGTTGTTTCTTACAATCCGTGTTGATTTTTTTCCCTTCAATCTCTCATTCGTTCTAACTCTTCTGATTCGATTTTCCAATGTATTGAATAGACGCACGTTTTGTCAACCGCAACGAAATCGAACAATGGAACAACAAATATACGAAGAAATCAACGACATAAACTGTAATAATTGGGTTATAAACGATGACTTTTAACACAGACAGACACACTCCAGGTGGCAACTGGTAACCATTTCTGACAAGCTAATACATAATTATTTCGATTCTATTTTCTCGAATATTTGTTACAAATAAATTCGACTTGTTTTAACTACTTGAACATATGTATGATAGCTAGGCTTTGCCAAATATGGGCCGTCTAGACTAACACTAAAAACGATTATTATTGTTGCTATATGAATATAGTAGAGACCTTTCCCAATATTGTTTGATAAGTAGATGAGCATCTATTAAAAATTCATAAATGGAAATTTAATTGCTTTAAGTAATTTGTAATGGGGTATTTCCGTTAAAAAGTGTAATGATATGTGTAAAAGAACCCGATTTTATTCTTTTATTTGCAATGCAAGATTTCTATTTCGTTAATTTGATAAGCAACAATCACTTTAACCAATTAATTCATCTGATGGCTAAAATAGTACACTCTATCAACTTCTCCAAAGCATTGACTAAACAGTAAACTCAAAGTATTGCGCTCTGAGACTCCCTGGCTTTATTCTTCTTATAAACAACTATAATAGTGGAATTGATGGTTCGAAAATTACCCAATAAGAGCTTATTTCTCTACAAGACTCTTCAAATTATAGCTTCAGATTAGAAATTTTGGAAAGATCACAATTGATGGAATGCTTGCTTCAAATTAGATTTAGTTTAATTATAGAGCCAGGAGTCCTTCTAATTACAGGCCATATGAAGAAGAGAAGAAGAATCTATAGGGAACGTTTTAGCAAAATTTGAACAACGTAGCTGGAAACTGGTGTTACAAATTCGACTGAATTCTGAGTCAGAGAGTAACTCAGAGCGCAGTAAGTATACCTGATTGCTCACTCGAAACTAGGTATCTTCAAGAGCAATCAGAAAAATATGTTAAGTGGTCTTCAGAGAAAATTTTAGCAAAATGCTTAAATTTTCTCTGAAGACCACTCCGTAGATCCATTTGGAGCCCCGTAGTCCATTGAAAACTAGGTAAAAATGCTTTCTTTGGATAAAATCCCAATTTTTAAAAACGAGCCACACTTGTAAGACAATTAAGAATGACTCAAGGATCATCCAAACGTTGCTGTTTTCCATTTTTCTCCATTACTCTTCTAAAGAGATACCAAATATTACCATCTATTCTAGGATAAATTGAAGAAAAATGAAAAAAAACAATGCTATTAGGATTCCTGAGTCACTCTAAGTGCGTATCTCATTTTTGAACATCGTCAGAAACGAGCATTTTTTGATAAACTTCCAACTACAAAGTTCAAATTTCGTTAAAATCATCCCCAGAGACCCTCCGGCGAATCCTTAGAATCTTTTTCGAATCGCTCAACAAATAGTAGGAATTATTTTTAAATTGGTCCTTTCGGTGTAGCAATTGAAGCGCTTTCTCAATCTCCAGCAATTTTTGGAGGTTCGTTAATTTTTTGGAAAACGACAGGAACGCTACTAAAGTGTTTATTTCGCATTTTCCAGGCTCCAGTGATGGAAAACGGAAGACAATATTTGCAAGGCTGGTGAAAATCATGGCATAGGTCCCACCGATTTACCAATCTTTCAATTTTGCTAAAACTCTTTGGATTACCTTACAAATCTTTTAAATATTTCTCAAATCGCTCGGTAATTGGAGGAACTAGAAACATTAAGATTTCTTCTAATGCGTTGAAAAGTTTCAAGCTAGAAAGCATAAACAATTCATCCACAACATTTATGTTGTGTTAAGAGTCATTAATTCACTCGAGATCACAAGAGACAATATTAACGATAATAAAAATTTAGTGGAAACTAGAACAAAATGAAATTACTTTATAAACAATAACATTTAAAGTATTTACTGTACGTACATTCTATTTTTATTGTTATCATTGGATTTCTAAAATAGCTACTAATAAAAAATTACAGTAATTAATTTGTAATTCTGCAACAATTTAAAATATTTCCACTGATCTATTTATATCACAAATATTTCAAACAAAACTTATTATTGTATTTTAATAAATGTAAACGCTAATCGAGGAGTTCTCAAGAGAAATTCATCGATTCTAATTGAAGTATCGACAAAATCAATAATACATTGGACTAGAAAATAAGAAAATTCATCAGAATTAATTACAATAATGAGAATAATGGTTTTATTATTGATAGTTTCAACAACTTACCGTTACTAGCTCGATCGAAATGGATTAAATTGAATTAGAATAGCAAACAAAAAGGAAATTGGATAGGAGAATAAAGGAAAAAAAAACAAATCAGATGTAGATGGATTAAGAAGATTGATGACTGTTTGCTAATCTATAATTAAGGAAATTTTAAAATAATCGATAGAATAAAGAGGTGAGAAGAAAAATGGAAAATAGAAAGGTTTAATAATAAAATGTAAGATTTACAGTTGTTGTATATAAAATTTTAATAATACAGAATATAAAAACCAAATTGTTTTGAGAAAAAGTTAAACATGTGGAGAACGTGACTTGGGATAGATCTAATTCTACAGATTTTATAAATTATTTTTCTTTTCAATGGCTTTACGTACACGAAATCTGTTATACGAAACTTTCTCACCAAATGAAAATGTTACAATTTGGATTCTCATAACAAATCTCCTTTCTTGCTCATAGAATTTAAAACTATTGGACAAATTAAAAAGAGTCGTATTCTGGACAACAGTATTATTTCGCTTCTAGAATACAACCAAAAATATAAACATCAACGTAAAAAGTACAAATCCCTCGACAGAGTAATGACAGAGGATAAATCCGTTGATGCAGTAATCCTGTAACAATTTGATTCCAACTGATGAAAGAACAGGAAAAAAGCCAATAACCATTTTCTAAGATTTATTGAGGAATTTACTTCGGGGACGTGAAACATGCAGTCTTAAATTTAATAAATCCAAAAAAAAGTGTAGAAGGCACTCAAGCTTGGCATGGAATTAATCATCCTTGAATTTGTATGGGCGATTTTTAGATATTTAAACAAAACGAATGAAGATCGTAAATTCAACAATACCTCTAAAGAATAGAATTTCCATTCGAAT
Source organism: Mylabris phalerata (assembly GCA_020740385.1). Taxonomy (NCBI): domain Eukaryota; kingdom Metazoa; phylum Arthropoda; class Insecta; order Coleoptera; family Meloidae; genus Mylabris; species Mylabris phalerata. The sequence continues at coordinate 2,074,519 of JAJEOX010000222.1, forward strand.
CATCAACGATTAGTAACAGCGGTCGGGTAAAAAATTCGAGAAAGGATCGAAAAAATCAACACTTTGGAAACTATACCGAGAGTTTCGAAGGTGTTGATTTTTTTTCTTATTTACAGCCTCTTAGACCGTTCAAATCACAGGTAAATTAGAAGAATTGGCGAGTTTTTATTAAATTTTTATAATTTACACTGATTTGCACAAAGGGTAGTTTGAAGACAGATTTTTTCTTAAACACACTTCGTATACTGTAGAAAATTTAAATCTTCCCATTACCATTTTGGCAAGTAGTTTTTCTTATTTTTGAGGACACAAAAAACAAATTTACGAGGCCCTATTGTGCAAATTGTCGATAAGCTACCGGGTCCAAATTCTGCTGAACTTTTACTAAAATATTTTGAACAGTATCTCTTTTTCAATAGTATCGGAAACCAAATAGTACGCTACAACCGGAAATTTCTATTGAACTAAATATTGTAGCTTTATAAGGTAATTAATTTTACATTAGCACTAAATTTTGTTTATTGTTATCAATTATGGTTCTATTTAAGCGTGGTTTTTGGCCTGAAACCTGCGTTATGGTTCAATAATAAGCCGTTTAAAAACAATCAAAAATGCAACTATAACAATGCAGAAAAATTCTAAATTAGACGAAAATTCTGGAATATTTTATAAATTAAATTGTCAATACGCTGAAATTTTAACGGTTTTCGAAATGTTATTCTTGTATTTTACGACTAATCATAAATCTTTAGATATCGTCGAAATCCAGTGCAATTTCCTGCTAGTTATAAATCTTTAAATTTAACCATCGTGTTCTGTGTTCTGCTATACTAATTGTTTATACCTATATTTGATTTCTTAGCGGGTGTCAAATCGTGTATAAACAAACATCGTGATGTTTACACGGATTTTTATAAATAATCGACTTTAAAAGCAATCCACACAACACTTTAAAATTATGTTGAAGTTTAACCGGTATGCTGGTTTGTTTTTTTCGGTCTATCTAGTCTCTAGTTATCAATTTAGAACGTCAAGGTGAAAGGTGAACAACAATCAAATAAGATTGATCGATAAATGAATGAAAGTCGAGAATCAATTATCTGAAAAAGTGAATGAATAGATGAAAGAAATTTACAATATTTTTATCACTACTTTTTGATGATGATGATGATTATTGTTAGTGAAAGATTTTCGAATTAATAAACCATAATACTATAGAGAAAGAATAAATACAGATATGTGACTTTCTTTGAATAGATGGACAGGTTTGATTTATTATCAAGTTTTCGTATGCTGTACAGGTAATGGAAGAACTGTTATTAGAAATAAGGAGGTATCAACCCATTGTAGGCATAAAAGTAGTGAAACACGTTATAGTTAGATTGCATTATGTTTATAAATGATACGGTATGATAGTAGTGGTAGTGGTCGTAATAGAAGGAGAATGTTGATTTTATCATCTTCAATAATCATTAATGTAGTAATTCATATTGTGCATATAAAAAATTCAATATACAGTTATTTCTACGTTATATCGATACTTGTATTGGAAATTTCAGGGAATAGACTATTTTTGTTCATTATTGATGGATTAATGGAATGTTAATTACGCCAAGATTTTCAAAATCCCATCGTTATCAACAGAATAAATAGCATAGAAATTAATAATAACGGTTAACGTTCGCGTAAATTCAAATATTTTATGTATACACAACTTTTTTTATAAATAAAGTTCATTTTTATATTGTTACAATTCGATACACTCCATGTTCTATCTAGGTTGATATCGGTATTTACCTAAATAAAATCTCATTTTTTTTATTATTATTTTGTTGTTACTATTGTATACAACAAATACGTTATATAGAGAAGCTTATAAACATACAAATTTATAATGATAGTAATAAAAGATTATAATAAAAAATTGTTATAGTTTTTGAATTTGGGAAATTAATGGATAGTGATCAGATAATTAGTATGCAATGTTAGATTACCGTAATTAAATAACAGTAAAATTTTCGCTAAATTAGATAGTTCTGGTCAATGTTTTATAAAAATTTAATGAATATTCGTCTAATCTAGACATGATCAATTCTCTCACTAAATTTTGAGGCGAGAAAATCAGTCATTTCAAAGACGAAAATCAACACGAATTTTACGGTTCGCTGTTAACGCAGAAAAACTGTATAGTCAACCGAAACCGACTTGCCTTCTTTCTAAATTAAATATTGATGAGATCTAGTAATCTATGAATTTATACAAAGTGTGAGTCATCTGGGATGGCTTTTATAATCGAAAAGAATAAAAAATAGCAACTCAGACAACTAAGGTGGTGTTTAAGTGTGGCACTTAGAGAAGTGATAAAATCACTACACTTATTTTTTAATCACTTATTAGTGAAATGTTTGAAAAAAGTTGTGCTCATCGATTAAACCGTCCAAGGTGGGCAATTTATGAGTTTTCAATCGATTTTTGAGGTAGTTTGCGTTTAAAAGAATATTGCTATTGATTTTTGGTGAATTTTCTTTAATTTGTTTTTGGAATTTATGAATTTTAAAGTATACGTTTTCGTAAGCATTCTATCATCTAAATTATAATTTTTAACATACACTGAATTGTCAAAATTGAAGAAAATCCATAAGTTTTTGAACTAAACTCTTAAATTTTCTAATTCAACTTTGTTCTGTTGGGTTCGATTATAGGGCCAGAATTGTGGCTTTTGTTCAGTTTTCACACCAAAAGTGCGACTTTTTGGCTAATTTGCAATACAGAATCAAAAAAAGCTATTTTAATTTAGTTTCCTAACTAAATTCCAGATAGAGTAAATCTATCATGTAAATCTTTAAATTCTAAATTGTTTTAAAATTTTGCATTAGGGCTAAATGAAATAGTGGAATATTCGAAAAAAGTTTTGTTAAACCGTCCAAGGTGGGGCAAATTATTTATTTTCAATCGATTTTTGAGGTAGTTTTGTTTTAAAAAAATATTACAAAAGACCATTGATTTTTGGCGAAATTTTGCTATTGAATTATCACAAGAAATCCACTTGAAAACTTCTTTGAAATTTTTTAAGAGTTAAATTTATGAATTTTAAAGTACATTTTTTTAAACATTCTATCGTCTAAATTATAATTTTTATTAATTCCAATATTGAATTGTCAAAAAAAAAAATTCTATAAATTTTTAGAGCTAAAGTCTTAAATTTTCTAATTCAACTTTGTTCTGTTGAATTTGAATTACAGGGCCCGAATTGTGCCTTTTTTCAGTTCTCACACCAAAAATGCGACTTTTTGACTAATTTGCTCTACAGAACCAACAAAAAATAAGTCACTTCAGTTTAGTTTCTCAATTCCAGGTAGAGGAAATCTTGAAATTCTAGTCCTCGAAGTACTAAATTGTTTCTAAATTTTGCATTAGTGCCAACTGAAGTAACGAAGACTCCAGGATAGATTATTTCTAAAAACAAAGCAAATTTCTCGTTAAAATCTCGATATTTTGAAATAAGTGTGCCAAAAGTGTATTTTTCAAAATTTTGATCTTTACAATCTAGAATTGTAAGACTGGTAGTATAACCACCCCAAATTCGAGACAGAACGAAAGCAGCCGAGGTGGTGAGGAAAACCCCCGAGGAGAACAAAGGAAATATAGAAGATAATGGCGTTAGAAGATGGACGACAGTTTATAGAATCTTGGTTAATCATTTATAAAATTAGACTAGTGAATTGAAATAAATCTTACAAAATGATCAAATACTTTTGAAATTAGGCAAAATTTATCAAAATAGTTTAATTTTTCTAAAAATAAAGGCAAATTTTAAAAATTTTGATTATAAACAAACGTAATATTTTCAAAATTAAGCAAAACATTTCAAAATATTGCAATTTTGCACTAATAGTGCTACTTTGTTCCAAATTTAGATTATAACCATTTAAAATATTTGAATATTTTGAAAATAAAACAATTTTTTTCACTAAAATCTTGGAATTTTGGACCAACTCTGTCGGTTTTTCCAAAATTTCCGCTAGAATCAAACCAAAACTCAAAACCTTAAAATTCTTAAACAAGAGCGCTTTTTTTCGAATTCTGTCTATGCGAGGTATAAAAAATGTTTACCTTACACATACCCTCACGTATCTTAATTTTCAACACAATGAGTGTCAAGTTGGTTTTGTTCGAGTATAGGCGGTCGTGACTGGTGTTAATATTCGCGCACAATTCTTTAAACTTAAACACACGTCAACACGATTAAGTACGTTTTACTGTACATTAATTCATTTGCAAATAGTTTTTATAACAATAGGATACGGCACATTGCATTTTAACAGTTTAATGTTGTAGCATCCGCTTATAATGAGATAGTTCGTTGTAGATAGAATTGTTAAATTTAATTGTTCAACAACAATAATAGAGGAAAAATAGCGAAAAAGGTTATTTTCTTACATTAAACGACAATCTCAGTAATTCTCGCAATAAATAGAAGAAAAGGAAAGTAACAACAACATATTTTGCATAAAGTTTTTTGTTTTGTATACAATGAAATCTAGGTAAAGATGATGATAGTTTTAGTGTTAACATTTTCTCTATGTGTATACAACAAATGAAACGTGCGTTAGACTCTCGTGACTTTTGATAAACAACATTTCACACGACCCTTCTCAACATATCAATTACATTGTACATTCTTTAAAATGCATACTAATGGAAATCTAGACTACATCAATTGCATTTAGAAAAAAATAACGATTCTAACATTAATGCTGGTTGTAATTAAATGATAAATTCCCAATATTGAAATTCTTGGATAATTAATTGAATTGTTCGTCTTGTACGACTGGTTAATTTTTCATTCTTTCATCAGTATACAACGTTTCAATAAGAAAATCGATTGATTATCGCGTTATTTATTAATATTCCATCATTTTCCTGTTAACTATCCTTAGTTGATGTTATTAAGAATGTAGTGTAGTAAATCTAGGATAATATTGATTAGAAATAAGAAAACGACGGCAATAATAGAGATTATTGGAGAGATGTCAAGAGAAAGACGATGATTGCAAATTACCATTATTGTTGGTAGAGTTAATTGATAGTTCTCTAAAGAATACGAATACGGGCTTGATTTCAATCAAACAACATTAATATCCATTCCACTATTACAACAAACAATAAAAAATATCTAGTATGGTATAAGACCCATTTGCACCAAGATAAATTATAAATTCATTCGAGTATAAGTGTGAGAGTGTGTACATTTTCTATTCTATTCTATTATATTGAAGCAAAAAAGAAGAATCTTGCATAATTCCATCGTCTGGCTTGAATAGAATTACCTACCCACATAGCGTAAATGAATGTCATTGGATCCGATAATCCTGCAATATTACGTGAATCATGAGATGCATTTTTGCATCAATTTAGTTGTGATGTAAGCGAATTTTGCTACAGTTTTCACTTTCATTGACCAGATCAAAATCATGACGATTCTCTATTTCAAACACGCTGTCAGTTTTTGTTACAAACTGGAAGCTAAGCAAATTTTATTGGTGGAAATTGGAAAGTTTCCGGCCCAAGATTCACCCATTTCGATAAAGTTTAAAGTTGTTGACTGCAAGTTTGTACATATTTTTTTGAATCTAAATTGTCTGATTAATTAGACGGAGGAAGAATAAACAAAAATCGAGTGAATGTTCGAATTAAAAACACGACTTTCTATAAATTTGTTATGCGTGCATACTACAACATGTCGTTTGGTCGAGAAAACTAATCTTTCTTGGATTTTGATGGATTACTCTACATTCGAGATTTAAAGATTAACGTTCTCTACCGCTTATTAAAGTAAACTCAATATAGAATTAATTACATTTTATCATCTTGTTTTACTTGAAAGCTACTGTTGGTTTAATAAACTCGCTGTTTTGAAAAAAGAATACAATCGATTTTGCAATTCAATTAAAAAATTCTATAAATTCTTAATTATCCTCTAGAGCTTTTAATATTAATCTAAACGTCTTCATTTTACAGAACCGGATATAAATCACCTCACAAGTTTTTTATCTTGCTTATACAGAGGTACTGAACTAAAAGTATAGTTTACTTCGGAAGTTCTAAAGATTTTTAAAAAATATTTCAAGATTTTATGCGGAGCTATCTGAAGATCATTTTGGCCAAAGTAGGATCCTCTACAACGTCTGGAACTAAGTGATATCGAATCTTATTCAAGATCGAGCGTGAAACTTTAAAATGCAGCAATCCTTCGCCTCCCTGGTCGTTTATAGTAGTTTAGAATCAATTAAATCGTCATTTTGTTCCTTTTATTGAAATTAGTGATCTTGCAAGGGATGCTAAGAAATTTAGAGAGCGACACTTGAAAGAAAACAATCCTAGGTCAATTTACATATATGGCCAAAATTTCGATGTTGTCGAAAAGAGGTTTAAATTTTGATGAAATGATCTTCAAAGGCTACTCCATAAATCTGTAAAGTATTTTTTTAATTGCTCATGAAATAACAGGATTTTTCCCATAAACTATAAACTCGCAGTTCAGCGCCTCTGTATTAGCTAGAAATACATTTTATCACCAACACATTTCCCATTAGAGAATAGTTAAAAAGAATAGAACAAATTAGATAAACTATGTATGTGTTCTATTTTCGTAAGTCAAACGAATTAATTAACTTACATTAATGAGCTACAATTTAAACTTTTAACATTGGCTATAAAACTAGGAGAACTAATCTGATTGCTATAATTTCTTGTTTGGTTTAGCATAAAATAATCGGCAAGTCGACATTCCTCAGTACTAATTTGGTTATTTGAAAAATTGGTGAATTAGAATTTTTTAGTCTAAATTGATATTCGATATTTGAAAGTGACTAATTTTTTAAGGGAAAATTGTATACTTATGTAAATTAATTACATAGTCGACAATTTGTATTCTCTATCAGATAGGTGTGTATTACATGAGAAAATTGAATATGATTTACAATAAAACAACAGAATAACACTATCTCTCAGTTGTTCCCAGTCAATGAGAATTTTTTTTAATTATTAATTAATTACATAATGCCAGAGTTTAAATACAAAAGTGTTGAACTGAAACTAGAGAGTTTATAGGAAGTCGTATTATTTGACGAGTGATTTAAAAAATATTCTAAAAACTGCTAGAAATCATTAAGACAAAATCTGAGTTCGTATCTCAATGGGAAGTTGGTCAAAAAACTTTAGATAAAATACAGAAAATTTTGGGAGCATCCTTAAGTCATTCTAAGACCTCTTAAGGGGAAACCGCCAAAAACATGCACTTTTTGACCTACTCAGTAAGCTTCGAGCCCCAAATTTTACCAAAATAACTTCCAAGTTATTTGCTTATAAATATTTGAAATTTCTCGTCAAACAATAGGACTTCCTATAGGAACGGCTTCTAGGAAAGTCTAAATGGAACAAATACAAGAATGAGTAGCTTCAAGCCAGCCTTTGAGTTGAAGTATAAGGAGGTATCTCTTGTGCGATGAAGAATACATTAAAACTGTGATTTTAAATGCACAAACTATGAGTTCGATAATTATTTAAAGATTTGTTGGATTAAATGGATCTTTCACTAATTTCCTGATTTCAAAGCAAAATTGACCTATTTTTGGTTGGATTTCTCCAGAATCTACCCGACTTTTCTAGAAAATCACCCAATTAAGTCGATAATTTAGCATATACAACAATAGTTGATAATTTATATTATAAACAAGAAGATAATAATTAATTAGACAATACATGCATTCATGTAGGAAATAATTAAATATTATTTTTAAAGTATTCATCAACTGATAATAACATAAAATTGCAGTTTTTCTAAATAAAATAATAGCCGAGTGACAAATGTAATTGGGGATTTATCGAAAATTACTTAATCATAGGACAATTCTTTATGTCTAAATGGGATATTTTCCGAACAATTCCTTGTTATTGCCCAAGAAAATTTCCATATATTTCAAATACAAACAACCAAAATTAAGTCTATTATTCTTTTTTAAATGAAAGTTCAATCACTTCATGACTGTTAAGGTTAAGATGAATTTTAACCTTTTTTGTTAATAAGTAAGGAAGATAGGTGAAAGCAGATCCATCAATAATGTGTACTTTGGATACGTACAATCATCATTATTGAATTTTCTTCGAACATTTTCTGATAATTAACAATACGGGAAAATGAAATAAAAAAGAAATTTTTATAAATAACCGTTCGTACTTCAATCAATTATAGAAACACTCCTCTGACGATCCCAGAACATTCAATTTCGTAAACAATAATTGGGCAATAATAATAATCGATCAACAATACAAATAAAACAATAAGTAATTTTAACAAATTGAAACCTTGACAAGTTTTGATGGTTGAAAGTCAAGACCACAACATGTCATCTTTTATAACATTACTGAAACTACACGAAGCATGACGATTTTTGTTGTTGGCTTGTTTTATTTTACTTTTACCAAAATGCGACTTTTCTAAGTAGTTTAGAAAATTCTACAGAGAGAACCTTGACCGGATTCAGGATGGTAAAAACGCCACTTTCCGGACGATTAAAGAACCAAATGTCAACGACTCCACAACTAAATTGTTTCCCGCCTATAATAAAACGATTAGAAATAATTGTCTTTACAGAATTTCTGCAATTACATCAATTTAAGATAAAGAAAGAGAGAGAGAGAGAGAGAGTAAGTGGACGATTACTTTCATCCGTTTCCCTGAAACGACTTCACCGCAATTGAAATATTTCAGTCGATTATTTTACTTTCAAAAACCAGCTATATGCTTAGAATTAAATTTTTTTGATTTCTATTGATTGTCGACAACACCTATGCATTTTTACACACGCAAGTGCGTGGAAATGAATGTGGAATGCAAGACAAAAGGACACACATGTACGTGACAACTTCTAAGAATAGCGGTTTTGAAAAAATCAAGTTAAACGATCAAGAGAATATGGGAATTAACAAATATTCCATTTTGCAATAAACAGTACATCAATTTCTAAACGAACAAAGATCAGGATTATTAGCAGTGGAAGATAAAACGATCTTTGTGTTTGTTAATAAAATCTAACTGTAACTCCACTCTAACTCTAGATATTCACAAGCAAAGGTCACAGATAATCGATTATCAAGACAACTACTAATGTCAGATTTCCTCCAGGTAGCCCAATTGGGTTAATCATCATATCAATTCAGTAAAACTGATCCTAGTTTCGTTAGTTTTCAACTTTAAAGAGGAAAACTAAACAACTTTCATAAAATAAATTGGATAAATTTGTCAAGTTTCAAATGACATTTGAATTTTTCATAGAAACTAAACCGATTAGTGTTCTAGTTCTTGGTTAATTTCAACAGTCCAACTGTAACCCTAATTGGAGATTATTTCATTTTTTATTGTTGTTATTGTTGTGGTTACGTATGTACGTTTGTATATTAGAGCCGGTTCCGGTGTTATTTTCAAAACGTCCACTACAGAGGTTCATGGACTCAAATATAAATAAATTCTATGTGGTATTTAACTATATTTTCAAACGTACAATGATCTTTCTTCATTCGCTCATTGACATTGTCAGCTCAACAACAAACAATAGACTGTGGTCATTTGTGATTTTTTACACAATTACCCTTAATACAATCAGTAACATAAAAAAATACCAACAATAAGTAGACAAGATTGATAAATTTCATTAGTATTACGAAACAGGAACTGTTCTGTTTTAGCTAGTTGAAATTGCAGACCAACGATAAAACGATTTTATATATCCAGTAATCAAGAGAGCATAAGAAATGGAATTAACTTTACCATAATATAACAACAGATGGTACGATATTCCGATTAAAAAACCGTAAATGCACCAACTCCACTAAATTGGAATAAATAAAACTGTATCTAATGTATTCCAACTCGATAAAGCAGTAGCGTAACTGTTATTAGTAAGCTATCTATGTAAAACTAACCATTAAGTGCATTCATCTCAATTTAAGCCATTTGTTCGATAATCTAGAAAACCTTTCTCGACGCGATTTATTGAACTCCGATTCGTTGATAGATCTTCCGTTAGGGAGCTAAATTAGAGCCTTCATATGGCGATTCATTCGTGAAATATCGGAAGCATCTGGAAATCATTTGGGAGTTGCTCAAAAAATGAGTTATCAGTTCGTCCTCAAAATGCGTGCGTGTTTTGGCCAAATTTTTGATGGGCTACAAGGCTCAAATTTTGCTAAAATGATCTCAAAGAACCCACCTATAGATTCTTAAAGTATTATTAAAAATAATCCCAAAGGGTCAGCTTGGATTGAAGATGAAGACTTCAGGTTGTTCTAAATTTTGCTTCGTTATTCAAAATGGTAAGAAGTTGTGATGCATTAACATCGTTCATTAAAATCGCCTTTAAATTATTCTCCTTTACGTTTTCCCAAATTTCGGAAAACTATCGAAGCTATCAAACAATCTTGGAGATTTGGAAAGTACTTTAAATTTATTATGCCTGTTATTATTATTGTTTTGTGTGAGGTCCTTTCATTCGCTCACACGCAAGCTGTGGTGCTTCCCCCACCGTACCTCAGCCTCAAAGGCCTTTTGTACACTCGCCAACTCACCTAATTTGGGTTAACTGTCTTCCCTCAGCAGTCGTGCATTTTTAATGAAATCCAAGATGCTACTTAAGGGAGTATTCCTAATTTCTCCTAGATGCCATTTTCTGAGATCCTCTAAGACCTCACAGTGGCATAAGATGTGAAGGTCCTTTACAACCCCAATATTATTGAGGTGCTTCCTCAGAGCACAGTGCCCAATAAACAGTCCCGTGATCTACCTTAAATGTCTCCTGTTCAATTCCAGGAGCTCCTTAGTTCTTCTTCGGTTTGGAAATCCTAGAAATGTCTTTGAAAGCACAATCCTTGGTAGTTCCTAGCAATAAAGTTGATGTTTCTTCTAATTCATTCCTTATAGCCCCACCTAGCGTCCGCATGCGCGATGCCACAGTGGGTCCGGGTCGAATAAGAGCCGTTCTGGCTGCAAAAACATGCAGAGAACATGCTTCAAGATTTCTCAATAACTGAGAAGTTAATCGAAATTTTTGGATACGAACAATTTCGTTAGATGCAATATTTCCAAAAACAAGTGAATGATTATTGAAAATTGGTATTTTTAGCACGCCAAATTGAAGAATATGCAGTGCAAATCCTTAACAATGCGTTTTTAATTTCAGCAGAAGAAAAACTTAGCTATAGATTCAATGCAAAATTTTTAAGTAATATTTCTTTGTCTTGGTGTTACAATGTGGATAGTATTGAATGAAGTCATCTCAAGATTATTAAAAGAGATCTTGAAGAATTCCCATTTAGACGAAGCTGGAGCGATGCTATCGAACTATCGACATTCCATCTTCTATAAGTAATAATATTCAATAAAATCTCAAGCCTCTCCTGAGATCGAACATTACACAAAGAATCACTGGAGTGAAAAAAAGAAGATAAAGAAGTGGCAGTAGAAGAAAGCAATCAGGAAAATATTCAATTGATCTTATCGAAAAGAACTGTATAACTATAAAATTATTATTGCCTTTTGACAATATTCTAAATAGTCATTTGCTACCTTTCAAGTCCTCTAAACAATAGGCTAATGATGAATTAGTGTCAAGTCACGCCACTGGTTAATTCTCTTTTACAATAACGTTGTTAGTGTTGCTTTTTTCCGTTGTATCGTGTAAACAAACACATGTCGAATGTAAATTTTCCATTACAAATTGCAAATTAAGGAAAACGTTCCATCTGTAAATAGAACAACTTGAAATTGTCGTAAATTATAATTAAACGACTTTAATTATCTTACATTTGCTTTTTCTTTAATAACCATAAGAATATTGGGGAAATTTATCTTTTCCTATAACATTTTTCTCTCTCACCTATCACTAACAATCAGTCAATAAGTTTTTACTTTAATTGTAACCTAGATTTTCGTTGTTTTTCTCGTTATGGTTTCCTTTAATTTCTGTAATCTACATATTTATAAATCAAAAAGGAAATCCAAAGAATGTTCACAATTTTATCGAGTTATAACTGTTACTAGAAAGACAAACATGAATTCCATTCGATCTGTAAATTAGAAGATTTGTGGGAAAATTGTAAATGGAAAATCAGCCTAGATATGCGATTTCCATCTGGATCTTTCCAAAACTTTCTCGCTTAGCAACAATAACAATACATCTCTTATCGATTTGATTCAATGCAACCACGTATAAAGCCTTGAAATTGTGTTATAAAATCGAATTTTAAAAGTAATTGTTTTGCAACATATACAATAATTAGATACGTTTTTTTATCGATTAAACAATCAATAATTGATTTTTTCCCAATTATGATTCATTACGATTTCCACATATTTTCTTATTGTAAAAATTCGAATGTAGATCGAATTATTTAAATATGATCAAAGCAAATCGTTGACCTTTTGGCGGTCGTCAGGCTTCAATGTTCGAACAGAAGTCGAGTTTCTGACGCCGCTCAAACAGAAAGTGTCGACAAATTCTGATCAATATTTAATACATTTCTAGCCTGTTTATGTAAACACGCGGATCTTGTTTTAAATTATATTTAATATTAATAAAACCGTGTATTCTTTTACATAAATGCATCTTGATAAATATTGTATAAGAAGAAATTGACTGAGATCAAATATAAAAGAAAAAGTCCGATAGTATATGCATTGAGGATGGAGAAAATTGATTAAACACGACTTAAATGTAGGCATATATTGAATATTTTATTTTAAAATACAATGGACATATGGGACATTGTAAGATAAATGTGCCATAGGCGAGTACACTATCTGAATTTATGAAGGAAAAGTTTAAACTGATATTAAGGCCACTGCATTATTGTTGATAATTTCGAAATTTACAAGTTGATGGTAAGTTTTTTTTTGATAATCTTTCCACTTTGTATTGTCTTGAACGTACATAGGACTAGTATGGTTTTGTATCAAAGAAGTTCCACTTGAAAGGAATCACCATTCATCTGACATAGTTAAGTGTTGAGCTGGAGTGATATCAATTGCTATAAAACCCGATAAGTGGTACTCATTGAAAATTAGATCCAAGAACATTGAGAATCCGTCTATTTCGTTTTTCTCCTCTTAACTTCTAGAATGCAATTTCTACCTTTCTATTTTCAATTGCTAGAATGTGAAATAAACGAATCCTTCCACGAGAATTTTTCGGTAGAACTACTCCCAGAGTAGTAGAATGTGAGCATTTTGGAGATAGGCCTCTTTAATGTAATCTTTTATCTTCTGGAAACCTATTCTAAAAATGTTTACAATCGAAACACAATGAAGCTCGCAGGATTGACGTCGTTAATCAACATTCAAAAAAGAATCTAATGGGTATTCCCAATCTTCTAAGAAACAGCCAAGTATGCTCCATTGGACCATAAATCATATGGAAAAATACGGCTTTATGACAATGTAATGCAATTCAGATCCAAATGAAATCAAGAAGACAAGCATGATTATTTTCTACTGAAAACGCCAATAGATTAATTTTAAGTTCTATAGAATTCGTTAAAATAAATGACCACTATTTTTTAGAATTATTCCCGGTGATTTAAAGTTCGAAAACCTAGCATTTAAAACAAACAACCCTAATATTTCCTGTTTATAATAGAATTAGTTCGGAATCCGTTCATGTTTTATTCGAAATTCTGTATGTTATTGTTCTTGATGCAACAATTTATCATTACTCTTGTTTGACATTAGAATTGTTATTATTATAAATCAATTTTGTAGAATTCACTAAATATTCAATAATAGATGTCCGTAATACGTGACCTGGCACCATCCAATTATCCAAACCGAATAAAAATTGGAAAATATACGATAACCACAACAATAGAATTGTTTAGGTGAAATTAGTTTTTTTAACAAAACGAGAAAACGGCAAATTTTCGTATAATTATAGTTCTTACGAATTGGCGTGACTTTAATTTATAAAGATGCACAATTAGGCTATTATTACCGCTTTTGAAAGCAACATTTGAACGATTACCAGAAACAATTAATATTTTTAGACAGAATAATAGGCAATTTTTGAACTAGATGTTTAGTGGAAATTCTGGAAATAAAACCGATTGTTGCAATCGACCGTGCAGCGCTTTGTACACGTGTACAAATCGCCGATGGATGAAGCTTTAGAGCTTTCGTTTGTTACATTGTATTAAGTGCACAGTCAATGAACCCCTCTGTTACAGTAGCATTAACATTAATGTTCTTATTATTTGGCACACTTCCGAAACTGGTAAATTCGTGCATTATAAACGATGAAAATCCGATATTTCGTAAACGACTTGGACGATTGATTAATATCCTGTAATGATCATGAAAACCTTACAGTATTTTCATGAAAAACAATAGTGGAAACCTTTAACAAGAACAGAAATTCGAAACTTGGTTATGGTAGAACGAACACGGACAGACTATAAAAGCAACAACTTTGCCCTGAAGCCGACTAGTCAGCTGTTGGCTGTTGTGGCGTAAACTAGTGCTCCAAACTACGCTTGCAATTTTAACGAGTGCCGATTCGATTCTGCCCGAAATTTGTGTGATTTTCGACAAATAATACAAGAAAAAAATGGCAACTTACGCTGCTTACAGACACATTGAACTCGACAAAGTTGGCTGCAGTAAAAAACGGTAAGTATCCAATCGGGTTGATGAGATTGCAGGAAATCCCCCTGCAACGGTCTAATTTCCCCAACAACCACCCGATTATAGGGGTGGAATTCTATTTATCAATTATTTACCAATATAACTTTCCATAGATTAGAATGGAAAAATTGACAGGAAATTATCAAGCGCAATTTTTTAAACAAATACCTCTTTTTGTCACAGATTTTATTGTAATAGCTGTTGTAAAAAGCCAGTTGTGAATAAAAAATCAATAATTTCTCAAACATTTTAAAAATATTTAGCTATGCATGAATAAATTCCGACAATGAACTTGAACAAAGTCAAGTTTAAATTGAGAAACACGTTGGAAATTTTATTTTACATATTTTTATCGACGATAAGTGAATTATCTGAAATTCCGGTGATAGTCCAGTTTCCGGTCGGTTCTCTAAAGAAACCATAGTTATCGTCGAATGACACAACTCGAAAAAATTTCAATAGGCCCCAGTGTTTTTTGATTGAACGTTGACAGGTGACGGGTTCACAGTTTTTTGTTCAAGCAGATGTTTAGCCTCCATTGAAGCGCTCGTTAAAAAAATTCGAATAGAACGACAGTTTAATTCGATCATTCTAAGGCCTCTGGAACAATACCGAATTAGAGATTTTGGTGGGCAATCGAATCACCATTCTGAAATGTCGATAATTAAAGTTTAACTAACGGCAATAGAGGAAAAAGTTTTACGCTCTAGAAGCAAATTGAGCCAAATTCATCCGTTATTCGAATTAATTATTTTATAGAAATCCGTAACTCTTGTTGATTTATGAGAGATACACCCAGAATCGAGCACCTTTTCGTGATAAACGCTAAAAGAAACGATCGCATTCTGTGTTCGATTTAGGAAAAGAATCTGTAATGGTATATGGGACATTGTAGACTTGTAATTATGTTCGGAATTTACAGCATTTTCTAATTGGTATTGGAAATCTTCTTCATTTCCTCGATTTATCTCCGTTATAGCCAGACTTGCCAACTTTATAAATACGGTTAGAAGAAACTTGAAAGAAATGTTCGGATAGAAAGTCGAATTTTAAAGAATTTTTTGCTCCCCCTTTGATTATAAGCAGCTTTTCGTGACTGATGTCGCGATAAATTTCGTTAGAAATCAAATTTTTCGATTTTTAGTTTCCTCAAAGAAAGGAACGAATTAACAGTGAAAGGCGCTAATGATTGACTGTCAAATTTTTCGACTTATTTTCAACAGTCACTTTTGATCGTCAACACAAAAAGGAATAAATTAACGGAATAGAACGGAAAATAAGTCGAGAGCGTTTTATCAGCGATTTTCGTGACTGATTCTACTAAATTTGTTTCAATTTCTAGATTTGAAACGATTCGTTTTGGGTTTTATTTTTATTGAAATTTTCCTAATCCAATTTGAAAGTAAAATCGGCTTAAACGAGTCGAATTACTTCTGTTTTTTGGGTTAGTTTCTAAATAAATTTATCGACGGTTTCTATAAAAAAACGTGAGAATCCTGTCATAGTTTATCAAATTGTTTTGATTTTATCGAAAGTTAATTTATTCTCGATTAGAGTTTAACCATCCAAATTCTTGTAATTCTGGATTGATTAATTAATTGTCCACTATTTACATAAAATGATCGCGAGTTGGGAAAGTTCATCGACCATTTTCTAGAAAATCAACACTATATTTAATTAAATCTGATCATTAGACAGTTAATTAGCCATAAAACAATGTAGAAAAACAATTCTCCAATCATTCCAGTGTGTCCTCAAGGATTTATCGGTCCTATAGCGGTACGATTCGTTTTTCTTGGAAGCAGTGGTTTGTTTGCCGATAAATCCATCCCGGAAGTGTTGTGTTTTACGGTCGATACAGGAAAAATATAAATCCGTTTGGAATTCGACGAAAAAACCGACATAAGAAAATATAAATTGCAAATTTCACGTTGTTCTTACTTCTTTCTTCATGGCCTCAAAAACCTCTGTTCTTATCTGGACCTATTCATCAAGCTCGATTTGAATAACGATTCGGTTTTAACTGGGCCAGAACAGTGGCGCGACGTCTTCGCCCCCTTTTCGTTACCGTTTTATTTATTTATTTTTAATGCAATTGTATTTCTAGTCTTCAAAATTTATTTGTAAATATTGATATTATTAGATGTTCCACAGACAAGCAGACTTTAGGGGGTAAACATTAGTTTTGTAAATAGGGGAGAATAGGATTGCGTGTATATTTTAGTTCAGGTCAAACACCCCAGTCTTGATCAGTGTCGTCCGTTGCTATGCTGTTATAAACGTGACGACGGTAGAACGGGGGTGGAGTAATGTTACAAATCCATACAAATTCGATCGATGTTTTTTCCAAGTAGTTGGGAATTCTTCCGGATGCACTTCCGGTTAAGTTGGAAATATTCCGATTTTCTAGAATCTATTCGATTTAAATTGCTTTTTGATTATAGGGGAAGTCTTTTGTTTTAACACAACAACGATTATCTACAGTTAATTACAAGAAACACCACAGTTCCTGGCTACTTTACGATTTGATTTAATTAGAAATTTTTGTAGTTTTTTCAATTAATTCTGGAATCGTAACAATAACAAAACCATGGAAAAATGTTGAAGATTTAAATTTTAATTGCATCGAAAGTAGGGCTTGTTGAAATATTTGACACTTGACAGACCAATTACCGACCACTAACTGCTACTTAACTTGTTCTTTTGATTCATAAAAATACTTTAAAGCTTACGTAAGTCCGTTTTAAACCATTATAAGAATCGCACGAATTTAATTAAGCTATTAATTTAACGTTAATTCTAATAAATCGCTGAAATGTACTCTGATACGGCAATAATCTTAAGATCGCGTGAACCTCTACAGATATGTGCATTCTTACAAAATTGATACCTTTATAGAACACGATAGAGATTGATTATGATGACGCGATAATAAAGAGATAGAGCTACTTCTATTGACCTCTAACTAGCGAGTCTTAATTTTCAAACCAAAATATCCGGCAATTTTTCGATGGAAAAACAAAACTCCTGGTTGAAATGAGGGATGTTTGTTGCCATGAATAGAATTGCTACTGTGGTAAATTTTCTTGGCACGTGCGGCCAATCTTTACATTTTGCACGTGACTCCTTTGACAAGCAAAGCAATATCAAAAGTGTCTGAGTAGCCTCGTTTTGAACGTGCATGTAGAAGAATTCCGATAGATTTTCTCAACCATTTGTGCGATATCATCTGCGCTAATCTTTAATTAAAAAACACTACGTCCGTTGTTGGGCGTACGGGAAGCCATAATTTATTCTTAAAAATAACAAGCTAATTAACTGAGGTAAATTTGCAGCGATTTACATAAAAAAAACTCCCAATACGAGTGTTCCGAATTTGGTAAACGTTCATTAGTGTTAATTCTTCGCTTGTAGAAAAACGGCCAATTTTGGAGGTATATTCAAATGAAGGCAAATCAATAACATGAGAAATTCATTTTTAGAATTGTTAAATTTATATACCGATTTCTGTAACGTACGAATAAATTTATCGTAGTTTTGCGTGTTTTATTTCATTACAATTACAATCTTGACATTGCCACAATATCGCAAATTTCTTCAGCATAACGAACAAAATTAAGATTACATTTGAATTTCTTATCTTCGGTTGTATGTACGTGTAATATAAATAAACGTCGGCTAAAAATAGCGTATTAGGTATTTCTGCATAAAGCGACTTATACCGCCCTGAATCAAAAATAAAACCAGAAGATAGTTGTATTAAAATGTCCAATTTATAGTGTCCTTGACTGTTGGAACTGCATTGTAAAATTAGTCTAAAACTTGTCCTAGTCTCATAAATATTCATTAATTTTTTTTGTTTCTGATTTCTCTACACTTTCTTGACCTAACTTTACATTCCACCATGCCGTTATATAAATCTTGTCAAAAACGAAAAATTTTCCACACTTATACAAATCGGCTACATCTCCAACTTGCTAGTATTTTTCTACTTTTTCTTCAATCAAGTTTTATGGCCAGTAGTCGATCATTAATTGTACCTTGTGCCGTTTTAACGGAATTTCTAATAGTGTACATGCGGTATACACACTTCTATTTCCATTTTTCTACTGGTTTTGAAGCATATTCGTTCGTGCAGCTAACGTTTCTGGTTTGAAGTCAACGTTATTTAATCGTTGACAGTATGTGTGAATTTGTCGAAAGAGAAAATCAACAAATTGATGAACAATTTATCGGCTCATTAAACAACATGCGTAATTAAGCTTGCAGAACCTCAGGCTCAAATCTTGCACTAGAGAAATTCCTTAAATTTGTAAAATTGGAGCTATTTGAACGATTTCTTTAATTTTCGCTTTATCGTGCACTTAACAAAATCAACTTTGTTTTAAAGAAGAGTTTAAGATTTTAGGCTGAGACTATCGCAAAATAAAAGAATTCAATTAAACTGGAGACATTAATTGGCAATTATAGTCTTGGCGTGTAGGTTTTTATTGTAGACGCCTCTCGAAAAGTACAATTAAAGTTTAATAAAAATAGGGAAAATAATATGGAAAAGGAAATTGCCTTTTAAGAGAACTTCCTTTATCAATTTCATCCAATTATGACTGTAGCATAGTAATTATATTTCATAATTTGTGACCTCATTAAATATTATGGGTTGTTGGGTGCCTAGTTTAAACTGAACACTCATTTGGTATTTCTCTACTTTTGTAAAGTTTTAAAAGATTAAAGGTGATTTGGAAAAAACAAAATAGTTTAGAGATAGGTCCTGGGTGAGTAATTCGAAAATTATTTTGAAAATCTGTAGGGTCCTCAGAGAATATTTTGGCTAAAGTTGGGCGCCACAGCTCAGGCAAGTCGGTCAAAAAACGCATCTTTGGACAATGCCACGATTTTCACCAATCAACCAAACACAAGACAATTAAGAATTCTTCAAATACTTTTTGGAAAGCTCGTCAACTTATTAATTTCACAATAATTAGTGTTAATTTCTTATTAATGGTCAAATTAAAGTCAAATGTCAACAGCCTCGGCGTATTAATTATTTAACCATTAGTCAAAACTGGATAAAATAATGAAGATTGTCTTATGTTGTCCCAATTAAAATTTATTATGTGCGATTAAATCCACCCACTAACAATTCATAAAATGTACAATATGTTAAAATATAAATTGCATTTATAAAATGAATTATATACCAACAATAACATATTAATCAGTTGGGTAAATTTATAAAAGATAAGTGGGTAGGTTGTTATCGATGGCTTTACATAGCCTTGAATTGTAAAATAAAAAACCAATAAAAATTGAAATTGCAAATTGTTTATACTCCTCCTTATATTCGATAGCCATCTACCTTGTTGATTAATAAATGTTGAAGAATTAAAAAAAATTGTAAAAGACGAGATTACAGAGAAATAGATACAACTCGGGTCGTTATACTTAATTAACTTTTCAATCGATTTAAATAGAATTATTGTAACAATGACCGATTACAGCCGTTAAAGTGCAATTATGAAAGTTACGATTATTAAAAGAGATACGATTACTTACATCTAAATACTTGTACAGTTACCATTTTAATAAGCTTAAAGAAAGACGATACAACATTATGATTATTATAATTTTCCAATGGTAGAACTTTATAATCATCTATGATGGTTACTAAGTCTTTATAGAACCAGATGTTTCATTATCTTAAACATAATTTACTATTTCTTTTTAATTTCTCAATCTAATTAATAAAGGTGATTCAACTCCAACGGAATCTTAAACGAGAACATTTGGACGTAATGCAACAAAGATGCTAGAAAATTTATAGAAACTCCTTTGAATATTTTGACCCTTTGGGTTAACAACAGCAATAAAAACTGACATAATAAGATTAATTCAGTTGTTTTTATGGTATAATCTAACTAGATTTGATGATTATACAACAAGAGATTAAGTAAAGTTACATTTCCATTTTTCTAAAGTAGATTTCCACTCGAAAGCCTTGTGAAATTATCGTGAGATCATTTCCAAAGTAACTCAACGGCACTAATTGCAGATTTTCTATAATTCTAGTAGTGTAAAGAAAAAACTGTACTCTAGTTACAATTAAATCGTGAAAAACTTGAGATACTTGTGGAGTTGTTCATCCAACCGTTTTACATTAGATTGTAATTATAGTTGTTTTGATACAAAACGAGTTGGTTTCGAAATTTAACATTTCGTCACTGGATAGAACATTTTGTAAATTACTTCTACAACTTCTTCGTCTTCTTCATTATCCTTGAGAAGAAAATTGTGGTGTTATTGTCACGTATGCTCTATGCACGACTGCTCATTTGAATCACCTACAGTCTAGCTGCGATTCAAGTTGTTTCCTTTTAAACCAAAGAATTGAATTGAACTAATAACAATAATAGTTGTTTATTTATAGAAAACAAAACAGTTCAGACACACATTTTATTCTATTGGAAAAATATATAACGGTCAATTCGTAATCGTTGATTTGAATCTTAATTATGACCGTTTGGCACGTGATCAGTTATAATATTTTTGTTGTTGTTATATTGGTGTTTTCGAAACGCCGACAGGAAACTAAATACCGATATCCTCCTTATTTTCCTGGACCGCCGACGCATATCATTGTACGCCCAACCCAACATGATACGGTAAATGGGTTTTGTTTTGAAAAATCGTCGGACAGGGATGACCAGTTTCTAACATAATAGAATGTCTCTAGATTTGAATCAGTGGATTTTGTCGTCATTAAGAACGATGAATCATGATTGAGGATGATTTTATCATCAAATTATCCAACCGACAAGCTCTCAAGTTGCCAAATTTATATTGCATTTTGATGCCACTAATTCGTAGAATTTTGATTTTTCTTTGAAATAGCAATCTAGATTCGCTTTGTAGCCTCATATTTTCTTGCAAAATGGTTTTGGTGCGGCCTTTGTGTTGTTTCCCGTCAAGTTTAGAGCATTTTGGCCGATTATAGTTGTAGCCAAAAAGCTTCCTAGTCCAAGGCTGACCTGGTTTCCTAATTCTAGCCATTATCTACTTTCCAAATTCACATATTAAAGCTTAAATCATTAAGAATCCCTACATTAAAAATCACTTTTGTTCTATATTTGCTAATAATAGATTGGTTGAATAAAATTCAAAACTATACCGGGTGGATCATGGAAATCATACTATTTGTTGAGTGGTTCTAAAATATTTCACAGCTCTATAAAAGATTATTTTAGCGAAATTTGAATTCCGTAGCTCATTTGGAAGTTTGCAAAAGATTTCTCTTTATTTTCTTTTGGGGTAGAGGTAGTTGTTATGACTTTTTCTGGAATGTTTGGGGAATAACGAAAATTAGTGAGTCATTACCCAAAAAAGCACTTTTTGACCAAATTCCTGATAAGCTTAAAATATTGTTCGATTTTCTAGCGAAATAATAGTAATATAGCCTAATATATGCATTTTTTAAATCGACTCTCTTAGGCTACGTTATTGTAAATATAGAGAAAGTCCATTTTGAAAATAAAACCAAATTCACCACAATTCACCGAATAATTTACAACAAAGGAAAAAGTGAAGCATGAAAACGACTAAGAGTAAAAGTAAGCATTTCTAAAGATAATAATTTTCTACGGCATTGATGTTTTTACCTTTTTGCATTACCATTGTTATGCGAATAGCATACAATTATTGTGTCTAGCAGGATTAAAGAAATTACCGACCAATATAACTCTGTTGAATATTCATGAGGCTTTGCAAAAAAAAAGATAATAAGCAAAGAAAACGAAATTCTATCGTAGAACCAATTTGGACAGTCCTGTCTTTATTAATGCAACTGAATTGTAGTAAAATCCAAATCTGTGTGAGTGTGTGTACGTGTAGGATGATATCGTGAAGATTCTGATGAAAACTTTTAGTCCATTGTGTTTTGTTGTGCTGATGGGCACAACATAATTTCTTTCCTTCAATACAAGCAACTTTCTCTTTTGTATTTCCTAATTTATTGTCACATTATCAAGTTTAAAAAAGGGGTTAATTGCTGTTTTAACCTATTTCCTGCTAAACATACACCGGATACAATAAAAGAATTATTGGGTGTTGTTTCAGAGGAATTTTATGAATAACAGCAACCTGAAACAGTTACAAAATGAAAGCTGTAATTGTTATTTCCGGACAGGATATGCACTTCAGATCCTTCTCTTAACAATAGATGGTTAGATATTTAATTTGTGCAATTATTTCTTTTCCAGTGTCCGTAATCCGTCTAGTGAAATCTTCAATGTTTTACGTACACCGCCTAGTAACGATAACAGAACACCAACGCATACACCAAGACGTTCATCGCATTCTGATTCTTTTACACGCCTATTTGGAACACCAGAAGAGAAAAAGATCCAACCACGCAGAGCCTCGTTGACTAAACAAGGTAGAATTGTTGAAAATTACGCTTATTTTACAATGTAATTATTTTTTCGCTATAGATATAACGAATCGTAATCCTGTAACTGGTGATGGTGTCGATACTTGGGATTGTCGGCCAAATCGAACAACACCTAAAGTTCATAACGGTACGAAACTGTTTTTATGATTCGTTCAATTGAATTTTCCGCAATTTTTCTTTCGTTTACAGAAAGAAATCCGGTTACAGGTGAAATGAAGACTATTATTACGCCGGTTACTACACCCACGAAAACAACAGAGAATGGATTTGCTTATTTGAATGGAACTTCTACTCCAATTTTACAAAATGGAAATTTAGAAACAACAATGAATGGAAATATTGCATTGACTGAATAAATCCTTCCAAATCGTTACGTCTATCGACCATTCATTGAATCATTCGTCATTCTTATTTTCTCATCAATTTCGATAATTTTTCCAAAATATTTTTATTTTACAATTAAGAAAAACAAGAATTGAACTTAAATATATAGGAGACGTATTATATATTATTAAGTAGAAATACAACTATATTTAGCACTAATAAATAAAATTTCATATTTATCGAGTGCTAATAGCTTATTTTATCTGTTATTATATTTATCATATCGGAATTTTATTTAAAAATTTTGATCTATTAGTTGAAATCCATATATTTATCACTACGAAATTTTAGACGTAGTTTGTTAGAATTTCATTAACTATTAAATAAAATATGCCTTTTTAAAGACAGTTTAGACTAGAGGCCTTTATATTCATGTCTAAATTTAAATATTAGATATTTTTTACGGTCACGTACATTTGTAATTGTAGTAATAAAATTTTTATACACTTAACATTGTCTTATTGTCTGAATAACTGGAAGGAAGTAGAAACACAATATGTGCTTGAGTCAGGATAATGTCAGCGTTTTTCTTTAATCGAGCACCGTCAACTTTAAACGAGATCATCTTGAAGAGATGAGATCTATCGGGGAGGAAACTGAAAAATTGTATGTGTGTTTTAAGGGGCCGAGTTACAACAATTTTCATTTAAACTCAAAGTTTAAGTTCATTTGAAAGAAGCTCCATAAGAGCTTGAAAAATGTGGAAATTTTGAGTTGGAAATGAAAATCTAGAAGCATGTTGCCTCATAACTATCAATTGTTCGAATTTTCTTTAGGGCATTTTTTTTTTAAATATGGGCTTAAAATCTCGGATTTAACTCAAAAATTGACTAAAACGGTCTAAATAATGAGTACATTATAGTTTTTTTGTTATTTAGTTGAATTAATGCTCTAAATCTAGAAAAATCTATCAATTTGCAAATTTTCTTACCACAATACCCCGATTGGTACCTAAAATTCCAAAAAATTAATAAGAGATAATAAAAGAGAAAATCTTAAACTTACTCCGTTCGCTTTCTCGTCAAAATTCAATCCTTTATTAAATAACACTTAAAAATTCACCACAATGATTTTTTAAAATCTTATCACTCCGGCTTATCACAAAAATAACCTAGAAAAACAAAATTGACCGCCTTTTTACAAGTTGCCAAATCTAACGTGTATTGTTAGTTGCATACCCACAACAATATTTTATCAATATAAATCAGCTAATTACCTCAAAAATTGTGTATCAGATAACTATTGATCTGTTCAGTAGTATTTCGATTTTTAATCCTAGAAATTACTGTTTTTTTCTAAATATATCTCGAATACAATTCAACATCTGGCAACATGGTTTACTGACGTCATTTTGTTTTCTAAAAAGTGAGGTTATAGTGTTGCGATTTTGTCAGTATTTTCAAAAATTCTGTGCTACGATTTATAAATAGAAAATAAAATGTGCGATAAAGACGAATTGGATAAATCAATCGATATTGTAACCGATCAAGAACAAGAGTACGCCCAGAATGCATTGAATGAAGTTAAAAAGTTTACAAATTCTTTTCCATACAACCAACAAGTTCTCTAATTCGTTAATTTCAGAAAGAATTACGGTGCAGCCTTACAATTTATCAATAAACTGGAAAACAGAACGAACGATTTTAAAGTTGTTCACAATAAAGCATTGGTAGAATATTATAAGAGTGATTGTAAGAAAACTGAAACTTTCCAGAAGAATTTAACGAATATTTGTAACCAATTCCGGATCAAATTGGAGAAATTAGACGATGTTGATCAATGCATTGTCCACTATAATCAAGCAATATTGTATTATCACCAAAAACACTACACTGAAGCCCTACAAATTATGGATCGGGTTTACAAATTTATCGAACCGATGGGTGATTATTACGTTTAATTTCTAAAATTCGATATTTATAGAGTGAAATTTCAGATGAGAATCTAACAAAACAAGTCAGTTTATTCCATATTGAGTTGCAATTGTGTTTACGCCAACCAGAGAAAGCTTTAAGTTTAATTAGTTATTTAGAGAATCAATTAATCAACGGTACTCCGAATATAAAACTTCTAGGAAAGGTCGAAAAAGAGAAAGATAAGAAGGTTGCACAATTTCTAATTGTTATCATTAGAATTTAACATCCAATTTTAGAGTCAGACTCCGCCAGATCCTGTAGATGAAGAATTCAAGAAGAAATTATTGAAATATAAAGTCCGGTGTTATTTAATGAGTCACAATTTGGAAACTGCCAGTAATGAGTTACAAATTTTATTGAAAAATAAGACGGTATCAATTTTATTAGCGATATCAACTATTATTCAATCCCCTATATTTCCAAATTTATTTTATTATAAATCGGGAAGATAGGGTATTCTTAAAAAAATTATTACACTTTAGGACTATTGTTGGTGATTTATAGAACTATTAGTAGTAATATCGTGATCGAGTATCATTAAAATCGGTCCTAATCGATGGGAATTTATGAAATTTCGGTTATCTGTCAACGTTGAAATTTATTTGTTGTTTAAATTCGTATTGTATTCGAACACGCTATCGGATTCCAAATTCTTTGTTACTTTTAGAATGAAATCAACTTATAAAATCGACAATTAGGGGAATAAAGGACATTCTCACTCAAATTTTAACGTAAATATTTAACATTATTATCAAATTATTCTACTTTGTTGTTAATTTTGGTAATACGATAAAAAATATTTACACCTTCGGTAAAGAATCTTAAACATTAACACTTGTAACTGTCTCATTCCTCCAAAATTAGTTTGATTAGAATGTCGAAAATTTCGTTTTTAGTGTCCAAACGCCTTGTTTATGTCCGCAAATTTGGAATATTTGAAAGGTAATTTTATAGAAGCCCAGCAAATTCTAGCAACAGTTGAACCTGATGCTTTATTGTATAAGTAAGTTTTACAATTAATCAATTAAAAATCGATTAAATTATAATTATTTTAGTGATTGTGGTGAATCTTCAACTGTAATATTCTACAACAATATCGGAGTCATTCATCATGCTATGGGTAAACCGAATTTAGCTTGCCATTATTTCCAAACAGCATTAAAAGACGATTTAGCTAATGCTAGTAATATTAAAACTGATATAAGTAATTTTAACGGTTTGTATTTTGGTTAATTGAATTAATTGTTTAATTTTTTATAGATGAGAAACCTCTCTATACTTTAGGTAGTTCAAAATATCACGAATTAATGTACAATCTGGGTATTTCATTGTTGCATGCTAGAAAACCGAATCAAGCATTTGATTGTTTGATAATAGCCATCCGACGTTATCATCGAAATTCCCGTTTATGGATGCGATTAGCTGAATGTTGTATAATGGTACATAAAGAAACAAATGAGATTGATTTCGATATGCAAAAGAAACAAAAAGAATTAGTTGTTGATGTTATTGGTAATAAAGATAAACAAAAAGTTATATTAACAACAAATCTATCGAAAGATAAGAAATATAATTGTGATAGTGAATCGTATGCTGTACCGGTACCATCATTAGAATTTGCATCATTATGTTTAAGAAATGCTTATAATCTATTACCATCCGAGATAGTATCATCACCAGTACCATTATTTTTTATACCGGGAGTTACACCACCGGTACCATCGCATAGTCCAAGTTCAACACCATCATCACCATTATCAACTGATAGTATTACAAATTTACGAAATTGTATATTGGCGGCTAGTTCTTATGTATCGTTATGTTTAGGCGATTATATTTTAGCATTAGAACATGCCCAAAATCTATTAAATCAACCCCGATTAGCCGGTGTTCATAAGTATTTTTATAATTAAATTGTAATAATTGATTTAATTCGATATTTTCTAGATTATTGGGTCATTTATATAGTGCTGAAGCTTTAGTTTTATTGGACAAAATTTCGGAAGCTTTAGAACATTTAAATCCCGATAATATTAATGATATTAATCTCGAATTACCGATTGATACTGAGAATAATAGTGGGGAGATTAAATTGAAAACAGCACCTCCTACTAGTAAGTTTCAATTCAAGTATTTCCGGCTATAATTTCTTATTAATTAGCGAGCAATTTGAAAAATATTCATAGATTTATAGTAGGGTGGTTCAAGATCATTTTAGCAAAATTTGGGCTTTGTAGCTTATTTGGAAGTCAATTATTTGATTTTTCGATTTTTCTCCATTTTCGGTATTTATTCTAGAATACAATGGGGAAAAAATTTGCTGGCCTATTAGGGGAGTTGCCATAAGAACTTATAGTCCGAAATATGGGATATTCTATAAAGATTTATTAATAACCAAATTTCAAGCGAAATCTGTGGTTTATAAATTGAAATTTGTAATTAATCAATTTCTATCAATTTTGTTGATTTGACAGAGTGGTTTCCAACGAATTTAGCTTGTGCACATTCAACAATGCAATACAATATTGCCGTAGCTAAAACAATACGTGGACAATTAGATGAGGCTATAGCTCTATTGAAACAAGTGTGGCAAATGAATGGTAAATGTAAAGTGCCCGGACATATAATTATGTTGGTTCTATATATCGAATTACAATTAGGTAAAGTAATTTTCTTTAAATTTTATGATGCAACATATTCTATTTTTCATTAATTGAAATTCAATTAACATTAATAAGGACAAATATCTTTAATAATCAAAGAATATTCGCTGTAATCATTCTTTTAAAAATTCAATATTCGTAATAGAATATTGAAATATTGCGTTATTTCCTTCAAGTTCTAGTCTATAACTTATTTCTTATATCCCGATAATAAATCCATGTTCCTTTTATAAAATCCTTTTCCATTTCCAGTATTGTTTCCTGTGTGGCAGACGATCAATTTTCTAGTCTACTGGAGCAAGTTCAAAATGAATTGAGGCGTTAATGTAAGTAGATTTGATAATATTTTTCCCAATATTCCCACTAATTAAAAGCGAATTTATTAGAAATTATCCTAGAAATAATCGTAAGTCGATTTTTGGAGATCGTTGGAATAACATAAAAGCGACTCTATTCAGTATTTAGGTATTTAATTATTTGTACTATTCTATAGGAGATTAATCGGTATTTCATATTTTATGAGACAAAACTTAACAATTCATATCAAATACTACAATACAACGATTCCATTGTATTCGAGTTTGCTTTATTGTTGCCAATTTGAATTCATTCTGTTTTTTTTCCTGAAACAATCAAGAATTTCGTAATTTTTATAATTTAAAAAAATAATGGACTACTAACGAATACATGAATAATTAAAATGTATTATTTAATTATTTGAGTGGAATTTGGTGTTAGTGATTATATAAAGTTTATAGCTCACTTGTGGTATTTTGTAGCCGACCAAAAAGTTTACATTTATATTAATATAATCGCGAAATTAGGGGTTTTCTTGTGTTCCAATTAAGGATTCTCTTGTGTTTACTTATTCGATTCTAATTATTTTTCTGTCGATTACTTATCTTCATCTAAATTAATTTTGATTGAATTAAGTATGTTATAACGTGATATTGATTTTGATTTATTATATATAAGCCAAATTAATTTTAATTAAACGTGAGAACGTACGTTGTAGATATTCTTTAGTTCTTACTTGAAGAATACAATAAGCTTTAATTTACGTTCCTACTTAATTGCTTGTTGTAATCAAAAGTTAATTTCGGAAAGTGATAATTCCGACATATTTGTAATCCAATTAATTTGATAGAAAAAATGGTAAATATTAGGTTCGAAAAGTCAATAAAAAATGGCCAATATTGGTATGTTTGTTTTAAAGTAGAACGAATATGGATTTTTTTTAGTGAAATTCAAATATAAATCACTTTGTCGACGTTCATTTATGCGAAATTAATGTTTTATTGAAGTTTAATATTGTTTAAAACTAATATCTGAATAGATTGAATTGGAAGGTTATTAAATTTCGTTGAAAAATAGAATGATGTTGCATTATAAAAGCAGAAAGACAAGTTTAATTGATAAATTTTGAACGTTATCAATTTTCAGGTCATCCTGAACCGGCTCGAAATTTAATCAAACAAAATTTGAATCAGAATAGAACCACTTATTGATAAATCGTTTTTTTTTTAAGTTTTCCAATAAAAATAATCAGAAATCGTTGCACAATTGTACAACCGGCTATTATGTAAAAATACAATTCAAACGAAATTTTTTATTTAACAATCTTATACTTTACAATAACATCACACCAAGTTACTTAAAATATTCAACTGTGATAATTTTTGAAGTTGATTATATTGAAATATATAAAAATAATTTATAGTAAGTAGATTTACGTTTGTAGATTAACATTTTACATACACATACAATTTTAATTAATTATAAAACACGAGTATCATCGTATACACCTAAATATAATGTGAATTTTTCATTTATTTAGTTGAACAACTGGATCACAGAGGATAATGTTGAATAAATATACGTGGGTAATATGTGCAAATATTTTTGGCGAGATTTATTTATTTTTTACAAAATAACACAGCCCAAAATATCTAAAATATGACAATGAGTGAATTTAAATTATTTACAAATTGAGTAGATCACTCACTATATTTATGTTTGTTACGGAAATAATTTCAGTTAACACGAAAAGCCATTTATACAGTTTTTAATCGAGCTTTCCAACCATCTTTTCGAAAGTTCAGTCAACTTTATCAGCGAAAATAAGGAATGTGATTTATATTTAGACGTTTCTTTCATTTACGAATCTCTTTTATTAATTAAATTTTAAGAAACTCAATTTTAATTCACTTAAATCAAATATACTCTTCTATTTTTGATGAACACTACGATTCATTTAAAAGAATATAATCTGGGTAATTCCTATTGACGAGCGTTTTGATATGTTTTGAGAACTTAGCAATAGTTGGACCTTGTAGCTCATCGAAAAATCGGTCGTAAAACAGTTTTTCGAACAATATCGCGATTTTCACCAATCGACTGCACAAATACAACGATAAAAATGACCTAAAGATCGGTTTTTTTCGCATCGCATCCTGAAAATTGCAAATCCGGCTTTTAGGGCCATTCTTAGTCGTTTTTGCGTGGTTGACTGTCAAAAATCGCGTTTTTGGCCGACCTTTGGACTGTTCTCTGCAGATTTCATTACAGATCATTAAAATATTTTTCGCTCATCAATTTACTTTTAAATGATCGTCTGGTATATAATTTGATTGTTGTTTTTTATCGGAAAGTTTATAAAAATTGAAGTTACGATTTTTGTCGTTTCACACGTGTGAACAATAAAATTAGCAATTGATTCGTCAAAAATTCCGAATTAATTGCAATCTTCGTTTTTTTTTGTTGATTATTCTACCTAGAAATGTTTTGTTCCGAGGAATAAATTAGAATGAAATTGACTCTCAATCCTAATTACGTTGTATTTGTTAGCTACATTTTATAAACATTTCACATTGATAGAAATAAGAAATTCAATTTAAACACTAGAATCGTCTACATAATTTAACATTTACGTTCAACAAGTTGAATTAATATACATTATTTTGATAAAACTTGCTCCCTTGTTTGTTTTTTAAGCGTTCATTGTATCACGATAAAATTGACTTAAGATAATCGTAATGTGGGTAAGAACGGTAAAATAAAGTTTTGATTCCCTAGAAATTATTTAGGAGACAACAAATTCGTTGGTCAAGCGCGAATTTGTTGAATTTTCTTTCGTATGGTCGGATTTCTAAACATTAAAATAGTTTCAACCAAAAACAAATTTAATGCGATGTTAGATTATCAAAAATAGATTTTCTATAGAACAGGTGCAAGTTTTAGCAATTTTTAATAATTTTGGACATTGATTAATTAAAATTAACATTTACACATATCACATTTTATTTGAATTGATAAAAAAATATCCCTACCTTTTCGAAGGGAAATATCAGGTACAAAATTTGTTCTATTTATTTTCCTCTACTGGATTAAATCACATTATAGTTTCAGTTAGTTCAACTTCAGTTAATTCTGTTGTTAATTCACTAAGTTCTACTAAAGATGAGCCGGAGATGTTGTCGAAATCGTGACTTTCATGAAAGTCACCGATTGGCCTTTTTCAGGTGGCCGTTGTAACAATCCATCTTCTAGCATTATATTGTGAATCATAGGGCCGTTGTGTTAAACGCGATGCGTATTTATTACCATTCGATTTCATACTATTACAAAACGACCATCTCGAGAATGGTCGTAATGATGTGCTTTGTGGCTCACCTGAGGAGTTACTGGCACTATTACCTATGTTCAAAGTAAAATAATAGACAAAATCAAGCAACAGTCAACCGAAAATTTGCTAAGAAAATATGACAGCTAATAGAAATAAATGTGAAAAAATCTACAAATTAAAAGAGAATTTAAAAAATCGATAAATCTCACCTCCATTAGTCGATTTATAATTCTTACTGGATGCTGTACAGTGTCTTACCAAAAGACGAGGTAGTTCCCGATTAAAAGTCAAATAAATCCATGGATTAAAACAACTGTTCAGGCTATAGAGAAGGGCTAAAATTACAAATACTGGACCTGTAATTGAAATTAATTAACATCATTATCGGATATTATCATCCAAAGTTTTGTTCTTGTTAATTTGACAAAATTTTAGAAAATTTAATTGATGTTATCCTATATTAAAACAAATGTTTTTTTTAACTTTTCCAGTTGTTTTTTGTTGGACTTTGATAAATCGATCAAATACCTTTTGAGCTTGTGTCAAACGCAGTTCTCACAAAATTCAGGATGTCGGTCGTATAAAAAATAG
Source organism: Mylabris phalerata (assembly GCA_020740385.1). Taxonomy (NCBI): domain Eukaryota; kingdom Metazoa; phylum Arthropoda; class Insecta; order Coleoptera; family Meloidae; genus Mylabris; species Mylabris phalerata. The sequence continues at coordinate 2,106,872 of JAJEOX010000222.1, forward strand.
GTTTTAGGCTGTTGTTTAAATAATATTTGGACATAGACAGAATACAAAGTTTATTTTAGGGAAAACCTCGGCTTTATTTAACATAAGTTAAAACCAGAACAATCGTTTTTTTATATACAACTTCTTACTATATTTATCTTGTTTTGATCATGTTTATTCAGTAGTATACTAGTATACTTAAATCAATAAAGGCAAGTTTTTATGGATTACTCTAAAAATTTGCATACTTGGCAGCTTTCCAATTGAATTGTTGTCTGTAGTGTAAATTAAGCGTGGTTGGCGCTATTTTCGCCAGAATATTAATGGAGGAAAAAATTAATTTTAGCCTAACTAAATTTCTAAATACAAGCTGCAACAGGTGCAAAATTCGCTCTCAGTTTTTGATTTTAGCGATCAGTCAAAAGAAATTCATTAAAATCAAGGAATGTCTCGTAAATTATGCAAGACGGAAAGAAATTAAAAGCCGATTAAATGTAGTCAATTTCAGGCTCATTTACTACCTTCATTGTTTAATTTATTGCCTAATTTATTTCGAACGTTTTTCTTGGTTGTGCAGTGCAGTGATTAGTGTGAGACTAAAAAGTCATGTATCTTAAGGATTAAACTGCAGACTGAATATTTTAGGATTGTTCTGATTAAATAATCACGACTTGTATGGTATATTTAATTAGAGTAAAGTCTATTAAAAGTGACTTAAATCTAATAGGTAAGGGTTAATTAACATTTTTATAAATGACGTTTGGTCTAAAGTCTTTATTGAAGACTGAAATTACTATGAAAGAAAACAAAAAAAAAACTTTTGCTTGGAAGACAGCTTATATTTAAGTAAAAATTATAAAATATCGAGAAAGAGGATTGATGAAAGGTTGAAAAAATTTAGTCTCCATTACTTATATTAGACGACAGTAAGATTTATAACCGCAAAAGTACGAATACCCATTTATTATTATACTTTTTTTATGATTGAACGTATTTCTGTTGAAGATTAATGAAATTTCGGGATTATTGTAGTAAGCTGTTCGATTAATCTATAATTTGGCATTTTCTTTCAACAAAAACCAATACGCATAATGAAAGCTACCTGTAAATGGAATTATAATACAACTTTAACAGCAGTAAAAACAATTTTTATTAGTAACGCTTTTGATATTCGATTACTGACCGATAATCCTGACTTTATAAAAAAACGAATTTATGAAAATGTACTACTTTAATTAAAATTGTGTGACAACGTAAACTCACCTTCTAAGAACGGATTTTGTGGATCCCATGTGGCCCATAATTGTGCTAAAATAAACGGTGTTGAACACACAATATACATAACAATCACAGCGATTGTTTGTTTCACTGTATTAATTTTTGCACGCGATATTAACGGTATACGTTTACCGGCTTTTTGTGAACTACGTGGCCGTAAACTTGATTCAGAACTGTGCCAAATTTCGATACAAATTGACGTGTAAGTTACAATCAATACAATCAATGGTACTATAAATACCGAAATACTATACCTGGAATAAGAAGTATATCTTTAAAGATTTCTAACAAATAAACGTATTTATTTACCAGGTCACGTAAGCTTTTGCGCCCCAGGGCTCTTCGAAAACTGCCCAACAGTCGTAAATTCCATCACTTAATTCTTTATAACGGAAGATGAATAACTGAAAAATTATTGAAAATTATTTGATAATTCTCTTTTCACACACTCGAGGTAGAATTTTAAATAAATATATTCTGTTTCTCATCATAAATTTTAAATTCGTTGAATATGGGAATTTTCAAAGTTTTCTAGTTTTGCATTATTATTTTAATCTCACAGATCCAATACATTTGTCTGTCACAAATGACAGGCTGAAAATGAGACTATAATGTGAATTATTTGATTTTCGTTTCTAATATATCGTTCTATTCATTCTTTATTCTTCGAATTTTAATTGAGTAATAACCCGCTCTGCGAATTCAAAAATTATACAATAATCGAAAGCGACTAGCTCTAATATAAAGTCTCAATGAGGCTTTGTATTACAAAAAAATTTAACCCCTAGGGTTTGTATTGATCGTTCTGTTGATGGTTATAATAACACGCAAATATTGACAAGTATTCTAGTCTGTTGAGCTGTCTATAAATTATTCACGTATTTATAAAAGTAAATGACAAGTGTTGATAGTTTCACATAGAATTAGAAACGAATCAATCAAACTGGTTGTCGTTACGTCGTCACTATCGTGCTCATGAATTAATTGATAACACCAAATTCGGCTACGCACATAATGGTTTTTTCTGATAATTGTTTAAAAAAAACGTTAAATTTTGATTGAATTTAGTTTAGAATCAATGCAACACTTCTAACTGTTGTGTTATTATAAAAAACATCTAAATTAACATCAATATAATTAACTGGCTAGGTTGTTTTTCTGTTTCCAACAATATCAGAGACATGATTGTTGTTTTTGTGGGAATTCAATATTGTGTTTTGATCGAATATTTCACTGTATTATTAATTATACCCCCCAAGGAGAGAGGGTTTAATTGTTGGTTTACTATAATTGATTTTGGTTTTAGTCTATTTTCTAAAAAAAATCATTGGGTTATAGCGGTTGAAAAGTTTATTCGTCCGGCGCATCCACCATTTGTACAACCAAATTTAAATCACTATAATTTTAAACTATTTGGATTTTCTTAATTATAACGAGAAATATTAAAATTATTTCTCTAATTTAGATGAAACTGAACTTCCGGCTTACGAGGAAATAAAAATAATGTAACGGAAGATAAATAAAAAGTTAACTTATACATCTAAATGAAAAAAACTTAATGATAATAATAATCTAAGAAGTATTATTGTTTATCCACTCGGTTCTACTATTGTAAAAAAATTATACACCATGTAATTAATGGAGAGATTTATTGTTGATGAGAACAAGTAACGATAATAATTGTTTTTACCCGGCTTTGTATCTGTTGGAGATGTTTTTATTTGTTGACAGTTCTACAATGACAATGATTTTCTGTTATTTCTTATCTTGATAGTTGTACAGAGAACAAACATAAGTCAAGAGAACAATTAAAGTGTTCTAGTCAAAAGATGTGCATTCAAAAATTTATAGTGCAATTACTTCTTTTACAATCATCACTCAATTTTCCTCATTATTTCCATCACTAACAAATTTAATTTAATTTGAAAATATTTTATATTCCTACCCTATTGTGTTTTCATAATAACGATTGATTAATTGATCCTTGTTGGATTCTATATAATATTATTCTTCTATTATTGCTGTATTATAATTGTAAATTGAGTTTCTGACAATCTGAAAGCTTTTGATAAATTATAAGCAACACTTTAAACAGTTATTGTTCTGTAAACAACGAAATGAGCCTTAAAATCCCTCTAATCTCATCTTTACTTCAAACATAAAGAAAGTGTTTGTAATTTTCTTAAACCATATTCCTTGAGTATATTAGTTGATTTGATGAAATGTACCGAAGTTTGTTGAGTTCAAAAATCTAATTTACTCTTTTTTCTTTGATTCCTTGATGAAAACAATTTTACGCTTACAATTCGGTAAATAACAGATTTGTATACAAATTGCATTTGTTAAGAAGAAAGTCTTTTCTTTTTCGTATAAAAACAGTTAATTTGACGCGAAAATTCACTTCTAAAGGAAAATAAACGTCCAATTTACACCGATTGTATTATTTTGCATTTGAGTAAAGATAGCAACGAGTTTTCCAGGAATGAATTTGAATAAATACGGTGAATAAAAATTGGAATTATTATAATGAAAGTTTTTTCTATTTACCGCAAATGCTAATTGGTTAAGTGATTGTTGGAGATGAGTACAAGTTTTATGAAATTTTCCAAACTTTACGTTCATTTTAATTAACTGTAAGAATAGCGGAGAAACTCGTACAACTTGAAGAATGAGGAATTTCAACAGATCAGCTTGGTTTTGAAGTATTTTCACGGATTTGTTGTTGACGTTTACTGTCAATTTCTTCTGGAACTTCCTAAAATCTGCAGGTATCCACAAGATGAAGCCTACCACTATTGATAAGTGGTATGATAACAAAATCAATTCAAGAAGAACTAATGATAGAGAGTATGAAAATGAGTTACCGTTGAATATTGATGTGAAATCAAATATTGTAACAGGAATATTGTACGTGAATTACACTTAAACTTGTTTAATTATTATGATTCTGTTTTAACCGAATGTTTTAATGGCTATGATTATATTACTTACTTGTGGTAAACAGAATAGTAGACTAGTTAACCAGGCAATATAAACCATAATCTTGGATCGTTGTGATGTCCACGAACAATACGTTAAAGGATAACAGATGGCCTGGTGTCGATCGATTGCTGTTGCCATTAAAACATACGAACTCAAATATGGCCCTAAAGTTTGTCCATATTTTACAATTTTACATAAGACATAACCACCATAGAAACGGTACGTTATATCCCAAGCGAGTTGTGGTAAAACACTTAGAAATGCGGTAATTAAATCAGCAATACTTAAGTGAAGTATAAAGAAGTACATTCGTGATAACTTCTTACGGCCAGCGTACCTAATTCAATAAAATCCACACATCTTTAACGTTATTAAGGTAGGAATAAGAAAGTCGAAATTACCTTCGACGTGCCCATAATGCCATTAATACAGTACTATTACCAATTACTGTAACTAAAAAAATCACAGCCAAAGTGGCTATTTCGATGCGGGCTAAATGTTCATCACGATCAACTGGCGAATTGTCAACCTCATCTGGTAAAAGTTTCGTTGTATTCATTATTGTCATATTCATATTTTCATTAAAATCTTCATTAAAATGCATCAATGTGTGAATTGTTGAATCTGTTGGGTTCTGAAACAATAATTTCTTTGTTACAACTCCAAGATTTAATGTTCCATAAATGATCGATGGTTTCTTATTTCGTGTCTTTGATTTATTGAGTGCAGAAATTCGATTTTGTAATCAATTTGTACTGATTACCATCAAGACATTATGGTTAATCCCAGATGGAAGATATTGCAATTTAATCAATTCTACAAACGAGAAAATCCATCGATTAGATTCAATAAATCTGTTATGATAATTGAATTTTCTATTAACACAATTCGATTCGACTCGAATTGTACAAATCTTATATGCAAATTTCCTTGCAATTACCGCGTGCGATAAAGCTCGTTAATCTTTTATTGAAGCTTTATTATCATTGCAATGTCGTGATAAAAGTTCAATTTCAATTCAAAGCCAAGTTGCATTATTCATAAACATAAATTCTTACATTCGTAATTGGGTTGCGATCAAAGAATATACCATTACGGTATTTTCGTACAAATTATGCATTTCGACTAACATAAAATTTAGCTTAAATTGCTCATAAATAAATAATAAGTAAAGCGGTTTGTTGATTATTTATGGAATAATGAATGTTTATTTTATCATGATTTATAGCTTCTTCCACTGAAAAACTCGTAAACAGATTTTCGATCTGTTCGTCATCGTTTCGGTAATATTTCAGTAGATTTGCATTTTAATATAAAATCGTTTCGATATTTTATCGAAATGTTAACCGATGCAGACGCTAATGAAGAGTAACTCGGTTTCTTTCCATATTAAATAAACTAAATTGTTTATTATCCAAATTTGCGTTTCGGCAATTTAATTTAATTATTAAATTCTAATAATATAGAAAGAAATATTGAATTCAGGCTGAAATATTACTTCGTTAAACAAATTACAAGGCGCTTTTAAATGGTTAATTTTATAAAGGAAATTGCCTTTTTAAACTTTGTTTTCAGACTTGAAACTGCTGCTATAGGCAAATTAAATGTTGGTATATCAATTATTACTAAATTATTAGTCTTTGAAACTTGTTCTATAGGTAATTAAAATTAAATAAATTAAGTTATTCATTCAAACTGGTCGACAAACTATAATTTTCTCGACAAATATCAAAATCAAGATTATCTACAACAATGGCAGGTAATAAATCAAAAGCTCCAATAAATCAGCTTATGTAAAACGGAAAGTATCACATAAAGAATATTTCAAGTGTAAGCTTGGATTGTACAAATTTGGGGAATGTATTATAAAAAATTGTACAACTCTAAGATTCCCAGCTCGACGAATTTAAATTATACACAGAAGCTTTTTCTGGTTGAAAGCACCAAATGAAATATAAGCTCGACTGAAAATTTACCAATATTAAATCGCAAAATTACAGCATAAATCGCAACGATTTGTGATGTAAAGATGATCCTTAAGTCAGAAAAAAATCGTGTTCTTACAGTTGGTGTTTATAAAAAAATCTTGTAAGATTGATATGAACGGTATGTCTGGAAAATCTTAGAGTATGTAGGTTTATCAGAGACGCTAACCGTAGTGGTATTATTTTATAGGATAAAGAGTAGAAAAAGTTGAAACGTGACAATATTTGAATACAAAAAATTGTTATATTTCAAGGATTATTGCTGTTTTTTATTGCCCATTAGTAGGGAGAGAACAGTTAATTTTCAATATCAGAGTAAATTGGCAAAGTTCAAAAAACAATGTCTAAACTGACTTAACAATTTCCTGGTTGTATTTAATGATATTAATTCAAATTGCATTAATTATAAATTAATTTGCTAGGCATTAAATTAAAAAAAAAAAACTTAATATAATTATAAAAGCGAAAAAATGTGGGAAATAATTCAATTACATACTCTTTTTTTAATTTCATCAATTTACAAAGACTCATAAATTGAATAATAGTAGCGATAAATTAATTCGAATCTGCATAAATACAAATTGATATTTCGTTTACTACGCTATAGATATTGATGCTTTTTTTTAATGCTTCCAGTCTAAAATCAAAATTGTTGATGTTGAGTGGCTTCAAATCATTTCGGCTGCCTCTGTGAAATTCAATGAATCCTCCTAATATTTATTGAATTACATTCACAGGTATTGATTTTACTGAAAATTTAATAACTATTCTCATCAACTTGTATAAATTTCTAGACGTAATAATCATCCATGACTCGATAGTAGAAATCTCAATTATTTAGTGATGTAAATGTTTCTCATTATATAGAAAGATCAGATGATTTATTATTAAGAATCAAATTAAACTCACGATGTAACGTTCAAATATTAATGAATCATTTTTAATTGAAGAAAGAATAGTTTAGCTAAACTACCGAGGAACGGGGGCCAAAATTTTCTCAGAGTTTATGCGATGATGTGGCATAAATTCGAAAATATTCATCAATATCAGGTGATTTTTTATTAAAAATTAAAATAAATTTACGATATAACGTTCAAATTCGAACGTAAACCATTTATTGAAGAGAGAAAGTGTAGTTTCTCTAATGGGAGTCGAACCCAAGACTTGGTTGCCGCACAATTGCTCTGACTAAGCGGCCAAAAAACGAGAGGTCCTGGATTCGAACCCCATGAACCGTTTTTTCTTCAAGGTGTACACGATGATGATTAATTTCGGATTAAAATTCGACTAAATAAAGGATGATATATTTTAAATCATACAATACATTTGATATTTTCACGCTAAATCCTGTGAGATTTACTGCAAATTTATCCCTCATATTTTACTATTGGCAAATGCGCTAACATATAAAAGGTGCCAATGTTTAAAGATTTACGATTTTGCTACAATAATCCGAATAGCGATCAGTATTTTAAATTCGCTTTTATCGGAATCAGTGGTCCTGAATTTCACAATCAACAGTAATCGCCGATTGTATCAATAAACATCAAAAGAATCGAATATTGTTCTGAAATTACCTTATTCGATATTCTGAAATGTGGGCATCAATCTAATAATTAATTTAAACAATTAAGGCTTCATTTTGGGAACAATAAAATGATTAATAACTGTCGAAAAAGTTATCATAGTTAAATTTACCCAAACTGTATTCGTGATTTGAAGATTTCGGCCCTTATCATAAGTAATAATGCAATATCTTAATATAGCTTCTAGGTGGTTTGTTTTAGTATAATTAGCTTTTCACATTTCTGTATTTGGGTGAATTTCGATAGGTAATTAGAGTAGGAAATTGGATCGAAATCAAAAATGTACATCCAAATTGAACTGAAAGCATCAATCATTTTGATATAATAAACGAACACGTATTCTGTAAATTCAACGTATTAGAGATATCAGTAAAGTCAAATTAATGTCAGATTATTCAATCTAATAAGTAGCAAGTATGTTTTACAATCAACAGGAAATTCGAATTATCATAAATCATTCGAAAAGATTTCATCATCTGGAAATTTTCATAAAGAAACGGAAAAGGCGCATGAAAAAATAATGAAAGCTTCAATATTCTATAATTTCCTTCTTTGGAAATGTCTCATTAACTTTGTCTTTTAGCAATTTTACGAATCGGTTATAATTAATTGAATTCTTAACGAATGGAATGTCTGTCGTTCGCTAAATTTTATTTAACACAAATTCAAAGGGAAATTTAATCGAATTATTTACAGACCATATTACGGTTTGATACATACATCTCTTTAACGACAGCTGTCCTACAATCAATTTGAATCTCTGAGGATTAAACCGGAATTTCATGTGGTGTGGTCGTAAATATTGGAATATTTTTCAGAAACTCCTTGTAGTCACATTTATGTGGTGTGTTGTGGCGCAATCGAAACCGCCACGTGTAATCACGTGTGTAGAAAATACATCGATCACGTCAGATCGCGCCACACCACACCACAAGAATGAAATTCCGCATTATTTTTCGAAAATAATCTAACAAAGGTTGATGAAACTTTTTGTCAAAGTGTTCTTTTTCACAATCACACATTTCGACCAAATCGAATACAAAGAAACGTTCGTATCTTTATGTAGTTTGATTGTAGAAGGTTCACTAATCAAAGGGTGTTCAAATTCCAAACAAATAATAACCACCTTGTCAAAATCAACAAGACAAATTAATGAACTCCAACTACAAACGGCTTTGTACGTTTCTTTCAAGCGGAAGTTCTTCTTTTCACTAACAATTCTAAGAATTTATTAAAATTTAAGCAACCTTGAATTATAATTAGGTTAAAAACAGTAAATTTATTCATTCGTTTTTAATGCTTTATTACAATTTGCAAACATTTCGTTAAAGGTGTTTAATCATCAGATTGTCATAGTCTAATTTAGCATTTTCATCGCCATAAAATCCGATCCTGCCCTTATTTTCTAACGAAATTAATTTAGGACAACGATAATATCCAAGTTTCAATTCAACATTAATTAACGTTCCTATAGTTTGTTAATCTGTTTTAATCATTAAAACAAGTCTGTATTTTAATGATATTTCGAGTACAACGTTTATTCAAAACGAAAAAAACAATCCTGAATTGGAATCGTTAGAATTTCGGCTTGTGAAATTCTAATAAAAATTTTAATTATACAGGAATGCTAAGCTAAAATTAACTAACCAACTAAACTACTATTTGATGAGCTATTTAAAAATTCCAGGAGATGATTTTATCAAAATTTGAACCTCATAGTTGAAATTCTCTTCCTAACAAGCCATAAAGCTTAATTTTAATGGAAATTAAGCGAGAAATCATCGAATAAAGCTTCCCTTATTACCCAGCCGCTCGAGTAATGCGTTTTTGGTCCACTTCTAAAGGAGTTATGAGCCTCAAAATTTGCTAAAATACCGCAATCCTGCGAACAAATCGCTCAGTTTTAGCACAATATCCCTGTATTGTAATAGATATAATTGGGAAATTCGTTTCTCTTCTCCCTTCTATTTTAAAATCGATTTCCCTACGTAGAATTTAATTTATGAACGAATTAATTAATTAATTGCATGTTTATGCCTTATTTGAGAAACTTCAAATGGCAGTAAATTTTTCATTAATTAAATTTTGTAGATATACGCCCCACATAGACCGTCAGGACAAATTAAATTTCTGAGAATATAATTATCAAAACGGAAATATTTTCAAGCTTATTCCAATATGTTATAATGAAATATAATGAAAATAATCAAATAAGCGAGCACAAAACAAACTTTGTTGTGGTTGTTTGGTAATTTTGTCAAATTAATTACAATGGTCGGTCAAATATTTACCAACAAAAAAAATTAAGGCATAAACTCTAAAGGATCCCGGTTTAGTTAAGATCTACATTAGCTGGTTTTAATCCAAAAATAAACGTAAATTATAGTTTAATCCAACTTGGGATAATTTATACTCTCTACGTAGCTATCGTTTCATTCCTTGCTTGATTATCATTATTTTGAACAAATTTATAAACAAATTAAATATATTTTTTTATAGAAGATTTGATTTATTTAAACAAATTCGACATGAAATTCGAAAGCGCTTCCTTCGGGATGGTTATAAATCTAAATACGATTTCGTTTTTCACCAGATTCATTTGACAAGATTTGTAGACGTAGATAGGAGTTTCCAGTAGGATTGTTTCATATTTTATGCTTTACTTTAGAAAAATTGAGAGAATGTATAGTAGGATTTATTTTATGGAAATGTTTGTTTTTCTGGTACCTACCAATTTAATTATATTTCATTTAGGGGATGAAAAATAATTCAAATCGTACGGAAATTTAATGCAACAGGAATATATCAAATATATGAGGTGGTTGCCTTCAAATTGTCTCTCTAGTGACTTTTGAAATTTCCCTAAAGAATAATCATTTTACAGTAAATGTATAGAGGCAACTCTTCGATCAATTCGGATTGTTTTAGCAACCGAACAATCTGCATTCATCATTTTTTGATTAGCTTGATATAACACAATTAAAAAGAATATATCTAATTAAAATTTCACCATATATTTATAATTAATGAAGTATAGTAATTAGCCGAACAATTATTATTGATAAGCTATTCTATATTATCATTATGTAAAGCAGCTACTAATTTTCGATTTTCTGCCAGAAAAATTCGTTTGAGAAGAATTTGTACACATTCGAAATAAAATCTCCTACGATGAAAAAATTGAATTACAGAGGAAAATTTTCGAAGATACCTTAGACTAAAATCTCCAAGTCTAAATCAATTAGGCTCAGAATCAATAGTCAAGCTGTGAAAATTTGACTTCGAGACCTCCTTTGAAGTGGCCATAGGATAAGAAATTGAACCGAACAAATGCTCCAAAGAATTTGCTTTTGGTATATAGACCGAAAATGGATGGAAGAATTTTTGAATCCGACTACAAGACCTCTGTTGCTCACCATAATGCAAGCTACAATTGTGACAATAGATCTGTCCGTCGGTGATTATTCACAAAGGAACCGGAGAGGTGTAGCCAGACAGTACTGAAGATGCTTAGAACCTGCAGCCTCAAAACAAAAACTATTTGCAAACAGCTGACAAGAGATACGTAATCCAGGAGTACTCTTGCTTGGGTTCCGAGCCATTAAGAAGTCTTAATGCCTCGGAACCCAAGCATGTTTCATTGCTTTCTACTTAGAAAGGAATGAAACACGAAATAGAACAAGTTTGAAGGCTTCATTTGTAACTTTGTACAAAAATCCACTTAGGAGAGGTAACCCGCAAGTTGGAAAAGAGTTCTTCTTTGGGCAAAATCCAGGAATGATTCATTATTTACTATTTGCCTAAGAATACAAAGAAGCTTCTCGAGGAACGAACATATTCTGGGCCTTCACCATCTAAGAACGGTTATCGCGGTGTAGAGTAAGTTCCCTGAGAGGTAATCAGTTTTGCAAAAAAGATACCTTCTGTGGAATACTAATGGGTAGATCATTATAGTCGCAACTGGCCTCTGTTACTCACTATAATGCAAGCTACAACTGTGACAAGAGATACGTAATCCAGGGGTAGTCTTGCTTGGGTTCCGAGGCATTAAGACTTTTTAAAGCCTCGGAACGCATGCATGTTTCATTCCTATCTACTTAGAAAGGAATGAAACATGAAATAGAACAAGTTCGAAGGCTTCATTTGTAAGTTTGTACAAAAATCCACTTAGGAGAGGTAACCCGCAAGTTGGAAAAGAGCTCTTCTTTGGGCAAAATCCAGGAATGATTCATTATTTACTATTTGCCTAAGAATACAAAGAAGCTTCTCGAGGAACGAACATATTCTGAGCCTTCACCATCTAAGAACGGTTATCGCGATGTAGAGTAGGTTCCCTGAGAGGTAATCAGTTTTGCAAAAAAGATACCTTTTGTGGAATACTAATGGGTAGATCATTATAATCGCAACTGGCGTTAGTATTTTCTTTCTCACTTTTAACAATTGATAATTTCTCACCGATACGACTTCCGAATTCATTGTTAAACATTGCGCATTTCCATGAAAATTAATTATAAAAGATATGATTATGACAGAATCTCGTCTTCTTTTTGGTTATATTCAAGCAGTCTTAGTATCATATTTCCTCATACTTCTCGAGATATAATTTTATTATAAAATAATCAAGACAATTCAACCAATACTGAATACGAATTTTCTTATAAAGTTTTTGTCGATAACAACAGAAGAAGTGTCTTTTAAAAATGAACAATTCTACCAGAGTGAATTTTATTTTTAAAGAACGTATAATAAACGAATTGTTTAACAACTGAAGGAATTTTTATTGAAAATAAATTGCTTGAATTTTCCAGTGTATTCTCAACACTCTAGAGCATCTGTATATTCGCGTATAAGAACCAATAAATGACCCTTATGTTGTTGCAATATTATTTCCAATGACAAATTGTTTTTTTCTCTATTGGCTTGTAGAACGAGGGATCTTTTTATTAAATATCGACAGAATTGTTTCTCATATAGTAACACATGCTCAGACTATTGTTTTTAATGTTTCCTGAGTTCTTTGTAACATCTGCACGACTAAACACGAGAATTGCGAATGAAAACGGTGCATTGATGTAAACCACCAAACGGGTCTTCCTTCATTATCATGCCTTGTAAATATTTTCTATTTTCCGTTGTTCTAGAAAAGGTTTTACAAATTAAACGAAAATATCTGCACTTCCCACCGGTTGATATTGAACGATTTGTATTTGGCCCTTTCAAGAACCGGGAAACATTAACAAAGGATCAAGTTTAAAGTTGTTTCAATTGGATATTGTGAAATGTTCGAATCAAATGTTAATAATAATATAAAAATTTAATGGTATCTATCCGCCATTCAAACAATTTTGTTTGTTTGGTAAATACAATTAAGTATTAGAATACGGCTTAGACTCTATACAAAATGTTTCATTCACCTAACATTGCTTGATATGAATCATTTTGTGATTCGTTAATTTAATAGGTCGCATGCAAATGATGAATTGTTAAATAAACCAACAACAAAAAAATTGTATTGAATCCCACAGATAACAGAAATTGTACCTATTTCTATTCGAAAATCGATTGGATACGACATTCATAATAAATATGAAGATAAATGCCATAACTTTTCGCTTTGATCAATGCCAGACAACTAAATTATAGAGAAAATCGTATTATTCACGACCGGCGTCTGCTGTTAGTCTACACTCGTTTTTTTCCACATTCGCGACTAATTCATTGTACAGAGAAATTTTCCCAAACTATTTCGGTTTGTTTAATTGAAATGAAAACGTCCCTGATGGTCTATTTTTTTCGGAATTTGAACGTTCCCAAGGGTAAATCCTCAGTTAAATTAATCGTTAAGACATTTAACTTGTTTTTATTTGGTGAAATATTTGTCGGTGTAGATTTACACAAGAGTACTAACCAACTAGAAAATTGGTAGAATTCAGTTAAAAGACATTTAATTTATGCTTTTTAAAGGGGTAAACACTCTATAATGAGGAGTACAATAAAAAGTTGTATTTGAATGAATTATAAAAAGGAGTAACTAACAAATTTCCAGTTCTTAATGGAAAAAAACGAAATTGTAACTTTAGTTTGTAATATTTATTAACAAGCTACAATTTTTTATCTTCATAGAATAATCTAGCGCGAGACTTAAACCTATCGCACCTGAAAAATTCATAAGACCCTCAACCGGATTCTGATAAATTTTAGAAACAATCTTTATCTAGTTTACAACCCTCAGTGTTATTTCTTCTTGGAAGTTTTATTGTTAGGGATAATTGTAGATTGTAGATTGATAAATTTTAGAAACAATCCCTATCTAGTTTACAACCCTCAGTGCTATTTTTTCTTGGAAGTTTTATTGTTAGTGATAATTATAGTTGTCTATGAAGTGCAGGGGTGTCGTGAGGACCGAAGGGGTGCTTAAGACCTAATTACTATTCGATATCATAATTAAAGTTTTTTAGAGATTTTATTTATGTGATTCTAATAGAAATTTTTGATAAATTTAGCACTTACTCCAAAATTTGAAGATTTAAATGAAATATTCCCTTTTATTTTGATCATGATCATATTCAAATTTCACAAACTAGTATTGATAGTAGTTTGATAATTTTTGGCAAATATTTTAATATATCTATTATGTAGTCGTAATCAAAATTGAAACAAAAATGCATTTTTAAGAAAATTTTGAAAAACCAGAGTTTTAAAGTATAAATTTTGCGGTTGTAATGACAAATATAGCTTTCTTTTTGGAAATATTTCAACCTTTTAGATTGTTATAATCAAATTTTGAAAGAATTGGACTTTTATCTTATACCAAAGAGTTTCCACTATGATTTATGATTCTAATGGGTAAATTGAACAATTTTGCACAATTTAATTGTAAGGCACATTTTACTACTAAATGACTATAAAGTTCTGCTCTTAGGTATTTTCTGACTGAAATAAAACTTTTGCCTTGCCATCGAAATTCTGTTTTCCACCCATTGTTGTGTCGACTTAATTTTTACAAATTTTAATATAGGATAAAGTTAAATTGCCTTATTAAAAAGTTTAAAAGCTTCAGTATTTCGATTAAAAAAAAACCTAAGAATTTCACTCTCATTCTTAGAGCCACTGAATCGAGCGAGATATTTTTATTGTATTCCATTCCATTACAGAGATAGCGAGTTTGTCTCATTTGATTACACCCTATATGCTTCCATTTGGCAAGAATATCAAATACAATGAAATTTTAGTAAGTATTGACAATTTCACAGAATTTGATATTTTTATATGAAACAAAATACCTTTTTCGAGGCAAATTTTCCTATTCTGCATCAATGATTGTGTCGGATGAGTTGTTCCACTTTGATTGAAAATGAAAAAGTATGAAATGAATATAACAATGCTAATATTGAATGATTTACAGCCGAACAATCACATTTTGAATTAAATTAATGTACTAGTGTAGTGTAGTCTAGTGTAGTGTAATGGATATTGTTATTGAAATTTCGTATCAAATTAGAAAATAGCTATATGGATTATTCGTCACTTGTATGTTTTTGTAGCTCAGTTGAAAATTAAACATTTTAAAGCAACACTCCAACAATTTTCAATTCCTACAACTCTATAGATCAGCTTAAAATATTACCCGAATTAAACATTTTGATTTGATTGAAATGTAAAGTTTCTAGCTTTATTATGATAACAACCAGACTTTAATTATAATTTACTATAACTTTAATGCGTGAAGTTGGTCTTAATGATTTTACCTTCGTAAATTCAAAAGCGCACACATAAACCTCCGTACGTCCACTTTTATTAACGTTGAGATTTAGCATCGTAACGTCATAAAAGTCTATAACAGTGAAAATAATAAAGATAATTTAGTATTGCCCTTGTCGTTTGCGACTATAAATGGATAGGATAGGAAATAGCAAAAGTTTTGTATTAAAATTAGAGCTCGAAATTTCCTGTTGGATGAGAGTTTTTGTACACTTTTTTTGGTTATTTCATTTAAACACTTGTCTAATCAACGCAATTTGTTAGAGGATTTTAACGCTGAAGTGAATTTCTATTTAGTAAGCACGATTAATTTAAGTAAAGTTGTTGTTAAATCGCTGCAACGAGAGAGGCGTAAACAGGTTGATTCAATTTCGAAAAAAGTTTGAGAATCTCATAAACGTAACTTTTATGCTATCTATTAAATTAATAAAATTTATTTGCGAATTTATGTCTGGAAAGATGAACCCCATCTCTATCACTTTTAACGATAAACACTAAACTACACTTTCGTTCCAAGTTTGTTTAAGAGAGTAGCGAAAAGTTTCGATTCGTGCTACCACTCAATCTACCTTAGAATGTTTGTGGAAACTTGCAAAGTAAAATGAGTAAGTTCACTTGAAATCGTTGTAGTTTAAGGAAAATCTGTCTCGTCTGGCCGTCTGGTCCATTACGACTAGTTCTTTTTTGTGCGGTGGCGATTAGTGTTAATGTTGGGTTCTACTTTAATTTGTAGCTAATAAATGAGTGGAAAAGGATGAAAAGTCGTCCCTACGAAATCAAATAAGTACTGTGGATAAAATCTAACGTTACAAATTAAAAAAAAAGTTTATCAATGTCTATCATTATCTCCCAAATATTGGCAGATAATGATAGACTTTACCATGTTATTAATGGAAAAGTTACAAAATTGACGTCTTTTCGAGATTAAGGTGCAGACAAATTAAAAAAATATACAAAAAAGCGAGGATTTTTAACCAGAAAGTAGCTAGTTCTCGAGGCAACTTCTCGAAAATATGTCGATTATTTTAGCGAAATTAGAACCTTGTAGCTCAATCGTCTCCGGCGATTTTACGGTATTTTAAAACGAGTTGCACATGTAAAATGACTCAGAATCACTCAAGAATCATTCCAATATTGATTTACTTTGTAGGTGGGGAGTATCATTGAGTAACTCTAAGTCATTTAACGTTTAGCTCGAACATTTTTTGACCAACTTCCAATAAGCTACAAGGTTCTAGTGTTGCTAAAATGGTTTATGTAAGAGACTCTAGGGCTTCTTATTCGAATTTTTCGTTAAATAATATGCATTTCTACAACTAGAACTGGATATTTTCTTGTAAAAAGACTGGTTTTTAGAGCCACCCATTCCCTTGTTAAGAAATAAGTGAAATATGAGAAGTAATAACCGAGAATAAAACGATTTGTAGTTCAGAGATTACAGTATATCAACAATAGTATTCTAATAAATGAGGGTGGTAGTTGGAGAATCCTTCAATGTCATAAATTTTAACAGTAAATCATAACGTTACAACGAGATTAATGTTGTAATTTTTGTATATAAAATCATTATTTCCTGTCACGAAATTCAAAATTTAAATACAATAAATCAACAATAGAGTTCCAACTGTCACTATGTTAAACATACGGAAACAGAACGAAGTAAAATGATTGTAATTAGCGTAATTTACTTGCTCTTTTCGTTCACGCTCTCAGTTGGTTTATTGGCTAACATTTATTTATCATCTAAATACCTACAGGGGGTATAAAAATATTTCACGTTGTTATTTATAGGGTGATGTAGGTTGGTTCGGTTGGTCATTTTTTATTTAAAAATACCCCAAAAAGCAACATATAGAATATTTAAAAATTTTATCTTTGCAAACGTGGTGCATTAGAAATGCTATTGTTACGCTACTAAAACGTATGCTTATGATAAATCTTCCGTAATAAAACGGATTTTCACAGATGTCCAAAATTCGTCGTATAAAATATTGTTGACAACGATATTCGTAAGAAGACTTAATTTTTCATCTTGCTTATCGTTCCTTTTGTCCATTTGACAGCGCCAATAAAACGACAAAAGACAAAAAAACGTGTAAAACTACTGAAGAAACATCGATTCGAAGATAAGGGCGATAAAAAAGGTATCCAACAGTGACGCTAATCCTTAAAAGAATAGAGAATTGCATGACAATAAATGCAAATTTAAAGTTTACACAATCAATAAGTAATTAAAAAACTGAGAATTCTATAAGACAGACAATATTTATATAAATAGGTCATGGAAATCAAAACAAACAACAGCTAGAGCACGAAAACACTTATTCTACTCTTTATAGGACAAATATAAATGACTTTACGACTTGCTCTCCGTATGCTTGTTAGAGTGGGAAAAAAGCAAATTTACCATGCTAAAACATAACAAGAACACCATAAATTATTCCTACAATGTTGTCAACTGTTCCCTTTAACATCATTGTTTTAGAATAGAATCGACTAACATAATTCTAATAGCAGCTTGATTATAACCGTTTTCAACATGTAAGTGGGTGTACTGTTTAAGTTTTATCAAAAGATAAGTTAGGAAGTAGTTCAACTGTCCTTAATAGAAATGCGCTTGGAATGATAACACGACAATTTGCTTCGTATAGAATTTGAAAGCACTTTAATAAACTATTAGACAGTTTTGTAGTTTACAATAAAGGACAGTCATATGATAATCAAAAGCACATCTAAGTGGGATATTTGTAGTTAAGGTATCGAATTTAAATAGCAAGATTAGTTCTACTATTCCTTTTGAATGTACTGGAAACGTATCGATCTTTTATGACTGTTTGTAATACTTTTCTAGCAAATATCTTTTAATTCTTCGTCTAATTCACGATTGATATAAATGTTACTACATTCAAGTCGTAGATCGATTATTGTTAGTTGATGTCCTGTAGATTTCCTTCGAGATTCGAATTAATTTTTAATTCTAGAGTTTCATTGGCGTTATAGTTTATAAATAGTACATGTTTACAATAGCTGGTTTGCTATGCTTTCTTGCCCTTCTTGTTCACCTTACAATAAATATTGTTGTAACTGAATTGTTTTGATCATAAAATTTTTATTGTTCTTTTTTGATTTGTAGCGATTTTATTATTTATATAGTTATCTTATTGTTTGCTACCATCTATAGGGAATATAAACCTATTTTACTCCGCAGTTGGCTACACTTTATCAGTTATCAGTAAATATCACTACCACACTAAAAGTGAACTACCTTGCATTTTGTACTGTACCACGATAAACAGTGCAGTTGGCCATTTCTTTGGTGCATAGTATTGTTGCTTCGTTCATACTGTTCCAGGTGTATTTTTCAAACAGCCGAACAAAGCTGCGATATTACATAAGAAAAGTATAACCAAATGAAAGGTAAAATATCAGTACTACTATTACTACTGCTAGTGTTAGTGCTAGTGCTAGTACTAGTGCTAGTGCTAATAGCACCTCACGATGGTCATGAATTTGGCCACGTTTTGTCGTAACTTGATTCGGCTTTTACTACATTTGACGATCAACAAACCTACGTAACTAAAGACATGGTTCGTAGCTTTATTCACATTGCACCCCATTTGACAATGGCCATTGTTGCTTACGTTCTCTCGCAACTTGATTTAGTTTTTACTACTTTTGAAGTAATCGAATCAAGGTATATAACTAAAGACAATGTGGTTGGTCAAGTCGCAGATTAGTTCACATTTTAGTCAATTTGACATTTGTTTTAACAAAGCTATGATAAATATCGCTGTACACATAAATTTCATCGAAATTTCATAAACAAATGTAGATTTGGTTTTTAATTAAGCTTATTGTTTTCATTTCTCTATATAAAAACATTTTTGTGTTGCTGCCTCTTTGTGATCAACAATTATTTCCGTATAAATAAATTTTAAGATATTCATACTGTATGAATATTCATAAGTCTCTTGTATTTTGTGAATTAACAGCGTCAGATTTCGTGTTTAGTTGTTTCAAAGCTTTGCAGTATAAATTGGAAATGATGAGAGGGAAATTGAAGATATTACTTTTGGTGGCAGTTGATGCCTTCACAGTTGTTGGAAATAAAATTCTTCTTGTATCTAACATAGAATGATGTGACACGTATAAAACATGCTTGAAATATTTCCTTTTTAACTGAACTAAATTGAATTGCCTGGAACACAATGAATTCTATTTTTTTTTTTTGTGGATTATTCTATTCGAAGTTTTATCCGTAAATTAAGTCTCCATATAAGTCCTTTATAAATCAATTATTTCGATTTCTAAATTATACTTTTCTTAGCTCTAAACATAACAATTTCATCGTAAGACTGTAAGATTAGATTTTTTTTAGAAAGTGTACAATTCAGAATTTTTAATTTGGTTAATAGAAAATTTTAAATTGCGCGCCCAAAAAATCGACAAGTTAAAACTCCCCATATATTGCAAATTTCCACCCCCATAATTCCAAATTTAGTTAATGTCATTCGAATTCGAGTATTTGTCGGGTGCTGTTGTGCCAATATTTTGAAGAATTTGTGAATTATTTGTACAAGTAAGTATTTATTTTATATTCTAGTGATTTTTGATTAAAATATGATATTTTTGATTTACACTAAGCACTATTTATAGATTTATCAGTCCTTTATGATCAATTTCATAGGTCAATATCAACAATCTTGGATCTATTGATTTTTTAATATACGAGAAATTTGTGTAAATAGATCAATTCAGGAAAATATCCAATAAATATGTACTTTTGGAATAGTGTCACATAAAATGTGATCATTGGATCTTCAACGTCGAAATGTGTACATAATAGAGACCCTCATTATGTTTCTCAAATAAAAATCTACAAAACGGACATTAACATCGGATCATTTCCATAAAGATTAATATAAACATTGTATAATGCAAGTTTGGGCATATTTTATGTTAATCGAGTTAGGAAAGAAGATATTACGAAACTAGCGAAAATCGAGACGCACTTCCTATAGTGTTTTTAATTACAATCGCCATCCATGTATACGAATTAATCAAACGACATATAATTGAAGAAATAACATCCATTATCATTGAATTTAATGAACACACGATTTAATAAGAAATGTTAAATAGAAGAACGCTAAATACTGAACTTCAAACAGAATTTATGCTAACTTTGGCTTTGGTGTTTTTTATTAATGACTATTTCCTGTGATTCAATTGAATTAAACTTCATTTTCAGCATTAATTTATGCTTGTCAAACTACTTAAAATCAGACGTTATCAGTTAAATTTAGTTTGGAAATTTGATTTTTTTTATAATGAAGCGTAAAAGTGAGTTTGCAAGAAGTAAAGCAATTTATTACGAGAAGAAATAAACGGAGATATAGTAGATGGATAAAAATTGGGATAATATAAATAATGATAACGGTCGGTATTAAATATAAAATTTTATCGTTGAAATTAAAGATAAACTCAAAGGGATCAATTTTATTTCAGGATTTACGTTGCTAAAATTAAAAATCCTAAGCTTCATTACCCCATTTCGAATGTAAACTTTCGTTTTCTGTTTGATTTTTCTTGAAGTAAACCTTATTATAATCGGAAAAAGCAAATCTTATCGCTAAATTTACCTAAATCGTGTTGTTTTACAGTAGAAAAGAGTGGTGCAACCAGAAATACTTGTTAGGGGGCTGATTATACCGATAGTCATGTGTATATACAGGGTGTTTCACTAGGAACTGATCAAGATTATGTTAATTCTTTTTCTTTGAATTCGTGAGAGGAATGATGCCTAATAAGAGCCTTGGGGGGTTGCAGCCCTGCAACCGCCCCTCTGGTTGCGCCACTGGTATACACTAAGACAACAAGAATTGTGGTCACCTCTACAATAACAATTGGTTAAAACAAAGTTTCACTATAACCCCTGCATTAAATTAATGGATTTCACTTGTACCACCAAATAACAATTTTAACAGTTGCATGATAATCTGTAAATGTTTGATCAATGTTTTAGTTAAACTTCTCAAGTGTAACATTTTCAATTTTGATTGTATTTATGGCTACAGTGTTACATTTCTATTTAATGAAAGATAATGAATATAGATATAGTCATAATTCGATTCTATTGAAATGTCTAAAAGCTTTACAATTTGTCAGCCATTATAATAATTTATACGATTCAAAACTAGACCTACTTGTGTAGATTTGAGATGATTTACAACATTCACGAATCAATTATTTTCATGTTGATTTGTAATTTAATTTATCTAATTGTACGTAACTATCTAAAAGTTAATGTAAAAATAGCAAATGTTGTAAAAATTGAAAATTTCGTCCAAATCTTTTGTAAAAGAAAGCGTAATTTCCAGTAAAACAGAATTAGATGTTATTCTCGTACAGTATTTTATTAGGAAGGACCAGAATAGGTTCACTTTGATGTCAATATGTGTTTCCTTATTGGAAAAGAAACCTTTTTACTTCATTGGTTCTTGAGAAATTTCATCAAACATTCTGAAATAAACAAATAATAGCCGATTTAGAAGTATAAGTTTAAGTTGATTTGCTTCAAATGAAAGTTGTACTAAAACTATGTTTTCGTTTTAGTTAAAGCCAAAATACCTGTTGTTTCATCTAAAAGTTTCTACGTTGATGGTTTGAAAAACATTTCAATTTGTCCCTTGGGAACATTTTAGCAAAGACCTCTAATTATTCTCTCTAATTCTGCTGAAATGTTCCCTAGGGACCCTCCTACGAATCCTTAAAATAATTTCCAAATCGTCCGTCAATTAATAGCAGCTGCTATAAAAAATTAAAAACATTTAGCTAAAACACCCGATATTTAGCCGACTTTAGGGCACATAAAATTATGGATTTATTTCCAAAATACTATCGCACTAATTGGTATTGTTTGTCTAATTATCATTTATATCACGGCTAGCGGTTTATCGAAATTATAAAGCACATTATTCATCATTATAATCTAACATTTTTACGACATTTATGTATACTAGAAATCCGCATTAATCTAATTTAATACAATTTAACCATGTGGAAAATTACCGGTTTTAGTCATTAGAGTTATTAAAATTTATTTTTCCTTATTTACACTAAACTCTATTAAAGCCTATATGGCTAAATGAAGCGGAAGTTAAATGTCAAGTTTAATCGAAATTTGTGTAACTTTCGTTACTAACGTCACTAAATAACGTCTTAAATAAGTCTAACAACTGTGAAGATCAAAATTTGGTTTCCAATGAAGAGACATTTCGAATTCCTAATTATTTAATGACTTAATATCATTTAGTTGTATTCAGTTTTTGTCTTGATTTAGAAAAAAACTTGTTTAAAGAAGATTTAATTTGTCTTGACATTGTAGGAATTCGTTAAAAGTTGGATTCGATGCATAAAATATGCCAATGTTTGATCCACGATTTCTCACTTATTTTCCAACCGATAGTAATAATTAAAATGGCATTAGAGAGAGCATTTAAGGCGCATCTAAACACACATTAACAATAGCATTGGAAAATTTCTTAGAGATTTCACAAACGCTTTCAATTTGCTGTATACTATGTGGAAATTATTGCAAAATAGATTGGGCAAGTTAAGGGGAAAAATAAAAAAAAAAACATACTGTATGCAAATTTTCAAAAATCATACTCTTGAAATGCTGTTTTTAATTGTTTTAATTTCTTGGAGAGGAAATCTTTGCGCAGAGAATCTAAACTGGGCCTTTAATTTTTTGTAATTTCTTGAAGAAATAAAGCCATAAGAATACTTCAAATGTATGAAATTTATAAATTCTCGTTCCAGCCTATTTGTTTCTCATAATTTTACTGTCAATCAAACAAGTTGTCAAATACTACAAATGTATGTATATTCGACATCATTTTCAATGATTCTACGTTATTTTTTTTGATAAATTTAATTTTTTTATTATTTTAAAAACAACCGTTTTTCACCAAGTGAAAGGTCTTTTGTAGGTTGCATTTTTTTTAAACTTTCATTAAAAACAATTAAAGCCTTTTGTCTAATATTTTTCGACAAAATTATGATGTAAAGAATTGCAGACTCAACCTCTGAGCGTGAAAATTCTCACGTCGTTTTGTCGAAAAAGTTGAGAAGGCAAAAACTTCCAACAATGAAACAAACAAGTATCTATTGTTCGAAATAATATCAAATATAATAGAATTGTTTCGAAAAGTATTGGGTTCCATCTACAGATTATGAATTATTCATACGTTAATATTCTAAATTCCTCTATTTTCCAGCCGTGCTGGCTTGATGAGTATTTAACGATAAGACAGGTTGTCGGTTTAATTTTAACAAAATAAACCCTAGGTAGGGCTGTAATTAAAATTATAAAATACCAAATAACACCTACAAATGTCCAATTGTAACCAAATAAAATGGGTTATTTGTAAATATTATTGATGCTAATTGATTCTTTTGCGGAAATACAAATTAATATTTATGGTTACATCACGTTTGAGTGATAAATCTTCACCGAATGCTCGTTAAAATACGTCGAATAACAATGTTGAATTCAAATTACGTAATGTGATCCGATGGGATGGAAATGCAATAAGATTTCCTAGGTTTCTTCACATGATTACAGCTTTCTTCCAAATTTTGCTCGTTTAAATGATTATAATAAGCAAACTGATAACTGGCAGTATTTTGGAGATAAATTGAATTTTGCTGATACAGATTTATAAAATTCTTCAAACAGCTTTTAACAAGCGAAAATCAGTAGTTAATTTACAGTTTACATAGGAAATATAAATAAAATAATGCTGAATTTAAATGGTTTGTATACGGTTTTCGTTTCGTTATTGTTAAATTATGCATTTTTGGCGTAATTTTCAATATTTGTATACTGAAATGAATCTTTTCCTGGTAGTTATCAAAAAAATTTAATTATTTAGACCAGACAAGTGTTTCTTCATGCGACTATTGGGCTGGCATTTTGTTATAAATTTTAACGTGACCCATTGTTTGAGAGGCGCTAATTTTAGACCTCTGTTCATTAGTTATTTTTTTATTGTTAACCCATTATTATTGTCAATTCATCCTTTTTTTGTCCTATTAATAAATTTTTTATAAAGAAATAACACTAAGATTACGCCCTTTGGATGTAATTATCAATTATAGGCGTCCTTTTCTTTCCACGTTCTCATAGCCCATATACAATAGAGTAAATTATAATTTTATCTCGAACAAATACTTCAAAGGTTCAGTTTTCAGCGATAATATAATAAAGAACGTACAAGATGAATTTGACTTGTTTTGACGAGTATGAAACATGAAAACTATTGGAAAAAAATTCAACACAGTTGGAATTTTCCGATATAATTCCATAGCTATTGCCAAATTCCATTAGTCTATCTAATTAAAAATCATTACAATTCGCAAATCAATAAATCGAATGGAACGAAACTGAGTCCATCTGATACCTTTAAATCAAAATAAATTATTTCG
Source organism: Mylabris phalerata (assembly GCA_020740385.1). Classification (NCBI taxonomy): domain Eukaryota; kingdom Metazoa; phylum Arthropoda; class Insecta; order Coleoptera; family Meloidae; genus Mylabris; species Mylabris phalerata. The sequence goes on from JAJEOX010000222.1 coordinate 2,131,935, forward strand.
TTATAAAGAAGAGTAGAAATTTTCAATACAAAAGAACCTTATAGCGTAAATTCAATTTATTTGAAAGGAAATAGGATTGTAACATTACAATTTCGTAAGATAATATTATTTGATGTAACAGGATTAAACAGAACCAAATTCAATTTATATGTTTTCTGTATTTTTTTTTAAACTAAATTAGAGGCGAATGTCTTGGAGAATCTTCCAGCAGTCACATCAAAACAAATGAAATATTACACATCCTCCCATTGGTGTTTAAATATGTGCGATACAAAGTGTAACTTTAACTGTTCTCGAGGGATAGTTTCTGTTTATATTCAAGTTGTACTAACCCGTGGTGTTATCATGAAATTGTCTTCTTGAAGATGTTTTTCGTCAACAATGCAATATTAACATAGGCACGTTCTTGTTTGTTTTAAGGACAATAAAGTTAGCAAATGTTCCGTGAGGCTTTTATAGTGAGAATTAACGATTATAATAAACGTTAGACTATAGTACAATTCACTATTTTACTGTTTATTATCGCTATTTCAATTGCTATAATGAATATTCATCAACTAAAGTGTTAATCGGAAATCATTAATTATAATATTGCTTGTGGTTATAAATATTTCACTACAAAAATTATGAATTCACATGATCGTATAAGTAAATCGTGTGTTAAATTATAGTGAAAGTTATATTTGAAAAAAACTGGACGCTTATAGTCTTTTTTTATCGGTTCAAATGAACCTTGTTCTAAAGTATATTTGGTAGTTTTCACACGAAAGATAGTTTATTATTATTGTCGTACCAAGCTGGACTATAATTCCCTAAAAAAGTGGAATATTTGACAGGCAATTTCTCCGCTATTTTTTACTCGAAAATCAAGTATTATAGCTAGTTGAAAAGAGCATTTCAAGCTCTACGATATGAATACTACCGTTTTGGGGAATCTTGTGGAAATTTTCAATTATAGATGAAAATCAAGCAAAATGCGTTCCTCCACAACTCAACATTGATTTGTTCGTAATTGGATTTAAATCGATAGCAAATTGATTGAATTTTTTAAGTATTTGAGATATTTGCGGATTGTGGTAATGTTGCGGAAAATTAAGAAAAATTGTTACGTTTTCTATTTGCGAAAATATCAAGAGGTTCCTTCTAAGTTTAGACAATTTGGAAAATGCAACTGAAATTTTCCATTAATTTTAATTGAAAATCGACTAAAAATACGCAAGTTGAATAAAATTAATTTATATATTATAAATTATAAATCTGAATCTTTAGAGGAAAACGACAAGACGCAAGTTTTAGGCTTTTGGTCAAAAACTATCTACCAGATTTTCTTGTAATTTGGTATATTTGAAGTTTGGTCCAATATTAAGCTCTGGTAATTTTTAGAAAATTTTTGAATTTACACTTCCGGTGTAAAGTTGACTGAATATTCAGAAAGTCTAAAAATGAGTTCTTTCCCATAGATCTTAAAAATATGACCGAATTTCAATAATAAAAAGCGAATTATTTTTTCAAAATCGCGATGCTTCTAAAGATTAATCACTAATTAACTGAAATATTTGGTCTATATTTGAGTCTGATGGAGAGCATAATAAATAAACGATTGACAAATAACATATTTAATATGTAGGAGTTATTAAATCTTCCCATGAGACAGAGTTTATTCACATAAATTCTTCAATATAACCGTAAGAATTCGCTTTTTATATCCTTAGAATCATAGAGTTTTGGTATTTTTTTATTCACAATCTTTATACCTATAAGGTACAATTTTTTATTCCATTGTTCGTGACTTTGTATGCGTAGAAAGAACAAAATATGGATTTTCAGACGTTCGTTAGCTTTACGAAAAGAACCGCTCCAGGCAATATTTCAACATACATATTAAATTTTCTCAATATTTACAATTAATATGTTAACATCCATAAATAATTTTCCTATCAAATTTAACAGAAAATTTAATTACTGAAAGATGCGACTTCGAAATCATGTTTTTGCGTATAATTCCATTACTACTTCCAGTAATTTTTAAATCAATAACTGTAGAAAACTTCAAGAACTTACATCTTCTCTTAAAGTACTTAATATTGAGTTCCCTCCATTTGTGTTAACTTTTTGTCTTTGCTAACGTAGACAGTTTTATCAAATAATCGAACTGTCTACTACAACAGGTCGTTGACAGTGCATTCTTATATCATAGCGACTGTCTACTATTTCGCTAAATTACTTTTTATATAATTAAAAATTATAATTAGTAGATACCGTATAATTATGCTTATAGATTTCACTAATTTGGGTAGGTATAGATTAAATTTTATCGAATTCTCAATTACTCTTTCTTTGTAAAAAAAAACTCATTATTTAAAAATTGGTTTAGACATCTCTTGGTTGAATATAGATTTTGATTACCAGACCTGAAGGCAATTTTTATTAAACAATTGCTGCAATTGATTGACTTGCAGCAAAAAGCATATTTCACGATAAGTATGGAAGAAAAATGTTAAAATTGCCTTTAGAATATGGAAATTGCTCCTAAAACGTTATATAATTCTTTAGAATAGATGTGCTAAAGGTTGAATAAGTTGAAAATTATATTTGATTTATTATAATGGATGTGCATAGTTTATTTATTCAAATTGCGCAAAATTTGCCTTTTTCAAGAAAAAGTCGGAGACACCAGACAGGAGAATTCTGGCGTAAATAAATAATAATCACACAGACTGTTTAATTAAAAAAAAATATGAACAATATTTGCATTTCTAACGGTTTTTTCGCATTTCAAAAATGTTGACCTCGTTTACATCCACTGATAACTAAACCGCTAACTTAGTTAACAACGATATAAACGATTTTAAACAGATTTTCGATGCATTTTAAATTATATTTTTGTGTTTCTTTTTGTCGAAACTTTATAATTTATCCAAAATATACCTTGAAAGTTTTTAATAATACAGCCTCCTTCTCTTAAAGTTGTTCACAGCGCCAAACGTCTGTTAATTATCGAGTGATTGGAAACATTTTTAAGGATTTATAGGGGAGTCAATGGTGCACATTTCAGTGAAAGTTCGACCATGTAACTCGTTGGGAAATCGGGGAAAAAGTGATTTTTATCGAAAATCTCATTTTCGTCAATCAGTTTTTCACATAAATGGCCTCAAGATGACTTGAGGATTCTCGGAGAACTGTTTTTTCGGTTTTCTGGCACTGTATCCTGAAAAAAATTGAAAAACTGTTGTGTCGTTCATTGATCGTAAATGTGACCAGTTATTCGCCTCTCAGTTGTTCACTTATCTTAATGGGTGTTCATATTATCGTATTTGTTTACTTAAGAAAAAGTGCTGACATTCGATACTCATAACAAAAGCACATGCCAATTATTTGAATAGGCTTGTTTTTCTTTAAATAAATAAACATTGGATCGTTTTAAGAGACTACACTAGTGGTTTTCAAACGTTCTGGAAGTGCCGAGCATGTAAATTATTTATTAATTCATTAAAAACCCTTCATTTTTCACCAAAGACACATTTCTTATGTTGTGAATAAGGAATATTTCACTCTGAGCCCGTTAAATTTGCGGATTAAAAGAATTTACCAGATCGACTGTTGAGAAACACTGGTTTAAAATTTGATACAAAACTACTGTGACCGACAAAGGGAGGCGAGCGACTTTTCCATTTTAATTTTTTCACGGTCAAGCTTTGCTCCTACATTTTTCAATTTTTTCCGATGTCTTAAGGGCAAATTGCAAAAACCAAAATGTTACGAATGTATCGCATTAATTCAACACTTTTAATGTGTGAAAAACCCTCTTGCCAATTGTTGCATATTCAATAGTTAGATTTAATGTCAGTCATTGCCCAATGAGCTACGTGGACTTAATTTTGCTAAAATATTCTTTGAGAACCCCCTATAAATCCTTTAAATATGTTTGCAATAACTCGATAATTAACAGACGTTTGGCGCTGTGAACACCTTTAAGAGAAGGGGGTTGTAGATGTAAACCTATAGTGATAACTTGGTTACCAGCTTAATTATCACAAGATGTAAACGGAGTCATTGTAGAAATTTGATATTTTTAAACTTTGATAATTCATTCTCTAAAATTGAGTCTTAATTAATCGACAAAATCATTGAACTTTATAAGAAAGTCGAAATAAAAACGTGTTTTTTACTATTCTAATGAGATCCGAATTATCAATTTACGTGTTATTTAACCTACGTTTGCGGTATTTCAAAGTCAATTCACTTAAAAGTATTTCTGGATTTACAAATCATACCCGTTTAATCCTTTTGGGACGCCAGTGAGTGTTTTTAAAAGATTACACCCTAGTTAATTTGCGAATTAAGGGCGAATTCTCCGAGTGTATAATAAACAATTTCGTTTTAGTAAACAAGCAAAATCTTGAGATATTTTAAAAAATTTGGTTTCAATCGAGGAATTTAATTTGAGATCGATGGACTGCCAATTTTAATCAACTTTAGTAATCATCTGGAATCTTTGAATTGGTAATTTTTGAGTGTAAATCACGTAATTCGAATAATTGATTTGCTTCTGTATTAAAATTTGGATATTACACGATGCAAGTAGTTTAATGGTTGTTTGTACAATAAATTTTATTTGTTTTATATTTTTAAATAATTACGAAATCAGGTTATAATAACGTTTATGTTTAGGCCATTACGGAAGTAGTGCCCGAAATTCATTTCATTCCCTTTCCGACTTAATAAATGTGAGCTTTTATTAATTCTTTCCATCCACAGGCCTTTATTGTTATTGCCCTAAATTCATAGTGAAACCATTTAAATGTTCAAAATCTCTGGCGAATTCTTCCAAAGTTACAAAGTTTATAACTTCACGGGTAATCCTTTCTAATATAAAAGTTTGTCATATGTTGAATGCTATGTAGTCGAAAACTTACCACATAAAACTTTGGCGTTTCAAGATTGATTCTTCGCTTAAACTTTTAATTTTTCTACAACTTATTAGAGATTAATTGTAATTCTTTTGAATGATTCATCTGTTGAAATAAAATCAATTTTTTGGAGAATTTCTTAAATGATGATTCTATTAATTTTGGTAATTTATCGCCTTTTTTGTAGTAAAGTAATCAACCAAAAGCATTGTCAAAATGAACACGATTCGATTTATAGGTTGCCAACAATTCGAAATTATTGACAAGCTCAAGAAAGTATATTTGACGGTAGCTTTTGGTAATTCTTTATTGATTTATCCAGTCATTTATTATCGTCTAATCGCTTTTGGAAATAGGGAAACAAACAAAAACATTACAAACAAACTGTATTTTTCGCCTTCAATCTACCAAAAAACAAAGATAATTCGACGAATTTCGTTCTGGTAAAACAAGTCGTAGTTCAAGGTATTTGTAACGTTCTATTTACAAACAGCAATAACGCTATTAATGTTTAAATTCCACATTATATAATTCAACTATATTATTATGCTTATAATAATTATTTTAATAGTATACCTACTATTTGATGTAGACTATTATTTAGCTATTATCTTTCTTAAAAAAATCCGTATATCTGTTAGACTTCTACAAAAACTTGTATAAATTCAAGGCTTTATTTTGAACATACATAACAATAAAAGAATTAGAAGCATTTGGAAAATGTTCGGAAAAAATGCAAGAAAATTGCCGACTATTTGTTATGAGGAAATATTAAAGTCGCATTTTGTATGTTTTACGAATTGAGCTACCTACAATCATTCTAGAATGGTAGACACTGAAATCAACGTTTACACGAAAACAAGATACTTCATTAAACCGTTATTTGGTGATGTTTGTGACTCTGTTTACATCTGGTAGTTTAGTCAAGAGTCTACTACTGAATGTTTATAGTTATTGTTAGAAACTGTAATCAAGGCAATTTGTGGTTGAAGTTTTTATTAGTTCTATATTTTTTCATATGTTGGCAATGCTGTTAACTCGAGTTGTAGCCGTAAATAACCGTATGTAACCGTTTACACCGACAATAATTGTTAATTTCAAGCCACACTCGTTCTTAATCTTAACTATAGTTGAGTTAACGCAAAATAGAGCGTTTACATCGTTTAAAGCGTTGTTAACTCATCGCTACTAGCTTATGGTTAATTATCTCTAGATGTAAACTGGATCAAAACAAATTGGGTCTACATATTAGAGAGGCTAATTTTTGTGTTTTAAAATGGTTTAAAATGTTTTAATTAGTCATGTTGTTAAATTTAAAAAATTCAAGCCTTATTTAGAACACACAATTGAGGTCTTTTTTCTAGAATGGAATGAGAAAAAGTTTTAAAACTCCAGGGGAGTATTTCTCAAGGAAAATCTTGTTGATTTACAACTTGTTGTTTAAACCACTATCTCTAAATAACAACATTAAATTCTTGGCCGTGAGTAAATATTTCCACTACATCGATTTATAAATGTTTCTTTTTTACTATTTTTACTCACATAAATATCGGGGAAAATAAATTCAGTAGTTGATGTTATCTTTTGTTGTGTCTAGATCGCAAATTTCAGTCTTGTGCGTTTCATTCTTAATTAAAAGCAGACTCTTGGTTGTATTTCCGTAATGAACGTCATTTATCACGGAATACACTACAAATAGAGATTTTGATTGAGAATTGAATAGAGATGCTCCGTTAAAGTTGATTTGGGATCCAGTAATTCCGCAAGGTTCTATCTGGAATTCTACAAAAAGAGCGATTTTCAATTTCTTTATTCAAACTAATTGTTAAAAAAATAATCTAAATCGTCCTTTAAGTAATTAAACTGATTACAAAGAATAGTCAATTGATAGACGTATAAAATAAAATGATTGTCTCATTGTGAAATTGGGCAATTAAAAGAAATACTTCTATTTTAAACGAGTAATTAATTGCAATTAATTGGAGAAAAAAACGCAACTCGAATTCAACTCACAGACGTGTGTAAAAAGTAAAATCGATTTTATTTGCTCCTCATTTCCATTTCATTTCCATTAAATTCAGATAATAAAACAGTACAAGACAATAATGTTGGTATAGCTACACAAGATTTCAATTTATTTTTTAATGAATACAATTACTAATCAAGAATCAATAGGAAATTGTAAAAAAACCGAAAGTATCCTGACTTTGATAAAGAGCAACAGATTAGATTTTTTTACAACAAAAAATATGACTAAATCGGGGAAACCCACGTGATCTCAAATTTCAAAGATATTGCCATGAAAACAAAGCTCAAGCTTAGGTATTAAAACAATTTCCTATAACAAAAGCTCATTAAATTCAGAAAACCTACGCGAGAATTCACATTTCAAACACATCTTTCATGGATGTTCAGTTCAAGTGTGACTTAAGAATCGAAATACGTCTGCATTTATTCATGTCGGACAAGTTCAATTTGAATGTAATCTGAAAATTGAAACGATGCTGTAAAATTTGCGATCAATTTCGTCATTTTTAATCCATCAAATGTCTCTCGCTGCATTGGAATTTTAGGCTTCATTGGGGAATTGTTCCAGAAAACAACATTTCTCGTTTATATTTAAAATAAAGATGACAACTTTATAAGTATATCTATCTTGTTAGATGAGGGATGTTGAAAATAGAAAGGAGGTAATGTTGGGTTATTGATTTCTTATGAGTTTTTCATGTTTGTTCTAATTCATATCAAAAGTTTCTTTCGTCGAGAATAAACTATAACTCTATTTTTAAACTAGGTGGAGTATTATAAAAGTTAGATTTACACCGTAAAAACAGCCTAATTAATATTTTCTAGCAGATAGAAAGGCAGCAGAATTTGCAATTCCTAGATTGCCTGTCTTGTGTCAAGAATTAGAATTTTAAGCTGTGTGAACTTAACTGCAAATAGCCTATAGTGGTATTCTCTAACTTTTTCGTTACCATAACAACCCTGTCGCACTCTTTACAGTTACTTTATAAAAATCAATTAAAATTGATAAGAATAAAACGAATCGCCAAACACTTGAACAATACCACCGATAACTTCAGTTAACTGTCTGTTGTCGTGGTAACCAGATTCTAAAACAGTTAGGGAATACTGGTAATTTTAAAATATTAAACGAGAAGTGTGGCTGAATAAATAACGCCAAAGTTTATCCGTTATTGAAACTTTCGTATTTGTTTGTAAATCAAATTAAAAAAGCGTTGGAGTTTTATTTTCATTGCTGGGAAATTATTAAGAGAACTTTTAGATTTTAAAAAGCTTGACTAAAATTTTAATTAGTTGGTTTATCGATTTTATTCCCCATGTGATTGTTGTTTAGCAATAAATGTAATTTAAATCATAAATCATACCTGATACAGGTGAATTTTAATGGAAAAACAGTAAATCACCAATTTTGAATTATTTGAATTATTAGTTTTCGATGTAACAAGTCGGTTTTGAAACCAAAACCACGCTAGAGGAGTAATAAAAACTGAAACTTTATGTATAAATAATGAATGTTCTCACATAATGACCAGCAGATTCGCCCATACATTGTCTCTATTTCCGGGACTATATGGCACATTTGTAGGAACTATTCGAGTTTCAAATTTATTATGCATGACATTTTCCGGTAAAAATCAACAAATATCGGAGTTGATGATGGTTTTTGTTGCAGTTTCAAGACTGTCGTACAAAATATAATCTTGAAAGCTTCTCGGTGGCCGTACTCGGTGTGTTTTTTGTTGTTGATTGTGCCTTTTCTCACGTCTACATCAAGATCTGTGCGAACGAACAAACATCCTTTACGAAACGCGTAAAAATCTGTCGTAAATGTGACACAAGTTTGGCGGCCATCATTCTTGTGCTTTTATAATTTCTTCTTTGAAAGCATTTTGAAGGATGTACACGTAGCTCTTCTTAAAAGACTTTCCCTCGTAGCGTAGGTGTATTTTTTTGAGGTGATAATATTTAAAATTAGCAAAGCTCGGAAGTGGTAAAAAATATCGAATTGCTTGAAAGCAGTAACTTAGTTACGAAATATGTAGCCACTATTCTTATTGAAATTGTCCAAGAAGTAAAAAATGTCAATTAAGGCATTACAAATTTCCTTGTTTTAACATTGGTGTAGCATTTTTAATTAAACTTATAAGGGCAAAAAACATGAAATTGGAAAAGCTACAGAACAAAAAATTCTACGTTTTATCCACAAGTTTTAATTACTTCCAGTTTTCATAGCACGTAGAAAAACAGAATTTCCTTACAACAAATTAAATTTCATATTCATTTAGATCGAACGCAATCATTTTTTGACTTTTACAGATTAGCATCTTTAATTTATATGGGGCTCAATTTTATAAAAATAATTCCCCAAAAATTCCAAGATTTTTTGTTGACATTTTTTGTTCTTGGATTGAAAAAGGGAAAGAATCGAATACATCACGTACTGGAAATATTTACAGACGATTTTAGAATAAATTTCGCTACATATGAATTTCTCAAACATACCGATAATTTTATCAATCTTTCTCCTATTATTCTATAAATATCCGTATCTATCGATATTGAGCTAAATATTCCTAGTTCTTAGGATTATTAATTTCCGGGTGATTTCAAGGAACTGTAAGGAAAGCCTTTGGGGACATTTTAGCAAAATTACAACTTCACAGTTCATTGGAAAATAGATGAAAAACCATTTTGACCGGATAATATCGGATTTGCACTAATTTAAGCGACCAAGTATCATTAGTTCCAGTGTTTTATCACTGGAAAACCGGAAAATTTGCTCTCCATTGAGTAATTAAATTGGAAAATAGATATATTTTTGCTTTGTTACTGATATTTGTTCTAATTTATCAATATTGTTGCATAACATCAATCTAGTTGGTTAGATAGTTTTAATTAAAGAATACGGAGACGGTACAATAAAACAAAATCAATTACTTGTTAAATAAACGAAGGAAATTTGTTTTTATTCTCTTTATAAATGTTGCAAATATTAGAGTTTCACAAAACTTTTCCAATTTGGAGTTTTTTCGTTCATTATTTGTCAATTCATCTACTCTCTTCGCGATTATTATCATGTCAATGTACGGAAAACGTCGATAAATAATCTTCCCTCTAGACTGTTGTTAGTCAACTAACTCTTGTTTACATCATTGTTAATTCGCGGTTTTTTTCCAAAATTCATTAATATTGTTCTTTGCTCCGTTATATGGTCTTATCACAAAATAAAGCTTGAATTTCTTGAACGCAAAGCAAATATTTTGTCCAAAATACTACCTGTCAGCTCAGTTCAGAAGTAAGAATAAGCAAAAAAAACTTGAAGAGATTAAAACAGACAGTAGGATTTTGGCTGGGGAGAAACATTACAGTATGAATAAATACAGACAACCAATAAAAACGAACCTACTGTGAAGGATATAAGATATTTGATGCTATAAAATAATACCTGATGAAATTCAAAATAATGAAAGCAAACTAAGTAAAACAACAATAACGTTGAATAGACACAATATAACGCACAATAAACTTATTGATCTTGTGGAGCTCTTATTTTCTACTCAAACGTCAACAAGTAGCAATTTTCTGTCTGATTGATCAACATAGTTTGCTTATCTTTGGTAAAATAACCGTCCTTTTGGTGTTTTGTTGTGTAATTTTTTTGTCAACGAATGCCTTGAATCTGATAAAAACTTTCGGTGTTTATGTTATTCATGAAATTCTTTGGGTGAACCATTGAAATCACCCAAAATTGTAAATTTATCTATCACAACTCTAGATTTATCGGCCGGATTACTGTAGAAGTATTTGCTTATTTGTTCTATGTGCTTTAATTCAGTTTACTTTTAGATAAAAAATATTTCCAAGGAGATTTTCATTAGAATCGATTTTCTGGTGGAATTTTGTTGAAATCAATTTTTGTTTGTTGTTATCTGAAATGAAGCGAAAATGTTTTCCATATTCAAGTGTATGTAAAAATGAAAAACTAATATTTACCCAAAAAAGCTAGTTTGTTTTTTGAATATTACTCTTATTTATAAAGAGCGCTTAAGAATCAGAAATTTTGCAATAACAATGTAAAACTTTCAACATAATCCAAATATTAAAATTTATAACAGGAAAATCTAAAAATATGAAAACTGTAGTATCGTGAAATATTTCCACATAAAATTAATGACCACATTTTGTAATATCTAAAGCGTCTCAATATTTGATTTTTATCACAAGTCGCAGATGTTCGAACTGATCGAAATTGGAGCGTTTCGCTTTTCTAACGATGTTAGTACAATTTTGAAACATCGTCTATTGGCAACTAGTTGACAAGCTTTGAAAAAGATCGTTCGTTAAGTGACAAATTACTCAAGTAGAAACATTTCAAAATAATAATAGGACAACAATATGTCTATTTCTTAACAAATCCTGGATAATAGCGTAGGCCAAAATCGCTACTACATTGATATCAGTTTGTACGCCCTCAATTTAACATTCTTCAGTCTATCATTGTTTATTTCTATAAATGATTATTTTTAGCTTGGGGAGTCGGTTTAGAACGACTTCCAAATAAAAATTATCCCGACATAAAGTGTTTTTTATGTATACAACTAAAAATAGAAAATTTACTTGGGAAATTCCATTATTTATCCAGCGATTGATTTACAGATTCGTGGGGACATTTTGGCAAAATTTGAACGGACAATTGGTCAAGAAATACTCATTTCTTAAAACAAACCGGGAATATCAAACGACTCAGAATGACTCAAAGGTGCTCCTTTTTTGCATTCTAGAATGAACCCGAAATAGTTTGACCCGCTTTAGAATAAAACGAAAACAAAACAAAGAAAATCAATACTAGGAGCACCCTTAAGTTATTTTGACTCATGTGTTTTGGAAAATCTGAAAAGAACGTTTCGATCAATTTCCAAATGAGTTATGAGCCTGAAATTTTGCTGAAATAATCTTTAGCGACCTTACTGAAAATATTTGAATTATTTTCAACTCACTGGTTAAATAAGAGGAGTTGGTCTATTTTTAGTTCAATACCTCTCCATAGATTTTTATGAAACTTCTATCAATTTGCGAGTAGCGCTACTACTTTGAGGATTTGTAGAGAGGTCCCTTGAGATCATTTTAGTAAAATTAGAATCTTAGCGACTTTAGAAGTCGATCAAAAGCGCTCACTCAGCATTTTTTGTAGAGAGTAATGAGGAAAATTGATAAAAATGAATGTTAGGAGGTCCTTAAGTTATTTTAACACTTCTTGATCAACTTCCAAGTGAGCTACGAGATTCTAATTTTACTAAAATTATCTCTAGCGGCTCTGATAAAATATCTTAAATTATTTTCAACTCACTGGTTAAATAAGAAGAGTTGCTACAAGAGTACTTTATTTTTAACTCGACACTGTTATAGATTTTTATTAATTTGTGAGTAGTTCTGATGTTTTGAGGATTTATAGAGGTCCCTTGTGATTATTGTAGCAAAAGCTACATGCTTCTTTGGAAGTCGATCAAAAGCGCTTACTCAGCATTTTTTGTAGAGAGTAATCGGGAAAATCGACAAAAATGAATGTTAGGAGGTCCTTAAGTTATTTTAATACTTCTTGATCAACTTCCAAGTGAGCTACGAGATTCTAATTTTACTAAAATTATCTCTAGCGGCTTTGATAAAATATCTTAAATTATTTTCAACTCACTGGTTAAATAAGAGGAGTTGCTACAAGAGAGCTTTATTTTTAACTCGACACTGTTATAGATTTTTATTAATTTGTGAGTAGTTCTGATGCTTTGAGGATTTATAGAGGTCCCTTGTGATTATTGTAGCAAAATGCTACATGCTTCTTTGGAAGTCGATCAAAAGCGCTTACTCAGCATTTTTTGTAGAGAGTAGTCGGGAAAATCGACAAAAATGAATGTTAGGAGGTCCTTAAGTTATTTCCAGGCTTTTTACGAATGTAGCGAGCACTTATAAATGAGCTAAAATGATCTACAATGACTCTCCTATAGATGCTTGAAATTCGAATCGCTTATCAACGGGAGTTTCAAGGAAATTGAGAAATTTAGCAACACCCAGTATATGATGGTAAATGGTCTTTGTCTCGTTTATGATAACTAGAAATTATTACTGAAATATAATTTTGAAACATAATTCATCTATGAAGATAATGGAATTATATAATTATTTTGTGTTTGCCATTTAACTATCGTGTCGTTTGTAAACGAATCTGTTCGACAATATCCATTTCGAGTACCTGTAAATATTAGTTGTTTGAATTTGCAACGCTAATAATAATTAATGTAAATTTCACCTAAAATATGTTTTATATACAAAAAATTATCCGTTGGTTCTACAGAGTCAATGGATTTTTGGACTCGCTTTCTAAACAACTCTACATCGAGATAGAAGCAGATTATTGAATATTTATAAATGCAAATAGATATCCTCAAGATATAAGCAAACAGGTGATAGAGCGAAAGTGTTGGAAGAAAGTCAAGTTTGATAAGTCGTTATCAATTGCTTATTATGTAATTTTTATTCAACTACTATCACAGAAGATTGATGTTGAATTTGTTATAATAGATTACTTCATACAATTTAAATTGCAAGAATCTAAACTAAAATCTGATATCAATTTGAAATTGATTGGAAAGCAACCAGGGCTTTCGATAAACCGTTCTGGGCCCAATTCAACCGTAGAGAGTGACAATTCAAGATTGACCGGAACTAATATGAAAGCCCCAATGATTGAATAGGAAATTATTGGTCAAATCTTTCGTAACAAACACCATGTTCGTCAATAGAGGTTCTACTATTAACTAAAAACTATAATCTATTCAGAAATTGTGATTTATGTTAAATCAATAAGTACCAATCACAAACATCAGATCGGCCCCAATTCAATTGGGATGGTCAAATCATAGGGCAAGATTAATTCGAATCGGTTTTACATGTTGTTTAGTCATCGATGATAATATTTAAAGGAGGAACGTCTTTAAAAGCGTTATTTGCTACTCCAGTTTTATTTTAATTTAAATAAATACAAAACTGGGATATTTTATGTTAGCATCACAATTATTGTGCCTTAATGACGGCGTTATATTCTTGCAAACAATAGTAGGGACCATTTATTTTTGTGATTAAATGCGGGTGCAATTTAAAATTTTACTTCTCGCAGACAACGGGAAAAAGTCTAAAGTTGTGCCATTTAGAAGGATATCTCTTTGACAATAGTAAATTCAACAATGCGGGTGAAGGTTGATTTATTAAATGCCTGTTTTTTTCAAATATTACAAGTTTTCCTTCGAATTCATCTTGTCGTGTAACAAAAGGCATTTTGAATTACCCATTAGAAATTATCAAAAAGGTCATCATGGTTACGGCTATTTTTAAAGCAATTTCTTGCGCGTTTATCGAGAATTTCTTGTTAAAATAATTAATTAAACTGTACTTACCGGTGCTTCAATTAGAAGTGCACCAACACTGTTTTCAGTTAATAAATTTACAACAAATCTCGTGATAATAGTCCACAATCATAGTAGGAGGAATTTTGATAAGAATCCAAAGTTTGCACGATCCTTTAAATTGCAGACACGCACATTCTAACCGCAGTTGCTATTTCTGGGTCGGTGTTAGCGCGAATACTAAACTGGAAACTTGTAAAGTTTCATTCATAAAGAACGGAAGGTATAGTGAGCGCCGTAAAATGGGGAAACGCATGCGTTCAAATCTTACTATAAAATGCTGAAAACACACAATGCATGCTCATGAAAAAGCATTGTTCTTGGTGAAACGATAGCTCTATTGAAATACAATAGAAATAATCATTTTTAAAGAAACTTTAAATGCTTATTTCAATCACCATCCTTATAGTTTACGATTCGTCTTTGTACAGTATAATTCGAGAATAGAGATAATTAAGAATGAAGGTTCTATTCCCAGATATAGCTCAATTTGATAGTTTCCAGACATGCAATTGCGTTGGTCGTTTTGGTTTATAAAACACGCAACGATGACCTGAAAGTATCCTACAATTACAATTCTAGTCTATTTTATTTTCTTTATTACAACAATAATTGAATTTATTTACCAAGCGCTGGTATTGTTTCAGAAAGGTATCATGAAATTTCAAAATAACTTTTCGTGTTATATCCTGTCTATTATTATAGCATACCGTAATAAATCCTTTATGCCTAGGGTTAGTAAATGATGAATAAAATTTTTATACCAGTTCTATAATATTCAGAACGTTAATCCAAGTGTAATGCAGGAATTTGCAAAATTAGCCAAATTTTCCTGCGATTGAGTAAATCAAATCTCTTAATTGGAAAATTGTCGAATGTTCTTCAATTCTCTGTAGAATACAAACAGAAATTCCGACTTGTTTTCACGTTCTTTTTTTAAATCGAACTCTGGAAATGCCAACTTAATCCCTAATGGCCCTTCTAACAAATACAACTTATAATAGAATTAACACGCGTAACAACTGTAGTATGATTGATAAGATAGGAATAAAAATAGTTTGAATGGACCTGGGGAATATAAGGGTGGTGTTAATCGATAATAAATCGTGTTTCAATTCCTGTAGCATTCTGGTAGAACGAATCAAATCAAATCTGTTGAAAATGTAGAGAATTTCCCTCTTTCCTACTTCATAATTGTATCCGTCCACGTGCCTGAAAACACCAACTGTACAAAAAATTGACTTCCTTGTAATCCTCGAATCGTTTCTATTTGTCTTTCTAAATTCACTACTTTCGAATCTTTATAATTAGTATTTCATTTTCCTGCTAAAATTCTCCTTGAAACAATAAATGATCTCTTACAATATTAATAATAATCTTTTACAGTTTAATTCAATGTGCTTGTGTTAATTTATACGATGGATTAAACATTCAGATTATAACTTGCCGGATTCTAATTTTAGATTTTTTCATTAATTGAGTACAATTTTCAATCACAATATTATTAAAGCTTTAGAGCTTCTTTAATTCGAGTATATTACTATCTACTTCTTCATTCATCCACCCATCCGGGTATTTTTTTGAGTGCACTCTATTGAAATAAGGATTTAATAAATTGTATGAAAAACATTTTGAAATTATTAATTCCATATAAATTTCAAGATTTTCAATTCGGTTACTCAATTTGATACTTGTCAGGATCCATTTATCATACTGATATAGACCTATATCATTATCTTCAAATTTACAGCAAACCTGCCAAATGTACTTCATTATCTTGATTGTAGGGGCATAATTTAACAATTGTTCGAACATGACAAGAAATCTAAATGTCGAGCAAAAGCAAGACGGAAAACCATTTGAATAGTTTGGATACAATGGCAAATAAAAATCTACACAAAAAGAACACAGCTCAGTTTAAATCGGCAAAAAATCAATGCATGTTTATAAAAAAATAAGTACAAGATGTTCAGTTTCACTTAACACTTGAATTTAATGTAGATATTAATCGAAATAGTGGGTAATAATAGGGGTTGTAGGAGATTTTGGGAAAGTTAGGACCTCATAGCTTATTTAGAAATCTGTTAAAAATTACTATTGTCAACCAATTTTTGTAAGATCTTTTTAGGTGGTTCATCTAATTGCTTTATAGTAGACCAGATAAAGTGTAGACTAGTGTATAATTGCAAAAATTTTGAAAGAAGACACGTACTTTACATGCGATGCTAAGCCCCTGTAGAATTACCTTCCGTCTATCTTTCTTTTGGTTTTATCAAATATTACTGTGTCCTTAGTCTTAGTTTTTCAAAATTTTTAAAATCTGCCAATTTACAAAGAATTCAAGGAGCTACACAAATGCAGAATCGCATTTAAAATCGAATGAGTTATCGAGTATTACGTTATTTTTTACCATTTTCGAGATATGTAAGTTCAAGTGCTTTTCTACGTTGATTTGCCTCTATTATATTCCGGAATAAATGGAAAAAATCAATATTCTATGACCTGTTTTTGAAAGTCGTTTTTACTGACTTCCAGATTAGCTAAAACCTTTTGATTTTGGTAAAATTTTCAAGGAGTATTCTATAAATTCTCAAATATCACCAGGAGCGCCCTATTATTTTGATACATTATTGTGCTTATCACTTAAAAGTCCAATTATTTGACGAGCAATTTGAAAAATATTTCAAGGCTTTATAGGGGGGTCCTTGGTGACGATTTCACCAAAATTTGAGCCTCGTAGCTCGGCGGCAAGTTGCTCAAAAAACGCTCGTCTTGGTTAATGTTGCAATTTTGGAAATCGACTCTGAATGACTCATGGATGCTTCCCACATAAAATTTTGTCATTTTTTTTCATTGTATTCTGAAATAAATGCAAAATGCTTCCACCCTTTCTAGAGTAAAATGGAGAAAAACCAAAATACCAATATTGGGAGCATTCTTTAGCCATTCTGAGCTACTTCGTATGACTAAATTTCAAAAATTGCGAGATACTCAGAAACAAGCGTTTTTTACCACCTTTCTGATGAGCTACGAGGCTCAAATTTTGGTCAAACAATCTCTAATGATCCTCCTATAAGTCTTATAAGTCAAATTAAAGTCTCGCTTAGGGCGACCATAACTTATCGTATCGGTACCCAGTAGAGTTTCTCTATGTGTTAAAATAAGGTATTGTGGAACAACTTGTATATCTTTTACATGTAGAATGTGGGCAAATACTGACAGGATATTAAAACATCTGTTTGTCCAGTTGAAAATAGGGAGAGCTCCATTAATGTTAATCGGTGTTCACATTTATTTGTTTAACGGTATGTAACAATTTGTGTTTAATAAATATACTATTATAAAGCCAGATATTGTTGAATATTTGTCTGGATGTCGGTAAAGAGACACTAACAAATGAATCCAATTTTTGTTCAGTTTAAACCTTGACATGGATATGTGTGTAATTAACGTTAAAACTGTACATCTGAAGTTTGTATTTGACAGCATTTCGAGTTCGAGATACAAAAATTGGCAGAATTTCCCAATACACGACAGAATTAGAAAGTTGTCCTATCCTGTTATCTACTAACTGTCAATATTCGAGTGAATATTGATAAAATTTCGAATTGTTTGACGTTTACGATAATAGAACAGTTCGATTGTAAAAGTTTTTCCTCCTGAATTCGTTAGTAATCGGTTTATTTGGTAACAAAATTGAAAATAAAATAAAATATTGACCCACTGAGCTGATGTGAAAGTTTTATGATAAATGCAAGGATTGAAATTGCATTGAATTTGTATGCAATTGTAGATTGTGCCATCCCGTATTTTCCACAATGGATTGCAAATTTCTATGTAAATTGTTGATAAGCAGGAAATATTCGACCTTATTTGAGAATTTTAATCGTATGCAACTATTTAATATTAATTTATTTTTTACAACAAACCTATTATCAAATGCAAAAAGCAAAAAATGCATCTATTATTAACGCTACAAACAGAAGGCCATCCACTGGCCTATTACTGAAAAATAAACAATTAATTAACAATTTTTACGGATTGTTTTTGTTTCGGAAAAAGGCCTCGCTTAAAATTGTCAACACGGTTTGGAAAACGCTGAATTCAATTCTTGGTTTTGTTGTTTTGACAAACCGTTTTTTCCATGTTTTCCAATTTCTATTTCGTTTTTTTTCTCTGACAAGGAAATTTAATACCTATCGAAAATAATAGGCAAGCCTGTCTGCGTTAAAACGACAATATTGATTTCGATATTTATAACGAAAAACCACCTCTTAACGCACAATTCGAACTTAATCCTAGATTTCCAATAATCAGTTTATAACAAGTACTATCACTAATTTAGCACGCTAATAATCCTGCATGAATTTAACAGTTTTCCTGTACTATAAAGTACGATTATGGCTATTATATCGACTCATAATCAATTAAACTGTTGAAGCCGACAAATTGGCTTGTATTATTAGCAAATTGAAGCTTTTTCAGTGCGAAAATTTAATTATTTTGTATTGTAAAATAATAGTTACGTTGCAAACCACAATTAGAATCTGCTTAAAAGCGATTTTAAAAGAAACTTTAACGGAAATTCATAGCTATTGGAACATACATATTTCGATTCTACACCTATGTAGCTGCGTGGATTTTTCAAAAAAATTTTGGAAATTCTTAAAAACAACTCTTGTACTTACCTTCAAACGGTTCGCAGTTGTCACTTGGAACGGATCTAATATAAAACCTTGTCAACGTATTGAAATATCTCTGTTAATTTATTTTTTAATAGTGCTCACTTTATCGCTGGTTTCTATAGAATCGATCAATCACGGTAAACAGCTTTTCAAAGAATATCAATAATAAATTGCATTTTATTTGGTTTATTTGCTTCAGTCTCGTCTACAGCAATTTGAATATTTTTAAAGAGATGTTGCCAATCAATTTTGAAATACAAAATTATTCGTTACTGCTCTATTGGATTTTATTTTTTCCTCTTTGTAAACCTAAAATATTAAACTATAATCCTTATTTTCATCGTTATAATCAATCATAACAGATTTCTAGTAGTCTAAATCAATGGATCAGTTGGAATTATATGTTAAATTAATTTAAACCGTATTATTTCTAATCTGTTTAATTTTATCCACGAATAATTTCTATATTTAAATGGAAATTTAAGCTAAACCATCCATAACACGCTTTTCCGCCCATGCGAATCATTTCTCCTCAAAAATAATATCCAATTCGGCAAATAGACGAAATTATCTATAAGATCGTATCAATTTTCTTACAAAACAATTTTAACAAGTGAGAATAGGTGATAAGTTTCCACTAAGAATTCCCATTAAACTTCTAAAATTGAAACTTTAGAAAACTACCCAACACTCCTCAAAGGAGATGTTCAATTACTTGGAGTGAAATGTTCCATTTTCATCGATTTCTCGGAAAACTACAACTAAAACGGAAAATTTCTTGAAGATTTGGAAAGTGCTTTTAATTTGCCATCTACTAGGCGAATATCATTGCAAAATTAGCAGTATTGACCAAGTTATGGAGAATATAGAAAAACATGAAAAAACATGCTCCAAGATTTCTTTCTGTTACTCGAAGTTGCTTTCGAATTTGGCAAAACAATAAACACCATTATATGGATCTTTAAATACTTTTTCAAATTCCGTTTGAATCATTTGAATCCGTTGAAGACCCACTGAGAAATTTTGGGATAAACATTGGCAATTTGCGCGAAGCGAATCTTCAATGAGTGGTGATTTTATATTGCACCGAATATTACAAAATAGGTGAATTTAAGTTTAAATTGCTCTATTTCGAATTATTTGAGTATGCATCTAAAAAGTTGTTAAAATTGATTTACATTTTTCTCTATATTGTCGGTGGCAGAAAAAGGTTGATACTCCTTCTATTCTACTCACGTTTTGTTGAAAAATAGTCTCAAATTATACGCTCTCTTGTCATTCAAATTTACTTGAAGATGGAATATTTTGATGATCATTGAGAGCAATAATGGCATCGATAGTAGGCGTGCTTTATTTTCGCATATATTGTAATTTATAAGCTTTAATGAGAATATGTTAACATTATCCATATACGTTGGTATTTCGTTGATTACTCCCATATATCACAATTCAAGTACATTTATGTTATCAACTATATTTTAATGGAGACTGTAAGATAATAGCATTTCACTAAGTTGCAATTATCTGTTAGATTCTAGTTAATACTCCGAAGATGTTCGCAATTCCTTTAACGATCGTTTACAACAATAACGCTTATCAACAACTGCAAATGTTGGCATAATTTTTATATTAGTTGATTAATTTTATAAGGAACGTGACGTTGATACAAAGATTTAATTACCTACATCAAATGGAAGTTTTCCCAATGATCGCCTCGATAGAAACAATACGAATGCGTGTTTTAAGTATAGTTTCAAGTTGCTTAATGTTGTATCCCAATTGTGGTATTGTGAGGAAATCTGTTGTATTGAAAGTCACCTTTATTAAAGTTCAAATTTAGATGAAAAGAAATCTCATCTCTCGTGTACGTTATACAACAAAGGAACAACGTCGAAAGATCATATTATAGAGACCAATGTGTTTATAACTCGATTTTATCATGTGAATAATGATTCTAACGTACAAAATCTCCTTTGATGTGGAATGTACGAAATAGGACGATTTTACCAAAACCAGTAGAAGATTCAATTAATCGTAAATTAGTAAGTACAAACGCTATAAAAATCCAACAGTGCGATCAATAAAAACACAATAGCCTCTAAGAAAGGCACAGAAATGCAAATTCTGGGATAATTGAGTAATATTTTTGAATTGCACTTCTTGAAGCTGGTGAGAAATATTTTTGATGGAAAGAAGCAGCAGTGAAGGCAAGAATGAAGAACACTTTTTCCACGTTGCAAAAGTTTTAGATTGATTTTCTCATGAAGATTTTCCTTCAGATTCAAACTTCATTTGGGGTGAATTTGAGTTGAATAGATGCTCTATAATTAGGAAACTTAATCTACACAATAATCTAAAGCCAAGCGCAAATATTTCATTTGTGGCGTAAGGAGTTTGATTCTAATTCATCTCAACTAATTCCTTCATTAAGGGTAGGATTCTTGGAAAATTTTGAACCTCTTAGCTCGTTTGCAAGTTGGCCAAAAGCTTGATTTGTTGATTTTCCTATCCGTTTTTTGCTATAACGAGTAGATATATTTTGCAATTATTCTAGCACGCAAAAGAGAAAAAAGCGCACTTGGATCTTTCTGAGTCATTGTTCTTTGGCAAACTTTCTGATGAGGTACGGGGGTCGAGTTTTACAAGAATAATCAGCGACAATTTGGCTTTAAGGAGCAGGTTTTCGAATATAAATCTCGATTTTTAGGCACTGGAATCTTTAATATGTCTTTCGAGAATTTTTGGATTTTTGGTACAAAATTTTGAAATTTTCATTATTATTCACCAGTTTGTCTAGTGAGTTTGCTACGTTATTTTTAGAAGAAGAGGAATTGAATTTGAAGATGAAATCTTGGCTCCCAGTCATGAGCAAAATTTTTGAATTTAATATTAGATTTTAAAATATTTTTGCAAATTTCGCTATTTGAACGCAAACTTTAGTCAGATTTTAACAAATTTTGGTCCATTGAGCCTTCCCAAAATTCTTCCAGTCCAGATTTTGAGGTGTTTTTGTCACTTCACTCTGTAAGCCAGCGCTCGTCTAAACTCTGGTTTTAGCTCGGCACTCTTGTATTTGTTCAGTTTTCTTCAATTTTTTGAAACATTCGATTGGAATTTTGTAAAATTCTAAATTTCGTAACCGTTTGTTTATCAGACGATAAAAAAGAAACATTATTATTATTTGATGCTGTATATTCATTCAAAATTAACACATTTTGAATATTTAAAAAAACCTATAACATAACAATATGGGAAAAAGTTGTCGTTATGTAAATATGACAAATGGCCAAATTTAATTTCATATTTCCCCATAAATAAACAGGAATTTGATTATAATTAATTCTATATGTTTGACCTTTTTCTATTAAAATTAAAATAGAGAAAAAAATATTTATAGATAATTTGAAATTTGTTATTGTTAAATAAAATTATTCGAAATGAACAAAGAGATAAATTGGAATGCTATTTTTGCACAATTTTTATATAAACTGATTTAAATTCAGACAAAAATAATCACACAAAACAATTTTCGTAATACTATCAAGATTTGCCAATTTTATCATAAGATGCCCTTATAAAATAAATTTAAATGCATTATTTAAAGTAATTCTAGAATTTTCAGGGTAAACAATTATTTAAGAGAAGTAAGCTAATTTGGCTAGAATATCACCGACATTGAAGAAGTTTGATAAGTAATTGATACTCTCCATTAATTATCATCTTTATCAGATCTTAATTATCAAGTATAAATCTTAATTATAATGGATAAGCTGTGACGTTATCCTTAATGACAGAATTGTGCTAGGAAAATCTTCTAGCTATATTCGATCTGTAGAAATGAATTCTATTGAATAATCTTAAACAATAGTTGCCAAATTTACAGTCGTATTCTCAAACTTTTTGGCAACACTGGAGACTGACAGTCAAATACAAAGCTTCTATCTCACTCTTTACCATTCCATCAATATATAATTGAAAAAAGACAGGAATAAAACAGTAACTGTCAGTATTGTCATGGTAACGAATCGTCAAAAAGTTATAGAATACCATTATCTTTTGATTATATTGATCTAAGAATAGTATTGAATTTTTGAAAGATTTTACAAACAAATGTCTAATAGGTTAAAAAAACTATCGTTACTATAAATTAGGGAAAATGGAAAATTTAATAGAGACAAATAAGTGTTTTAACTTTTATGGAAAGAACTGGTAGATAGTAGGAGTAAAAGTTCTTCCATAAAGCTAGCGCCAATTTAATAGAATCGAAGTTTTCTAACTTTCATAGTATGAAGAATATCAAATACGCTTCATAAATTTATAATAACAAGTATTCGTGTCCACAATGATTCATATAAAAAAATCTGTGTAAAAAATATTGAAAGATTCTTGAAACTGGTTGAAAGTCACACGTACCGACTGAAATCAAATTGTGAATAAGACCTGAAAAATTGCACCAAATTAAATAGAATATAATTGTTTATTTTGCCAACATTTCCAGGACCACTGGAATTGAGGAAAGTTATCCATAGTTTACAATAAAGCTGCTTACATTCAAAACTAGGTCAATAGGAGTTATGTAGTTTAATACGATTGCGGTAGGTTAGTATTCAAACAGTAGTCCAATTTCTATCAATTTCAGCTAAAAATTGTTTTTCTCCTCAATCCTACAAAATATTTCAATTGTAATTTATTTGTCATAGTTGGCCATGCTTTGATAACGTAGGACAGTTGCTTGATTCGGCTATTTGTATTTCAAGTTTCGGAATTTCTTCAAAACCAGTAATTTTGGAAGAAACAGGCTTTGAAAGGGACGTCAACAAATGTAAAATTTGATGAATCAAGCTAGGACTCTATTTAGCTAACACTATTTTATATCGCCTTTGAATATAATATGAAACAAGTTACGACTCATAGTATAGCGTTGTACAGCCTGTAAGTAAGTTTGCCATATTTAAAGACAATTTGATTTCACCCTGTACGTACGTCGATAGCTAATTTATCTTACGGAACTTTCTATTTTGGGCTTTAAATTGATGGAAAATACCGTTTTATTTATTTGCTACGAGAAAAATTCCAGCCAAAACAAAAACAATTGTACAATTGATCGTATATTAAAAATATTTAACCTGATTGACTTGTTCTAAAAGAAAAATCTATGATTTTATAGGCACGTGGCCCATTTGAAATCACAATTATAACAGATGTTTATTAATTCGTTACAATGATTGAGAAATCATCTAATAAATAATGATAGGTTCTTATCCAACTAATTTATAATCAATCTATTTTGATTCGATCAACTTGACTATCTCAGCGGGATGAATGTCTGTGCCAACTTATAATAGAAATTATATAGGAGTGATCATCTAAAGCTAGAAAGGAAGGCTTATAGGAGGGCCTCTGGAGAAACTTGAGTCTCGTAGCTTATCGGCAAGCTCGTTTTAGATAATGTGACTCAAAGATGCCTCGCTTTTTTTGATTTTTCTCCATTGCATTTTGGGGAAATACAATGGAGGAACAAAATGGAAAAAATCAATCTTTAAGTCATTTTACATGTGCAAATGAGCGTCTTTCGACCAACTTCCAAATGAGCTACGAGGTCTAAATTTTGCTTAAATTTTTCAAATTGCTCGCTAAATTTTCGTTATGAACGCCTCAGTTGATTCCACCTAAATAAAATCATTATTTTCCGTATTTTTTATTTAAAAAACAACGCCCTTAATCGAAAAAAAAACATCAAAAGCATCCCCTTTTATTTCTATTGAGTTTATGATGCTCGTTTTCACCTACATGTACTATACATTTTTTGTTAAGTTATTCAAGTAGATTGAATTTTAAAACTCTCCACTTATAGAATAAAAGATTCCCCAATTTATTTTATCGCAATTCGGTCACGGTAACATCAAATACAAGAATTAATTGCTGAACGTCAGTGGATATGATTTCGAATCAAGTCAAACGAGTCAAGGGTGTTAGCCTGATGGAACTACGATTCAAGAGCCGTGTAGTAGGAGTGATGATAGGAAAAAAAACTATTCAAACTAATTATTTTGATTGAATATCTTCGGTAAAGTAGACGAGAAATTTATTTTCCAGCGAACTGAATATGTCAAGCTACACTAACCAGAGACAGTGGATAATTTCAACTTTGTTGTTATTTAAATTCTGGTTGGAAACTCTGAAATTATCCGAATGTATCCAAGATTTACCGTGCAAAATAATAAGCGTACAAGGTTTAGATTTAATTAAAATAAGCCCTATCTGTGGAACACAAATGTGAGACAATATACACGAAATTACTGGTTATAAAGCACGTTTTTAGGATTCTTATAGAATTTTTTACAACTGTAGGTATTCCTTAAATTTCTAATTTTATTAAATCCACAATTGAATGTATAATTCCAAGTAATTGTAATTTTCCATTCGACTAGTCCACCAGCTGCGACCAATTTCGAATAATGGGAATTTTGCTATAATTTCTTATCGAAAGTACAAACTGTTAAAGTTCTTCGTAAATTTATTGAAGACTTAAAACACTTATCGAAAAGCTTCCTAAGTTCAACCTAGTTTCATAATAATAGTGGATAGAAGGTCCGTAATCCACTAGGAACATTACAATTATGAGTTATTTTATAGTTAATGCTCTTGATCCTATTTTAGACACCATCTTTCATTGAAAATTTGCAACAAGAGATTGTATAAAGTCGAACAATCCGTGTTAAAGTTGGCATTTGGCAATAATTTTAGAACATCACTAGGAATTTTTAATTAAACTGAACATAGAACTAAACAAAGTTTAATTTGTATGCAAGTCTGATATTTAGTTGCATGCTTTAATATTTAAAAAAAGCATAAACCAGTATAGTTTAGAAAATAAACAGTTATAGTGGAGAAATTGAATTTTTTTCGTAGACGCCAAATTCTACAGACTTCATCTCATTGTTTGAATATAAGAAATAAAATTAAAATTTTTGTTAGCACGCTTTACGCATCGTGATATAGGAATAGTCTCCCGATATGATTATTTTAACACCTAATATAGGTGTGGAAAGACGATAAAAAAACGTATTTGTTGATATTTTTTAATTCCACCAAAATATAACAACTTTTGCAACTTTAGAAACCGTTCGAACGCAAACATTGTCATAAATTACAAATTAATGTTTCAATTAAAAAAATAAACCAATTCGTTAGTTTAATAAATGAATACAGTAAAGTTCATTTAAATGTTCCCATTATTGGGCGCGTACGATTCGAAAAGGGAATATTTTAGTAAAATTTGAGTCTTGTTAGTCATTTGTAAGCTGAAAAGCCCTAATTTCCGACAAAATTGCCATTTTCGAGAAGTATAAGGGACGATTTCCAGGATCGTTCAAAAGTTGACTTTATTGCCAATTCTAGACTAAGGGTTAGTTTCTAGAATATATAGAACCGATATAGAACCAATAGTTATCGATTCTACTAAATTGTAGTATCGATAAACTCGAAACCTGTTTCTGAAAGAGAAATAACTGTAGATCCAACAACCACAAAAGACAATTCAAAACGGCGCACAGAGGGATGCGCTACAATTGCAAAATTAACTGAGCATGCGCTCACTACTTATAGGCTCGCTAAGTTAGAGAACAGTAGTCGAATCTACAACTTCTAGCTCTTTAAGAAACCGATATTGACACTTTATAGAATCGATATCTATCGTTTTAAAAACCGACCCTAAATTGGGACAGAAAAATCAATTTTAGAAGAATCTGAGTCATTTTACGATTTTGAAAAGCTTGACGTGGTTAGAAATTGGCGTTTTTGGACCAATTTCTTGCTACAAAGTTCTAATTTGAAAAATCAATCTTCTCCACCAAATTGTTGAAATAATTTTGGGAATCCACGAATAATGAGGAATTTTAAGAATAATTCAAGTGAACCTCTCTGTATATTCAAATAACAAATTTCTAAATTTATTCCATCTAAATTATCGATTCACATTAAATATTTATAAACATATTTATAAACATAATTAATCCCATAGGATCATCAACACTTAGTTCCGGTAAACAGCTAATATAATCGCTAGTACACGTATATAAATAAATATTGAATATAAATAAATAAGTTCGTTGCTTAGTCACTATTTCTACTCAACTTTATGAGTCATAACACTAGATAATGGTCATTTAAATTGTGTTAATCGAACCAAATGAGAGTCAGCGATGAAAGTTTCAGTACCTCTGTACAGTTACACGTAACTAATTGGCGATGAAACTATAATTTCTGATAATAAGAGAAAAAGACGTGTATTAAAGTGACCAACTGAAAGATAACTTCCGTCATCAGAATCATATCAAAATCTGCTTTTTCCTTCGTCTGAATTTCCGTGAAACTTATCTGAGATGTCGTGTAACGGTTCTTTCAAGGAAATTGTCAGTTTCTTATATGGTTTTGTTATTTCAAGAGAGCTTACTGTTTTTCGTTCAGATTTTAATAGGAGCCTAGAATCCGGACTAGAATCTCTTGAAGAAAGGAGAATTTTCGATTGATATTTTAATGCATGAATGCGTAGGCTTTCGTTGGAAGAAGCACCTCTTAATGTCAAAGATATTGAAAATTTTCCGGAAATTCTTTTTTTCAATGTTTTCGCGTATTTTGGCCTATAATTTAGCTAATAGTATTTCTTTTTCAAAGATTCATATTGTTTCAAAAAACTTAGTCCATTGCATTAGCTTTAATTTTTCTTGATCTATTTGTATTTATTTCATGTTATTGATTATAAAGTGGGTAATATCCGTTTTCGAGATATTTTCTCCAAGAATTCTTGGGGATGATATGTTAACGTTTACTTCAAGCCTTAAAACTACGGAAAAATCATCAAAGATTTCCCTCTTTTCAAGAGTTCTAATTCGACTTCTCAAGTTAGATTTTTATTGCTTCAAAGTTTAACTTGTAATATGCTGTTAATTAGCAAAAAATTTAATTAATAACATTCTTTTAATTTATTATTTTTGTGGTAGTTTCATTCGATTAAAGAAGGAAAATTAAATGTACAAAAGACAAATTAATGCGCTCCCGATGTATCCCAATTAAGTTGAATTTATTGTTTTACAAGTCAAGGAACTCCACAAATTCTAACATTTTGGAGAATATCTTGGCGTTAATATTTCAATTTTTACATTTTCTCATTGAATTTTACCAAGGTGAATATTGGAAGGACATACAAATCAATTATTGTGTATTTCGATACCTTTTCGAATTGGAAAAATATCAAATAACCGAAACAAAAGTCGATATCGATTCAATTATAATACACCAAATTTACTCCAATTGGTAAAAAAATTATTATTTAAACACTAGAGGCATCTGTTTATCACTAGAAAATAATCGAAGGATAACAAGGATAATTCCTGCTGCATTTACAGCGACATCTTTAGACTAATATTATAATCTCTAGTTGGAAATCCTGCTGATTTTGGTGTTTGCTGGACTTACTAGATGGCTGGACTTACAGCTATTGGGATGAATTTTAAAATTTTGTATTGACTACAATTGCAATTCGATTTCTATTATTTGCTTAAGAAATTGTTAGTTGTGCTTGCATTTATTGAGCTTTCCTGCTATTGTTGAAGGTACACGATTATCTAATAATCAATAAAATTGAGTATTCTAAAATTGACAATATTTGCATAATTCTGATAAAGCTACTCATTTTTCATTTTCTCTTCATTACCAGTTGTTGCTCTCTAGTTTTTCCATTTGTTTCTCTGTTATGAGATGAAATGTAACAAAAGTCCATCCAACTAGGATCGTTACAATTTCGTAATAAAGATTCAATTAACCAAGAAATTGCTTCTTACTTGTATCTTTAAGTCTTTTTTTTTCGTCTTATACAAAACAACCCGTATTGTGTTGCTTTTCCTTTACTTCAACTTATTTTAATTAGTTTCGAAACTAACAATAATTGCAAATATTGTGGACGGGTCATATCAAAACAACCAAATTTGACGATTTTTGAATTAATTAAAACAAGATTATCAATTCTATAGGGGTTGTAAGTGGTGCTAAATTGTTTGAACGCCTACGTGTAACAAGGGCGCGTTCGCAAAATAAATAGAAACAGTCTTCGTATGGCCGAATAAACACTTTGATACCAACTTTACGCTTAATTAGATATTGGACGGCTTCTAGAGAGTACGAGTATGGATATTCAGAGCAATACGGTTAGTTTAGTAGTCTATAATTTTGAATGTACTGATGATATTAACAAAATAATTAGACCGAAGTATACGAATTATATTCGAGATAAATATTTAATATAAAATCGAGATTAAAGGCAGCGTACGCTTGATTAATTCAACTAAATGTTGAAACGCATCTTTAAATTTATAAATGATTATTTGAACGGCATTTACCACTTAAATCCAATCATTAGGGAATCGATTAAAACTTTTTAATATACAGGAAGAAAAAAGCAATTAGTCTTCCTAATATTATTGGACATAAGAAGTGAACTCGATCAAGGAAATTTGATTAAAAGCGGATAACACGAGAAAAAATACGACAACATAATAAATTTTCGTAAACTTTAAGTAATTTTTCATGCCCAACAACATAACAACAACAACAACAACAACGAGAACAACAAACATAAAAGTTGTTGGAGAGAAAAAAAATATTCCAAACTTATACATTTAGATGACAAAAGTATTCACCCAAATAAAAACTAGGTAAAACAAGAAAAATTAAAGGAGAGTAGAAAAAGTCGTACACAAATGTCACGTCAACTTTGTCAGTGATAGATTACTGAATATATTCGAATTCTGTAAGCATGCATCCTTCGCAAATCTCGCCACATATCTATTCGAAAGAAATTCAGATTCTATTGGTATAGAATTGTAATTTTTGTCAAAAATACGGCTTAAATTAGCGAAATTTTGACGCTTGTAGTATAGCCGGCCGGTTTCACAATAACAACGTCGAATTGATTTATTTGTGAATCAAAATACCAACAAAAAATCGGATCGATTCTATGGAAACGATTGCGTAAGGTTTGGGAGCTTACAATCAACTGCCACATTGATGACATGTCGGACAACTTAACTTTTGTTGCTATTGACCCTGTTTACATCTAGCCATAACTAAGCTAGCAGCTTGGTTAACTAAACTACTGGGTTTATATCTGTTAAAATTGACTTCTTTTGCAATAAATTGTATGCTAAAGTGTTGTTAACGAAATTATCGGCTTAAATATCGCTAGATGTAAACGGGGTCATTATTCAAGGTCTTCAGTTGAGCCGACATTTGTTAGCAATTTGTATGATTGGGATCGAATTGTAATCGATATTTGTCTGGTTTTCTTTGTGTATTGGGCTTATTTAGTTTTTTATAAATTATTTATAAATGTAGTAAAGGAATTACAGCTTATTCGAACGATATTTTGAATTATTCAACCTTGCGGCTGAACGACTCAATATTATAGTCTAACTTCATTCGAATTGATATTGTTATAAGTAGAAATTGATGTTATAATTTCTACAGGATGTCAATTGTAAATTTAGATATAGCGTCGCAAATGTTTTAATAATTTCTATTTACCATACGGGTTTAAAACAAAGAATATACCCCTCGAAAAGACTTATTTCAATTAGTGATTTACCAATTTTGCAATATTTTACCGATGATTAGACATCTGCTTACATTGGCAACATAACAGCAAACGATATTCGAACTGGTGTACTGTCACGATTTTCAATTAATTTTTTTTTTTTGTATTTGCGTCGAAGTGAAAAAATGCACACTTGCAGAAAAGTAATTAATGTTGGAATATTATTCATTTTCGGCATTTGATTAATGTTCACTCCGAAAATATTAATCAAAACATGTGCGCTAGATTACTTTCGGTTCTGCCATTGACCTGTTATTTATTAGCTGTGCATGAAATACGACATAAATGTATCATTTCCGATGAATTACTTTGCGCAAATACCCAAAATTACCTACTCAATCATGCAATTATTAATTTTCAATAGACTAATTAGTCGATCAATAGAATTTTTATACGAATCTATTGATTGATCTTGAAAATGTTCGTGATGGTGGCTGGTGTTGTGGAAGCTATCAGAATTCAAACCACGATCAAAATCCCCACGTACCAATTTGCACACTCAGAAACCAAGCGAGTACTTTACATCTCTAGAGCCGTGCCTATTCCACAGAGGTAGACAACGGCTTTTTAACATTCTCCAACTAGTGTCGCTAAAATTAGCTGTATTTTCACTACTGAATTAGCCTTACAGTCTATATGAAGAAAGCTAGGACTTAATTTAGAATTTTATCGTTTACTCCAATACTATCAACATGGTAATTCTTTACTAGTTTGTTGTTTTAATATTGGATTTTTTGTCGGTTTCCAACAACACATGTGGTTGATTGTAAAGGAGAAGCGCGAAAAGCAAGCAACAAAAAACACTCCAATTTGTGCGGAACAAGAAAACATTACCGAAACCATTGTCGGCACTGAACACTGGATTATAGAGTAAAACTGCAATAACAATGATCACAAAATACAATTACAGATTTTCTCTTTGTTGTTGTATTTATTTAAATTGGTAATAAAAACAATATAGACTTGTGTAAAGTGCTAGATGAATAATTACAATGATTACTGTTGAGTTGGATTTGTTGTTTTAGAAGCAAAGGATACGATCCACGGTACTTCCTGGCGCACACTGTCGTCCTTCCGGTCGCATTGTTCCGGATTTATGTTCTGACCGCGTACATTGTCCTGCTTAGCTGTCTGTCTGTCGGTTGCACAATGGCCGCAATGCAGTACACAAGTATTTGACAAGTCTGGTACATATCAGCCTGTATCTATAAACAAACATGTGTACATTTCATCCGTTTGCTTCTTATAAAATCACCGTTGTTTTTATTTTGTCAACAAAACTACAACTGAAATATTCGATTAAATTGTAGAATTTTATCTTATAACAGTTGTTGTAATTAATAATTTTGATATTTCTAGGTAGATATAGGAATCTGTCATGTACATAAACTCCTACAAGCGACCTTTCTCATAATCCTTGGTCAAATGTGTCAAATCTATTCTAATATTGTTCGTGACACGGTATTGAGCCCGAACAAACAAATCATTTTAATTAGTTGTAGTGGAATTAATTGGAAATTAACAATAGAATTGGTAAATTTCTTCATTTAGATTGTCTCAGATTTTCACATTCATTTCTTAGATGCTTTTATCCTAACAGAGACAACAAAAAACAAGCTATTACCTCTAGATTTATAGGATATTGTAAAAAATTGACTATCTAGTAGATTGATTATCTAGTAGAACTCTATACAATGAATAGGGTGTGTAAAAATTAAACTCCTGAGAGTTTGTAAAGTTTTCTAAAATTTAGTAAAAGTTGCACTCTATAAAGAGGGAAGTTGATCAGAAAACGCTTCTTGGATAATGTTGTGATCTCTACCAATCAACCACACACATAGACCGACCAAAAATGACGCAGAAATCCTTGTGAAGTTGGTTATTTTTGATTTCTTTCATTGTGGCTTGAACAAAACTGCTAATGAGAACGCTATTAACCTTTCATCTGCTTATTGTTTTTAATTTGATAACAAAAGATTGTTTGCGATAATTGGGAGATAGAGTTGTCCTTACAGATGATTTTTAAAAATATCATTAACATTAGTTAGTTTAGTTAGCCTTACAGTATGATCTGTTGCTCATTAACCCTCTACCTCTTACTACCCCAGAAAAGGCATTTTTTTGAGAAGTTTTTATCTCTTTAGGGACCTTCTTTGTAGCTTGTGACGCTTCTCTTTGACAGTTTCACATAACCTACAGCTTTCACTGCCAGTTAAGCCCAATTTCTTAAGATGATACCCGCCAGAAGCCCCTTTTTAGTAAGGCCGAGAAAGTTCTAAGCATTCTTAGGCGAGTAATCGATGAATAATTTGGAGTTTGCCTCTAGTGGAGCAATTTATTGCGCCTTTCCCCACAGAACTCATAGCTTGCCAGCTAGTTCGTTTCCTCTAATTCCTTAATGCCTTCGCAACCAAGATAGAGTCAATTTATTGGCCCTATTATGAATATTGCTTGTTCCTTTTGATTTGCATAGGATAAGGAGATAATCATAAGTTTTTGTAAGGAAGGTAATTAAAATTAGGTTGATTTCACAAGAGTGACTAAATTTAAAATGCTTGCTTCAAGATTTATCTGTTACTTGAATATAATGTATTTGTTTTTAATCTTTGAATAAGGCCCTTTATTTCTCAAAAAGAGAAGTCTTTGACGAAAGAATGAAAATAAACATTTGACGAATATCTTTAGGCATTCTTTGCCACTTTATTTGTGTAGTTGATTGATGAAAATTGCAACACTGCCAAAAAGCGTTTTTGACCAACTTCCTGATGAGCTACGAGGTTCAACTTTTGTTGAAATATCTTTTTACAAATCCTCTAAATATGCTAATTGAAGAGTCCACGACAATTTCATTAGTCAATTTCTATATAATAGAATAGATTTACTAATAATTAATAATACTATTGTCAACATGATTTCAAACTTTGCTTCTGTTGAAGACATATTTGCTTACCAAATGGATTGTACGGGTTATTCAGGTTTATAGTTTATAATATTTAAACGCTTTATAATCTTGGGAAGCGAGATTTTGTTGTTTCCTCTTATTGCCAATAGAAGCTGTCATTGGCAAATTTCCTAATATCTTGTTCTGTATGCAAAACTAATTGGAAAATAAAAGAAGAAAAAATTAATCGATAATTACTACAACTAATTGAAAATTGTCTACTTATTAGTTTTACTACTGATTATAATAAATTGGGTGATATATATTTTTTTGTTTAGTGTAGAATCCTCGATTTTGTCGTTTACGTGAAAATTAACATCACCGGAGCAATTACAGAATGAAAATTAATTTTAAACAAGCCACAGGCTATACTTTGAGTGGATTTGTCGCACCCGTACCCCTTAGTACCGAAATGAGATGAAACCATTTCCTATTAATTTCCTTTCTATTATTTACTTACCACGTATCGAGATGGAATCAGTTAAGTTTGTCCAAAGATCAAATTTAAATTGGGCATTTTATCGTAGAAATTCCAGTTGAAATTCAAAGGTATATATTTCTACAATGTTTAATCTACCTGTGTAATTTTGTTTGTTTGTTTATTTGTGTGGGAAACATGTTACAAGATTTTTATGTTGATTATAACAAAGGTTGGCATCATTATCACCTGTTTTACAGAAGAACAAGCGACATTCTACTAATTAGCTTATCTTTACAGGCGGATTATTCACAAATCAACTCGACATTGTAGAGGAAAAAGTCGACAGTACGGAAACAAATATTTTTTCCCGTTAATTTTCATCACATTCCATTCATTAACATCTTCCTTTAGCTGTTAGCATTATAGGTCATCAGCTAAAAAATAATTGTAGAATTTTACATAGGGAACGTATTTCACCCTTTCTCGCTTTCAACAATACATACCACATATAGTATTATATAAAACAGTTGAGAGCTATAATATTTTTAATTTGTTTTATTGTAACATTGTTGTATAGTGAGCAGGAAGTTCTCCTATTGTTTGTCTGATAATATTTTAGCGACCTTCCGGTAGTCCGGTTTTCTACCCTCTAACCCACATCCCTCTAGTTTGGTTGTCTTCTATCTCAACCGATATATCTATCTCATTTTAGCCTTTCACCCGGCCACACCATTCATAACGCTTCCCTTTTAATGTAACCATACTTTATCGTCCGCTCTGTTTGTTCCCGTTTTGATTTGTAGTTTTCATAATTTCTGCCTTTATACTGGCGTTGTATTATTTGCTCGACGGTACAATGGATACCGGACACCCAGAGATATCTGTATTATTATTAAAAAAATAAAAAATTAAAAAAAATATAGAGCGAGAATGGAAAAATCGTATGAATATCGCGGCTATTTCATTATCTGTTGAACATTTCATTACGCTTGTCATGCTTTCGATTTTCATGTACTGAGGAAAGTTGGTGAATATGCGGAAATGACTGGAATTGTTGATCGACAAATTTCCAAGTGAAATATTGACAAATACAGGCTCCACTTTCCAAACAAATATCCTTTTGAAGTTGTACATCCTAGAAACTACAAAGATCGGAAATATTCAAACTCGTACAAATATGTCTAGGATGAACATCTAGTGGGGTGGTGGCCTTTTCTGTACCTGAAAACTTATTTGAAGATTTTTATACAAACACATAATGGAATTTACTTTGTGCAGATGTCGGATATCGGAATCTTTGATAAATATATCGCGTTATTTGTACGAAATATAGACGAGTATGCCAAACGAGTCGAAATATTTCAATTTCATCTCTTTTTATAATTGTACAATATCGCAATTGTCTTCCATTTCAGTCTAATAACTCGACAATATTTAAATGATCTATCTTGTGGAAGACAACTTCACGATATCATCGTACATGTAAAATTTTATTTCAACATTCTATTAAATGTCACGTAGAATATGGAAGAGACGGCTAATTTTTATTATTTTATAAAGCAATGTTCGTTGTTGACATACAATTCCATATAAATTACAACTATCAGGGGTTTATTCCCGTTCTCTACTATCTTTAGATACCGTTTTTTGCCCTCGTATTCGTTCGTTGACTGGATAATATTGAATAATATTGAAGAACTTGGTTTAATATATCACGTCATTTTTATATTACAATGTTACAAAGGAGGTTAACTTTCGAAAAGAGAGACTGTTCAATTTTAGATTTCTTTTAATATACCCGGATAGGATGATTTAGTTTCCACCATCTGTTTCTTGGTGAAGATAAAGAAATTACAGAGATAATAGCCAGGCGAAATGCATGACTTTCATTTTAAATTTAATAAAAAAAAACTGGTTAGAATACTTTTTTAGAATTTTATAATAAGCAATAAAAGCATCAATCACACAATTTTTTTCTTTTTAATCGAGGATAATATCGTTGATAAGTTGCTTGTAAATCGATCCATTAATATCAATTGCTTTAATTAATTCAAATCTGTTTAGTAAATATTTTTTCCAAGACAAAATTAAATCCAACTAATATACAATTGCGCACGTTTCTTCTTAATGGAAAGTTATTTATCTTGTCTGTATCGCTTTTTATATTGAAATTTTTAAATCAACTCCAAATTTATTGGCTACAAACATCGATTCTAATAAGTCGCAAATATTCTCTATTTGCACCCCATCTACCCTTTTTAAAACAATTAAAATTTAGGGAATTTGTAGCGAGAACATCTTTGAGAAAATAAATGACATTGTTACTATTAAAGAACAGAAAAACTGTGCGTTTATAGGTGCCTATAACTCGTCAAATCGCCGCTTGAAGTCTCAGGAAACGGCATTTCTGAGTCTTCCACTTGGACGTCTATGTTTTGGGATTTTTTTTGATTTATTACTTCAATAATTACTACCTACAATTGACGCTTTATTGTCAAAATTACTTGATTCTTTTGATAGTTAGAATAGACAGCCTGTAGATTAAAACCCAATCAGAGGTGCCTATCATCGTATCTCTAACTATCAATAATTGTTTGATGTTGGTGGATATCGTTCATCCCAAAGGACTTATTTTTATAAGAAAGTTTTTCAATTTCACGCCCTGTCCGTAACTGCTTTTGCAATAAAACTGTAACCGGAAATCTACAATTCCTTTAACGGGACTAGTAAATTTATCGGACTGCATTTCTATATGGATATACTTGGTTGTGTTTGGGGGAAAAAGTAGAAGAAAGAGAACTGAAGAGACAGTTTTGTGTACTTTTAGACACCCCTGTTTGACATAGTTTTACAATTGTGCAAATTTCATTTCTCTCTTGTTCTTTCAACTGCTTTTTTTCGTCTGGTTCTTTCCTTTTGACTTTATAAATCAAACACTGAACGACTTTAATATTGCGATATGATATGATTACTAAGGCTACGGATTGTCATCTGTAAAAGATTCGAGTAGGAGAAAATCGGACTAGATAGAAGACGAAAATAAGCCGCTTTTCTTTAATCCGCCTCCTACATTGTACCAATATTGTAATAAGGTTTCGTACATGTAGATATGTAATACAGTCTAAATTTTTATTCAGTTTGAATCGTGTTTGAATTTAAAAGGAAAAAAGCGTTTCAATCACCGTATGTTTACATTTCCACCCATCACGAACGGCCAATTTCTAGTACAATGCATCAAAGAAAAAGGAGGTCTCGTAGTGTTACATGCGCTATTATTATTACTCAACAAAATAATTCACCAACCACTGACAACCCCTCATTACAGCCGGACGATTACTCCTTTTCATACATAATCCCCAAGAATCTAGCTTCCCTAAGGTCGAAAGTACAATAATAAATTGCCCACCGAGTTAATTTCAGACCTAAAATACAACAGGAAAAATTTATGCTATAATATAATGTATAAGATAGAGACAGATTGGGGATTTTTCTTGTGTAGAAATAGAGCCAACTGTACAACGACGAATAAAATCTTGAAAACAGCCTTCGATAAATACTTCCACCGACTAAATTTATAAACGTTTAGATTTTTCAACAAATACACCAGTCGGGTAATAATGCCAATCGACAATTAATCTGAAAAACAGAAAAAATAAACGGAAATAAATTTCAATAAAACACAAAAGTTTCGTTTGGGATAACAACCCGTTCAATTTTTCATAAAATTCGACTACATACAAAATTCATTCAATGGTTATTCATTAACTGTTTATAATTGCAATCTGGTCAAATATAAATGTATTACGTTGTGTAAAATGTACAGTTTGTCTTTTTTTTTCAGGTTAACAAATCAATAACTGCCGCCAGTTTTGAACATATTGTTACGCTTTGTTTGCCGTTTCACTAAACACTTGAAATAGCTTTGACGTAGAATGACAATTTTAGAACTTAATCCTCTGCTTTTATTTCTGATATAAAATTGATTTATAGCCTAACACTTTTCTCTGGCATAATCTCAATATATACTCACCATAATAAATATTCTAAGGCTATAAGTTAGAAATACCAGTTGAGCAAATTTGGGCCTCCTAGCTCATCAGAAAGTCGGCCAAACCACACTTTTTTGGATAGTAACGTTTCCATGATCGCTCTAGGAAATTGAAGTTATGCCGGATACAGTGGAAAAATTGAAATAAACATGTTCTTCAGGTCATTTTGTTGTTTTATGTGTTTAGTTGACAGGTGAAAATCCTAAGAGATCCCATGAGCTGCGAGATGAAAGTTTCTTGAATTGCTCGCCAATTAATAGGTCCTTTCTTCAAACTAATTCTCTTGAAAAATCCACCTGGTTAAAACGTTAACATTTATTAGAACATCTCTTGAAGGTAACTAATTGTGAAAGATAATGAAAGGAATAAAACGCGAAACAATCCGGCGTTATCAGATTCAACATAATTTTTAATAATCTCCTATTACGACAAAAGATCCGATTAAACTTTACAAAATAAAACGAGATTTTGTTCAAAAGATGTTTTCACTTGAAAATTGCCCATAATTAAAGAATGGAAATTGTTACAACCAATAAAATCGTCTTAAATTCTAATTAAATATGAATAAAATTTGTAGAATTGATTTTAGCTGTAATGTATAAATATTTGTCTAGATATCTTGAATATTCGAAATTTCCGTGAATTCTCAACCGAATTACAACAAAAATCGGTCCTAATAAAACAATTCGAATTAATTTCGAAAATATGAAAGAAATTCAATCGAGCGCATCCACCATTTTTGAACCGTCCACAATTCCACACTATATAGATTTCGAAATTATAAATCTTGAAATAGTCAGAATGCTTTTGTCTATTTCCATAACGACTGTTGGAATCTAGCCATTGTGGAGTTCTTTTTGGTTTTGTTTTATTTTTGCTCTTCGTTTTTTTTTTCGAAAAAACATATCGTCCATATCAATCTAATAACGGTCGTAGCGTACCAGCGCGTAAAAAGACCTCGGCTTTCCTTCTAAAACAAACGGAACTGGCGTGGGACTTTTACAAATGGCATTTTTTTACTGTAATTTATTACTAGTACCCTTATCATCGGCGCAGACAATATAAATTTCCGAATGAGCCAATATTGTATTCAGGAGAACGCGAGTTCGTGTTATATGTGTGTATAGTATGTATCCCTATCTATATATGTCTATGTAGGTATATGTATATGTAGATTCATTCCAATGGCTATGTGTATGTTAGAATGTTACAATATATCTCATATTTATCGTACTCGGACCGTGCGGCGTTCCTATTGTAACATCGGCTGGTAATAACACTTTCCTATGGGCTTTATACGTTTTGTTGAGTGGAGTGTTCTCATGTTACACCATATAGGTATATTCTGCTATGACAATAGAATTATACATTCATAATCTGGAAATGTAATGGGATAATTCGCAAATAAATTCTCAAAACAAGACAATGTTGTAGAATTTCCTCAAAGAATCATATCGATTTATCAATTACCACTATTACTCCAAGTGAACGTTAACATACAATTTCCCATTAGAAACAATCTGGAAAACGACCAAAGATATCGATATAGAAGATATTTCATTCGATTCAAAATACAAATCTGTACAGGAAGGACCCCAAGAAATTTGGAAAATCCGACTCAACCATCAGAGAATTGCAATTTTTTGCAATTTTTGCATTTTCCCCCCCAAAAAACCTGTTAATAACCTGACGTACTGCTCGTACAATCAATAAAATGAAATGAAACGCATATAGATTAAGCAAAGTTAAGGGGATGAAGCAGCTTTTTAGACAATCGGAAAACAGGATTCCTGTTTTGTTTTCCAACGGATTTCAATGTTCTAAACGGTATTTAAAAGGGCATTTCAAGAGGGAGGGAAGTACATATATGATTTTTTGAAATTCGGATGTAATTTGGAGTTACAGAAGGAAATATAGAAGTATGTTTTTTAGCATTTTTAACAGTTTTTTTTATATTTTGCTTCATAACTTGGCAAATATTGCTTATTTTCTAATGAATTTCACACAACATGTGGCCAATTAAAAGCGCTTTCCAACTCTGTCAGAAATTTTCCGATCGCATTGTTAGTTTTTTGGAAAATTGATGAAAGGTTTAGACATACTAATTTTGTTTTTTTACGGGCAGTTTTAAACTTAGACGACTGAACCAACGCTTGTTTGAAAGCTAATGAATAGCAGATTATTTTGAAAATAGTTTGAGATTGAAATTCGGAAAATTACTGGAAATTTATGGTGGCGAATCTATTATCTATTATTTTTATCTGTTAAAATTAATTATTTTTGTATAAAGTGTATTGCAATTTATAGATTATTTCATTACCTTTCCAACGGTACCATTGTTGCTGCAAAAAGGTGAAAATCTTTTGAAAAATTAGTGATAAACAAAACTATGTTTATCGTGTGAAAAACGAGTTGAATAGCAAGTCTACAAACCACAAAAATTAGTTACATCTATTGGCTGAAAGGGGGCTCCAAAGTCTGTCATCTCGTCTTTCTGCAATGTTGCCAAATTTGTTTTTGTTCCTGAGGCCACCCCTTT
Organism: Mylabris phalerata; assembly: GCA_020740385.1. NCBI lineage: Eukaryota > Metazoa > Arthropoda > Insecta > Coleoptera > Meloidae > Mylabris > Mylabris phalerata. The sequence goes on from JAJEOX010000222.1 coordinate 2,172,612, forward strand.
GGCGTCTTATTATTGCATAGATAATTGGAGAAAAAAAAACAATAAACTGGTTGTATATAATTAACTTTAACAATTAACAAAAAAATTAGTCGCCAATTTGCTAAAAACGTTTATTTTTTTGTAAAAAAAATTACAATTTTCTTTTTTTAACATTCTAATTAAAATAGCGACTATTTTTTTTTGTTAATTGTTAAAGTTAGTTATATACAACCAGTTTATTGTTTTTTTTTTCTCCAATTATCTATGCAATAATAAGATGGCAAAGGTAAGGCCTCAGACAGAAAAAATAATTTGACAACATTGCAGAAAGAGACCTGCTGACATCTGTGAGCCGCTGGAAGAAACCCAGTTTTGAGGCTAATATTACACTCTGGCGAGTTGTTATCGAACTATCACTGCCGGCTTTCCACATAAAAAACATAGTTTTGTTTATCACTAATTTTCCAGAAGATTTTCACTTTTTTGCAGCAACAATGGTACCGTTAGAAAGGTAATGAAATAATCTATAAATTGCAATACACTTTATACAAAAATAATTAATTTTAACAGATAAAAATAATAGATAATAGATTCGCCACCATAAATTTCCAGTAATTTTCCGAATTTCAATCTCAAACTATTTTCAAAATAATCTGCTATTCATTACCTTTCAAACAAGCCCTGGTTCAGTGGTCAAAGTTTAAAACTGTCCGTAAAAAAACAAAATTAGTATGTCAAAACCTTTCATTAATTTTCCGGAAAACTAACAATGCGATCGGAAAATTTCTGACAGATTTGGAAAGCGCTTTTAATTGGCCACATGTTGTGTGAAATTCATTAGAAAATAAGCAATATTTGCCAAGTTATGAGGGAAAATATAAAAAAAAAACTGTTAAAAATGCTAAAAAACATGCTTCTATATTTCCTTCTGTAACTCCAAGTTACATCCGGATTTCCAAAAATCTGATATATGTACTTCCCTCCGCCTTGAAATGCTCTTTCAAATTCCGTTTAGAACATTGAAATTCGTTAAAAAATAAAAAAGTTACATTGTTTTCCGTTTGCTGCTGCATCCTCTTAAGGCTATCGAAGTGACCCATACCCGTTGCAATTTCGTGTTCCGTTTTTCGAAAAACCATCCAAAGTTTTTCGAAATTGCATATTGATTGTCTCTCGACTGATTCCCAAAAGTCTATCGAACCAAAATTTGTGGCGCAATGCCTCTCGAGCGGGGCCCATAAAGCCGATTTTCAAAAGAGCTAAAGCACTGGAGCTGGATAATATTCGATTCTAAGTCAATGCAGCTCTATTGATTTTTTGAGAATTAGCTGGATTTTTGAAGAACCACCTTCAGGATGAAATTATGGTTTTAATAGATCACCTTTCCACTGATTAATAAATCGAAAGAATAGAATTCATAGTATGCGATTTATTAGAAAAAAAGATTGTGGCATAAACGAAACTGATGTTTAATACGATTTTCTCGTAAATTTGAGCAGTAAAGAAGTTAATAGCGCCTACGGGCGTGTTTTATTTTACATCCTATAAAAAACATTTTAAATTACCAAATTTCAACGTTTCTGTTGTGTAAATAATAGATTTTCAAACAATTTCAATTAACATTTTGTTTGTTTTGACTACACACAACTAAATTAGATTGCTAGTTAACTCAATTTAGACGACCTATATTTTGTGTGTTCCAATTGATTTGAAAATTTCTTTGTACTCTTGATATAAACATGATTTATGGAGATAATTTGTCGATAAATTTGAAAAAAAAACACGCTTATTTGGTGTTGGTTTTTGTAGCAATTAAGGAACCATGTTTTATTATAGGATAGCAAAGATGAAACGGATTTGTTTCGTTATATTGTCTCTTGCAAATCCAAAAACGGATTTTCCTCATTTTGAGCACATCGTACTCATTAGAAACGTATATAATTAATAACTATATAGTATATAATCTGGGTAGATTCAAGTTGTTTTGTGTGTCATCATTATTTGCCAAGACAATACTTTGAAGATTTGGTTGAAAGCATCGAGTATTGTAGTTTAGTTTACAAACTAAACTGCATTTGCATTCGAGATGTTTGTTGAATGATTTTAATAATGATTCTCATATAGCGTGAAACATGTTTCCTCCATATACGGCATATAAATATTCATATACAACCTGTTCCATTGACACCAGAATAGCTATTCTAGTGTTCCGTTCTAGTGTTTTCGTTAACTAACTTCATTTCAGAAGTTTATGGTTTATAGGACAATTTAAATTTGGAGCGCCTATTCTGGCTTCCTATTGGTTATTTTACAGCCAAGTTTACACAGCTTGAAACGCTCAAGTTATAGATTTGTACGCAATAATTGTTTATCCGTCAATTTGGTTCCTATTATATCAATACTAGAATCATTTGTTCTTCCTAAACATGAATTATTTATTAAAAAACTCATTTTAGAAGTGATTCGAATTTAATTGATAAAATTACCGCCAAAATATCTATTTTTCAATAACTTTTCCTGTGTAAATCCGACTAAATGGTTTGAGCGGTACAATTGAATTGAATATATTCAACTTTCTGATAAAATTCATGCTGTGGTGTATTCAATGAGATAATAAAATTGAAAAGTTTGCGTTAAGAATTAGAACTTTTGGATATTGTAAACTTGCCTGTAAAATAACCAATAGGAGGCGGAATCACAGCGTACCAAGTTCAAATGTGGTGAAAACTTTATGTGCTACAATAATTGACATTTGTTTATTTTCTGTGACCTTTTCATGTTGAATATTCAATTAGCTTACAATAATTTATTATAGAAAATGTGTATTTACCTTTACCCGACAGTTGTCATTGTAAATATTTCATTGGGATCGAAATGCTACTAATATGTAAGCAGAACTACTTGAATTCAGGTTTTCGTCTAATTTCCAACATTCTATTCTAATTACAAATCGTCGACATGCATAAATTGAATAAAACAGAATTTCTGCGCCAGTTTTCTATGTTTATAAATCGTGTTGACATCGCATAACTCTTTTGCAATATTCCTATCATTTCCGTGTTTCCAACAGTTGGATATAACAGACCTAACGTCAAGTCAAAGATCTCATTTGCTATCCGAGATTCTGTAGTGGTGAGCGTATGATGAGCGAGAAGGAGCACAACACAAGGCAGAGATCTGTTCTGACTGTGGCTGTCAGGTTGTATTATTTCGCCCCTGGAACTAGTCCACTCATCTTTATTGCGTCATGTTTCTTGTACGTGAGCTGGAATAGCACACCACAGACAACAGTCTGATATACACAAACGCTCAGTGACTATCAGCTGGAATAGAGACAATATAATATTGGCACTTTTTGTCCATCGAACCGACAAATATTTTCTTTACTCTAGCTTACTCTATAACACTTCTAACTAGTTTTTATTTATTTGTTGAAGGCTCAAATGGCTGGTCGAGTGGGACGTAATGAAATGCTAAGCTTTATTTGAACACCTCTATGAAAATTGGAGAAGCTTGTTCATTTTATATAAAGCACGAATTTCGAGCTTTTAACGCACTTTATTGCGGATTGTTTTGATAGATTACCTGATTTTTTGTCCTGTCGGTGTATTAGCGCGTTCTATTGGATCTATTTTGAAATATTCCAAAGTTTTGATTTATATTATTAATTTAATACGCCCTTTGTAAATTTGTTTGAACAACTGGGGGAAAGATGGAAAACGTTGGAGAAAATTCCGGGCGATAACATCATTATCACGGTAATATAAATTACTTAAATGATGATAAAAATAAATCCTTCAATTCCCTTTTTTTCGTTGTGTTGTCGTGTAAGAGTAGAAAGCAACAAACGAACTAAAATGCCACATTTTATCGTTATAGTTGTGTAAAAATAAAGTAGCATGATGTACAATCTGTGGAGTTTAAAAGTCGCCGTCCTAAATTCCAATCTGGCTGATAAATCCCAAGATATTTGAGAGTTCACAATAGCCGACCTTCGTAATCCTATCAAGGCATCATGACATCACTTTTGGCGTAAGGCGCCGACTCTATGCCAAGTTTACATTGTAACTTGTACCGGACAATCCGGCGATTTTAGATCTTTCGCTAATATTTGAACGGAAACTGGAACTAAATCAGCGGATATCGCCGCTTTCATTCACTACAGAACAACAATAGACGATTTTTTCTTTTGCTTCAAGTTGATTGTAAATCATAGAATATTGACCCGGATGAAGGCGAGATCTAAGCCGGAATGGCAACACTATCTAGTTTAGAAAGATTGTAATCTGCATAATGGTATTTTAATGTAATTCGACAAAAAGTTCGTCGTCTTCATTCATAGTAGAACGTGGAAAAACGACAAGGGGACAACAATCTTGTTCTACATGAAAGCAATATTCTCTTCGCATTATCATGATTAGCTACTTTAGAGAATTCTCTATTTATCAACGTTTAATATTTGATTATTTTTTGCTCGTTTTTAGCTTAATTAATTCCAATACCTACACACAAATTGTACGATAAATCATAAAATAGACAATGAATTATGCGACAATGCTTTGAACATGCGATTTCGACACTTATTAAAAAAGACATCCAGAATATCGTGCAAACGAGCATGGTTTTATTTGTAAAACTCCACATTTTGTATTGGAGTTTTTTCAAAAATTGGCCATTCGAAACATAAGTAAAATAATTTACGATCCACGTAAATTGTCTAAACATTAATAAAATGTATCAGTGTTGGCACATTTGGAATTGTAGACCGTTATACAGGACTATAATTTATTAAAGTTTCCGTAAAGTGAATCGTTTATTTAATAATGCAATTCCAGATCGTATGAGTTTAGGTACACGTAAATAGCAATAAAGCGGCTATATCCGGCAGTATTACTGAGAAACTCTTCAAGAGATCGCGCACACACACTAAAGTGGCATTTCATTATTGTTGCAACAGTATTTCGGTGCATTTACTTACTGATTTTATTCCAAATAGTTGTAATGGACCATTATTTCTACACAAAAGTTTCGCCAACTCCTCGTGGAAATCATTCAAACAACCGCAATACCTGTAAGGAAACACTTGAGGATTTCCAGTTATTTTCAATATTACTGTTACAGTAAACGACAACAAAAAAAATACAAAGAATCTTTAATATAACGACGAATTTTTCGGTAATTGCAATAGATTTGTATAAATATATGGATGTCATAGTTATTTTAAATATTCGTCAGCCACTTGCTGCATCACAATTTAATATCTTACTAAACAGGAATTTAATAAAGTGATGAAAACCTGCAGCAGTATATAAGTCAGGAATACAGTAGCGGAAATGATAAATGAAGACAATTTCATGTAGGGGAAGTGCAAACACTCATCCTTAATTTAATTATAGCACAATGAAAACTTAATAGCTCCAAGCCGGTTCGTATTAAAACAATCCAAAGTATCGTATTGATTTAAACGCTTGATAGATTCATGTACGTTTCGAATTTAACACAATTGTATAGCAAATATATTGGAGAGAAGTATACAAGAAGTGCAACAATTTTCGTCAAATATCTCCTCTTCTTTGGCTTTTGATTTGGCCGTCTGTTGGTCATTTTAGGTGCGATCTTCAGAAAAACTGATAGGACAATTAAAAATACGTTACCCCCAATTGTAGAGTTAACTTTTGTCTGTCTGTTTATGTGAATTTCATTTGATTTTCTTAACTTTCACTACCTGAAATGTGTGTTGTACTAAAACCCTGCTGTTACTCCAGAAAACGTATTTTTTAGAATCTTCAAGAAATCCAACCGATTCTTCGGAAATCCATGAACTTACAGGGATGTAAAATCACCTTTAAAATCGAATGAGTTAATAACCGTAACGTTATCTCTTATCATTTTCGAACTACATGAAATTTATATCTTTTAAAAATTATTTTTAATATAGTTTTTTTAGAATGTAAGAGATACGTTTTGTTATAAATTTAAAAAGGTCGCCCTACTATCGCACAAGTGGCATGCATACGTGGCTCACACCAATACAAACGTTTTTTCACTCCTGAAGGTTCTCGCTCTTTCGTTTTTTGATTGATTTGAAGCATCGTTCCGGATGAACGGCCACTTATCTGTTCTTCTCTTTAAGTGTAAATTGAACGTTTTGGTATATTTTTTCTTGTTCAAAAAAATTGTCATACGAGATAGCCGCCTATTGTGAATCAAATTATTTTGCAATGGACAAACAAGCAACAATTTATGAAGTCAAATTTCTCGAATATTTCTTAATAGAGAGCAATTTAGTAGTGTAGAATAAAAGCAAGTAACTTATAGAGAAAAGTAATAAAAATCTACAGTTTCTGCTTGAACTGAAGCCGAAAATGTAATAGTTTAGCCAAACTCATTACAGAGCAATTGCCATATTTCTCTTTCAGCTTAAAGGAGATTACACAAAGCGCTTTTTGTTTCAACTCTACTATTTTACCTAAAAAAAAAACACCAGTAAACAAGTCGAAAAATGACGACAATTTAATAATTCCACATGAATATGAAGTTTTCTAAATTAAAACACAGCCGGAGTTGTTGTGTGAAAGAAAATGCAAAAGTGTTTCCTTATTGGCGCAAATACCTGGCGGTCTAGTTGAACCGCAGAAATACTCGTTGCCCCATTAGAATTTATCCAGTCATTAATTTTACAAGCGACAAAACTCTTGTACATAATTGTGAATAATTGTATCACTTCATGCGTAATGGGACATTTAAAATCTTTGTAGAAATTTATACTTTTCGCTCTTCTACTACCGCCATGAATAACTTAATTAAAACTTAATTTTTGTGTCGGCGTCGTCGTCATTGTCTGCTTCCTGTCCAAAAACTAACAACGACAAGTTGGTTGTTTCAGAATTTATGCCCGAGAATTTGCCACAAATTCATTTAACGGTATTTGCCTTAAACAATTAATTTTTTCTTACTGTTCAATTCGATTGTCGCCTTTAAATAAAGCAATTCTTAGTGTTGTTAGAAATTTATCGACAACGTTGTGACGAACGAGACGTGGAATTGTGCTGTTTGATGATTGGAAAACAATCCGCTTTCCTATAATTATAATCTCTGTTAGCTTACAAAGTTGCACTCCCAAGAGTCTTGATAGTTGTCTGTTTAATAACAATGTTGTTCGTTCAAATACAATACTTACAATGGAATTTTCTCGGATTAAAATCATTTAATATTTGTTAAAATGTAGAATTCTATATGCGCGAAAAGATTTGAAATTTTTATTAGATTTATTTAGAAAGTCGGATTTACAGACTAATGCAAATAATAGAACGTTATTATTGTTTGATTTACCTGAACCGTATTATATTTGGAACTAAATGAGAACCAGAAACGATTTCTTTATACAGAAAGTAGTGCTTCTTTCCAATTCAAGTCTTGTTAAAAAATACCACCATTATTGTGCCCTAGTGGTTACTTTAATTAATTATCAAAAATTTAGACCTGACATTACATAATCTTATTGGTTTTGTTCAATTTTACTGTTACTTGATTATTTTCAAATTACGTTTTTTTTCTTAGCGATAACACTGATAAGAGGGCAAAGTTTTGATTTGCGTCAGTTAGTTAATCGTAAGGTTAGTCGTACGAGTCGATAACGAGAAATATAAATGGAGAATTTTGGTGCTTTTCTAGACAAATTAAGGGCCTAAAATCAACTCTAAAGGCAATTTTGAACTTCCAAATACTGCTATTGGTTGTCTAAAGCCGCTTCGATTTTTATTTGTAAGTACTTTTATTTTGTTTTATAAATTTGTATTGCACGATAAAACCGTATTCTTCTATTAATAAGCGCACACAATGTATCTGTGTTATTTTTTCTAATATCCGCCCTTATCGGGATTAGTGAGTTGTAGAATCCAGTTATAATTTTCACTGTAGATGATGTGTATGAACTGAAAACGACATGAACGCAATCCCTATAGACTAGAATGATAAGAGCGATAAGGGCGACTGTGTGTTGTTCATAAAGCCGTTACTAACGCTATCATTTCGCACCATAAACTGGGTGACCGTAAAAATGACAAAAAGCTAACATATAAGGCGTCAGGGTCCACCAATACTTTGATTCTTCTACAGCAATTTTTTTGTTCCTCGGCTTTCCTTCTTCTTCTTCTTTTCAACTTGATGCCTATAAGCAACGAAACAGCTTAAACGAAGCCACTTTAAAACTTTAAAAAGAACGCAGGTCTTATTATGTATCTTTTACATTGTGTATTAGGAAAAAATCCGTTGTGGAGTTTCATAAATGGAGCTTTTGTAATACGAAACCAGTTCTATTTTTATTTAAAAATTGCATTGCAATTACCGAGTGAATATCGCTTTATTATTGGTATAACTTAAGACAACTAGCTGTATTACCGTCAAGGTAGATTACTAAATACACACTATTAAAGATTAACTACCATTTTAGATTTATTGCGTGTTAACTTGGCTGTTTCGGGAATTTCCCAGCGTTGTGCAAATTCGATATAGAATCACCACGATTATGTAAATAGAAATTGAATTAGAATCGTTAGAAATCATAGGCGAATTGTGCAATTTCGATCGTTTCCTTTTAACCACAATTAAGCGTGATTTTTAAAGGCCTGCAACATATCTCGAATACACTCAGAGATAACGCAGTGCACGCTTTCCAATAGACCCTGAATACCTGAGGAATATTTTTAATTGGTTCAATTGATATTTTGGAATCGCTCCCAGCAATTCCGCCAAATTTGTATCGAATTTACAGCTGATATCGGGTTGCGTTTTGGTAAAAATCAACCATTGGTGTGTCAAATTGTTCAATTTCTCGTCAATCGTCCAATTGTTGAATTGAATCCGATTCACAAACAACTAGAGTTCAATATTTATTAAAATATATTCTCTATGATTTCTGAAGGACATAGTTGACAATACTTTATTGTAAATATTGTATCGTATTTGATTTGTGATTTGTAAATACAAGTTCCTTTAAGTTGGCAGTTCTTTTCTTATATTTTCAATATTCGATGTCTTTGTTGAGATTCTTACCGGTACAATATCGTTGTTGGAATAGCTTTTATCGTATGTTTTGTATATTGGATAGAACTTGTACATTATCTATGTTCAATATTAAAATGATAATAGGAGTTGTTGTTTAATTTTTATTCGTTTCCGGCGCAATTTTCCGTATTTACAACTAATTAATTTGTTGGCAAAAGTGGTATAGTTTAAGGTAGTGTTGCTATAAATTTGCTACCCGAACGTGTTATAACACTGTAAATGAAAATTTTAATATTGCAAATTTTATAGTCTAGTTTGAATTATGATCGTTAACCTATGAAGTTTCAATATTGCACAGAATATTGGATTATCAATATTAATTCTATCAACAAATATCAATTGTGATGGGTTGGAAAAAATCGATACTTTCAAAAATAATTCGAAACTTCACAAACATTAAAAAAGTTAGTTCTTAGAATCGTCTCTGGTGTCCCCCGGGATGGATTTACCTTTTGCCCTGTCGCTCCAACTTCTGCCCACAGGACGAACGAACGAATCCCAATAATCTGCTGAGGTTTCCAATCGGATTTAGTTCGAGCCTATCTTATTGCTTTTGATACGAAAAATTGGACTAAACGCTGTTGTGATGTTCGGTGGAAAACTCGAATAGCTATGAATAAATTTTCGAGAATAGAACCCATTAAAACGTATATTATGACGTTTATAAGTCGCTTAATTCTCTTGTATTGCCATAAAATAAATTTCTCATATTACTGAAGCAATAACAGAATATACAGTCAGTCATCATAAATAATAAGACGGGGAATTTTATTCAAATATCATAACGCAACATCACCGTTAAATTACGACAATTAATCGAAATGGGGGAATGTAGAATTTCGATATAAACATTAAATTTTTGACCATATTTCCCCATCTTAGGCTATAACGATTCTTTGTAAAAAATATCATTTTTCACAAGCAATCATTCATTGGTTTTGACGGTTAGAGAGCGTATAAAAGAAGACCGTACAAGGACTCGAGATTGTCGGTCGTCATCATCAACATTTCGATCGGATATTGCCGTTGAGGGCACAACATAAGTACGACATGATGTTATGCAGTATGGGCAAGTTGATGATTTTTTTCGGCGATAAAATTGCGACTTTAATATCGTGTAAAATTCGCTCTAAAGGTGCAGTTTTTTCTACTTTTGATTGTAATAAATTTGAGACTTATCGGCAATAGGATCAAACAAGATAGGAAATCGTTCATTTCAATCGTAATAAAGAAATATCGGCACGAGAATAGGATATTTTATCGTATATTTCCAAGATATAGAAATAGATACAAGTTTCTATCAATTAATCTAAGGTTTCGCTAATGGAATGAACTTTTGTGTGTGTTTTTTTTTAATAGAGTTAGATTTAGAATTGAAAAAATGAGTTTCAATAGAGCTTGAAATTGGCGAAATATGGTGGATGCGCCGGGAGATTTTAGATATTTCCAGTGTTTCGTGTATAAGGTTAAAACAAACACCCTCTTAAGAGGCTATTTGGTTTTGTTAAATGTTAACCTTAGCGTTAATATGCGATTAAATTAATTCTAGTTTTAAACAAAATTTATAAATGTTATAATTTGGCGCGATGACGGCGTACTCGTTAATTAAACTTAACGAAATTAGCTTGTTTAAGCTCAGACTTGAAATATACGGAAATTTCCATAATACGATGGTGGGTTGTTTGTTGCTTTACCATGCTGACATAAACATTAAAAATGAAAAAAGCAAGTTGTGAAACTGTTGAGTGTTTCACCGTAAAATCGTCAACGTTTTGTGTATTTCTATATGACAGCGGTTCAAGATTGAAGCATAATATTGACAAAGATCTCCCAATGTGTATATTCAAGCGTATGTCAACAATCCCCCTCGCACTTACCCACGAAAACCCAAACTATATTCAAGCTTTATCATTCTATGTTTATACATATAAATGTATATGTGTTGGCCCCTTTTTTCAGTTCCTATTCTTCTTTATTATCTTTATCTGAGTCAACCGTATCACAAAATCCTATTACTATATTAACGTTTGCAATTCACATGAACCTGCGGCTTTACGACGGCTTTTAGTGCCGCCAGACGTAATCAGATACACGGATATTCACAAGTTACGTCTGATACACACTCTGATCATCACCATCATCAAACGAGTATACAAAAGTTTGAAAATAAACAGAGAAATAACGAAAATAATTGCCAGTCTGTCGCTTCTAGCAAGATTCAGGCGAATGACACTAACATCCGACGTGATATTGATCACAAGATAACAATTTTGATAGAAACCGAGCCGAAAAACAACAACATTGCGGCGAATCTAATACAGTTTTAAGTGTTGATAGTTTATTTTATTGTAGTTTAACAAATACGAAAAAAATTCTACAATTTAACTAACAACGTAGGGACGGAATTGCAAATTGCTATTGTTCCCGCTTGGAAATCTACATGTTTAATATTCACCTGCCGAAATATGAATGGTATCTGGGATTGGATAATTCCAATATTATTCGAGATGGTCGTTGTTCGTGTATACCCAGCAATTATCAGAACAATAAAGAGCTTGTTAATTGCTGTAATATTATAGCAAGAAATGAGCACATATCTCTGGCAACTGTAAAAAATTTATTGTAGCTTTCGTATTATCTACAAATTTAATCGTTGTAGAAAATTATGACCGAAATTTATCTACAATCTAGTCACTAAAGTCAGGACAATGAATGAAATAACAATTAATAGACTCCTCTATGTTGATTACACGTAAAATAGACGAAAGTGGGGTTTCTCTATTAGGACCCTTTCGGTCATAACTGAAATGTTATAATTGAGTAGAGATAGTTGTAGTGTTGAAAATACACATATACAACGATATCTACAGAGCGATAACCGAAAGCACTGATTTTATCTTTAACTATGTCGCGGTTTTCCATATTCAACGGATTATTTGTTGTTGTTGTTGCTTTAAAATTGGGGTTAGTTTAATCCACTCGCTTTGAATTTATTGAGATTAGCTTATTTGTTCTCGGTCAATACAATTAATTTGGATTTCTTTATTAGGAAAATTAACAAATACACGACTAATATAGACAAAATATTAGCTAGATTAATACGAAAATCGAATCTTTTTGTTTGAATTAAAGCCAGTTTGATTCTGGTTGAATTTAAAAAGCCGCACTAGATCTTCAGCGATACAAATGCCAATGTTTAATTAACGATTTTTCGTTTGTTTTCCAATGGATTGAAATGATTTAAATGGAATTAAAAAGGGGATTTTAGAGTGCATCTAATGGGGGTTTTTATTTTTGAAATCCCCAACGAAATTCTAAATTATACAAACGAATCTTGCAGTATATTTTTTATAATTTCCGGTAAGTCTTTGCTTTATTTCCATAATTAGTCCGATAATGCTTATTTTTTATCGATTTTCATACGATATATAGATTGCGTATTTTTAAGTTTTCCGGGAAATTCATAAAAAGAACACGAGGTCGGTCTATTAGTACGTAGTTAAAATTATTCAGTTCTACTTATATGCAAGTTCTTTCCTATTTTTCTTCAGTAAAATTATGTAAATTTTGCTGTAAAGCTCAAATTTTCTGCTAAATATACGAGGTCTGTAAATTAAGTAATGAGACTGATTTTTTTTAAATTTTTAATACAAAAAGAATTACAATTTGATATTGTCACCTTCAAAATAACTTCCTTCTGAGGCCACACAGCGCTGGAGACGTTTCTTCCACTCCTTATAGCAGTGCTGGAACTCCGATACTGAAATAACCTTCAGCTGGTCGGTTACAGCCGTTTGAATTTTTTCGACTGTCCCAAAATGATTTCCCTTGGGGTAATTTTTCAACTTTGCCAAGAGAAAAAAGTCACAAGGACTCAAGTCAGGCGAATAAGGAGGCTGAGGAGCCACAGGAATGTTTTTACTGGCCAAAAACTTGTTTATTGAAATTGCTGTGTGACAAGGAGCATTATCGTGATGCAACACCCACTTGTTCTTGATGTTTGGTCTCACTCGAATGACCCTTTTTCGAAGTCTTTCAAGAACCTCTCGGTAAAAGTATTGATTGACCGTTTGACCTTGGGGTACAAACTCTTTGTGGGCGATTCCGTGGATATCGAAAAAACAAATCAGCATGCATTTGATTTTTGACTTCGTCATCCTTGCCTTTTTTGGCCTTGGAGAGGTTGAAGTGTGCCACTCCATGCTCTGGCGCTTGGTTTCTGGGTCGTACTCAAACACCCAAGTCTCGTCACCAGTAATGACACGTTCCAGAAAATGGGGGTCATTTTCAATTGAATCCAAGAAGTCCTGATGTTCTTCTGGTCTTGCAAAAGGTTTTTTGGAACCATTTTTGCGCAGATTTTTCTCATTCCCAATTCATTGGTCAAAATTTGATGAACGGTGGTGTGAGTCAAATTTAACTATATCATTCTGACTGTCAACCGACGATCTGAACGCACAAGATCCCGAATTCTGTCGACATTTTCATTGGTTCTTGAAGATGAAGGCCTTCCGCTTCGTGGTTCATCTTCAATCGACTCTCTTCCTTCTAAAAATGCCTTAAACCACCGAAAAACCTGGGCCCGTGACAAAACACTATCTCCGTAGGCCTGCTGAAGTTTAAGAAGACTTTCCGTTGCACTGTGCCCAAGTCTAAAGCAAAACCTGATAGCACACCGTTGCTTGAAATTGATGTCATTCATTTTTAGAACACAATAGAAAAAACTGTTTCACAAAAACAGTCGCTACGCACAACCAAATGACTCGAGCGAGGTTAAACTCGTACTGAAGGTAAATCACATGTTCCTCTGCCGCCCCACTAAGCCCCGCGCTTCCAGTTGCCAGATCAAACGCAACGTTGCCAGTCTCATTACTTAATTTACACACCTCGTAGAAGCAAAACTTGCACTTAAAAGTCTATTGAAATTTTCCAAAGCAAAATTTTTCTCGGATGCTCCTTGAAATGTTCTTTCTTACGCTGCTTAATTCGCGACTATATACTGAAAAACAAGAGAGTTATCGATTATTAAACATTACCTCTTTTTAAATGCTGAATCAAAGAAGAAATAGTATATACCTTCAACTTTTCGTCAATTTTCTGAAAATTACGAAGTCGACGTTAAAGTTTCTCGCTGATTAGAAAAACGGCTTCCTCTTTCAAAATAGCCAGGATCATTAGAAAATAAATAACAGTCGTTAAGTTGTGAGGAAAAACATTTCCCTCTGTAACTCAGAATTTAATCTGAACTTTAAAACAGAACGTCCTCGAATACAACTGGAAATGCTCTTTCCAAATTTATTTTGCTATTTTGTGCGATATTTCCAAAAATAAGCAAAATATCGATTATTAAAGCTGGTAATTTTCGCCCATCGAATCGAAGACCACAGATTCTTATTCGTCCTGCTCAGTACTGAGTAGAGGCTGCTTACCCGTTCGCAATCCGTCCACCTGGTGGCTGTAAAAACTGAAACTGTTCTGCAACAAAAAATTTTCCAGTCCGTCCGTCAATTATCAGTTTATGTCGAAGAAAATCTCCAGAGTGTCGTTTTAACCGAGTTGTTCATTATTTGTTTGTTCGTGTTATAAAAATGAACATTTAGGATGGAAAAAATGTACAGTTAATAGTCTACAAAGATAGCTGTACCATTTTTCATCGATTAAAAAAATATATATTAGTGTAAATGGTGCGAATTGACTTTTTCACGTTATCATTATGAAATATCGTATATTTCTCTATTCAATAGAGTTTGGAACGGATTCATTTCTTATTACATTTAGATCTATGTAGTTGTAGTGATAGTATTATAAGATGTTGGTAGCTTATCCAGGGGAGGGAATTTTCCAATTTCTAACCAACCAAATCAATGTCTAATTGAAATTAAGAGAGTCGAACGGATATTAAATTGAAATTTTCTTTTAATCTCTACAATCTTTGATGGATTTCTCTCTCGTTCTCGCTTGTATCTACTACAATGAATTAAAGCAAAAGCGGGTAAAAATGGGAAATATATTCTCATTCATCCGATTGCCGATATTTTGACCGTTAATATTAGGCTTTGATCTGTCAGTTTTCAACATTATCCGATTGATGAATTATTTAACAACAAATTTAGTTGAATTAGGGAGTTTTGTTCATTTTTGTTGTTGTTATAGTATTGATGTTAATAAGTTATTAAATTTTAATTGTCGTATACAATTGTAAGCACTTTGGGCATTAATTTTTTATGGATTTTATTGATTAGACTATAAAGTGAAGACATAACAAAAACGTTTGAGAGTTTGAAATTGAATTCTAGTTGTAGTGGAGTTTGTGTCCTGTCCCACGAGTCCAAGACAATGCAACTCAACAATCAATGCGTACAAATACATGCGATCAAATGTTGACTGTCTGACTCTATTGTCGATGTAATACTAAACAAAATGGATATTGTAATGGCATGAAACGAATTTAGTAAAGCACAAACACCTGAGCCCTAATTTTCCATTTTCCATCCCGCTTTTTCCTATATGTATACCTACCAATTCGTTTCGTATACCGACTTGTTTACGTCTATATGGGCTTGTTTTGGATTGCCCTTTTTCCACAATCTACCGTCTTTTCATCCTTACTTTTTTCGCTTCTATATTATATATGGAATTTATCCAAGAGTCTATTCCCTATTCTTCGACTTAACTCGCTTTAGATGTCATGTCACCGGCAGATGTCAGGCATTTTTTCCATTCTTATTTGTCATTTATTTTCGAAAACATTTATGTTGTGTCCTTTCCGTCAACGTCCATATACTATAAACAATTCAACATGTATGCATATGGGGAAAATAACTAGAAAAAGAAACAATTCGCTCTTAACATTACATAAAATGTTAGATATTTCAGGATCTGTAACTGAAATGTGTGCCTGAAAAATACGACATCTGTGCTAGAATAGGATTTGCGTATATAATCAAATCAAACGGGAGGAAAAAACGTTCGTTATATTTTATCTTTGTTTTACGAAATTTCATATAATAAAATTCCACACGAACTCCCATCAAATAATAATCTACATGTTATTATTGAGTTGATTTCTGTTTATTTCTTATTCCGATCGAACAAGACGAAAAAACGCGAAATAAGAAAACTTAATTCTGATAAAATGCTCAACTGAAAGTATTCTCAAAAGACATCTAAATCGTTCTATTGTCTAGATGATTGAATGAAGAATGAAAAAGGATAATGTTTTCCATTGATTATCCATTACTGCATCGATATATAAATTTTTATTGTTCGAGGTGGGGTAATTTGATTTGAATGTTTGTTGTTGTTTTTCCCCCAACAAGATTTATTATCTACTAGATGTCAACAAATTACATGTTCGCCGGCTACATGCTCTTATTTGATATCCACCTTCAGTTATTGCCTAATTCATTTACCAGATAAATTCCGCCGTATTTCAAACGTGTGTTTTATAAAATTAATTTCAACTTTTCTCTACTACCATTTACGGAACAATTTACAAAATTACTACAAATTAAATTGCGATTATCAACATTAATTATATTAAATCGAAATAAATTTTATGTATTTGGAATTTTGTCTTTTAATATTTGAACCAATTAGCCGAATATGGCAGTTTTTCACTGTAATGTCGTTGAACTTGTTACGACAAAGAAAAGGCCAACAATGGAATAATTTGGTATTGTCAACAGAAATAATTTATTAAGGTTGAATTTTACAAGTTTACCCAGAGATTGGAGACAAGAAGTTCGACCCTATATATTTCGTTGAAACACAGGAAATATACGTATGACAGAATGATAGAGAAAGGAAGAGCACTACCAGTAATTTCCTTTAGAATTTCGTATTTATTATTGACGCTATCCCAATAGCAAGTCGATCAAATCTCAACATTAGTTCCAGTTTCTCACGATTGAACTCTACTGGGCGAAAACAGAAACATTTATTTTTTAGCTCGAAAATTAGCCTGTTTTTTGGTCGACTTTGAATTTATAGTTTTTGGAAAAATAACAAAATTAAGCTAGTTAATAGTTGTCGTTCGCCACCTTGAGGAGAATTTTAGCCTCAAATGCCCAAATTCTTTGACAAACTGGTGAAAAACCGCTTCAATCTGACAAATATGTACCTAAAACAATAAAAAATCTTGATTATTGTACGTGTGTAGTTGGACATCAAAGCATTGTCAGATTAAACCAATTTCTCATCGAGCTACGAGGCTCTAATTTTGCCGAAACCTCCATAGAAACCACCGCAAATACTTGAGATAATTTGTAAATAACCCAAACATTTCCATAATAATTCGACATACAGTATAACTTTAAATCCAATGAGCTCTATAAAGTTTGATAAGAGCCAAATTATGCGCCTTTTCGTCCTAAAAACGCAGTTATTCGTTTTATATCTAGGAGAGTAAATGTCATTGTCGAACATACGATTTACAGTGCCATCTAACGTGGCCAAACGTAATAATTTTTAGTAGAGCTCAACCTTAAGACTGTCGCTCGAAATGAACGGTAACATTCAATCAATAATTCGCAAGGATAACTCAAAAACGACAAAAGATATCGAAATGGGACATATCTCATTCGATGCGGAATTCAATTTTGTACGTGTTTAACCCTAGGAAATTTGGAAAATCAAACGGAATTTTCTGATAATTGCGAAAAACCGCATTTTTAGTCAAAAAAAGTGTGTTAACATTCAGTAGTACAACTGCCTGTATAATCAATAAAATGAAATGAAACACATATAGGTAGATCAAGAAAAGTTAAGGCTTCCTGATCAACCCATTCCCATTTTAATTTTCTTTTCCGTTTTTCGGAAAACAGCGCCTAAAATCATCAAGTTTTTCGAAATAACACATCTAAGTAATTCAGTAGATGATGTGGTGTAGTTTTGTGACTTATGATTGGCTAGATTAAGGGGCAACTTGATTGTTTCTCGACTGATTTCTCATGTATTTATTGAACGAAGATTGTAAATTTATAAAGAAAAGGTAAAAATGCCAACTATGGAGCGAAACTCTTAAGCGTGTTCGTGGAGAATTTTAGCCTCAAATGCCCAAACTCGAACTCGAACGTAATAATTCTTAGTAGAGTTGAACCTTAAGTAGAGACTTTTCTGAGCAATCTTAAATAAGAGTAGATCTCATCAGATTGTAGCAATTTTGTAGTCAATCGTTTTAGAATAACATGACGGTTATTATTACAACTACAACAAGCTTGATAATATTGTCATCAAAGAGTGACGTTGAGAAATTTCAGACAGGGATTGTAAAGATAGTCCTCGGGCAGATTGAAAATCATGGAAACTTCTCATACCAACCGTTATTTTCCTTTTGGCTCCATGTAACAGAATCTCTATTGTTTTACGACGATTCCCCAACTTGTCATCTTTGTGTCAGCAAATATAAAATTGTCAATATGGAAGAAAATCGTTCTATTCTTTTTATAAATATTTTCGTATTAAATGAGGTAATTTAGATTGATTGTTTTCGTTTCTAGATCGAGAAATTCCTTGTATTTCTATGTTTCGATTATTGATTTGTTATAAAATCTTCGACCATATGTTGGCAAACTTGCGGATGCATATTTGACTTCATGCATACGAATTCTAGTTGTTTCACAAAAATAAATAGTGTGATTTTGTTGTTGTTGCCAATTTTTAGAAAATTCCTCACCATCTTGTTAAATTAAACATAAACTATACATTGACATTGACGTACCATTAATCCAGTTTGTTTGATCGAAAAAGACATGCCAGAAACGAATCGGAAATCCTTCTTTATTAATCAAGATACATGGCAGCGCAGGTGTTCTATTGTACATTAATTAAGACCACGAGATGAGAATCGTTCAACGAATTTGAAATTTAAATTTGCCAAAAAATACGAGGCCAATTCACTTTGAATTATTGCTTAACGATTTTTTTTCGGCTCCATCATCATTAACTATTAAGCTCCAATAGACAAATAAGTTTTCAATACAAATTTTTAATTATTTATCGTTGTAACACAAAAGCAACACGTACATGAACGTTAGTTGGGAGAAATTAATTTCAAACTCCTCTTTACAGATGTTAAATGTTGGTTCAACGTTCACCAAGCTGTTACTTTAATTTTTAATTTCTAATTTTTGTTTTAAAACAATTCTATTGTGTATTTTTTTTTTAATTATATGACATTATTAAAGATCATGGACTGTTATATACGATTTGTAGAGATATAAATAGGAACAAATAAAGACTGGGTTTGTTGGCAATACATCTAAACAGAGGGTTTTCTGGAAGAACTCCACTTTAATGCTTTCCACATCAGCCTAAAGTAGGTTCTTTATGTTATCATTTCCTTTCGTTTTTGCCTATACTTCCGTTAAAGAGTGCCATTGTAGGAGTCGTCTCGAAAATGAAGATAAAAGACCCACTCGAGTATTTAGGCCCACTAGAAGCGCGTTAAATTCATTACAACACATTAAAATTGCATACAATTCTTAAACGGCACGAACTGAATGAAGAATCTATTTATTATTTCATTTTGATTCATCCAAAATAGCGCGTATTTGCAGGGAGGTAGAGAACAGTTTCGGCAAATTAGAACATCGTAGCTCATTGATAAATTGGTGAAAAACCGCTTGAATATCGCGATTTTATCCAATCAAAGATGCACGTAAACGGGATTTAGGTCGAGACAGTTTCCCTCCAGTTAGAGTTAGACTTGCTCAAATATTCCTTACGGATCGTCAAATATTTTTTAAATCGCCGCAATTAGTAGGAGCTACCTTGGGTGGAATAGACGATATATTGGTCTTTTGTTGTGTTTTTAAGATATTGGAAAAGGTTTAAAGGGTTAAAGTTAACGTGTCGGCGAATGTTGCGTGTTTAAACTTTAAAAATAGGTGAAAAATCGTCGGGTCGGGCCGGTAACATTGACAAATCATTGAAAATAAGCGACATAAAACACTGTCTTTGAAAGCATCAGGGCATTTTATTTCCTGCTTGATGTATGGCAATCGTTTAAAGATTGAACTGCATAACTGGTCCTGCCTGTCTGTGAGCGATAAAACTACAAGACATTATAAGAAAAAGCGATGATACACAACGTAAACTCATACATAAGCAAAAATACTATCGATGAAATATCAAATTCATATTTGTAAGCTTCACTGAGAGCAATAAAAATCCACAGATACCAAAATCGTGAAATTAATCGACCAATATTATTGAATAGAGAATAATAAAATTGGCCATCGTTAACAATAAAAAAAGCTTCTTAGAAGTAACGTTTATAATTGAGGGAAATTTCGCTACCTACCCCAAATTCGATAGTATTGCAGCTTCAACGTATCCTCATCGGATTCATGTATATGTTCGCTGATTATATCATAATAGAGAAACTTAGAAATTTCCAATTTCAAATCGAAATCCCCTGTCGAAATTAAATTATCCAATTTAGAACTATAATGGATAGTATCTACAGTACGCAAATAATAACCCTCTCATCATCTAGTAATAAACTAGGAAAATTGTTTCTATACTTATTATTAGATGAAACATTGTTGTACTTTACAAATACTTGACTCGGTCATCATAAATAATGCAAACTTTATGTTGAATAGTTTAAGTGTGCTTTAACAAAACAAATTGGTTATATTTGTTAACAAATGTTCCGTTTTTTTTCTAACTGGTCCATGTCCTAATGAATTTATATGTAAAACTTTCCAAGGAGCATTCCCTTTAAATCCGTTTCTTGTGTTCATTCTAGCTGAAAATAGCTATCATTGCCCCGTTAGTCATCTAACTTATTTTTCTCTCTCAGGTTACGAATTCTTTCTACATTATATCGATGTAAATTGTTTAAACAATAGAGAATTCAAATTTTAAAAACTTTCATTTCTATAAAGTTGCAACATCAATAATTTAAAGTTACAAATGATTATCATTTGTCTTGTCGGGCGTGATTATACGTTAGATAAATAATAGAAGATCCATTCTGTCTTGGTCTGTTATTGATTCATCTTTGAAGTACTCGATTTGTCAGTGTTTTTAGTCGATAGGTCATTTAAAATGGAAAAAGTCAAAACTACGGCAAGACTACAGAAGACTTGCTTTTATTTGGAAGACACTTTAATTTTTCTAGTTTTTAGAGCGAAATCTCGAGGTTTCCAGAGAATATTTTGGCAAAAGTTGGACCCTGTAGCTCATCGGGAAGTCGGACAAAAACGCTTTTCTGGAACAATGTCGCAGTTTTCATCAATCAGTCACACAAATGAAACGACTAAAGATTTTCATAAAGTTGTTTTCTCAATTTATTGTATTTTGAAAAAATTGCAAAATTGCTTTACGAAAATCTTTGGGTCATTCTTAATCGTTCCATGTATCTGGTAGATTGATGAAAATCGCAATTTTGTTCAAGAAAGCTTTTTTGCTGGCTTCTCAATGAAATAAAAAGTCCAAGTTTTGCAAAAAAATTCACCTAAACATCTCCAAATTTCTCCCGAATCGCTCGCCAACTAATAGGACTCATCTTTATATGTTTTTGAATGATCCACTCTTTGATATTTTAAGCATTTCAATCTCGTAGCTCATTTGAATAGAATTGTCCTGAGTCCAGTATCCTCTCAAAATTGATTCGCTTTTGCAGAGGAGTAAAATGAAAAATATCAAAGCTGGAAGTTCCTGCGAGTCGTTCTTGGTTTTCAGTGGGATTTTGTCCGAACCCAGCGCTTTTAACAAACTACCAAATGACCTACGAGGCTCAAATTTCCAAAGACCGCTTATAAATATTTTTCCAACGATTTGCCTAATAATAAGAGTTACGATAAGAGCTATATTGAAACTTTTATTGCCTGGATTCATACCGGTTGAATCTATAAATTCCAATATTCGATAAGAGCAATATTTCAACAAAACTTATATTGCGTTCGATTAATAGTCTTTATTTAAGGATAAGCAAGATTTTTTATAATGGAATAGGTAATTATTTATTGAGTAGCAGAGTAATATTTTTTTAGAAATGTAAATAGTTGTTCTGCAGGCTGTTTTAAGCATCGCTGCCGGGTCACGTCCATGCATGTTTGAAATATTACAGTAAACACAGTTAGATTCTATTCTTTCCCAATGATTACTGGAAAGTTTACGAAAACTCAGTGTACCGTTGTTGAACTTGTGGAAGAGTCTAAATGAATTCTAGTAGGACCAATTTGAACAATTACATTTTCATCAGGCGTATCCGTCGTGAAACTTTCATCATTAAATATACTTAATGTTGATATTTAACTTTTATTTCAAATAAAGCCAAAAAAATTCCGTCTCGCTTATTTAAAAATTTTATAGATTCATTCAAATAACGTCTCTATCTTTAGTTAAAATTTCTTGTATTGTGCAATTGGAAATTGACTTATCGTTAACGTTTAGTAGAGCTGTAGAATTCACTTAAATACGTTGGGTGAATAGTTTGAACACAAAATTCAATTTCCTATATAACTACCACAAAGGGCGATTTTTAGGTGTGTGACAGTCTCATTTCGTTTTAGAAATATCTAAATCGGCCGTCTCTAGTTATAGTTGGTTTTGCTCTTGTCTCTTTCTACATACAAGTTTTCGATAAGTGTTTTTATTTTATTTTTCTTTACTCGTTATTTACTCGTCCTGTAAAAGTACTCTTCTAGTTTTCATGCTTTTATTCGACAACTGATGTTTTGCAGTTGCATTGAAACTTGGATTGGTTTTGCAATTATTTATTTATAAGCCTTTATTGAGCGAGCTTTCACAAGAATTATATAGCAGGAGAATAGAGTAAGTTGGACGATTTTGTGCATAAATTTGTCTAATTATGTTAATTTTAACAGCAAAGCCTGGCTAGAATATAAATGTTTTTTTAATTTTAGAAATATAGTCAGAATTAAAAGCTTAAATTAGGGTTGAATTGCAAATATTTTCAAAAAAATATCGAAGTATAATTTCGGTCGAGGTTTGGGCAGATTTTTCGTTGCCAAGGCTTAGATGCGATGAATCTAGTCCTTGGGCAAGGCTAGGGCCAAGGTTTGGCCCGATGTTCAGTCACCAAATAACCATTGGCCCAAGGCTTCCCCAATTGTTAGCCTTGGCAACTCTTACCTGGGTATCTACCAAATTTTGAGAAATTTGATGTGTGTTTTTGGAAAAGGTACAATTTTATTTTTTATCTCAAAAACTGTATACCAGATTTTTGCAAAATTTCTTACCAAAACAGAAGCTAATTTTGTTCAGCGTTTGTATTTTTTTGACCGACTTTGAACTTACAGTTTTTGAAAAAAATAGAAAAGAAGCAGCTAAATTAACAGTAGCGATGTTAATAGAGAGTATTATACTCGTTCTTTACTAGATAAATGCTTAGAAATTAATTTTTCAGTATAAAACTTTATAATCGAAGTATTTTTAAGTTGTCTAATTGTAAGCTTGGCTTTAAACAACTGGACGCTCTGCATTTAAGCGCGCAAAATTTGAGTTACTTCTAATTTCAAATAGATTAGAATTAGGTGTTTTAATGTAGCTGATTTCCGCCACTATTGAGTTTTTTTATTAAATGGCTATTTGTAAAATTGTCCCGATATTCACAATTCAGAACAATACGGATTATGGAGAGATATGGGGCAATAAACAGTTTGACACGCATTTTCCGAGATCGAAAAACATTTTATAGGTTATAAATTATACGGAAATCTAATTCACAGTCATTTGAATAGTACAGAGAAACGACGATGACAGTAAAAAATGTTCTATTGTTAAAAAGTGGAGATGACAAGATCAGGACGTGGAAGAGAAAAAGTGGCGAATATAAGGGAACAGCAATGATGAAAAGTGGTAGTAACGATGGTGATGGTGTGTGTACAAACTTGAAAAGTTGATAGGATCGGTCTAAAGGTCCTAAGGCGAATACCGACAGAACCGGCTGATAATGGTGTCTCATTCGACAACGTCTTGATTTAAGACTGTGAGGGTCGGATCTTTTAACACATATACACAATAGAAAGCCACAAGCTTAAAGTTAATGTCATTTTCTAATATTTTTATAAAACAGTCAAATAACACGAATATAATTCGAAAAATTTCAACTATAATCAAATCAAATTCACAAGTAAACAATCCGAACGGGGAATTTTCAAATATTTCTTCTAATAAACTCAACTTTTCGAGAATTAAACCTGCGAGACATGAAATAAGGATTAACACGCAAAATGTAAATAATTTATCTTGTTTTTAAGTGAACGAATACCGACAGAACGGTGGGTTAAATGGGTGGGAATTCACTAGAATTGGCAAATGAATTTTCAAGATTTCAGCTTTCAAATAAATTATGTTTATGGAATCCGCTTGGCATTATTAAAAGTTTACTTTGATAATATTTACTCGACCATCTTGATCATTGCAACAATATTGTAAACATTTCCATCTTGTTTTATAGTTGTAATGTTCGATTTAATCGAATAAAATGTCGTTTTGTGTTAATAAATATTGGTGGAAGGAAGAATGATGAAAATTGACGGTTTGACAATACAATAATGGTAAAAGAAAATGTTGACTTGATCGTTCAGACAAATGGTTCATAATGTTGGCGATTACACGTGATCGGATCTAATTCGTTCTGTTCCATTGCCCCCAGAACGTCGCTTTGTATGAATTGAGATATCGACGAACGACTAACGATAAGAGTGAATCGAAACGGAAAAAGTTCGTTTTGTATATAAAGAAGGAGCCGAAGGAGATCGACCAGTAGACGATGGAAAAGTTTGTACTTTCTATACAACAGTTGTAAATCTTTAAATGACACCGTAGGGGTTTCGTCTACCCTTCATACTTTAGTTTATTCTGTTCCTTCAAACATGTGTAAATAAAAAAGTTTCTCTTGCCACCTAAAACTAGAAAACGATCATCCTCGGTGTAAAACTAAACAATAAAGCCAACAATCTCGTCGCAAATTCCATCAAGTCTGATTGAAATATTTATCAAACTATAGCTTATCTTTTCGATTCTTTTCCTACGCTCCTCTTCATATCAACAATTTCAGAGTTAATCAATGCAACTACAACGTTGAGATGGAGAAATTTAACAACTGACTGTATTCTAGTCACGTGTGGTTTGTCTATTTTACTCCTCTACCATGGTGGAATTCTATTCCATCCAAGATCGTCGTCAATAGATAAAATTTACAAACGGCAAAGTCTTTGTAATTAACTAGAAGACTCGACTTTCGTATCTTGGATAAAGGATAGAAACGAATCTCTGAAACACAAACTCAACAATTTAACACTAAAGTCAACTAAAACTTGTACATTTGCACGTTTTATGGGACAGTTCCTTACGCCCCGTTGAAAAGGTAAACGAATTTCCTTATCGTTAGAATATTCACTGTAGTAAACCAGACAGAATTTTTTTATTTGCAATATTACACCTCTAGTAGAGACCTAGTTGCATTTAAATCATGTCGGAACTCATTCCGACCTCTTATATTCTATGAATTTTGCATTAGCCGCGATGGTTTATTAAATCGATTAGGAAACGAAATTCTCTACAATTATAGAAATGTTACTCGATTATTTTTATCGGGAATTGTACCTGAAATATTGTAGCAAATCAATGAATAGTTTTCAAGGGAATCTCAATAATACTACAATCCATATACTCGAAACAATTTCCTGTTGTCTAAACTGTATACTGTTGGATTTTGGTGGATGTGCAAGTTAATATTGATGAGTTTCCAACAATAATGAACGAATTTCATTCGGTTGTTAAAGTTGGGCGAGCTAGCTAGTAGAAAAAGTACAAGTCGAAGATCCCCTCGGAGGACTATACAATATAAAAGCTCTCACTTCCCCTGCGATAACCTGACTTGATGTTTTAAGCAGATTTGAGGAAACTAGGTTCGAAAAATAAACAAATACCCGAGGGTGTGTTCCGCATGCATGATCAACTATGCGACAGCAATGCTCTCTTATACTAAGAAACATTCCTTCTAGGCACCCTTACAATTCGCAATTTAAACCAACTTTGTTAAAATCGAGTCGTATTAAAGTTTTGTTGCTAGTATTTTGTCCGGCACTAAGGGTTGTTGTTTGACATAAGGGCTTACTAGCTGTGAGCGTGTCTTAACCCAGCTTTAAAGCAATGGTCGTGTTGGATTTTGGGTATGTTGGTGGTTTACAATTCGATTTCGAGTGGTGTTCAATATTTGTGTTGTAATTAGAATTCATTGATTAAAATCAACGAAAAAAATCGGCGTGTTTACAAACGCATGTGTTTTATTTGATAGTGTGTTCAATTGTCTAGTTCAAATTGGCTAAACACAATCACGAAAACGTTGAAACTAAATTAAATTCGATCGTATTTACAGTGATTGAAAGGTTGAAATTGGCAGCGAAATAGAGGGAGAAATAGGGTAAAAAGTACAAAATATTATTTACTCATTAATTTCGTCAATTAAATTTAATCGTTACTTTAATAAAACTATTGAAGTTAACGGCTATTAATTTGTATTGTTGTTAGTTTAATTGATTGAGGTCGTTTTCCGGGGCTAATTCCACTAACTCAAATTATTGTCTATAATCAGAGGAATTTTGGTGGATGCGCCTCAATAAGAATCCACCGTTCCATCGCGAATTGAAATTAATGTTGTGCAATTTTCATACAGTCGTCTTTCAACTTACTTACTTACTCATTTATTTGCCGTCTTTGTCCCTGTTCAGGAATCTATTACGGTAAAATATTGCCGAGTTTGTGAACCGGTGAAATTCATTCAACTATAGATAGAAAGGTGTCTAAATACCTCACGAAAGCTTCTTATTCGTATTAAAAGGGAAAGTTGAATAACACTACCGCTGATATATTATATTTACACCTTTATAAAGAGAAACCATCCATCTACTTTAATTTATAAGCGTCTTATTTTATATTAATAATAACAATATTTGATCGATTGATTTAAATAAATTGGAATAATTGTCGTATTGTGGATGGAAGTGGAATAAAATACGCGCTTATATGAAAATAGTAAATAAGTCAAAATCTAGATTGCAATTAATTGTAGGCGATTATGCGTACAAAATAGACAATAAATTCGTCCATTATGTCTGAAATCGGCGCTTGAAAACAAAGCACACTAAATCTGCACAGCGATAAATTAGTCCAGCTAATGCTGCTGTAATTCAGTTAGCTGATCGCACGTCCATCGTTCCACTAGCATCAATCTGGATTAACTTTACACCTATACTTAATTTTACTTCGTCGTCTAAATAAACGATCTTTGTCTTTATAATAAAATAATATTCACGAACTTTATTGAAAATAACACAACTAAAACTGCAAGACAACTGTCATCTGTAAAATGTTATGTTAAATTCTATAGACATAAATTTTGAATAATAATCGGATCAATTAGATAAAGATTAGGAAAACTTATAAAGGAGATAGTCGTGTTGGATTAAAATTTCGAAATTTTCTCTAATTATTTAGGCTAATTTGAATTATGAATAGTGACAAAATCGGGTCGAATTTGGAAAATTCTCCGCCTAATTCCGAGATTTTCGTCTGATTTATCTCAGTTGAGAGGTTTAATAATACGTTTCATATCACTTTACACAGTGCTATATTTAACGACTAATGATGTGTATTTTCAATGTTAGTTAATTGTCCGAGAGACTAGAACTCACTCATTACCGATTCTCGGTAAACACTAAAGGCAGTAGTGAACTTTAAATTGAAAAAAAATCCACCTATTCAACCTAATCTCGACTTGGATAAACATTTATTTTGGGTTTATTATACGGATTTTAGTAATTGTGAAATTCAATTGAAAGGGAAATCGAATTGCCGCAAACGAATTTGTTAATTGTGAGATTTTGTGTATGAATATCTGTACATTGGTTAGTGACCGAATATGGTGGACCGCACAACTGCGACTTCCAATGAATGAACTGAAACTACAATTTAGTAGAAGGGTTGTATGCGAATACGATATCAATCAATGTGAAACCCTCCTCAATTGCATTGAAGCGGCACTTACAATGCGGTTAACCATTGTAACAAGTCCGATTACACAAATTAAAAGTAACCCTTGTTTCAATGATGAACGATGACCCTTTACTATAATCACCACCACTATCTATCCTTTACTGTTTCTCGTCCATATTTCAATTTAAGTTCACTTAAATGCGCGACTTTAATCGTAATTTAACAGCCACAAAACTAAATAAATCGACCTTGTAAGATATTTTTCTATTTATTGATATAGTTCGGTAATACTCCAAAATATTGTTTGTTTAGCAAATAATTGGAGCAATATCTGATTGATGATTAGAATATTCTCGTATAATATTAACAATAATATTTTTTTGGGGTTGAGAATGCTATTAGCAGAGCAGGCGCATGCCCCATTTCTGTTTCAGGGCATTAAAGCTCCGCTATCTGCAGTCGTTGCGTGAAGTTCAAGCGCTGAAAGTTACCTGGCTCCGGAAATGGAGTAAAGCTCGTGGCTTATGTACGTATTGAAATAATCATCCGAACTATTCCATAATTTTGTGATTGTATGGGAGAATGCCGGTGTTAAAGTGACTATTTGGTTTCAATTTTGAGTCTTTAATTTGTCGAAATATGTGGATTTTCGGACTGTTATTGTTGTTCTTCGCCGTTCAAAATCAGGCGAAGATTGAGAACACCGATAGAGAAGGTAAGTAAAACGAAATACTTTTTGTAGAGATTTTCTTGGCGATACATTGAGAAATTCGTTCAATCTTAATAGTTTATATGGAAAGCTTTCAATACAAATACATCTCGAATAAAATCTGTTGAATTCAATGATTGATGAGTTGTTTTGTACTTCCCCGAAGCTTCTAGAATTTTTTATTATAATTTTACAACTGTTACGAAATTTACAATTTCAAAGGCGAATTTCTTGTTACTTGAATTTTCGTATCAATTTTTCCGTTGTAAATAAATCCTCTTAGAGACGATTGACCACAGGGATCTATGCCGTTGGAAAAAATCTTCAAAGCTATACAGTTGTGGAGTATTTGTAGAATGTAATCCAATTTAGACGTTCCTATCCAAATGTAGCATAAGATTCAATATCTTCTCTACTCCTATTGGCCAAAATCAATCCATATAAAGCATGTAGAATTCAACAGGGCCTTTGATTAAGAATTCTTACTATACACAGGAAACTCGACAATATTAGCTCAATTTTCGTTTTAATACAAGCAGAAAAATATTTGTAGGCTTTCAGGTTTGTGGAAATTTCGGCGTTTTTTCGTAAATTGTTTATAAAGCCGCTCCATCAAACCTGGAATCGTTGAAAATCAACTTTAAAGATATCAGAAAGAAAAAGTGGAAACGATACATGTCAGTATATCGTATTATGATCTTCAGCTTTCAACTCGCAATTCCATCAAAATAATTTCTTTTCTCGCACAGTTTGATAGACGAGATCGGGCAAAAATCGAAAACAGTACAATGGATTCGAATTTTTTGCGTTGTTATAAATTTGATTGATTCGATTGAACCGGGTGGGCGATACAATTCTGGTTTGCTATTTTTACGACATTCTCTTTAAAATCTTCCACACAAATTTCGAATGCTCGATAGGGGTGGTTGCGTGCAGACAAAGATAGATGGTAGTTTACTTTTTTATGATCTGTTTGTCTATAATTGCTACATAGAAATCTGATCTTCAAAACAGACCACTGAACACGCTATTGTATATTTGATTTAATTCCAAAATAGAATTTGTTTGTTTTATCCAATAATAAATTAACTCGAAGAAATAACGTGTAGGTTTTTTTCCGAATAGGTAAACAAAATTTAATCAACCGTTTCATTGCAGTTTCCACACAATAGAAACCGTACGGCTTATTCGGTTAAGCTTTGACAGGTACGTTCGTTATTCTACAAGTTTTACTTCATTGTATAAATGATGGGTAATTCGGGAAAAATTTCTTCAATTTTGGAGTGAATAATGTTGGGGTTGTTGTACATTTTTCACATTTTTTTTTCAATTGTAAAGGGGATTAGTTTGCGGTTCACAGTTGGACTTGTTGCAAATTTAAATCGTTAGCTAACCAAATACTGCAGAATTGTAGAGTTGATATAAAAATTACTAAAAATTCGAGGTTTTGATGGGTTATTGGCTAAAAATTATGAAAACTGAAAGCTTTCGTTAGAATATCCTTCAATCCAATTGATGATCTTCATAATCCAAATATTTTAAAGATAAATTATGATGATTTTGTTTATTATTCACGATTAAGTTGTGAAGCATTAAATTTGAAGCAAATTCAATTATTGGAATGTATATGAAAGTAATAATGAACCCCTAGTTATGCCGCTTTATGTTATTATTTATACAATAATTAGACCTGCAATATTTACATTATTTCTTCTATATATTGTTACCACACATTTTGTAAATATTCACATACAACCTAAGTAAACAGGTTTAGAACCAAGCAAATACCACCTTTCAGCTTACAATTAACAGAAATTTGCGTTATGAAAACCGAAATTATGCCAATTTAACGTGATTTTGTAGAAATTTTTCTATTCTATTTAAATTAATTCATAATTGTGTTATCAAACGATATGATAATGAAAGTTTGATATGTAAACTTAATCTAATAAACATTATATTTTAATCATAGCCAAAACCTAAATTAGACCTATGTTAATTCGTGGGCTACCTAAACTTCATATGTAAATTTTAGGGTTGAACATTATCGTAATGTACACATATATAACTGCATAAATGTTACCATAAATTACCCCAGATATGACTGAATCTGTAATTCTTGATTATAATGATAATAGCAACAATATAGAGTCGTTTTTTTCCACCCTCGTTGATTTTCTATGGAATCAATAAAGATTCGGTTAATATTCTTGATGACACCTCTGGAACGATTAGGCGTTAAAATGACAAGAGAATCGGTGGTGGTAGACCTGTAGGCGTGTTCTGTCACACACAAAGGCACATAAAATTATGCAACAGGTCGTCAAATTGTAACTTTCAGCTTTTGTACACAATCTGTCCACTAATCGTAAGCATTTTACCAAGACCTATCTCAATTAAATTCTAATCGTCTTAAAATGATTACAATTAGAAATGGTTAAGAAAACTTTATCGATATCACTTTAACTTCATTTCAACTTTAATGTATAATTCAATTATCTTTAATATAATTTAAGTGGAACGGTAGTTATTGCCGACAAAGCACAACTTTTCCTATCCAGACTACATTGTTTTGGTGCAAACTAAACGAGTGCTAGTTTTATGTTACTTTTATTCTATACATTTGAGTCTAATGCTAGCGGCATTCGCTTTGTTTTCATGCACAAACGTGCAATAAACTCCCGTGAAGAGGCTCATTTGTTCAACTGTTAACAACTTTATTATTTTCACATATTACTACCAATTATCTAGACTAACATTCTCTTGTCACCATCTATCTAAAACTATTCTTTATTCCCCTAGCGTCTCGCGAATATTTCAAAAATTGATAAATAAAATTGAATCCGGTAGTGGTAATTCATTCAAATGTGGCCAATTCTTTTGTATTTTCGAAGTGATCGATTCGATCTGCATTGAAAATGCACGAATAGTCGTGATTCTTGTGCTTTTTTAAAAGAAGAATTCCAAGAGTTCAAACCGGCACAATTTGAAGGCATGAATCTTGTTAAACTAGAAGTAATTTCAGTGACTCGGCTCCAAATGAACTAAAAAAGCATCTTTTATAAAAACTGGATGAGTTTGAAGCGAATTTCAACTTCCATATAAGCTTTATGTTTCTAGCAATTATCGGGAGATTTGAAAAATATTTTAGGGATTTATAGGCAGCCCTGGGGAAAATTTTCAGGATTAGAACCAAAAGCGTCGATAGTTAAACAATCAACTCAAAGTAATAGTTGAAAGCTGATAAAATTTCCGACATTTGGGCCTCGTAGCTCACTTAAAAGTTGCTCAAAAAACGTTTTTGCCAAGTGGCGATTTTCTAAAACGAGTTACACGTCAAATTATTTAGAATGACTTGCTATACTGATTTTTTTCGTTTCTCTTCATTTTATTTTGGAATGGACCGGTGAATTTCGCATTTATTCTGGAATATAATGGAGAAAAATGGAAAAAATTATGTCGAGAGCATCCTTGAGTCACTCTATTAGAGAGCGTTTTTTGATCGATTTCGCGATGAGCTACGAGATCCAAGTGCCCTTCTGCAATTGAATTATTTTACAAATTGCTCGCCAAATAAGGGCAGTTGTCATTAGAACTTCTAGTCTGAGTGATGAAAAACCAAAAAATTATTTCGAAACGATTTTGTTATTCTTGATCGTTTTACTTGCATATTCGACGGTGAAAATTGCGATACTGCTAGATTGAAGCGGTTATCACCAATTTTCCAATAAGCTACGGAGTTCTAATTTTGCTAAAACGTTCCCCAAGGATTACCCTATAGATTGCTGTTAATTAGTAGAAATTGGCACAAAACTGGGAATATTTCGATGCTTAATGTCGTCGGAATTGTGGTTGTTATGTCGATTCAAGGTGTGTCCTGGTCACACCCTGTCAATATTTCAAAGATTACGACAATGCTTCAAATTGATGAAACAAATTAAATGTTCCGGGATTTATAGCCAAACAGAAAAAGTATTTACATTTAAATCGTATAATTAACGTGTTGCATGTTAATGAAATTTTAGCAATAATTCACGGTACGAATGTAGTTATTAGAATAAAGCAAATATCAGTAAATTAATATAACGTATGTCCTCCTACTCGTTGTTTTTTTTATGTTCATTTTATGCAGCACGCTAAAAATATCTAGTATTGTTCGATTTTCAAAATTCTGTGTTACCTATTTTGCGAAAATGTGGAAGTGATTATAAGTCTTGTGAATAGCTTCAAAAGTGCCACTTTAATCGAAACAGACCGGGGATACAAAGGTGGGTTCTTTGTCGCCGAAAGGTGGCAGCCTGCTGTGGTTTGTAAGTTTGGGGGGCGGTTAGGTATAATATTGTGTTCGGGGTGCTAATGCTTTTCCTCTAGGGAAATCGCGTGTGTATTCCATTTCGACAAAATGTACACTGTGTGTGTGCGAGAGAGAATTCTTAGCCGGTGGTGTTATGTTTTTTAACCTTTTCCTCTATTCGGGCCGTTATTATTATTGTCGTTGTTGTTATTAGTGGTGGCAATGGTGGTGTGTTTGTTATTGCCAGTCCTTTTTGATAATGTTTTCGCTAATTCTTACCTTTTCTCTCAGCTCTTTTGCGAACTTGTAACAAGTGCGTGACATATAAAAATTAACTAATTAATTTATCACACATTTACATGCCAATGAGTTTTTTCAAATGTTATTTATAGTTTATATTTTCCTTGATTTAGTCGTGATAATGAAATAGAACAGTCGATTTTGTCAATATATTACGTTACATTCATTAATTCAACTCGCTATGATTTTATAATAGTGTTTAGCATAGCAAACTGACAAGATAGCTTATAGCTTTTTAACTTCTCGTCTCGTAAACATTATAATTTGATTCTATTGCATTACAAAGACCGTCTTGAAACAGCGAACCTTTTGACACGACCTAGGCACTAATCAAGTATTATTGTAATCTTGTTTGCAATCATATTTTAATAACTTTGTCGTTTAACGCTTGTTTTAAATTGCAAACGACAAGAAAATAACGCATGGAATCCTTGAAAATCAAAATCACGTGCCGGACTGTAAGCTTGCCCTCTATATGGGCGAAATCGGGGAGGTTCTTTAATATTATCCCTAAGGGACGTCATAATGGAGAATCGATAATGTCAGTGGTGATAGTGGAAACCATAACCAACATAAAATTACGTTAATCTATACCTAAATTTCACTGTATTCACAAAAATACAATACAATTATTCGTTTTTATTTTCCACATAAATTTCCTCGATTTTTCCCTGTTTTTCGCTGGTAGAGAGAGATTTAGTTCAGTGGAAAAATTCGCGGCCTCGTACCTGGTGAAATAGAAGAGGGCTGAAATTTAATAAACACAAGCAAAATAACGCAATGGAGTGTGTTAAAGTTGGCTTATTCGTTGTATAGTACGCTTCAAGTAGCGCCACCCCTAATGCTACAAACACTACAACAAGTTACACAAACTGGCAGACCGTTCTCAAATCTGAATTGACGGCTTTACAACAATTGGATTTGAGGAAAGAGGAAAAAACCGGTTTAACTTGTTAATTGTTCAGTGTTATCTGTGAATGGGAAAAAAAGGGCGGAAATGAGAGCGAGTTTGTACGGATTTTTGTTTTAAATTGAACTTAAAAGTATTGGAGCACTTTGTGCTTTACATTTACGTAGTTGAGAACATGACTGGAATTTCAATGTAAAGTGATCATTATTGTCAGAAAGGCTAATAGAACTTTAATGAATAGTGGGAGTTGTTTTTGTAACTTGATTCAGTTGGAGATTGGGATTCTCTCGGCGCATCCACCAAATTTATACTTTCTTCAAAACTTTTTTAACAATATAAATGTAACTTTTTTGTTTATTCTAGCAACTTCTAGACAATTTCTAAGTTATTTTCTAACAACCCAATGATTATTAAATGTAATCAAAGCTTCCAGGTAGTTCTAATAAATTTCTCTATTATCGATCACAAAAGAAAGTCGGCGATTATCGTTTGTTGTTCAATAATGAATTGGAAAGTTTATACGTGTCAGCAGATGGAAATAGGGCAGCTTCGTCCACATGAATAGTCGATATAAATTGGTAACCCGGAAATAATCGAGCTTTAAGTTGAAGGCTTAGTTCAAGGCTGTTTCGTTATATAGCTTCAGACTTCTACAAAGAGGCTTTCAACTTAAAGATCGACCTTTCGCTCAATTACTTATCAAAAGCTTGTAGACGATATTAGGTTTTGAACTATTAAAGCAATTATTGGAAACACTCTAACCAACATGTTGCTATCTATAACAAATAAGAATAAGAATAGATTTAATTGAATTCTTCATCTCGATGATGATAAAAATTTAAAATTCCGCTATTCAAAGTTGTCATTCATGAAATTCAAACAGATTCATTCATATATTCCACTTCTATTCTAATTTTTGTAACTTTTCTTTTGAAACATTCCTACTGCCATTTATTAAAAACGTCTGTTCGTAAGAAAGTTTTGTGCAACTCTCATCATAATACCGGTTTCTGCATGAATTTTTACAAAGCTAAAAACGCCATCATTATACAGTTGAAACGATTCTAGAATTACATAAAGTAATCAATGGAATACTGGAGTTGGAAAAAGTTGAAAAGGAAAATTTATAATCCTCCTCTTCCACAGGAAATAATCTGTACAACAGGTAGATAGAGAGAAAACGGCTATATCTATATCGAATTTTATTCTTGTATTCAGTGATAACGACGTTGAAATAAAGCTTCTTGTATTCGAGTCAAATCAACGGTGACAGTTGGAGAATCAATATATTTGTATTTGTTGTCATTTTTTACCGATGCTTTGATCATTTTTACGTTCGAAAGTATCTTTTTTATAGAGTTGTCGAATAATTTGAAAACTCCAAAATGCGATACTTTACTGGAAATTCCCCCAGCTATATTAAATTCTAATGCTACAATGGCAGACCAAAAACAGTAATGGGACTATAGGGAGCCGGACTGTACACAATAATTCCATCTTGATGGCTCGTATTGTATTTTTCCAACAATAATTGAATTGGTGTACAACTAATGATTGTGCAAGAAATCAATTTTAATATGCTTATAACGTGTCCGATAGTCATACATCAGTAACGTGCCATATTTCTTCAATTCAGCCATGAACAACCGAAATATAAAAATAATTAGGCTATTGATAATAGAATATTATGATAACGTTGATTTATTTATGATCTTATCGGCGATTAAATAAATTGTCGAACACTGGTTCTTGTAATTTTCTTGTGAGTTTCGTATAGGAAATAATCGTTCGGTACAAATGGTTTTCTCGATTTTTTTTTCCAAACATTTGTAAATGTGTTTATGTGAAATTATATATTGTGAAAATGCCGGAAACTGGAGGAGGGTTTCCGTCACGTTTTTTTTCCGTCACGAATATCACTTACGTTGTTTTTTATGATTATTTTGGAACAAAAATCGTGTATGTGACTTTCATTTTTACAATGTTAACATTTATGTTTCAGTTTGTAGTGTTGGTGTCACGGTATAGTCTGATCCTTGTCCTATCGAGAGATTTATCTGTCAGCTAATAAAACATATGTGTATGGTGTAACCAGCGTACTGAAACTGAAACTATACATAGAAACGTCCCCCTACATACATAAATGCATGTATGTGCGCGCGAACAGACGTAAAAATGAATCTGTTTTATTTTTGTTTTAATTGTCGTAATTCCTTTTTATTTCATTTAATTTGCATATTTTGCATATTTATCATTGGCAATGGTGCGGCGCTAATTCTATCCGTCCTAAGTCAAGGGTGTATATTTTATTATATTTTTTATAATTTAAAGGAGAATATCTAATTGGAAACTCAATTCAAGCTTCCAATAGAAAAACGAACAAATATTTCAAATATTTACTCAATAAGGAAGTAATAGTTCTCTAACAAAGAACTTTGTAAATTACACTATTGCTATGTTCATTGGAATGTACGATTTCGGATTATAAAAGGTTCAAATAGAGTCTTTTTCTCCGTCATAGATGTCTTCTTTCACAACCGAACGTTCAAAGTCAATTGAAAGTTTCAAGCTCTTTACACTCATGCAACATTCAGTTTAGCTGAATCAATCAGCAAGTCTTTTGCTCCATTTGTCTACATTCTGTATATAGCAAACTTAATAATCGGTTGAAATATCAAATCTTTGTCAATTCTATTAAATTGATTCTAGTTACTTTTAAAATTGCTTTATGCTCACTAGTAAACCAACAGGATTCCAACATTTAGACTGAATCCGCGATTAAAGCGTTTTTCCAACTCTGGATTGCTACCAAAATAATTTTTCTGGTTGCTCAAGGAAAGCGTTAAGAAACAATGAGTGTCCTTCCTCTTGGGGGCTTGAAGAAAAAACTGGATCCTCCCAACTTAAGCTCTATGAGCCTTTTTGTTAATTATTTGGATCATGTGCTCAAAACTTCGGGAAAAAACTGCTCTATAATCTTCTTAAATTAGTGAACAAACTATTTTCGAAATTCCCGTTTATAATTTCTGAGAATACAAAAATTAAAACCTGTAAGAGCTGTCTATCAACCCTATAAGATTCAAAATAAATTTATTCATAGATGGGAAATTTTCCCAAAATTTTGGAAGGCTTCACCACCAAAATTCACTTCTTTATTTTCCTTTTATCTTTCGATTTGCTTATTCTTGTGTCCTATCAGTTGTTAAATAGTTACTTATTAACCAATAGCTTTAAACTAGTCTATTAATAAAAATATAACCGCTTAGCCAGTTTTTAAATATTATAATTCTCATTCGCATTTCACAAACACAAAATTCTTTTATTTTAATTTTCGCCATTCTCAATCCATTTTAATCAATTTATTCACGTGAATTTACATGAATAGGTGCGTGGAAGAAATCATGCAATAGCATAATTTTTATTTTAATCGTTTTTAAAATGTATTTTTGTTTTTCTTTGTTCCCATTTTAATTTTACTATTAATGAAACAGCAAAAGCAAATTTAAAATAATCAGAGAAAAATTTCTAGTCATTCGGTACGATCTACCATCTGATTTTTCAACCTCACGATCAAATCCACAATTCAAATGATGTGCTGCTTTTCTACAACCTGCCACTATGTAGGCAAAAATCGTACACCAAAATCCGGACTATGAATTTAGAAGGATTAAGACGGTTGCCCTTTATTCGAATTTGCCAGGAGAATAAACTATTGCTCCTTTTGGAGCTTTTGATTATAACAGAAACATACGTCCAGTTTGGTTAATAGAATTGCAGGAATGCATCTTCGTCTTAGTTATTTCATCACAAATGCTAGAAAGAGATCAAGTGCTGCTCCGAGCATACCATTGAATAGATTGCGAGAAGTATCTACTGCTTCTCTTCAAGTAGAGCTGATCATGAGGAATTTCGATATGTTTCTCTAGATAGAAACTTTTGCTAGTATTTTTCTCGCTTGGGCAACTAGCACTGGATATTTCCACAAAAATTCTAAATTTCGGAAACTCTCTCCTATACAGCAAGAGCTAAGCAAACCTCACTCAAATTTTGTGCTATTTAAAGAATGTAACTGGTAATTGTGGAAAATTTGCCATAATTGGTAGTTGTCACTCTGTCAGGTTTCTAATCGATTGCCAAAAAAGTCCGACAATTTTCCTGAATTTAGGTGTGTCTTCTTAGAGGTCGATTAAATTACAGCACCTGTGTGTATACAAGTGCGATTTTTTTCTTCTCTTCATTGTTCTTTGTGTTTTCTATTTCCAAAAATGAATTGAGTAGGGAACTGTTGTAAGGAAGTTGTAGAGTGGTCCTTTAGGGATTACTGTAGGAACTCTGGTGTTATTGAAACGATTATCTCAATATTTTTTCTTGTGGTGTTTATTTGTGTTTATTTGATAATGCAATTGTTATGACAATTAATGGAATTTCAGTGCTAATTGTTGACATGATTGCTTATAACAGAATAGATTACGGATTGTTACCAGTGAACATTAATAATTTAGACAGTGTTTTCTTAGTTTCCGCTGATAAAATAGAACTAACGACCTGCATTAATTTCATACACATTTTATTTTCATATAGAATGATTCATTAAGTATTTTCGATGTTGATGGTGAATAATGATAACAGTAATACATTTATGAACGTATTATCAATTTTAAGTAAATGAGCCAGCTCCTGTTACATGTAAATTTTATTGTTGCACTTCCGTATATGCAACATTCCCTTAAGGTTTAATAATTTCCTGTTTCACCCCGTTGAACAAACATATTTTATTTTTGTTGATGTTTAGAAATTTCCCAAAAAGCAAAGTTGGTAATTATTATGCTAAAATGTAAAGTATCATAATTAATTTTCGTACATAATTTTAGAGATGTCAGTGGAATATGAAATTAATTGCCATGTTTTAGAAAGCGCATTCTTTAAAGCGCACATTTGCATGCAAGACGGGACCAACTGGAACGCCTAGTAATTTTATTAAGACTGCTTTATTATCGTATAAAGTTTGGAATTTAGTCGGTGGTTTAGATAACGACAGATTGTTGGATTTCCTACAGGCACGTCAATAGAAACATAATACCTTTTTATTATCTGTATTTAACATTTCATTTATGGATTATTCCATTAAAAAATTGGTAGTTCGGGTGGATATTTTATCTATTAATTAAACTGTCGGTGGATGTTGTTTTATTTATTATTTAGGAAATAAAGCCACAAACTATCATCAGCATAAAAGCCACGAAAGCCCCAAACGAGTAACCATTTGGATTGAAATGACGCTAATTTAGATTTAATTAAAAATAAAACTGACAAAATTGTCGCAATTTGTAATTATATCAGCATATATAATTATTCCTGATTGTTCACATGTTGTATGATTTGATGTGGCACCAATTAACACTATTGATTATTGCAACAGTAGCAACAACAACAATTTAAAAAAAATGACAACACGAAAGGAGCAAAATTTAATTATTCGAATGATTAAACATTACAGTTTGGAAAATTTTCAATCGTTCAGTAAAAAAACATTAAAACACAATCACGCAAAATTATTTGTGCAAGTTCGCACGTCTGTTGAACGAACACACCTGCATTAGACTGAGAGACTTTTCAAGAATATCACGGAAAACTTGAAGAATATCCGAAAGGGTGTTACGTGATCAACATAAGAAGAATTCCGACACAAAACTATTAAACTGGAAAGAAAAATGAATGCAAATAACACAATTTCCGCCAGAAATTAACCACAAACTTATTTAACAAACAAAAATAAAGCTAAACTTGGTTAAATGTTCAATACAAATTTGATTCTAATATCAAATTGTCGTATTGATTTATCGTTAAGGTAGGTTAGTTTGAAAGGGGCGGTTGCACGTAACACCCTTCCTTATTTAGTCCCATAACTCTTTACAAACGCTTTCTTAAAGTAGATTACACGGTAGAATAGAGGTTGAAAGATACAAGCGAGAGAATTTGCACAGTGAATGTTAAATACTAACGAAATATAATGTAAATTCGCTTCAATATTATAAATAAGTCATATTCTTGCATGATTTGAATTATATTTGAAATTACCAAGCGACAGGTGGTGAACTCTATTCATTTAATGTTAATAAGACACTAAAATAGAATTTCGATTGATTGGTCACTAATTAATTATTGATAAACGAATCGAGATAGTTTTAATAATTTATTAGTTCCAATATTAGTTAGTTAACCATTTACCTAAAATTGATCTACTCAAATAATTACCGTGAAATCGAACATAATTCTGTTGGTTCTTTCAACAAACAGCAACAAATTATGTGAAAGAGAACGAAACGAAAAAAAAACTTAAGCAAATTAAGCTCTCTTGAGTGTCCATAAATAAATGCCGGACAAAAACACTCAACATAATTCTTTTTAATTCTGCCACAACGGCTGCTTTAACTGGGCGAGTCGAGTTTTCATAAACATCTGCTAATCCACCAAGAAATACAGGCAAATTTTTACCGAACAGAAGTTTCCAAAGGATAAATTCGTTCTATAATTGAACAACTTTGTAATACTTTGTGGAGTTCATAATACATTATTGTACAGTTAGATGATTATAGAATCAATTGTCGTTTCACCATATGGTGCTTGGTGATTTAAGAACTCAACACATATTAAAATCCTGCACGAATTCTTCGTCTAGAAGTCGGGTAATTGGACCCGTATTTAATTAAATTTTGGACTAACGTTCATTATCTCCACTCATCAACCTACCTGTATATATCTACATGTCAGTATCAAATAAGATACGTTGACAACTAAAACGGGTCAAAGAGAATCCACTTTATAATGAATATTTTGTGTGACATTATAACAAAATGATTGGGAGGCGTTAAATGATGTTTAGTTCGTGTTTAAAGCGTGCCAGTTGTAAAAATACCGTCAATAGTTGGACAAAAGCTCAAATTTCTACGTTTCAATTCCATTTTACATACAATTTCAAATCGATAACAAACACAGCAAGTGACAGATGTGTGGTGGAATTGAGCTCGGTGTCAAAGAGCCAAGAAACATTCGATAACGTGACAAAGTTAAAGTTAACTGGAAATTTCTGTACAACTCAAATAAGGTCTTACTGTATTTTATGTGTAGGTCTTAAGGCCGAACTCTACTGGAAATTATTACGTCTAACGAACGTTAGATGGCATTGATAGTGCTCTATTTTGATAATTGATTCTCTTCCTTACCTACACGAATATTTTACAGAAACCGTAAGTTCAAAATCAACCAAAAAAATGCAGGAGTTAAACAAGACTAATTCCAATGTGATGCAAAAAATTGAAGAAAATCTGATGTACAGATAAAAAGTGAAATTGTGCAAAAATTACGATTACTTCCGACCTACCAGATTGTCTCTAAATTTGGTACTAAGATCTGATAATTTTCCTCTAGTTCACGTTCTATGGCAATAACGGAGCGTCATGTTAAGATTAAATTGTTGAAAATGACAGGCGAATTTGAATGAGGCAATGTTAGAAAACTGTAGTGTTTGTTGTGTGCTAAAGCCAATTTTATACGAGTACACAACGCGTTATGCTTTCAGAATGTTGTTTTGTTTTAATTCTATTAGACAAAATAAACTTTAGACAGGTGAACATTGACGAAACTCATTAAATTTTGATTAGTTGCGTCAAATTTAGCGATAAGCAGCCACATAATCGCATCATATATTAGAATGCAACCATTCCTATACGACTGGTAGTTTGTAATTTGTTAATGTAACATTTTCTGTATTTAATATTTTAATCTCCCTTCTAGCAATTTTAATAAGAGAAAATTAATGGAAATAACGGCAAAATGTAAATATAAAAATAGCATACTTTAAAGATTCATTACGGACTGTAATCGTTGTTGACCTTTAGTAATATTTATCCAACCACCTAATGTCATTGTGGAAATATTTAATCATGTTAGAACTCGGTTCTACGATAAAAAAATGATGGGGAATTTTTGATGAGTCGGCAGTATTTCCACCTGGAAGATTGATTGCCAATTTTTATCTAGACGCGATTTATCAATGCTAAATTTTTGTCTTTTTTATAAACTAATAATTTCAAAAATGATTAGCTTAATTTTAACAAATTCAAATAGAGTTAATTGTTTGTTTTATTTGGTTTTGCGTTATATGAGTTTTTGGCTTGTTCACCTTTTGACATCCATTATAACAGCAATTTTATGTAATAGAGAATTAGCAATACAAAACCCCTTTATTAACCAGCCATGCGGTATAGCTTTATGTTTGTGTTGTAAAAATTAATATTTCCCCCTTTAATATGAGCAGTGATTTCCGTTTAACTGACCTCGGGCCTCGATAATATATTACCATATTTTGTACTTTTTTTATAAATAATTCCCGATCGTTCAATTTCATTATTACCAACGTGTCCCTATCAGATTTATAAGGCCGAACTCTCGTGAAAATTATCGTTTGGGTTCAATGTTTTCTTCAGGATTTTGAATTGAGGCTTTTGTAGGATTAAAAGTAATGCTCATAATTGATGGTGCACCATACTCGGTTTTAAACACCTATTATTACCACAATTACCCTCAATTTTGTTATTTCTCAAAAACTGTAAATTCAAAGTCAACCAAAAACAGAGGAAAACCATGTTTTTTCAAAAACTACACATCAGATTTTCTCAAAATTTCGTGTATATGGAGTTTAGACCTTTTCTAAGCTTCAGTAATTTTTTGAAAATTTTTGAATTTATAGTTTTTGATTTCCGCTAGTAAATCGGAGCTTATTTCAATAATGCTAAATTTGTAATGTTAAGTAATAGAAACCGCCCAAAAATACCCAAATACGGGGTTATTTTCATCGATCTATATTTGAAACATTAAAATCCAACCAATCGTCTATTTCGAAAATTGTAAACAAGAAAATTTAAATTCAATCGAGATAAAGTATCTAGTCGTAAATTACAAGTTGACTTGTAGTAAAACTTCCCCAGACACTGTAAATTCTAATATAAATTGAATAGGGGTTGTGTTGTAAAACATTAGCCACACTGCCATGATTCAAGATGCGAAATCTGGAAAAGTTATTCAACGTTGGAAAAAATTAAAAACACTATTTGAATTATTGTGTAAATGCACGGTTGAATTTGAATTTTATTTTAAATTCAACCGAAAAAAATGAGTAGAAGTTAATTTCAATCGATATTCCTCTAAGCTAAATTGAAGTTTCTATTACAAAAATTTTGAAGCGGTGTCTTGATACAGCTGGCCGTTTTCTCGCTCGCCAGTTGCCATTTGGTCCCGAAATTTACGTCTTATTTACGGTATATTCGATTTTTTTTTGGGTTACAAGCTCGGACATATTTCCACGATAAGCTATTTTCATATCGTCTTATAATAATTCCAAATAAACGATTTGTATAACCTGCGAACGAGAGACGGTAGAGCTATTTTGGTCCAATAACGCCCTACTCATTTCACATTTACATCCTTTTATCTAGGTAACCGTTTTCATCGGTACTCATGCGAAAATGAAAATTTAAAGGGGAAACTACCACCATTTTCAAGAATCATGTAAATTGAATTTATCTATATCGGTATGCATGGAAATACCGTC
Source organism: Mylabris phalerata (assembly GCA_020740385.1). Taxonomy (NCBI): domain Eukaryota; kingdom Metazoa; phylum Arthropoda; class Insecta; order Coleoptera; family Meloidae; genus Mylabris; species Mylabris phalerata. Next base: position 2,216,458 of record JAJEOX010000222.1, read on the forward strand.
GTAATTTTGCTAGGTATCCCAAAAGGGTAAGATTTTAGTAAACCTATTCTAATATTTGTTCGATTATAAACAACCAACGCTTAGATTGATTTAACGGGATTATAATTAAGATAATTCGATTTCTAGATGAATAATAGATCAAAATTGGTTACTTTAAGTAGTTTTTTGTATTGTTTTGACCATAAGTTTAGTATCAACAAAAATTACCTTAATTTCGCCGCTAGCACCGTGTTGGGGTAATTTAACTAACATTAAACCGCCATTAATGCACTCTCACTAATAAATGTGTTTGAGAATTTCTAGCAATGCTGAAATGAAAGTTTTTATGATATCTATCTGAAATTTCAACTGGTCAAATAAATAACAATTTTTATATTTAGGCCTCCAAATTCTGCCAGTTCAGGGCATTCACGGCTAGAATTCCAGTCCTGTTTCTATAAATATTTGAAGAACTATGTACACCGAAATTTAGCTGAAATTCAGCCATTCCGTCAATAGTTACCAGTTCGGATTGATCCGGAATCGCTTAAATCAAAATTGATAGACGGCTAGATAGGTATTTAGATAGTTTTTTTTTGGCTCTCGTTCCATTGATTTGTAGTTAGCTGATCGAACAGGTATTGAATTTTAAATTGCCATTGGTATGGGATCGGCATTGACTCGAACAGGAAACTGTAGACAGTGAAATTATTAAGATTCTGTCATAGTGCCCCGCCCGAGGTTATTTTTGATTAGTTTCGAATTCATGGCATCACGCAAACTGTAAAAGCGTAATAAATGTCAGTTGGTATTTTATTAAATTATAGCATCAGGAATCAAGTATTTTGATTGTTTCCATTTATTGGCCGAAATGGCGCTTTATTTTTTTTTATCGAAGGGGAAAGTTTATTGTAAAAAGCCATTATTTATGTGTGTTAGTGGGTGAATGAGGAGCGGGTGATAGGCTTATCAATAATGACTTGTCAGTGACCGATAATAATAGGAAAAACGGAACTCCAACTTCAGTAACAATGTAGCAATCTTTGTTTTGTTATGGTTGAAGTGTTTCAACATGAGATTTTCTTTCGAATGGAAAAAGAAAAACTGAAAAGAAAAAGCCGGATAGAGGCAAAATTACAATCTTAATGAATTTGAGATTGATTTCTCGACGGTAATAAGAGAACGAAGAAGAAGGATTTTGGTGGCAATCTGGAAGAAAAATAGGAAAACTCAACGACGTTATCGGTAGCCATTTACGGTCGTGTTTCTATGCTACGAATAATTCTCGTTGGACGGATTAAGAGGAGGCTCATAAGAAAACGTACAATACGAGTGTTAGAACGTTGAATATAATCTACAACAGTATAGACAGGATTTCCTTTTATGTTAGTTTCGGGTAAAGTCCTTGATACGTGGCACAACTAAATTTATTGCAATACTCAATTTCGTTAATACACTTTGGCAAGTAGTTTGGTAATTTATTTGTGTGCGGTAATATATTTGATATTGCTCTAATACACTAACACTAACACTAACACTAACACAAACACTAACACCCATTCATATTATAAAGACGTACTCCTTACCGATTTTCCTTTACGTACATATACACTTAAACGACAAGTGCGCCGTAATGAGAACTAAAATTCCTTAAAACAACCGTAGGTTTCTCTTTAACAGAAACGTAATAGGAATATACTCAGATTCAACATAGAATTTTAATTAAACTCACAACTTGAACAAACATCCTCCAGTCTAATTAAAATGGAACCATTTGGGATATTGTAAAAATTAATAACTCAGTCCGATCCGGTGACTTATTAGGGGACAATAAATTTGGTTTTTTCCCAATTCTATCTTTTATATCCCCCTGAAAAAAACTACTATTGCGACTAAAGCTTTGGAATGGAATCCGTTAAATATTCGAATGAAATTTTATTCAAATTATTTGCAACAACTGTTTTATATTTGTTTATCTTCTCAAATGGAATTTCCAAGCCAGTTAGCAGAACCTTTGGTCAATGGGGGTGCAATACAATGCTGTGTATACGTAAAAGTTGTTGGATACTGGAAATCGGCTAGTATACACCCTAATTCCTTTCGTATCACTAATGACCGCAGTAATAGTAAACTATAACTTGAAAGTCCGTTTTATACGACTTGAGGAATGTTACAGCCAGTCGGGCATACCGCACCAGGCTTCAAACGTGAACACTATTTAACTAATAGTTTTCTAAGTGTTTAGTTCAATGGAATTTAACTTTGGCTTTCATCACACAAATATACGGACCAGTATGCGTAAACTGATTGTAGTCAAATTGTTGTATCTGCGAATCAATAGGTGGACATGTGTGTTTAGAAGGGCCGTTGTTCAATTCACCATGTTGGAATGTTGAGTCTGTACTTTCAACTACAAGACAATTCGGACAGTTTTATTAAAACGGCCCAACATTGTTGACTGGTCGATGTCAACCATTATCCCAAACACAACAATATTAGCGATATTGTAGACGACAAAAAGACGGCAACTTTCCAAAAATTAGTGATTAAATCCTTGTTAATTTCCTCAATAAAAATCAAGTGTTGGTCCTTCATTACGGGGGGTTAAATTGAATATCGACAGATTGAAATTTCGCCTCGACTAATGCTTGTCTGGGTGTCTAGTTGATAATTGGAAAATATATTGAAAAGTGAAATCCAGAAAACTTGAGGCAAACTTTTTCGTTTTCTCTATAAGACATCCATTGAACTCCTCGCACTGAACTTTTGTCAATTTAATTTAAATTTTTAATATCATAACGAATATATTTCGTAATTAACCGGCACGTCGTCTGTTTTACTTCTATAAATTAGTTTTTAATGAGTTGTGCACCGAAATGGAATAAAAAATCGGCTCTGATCAAGCGTCTTCTTTGATCGTAAAGAACGCGCTAGCCGGTGGAAATGATTTGATCGAATTGATTCAAACAATATCACGAAAATACAGTAACGCTACAATACACATTTAAAGACATTTACAATATAACATCTTTCATTAGAAGAGTTGTTGTTTTTGTAAATTAATTCATTATTTCAGCTTGAAATTTGCGTTTTCTGCTTTGTTTTTGTATTTGTTCGCAATTAAAATCTAACAATAAACTCTTTGTAAAATATAATTGAAATATCGTTCTTTGGCTCATGGAAACGATTGATCTTTTCAAAATAAAGCAGCGAGTTTGCCGAATTCTGCTCAAATTTAACCCGTTTAACTCCTTCATCGCGTTATTCAAACACATACAACTCCATCTTCGATCAATAAATTGCAGCAAATAGAGTAACAGGCGAAAATTCGTCGAGTTTATCAATTGTAATGCGAGCGATCTTACATCAGAGAGTTGAATTGGGATCGGATGAGGAATGTTCACGAATAGCGTAGGATGGCGTGACCCAACGAGCTAAGTTAGATCAGGTGTTATCACATCTCCACTCTGTCTCCATATATAACATAAGCTGTCAGGTTGCCCAGTTCGCGAATATAACTCACATGTTATTCCATCCAGTTTCTACAATACAGTAGAGAAACTTATCATTATACGAACAGGCTGCTGTTGGTATAAAGTGAAACGAATAAGTTGAATCGAAATCCGAAATCAGAATAAAAGTGGAGATCAACTTTATCCCCTAGTTATTTTTTCGTTGTTGTCTTAACCCTGTTCAAATTTAGACAACGACAAATCAAAGCCGAAAAAGAAAACATTTGGGACTCAGAAAAATTCGATATTTGCGGCTTTTATCATCCCTTATACTTCTTACAACCAAATTTGAAAACAGCTCTTGTCCTAGAATATTAAAATTTTTACATGAGAAGTTTCGCCTGGTATTCGATTCTAATGAATTTTTTTTGAAAAATTTAACACTTTTTATTAAAAATATGGAAATTTAGTATAAAACTCTATTGTGAATTCTAATCGAAATTGTTAGTATAGAATTGCAATAGTCTGTCATTTTTCTTAATTTTGAAAAAATAGCCTTATATCGAAAAATGTTCAATATTTTATTTGATTCTAATACAAAATCTTCGAATAATATTTTTGCAATGAAATTTCAAAATTTGTGCTATAAACTTTACTTTATTCCTGCCAGTTCAGTTCTTTTTGGAGAAACTTGAGGATTTTTATAAGAAAGCTGACATTTAGCTGACGAATTTTTCAATAGCTCCTTTTCTATTAATTGAATGCAGCAAATTTACCAGAAAGTCGTATTGTTGGTGCTTACAGAACGAAAGTGATTATATAGCTCATGCTCAAAAGGAAAAAGTTTGATCAAAAGTAGCACTTTTGCCCTATACCGAAAAATTTTCACTATTTCATTTAATTCTAATGCGTAATCTTTGAACAATTTAGTACTTTTTACGTAGAATTTCAAGTTTTAAGCGATAAACTTTGCTTTATTTATATTAGCTAGCTTCTCTTTCGAGAAAATTTGAAAACTTATAAAAAATTCGGAATTTAACTTAGAATTAAATTTGAATAGCTCATTTTTATTGAGTACAGTACATTTACCAAAAAGAGCAAAAGTGATTATGTAGTTCATGCTCAAAAGAATAAATTTGATTAAAAGTAAGTAGCACTTTTGCCTTATCGCGAAGAAGGTTCACTATTTTATTTGATTCTAATGTGAAATCTTCAAACGCTTTAACAGTTTTTGCAAAAATTTCAAAATTTGAGCGATAAACTTTGCTTTATTTGTATTAGTTAAGTTCTCTTTGGAGAAAATTTGACAACTTCTATAAGAAATTCAGAATTTAGCTTAGAATTGAATTTGAATAGCGCATTTTCAATTGAATACAGCAAATTTAGCAAAACTTGGTGCTAACAGAACGAAAATGTCATACTTGTGGTCATATAGTTCGTACTCAAAAGAAAAATTTACTTAGAAAATCAAAACTTTTCAAAATTTCCAATTTTTAACAATTCGGTAATGAAATTTGTTAAAAAGCTTAATTCTTCAAATAAACTTTTATGACAATTTACTGGAAATTTTCTAAACTGAGACTACCTCAAAAATCGATTAAAAATTTGTAGGTCGACCCTTTTTGTTCAGCTTAATTGTTGGCCAAAACTTTTTAGGGCATTGCACTACTAAATTACTAAAAAATGGAGTACCGCCTCTCTAAAGTGCCTGCCTTGGGCATTGTCCGAGTTGCCTTTGCGTTGCGGCCTTGCGTTTGATAATGGGAGATTCGATTGCGCCAAATTGGGGTAGGTATTCGGTTGATTAAAATAAATCGAAATTGATTTTCAAGTTTTGATTATTGTGAAACTATAGAAGCAGTCGATTTATTGTTTCATTGATGTGTTCTGTTGTGTGATTTAGATGGAAACATTTGTTATCCGAATTGGCTGTACATCAAATTTTATAATTGTATAGACGGAGAGATTTGTAATTGACGACAGTAAAATATTTAAAACGCAAATCTGTAAAACTTATCGGCACAGACTGAGCATTTGTTTCAATTATACAACAGACGAACAAACGTCCAAACAATAGGTGAAGGCACAGTTGTTGGTGTACTATTTACAACACAACAATAACAGCAACAATACAATTGTATATGTGTGTTCCCGTTCGATAACTATACACGTTTTGTTGTGGCGATGATTTTTGTTCGAAATTCAAAACTGTATTTACACCATCAATAGTTGTTGCATGGAATTTTCAATTAAATTGGTGAAAAATTCCGTTTAATTGTCATACATAAGTGATAGGAATCTAAATCATTACAATTTATTCACCAGAATGTCGTAAATTTCCATTTAAAGTGAGACGAAAACATCCAAGCACGTCGCCTATTTATCTAGAAGATGTAAAACATCCCAACTGTATTTTATCAAATTTATTATTCCCAAATATTTGAGCACTTTTACATCACTTAACTTCACTTAATTTTACTTAACTTCACTGAATTTAAGTGACTTTATTTAACTTCACTTATTTAATATTAGAGATTAGAATCGATCGATTTCTTTTGATAAATTTAACGAGTAGAATGGAAGAGACGAGTTCAGTCCGATTTCACAGCAGCCTCATAATAAAACAGGACACGTTCGGGCAGTATACTTTCAGATACATCGCTTCTGCTGACTGAAGGCACTTTAGACATAGGTGTGGACGGCAGGTGGCATCTTGTAACTTATTTATGGATGATTTTCTTTGTTTTGTCTACACTTCAACATCAGAAATCATCCCTATTGGCCTTGATAAAAATTCCAAAGGTGGGCTCGTTGGAATTTGCACTACAGTAGTTGTATTGCTGTCGACTACGATTTAAAAGTCCAGAAAGTATACGACCATTTTATAACTACAACGAGACGAATGACAATGATCCAGGACTCTTCTGGTAGGTAGATTTGGTTAACAGGACCCTCGAGTATAATATTCTATTTTTGTTCGAATGGGATTTTATATATTATAGTAGAGTCGTGTTGTGAAAGTCTACAAGGATACCTATATTTTTTTAAAAATCCCTCTTATATATAAATATCTAAAAAGAAACGTGACAATTGTAAATAATTAAACGAAATTAATTCTGGTAAGCCCTACAATTTAATTTCACAGTTGTAAACTGTCTATGATGGAAGATGAGGGTAAGTTTATCGATCTTCCAAACTAATTGATCATCGCATTAAAGTTTTGTTGAATTATTCGTTAGGGTGTATGTTTCATAAATTAATCGTTGAAAATTTACAATGAATAAATGAAAATCGATTAAATCATAACGGGAAGATGTACAATAGCATTCTACTTAATTAGGCTTACAATTTGCATTTAAAAGCCTATTTTAATCGATTTATAACGCCGGCATTTTGTCTAATTTAGCCACTGATTACGTATTTTTATTGTTGGCCGGATAACTGTAATTATTGGGAAGAAATTGAGAATATCTACAAGCAAAAACTATTATTCCAAACAATTTGAACTATTCCAACTATTTTATATAATATTATGAAGTATTTCTAGTCACAGTGATTTAAGAAATGTTTTAAAGAGTTGAATGGTAATCTTTACGGAACATTTGAGCACTTATCTAGAAGATGTAAAACGTTCCAACTGTATTTTATCAAATTTATTATTCCCAAATATTTGAGCACTTTTACTTTACTTAACTTCACTTAACTACACTTAACTACACTTAGCTTCACTTAGCTTCACTTAGCTTCACTTAACTTCACTTAACTTTAGTTACTTTATTTTACTTAATATTAGGGATTAGAATCGATGGATTTCTTTCGATAACTTTAACGAGTAGAATAGAATAGACGAGTTGAGTTCGATTTCACAGTAGTCTCATAATAAAACAGGACACGTTCTTGCAGCAAAATTAGAGCTTTGAAGCTCATTCAGAAGTTGGTGAAGAATCGCCTTAATCTGATAATGTCGTAATTTTCACCAATCAAATATTCGCGCAAAACGACCAAGAATATTCTGTGCTTTACATCAATGAATTCTAGAAAAACGTGAAAATTTGCTCCCAGAATTGGGAAAAATAAATATTTGCTTTAGATGTATTTATCGAGGGATTAACGAAAAACAAACCCAAGGTAAGCAATCTGAGGTGAAATAGTAAATAGCTAGAAGTGCAATGAATCAGATTTTCCCGTATGCATTCTTATGGACACTCTACCGATGGACTAATTGAAAACTAGATGCTTAACGAATAAAGTATGGACGCTAAGGTAAATCTCTTGAAGTTATTTGTGGAAGAACTGCAATTAGCGTCAACGTGAAACGTGATTGGAATCGTTCGAAACAAAGTTTACAGTTACAAAGTTATAGAAAGTTAACCGAGAAGTTATCTCAAAATAACAACAACAACAATAGACTATCGAAGATTCTCCTAATAGATTCGATTAAAGGTATACCCTTAAATATTGCAGTTTTTAAATATTTTTTCATCATCATTATTGTTTAAATAAATTGAATCAGTTTTCAACACAATAACAAGACTACAACCGCCATATAGAATCCGTAATGAGGTTCAGGGGTTGAAGAAAAAGACGCTTATTGTTCGATAAAAAGAGATAAATGATATTTAATAGAGGGAAAGAGGGTTTTTAATTTCTACCGTTATTGTTGATATTTTTATTATTATTTTCAATTCATTATCAACATTATAAACGGAAAACGGAAAAACACATTGTGAACAATTGTTCAGAATCTAACGAAATACCATTGAGACGTTTCCCATTGTTGGTTACTGTACATTTCGATATTGCATTGAAGTTGGGGCTTATTTTTTTCTCGTTTAATTTAATAAATTCAATTTATTTCATTGTTGTTGGGGAATTAATCGAAAATCAAATGCAACCTTACAAATATCCAACTTGTAAGGTGTTTGTATTCTTCGATTTATCTCCCATATATGTCTCATGTTGAGTTTCCTGTACAATTTGATAAGGCACAATGTATTCATTTTCTCAATATCTGTCTATAGTTCGGATTCATGTATCGGTTAGTTGGCTCTTTGTATATGTGAATTGTTCACATCTATTCCTGACAATTTCCATTTTAACGCTTGATTTGATTCATCAGCCAGATAAGATCCTTTGTATTAGTTACGATTCGTTGCACCAATCCATATATGTTTTTATCTATTGATAATTAAGCGAATTCTATTAAAAATAAAGTGTAAATTTCTCATATAAAGTTACACCAAGTTCAACAGACAAATATTAACGTAATATTTTAAGCTTATTGCAAACTAATACTGAATGTTAAATAGCTTACTTGTAACTAGTTTACTAAGTATACAAAGTTTATGTACAATTTAGAACAAGTATAGATTGATTAGCTGAAGACGGATAGTTGAATTTGCTATATTCTGACAGAATCAATTAGAAGTATGATAGTTTGTTTAAGATTGTTGTCTCAATATATTCCAAACTATTCTGAATCTCCAACTGTATCAATTTTCTGGAAAATTGAAGGAGTCTGCATCTATTGCCACTAATTTTGAAGCCATTATTGTGAAGTTGATGTGATTTATTTTAGCCATTTCAGTCCGTCATTATTTCTGAAGAATTACCGGAAAATTATGAACAGAACTGTAGGCTGTTGTCTTGGAATAAAAGTAATAGTATAGAAAGTAATGCAAATTTAACGAGAATGGAAATGGTGAAATTATCTGATGAATCTACGAAAATGATCTCAAAATGAAATCGAGAAGAATTATGAAATTTCATTAGACTGAAAATTTTTACTATAGTAGTAATTCATTTTGGAGAAAAATATTTAAATTTAACATATAAATTCAGAAATTATTTGCAAAAGTGCAAACAATTGTAATGTTGACAGTTTAAAACTGGAAATAACTATTTTTAACAGCAAGCTTTTAAAATTTGCTATTACATCTGTATAATATGCTTGGAAATATGCACCTTTCAATTAAGGAAGTTTAACAAAACAGTAAAATTAGCTCGACAGCTATCAAATTTCCATAAATTCGATAACATGGAGACGCAATAATGTATGCAGATGAAGTCAAAGTTGCAAACCGTGTAGTTATCCAATGAATTGGAGAAACATTGTTTACTTTCTTACTATAACCCATTATATAAACAATAAGAGATTGGACAACAGTCTGTTTTCGGAGTGGCTTGAACTTAACGCACTCAAATGCCAGCTTCCTATTAGTTTATACAGTCGAAAGATATACCAACCCATTAGAAACCTTGGTCAAAATATCTTTACAAACGACAAAAGGTATCGAAATGAGTCTCTACCATTTGGAAAATCCAACTGAATTTTCTAGTAATTGCGAAAAATCGCATTTTACCGAAAAAACTGCGTTAGTGTTAATCCAAATTAATCGTTGTATAATCAATAGAATGAAATGAAATAAATATAGATAGATAGAAGAAGGTTAACAGAACTTCACTGAGATATTCCCGTTTTAATTGTTTTTTCCTATTTTTTGTAAAATAGCATCTAAAGTGGCTCGATTTTTGAGAAATTTCCCTCGAAATAACGCAATAGATGAAGTGATGCGCCTTAGAGACTTATGATTGGTTAGTTGAAGGTCTACCTAGTTGATAGTCTACCGATTCCTCAGATCTTCAGAACGAAAATTTTAAATTTGCAACGAAAGATAGTTTTGATCACTTGAAAAGTAAATGTCAAATTTAGAAACAATCTACGGCACCATGGCCAATTGATAGAAAAGCGCCAAGAATTTCGGGCTGTATAGATTGGACTCTTGTTCAGCGAATAGGAGGGTAATTTTAAAGATTTCAATTTCTCCGTCTAGAATGGAGAGGGTTGATGGTGGCGATTTTAATTTCCGCTCAAGAAAAGTGTTTGTTAATTTTAATCTGTTCATTAATTTTATTCCAACAGTGTTGTTAGTTAGTGCCAGCTTATAGTTGTACGGCATCTCCTGATAGGATTCCTAATTTGCGGCTGTATTGTTGTCACTGATAGGCTGCATGTCAGCCCAGACATGATTAAATCATTAACGTTACATGTACTGTACCACCACTAATCTTCTAAAATATAATCAACACAATAGTCGGTGGTAGTACTGGATTAATAACAATTCGAATTTAATCAGTACTATTTAGTAAAAAACAATACCGTCTTAACGAGACGGTTTGAATGTACAGATATAATTTGGTTGACAACGGTTATAGTCTACTATACTGTCCATAATCGGTCCTGTAATTGCTCCATTGAGCTCTAAGGCGCCACCTTGTACTAATCTAGTGGTCCATTGATTCCAGGATAATGGATGTTTCTTGAGGGATAAGCAGATCTGTATTGTGTTTAGTTTGTGGCTTTGTTCAAGTTTTAGTTCATTAATTGTATGTGTGTTGGACTTGGAACCAATGAACTTAAAGGACGACCAAAGAGATACTTGTCCTACTACTAATCTACTCCTTTAACATTAAATACACACATACAAATAGTAGACAAAATGTATTGAAAGGAGATAATTTACGTCTTGCTTAGATAATACACCAATGGAATCGTATTTTGGTTCATTTAGTAAACATTGAATAGCACTATTTAGATGACTCCTATAGACAAATACGATCTAGAGGATAATTAATGGAGACCCACATAGTTATCAAGTGTTTAATGTAAATACTATACAAACACGACTTATTGCTATGTTAATAATACATTGATTTGTCCCCATGATTTTCGATTAAACTATGCAAATCTAATTTATTGTAATAAACTTTTTTAATTTGATTCGATGGCAAAAACTTGAGTTCTATGCCACTACCAGTCCTTTCAATAACAAATTTCTAAAGCAAACATATGGAAGCCAAACCATCTTCATATTAATTAATATCAATTGAATAAATAATTGATTTAGACGAGTAACTATAGCTAGAAATGTCTTTACTAATGTCATTTGAGGGTATTAGTTGTGTACAATTTCTAAGTACGTCTCTTCCCAACTATCCTTTGTATAACTCTCTGAACAACTAATGTGAACCTGGCGAAATACTGATTAAGATACTTTAGTTAGTGAATTACTATAGAGAAAGTTGTTCACGTTAAGAACTTCAACGATTGCCAATCTCAAATTAATACTGCTAATTTAGTGAAACTTTAAACTGTGAAACTTTGCTAGAGCAACTCAAATAAGACAGAGAGAAAGAGTCTATTTCCAATTAAAATTTTCTAATTTATTTCTAGAGAAATTGTTAATTATTATCGGTATTGTTAGGCAAGACGTTCTATAACAATAGTTATTTGTTATATCTGTTGTGATTTAATAATGAAGATAGATGCATACTGCACTGTAATCTTAACGAAAGCGCCACTTTAATTGCTATCAGCCGTACTAATTAAAAGGCATTATAGCGGCATTATTATTCTCGAATCTTCACCATCGTCATTACAGTCTTTTCGCTCAGTTATTTTACATATCCACCACTACGATTGCTGAGCCACTGTCATTTCCTTAATATGGCTAATGGATTCAGAACGCAAATTCCAAGTAGACGAAGATTTATAAACTTCATTTGTTTCAATTAACTGACAAATTACAATTTACTTGGTGGGATTAGTTTGAAAAATTCACCAACTCTAGAATCAATCTTGGCAAACTGGAATCAGGCGTTGAAGATTTCAATTTTGCTATTTTGTAGCCTTACCAATTATTTTTAAGCAAGACACAATTAGCCTCGATTCAATGGAAATGAATTAAAATAAGCCGTATTTGAATAAAGCAAACTTGGGGAAATATTTGGGTTTCGAGCAAAAAATTGTAAACGAGAAGCCACCGATCTAAAAACGGAGCTTATAAAAGTGACCCTTACGTTCTCAATTTACATAAAAGTTGAGATAAGTAAATTAACAAAGAGTGGAAGCAATTTTATGGAGAATAACACAGAAAACAAGCAATTCTAGTGGGTATTCTCGTAGAGAATTATCAAAATTTGATAGAGTTTGTTGTAGAAATCAACGTATTATTCTGTTAGAAATAATTGGCGTAAACGAACAATGTCTAGACAAAATTAATGAATTTTAAAAAGGAGTATTTTCAAAAAGTCGGTTTTCGTTATTCAGATTCAGTAAACAACTCGTTATCTAAGGATTTGTTGTCTCGAAATACAATTATTGCTAATAAGCGTAGCTCTAATAAGTTTTACCAGTTGAAGTTTTAATGAAAATAGAGAGAATGTAGGTGATTATTTTTCTTGTACCGACTTGAAAGATGATGATGGTTATTTTTAATTTTAATTAAATCCGGTTGTGATGTTCGCTTATTTGTTGCACGTGTAGATCTCTTAATCTGCTACCATTAATAAATTCATGGCGGTCATGTAGGAAATTGCCCAGGGAATCTGTCTCAGTTTTCGTGTAATTTAGTTTTGTGGCTAGGACGGGTTCTATATGTCTAAATATTTGTCTGTGTAAGTCCGTGAATGTGTTAGTATGAGGCAGAAGGAGGCGGCATTATAAGAAAAGGCAAACGAATGATGGCAATATCTCCCTGTACGAGGCAGCTACTTTACAGATATCGTGAGCAATTTGCCCTTTACGACGTCACTTAGTTTGTTGGTGTTAGCTTTGTAGTTGTAGTAACTGTAGCTATCTTTTATACCATCCACAACTCCAACAACTCTAGCGACCAGTCATCCCGAAAACATCAACCGAGGAATCTGTTAAGCCTTATTACTGCAGACGAAACCGTATACTTTTATTTCAATTAAACAAAACGTTGTTTCTTGGAGTATTTTACAGATTTCTTTTAACAGAAAACTCGCCAAATTTTCGTTTGAGTTAATCAAAATTTTTGTTAACCAACGAGGGAAAGTATAACGAAATAAACATTGAACAGATATCGAATGGAAATGCATAATTCAAACAGGACAATGCCTGGGGGAATTATTGTTAGGGTCAAGTGTGGGTTGTTTTGATTGTTAGCGTGAACCGAATAAAAGGCGCTGTGGGGTAATAAAAAATATATAATAGTAAAAATAAAGATAAATAAATAAACAGAATCTCAAATAAAAATCGCCATCAGACAATTTTCGGATGAAGAATGACAATCTACAAACCGATTTATATTTTCAGCACCATCTGAACACAATAGTTGTATAATGATAAAGTGGGGTACATTTCAGCGAGTTGTCCATTATATTTTTAGTAGACTGTTAGGACAATGAGATATAAATGAAATCATCTCTCTCGTTTTTTTTTCTGTTTTCCCATCCGCATAGAAAACATTTCTACGGCTAACAATGAATATGGATGAAATTTATGAATTAACAAGATAGATTTTTTAAAACCCTGACAGGCTATACTCAAATTGTTTATATTCCTCCGATAAACAGTTATCAATGCTGAATTTCAAACAACTCAAATGCAATCGTTGAAATCGATATTAAAATTTTTGACAGATTCGTTAGAATTCCCAAACTGCATAATTTAACAGATGCATCTACTCATTTTTAGCGAACAAATACAATTATTGTAGAAAACCTAAACTGCAATATAATTGTTAAGAACAATTCGCGATAAAAGTCAAGTAATTAAAGTAAATAGTTGGGTTGAAGAAATTTTATTGCCGAAAGCTCTTGAGTGTCAGTTTAGCGGACGTATCCTGTCTTTCTCGTCGCTATTATAATGGAAAATCGGGAAACAGAGAAACAACCATAGGAAGAGGGAACGTTTCCGCCGACTTCCTTGGATTAAGAACGGATTGTTGGTTTGTGACTTATTCTAAGTGGTTGTAAAATTAACTTAATCAGGGTAGTTAAAAGAAACCATTTCGTATTCTGTTGTACAAAAATTTTATATTTCAGTTTCATTCACGACTACACTTAATTTAGCTATTAAAATAAACTTGTTAACAAAAATACTCAAATAAATCTACAACTTTATTCAAATATAATTAAATTGAATTAATGATTTGAAACTACGCTCTCGAATCAAACATTTAATTATAGAGATACATAGGGTCAGCTTACAACTTTTAAAATTAACTATATCCTTATACGAATTCATAAAAGAGCATTACAAATATAAAAGGTTCGCATGGTAAAGGAGTTTATAAAAAAACAGGGAACTAAAAACAAAAACGTTTCCTTTCAACTACATTTTCTTATCGGCGCTTGATCTTCTAACGAGGGCCAGTTAACGATTGTAAGCCTCCCGAATGACCCGAATAATGAGTACAGTTTCTAGATCGCTGCCAGGTTCTTTACTGGATAATGTTACTTATATTCTCGGCCTACCCATACGCCTATCTTTATCTTGTTTTACTTGCGCCCCCTTTTTTCCGTGTTATTCTAGTCTTCTCATCAATTTGATAACATCACCGAGTGGATGCTCCTTTGATAAGCGTGCTTCCAATTTTTACTCAAAACTTCTCGTTATTCGAATTTCTATCTATAGAAACTGGCAATGACTGAAGGATTTTTTCTAATTGTTGTCAGTTGTTTACATTTTAATGATGGCTGGTGGATTTGATATTACAATGCAAATTGGAAACGGAGACTGTATGTCGTTTGCATTCAGTTTTACGAATATTCTACACTATTTTAGGTTTTAATTGCTTTCACAAGTTAGATTGCCTTTTCAATTACAGTTTTTTTCGTGTCCCTTTTATTAGGATTTTTTCCCAACCAAATCTGTAAACATTGGCGATTTTTTGGGGAAAAGATCAATTTTAACGCTTCAACTTGAAATTTATCGCATTCCAATGCCAGTCTTTGAACTCTAATTAACAGAAGCGCTATAAAAACCATTGAGTCTTTGAATGAGCTTAAAAAACGCCGAAATCTTGAAACTTCAACTTGAGGCTGAATTATAATTTTTGTCACTCACCTTCAAATCTTCTTGACGGTCCAACTAAATTGGAAAGCTCACATTATGCTTTCAAATAAATATTAGCGGTATTGTGGTATTAATTATGGCTCAATTATGAATTATTTAAGAAAATGAGTCTGCTTAATTTATCATTACATTATTATTATTGTCATTATCAGAAAGCGTCTGCAATATTCGAAAGATTATCTGCATTTCATTAGCAAATACTCATTAATTTAATTAAAAATTTTTGTTTACATTCCGTGAAACGTACAAGAGAATGGGAGACAACAAACAGAAAGAATTGAGTCGTGTTTTTGCAAGCGACGATGTAAATTATTTGTTTCGATTCAGTTTCCATTTAATAAAAGAAATTTTCGAGTTGAATAAATATACAAGAAACTAGTAGTGAACAAATATTGATAGGAAAAGTAGAAGAATAATCTAGATAAATCACAATCTAACAATAAGTTAAGATTGTAAATAAGTAAATAACAAGCGTAGAAGAGTGTAATTTTGTAGATTTTCTACAGAAATTGTTTCTAAACAAATTTAAAACGGATTTATTATTCGACAAAGAGGAAAATAAATTGTTTTGCAGATTTTTTTAACGAAATTGGTGCAAGGGTGTAGAAGACGGGAGAGAATGTAAAAAGGAAATTTGCCAAACAGAATCTAATTTCGATAAAATAATAGGATTCCAACTGATGACCAACAACTGCTTAGTGAATTATGCAAAACTTTCCAGTATTGTCGCGCTATTTCTGAGTATTTTTGAGTTTGCTAAATTCGCGCTCCTCCACCATATACACCCTTGTTTACCGTTAATTTTACCACCCTCTAGTTTGTATTATGGTAGCGTATAGGTTGTTGTTATTCAACACAATGCTTTTTGTCATGATACGCATTAACCGAAATTAATCTGATTGTATCGCTGCTTAGTCATCTTTGCCTGCTTTATTAATCGTATAAAAGGAAAAACTATATCAATTATTTCGCTTTAATACTAAAAGATTACGTTTTTATTTAAAATAGCTATTTTGAATTTTCTAACCATTAATTTCCATCATCAATAATAGAGACTAGATTGAAATAAGCATGTAGTAAGAAGATTTATATTGTGAAATGTCAGATTGGGATAATTACAATGTTGTGTTCACCACAAATCTACCTTAAACATTAGGTCAATGTGACTGAATGGCTGAATTGAAGATACAAAGCATCGTTAAATTTATGGTTGTATATCCTTCCTTTTGTACGATATCGCGTGCAGAATCGCATTACTCGCTATTTGCGGTATATGTTTACACGAGTGTCAGATAGTGCGTAATCAGACTGGTAGACTAATTGTTCACAACCCCCTTATAACCCACAACCCCCAAATCAGTATTATTCTAATTTCTAACAGAACATAAAGTAATATCAATTCTGATCAACTCCCACTGCACGTATGGAATTTTATTAACGCATTATGGCTCGAGTAAATGCAACTTTATCGAAATTGTATAACATCTGTTCGCATTGTATAAACCGTAACAACCAGTTGTAATTTAACATCTTGAGAAATACTTGCAGCCAATTCAACTCAAATTCTAATACCGTCCAGTAGTGCATACAAATCCACAACATTTCATTATTCAACAAACTCGAATTTGAATACTTTATTCATAAGTATTGTTATATTGCAGATGTAGTTTCTACAATAGTAAAGTTTCATTTATTCTAAATACTTAAATATTTACGGTAGAATAAAACTTTTATCGATCATGTACAAGACTGGAAAGAAAGATAAATTGTATGCGTAGAATATCATTGTAACGAAGATAAATGATTTGTTGTATGCTTGATGAAATGTCGACAAGGTGTCGTTTAAACAATAACTCCCCCAAAGCGCTACTCGAAACTATAGACAATCTAATTATCTATCGATTATAGACTTTAAAGTACTGATAGTTGGACGTGATTAATCATTCCAATCTAAAAGAGCGTGCAGTAATAGAGGAAAAACTATTTGACAATTTAAAGAGTATGTTAATAATTTTATGTATACACAAAAACCGATTTCATTGTTGTAAAGCATTAAAACAATGCCGACAAAACAAGGGTTGATGGAATTCAGTTGCAAATATAACTAACATACATATGTAGTAGATTTTTGTGAGAATCGACACAATAGAACGTATGCAAATTCTTTAAACTATTATTCAAATGAACAAGTAATCTCGACGGCGATAGTAACAAAATGCAAACTAGTTTCTTATTCGAACGGAAAAACAAAACGAACATCTTTAACTGTTGCATATCAAAGAAATCAAATCGGAGAAAATGTACACGAGAGAATTTCCACCAAGATTGTACAAAAGGACGATAATTGAGCCATTTTAGTCGATTGTACCGTTAAAAGTCGTACTCGAAACACTCAATAGTTCAGTAAAATTAAAATACCTCAAAACAACAAAAGAAATCGAGATGGCATTCGATTTTAAGGTTCTCTTTTCTAAATATCGATAGGTATGTAGAGAGACCTGCCCGAGGGGCGATCAAATCGTCCGCTTCTCAATTTTGAAGGCTGTCGCTCGAATTGAACGCTAACATTCAATCTCCCATAAGAAACAATGAGAAATAACTCAAAAACGACAAAAGATATCGAAATGGGACATATCTCATTCGATTCAGGATTCAATTTTGTACGTTTTTAACCCCATGAAATTTGGAAAATCAAACCCAATTTTCCGATAATTGCGAAAAATCGGATTTTTAGTCAAAAAAAGTGCGTTAACATTCAGTAGTACAACTGCCTGTATAATCAATAAAACGAAATTAAACACATATAGGTAGATCAAGAAAAGTTAAGGCTTCCTGATCAACCCATTCTCGTTTTAATTTTCTTTTCCGTTTTTCGGAAAACAGCGTCTAAAATGATCAAGTTTTTCAAACTAACACATCTAAGTAACTCACAATCAGTAGCATGATGTGATGTGGTTTCGTGATTTATAATTGGCTAAATGATTGTTTCTTGACTGATTTCTCACACATCTATCGAACAAAGATTGTAAATTTATAAAGAAAGGGGAAAAATGCGAACTGCCTTCCGAGCGAGACTCTTAAGCTAGTCACAAGTCTCGAAACCACATCATAACATAGGCTGAGTTATTTAGAATGTGCTATTTCGAAAAACTTGGCTCACTTAGACGGAAAAGCGAATTAGAAAAGCAATTATAAGGGGCCCTAGCCTCAACTTTCTTGTTTCTATCTATGTAAAATTCGTTTCGTTTTATTGATTGTAGAAAAAACTGCACTGAAAAAAATAACATCGATAACGTTGTTTTTCGGAAATTTCGGAAAAACCAGTCAGATTTTCCAAATTTTATCTAATAGGGGCGATAGAGGCTTAAATTTCGAATCGAATGAGAGATTTTCCACCTCGATAACTTTTGTCGTTTTCAAATGACACTGGAATGAAATTTTAATGTAATTGAGCATAGGCCTGCTTGCTTCTAGCTAAAAAAGCTGTACTAGTAGATGTAAAATTATTCGTTATATAGTCAATAGGACAAAATAAAATACAAATAAGTAGAAATGAGGCAGTTAAAGCTACAATTGAGGGTCTAACCCGGCTTAATTTCATTTCCAGTTTTCTGAAAAACTGTCTTAAGCTGCCTAATTTCTGCGAATCTTCTATCTAATAAAACAAGTTTCGAGTCTATTGACTGATTAGAGTGATTGTCTTTCTATATGTCTTCGAAATTACTAAATTTGCAAAAGAAGAGAGATGCAAACTGGCTCTTGAGCAAGGAAGAGGAAGTGCGAATTTCAGCCGCATTGGCGCTTACGACCCTTACAATTATCACAACGTTTCTCGTCTTACCAACTGTCAGTAGGGAATTCAATGCCAACCACACGATTAAATTCGAAATTTGTATTGTTAACTAGCCCTAGTTTGTTTCTGTTATTTAATGAAAGGGGCAGGTCAGTTGCTTGCTTCAATAATTAAGAATTTTGACTCATGTTACATTACTGACCTATGTTGAGACTAGCAGTTTATCGATCGGTCTTGTTTGTTTTAATAGAGAATTTTCCATTTTTTTTTTTCCAAAGCTACATCTTCAATTAGAGTTGGTTATTATCAGTTGGTTGTTGAAAGTCTGTCGGTTCTACTAGCGTTTCTACATAATGTGTTAATTAGAAAACACTGGATTCAAATCGGTTCGTTATCAAGATAAAATATAAATCTTACATGTTAACAACTTATGTTCTAACATTATGAATATTCAAAGCATTTATACGAAAATACAACCATTTCAAGATAGTTAAACACAACAAGATTTATTGAAAGTTGCCAACAAACGGATGTTTTATTGGTTTTTCTTTTAACAGCTCTATGCAAATAATTATGTAACCAAATACGGAAATATCTAACAAATCCTTCAGGATAATGACCAGTACTTTAGTGTGGATAACAATGATGAAAGTGGAGGGATTTCTAAGATTTTTTCTATTTTTTTCAACCCTAACCATTGAATGTTTTATGGGTGGACGATGTTCGTGCCTTGTAAATGTATATTACCTCTTGATTATGTTTAGATTACGTAAAGTTAAGAGGTTGGGTTTTGAAAGAACGACCTTTTACCAGCGTCTAGTAGAACTAGTAGGCTTAACGTTTTATAGGACGAGCTATTTTAAATATGTATGCTGGAAATAACCCTCTCTTTACCTTTTGCGTGCTTTAGATGATGTCCAGTGAATAGACATTTCTATTTTTTACTAAAACAACTTCAAAACTAGGCAGTTTCACCTTTACAACAACACCTATCCGTTCTCATTTATAGTCGACATTTATTCAACGGTTGGTTTTTCTAGCATAGAAGAGAAAGAACGTCAAAATCTTGACGTAACGAAATCGAAATTTCTACTCTTGCACTTTACAGGACAAATAGATGGGTGGGTAAGGTTGAAGGGTAGTCAAGTGAGATGACTATAGAGGAAAAGATGGATAAACTCCCAAAGGAAACGCATAACTTACAATTTGCATATTAAAGTGCGCCTATATTTATATCTAAACGTATACACAGCGTGAATTGTAACCTGTATCGTCACAACGCCTGCGGTATTAGTTGGATACTATTCGATGGTGTCTCTGGGGTTTTACTCAGCTGTATCTACACTTCATGAATATGATTCTCGATGTTTATATTTGGGCGAAATTTGGTGCGTTATTCAAAGACGATCCAATTTTTTATAATTGCTCAACTTCCGAGATCACGTTCAGACTGTTTTTCTTTATAATACCCCCCATTTTTCTACGGTCTACTACACCAAATGAATAGAAGGGCAGACAACAAGAAGAAAAATAACAAAAATGTATGTATATACAAAGTATGTGATATTTTTTCTCCTGTTCAATTCGTCTCTAACAAGCTATCTTTTTCAAAGGATTCCTGTTTAAATTCAACCGGCTTTGATCTTTGATTAGTTGAACTAAACTGCTATGCTCGTTGACAAATTTGAAATTTGTCTATATTGAATTAAATTTTTCGAAGCGGAAATAGCCAAGCAACCAGTCAATAAATTTCGCGAACCATTTGAAATATTTAATTCTACAAATTTAAATTAGAGACTTAATTAACATTGTCACAATAGTATTACAAATATTTAGCGATTCTCCCATTCTATATTCATACAGTTGTTATATATAAGGGTTGGTAATTTGCTTTATAATAAACCCACGTTGATCTACTATCAAAGTTGTACATGGTGTGGACTGCTTTGTACCGTTCAGTCCCGTGTCACTTACACTTTGTGCAACAGATCCGCTCGTAGATAAATTACCGCGGTCCAAAAGCTCATAAATTACATAAAATCATATAAA
Organism: Mylabris phalerata; assembly: GCA_020740385.1. Classification (NCBI taxonomy): domain Eukaryota; kingdom Metazoa; phylum Arthropoda; class Insecta; order Coleoptera; family Meloidae; genus Mylabris; species Mylabris phalerata. The sequence goes on from JAJEOX010000222.1 coordinate 2,237,615, forward strand.
GGATTATAGTCTGCTATATACGACCGTAATAATAATCAAATACAAGCACAGAAAAAGCTTTAGACCTGCTAAATTCTCTCATATACCACACACGTTTAATAAACCACCTTCACTATGATGATTAAAACAACAATCAACCGACAGTCGGCGGCTTATTTATCGTTCTCCTCTTTTAAATAAAATTCCAGTAATAACCCGACAATCTCTTGAATTTACACTAGAATTGGACCTCTTGTTTCAATGATAAATGGTTGTTGTAATATTATAAAGTGACATATCTAAATGACCTGTTGTGTATTTCCGGTAATGTCATTGTCAGAAATTCTAGAATAAACAGGTATAAGTGTGTTGGTGATAATAGTGGAAATTGTAATGGCGACAATACCCCATATCCGGTGAGTGGTGAATTTTTTTGACATTCGATTATTGGAAAATATTAACTTGTCGTTGACAGTATGGAAAGAAGGATCACTGAAAATCGTATGTCAACTGGATGCGAATTATTCACAAATTGCACTTTTTCAGAGAGCTTTAAAAGGGAAACTTCAAAACAACTCCAGCTGCCACGGCAATTCCCGCAAACCAAAATCTAAAACGTAAAACAAATCGATCTAACTATAGTCAGTTTCGATTAAACCCACATTACAAATACTTAATGTAGTAATGCAATTTTTTTTTAGTTTCAGGTAAGGAGTCTGAAAACTCGACAAAAATCGAATAGTAAAACCCGCCTACCTATTACAAGCCAAGTCGGGTAAGCATAGCAATAAGAATATTGTGCTTGACGTTGCGTTTATCTTGTTTCTTGTTTTCTTTTTTTATCCACCATAGCCACCCTTTGCGCCCTTTATAAGGCAGGTAGCTATTTTATTAAATCTGTCAAGAACTGACTGAGAGCGTCACGTAAATGAGAGCACTCAAGGAAATTTAGATAATTTATCAAAAAAGAAGGACGACAGAATAAATATTACCCTGAACCAACAACATACAGCTTTGACTACGATAGGAAAATATTTTCCTAACTAATGGATCAATAAGACTTCTTTTTTTTTACTTTTAATTAACTATAACCGTTGAAAAATTAATATCGGAGTATCTACTCTACACAAATTTTATTTGAAGCAATCGTTCTTTTTTTAAAGCTTTTTGCCTTCGATTTGACATGTAATGTTTAGTTTGGAATTTCCAATTACGTATGAATTTAATTAGCTTCGGGTAACTGTTTGGGAAACTTGACCAACTGATTTGTGTAATAGTTTGTGGTGTCAATCAATTCTGTTTTTCAAGAGATCCAAACACCAAATGTCACCAAATGTCCCTCTTCAACAATTGCTATAGTATTAGACAGGAAATCGACCATCCTATAACCAATAAAGACGCTGGACTTTGTTAATGTGGGTACTCTTTGATAGGATAAATCATTGAATCAGACTCACAATTAAGTGTCCCTCGAGAGAGACAGCCCCCTTTCATTACAAATTTAAAATTTTCATTTGAAAGGCTTGTGGAACTCGCCCGAGAAACAATCAAATCGTTCCCACCTTCAACTAACCAACCATAGCTCTCTGAGTCACATCTGCTGAGTTACTTATTTTTGGAGATAAAATTTTGCAAAAATTAAGCTACTTTAAACGACAAACGGGAAAAACAATTAAAACGAGTATAGCTCATTAAAGTTCCCTTAATTTTCTTCTATCTATATGTAAGTCATTTCATTCTATTGATTATACCACGAGTAATTTTGATCAACACTAACATTTTTTTGAGTGAAAATGCAATTTTTCGCAATTATCAGATTTTCCAAATGTTATAGACGCATTAAGGAGTTAGAATCGAATCTTTTGCCTTCTTCAAAATATTTTGACCAAGATTTCTAATGGCTTTGGTTAAGCTTACAAACTCGCCAGAGCTGCAAAAATCGTCAAATTTATTAAAACGTTGTCATATTCACAAGATTATGCAGCCCGTCAAGACTTTGACGGAAGTCTTATAGAAGCATTGATGCTTTAAAATTGAAATTATTTAGAAGTTTCACGTAGGTGTGTTTGCTTGATTTTCGACACGTCTCCTAATTAGTTTGTCAAGTTCCCAATATGCGCCATAAATGGAATGTCATTTAAATAGGAACACTTGTATTTCCATCATAAAGACTTTATTGACGGGTGAAACTATTTGGAGTGAATACAACCTTAATTGTAAAAGATGTTTGTAAAGGACATTTAATATACCCTAAAGTTTACTTCCTCTTTATTTACAATATTGAACAAGGAAATTACAAGATTTGATTATTTCACGACAAGGAAATTTCAATGAGAGCAAAAAAATTAAATTTCTTCAATAACTTTATTCAACAGAAAAATCTAAATAGTGCCAGACTCACTATAGCTAGCGATTTGGATAAAATTGTAGAGGGTCATTTTAGCCAAATTTGGACGTAATAGCTCATTTAGAAGTTGTCAAAAATGTTTCTTTCTATTGAGGCCGAGAACTTAGTATGCTTCCAACATTGATTATTTGCTTTTCTCATTTTCGCATTTATTGTAGAATATACTGAAAAACGAAAAAAATATTGTTGGAAGAGTCTTCGAGTCATTCTTAACTCATTTTCGGAAACTGCAATATTACCCAATGAGCTACAAGATTCAAATTTTGCTCGAATAATCTTTGGGGAGCCAAATTTTTATCAATATGGCTATGAGTTCTAAGAACTCATTCGATTCTTCTGAGACTCGTATTAATTGGTGAATGATTTGAAAAACTCTAGAATTCGAAGAAGAGTCTCGAAAGATTATTTTAACAAGTAGCTCATAGCTCTCTTGGAAGTTGGTTGCTCGTTTTAATAGTGTTACGATTTTCAGAAACGTGTTACACGCTCAAAATGACTCAGAGATTTTCCCAAAGAACAAGATGAGGGAGTCTTAGTTGTTTTTAAAAATGCGATACTGGTCAAAGAAAGGATTTTTTGACCAACTTCCAAACGAACTACGAGTTTGTAGTTGAGTCAAAATAATCATATGCCAACTAATAGAAAATCGAACATATTTAGATTTTCTTTCAGGTATTGAATTATTAAAATTCTCAATTTACCTCTATAGAGGAACTACATTGTTTTGTAAATGAAAATTTGCAACAATTTTCAATGCAAAGTTATTTATATTGCAAATTCTTTCATTCTGGTTCATTACTATCAGTATTCGATGGTTTTATAACAGGCTTCACCATTCCAGAAAAATTAAAATAAAATTTCAATTCTTCAATTAGCGTATATTTCCATGGTGTTTTATTTTTAATTGATTCTTTAAGTACGTGCAGATATAATTCAATAAAAACGGAAACACACGCCAATAAAGTACCACCGATTGTTACCCAAAATACACCACTGACATTCTTCCAACCTAAAGCTGTCGCTTCTCCACTGTCTTCATCGTCCTATTAACATTATTGTAATATTAGAGGAAATTTTCTGAATAAAATACCGTACAGAACATAATCCACCTCCGCGTCGTTCTTCCCACCATCGACGTTTCAAATCGGCAAGTTTTCCAGTTTGTTGTAGCTGTAAAATTGCCCGACTAAATATATTCCGGTATGAAGAATCTGAAATTGATCTTATCAATCTAAGCAACTCCGACAATATTCTATAATAAAATTGTTGAAGAGAAATAGAATAGAACTATTACTTTTTTTCATAGCTATTCCATAGCTTTTCTCATCTAACAAATCACCAACAGCAGTCAGATTACAACGTCTTTGTATTTCATATTCAATTGATGTTATTTCCATAAAGAAAGCATAATTCTCTTCCTCGGCTTTAATAACACCATCAATTGAGTTATTTACAAGCACCTCGTGCCTATGTTCGTCCATATATTGGGAGATTATCTCGAATTCTTTAATGTGTTTCTTTTTCTAAATAGTAATCAATGATAATAAACTATTTAAATTAGAAAATCAATAAATACTTTAAAGAAATCAACAGTTGATCCACCGTATTTCGCTCCCCATGAAATTTGATGTTTATGCTGATTGGCGACAAGTTCATAAACATTAGTGAAATGCGGTTGTGGTGTTTCTTTCGTTAAAAACGCCGCCAAATTCGCCGTATAAGAAGACACCATAATCAATGTGAAAAACCACCATACAGCCGCCACCATTCTTGTAGAAATTGCACTAAAATCGAATTTTATCCTAATTATTAAGCATTATTATCAATTGAACTTACACTGGACCAATTTCGGAGCCTTGTTGCATCAGACTAGCAACGGTGAACCAAAAGCAATTTCTTAAACTCAACTGATTGACCAAATATTCGGGTTCTTCAATGCACGGATAAGGATTGTCCCATTCCTCCGAACAAATTCTACCCAAAATATAGAAGATAATTGAGACACCAAAGAACGCAACAGCTAATAATTCCCAAACTTCTAAAGCGAACGGATCAGCAAATGAGAAGAAGCCGGGTGGTGCTTTCGTTGGTTTATGATACAAAATACTAATGCCCAAAGTCATATAAGGTGCAGCAAAATCAACGTATTTTTGACGTTCTGATGTTATCGTCAAATCAGCAATAGCTAAATCTGCTGACTGGAAGTTAAATTTTTTTATTAAAATCGGTTTTCATTAATTATACTTAACTCCATCGATGATAGCGCCCATCATTCCGTTCCATTGCTTTGTGTCATTATCCAGTTTGCCGTTTTGATTGTCAGCTTGTAAGATGAATGTGTAGTTGAAGCCTTCCATTTTTGATAGTTCATCAATTAAATCGATGGAATAGCCTTCGAAACGATCATTACCGGTTAATGTGGTATCGGAGGTCTTGTAGACTGCAAACGGTGGTAGCTTCAACTGCAGTTATTGATTCTGTTCTTGTAAATCCAGGGATGTTGAACTAAAAGTATATAACCTGTATAACTGTGGAGGCGAATGACTAGTCACGTTTCAATTCTCATCGATGTCCGAGAAGCGGCACTTCAAGTCAAACTTTCAATGGGAGGCTCAAATTTTGATAGACGTCATAATATACGTTTAGTTCATCACCCCTGCTATAGCAACTTACAATTGTTATCAAGACTTTGAATGATTTATGCGTTAAACTGCGATTGTCGACTTGTACAATTTCATTTTCAACTCGTTGTATATTCAGACCGGTAAATATATCCCATGCACCGACTTGAACAATCCCACCTTCCATTAATTCAATTACATCTAATGTAAAATTCGATCGATGGCCTTTCATATCGAAACGTACAACACCTGAAGCACCGAAATATCTCATCTGTAAGTGTGTTTGATATTAAATTTACCAAACGGATACGATTAAAACAAACTAACATTGTGTATATGATTTACAACAGTTGATCCTAAAATCCATGGATCGTTCGTATTACAATCCACTTTAGGTTGAGGGAAATTCTTTGGTAATTCGCGCAATGCTTCCGTTAGCATTAAAACAGCATCTCGTATTAAAAGTGTTTCTAAACGAATCCGCCACGTACCTGCCATAAATTATGTTTACATCTGTTTTTTTAAAAGAAAAACACGAATTTTATAAAAGAATTACCAACCAAACCTAATGGATCGATTTCTGTTTGAACATAGTCCTTTGGGAGTTTCTGTAATTGACCACTATCTGGATTTATGAAGCGCATCTATAAAAACAGATCTATATTTTAATGATAAATTAGATTGGATTTTATCCAAAGATATACGCCTGTTATGTTGGCTTCGCTGTACTGATACTGGATCAAATCCAGGGTGTGTAAATCAAGATTTGTTATGATGAATTGGTACTTTTCCGACATCAAACTGACTTGTTGAATTTGGCGTAATACCTCTTCTAATACATCAATATTACAGTCAATAACGAAATTCGTTGCCCCAGATTTCAGCATTTCCTTCAAAACCGGCCTAGATTCCCTCAATTATTTTCGTATAGAATCGAAATAAAATGTGGCACTCACCTATAATTTCCTGTACCGAATCGGTCCAATTCTATAGCAACAATTTTATATTTCTGTGCATAATAATGTTGAACCAAATAACCGATACGTTGTAAACTCTCATTATTCTCATACAAAATAACGAAATCTTGAAAATTCCATGCATCAATTATATCGATGTAGGCGCGAATTAATGTTTCCTGATATGGATAAAGATTGATGACTGTTGCTATAAAATCATCATTAGAACGTACGACCAACAATGGTATATCTTTATCATCGCAAATTGATTGGACAATTTTAAAATTATGTTCCGTTGATGGCCCTAAAATGCCAACAACGTTCTGTTTTAACAAATTACACGTAGCACTCATTGCATTAAATGGATCATTGACATTGACATATTCTATTACTGGTTCTAATTGATAATTGTCTTTATTTAAAATTAAATTCGCTTCATTTATTGCAATATTGAAAATACGCTCGTTCTCTTTGTTTTGTTCGGTAAATATAGCCCCTGGAATAGCATTAAAATTCTATTATAACACTGAAGAAAAAATAGATTTTTTTTGGGTTTCGTTTGGTATAAATTTCAACTTACCTATCTTCAACGTATTTCTACACCATCCTTTATATGATAATAGTATTAAAATTGCTAAAAGTTTGATCATTATTTATAAATACAGCTATTGTATTGAACAAGTTTTGTATACAATTCTGCACACTGACTTTAGAGCGGAATAGTGCTATTTTAAGGTTCCCAAACTAAATAGTCAGCTAACTATGTTGGGGGCAACTCGAGGACTAATTCGTCTTAAAATAACTGCACTCAGATTCGATGTCAACGGGGATTTAAATATAGATCCAGGAATGACAATAAATTTGCAATATAAAGTTTTATTTTCAAATAATCTCCATATTTCTATTGCTATAAAATCTTCTTTGCCTAGAAAATTCATCGTTAGAAGCTGTAATTTCTGTCTATTAGATTAGATTTTGAATTCTTTGTCAATTAGATGGTATAAATTCTCTAGAAAGAAGAAATACTACAGAAAATTCTTGATATTTTATATTTCTTCAATCTAATAATTAGTAGTAGTAATATTTTTATTTTGCTTGTATTTTCAGCCTGAAACTGTCTATCAGGCGTTATAAGTTATGACATACTATAAAGATACTTGTTTTTTGTTTCCTGTGAGTGTCACTAGCGTTAATTTATATTGGAACCTTACCATTTACCTATAAAATAAAAATACTACAACTGGAGGCGAATGACTAGTCACATTTCAATTTTCACACAATCGATGCTCGAGCGATACAGGGACAAAAAGCGGATCTTCAAGTCATTTTGGAAGTTATCGAAGATTACTTTTTTGATAAATTTGCCAGTGAGCGGTGAGGCTCAAATTTAGGTAAAATCCAGAGATCTGTCATTCTGGAAAGTTTACAAATGAAAAATTCACCAGTCGGTTAGAAAGCGGTGAGATCAATCGATAAGTAGATAAAATTGGGCCTTTTTCTGATTAAATTTTGCTAATTAGTACAAGTCAATCTTAATTAATTTAAAGTGTTTTAAATATTTTTAGCAACCGCGGATGGTATAAGAATCGGGTTATAGTTGATCTCGAGTCATAAATATTTAGCAAAACCCTCTTAAGCTTAAATTTACTTTAAAATTACTTTAATTTGTTCTTTTTTGTTTTTATTTTGTTGAATATAAGAAATAAATGAAGAATAATTCGAAATGCGAAATGCTCATTTAAAAAATCATTGTTCACTAATTACAAAAAGATAAGAATGATATTTATAAAAGAGCACTCCATTAGACGACCATTTCAACAACAAAGCATTTTTGTTGGTGTGTGTCTTTATGAAAACGGACATCCTTCTCTCATTTATAACAGAAATGAGCTTAGTTGAAATAATTGTTGAGATTTTTTTAATTTCATCTTTGATTTACAATCGTTTCTTGGTTGAATCGCACCGAGAGCTTTGTTTTTCCGGGAAATGAACGAAAATCGTGCTCATTAAACTGTAAAATTTCATGTAGTTGGAAAAATCGACCATACTCTATAAAGCCGTTTAGTATTCCTGTTCGTTTTATTTCATTTTTCATCATCTCGAAAAAAGGTTGCAAACTAATTAGCTTTCTGATGTTCATTAAAAGTCTTATTTACTTTTTAATTATACAAACACAGGTGGACTTGATTCGTTTTTATTTTGCGTTCTATCTTCATGTAATAAATTGTCACTTAATTTCACAGAAATTTTGCGCAAATTTCATCAGCTTTGTTTATTCAGAAAAAAAATCGATCTATTCAATTTAAATTAAAATCCAATTTGTCATTTTTATTAAATTATGAACCGCAGAAGAGTTTGAATAAGATCAAAGAATTTCGTGTAGTTGTGGACAAAACTGGTTCATTCATGATAGATTTTTCATATATTTTAAATGAAGCTGAAAATTCGCTTGTTTTAATAAAAATTCGAGAAAAGAAACGAACGTTTTGAGTACGAAAATCAATCCCTTGGGGCAATCCTTACGAAAAATGTCACAATTTGTACAACTCAGTGTAACTTTTATTGCAACATGAGATGGAAATTTAAAAGATTCTTACTTATAAGCATGTTAATTCCCCGAATTTGCGTACAACTTTTGTACATAATATGCGAATGTAACTTTAGACTCTGCTAAAATGTACGTCAACTTTAATTGTACATATTTTCGAAGAGTGTAACTTTAACTGAATCGTCTCTAGACTGTAATGAATCAAATCTTCCACGATAACAATCCAAGACAATAGAAATGTGTATGTACCAATTATCTAGTCCTAATTGCACACGAGGAAATAATTGCGTTGGAAAAGCTATACTCGATTCACTCGCTGAATATAAATTTTATTTGGTTCCAATATAAAGGCGCAAATTTTGAAAACAACCAATAACCTAGCTGTACGTTATTGGAACCTAAATAACTGGTTCCCTATAATTTTAAAACAACCAATGATTCGAAAATGATGGTCACATGATTATAATTCCAATTAAATATAGATAAAGTTACTAGCTCGTAGTAGAGTTAGGGGTTTTTATTCCGTCAAGTTCCCGTCAATTTTCCATTAAGCCAGTGAATTGACTTTAATAATAGTGTAGAAAAATAGAATTGAAGTTTATATTTAGAACTAAACAAAAAACATGATAATTTTTCCAGAAAACAATAATTTAGAATTAACAGGTACTAATTAACATTATTGGTAATAATTTTGTACGTAATCCGGTACATAATTGCCATTATTTTGATAACCAGTGTAACTCTGTTGATTTTTGTGGAATTTCTCCGTTGATGCTGTGTGTAAATCTTGATTTTGTGCCGAATGATAATAATATTGTGGATAAGTTGGATGAGATCCAGATGGTGGTACATACGAATTTGCACCACCATATCTATCCGATAAATTCGATTGTTGTAGCCATTTCTGTTTGATTGAATCAACGCCTTTTTCAGCTATCATAACGCATGTAGCATGTGTATTGCCCGATACTACAGTTGGCATAATTGAAGCGTCAATAATTCGTAAACCGTCAATACCGTACACTTGTAATTTATCATTAACCACAGCTAGAGGATCGGTGGATGGTCCCATTCTGCAAGAACCAGCTTGATGGTTCTCCGGACCGGTGTAGTAACGTACAGCACAATCCCAAAATTCATCTGAATCGTACCTGAAATTGTTTAAAATGTAAATATTTCTTTTATGATGAATGTAGTGTCATGAAAGCTTACGTATGCTTTTGAGAACAATCTCCATAATCTTCCTTTTCAAGTTCTATTCCGTATTTATTTTTAAGTACTGTAGTATTAGCCAAACGTTGTATAATTCTTATGCCTTCAACAAGGGTAGCCGCATCTTCTGGCTCAGTTAAGTAATTAGCATATATAGCTGGGGGATCTAGAGGGTTGTTTGATTTTAGTCCTATATAACCACGGCTTTTCGTATGTAAAACCACCGGGGATACTGTCAGGTGTCGTGGCGTATTTGGATGTTCTGGATCTTCTAATTCTCTCACTTCGCCCGTTTTCGCACAATTCGCTAAATAACCACCGAAAAACAATTGTAGATCCGGATAACTCCCAGATGGATCGGCGTATTTCGTTTTTATTCTAGCCGTAAGTTGGGACATTCCTGTAGAAGACATCGGACCACGTCTAGGAATTATTAAAATTATTAATACCCATATTTTTGAATAAATTTAACTCACTTATTCAACAAATAATCGAGCGCTGTAGCCCAATCTAAATCGTAATATGATCTCAATTTGCCCATTGAAAATGTTAAATAGAATGCAACATGATTGTGTAGATTTTTCCCAACGCCCGGTAGTTGATGGACTTGTTGAATATTGACTTTATCTAACAACTCTTTCGGCCCTATACCGGATAGTAGGAGAATTTGTGGTGAGTTAACAGCACCACCGGAAACAACAACTTCCCTTTTTACTAAAACTCGATGTAATTTGTTGTTGTATAAGAATTCAACTGCTGAAACGGTTTTGCGATTGCCGCTTTTGTTGATTAAAATTTTCGTGGCTGTTGAATTCAACATGATGTGCAAATTAGGGCGGTCTCGAACTGGACGAAGATAGGCCCTAGCGCTGCTCAAACGAGCTCCATTTCTATCAAAATTAAATTTGTTTATTCGTTAAATTGTTTAATTTCTATAACTTACCTGATGTTGGCTTGGGCGATATTGAAGCCCCAATTTTGGGCCCCATTCAAATCGTCACTAACAGGATAGCCAAGTTGTTTAGCCGTTTGGAGAACATCATAAACTAATTCCGGTTGATATGGGAATCGTTGAGTAGTAAGAGGACCTCCACGCGAGTGATATTTTGCATCAACTACATCGCCAATTTGTTGATTATCTTCCGATTTCAAGAAGTACGGCAATACGTCTTTATAACTCCAACCTTGATTACCGGCTGCTGCCCAATTATCGTAATCTTTAGGATGGCCTCTCATATACATCATACCATTCAGGACGCTACAACCTCCCAAAACTTTACCTCGAATCCATGAGCACCGTTTTTCTGGATAGCCGAGACAAGCCTTCGGTTCCGGTTCAGTCTTATAATCCCAATCTACCTGCGGATTACCGTGATAACTGATGACCATTGATGGTACTTGAGAACCGGGTGGTTCATCACCGCCAGCTTCAATCAATAGAACTTTCCAGTTGGGTATTTCGGATAGACGACCGGCTGCAACAGCCCCAGCACTACCGCCACCAATTACAACAAAATCGTACTCGGAATCGGGTCGTGTTCGTGGATGGACTCTTTGACAAATCTCGGAGATGTCGCATTTATTTCGGATAAATATATCGAGCAGACTCATGAACAATACGAAAGAACCACCGCCACATGTGTTGGTCAATGGTGGACCAATATAGGGAGCCGTACAGCCGCACTCCATGTTGTGTGTCCAGTATCGTCTCAAAACACAAACTAAGTAAATAACTGGTTTTTGGATTGATTAAATAGCACTAGCCATATACCATACGTATTTATAACACGAGCTTTTACGAGTTTTCTTTATCTTTTCGTTATACGTCATCGCGGTATTCCAATTTAAAATTATGCCATTTTCCGAGGTACACCGCTATTAATCCGATAGGTATTCTTATAAAATTTTGAATCGCGGACTATAATCTACAGCCAAGGTCCCTAATCTACATATTTATTAGACTTGATTTTCGAATATTAGCAAAAATTGTTTAATTATTCCAAATTATCACCGATACAGCTCAATTGTAGCCTTTATTTATCTATTTTATTATAAGTGCGAGTCGTTAACGTGCACTATTTTCCTCGTTACCTACATTTTTTTACTGTATTGTCGTTTTTTATTCCCCCATAAAACTTGTTATTATACTTGTAAATTTAGTGTATTTGGAAAAACCAAATATCTTCATTACATTTATTGAATGTTAAATAGTTTTTAATTTCTTAGAATTAAAAATCACGAATCCCAAGTTCTTAAAAACCCAAATTGATAACAAAATTATATGGTGAAAAACGTAATGTTATAATGAAAACTATTGAATTTCCCATTGATTATAGTCGGGAAAACGTAATTTTGATTAATTCATCAAGGATTTTATTTTAATGAGATACGAGAATTCCCAAATGAGAAATACAACAAATCAATGTCTGATTCGCAAGGTAATTGAACTCGATATTATTGACTCAATAATAATAACAATACCAATTAGCATATTAAAAGTCCATTATCTAAATAGGTGGAATCAAATATTTGTTTGGTCAAAATAGAAATCGAATATAGTTTTATTTTGTGAATTCTCACCTGTTCTGTTAATGGAATGTTGTTGAAGAAACATCAAAATATTCGAAACTTGCCTTTCTAGAGTCTCGTAACTAACTTCAACTTTATTAATTAACTCACAAATATCGAAAAAGATTGGAATAAAAGGAGAAATTAAAAAAACGACTAAACAATTCTCTCAAGTTTTGAGTCCAAACAACAATTAAAAGATGGAAGTTTTGATCAATTTACAAGACCAGTTTTGAAAAAATTAAACGCCACAATTTCAATGGGAATAGTTGTGGAACAATAGAAGAGACAACAATTGTTGGACGTACTTAATAGAAATTTCTTGGCGAATTCCAAATTAAATGTAAACTATTCCTTAGAAATTTACGTTAATTCGATTCTTGTGCTATTAATGTAGAATTTATTCTATAGATTTCTATTATTTGCACTATTTTTACACGAATTGATCAATGTTGAAGTAGTTGTAATCATCATCGGAAGAAATGGATTTACTTGAAATCAATTGATTTGATTGCTTCAGTTTGATTCGTTTCTATACGAAATTGCAGTTTTTTTTAATGTTGCATTCGTTTGATTGTCTGTCGTCTTTGGAGAAAAACTAAACAATAAATTCTTAACGGCAACTCTTCCAGTTGCTGGAATTGTAATTCGAAATATTCAGCATTCAGCTGGTGTTTTTGATCATTCCTCTACAACAGATGACGAGAGTTATCGATGGGAAATTGGGCTTGAAACATGCACCCTATTTTTTATTTTAAATGGTATATTTTTGCAAATTCGGATTCTATGGGGAAATGATTTATAGTTTTTCAGGAATTTCGAATTTTCGTCATTTTGATTAATAAATTAATATCTTTGAAAATATTCTTGCTAGGTAATCCAAATTTCAAGATCAAATAGTCCGATCTATCTACTTTACGTCAATTTTCATAGAATTAGATTATCTTTCAGCGTTTAGCTGAAATCAGTTTTCTTTAAAGCCGTAATATCTTTCTTACTTTTCTTTACACGGTTAGATAGAGAAAAAAATCCTGAATCGAACTGTTTTGATAATAATTTTTCAGTTATTTAAGTTTTTCAGTTTTTAACTAATATAAAATCTCTGAAAGAGAATACTGAAACATAGAACACTTAGCCAAACAACTTTCATCAATTAACATCTAATTTTTGAGATTTCTTCTATAGAAATAGAAGTAATTAATTGAATCAAAATTAATTGGACTCTTTTTTCATGTAAAATTTGCTGAAAAAGCATGAAAAATATCCGTCGTTAACCACAAATATTATTAAGCCTTCTTTACATTTCTTGATAAGCAAATTATCAAGTCAAAGCCGACAAGGCACTTTCAAACAAAGAAGAAAACTGGAGGAAACTGAATTTTTTCATTAACTGAAAAATTATCAGACGTTACCTATAGATTGATGTAGAATTGTTTTCTTTGTTCAAAGATATAAAAAATATAGTATTCTATTTGAAATAAGAAGGGTTATCGTTTGAAAATTGCCTGAAACAGATTATTTCAGCTAAACGCTGAAAGATCAATTTTCTGAAATTTTATAGAAAGTAGTGTTAATCATTCGGATGCAATAATTTTTGAAAGATGAATTTTTCAAACAAGCAAAAATCAAAAATTTCAGGAAAATTCCTGAAAACTATTATCGCTAAGCCATAGGTCATGTTAATTTTCACTTGCAGCGGCTCTTTTCGCAAAATTTGGGCCTCGTGGCCAATCAGAATTTGTAGTTCTACAAGAAACACTGAAATTTCAGAAACTTCAATGCTTTTAATGCCTCATCCTCTGAGTTCGCCCTGTATATTTGTTTGATTCATTTTTGATATTCTGCACCAAGGTGGAAAATAACGGTTGATAGATGCCCGATTATCAATCAAAATTTACTAACAGATTGTATATTGTGTTCATTGTTGTGATGATAATAAACAATTGATTTATATGATTATTTATTAATTTATACAGTAATGAAAATTGAATAGAACTAAATTCGAAATTGCAATTAACATAAAACGGTTATAATTTATGTTGACAAAATTTTGAATGTGATCAAATTTGGTAAAAAATTGAGCTTTACACGATAATTTTAACAATAGGAATATTTGAAAAGTGTCACATGTCTTCCAACAGAGTTCCTTTTTGTTATAATTTTATGACAACTGTTATATTATCATGTTAACCTGCATATATGCGACTTGTACACGAATTTACATGGAAATGTTCATGTGAAACGATCAAAAATGGGTGACAGAATACATACAACATCTGTTCCCATTAGACTAGAAAATGATCATAGTCTAATGTAAGTCATAATTAATTTTTAATTAGTTTGAAATTGAAGCAAACGAAAATATGATGATGTGTATTCAGTTCAACAATTTTCCACAATTTCAATATCGAATATTTGTATCGTGTTTCCGAACTGATCTTGAAACTTTGGGCGTATTGTTTTCGGCTCGTCTAAACGCTAAAAAACCGTTGAGGGGCGAGCAAAACGGCAAGGGGAAAAGTAGAAACAAATTTAGATTGGTTCTTTCAAAAGAATATAGTTTAGCAATATTTCGCTTCACGAAGTCAATTTCAAAGTTACAAAACAAATTACATCTGCGATACACTTTGACAGTTTCTTTAGTCTGAATTATATGTAATATTGATACTTGTATTTAGTTTTTCAGTTGAATTTCCATGAATCAAACTGTAAATATTATTCGTTAGTTGGATATGTGTACGATGCGTGTGATTTTCTACTAAATTGTTCAACAATTTGTACGGACCAATGCATAATTGCATCATCAATATATAGATCGATTGGGTCTATATTACAATAGGCGCCGATTCAAACCCAATATTAATTTAATTAGATTGAATTGGAGTGGCTTGTAATTTTCGCATTGAACTTTATAACAAATCAACCGGAACCTTTGTATATCGAGCTTTGAATTAATTAATAATTTATTACTACATATATAGCTACAGTGTGAGGCAGGAAACATTTTTCATCGATAATTAGTACATAAAATTATTTGCAAATGACGCAAAATCGAAGAAATGGGGACAATTTCACTGGTATCACTGTAGGTAGCGAAAAAAGCACTGACCTACTTGATAAAAATAAGGATATTCCAGGACATTGTTGGATTGAATATAATGGCCTCGTTACGGTTGTATATCCGGGCGATCTTCAAGGCACTAGAAAATTCCAAGATAAAAGTTAGCATACCGATAGCGCACATTTTTTGCTTATACGCCCATTAAGGCAATCAAAAATACAATAGTTGATTGTTAAATTACACGTAGTTGGTACAGATTTAGAATTTCAAGAGCGCCCTTTCAAAATTGACGATAAAAAGATTGATTTAAACGAAGCCATTGATGCTTAATAAGTTTAGAATGTAAAAATTTGGATAAAATTCCAATCTTTTGAAAGTTAAGAGCTGAAAAACAACAGTTTTTGCTACATTAGCCTTGGTGGGTTTGTTTATCTATTAGCTATCACCTTAAATTAATGTTATTTTCAACTTTAACAAAACGATAATTAAAAAATTGCTGCAAATATACTAAACACGCATTCAACATATAATTAACGACTTATCAACAATCTTTACATGGAAAATCCAAGATGTTTTATCAATATTTAATCTGATATCCGCTTTATTTTATTTTTACATTTTGGTTTTCTTTTCCAACAAATAAAGTAAAACAAATTTCTATTATTCCACCTAATTACAAATTAATCCAAACTATAAAAACCAGTTTTCTGTAACCGCACTATTATTTGATTAATATTTGACTAGCCCAAATTATCCATTTGTGGTTTTGGTCATTATAGAAATGATCAAAATATGGTATTGTATAATTTGTACAGGAGTGCTGAGCTACATCATTCAAAAAATTCCTATCAATTAGAAAAGAAAAAAGTAGAATTTCAACCTAGGCTCTTTTTCGTTCTGTAAATTTCGCTGCGCTTGTGGAGCCGTTACAACCATCTGGAATAGCTCCCAGAGTTTGGCCAAATTCCTATTTTCAATATTGTCCTTACACCAATTTAGAGAATAAAGGTGATTAGAGAATCGTAATAAGAGACTTTTGGACTAAAAATTTTCTAACAAGTGTCGATGAATAAGCTGGCCCTTAGTCGTGATCAAAGAGTACCCATTTTAGATTTCTTAAAATGGGTTGAGCATATCAAATAACTCAGGATAAAACAAGGATGCTCGAATTTTCCTCTATTTCTATATTGGGATCTTCGTTGAGTCATTCTGAGTCAGTGTGTAAGTCACATTTGAAACTGTGACATCTTCAAAAACGAGCATTTTGACCAGTATCAGGTCCAAATCTTGCTAAAATGATCTTCAAATGCCTCCTCTTGTTTCACAGTTAAAGAATGTTCGTTTTAAATAATGTCGCGATTGCTTAAAACAGGCTAAACATAACAAGTGACTCAGAATTAAATAAGAATGCCCTCATTTTCGTCTATTGCATTATAGAATAAAAAACAGAAAGATCTATATTAGGATCATCCTTGAGTCAATTGACGTGTGTAACTCGTTTTTGAAAACCGTGACATCTTCAAAAACTAGTGTTTCTCAAAAACCAGCGTTTCTTATCAATTTTCATGTCTAAATTTTAATAAAATTATCTTCAAATGCCTCCTCTAGTTTTACAGATAAAAATGCTCATTTTAGATACTTAATGTCGCGATTTCTTAAAACAGGCTAAACATATCAAGTGATTCAGACTAAAATCAAAAAGTACTCATTTTAGATTTCTTAAAATGGGTTAAGCATATCAAATGACTCAGGATAAAACAAGGATGCTCCAATTTTACTCTATTTCTATATTGGGATCTTCGTTGAGTCATTCTGAGTCAGTGTGTAAGTCACATTTGAAACTGTGACATCTTCAAAAACGAGCATTTTGACCAGTATCAGGTCCAAATCTTGCTAAAATGATCTTCAAATGCCTCCTCTTGTTTCACAGTTAAAGAATGTTCGTTTTAAATAATGTCGCGATTGCTTAAAACAGGCTAAACATAACAAGTGACTCAGAATGAAATAAGGATGCAATCATTTTCGTCTATTTCATTATAGAATAAAAAGATCTATGTTGGGATCATCCTTGAGTCATTCTAAGTCAATTGACTCGTTTTTGAAAACCGTGATTTCTTTAAAAACTAGCGTTTCTTATCAATTTTCATCTCTAAATTATAATAAAATTATCCTCAAGTGCTTCCTCTAGTCTCACAAATAAAAAATGCTCGTTTTAGATAATGTCGCGATTTCTTAAAACAGACTAAATATATCAAGTGACTCAGAATAAAATAAGGATGCCCCCATTTTTGTCTATTTCATTATAGAATAAAAACAAAAAGATCTATGTTGGGATCATTTTTGAATCATTCTGAGTCAATTGACGTGTGTAACTCGTTTTTGAAAACCGTGATATCTTCAAAAACTAGCGTTTCTTATCAATTTTCATGTCTAAATTTTAATAAAATTATCCTCAAGTGCCACCTCTAGTCTCACAGATAAAAAATGTTCGTTTTAAATAATGTCGCGATTTCTTTAAACAGGCTAAACATATCAAGTGACTCAGAATAAAATAAGGATGTCCCTGTTTTCCTCTATTTCATTATGGAATAAAAACGAAAAGATCTATGTTTGGGATAATGTTTGAGTTATTCCGAGTCATCTGGTGTGTGGAAACTGCGACATCTTTAAAAACGAGCGTTTTTGGCCAGTATCAGGTCCAAATTTTGTTAAGATGATCTTCAAGTGGCTTCTCTTGTTTCACAGCTAAAGAATGCTTGTTTTAAATAATATTGCGGTCTCTTAAAATGTACTAAATGACTCAGGATAGCATCAATATGCCTCCATTTTCCTCTATTTCATTATTGAATAAAAACGAAGAGATCTATGTTGGGATCATCGTTGAGTCATTCTGAGTCATCTGAGTCGCATTTAAAAACCGCGATATCTTCAAAAAACGAGCGTTTTGGCCGGTTTTCAGGACTTAATTTTGCCAAAATTATACCTTTCTAAGTTCCTCAAATATTTTTCAAATTGTTCGCCGAATAATAAAAGTTTCTGCCTGAACTTTGCAGGTTTAGCTCAACACCTCTGTATATGATAGCAACTTTTTCAACGCAAAAAAACCGATAAATAAGTAAATACCATAATGTTGTGAATTTTATATTAAAAATGCAAAATTCTAACAGCTGTGGATCTGATGTAAAATGATCAAAATGAAATTCACGTTGAGTTTCTCGAATATTAACCTAATGAATCACAGCCGCCGTCAGTGATGTATATCTATCATCACACAACCTAAGGCTTATTTAAACACTTTTCGTAAATGAAAATAATGTTCATTGTCTGCTTTAATAGGAGTTTTATTCACCGGCTCCTTCAATATTAAACGAAAAATCAACTACAAAGGAACTAGAAGAGTTTTCAATATAGAATCACTTTTTTTTACAAATAGATCGAGTTTAAATAAAATAAATCGGTATAATGAAAATTTAATATTCATACCTATAAATAGCAGTTATTGTAAGTAAAAAATCTACTCTTTTATATAAAAAATTATAAAAAAATAAGAGTTGGGTTAATATTCCTGCGACTCGGAGTTCTCCCATATAATTCGTATCAAAAGTCAGTGAGAACTTTCGAGAACTTATAGTCTTTACTGAAACTTTTACGCTACTTTCGAACGATTTGAAGTTTAATTTTATAAATTTTATAAGGAACTAGCTCTAAAATTGGTTGTATAATATCTACACTTTAGAAATAATCTAGACGATAATTTAGTTTAGTTTTCAAGATTCCTTCTTGATTATGATTTGTGATAAGAATTGTTAAATTCATTGTTTATTAATGTCGTTCGTTAGCGTCGGATTTGTCGTTTTTGAACGTTTCAATTTTAATGTGGACAATTTAAAGAAAATCCGCTGACGTATAAATTCGCATTCAGTTGGATCTATAAATCTCATCTTAGCTGAATTGTACGAAACTAATTGCCCATAACAGCATTTAGATTGTTTAAAAAATAATAAAAACCAAACGATAGTTGTGTTTAATGGGCGTTATAATTACGATTCTTAATTAAAATGGATCCGCTAGATATTCAATATAAAGTTTCTTAAACTGGATGCATAATTTTCGTAATAGTGATCGTAACTTAAAAGCTCCCATTTATTAGTAGAGTCTTCATTACAGCTTTGAGGGAAAAATGGCCGTAACAAGAGCTCGAGTCAAGAAAAACGAGTAATTATAAATTCTTTCGTTTTTAACGGAAATTTATATTTCCCTTTATCGTCCATTAAAGTGTAACTTACTTTTTGACAAATACCTAAACAGACACGTTATTCTTGTTAGTTTTGAAAGGATACCGGTGGAATTCAACGAATATATTACACTCCTGTCATAACGACAGTATGTTGCAGTATTTCAGCCTACGTGCAGATCCGCTGAAATTATAAACGGAGGCTTTATGTACGATTGTTGGAGTTGAGTCGAGGGGGAGACCGAAATGTCGAAAATTTTCGAATATAATTGCACATGCATCCTTACTGGATGAAGGAGCGATATGAAAACGTGTACCTCATACAAAATTAGTCGAAATTTTACACAATTTTAACGCTAACGTTACGCTGATATTTCCGTTTGAATTGACCGGTAGTTTTTTTTAAAGAAACAAATTAAAGCACATTTCGAGTACGTACTTGGTAACAAACGCGACTCTACAATAATACAACATTGGAGAGCTTTACTATTTCCATATTAGTTCCCGGTAAACAAGCTCAATAATTAAAATCTAACTTTCAACTTTATAACACAACAACATTAACAATATTATCGTTAAACGTAATGAGGCGAAAGAAATTTCAATCATTATAACAGAAAATTGGCAATTTTCTGTACGATTTCGTTATATTCCTAACGATTAATGCAAATTTTTCCGTCTCTATTATAACTGTCGCTTTCGCCACCCTCCAATAAGAAGATTAGCGAAAATATTTAAATTATCGTAAATCACTGAACATCAACAAGCTCTACAGCATCAATTTTTTTTATTTCTTTGTTATTGTTTGATAAACGAGTGAAGATACTCGTTCATGTGTGCATTTGTAGCTTGTTATTACCTCTCGTAAAAACCACGGAAACAGTTACTTTTCCATACCGTTTATTATTGACGACAAAATCCGGAAAATATCGCCTAGAAAAGGTAAACTTTGAACTGGAAACGCTTAGAAATCGTGTACTTTGATCGCAAATATATTTATCAAGTTCTTGAATCTTTCTAAATCAGAAATTTTGTTTGAAATCATAAAAATTATCCCCCCCCCAGTTATCTATATCTGTATTGTACAAATAATAAACGAAAGTTCGATTCGAGTTCTGTTCAATTCCGGTGGTAATCTTCCGGTTGCAGGAAATATTGGAAACTGGCTGAATTGGGGACATATTGTTTCGCTTGATTCTTAATTTTGTTCAATACAGCTGTAGAATTGTTGATATAAATTCGAATTAATTTCGTTAAATATCGCAGCATTCGGGGCAATAATGGGAATCTTAATTAAGTGATTAAAAATCGAAAAAAGACAAACTAAAGTTGGAAAGTTATCTATTCACAAACAAGACCACCACCGTTCCGATTCCATATAGCTTTGTTCGTTTCTAGCGACCCTAAAACGTATTCTATTCAAAACTTGGCTTTCAGATTTCAAACACGCCAATATTCTATGGTATTCCGAACAGAATTCCGTCGCGAAATCACCATTTTTCATTTAAACGTATAGAATTAGAGCAAATCTATAGAAGGCTAGACGCTTTCAATATTAATCCAGATTTGATTATAGGTACCGAACAGTTTTAATAGATCCATTTATTAATTCATACAATTGTCATATGTATTTAATAGTTGAGATTATGTAATTTTCAGTTTAAATGAACACAGGGGGTGGAATGCTTCAATAGTTCAACTATTAGAATAGAATAGAATTATTGAGTCCAATCAAGCATAGATGATATTAAGTGAATTTTAGAAATTTACGTTAATTTCCCATGGGGAAGCACTAAATTGATTCAAAAACCGGATCAAAAGAGGAAATGAAAATCCATAACTTGCAACTTGTCTGATTTTAACCAAGGGGATGTCTTTGTGTAATTCAAATTCATCCAATTCTATCTCTTTCTACTTTTACTCTAATTACAAATACTCGACATCTACATTTCTCTCACTGTTAACGATTAATGTTGAGATAGGGGATGGGGGAGAAAAAATATATGAGAAAACACCAAGAATAAAAATGGTGGTAAAATGAAAAGAAACAAACCCAACAAAATAAATAGGGGTGGATTTTCTACTGTACTAGAAGATGAAAGGTTGTTTTATTAACGAGTTGACATTTTCTATAGAATGTACATATTTTCAATTGAAGATGGGTAGTAGTGAAATTCAATTTCGAATAGTTTCCATTGAAACGTGAAATACTTTTGTACATCAACATTTTCCGATCAACAACAAAAAAACGTAGTTGGTGGTGATATTTGGTGGTGGTGCAAGATCGAAATTTAAATTGCTTGATATAAATAAATGTAAGGAACTCGAATTGAATTGTGGATAAGTTATTTTGATAGAATTCGAAAATTACCTATGCATTTCGAATGCATTCGGTAATAACGGTATGAAACAACAAATGTTGAATAATTCAATGTAAGAAATACACTAACAACTATTCGGGGAAGTATTCCAGATAGGGCTTTATTCGAGGGTGGAATATAACAATAGTACCGTAAGGTATAGAATGTTCGACAGGGACTTCATAAAATAGAGAACGGTGTGGGCCATAATCGTTTCGCATTATACCTAGGGACTCTTCAACCCCTATATTTTCTTTGTCTCTCACTATCTCTACCCGTACCACTCGTATAAACCTACAAATTTTATTAATGATGCAAAATTTAATAAGACGGATATGGGGATGATTCACGTTACTATATTTAAAAGCGATTTGTATTTTCTATATTACTACAACATAAATGACAATTACTTTATTGATATTGATAGAAGTGGCCGTTGGATTGGAAAGTTTCAGCGAGAATAAATCCATTGTGCATCTGTTGAAATAGAATCAACTATGCCGTTTACCACATAACCAATTTGCAAATATTGGAAACCAATCACCAAAAACCGACACGTACATCACGCCATATAATTGCTAATTTCATCCCCAAATGGTCTACCGTACAAATTTCTCCAATTGGCCACATACACGCCGATAGATTACGATCAGATTCGTTAAATTATTAAAGTTTAATAATATTTATTTCATTATTTGTACGAATAAAACAAATTGTTCAACAAGTAAAGACAACATGAAAAATCACAATATTAACAGGAAGAATAAAATCAAACATTTCTCAAAGGGGAATGTTGCCAGAGAGTCAATAGTTGATTGAAGACAGGCAAAAAACGAGAAAAACAGTCCAATCGAACGGTTGGAGACGGCGAATCGATAAAATCAACAAAAAAGACTAAAAAGAAAACACAATACCATGATGAAGATTGAAAGCGTGATGATAAACGTTCGATTTTATTTTATTTTTTCCACCAACAAATCTTCACAAAATAACAAAAAGCTACAATTCGAACAATCGGCGATAATCGATTTGTAATTAGCATTCAGTTGAAGTGTAATATTGTTCCCTATAGGCTACTAATCGGGATTTGCATGGGTGATGCAACCGTTTTACCAACAGCAACATTCACCACCTGATAACGAGACCAATTCTCAAAATTAGAGCCGCATTTGTGTTTGAAATGTTTGAAAATTTCATTTATACAAATCCGAATGAATCATTATTTTTGTGTTGTTTGTTAAATCAAATTGGAAAATGTTTTAATATTAACAAGCAATGTTTTTGCTGGATTTGGCAATTTAACGCTAACTTTATTGTTAAAATGCGAGAAATCGAACGATTGAAAGTATTTTTCAAGTGGCGTCAATTATTTGCGTTTTCTGCTTTTCGACGACACGACAGAACGGGCGAATACAGGCGAAATTGCACACAAAAAAAACAACAGCCAGTTTAAAAACTAAATTTCCATAATAACACATTCACTGTATTTCCTCACGAAGTGTTTTCATCCGATTTTATTCCGATTTTTCAATTTACAATAGTAATTCAAAGTATTTCCGCAGCTTTATTGGTATTAGTCTAGCATAACAGAGTAGAATATACGGCATGTATTAAATGTATATTGTTAAAAATCACTCCCCAAATAATCGCGATTGAAGTCTAACCTGCGATTTTCAATATAAAACCACCCTTTCAAATATCTATAGATTTGAACACATTTGAAAACAAGGGTGGTATATTTTTCCGAACGTTATAAAATACGCAATTCTGTGGCGGAAATGTACAATTCTTCGGTCAAGTTTATGCTATTCCGTAACGCCTCCTGTAACGCTGAAACTCCATCGACGACACTTCATGACTTTAGTTTATGATGGCGAAACGAAGACTACAGACGCCTCCAGTTCTTTTATAGCTTCTCTATTTTGTTTGTTTTGTATTCTGATGGAAATTTAACAACGGATCGCTTCTACGTATACAGCCGGGGGTGGATTTCGGTAGGGTGGGAGTATTTTTTCGATGATTAACGTTGATTGTTTTCTATAACTCGCCAGATAGTTTAAATTCAACAAATTCCACTTCTAGTTACTAATATTTCCAATTTTAATAGAATTCACGTCTCTTCAATTGGCCATTCATGTAAATCATTAATTAGATATGTGTATGATGAAATATGCACATTCTATAGGGATGAAGAACAAATGAAAGTTCTAACTAGGGTGTGGATTTTAATATCTCTATACATGTACTAGAGTTGTTTCCATTAATTGTAAGTGTAGCGTGAAAGGGGTAGCAATTTCTACATTGGATACACCAATTCGCCCCTATAAAGCTATAGTTGGTTTGATTTTGCTCATATTTTTCCCACCGCACATCTCGATAGTGAAGTTTGCATGAATAATTTCCTCTATGCATTCAACAGTATTTCCATTCGAATTAGTTATTGAGGGCTGATTTGTTTCATTATTTTTAGTATCGGTCAGAGAGAAATGCTTGTTTTTTCTAAACAAAAAATACAATACACTGGAAAGCAATGCACTGGGGATTGTAGGGTTTTGCCTCATTTCGAATTCATGCAATTGTGCATTGTACAACATACAAACATTGTTGAATATATCCAATTGTATAAAGTACACATATGTTGCTATCTAAATAATGCTATGAATTTTGCAACAAACAGACGTATGAGTAAATTATAATTGGAGCAATCTATAATCTTACCATTCACCACCGAAATTTTCTGCAAATTCCCATTATTCCATTTGATAAACCATCAAACCGTTAGACAAGTTGTATGGAATTTTATTTGTTTAAAACACCATCCCAAAGGCTTATTTACAGTAAAACTAGACAGAATGATGGCCTCTATAGCCTCTTCATATAACAGTTTTAATTAAGAGGCCCAATCCGAATATATCCTATAAATATTCATCAGGATCTCTTTTGGGGCCTTTTCTAATTGCCTTTTTTATACCGGCAATAGGATGGCCATCAATCATTGTTGGTATAGAAAACTTCTATAAATTCAGACATATACGCCTGGTATTTTGGGACAAAGAACACAATGATGGATATTAATAAACGAATTTGATTTTAATCACTTTACCGATAAGTTGATGATTTCGTGTATTTAATGACAAATAAATGACAAGATAAAACAAGTAGAGTTAAATTAAAATAGGAACGGTAATAATGGAGTTTTCGAAATTTATATGTTCGTGACTATCAATTCGTTGTATAATCAAAGGAACAAACGAAAAAATATCGAAAATAATATAATTCAACAATCCAATTATTATTCGATTAAAGTATACAAGAAAATGACGCTTATTACGCAGATTTCGATCAATTCTAATCCGTTTAAATAGAATTAACGTTTACTTCTACGCAATTATCTAAAAATAAGTTAATATTCAACAAAGCGTAATTGTGGATTTTGATGAGGATTCGTTTAGCAACACAAATACAAGATTTTCTTGATACTGCCGTTTCTTTTAAAACAATCACACCCTAGTTAAAACGAGTTTGCTAACGGTAAAATCGAAATCATCTGCTTTTTTCAAGCTATTCCCAATTTGTGATGGTACAGTTACTTCATGATAATCATCGATTGTTAACGGGCAAGAAATTCATTACATTCTCGTATATTTCTGTATTATTCTTGCTACTATACTGCTACTTTTCTAAATCAGGCCCTATTCTAATCAACAAAGTTTTAACTCTATAATAGTCAAGTTTATTCTTATAATGTACATGAAATCTAAATTTTTGGACCCGAAACCGAATGGCAGACTTACTGGAGAAAATGTGGGCATATCTGGAGCTGTATAGGTCAATTTAGGCAACGTTTCGGGCACTTAATTCAAAAAATTTGCTACAATTCGCTAGTTTCACCGATTCTTGGGGAATTTTGTCCAATATTTGAGTAGTGCTACTAGTACTGGTACCAATTATAATTCAATAAAATTTAATTATTGTTTTACTTATTGTTTCGTTCAGTTGAGATTAAATTGAACTAAAGTCCGTTTTTAGAAACATCTGATGTGGCAACAAATTTTAAATTAACCAAGCCATTCGGTTATTAGAGAAAACGTCTATTTTATTAAATTTGCATTTCTCGTTAATGCTATAATATAAACTATTCCTATTCAACTTTGTGGATTGTAGATTGATTTATTTTTTGAAACATGAACGGTAAATAATACGTTTTTTCCTCTTTTCTTTTAAACGAGAGAATCATTAGCTTTATTGCCTTAGTTCAAATGAACTGGAAAAAAAATAGAGAAACGAACCGCTATATTTAGTTAAACGAAGTTTATTTTGGGTAAACTGATTTTTCCGTGATGCTTGGAGTCAGGTTTAATTAATTCCCATGTAAAAAAGAACCGTTTCAACCAGATATCAGAGAGCTACTTTTAAATCAAACAGAAGAGTAAAGAGAGAAAATACACGAAACGAAACGGGAAAAAAATCTTTTAAATGTCAACAAGCAAGGTTGTTTTTTCTTCGATTTAACAAAGACTGTTTGAAATGGGCCCGCAACTACAACAATTACAAATCATCTGATTACGCAATCGATTCGAGTCATCTTATAATTTATAAGATTTAAAGTCAAGTTCAAGTATAGCTCCGGGACAATTAATGGGTTTCTTAACTGGCTACAATTCGGTGGAAATTACGTCCGAATGTGCTCGCCGATTTAACGCAATCGGAATGAATATGTTCAACAATTTCTACGCAATATTCCAAATTTATGATAGTCTGTCAAATATTTTGGCACTGAATATGAGGAATCATAACATATTTGTACAATTTATTATATAAATTCGAAACGATAACTTACCCATCTCCCATACAAATGTCGAATATTTTCCAAATAAAATACAATAAGGGCTATATTATACAATAAAATATCAGTACAATTGTTATCATAGAAAACTAGTCTTTATTTGTGGCGGAAATTTATGTTATAACATTAAAGGAATCGAGTAGACAATTTAAAATATACGGCAAAGGGTGTGCGGGTATTATAAATATTCCATTCCAATTTAATATTCTATGAAACCGATCAGTTATAAAATTGTTGTAAGCTTAACATACATAAATTATTTAATAATTTTTCGATTCATATTTATAGTGCATTGTAGTCATTAGAGCGACTTGTACGTGGTTTAATGTACTATAAAATTAATATTTTCAATCAAATTCAGCTATTTGTATATCGGGTTTTCCATTTAAAAGCCTATAATTTAAGTGGCAACTCACATTATTTGACGAGCACTTTGGAAAATATTCTAAGGCCCTTGGAGTTGATTTTACCAAAATTTGAACCTTGTTGGTCAAAAACTGAAGCATCTTAAATGACTCAGAATTACTCAGAATATCTCAGGATGTTCCTCTCAGAAAATTTTCCATTTTTCCCCACTGCAATCTAGAAAAACGACAAAAATAATGATATTAGTCATTCGAATTATTTGGCATGTGTAACTAGTCAAAAACAAAGTTAAGTATCTTAAATGAGTCAGAATTACTCAGAATATCTCAGGATGTTCCTCAGAAAATTTTTCATTTTCCCCACTGCATTCTAGAAAAAAAGAAAAAAATAATGTTAGTCGTTTTGAGTAATTTGGCATGTGTAACTCATTAAAAAAATGCGACATGATCAGAAAAGAGCTGAGGCTCAAATTTTGGTAAAATGACCTCAAGGACCCTCCTATAAATCTAGAATATTTTTCAAAATAATGGGACTTACCAAATATTTTGTGTACTTTTAAGTGGAAAATCCTGTATATGTTTTATTAATATTTAAAATGCCTAGATTATAACAAAATTTCAAAAACAAATAAATATTGTACAATAACCAATTTGAAAATTATACAAAATGTGTTATTTTAATTATCACAAATATTGAATATTTATAATCACAATATACAGAAGGGCGCTTTGAAACGTGTTATTTATAAAAAATATCAATAAAATCGAAAAAAATCAGAATTTACACAATAATGATGATTTATTTCCACCTAGATAATTTAGGTAAATAAATAGAATAAAACTTAAGTAAATTTTCTGTGAAATATTGAATATAAAAAGATTAAAACTAATCCACTTGAATAATAATTAAACATTACCTGTTCCATTTTTGCGCGATTGATAACACGAATTTTGCATTAAAAATTATGCATCACACTCCACCGGACGAATCTACCGGATGTGCTATATTGCAAACAAATTAGACACTGATTTCTATACCCATATCTGATAAATTATGAATCAAACTATTTTAATATTAATTTGTATGACATTCTATTAAAAGCCAACAACTATGAGGTTTATTGTATACACAACTGACTAACACTCTCAAACAAGATGCTGCTCCAAGGGGATTACCCTTCTTTGTACATCTCTGATAAATCATCATTGGGAATTACTTAGGCCTAATATTGCCGGGATTCCAATCCGGTAAAATTTACAATATAAAAGACAGCTGTCCGTTGAAGATTCAATTCAGTTACAATTCACAAGTAATCGAGATGAATTTCAAAATTTTCTTTATCTGTTTCGTTTGTATCGCCATGTGGTTGGGTCAGACTGAGGCCCGTTGGAAAGGCTGGAAGAAGATTGTAAGTTTTTACTCGATTTTATTATAAATTTAAATAATCATTGGCATTTTTATTAATGACAATTTATATAGGAGCAAGCAGGACGGCGAGTTTTGGATCATTCAAAAGAAGCACTACCTGTCATCCAAGGCTATGCAGCAGTTGCTACAGTGCTAGGCAAAAAATAAAATATTATTTATTTATTTTAATTTATATTAAGATTATTATTTATATGTATGGCGAAATAAATGTCTAGCTTTTGGCTATGTGATTTGATCTAATTTGCATTATAATATTGTTTACAAAATTCGGGCCGCTATTTTTAAACCTGGAGTAATAACGGAGTCAGATTTACACACAAAAATATCAAAAATTTTGACAATTCTTGTTATTATTCCAAATCTGATTTATTCAACCCTCTGATGGAAAACTGATGGAGAAATAGAAAAACGCTAAGGTTAGCTCAGATACGGCACAAGATTCTTTTGGCAGTGTAAATGTTGCTGTGGATAGCCAAAGGTAAATTTAAATCACGCTCTATTTTAAAGTATAGTTTGATTTAAATTTACTATCAAATAAATTCGACTTGAAAACTTCTACTTGAAGGGAAAAATTGTTAAAAATAGTAGAAAACGCTTTAGGAAGGCTTGCTATTGGTAGAAATTTTAACAAATCATAAAAATACCCAAGTTTGATTCCGCAGAATCCGTTTACACGATTTTTCATTATTTTGATCAACATATATCTTTAGTAGCGCTAAAGCAACTCCTTGGGGTTAAATTCTAATTTAATAAATCCACTTTGGGGATCGTTTATTACCTTTGAAAAATAAGAGTTCTGTTCAAATTTACTTTTTCTGTGGAATCCAAGTAGTTTAGTGAAGATTTTAAAAGCAGACGACTTTCTAGCGTCAAAACAACTACAAAATTGTTCAAGTTCTCTATTGAACTTAAATTTAATTAAAATATTGAAAGCTTAAATAAAACTTTTCTGAAACAACTTTATATGCATGAGATGTACTTATATCGTCGCCATCATATAAGATAAATATAAGTAAAAGAAATAATCAATTTCCCTTCATCTACAGCTCTTATAGTGTTATAATAAAAGATGGAAAAATCCACAATATCAAAGTCTGATCAACGTCACAATTTTGATGATCCTCGTACACATCTATAAAAGTTTTATGATGTTCATAAGTTTCAGCATGTGCGCTAAAAAGTGTAGGCAACATCGGAATCATAATAATAAAAATAATAAATAATAAAGGATATAAATTGATTTCAAGGAATACGTATGGAGAATACAATACGCTATTTTTATTCCAAATAAGATCAAAATTTTGTTGCTCTCTATCCGATAATAAATATCATGGCAAAATTGAGGCTCAGCTTCCGGGGATATTTAAACTATGCGTTTTATAACAGCGGCTCTCGAAATGTGGGTCGCGTTATTGGGTTGCAAAACTCAACTGTTCAAAAATATAAAAAATTGAAGCGCTCTCGTTGATGCGTCCAACTGGAGCTCAGTATATCGTTTAAAAGTTTGAGGGGCGCTGTTTTATCAGTTGACTCATCATTAATATTGAGAGTTCAAGATGATTTGTTGGATTCTACGCATTTTGTTGTCTTGGACGATTTTCCAGGCAATAGGTGCATTAATTTACGACCCATTTAAAATGATTCTATTAGGATCTTTATGCTTTATATTTATGAGTCAATGAATTTGTACAAGTACTTTAAGCTTAATTTAACTTGTTTCTGTTGTTATTGCTTCGGAGAGTGTGTAGAACAAATAATAAAAATTGATTTTTGTAATTTACAACTCACGTATTGAAAAATCGAATGTTTGAATCGAAGCGCCTGAACAATTGTAAAGTTTCAGTTAAATTAACAGTAATTGCTCAAACAGGAGATTGGAAACATCAAAGCAACAACAATTCCGCTCTATGTAGTTCTATTTTAGTTTATATAAAATAACATATAAAACAACAGTTTTATATTTGAATAAGTTGTAGAAGTTGGGAAAGTTGGTAAACTTGATAAAATCTACATTTTGTATGCCAATGCTGCAAGTATCTTCTATTTAATTAATACAAGAAAATTCCAAGATGATATCCATATAGAACCGTACATATACAAGGCCCAAGAACATTGTGAACAACTT
Organism: Mylabris phalerata; assembly: GCA_020740385.1. Classification (NCBI taxonomy): domain Eukaryota; kingdom Metazoa; phylum Arthropoda; class Insecta; order Coleoptera; family Meloidae; genus Mylabris; species Mylabris phalerata. The sequence continues at coordinate 2,268,326 of JAJEOX010000222.1, forward strand.
AATTAAACACATATTTCGTTAAATATTCAATAAGTGTTCGCCGACTTTACTGCCTGATTCAACCAACAACAGCTACAACAAATGCCAGTTTTCTTTTTCCGGTTCACTTTAAACAAATTACTTTGCAAAGATAATTTTCTACTTTTATCCCATTATTTTTTTATATTAATAAGAAACTCGGTTCAGTTCTTTATTATATTAAAACTAAACAAAATGAGAGAGTGTTGTTACAAAGAAATAAAGAACTCAACTTGTATTTTTATTTAAAAAGTATCTAACGTTCAAGTATTAAATAGTAAACGTTTCAAGTTTCATTCTGTTAAAAGTGAAGTTTTCAACTTGAAAGTTGTTTTATATGCGGCTAATTTGTGCCCTTCTAAAAATATTAAACATAAACTACACAAAAATAAAAATGATGGAACGCAACTTGGGCGAATTGGGTGATTTAAAAGTTTTCAAATAAAATAAACCGCAGGAAAAAAAACAATAACAACAAGAAAATACTATTCCCTGAAGCGTATTTACTTTGAAAATAGAAAAGTCCGGGTATTGTGAATATTTCACCACGTTGAAATTGCGACATTAGCTCAACGTAAACCTACCAGTATTTGCCCAAAGCCGAGTTTTTGCAGCTTAAAACACAGAAACAGGGCTGAAGCAATCGGAAATGATTAGATATGGAGTATTTTCATGATTTTTACTACCAGATGGATCATTTAAAGATAAATCCTATTAATTGGTGAGCACTCCAATGCGGTGTTCTTGGAGATTATTTGAGCAAAAACTGGACGACCTTATAATTTTCACCATGAAATAAAACTAATCGTCTTATGTGTGTAGTTGGTTGGTGAAAATTGCGACATTGTGCAAGAGTGTTCTTTTGGTTGCCTATTCGATGAACTACGAGGTCCAGTTTTTGTAAAATCTTCTCTAGCGACTCCCCTCGAATCATTCTTCAACTAATAAGACTTGTCTTCAAGCTGTACCCCATGCCACTCGGGGCACGGCTCTATATAGATATTTTGGAGCTACTTTTGAGGAAATAATCATCTTTTTTAGTGTGTTGATTTTTAAAACTGTATCTCACTTCTCCGAAGCAACTATTCCACTGTACTGTGTTGGATTTACCAACAATACAATTTCCTCTGGCAAATACCGGAATCAAACTTCCTAATTCCATAGTATCCTGCAGTGCAAACAGAATACTAAATAATTGCCGCAGGATAGATAACGGAGATTCTTTATTATTGCAAAACCAACGGTTAGTTGGTTTTTAATTTTTTTTTAGTAAATTGTAAAAAAATATCCTCGTTAATTGTAATTTTGTGATGATTTTGTTTTTCAGTGGTCGTAACACAGGACATTGAAGCTGTTGAAGGGAAAAGCGTCAGTTTACCTTGTGATGTTACACCACCCGGACATGATAAGGTTTATATGGTATTTTGGTTTCAACAAGGCTCCGGTTACCCTATATACAGGTAAACAATAGACTATTTGTTGAAATTTTTCATAAAGTACAAACGAATATTTTGAAATTTACAAGGTTTCAACACAGTAATTTTGAAATATAAGCTCTACAATAAATTGAATATTTCTAATTGTTTACATTGGAATTGTCAATAATCGAAATGAAAGCTTCATAATTATAGTTGTGAACGGGAAAATCTATTAATTTTTTAGTCGATTTTCTATTAGGCTCTCTATTATTGTTATTATTACTTTACTTTCTTATTTTATATCGAATTATGTCTAATCAGTAGTTGTTATCATTTTATTTAAATCAAGCACATTTCTCATAACGATACTGTATATAGTTTGTACGAAAAGGGCGACACGCACACATCGTAAACTTGATATAAATGTTCCAATCTCAGGGTAGATACGTATTAGTGATATTAACGAAGATTAGTATGTAAATGTATATTACGAATTCGGTACAGGATTTCAGCATTTATATAATGGAATTTCCACTTGTCACCAGTTTGTAATTAAGGGACTTTTTCCTTTAACATCTTAACTAAATAATGACAAAACGTATAATAATAGAATCTTTACTAATATTAATAAAGCGAATTGAAAGTTGCATAACTATAATAAGTTAAAAGTCCTACTAACTAGTACCGTGGCAAAATTGAAGTACGGAAATCGAGAGAAAGCTTTTTTGGAAAGATTCAGTTATTTTCGATAATTGCGCCCCTTGAAAGACTAAGCAATTTTTTAGAAGACCCCGTAAAAATACTAAAGAAGAGCAAACATTTTATGCGGAAAACCCAGAGTTCTGACACGAAAACAATCTAAAGCGGAAGTTTAAACAAAAGCAAAATAGAAGCAATTTAAGGAGGATGAATTTTCGCGATTATAAGTAACTCTTTTTTCACATTAGATGAAACTCAGCAAGCTCAAAACTATTACAAATTAAAGAAACAAGACACAATGAAGCTATCTAGCTAATTATTGATTCAGGCATTTTCTCTGTTAGGAAGAGTATAAGATTCGAGCCAAACTGTTTTTGTAAAGATTCAGTAATTTTCGATAATTGCGCCCCTTGAAAGACTAAGCAATTTTTTAGAAGACCCCGTAAAATACTAAAGAAGAGCAAAAATTTTATGCGGAAAACCCAGAGTTCTGACACGAAAATAATCCAAAGCAGAAGGTTAAACAAAAGCAAAATAGAAGCAATTTAAGGAGGATAAATTTCCGTGATCTTAACCCTTTTTCCATATTAGATGAAACTTAAACAAGCTCAGAACTATTGCAAATAAAAGAAACAAGACATAAAGAAGCTAGCTAGCTAATTATTGATTCAAGCACTTTCTCTGTTAAGAAGACTATAAGATTCAAGCGAATTTTTTTTTTGGAAAGATTCAGTAATCTTCGATAATTACGCCTCTTGAAAGACTGTAATATCAGCAAAGATTTCGAAATAAAGCAACTTTTTGGGAGACCCTACAAAAATATTAGAAAAGAGCAAAACTTTTATGCGAAAAACCCAGATTTTTCCACGAAAATAATCTAAAACAAAAGCAAAATAGAAGCAATTTAAGGAGGATAAATTTCCGTGATCTTAACCCTTTTTCCATATTAGATGAAACTTAAACAAGCTCAGAACTATTGCAAATAAAAGAAACAAGACATAAAGAAGCTAGCTAGCTAATTATTGATTCAAGCACTTTCTCTGTTAAGAAGACTATAAGATTCAAGCGAAATTTTTTTTTGGAAAGATTCAGTAATCTTCGATAATTACGCCTCTTGAAAGACTGTAATATCAGCAAAGATTTCGAAATAAAGCAACTTTTTGGGAGACCTTGCAAAATATTAGAAAAGAGCAAAAATTTTATGCGGAAAACCCAGATTTTGCCACGAAAATAATCCCAAGCAGAAGGTTAAACAAAAGCAAAATAAAAGCAATTTAAGGAGGATGAATTTTCGTGATTTTAACTCTTTTTCCATATTAGATAAAACTTAAACAAGTTCAGAACTATTACAAATTTTCTTTGTTAAGAAGAGTATAATTCGAGCCAAACTTTTGTTGGAAAGATTCAGTAATCTTCGATAATTACGCCTCTTGAGAGACTGTAATATCAGCAAAAATTTCGAAATAAAGCAACTTTTTTGGAGATCTTGCAAAATATTAGAGAAGAGTAAACATTTTATGCGGAAAACCCAGATTTTGCCACGAAATCAATCCAAAACAGAAATTTAAACAAAAGCAAAATAGAAGCAATTTAAGGAGGATGAATTTTCGCGTTTTTGACCCTTTTTTCACATTAGATGAAACTCAAACTCAGAACTATTACAAATAAAAGAAACAAGACATAAAGAAGCTATCTAGCTAATTATTGATTCAAGTATTTTCTCTGTTAAGAAGACTATAAGATTCAAGCGAAATCTTTTTTGGAAAGATTCAGTAATCTTCGATAATTACTCCTCTTGAAAGACTGTAATATCAGCAAAGATTTCGAAATAAAGCAACTTTTTGGGAGACCCTACAAAAATATTAGAAAATAGCAAAACTTTTATGCGAAAAACCCAGATTTTTTCCACGAAAATAATCTAAAACAAGAGCAAAATAGAAGCAATTTAAGGAGGATGAATTTTCGTGATTTTAACAATTTTTTCACATTAGATGGAACTCAAACAAGCTCAGAACTGTTACTAATAAAAGAAACAAGAAATAATGAAGCTATCTAGCTAATTATGGATTTAGAAGGCATTTTCTTTGTTAAGAAGTGTGAGTCTGATAAACTGAATGATTCAAAGGAAAAGCTCAAATAAAGTAATGACAAAATCCAAAAGATTTAAAGTAGGAGCAAACTAGGTGACATGATGCTGTAATGAAGACTAAACTCTACCGATAGAGCTTGTTTTCCAAAATTTTCCAAAAATTAACAGAGCTTTGTTGATCTAAACTCCATATACACCAAATTTTGAGAAAATTTGATCTTTTTAGGAAAAGATAAAAACGTGAAAATACGCTTTTGTATCATTTTTTATTTCGAAAAGATTGCTTAAAATGTTTTTATCACACTGAATTTAGACTCGTTTAGCTCCTGTATATTTTTGGCTTAGAATTTACACTTTTTGTAAGATAAATTTAAGCGTAATTATGTGATATAAGCTTAGAATCAGCTGCGGAAATCGATATAAACCAAATTATTTGCTTTTAGAATCTTGATCTAAAAATTCGCCATACTACTCATTTTATAGCAATATCTAAGAGAATAAATATGAATAAAATATCGTTGAGCATCTAATTTTAGCCAAACACTAGAATTCAACCTTAAAATGGAATTTATGACAATTTTTTGCCGCACACCCGTATTTTAAGAAAGGTTGTCTTACTAATTTAACAATTAGAAGCTAAATTGACATTTGGAAATGTTCCTCTCATTCAGCGTTGGATATTAACAAGAAAATCGAGACGTTTATAATAGCAATTTTTGTAATTTATTATGTACGAATAATTAAGAATTCATTAGAACTACCAAAACGGTATCGCTTTTGGAATCACAATCTGAACTTTTACTTCAAAACTCGCTCATCTAATTAACCACCCTCTAATGTTTACTCAACGAATAGGCTATAAATTGGACAAAATTACAATTGATCTTATGTGAGTCTATAAAAATATTTGAAATGGTTGGATTGTACGTTTCTATTGTTGGTCATATAAATTTATTTGTCCAGCATGAAAATAGGGTTGTTTTCTTTTATTTCCCAATTAAACCTTACCGAATGACATTATAATAATGTTGACTTGTTTACATTTTGTACACACGACTCTTGTCATTATTTTATGAAAGTATGTAGATGAGGAAAAATGCCAACAAAAATACAAACAACTGGTTATAGCCACTTAAAATGTAAGTTAACACGTTTTATAAATTTTGATGATAATGTTGTTAAAATGAACGTTAATATTCACGTGCACATGCGACACAAATGCAGTTCTTCCTATATTTTTTACTATTATTATAAATGCTCAAAACTAGAGACGTTTACATAATTCTCCGTTAATAGAGTAAATCTCTAATAGGAAGATTATAATACAATAGTTGGATTAGAGAGCAAAATAAAGCAATTGGAACTTGTAATAGAATAAGAAATATGTTGTCAGAAATATTTATTTATAATCCAACAATTTTTGTTGAATTTGCAGCTGAATCTCCACTTCTTTTTCGTTCCTTATGGTGATTTCCATTAATTTCAAAATTCTGCACATTCCGTTTCTCGATATGTCCGTACTTATATCGTATCTATGTCGGTATTTCATTGTACATACAATACAGAAACATACATACAGAGGAAATAATTCCATTGTCTGTTAAAGAATGTAACATTGTAGATCTGAATGTGTATCGTTTGCAGTTTACGTCCTTCTCGCATGCTAACATAATAACAAAAGCGATTAAATCTATGCAAAATCAAATAATTGTTGAAATTTCTGGTAATTATCCACGTTGTAAAAGTCGTTTAATTATTTCCAACACGTTTAAAATTGATTGGTATTCGAGTCTGTTTTTTTCAATAAAAACACCTTAGCGGTCATATATAGAAAAGCACGCATAAAGAAGAACAGCTTGATTCGTTTTGTATACAGTATATTTAGACTTTGTGTTGGCGTTTGGCTATTATAGAAACGTTTTGAAGCGAAACTACGACAAGCATTTGCTTTTATTTAAGATAGAAATAAAATTTTTAAATTGGCAAAAACACCAGCCACATATGTAACTACAATATAAAAAAAGGACGGTGGCTATAAAAGAGCTCTCTAGAAGAAATGAGTTTAATTTAATTCAATTTTATTATAGTTGGAAATCATTAGTTGAAAGCAATCCAACTAATGGTTACAATTTTATGCGGATTTTGGTGAAGAACTCAATGAAATCAATTTGATTATTACGAGGGCAGTTTGAAAAGTTCGCGGCCTAAGATTCTAGCAACGAACAACTTTGAGCACAGTGCTGGGATTAATTTTTATCGGCTTAGAAGACGATAAGAAATACTGAGTGTCCGAAACATGCAAACTATATCCTAGCCGAAGAATTATGTTCGAAAAGGCTTTCCGCAAGATACCTGGGTGCTTGACGCTTTTATTGACAGACGATCAAAAACTCAACCGATACAAATGTCGCAAGACAACACTCCAAAGGGTAGAAGCATGCCAGTTCTCTTCGCCCAAAAGAAAATCATTTTTGACCCACCCTTTACTAGTACTAGTATTAGTACTAGTACTAGTAGTAGTGCTAGTGCTAGTAGTAGTGCTAGTACTAGTAGTAGTGCGATACCGAATTTTGTTGCGTATTCTCCCGTATGGCACCACCAAACTTTCATTTCCTAAAGCGAAAAAGATCCTGAGCGCTCGATGATTTTCCCCAACTAGTAATTTTGCGAGTTACAGGAAACAAACTCCTTGGAGCACTGCTGTTAGTCTTGCTTTCAGACTAGAAATTTGCCCTCGTTTAATTGATTTTCAACAATTTTTATAGGAGGATCGATTGTGTTTAAAATTGATTAGGAAACAGAAACAAATGCAACAACAAGTTGGTTAATTTGTCGTAAATTCTTTCTAAATAACCGTTATAATTCATTAGATTCGGAAAATGTACGCTCACATATCATGAAAAACTCGGGCATTAAACTATAATTATTTCTGTTATAAATAATCTTAATTACATTTTAACGATATATCAACATTGTTATGTAATAGTATACCTATAATATATAATGATATAAGTGTGTTGTTAAATAAAGTGGATTGTCTGGAATTAAAAGCACGCTATTGCATTTAAGTCTGATATTATAGCGAAATTTTGAAACAAAACAAAAAATATGTTCAATAACAACGGAAATCTCTCAGTTTTGATAACTTTTCATCCCTTGGGGATTCGAATTTATTCATTTTATGTCCAGCTTGAACTCTATGAAATCAGAAAGTTCAAAAATTTCGAAAAATTATCATAACTTAGCATCTCTGGAGCTTGATGCATATCAGATTTGATAAAAAAATTGATTTTCGCTCTATTTTACCATTTATCTCAAAAACGGCAATATAAATTTCACTTAAACTCCTCTAACACACATTTAATTTCCTTATTATTATTTTTGAGTTTGAATTTACAGTTTTGCTAAAAACGTATAAAAATGATGAAATACTCAGCAACTTACAGATATTTCTATATCAAAGGGGACGATTAAACAAAGGAAAAAATCCAAAATCTTCTGTTTCATCTATAAATGTTCATTTTTGGTTTGCCAGTTGTAAGGTTAAATACAGAATTATGAGTCATAGACAGGAACCAACCCACTTTTGAAAGAAGGTTGGTAAACTTATATAACCAAACTTTACAACTGTTTTATATCAGATTTCTAACCTCAAATTAGTGGATTGTTGTGCAGTTTTGGATTATTTTGAATTTATAAATTATTTTATTGAATATCATTAAAAGTTGAACGTTGCTTTGAGTGAGAAACAAAGGAAATTGGGGCGGAATAGAAATTACCAGACTTCAATGCTGAAAGTTTGCCGATGCGTTTTTTCTCTTGTTGTTGTTGTTGTTGTTGTTGCTGTTATTGTTGAATGCGATAAAATGTTCGCTATACAAAAGCGCTTACTGATTACGGCATGTAATAAATATTTGTGTTGGAATAATTAATTGAATTTTAGCCAAGACGAAAGAATATTAATTAATGTCGACGAACAATATTTTCTGTTTGAACAAAACGGAAGAGAATGAGAATTCTCAGTTCTCAGCTGGCCACAAAACAGTTTTAATGAAACCAAAATCATTGTTTCCATTATTATTTGATAAAGAGAGAAAAAAGACGGAAAACAATATTGTGTAGAATTAAACAAATAAAATTCTATCCGTTTTATAATTTTTTTTTGTTTTATAGTAAAACAATGTAACGTGAGTGGTTTTTTCAATATTTTTCAGATCAATCTGTCAAAATATTTATAACGTTCCGAATTTAGCGTCGTTGAAATTTTTACAACAAACAACGCAAACGAATTAAACCCCGTTTTTTGCTTCTTGTTCACCGTACGTATTTGTGTATATGTCCAAAATGGAATAATATAACGTGGTGCAACAAGGAGGGAATTCGTGTAACATGCCGATCGGAAAAGAAACATCCTAACTTGAAAAGAACCATTTCTAATATGTGCGTTTTTTCCTCCCCAGTGAAATTCAATTTTAAAAATAGAGAGAGGGTTAGAACGTGCTGCACAACCGACACAGAAATAAAATCCAATGTTAGCCCAGCTGGTTTTTCTCACGGACCATGCTAATGTTTTCGCAGCCCCTTTAGCGATATTTTAAGCTTTACCGGGCAATATTAAAAGTTTGTTCAACATTTGTATGCCACTTAAAGTGGTTTATAACACCTGATTTCGAACAAATTTATTGGTTTGTCAATGTCTACTATTTCTTTAAATTTTTTTTAAATTGGAAAAAACCGAGGGATGGATACAGTAAAATTTTATTTGATGCTGTAATCTTTAAAATTTATGATCAAGTATAAATTTTGGATGTTTTCTATGCATTTAGATATCGAAGTTAATCAAATTTAAATTTAATACTTAATAAAATCCAAGAAACATCCATAGTGGTCGTTTCATGTACCCAAATTTACATCGTGATGTAGTCGACGGCTCAATTTTAAGCCACATGTGAACTTGTCGTAAAAATTTAAATTCACAACTTTATCATTCTTGAAATTCGACAACACGAATGGAAAATTTGAATTCTTTCAAAACTATAAAACCGTAAACGATAAGCACCTCATTATATTCAACAAGGCAATTCTTCTCGGCAATACCGAGTGGTCCATTCAGAAGTTTCCGTACAGATTAAAGTTAGATCCTGAAGATTTGTAGAGAAGTCGCCGTATTTTAGCAAAAGTTGGAGCCGGTAGCTTATCGGAAAGTCGGCTGGAAGAGACTTTTTGGATGATCGAAAAAATCGTTCTCAGACCGATCTACTGATGAGTTAGAGTGTCCGTTTTTCGCTACAAATCCCCAAAAACGAACCTCCCGATATTTGAGAGAGTATAGAATTTTTATACCAAACACGGATTCTTTATAGTAAATTCAAGCGTTGTTTAATAAGACAAGAAAACAGGGATGAAGATTAGCACTTGAAATTGTGGCATTATTACAAAATAGACTTTAGTAAAGTATACAGAATAGCATATAGATGGTATACACGTAAAACACCTGTGAAACTAACGAAACTCATTACATGGGACTTTATGGGACAGTTATTTGTGTACATATTACCTAATAGTTATTTCAAAGGCGTTAAAGAATGGCCCTATTCACTGTTTTATAGACGATGCTACAGCTACAACAACGACCAGTTTTCAGTAGAGATCAGACTGAAATTACTCGGACAACAATCACTATTTTTATCACGTATAGAGAAACCTTTCATAAAACATGCGAACTTAAACTTAAAAAGTAAAATAAATACAGCGATCGATTCTTATAGAGCGCAATTTTTTAATTAAACAAACAGCTAGAGGCGAGATTTTCAAGCATACTCCTCCCACATTTCCTCAACAAAGTATTAATATTTTAATGAATCATTTCATGTATTTCTAATTAATGATTTGATAAAGAATGGTTGGGCTAATAAAGTGGAAGCAACTTAAATGCTAACCGTCTGATACAGTTTAGCTAAACTTATTGGCAATTTGATATATGAAAGTAACCTTTAAAGGTCGGTGGTGCGTCCGATCCGTGAATTTTTCCGTTAGAAGGTCGAGCTTATCCAATTTTTACAATACAATAAATTATACGAAATCACGCCATTATCGTCCGCCAAGGAATGATTTATCATATTCAACATGTCATAGTTGTAGAGAATTATTTGCCGATAATATTATCTTGTTGAGCAAAAATTTGAAATATTTTAAATAATTTAATTTTAACCATTAAATGAATATTTAATTTATCGCGTTATAATAAATTTTAAAGATAATCGTAGAGCATTTTGCAAAGTTGAAACGTAATTCGTATCGATGCGAAAAATCAATCACGTTACATGATTTACGGAAAACCCAAGGGACACGATACCCTCTTCTACATGCCATATATTATGACTTACATTATATCAAGTAGTTAATGTAGCACGTAATAGAGCCAAGTCGTGTTGATGTTTTAAAATTGAAACAGAATCGTTTATAAATAAATAAAGACAATAATTGAAGTTAATTCTAAATGCTGGTAGTTGAAAATATGCTTAGCGTTGGCGGTTTATGGTTTGCGCAAGTAAAAAAGAATTTTATATGGAGATTTATAAGTAGTAAAAAGATTAAATTTCTCCATACATCATAAATTTATAATCTTCATGTCGTTTTAGAATCAGTATCGAAGTTGAGTAAATTATTCGTTGGTGAATTTTATTATCGCTGCCATGCTTAGTTGCACTTTGAATATTGCAAAAGCTGCATGCATCGGAATCAAAGTGATTTCAACATAGGAAACTACCCTATCTCTTTATAACTGTAATAAATATAAATCACAACGAAGATAAAAGAACTCCACATACTATTCCATTCGCAAAACTTTGTTACTTTTGAATTCGCACACAAACACATATGAAACCGAAAGATGCAAGATATTTCAAAACTTTCACATTACAAAGTGTTGACGCCAACGTCGCGTTGCCTTTCTATCTTTGTTCTATTCCTTCTATTTACTTTTCCGTATGTTATCCTGATTTGTTTGTAAATGCTAAAGTTTGCATACAAAACTACAATTTAGAAATTTTATTCAGCCATCAGATAATTCGAGTAAAATCGATTTTTTCGTTAAATATTCACGCTACCTATTTCAATTCCAAATCCAAAAATGGGTATTTCAGAACGTCCCCCGATTCTAATTTTAAAGATTCGTACTTTGATCCTACTCAATTTTCCAATCGATTATATCAACGCATATTATAAAAGGATGACGTTCGGAATTAAGTCGTCAACGAAACTGTAATTAACGATTCAAAACAAGATCATCTACGATTTGAAGACGCAAATGTGTAGCGAATGAGCTAGTCGTGGGATTTACCGGCTTTAGGGTGGGTTTAAATTTTGTAAAAGGATTAAGCGTGCCCATTTATAAATGAGGCCGTTGGAATTTTGTAAAGGTGTGGATAAGTTCTAAAACGAGTCTGATGTAGACAAATACAATAAACAACAAACTTATGATGTATTATTAAACTTACTAGTTTCCTGCTTGTTTCCATACTCATCCTTCCTTTTTACTGATGCCTATTCATGTTAAATTGAGTTAGTGTCCGCGACCATTGTTCCAACACCCTACTTGAACCTGCTTCAACCGAAGGATTACACCATAATACATAGATTACAATTCCTGTGAACGTACAACTATTACATAATAACTTACAATACGAAAAAAAGGACAATTCTAGTCGAAATAGTCATGGAGGATTCGCTTCAAGAGTATAGTTTCACACGTTTTATAGAGTGGGTTGTTTTTAGAAACTAGTAAGCTGTAAATATACATTTACCGACTACTACCACAAGTAAACCGCTTTAAATATGTATGCGCTTTACTGTAGATTTGTTTGGTTGCGTGTGTATAAAAACTGGTTCGTTTTTATTTTATTTCCAAGGATGTTTTTACAGGCCGCATCGAATCGGCTTTTTTCTCTCGATTCTCAAGCATTACCGTTACTAGTGGTGTTTTTGAGAATAAATTGAAATCTTGTTATATCAACATTGGAAAAGAAGCGAGCTTAACATAGACGTCTATACAAAAATTCAATTTTCTATTGAATGAATAGAATTAACGTAAATTAATTTCTATAGGATTATCGTGGAACTAGAACATCTAAAAATATTCGGCTTAGAAATTATCAAATATTGATATCATTCAACTAGTGTGTATTTCAAATTAAAGTTAGAGTCTCTTTCATTTTGCAAATTATTCATGTAGTTTCTATGGGAGTTTCAAGATGTACGCTAACAAGCAAACTTATACGAAGCTTTATCCTAATTTACTGCATATAGTTGATTTTACTGATTAATGTATTGTTCTAAGACTATAAGGAGCTCGCGATAGTTAACACTTGTCTATTGGTATTCAGTTTTCAGGCTGACGAAAAGTATACGAAGCGTAATTGAATTGCCTTGTAGAAAAAACGGATCCTCAGTTATGATTGTGAGTCATTGACGAAGATTTGGAAATTGCCGGCAGGTGCTCAAATGTTGGTAAAACTTATAGCCCTAATGTTTCCGGGATCCCCTGTTTTTTACATTTTTATTCCAGCCCCCTGGTCTCGTCAAAAGCAAATATCTAAAATTTAGCCGACAGTCGGAATGTGTTAATTAATAAACTAGGAATTCTTTGCTTACAATAAAGTGTCGGTGTTGCTTGGATCTTTCGCCGACATCCTGTCATTAAGCAAATGACTCTTTGATACAGTATTGTGTAGTCATAGAGAGTCAACGAACAGAGGCTTGGTTGCAAATTACACCTTTTAATTAGATTCGGACAGCATCAGTTGTAATTCATTACAATAGAACTAGCTTTACAACCAGTTCTCTATACATAATTCGTTCGAAATCAATTTCAAAGAAAGAGTTGAAATGATTATTGCTTTGTATCGGTTTGATTATTTGACTGGATATCTGTAATGTTTCATGGTTGGATCGGTTTACCGGATATACTGGGGCACAACGATTGACAGTTGTTAACGAATCTCAGTTTAATTGCCGACAAATTCGTCGTTTAGTTAGTTGAGCAATGCTGGCTGTCATTTCCGACGTGATACATTATTATGAAGGTGACGGCGTCGTCAGTTATATTCGATTACACGAAACTGTAGCTAGTAACGAGAATGTACCGTACCTAGTGTATATACAGCTGAAATAGGTATTATTATGATGATTCCCATATGTAATTGGAAATTCCCATATAGACGACGTGTTTAGTTAATTAGTCGCATTTAGATGTACCAGAATCATTACAGAGAATAGTGTTAATGCGTCATTCGGTTAATGCATAAACTCCAAGTTTATTACTGTTGTAAATGGATTACTATTTGATTTGAATCAATAATTCAAATGATCGATCTATATACGCCTTAAATGGGGGATTTTTCAAATCCACATAATCCATTATAAAAAAAATACAACATTCCCTTTAAATAACTACCCAATTATATGTATATATAGTGTAATATTTTTAACACTCCCCGAACTACGCCCCTAGTTATAATAAAGACATTAACGGGCTCTCTGAAATTATTTTTATAGCCATCGAAAAATCTACCACAGCAGAGGAATTTTTACTGCATTCTAAGACCTTTATTTATTGTTAAGCTCTTTATGTGAAGAGTAAAGCCGAAAAAATTGATCAATTTTTACAAGTTTTAGCGAAACTTTGTACTTTCAAGACCGATAAGGCAGATGGGTATGTTTCCTGAAACTCAATAACGAATCGGAACTAGCAGTTTGATCTTTGTTTAACAAAGCGTTATCTAGCAGAGTTCGTTTGGAAATTTATTGTCTATAAACAGTATAATTGAAGCAGTTGTGGTAGATTTTATCAGTCGAAGGAATGCCAACATGGTCTATGATAATGGTAGTGATTTTGATATTCCACAACTATAGATAACAACTAATAGACGCTTTCTTGTTATCGCTGCCAAGACTATCAGAGTATGCATGGAAAATGTACGGCAATGTTTCTTCAATACTAATTCTAATGTAATAATCCATACTATGAGAAAATTAATCTATACTCAATTCTACAAGAGGCAAATATTTTCTGGTGACTTGTTTTAGAATCGAAATAGAATTTGGCTAAATTTTCAAAAACTAGAAATTTCGTCAAAAATTTAAACATTTTAGTAAGAAATTGTTTGGTTTTTACAATAGTCTAGCATTTTAGACGGCCAGCCAAAATTTTTAAAAATAGCACTCTTATTGGTCATACAATTCCAATATATTGATATTTTGCTCCATTTTTAGGTAGTTGAATTCAAAATTTAAAAAAAATTGAATTGAATTCTTAAAAATTACGGTTAGTTCGAAATTTCAAGATTTTAATGCGAAATTTTGCTTAGTTCTCAGAAATACCGTAGCACTCTAAATTGTCATAATCAAAATTTGGAAAAAGTAGCACTCTAGGTTTTTACCAAAACAATTTTGAGTGTTTTATTTGGTTCTAATAAAAATTTTAAAACAATTTGAAACCTTTAATGTAAAATTCCAAAATTTGCACGATAAACTGCTGTTGCTTAAGCTCAGGGCCGTAGCTACGGGGGCTGAGCCCCCCCTGTAACAGTTTCCTGCCACCCCAACATCTTAAGGGCCCGGGGTACATCTCAAGATTTCTACCGGCGAAAATGTGAATTTTTAACTCGTCCTTGGGACTACGACAACCGGAGATAGATTTTTGAAAAGATCATTTCTTATAGCCCGGAACGGTTTTTCTCGTTTTTCAAAATGCTGATATAAATTTGAATTACAGACGAAAATCTAACATGTTTTTTGTACAATTTTTTTACTATTTCTATATTTTCACCCAAAACATTAAAATAGATCTTCTCTTCCTCATACAATTATTATATATGTATTGTGAAATCTATCTTTTAAAAAATACGCCCCCCAATCACAAAAATTGAGCCCCACCTGAAATAATTTCCTAACTACAGCCCTGCTTGAGCTCTAATCGACAAAAATTTGAATTTCTATGCAAAAACTGGAATTTTGGCCGAAAAACTAAATTGGAATATTATTTTTCATCAATTCAACGTACCAAATTTGGCAAAAACTCGCATTTTTGCTTTATAGATAGTACTAAAGTTTCACAATTTTAGCTTTAAATTCAAGTTAAAAGAACAATGTTTGATTAAAAAATCTCAAAAATTCTAGTAAAATTTACAAAATTTCTCTATTATGGATGGAACGTCTAAGAAAATAGCATAAAATTTGAAAATCTAACTCTAGAAACAAGCTAAAAAAATTTTGATATAGCCAAATTTGTAAATTAAACCATTTTGCTGAGCTCAATTGCTGAACAGTCTTTTTTTCGAAAATTTTACTATCGAATGACTCGTGATTTGGCATCCCCTTTAAAGTGCCCCTTGAGTTGCTTGAGCTTAAAACTTTCAAATTTCCATGTTTGTGCCTTCAAATTTGTAACCTTAGAACATCAAATTACGATCCTATATAAAATGAGAGAAAGCCAGATTTTATAGATATAACTCCTAATACCGACCTTTTTTAGTGTTACTAACGTAATGATTTTTTTTAATTAGTTTATTTGCTATTTTAAATTTTATAATAGCAAATCAGTAGGATAGCATTGAGCTAATTAATCAAATCAATTTTGTATAATGCCAGCCAAAATATAATTAGTAATTACATAAATATTGAAGAAAACTCATAGATATTGCAACATTATTGATCCCGAATTTGTCAATAACACACAATAACGATTTAAATAAGTAATCTCCAACGATTTATTATAAATGAAATGTAATAATAGAGAAACAGGTCATCTATTCAAGTCTACAGATTAAACACTAATTGTAAATGTTGGCCGACCTGACACATCTCTTCTCTGCCCTCTGTCAGGAGCAACAGTCCTCTATGAATCCCTAATGAATCCTCGGCCGCCTTACAGCCAACTCGCGGGGATTTACATACAAATAAGATGACATCAATGACATTGCTAAAGTTGTTATCCAAATATACCCAAATAGCAGAGACGGACTTAGTCTGCAATCCGGTAGATCATTCAATCAAAGGCCCAATTTGTTTTTCTGTTTCGTTAATAAAAAGTCAACCATAATTGAGCCCAACTTGGACTAATTGGATCAACCCCTAAAGTGTTAGCTCTTGTATTTCAAACGTTAATTCCATAAATTCGAGCCAAGTTCAAAAGTTGATGCCTTTGTGTCAGTTGAAGAAACGGTTAGCTTTACAATGATGGATGGGGTTTTGGAGGAGCAAACACTGATAAAAATCATTTAGAAACTGACCGAGTTTCAATGGAATTAAGGCATATTTCAATTAATCCCTAACGCTATTCAGTGCAACTGTAACAAATATAGCAACAAACTACCTTTTGTTGTTGTTATTATTGTCGTTGTTGTTGAATATGTTTACATGAATAACTTGATGTACATTCAGTTTAAATGACCGTGTGAACGGATGACTATTGTTGTAACAAATCCAAATGTACTCTTAAGCTTGACAAAACTTTGTATAATAGATTTAGTGATGGTACTTTTTGCCATTATGGAAATATCTCTAGATACATAAAACAACATATACTATTGTTCAACCGACAATAGATAGAAAATAAGAAAATTGCCGTTGTTATCTTGGCTGTTTATAGAAATCGATAACAGGTTCGGTCCATCGTGTCATCATTTGAATTTCAATTGCTCTCTAAACGGCAAATTTGTATATAACATAAAAGTGAATTACAATAGAATACTTCAGTCTTGTTATAATTAAACTATTAATAATGAATTTGTTTAACAAGCCATAATTATACTAATTGTTCACGTTTTCTACAGTTTAAGCGAAATAATTCCCACTAAATCCGCTGATTACTATCTTTGCTTAATCTTTACAGAACTTTATGATTCTCAAAGTAGCAACAATTGGAAATGCGAGTTTTATTTTGTAGTTTAGAAAACTTGGAGTGTCGTCGATGTTATGCAGAAATAATTGGATAACTTTCAATAAATGACGGTAAACGTCCTGTTAGAAATCAAGTTGTTTAACGACTACTTGAATTTAGCCAATAAATTAGTTTCCGTTCCATAAGACGCTCATTTATTGATATTTACAGTTGGATTTAATCACAAATCTTTCTTTTAAGAAAAAAATTGGATTGGATTATAAAAACGCAACTTGTTACTGAAGTCTTTAATAAAAATATTTTCATGAGAATTTTCTATAATAAGGGATTATAAAAATCTGTAGAGTTCTTAACAAGCTTCGGAAAATTCATATTAAAATATATTGAAAGGTAGGTGGGTTATAAAAGTTCGATTCGTTCATCTGTAAGCTTCCACTTAAATTATTTTAATCCCCGACAAAAGTAGGTAAAAATATTTATTCAACTAATCATTTCGGAGTAGTTATTTTAGGGAATCGTTATTTTTAATGAAGCCTTTACCGATTTTGTCCGGCAATAATATGAAAATCCGTGTTGTTGGTATTGCATGAAAAGCTGGAGTTTTCGATTAAAACTGTCAAGTTTTTGAATATCGCCGTACAGGCACATCTGTTGATTTTTGTGTGGGATAAAAACCAAATGTGTTGGTTGTTGTTATTAGTAAAAACTGGTGACAACTGAACAAATATTCAATCGTTTATAGTTTTTCTAGAATTATTCAAGTTTTAAGTAGATTCCGTTATGTTATTTTATATAATCATCAGGTGGAGTGGGCGGCAATTTCCAACGGCACTAATTAAGTGCTTTCATTTTGTAACATTGTTCTAACAAGCGTAACACGTACCGTTTGTATGCTGCAGATGGTAACTAATTAATTAACAGATTTTAAAACAAATCAGTCAACTTTATTTTACTCTCTATCTACTATTTAACGTGGCGGAAAATACTATTAAATACCAAATTTTCACCCGTTATCCGTTAACAATCTACAGGAAACCATCCAACATTTGAATCAATGCAAAACTTATTAAATGATTTTCATTTATTTCAAAAATAGAATAAAATAGCGAACGGTACAGCACGAGATGATTATAATCGAGTTAAGTGAAATTCTGTGCAAATGTCAACGTTTATATTAATGATATATGTGTACAATAATGTCAAATCGGATAATTGATGGCGGCCAGGTCTTTTTTCCCCTCTGAATTTCCACAAAATGATTGGAGTGATGAAATGTTAAAAGTACAGGCTTAGTTAATAGATTGATGTGTTTTGTTAAAGCGTTCCGGAAATAATCACAGATTTGACGGAAATCCTCTTTCTCCAATTTTTTATAACTTGTTAATATTTCACTGTCTATTTATGATAAGCAATCTGTTAATTAGGGCACACCTATCGTAATTCAGATGATTTGACAAATTTTATAGTTATTTTACGTTGTGTTATAAATTTTAGAATTAATTAGGTTACAAATTATTAGACTCTATAATAGGGGAATTGTATGCAACATAACTGCAGTAGATTTAATACTTTACTACTATGCACTGAATGATCAATATTCATCTATATAGGGGTAGTAAATGCCGTTCAAGTGTGTCACACTAAAATTATGACGAAATATTTTCGATAACACCACCCCGTGTTCGACTGATTGTTCAGCAATTTATACGAATCGCATTATAAGTCTCAAATGATCGGTAGAAAAGTTAAAATTAATGAATATTCCCAATAATTACCGGAAAATATGTTGAGGATTTGTAGAGTAATCCTTATGATAGGTAGAATGATGAAACTCATTGGAAAATTAGTAAAAAACAGCTTGCTCGAAGCAAGCTCAATTAAAATCCCCCATGGGTCAGTTTCTAGAACATATAGAACCGATATAGAACCAATAGTTATCGATTCTATAAGGTTGTAGTATCGATAAACTCGAAACCTGTTTCTGAAAGAGAAATAACTGTAGATCTAACAACTACAAAAAACAATTCAAAACGGCGCACAGAGGGCTGCGCTGCAATTGCAAAATGAACTGAGCATGCGCTCACTACTTATAGGCTTGCTAGTTTAGAGAACAGTGGTCGAATCTACAACTCCTTTCATATAGAATCGATAGCCTTATAGAACGGATATCTATCGATTTAGAAACCGATCCTGAGAGTCCAGTGTCATTTTAAAACTACAAAACATATCGAGGTGGAAAACATCTCATTCGATTAACAATTTGAGCTTCTATCCACCCTATTAGATAAAATTTGGAAAATCCGACTGGTTTTTCGAAAATTCCGAAAAACTGCGTTTTTCGGCTAAAACAGGCTGTTAAATTTTCCAGCGTAGTTTCGTGTACAATCAAAAGAATAAAACAAATTTTACATCGATAGAAACCAGAAAATTGAGGCTAGCATCGCTAGTAATTGCTTTTCTAATTTACTTTTCCAATTTTCGGAAAATAGCAACTAAATGAACCAAGTTTTTCGAAATTGCTCTTTCTAAGTAACTCAGCAGATGATATGCTTGTGGCCTAAAAAGCGGAAGGAAACGATTTGATAGTCTCGGACCGGTCTACATACCTATCGACATGTAGCAAAACTGTTCGAGCGAGATCCTTAAGGGTTCTATAGACTTATGGGAAATCGGTCGAGAGGCAATCAAGTTGTCCCAACTTCATCCAAAAACTTGGTCCATTTAGACGCTGCTTTTCTAAAAACAGAAAAGGAAATTAAAACGGGTATGCGTCATTTCGCTAGCCTTAACTTTCTTTGGCCGACCTATATGTGTTTCATTTCATTTTATTGATTATACAACGAGTAAAACGCTGGATTATTAACACACTTTTTTGGGTAAAAATGCGGTTTTTCGCAATTATCAGAAATTCAGTTGGATTTGCCGAATTTGTTGCGGTCACGCCTGTACTCAATATCTATTGTTGTGTTATCACTGGATCGTGGAAAACGGCAAAACTAACACTCTACGAGGCAGTTTTTCTTGAGTGTTTATTTTCTGGACCCTCGACGTTCAATAAAAAGGATCGTCTAAAATTTTTGTATAACTTGTGTAGCTTTCATACGAGATATTTGGCGAAATCCAGTTAGGTTAGTTGACAGCGAATTTTTATTTGTCGAATATTTAATAAGTTCCCGTTATAGATCCGAAATTCATCGATAATTTGCCCCCTTTCTTATAATATAAAATGTCAGTTTCAAACTTTAATTCGATATATAATTCAACGATATTTCTAATATAGTTTCAATTTCAGTGGTATTATAATAGATAGGTAGAATTTCGATAGTAATATCTGACTTTATGATAGAATCGAATGTTGTTAGTGAATCAGACGGTAGCATTTAGGTCTCTATTCGTTCAAAATATGGTTGCTATATATAACTTAGATCTCTAGTAATTATAATTACTACTAACTACTAACAACAGATATACATATAGGTCTTCTACTATTATTGCTCTAGAACATAAGGATATCCGTAATGATCTAAAATAACAAGAATCATAATAATGACTGAAATATTATTGATACTATCGAATAAAGTGCATTAAAATTGTTATTGAATACAACGAACATTAATCACTTCGGTGGGAATTCAGTAAAAACTATAAAATTCAAGTAAATTTCGTAATAATTTCCATAAATGACACGCTATTATTTCATTACAATTAACTCGGGGAAAATACGACTAAATAAAATATTATTTCCCTCCTCGTCCGGCTACTACTTGTTTTTCCGTATAATCTCATTAAGTACATTGTCACTGAAAAATATCGTTAGTATATTTCAACTTTTTTACCACCACAACTGGACTGTTCAGTTTAGAAAGAGCTAAAGTGGAAGCGTTTTTAGATTACAATTATATATGTGTGTATGATACTATAATTGTACAATTTTTGTCCCCATTTCTTTATTATTGCACCTTGTTTACCGTACAAAAACAACACTTGAATAAAGTGTAG
This sequence comes from Mylabris phalerata, assembly GCA_020740385.1. NCBI lineage: Eukaryota > Metazoa > Arthropoda > Insecta > Coleoptera > Meloidae > Mylabris > Mylabris phalerata. The sequence goes on from JAJEOX010000222.1 coordinate 2,289,450, forward strand.
GTATTTATAAAAATATTAAAATGTATTTAGATAAAAATCGTGTTCGTTATAGCATATTTCTGGGGGTGGAATTACAAATAACAAAATACACGTAAAAGTTATAATACATATGGAAGAATAAAGGGAAATAAAAGAGACAAATTTTTATATTTTGATGTATTCTTTTATGGTAGCAAATGACAAAATGACAAAAATAATGATATTAGTGCTTGTTAGAAAATTTTCTGAATCCTTTGATGATTGAAGATAGCAGGTTTCTTTTTTATATTCCATTGAAAATACTTTACTTTTGTTTCGACTTGAATAACCGTTAGCTTGTCAACGACCTGTACAAGGTGGCTTATTTTCCAAAATATCTCTTTTACTTCTTACTCAAAATCTAAAGTTTTGAAAGACTATTTCAAGCTATATCCCAAGGTTCTTACCGCTGCGAAAAATTTCGAGTTAAAATAGATTTTCTAGTCTCATTTCATTGTAATATAACCAAAACAAGCGAAATATACTTTTGGACACTAAATTCGAGAAAAATTGTCAGGCAATCCCTTAATTTTTCCGAAAGAAATCAAAAATTTCGGCACTTCACTAATATTTGCTACATTAGTTCCAGATTGAGCCAGTTTTAAATACAAGCAAAAATTTTTCACGAACTAACTGCAACTTAGTTGAGTTCCTGTTGTTACGTTAAACAAACAACCCTTTAAGATATTTTGGAAGTTCTATAGAACAAACTTTACCGATTTGCCGAAAGTTACAGGATAGTTAATTGGCGGCTATTAGCGGTTGTTGTGTTTTTTTCTCCACAAACAACCCCTAAAACAATATCGGTGCGAACACAATACGTCCCCCTGAATTCAAATACCGTGACTCATAAATTAACCGACTGTCGTCCACCCTTTTCATCACCTACTAACTAATCGAATCCACCAACTCGTCTATGTCTGTATTGAATAAGAAGCTCATTCATCCCTTATAAACGTCTCAATGAGACTTTTTCGATATTAAATTGTGGTGTAATTACAAAGGTTATTAAATTTCTAAAATGGACTCTCCGTTTATCCATTGTAACAACGGCGATTTGAGACAACATTTACTAATTATACAGAACATTTCGTCTCGTAACATGCATTAAATTTCAGCGTCATGATGTATTTATAGCCCATACAGCCCCTAACATGTTTATAGTATAATGGGCATTCGGCATGTATATTCTCATTGTGACATATAAACATAGTAAATTTTTGCTGTAAATTGTATTAAAAAAATTTAAAGTGAAATATAATTTTCCTTAATGGAAATTATATTTCGTTTATTAACAACTGGTTAATTTTACTAAATTCAACATGTAGGTAGTATATATTTGGTAACCCTTTAATTTCTAATATACATATGTACACATATTTGTAGATTGTACATAAAGTAAACTAATACAGTTGAAATTACCAAAATTTCCACCCCCACAACAATATAATCTCGAAATTGTAATATTAGAATGTATATGGTATAAAGTGTATTTTATACTGTAGTATAGTAGTTGAGAAAGTTGTCTCAACAATAAAATAGGTGACCTTTTTACTAAAGTTGAAACCTAAATAATCATAACAACGACAATTTATTTATAAGCAACATTTACGGTTTAGGCTGAATTCGTCCCTAGAGTGATTATAACAAGAAATTTATGATATTATAGCTTTTGATAAACATATGCGGGTTGTTTTCACAATATGCCGTATGTTTCAGCTAAATATTTCTAGTATTTGGGGTTTTTATAAAAAATACGCAGACGTTTTTTTCAAGATTCAATAATGAACAACCAAAAAGAAACTACCTTGTAAATTCTGCTAGTCATCCTTGGTCGTTACCTAATTCACAAACAAGTCCGCTACTGTATTGCAAGCCCAAACTCATACGCCACAATGCTTACGAAGAAACCTCTTGATCGACAGTCGGGCAGCGTTAAAAGCTCTAAAGGCGATTAGCCTTAAGTCAAAGACCATCTAGAAGTGTCGTCAATCCTTGACACTGCCAAAGGCCAATAAACTTACCTTACTAGCTTGGATACCAGAGCATCAGGGAATTAGAGAAAATGAACAAGTCGATGAAATTGCGAAAGTAGCCGTTGAGGCTTCATTCGTAGGTCCTGGGGGTTAACAAAAATCCAGTAGATGAAAGAGATCTGTAGATGGAAAGGAGGCAAACTCCGGGTATGAAACAGGCGAAGTTGTTCAATTACTCGCCTTAGAATTCTAAGAGTTTCTCAGCATCCTTGGGATATTGCTCAGAAAACTGGGCTTAACTGAAAGGTGTAGATTTTGTGAATCGAGGAATGAAATCTCCCAGCACAGGCAGACAATAGGCTTACTAACTTTGGCGTCCCAATTCGCCTGCTGAGGTACGGAGAAGGTCTCCCAGAGAGACCAATAATTTCGCAAAGAAGTCATCTTTTCTGTAATCAACCCTATTGGGAGGAGCTACAAGGGATGGTGCTTTCAAATACATTTCTGGAACTTCCAAATCGAACTAAGGAGCTCCTGGAATTTTACAGGAGACAATTAAGGCAGATTACGGAGCACTGTGAGGTGTTCTGAAGAAGCACCTCAATAATACTGGGGTTGTGAAAGATCCGACATGTAGGGCCTGTGAAGAGAAAGATGAAACTTCACTTTACCTCTTATGGCACTGTAAGGCCTTAAAGGATCTCAGAAAATGTCATCTAGGAAGGGAATATATCACTCCCAAAGAAATTAGGAATACTCCCTTAAATAGCATCTTGGATTTCATTAAAAATACAGGGCTGCTGAGGGAAGATAGCTAACCCAAACTAGGTGAGTTGGCGAAGGTACAAAAGACCGTTGAGGCTGAGGTATGGTGGGGGATACACCACAGCTCGCGCGTGAGAAAACGAAAGGACCTCACACAAAGCAATAATAATTGTTTTTCAGGGATAGTAATAGATAGAGGGTTGTCTCAGTTCGACCCGACTAAACTAACTAATTAATTAATTGCTAAACAAGTTATGAGGTTCAAATTTTGCCTAGGGGCTGCCCTACAAATCCAGCAAAAAATGGGGGCTGTTACAAAAATTTAGCTTCATTCTTCTACATTTGAAATGAATCATCAAAATTCAATGAATTGGCAAATGGAAAATGGTTTAAATCATGAGACTAGACTGTTGACGTTTATTTTATTACATTTACTTCCCTTCTTTTTCTTGTTTTAATTAGTACGAATTTAATGTAGGCTGTAGAGTTAATTACAGTTGCCCTTTTTATGCGTTCAAAACCGTTAAATGTCTTGTTCTCAGAGTTCGCTTGCGTTGTAGACAAAGCAAACAACAATAATAATAACAAAAGGATGAAAACCGTATCGATGTTTTTGTATAAGGATGAATTAAATAAAGAAAAAACAGCAGTAGGAGAGTGGAAGAGCACATAAAAATGCAGCAATCAGCTAAAACGAATGCGAATTGCTGATTGTCTCGTGAAAAATTGATGGGCCTGTTAAACGTTCAATTTATAACATGGGTTGGTTTTCATTACTGTCTTACCTATACGAATCGTTTCATTTTGATTACCTTGTCATTTAGATAGGTTGTCTAGAACGGCTGAATATATCACGATTTTATTTAATAATTGAACAACCATCAAAAACTGTACAGAAAGTGTATTGAACATATGTTATAAACATTAAATAGAAAGCTTTCATCAATTATTCAGTTTTTTAATACAAAAGTTCTGTCTCAGTAAAAATTATCAAATCTAACGAAAATCACGACATACACAATCAATATCGAATCCTATATAGACTTGGAAAAAAGAGAATCCATGCGAATCTCGTTTAATAACACAACGTTGAAAAACAACGGCTAGACTTGAAAATGATTAGAATCATAGAATGCTTGAAGATGTCGTTTAGATAAAAACGTGCCTGGAAAAACAGCCAGTTGTAGACTGTCAGGATTTTAACATAGATCAAAGCTTCAGACGGTTCTATCGTGTCAAATGTGACTTGCCTTTATCTGTTTGATAACTTTTGCATTCGTAAATTACAAAGGCTTTGTGCCAATTTCAATCGAATCATTGATTTGATGAATATTCAATCATTTGATTAAACACAAATACCGTAAGTCGCAACATTGCCGTTAAGACAACCATTTTTGCCAACCATAACAACAACAATAAGAAAGTTTTAAAATCTATTTAGCAAGTTAATTCAATATTCCGCATCCCTATTTCGATAAAGCAGTCAAATTGAATTCATTAAAGCGAATACAAAATATTAACTGTACCAACTATGCGACTAGAAGACAAAATGAAATGAATAAGACGTTGAAATAATAGTCGTCCTTCATGTTGTCGGTACGGTTCGTTTCAGTAATTACGTGTACGATCCGATATGCCTTGAATTCGAAATGGTATTCTCGTCGAAATTCTGTAACGAAACACCAAATTTACCGCACACAACAGAATCAAAAAGTTTTGTTACCCAATTGAGGCAACTTTCGTCGAGTTTCAGCCACAACCAATAGAATATCGTAAAATGGAAATTTTTCTAACGAAATTGTTGAAAAATCTTGCATTTTGCCGTCTGAACACACGATTTTGCACAACATTGGCAATAGTCGGAGTTTATTACACTTCTAGTCGATTTCCACAATTTATTGTGATTGGTTCTGATCAACTTTGATCGCACGTAGCCAATTCTGGTAATTAAATGGGAGGCAATGGCGGTGACAACAACGCTAACAAAGAAATCAGGTAACGTGTATTTACCCGAATTGAGTAAGGATTTTATGTTTAAATAGAAATTACATTGAGTACATTACGAATTTAATCTTCCAACGGTGATTGGAAAGTATTTTGAGATCGAAAACGCTTTCCTGTTCCATTTCCAGTTTTTCTCATGTATATGTCGCATTACTGTTCTATCGTTAAAAGCGGAACGAAAAGGAAATGATACAACTGCATTGAGCGGAAAAAATCGAAAATAAAAATGGGACAGCGATATAGACGTGTTTAAAATCTTGTAAAGTTGAGCGTTTTTCGTGGAGACTTGTACGCAATTTCGCAGGAATAGTGAGTGTTATCGGAATTATTGATTTCAGCCTTTTAATATCGCATTTAAAAGTTCTATAGTAGGTCAAAAGGACATTTTAGCAATATTTGTTGAGTTATTGTGAGATTTACTGAGTTGTTGGTCCAGTGAAACTTTCCCTATATTAGTCGCAAGTAAACACCGGATCAACTTTTAGACTGATTTATGAATATTGAAAGTTTTAAGTTTCAATATTCGGTAAGTTTGCAGAGTATCTCGGATTCGAACTATCGAAATTAAATGAAATAAGAGATGGTTTTTCGGTGGGACTCCACATTATATGAACGGAAATATGTATGGTAGTCGGAGATGATGCTATCAACGCCAGATTGCGATAAGATTGAACAACCGCTTGGGAACATGACGACAAAATATGTTTTCAATAATGCATCTGTTGGATCTTCTAGTCAGAAGTTTATTTGTCGGTTTTTGTTTTCTGTTCGTTGGTCTTGTTATCCGAAATTTTCTCCCCTCTTTGTTTGCTTCTATAAGACATTAAAAAACCATTAGGATAGATGAAGTGAAATAACAATACCGGCGACCCTTCTTGTTCTTCAATCTTCGGCATTTTGAGACAATTGGGATAAATTAAATCGTCAAAAGTCGGAACATTAAGCGGGCATTTTACAGATTTTTCAGTATAAATAAGTCAATTGATATGAAAATGTCTAAGTGGAAAGTTTCTTGTAGAAAGCTAACGAAATCTCATGAATATTCATTAATAATTCTCAAGTTTATTATTTCTACAATTTTAATAAAACGATGTTTCCATCTATTGTTGTGCTATACCAAAGATATAAAGTTTGCGTTAGCTATAGAAGGCCCAAGACCCTCCACGTCATTGTAATATTTACTTTGTAAATACAACACCTCAATAACACTCGCCAGGAACTGTCCTAACATACCACCCACATTTCAGTACATATTTAAACTTGCACATCAACGAAAACTTCCGAAACTGACAGCCAGTTGTTTAACGTTTAATATGAAAGTTGAACGTTAAAATGTACAATAGAAATTCAAATTCTACAACTTTAAAATAAGAACACAACGATTTTATTCAACGGAAACCAACTTAACCAAGTGCGCCCAGTTTTCGTAATTGATGATATTAAAAACTTTCAAATAATAGTCGTAGTGCAAGGATGGTGGTGGTTTTTGAACAATACGACCAAGCTGGATTAGTATGAGGTAAGTTTTCAGAAGACTTTATGGTTTATTTGTTATAAACGACCAACAAGACGCTTCGAATAATAAACGAGCATTATTGCTATTAATTTTTTATAATCCGCTCTAATTTAGCCAATTTTATCACGATTCCTAGTTCTAATACTCCAATCTTCCAACAATACAGTAGATAAGATTTCTAAAGTTTGTTTGCTCCATTAAATACGACATTGTCTTTTAGCCAAACGGCATATCTCATTAGGAAAATGACCAAAAATCCTTAATTTGAGAATGTCGCGATTTTCACCAATCGAATCCACGTAGAACAACCAAGACTCTTCTCGCCTTCATCCTGGAAAAATTGAAAAATCTCGCGATCAATCTTGACTAAATAATCGCCTACTATTATCAACTATTTACTATTTCTCCTTGATAACGTTAAATTGTTTATTTTTTTTCAAATTTTTTTAATTTCATGCAAAACAACAAAAATAAAGTTTAAGTTAAATTAAATTAACGCAGCAGTTTTTCACCAATTTCCCAATGAGCTACAAAGTTCCAATTAAACTTGAGATTAGACGAAACGCCCCGTATACAATTAAAATAGACTAACTAAACTATTCAAACTTATATTCTCAACTTTAACGAAGTACTGTTGTTACAATAATCATTTAACTGTAAGTGTTAATAAACTTTACGATAGTAACTGAACTAAAGAATGAACCACCACATCAGTTGTATCGTGAACGAATAACCCCCTTATAATAGAGCACCAACACCATTAGTTGGCCAACCCTTTACAATATTGGTATAGTGTTCGAATATATGCTGCAATTTCCTAGTGAAAGACAATTACAGCTGCAGAAATGGGCGTAGTTTCAATTAAGACTGCGATATATTGCGACATTACTGTCTGCCACTTTAGACATCGTTAGGTTGCTGTCTGCCGATAATTTTGCTCGAATTTTTCTTCTTGTCTTGTTGATTCTTACCGGCAATCGTTGAATTTGATAAAAATATTAATTGTGAATTTGTTGAATTTTGGTGGATGCGCCGGGTTATTCGTGTCCGTAAATCGATACAAAAACGGTTGAAAATTTGATTAAAATCACCGAAAAAGTGTTAGCGTTAGTTAATTAAAGCGAAAAAATCACTTAACAATATTTATAAACATTAATTTATTCAATTATCGATCATTAAAGCTTATCTGTTATATTATTAGCAACACAATCTCAAATTATTATAACGAAAAAAAGGATTAATTTACAACCATTATTTTTATTGATATATTGAAGGTTTGCGTGTTAGTTTTTTTCGTTTGATTATTTTCTTGTAGCAAATTTTAAAGCGACTAAAGAATGAGTGATTTTAATTTTGTCGTTCGCTTTATAGACGAATCAAAAAAACTATACAAGTTCTTTACAAATTAAAGCGAATTTAAATTGAAATTTTCAAGTCGTCAAATCTTACTTGTAATAATAGAAATCGAACGAATGTTTGATGGAATAGTTTTAAATTTGCGATAAATATCTAATGAAAATCGTCCATTATTCCGTAAAACTGTAGAATTACGCATTGTAATCCTACAATTTATATTAAAACCGACTTATAAGTGAGTTTTACTGTAATACATTGTTGTAGGATGGCGTGTCAGCAGTAACAACAGGCCGAAATTATGCGTTCGAAAAGGAGTTAATTGATCAACTATATTTTAAAATAATACGTTCCGACTACATTGTTATTGAATAATTTGAATATTGGAGTCGGCGGATCGATAAGACTTTAAAAACGAGATCAATATTGAGAAGGTCTGGAAACTGGAATGAAAGCGAAAAAAAACGACGTAAAGCTATAATTTCGCCTGAAATACTGTTTTCCGAATATTCAATTTTGTTCGTATTGTACGGTAATACTAAGTTGAAAATCAGATTATTGTTGATTTGCATTTAAATTTCAAACAGTGCTACAATCTCAAATAAAATACACACACAAAAAAATCGTATTCAGTACAATTAATAGTCACGTTATCGGAAATATTTAGTCAAATATTAAAACAAATTATTCACCTTTGTCATTTTATGATACATAGATTGTGAGGGGTCAAACGTTAACGTTGAACAATTTCAATGCCCCTTGGGGAGTTTCTCTCTGTGGTTGTGGTTGTGTGTGTGTGTGTGTGTGTGTGTGGTCAAAATGGTGCTAATCTACAACGCGATACACGTGCGATAACATGTGAATATCAAATCACGTCAGTTGTAGTTTGTAGGGCGGCGTCGTTTTATGTTTGATATTGTTCGTGCTGAATCACCATAAACGGTTTGATTTTGCCACGAAATACGAAATAATCACTACCGATACTTGGATAGTGAGGGCGGTTACGTCCGGTCTAGTCGTCCGATGGCCACAAATTCGCCCCTTGAAGTTCCATCAATTGCTAATACACGGATGCTGGACTACAACTAGAGAGTTATTATTTGATGAATATTTTGGAAAATATTTTGAGAATCTATAGGAGGATCCCTAAAGATCATTTTAGCAAAATTTCAACCCCATATCTCATTTGGAAGTTTTTTTATTTAATTTAAGGTCTATTGCTCCTTTTTAAAGCTAAACACGTCAAATTACTCAAAGATTCCCTTCACTTTTTCTTCATTGCATTCTAGAGTAAATCAAAACATTTCTAAAATGAAGAAAAGCAAGAAATAATGTCAGGGACATTATTCTCAGTCAGTCTATAACTTGTAGCGATGAGTCTTGGTCTTGGTCTTGCACTTTTTCCAAGACCAAGACCAATACTCTAACTGCACTTGCAATACCAAGACTAAGATTTGAGATGCAAGAACTGAGACCAAGACTCATCGCTTGAAAGGGCAAGAGTAAGTTGCAGTACAAAGTGAACCAAGAGAATGGGCTTTTAATAGTTTAAGCTCTACTAGATAGAAGTGCCTAAAGCCCATGATTTAGACAGGGACTCAATTCTGTAAAGTCAAACAATTAGACTGCTTCTGTAAGTCAGAGAACAATACTGTAAATATAAAACCAAGATCAAGACTATAGACGCAAGACCAAGATCAAGAACAGTACTGGAGGTTCGAAAGTAAGACCGAGACCAGGACCAAGACCAATATTCTAGCCGCACTTGTAATAACCAAGACCAAGACTTGGTTTGTAAGAAGAAGACTCATCACTTGCAAGAACAAGAGTAAGTTGCAATATATGATGAATCAAAAGAACGGCCTTTTAAAATATAAGAAATTCTACCTGCCTAAAAACATGATTTAGGCAGAGACTCAATTCTGTAAAGCCAAACGATTAGACTGCTTCTGTAAGTCAGAGAACAATACTGTAAATATAAAACCAAGATCAAGACTATAAACGCAAGACCAAGATCAAGAACAGTACTGGAGGTTCGAAAGTAAGACCGAGACCAGGACCAAGACCAATATTCTAGCCGCACTTGCAATAACCAAGACCAAGACTTGATTTGTAAGAAGAAGACTCATCACTTACAAGAACAAGAGTAAGTTGCAATATATGGTGAATCAAAAGAACGGCCTTTTAAAATATAAGAAATTCTACCTGCCTAAAAACATGATTTAGGCAAAGACTCAATTCTGTAAAGCCAAACGATTAGACTGCTTCTGTAAGTCAGAGAACAATACTGTAAATATAAAACCAAGATCAAGACTATAAACGCAAGATCAAGATCAAGAACAGTACTGGAGGTTCGAAAGTAAGACCGAGACCAGGACCAAGACCAATATTCGAGCCGCACTTGTAATAACCAAGACCAAGACTTGGTTTGTAAGAAGAAGACTCATCACTTGCAAGAACAAGAGTAAGTTGCAATATATGGTGAATCAAAAGAACGGCCTTTTAAAATATAAGAAATTCTACCTGCCTAAAAACATGATTTAGGCAAAGACTCAATTCTGTAAAGTCAAACGATTAGACTGCTTTTGCAAGTCAAAAAACAATACTGTAAATATAAAACCAAGACCAAAACTATAGACGCAAGGCCAAGATCAAGAACAATACTGGAGGTTCGAAAACAAGACCGAGACAAGGACCAAGATCAATATTCTAACCGCACTTGCAATACCAAGACTTGATTTGCAAGAACCAGGCCGAGACCAAGACTCATCTTTTGCAAGAACAAGAGCAAGTTGCAATACAGGGTGAACTAAAAGTTAAAGGTATAAGAAATTCTACTTGTTAGTGCCTAAAAACATGATGTTCTCAATTCTGTAAAGTCAAACGATTAGACTCATTCTACAAGACAAAGAACAATACTGTCAATATAAAACCAAGACCAAGAATATAAACGCAAGACCAAGATGAAGAACAATATTGGTGGTTCGAAAGCAAGACCGAGAGTAGAATGGTCTTGGTTTGCTCATCACTAATAACTCATTGAATATCGCGATATTGCCAGAACCAGTTTTTGATCAACTTTCAAATGAGCTACGAGGTTCTAATTGTGTTAAAATGATTTCACAATTGAATTCTCGAAATATTTTTCAGTGTGTTTCCGTATTTTCAGTTCAATTTTCAATTTTTCACGATGACATAACAGGAACAGCGGTGTTTCTTTTAAAGGATTTACAATATTAATTTGTTGGAAACGTCAAATTTCGATTAAAATTTAAATTAGCAACTACCAGCTTTCGAATTGTGACAATGTAAATAATTTTCAGTCACTATTTCAACAAAAATCAAACTAGTAGGTCAGAATAAAATATCGTCAATTTGAACCGGAATCCTCTTCATCCAGCAGACAATACAAAATGAATACCTAACAGGGAAATCTTCAACCGGATCTTTTCAAACCAGAAATCCAATCTTCCAACCACTATCTCACTTTGAAAACTATCTATCTTATTTTATATCTATATAATATAAAGGGTGGTATTGTCTTTAAAGTCGCGCACATTAATTTCACGATCAGATCCGTCTTTAACTCGTACAAACAAACAACAATACTTTGGTGAGTTTTACGTTCAATAGTCTCGAGAGTTTCTAGAAATTGTTGGGGAAAGTTGGCGCGTGTTAATTCTTATTTAAAAGTAAATCACTGGAAGATTACGAAACTTAAATTGTGTTGGCCGGTTTTCTATAGCATCTGACAAAATGTTTGGTGGAGTAAGGGGATGTTATTGAACTGGACGGAAATTAGATATGCGACTCTATAGCTCTGACTATGCAAAACATTAAAACTATTCCATAATATCGTCCCTATGTAAATATCCTTTTAGAAAATTGACGTATGATTTTAGTTGTAGAAACTAGAAAATGTTTGCAAATTAAACAGACTATTCATCGACCAAACTTCCAAATAAAGCAATCCTAGACGCAAATTTTCGATTAAAATAAAGTTGGAATTTCTGTAAAATAGACAAGAGATATCGAGTTCATCGAAGGTCGAGTGATTAATCTTAACATCGAAATTTCCGCCTGCAAAACGATTTGAAGACAATCAATATCAATCTATTGGGAAACTGGAAAGTTTGAAATCGATACTTTAAGAATCATCCAATGCTTGAGCATCTTTCCGTTATAATCTTTCATTTTGACGATATTTTGCCACGTCCCATTCGATTGAGTTGCTCATATTAGCGACTTTTAAACGTACACATGAACATTGATTGATCGTCCAACTGTTGTTTCCCAGTTAATGTTAGAAAAGAGAGCTAACTTTCAGGGGTTTAGAATGTAATTCGATTATTGCGGATGTAATTTGGAAATGTTGCTTTTAAGTTTATCAAACATTAAAGATTAAAATGTTGAATGACTTTCATATCTTGCAAGTCGACAATAATGGAGAATTGACCAAGTTTTCGTGTATTTTTGCTTGTTGTTATTGTTATAATAACAATAATAATATTGGAGAGTCCTCGCAATTGATTCCAGCTTGTTGAAATTTCGCTATTGTGCTACAATTCAACTGTAACGCAATAGAGAATGATATTTTATGTGAATCTGTGACAAGTATTGTTAATATTTATGAACCATTCCATGATTATACTCGTTGAACTGGTTAATGTGATTTATATTAGATTGTAATTATCATATCATACCCCCAATATACGGTATTTTGGCCAAATATTATGCATACACCAATCAATTCTATACATATTTATATTGATGATATATCGAAATTCGGTCTAATCGTTGATGTTCGAATTGCAGTTATTAAAATTCATGTTTAACTAATGAAATCAGTCGAGTAATCTACTTCGACATTGATTAGAATTGTGGGTGGACGAAGAACAGGCCTTTAACACGTCCAAAGTCTGATACATGGCCTCACACATACCCCAATCCGTGTTAGTAACTAAGTTCGAGACCACGTTGTACATTATAGCCAGCAACGGCCTATTACTTAGGCCGGCACTCCATCTGTCACCCGTCATACAACAACAGATGCTACCACAGTTTCCGGCCTTTAAATTAAATTGTTAAAGAATTAAAATCGATTATTATGTTTTGATCGTTACAGTTTCGATGTACGCGGAAAACCATTGTCTCAAGCTAGACATTGGTCAGCACCGGAAGTGTTCGGATCTAGGGCATACTTCCGTACAGTATCTGAACCAGCACAACTCGTCATCGACGACATCCGGCGTCACGACGAGGGCGTCTACCGGTGCAGAGTGGACTTCCGTAATGCACAGACCCGCAGTTTCCGCTATAATCTCACCGTTATCGGTAAGTAAATTGATTAAAATGCACCCAAAGGGTTGATTTTTAATCTTATTAAAGCCGGCAATACAAATATCTCATAGTTAATATTTCATTCGGCTTTAAAGGTAATTTTACACCTATGTTGCTCTTTAATTTGCGAAAAATCGATTGTTTTTTTTTTTTAATTCAATAAAACTGTCTTGTTGTGATCAAAGTACGGTTTTAGAAGAACACACATTACACCTACTAAAAGTTAATGAAAGCAGATGGAATTCGTGTGAATAGAAAGACGAAAGTTAATTCTACAGTTGGGGGTTGTGGTATTTTCGATTGTCATTTCCGTATGTATAGAAACCGTATCCAAGTGGCGCATTTTCCCCGAAATTATAAATCGAATAAATAGAAGCCGGCATTCTATTCTACACAATCGACCACATTAAAAAGTGCACAAAGAGATAAATTAAATGTATTTGCAATTATTCTAAGTTGTCGTTTATAAAACAATACAAAAAATTTAAGCTATGTGGTTTTGTTTGCAATAAATTGAGCAGTTTTCAATGGTTGCTCAATGGCAAATATTTAATAATTTCGCTCGTATAAATAGACTGATCATTTATGTGATCCATTTATGTAAGCGGTGTAATCGTACCAGTTCAGTTAAATTCTCTAGCATTGTTCTACCTGTATGTGCCGGTATTTTGTTGACTAATAGTTGCTTATAAACCACCATTTGTGCTTGTCATGCAAGCAAATATAAGTAGATAGCATTCAATTAAGGGCCGAAATATCATACGCACACCAAATATCCATATACCGTATAATTTACTCGAATAATCCGATTTAGTAAACTAACATAACTTTACCGAAATGCCTCTATCATTAATATAGAGAAACTCTACAATGTTGTATGTAAACGTGTATCTGTCACACAAACTTAAACTAAACTAATTTAAATCCACATGAAATCCAACAATATTCATATCAGATAAATCGATCTTTATCAATTATTATTAAATGGGAATAGTTGATTAAAGATGTTTTAGCGAATGATGGAGTATTTTCAAACATTTTGACAGATATGCTTAATTACAACTGTAGTCGGCCAGATGGTGCCCAAGAGTCGACAGTCTGACCCAACCGACCACAACAAGAATCCCCATCTTCAAGAAAGGCTAACAGAGTTAATGGGTCAGTTGATTAATGATCCGAAATGTAGACAATAACGTAAACTTTGTCGAAATCCACCTTAAACTTCAATTCTTCTAGAGATTTTAATTGAAATTTCGCTATACTTGAACCGAAATACATCCCAACTATATATTAGTTTTATTTTTATTTTCAACAAGGAAATTTCTTTAACTAGTATAATGAGAATATCTATCTGCTTGAGGGATTACAAGGAAATCAATAAGGACTTCATTATATGATCCTCAGGCTTCAGCTTTAACGGATTTGTGGTCTTGGTTGGTTTACTCATACCCCTTTCGCCTTTACAGTTTCTTCCTCTTCAAATAATCCGCGTATCGGATCCAATTTTCTGACAGATAAGTTCACTCCATTTATAACCTATTCAAAGGATCCTTTTTTGAGACAAGAAAAAATAAAATAAAATAAAAGAATTGAGAAACGAAGCTCTAAAATCCTCCATGTTGGCCATTATAAGCCTTCAATTGTTCTCGTTATAAAATCATCATTGTTATCATCAATCAATCAATCCATCAAATAGGTTGTTTTAAACAATGTTGGAAACTGGTGGCAATCAGTGTTGAAGAATTGTAACAAATATCGCGAAATAGAGTAAAAGATTTGATAAATTCGCACCATAAACGCCATCCGACATTATACAATAAAAGACAAATATTTAAATGGCTTTAACATATTTTAAAATTCTTGACTAAAATATGGTAGAAATTTATAATACAGTTTTGAGCAAATTCAACAATAAAGATAAACGATTTTCGTGATAAATCAAAGACTAGAAAAAATTCTGTGTTGAAATGGATCGATAGAATGGGAAAGTTCAAATGCACCTTTGCGTGCAGTTCATTGTTGCAGCATTTCTTGATTTGATGATTTATTGAATCGTGTTGGAAAACGTGATAGTCTTTCAGAAATTATAAATTTGGACTTTTCTAGATTTGTTATCGTTATTGTTTTAATTATCGTTATTGTAGCTAGAGATGGGCTTTTTCAAAAGCAATATTGCTATCGTAATTGGTGTAATAGACAACCAACTATTAAACGGTAATGCACACTAATTGTTGGTTGTCTATATTAAAGCAATTGCGATCGCGATATAGCAGTAGCAGTAGCACTGTGACTGTTAAATTCGGACTAATTGGAGCTTCGTAACGAGAAAAACGTAAGCTCTTCAAATTTCAGTCGAGTATTTAGATTCTAAACTTCTAAAAATTTGATATTTTCGGGCAAAAATTTGATACGTTATGACGAACTGGTATTCCAAAATTTGGAATTCTACCTGCTAAATCGGATTTTAACTGTCCAAAATTATAGATTCAACCTACTTAACATTGAAAATGTCTTAAATTGAACAGTTTGAGATGCAATTTGGTTGTATTTTGTTATTTTTAACTAAATTTAATTGTTAATAGGCTAAAATTTTGACTGATTTCGAGCTAGTTCTTAACAAATTTTGTCAAGGAATCTCTATCGAAGAAGATTTACTCGATTTAGTTAATTTTCTAAATAAATTACAGTTTCTGCTTTCTTCTCTCAAATTAGAGTGCGATTTCTGGTTATGGTACTACTTAACTTGATTTTTCCACCGTTTCTCTGATACTCCGACTTTGATGGATAAAATCGAATTTCTCTTACCGCATTCTCTCGTTTCCTAGTACGATTTACAGTTCTCTTATGGATAATTTTGTTGCGGAAATGAAGCTATTTTAGAAAATCTGTTCTCTCGTTATTCTTTTTACAATGTAAGTATGTGTTGTAATAATTTGGCGGTAGACATCCAGTAACAAATAACTTGATAATAATGTTTACGATATACATAATACGGCACATTTAGCGGTATAATAGCAGCTGACGCCTGAAATAATATTACCCAGATTCCGGTTGTTGTACGCCCAGCTTTCTGCCGCATAAATTATTCACGACGAAATCGTCGAGTTTATTCGAACTTTCTATACTGGAAATTTCTTCTTAATGTTAACGAAAGGTGTGTACAGCCGATCAAAATTCCGGTGGTATTGTTCAATAAATTTGCCAATGATGTTAGGTTATATATGTGTACGAAAATTGATTTTCACACAACTTTTTGTTCGTGTTGCTATAATTATCGTGCCTGGAGAATAGAGTTTTTTGTGGTGATTAGTATCATATTAATAGCTAGTTTAATAGCACATAAGCCCCTTCACGATCAAGACGTGTTGGAAGTTTCTTTAGGGTGAGTTTATCACATAATATGATAAAATCGTATTGTTGATTATAACACATTTACTGCTAATTTAACGACGATTTTAATTAGTTTTAATTGAAATGTGTTGTTGTTTTACATCAACGGAACTGGAATTGGACTTCTTACAATAGCAGAATTTCCATTGATCACTTCTTTGTTTTCTTTATATATTGTGGTATTCGATAATATTGAAATAATCGTATTATAGATGCATTTAACTAACAAACTAGTTGACTGTTTCATGGTTCTTTACTAGAACGGAAATATCGATAAATGAAAATAGAATAATGCGATTGAATTTGCTTTTGAAGAGACTTCCGATTGAGGACGGCAACGATAAAAAACAACAACAAATCGGAATCACATCGCTTCAATAAAAGTGATTTTTCTTCATTGAGAAATTTGTCGTCAAGAGCCGTTAGTTCATTACAAAGTTTTCCACGATAATTCTAGATTTCTTCGTCTAGATAAAGATATTTGCCAACAATTGTGCATACCTATAAGCATTCTTGAACAAGTCAAACGTAATTCCAAAGAGAACCTCTAATTATGTTCAAATTTGCATTCATAAGACACCGCAAAGCTCATTCTTCATATTCACTCAACAAAACATATGAACTCGTTTATCCTTATAAACGTACGAACATAGAACAGAATGGGAATAGAGTTGGACTGCGGTTGTATACTACAACAACTAGAATTGTGAAACCTTCAGTAATTCCTTTAGGAGCACATTTCATGAAGAAAATACTCTCTAGACCATTTAAACGATGTAAATCACCTCCTTATTTTTACTCTAATACTCTACGGACTTGCGGTATTCTTTTTTTAATGTGTCCCCAACATTCCTAAATCTCACTACCGTGAAACTCTATTTTAACAATTCTATATAATTTAATATAACCAATAATCTTGTAAACATAAATTTTCATTTTAAATCGAGTTTTTTGTCATCGATTCAATCTAAATTATATTACACAGATTGATGTGATTGAAATAAATTTAATAAAGTAACATCAATGGCTGGCTCATCTTGCTCTAGGTTCCAACATAATTGAAAATCTGTCTTCAGACCTCATTAAATACGAGTAAAGTTGCTATCATGTTGTACCAATCTAGGGGTTTCCTTTAATAGAATTTCACGGTATTTTCGTAGATGATTTTCAATGAATTGTTGAGTACACAGAACTATTGAAGCGCCACTGTTGGTACTATTGGAAGGGACACAAGGGCAAAATTGGGTGAGGCACATGAGCGAAAAACCACCCAACTATCTGCGAAATTGTCATAAATTGCTCAATTTGAATTTTTCAACAAATAACGCAACTCCCCTGCGTTTTGAAATGTTAAGTCCAATGCAATTTAGCTTCAAATTCCGCGTCAAAAAGACACAATATAGATCTTCTTGAAGAAACTCGTTAATAATTCATATTTTTTGGTAGAAAAGTTGCAAATTTTTTACAGCGTTCCAAATTTTGACAAGCGTTTTTTGTCTTCGAATTAACGAACTTTCTGAGGAAAAAACTTGCAAATTTAGATCGAATCATGAATTAAAAATGTTGAATTAAGTGTTGGAATAATTTCCACCCGATTTCCAGGTGATTCGGCACAAGATCAAAATTCACCCACTCCTCCCATCGTCAATAAACAAACAAAAAGCCGGTGATCTGTCCGTTCTAACGTTAATTTGGAAAGTTCGATAAAAAATCCCGGGGGCAAGAAAGTAATCATTTCTTCAGCCTAATTCCCAGTTTCCACGTATTGATTTTTCATTGTCTACTAATTAGGTTGTACTGTAGTCAATCGGGAAATTGATTAACAACAACACACGAATCACATCAAACGGGGTTGTAAAAAATAACAATTAGAAACGAAACAGCAGTGATTAATGTTTGAATAATTGAACGTCTTGTTCGTTTTTATGTATGGACATGTTTTATAAAATATCAGCCGGGTGAGATTAAATAATGGCAAAAAATTCTTTTCATGTTCAGCCTTCTTTTACAAGCCAACTTTCCTCACTCTTTAATTTAATTAATATTTTAAAGCGATCATTTATCTTCGTAATTGATGATTCCTAAATTAATGTTTAATTACTCGGAACATTTTACCTAATGATTACAAAAAATATATACATATACACATATAAATTCGTTGGGTTTTATTGTAAAAATCCCTGGGGATTTGTTAGCGATTAATTTCTTCAAACTTGTAATTTTGGGGTAATTGGAAACACTCGAATAATTTAATTAGACTTACCAACAATCGTTCAAATTTCAACTAAACTACTGAACGTTATCGCTATCTTTATGCCAAATTTTTGCACCGATAAAGCGTAAGAGTATCTTCTAGGCTCATGCCCCCCATACTTCGCAGATGCCAAATATTTGACATCTGTGCCTTACGCACTTCTCTTGAAAAATCGCAACTTAGCCCATCACTAATAGCAATGAGTAGTTTGAAATTGTAAAAGATTGCTGGTGACTTAAATTGTTTAAGTTTTGCTCGAGAGGCAGTTAGCATTTTCCCCGTTCTTTGTAAATTTACAATCTTCGTTCGATAGATGTATGAGAAATCAGTCGAGAAACAATCAAGTTGTCCTCCATAAGTCACGAAACCACATCACAGTGAGTTACTTAGAATACACTATTTCAAAAAACTTGATCATTTTAGACGCTGTTTTCCGAAAGACGGAAAAGAAAATTGAAACGGGAATGGGTTGGCGAAGAAGCCTTAACTTTTCTTGATCTACCTATATGTGTTTCATTTCATTTTATTGATTATACAGGCAGTTGTACTACTGAATGCTAACACACTTTTTTGGGCCAAAAATGCGGTTTTTCGCAAATATCAGAAAATTTCGTTTGATTTTCCAATTTTTATGGGGTTAAGGACGTACAAAATTGAATCCTGAATCGAATGAGATATGTCCCATTTCTATATCTTTTGTCGTTATTTCCCTGTTCTAGTGAAAAATGCAAAAATTTATGCATTGAAAGAAGGGTGACATCAAAAGAATTTCTTTAATTGGTAGTTTTGTTCGGTAAAAAAGGAAGTAAAGGATTTTTCCGCAGATGTGCTTTTTATATAAATTGTGTTATTTGTATCGATACTTTTTTATATCGAAGCTTTATAAATGGGAATAAATCTGCTAGATAAATCATTATGAATTTGTTACACTTAAAATCCAGCCGGATACATATGTAAAGATATAAAATTACAAAATTGCCATCAATATTTATGGTATTATTACATTAAAACCGATTAATCAGACAAAAGCTAATGTTTTAGATAATGTCAGAATTAGAAACATTGCAACAATACGGATACAATATTTCCATTTTTCGCCGACAAGCGGTTATCCGTCTTTCTCAAAAGGAAAAACGACTGCTACCATTCTACGTGTAATGCTGATAAATAGTCCCAGATTAAAACGTGTATATAAACATTGTTTTCGGTTGATTTTCGTGGTAAAACACAGTCGAATTTCTTTCACTCCTTTTGTTAGAACAAGACGCCCATTTATAACATTGCCTACCGTTTTAAACATCTTCAAATATTAAATTATAAGGATTAGACTTCAATTTATCTAGATTTATATTGTTAACCGTGAAATATTCCGGTTTTTCTTTACATCATGGCTTGTATTTGATTAAGTTTGCAATTGTGAAAAAGATGCAATTTCTGTTGCAGTCCCGCCCGAACAACCGACAATTCTCGACAAATGGGGCCGTCAGCTCAACGGTACAGTTGGTCCGCATGAAGAGGGCGATGAGATATCTTTAACATGCCGGACAGTTGGTGGACATCCACAGCCTGTTGTGCGTTGGCTGGTCAATGCGGTCGTTGTTGACGATCAACCTGAACATAATGCCGGTGATGTTATTGAGAACAAACTAGAATGGCAACGTGTTACACGCAAAGACCTCGATGCTATCTTTACATGTCAGGCTGTCAATACGATGTTGACAGAACCGAAAGTCGCTTCAGTTATCCTAGATTTGCAATGTAAATCTTCATAATTAAATCGTAATTAAGATTAATTTGATTTGTTTTTAGTGAAACCATTAACGGCTAGAATTATAGCAAAAGATGGTCCGTTGGTGGCTGAGAAACGCTACGAAGTGACTTGTGAATCGGCTGGCTCCCGACCACCAGCGATCATCACTTGGTATAAAGGCAAACGCCCTTTACGCAGAACGAAGGTAATGATAATAATAATAACGGTCTGTGACTTATCAGGGAACGTGTCAATTTTCCATCTTGACAAGACTAATCCATTCGTGTCACTATTGTTGCCTTTTCTCAGTCTGGCTTACTGTATTTGTTCATGCCATTTAGAATATTTTATGGAAGAAAATCTACTATCTATATAATCGTTTCAGCCCATTACTCTCCAATTCTATCTATCTCACTTACACCAATAGATATAGACGCATAATCATAGCTATATTCGTTGCCAACAACGGTAAAGAAAAGTCGATTGAATTCCTACAGAGTATCAAGATATTTTCGTTTAACTCTCCATTAAAATATATAATGGATGGGAGTTAAACGGGGAATGAGTGGATAGCAAGCAAGATAGAAGGCATTTTCGAAATAAATACAAGTCTTACAAATTGAATTGTTTCAATGTATTGAACAGGTAGTTGAATTTGCATACAAAAAGCGTCATTTAATATCTGAACTTGCTTGTATCTTCATTAAAAATCATTGCAAATGTTCTTCGATTGATACAGAAATGAAATGAATTTCCATCAAATAATTCAGGCATGAAAAAGGCGAATTGGCTTGGAAAAAAGAACGTAAACTCAAGAGTTTGTCGTTCAATCGATGTTTCAACAAATTTGATAAAACAAACAGCTGCAATTTTTAAAACTTACTTTTGATGAGTCTCATTTCAGGAGGTCTTAATTTTGACATAGTCTAGCAAATTTTGAAAATATCTACTATATAGTTTTGAAAAGAAGCGTAAAAAGATGTTTTTTTTAATTTGAAGAAGCGGTTTTGCTTCACTTTTTTATCACATAAGGACTAGTTTTAGCTGAACTTACAATTTTTGCAAAAAAGTACAAAACTTCAAAAATAAGGAGATTCTAGTAATAATTCCATAAGATTTTTTTCAAATAACTCCAAAACGCTAAAAGATATCGAAATTCCATTTTGAAGAGCCTTCACTATAGAAAATTCCAAAGAACTTTACTTTCGAGGCTATGCGCGTGATTTTTGTTGAATATTTGTGAAAGAGACAAGCATTATTTGTATTTTTACCCAATTTGGAGATTTTTTGGCAATATTTCTAGACATCAAAGTGAAACTTTTAGTATTCAATTAAAAGAATCAAGTATACTAAGATTTCAAGCATGTATACCAAGTATTGTGAATTGATATAGAGATTGATGAATAGATTTTCGTACACGTTGAAAGCATTACAAGAGTCGCTTCAGAATGTTGTAATAATTAAACGCGAGCAAATTGTACGAGACACACGTATGTTCGTTGATGCAAGAACATAAAGAGTTTTAAGGGTTTGAAGCTCAAACGTTTCGTTAGTCCAACACAAGTGGTAATGTAATTAATCGCTTTATGTTCTCAACCTCCTTTAAACTCCATTGTGTATTATAAAATAGGTTGTTCACTACTAAATACGCACATTTTCAATTATGTTCTAGAAAGAACGCAATCTATTCGATTTATTTGCTTTGATATCAAATTAATTGATAACCATAAATAACAACTTTCGTTCTAGTTTGTCGGTTGTTCATCATAACTTCCTATTTTAATAATTTCGAAACTCTTGGCAGAAATCCTCGTATAAAAGTAAACTTTTCATTTCATCGTACCGTTGCGGCAACGAATATTCAAATAATATAGCTCTACTTTAAAATTTAAATTAATTGGTCTATAATTCCTCATTTATTTTCAGCAAGAAACGCGAGAAAATGTAACAATAAGTGAGTTAAGTTTCGTACCGACGACCGAGGATGATGGAAAATCCATAACATGCCGGGCTGAAAATCCCAACGTTACAGGATTGTTCCTTGAAACGTCATGGAAAATTGACGTTGTCTGTAAGTATTGTTAATCTTTTAGTGTTAATTTTCATTAGTAGCATAGATTTATCAATGTTGGTGTTTTATACGAATAGAATCACCTATTCGGGCGAATTAATGCAAGTTCTGTTCCTTTACTGTAAAGTTTCGGGGCTATTCAATAGTTGGTGAAGGCGAGCGACTCCGAACTTTGTTCGTAAGTCGATAGTAATTTTTCATTTCCAACCTGATTGTAATTAAAGTTTCATTAGTGTACTTTAGTGAAAGCTTTTTTAATTACTTCAAATGTATTGTAAAAAGTGAAGCAGTTTTTTAATTATCTCCATACGGTCCTTGTAATTACTTCATATTAAATAGTTGTATTCTAAATGGAAACACCAAAAAAAAATTAAATGTTTAATGAAAGAGAAATGTGGAATTTTAATTAAAATTAACGAAATATCAAAGAAATTTCCCGTTTAGGAATTCTTTTGACACAGTTTTTTTGTACCGGTGATGAAAAATGTTAAGTTAATAAATAGCAGGAACCACCTGCCGTTGATAAGATTTCCTTCTCAATAAATTCATCTGTTTGTAAATCGAACAAGAATCTGAAATTGAGAAGGTGTAACAAACGAGTCTAATGTTTCTTTTCTGTTCTCGTTGAGAAAATGTTTGAATTAGGAAGGCGCTCTTTCTCCTTTGTTATTGTTTTCCCTTCCAACCACACAAATTTCGTACAACAATGTTGAAATTCGCAATACTACCCCCACAGTTTCTCAAACCAATTTTCTTCAACCTTCTGTCACAAAGCGTAGCGTTTCATTGCGGAATCTGTTCATTTTCTTCGGCTATTGTTTATGAATCCTCAACAGAATACGTTGACACTAACACATAAAACCGGTCTATCAATGATTTATATGTCTCAAGGAAGAGTTTTTGCTGTCATACTGTTGACAATGGTTTATTGTTTCAGACCCCCCGCAAGTATCGCTCCATCTCGGCAGTACCCTCAATGCTGATGACATCAAGGAAGGTGATGATGTCTATTTTGAATGTCGTGTCACGGCCAATCCGCATTGGAGGAAACTCACTTGGTTGCACAATGTAAGTCGAATGAAATTTGCTATATTGTTTGATTAGAACTTGTTGAATTTATTGCTTTTTTGTAATGTTGTACTGTCGAATATTTCCGTTATGAAATCTGTCAATTTGTATCGAACGATATTTGTGTGTCTCTTTGATGGCAACTACAATGGAACCGGCATTCCTCTAGTGTTTCTACACCATTCGCTCCTTCTGTTCGTTCATAGTTCATTAAATTTCCCATCTCTCTCCTTTATCAATCTATGACTATCGATTCTGTGTCGGTTCATAACGTTCATGTTTCACAGTAAAACCGATAATCGTCAAAGTCATTTCTGTATATAAATATATGATCTATAATGAAAACCACAATTTCCTGATATTTTCTGATTCAACTATATACATTTTATATTCTTGTCAAGACACGCTTGTATTTTATTTATAAAACGAGAACACAAACAAAACACGTGTATCCATAAAAACCTATTAATTTTTGTTAGAGCATGATGATAAAGTGTGGATTTATATTTTTAATGGGAAATATCATAAATTGGAATTCTGCCACGAACTCATACTCGCCCCCCTCTTCTATATCGCGCACTTTTCTAACGTTTTACATTATAGACGAGAAAAAAAAACACCAGCGTAACAAGGATCCTAAATCATAGCTGTGGAGTTTATGCACTCTGTTTAATTGAAGTCCGGAAACACCAGACCTTTTCACAGTATAGGTATAGATATGAGTGTTTTTCCCTACTTCTTCTCTAATGTAGATGGAAAGCAGTCATTTATAGAAGTTCACATCTATAACGGAGAAAAACACGTATGAATAACCGGCACAAATAAATTAAAAACCACTATAGAAATATTATAGAATGGTCTATGTAGATAACGAATAATGCGGTTATTGAATCGATCGAAAATAAAATCTAGCAGAGTCGTTGCTAAATCCACTAGACGGAGTTTTAGAAAATTACAAACAGATTGTTATAAAGGCTTAGAAATATCTTTGTGAGGAGTTATGGAAATGTTAACGATCATTATTTTGAACATATTTTTGAATGGGCATAATCGCCGGATCTCTATTCCATCTGTAAATTCCTAACAATCGTTTATTAAATTGACAATATGGACTCTGAAAGTATACACCGGAACAATTTGAAAAATATCTAAAGTCCCGAGAACATTCTGTCAAAATTTGGACCACGGAACTCTTCGGGAAGTTTATCAAAAATGGCTTTTCGGCAACTTCAAAACTTTCATCGATGAGTTGTGCAAGTGATTTAACTCTGGAAGATCCGGATTATTAATGTTTTTTGTCTTTGTGTATGGGAAAGATTATCAGAATATTTTTCTGGAGTATCAATAAAAATTAAAATGTACTAGGCATTCGCCTCCTTCATCTAAACGAACTCTTTGACACTCAGTATTGATCGTTAATTGATAAATCCGGTTATTGAAAGTTTGCTTTTCTTTAAATTAATAAACTTTGATTTTTCAAATTTTCTTTTAAATGCCCGTAAACTCCTTACTAAGGCCACTAATTTCAATAAATACAAATTTCATGTGTCGTAGAGAAATTATTCATTCTAAGTCTGTAAAATGACTCTTCTACCCATTAAGGACTGAAACTACTAAATTATTGTAAACTAACAATGACCGACAGGGAGGCGAAGGATTTGGACATTTCAATGGTTCACATTCAATCTCAGCGTTCATTTTTTTAAGTCTAATGGGGAAATTTTAAAAATCTAAATGTTATGGACCAAATCTGCGAAATTACGGTTTAGTCAACAAATTGGAGAGCAGCCCATGGTCAAAATCATCTCCAAAGACCTCTTTATCTCAAAAAGTATACCAGATTTGTTCCATTTTCTTTAGTACGTAGAATTACGTGTGCAATGGATGATTATAGGCTAATCTCTGTCCCATCTGCAAGTTCTAACAATAATTCATTAAATTGACAATATTGGCATTAATATAGCCATGCTGTAGTAATTTTAGAAAATCGAATGCTGTAAAGTCTTAACACCCCCAAGCTATATAGTTTAAATTCTCTTGTTGTTATAGCTACCCTTGTGTACTCAATTTCAAAGTATAAAACACGTTTCAATAAGTATTCCCCCCTTACAGCGATACATCATCCACGATTTGAGTATAAAATATAAGAATCAATAGCAAACTGACGGATCTTTTGAAAGATGCTTTTGTTGTTGTTATTTGTCATACTCTCTCAATAGAGTTTGTTTGATTTTAAGCATCCTGTAAGGCTTCCCAACAACACGTGTGCACAATTGATTGAAGATAATTGAGAACATGTGTACGGTTAAAGCGATAGATATCTTCTACATAATTCATGATAATTTATATTGTTGGCCTTCTAAATTAGTTTCCAATAACGCGAATTCTTGTACAATTTTTTTCCAAAATCCATTTTTCTTAATATTTTCGCTAAAGCGCGTCTTTCATTAATATTTCCAACATTAATTAAAGTTTTTCGTAACAATATAAATAGAGCATTTTGGTGCGCGCTGTGTTTAACGAGCGAAATTTCCGCGGTTTACCTTCAACTTTCTGATATTTCCTTCTCAGATGGAAGGTCTGAAATTTAATAAAAAGCATCTGTTAGGATCTCATATTTTTAATAAAAGCCGAATCAATATTCGTTATGTGTGTTGTAAAAATTTCGCTTATCAAAGCAAATTACACTTGTACGAAGATAATGAACGGCGTCTGTCCCTCATCCTACCGCAATTTTTTTTTAGGTAGAAAATGGTGCATTAGGGCTGTTTTGAAACATTAATGACACGTTGTCAATACGTTTCATCTTTCACTTAATATGACAGTTTGAGTACCAACTGACAAACACCAATATTTTATATCGGCTACATTTTAACGAAAATATCGATGTGTATTTGTGTTTTTAAAGGTTAATATTTGATAACATCTGCAGTCGACGCTGATTTTGTAACGGAATACAATTTTAATATTTCAATAAATCGTAACATGTGGGATAGAATAGATTACGATTGGATTAAGTTTAGGGATAATCGACATAACGTGGAAATTATGTGCTATAATTCCTGTAAAAATTCCACAATAAACGCGAAACAACAATAGAAAA
Organism: Mylabris phalerata; assembly: GCA_020740385.1. Lineage (NCBI taxonomy): Eukaryota > Metazoa > Arthropoda > Insecta > Coleoptera > Meloidae > Mylabris > Mylabris phalerata. The sequence continues at coordinate 2,316,058 of JAJEOX010000222.1, forward strand.
GAAGTGAGGGTCTGTTATTTACAAATATTATTGCTACAGGGAAGTAAATTTTAACTTTCTTTATAAAAAAATGAACGTTACACACAACATTGTATACAAGACAACAATAGACTGAAATATGATTTTTTTCCCAACAAAGAATAATAACACTAGGGTGTTCTTGTTCTTTATTTTCAAGAAAAATTAGTTACTGTTTAGATATTATTAATAACAAGAATCCAGCCAATATTTCAGCAATCTCTACAGAGTCAAACTTTGAGTAGCAAGTTTAAAAGTGTGTAATCTACTTTCGCTTAAAATTCGTCTTTGACAAATTATGTATCCTTTAATTGTATGTAAAGATAAGAGCGAATTGAAAAAGTTTTATCTGTTAAAGAATTCATAAGCTTTTAAAACTTTCACAACTTTAAAGTACCCAAAATCTTCCAGTTGAACCTTTGTTTTAAAAATTTTAACTCTATAAAGCTTTCCATTACGTTACTTGTACTACATTTGTTACCGAAATCCGTTCTAATTCCCTAATGTCGGAGAATCATGAATAATAAAAACCAACACGAATAGAAAAACTACAAATCATCAACAATATAAGTAGAATTGGAATTGAAATCAAACCCGCCACTATTTCAAGCCAAGTTAATGGTGTGATCCTTACAGACGAATCGTATTAATGAACAGATAAAATGGAAACACATGGAAAGGAAAAAACGGGTTGATTTCGGTGAAAAATACATCAGCGGTCTCTATTTTTGTGGCGCTGTTTTTTTTTCTCTTTGGTTAGCTAAAAGGGCGGGTTTTGCTGGTACACAATTGGAACTGGCATCATTCGATGTCTCAGATAATTAAAGATAATCCGTCTTTCCTGGTATCCGTGATGAAACGCGTGTCATGGACTCTGATAAAGTCACGGACATGCGGGACGTAATTGCTACATTCCCTACTACTAGACAGTGGGGTAGTGGCAAAAACTCGTATAGGAGAGCTATAAATAAAGGCTTGATTTGATGTGGTGATCTTTAGTGTTTTGGTCTTAATGAACGTCTTAATTTCTAGCTCGTTTGTTGTAATTATTTAAAATCAATAGATTGGTGTAAAATGGTGGAGGCGCCGGGTGAATATATGGATTATTTGAAAGTTTCATTATTGAATATACATCTCAAAATATTTAATATTGATTTGTTAATCCTTTAAAAGCATTCTGTTTTATTAATTAAATGCATGTAAAATCAGTATTAAGCATTTATTTCATTTTCAGGGCTCTGTACTCTACCACAATATGTCCGGCCGCATTATTCACAGTAATCAGAGTCTGGTCTTGCAGAAAGTAACAAGACAAAGTGCTGGTAGATACGTCTGCTCGGCTGTCAACAGTGAAGGTGAAACGTTAAGCAACGAGTTAAACTTTCGTGTACAATGTAAGTTGAATTTATATAAAATTTCCCTCATTATCTACAATTTCCCCTATACAAGTCTAAGGAGTAAGCTCTATTATTTGGTGACCGATCTAAAAATACTTTGGTGAAATTTTAGCTTTGTAACTCATCGTTTTCGATAGTTTAGCGACTTGTCAAATCCCTTAGAAAGAACTTGACTTTTTTCGCTTTTGTCATTACATTATAGAAACAATGCAAATCATTTCTATTCTTCCAGAATAAAATTGGGAAAAATTAGAAAACTCAGTGCTTGAGCCACTTTTTTTGACCAACTTCCAAGTGAGCTGCAAAGCTCTAATTTTGCCGCAATTTCTCCAAAAAACTCCCAAATGAACCCTTGAGATATTTTGCATATAATGGGAGTTGAGGAACTCATAGACCGAAGATGTTTTAATTTTTTGTTTTCATCACATTCTAGAATTAATCTCTAAGTTCCACGCTATTATACGCAGGAAAATAAAAATGAGCTACATGATCCAAGTTTTTCTACCAATTTTGGAGTATTTCCCAAATTACTCACAGGCTTCTGAATCTTCTAGTTTAGATTAGCAGACTTTATTTGAATTAATTGTATTTTTGTGCCTTCCCTGTGAATCACTTGATTCACTTTAGAAGACTTTATAATGTTTGCAAACATTGATATCAAGTTTTAACTAAATATCAAGAGAGTTTATAATATATTACAATATAACAGTGTTATACGTTAAGTTCAACTTAGTAACATCTTATTATAATACGCCACTAAGTTAAATTTAATAGGCTACCACGTAATTTCTATAACTAACTGTTAATCTAATATCTATTGACTTATATTTAGATCAATTAAATTTCTAATTCTAAACATTTGTACTAATCGAACTAATTCATTATTAGTGGTAGTTTATTGCATCTAAACATGGTCGATTATTTTAATGGCAAAGGGTGATTTAGTTGTTCGTTAATTGTCTAAATGTGCAAGCGCAATTATAAAATAATTATATTGAACACTACAATAGACCATAAAATATGCCTTCTTTAGCGTAAATTCTGTCGATTTCTTTTCAATACTCGATAATCTTCAACTTTTTAGAAATAATTTAGATTCATGGGGATTATCAACAGATTTTATATGAAAATTACAATCACGAGAATTTGCGACAGAAACCAAAAATCTTTCTATCGTACTGTTTTTGGAATCAAAAATTAAAATCATGGTTTGGGGCTTTTTTTCAAAAACTACCCGATAGATTTCTTTAAAATTTGGCAGAAATAACGTTTAGGGTAGTATTGAGCTATGGTAATTTTCCCAGAAATTTTGAACGAGTAGTTTCTATTTTCACCCATTAGAGTTGCACTTTTGATACTAGTGCAGTGATGTAATTAAATAAATTTACTATTATTACTAATTAAAATGACTCCTATTCGGTTAAAAGTTTAGAATTTACTTCTTTTGCTTTTGACTTGATTGTCAAACACAGTAAATACCTCAGTGGACGTGTATTTAAACTCTTTTAGACTCTATTTTAAACTTCAAGATCGTTTTAAATAATCACTAATTCAATGACTGTAATTAAGACAGTTTGTCAGGTTAGGTGAGTGTGAAATTTCCATTTCCATCAATAATCAATAGTTTCGAAGCTTTGAAAGTTTTAAATAAACACGATTTTATAGAATCATTTCAGACAAGTTTTTATTAAAAGTATTTAAGTTGTAACGATTCTGTTCTCGATATATGAAAGTAAACATTAAAATTTAATCCGTGTAATGTTTCCAAGTTGTAATTTCTTTGGTGTTCTCGCTTTTTTCTCCCTTTATTCTTTGTCTCTTATGAATGGTGGAACGTCAAACGACATGACGTGAACAAATTGTGACATTAAATATAGATTGAACCGCAACAGCAACAGCAATACCAGCAGGAAATATATTAACACAACCGTTAGATTACTTTTTCGAATATTAAGGTACTAACAATTTCTAGGTCTATACATTACTATATTGCTCCCTATTTATAAATCATTCTGTACAATAAAATAGTTATTTCCTGAGAACATTTCTTAACATTGATAATATTGAACTTTCGTTACATCAAATTGTCGACTTGCGAGATTATTTTAGCCAAATTTGGGCCTCGTAACCCTTTCAGAAGTTGGCCGAAAACACTCATTTTGGGCAATATCGCAATTTTTGAATATAACTCAGAGTAACTGGATCATGTAATCCATTTTTGACGCATGTAACTCGTTGGAAATGAACGTTTTTTGGTAAACTTCCAAATGAGTTACAAGGTGCTGATTTTGCAGGAATAATCACCAAGTCTTCGAAATATTTTTAAATTCTTTGCTGAATTAGCGTTCATATTCGCCATGAAGGTCAAGAATTGGAAGACTTGCAAATGCACATTTGAGTAGATCCGGTCTAAATTATGTTTGTACCATCTAAAATTCATTACTAAAATCAAATTGTAGTTGGATTTTCAAACAAAACAGCTGCAACTTCCCCAATTATGCTACTTGATGAAGTTTCTATAAATGTTACATGACAGTTACATTCAAGTTAACACACAGATATTTCCTTTATTGTCATATTTGTGGACCAACTGCGATCGCTTTAAGTGATTTTCTGCGTTTATTTCCTTCGAAACGTTTACTTAAAACTACAATACTACATTGAATTCATTGTAATTTAAACTTCTGTAAATCTTTGGATATTTATACGGTTGTGTTTATTTAATGGAAGAATTATCAAGGGAGAACAGAAACTGTCCTGGTCATAGTAATACATCACTTGTATTTTGACAGATAGCCGCCTCATGGGCCGCTTCTACTATCCTAATGGAGCATTCTATAAAAGATAATAAATGAAAGAAACAGTTTCTAAATACGCTAAAAATCGATTCTAGATAGAAATCATCACTGTAATTGTTTGTAAAGGAATTTAAAAAAAAAGGAAATGATAACAATGTAGTTGTTATTGTTACAAATGACGTTAGCAAATGAGACACTCATTATATGAGCATATATACCCCTGAGTATAGTAATGACTTCTTTCAAGGGACTAAACCAAAGTAGTAGACAGTTAGTAACAATAACAAAGACATCTAGCAATCATTTTAACGGCCATTTGCATCCTGTTGTTCTCGTTCCGTTTGTATCTGTCTATTACCGTAACGAGGCAAAATAACGCATCGTTAAACACATCGAATAAAACATCCACCTATTTCTAGTTTAGTCTTTTTGTTATAGTAGAAATTATATATATGTTGGTAATCTCAAACCAATATCTTTATAGAATTTTACCTTCGACACTAACGAGCAACATTCAACAAAACGGATATTACATAATTTGTTTACTTATAGTACAGCAAACATAAATGATGGATGTCTTTATTTAGAATTTTTAGCAAACAAAACAATTTAATGTTTGACAAAAGAAATTGCTTATAAATCAAACAATAATTGCATACTTTCAATGGAATTGATTGATCTCGTTTTGCTCCAACAACTCGCCTTAAATCCACTGTCTTCTCGTGTACGTTTAACGACAACACCGAAGCTATTAGTGGCCGATATGGCTTATTGATTGCACACACAAGGGCTGTTGTCGAGACAGGATCAAGCAAGGATAACAGTCCTGCTGTTTATGTATGTGTGAATTGCGACAAGATTCCCGAAAGCTATACAGAACACCTACCCTACTACCCCCTTTTTGATCATAACCGGAACTACCCAACGGCTATTCTACGCTGCAATTAACTACAGCAATGTTAGTTCGATATTGAACTTGTCTTATAAGAAGAAACGCAAACATTGAAAGGTAAACAAAATAATGTCGAGTTTACTGTTAGATTCGCTTAGAGATTAAAGCTGACGCTGGAAGTAAACGATTATAGGTATACCAATCCCGTTAGGAACTTTGGTCAAAATATCTTGAAAACGGCAAAAGATATCGAGATGGTAGATATCCCATTCGATTCTAAATACGAATCTCTACCGCAATGAGCCTATACTATTTGGAAAACCCGATTGAATTTTCTGATAATTGTGAAAAACCGCATTTTCATGTTAGCCAAAATTACTCCATATATAGTCAATAAAATGAAATCAAGTTCGTATAGGTAGATAGAGAAAAGTTAAGGCTAGTACAATGAGTTTTAATTTTAGCCTCCAAAGAGGCTCAATTTTTGCAAGCAGTTTATTTCTAATGAACCGAATATTGTTTGATTATGATTGCAGATGCTCCGACTTGTAAGCACGAAAGGATCATGGTGGTCGGTGCGTCGAGGGGTGAGAGTGTTGATATTGTTTGTGAAGTGGAAGCGGATCCGCCGGCAAAAACTTATCGATGGAAATTCAACAATTCTGGTGAAACGCTGGATGTGGCCGCTGAGCGTTTTGCTAAAACAAGTAACGGAACTATTAGTGTTCTACGTTATACGCCAGTTTCAGAACTAGATTATGGATCCTTATCCTGCTGGGCCGTCAACTCGGTTGGTCATCAAATTAATCCTTGCGTGTTTCAAGTTGTCGCTGCAGGTTAGTGTTTTTGACATCTGCCAACGTTCAGAAAAGTTGTGTTATAACTATGGGTTTTGTCACATTGAACTAGCTAGTTATTTATTATATAAATACCGTAAAGACAATAACAGACAATATAGTAAATCGTGTCGATTCGTTTTCTATTTTTATTTCAATACAGATTTAAAAAAAAGATAAGTAACATAAAGAATATGTTGTCAATTGCAGGCAAACCATTTCCAGTAAGGAATTGTTCATTGTCGAACGAGACAAGTAGTTCAGTTGAAGTTACATGTTTACCAGGATATGATGGTGGATTACCGCAATATTTCCTTTTAGAATTGTACTCATCGAATTCAGCAATTCCTCGATATAATTTGACAGCCAACAATGAACCGTACTTTTTCCTAGACAATCTTGAAGCGGACGTCACTTTTCGCATCGTTGTATTTGCTGTTAATGCTAAAGGCCGTAGTAATGGTGTTGTTCTTGAAGAGATTACATTCAAAGGTGCTGAAAAACGGACAGGTAAGACTAACAAAAATTACCTACAAACAAATTGGGAACAATGTGAATAATAAAATAACAAAAGCCATTAAAAGTACATTCAAGAAAATTTGACATGGTTAATTTTAATATACAGTAAAGCAATACAATTTCATTAGAAAACTAGGCGAGAACTGCAGTTAAGCTGCTCGAAGATTGTTTCCTAGCTCCCTTTACTAAGAAACATTAAACGTAGCCTTCTGATTAATTCATTTCGAGTTTTATTAGAATGCCAACTTATTAGGCAACACATATACCGCATGGACAACGCAATTTAAGCTCGCAGTAGTCTTTGTGAGCGTAGGTCGGTTTCTTATTTCAACTCTATAATCTGCATTGCCGACAAGCTATTGAAACAAGAGTAGACTATAAAGCTGGAACAAGAAGCTGACCTACGTTCACAAAATCATAGGCTACTGCGAGCTGAAATAGCGTTGTACACTATTTGCTTTTATATGAAGAAATATCTAATTTTAGATACCTTTAAGGCATTATTATTGATGTTTTTAGTGTCATAAGTGCAAGTCTAATATCGATATCAATTATTTCTCCATTTACAAACTAAAATTGTATTACATCTAGAGAACACTGATTATAAATTGAGTGAAATATAAGTAAACTATTAGAAATATCAATAATTCAATAAAGCACAAAATGATAGAATCAGAGAAGACATTAACTAAATCGAAACAATTTCCATTTATATTTACATCGAACTAATATAAAATCAATGAGTACATTCGATTTTAACGTTTAAAAATTCGCTTTTGTAACAATGAAGACGTTCTGTCATGAAATATAGCTGACAGAATCCTAAACAACCAGGCAATTGTCCAAGAAGAAAGAGTAGAGTGCTAAATTTTGGCCTTTTGCTGGAGAAATAACTGTAAACTTTCTGCTTTAAGATGCAAAATTTTGCTGCATTTCGGCTGCAAAAGCTACTTTTAACATTACAAATTGCAAAATAAGACAATTTAACGCATTTGGTAGTTCATTTTAAACTTTAGTGCTAGATTTTATTGCTTAAAAATTGCAGATTTATTCCAAATTTTAGTACTTGTTGGCATTTGTTGTTTCAACACAAAAATAACAATTTTGCAAGATTTAATGCAATTTGGACATTTTTTTTGAATTTTTACTGTTTTATCTCAAAATTTAGCATTTAGCAATGGGAAAAATTACAAATTACTCACGCGGAGAGATAATTTTGAAACAAACTCTTCAATTACATTTCAAGTTTTCTTAAATGCTTAATAACTCCAAATTTTTGCTATCAAACCATGTAAAAGGAGAAATTTAAACATTTGAGACCTTTAGATAAGGTTTTTGGAGTCTATAGAGTACACTTCTACCTTAAATAATATTTAGCTTAAATCTTTTTGTTGCCAAATATTGCTAATTGCTAAAATCCAAACTTAAATTTTTGTCAATTTTGACTAAAAATAGGCGAAAAGAGGTAACTCTTTTGGTTTACTCTAGAATCGAATTTTTGATATTTCAAACCATTGTTCTTCTGAACCATCAGTTTTCAATGACGCTTGCTACCAAATCGTCTAAATTTTCACGCTTTTAGTGAGTTTCACGACGAATTTCCATTCCAATTTTCATCGCAAATCATTAATTCCTAGTGAAGCGATTTTAAGATTATTTCCTTTTCCACTAGCAATAATTAGATGATGCAAAAAGCCGAGATTTAGTAAATTCGAGTTGGCTTTTTAGCGTAAACTCTTCATGTCGCAACCTCCAGAGGACGTCTTTTACCTCGCTACGCCTCTGTATTGCCCTTAAATACAGGGTGTACAACATTATTTAAGCTTACACTTCGTGCGCATAGGTCGGCTTCTTATTTCAACTCTGTAATCTGCATTACCGACAAACTATTAAAATAAGAGCATGTCGGTAAGGTAGATTACAAAGTTGGAACAAGAAGCTGACCTACGTTCACGAAGCGAGCTTAAATAATGTTATACACCCTGTATTTATTACAAACTTAATTAAATAAATCAAATTGTTTGGTTCGATATGATAAGACACAATCGACAGTTAAACAAGATTAACAAGTTTAGTGAATCTCACAGGAGATTTCATCAATTTTGACCGGCTAAAGTAAATCTGGGGCGAAAAAAAGAACAATTATAAATTATCAAATTTGATAATAATTGAACGGCTTTTATTTTAAATTAAATCCATAAATACTGATAATTTATTGTTGATAATTATTCAAAATACATAAATTATTGCTATGCAATAATTTTAATTGCTGTTGAGGTTAATAATAATAGTAATAATAATAAATACATATGTATTCAATTATACGAATTATCAACGGTTATAATACAATTAACGAGACCTTTTTGAAAATTAATACAACATTCATAAACAAATAAATCTATTGGGCAATTGTAGAATAACAAAACTATTGTTTAGTCAATTTTTCTCTCAAACAACACAGATTTCAATATTATTTTTAACATAATAAAGCACGAATTGTAAGCCGATTTTTTTTAATATTTCCATCCGAATGTTTCGTCCATGGAAACGTTAAAACTGGCTAAATTCTACTCGATTCACTCATTTTGTGTTGTTTTAAAATATAGATTTTTATTACTTTTCTACCCACAAATGGGTTCGTATAACGCACGACTATATTATTTAGAAATAAATCCTATTTGTTGAGCGGTTCAAAAATAATCTCAAGAATTTATAGGAAAAACTGGAGATCATTCTAACGAAATTGTGTAAATTTGGGCTCTACCAAATAAATAAAATTTTATAACTTTGACCTACATTTTTTCACTTCGTTCACTGCAGGTATTGGCAAAACTGAAACTTCAATCCCCAAATTTTAAAGCATTTGATTCGTTTAAATAAACTCATAATTAATCATACCTACACTCTAAAATTGGACTTAAATTAGTTCAACAATAAATATCTAAAATTTTAAATAATCCAAATCAAAAGTTAATCTACTAGCTCATATCTGGCTTAAGATCTTGATAAGACTTCACAACCTTCCGAGATGAAATCTGTAATTATTCCAGTAATTATAAAAGTTTCATTAGTGATAATAATTTTCAGCTTCCATTCTCTATGAGAATCTATTTAAAAATAATAAAATTAATCATTCAACTGGGGACTCTTTTCATTTAGAGCTCCATGACTAAAAAAGATGGTCCTCTGGAGATATTACCATAAAATGATGACTCGAGTAATTACTTTTTTTTCGGTTGTTGTTAATAATCATTAATTCATAGTAGAGGAGAGTTGTTAATCTAATTATGTCATATTTACAACTTTTCAAATATTCATCCGTTAGCGTGGCAATTTGTAGAGAAATATCATATATTGTCTATAGATAGACAAGAACGAGGATTAATTATCAATTGGAACCATTTTAAGGGGCAAAAAGGGCATATTTTGCTGTATTTTAATCCAAGATTGTATTTCAAACTAGAGTGGCTATGATTTGATTACGTAGTGTCGTAGATTGATTCATTAAATTTGACATTTGTATCAATCGATCTACGACATGTCAACTGTGGGGTAAAATACCGTTGTACACTCTATATATTTATAAATTTGTTAGTTTTTGGATTGGTTATTTTGTATTTGTGATAAAATCTAGTGATAAGAGCCTAATAATTGGGATAGAAAGTATGTGGTGGTTTGTATTTTATAACGACTCCGTGGCGCAACGGTAGCGCGTCTGACTCCAGATCAGAAGGTTGCGTGTTCAAATCACGTCGGGGTCACAACTAAATTTTTTCGTATTTTACCCCTTTTTATGGTATTAACGAGATTAATTTTTTGTTGATCCAGATTTTCGTTTAGGAATTATTGGTATTTCAGCATTATTATTATTATAGGTTATCGTTTTATCTGATTCACGCCCTTACTTCTCCAACTACCCAGTTTCCTCTGTTCAGTTTTGAAGGAAAGGGGTGTGGTCTGTACAATAGAAAGGACAATTACACACAGTTTAGTCTTATCGCTGGCTGGCCCATTATATTCCAACTTCCATTCAATTCCGGCCTAGATGTCAGAATCATTCCAATACAATCCAAGATGGATGGTTCTACTATAGCAAGTCCGCCCTATTAACTTCACCCTTAATGCAAATATCCTGTCGATAAACTGTCTCGTTTCTTAAAAGGTGTGAATCTAGCCAAAGATGGTGAAAAATCGAATGAATTTCAAATGTCATCAATATTATATTAGCCAATGAGGGTTGTTACTCAAAATAGGAATGATGAGTTAAAAATAAATTTTTATCTTCGCCTTGTCTTTGGTGGATATTCGGGTCATGTAGCTGTGTCATCTATCATTCAGATTTCCACATGCTTGACGTTTATTTTTTCTTTCTATACCGAATCTACCGAAAATATAAAATGCAAAAATAGCAAAAATACGCTTTAGTGTACATGTGAACAACATGTCGGGGGCAAAATAGTGAACAAGAGCGAGAAACATGGTGATATACGATGGAATATTCCTGATTAAAGCCACTTGTGTATAGCCAGTGCGGAACGTTGAACATCATTTTGATGATACATTTTTACATCGTACTTTTTCATTGAATAAAGCCATTTCCGTTTGAAACATGTACAAACATTAAAAGTTCAACGTTTTTTTACTGTGTTGTTAGCTCATTTAAATTCAAATTGTTCCACTTCTGTGTCTTTTATGTGAATTACGGTGAACATTAGCTTATCATGTTGTTAGAATGACATTAGGCGAAATTAAACGGATAAATTCAACAATTGTTACATCACCACTTAATTGGGAAAATGTTGGAAATTTCCCTATTTCAACAGAAAGTCGATTTTTCACGGATGCAATGCACCGAAAATTGCTTTATGTTGTAGTGTGAGTGTGGCTTTTCAATATTACATTTCTGGATAATATTTCACAAACTATCATAGAGAGACGTTGGTCGACGATAAAATTTTAAAATAAAATTTTACGAATATTTTTATTACATCTAGACTAGATCATATGTAAAATAATAATTCTATCAAAGATCGTCGTCCGTTCAACAGTAAACGCCACCAAAATGAATACTTTTCCATAATATTTACCCCAGTGGGGGCTGCAATATTACTTGATAGTTGTCATAAACTATTCCAAACGGAATTCAAACAAATTTATTCAATAATAATATCGGAATTGATATGTGATTATTATTAGAAGCGCTCGTATAAAGATATGGGAATCCGTTTCGATATCAGTTGAGTACGCTAGAAATACTCCACTCTTACATAGACTGATAGATATTAAAGAAGTAATAGGTTTTTTATTACTTTCTATATTGTTCATGTATAGAAGTTGCTTCTCAATTCGCTAGAAAAAGTGATTGATTTTTTCTTAGCGTCATTCAACCTCAAAGCCGACAGTAGGTATCCCTTAAGTTAGATTACAATTTTTCTTTCTCTTGTATTCTCTTGTAATAAAACTTCAACTTTAGAATGATAAGTAGACTTGGAACTAAATAAAAAAACATTTACGAGTTGAGAAGAATTACAAATAAATGATTTAGTAAAAAATTCAGTTTCTATCCCGGATTTCTATCGTCGCTTTCTGAAAAATGTCAAAATCTACCCTTGTAGATAAGTCAATTTGGTGGTTTAAACATTTTAACAATTCATACGATTCGGCAGTTGATTATTATGAAGCTTCAGTCGAATTCCTCCTCAAAATAATCAAGAATTCGGTTTCTTCTGCTCGATTTTAGAGCCCTACGTTTTGCCAAAAATTTTACAAATTCAGCTGCTGAATAGATGGAGATTCTCAGAGTTGTTTTCTATTCTGAATTATCAAAATTTCTAGGTGTTTTCCAAGCGGAACTCTTTTAGGGCGTTTTTCGCTCAATCATCAAGACCGATTTGCAAAATTGCATACTTTTAGCCCATTTTCAAACAGAACTGTCTAAAAGTTGATATGGAAAAATTGCCAAGTTTTCCTTATCGGAAAATAGAAAATTGGCTATAAAACTGTACAAATTTTATTATAGACGAAATTTTCCACTGTGAGCTTCAATTTAGTTTCCAAAACTGCCAAGAAAACTGTGGAAAATTTTTTGGAGCAAGTATCTTTTTGTTATTTTTTCGCAAAACAACCCCATTTGTTCATTTTATGCATTTTATTGAGTTGGTTTTTATTGTGAACTATCTGATTTTTGGGGTGTTTTTCCAAGCGGAACTCGTGATTTTTTTCTTGGTCTTTTAGGGCGTTTTTTCCTTGATCTTCACGGCTGACATGCAAAATTGCATACTTAAGTATGCAATTGATATGCAATTGATATGGGCTAAAATTTTAGCCCATTTTCAAACAGAACTCCTGAGTTGGTTTATTACCTAAAAGGAAGAGTTATCTTTAGGTTAATAAAGGAAAAATGCCAAGTTTTCCTTATCGATGTAATGCACAAATCGGAAAATAGAAAATAGTCTATAAAGCCGTATAATGACGAAATTTTTTACAATGAACTTCAATTTGGTTTTCAAAACTGCTAAAACTTTGAAAATTGTGCAAAAATTTTGGAACAAACTTTGGAAAACGACCCCATTTGTTCATTTTATGCAGAAACCATTGAAAATTGAGCAGTATTAGTAATGTTACAAGGAAAAATATAAAAAAGTGTAAAAAATACGAAAAACGTGCTCTAAGATTTTCTTCTGTAATTTGCGATTGCAACTCTTCAAAAGTCACCCCGTTAAATGCGCCTTTAAATACTCTTTTTAACACTGTTTCAATCATTGCAATCTATTGGAAAACAAATAGGAAATCGTTGATGTCTTCTTCCTTGATTAAAGGCCCCAATTTATGATTTTCTATCAATTCTAGGACCTGAGACAGAACTTAATTATTATAAACGAACCTATTCAACTTTTAATGAATCCCTATTGTTGACCCACTAATAATCAGCTAATTAATAGAAATAATTGTGTAGAAAATCTTTAAATCTTCAAATCCTTAAGTTCATCTAAAACTCTACTAGAACATTAACTAAAAACACAAAAACGTACAAATCGTACAAATCGTACAAATCGATAATTTATTGCAATTGTCCAGTATTGTCATTACAAGTTAACATCGTAAAGCTAAACCATCGTGTTGGAGAAGAAGACTTATTAGTTGTAGACAGATTCTTTCCGTACTGGTAAGGCAACATTTATTTTTCGTAGAATTATCGGTTTTGGACAATGGATGGATGTGCATTGTGCCAACACATACACGAATAGAAACGGAAAACTATCCAATTTTCTTTGGAGCTGTCAGCATTGATTGATCGTGGCTGAAATATAAGAAGCACCAAAAAATTGTTTAAAGGATAACGTCTTCTATTGACGCTGCGTATGGATAAGAACTTGTTGTGTTGTATACCTGGGTATCAAATTGGGGCGGGGGGGAACAGAAAGAAAGATTGAATTTGGAAAGTAGCCGTCTTATCAGCGACTGAGATGTATTGTACATTGGACAGCTAGGAATCGAATGAAAAACTGATAAATGTCCGTAAATTACACCTGCAATACTGCCTACACGTAGGGACAGTATTTTGCAATATTGATGGCAATAACAATCAATAAACTTTCAATACAATAATTATCTATAGTTAGATAATTACGCTTTTAATTGTTGAAGTGTATAATTTGTAAGCCATCATAATATACGTCAATACCGATACATTTTGTGTGAATTTTCAATCGCACTGATTAAATTACAATTATCGAATACAAACAGTAATTAACTGCAATAAAAATAATAATGTACAGGAGATAAAAGAATACATTTGGAAAGGAAATTTAATGCTGAATATGAGAACGACAAACGGACAGAACCCAAAATATACCTACGTGTTAGTCGTGTATGTTCTTCAAACGTTTACATGAATGTTTTGTTTGAATTTATTACAAAACCAATACGAAAGCAATTTCCACGTCTTTTGAAAATGCTTACTATCGTTCTTGTGGAATTCTCTTTTATTACCTTTGCCCTATTTTGATGTATTCATTGTTATTATTGTTGACTTCATCTTATTTTTGTTTACCTCATTTTCCCCTTCATCAGATTTCGAATTTAATTTTTATTTTTTTAACACCAGTCGAAAAACATGAAGGTAAAAATGGGAAAATACAGAGATCGACATTATCAGATTTCCTGTAACACGATCAATTGACAAATGAGAAATTTTATAATTCTACTCAAATTTCAACAAAAGCAATAGGAATACCGGGAATATCAATTTAAAAAGCAACAGAAGCATCAATTGATCCAACTAGATTGATTTTAAATTGGTTTTAATTATATTAAGCGAACGATAGAACTGGAAAAAAGAAAATCTTTAGCCTACGATTTCTTCCTCAATTTTCACTCAAAAAGAACTTTCCCGCTCAGGAAAATGCTATATGAATTCTGAGTTGCAGATGAGAGTGGATTTACGATTTTTGTCAAATCTTTAATTGTAGAATAAATTCCCAAATTTTATTTAAAAAAATCAGGAACATTGGAGTATTATTTGAAAAACTGAAGACTCCGAAAGTAGCATTTTAGGTTGCTGGATAGACTGGACGGCTATGAGTTATCTCCGTTAGGAGGCCCATGCCATTGCCTTTTCAATTTAAATTTAAATTTAAAGATAAACAACAAATTTCAATAAGCCGATATCTCGCTTGTTTTTGGACTTATCGCAAAAATTTGAACGGATTTAAAAAGGGCATTTCAAGGTGGATCTAAGGACTTTTTCGTTTAAGAAATTTCCGATTGATTGTTGAGTTATACAGCACAATTTTGATTTTTGATATTTTACAATATCTTTATAATTTTCCTCATAATTGAACCAATTTTTTTTGTTCTTCAATGATTCTGACAGAGTTTATAGAAAATGGGAAACTCTTTCCAAATATTTACGAAATCCCCCAATCGGTTTGCTAGTTTTCCGGGAAATCGCCAAAAAGTTAACCAACCGACACTTTTCTTCGATTTGGTACCTAAACAATGCCAATATTTAATAATCGATAACTTTCTTGTTTTCGCAAATTTTACAATAGAATAAAATTAGGGAGCATTTCAAAAGACAGTCGAGAAAGTTTTTGTTTTTGGAAAATTGCACTCGAATATGAATTTATAGACAAAAATTTAGGGGCATGATTTTTCCACCTTTTTTGATAATTAAGCCAATATTCTAAATTTAAGAGCGATTTTTGCACATTATATAAAAAATGTAAAGCGCTTTCCACATCTCCAAGAAATTTTCCAACCAAGTTGCTAGTTTTCCGGAAATTTTCCAAAAGTTGAAGAGCCTGTATTGCACCTGTTTTTCGATTTAGTTTCGAAACAACGCCAATAATTGATAATCCTATGTATTACAATCAATAAAATAGTATTAAAAAGAGCCTTTCAAGGAGCATTAGAAAAAGTTTTCCGCTTTGGAAAATTTCTTCTGAATTTGAATTTACAGACCAAAATCTAGGAGCATGATTTTTCTCAATTTTTGCATACTTGTCTAAATTTTCGCCGATAATTTAGCGAATATTACAAATTTGACAGTGATCTTTGAAGAGTAGTTAGTCAATGGAAATCTCCACGAAATTTTCCAATCGGTTTACTAGTTTTCCGGAAAATTGCCAAAAATTGCTGGATCTGTATTGCACTTTTTTCGATTTAATGTCGAAACTAGACCAATATTTAATAATCGATTACTCGCTTGTTTTCGGAGATAAATTAAATAGCGATAGAACTAGAATTAGAGAAAGTTTTTTGTTTTGTAAATCTTTCTAATTCCGCTCAGTTCATTAAAATTTATTGCAAAACAAGCGAGAAACCGTTGGTCAAACATTAGAATTTCTCGCACGCAACATCGGGTTTTTGAATTTCAATCAAAATCGCTCTTTTGTGTGGTTACATTGCCTAAGATTGGTACATCCCAGGTAGTTTCTATTGAACCAAAATTGTTCTATATTTGCTATATTTGATTATAAAGTATTTAAACAACAATTTGAAAACCGCAAATTCTCTGCATTACAACTGATCAATAATAAAACCAGTTACCTATCAAACATATAGCAGCATAGTCGACTATCAAAGCTTATCAATATGAATTTAAAGTAATTGATATAAAAGCTCTACAATTACCGGTAAACGTCAATTACTATTGATTGTATTCTGTCGATTTCACTACATTGTAAAATATTTATTAATGGGTTAATTAAATGGGGAATAATTAAAACGTTAATGCTGAATTTACAAAATTGAAAGTTTTTATGTTTCATATAATTTTATGTGGAGTTTTATTAAAATTAAAATAAGAGCAACATTAAGAAATTTTGTGTATATGTGTATAGTGATAACAAAGTCAGCAAACCCATATATTTGTGCATTATCTTGTAATTTAACTTAAACAAAATACGACAGTGTTTCAAGAAGATTGTCCTTATTACGAATAATTACCAAGTGTAGAATTCTCTCATTGTAGACGCAAAGAAATGACTATTTACATTTCATCCTAAATTATTACCCCAAATAGAAAGCATTAAACAACACCCAGTACATATTCTACGAGTACAGTAAAAACGGCTTTTATGCCAGAATGAAAAGTTGAAACTGGTGTCTGGTACGTTGAAGATAATACAACAAGAAACTCAACCACTAACTTGATAATTAACACTTTCATTTTTCTGCAACAAAACTGATAAGATATTCCTCCGAATAAATTAAAGCATAAATGCAAATCTTGGATATTATTTTAATTTTATTGTTAAATATACATATGAACTTTGTAGAGTTCGCCTGAATTGTAATTAACTAAAGTAATCAAACTAGTAAATTTAAACTGTATAAAATCAGGTGAAATGGCTATACTTAAAACGGGATAACACTTATATACAGTATAGCAATCCAATCAGTGTAATCTGAAAAGGACAAAACCAAACGAGGGTTGGGGTGGAATTGTTGGAGATTTTCAATGCGGGAAATCCAATAGAATAGCGACCACTCCCTTATTGGCACGTCCAAAGAAATTACAATTTCTACTTATTTAATTTCAACAATTTCGGTCGGTTGAACCTGGAAAATCTTGAAAGATTCAATGAAAATTCCTTTACTAGATTAACAATTAATTTATTTACGTTCTCGTATTATTTCGACAAAACGATAAGACACTCATCTATTGTTAGTTTTGAGAATACTACAACTGTTACACATTACATTGCCCACAAAGCGATTCGAGAGGATAATAGCTACAGTTGTAGTCCCCTCTAGTTGGTTAAAACAAACTACGATATTTATCCAAGTTTTGTTTCCGTTTCGAGGCGAATACAAAATTGTGTATTTCTGGTAATATCAACATTTCTGAGCAATACCAAGTCTTTTATGTTCGAGAAACCCTTAAATAATGCACATTTATTGCCGTACGCTCGGATCAATAATAAATTATCAAAAAGCGAACCAATATCTAGTATTGAATGAAATTTTCACGGTCAGTTGCTTCTAATTTCTAGAATAAGCAAAACTACTATTGTGGCATTACTGATATATGAGTTTTAACGATAACATTGACCATAATTTGGTGAATCACTCAACTGTGCTAATCTTATAATCAGTAGTCTAGTAAAATATCCTAACGTCACCCTCAACAAATATCCTATTGTTATTGTTGTTTGTTATCAATAACTTATAGAAAACCCCCACAATACGCAATGATAGACACTCGATTGGAGAACCGATTTAAATTGACGCTTGCCGTTGGTTTATTTAGAGCCTAATTCACACAGCCTAAATAAGAAATTATTATTTGGGCTGCGTGAATTTGACTGTAAAATAACTTAAACGCTCAAATCACTAGTTCTAGTTTAAAAACCGAATATAGAGATCGATATTATCGAAACTTTTGCGATATTTACAATGCTATTAGGAAGCAACTGTTGGAAAGTAAAGGAACTGTCAGCATTCTTATTCTTGATAGTTATAATGAAACGTCCAATGCGCTTCATATCACATCCCATTATCGCCGAAATTCTTTATCCTATTGTTATCTTGATCCCGGATTATTTAAAGTCTGATAGCCTTATTAATGGCCCACTTTCTCTTGCCTTTACGATCGTGCTGTTATTAAATTTGTTTTTATGATGGTCGGCCACATAATAGATATTGAGGCTCAGATGGGTTTCAAATTAGAATTTTATCTCATTTAACGCTCTTCTAACCACCAATACGATGCTAAACTTTCTTTTTTTTTAATCTGTCTCTTACAGCTTCTGATGGGGAGTTACCATTCTCACCGGTATTTGGCGCTCTTATTGGAGCAACGATAACAATTATCGTCGTCATAATGTTGATAATAATCCGGGTACGTAGGTCGCAGAATCAGCCTGAAGTGATTATGGAACAGAAAGTGGCTGGTGGGCTACATCACAATACAACATCCTCGACAAAACCACTCTTGAGGAGCGCCTCTCCGCGGGATACTGACGAAAGGGATCCGGATATAATTCCAGCGAAATACGGTAAAATTTGTATTAATTTTATGCACGAAAAAAATAAACACCTAAAGCAACAAGAATGGAAATCGGAAAGTTTCTCGTTCGATTACTGTTCTGTTATAACTGCAACAAATCTGATCCAATGTGAAATAAACTATCGATTTATCGACATAACGAGAATGTTTATGATGCAATTCGCGTCTAATATCGTCCAGCAATATCGTATATAAAAAGAAGAAAGTATATACAGCCACCGTTGGAACTCTCGAAAAGTTCGTAATGGAAACTGGAGAGTGAACAACACGATGATGTATGCACAATCAAAGTCGATTTTCCTGCTAGAGAACGCTTTATTTATTGACGGTTACATCCGGAATTTTCTACCAACTATTAAATCTTCTAGTTTATGATGATTTAACGAAATATAAAAATCATAACCGACTCAACGAGATTTCACAGGATAAAATATAAAAATACAGGGGGCTCAAGTAGAAGCACCCACCATGGAAAGTCTTTATTCAAACAGCAATTTGGGGATTTGTTCAATGGTTAATAGGAGATCATTTGAGCAAAATTTTAGCATTTGGAAGTTAGGCAAAACACGCTCATTTTTGGCTTCCAAAAACGAGTTCTGCGAATATTTCGATCTGGAACGGGGGATATATTCCGTATTTTGACCAACTTGCTCAAATTGTGCTAAAATAATCTCCAGCGACTTTCCTGTAAATCTCTGAGACGTTTTTGTTGCTTTCAATCAAGCGTCCTTGTATTGGCGTTAATTTTGAGTCAATTTAATAATTGAGCGTATTTCTATGAGCAGGTTCACCAGATGGGGAAAATAATAGAAATATCGTTGGTTCAATAAGTCTTCCAAAAACTGCAAGTGTCACAACACCGACTTATATCCAAACAAGCACTGGACAGACTGATGAATGGAAAGCTTCAATTGGCCCTGCACCCAGTACAGAACCGATGGTAATTTGCCCCTCAAATAAAACTAATAAACCTTGTTTCAAGGGTGTATTTAATCTAAAATTAAAACCAAACCTTGGTTTGAATACAATCTTGTTTTGCTTTAAAACAATTAACCTTTGATAAACAATCAAGAAAATTTTCCACTATTTTAATGGATTCATTGATAATTTCAGTATCACGTCTACAATAATCCGGTAGCAATGGTTGGAACATTTCCACGAGACTCCCGACCAAAGGATTTAAGGCTAGGGAATGGATCGTCAACATTACAACGATCTACCGATTTAGAACTCAATGGTCTTGCTATTAAAGAGAGACTAATGGCTAATCGATTACCAGAAAGTTGTGTCTAAGCCCCCCCAACCCCAAAAAAAGTGTCTTTTTGTACTCGTTTCTCGTTTGTTTCAATTTTTTATTTCTATAGACCGTCCAAGTGTTGTATAGAATGTGGCAAATAATAAACAATGTGGCTCGTTGATTTTCAAGTGAAAAGAAATTTGAGGGAAAAACTGTCAGATTAATGTAAATAATACAATTTGAAATTTGTGTGAGTGTTTTCTATTATTCATTGATAATAAACGAAAATTTTTAGATAAGATCATGGACAATCTTTAGGAAATTTTTAGAACGAATTTGTAAATATCCTCACTGTTGCATATCTAAATGATGGTTGATTGTACTTGTTTTCATCGTGTTTTATAAAAACAAATAACAATTAAAATAACAAGCTTTTTGGACAAATTGTAAATAAAATCTGGTTTCAATCATCAACAATCATCATAAATTCGATATTAATAGAAATAAAAACTGAGACATTTCGACAATTGGTTGTTATTTTGAAGCAAATATTGGACGCATCAAACACAATCCTAATTAATTTCTAATTTAACAATTTTTAATTAATCGAAAAACTTAACGAATTTGTGTAATCATCAGCAATATTAACCACCCCGTCTTCCATACAGTCATATCTTCTAATTTTTCCCCAAATTATCACAATCACATCAACATTATTATTATCACTACTGCAATTAAGCTAAAAATATAAATAGAGATTAGATTACTACTGTCAAACAGAATATTGTAAATCACTCGATATTATTGAAGAATATTTGTAATTTTAGATAAGTCTCAATGGTGATTGATCCGAATCAAGATTGAGACTTGTTTAGAATAACCACTGTTTGTTGGTGACGTTTATGAGTTAAACTACGACCAGAATTTTTGTAATTATCATCGTCCCTCTTTCCGATATATGTAATTTTATGTGCATATCTTTGTTGCCATATCTTAATCTTTAAAGAAAACTGTAACAATACAGATTAATGTACGCATGTAGCAAAAATTCAGCAAAACAATGCAAGAATTTCATAAAATATTGCTACATTCGTATTGAATTTTGGAGAAAGAAAAATAGCTATAAAAAGAATAAATATTGTGATATTTTATGTAGGCTAAAGAGAATAATGTAATTAGAAAATGACGTAGCAAGGTAAATGTATAAAAATATAAATAAACATTAAAAAAAACAATTGTTTCTTTGATTTGGAGTTGTTTATTTGCGTATTTGTACTTGAAAATAATTGTTGTTTACTATACCGAGTGGACTAAGTTAGCTTAAAAGTAAGTCCTACTTGTAGACTAATTCGAGGATTTGTAGAAGAGTCTAGATCATTTTGGCGAAATTTGAGCTTCGTAGCTTACTTGGACGATTGTCAAAAACTCGTTTTTATCGATATTACTCTTTTATAAATAAGATACCGCAAATGACTCAGAATGACTCAAAAATCCTACATTTTATCGGGAATACAATGGGAAAACCGAGTCATCCTCATATATGTGTAGCTCATTTTTGAAAGAATTTTTTCGGCTTCCCAATGAACCGAAATAATCCCCCCAGACTTTCCTATATCCTCAAAATATTGTTCAAATTGTAGTCTTGGCCACCTAGTATTTAAGCAACAGCTCTCCAATTCTAACTTTATTTTTAAATGATAATATTGTTGCGAAATTTGATAGATAATCCAATTTAATAATGCAATCTGGAGTGTTAAATTGTTGAAAATTATCGATTCGTTTATAAAATCCATTATCGATAAAAATGACAATGTTAAATCAAAAAACTGATAATTCTAGTGGTAGATTGTGATTTCATTCATTTAAACTACTAATATTGGAAAAACTACAAAAAATTGTACACTTTATTAAAAATTAAATAAAATAAATAATCAAAAAATTAAGGGAACAGCAACACTACAGGTGTCTCAAAACAAATCAATTGCGTCTCACTCTCGTCCTTCATAATCCATTTTAAATCGGCTCGCATCTAATTGAGCAATCAATTAATTTAATTAAAAAACAAAGACAAAAAGACCTACTTGAAGTAACGATTCAGGTACTGTTAACGTTGCTGTATAGGAAGATTGAACGCCTGTTTTAAGCGGACAAGTCAACTCATCGCACGGATCGGGAGTTACGATCAATTCGAATCCTGTTCCTCGGACAACAGCCGATACGGTGTTCTGAAGACTTCCAATTTCTTCATCTACGAATTTTAATGAAATTAATCGAATTATTGGTGGATTTATTTGTAGATTTACCGCTGGTTAAGCTGAAAGAAACCGAATGATTTCTGCCAATGTACAATGTGCATAGTGTTTCTGTGCAATCACTAATCTGTAAATTGCTAACGTACGAAGTAGATCCTGGAATAAAAATCTTAATTTTGCGAAAAACTATATTTTTATAGACTTACCACAATCGACAATGTCCAAGTCGCTAGAATCACTAGTTTTAATGACCCCACAATTAGCAAAATTGCTTAAAATTAGCAAACTGAAAATATAATTGAAGTACATCTTAGTCATTTTTCTCACTAAATTGTAAGTGATCAGATTTAACATAGAATTGTGATTGAAACTGATTGTAGTTAAAATAAAGATACTACCGATAATTACTACACTTGAGATAAAGATTTTTTTACTGATTTAAAAGACAATCGTAGAAATTTCGTCGAAATTATGTTAAATTTACAAAGATTAGCTCATAGACAATAAAAGGAGTATCGTCAGATTTATGATTTGTCGATATTTTAAAAAATCCATCCAATTAATCAAGATGATTGGTGATTTATAACTGTCGAAATTTACCGATTTCAATCATATTGAATTGTTTGGTTTTATAGTTCCAAACAGATTCGATTGTTATTAAAATACTTGATAAACACGCAAATTGGAACACGAATATAGTAACATTTATCGAACCAACTGATTGTCATTCGTCTATTGTAGAAAATTCGAAACTAGTTTCTAATTCAAATCGAATTGTTAACAGTTGGGAACACTTGGAGCACACTTGTATGCAACAATTTCTGAAAACAGAGCTGAAGTTGATGATCGTTGTTGAAATTTACACTTCCTGGCAATCTAATTAGGCTGAAATGTTTTAACCATACTCAAGATACTCAAGTAGGTCTTATAGTTATAGGAACACCTATTATTTGATAAGCGATTCGTAGGAGGGTCCTTGGAGATCATGCTACCAAAATTTTAGCCCCTTAGCTCATCCGACCAAGAGTAAAGGATGCTCTCCACAGATTTTTCATTCTTCTCCATGAACACGGACAATTTCCACCAATACCAGAATAAAATGAAGAAATCAATATTAAGAACACCCTTGAGTCATGTAACTCGTTTTTGAGAACCACGAGCGTGTTTTGACCAACTTCCCGCTAAACTACTTGGTTCAAATTTTGCTCAAACGACCTCCAGCGGTTCCTTATAAATTCTTAATTATTTTTCAAATCACTTTATAAGAACTAGGATCAGTTAAGTGAAATAAGCGATATGAAGGATCACAAAAACTGAAAAAAACTGGCGTAACGTTTATTTTTTAACAATAACAGGAGATCTCTTCGTTGAAATTCTAAGATGGCATTTGTTGATGAAATTAGAATAAAACTACAACACTTGTACTGAAACAAACAAGTTGTGACTTTTTATCACCTGTCATGATCCAATATAAGTCAGCGGACATCTAAAAATATAGAAATATTGATAGTGGTAAGAATTTGTCTTAAACACGTCGAGTTAACGCAAGTTTTTAGCGACTTAAGATTGAACTCTCCTCGAAAACTGTAAGTTCAAAAATTCTCAAAAAATTACCAAAGCTTACTACCAGTTTGAGCTTCATTCTCGCCGAATTTAAAAGAAAATTCTGGTATAGTTTTTGAAAGAAAGCGAGATGATTTTGCTCTATTTATGGTTTATTTTGCCCTATTTTATGGTTTAAATTCCTCTATTACATCGAAATCAATTCTATTTAGCTTCTTTTTTGTTTTGGGAGATTTTGAATTGCTAGTTTTGACAAAAAAGACTTTGTTTAATAGACAATTTACGGCGTAAATCTCGTTAGAGTTAAATCTGGAGCCAGGCTAAAGGTCCAATATTCGAAAGTCTTAACCTATGGTGCTACTCAAATTAAATCAAATGGGGTACTTATTGAAGTTGATTTCGAATATTTTGGAAAATATTTAACGATTACTCGACATGTTTAAGTGTAATGCTTATCAGAATACTTGGACATAGCTGTCGTTAACATAAATTGCGGCATTGTACGTTGTCGAATAATCTTTTGCTACCGGACAATGGATAATATCACAAGGTGTTGGTGTTGCATGTAATGGCCATTTCATTCCACGCCAGTACAAGTAAACTTCATTATCAAGCACATTAGTTTCGAGAACTATAATTGTAAGTAATTAAAAATAAATCAATTAGTACTGGACAATTTTAACGAATTACCTGTAAATAGCTGAAATGAGACGGCTTGATCTTGGCCAAGATATAGATAGCATGTTGAATCTGAAGTACAACCTTCTATTCGTAAATTATTCACATGAAACACTGATCCTGATCGAACAATGAATTATTTTGCTGTTATAGTTTCAAATCGTTAACAATTCAACTTACCACAATCTCGAAAATCTAAATCTTCGGCCGTTTGAACTGAAACTGACACAAGAATTAATAATAAAACGGTCATTAGTGCCTTCATTGTGTTTTCTTATAAAATAAAACCGACCCGATTTATTGACCGAATTTAATTATGTGTAGGTAGTGCTTATCGCCAATTTTTTCTCTAACAAAAAGTTGAAACAGGGGCTTCATTTTGAGTGAAACCGGATTAAAGGATCTTAAATTTGTAAGATTAGATTTGTAATGATTTTGGTTTATTGATATACAGAAACAAAACACTCAACTTATCAAACAAATTTCGTCCTCATTTACCAGTTTATCAAACACTTTGTTTGCATTGTTTGGAAAAAAATTATCTATCGATAATCGAATCTGATGGTCAAAAATCAATAAATATTCAATAATCTTACAGTTTCTAAAATTAGTACTAATTTTACAGGTTTTTTTGCAGAAATTCACCCAAAAATTGCTTATAGGTCGTGTTTAATCAAAAAAATTGAAGAAGCTACTTGAAATTGTCTCAAGGTTATTGATTACAACATTTAATTAGACAATTTAGACGCCATAAAGACGTTTAGTTGTAAAGTTGATATTCAATAAAAATGAAGCCTTTCAAGAATTTTTGCCACACTAACGTCGGATTAGAAAGGAAAGAAAACGTTTTCCTCCCAATCACCCATTGTTGGTGTCTTTACCAATTCTAAAGGCAATTTATGTTTTATTATCTCAAAATCAGATAATTGTGGACATATCGACGTAATCATTATTGAGGCTGCATGAGTTTAGGCACGGAATTATAAAATCGCACTCATAAAACTTGACTTTCGATTGCGCATATGATGCACAAATGAATTGTGATCGCCAATGTAAAGGTTCAAGTTCAATTTGCGGATATCCTAATCGTAATATCTTTCTAGAAATTCACTGTTCCACTTTTGTATTGAAAAAGTTTTCGTTAATTTACAAGGCTAATTAATCAATTTACATACATAGATCATGGGAAATAACAACAACGAATAATGAGCAGTTTTATTATTTGCGATAAAATCTTAAAAAATATAATTATAAGAAAATGTTTAAGGCTTTTATTGTTGTTTATGAAAGAGCTGGCGTATGTAAATGTCCTAGAATCGTATGTTTCTTAATTGAGAATTGTTTTTTTTATTTGGGAGTTGATTTTAAATTAAAAATTCAAATGACGCATATTTAAAGCTGATAATCAATTGAAATTGTAGCGCCTCTTAGTGTTTCTCACAGTGCCTCTTAGCACTAATGTGGTGAAAGTGCCACAAAAACAGTTTTTTTTTAATTTATCACAGCAGAAGAGAAACAGAAATAGTTTCTGTCACTTTCCCAGAAATCTACAAAAAACTTCTTGGAAATTTTGAAAGCCCTTTCAAATTCCTATAAGCTGTGGGAAAATCAATGGAAAATCGCTCAAATATGGGAGATACGAGAAAAAACATACTGCAAGATTATCCTCTGTAGCTCAGAGTTAAATTGGAATTTTCCAAAGCAAGAAACACGCTCGGATGCTGCTTGAAGTGCTGCGTCTAATGCTGTTTTATCCTTTGGGATATCTTATCAAACAAGCGATTTATTCGTTTTCAAATTTGCGGACACCAAAAAGATGAACTTGGGACCTTCAATTTTCAAGTAGAATTTCTGTAATATTGGTAATTTCTGTTATATATCCGCTAATTTTGCAGAACCTCATAACATCTCTAGGTATTATCAATAAAAGTTTTCGAATACAAATTAGACCTTACTACTTATTTACAATTAAAATAAATGAGTGTAAATTGTAAACAACCTAGAGAATATACAAGTAGGGAACTTTGATCTAGGATAGTTTTCTACATAAATAACTATTGTTGACTAATTTTGAACGTTAAGATTAAGTTCAGGGACGACGATAATTGACGTTTCAAACTTCAAAATTATAAAAAAAAATATGTTACTTTGTAATGCCCTTTCAAAGTTGTCTTTGGAATATTTTGAAGAAATTTAAAAATAATTCATCCGATTTAGCCATCAAGTGGAGGTGAGTTATAATTCTTCCAAACAAGTAAAACTTTCCATCAAGACGGTTTACAAGGTGAACCTCTAAACGACCAGTTTCACTAATTATAAGTGAGGCAATTTACTTTATATATTCATCTTTTTTTATTAAAAACGAAATTAAAATATTTATAATACTAATTTGTAATTCTAGCTGGTATTTCGAAGCAAAACAGATCGTGTCCATCTTCCAGAGTCAGTCCCCAATGTACGATAACTTTCACCTAAAACAACCATAATTGAAACGATTAAAAATACAAGAAATTAACTTACTCTCGGATAGATTTGTAGAACATCAATTCCAAGTTTGTACACGTATTCTTCGCCGGCTTTTAACGGACATCCATTTTTGGTTTTACCATCAGCTTTATAAATATATTGGCAAGCATCTGTGTCATCATAACCGATAAATGGGAATGGTATACCGACAATAACAGCATTGATGGTGTTTTTTAATTTGTCAACATCCCTATCGGGTTTGAGTTTTAGCTCGAAATTGATTTTTGTATTTTTCCTCAACCGACAGGGCGGCTTCTTACAAGCACCGACCGTAATTAAATCGTCCAGATTCTCAATAGGTTTATCTATAATTTGATAATTTAATTAGTTATGAATTTTAATAATTTCATTAATCTTACCGATAGTTGTACACTGGTTTACATCGCTTAATGTTGCTGTACTGTAAGCGATAGTTGATAAGAATACAATAATTGTGATGGACTTCATTGTTCTTTTGCTAAAATTCACTGGTTAATTCAAGAATTATTTATAATATTTTTATACCAGCGAGTGTACCACCACTCTCACATTTCTCGAGGCGAAATTCCCCACTTTTAATTATAATAATAACAATAGAAAATTGATTATATTTGTACTGTTTAAAATAATTACGTCAATGCTCACTGTTGAGCAAAAAAGTTATTAGAAATTCATCTATTGGGTATGTTAGAGAAGAAAATGCTTATTTTCAAACTACTCTCAATGCCAAGACAATTTCAACATACAATTAAAATCAAATAAGACTGATAGTTCCTATAATATCTCTATTCGACCTAAATCACGTTTTTGCATCATAAAAGCGGCTTCAAAGTTAGTAACGCACCACGCTAGATTTTGGGGAATAATTTTGAGGATTTCTGTTGAATTCCATTCTTTGTACTCGATATAGGCAGCCAAATTTGCATTCAGTAAGTTCTCAATTTGAATTGTAAAAATGTTACATTTAGCGACACCGTGTATTTGAAATTAAAACTATATATCGATAGATATCTACAAAGAATTTGAGACTTTCTAATTTCAGTATTCTAATAATCAATTTCTATAATAGATTAGATGAAACGTTGCAGGAATCTGTGGTTAGAAAAGATTTTTATTCGAATTGTAGGCAGTAATCTAGAAATTTGACGCGTGCGAAATGGTGGATGCGCCGAGAAACAATTATTTTAAATCGCTTAAAAAATTCTTTTTTTTTGTAAATTTAATCGTTTTACCATACAGTGTAATAAAAAATACAGCATTCTATTTAAAATAAGAATATAGAAGGCGCTACCCCATTTATTAGGGGTTGATAGAACAAAAAAATCCAAGAGGTAGTTCAGGCGAAAAATCGGTGTGTATAAATTTGAGAAACTTCAATTATATTTTTATGCTTTTAACAGGTTCACTTAAGAAGACTTTGTGTAAAAAATATTGAAAACAATATTGAGGAGAAATATAAAAACATACGCGAAAATTTATGAAAATACAAGCTCTAAAATTTCCTTGAGTACTTACAATTTTATTCGAATTTTTAAAGATAAAAAAATATTGGATCTACCAATATTGATATCAAAGAAGATATTCTCCGGCCCTTTGAATATAAAAAAATCAAGTTAATTTGCTTATTAATCGCTTTAGTTACGCTTATTTATTCATGTTTCAAATATTGACAATTTAATGACTTCAGATAGAAGGTTTAATTGAAAATTAGCAAATTTCTAATAAATTGACGATGAACGGTGAAAATTTCCAATAAGTATTCAATAAATATTTATTGAACTATTTTTTAGAGCATGGCAGTGAGAAAAATACTACGACTTTTAGAAGTGAACAAAATCTAAGACAAAACACTAAACCGTAAGATTCTATAAGGGAATAAATTAAAATATTCACAAATTGTAATAATTGTAGGACTTTACAGCGACGACAACGTGCCACTTCGTCATTATGCAGCTCTTCAAAAGACGCGTAAATTTCCGGTTTTTATTCAAAATTTTGTTCTATAAACCCTTTATTGTGCAGTTCATCAACTCGAAATCCGAAAAATTCAAATTCTACAGTAGATAACAACGATCCGGTAGTAATGCTACTTTCGCCCAGAAATATACATGCAGATCAAAGCAAAGAACTGTAAATTTCCCAATTTAACAACCCAAATAGTAAAACAAACCATAATAAAGATGCCATTGAAACAGCTTTATTTTGGTTTGTTTAATTATTGTCTTGTAATTAATTCAAATAATTTTCAGTGAGCAAATTCCTAAATTTGAAACAATAAATAGAGACGGTATGAAGGTATCAAAAATTAATGATGGGTGAATTTCCTTTCAATTCATCTAACTACCAAATAATATTGATTAAGTTTGTTGTAGTGAATCGCAAACAACACCAACTAAGAACTCAAAAGAGAATGTTGATGAAGAAGAAATGATTGAGAAAATGATTGATCGGAAAATTGCCTTCGCTAATTGTTGGTTTTCTCTTAATTTTTATTAAGACTAATTAACGAATTTAAATTTTTGTAGATGCAGCCAAATTGCTTGTTGTCTTGTGTGCAATTATCGTATTTTTAATTCTCTACAATGTTCTCTATACGCAAAATTTCCTACAATTATTTATGAAGAAGAAAAAATACACTTTATTAGATTATGTAAAGGAATATTTCCAAATTTCCCTATCTTTTATACACGCCATACTAAACAAAATTTGGGAAATCGTCAGTAAGATCTATCAACGTTAATTTAACCAATTGTCTTCGATAATACCGAAGTTTTACCCAAATTTTTAATTTTATCAATTTTGGCATTACTTATGTGCGTCTAAATTGAATACAGTTTAACTAAAACAATGATCTTTGTTTATTTATTCTCGACAATAGAGCTGCAATATCTGAGCTTCAAATTTCGTTATTTTATCGAATTCTTTACTCGAATTTTAAACCGGGACCAGTTTCGTGTAGTTCGATTTAAACTAACCAATAGGGGGCGTGAAATTCAAATTGTCCAGTAAGAAGCTAGTATTTAGGCGCCTAAACTTAAACTGAACAATCGGAAGGTAACTTAGACGCGCCAAATTCAAATGCTCTTCACTTGGAAATAAAATGTACAATTTAAGATTTACATTAGCGCTATTTTTGAATTATCTCGATTGTTAACACGAGAGTTATTGTTTTGTCAATATTTCCTTCATTCTTAAAATCTTATCATTTATCTGTGGAAATTTATATTTAATTGCAAGAAGAATAAATATATTTGATAATAAATTTGTTTTAAAACTTTATTAATTTATGTATTTATACAGTTTTAGTAAATAGCAATGTCGGAGCACGAGCGGAAAGTTTCTTGAGGTCCACAACCCATGGCAAAGGAACCATCGTCACATTGGCCCCAGTTGTTGCCTTCAAATCGAATTCAATTACCACAATCGAATTTTAAGATGATTTTTAATACATACCAGCCTGGTAATTCCATCTTAAAACGCATCGCTGACACGTCAATCCATCGGGCAATTTAATTTTCAAATTGTATTCTTTTTGCCCGGAGAAAATTGGGTAACGCAAATCCCCATTCTCTAAAGTAACCGGAATGAAGCACCCCTCGCCAGGTTCCGGAGCATTCGGATTTTCCAACGAACAAACACTGGAGATTTTCCACAAATTTCAAACGCTATCAATCTAATTTCGACGCAATTTACCTGAAGTTGAAGTATCCCTTGTGATTGGCCGTCAATTTCACATAAACATCAATAACACTACCGGCTGGATATTGACGAACGACTGTACCGCGGCCGTATTTGCCGGTATTTTCGTTTTCTTGCGGATGTGGAGCGCCGTACGGATCGCCGCAGACGCCGCATTCACCGTTGTAAATCACCCATTGCATCTGTTACAGCAGAAATTGGAGTTTTATTAAAAATAATAGGCGAAAACTTACGTTAATTCCACCACAGTAATTTTGATCGTCGTCATAATTGATAGGGGCATCGGGATCGAATCGCCACAAGGAACTTCGATTTGGTGGATCCAACATCATCCCATGGCCGGAAATTTGTTGGAATAGATAACAGAATATGGAAATACTAAGATAGGAAAGGTACGTTTTAGCCGACATTTTACTAGTTTGTTTTTGTCGTAAATTGATTAATTGCGGTAACTGAGCCTACAAACAGGGCTTATATAGGTACGATTTTTAGATAAGAGGATCATGAAATTCCGGCAAAATAATCTATTTAAATGTCCCCATTGTCGTGAAGTGGATACTCTGCTGTCGATTAGTTATTTCAATAACCGAGTACATTCTTAAAATAAGACTTTATTGATTACCCAAAATATGTAAGTACTTTGTAGTACGTGCGGGTTAGTGTTAAAATATTTAGTAAAATCAATTATTGCGCCTTTTTATTTTATTTCTGAAAAGTTCTTGAAGATAGAATGAAAGGTCGAAGATATTTTTGAAGTTGTTTTGATTAAACTGAAGTACTCTTTCAAGAAACACAGATAAAATTGCTGCTTTTGACAAAGCTATTCAATTTAAATCAATTTTATTAGCCTATCAAAAAGTCAATAGAAATATTGATCTTTAAATCCTTTCAACTACCTCAATATACCTAAAATTGGACTTCCAGAATTCGATAAAAAGTAGTACCTGTTGTTTAATTAAACTACAAAACGAGTACCTTTAGAGGTTCCCATACAAATATGCGTTATGCAAATATTTTTCAAATCAATCATTACCAAAGACAATTAATTGGCATTATTTTGTCTTGATGTTGAGGGTGTGAGGGATCTACTA
This sequence comes from Mylabris phalerata, assembly GCA_020740385.1. Lineage (NCBI taxonomy): Eukaryota > Metazoa > Arthropoda > Insecta > Coleoptera > Meloidae > Mylabris > Mylabris phalerata. The sequence goes on from JAJEOX010000222.1 coordinate 2,348,060, forward strand.
CAGTGGTACTGTTACAATTTTTATATCTAAAAGTACAAACTAAACTATGGGGTGTTTCTAGAGTTTAGAGTGCAGTCGACAGGGAATTTTAGAAGTTCTATCAAAGGTTGGGAAGTTCTATGTACCTTAAATTAATCAACCAAAAATTAAGCATGGATTTTTTTTAGAAGTAGTACCTGATTCTTATTGAGTTACAAAATGAGTATTCTTTGAAGTTTCTGTGGGAATATTGCTTTAAATCAGACAAAATTATTGTCTTGGTCTTGATGATGTAATAAACTCGCAGTAATGCAACTTTTATAACCTTTATAGCCAAAAATAGGTTCTAAGTACTCTGTTTCTGCAGTTTAGAGTGAAGTCAATGAATTTTGGGAGTACTTGGAGAAAAAGAGGAAATATGTTGGGGGCAATCGAAATAAGCAATTTCTTGGGTACTTCACATTTATTCCGAATAATTATGCAAATTATTTGACACAAAACTTGACATCTGGAATATCAAATTTCAGTAATTCCTAGCTATCAAAAAGTCAATATTTACCATCTATAACGCTCAAAATCCACGACAGATACGATGTAACTCTAGTATTAAGAGACGGAGCACCGGTACCGCAAGAATCAGCACTTTCGATAACGCCAATCAAAAATAATCGGGCACCATCGGGGTCTTCCCACAATAACGGCCCGCCAGAATCACCAAAACAAGAATCTTTATCGCCTAATGTACAAATTTCGGTTCTTCTAACTGACGGCTGATAAAAAGGCGAACATTCTTTATGTTTCATCACAGTCAAAGCAATCTTCCTTAAAGCATCCGAATCTGAGCCTTTTGCGTTGGTTCGACCCCAACCTAAGGCTAAGACTTTATCGCCAGAAAAAGTTTTCGATTTGAATCGGAATGGTAAACAAACTGGTCCAACGTAATAATTGAATGCAACTGGTTCTTTAGTTTCAACAATTGCAATGTCATTAGCTGAAACTCTATCGTTATATTTAGGATGGATTATATAGCGTTTAATATCGTATTTAGCGTAATATTGCGTCTCATTTTCTATTAACAATACAATGAAATTGTTATAGATTCGATTCTAAGGCAAATATTCACTACCTGAGCTAAGATTATAATCGCCGACAATAAGAGACATCAATGGTTCATTGTAGACAACATGGGCGGCAGTTAGGGAATACTTCTCGGAGATTATATTGGCTGCACCCGGCCAATTTCCCGTACGGGTATTCAGTAAATAAGCCATACTGGGAAATTCGTTGATTAACGTGTAATTACCACCGATTCCAGCCTATAAAGAGGATAAAAACAAGATAGATTTAATTATTGTTATTTTCACCTGCTCTCTCAATTTCCATCCGCATTCGCAATTTTGAGTCTCATCCAGATTCATTTCGATGGCTTTGACGCGACACCGGAACGAACCACCGGAAGTTGCATCACCAACATGAAATACTGTAGAAAATTACAAGGGGTATTCAATTAATGATTCATTTATTACCGATTTTTATCTGATTCGTTTCAGTGTCGGCATTTATTTTGACTTTATCGCAAAATCGCGTCCGTGGCCCTGTCCCTAAATGGATTGCAATATAATCACCATCACAATTTTGACTCTAAACACATAACTTTATTATAATCATTATCAGGGTGGGGGAGAAATTTACTTACTGGTGGTAGGGCTAACCGACAGGCGACATAAAGGGATGTACTTTTTGGACTTGAAATAGACCATTCGATATTCGCTTTGCTTGTATAAGAATTGGGATATTCTTCGTTTTTGATTATGTAAATTGAATTCGTTTGTAGTTTAACATTGTATAATTCTACCGGGCGTAATAGTTGCACCATAAATATAGAAAATAAAATTTGAATTGTATCTGAAAATAAACAATTATATCTCTTTAAATTTGTAAATAACAAGTCTAGGTACTAACTCATCTTAGAAATACTGCAACAATCTCTTGATTAAATCGTGGGATGATTGATTTAAGTAATAAAATTGAAATAATTCCGAATTCAATCAAAAATTATTTCAGAGACAATCATGTTGTATTATTATTATCATCGTTTGATTTAGTTTATATACAATATGTCGTAAAAATTACAATAATATGCACACCTTATTTGACTTTTGATTATGATAACAAATTTAGATTGCAAAACGTAAACATTTAAAAAAGAGCATTTATCTACTGCAGGGACACAAGCGAATCGTTTAATGTCAAATCGATAGATAAACATGTTTACTGCTGTCTTATCACAATTATTTTCAAATTTGTACAATGTCCAATCGCATACCAGGCGAGGAATCAACTCTTCTGATGATAAGCAAAAATATTGAAAGAATTGAAGCACCGAAATAATTTTGTTGTCGATCTGTTGATTACGTTGTTGAAAATTAAATCACCAGAGGTCTAAACTATGAATTTTGATATTGTATTCGGGTATTAGAAGGGAATAGGGGTTGAAATCGACCCTTGGGATTGTGAGTGTTATCATATGCTACTATCCAAATTACAACTTCCTATTGCAAATTTTTGCTTCGTTTTACTTTATTGATACTTTATTTATGCATGAGTGCTCTACTAGCAGGTTAATGAATTATTTTTCATTTAAAAAACAAGCAAAATATGCAAAAATCTTTGGTATTTCCTTAATTATAGACACTTCTTTTATATTTTGTCTTGATGGATTATTGACGAATATTCCTGACCTTCACATTGTAAAACTGTAAAACTAAGAAATGTTAACAAAACAAGAAACGGAAATTATTTGAAACGGAGCAAGTTCGAGACCAAGGCGATATAATTAAAATTTACAATGTGTATAAATCGACAATAAATTTCACCCGCAAATATTAAAACCAGACTAATTACTCAATCTGGAAGTTGTATCAAGGCTAAAAGAAAACGAAAAGAATTCAAATTTATGCTAATGTTGTCTATTTTTGATGAATTTTTTACGTAATTGCTCAATTTCTTTTTTCTAATTCGCACCAATAGAGGAATTTAATGAAATCAAATTTATAGTTTAATTTACGATTAACTTTGCAAATTGTCTAGATAGAGGCCTTAAATTCGTTTATTATAAAGTTTCAATAATTCCATATTTTATAAACAAATTCATCTTGATATGGAAACCTTTATTAGATATTTGGAAAAGTAAAAACACGAGAAAAATGAAGCTCATCCGCTATAGATTTTTGATGCTGGATTTAAATTAGATCATTGGAGGTAGGTTTGGTATTTTTTTTTATAAATCGATTACATCAAATGTGGTGCAATTGATTTTTTTTTTAATTCGGATCTATGAAAAAGTATGGATTAAACAAAGAATGATATGTTTTTCTATAAAAATTATAATTTTGCACTTTTTTTGGATATTTCTTGTAAATATTTAATGTTTTGAAGCTTAATACTTAAAAAATATATAAAGCTACTTTGTAATTATAGTGTTGACAAGTAAAGAAATTATCATGACATTGGTATTGTCAATTACACAACTATATCATGTATTCTTGTATGTTATCACCACGATTGAAACTTTGGTGATGAAGGTGGTCTATTGCTACCCGAATTTTAAGCCTTCAAATTAGTGAAAGGCGACAAATTTTGGTCAGTCTGTGGGGACCACACCTACAATTCGTTTGATTATAAATACGGTCCACTACCCGAAATTTATCATACTCGAAAAGTACTCAAACCAACATGGCATTCAAAGCAAGTATTCTAACAATTATTTCAATATTTCGCTATTGTGAATAGAGTAATAATTATTTTTTTATATTTCTTATAGTTTGTTGTATTCGCCGCTTTCGTAGCTGTTGCCCGTGCTGGCATCCCATTGGGCTATGCCGCCCCTGCTGTAGCTACCAGTTACTCAACTTATGCTGCTCCAGCTATTGCTAAAGTAGCTGCTGTTCCAGCTGCTGTCTCATATGCCGCTCCAGTTGCACACGCATACGCCGCCCCAGTCGCACACAGTTATACCCAAGCATACGCCGCCCCAGCTATCGCCAAAATCGCCGCTCCAGTCGCCTACGCCGCACCAGTTGCCAAAGCTGTAGTCGCCGAACCGTACGCCCCAGCCCATTACGATTTCGGTTATGCCGTCAATGACCCACACACCGGCGACAGCAAAAGCCAACAAGAATCCCGTCGTGGTGATGTTGTCGAAGGTTCATACTCTTTAATTGATGCTGACGGTTCAAAACGTACCGTTGACTACACCGCTGACCCACACAACGGTTTCAACGCTGTTGTCCACAAAGAAGCCGCCGCTGTTGCCGTAAAAGCTGTAGCTCCAGTTGCTAAAATCGCCGCTCCAGTAGCTTACTCCGTTCCAGCTGTAGCTAAAGTAGCCGCACCATTGGCCTATGCTGCCCCAGCTGTATCTTATGCCGCCCATGCTCCAGCTGTATCTTACTCCTCCGTCCATGCCCCAGCTGTATCTTACGCTGCCCATGCTCCAGCTGTATCTTACGTCTCCGCCCATGCTCCAGCTGTATCTTATGCCACCCATTCTCCAGTCGTCTCCTACGCTTCCCATGTTCCAGCTTACTACCACTAAGTGGTACTAGAAAGATTCCATTGTGATTAAATGATGATCGCTTCTTGTGAATACTGTAATTTATATTTTTTGTAAATAGGTATTGTGCCAAAATAAAGAATTTTCCTATAGAACTCATCTATTTTTATGTAGTTGTATTTACGAGGGCTTCAAATCCGAACTATATAGACAGAAAATTGAAAGTCGAAGCTAACGTACTTTTTATCAGAACAAAATCCAGATCTGAACCAAAAAGAAAAGTTCATTTATGCCAATTGTCAAAATTTTAGACAAATCATTTGCAGTGGTAATTGCTTATTATCACTTTGAAACTTATTCAATTAAGTTAAATGCATGCTTACCACTTACAATAGGATTAATGCCTTGCCGTATGTTTCTTCTACTTGGACTCTTTTATTTAAGATTAAATTAAGATACAATACAACAACCAAAATATTTTGATTAATAATAGATGCCAAATAAAATAGAATAAGACATAATGATTCAATTTTTAAATACTAAAAGTAATTATGGCAACATTATGTTTCAATAATATTTCGTGTACAAATGGTGGATGCGCCAAGTAGAGCTGTTTTTAAATTGTATAAATATTCATATTTTTAACCCCAGTTTGACTAATCCAAGATGAAAATATTTTATTCAAATATTAATTAAACAATTTTCTTATTTATTTTATACAATATACGGCATCTAGAATGATTAAAAAAAATAAAATATACATTTTTGATGATTAATAATTACACTGTGTGTTATTCACTATCCACTCTAGAAACGATGTAACCCGTGTATTAACACCCGGTTTCATTGTATTACAACCTTGTCCATACGAAATAATGCCAATTAAGTATCTTGATAAAAAATTGGACCACCAGAATCACCATCGCATACATCTTTAATATCATCATACGTACAAATCTGAGATTCAATTATCTTTTCATGATTCCGTGTTATTAATAATTTTCAAGTCGGCTTTCTGTAAAGAATCAGGAATTCTAAGAGAGAGAAATTCCAAAGAACCCCATCCTGAAAATTATCTCTATTGAAATTATAATTAAACGAAACAGATTAATTGATCTACCTAAAGCGATAACTGGTGCCTCATCATAAGTAGTATATTTGCAGAACGGTAAACAAATTGGACCTACAAACTCGTTAAATTGTATTGGTATTGATGTCTTAATAATTGCTATATCGCAGTATGTATCCGGTGCAATAGGATTGTAATTTGGATGTGGTACAGATTGCATTATAGTGTGTGCTACTGTGTATGGGGTCTCAGTGGCTAAAAATTATCTATTTTCAATCCGATTATCTTTAAATTATGTTAGAATTATCACAAGTCGAATGATTATGTTCACCAACAACTAGTTCTACCTTAGATAACTTTACGCTGTCCATGACATTTGCAGCATTTAGAGCATATCTCTCTGATATAATTGTAGCACCACCCCTATTTTCTTTGTATTTCTTAGCCCATAGCAGGAAACTCGTTAACACCGGCTTCTTGACCGTTCACTATCCTATTCTAAAACAAGGCAAATGATAAGAATTCAACAGAGAATCTACTTTGAAATTAACCTACAGATAAGATCATTCGGGTCATTGAATTGTTTTAAATAAATAAAGGCCGTAGTCGGATAACCGAGGGATATCTGCCCCCGCAGATGTAGACTTGATAATTTTTATGCAAAGCACTTTTGATTGACTATACAAATACCCAAAATATTAGGCTTAAATATTCACGTGATATGGTACTGAAAAGACCTTCCAAAATTAAAGTATTCTTTTTCATAGTGTTCTTGTTGCCGAATTCTGATCCAATATTTTTTAATGTATATTGCTTGCACCTACCAATGAAAAAATAAAAAAATGGTACCTACCGATGAGCAGATAGACCATGCTCATCTGAGTTGGTACTGGTCGTCTACAGCCGCAGTCACAGGAGGCTTGTCGTCCACTTGTTTGGATATCATGAGTCCCTCTTACAGTCATATTTGGCCGATTATAACACGTGGAATTTACCTTCATTGAAAATAATGGTACCAGAAGTTGGAAAAAATTCCAAATCAGCAACAGAATAGTTCAAAACTGCCCTAGGAGATGAATTGTAATTATTTTTTTTTAATATAAATTTTATAATTTTGTTTTGATTAACTCATTTTGTCTCTTGTCGGTTTGTTAGAATTCTAAACGCTTTTGGTACTAAACGTTTCTTTTATTGTTTCACGAACTGTAATTATTTCGCAAGTTTCAGGTATAAATTTTATTGAAAATTATGTATAAAGGGCTTATTATAAACATATAAAAATAAACAAAGGAAATATTTTTATTGTAACATTCTTTATTTTATTATGGCTAATTAATATTTAATAATAAATGTAATAAAAAAATGTACACCCTCTGTTCCATAATAATTGAGCCATTACCGATTTTTATGTTTTCTAAAGTAAATGGGTCATTATCGGTTTTTATTTATTAATTAATAAGTATTATAATCAATAATTAATCTACCATGATATAGGTACATTTGAATAGTGGATAAAGAGGATAAGGATCTATAATAACTTAAGACAAACGTTTTTTACACCACTGCTTAAATTCGAAAAAAAATAACGCTCTGGTTCTCAAATTTTGAGATTTTTACGTCTATTTGATTGATAGAAATTTTAGAAAAAATTAGTACTTTAGTGCAAAATTTGAAGGTTTTAGTGAAAAATTTAGTAATATTTTGATAAGTTTGGCTTAATTTGAAAAAATGAAGCCGTAATCAAAATTTAAAAAAAATGCACTTTGGACATATTTCCAAGTTTCAAGGTTTTGCCGAGAAATTTTGCTTTATTTGTGGAAATGTTTTAACTTTCTAGATTATCATAATCAAAATTTGGAAAAACTAGCACTTTTACTTTATATAAAAGAGTTACTTTATTCTATTGTAAAAGTTAAAACAATTTAGTGTAGAATTTCAAGATTTGTTATAAACTTTTCTCCATTTCTATTGTCAAGAATTTGAAGATTTTTATGAAAAGATATGCCAAAATGTTGCATTTTTTTTGGTGTGTAAATAGAACGAAAGTGTCACAACTCTAAAGAAGAGTAAACTAGAAAATTCAAAATCAACTGAAATTTTTAATAAATGTTCATTTGTAAAAATTCGCAATAAATCAATGGCTTTAGATAACAATTTTAAGAACAGGCCAGAAAAATGGATTAAGAGATTGTAAATTGACCTACTTTATCCAACTTCATTGTTGAGCAAATTTTTTTCAAATATTTCATTAAAAGACTATCAAAAATAATCGTCCTTCTAAAGTGCCACTCATTTATTCCACGCTTATTGGACGTTTTATTATCTTTTAATTAATTGGGTGGAAATATATGGCAACAATAAATAATAATAAAACAATTAAACAGTAATACGGAACATTGCAATTTTCTAAAATTAACAACATATAAATACATAAATAAACAATAAAAAAATTGATAAGATAACAAAACATTATACCACTTCATTGTTTATATTTTCGGCAAATCTTAAATCCAAATGGATTCCGCGAGTTCTAATTTTTCCCAATGTATTCATGAATTACTGATTGAATTAAAAAAAGCAAAAAATACGCGAAACCGTTTGGTATTTCCTTAATTACAAACATACTAAATTGAGATATTTTTATATTCTATTTTGATGGATTATTGCACAATATTCCTAACAACCTTCATTAGAAAATTAATTGCAAATTAAAAAAAAACACGAGACGGAACTGGCTTAAAACGGATCAAGATTGATGCAAAATCGATATACTTGATCAAAATTTACTATTTACAAATAGACAATCAATTTCACCTACAAATATAAAAACCAGACTAATTACTCAATCTGGAAGTCGTATCAAGGCTACAAAAAATACGACTAGACTCGAAATTTATGGTAATGTTGTGCATTTTTGATGAATTTTTTACGTAATTTCTCCATTTCTTTTTTATAATTATATCAATACAGGAATTTAATGAACTCAAATTATTTACAATGGAATTTATAACAATTGTAGTCAACTTTTACACTAGTTTACACTTAAGAATCAAAATTTGATCAAAACTTGATTTACACTTTCTTCGCGTATAAAAAGTGTGGACATAGAAAATCACTTATGTAATTAAATCGGGTTATTGACAATGATATAACACGAATAATTGTGTTACAGTTCAATTTAACACTAAATTTAATTATTATTACCCGCAAATTGTGTTGTTAGAGACCTTAAATTTGTATATTAAAGAAATTCCATAATTCTATCGTTTATAGACATATTCATCTTGAGATGGAAACTTTTATTAGATATTTGGAGAAGCAAACATAAGAAAAAAGAAGTCCTTGTATTGAATGAAATTAAATCAGGGAGGAGAAATTTCTTTATCTGAATCAATTAAATCGAACATAGTGTAACTTGTTTTACCTGGATGTATAACGAGCTAACAATTAGGCAAAAATTATATCTTATTTGCTATACAAATTATAATTTTGCACATTTTTGAATAAAAAGGATGCGAAATTACTTATAATTATAATGTTTGATTTTATATGAATTCATTTAAAATGATGTTACAGTTACATTGAATCAAGCGTACGTAATATGGATCCGTTAAGAAATTATCATAAGATTGGTATTGCCAATTACACAATTATACAATATATTCTTCTATATTGTGACCACGATTGAAACTTTGGTGATGAAGGTGGTCTATTGCTACCCGAATTTTAAGCCTTCAAATTAGTGAAAGGCGACAAATTTTGGTCAGTCTGTGGGGACCACACCTACAATTCGTTTGATTATAAATACGGTCCACTACCCGAAATTTATCATACTCGAAAAGTACTCAAACCAACATGGCATTCAAAGCAAGTATTCTAACAATTATTTCAATATTTCGCTATTGTGAATAGAGTAATAATTATTTTTTTATATTTCTTGTAGTTTGTTGTATTCGCCGCTTTCGTAGCTGTTGCCCGTGCTGGCATCCCATTGGGCTATGCCGCCCCTGCTGTCGCTACCAGTTACTCAACTTATGCTGCTCCAGCTATTGCTAAAGTAGCTGCTGTTCCAGCTGCTGTCTCATATGCCGCTCCAGTTGCACACGCATACGCCGCCCCAGTCGCACACAGTTATACCCAAGCATATGCCGCCCCAGCTATCGCCAAAATCGCCGCTCCAGTCGCCTACGCCGCACCAGTTGCCAAAGCTGTAGTCGCCGAACCGTACGCCCCAGCCCATTACGATTTCGGTTATGCCGTCAATGACCCACACACCGGCGACAGCAAAAGCCAACAAGAATCCCGTCGTGGTGATGTTGTCGAAGGTTCATACTCTTTAATCGATGCTGACGGTTCAAAACGTACCGTTGACTACACCGCTGACCCACACAACGGTTTCAACGCTGTTGTCCACAAAGAAGCCGCCTCTGTTGCCGTAAAAGCTGTAGCTCCAGTTGCTAAAATCGCCGCTCCAGTAGCTTACTCCGTTCCAGCTGTAGCTAAAGTAGCCGCACCATTGGCCTATGCTGCCCCAGCTGTATCTTATGCCGCCCATGCTCCAGCTGTATCTTACGCTGCCCATGCTCCAGTTGTATCTTACTCCTCCGTCCATGCCCCAGCTGTATCTTATGGTGCCCATGCTCCAGCTGTATCTTACGTCTCCGCCCATGCTCCAGCTGTATCTTATGCCGCCCATTCTCCAGTCGTCTCTTACGCTTCCCATGTTCCAGCTTACTACCACTAAGTGGTACTAGAAAGATTCCATTGTGATTAAATGATGATCATTTCTTGTGAATACTGTAATTTATATTCCTTGTAAATAGGTATTGTGCCAAAATAAAGAATTTTCCTACAGAACACATCTATTTTTATGTAATTATTTACGAGCGCTTCAAATCAGAATTAGACCGAAAATTGAAAGTCTTAAATGACGTATTTTTTATCAGAACGAAATCCGGAGCTGAACTAAAAAGAAAAGTGGTTGTTATGTCGGCAGGTTAAAAAAAACAATTTAATATAATTAATTATTAATTGAACCCTTAAAAGAATTTCAATCAACTCAATTTACTACCAATTTGTTTCACTTAAATCGAAGTATCTACATTAAAAATCGACAAAATAGGAAACTTCTAGGGTGCTTTATTCGTTAGTTGTTGAGTTATATTTTAGAATTGATAATAACAATATTGCACGCAACGTTTTAGTTTTTTCGATAAATTTTTGATAATTTACAAAGAATTTTTTTTAATTACTACGATAAAATTTTACCTTCATATTATCGAAAAAATATAGAATTACAATATCTCTTATTATACATATTGTAAACTTCCAGTCAACAAACTTTCATTGTCACATATCCAAAAAAACTTTGTCACAATTATTGTGACGAATTTTCAGTTGCCGTAACAAAATTGTTTAATTTTGTGGCGAAGTTTTTTGGACTTGTGGCAATAAAAGTTTGTTGACTGTAAATATGGTAAATTTATGTTAAGAAAAATTTATCTTCCTCGACATTCGAAAATAAATTAAATAAAAATAAGATTCAATAACAATGCAGATTCTCAAGATAACACTATTTGAGAATGCTTAATTAAATAGAAGTACACCTGAATCCTTAAAATTAATGAACTTTGTGTGAATTAAATTCTTGTTGCTATAACCACAAATAAAGTTTAGTAGATGGATTTTTAAAAGTTTTATTTTTAATTAAAATCAACTTTTAAAATAACTATTTTTATCATAAAAACGTTAGAAGCTTTACAAAATATTTTTAACTTAGGGTTGACTTCTAATCCTTAAATTTTATTATTGCGAAATTTATTCCTAATCTTTTCTTGATTAGTTTAACTTATTCTATTTAGTCAAATAAATTAAATGAACGCTAGAAAGGGGGACAATTATCCGCTTTAATTCTTTCGATTTGCCTCTATCGAGAAAATAAATAAATTATTATGTGTCTTATATTTGCAATTATTTATTGAAGATTACAATAAGTTATAATACAACAACCAGAATATTCGGATTAAAAATAAATGCTGAATAAAATTGAATAAGACATAATTAATTTTCAAATACTAAAGGTAAGATACGACAACAATATTTCGTTCACAAATGGTGGAGGCGCCAGGTGAAACTGTTTAAAGCTGTACAGATTTTCTAACTTTTAACCCATTTTAATCAAACATTATTTAAACAACTCTCTTATTTATCGTACACAATATACAGCATCTAGAAAAATACATTTATTAAAATTCAAAATTCAACGAATTAATAATTACCTGGTGTTGTATTTAATATCCAATCTAGAAACGATGTAACCCGAGTATTAACACCCGGTCTCTGTGTAGCACAAGCATAACCATACGAAATAATACCAACCAATTCTAAATGTCGCGTATATCTATCTTGATATAAGATTGGACCACCAGAATCACCATCACATGCATCTTTATGATCACCATATGTACAAATCTGTGATAGAATTATTGTTCCGCTCATCCTTTGATTACATTCCGTGTTACTAATGACGTTCAATGCGACTTTCTGTAAAGAATCAGGATTGTTAACGGCGAGAAATTCCATAGAACCCCATCCTAAAGCGATAACTGATTGGTTAACGAAAGAATCGGATGTGTAACGGAATGGTAAACAAATCGGGCCAACAAACGGGCTAAATTGTATTGGTTGGGCTGTCTTAATTATTGCTATATCGTTATAATTAGTTTGATAATCGTAATCTGGATGTGGTATAGCTTGCATTAGAGTATATGCTGCTGTGTACGGTGTATCAGTAGCTACAAATTCCATTTTTGAGTCGATTATTTTAAAATTTTTAAACTATCGACTTACTACTCGAAATATTATGTTCACCAGCAACTAGATACAAAATCGATATGTCTATGTCTACAATAATATGTGCAGCAGTTAGAGCATATCGTTCCGATATAATTGTAGCACCACCATTACCGTGCCGGTTTTGTATATTCCATAAAAGAGCCATTGCGGGAAATTCGTTAACACCGGCCTCTTCGCCGCCCGCTATTTTCATCTAACACAAATCCAATTTAGAGATTAATCAACAGATTTTAAATAAATAAATGTTACTTGTCGCCTCCAGCCGCAATCGCAGCTGACGGGTTGTTCAGTTGTCGGCGAATTACTTTGGATTGCCTTCAATGAGCAAGCAAATCGACCACTGCTCGATAATGAACTCGAAAACAACCCTAGGATCAACTTCATTAATAAGCACTAACTTACAATTATTGAAAGTGAATCAAACCGATTGAGAGAGAATTTTTTTCGCTGGTTAAAGTAAGTTGCCCGCCACCGCAATAATTGTGAGCGTCGTTAAAATACGGATCTCCAGTTAGCGAGACTGCTAAACGATCAGTATAGCAATTATCGCTCTATAAATTGAACAAAAATACAGTTAGGGGTTGATTTTTTGTAAATTTGCAACTCACTTGGGGTATTTCAATATTACAATTGATGACGATTTTGGTATTTTCTAGACCAGTTCCAATCCATCGACAGGAAACTACACCTACATAATTTTGTGGATATCCAGGACTGTTAATATAATAAGTCTCTCCAACAATCATATTTTGTTCGTAATTACACTGGGGATTTACTGTTATTGAAAATAATGGTACCAGAAGATGGAAAATATTCCACAGCAGCATTAGAACAACACAAAATTGTCCTAAAATTTAAATAACTTTTTTAATTAAACAAAATTACTTGTTTTAATACTAACTCATTTTGTCTCTTGTCGGTTTGTTAGAATTCTAAACAGTGAAAAAATTGTACACGAAACGACAGTTTTGTGATATATTTTTTAAAAATTGTATTTTTAGTGATAAACGTTGCTTTTATTGTTTCACGAACGTAATTTATAGATATAAGTATAATTTCTTTATCTGAACATTATCTATTCTGTAATAATCTCCCAAGTTTTAGGTGGGAATATTATTAATAAGTAGATATGTATGTATAAAAGGCTTATTAAAAAAATATAAATATAAACAAATAAAATATTTACATTGTTCATTGTAATAAAGCTATTTAATATTTAATAACAAGTGTAATAAAAAAATAATTAAAATGCTACGATTATAAGATCATTTTGTTTAAAAATAAATAAATATCAATGATCCCATTTGTTGAAGTTTCTTTTAAATGTAATTTATTTATAGGAAGGTCCTAAGCGATTAAAAAAAGCCTCCAAGGGCAATGTCACGATTTTCATCAATCAACTACATACATAAAACAACCCAAAGATTCTCATAAAGTTGTTTCTTTCTAAATTGTGTTAAAAAAAAATGAAAAATTGCTCCCGACAACGATTATGAATTATCTTCTCACAGCTATTTACAGCTTTTAACAGAGGTGTAAAAATTATAAAATAGCAATCTAAGAAATTCAAAAAATATCAAATTCAAATAACCTTTCCAACAAGCTCTCTTATTACACGCTTGTTAGACGTTTTACTGTCTTTTAATTAATAAAAGAGTAAAAATATATGACAACAATATTGTCAATTTCAAAAAATTAATTATAAGTACAGGCCCGGACTGAACAAAGCGGATAGGCGGGAATTTCCGCCGGGGCAACCGCCATTAGGAGGCCCATGCCATTGTCTTTTGAATTTAAATTTAAACTTGCCGATAACTCGCTTGTTTTTGGAAATATTACAAAAATTAAAACAAATTCAAAAAGAGCATTTCAAGGTGGATCTAAAAAGTTTTCATTAAAAAAAAATTTAATTAAATTTTGAGTTGCAGAGGAAAATTTTGAAATGCGTTCCTCGGAAATATTTTACGATATTTTTAAATTTTTCCATATAACTTGTCCATTGTTATTGATTTTGCCATGATTCTGACAGGAGTTTATAAAAGATAGAAACGCTTTCCAAATCTTCAAAAAATTTGCCAGTTTTCCGAAAAATTCCCATAAAGTTAAGCCTCTGTATTACACCTTTTTTTGATTTAGTGTCGAAACAATTCAACAATCTATAATTATCTTATTTTCGTTAATATTGCAATGAACAAGACATCATTAGAAAAAGCATTTCATGCAGCATCAGAAAAAGTTTCTAGTTTTGGAAAATTTCAACAAAATTTGAATCTATAGACGATAACCTAGAAGTATGATTTTCTTCTATATTTCCCATATTTTTCTATATTTCCGCCGAGAATTTAGCCAGTTTTATAAATTTACGGTGTATTTTCACAGTAAATAGAAAATGAAACGCGCTTTCCAGATATTCGGGAAAATTATCGAATTCTAGTTTTCCGAAAAATTGAAGCTCCTGTATTACACCTTCTTGTGCTTGCTTTTGGAGATAAATAAAATAGCATTAGAATGAGAATTTTAAGGAAAACCAAACCTTCTTTTGGAAAATTACATCTTTATATATTCCTAATGCATTGGAATTTGTAGGAAAATTAGCGAGAACTAATAATCAAATATTAGAATTGGGGCCAAAATGATCCAATCCTGCACTGAATTACAAAAAAAAACAAAAAAACAAACAGATAAGATTACTGTAATTCCAAGTATTTAGATAAATTACAACAGAATTTTTTAAATTTTCAGAAGTCGAAAATTCCGAGAAACCAACCATATCTATAATAAATTCTAACAGCTGTCAATAGAGGACACTGTTATAAATATTGTTGAAATGATGTAGCGTCCTCTAGTAGCTAGTAGCGTAAATAATTCGTACCTCTAATTGGTGTTTTATTGGTTGCCTATAATTCGTGAGAGTTTTACGCTTGATGTTTGATAAAATCCACAACCCACGTAGATTATCCTGAAAAGATATCCTATTCATGAATTATTGATGGTTGTTTTTATTTATTTATTTATTCTTATAGTTATTAAGTCTTTTCTCGGTACGAATAGACAATAAATATGCTAGAGGGGCAATTTTTACAACGATTTATGTGTACGTTCTGTTTTAGAACAAGTTTCCATTTCGATTACGTCATTTAAAAACACGACGACATTCTTAATTTACATACCCGATAACTACTAGATTGCTTTAGATTTGTTAATTTCCATTCTTGAATACAAATTTAGTTGTCTTATAGTAGTTGTTTACAGTTTGGAATACCAAAAATCCTTGAGACCTATCTTATAATCAGTTAGACTATCTTAGAAGAAAATCTATTAGCATTTTAAAGTCTTCATCATCTGTGTTTAAAGTCGTTTACCAGTTGAAATATCGTCCATTATTAGTTAAATTTATTTATCTAGTTTGGATCGTGTGAATTGAGTGTCGTTCACCTTTTTTTGCTCATGAGTTATTCAAAATAGCTTTGCATGCTTATGAAATGAGCGTCTTACTGAAATTCTGTGGTAAGTTCTACTCTATTCCGTCCATAAAGCTGCTATAAGGACTCTTTAAAACAAGCTCTTCAGGATTATCTTCGTTATAATCTCTGAAATATCTCGTTATTGTGTTTGCATTCCAAGAGTGGTCAATTAATTGAAATTCACTAATTTCACTCGTATAGAACGAGAAAAACAGAATAAATATTTATTTATTTATTTAAAAAATAATTGTAGATTTTCTAACAGTAATTGTAATTACGCTAAGATATATTTCCATTTAATTGATTACTGAAGAAAAACGACAATAGAATAATTCAATAATTATAAGAACAATTATGTTAATTATCCCGCAAAGATGTCCGATAAATAAAACATAAATTGTTGACTAATTTATTACTGATTAATCAATAATATTCTAGAAAATTGCTTATCAATGCAGAAAACGTCCACTTTTCGAAATGTGATGGAAATTTAACCAAACTAGGTCGAAATATTGTAATTTTGATAAATTACCTCATCTCTACAATCACGAAAATTCGGGGAATATAATGGAGAATTAAAAATAAAAATGTTGTAATAAAGGAGAATTAAACAGGAATTATTGAGGATGACATAAATATAATAATTTTTAATGAACAGTGGTATTGTGAATTGTTATGAATTTTCAACAAGGTCATAAAGTCGCTTAATATCCTATAAAAATACATTTTATCATTTAGTCTAATCAAAATTTATTTGTTTTTTCGAAACATTTTAAAGGTTAGAATATTTTAACCTAAAATTCTCC
Source organism: Mylabris phalerata (assembly GCA_020740385.1). Taxonomy (NCBI): domain Eukaryota; kingdom Metazoa; phylum Arthropoda; class Insecta; order Coleoptera; family Meloidae; genus Mylabris; species Mylabris phalerata. The sequence goes on from JAJEOX010000222.1 coordinate 2,364,788, forward strand.
ATATTAGCAATCCTTGAGAATAAGCACAGGTCAAAAAAATTAAATTAAACTAAAATTTATATTAATTTAATTATCATTTATTATTTAATTTTGTATTCTAAAATAGAATAGAATCATACGACTCCATCAAAATGGTAGGACTATAACGTATTTACTGACTAAGCAAGCCTACCGGCAACGTTGCAATTTCCATTGCACATCTAGTAGTATTTGCCGCATCGTGAACAAGTGAGCATCAACAATACGAACTTAGTGTAAACAATAGACAATCGTACGAATTTCACCCTTTAAAATTACGTGATTTACAGTTAAATTTAATTCGAAAAAAAATAGAAAATCAACCCTTATTACTGCGTGAGTATTGATGGATTTTATTTGTTGACGCACGTGGACACCACCCCCACTTATATTTAAATAAAAGTAACGTGCTTGGCCGCGTAGTATTGATTTTTCGTAGACCTAACCTCTATTTTATGATTCACCCCAGTTTTGCGTCCTTTATTTTATAGTTAGAAAAATTTTAATAATGTTAATGAAATAATTAAAATTGTAATAAAAATTGTGCGTGAGTGTGTGGTTAGACGAATTTCTAATTTTAATTAGACAGGGAAAATTAAAATTATTTAGTGAATAATGTAATTGTACAATTTCTATTATTTCTGGAAAATTTAGAAAAATTCTTGCTTTTCGTGTCTATATTTGTGTTTTTCGAATATGTCGTGATATTTTCCAAGATTTAAATACAGTATTTATTTGAAATTTTGGTAAGTTCTTTTTTACAATAGTACATCGAGTTAGTAGGGTTATTCTTTTGTTTTATTTGTATAGTCTATCTATCGATCGAATGAATTGACTTCACCATATAATCTTATAATGCATTTTTAATGTGTTGTTAGGGTTATTTCTCCCCTAATGCAAGTACATTTATGGACGTAGGGCAGTAGTTTGGTTCATACTCTACAGAGTGTACAATATTTTACCTTGGTTATGTTATGTCGTAGATTGATTCATATTCTACAGAATTTGGTATTTGTTAACGTATTCAAGGGTCTGAAGAAAGCTACGATACCTCTCAAAGGAGTAGTCGAGGGAAAATAAGCAGCTGAATCAAGTTATGGCCCTACGTTCTCAGTTATAAGCGCTGTGTAATTATTGTCATTACTATAAATAATTATAGCGAAACAAAAAAGTACTCAAGTAATCGTGACTAATAATCGAATTATTAATGGAAGCTAATTAAACAAAACAAATTTCAAGTATACTTATACCGACCTTTAATTTCGTTGTTTTTTCGTTGGCTTTTCTCCTTAGATTGTTCAATTATAAAATTGTTTAATCTCTTGTTGAATTTCCCATGGAAATTTATTGATGAAATCGGCAATTTATTAGAGATTTAACTGCAACAAATTCCCATCGAAATGCTTGTAAAGGAAAGAAATACGAGTGTTTTTAAAGTATGGTATCGTTGAAATTTAATATGGGATTATTAATATAAAGAAGCACTAAAATTATTGCTTGTTTAGTAAAAAGGATGGATATTCTTATTTGGTTTGTTGTTATATTTCAAGAATCCATAGGGTAGTTGTTGGAGAACAATTTAGCAAAATTTGAATCACGTGGAACATTTAGAATTACGTAAAAATGATTCAAACAGGCTTGGGGATCGCTTCTAATATTGATTTTTCTGGTTTTCCTGGCTAGTCTGAAGTGAGTGGAAATTTTTCCAGATTGTCCACTGATCGATTTCTACAAGCTACAGGTTCCAATTCTGATAAAATGTTCTTTAGAATATATCCTCAACATATTTGAATAGCTCTATTGTGGAAATGGACAAATTATTGACTCCTTGATTTTATCAAACAGTCCGATATTGAATTTTATGCAAGTACTATTGATAAAAAGACTGAAAAACTGTAGGCCATTTATTGATTTCTCTGCAGGCTTGAAATAAAAAACCATTTAATTCTTCTTTAACATTCGTGTACTCCCAATAGAACTACAACAATGAGTTAATTTAAAAAGGTTCTTTATCTTAGTTTGTAGTTTTTTTCATCGTCGAATAATTTATAAAAGAAGAAATATCGTTATAGTTGTTGATAAAAACTTTATTACAACCTCAATAGAAATTATTCCAATTGGAAATTTTATATTTGTACAATCCTCAGCTATAAAAATAATAAGAATCTTTCTCTTATGAATTTATATTTATTCAATTTGTAGAAATTTCAACTATTTGTAATAAAATGGTAATTAGTTTACTTAATTGAACATATTTTTGATTTATTATTCAATTTAGATTGTTGATTATAATCAATAATTAATACAATTTAATGATATGGTTTCTAATAAATCTCTTCAAATATTGTCTGTAGGTGTCGAATATTTTAATACGATCTAATAATTCTGGTCTAATTCTGGTCAAATTATTTCTCAAGCGTATTCTTGTACAGAAATTTACCTTTACTTGAATTATTACTATCACTTTATAAAATTATAGTTTAGATAATCGTACAATTCATAGATGGTTACTATAATTTAGATGATTTAACTTGGAGACGACAGTAAAATCAATAGGTCAACAAGATCTATGTCAAGTGGAGCATTTTTATTGATAGGGAAGACAACGGTTTGGCAAAGATCCAAGTTCTATTATCAAGATAGAAAAACCAAAGACAAGACAATGAAAAATAACAATTATTACTCTTTTGTATAAGTTTTTCAAGTCGATAAATTTCCATAACTTTCCTTCTACAATAGGTGATAAATAGTAGTTACAGCAGAAGTGATTACCTGTTAAACACTAAAAGACTCATTAGCTTAACATTTTATACCTTTATTGTATAGTTTATCCAATTCGATAGTGTTTTTACCTGTGAATATTAAATTTAGTTTATAATTTTGGAAAAAATTGGTCCACTTTAGGTGCAGTTTTCAAAAAATCGGAACGGATAGTTTAAAATATGATAAGCCCCAATTGTAGAGTATATTTTCTTAAATAATTATTCAATTTCGTTAACTTTGACTAACAATAAGCGAAATTAGTTCTGAAAGACTAATATTTTCAGAATTTTTATATAATCCAGCCGATTTTTTGAAAATCTATAGTCGCATAGTTGCATTTAAAATCGAATGAAATATTCACTATGACGTTATCTCGTACCGGTTTCGAGATATCTAGTGCCTTATGGAATTTACAATAATTCTCTTTGAAAATCGCTCTCCACTTTTAAAGAAATTCTAACAATTCTATCTAGTGTTTCGATAGATGTAGATACTTCATAGAATTTATAGAAAATTTTTAAAACGTTCTACTTTACTTAGAAATCATGCTTTATTGATTTGGAGGCACTATACAAAATTTCTAATATTTGCCAATGAACTTGCTGAAATGTCAAGTGTGAAGTCAAAACGTGAAAACCTTGATCCTTTATTGAATCTTAGAACGGATTTAATAACAGTAAAGAATGTAAAAGAAAATATAATGAAAACTGTATGTTTAATGATTAGGGTAGAAAAACAAAGAAATTAGAATGATTTTAGAAAGTTATAAAGATGGAAACTTATTAAATGTTAAACGACCGTTTAATTCTTGATTGTATTTAATGTTTAAAATACAATTTTTCTACGATTAGTTAAAATTCCTCAATTCCACAATAAATATCAAGTTATTTAACAAACATTAATATTCATTAGGTTAAAATTACGTTCAAAACAACATAAAAAAACATTCAAACTTCTAAAAGAAACCCTACAAAGTATTCCATAAAGTGTAAATGTTAATTTACAAAACTAATCCCTCTTATAAATTATATTTTAATGCCAATCTATTGTATTTTTTTATATCGCCACATCACAATTTTGTTAAATTTAACTTCTTTGCCGTCTTGTTTAGACCAAAATTAATGTTTTTATCAATATGCTAATAGAAGTATGACCTACATATTGATAATAGACGTTAATTCTGATTAATTAATACTTCGACAAGGGGGATTTCTAAATTGGAGATTAATCAAATGATATAATGAAATTGACACAGTAAAATTACATGAAATTTTAATGTTTAATCACGTTTTTATTCTCGATATTTTCATATCTAATAAAAATTAATGCGATTTGTTCAAGATAATTAATTTGTTAATATTTAAACGGACATTAATTCCGTTTATTCCACACAGAATTGAATTTAGAACGTTGATTTTCGTCTAATTTGCAATGTATTTGAATAATTTTTAAAGTTTTATTAGAATTGTATGGATTTTATTAGAAAAATATGCAACAGAGGAAGGCGATTATCTTGTTGCATTCTCCATAGTTCCTGTTTTATATAATTATATTTTTTTTATATTCGTTTATCGAGTGACCAATACTTTTAATTATTACAATTTTGAAAGTATTTCCTTTTAAAATTAGCATTTGTTGTACAATTCGGTTTGATAACACATTTTTGAAAGTGATTTTTTTATGTGAGTCATAATTAACAATGTAAAAGAAGCAAAAATAAATAGAAAAAGGTGAAAGACCCAGTAGTGTACATTCCAAGACCACCCACTTGTGTGCCTTAATACAGATAACAATTAATAATAATAATGATATTAAATGTTGATTATTTAAATTACATCTTTATAATAAATAGACGTCTTGTTACAATAAACTCCTATTTTTTCTGTCTACTATGCGCCTAGTGTGTATTTTGACTCATCAAATACTCAATCCATGAAGTAACGACTTTTCTAGTTTATATCTTTATTATTGTTGAATAAATTAATGAAAAAGCACGTGGTTGTTCAACCTTATAAGTAGAAAGTAAACAAAACTTGCAACTAGTTCAGCAAGTTATTATTTTTTCCATCGGTTATTTATTCTAAATTCTTTCGATGCAATAACGACACCAATTACGTGGTGAATTAATTATTAGATAATTTTATTGATTAACGTAACGAATATTAAAATAGAAAAGCGGTACTTCTATAGAAGACCTTACAGTTATTATGATCAAATATGAATCAGTCAATTGTTGTGGTTTACATTTACACTATGGGAAAAATTCTAACTAGAAAATTGTTAAATTTGATAACATCGGTGATTATTATTTAGATGCAAGTTTACGGTAGTTGGGAATAGTAATCAAAATATTACCATTGATTGACAGGTGTTTAGATTCGTGCTATTCATAAGATGTATAATTAGGATTAGGACAATGTAGAAATATATCTGGTGTCATCTGGGCGGTCTAATCTTTCTTTCGTTAATTTTCATCAAAACGTATACTACGTGGATTTGTTAAAAATATATCATCTAAAGGTCTTATTAGTTGATGAGTGATTTGGAAAACATTTTAAGGTTTTGTAAGGAAGGTCCCAGAAGTTGGATTACGTAGCTTATCGGGGAATTAGCCGAAAAATGTTTCCCTTGGGCAGGCTGTTCATTGGAAATAATTCAGAGAGCCTTTAGGCCAGTTTTATTAGTGGAAAGAGGGTCTTTCGATGGACTTCCTGATGAGCTTTGGGATCCCACTGCTAGTAAAATGTCCTGAGGATCCTACAAATTCTCAAATCGCTCGCTAAATTTACTTACCTTTAAATTGAATAGGTACTATAGAATATTTATAAAATACTCCCATTGATCATAATCGTGGGTGGATAAATTAAATATTAGACCACCTTTATATTGATTTTTTAATTTTTCTTGCAGGATTGTAGAACGAGATGCACTGAATACTAATTATGGATTTTGATAGAGATCCAACTCTACAAGAATGGACACGAGAACAACCATTAGCAGTTTTGGCATTAGATAGTGCCGATAGAGCTGTATTACGAATAGCAGGTAAGATTTTTAATTAGTCCTCTATCGAAAATTAATTGAATTTTTAATCGATTTAATTAATTTTTTTTCAATTGATAATCATCATACTGTGGTAAATATTAGCGTTTAATTATAAAGGAAATCGTTTTTGTTAATATTAGTTTGTAACGTAAAAATTCTGATAAGATAGCGTATAGTTTTACGACTAAAAAATAATGAACGCAAAAATAATAACACGAAGATAAGGATGATGTTGATTTTAGTGTTTTTGATCAAATTTTGTCTATTTAAAAACATGCTTAAACTAATTTAACGACTTCTATTGATATCCTTTTAATTAGTTTTAAAATATTCCAAAAATTAGACTTTGTTTTGAGTTAATTTGAACAATAATTGACGTATTGTGTTATTTAAGCAATATTAAAATGGCCACGTTAAAATGGTGTATAATTACTAATTATAGCAATTATTTGGACATATTGACGTGCCGTATTATTTAAAAACCAACATTATTGTTATCATGTCTATTATTTTTTCGGTATAAATAAGTGTTACAGTTGTTTTTAACGATGAAAAGCTGTCATAATAGGCCCTAATCTTTAATACTTCAGTTTTCCCACGCATATTTCGGTCTAATTTTTGATATAAAATTGTATTAAAATTGTTAAGTTCTCTTTATAAACGTGATATAAACATCAGCCACGAATATTTTGAGTAATTAATGACTTCACGTATTCTAGAATTGTTCCTAATTGAGATCGTACAAGAATTGAATTCAATTTGGATCTATTTACTATTGTAGTAAAGGTCTATTTTCCGATTTTTTACGCTCTAATTACATCGAATTCATACTCTATCTCTTTGTAGTGGTATTCTTTTTCCTCAATTTTATGATTTTAAACATAGGAAGTTATCAAAGATCATCAATTCAATTGAATAATACTCCTATCGTTAGTTGTATTAAATTCATATTATTTCAGTTGTCATCGATATATTTATAGCGAAATTTTTTAGTTTGCTCTAAGCATAATGAACATAAATAATGGAATATAGAAATGACAGTAATTATAAGGCAGATTCTCTTTAGATATTTCGACTCTTGTCTTGTTGAAATTGTCAGCACCCCTTGAAAGCTGTTTGTTATCTCAGCATCTGGTGGGTGGTTATTTTATTTTATCTCAGCAAATTCTATTTCAGTTTCTCATAGTTTAGTGCTGATGATTTATTTTATTTTCACTATTTGATAGTTTGACTATAATGGAATAAAATTGCACATAATTGCATCACGAAAACTAAACTTGTCAATGATTAAAAATATTATTATAATAAATTGTACGCATACAATTTTACAGCTAATAATATTTATAGTCATTCAATTAAATTTGTTTGTATTTTATTGGGTTTATTCGTTTCGTAAACTGAAAATAATTGAAAATAAATACAAAAGGAACTAGTGTGAACTAAGAAACTGAAACGCTAAAAACTGACAAACAAAGAATAATCTATTATACAGAGTTGCTGAATTAAAAGTATATATTTTATATGAGAAGTCTTATTATTTGATGAGTGAATTGAAAAATATAAGTGCCCCTGGAGATTATTTTAGCAAAATTTGAACCTCGTAGTTAAGTTGGTTTTAGATGACGTTGCAAATGAGCTGCAAGTCTTCAATTTAGCTGTAATAATCCTCAGGGATTCTCGTATAAATCCTTGAAATATTTTTCAAATTAGTCGCCAAATAGGAGTTCCTATATGAAATATATTTTGAGTTCAACACCTCTGTACCGTAAGAGCTGAAAGAATGTATGATTCATCAACTGTGGCAACGTGCAATAAAGTTTATTTTTACAGCACATTGTTGTTAGTGGGTGGCGCCTTTTATACTTGCTATACAAACAATTATTAATATTATTGTACACATAGTGGTTTAATGGCTAATTTTTGACATTAAAAATGTGTTATTTTACATGACCCAAATTGGATACGTTTGTAAAAAATTAAATTATGCGACAATAGGATTTTTTCTCTATTGTAACAGTATCATATATCAAGTGAAAGTTGTTTAAAAATTCAAATTGAAAACAAAAGTTGTAATTTATTGTATTTTTTAAGAGACAAATCTAATTTATGGATAGTGATTGCTTCTAAATGTCATGCAAAATTAGTTAGATAATGTCAGAAAATTAGAAATAGAGCTGTATAATCTAGTAAAAGACCTCTATTTGTTTTTTCTTTTATCGGTATTACTATTTTCTAAATGAATTATTTCCGTTTGCGTCATAAAACCACAGGATTTGCTGCTACAATACGACACAAAAATAGGGTAAAATTGACGAAATTCTAATTGATTTGCATAATTGATCGATTGAAAGTTGCCATATCCGTTTCTTATTGTAGTCTTTGTAGTTTTTGCGACTATTTCCTATCATAATTGACAAAAAAATTAATCAAAATGAACTTCTCACCATTCATTAAAATTGTTTATAATAAAACCGATAAGGTTGTTCTTTCGGTATAACTGCTTTTTATATACAGTATGTTTTATCATAATTACAATTATTGCACAGAGGTCAGGTTATTTTTAACTTTAATTTATCTTTTTATTAGGTTTTTTATGTTGTTAAAATGCTAATCGAGTCCGCTAAAATTTTGAGTTACTATTTTTATTAAATTACACAATTTCTATAACGAAATTTTTGTATATTTGATGTTTATTTAACTTTATATGCAGGTGTATTGTAAATTTCAAGAAAATCAAAACATTCCATGGTTGAATTCTAGACTAAACTATGCTTGTTAAAATAGCACTTAAACATACACTTAAATTACTGCTTATGACTTTACATTCATATAAATTTAAATAAATATACACAATACATCTGGGTATTTCAGTAATTTGAATAGTTCTTTAGTTTATAATTATAAGAAGTCATTTTTTTCATTTTTGCAAAGAAAAATAGTCCATCACTACTAAATAATTCGTTTTAAACCTTAAAATATTCACAATTCGTTCATTGTGATTGATTGAAGTTTAATATTACAAATTAGTGACGTGTAAAATTCGTTCATTTATGGCAAATAACCAAACTTGTAGGATAAATTTAACAATTAACCAACTAGAGGAGAGTTTCTCAAACTTTTCAACACATGATCCAAATAATTTTCAAAGGTTCAGATATGTTAGAAATGATTCTAAAAGATTTCTTCTTTCTTAGGACTCAATTTTGGAACTATAGTTTGGTTTAGAGAGTGATCAAAATTCGAATTGACTACATCCAATTGTTTACCGACTGAAAATAATTCTAATCACTTATTCGAGTTCTTTTGTGTGTTGCAAAGTTGAGAAATATTCGTTCAGGAAACGGATGTTAAAATTAACTAAACAGTTGTATATGTATGAGAATATATATTTTCTCCGGTTTATTATGTTTCTTCTATTTCAAATTGATTTAATAGCTGAAAAGTCTTCATTTCTCATCATTAAAACAACTTAATTTGTAAAGAAAAACAATATCAGATTATCTCGCGTATAACAAAAGTGTTAAGAAACTTTACTATGTATTGATTTGTTGTTATTGCTATAATTTACTATAATTTTATTGTTTAGATATGTCTGTAGAGTTAAATTTATAGTATTACCACATAGAAATATACCAAAGATGTGTTTTTTTCTCGTAAATAAATGGAAGAGAGTAGAATGTTGATGTTTGCAGAAATAATTAGATTGCGTGTTTGTTGAAAATTTCGATCAACACAATTAAAACTGATTATTTTGATAGGGCGAACTAATTTGTTCAAGGTTTTTGGATTACAATCAAAATCGGGAATTTATTGTACAAAACTTGTTCGATACGAAACAATTTTGTTGAATTAAACTACACTTAGGTCAAACTACAAGTCGCTACCAAGCACTGTATTTTGTCACTTTATTGATATTTTTCAAAATTTATTAATATTGATTTTTGGGTATTGTTTCATTTGTAATCATTGACAATATAACAGTGTCGTAATTGTCTATACTTGAGAAAATGAGGTTAAAATTAGACTATTGTCATAACTACTATTAACAAGTTGGTTTTTTTTTTGAAATGAAGTCATTATGTTATGAAAGTAAGTGATTTTGTTGATGGGCTCGGCTCGTTTTATTACAAGAACAACGTGATATGTAAATTCAATTCTATTATACAACAAACAATTGGATGATTCAAAAGGAAAATTGTTGTTATAGATAAGTGTCTATATGACGGAAAATTTTCCTGAATTTACCGATTAGAAAATTCGATGAGTCTTCTATAATAATAATTTAGTTAATTTACCATATGATAAATATCCTATTTCGCTTAAAATAAGAAATTGTACCAATATTTAGACACATTATAATTGTAGGCAAATATAATTGAACAACATTGTTGAAATTGAGAGAGAATGTTAATATTGATAGTGGTATTTGCTTTGTCATCATCATCGTGCAAATTCAAAAGGAATTCCTGCTGGTTATTTTTAGATTTGTCTATAAATTGATTGACGAAAATAGCCTAATTTTTTGTTGGAAATAAAACGAAATTTCCAAACATTATTTTTGAAAATAAAAGTTAATTTGTTTTTACAATCAAAATAAATATACCTACAAATGACGTTCATTATACCTGAACGATAGATTGGAATTTACAGTTTAATTTGCGCCAAAAAAGGTGCTCGTTTCTTAAAATATCTGTCTAAATTAATCAAATAAAGAATAGCGTTTGTGCTATTGAAAATTAATTTTCTTTTAATATTGTTAGATGGAATTTAACTAATGTTGAAACCTATAATTAAATTGTATTTTATGGAAAGAAAACTAAATAGGAACGCCAAATAATTAGAAAATATTACTCAAATTTAGAATTATCCTATTTGAAGCAATTTAATTCAGATTACGGAGGTACTTTAGCTAAAACTAGAACGCTTATACGAACTCTTATTATGTGAACAGCAATTTTAAGAATATTTTAAGCAATTATTGAATCATTTTATGCGTATAATTCCTCTTTAAAATCGACAGTTTTGTGCAAAATGACCAACTTAGCCTTCTATAAATTCTTAAAAGTTGCTCGTCAAATAATAGAATTTCTCATATAAACTTTAGTTTAATTAAAGCTCAACACTTCTGTACGTCAATTATTGCATTAAAAATTTAAAAAATTCTCAAAATAAAAGAGTAGAGGCTATAAGAGGTTGCTTTAGTTACTACCCTATTTTATATTTTAGATATTCACCCTATTTACTCAAAATATAAAAGGGCTAAACTTATAATTCTATAATTTAGTAGGCTCAGTAGTGCTATTCGTTTATTAAAAAGATTAATATTGGGCAACTACCGACTATAATACTCCCAAATTCTTGAATATTTTTATTTTTTAAATCTATTGTTCGATTCTATTTTTAAAAATCCAGTTCTATATAAAGGGGTTAGGTATTGTGAAAAACGCCTTTGTAAGGAGTTAATTTATTTCGTAAAGATTCCCTTAAACGCTATACTTTATCATTTTATTCTAAAAAAACGGATATACTAAAGTTGATTATAAGGAAGATGCCTATCAAACTATTATTAAATGTCAACTCTACTTTTAAAAATTGTAGTTTTATCTTGAGGTTGTATTCAGTTTCGTATAATGGTGAATATTTGAATTAATAACAACCATATCGTCATCTATTGTTGTCAGTTTTGTTACAAAATCCATTTGATTATACGACTGAGAAGGAAATTGGAAACAATAAGTTATTATAGCTAAAAATTTTCCTCAAACTACCTGTTACGAGACCGCCCATATTATGTCTCTATGTATTTTTAATAGAAAACTCCAACTTTATTTGCTAGATGAAATTTTTCCACATCTATTTCTCATGTACTGTACTTTCAACAGAGGAAAAAATTAATTGCATCGTTTGGGTCCTTGACCTTGTGTTGTCTTTATTGTTGGTTTTCTTATTTTTATTATTATAGAAATTATGTTGAATTTATTAAAAAACCACTCTTGTTATTGATTTATATCTTAATTATTGATATCTAGTAGTTTTCTAAACGAAACACGATTAACTCTTCTCGCCTTTTATATTTTTCCATGTTTCGTCAACCATAAAACTGTAATTGTTGTCGGAAATCGGTTATAAAGTTCTTTGACTTTTTATTTATAAGACAAAAATAATTATCTTGAAGACAATAACGAAAAAACGAAAAGTATTAAGAAGCTTAATCATATTTTGCACAATCTCTCATTGGATATACCCAGTTTAAAATTAAATTTGACGACCTTGTCAAGGTAAATTTGTTATTAATTAGCTTCATGGAATCGTGTATCGATTTATTTTTAATTAACTGATTCGCTCAGTTCGATTAAATTGAAGTTACAAATACAGTTTGTTAGCTATTCATACTCAAAATAAACTTTTGGTTAGTAATTAGACTCAAGTCTAGCATTCTGTTTCAGTTTCTAACATAAAGTTAAAACTTGTTATTGATAGATGACGCCAGTAGCAGGTGTTTTATTAAAAAAAATCAGCTACCTGTCGATGCTTTTTGTTCAAATTCAGTCAGTGTAAAATTATCAAATTAACAATTAATTTCTTTTTGATATTTATACATGCAATAAAGAGGTCAATTTAATTTAATGTATCAATAAAATAGGCTCAATTTGTAATAATGACATTGATGAATTATAAAGAGAATGATTGTGTCTACATTTTTAAGTACTGGACTCATTCGTGCAATTTTACAACTAATGATCCAATAAATTAATAATCGGTTGACGTTTAATTATTAGTTAAAAAATTATGCATCATTGGTCGATTTTGTCATCGATTAACATTAAAAAATAACGCTTTAATGGTTGATTTATTTATTAGTTATTGTTACGATTAAGCGAAAATTCTATGATGCAATTTGATGGATCATTAACGTAATTTTACAGTTCAATTTGGCAATAAATGGATGGATTTTACAAAATTATATAAATCTAAATTGTTTGTGCTCTAAATTTTCGTAATTTTATCGTGAATTTCAAAAAATTCGCCCCTAGTATCCGATTCAATTCGGCATTTTCAATCCTCAGAATTGATTAGTAAGTGTAATCAAAATTTGAGTAATTCTGTTTCCAAATATTCTCGAAATGTGTTGTTATTGTTAGCGGTTAAAATAAACGATGAGTTTATTGGAATATCCAGTTTTTTTTTAAGTTAATAATATTGATCGATAATTTTTTTTCTAAACTTTAAAACATGCAATTTCATTAGATTGTTTTAGTGATAATAATCATGTCTATCAGTCAACTGATTATCAAGATTATGATAATTTTGAATCCTACCTTTTGATGTTCTCGTTAATTTAAAGTATCAATAGAGGAAAAATTTAAAGTCACTACACTTTTTGGGTTTTTACTGAACTATATTCTATTATTTGATTAGAACTAATCTAATTTTTGTCTGTAGTTTTTTTTAACGAATTTCCTTATTTATAGTTTCCAATTTAACGACATTCTGGACATGTTAAGTGATTTCCAATGGAAAAATTGTACTAAAATCCGTTATATTTTACTGTTAAACTAATTTATATTGTATTTGGTACTTAAATCTTGATAGTGTTCGTACTGTTGTTGAAAAGTAATTCAGTTTTGAAAAAAAAAACACGAATTTTCGGAATTGATCGATAGTTTGTGTATATCTGGTTGCATATACTGTATTCGAATTTTTGTTGTATTCTCTACAATGGTATAGTCCACTCTATCGACTAGTGCAAAATCATAGGGAATATAGGCCACCCTGTTTTGACCTAATTCTAATAAAATAACAAATTTTCTCTTTATTTTGGCAAAATATCGTAATGAAACGTGAAATTTATAAATCGTGTACAATCAATTGGTTAATCAAGTGAATAGATAAAATTGGAAAAATGTCTTGTAGAATCAGATTAGATCTAGTTTTAAAAATAATCTAAATATAAATTGGTATTGATACTGTTATATTACAGTTCTAAGTAGAATAGAGAATGATAGAGAGAATTGACTGAGTAAAGTTACATAAGTTGGAAAAAATAACGCATGCGCTCAATATTGGACAGGTGAATAGTTTGTCTTTAACTGTATAGAGGAGAGCATGTTACAAAATCCAACTACGTGGGCACATTGAAAATAATGTCAGAATAAATATCAAGTATTAAAATAAATAGGGGGAAAAATATACCGTAGTGTAGTAAAACGAAAATCCATCCATATGGTGAATTAATTTAAAAGTGTCATGGTTTGTGAACAATTGTTGTTAATTGTGTATATGCACGGATCAAGTGTACTGTAGTTTAATAATTTATTCTATAATGGTAAAAATTGTTTGGAATGCGGTCCTGGTTTGTTTTCTTCCTATATGAAAGAAGGTGTTCATTGGGAGGAGGTTAGAAGATAGGAGGATTATATTTCTCTTATCACAACAATCATTTCCTTTTTTGTAATCGAAAAAAATTAATGTTAATGTTGCCAGTTTTATTAAATCGCCAATAACTAATTTTAATTATTTTCTTAGATGAATTTTGAAATAGATTATAAGCTAAAAGGTATGCAAAACGAGCCAGTAGACCTTGAACGTTGATATTTTTTCTTTATATTTTCAAAAAAGCCTCCAGTAAAAAACAAACATATACGTATTAAAAGGTGCGTATAAGATTCCTTTTGTCCAAATTTAACAAATACTCCTGATAAGATTGAAATTTTCAGTTATCGTAATTTTATTAAGTTTATAAAGCCCAAGCTTATTTGGTTAGTGAACTGGAAAATTCGTTATTGAAATAGATAAAGTTGGAGTGTTTTGAAAGGGTATTTCATATCGTTGAATTTTTACAAAAATTGAAAGCAAATTTCTAGATATACGCTATCTATCCCGATTAGATCAACCTGACTGTCTGTAAAAAGACTTAGTCATATGTGTAGGTAGCGATAAGAGTCCGAAAATCTCACCAACTTGAGCTGAAGACATCCAAAAAGTGAGAGCGACTTTTTGGAATTTCTATTTCTATAATGCAAAAAAGTTCAAAAATCCATACTTTGGCTTATTTTATCCAAGTTGATGACATTTTTATCTACTTATCAAATTTACACCCCTGTGGATTTATATTTGTAATGATCTTATTGTATTCATAAAATGTTATCCACTGATAAAACACTACTTAGCTTATATATTAAAAAATTAAAGCTTTCACTAAATCATGGCTGAATTAGTGAATCAAAAATAGAATTTAAATAGGTGATTATTTTCGAATTGGAATTTTTGAAGGTAAATTATGAATCACAATTTGAAAAATACTGTTTCCAATTATAGATCAGTCACTAATCACTTCTTAATCTTCACATGGGTACAAACTTGTATCCAAATTAATTCTATTTTGGACTGACTTCCTAAAAAATCATCTACTGGTGATTTTTGTTTTATAACGCAGAAACGTTTCTCTCTAATTAATGGAAGCTTTTCAGTTTCTTATCGAAATTACAATAGTTCTTCGAAATATTTCAAAATAAATCCAGTGTCGTGATGTTTAATATGAAATAGTTTCGAAATATTTCAAATTTCACATATTTAACCTTTTCATTTCCGAATATCCTGGTTTTAATATAACAAAACAATTATTTTCGTTCTAATAGAAATGATTAATTGAATTGCATCTGCTATTGTCTAAATGATAAATGTCGATTTTAGCAGTATATTAATAATTATTATCTACGATAAATAAATTTGAAAGTTAACAATGACACCTGTAAATTACTGTGAAGTAACGCCAACTGTGTCAATTTACATGAGAAATAGCTGTTGAATAAATCTAATTTCACCTACTTTTTTGGTATTTAAAATTATAGGTCAATTTCCAAAAAAAAATTGACGATTTTAAGGAAACTTATTCGGTTGATTTTTATTGTTTTATCGAGTATGCGTGTTAAATTAAAGTTGTGTTGTCATATTTTAAAGGTGATTTGTAGGCGGTAATAGTATGAGTCAAGCCCGATTTGGATGACTATAATCATCAAAATTACAAATTTATTTCAGATCAATAGACTAAATTGTTTTCATTGTTAATAATCTTTTAAGGAATTGAAATTAATGACTGTCTAGACTTTTTTTGTCCGATTTGGATTTTTATTGTACAATGTCGACATTTATTTCTTGATTGTATGATTTTCACATATTACGAAATTGTATTTATGTGAAAGTTATATGGCTGAAGATTTAAGAAAAATTAAATAAGAAAATGTTAAAACTAATCCAGATGTCTATTGAAATTTATAAAACACGCAACAGAATTCGCCCACTTGTATATTTGTTATTCAAAATGAAAAATTCTTGCATTAATTTAATCGTTATATAAGAGATTTTAAAATAAGATATAGATGCAGTTTTAAAATAATGTCTGGATTAAAGTTATTTGTTCTATTTACAATAAACTTGGCGCAGATAGAGTAAATCGAGAGAAGTCGACGACACATCCTAATCTAAATAAAAACCACATGAGAATGATTTAGTGAAAGAGCAAGAGAAGAAGTCTTTGGTTTAAACATAATATATACATCCCTTCCATTTGTAGTTGTTTTATATTTTCTCTATTTTTTTCTTCGTTTTTATTATTGTTGAAACAACTTCCTCATCAAAAATTCAATTAATTATCTAGGGTTGGATGAACATAATGTTCTCTAATAAATTTTATTAGTTCAAAGTGAAATTTTTCGTGGTGTAATTTGTCTTTAATTGGCATCTTCTCTCTATTTTATTTAATAATTGTAGTCCACACCTAAAAAACGAACTAAAAAAGCCCAATTTGATCAATAATTACCAACAAATTAACGAGAATTTTTCGTAGTTATTTCAGTTTAGTTTTGTAGTTTCTTTCAATAATGTGGAATTATAAAATTTTAATACCAAGAGTTAAAACGATTAAAACCAGTAGAAATTGTAAGTTTTTTTAAATTTAATTTTTTCAATGATCTACTAGTAATTGAACAGGAGGTGTTATAATTATGTAAATATTTAAATTTGTTGTCACAGTAGTAGAAAATACCTTTTACATAACGTAATAATGGTAATAAGAATTGTAAATAAATTTCAATACTTCATCCATAGATGGTAACAGCTGTTAATATACCACGCGTCCCATTAAACTGTGTTCCTACTTGGTTAGTCATCTCTAAATTTATCGAGTTGAAGTTAATTAGTAATCGATATTTGTTTGATTTTAATTCTAAGTAGTAAAGTTCGAGTATTTTGAATATCATTAAAACATTTGTAAATCTGATTTATTGGTGACATTCTCAGATTTGGAGGTTTTTAGGTGGTCATTTAGGACCACCAGTTCTTTTGAAAATAGTAATTGAATATTTGGAAAGTGCTTTCAATTTGTCATTTCCTTTGCTAGAAACATTAAAAAAATGCAAAAAATATGCCCCAAGATTTCCTTCTGTAATTTTCGTTTGCATGTGAATTTTCAAAAATGAAAGACCTTGTTAAATTCACCTTGAAATGCTTTTTCTAATTCTATTTTGATCATTTAGTGTTGGAACAAAAATGAGAAATCGTTGATCAAGTTATTGGAGAGCTAGTAAGGGCCCTCCAGAGGGTGTTAACTTATACTCCAGGTTGTATTGGTTTCTGATTCATTCAAAATATTAGTCCCTAAATACAGAAGTGGTTCTAAATATTCTACAGTTTTAAAATCTCATAGTGTCTAGGTATTTAATCCAGTAAAAGCTCAAATAGGCTTAATAGAAAGACAGTTTTATGTATGTGGTCAAAATACTAAAGACTGAAAAAGTATGCATGCTAGTATAGTGTGAATGTATTTATTTTCTAGCACTCAGTGTTATAAAGATGTATTTTTGAATGAGTACATTTTTCTCCATAATAAACTCGTACTATAAATTATCCTTCAGTTTAAATTGTTAGGATTCATTTCAAGATAATTATTTTTTAAGTCTATTATTTTTAATTATAGAAAATTTGTAGGTGTTAAAACTCGTTTTCTACAAAGCTATAATTCTTAAAATTTCTTTTCCAAAGTTTCTCCACTTATACTAGTGATGAGTAGTATTGATTCAACAATTCCTGTAACAGATTTAGAATAGGATAAAATCTTCCTCCTTTTTTGCAAAAAGACAGTATTTATATGTCTTTATATGGATTTTATGTGTTTTCTTCTTTTTTATTTTTTTTCCAAGATGAATCTTTTATTTAACAGACAACTATTGCTATAAAAATAACAATTTCCATAATTCACATTACTTGATTAATGTGTCAACTTCTAAGAAATAATTGCAAATTGTTGATGAATTGAGTATAAAAATGTGACATTATTTCCGCACGTTTCTCTCTTCCACTCATCAAACTTAGTTTGTTTTTGATATCATTGTGGTTAAGTTTCTCATACCACAGAAATGATGAAATCAAACACTCCAATGATTTCAAAGAAAACTATATTACATACTTTAATATTTTTTTAATTATTCTTAATTATCTTTAAAAATAGAAAAGAATTCGTTGTTATCTAATTATTGTTATTTTGAGTGGTAGTTAGAAAAACGCCTGTGTTACATGTTTGTGGGTTATTATTAAAATTTAAAAAAAACGATCTACCTACCTGATTTCTTTAGAAAAAACGTTGTTACCTTTTAGGGGAACGGTGCAAATCCTATTTAATAAACATGTGACAAAATACGTCATAATTTTTTCGGTTACAAATTTATAACAAATCCTTAACTAGGAATATTGATTTGTTGTTATCGCATTTTTTTTTATTTTGTTATTTATCAAAATCTATGAGTAATTATAGAAACAATCGGTTTTCCTCCTTATTTTCAAATCCTCAATTTCAATAAATCTTTCCAAGAAACGGATTTTCTATCAATTTTCCTGGTATTATAAATATTGCCATTTTTGGACATTTCCATATTTGCATGAAAACCTTGTTGCAATTTCTGGTATAGTTGAGAATTTATTTTATAAAATTGAAGGCTGTTGTTGTCTATACGATAGTAATCGATTTTATTACTGCATTTTTCCTCATATTCCTAAGCTGATAATTAAATTATTATATTGACAATTCTATTGTATTAATTAGGTCAATAATCAGGCACAATTAACTAATTATTTCATGAAATCCTCCACCTACTTTATCTACAGTGGATTCTTTTTAAATATCAACGAAAATTTATGGAACGAGTAAAACGCCCACAATAAATGTAACAATCGGTAAAGTTTTACTAAAAGTGGGTTAATTTGATGTAATTTTTAAAAATTCGATTATAAAATTGGAAACAACTCAATGCGATATTTTATATTGGCATAAATATCAGTCCGAATTGAGAAAAACTGGATGAAATTGGTGATAAGGCGCCTACAGGTGACTCAATGATATAATTGTGCTAATATTTGACGTAATTATCCAGAATGTTTCATTAAAAAAATCGATATTTTTAATCAGTTCATCTTTTGTTTTGTTATCATTTTATTGTACTTTCATATTAATTATATTTTTACAGTTTACAAACAAATAATTAAACCTATCGTTGATAAAATCATAACTGATAAGAAATAATAAAATTCTCTATTTGACCAAATTTGGTGTCCGTGATATTTCTTTCAAATTTTTTAACCTACACAGCCTATGTTAATATTACAGCTACCCACTTGAATTTTAAATTATAATAAAACTGCCCCATATGCGGTCAATAACAACAACAAAACAACAAATGATTTGGCGCATGTATGATCTGATCAACAACATAAAGATTGTCAGTTTTCAGTTGTCTTCGGATAGTTGAACGTGTTCGCGTATTTAATTAAAAACAACCATTCCTCAATATCGGTCTTGTTTATTTAAAATAATTACCGTAAAATATTTGGTAATTTTCTTTTAAAATTAGGTAAATGCAACATTAACATTAATTTTTTTTTTTTAATTCAATTTTTGGTAATTTTATTTTAATTATATTTAGTGATCCTGCGAAAGTTAAGTGCCCTTGTGAAAAACCGTGTTGTTTGTGTGTACACTCCAACAATTCCTCTATAGACAACAACGATAACGACGAAAATAACGAACAATAAACACGAAAACGAAACATTCCTAAAGAGGCTGATTTTTGTCTTTTTTATTTTAAACGAAAATTCGGGAATCTGTTGGTAAAATACTGGCGATACCATTCAGATTACAAATCCCGTTCGAATATTGTGAATTTTTGTGTTTCTTCAAAAAATAATCGTGTTGTATTTGTGATGAAAATTCTTTTGTGAGAATCATGTCAACACAAGCCTATTATAAGGATAGATTAGGGTTTGATCCTAGAGAAGCGATCTTTGATGGACCACCACAAGAGAAATATCGACGTAAAGACGAAAAAGCCCAAGGATACGAAGAGAATTTAACGAAATTTAAAGGTACAATATGGGAATTATTTATACAGGCTACTTCAGGTACGGTGGTGGGTTTTCCTAATTTTTGTCGCATGGAGTTTGTTGTTGCCAATTTTTTTTTTATTATCTTCGCTAACGTTTTTGTGGTTTGTATTGAAAACAAACTAACTCATCTAATATCTATCGAGAAAAAACTGGAAGTAAACCAATTGAATTGTAGTTTTACGGATAAATAGATCAGAGTGATTGATCGATCAATTGTCATGACTCGAGTACTTTACCTTTTGCTAAATCACATTTATTTATAACTATAGTGTTGTTATTGTAGCTTTGTCATGTTTAATTGAGTCTATCGATGAATAATATAAATAGAAAAATGCCATTCTTTGTTATTAATTAATTTCTTTAAAACTTTCCTAAGCAGAAACAAGAATTGATTTATTTCTATTTAGACGGAGATTGTCATAGAAAAAATTGATATGACAATATGATCGCTGACTTTTCTTATAGATTTAGATCAAAAAAATATACTCGAGAGCTTTTAACCGTTTTTTAAAGAATTGTGTGTTAAAATACTAGTTGTTTTTTATTGTTTACAAATTTTTACGTGTCTATACGACCGTCAAAATTTCCTATTTTTAAACTTGGAATGCATAGTGGAATAGATTTTAAATATCTAAAAGTTCATCGAAATTTACTCGAATAAAAAGATTTTACCGCAGTAATTTAATTAAGAAATTGCTACAAATTTTGATCGATTCCATTTTTGCAGTAATTCAATTTAAACGTTCAATCATACGTAAAATTTCAGACTAGTACGCAAATTTGTCATTCTTTAAACAGGATTCAATAATTTTACACGCTGTTTGACTCAATTATGGAGAGTCATAGAGAACTGTAATTTTCTCCTTATTTATTAATTTTTATAACGACTCGAAGGGTATATCCAGGCAAACTATAATATGTGAAATTAGGGAGTTTTTCTACAAAAAAACCGACCATATTTTCGAAATTTAAGCCCACCTGAAAAAATCCGTACCGACTTGATTCTGTAAACTTCTCTAATTCTGTGATTTGATTTGTGAAAAACTCCGATTGTAGACCAACTTTTATTTCACACTGCCCTTGAGTAGGTGGCACTTGTTAGAAAGTTTTCAATTCGAAACGAATAAACTGATTTTAAGCCAATTTAGTTCAACTTGTAGGCTGATTTTCTAATACAAATATGAAACTAATCGATTAATCAACGTTTTAATTACTGTACAATATGGAAATTACTCAAATCTCCATATGTAGTTGGTTATTAAATAAGAGGGTAAAAATGTCCTGGCCCTCCTACATAACACAATCGTAATCGATAATTGTGTAATCGAATAGACATTTAAAATTCAAATTAATCTTTAGTTGTTATTTTTAAGCGTGATATTTTCATCTCCATTATTAAAATTTGTTCTGCTTCTATTTAATAGTTTTTCTTTTACAAAAAGAGAAACATCAAACGTTATTACCGACTGATTTTCTCGATTATTATTACAATTCACTGTATAATCGGCGTTTAATTAATTATTTAATTGTCCATTACAAAGAATTTAGAATGTTAATTTTTACGCTATAATTAGCAAATTAAACACTAATATTTCGGATTATGATACCGCTTAGCTTCCATTTTTGTAAAATCAATATGTACATGATTATGGTAGATTTTTTGTTAATTTATGTAATATTTATTTTGATTCGTTTTCTAAATAAATATTAATAATTATTTTTAAATAGAATTAGATTCTCTAAATAGAATCGCATTTAATGACCAAGAAAATGATTATTTGATGAGTTGATTTGTTAATGCTACATCATGATATTTATTTTTCTATATACTCATTGATTATCATCGACTGATTTATGATTAAATTTATATTATTAACGTATGATTAATGTCAAGAATTGATTGGGAAATAATAAAATATAATCTTAATATTAAAATAAAAGTGTAATATCATTTAAATTAATGACGAATTGTTTGTCTTTTTCCCTCGGCTAAACTAAATTGAAACAGATTTCCAGTCTTCTGTTTTTTATCATTCGAACAAGTAGTTCCTTTGAGATTTTTACAATTTCTAATAATCTCTTGTAATGAATTACTTATGGAGACATTCGTATTAAGTTGTCTGGACTTTTATCTTGATATATTTCCAATGGACAAAGAGTAATTTTATAAAAATTTTCTGTTACAGATGAACGAGATGCAGTGCAAAAGAAAACATTCACGAAATGGGTCAACAAACATCTGAAAAAGGTAAGATCATTATAAATAGCGACAGTATACATGTGTCATGATGATACTTATATTTTTTTTGTGGTACCATATAAGTATTTACATTTATTACACCATAATTATTTCTTTTGTGTTGTTGGTTTATTTATTGATCATAAATGTTTTTGGGGAAAGTTTCATAATCGTTTAAAAACAAGACAGGATATTTGTTTTTTGTCGAAATTTGTGTTTTCCGAAACGATAAGGATTACGATTTTCCGCCAAAATTCGTTAACAAATAATTTAAAATCCAAACAACCCACATTTTTGTGTTATCTTTGTGTTAATTTTAACAACATAAGGGCCGTATCTTCTTCGCTTAATTTCATTGTTTTTGTTGTTTATAATGTAGACATTTATAAATAAATTGCAATTTTTCCTGTTCGATACATGAGTTTCGTTTCTTCAATATTTTGACAATAGTGAATTTATTGGCAATAAATTACATGAAACTTTATCGAAAAATATTACCAGCGGTTTGTGAAATATCACAAATGTTGCAGTCAAATAAAATGACAGAAAGAAAAACTGTTAGATATGGTTATTATTAAATTTATAAGAAAAGTTGACGCCTTTAAATTCGATTTACTTCTCGATAAAACAGACAATGTGTTGTGTTTTATAATGAGGCGCCTGAATAATGGTCACTTGGCTAGTATTCAAACAAAACCAGAAAAAAATCGAATAATTTGGGGATTCAAGTCACAATTTATTTACAATTGGACTGCTATTGTTTAATGCAATTCAAACATTCAATTAAAATTCGTAACATGAAGACGTGTTTTTTTTTTTCAAAAATATTTTCGTATTTGTCTTTTACTTTATAAGATCATTATCGTTAATATTATTGTCGCAATAATTATTCCTTTCTCTTGTTATTTGGTCGATTACAAACAAGAAAAAGAATCTACAGGCTATTATAACGGCCCAAATGGACAATTTAAACGATTTAATTTATACTCTTTTAAACATTGAATTATTATAATTGTTGAATCTATTTTCGAAAAAATGCAGCACAAAATTTAAATTCTCAGGCTTTCTCTAATATTTATAAGTAAATACAGTTTTTTTCTGTTTTAAATAAAAATAACATTTGATTTGTTGATTTAAAACACCTTTAGGAATTAAATGACTAATGTAATTCAACACCATAAATTACCATTTACATGTAATAATTTCTTTTTTAAAGAAAGAAAATTATCAACGGTTATTTATGGTTTTTTGATCCAGTTGTGTTGTTATTACCATTTCTGGATAATGTCTGCATTCTGGACCAACAACAATCAGTATTGACAAGAATTGAAGGAAAAAAAAAGTAAAACGGAAATTGTTATATTTAGTATTGTGAGAAATATAAAATTTTCTCGTATCTTAACCCAATTAAAAGGAAATCACAATTTTTAATTGGTTTTGTTCAACTTCTGGCCTGAATTTTTCTTTAAAAAAGAACACAAAATTAGAGATCTCACGGATTTCTGTCTCCGGTTCTATAACTAGCGGATTTCCGATAAATTTGCAAGCTCTATTTCTACATTTGTTTCCGCATCTTATTCAGCGAAAGTTACAGATATTAGAGAAATATTAATTAATTAATTAAATAATTTAGATTTTAATTGGCAATGTTTAATAATCGTTATTTAGCTTGTTTGTTAAGATATTGCAATGAAACGGGAGTATTAGGAAGACCATTTCAAGAACTCTCTGAGAACATTCTTCTTTTGGAAAAAACCCATGTAATTCTGAATTATAGAATGTTTTTAAATTTTTTTCATATTTTCTTTTATATGATTTTCTGACAGTGTATGTGTAGTAAATTAGAAGAGTTTTCCAAATCTGATATTTTTCGGTAAGCTTAGTTTTCCACAAAATTGACGAAAAGTGGATAATTTTATTGCAAATTTTTTGTAGGTACCTATTAATTCATTTTCTTTCACTTTTGTTTGTTTCCGTTTTCGTTTTTGTTCTATTTCCGTTAAAATAAATCTTGGCAATTTCCAATCTTGGCAATTCTGCTTTTGTTGCACCATTTTCGCAACATCTCTAACAAAAATATTTTTCTTTATTTCTTCTTCTATTTTTGGCAATTTTGTCAATCTATTAAGAAAGATCTAGAAATTTTCTGAAAATAGACCTTACGTAATCATCTTGTAGACTAATTCAGTGGATAAACAAATAAAATTGGAAAATCTGCAAGCTCAGAATGAACTTTAGAACGAAAAAAATTGAATAATTTGTGAAGAAATATCAAGAATTTGAGTTAATAATTCTAAAATTATGTTATAGAAGGGCATTATTTTAGTCTGATTTGCATAGAAAATCATCAAAGAAATTGCCAAGATTTGCCGACAAAATTCGATACACTTTTGATTGTTTGAACAGAAGTGTATAACTTTTGTAGAGGAAATTATATTTATGCGGAAATAATGCCCAACAGTCTATTTATATTAACATTTATACTTATATCTATATGTATACAACCAATTTTAACAAGAACATAAAATTGTGAAAAGCAAATATTTATTTTTGGTATCGTGAACTTCAACAAAACGACTCTGTGGCCGTCCAAGATGTCAACGACATAGACCTTTTATAAATAGAATATTTATCCCGTAAGGCTTTATAGTTTGTCGGTTTATAGAAGCTGTATTGTTTGTATTGTTTGTCTTTTGACAGTTACACATATTTATACAGACTTTCGTATTTTTACCTATGCTACAATCAAAATAATGGTAATAAAAGGGGACGAAACTAGTCTAATCTTATCTTGATTTATTAAAAAATAACCAGAGAAGAAAACGGCAACACCCATTCTATATTCGAAACTCCATTAACTTAATAATTGAGAATTGATCCAAAACTATAACCAAACAGCTTATTTAGATCACGTAAAGCGATTAATGCATACAACCTAATATTAGTAAAAGAAAAAAACAAGATAGATCGATAAAATTTACTAACACAAGGGTTAAATATTAAATTTTGTCTAAATACTTTCTCATAAACAGGAAATATTCGAAAACTTTAATTTTAATAAACATGCAAAGCTTTCAGGAAAATTGACAAATGGTGATTTCAATGATCGATCAAGCCTGCATTTCCTGCACCATAAATAACCTTTTTAATTTCTTATTATTCAACTCGAAAAAATACAAAACCTTGCCATTTTTATCATGTGATTGCATAATTAGAAAGGCCCTGATATTATAAACAATATCGCATCTATTTTATTTTAAAACAATTGTAAAGAAGTCTCCCATGAAAAAAAATCACTTACAAGTCTTGGATATTTTAATGAATAATTATAGTCTAATTCAATTGTTTTAAATAAATTAAATGATTTTCGGTTATTCTAGAATTGTTTTTTTGAAATGTACTTTAATGGATACGAATATGGTGGTGGTGATTAAATTGAATGAATCATTGTGTAATTAAATACATAATTCTTGTATTACAATTTCCTACAGGGAGTTGCCCTTAAAAACGTATTGAGGTCAATTTTTTTTCCATTAAACAAAATCTGGTTGATAATAGAACCTTAAATGGTGAAATATATTCAATGATTCAATCCTTCTTGTATTCCTCATGATTCATAACTTTCTATAAGACATCGCCCACTGTTTCGCAATTATCGACAATGGAAAAAAATGTTAAAAGGCTTTTAAGTTTAATGGAAGTAATTTTAATGCTACTACAATAAAAAAAAACAATGATTTTTCTATACTTAACCCGTCTTGTTGGGCTATTTAATCTAAATGAGTAGGTATGATTCGTGTTTGTATAACTGTAGGTAGTTGTTTCATCATAATTGAATTTAATAGATACACTTTCTATTTTAACTGTTGAATTTTTTCGAAAATGTAGTTATTTTTTGGTCTTTTTATTTTTAAAAATAACCATTCATCTTGTCACTAATTATTGTGTGTCATTTTCATGCTTGGCAGCACTGGAAATATATGAAGGTACGTCTTGTTTATTTTACTTTTAGATAGTTGCCGGAGATGATTATCTTTAAGAAAAACTACATACTTATCAAAGAGAAAATTATCAATTGAATCCTGTAATTAGATTTTACTATAATTGACATTTATCTAGTTTTTATTGTGTTGAATTATGAAATTTTTTATTAATATTCAACACAATTGCAAAATTATTTTTCGACCTCAAATACAAGGTTTGTTCTTTAATTCGTTTGATTTTCAATAAAACTTTCCTGTTTAAAATTCAGGATCGGTTTGTTTTTCTTGTGAAAATTGTCGAAAATCCATATCAAGGTTTAGATTTGCTTTTTATTGTATATGTTGTTGTTTTATTGCAATTATAATAGAGACATGTAGTAGAAATAAAACGTATTCCTTTTGAAGATCAATGTCAAAAAATTTCTCACGATTAATTGTAAGTTGGTTAACAAAAAATAAAGAAGGTTATCAAGAATTTGATCTTATTTTTTGTTTGTATTCTTTCTTAAATAATGAATTTCAAAAGATGCTTGTTTGTTGTAGCAGGAAATTGCAAACGTGATCTTTTGACATAACATTTTTGGTTCTACAGAAAGAGCATCTCTGAATATGAATCATTGGCCTTTTGATTATTTCATACTGTATATTTACATAAACTTAACATAAATCTATTTGTAATAGGGAATGTGGTAATAGAGATTTATGAATTCAAAATAGAATTCCAAAGTAAAATCAATTTTTCCCCAACTGTTCTTCTGATGTAATTTTCATGATATTTTCTCTAATTTTATTAGATTTAACTTCAATATTCGAAGAATCTGAAGCATTATTGAAAATCCCGATGTCGAGATTTGTAAAACAAATCGATAGGTTTAGAGTCAAGATTTCACAATAAAATTTCTAAATTATCCTGAAGAAAGTTATTTTAGATTTCATTGTTAGTTTATCAATTTATTATACTTGACACTAATCAATTTATCTCGTAGAGGAATATGCTGGTAATTATTTATTTGCCTCGTTAATTTCACCAAAGTTGTAGATATTTAGAAATTTTGATACTAGACATTTCTAATATGTCTTGTCCACTTAACATTCATTCTTGTCACTTATTGTCGACTATACAACCAAAACCATCTTATAGCTTTTATTAATTGCGTGAATTTAGACGATAGTCTCGAAGGAATAGTTTAGTAAAATTAGAACTTCCAAGCTAATTAGGAAGTTGGTGAAAAATTATTTTAATTTGATAATGCCGCGATTTTCATCAACAGAATATGCCCATAAGACAATCAAGAATATTCTTGCGGGGTAGTTTTTTCGTTTTTCATTTTATTTTGGAAAAACAGTAAGATTTACCCTCGGAAATCGCGAGTGACGAGTTCATTACCCACTTTGAGAACACTTGAATGATCTTAGCTGTATTATTTAGAGAATGAGTAGTTGTTGGAAACAATAGGTTTTTTCTTTAATTAAATTCTTCATTAATTAAATTCAATTAAAATAGAAATATTGGAAAATTAAATAATAACAAACGGGATCATTAGTCTGGAGAATGTTAAGATACCATTTCCTTAATAAAGCAAAGTACATATTTACTTAATGTACACACATAAATTGATTAGTTAGTGACGATCCTGTAAAACAGTGGCGTGGTCAAATAAAAATGTCAATAAATAATAAAAATTAATCCTTTATTTCCATAAGTTAACCGACCAAATAGTCGAAATAAACCACGAAAAAGTACTTGCACCAAGTAAATTTTTATATTAATTATATCTAGAACCATACAGGAGTGTTTTTTATATAAATAGAGCTATTTATTCTTAAAGT
This sequence comes from Mylabris phalerata, assembly GCA_020740385.1. Classification (NCBI taxonomy): domain Eukaryota; kingdom Metazoa; phylum Arthropoda; class Insecta; order Coleoptera; family Meloidae; genus Mylabris; species Mylabris phalerata. The sequence goes on from JAJEOX010000222.1 coordinate 2,393,099, forward strand.
ATACAGGATATTCCTATTCTAAATTGATAGATCAGGAAATCTGAGAGTGTTGAAAAACGGAAAGGGCTATTTCTAAAGAATTTTCTAGTCGTTCTTGATTTGCAAATCAGCTACGAAGTTCTAATTTTGTTGAAATATTCCCTGCATAAATCCTTAACATTTTTCAAATCGCCCCATAATTAGGGGAACTTTAGGAATATTAAGGTAGTCTTGATAGTGCCAAGTCGTTTTAGGACAATTATAAATAGAATCTTTTATTGATAATATCCTAAATAAAGGAGGAGAAATTGAAATAAACCATGTGAATATTCAAATAATCGTAATAATAAAAAAATAGATTGTCGAAGAAAGTTATTAATAATTTTTAACATAAAGTAATTAGAGCGTTGTTTTTTTTTTCTATTTTGAAAACTTTAAATCAGTTCTTGTTTTTAATCAAGGTATGGCTTTTAGATCTAGATTTGTCTAGATTTAATTATAAAACAATTTAGATAGAGAATAATGATAAAAAATATCATTTAAATTTATTATTTATTATCTAATAATAGTTAACAAATTGTTTAATTATTATAAAGGAATTTATGAATAATTTGTTTCAAAAAAATCATGCTGTTGCAGCATTGAGAAATCCTTTTATGAACAACCAGGTTAGCCGGTCTAAGAAAATAATATTACCGTGACAATAACAACATATACAAGAAAAGTACATTAAACGTTTTCTTTTCGGAACTGAAAAACGATTTTTAAGTCCTCTTGATTTATTCTTAATTGTTGTTTATGTCGTTTGAGTTAATTGTACAATTCTTTCTCTTTGATGATGTCGTATTGTTTCATTCGACAATCAATATTGATTAATTTTGATTGAAAAAGAATTGAATGGTTTATTTTCAGGATTACACGTGTCTACACGTGTGTGTTACAGTCAACAATACCCCATGTTGTCCACCATCTGTAAGTTAGGCGTGTTGTTGTAGATTTTTGATTTGTTTTTACCAATTTTTTATATTTTTTCTAAACTAGTGTTTTGCATGTTATTGTTTTCATAATAATTTTCGATATTTTATTATTTTGTTATTTCGATTTGCAGGCAAATCGTCAGATTCGAGATTTATTCGAAGATCTACGAGATGGACACAATCTGATCTCTCTTTTGGAAGTTTTAACTGGCGAACAACTTGTAAGTATACCATTTTAAAAATCTTGCTACAAGTTTTTCTAATTGTTTTACTATATTCAGTAGTAATAAATAATGTGTACAAATTAATTAACAGGATTTTGTAACAATTCCCTTAAAATAGTGTTGCTTTGGGCGTTTTACCAAAAAATAGCGCAAATTATTTAGAAATTACAAGTGAAAGTTCTATCGTTAGTTTATTTCCAATATTTCACATACGAATATGATCAATTAATATGGGAAATATTTTGTAATTCATCGAAATGTTTAAATCAAATTTAAATTCAATTAGGTTTTTGTTTTATTTAGAGTACATTTAGTAATTTAAATTGTTCCCTTAAAGTTACGGATGTCGGTTGGAACCTGCATTTTTTTTATTATTAAACAATCACCTTCACCTTACTTCTAAATTTGTATACGTAATCGAAGTGCTGCTTATTTATTTATTATTAATATGCAGAAAATGTCGAAAGACTTCAAGGTAAAATAATAAGACTCTTTGTGAATGGAATGACGTCAATTTTAATACAATCAATGAATGAGTGAGTGTTCTACTTTTTTTTTAAATACAGATTATTGTTTAGTAAAATAAGTCATTATCCTACTCATTCTTATTCTTGTTTTAATCTTTGGCAAAGAATTAACAATTTCCAATCCTAAATTAATAGTTGACTAATGCTTTAAGCGTATTTTAATGATTCATTGAAAGAGCCCGGAAATTCCACAACTGGCTCTTTTGAATGTACAATAGCCCGAAAAATCACATTTAAAAATGTTGGATTACAGTTGGAATTTGATCGAATCGATATCGATTTTGATCACAGATTTTCGATTAAATGCTAATGAATTATTAGGCTGGAATTTTGTTTTCATTTGTTGCAAAATTTGTACCTCGTAGTTCATCTAGAAGTTTATTAAAAATGTTTGTAGATAATGTTGCGTTTTTTGAAATGACTCAGTTTTGCGGCTTTTTCCATTGCATTTTGGAATAAATGCAAAAACTCGACCCGTTCCAATATTAAGTAGAGGAAAACGAGAAAAATCAATTTCGGGAGCATTCTCAATGACTCAATTAATTTGATGAGCTCAAAATGACCTACGAGGGCCAAATTTTGCTAAAAAGATCTCTTGAGACTCGAATTTCTTGCAAACTAATAGCAGTTCCAATATGAATCCTGCAGTTTTAGCTCATCACTCCTGTAACGAATTTTCTAATTTACAAATTCCCTAACCCTGATTTAAGTCGATTTTATATGTACGGATCAAAAAAAAAACAATTTCACTGATCTATTTGATTGCGTGTTTTAAGGACAATTGACTTTTACTGCCTTATTAATTTACAAATTCATTTAAAATTATTGGAAAACTTTATAACGACTAACTTTCACAGGTAATTATTCTGTTGAACATCAATTTGATCAATATCACAAGCAATTAGAGTCCTCAATTTCAGATAGTGTAGGGAAATTACAGGAAAATTCAATCAATTTTGACCAATTTTCTAATTTAATCAATAAGACCAACTAATGTAACTTTACTGTAAAATACTTCATGTCCGATGTATTGTTGGTTGCCTATGCTAATGATATAATAAATTTTTCAATTTTTCAGCCACGAGAAAGGGGCCAGATGCGTTTCCATATGCTTCATAATATTGATACGGCGTTACATTTTCTTCATTGTAAAAAAATCAAATTAGTCAATATACGTTCGGAAGATATTGTTGATGGTAATCCAAAACTAACACTTGGCCTGATTTGGACCATCATTCTCCACTTTCAAGTAAGTTATTTTTTGTTGTTAGAAAAGAAAGATGCTTCAATTTTAATCAATGATAGACAATTATTTAGATTAATTTCAAATGTTAGCCAGTTCTTTTTCAAAGCGCTTATTTTATTTTCTACCCCAATTATTTGAATTTATTTTGCATGCTGATTTTACTATTGAGATTATTAATACCAATGATAAGTCAATTGTATTTTTTCTCTGTTAATTTTAATGCATTCCATTATCTCTAGAGTGGAAAGGTAAGTTTATTGATTGTGTTATAGTTAGATGAGCGCTCTAAGAACTGGCTATTTTATAATTTTGAACAATTTGTTTGAAAGTAAGCACGGTTTGAAGCTGCACTTTTACAAACGTAGTTTAACTATTCGTTCTTAGGTGGCGCTCTATGTTTATGCTTTATTATTAGCCACCCGGTATTTTACCCATTTTTTTGTTGTAATATTGCCGATTATTCTGTTGTCTTTTTAAGGTAGCACGATTCTGGTTGATTGATAGTTGAATTTAGTTGATATTCGGCCAGTTTCACTGATTTTTTTTTTAATTTTTGTGTCTTTGTGTGGTTATAAATTTAGTAATAACTCATATAGAGGTCATGGTTAATTGGTATTACTTTTATAACGTTTATTGTTAATTTTATGACGAAATCAATATTAATGCCATCGTGTTGAAATAATAGAAAAGATTATAGTTTTAGTAAAGCAGATTAGATTGATATGAACAAAGACGAGTTGAATAAAACCCTCTAGGCGCAGTATAATTTAAACATTTTAAATTAATTGATCCGTTAAGATTTCTATCTATCGAAACCTTTTAAGTATTTGTAGCCGTTTAATAAAACCTATCGGCATTTAATTTAAAGATTTCATTATGATTGTGCTTGGTTTTATGCTCAAATACGAATATCGTTTCAATTGATAGAATCTTTATTGAATGTAGACAACCAACGATACTTGTAGTTTCTTACAACTATTTCCAACACGAAGGATTTGTAATTACTTTGAGTAAATGGAACCTTTTAAAATAAAAATCGATACTCACCAAATCGATAATTATCGTTTCAATACACGCAATCTGTGTTAATTCAATTGAATTCATAAAATTGACGCAAATACTTTCATTTCAATTCGAATCAGAAACCTGAATTGTTATGAAATATTGATTGTAGTATTTCTCTCATTGTTGATAAATCATCTTTCAGCTTTCATTTCATTTTATAAATTACAAATTCGTGCTAGAATTTGACCTACAAAATTGACGATTACAACTGTAAAGATTGCAAAGTTTAATTTTATTATAAAAAAAGCGCATTGTGTATAAATGTCCTATCGTGATACACTATTCTCACGACTTTTCACAAGCTTTTTTCGATATAAGCCGATTTTCCTTCTGAATTACAACATAACGAACAATTGTTTACAGAATTATACAATTAGATAATTAGAGAGTTTAATAATAATCGAAAATACAGAGTTTTCGGTTTATCAACGAAAATAACGAACTTTCTCGTTTGAAATGTTTGTCGTGATTCGTTATTTTTATCGTGATAATCTCAACGATTATTTAATTGTTAAGAAAATTCTATACTTATAGAGAAAGTACGTCTGTTTTAGAAACATAAAAATTTAATAACCATAACTTGGTAGCAATAAACAACAAAGTTAACACCTACTTTGTTACCTTCTTTTTAATTATATGCAAGAAATTTTTAGATAAATAAATAAATAATAGCACGATGAGATCAGAATTGTATGACATCATTGAGTTTTTATTTTATTTATTTATTAATATTTGTTGATATTTATTACTTGTGGTTGTTTTAATTGAGTATGACGCCATTTGAAACGATTTTTATTAACCCAATATTGATGATCTTTTAAAAGATTTCGCCCTAGAGCGCCATTTCCAACCGTGTAATTATACACTTTATTAAACACAAAATTATTACTACAATTAATTATAAATAATTGATTTTTTTCGAGGAAATTAACACAATTAGAAAACTTGATTATAGTTTTGATTCAAATAAATCTACACGTTCTCAGTATAACTGATAGAACAATTCTTTTGATACATTTTTACGGCTTTTATGGTTTTAATTAGTGGTTTTTGTGTTATTGTTGTAGTTTCTTGATTTATTTCTACAAAATTTCACCTTTGTCTGTTTAATTTTTATTTTTTTCTGTTTTTTCAATTGACTAAAATAAATATACATTCGTTTCGAATTGTTAATCTTAAAATTTTAATGTTTGTTTTGTGTGTTTTTCTCTCTATTATAAGAACGGATGTGTAATCGACAGACCGGAAACTATCCAATAGTCCAAGGTAGAAAATACAAAAAAAATAACGTCCGGTTTGTTACAACATTAATGGAATATTAGCGAAAATTTCTAATCAATTAACAATTGTTATAATCACTATAATTGTGGTCTAATTTGCATTTGATTGGATCTTGGATAAGGTTTTAAACAATAAATAATGGAATCTCGGTTGGAAATTTCAGTTAATAAAATTGCGACGTTGGTGGATAATTGGGAGATCCACATAGCTATATTATGCTTTATTAACCATCTGTGACCATTTGCAAGGTGCGTTATTATAGTTTTTTAGCTATTGTTTAGATTGTCGACATTCACTCATTATAAAGCATAGAACACCGTTTAAAGAAAGTCTATTAAAAAGTAATAATGATAGTAAATTAACAGTAAAATCTATTGCAAAGCTTAAAATTTGAAAAAATTAAGATTTTACGTAGTTATCTTTACAACTATAACAATATTTACCCGACTAATTGGGTATAGTTTATGTTAATAAAATTATAATTACCTTGGATAATTTGGTCGAATTTTAATCGATAAACAAGTAGTATAATTTAATTAATCTATGTTATTAATGAGAATGTAAGTGGGGGCTAATAATTCCAACTGTATACGGCCCTGGTGTACCTACACAATTGTTAATGCCTCCCGTAGGTAAACGAATGAAGGCTAATGTTGGCTGTTTCTGTCAGTATTCACCGACGTTCACCTGACGTAACACACCTGTTTTTTCATTATAATTCTCCTGTGCGTTTCTTTCGTTTATCCTGCAAATAACAGTGGAATTCTCTTCAATTTTCCAGTGTAAAGTGTGTTTTTCGTTGAGAACAATTCGTTTAAATTGCGCAAAATTTACGTTTATCTTGTTTAAATATTTAGAAAGCGTGATATGTTAGAATTTGATTAGGAAAAATGTCGATGTACCGTTTCGTTAAGGATAATAATTCATCATCAACATCGAAACGTTTATTTGTACAAGGAACGTCCGGTGAATCCTCGACTTTTCCAACTAAACCACAACAACGTATTCTTGGTCCGCCGATTGTTACCCATTTTACAAATCCAAAGGAAATTGATAATTTACAAGCGATTTATACAAATAAACGTCTATCAACTGAAGTATTAGGTAGTTCAATTGAATCAACGAAAACGAGTCGTTGTAATGAAGATGGTACAAGACGTATAACAACACGTATTGTACGTAAAGTGACAACATTAACGCGTGGCGAGGAGAAAAGTCGTTCGGAAGATTTAACAAAACATGCACAACAATTTTCTATAAAAAGTAAAGAGGATTCAATTAAAGAAACGGAAACAACAGCTGTACAACCAAAAAGAGTCAAGGTTAGAGATTGTTGTTGAATTATTTCTATGAGCATCATTAGCAATTTTAATTCAATTAACCATTAATTTTGGAATCATTTTTGATCAGTTATGTAATCTTCTACGATTTTTGTTGTACTAATTCTGTAAATTGAGGTAAATTTAAAACATTTGTCCTATGAATAATTAATTGTTGCTTGTTTACAACAACACTTTGACATTGGCACAAATCACCTCGCCTATTTTCCAGTTTAGATCAAACTTCTGACATCTCCTTATTAGAAGTTGTTGGTTTTTTCCCACCTCCTCCTATTAATAACATTGTTATTCTTTAAATAATCGTATTATTATTCTACCTACGCATTATAAAATATTGTCTCATATGCATAATGGGAAAGGCATGTTATTGATTTTAACGTTGAAAATATTGGAGAGGATTTGACCTATTTGTTTCGTTTTACTTGATTTATATTTACCAACTATAAGTATCGTAAAAATGTAATTAATCGTATTTATTATAGAAAGATGTGTGTTTTTCGATTAATTTGGATTGAAATTCAATAATCAATAGAAATTGGAGTAGCCTTTCACCCATCCACCTACACGAAAAGTTCAGTTATAGAAGGCGGTTGTGGCAAAAATTCTCGATTTTGACCTAACTGTATCCATTCATCTGTAAGCTATGACAATTTAGTCACTGAAAATTCACCAACTTCATTAATAAATTCTAAGAAAAAGTTGAAACGCTTCTAATTTTGAAAATTTAAACAGGAACACATCTTTGTTTTATATTTGGGAAATTTCAAAAATTCGTTGATATGAGAAAAATATCAATTTAAAATACAGTTGTCATTAGTTTGTTCCCGACAAATTACAGTTAAAATATCGAGAATCTGATCAATTTAGAAATCTAATAATTATACCGATTGCTTAAGATATTTGGATAACAGTAAGATAAATTGAACTCGTGTAAAACAATCTGTTATTTCTTTATATTAGCGCAATTTTCGTTACAAAAACTCACGTAATGAATACGTATAAAGTTGTACATTAACAATTAAATTAGCTTCTTTAACACAGACATACAATTCAATTAGTTGAGACTTATTACAGTTTCTTGTCTTTTACTAGAAAAGTAAATAAATAGCTGAGAAAATATACAAAAAAAAATCCTCTAGAGAGAGGTACGATAACAAAAACGTGATACAACTTTCAAATCTAAGATTAACATCGGTTTTTTCTGCTTATTTAAGAGGACAATTATAGAAATCACACTTAATTGCATCTTTACGGTCTCACTTTGATCGATATCTTGCATTACAATTAGTTTGAATTTACAGCCGATTAGTGATAGTAATAATGAAAGTATTCGTTGCGATCCTTATCCGAATTGTAATCTGATTGGATTGCATCTTTTAAAATAATGTCAATTAAAACATTATTAGTTAATTATAAGGATTAAATATACAAGTAATCGGACAAATAAGATGCAAAAAAATATACACCCTCGAGCGTGAGTTGTAATTCACTAATGTAGTATACTCACTAGTGTAGTGTACTCACTAATGTAGTTTACTCACTAGTGTAGTATAATTCACTAGTGTTATGAGGTGAATAAATCAATACAGCGCTTTTAAATTACGTAATTTTATTGGTAATTTAATATAAATTTTAACGAAAAAACAATATAATTGAACGTAGAACTCAATTTACTTATAATTCTCGTTTTAATGTTGGAAATTTTGTTAAAACTTGAACCAAATTTCTTTTCCGTGGTTCAGATTCTTTGAACTACGACTATAAATTCGTTGTTTTTTCTCCAATTAAAATTATTTGAGTTTAATTTTCTATAAATAATTAGAATTGTTGCAAGTATCCAATTGTGGGGAAAAGGTGGTTGAATCTAAAGGAAAACGATTGTTGACCATAAACATCGAGGAAATTAGAAGGAAATTGTATTTATTGCTAGCGATTTTTATTGTTTGTTTATCGGAATTCATCCGAATTTGGATTATAATTGAAGAGATTTGTAATTAGTAGTTTTCGCTTTGTTTCTAATTCATACTCTTTGTAGAGTTCGTTGATTCTTTAATTGCGAATAAAATTATAATAAATAACGTGTTTATCGAGTCAAATTGTTTTAAAATAATCGTAAGTTTTGTATAATTATTTTTTATCTATTAACATTCTAATTTGTATACAATCAGAACGGCAATATTGTAAAGGTGTTGATTTTATTGTTGTAGTTGTAGCTTGAAACTTTAAATTATGAAATTTTCAAGTATATTCGAATTTAATTAATTTCCTGCAATTACTTCTAAATAATTCATCAAACGACACAAAAAACAATAGGTTTTGTTGTTTCTTATAAAAATAAATAAAATTACACAAAGGATTGGTTAAATATAAAAATGACTTCATCGTTACAGGCGTAATTACAGTTATATTATAGAGGAAGACTTTATTCAAGTAGCATCCATTAGAAGTTTCGCTATAATCAATCTTAAATTGATAAATTATGGAAATTATAGAAGCCTTTTTTCAGATTCGTTCTATTATAAGTTTTTCAACTTTCAAACAAATTATTCTCGTATATCTTAATTTGATTTGTTTTCATTTCTATTGGTGTTATTTCTGATTAATTTTTGTATTGTTTTCAGATATCTGATATTGTGGTTGGTCAAGAGCCGAATGTTTCAGCTAAAGATTATCTATTACGTTGGGCGAAACGTACAACACATAAATATCCAGGTGTTAACGTTCAAGATTTTACAAAATCATGGCGAGATGGTTTAGCATTTAGTGCTATAATACACCGTAATCGTCCCGATTTATTAGATTGGCGTGGTGCACGTACACAACGTGCTAGAGAACGTATGGAAACTGCATTCTATATAGCTGAACGGGAATATGGCGTTACACGTTTATTGGATCCTGAAGGTAAATCTATTTTAATAGTTTCCAAAAAACGACCAATTATTGAAACAAAGAAATTTCAACTATTCAGTTTTGGAATTTTTAGAGTTAAAGCTAGTCGTTTATATCTCTTGATCTGGTTTGGAATGTTATTTATAAATTTTCTACCGTCTTTTTTATCTTTCTCATAAACTTTGTGACAGTAAATTTAACGGTTAAGTCATGTTGTGGAATTACAAATAGTTTATTGCGAATTTTTTTACACAATTAATTTTTATCGTCTTCCAGTAATTTCTTATTATTTTAATGAAACCGTTATAAAAATCATGAAGAAGATTAATACTTTTTTACTACAATAATATCAAAAAATTGAATCACGAATTGGCAGTTTCTAAAAGAAATCGACGAATCTTCGATGATACATATTTTGTGATTTTCTCTCAAGTTTCTCTTTTATTCCTTTTCAATAATTGATAGTCTGCAATTTAAAAATAAATCTAATTGTGAGCCAACTCGAAAAGTCATCAAAGACTGAATCTGGCCTGAAAAATCAAACAAGAATCACCATTTTCCATCTAGAATATCAAAAGAACCCAATATTTTCGTAATTTTATAAACGAATCTAATTTACAATCATTCCTGCGGATTTCTGTTTTGATGCGGAACTTCTGCACTTTAATATTAGAGAACTACGATTTGAAACTCCGATTCAGCTAATCAATCGTATTCTCTAATTTTTTGCCGTTTCGTTACTATAACAACATTGAAGATCGACAATTTCACTGAATATCTGTCTCTTTAGAATTCAATTATATGAGTAGTTGAAACAAGAATAAACAGGAAATTTAAGAGGGTTGTTATGGTAACAAATCATTAGAAAGTTATAGAATACGACTGAATACTTAATAGTTGATACCTCACTGGTTAAAATAATTTTGAAAACAGCATTTCAAGCAGAATATTTGTTTTGAAAAGTTCGGATTGAATCTGAACTATAAACGTTTCTTTTAATTTCCCTATATTTTCTTTTATAACTCAATAAATAGTGATTTTCCACTAATTTTCTCATTGTATATATAAAATTGAAAGAGCTTTTCAAATCTTCCAGAAATTTCCCAAGGGGTTTGTTAGTTTTCTGGAAAATAACAAAAATTTGGAAACCGATATTATTTTTGATTCATTGTCCGAAAAATAACAAATTTATTGATGGCTCTATAGTTTAGTCAACTTGCTCGATTTTTCAACGATTTTCTAACAATGAGTGTTTTTCAAATCTAAGCAAATTTGCTGAAATTTTATTAGTTTATCGGCGAATTAATGAAAAACTGGATAATTTTACTCCGCTTCTTTGTACCGGTTTTTTTCTTTCGTTTCTATTCTTGGCTCCGATTCTATTTCTATTATGGCACTCCTTTAATTCTTCTCATATTTCCAGATATCGACACTCACGAACCTGATGAGAAATCACTCATCACTTACATATCTTCATTGCATGAAGTATTCCCAGAACCACCACCAATCCATCCATTATACGATTCAATGGCCCAACAACGTGTACAAGAATACCGTGAATTGGCATCATCATTACATTTATGGATGCGTGAAAAATACAGTTTAATGCAAGATCGTTCATTTCCAACAACATTAATTGAAATGAAAAAATTAGCTACAGAATCATCACGTTTTCGTACCGATGAAATACCAATAAGACAACGCGATAAAAACCATTTAAATCAATTATTCCGCGATTTAGAGAAATATTTCAAAACAGTTGGCGAAATTGATATTGAACCAGAATTACATATTGATAATATCGAACGGAATTGGCAACGTTTAATGATGGCATATCAAGAACGTGATCGTCATATTTTAGACGAAATAAAACGTCTAGAAAAATTACAACGTTTAGCGGAAAAAGTGCACCGTGAAATCAAACAAACCGATGGCAGTTTGGATAATATTGAACGTACAATTGAGAATGAATCGAGACGTATTGATCGTCTACATCCGTTAGAAGCTAAAAAGATTGCCGATCAATTAGATCAAGAATTATCAATAGCTGAACAGAATATACAATCGTTGAAAACCGATGTGTACACGTTGAGAAATGGGCGATATGTTCAAGCTAACGAATTGGATAAACGCGTAACGAAATTGCACGAAAGATGGGTGCATGTACGGCATTTATTGCACAATAAAATCGTCGGTCCTTTAGCCAATTTAAGTTTCCCTGTTGAAGAACGCACGGTAACTAAACATTTACGTACAGTTCAAGAAACTCGCAATGTTGATACAAATCCCCATTTCCGATCATTACAAGAACACATCGAATGGTGCAAAAGTAAATTGGTGAGTTAATCAAATTTTAATATCTAAAAATTTTAATTATTTCTTAAATTTACCAATAGAAACAATTGAAGAAAGCTGATTATGGTAACGATCTACAATCTGTACAAACTGAACGGGATTTCCATCAACGTGAACATAAACAAATCGATCAATTCCATTCAAAAGTTGAAACTTGTGTTAAAGCACGTCAATATTTCAATGGTGAAGAATTAGCTCTCTATAATCAACATTTAGGACAATTACAAAAGATCTACGCTGAATTATTGACATTCTCAACGAATCGTATGACTGATTTAGAAACATTATTAGATTTTATACAATCGGCAACAAATGAACTACAATGGTTGAATGATAAAGAAGAAGTTGAAGTTACACGAGATTGGAGCGATACGAAAATGAATGTACATTCCGTTGAAAAATATTACGAGGTAATTAACAAATCAATCGTTCTCTTTGTTATCGATCGGTATTATTGTTATCTAATCATGATGGCTTTAGTGATTCGAAATATCTTGAAATTTGGTCGAGGAATCCCTAGAGAACATTTTGGCAACAGTTGGACCCTGTAGCTTATCGATAAATCAGTCATTTTGGGTTGGATTTTGCACCAATCAACTACACATAAAACGGCCAAAATTACCCAAATAAAGTTTTCTGAATTTTGCATTGAAGAAAGTTGTATAAAGAAACCGATTTTAGGCCGGCTTTCCCATAAGCTTTGCGGTCCAAATTTTGCTAAAATGTTCCCTAAGGAGATCAAAATTTTTTCGGATTACTCCCTAACTGATCGGACTTTTGAATGGTCTACCCGGTGGTAATAAAAATAATAATGTATCAAAATTTGCACTCGAAGAATCTTGGAAGCTTCAAAATTCTTTCATTATAGTGATTCGCTAGCTAAATTTATTAAAAATTGCTAGTTTAGTACCAAAACTTGCTAAAATCAGGATGGATTGACTAAAAATTAATGTCAAAAAGCAAAATTTACTGAAATATGGATGGGAATTTAAAAATTGAGTCTCTAATTTGAAAATTTAATTAAATGCCTAAACCTCCTGTTTTTTAACAATTAAGTAGTCAAATTCATTGAGAATTCTAAGAAGGTTCCAAATCTGTACCCAAAGAATTTCTCTCAAAAGATTCAAGCGATTAAATATGAAAAAATCTAAATTTATATCCTAAAGCTCCCATAAAGCTAATTAAAGATAGTTAACTAGCAAAATTCGATAGATTTTGATTTATTTCTACAAAAACCTAATTAATTTCGATTTTTAATGCAGCTTATTTATGGAATCGGTGACGAGGTAATTTTGATGATTAGCTTATAAATTTAATGAAATTTTCGAGTTATTCCATAAATTTTATCAATTTCTTAATTGCAGCACTTGATGAGCGATTTAGAGAAGCGCGAATTACAATTCAGTTCTGTCCAAGAACGCGGCGAATGTTTAATTTTACAAAGTCATCCAGCAACGAAAGCAATTGAAGCACATATAGCCGCCATGCAGGCCCAATGGGCTTGGTTGTTACAACTTACCCATTGTTTAGAAACCCATCTACAAAATACACGAAATTACCAACAATTCTTTAAAGATATTGCAACAGCTGAGGAATGGTTGAAAGAGTAAATATTATAAAATATTTGTAATTCGATTATAATTGTGATTATTTTAGGAAAGATGAAGTGATGAACAACGAATTTAGCCAAGGTGAATTCAGTTTAGATGTCGGTGAACGTTTATTGCAAGGTATGCAGAATTTGAAAGATGAATTGAATGCGTTCGGTGATCAAGTACAAGCCTTGTGTGCTCGTGCTCAAGATATTGTTCCATTGAAACAACGCCGACAACCTGTTACAAGACCTTTAACTGTCACAGCGATTTGTAACTACAAACAAAACAATGTGAGTTATTTTTATCCGAATAGAATTGTCTCTAATTATGTTATTATAGTTTGTAGTTGAGAAAAATAAGGAGTGTACATTGTTGGATAATTCCGGCCGTATAAAATGGCGTGTCCATAACGAGAAAGGTATAGAATGTCAAGTACCAGGTGTATGTTTCGTATTCCCACCGCCTGATAAAGACGCATTGGACGCTTCAGATCGTTTACGTCGTCAATACGATCGTTCATTATCATTGTGGCAAAAGAAACAATTACGTATGCGTCAAAATATGATATTTGCAACAATTAAAGTGGTAAAAGGTTGGGATTTACCGCAATTTATATCGATTGGAGCCGAACAACGTAATGCAATACGTAAAGCTTTAAATGAAGATGCTGATAAATTAATGGCAGAAGGTGATCCATCCGATCCACAATTGAGACGTTTAAGACGCGAAATGGATGAAGTGAATCGTTTATTTGATGAATTCGAAAAACGCGCCCGTGCTGAAGAAGAAAGCAAGAATCAAACTAGAGTTTTCAACAATCAAATTATCAATTTGAATCAATCGTTAGATGATGCTATTCAGATAATTAATAAACGTGTACTTGCGCCAATTCCACGTGATATCGACACGTTACAACATTTAGTATTAGAACATAAAGAATTCGAATCGCGTCTACAAAATATCGAATCAGAAATCGAACAAACTAAAGATACATTCAGGAGTATCACGTTAAAAACACCACAACATAAAAAAGATTTAGAAAAAGTCTTGGATAAATGGAAATATTTGTGCAATTCGAGTAATTTATATGCTGAACGTTTGAAATGTGTCGAAATTGTATTGAATGGTATGGATGAGGCAACTCAAGTTATTTCCGAATTCGAAACGAAATTGGCATTATTTAAAGAATTACCAAATAGCGAGAAAGGTTTAGAAATAATACACGATGATTTATTACGTTTACAATCAGCAATTGGTCAACAACAAATCGCAATGGATCAATTGAACGATGATTTCGATAATACGAGACGTTTAACTGAGAAATCCAGGCCGAATCATCGTGGCCAACACACCGATATCGAACGCATGGATAAAGATATACAGAAATTGAATAATCGTTGGAGTAATATTTGTACACAATTAGCTGATCGTTTACGTGGCTGCGAACAAGCTTATAATATGTTGAAGAATTACCATACGCCGAAAACGAATGAGGATGCTTGGTTGAACGAACAGTACGGAAAATTAGAGAATTTACAACCGATTAAAGACCGTGCTAAAGAACACCTGGAAGCTACTCGAGTAATTCTCAATTAAATTGTAAAAATTACGTTGATTAATCGAGTAAAATTGCAGAATCTTCTAAATAGTGTGCAGGAACGCGCGCCGATTATAGAACAGGTCAATATTAACGGCGGCAAATTTATCAGAGAGGGCAAGGTAAATTTTTATAGTTTTAATTCAAAATCGAAGATTAGGCTTAGGATTTGCGTATGGATGTTGAATGAATGTAACTCCCTGTTATTTGAAATTTTGTAGGTAATTTCGGGTAATTTTCAATAATTTCCTCTTTAATAACACCGCACTCGTACTATCTGTGCTTTATTTCTATCTAAAACTATCAAATCTTCAATAATCTATAATTCTAGTTTAAATTGTTAAATTTGCAAAAATTGTACAGTGGATTGATTGCACAATATCACCAAATCACTGTACATATAACGATGACATAATCACTAGTAGTAATTTTGCACAATTTTGCACATATGGTGATTATGTCACCAAAATTGTTCTTTCGCCCCGAATAAATTAGAGTATTAAGCACTGACTTGGAAACTAACAACTGACCCCTAACATTCTAACAATTTAACATTAGATATGGAGCAAAGGACAACAAAAATATCGTGAAGCTTTATTGGAAGCACAACCATCATTGGATGGACATCCGGCATTTCGTACAAATCGTGATAATTCACCAACTGGTGCCGATATTGTTGCAAAAGAATTGGACGAATTCAATAGTAGATATCAATATTTATTGGATGTTTTATATGGGCGATTACAAGAGATTGCTGCTAAATCTCCAGGCGATATTGTGACTTTGGTAAGTTTGATTTTAATCACTTGATGGTAATTTCAATTAAAACCTTGAAGATTTCCGTTATTCTCTTTACTGATTAGCATTTTAAAATCAGTCTGTCCACCTTGATATTATTTATTATTTTATGTTAGAAATAATGACCGTTTTTAGTCCTTGACTAGTAATTTGTTTATTGTATAAACTCAACTACAATTGGTTAATTTTTAAATTCGCATCGCGATAAAGCAGGTGGCACAAGCTATAAAAATAAACACTAATCGTGTTTTTGCAAAAAACTACAATTTGAATTTATAAATCAAGTTTTTCTAATTAATGGTCCAGTTAGACAGGATTAGAATTGGTGGTAATTAACAATAATTGTCAATTTCAATGCATTTGTTGATTACTTTCCAAACACCCACATAACTAACTATGGTAACTAAACCCACTTAAATTAGACCTACCTTTGTGGTTTTTCAAGCGATTACTACCACCATAAGGTATTTTATCAATTAAAAAATAACAGTATGATGTCACCTTCAATGGAAAAAAACTAGAAAAACAAATATAAAAACACGAAAAAGTGTTATTTATGAATTATTCATTGATAAGTCGGGTACTAAGTGTACCAGCCGATTGGCTAGTTTCGTTCAATAATATCGAAAAATAACGATGACACGTCTATCTTGATTCAAGAATTTTGTAAGAATTATGCCATCAAAACTAAAAATAACTTATTAACAATTTATTTATTTATTTTTTCTATTAATTAGTCGCCGGAAAGCCATGTCAAGGTTGTAAAATATCGTTGAATTCCGTTGAGTTTCGTTTCAGCGACAAATGTGGGTTTCCTGCTATTTTTTAACATTAGTCCAACATTGCGAACCGTATTGATTGTATGTTGTCTAAAATTTGAACTTTTTTTATCAATAATATTACCGCAAGTTATTTTTTCGAGTTATTTTAGTATTTGTTAGTTATGGATTTTTTGTGATTTTTCGTGTCTGTATTTTGAAATTGTGTGATCGTATAGTGCGACAAAATGAGTGAAAATTACGATTTTGAATTCGAATTGGGCACCATCCCTTGGGAGGTAATTGCGATTTTTTACGAAATCTCTAATTTTCTTGGCTAATAAACGTAAACATTTTAATTTGAAATTACAATACGGTATTGTTGCGTGATTTCTATAATTGGCAAATTGTTTTCATTTGGAAATAATCCAAGATTTTAATTTATTTCTTTAAAAACCTGTTCGAATTTTTTCAATATTTCATTTCATTACAAACTAATGTTTATTAATAACAATGATGTTACAAGCAATGCTATCTAATCTAAAGTATTGATAAGATTGTTGACTTTTTCCGCACTATAAATTAATTTTTTATACTTCCCGTGTGTCAAATTTTCCTGAATTTTGCAGGAAATTCCTCCCAATTATTCGATTTTCTTATCTGTGGCTTCATCAATTCAATAATTGATAATTTTTTTTGGCGTACACTTGACCTAAGACAACACCCCTAGTATTGATTTCAATAAAATTGTCCGTCCTTTTCAAGTGCGACGAAATCTAGGAATATTCCGAAATCAATAATGAACAGGGTGGTATTTTCCATATTTCTAGGTCGTTCTCAATTTAATAATTTTATATTAGAAATTCAATAATTTAATTATATATTTAAACTTAATTTAACGATCAAATATAATTCACTTTCACTAATTTTTATAACGTTAGAATTCTATGGTTTAAAATACAGAAAACATCGGCTTTTCGTTCAACGACCTATATAGAAGTCGGTTTTAATGCGAGTTTAATTCAATACTTGAGCCAATCTGTCTTGCTGTATTCTGTCAAATGTCTTCTTGAAATCGATAAAATTCAGAAATTCTTGGAGACTAAACAGATTTTATAGCATCGCAATGGATTTAGAACAAATGTGGTTCGCTTAAGAATTACCTATTGTTTTAATTTCGTATAAATAGCCTTAAAATGATTCATAGTTGTAATAAATTCGATCAATTTTATTTATATTTACAATAATAAATAAAATTTTCTATTTTTGAATTCCAGCGATTGGTTGAACAAATGCAGCCACCACCATTCCGTACTTTCCGTTCCGAATTCCATATGAGTAGTGCCAATGAATTAACATCATCTTACACCACAACAACACATTACACCAAACAGTAAGTCAATGATTAAATCCCGCACTAAATTTTTAACTTAAATTACAAATAAACACTAATAATTAGGTATATACAAACGAAATCAAGTCGAACTGAAAACGGTACAACAATTACAATAACCGATAGTGGTGAACAAATCAAATCTAATAATGATGATAATTTGCATAATATACAAAACGGCCGGCCACCAGATAAATACACGACAAAAACACAAATCATTCAAGAACCCCAAAATTGGGGACAAACTATGCAATTTACTGAAATTAAATCATTAAAACGTGTACATAAAGTCAATGAAGGTATAGGTACTGAAAATATTTCGGATATACCTGGAATTATAAATCCGTATAGTGGTGAAATTTTAACAATACGCGATGCTATAGCTTCCCGAATTTTAGATGTACGTAGCGGTACTATAATTGCATCAACTGATGGTAAACAAATTACGATCGATGAAGCTGTTAAAATTGGATTAATCGATGAGAAAATTGCTGAAAAATTATTTAGTCCTTGCGGTATTAAAGAGAATGATCATGATTTGACATTATTAGAGGCAATACAACGGGAAATTTATGAAGCCGAACATGGAATTGATCCATCTGAGAAACGTTTAAAGGTAACGAATTCATCGACAATAAACGAAGCGATTGATGATGGAAAAGTTGATGTTAATACCGGTACCTATAAATTAGATAATGGTGAAATGATTGATATAAAGGAAGCATATAAACGCGGCTATCTCCTACAGCATACGGAAGTTAAATTACAAACGGGAGCTGTATCGTTATATGATGCAATAAATCAATCATTAATCGATGATAGAACCGGCTGGATAGTTGATCGAAATTCGGGTAATAAATATCAAATAGATGCAGCGGTTAAAACTAACGTTATTGATGGTGATATCCGGGAAATTGTCGATCCGAAAACTGATAACAAAATTACAATACTACAAGCATTAGAACGCGGTTTAATTAATCCGAAATTAGGTAAATACGTCTTTATACACGAGAAATTATCATTCCTTGAAGCCAAACGTCGACAATTAATCGTAAAACCGAAAACTCTAAAAGAATTAATTGACGATAATTTAATGGATGATAATGGTAAAATTTTATCACCATTACATCAAACTAAATTAACAATATTAGAAGCCGTATCTCGTGGTGTTTTAGACGTTGATACAATTAAATCAATTCTAGATTTCCGTACGAATGATCTATTAACATTAGGTGATGCCCTTAAAGAGGGTATAATTTTACCCGATTCGAAATTCCGTAATTCCGTAACCGGTGAATTAATGTCAATTCAAGATGCCGTTAGTCGTGGCTATATAATTTCAGTTGTTAAAAAATCAATTTTCGATGTTGATGGCTTCCAACCACCGGATAAATCCGATCATATTAGTTTCAATGCTGCTAATGCAAAAGGTTATATTAGTCAAAAATATAATGGTAGTTTAGTGACGAATTTAAAATCGGGTAAATTAATACCATTAATTGAAGGTGTACAAACTGGTGAAATTAAACCGGAAGTTTACGAAATGTTAACACGTAAAATCGGTATATTTGAAAATCAGAAAGAATTGAATGTTTTAGAGGCGGTATTTCGTGGTTATATTGATCCAAAAACTGGTAATTTAATCGATATTAGTAAAAATAAAATTGTTTATTTGAATGAAGCAATAGCGCAACATTTAATAACACCGGAAGGTGCGGCTATGTTGAATAGTCTCTTAAATCTTAATGTTTCAACAAAAATTACACGTACATTAGTACAACGTTATGTTACAGTAACTAATAAACATATAAAACAAACCCAAGTCACTTATACTGAAGCGTTACGTTTAGGTTTAATTGATAATGAGAATCAAACATTTATAGATCCCGATACGAAACAAATCATTCCTATTGTACAGGCGATTAGTGATGGTAAATTAGCGCCAGATACTGACAGTTCCGATACAGTTCTAACAAGTACTACCGGTACAATACCGAAGAAATCAACAGTTGTTACTATTGTTAGTAAAAAGTATAGCCCGACAAAAATTGATCAAGAATTTATTAGTAGAGAGAAACAAAGTGCCTTAGAACGACAAGTTTATGAATTACCACAAGACGGTTGGCTACTAGCCGATGCAATCAATCAAAAATTATTTGATCCAATTAACGGCTTATTTATAATACCGGGTACAGATCGTTTAACTAGTTTTGAAGAATGCATTTGTTTAAAATTAATCAGCCCAACATCAGCTGTTGTTGTTGATCCAACAACACAACGTAAAATTAGTCTATCGAAAAGTTTAGATAAGAAAATTTTAGATTCAACCGGTCATTACAATTTAGGCGATAGAAAAATCACAATGAAAGAAGCAATCGAACGTAATTTAATAATATTAGAAAATTTAATTAAAACCGAACAAACTAATCAACGTTTATTACAAATAACAAAATACGAAAATCAACCGGATAAAGTTGAAGTTGCCAATATTACAGATCAAAATCCACCCAAATATACCGAAGTTAAAATTACCGATTCAATACAGAGTCCTATCCAAGTCCAATCTGGTATAATTTACGATCCATCTAGTGCTATTGTTGTTTTCCCTGAAACAAACCAAACCGCCAATATTCTAGAAGCTGTAAAAGACAATAAAATCCCACCGAGTTTAGTTAAAATTAAAGATCCCCATACAGGTGAACAAATCGATATTAACGAAGCCATTCAAAAGAGTATCATCGATCCTGTTAAAGGCGATTATATTGATGTAAGCGGACGTAAAATTACATTAACAGATGCGGCAAAATACGGTATTTTAACTGTAATCGGTGCGCCTATTGTAGCCTCTCAAAGTATTGTTAAAATAATTAAAAAAGCATTCGTTGTTGATCCGAAAACTGGCGAAAAAATCCCCTCAGAAGTTGCATTACAACGCGGTTTAATCGACCAAAATACTCACGATAAATTAACAACGCAAGCATTCATCGATGAAGCTAAAATACAAACACATTCACAACCGATGGAGCAAGAATTAATAGAAATTCCGGAAAAAACACAAATAAGACGCCCCATGGTTATTCTACCGGATGAAATTGATAATTATCCATCAGAAGCCGAAAAGACTCGTGCTAGAATCACAATCGAACCGACTTATAAAGTTAAAATTGGTCGTGCTCAATCTCTAAGTCCAGAACGTGAAGCTAAACGGGTTGTTTTACAAAAATTACGTAGAAAAATCGTTAAACCTAAAGATGCAGTCGAGAAAGGCCTTATCGATGAGGATACAGCGACAATTTTGAATAGAAAAGAAACTTTCATTACACCAAATGGTGATAATCTCACACTTCAAGAGGCTTTAGATGCGAAAATAATCGATGGTGAACAAGGTAGAATCATCGATCCGCAACGTGGTGATTTATTAACAATAAACGAAGCAATTGCACGTGGAATTTTAGATCCGGAAGGTACTAATCAATTATTACTACCATTAAATCGTAGTTTATCAATACCAGAATTGATAAAACAAGGCCTTATTGATCCAAATAGTGAAAAAATAGTCCATCCAGAAACTGGTGCTCATTTAACTATAAGTGAAGCTATTATCTGTGATATTGTTGATCCATTGAGTACATTAACACAATCTGGTAATAAAATTACATTAGAAAAAGCGATAGAATCGGGTGTTGTTGATGATGAAAAATCTAAAATTAATACAGAGAAAGGTAGTGTTAAGCTACAAGAAGCTGTAAAAGAGAAGATCTTCGATGATGTTCAAAAAGCTCCTGAAAATCTACCACCAGCCGGTATGACATTCGCTGTTGCGTTGAAACGTGGACTTATTGATCCTGAAACGAAAGAAATTGTACATCCAATCACAAAAGAACGAATACCTGTTAAAACAGCAATTGAAAATGATTTTATTATGAGCCTACCGTTTCCTGTTAATTCTGAAAGTATTAAAATTGAAGATGCTTTAGAATCGAAATTAATTGATCCGAATACCAGTACGTTTAAAGATCCAAAAAGTGGTGAAATTCTACCAGTATCAGAAGCTGTAGAGAAAGGTTTATTGATCATAAAAGAACCCACAAATGCTGTTTTTAGTACATCACAGCCTGTTACTACAGTAACAGAAACAGTAAATACAATTCATACTGTTACAACAAGAACTATCGAATTACTTTCGGGTTATGTTTTATTGAATACGAATGAAGTACAAGATGTTAAAACAGGACAAATTATTTCTATTGAAGAAGCTAAAAAACAAGGCATTATAATCGGCGAGAATGAAACGAAGAATACCACAACATTGAAGGATATCAAAATGTCATTTTCTGATGCTTTAAATCGCGGTTTAGTCGACATCAATGCTGGTACTTTCACCGATCCAAATTCCGGTGAAAAATTGAAAATCCAAGAAGCTATAGAAGATGGTAAGTTATTAGCAACACCAATCCAAATTGAAACACAAGAAACCGTTAAAACAAGCGAATTGAATATTGCTGAAGCTTTTGAAACGATCTACGATGAGAAAACGAATCAATTCCAAAATCCTAATGATCCGAAAGAGAAATTAACATTCGTTGAAGCTGTTGAGAAGGAGATCATCGATCCAAATTCTGTCGTTTATGATGTTGTCGCACAAAAAACAATAACCGTCGAACAAGCCGTTGAGAAAGGTTTAATTGATCCTAAAACTGGTAAAGTTAAAGATGAAAAAACTGGTAAAAGTATTAACTTTAAAGAAGCAACAAAGAAAGGTTTAATTGCTGTACTTGGTGGTTTAGCCTTACCTATAGCTGCTCCTGTAATAGCAGGTGCGGCTGCTGTTAAAGCCGTTAAAGAGAAAGTTGCTGAACGTAAAGAGAAGAAATCGAAATCACCTGAAACTAAACCGGTGGAAGAATCTAAAACAACTACCAAAGAAAAGAAACAAATCGAAGAAACTACGCGAGTTGTTGAAGAAATTGAAACAGTTAGTGATAGAGAAGAAATCCCAATTGGTGATGCTATAGCCCAGAAGAAGATCTCACCGAAAGTCTGTCGAATAATTTACCGTAATTGTGAGTTATCTTACACCGTTCAAGATGGTTTAGATTCGAATAAAATCTCACCCACTGATATCGTTCAAATTATCAATAAGAATTTGATTGTTTTAATCGATCAACCGCAATTTTCAATTTTAGTCATTTCGAAAGATGTAACACCACAAAAATTAGCCGAATTGGGTTATTACGATTTGAAAGCGCGTATGTTTATCGATCCAAATAACGGTCAACATATCACATTTGAGGAGTTAATCTACGATTTACAAGTCTTCAATCCGAATGCGATTTTAGTTAAGGATTTAACGAAAAAACCACCGACTTATATCACTTTAGATGAGGCTTTAAGTCGATTTTTAATCGATAAAAATACCGGCTATATGGTCGATCCTAAAACTGGTAAACGTGTACCGTTCTTTGAAGCGGTTAAATTACGTTGGATTATAAATATTAACGATAAACCGAAAGAGAAATATCAACCGATTAAATTGAAAGAGATCGTTAATACTGATCGTTTTGATCCGGTAAAAGTTGAAATAATAACCGAAAACAATGAGAAATTACCGTTAATTAAAGCGTTAACAACAAATCTTGTCGATCCGAAATCGGTGACAATACGCGATGAGAAGAATATGCAATTAATTCCATATTATGAAGCGGTAGATAAACAAATTGTCGATCCACAAAGGGGTTTAGTTTTCAATACAGCCACACAAAAGACGATGAAATTTCCCGAAGCTTTCCTACAAGGATTCGTACGCGATATTCCACGGCCTATATCGTTAGAAGCGACAATTTCGAACGGTTTATACGAACCACAAATCGCTAAAATTATGGATCCGATAACAAAACAACCGATTAGTGTTAAAGAGGCGATTAAACGGCAAATTATCGATGATAAAATTAGTGAAATTAAAGATAATAAAAAGAATAATTTCGTCCCGCTTGATATTGGTATTGAGAATCATCTAATTGAAACGGATAAATTAAAAGACACAAAATCGGGTGAATTATTACCCTTAAATAAAGCGTTAGATTTGAAGATGATCCGCAGTAAACCTGTTGTTCTTAATTTATTGCAAGCTTTAATTGCTAATTATTATACCCCAAATAGTGGTCGAATTTTGAATCCATTGACTGGTGATGAAATAACATTACAACAAGCAATCGAATATAAACTCGTAGATCCTGTAACTACACGTATTAAAGATAATAAACGTGGTAGAATTATTGAATTAAATGAAGCCATTCAAAATAAACTTATCGATCCTGAAAAAGGTCTATTAACTGAACCTCTATTAACACTAGATCAAGCTTATTTGAAAGGTTATATATTGAGTACAGTTTTACCATGGTCATTACAGGAGACTTTAGCCCAAAAAGTCTACGATCCTAAATCCGGCCAATTTACAATCAATAATACAAATGTAACATTAGTTGAGGCTATTGAAAACGGTATAGTTAATCCTAACGTATTAACTGTTAAAGATCCACGTTCTGGTGATATTATAACATTGAATGATGCTATCAAATTGCGAATTATCGATCCGATAAAAGGTCAAGCTTATGATCCTGTAACTGTACAAGAAATGAATCTATACGATGCTCAAGATCGCGGCTTAATCGTACCCTATAAAAGTCAAATTACATTACCTGAAGCCGTATTTAAAGGTTTCTATGATCCAGCAACTGGTAAATTTATCAATCCGAAAAGTAAAGAACGTTTAAAAACAGCCAGTGCAATTAATCGCGGTTATGTTGATACATCATCAACTTTAGTAACAATCGATGAAGAATTAGTAACATTCGAACAGGCTGTTATCGATGGTTATATTGATACAAATGAGGGTGTTTTAATTAATATCAATAAAGATATAACTGTTGATTTTAATGAAGCTTTCGAGCGTGGTTTATTAGTTGAAGTACGTCCACCGATACCGTTGAGTGAGGCAATAACTAAAGGTTTATACGATGAAGAATCACAATTATTCTTAGATCCACAAACCGGACAATATTTAACGTTAATTGAAGCGATTGAAATTAATTTAATTGACGCCGAATCTGTTTGTGTTAAAGATACACGTGTTGGTGTCTGGCGGAAAATACCATTAATCGATGCTATTCATAACAATTACGTTGACGGTAATACGGGTAATGTTAAAGATTTTTCAAAAGGCGAACCGCATGAAATTACTCTACAGCGAGCTTTCGATCTCGGTATTTTAGTCGATAATAAAGCTGCAGTTTCATTACAACGCACCATCCATCAAGGACTTTATGACGAATTAACCGGCAAAATCGTCGATCCGAACACCGATCGGAAAGTAACATTACATGAAGCTATACGTAAATTTATTATCAATCCGTTATTACCGTGTTATTACGATAAGAAACAATCGAAATTGTACAATTTAACCGATACTTGTCGTTTAGGTATAATCGATAAACGAAACGGTATATTTAAAGATCCCCGTACTAATGAAACAATGAAATTAACCGAAGCTTTAAATCGTGGTTTAATCATCGATATTGAAACGGCTAATTTCGGTTTATATGAAGCAATCGAATTAGGTTTCTATCAACCGGATGAAGGTTTATTCATCCATCCATCGAGTGGTCGTAAATTTACATTAAAAGAAGCTTGTAATAATGAATTAATCAATCCGGTTATTTCTTTAGTTAAAAATAGTAAACAAAACAAATATATTTATCTACCTGAAGCTATTGAGAATAAATTAATCGATGATGAATTGGGAATTTTTATTCTACCCCACGGTACAACAATAACACTAGATGAGGCAAAACGGAAGGGTTTAATTGTAACAATCCAACGTCCTTTAACATTAGAGGATGCAATCAAAAACGGCTTCTATCGTCCCGATTCCGGTAAATTCGCCGATCCTCTTAACGGGGAATTTTACGATTTAACTCAAGCTTTACGGAATAATCTAATAGATCCGAGTACAACAGTATTGAAAGATGCTGTTAATAATACAACAAAATCTCTACCGTTGGCGATACAAGACGGCCGGATTGATATCGAAAAGGGTCGTGTATTAGATTCGAAAACTAAACAAACTTACAATTTCGATGTAGCTCTAGAACGCGGTCTTTTAATAACGTTAGATAGACCATTAGATGATGAATTTGTACAAAAATCCGTAATCGAACCGGTTAAAACAACAAAACCATCACGTGAATATACGTTAGAAGAGGCGATTAAATTTAAATTATTAGATCCTAAAGTTGCTGTAATTAAAGATAATAAAACTGGTAAATTTGAAACAATCGAACAGGTGATTGATGATCTTGATATTAATAAAATTATCGTATTTGATATTCAAAGAGAACCGGTAAATTCGCGTGTTGTTATCTACGATCAAACTATACCAATCTATTTAGAAGAGCCGTTAACGTTCAATAAATCGTTAGAATTGAAACAATTAGATGTAACAACTGGTAAATTTACCGATCCACAATCCAATCAAATTCTATCATTAAAAGATGCAATAACTTTAGGTTTTATCGATACAGATACAGCTCTAATTAAAGATACAAATAAAAAGAAATTAATTAAACTTCCTGAAGGCTTTAGGAGAGGTCTAATTGACGCCGATAAAGCAAATATATTAGATACAACAACATCAAAAATGTACACATTATCAACAGCAATTGATAATGGTTTATTAATAACACCAACTAGAGGTTTCACGTTAATTGAAACAATAATTTACGGCTTATATAATCCAACTTCTGGTACAATAACTTATCCATTTACTAGTTGCAATATAAATAATAAACACTTAAATTTGATCGATGCAATTGAAGAGAATTTGATCGATCCGACCAGTACTGTCGTTAAAGATTATCAAAATGAAACTGTTTGTACCACTATCGAACGCAATTACTACGAATGTTATCGATGGTAATAATGGTAGGATCCACGATACAGATGGTAGTTTAATTGATTTTATTAAAGCTCACGAAAAGGGTTTGATTTTACCAGCTGAACAACGGGTAAGTATTTTTGATTTGTTTCCCGATTTTTAACAATTCTAGCCGAAATTGTAGCAATTCTTCTGTTTTATTGGGGTGTTTAGAAGAATTTCTACAATTAGCTTGGTGTTTAAGCTTGATTTAGATCCATTTGCTTTAAATTAAAAATTGTTGCACGATTCATGCTTTAAAATAGATCATTCACCGTTTTATTATCCATTTTGAATGTCCATCGTTATTAACATTAAAGTGGATAATTTTCTTTATTTTAATTCAATTTAAATCGATTAAATAAATAAATAAATAAATAAACGAAATCCAGTTAATAATTTGTATTTAAAAACGATAATAATTTTTTACAGCTTGTCAAGTCCTGGGAGCTTTTCATAATTGTGTGGTGGTCCTACTACATAAGTGCATAACAAAATGGCGTTTAAGACAGCCAAATGCACAAATAACCATCTTATCAATAAAAATAAATAAATAAAAATTGATAAATTGTGGAATGCGGCTTATAAATCGCTTATAAACCACAATTTTTAATCGTCCACTAGAGCTTAATTTTGTTTAATTGTAGTGGATTTTTGAAAATTGTCGTTAATTAAAACAACTTTTCCATCATCACATCAATTGGTATCAATTTTATTTTAATTAATTCGATATTAATACAATAATTGGAGTAGAATAGTTTATTAAAGAATAAAAACGATTAAAATCGATTAAAAACAATAACAATTAATTTCTAATGTGATATTTAAAAAAATTGTAAATTAGTCTAAGATTTGTTTATTGTTTGACGAATTTTCCAGTTTATTTTCAGGTTTTATTTAATTTTTATTTGATTCATGATAGGTAACATTCATTACGATTATTTTGACACTAACCCCCATTTTTTGTGTGTGCGCTTGAATGCATGTGTTAGGTTTAGGGAATTTATAGCTTGCTATTTTGTTATCACCTAAAAGAATAGCAACAAAACCACCAACAACTTAATAATTCCAAAATGAATTCCAGCAAGCTGTTGAAGAGAAATATCGTTTATGCGATGAAACCTTATCAAAACTACTCGATTGGATTAGTGAAATTGAAGATCGTATTGCATCACAAGATGTTATCAACGAAACCGAAGAGGGTCTGCGCAATCAAATCAATCTAATGAAACAGATACGCGACGATTTAGATCAACATTCAAGCCAAATTATCCATTGCGGCGATCAAGTCCGACAATTGGTACTAACAGGCGGTGATGTTCTATCGAAAAGTGAAGTATCAACACTTGAAAAGAGCGGACGTAATTTGAAATTACGCTACGATAAAGCCGTCGATCGTACCGAACGTCTATTGAAACGTTTAATATCCGCTAAAGATGAATTGACGAAACTTGATGGTGAATTGAATATATTCTTCGATTGGTTAGGGAAAGCTCGCAGTATACTTGAAGATAAAGAGAGGGCTTTAAGTGATTTACAACGCTTAGATTCTAGTACTATCAGTACAAAAGAATTCGTTAGTGATGTTATTGCCCATCAAGCCGATTTACGATTCATTACAATGTCCGCACAGAAATTCGTCGATGAAGGAAAAGTATTTTATAATAATTAAAAATTAACATAAAATTAATCTATTAATTCTTTAGGAATATTTGAATGTTTTGAACGAATTTCCGAACGTCATTACCGTCAAGATTACCACATATTGAACCGATATCGTCGCAAGATTCGCATGTTAGAGGCAAAATATCGTTAGCAACACAACAATATCGCGATCTATACAGTCGTGCCAATAATCTATCGGATCGTTTATCCGGTGTTGGTGGTAGACAACGGGAATATAACGATGCCCTTGATAAAGCCCGTCAATGGTTACGTGAAGCCGAACCGAAAGCCCATAAAATACTCAACGAACCGATCGGTGGTGATCCGAAATCGGTAGAAGATCAACTCTATAAAGCCAAAACTCTTAATAATGAATTTGTAGCAAATGGACGACTTATTGATAATGCAAAACAAGTAAGTTTATTTTATTTTATTTTTTTTAATTGTTATAATTGTGGTTTTAAAGGCTACTGATGCTCTTCTACGATCACTACAAGGGCAAATCTCCCAACCGGAAATGACACGTTTAGAACAACCGGTTATCGATTTAGAACAAAAATACACTCAATTATGTAACGCATTAGCTGATCGTTGTCAAGAATTGGATACAGCATTGGTACAATCTCAAGGTGTACAGGATGCTTTAGATGGTCTAATAAATTGGTTGAATTCTGCTGAGAATCAATTTAAAAATCTCCAAAGGCCCGCATCGTTAATTAAAGAACGTTTAGATGAACAATTACGCGAACATCGTGTCTTCCAATCGGAAATCGACACTCATATTTCATCAATCGATTCAGTTTATCTATCAGCTAGTGAATTGATTGCCTCATCAAGTAATGCTCGTGTTGCCAAGAAAATCGAAACGAAATTGAATGATGTTAAGGCACGTTTCGAGAAATTATTCGATCGTACACAAAAACGCGCCGAATTCTTAGAGGAAATCCACAAGAATCTAACCAATTTCTTAAGCCAAACTACCCAATTCGAACAATGGCATTCTAGTATTATCGAAATAATCGAATCTAGAGAATTTACGAAATTATCAATTGAAGAATATTCGATTCGTATGAAGGAGATTGCAACAAATCGTGACGATAAACGGGAATTATTCGAAAATATAATCCGTTGTGGTAAAGATTTAGTTAATAAACGTGACGTTACCGATACGGCAAATATCCGTGATCGTATTAAATCAATGGAGAATCAATGGCGTGAATTGAATAATTTATTAGATGAGAAACAACGATTGTCGAAACAACGTTCGGAACAATTAAATGCTTATGAAAGTCTACGTGAACAAATCAACGATTGGTTGAATCGTTTCGAATTGAAAATTTCACGTTTAGAAATCGTTGCTGTCGATATCGAAATTTTAAAGAGACAAAACGACGAATTAAAACCGATTACAAAAGAATATAAGGATTATGCTTCGATTATCGATAAAATCAACGATATTGGTACAGCTTACGATAATTTGATTCGTGGTGAACGGCCAGAATCGCCGACACGCCGACGTGGACAAGTTTATAGTCCAACAAAACGACCAACATCACGTAAGTTCAAAATAATCATTAATTCCGATTTAATTTAATTTAATTTAATTCAAGATGGTCCCTCACCATCACCAACAAAAGGTCTGAGTCCGTTATCACCAGGCGGTTCCAGTGGCTTCTCATCGAGACGATCGAGCCAAGACGGTTTCCATTTAGAAGAATTATCACCAGTACAACAACAATTATCCGAAATCAACAATAGATATTCGTTACTTGGTGTTAAAATTACCGATCGTCAATCCGAAATTGATTCATTACGTGATGAATTGAAGAAACATCACGATAATTTGAAAACATTAAGTGCATTCTTAGATAAAGTCCAACGGCAATTACCGAAAGATACAGTACCGAATACAAAAGAGGACGCCGATAAACTCAACAAACAAATCCGGCAAGTTTTAGAAGAGATGTACGAGAAACAATCATTATTAGATTCAACTAAAGGACAAGTTAAAGATTTATTAAAACGTAAAACTGGAGCTGCCGGTTGTGATCATCTTAATGATGAATTAGAAGATGTTGTTTCGCATTGGAAGAGTCTCAGTGATCATCTAAAGAATCGAATTAAATTCATGGAAGATATGAAAGAATTCCACGATACACACGATTCATTATCGTCATGGTTATCGGCAAAAGATCGTATGTTAACAGTCTTAGGTCCTATATCGAGCGATTCAAGAATGGTACAATCACAAGTCCAACAAGTACAAGTATTACGCGAAGAATTCCGCACACAACAACCACAATTACAACATCTAATTGACGTTGGTGATTCTGTTTTATCATATCTAGATCCACGATCACCTGATGGCCAAAAAGTCAACAATAAACTAGCAAATATCCAACAACGTTGGGCTGATCTATTGAGTAAACTAGAAGAACGTGCCGATTCACTTGGTGCAGCTGCTGATACTAGTCGGGAATTTGATGCACAATTAACCCGTTTACGGGATGCTCTACAAGCTATATCCGATAATCTCGATGAATTACCATTAGATAAAGATCCCGAAGAACAATTACGTAAAGTTGAGAATTTAGAACGACAATTAGAAGGACAACGGCCATTATTGGCTGATTTAGAAACAGCCGGTGCACAATTATGTGATGTTTTAAGTGATCCAGCATCACGGGCTGATATTCAAGCTAAATTAGCATCAGTTGGCCGACAATATAATGCATTACAGAAGAAATTAGATCATAAAAAAGCGGAAATTGAAGGTTCTCTACGTGATGGACGGCAATTTGAAGCGTCCTGTGCTAAAACATTAGGATGGTTATCTGATGAATTATCATCGCTATCTGAACGTTTATTAATTTCGGCAATTAGAGATGTTTTAGAACAACAATTAGCCCATCATGAGCCTATCTATAGAGATGTTTTAACACGCGAACATGAAGTTATAATGTTGTTGAATAAAGGGCGTGATTTATTAGCTAGAAGCAATAAACCCGACACTAGATCATTACAACGAGACTTAGATAAAATCCAACAACAATGGGATAAATTACGTAAAGAAACCGTCGATAGACAAACACGTCTTCAAACCTGTAAAGAACATTGCCGTAAATATTACAAAGCCTTAGAAACTTTCCTACCATGGTTGAGACAAGCTGAAGATAAACTCGACACATTACGACCATCATCATTCCAACGCAAACATATTGAAAAACAACTAAAAGAACTTCAAGTATTCCGTAATGAAGTCTGGAAGAAATCCGGCGAATATGAAAATACCCGTTCATTAGGTGATACTTTTGTATCAGCCTGTGATATCGATAAAGAAGTTGTAAAAGATGAATTAAACGACTTGAAAGAACGCTGGGATCGTCTCAATAACGATCTAATCGAACGTACCCAAGCTTTAGAAGATCAATCACGAAAATTAGTTGATTTCAATGAGAATCTACGTGAATTACAACACGGCGTTGAACGTTGTGAAGATAAACTAGCATCCCATGATGCCCTAGGTGGTGCAGCTAAAGATCCAAAACTATTAGAACGAATTAGAGCTTTACGCGAAGAAACCGGCAAGCTTAAAAAACCATTACAAGCATTAAAACAACAAGCTCACGATCTTGCCAATGAAGCTGCCCATCATGGAATTGATGGAGCTCATTTAGAAGATGAAGTTGATGGTCTTGGTGATCGTATCAATGAATTACAAGCAAAATTAGATGATAGATGTTCTGAATTACAATCAGCAGCGACTGCAGTTACCCAATTCAACAGTCAAGTAAAGAATCTAACACAAGATTTATCAGCTTTAGAAACTGAATTGGATCAAATGAAAGCACCTGGACGCGACTTTAAAACTGTTCGTTTACAAATCGAAGAAATTTCCAAATTTTTGAATAAAATCACCAAAGCTACCGATGATGTTAATAGTGCAATTCATGCTGGTGAACGTTTAGTTGACAGTGGTTTTGCTCCTGATACAGCCCAAACACGGGAACAAGTTGAAACATTAATGAAACAATTAGGAAAATTAGATGATCGTGCTCGGAATCGTGAACAAACTCTTGAAGATACTTTGAAGAAACTCGAAGATTTCTATTTGGCACAAGCTAATGCTTTAGAAGATATCCACGATGCTTCCGATCAATTACGTAAATTGAAACCTGTAGGTTCTGAAGTTGATACAATTCGAGCTCAACAACAAGATTTCAAGAAATTCAAAGCTAAAACCGTCGAACCATTGGGCAAAATTGTTGATAATTGCAATAGAGTTGGTCAAGGTTTAATACAATCAGCAGCATCTGGAGTTAATACAACAACATTAGAGAAAGATCTTGAAAAAATGAATGAATTATGGAATGATTTGAAAGAGAGATTGAATGATCGTGAACGACGATTAGATGTGGCATTATTACAATCTGGTAAATTCCAAGAAGCTTTAGATGGTTTAGCTAAATGGTTAACTGACACAGAAGAATTAGTAGCCAATCAAAAGCCTCCATCAGCGGATTATAAAGTTGTTAAAGCTCAGTTACAAGAACAGAAATTCTTGAAGAAGATGTTGTTAGATCGTCAAAATTCAATGTCTTCGTTATTCTCGATGGGTAATGAAATCGCTAAAGAAGCCGAACCAGCCGAACGTAAAGCTATTGAAAAACAATTAAAGAGTCTTATGAATCGATTCGATGCATTAACTGAAGGTGCCCAACAAAGAACACTCGATTTAGAACAAGCAATGAAAGTCGCTAAAGAATTCCAAGACAAATTAATTCCAATACAAGATTGGTTAGATCATAGCGAAAAGAAAGTTAAAGATATGGAAATTATACCGACTGATGAAGAGAAGATACAGCAAAAGATACGCGAACATGATATTCTTCATAATGATATTTTGGATAAAAAACCAGACTTTAGGGAACTTACTGATGTTGCTTCAAATCTCATGTCACTTGTTGGTGAAGATGAAGCAACAACTCTTGCTGATAAATTACAAGAAGTTACCGATCGTTATGGAACTCTTGTTGAGGCTAGCGAAAGAATCGGACAATTATTGACAAGTTCACGACAAGGTTTACGTCATTTGGTCTTAACTTATCAAGATCTTGCCGCTTGGATGGATTCAATGGAACACCGTTTAAGTCGATTTAAAGTTTTAGCTGTACATAAGGAGAAATTATTGGAACAAATGGACGATTTGACTGGTCTTACTGAAGAAATTGCAAGTCGCCAACAAGATGTTGATGGTACTGTTGATACCGGTGTTGAATTAATGCGACACATCACTTCAGATGAAGCTCTACAATTGAAAGATAAATTAGATTCATTACAACGCCGTTATAATGATTTAACATCACGTGGTGCTGATTTATTAAAACATGCTGAAGATATGCTACCGTTAGTAACCCAATTCCATAATAATCATAATCGATTGGTTGATTGGATGCAAGGTGCTGAAAGTGTACTACAATCAGCTGAACCGCATGAAGGTGAAATTGCACGTTTAGAATTAGATTTACAAGAAATACGCCCGGTCTTAGAAACTGTTAATTTACTTGGCCCACAATTATGCCAAGCTAGTCCTGGTGAAGGTGCTGCAACAATTGAAGGTCTCGTTACGCGCGATAATCGACGATTTGATGCAATCGCTGAACAAATTCAACGGCGTGCTGAACGTATCCATCTCGGTAAACAACGAGCCTTAGAAGTTACCAGTGATATTGATGAATTATTAGAATGGTTCCGTGAAGTTGAAAGTACCATACGTGATGCTGAAAAACCATCAGCCGAACCGGATCTAATTCGTGTACAATTAAAAGAACACAAAGCTTTAAATGATGATATTTCCAGTCAAAAAGGACGTGTACGTGATGTCCTTTCAACAGCAAAGAAAGTATTACGTGAAACACCACCAAGTGAAGATACAACTTTGATACGTGAAAAAATGGAAGATCTTCGTGAAACTATGGATACAGTTTCGGCATTAAGTTCAGATCGTTTGGGTGTTTTAGAACAAGCATTACCATTAGCTGAACATTTCCATGAAACTCATAATGTACTTTCTAATTGGTTGACAGATATTGAAGAGCAAATTTCAATGCTAGCTATGCCATCAATGCGTCCAGATTTAATTGCACAACAACAAGACCGCAATGAAATGTTCATTCAATCAATCAACGATCATAAACCACTAGTTGATAAGCTTAACAAAACTGGTGAAGCTTTGATTCGTTTATGTAACGATGATGATGGTGCTAAAGTGCAAGAATTATTAGAGAATGATAATGCTAGATATACCGCTTTGAAATTAGAATTACGCGAACGACAACTCGCTCTAGAACAAGCATTACAAGAAAGTGCCCAATTTTCCGATAAACTCGAAGGAATGCTACGGGCTCTATCGAATACTGCCGATCAAGTGAATAATCTTGAACCGATATCAGCACATCCGCCGAAAATCCGTGATCAAATCGATGATAATGATGCACTCATTGGTGATTTGGATAAACGTAAAGAAGCTTACGCTGCTGTCCGACGTGCTGCTGATGATGTTATCAGTAAAGCACCAAATCGTTCTGATCCTGCTATCAAAGATATTAAACGAAAATTGGACAAATTAAAGAATCTATGGGAAGATGTACAGAAAGCAACAACAGATCGTGGAAAATCACTAGAAGATACTTTAGATATTGCCCAGAAATTCTGGAGAGAATTGCATGCAATTATGGCAACTTTAAAAGATTTAGAAGATTCTTTAGTTAGCCAAGAACCACCAGCTGTCGAACCGAAAGCTATTGAAGAACAACAAGTAGCATTACAAGAAATCCGACATGAGATCGATCAGACTAAACCGGAAGTTGATCAAGTCCGTGCTTCCGGACAAGAATTGATGCAATTGTGCGGAGAACCGGATAAACCGGAAGTTAAGAAGCATATTGAAGATTTAGATCATGCTTGGGATAATATTACAGCTTTGTATGCTAAACGTGAAGAGAATCTCATTGATGCTATGGAAAAAGCGATGGAATTCCATGAAACACTACAGGTATTTCTTATAATTTGGCATTTTAGGTTATTATAATTTTTGATCTTTATAGAATCTACTTGATTTCTTGGACCAAGCCGAGAAAAAATTCACCAAAATGGGACCTTTAGGTACTGATATTGATGCTGTAAAGAAACAAATTGATCAACTTAACCGATTTAAATCTGAGGTTGATCCTCATATGGTTAAAGTTGAAGCTTTGAACAGGTTAGTATTTTTATTGGAATTCTAAAAATCGCCGTTTAGAAACTTTAGAGAAGAGATTAACTAACTTTTTGTTTATTTTTCTATATCTTTCTGTCCGCGTTGGACTACAGGAGTCTGATCAGGCAAGAATACACTTGAGTATTTCTGAAAAAAGCAAGCTATTGTGTTAATGCTAAATGTGTTTCGATACAAGCTTTTCACTTGTATTCCTCCTCTTATTTCTGCTTTTTTGTGTTAATTTCCATCTATTTTTGTGTATTTTATAGTTTTTTTTTTTTTTTTGTACAAAAGTTGCTTCCTTTCTGTTTTTATTTGCCAAGTCTTATGACCAAAATTTGGCTTGAAGCTGTGCTTTATGTTTCTAAATTTTCTCTATTTATTACACTAATTTGATATTTTTTTAATTAGACAAGCGCAAGAATTGACCGAGAAAACATCAGCTGATCAGGCGGCAGCTATCAAAGAACCCTTATCAGCAGTTAATAAACGCTGGGATGATCTATTAAGAGGTATTGTAGAACGTCAACGACAATTAGAGAATTCGTTATTACGACTTGGACAATTCCAACATGCCCTCAATGAGCTTCTTGTATGGATCAGTAGAACCGATAAGACCTTGGATGAATTAAAACCAGTAGCTGGAGATCCACAGATTCTTGAAGTTGAATTGGCTAAATTGAAAGTTTTGATCAATGATATTCAAGCCCATCAAACTAGTGTTGATACATTAAATGATGCAGGTCGTCAAATTATCGAAAGTGGTGAAGGTATGTTTTATTTTTTTGTTTATTTCTGCAGTATAGCATTAAATTTAGGTTCAGATGAAGCGTCAATTACTCAAGAAAAACTAAATACTTTGAACACCCAATGGAGGGCTTTGATGCGTAAAGCCGCCGATCGCCAACGGGAATTAGAAGATGCCCTCAATGAAGCCCAACGATTCAATGCTGAAATTCAAGATCTATTAGCATGGTTAACTGATGTTGATGGTATTATAGCAGCAAGTAAACCTGTCGGCGGTCTACCTGAAACAGCAAGCGAACAATTAGAACGTTTCATGGAGATTTACAATGAAATTGAAGATAATCGCCCAAAAGTTGAAACTGTTCTTGCCCAAGGCCAAGAATACCTCAGAAAAGGCTCCAATACAGCTTCGAATTTACAAAATAATCTACGTACATTGAAACAACGTTGGGATTCTGTAACGGCACGTGCTAACGATAAGAAAATTAAACTTGAAATTGCATTGAAGGAAGCAACCGAATTCCATGAAGCTTTACAATCGTTTGTTAATTGGTTAACGAATGCTGAGAAGATTCTATCGAATTTGAAACCAGTTTCGCGTGTTTTAGAAACAATACAATCACAAATTGAAGAACATAAAGCCTTCCAACGGGATGTCAGTGCACATAGGGAGATTATGTTGAATTTAGATAAGAAAGGGACGCATTTGAAATATTTCAGTCAAAAGCAAGATGTAATTTTGATTAAGAATCTATTGATAAGTGTACAACATCGTTGGGAACGGGTTACATCAAAATCAGCAGAACGTACAAGAGCTTTAGATTTAGGCTATAAAGAAGCTAAAGAATTCCACGATGCTTGGTCTGGTTTAATGAATTGGTTGGATGATACTGAGAAATCATTAGATGATTTAGCTGCGGATTCAGTTAGTAATAATCCGGAAGCAATTAAGCACCGTTTAGCAAAACATCAAGAATTCCAACGTGCTTTATCAGCCAAACAAGGTATTTATGATAACGTTATGAAAACTGGTAAACACTTAAAAGATAAAGCACCGAAAACTGATGAATCTACATTGAAACAAATGTTGATTGATTTGAAGAATAAATGGACTACTGTTTGTAATAAGAGCGTGGATCGCCAACGGAAATTAGAAGAAGCCCTCTTATATTCCGGCCAATTTAAAGATGCAATTGCAGCTCTATTGGAATGGTTGAAAAAAGTAGAAAAAGAATTATCAACTGATAGTCCAGTACATGGTGATTTAGATACAGTTAATCATCTAGTCGATCAACATCGTTTATTCGAAAAGGAATTAGAACGTCGTAATGAACAAATGGAATCAGTTATACGTACAGGAACCGAATTAGAACGTAAAGCAAACAAAACTGATTCCCAACAGATTCGTCATCAACTCAACGAATTGAATGATTTATGGAATAATGTAACGAAATTAACAAATATACGTTCAGATCGTTTAGAAGAAGCATTACGTGAAGCTGAAAAATTACACAAATCCGTCAATATGTTATTAGATTGGTTATCCGATGCTGAAATGAAATTACGTTTCGTTGGCAATACACCAGAAGATGAAGCAACAGCTTATGAACAATTACAAGCTTTAGATCGTTTCCGTGCCGAATTGAAAGAGAAAGAATACGATAAAGATCAAACATTAGAATTAGCACATAATATATTGAGTAAAGCACATCCGGATAGTATTACTGTGATTAAAAATTGGATTAAAATCATCCAAACTAGATGGGATGAAGTATCACAATGGGCATTACAACGCCATCAGAAATTATCAAATCATATGCAATCATTACGTGATTTAGATGAAACTTTAGAAGAATTGATACAATGGTTGATTGGTCTTGAAAATACATTAATTGCCCTAAAACGTGAAGAATTACCCATGGATATACCAGCAACGGAACAATTAATAGCCGATCATAAAGAATTCATGGAGAATACACAAAAACGACAAAGTGAAGTTGATCGTGTTTGTAAAGCGAAACAAATTAAAACTACAACAATTAAAGAACCGAAGCGATTCGGGAAAGGCAAAGGACCAATGTGAGTATCTTCAAAAACAAATAATCACAAATTGATTTATTTTTAATCACATTGCATTGTGTTTATGTTGCATGCTAATTGTGTTGCTTGTTCTTTTGTGTCTTTTATATTTTAGTCGTGGATCACTGCACGATATTCATGATGTTTCACAAGATAATTATGGTTCACTTGGTCGTAAACAAAGGTATGTTCATTCATCGTTCACCAATTAATCTGCATTTTGTTTGATTTGCAATGGCTTCATGAGTGCTTCATTATTGTTTTTTCTTAATATTTCTAGCTTCAAAGGATCGAGAGATTTGTTAGCGCACCGAGGAAGGTTAGATCATTATTGCAATGTTTCAATAATGTACTAACTGTAGATACCTTCTACTACTAATCTTGTTAATTTAACCCAACACATTCCAGTTTGATAACATTTGCATTGTTGACTAATTATTTAATTTTAATTTATTTTATTATTCACTTCCGATTATAAGTTCCCATTATTTGATAACGATTTGAAAAAACATTTCAATTTGAGCTGAATTCATTTGAAAGTTGGCTAAAGAAGCGCTTTTTAGAAAATATTCCAACAATGGGTTTTTTCCCCACTGCATTCTGGGACAATCTCAATTTTTTCCGACCTGCTCTAGCATAAAATCGAGTATTTTGAGAATTGCAGCATGACTAGAAACTAGCCATTTCTGAGCTACAAGACTCAGATTTTGCTAAAATGTTCTCCAGCGACCTCTACAAATCGTAAAAATATTTTTCAAATCCCAATTTTGTCCACCTGCTCTGGAATGAAATTGAGTATTTTGAGAATCGCAGCATTCCCAGAAACTAGCAATTTTTTATTGAGCTACAATGCTCAAATTTTGCTAAAATGTTCTCCAGGGACCCCTGTAAATCTTAAAAATATTCTTCAAACCGCTCTTCTTGGAAAATCCCAATTTTGCTCACCTGCTCTGGAATAAAATTGAGTATTTGGAGAATCGCAGCATTGCCAGAAACTATCAATTTCTTGCTAACTTATAAATAAGCTCCAAGGCTCAACTTTTGCTAAAATGTTCTCCAGGGACTCCTACAAATCGTAAAAATATTTTTTAAACCGCTCTTCTGGGAAAATACTAATTTTGCCTACCTGTTCTGGAATAAAATTGAGTATTTTGAGAATCGCAGCATTGCTAGAAACTATCAATTTCTTGCTAACTTATAAATGAGCTCTAAGGCTCAACTTTTGCTAAAATGTTCTCCAGGGACTCCTACAAATCGTAAAAATATTTTTCAAACCGCTCTTCTTGGAAAATCCCAATTTTGCCCACCTGCTCTGGAATGAAATTGAGTATTTTAAGAATCGCAGCATTTCCAGAAACTAGCATTTTTTTACTGAGCTACAATGCTCAAATTTTGCTAAAATGTTCTCCAGCGACCCCTACAAATCTTAAAAATATTTTTCAAACCACTCTTCTAGGAAAATTCCAATTTTGCCCATCTGCTCTGGAATAAAATTGAGTATTTTGAGAATCGCAGCATTGCTAGAAACTATCAATTTCTTGCTAACTTATAAATGAGCTCCAAGGCTCAACTTTTGCTAAAATGTTCTCCAGGGACTCGTACAAATCGTACAAAGATTTTTCAAATCGCTCTTTAAATAATGAGAATCATTAGAACTTATAGTCCGATGTGTCTAATTGGGTTTAGTAGAAGTTAAACAAGTTTATTTAAATTATTTTGATTTATTTTTTAATTTAAATTTGTTTGATTTCGTAGTTTTTATGATGAAATTAGTTTAAATGTGTGTTTGCATGTGCTTTGTCAACAGCCGTTCCAGTCCTGGGCGGGAATTCAGTCCGGACCCACAATTGCCCCATATTGGGCCAAGATTCCCATCTGGAAGGTACATTTTATCATTCATTTTCCCATATTTTATTATCAAAATCATATATTTTTGTTTTCTAATCAAACCACGATCATCTCATTTATTCCACAATATACTAAAATCTTTATCTTCTACTAAAATAAAGTTATTGATGGTTGTATTTGTTTAGCGAACCGGAATTCAGATCGCCACGTGTTAAATTTTTGTACGATAAATGGCGGCATGTATGGATGTTATCATGGGAACGTCAACGTGAATTGTATGATCATTTGGCCTATTTGAAGGAGAAAGAGAAAGCCGACAATTTCTCATGGGATGATTGGAGGAAGCGTTTCTTAAAATTCATGAATTATAAAAAATCACGCTTAACCGATCTGTTCCGTAAAATGGATAAAGACAATAATGAATTGATACCAAGAGAGGATTTCATTGAAGGCATCATTAAAACTAGTACGACTCAATGCGACAGGTTTTTGAACTAAAAGCATGAGAAATCTGAGAATTGGCAAAATTTGAAAGTTGCTCAATTTTTCTCCATTTTATTCTGACATACAAGGGAAAAAACGTGTAGAGCATCATTGAGCATAAAATGATCGTTTTCGACTAACTTACCAATTCAGGTTCAAATTTTGCTCAAATCTGCAAGGACTTCTATAAATCCATAAATTTCTAAATTAACTCGACTTTTAGTTCAACATCCTTGTATTCAACAAGCGAGATTAACTGATTTTATTACAGAATTCGATACGTCGCGTCTTGAGATGAAGCACGTTGCTGATATGTTCGATCTAGAGAATCGCGGTTTGATCGATTGGAAGAAATTCATAGCGGCATTACGTCCAGATTGGGAGGATAAACCGGTCGATACTGATGCACAAAAGATACACGATGAAGTTAAACGTTTAGTTATGTTGTGTACATGCCGACAGAAATTCCGAGTATTCCAAGTTGGTGAAGGCAAATATAGGGTATTTTTCAAAAATAATCGATTAAATAATAAATTTTTAACATTTTTATTGTTGTTTATAGTTTGGTGAAAGTCAAAAATTGCGCCTTGTCCGTAT
The DNA here is from genome assembly GCA_020740385.1 of Mylabris phalerata. Classification (NCBI taxonomy): domain Eukaryota; kingdom Metazoa; phylum Arthropoda; class Insecta; order Coleoptera; family Meloidae; genus Mylabris; species Mylabris phalerata. Next base: position 2,434,771 of record JAJEOX010000222.1, read on the forward strand.
CCTGCGTAGCACTGTTATGGTGCGCGTTGGTGGCGGTTGGGTAGCTTTAGATGAATTCTTATTAAAGAACGATCCATGCCGAGGTAAGATTTTTTCTATTACAAAAAACACCAATATTTAAACACAAGAAAACGATTTCGTTTCAATTTAAAATTGTTTTCTAGTGTTCTACAATAATACACGAATCCCCCTCAAAAAAATGAAAAAATAAATAATACAACTGACATATTTTGCTTTGACCCTTATTTCTAATCGTTTTAATTAAAACCGTAACAAAAAATCTAACTGTGTCTCCTGAGGACTGAATATTGAGATAAAACGTGCTTTAATATAAATTTTTTTTTAATCATCATCATTATCATTACCATCAAAATTCATCCATTTGTAAAACGTTCAGACGTTTATTAAAACAAATATTGTGCTTACCATTTGAAGCTTTAATTGTTTACTAATCGATTTTTTGTTGTTGTCCTTTTATTCCTCCATACTGTCTTTTAACAAATCATCCCTATTTACAACGAATATAATTTTTGTTGCGCTTATTTTGGCAATTATTTCAATCATCGTATTGATCACAATCATTATTTGTATAAAAAAACACGAAACAATTGTAAAAAAAGTTACATTAGTATTACCGTTACCTGATCCTGATATACCCGATCAGCACGAGCCTTGGTGCCCCCTTGGTAAGGAAAATTTGCATGATTTGGATGCCAAATAGTATTTGGTTTTGGTTTTTATTTTTTTATTATATTTTTGGAATTGCATGGTGTTCTTTTTTATTTATTTATTTATTTATTAACATTTTACAAGTACACATTTATTTGATTATTTTAAGTTATTTTTAGTTTTGTATTTAGTTTAGTGTTGTTTTGTCTGATTTTGCTTAGGATTCTTTTAACACATCCAGTGTTGTAGTAAATAATCATTGATAATTTATCAGGCAAGGCATCATAGTTTGTAAAGTATGCGCAAGTTAAAGCCGTGTATACACCGAACGGACGAGCACTAACGAACAACTAAAAACGAATGAAAATCGATAAAAACAACTGTTCCGCTATGAATCAGCAATGCAAATCGACGAAAAACCCCGAAAATGAACGGCCGATTTCCTTTACAGTTCGTTCATGATGTTCGCGTTGATTCTCCTGTGATCTATCGCGTTCGTTCATGCTCGTTTTAACTTTTTTTTAACTTGCCGCATCAATGAGATTTTAGATTATTTTGCTTATTTTATTTTGTTTTTGTTTTTTTGTCCTTTTTGCCATTCATTACAAATCCTTACTATATTAATTGTATTTTTCACATTAATCATCTTGAACCGTTCCTATATTTGTCCTTTGAAAATCGCATCCAATATTCACACATAATTAGCAAAAGGACGCACAAACATAGAACTGCGTGAACAGTTCATCCTAGCTGACGGCGTATCGCAGACTATGACCGCGTTCAAGCCGAAAACATCGGCCTCCAGTCCCGCCTCTGGTTCCTCTGCATCATCACTCCGCACTCCTCAAGGGCCAATCACTAAGGTATTGCACGACATTTTGACAGAATGCACTCCATGGTAGTATCAAAATTGCATCCAATTCAATTAAATCAACAATAAAATAAAAACAATCGAATTGGATGCAATAAAATTAGCACCTCCTATCAAATTGGTTGGTGCATTTTTGGTTATTTTTTTTTCTATTTTTGTGTAATGCATTTAGGTTTTGGGACATGCTTTTTGTTATTGTGCACAGTAAGTACTTGCATGTTTCACATTAGATTTGGCACCAAGGATTTTTTTTATCCATCAAACATAAAACTCAAAGGTAAGTACAATTTTTCCAGATATCCTCAGGAGAATCATCTCTTGAATTTTATTCAAGCGAAAAAAGGGCCACAAGCATTAATTGACTCTATCATTAAACATTACCATACAAATTCATCATGGTTCATCATTCAGTATTTTGCACTAGTCGCTTTCCTCATTTGTGTGAAGCACTGTTACAATTGGCACAATTTAGTATTTATCCAAAAAGAATCAAAATTTTTGAATTCCAATAGTGAAATTATTGTAAAACAAATAAACACATCGCCTTATCACCGTCTTTGATTTCTCTATTGATTTTTATTTAATTTTTCTTCTAATTTTGTGCTATGAAATGTTCGCATGTTTGCTGCTGTTATTTTAGCTCATGAACATTTGGCGGAATTGATGCCGATATTCGAACAACTGCGAGCAAAAGGAGAAGTTGGAAATGCATATCCTTTGCATGTGGGCTCAACTGCCGGTCCCACTTTACACTGGGCTCACGCCAATCCCAACACTTGTCACTGGGTAATAATAAAATAAGTACACCACCAATCAAAAAATTTCTAGAATTTCCACTTGGTATTGTAGTTTGTTTGTTTATTCGTTTATTTTTGTTGTTTTATTTTTGAAAAAGAATGAATTTGCATGTTTTCGGCATGATAACAGTGTGTGCATTGATTTTTCTTCTCTGTAAGTTTTTATTTGCAACACCACCACATCATCAAATATGTAAATTTAACGAAATTGGCTAAAATAGATTTGTAAAGAATTTTTCAAAAAAACTATTGAATTGTTATTCTGATTGATTGGTGCAGTTGCTGTTATCGGGCCTGAAAAAGACCATCATAAATTGTTGTATTTGTCTCAAGTACCCATGGTAGGTATCCCGAAGGTAAGCTCTACTAATTATAGTAAAAATAGTAAAATGAAACAAAAAAAAAACTCAAAATATTCTCTATTGAAGATTATATTATCACCCCCTAATGAGGTAAGACTTGGAACAGTGAGTACAGCTAGCTTTAATTTTTGTCTATTTTGTGATATTTGCAAAAAGGATCTTCATGTTTCTTGCACAATCACTTATCAATTAAAAATTACCACACTATAGCATTTATGTAGTTTTTCAACCACTGAATCACTGAAGATCCTTATTAGTAAATGTGGCAAATTCTATTATTTGAAATAATTCGATTGATCAAGATAATTAATATGGTTGTATTTATTTCGATTTAGGTTAGGGAACGTTCAGCTCGATCTGTACCAATGGGCAGTCTGCCGCGTACATCCAAATCTTCATTATCAGCAGGTACTCCAGATTCCTTATCAGATAATGAAAGTGCCAGTTTCCGGACACCAAAACGACCATCCACTTATCGTTCAACGTTAACACCAGGTGGATCTCGATCAAATTCACGGCCAGCTTCCAGAACTGGCAGCAGACCGGGTAGCAAACCACCGTCTAGGCACGGATCAAATCTTTCCTTAGATAGTACAGGTAAAATTTTATACACAAGGTGCTCCCTCTAACAGTATGAGTCCTATAAGTTGGAGAGCTGTTCGGAAAATATTTTGAAGATTTATTGAGGGTTCCCAGAAAAGGTTTTAGCCAAAAGTAGACCTTATAATTCCACGGGAAGTTGGTCAAAAACTATTTTGGGCAATTCGGGGATTTTTGGTAATTAGTTACAAACACCAAGATACTCGTAAAGTGGTTTTTAAATCGCGACTTTGTCCAAAAAGGGTTTTTGGACTTCCAGATGAGCTACGAGATTCAATTTTTGCAAAAATCTTTTATAATTCAACGGGAAGTCGGTCAAAAACTATTTTTTGGGCAATATCGGGATTTTTGGTAATTAGCTAGACACAAAGATTCTGATAAAGTGGCTTTTTGGACTTCCTGATGAGCTACAAGGTCCAATTTTTGTTAAAATATTCTCTTATAATTCAACGGGAAGTCGGCCAAAAACTATTTTTTGAGCAATATCGGGATTTTTGGCAACTAGCTACAGGCACAAAGGTTCTCGTAATGTGATTTTGAAATCTCGACAATGTCCAAAAAGGGGACTTCCAGATGAGCCGCAAGGTACAATTTTTGCTAAAATATTCTCTTATAATTCAACGAGAAGTCGGTCAAAAACTATTTTTTGGGAAATATCGGGATTTTTGGTAATTAGCTAGACACAAAGATTCTCATAAAGTGATTTTGAAATCTCGACATTGTCCAAAAAGGGTTTTTTGGCTTCCAGATGAGCTGCGAGGTACAATTTTTGCTAAAATATTCTCTTATAATTCAACGCGAAGTCGATCAAAAACTAATTTTTGGGCAATATTGGGATTTTTGATAATTGGCTAGACACAAAGATTCAGGTAAAGTGGTTTTTTGGGCTTCCTGATGAGCTACAAGATCCTATTTTTGCTAAAATATTTTCTTATAATTCAACGTGAAGTCGGTCAAAAACTGTTTTTTGGGCAATATCGGGATTTTTGGTAATTAGCTAGACACAAAGATTCTGATAAAGTGGCTTTTTGGACTTCCTGATGAGCTACAAGGTCCAATTTTTGTTAAAATATTCTCTTATAATTCAACGGGAAGTCGGCCAAAAACTATTTTTTGAGCAATATCGGGATTTTTGGCAACTAGCTACAGGCACAAAGGTTCTCGTAATGTGATTTTGAAATCTCGACATTGTCCAAAAAGGGGACTTCCAGATGAGCCGCAAGGTACAATTTTTGCTAAAATATTCTCTTATAATTCAACGAGAAGTCGGTCAAAAACTATTTTTTGGGCAATATCGGGATTTTTGGTAATTAGCTAGACACAAAGATTCTCATAAAGAGATTTTGAAATCTCGACATTGTCCAAAAAGGGTTTTTTGGCTTCCAGATGAGCTGCGAGGTACAATTTTTGCTAAAATATTCTCTTATAATTCAACGCGAAGTCGGTCAAAAACTGTTTTTTGGGCAATATCGGGATTTTTGATCATTAGCTAGACACAAAGATTCTGATAAAGTGGCTTTTTGGACTTCCTGATGAGCTACAAGGTCCAATTTTTGTTAAAATATTCTCTTATAATTCAACGGGAAGTCGGCCAAAAACTATTTTTTGAGCAATATCGGGATTTTTGGCAACTAGCTACAGGCACAAAGGTTCTCGTAATGTGATTTTGAAATCTCGACATTGTCCAAAAAGGGGACTTCCAGATGAGCCGCAAGGTACAATTTTTGCTAAAATATTCTCTTATAATTCAACGAGAAGTCGGTCAAAAACTATTTTTTTGGGCAATATCGGGATTTTTGGTAATTAGCTAGACACAAAGATTCTCATAAAGAGATTTTGAAATCTCGACATTGTCCAAAAAGGGTTTTTTGGCTTCCAGATGAGCTGCGAGGTACAATTTTTGCTAAAATATTCTCTTATAATTCAACGCGAAGTCGGTCAAAAACTGTTTTTTGGGCAATATCGGGATTTTTGATCATTAGCTAGACACAAAGATTCTGATAAAGTGGCTTTTTGGACTTCCTGATGAGCTACAAGGTCCAATTTTTGTTAAAATATTCTCTTATAATTCAACGGGAAGTCGGCCAAAAACTATTTTTTGAGCAATATCGGGATTTTTGGCAACTAGCTACAGGCACAAAGGTTCTCGTAATGTGATTTTGAAATCTCGACATTGTCCAAAAAGGGGACTTCCAGATGAGCCGCAAGGTACAATTTTTGCTAAAATATTCTCTTATAATTCAACGAGAAGTCGGTCAAAAACTATTTTTTGGGCAATATCGGGATTTTTGGTAATTAGCTAGACACAAAGATTCTCATAAAGAGATTTTGAAATCTCGACATTGTCCAAAAAGGGTTTTTTGGCTTCCAGATGAGCTGCGAGGTACAATTTTTGCTAAAATATTCTCTTATAATTCAACGCGAAGTCGGTCAAAAACTGTTTTTTGGGCAATATCGGGATTTTTGATCATTAGCTAGACACAAAGATTCTGATAAAGTGGCTTTTTGGACTTCCTGATGAGCTACAAGGTCCAATTTTTGTTAAAATATTCTCTTATAATTCAACGGGAAGTCGGCCAAAAACTATTTTTTGAGCAATATCGGGATTTTTGGCAACTAGCTACAGGCACAAAGGTTCTCGTAATGTGATTTTGAAATCTCGACATTGTCCAAAAAGGGGACTTCCAGATGAGCCGCAAGGTACAATTTTTGTTAAAATATTCTCTTATAATTCAACGAGAAGTCGGTCAAAAACTATTTTTTGGGCAATATCGGGATTTTTGGTAATTAGCTAGACACAAAGATTCTCATAAAGTGATTTTGAAATCTCGACATTGTCCAAAAAGGGTTTTTGGACTTCCAGATGAGCTGCGAGGTACAATTTTTGTTAAAATATTCTCTTATAATTCAACGTGAAGTCGGTCAAAAATTGTTTTTTGAGCAATATCGGGATTTTTGGCAACTAGCTACAGGCACAAAGGTTCTCGTAAAGTGATTTTGAAATCTCGACATTGTCCAAAAAGGGGACTTCCAGATGAGCTGCGAGGTCCAGTTTTTGCTAAAATCTTTTATAATTCAACGGGAACTCGGTCAAAAACTATTTTTTGGGCAATATCGGGGTTTTTGGTAATTACCTAGACACAAAGATTCTGGTAAAGTGGTTTTTAAATCGCGAAATTGTCCAAAAATGGTTTCTTGGACTCCTAGATGAGTTACGAAGTCCTATTTTTGCTAAAATATTCTCTGAGGACTTTTCTATGAATTCTCAAAATATTCTGGGCTACTCAATAATGACTTTTTTTGATTGAATATCTAGATGATGCTACACCATCAAGAATTCCAAGAAGAACTCCAGTTTCTGGCCGTAGTACCACAACTACCACTACAGCTAGAAGGCCTTATAATGGCACTTCCGGATCAAGAACACCAAGTGGCTTAATTTCACCAGCCAGTCCAGCTGGAAGGTTCGTAAAAATTCAATAATCAATTACAAAAATATAATAAAATATAAAATGGAAATGGGGCTAAATTTGAGTAAATTAAATTGTTAAAAAAAAATAAAAAATAAATGGAAATTAACTGCATAAAAACAAAAATTTACTAATATTGGCATGTTCTCTAACATTCATATAGATCTACGGGATTATCCAGGGCATCAAGTATACCAACATTAACGTCAATTAATATCCCAAGGTAAAATTCTAATTGGCTTTTAAAATATATGTATTTGCAAATTGTAAAAATTAGGGGTTCTTTTAAGGGTAATTTTAACAGGTAGCCAACTATTAACAGTAATTTTATTAATATAAAGAAATTAAAAGTTATTTTTGTTGAAATTTCAGAAAAACAGGGGCTAAATCTTTCAGGCTTAAATCAAAGGACGAATGTCCTGCCGATTAAGGTACTGTTTTATCAAAAAATTATAATTAATTTTGGCCGGGGGTTGAATTAATTACGAAATAAAGTTGGCAACCTAACTGTAAATATGTTGAATTCCTTCTAATATTCTTGTTCTGTTAATGTGACGATACTCAGGTCTCGCATACCTGTTTACAAAGGATATGGCGATAATAACGATCCTGAATCACCTTCAACGTCAAGTTCTTGCTCTATGACTTTCTCTTCCGGGTAAATTTTGTGTGCTTCGTGTTTATATTTTATTTTGGTTTTCTCAACTATTCCAAACAATAAGCTTTCAATTAACATAAATTTTCCTTTTTCTACTAACAAACAGAACGAAATCTTCAACAAGTAGATCGAGCAAATCGAAAATACCTATCCCGAATAGGTAAACGATTAATTTGTTTATAAAATTGCATGTTTCCTAGTGAACGGCATGTTTATATTTTTATTAATTTATGTTTATTTGAATTTAAAAACGATAACATTAAAATAACAACTAACTGGCATGTTATAAATGTTAATTAGGAATGCGAACAAGCCACGACAAGTGACTATCGGTAACGCTCCAACACTACGGACAGCGTCTAGGTAAATTTCAATTTAACTCTAACTATATTAAAAAATAATGAGCTAATTTGAATTATAGCAAATTTGTTAGATTGCAATTTTAATTGTAATTAATTTTTAATTTAGAACTAGAACACCGTCCGGATCGAATACTCCCGTTCAGCCCGGCCAACAGACGGCTGTTTCGAAATTATTGAAAAAAACACCAGGCCATTCTGACACACCGACAGGACAACAACGCAAAACAACAACAAAAGAACGGGAACCATTTAGACTTTAGTTGTATTATCATTAATTTTTAAATTTACAAAACATTAACTTATTCCAAAACTCACAATGACTGACCTGTAGGTTTATTATAATTATAATTATCGTTCTTCTTATTATTGTATATCTATATAGAAGTTTGTTTAAATTTAAAAAAAAGTTGCTATTTTTATATTTAAAAAGAATGATTTTAGTGATTGACACCATTAGAAAATCGCCAGTTCTATTGTCAATTACAATTTGTTAATTAAAATCTACAAGCTTGAAAACTTAGGCGAATTCTCTTCAAATTGTCGCTTAATTTATTTTCGAATCTGAAGCTAAACTGAAAATACAAACGTACAATGGATAATTGTATTAATTTTTGTTTATTAATCAATAAGTTGCCATATTTTTGTTTCAAATTAGAGTTGTGATTTAATTTTTGTGTGCGGTATTAATTTTAGAGAAGAAAAATTGGCATCGAGAAGGGACCATTTTTTTTTTTAATTTCAACAATTATTTTACTAATTTACACTCTAACCTGCTTATTATTATAATTATAATTGAAAATTACAAATTCTAGAAGACATGAGGAATAATATCGTGTGATTACCAATTGTAAAATTAGCCAATTTTTTATAATTCGCCAGTATAAAAGATTGGTTCAAGTCAATTTATATTATTTATAATTATATTTTTGCTTTTTTGTATTATTACAATTATTTAACTATTCTTGTTATTTAATAAACTAAATTTTATTAATAATGCCATTATTACTTAGTTATCTAGTTGATATCGTTTAAGGGTAATATTTCAGTCAGGAACGATCCGAAAACCTTACTTTTGAGGGGGTGTAACATTAAAATTCTTTTCTGCGAACTAAATAAAAACAGACGGCATAATATTTTTTATGAACAGCTACATTACAAGGAGCTACAGGACAAGGAGTACATCTCAGTTTTAACCGGCAAAAATGTGAATTGCTCGCTGACCCTTGAGGCTACGACAACCGCAGGTAGATTTTTGAAAAGAGCATTTCTTATAGCCTCTTACGGTTTTTTCGTTTTTCAAAATATTGATACAAATTTGAATTACAGACGAAAATCTAACATGTCTTTTGTACAATTTTTCGACTTTTTTTTAAATTTGACGCTCATAACTTGGCCAATATTGATTATTTTGCAAAAATTCTTATACTGTCAGATAGCAAATAAAAACTTCTGTTCAAATCTTTAAGAAATTTTCCGATTCCACTGTTAGTTTTCCGGAAAATTAAGAAAACTAAGCTACAACAGGTTTTCTTCACTTCTTATCTTACAGCAGTGGTTTTTCTGGCACTGTTCTCTCTTATTAAAATTGATTATTTTGCATTAAAATACATACGGTTGGGTAGATAATTTTGTTCTTTTTCCAATTCGTCCATTTTCTACTCAGTTTTCTTCGAGAAATCAACATTTTTTCCAAAAACAATGGGCTAATTGGATAGAGCACAAAATTGTCTACACAACCGTATGTATTTAAAAGCAAAATAATTAATTTTAATAAGTGAAAACAATGCCAGAAAAACCACTTAGTTTTTCTGCGATAATTCAGGCAATTTTCAAAATTTCAAAAAACGCCTATTTTGTACTCCGTCTTTGTATCAGCTTTCGAATGAAGGGTTGATAAAAACTGTAGAAGCAAACCTGTTGTAGTTTACAGAAGTTTTCTTAATTTTCCGGAAAACTAACAGTGGAATCGGAAAATTTCTTCAAGTTCTGAAAATAACTTTTTATTTGCTTTCCAGCAGTATAAGAATTTTTGCAAAATACTCAATATTGGCGAAGTTATGAGCGAAAATATAAAAGAGAGTAGAAAAAGTCGAAAAATTGTACATGTTAGATTTTCGTATGTAATTCAAATTTGCATCAATATTTTGAAAAACGAAAAAACCGTAAGAGGCTATAAGAAATGCTCTTTTCAAAAATCTATCTGCGGTTGTCGTAACCCCAAGAACGAGCGAGAAATCGCGAGTTGGAAATTCACATTTTTACCGGTTAAAACTATGAGTTGTACTGTTGCCCTTAACAAAAATTGGCGAATGTAATTCTTTATTTTTCTGGACTTCGTAAAAAAATGTCTAGTGGAATTATAGGAAATAATGGTTGACGACTACTACAAAATTGGTTGGGGGGTGTTGCACCCCCTAACACCCCGGATCGTTCCTGATTTCAGTCCTCGTACAGGTGTGGTTTGTTCTAAAACGATAAATATACGTGACATTACGCATATTGTCGATTTCAGTGGGTGTTTTCTTGCTGCATTGCACGAAAGTCGTTTGAAATTCACGTTTAAATTTGCCTGAAACAGAAAAACTCCAAAATAAACCACTACATTGGAATCCATTTATTTCCACATTGAAACTTTACATTAATCTATCGGATTTACAACAAAACATTAGAATTATTGAAACATCAATTTTACAAATTTCAGCGTTATTATTTCCCCGTATATAAGTTTAATTGAATTAATTTACAGTTAACAATTATCACAATGAGAAAATCGGCTTTTTTTTTGGGAAAATCCACTGGAGACTGAGCACAGTTATACAAAAAAAATCAGGTGATAGAATAAAATCACCCCTTTTATATACCGCTCTAGGGTAGTTTCAGCCACGATTATCACCACGACTTGGTTCATTTGCGTACATTTCTGTTGTTGACTTGTTTGATTCATTGATATCAAAGGTCCAGCATGCTAGTTTTTGTGCCCTTCCGGCGGTGTTTCGGTTCGAAATCATTAAATGTGTTGACACGTTGCAGATCCATATCGGTTCTAGATTGTGATCTTGATACAATACCGGAATCTTTATCATTATTTTTATGGTGATAATAAACAGCAGTGAATTGGGATTGATGGTCTAATGTTGTTGGATGATGTTGCCAACAGTGTTCGAAAGCCCGATGGAATTCTTTCCGAAATTTGCCTGGATTAAGACAAAAAAAATTATGTAATAATCAATTATTTATGGAGCGTGTTCAGTAATTTAATAATAATTGGTTTCATCTTAAATATCACAAATTAATTCGTTCTGATGTCTGTAACTTTTTATACTTAACTGGTTCACAATGATAAGAAATGCCATTTTTTTCTGTCTGCAAGGGGAAAGATTATATGAGTGACAGTTGTAAAATTAGGGTGGAATTTTGATGTGACTGTGATGTGGAATTATGTTGAGCTTTTCGACTTTTCTTTGAATTTTAATTGACTGAAAATTTGCCAGATGATAACGAATAACGAATAAAGCCAACAATAAAAGTTTTAATAGATAATTTAACACAACAGCAATCCTTCATTACTCAAATTTTAACGAAAACAATTAGAACAATACGTCATTAATTTAGTGTTCTGTAACTAGGACAAATAATTTTATCCAACTAATTTAGGTTTTCACTTTTGTTGCTTAAATAAATTGAAGAAGAGCCTTAAATAACTGACTGAAAGCAAGTAAAACAGCCAGAATAGAGACTATCTAAAAACTTATCGAATACTGCTCTATTTGCTTAAAAAGTTACAGAATACGAGCTTTTTTCGGTTTATTTATCACTAACTGACTGATTGAGGAAGCTAGACACATGAAATTTGGCCAGAAGTATCCTGGGCAGGATTTTTAGAAATTTACCTCTAAAGAGATGAAAAGTTGTGTGGGATTTCTGTAATTTTTGAAGTTAATTGAAGCTAAAAGCATAAAATTTTATATGGACTTTTAATTGTAGCGTTTTTAATAAATCTACTACGAATAAGGGATAAATTTTGTTTCAAAAAGAACATGAAAACCGAACCACTAAAGTGGAATAAGTTCTAAATTAACATAATCTAAAATGTATTCGTGATCTTTCATGCGATATATAGAGCCTATAATTTCATGATTCTGTGATTATCTTGAATAAAATTGCTCGATAAACCGCTAACAATTCGATCAAACTTTATTTCGCACTTTCTTCGAATATTTACAAACTTAAACATGTGTGCTTGTCGTGCTTAAATTGTTTATACAATGAATTTTATTAAATGTCGAGATAGATAATCGATAAAAGATTTATTGGGGTAAATTAAATTGACGTAAATTTCGGAAAGAAAACGGTCCATAGGGGTCAATAAGAAATTAGAAGTAGATTCAATAGTCAAGAATTCTATGGAGAATTAGTAGATGTGCAGAAAATGTGTCAACTTTGATCGAGAAAGTTGTAAACAAAATTTAAATTTCAACAATAGAAATGTTAAAAAATTCAACTAAAGCTTGTTGCATTTTTATCAGTGAAAAATCAAATCAAATACCTTCAAAACTTCAATATTTTCAAACTAATCAATAATTTATAAGTTTGTATTAATAATATCTATTAATAAATAAATTGTTTTATTTAGCGATTTAATGAAATTCAAACGTGCCATTTAGACAAATGTATGGAGGGAAAAATAGAAGCCATGCTAGGTACATTGAAACAATTTAAATGGAATTTTAATATTTGTAAACAACTTGTTGATTAAATATTTACCTATTGAAGCACTCAAATATCATCAATATTCCATAAATCGGAAACTGATCATGTTAAAATTCCATTAAACTGGAAAACTAATGATTCTATTACGTATTTAAATAGATACGAATAAAAATAAAGATAAATCGTCGATTTTATTTGCTATATATAGAAACAAATCATTTTTAGGCTGTTGCTCGATGTGAACGGTAACATTCAATCTCCCATAAGCAGCAATGGGAAATGAGGATAACTCAAAAACGACGAAAGATATCGAAATGGGACATATCTCATTCGATTCAGAATTCAATTTTGTATGTCCTTAACCCCATGAAATTTGGAAAATCAATTGAAATTTGCTGATAATTGCGAAAAACCGTCTTTTTAGCCAAAAAAAGTGTGTTAACATTCAGTAGTACAACAGCCTGGATAATCAATAAAATGAAATGAAACACATACAGGTAGATCAAGAAAAGTTAAGGCTTCTTGGCCAACCCATTCTCGTTTTAATTTTCTTTTTCGTTTTTCGGAAAACAGGTTTCAAAATGATCAAGTTTTTTGAAATAGTGTATTCTAAGTAACTCAGTAGATGATCTGATGTGGTTTCGTGACTTATGATTGGCTAGATGAAGGTGTAAATTTGCGAAAAAACGGGAAAAATGCCTCTCGAGCGAGACTCTTAAAGGGGAAACTGGAAGAAATTCGGTACATTTGAAAGTCGGTACTAATTTTAGAACTGTTGTCTTTAAAAATTCAGTCGAAATTCAATTTATTGTAGAAGTCTTAGTTGTTATAAGTTAATTGGCACATGCAACTCAACAATACAATTACATTAGCAAAATGGCAATTTCTCAACCTCTAGACAGTTGACAAGCGTGAAATTCAATAAGCTAAATACCTGCAATTTGGACAATTGTTTTGGTAAATTTCTATAGGAAAAATCGATTTTTCAATCATAAATATTGGTTAGATTTCAGCACTCCGGTAGTTTTTCCCATCTATACAACTTAAAAAAGGATACAAACACCAAATAAATTACTTACCACTCATGAAATTATAAATAATTGGATTTACTGCACTATTTGCATAACACAACCAATGCGAAATTAACGAGAATGCTCGACTACCATCGGTGTTTTTCAAATCAACCGTTACTCTGTAACAAGAAAAACTCAATTTATATTGTTGTAAACACCAAAAATATCCGGTAAAATGTGGCGAGATTTAAATCAACGAAGCATAAGATACTTACTAACAATTCCCATTTAGATATCTGGCATTTATTTGAAAGAATCCACTTGTCAAGTATTTGTACCGTAAAAGATCCGATGATGAAAAATTTTAAAAGCTAAATTGATTCTGCAAAGTTACTGTACAAGACTTGATGGAAGATAAAGCGGAAAACCAGCCTCCAATAAAAGTAAATTCGAATATATTCACATTGGGAGAGCTATCGTTGCAATAATAGTTCAAAACGTTGTATTCTATTACTTATAGAATGGCTATGTTGGCGAATTATTCTAAGCTAAGTTTGATGGATTTATCAGAGATGTTATTGATGGGAAAATACTAGCTCCAAACGGCAATCAAAGGACTCTCTTCTGTGTGCCTACATATAACTAACTAGCCTTAAAATAAGGGCATAAACATTAAGGGGTATGGTCAGTTAGAAAGGCAATTTTGAAAGTAAAAATTTCGTGCATTTTTCAATGGATTTTGATGCTTTAAACGGCATTTGAAAGGGCATTTCTTCGTTGTTGTCGCGAATTATCAGGTTTTTGGAAATTCGAACGTGGTCCGGAGTTACAAAAGAAAAACCGGAAGCATGTTTTTTTATATTTTCGTTCATAACTCTGCCAATATTGCTTATTTTTGAATGAATTTCACACAGCATGTATAAAATTAAAAGCGCTTTCCAATTATGATATTTTTTGATTGCATTGTTAGTTTTTCGGGAAATTTATGAAAAACGAATTGTTGTTGTTGTTATGAGTGGCTTACTTCATCTAGTACCGGATAGAGGGCCTCATCATAATTACAGATTGCTTTATCATATATCTGAGGCGCTCACCTGTCGCGTTTGCAATGTTGTCAAACCTCTTTTTTATGATTGAAACCACGCCTTCGGTAATTTTGTAAATATTATTCGTATTTATAACATTTTGAGTATTTGTAAGCTTTTTTCGTTTGTTGTCTTGTTGGTTGTAAAAAAGATTACAAAAATATATATAGACGTTCCCTACTTGTTTAGAATGTCTTTAAAAAAACATAAAAATTAAAAACCCTCAAACAAGTAAGATAAATATATGACTGTAACTGCGTTAGAAACCAGAAAAAATACTGATAATTGACAAAAGAAATAAAAACCAAAGGTGTGGTTTCAATCATAAAAAAGAGGTTTGACAACATTGCAAACACGTAAGGTGCTCGCCCCAGATATATGATAAAGCAATCTGTAATTATGATGAGGCCCTCTATCCGGTACCAGATGAAGTAAGGCACTCATAACAACAACAATAATTCGTTTTTCATAAATTTCCCGAAAAACTAACAATGCAATCAAAAAATATCATAATTGGAAAGCGCTTTTAATTTTATACATGCTGTGTGAAATTCATTCAGAAATAAGCAATATCAGCAGAGTTATGAACGAAAATATAAAAAAAACATGCTTCCGGTTTTTCTTTTGTAACTCCGGACTACGCTCGAATTTCCAAAAACCTAATAATTCACGACAACAACGACGAAATGCCCTTTCAAATGCCGTTTACAGCATCAAAATCCATTGAAAAATGCACGAAATTTTTACTTTCAAAATTGCCTTTCTAACTGACCATACCCCTTAACATTGATTCTATTATAAAGCTTCACTGATGATCATTTATTTTGAACTGGATTTGTCGTATAACAAAAACCATGAGACCGATAAATCATTAAAATAGGAAATGTGGTGGTTGAATTCAGGGCTTGTTCAACTGGACAATCAGTTTGGCAAAAAATTTGGTGGAAAAAATCACTTACACGACGATTTTACAACGATAGACCATCAATTTTATATAATAGTGTTGAACTGGAGTATTTTTTAAATAAAATTAACAATTGTTCTATTTATATTTGATATGTTGCAAATTTCAAGTGTTAAAATAAAAACCAAAAGTTTTAAATTTAATCATTTTATCTCACTACTAGCAGATAGGGATTATCCAGAGTCAAATTATCCATGTCTCTTTATATGAGACTGGAAACGTGGGATTTAACACTGTTTGATAATAAAACAGGAATAAAGCATACATTCCATTTTACAAATAACCGTATTCGTTTTTATTGTTTTGAACTATTTCTTCCTGTAGCAATATTCGAGGTGTATTTAAAATATTCCGCAAGGACGATATTCTACAGCTGTTTTTGAAGAGGAACTTTGTAAAACAAAATACCTCGAAAACGACAAAAATTATCCAGATGGTAGACATCTCATTCGGTTCTAAATACGAATCTCTACCGCAACAAGCCTATAGCCTTTGGAAAATCCAATTGAATTGTGAATAACCGCATTTTTCACTATAAAAACTGTATCAGTGTTGCTCAAAATTACTCTTTGTAGAATCAATAAAATGAAATGAAGTACATACAGGGTGTACAACGCTATTTAGGGTCAGTTTCTAGAACATATAGAATCGATACAGAACCAATAGTTATAGATTCTACTAAATTGTAGTATCGATAAACTCGACAAAAGAGAATTCAAAACGGCGCACAGAGCGATGCGCTACAATTGCAAAATAAACTGAGCATGTACTCACTACTTGGTTAGAGAATTGTGGCCGGTTTCTGGAACGATCGATATCGATACTACAAGGCTATCGGTTCTATAAAAGGTCAAAATCGATTTCTGAAAGAGTCGCTAAGATTCGACTACTGTTCTCTAAGCTGGCGAGCCTATAAGTGAGTTTATTTTGCATCCCTTTTTGCGCCGCTTTGAATTGTCTTATGTTGTTGTAGGATCTACAGTTATTTCTCTTTCAGAAACAGGTTTCGAGTTTATCGATACTACAACCTTGTAGAATCGATAACTATTGGTTCTATATCGGTTTTATATGTTCTAGAAACCGATCCTAGTACTCGAATCTACAACACTAGCGGCTCTTTCAGACACCGATATTGACACTTTATAGAATCGATAACCATATAGAATCGATATGTATCATTTCAGAAACCGACCCTTAAGCTCGCAGTAGCCTATGACTTAGGGTCTGTTTCTAGAACATATAAATACAAGGTTGTAGTATCGATAAACTCGAAACCTGTTTCTGAAAGAGAGATAACTGTAGATCCAACAATTACAAAAGACAATTCAAAGCGGCACAAAGGGATGCGCTACAATTGCAAAATGAACTGAGCATGCGCTCACTACTTATAGGCTCGCTAGTTTAGAGAATAGTAGTCGAATCTACAACTCCTAACGGCTCTTTCAGAAACCGATTTTGACACTTTATAGAATCGATAGCCTTATAGAAGCGATATCTATCGTTCCAGAAACCGACCCTTAGTGAGTGTAGGTCTGTTGAAACAAGAGGATGTCGGTAATGCAGATTATTTAGTTGAAGCAAGAAATTGACATACGTTCGCAAAGTCATAGACTACTGCAAGGAGAAATACCGTGAAGCACCCCGTATAGATAGATGGAGGAAAGTTAAGGCAACTGCAATGAGTTATGCTCGTTTTAATTTCCGCTTCCGTTTTTCGTAAAACGGTGTCCAAAGTCCACATCATAAGTCATAATTGCTTAGATGAAGAGTGAAGGACAATTGGATTGTCTCTCGACCGATCTCTCAAGTCTTTCGAATGAAAATTGTAAATTTACAACGAAAGGGGGTAGAATGCCAACCGTCTCCGAGCGAGACCCTTAAAGATGAGTTCTAGAAATATTTTGAAGATTTGAAGAGGAGTCCTCGGGAAATCGATCAAAACGAGCTTCTTGTTTCATGAATCAGATAATTGTAAGCATATAAAACGCTCAAGGAGGACTCAAAGGTCTTTTTTATTTCTAGCAATTTTCTATCTGCAAATATTGCAGATGGGAAATCGATTTTTTATTTTTTTTTCATCCATATATTTAGTCTAATAATTGCTGAATATTGATTTTCAAATTGCTTGTAAATTTAATTCTAAAGTTAATGGATATTTCCAATATTGGAGAAATCCTTTGTTGCTATTACTGTTATTAACATTATCGTTTAATCGTATGGCAATGAATGCATCGATGGATTGTTGCAACAAACATCGATTCAACTGAAAATCAACAATCCAAAAAATGAAAAATACTCAACTTCATTTTACTTTGTTGAACTTACGTGAATCCATTAAAATTTCAATTTTAAATCAAATTTCTGGTGAGTATTCAAATTTTTTACAAAAATTGGTGAATTTGTAAGTGTCTCAAAACAAAATAACACTAAAATGGTGTAAGGGTGGAGACAACAACAGGTAAATGGGAGATTGTAATTAAATTATAATCCAGTGTAATTCCATTTTCAGTTAATTGAGAATATTAAAGTTAATTGACAATATCTCAAAATGATTTATATTTGTATGTTTTTATGTTGCTTACAATTAAATTTTAATCTTTTCTAATAGAAACTTTATCGATTTGAAAACTGTCTCTAGTGAAATTATTGGCAGAAGATGGAACTTTCTATTTATTTTTTATCGAAAAGTAAACGATACAAGTGTTGAGTTTCTCTACCGGAAAATGCCGAGTTTTGTGTCTACTAATGGAACTTTAGTGTTTACCGAAATTTACAGAATACAAACTTTTATCGAAACAATCACGGTTTAAATTTAATTATAAACAACATCTAAGGTAAATGGTATTGTTAAAGTTTCTATACTCTATTTTTCTTATAAATCGCTGTATAGTTGACACTTATTTCGATTCAAAAATCAACCCGAATTCAGTTTCAAACTGTTATTTATGATTGCCCAACAGCAAGGAGTAATTCAAGCGAACACCTCTGATAATATTGTAGGAGTAACAAGCCTGGAAAATTGGTGAGCAAGGAGCTTTCAAATACACGCTTTTATATCGGAAATATCGTCGACACGTAGGATTTTTCATTGGTCCAAACTCTCAACGAAACAAATACGAATTTCAACAAAACCTCTTTAATTGAAAACGATTAATATTCTCAAACGAAATTTATCTTAACAAACTACCGGAAATTTTCCAGTTTTTAATTAAACTATACGAATAATTCAATTAGGAGCTTTTGCAGTCGGGTAGCTCTGATTGTTATTAACTTTGAAACACTTTGTGATTATCTTAAATGAGATTGGTGTAAAGAAAAAGTTTACACGTTAAATCCAACAAATAAAAACAAAACTGCGGAATTATTTCAACTACTGTTTGTTATTTTAAACCAAGCATTAAGGGTCAGTTTCTAAAACGTATAGAATCGATATAGAACCAATAGTTATCGATTCTACAAGGTTATAGTGTCGATAAACTCGAAATCTGTTTCTAAAAAAGAGATAACTGTAGATCCAACAACTACAAAAGACAATTCAAAGCGGCGCATAGAGGGATGCGCTACAATTGCAAAATGAACTGAGCATGCGCTCACTACTTATAGGCTCGCTAGTTTAGAGAACAGGGATCGAATCTACAACTCCTAGCGGCTCTTGCACCGATATTGACACTTTATAGAATCGATTTAAAGAACCAATATCTATCGTTTCAGAAACTGACGCTAAAAGATAGAAGATTTATCGATGGTCTCAATATGATCATTTGTGGCTTAATATTGGCATATTTTAGCGAGTAATTGGAGATTAATGTTGGTAATTTTGGTAAAAATTTCAGATAATAAAGGCTCTATGGATTAAAAAATTAATTTTATAGTAACCGAATTTTTTAATAAATGAAACATGAACGAAAGGGATAAAGAGCAGTAAGCAATATGGACAAAGCTTTGAATATAATTCTTTGTAGACTTTTGAAATATTCTAATAAAAATGAAAAATGTCCCAAATACTTGTTCATTTCCAATTTTATTAATTGACGATAATCATAATCTTTATGCTTGTTCAGTTGTACGATCATTTTTAATTTTAAAAAGTTGAAATGATTAAAAGCACCCATTTGTACAATGATATTAATAAATCAACGTATTCAATATTAATTAAAATGAAAAAGTTCGAGCATAAAGTGCCAAAGTCAGTGTAAAGTAGATTAGTATTTTTAAAAAAGATGATCTATTTTTTAAAAAGTTGAGATGATTTTCGTCGTTTTCCTTTCCCAGATTTGTGAAACCCATTACGAATATTGATGAGTGAAATTTTAATTATTTTTAATGGAATCTAAACAGAAGAATTTAAAATTCTAACAAGTTTACAAAGAATACCAAATCTGAAAATTTAAGTTTGTTTTCAGAATGGGTTTTAACTGATGACATTTTTCGGATCAGTGAACAACAAAAACTGTGAAATTCTGATTAGAATTATAATATTTGAAGAGATATTTCAATTAATTCCAGCTTTGGCTGACAAATATTCAAGTTATGTACAAAAATTACATCTACAACATCAAATAGCGCAACTATGGATGGAATTTTAAATACAATAAAAAATCGTGGCTAGTTGAGGGTTTTGTTATTGTTCGAAATCCTGATGAGCAAATATGAATATGTAAATCTTCAGATTAATAGTTGCATATTTATTTTTTAAAATCCATTCTTTGATCGAAAAAAACACAAAAATGGATTACTTCTAAAATCAAATAGTAGCGGAAAGTTTTACCAACAACAAAGTAAACAAATCGAATGATAAAGTTATCAATCCATCAGATTCTTCGATTTCTATACAATCTTCCTGTTTCTATTTTCTATCAAGATATAAAAAGTAATTGGACTTACCGCAAAATTGAAAGCAAATATACAGGAAAGTAGCAGAAAGCAAACATTACAACAACAGCTACCAGCATCTTGGCAGCTTTTCGTCTAGACCGTAACTGTCCTTCTGTACTGGCGTTCATATTCATTGCAAACGTGTTCACTTGACGTGTCCCACCGACATCTACAACAATAAAAACGACTATAAGACACCCTGTATAATACAATAACATTTAGATATTTGTTCGGTATCATTCACTTAAGAAATTGTCTGATATTACTTTACGAATTGATGTTATAATAGTAAAAGAAACGTCAAATATATTTCCGTAAACAGCTTTTTCTTGTTATATCCACGCTTGTATGAATCTAATATGAAAAATCAAAGTGAATGTCTAGAAATATATGATTAATTATAACAAACTTTATCACGGTTATTTATCAAAATGTCTAATATTTGTAATCACGTTGAATTTGATGCGACAGAAAACTAGTTAAAGGCGAGACATCAAGGAATTAATAATTGCATCATGATCTGGACGCTTAATTACGTTTTTAGAAGACGAAAAAATAGAGAAACCTAACAATTCTAGTTATTATTAGTTGAAGCGATAATGCAGTGTAATAGCCGAAGATTAATTGAAAAGCTTCCAACATTTTTTTTATTAAAAACCATAAATTATGATAGATATAAAAAAGTAATTATAAAAGCGAAAGTGTTTATTTTATATACAAAATTAGTGATTAAATAAAAACACAATTACAACGTTACAGGTAAACAAACTTAAATTTATTGTGCCCCAGTTGATTCATTTTTATTTTAATAGAATGTGGGAATTTATGTTACGCTTACGCTAATATTGTTTGATTAAACAACATAAACCGCACCTCTATATCGATATCGATACAACAAATTCACTTGTTGCTTAAAATATCCAATATTGAGCTTAATGTAAAGATAATTGATAATATTAAATAGAAACTATAGAGGAAATCAATTTAATTATCTATTGAATTAGTCTTTCCTCGAATGCGTTGTTCGCATGATTAAATGATTATTTTGGCAGTTATTATTGGGTGTTTTGGAAAATATTTGAAAGTTATGTTGTGAACACTTTAGGAAAGATTTGCCAAAATTAGAGCGTTGTAGCTTATTGGGAAATTGCTGAAAAACTGCTGATCCGATAATGTTGCATTTTTCACAAAATACAGAGGTAACGACCAAGAATAACAGGAATATTCTTGAAAGACAGTTTTATCGTTTCTCTCACTGGATCTTGGAGAAAAACAAAAACTTTCTTGCAATGTTTTCCAAAAATTACACTCTCTAGGCATTATTTTCCAAAAAGACAAAAACACTTAAGGCTCTAAGTGAACGGTAACATTCAATCTCCCATAAGCAGCAATGAGAAATGAGGATAACTCAAAAACGACGAAAGATATCGAAATGGGACATATCTCATTCGATTCAGAATTCAATTTTGTATGTCCTTAACCCCATGAAATTTGGAAAATCAAACGGAATTTTCTGATAATGGCGGAAAACCGCATTTTTAGCCAAAAAAAGTGTGTTAACATTCAGTAGTACAACTGCCTGTATAATCAATAAAATGAAATGAAACCGATACAGGTAGATCAAGAAAAGTTAAAGCTTCTAGGTCAACCCATTCTCGTTTTAATTTTCTTTTCCGTTTTTCGGAAAACAACGTCTAAAATGATCAAGTTCTAGTAACTCAGATGTGATATGGTTTCGTGACTTATAATTGGCTAGATGAAGGGTCAGCTTGATTGTTTTTCGTTTAATTTCTCATACGTCTATCGAACGAAGATTGTAAATTTACAAAGAAAGGGGAAAAATGCGAACTGCCTCTCGAGCGAGATTCTTAAAAGAAAATTAAAATCATACAAATGTAGCCTCAACTTTTCACTGCCTATCTTCATTTTTCAGGGGTGCAAAACGATTCTTTTAGTTATTGTTGATCGTTTTACGTTCATATTCAGTTGAGGAAAATCGCGATATTATTTTCCATCAACTACCCAATAGGCTAAGAAACTACCCTTCAAATTCTTAAAGTATCTTTAAATTGGTGTTAATTAATACAATTATAACCCAAAAAAACTGTAAGCTATACAATAAAAGTAAAACTATTACTATAAATGTCTTAAAGGGTGTATTTTGAAGGATTTTACAACGCTCGTTAATTGGGAAAATGGCGAAAAAGGCAACAATTAAACGATTAGAAAACTTTCTGCTCAGGAGAGATAAACAGTCATAGCAATATAAATAAATTAAACATGAATTTTCGTAATTATCTTTGGTTGGATATTAAATTTAATTGATGAGAAATAAATCTCGTCTAAAATCGTGTCATTATAATCTAAATTACAAATTTTATAGTTTTAATTTGAAACGTTTACATCATTGCTAAAGCATAGTCAACTAACAATAAGTGGTTAGCTTAATTATCGCTAGATGTAATCGGAGTCAGTGTGACATTTGAGCATTTATTTGTAAACAGGATTGTGATTGAATCAACAAAATTGAATATTTATTCATAATAATCAGCCTAATTATATATGATTAATTTATTGTCCAACTAGACCTTGCCGTAAATTTATCATTTTTGATGTTTTTATTACGGAAAACGATTGATTTCCAAGGAAAATTCATCACGATTAGAACTTCAAGAAGTTAAAAATTGCCGTATTATTTTATTTTTCCAAATGTTAAAATGAAAATAGCAATATTAAGAAAAATAAAGAAATTATATTAAACACATTAGATTAAATTGCGATTCGACACCAATTCTACTTGTAAAATGATAATAAAAGTTATTTTATTCCCCTTATGACAACATAACAGTAATCGAAAGGAACTGTGGATATTACTTTGGAAATAGTCCCCAAAGCAAACCGATGATATTTACCACCAATACTGAAAATAGCTACCGAAACTATTCAATTTATTGTGAAAGAATCGCTATTTTTACCAATTTTAGTCGATTTACAATTTTGGAAATTAATAAACACCAACATGAAGTGTCAACATCGATTTGTCATCAAATGTAACACAAATTCTACAACTTTGTTCATCTATAGAAGAAAATTAATGATGGGTTGAATTTCGGTTGACTAAAATATGAAACAACATGAAAATGTTACATAAAATCGATATCAAATATCGTAAAAAAACTCTAAAAATATAAAAATTTCCATCTCAAATATTTAAGTTTCTCCATCCGACATCTATACTTATGAGAAATTTAACGGTTTTTATCCGGTACGAAGAAAACGTTATGTGCTTGGAATTGTAACAATTCATCCCCTTAAATCTACTTAACACTATGTTAGGGTTGTAAATAAAATCACCCGGCCTTTGACTATTATGAATAGATGGTCCGGTCTATTCAATTTTGTTGATTGAATCACAATCCTGTTTACAAATAAACGCTCAAATATCACATTGACTCCGATTACATCGAGAGATGACTAACCTGGTCACTTATTGTTAGTTGACTACGATGTAAACGATTCGAATTAACACAATTCTACTAAAAACCGTAATGTAACTTAAAATTAATGCAATAATTGATGTAAACAGTCAAATTAACAACAATAATGCCAACATATGATGATGATAAACGATTAACTACAATTTTAGGGTGTTTTTGTGCTTTTTGTTACCACGTGTCTATTTTTTTTTCAATGTTTGGAGAGTATTTTAAACTACAAATTGTTTTGACAGATATAAACCGACAATAGTTCATTTTCTTAACTAACAATAAGCTACATTTTGGTTTTCAATAGATGTAAACAGAGTCATTTCGAAAGCATAGTTATTGCCACCATTTTGACAGTATCAAACACTCCATTATCAATATTGTAATCAGCAACTTTCTCCAATAAAGTTCCGCTTCAGCTTTATGAAGTAACGATGATGTCTGATTAAATTTTCATGATTTACAAGCTTGTGGTTCATATTTTTATATTAAAAAAAAGATTCAACTTTATTATCAAGTCTGGATTAATATTACTCTACTAAATAAAATATAAAAAAAAAGAATTACATTAGTTCTAAATAATTCCAGTATTTATAGAAGTGTCAAAACAGCTTCATGTAATATTAAAGCTGTTTTCTTTGATAACATCGACAAATTGTATTTTGGAAAATATATCAAGGCTCTCACGAATAAATGAACCTGGAATATAATTTGGGTGAAACCAATTCTGAATACAAATCGGTATCGTGGCTGCTCGTAAAATTCACAAACTTTCACCTTTAATATTTATTTTGATACTACTATTGGAATTAACTTTAATAAGGTTAAATTTGTGGAAACTGAACATTAATTACTACTTTTAAACTAGTTAATAGATAGTAATCTAGTTAAAATAGAGAAAGAAAAATAATTTTTCAATTGGATTATTCTACGAATAATTTCAAAAGATTATTAAATATGGGGCATTTTAGTAGTTCTATTGAAATTTTGAATTGTGCGCTTCAAAAAAAAAATGGATTGCTAAGCCTGTGTCAATTTTACATCAATTTCTAACCTTAAAACGTCAACGATGATAGACAAATTCAAGTAACAAAGAGACCTACTAATATTCGAAATTAAAAGGTTAAAAATTTGATTATAGAAATTTACCAAACCATCGTCATTAAATTTTCGATTCTAGTGAAAAAAATGTGCTCCTATTAAACCGTGATAGGAGCGATGTAATTACAAAGTCGTTTCAGGGTAGACAAAATAAATAAATCTCCAATCAATACTTACCGATCATTTGGTGTGGCACACTACCAGACTTCCACAATACTCGTATAATTTGTAAATAAGCGACAGACATAAACAACAACGGTATAAAATAGAAGAATATCATTTTCAACAACACAAAAATCGTTTCAGTTCGTTTCGACCATGTCGGTGCACATTGTGTCAATAAAATTGTATCAATTTTAAAGACATTCGGTATTGTTGTTACATAAACCATCTCGGGTATATCTGGAAAAGAAACCAAATAATAAAATATCACATTTCCACCGACTTTTTTGAAGTATCAAAGCAAAACTTGTTTAACGAGAACACTTCAATGACAATTTTTAAGGGCCCTCTGCACATAAATAGACAATTGGAAAACAGGATTCCTGTTTTGTTTTCCAACGGATTTCAATGTTCTAAACGATATTTAAAAGGGCATTTCAAGAGGGAGGGAAGTACATATTTGATTTTTTGAAATTCGTATGTAATTTGGAGTTACAGAAGGAAATATAGAAGCATGTTTTTTAGCATTTTTTACAGTTTTTTTTTGTATTTTCCCTCATAACCTGGCAAATATTGCTTATTTTCTAATGAATTTCACACAACATGTGGCCAATTAAAAGCGCTTTCCAAATCTGTCAGAAATTTTCCGATCGCATTGTTAGTTTTCCGGAAAATTGATGAAAGGTTTCGACATACTAATTTTGTTTTTTTACGGACAGTTTTAAACTTAAACCACTGAACCAGGGCTTGTTTGAAAGGTAATGAATAGCAGATTATTTTGAAAATAGTTTGAGATTGAAATTCGGAAAATTTACTGGAAATTTATGATTCAGAAATTGATGAATATCCGCCTAATGTTTTTATCTGTTAAAATTAATTATTTTTGTATAAAGTGTATTGCAATTTATAGATTATTTCATTATCTTTCCAACGGTACTATTGTTGCTGCAAAAAAGTGAAAATCTTCTGGAAAATTAGTGATAAACAAAACTATGTTTATCGTGTGAAAAACTAGTTGAATAGCAAGTCTCCAAACCACAAAAATGAGTTACATCTATTGGCGGAAAGGGGGCTCTAAAGTCTGTCATCTCGTCTTTCTGTAATGTTGCCAAATTTGTTTTTGTTCCTGAGGCCACACCTTTGGCGTCTTATTATTGCATAGATAATTAATAAACTGGTTGTATATAATTAACTTTAACAATTAACAAAAAAATTAGTCGCCAATTTGCTAAAAACGTTTATTTTTGTGTAAAAAAAATTACAATTTTCTTTTTTTAATATTCCAATTAAAATAACGACTATTTTTTTTTGTTAATTGTTAAAGTTAGTTATATACAACCAGTTTATTGTTTTTTTTTTCTCCAATTATCTATGCAATAATAAGACAACAAAGGTAAGGCCTCAGGCAGAAAAAATAATTTGACAACATTGCAGAAAGAGATCTGCTGACATCTGTGAGCCGCTGGAAGAAACCCATTTTTGTGGCTAATATTATACTCTGGCGAGTTGTTATCGAACTATCACTGTCGGCTTTCCACATGATAAACATAGTTTTGTTTATCACTAATTTTCCAGAAGCTTTTCATTTTTTTGCAGCAACAATGGTACTGTTGGAAAAGATAATGAAATAATCTATAAATTGCAATACACTTTATACAAAAATAATTAATTTTAACAGATAAAAATAATAGATAAAATTTCGCCACCATAAATTTCCAATAAATTTTCCAAATTTCAATCTCAAACTATTTTCAAAATAATCTGCTATTCATTACCTTTTCAAACAAGCCCTGGTTCAGTGGTCTAAGTTTAAAACTGTCCGTAAAAAAACAAAATTAGTATGTCGAAACCTTTCATCAATTTTCCGGAAAACTAACAATGCGATCGGAAAATTTCTGACAGATTTGGAAAGCGCTTTTAATTGGCCACATGTTGTGTGAAATTCATTAGAAAATAAGCAATATTTGCCACGTTATGAGGGAAATACAAAAAAAAAACTGTAAAAAATGCTAAA
Organism: Mylabris phalerata; assembly: GCA_020740385.1. Classification (NCBI taxonomy): domain Eukaryota; kingdom Metazoa; phylum Arthropoda; class Insecta; order Coleoptera; family Meloidae; genus Mylabris; species Mylabris phalerata. Next base: position 2,461,969 of record JAJEOX010000222.1, read on the forward strand.
AAACATGCTTCTATATTTCCTTCTGTAACTCCAAATTACATCCGAATTTCAAAAAATCAAATATGTACTTCCCTCCCTCTTGAAATGCCCTTTTAAATATCGTTTAGAACATTGAAATCCGTTGGAAAACAAAACAGGAATCCTGTTTTCCAATTGTCTATTCATGTGCAGAGGGCCCTTAAGGGGCTGGTAAAACTTTGTCGAACGATTTCTTGTTCGTTTTTCCGCGAAAATGAAGTTTTTGTCAGTTTTTCGGTTTGTTCAAGGTATTTTATAGTTTTGGAAAATATTGTGGAAATTCGAGTTATAGGTGAAAATCTGAAAATGTGAGTTTCTAATACATTTTCCTCATAACTCAGCTTATATTAATTTGTTTGTCATGAATATGGTATTTAATCGATAGCAAATTATGGAGCTTGAAATGCTATTTCGAACAAGCCCAAAAATTTGAATTTTTATTGAAAAATGAACCAGCAATCGATCGCCAAAGTTTCTATTTTTATAGAGTTCTAATCCAGAATTTACTATTTTACATCGTTTAAAATAAATAGAATATCACTAAGTGATATCACTAAAATAAGTGATATCACTATATTAATAAGTGATATCACTAAAATAATGATTAAATAATTTAATTGTCCTTTTGTTCTGTTTATACATTTTAATTTGTTATTTAATTCAAAAAATAAAGACATTGTTTATTTTTTCTTTAATAAAATTGAAATCATCGCAGGTAAACTACAATAAAATAAATAGTTCCTTTGACAGCTGTCATGTGAGTGTACATGACAGATGTTTAATTACCAACTTTGAAAAGATAAATTATCTTAGATATTTCTGTATTTATAAGCTCTAGTATTACTATTTATTGGAAAATTTGAAATGTACGCCTTTCAGAAGAATAAATAAATTTCTAAACTAGTTCAATTCAGGGCCGTAGCTAGGAAACTATTTCAGGTTGGGCTCAATTTTTGTGAGGGGGGGACGTATTTTTTAAAAGATAGATTTCACAATACATACACATATAACAATTGTATGAGGAAGAAAAGATCTATTTTAATGCTATAGGTGAAAATATAGAAAAAGTCAAAAAATTGTACAAAAAACATGTTGTTAGATTTTCGTCTGTAATTCAAATTTATATCAACATTTTGAAAAACGGGAAAACCGTTCCGGGCTATAAGAAATGATCTTTTCAAAAATCTATCTCCAGTTGTCGTAGTCCCAAAGGACGAGCGAGTAATCGGGAGTTAAAAATTCACATTTTCGCCGGTAAAAATCTTGAGATGTACCCCGTGCCCTTGAGATGTTGGGGTGGCAACAAACTGTTACAGGAGGGGCTCAGCCCCATCTAGCCCCCCCGTAGCTACGGCCCTGGTTCAATTACATTCCCGTGCTTTATTTATTTCTAACCTTAAAATTTCATATTTGCTTTTCATTCTTACTAGCTCATTGTGGAAGTTGTCTAATATTTATGAATTGTTTTAGTAAATATCGCAAGAGAAATATTAAATAACAAACAATCGAAAGCAATAAAACTGCCAATTATTTCTTCAAATAAAACAATATTATTCGAGCGTAGGCTCACGAAAGTATAAAATAAATACTCGTACAAATAATTGAAAAGTTCTTCAAAATACCAACAACACAAAAGCATACGAATAAGGTTGATGCTAATCAAATTTAAAATTGTAAGGTTAGAAAATTTCGGTACCAACACCAGTTGGGGAATTCGGTTATACCAACCAAATTCCTAAATTTTAAAGGGCGCACAATTCAAAATTTTGAACATTTATTAACTAAATTCAAAATTTATTAAGTTAGTGAGTAACCCAATTCCCTAAATGCTATTAGATGACGTCTATGTTGGTGCCATTTTTAATCTTAAAATTTCAAATTTGATTAATTCAGTGTTGTTCTTGCGCTTTTCTAATATTTTGAAGATTTTGTGATTTTATTGAGGTAAATATTAATTTTTTTCTATTTTGGGTGATTTTAGACTAGAATATATTGTTTTATTTAAGGGAATAACTGACACTTGTCACACTTATTAGTGTGTCTTGGGTAATTTTTCCAAATTTTCAGTCGAATCAATAGAAACCTGTTAGAAAATATTGCACTTCACACCATATTTTACATCAAAATTAAGCCTTCTTTCAATGCAAAATAGCAAGAAAAAACACAATACAAAGCTAGCGTTTTTTATCCTTCTTGTAATTTAAATTTTGTTACGCAAATAGTACACTTTATAATAATTGGGTAATGAAAAGTGTCGTGGCACAACTAACGAACTGTACCAAATTAAATTCTGTAGATACAAAATTGAACAAATAATCCCAAATATAAATTAATGTTACAGACCAGTATTTTCTAAACGACCTCCTACAAATGTTTCGGTAATCATAAAAGGGCTAATTATTTCATACAAGTAAAGTAATGTTGGGGCAAGATCAAAGCTATGATTATTGCTAATGGAATTACAACGCTAAGAAAAAACTCAATATTCAACGATAGTGAATTTGGAGTATATTTCAACAACATAGTGTCATTTTCAGATTTCACAGAACATGTCTAGACTTTATTAAATTTCTTTGCCTTTATTTGATTTACCTTAATTTTAACACAATCTTTAAATAATTGGATAAAATTTGTATTTTTTCTGCAACTATCAGCTTTAATTAAAAAAAAAACCGATCAATTAAATTAATTATTCGTGTCGTTGTCAGAGCAAAAAGTAATGAATGAAATTCCAAACATTTCCTCTACGTCAAAGATACATTAAAATTCTGTTTTGAATGAAATTTAATAACACTGAACTAACAGAAAGAGGAGTAAAATAACCGAAAATCGTGGGTGTATTCAGAATTTGGAATAATTTTGTAGTTTGTACAATTAAACGAGAAAAAAATAGAAACAGAAATGGATTAAAATGTTTTTTATTACTAAACTATTAATAATAAATAATGCAGTTGTGATTGTAGAACTAGGAAAATCGAATTGTTAACATAGAAATCAAATTATTTGTAATCTATACGAATGATAGACTACAATCAATAAGTTATTCTTTACAGGGGCCTTGATGAGAAAAGAACGTGCTGAATGGGTTTATATGGAAAGTGCTATTATTTGAGGTGTGATTTTAAAAATATTTCAAAAGTATATAAAAATGACCTTGGAAATCATTTTACCAAAATTTGAACCTTGTAGCTCATCGGTAAGTTGGTAGAAAATGCTCATTTTGGAATATATTACGATTTTTCCCAATGAACTAAATCAAAAGACTCAAGAATGCTTCCCATTTTTCTCCATTAAATTCTAGAATGCAAAAAAAACGAGCAATTCTGAGCCATTTGATGTTTGTAGCTCGTTTTCAAAAATTCGGCTATCATCAGAAATTAGCGTGTCTCGGCTAATTTTCAAAGGCCCAAATCGAAGAGCCCTCTATAAATCTTTAAAAAAAAATTAAGTTACTCGCCAAATAATAGGAGTATCTTCATAAATTTTTTACTTCTAGTTAAGTACTACTGTAGTTAACAAAACAAAAGCGTATCGAGTTTATTTCTTCTATTTTTTGTCATAGAAATCTGTAATAATTATTTACAGGAAAATGACTTTGTCTATTGTTGAATTCCAGTTGAGTTGCTCTATTATTGTACAGGTAAAAGCTTATATAGAAATTTTAGTAAACACCCTAAGGCTGTTTCACAGATTGTCTACAACAGAAGAGTTCTTGTCGTCTAAATAATATTTAACACAAACTTTATATTACAAATAGTTTTCTTATTGTACAACAAAGTGAACGTATAAATTGATCGTCTCACAATGAAAGGGACACAACTGTTCCTCTCCGATTTTGATAAAATTTGGTATACAGGTAGAGCTTCAAAAAATAGTCGATGCATATTTTTTTTGTCTACCTATATTCACTTTAAGGGCGTGAAATTGCCCCTAAAGTTAACCTCCAAAAACACATTTTTAGCTATATCTCAAGAACGCAACAAGATATCGAATTCTTTCAAAAACTGGCACACTATTTTTATTTTTATCCTACAATTCCTAAAAATTCTTCATGATATAAACAACATTTTAGCTCAATTTGGACGTTATAATAGAGATGAATCGAAAAAACCAAAAGGTAACTTTAGTTTTTCGATAAAGTTTATGATTATGAGGAGAAAAACTTGAATTTCCTGAAATTGTAACCATGGGGAGCAAAAAAGTACTACCCCACACATATTTCCCACCCTCTGAAAACCGGAGGGTTATTGTCTGCTGGGTCATAAGATCGTATTGATTGTGTATATTTCAGTTTTTGAATGAATTCGATATCTTGTTGCGTTCTCGAGATATAGCTAAAAATGTGTTTTCGGAGGCTAGTTTTAAGGGGCAATTTCACCCCCTTAAAGTGAATATGAGCAGCCAAAAAAATCTATCGACTATTTTTTTGAAGCTCTACCTGTATACCAAATTTTATCAAAATCGGAGAGGGACAGTTGTGTTCCTTTCCTTGTCAGTTTTAATAAGTTTCAAAATTATTTCGGAAGTTGAAATTTCAAGGAGTTCTATTAAAAAACAAAACTAGAGTTCGAGTAAATTGTATGTTATAGAAAATGTTTTTTGTTTTGACTAGGGAAATTTCATAAAAAACTAAGTAAATTAAAATAATTGTAAATTCTGGAATTTAGGAAAAGTGTACACACTTGGTTGCTTTCATAACTTACACCCTTTGTTACAAAACAAAATAAAGTTCTTATATTAACACCGACTAACTTTAGTTCGTTAAAAGTTCTATTAACCCACCATATGGTAGGTTAATAGAACTGCAACCATCTAAAGCCATGTGGAATTGTTAGTTTTGTGTCTAAACTAGAAGACTAAATCCGTGTAATGAGACGAGCTCTAGCTGCTTCTATACTAAGGAAATAACGTCAGCTCCATAAATTCTTGCTATATCCCTTTCTTAATAATATAACAAGGAAACTAGAAGTATGATTTCTATAATAGATAGGTCACAAAACTGTTTCAATATTAGTGACAATTGCTGGGATACGCTTGAATAAAACATGATAATTTAATTTTTGATTTTCGTACGGACTTCTATTATTTGACGAACGATTTGGAAAGCACTCCAAGGATTTATAGAGAGAGCAAAATCAGAATCTCGTTGCTAAAAAGTGCCAATTTTCGACAACTTTACGATTTCCGAAAATGTACAAGATTGACTTAAGGATATTCTCAACATTAATTTTTTCCTTTTTAAAAGGTTTTCTATCATTTGATGAGTAATTTTAAAATTGCGGTGTTGTTCAAGAGGTTTTTAGATGAGCCACGACGTTCAAATGATCTCCATGGTACTTCAAAATTCTGTCTTCTAGCTGTAGATTTGATAAAAATCAATAAACTGTGTACATCGAATGACTCTCAGATTTGTTGCTCATACTCAGAATAAAGAAGCACAATAATTATAGTTACAATTTCGTGTTTTCACAATAAAAGTTTAATTTCAAGCATGTAAAAGTGTTTTATATTCATAATGAGTTAGGCAAAAATTAACTCGTTCCGGTTATTTTAGCTCCATTAAAGTTTATAAAATAAAACAGAATTCTTTTTAATGATGCAAAACCTCTGTGGTTACGTTTATATAACTTTTGTTCATTTGATTATAATTAAATTTGTGTTATTAAACTTACATTTCAGATATTTTCGGCTTTTTGAGTTCACCAAAATTTGATTCAAGTTTGTTATAAATTATCAATCAAATAACTTTGCAATATTACCACCAAATACTTAATAAATTCTAACTTATTCTAGTTAAAATCAATATGACTATTTTCAATCGATCCCTACTAATAAACGTTAAATTTATCTCAACTGTAAGTAATAAAGTCTAATTGTTAATTGAATCTGTACTTACCACAAGCTAATGCCACAATCCAGATGATTCCAATAGCTGTTTTAGCTCTGCTAGTGGTCGACTTAAACTTCAAAGGGAAACAAATAGCATACCAACGATCAATCGAGATGAAGGTTAACGTTAATACAGAAACAGTTACGGATACACTCTGTAAACGAAAGAATTACAACATCAAATTGAAATAAATACACAATTAAGGGTGCTTGTTGATTTTTCACAAAGATAGTTTGAAAATAATCTGCGTGCAGTACGCCAAATACCAAGCTTGTTAGAGATCATTGCGATTTCATTTGAATAAATCAGTTGTTTGAATAAATAATTAGTTTTGTTTCAAACAAAATTCCTAACTCTACCTTTAAAAAAACTGGAATTATTTTGAAAAATAATCAACTTACTACCGTATTTTCAGTAGAATTTGAAAATTCTATTAGAATTATTCGCTTGTATGAAGTTTTCCGTTAAATGTCTAAATAGGGAATACAATTTCTTTTTATTTTTAAATTCTAAAGAAATTACGATTTTTTCGTGTCGTGCCAACATTAGATAGAAAGTACTGACGACTTCATTAAATTAGAACACGTTCCCCCATTTATTTCTTTCTCTGCAACCGGAAAAATACCTCGTTGGGGAATATTATTGTGGATTTATTTGCTTGAAAGATTGTCTTCCGGCCCCCTAATCTATTTATCCCAAAACTGTCAAAAACATGAACGTAAAACGTCAAACAGTAAATTGTTCAGAATCGATGTCAAATCATCTATACGTCCGATATTAAATATGTGAAAACCCTAAAAGATTCGCCTTATAGAAGATAAAATTGAGGTAAAATCTTTGACGAGTATAATTTCGATGATTGGAATGGTGGTAGTTGTAAAGAGAAAAAAATATAAATCTGTTGAATTGTTATAGTGTGAAATTGTCTCAATTGTGCTCAGTGGTGTTTTAAGCGAGATAGAAGACAGAAAACGGCATTTTCCACACCACAACAAGATTTGATTCAATGATGTAAGTATAGAGTCAATGTTCAAATACTGGAAATTTAATAGAACACAATGGCTTATAAAGACGCCGTTTATGGAGTAATTTCTTTGAAATTTAGTTAAAACAAATTGAATTGCAAATACTCTATTAATATACAATCAACAACAAAGTAACATTGAAAATCTACTCAAGTTCAGATTAATAATTTCAACACACTTGTCTCTATCGTTCTTACAGGACAATTCTTGAGTTTATTCACCCTAAAAATCGTACTCATAGTAGTTAGTGCTATTAAATGAAGCATCTTCTTGGAAACTGGTAATCAATCAGATGCTTTAGGGTGGTTTCTCATGAACAAATATTTTATTTAAATTGCAAGTTTTACATTCCATCACCTTTCTGAAAGTTTTACTTTGACAATAGACCATAATTCAACTGGACTTATACGTAATTTTATAGTTTTCTTTGGGATTTTTTACTTACGGGAATGATAAAGAGGCAACTGGGATAAATTTTTCATCAAATAGAACTTAAAGTTGAAAACTTAAGGTTGAAATGAAAGTTCACCTGGGAACTGGTCAAAAAACATCATTTTGAACAAATTCTCGTTTTTGGAGAACGAGCTAAAATGATTAAGAATGACTCGAAGACTATTCTAATATTGATTTTTTCCATTTTCCCACTTGCATATTAGAAAAAATACTATTCTAGAATATAATAGGCGAATGCTCGACTCATTTTTGCGACTTTACCAAAACCTCCAAACGGGCTATGGGGTTCTAATTTTGTTAAAATGTAGTCAAGAGTCTACCTTATAACTCTTCGGAATATAGAGGTGCTGTAAGAAGTCGTATTATTTGAAGAGCAATTTAGAGAATACCATAAGGATTTATAGAAGTTTGAATATCTTAGCTCAGCGGAAAGTTGTTAGATAATGAGCTAAAAGTCCAAATGACCCAAAGGTACTCCTCACATATTTGTCTTTCATTCTTCTCCATTTTTTGCCTATTCGAAAATAAAATCAAGAAAATTATGATTAGGAGTAGCTTTAAGTCATTCTCAGTCATTTGATATGTGTAACTCTTTAAAAAAAATCATATTTGATCAACTCCCAAATAGACAAGCAGGTCCATTAGCTTATCGGAAAGTTGTTAGGTAATGAGCTAAAAGTCCAAATGACCCAAAGGTACTCCTCACATATTTGTCTTTCATTCTTCTCCATTTTTTGCCTGCTCCAAAATAAAATCAAGAAAATTATGATTCGGAGTAGCTTTAGCCATTCTCAATTATTTGATATTTGTAGCTCTTTAAAAAAAATCGTTTTTTGATCAACTCCCAAATGGACAAGGAGGTCCAAATGACTAAAATGATCTTCGGAAATCTGCTGTAAGCCTTTGAAACATTTTTCAATAAGACTTGTCTAAGCGGATCTTCTGTTATTGTTAGTTATAATAAAGATTACACGGTTTTAATCTTTACAAAATGGAAGAACCCCTAATTATTAAAAACAATGGTTTATTGTTCTGTTGACTTTTATATAATCTATTGCTTATTGTAAAGCTGTTTTAGTCTAATTCAAAATCACTCCATTCAATTGATAAATTGCAAAACTGTTGACTTGTTCATTAGGAATCAATTATTTTGTGATGAATGAGATTTTCAACTTATTACATTACTTATTAATTTATTATCTATTAAATCAATCTACTATATGCTTCTTGTTAGTACTCAATCAAGATATGTGTGTATATTAATAACACCAACAAATTAACCACCACCTAGAATTAAACAACTCATTCATTATCTTGTCTAAGTCAATGAATTATTGTTTCGTACATTGTGTTAATGAAATTTTGTAGACTAGACAAACTGTCTAGTGATTCTTTTATCTAAAACATGAAAAATTCATATCTTCAATTTTCATTTCATTCACCATTAATTGTGACACAATTGTTACATACAATTCGTCTGGATTCTATCGATTATGGAATAAATTTATATTTTAATTGATGGTCTTGTTTTTGGACGATTACACAGTTGATGTCTAAAAAATTGCTCCTATACTGTGAAATTTACGAATTTATGGACTGTGACATTGAGGAATACCTTAATCAAGTAAATGTTTAGGGTTTCTTTGAAAAATAGTCTACTGTAGCCGACTGGTGTAACTGAAAGTCAAGATTATTCGATTCTTTATCAATTCATTAGATTCCTAGTGCTACCGAAATTATCGACAAAAACTCGCTAGTATTTTAGTCTGGATATCAAAGTTTTCAGTATTGAAAATTAATTTTAAACCACTAAACCGTTCAAATATTTATCCATACTTTTATTTGAATACGATTTTTGTACATAGTCATTCTTAGCAATTCTGGATGAAAATATTCTAGAAAGCAAATCCATTTTGTGGTGAATCCATAACATAAATAGTACCCTTGGTATTTCCGGTATAAAAGCTCCAGCACTCTTCTATTTACAGTAAAAGTCATATACAGGATGGGAGCTTTCAATTGCACATTCAGACATAAATAGAGCTTTATAAACAAAAAATGTATCTATTTCTACCGCTTGAAATAATTAATTAGCATGATGAAAAGATCAAAGACATTGTCGATTATAAATACAACACGCATTTTCCAACAAGACAAATAAAAAATTATTTTAGATTCGTTTAAAGTAAGAAAACTTTGAGTTTATTCAACATTTCTATATTGAGTGATAATACAATACAATTCGTTGCGTGTTCTTTTCACTTGAGTTCTTCATACATTTTTAAGACTAAGCACAGAAGAAATAAAAAAAATCTACTGGAAACAAGATACACGAAAAATATTTGCCAATTATTCCCAACATATTCTACTTTAAATTACTACAATTAAATTGTAACGATTGATTTAAATTCACATTAAATTGTAGTTTCGTATACTAGAATTTAATTGTCGCTAATTATTTTAGCTGATCAAATTTCTGGTTTTCTCGTCGTTTCAATTAAAATACGGGATTTTTGTCAATATTTAAACATCCGGTAGAAAAATTGAATTAATTTCCTTTCTTTTCGCTCGATGATTAGAAAAGTGAAAATGGCGTTGCGCATAATCATTGAGAAGTTTACAAATCGAATTTCTACAAGAATAATTCGGTAGCAGAAGTTTAAATTGACGAGAATTTTTTTGGCGTATGACTCTTTTGAGAAGTAAATTTCAAGAGAATTGACTAAATTAACTGATAATGTGAATTAGCATTCTTCCTGTCTAACAATGGGTGTAATTTGTAAAAAAAATCTAACAAAGAGATCAATTCAAAGTCATACTTTTAGTTGACTTTTAAGTGAGATAAAAGTTTGTACAAGAAAGACGGATCAGTAGAAAATTATGTTATCTTACAACTGTAAAGAAACGTTTGATCTGCATTAGAAACTGGCAAGTTTAAATTGAATATTGTACAACATCGAAATAAAAATAATTAACGTGCAATTTCGAGGCTAGCATATACCATCTGTACCACTTAAATGTTGCTAATTCTTAAAGCAACTCCTATAAAATATCGAACTATTAGAAAATACTCTAAAGATTTGTAGAACATTTTATGAAAATTAAAGCATCATAGTTCATGCGGAAATTGATGGAAAACCGATTTGAACTAATAATATCATGATCTTCATCAGTCAAATATGCATTTAAAGCGATCAAAAATGACTAGAAAATCGTTGTTTAGAAACAACAAGATGCGGCTCGTTTCTGATTGGTCCTTCAGCGTGTGGAAAGTTGCACTTTTTGCACTAAAGCGGAAAAGGAGGAATTCTTCAGTTTTTGATCAATCGTAGAAAAAATAGTAAAACTCGTGTAATTGAAGCGAGTGCACACTCGTTTCACAAATGTTTCGTTTCCATTCTTATTAAATAAATGACAATTTTCTCGGTTTTCATAATTAGATCACTGTCGCAGATTGATCATAAATGACAGGTTCATTGCCAATTATTTTCCTTGTGATCTACCTTATATGGTACGTGAATCTTTGTTATTTTTCTAATCTTATTTCACTACCTCCTTGAAAAAAACCCTCCTGCAGGGATCTCTTATTCACTCTTCATCATTTTATGTGGTGAAAATCGCCACATTGTCCGATTGAAATAGTTTTCCTAAGCTACAAAGTTGTCTAAACTATTCTCAAATCGAGCGAAAATTACTAGCACCTATTATAGGCACTAACATTTGTGTGGAACAGGCAATATTCTTGGTTAAAATTTGATATTCAATTGCAAAATCGAAGCTTTCATTATTCAAAAATATCCTCCGGTTCTAGTTTTTTCTGCGCAAATCAATTCGATTGGCTGATAAATTTTGGAGTAGCCAATGAGAATTGTAAAATTAAGAATGTGGCAATTGTGTTTAACTAAAAACTTTATTTTCATTTTGCTTTTTCCGTTGTAAATGTCGAATTTTATAGCAAAAATAAACGATTGTTATTGACTCAATTTACACTTTTATAGTGGCATATTAAAAGATTATAAAAGTTATATGTTAATATTTATATTCGTTATTTATCAAGGCGTGTATAAAATTTTGTTCTTAACACGTTTTAATAGTTATAAGTTCATAAAATTCAGAAAAAATGCACCAAAGTCTTTATACTCTTGACCCAGTTATTACAGAGCTGGCAATTTCAATTTGCCATATCTGATTGTTGAATTTTCTAGTCTAAATTACCAGTTCGGTGGAGATAAAACAAGAAACTATACTTAAAATACTTAAAATTTGTTCGAGAAGTATCAGGTACATAATGGAGCACCTGTAAAAACTTTAAGGGCAACGGTCAGAAAAGCTAGTTTTAAAGGTAATTTTCAAAGTAAAAATTTCGTGCATTTTTCAATGGATTTTGATGCTGTAAACGGCATTTGAAAGGGCATTTCGTCGTTGTTGTCGTGAATTATTAGGTTTTTGGAAATTCGAGCGTAGTCCGGAGTTACAAAAGAAAAACCGGAAGCATGTTTTTTTTATATTTTCGTTCATAACTCTGCCAATATTGCTTATTTTTGAATGAATTTCACACAGCATGTATAAAATTAAAAGCGCTTTCCAACTATGATATTTTCCGATCGCATTGTTAGTTTTTCGGGAAATTTATGAAAAACGAATTATTGTTGTTGTTATGAGTGGCTTACTTCATCTAGTACCGGATAGAGGGCCTCATCATAATTACAGATTGCTTTATCATATATCTGAGGCGCTCACCTGTCTCGTCTGCAATGTTGTCAAACCTCTTTTTTATGATTGAAACCACGCTTTCAGTAATTTTGTAAATATTATTCGTATTTATAACATTTCGAGTATTTGTAAGCTTTTTTCGTTTGTTGTTCTGTTGGTTGAAAAAAAATTACAAAAATATATATATAAACGTCCCCACTTGTTTGGAATGTCTTTAAAAAAACATAAAAATTAAAAACCCTCAAACAAGTAAGACGAATATGTGACCGTAACTGCGTTGAAAACCAGAAAAAATACTGATAATTGTTAAAGGAAATAAAAACCCAAGGTGTGGTTTCAATCATAAAAAAGAGATTTGACAACATTGCAAACGAGAAAGGCGGGCGGCTCAGATATATGATAAAGCAGTCTGTAATTATGATGAGGCCCTCTATCCGGTACTAGATGAAGTAAGCCACTCATAACAACAACAATTCGTTTTTCATAAATTTCCCGAAAAACTAATCGGAAAATGTCACAATTGAAAAGCGCTTTTAATTTTATACATGCTGTGTGAAATTCATTCGAAAATAAGCAATATTGGCAGAGTTAAGAACGAAAATATAAAAAAACATGCTTCCGGTTTTTCTTTTTTAACTCTGGAGTACGTTCGAATTTCCAAAAACTTGATAATTCACGACAACAACGACGAAATGCCCTTTCAAATGCCGTTTACAGCATCCAAATCCATTGAAAAATGCACGAAATTTTTACTTTGAAAATTACCTTTAAAACTAGCTTTTCTGACCGTTGCCCTTAATGGAAAGTACACTAAGTAGAAATGGAAAGTACACTAAGTGGAAATGTAAATATACTAAGAATTTCCATCTTCTTAATTGCAATATGCAATAGATGTTCCGAAAAGAATTTCCCAAGTTTTCCAACTCTCTAAACACTGTGAAGATAACCACTTATAGCGCTTCAATGTCGAGTATCTTCTTGCAACTTGAGTTTAATAAAATGTATTTTCATGATAAAGAATTAGTTTTTCATCTGACAATTTAATAATAAACTAGATCTGGGATATTCTATACAGTCATATTTCTATTGTCTGCATGCAACAATACATAATGAAAATATGAATATAATATTAGAATTTGGAATGAATATATGAAATTGATACCTTATTTAATTTTATTAGCGAAAATGTATAGATTTTTTGTTTAAATGCAGTATTTTTTATAAAAATCGGATACCAACAGATTCGATATGTAGAGGCAAATACGCTTTATTGCATTTAAATTTTATGTTTTATTCAATTGCAAGAGTGGCAATTCGTGGAAAATTACAAATAAATTGAATACGAATAGCACTGGAGAATTTCACATATATTCTTTACGTTCTACCAACTGACAGAAGAATTTGAAGAAATATTTCATCTCTAACTCGATCCACATACATTTCACGATAATGATAAAAGTGAAGATTTGTAAACCGCCTATTCCATCTAAATATTCAATTTCTACTATTTCTAAAAATTTTATAAAGATTTATAGGACTTACAACCTCGTATCTCCTTGAGAAATTAATGAAAAACCACTACTCTAGCCATTCTTGGTCATTATATGTCTGTAGTTGGTTGGTGAAAATTCGCATAGTAGTTCTACCCCAATTTCTCGAGCTAACAAGTTCTAATTTTACTAAAATGTTCACTAAAGACTATTCTCTAAAGTTAATAGTAATTGCCCTAATAACGACAACTAATTTTAGAAGATATAGAGTTAGAATAACAGACACTAGAAAAATTCTGTAAATACTATCTCTAATTTTCCAATATAGTTCGATTTGCGAATCGTTTAATTAATGACATTTAGATTAAATATCCCCTTTAGACAACACCTGGAGATTTTCACGCACTTTCACTTTTAATCTGTTGTAATTGAGACTTAAAACTGAGAATTTACGAACATTAAACGGCATTTATTGTATTGATTTTGTTCTCTTTTATGTTGACCGTTCTGTTTTATATTGACCAACCTATGTTCAGTTCAGAACTTGGCTTTTATTTTCACGACTTCTTCGTTCTATCATTGTGATTGGAAATAGAAATAAATCGACTATAATACACTTTGTTCTTTCTCAAATCATAAATGTAACTACAATTTCTTTATTTGATCTTCGAACTTTAGTTTTCGCTCCTTTGTGCTATTCACTCTACTAAAACAATAAACTTCAATAAGCATAAAACTAGCAAAGTTAGTAACCAAAATTAAATACAAATATGAAAAGTTTTGGGCAGTAAACATAAGGACTAGTGTTAAACAATTTCCTGTTTCTTTTTATTTATTTTGACATAAAAGGCAACTTTTTTATTTGCAAATATAAAGACGCATCGTTTTGTTGATTTGCATGAAATTGAAAACGAACGATTCGTACAAACATTCTATGATTTTGTCTATAAATCCAGTAAGATCACTAAAAGTCGCGATCAATATCATTTTTAGAAGCTCAGTAAACTTTTATAGAGACTTGTTTTACATAAATAATTCAATAATACACGATAAGCATTTCAGTTAATAAATTTTTTGTATTTTACGACTGTAGTCGACAATTAATGTAATGGTAAAATCGGCGCCTGTCCTTCAACATAACTCTTATTTCTTTCTGATTACACAGACTGATTTCATTTTGCAAAAGTATATTCGCTCGGTTACGAATTCGTGACACTTTAAGAGAATTTTTTCAAAAATCAATTCGATACAAGCTTCTTTTTGTTTACCCTCAAGAGCTCTACAATGTTTATTTTTAAAAATATAAATTCGATGGTTTTAATCGAATAATCTCAATCTTTATAAATACGTCAATTTTGGGGGATGTTTTTGATTGAAAATACACCGCTTAGAGCGCAACATGAATCCCGCTATAAAGAGTTTTCAACAAATCTACCGAGCCGATCTTATCTGCTTTGTAAAGGCTTTTTTCAAGTGGATCGGCTTGTAAACATTGTGAAATTCTTCAAATCAACAACAACTACCTTTTTAACGACTTTTAATTACAAAAAAACTTGTTGCATAAACAAATCAAGCAGATAATCGATAAAAAATGAGAACCTCTAAAGGCTTTCGTAATCCTTTAATGTATTTCAACAAAAACACCAAATTTGATGTAGTAGCATTAAAAAAGAAACTTCGAAATAAGCTTCAGACAACGCTTTAGAATAATTCAACAAATAAAAAATCTCTGAAGATACATTTATGTCAATTTCAAAGAATTCACACAATAAGATATGTATAGGGGTATTGACTTCAAATTCGAGACTTTATATAAGAAATCCTATTATTTGACGAACGATTCAAAACATATTGTAGGGATATATAAGTCTTTGGAGATTATTTAAGCAAAATTAGAAACCCGTAGATCATCAGGAAGCTGATCAAAAACACTCTTAAGATTTTGGAAAACAACCTAAACATATCAAAAGATTCAGAATGACTCGAGAAAACGAAAAATCAATGTTGGCAGTTTGTTAACATGTGCAATTAGTTTTTGAACATCGTAAAACTATCAAAAATAAGTGCTTTTTAACCAATTTCCAAATAAGTTCTGAGGCCAAAATGGAATTTCTCTGAACACGCTAGTTTCAGCTCAGCACTCCTGTGTAATATGAGTTGTATTAATTATAATTAAATAAAATCGGGGTTAAATTTGGCGTTGTTATTCATGCATATTTTATGGTAGCAATTCAAAGCTTCTACTGAATTGTAAGCCTATTATTTGAACATTTAATGCGTACTTAATTCATGTAAATATTCGTGTTGTTTCAACAATAGTAATTATAATTTTGGTCTTAATATTGGCAAAATGTTCTTTCCAATTTTGGGAATAGAAACAACTGGAAATGGGTAATTTTGCCAATAATTTCAGCCTCAAAACTGCACCTTTAAAGCACTAAAATTTTAGAATTGTTCATTTATACGATAATAACTTCACTAGAGTTGGAGTAGTTTGCTATTAATCACAAATATTACTCTATCATCACGAACAAAGTGACAATAAGAACGAATAGTCCAACTCATTCGTATTCAAGCTTATACACTTTCAACACTATTTACTCTTATTGGCATATCGTCTACAAATAAATCACTGTGAATACAATATTCGCCTTTCAACTCAATAATAAAATAGCCTCTAGTATCGATTAGTCGTTTTTATCAATTGAAAGAAGCTTATAATAGTTTCAAGTCTATTTCGAATCTCTGTTGTCATTTTCAAACGAATGATAAGTACATGTAAATAGAAGTTTAATTTCAATTTTAGGTAAATTTTCATCGAAATAGTGTGGTGATTGTGGTAGAAATCAATTATAAAGTTTTACAAGGTAAGATGCGGGTAATTTATCCAAGTATCTAATAAGAGAGACAATGTTATTGTAATTTAAAGTACAAGCTAATTGCAAGCTAAATAATAAATTAACTCCACGACATTTTGTTATAATTATATGTAAATTTGTAATGTAATTGTGTATTAAATGTGGAATTTTTTTTTACTGCCCAATAGTTGGCAAATTCCCCTGACATTTAACAAAAATATTGTATAGTCAACAGTTTGATAAAATAGTTCTAAATTAACTGACACACTGGGGCATTTAAGAGATTAAATATAAGCTCTAATAGTTGGAGAATTCGGAAGTTTGATAAAATAGTTCCAAATTAACTGACAAACCGAGTGGGGCATTTAAAAGACTATAAGCTCTAATAGTTGGAGAATACGGAAGATCGGTGTGGAGCTTTAGAGGAAATTTTAGCAAAATTTGTACCCTGTAGATCATCGGGAAGCAACCAACTATACATTTTCAGCTACTACTAAAATGTTCTCTAATTGTAAGACGCCACCTATAAATCCTCAAAATATTGTTCGAATTGCTCACAATCTAATAGGACTTATTTTTGAATTATATTCTTCTTAGATTTGTTAGATCTAAAAAAGGTACATCTATAATTAATCGAAAATAGGCGAATATCAACTTTATAAAATTGCCAAAATCACTGTCATTCGTATCAGATTTTTTTCCAATATACAATTCAATCAATATATGTCGGCAAAGTATTTCATTTTCTTTCTTTCCTGACATTCACAATTTCAATAGATTGAAAAAATCCAACTTAATATCTGTCAACAGTTTTGTAAATTTGATCACGGGAGATTAATTTTGTTTAACAAGTATTGATGTAAATTCAATTCGGAACATGTCATTGATATGAATGAACGAATTTGACTCGAGTTTGAAAAAAAGTTAGCCCCTTTGCGTATTTCGGATAACTTTTGGAATGTATTGAAAGTCTTTAGGGTGCTCTAGAACGATAGTGAAAATTACTAATTATATTAGAATACTATTAGAACAATAATTTTAATAATTCTGTGAATTCTCACACCAAATATAAATCCCAGATAATTTGTTATATGTAATTGTAATTTAATATTGTAGATGTAACTTTAAGTTAATTAGATATTTCTACGATATATTATGAGTTTGCGGGGATGTTCTTCAAAGGTCTTTTAAACAGATATAAACGTCTATCAGAGGATATGTCAAACAAAACTAAATAAACTTGTCTCTTCAACTAAATAGTCTTAAGTTGAATTTAGATAGGATGTTGTATTTAATGAGCTTTACAGTTTGTTACAGTTCAACAACTGTAGAGGGAACTAATCAGTAATTTAGTAAATTACGCGTTATCTTTACAGATATTTAGTTGAAAGTTGATTGACTATACACAAAAAATATAGCAAAAAAATCAAGTAAATTCAACTGGAAATAAATGCAAACTGATATCGATTTCAGTGGTAACAAAATTTCAATCTAAAATTTTCAGTTTTCGTTTTCAAAAAGAAGTTTATTAGATTTTCTAATTCTCGAAGAGTAGAATTCAATAAAATTTCCAGATTTCATTTCGATAACAAGGAAATAATTTTTCAAGTATTTTTATTTTCGATATGTATATCAATCATGTTAAAGTCAGTTTCGATTTCCGTATTATCAAAAACTTCATTAATAACTCAAGCTAAATTTAATTATGAAGTCAATGGAGTTTAAGAATTTCCAATATACGAAATTAAAAAGACAGGGGGTATCTTCAAACAAATTTCGGTGTTATTTTGCAGCTAATTATATTTTGAATTGTACGGTAAATGAACATGAGACTATTTAATATCAACAAAAACCAATTAGGGTTATAATCGAGCTAGAATTAGGTGGGTATTTTGAGTTTCTCTGGTAATTTTACCAATTGACTAGTTATTTTTATTTCAATAGACAAAGCGTTTTAATAACACAAAGATAAATTATTTCGTTATTATATTCGAGCTTGAGTAATGATCAAAGTTCCAAGTGTTACAAATCTTGTAAACAACCAGTGCAAGTCGTTTATAACGTTGACAATATTCTTATTGTATGCAAACATGCAGCTATTTTATAAGCTTTCAACAACAAATCAAGCAAGTAGTTCGACAATAAATCAATTGAATAAGCTATGAATTTCAACTATATTGAGAACTAGGAAGCGAAAACGCACAGAAAATAGATGTAGTCAAAAAACAGATTAAATAAAAACGAGAATAATTGAATCGTGTAAATTGCCGGTAATGCCGAAGATTTTAAGAAAATCTAAATCTGAAACGTGCCTGCGAACGGAAACTAATCCGGTGTTGTATTGAATCGAAATATTTCGGTAATTTAGTTTTTTTGCAAACAAATTGTAATGGTTGAGTGGTATTAAGTGGCAATTTTTAGAGTTTGTAAATTTCTTTGCAAATTTCAGCCGACAATCAGTCTTCTCCCGTCATCTATTCAACCAAAAGTCATGAACTTTGATCATTCCACCTGTTGTTATTTACACGTAAAGTGACGCTAATTCAAAAGCTGTTGGAAAACAGAAAAGCAAATGCAAACGAAAATAACTCAGAATTGTAGCTTTAACTTTCACCAATTCATCTACCTATCGATTTTATTGATTACAGAACGAGTAAACTGGATTCTACTAATACCCTTTTTTCAGTGCAAAAAAACGTTTTTCCGACCTTTAGGTATCTTCATATATGACGATATTTTACCACAAAACGGCTGAGTGTACCCTCGTGTGGAATTATTTTGAATGGCAAAACTCTAATAGCCGATAATTCGTTGTGACTAAATCATTCGATTACCAATCACGAACGAATTTTGACAACAATGTAATACTGATACGTGTTCATCATTATCTTATAAAGATTACAGACGAGTAGGTAAATGAAATTGTTCCATGAAAATATAAACATAAATTTATGAATATTCTCGTCAACTGTCTACTACACACACAACCACACATATTCGTTATTAAATGATATTTTTTATCATAGCTGACAGTCAAATTTGAATGTAGTAGTTGTGTATTTCAGGTAAAATTTTATATGGCGTTGATAAAAAATAATTAAGTTTCCATTCGTTCTATAACCAGACGTTAAATTTTGTAATCCACAGAGAAGATCTCTTTGTTTCTGAACAGTAAATGCAATAAGAAAACTTCTACTAAGAAGAAATTTTATTACTTTTTCGAATTTCCTATACAATCACATTGGGCAGGTGCATATACAGGATGCACCCTCACAATGGGTCTTTACTTGGTAGAAAATTATGCAATTTTGTGCACCCTAATTTGTTCTATTTTAAATATAGATATAGAATTGCTAAAAATTCAGAAAATACCCTCTTCTTGGCTCAATAGCGATACAACTATATGGATATGTATGGAATTATTTCAGTAAGGTGACATTTTATTTCAGGAGAGATAATTAGAATGTGCTGAAATTTTTGAAAAAAAAGTTAATACAATATGCTGATTCATTTAAATTTAATTGCAATTTGAAAACTGTCTAAAAGAAAAATTAACTTCGCAAATCATAAAACATAATTTGATCAAAATTGCATAATTTCTGCTATTTGAATTGCAAATTTGAGCCTTTCAACAGCAAAATCTCTTAGAGTATGAAATTTTTATCAAACACTAAAATTTAAAATCAAAAGATGTAAAAAAATGAAAATACCAAATCTTAAGTGATATTAAATTCTATCATAATCTAAAAATCCACTTAACAAAACTTCCAAATGGAAAAACCTAATAGCCCATAGATAGAAGACACCTTGTATATAGATTTCGTTTCTGTTTCGTTGTATTTCTTTTTTTATACATGAGTTATTTTGATAACGATATTTGTGAGTTTCTGTTCTATTCTATTATTGTAGGATTGTTGAATTGAAACATTGCTTTCGTGTTCTTTAAATAAAATTATGTCATCAAATAATAACAGAAGGAATCCTAAGACAACACAAAATTTCTATTTGTCCGTAAAGAGGTAGAGATTTATAGTAAATTGAACAAAACAAACAATGCGATAAAATTTGATCAAGTGGAAATTGTTGATGAAAATTTAAGCTTCATGTATTAATAGTAACAACTTGAAATTTCTTATTAAATATACTTATCATGCAAAATAGATTGTTAATTACACAATCTCTTTATAATGTAAAGAATTGCCAACTAATTAAGATTTCCTTGTTAATACACCACGTTCAATTATGCAACAATATCGAATAATGATACAATGTTAAAATATTTAGATATTTTCAGAAGAGAAATTTTGTCGTTTGTTCTTTCAACAAATTGTGCTATCGGAAGAAACGTGCTAGAATTAAAACGAAAATTTAAAGTGACATTTCATCTTACCTTAGGGATTTATATAAAGAAGATTTGAGAGAAATTACGCTTCTTTTGATAGAAACATAAGTTTTCCAATCTAACTAGAATTTTCAAATACAAACTAATAAATTGATCAAATATCAATGTTAAGTATAAATAAATGTATAAGTCGTAGAAACTTTTCTCTTGGTTGAAACTTGTGTTTGTGGAAAAGATAAGCAAACTTACACGTCGGTTGTAATTTAGCCACAAAGATGTAGATCTTTTTGTAAATGTCTAACAAATTATTCATGAATTATACCGTAATTCTGTTGTTTCAAGCCAATGTAACGATGTTGCTTTTATGACAATAACGTGACAATATCAACGAAAGAAACATAAAAAATTTATTGCAGATGATTAAAAACTGCTTTATTCTGATTATTTCATATAAAATCCGATCAAATTCATTTCAAGACTACAAATAGAGTACCTCACTGAAGGATTTATTTAAAAAATAATGAACTATAGAGAATTTTGAATAGATCATGAACAATGAATAGGAATAACAAAAAATTATCATTCATGTAAATGATGACAATGAAGAATGAAAGAAGATAATAACGCAAAATACATGGATGATTTTGGTAATGAAAGTATGGTTTTAGAGAAATTGAAATGAAATTTACAAAAACGCACATTAATGAAAGATCTCGTTACGATTGTTGTTTTTCATAATGAAAATTTAATATACAGAATTGCCTTTCCGGCACAAAAACCAGATATCCGGGTGAATAAAAAATAAACACATTTATTACATCTAACCGAGGGTTATGTTCTTTTTTTAAGCTTCAAGAATAAGAAAATAAATAGACAAACTTTAGTTTTCTGCAGACAGAAAAACGGGGAAACGCATTTATAGTTAGATATAAAAAACATTCTGTCCATAAATAAAGGGATAAGGAGAGAATCAGGTTTATGTAAAAATCTCGAATATTCTCTCTCAAATCTCAATATTCAAGTGCAAATTTAAATCCACTTGTTATTCAAAAATCTGTAAAAATAATGCATAATCGGTAAAATTGGCTTGGAAGAACAAGCTATCTTTAATGATGTAAAAATGAGACAATTAAGCCAGTTTTCAATAGAAATAAATAATGGGCGTTTTACTATAATTGTAGCCTAATAGAAACCGGTCACGTGGAAAAAAAATTAAAGTAACAGTTAAAACGCAATCTTTGTTGTCGAATGGTAAAAGGGAATTCCCCGCATGAGTCAGTTGGCAATTTTTGTAGCAACGATTTATTTTTTTTTATTTTTATCAAACTAGTCGTCAGTGTATTGAATTGTGTTGAACGGCAAGTGAACGACAATTCAAGTAGTTTCTTAGATGAAAAGCCAACAATAAGAATTGTTTGCAACAAAAGGTAACGTAGAATTCTATTAATGTTCTTTGTAACAATATTGCATATAGAATTTATATAAATTTAAGCAAATTATGTAAAATTGAAGTTGAGGGTGTTAATAATTAAATAGAATAATAGAAAGTTAATGAAGAGTTGGGGAAATATTAATTGAGTAATTAAATAACAATATTGTTTTTCTAGTTTGTAAATAATGACACTCGATGATTAATTGCAAACGATAATTACTAGTTGCATATGTGGATAGGCGGTCGATTTGCTCGTCTAATTGATAACGAATTAATTTGATAAGTGCTATTTATAACTTAAAAACCGCAACTTAAACGATAGGATATATCATTTGAATTGATATTAAGTTAGTAGCGTTCTTGAAAAGAACATTAGGCTCCATTTTATAAATAGAAAATACAGGAATGCTGAGTTGAAACTAGAAGGTTTTAAAGAAAGAAGACTTAATTTGGTGAGCAATTTAAAAATCTATAGGAAGAGAACATTTTATCAAATTTGAACCTTGTAGTTCATCAGGGCTTTAGTTTTAGATATTTCAATTATTGTAGAAAGCTAAGCTTTCAAATGATTTAGAATGATTCAAGGATTCGCATATTTTATATATTTCTCTTCATTGCATTTTAATTACAGAATAAAATTGAGAAAACATTGGGAACTTCTGAGTCATATCTGCATATAACTCGTTTTTGAAAGTTGTAACTTCATCATAAGCAAGCCAGATGAGCTACAAAGCTCAAATTTAACTAAAAGAATCCTATAAATTTCGCCAAATTGTGCAGCTTTATGTACAGAAAATTGCAATTTTCGACAAATTTGTGAAAGAATCGAGAATGGAGATTAACAAACACTTCACTCGATATTTTCCCATCTTTTCAATCAATGACAACAATTCCTTAATACAAATAGATATTATTTTACGGAAAAAAAAATAGAATTTCTTAGTATAGTAAACAAACGATAAAACCTTAAACAATCTGATAAGATAACAATATCAATTTGTGACCGGAAAAGGTATTTTACAGATATTCGTGTAGCAATCAAACTGCATATTTTCACAAATTACAATGGACGACGATATTGGTAATTATTTAACAATATTTAAAATTACTAAAAATTAAAGTTTTCGCAATTTTTAGATACTTTCGAGATTGATGATCGTGCAACAATAGTCGATTTAAACCAAATTACCAACAGACTACGGGAATTCTCATTTTATTTGGTCGAAAATTTCGAAAACAATCTAAATTTTTGGTTGAAAATCTTAGAAGAACGTTCACTACCGAAAAAATCAAACAGTACCCCAATCACTGTATTAAGTACATTATCAGCAATTATACCAACTATTGGTAAAGGTGTCGGTGCATTATTGAATCAAAGTGAAATCTTCATTATTGATAAAATCGATAAGAAGAATGCGCAGACTTTAGCGAAATTAATCTATTATTTCAGTGATAATAAACAAATAATCCGCCAACAATTAATTGAGGCTTGTATTGGAATATTTTATTGTTATGAGAAACAATTTGGGTGTTTAACGTGCGATATTGGTGAGAAACGTGCAATGCAAAAATTAGCAATTGATACCAAGAATCGTATATTTAATTACCTACTCGATAATTATGCAAATAATGATATAACAAAAGATGATTTAATCAAAGCTATTGTTTATGGGAAATCAATGAAGAATTCGATTGGATTTGAAAAAGGTCGAACATTGAAAGATCAACAAAACCGTAAAAAATTGACAACATCGAAGATTTATAAAAGAACCGGCCTATATTGCGAGGAAACAGATGAATTTTATTATAATCAAAATAGTAAAATTGAAAAATACGGATTTCGCCGACAATTTCCATGGGAGAATTTAGAAAATATACGCGAAAATTGGTCAATTATCGATGATGTTAATCAAATTGATGGAAATTTGAGGAATTATCAACTTAAAAGGGAAACATTAAACGAATTAATAGCCGAAATTAACGAATATATAATGACTAAATTTAATGATGAAGAAGCTAAATTAGATCGCCAAAAGAAACACGACGAATCCCAGATAGATCGCAATGACAAACATGAAAAATTACTTGAAAAAATTGATTTGATTTTAGATTATAATCAAGATTATAAAGAAGAAAATTCTAAAGAACATGCAATTATAACGAATAAACTAACAGAAATCCACACCGATTTGATTGTTACGAAAACTGAGATTATCGAATCGACAAATCGTATCGAAACTGATGTCAATGTCATCAAAACTAAACAAGAAGAAATCGATAATAGTGTTGCAACTTTAACTACAATCCAGCAACAACAACAACAACAACAACAACCACCGGAAATTAATTTAAGCGATTTAATAAAGGATAATTATGAAGTTAAAAAAGTGGAAAAAGCCGCCCGTAGGGCTCATGAAGACATGAAAAAAGCCGAACGGAGCGTTAGAAAAACGTTTAAAAAAATCTTCTAGATTTTGGAAATTTTCTAAAATAAATCAATAATACAAATATTAATCTTTAGTTAAGTATTTCGTTGTATTAAAGTCACGTTTAACACCTCATTGAAATTCAATAAAGTTTTTTTTTTGTTAAACGAATTTATTCGTGCGTTTGATTTTCTCTACAAACACGGAAAACTCAGGTTCACTGGAGAATTTTATTTTACACGTGACATGTTGCAGTTAAGTGATTGTGCAGGGCAAATGTTGTGTTTATAGGTCCACAGCCGGATCTGTAGATACTAACTTTGACTCTGTTTACATCTTGAAATAACTATTATGAGTTTATTTTTAAAATATACTTAAAATATAAT
The DNA here is from genome assembly GCA_020740385.1 of Mylabris phalerata. Taxonomy (NCBI): domain Eukaryota; kingdom Metazoa; phylum Arthropoda; class Insecta; order Coleoptera; family Meloidae; genus Mylabris; species Mylabris phalerata. Next base: position 2,487,002 of record JAJEOX010000222.1, read on the forward strand.
TTCGAAAAAAAATCAAAAACTAAAAGGGTAGTTACAATCGTTTACATCATTTTTTTATATAGTAGCACTATTACTACCAGCTTGACTACGTTTACATCCACAATAATTGTGTTAATTTAACATTATGGTTTTTACTAGTGTTAATACAACACGGAGCGTTTACATCGTTGTGGGTTACGAGCTTAGTTATGACTAGATGTAAACGGAGCCATAGAAAAATGGGTTGTTTATATAGAAATTGATGCAGTTGTGGTAAATTTTAAACTATATTCACATGATTTATGAATTCTTCTATTTGATTTGCCGTTTAGTGTTAATATTTTTGTACAATAAACATAATTTGGTTGTTTTTAAACAAATATTCAACAGTAGCTTTAACCTGAAATACGATATAATGGTAGCAATTCACTTACAAATCCATTTCGAATTTTTTGCGTTGAACAAACTAAACATATATTGTTACAAAACACGAAACAATCCACTTTGTATTTGTAGCAAGTAAAATGGATAATAAAATTGTAGATATTCTCGTTAACTAAAGAGACAACAAATAAAGTTTTCAAACGTAATTTAATTACAGATTTGTGGAGAATTTGGTTGTTAAATACGTAAATTATCCCGCCTCTTTCGCTAATAAATCAGACAATATTGTCTTGATCGTATTCCGAATTTACGGCTATTATGCGTATTTCATTAAAAACCGATTCTTAACAAAACTTTTTAAACGAAACCTCCCTTCGAGATATAATGAAGACCCCTAAAAATGTTATTATAAAGTCATCACAATGAACGATTAAATTTTATTCGAAATATAGATTGCAAGACTCATTAGTTTACGTAACTATTTCAACTTGAATAACCCAATTATCACATTCTAGTGGTAACTAATTGGGAAATTATGAAAGAATCAATTATGGATAAATTGCCAACGATTTTTCAAACATTAATATAAAGTTTCAAGATTGTATTATCGGTTGAAAAAATTGAATTTATTGAATCAGCAACTTGACTTCATATTCCATTAGTGAAATTTATTCTATATTACGACTTAGTAGAACGTACAAAATGCTTCGTTACACTTTTTCGGTAAGAAAGTACAATTTAAAAGAATGGAGTGAGAAAAAATTGAGTATACGGGCGAAAAAATTGAGTTTTAAAAGTGCACGAATTGTGTCTATGGTTTTTGTACAATCGAAACAAATTTAAAACAAAAAAAATAACCAACAACTTTGTGAATTATTTGGGAACCTTACAGAATTTATAATGTCAAATGGGGTGTCTTAAATACGTTCATCAATCTCGGCTTAATCAATTTAACTCTAAAAACAGTGAGAATTGTGTTGATTTTTCATGGTTTATCCAGCCCGTTTAATCGACTATTATCACAAGGGTGTGATTTATAAGGTCGAATAGTTGAATCTGTGATGTATCGATTAGTCGACAATAACAGTTAATCTCGCCATTAATTTGTACAATATTGTGTGCTGCATTAATATTCATATTTTCAGCAGTACTTCAGATAAAGCTCTTCAAAATCGATGTCAATAAGATTTAATTACTAGAAAATAGCAGAATCAATGTCGAATCAATCAAATCTATCAATTATATTAATTTTGATGCTTGATTATGAAATATACATTAATTTATAATAATTATTCAGTGGTTAGATGTCATTTTGAGGAAGAAAAAATAATCTGGTAAATATAGCTAGTGGTTCAATAGCGAATCAAATGGATGGCAACAAAGGAGTTAATGTTTATTTTACACTCGAACAATTACATTTTTTTTGTAACATTGAATCTACAAAAACCACAATGTACACACCCTTTATAAATTAACATAGAAATTTACGCGTGAACAATCAGTGAATAAGAGTTATAGAGCTTGTGATTCAATGAATTTCGACATTTATATTAAAGCAAAAAAGCACAATTTTTCACGAACACTTCAGTAAATCCGTTGGAGAACAAACGAGATCATCAATTAAATTAAATTAAACATCAGTAATTTTTGCACCCCTAATCGAAGATCAAGTGCAGACTCTTAAGTCTCCCGAAATTGCTCCATGATGCTATTAAATGTGTGAAATTCGAAAATTCCGATTCTTTTCGTATTTTATTTTATCATAGCATTGTCGCTTTTTTTGTTTGATGTTCTTTGTATGTAGTTTCCGATCTTCCAATCTAATTCGTCTATATTTTAACGATTCCTGCTCAGAAATATTAGCGAAACAAAGAATTAGTTTTCAATAGATTTCACCTAACAAAGGACCACAAAAGAATTCTTATTGTATTTGAAACCAAACCAATCTCTTTACTTGTTGCTAGTTAACAACAAAATTACGATCATCAATCCGTATATTGGTGTACAGTTTATAAATCTATTGTTTTACGTTTTATTCTGTTAAATTATGTGCAATATACGTTTTTCTAACTGTTGCCACAATTCTAATTACACGCTCGTTCTAGTTTATTGCAGCCGCTCGGTGAGAGCAACAGCATGAAATTGTGTTCGCATTAAATTTAATTCTTTAAAAGTAAACTTTAAGAATAAAACACACCTTTGTGTGATTTCTCGTTTACAATACAATAGATGAACAACAGTAAGAAATAATAGATTAGTTGTCCATCATTATGATTGATCGTCGTCAATTCAATTTACTGAAAATAGGTGTGCGATTATACGAATTCCCATATAATACAAAATGACGGAAATAGTAACCAATTTATTGTCGGTCTAAATGAAACAAAGCCTTGACAAGTGTATGGCAAATGGGAATTTTCGGGTGAAAATAGACAGCACTACTACTAAATTTGCTAATTAATTCGAAATTTGAATAAATCAAATAGAACAATTGTGGGAAAAGTTGGTAGATAGAATGGATTTTTTTACCGTTAACTGGGGATTACGATTAAAACAACCATCACGATTTCAATCACCACACCAATTTACAACCGCCCTATATGCCGCTTTATTGCTCAAAATTTTGATTGCAAAGTGAGTACTATAAATTCTGCCGATTTAAATGAGAAAGTTCGCAGTTTCTAGAACATATAGAACTGATATGGAACCAATAGTTATCGATTCAACAAGGTTGTAGTATCGATAAACTCGAAACCTGTTTCTGAAAGAGAAATAAGAGAGATGCGCTACAATTGTAAAACGAACTGCACATGCGCTCATTACTTATAGGCTCGCTAGCTTAAAGAACAGTGATCGAATCTACAACTAACGGTTGTTATAGGCTATCGGTTTCAGAAACCGACCCTTAAAGTTTCGCTTAAAATTTCCCGACGATAATTTAGAAATAATTCCACTTACCTGAAGATAGAGGACGATTTTACACATAGCAATACCAAAGAACCATGTTAGTGTAACATCCCATACAACACTAGGTGGTAGACAGAACAATATTACAAGAAAATCAGCAACAGCCAAATTGACAATGAAATAATTCGTAACAGTTCTCATTGTATGATTTCGATAAACAGCAATACAAACTAATATATTCCCAATGAGACCAATAACGAAGACAAATGTATGGAATATAATCAATACCCATGTCCAAGTTTTCGGGAATATAAAATTCCTCAAATACTCCCTTAATTCTTCTTCTGTATACGTTATATTCTCATAAGTATCATTGTAATAAGTTGAATTATAATCATCATATTCGATATTAATGTCATTATCAACATCATCACGTTTATCACGTTGTAAACTAGTTTCATATTTGTTTGTTAAGTTCGTATTGGGATCCACATCGAAATTCTCATCGTTAAATTCCAATACAATTCGCTTGTAATAAACTAGCAGTCGATTCAATTGTATTAAATAAGACAAAAATCAATTCATAAACTATCAAATATCTCCATTTATCGCCAATCATTTCATCGATTAAACTTTCCGGTCTATCGGGCTTTTATTTGTTGTGTTTGAGAAATGAAGCGATCTGAAAATAAGATCAACAATATAATCCCCCAAATTTATTAGCCAAATTGAACGACTAATTAGCGCCAATAATCCCCAAATTTGTACAAGAAAGGTATTTTGGGGTGAATTGCTAGACTACGACTAAATATTGTCTAATTGTAAACTGTAATTTCTCTATTTGTTAGAAGGGATTACGTTCAAGATTACCCAGGTCTAGTTTTCATCGACAATTCTGTTGTGACAGAAGAGCACCGCAACTTGTGTTTAATTCAAAGATGGACAAATTAAAAGCGTATAAATTCATTAATTTTACAAAAACACCGAGTTTTAGAATATCGATTCTAGAGGGAAATGTTTATTCCTTTATCTGTAGTAAAAGTGAGCTTAATATTTCTCTGAAGTAGTTGTAAAGTCATATTTCACAATGTAACACGATACATATTCGTCACAAGAGACGTGGATTAGCGTTAAGCTAAATAATCGTAAATTAAGGGAGTAAAATTACGAACATTCTTAAATTGTGTTGTAAAAAAATAACTCCTTGAGGAATTATAGTTTTATTGATTTATTTAGCTACGTATGTCCTTTTGTTATTCAAATTTAATTTTAAACTAACAATACAATAAGTGGAATAGTTTCAATTGAATCAAATCACATTCAATCTTTCTATTTCGATAAATCACATCGTTATTGATTGAGTTATACGATTCTTATGAGTTTCTATTGTCGTAAAACTATAAAATTGGTAGAATTCTAGTAAAATCACACTTGTTGTAATAACTATTTACATGTTAACTGTTATTCTTTGTTATACGTTAAAATTTTATTGTTATAGTTGTGTTTCTCTGTTCACAAACGATATTACGTGCTGTATGCGGAATATTGACTTTCCTGCTAATTCGATATTAGCACTGGCACATTCTAAAGCACATTACCTACCAACATTACACTAACGGTAATGTTTTATTGAAGCAAATATAGCAACATGTTTTATGCGAATAAAAAATGTTGTTTTGTTTGATAAAGATTTTGATCTGTATAGAAATCAATAGAATTCCATTTATTTGTTCTTCTGCTATATCAATTTTTATTGCACTCCCTGATTCAATTAAATGTTCTTATTTCTTATACAAACACCTGTTATTTGGCGATTAATTCGAAAAATATTACTTTATAGGTGGTTATTTGAGCGAAATTTGAACTTTATAGCTCATCGGAGAATTGATGAGCTACAAGGTTCAAAATTCGCTAAAATGATCAAGGACTCTTCTATAAAACCACAAGAATTAGGAATATATAACTAGGCAATAAACAGTTTAAACCTGAAATACTAGAGGATTTTTTTGTGTAAACTTTCAGGTATTTTAGAAAGCTGCTTAGCAGTGGAGAGATTTAACAGATTACCAATTTCCAAAAAAAAAGAGCTTATGTTGAGTACTTTAGAGAGGAGATTAATGAGTTGTATTTTCGATAATTGATAAATATTTGATATAATTCTTAAATAATCTAGTCTATTGTTTAAATTAAAATATTTTTTAAAGTAACTAATTTAAGCTCAACCGCATACACTTGAGGAGCATCTCCTTTTGTAGCATCTAGTAAAAATTATTGCCTTGCTATTATAATTGTAAATAATTCCAATGGACCTCTATTGTTTGATCATTTTTAATTTTTTTATTCTATTCTATTAGAAACTTTGTTGAATTACAATAGATAGAAACAATAGCGTTTCCCATCAAACCTGCATCTCTTAACAACAAACCCTGATTGTAATCAAGCTGAATACCTCATTATTGTGGTTAATTTATCAACTATTAGTAATTAGAGTATTAATATTGTAGTATAGAGTTGATAATTGTTTATTGTCTGTTTTGTTGAATTTTTAACTAAATTTAGTTTATTAGTCCAGACAGGTTCGATTATAATGCAATTTACACACAACATTAAGCACCTGAAATGCTGTTTTATCTTTATTAAAGTTGATTCAGCTGTAGGTACGTCAACAGAACTTCACTCCTTTACGAAATCTACGCTAGTAAAATCATTCATTCTCACATGTCAACTGTGACATTGACTCTTAAAACACGACAAGTAATCTATCTTGTTGCAAACTAACCCAACTAGACATTACTTGGAGTTGTTAGTTACCGTTTTCCTTCAATAAAGTTGTATTTTAAAACAAAACTGGCTCACAATAGTGTTATTTCTATTAGTATTGTTATTATAGTATTATTGCTATTTCTAGACACTGTTAAGAGCCTACTTTTACACGAAATAAACTGAACGACTCATTATTCCTTCTTATTCCCAACCAATCACGTTTATCCACTCAAATAGCACCATTATTTGAATGGTTCTTAGTTTTAGTATAAATACAACTTTACTAGCAAAAAATACATAATTTTATTTATAATCGAAACACGATCACCTTTACAAAAGCAGTAATCAAAGCAATTTAATTTTATTAAAGGGAATTTTTCTCAATTTTAATGAAGAACTTTTATCGAAGCCACTCTACAAAAATTTCAATATATTACAGTTGAGCGAAGACGGTTAGAAAGCTTTCATATTGGGATTTTGGTTGTATTTCCTAATTGAATCAATACGTACAGCTGAAGTGATTTTTTATTATAACATCAATTCACTTTTTAGTATTGCCTTCTAGCCGGAATTTTAAGAAGAAATTTTGAAGATTGTTGCTAAAATTTGAACTTCATAGCTTATTTGGATGTTGACCTAAAAATATCGCGATTTACAGAAAGAATTATACACGTAAAATGACTCGAAAATGAGCTAGGAACTTCTAATTTTGCTAAAATGATCTCTGATTTATTTTTCGAATTGATAATAATCAGAAGCATGTAATTCAAACGTAGTTGGTGTTATCGAATTTATTGAAAACTGAAACGTGAAAATTACAATTTTATAGCAGCACGTGTGTAAAATTGATTCGTTCTTTTTGCTGTATAAAAATAATCAACCTGGATTTTATTCCATAATTTTGTTGGCTATAAATGTCTACATCTTAATAGATGTCTATTATAGTAAATCTAAAAATATATTTGATAGAAAATCGAAAATTCTATTATTTTTTGTTTCTGCTGTAAATATTGTAAATATATTAACCTTATAAATTTTTGATAGCAGTTATTAGGTTTATTTTCATGGAAGGGATGCTAAATTTTCATCTTTCACAATAAATATTGACAACGAAGCTACCAACGCGAAAAATTCGATTAAAAACTCATGAAACGACAGTTTTGTATTTATTGAAAAATTTCCTGTTATCAATAAAGAACCACAAATCCATTGTAATTAAATCAACATAGAAAAGAAATACAATTGAATAGTGCAGTTGAATTTTCAATCATACGCCGATTGAAATTTTGGCAAAAATAACAACAATAGAAATTTTACAATAGTATCACGTTTCTATGTTGATCTGTCTATTTTCAGTACATTTGACGTAAGGAATTTTAATTAAAATATCAAACTGCCACGTGAAATTTATTTATTGTGTAACAACACTAAAAAGACTCCCCAATTGGATGTAATTTAACTGCAAATAAATGACGCAATTTTAATTACATATTGGTAAGATGGTATAGTGACCCCTGTTTTGTTGAAGTTATATTAAAATTAATATATACGCTTCCTACAACGATGAAGTCTGCACTGTTTATTTCGTCCAAATATTAAGACCTACTTTAAAGCGGAAACGCAAGATTGTATAACGTATCAAAAATATATTAATAATTTTTTAATTAAAATAGTTGTTGGTGTTTTAGTAAACTTGATCGTTTACAAATTGAACAGTTTCATGTTGCTTAGAAAAGAAATAATTCTAAAATATTTATTTTTGATGGAATTTTAAACTGTTCTATTGATAAAAAACAGACTTTCTATTTCATTAAAACAAACATAAATATCTTTACATATTTAACTCATATGTAACATTAACTCTTCCACATCTATTAAATTCCAACCTAAAAATACACCAATAAGTTTACATTTGTTGTTACAAATTTGATCAGATTATTATAATCCATGGATAGGGAGCGACATGAATATTAAACAGTAATCTCGATTGCCAAAAAACGCTGTTTATAAATTAATCTGGTTAAAATTTTGAAACAAACAGACAATACAGACAATTACGAAAGATATCGAAATAGTAGATTCAATTGATTCTAGATACAAGTCTGCACCTTTCTAACCCTGTAACATTTCGAAAACTAGGCTGGGTTTTCCGGAAATTCGAAAAAATTGCATTGAAAAAGCGATATTGATGGAATTTAAATCTCTTTGTACAATCAATAAAATGAAATGTGGAGTTAGTTCCAGAAAAATTAAAACTACAATTGTGACCTATATTGGCTATAATTTGCTTATTGGTTTTCTATAAAACGATATCTAAAGTAGCGTAATTTTGCAAAATTTCGCTTGTTGGATGTTGTTTTCGAGACTTATGAATGGTTACAAGAATGGGGAGAATTCTAGACAAGTTGATTGCCTCTCGATTGGTTTTTCTAACGAAACTTTCCACCAAAAAAAGAACTACGAAACCCTGAAATTACTAGTTGAGGTAGGATCATGTTTGTATACAAAATAAAACTTCAAAATTTTGGTAATCCATGGAATTGATTCAAAGTTTTGAATGTGTTTTTTATTATTTTAAATACGAAAATATTAGTGATTTTTTCCATAATTAATCAAAACAATTCAAAAACAAGCTAAATTTGAATGCTTTATTGTAAATATTGGAAAAAAACCTGAGCAAAAAACAAGCAACTCGTCACTTCCTCATCATTATCGATATAAACGAGATTTTCATGTAGGTTTGTTTTAAAATGCCGCAAATTGAACGTCCTCATTAGAGTTCAGATAATTTTGGCAATTTTACCTACATGATTCTACATTTTTAAACCCCACGCTACAACGCTTATCTCAACATATGATAGCTGTACAAAGGGAATTAGCAGTTCATGTGAAAATATCAACTTTAACATTCACATTAGAGTCTTCACCATCACCTAAAAACTGTCATTAGTGGAATTCGTTAAAATTTTCGCTTATTAATCCGCTACCGTTCATTAGAACATCTATTTTATTACTTTTGAGTAACGTTAATTAATCTTTATAATAATAAAACAGCTCAATTAGGCGTTATATCAAAGTTCACGATTTATGTAGCAAAATTGCATACATATAATTGAAAATATAATTAATTAATTAAATTTAAATTAATTAAATAAAAAATTAATTAATATTTAATTATATCTTGGCATTGGTTTCTAACTGTGGAAAGCTTAACTCATCGACCTGAAAACGAATCCAGGACCTCTCATTTACCGCTATCCTCGGTTGGAGATCGATATTAAGGTATAATTAATTTAAAACATTCGTTTAATTTGTTAATAAACAATTAATTTTGACTGTATTTTATTTCTATTGGAGTATTGCAAATTTGTATCTTAATGAAATAAATATTATTGGTGCTACACAAAAATTATTTATTTCCTTGAATTTTCTGGACGATTAAAGTGAGAATTGGGGTTGTAAAATAGAATTTTAAGGACTAAGAATTAGTTCGATTCAATACTTTTCTAAACACCTTTGAAAATAGAATGTATTCAAAGGAAAACGATTCCATAAAATATGTTTTTATTGAACGTGAAGACGAATAAGTCGCCTAAAAGCCGTTAAAATCGGATTAAAAACAACTCAATATCGATTATCAATAAATTTTCACTATAGACTAGAGCTTATCTAGCAATTTACTAAAACGCATGAGAGTTTTCGGTGTGGAAATAAATTCAACTTGGGAGAGTAATTTAAATTAAAATATCGAAAACTTCCAAGTTCCAACCACTAAACTAGACGTGTTTATCCGTTTGATTTGAAGACCATCAACAAAAGTATCACTTTCTATTAATAAAAGTTATTAGAAAAGTTACAAGGGTAGAAAAAAGAAACGATTCCAGTTCCCATCGAGACTCTAATCGTGTGGTTTCTTTCGAATAAAAAATTCCCACAATTTATCCACGTTTCAATTTGTACGAAAATGTATTGAATTATTTTGTAATTGTCGTCTAGACAGTTCTATATTACAATTTAAAACAAAAAACTGGATAAACAAAAATTTTATATACCCCATTATTTGGCGAGCAATTCAACAAATATTGGACCTCGTAGCTCATTCTTAGGTTGATCAATAAGCGCTCGTTTTCCAGTAGTGTTGCGATTTTCAAAGATGTGATGCGCATATAAAATGACTCGGAATGACTCGGGGAGCATCTCAATTTAGATTTTTTTCATTATTCTTATTTTATTCTGGAGCATACACGAAACTAATGTTGGAATCATCTCCTAGGACCCTTAAAATCTCTCGCTAAATGACAGTTGGCATAAGCTGAAGAGCGTGGTGGTTTTTCTCGATAAATTTTAAAAAAATCATCGTTAAATGTGAACTCGTTTTGTTTTTTAAAGCGTCTGCATTGAGAATTATATGTAAATAGTAGTGATTTTCATATATTTAAATTAATCCTTTGTAATTGAAGGAAGCAATAGATTTTCAAGGGTGTTTACACTAGCAAAGCTTCGTCGACAAAAAATTTAAATTTCCAACAAATATCAACAAAATGGGAATTGTCGCCGATAATGATCGAGATAAGGGTTACACACAATATTCTGATGTTTTATTAATCGTTCACACAAGTTTAATGATAAATTGTAGTGATCTATCAGTGGATTTTGATGAATTTCTGGTTAGTTTTTCATTAACTCAGGCGGAATTTGAGGGGTGCAAATAGATCTGTTTTCATTATTGTAATTGTTGTTCTCTATAATAATTAAACAAAAGTGACTATAATTAAGAGCTCTTATTAAAGACTCATGAGTATTTCTGTAAACTATTGTAAATACAACAGTGTCTCTGTAAAATCAACCAATTTAAGCTGAATAACAATTTGAAATTCAAACATTAATTTCATTACGTTGCTACAATTAGCAAATCGTTTATTTACATTTCACTATTTAAAAAATCCTTATTTTTAAGTTTCATAACGAAAATAATAGAAGAACAAACAATATGAAAGTAATTCAAGTAGAATTGATGTTTGTATTTTACAATACACAAGACAATTTCTATTCGAACAATTGTATAAAGTAAAAATTCATAAATTACCGTCAAACTTGCGGTTACTTTGTTACGAACTTTTCATTTATTCGCTATTTCGCATTTTCCCTAAAGAATACTGGGAAATTTTTCCACCAGATTGACTTATTTTTCTAAAATTTATTTACACGTTATTAAATAACTCAATTTTATTTTAAAATAATTCACAATATTTTAATTAATTTATTAATTAATTAGTTAATAGAGCTAGACTAAAACTTTTTTTGCAATAAATGCGTTTCTGATTGGACAAGTAAGAGTATCAAAACTTCCATCTAACTAAGGCTAAGTAATTTTTTAAAACTTATATTACTGAATAAAAAGGTTAATTATAAAATTATACCCACATATGGAAAAGTGTAGGTTTTACCCTTAGAAGTTTATACGATTTATAAAATTGAATTTGCTTAAAATGTTATATTTTAGAGAATATCACCCCAAGGACAATACCTTTAACATTAATTATACCCAATTGTTTCACGCGAATTATTTCTAATTAAATTTCGCTATTACTTTTCAAATTTACTCAAACTGGATACTTTTCGGGAGAAATTCGAATAAATTGTTGACTTATATCAACATATGCGAATTGGTAATAGAAAAGGACTTTAACGGGGAGTTTTTGAAGCTTTTATATTTGTCATAAAATGGAAAATTCTTATTTATTGTGATCGAAATCTACTTTGAATACATCTGTTTTAAACATACACAATTCTGATGTAATAAAAGAGGTATTGTTGTTTGCTTTTTTTACTCAAAGAAACTAAAATTGAACAAGCATTTCCATAGCTTCTTTCTTACCATCTAGCCACGGCAATATTGTTTGTCTCACTTGTGGGTAGAATATCGGTGACAGTTGCAACGATGAGTATATTTAAAATGAAATTTTTCCAGAATAATTCATCGCAATAATCCAAATTTAAATATAAAATATTGTGCTTTTGTTACATTAAATATAACTCAAATATTTAAAGAAACATTCACATACATTGTAACCAAATTGTAAGCAGATATATTACAACTATTGTTTATATTTTATTAATTTCAAATTCCATAAATTGCAAACAACAAACTTCCGCTACTCAACCGAATTCCTTTGATATAATCCCATCTAATTATTGATAAAATAACAACCAAAATTAATAGCTTTGTTGGTCAATTCTAGCGGAATTAGTTTGATAAGATTCAGCAACTATTGGAGACCCTTTTCGAATTGATCGTTAAACTAAATAGAAAACTTCCACAAAGGGAAATTGTGAATGAGAAAGTTTCTTTAAACTTCAACTCCACCAAAATTGTCAAACAAATCTTTCCACAAATACAGACAACGATCGATACAATTTGAACGAGTTGAAATTCATCTTAGGCAAATTAACTAGCAAATTTCATTATCATCTTTCAGATTATTAGAATTTCAATATTAGAGATTAACAAACCCTAGATTTATTAGATAATAAAGCTCGGTTTAAGCTCAGTCATACACGTGTTGCTGTATTTGAATAGATAAGGTGTGTTTTTTATTACAAGTGGTGTAATTTTAAAGATTAATATAGGAAATTTTCAACAATACAGTTGATAGATGCTTTGTTCACGTAATTTATTTGTACATCCTTTGAACCGCAATTAATTATAATTAACGAATATGTCTTGATACAAATAGCAATGAATCAAAAAATAATTCAATAGGCTTGACAAAGAGACGTTAGATAGTCTAGTTGTACGTTACCATACCCGATAATTAGCCAAATTAATTTTGATATTGGAAGAAAATAGCAGGTAAGTGGTCGTATTGTAGTTCAGTGTTTCTCAAAGTTTTAAACACCCGACCCAATAATTTTCTAGAAATGAGAATACAAAACCTTTAAGGTTCTAGTTGGGAGCGCCCGGACAAGTTTTTGCTCGAAGATGAACATTTCCGTTTGGCGACCCAATAAAAATTTAACGCGAGCTATAATTTAAGAAACATTAATTTTGGGGTTCCTTCTCTAACACTGATTGTCTAGGGGTCTATTCAATTAATCCGAATTTGGGTTACTTTTTTATTTACATTCGCTTGAGCGGTAAGAAGATCTTTTGATTGGTCTGCGACCTTTAAGCAAGTTCCACTATTTTTTACGATTTTAGAAATATGACTGGCTTATGTCATCCCAAAATGAAAGAAAACTAACAAGATACGGGTGTGAATCCTCTTTGGGGAGAATAATGGTCGGGTGTCACGTACTTTTGCGTCTTGAGCGTTCGGTGCATTCATGAAAATAGAAAAAAAGCAAAGGTTTTATACGTAGAACTGTCTAATAGAATCAAGCATCTGCTATCTGGATTCTAGCTAACATCCGAAAAATAAACAGAAGTGTATGATGGTAAGTCAATTTGATGAAAAGACGACAAAAACCACGGACGTGTTTCTTGTGTTTAAATTTTAGAATTAGTTTTAGAAAAATTCCGTTCGTATTAATTGAAGTTTATTAATTGGAATTGTGTTGAATTTGCAATTTTTTTAATGCAAACATCGTTAAAATTTAATGACTAATCTAAATATAAAAGAATTCGATTTGAAATGTTTTTATAATCCAAGAAATTAATAGAAATATTAAAAAGAACTTTCTTTATAATGCATAAACAAACTATATTAAAGTTGGAAATCTTAATTAAGCAAGAAAAATCTATTCACATTTAGCATGGAAGTAATCAATTAGATTTCGTTAATAGAGAAATGTAGGAAAACTGTTTGAATAGAAAATGAGTTTTCCACAATCATTATTCAATTTTTAAAATATTCCACACTAATATAAAAATTAATAAAATCATTGTAGACTATAAAATTGTTTAAAACCAATAAAATTTCCAAAATTATTCACTCACCTGTTGCCTGATTTATCGCTATTTCTTATCACACGTCATTATTGGAACTTTATATTGTCCGCCACGATTTCGTTATTTTCTCCCAAAATCTACCAAAATTACGATAAATTTGGTGGAGGCGGTCTTGATGATGATGATGACGATGACGACCGGTGGCGGCGATAGTAGTGGCGAAATTCGTTCTTTCACAAAAGTCGTCTACCAGTTTGCGGGGGTGTCGAATCACGACTGCGACTTGTACAACACGTACAAGCTATACGGCGCAAAATCATAATAAACTTTTATTGGTAAAATTTTATTTGGTATAATCATATTTTTGCCTATTGTTAATAAAATATCAATAACTATAACTACTTATTCATTTCTATTTTTAATATACAATCAATAGTTATTGATACAATTTTTTAGTCGCTTCAGTTCGTTCATTCGTTTTGTTTACAATGCAACACCAATAAAGTGAACTATTAGAAAACTTCTAGATATTGGAGAAGATTACGGTTTTCAATTAAAAACAACACTAATCCGATTGGAGATGTTACGTGTTCGGATACTAGCCGTATAATTGGATATTTCTTAATTTAAAAATATAGAGTTAGATTTCGTTAATTTATTTGATGTTCTGTTTATTATTCATTGAAGACAGCAAGACTAAATATACAATCGACTTCGACTTGTCTAAAATGGTCTATTTTAGGCACAACGTGCAATTTATTACAATAACTTGTTCATTGAAAGTGTCTAGCCCAAAAATTAATCATTCATGACGTGACCAAGCTCAAGATTTAAATAATGTGAAAAAGACACCATTCACAGTAAAAAGTACTGTAAGTCTGAGTATTAAAGCCTATTTTTGGTGCTATTATTCGCTGGAATTAACGAACAATTTGCATGTGATGCCAGTTTATACGATGCAAAATCAAGATATAAGAACCCAATTGTTATCATTACGGGTAATCATGGTAGAAATATTTCAACTAAATAAACTACTTTCTACCATTTCAACTGTCTATTTGCATGGGCTTCTTTATTACACTATAATCTCTTTGCTCGTTTGGATACTCGCTCGGGTCTCTCTGACAAAAACGATTATTTTAGAAATATACACTGATAAAACTCGCTTTTTAGCTTGGAAAAGATGACGACTGTCAAATTGTAGCAATTTTAGCATTTCAGGAAGATACAATTCATGTTCAATTTTTTTAAGTAGGCAACATCTGAGCCTTCAAAACCCACGGCATGATTCAAATTTGATCGTAGATTGATTTTGTAAGTGGAAAATTAACAATTACGATGGTACTGCATAGACTCGATTGCAATCCAATTTGAGAAAAATTCCCTCAATTTCTCCATTTAAATTAGTTCGAGGAAAAAAATAAGCAAAAAATCATACTTACATTAGCTATTTGATGAAACTTGTGTCAGATTTGACGCTATCATTACTTTACTTTTTCAATTTTTAAGCCTTTAACTAAATAAATGATCGTAGATCGTAGATTGGATGCTGCTGCTGCATGGAATCGATTGTAATCCAAATTGAGAAAAATACCATCCATTTTGGGGCCAAATTAGATTGCTACAAAAAATGAACAAAAATAATTAATTAATAACTGTACGGTTGATTTTATGGTGTTATGATTGGCAGTTGAATAAAAATTTTCTTCAATATAACTATATTCAACCATATTTTTCTAACTAAAAAAACAGAAACAACAACGTGTAGTTTGATTGACTTTTTAATAATCAATTTTATATGAATTTCAACTGCAGAATAATAAACGCATGCTGTAGACGTGTCTCCTAAATAATTATTCTAATTTTAAATAGAAGAAAAAAACTAAATCGATTTGCTAGGGATAGAATTCGCTGTTTTTATTGGAAATCGCAATATACATCATTCGATTCATACGTCTAAAAACCAGATCATTTGAAACAATATGGGAGTATTTGATTTAAAAATAAGTTATTTCTGGATATTTGTCCAATTTTTTCCTTAATTTTTATCATGATTTATTGTCTATTATCTTTTCTCTGTTTTCCGATATTTCCAAATATTTCGCCAAAAAGTTGAAAAACAATAAACGGTAATGTGCTTTTTCCTGGTAAAAATTCGATAATATTCAATTTTTACGATATCATAAACTCGCATAATATCAAAATGAAAATAAAAGTTTTATAAGCGACAGTTGATTTATTTCTGATTAATTATACTACAGAGAGCTACAATTAATCAAATAGCTGAATTTTTGGATGTAGTTTTAACTGTGTTGTATCTACTGAATATTAAACAACAAAGATGCATTTTCTGTTGGCCTTTCAACAGAAATAAATCCATCAATTGCAATTCTAAACAGGTTGGAATCCTCCTTTTTAAGCCACAAGATAATCTTTAAAGTTTGATTATCCGAATGGAAATAATTCAAATTTTATTGACAATGTAGAATAGTTGAAATATATAAGAGACCAATGAGGGAACGAACTAAAAGCCTTTTTAAATAGATCCATTTAGCGATTTAGACTGGAATTTTAGTAGATAATTCAAAAATAACCGGAAATATTGGCTTATAATCGAGCGTATTTAGCATAATAAGCTGATATTTAGCAAAATATGGAGAATAACTCTAAAATAACTAGAATTTCATAACTCCTTTTTAAGTCATCTTATACTACAAGCGTTTCAACTCAGACTACAAATTCTTTGACAACTGGCATTATTTGGAGAGCCATTCGAAATATATTTTAAGAATTTATAGAGATTATTTTACCGAAATTTGAACATTGTAGCGCATCGTGAAATTAGTTAAAAAATACTCCTTTTTAACAATGCCGAGATTTTCAAAAATACGTAAAATGCCTCAGAATGGCTCAAGAATTCTGTCCATATATATTTTTTTAATTCTCTCTATCGTACCCATTCTAGAATAAAAAAGAAAGAAACGCAAAAACTCTGTTGGAAACCCCATTAAAGCATTCTATACTCAATTTTTAAACTAGCAGTGATTTTGCGCCTAAATTCTAGCTTCCTATTGGCTATTTTACAGTCAAGTTTACACAACTCAAAAATAATACCTACGAAATATTGAATTTTACTCTAACATGTATTATTTGTTAATAATAAAATGTACCATGTGTGCCACGCTATTCCTCTTCTCAGTAACCGATGACTTTATGAACGTAGGGCAGCTTCTTATTTCAACGCTGTAATCTGCATTACCGACAATCTATTGAAACAAGAGGATGTCGGTAATGCAGATTATAGAGTTGAAATAAGAAACTGACATACGTTTGCAAAACCATAGGCTATTGCGAAGAGGAATAGCGTGGCACACATAGTAGTTCTCATCAGAGACTTAAATATGTTAGATTTAAAGTAAA
The DNA here is from genome assembly GCA_020740385.1 of Mylabris phalerata. Taxonomy (NCBI): domain Eukaryota; kingdom Metazoa; phylum Arthropoda; class Insecta; order Coleoptera; family Meloidae; genus Mylabris; species Mylabris phalerata. Next base: position 2,504,346 of record JAJEOX010000222.1, read on the forward strand.
AAAGAGTAGTTAATATTTAAATTTACATTTAGTTTTTATTTCTAGTGATTTTTTCTGTGTAAACACGGCTTTATTTATTATGCCTCCTAGAGTAAAAAACACTTGACGTATGTAATTCGCGTTTGAAAATCGCGAGCGTTTTTTGATTAATTTTTAAATAAGCTACAAGGCCCAAATTTTACTATATAAATCCTTGAAATATTTCTCGAATTGCTCTCCAAATTATGACCATTGCAATAAGAATTCTATAACCCGAAGTGAAACACTTTTTATAATATACCTATATACAGAGTGAATCAAGTGGTTGGCCTATTAGACGTTAAAAGAGTTCTAATTGATGAAAGTTTCTGAAATTTGGTATGCACCCGTTTTTCTACCTGAACTACACCTGGAAAATATTTTCGTTGTTCTATCAACCCCCGGTGTATGGGGTAGTGCACCCTACTTTCTTATTTTAAATGGAATGGTATATTTTTTATTTCATATTTAGATTCTGTGATGAAAATGAAATGGACTTTGATAACATGACCTATGGTCTAGCGTTAATAGTTTTTCAGGAATATTGACTTTTTCTGAAAATTTTGATTTTGTAGTGTTTAATAGAAAAATTCATATGTTTGAAGATATTGTTGATAAATAATCCAAATTCGGAAATCAAATAGTTCAGACTATGACCTTTTCGCTAAATTTTATAGAATTAAATTACCTTTCAGCGTTTAGCTGAAATCGGTTTTTCTTTTAGCCAATTTTCAAAACGCCATAACTTTTTTATTTTAAATGGAATGGTATATTTTTCTTTGCACGGTTAGACGGAGAAAAAAATTCTGGATCGAATCATATTAGCATTTCCTATACCTATTCTTGATAATTTTTCAGTTATTCAAGATTTTCGATTTCGAATAATTTACCCTTTGAAACGAAATACTTAAACATAGTAGGCTTGGCGAAACAACCTTCTGTCACAATTAACATCTAAATAATTAATTATTTTTATATTTTTTAATTGAAAAATCATAGAAGAAATTGACAAATAATTAAATTAAAATTAATTGGATTTTCTTTTCATGTAAAATTGGCTGAAATCACTGAAAAAACATACAAAATAATCATTGTTAACCTCAAATGTGACAGTTAATGTCATTTTGCTAAGCCTCCTATGCATTTCTTTATAGGCGAATTAATAAGTCACAGACAACTAGACACTAGTCAATTTCAGACTGGGGAGAAAAACTATTGAAAATTGAAAATCTGAAATAACTGAAAAACTATCAGCGATAGGTATAGGAAATGCTAATACAGTTCAATGCAGAATTGTTTTCTCTATCCAACTGTGTAAAGAAAAATATACCGTTCCATTTAAAATAAGAAAGATATTGCGTTTTGAAAATTGGCTGAAAGAAAAATTGATTTCAGCTAAATGCTGAAAGATAATTCATTTCTGAAAAATCTGGCGTAAAGTACATAGTTTAAATTATTTGAGTTCCAAATTTGGATTATCTATCAACGATAGCTTCAAATATATGAATTTTTCAATCAAACACTGCAAAATCAAAATTTTCAGAAAAAGTCAAAATTCCTGAAAAACTATTAACGCTAGACCATCGGTCATGTTATCAAAGTCCATTTCATTTTTACCATAGAATCTAAATATGGAATAAAAAATATACCATTCCATTTAAAATAAGAAAGTAGGGTGCACTACCCCATACACCGGGGGTTGATAGAACAACGAAAATATTTTCCAGGTGTAGTTCAGGTGGAAAAACGGCGGCATACCAAATTTCAGAAACTTTCATCTATTAGAACTCTTTAAACGTCTAATAGGCCAACCACTTGGCTCACTCTGTATAGATCCTTATCAGATGAAATTTAAATTACTAACAGTTCGTAGACAAGATTTGTTACGCTAAATTTTCAGTATAATATGCAATTTTGCCGTTAGAAATGCAATAAAGACTATGTAGGTGGAAAGATATAGTTAACTTACATTACAAGTCTTATATACTTATTACTCTTTCGAATAATTTATTAATGATGAATAAAAATTCAAATACAGAATGATTATGTGAGGGAAAAAATATATAAATAGTATTGTCAACAATAATTTATCTTATTGATAATAGAGAATCAACCAAATATTGACCGATAAACATTCTAGAAAAGTTGTAACAAAATCAATTACATTTATTCACCATATGTAGATATTGTAATTATAAATCATAACAATAATTCTAAATACATGAAAAGATGAGGGTGTTAACAGATGAACGATAAGCGGCGCAAAAAGGCGTAACTAAACTATTTAATAAGCTACAGGCGTATATTTAAATAGATGGGATTTCTGGATTTTTTGATCCGGTGTAATTTCATTGAATAGTATTCTTGATAGAATACTGTGCCCTTTAAAGCATGGCACTGTTTAAAATTAACACCCATCTTTATTTTATTATTTAATTGAGCTTAATTTACTTAATTTATTCTTTAATTAGCACGTGTAATTGACGTTTAATAGCCTTACGTAGCAGATAAATTTCCTATTTATAATCAAAACGTTATGATAATTAACAATATTTTATTAATTTCCCAAAAAAAGTCTATTTTAAATTATGTTTTGTTCGTTTAATCTGTTTAACATTTATGAACAATTTAAACCGAGGAACACTTGTTGCATTTATTATGAAAATAATTTTAAAACCTGTTGATTAATCATGGAAATTTATACCCTAGTGCCATCTCTGTGTTTTCAACATAAGACTTTACAGAATTCTGTTTCAGTCAGTTAACGATTAGTTTATATTTAAATTAGTAGAAGAGATGAACTTCAGGTAGCGCTGGCATTGAAAACAACAATAGAAAATGGCATCTATATTCCATAATCTCACAATCAATCAAATGGTTAAAATGCTTGATGTCGCGTTATTATTTTAAATGTTTGAACCAAGGCCTGCTAGATTTTTTAGCGCTTTGCTTATTACAGGCCTGCCCATTTGTCTTCATTCACTATTCCGAGAGAAATGCGAATTTTGGCCGCATTGGCGCTAGTTACCGGAATATAAAACGACATAGCTCTTTCTCTATCTTTATTTAGATACGCCATCTTTAGTTCGTTTTTGGCGGCAAATCTGTTGCCAATCATAATTCAAGATTCGTTCAGGTATTAGCGCCACAGTGGCGAAAGTTGACGTTTCATCAAGAATGTTCTTCTTATGGACTTTTAGCCAAATGGGCAGGCCTGTAATAAGCAAAGCGCTAAGAAATCTAACAGGCCTTGGTTTGAACGTAAACTAAATCGAAGTATAGTAAATCTAGGCATCTGGTGGAAAGTGTTGAATTTGACACTTACGGGAAAACAGGAAAGCGGGAAATTTAAATAAATAATAATAGAACGGTATTTTACACAAAAAATTCAATAAGACAAAAAATCAACAAAACAAAGTAAAGAAAGTCTTTTATAACAAAATTCATTCAAATTAAAAAAGAAATATGCTTAAAAACATAAAACTTGAGATTATATTGTTGATCTATAAACAAACGAGTAGCGTTTACTTCGTCAATAACACCAATATAAGAACATCAATGTTACCATATGTTTCTATATAAATGTTATTATTCCTTGAACTATAGAATTGGCAACAAATTCAAAACTTTCTTCTATATGAGTGGATTTACTATACAGAGTGAGCCAAGTGGTTGGCCTATTAGACGTTTAAGGAGTTCTATTTGATGGAAGTTTCTGAAATTTGCTATGCACTCGTTTTTCTACCCGAACTACATCTGGAAAATATTTTCGTTGTTCTATCAACCCCCGGTGTGTAGGGTAGTACACCCTACTTTATTATTTTAAATAGAATTGTATTTTTTATTCCGTATTTAGATTGTATGGTAAAAATGAAGTAGACTTTGATTGATAGTAAAATTTTGATTTTGTAGTGTTTGAAAAATTTATATATTTGAAGATATCATTGATAGATAATCCAAATTTGGAACTGAAATAGTTTAAACTATGTACTTTACGGCAGATTTTTCAGAAATGAATTATATTTCAGTATTTAGCTGAAATCAATTTTTCTTTCAGCCAATTTTCAAAACGCAATAATTTTCTTATTTTAAATGGAACGGTATATTTTTCTTTACACGGTTAGATAGAGAAAAAAGTTCTGCATCGAATCATATAAGCATTCCCTATACCTATTCTTGATAATTTTTCAGTTATTCAAGATTTTGGATTTCTAACAATTTACCCCCTGAAACGAAATACTAAAACATAGTAGGCTTGGCGAAACAACCTTCTGTCACAATTAACATCTACATAAATAATTATTTATTTTTAGATTTTTTAATTAAAAAATCATAGAAAAATTTGACAAATAATTAAACTAAAATTAATTTGATTTTCTTTTCATGTAAAATTAGCAGAAATCGCTGAAAAAACATATAAAATAATCATTGTTAACCTCAAATGTGACAGTTAATGTCATTTTGCTAAGCCTCCTATGCATTTTTTAATAGGCAAATTATTAAGTCATAGACAACTAGACACTAGTCAGTTTCAGACTGGGGAGAAAACTATTGAAAATCGAAAATCTTAAATAGCTGAAAAACAATCAGCGATAGGTATAGGGAATGCTAATACAGTTCGATGCAGAATTTTTTTCTCTATCCAACCATGTAAAGAAAAATATATCGTTCTATTTAAAATAAGAAAGATATTGCGTTTTGAAAATTGACTAAAAAAAAAATTCATTTCGGCTAAATAGTGAAAGAAAATTCATTTCTGAAAAAACTAGCGTAAAGTACATAGTTTAAACTACTTGTGTTCCAAATTTGGATTATCTATCGATGATATCTTCAAACATATGAATTTTTTAATCAAACACTATAAAATCAAAATTTTCTGAAAAAGTCGAAATTCCTGAAAAACTATTACCGCTAGACCATTGGTCGTGTTATCAAAGTCTACTTCATTTTTATCATAAAATCTAAATGTGGAATAAAAAATATACCATTCCATTTAAAATAAGAAAGTAGGGTGCACTACCCCATACACCGGGGGTTGATAGATAGAACAACGTAAATATTTTCCAGATGTATTTCAGGTAGAAAAACGAGTGCATACCAAATTTCAGAAACTTTCATCAATTAGAACTTCTTAAACTTCTAATAGGCCAACCACTCATTTAATGGCCGATTGACGAGAACATGGCGGAATAAACCGAATTGTATTATAACCTAGCAGCGGGATTTTGCCCCGAATTTGGGGCAAACACGTGACTTCTCCAAACTCTATTGCAAGTTAGCGATCGACAATAACGACTCGATACCATATTCGAATAACCCCTCTACTCGTTACTGTTGGATCGCTATAATCATTCAGCGTAGTTGATGAAATGAGCGGGCGACGTCATAAACAATAAACAAGTGGTTCACTGCAGCTGATTGTTGCCCCTCTCTTACTGGATTTTCATAAGCGGAGCGAGTGGGTTCAAGTACTTGCACGAACACAACAATGTTCGAGAATCGGTCTATCGTTTTAGTAATTGAAATTACAGTAAGAATTGATCGTCACGTACGTCTATGATGTACGTAGACGATTGTCGCGCGGCATCTAAAGGCGGAAACACGATCCCTAAGCTTAATTATAACCAATACAATTTTTTTCCAAATATTTAGTGAGTAAATTGAGTATAAGAATTTTTTACAATTTTTTATATTTTCCTTCATAACTTGTGCTATTTTGCAATAATATTCACACCTTTTAAAAAATTAGAAGCGCTTTGTAACTGTTGTTGTAACTTTGAAGTGTTAGTTTTCCGGAAAATCGACGAAAACTTGGAAATTTGGACCCATTTCCTGGGAATAATTTTAAATTTTATGTTAGAATTAAACGTCTCATTCAGTCATTTTCATGGACTGTTTTTTTTAATTTTCAGAGATTATGTTTATTAATTATTATCATTTTCAGTTACACAAATTTAATTGAGGTTATTTTCTATATTAAAAGTTAATATTTATTGAAATATTTACTTACATTGTAGTTTTCAGGCGATAATTTCCGTGAAATTATTGAAATTTCAGCACTAATTATTACATGAAACCCACAATAAACCGATAAATAAGTGAATTTTTTCAACGACTATTCGATTTTAAAATCAAATGTCAAACTAGCGCCTCTATACAGATTATCCCGAAACTATAATTAGAGATGAGCATTATAGACATTTTACATCCTTATCGAACTGATTCAAGGAACAAGTATTAGAAAGAGAGAGATAGATTGTAGTTTTTTTCAACGATTTTCAGTTTAAATAAAGAAAATTGCACAAAATTCAATCATTTTTATACTTTTCTGATTATACGGGGTGTTTCATGGTGTTTCTCCTTGATTTTGTGAACGTACGTTAGCTTCTTGTTTCAACTTACATCAGTAATCTGCATTACCGACAATCTATTGAAACAATCATTTGTCGATAATGCAGATTATTGAGTTGAAATAAGAAGTTGACCTACTTTCACAAAATCATAGGCAACTGCAAGGGAAAGATCGTATACTCGATTCGTACAATATACGATACGAGTTGTATTCTATTCGAATAATGTACTGTACGAGTTGTATTCTATTCGAACAATGTGTACGATACTAGATGTACTCGATTCGAACAATATATGATACGTGTTGTACTCGATTCGAACTATTTACGATACAAGATGAACTCTATTCGAACAATGTACGATACGAGTTGTACTCGATTTGAATAATGTACGGTACGAATTATACTCTATTCGAACAGTATGTACGATATGAGTTCTACTCGATTCAAACAATATATGATACGTGTTGTACTCGATTCGAACAATGTACGATACGAGTTGTACTCGATTCGAATAATTTACGGTACGAGTTGTACTCGATTTGAACCATGTACGATACGAACTGTAACCAAAGATTCCATTTTTTACGAGTACTATAATAAATCTATGGATGTAGTGGAAAGTCTTGAATTTGACACACATCTATTCATTGAAAGCAGGGAATTTAAATAAATAATAATAAAACGCATATTACACTATTTTAAAACAAAATTCATTAAAAATAAGAAAGAAACATGTTTAGAAACAGAAAATTTGAGGTTATATTGTTGATCTATAAACAAACGAGCACAGTTTAGTTCGTCAGTGATACCAACGTAAGAAGATAAATTTTAGCGTACATTTCTATATAAATGTTATTAGTCCTTGAACTATAGGGTTGGCAACAAATTCAAAACCTTCTACTACATGAGTGGATTCACCATATCCTATTTTCGTGAATTTATTATAAATAATTATCCGATAAATTTGATTTTAACTTAAAATTAACAAAATTATTAATTATTTGCCGTATAAATGTAATATAAAACTATTTGAGTACAGTTAATATAATAATAATTGTTATTTTTATCAATTGTAACCAATATTTGTTTACGGGATGTTTAATGTGTTGCCTATATCGTTGTTTTCTAAAATAACAAAAGCGCAATTTATATAAGTAAGAGAGTAGGGATAGTATCCGCCCACGGAAATTCGTGAGTAAACGTCAAATAACCTTGAAAATGGCAAAATACCACCAATTCAATTGAATAATAAATTATTTATTAATAAATTACAAAATTATTTATATAATTTAAAAGATTTATATAAATTTTATCATTAATAATTAATAATAATGTTGCCACTCTCAACTGTGTATTTAGATGGTTATTTACAGTAATTTATTACAGTACTGTACTTTATATGGTATACCCCCCTCCTTATATCCCCACCACGTACCGTCAGCCAATCAAAATCGTGAACGGAAAAACGTCATATTTCCGTTAACAAGTTCGTTAGCTTTCTACGCTTTCTAGACGTTTGTTCAGTTCATTATTAGTTCGCGTGCAGTTGAAGTCTTGTTCGTACAATTTTTCAAGGTCTTTTTAACAATAATCTTGAAATTGAAGAAAACAGAAAATGGATGACGTCTGTAGATTGTGTTCCAGTGAAGTAGAGCTAATGAACGTGTTTAATATAGATACTGGTAGACTAGTAAATATGATAAAAGTTGCGAGCGGTGTTGAGGTTAGTGTTGACATTGCTGTTTTTGTTTATTTCTTTCATAGGCCATCTATTCGGAGTCATTTTCTAGAATTTCTCTGTGAAATTACGTAAAATTCCTTTAGAATATGGTTTTTTGGGTGGGGGGATAATGATCATGTGTGAAAATGTCCGAGTAGGATATGACGTAATACGCATGCTCTGACTAGAAACCGGATGTGTTGGGAAAAATTGGTTTGTATGATTGCAAAATTTGTTGATTTGATTAATCGGTACACACAAATAACGTAAATTGTGATTTAAAATTGATAAATGCCACTTTTTGCACTATGATTGTAAATAATATTTGTCTAAATCACTGAAAATTGCACGGTAGGCAACCCGCAATACATGTAGTGCACCATAGGCAATCCGCAACACGTGTATTGAAATCTGATTAATTTATCAGTTACAGGCAATATTGCTAGTTTAACATCATATTTGAACACTTTTTATAAATTTTATAATAAAAGCGAAATTTTAATTACTTTGGGGCCGGGGTTAGCAGCAGAAGTTGTCATTTATTTTTATTTTAATACTCGATCTGGTCAAGTAGGCTTTTTTTTACCTATCAGTACAATTTATTTCAAACAAAACCACTTCCTGTTATTGAGTTGTTTTATAGTGTATCACATTTCTATATAATCTACGATAACAAATTTTCGTCTATTTTTTATAAACTTTTATTTGGTTTTTGGTGCATTTTACTAAGCGCTACTTATAAATTTTGTCAACTTTGTTTATTGAATCTCATCTTTCCCACTATCCCCGATCAAAATCTAGGGTGACATCTCTCTTTTACAATATTGTTTCTAATTATTTCTCCCCTAATAGGGACAGGGTTCATCACTGTACAACATGTTACAGTTGTAATATTTGGAGTTTTAACTTTCCTCTATGTAGCTGCTTTCATTTAAATTATTGATTATATATAGTGATTTTCGTATGAATAACACCCTATTTTCCGTGTAAAATGTGACTTTTTGGTTTTCCTAACGCTATCAGAGATTAGAAATATAAATATTCTTGTTTAAAATCGAATGGAACACCTCGATGTCTTCGGGCGTTTCCGATGTTTCAATTTCTATATCTTGAAGCCCGTTTACATTATTCGATTTTTCTGTTTGATTTTATATCCGAGTTCATCTCTAATTCGAGATATTTCCATTTTTACATTGTCCGAGTTAAGCGCAGGTTCCGGCGTCCTAAAATCGTCAGCTGATATCTGTCAGACACGGGAAGAACAATCCTAACACCATACTTCGATCTTGCGTGCAGCCTCAATTTCTCAAAACAACATACTGCGCATGACACTCTTTGGTAAGTAGAACGGAATCTCGAATGCGGCGACTCGGATCAGAAATCGAATAATGTAAAGACACAAATTTGTCGTTTTTTCGTTTCGGATCGAGAAATCGAAAGCAATCTCAGATAATGTAAACTGGCTTTTACGGAATTTTCATATAATTGTTGACCCCGAGCGAGATCGTCGAGGGTTCATTGAAAAGTGTACAATCTTTTTGTCAAATATCTTTTTCTACGACAGTCCTCCGGTTGTTCTGTAGTAGACGATTTAGAATGATGACTAAAGACCCGTTTATATTATTCGATTTTTCTGTTCGATTTTATATCCGAGTTCATCTCTCATGCGAGATATTTTCGTCTTTACATTGTCCGAGTTAATTGTACTCGTGCACAGGCTCCGGCGTCCTAAAATCATCAGCTTATATCTGTCAGATGTAGTTGTTATCCACACGGGTTGATTACAAATACGAACAACCCCAACACCATACTTCGAACTTGCGTATTGCCACAAATTCTCAAAATCGCGTACTGCGCATGATACTCTTTGGTAAATCGAATAGAAACTCGGATGCAAATAGAAATCGTCCTATTCACAAAAAATCAGATGCAATCTCGAATGCGGCAATTCGGAACAAAAATCGAATAATGTAAATACACAAATTTGTCGTCATTTCGTCTGGAATCGAAAATTCGAATGCCATCTCGGATAATGTAAACGGCCTTTAACATATGATTGTGTTAATCTATCACTTTTTAAAATGGTCGATTGTTTTGAATAGACTGCTCGCTTCTTATTGGTTTTTCCTGTGGTGTGAATATTATATGGCGGAACAGCGCAGGTGTCGTATTTTGGTACGTTCTGCGCATGACGTCATTTCTTATATTTTCTCTTATAACTTGGCCAATTTTGATTATTTTGCAAAAATTCTTGTACTGTTAGATGGCAAATAAAAAGTTCTTTTCAAATCTTCAAGACATTTTTCGATTCCACGGTTAGTTTTCCGGAAAATTAAGAAAATATATGCGAGGCGATGTAAGAATTTGGGCACAGTTTTTATTAATTAAGTGGTGATATAATATAATTTGAATACAAATGAAAAATTGGTGTCAGTTCTTTCCAAGGTTTTATTAAATAAAAATTTTGGTAAACCGGTTTCGGCGTTTACGCGGTACTGGTACTGATGATGGCGTAAACGCCGAAACCGGTTTACCAAAATTTTTATTTAATAAAACCTTGGAAAGAACGGACACCAATTCTTCATTTGTATCCAAATTATATTGAAAATTTCACCAAGGAATGGCCCTCCTCTTATATCATGATGGTAATATAATGTTCGACAGTTTTCAAGTTTTTGAAAAATTATTATTTTATTAAAAAAAACTCCATACAAATAGTCTTCTATGTTGACATAGCATTACGACCAAGATGACGTCAAATTGTGCGAGAAAGATGGAAAATCATGCGCACTGGCACACCATATAATATTCACACCACGGTTTGTTCTACTTATAATTTCGGAAATAATAATTTTTATCACGAGGCCGAAAATTGAATCCATGCGGTACGAGTGTTTACAATTTCACCCCAAAAGATGAAAAGTAATCCATCAATCAGGAATCAGGATTTACTCACCTACAGAGCAGAATAATCATGATTACTTAATAAGTAGGATTTATCGCTGTTGTCTAGTGATAAATTAAGTATGTAGACTGAAATTTGACATTTTCGATGTGTCAAACTTGTGATTGGGCAATTTGCTAATTGTCAATGACAGTAAAGGTGGATTTATAGTTTGATGCAACTGTTGTTGTAACAGTAACAGAGTCAGTAACAGCATAAAAAAGATTCAATTGATATATTTCATATTCTGCACATGCATACAAAATGACACTTAACTGTCCATAACCTAAAAACAATGATAATGTGTTTTCATTGGTCAAACGTAAAGTTGGTAATCTCTTACGTTACGGTTCCGACTCCCGTTACGAGTACTACTAACTGTAAACTGTAGTACAGAAAATCCATATTTTAAGGGTCTCACCTGTCCTCAATTACAGTGAAATCTCATAAGAAAATTTGAATACACATAATTTGAAAACGTCAAAAGTTATCGAGATGGGAAGTATCTCATTCGATTTCAAATTTGAAGTGCTAAAGACGCAATTTGGTGGCATTTGGAAAATCCGGATGGTTTTTCCGAAAATACCAAAACGTTTTTGAGTAAAAAAGGTGTTTTTTTGAACACACGTAACTTTTTATATAATCAATAAAACGGAACGAATTTTACATAGATAGAAATTAGAAAGTTAAAGCTAAGGACGGAAAATAGTCCTGTTTGAATTTTTTTTTCCATTTTTCGGAAAGCAGCGTAATTTTTGAGAAATTTTGTATATAGAATAACACTATAGCTGGGGTGATGCGGTGTTATAACTTGTAATTAGCTCAAATAGGAGGGGACGATTTAATAGTCTCTCGGGCAGGTCTGTGTACATATCTACCAATATGTAAAGAAACGGTACGATCGAGACCCTTAAGGCTTGCTCGAAGTGAACGGTAACATTCAATCGCCCATAAGAAACAATGAGAAAAAAAGTTGATAGACAACGGGCAACAACGACAAAAGATATCGAAATGAAACATATCTCATTCGATTCAGAATTCAATTTTCTACAGTTGAAAGTCCATGGGATTGGAAAATCAAAAGGAATTTCCTGATAATTGCGAAAAACCGTATTTTTAGTCAAAAAAAGTGTATCAACATTCAGAAGAACACGTGCCTAGATAATCAATTAAATGAAATGAAAAACATATAGGTAGATCAAGAAAAGTTAAAGCTACAATTTAAAGTCATTCACGTTTTAATTTGTTTTTCCGTTTTTCGCGTAACAGCGTCTAAAAGGATAAAATTTTTCGAAATAGCACATTCTAAGTAACTCAGTAGATGATGTGACGTGGTTTCGTGACTTATGATTGGCTAGATGAAGGTGGGGAGTAACTTGATTGTTTCTCGCCTGATTTCTCATACGTCTATCGAACGAAGATTGTAAATTTACAAAGAAAGGGGAAAAATGCGAACTGCCTCTCGAGCGAGAGTCTTAACTCTCTGCGGTTACTGTTAAGGGCCCTCTGCACATAAATAGACAATTGGAAAACAGGATTCCTGTTTTGTTTTCCAATGGATTTCAATGTTCTAAACGGTATTTAAAAGAGCATTTCAAGAGGGAGGGAAGTACGTATTTGATTTTTTGAAATTCGGATGTAATTTGGAGTTACAGAAAGAAATATAGAAGGATGTTTTTTAGCATTTTTTACAGTTTTTTTTTTTATATTTTCTCTCATAACATGGCAAATATTGCTTATTTTCTAATGAATTTCACACAACATGTGGCCAATTAAAGGCGATCGGAAAATTTCTGACAGATTTGGAAAGCGCTTTTAATTGGCCGCATGTTGTGTGAAATTCATTAGAAAATAAGCAATATTTGCCAAGTTATGAGGGGAAAATATAAAAAAAAACTGTAAAAAATGCTAAAAAACATCCTTCTATATTTCCTTCTGCAACTCCAAATTACATCCGAATTTCAAAAAATCAAATACGTGCTTCCCTCCCTCTTGAAATGCCCTTTTAAATACCGTTTAGAACATTGAAATCCGTTGGAAAACAAAACAGGAATCCTGTTTTCCAATTGTCTATTTATGTGCAGAGGGCCCTTAATGTTGCGTTTATACGATTGCTTCAAACTATAAATCCAGCTTTACAATTGTGACTGTTATATTACAGTCACAGCTACTAGTAGCAGTTAAAAATAGCAAGGTTTTGTTCACTATTTACCATGAAAACGTGACTTGCCTTTTCTCTAAACAATTGTTGTCAACACAGTCGATTAGTTTCAGAGTTGCTCATACCTGTTATTTGCCTCTTCTGATGGCAAAATGCTACTCTGCGATTGCAGTTATTTATAACTGCTATTGAAATAGCAACACATCACTGTGAGTATGTTTACACCTAGTGATAACTAAACTGCTTTTGTTAGAAGATGTAGTCAAGTTTATTTTTAAAATACCTGCCTCTGATTAACAGTTTATTACAGATACATAAATTCTTAATCTTCCTAACGGACCACATGTATTATCTCAGTGAAAAACGTGGATGTCTAGTTATTAGTGTATTCGTAATTACCTAGCAGCGGGATTTTGCCCCGAATTCGGGGCAAACACGTGACTTCTCCAAACTCTATTGCAAGTTAGCGATCGACAATAACAACTCGATACCGTATTCGAGTAACCCCTCTACTCGTCACTGTTGGATCGCTATAATCATTCAACGTAGTTGATGAAATGAACGGGCGACGTTACAAACAATAAACAAGCGGTTCACTGTAGCTGATTTTTGCCCCTCTTACTGGATTTTCATAAGCGGAGCGAGTGGGTTCAAGTACTTGCACGAATACAACAATGTTCGAGAATCGGTATATCGTTTTAGCAATTGAAATTCCAGTAAGAATCGAAAGTCACGTACGTCTATGATGCTTAGTAATTACACATTAGGTAACCACTCAATACACAAAACTCGAAAACACAATGCAAATCACCCTAAAAGTGAGGTTGGCATTGCTGCAGTTAACTTGACCAAAAGCCTAGACAACCGTTTACATCGACAATAATTGTGTTAATTTTAACTGTACTACGATTTTTAACTATAGTTGTGTTAACACAACATCGGTGTTAAAGTGTTCTTAACTAAACTACGAGCTTAGTTATCACTAGATGTAAACCTATTCTATGTTAAACACAAGCAGAAAATTAACAGTTTCCTCCCGATCGTAGAAAATCGTATACTGTAATTCAGGTCAGAAAGTTTCTGACCTGACCTGACCATGTGGGGGCCTACTTGCTGTTTTTTAATAACAGTTATAACTATTGCAATAGCAATTTTAAAATAGCTTGGCCATTTGCCTCTTCTGATAGACTGCGATTGTTACTCTGTGGCAGAAAAAATAAATTTCAATTCATTTACTAGATAATTCATTTATTTTAAATTATCATTTAACAGATACAAATACATAAACAATTTATTTTAAACAATAAACAAATGATAGCAAAGTGATTGCTTATATTACAAAAATGTTAGATTGGGTTTGATTATCTACATATTTTCGTTTTGTAACGATAAACTGTTGACCTCTTCGATTGTACATTTGTATTGAATATAAAACAACAAAATTATGCATATTTCTTCTTGCACAAGAGTTGCATGCAAATTATCTATTTACATCTCTGTCCCAGAATAAACCGGAATAGATTAACAAAACACAAATCATTATTAAATTTTAACAAACACCATTTTATTCATTCGAAATAATCTCCATCAACTGAAATCCATCGATTCGCACGTTCAACAAGTGAGTTAAATGACTTTTCCATGTCTATGATCGGAATGCTTTTGAGGATGGTGGTCGTCGCCTTTTGAATGTCTTCAATTGATGATTTCCTTCCATAGCCAAATGAAGCTTAGGGAATAAGAAATAGTCACAAGGAACTAAATCCGAAGAATACGGGGGATGATCGTCATTCAGAAATTTAACGTTTAGATTCTGCCCCATACTGAAAGTAGCTACCATGTTACATCACTAGTCACAACCGATTTTAAGAAGTTTTCATCACGTCGAGCGAGGTTAATGAGGTCTTTGGAATTTTCAGTTCGGTTTAATTTTTGATCATCTGTTAATCAGTGTGGAACAAACTTCGAATTCACCTTCCGTAGACCAAGTCTTTCAATTAAAATGCGATGGATTGTGGTTTTAGGTATATTTAGTTCCATTTCCATGAATATCACTGAAGATTTTTTGCAAACTTTCACGAAATCGCCTACTTTCTCAATGTTTCCTTCAGTGATTACTTCACATGGTCGACTTGGATGTTCATCATCATTGACATCTTCTCTGCCGTCTTTGAAACGTCGATACCACTCGAACGCTTGTGTTTTGGATAAACAATTATCACCATAAGCAATTTTGAGCATTTGAAGTGTTTCTGTAGCTGCTTTACCATTTTTAAAACAATTTAATATTCATTCTTTGTTCTCTATACATTTTTCGACTAATGCACAAACATAAGTATCATTTTATGAGTTGTATTTTTCTTATTACTTAATGTAATGTCATGAAATTCTGACAGTTGGTTAAGGAAGGCTCACACAAAATAATGTCAAAAAACTAATAGATGGCGCTACGTATTCTATGAGTTAAATGGGCATTCCGGTTTATTTTGGGACAGGGTGTATAATAGTTATTAATTTTGCAAAGATTGTTATTTCAAGTATTGTGCAAGTCGTGAATTTTCATGGGTTAGCATGATTCGTGTAATATAGATTGGAACAAAAAAAAAACTTCCAACAAGAGCAATTTTGTGTCAAACTTGATATTTCTATAGTTTAAAATGTAATAATTTGTTCCATTACAACTTGAAATTTTACTTTTTACAAAAATGCACTTAAAGAAATACAAGTTTAAAATTGGATACATTAGATGTATAGTATTTTTCATGACTTAAGAGATTGTCTAATAGATAATTATACATATTTGCTTTGGCACTTGAAGCGTTAAAGCGTGTATATAATGTTTTTCACGCCTTAAGAGACTGTCTAGTAGACATATATACAATAAAAGTGCAATTACTTTGGCGCTTGAAGTGCTCAATACGCGCTACTCTTAATGCTTTTTTTAGCCGTTTAGTTTGGGTTTTTGATGCTTATGCGCTTGGTGACAGGTAATAGAAACCGTTGCGTTTGAAGCCTAAGTAAATGTGAACGCGGCAGCACTATACATTAGTAGATCCGTGCTCTTGTCGACTATCTATCTTGATGAAATAAGCGTTTATGAGCATTGTTAAAATAACTTTAATGCGAGCTCACAGCGTCAAACGATGCGTCGGTGCTCTAAGCGCTTAAAGTACCGAAGCAGATACAACACAAGTAGTGATGGGCTAAACTTCACTACTGCTGTACTCTATTTTTAAACTAGGAGTGATTTGAATTTTGCGCGCTTAAATACTTTGGCTATTTTATAGACACGTTAACACAATTCAAAACCAATGCCTAGGAAACATTCGATTTTGAAGTTTTGATATGCATTATTTGTTAAGGGTCTCGCTCGATAGGTAAGTAGCCTGTCCGAGAGACTATCAAAAACTACCCTTTCTCTTTTTAAGCCAGTCACTAGTCTCCAAACCACATCATATCTTCTGAATTACTTAGAATATGCTATTTCGAAAAACTTGGTTCATTTAGACTCTATTTTCAGAAAAATGGAAAAAAATAGAAAAGCAATTACTAGCGACGCTAGTCTCAACTTTCTAGTTTCTATTTATGTAAAATTCGTTTCATTCTCTTAATGGTACAAAAAACAACGTTGGAAGATTTTTTTTCAATCGATACGTTGCTTTTTTGGAATTTTTGAAAAAATCGTCGGATTTTTCCAAAAATTACTAAATAGGAGCGATAGAGGTTTAAATTTCGAATCGAATGAGATATTTCCCACTTCGATATCTTTTGTCGTTTTCAAATGACACTGGAAATGCTTTTCTTATAGGATTTTAATGTAATTGAGGGCATGCTAGCTTGATTCGAGCGCGAGTCTTAATTATAAAACGTAGTTCTTAACAGGAAGCTAATAGATTTAAAATAAAAACGAGCCATAAATATTTAAATTTACGGCTAAAACGTTCCAGTTTTTGATTATATAGTGACTTTCTGTGTAAACTCGGCTTTAGTCATCATTCCTCCTAGTCTAAAAATAGAGTTTTTCTATACTATTTTACTTATTTATCAACTTAAAAAAAAACAAATTATATAGGAAGTAACTCGAAATTATAATCAAAAAACCAAAGGTTATAATCCGGATTCGAATACTTGTAAAGTGCAATTTTGGATTCTTCCTTAGTTTGTCTCATAAACATTATCAAATTGTGAGTGCAGAAAATTGGAGTGTTCACACTGACTGAGATTGTTTCGAAAGCAGTATAGATTATCAAAACAAGTGATAGCTTGCACTGTCGTAAAAGAGTGACTTTTATTTAGCATGTGCAACTCCTACAAATGTTAAAATTTCATTAATTTTTTTACAAAATGTATTAAATGGAATATATCTCGCATAAAAAATCGTAGAAGGAATATGTGCGAAAAAAATTAATTTCGGAAATCATTTCTTCTACTGAGTCATTGACAAATGCTTACTCTAAACTCACGTATATTTGCCTGCTGTATAAGGCAAGAAATAGCGGTTCTTCTTTCATAGAAAATACTCCTACATGTTTAAAAGTAGCTTAGAAATACAGTATGATTCTTATTGCTAGGCTCATTGGAAATAGATTCCTAACTCACTCAAAGAATAGTAGATGCATATAAAAAATAAGTTTGATACAAATTAGTGGACAAAATTTGGAAATGAGTGTGACTTCAATCACCCAGCGTTAGTCCCCTTGTCCAAACAAATTACTTTCTTTCAATGAAAAAAAAATTGACCTTCGAATTTTACAAATTTTTGTTTAAAACCGGATGTTGGGCTCTTGCTGTCTTTACTGCACTCAAGTGGCATATTGGTTTAGATAAAGATCGAATAAAAATACAAATAATCGTATTTTAAAGATAGCTTCTTTATCGAAATCAATGTGCCAAATGGGTATGGTAAAGACAGCAAGTCAGGTGATTTTTTCATACATCTACTATCTCTTTGGGAGTATGAAAACATTTTTCTCATGTGACTGGCAATGAGAATCATGTTGTGTATATACATATGTAGATCACGATATAAAATCGTTTTGATTTAAAAACATCATTTATTTCATTTCTCTGGGAAGGTTCGTTACAAGAAGTTTTATGTAATACATTTTTTATCGAAAATTTATGGTAGGTTAGTATGGCATTGTCAATGTTATGTTTTTTTTTTTTTATTGCGATTCATTTTGAAGTGTTTTGTAAAAACGACATTTCAAATCTAATGAATTAGAATTTTTTCTAATTAATTTTTCTTATTTCAATATATTCTATATAGCACATATATTTTTCTTGTTTCTTTTTTTTTAGATTTTGCAGACCGATAAAATTTCACAGAAAGTTTGTCGACAATGTTGTAAATTGTCGGCAGAAGTGTTTAGGTTTCGTCAACGATCAGCAAAAAATAGTCAAGACCTAATGGTAAATTTGGGTTATTTTTTTAAGTAAACCTATTATATATATCGAATTTGATTTTAGGAAAAATACAATAAAAGCATTCAATCCGAATCACCTAAAATTATTTCCAACAAAGAAATTCACGTTGATTGGAATAACATCAAAATTACAAAAAATATAAATGTTGATAGTCCGAATAAATCAACCAAAGTACACCCTTCCATTCTGCAAATGAAACAACAATATCCGAATATAAAATTTCCTCCACTCCAACCAGATGCACACTATCAACCGTACATTACTTTATTAACTAATGAAGTTAGTGATTGGTATCAGCAGAGAAATTCAAGAACAGATGCATTATACCAAGTTGATGAAGAAAGCTTAGAACAGCCTCAATCACCATCATCTAGTAATGATGACTCATACAGTTCTTCAAGTGAGCTGGAAACAGTGTTTTCTAGAGACATAGAAGACCAGAATGAACGTGAAGAAACGTTGTTACAAAAAGATCAAAAACAAATCTCTCAAAATATTACGAAAAATCATAGTTTTAATAATATCCAAGATTATGAAATGGAAACAAACCAAATAGAATGTCAATCTAATAGCATACAGAACGATCCTAAACAAACCTCGAATGTGATGGACGGTATAAAAAGAAAACGAAGTGTTTCTCAACCTACTGATGAAGAAAGCATTAAAGAAACACCTAGAAGCAAGAGTAGTAAAATCGAAATCATAAATAATGAAATTATCAGGGAAAAATATGTCACAACAGTTAATCAAAATATAAAAAGTAATCCACAAGTCGAGAACTCAAGTCCAATGACAGAAAAAATAACTAATACTTCCAATAGTGATAAGAAAAAAAGTAATGGTGTAGAAGAAATGAACGACGTAATAGAAACGAAAAAACCAAATGAAAATAGATCCCCATCTAAGTTGAAAACGTCCAAAAAGGACGAAATTCAAAACAAGAAAGCTGAATCAGAACTGAACTATAACAGGGACAAAGAAATCATTGTTAGTATAAAGACAAGGGAGGACACTTCTCAACCCATTGAAGAAGAAAATTGTAAGAAAACATCTAAAATTAAAGATAGTGAAAAACTTGTTGAAAACAATGAAATCAATGGAAAATATACAGAATTCAACGAAAATACAAAAATTGATCAATTAGAAGAAAAAGGCGCTAATACTTCCAATAAGGACAAACAAGGAAGCAGTGGTATAGATGAAGCAAGTAAACTAATGGAAACGAGAAAACGAAAAGAAGGTAGATCTTCATGTAAAGTAAAAAAGTCGAAGTTAGAGATTGAAAATCAAAATATAAATGTACCAAAGGAGATGGAAGTAAAGAATCAGGCCGGTCAAAAAGAAAAATCAAGCGTCAACAATGTAGACGAAAAGAAGAGTACTGAAGAAGAAAATCTTCAAGAGGCACATACAAATAAGAATAGTATGAAGGAAGTTATAAACGAAAAAGGTGATGGAAAGTTTGTTGAAAAACTGAAAAGTAAACCAGTTGAAAATAAGAATCAAATAGAAGAAAAAGAAGCTACAAAGTTAAAATCAGTACAAAATGGTAAAGAGATTCAAAATAGAAATGTCAGTTTAGCAAATGTGGAGGCTATGAAATTCAATGAGAGACAAAATGAAGTTTTATTTAAACCAACAGATAAACAGCCAGCTATAAATTTTTGTGTGTTGCGAAACGTTTTAAGAGAAAAATTGAAAGCAAATTCAACGAATAATGAAACAAACAATGTAGAGAGTAACGACGTTACTACCTCATCATCAATACTTCCGGATAATACTAATATATCACCTCCGGATAATCCTAATATAGCACCTCCAGATAATCCTAATATATCACCTCCGAATAATACACTAAAAATGAGTTTTATCAGATCATTGAATTTAATTCCATTTTCTGAGAGAGGAACATATGAAAAAGATACCAGTCATGAAATGTTACGTGTCCGTTGTATTAAATATGCTTGTGAATACTGTCAAACAAATTATAATACTTTAAGAAGTTTGAAGGTGCATGAAAAGAAATATCATACATCATGTGTTTTTTGTAATTTACATTTAGACAGTGTTGAAAATCGTAAAAAACATATGCTTTTCTATTGCCCAAAACGTACAATTAAAGTACCTAAAGTTGTACTTGTTAGGGTTGATAAACAAAAAGAAATGATTGCTAAATATGCGCAAGCTTTCCAACTTCTAAATTGTGATGCTACTTCAAGTGCACAACAAACTAGTAACTCTATAAACGTGGACTCTTCAGATAGTGAATCTACAGATTATGTTAATTTGCGACCTTTAAAACTTAATTGGAATGTAAATAATTATAACGACGTAATAAATGCAATGAATGCTAATGATCCGAATTTGTTAGAAAACATTTATAATAAAATAAAAGATCGAACTTCTTTCACATTGGATAACATAGTCAAAAGTCCAACCGATAATGAATACTACTTGAAAAATTTGGCACCAGAATTATATTTTCAAAAAGTAAAGATAATCTTGAAATGTGGTAAAGAAATAGCGTTTCATTATAACGAAGATAAAAATTTACCAGCTACATCACCTAAGAACTTTTGGGCCAATGAAACACCAATACAACCACAAATGATTCAAAAAACTCATCAAACGGAAATACATCAAACAACTGTAAGTCCAACAAATATTAATCACAATTTCAAAACCGATAAAAATGCAAATTTACAAGGTAATGTTGGGAAGGTTATAGATAATGTAAAGAATAAAGTACGTAAAGAGTCAAACATGACAACAAAAGTAACTCAAAATGCAACAAGTCAAAATACATTACAAAGTCCAAATGTAAAACTAAAAGTAGTCGGTTGTAAGAATCCTGCATTACTATCTCCAAATTCAAGTAAAATGAACGAAATCTTGCCACCAAGAATGACTGGAACGGAAATTCAAAAAACAATTACACAAAATATAGTTGCGCTTAATAATTTAAATGATAAATCGGTACAAAATAGGTTAGTAGTTAGAAAAGAAATGGAAAAATTAAATACGGAAAAAAGGAGACAATTTCACAAAGTAAATGTGACATCCAGTACTAATACTGCAACAACAAGTCAAGCAATAAACGTACAGAATGGAGTACCATCGACTGTAAATAATGCAACATCTACTCCAAAAATCGGAATGACACTTAAACGAGTCAACACGAAGAGTGGATTAGTGTATGAAATGGTAAACTGTGGGATAAACCAAAATATGGGAACTGGAGAAGCAAAAGAACAATTAAATGTGGCAAATAGAACAGTAACGCGAAAAGTACCTGAAGGAGGGAATTCAGAAAAAACAGCAGTGAAGCCTGGTGTTACAACGAATAAAGTAATAAATGAAAAAGTAAACACAATCCAACACTCAAGTGTGAGTAAAAGAGCTCCATCTCAACTAACAACTATGAAAAATAATGAACAGAGTATAGAAGATAAAAAATTGATTCAACAATTGGAAGCGGAAATTGCGAAAATGGGGAGAAAAAATTTATCTGTTGAACTACCAAGTAAAGTAACCAATGTATCTGTACAAGGGCAAACATCATTACAACCAATCCACTTGCCGGGGACATCAAATCAAAGTCAGAATTTACCATCCGGTTATTTGATATATTCATTTCCATCAACGTCAAGAACAAATGCATCTAAATCTACTACGTGCAGTACCAATGCAGTACCAAAAATTAGTCAAGATGTACCGACGACAAGTACACATGTACAAGAAATAACAACATCACAAGCAACCAATTTGCCGGGAACGTCAACTCAGACATCAGGTAATGTAAGTCAGAAGCCGTTACCGACTCCTTTATTATATTCATTGCCAACTGGAAATAAGGCTACTGCACCTGTTGGAGCGCTATATCATCTTCTGGCAGGGCATAATTTAATTTTTCTACCACAACAACAAATTACTCCAGCCTCCTCTCAAGTACAAACAACCAGTAACAATAGGAGCATTTTGCTTAATAAACAAACAAATCTAAGTTTAAGTCCATCAGTTCAAATGCCTAGCCCTGCTACTGTAACATCACAGGTGCAACTATCTCCAGCAACTGCAGTTGTCTCAAATAGTGATGCTACTAATACAAATGTATCCAAAATTAGAGTAAAAGACATTAAAGAATTGTCATAGTTTTTATAATTCTTCATAAGAATAATTATTTCTCTTTTTTTAACCTGCTAGCTATATAAATTTAAATATTTTTTCCATATAAAAAATGTATCCATTGGATAAATAAAATATCACTTTTTCATTGCACTTGCATTTATTGTAAAACTTTTTCCACAAGATTTTTCCAGGCTTACAGGTTTTCCTCGAAATAAACAACAAAATCATAGTAAGTAACGGGCTTCATTTTAGTTTCACGTCTTATGCCGCTTTTGAAGAAATGTGAAAACATAGACAGGTATTTCAAAAAATGTAATTGTTAAAAATTTAAAAGTTGCCTTAACTTCTCTCAATTTATTTCTAAGTATATTGCTTGCTCCCATTAACATGCCAAATGCCCTTAAAAAAAGTTATTTCTGCTATTTACTCGGAACGGGTAACTTAATCCATCATGCAAGATCGCCCAAGTACAATACCCAAGATCCATTTATCTTCACCTTAACAGTTAGCTGGCCGCGCGCCCCGCAGTACGATTTCCACCGCGCTCCGGCAAGTCAACCTACGCTGTCCACCACTCACGCGTTGGATACTTACAATTGGAAATAAACGAAATCGGAGGATTATTTAAATAGTCAATTGTTTATGGTAAGAATTTTGCTCAACGATTTCACATACAACAACAATACAAACGGGGAACACCAAAATAGCATTTTAGTATTCTTTTAACGTCTGATATCGTTGAAAACATTCTAGTTTATGCAGAGGCACAATATTCGGAAATAGTGTTTTACTGGAAGCAGTACACTCTACATCTTGGACCAGGATAATATTAACTTCCCCGACCAGAGGGTAGGGAAGTTATTAGTTTCGGACCAAAATTTTAAATTTAGGATTTCACCAAATCTTTACGTTTTGAGGTCCCCTGAACACGTTTTTGAAATTTTTAGCATGATGTCCGTGTGTGTGTACGTGCGTCTGTAGTTTTTCCAACGATTACTCAAAAATGGTTCAACCCATTGAGTTCAAATTTGGTCAGCACAAACTATTTGGTGGTCGTTCGAGTTGATTAGCTTTTGGTGCTAATCTGACCACGGGGGTAAAAAGGGGAGAGGAATGAAAAAAATTTAAGATAACATATTAATTTGATATCACCAATCGAAAGGGCATGTGCTTTTACGTCAGAAACGATAGCCTTCATGTGCGATGTTCTTTTCTTTTTTTAAATAAGGGCACAAAATTGGCAAAATAGTGTAGTCAATTACTTCAAATTTACCGCCCTCTATAAGGGATCGGTTGCCATAGGAAAGAGTTGTTATATAGAGAGATATAAGAAAATTGAACTGAAAACGATGTGTGTAATCACTGATCAGTGAATAGTTTTGGTTGACGAGATGCTGGTTCCTCATTGAATTTTTCGGTGGTTGTGAAATAGCCACGGTTTTCGATTCCCGATTTTGTTTTTATAGTAAGTTAGTTTTTTTTTTAATGAAGTATCTACAATAGAAAAAATAGTATAGAAAACTTGCTACGGTACTCGTTTTTTAAATTTAGACTCATGCATTAATTGTCGACTTCTGACACTTGTTTTTAATATACTATTCTAATTCATGACTAACTATCCGGACTGTGTCGAGGAAGTTATTAGGCCGGTTCTTAGATTCGGTCCCTTTCAAATTTTTTTCCACCTATAAAAAATAGTACAAATTTTGTGTTTTCTAAATTCTTGAGATAGTCTTTCTGATGGGCCATATCTTGGGGCTCGTCTTGTGTTTTCTATCGCGTATGTCTAAATTCTGTCGTCTATGTCTAAATTCTGAATTGTTATATATCATTTTATTATTATTTATTGTTTTATGTACTAGAAATACATCGAAAAGAGCAGCATTTATTAAATAGAGCACTGCTTTTTTGTCCATTTGGTGCTTCTTTGAAGAATATAATAAGACATGTATTGACCCACTCGACCAACCCCTTTCATAATTTTTTCGTATTTCACAACAGATGGGATTTTGTTGTCTCTACAGACCAACAAGAAACGTTTACTATTTCTGCTGAATGAATGGTGGAAATCATTCGTACTGTTTTGGTTGCTACATTTGCGAATGAATTTGTCCCTTTCTTATAAATTTTAGTAGATTTTCTCTCAATTTGATGTTTTTAAGCTCTGTGAAAATCCTCTATTGGCTCTAATTGTTTCCCACATTCGTGCCTTTTTCTGTAGCAATAATTCAAATAAAAGTACGCTGGTGAAGAAACTATCCGTATAAATATGGTGATAGAATCCCATATAGGGGTCTATGGATTGTTCGATAATTAACGTTGTTAATTTATCTCTTTAATGTAATTTAAAGAATTCTGTAGTTTATAATATTTTTATTTTCTGAATTTTCTCAAAGAATACAATCTTTAGAATATTTCTAAAAACTCATATCTCTATGGTTACATTTTTTTTCGGAAGTATATAGGATTGCCAACTTAATAAAATTTATTTTTGCCAATCCAATAATAAATGTCGGTTTTTTTTTCTCATAGATGGCTTGAACTGCAAATTTCATGTAGTAGTGATTGCGTGGCTTACCATCGGCCTCCAAAGCCAATATTCAAAGAAGATTATGCTTTCTGTGTAGTGGGATTAGAGAGGTGTAGTCTATTTTGAGCTGCTTGTAAGAAACCAAATTATTGATTCGAATGTCTACTGTCGTCAACTATCGATATTGAACGAAGAAATCAAGAAAAAGCGCGCTGAACTGGCTAAGGCGCTAAGGTGTGATGTTCCATCATGATAACGCTAGACCCCATACCTCTTTGACAACCCAACAGGAGAACTAATGTCACATCCACCCTCTAGCCCTGACTTAGCACCATCAGATTACCATTTTTTTTTGCTCCCTTCAAAACCATTTGAATGGCAAAACTTTCGATTCCGATGAGACTTAAAAATGAGTTGGACCAGTTCTTCGCTTCTAAAAACCAAGGCTTCTTCGAACGTAAAATTTAACTTACATAAAAATGGCAAGAGGTCATCTAATATCATTGATTAATGTTTGTTCTAAATATACATAAATTCACTTTTAAAAATATGGAAAAAAACATTAATAATAGAACAACACATAAACCCATAAAATTGATAAAACTGTATCTTGTAACGTTGTTTCTGGGCCTGAATAGACTTTAAAATTATACATGTATCCTGATGTGGCTTCACAAAGCATTCCCACCAGAATTCCATATTTTACTAGTTTTTCCGGATTGTAGGTGCAAAAAGATAATCTTCCGGGCCAAGGTATTATAATTTCATCCAGTGCTAATTTTTATTTTGGTATATATACAGTTTGGAATTTGTTTTGTCAACAATTTACAACTTTTTTAACCACTTGCGGTGGAACGACTGAAGGCCAGCGACGTGTTACGCACATCATCGGGCGATTCTTCCAGAAAGACAGATGACGTGCGTGGCACGTCCACTGTTGCATGAAGTCTTTACCGAGGCACAGTTTCTGTTTGCTCTTCATTGCGTAAAGTTATCAGTATTGATCCCAGACTGTAAAATTATATTCTCTTCTGAAACCCATCTGTCGAACGCTCGGCGAAGTGATTTCCGCTCGACTGTTCTGGGACGCGCAACAGTAATTTCTTGCACCGCACGTGGTTAATTTTGAATAATTTATCCGATTTGTCAAGGAATCATTATTGCAAAAATGCCACATTCTTCATATTTGCATAAATCTATTGAGGCTCATTTTTTTTTGAAAAAAATTGGAGTTTCTATACGAAAGAGTGGATCAATAATCATATTTATCGTCTTTATATATTTGTCCCATCAGGATAATCAAACCTAGAAACTTTTTCATTTCACCCTTTGTTTGTATTATAAATAATTTAAATAAATATTTACCAGGAAACAACTACTATTTTCCATACATTTTCTCGGTTTTGAGGTATCGTATCACACCTGAGCTTCTGGTTGAAATCTCATGTCATTCTCGGACTAATCATCGGCAGTATTGACGGTAATGCCTTCAGTCGCTAAAATGAGATGTAGATACAATCAGACTATCATTTTTAAAATCATTACCATTTATCTGCATAGCATTGTCTTCTGAACAATCTGATGGTGCGTCCATCATCATTAAGCTTTTAGTTGTTACTACAACACATTTTTAAATGTTAAGACGGCTCCATACATGTGGTATTCGGTAAACACCTAGTGATTGTTCGTTATTCTAGGGATTGGGTGGACGGTTTGCTGTCTAGGTGCTGTTGGTTGTGGTCGCTGTTTGGCGAACACTTTGTCCAACACCTCAAGTACTTATTATTTGGCTTAATAATTGCTGATTAGCGCATGTCTAGCACCGACTCTACGTAATACATAACTAACGAGTTGAGCAAGAAAATATAAACATTATGGAATGCATTTGATTCCGTCCTTCAATCCCATGAAATTACTTAATGTCTAGCTTTTAGAAATTACAATTTCATTCTAGCTGTTCTCATGATTAACTCAAGTTAAACAGAAATCGTATATACCCTTTTGTCCATTCAACTTAAAAAGGTGCTGGGAAATAGGAGTAATTCTCTTAATTCGCTCACCTTACCGCTAACAGATAAGAGAAATACCCAGAGAGGTACTTCATTTAAAGTTTCTATGTATATCAACCATAAATAAATTAAATTATTATACATGAGATCCTCCAAGATCTTTTTTGCACAGAGTACACAGTATATTCGACAATTATTGCCTATGTGCTACACTTCCTATTTACCGAAATTCCAGCAATCATCTGAAAAGATCTTTTTAGAGGATCTTATACGTACATATATCAAATTTCATAGGGTTTAGTGATTAACGTGTAAGGTCTATCGCCTATTGAGATCAACTCACAATTTGCTTTTGGGATCAATTACACACTCGGTTAATTTACCAGTTACCTTCAGAGCTACATATGGTTTAGTTCGGACAGAGGTCACCTGTATAGACGTAGCAAGCAAGTCAGCACCCCAGTCGGTTTATTACACAATTCATCCAAAGGATACGTTTCATTCGTCATGGACTATCCGCGTGTTACTGGTAAGATGGGTGGGTATGCCTCTAGACCTCCTCTCAATGTCCTGCACCACTCGACAACAGCGTTTTGAGGTATTTACCGCAGCAAAAAGAAGAGACTACAGTTAATGGTTTATAAATACTAATAAACCATTTATGTAGAGGCTTTAATAGAATTATAAATCCGTAGATGAATGATTGAGCCATTGTAAAAAGACAAAACATTCTAGAAAAGCCAATGATTGTGAGTTTCTAAAACATCTAGCTTTAGAACACTTTATAATGCTTAAGTCATACTAAAAGTTGCACAGTAAACTTGTAAAACAGGATACACTTAGAAATGATTATTGTTAATTTAATTTGTGAATATTGTCTAGGATAGCTAATATAGTCTAGATTAGAATAAGATCACAAGTCGATTTCCATATTTTTGAAACTTGGAATTAAGTAAAATAAAGAATGAAAAATTAAATTCGTTTTACTTTCCCTTCAATACGCATGTAGACTTGCTTAGCACTAAAATAAATAAATTACCATTGCATTTTTGCACTAAACCATTAAAAACGCGTGTGGGGGGCACTCGTTTTTTAAACTTGGTTTCATGCAGAAATTTTGAAAATTATATAACAAAATTTTAATATTTAATAGTTCAGAAGTATTAGTTGAGTTTTATAATTATTATTGAAACTTTTACAGGAGGAGGAACATTTTATAATAAAGCAAAAGATTTTTAAATTTATTGTAGTTTTACTTTTTCTTAATTCAAATGACTCATACATACATCTTTCTTAATTTGTAGATTTTGGAGACCGATGAAATTTCCCAAAAGATTTGTTCAAAATGTTATGCTTTATCTTTACAAATCTTTCGGTTCCATCAAAAATCATTGCAAAATAATCAAAAACTAATGGTAAATTAGATACTTGACTTCTATATTATATATACACAACAAAATTGATTTTAGGATGAATATAATAGAAGAACACGGCTTAAGTTATATAAAACTGTCTTTAAGCAGGAAATTGACATTAATTCGAATCAAACAACTAAAATTAGTAAAAATGTTAATATTAACAATAAGAATAAATCAACAAAAGTACATCCTTCTATTCTGCAAATGGAACAACAATATCCAAATATAATATTTCCTCCACTCCAATCAAATTCGCACTATCAACCGTACGTTATTTTATTCACTAATGAAATTAATGACTGGTATAAACATAGAGAGATTGTACCACAGCCTCAGTCTCCTGAGGTACCATTGTCTAACAGAAATGCTCATTGTAGTTCTAATGAGTTGAAAGAAATGCATAATAATGAGGCTAGAGTCATGCTAATCCAAAGAAATAAAAAAGAAATCTCTCAAAGTATCGCAAAAACTAATAATTTTAAGAATGTTGATGTACATGTGGAAACAAACCAAATAGAATGTCAAACTAACAGTAGTCAGAATGATTCTAAAGAAACCGGGAACGTAACCAACAGTAGAAAAAGAAAAAGGAGTATTTATCAACCTACTGAAGAAGAAAGTCTTAAAGAAACACCTAAAAGTAAGAGTACTAAGAGAGATGTTGAAAATCAAAAAGATAATGAAAATATAAAAAATAATCAACAAGTTGACAGTAAAAGTCAGGTAGAGAAAAAAGGTACTTCTACTAATGATTTTAAAGAAAGTAGTGTGAAAGAAATAAGTAAAAATAAATGTTCATCTGAGGTAAAACCCAAAGAAATAAGTCAAGGCAAGCAGTCGAAATTAGTACATAATGATAATGTGAAAAATAAAATAACCGATTTAACAAAGAATGAAGAAGCACTCAATCAAATTTGCAAAATAGAAAAACCAGTCTGCAGTGCTGAATTTGGAACAACTTCCAAAGATTCTAAAATGCCAAAAATTAATTTATTTTTATTACGAGAAATATTGAGAAAAAAATTAAGGAACTCAGCGCATAATGAGACAAACAATTTAGAAAGCACCGTTACTGCCACTTCATCATTTCAAGAAGTAAAGTTTAAAAATGCAAACGTAAGCCAAGGAGTGAAAAATCCCGCAATATCTCAGGGAGTAAATAGGAATAATAAAAAAAGAGAAAAGATCGAAATAAACACTGTAGAAAATAAAAATGTAACTATTAGATTTGCACTTAAGAAAATAGATATGGTAAATAGAATGACACAAGGTATAAATGATAAGACAAATAGAACTAACACAAAAAGTATGGATAAGAGAGTACCGTCTCAAAGTACAACTGTGAAGAACAAAGAACAAAATGTACAAAAGAAAGAGTTAATTCAATACGAAGAAGGGAGAATAGAAAAAAGAGAAGGAAAAGATTTGCCAAATAGACAGGCAATATCAGGAAATGACAGTCAGAGTTTATCACCCAAATCTTTGATAAACTCCTTTCCGTCATCAAATATTAATAAATCTGTTATATGCAATGTCAGTGCTGTTCAATTGCCAGATATTAGACAAGAAATATCAGAAAAAACACAACAAACATCAACTAATTTGCCGGGAACGTCGAATCAAATACCAAAAAATCACTTACCAACCCCTGTAATGTATTTAGTGCCATTAGCAAATGCAAATCAGCCTGAGGTGATGGATGCAGCTAATATATTGGTAGTTCCTATCCATTCCCAACAGGACAAAATTTAATTTCTATGTTGCCAAAACTTCCAAATTTGCTTTTTGTTCCTTCACAGTTGCAATCCCCAGCTTCATCAGCTAATGCATTTGTGTCAGAAACTCAAAAAAAAACAAAGAATTGTCATAATTGATAATATAACAAGGGACCAAAGCGTGTCGACCCAAGAGTTGAAGTTTATTAAGCACTCGAGAGGCGAAAGAAGCACTTTGGTCCCGATAGTCTGCACTTTCGGAAGCACAAAAATTCATAGTAAGTACAAATTGATTTTGTTCAATAAATTGTAGTTGTAACTCGTTTTTTAGCTTAGTTTAATATCTTTGTAAAAATAATGTACTATTTATTGGGTAAATAAAATATCACATTTTCGTTAAACTTTCGTTTATAGTAAGACGATTTTCCACAATAGATTTACAGTCTCACAATAGTAAATTTTATAGTAAAAGTTTTTTTCAAATAACAACAAAAAAACAATACAACAAAATTATGGCAAGTAACAAGAAGTTTTCTTGGTGTTTCTTCTTTATTATTTTTTTTTTGGAACAGTTTCTGTTACGAGTCGTTTTCCATCAGGTGATCCAAATAGAAATGAAAATAAATTTATTGTGCAAAACTGATATTAGATTTGCCTTTGAATTTTATTGGCAAACTTGATGGAAAAAAACTTGAAACACATTATAATTGTCAGTTAGCGATTGTTTCGATCTTTATTGACTGAATGACAGTTCTTTTATTAACTTCATTAGAAAATATATAAAGAAGCTTTGAATAATAAAAGAATTATCATTGTTCATTTATTGCCAATGATGTTTTTTTTTAACCTACAAAGAAAATATATCAAAAGTATATAAAAGATGCCTCCTTTTTCTAGACAATAAATTATCAATAATTCAACATAATATCCTTTATTGCACTAAATTTAACTTTTCCCAGTTTGCAACTAAGAATTCTTTTGTATTTGAACCAAGATGATCAAGATGTTGGTAACTGTTTTCAAACTAATGATCACAAAATTTGTCCGGTCGATTTAATTTTAATTAAATCATAAGATTTTCTATTTAATCTAATCACTCTAAATTGTACTCTAAATACTTTCAGTTTTAAAATATCGTTTCCTAATGGTCAAAATAAAAGAAAAAACAACAATAAAAGTGAGCGTATTTCCTCCAACAACAATAGAAATAATTAAAAAACTGTAATAAATAAATCGATTTTGGAACAAAAGACTCACTTTTGACACTAACCTTTACAATAACAAAAAAAAAATAGACTAGTTAAAATGTAATTTATACTCCAAAGGGAGTTGTTTCAAAAAATTCTAGTCAAGATGAAAAATAAGGACTATTAGTTTTGTTGCTTGTTATTTTTATTATTATTATTTTTAACCTATATTCAATTTACTTAGAACCTAAACATTTCAAATTAGCTTTACCAAAATGTATAACCACCGTCTGAGCCTCCGCCTAGAAACGAATTCTTTTTCTGACCTATAGCTACTTGATGCCCGGCCATTGCAGCTAATTGTGCTGCCGATGGTGGTACACCAGGTGGTGCTGGTGGTATCACAGGTTGTGCTATTCCATCAAATCTAGCTCCAGTATCATAACCATTCTAACAAATTAAAATAATAACATTCTAAATAATTTCCTGGTTATCATCAAACTTACTGGTAACATAATAGTTGGTCTTAATTGTGCCGGTTGCATTGCATAAGAATATGCACCTAACGATGGATAATACTGCATAGGAGCATAAGTTGGATAGCCCAAATAAGTGGGATATCCAGCTGCATACATCGTTCCTGGATGATACATCTAGAAAAGATAACTTCTATCTAAAAAAAACAACTACTAAGAGATAAAATTTACTGGTTGACCAACAATCGCAGCTGGATGTGTTAGAGCTTGATCGTATGTTGGAGGAGGTCCTTGAGGATAAATTTGTGTTTGTCCTGGTATTACATAAGGAGATGCTGCTGGTATGCCTGGCATAACTAAAAGATTTGAAAATAAAACAAACTGTCTATTTCATTATTTGAATTTTACCTCCATAATGTTGTGGAGTTGGTTGATTAGCTTGTGGTGGTGGCTGTGGTGTAAATGTTGGTGCACTTGAAGGCGGGGGTACAGTCGCCCCTAAAGCTGTAAAATTCAATTAAAATCTTTCAAAATACTATTTACAAAAATTATATTTACGTTATCCAGTCTTTAATGAAACGAAAATAAAGACAAACTAAAAAAAAATGTTAGTTGATAAGCTTCAACTTTCATTAAAACTATGTTCTTTCATTTATTTAATTAAATTACGAAAAAAAGATCGGAGTACAACTATAAGATCAAATAAATGATATCAATTACACACTTTTTGAGTTAATTTCTACAATCCAAACAACAAACAACACGAGACAAATTATGGAACTGGTTTTTGCTTGTACGGTAATTAGCAAAAAGAAGATTCACATTCCAAAATTTATCTTCAAATATGGAATTGTAGAAATTATAGAAAGATAACGTCAGTATTCCATATGTCAATATTTCCACGATGTTCGCGAAATATTAAAAGTATGGTTTCTCCTAAATTTAAAAGACATGCAAGTTTGATTATTTTGCATTTAATTTTTGTAATTCACCAAACTATACTGAAAAAAATTAAATGCAAAATAATAGATAGTGATGCATAATACATGCAAAACAAAAGAAAAATCAAAAGATGAAAATACACTTCGCATTAATATAACTGAAAATTAGATAGAATTGATATTCGAAATGTACCTCCTTCAAATGATTAAAATTAAACTAAAAAAGAACTGCCAAATTTAAATAATAATGAGAAAATGATAAATTTCAGCAAACTCAAAAAAATAAAAGATTGCTGAAATTATTCAAAAACATGCACAAAGCAAAAAACAAAATTAAAAGCAAAATTGTCTAATTCATTTAAAGCAAGAAATAACAAACGTAAAAAACAAAAATTGTCGATTTTCCGTCTTATTATTGTTTTAAATACAGGAAAATCTTGCAATTTTTGTTATCGTATGGAAAAAAAGCTTAAAATTACCTACATGCCCTAAGTTATGTACACTGGAAATAAACTAACATGCAAAAATAAGATAAAATTAAACACTATCGAAATGTACCTAAAATGATTATTTTAATTAAAAATTTGTATAATTGTTTTTAACAAATGGTACATCTCGACACGTTGTTGATGTAAATCTATTTCCTAAAAAGAAAAGATCACTTAATCTAAATTAGTCACATATTGAATTATTTTTTCAAAAAAAATTATATAAATATGTCAATTAATTTGTAAGTACCAAATTCCGCAGACCTGTGGCAAAATCTATATACCTATCAAATTAATTTAATATTTTTTTCGTTATCATTTTTAATGTGATTGAAGAGAAAAAAATATTAAAATTGATAGGTAAAATTTACTAATTATTTGTATAAATGGTAATAGCGACGTAGAGGTGCTGCAGCGGTTTTAGCCAACACTGTAGCAAACACCGGGTGAATCCAGTAGGTACCACCCTACACCCACACACAAGAAAAATATGTAAATGCACAACATTTTGGTCGATTAACGAAACCAATATGAGATTTTTTTTCATTTTGAAGCACAACAAATAAGAATCATTCAACTTTATTTGAAAATATTTTAAGAATTTTTATCGTTACTCTTATTGTGAGGGAAATATTACCGAAATTAACTCATAACTCATTTATTAGTTGGTTGAGATCGCTGATTTTTTATGTTGCGATTTTTGAAAAGAATTTCCATTTTCCTGGAACAGGTGCTAAACTAAAACAAGGAAATTTATATGGGAAGCTGTATTACTTAAAGAAAGATTTAAAAAATATCTTGAAAGTTTGTAGATCGTTTTGTCAGAATTTAAATCTCATAGCTCATGGGAAATTGGTCAAAAAATACTAGTTTTAGATAATGTTGCGAGTTTTAAATTAAACACATCGAAGGCACAAAATGACCCACATATTTTTTGTTCACTATTCTCATTTGCATTCTACCCGTTCTACAATTAAGTGGAAGAAATCAATATTAGGGGTATCGTGAAGCTATTCAAAATTTTTGGACCAACTTCCCAATGAGTTACACTTTTTCCAACTCCGATTTTAGTTGTGAAATTA
This sequence comes from Mylabris phalerata, assembly GCA_020740385.1. NCBI lineage: Eukaryota > Metazoa > Arthropoda > Insecta > Coleoptera > Meloidae > Mylabris > Mylabris phalerata. The sequence continues at coordinate 2,538,943 of JAJEOX010000222.1, forward strand.
GTTAACAATAGTAATAGAGGCTTGTTTGAAAGGGCATTTCAAGCTGATTAAGAAAAACTTGATCATTTTGGAAAATCTTAGCGAAATTTTGAGTTACAGATGAAAATCTAGAAATGTGTTTTTAAAATTTTCCCGATAACTCTGTTTCCACTGTACATGCAGTTCAATCGATAGCAAATTGAACGAGGTTTCCACATATGCAAGAAGTTTCCCAATTGAGCCATTAGTTTTCCGGAAAATTACGAAAAATGGCAAGTTTACTGAAGGCTTTTTCTACAGTTTCAAATTTGTCACATTTTCAGAAACACATAGAGAAGTGTCGTCAAAGTGGCCAAATATCAAATTTTTTGAGGAAATTCGTTAACCATTTTCATCTATTAAATATAATTGTTTTGCACCAAATTTTTTCCAGTTTGAGGGCAATTTTATGGACTTTAAAGTTATGCTGTTGTTCTGTGAAGAACTTGCTTATTCTCATGGGAAAATCGCGTGGAAACAGACATTTTTTGCTTTCTAAATAGTGCTGTTATCACAGAATTTTGCAAAACTAGCCGAAAAACTTGAATTTCAATTGAAAAATGAACGAGAACTAGTTCGCCAAAGTTCTCATCCCTTAATCATGATATTCTTATAAAGATATTGATAAAAATCTGAGTTATATCCCTATCAGTATGTGAGCTTACCCGGATTTAGTCAGTTCTGTTTAAATTGATTTGTCATGATATGCGCGCATTGTTAAATTTGTAATTTATCAACTATGATCCTTATCGATTTCGTTCTTGACCTTGATGTGCACAATTTTACATATTTTTTCGAATTTCATCATGCAGTGAATAGACGACAAAATGTCTAAATGTTGGACCATTGAGAGATTTTACATCTTCAGCTACAGTAATTGTTACAACACTGCATCAAATTATTAAAACTAAACAATTTTGCAACATTTAAACTGAATGAATCTTATTTAAAATGCTGTGTTGTATCAAATCCCAACCAAAAAAAAATTATATATCTAGTGAAGGTAAAAATCGTTGAGCAGGTATATAACCAACAAGCATCAGCCACTGTTTATATGTATATTATATATATAATATTTATAAAAACACATGAAAATTAAATATGTACTGTATTCTTTGCTGTCCAAGTTCCTGAGCTCGGCAACAACAACGGTCCTCCTCAACAGTTGGTATTAAACCGGGCGCTGTAAGTAATATACCGTCATCAAATAAATCGCCCTAAATTACATACTATTTTTTTTTATTAAAACAGACAAATATCAAGTTAAATTATAAGAAAATCAACGATTATATAGAGGAAAAGAACAACCCTAATGCAGTATTTTGCGATATAGGACAAGGCTAACAAAACAATAATAATACTAGTGATAATGATTCTAAGGGCAAATAGGGGAAGGAACCGAATGAATAAAAACATATGATTTCACCTGATCCAGACAAAGATAACCAAACTATGTTAGTTATTGATTGATACATCCTCTCTTTACAGTCAACTATGCAATTTTTATTACAACCATTAAATCGGTCAAATTGTCATTTAAAATAAATGAAATTCTCAAGGATGAATTTTTTTCGTTTTTATTGTTGAATTGATTAAATTTTAATCCACCACATATTCAACTTGAATATTTATTTTATTATTAATTTTCGACGGAATATAGGTCAAGAGAAATCAGAACGGAAACAATAGAAGTGTCGTTTTGACAGAAACGAAAAAAAAATTATTTGACAAGAACTAATTGGAAAAAAAACACGATAAAATCTGAAAATGTCCACAATTAATGAAATGGTTTACCTTTTTTGTCGGTCATTTTCTCGAATCTAGGGGGCACTTGGACAAACTAAATTCACAAATTAGATGCAATTTCGAACGAAATTAAACAATTAAATATCGGTGCAAGAACACAATACTGGGTACTGTAAAGGAGTTGTACAAGAAATGTCAAAAATCGGCGCATGCGCTCTAATCTATCGATATATGCAAATTTCGCCAATACACCGATTTTAACGTAAAAACACCCACTAATTATTGAAATTAAAATTAAATTATTCTCCAACGAAAGCTAAATTAATTGAGAAAATACAACGCAAATATATTCAATTAACAATTTGACATAAGCAAGGATGCCACGTTGGCAAAAACACCTGATTTAAGGATTTATACTGGATTTTATTGAGAAAAAATCTCATTGGTTCTAAAATGGCGCAAAATTTGAAAATAACCAATAACTTAGCAAAACACTTGGTTGTAGTAAATGGCGCCAAATCTGAAAACAACCAATAATCTACAATTTTATACGGTCACAAGATTAGTGCAAAGCCAACTAAGGATACATAAAGTTACCAGATTCGGATTAAATTAATTCAAATTCCTTCATGTTCCCGATAATTCTCCATTAAGCGAGTGATTTAGAGAAATTAGAAAGAAAATTAAATTGACCAAATTTAAATAATAAATGAATTAAAAATACAACTGTATTTGTGTGTTTCACTCCAGAGTTGGCTATGCTTTGCTTACGCAGTGTCGTAGATTGATTCTATCTATTCACAATCGATAAATTCAGTAAAATATGAATCAATCTACAATTATGTAACATAAATTCAACTACAACGAAAAATTGGATTAAAATTGATAATTATGGGATAGTAGCGACATCTGTTTGTGTGAACCGAAGATGAATTTAAATGTGGCAACATTGCTCCGATTATTGACGTTTGTGCAATTTTTGTGGCACGTCCTGAAATTTTGTAATTTTCAGGTTAAAAATCCTGAAAAAATGTCTTTACCGATACCAGGACTTGTATCGCACACACGTAAAGTTCAAAGTTTGTACAAGAGAGCTTTAAGAAATCTGGAAGCCTGGTACGATCGTAGGTAATTATTAATATAATTATAAATTTTGAGGTTATGTTATGTAATTTGTTTGTCTTTTAAATTAAGGGAAGTTTATCGATATTATGCTGTTAAATTGCGCCACCGTTTCGATCAGAATAAAGACATCAAAGATATGCGTGTAGCTAAAGAATTACTGATAAGTGGTGAAGATGAGTTATTCAAAAATCTCCACTGGCATCCACGAAAATGTACCAACAACAAAATTATTCGGCAAATAAATTAAAATTTTATTATTTTGTAGATCCGTTATCACCCGGTGGTGTAGCTTATGAACGGGAAGTCATCCCGCCGGATTGGGTTGTTGATTATTGGCACCCGTTGGAGAAGGCTCAATATCCGGAATATTTCAAAAGACGCGAACAACGTAAAGAGGAATACATTAAATTGTGGGAGAAGAAGTTTGGTAAAACCGAATCAACCCCTCATTAAACAATTGTAATTGTAGTCAATCAATAAAACTGTAATTGTTATAAATACGTGTCGACATTTATTGAGTTACAAACTATTTTTATTTAAATACAAACACGTTAGAAACTTTAAGAATTAGTGAAATAAATTACACAATTCCGGGTGAACTAAGAATTTTACAAAAATCTTGGTAATTAACACTATTTTGCAAACCAATTTATCCACAATTTTCTTGGATTAAATTCCATTAAACCAATCATAAAATAGTTAATTTCTGTTTTGTACTCTAGACAATTAGTGGCATCCATAATACTGCGAATGTTGGTTAAATTGTTAAAAATCTACTATTTGTTAATTAATTTTAATTTAATTAATTATCGAATAAAGTGTGCCATAATTAATGACGAAAAAACGGCATAAGAACAATTACCGATCAAGTAAGTGTTCGATATACTATTCTCTTATCATTTAAGGCACTTGGTCCACGTTATTATTATCGTTTATTATTTGAGTTAATTTACATTAATTTAATTGTTTAACTATAATTATCGGCCTTTATTGATTTGTTAAAAATGCATAATTTAGGCAGTTTTTCTTTTACTAAAACAATTCGACTAGTTACCAATTAACGCATGACTAGTTTGAAAATAGCTGTAAACAGGGCCAAATTATCGGTATAAAATTGTTTTTTTTTTTATAAATTTATCCATAAAGTTTCTCCAAAATCGCCGTCGGGGCATCGGCTTGATACCGCGATATTTGCCTTAATAAAGCGAATTTTTTCATTCGCCCCTTTGACGATTCCATATCGTATAATGTACACAAATTCAACAATAAAGATTCGTGTAATGCATGCACCGGATTGGATGCAATTGCCGTTTCTAATACAGAAATTGCCTCTTTCAAATGACCACCATATAATAAACATACACCCATATTATTTAATATCATAATATTTGTTGGTTCTAATAAACTAGCTTGTTGGAAATATGTATAAGCTTCATCGAAATTATTTAATGCTACAGCTAAGAGACCTCTATCGACATATTCACGTAATTCACTATTATTATTATTATTTGTAAGACGTAAATTTCGAGCTTCTTCAAAACATTGTTCAGCACCATGAATATCGCCAACTTGTAAATGTAGACGGCCTAATGCTGAATACAACATATAGGATGGTGCACTGTCTCTACAATTTTCAAAAATAATAATTAAAATTATTATTAATTAACTATTTCATTTTCATTCAATTAAATTTTAACTAACGATAGATTCACTTGGAATCTTGCAGTATTCTCTAATTTTTTAGCGATTCGTTGCCATGACAACGCTACAGATTGACAAGTTGATGGTCTTTGAATAGGACTCATTCGTTTCAATTCACAGGAGTCACTAATAGAGGATGAATATCTTTGTTTCAATTCTATTGTATGTATAATTGAAGAGACAAAATAGAGTGTTTGCATGGTAACGAATTGCTAAAAAGTTAAAGAATACCACTGTTAATTCAAGAATTTTTAAAAATAAACCTTTTATATCATAGTACTCATTAGAAAGTTTATTTGAATGATTTGAAAAATATTCTAAGGGTTTATAGGAAGGTTCTTAGAAATCATTTTAGCAAAATTAGAGCCTCGTAGCTTATCGGTACGTTGGTCAAAAACACTCGTTTCTGGCCGTTTTGCAATCTTCAAATATGAGCCACACATCCCAAATGACTCAGAATGACTAAAGAATGTTCCCAATATTGTTTTTTCCCACACTTTATTCCAAAATGGGTAGGAATATTTGGATTTATTCCAGAATACTACGAAGAAAATGGACAAAAATTATGTGAGTCATTTGAGGTGCTTAACTCGTTTTCAAAAATCGCAACAATAATACAAATGAGCGTTTTTGACCAACTTGTCGATGAGCTACGAGGTCCAAATTTTGGCAAAATAATCTCCAAGGACCCCCCTACAAATTTCTGTAATATATCCGCCCCTAGCTCATTTGTTTCAATCACAGAAATCCAATAATAATAAAAGATGAACACTTATATTTCAATTCCTATTTCCCACTCTATGTATAATTGGAGATAAAAATAAAATAGAAACTGCCAATTTTCAGTGTTGACATGGTAACAAATTACCAAAAAGTTAAAGAATACGACTGTTAATTCCAGAATTTTTAAAATAAATTTTTTATATCATAATATTCGTTAGAAAGTTTATTAGTAACTACCATTATTTCACGAATGATTTGAAAAATATTCTAAGAATTTATAGGAGGATTCTTAGAAATAATTTTAGCAAAATTTGAAACTCGTAGCTTATCGGTAAGTTGGTCAAAAAACACTCGTTTTTGACCATTTTGCAATCTTCAAAAATGAGCCACACATCCTAAATGACTCAGAATGACTAAACGATGCTCCCAATATTGTTTTTTTTTTTCATTTTTCCCCACTTTATTCTGAAATGGGTAGGAATATTTGGATTTATTCCAGAATACCATGAACAAAAAGGGACAAAAATTATGTGAGTCATTTGAGGTGCTTAACTCGTTTTGAAAAATCGCAACATTAATTGAAATGAGTGTTTTTGATTAACTTGCCGATGAGCTACAGGGTTCAAATTTTGGGAAAATAATCACCACGGCCCCCCCTACAAATTTCTGTAATATATCCGCTTCTAACAGTGGAGTGTTGACATGGTAACAAATTACCAAAAAGTTTAAGAATACGACTGTTAATTCCAAAATTTTTAAAATAAACCTTTTATATCTTAATATTCATTAGAAAGTTTATATGGCAAATCATTCATTAGAAATCATTCTACCAAAATTTGAGCCTCGTAGCTCATTACCTAGTTGGTCAAAAACACTTGTTTCTGACCATTTTGCAATATTTAAAAATGAGCGACATATCCAAAATGACTCAGAATGATTTATAAATGCTCGGAACATTGATTTTTCTTCTTTTTTCTCCATTTTATTCTGGGATGGGTAAAAATATTTTGCATTTATTCCAGAATACAATGAAGAAAAACGTAAAAAAATTGTGAATGATTTGAGGTGCATAACTCGTCTTCAAAAATCGCAACAATAATCAAAATGAGCGTTTTTGATCAACTTGCCGATGAGCTACGAAGTCCAAATTTTGGGAAAATCATCTCCAAGGACCCTCCTACAAATTTCTATAATATATCCGCCCCTAGCTCATTCGTTTCGATCGCAGAAGTCAAATAATAATGAACATTTATATTTCAATTCCCATTCTATGTATAATTGGAGACAAAAATGAAATAGAGACTGTCAATCATCAGTGTTGCCATGGTAACAAATTACCAAAAAGTTAAAGAATACGACTGTTAATTTCAGAACTTTTAAAATAAACCTTTTATTTCATAATATTCATTAGAAAGTTTATATGGCAACTCCCATTATTTGACGAATGATTTGAAAAATATTCTAACGATTTATAGGAGAGTTCTTGGAAATCAGTTTAGCAAAATTTGAGCCTCGTAGCTTATCGATTAGTTAGTCAAAATACATTCGTTTCAATCTTTAAAAATGAGCCACACTTCCTAAATGAGTCACAATGATTAAACAATGCTCCCAACATTGTTTTTTTTTCACTTTTCCCTACTTTCTTCCGAAATAGGTAGAAATATTTTGCATTTATTCCAGAATACCATGATGAAAAATAGACAAAAATTATGTGTCGTTTTCAAAAATTGCAACATTAATTAAAATGAGCGTTTTTGACCAACTCACCGATGAGCTACGAGGTCCAAATTTTGGGAGAATCATTTCCAAGGATACTCCTACAAATTTCTGTAACATATCCGTTTAAAATAACGCGGAAACAGCCCCCAAAACTTGTGGAAATAGAAAATCTCGACAAAAATTTAAAAAAAAAAAGAAAAACCTATGGCAGAGTTCCTCCATTGTGACCATTGCTAATTCATAATCTTTTAGCGTTAACGCACAATTGACAATCGAATGCATGACACGTGTCTCGCGTCCTTGCCATAAACGTATCGATTCATTCCGATCACTTTCCGTAATTTCCATTGGACTACCATCCTCACATAGACCTTGTTTCAAATTATCCAACATCTATAAATAATAAATCAATTATTTTAATAAATAATAGAAATTCTAATATTCAAATATACTTGTTTTATTGTAGCTTTCATGTCGTATAATCTAGTTAATGATTCTTTCGGTTTACCACAATGCATCGGTAATTCGCTTAATAATAAACGAAACGAAAACGAAGCTATCGAACCGGGCCGACTTCCATACATTTCCGGATAAAACTAGAAATCAAAATTATCGATTCGTATTTAATAAATACCGGAAAATAACCCACTTGATAGAATACATCAGGTTTATCTAATTGTCCAAATGGTTCAGCTTCCGATTGGACCACAGCATAAGCTTTCGTTTTAACCAACAGAGCGATTCTTGTAAACCATAATTGTAATGAATGTGGTGAATGTTTACTAGGATGTCCTTGGCGTCCTTTACCTTGTCCATAGATTGTTAATAATCGAGCCGTTAAATTGATAGCTGAACGATAAGAACCGGCTTGTACTAATTCCCTTAAGCCTCGTTCATCTTGCGTTACATCACTCTCGGTTAGAATATTCCGTTGCGCGGCTTCTGTTTCACCTAAACATAACGTTACTGCTTCGATAACATTATCGCCCTGGAAATTTTCGATTTGTTTTCGATTCTATTGTTTGATTTAAAAGATTACCAAGTCTTCTTCCAAGAGGACACCGGGCATTGTTAGGAGATCGCGTTCGGGGAAATAGGTGCCGGGTGGTGATGTCGAACAGGCTATTAAACATTGTCTTGTCCGTTCGCTGGGTATCCAAGCGTCCCGACGACGATCTATCTCTGAACCGGCTGCTACTCTCGGACAAAATCCATCCTAAAATTCGTCGAAATTAACCAATTCCTATCGAAATATTTGGAATATTTACATCATTTGTTGTTGTAATTCCAAGGTCCGATATTAGCCCATTTTTGGCTACATTATGACTGTTGCCGATTAGATCGAAGAACGATGAAGTCGGATCTTTGGGTTGTGGTGGTGTTTCGGCGAATATCCGACAAACTTCCGGTTCGTTTTCTTGTTGTTTATTGGTTTGATTGTCGTCTAATTTCAAATTTTCTAATTTCATCGATGCTGTTTCAACTGGATCTTTTGATGTTGTTGGTGTTGAGAATTCGGTTGTTTGATATTCTTGATCGCGATTGATTTCTGTATCGTCCGGTGTACCGAAATATTGACTTAAGGACGGTGTTTGTTGATTTTCCGACATTTCTGTTGTTTTACGCCGAAATTTCTAACGACAGAAAAATAAACACACAAATATTTAAAAATAGAACGAATCGAAAATATTCAGAATTAATTTGTTGACATTGACAACTTGACAACTCTAATGACATTTAGTCTTGACGTTTGATTATGCCGACTAATTGTAGACTACCAATCAATTCTACCCCTTCAAAAAAGTGTATTAAAAAAACAACCCCCGATTCTATCTAAATTTACTCTAATAGTACACGCAATTATTAATAATTTCACACGGCTCAATTAGATACTTAAATATTTATAAATTAATTATTTATTAAGAATCGTAGAGTGCGTTCGGGAAATAATCACAAAAGTCGCATAGTTGCCAGATTGTACAATTAACAACAAAATTTAATTCATTAACTTTAAATCGAATTTAAATATAATTAGAACAAATTTTCGGATTATTCAATTATTAAATATAATTGGATATGAGACGGCCAAATTTAAACAAAATTTCTCAAAATGCGGTGTTGCCAATACGAGATAACCGTATTCAAAATCCAAAATTTTACAAATTTCTCATCTTGCAACTTTCAAAACAAAAAACAAAGTACTAGCTCATTTCTAATCGATTTTTTTACATTTAAACTAATTCTAATTAATTCAAATTCATTCTAATTAATAATTGGCGTTAATATTTGATGAATAATTGAAAAATTTACCCATTTAAATCCGAAATTTTTTCGTCGATTAGTTAGAACAAAACAATTCGGCTTCATTTTTATCAAATAGTTTTCAATACTGAATTTATTTCTATACACGTACACTGACGTGTATGATTACAAAATCGATTATTTTTTAAATGGGTTGATGACCGAAATATTTGTAAAGTGTATTACCATGGGAAACCACTTATCGAAAATAAAATTCCAGAAAATATTTAGAAATTGGTGTTTATTTTACAAAAATAATCCAAATTGACTTATTTAAATACTATGGGATTGTAATACGTATAAAAATAACGTAATTTCGCATATTAATTAAGCAATTTAAGTACTTTTATAGGACTCCTCACTGCATACACTGTAAAAATCGACATCTTTACCGGAACTTGATGATCGGACGCTATAATAGGACCTCGTGCTAAATACACTCGAAGTACTCTCTGTACGTGGTCTTGTTGATGTTTGTTCAACAATTACACCATTCTCTTTATCAGTAGGATTTGTATTAATTACACTAATTGGATTAGTTTGAGATTCATTGGCTACAAATTTACGATTTTATTGATAAAAATTGAACAAAAATCGAACAACTTACGTATATTTTTTAATTCATGTTCGGGTTTTGTAGCTTTACTTCTACAACAGCACATTTCCCAAAACATTTCTCTAAATTATCACGTTTGTTGGCGATTTTTTTAAGTTTCTATAAAAATAATAACATAGTTGAACCCTGAAATTGTCGGGTTAAAGGTAGAAATTTGCGATAAGAATTGATATCACCTTTATCAACTAATTAATTTAAAACAAATAAATGATTATCAGATGAAAGTCTCGTTATGTTCCATTATTTAAACTATACTATTGTAGCTTTTTTACTCTTTTCTCATTGATATCTTATTTGATTTATCAATAAATTGCCTTATCAGTTTTGATAAGCTAGCAATTTTGGATGTCTTAATTCAATGAATTTTACTATTGATTTTCCGAATATACAATAAAGTTTTAATTGGATATTTCTAATCTAATAATAATCAATAACATCGGAAATTAGATGAATTTATTTTGAATTTCCCTCATAAATTTGAAGTGAATTAACTAATTGTCGCGCATTCGTTAAATTGATCAATTGGCAACATTGAAGTTTGACATTTATAAAAATAAAATTTATAGGTTAGATTCCTTATGTTTACACGTGTGGTGGTAGAGTTGAATCGTAAAAATGAGTTCCAGTGATTCCGAATTAAATGAAAGTGATATTGAGGTTAAATTCGATAATTATTTCGATAATTTCTAAAAATTTTTACCGATTTTAATTTTTAATTTTAGTTACAAGAAGCTCTAGCAGAGGGCCGGCTGAAACCCGGTATTAATGTACCTGAAGAAGCCCCAAAGGAGTTCATTAATAATATTGTTAGTATTATTGTAATTAATTGGGTAATGAGATTTTCAAATTGTCGATTTTAGGCTGGTTTAAAACAGAAATTAACCGATCTCGAATTAAAATTGCCGTGGATTGAACGTTTAGATTGCGTGAACGAACCGGCCCCATTAGCCCCAGAATTGGCGTTACAATTGCATATAACCGAACAGAAACGCGAGAATCAATTGAAGAATAATAAGAAATTGCCGCAATTTGCGCCAAGTAAAGATCCGGTTTTGAATGATTTCAAACGGGAAACGATGTTCTATCGACAAGCTCAAGCTACAGTACTTGAAGCGATACCGAAATTGAAATCGTTGAATATACCGACAAAACGTCCCGATGATTATTTCGCTGAAATGGCAAAATCCGACGAGCATATGCAGAAGATACGGCAACATTTGATGCAAAAAGAACAACAACAACAGCGCAGCGAGCGGGTTAAACAATTGCGCCAACAACGTAAAGAGGGTAAATTGATGCAAGTCCAACAGAAATTAGAACGCCAGAAAGAGAAGAAAATGATGTTAGAACAAGTGAAGAAAGTACGGAAAGGACAATCGAAGGATTTAGATTTTTTAGATGGTAAAAATGGTAATAAATCGAAAAAATCGATGGATAAGCGTAGAATACGCGATAAAAAATTCGGTTATGGTGGTAAAAAACGCGGTTTAAAACAGAATACAAACGAAAGTACCGCTGGTGTTGGACAGAAATCGAAGAATCGTGTTAAAAGTGGTAAAGTTGCAAAGAAACGACCGGGAAAGAACCGAAGGGTGAAGAATCGGGCCAAATCGCGGAAATAGTTTTTAATAAAAATTATTGTAAAAATTGCCTGATTAAGTTTTCCTAACATCAAATTTTTCTGTTATTTCGGTGATTTAGTTAATAGACGCGGCAACACTGTCGCAAACGTCAAAATCTAACCAACAACTTTTGGACATGTCATTAAAAAATTTAGAATTTAAGAAATACACGTAATTGAAATTATTCCGTGTAAATTCATTTGCAGTGATGTATTAAATAATTTTTCCACAACAATCGAAATAATCCATAAACTAGTTTGATTAACACGATTTATATCGAAGAATCGTTGATAAGTAAGTTGAGGTTATGTTTCGATTTTTTTAATTCGTTAATCTTGTTAGATTTAATTATAAATTCGATAGTTGCAGAGATGTCGGATTTCAGTGATTGGTATCGGAGTGTCCCTCTGTTTACCCGATATTGGTTGACTTCAACCGTTGGTTTTACATTGTTGGGTCGATTTGGTATTTTCAGTCCGGTGAATTTGATTCTATTGTATGAACCATTGAAACATTTCCAAATTTGGAGACCAATAACGGCAGCACTATATTATCCATTAAGTCCAAATACTGGTTTCCATTATTTGATTAATTTGTACTTTTTGTACACTTATTCGAGACGTTTAGAAGAAGGTGTCTTTGCCGGTTCCCCATCAAGCTATTGTTATCTCCTCCTTTTCAACTGGATGTGTTGTGCGTTATTATTGGATTACTTGCAGAACTTCCTGTAGGTTTCTTTTTTTTCCGTAAAATAAGCTAATTTTGTAAAATTGCAGCTATTACTCGATCCGATGATTCTGTCCGTTCTCTACGTCTGGTGTCAACTCAACAAAGAAACCATCGTGAATTTCTGGTTCGGCACCCGATTCAAAGCCATGTACCTACCCTGGGTCTTGTTAGTGTTCAATATGGTGATATCCGGTAATGGTATGTTGGAATTAGTTGGAATACTAGTGGGCCATTTGTATTTCTTCTTAAAATTCAAATATCCCCAAGAATTGGGCGGTCCGAGTCTATTAGAAACACCATCGATCTTAAAACAATATTTCCCCGATCAATTCGGGGGTGTACACGGTTTCGGTGTACCACCACAACGACCACCGGCCGCTGCCGCTGCTGGTGGCAATCAACGGGGTGGTATATTTCGAGGCGGGCATAATTGGGGGCCAGGACGTACCCTTAACGGTTAAATTTTCAAACAATATTTCAATATTGATTGTATTAATTTTGTTTATTTTTAAATTAAATTAAAATCGAAAAATTTAGTGGATTATTTTCGACGGTTGGTAGCATTGTTAACCTTGACACGCCTGTCAATTGTCATCGATTTTGACGTTTGCTGGATACAAACGAAAAGTATTCGGTGATATTCAACAAAAACTACGCAATTCGTGTTGTTTTAATTATAATTTCAATTTAATTAGTATTACAAAATAGGTAAACTTATATAATTCGAATTTTGAATTACAAATTGTTTCTAACCTCAATTGTCGATTAGTATTGGTTATGGATAAGGCGCATCCGGCCGTTATTGAACAAGATTTACAGGAAGAGGGTCAATTCGTTGTTGATGATGTTAGTAAAATAATAAAGGACGCAATTGAATCTGTAATAGGCGGTAATGCTTATTCACAAAATAAAGTCAATGGTTGGACAACGGCCGTTGTTGAATGTTGTACGTCGGAATTAACGAAATTAATGAAACCGTACAAATATATCGTCACTTGTATTATAATGCAAAAGAATGGTGCTGGTCTACATACGGCCAGTTCATGTTATTGGGATAATAATACGGATGGCAGTTGTACTGTGCGTTGGGAGAATAAAACCATGTTCTGTATTGTCTCTGTTTACGGTTTAGCAATTTAAAAGAATTTATTGAAGGAGAATAAAGTAATTATTAATTATTAAGACAACGTGAAACGTGAAAATATTCCAATGTCTAGCCACATAATCACACAATTTAGATCGATTAATTCGCCTTATTATTGCAACTAATTAATTTATATCAATTAAATTATACAATGAGTTCATATTCTAGTGATTATTTTGTTACGTATTAATTTAATACAGTTTTTTTTTTTTAATTTCAGAAAATGGTGTATTAGTTTTCCATAATCGATTCCTAAATTAGCGACTTTATCGTTTAAAACTCATACCAATTGTTTTTCTAATTTTTAGACTTCTAATTTAAAGCCGGATTTTAGGACAATTTCGAGCCAAGACTTGGGCTAAAAGCTCTTCCAGAACTACCTACTGATGATCCCTGGAAAACTTCCTTCACCTTAGCAGATTTGCTCAAATGAGTGAGTCTGATGAGCCTTCCTACTGACATTAATTCGGTCCTGGTTAATTTTAGAAGCTTACAGATCTGTTTTCCTGTTATTTTATCTACAGCAAAACCTTAAAATTGAGTGTTCTTGAAGACCCTCCAAGGCAGGGTAAGTAATTGGTAGTTTCAGATTTACAAAATTTTCAGGTAAGTGTCTAAGGGGCGCTTGTTATCCAAAAATGATCGAACGATTTCAACAGCAATTCTATCTTTTATCTCCAAAAATACGCGAGTTATCGATTATTGAATTCGATGACTCAACGGTATAGACTCTTCAGTTTCTTGGAATTTCCCGGAAAACTAGCAACTCGACTGGAAAATTTCGTGGAGATTTAGAAAGCGTTTTCCATTTTCTATAAACTGTACCGGAATCATTAAAAAATAAACAATATTGGGGAAGTTATGAGGAGAAATACAAAAATATTGTGAAATATTACAAAAAATAGGCTTCAAATTTTCCTCTATAACTCAAAATTTAATCGAAATTTTCTGATAGCGAATATGTCTTTAGATTCAATTTGAAATACTCGTTTTAAATCTGTTTTAATTTTTGCAATATCTCCAAAAACAAGCGAGATATGCTTGTTAAAAGAGTATTTATCATGCGTATTTAAATTTAAATTGAAAAGGCAATGGCATGGGCCTCCTGCCTTTAAAAGTTTGAATATTTCGTAATTTCTAATCATTTGTAATTTTTAATCTGGCACTCAAGTTTCAAAATTCATAATTCTATCCAAATTTTAAACGACTTATGGATAATACAAATTACAAGAGGAAGATCAATATTTTAAATTGCGCCTTACTAAAACTTATTTTATGGTGATATTTATCGCTAATATTGCGAGTTGATCATTCTAGAAATAGTGGAAGATTTATTGATGACCACATCCCCGGCGCAAACTCGCCTACCCCTTGGAAGGACCCTGCAATATCCTTGTTATCATTGACAGGATAATACAGCGCCGCCACTGCGCTTTGTTTTGATCCTACCACCACCATGATCACTACAACGTAATCGCGTATATTTCTGTATATATAAATTTTCTACGGGCTCGACGAATTTCCCGAAAATTTACAATTATTTTAGTCCACACTACGGATAGTTTGCGTGTTGTGCTTTTTAGTGTTTGTTTGTGTTTGTGTGTATATTTGTATATAATCAGCTATGTCGGTTTATAATTAAATTTAAATTTCCATAATGACTGAACGAATTCGAAGTAGTACGAGTAGTACAACGACAACGGGCTATCAATTTTCCAATACAAATAAAATGGAAAACGAATTAAGCCCTAGAAAAACTATGCTAGTATTGGTGATTGTTGTGGGTTGTTTTGCTGTATTATGGCCGAAAGTTTTCTATCCGATGTTAATGGGAACGGTGAATCAACACATCAAACCTAGCCCCATTGATAAGATGACCGGTAATTTTCTCTATTTATCCACAAATTTTTTCTATTGTTACTCGTTTGAAAATTGCTCTATTCAGGATGTTGTGATGTTATTTCGGAAACTGATATCAATACGATTAAAATTATGAGCGAATTATGCGGAACAATAATCAAATCGAAAGAAGACAAGGATCAGAAACGATTAAATAATCGAGAAATTGTGCAGATTTGCCGTCGAGAAGTTTTAGAGACTTGCGGCATTGATATTGCTGCTGTACTGCAAGAACAAATCCGTTTAGGCCAGAATACCAAGCAAATATTGGATGAAGTACGTTCTTTAAATGGTTCATTATGTTTGAAATATAATTACGGAATTGCCCCGTGGCGTTTAGGCGTTCCGCATAGAATCACCATCAAAAACGATAACAGTAAGCCGCCAAAAACCGAGAAATTCGATTGAAACTAACGCGATTTGAATGCTACTAACACGAGATGCTTTATAATTTTATAATTTCAAAATTTATAGTTTAATTAATCGATTGTGTTAAATTTGCAGATATTCGCCAAGAACGGCCGCACCATCTCCGTTCCGAGCTGATTCATCCAGCGTTTCGGGAACGTGGTCGGGCTATACCAGCGCAACCCCAACAATCGCCGAAATCATCGACACGACCACCATCGCGCATTGTGGAAGGCAGGGTGAGTTATTGAGATGTGCCCGTAATGACCCCTTAGACACAGAAATTTATTTTGGACAACGGTCCGTTTCCGAGCTAAGCGTAATTATTACGTTGGTAGTCGGCCAAAATGTTATTTTTGAAACGACGCAATCTTCTGTCGCTAAACACAAACCTACACACAAGAAAACAATAAAATTTTAATTTTGATTGGGATTTTTCTATGGGGACAAGGTGGGAATTGTAGATCACGGCCGGAGAGCTATTTTATTTGTTTATTTCGAATTTCAACTAATTTTCAAGGTGTTGTTTATGCGAATTTTTGCCAAATTTCGATGACAATTATGAAAAATATTGCATTTAGTTCTATCGGAATTCTTGTGATATTTTCAATCTATATAAAGTTGTTGGAAATAAATCATGACGTCTATTTTCTGTATGTTGGCACAAATCTATTTTTGAATATGAGAGATTATCTGTACGAATTTTTCACTCTATACATAATCTCCATCGCGATTTTTACTATCTTTAATTTTATATAATTGATGTTTATGTCATAATCTGCGTAAATTTAGAATGAATTTTTAATAGACTAGCGTATGGATCTTCTATTATTGTTATTAAAATCAATATTTTATCGGAGATAGTCTATTTTTAAGTTTGACAAGCCAATTTTAACGAAATTTCCAAAATAGATTGTTTATAAACTACGTCTCAACTGATACTATTCTTGAAAAATCTCCATTCTAAAATGATAACAATACGAATTGATTTTAGATCCAATTTTAATGAGAATAGAAATATTTGATTATGTAAAATAGGTCGTAGTTATTGATCGGATTAAAAATATTAGCCTCAATTTACATTATTAATTTTGTTAATGTAACGTAACATTTCATTTTATTAATCAATTTTGAGCAATAATTTCGTAAGTCCACGTAATCCTCTCTTGATTGAAGTGATCGTTATCAGTTTGTTGTATTTTAGAAGCATTTTTGGCTTTATAAGGGGTGAAACAACAATTTTCGCGCCTCAGTTTTACGATTATGCCTTTATAACTCCTCAACCCTTACCTTCTCGGAAAGCGAGTCTTGTCAAAATTTTCAAAAATAGCTTTAATTAAAGGTTAGAGATACTTTTCTGTTTGCCAAAATGACCTTATAAGGGATGAAATAACAATTTCGCGCCTTAGTGTTATGATTATGACTTTATAACTTCTCAACTCTTACCTTCTCGGAAATTGAGTCTTGTCGAAACTTTCAGAAATAGCTTCAATTAAAGATTAATTGGAGATTTGAATATCTTGCTATTTGCCAAAATGACCTTATAAGGGGTGAAACAACAATTTGGCGCCTTAGTTTTATGGGGTTATATATTTTATAATTTCTAATCTTCTCAACGCTTTACCTTCTCAGAAATCGAGTCTTGTCGAAACTTTCAGAAATAGCTTTAATTAAAGATTATTAGAGATATACTTTGCTGTTTTCCAAAATTACCTCATAAAGTGGAACAATTTCGCGCCTTAGTTTTATGGATTATGCCTTTATAATTTCCAATCTTCCCAACCCTTTACCTTCTCGGAAATCGACTCTTGTCAAAACTTTCAAAAATAGCTTCAATTAAAGATTACAGATTTTAATACCCTGCTGTTTGCCAAAATGACCTCATAAGGGGTGAAACAACAATTTCGCGCTTTAGTTTCATGATTATGCCTTTATAATTTCCAATTTTCTCAACCCTTACCTTCTCGGAAATCGAGTCATGCCAAAACTTTCCAGAAATAACTTCAATTAAAGATTGATTAGAGATACTTTGTTGTTTGCCAAAATGACCTCATAAAGGATGAAACAACAATTTCGCGCCTTAATTTTATGATTATAACTTTATAATTTCCAATCTTCTCAACCCTTACCTTCTTAGAAATCGAGTCTTGTCGAAAGTTTCAGAAATAGTTTCAATTGAAGATTAGAGATTTTAATGGTTTGCTGTTTGTCAAAATGACCTTAGAAAGTGTGAAACAACAATTTTGCGCCTTAGTTCTATGATTATTCCTTTATAATTTCCAATCTTCTCAACCCTTACCTTCTCGGAAATCGAGTCGTGCCAAAACCTTTAGAAATAACTTCAATTAAAGATTGATTAGAGATTTTAATGGCTTGCTGTTTGCCAAAATGACCTCATAAAGGATGAAACAACAATTTCGCGCCTTAATTTTATGATGATAACTTTATAATTTCCAATCTTCTCAACCCTTTACCTGTGAAAACTTTCAGAAATAGCTTTAATTAAAGATTAGAGATACTTTGCTGTTTGACAAAATGACCTCATAAGGGGTGAAACAAGAATTCGCTCCTTAGTTTTATTACTATGCCTTTATAATTTCCAATCTTGTCAACCCTTACCTTCTCGGAAATCGAGTCTTGTCGAAACTTTCAGAAATAGCTTCAATTAAAGATTAGAGATTTTAATACCTTGCTGTTTGCCAAGATGATTAGAAGCTCTTTTAATGTAATAAATCTCGTTAGTTGCTGTTTTTTAGCTGTCTCACAATCGGTTTGATTTTGTTACAGCCCGGCCCGGTTCCGGGAATGCGGCCAACAATCGGCGGTGCTGGTCATGTAGTACCACCATCCAAACAAAGTACAAGCAGTATGAGTGTAATTATGCCAATTTATACAATTGGTATTGTAATTTTCTTCACTTACACTCTAATGAAGGTAAATTTTAAAGTGATTCGATCAGATTTGATTTTTAGCATGTCATTTCGATCTAGATTATCTTTAAAAAGCAACCAGAGGGTGTTGGTGGTGGTTTGTATCCACCAGTAGTGCCGGATCCACACTTTCGTAAAGAGGTTTTCGAATCGGATCGATCCCGATTACAATCAAGAGTTAGTAATGGCCGTGAAAGTAATAAATCAAGTAAATTAGGTAAATTTTTAGTTGTTGTTTTATAACCAAAAAAAATTGTAATTGTTGAGACAATTTTGCAAAATTTTGTGCTACAATCACTAGGATGGGCAGAGCGTGATGCAAGTAAGTTAGAAAATTAAAAAAGAACACTACACAAAACTAATAATAAATGAAAAATCCCTTTCAACTGCCATCATGATACTAGATTTCATCTTGCACTTATCATTCATTATCATTATTCTACTTGATGACACATTGCAAAATTAAGACACGAGTTCTTTTGAAATTCGGCACATTTGCTCGAATTATTCGAGGGATGGTTTTATTGCCGAATAAAGTCACTCTGTCTAGTGTAGCACAGGAGGGAATCAATCCAAATAGAGGACAACAAATGAATTTGTTTTGTTCGTTGTTAAAAAAACAGAAACCAATCTGTGTCTACAGGAGACGCAGAACTGGATCAACTCAGGCAACGTCTACGTGAAACAGAGTTGGCAATGGAGCGCATCGTTGAACAAATGGCCAAAGTGCCACTCAAATCTCAGGTGCGATCTCATCCCTCCTGATCCGCACTAGCAGCCTGGCTTGAGCTTTGCATGATTTCACAAAATCCCTCCTTATTTCCTCTATCCTAAATAGGAATACAGGCGTACTCTTAGATTTGTGCTTTTGGTCAACGGTACTGTATTGTTATTTATGTGTAATTGTCGAAATTTTTGAAAAAAAGACACAATGGCACTATTTGTCCGTAGTTGTAAATGCCATGTCAGCTTTACTGGATGAGGTTGATCAGGAAATTGAGGCCCGACGAAAGTCAAATGATATAGCCGCACAGGTAACAGTGTTACCAACTTGTTTTATCAACCCTCCTAACCAAAAAAAGAAGTATAATTTTCTGACTTAACTCCTTAGCAACGCTTTAGCTTGCCTAGTATATTTTCAATTGAATTTTAATTAAAATTGAGTAGTAGAGTTGATTTTTATTTAGTTGCTCTATCGCTAAATTGAACACAATCAACACTCTTGCAAGAATTGCACCCAAAAAACTTGTAGGATTTGGCTAATGGATCTCTATCAAATGGTGACGCATTAAAACCGCATGAGAATAACGTGGCCGATGATCAACCAACTGTAAAAGTATTGGGGATGGAGATGCGGGCTAGTTGCGAAGGTGGCAAGAAATGGTCCCGGCCTAGTTCACCAATTTTGCCAACACCACAACCCCCATCTGAGCCAGTACCACCGCCACAAGTACGCTAGTCCAGTTTTATAACTCGAATTAATCGGTTTTTCTTGTAGGAAATCTACTTAGAAGGTGCTCTACCAGCTCAATCACATCTACTAGTTTCCGATTCTGCAACCGAACCACAACCGAGCGATAGCGGTGAAGATCCTGCTGTTGTTCTTGCCGGAAAAATGACATTGTCTGTAATAAGTTTAGATTCTTCCGGTAAGTACAAATTTTAATAAAAACAATTGTATTTCAAAAGATTTTTCCCGAAATTATAATAATCAGTTTCTCTTTGTTCTCTTCTTCTTCTTCTTTGTTGTTGTTTTCTAGAATAAATGGTGTAAAAATATGAAATCTGACTGTATCAGTCATAGAACTTGATAAACAATTATTGTAACAGCATGTATTGGATATGTTTAATAAATTTTGTTTTGTGTTTTTGCTTCTATTTCTCTCGGAAAAAAAGAAAATTTTATTATTTACATCGGAAAATTTTGCCTGTGTTTCGACATTTCAGCATCTAATCGAGTTTTCTTTGCTCGTTATTATTATTAAATGATTTTCTCGGCATCAGGTACGTTATTATTTTAGCCATTAGATATAAATAAAACTCCTTAACTTGTAATTTTCGAAATTTACACTACAGTTACTGATAATGTTCATCATTTTTGCGTTAATTTTTATTTACAACACCTTTTTTGTTGTACTCTTAGCTTTTGCTAAATAATCTCAAAAACAATATTGTGCTACTAGTACAAGCACCTGGCCCGTATGTTTTGATTTTTTTGGTTGAATTATTGTAACATTTATTCTAGAAAAACAATTAGAACAGTCTTGTTTTAAGAGCAGTTATTTATTCGTTTAGAAAATGGTGGTGGTAATAAATCGGATGAAGAACGGCAAAAATTATGCGAAGAAATCGATGAAGAAATCAAAAATCTGGAAAAAGTTGCAGGAACGGAATCACAAACAAGCTCAGTACCGCAAGAACCTGAAAGTGTAGCTAAAGAATTCGAAATTATAGAAGAATTAAAGGATCCAATACTAGATATAATTGAGTCTGTTAATGCAGAAATAACGCCTCGAGTATTAGAATCAGAAGTATTAGAAAGCAGGCAAGAAGTCCAAATTGATAAAGGATCAGAAACCTGAACAAATTCCACCGGGAGTTATAGAATTAGAAGTAGATTCTAAAACTGTAGTCAAAGAATCTGAAGCAATAGAAGAACCAATTCTTGAAGTCCAAAAAAAGAGTACCGATACTAAAGAAATATTACAGTCAGAACTAGAAGAAACAGTACCAATAGAAGAAACTAAAATTACAGAAATAAAACAACCTGAAGAAACTGTGGAAGAAACTAAAACTGAAACAATCCAAGAAACAGCAGTAGAATCTGAAGAAGTTGAAAGTATACAATTTCAAGTAGAGCCAAGCGTGAAAGAACATATCGATGAGAATATCGAAAAAGAAGTTGATGATTTAATCAACGAAGCTGTACAACAAGTCAAAACAATACAAGACTTGAAAACAACTGCAGAAATTGAAGAAATCGTGGAAAAAACCAGTCGAGAATCTAGTGAAATTGGCAGTAATGAAGAAATTGAAATTGAAGAAGTCGTTTATACATCAAACGATGAAGATGTTGAAGAAGAAGAAATAGAAGTTGAAGATGATGAAGATGAAGAAGAAGAGGAGGAAACAAGACAGGAAACTCATGAACATAAACGATTCAATGGCGATACTGGAGCGGAAGAATCTAAACATACGACAACTACAAGCCATACGGTTGCCGAAAATGAAGTCTCTGAGGTATTTTTGTGTTAATTACATTTAATTTTATTGATAATCGAATTTTAGGGGACGGATAATGAAGAAGTTGAAGATGAAGAAGAGGAGGAAATTATTGAAATTATCGATGATGATGATGAAGAAGAACAAGCCGATAATGTCGGTTTGAATCATATTGCTGGCGGATCTGGTGAAGAAGATTGATTAGGGAAACTTAAAGACTCCACTTTTATATTGTTAGATTTTCATACGTTTTAGAGTTTCTCTTTTGTAGTTTATTCTAGTTACGGTTTCATTTATATTTGATTATGTAGTTTATGTATAGTGTTATTGGAAAGTTGCACTTAGAAGTTGATACGGTTGAAATAGGTGCACTTGTATGCTCAACATTATTGAAATATTATTCACAGTCTAATCGTTTATTCTATTATTTCTGATTTGTGTGCCAATTCTGTTAAACTTCTTGCTTGTTCTAATTGCGTATTATTTCTTGAATAAAATCCCTTTAAAATGTATTTAATAATTTATTAAAGTATATACAGAACACGTCTACAATCTTTATTATACACACCAATTTTAATTTTCTGGTAGTTCAGTTACCCAATTTCCAGGTCGGTGTGCTGTTAGTGTCCAATCTTGATTAACGGATCGTATACCACCCTGTTGGGGTTTCGATACCGGTAATACGTTGTGGTCTTGTTGGTGGGCATATTTCAAACCGAATGCTATCGCCCCACAAGCCAAAGCTACAGTAAAACCACCCATACCGGTCTTTTTCCATATACCATAAACACTACCAGCATTAACACCACCGATAAACCAATTCCATTTATCGTCTTTTTGGCGTAACGACGCTGCTATATTGCTGGTCAATACGAATGTTGTTGTGGCACCGAATACTGGCCAGGCAAAATGAATATAACGTCCTAACGTTGCCATATAACCTCCCGGTTTCGAATGCAACACAACATCAATGGTACCGGCAGCAAATGAAGTATAAGCTGCCGGTTTATACAAATATAACAATTTTTGAAAAACATCATACCCATCGGGACTATCGTAATAATTAAACGGTTTTAAATCTTTCGACATTTCGATATTATGTAAAGTTTGACAGCTTAACCACCAAATTTTGACAGTCGCACAAGTTGGCAACACTAAATTCCCCAAATTAACCAAAATTAATCGAATTTCAACCCTTATCTACTCAAAACAACCACTAGAATCAACAATTACAGTTACAATTTATTCCGTAGATTTAAAATTTAACAACCCATAAATAAATTCAATTAATAATTTTGACAACAGTTGGCGACACTACAATTGGCGCTAATTTTAAAATTAATTCGCTTCAGATTCATCTTCCGCCCCCAACATGTCTAGTTCGAATTGTTTCATTTCTTTCTCGTAAATAATCTGTTCGACTCGTGCAAGTATATCAAGTACCGCAGCTCGGGCTTCCGTTTCGATAAAATCCCTCTAAAATTCAAATTTAATAAACACACAACCAAATTCGATGAAATTACCCATCGTTTGTAGGCGATTTCGCGTCGTTTACCCAACAATTCCTCCAATTCTCTCGATTGGATTTGATCGAAATCTTGATTGAATCGAAACTTCATCAACCAATGTCCCAGATAATGGATCGGGTCTCTCGGTTGTTTCATCGTTAATTCGGCTAGTGCTTGAGTTAAAGGCCGGCCGATTGATGTTTTTAAATAAACAACTTCCTCGGATGACATTTGAGTATATAGAGAACTTTCTTTGGATAGACTTTTGATTTTTGGTAATTTCGGTTCGGCTTTAATTGGTGGTGCTAATTCGTTAAAAAGTTGGTAGAGTCGATTGAAATAGCCGCGATTGTGGGCGTCTTCATACGTGATTCTTTTATCACTTAAAGTTAATAGAGTCCCAGAACTTGTCATTTTTAAGCCGTACTGTTTAAGGGTAGCTAAAATGATAATTCAGAAATAATTACAGGTGTTAAAAAATAGTTTACAAGCAAATTTGAGATCGATAGTTGATCGTTTCCAACAATTAATTTGCATTTTCTCCATACTAGAAATATAATTCTCATAATCGTCGAGTATTATCGAAAAATTATCGGTTAATAGACAAGTTTCGGAGGCAGGTGCGACCCGTTGGGAATAATTTTGGAAATTAATTTGGAATTGTTCGAAATAAAAATCCAACTCTGCCATCAATTCTTCAATAATTTCCGTTGTTTTCTAAAATAACAATAATCAACAATAATCAAACGAATTTTTAAAGAAATACAGCTTTTCGATGGTTCAAAAATATAAGTTTCTGGTCTTGTAACTGTTCAATTTGTGCAAGTTCCGCATTTAATTCATCAACTTTCTCGATCAATTCCGCATCGGTTAAATCCATCTCCTCTAAAGCTTTACGTTTTTCATCAATTTCATCGATTTGAATTTTGAAATCGTATTGTTTCTCATAGATATAATACGATAGAATTGTCGATAGAAGTTCTAAAGTTTCAATAAAATCGATGCGTCGATTGATCTCTTTACGGATCTCTTGAAGCGCTTTGAATAATTCATTGGTTTTTTTACTGGAATTATAGAAGAATTAGCGAATTTAATTGTTTCAGTCGCTTATTACTCAATATTCAGGATATTTTCTTTAGAGTAGAACATTATGAGTTTGTTTTGAAGAAATGACAGACTTATTGGATTCTATCAAATCAGGTGGCGGTAAATTCGAGACGTTCTGTATAATAAAAGTGTACATTTGGGGTTTTTTATTTTTCCCCAAAAATTATTTAAATTAATATAATTCAACAATTAAATACAACTATAGCGAATTGACGCAAATTATGTGGAAATTTGATGGATTTACTACAAATTTGTGGATAATTTTCCATTAATATTGGTAATTTCGCAAAATTTCGATAATTCTAGTGGGAGAATTGTGGCGCCATCTTTGGTTATAATTTGGAAAATTTTAAAATGAATCATCTGTAGATTAACAGATGCGTCAACAACAATAACATTAGAAAAATCGACGAAATAAAAATAATACACAATTGTATAGACGTATTTCTTTGATAATGTTGTAGTGTATGTGATAATTAACCTTAAGAATAATGGCTGATGATAAAGGTGAAAAAGTATTGGTCTCATTTGTGTGCCAAAGGTGTTCTCTACCATTGAAAACGGATGAATCATTAAGTTCGTTTAGTGAACATATTTCAGCTGAATTAAACTGTAAATTTCTGTTTTAATCACTTGTAGAATTGTTGGTTTATTTTTAATTTAATCGAATGTCGTTTATTTCTATTTCTAGTGCCGATATTATCAAATCCTGAAGTAGATTTAGAATCGCAAGCGGCCAGTTTTGATCATTATATAGCACCCTCGAAATTCGTCGATTCTGGTAACGGATTTACGGTTATTTCCCATGAGAAAGACTCGGAACCTGGCCATAATTATAAAGTAACCAATACGATATTCCACAATTAAAAATAATCTATAATATTCCAGATTAAAGCTAGTTTATTCGATACGTTATCGGGCAATTCAAATATTGACCACCCTTTATGTGAAGAATGCACGGATTTTTTAATCGAAATACTCGAACAACAATTGAAAGACACCCAGAAGGATTACGATGATTATTTAGCGTATTATAAACAATTACAGAGCGATACAAACGAACCGAAATTGAGTGAATTGGAGAAAGAATTGGAAGATTTGAGGGCGGAAGAGTGTCGATTTTTGGAAGAATTAGAAGCCCTAACTAACGAAGAGAAAGAATTACAAAACGCCATTAAAGAACAACAATTGGAAGCTAAACGTATCGAAAAAGAACGCCAAAAATATTACAAACAATACACGAAACATATGAGGAAACACGTACAAGCCACCGAAGACGCTAGAAGGTATAAATAAAACAGTTTAAAATCAACTAATTTTGTTTATTTTAATAACAGTCTAGAATGCCAGTTGAGTTACACGCAAAAACAGTTGGATAAATTGAAGAATACGAATGTCTTTAATGCAACTTTCCATATTTGGCACCAGGGCCATTTCGGGACAATCAACAATTTCCGTTTAGGCAGACTACCATCCGCTCCAGTTGATTGGTCCGAAATCAATGCAGCATGGGGACAGACGGCTCTATTATTATCAGCTCTAGCTCGTAAAATTAATCTAACATTTGAACGTTATCGATTAGTACCATACGGCAATCATTCCTATATTGAAGTGATAATTTTATCGTTGAAATTACGAATTTTTTAATAATTTATAAATCAGGTTCTAGGCGAACAAAAAGAGTTCCCATTGTACGGTTCTGGTGGTTTTAAATTTCTCTGGGATACGAAATTCGATAACGGTATGGCAGCATTCTTGGATTGTTTACAACAATTCCAAGAGAAAGTCGAGAAATTAGAGAAGGGCAATCAATCGTTCTGTTTTCCATACAGGACGAATAAAGGGAAAATTGAAGATAATGATGTCAGTTATTCGATAAAGTAATATCGTTGAATTGTTTTTATTATTATTCTAATTAAATCAAATTGTAGAATTCAATTAAATTCGGAAGAACAATGGACCAAAGCATTGAAATTCATGTTAACTAATTTGAAATGGGGCTTGGCATGGATATCGTCACAATTAAATAACGATATTGAAGAGTGCATGCAAATCGAACATTAGTGTATGGGATAATTCTCCAAATATTCACGTGATTAGTAACAATTTAAATAATATTTTTGTTATAAGAATTAAACATGAACTGACTGAATTGTTGTCATTGTACTAGTGCAAATATAATAAATATAACTCAGTTTAGTAATAATGATAATAATAACGATATTTTACCTCGATGTTGGCTATGTCTAAGTTATGTAGTATCGTAATTTAATTAAAAAACATTATGAATTAATCTACGAAACTAATGCACAGCAATTATAAGTTAATTGACGATTATCTTTTATATTTTTGTGAAGATTTCAAATTTTAAACAGTAGTCTTAATAGTGTTTGTTGAATAATCCGATAGATGGCGCTATTACTATACTTGCTGTCCAATGAGGGTATTAGAGTACCCATTGCCTATACTTGTATAAGACTACTTTGGGGAAATTTTGGCAGTTGGTCCTCACTCTTTCTAATTTGAGAGTGTGTCGTTCAATAGGGACCTCCTTTTCTCAAGTCAAGATCGATCCAGAGATATGGAGTAGGGAGAATATGCTTCGACCACTGCGCATCCGATTTTAATGGAACGGCATGGTGGCAGCCATTTTGCGGGTTGTTATGTCAAATAACCCCTGCGTTCGATTTGGCGCTGTGAGCGCGCTTGGAGATAGTTATGACGCCATCAAAATGGCAGCGTGACGTCATCAATAACGCTCACAGACGCTTACCCTGCGTTCGATTTGGCGCT
This sequence comes from Mylabris phalerata, assembly GCA_020740385.1. NCBI lineage: Eukaryota > Metazoa > Arthropoda > Insecta > Coleoptera > Meloidae > Mylabris > Mylabris phalerata. The sequence continues at coordinate 2,566,254 of JAJEOX010000222.1, forward strand.
TTGAGCGCTTAAAGCGTGGTACGCTTTAAGCGCGCATTTTTTGTGTTCGATTTGGCTTTAAGGATCTGATGACAGTCATGACAGATAGCACAGAAACTGTTCGATTTGGGGCTTTGAGCGCTTAAAGGCCCTCAGCACCAAAATAGACAATTATAGACCATCGGAAAACAGGATTCCTGTTTTGTTTTCCAACGGATTTCAATGTTCTAAACGGTATTTAAAAGGGCATTTCAAGAGGGAGGGAAGTACATATATGATTTTTTGAAATTCGGATGTAATTTGGAGTTACAGAAGGAAATATAGAAGCATGTTTTTTTCGCATTTTTGACAGTTTTTTTTAATATTTCCCCTCATAACCTGGCAAATATTACTTATTTTCTAATGAATTTCACAACACATGTGGCCAATTAAAAGCGCTTTCCAAATATGTCAGAAATTTTCCGATCGCATTGTTAGTTTTCCGGAAAATTGATGAAAGGTTTCGACATATTAATTTTGTTTTTTACGGACAGTTTTAAATTTAGACGACTGAACCAAGGCTTGTTTGAAAGCTAATGAATAGCAGATTATTTGGAGAATAGTTTGAGAAATTATACACCTAATTTTATACAACCAGCAATACTTTTAGTTTAGATGCAAACCACCAGTTCACCAATTGTCGGGAACTACTTCAATTCGTTTGCGTCTCCACTATCCAAGATGTCTGCTACCATACGTGGTGCGCAGTCTAGTACCTCTTTGATTGTTACCGTCATAGAAAATAAGGTTAAGATTATTTCGTATATTTTTTATTAATTCTTGTATCTCACAGATAATCTTCCAGTTCGCGAGCATGTTTACGACGTTCTACATTCAGTGGATTCCGTTATTTGGCCGGCGTTTAAATACACTGAAGTTTATTTAAACAATATTTGAAACACCTAACCTCACTTTGTGCGAAGACTGATTTTTGTATAATTTATTTGACAAAACGATCAAAAATGGATAATGACAATTCGGTAATTTACGGATTAGAATTTCAGGTATTTAACGCCAATCGAATTATGATAATTCTTATATAATTTTATAATTTTAGGCTCGTGCTCTAGCACCACAATTGGCCGAAACTGAAAAGATCCGTTTCCTTATCGGTACACAATCGTTGAAACAAATCAACAATCAAATACATCTAGTTGAATTTAATGATGATGATTCAACGTTAAAAACGACCGTTTTCCACCATACAGAGGGTGAAATTTGGAAATTAAATACCAGTCCACATGATCCCCATAAATTGATAACTTGTTATAATTCGATATCGAATGAGAGTACGTGTTGTATGAAAACGGCGTTATTTCAATTACCCAACGATCAAGACGGTTGTAATATTAATAGTGTGGTAGAGAATTTGGAAATATTGACGAAATTCGATACGAATTCCTATGGGAATGTTATCCGAACAACAGAATTCCATCCGATTGATACAAACAAATTAATTACACTAACTGATAATTATATTCTATTATGGGATATAAATGGGGATCAAGCGAAGAATTCATTGAATATTCAATTGGAGGGTAAAAGTAATCCGAAATTTACAATCGGGAAGTGGAATCCGCACCAAAACTGCAACCAAGTGCGTCTACAACTACAATCTCCATATAAATATTGATTTATTTAATTCTAGTTCACAACAGCTATTGATACTCATTTGAAAACGTACGATATACGATCCGGGGATCTAGCCTGGACTATCGATAACGTCCACACTCAATTAGTACGCGATCTCGATTACAATATGAACAAACAATACCATATAGCGACCTGTGGCGATGATGGTTTTGTGAAAATCTGGGATTTCAGACAGACTTCCCAGCCGGTTTATTCAAGAAGCGATCATTCCCATTGGTAATTTCACCAATTCATATAAAACGAAATTTATAATAAATTCTAGGGTTTGGTGTGTACGTTTCAATCCATTCCACGATCAATTATTGTTAACCGCCAGTTCCGATGCTAGAGTATTGATTTCAAGTGCGGCTAGTGTTAGTTCCGAGAACACAACCGAAGTTTGTGAGGAAATTGAAACGAAACAAATGTTTGAAATAAACGTTCAAATATAATTTTCTAATTTAATTAAATTGTTAATTTTAGGATATCGGATGGACCTTTACAATGGTGCGAACATGAGGATAGTGTTTATTGTGCTGAATGGTCACCAGCTGAACCGTGGATATTCGCTTCGTTAAGTTACGATGGACGGTTATTAATATCGCGTGTTAAACGTTCGTTAAAATATCAAATTATGTTGTAAGTTTAATTTTTATTAGAAAATTAGCTTTAAATTCGAACAATTCGAACAAAATTTGTGGATATAATGCTAGTATATTTTTATTTATTTAATTATAACTATAATTTGAAATGGAATTCGTTTGAATTTCCCACGTTATCTTCAAATACAACGCCCTCTAGTTATAAAGTGGAAGAATTTGTAGGAAGTAGTGGCAACAATGCATGATTTTAATTTTGACGTTTCTTGAAGGTTATGTTTGTTCATTTTTGAAAATGAATCCGTAAGTTTTATTTTTTCCTTAATTTTTATATTTTTAGCAATATGAAGAATTAAAATTGAGCGAACAAATAAAACATCATGACCTGATCAATACCCAATGTCGAGCTGGGCCATTTTGGCCCCGGTTGATTAAAAAAGCCGCACTATAAAGAAAATTGGGGAATTCTCCAAGTCTAGTAGATCGGGGAAAAACGAAATTCATCAATTATCGAAATGAGAAAAGAACGATAGACGTTAAAATTGATTTATTTTTTATTAACACTGAAATTATTTGTAGCGTACACCGAAATTATAACTTATATCTCAATATTTGGGATTAAAAATTGAAAATTAACCACAAAAACCATCTCTTAACATAAAATAATACAGAACATTAAAACCAATATATTTTATAAAATTGACAAGGAAAAAGCGATAAATCTAAATTACCTGACAATAAACCTGCGTTTAGATTAATTGAACAAAATCTCAATATTCACAAATATTGGATGAAATTATACACCCCTTTGAATCGTCATGTGGTAATAGATTAAATAAGCAGGATAAAACTCGGCATCTTCGTATTTAACTTGAACAATAGCATCATAATCATTTTTACCGGTGGTGTCGTAACCATCCTGTGGTAGATTTGTAGATGGATCACCTTCATGCGATTTAAAAATTAATACTTTTGCAACAATAAGAACTTTACTATTATTCTTTTTAATTGAATCTGAAGCATATTTAGCACTCGATGAGAAATTAACACCTTTACCAAATTTATGACGATTACATAGACGCCAATCGAAATTATTCTTGCAAATTTTACGAGCATTCACTAGACTTGTACCGTGAAATAATAAGTGTTCTTTAACACCATAGCCGAATCGATGGATTTTCTCTTCCTTTTTCAACTGGTAAGATTTTTCAAGAAATTCGTTATTTACTTGTAAGATTTGATCGATTTTAATCAGTTTATTTTTTATCAGTCTTCTAATTAGATGGTAATCTACACTATCTGGAGTTACCGTAGTATATGAAACTATATCTGTAGTAGGGTAACTTTTAAACATTGGACATCGTGTAATTTGTTCAATTTTTTCCGATGGTAGATCATTTGTAACTCGACCATCGCATAAATTTTCAAAAGAAAATAAATCGTCACTATAATCTTCACTATATGTAAGGTTTATCGCCCTAATAGAAGCTTGATTATGATCATATCTTGATGATGACGTTCTATAAGGGGCGATAGACGAAGAAATTTGTCGTGATGTAAACACTGATGCATTTTCATAATTAGCATATGTGTCATTACTTGAAAGTAAACCACCCATTTTAATAATAATTCTCTAAAATTATATTTCCTTCATGCAATATTTTATTATGGAAATTATAAAATACTTACCTGAATCGTGCTACTTTTCTAACACAGAAAAACAAAATGGTAGCTAGTCAATAATGAACATGCGCAGTAATTTGGGGGAATACCCCCATTCCTAGACTGCTAATCAAAGTATGTTATCTAAAAAAAATTATTTCGATTTTATAATAATCAATTATAGATAAGTATTTAAGCTTGATTTTAATTGAATGATAATTAAGCGACTGCATAGGGAAATACGCATTCACTTGACGCGAACTCACTACGTTTCAATACGTGTTACATATATAGAAAGTAAGGATATCAGTAGCGCTGCATACTCTAATCACGATAAACATAGTTTTGTTTATCGCTAATTTTCCAAAAGATTTTCAATTTTTTGCAGCAACAATGGTACCTTCGGAAAGGTAATGAAATAATCTATAAATTGCAATATACTTTATACAAAAATAATTAATTTTAACAGATAAAAATAATAGGTGAAAATTCCCTACATTTCTCCATTATAAATTTTCCAAATTTCAATCTCAAACTATTCTCAAAATAATTTGCTATTTATAAGCTTTCAAACTAGCCCTGGTTCAGTCGTCTAAGTTTAAAACTGTACGTAAACAAAACAAATTAGTATGTCGAAACTTTTCATCAATTTTCCGGAAAACTAACAATACGATCGGAAAATTTCTGGGTGATTTGGAAAGCGCTTTTAATTTACCACATGTGGTGTGAAATTCATTAGAAAATAAGCAATATTTGCCAAGTTATGAGGGAAAATCTAAAAAAAAACTGTAAAAAATGCTAAAAAACATCCTTCTATATTTCCTTCTGTAACTCTAGATTACATCCGAATTTCAAAAAATCAGGTACGTATTTCCCGGTTTTTTAAAATGCTCTTTCAAATGCCGTTTAGAACATTGAAATCTGTTAGAAAATAAAAAAGTTACCGTGTTTTGCAATTGTTCTACATATGTAATGATTTTAGAAAATTACAGATTTGAAAAATATCTGTTATCATTTTTATAAAGGGGTGTTATGCTAATTTACCATGGTTACTGCATCAATAAACAAGATTAGTGAAATCGCCATTATAGAAAGGTAAGCAATGTCCGAAAATTTCAATTTAAAAAAGGTATTTTGCCTTCAAAATCAAATAAAACGAACAACAGTATAAAATATTCGATACTTGGTGTCGCGAGAAAAAAGCAGAAGTTAAGGGCCATCATCAGATTAGCTTGTTTTAAAGGTCATTTTCAAAGTAAAAATTTCGTGCATTTTTCAATGGATTTTGATGCTGTAAACGGCATTTGAAAGGGCATTTCTTCGTTGGTGTCGTGAATTATCAGGTTTTTGGAAATTCGAACGTGGTCCAGAGTTACAAAAGAAAAACTGGAAGCATGTTTTTTTTTATATTTTCGTTCATAACTCTGCCAATATTGCTTATTTTTGAATGAATTTCATATAGCATGTATAAAATTAAAAGCGCTTTTCAATTGTTATATTTTCCGATCACATTGTTAGTTTTTCGGGAAATTTATAAAAAACGAATTGTTGTTGTTACGAGTGGCTTACTTCATCTAGTATCGGATAGAGGGCCTCATCATAATTACAGATTGCTTTATCATATATCTGAGGCCACCACCTTACTTATTTGCAATGTTGTCAAACCTTTTTTTTTATGATTGAAACCGCACCTTCGGTTTTTATTTCCTTTGTCAATTATCAGTATTTTTTCAGGTTTTCAACGCAGTTACGGTCATATATTCGTCTTACTTGTTTGAGGGTTTTTAATTTTTATGTTTTTTTAAAAGACATTCTAAACAAGAAGTAATTTTGTTTTAAACCAACCAACCAACCAAATTTTTTTTAAACCAACAGAACAACAAACGAAAAAAGCTTACAAATACTGGAAATGTTATAAATACGAATAATATTTACAAAATTACCGAAGGCGTGGTTTCAATCATAAAAAAGAGGTTTGATAACATTGCAAACACGTAAGGTGGTCGCCCCAATACAATACAATACAGTGTCATTTGTGGCTTATCAACTTGTTTTCATTGTTGTATTGTGTCGTATGAAATTTCACTTCAATTTTTGTTTAAATATTTGTTTTATTTACTTAAGTTATTATCAAATTTATTTTATTAATTAGCAGAATTTATAGCACATCAAATATAATTGTAAGTACATTATGACGGCTTGACGGGAAAGAGTTGGGATTAGCAACGATCAGTTGTGAGTTCGAACTTGGACTCGTTGAGTCTTTTTTATTTTCGTTTTTTTGTTCAATTTTTAAGTACAAACAAGCTTCTTGTGGTCCTTCAACGTGCAGAAACGGCTTTTTCCTCACGCTGAATAATTATTTTGATTTGTTACAACAGCGTTACTGTATTGAACATGCAGGAATGCTTTTTTCGTCAAAAAATATAGGTTTTTCTCGATTTTCGTTACAAAATTTTCAAATTGGAGAAGTAATTTTCCAGATTTGGTTTAATTAGAGACATAAATGATTAATTAGCAGGATTTATAGCTTAAGAAATATAATTAGAAGTACATTACGACGGCTTGACGGGAAAGAGTTGGGATTAGCAACGATCAGTTGTGAGTTCGAACTTGGACTCGTTGAGTCTTTTTTATTTTCGTTTTTTTTGTTCAATTTTTAAGTGCAAACAACCTTCTTGTGGTCCTTCGACGTGCAGAAACGGCTTTTTCCTCACGCTGAATAATTATTTTGATTTGTTACAACAGCGTCACTGTATTGAACATGCAGGAGTGCTTTTTTCGTCAAAAAATATAGGGTTTTCTTGATTTTCGTTACAAAATTTCCAGATTTGGGAAGCAATTTTCCAGATTCGGTTTACTCGAAGTATAAATATTGTTAGAACTATATTTCGACGGCTTGTTGGGGAAGAATTGGGATAAGCAACGGTTCGAACTTGGACTCGTTGACTCTTTTTTATTTTTGCTTGTTTCCATTTTTAAGTGCAAACAACCATATGACAGCCTTCTTGTGGTCCTTCAACATGCAGAAATGCCGTTTTCCTCACGCTGAATGATGTTTTTCGATTTGTTACAACATCGTCTCTGTATAGGTTTTTCTCGATTTTTGTTCAAAAATTTTCAAATTGGAGAAGTAATTTTCCAGTTGTGGGTTCGAACTTGGACTCGTTGAGTCTTTTGTATTTTTGCTTTTTTTCATGCAAACAACCCTGTGACAGCCTTTTTGTGGTCTTTCAACGTGCACAATAGTATATTATATACCAAGGGGCTAAAGCGCGTCATTTCGTCCCGAGAGTGGAAGTTTATTGCCCGAGGGACGTAAGTCCCGAGGGCAATAACCACTCGAGGGACGAAAGAAAGCACTTTAGTCCCGAGGTATATACGATATTTTTTGCACTTTCGGAAATGTTTAAAGCAATAAATTTAAAAAATTAAAGATTTGGAAATATCTATTACCATTTTTATTATGGGGTGCTATGCTAATTTACCATAGTTACTGCATAGTTACTGCTAATTTACCATAGTTAATAAACAAGATTAATGAAATCGTCATTATTGAAAGGTAAGCAATGTCTGAAAATTTCAATTTAAAAAAGGTATTTTGCCTTCAAAATCAAAAAAATTATACAAACACCAGTATAAAATATTCATAACTTGGTGTCATGAGAAAAAAGCAGAAGTTAATGAAGATTCTCTGTTAGTATTTTTTAATGGAAATCAACATCAAAATTTTTAATAAAATTTGACATTTCTTAGACTTTTGTTGTCTTGGAAACATTTATTTATTTTTAACTTCCCCGACCGGAGGGTAGGGAAGTTATTAGTTTCAGACCAAAATTTCGAATTCGAGATTTCACCAGATCTTTATGTTTTGAGGTCCCCTGAACACGTTTTTGAAGTTTTTAGCTTGATGTGTGTGTGTGTGTGTGTGTGTGTGTGTGTGTGAGTCTGTCGGTTCTCCAACGATTACTCAAAAACTGTTTAACCGATTAAGTTCAAATTTGGCCAGCACAAACTATTTGGTGGCCGTTCGAGTTGATTAGTTTTTGATGCCAATCGGATCACGGGGTGGAAGGGGGAGGGGGTTGATTAAAAAAAATTCAAGATAACATATTAATTTGATATCACCAATCGAAAGGGCATGTGCTTTTATGTCCGAAACAATACCCATCATGTGCAATGTTCTTTTCTTTTTTTAAATAAGAGCACAAAATTGGCAAAATGGTGTAGTCCACAAATTCAAATTTGCCGCTTTCTATAAGGGATCGGTTGCCATAGAAAAGAGTTGTTGTTAGATATAGAGAGAGATATATATCCTTTTCACGATTCAATTGCGAAATTTTGAAATGACAGTTTAGAAGGTTATCCAACATAATTTTTAAAGCGTAGTAAAATTTATAACGGTAGTTTATAAAGACAGAATGATATCTACTGTTGGTATCACTGAAGGCATAAAATCCTATGCGTGTGTTTACATTCTTTTGTCATTTTTGAAACATAACCTCAGAATATTTGTTTTCAAGCGGTTTTTGTGTTTCGGTAAGTGCTTTTTCAATATATAAATGTTTTAAAATAATATAAATTTTAATTTTTCCCTCAACAATTCAAAAGATATTATTTGATTTTTTCCATGTTTTTGTTGGGACAACCGTACTACTTTTTACTCTGCGCTGAAATTACAGTTCTGTTGTTTTGTCAAAATTTCGCAATTGAATCGTGAATCGAGTTTATGAGAAAGTTGAATTGAAAAGGGTGTGTGGAACTAACGATCAGTGAACAGAGTTCTGGTTGACGAGGTGCAGGTTCCTCATTGAATTTTTCGGAGGTTGTGAGATAGCCACGGTTCTCGAACCCGATTTTGATTTTTATAGTAAGTCAGTTTTTTTTTTAATAAAGTATCTAGAATAGAAAAAATAGTATAAAAAACTCGTGATACGGTACTCGTTTTTTTAAAACTTGGACTCGTGCATTAATTGCCGACTTTTGACACTTGTTTTTAATAACTATTCTAATTCATGATTAACTATCCGGAGTGTGTCGGGGAAGTTATTAGGCCGCTTTTTAGATTCGGCCCCTTCCAAATTTTTCATTATATCCCTAGGGATATAATGAAGTACTTTAGTCCCTGTTTTGAGGGACTAAAATCTCACTTTAGTCCCGAAAGTGCAAAAAAAAACATGCTTCCAGTTTTTCGTTTGTAACTCTGGACCACGTTCGAATTTCCAAAAACCTGATAATTCACGACAACAACGAAGAAATGCCCTTTCAAATGCCGTTTACAGCATCAAAATCCATTGAAAAATGCACGAAATTTTTACTTTGAAAATTACCTTTAAAACAAGCTTATCTGATGATGGCCCTTAATGAAGATTCTCTATTAGTATTTTTAATGGAAAATCAAAATCAAAATTTTTAATAAAATTTGACATTTAGACTTTTGTTGTCATGGAAACAATTATTTATTTTTCATTATATCGCTAGTGATATAATCAAAGTCCCTGTTTTGAGGGACTAAAATACTCACTTTAGTCGCGGAAGTGCAAAAAATTAATTTGATTTTGTTATCAAATAGATTTAAATTATCATACGGAACAATACGCGGGCGATAATCGCGCAACAATTTAAAGCAGTTTTGTAACTCCGATACTTTATAATAACTAGAACGAGCAGAAGGGGATCTAATTTTTGAAAAATTTGACAAGAGCGGCACATAAGTTTCGATTTTGAATCGGTTGTTTTATCCGTCAACAAACAACAACAAGGCAAGGCGCTCTATATCGATAGCAACAGAATTTAGAAAAACAGTCGACCAATAACAAAGATTTGTTTAACTTAGCAACGTCATCGCTAAAACACAGGTGTTTGATTTTAACGAAATTTTGACAGATTCAGTTTCCCCTCCATTATTCTCTCATTGCAGTTCGTTTAGGTTAATAAACAGACAATTTATACTCGAAAATAAATGAAATATTAGGCACAAATTTATAAATTATTTGTAATTCTAAATTCATTTACTAATTCTGTTGAATATCAATCATAGAAATTTTATATTTAATATATTACAAGTAATTTGCCGATTATTTGTATTTTAAATCAATTACGCCACTGGTACGTTTTGACAGTTGAAATTTTTATTGTGCGACTGTAGATCCTAACTCTAATAACAACTTGTTTAATGTTCTGCGACTGCGCAATTTGTGTAATTCCCCCACTAGTCGAAAATCAACTTTTTTCTCTATACTATCATTGCATTTTGATTAATTTATAATTAATGTCGATTATTAGTGGAAATTTTCATTTAAAAAACAAGTTAATTATATCGTTTGCGTTCGGTTTTTTTGATTGTACAATTTCAGTTTAACACCCCCTGGAAGGCCATTGGTGTATTAAAACGACCACTTTGCCTATTATCCATCTATCCTGTAACCAGTCGGTTTTTATCACAGTAGATAAGGTGGGTTTTTGTTTAGATTCTTACATTATCCCTCCTTCTAGTGTTGAATGTTTAGTAGTTGATTCATCAATTTTAACAACAAAGGCAGCTTATATTTGTAAGTAGTTTTATTTTTATAATTATGATTTTAAAATAGAATTATTTGATTTACTCAGTTAAATAATGGCATCTTCTCGAACTCCTGTACGTATAAAACCCGATCTTAGTTTATTCAACATCAAAAATAATTTACGAGCAAACGGTGATGTTTACTCTTTAACTGATGTTCATCCGGACGATTCCGATTACGAGACAATTACTGATTTAATCGACAATACTCGTTTTATAATCAACGATATTCGCCGTATCAATAATCCATTTCTAATGCGATCATATTCGTTAAAAAAAGAAGAGAAATACGAACTCTATGGTGATGTAGAAGAAGAATTATTATTCCACGGTACCAAACATCATAATCTAGACAATATATGTAAATATAATTTGAATTGGCGTTATTGTGATCGCCATAAATTCGGTCATGGTATTAGTTTCTCACCAGATGCCAAATATGCAATGCACTATTCGGCTAAAAGTAAAAATAAAGTTATGATTGTTGCAAAAGTTCTAATATCGAAGAAGGTTGTTGGTAATCCTAATATGATTGTACCGCCAAAAGGATTTGATACTAGTTGTAAACAGAATGGGGATGTTGTTGTAAAATATGAGGATAACGAATATTATCCTCAATTTATTGTTGATTACCAATATGGGAAGAATCGTAGGAATCGGAATTATTACAATGGAGGCTACAGATCGAATTACTATGATGACGACGACGACAATGATGATGATTATGATGACGATTATTATTATTATTAATATCTTCAATAATTTTTTCATTATTAATAATTTAGAGTTTATTTTTGATTTATATTTTTGCTCAGGATTTAGTTTGTGTTACAGCTATTGAATTATAATTAAATAAAGATAGTTTCAACTTAAGCGGAAGATTCACTACTTTCCAATTCTGAAAAATGCTAATGTTTGAAATGCGACTACTCTGTTGTTTTGTAACGGATTGGGGCGATTTAAACGGCAATAGAAGGGAGATTTCAAGGTGGACAGCGGGCGGTTTTAATTTTTAAAAATTTGCATGCAATCCTGAGTTACAGAAGGCAATCGGAAAGTGTATTTTTTGACAAATTTTTATAGTTTTCTCCATAGTTGCGCCAATATTGCTTATTTTGCAATGATTCCTACACAAATTGAAAGTGTTTTCCAATTGTTCGAGAACTTTTCCGATATCGTCAGTTTCCGGAAAATTGATAAAAAATTTAATGGAAATTTATAGTGGAAAATCGTCTCGTCTATTAAAATTAATAATTTTCCCAATTTGCTATTATTTCTAATAATTGATTTGAAAAACGTGAAACTTTCAGTTTATCAATTTTTTGTTTAAAACATACAAGGGTTGGTTGTCGGACCACCCTAAACGGCTTGTGTTTGGTTGGTCCCAAAATCCTACAAACAAAAGTTCTAGTTTTGGGACAAAACTTCCGGGAAATGTGGTTGTTGAGCGAGACCACCCCAATAAAGTCCACAAAAGCAACATATTTTCTACAAACAAGAAATGTATCAAGGCTACCCTAACCGTACTAAAGCAGGTAATTTTACTTGGGATTCCCAGTTTGGACGGTTACAAGAGATTTTTAGAAATTTCAACTGAAAATTTCTATAATGCAAAAAATAAATGAGAATAAAGTTGCAATGCAATCAACAATTTAATAAAAAATAGCAAAAAAACGACATGGTCCATAATTCTGCATTTAGTTCATCCTAAAGTGAACTGAACGATAAGGGTTGAAACGGCATTCGAACCGTTTTGTTCTCTAACTCTTCTTTTTAACTCTTGTTCTATTCATCTGGCAATTTTTCGACCTTCACCTCATTGATAGGGGTAGATTTTCACGCGTGTATGGGTTGCTTATTTGAAAATTTCAACCCAGATAGACGAGCTAATAGTTTATTTGAAAACGTTAAGGGAACGGGGTACATCTTAAAGTTTTTACCGCCGAAAATGTCAAACGATTTCTCGCTCGTCCTTGAGAATACAACAACCGGAAATAGATTTTTGAAAAGAGCATTTTTTATAGAATCCAATGGTTCTTCCCGTTTTTCAAAATGTTGATACGAATTTGAATTACAGACAAAACTCTAACAACATGTTTTTTTCGTATTTTTGTACAATTTCTCTTATAACTTGACCAGTTTTGATTATTTTGCAAAAACTCTTATACTGTTAGATGGCAAATAAACAGTTCTTTCCAAATATTTAAGAAATTTTTCGATTCCACCGTTAGTTTCCCGGAAAATTAAGAAAATATCTGGGAGGAGATATAAGAATTTGGGCACTGCTTTTATTTTGCAGCATTGATCAACCCCTTATTCATACAAAAGCCAAGGGGAATGTGAATTCCATTTTTTGAAATTTTGAAAATTGCCTGAGCTATGGCGGAAAACAACTGGTTTTTCTGGCATTGTTTTCACTTATTAAAATTAATTATTTTGCTTTGAAATACATACTTTTAGGTAGATAATTTTGTCCTGTTTCCGATTGGCCTATTATTTTTGTAAAAAGTGTTGATTTCTCGAAGAAAATGGAAAGAAAATCCAGTCTCTTTGTGTATTATCGAGCAAGATTCCTCGCCATACTGGTTGACAATGCGTGGTTGCCATATCGAATTGTGTGTCTCGCTTTGTATTGAGTATCGATGATCCCACAAACTTTCGATTAGGCAAACCCGCACTGTTTACGTCTAACGCGGGCAATCTTTGTCGAATAACGACTCTGGGTTTCCACTCAATTTTCTTCTAGAAAATCAACACTTTTTACAAAAATAATAGGTCAATCGGAAACAGGACAAAATTATCTACATAACCGTACGTATTTCAAAGCAAAATCATTGATTTTAATGAGTGAAAACAATGCCAGATAAACCAGTTAGTTTTTCGGCGATAACTCAGGCAATTTTTAAAATATCAAAAAAAGGGCTTCATCTTACCCTCCACCTTTGTATCAGCTTTCGAATGAGGGATTGATCAATGTTGTCAGATAAAAACTGTAGGAGAAAACCTGTTTTAGCTTACTGAAGTTTTCTTAATTTTCCGGAAAACTAACGGTGGAATTGGAAAATTTCTTGAATATTTGAAAAGAACTTTTCATTTCCTAACTAACAGTACAAGAATTTTTGCAAAATAATCAAAATTGGCCAAGTTATAAGAGAAAATACGAAAAATTGTACAAAAAAACATGTTGGATTTTTGTCTGTAATTCAAATTTGTATCAACATTTTGAAAAACGGGAAGAACCGCTGGATTCTATAAGAAATGTTCTTTTCAAAAATCTATTTTCGGTTGTCGTAGTCCCCAGGACTAGCAAGAAATCGCAAGTTAGAAATTCACATTTTTGCCGGTTAAAAATCTCACAGCTACTCTGTGCCCTTAATGATAAAATTTTCCAAAAATTAATTTGAATTTTAAACGACAATAAACGTGAAATTTTCAGATGGGTGGTAAATCGCATCCGCTGCTTGTTTGTGTATGATTTACCGCTCATTCCTGAAATTTTCACTTAGTTCGAGTTTGTTAATTAGATGTGAATTGACTTTAAAGCCCAATTTACAATCGAAAATTAAATAAATTTAAATATCATAGTTACGCTACTGATTGTTGTAGATATGGCAACGGTGTAAATTGATGTGAATCATAAGGGCTACAAATAGTTAACTTTTGACGTTTCTATAGAAATGTCAAAATTGTTATCATTATTATAATTCACTTTAATTATTGATGTGTATAAGGGACGAAATCAATTAAAACAATTATATGTCTGATAGTGAAAGTGAATATAATTTTGCATCGGAAAATACCCGACTGATGGATGGTCATGTTGAATCAAATGGGGCTGGCGGTAGTTCCAATGATGTTAAATCACAGTCGGATGGTTCTAGGAAACGTAAAACGAAACGAATCAGTCGCGATGATCAACAACCTAATCAAAATGATACAGTCGATGGTGAGGCTGTTGTTTTAAATCCAAATCAAAATCTACGTAATTATCCTACAACAACACCAGCAGACTTACACGATGAGGAAGAGGAGTTGAAATATGGGGCTAAGCATGTTATCAAATTATTCACACCAGTCTCAATCTGTATGCTGATTGTAATCGCTACAATATCCAAAGTTAATTTCTATTCAGTTAAAGATATGTTCTTGTAAGTTTTAATATTGATAAGTTGTAATTTTCAAATAGCAGTGATCGCTATTAATATAGGCAACCAATTATTCGTTACACACAACAATTGTTGGTTGCCTATATTGCACTAAATATGGTAGTAGTAGCGATCACTGCTATTGGAAAATCGCAATTTAGCCCAATATTGAGTGTTTTTTTATGTTTGTTTTAGAGTTTATACGCCCTTCCATGAAGAAAGTCCGGATACTAGTACGAAATTCTGGAATGCCGCTGCTAATTCTTTAATATTAATGTGCGTTATTGTTACAATGACAATCATATTAATTGTTTTGTACAAGAATCGCTGTTATAAAATCATCCATGGGTGGTTAATTATCTCATCATTAATGCTACTATCGCTTATTTCCTATTTATATTTAGAGTTAAGTTCGCTTATTTTTATGTTTATTGAAATTTTGATTTTGTTAAATTTTAGGGAAATTCTACGTGCCTATAACATTCCAATGGATTATCCGACTGTTTTATTATTAATGTGGAATTTCGGTGTTGTTGGTATGGTTTGTATCCATTGGCAAGGTCCATTGATCCTTCAACAAGCCTATTTAATATTTGTTGCCGCTTTAATGGCTTTAGTTTTCATCAAATATTTACCAGAATGGACAACATGGGCGATATTAGCTGTTATTTCCGTATGGGATTTAATTGCTGTATTGGCACCAAAAGGACCATTACGGATATTGGTTGAAACAGCACAAGAACGTAACGAACAAATATTCCCAGCTTTAATCTATTCTTGTAAACAAAAAATTAAATTGCCGTATTCTGTAACTTTGTAAATCGGTTACCAAGATGGTATCCGATCTACAAAAAGTTACAGAATACAACCGATTTTTTCTAATTATCAATTTAGCTACCTATATGTATGGTTATGTTAGTATGGCAACAACCGATGAGAATCCGTTACCACGCCAGAATTCAACTTGCAATTCGAATAATAGTGAAGAACATGGTTTTACGCAAGAATGGGTAGAGAATCATGCTACTCGAGTGGCTCAAAGACAATTAGAAGTGCATGATGTACCAAGAGGTATGCCACGGACGCAAATCCATCAAGAAGAGGAGGAACGTGGCGTTAAATTGGGTTTAGGTGATTTTATATTTTATAGCGTTCTAGTCGGTAAAGCTTCCTCGTATGGTGATTGGAATACAACATTAGCTTGTTTTATCGGAATATTAATTGTAAGTTCTTTCTTGATTAATTTTAAGTTAATCTTTCGATTATTTTAAATTTTAGGGCCTCTGTTTGACGTTATTACTATTGGCAATATTCAAGAAAGCTCTACCAGCTCTACCAATTTCGATAACAATTGGATTAATATTTTATTTTATAACAAGAGAAATCGTTAGTCCATTTACAGATAGTTTAGCTAATGAACAAGTTTTTATTTAATTCTACCAAATTGTAATTATTTATTATAATCGATAGTTTCAACTATACTTTCATCACATTGTGTCCAACATTGATAATTTCTATTTTTAATATTTAAACATTTAACGTATTTACAATTGTTACAAGTCATTTGGACTTGTTTCTTCTTTATTCTAACTGTACTTGTAATACCCGCTAATAAAATATTATGGCATCTTTTACACAATGTCCGTTTCATATCAATATCTCTAAAATAATTTCAATTAAAACTAGACAATTGTAAATTAAGAAAACTTACAATCGTTGGACCGCTTTCTTACCAACTGCAATCAATAAATTACCATACATTGATGAAATTGTATTCTCCTGTACGTTAGCGTTACAAATCTTGAATAAAAGTATTTAATTTAATTAATTAATAATTCTAATATTTCTAATTACTTGATATAAATAATTGATTCTGTGTAGGCTATCATGTCCGGCACATTTTCGAATTTTACTCATTTTAATTTCGCGAATTAACAATTGAAAAACAACAGAATTGAGGTTATAATTGCGGCTCGAGCAATGAGGTATATAGAATGCGCATCCCCTATACTTGTATAAGACCAATTTGGTCATCATATGGGGAAATTTTGACAGTTGTTCCTCACTCTCTCTAACTTATGAGTGTGTCGTTCAATAGGGACCTCCTTTTCTCAAGCTTTGGTCGGCCAAAGCTTGAGAAAAGGAAGGCGATATGTTGGTGTCGTTTTAACATTGTAGTTCAATGGAAAAATCAGTAGATGTCACCTTTATAGTTGCAAAAGACCGAAAACTTTCAACAGTTTTTGTGGTTGCTTATTGAAAATTAATCTAAGCTGAAAATCACCTGAAATTTGATAAAGACCTATTTTTAAAGTCTATAATGCAAAATCATCGTTTCAAATCTCCATGACTTTTCTGTAAAGTTCCAATTGTTGAATAGAAAAGTAATAAATGTGCTTCTTTCCACACCACCTGTGAGGTAAAGCACATGGTGCGTTTTTTTTATAGTGGTATCCCCTGTAGGCCTAATCCACTATGGTATTGGATATATCCATGCTACATAATAATTATTTGCAACAAAGTAAAAATTAATTAGTTACAAAGCTATTGTCACCATCATATCATTGCACAGGAAGTGATGTAGTCAATGCATCATTGTCACAATAATAACCTCAAACAATCAGCAAAGATATATGCGTTAGACATCCTCACGATATGCGAATTACCTATCGCAATCTCTCGCTCCGAAAACCGCACAATCCGTGAAAATATTTGAGCATTATTAGAGCGACTAGCCAAAAGACCACACCACAAACTGCACAGTCATACGACTGAGTCAATGCTTGGAAAATTGCAAAGTGATAGCTATCTGAAATAAAGGAAAAATTGATTACTTACGAAGCTATTGTCACAGTCTTATCATTGCACAGGAAATGATGAAGTCAATGCATCATTGTCACAATAATAACCTCAAACAATCAGCGAAGATATATGCGTTAGACATCCTCACGATATGCGAATTACCTATCGCAATCTCTCGCTCCGAAAACCGCACAATCCGTGAAAATATTTGAGCATTATTAGAGCGACTAGCCAAAAGACCACACCACAAACTGCACAGTCATACGACGGAGTCAATGCTTGGATAATCGCGACAACTGAACCTAGTAGTAGCGGTGGATCTATCCAATACCATCAATACCAATACCTATAAACTAACAGACCAACACAAAACACTACAACATTAACCCAGCTAATTCTATGTTAGTAGGATTTCATGCAATAGGAATGGCCATTCCCCGGGGAAGGATAATGGGAAATTTCAAACGATTGAAGCTGATGACGCTGGCAGACAATCTGAAACATAAGAAACATTTTTTCGTTAAAAATAAAATGCATGTAAATACATGCATAAATGTTCTGAAAAAAAAAGTTTAATTAGAAACATACATTTAAAAAATTACCTGAAAAAAAATTATTACATATTATGAGATTTCAAGGGAAAGAATGATGGGGGGTTGTGTACGTTGATGTACCTAACAAGTACCTAACAAGGGCCTAACAAGTGCCTAACAAGTTCCTAATGCGCGTTCCCTCCTATACCTACAATCGCGTTTGTTCATTTACCGAACCGAACCGAACCGAACCGAACCGAACCGAACCGATGTTATTTTATATCCCGTTTTCATCTTGGGATATCCCGACTTGAAAACGATCGCGAAGTAAATCAAAAAAGTACTTACCCCTCTGCTACAACGCCTCCTGTCCCACGCTGTTCGGACCTACTGTAATAGAACAGAAAAAAAAAACCGTTAGTAATTGAAAAATTATTTTAATTATGATTAAATTTATAAACCAAGAATCCATTACACAAATATGGGATTAAATTATTAACGAAATAGAACAGATAACTCATTTTTGATTAGAGTTTTTTGTTCAATTTCATTATTAATTACGATTTTTCAAATATTTCAACTTACCCTTTCGTTGACTTCTTATCGCCCAAATCCAAGGGATGACTTACTGCTCACTCCTTCGTCCAGATTGGCACCAACAGAAGCACTAACACCAACACTTTGTTTTAAACACGTACGTAAAGTTATTTTTAAATTTTCAAAACGGTAACACCAACACTTTGTTTTAGAAATCGCATTAATTTATTATTAAATTTTGTAAACGACAACACTTCGACGTTCAACAAAATACGAGGCACTTTGTTTTAAAAAATACGTGAATTATTGAATTTTAGAAACGGTAGCACTTCAACGGAGGATCAAAATACGCGACACTTTCTTTTAAAAATCGCGAGAATTTATTATTAAATTAAACAAAACCGATTTCACGACCGATTTTCGAAACGGTGTTAACATCTCGACGATGAAAATTCGAATGAACAAAAGGCAGGCACTGACAAGATTCGAAAATAACGTTAAGTAATCGTTCCTTTGTTGTATTCTTATCAAAAATTGGAAAAAAGTTGTTTGGCCGTACGTACAGGAGTACGTAACTTGTAATTGTGTCGTTTTTAAACCGCAAAAAACAAGATAACTTGAAAGCGTTAGTTTACGTAACGCTAAAATTGTAAAATTTTAAAATATTGTAGATATTGCAAATAATTAATTTAAATATAATATTCAAATATTTTGTATTTACCGTGATTTCTACCAAATTTCTAGGTCTAAATAGTTTGAAAATAAGTTTAGATTGTTTAAAAATTTTTCCCTGAGACTTTTGTTGCAAAATTAAATAAAGAATAATCGCAAAAATTAGAGTATTGTAAAACACAGAATGATTAACTAACAATTAAGTCCCAAAGTAGTAGTAGTAATAGGGTCTAAATTAGCATCATATTCTATAAAATGATGCAAATTGAGAAACATACGAACATACCGCGTGTTTCAATTAAATGTTGCTATCTTTAAGCATGAACGATTTGAAAAATTCAAGGGGGGTTTTTAGAAGAGGTTCCTTGGAGATCATTTTATCAAAATTTGAACCCCGTTGCTCATTTGGAAGTTGGTCAAAGTTTTAGACAAGGTAGCGATTCTTATAACCGAGATTATTTGTGCCAATATTATACACCTAATTTTATACAACCAGCAATACGTATTTACATTAGTTTAGATGCAAACCACCAGTTCACCAGTTGTCGATCAACTATTTCAATTCGTTTGCGTCTCCACTATCCAAGATGTCTGCCACCATAGGTGGACACGTTTTTTGACAGGATGATCACTCTACTACCTCATTGGGCTCGAGTCTATTGTTACAACCTTGAGTAACCACAAGTTAGTGTATATAACCAAAATTACAATGTTGCCACAATCTGTCCATTTTGATTTTTATTTTCTTTTAACCGAGTAAATTTTCACAAATTACTCAATTAATAAGCATAATTTTATCAGTTTTTTAGAAATGATTATATTGTCGGTTATTTTAATTGATTGTGTGATTGTTATTGATTATTAATGCAATCTTGCAACACCGTTTTGATGTGTCAAAGTTAATAATAACTATTTGTAGCGCAAATTTTTATAGTTTTAATACGTGAATATAATTATTTAAATAATTGGTATACAAAATAATTTTAAAGAAAACAGTTTACGAGAAAATATAACTGAAATATTTTTGTTTTAGAAATAATTAAATGTTGATTTAGGTGAAACGTGGTTTTGTAGGTGCTGCCATCTACAATATTGATTTTGTATTCGTGGATTAATCTGTCAATATGCCGCCATCTATGTGTTAGTTGTGTATTATTGGTATAATTAAATCGACGTCACCTAAAACTGTTAAGTATCAAATATTCTTGAATAATATCAAAATAACCAATAATTTTTGAATTATTTAATTTGTTTGTTGTACGAATCGTTAATTAATTCGGTAAGTATGATGATAAAACAGTTACCTACTAGATGGTGTAAGTTGTTTAGTTATTAAATGGATGATTGGGGGCGTTGTGTTCTTTGCGTTTCCGCCATTTTCCCCATCGAAACGAGTTCTTGAAATTGCCGGGTGAATTCAATAAATAATTGTATGATTTACTTGATTTTTAATAATTAAACTTTCTTTAATTAAAAAAGAATAATAATTTATTTTATTTGATTTAATTATCTTTGTACTGAGTAAGTACGTTTTTTTAGTTTTCACCATTGCTTTTTTCTAAATTTTCTTCATAGTTTCTCCTCTCTTCTTCCGACAACACGACCGATTTCACTTTAATAATTTAATATGAGATTTTTTTTTAATTAAAAATGTGGTGTGTTTAATTCAAAATCGTATCTGGATTGATAACGTTCCGTTATTTGATTGTTATTTTGTCCTGTCTGGCGTTGCGATTTTGATTTGAAACGTTACCCCATCGTGTTTTCATTGAAAAATTGAAAAGTGTATATATGTGTGTGTATGTATAAATACATATATATCTCTTATATATTTAGTATATTGATGTGTGCGTGTGTTTGTTGGAAGATCAATTGAAGAGGTTATGTTGAAAATGGTTTTCTTCTATTAGATATGGCAGATAATGAGGAATTAGGATTGAACCGTGACGATCATTTGGATTCATTAGATGAGACAAATGGTGTTCACGATGAGGCGTTATTGAATGATACAGATTTGGATGGTACTGGCGGTGATGATCCTGAATTAGAAGCGATCAAAGCCCGTGTCCGTGAAATGGAAGAAGAAGCCGAAAAATTGAAACAATTACAAAGTGAAGTTGATAAACAAATGAATATGGGCAGTCCACCTGGATTAAGTATTTAATTGAATTTTATTGAAGGCGAATTAGAAAAATTTTAATTAATCCATTTGTTTCTTTCTTTTCTCTTCTTTTTCATGTAACCAAAAACAATTATTTATAGCAAGTCCATTGAATATGTCATTAGAAGAGAAAATGGAGGTTGATAATCGTAGTATTTATGTCGGTAATGTTGATTATGGGGCAACCGCTGAAGAATTAGAACAACACTTTCACGGCTGTGGATCAATAAATCGCGTTACAATCCTATGTAATAAATACGACGGCCATCCTAAAGGTTTTGCTTATATTGAATTCGGTGATAGGGATTCGGTACAAACAGCAATGGCAATGGATGAATCATTGTTCAGAGGAAGACAAATTAAAGTATGTCTATTGTAAATGACGATAATTCTTGAATTAATCAAAATTATTTGATAGGTAATGCCGAAACGGACAAATCGACCGGGATTGTCGACAACAAATCGGCCACCAAGAGGACGTGGAACTTTTAGAGGGGCACGAGGTGTTACACGAGGATATTTCGCTGGTTATAGGCCCATGCGCAGACCAAGGTATCAAGTATAGTTGTTTTTACAAAAAAGAAACAATATAAACATGAAAAATATAAAAATAATTAAAAAAAAAACTGTATTAGGGTTCATGCATTTGCAAATTTTATAGTTAAATTAATCAATTACTCTTAAGGAATCATTGTTTTTCTTTTTCTTGATTTTGGAATGTTTGTTAAAAGGCAATAACGTCCAATTTAATAATTTTGCACGTTGTTGTATATATTTACTTGTATATAAACAAAGTAATTTAAGTATTTTCTAATTGTAGGTAGGTGTTTCTAAGAAACAAATTAATTATTAATTGTAATAATGGGAAATATACACAGGACCGTACTTACTCTTCTCGGGGCCTGAGATGCTATTATTAAGTTTGCAACAACTCCCCCCAAGTTAAGAGTGAGACTCTTTCCAAAAAAATGCATTGCTTAATAAAATACGAATCAATGGTATTAATTGTTTTTTGAAAAATTAGTGAAGGCAAACAGATGGTTTCAGTTTTCGTTTTTTTTTTCTACTTATGTAACGTATTTAAGTACCTTATTTTAATTAACCTTGATTGATATTCAAAATGATTGTAATTTCTGTTTTTTTCTGAAGTAAATATCGTACAATCTCAAAAACTTTTTATCAAATTCTCAAATTCTAATGTCCCCCTTTTAAGTGTGTGCTTACATTGGGATTCTACTACATTGACAACTGAAGCATTTGTGCGTAAGTACGGTCCTGAATGTACGAGCCGAAATTTAAAACTATTTCTATAACAAAATACGTCAATGACTGAAATTTTGGCTCGTACATCTCGAAATTATTCGTAATAATAATAATACTAATATTAACAATAAAGAAAAATAATAAGCGAAAACGTCGGTTTGATGGTAACAAACAATTGTATGAACCCGTTTTAATTTTAGTTGACTTTATTTTTTTAATTAATTCTTTTAACTTATTTATTTTTCTATTATTTTTCTAGCTTTTGGAATTTAGTGGCGTGAAATTTGCTTTTTAATTTCGTGTATTGTTTCTATTTTGTTTTAAAAAAACAACATATTTTTTCTAAATGAACTGATGTCTACATTTTTAGGAGTTACAGACGAGGTGCATATTTTTCACCATACTGACGGGCCTGGTAAATATAAGGAACAACCCTTTATTGTTTAAATATTATTATACATATATTTGAAAAAAAAAACAAAACAAAAAAACACATTTCACATTATTTTCTCAAGTTACAAAAAAATCAAATTTCGGGAGAAAAAAGAGACGAAAATTATATTTAAAAAAAAACTACAAAAGAACCTCAAAAAAAGACAGTGAAAAAAATATAGGACAACAGAGTGTAATACAGATTTAGCAACTTTTCTTTTTTTTTTAGAATGAATGCGAGTGGATGCTCGATTTTGTGTGAATGCGTTTCTTTTTCTTCAAATTTGTTCAAATTGATAGTTGTATAATGTTATTCAATAGGAAAAATGACGATTTAAATCCTATAACTAACAGTTATCAAATGATTAACTATCCTTCCATTTTTTCTCTAACTTATTGGTTTGGTGGAGTTTTTTTTTAATTTAACCATAATTTGCCCATTTAATATTGGACACGTTGCAGGTACCTTCAGCCTGTTATACAGGAGTTCCATTTTTTTTTTAACTTTTTTTAGATTAGAAAATATAATTTCAAAAAAAAGTAATGTAAAAAATTCATGTACTGTAAAAATTGGTGAATATAAGTAAAAGTGAGCCAATTTTACTATTTTTTATTTTAAACGAAATTGAACTAATCAACGAATGATAAACGTTCAGTATCAGACGGATTGTCTGGAATATATTGTCATGTTTGTTTCGTTTTCTGTTTAATCGCTATCACATACCGTTGCGCTACTAATAATGGTGGACTATAACCTTCCGGATATGTGGGATCTTCGAATAATATTTCATATTCATCCCGATGTGTTGCTGGTGGTTTATTTACAATACCTTTATAGAAACAACTCGTAGTTGGATATAAGGCCATTACTAAAATTTTTTAGACTAAATAAAAAACGATTAATTCAATCGATTAACTAACCAACTGTTCCTTGTGGGAATAGAGCTAATGGATCAGTTTCCGGATTAGCTCGCATTAATGGTAATGGTACAACACCACGTTTACTAACAGTATGACGACCTTGTTGATCTTGTTCAGCTAATATATCGTCAATTTCGTATTTATTTGTACTGTGATTATAGCTAACAACTTCAGCAAGAATCCAATTCTCACCGTCACCATCGGGGATTTTAACTAGAGCAGCTACCATATCGCCGACCTATTAACAATTTAAATCAATACCAAGTAGTTCATTTCGGATTTATGCCAATTGTCCTTATTTAGCGAGCAATTTGGAAAATATTTTAACGATTTGTAGGACGATTGCAGATTGCAGCTTGTTTGAAAGTTTCATTTTTCTCCTTTTTATTCTGAAATGTGATGGAGAAAAATAAGACATTACGTGGAGAGCATCCTAGTTGTGGAGAGCATCATTCTGAGTTGTGTACCTCACTCTTGAGCAACTTCACGATGAGCTACGAAGTTCAAATTTTACTAAAACAATCCCCAGAGACCCTCCTATAAATCTTTAGAATATTTTCCGAATTGCTCAGCTAATAAGGGTAGTCCAAGGTAAAACCTTTGGTATGTGGTGTGCCACGACGATAAGCCATTAAAGAGATAAAGTTTTAATTGAGGAAGTGTTTCAAATTTGGTCTTGCTACCTAGACTTTGACAATAATTCACGTTATCAAAATTCGCTTGAATTTCACCACAAAATCTAAATATGCAATTGAAGATATACAATTTTGTTTAAATTAAGAATGTAGGGAATAACATAAATATTCTCCGGTAGTTCAAATTTGAAAACCTGGCCCATCGTCCTAACACACCCTGTATATTCTGATTAAAACAATTACTTTGGCAATATAGCCAGATTCGGCTGGAACAGCCCCACATAAAGGTGGTGGTTTTTCATCGATTTTCCCGACAAATAAAGGCAAAGTTTGAGCGGAACTCAATAACATTTTCATCCAAGTACCACGACGAATTGATTCTTTATTACCAGCATGACGGGCCTATAATAAAAATAGACAAATTTTTGAAATTATCAAAATATTGAGTATTACTTGAATTCTGCGCTCGTTCTTTATATTGCGAATTTCCGCAATTCGTTGTAACGCTTTTCGTAGTAATTCCTCTTCTTGTTCAGCGTGCGAAACTGACGCTTTATACAAACTTTTCAATTTCATCTACGAAATCAACGAAAAATTACAATTAACATTCAAGTTTAATTTATTTTACTTGATAGTGTTGGCCGGTTTTCTCTTCTTGGCCGTTTTGGAATTTCAGGATTGCATTGATGCCTTGTTCGCTTTGTTGGCGTTTCTTTTCGATTTCATGGGTCAATTGGAATAGCGATTTTAGATGTTCTTGGACTTGTTGGGCTGCGATAGCGTCGGCTGCGAACGGCATTTTTGTTGCGATAATTAATTAAATATGGCAATTTTTCGGGCGAAAATGCTGATTTAAAACAAATACATTATACCAAGATATTAGAACTAATAATAATAGAATCTGGAAGTAAACAATATTAGATTTGAATAATTATTGATAAACTACTTACAATACGACAAATTAACCTATGAGAGAGATCTATTTCGATCAAATTATAAAACATAAGCACAAATTGTTAGTATTTACCAATTAATATTAATTTATGAATTTTCGTTAATTAATTTGTAATTAAAATCGGTTTAATCAATATTAGAAATATTGATAAATTCAATTATTTTGTGACAATGACAAATGACGTAAAACTAGTGTTGCCAACATAGATTTACTATCCTATAGATAGCGCTGTTGTCCCAAATTAGGCAACCAAAATTACTTCTACGTACGTTTTTAGAAAAGAAAGACAAAATATTGAATTTTTTACAGAAAATTGCGGCAATTATTATTGTTAATAGATCTATCGATGTAATTAATCGAATAAATAAATATTTAGGTGAATTTTGATTAAAATTGACACTACAATTAGTTACAATAATTAATAGTTAACTTTATTGTTCGTTCAAAAAATTTTCCATAGATGGCGCAATTCAATAAAATTTGACGTTTGACGTGTTCGTCGGTCGTGTTTTGTCTGTTATTATTGAATGTAATCATTTTTTTTTCCAAATAGAATTTAATTAAATTATCGGTAATGAATTATAATGCAAATGGCACAAATCGACCAAGTTTGTATTATTTTTATTAATTCCACTAATTGATAATATTAACAATTGTTTGTTTCCAGCTCTCGGTCGTAAAATTAAACGTGTGAGTGATGTGAATGCAATGGGTTATAATCCAGTTGCACCAAGCAATTTATATCCAAATCTAAATCCAGATAATTCCCCATTAAGCCAACAAGGTACCACTTCATATAATTTTAAATAGAATTAAAGAATTGGGTTATTTTTAGAATTTATACAAGCAACTCAACAATCTTTTACCAGTGTTAACCAAGGCTATGAAATTCCGCCCTATACCCAACAATTTCCAAACAAATCATTGACGAATATTCCACCACAATTCGGTGTATTTGGACCGAGTCTAGTTCAAGATGTTGCACTACAATACGGCCAACAAGTCGGTAGAATCGCCTTGAATTGAATTCGAATTAATTCCAAATTGTTTCAGTTGACTTCAAGTGGTACAACAATTTTGAAACAAGAAGTTGAAAAATACGTACCTGTAACTAGTTTAAAATACTATTTTGCTGTCGATACGAAATATGTTTTAACAAAATTGCTACTCTTATTCTTTCCATTTACACATAAAGTAGATTAATTTTTGTTTATTATAATTGGTATTAATTTGGTTTAATTGTAGGATTGGTCAATTAAATACGAACAAGATGGTCCGGTACAGCCCCGATTCGAGATAAATGCCCCCGATTTGTATATACCATCAATGGCATATGTCACTTATGTTCTAATATCCGGAATGATGTTAGGTATGCAACAACGTTTTAGTCCGGAGCAAATCGGTATTTTAGCATCATCAGCAATGGCATGGTTGATTGTTGAGTTAGCAATATATAGTTGTACTTTATATATTGCTAATATAAAAACATCAATACGTACATTCGATCTATTAGCGTATAGTGGATATAAATTCGTTGGGATTATAATCAGTATATTATCAAGTCTATTAGTTGGCAATACTGGTTATTATATAGCTTTGATGTATATTAATTTTGCATTAGCATTCTTTCTAATTCGCACGTTAAAAGCTCAAGTTTTAATTGGAAATAATAGTCAAACAACGGCGCAATATTATGGTAATGAAATACCACCAATTGGTAGTAAAAGACGATTATATTTCCTGTTATTTATCGCCGGTATTCAACCAATTTTGTCCTGGTGGTTATCGTTTCATTTAATCGCCAATACAATTTCTAGCGAAAAAACCGTATAGATCCAAGAATTTTGATATTCGTCTTTACAATCATCTCTTTTTGTATAACTAATATTTATTTGATGAGATGTAAATAGGTCAATAAAGATTAAATTCTAATAATTTACTATAACGCGATTTTTATAGAATTATAGGTTAAATTGAACCGTCGCCATCTATTAGCCGAATTTGATAGCTCAAATAACCTCAAATTTCCTAACCTAACCGCATTGTTTTCTATAAATTTTATATTGAAAAATCGGTAAAAATGTCCGAAATTAATAGTCGTCAATAATTTGAGCCGTCCGCAAGGTTCCTGTCTATATTCCGAAGGTATTGTTGATTATTTTAGAAGAATTTGTATTATTCAAACGATTTTAGGTGATTCGATTGTAACGGCTGGCATTTATGGTCCTTTAGAGGTGAAATCGAATAAAATATTAATTGATCGGGGTTATTTAGAGGCGTATTATCGGCCGAAATGCGGCCTACCTGGTACCAATCGAAATTCCATTTATTTCCCAATTAATTCGTTTAATAATTAATTTTTATTCAAGGTGTTGAAGATAGATTGCGCGAATCGATTATACGGGGTATTTGTGATGTTGTAATAGCTGTTAGTTTCTATCCACGATCATCGTTAGTTGTAGTGGTACAAGAGATACAAACCGGCCGTCAAGTAATTCTTTCAATAATAATCGATTTTCATTAATTTATTGTAATTTTAGTTGATTTCCTGTGCGATAAATGCGATATGTTTGGCGATACTTGATTCAGGTATCGATATGAAAAGTATGTTCGGTGCTGTTAATTGTTTTCTAACGAGCGATGGTTTATTAAAATTAAACTCGAAATTATCGGATAATCAGATTAAAGCAACGTTTGTGTTTGTTTTCGATAGTATAGATAAGAAAGTGATAACATCGCATACAGTTGGTGTGTTTACATTAGATCAATATCGCGACGCTATAAATTTCTGTCGGAATCAAGTGGATAATGTGTTTAATTATTTTAAACAACGAATAAAGTAGAATTTTAGCGATTTTTATGGGATTATTGAATTGTATCGTTTCTGATGTGGGTCCTTTTTTCGCCCGTTTTTATCGATTTAATAAGAATTCTGTTGATATAAATGTTATATAGACGAATGTCGTTTTTGTTGGCCGTTTCTCGTTAAGGAAGCCTGTAAAATTATAATAGAGATCTTACATTTTTTTTCCCATCCGTTAACAAGATTCCTACTATATGAGTTGAATTATGTTGGCGTGTCTTTTTATATGGTCACTCATAATCTATGGCATTGTCAATTGGTTCAGTTGAATACAAATTTATTGAATTTTTTCTTAGTTTTTCTATTAATGAATATATTTATGATGAAATTTTCCATATTTTTTTCGTTGCGGTTTAATTATACATCAGTCGTTTTATAAAAGTCTAATGGAAATTTCTATATTTTTTCCAGTTTGATTGGTTCTTTTTGTAAGATCGGTCCACCATTGTTCTTTCTACCCAAGCTAGTCTTGTTATTTCCATTTTAATTTCTGTCGAGAAACACCTTCCAGGTAGACGAGAGAGAAACGATTCGAAATCCGAACCGTATTCTCCATCAAAATGTCTGTAATTAGTCGCGACAGACTGCTTATATCGTTATACAGTCTCTGGATAATCTTATAATTAAAAACAAGCCCATAACTTGTTCAACTTAAATACATACAAAATATGCTAATTAATTGTAATTTCGAAAAAAATCTGGTAGTAATAATTAAAAATTAAAAAAAAATAAGAGCACGGATTATAAATGATTCTGTGGCCCTCTAAAATTATTGGAAAGAAAAAATTACTTAATTACACCAACTGTGGTGCAATATTATTGGTTGTTGTATTAATAATAGGGTCTACTCACAGGTATATCGTTGTGTTTCTCTCATTTTTTCTCAACGCCATGATTATTAGTCTTTTCGTATAATCAACGACTACTAAATACTATACGTTGCCCCTACCTATCTCTACCTATACCTACCGTTTAATAGGCCCACAAAGTCCAATCGTCGGTTGGGCAAACTTATGATGAATATCTACGTAAAAGACCATGATTCCGTGATTGGTAATAATTATAATTTTGGATCAAATCAACAGCCGACAAGTTTGTTGTTAGTCTTCATGATTCTTGTATCGATACAACAATTCTTTGTTTTGGACGTATTGTAAATGGTCTCCGCCTCTTTTACCTTAATGGTACATTAAAGATATGCCTATATACTCGTATACGATACGAAATAGTCGGCAATATAACGAGTGGAAAAAGGCCAAATTAAAGTAATTTATCTTTTTAATTCAGGTGCCTGTATACATAGAAATTTTACCTATTAAACAAGTAGCTTTTAATTGTTTACTACCTCTAAGCTCTTCTACAACTATAAATTAACAATTGTATAGTTACAGTGCCGGACTGTATAATTTTGGGCCCGATGGACAAAAATGTTTGATTAATGTTTTTATGACGAATGGAATTAGAAAAATTACAAGATACCCTTTAAAATTCGTTCCTAATGCTACTTTATTTACCCCCAAAAACAAGAATTATCTATTGTTAAATATCACCTTTCATTTTTAAAATCAAAAGGCCTCTTAATGGCCCCTACTTTTGTGCAATCCGGGCCTGTTAGATAGATTCTTATTGTCTCTATCAGACTGTAAACCTTCCAATTTTCGTTTTATTTATTTGTTTATTTTTTATTCTTTTACATCATGATTTTGTTCTTGTTGGTGTTTTTTTTTTTTTGTTTATGGCCATCTTTCAAACGTCAACATCTTATCGGTACATTTAAAATGTATAAAGTGACAGAACGGCATTGCAACTTCCACATGTAGGCAGAAAGGACAATGATAATGTAAATAATGCATTAAGAAATCCAATTTTTTACTTGTATTTTATTGTAACGATATGCGGACTATAATTTGAATTGAAGCATACAAAGGTTCCAACTATGAGTTACTCTAAACAGGGGCGAATTTATAATTTAAGGGCTCATTGCGTTCTGAATAGATCAAATTTAAGCCCAGGCTCGCCAAAGTTGACGCTATCATCTATTTCTAAGCGAAAATCACCAAAAATTGTAACAATTCAACAATTTTATAGAGCTCCTATTGTTTTCTATGCTTGTTAACTGTTGAAAAAATTCAGAATACGGCCGTTATAATAATTTTAAAAAGCAGTTTACAGGTGTCATATAGTTAATTAAGTGCCACATTGCAATGTTGGTATTGCAACATAATTGACTCATTAAAAATAAAAGTAATTGGAGAAATTGAGGATGATTTTCGTTTTTCTTCCACTAGAGAGTTAATAGACGGATATTTGTTAATTTGCTATCAATTAGTAAGTTTTATCAGTAAGACACTTGGCGGTATTGTTTGAATATCTGCTGGCGGAAGGAAGAAAGGGATTATTCGTTTAAATTTCGTGATAACAACAACACTATTTCTATTTCCTATTTGAATTGGTAATTGCAAGTCATGTTGGTATCGAATCAATCCAGAATTGGAGAATTCACAATAGAAAAAAGCTGAGTTGAAACGGTACTTGTTATTTAATTCCGATAGTAAAAATCTACAAGACATTTGTCAGGAAATATTTGATTGATATCGAAACGGTTGTTTCATTCCCCGAATTAAAGAATCAGTTTCAGTTGATCAATTCACAATCAGATTTGTTTCACGATAAATTGAATTACATGAAGAACTAGAAATTGTGAAAATGTTTATTTCATGAAGCAAGTTTTGTTGCCGGATTATGTAAAATTCGAACCTTTCCGTCTATGTTGTTTTAATCGTTCTTTGTTTGAGAAATATATAGAATCTTTTAATGTTTAACAATTTTTTCCGTTTCTACGTCTAATGGATCTTTTGTTGAAATTTATAGTGGCATTGTTGTTGTAATTAATATAAAAGTAAAATAGAAAATCTCAAATTGCTATTCAAACAACACGATATAAAACGATAAGACGTGTATTTAATGGCCAACTGGGCAGGTCCTTGTTGTCATCCAGGATAATCGTCGATATGTGCAACCTATCCAAACTCCCATCTATCCATCCAAGTCCTAGTCTATTGTGAAGCTACGAGATGGCAATACCGGGCAATAAAAACCATCTTTTACCGGCCCGTTTCTAGAACCATAAAACAATTTAACGGCCCACTTCCCGGATGTTATTCTACCTATAAAAATATCGTGAACTTAGTCTTTTCTCTCTCATCATCACTCAAATAGTGAGGCTATAACTATACGGTATAACCACATCACACAAAATACAGTGATAGTACTTATACGAATAATGATGCGATCGTTAAATGTGAATAAGGAGGTGATCATAATAATCATGTACATAATACACGTCATCATTGCAAATAAACAAATCGTTCGTATAAAGAGAATTTGCATTTTTTAATAGGGAATTATTGGCGCATCAAAATTGAATAGTTGTTATCCTGTTATAGGACAACATGTATTCTATCGTAAAACTTTAACGGTCTTTAAAAAAACAACGGAAAAACGTGGAACGTACTAATAAAATGGATGATGATGGGTTGGAGTTTTATAAAACGATTATTACATCCCAGAATCGTCAATTATATGAATTTAAATTGTTGGTATTTTATTTTGTTGGCTACAATTGCTAATGGAACTTGATATTTTGTGTGTCACTTTATTTTATTGTAACTCCAATGGGTTTTATTCCTTTATAGATTCTCTATTGGTTGTATATTTAGCTACATTTCAAATAGTCTAGTAGGCGGTGATAATTGAAGCTTTCTAACCCTTTTCACTTGATATCGCATCTTAAATAAAAATTTGAAGAAACATCCAAACGGCTACTACCATCAGCACATTGGAGCTCACCGAAAAAAACCGGGTAGAAATATGGGGTGGGTAGACAAATGGGTGTCGCTGCATATGTAAAACGAGGAGCCCAGTCACCCTTTGTCTGTCATTTGTCACTGTCCGAGTATCGGGGGCGGCACACGTCGTCATGGAAACACGCACACGGCCGTTGAAGGTATCGTGATCACAGCAGCACTGGTAGCAACGGTTGTTCGAAAAAAAAAAAAAAAACAAATTAAAGGAGCGGAATCATCAGAATTTTGACGAATTGTGGTTTTTGTTGCACCATCGATGTAAATCATTGAAGAGTCGCCGATGTTGTTTGGAATGCATCTTCTGGAAACAGGAAAAGTTTACAACTGCGTTATTCAGTGGGTTGAAGTTCGATGTGCTTTCTCTCGACTAGGGTTGTGCATCAGTCAAAGTACGGTCCATTACACAAGGCTAAGCGATAGCGGCTAATGGCTGAAAACCGGAGATGAATGGCCAGCTGAAAAGCTAACTTCGCTCACTGAAAACCGTCGACTTAAAATTCTTCAATGACGATATGTTAATTTGACGGGGGGTAATTTATTGACTTGGAACACTGTAATGTTTCTATGTGTGTGTATTCGGCAAAAATTGTACAATCGATAACTACATACGGACGGAAAACGGAAAGATTGACGACAGTCGTTGGTCCAGGCGACTTTATCGTTTCAGCAAAATTGTAGACGGGATTTTTGACAGCTTTGCCAGCGAAAAAGAACGGAAGCGCCTTTCAATTTTAAGGAAATCTCGTAGTTTTAGAAATAGACGCGCTTTTCCAACCATTGCCACCTGGTAGTCGTTCTCTTTTTCTAATTGAAACCATTATGAAGCAATAAAGTTAAATTAACCAAATAAACAGATAATTTTTACATAAATGTAATTGTTAAATTAAAAAGTAATTGACTATCAGAAAAACTTAATAGCATTAAGTAATTATTTGAATTAATTGAATCGAATAGTATCATAAATTTGGATGATGCAACTGCAATAATTACAATGATTATTTTAATTGGAAATGTTTTTCTTTAAATATGCAACCATCTAATCAATATTAGATTATAAATGATTGACGGTACAAGTGTTTTCCTCGATTCTCTTCAATCCAAGCCAATTATCTGTAAACTATTGTTATATTGGAATTATTTATTTCGTTAAAAATTCACCACCGAGAGTCGAGGGTAAATATACACAAAAACGCACACACAAATCGAAAAAAGTGTATAAAGTGAACGGGGAGCGGACGCCGGATGAATGCCGCTTAGCTGATAAAAAAGGAATTAAAGAACGAATGCGAAAAAATTAATTTCTCTGTTTTTGACAGGTCCTTAATCGCACACACAAGATATGCCATATTAAAGGGGCACTCGTTGCCCTTTAATTAAAGGCCAGCCGAGCCGATGATAGTCATCAAAAAAATCATCATTTTGAAATTTGCATTTTTTCCCCAATTACAATCAATTTTTCCGATGGTTATTGTTGTCGGACTGGTTGCCAATATTTGTGTATGTTTGTATCGTAACGATGACGATGCATTAAAATTTTGGGGGAGTGTTATTAAGTTGAGAGAGCGAGATATAAAGGAGGGTTGGCAATATAACCCGCCGACAATGCCCAGGAAATGTAGTTACACTGCTCAAATGACACGTGCATGATGCGATTACAATTATATGAATATGTATGCGTTTTGCTGCGAGATGGATGGATGGACGCAAAGAAAAGGGTAATGTTATCAAATGATTCATGTATTGTTAATTCAATTAGCCGACTTTGGGAACCGCAAAATTCAAGTAGGATTTGACTGACAACCGTACAATAGTTGTAAGAATTCTGCTGCAATATAAGGTGAGGGGCGGCCGACTTTCTCTCCGATTATTATCATTATT
The DNA here is from genome assembly GCA_020740385.1 of Mylabris phalerata. Taxonomy (NCBI): domain Eukaryota; kingdom Metazoa; phylum Arthropoda; class Insecta; order Coleoptera; family Meloidae; genus Mylabris; species Mylabris phalerata. Next base: position 2,600,390 of record JAJEOX010000222.1, read on the forward strand.
ATCATTACTTATAATAATATTGTAACATTCATGGCACACCTTGTAATCAACGTGCCACCGCCACTACATACCGTGTGTTCAAAGAAAATATTTCACGACCCAACAGAAATGTTGTTGTTCAATGAACAGTGCATCTTTCTAGAATTGCTATCCATTCCCTCATCTAATTCCTTTCGCCATCCATCAACGACCCAATCTAATCTGATTCTATCTCACAGAACAACAATAGTTTGTTTCATTTCCTTCTCATTAACATTTTTACGTATTCATATAATTCATCAAATTGAAAAGGGATAAAATTCGAACCCTTAAAACGATGAAGAAAAGGGGATGAGGTAGAAAAAACGTAGAATTTGAAGAGAACAGCATACAATTTGAGAAAATAATGTTGTAGCATTAACGTGGTGAGTATCCTTCTTCCGGTCCGTCCACGGCCATTGGTCATCCTAGATTGGTCATAGGGCCGCCGTGACAGTTTCTATATAGCTTTGGACTCCGGAAATTGTGTCCAGTGCTACCGGCTGCCTTCCGATTCCGTTTCACTCTCCTTCTTACCGTTCCAATTTGATTCATGGTCTTTATCAAACACCGAAATAAACTTTCGCACCGTATAGTTGAGTGGAGAGGCAAAATTTTTGATCGAACACGGTTTTTCCAATATTAAATTGATAAGATCCAGCAATAATTGCCAACAATTATTCAATCATAAAGCACGATACAATTCAATTCAATGAATATGAGTAAATGAATGGACGAATGAATGAATGAATGAATAACAACAAAGTGATATAGCGTGTGTCAATCAAATAGTCAAGGTACGTGACTGATACAAGTTTCCGGCCGAAAACGTCACCATTTTGGAAAGCTCGTCAGCTTTAGTACCTTGATTAAGTTCCGAAACGTTCCCGCATTGTCAGCAATCTTCAATGTTAACAAAAATAAGAAAATCGCTATCTCAGCGGATTTAATTACAAAATTTAATGAGACATTTGAGCCGCTTTTAAATATAGAGAAAGACAGTAAACCAACCAATCGGTGTATATGTGAGCGTATAGTTTTTGGTAGGTAGACGCGAAACGAATACAAATCAATGGATAGGAACTTTTCCAATCCATTTCCCTTTTCCCATGAGACATTGGAAACACTCCGCTATATTAGAAGCACACCTGTAGTACGAAAACGGAGAGAACCTCCTCGAAACCAATAGATACAACTTGTCTTCCTCATGCTCCCTATAATAATAATAATAATAATTTAGAAAACGTCCTTCCATCAATCGGTGGGCCAATTACAAAATAAATTCAACAATCAAGTAGCTAGAACTCACCCGCTCATTGGAAAATTCTCTTGATTAGCGTTAAATAAATGCGAGCGGAAAAAAATCGTGACACTAAATAATAAGGCTATTTGTCATCTAAATAGTTGAGTTTTTCTTCGACAGAAAAAAGCGTAATTACTGTCATAATCTTATAATGTTATAAATTATAATTAGAAAACTAGACCTACCTGTCTTTGTCTATAATGATTGTAAAAAATCCTTCTCTTTCAGGTAATTACGTTATGAAAATTTTAAAATGAGGCGATTCTATTAATATACTACGGCAAATTCGACTTGACTCACTCAATCGTGGAGCTATAAATTTGGAACTTGGTGTAGTATTTTCTTAAAGTAGTTCCGGTAACTCGGATAAGTTTTAAGTAGATTAAAAGTAAGGCTGCCAAGATAGTTCCACATTTAAATTAAATCAGTCAGTATTTGCTCGAATATATGCTTTTTTTGTTTCATTATTAAAAATGTTACAGTTCTGTTTCCGGTTCAGTAAAATTTAGCAGTTCCGTTTCTACTTCTGTTTTTAAACGGGTATATAACGGAAATTACTACTATAGCGCTTGTGTGTTATCTGAGTGACGTCATATGACGTCATGTTGTTAGCATTTTAATTGAAATTCGATTACAAATATCGAAATCTTGCAACCAATGGATAAAGTAGCATTTTCTCGAAAAATTTCGATTGAATTCTGAGTTGGAGAAAAATCTCATTGTTACCAAATATCGATCTTTCGATGATTTCTTCAAATTGAAAGTGCTTCCAATAGGTTTGTTAGTTCGGTCTCCCCAAATTGCCAATCGATATTTGGCTTGTTCGATGAGATGCCACATGGACAAAACAACATTTTAAGGAGCGTGTTTTTGGTTTTTGAAAAGTCTTGGTTCTGAGTGACACAAAATTTTCTATTTCAACGATTTTCCCCCAAACTGAAGGAGCTTCTCAAATCGGCAAAATTTTCTAAAGGATCTATTAATTTCGGTAACAGCATTAGAAAGAGTCTTTCGAAAAGTTTCTAGTGTTTTTAGCTTTGGAAAATTCCGATCGAATTCTGAGACACGCGTTTTTTAATGCCTTTTTATGATCTTCCCTGTAACTCCGCAAATATTACCGATTTTTTAATGATATTCTCACAGTTTATAGCGAATTGAAAGTGCTTCCTAAGTCTTGGAAATCTTCCGGTACACCGGAAGTTTTCCGGGAAATTGACGAAAATTTTCCCCGTTAATGCATTCTTTCAATTTCTACGTTTATTTCACTCCTATTTCCATAAAAATAAATCAAAAAGATCTGTTTCTGTTAAGACAGAATCTCTGAGGTTTGCTAGAGGTGTTCTTTTGATATTTTCGATAGTTCTCGGTGCAATTAATAGCGAAAACATTTATTTTAGGATGGGTGTTTTAGGTGGCATGATTAAAAACACATTTTATATAAGTACACAAGATGTAGCATTTAATGCTCACGTTTCAAAAAAACACTATACAGAGGACACGGCGTTACCAAATTAGTTTTAGAGGTATCTCGTCCCATAATCGTTTATATAATATTAATATATATTTATATTTATATATTATATAATATACTTTTCCTTAAAAAGCAGAACACAATTAAAGTTTTCCTCTCTCATACAATATTATTATAACACAGAGGTACGATATTTTCTTTCTCATCTCTTTCGATGATTTGTTATTGATTTAAAAAAGAAAAAGAATTATCTTTAAATGTTATCCCTTTTTTATTATTAATTTTCATGTTATTTTTCACTCAAATTTCATCTCTCTTTTTAAAATTTTCGTATACATTGGATAAGGCGATTAATGATTCATGATGGAAATCACTTAAACGAACAGCCAACATTATCGTCGGAGGTAAATGTATTTACAAAAAATAATAATAATAATAATCATCATCATAATGTATTATTAACAGGAAAACAAATTTGAGACAATAAAAATGTGAATAAAGCCAAAATAGATGAGGTTCTTTCTTATTTGGTTGCATCTCTTACACACTTCGATATTGAGCATTGCAGCAATATTCCGTCATTTAAATTAATTTATTAATTAAGACATAATTTTAGTATTTCGACCATTATTATCATTATTGTTGATAATAATAATAATAATAAAAATATTGAAGTCTATATGTACAAGTTTTCGGGTATATCCATTCAAAAACTAGAATTGAAATTCGATTTACAATTTATATACAGATTTTATGTTTTAATTAATTATATTATAGTATGTATGTATGTATATTACGAACCTTATCTACTCTGACTTTATATTAGGAAAAACAAGATAACAAATTATAATTTATGAAAAATTAAATAATAAAATTTCGAAAACTTTTAAACGGTTTTTCCCATATAAAACGCCACCTTGTTGTTGTACTCTCGTTTTTCTTTTGTAATATGTATACTAATTTTTTCTTATTCTTTAGTTTTGTATTATTTGTTATTAATTACTAAGTAAAAACTATAACAACATCACTTAAGTCGTATACTTCGTGTATTGAAAACAACGAACAAGGTTTTGTGTCATATGGAGGCTAAGTTGGCAAGATAATCTTTTATTATTAATTTAATCTTATTTCTTTTTGGATTAAGGCTGCGCGTAATTATAGTAATAATAATAATAATAATAATGAATAAATAGCAGACCAAACAATTTCTGTACAATTTGTTTAATAATTGAGTTACACAAATTGTGTAAATTGTCCGATCTGGATATGTTATTAACGGATCCAAGGAAATCAACAATATTTAACAATCTTTTGGTTTCGAAAAAAGGAATAAAAAACAATATTTGCAGTGTTTGCGGGTGTAAAATAGTCATCTAATTTCAAAAAATAGAAAATGAAATTCTCAGCCATGGATCACCTGAGTGGCAATTACGACAATCTGTATACTTGTGTTTTTAAAAATGATATTTTGTCAGAGTGGTAATTTTTCTATATTTTGATGATTTTGTTATCAAAAAAACTACCACTGCAAATTTTTGTTTTTAAACTTTCCCTTTAAGTTCAATATTTACGTATATCGTATCGTATCATCAACATCAGCATTAGAATTTGTATTATCATCATCATTATCATCATTATTCATGGGAACAGGATTCTTTTTTTTATAAAATAGCAAGAAAAAAATCACAACAAATATAACAACTAGTAATTTTTTTTTACAACAGCACAACCTTTTGGATTATTTTTCGTACACATTTTAAGTCTTTTTGGAAAATTCTTCTATTCCAAAAAACTTGGTGGTTCCTTCTTGTTTTCCATTTAATTTAATCGAATGTTGAAATAATTTTAATTAATTCTTGATTGTTGTATGAAAGGAATTCCGGTGGTTGGTTGGTTGGTGGTGGTAGTGGCGGCGGCGGCGACGGCGGCAGCGGGGAATTGTTGGAAAATCAAGTGTTAGAGATTTTATTATTTTTGGGGGGTATGATTTGAAAAAGGCTGATCGTTTTTGCACTTAATGGGGACTAGGACGAGGGCGTTGTAAGGTAACACATCGAGGAATCTAAGCTACGAGACCACATCACTTTACACGTTTTGCGGCTGTCCCTTTTTCAGTATACACCGTTGTTTTAATAAGTAAGGGCCGCCTCTCCGGGGCTAACCCTCACTAACATCCGCTATCTATGTACAGCAGTCAGCACACGAGAGTAGTTCTAATACTTTTTTTGTTAAATTTTCTTTAAATTTTTTTGCTTTTTTGTACAAGTCCTTTCCCGTTTAACTAAACACTTGGGGAATCTACATTTACACTTTGTACAGAGAATAATCACATTCAAGAGTTGCATATTTTAATGTCCATTGTCGTTGTTGATGGTGAGAGGTGGTCTGTAAGAAATCGATAAAACAAAAAAAAAGACGAAATATTGTTAGTTTAATTTTATTGTTTTCAAAATATTCTCAATAATTCCTAATTGATAAAAATCGACTTACCTCACAGATGATGCCCGTAATACTCTGCGGGATAATGTGCATATTGGTTGTGGAAAGCTGGATCTCCTGGTGGCCGGTGCATCATCTGTTGGCCGTCCATCATATAGCCCATGGTGCCGTCGGGACTGTAAGCTCCGCTAGGACCTGCATGTGGTGAAAACACTATTAGTGGTGTAACAAGGCTGCCCCTAGACTGCATCTGCAGTTGAAGCCTTAATACTAAACTAATATTATTCGTTTAAATATCATCCAGAAAATTTCTCATCGGCTTTATCTTTGACTCAACAACAAAAAAAAAAAATAGAAAATTCTACAATGTATATGGTGGTGTCTGTGTGTGTCAAGTCATTGCCTCCTGACCGTGATGGATCGGTTCAAAGGGTCAATGGCACTAGCTATTATTTCTCTTTGCCCGTCTCCAACAGAAACAGAAAGACGACTAGAAATCGATAACGTATATACGGTGGAACATTCTACATTCTCCTGTTCGAAACCACCAACAGAACAGCATGCATTCTACCATTAATAATCTGTTCTTTCTGTGCAAAACGTTGATGAAAAATGAAAAAAACAACAACAAAACAAAACACAGGAGAACGAAGATAGAAGGGAACGATCACGGGTATGGCTCACTCGTCTGATAAACTGATCATACAAGACTTTCCACTTTCATATCTCAGTTTAGATTGCCCGCTTAGGACCGGACCATATCTTCATAAAAATGCACAACAACGTTAGGCTTTAATGGAAATCACGATTCATTAATATGAGATAAAGCGGTATAGTTGAGACGACGGGTATCTTTTACAAATAAATTCGGTATTTGTATAAAATTGTAGCTAGATCAGTCATAATTCTATCATCAACTTGATCTCACTTGTCGCTAAGTATAGTTGATAAGTGGGAGATATAGCAGTTTTTCGACAATCTAATCTATGTATAATTTTAAGATAAAACAACATTTCTTTCAAACTATATCGTAAATTATTCCAACACGAATTCTTCATAATTAGAAGGTTTGTATCTCTTTCATCGGAACATTTTAGGAAAATTGAAAATTCAAATGAATTATTTCCACATTTCCCAATACGATTTATTCGAACGAAAATCGTGCGTTTTTATTTTTAGTTGCTTGTAGAAAAACAAATGTTCCAACTATAAATATGCAAAATGCAAAATTATTAAAATAGGATTTCAAGTTAATTCTATAATACGATTTGATGTAAATGTAAATGGGGGGAAAACTGGTCTGACCGCGGGCTTGGTTGACACGTATTGCTTTCAAGTTTATTATCGATTGATATCCCTCTTCAATATCCATATCAAAAGCTAATTGTCACGTTATTTAAACATACACGCGCGCTAATATTGGAAAAATCGGAATTCAACCGAAAAAAATAAATGGTAGTACTCACCTGCTCGGTTCGATTGATCAATCATAGGCTGTACTATTCTTCGTCTGGCATTAATGAACCTAAAAACAACGAGAAACGAATTATAGAAAATGATGTAGTTTCGAGTGGTGTACTGATTGTGGTTGTTGTTGTCAATGTTCATCAAATTCGCACTGGCATTAATACAATCTGACACTGGAAATGATTGAATTTTCTACTAAACGATTCCCCATACAATAGGCATAAAAACAAAATGGAATCGATATAGTTTCTAGTTAGATTATGGTCTAGAATTTTTGGAAATATTTCTGTTGAATTTCAATGTAGATAGCAAAAAATTGTGTTAGTGTAAGGAATATGGGGCTATTTATTTATAAAACCTTTTGTCCTGGCATAGAAAATCGATGTCGACCAAACGTATACTGTTGTATTTCTTCTATTATAAATAATACAGGGAACGATGCAACTATAATAGTCGTCGTGGGAAGAGAATACCGTCGACCGTACACCCTAATGGATAGGGGAAGCTGATCCTACAAAATTCCTAGTAATTTTGTTTATGTGCGATGCGGCTCAGGGATCTGCCTCAGAATTTCAAAGATAATCGAAATACGGCCCGTACGCGACTCAGTCATGCCACATACTATTTTGAACTATGATGGTACAGACATTTTGCAATTAACATTACAACTCAACTATGAAAATGGAAAATATCTAGACATTTTCGAATATAGGGATTTATGATGGAATAATATGGTAAATAGATGGTAGAAGAACGCTAATTGTCCAATTTTATGGTGTCGGAAAAATCGCAATAAATTCCCAGTTTAATATCTTCAAACATATGGGGTTGTTGTTGTTGTTGCAAGCTGGCGCTGACGATGGCGTCCACGACAACGACGTCAACACAACGGGTTGACCCGTGTCACAGATGCTGCAGGACCATTTGCCAACGACATAATTACCAGCAACTGTAGTAACAGGGTGAACAGAGAAAGGGTCTCAAACACCCTCCACCACTACACATATAACGATTGAACTTGGCAATTTCGAATATCACGTAACAAACAAATCATCACGATGTCACGCTGACCGTGCCAAAGATTGGCCCTTTATTTAGACGTTGGGCAAGACGCGCATATAAATTGCAGTCAAACAGGCAATAAGGCGCATTTAGTTCAGGCTACGGCAAATTCGTTCAGATTTCAGGAAATTGGCGAGCAAAGACCACGCATGGAGAATCGACAAATATTATAGAGGCTCTCTATCGATATTTTTGTAAACGACAATTAGACCTCCGAAATGAACAACTGATGTTCACCTCGTATGATGATCGATTAAAATATAGTTTACTTAAAATTCCACGTTCTGGCGTGTTTGTTTATTGAAATTTGCCCCATTTTTCGTGTATTATAAATTGTGGAAAAGGCGATTGTATATAAGCGATAAACACCTGTCTATCTGTAATTTTTATGTAATTTTTACCATTCCATACATCATAATATTATTGTTATTGTCATTATTTATACGCTTTTTTGTTAAAGAAAATAAACACCTATAAGAGGGAAAAATAAACGTTATCCTCCCAACATGCTCCAATTTGTTAGCGGTTATTATCGAGGAAGGTCGATCACTTGTTTACGTTGCACTTGCACACATTTATAAACTACAATTATTGTGTTGGTATGATGATATATAATTTTTTTCTTATATTGCTTCAATGCTAGCGTATTGATTGTAGTTGTTTAAATTTATAACAGTGTTGTTTATTTATTTCAACCATTTACTTTTCAACTACAATAATACAAACTGTTATTATTTCAAATGTTGTCGATTGCTAATGTTTTCTTTTCCTGTTCCATTTTTCCTTATTCTAGTACAATTTTTATGTTGTTGTTTTCATTGTTGTTATTGTAGTTGGTAGATATTAAATTATCAGTTAATCATGCAATCCAATAGAAAATACGTGGAGAATGCTACAACGACGACATGGTCTCCCGTTTATTATCGAGCGTGCGTATCCCAATTAAGAGGCAGCAGCTGTGAAAATTAATGGAGCACAGCTTTTAAGATGTAATTGGGGACATTCATAATTCTGCGCCAGCAGTGGTAAAGCGCGTGCTGTGCCACACTACACACTCCGTTATCAACTATGCATGTATTTATATACAGTTGGTATTATAGATATGTATACCGTTTGACGAGGACGATGATGACAACTTTGCGACATCTGATTCCCATCAACAAACAACACTTGACAATGCACATATCGTAATGTAATTGTTTTCATGTCGAACCCTTCCTTCTCGTGTAATCTATCATTTGTAAGCGGAGGGTGTTCAAGCGCGCGATCTCTCCTCCTGCAGAGTCCAATGAGGAAACGATAATTGTTCTCTGATGCATAGATGGCATAATGTTTGTTTGGTAGGAGAAATACACACTTATACACAAACACATACACGCATATTTAAGCTCTCTTACTAATGTTAGGGTAAGGGTTGAAATGAAATAAAAGACGAGAAACAACAAACGAACTGATTAGACGATTTAAGCTCTTTCATTCGATCACCCCAAATACTTTTATCATTATTATTATTTTTAGTTGAATATCCAAGAGGAAATACAATACTAAAAGATCATCGAATCTAATACTATAACATCACCACCACCACCACCACCACGTTTATTATTTCTATACCACTACAATAATGCCGCCGTTACTATTCATTCCAACTTTGTAGTTGAGTCTTCTAAATTTTCAAAGAAACCTCAATAGGTACGTGAAATTGACACTTGTAGATTTTGAATGATTGATAAAACACACACACATCCACATAGGAAATCAAATAGACCGTAATTGACAGATTTAGTGACTTGGAAGAAAGAATCGTTTACTTAAACTTGACGTCTGTCAATGAATACTTGTAATTATAATATCAGTTCACGTCATTCTTGTAATAAATTATTAGATATTTATTATTAATTAATTATAATTAATTGCTCTATTTTATTTAATGAGTCTATAAAGCATACATTTATGTGGGTTTAATGAAAGTAAGATCTTTGCAAGTTTGTCAAGTGACGACAGTTATTTCCAGCGTTAAATTACAGAGTAGCAGTCAGTAAGAAATAATAGTAGTAGTGATATTAATATTTTTAATATTCTGCGTGATGGCTGCAGGAAATAAACAAAGGGCGTTTAGAATAGAGAATTGGTGTTCTGTTTGTAATTTGGCTGTAGTTCAAGGCAGTAGACCGACAGCGAACACCAACTAACCAACCCCCTTAAAACCCCAACAACTCTGCACGGTTAGAGCTCGCCTGGCAGGATTCTGTTTTTCAACAGAGCAGCAGCAGCAGCAGCACAGCAACATCAGCCCCCGGGATCCCGTTGCCGGCAGCGCGCAGATAAGAGAATTGCACTGTCAAGCTAGAATGATATATTTGACCAACATTTCCATACAGCAGCCTCGCATGAGGATTTCCAATGAAGCGAACGTGCGTAATCTCTACGATTCGAATTAACGCGGGCATGAGCCTAGGGGTGGTTGTTAGTTATCTACTCTTCTGCACCTGACGATATGTTTAAGCTGGGAAAATGACCCTACTACTACTATTACAACTACTTTGACCGTCATTTATGAAAAAGCCTCACCTACTACTACTACCACTGCTGCTTCATTACACCCTCCCGCCACTGGCATTTTCATGAAGATGACGGATTTAAGTTGGCCCTACCGACCCTCCGGGCGTATTCTAACTTGGAAGAAATGATCCGTGAATTCTCTTGTGAAGCTGCTTCGTCAACGGCTTTTCTCAAACGCCACATAACGACAATCAATTATTCCCAAACAACAGTTGTTTCAAGTAAATTTTTCAACATAACCAACAACAAAAATACCAGCAATATTACAGTTAGACTATGACCAAAAAAGGGGTCATTTAAGATACAATTTCTCTCTATCTATTGCGGTAAGATTGGTGCTTTTAGCAATTTTATCTTTGCAAAACAGAGAGTTCTTTGCAATTTAGACGGGCTTTTTAAACAGCCAACCAACAGCTTGTTATGGGATGCGTTTGTAGTGAAATTGCAACATTACGAGTAATGGAAACTCAGCATATTTGTTAGGCGAGAAACGCTTTTATAGGAATATCTGTCGTCACCGTTGTAGGTAATATGTAATGTCATCAGGATTGTGCCTTTGTTATTCGAATAAAGCAGATAGCTTTTCGAAATATAGTAGAGAGGTAGTCGGTCGGTCGGTGGTAGTGGTGGTTCGTTTCTATACAATCCAAATTGCATCAGAGTTGGTGTTAATGGCTCTGCCAGGATAATGGATGGAATTGCATTAAAATGTGATCTGCATAGCTCGCTTACATTCTGAGCTTCCAAATGTAATTACTGAATCTTTCGGTGGCGGCTTCCGTACCTACTACTGATGTGCATTTCGTGATGAGTAGAGAAAAAGGGTGAGGGAGAAAATAGTAGAGGAGTGGGTGTTGCCATCAACATTACCAACTAAAGTCGACGCAGTCTCGCCCCGATCAGTTAATGGATCAGGTGGCAGAGGACGCGCCTTTTTCATGTACAAACAATTAGAAGAATAGGGGAGGATTTTTTAAATTATATACACGGCTAACAATGATCTGGGTTGGTTAAATCAAATCTATAAAACTCTATTATTTTAAGGGATATACAGCAAAGAAGAACATCGATTTGATGATAACGATAACGTTAGTGATTAGGATAATGATGATAATACAACTGAAAACAACAAATTAGTAGATGAAAAGTTTAGTAATCTGGACGGTATGTTGTTTATCTTAAAAATGGACGAGTTTATTTTAATGTAATAAAAAGTTGGATGAAATGGAAAATGAAGAAATAGAAAAGAATATTTGGAAACCAACAATAATCGAAAGTTTGTTCTAGAGATTGTTTCTATAAAGTAAAGAACATATTTTTAGTTTTTTCGCGCCTCTTGTCCTTTGGGAAAACGGTATGGCGACACGGCAGGTTGAGCGTTATTTATGGACGCTTTTCCACTTACAGCATCGGCAGTCGGTGGAATGGTAGTCGCTATACTATAAAGCACGTCTCATGTTAGATGGAAAGAACGTTGTAGTAATCTTTAAACTTGCAACGTATTGACATTTAGCTTACATCTTTTTCGACAAATATTCCACAGTAATTACCATGTTGAAACATTTCCAAATTACCTTTCACATATCTTGTTTTCCCGTCAAAATAAGTAAATCGTGGTCTTTAAGTAATTACTATATTAGTCTTCTTAATAGATGTCCCAACAGCAAACTATATGTTACTCTAGAGACTAATGTAGAATTGTTCTCCCTATGGAAGGGTTGAAGCAATCAAGCCAAAAACATCTAACGCAAATTTCATGTGTATATGAGATAGATCGTACCTACATACATATATAGGTAGCACATATTATATACATAGAGGAATCATCAAAAAGCGGCTATACTGGAAGAACAGAGTGTATTTGGATAGAAAGGGAGAGAAAGAGAGAATGTGGTCGTTATTGTTCCGACGGTCCCTATTTTCATTTCCTGCTACAATAGTTCATTAAAAAGGTGTTTCTGAGGCTATTTGGTAAGCTATTAGGTGGCCCGATATTACTCCTCTGAGAGTCATTCGCCGGCGGCAGCATCCGACGACAATGAAACTCACTCGTAAATTGCTAACGCGCAACAAGACGCGGGGAATTGTAAACGAACAACTTTAAGAAGCTTCAAGGAGAGACATTGATGATAAAGAGATGATAGTAGTAGCTACAATAATGTCTGTTTTGTTTCTGTTTTTTTTTGGTTCATATTCTTCTTTAATAATAGAAAAGAGAGATTATTGTGCGTTGAGAAGTAGATAGAGACTGGAGCACTTTTACAAATTTGAATCGTGAAAATAATTTTTAGTTACAGTGAACGTATCCCCTGAGGTGTAGAAGTTGGTGGTGGCAGAAGCTGTTTCATCGATGACTTTGGCTTCTTTACTAGTCAAGCGAACAAAACTAGCCAAGTGGAGCACGTATGCAGCGGCCATTTCCTCAGCAACAGACAGTAATCGCCCTCTTTAGGCTCGTAAACGGGCTAAAATGACCGCTGAGACGTTCCACGATGGCTCTTAATGGATTCAGGACAGTTCCACGGACTCGTAAGGTGAATTACTGTTGAATATAATACAGATAGAGCAGGACGACGACGATGACGTTGTGGTGGCCAACTAACGTGATAAATTGTGTACCGACATAATGGCGTTATAAAAATCGATGACAATTAACGCGTGCGCTCGCGTCGACTGATGTGGCATGGATGGAGCGCCATTTCCAGCCGTAATCTCATTTACAACGCTGCCGGGGGACGAAATCTAATTAGCGCCGAAAGCTGATCGGTAATTACTACGATTAATCAATCCCTTCCCGTTCCGGAAATATTTCTTTCAACGTCAACCGCGACAACATCACTACAGTTCGTTGGGGTTTTATGCAATAATAGAGGTACTACCTCTGGATAGGTACTACTAGTTACAACAATAGGGATAGATTTTAAAAAAAATAATTCTTACCAATTATTGACTTGTAATATCGTGAGACCCGTATCTTGTGCTAACTGTTTTTTCTGGTCCTCCGAGGGATAAGGGTGCTGAAACAAGTTTTCAAAGTCAATAAATATGAACACCATATGTAGAATTTCACTTTAAATTAATCCTTACTAGTTTCATTATTGTGTCGCTTAATTTAACAATTCTACTCTATTAAATCAACAATTAATTTTTATATTTTGACGTGTTTATCGTATTTATCAGAGTATTCAAGTAAAACAAATTGAATATAAAACATTAACTAATGTAATCAAAAGAAAACTTACAATAATAGTAGCAACTAAATATTTATTTAATCAAGTGTAGATTTGATGATTTTCAACTTTTCACATCGTTTTTTCGATGTAATATTGCCAATAAATGCAACGCCAAAGTTGAATTAACAATGGGGCGTTACCAGTAGTCAAAAATGACACGTGATTATTTGTCATTTTCGTGATCGGGCGTTCTATTGAAGGCGGATCTCATCTATACACGTGACTATTCTGATCACTATCATCACGTTATGATGGTGATCATCCTAATATTAAATAATAGGAAAGCACGTATTATTTCCAGATTTGATTTGATTCCTGGTTGATGGGAGAAGAAGAAAATGTATATAACGATGTGAATAAAGAAACAATTCAAATTCACATGTGAATATCGTTCAATCAAATTTATATTATATTGAGAAGGGTCCGTTTTTATGGCCGGTGTCGTCGCTATAGATATCAAAAACCCTCTCTAAATGGAAATCCCGTCAACGAAATGTTCTCTCCAACAAGTGCGTGTTATTAAGTTAGTTTTTATTAAGATATCCACCTATACTCATTTTAATTATATAACCTAAGGTGTGGTGGTTTTGTGGTAGTTTAATCTAAGGAAATGTGTTCTATATATAAAATGAAACTGTGTGTAAATACATTGGCCATCGAGTGAATTGAGAGAACGGTCGTAATTCCATGAAAAACAGGAAGGCACACCACCATCCATTCATTCTCCATCACACCTTTGAAGAGCTCCATTGAGACCGATAACCCCATCAGAGTAGTTCTCTTGGGCTACATAACCCTTATGGTGGCGCTGCTGTTACCACCACCAACTACCACTACTACTATTGCTATACTACTATTATAAAAAGCTCGCGATGCATAGTGATTTTTACGATTATGTTGGGAATCTGAAATGACCTCAGATCACGTCGTTATTTGCGTGTATTGGCTGAGATGAGAGGGTGGCAGCAGCGATGATACCGTCATCTTCCTCTTCTTCTTCTTCTTCTTCTTCTTTGTCTCTATTTTTTTAGTAGCAACCTTACATATAAATATACAAACACATATCACTTTCTTGTCGGATTTACGGCTGCAATCGCATCGATCTGAATACACAGATAACCAATAAATAACACAACGCCATTCGTCTTCAACCCTTATAAAATTTAGTACAACAGGGCGTATGTAATTGTAAGATTTCAACAACTGAATTTAAATCTCAAAATAGGAACAATTCTATTCTCTTTTTTCGGTTCTTTTTTTTGTTAATACAAAAAAATGAGTTTCTGTAGAACAAATCCTATTGGATTTAGTGCTGGCTCCGGTAAGCAGGACACATGTCGACTATGCAGTTCCCCTGCAGATAAACCGGGATAACAATAGCGGAAATGGAAGAGATGCAACCAAATCGATATTGGAAATTAAAGATCAAAGAACTTGAAAGCTGGAAGAACCGTTTAAATCTTTAAGGATATAGAAACTAACTCTCAATAAAGACCAATATATTTACGGATTGCACAGTTTTTTTCCCATCATTTATATTTCACAAGCGATATTTTTAAACGTTACCTTTATCGCGATATTGTGGCGAAATAAAGTACAACTTACACATAAATATAAGTTTTAATTATGTAGATAAAGCCAAGTTGCCAGCTAGAATGTTATTTTTAAACGTGGAATTAGTTGACTTACGACATAAAGATGGTAGTAATGTGACAAATCGTCTGATATTTACGCAGACAACTTAAATTTCGCATATTTTAATTTTAATTTAATAATTTCCAAACGAAAAACAACATTTCTGTATAGTATAGACAACATTTAGGGCGGTTTTACTATTATATCCATTGATCGAGAGAGTAACTGTTTGTCCCTCCGTAATATCTGATAGGAGGATTAGCGCACAGGGTTTAATGAGTCGTGCAAGTAAGCCGGGATCAGAGAGAACGATACCCGCGCAGGGATGATGTATCGTTCAAATATTCATGTGGCGCGTCTACGGCGTCGAACGATGGTCTTTAACGGCGCTCACGTCCGAACTAGTTTCGCGTTCTTTTATTAAATATTGAGTACATGATGCGGCATGGTCAACAGTGAAACAACCCCTCTAGGGAGACACAAACGGACTCTACAATACATATATATATATATTTGTATCTGTGTGTTATCTACGGTTTCCGGGCCGCAGGTCCAATTGCGGACGCCCATCCTTTAATTTCAACTGACAGGTGGACGGCCGGGCCCGTGCTCACTGGGATTTCCTTCGGGACCAACTCTCTGACCGTCTTATATCAAATAGACGCCAATGTTGTGCTACAGGCAAAACCAACAGTATCAACCACCACTAGGGAGGCTCATCTCCCGATACACACATATATACCTTTTTAATATATTTCAAGACTATCGGTATAGTTTTGTTGAACTAGAAATAGTACTCACCGTTAAATGTTGAAATAGCCACGCTCGCAAGATATTCGTAGCGACTTTTGGAAATATCCCCCGCTTTTTTTGATTTTTTTTACCATTCGTATCATCGTCCTCTTCGCCAGTACCTTCACCACTACCAATACTCGCATTACTTGCATCACCTATATTTAAAGAAAAAAAAACAACAAATCTATAATAAAAATATTGTTGTGGGGGTTGAAAGGGGGCTAATTATATGACGCAATTTTGCGGGTGGTATAACAGTATTCGTTGCACTCTCTATATTGTGTATGTTATAAAACGTATATATGCAGAACGAATTTTGTAAGGGTGAGGAGTTTAATGACTCACACGCAAACTGAAAGGGGAAGAAAGCAGATTAGGGACGACCTGCGACTTTAACAACTAACCTTGTTTACCATAGAAGCACAACATACACCCACATGGATTTAGTTTAAATATACAAGCGAATTTCGTCTGGCAACTTTAATAATTATGTTGCAATCTTTTATGAAGCGTTAAAAACTATCGATAATCATTTAAGGTTTTTTTCCGTCTATTTCGATTAACGTATAGAGGACAATGTTTAATGTTTACATAAAAGACATAAAAGGTTTAGGTTGATCGTTGCGACGCCGTTGTCATAATTAGAAACCCGGAGTGTTATTCCCTGGTGGCAAGATTATAGTAGCGTTGTCGGTCGATTCGCTTGTTATAATGTATCGTAGTCGTCTATTGTAAATTTTATCACGAATCAACGGGCCTAAATAACCCCAATCCACTGTTGTATACGGTTTTTTTTTCGTTTTTATTTTGCCTCTAGTTCGTTTCATTTTTATTCCATCTTCTCTCTTTTCACTTATTTGAAACAACGCAGGCAAAGAGTCTTGGGAATGATCCTGTCGACTTCTCTCATCTTATGCACCCTTGTAAATTTCACAGTAAATATCGGAAGGGCGATGATGGATTTGTTCTAAGGGCTGAAACGAGTAGTAGTGATAAATTCAGACAGCTTTTCTCAATCCCGTCTTTTATCTCTCTATGTACCTCCTGGTCAGTTGTCGGGGTCTTTTATATCTATACATGTAGAAAATTGGTAAGAAAGAAGATAGATATATTATAATAGATGTGTATATGCTATAGTTATACATATATCGTGATCGAAACATTCCTGCTTTATGTTATCTGTCTTCGCATCTCTTCATCGCCAAAAACCAGTCCATTGGATGATCCGACTATAGCCGACACCAATGATTAATCAAAATGTTATCTCGTCTATATGTTAGTCGCTTCAAGAATGTCGAGATCTGGTCCGGATCACTATACCATACTGCAATTTCACTAACCAATTGTATGTGAAACTTGTAACATTGTCTGTATTTTATCATCTCTCTCTTTCTATGTAATTATTCTTAATGAACGTACGACTTTAGTTTGGTAGATAACAGCCAGGTTGGATGCGAGTAGAGAGAACTTGCCGGCATTGTTATACCTCCACATATACATAGTGATCTTCGAAACTTGATACGACATTGCCGTATAATAATACTTTATATAGGACTCAATAGATGGCCTCGAGGTGTTCGAAATAGAAACTCCCAACAACAAACATACACATTGAAGCATCATTATTCATTCATCAAATGGGAACAAAAGCTTTTCTTGAAGTTTGTAAAATTACCGCACATGATTTCTTTATGAATTGTTGCGGTTTACATTGAACCCGAACGTGAATATTATGCGTATGTTTTATTAAAGACGAAAAAAAATCGAAATTGAACGAAAACGACGGGGATCTAAACAACACGAGAAACCAATATAAGCCCCAAGCTATACTATATAGAAATCATCATCTTTATTATCATTACGATTATTATTTTGTTCGTTTTGTTATTATAAACGAATTTAATTTATGTAAATATTATAATAACACATATTATATTATTTATATGCGAGGCAGGTTGAGCCGATAGCCTTGGGTCCGTGCGGCGAATTTTCCACATTGTCAGTCACGTTCCAGAATGGAGAAGAATGTAGACGTCAGATGTGCCTGATTGGAATCCCACAAAGCCCCCGACATGAGGTGAACTTTTAATATTTTTATGAACAGTTTTCGATGTGCCGACCAATAGTGACTGACGTGACCCATCATTAAGTTACGATGGACGCTTGGAACTAGATAGGATCGACAAAGATAAACAGAAAAAGAGAGAATTCTTTAGATCTCGCCCACCATGGGGCCGCTAGCCATTTCCCAAGCATACATACACTCATATCTAATACAGATTACAAAACAACTAAATTGTTCGAACTGGCAAAAAAATGCCATCTCAAATATTCCAACATCAAAGCGGACTCCGTGGAAGAGAGAGGATTTTAATTAAATTAATGGCAACATTGTCACCTTCACGATTTAGTCATCAGAAAGGGAGGGCAAGATCGATGTGGTGGTATTAGAAATTGTATTGTAAAAATTTGTGACTCAATCCAACCATATGGATCAGTTCAACTCGATACCAATCAAATTAGATATGCAAGGGGTGGAATTTGTGCACCCTATTCTTTTATAGTGGAATTCATCACTTATTTCCCACTTTTTATATTTTCGTTTCGATTAAATCTCGAAGGAAATCGAAATTATTGTAGTAAAACAAGGTTATCGACTCACTTTTATAAAACATCACACTAAAACGAATTAAACGAAGAAGTATTCATGTTATTCCAATAACCACGATGATGACGATAATAATGAGAAAGAATATCCATAATTACATAATTCACTCAAATCGTTTGTATAATATTTACATGATATCCATATAAAACTATACATGTAGAATAAATTAAATAAAATTCGTAGAAGAGTTGGTTGGAAATTACATCGGAGGTGTCAACATTAAAACTAATTAGCCAAAAAAAAACCAACCAGATTCGTTTTGTCAGGCGAAAATTAGCATTTCCTAACGATTGTATTAATTAATTTCAACATTATTACGATTTTGTTGGAGTTTATCGTTTTTTTTTCGAATTGTTGGGATATTTTAATACACATGTACCTCTTTAATTTAATTTTAGAAATATGAGCCATTGTCGAGCGTCTATGTTCTAATTAGGACTGCTTGTTTATAATTAACAAGAATCCAACACATGTGCAGTTGTTGATAAAATATTAAATATGAATTTATTTCGAAATAAAGATTAGTTTTAACGTTATTTTTCGGGTGTAATTTTGATTTTATCAAACTATACATTCATTAAAATGTGAATAAATTAAAGTAAATTGTGTATTTTGTTGAATTTATCAATTAAATTGGTGTAAATGTTTTTTTTGTTAAATTGCACTATAAATAATTGCTTTTTTACGTTTCTTTATGTTAATCGGGTTGTATTTTTCAATTAAATTCGTTTAAATAATTCGACGATTCGAGTTCATCGACAATAAAAACGGTTTAATTTTTTTTAAGATGATCGATGTTTGATTCGAAATATTTCTGTCGTCATTTATGTAAATGAACCAGACGGGGATCAATCAATTCGTTAGTTTGCAAAAATTCTAAACTTAATTACCTTTTTATAGTTTTAAATTAACCGAAACCGGAATAAATTAGTTTTAGATGAGTTAAGTTAGTCCTTTTATACACATACATTGAATCGCATAAGAACACGTAATTTGTTGATGACCCAACAGGTCATAGTGGTGATGATGATGGTGGTGGTGGTGGTGGTTGTGTATATGAAGGTACCAAACAACGTTGGTCTCTGATTGGGCCATCCATCACGTCGTTGCCGTAATTGGTTCCCATGAAGCCCTCACTGGACCATCACGTGAAGCCGAGAGGTAATTGTTACCTTGGAAACGAGGTCCATCATTCAAGTTGTTTTGTTGGTGTGTGCGCGAACGAAAATCTCATTTCGAGAAACAGCCCTCTGTCTGCTAATTACCCCCAAGCCGATCCCACAAAACACCAATGTAATATTTGTGTATGTGTGTATGGTCCTTCTTTCTTTCACAATATGCGTGCGTCTATGTTGTTGTTGTTATTATTGTCGATCGAAGCCACGTGCATTGAGCGCCCCGCAGTCGTCCACAAATACAAAACAATACAAACGCACACACACAAAAACACACAAACACATAACTCTAATAGATCTGCAAATGACAGTTTGAGAACGAATACCGAAGTGGATGACTTGCTGATGATGTTGTTGGCGTTAGTGATTGGTGATGAAAAGGAAGAAGAACAATGACAGCATATCCACAACCTACCACAAGTGTCTTCTATATACGATCGTCGCCAAGACAATCGATAAAACCACCCTTAATAAAATTGTAATAATTGTAACAAAGTATTAAATTCAAATTGGATATAGACCAAAAATTTTCGAAATAATTATCGCACCACCTACGCCACAATAAAATGCACCGTTAGACATACAATTTGGCCCTTGTTTCAAGTTTCTGTCAAGATAAGCCGGAGTTGAACGAAAATTAGTTAAATTTATAGATCGAGTACTCGCAACAAAATGGGATCGTGCACATAACTTTAACAGCACATATCTATAGATATAATAATGTTGAAGACGAGGATGTGTTTTTTTTTTGACAACTACATGACGCCAATGGACAGGTGGTGAAAACTGTATTTCGGCGCCAGAAAAATAAACAACACAAACACACACGTATATTATTTAAGTAAAGCAAAGGGACACATGTGTGCTACATTTAGTTTCTATACGAAACTTATCGACAATCATTACCTACCCCCTACGCCCCCATCTACACACCAAGCAATACAACAAGAAAAACTCTCCAAACAGCATCCTATTTTTGAATGACAACATGTTTATGTAGACGTCCGTGTCTAATAAACATTTGACAGTTGTTTCTTTTTACTGTTTAAATTTACAAAAACAAATATTTTTAACGAAAATAAAATCCGATAAATATTTAATTGGCAACACACTGATAATGTTCAGATTAAGATATTCGGAATTCCTTTGTCGAAAACAACATTATAATAATACACACACACTAACCCACTTGAGAACCGCAAAATTGACAAATGATTGACACCTGCCTTAGTTTTTTGGACCCCCACCGTCATCAAATAATGATTAAAGACACGTTTAAAGATGAATACAACCTGTAAATTTACAATACAAAACACGTACATTTAATCTTGTTGTTTCTCGTTTTTTCTTTGAAAATTCTCCAATTTTTTCGCTTGTGAAAAATTCCATTCATCCGATAATATCCGGGGATAATCACAAGGATCACGGGTGAAATATAAAATACACCTCGTATTTTTTCCACTAGAAATGTCATTGTTTACTTAATCTTTAATGAAATTATTAAAGTTGCAATAACGGGGCGATTTCGTTATTAACATAGGGTGGTGTAATTGAAATTAGGGATCAAATCATATTAAACATATCGTCGTTGAGTTAATTTAAAATCTCAACAGATTTTATCATTTAGCAGATCAGGTGAATGAGGCTTTTATTTATAGAAATAACAGTAAAATTGTTATCGGCTTTAAAATGCTTATTTTATTGTTGATTTAATGTAATTCGTGTAAAATTATTAGCTAGTTAAAATTACTTGATAAAAATAAAGAAACAGGAATATTTAAATATTAATAGCAGACATTTATATTGCCGTTAATAAGGCAATCAAATGAGCAAATCGGGGGTAGCGCACAAATTTCGAACATTAAAACTTGGTATAACTAAAGCAAGAATTGTTTTTTTGGTTTTGTTGAAATATTTAGAATTATTTAAATGATTTTTGTTGGTTGGCAGAGGAAATTTCCCAAATTTCCTCCGAAATTGTGTACAATTTTAGAAGAGTTTCTATCGTGTTTTGTGTTAATAATTCCATGTAACTTTCCACCCCCGATTAATTTCGTTGAAATTTGTTCCGGTAGTGTGCATGTGTATAGATTTATGTATGTGTGTGTGTCTATATGGTACAGTAATAATTTCCCTCACGGTCGAAAAATTTTAAACAGTCCCCGTCTCTTTTCCACTATCTATATTGATATGTGTCTGTTTCATTCTATTTCCACACCCAATGTATTTTCCACCAACATTCTCTCTTTCATGGATTTATGCTTGTTTGCATATTTTCGCGAAATATGATAGGTGCAACGTTGCGCACCTCCTCCCATAAAACAACACACAAACTTCGCCATATCACCATGACGCGCCACTAGCAAGTATTGACGCATGCGCACGATCTTGTTATGGCTGCGAGGCGGGAATGCGACCGTTGTCATGACAACATGATTCCCCGCTTAACACCGCAACATACAAGCCAAATTGGCGGTGGTGGTGGAGTAGGGAGACCGGGTATAGAGAGTAGTATTGGCAATATACGGGAGAATATACCGAACTGGTGGTGGTAGTGGTGGCGGCTATGTCAGTGTATGCATGAGTCTTTCCAATCTAGTACGAATTCTTCTATCAATGTAGTATTTGTGTGAGTGTATGAGTGTGTACGTGCTTATCTATGTGTGTGTGTATTTGTGTAGGAATGCTGCTGTTGCAGGGGTGAATTTCACTGTACTCACCAGGACTGCCGAGGAAGACGGAGGAATAAAGGACGCCTCTTCGCGCAGCGTCACTAGCCGCCCGAGCGTCTGGAGGCGACGACCATTCTCGCCTCGGACACCATTTGCCTGAAACAACCAACCAAATTTACCTTCACTAGAATCGTCAAATCAATGATCGAAATGAAATCCAACATTACAAGAATTAAAAGATTCCAGCGACCGATTTTTCCCGCCTTCAAACAACTATGCGTCTACTACAAGAACAACAACAACAAAAAAAAAAAGAGGATCGAACCACAGACATGTTTTATAAATAACTCTTAATAACATGATAAAATACCTCCCCAATGGAGACGTTGAAATATTAAGAATGTTGCCACAGGTCAAGTGGAATATCTTCGCTTTTTATCTTTGAATGATGAAATTTTCTAAATTCATTTCAATATTTCAAACAAGAAAATTCCCATTATAATTAGATTAGTCGTTGAATTTAATCTTCAAGATCTGATATTGCGGATTGAAGGGAAGAAATGACCACAATAGCATTTCCAACAAAACGACACCATTGAAACCATCAATTTTACGACAATGTAACAAATTTAGGACAGAATTCTATCTCTTTAGTAATAAATGAAACGATGAGAATTCTAGTTCTCACACATTTCTACCCTTAGGAGAGCATATAGAGAAAAGGTCATTCTACCTGTAGGTACCTGAAAAGTCTTTAGTTTTGATCTGTTTCTATTTTTTTCAAGACTTCTCTCTAAACCAAATCAATCATGACAGAAAAAGGCAACTCAAGTTGAAATCCACCCCAATAGCCGAAATACAGTTTTTTTTTGATGAATATTTTCCAAAATATATTCTATGAAAGATGGAGGTTTTAATATTTATGCCTACGGCTCCAGACTCGAAAACTCTCCAACTAACAAAGAGAAGAATGAAGGAAGGTTGTGTTGTTGATGTATAAATGTGTGTATGTGTGTGTCTATGTTGCTGTTACTGCAGCAATGTAGACGAATGGTAGCAATCGATGACAAACAGATGACGGTGTTCAGGTTTAGTCAATAGTGAGCGTCAGTCAGGACAAGCTGTAATAAAAGACAACCCCAAAATATCCTGCAACATAGAAACTCCTCGTAATAACCCACTTTCATTATTGTTATTATCGTTGGAAAGGATTTATTCGTGGGGACTACCCGGCGACGGCTACGACAACGATCACGATGATGGCGACACGGTCGGCGAAGTGGCCAAAAATCAAACTAATCCAAAGTCGATCAAATTTGAAGCTTTTTTATAGACAAAAATTTCTACGATGATCACCATTAAATTGCAATTACTCGAATAAAGGGCAATGGAAATTAATTTTTCGATTTTCGAGAGGAGATTTGAATACAAAGTCCGAGGCCATACAAGAATCAATCCAAAACAAATAAAAAAAATACCCGACTGCCCAGTATACTTGGTTGATTTACATATAAGGCATGGTGCGTTGTGGAGATTTCCAATATCACTCCTCTTTTAACTCGCTTGTTATTTAACGATAATGTTAATGATGACAATGGTCCTTGTCGTCGGATTTCGCCATCATCATCAATGCTACAATTCCAACATTTCGTAAATGTTTTATTATTGTTATATCCAGTTGGTAGTAGTGGTGTATCCGTTGAAGTGGAGGAGTTGATCTCTCTCTCTCGAGGAGGCGTTATAGCAGCCTTTCAACTCGCCGCAGCATCACTCTCATTCCTCATTGGTCCCCAATTCGCCCCCGCAGACATGCATCTCATGTCGATTCTATTCGTAAATCAAAATCTCGACGCGAATCCACCCTTTTGTTCCACTCGCACATATTAAAAGAAAACGAACAAGACGAAAACGAATATAAGTAGAGGACATTGGAGCAATCGTAAATCTTTCAAAGCAAAAATGTCCGCCGGGCATGTTTCCGACTTATACTACCAATAGATCCATTAGATTATCAAAATGCAACAGAATATTCCGAGTTTTTTTGCAATAGAATTCGCCACAATTATTGAAAATAGGGGCGATATTTTAATACGAACCGAAATCTAGATCTAACATACATCCCCTTATAAGCTTATTTGATCTGTAATGTAAGCGTCAAGAGGAAAATTCCGGGTTTCAAATTACAATATCTACAGTTATCTTAATACGGGTTTTTTTTTGTAGACAACATCGGCTAAATTATTAAACCATTTATTAACAAATATCAACAAAATAAACAATTTTGATTTAAACAGTAACGATTTATCACAATTTGTGCGTCTGACGGAGTTCTCGTGGCGCGCAACACACTAATTGGCACGAACGACTTTAATTAATTACGAGACATGTTTTTGAATGCGATTCGTAATTGACCAAACACATTCGCTCTCATGCCGGCCGACCTTACTTTCCGCCCTCAATGGCACAAGAAAAAAACCGTCAACAATTATTAATTATACTTATTTTTGAGTGTAATGATTATTTATTTCAACAATTCGACTGACCTAGCCCAATATTTACGTCTAGTATTTAGACGTAAATCAAGAAAGACGGGAAAAAATAGGGGACCTCGACCCGGCTCTATTCTACGATGAATACACACAAATATAGAGCCACTGTGTCGTATATTGTCAATGCAAAACTATATTTCAAATTTTACAACTGGCGGCTATATAATAAATATATATGGCCGCTTAGATGAAAGTGAAACATGCATATAAACAGATATTCATATAAATGGTTGTAGAAGACAAGTATGACAACATTCAAACCATTTTAGGAAATTGTTGGACGGCTTTTTAAGTGGCGCTTGTTTTGTTATAGGTTAGAATTATTGTGGGTTGCTCAATATTTAGGGCGCGTCCATTTTAAACACAGTTCTTATGAGATATTTCAGATTCTTCGTTGGGTGAATTTGATTGATTATCCTCCCCTTTTGTAGAACATCTGGGGATGTATTAATGTTTTTATTTCTATAATTATAGAGTTCTCCAATTGTACGCCAATATTTACCCCATCTCCTATATTTGTTATAAAATATTTATGTATAAAATAATAATTTGCTCTTTATTTAATTTTGACGAAAGATAATAGCTGTTATTAGCTGACAGCTTACAATTATAAAGGCACTAAATCTAAATTTGAACGGTAATAGCTACACACACATATTAATTTATTATATTTTTCACATCCGATAATCGTTCATCTTTCAAGCTGATTTTTACCTGACAAACAAAACGAATCTGATTGAAATACACACCATTTGGTTAAAGTGGTTTGATTTCACGTCAAGTATGCATGATTTCAAACAATTGACATTATTATTATTATGTCGGCGTGTAATTAAAATAAAATAAATCTTCAACGCTATTAATTTCAAAATTTGTGGCTTCAATTCGGCCGATACTTTGGTCAAAGATCAAAAACTGCAGAGTGATTGTGATCGAGGTATGGGGGTGAAGTAGTAAATTATATTGTGATGGCCATTTAGAAGATTGCAAGCAAGATGGCGAAACGAATATATACTATACATATATATGTCTACACTATATATATCTACAATGTGTATGTAATACGGCAGCGTCGCGACGGTAAAGTTCAACGACGATAATGCGCCGACGCCAATTCCAAATCTATTTTAGAGATGGCCCTCCTCTCAATTTTGATGGACATTCGAACGACCGCGCCCTCATTTCCGGCAACAAATCGCGTCTTTATCACCCCCTTCAAGATTCTTAAACCACTTACGTAAAAAAAACAAAAAAAACCAAAGAAATGTTGAGGTAGCCGCAACTCGACCAGTTTAAATACTCAAATTTTTCGATTTTTAATTGATTTGAATTGTTTTAAATATTCACCCCTTGTTTTATTTAAAATGAAACTATTCGAAATATGTTCGGCTGTATTTGGGGCTATAACACTAAAAATCAGCTGATAGTTGTGCGGATTTAGAGGGTCATAATAAAAACATTTCAAGCCACAATAATGGCCCACTATAAAGGGCTTGACGTTTTCCAAGGAGAGATAGTACAAATATCGACGCATATTTAACTATAGTGTACTTTTATAGAAATATATAGTAGGAATTCAACAGAGTTGAGGGCAAAAAGGCTACACCGACACACAAGGAAAATCAATAGCACCCTACGTCATAGGCTGGCGGGTTCTCTGCAGCGCGCATAGGATGGGTGGTCGGATTTGACAGTCACCCTGTTCTCTGCTGTCATTTTCCGCACGGATTTGTTGTTCACTTCGTTTTTAAAAAAAAAAAGTAAAACCCTTTAGATTTCGAACAAGTCCTATAAAATCGGATAGTAGACGACTGTACGATTATAAAATTCGATTTTTTATAGTTGTCTTTATTTGTTGAGGTGGATATTAAGGGATTTTGGGTGCGGAAAATGACTTGCTAAATTTAGCACCTGGTTACAACTATTACAAATACTATCTATACGTATAAGCAACCCTTTGCACCACATTTTAATGGACGTAACTGTCAGCTGTGGTCATTATATCTGATGAACTTGCATTTCACGTATAATATGAGTTGGCATTTGTAACCGACTCTTTTAAAAGACCATATATATTTATAATATAACTATATCTACGTAGACAACATGCATGTTTTTCTTAAGGCGGTCGATTATAAACTTATCAAAAAATTATAGGGTAATTCTATTGACGATGAATAAACCGACATTTCACACTCTATAGTTTACTTGTTATATTCAAGTTCGATGAGTGCGTTTCGTTATCGTTTAGAAATATCCAAGGGACGATCTATTGTTGTTGAATTTAATTCAAATTTAACATTCTAACTAGAATAATTGTAATATTCAACAATACAACATCGTATTGTTAATTATTTTCAACATAATTCGATTTCTTTATTGTAAAATTCGCAATCTACAACACAGTTTCACTATCTAAATTTCTTTTTATTATAATTGGACACCCACAATTTTACAACATTAGCATGACGCAAATTCTACCCGATAAACAAATATTGCTCAAAATGATTGCGCAATATGTACTCCATGATACAAACGATAAAGAAATTTAATTATATTACATTACGAAAATATTGACAAGTATAGAGAATTTAGGAAAATTCGCCCCAAATTAGCTAAATTCGCCACTTTTTACTTCATCAAATCTGATTTGAAGATTAGACTTTCTAAAAAAAAATGATAAGGCAATGACTGTTGTATCAATTGTGAGAGGGAGTGAAGGGGTGTCCTCATTATTGAAATGCCATATGTAAATAGAAAAAAAACTTGATAGACACATACATGTACGCATATAGATATGTATAAACACTTACACATACACAAATATGTCTACATATACATACACAAATACAGAGACATATACAAAGAGAATTTGACTGCTTGATATAATGAGTAACAGGTTTCGTGTTTGCTGCTATTTGCATGTAAATGAATGTTAATATCGGACTGGTTTCAGGACGGTATGAAATAGGGCAGTGGTACTATATCACAATTAAACAATGTCGTATCGATGTTGTAATTTATGAGATGCTTTAATGGAAATGGACGCAGGGGTTCTTAATTAGACTGATTGGTTAATTTACCGATATGTGAAAAAGCCAAAAAATCATCCGATAACATAACAGAAACAGAATCGGAAACGGATTTTTAAACACAAACAGATTTCGAGATAGACTTACGAGGAATCACCTTCATCTATTGAGTTGCTTAGAAAGTAGAATTTCGAAAAACTAGGCCCATTTAGAGGTTATTTTTCGACAAACGGATACTAGCTAGATCTATTTGTATTTTATTTTATTGATTACACAATGAGTCGAATTAACAGTTTTTTGGAAAATGCGATTTCTACAATTAACAGCCGGATTTTCCAAATCGTATAAGCTCATTCGTATTTAGAGTCAAATCAAATATCTACATTCTCGATAACTTTGTTGTTTTCGAGATATTCTCATCTAGATTTCTGTTAACGTTTACTTCGAATACAAGAAAAAGTGACAATTTTCCGGAAAACTAACAAACTTAACCAAAAATTTCCCCAAATATTCAGAATACGCGTTCAATTTGCTATATACAGTGGAAAAATCGTCGAAAAATTGAGGATATTAGCCGAATTATGGGGAAGATAAGAAAAATTTAAGAAAAAATATACTCCACGATTATCACCTGTAATTCAGAATTAAATTGGAAATTGTTAAAACAAAATACCTCCCCGGATGCTCTTTGAAATGCTGCTTCTAATGGTGTTTGAATCATTACAACACATCATCAATTAAGCGAATTATCGATTGTCGAAAATTCGTTCGAAAAATGCGGAAATAGAGTTGTCAAAGAATCTTAAATATTTATATCGATCCAATGTTAATTGATTAACTTTAATAATTCTACCCCCTTCAATTCTATTATTCATTAAAAAACATCCCTATTTGGGGGTATTATCCAAAATAAAAATCGTTATAAAAACATTTATTATATAGAATGTTGTTGATTATGAACGAGAGGGTGAGCGTGTCATTGTTTTGGGACTATATTAAAATCTGTTTAGAGGCAAAACGGCATTATTATATGGAGGGGGATGATGGCGGGACTGCCGTTCAACTCCTTAGGGATGTGGTTAACAGGTGTATTGCATGTCCGATGACACATGTACTCAATACAACAGTCATCAGAGCTTTAATTGATTAAAACGAAAAAAGCAATAAACAAAAAACAACCCCCCTAATCAATAGTATTTATCTATAATCACCTATACACCTTCGATCAATTGTCCAAACTAATTGCTCAATTTATTTAATTAATTAAGCCTATTCGTGTTATTATAATCGAGTTTGTTTAAAAAAATATTCCAAGGTAAAAAAGCTTGTTGCAAAACTGTTATATTTCCTTTCTTTTTATCCCCGCTGTTGTATTTCTTTCGTTGCTTTAAACCGAACATTTCTTGTCACGATGACATTCGAGACGTATTATTTTCTAATAATTGATGGTCAATAAATGTCAAGAAATAAATCTTATTTTCGAAAACTTTATTTCTCTACGGGAGTAGAACAGCAGCTCTAAATCGTTACAATATCATTATTATTATCTGGACGATTGTTAAATAAAATTTTATAACATAATTAGAAATTTTTACGGAAATTCTACACAAATCCACCCTTTTGTTGCTATTTAGAGAATTCCTTTGAATAACAGTTTATCTTATAATTCGATGACAGCATCACCGTATAAATTTATAGGTAAAGAGAAGGCAAAAAAAAAACGTTTCAATTTGATACTTAATACAGGATATACGATAATTAAACGTTGTCAATACATTAACATCAATTTAAATATCGACAATTTATCTTTATGTCAACATAGCTACATGTGAATAATGTTCGAGAAGAGCTACGAAATTTTTGAAATGTCTCCAACAGAGAGACAGAGATGTTTATCGGAAACAAGAAATAAATACTTGAATATTTTATCAATTTACCATAAAAATTCAGTTTTTCTTCCACATTGTCCTTTAATTTTTATTAATTTCTATAATTTTTCTATCAAAATAATTCGGTTGATTTGGAGTTGAACATTTCGAGATTTTAATTTACGTTAACTTTCTTTCTCGAAATTCCCGAAAGGTGAAAAGTTAATGTCAAAATATGATAAGTTACATTTCACTTGAAAATGAGATTTTCTTGTAAAGGATCATGTAAAAGTAGAATAAGGGAAATTTGAATTAATTTGATTTCCCTAAGGAACTCTATTTGATTACATTAATTGTGAATAATTCTTGTTTTCTTTACTTTTAAATTTAACGAAGTTTCTATTTTATTTTATTTTATTTTAAATATTCAAGTGTTAAATGATATTCGATATTCATTGATAAATGTTCATTCGACTTCCCTGTATTGTTTTTGTTCAATGGGTAATTGAGCTACTGATAGGGGTCGAAAACGGATTTACGCCTGGGGTCTTGAATAATCAAAATACATCTCTGTTTACTATTCTTAAATAATTTATTTATAGTGGTGCTGTATTTGTGTGTATATAGAAGAGGGTGCGGTTTATATTCGTTTGGAAAAGGGCGTGCTAAATACGTTTTAAAAAAAATTGTCTTTAATTGCCAAAATCTGCATAGATAAAGGGTGTTTGATCTATCTATGGAAAGTGGAATTATTTATTGAAATAATTTTGATAATGGCAATTTTGGCGGTCTTTAACAGGCAAGAGCACCCTTTAAAGATGCCTGAAAAGGGGTAAAATTTTTGAAAATCAATAATCATGTTTTTATAAACCGTTAGTTGTAATCTATTGAAATTACTTTAATTTTATTCTATTACTGCACTTATTTTCCTAGAAATTTTGCCCTACACGGTCGAAAATCAGTAAAAGTGATAAATAACACAAAATATTGGACCAACACACGAACTACAATCAAATTTCGAATTATAAGGTTAGAAATTTAGAGTTTTATTAGCAACCTATTTGAGGGGCGCGCAATTTAAAATTTCCTGTTTCTATTAGTCAAATTGAAAAGTATTACCAACCTATTTGAGAGGCGCGCGATTCAAAATTCCTGTTTCTATTAGACAAATTGAAAAGTATTACCAACCTATTTGAGGGGCGCACAATTCAAAATTCCAGTTAGGTTTAGTCAAATTGGAAAGTAGAATTGTGAAATTTTCAAAAAATTGTGTTTGAAGAGTTCGTAAATTATTTGCTCAAATGAGTATTTCTTTTCTTATTTTGATTATTTTAAGTGTAAAGTAAATTTATTCGAAATATTCGAAATTTCAGTAAAATGGGATTTTCTAAGGAAATCATTAAAATCAAAAAATAGACCCTGTTGATTTTCAATTGTTAAAAATGGTGATTTTTCATTGAAATATGCGTAATTTCCAAAAATTAACACCAATTTAACTCATTTTCAAGCATTCCAAAAAACGCTTTCACCTACTGGAGACTTCTTGCCAGAATTACTACGAAATGATGATTGACCACCCCCCTTATCTTAATTTATGATTAAATTGTTATCAATGGATATTTTCGTTATCACCTTGATTGGCGTTATAGTTTCATTGTCTTCCCAAAGGATCGACAATATTGATTAACAACGAATGCAACAGCAAATAAAATCGAACTAAATAAAAACTAACAACAGACAAGAATTGTGAAAAAGAGAAAAAATAACCGAACAACACAACTGTGAATGTTTCAAGTGACGGGACCTGTAAACGAAGATAACGCGTCCTGTCCGTCTGACAACTTATAAAGTGTTGTCCACTTTTTTAGACTACTACTAATTATTATAAAAGAGTTCGGCGAGGTAACAGTGAAACATGCTTGAAATTTCAACAACGCCACTATACGAAAAAAGAATTTGGTTTTTGAAATTCATACCGCTTCTTCATTTTTGATAATTACAAGCAATTTTAGTCGCCAATCAATTAAAAGCGTACAAGAATATTGATGAATAAGTATTTTTACATGTGTTTAAATAAAAGTCACACGTCTCTCGATCAGCAATACATACAGCAAATAGATTACGTGATCCCATCTTATCAATCTTCATGCGGCACACGTCTTAGTTCGGTCGCAGGAATTGCAACACATTACTGTCTGTCTTCTATCCCTCAAATCCTTCCTGCTATACACACAAACAGACACACTCGCATATAGAGAGACACCTACATCTATATGGGGCTGTAGTTTGGAAATTCTATCAGTTCCACCAGATGAACACCCACGTTCCGCTATGACGGCCGTCTCTCTTCAAATGCGCTACAGTTATTAAAAAAAATCGAATTCGCTACGTTTACTTTTCTCGAATTTTTGAAAAAATTCGCCCCAACATATTTAGAATCATATGACAAATTATGGAATCGAATCGGAACCTATCGAGAATTGACGATATCGTAAAAATTCTAGATAAAAGAAAGATGAAGTTGTATTGAGAAGTGTTTACGTGACTTGATTTCCATCAGTGAATCTTGCCGGAGTTTCAATAATAATAGAGACAATAAAATATACTTATCGTTACACGTTTTTGTTGTCGTAGAGAAAGCAAATTCTAATTCCTCACTAGTTGATCGTTCAAAAAGACTTACCCATGGCATCTGGAACAGAAAAAATATTTTTAATCGAAAATATCGAATAAGGGATTATCGCTGAATTGATTGGGAAATACAACAATAACAACAACAAGGGTTGGTTTGTCGGAGTTTTTGATTTCCTCAATGAAATCACAACAGTAATCACTCTGGATTGGGGATGGTGTACGGCCGACTATTCTTTTATTATTCGCTACACGGAAATATCTGTCTTCAATGTTCACCAACTAACTGTTTATAGACAATCGAAACGGCACAATAGGGGTGTGGTTTGAAATCGTTTTAAATTCGAATCGAACAAAACGCAAAAAACACTACAACAATCAATAATTTCTATAGTTTGTAGTAGAAGTCGGGAATTGTTGGATATTAAATCTATCCCTTTCAACGATAAGAGGGATGATTGGAGAGAATACCAAGTTGGATTTTAAATGATGCTGAAATGCAAATGTTTTGGAATAATACATGAGGGGTGGATTATTATGTATATGGATCAATTTAATGGAAAATGTTATCGATATTTAACAATCCTGCACAGTTTATTAAACTTGAAGTTATTCGATTCTACAATTTCGATGATTATTTTTAGAAATACCGGATGTCGCACGATTTCTGTTTCCATTTTTACCAGTTAGAAAGTCATCGTTTTGTTGGTTCGCTTTTTCGATTTTTATCGAGTAGGTTCGAATTATGGGCGAACCAGTCCGGCCCCCTTATGGACTTTATCTAAATGGTAGTCGGTAGGAAAAGAAATAAATGATTTCGTTGTAAGGAATTAACATTATTAGCCATAGGGCCGTCATGCTCAGCTGGTATGTTCTCTTGAAATGCATGCTTACCCTTCATAACTGCGGTTATCTATAGAGCCGTCCCTCACTAAGTGAAAGGACGAACACTTGGTGCACGCAACTCATTATTTACGAGTGTTGTACTTTATTTTCGTTAATATATTTATAGGATTTGTCTGGTGGTTTTTGTCCATATTATCATCATCATTATTATTATTATTATTGATTTAGAATCGATGATTATGTTGGGATTCTATCAAGAATCATTCGATTGGAAATTGGATCGATATGTGTCAATAAATGTGAGTTGTGAAATTGTGGATCATCCCTTGGCGACGGATTCGCATTTTCAAGACGATTTTCATCTCGAAAAATATTGACAAGTAAAGTTGAAATGTAAGCAATTTTGATGGATATTTATTTCTATATGTTTGAATTGTCAATGTACAATTTTTGAATTTTAAACGAGAGAAAATCGAACAAAATTTAAAATTTGAATATTTTTTCCTGTGATTACTCCAATATTGTTTTTTTCTGGCATGCGAATTTCCACCAATTCAATTTTATAAAAGTTATACTTTTATCATTATTGCTTTTCATCATAAGTATGCATTTGGGAAAAGAATACAGTATTATATCGTTCTGTTATTTTATGAATATTTCAAAAAGTAAAAATCCAACATGACACGAAACTGGAGATGTGAAAGTCCTAAGAGATTTTTCTCCCTATTTCTGCATTAATTTTTGAAATTTCTGAAAGTATACACCGACTCCTCAAATAATTCCCCGGCATGCAAATAAAATATGGTTATATTTTAACTCTACTACGGTTTTTTCCTTTACAATATTGAAAATCATATTGACAAGTTTATGCTTGAAAGTCGGTGATCTTTTACCGTAATTTCCTCCAAGATATCCAACGAGTGCAACATTATCCGACAATATGACTGGTCGTATATTAAACTTATATTTAATGTAGTGGAGTAGAGAGATCTTCTCAAGTGAACATTCTGCGAGACTTAAGATTCGTGCAAGACTGCACTTGCATCGTTCCAATCAAAATGCAAGGCAAAAAAAAAACGAGCACGACCCAAACAATCCGTAGGAAAATTGTAGTGGAGCCGAGGAAAAAAGTTCATTGTCAGATGACAGGTGCTGCTGGTTGTATGTCTGCTGTCATGGATAAAAAAGAGTGCGGCATCGACTTGTGACAGTGACACGGCGTCCCCATTAAATATTGAAACGCCGAAGGAGGTGCCGTGCCATACATTTTTAATTAGTTTTAGTGACGTAAAGCCAAACGATTATGCAAATTTTGGTGTCAGCGCGCCGCCGTACCGACCAAAATCAAATTTTCTACCCCATTGAATCTGAATACGATTAAGAGAAGCAATCACCATTTTAACCCAAAAAAAAAAAGTACGAACGGGGGTAGCAAATAACTACATACTTACAACAATAATTGAATGATACTAGTTGGTATTCTTTTCAAGAAGGTAGTTGTAGTTAATCGGGTTGTGTAACAAGATGGTGAAACATCATCAGCACCACCATCATCATCGGCTAGAGTTAAAATACAAGCAACAGGACAGGGGAATTGTTGTTGTTGTTGTCGTGACGAGTGGCTCGCGCAAAGGAGTATTTTATTAAGGTAACTGGTGTCGAATGTGTAATGCGCTATAAAGTTTATATCCTAGTCGTTATTTGGCCTTAACCGCAAATCCCGCACGCCGTATCATGTCGTTTACGGGCCAAACATTGGAGGAGATAGTTCCAGAATGACCTCTTCGATGGAACAAACGGCGTCGTCAGTCTCGCCGGACTACTTGACTATCTGCCATCAACCAATAATGATATGGAAGCAAATAACGAATTTTAAAAATTATTTATTTTTAGTCGTCTCTTTTTGCTTGTCTCGAAAGCTCATGAATTTATTAATAGGTGTTACCGTTTTAATGGCCAATAAACTTAGCTATGCGGATAAAAACGGTATTTAGAAAAAGAGTTTACATGTAGATGATGTGACAAAAAGGAGCAACATTCCCCCATTTCTTCTCAATTGTGGTATAAACTTTATGTTTATATATTTTCACAATTGACTAGTAATGAAAAAGCCACAAAATCTAGTTCGAATCAGCGATATCGTCGTTTCATAGGGTGCCGATACAAATTCTTAAAAAGCAACCTGAAATAATAAGCCATCTCGTTTAAATTAATCATAAAATTCTTAGATAAATATATAAACGGTTCTTTTGATCTCTTTGTGGGTGCGACAATTTTATAGTTTGGGTAACGGCAGTGCATACACACACACATAATAACAACAACAACAATATTACAAGTTAAATCTAAAGCATTTATATTAAAAGAAGGAAGCTAGTGTTTGTTTTCCAGGAGGGGTGGGGTCGCCCTCGTTTCTCTCGATTCAATGATCGCGGCTTCGAATCTATCAGTCCGCATTAGAGTTACTTACAAGTTTTCCCATATTTTAAGACTAAAAGCACTTTGGCCTAATGCGTTAGATAATAGCTGTATTTTGAAATAATGAACGAACACTAATCGATATATGCCTTCTACTATTACTACCTTCTAAACAACTATAAGCAAAAAAGTTGAATGATCATTTGACTTTCAAGCTTTATAAATATTAATAACTTTAAACAACCAAACATGGATGTAATCTTTTTTGTTTTCTCTTTAGGCCATACATTGATGAGATTCGCCTCTTTTTCTTCCATTCTCGAGATGAAACAGGACAAAAAACGAGAAAAACTCCACAAACAATAACACCCAAACCATAGATTCAATAAAAATCTTACTCTATTCTATAGAAACTCGATATATCTTGTAGTTTATTACATATTCATGCAAATCGCTGGAATTACAAGAGTCGAGAGAAAAAAAATCCAATACATATGAGGGTGTGTTTCGGTATAATAGGGTAGAGATTCACTTGGAATTTTTTCGTCTTTAAGTAAATGTGATTATTCGATCGTAACTGACGGACTTGTCCTAAACGAGGCACTTCCGCTGTCGAGGACACTTAGTCTCAAGTGTCCTTACAACGTCATTTGATCAGCCATGCAACACACACGCCTATCAATACGAAAAATCACCACCACCACCATATATCTGCAACTTGCATCTTTGATACTTGCGATGATATATAGTCGCCTCTATTCTTCTTCAACATTATATTATACTTTGGGTGGATGATCAGGGGGACATATAGTATATAGAATCATTTTCCATTACAACGACAATGCTTGGGTGGAGAGATAGAGGAGAGACAGACAGGCAGCGTATATTTTTTCGATCGTAGCGCGTAAAAAATTGCACCATCACCCTCTACTACTATTACAACACTACTAGTCTAGTGCCAAACGAATTTGAAATTCAAAATATCAATCGTCATCAACATAACAACGGAAACTTTGCCCATTTAATACCAAGATTCTGGCATATCTACCAAGGGGTGGCTTAATTAGGTGTTGGTAATTTCGCGCAACAACACTGATGTAATAAAATACACCTCCATTATCTATTTAAAATAGGACATTTTTCAAGCTTAATCTAAAGAGTAAAGTCTCTTTGTCTCTTTGTAACTATCTCTGTCGTTCTTTTAGATGATTTTCAAAAGCTGGAATGTTATTTTCAATTCTATTATGAGATTTTTGACGTAAACAAGCAAAATATCATCGGAGACGGATGAGAAAAAAGCATGTACATAGAATGAGGCGAGATAGGCAATATAGAAAGAAAAAAATACAATAACTCTAATGACATTGAGCTGGCAGGATTCGTATAGATTGAAATGAAAGTCCCTCGATAAAAGTTTATGTTATCTCTCTGCCGGCAAGCAAATTTAAAATGTTCATTAACGATAGCGTGCGCAACGCCCATGATGAATCGTTCTCCGGTTCCGCCGCCGAAACAAAAGAATATCTCTTCCTTGTCCAATATCTTAATTAAAGTCACCGATTTATTCCCCCCGAAACTAAGAACCCTATTGCTACTACCACCACCGACATCATCAGCCACCATCTAACATTACGTTGTCGCTTTTGTCTAACGGCGACGAAATGAAATGTAACACTACTACTAGTACTCTATAGCCGAAAAGTCTTCAATATCCAAAAAGTTCTCAGATACCGACCGCCAGGAGAAAATAAAAGAGCGTGTTCGTTAAATTACACAATTTAAAAGTTCGTTTCGTGAAATGAATAAGTAAGTGCGGCGGAACCGAAGCCATTTCCATTGGGGATGGCGACGTCGTCGGCGTCATTTGTTTTTATCAGTCGTCTCTAGAGTTGGCCATTGCAGATGGTACGATAACAAATTGTCCTAAAGTCGACGACAACTTCCACACACACACACACACCATACACATAAACACAAAATACACCTACACACAAATACATATAGTTTGAGAAGGAGGAATTTCAAAACAATAAAAACACAAAAATTAGAAAATAATAGAAGTTAATACGATGGAAAAACTAGAGGTGGAATAATAGAAATTAATTAATAAGAGATTTAAAAAATAAGTGATTTTTTTAAAAAACTCGAATAAATTTCATTAGCAACTCATTGGAAAGTCCATCATGCATGGTTTAGTTTATTAGTAACAGTTTCAATGTAAATATTCATGGATTCCTACTACTAGACTGATCCATTATGATTTTATATTATTACATCTACTTCTGGGATTTTATAAATGTTAATTGCTTATTACAAACTTAATCGGTAGTTAGTGAAGTTAATGAAAATAAAATTAATTACAACTCCAACAACAATCACTATAAAATAATGATGCTTGTGTTTCATTTATGACAAAGGTTTTAATTATTTTCCAGTGTTTGCCCTAGACAACGCTCTATCTCTACCTATGTTCATACCTACACACCCTTGAAATTTTAATCAACCCATTACGAATCTATTTTGAAAATAAATATAACGCAATTTCATCCTAGAGGATTTTAAAAATGTTTTCGAGATTTGTGGGGTAATCCGCACGAAACTAAATCTTCTATTAGAGAAATAGGTGGAAAGCCTCTTTAATCTGACAGTGTTGCGATTTTCATCAACTGAATGTGCACTTGAAACGATCAAGAATCAGTAGATTTTCGGTTTTTCCATTTTCCATCACTGGATCTTGAAAAAACGGGAAAACCTGCTTTCCGAGAGCTATTACGATTTTTGTCTTAATGAAATGATTGTAGTAAATGATTTTTCATCAACTGAAAGTAGAGGGTTTTTATGAAAAGTCTTACTACTTAACTATCTAACAATTTTCTAAGGTAATGATTTTAGAAAAAATTGATTTCCTAACTCTTTGAAGACTTGGTCAAAAAACTAATTTTATATCATTACAATTTTTGAAAACAAGCTATATACACCAAATGACTCAAAAAAGCTCTTCATTTTTCGAGGAAAGACGAGAAAAACAATATTCGAAGCCTCCTTAAGTAATTTTGAGTCAACTGAAATTCCAACTTCATCAGAAACGGGTATTTTAAAGAACTTTCAAATAAGTAGCGTGGCTCAAATTTTGGCGCACTGATCTACAGGATTTGTAGGGTAATCCGCATGAAACTAAATCTTCTATTTCAGAAAAATAGGTGAAAAACCCCTCTAATCTGACAGTGTTGCGATTTTCATCAACTAAATGTGCACTTGAAACGATCAAAAATCAGTAGATCCTTTCGGTTTTTTCATTTTCCATCACTGGATCCTGAAAAACGGGAAAACCTGCTTTCCGAGAGCGATTACGATTTTTGTCTTACTGAAATAGTAAACAGCTGATAGTAGTAAACTGAAAAGAGAGGATTTATGTGGAAAGTCCTACTAG
Organism: Mylabris phalerata; assembly: GCA_020740385.1. NCBI lineage: Eukaryota > Metazoa > Arthropoda > Insecta > Coleoptera > Meloidae > Mylabris > Mylabris phalerata. Next base: position 2,639,664 of record JAJEOX010000222.1, read on the forward strand.
TTAGCGAGCGATCTAACAATATTCCAAGGTGATCATTTTAGAAAAATTTGATTTCCTAGCTTTTCGAGGACTTGCTCAAAAGACACTAATTTTATCATTACAGTTTTTGAAAACGAGCTAAATACGTCAATTTTCCGTTCAGAAGAAGAAAGGGAGAAACAACAATAATCGAAGCCTACCTATAGTAATTTTGAGTCATTTGAAACGAGCATTTTTTGAAGAACTTTCAAATGAGCAGCGTGGTCCAAATTTGGGCGCAATTATCTACAAGATTTGTAGGGTAATCCGCATGAAACTAAAATAGGTGAAAACCTCTTTAATCTAACAGTTTCACGATTTTCATCAACTGAATGTGCACTTAAAACGATCAAGAATGACTGAATCGGTTTTTTCATTTTTCATCACTGGATCCTGAAAAACGAGAAAACCTATTTTCCGAGAGCGATTACGATTTTTGTCTTACTGAAATAGTAAACAGCTGATAGTAGTAAACTGAAAAGAGAGGATTTATATGGAAAGTCCTTCTACTTAGCGAGCGATCTAACAATATTCCAAGGTGATCATTTTAGAAAAATTTGATTTCCTAGCTCTTCGAGGACTTGGTTAAACGACAGTAATTTTATATCATTACAGTTTTTGAAAACGAGATAAATACGTCAAATGACCCAAGAAAGCTCCCCATTTTCCTTTCAGAAGACGAAAGACGAGAAAAAACAATAATCGAAGCTTCCTTAAGTAATTTTGAGTTATTTGAAACAAGCATTTTTTTGAAGAACTTTCAAATGAGCAACGTGGCCCAAATTTTGGCGTAATAATCTACAGAGTTTGTAGGGTAATCCGCATGAAACTAAATCTTCTATTTCAGAAAAATAGAACAATTTCATGAGTTTAATTAACTGAATGTGTACTTAAAACGATCAAGAATAACTAGCTCCTTTCGGTTTTTTAATTTTTCAGTACTGGATCCTGAAAAAACGGGAAAATCTGCCTTCCGAGCGCGATTACGATTTTTGTCTTACTAAAATAATAGTAGTAAATGATTTTTCATCAACTGAAAGTAGAGGGTTTATATGGGACGAACGATCTAACAATATTCTAAGTTGATGATTTTAGAAAAAAATGTTTTCCTAACTCTTTGAGGACTTGGTCAAAAAGACTAATTTTAAATATTTTAAAAACGAGCTAAATATGTTAAATGACTCAAGAAAGTTCCTAATTTTCCGAGGAAAGACGAGAAAAACAATAATCGAAACCCTTTTAAGTAATTTTGAGTAATTTGAAATTGCAACTTCGTCAGAAACCAGCATTTTTTAAGAACTTCCAAATGAGTAGCGAAGCCCAAATTTTGGCACAATGATCTGCAGCAATTCTACTATTTTTTAAGTAATTTTTCAAATTACTCATCAAATTATAGGGCTTGCTCTATAAACTCTACTGTATAGAAATAAGTTGAGAATTTGTTTTCCATTAGAAAATCAACGGTTACATTTCGAATAAACGCTTGAAATTTATACGATTTTTCTTTATTAGCGCGCTACCATATTTGATTTATACACAGATCATCATGACAACTACCAATCAGCCATCAATGAAAATATAATATTTACAAAATCAACATGTCGTACACGTACTATAACTCGTGTTTAATTTAATTAATAAAAAAAGACCGGACTGGTGGCAGTATTGGTGGCGGTGTTTGGTGGAGGGCCGGTCGAACGGGCGGCCAGTTGATCATGCAACAACAGAATAATTTAAACAAAATACATTGTACGTTTTATCGACCGCGTTGACACTCAAATTACGTGAAACTACTCGGCAATGGGTTACCGGTAATTTAAAATTTGTAAAAGCGCAGTCGTAAATAATAGCCGGGGCATGTTTCGCGGTTGCACGGCATGTCGTTTGTTTAATTCGAATAGGATCTCCGGTTCGCTTTTGTATTTAACTTGTATGTTAGTTGTGTTAGTGTTTTTACTATAGAGATAGAGGGGTGGTTTTAGGATTATTTGGGAGCGGAACTTGCGGAAATATCGAGACAAAAGTTGACGAGGCGGAAAGAACGAAAGCCGAATGGAAGTCTTGTAGAGAAGCGCTGAACCGTGCATGTTGAATTTCGACGATGATGATGACAACAACAACAACTACGAAAGTATACACTACAATGAACATTGTATATTCTCAGTGATGATGATGATGATTTTCATCATCATCATCATCATCATCATAATGATAATGATAAAGACAACGTGAATAACAGAAAAGAGATGTACAATATTGAAACCATTATAACGTTATGGTATTACCTCACCCACTGTTTAACACTCTCAAGAAAGCCCTCTTCTTAACTCGAAATGCCCTCAAATAGATAATTATGGGGCAAGTTCACCCTCCATTCACTTTGCATAATTACTTTATGGAAAATAGCACGTAGGAAATAATATAAAGTCTAGAAAATTGAGATTTCATTTCAATTTTACATAAAACAATCTAATTAATCATAGAAAAAATTTGTCTTAAATATAAACAAATAAATAAATAAACCTCCCCCAAATAGTTGTGTGGTTTCTATTTATTGTATAATACAAGAGGGTGGTAGGACGACTTTAATAAGTACACAATATAAATTATATTGACCGCAAGTGGTTCTTTGCCGCCCCCTATTTTGTGGTCACAACGATTATTTCAACTGAGCATAAAATATTTATGTATTTCCTTTTTAATTTTCTTTTAAATCTCCATTATATTCCGTTAAAATAACTGAAAACCAAAATTGATCAATTACCATTGCTAAATTCACTTAAATTACTTGAATACCTAACAATATTAATTTTTATATCATCATATCATTTAAAAAATTACAACTTAAGGTGGTAGATACACAAAAATTCAACCCTTCAATTCTAATCTATCTATTACCATCAGCATCATTGTAACAATATCAAAGTTTGTGCTATTTGAATTTAAATAAGTTTAGTTATCAGTTAGTGGGGCGGAGGAACAATTAAAACTTCCCAGTCTTATCACTGTTATCGTCTAGAATCGCATCTTTGTCTTTCTATATTTTATAATATTCACCCTCTACAGTTTTTTTTTTAATCATTAATATTGTGTCTGTATTTTTTACAATACTTTCATTAGATATTCTAGTAGTTTGTTATCAATTCCCGTTTATCAGTCCGCCTGTAATGTTCATTTAACGACACAAATGCCTACCTATTAATGACCAGTTGTAATTTCATTGTAAACCCAAATGAATAATTATTGATTTAGTCATTAAAAGCTTTATCGCGTATTGATGATAGTGTGATAATGTGGACAAGAAGTGTGACGGCGGCAATATTACAATATTCTTTAATAAATTAAACAATTTCGTTAATGATATTCGTTAATTTAATCGAAGAAACTTTGTCCCTGTTACTTTACGGTTTAAGTTTATGATGAGAATTGTATCGTAAAGACAACAATTTCCTGGATCTGTTTGACCATGAAAATAGAAAATATCGGTTCGATTTGTTTGAAATTTATAAATGTGATGCTTGCAACAATGACTTTAATGCCAATGACATCATTTATAAAATAAAATCGTAGCATTAATACCAATTCATTTCTGCAATCATAAATTTAATGAGTTAAATATAGTGATTTGTTGCATGATGATTACAACAAAAAAAATATGTATATGAGTTGAAGAATAAGGAAAAAAAACATTAACATTTTCTATTTGCATCACAAATTACGATAGTACTACTGCCTGCATAATAAATTAATATCGTCAATTTTAAACATATCAAGCTTTAATGATATTACGTTGATATCTTGTTGTTGTTATTGTTGTAAATTTGTAATGTTCATCGGAACTAATGTTGGCATTATGGTTATTTATGATGATTTTTTGTTATTATTCCCTATATTTCTTTTCTTATTTTTTTCAATAGAACAACAAAGAGTTAAATAATTAAATAATTTTACCTGGATCCGTTGCATCGAGACTTTGTTGTGATGCGGGTGCTTGGGAGAGGGGTCCAGGTGTTCCCGGTGACCTTACATCGTCATTTACTGGGCCCCCGTACGATAACGATGATGACGGCGGTCTCTGCAATCAGAAACAATACTTCGGGTATAAATGATAACATCTTATCACTTTACGGATTAAATTAATAAATTTTTAGTATTTACAAGAACATGAAAAAACCAACAATAGATTCAAATCCGGACAATGTTGGAATCTTAGTTTTAAAACAATTCAATGTAATTTTACCCGTTAAATGTTCAGAATTCATTCCGTTTCCCTAATCTTTATTCATGGATTTGCAGAAATTACTCTATATCTAAATGAGCCAAAGTTGTATTTAAATATCAACACAAATACACAAAAAAACCGGTTGGGATTGTTTGAATATTAATCGAGTCAATTTAGAATTTGATTGATGATTGTGGTAATTTTCTAAAGTCGCCAGTTTCTTGTATTGTTCATCACCAATTCGAGTCAATGTCGTCAATAATACCCACATTCGTTTTAAAAAATTCTTTCACTTATAATCTAACAGCCGGTTGTCGTTCATTATCATCCGGAAATTAAATAAATCTGTGCTAAGTCGGCGACCCTGCTGCTGTTAGGCTTGTTCGCGTGTCTAAATCGGATCAAGACGCCAACATACAACCGTATGTGATGATGATGATGGGGTTGTATGATTGAATTTGCATGTGTGTACGTTGTAATTGTAGTAGAACGCATTAAGAGAAGTGGCCAATTGGTATTTGCATTAAAACGAGGGCTATCACTGTATTAGAGTAAGGACTATTTTGTATACAATATTCCTATATAGTCAGCTTCAGGGCAATAGGGATCCCTAGGGAACTGCTAATTCGTAATTCGACTGATGCGTAGATTAGATTTGTTAGCAGTCCCCCACATACATGACTTATCCATTTTCTAGCATTTAGTTAAAAGTCAATTAGGCGAATCGAAAAACGAACGACCAACTACAAAAATTGCTTTCAAATTAACCATCATCATCAATATTCAGAAATTCAACCGTTATTGTTACTTTTATCGCTTATTTTAATGAAAAAATCTGCAAAATCATTAACCTCTTCACGACAACTTAATGCACTTAAACATTAGATTAAAACCACCATAAAAACAGTGATGTAACAATAATAATAATAATAATAAGAATCGTGATTGTTGTTTATAAGTCATACGTGTAGATTCCGTAAAGATAATTGTGTTGTCGAATTGCAACATTTCTATAAAGTTTCAAGTCTTGATGAAGGCATATCATCGCTCGTTTAATTATTATCACCTGGTATTCAATCTAAATTGCATCTGTTGATGTAATTAACGTTGACATCTCGACAAAATAGGAAATATAACCGAGTCTTGACGACTCTTTTAATTGGAACGAATATTAAAAGAATGCAATGAAAATCAATATCAACATAATATTTACATGAATTTAAATTCGCTTGTTAGAATGAATTTTACAGTTTAGATCCTGTTATCATAACATCACCGTACTTATACTTTAATAGAATTCTTTAATCGTTCACACAGATTCTTAGACGTTTTATAAATAGTTTGAAACATGTGTGAGTAATGACGACGACAATCGGCCATCACTATCAAAATCATCAACTCCCTCTATCTCTAGATGTAGAAGAGTTTATTTGAAAATAGTCAGCACACTTCCTCAGACATTAACGATGTGCATCCCAGATTCCCAGTTCGTCAGAGGTGTCGTGTTTCCATATTTTTTGCATGGTACCGTCCCCTCAGTTGAAAGTGAAGTGTCATGTTTGGTCTACCCTTGGGACTTACACCATTTCAACTCACACACACACACTCATATATACTGTAACAATATTATATTATTCATCTGTTGGTAGCACGACAACCGCACATCAACTTATGTCGATGTCATCCCAAAACAACACCTATCGACAATCTTGACCTTTTGTACGTACTTCTAACGAACATTTCCAGTAATAATAGTGATGATGATGGTGATAATAACACCGAAAACAGATAACGTTAATATACCAACAATTTCCTTAGCCTTCTGTTATTGTTGGTCTTTCTATATTGTCTCCCATATAGTTTCCAACTAAATTATATAACGTTCCCGTAATTACATTATGTTTATATGTTCGCAAACTAAGCGTCTGTCTATGGTTCATTAAGTACACCAGTTGGCATATCATACAAAATTTAATAATAAATAATAAAGCACCATTCTCTAAACTAACAACATTCTATTTTGTATGTTTTATTAAATATAACAAGGCGTGGAAAAAAATTAGTTAACGCGTAAACGAGTTAACGCGACACTAAATATACACCTATAACAATTCGACCGGAACTATAGTTTCCGTCTTCCGGTTATTAAACATATGTATTATCGATAAATTAAATATTAATGTACGATTTCTAGAACCTAATACAAGAAATGTTTATTTCAATTAAAATATAGTTTTTCTATAGAAAGTATTTAGATGGTGAAGGGGAAAAATCAAATTTTCTGCATCAACCGAAAACAGGAAGACTTTATACAATTGAAAATACGTTGAACGATCGGGATGCAATAGGGAGAGAGTATATACAAACAACCACCACGATCAACACCACCATACCACCAACCAAATTGAGAACATCTGTTTGTGACGTTCAAACAAAAACACAACGTATACGGTGGGTGACCAGTCAGAGCTCGCCTGCTGAAGACATCTCTCTACTTGACAGTAGCACGCATTCGTTTATATATTCTAAATATAAATGTGTATTTGTGTGAATAAAAATAAGAGAAAGAGGTAGTACTACCCTTATTCAAGAGGGTGTGCATTTTAAAATGCGTTGGTGGAGTTGTTGCGAATAGACGACTACTACAATGTGTGTGTATTGTGTGGCAAGGTTCCAGGCTGTTCCCTCTCTTTGTGTAAAACGTAACGCAACTTCTCAGTCATTCGGTCTTATCGCAGACGGCAGGATAATTAAATTTGTCGGTGTGATTTATTGGCGGCGACCCAACGTTCTTGCGACGGCGTTCTGGCGCTCACGTCCTATTTCCCTCCGCGATTCTATCCTATCCGATCCTGGATCTAGGAGAATGATGTATAGCTATTTGAGAGCTCAGGTGCCTTCTGCGCCTCTCTCTTACTCACTCACTCACTTCATCTTAAACTATAACAATATAACAAAGGATATCGTAGGTATATCCAACAATTGACCAAAAACTGATACAAAATCGATGATAATAACGGTAATAAATTATCAACGATTTCAAGATACTTTTGCTGACTTGCCTACTGGTAGAATAGTCGAAAAAACTATTGTTATATGTATGTGTTAGATAGAGCATTGAATACACATCGGCTCGTTCGTCATCACGGTCCATTACTGCTAAAGTCGCCACACTAATGGGTCGTTACTCGATGGAGCAAACAATAACCATCCGTTCTATTTAGAGAGAGAGATTGATTTTGTTCTGGGCGAAACTGGGGGGGCGGTGTACACGACTTTACTAAGAAGAGGAGCAGCGTCCGTTCAGTCCGCGCGCCACTATTTCATTTTAATGGTCCCCGCGGTCCTGGATTCCATTAAACTGTTTCTCGTGTGCGAAGTTTACTTTTGCCATTGGGACCATTAGTTTGATGCAGCAGGAAACAATCCTGCCAAGAACGAGGATTGATAGATGAACTCGTTGTCTCGGCCTTTTCCTTCTGTTGGCTCAGCAGCACATAATTCAGCCAGAAGTTGGAAACCATTTGCTACTTCTACTATTCCTGCTGTTGCCATCAGAAATCAACGACATACACACACATATAAACCACTTACACATATTTATTGTTGTAAAAATGTTAAAATAATTATAATTGTAAAAATCGCTCTATTTCATTTGCATCATGATAAATTGAACAAATCCACCTGTTTGAGAAAAGGGAAACTCTTTGGGCGATTACAAGCCATCAGTGTCTCCTGAATTAGACCGTTTCGAGGGAATCGTTTCCCGCTCTCGCTCTCGAATCGCAGTTCTGCGTTTTACAAGCTATTTGAAGTCAATAAAATGATAATGTCCCAATAAAAGCGGCGCGTAGAGCATCGCACAGGGAGACGCCTTTCTCTATCTAAGTGATTCCAAGACCATGCAAATTGTATCAGGAAGGAAAGGAAATGGATGATATGATGATACTAACAGTAAAGACGGGATTCACAGACTGCAATAGATGGACTTTGAAGATCTCATTGAATACTACACGACTATATACAAACTACCAACCAGTTGACTTGATCGTTGCTCTTGTAAATATTATAGTTATAAATACGACAATGTTAATTATACCCACTCAGACGACAACGAAACTCATGAGGTGTTATTGGCAGTCGTGCTCTATACGTGTTATGAAATATTTTCATTTTGAGTCCCTTCCAAAACAGCTCTCTAGCTTTCACTCGACAGTCTCTCTATCTCTCTGTCGGATGACGGCGTGCATTTTGCTATTTTTAATACAGTCCAACAACTACAAATACTTGATACACACATAAAAACACACACACACACACACTTGTACATATTGACAATATCTTAAATTTGTCCCAGAATAGCGTCTGTCTCTTTGACGCCATCAAACACCAAACTATTTTCAACATTTCAAAATAATGCAAGCTATCAATAAAAAAATTTGAATTTTATCATAAAAACGAACACGTAAAATATAATTAGATATCAATTTATTCAAATATAATTTCGGTAAAAACCGAAGAACCGACCACAAGTGTGTGGGAGAAGAGGTGTAACTCAATCCCTCTTTCGCATAGTCGATGCGTCAGTCTAAATTGACACCAATTACCAGTAAAACTCCCTGCTTTTGGTTCCCCCTGTGCTTTTGCAAACAGCATCACGAAAATGAGCTAATACACTCAATGGCAATCACCCCTCACCCTCTAAACTATATATCTATATATATATAAAGAGACGACATAGCTAGGCTACCAGCAGACGTCGATCGTATATGGACAAGCAGTAGGAACTCCCCTGCTTTCCACTACAAGTCTGCTACTCCATCATCCATATTATAATTCATCTAGCCATCTATCTATCTGTCGATCTATGGGAAATGAAATTTCGAAACAATAAGAAACGGTTTGAATTCCTTCAAGTGCAACTTGTTTGTTTCTTTTGGTTTTTTCCCGTGTTCTTGTTGTGTAAAAAAATTGTTTTGATGACAGTGCATTTATTAATAAACAAAATTACGAATTTCTTTGCGTTCCGCTACCGTTGAACAATTAATTTTACTAACAAGATGGATTTTTAATAAAAAAAAATAGTACTTACGACATCCGGCGTACTGGCACCGTCGGTATGTGACGTTGAATCGGCATTACTTCTTGTACCACCATCACCATTCGTTGAGCCGGTCAATTCAGGTGGTTTCCCACCATCCCGTTCATCTATCACCAAATCTATAGGCATTTTACCTTTCAAACAACTGATATATCGATGGCAGAAATTATCACACAACTCATGGACCTACAAACAAAAAAATTTAATAAAAGATAGAAATATTTGTTAGGTTTTTTAATGTTCGTCTTTTCGTTCTTTCAACGTTTTTTGATTGCGATGGAATTTAATTAAAATTCCCCAGTAACAAAGTTGACAAAATGACAAATGTTAGTCTAACTGAAAATGGAGGAAATTGTGAAGAAATGCCGATCGATATACAAACATAACGTTAACTCCAATAGAGAATTAACAAAGTAAATTAGAGAAATCGAGGGTGATGGGGGGCAAAACAAGCGCAAGAGATAGAGAGATATAGGGAAAAAATTAAATGTAGGTATATAGTTGTTTATATGGTGGAAGATTTGAAAAAGATATCTTTAAAATGGATCTTAAAAGTTATATAGAAACTGTAAGAGAGTCGTAAAACGAACACAAAAAAAGTTATGACACATTTGAACATGTAAATAACACGCGGCCATAAAACGTTTAGCAATTATAAAAAAGCAATTAGTAGGAGAGTAAGTATTGTAACGAGGCTTTTAAATCGTTCTTTCGTTCAATTTCAATAGGCCTAATTTGAAAATTCCAATTTCGGTTGAGCCATATTTGCTAATAATAATAATGTAGACGAATCATGATTGCATTCACAAATGTATCGTAAAGCATATCCATATGCAACATAATGATACAAATTATGTATTTATAAACCAAGGCCTATCTTTTTGGATTAGCAACGGTATGTTGTGAATAAAACAAGTCTACTCTCGTCTCATACACACTCACACATACTCACAAACAAAAATGGTCAACAACAACACTTTGGTTCGGCCCCAAAGCATCATCTCATCTTCCTGCTATAGCTCGTTTGCATTTGCCAATGTTTTCAAGATGGCTGCTATAGCCTAAGATGTTCCGTCTGGAGTAACCGGTTATGTGCATTTACCTTTACAAGATCATAATATCGCAAAACAGAGAGAAAGAGATGGACCGTATGATAGTAGTGTTTATATGTGTATGTGTGTGTTTGTATAAACTATACATATACATAAATGCTGTATGTCCATCTCTTCTCTTCTTCTACTCTTTAAATTGTCCCCTTTCCTCTACTAGCTTTTAGCAATTTAAATGCGGCTGCAAATGCAAAGCGATACGCGATGGTCATCCGGTTGATCGGACCACATTCTACTTAGCAATTTCCATATTTTTACATGTCTGTGTATAAAACTGAAGAATCCGAGACATGAAAGACGAAATGAACGAAACGAGATAGAGATAAAAGAAATAAAACAAAAACAAAAATGAACAGAAAGATTGGCCCTCGGGACGACTCTCCAGTCCAACAACAAAACAACAATAGTTTGAACACTAAATGGTCAGAATAAAGAGAACCATACAAAGATAGAGATAGAATTTTTGTAAATACAGATATTGAATAATTTTTTTTAAAACTAATTAATGACTCACCTTTTCTAATTCTAAAAGATGAAACCTTAGTACTTGTATAGCTTGCACCATCTGAAACACAAAAACTAGTTAATAATGTAAATTAAAATTTCGAGCTTTAAAGCTCGAATCAAGTTAACATTAGTAGACAAATATACAAACTTTGTGGTCATCATTTGAAAGGGGTTGTTCTCTATGTTCTTAGTTACCCTAATGTTGACGTATCAACACCCTCATACTAGATTAAGGCCTTAATTTTGCTTTGATAACGCACAAATTCGATTTTATTTAACAGTTGTACTTGGAACTGTAATCGGTTTTTCCCTATTTCATGTATTATCATCAACTCTTAAACGTTTTAACTCCAATTAGAGTACAGTTTTGCTAACTTTAAAAATTATTTGTTACAGAAATATAGAAGAATAAATCTCATTGTTGGTATAGTTGTAAAGTTAAGATGTTTTAAGTAGGCGACATTAATTTACAACAGAGAAAGTGACTTATCAACAGTGGTAAACCTTTAATCTGTCGGTTAGGGGGTTAACAACCGCCAAATAACGTTAGAATTTGGCAACTTATACCTGTTTTATCTCTATTGTCAAATATTTCAACTTTTCGATTTAGAATTTAACGAAAATTAAATAGTAGTAGATGGAATTTTGGAAGATTAAAAGATGATGATGAAGAAAAGTCCGCTACCTGGTCTTTGTTATCTTATTCAAACAACCTACAACTAGTATATTTTACTATAAAACGACAATGAAAATCTTTATGTGAGAATGTTTTATTTAAATCAACTATTTGTTGTAGATAATAAAATATTAATGCCTAAATTACACATGAAAGCAGTTAAGAAATTATAAAAATTCCAATAATACCAACAATATTGTTTTATTATTGTTATTATTATTATTAATATTACAACAAACCATCAAGATACATATAAATGTGAAACAGGCCATTTTGAATTCATAACATAATCTTCGGTATAGTCAACAAAAACCTAGACTTTTAGATTCAAATAAAATGTAAATTACTTCTCTAACTATAAAGTGGATTAAGACTAATTTCGGATATTCTAAATTCCAAAATCTATTTTTTCAAGTCACCATCATTCATCTACTACCTACATTATTTCTATGCGATGATGGAAAACTACATGGAGAAAGAATGCAGCGCGCACAGGGTCGTAAAACGATAAAACTGTCCGAGTTTTCGTACAAAAATTGATTTATATACGTTAGGCAACATTATGATGATGATCATCATCATCATAGGAGTCACCCTCTATAATTTCGTTCAAAAAGCGAGATTTAAACGGAAAATTTTTGTTACAATACAGGAATTTTCACGTGTTTAATAATTACCGTACTTATACAATAAGCACGTGCCAGTTCTATTACCACTTTTACAGTAGCAATTAGTATACGATTATAGTTTATGACTGATTGTTGTAGTCTAAACATCTGTGTTGTTTCGGTTTTCAATTTTATTAGAGAATAGTAGAAACTCTCTCAAATTTGCAAATTTAATCAACAATTAAACAAAATAATAATGCGGATTTTTCACAATTTCCATCGTAACGAACCCTATCTCCCTGTCATGTGTTAATGGTTTCTCAGACAATTATCTTGAAATATATAGTATACTTAAGAGAAGAATGAAATATAATTTATAAAGGTCGTTTATATATTATATCTATACTGTATAGTATGTATTATAGTAAAGTTAAGTCTCTAGAAAAAATTCTGTTGGTTTTTTTTTATACTACAATATCTACCATTATCATCATCATCATCATTACGATTTATCACAACACACAGATAGTCGGGTCAACTGGTATTCGGTGTGTATACTCGAAAAAAATCTCTCTAATTAAATGTATTCCCTACAGTGACAACTGTGTAGTAGAAATATAATTAAACTAAAATTCCAACCGATCATCATTCCATACTGCGTCATTAAATCGACTATATACCATTATTAGTATATAGAAAAAAGTCTTGTTATTTATCCCAACATATACAAAATTATTGAACTTTAAAAGTCCAAAGTACAATCGTCTTATAATAATTCTAGACTATCAGAAACATATTAAAATAAGCCAACTACACTTGTAATAATAAATAAATTCATTGAAAATTATTTTAATTATTATTTTCAAAGGTTAAAAACAATGTATCTTAATTAATTAAATATGAAAAAAGAAGAAAATTAACATTTGTATATTAATGGCTTTTTAATTTCCAACAATTGATTATTGTATAGTAAATATCTTTCAATTGAAATTAAGGATTCAAGAAATTTGTAATTAATGAACGAATTAATACCACCTCTTTTCAATAATAGACGGATTGGTAGGAATGCGTAATTAATGACTAATAAATAATCGTTGACATTATAATTGATATTAGTTATGAATATTTTGAATTACTGACCTAATCAACGTACTATAATACAGTTAAAACCTTTAATTTTACCTTACACACAAAAAAATGGAGAACAAATCGATCATTTTCCACGGGAATGCAATTTTCGTGAAAAATCACACGATTTACGATCACTTAACAACTTTATACAGGGTGAATCAAGATTGTGGGATAATTGAATTGTACAGCTGTTTTCTATTTAAATTACCCCAGAAAATAAATAAATTGTTTATATTGGATTCTTGGTGAAATTTAAGAGGTCTTTAATAATATAACTTAAAGTCAAGCGCTAATTTTCAGTAATTTTGATTTTTCATTAAATTTTACACGAATTAATTAAAAAACTCATATTTTAGAAACTTGCTGTCAGAAAATCAAAATTTATTAAGTACTTGGAACCAAATTTTGTAGAATTAAATTATCTTTCAGCGTTTGCCTGAAATTTCATTTTTTTTTTCAATTTCAGCTAATTTCCCTGAAAGAAAATATTAAAACAGAAGGCTTAGAACAACAACTTGCCATTCAATTGTCACAATTTACATTAAAATAATTAATTATTTGTAGAAGCTACTAATGAAAAATTATAGAACAAAATAATTAATTAAATTAAAATTAATTAGATTCTTGTTTGTTTCGTGTAAAATTTGCTGAAATTGTTAGAAATAAACATGTGAATTATTGAATTCTAACCTCAATGTGACAGTTAATTGACATTTTGCTAAGCCTTCTATGCATTTCTTGATAGACAACCAGATGGCTAAAATAAAAATTAATTTCAGCCAAACACTGAAAGATAACCCAATTCTATAAAATTTTACCAAAATTTGCACTATTTGAGTTACAAATTTTCTATTTTCATGAAAACTATCAGACTATAAATTCAATTGCACCATTAGAGTAAATTAAATTTCATAAAATTCCATCGATTAGATTCACCATGTAGATCAAATTGACTAAAAACCCGTTTTAATTTCATCGATATTATTAATTTCAGCTATCGAAATTGTGAATTTCAGGCTTAAAGTAACGATATAAGAGGAACAAAAGATATATGTGTGGTTGTATTGTCGGACATTCCTTTTTCGTTCTAATAATAAATTCGGTAGAGGAAATTAAAAAATACCTGCGGTACAACAAATGAGTCATAAAATCTTTAAGAAACTGTATGAAAACCTTCAATTCAACAATCAAATAAACGAATTCATTGAAATGCAGACTGAATTAAATAGAAGTTGTAATTAATTAGCTCAACATTGGATAATTATTTTTTTAGTTCTATCAAATAAATACTGAAGAGAGTATCATGTTGAATTAATGCCGAATTCCCACAACTTACATGCCTTTTGTTACTTTCCAATTTATTTCTCTAATTAAAATTGTAAACAATTGCACATAAAAACTTTACAGATATTCTTTTTTTTTTAATTTCCAGTTAACATTCTTAATTAAAACTGAAATTAAAATTAAAACTTAAAAATAAAAAGATTAATAAAAGGAATAAAGCGAATTTTCATTTGGAACTGGAAAGACGACGAAAATTTATAATAAAGATGATTATCGTTATTTGTAGAATTGTTGTTAGTTTTCGCTGTTGAGACCACCCGTATTTCTTTTCTCTTTCATTCTAATAGTAATAAAATAAAGAAATCCCCAACGAAAACTAGAATGGAACGAACGAAAGGGGACCATATCATGGGTCAAATCAACCTAACCATAACACCAATAGTCAATTTAACTATTTTCTAAGTTGAGTGTACAGCAATAACAACAGAAATAATTACAATAATAATAAAATTAAAAATCGTAACGTGGAAAAGAGTAGAAAAAGGAACGAACAAGAACACAACAACGATGACCGTTTCGACCTGTTAAAAATTAGATTTGTTGCGTGTGTGGTATTTCACCTTTAAAGAACTTTATCGTACACTTGACTGGATGCACAACAATACACTGTTAAACGCAACATTAACATTAATACCATACAACAACAACAACACACAAAGTCCGTGGACACACATCAAATAAATGTATAACAATATTGGTCATATTTTATAATCGAATCTTCATTAAAATCAACAAATCACGGCACACAAATATCGATAAAAGCTGAAGAAATGTCACGAACATCCAAACGAGAATTATTAAAAACAATTAATTGTTTTTATCCGTTCGGAATTTAATTAAATTTAAATGTAAAAATAATTCTAACGATGATTTGATTTTACATCTATCAATGACCATAAAATTGCATTAATTCAACTTCTTATCTAATGAAATTTATGGCATTTCAAAAACGTCTAAGCTATAGATGCATACGATTCAAACAAAGATTAATTCAATAAATTAAAAAAAAAATACTCACTAACGAATCTACTTCCGGATCGGCTATATAATAGGGTTTTTCCTGTCGAATCTGCAAACAAACAAAAAATTAATTAATATTGTTAATAGAAATAATAATTTTAAAATTCTACGCCGAAAATAGCAATAATAACATGGGTGAAACGATGGAAATAAAATGACAATAATTTTCGTTATTTACGTAAAAACTATAATTTAGATGACATTCGAAATTATGGTGGTTTCACGATTTTCAACGATTAACTTGTCGTTATATTCGTTTCTTTCAACGTAACTTTAACACCTCTATTCTTATGTCCTCTTAGGTAACTGTTATTTATATAAAAAAAAAAGTTGAAAACAAGGCCAGGTCTACAATATTCTTCAACTTATATAGCTATATTATGTACACACTAACACATATACTTAGATATTATGTAGGTAAAGGAATAGCTATAATTATAGTAAAAACTGGATAAAAAGTGGTTAAGGCACGTGGATAGGAGGCGGTGTAACTTCTATCTAATTATTGACTTGCACACAAAATACAGTTTTATCAATATGTTCAGATCAAGCTTCTACACTTTAAATTCCTGAAAAATTATCAATCAATTCGGGAGGATCGACCAAACAATAAAAATAAAACAAGATCCATCTACAACCGGAATTTATAAATCTATAAGATTCAATGGTTATTGAAATCTTACAACTGTTTGAATTGTGGTTGATTGCAACAAATATAGGAATTTTAAAGTTGTTTGGTTTTATAAAATCTCTCTATGAAATCATTAAACGTTAACAACTACAATGGAAGTTGTTGAATTGTATTGAATCGTTGACCATATGAGTCCGAACAACATCCAAAATTGTACACCTTGTTATGGTCATTAAACAATGTCGAATAAGTCTATTATACTGTACCATATTTGACTTGACTGTAGAATAATCAAATCAAATTTATTTCATTGTATAAATGTTTCATTCAGTAAAGTTTATCAATAATTTTCGAATTATAGAGGGTTTCGTGTGTACGATTATACGACTTTTTTTGCTATTTCAGAAAAACATGTAGTTAGACAAATTAGTAATTTTCATATGAATGGTAAATTCATGTTGATTTATCGCCAGTGGAAATCTTTATTTCTATTACGTTTTGTGTAATTTTTCGAAAACTAATCGAGACACTCAAATTATTAATAGTTTCTGAAGTAGATTTTTTGAAATTTCACCAATTTTCCGGAAAACTAACCGGCAAATTTCTCACAGATTTAAAAACGGGTTTAAATTTACAATAGACGATTAGAAAATCATTGAAAAATCGATAATATTGGTTAAGTTCTAGGGGAAAATTTGGATTTTTCTTGAAAAAAATGATTTACCTAAAGATAGTTCACAATACTCGAAGGTAAATTAGAATTTTTCAAAACAGAAACCCTCATAGATCCTTCTTAAAATACTCTTTCTAATGCTAGTATGCTCAATACAATAGATCATTAAACAAAGGAGATATCGCTTTTTAAAAATTGATATTTCTTAGGCGCCAAATTGAAGAAAAAATGTAACGTAGGGCCTCCGGTTTCTATTAATTTTCCAGAAAATCAACGCACCAATTAGAGAATTTTTTAGAGATTTGAAAAGCTCTTTCAATTTTCTATAAATAACGCGAAAATCATTGAAAAATCGATAATATTGGCGAAGTTCTATGGGAAAATTTGGATTACTCTTGAAAAAAATGATTCCCCTATAGATAGCTCACAATACTCGAAGTTAAATTAGAAAAATTTCAAAACAAAAACTCTCATAGATCCTTCTTAAAATACTCTTTCTAATGCTATTATATTCAATAGAAGAGGTCATCAAAGAAAGGAGATATCACTTTTTAAAAATTGATATTTCTTAGGCGCCAAATTGAAGAAAAAATGTAACGTAGGGCCTCCAGTTTCTATTAATTTTCCAGAAAATCAACGCACCAATTAGAGAATTTTTTAGAGATGTGAAAAGCTCTTTCAATTTTCTATAAATTACGAGAACATCATTGAAAAATCGATAATATTGGATAAGTTTTAGGGGAAAATTTGGATGTTTCTTGAAAAAAATGATTTCCCTAAAGATAGCTCACAATACTCGAAGTTAAATTAGAATTTTTCAAAACAAAACCCTTCCTAGATCCTTCTTAAAATGCTCTTTCTAATACTATTATAGGTACTCAATAGATAGGTCATCAAACAAAGGAGATATCGCATTTAAAAATTGGTATTTCTTAAACACCAAATTGATAGAAAAAATGTAATGTAGGTCCTCCAGTTTCTATGAATTTTCCAGAAAATCAACGAACCAATCAGATGAGTTTTTAAAGGTCTGAAAAGCTCTTTCAAGTTTCTATAAATTACGAGAAAATCATTGAAAAATCGAAGTTCTAGGGGAAAAATGGATTTTTTTTTGAAAAAATTAATTTCTCTAAAGATAGCTCAGATAACTCAAAGTTAAATTAGAATTTTTCAAAACAAAACCGCTCCTAGATCCTTCTTAAAATGCTCTTTCTAAAACTATTATACTCAATACAATAGATCATCAAACAAAGAAGATATCGATTTTTAGAAATTGGTATTTCTTAGACACCAAAGTGAAGTAAAAAAATGTAATGTAAATCCTCCAGTGTGTATCAATTTTCCAGAAAATCGACGAACCAATTAGAGCAGTTTTTAGAGATATAAAAAGCTCTTTTAATTTACTATAAATTATGAGAAAATCATTGAAAAATCGATAGTATTGCCTAAGTTCTAAGGAAAAATTTGTAAATTTCTTGAAAACAACGATTTCCCTAAAGATAGCTCAGATAAGTCAAAGTTGAATTAGAATTTTACAAAACAAAACCCATCCTAGATCCTTCTTAAAATGCTCTTTCTAATATTATTATACTCAATACGATAAATTATCAAACAAAGGAGATTTCGCATTTAAAAGTTGGTATTTCTTAAACACCAAATTGAAGTAAAAAATGTAATGTAGGTCCTCCAATTTCTATCAATTTTCCAGAAAATCAAAGAAACAATTAGAGAATTTTTTAGAAACCTGAAAAGCTCTTTCAATTTACCATAAATTACGACAAAATCATTGAAAAATCGATAATATTGTTTAAGTTCTAGGGAAAATTTGTAAATTTCTTGAGAACAACGATTTCCCTAAAGAAAGCTCAGATAATTCTAAGTTAAATTAGAATTTTTCAAAACAAAACCCTCATAAATCCTTCTTAGTATTCAATACAATAAATCACCAAACAAAGGGAATATCAATTTTGGAAAATTGCTAGTTCTTAGGCACCAAATTAAAGAAAGTAGGTCCTCCAATTTCTATCAATTTTCCAGAAAATCAACGGTCCAATTAGAGGAGTTTTTAGAAATCTGAAAAGCTCATTCAATTTACTATAAATTATCAGAAAATTATTGAAAAATCGATCATATTGGTTAAGTTCTGAGGGAAATACGAATTTTTTTTGAGAAAATACGTGCTCCAACATTTTCTGTTGTAACTCAAAATACAATTGGAATTTTTCAAAATAGATTACATCTTCGGAAACTTCTTAAAGTGCCATTTCTAAAGATGTTTGAGTCATCACAATATATCATCAAACAAGCGAAATATCGATGATTAAAATTTCTTGACACCGGATCGAAAAAGAGGTATTTTAAACATTAAAGTTTCAATAAATTTGATAATTTCCGGTATATCCCCTCAAAAAGGTGCGGAAACTGAAACAGAAACAGAGCTCCTAGACTTACTAAAATTCCACAGCTTCAGAACCAGAAGCAGCATCTCTATTGATTAAAACTGCCCTACAAAGTAACAAATTAAAGAATCACTCTTCTAAATAAATAATTTACAAAATTAATAATGCTTTTTTCCAAAACAACCCAAAAGTTTTGCTACTAATTTTCGGTAGTCCGCCTTGTCATGTTCTACAATCAGTAATGCTGTTGATAGCTCCCTTTTATAAGCCTTTACATGACGTTCTATTGATTTTAAGTCAAAACTTTAACAGTGTTAAAGTGGAGAACGTTTTCCAAAAAGTCTCGATACTTAAATTTATCGATAATTCAATAGTATTTTGAAAATAAATTAAACCACTTTGCTCGATCTTTTATTGTGTTTAATCGTTACGATATCAACTCTAAAGGATTTTAATCCGTTTTATTTCTAGGCATGCTTTATCTTTTGCAAAAAAATTGAAATCAGTGGGAATTTTACCGTATGCCAACCGTGTAATCTTAATGTGTTTAGTTTTAGTGTATATCTGTTGTTCAATTTTTTGTTCTGCTAATTGCATCCTTTAAAAATTCGAGTCCAAGATTTTAAACTAAGAAGACGTTTTCAAATTTCGTCCAATTGAAAGTGAGATTATTTAAAAAAATAGATAATTAAAAATATTCTCCCTATGATGGATCGATTGTCCTGGAGCCGTTCAGAATTGTTCGTTTCTATACTTTGACGTAGATTTAAAATATCGAAAAACTTTCCATAATTCACAAAGTTTTACCAAGTTTTTCCTTAATCCCTTTTGTTACAATTTAAAACTAAATATCCGTTTTTATCGTTTAATTCTTACAATGAATTGATTTTACAAAATTTCACATGAAAAATTAAACTTGAACATCGTAGTAGATTAATCAAAGTTTCGATTAGTTTTAGAAAAATCGACATTCTACTTCAATTTTGTAAATTTTGTCTAAATTTAGTTTGTGCATTATTTGCGTCATTTAGTTTAACAACAAAACAAATTTCCAGTTGCGTGGATATTCGCAAAAAATCCTGAATATACAAGCTTTTCTCGTTTTTTTTTGGAATAAAATATGTTCGGATTAAAAACGGCTATACAGAATATACACACTATGCTGCACATCATTAAACCGGATAATTGAAGTTTTAGTTTACACAACAATCACCGTATAAGGTGGTTCAAAATTACAACAATGTTTATCTAATTAAAATAATAGGCTGTCTTTTTTCTCGTTGTTGTTGTTTTAAGGTTCATCGAACATAAAATTAACTAGGCGAAAATAATGAACTTTTGTTTTGAGATTAAATCAAGAATGCAAAGAAATAAAATACAATTTGTTGTTGGATTTCTTCTTATACTTTCAGTTGATTAGACGCATGTGAAATCAGTCAAGTTTGGATGTGTTCTCTTCTATATAGCAAAAACTTGTATATGGAATGGGAAAAAAATCTCATCTCTGTCTCTATATACAAAACAGGTTTCATATGATAAATACAAAAATATATCCCACAGAGAATGAGAATTTTAAAGGGACGTGTTATAGTTGGTGAGTGTGTGTAGAGTATTCGATGATATTGACTAAACGTTGTCGTATACTCATAGTCGTCATCTTAGTCTTTTCCACAATTGCCCTTCAGTTCAAATCACCTGCCGTTTACAATGCTGCAATAATTTATAGTAGGCTTGTAAAATAATTTATGTCTCTCAGTAAATAACTACTTTATATTTATGACAGAGACGTCCTTTACTGGAACGACAAGCGGAACTTGCTATTTTTATTACCGGCAAGATGTCAATTGTTTCGATTTCTATTGCTCTGTTTTACTCGAAAAAAAACAAACAACAAACATGACAATTTAATTTGATTTTGTCGAGCATTGGTAACAGAACAGCTGATTTAAAAACTTTATAGTTGCAATTAAAATCGAAGGAATTGCATCCAAAATTGTTTACTTTATCTGGACAGTTGTCTTGCCACAAAATTTCAACAGTTTTGGTTGTAAAAGCAATAATTTTCTTGACAGATGTCGTTACAAAAATCTATAATTAGAACTGAGGATTATTACCACTCCAGAATAGACTTTCAATTTGTTTTTAGTAGACACCACTCATTAAAACCAATAAGATAGAAAAGGAGGGTTTAAGTGCCAGAAACCAAATAGAAAAAAATCAATCACACTCTGTCTGGTTGTTGGATATGACTGTCTGGACCCGAAAAATGAATAATAAACAAAATCTATTTGAAAAAAACCAAAACGGAATCAATATTTGGAATATTTCGAATATTTTTAAAACTATAATAGAAGTTCTTAAACTATGTACGGTTGTATCTAGACACAGGATGTAGATGCAGGTACACAGGTGAGGCGAAATGAATAGAATGCAGGCAAACTCCTTTTGTTGAGAAAGAGAGCCGGGATACTGAAGAGACGACTAAACTCAAAACCATACTCTGTCTTTTAATAATATTCAATATACTGAATGAAAAACATTAAAATATGGAGAAAGCGTTTTCTTGAAGCCTATTTCGAAAACATTCTCCAATTTGGAGGATTTTTGAGTACAATTTCTTGTTATTTTTTTCTCGTTCACTGTTTTTTGGTAGAGTTGAAAGCAATGTTGATGTGTGTAACCGAGCACGAGTGGGTGTTTTCGATGGCAAATTAAAACCACATGTGTGCGTTGTTGCTCTAACCAATGTTAGTATTTAATTTATTCCCAGCTAACGTGCCAACATTTCAAGCTAGAATATTTCTTGCAACATCCACCAAAAAACAACACAAACACACATTATTATTATTATTATCATTATTAATAGTTTAAAAGATACCGTTATAGATTTTATTGTTTTATAAAGGTTGGATCTTTTATAGACAACAATAAAAATCAGATTTGGCCGTTTTCGGGCTTGAGTTAATTTGTTCAAATCGAGCAATCCTACAATAGTAGTAGAGCATCTATTGCATTTCCCTTTCGTGTGCTATTATGGAAATGTAATGTTGGAAGGGTGAGCACTGTCGGAAAATGGGGGATTTTCAAAATACATCCGTTACTAGAACATCGGATATATGCGCTATTGAATAATGCAACTTTAAGGATCACTTACAACTGATCCGTTGTTTTGTTATTGTTGTTACTATATTGTTGATGTTCTTCCAATACTTATACAAATCTGTATTGTGTTAGTGATAGTGTTAGTGTTTGTGTGTGTGTGTGTGTGTGTGTATAAATGGGATCCTTGTTAGGGCTAATTTACTGGTTGGTGTAATTAAAAGGTGGCAATTAATGACAACAAGAAGTGATCGGTATGCCAGTTACAATGTGTGAGTTATTTGACCTCGTATATACTTCACATTGTGTTGTTGTAGTAATGTGTGTGTCTGTGTGAGGAGGCTATGTTGTTATTGTTGTTGTTGTGCTGCTTCTCTTCGCGTTCAACAAACAATCCCTCTTGCCAAGTTCCTACCATACAAGGCCAGGTCGAGCCAGGTAGATACTTTTCTAAATCTACCATTTTAAATGAATTAGCTTGAAATCGGCGTTATCAAAAGCGCCCATTGTAACCGATGGTATTCAGAAGACGAACACGACAACGACGTTGAAAAAAACTCCAACCAAAATAAAATATTTTCAATTCCAAAGAATTTCCAAACCTTAACTAACTCTCTCTATATTGTATCGTTTTTTTTTCTTGGACAACATAAAAATTGAATTTTTGAACATAACCCACAATACCGCGAAATTTGGCACGTTTTCTTCGTAAAATTTCATCTAAATTTAAACGAATAATTTTAGACGGAAAAAAATCGTCTCTAAATCTGTCTAGAAAATCGTATTATTGTCTGAACGAAAATTCTTCTAATATTGGAAGTTTTCAACAGTGGAATTAACTGTAACGCCCATTAAATAGAGAATCCATTTGTAAGGCAGCTGCAAAACAAGTCTAGATGATGCCCCCTTGGCATACAACAACAACAACATTCCCCAACATTGAAATTTCATCGAAAACGCCACAACACACAAATATACTTCAAAATTAAAATAAAGAAAATTCGAGTAACGGATAAAATAAACATACAATAAAACATAGAAATCACTCAATTTGATTAGAGACACATGTTGTGCTATAAGACGATGGAAAATCGTTGGAATTGATTCAAAATATACCACTTAAGATTTTCCAACATTTTTTTTCTCTCTCGATTTGCCTCTTTAATTTAACGTCTTTAAAACAGCCAATTGACCTGATTTTTGTGTTGCTTTTTCCACCTAAACGTTTTTTCTATGCGTTGATCGACACGAAAACAAGCAGTTATAAGGTCAAAGTTTTATCATCATCATCACCATCAAGGGGCATTTCCGGTTTTTAACAAACCTCTATCATCCTATAATCGAGTGTATGTCACTTAGTTTTCGTTAGTTAATATGATGATGAGAGTGAAACAATGGCCGTTTTGTCCAAAGTTTCATAGAATAGAGAGCTAAAACTGGAAGAGCTAATTTGATACTGTTGGTCGCCTTTGAATTAAACAATTCGTATCCTATTTCTCACATACAATCCATCTTTTTCTATACTATATAGATATATGGAAAGTAGATAGTTCTAGTATATAATATAATAATTATACCGGATGTTATTAAAATTTACAAATTAGATAGAAGTTACAATGGAGCTTTACAAAAACTTTTACTCTAAATTCTATCTACCAATCTAATATAGGTAGAATAACTTAATTGGTGCTATTATACATTGAAAATATTCTCTTTGATCCATTTCTATACAAGTAATTATTTTTTCCAACTTTGAAATAATTATTATCACGAAGAAGTTCAACGAAAGATTTGAGGATTTTATTGGGGAGCATGCACATAAATTTCCGGTTGCACTAGCTTCTCCTAATGATACGTGTTTAAAGTGCCATTTAAATTTTTACTACCTAATAATTGAAAGACATAATAACATTAATTATATACGTATGTAGTACTTTGTTATAAACTTGAACATCTTTATACATAATCGGTTTGATTGGTGACCATTAAGGGAAAAGGTTGTTTTCTCCCTGTATATTCTTCAGTCTTTTTTTCTACATTTTCGATGTGTATAAATGTCTGTTTATTTGTATGTCTTGTAAATTAGGATGCAATAAACTGGGGCATAAAGATTAGCTCTATCAAAATATGTAAATAGTTCTCGGATAGTTCACAAGTTGTAAATTTTCAAATCATTGAATTGTTGATATACTTAAATCTGTACGGTGTGGTGGTTAGAAAAATTATGATTTAAAAGAAGAAAGCAAAGATGAGGAAAAGAAGCCAGTAATTATCCCACAGGTCTATAAAATATGACAATATTTTCACCACTAGTTCGAAGATTCAGATGACTTTCACATATATAGAAGATACAATAGACAGCTTAACATTTGAAATATTTACGACTTTTAAAAGTTTTAATGTTTATAAATAGTTTGGCAGTTTATGGTAGAATATTTCTATTGTCCTATTCAATTTACTACAAATACTAGTAGGTTGGATTTTTTCCTACGAATTCTTGTGGGCAGTTTTCATCAATTTTTTATTTTATTTTATTTATTCTTAAAATAAATTAGACGAAATTATTCATGTTGGATTTTTCGAGGTATCATTAAATCATCAACAAGGTTAATATTGTCGATATCTAGTCTAGAATTCAAAAAGATTTTGATATCGATGTGTGAGTGGTCGGCCATTATTATTGGAATCTATATGTGGTATTATAAGTGTGTGTAGAAATGGAGATTCTCCCGTAGGCCAGGATCGTTCTTTTCGTCTTCAACAACAACACCACAATGTAACAAAATGGATGAATAATCATAAATCACAACGACGACCAACTAACCCTCAGCCCGGATGGCTATTATGAGAATTCGTTTGAACGTTAATTAGAGTGTTATTAAAATGCCACTAACTATTTAAATATATATTTATTGTAACCCTTTTATTCTATAGTCAAAATTTCTATTACACTCTTCGAAATTCATCATCAATGATGAGATTGTAGTAGAATATTTGACGGGAATAGAAAATTGTAAATCTTGTTAATGTTCCGTTGACATAAAGACATTACTTATCATCATCCAACCTGTATGTATATATAGGTATAAGTCCGATTAACTCTCCATAGACGATACAACAGAATTAAAACTAGCAAGTCACTGGACAATCACTACAATAGGGCACCACCTAGGTGGAGATTAACGGGCTTGAAGTTGCTCATTTCGACGAAACACACTGCGGGAGATTCTGACGTCAGTTATTGAACGGCACTCAAGCGACCAAAAAATTACCAACAATAACAGCATGCTGGTTATCGGCTACGTATCTTCCAACACAATACATAAGACCAGGGGGGTTTCACATCTCTCGCACACACAATGCTGTTAAACATTTCTACAAGGGAACCAGTGTACGTTTATATAGACGACGAGGAGGCAAAAAAACAGCAATAGATAGAGAAAGGATACTTTTACATTACATACATATTGACAATAAGTGGTACCTGGTAGTTTCATTATTATACAACCGATATCTAAGGGAACAAGGGGAATTTAAACTGACAATTTTCCGACATCTGCATTACAATACAAGTCAATACAATCACCACCAATCTAAATGTTATTGTTAATTCGTCTAAATTAAAACCAACAAAAATTCAACACGAATATTAGAAAAATCAATCAAGACCATATGTTTCTAGTTTTCGAAAAACTCAAGTCTTCTAAAAACATCCATCGAAATCTATACTAAAACACGACAAACTAACACACATATTGTAAATATATAGATACAGAGACTTGCCTTGTTATATTTGTTATATAGGGGGTTGCTTCTAGTGAATATTTCTATTTTGAAGGTTCACTGCACCCGTTTCACCCTCCCAAGCTTTCAGTATTTCCCAGAATCACATCTGTCCTAACTTAAAAATATCTCCACAAATAGCACAACTGTGTTCTGTATTACTAGTGTGTGTGTGTTGCTGCTGAGAAAGCAGTTAGCAGTTTGAAAACTTTTCAACTATATTAATTACATCATTTTTTTCCTTAAGTCTCTTCAAAAACAGAGAGAGGAGAGCCGAAAAAATGTACATGGATAGACAACGGAAGCTGCCCAAGTTTTTAAAAAGGAGACCAAAGATAATTTGGATTGAAAAATCGACTATAGACACGAAAATCTAATCTATGGCATCATTTTTGATAATTTCGAAAAATAAATAAACGTAATACATTGGGGATTAACACGATTTTATTATCAAAATTGCATTTAAGCTACTTCAGGAGTAGTATCGGATAAATCGTTTTTAATGCCTGTTTATGTCGTAACGATTAATATTTTTTTCGTCTATTTATCAATTTTTTTGTAAAAACAATTTCATTATGGAATATTTTGGATGATATAAATTTTACGTGTTTGCTATAAGATAATAATAAGTTTGAATATGTTGAGATGATGCCAGGTTAAAGACGGAAGCAAAAACCCCTGATAAATAAGACCAGCATCTAATTTGGTTTGTTTAGTCTTTAAACGCATAGCACTCTCAAGCTTCTCAAAAATAAACACTCTCAATGGAAACAAAAATTCGACTGTGTTGTGGAGCAAAAAAAATGAACGAAGACAACAAAAACTTGAAAATTTATATAAAATCCTCACTTATATCTATATATCTTTGTTTTCATTTGAAAATCTATCTATATATCACACCAATTTCCTAAACAACAGCTGAAAGTGTAAATTTGCTCAACTATATTTATTTATTCCACCATTATAATTCGTTAAAGCTTACATTCAAATTCATACCCCGGGATTTATCCGACGGGTGCGTGCAAACAAAAACCAGATACACACACATACCCAGACCCAAACACACATTAGTACACACATATTAAACCAAAAAGGGGGTTGAATAGGGCGCTATTCTAATTATAAAGTCAAAATCTCATCATCACCCAAAAAAAACACGGAAATTTTTATTTTCCTTGTTGTCTATCCTATTGGCTTTTTTCTGATGATTCGAAGAAAAAAGCCAATGTTTCCCCCTCATGTTAAACTAAAGAAAAAATTAGCACAAACGTAAATGTAGGCATCAAACGGTGCTTCGTTACGCGAAATGTACGCCGCCTAGATCGTGAAACTGGCGTAAAACGACCCCCGTAATGGTTATGGTTAGATCCCTGGGGTTGTTTTGTTCCTGTTCTTGTTGTTGTTTTGTTTGTTGTTATAAGGGTTACTTTCTAAGTGATTCAAAACCGTAACAACCGAATTGTAGTAATAGTAGTGATTATTTTATTTTAATTTCCGAATTTTTTTTAATATCAATTAAAATTGGATAATTTCTCGTTAAATATTGACGTTTGTAAATAAATATTTTATTGTTGTTGTATAGTTTCTCCCATTTATTAAAAATATAAATAATTCAATGCGTGTAAGTTTATCGCTAGTTTCAAGTATAATATAAATTCTGGAGATGTTTTACATGTGTTTTCGTGTTTATCGAATGCGATAAGCTAATCAAACTGATAAGCAAAGTTCAGATATTAAATGTAAATAATAAAACACACCGCGTAATAAATACACAGCCTCCGATGAATAGAAAAACGAGAATGAAAACTGACAATTAATATAATTTGATAAGAGTAGATAGTGGTCGACTTACCTGTTTGGAAAATACGGCGATATCTTCGTTGAACGATTCGGATGAACAAACATCACCACCGGCAACGCCCGGCTCTCGGGGTGTACATGTGGCCAATTCACATTTTTCAAAAATTAACGCTAACAATGGAAATAATGGATGTCTGCAATAACAAAATAATAAATAAATTAATAAATGAAAGGAAAAAAAATCGTCAACAAATAAGCAAGTGTGGCCGCGGCTATCATGCTCATTTGACCCGTAAATTATCCAAAGAAGGCACATCATAAATAATTCGCTACATTTATGAATGCGTCTTATATTATAATAACGCTATTTGATAGACATCATTCCGACTTGTCGGATTACAACAAAAATGACTGATATGTAACCATAAATAAATTCAGCACTAATTTGTTTTGTTTCCTTATTTTTCTCGGATTCAATCCGATTTTTAATTATTCTTATTTACCCAAAAATAAATTTTAAATACAATTTGAAACATTCAATAGTCGAGAAAGGTATGGTTGGATTCCTGGCAACCGCCCCTTCTTGATAACTATCAATTAAAAGCAACACAATTCTTATCTTGAAAGCTATCTCTTGAGCCATGTTGCCTCAAAGACTCTTGTCTACCATCTAGTTTCCAGTCATCGAAAACTTTTAAACACAAAAAAACCTATATAGTAGTTATAGAACAAAGAACTAACAAAAATCTATTAATTTTTGATTCTAACGATATCTAAAAATTGAAAGCATCAAGTCCTGGTGTTATCAAATTAGAAAATCGGATGAAAAATGTGGAGAGTAACTAAAGAGACACAACTGACATTTTATTTTTATGGCTCGTTTAGATGGTATTTAAGTGGGTAAACGCAGAATACACATAATATTTCCCTATGTGAATGTGTGTGTTTAAGGTAGAGAGATAAACATGTACATGCCAAGTAATTACCGACACCTTCAAATAAACAATGCGTCGTTCTAGTGTGAGTGAGTTTTGGGCAAATATTGAATTTAGTTCATCATCAGAGGCAGAAGTTTTTCTTTTATTTCGACAATGTTTAAAGTGCGGCTTGTTGTTCAGTTTCTTTTCATAGATAGATAAAGGCATACATAGATAGACAAGACAGTTTAGATAGATTAGACAGGAATATTTGGTTTGTTTGAGTTAAAAAAAAAATCAACTGCTGGATTTAAGAAATTTTTAAATCCGACGGAAACTAACAAGAATTTTGTTATTATGTTTGTTGAATATTGACGCGTTATCAACAATTTAAAGATTAATCATAATAGGGTTATTTTGTTATTCATTAATCGATATTTAACTAGAATTGTATTTAAAACGATCTAAAAAAGCTATCAAAGTTCATTGTCGTTTATATTCTCTCGAATCAATTTAGTAGAATTCCCAAAAATATTCTACGATTCGATTAATTAAAAAATAACAATTTTAGACAAATTTAAGAACCTCATAAATATAAATTTAATCAATTGGAACGTAATTTATGTATCAATACAGCGATTTATAAGGAATATTACCGAAATTTCTGATAAAAACGCTTATAAATTTGCATTTTATTTCTATACAAATTGTTATTTAAAATTAAAACCAAAACTTATATAAATAAAATAGAAATTCCATTTACAGTAATATTTCATTAACGAGAAACAAAAAAAAAAAGTAATCATATTGTTCCCTACAATTTATTCTTCTATTTAAGAGCTTTTTTTTCAGATAATGGCGCCATTATTTCAAATAAAACGTCAAATTATTATTTTCCTTACTCCAAAGTTTTTACAGTAATTTCATTACGTTCGGTTTTTTCTTTTTGTTTCAACAGTTGTTGTTCATTTAATTACGGTGGTGATATTGGGCCAAAGAAAGTTTCGCAATTTTTCCAAGATTTTTTCGTTATTTCCAACAGGGGAGAAAATCTAAACTATTTTATAATAAATTGGAAAATACTTGAAAGTAGAACAACTTTTCCCGATGCAAATGATCGAAATCAACATCGATATAAACTCACAGTCTAAGAGCAATATTTTTACAACTAGGCACCGTTTAATTACGTTTTTTTTTGTAGTAACGTTAACTAATCAAGTTGTTTTTTCTGTGGATAAATTATTTTTAAACTGCTTTTTTTATCAACTTTCAGCTATAAAATAATGTATTTCTTCGATAAGACTTGTTGACTATTATTATTATTGCTCCTATTTTGAAGAAATTTCGGTATTGTTTTCTTGGAAATTATCGTGAATTTTCTGGGCATTTAAACCGCACATTCTACCCTACACAACTTTTCCTTAACCATATTTCAAAGGGGGTAGTTTTTCAAAGGAAACGACACAACAATAACGGCGAAAGGAAGCACAAGCAAAAAATCACGGGATTTATATTGTATTATATTTATATTTTTGTTATTTTTTTGTTTATTTCCAATAAGAATGGACTTACCCGTAAATAGCATCCTTGTCTCGTTTTCCGACGTCCGGCACCGCGCCCCCCATAACATGGTTGGCGGCTGGGTTAACATGGTTTGCATGGTACGGATGCATTGCATGGTTCAAATGGGGTGAATGATGTAATCCTTGTAGACCAGGCCGATGGGCTACGTGGGGTTCATACAGACCAGTCCCAGCGCCGCCGTCCATGTAACCAGGGTGGATGCCGTCGTCATACTGCAACCAAAAATAAAACAAAATCAATAATTTATAAACTAGATAAATAAATAGAATTATAGACACAACTCAACTCATTTATAGGATAGGGACGTAGAATAACAACGAAAAAAAATTAAAATAAAAACAAATTAAGCATTCCATGTATCATAAAATAATCAACAAACATAAGACATGAGTGAATTTTGAATTTATGCACGTATGTTTCTACGTGTCTCTCTCACAAGCGGCAATTATAACAGACGTGATAGCCCCTGCATTGCTAACAAGTTTTTGGATTCCTTCCGAGAGAATTTCAATCTTTTACTTCGTCGTTTTTGTGCCTTGGAGTTTTCTAATTCTTCTCTTGTTCATGGGGAAAAACAAACAAAGAACTGTACTGGTAGGTATGCATGACCATCGTTATTTTCAAAATTTTCATCAATAAACTGAAGAATTGATGAAAAAAACCACCGAAAGTTATATGAGGCAGTTTAGACAGTTTAGTGTCATAAATTGTTAATTTATTGTACATTTTACAACTTATTGTTTCTGCGATTTAACCAATACTACGACAAATAGTCCGGGGAAAAAACAATTTTTATGAAAACTATGTATAATAAAAAAATCGCTCGATAATTTATTGGTGTTTAAATAAATAATTCGACAAAACTCTATTCCTCCGTTAGCCAGATAGAAAACAGATTGACAACACAAAAACGGACAAAACGGATCAATTCGGACTGGATCCACTGATTTTACGACCAATTTTAAAATCGAAATTGTTAACAAAACAAATGTTTTATAAGAGGAAAAAATGCCCCATTTCACATCAATATAAGCAATAATAGTGGAAATTCGGCAATAAAATAAAAATGTGGAAATTATTTAAATGATTACAAAGAATTAGAGGTGCACACAATTATATAGAAATATTACAAAGAAATGTGCATGTTTGGATTAATTTTTCATCAAAATATAAAGTAAACGACTTCCGTTGAACATCAGCCAGGTGTGCTGTTTTTAATATTATAGCTAGTAGGTAAATTCATGTATCATCCACATTTCAATTATATTAATTGTTTTTTAATTTAATTAACAACTTTGCAAATATCTTAATAAATTATATATGTAATTTATTAGAATTCCATTCTATAAATGGACGAATTAGATCGAAAATTTCTATAAATGAAACCGTTATTAAAGCGAGAACCAAAGATAAAAAGCCCCTTATATTTTCTTTTTCTCTCCATTCGACAACTTTTAAAAAAGATAATCTAACTAAGAAAAGAAATTATAACGAGAACCAGCCACGTCAAACCAGTACCAAAAAAAATAAAACAGAAAGAAACACAAGACACACAACTAGAGAGAAGAAAAGAAGAGAAAAAAACAAAAGCTTTTCTTTTAATGGAAAGAAGACATGCATGGATTTCACTAAAATATATTACCCCTTGTTTTATTTTTATTTTATTTTCTATGCTTGTTTGTAATTTGATATTTCTACCAACGATCGAATAACACATTTATGGACAACACAATTTGAAAAATCAACTTTACAATAAAACCAGGGATTTTTCTAATTGAAAAAACTTTAACTGATTTTTTCAAATAATAACAATACGGTTTTGAATTGGGGTTAAATAGTACTCCATGGACTACAATAATAATAAAAACCCCTTCTTCTGGTTTAATTCTCTTCCGGTATTCAATTAAATCAATGGAAATTGTATAGAGACACACAAATAGGGGGTGGTTGAATATGTTTAACAAGTTAAACAATAAAAGAACGATTGTTAAAGTTTATGATTGAGAATACGCGGTGTAATTTGTTCAATATTTTTTCTACAACAACTATTTAGATTTAATTATATTTCGAAAAAGTCATCTAGGTCATGCAATTATAATCAACATTCTTTTCTTATCTGTTGTTGCATATTATGCGTTGCACAGTTTATAATTTAGGAAAAATTATAATAAAAGAATTTTCCACAAAAGTTCTGGTTAAATTAATCAACGATAGAAAACACCAAATTATAATTAAATTAAAATGATTAATGGTGGAGTTAAAATGGGGAAATTAAGTTTTAGAAAGAATGATATTTACGTTTTTCTGTAGCACATCCATGGTTGGTAATTTGTTCACTAATTTTAAAGTGATTCGTTCAACAAACAAAAACAAATTAAATTTTACACCTAAAAGAAATTGGCATAGTATGAGTTGTGAATATTTAAATTCTAACTAGAATTATAAAAAAACGATCTATTTAGTTGAAGAAGGCGATACGACGGCATTCGGTACAGCTCTACCATCACATTTCACACAATATTTATTTGATTTACAATTTGTTAATCAATTATTATTCTCGTTAAGATTTTAGTTTAATTTGTTTGGTTCAATTTCACATGGGCCACACAACACCACTCCCGTCGTTCTTTTTACAACTGTTATAAAACCCACATAATATACGACTTCAACTCCATAATAATACACTATTACCAAATTAAATTTATAAAATGGACAGGTAGTTGGAGGAGTTTAAGAGTAGCTAAAGTTGTGTAGTAACAGTAGCACCGGTGATGATCTGGCCACGATTTGCACTTCAACTTTTTCATTTTATTTCTAATATAAATTTTTACTAAATTCTTGACAACCCGATTATCCTATTTGAACGGTGGAATTGCGTAATTTTCCCCAAAATGATTACTAATACACTAAAAACCCGCCGTTAGATCCGTTTCGTTGTCTCCTATTTGTTGATTGAGCCGGTAAATTTGCATATTTAATGAAACACCGACGGCAATCGGCTCAAATTTCAACATAACTCATTTTTTCTAAAATCGAAATCTTCAATAATATTAGAAAAACCTAATTGCAAAATCCGTTGGTGTTGGTTTAACGGCCGAATAATTTTGGGAGTTGGTTTTAGTGCCGCTCTTAGAGACTTGTTGGAATTGTTGTTGTTATTGTCGTAAACTTTCATGGAGTACTAAAGCGAAGTGTGTTATATGGGTGGTTTTTTTCTATCTACTCGAAAAGATGATTTTAAAACGTCTCTTTAACTGTCTATCCAGTAGTAAACTTTTATTACCCGTCTGATTTAAATTTTGATTCAGATTTGATGTCTCACAACATATGGTCCGGTGTTATTATCGTTATTGTAGAATAGTACCGGAAGACCCGACGGATCTAAGATATTTTAACAATTAATTGAAATCGGTGAGAATTTTTTTGGTTAAACTCAAAAACGACCGCATTCTTTAGTTAAATTCCACGATGACAATCGAAAAAGGCGCTCTTTTTCTGTCTGGTCCACCCCTCTCTGTGAGTGTTGTTGAGTGGCATTTACCGGTGTCTAATCAGGTAAGATATCTGGACACTGCTTATAAACCCGGCCTAAAGTGCCAATTCATCGATTTTAAGAGAAATTAAAAGTATAGATCGAAGTATAAGGCCTTTGCTAAACTTGTAATTACACAAACGTATCAGACATTCCGACACTTTATAATTATTGTATTCACTAACTAATCAAACTGTCATTACACTTGTTTGGTTTTTTTCCAACCCGATATGTATCCTTAAAGCTATTAACATTACACAAGTTGAACCCTAAAGGTAAATCGTCATCATTGTTCGAGTTATCAAGTCTGCAGATCGGTTGTTGATGCCAGATGGCAATAATATCAACTCATTTCTTTTCACTATTCGCATATCAAAAGGATTCTTTCAAATATTATTGGCGAGAGAAGAAAAATATGAAAAAAACAAAAAGAAAACTGGATCTATTACTATAACAGCAATCCCATTTCAATACCAATAATGGTTACAAAGTTTTACAATAATCTAAATGTTATATGAAAAAGGCACATTTAAATTGAAAGCGAACTAAATGTGCATTGCAAATGAAAATGCAGCACTGTAAATCAATGATTTTTCCTCTCTCTTTCACATCTGATGATGACAATTACGGCCTTCGCTAAACGAGAAAATCTCAGACATTGATTTCTTATTCACAAATCGTTAACATGAATCAATGTTGTAAAAGAAACTATCCGTATTTTTCACTGAATTTCATTACAATTGCATTTCTAATGCATATCGTGCCAACTACAGATCCGCTTTATAGTACCGTCGGTAAACAAGAGGCGCGAATTTTCGATTATACCGTCGTATAGTTAAAGTGCCTTCGTTCCAGATCATCACCGAACAGATTCTATAACTGTTAATTACAATCGTAAAAGAGAGTGATGTGTGTTTGTGTATTTATGTATAAGAAGCACACATGTATTGCCGCCACCATCATCATCATGATGTTCACCAAACAAGTTTTGGCCGCCCTTTTTGATTGATGATGGTGGTTATGTTTTGGTAAACAACCCCTAAACAGATGGCGGCACTACCGAACTGCCAAACGGTCGCCTTCTTCATAGACCCGTCCGTACCCGTGGCTGAGCCATGAACAGCGCCTCGTCACCGTGTGGTTGAGAGTCGCCCCACCGTTTAATAATCACCGTGTTGTCACTAAAAAAAAAAACCAAATCCCGCACTCTAATTATTAAAAACGAAACACTTTACACACTAAAAAACCAAAAAACAAAAAAATAATAATAGGTCACTGCACTTATTCTTGTCGTATTATGTGTATTATATTTATTTTATATTATTTATTATTATCACACGGGCCCGCTGCATACGGCTGGTGGCGGTTGTGATGGGGCCCTTGGTGGCGCGATCATGGGGGTCGGTGTCGTGGTGGCTCTAGGTTGGAGTTGATGGTGTGCGCCGAGCTGCCGTGTCCGAAGCGCGTGCGGAGATCCTGCGCGTTCCGCAGTCGTCTGCCAACTGTCAATCACGTCGTACCAAATCGAAAGAGTGGGGCTTTAGATGAATGATCTGTCAGCTTTCAACCACGCCTTTCATCCAATGGCGGCTGTTGGGAAATGCGCGCGCGCGCGCCGTCTCACGGACATTCCTGGCATTAACGAATTCGCGCAACGCTAAATCGCAACGTTGCCAAAGCAAACAAAACGAACGACAGCCCCCGTACACCGCCCTGTATACAAAGACAATTGTATACTCGTTCACCTGGTGCAACCCTAATATTATTAGAAAAAATCATAATCTTTAAACGAATTAAATGTTTCTATTACTTATGTCATTGATACTATAAATAAAAAGATGCAAAGGTTAAATGGAGACGACGGAAAGTTTAAAAATCAATTTTCTTTAAAACGGATGTAATGTCATATTCCTTACAGGGGGTCGTTATGTTATCGAATATTCACCTCAACCCTCAAGAAACAAAAACCAGGGAATGCTCCCTCCACTTACATGCCTACAATTACCACTATAATTTCACGTTTTAATACACTTTAAACAATTGAATTTATAGTTTTATTATATCGCACCCTAATCGAGAGAAATGTATGATGTTTATACAAAATTAATTCTAATCATATTCGAATTGATATTTTCGGTTTTGAGCCAGACCACCAATGTCGTTTATTTTATTGAGTAAATCATTTTATATGGCGCTTTTTAGACAAATTCACACCTTATCAAATTTACGACTTGTTAAAATTCAAAAAGCATCCTATAAATCATTCAATTAATGCATTATTAATTGGTAATTTAGACATTTGGATGATATTCAACAGAAATTGACCATTACCGGAATTCCACCATTACAACTAATCTATCCCTATCTCGAACGTTAAGAGTGTATTACAATTTGTGTTATGTGTTTGTCGAGTGCAGCTTGTCATGTCAATCAAATATAGCAGCGTCTCTTCTAATAGTCGTGTAGTTGTTGTAGTAGTAGTAGAGTGTGTATACGAGCAGTACGACGCTCTTTGCAGCTCATGAAAAATGATTGAGCGTTCTGAATAAATCTTTCAAACACTTCGTCTTGACGTAAACAAGTGATACAGAGGAGAAAGCACAGCGAGCCTTCACCACCACTGTCAGACAAATCTGACGTGTTCAAAGTGACGCTTGACGCCTGCCGTCTACTACCACCACTACGCCACTGACGCCGACACCACCACCAACACTAATCCAACAACATCAATATAACATTCCACATAAATATCTTTAGAACAAAATTACATACCTGAAATTTCAGTTGGATTGAAATTCGGTTTTATATTATCGAAAACTTTTTCTAACTACTATCACAATAAAATAAACAACCGATTAAATATTTATGTTTATGTTATAACAAGTGTGCATCTATGTCAAAGTGTAACAAGTTTTAGCGTATCACGGATATCCGGTTGTGGGAGACCATACGTCGATAGAGTTGGGGTTGTGTTATAGGGATGGATGCTGGGGAAAATACGCACACACCAATACATCCAGATCTATCTCCTTATAGTTTAGTATATGCCCAAACCCACACCTATATGTCAATAAAACAAGGCGAACTCTTTTTAATTTGGTAATACAGGTATATAGAAAGTTTAACGTTTTTTGTCCATATACTTAGAATTTGATTAGAATCCTAATTGAAGAAAAAATTAATTAAATCTTATTTTTGGCATAGTGTGCTTCTCCCTAATATTATCAACTACCGGGCGTTTCCTGGGCGCGTTCTTGTTGTTTTTTTTTTGATGCACCAACAACTACCAAAAACCCATTCAATTTTCTGAATTACCACCAGAATTCTATTGATTTAATCGTTGAAAGACAAGTAAGTATGAAAATTAAAACGTAAACGCCCCACCTATATTTTGCTCATAAATTAACCATTGGGTTGGACTATTTAACTATAGAAAGACAGCTCGAAAATGGATGTGGTGGCGCACGTGGTGCTCTATAGAAATTATAACGAAAATTCCATCTATCTTTACTTGTTTTTGTTGATTTTTGCAAAATAAACGAAATGAATCTTTAATTCTCAATCATGACATCAACACAATTTCAATAACGGATGAAAACCGTGAAATAGTAGAAGATGGAAAATATAGGGGAGGAAAAAAATTGACGAAATTCTGCCATGTCATGGCATCCATTTAGTAAAACTGTTTAAGAGGAGATGAACTCGTTTCTACTTCTTGTCTTCTCATAACATTACCACCATCATCATTGTCTTGTTCTTGTTTTTCTCACTAGGTTTCATTTTGAAATCCTGCTGTGCGATAAAATTCTTTTTCATGAAATATTTATTGTTTGAATTCTACTCATTTTTTATCCTTACTGTTTTGTCTTCTTCTATGTTTTTTAAATAAACTAAAATACATAATATAGATCTGTATGGTGAGTGAGCTACTGGGCTTATCTTTCAAAGAAACACATACGGTGAAGTTTAAAGAAACAAACACAAGAACTGTCATAGATTGAAACGTGTCGTATAAATAACATCTTCATTATCAGTGTATTTAAGCGCACGATGACTTTACAATTTCCAATTGCAATCTCTTCATTTTTCACGACGACAAGAACATTGGGGTGTATTGGAAGAATTAATTGAATTCTTCTTCTAATTTGCGCGGTTAATTATATTTATTTTTAATTAACCTATTAATGTTGATAACAATTACGGAAATGTTCTATTAGAATTATTCTAGATAATGTCTTTTTGATTGCAATTTTACGGCGTGATTTTTTTATAGCGAAATTATAAGATTAATTATCTCTTCAGGTGGAATAATCTGCACATATTATGATGTACTGTTTAAACACACCATCTCATTAGGGGCATTGTTCAAGTTTTGTTGTAATACTTTTAATGTTACTTTGGCATTACACGCATCCACATTCAACATTAAACTGGGAAAATTACCACAAAATTGGCTGTCTACAATGAAATCCATTATTCAAAGCATAAAGGAAATTACCAATACATTTAGCCCCAATGGTATTATTGAAAAAATTATTACTCCTAACTAGTGTTGAATTTGTTCGTTTTAGTTTTCGTCGATTTATCCAAATAATCCCCCAATATTTGCGGTTATTCTCACCATAGGTATTAAAGTTGTAGTGACAAAAATAAATAAATAAAATAAAAACAAATAAAAATCTCTTGATTGATACTTATGTGACAAGCGGTGACAAGCTGATTGAGTGCGGAGAAATGTACAGTCCTGTCCTGAATGAAATACAGACTACAACATATCTTTTCCAGGGATACGTCGTCCAAAATTAACTTGTTATAAAATTTTTTTTGTCCCTTCTACGACTACACTATCTCATTATTTTGAAGCCAACATAGAAATTTTTATGTTGTTGCAGATTAGAGGATTTCTTGGAAATTTTTAACAATGACCACAAGAAAACCGTAGTTTAATCCTTTCAAAGAATCTTCGAGGACAATTCCTATTGTAATAAAGTCGAAATGGCCAAAATTCTATTATTATTACTGTACTTTCTATAATGTTCTTTGGCTACAATCAGACCCCATATAGCGAACATATTTCGGACATGAACAATCTCACTCTAAAGGGATTGACTCCTATTCAAAACAACAATCGTCCTGAGCTTATGGGTGCAAGAGAAAGTTTGATTTTTCGATTTTTATTCTCCACTTGGAGATTTATCAATTAGTGTGGAAATTGTTGAAATAAAATCCTTAATTAAGAATGAACGCTAACATAAATTAACCAACTGACAAATAAACAAGACAGCAACGAAATATATTAAATAATTGGCCAGATTCCTGATGACAATGTCTCATTGAAATGTAGATGTTCAACAGTGTCATAATGGCAATAAAAAATAATTAATAATTAGTGGAACGTTAATGAAGAGGCTCGTCAAGATTGTTTTTCTCTTTGCATCTCTTTTTGTTGTTGTTTATCGGCTTGTTAATGACATTGTGTTGTGTGTTGTTTTTTCTCTTCTCAATTAAAATAATATTTATTTTAATTGTAATTCTAGTCAGGGTTTCGTTGAATTGTTGCCGTCAAACAAGCTCTTATTAAATACCGGGTAATCTCTTTTTTCTCAATTTGTTGGCAAATTTGAGCCGTGACAGCTGTTCATGTTTGACGGTTGTAAAGTATCAAATGTAATCGATGAAGACGTTCTTAATTAGTACTGAACGGCAATTAAAATCAATCTCTTCTCTACTCCGATAGTAGGTCGTTTCCACTTTCGCTCCTTTATTCGTTCATTTCGTATTCTTTTAATCTAAGAAATCGTCGATTTTTTCTGCGTATAGATCGGAATAAGACGAGAAAATGGTCTAGAGACATCTATACGTAATATAGGGAATGAGACCTACATTCTATAGCCCTCGCTTTTGTCCGTACGATTTATGGTTTGACACTTTCGAATACGGACAAAAAAAAATAGATGCTTGAGCTTTTCTGAAGGAGCATATGGCATAAATCACTTAGACGGTGCATGGTTCGGTTTAGTCTTTCCCGCTCTCCAAGGTTATTTGTGTCACTCATACGGTCCATTGTTACTTTTGGTTTGTTTTGTAACGCACCGAGATTTATTGCTGCATTCTTTCTGGCAGCTCCCGCGAATCTCCCCCTATTACCCTCCCGTACACTTATCACAACAAAATAAAAATACACAAAAAACGAACAATATCGATTTCTATCAACAAGAAATTTGACAAATATACGAATTGTTTCAGCGACGGATCTACGTTTCGAACAATCCTCGGAGTGTTGATG
Source organism: Mylabris phalerata (assembly GCA_020740385.1). Taxonomy (NCBI): domain Eukaryota; kingdom Metazoa; phylum Arthropoda; class Insecta; order Coleoptera; family Meloidae; genus Mylabris; species Mylabris phalerata. Next base: position 2,680,104 of record JAJEOX010000222.1, read on the forward strand.
GATCTGAGACGATTTTCAACAGGAGCCATTTATCAAACGACAGGAGAATTATGAATTGTTGACCGGTTTTCAGGCGGCTACTAGTTTCATTTTAAACATCCGCTAGAGTTGGGGAAAACTGGAGGAAAAAATTCGGGCATCTTATGTGTCCCTATACCGTTTTCCTTGTGCAATCGTTCACGTGCTGTTATGCGGCTGGAATAACGAAACGAATTTATTTCTGATTTATACTGGAAAACTATACCGTCCTCGCTTTTTCACATTGAAAGAAAACACGATAGGTTTTTTCGTATAGTTCCCAAGATGTTATTTATGGCATTGTCCACAATACCAGCAGCTCATCGTTTGGTGTTATAAACTAACCGGACAGTTTTTGAGGTTCGTCTTTGTTTTCTTAAATTTTTTGGGAGATTGTCGGGATACGGCCCCCTCATATGTGTTGAGATAAATTCTGTTTATTTTCTTATGAAAAATTGTCGTACATACACCGTTTGGATGATGAGTAAAAAAGAAAAAGGGTAGAATACTAGTGTTGACTGATACGTCTCGTGGTGATGATGATGGCGAGCGGTGTACTGGAGGGAGGACTTATAAGACGATGCGACTCTGTATCAGCGTATCGTTGCTGGATCTCATGTTCAAGCCCGCTTATAATGGTAATTGTATACCTACAGTTTTATTTTTATCCAGACTTAACAGACATCGGCATACCTTTGTGCTCAATGTGTAATCTGGCCAGAAATTGAAAGGTGAATGAAAGAGACAGAAACAATCCATAGACGAAGATGAAATATTTAAATCTTAAAATACGATAATACAACTTGTATTTTTAAATTAAATTAAACATTGTACAGATACATCAATCGATATATCCAAGAACGTGAAATTTTAGTATTTCTACCGTTCAAACAACATGAATTTGGTCCAAGTTTTTAAGGGTGTGTTTACACTACAAATTTATATTATGTAAACTCCTTTGTCAATGTTTTTTGAGGAAAAAAGAAAAATATATAAGCGCCTTAGATAAATTTCTTCAACATGTTTACATTCAATACTGTATCTTTCACATATAAATTTCACGATATAAGTATGAAATATTACTATTAGCTTCAAGCAATTGGATCAAATTTCATCTATTTCGACTTTTATTATTTATTAATCGAAATTTTATTGAAATTATGTTTGTTTTGTAATCTTATACGGTTGGTTATTTAAAAATGCAATCCGATTATAATTGGGCACAAAGTTGGTGCTGTCATTTATCGCAATCTTTAATGAACGGACAATGATTTGTGGTTTGAGAGAAATTTTTGATATTTATCGAATTGTAATCGACCGATCTGCACCTTTAGAATTATTATACTGTCATCAACTAACGATTACTCTACGTCTATTTAGAGTTTTCCCTAAATAACTAAACCCCTGGACTATTGGTTCTAATTTGGCGAGCAATTTGTGGAATATTAGAGCCCTTATAGAGAGCATCAGCAAATTTGGACCCCTTAGCTCATTTAGAAGTTGGTCAAAACGAGTTATAATTCAAAATGCTGCAATATTAGGGTGCCTCTAACATTGATTGTTTTCGTTGTCGCTATTTTATCCTGAAATATTTTGAATTTATTACGGAATATGAATCATTCTGAGTCACTATACATGAGTATCTCACATTGAAATTTGGACATTGTTAGAAACGAGTTTTTGGCCGCCTTCACGGTGAGCTGTGAGCTTCAAATTTTAACGAAATAATCTCCAAATTTTTGAAATATTTCGAAATTGCTCACTAAATAGTAGTTGCCTAGCTGACAGAAAAATTGAAGTTTTTAAGCATCAATTTTCGCATTATTTTGATAAAAATTTTTGGGTTTAATTTTTCGAATTTTTCGAATATTACGAAATCTCTCCCATCTTCAACTCAACAAATTGAATTGGAAACAAAGATTTTAAACTACAAGCGGATATAACGAAATTCACTAAATTTCTACAGTAGACGCAACTTTGTTGTCAATTAAACCGATTTTCTGCAAAGTCATCAATATTGCGTTACCGAAATCTATCATAAAATCACATTAATTACGATTTTTGATCGTTCCAAAATGATATAATCCATTAAATTTTTTTTTTAATTTGAATAATTGTTAAACCTTGACACTCCTTAGATTTGTCGAAAAAACGGTTGATTTTAGAAGAAAGTCAACATTAATATTCAGCGAAAAATAAGTAAAACTCGCACAGAAATAAATAATAATAATAGTTAATTAATTCAAAAACTTGAAACTTCATATTATATAATTGCTTAAATGTGGAAAAGTTTCAAGTTGTTCTTTGGATCTATCTGTAGGAGTGTTGTAAAAGTTCGAATAGAGAACAAGAAGATGAACAACAATAACAAGAAATAAATCACTGATTTCAACAATACCAACAGAAAAGTTGATAAGTTAATGAGGAACTAGCGTTAATGTCTCTAGTCGTAGATTACTGATCGAAATTGTACGACACACCCTAAAGATAAATGCCACTACTGTATTAGGGAAAAACTCACGCCAACAATACGAAACAGTCACGCGTGTAGAAACCTCCTTTGTACACACATTTTAATTCTTGTTCCTTCATTTTTTTCCTCTTATCATCATGATTATCGTTATTTTAATTATATTCATTATTATTATAACAAAAAAATAACGTATTGTTAGTTGTCGAACATCACCTGTGATCTTTATTTGGTTAACAATGTGGCCATTTTTAAAAGCACCTATATTATTGTTATTATTATTATTATTGTAAATATTTGACAGGTGTAAGTGACGTTCGGTACTTCATTAAGTATAAATTTACAATGATCAATAAACGATATCTCTTTGATATTATTTGAGTGGTCTATAAAAGTTGGTCGTAAAGTTTTATAGCGCGCTATATCCGAGATTGCATATTGACAACTGTTGCGAATCAAAAATTACACATCAATATACACGTACACATACCTTATTATCAATATAGTAATAATAATAATAATAACAATAAAAATAATGATAATGATAATAACTATAACAATGGTAATTTATGTTGAAATTCATTTAGATAGTTTCGTGGCCATTCCGACGTTTTCTTTATTTATTTACACATTTTATCTTTTAAAATTACTTTCGTATTGTTTTTTTTTATAATAAAAGTCCATTGTTTAAAATATAAATTTGCATTGTATTATGGCAACAATTTCGCTAATTATCGACGAACTTCTTTAATCTATTTATGTTGAATTTCGAATACGACATAAGAAATATCGACAATTATAACAATAAATCGTTACTGCTAGAGTTAATCCAATTTTTTCGTATAAAATTTGAATTATCCGCCAATTTTTCTAATAGAAATAGATAAAAACAAAAGCCTACTTACATAGGTACCGTTGGTGAAGTAAATAATGACCATTCAAAAATATAACCTCAATTTGAGCGTTGTTTTTGTCGTTATTTTGAGAAGCCTTATTATTTTTAATTGTTAACAAACTGTTTTACCTTTTTACCGTTTTAAAAATCAACTAGACTTCTTAGTAGTTACCGTAATTGACACTGTGGAAAAGATGCGAATTTTGGCCGCATTAGCGCTCGAATCACCACATAAAAAGAGTGGTATTCTCTAACTTTACCGACATTACCATGACAACACCCTTGAATTTCTACTACTCGTACAGTTAAAAAGAAACAAGAATACTGCTATTTTTAAGGTTGGCAGTCTTGTTTCTTGCCAAATCTTACCAACTGTTGATGAAAAAATTGTTGCCAACTGTATAATTTGAAATTTGCGTTGGTGTTTTATGAGAAATTTGCTGTAATAGCGCAATTCTCAAAAATCTACTAGGTTCGGACCGAACAAAGCTAGAAGGTATGTCAGATTTAATGAGTTAATCTACGACATTATGTCCCAAAGGTATGTCGATTACATGGTGGATTACCGCAGTAGAACTGATACTGTTAAAAATTGATAAAATCAGTTTAAGTTGTTTTGTTGTAGTTTAATAGAGAAAACATCCCCAATCTTGAAACCACCACCACTATCATCCCCATCAATCAACACCTTACACCCTGCCTCATTTACCGTATCGTTGTGGAACTTGTGCAGAATCTACGGAATGTTCAAACTACAATACACGAATTCTGTTACTAATTTTGGCGATAATTAACAAAATTAAAATTGGCGCCAATTTGATGGACGAAATGGAATATCGGATTGGTTAACGATTAATGATCCAATAGACGACATACGTTTTATATCACAAAATCTATTTGACTTCAAGAAAAACAACAGTGGATAAAATTAAAACTAGCGCCAATTCGGTGAGCGAAATAAGGATTTGATTGGTTAACGACTAACGATCCAATCAACGACATACGTTCGGATCGTAAAATCTACTTGATTTCAAATTGTTGGATAAAAACAATTCCAACCGCAAGATTGATTTCAAGAAAAATCGCAAAAAAACAACAGACAATGTATTTTGTTGAATGGGGAAAACAAATAAATGTAAAATAAATCAATAAACCAATATGGGGTAATAAATTTTTTTATTACGTTCCTGGGATTTTTCTTGAAAGGTTCTATTAAATAAACCGATTTTAATAACTAATAATTCATATATCGGATGTACCACGCTATTTCGGCTCGCAGTAAGCTGTGACTTTCTACAAATAAGTCCGTTTTTTGTCCCAATTGCGTGTCGGTAATGCAGATTTCTATTACTTATCAATTAGTGAATTTCTTTCAAAAAAATCAACAATAAAACTTTCTAATGTTTCAAATAAATCTTAAAAAAAATATTTTATTAAAATGAAATATTACTGGAAATTTGATAAATTTTTCGAAATTTATTTAAAATTTATTGATAAGTAACTCCGACAGTAATCTGCATTACCGATAAACAGTTGACACAAGAAACAGACATATTGTCACAAAGTCACAGCTTGCTGCGAGGAAATATCAGGAAACACTTGGTGTACCACCAGTGGCGACTCGTACAGGTTATGCCTCTCCAACACTCAAATATGTTTCATATTTATTTGATAAAACATACAACGACGATAATTAAAGCCTCTTTTTTAATTATATCGTTATTCTATAAAATAGTAATTATTTAAGGGCTAGGATAGAATATCTGACTATCTACGTTGCCAAATTATCAACAAATACTTTAAAATTAGAGAAATAATGGCATCGATGATAAAAACATGTGGCAACCTTTCAATTTACCCAGAAGCCATGTCAGTGATAATTTTTAAGAAAACGGTTAACTTGTGCAGTTGTTCGGGGGTGTAATTAAAAAAATTAAAAATAATGAATTCAATTCGATTAATTAAAGAATTAAAGTGAGTGTTTTTTGAAGAACGTAAGGAAATCTTGAATCTCGACTGTATTTCCACAAAATTGTACAGGTAAGTGCGCCCTATTTCCTCTAATAACGAGCCGCTACTGTTTTGTTATTGTTATTGCTAGATTACTTTGGATAAACAATTAATATTAAAATATAAAAAATACCAACTTGGATTAAGCGGCGAATTAATAAAACATAAATTTTTATGATTTATATCCCGATTAATTTCGTTAAAATATCTCTAAATTCCCGTAAATTATACTAATGGCGTTGTTTACTTATTTCTTAGTTGATTATAAAAAATAATTAAAAAATTAATATTGTTGATAGATGCGTTGTTTAAAAACGAATTGGAGGCGAATTTTAGTAAGCTGCGATGTCCGAGTGGTTAAGGAGTTTGACTCGAAATCAAATGGGCTCTGCCCGCACAGGTTCGAATCCTGTTCGCAGCGCATACACTTTTTCTCACTTTTTTTCCAAATTTTTTTCAAATTATCAATAAATTTGGTATTTTTATTGGTTTCTAGTGGAATTGTGAAAGATTAAGATATGAATCGTATTCGAAACTGGCTTTTAATTTTAATTATTCGTCAATATTCAATCGGTTTTTTTTAGTTGGAAATCTTAATTTTTAAAAGGCAACACTCATGAATAATGTATGTGCATAAGTTCCTCTCACTTAATATATTATCTACATGAGCTTAGTAAATTAGGAAATCAGGTAATTAGTGAGAACAAATGGGAGACGACTTTATTAAATCGGTGTTTGTGTGAGTTGGTTGTATGAATATTTTCTCACTTTAGACCAATTTCTGTTTCCTGTCTCACAATTTCTTCGAGATTTTCGGTTGTTATTCTAAAATATTGAAATTAATTTGAATTCTTGTTGTTTTTTTTATCAAAATTGTGCCTATAGAGATATTTGATAGATATGTGGATAGTTTTCGATGTATTTCTATACGTAGGATATTCTTCATGGTGATTATTTCGTTTTCTCACAGTTTCACTTTTCTTTGGAATGTCATATGTAGTTGGATGCCCAGCAGGGTGTCCACTTGGTTTATTCATTCATTATGCATGGAGATGCCGCACTGTCAACTATGTACGATCAGTTCGTTTCCACTCAGTATTTCACAGTCCGTGTGTCGGATCCAAAGAATATAAAAATAACTCTACCTAGGATGGTATTTAAAGAATTCGAAATCCTTAAACAGAGAATAGAAGAAAACTGAACAACAAACGCACACAGATCGAAAGGCCGCCACAAACTAGTTTCGTCTTTTTGCTCCAACCATCTACATCCATTCATTCTTGAAATTTATTATTAATTATCATTTCTCCTATAGAGATTATAAAACGAAACTGAAACCTATCTTTGTTATAATCCTTACACGCCACTTTTTAATTTATTTTATTTTAATCTAAGTTCCATATTTCCCCAAAAAGCGGATTGATGACACAACTTTATTGTTATTATTATTATTGCTATCACTCATCTCCAGTGTGGGACAAAAAAATGATGAATGCGAATATAACCCTTAATAAGGCGATTAATTCGTAATATTTAAGGACAACACAGCACGACTCCGATTTTTTCTGTTCCTTCCACCCTTTTATCAGCCGAATTTTCGTCTTTATCTAAGTGTTGCTTTTATAAATTGTTGATACGTCTACTAACCCACTATACTAACTGATGACCCTTGACCATTATTATTACCATTCGTTTCCCTAGAAGATCCGCATCTCCAACCAGAATGACCCTCATAAGTTTCAAAAAAAGGTGAATTTTCGACACTTATCTGTCACAACTAGACTCTACTATTATCTATCATTATCATCATCATCATTATTATTATTACGACTACTAGTGCTATTATAAAATGGTTACAAATACTCGAACTTTTCAGGTTTCACTGATTTATGTTGTCCGAACAGCATGATACTGTTCATCAGAAAGACAGCTTGACAGCAGTTTAACAGGAAAGTATAAAGAATAGCCGAATTTAATCGGGTAAAGGATGAGTTCTATATAATATTGTGTCGAGATACGTTTCAGTTTTGAAGCCTTAAATTGGGCATTTCGTAAAATTGGTTTTTAATTTTAATCAAACGGTAGCCACGTGTGTACAATTTTATCTAAATTTTTTCCATTTATAATTCGATACTTCTGCGTTATTTTCTTTATCAATTCAAATTAGAAGTGTACAGATTATGTAAATAATTTCAAATTATATTATATTTAAGAAAAATCGTGAGGGTAGATTTTATCTTAAATTACTCCATTACTAAAGGGGTCTTCTATTATCTCGAAAGATGGGGTATACAAATTTTAACAAAAATATATTCGGGTTTAGATTTTATAAACATACGCTCAATCAAGTTTAAATTTCGACTTAATTTAGTGTTAATTCGAATTGCAATTATTTTAACTGAGCCTTAAATTAAACCAAAAAATCCAACTCGAATAAATTGGAAATATTCCAGAAATCAATCGAATAATTGCAACAAGGATTATTTTGATTAAACAAGCAATAGAATTTAAAAAATTATCACAAATATTGATGATAACATTTATGATAAATGAATGGATTATTTTTAGATTGTTTATTTCTCCTGTCTAATTTGGGGTGATTATTTGAAAATTCGTGTAAATTAATAATCGAACAATTAAACATTTCAATTTAAAAATCAATCAGCAACTGAAATTTGCGATAAATTACAATTTTAACAGTTTAGAATTAAAAAAATCGAGATTTACACACTGGTTAATTTAACTCGGATAGAATGGAGGATATTTCGAAGAACTTTCAAAGGCTTAGTAATAAAAAATAAAGTACAATCGGAAATAGATTTTTCAAATTTATTTTAATGAAATCGAAACCCATTAAATAAACTAGCAGGTATAAAAAATTTGGTATAAAACAATTTTGCCAATTTTCCGGAAAACTAACAAACATTGGAAATTTTCTAAGAAATTTGCAAAGCAAAATCGGCTATAAACCGTTAGAAAATTGCCAAAAAATCGATAATATTTAAAAAATTATAGGGAAAATTATTGTTATCTATAACTCAAAATTCAGTTAATTTTTTTCTAAAGAAATGCAGATAGATATTTCTTTAAAATACCCTTTCTAATACTGTTCTGTTCGTTATAAGATCTCATCAAACAAGGAAGATATCGATTGTTAAAATTTGTCATTTTCAGGCACCGAATAAAAAAGGTTAATTTTCATGAAAATTAACAAGACTCTTGAAGATATGAAAGCCCTCCCGATTTGCGAAAAAATCAATGAAAAATCGACAATTTCAAGAAATTAACTCTGTAACTCACAATGAAAACACTTTCAAAAGCTTTTTGAAATTTCATTTAAAATGCTAGGACTAAGCCAGATGGCAAATACAGGCGCAATTTTCGTTATATATCCGTTAAAATATGCAGAAACAGAAGCGGAAATGGAGCTTTTCTGATGAGGCATTTGATAAGGAACGTAAGTCGATTTGGTTTGATTGTAGCGTACTATAGCCGGCGAGTAGTGCCATCTATGTCATCTATTGTCAATTAAAAGTACCATTATAGTTTTTTGACTTTTTGACATCAATAATTAATAATATCATGTCGATATTAATAGGATCGAAAAGTTTATTATTATATTGCATTTCTATTTGAATGACAACTTCATAATACAAATTCAAATCATGACTTATACCTATAGCTACTATCAAATGGACATTTATCTTGAAGTTGAGGTAGGTCGCGTGCTCAACGAACAATCATTAATCGTCCACCGGTGGCAGTTTAGACTCGACAACCTCCTACAGTATGGGTGAACAGTGTGTAATGCCTCCCTGGATCTATACGATATAACTATGTGCACAACTATACTGTGTGTGTTGTCCATTTCGATAGCCGCCTGCTGTCTTTCACACAAAATAATAATAATAATACCCAACAATTATGCTTCCAACTCCAATAAAGCAAAAATCAGAAGCAAAAAAGACTAGTAATTACATCATTGTTCTTATTACAAAGACATAAAGAATAATAGTAGAGAAATTCAAAGGCAATTATTAGAACATAACTCATGTCAGATTTATGTCATAGTCATAGTATGAGAAACTTATACTTTACACTATTCATTTCTACACCGCCTCCGTCTCCATATCCTCATCTCTCCTATTAACTGTACGTTTATTTATTAAGATATGAGTAAGATTTCTCTATGTAATTGTTATTGATAGTTTTTGAAGTTTTATCAGGATAGTCATCGGTCAAATCCATCGATCAAAAGATCGTTTTTCTTCAAATGACTTGAAACTTACAAAGTGTGTTATTAACTCAAGGTGAAATTTGCTTGTCATAGAATCGTTCACGAGTCATGATTTACCCGATATATTCGATGCTTAATTTTGCGAAACTATTCTATTTTTTTTTTAATTTTTAAACAACAGTCATGTTTATTATCGTTGCATGATGGTTGAAATGACAACAAAACTACAAAATGTCTTCATGCTCAATTAAAAATAACAATAATACCTCTCATAGAAAAAATAATTGCAATATTTATTCTTTTATAATCGTGTAACAACCAGTATTTCCTTTTCAAAAAAATAATTCGTACGTCCATCATGAATAATTGTAGACAATCATAATAATCGTTGGGAATTTACTAATTTTTGTTTGTTTCGTTTAGTCTAAAATTCAGATCGGAAATGTTTCACGCTTGATTTGCGTAAATATTTAATGTGTCCATTAAAATATCTGTTAAAGATAATTAGAAACATTGAAATTTCATACATTTTTAATCTTGCTAAAAGCTGTACAGTTATAATGAATTGTTAATGTAAATGGAAAGATGGACAAAAAACAACTTATTTTTGTAGCCATTGATAAACATCATGATTATGGTGAATGTTGAAGATTTCAGAAGCTTTCAACGAATCAAACCAACATTCATAATAATGTTCTATTTTATGTTTCTATTGTTATACTACTAGGTAAATGTAATGTTGTTTTATTGCTTTATTCCTATGTATAAGTACTAGACGTTGTAAGGAACGAATTAGTAATAGAGTCACGAATACAGTTTACTTCTTCTAAATTGTACTTATTGTGTAATTATTACGTTTGAGATTGCATTTTCTAATCGATGCATATATAGATTACATTTTGATGATTGAATTACAAACCAGCCGAACATTTGCAATTATTAAAATTTGATTGTTTCAACCGTAAAATCTACAAAATAACAAACAGAAAAGTCAACTTGAATTAATTAAAAGGGTTTTGTTGTTGATTCTCGATGAAATCCGCACAAAAACTGGCTGTTTTTCGTCCAAATTGTTAAATTTTTTATATTTGCGTCTTTTAAAGGGATATTCGAGAAATACGAATTCGTTGGAACTAATTTTTTCTAAATGAGATATTTCAATGGATTCAAAAGTATTAGAAAAGGCACTTTAAGGAGTATTTAAAAGCGTTTTTGTTTTGACAAATTCCCATTAAACTTTGAGTTACGGAGCGGGTATTTTTGTTGATTTCAAAATCTTTTATAATTTAACAAATATTAACGATTTTTCGAAGATTTTCTCACAGTACATAACAAATTGAAAGAGCTTTTCAAATCTCGAAAAAATCCTCCAATAATTTGCTAGTTTTTCCAAAAATTTATGGAATCTGGAGGGTCTTTTTCTCGATGCGGTGTCTAAATAATGCCAATTTTCAACAATTAGTATCTGCCTTATATGATGACGTGTTGTAATGAATCGAACAGCATTAGAAAGAGGATTTCAAGAAGCATTTAAAAGCCCCATTGTTATGGAAAACGTTGATTGAATTCTGAGTTATAAAAGACAATTTTGGAGTATGTGCTTTGTTTTACGTTTTTCATATTTTCCTCCATAATTTAGCCAATATTTTGAATTTTTCTACAATTTTCTTATAGTATATAATAAAATGAAGAAGCTTCTCCATTCTGTCAAAAATCCTCGGATAAGTTTGCTAGTTTCCCCAAAAATTGATATAAATTAGCGGATCCATATTACGTCTTTTTCTCGATACGGTGTCTAAATAATGCCATTTTTTAACAATTAGAATCTCCCTTATTTGATGAGGTATTGCAATGAATCGAATAGCATTAAAAAGAGCATTTCAAGAAGCATTTAAAAGTGTTTTTGTTTTGGAAAACGTAGATTGAATTTTGAGTTATAAATGAAAAACAATCTTAGAATATGTCTTTGTTTTACGTCTTTGATATTTTCCTCTATAATAAAGCCAAATTCTGAATTTTTCTATAATTTTCTCACAGTGTATAACGAAATGAAGAAGCTTTTTAAATCTGTCAAAAATTCTCCCATAAGTTAGCTAGTTTTCCCCGAAATTGCTAGAAACTAGAGGGTTCACATTACATTTTCTCAATCCAGTGTCTGATTAATGCCATTATTTAATCATCGATATCTCCCTTATTTGATGAGACATTGCAATGAGCATAGTAGCATTAGAAAGAGGATTTCCAGAAGCATTTAAAAGTGTTTTTATTTTGGAAAACGTAGATTGAATTCTGAGTTATAAATAAAAAACAATCTTAGAGTATGTGTTTGTTTTGCGTCTTTGATATTTTCGTCTATAATTTAGCCAAATTCTGAATTTTTCTATAATTTTCTCACAGAGTATAAAGAAATGAAGAAGCTTTTTAAATCTGTCAAAAATTCTCCCATAAGTTAGCTAGTTTTCCCTAAAATTGCTAGAAACTACAATATTACATTTTCTCAATCCAGTGTCTGATTAATGCCATTATTTAATCATCGATATCTCCCTTATTTGATGAGATATTTCAATGAGCATAGTAGCATTAGAAAGAGGATTTCAAGAAGAATTTAAAAGTGTCATTCTTTTGGAAAATGTTGATCGAATTCTGGGTTTTTAAAGGACAATCTTAGGGTATGTTTCTGTTTAATTTTTTTCAGATTTACCCTAGAATTTAGCTAATATTCTCAATTTTTCTACAATTTTCTCACAGTATGTAATAAAATGAAGAAGTTTTTCAATTCTGTCAAAAATTCTCCGATAAGTTTGCTAGTTTTCCCCAAAATTGCTAGAAACTAGGGGGTCCACGTTATGACTTTTTTTCGATAGTGTCTGAATAACGCCATTATTTAATAATTTATTTCTCGCTTGTTTGATGAGATATTGCAATGAACATAGTAGCTTTAGAAAGAGGATTTCAAGAAGCATTTAAAAGTGTTTTTGTCTTGGAAAACGTAGATTGAATTCTGAGTTATAAATAAAAAACAATCTTAGAGTATGTGTTTGTTTTGCGTCTTTGATATTTTCGTCTATAATTTAGCCAATATTCTGAATTTTTCTATAATTTTCACACAATATATAACAAAATGAAGAAGCTTTTCAATTCTGTCAAAAATCCTCCGATAAGTTAGCTAGTTTTCTCCAAAATTGCTAGAAACTAGAGGGTCCACATTATGTCTTTTTCGATAGTGTCTGAATAATGCCATTATTTAATAATCGATATCTCCCTTGTTTGATGAGATATTGTAATGAACATAGTCACATTAGAAAGAGCATTTCAACACGCATTTAAAAGCGTTTTTGTTTTGGAGAACGTTGATTGAATTCTGAGTTACAAAAGACATTTTAAGAGCCTGTTTTGTATAATTTTTTCAGATTTATCTCTAGAATTTAGCCAATATTCTCAATTTTTCAATGATTTTTTCCCAATATATAGCAAATTGAATGCGTTTTCTAGATTTTTTGGAAATTTCACGCAAGTTTAATATAATTCGATTACATTAACGTTCGGAATACGCATATAATTCATAATTAATGAAATTGTCACTAGTTGATGTAGATTTTGCTAAATTCGAACGAAATATTGTATTTTCTGGTAGTTTCCAGTCAGAAATACAGTTGTTCTAATAGATTTATTATAATTAATCGATTCTATGAATATTATAATCTTGATACACGGATTTGTTCCCGTACGAATTGACAAAGATATTTCCAACTAATCCGTAAAGTCTATTTTAAACAACAATTTCACATGAGCATGATTAGGGATGTCGTTTACGTAACAACGACTAATGATTCGAGAGATTTGTTTATAAAATTAACTCCACTTTTGTTTATGTTGTTCTAATAACAGTAATAATGGATAATTCATTGCTGTATTTCCGAGAGATTTTGCACAATTCCCAAGACTTTCTGTAGTCGTCTTCTTGTTTTCTTGTCTGTTTCAATGAAATTATAAACTGAAAAAAAATAAAATAAAATGGTGAGAATGTGGGAAATTCGAACTGTGAATTCATTATTGATAATCGCCGGGAATCGATTTAGAAACCATAATTTTTCGTCAGCGAATTCATATAATTTTAAAACATTTTAGTTTTGACGAAGACTTTTAAATATTCAAGGCTTCACGTCTTTCCATCTTTTCCATAATAGAGAACCAACAAAAAATTAAATAAAAAAATAAGTTTAAATTAATATTATTAGGATTAAATTACCGTCTTTAATAGTATCGATATCTTGTCAAATTTTTTCTCCCATATTTTTTCCGTTGGCTTGGTTTAGTTCTAAAGCTTTTAAAATCTCCCCATTGATATGGTGTTGTCAAATGATTAAGTTGATCACTATTATTACACTATTAATGTCAATATTTACACTCATGTACACAAATATGTAAAATGCGATAAAATTTATTTATCGTGTCATGTTCTTTTCCACTTGTCGATTACAACCGATTGACAACATTTTAATGTTGGCTCTCTTAAATTTCTATTAGTACCTATTGAATTTTTATGGTGTTTTTATCGGTTACAAATACATAGGTACTTTCAGTTGATAGGGCTAGAAACCGGTTGAGTTACAGGGAGAGAAAATAAATAAGCAATCAACCTGTACAATGTTTGATTGACGGTAGGGGGTGGTTTGATTGACAGCATACGAACTTGTCTCGATATTTGTATATCTTGTCGGTTTGACGGCCCTCTGGCCATATTTGGCTACGTAATGGCCTAGTAAACATCAGCACATATGGAACCGTCAATTCCCAATACTTATTTGTTTAACAAGAGTTAATCGCACAAATCTACGAACTGAATCAAATACCAATACCAATTCGTAATGTGACTATTTTTAATATTGTTGGATAAGTGAAATGATGTTGCTGTAGAATTTTGGATTTAAATCTGAATTTTCATAAGGAGCTTTTCTGTGAATTTAGACAACACAAGGATTATGTGTATAAAGTATGAAATAATCCATAAGGCTGAATTACGAGAACATGACAACAACACGGTTTACTGTTACGTTCAAGAAATGCCAACATTTTATGTGTACCCGGTGATTTTTTATTATTCCAATACAGATTTTTGATAAGTGTATGCTTTTCAAATCGCAATTCTCGCTGAATTTAAATTTCTCATTCACTATCATTAAATCGAGATAAATCATAGAGAATTATTCACATTTGAAACACTTTTGCACTTCACTATTTATTCTCGAACTTTGGCCACTTTAGCAACTCAATTTCTGAATATTTCACCGAATATCACTCTATTTTTAATGCATGCCTCCCCATCGGCAAAAAGGCGAATCTTCAAGAAATCAGTAGCCGTTTGAAGTCGTTAATTAACCGATTTCCGTGTCGAAATGTCGCATTGCAGAAAACTAAAATAATGTCCGACTTTAGATTTGTTTGTATCAATAATTTCCGATTTTCTAATTAGACATAAATCGTATCTAATTGAATGTGTTGCCATAAATTAATGTTAGTAATAGCCGAGTGTTTGATCTGAATGTAAATGTGGAAATTTTAATTTTTACCCCTTCGAGTGGACTTATCGTGAACGAGTCCATGTCCGAGTGTGTTGTTCCGATCCATTCAGTAGCCAGAATAAATACACCACTCGTATTTTTCACGAAATCAACAAAAGGAGAAAAAAGGGTATATACGTAGTGGTAACTAAAAGCTTGACTTTATTTCTAAAATATGTAAATCTGCAATGTAAAGTTATTCAAATTTAGGTAGTTTAAATGGATTTGCAGTCGATGTGTGCACACATGGATATAAATATAAATATATGTGCAGTTTTTCTTTTATTTTCCACGTTTTTTCTCGACTATACAACAAGTGATTTATTTAAGGAAATATTTAATTTACACATTTATTTGTTAATATTTTATCCGCTATTCTCATTTATTGATATCGAGCTATTTAAATAAACAGCATTTTAACTATATCGTTATCCCAGCTTGCTCATTTGTATTTATTTCCATATATGTTAATTATCTCTACTCATTAAACTATCCTTAATTGTATAAAATTGTGAAACTGATTGTGTGCTATGTTGTATAATTTGTTTTCGTCGTTTCCATTATTTATTGTTTTTTTTTATATTCTTTCAAACATTTGCATGGAATAATTTGAATATCTTGAATCAAAAAATACACTACATCCGCTATAGAATATTCTTAAGTTGGCATTCATTGTTTTTTACCATAAAAGACTAACAAGACTGCTTCTCATAAGTTTCATCCTTTTTCCATACACATAAATATTTTTTTAATTTTGCCTTCCTGTTCTGTTTTTCTTGTTGATTTCGTTCTTTTTCCACCACGTTCTAAGAAAAACGAACGAAAAAGCCATCAAATTGCAAGTGGGATGTTTAAAAGCGTTGCTTAGATGTCACATTCAAGAATTTAAAAGGTTGTAGGTAGCACAATATTGCATATTCACAATATATTCATGTATGGTTGTTTTAATATACGTCGTGTATTATTCAAAAAGTGGAATTTTTTGGCAAGATGACTCTCAAATAAGAGCCCACCTTTTTTGACATTAATGCACTTTATTATCGTTCTCTATTATTGTTTTTTTTTCAAAATTCGGAGTCTTACCTGATCGAAGAGCGGCTTCTATAAATCTTATCGTAAATTTCTGGAACACTCCATAAAATTGGCAATGAACGTCATTTTTATTCTCGAATTTCTACAATGAACCAACTTAATTTTAGCATCGATTCGATTAAATTCTACTTGCCGAAATTGGAATAGTTATCATTTAGCAAAAATAAACACTCAATATTGGAGGAAAAAGAAGTTCCAGTATTGCCTAAATTAAATGACCTGTGGATTGTGCAGAAGTGCTGAATTGATAAGGCAAGTAAACGTCGGCGGCTATACTAGAAGAACTAAAAGAAACATATTCAGGAAACTATTGCAATCTTGTATCTTAATTTTCATTCGGATTCCAGCATGGAATGAATAGATACCCATCTATGACTTGCCTTCTTCTATCTGCCATTTCTGTAAAATGTAACGAAAAAGAACAAACAACCAACGAACTGCTTCCATATACGGTCGCAAATTTAAATGGTCGGCCATCTTTTCCCTCTTCATCTTCTACTACATCTTCGTTTTGTTGTTGTTGTTGGTGCTCAGATCTCCTTATGTTGTACGTTTCTCGTACCATTCGTTTTTGGTTAATTATGCAGCGTCAACGTTGTATTCGAAACGTAGAAAGAAGAGTCTGGACGACCACCACATTCATGTAAATACGTGTAGATGTTTTATGTGTGTATGTGTGTGTTATAAAGACGACGAGACTTTTCTTGGGGCAGGCAGCTAAAGGCTCATTAGCATATAATATGAGCAGATTTTATAGCTGTTGCACAGGACGCAAACTACCTATTATAAAACGTTCTTGTCATGGATTTGTGCGTGACGTCTGTCGTTGTCGTATAAGCCCCACATATCGTATGGATTGATATCTTCGACTATTTTTTCCTCGCTTTTTTTCCAATACTACACACATATACGTACATAAACACCAACGAGTCGTTAAGCACAATATTGGAATAGTGGAACAGATGATATCGAAATTAATTCCAATTTATTAGGTACACGTGAAAAATTTGTGAACGATCTTTATCACATGATTGTCGTTGTTGATATGCTGGCCAGGCCCGGACTGGGCGAGTTTCCGTTATTAGGAGGCCCGTGCCGTTTGCCTTTTAAATTTCAATTTAAAAGAAAATAAACCCCAGTTTTTAAGCGAAATGGGAATATCGCAAAAATTTGAACAGATTTGAAAAGAGCAATTCAAGTTAAATCAAAGGAATTTTAGAAAATTTCTGTTGAATTTTGAGTTACAGAGGAAAGGAAGCTTCTTCATACTTTTGGAAAAGTTTTATATTTTGCCCCACCTTAACCAATCTTGTTTATTTCTCAATTATTCCGATATAGTTTACACAAAATAGAAAGCGCTTTCCAAATATTTAAGGAATGCCCAAAACGGTTTGCTAGTTTTCCGGAAATTGTCAAAATTTCAAGAGCCTGTTTCTTGATTAGGTGTTCAAATTTAATAATCGATAACTTATTAATTTTCGTAAATAATGCAATAAAACAGTACTAGAAAGAGTATTTCAATCAGCATTAGAGAAAGTTTCTCGTTTTGGAAAATTGCACTCAAATTTGAAGTTATAGAGGAAAATCTACAAGCATAACTTTTTCCATATTTTTGCCGATAATTCAGCCAATACTCAACATTTTTGAACGATTTTTGCGCATTGTATCGGAAATACAAGGGTTTTCTAAATCTCCAAGAAATTTTCCATCGATTTGCTAGTTTCCGGAAAATTGGAGACAAAATTAGAATGAGAATTTTAATGAAACTTGCACCTTGAATTCAGTTTTGGTCAATCTGGAGAACAAGTTGATCAAATATTAGCACGATGAAGATCCATTGCGTTTTGTATAGGAAATGGAAGCGTTTTCTAAATCTCCAAGAAATTTTCCATCGACTTGCTAGTTTCCGGAAAATTGCCAAAAATTTAAGAGCCTGTATTGCACCAATAACTCGTTTATTTTGGGAGACCAAATAGCATTAGAATGAGAATTTCAATGAAAATCGCCCTTGAAATCGATCTAACTCAGTTTTGGTCAATTTGGAGAACAAGTTGATCAAATATTGGCGCGATGAAGATCCATTGGGGCTAAAACGGCCGGATCCGGCACTGATGCTGTCGTTGTTTATCGTTTTCCTCGTTTATTATTATTCTTTTTTTCAAATCGCTTTTTAAACAACATACAAACAACAAAATCTGAGCAATTAAAGCGGCACATTTCATCCAATTTACATAAGTTAATTAGGGAGCGACTATTAAGCGACCTGCACAGTCAATATACATTGAAATTGATCTAAAAATGATTACATGCGATAATAGATGTTGAATGAAATTTCAATTAAATTCCCTTGTCTGTCTTTACCGCTTCTACATTTCTGTTATATTATTTTAAAATAACATCCCGACAATTAATATGAAAATGAACGGAATAAGAGTGTGTCTCCCACTTCACACTCTGCCACCACCAAGGTGGAACAATGATCGAACGTAGAAATTTAATTCAAATAGGAATGTCAGGATACTAAATCATAAGAACTGGTTTTTTTTCGTTTTGTCAAGAAGGGGCTCAGGTAAAATTTTCGATTAACACGAAACTGAGGGCGGAAAAAAATATCACAGAGATATAAAGGCAAATCATCTCAAATTAGTCAAGTCGTTTCGATTCGACTATCTTTTAAAAACAAATATATGTATGTGGTATAGCAAATTATAATAAAATTACCATAATAGATGAGATAAAAACGAATTTATTTCTAATAAAGAAATATTCAAATTGTAGTAGGTATACGAGTTGTTTTTAATAAAGAAACTATAATTGGAATATTCAGCCTTTAGGGTCAAGTTAAATCAAGTTTCAGTGCGGGGGAGAACATCTTGTTTCTGTTGTTTTGTCACTAATTAACATCCAGGAGGTATTAAACTCATCTGTAAAGTTCTTGTCTTGTCTTGTTTTGTTGTTTTTTTAGCTTCAATTTAATCTACCCTACTAGTTATACCACCTGACTGAACTGGGAAAAAAGTCGATTTTTTCCATCTCTTTCAGCTTATCGTTCCGATCAAACCGATCGATTTCATTGTAAATAAACTAGTGTCCAATGACATCGATGAGGTTTCTAGTGATAGTTTCGATATCTGTGAATTTTGTGGTTGATTATTGGAATCAAAGCTGTGCCAGTAAAGTGCCCACAATCAACCCCCGGAAGGTAACTCTAGCTACCGCCCTGTAAGAAATCAAACCGCATTTAGACTTCAAGTAGTTAACCCTCGAGTTAATAGAGGGTAATTACAGTCAATTTAACTATATATTTCTATTTCATCGGTTTAAATAGATAATTTATGGGTTTCCATGGTTGTTTTTTTATAGGTATGTATAGTTGAATCGGATAGGAGAAAACAACGAAACAAATTTAAAAATATCCGATTTCATAGATAGTGTGGATTTGTGATTTTCAATTTAATTACAGAACATTTCTCTTCGTGTCATAATCTTGTGGTTCTGCCAGTTTGTTTGTTTGTTTGTTCGTATGTAAGATGCTCAGTTTGAATGTATCTCTGCTTCATCACACCCAGTCGTGTGAATCAAAAACGACAAGAACGAGTAGAGGTGAATAAGGAGGAAAAAAATTGTAAAGAAAAGACGAGAAAAGTATCCATCTACATATAATGGCTAAGAAATATTCATCATTTCGAAAGATGATTTTTGAATAAAGAAATTATAAGGATCGATAAAAATTTCCGACCTCTATGGTATGCTTTTGTACGAAGGGTATGCCGGTTCTTAAAAAAACCCATATACTCTTCTATCTATCTATACTTATATACAAACATATATGTATAATAATATCTTATATGTGTCTGTGAGCGGGGTCGGAGCGAGAAAGAGACTCCTCCTAATGAAGCGGGCTCACCTTGCCTATAAATTACGACCAACTCCATGTTATAACGGTTTGATATGGCCAAGATAAGCACTTACATCGCTATAGGGGGTAGTCTCCCGCTGGCATTGCTCCGTTCACTCTAATCAACTTTAAAACCCGAATAAAATATACAGTTGGTTTTCCAGTCGCAGTATGGTAACAACCACACGAAAAAACAAGACGGATATCATAAGCTGAACGGGGGGGTGTCTATGCAATACAACATGCTGTTAACTTATTGACCGACGGCCAATCTTGTGCTGGCCAGCCGAAAAATATCCAACTTTTTACAAAGAATCAACGGCCACGTTCTAAACATATTCGTTATTTTCCATTAACTCATGAATATTCCAACAAAATTAATGCCATTTAATTATTTACATTTCAATAGGGCAAATTGAAAACGGTCCTCGTGGAGCTTTCTCAATTTTTCAAAACGCAATCCAACTGGACCTCTGACAGGTGTTTATCTGATTTCGAAACTAACACATTTATATAAATCTAAATCTAAACAGCTGCAATAATTCCATCTACATTTCTAATTATTTCCAAATTTCGGGATAGTCCATCCACCCTCCATATGTTTGAATAATAACAACAATCAACCATCTCACTATTGTTGCACCCTTAATCATCATCATCATCATCATCAGCTTTTGTTTCGTTTTAATAGGATTTCGTTTGGGGGCTGGTTTCTAACAAAAAGCCGAAGAAGAAGCACAAAACTTGGAGTTAAATTAAAACAACACAGAAGAATTCAGATGCTAAGAAAGCGCGAAATGTCACGTCGGTCAGATTCTGCAAATTCTTTTTTTCTAAACGACCACTTCTCGTTATTCCCAAACTGATAAATATCAATAAAATGAGCAGATTTAGTGGAAATTCACTATAAAGCTATTTCTACATAATTTAGCATCAAATTTAATAATAATTAGTTTGGAAAATTAAACGTGTAACAGTTTAATTTAAACTGTTTTAATTAATAAAATGCACGATTATAGATAACTTTAGTTTAAAAATTTAAATGCACTCAAATTAAGGATTCTGGCTGGTTGCCTTGAGGTGATTAATTAATCTCGTAGAGATAAACTTAATGTTAATTCACATTGGTGCAACTAGTTGTTCTGACAATCTTACCTGAGTAAAAAATAAAACAATTCCCATTCAATTTGTATTTAGAATTTCGACGAGTTCCTCTTTTTGTTTTGATGTTTCTATTAAAATAATTTTTAGATTTAAATAGTAGAACTATTGCTCTACATGTTTTCACTAATTATTTGTATAAGTTTCGCGAATTTCGCTATAGTTCCTTTAATTATTCAAAAATTGGTTTCATTAACGTCTATTTGTTGATGAAAGTTGTACTTCCTGTTCGAATGCTATTAAAGAAAATTAGCAAAAAACGATTAACATAACTAGCTGACAATATTACTAATGGTTTTTGGCTACATGTGTTCAAAATATTAACACACGTTCTGAGGTATTGACGTCAAAACTGGGTTATAAATACATTGACTCCTCTACTATACGATAATGTCCGTACAATATCAATTCCACTGTAGGAAATCTGTAAATAATCGTTAAATGGAACGATTCTAAATCTACACTTGTCAAGTTTATGTAAGATTCACGACGAATTTGATCTTTTATTTTGATAGAAATTCGAGAGGAGCTCTAGCTGGTGTGGTCGAAAATTCGATAATTAAAGCGTAGAAATACAAATTTAGAAATGAATCAACCTTTGCAAAATTAATCTGTTTATTAGTGAAATATTAGCATAAATATTTGCGTATTCTAATTAAAATACGCGAAATAAATCAAACGTATTTTTCTTAATGATAAAGGGGGTTTTTATAGTTTCCTTTAAAAAATTCATGTAGTTTTGTAAAGTGTATCTAAATTCTGAACACCGTACAGGATAATTTAGAATAGTACTTTGGATATTTTACTATAGTGGCTGCATGCAAAATAATCTGTTAGCCGTCTGAACCGTTTTATTTATGTATTCAACCTAACAACAAAGGAGCTTAAAATTAAAATTGACCAGAAACTGTTAATCATTTTAAAGACGTCGTTCTCTTGAACTTGATCATTATAATTCGATTACAAAACCGCAAATCATCCCCTATCTACGTACATCAATCGATTTTTTTACAAAAACATAAAACCAGTTGATTTTTCCATTTAAATCAACAAGTGTATTCTACGACTATAAAAATAAATAGAAGAATCGTAGTTTTAATAGTTGTGTGATTAAATTTGATTGACATTTATTCGATTTTACAATTAAATCTTGTAGAAAATAGACAAACCAGATGTTTGGTTGTTTGATTATTTTCAAAAGATAAAAATGTTGAAGAAATTGAAACCGAATTCGAAGTCGGGAAAAAATTTACCTACCGCAAACACGACCCGAGAATCGATTAATCACATTAAAAATTAGTTCCAATCGATCGAATCGTTATAGACAAATAAAATTTGAACAAATTAATAAATAATCGACACGAATTTCGATTTAATTCAACCGAAAATTATCGGTTTGTCTCATTTAATTCTTTTCATTTTAAGTAAAAGATCCAGTGTTATTGATAATATTGCAAGTGTGTGTGTATTGTGTATAGTAGTGATCAGTTGGGACCCTTCATTAATTCTATAAGATGTATCCACGATTAGAGACGGTTGAGGCGTGTCGGACACATCGTACTAAATTCAGCCCCAGCAACTTATCGGCTAGTAATCTGAGCCCCACGAATCCAACGAAACCACAATGGAAACTCACACATATAGAAAAACACACTTGTATAAATACAACAAAACAAAACAAATGTAATAGTACGTCCAAGTCGACATGACACATGTCAGAATTAGATTAAAACACCAACTATAATTAAAAATAGCCAAGAATGATGGAGGAATAGATGGCTGTATGTAACTCCTATTACTAATGGCACAATTTTTTCAAAATATAGCCCAAATTGTTCGAGTAAAGTTTCGTGTACTTGAACAATACTAATGAGGGTGATAAAACCGTATGGATAGAATTTAAATAACAAATTCAAATAATGACAAGGGTGTATTCCATAAGGTGTCAACGTTCAATTCGGATAAATCTCATTTATAGATTAATGAAACTATAAGCCGTTTTGTGTTATTTACAACAAATAGAAAACGAAAATTTTATAATCTGATTGTGGCGGAGATGCTGGCTAAAAAACAACACGAAAATAGCAGACAGACAACAAGTACAGTATAAGTATGCGTATAATCTATCTAGACTTGAAATTTACCAATAAAATGCAAGAATTATGACCGTTGGCTTTTGATGTTAAAGCATTTGCAAGCTCATTTAAACGTGAGAGTGGATTGTTGTTTGTAAGTTTAAGCTAGCAACTGGAGAATTCTTCTCCACAGTTCTCGGCGTTGTTGTTGTTTAAGTTGTTGTTGTCTTGTTTTAGTTGTTTCCACAGAAATAAGAGGAGAAACGAAGAAAAAAATCAACAACACTCAAAGAGACACGCATATACTTACACACAACTATCTCCTTATTTAAACAAAACTTTTATATTCTTCAAGGATCATGTAAATAATAACCGTAATAATAATAAAAATTAAAACGAGTAAAACGATTGTAAATTTCGCTTTAGCAACACTAAGAATCGATTTCATGAATGTCGTATTATTTCATTTATGAATCATGAAAAAATTGATCAATACGTGGAACAATTGCAGAAATCCTCCACCTTCCATGCTAATTAAATCCAAATATCTCCCCCAATAAATAATACTAATTTATTGATAATTAAATGTTAAAATTTATAAAAAAGCGAGTAATAATTGTAGACCTACTAGGCGAAGAACACCAACATCGACAATAATCGAAACAACTTGAACAGAAAACGAATAATCGAAAAAATAACGATCGAGTAAATCGAATTGTAATTTTTATTATATTGGAAAATTGTTAATCCAATTTGATTTATAACGAAATGAATCGATTTTTCCAAACGATTCGCCACAGTACTGTGTAAACAATCAATTTCAATCGGTCCTGTATCGATAACTGATTGATTAATTATCCGCTTTACTAGTAGACTGATTGAATCAATAATAAAATCGTTATGAACAATTAAAATTGACATGAAACCGAAACAATATTGAAATTATTTAGAATAAAGTTGGAGATAGTGGGATTATTATAGAATGTACAACTTTCAAAGTTTATAGCAAAGTTTTCGCATTTACTGCTTGGTAGAAGAGTAGAACAAGAGTTTTATAAGTTGATCTTTGTTGACCTTGTCCCATTATTCAAGCGATTCAATAGGAATAATAACAATAACAAGAGGGAAATTTCTAATCAATTCCAATGATAGATATGTGTCTATTTATAAATTAATAAACAATTATCGTGTGATTTATTATATTTTAAATTTACACCAATCTACACGATTTATCGACGATTTAATAATATTTCATTAACTTTCTTATAATCAATTATACTGTAAATTAGTGTCTATTTGTATTATCGTTTCAGAAAATCTACGAATTTGATTTTTACCCCGATTTAACGCTTGACATTTAACACCTATCAAATAATTCTTTCAACTAATCACTAATTATTGTATAATTAACAATTTATTTACAATATTTATGTGATTCTATTGAGATTTATTTGATAATAATTATAAAAATACAAGGGCTATGTGGAAAGTTGTATTACCCACTTACCATCATATTATATCTGTACATAGGTAGAAATAATAAGTGTTAGTTTTTTGTTCTTTATTACCTGCATGTTTATTCTAATTAACTTTCATTATTTGTTATGTTAGTTAATAAATGGCAACTATTAATTAATATTGTCTGCTGTATATCAATCAAAACACGTGGAATAACACAAATATTTACACAATTTATTTATTAGTAGATGGATCTATTAAAATTGTCGTTTATTGAACGATTTTAATTCTAAAAATACAATCATTCAATCGGATCCTCTTCTTTAAAGATTCCACATTATTTAGGACAGGCTGCTTATTGATTGTTGGGAAGTTTTAAAATTGCTATTTTATACTTATTTATATTTGAATTGTGAGTAAAATTCGTTAATATTCCAAATTTTCTTGCCAAAAATTGACTCTAAAATTCGGTTCTTCTCTTATAACTTGAGCGAGGCAAGTTTAAATTCTATTAACGCACTAGTTCTCTTCGAGGTGCGGGGTTACAAGCAGTTGGCTTTGTATTTTTGCAATGCTGAGTTACAAAACTATCAGTTTTAATAAATAAAAATTACAGTTTTGCTGAATTCCCCGGATTCTCAAGTGAGATTTAAAAACCGTAAAATCTTAAATCAAACGAAAAACTAGCAATACTATCGAAAAATTTCTTAAATATTTGGAAAGCACCTCTAATTGGCTATAAACTGTGTGGAAATCATTGTAAAATGAATAAAATTGGCCAGGTTTTGGGGAAAAATACAAAGAATTGTGCGATCTGAGGTTTTCTTCTCT
Organism: Mylabris phalerata; assembly: GCA_020740385.1. Taxonomy (NCBI): domain Eukaryota; kingdom Metazoa; phylum Arthropoda; class Insecta; order Coleoptera; family Meloidae; genus Mylabris; species Mylabris phalerata. The sequence continues at coordinate 2,705,810 of JAJEOX010000222.1, forward strand.
AACTCTCCTCTAACTGGAAATTTTCAAAAACGGAAAATATCAAACGAAAATGTGGTTCTTTGGACAAAAAGGTTTAGTTGTGAAGAATCGCTAGATTGTCATTTTGTTGAGCTTGTATTCTTTTATTTTTGGTTAAATTTCCAAGTATATTGTATGGAATTAAAACGAAAATCTCCCAGTTTAATTATCGTATTAATTTATTAGTTCAAAAAGAATACAATATCAAGTTAAACCAGTTGCAAATATTTGATAAAATTCAAAAGCGAATTAAATACTAATACTTGATATAATTAAATAATCCCCCACGTTAATTAATTTTTATTGAATAATCCTGAAACAAATTCAATTAAAGACATCCACAATCGTTTTTTTTATAATCAGATAATTAGAAAGTTATAAAAATTGAAGATTTTATTAGGGTAGCAATTGGACAAATAATCAGAAAAATTAATTTTCTTAATTCTAAAAATTGTGAAATAAAAATAATTTTGTTCACCAGTAGAGTGTATTCAAAGTGGAAGAATAATGTAGAAAAGAATTTAAATGGATGTTAAGGAAATAAGTTCTCTTACCCTTATATTTCAATAAGAACATGCCCTGATAAATACATCAGAGAGGGTTTACTACCACTACAACAAGCACCTGTGCTTTCTCTCAGGAAGGGTAGTTTACGCTGACACCTTTACAATAGTAGTAGTAGTAATAATAATAGCAGTGGTGGATCTAACAAAAAAAGCAAAACGAATTACTTTCGTTTATAGAATAAAAAACAACTTAATTTATTTTAAAAATTTCGTTTAAGATTTATATGAAATTAATTGATTAATAGTTTTAATTATGGTTTTTTAATTGTTTTTTTTTTCTCAGAGTAGTTGTATCAATAATTCGATAATAATAAATTTGTTCAAGAATATAAATAACAATTGATAATTTAATTTAAATTATATCCTTATTTAAATTATGAATTATAGTCTAATAGTGAACTTGGTAAATTTATGACCATATTGAAATATTCGATTATTTTTTTATTACTACTATTATTATTTTTATTAGTATTATTATTATTATAAACTCTTATCATATCAAATTCTTAACAATTCACCATAAATCTTTGGAATTTTATTTTATTATTATTATTATTATTTTACAACTTTAACGTTAATGAAACAGTAGGGTACATATTTGTTAAATAAATAGTGATATCTAATCTTTCTTTTGTTATTAAAATAGTAGGCTGGGATTTGTTGTTTTGTTATTTTTTTCTATGTTTTACCTCCTGAAATACCAACAATAAAAACATACAAATATTGTCTTAAGTGACGTGGACAATTCGAATTGGTTTAGATAAGAAAATCACTGTGTTGTATTTAGTATTCTTTCTATAGTTTAATTGTAAAAGCAGTCGTACCAACATTGCAAAATATCGCAAAACAAACACATCCACACAATGATTATCCTCTTACCTGTTGAGATGGAATGTGGGGGGCTGTACAAATCAGACAACATGCAACTCTCACAGGACGGGTTGAAGCGTCTAGTCAACCACGCCCATCTAGCAATATGGCGTACAGTGTGATTGGTTGAACGACATAGCGTCCTTGACGGCTACCTGCCCTTTCCTATCTGACAGATTGATTGCTAGCTCCGCCTACAAATGTCTAATAAAAATACCACTTGCTGGATTTTTCCTAATTTTTTTTTTTTAACCATATGGTAACCATATAGGAAACTATACCTATATTTAGTTATAACATGGAGTTGTTCCATAATAATGAAAACTATAACCACGTGGGTTCTGTTAGGTTGCCACGGTATACAGTGGCGGTGGCTGGGGGGTAGGGGTAGAAACAGGCAAATTTTGTGTCACGTGATTTTAAGTTTCACGTGCTGCGCCGTAGTGGTGGATTCTTGTGGTTGAACAGTGACATCATCTGATCGGGGATGTTTCCATAAAAATACCCCCAACTTTGCCAATATTCAACAATCCAGTAATTTTTGATTGACAGACAATCTAATATGCAGTTGGATATGCTTTAGTGTCGTGGATTGGTTCATTTTATAAAATTTGACAAGTGTTCGAACAAAGCTGCAACGCTACATTACCAAAGTCACAGCCAATCGTTTAATTCAAGCATTGGTATCGTGAAGTTTCCGTATTAAGCTTTTAGTAAATGTCCATTTTAGGAAACTGGAATATTAAGAATTGCTTTAATTGTCATTAAATTTAATCGTTCATTTACATATTCCGAAATACTACAAGTACTAGTGGAAATTGTAATAGGAATCTGTAATTGGCAGCTGAATTCGGGGGAATCCCATCTGACTATTGAATGGGAAGCTTGATCGTACACGATCATCTTCATTGTTTAATTTACACGATACTTAATTTACACGATTCTTAAATGATATTAAAGAGGGCTCTATATTTTACACGGTTTCTGCTTTTATTGATGAAAACTTGCATATATTAGCACGATTTTCCTAATTACTTAAAACAATGAAAATGTAATTTTTTCGTCTTTCTATCATGAAAATTTAAATTTAACCCTACGATTTTACAATTTGACTGACATGATAAAAGAGTGGAAGTTAAGCCGACCAAATCCAAATAGAAGACGTATACATTTTTGTACTTTTAAAAAAATGATTAAATATTTAATTTTTCATAAAATAATCACATTTATCAATAAATGAAAGTTGACTCCAGTCGACATTCAGTTAAAGTTAAACTTTAATGATGTTCCCATAAAGAATTTAAGGAAATTATACATCACCTTATTAATTAATTGACACCTTTTGATACGTAACTGTTATCGTTATTTATAATAATTTACTATTAATTGGCCTTGGTGAAACTGATTTACATACGAATTGAAGACAATAGAAAGTATTTATTTCTATCTCAAAACTCGTACAATAATGAGTCTATTACGACACCAGGTGCGCAATTATAAGCATGATTATCTATAGTTTAGTAAATTAAATCATTTTTAAAGATATTCTCGATGAAATGGGTTATAAATTGGTGTTTTCTCTTGTGAAAGGGTTCTGGGTTAGTTTTTTGACATATTGAAATATAAGAGCCGTTATTGGTTAATTTTATTTGTAACCTCCTTGTACAAATAAATAATGTTGCCTCAATTTCCGGTGTCTGTTCTTTTAAAAAAAAAATGGGAAAAATTATAGATTCCGTACATAATTTGTAAGCGATTCATCTGCACAGCTGAACTATGATGTTTATCTATTAAAATTGCATGGACATTTAATAATGTTTTTTAATAAAAATTTTATAATTCAAGTTGGTAAATTGACAATTTCATATTTAATATTTGATCGTTCGAATGGGATTCTAGTAATGATGATAATAGGAGAGATCTGTCAAAATAAATTCCAACGTATTACAGAAGATTTAATAGTAAATGGTGCAAGAGCGGTCTGTATGGTCAGCAGGTAGCCAACAAATTCAAAAGCACAACATGTAGAAAATAAATAAAATTAAAAAAAAAAAAATTAAAAAAAGATCATCTCGATTCGTTTCTCGTTCCCAATGGACAGGTGGCTGTCTTCCATCATGTTAAACATGTCGAAATCAATCTGAATATGTTGATTAGCCTTTGATTGGTCGACATATATTTATACGATTGATAACACAGACATTGTACGAATATATAACAACAACTATTCAATTACAATTGCCATTTTAATTGTCAATTCATTTCCTAAAAGTCAAACAGCCTCAGTCCATCTTTAAGATCGATGGGACAAGAATTTAATTGAAAACGAACAGGTTCCATCATAACTCCCAAGTTGCAGTTGGTACAGTTACCGAAACAGTATTTGTACGAACAATGATTGGATTTATAGCCGAATTTCAGTTGAATCTAATTAAATACAAGACTTCGATGTTTATTTGGAAATTAATTAAATAAACAACAGAAAAAATTATAAAATAAACAAATTCGACATGTTCGAATCGTTAAATTTGTTGGCAACTACCAAACGAGATATTATCTACTGTTATGTTGATATGAATAGGTCTTTTACTACCCTTTACGAGCTATTTTGTGGTGAAACACTACAGCCCTTATGTTAACACTGGGTCTATTCATCAGATAATTTAGCTTTTCTCGTCAAAATTAACAGAACTATAACTCTAATTGTAAGAAGAGTCGTTTGTGGAAAGTGGATGAAAAAATACAATTTTATCGATTTTATATTTTATCGTTCGATATATCGATTGTCTTTTTTTTTCTGTTCGATTTTATTCGACAATTGCTGCAACAGCATTGAGGGAGTTGTGTTTCTTTGGAACGTTACAATAATTCGACTCTAAATCGCTAGCTAGTCTTTACCCTACAATTCCGCGACCAACTGACGTCGGTGATTAATGACTGCTGGAAGATTGGAAGTAATTAAAGCGCTAGAATAAATGGCAACGCTCCGTTCCGTTCCGTTCCTGCGGTTCCGGCCTAACAATGCACCCATTCATTTCATCCACACACACATAAACACAAACACATGAAAAGATAGACGACGAACACATATCCATGAAGGTACACATACACAGATAAAGATACATATTAACCATATAAATAGGAATCTTTTATTTACTATTTACTAGCCAGAATTTAGTGAGTATCCATTACTTTTTTGTACAGAAAAACTGGATAAAGTTGCTGCTTTTGGATAAATTTGAAATAATTCCTATCACCTCACAACCAGGGAGCTCCAATTTGATAATAGTGCTATTATAAAAAAAATTACAACATTATTACTATAATCAACAAGCTATTAAACACGAAAATTGCCTTTAAGTCATCTATCTTGATTTCCAACTAGAATCCATTTATAACCTCAAAAATATCCAAAAATTCCATAACAATTAATCCCGATAATCGTCGATACTTATCGTTTGTTGAAAACGACCATGTAAATGCACAGCAGGCATTGACAAAACAATAGAGCTAATAAAGAGATCAATATAATTTGCTACACGTTTTACCTGTAAATGTATAAAGATCGATGATAATGGCCGGCTAAAATCTAAGATGATATTCCCATTTGTATGGATTAAAATTTCAAAAACCCCCGGATTAAAAAAATAAATCGCATTATGGGAGAATTTATTGATTATACTACCACCATAGATAGTTGGCTGTGGATTTAAATTAAGTTTAATTAAGGCCAGTTGTGATAATCGGGGTGAGTTTTGATAATTTCATTGAATTTAAAATAGATTTCGTATTTTCGATATTTTTTTACCAAACAATAGACACGATATTAATAGAGTAACGAAATAAAAATGGCCACCTGTCAGTGCTAATAATTCATAGATAGCAAATGCTACAGGTGTGCCGGTAGGTCGACAATGCACCACCAGGATGTGTATTTGAAAAAGAAATTTATGTCTCCACTTTTCTCCTTATTTATTTCACTATCTATTAGTTTTTTTCCCCTGTTAACAACTAGATATTTGGCCAATTACAAATTTTAAAAAGACGTTAATAACAAATGCCATTATTGGCACCCCTTTTCTTATAATGCCGTATTCTGGAACAAGACATGGATGAGTAATCAGCTCCAGAACCTTTACATTGATCCCACCAATCAGTTAGGCACTCATTGACTTTTATAATAATAAAACAAAAAGAACTGTATCAATACAGGGTGTCCCATATAACTACATTAATACACCTATCTATACAGAGATGGAGTTTATTTAGAGACGTTGTAGAATATATTTGCATCTCATATGTTTTGCCTTGTCTAACTCATTTAAATTGCAATATATTATCTTTCTCTTGATGACTCAATTTAAAGAGAAACAGTCGATATGTTGCACTGTCTATTCAATGGAGTTACATGAGTACTAACAGATATAGGTACTAATTTGTTCGATCTTCTTCTAACACATCTGAAGAAATAACGATAAGAAGGAGACAGACATTCTTGATGTTTCTATTTATTAGATCCAACCACAGTTAGGTGGGTCACACGGTATATTTTTATATAAGTAGGTTTCCAATATGATTCGGAAATTTGAAATATTAAAAACACTTTCCTTGCAATGAAGTTAAATTCTGCGCAAAATTGCCAAATTTCTTCAATTTTTATTTGGAAAAGCTTCGATTTGAGACGAGAATCTCCGCTTCTGGTTCCGCAACTAACATTTTAGTAAAATTGAACTCTGTTTCTGGTCCGAGAGTTTTTAAACGGATATATAAGGGAAGTTATTGTTATTGCGCATGTGTGTTGCAATCTGACTTGCGTCACATATGACGTCATATTGTTAGCATTTTTATTGTTGTTTTCGATTTTAAGAAGCAAAAATTCTAATTGAATTGTGAGCTATAGAGAGAAATCTTATAGCTTGTAGTTTGTTGATTTTTTTTGTATTTTCGGTTATAATTCAGTAAATATTAGCGCAAATTGAATATTCTCCAATCTCCAAGAGATTTGTTAGTTTTCCAGAAAATGGCAAATTTTAATAAACTTTATCTCGTTTATTTGAGCATTTCAGGGGTATCTGTTTTGGAAAACTCCGATCGAATCCTGAATTACAAGAAAATCTTGAAATATCCGCCGTTTTTGTATTTTCTCATATAACTGAATATCGATTTTTCAATGGTTTTCTCACGGTGTAGAGCGAATGGAAACCGCTTTCTGTTTCCGTTTCTGTCAAAATAAATTTAAAAACTTTCCAATTCTGTGACTTCTCTATTTGTGATGGTCACGTCCTCAAAATCAAGCTTGAATCGCGATTATTAGATAAAAATGAAATAAGCTCAAAATTGGCTGCAATTAGATGAGAATCCATCGAGTTATTTATTATTTAGACGGACTGTCTGATTCGAAAACAACACAACCGAGACAGCTTAGAATTATTGAAATCAATAGCGGAATCTACGAAAGAAAAACACCAATGACACAAGAAACCTTTCGTTTTTCTATCTATTTAATCGTGCCGGGATTAATTCACTTCTACACCGTATAAGTTATTGTATAGTAATCCGAGATGACGGATGGTTTAGTTTTTCTCGTTACAATCGAAATTTTGTAACGAGCAAATTTCAAGTGATGATCGTTGGTCTATAAACATATAAGTTGTTTGATCTTATCACACTCTCTATAGATAACTTTAGTAGAATTGTATCTACTGTAAAAAGATCATAAAATTTCCCCATTTTGGTAGTGAATTGTGTGTTGTCCGTTCTGGCAACCAGCCGACATTCATTTCAAGGCTCATTTAATCGGTTTTAAAGCAACAACAAATATCGAGTATTGATGAAAGTTTTCGGTGATCGTTTCAACTGGATAGAATTATTAAAATTTAAGTTTTAATGTGGTGCTTCTTCCATGTAATTATCAGTTTTACGACATTCCTCACAGATAATTCCCGTTTTTTTCTTCGTCTTCTTCAGTTGGTTGTTTTATTGTATCACGAATTGAAGATAATGAAAGTGTTGCTTCCTTATAGATCATCTATTATTTTTGGACAATCCAATAAATATATAATTACTGTCGACAAAGTGTCTATTATGTTTTTACTTCATCTCTACCATATAATGCTACATAATTGGATAATTATTAAAAACGACCATTAATTACCTATCTCATCGAAAGTTTCCATTCTACTCCATATTTTTCTTCATATGTGGCTTTGGGTCTACTTATATACACCATAATTATGGATTATCTGAAATTCGGACTTCCATCTTTTTGTTTAAAAACAAAATGGGCGGTCAGCGGTGCTACCCAACTTATTTACCGAAAATTCTAAACAACTGGAAGCTTGATAATTGCCATAGATTGTATTTTTGTTTTTAACGATCCAATTCGAAAATATAAATAATGTCAATTATTGTTTTTCTTTGACTTAAACGATTTATAGAGGCGATTCAAGACTGAAAACCTTGAATCGGGATCGTTATTATCATCGGCAATAACAATGAAGACAACCACTACTTACAAATAATAAGTATTTTGTGTCTTGATAAAAAATGAAGAGGAGAAAGAAGAGTGACTACCGCTATTCAGCGAATAGTATAAATTAACCTACCACATGCATCACTGTTATCTGAACCGACATCAGGCGTCGTAATAAATATTAAAATATCAATTATGAATATCTAAGTACGTTGTTGATGTTGAGTACGCCCCTAACTCAGCGCCTTAGTTCAAAATACATACGTTGATATAATATACAAACAACTATACAACTGGCCTTTTTTGCGCTTGAAATTTAAATTAGTTTTGGAACTGGCCTAAAGCAATAAAACCCCATTGTAACTCTTTCAAACTCTTTATTTTTTCCTCTATCTGTACCTATATATGCGTACGTTTTGCTCCTTTTATCCTCTACAGTTTTCTTCCACTCAACTACTAAATAACAAACCAACTTGAATACCGACGATTGATTTACAACAGTATTTTTAATTGGGCTGATATAAAAATCACAGCCAAACTATAAACGATTAAAACTCAACGGATTTGTCAGAGTTGCAGGCTATGTATGTACATTATGTATAATCGGCAATAGTAGCAAACCAAGCAATTATTTGGCGAACGATTTTTGATCGAAATGAAAACATTGTTTTACATTGTTTGACAATCCATCTGTCAGTGTTAGCCGAGGACCGGTAAGCAAATCAATGCAGGAATTTCGTCGATTATAATCCTCAACATCTAGGAAATAGAAGTTGTAATAAAAAAAATTGCTTCCAATGACAGTTTCGCTATAACTAATGAGCATTGATTCCATCTGATTCGAGCTGTAGTGGAACATATAGAAATTTCTAATTTGTTCTCCAAGTCTCCCTTCGATTTCAGATCAAATCAGACTAATGGTCAATCATTGTTAGAATTCCTCCATCTCATTCTAGCCCATAATGGTATAACTAAGAGATAGATACAAACACAAATACAATCGAACATATCTAGCGCTACTACAACAGAGTCAAGTTCTGATCCCTTGTATGAATTTTGATTAATTGAAGTGAGTCTCGGCGTGTGCATGTCAGAGCGAATAGGAGTCTGTTTGTCTTTACAGTTGGGAATTTCAATCGATGGAATTGTGTTTATATTCGTTTTAAATGTGAATGTGTTGGAAGCTGAGGCAAGGTTTCTCATTTTATATGCATCACTATTTCGAGATAGACTTATCTTGCTAAATATCAAAGTAAAAACAACAGCGACACAAGACAAAATACATTAAAAAAAAAAAAGATGAGAGAATACAAATACTCGGAATTCTAACTTTACAGATTAAAGATTTTGAAATTTAGATTCAATGTTTTGTTGGATTAGAATACGTGAAGAAGGCGTGTCGGGACGTTCAAGTTTTAAGTAATTTTCAAGTCGGAAACCTCTCACCGCCCTTATAGCGAGACTTATTGTTAAATGAGTTTCTTTAAGTCTTCACAAATACTGCAAGGATTAAATGTAATTATTTCTTAAACTGTAGAAATCATTTTAGATGGTCTATTAGGTGGGGTTATTTCATATAACCCATTCAATATAACGCTGATGATGATAATAACCCTTATCGTTTTTTTTTGCTTATAGTAGAACCGAAATAAAATGCAAGTAACTGCAGCGACGTGGAAAATCGTACATGACACGCTCATATCCATGGCAACTCCGTCAGATGTGAATATTTCATAGAATACATTTTCATACTTTATTGAACGTGTCACCTTTGATTACGAACAATATACCTGTCCTGTGTCTCTTCCTCCTTGCCGCCGGTGTCTCCGTAAAACACGCAGATAACTAGGCGACATTTCCCCTTCAGCTCTTGCCGTTATGTAACACTGTCAAAACTAATAAAGTATCAAGAGTTAAGGCTGCCATTGCCGTTGTTGCTGCTGTTTTGCTATTACAACATAACAGCAATAATAACAACATCAAGAACAGCTGCATAAGGAAAATTCAATAGTTCTACTTAAAAATTTCAGCAATTCAAACGGGGGTGGAAATTTCAAAATACTCTACATTATAATTAAAACGGAGTTTTTTAGTTTCGAAAAATTATTTATAGTTCGTGTCAGTTATAAATAATAAGGAATATATTTCCAGTTGGCCGTTATCAGGTTGTCTTGTCTTGTTCGCTACTTAAAACATACTTCCATACTCATATTAATCAAACTGGTAATAACTCTAAAGCGATATCAATTTTACTTTCTATTGTCTATTACGAAATACTCTCAACTATTATCGCGCTAATGGAATATCATTTGAAAATATTGTAGCGTATAATTTGCGATAAAATTCAATGTCATTGTTGTAAAAATAGTCATTTGCGGCGAAATACGCCCAAGTATAACTAAACGATTTAAAATACTAGCGATCAATTGATAAAATTGTTGAAAAGGAGGGTAATTTTGAAGGATTGGGGATTTTCAATTTCAATGGCAATTATCGAAATACACCTAATTTGTTGGAGTTTTTGTGTAAAAATGATAGAAGCACCAACAACTTCATTAATTATGGGGCAATATTTCGTTATTTTGAATGAACAAGATTTATTGTTGTGAAAGTCGGTAATAAATCAAATTTCCAACGCAACTGTTAATGAACAAGAATTTTATGTAATTTTCATAATTTAATAAAGTTTAAGCTAGGTTAGTTATATTTTCGAAGGTAAAATTTATTTTCTTTCAAATTTTAATTACTACCACTACCTAGGAACAAGTTAAATACATTTGAATTAACCAATTAGTGTGATAAAACCGTTTTTCGATTAGTTGTGTTCTCTATTGGGAGTAGAAATGTTGTTATATCTATATTTGTATATTTATGTGTATAGTATAGGAGTGAAACGAACGGACAAGGGGTGTGGATTTTGTATCTAACGACGCCAAAATAGGGAAGGAACCCTTTCGACTTTATGACTAGAAAGATGGCAATTAGCGGAGCAAACTTCATCTCTTGGGAAAATGGGGATCCAGTCCTAGGACTAATTATGAGTTTTGGCCGAAGTACGCATCCAAGTATGAAATCCTAAGCTGCTTGTCGTAAGTGTTGGATTACAGTCGCCAATTGCTGGGTGCGTGTCGGGAATTAGCAGTGCACAACGCTACACACACACAGTAATAGTGCATTTGATTGACGTTTCAACCTACAACCCCAAACCCACCCTATTGTTGGCGGCACAACACAAACCGCCGACATTTCACACCAAAAATAATAACAATTTAAGATTGAAATTGTTAATAGAAGGGCGAACATCACTTGATAATATCGCCAATCAATTCAACATCGAAATAAAAGGGTAGATTTTTTCAATGTGAATAGAGTTAAAATCGAGCCAAAACAAGCAATAAACCCCAAGTCGAGCCCCTTGTACGAACGTGTAATGAATATAATAACAACATCGGTGCCGTAAATAGTAATTGGCAATTCAAATCAAGCTGGATGCTTGAAAAGCGCAAAGGAGGGTTGATCGTTCACACATATACAACACAAACTATACCCCGTATATATTCATCTAGAGACAAGGGTGTTGTTGGGTTGTGAAAAGAGGCCCATTGTCATACAACGATCACCAAATAGTCGGGAATTTCAGCGTTAAGGATTATGACCGCAACGTGACGGCGGTTTGCCGGTCATCCTCCATTTGTTATTTATTTATTTATTTATTTATTTATTTATTTATTTATTTATTTATTTACCACAACAGTAATTATTTAATTGCTTTCCCGTCACTATATCGTCACAGTATTATTATAAAATCAATAGTTCGCTATTGCGTCAATATTGAAAAAAATTAATCAAAAACTACGTCCAACTAAAATTCAGTTTCACAATTTTAACTTTTATAAAATCCAAAAGTTTGAAAAAATAGAGAAATCGCGTATTTTAATTTTATTTGATCCAAAAAAGACCTAAAAAATTACAAATCTATAATTATTTACGTTTTGTTCGAATTTTATTAAGACTTCACGCTGTTTTATTCCAAATCTCGTAAACGTTTCGATTGTCTCTGAAAAAATTCGAAATTGTGGCAACTACATGAGATTTTATCAAGTTACGCTACTATTTTTTGATTTTCTAAACTTTATGTGAGCAACCAATAAAACAATCCAGTTCGATTTATAATTTTATTTTAAACGAATCGGTTGTATAGTTGTTTAATGTCAAAATAGTAATTTTATTTATTATCTTAAATGTTGTAAATATTCGTTTGTACGATATAAATCAATAAATGTTCAGTTTCCATGATTTATTCGGATACATATAAGGGTGAAAATCTAAAATCCTCCAGTTTCCTTAAAAACACATCCTTCGCGCTCTCTCTTCTTCTCTGTGGTACTCTTTCAGCTTTAGACGATAAATAGGCGGAATAAAATAAAAAAATATACAGCTGGAAGGCTAATCTCTGGAAGAACACCTTAATTCCGCAGAGCGAGATCGAAATCCCATCCTGATATGTGGATGTCGCTGAGTAAAGCCGTGAGGGCATGAAAATGGGGAGTTCGTTGCCTACACCCCACATCTAGAATCAGGTAATTTACGACGACAAATTCCCACATATTATATAACCTGCAGGAGGCCAAGAATACGACATGTTTTATTGTAACTTACATAAGTAAACATAGTTTCAATTCTATTGCCAATATGTACAAATAAAGACGTATAATCAACTTAAAAATGATGCTTTTAGAATAAAATTATCGTTAAAAGTAATCACAGGACTGTAAATTTAATCAAAATCAACTCATCTTGTACATTAACTCAATGAATGTTCAAAGTACTCAAAAAAAACGTTTCTCTCTACAACCGACAGAAATTTTTAGGCAAATCGTTCCCTTTCAAAGACTATTTTTTCTCCCTGTTGATTGTTACTTTGTTCGGTTACCACTCAATGGATACTTTAGAATTCTTCAAGACAACCGTGAAGAAATTTGACTGATTTCTAAATTCGATTTTTACGGTGTATATTAAATGAGAAAAGCAACACACGCAACAATATACGGAATCAAATAGTCGTCACTTTTGGCTTTTGAAATTCGATTAAAAGTTCACATCTATAGAAAAACACATGGTGGCTTTTTTATTTAGTCAATAATTGCAAAATTATGGTTGAAAGTATGCTAATTTACGACAATAATACAATGGAGAACAACAAAAAAGCAGTAGGATGCGAATTTTAATATCAATGACAAATCCAAAATGATGGGACTTTTACCGTGAAAGTTCACCGTTCAGTTCTTATACTTAATCAAAATTAGAAAATTACAAATGCTATACTAAATTCACTCGCTTACTGGAAAATCGACGAGAATATTACGAAATAAACGTCTCTATTTTACGAATTTAATCCTTCCAATCTAAAGATACTGAGTTGGTATTGCAGTTAATTTATCACGTAATCGCAAAAGTATTGTTTTCAATGATGTACTTGTAGATTATTGGTTGTCTTAAGATTAGGCGCCTTTACGTTACAACCAATAGTATCGTTGTTAATGACGTAATTCTAGATTATTGGTTGTCTTAAGATTTGGCGCCTTTACATTACAACCAATAATATCGTTGTTAATGACGTACTTCTAGATTATTGGTTGTTCTAAGATTTGCCGCCTTTATATACAACCAATTGTCTCGTTTTTAATGATGTATTGCTGCTAATTGGTTATTTTCAAATTTTGTTCGTTTAGATTAGAATCAATTCATATATTTAGTGAGTAAATCGAGTATATTGGACAAGCTTTAAAGGTATTAACAATCTTGGCTCTAGAAATTGGTGTTTTTCAAAAATATTCTCTCAAAGATTCTAAAATGAGTACACTTCGGCGATAAATTATCCGAAAAAAAATCATAAACCGGAACGTCTATCTGTGACAAACATTTCCAGCATAATCCATTAATTTTACTTTGAAATTTCAAATAACGACAGAATTTATTATTAGCAAGCAAACAAGTTGATCAGAGTTATAACAGTTTCAAATTTCGTTATTCTTTTTTGTTTAACGGCTAATTTATTGTTATTATTGGGTACTAGTGCGTTTATATTGCATATAAACCACTGTTTACAACGATTCTCGATGCAATCTTACGGTAAAATTTCGAAAATATAATTTTTCGAAATATTAACGATTATTTATGTTAATAATTTAAATAAAAATGAGATTTTTTTAAATTATTGCCATTCCTATTGAATTTCTAATCGCTGATAATTAACTTGACATGTAAATTTTTCGAATTATTTCGGAAGTTTATTAAAATTAATCTTCGGACAACTATAAACAACCGAATTGATGATTCATACGAATAATTTGCAAATTATTGATTTATATTTCAACAATCTTCTTAAATTTTTAACAGTGTTTAAGTTTATAATTAATGTCCAATGATCGTTATCGATACTACTACATTTGTTGTTTGTTTTGGGTTTTTTTTTAATTGAAAGAATTAGGTGAATTGTGATGGAAATTGTCCACACAAGGTGTCGATAACACTAAAAGCTTACCAGTTTATAACACCTGTCAACGTAAAAGTACTAATTCGATATCACATCAAATTAACCCAACCGATGGTCAATATTCAAATTTATACTTCCTAAACTAGATAATGTCGCATTTAATTTAGTTTAATTTTATTGTAGTTTTGTAAGTATAGAATATGCGTGGTTTTTATTCTTAATTTTTATTTTTTTGGTAGAAATTTTCTATGGGTTTTTGTTGTGTATGTGAGTATCGAAGACGAGTATATGGTAAGAAAGAATTCACTATTATATTTGTATATTTATGGGCATCAGATGAATAAAAAGGTCTGCCCGGCTTGTAGCGGTAAGACGGCCTTACATCATTTTAACATAATAGAAGAATGGATGGCTTTCAGATTTACGTCATCTTTCGGCTATATCAAAGTTTGTAAACGATAAAGATTTAAATAAAAAAAAAAAAACGATGAGAGAGGAAAATACCAACGATTTGAAACGATACAAGTCACATTACGCGTATCTTCCACACACACATACTCAACCAAATCTGATACTCGTTTGTATACCGGAAAGTCCACCTAATGTTGGAAAATATTTTCAAGATTTGTAGGGTGGATTCTAGGAACATTTAAGCAAAATTAGAGCTTCGTAGCTCGGTGGCAAATTGGTGGAAAACCGCTTTGATCGATTTGTAATTAAAATGATCCTTGCAAAACAATAAGAGTGAATCGTTCTTTATCAATAGATCAACTAGAACATCAAAATTTCCCATTTTTCAAAAAAATCTAAACTTCTTGATCGTTTCACGTGCATATTTGGCTAGTGAAAATCGCAACATTATCAGATTGACGCGGTTTTTCCCCGATTTCCCAATGGGCTACAAGGCTCAAATTTTGCTAAAATAACCCTACAACCACCCTACAATCGCTAAATATTTTCCAAATCCTCCTGTATTTGGAGAATTTGGAATTTTCGGTATATTAGGAAATCACCGATAACAGCCCCTATTAACGCTTTATATAGAAATTGCTGCGCCACTGTTCGAAACAATTTCAATTAACTTGGTAGATTCCTGAATTGAATCGAATTTTTAATTAATACAATCCTGTGTCTGTCCTACCGATTTTCTAATCTTGATTAGTTTCGTTTCGTTTTGACATCGACGAACTCCTGTGATATTCGTCAAAATTTTTTTAAATTATTACCTGGGCCATTTCGAATTTACGATAACCTGTTTAGCAGTTGGTATACGCCCATGCAGGTAATATAAACGGAATTGGGAGCCAACCTTCTTCTTCTTCTACTTCTTCACTAAAACGATTTTACACATACAAGAGGAACAAAAAATTTGACATATGAAAATATGGCGATTTGACAGCTGTAATTTTGAAGAACTCCTGAAAAAAACAATTAAAATATTAATAATAATAGCAAAACTAATCCCAGACAAAAATTGAAACGAAAATAAATTTAACTTTTATCGATTTCATGATGAAACATCATAAAATCATAATTACGTACGGCAAGTTAATATTAATGTTGCCATTAATGTCTGTGTTAATTTATAAATAGTTTAAGTATCGAAATAAATTGCTATACCTTCAATAAAAATAAATTATTTCCGTAAACACTATCAGAATGTATAATGGAGAAAGTGCGAAAAAAATCCACTATTAGCAAATTATCTCAATATTCACCCCCTATTCACTTAAAGACACATTGATACACAGCCCCTAGCGTCAATTCGGCAATCTAACACCCCTTAATTTTAAATTATATACTTACACTCAAACATGCGCCTTTTTATCTATAATAACAATAGTCAATAAAAGTTTGGAATTAATTGAAAATTTGTCAAATATACTGTTTGAATTAATAAAATACAGCCCCTAGTCTACCACTATAAGGCCATTAATTTCGTTAATATTTAAATAGATCGTTTCCAAGAGTTCCAGAATCTTGTGAAAGAAAATACGAGTTCCTGACCCTAAACTGGAAGTTATGACATAAGCCTGTGCTGTTACATTTCCTAAACAAGTCCGAGCCACCCCCGGCACAATTTCTTTAATATTTCCCCTTTCTCTCGCCGTTTTCTTGTTGTGACAAAAAATAAATTCCTTTTCTATACGGCAATAATCTAAAGCTAATGATAATTGTATTTGGTGTTATTTTAGTAGGTGATTTTTTGTATTGTAGAATTTTGTTAAATTTAAGGGTGGTGGTATAGAATGTTGGAAGATTTCAAATAAGGGGATGTTTTAGAGATATGTGTGTATGTATGTTAGTGAGTGTATACAACGACAACTACTATAGTAACGGAACGCTAGAAAGCCTAGCAATATCCGCATTCCAGTGTTGGAATCCTGCGTTGACAGCTCCTGATATTGCAGGGCCCGGGTGTCTGATAACGACTCCGCTCCAGGAATGTCGTTAGCTTCCCAAAAATAACGTTTAGACAGTGTTATTTATGGCCTTGACAGCATCGCCGCCGTATCGTACTGTGAAGCTACGGGTCTCACTTTCCAACCCCGTCCATATTAAATTGGTCGGGAGCAGAGTGATTTGCTGCTTATTGCATTGGATATTGAATAAGGATATGCGTTTGTATATGTGTGTATCTTTCTATATGTATTAGTAAATGTAATATACACAGTTACCGTTAAATTTACAAAATACACATCCAATTTTAATGTTAATCATAAAGGCAACAAAACCGCAAATGCGATACTTTACAAATTCTATCCAATTAGTATTGATAAGATAACAGTAATATCACACAGAAAATCCATTTATCGTCCAGTATCAATTAAACACCTGGAAATTGTACGGCGATTTCAGTAGATGTGACATCGAAATCGCTTCAACTCCTTTAAAATCGTTTTTAAACAATCAATAATTTTTATTGTACGTTTTATTGATGCCATTAACTTTATTGATAACCGTTGTTTCGAAACTCTAATCGAATTACAGGTGGTGGTTTAATTGTTCACCTTTTCCAAACATCAAACGTTTCGAATTTTTTTTATTTACAATTCTTTGTTTCCATTATTTTTACATTTTGTCTACCTGAAAAAAAAAATGTTACCCACCTAGGTATCAGGACACGACTTCCTTTATACCTTATCTCTATCAACTCATTCATTAACAACCATTGTAGCACTAATTTTTTACGACCACTATCGAAATATCTTGATACACCCAAAGTACGTTTTTTTCGTTCGTATTCTACTTTATATAAATTTGTCGTCACCTGCTATAGGTAATAAACTAGAAATAAATTAATTCCACCGGATCTTTATAGTTTTTCGGGTTTAGCGCGAATAAGTTGCTTTATTTGAACAAGAGCAGTAGGTAAATTGTCTAGAGATTGATAGTCGAAATCAGGACTAATTGAGTGCTGAAACTGTGATTGATGTAAAAATAATATGTGAAAATCATGCTGACTGGTAACAAATTGTAGGGGGTATACGCATATATATCTATATGCTTTAGAACTACTGCTACCTGGCAGACGATTTATGTAATGCTGAAGGCTATTCGCGTCCAGACAGACGGTGATGAGATGGAGCCATTGTGTTTCTTTAATGATGATACTCCTATCTTACGGTACGATCGACTTCGAAAACGGTCTTCAGATGACTGTGAATAAATCAAACGGCACGTTTATATTGTACACTCTCTTTTCTGTACAGATCAGCGGGCGATCCATGCTTAGCTTTACAATCAAACAAAATCATCGGACATGGAAGTTTCGGTATAACGAGTCGAGTAAAGCCAACAACCCTCGGTGCGGCCAAAACTGCACCAAAAAAAGATTAAATCAGAATTCCGTTAAAATATCATCCACCAATTATAATCGAACGAAAAAACAGGCTTTAAAATAAACAAAACTGTACGAAACAATCTCGTTATTCTTTCTCTTTTCCAATTGTCTCAGAATAGAACACCTTGCTATGTTACATCAAGCTTTGACATCTACAGATTGATTGTGACACCGAATACGTAGAGAACTCTAAACATGAAGTTTACGAACGACTGACAATATTCAAAGGTGACAGCTTTTCGGGGACGGTGGGTGATTGATGGACAGAACGATCTCGTGGACCTTCTGTTATCTTTGATCACTTCTGATGACAGGGAATTTACCATAAGCACGGATCGTGCACGGGAATTGAAGACTTTAATAATAATAGGCGAAGTGTGGACAATTTTTCCAATAGATGATCGATAATTAAAATTGCTTAAAAATTGCAGCATGGTGGGCAATTCGACGAAAATGCAATATGATTCAATTGCAGTTAGAACGAGTGGGCAGCCGGGGGCGTCTCTTTGTTTTATACGAGTGGTAGTTTTTATTCTTCTCTATTATAACTAAATAACGCCCTCGTATAAATTTTTCTTTATCAGTATTTCACTCTAATAGATCTCTCTAACTGTTTGAATTTCAAAATATCCCGATTTGCACTGACCAAACAGCCGTCCATATGACAGTTAAATAAACTAAACCTATAAGTAAAAGTCGTTGTATAAATGTATATTTTTGTGTATACATGTGTGTGTTGTTGTTGTTAAGACGATATAAATATTCATCGAGAAATAGGAAGGGTGTGGGCAGCGGTAAAGGGAAATTTCAGGGCGGGTCTCTCGTCTCGTAACACATGCAACCTGCACATCAATTACAGGCTGTCAGGACCCCCGCGGTAACGTAAGGGCCATGCTGCGAGCTCCCGCCGATCGGCTTTCCTTCACAAAGAAACAATGGTGAAAAATAGGTGGTCCGCATAGTTTCAACTATAACGATTCGAAACTAAAACGTCTTCATTGTAAGCGTATCGACATGATGACATGCTCGATGCGAGACTCTTTTAATTGGCCAAATTTACACAATTAATGTGAATAAGAAAAAATAGTCGATTATATACAGATAGAAAAAGAGGAAATTCTATTAGAAAAAACCCTATAATTAAATCTATTTTTAGTTGTTGATTGCTGAGCGAATAGAGAAGAAAACATAATGAAGAAAGAAAAGACGTCTTGAACAAGGGATTCATCGATCAAATCCCGCTTCTTATTAATTCTCTACAACACAACCCCCAATATAATCAAATCACTATTTTGTATTGATAAGAAAAATTCCAATTGATCAAAAAATATTTGTTTGTAGGATTGTGATGAAAATTAATATAAATGAAAGGTTCGAGACAACCGTCATCGGTACTATAGCCGGGTGGCAAGAAATTGTTCGAATACAAATGTAATCCGGGTGGTTTATAGAGATGAGCAATTAGGTGGAGTGCATTAGGAAAGTCTCATGTGTGAGGGTGCCACTTGTCGATTACTTGGCCGCTACTATTAGCTAACGCCAGATGGGACTAATTACAAGCTTAAATCGTCCCCGCTCTTACTTTATCTTTGTTGAGGATTTAATTATTTTTACTGATGTTCAAATTAAAAATAAAAACATAATAATAATGAAGAGGAAGAGACGAAAATGGAAAACGAAGAATATAACTTGAATATAGCCATATTTTAAATTTATGGACAAACACGTATTTGAAGGAACAACAAACGGTAGTTATAACAAATTCAGAGCGAGTTTTGGGAGGCTCACCACAATTGTGTATACGTTGGAAACTCTCTTGGGACTTTTAAACATTTCAAAAATTTCATAATTTATCCAGAACAACTTCCATTCGGGTGGTCGCTTTCGCTTTAAAATCATTTGAACCACGATACAAGTCTAAAGACCCGATAGCTCATTTTTGAAAACTGCAAAAACCATGCAATTTGAGGGTAAAAAATAATATCTCTTAATGCCCCATAATTGTGGATGTGACAGTATTGATTTATATTGAAATACGCAAAAAATTTGTCGATTTTAAAAGATTGCCTAGCAGGAATTTGTAACTTCCTTTTCTCTTACTTTCATTCCATTTTTCCCTGTGTGTGTGTCTGTTCATAAAAACTTGAATGCGTCGTTTTACCCAATACAGAAACGGTTCAACACAGTGATTTATTGGTGGTCCGGATTTGTTTTGTTCAAATGAAGGGTGGCCAGAGCCTAACTTCAGGGGAAAAACGAAATCTAAATCCATATACCGCAATACACTCACCCTCGCACTTTGATAATTTAAATTGCTTTCGGTTGCTCTTGTTGTTCGTTCTATCCTACTGGTATACTCTATACATACAATATAATTTCAGTATAAACGTTATACTTATTCAAAGAAATTTTCGATAAACCAACGATGAATGAATTAATGAGAAATGTAAGAGAGTTTTATCATTATTTTCAAGGTAATTAAAAATTGTTAGGGTGGAGAAAAAACGAATAAATTCCTGTTATATTTTAGGGAATTTTAAAGATATGTTAATCTATTGTTATCTACTAACATCAGACATCAATAGGGGTAAGTCACTCTTTTTTGCCTTTTGTTATTGTTGTTGTTGTTATTAGTGGTGGAAGCGGATTCAAAGGGATACTCCCCCACATAGTCAACATTATAGGATTTTTCGTATAGGGTTTGGTGACGTATTTAAATTGAGAAACAGATCTACGCGTACAAGGGGGAGAAAGATATTTTATACGATCCATTTTCGGTTTGTCTACCCTTTTGTTTTGTTTTGTTTCCGTTTCCCTTGTCCAGTATTGTGCAATTTTCCACAAGTTTAGCATCTATTGTTCTATCACGG
The DNA here is from genome assembly GCA_020740385.1 of Mylabris phalerata. Taxonomy (NCBI): domain Eukaryota; kingdom Metazoa; phylum Arthropoda; class Insecta; order Coleoptera; family Meloidae; genus Mylabris; species Mylabris phalerata. The sequence continues at coordinate 2,726,946 of JAJEOX010000222.1, forward strand.
TTGGATTATATTTCAAATATCCCATTAAATCAACCATCAAATAAAAATCGTTAGCTGTTTCAAATCAAAACATTTCAAATTTGGCGCCATTATATTTGTCAAAGTTACGATTTTCAGGTTATGTTGTATATAACCTCACTTTCTAGCGAGCGAATTTCATACATTTTTCATCGAATAATTGTGTTAATTTTAGTGGAATTAAATTTAATGTAAATTTTAACAGTCCAATTTGGTTATTATTTGAGTTGTTTGTTACAAATCGATCACGATGCTCTATTCAGAAAAGGCTCAACACTACAGGTAAACATTGAAACAACATTAACTAATTGTTAATATCGGTAATTTTAGGGACAAATCAACACCTCGGTTATTATCAGAAGATCTGAACGGTAGTTTGAAAGCGTTTCGACTGGGTGATTTGTACGAAATTCCAAAAAGTAGCGCTAATCAAACGATAGAATGGCAACAAGATTTGGTTGAAGTGAAGAATTAAGATTTTATTTCAACAAAATTTAGTAAATGGTGATTCGATATTATCCCATTAGGAGCCAATTTATGGACGACTTCAGCTTTTCTGGAAGAATGCGATAGTTTTCAAGTATTCCAATATTTTATTGATAATAATTGACAGATTCATAAAAAAAACGATTTTTCAGGATTTTCATGTATTGTTAGATTGCAGTACTGAAACGACCGGAAAATTTCTCAGATATTTGGAAAATTCTTTCAATTTGATACCAACAGACGTTATATTTATTGTAAACAAATCAATATTGGGTGATTTATGGGGGAAAATATGGAAAAACATGCTTCTAGATTTTCAACTAAAACTCAAAATTTCCATACAATTTTCCAAAACGGTGAACTTCTCATGAGAGAGCTAGAATTGCTTTTTTCAACGACTCCAAGAATTTGAGTTTTTAATGGAAAATTAAAGAGAAATCGTTTGTTAAAGAATACCGACCCGGCCTCTCAAATATTTGGAAAACATAAAACGAGATTTCTTTAATTCAGAATTTTTTCAAGATTTCCCAGAACAAATACATCAAGTATTTAATTGCGAGAGAAATAATCAGATTCCCTTATTTGACGAGTTCTGTCCCTCTTTAACTCAATGATATGCATTTTATTGCATAAATGAAAGATTTTCTTCTCATGCAGTTGTAACTTTGGATTTATACAGTTATCTTCACTATCGTAATTACAACAGCGGTCTATTAAAGTGACATGGATTATTTATAAAATAGATAAACTCAAGTAAAATTTTTAATTTGAAATGGATTTTAAATAAGTAAATTTCAGCTTAATACTGTTCTGTTTTATTAGATGCAATACATGTTTCGGCTCAATAGCCATCATCATATTAGTATAATTCATTAAGGGGTAGTTTGGGGTGGTCATTCATATATCATTTGAAAGGTTCTTCAAATGCCTTCAAAACCCACATAGATTTGATTTCAAAAAATTATATACATAGTCAAAATTCACCCCTAAAGTTACAACACTTAAGAATTATTTATGGGGTAATAATTAAAAATAATGAAAAACCCTCGAACAGGTAACTTTTATTTTGTAATTTTCTACTACTACAAAAAATTTCGTATTACTATGTTTTACCATGGGGTGTAAAATTGTAAAAAACCGTACAAAACGGCACATAAGTGCCTGTCATTTCCACCCCCAACAAGATATTGAGAATTGGTTTCTACCACGTTGTAGCCCCATAAATGTCTATCTTTCAGATTTTAGATCATCAAAAAATATTGAACCGTTGTAGAGATATTGCCCAAAAATTGATTTTGCAGGGGTAACTTTAACCCCCATTTTCTCCCTTAAACTTGCGTATAGGCACGAATGACAAAACACGCATCCCTTAGAATCGAATGACGTACTTATATAGCAAAAATCATCAAAATCGGGAGTTTCGACTTTTGTAAGGTTTACTTGTTATATCAACAAATTAACGTTTTTATACAAATGCAATCTTATACCTGGATTTAAATCAAAAAAACGTAATTTATAGTCTACTAGCTAACAATATCGATGAAAATGAGAAATTAGACCATTCGGAATATACAAAATAATTTATATTGGCGAATCGACGCAGTATCAAAACCGGAATCAAAGAACACAAGAACACAAACTTCTAAATTTTTCCAACATCTTATTGAACATAAAGATACAAGTAATGATGAAAATAAAATTAAATATTTAGATAAAGAAAACAAAGGTCTAAAATTAACACTACTGGAAGCTTATGGGGTAAATAAAGAACAAAACAATGACAATTTGTTAAGCGACAAACTTAATTTTTACATTTTTTCATATCTTAAACCTTGAAATGATTGTATAAATTGTAACAATTGATAAATATTCTTACTTTGTAAAAATACAACATAAAATAATAAAAATATTTTTCCTAATTACTTAAGGACAACGGTCAGAAAAGCTAGTTTTAAAGATAATTTTCAAAGTAAAAATTTCGTGTATTTTTCAATGGATTTTGATGCTGTAAACGGCATTTGCAACTGATGTTGGCTATTTAGCCGAAATATATATTGCATTTAATAAAACAAAAGAGTATTAAGCTGAAATTTACTTATTTAAAATCCATTTTAAATTAAATTATTTATTTACCTGGACTTTATATTACAACTATTTGCTAGTTTATTTTTAACACAATTATAATGACATTGATAAAGGAAATTATCAATTGTCATAGGTTAATTATTAGCATGCCATTATATTCAGTTATTATCGCAATTTTTAGTTTAGTTCAAGTACGAATGATAATGCATGATCAGTTGCAAAAATGGCATCATCCGAAACCCAGTTGATCAACAAAATCAAACCACTATTAATAAGTGCCTTATCGAAAGACAATTTAACCAACTATAATATCGAAATTGTTGGTACATCTGGTAAAGGTGACGGTTATGTTGGTGATATTTACTTCGTTAATCTATTATCGCCAGAGAAAAACTACAATTTCGTCTTGAAATGCTGTAAAACCGATGAAATTGCACGTAAAACGTTTGCAATTAAAACAGCATTCTTGAACGAAATCTACATGTATCGAACAATTTTTCCAACATTTAAACAATTCGAAATTCAACGAAATATTCGTAAAGTCTTCAATGCACCGCCGCAATGTTACGGTATTGTTGCAAATGACGGACAAGAGACGATAATTCTACAAAACATGAAAACCGTCGGTTATGATTTATGGCCGAAAGAATTACCATTGCCGCGGAATTTTATTGAAAATGTTTTGAAACAATACGGACATTGGCATGCAATTTCGGCGGCTATGCAGATTCAACAACCGATAGAATTTCAACGATTAGTCGATAATTTGCGTGATTTTTGGGCGGAATTCGTGCCGAATTTCACGAGTACTTACATCGGCGGTATGGAGAGTATTACAAAATTGTTTGAAAACGATATGGATGATTGTATTTTAGATGAATTTCGACAATTTATTAAACAATGTGAATATCCACTGGTGAATTTACGGAAAAAATCCAAATCGTTTAATGTTATCACGCATGGTGATAGTTGGAGTAATAATTTTATGTTTAAAACAATTGTAAGTTGAGTTTTTATTAATTTAATAAAACTAATTTAATATTTTAAAACAGGGTGATAATTTAGAAGTAACAATGCTTGATTGGCAAATTTCTTCATTCTCATCGCCAGTTAGCGATCTTGCCTACTTTTTATACTCTTCGATCAGTCGAGAAGATTTACAAGACTTCGATAATCTATTAATGGTTTATTATCGAAGTTTCTCAGAACATCTAAGAAATCTTGGTAATAATCCAATGGAAATTTACAAATTTTCTCAATTATTAGATGATTGGAAGATATATGCACGACCGATGATTATTATTGCTTTATTTATAATTTATTTGCTTGGTGATGAATCGAAAGATCTTTCCGGTATGACATCCACGTACAATATTAAGAATGCCGAAATTGTGAAGACACGCAGCAGGCATATTATCGAACATATTGTCAAAAGGGGCTTCATCAAACCGATTAAATATCCCAAATAGAGATTTTTCTATGTTGCTATACACCTAGAGCACTAAATATTGCAACAATATTGCTACAATATTTCATTGCAACATTGAATATAGATTAAAAAATATTGCATGAATATTGCAGCAATATTGCAACAATATTTCAATGCAACATTGAATATAGATTAAATAATATTGCAGGAATATAGCTGGAGTATTAAATGAATATTGCAACAATATTGCTAATATTGCTACAATATTACATTGCAACATTGAATATAGATTAAATAATATTGTAGCAGTATTGCAACAATATTACAGCAATATGGCTAATATTGTTACAATATTTTATTGCAATATTAAATATAGATTAACTAATATTGCAGGAATATTGTACAATATTTCATTGCAATATTGCACGAATATTGCTGGAATATTGCTGCAATATTGTAGCCATATTACTACTATATTTTATTGCAAGATTGAATATAGATTAAATAATATTGCATGAATTTTGCTGGAGTATTGCAACAATATTACAGCAATATGGCTAATATTGCTAATATTGCTACAATTTTGCATTACAATATTAAATATAGACTAACTAATATTGCTACAATATTTCATTGAAACATTGAATATAGATTAAATAATATTGCTATAATATTTCATTGCAATATTGAATATAGATTAAATAATACTGCATGAATATTGCTGGAGTATTGCAACAATATTACAGCAATATGGCTAATATTGTTACAATATTTTATTGCAACATTGAATATAGATTAAATAATATTGCATGAATTTTGCTAGAATATTGCAGCAGTATTGCAACAATATTACAGCAATATGGCTAATATTGCTACAATTTTTCATTACAATATTAAATATAGATTAACTAATATTGCAGGAATATTGCTACAATATTTCATTGCAACATTGAATATAGATTAAATAATATTGCATGAATATAGCTGGAATATTGCAACAATATTGCTAATATTGCTACAATATTTCATTGCAACATTGAATATACATTAAATAATACTGCAAGAATATTGCTGGAATATTTAAGCAGTATTGCAACAATATTACAGCAATATGGTTAATATTGCGTGAATACTGCTGGAATATTGCAACAATATTACAATTTTAAACAATATGGCTCTAGTATTTTTATTGCAACATTGAATATAGATTAAATAATATTACAGGAATATTGCAGCAATGTTGCAACATTAAATATAGATTGAATAATATTGAAGCAATATTGCAATTTCAGTATTTATATTACTGCAATCATGTTTGCGTAGTATATGGGTCGTTACTTCGCAATTGGTGCACAAAGTAGCTCTATTATAATAGAGCTACTTTAGAGCTACTGTATCGAGAACAGCTCAAGTTGTAGAAAGTCAGAATTGGATCTTTTAAAAGAAAATTGTGTTAATTATACTTGAATCTTGCATCCACCTATGCAATTAATCCAATAAATAAATGTTGAAATGAAATTACACGAAATTGACACCACAGATGAGGTTTTAATTGAGAACATTCGTTTTCCTGCATAAATTTAATGTGTTGCCTAACTTGTTAAACTAAGCGCTATAGACGAGACAGGAGCGCTATCACAGCTTCCATTTATAAAGAATGGCCATAGGAGTATTATATGTAGATATAGTTAAATAGCAATGATTGCTATTATTGCTATATTTGGTGGTTCGGTGTAATATAGGCAACCAACTATAGTAGTAGGATGTGAACGCACCTTTACCTAACCTTATTTCTCTTAATTCATCAGATACACATATGGTGGCGCCACTAGAGTTCTGTCAATGCACGTCAACAGAATCTTTTAACAATATTTGTTTTCAAATCGAAATAATTACCGAAAAATCAAAAATAAATAAATAAAATTATCGAAAATGTGATAGAAATTATTTAATTACATCGAATATTAAAATATCATGTTTCAACAATCAATCAATAATAATTCAATGTATACAAGTTAACTTCTAATAAGTCATCGAAGAATAGAAAATTGCAAGAAAAATGTTCACAAAACGGAATTTGGTCGATATTAAGAAGTCTACAACAAAACTACAAGACCCCAAAAAGGATCTAGCGACGCGTATTAAACATCTGAAGATTATATTGGGTAAATTTACGATTTTAAGGTTATGTTATTGTTTAATTTGTTGTTGTACTCGTTTAGATAATGTTGATGTTGCTGAGGCTAAAGGTTTATTTGAAGCGAATTTCAGTCACGTCTACAATATCCTCTATGATAGTTTCATCCAAGCTGAAACTAATCTACGACAACGAGGTATTTTTTGTAATTTAAATTACACCTGAATCTGTTTGTTTTACTCTAATTTAACACGATTTCTTTTCAAACTAAACAACTAAGTATCAAACAGATTCATCTATCTTAACTTGTGTTTGTTTAATTCTTCTAATATTTGTTTCTTTTGTTGATAATTCTCAGAGCTGTCTTTTCATTTGGGTAAGTTCTTACGCTTCTCCTCTATTGCTAAATATTGAATATTATTGTTAATTTTCGTGTATTTATTGTATTCTAGTACACAAAGCACATAAGGAAGAATTGGATTGTTCGTTATGGATATTGGAGCAAATCTTATGCTTATTACCCGAATTAATCAATAAACGTTGGCAATTACATTCATTAGGACGGATTTTATCAAAACTATTACATCCAAATAATTCAATCAAATTACGTAAACAAGCTATACGTTATTTTCTAATGTGGTATCAAGCATTGAATGATAATGCACCAGATTATGTTCATAATATGTTTAGTACATTAGTACCAGGTTTTAATTTACAAACTTTAATACCGGTACATTGTATAAATAGTGGTAGTGTATTTCATGATACTAGTATACAATATCCGATACAATCAATTGAATTATTACCGATATTACCACCTTCTGGGGGTGAAAAACCACCAGATCATCCAAGTAAATTCTATTTAGAAATTTTATTAGAAAACATGGTCTATACAATTGTTAAACTAGAATGGCACGATAAACAAACACAACAACAACGTTGTTTTCAATTCTTATTAGATAAATTCAAAATCTTCTATTTAATGAAAATCTGTCCGGGTTTCTGTAATGAAACATCGTTGTATCAACCGAATTTAGGTAATTTCTACGATTTATTTATAAATTTAATTTTAAAATAAATTTTAAATAGATTTGCCGTTATTACGTAAACCGGAAGCCGAGAATGAGTTTGTTCTATGTCGTGTTAGTTTAATTATTTGGATCGCTACACATATGCACCAAATGAAAAATAAACAAGATACGATAATACAACATTCCAATATTACAACACCAATTACAACACAATCTCAAGATGATGAAGTGCAACATGAATCGACCCATCCTAGTCTAGATTCAAGTAATTTCGTTAAATTGTTAATTTTTATAATAATTTCGTAAATTTCAGCCGCTTCAATTCAAACAAATCGTACAGCTAGTGATGAGGAATTAGCAACGCAAATTGTACGTGAAGTATTATGTAATACGAGAGATAATATCAATTTTCTACATGAAATCTATCGACAAGCATTCCTGATGAATTTTAGTCATGTTATAGCTATAAGGAAAATAATTGCATTATATAAAGATTATATACAAATGAATGTACCTGAATTGTTACCGTATATGTTGGAACCACCCGAAGATTTAGTTGCTACAATATCGAATAATAATGAATTGGAATATAATCGTGTATCACGTCTAAGAAATGATTCATATTTGGGTGCAATCCATAAAGAGAATGTATTTATACGAGCTGGAATGCAGAATGTAATGCAATTATTTATGACACATGCAGCTAATGTATTTCTATTAGAAGTAAATCCACATATACCGAAAATGTTAGAAGAACAGACTGATGCCTGTAAACGAGTACTTAATATTTACCGCTATATGGTGATGAATACACGAATGGATAGTAATACTTGGTAATTACTCAATTATTTATGGTTAAATTATTATAGAAATTACAAATTTTAGGGAGCAACTCTTGTTGGTTTTATTACAAATAACTTCATTGGTATTAGGTGAGACTCCGCCGCGTAAAAAGATGCAAACTTTAGGTGGTAAATTAGCGCCGGCTATTTTTCAAACATTGATTGTTACATGGATTAAAGCAAATTTAAATGTTATGATATCGAGAGAATTATGGGATCGTTTTTTTACACGTTCTAACATCGTTAACAAATTGGGAAGAATTAATCAAAGAATGGGCTGTTAGTTGATTATATTTATGATTATAGAATATTGATTTGTTAAAATTCTAGAAAACAATGGAGACTTTAACTAGAGTTTTAGCACGGCATGTTTATAATTTAGATTTAACCGATTTACCATTGGATCGTTTAATGGAACAAAAATCGAAACGTGGCCGTCGTATTACAAATAATCGTAACGAAATTAAAAATACCGTTAATGATACTGAACGTTTAAGTATTCGACAAGATTCAAATCTACCAGGTAATGTTTTATTAAAAAAGAAAATACGTTTATCGAGAAGTTATAGCGAAACTAGTTTGGCGATCAAAAGGAAAACTTCACAGAAACAAAAAAATGTAATCTACTTTCAAAAATTTTAGAAATTTTGTTACTTTATTTTGGATTTTAGTCGAAACATCGTCGTTCAATATCTTTAGATAATTTCCCACAAGTTGATACAGAATCAACAGATCGTACACGTTCACCAAGTCCGGCACCATCAAGTGGTATCGAATCGAATTCAATTAAAGATTCACCAATACAATTAGATGTTTTAACAACGGAACAACAAACATCATCATCATCATCAACTACAACATCATTAACAACAACTGTAACAATACCAACAAATTTACATTCAATCCAATTGAATTTAGATGAGAATCGGGGTGTTATCTGTGGTGGTACAATACGTGGTTGGTTACCGGATGTGGCTGTCATATTATGGCGACGTATGTTATGTTCATTAGGTGATATCAATCAAATTAATGATCCAAAATTACATGCGCAAGTTTTCGATTATTTAATCAAATTAATTGATACATTAATTAAAATCAAACAAAATCAAGGTATATCATCGGATAATCAAAGTACACCACAACCACCTGAATTAATACCACCGTTAACTTTAATATTACCATGGTGTTTTGGTGCTTTATTATTACCAGAACAATACGAAATTGGTAAATTGAATGCATTACGTCTCTTATGTACTGTAACTTTAAATTGTGATGATAAACATCGGAATTATTTGCCGCAATTCTACAAATTTCTACATACAGGTATATTAATGACGTAAGTCTTTACTTAATTTGATAAAATAATTTCAGCATTAACTGGAGATTCACGGTCGTTTATTAATACGAGTTTGAAATATCTAGGACCTAGATTTTTATCGTTACAATTACCCGGATCGACTTTATTATTATTAGATTTAGTACACGCTTGTAATGTTATTTTAAATTCTAATGATAATTTAGAAACAACACCAAGAACGGAAGCTGTATCGATTATTGCAAATCTATTGAGTTTACCGAATAATTTACACACAATATCTGTACTACATCCAGAACAGAATATTCAAATAATCCAATGTCCCGATATTAAGGTAATTTTATTAATTAATTTTATAAAAATATTAATTTATAATTTTAGGAGCATGTAGTTAGTATTTTATTGAGAGCCGGTCGTCGGGAACCTAAAGGAAAAGCCCGCTATATCGCCCTATCAGCATTGGGAATGTTCGTTTATAAAGAATTAACTCTTCAAACTTTTCACCCGAAAGTTGCAGACGCTATTAATGTTCTATTATTAGCAGTTAAAGTAATTAAAAAAATAATCAATAGAAATTTAATTTAATTCGAAATTTTCTTGTAGTTCAACAACAAAATAATAGCTCAATTAGCGTGTAATGTATTGTTTTTATTGTGTGATCATGCATCATTATTATGGCAACAATATCCACGTTTAGGCAATGCTATAATTCGTACATTATGTAGTGCTTTATTTCTACATACACCATTGAATTCGACAACGGCTAATGACAATGATAAAGCCTTAGGTACGGCTTTATTGTTATGTTTAGGTGAATGGTGTATGAAATTAGAACCGAAACGTCTATTGGAAATTTCCGAATATAATGGTGAATTTAGCGGTAGATGCCTATTATTACAAGTATTTACGGTGAGTTTTTAATTTTTATTGAATTGTACCGAATTTTCGACACCAATCCAGATATTTCCGGTAGATCTCCGCTTCGATGCATGGTTTTATTTTGTTGATAACGCAATTTAAGTCGGTTATTGTAATTTTTTTGGTTTTATTTTGAATTTGTTGACGTATTTGCACCATATTAATCTCCTTACATATGATTTTTATATCAGAACCCGATAGATATTCATTTATAATCAAATTATCGAAAATCTCTTGATTTAAACCGATATCTTTTAGAAAATATCGAAATATCTTCGTTTTCTCACAATTATTCGGTAATGGTACAAATAAACGTTGATCGAATCGTCTCAATAAAGCCGTATCAATATCCCATGGACTATTTGTTGTAGCTAATATGAAAATTTCTTGATTTTTATTTAAAATTCCATCGATTTGTGTTAATAATTCGCTTTTAAAACGTCGACTAGCTTCATGATTATTGTTTATTGAACATAAAGCATCAATTTCATCAATAAATATAATCGATGGTTTCAATATATTCGCTAAATCGAATAAGATTTTTAATATTTTCTCGGATTCACCACGCCATTTACTAATAATCATACTGTTTGTTATATTAAAAAATGTTCGATCTTTTATTTGATAAGCTATAATTTTTGCTAATAATGTTTTACCAGTACCTGGTGGTCCGTATAATAAAGCACTATTCCATGGTTCTATATTTTTGAATAATTGTGGATAAATTTTTGGATAAATTAAACCTTCTTTTAAAGTTTCTATAATTTGTTCGTGACCAATACAATCGTTCCATTTATTCGTATTTGGTGTTTTTGGTAGAATTTGTTTTAAAATTTCTTTGATAATTTCACGATTTTCGTCTGAATAATTTTCTAAATTTATATTCGATATTTTATGTTTTAGAAAATCGTTATCATCAATTTCTAATTTATTTTCTATTGTAAGTGGAGTTATATCGATTTGAAATTTGTTTTCTGTTTGTATGGTTTTTAAAGGATCTTCACTCTTCTTTTTGGTCTTTTGTTTATTACCACTTGATACTCTTTTATTTGTTCGAGTTTCATTACTTGCCGTTGTTCTCAAAATCGTTGGATATTTTTGATATTTCGTAAAGTAATAACTTTGATATTCTTGTAAAATAATTTCTAAATCGATATTATCACATACTTCATATTGTGGTGTATTGATTTGTGCTTCATTTTGTAGAGTTTCAATTGTGTTGTAGTAATTTTGCTCACTTAAATATTTTAAAATCAAATATAAAATATTTCGTTTACGTTGTTGATTGTCTTTTTTAATTTGTTCTTTATTATTAAAATAAGTTCGATTGTTTGGTCGAATTAGTGAATCAATTTCCGACATGTTTTAACACTTTGAGTTGTTAGGTTTGTTTATTTCGTTACTATAGAGAGGTGATTCTTATAAATTGAATGATTGAAACTAAGTTTTAAAAAAATATTTATTAAAAATTTATTAAAACTACAATAAATTCAGTCTATACAACAAAAGTTATATCTAGATTACATTTATAAATTGAATTAATAAGTTTCAAATTGAATACTGATCGTCTGAAGGAATCTAATCGACTTCTTCAATAGTTGGTCCACCGGATTTCTGTCGACCAAATCCACCAGCTTGTTGGCCACAACCCCCAGGCATACCGCCAGTATTACCTCCACTGCTACTGTACAATTTAGCCATAATTGGACTGCAGATTCTTGTCAATTCTTTCTGTTTATCCTCATATTCATCTTTTTCAGCTAATGTATTATTATCCAACCATTGTAAACTATTCTTACATTCACGTTCAATTGTTGCTTTATCATCGGGAACTTAATTTATCACCACAATCTGATGCGGCTTGTTTCACCTGGAAGATATAAGCTTCCAATTGATTACGAGCTGCGACTCGTTCTCGTTGGCGTTCATCTTCTTCTTTGTATTGTTCAGCTTCAGCGACCATACGATCGATGTCTTTCTGTGACAGACGTCCTTTATCATTCTTGATGGTGATATTTCGTTCATTACCAGAACTGGTATCTTTAGCTGATACATTCAAAATACCATTAGCATCCAAATCAAAAGTGACTTCAATTTTCGGTACTCCACGAGGTGCTGGTGGTATCCCAGTTAGATCGAATGTACCCAATAGGTTGTTATCTTTAGTCATAGCACGTTCGCCTTCAAACACTTGAATCGTTACAGCTGGTTGATTATCAGCGTAAGTTGTGAATGTTTGTGTTTGTTTACATGGAATTCGAGCATTACGTTCAATGATCTTTGTCATAACACCACCGGCAGTTTCAATACCCAACGATAACGGTGTTACATCAACCAACAGGACGTCTTGTATCTTTGAATCGGATTCACCAGTGAGGACAGCTGCTTGAACGGCTGCACCGTAAGCAACAGCCTCATCTGGATTGATGGAAAGATTGAGTGATTTGCCGTTGAAATAATTCTGTAGTAATTGTTGAATTTTCGGGATACGTGTTGAACCACCAACTAGAACAATGTCGTGTATTGATCTTTTATCCATTTTAGCATCATTTAAAGCTTTCTCAACAGGTTGTAATGTACCACGGAAGAGATCTGCATTCAATTCTTCGAATCTTGCACGACTAATTCTCGTATAGAAATCGATACCATCAAAGAGGGAATCAATTTCAATTGTTGCTTCAGTACTCGATGATAATGTACGTTTGGCACGTTCAGCTGCAGTCCTCAATCTTCGTACAGCTCTTGGATTGTTTTTCAAATCTTTCTTGAATTTACGTTTGAATTCATCAGCCAAATGATTGACTAGACGGTTATCGAAATCTTCACCACCCAAGTGTGTATCACCAGCAGTGGATCGTACTTCGAACAATGAACCTTCATTAATGGTCAATATGGAAACATCAAATGTACCACCACCCAAATCGAAAATCAACACATTCCGTTCGCCTTTCAAATTTTTATCCAAACCATAAGCTAATGCAGCAGCAGTTGGTTCATTGATTATCCTCAAAACATTCAAACCGGCTATCGCACCTGCATCTTTGGTGGCTTGACGTTGAGAATCGTTGAAATATGCCGGAACTGTGATGACAGCATCTCGAATTTTTGTACCCAAATAGGCTTCTGCTGTTTCTTTCATTTTTGTCAACACCATCGAACTGATCTCTTCCGGTGCGAATTTCTTGATTTCTCCTTTGAATTCGACTTGAATCTTCGGTTTACCACCATCGTTGATCACTTTGAATGGCCAATGTTTGAAATCTTGTTGAATCTTTGGATCATCGAATTTGCGGCCAATTAGACGTTTAGCATCGAAGACTGTATTGCTTGGATTTAATGCAACTTGATTTTTAGCTGCATCACCCAATAATCGTTCAGTATCGGTGAATGCAACATAACTTGGTGTTGTTCTATTGCCTTGATCGTTGGCGATGATCTCCACTTTTCCATGTTGCCATACACCAACACAAGAGTAGGTTGTACCCAAGTCAATTCCAACAGCTGGAACTTTCACCATTTTTCTTCTATACAATTTAACTTTTCACAACAAATAACTCAATAATACAACAAAATTTAATATTTGTACACTTGATTTGTTTGAAAAATTCGCTTTGTTGTCGCTTTGTTGTTAGCTTGCTTTCGCTTGCTTGTTTCAAATCTGACTGGTATCGCGCCAGCTACGCGCTCCTTATATATGAAATGCCAAATGTTCTCGAATATTCCCGACCATTCTCGAATCGATCGCGTTATTTGTGGAAGCTTCTAGACGCCGTGGCGCCAAATTAAATCGTTTGATGCAATTATACTGCACAGATGAATGCATTAATTGCATTGATTGATAATCATTTATTTATAAGTATTCATTAATATTTTTTTATGATTTTTTCAATGGTAATTCAAAAATTAAAGAACTAGTCTCGAATATTTGCGCCCATTCTAGATTACTTTATTTACACAATTTCTGGAAGCTTCTAAACGTGGGGACGCTAAAATAAATATATTTCTCTTTCTTATTCTAATTAAATATTCTAATTGAATATAAATAGAGATTTACATTTAATTCATAAAAAAAATGATCTTTTGATTAAAAAATTTGCAAAATGCTATTCGTTATTTAGTTAATAATTATCGAATAAATAAATGAATTATTTGTTAAAAATATTTTTGATATGACGTCGAAAGTTTTACGAGCTTTTCCAGATGTTTCCATCATTGCTTATTACGGTAAATTTATTCCTATTCTCATTTTAAATGAAAGGAACATTCTCGAATATTTGCAGCCATTCTAGAGGGATGCTTTTACATGTTTTACTACGCAATTTCCAGAAGCTTCAAAATATCGCGATGCTAAAATTATTATTTTTTATTGATATAATTAAATAAAATAATTGAAAATTACTCATTTTAAAATTTTTGTCGTTTGTATTTTAATTTCCTATTCTAATTGTTTGGACGACTTTAAGAATTTGAATTAAATTGATTCAAAGACTAAAAATACTCAAAAGTTTAAAAAAATTAATTTAATTTTTAATCAATGGTTTTCTAAAGATGAACCTATTTCGATTTTAGTTATATATTTTTTAATATTTTTGATATTACTCAGAAAGTCTTATAAACCGCTCCAGAAGTTTGCATCATTGATTAATTTCGTTCAGTCATTTTTACTGTTTTTTCCTTCATTTTAATATTTTATGTAAGATAATTTGAAAATAGTAAAATTTAATATTAAGTTTACAAATAAGTAATTTGTCTTTTTAGGCTCTTTATTCTGGAAGAATTCATTTAGGAGAAATTTTAACATTAAAAAGAGAAATTTTAATATGATTATTCTAGAAAACATTAATCTTTGCTAATTTATTTTTTGATCTATCGGTTACTTATTTAAAAAAACGAACCAATATCATTTCGAATATTTTAAAAGAAAATTGCCAATTATATTGAACAGAAGTTTAATATTTTATTTCAACAAGTATCAAAAGAAGGATTTTAAAAGGGAGTAATTGATGCGATCAATTCTTTCATCTGGAAATTCCAGAATACGCCATTAAATCTAACTTTTCTGTGATAAAGCAACAATTTTTTGCATAAATACTGTTAAACTATTAAGGAATCTACAAAAGATTTTTTATAATTAATTAAAATATGGAACGTTAAAATCAGTCATATCAAAAAGACATTAGGAATAAGTTTATGAATATTCGAAAATTCGGGAACAACTCATAAAAACTTTCGACGTAAAATCAAAAGTATTTTTTTAAATAATGAAAACTTAAATCTATTTGATACATTTAATTAGTTTATTTAATTATCTTGAAGAATAACAATAAATAGTTATTTTGTCATTGCGAGGTATAGAAAATTCGATAAACTGCACTACGTAAAAGAATTCTTCTAGAATGATCCTTCCTTCAATTTCTCGATTACCGTTAAAAAATCATCAACTTATATTAATAAATACTTATAAAATAATGATTATCAATTAATGTATTCAATTGTTTCGTATAATTGTATCAAAATCATTTAATTTGCCGCCACGGCGTCTAGAAGCTTCCACAAATAACGCGATCGATTCGAGAATGGTCGGGAATATTCGAGAACATTTGGCATTTCATATATAAGGAGCGCGTAGCTGGCGCGATACCAGTCAGATTTGAAACAAGCAAGCGAAAGCAAGCTAACAACAAAGCGAATTTTTAAACAAATCAAGTGTACAAATACTAAATTTTGTTGTATTATTGTGTTATTTGTTGTGAAAAGTTAAATTGTATAGAAGAAAAATGGTGAAAGTTCCAGCTGTTGGAATTGACTTGGGTACAACCTACTCTTGTGTTGGTGTATGGCAACATGGAAAAGTGGAGATCATCGCCAACGATCAAGGCAATAGAACAACACCAAGTTATGTTGCATTCACCGATACTGAACGATTATTGGGTGATGCAGCTAAAAATCAAGTTGCATTAAATCCAAGCAATACAGTCTTCGATGCTAAACGTCTAATTGGCCGCAAATTCGATGATCCAAAGATTCAACAAGATTTCAAACATTGGCCATTCAAAGTGATCAACGATGGTGGTAAACCGAAGATTCAAGTCGAATTCAAAGGAGAAATCAAGAAATTCGCACCGGAAGAGATCAGTTCGATGGTGTTGACAAAAATGAAAGAAACAGCAGAAGCCTATTTGGGTACAAAAATTCGAGATGCTGTCATCACAGTACCGGCATATTTCAACGATTCTCAACGTCAAGCCACTAAAGATGCAGGTGCGATAGCCGGTTTGAATGTTTTGAGGATAATCAATGAACCAACTGCTGCTGCATTAGCTTATGGTTTGGATAAAAATTTAAAAGGCGAACGGAATGTGTTGATTTTCGATTTGGGTGGTGGTACATTTGATGTTTCCATATTGACCATTGATGAAGGTTCATTGTTCGAAGTACGATCCACTGCTGGTGATACACACTTGGGTGGTGAAGATTTCGATAACCGTCTAGTCAATCATTTGGCTGATGAATTCAAACGTAAATTCAAGAAAGATTTGAAAAACAATCCAAGAGCTGTACGAAGATTGAGGACTGCAGCTGAACGTGCCAAACGTACATTATCATCGAGTACTGAAGCAACAATTGAAATTGATTCCCTCTTCGATGGTATCGATTTCTATACGAGAATTAGTCGTGCAAGATTCGAAGAATTGAATGCAGATCTCTTCCGTAGTACATTACAACCTGTGGAGAAAGCTTTAAATGATGCTAAAATGGATAAAGGATCAATACACGACATTGTGCTAGTTGGTGGTTCAACACGTATCCCGAAAATTCAACAATTACTACAGAATTATTTCAACGGCAAATCACTCAATCTTTCCATCAATCCAGATGAGGCTGTTGCTTACGGTGCAGCCGTTCAAGCAGCTGTCCTCACTGGTGAATCCGATTCAAAGATACAAGACGTCCTGTTGGTTGATGTAACACCATTATCGTTGGGTATTGAAACTGCCGGTGGTGTTATGACAAAGATCATTGAACGTAATGCTCGAATTCCATGTAAACAAACACAAACATTCACAACATACGCTGATAATCAACCAGCTGTAACGATTCAAGTGTTTGAAGGTGAACGTGCTATGACTAAAGATAACAACCTATTGGGTACATTCGATCTAACTGGAATACCACCAGCACCTCGTGGAGTACCGAAAATTGAAGTCACTTTTGATTTGGATGCTAATGGTATTTTGAATGTATCAGCTAAAGATACCAGTTCTGGCAATGAACGAAATATCACCATCAAGAATGATAAAGGACGTCTGTCACAGAAAGACATCGATCGTATGGTCGCTGAAGCTGAACAATACAAAGAAGAAGATGAACGCCAACGAGAACGAGTCGCAGCTCGTAATCAATTGGAAGCTTATATCTTCCAGGTGAAACAAGCCGCATCAGATTGTGGTGATAAATTAAGTTCCGATGATAAAGCAACAATTGAACGTGAATGTAAGAATAGTTTACAATGGTTGGATAATAATACATTAGCTGAAAAAGATGAATATGAGGATAAACAGAAAGAATTGACAAGAATCTGCAGTCCAATTATGGCTAAATTGTACAGTAGCGGTGGAGGTAATACTGGCGGTATGCCTGGGGGTTGTGGTCAACAACAAGGTGGATTTGGTGGACAGAAATCCGGTGGACCAACTATCGAAGAAGTCGATTAGATTACTTTAAACAATAAATATTTAATTTAAAAATTGTTAATTCAACTCAAATCTAGATTACATTTATAACTTTTGTTGCATAGACTGAATATGTTGTAATTTTACTGTGATATTCAATTTTTTTGATTCAAATAAAACAAAATTTTCAGTTTAAAAGTATTTTTATTTCTAAAATTACAGGTCCTCTACAAAATCTCTATAGGTAAAATTGATGATAATACTGGTGGTTTAACTCAACCTAGTTTAAATGAAGACTTCGATCCGAATATCTTATCAGATGATTTAGATGTAAATCCATCATCATTTTCACCAATAAAAAATCACCATTGCCAAAAAGCATTACAATTATGTGCTAAAACTGTTTTAGCACATTTAGTAACCCATCTTGGACATTTTCCAATGGCCATTGGTGCAGCCCGTTTAAGTTCATTAGTTGTTGAACATGATGATGTACCAAATTTAACATCCGACGAATTATCAGCTAGTATCTTTTCAGCACCAAATATTCAAGTATATTTTTAATTAAAAATAGAAGAAAATTTATAAATCTATTAATTTTACAGTTATTTATGTTAACTGAAAATGTAATTGCTAGTTTAATTGAATTACCAATGCTCGATTTACCTGGAGGTGGTGTCACTGCTGGCTTATCAACAGCTGATAATCAAGTACGAGTATTATTACGCGATTTATCCGGGAAATCTTGTTGGGATGCTTCAATTTTATATCGTACACCAAATCTTGATACTGTTGATAATAAACTGGATGAATCTGATATAAAAACTGATGATAATCAAATTAAATTTGGACCAATCAGTTATGTACAACAAGAAAGTTTTATGTATGGTAATAATAATAATTTACCACAACGAGCTATGAGACATCGACCACCAAATATACTACCAGATGTATCAAATTCTGCCCCAGATCTCGATCAATTGGATGACGTAAGTTGATCCTTTTATATTTTAATTTCTTTAATGTAATTTTGATTGATAGTTGTTGCAATATTTGGGCCATACAAGTCCTGAATGTTTAGAGAATTTCGATCGGAAATTAAACGAACCGGCAATAGCACCAATATCGATTGATTTAGAACAGGAAGCTATAGCGTCTGTGATTAATCAGAAGAATCTTGAATTGGAAGAAAGTCGAATTACACAACATATGGACGCTATGTTAGGACATCCAATAGTGAGACCTAATAGCTGTTATGATAACAATAGGAGAAATAGTCCGCTTTTTGATAATAGCAATAATTCACAAGGTTATTTTCTATTATTGATTTATGTGGAATTTCTAAATTTTCTCTTATAGCATCCTCGATTGATGGTAACGAACATAACGCTTTCCAACAGTGTCGTTTATTCTTCTCACAAATGGGCTTTGCTGGATGGGAGCGGCGACAACAACTCCATTTACTTAACAAGACTGAACGATTATTGCGCGAATTGAGGAATTTAGACAGTCAACGTTGTCGAGAGACTCATAAAGTATTCAATTCTAAATTAATAAAATTTAATTTAAAATTTGAATTAATTTTTAAAAATAGGTAGCAGTAATCTATGTTGCTCCAGGACAGGAAGATAAAAATTCAATTTTATCAAATCAAGGTGGTAGTGCTGTTTATGAACAATTCTTAGCAGCTTTAGCATGGGAAGTTGAATTGGAAGGTCATACGGGATTTTTAGGTGGTCTACAACGGCAAGGTTCAACTGGTTTAACAGCACCGTATGTTGCTAGCAGTTTTTCAGAAACGATCTTTCATGTTGCTACCAGAATGCCGGGCGATACTCCTGAAACTCTTCTAAATAAAGTACAATATAAACTCATATTCTGCAACTTTTCGTAGATGTGTTACTATGACAACGTAGCAGAATAAATCCGGTAAATTCCGTCAACTACACAATCGTATTCTCTAACTTTTTGATGATTTATCACTATGATAATGCTGTCTTCTCTCCAATTCTATATGTGAAAGAATTGTAAAGATATAGATAGAAGTTTTGTCTGTATTGTCATGGTGACGAATCGTCAGAAAGTTATAGAATACGACTGATTGGTATAATTATGTAATGACCAAAATTAAAATAAAAACGTAAGTAATTTCATCGGTTTTGCTATAAATTAAATGAGTTCGTAATATAGTTGTCAAGGTAACGGATTTACGAAGAATTACAGAATACGACCTATAATTTTACGATTTTATACGAATTATGATTTTTAGACTCGCCATTTGGGTAACGATGAAGTTCATATTGTTTGGTCGGAGCATTGTCGTGATTATCGACGCGATATCATTCCAACTGAATTCTGTGATATTTTAATAACTATTTATCCATTAGGAAATAATTTGAATAGGGTGACGGTTAAGTGTAAACCGGATGTAATTATCTATTAACAATTCTAATAATCACAATTAATTTAAATTTTCTACAATATTAGGTACCATTATTTGGAATTCTATTCCATGAGGCTATTGTTGAAAGTACAATTTTAGCCGGTCTTGTGCGGGCTACAGCGATCTGTGCTAGTCGAGCCAAACGGACTACACTACCATTCTATCAGCAATAGTAATAATTGAAAACATTACTAATTTGTGGTTAATTATTTTAATTTTATAGTTACGAAGAACGAGCTTTATCGCTAGAAACAGTTGTGACAAAACATAAAAATAGTACAACATTTGAGGAGTTTATATCGCGAGTTTATAGTCCTGTTGTAACGCCAAGTCCGTTTTGTATTGCCGGTTCTACAGCTAGTGGTGCCGGTGATGGGCCATCGTGCACATCGAATCCGTCAATGTTGGCAGCGGCTCTCTTAGATTCGCACGGACATTCACACAAGATTAACCAAAGGAACGATTCTAAATATCGAAGTAATTATTTTAAATTGTATCGATTGATTATAAATTGTTTTTATAGTTTCGACAGATTCTACTCGTGGTGTAGTGTTTAATAATAATTCGGATATATCGCAGAATGTTGAATCAACAAGCATATCACCGAGACCGTTGAAGAAGATCTCGGCTAGTTTGAAGAATGTGCCGAAACGGCGCCAGGATAACAATCAGACTGAATCGCCGCCGGAAAGTCCGCAACAAATAGCGATAAGGAGGAAATAATTTTTGTAAATAGCTTCACGTGTTGTGTGTACAATTTTTTAAAACACACGGTATTTGTAAAAGTGTTTGATGTTAAAGTAATAATTATTAATATTAATTGATAAGCGACAACACCAATTGTTTAGGAACTTATTTTTAATACTACTGAATATAAATAAAATCGTGTGGTGATGGAGAATCGAATCAAATGACACGTTTTGTAGAATTAAAACTGGATATTCAGTAGTTGTAATCATTTAGGATTTAAAAATGACATATTTATTAATTAATTTATTTAATCTTTTTATATAGTGAATTTTGCATTTATCTCTTAT
This sequence comes from Mylabris phalerata, assembly GCA_020740385.1. Taxonomy (NCBI): domain Eukaryota; kingdom Metazoa; phylum Arthropoda; class Insecta; order Coleoptera; family Meloidae; genus Mylabris; species Mylabris phalerata. The sequence goes on from JAJEOX010000222.1 coordinate 2,748,360, forward strand.
TTGGAAAGTTAATTTTAATTATTTTCGAATAATTGGCGAATATATTTTGGTTTTCAGTATTTGGTAGTTTAAAAAGAGAGTACACAGTATTTTTCTACGTAATTTTTAGCATTTCTCTGCTTTTATTTGATTTTCTACTTGTTTATATTCGATAGAATCTAATATTGCTACAACGACCTTAATTCGATTAATTTTTTGTAATATATTTACATGTACTTATTTTCAACGCTTGACACAATAAAACTTTAATAGTTGTTTCGATTGTCAATGTTGGCAAAACTGCGACGCCCCTTGAATCGATCCCGATATTACCGTCGATATCAACCATGAAACGCCAAAATGTCCGTACTTTATCGCTAGTCGTTTGCACTTTCACTTATTTGCTAATAGGGGCTGCCGTTTTTGACGCTTTGGAATCGAAAGAGGAGAAACGTCGCGACGAATTACTGAAAGGTAATCGATTAAATCCACAAAAACCCGATTATAATTCCAATTGTAGTTTCAACGAACGCTTTGAAAGGTAAATACAACATAACCGATGATGATTATAGAATGATCGAATTGGTTATCACCGAATACAAGCCGCATAAAGCCGGACCGCAATGGAAATTCGCCGGCGCCTTCTATTTCGCTACAGTTGTCTTGGCGATGATCGGTTATGGACATTCAACGCCGGTTACAGCCGGCGGTAAAGCCTTCTGTATGGGCTACGCTATGGTCGGTATACCGCTCGGTTTGGTGATGTTTCAAAGTATCGGTGAACGTTTAAATAAATTCGCATCGGTTGTTATACGACAGATTAAAAAATATTTGAATTGCAAGAAAATCGAAGCGACTGAAATGAATTTAATGTTCGCTACCGGAATGCTATCGTCGATAATTATAACGACAGGAGCTGCTGTTTTTTCACGCTATGAAGGTTGGACGTATTTCGATAGTTTTTATTATTGTTTTGTTACATTAACAACGATCGGATTTGGCGATTATGTTGCATTACAGGTATTTGTATTTGAAAATGATCAATGGTATTCTGTAACTATACGTCCGTTACCATGACAATTTTATTCACAATTGTTATCTCTCTCTTTACACAGAAATAAAGTTGTCATGATAAAAGCGTTACAGAATACGGCTGTGATTATTGAAAAATCCACCAATTTCAGAACGATAACGCCCTGAAAGACAAGCCGGGTTACGTGGCTTTAAGCCTCGTATTTATCCTATTTGGACTTGCAGTAGTCGCCGCCAGTATCAATCTACTCGTCCTTCGATTTATGACAATGTAATCACTATTTCTATTATAGGGTGCACAACATTATTTAAATTTCGTGAACGTAGGTCGGCTTCTTATTTCAACACTGCAATCTGCATTACCGACAATCTGTTGAAACAAGCATATCGGTAATGCAGATTACAGTTGAAATAAGAAGCCGACCTACGTTCACGACTTTAAATAATGTACACCCTATACAATTACAATTAATTTGATTAAAATCGTAGGAATACCGAGGATATCCGCCGCGACGATCAAGATTTACAATCGTCCTCCCATCACGTCCTCACTTTAGACGGTGAAGTGATGGCCGTTAACGGTAAACTACTAGCCGGTCACGCTTACACCGATCTAGAAATCGACCAAACTTCGGTCTGTTCGTGTAATTGTTTGGGTTTAAATCACGGCGACAATCAAGAATTATTGCTCGATACAAGTTACCATCCATCTCAAACGATTCTGACGTCGAATTTGCGAGTAAAACGGGCATCCGTGTGACAGAATATCCGACAATAACATGGCAGAATGGCGAAATAAACAAACAATTAAACTGTTATCCAACTATTATTGTATGTGTTAGACATTATTGTAGAAAGCTTGGAAATTTTGGATGACTTCACTGTTGTAACCTTCTAGAATCGGCCGGCCTGAACGATACTCGCAACAGTTAAACAATGGGATATTCCTCGTTTGATACCAAATATTTCTAATATCGTTACTTTGTAGATCTAACGTGTTCAATTGGAGTACACCGAAATGGAATAGACGACCATCAGTTTGGATACATTGAACTACCACAGGTTTCGGCAACACTTTAACATCCTGTGAAGTTAAAAATTTAACAAAAATCTAACTAATTTTACAAAAAATACCCCAAATTTGTGTTTAGCATAACTTGCAGCTACTGTGAATGTTTTCAGTAGGGATCTTCCATAAATTTGCTCGTCTGTCACTTCTTCTTCGTATAAATTCCTAACTTCGGTTCCTAAATGATTGAATATCAATGTATGCGGATGTGATTTCTTTAAATTCAAATTAATTGCTAAAATTTTACAATAATTACCAAAATTACACAAAATTCTCCAATAAAACTTACGATAAACGTTATTAATTTCATAGATATTTACAGGATTTAATGTAATAATCGGCGAGATTGGTGTTAAATCGGGTAATTCTCGATTATTACCCGTATCTTTAGTGATTTGTTGTATGGGTTTTGTTGATGTTAATAAAGTATCGCTTCTTAATTCGAATTGGATTAAATCATTGTTACGTTCGAATATGTACGAAAATAATAAATCATTGAATAGATAGCGTTCTTTTGCTAGTTTAACATTACGGGTTTCGAGCAAATTCAACAGATTCGCCACCAGTAGTTTTCTACAAAATTATTAAAAGAGATAAGTGATTATACAGTCGTATTCTCTAACTTTTTTGGCAATTTGTTACTATAACAACGCTAGAAATGGCAGACAACTCGCTCTACAATCTCACCATTAAAAAGAGACAAAAATAAAAGTCTAAAGCGTTGTCATGGTAACGACTCGTCAAAAAATTAATATTCTGTAACTTTATAGATCTACTATAACAATTATAATTATCTAATAACAATTATCGAAATTAAATAATTAATAAAAACGAAATTAATCTCATCGGTGCCGATTTTTTACACTTTTTTTTAGAATAATTCGTCTAAAAAGACAGTTGTCATGGTAATGGTTATACAAAAAGTTACAGAATACGATTATAATGCAAATTAAACAAATTAGCAATAATGGAGTTAATTTCCCTTAAAAAAAGCAACAGATAAAGTTATCAATTATCCTTAATGACCCAATCAATACGGAAATTGAGTCCAAAAACCAATAAATGATAACTTTATCTATAATAAAGGAAATTACATAATTCTCTGTTGGGTGATACCATAGGCACGTGGAAAATTCCAAGCTGGCCGTTCTGGATCCTTAATTTTCGGCAATTTCAACTGCTCCGCATCGAACAGGTGCGATCTGAAGACGACATCTTCGATTTTCCAACCGGTGTCTTTACCCGACTTCGAGACAATACTGTCGGGTAGACCGTCGTGAATTTCAACGGAATTCGTCAGGATCTTCGCCTGTTGTAAACCTTCAAGCAGCACATTGCCGTCTTTGTACGTTAATAGAGGCCGATCGTGCCAATTTGGGTGCGTCCGATCGAATTGCACCGGTTTCGGTTTACATCCAATGACTTCAATACTGAAATTTCAACAAAATTATCAAGTTTATTCAATGTTAGTGGATTGTTTTACTCGATTTTCTCGCGTTTCTCGTTGAGGATATCCTCGGCTTGGCATACCGGTATCGATTTTTCCGCTAATATCTTCTCTATATTTGTATTAATAATTTTACGTGCACCTTGGGATACCCAGAATTTTTTAAAGTGCCATTTTATATGTTGTTTACACAAAATTTGCGTTAATTTCATTGTACCGACTTTTATGAATATTTGAGGTTATCTGACATAACCTATCTATCTGGAATCTAACCTCAATTTACATAAAAAAACTAGACCGAATTAAAATTTTATTTTTTACAAAAGAAATCAACCTTATACAGTTTAATAAAATGTAACCAGAAACGAAATACAAGCTAATTTGTAACCTATTTAGATTTTATCCTGCGAATATTTCTCCTTCTTCTTCGAATCATTAAACGTTAATATATTTTTATGATCAACGAACTGGTCTAAATCGTCTAAATTATCCCACCATAAACGTAGACGATGTTTTAGAATCAAATGGAACCACGGCGTCAAATTCGGTATAGACGGCAGATATTCATCTAGAGCAGATCGCGGTACGAAACTAATTTCGGAGATTTCATTCGGATTCGGATTCACCGGTAGATTATCTTGTATGAATAGAACATAGTCGATTTCGTGTTCGCCCCAACGGCCATTCCCTTCGTCTTTATAGTAGATACGCGTGATATAATTGAATTTCTCTAACGGTATTTTATCGGTGGGTATCCCCAATTCGTGATTGAGTCGACGTTGAGCTGCCAATTTGATACCGATAGCGTTCTCTTCGTTATCTTCGCCTGGAAAATCGGCTATGGGGTGACTACAACAGGAATTTGTGTAGAAGTTCGGATAGGTCACCTTAAAAACCACAAAAATCGGTGATTTATTCAATTTGAATAATCATTGAATTACCTTATGTTGTGACCGTTTCTGTAATAATAAATCACCACTGTTGTTGAAAACGAACACACTAAAAGCCCTATGTAGCGGTATATTGCCGTTCTTATCAACAGTATGGCATTCACGTTTCGATGCTGTACCGATTACTTTATCGTTTTCATCAACCAAAAAGCATTTTTCCGATAACGATTTCTCCTGTGTTGGATCAATTTTACTCTTACAACGTATCGCTGTACGATTCACGGTTTTATTGCTGATATTCTTTAAAAGTTGCCGAAATGAAAAACTCAACATTGTACCGTTGTTGTGGACTTTGAATAAATGCAGTGTTGTTTAGCCGAATTGGAAAAAATCGTTGATTATATTGTACATTAAAACTCACATTAGTTATTTAAATAACAACAGTAGAGATAATGCTAATTATTTGTTGCAACTAGTTAATTTATTCAAGAAAAAATCTAAAATTAACCTCACCGATTTGACAGATGTCAACAAATTTTCAATGAAACAGAGCTACCAACCTAACGTTTCTGTTATTTGTGTTGCCTACAGCAATTATTACAATATAGGCAACCAACTTTACACAATTCCACTTGTATTGTGTATACATAAAAATATTGAATTTGGAAGCTAATTTTATTATTTGCTTGAAAATTCTTGAAAATTAACCAAAATTATCTTATAATTCTTACAGTTAATCGAATATCTAATAATTTAAAATCATATATTAATAACAGTCTTATGTAACCTAACGCGTAGGCAACCAGTTTAACAACTGTACATAACTTTTACTGGAGATTTTGAGGGAAATTTAAAATTGTACTTCAATTTTTAGAGTAACAAACGAAGTGTTTCAATAATTCCATTATCAAACAACTCTATGGGTTACCTTCAACCTTTCCTTTACATTAATAAAGGAGCTGTTCAGCATAAAAAGGGGTAAACCGTCCAATTGGCTTTAAAAGGCGTAAACCTAGCTTAAGTTAGATTTCGGTTTCTTATAATTGTAATAGTTTTGGGGGTGATTTGCGGTCAGTTTTGATCCGTATAAGGGTAGAAGCGCGTATTTAAAAAGCGCAAGCGCCTCTATTATCGCTTCGATTGTGTTTAGAGCAGTTGCATCATTTAAATTCAACAAAATTTCAAATTATGCTCTATACAAATCATATTTTTTACTTCATCTTCATCACAAATGGTAAGATTTATGTTTAACTTTACAGGGGTTGATTTGGCTCGAATTTAGAGGCGATTAAACTAGAAAATTAGCAAATTGGAAACTGTTTTTTTTACAGTTTTTTTGGGGGGGTTTTATTTAAAATATAATTGTAAATTAAGTAGTAGTTTTGATATAATGTCGAGATGGGTTACTTGTGCAATTGTTAGGACTTCGATTATTCATTTACCACTTGAATGAGCTTTAAATTCGTGCTTTAACGCACCTTTTGACGGGCTTGCAGGATAAATTTAGTATGTGATCGGCTGCTAATTATGGTCAATTTCAAACAGAAATAGACCATTATAAATAATTTATAAGAACTCATTGATTTCCTTTATGCCTTGCAGAACTCCAATCAATATCAACAGTACAAATTAACCACATCAAAGTACCGAATGCCGTTAAAAATGATTCTGGTATTCCAGTTATTCTAGATTGTGATTTTTCGATACGTCCTGATGATAGCGAATTAGTTGTCAAATGGTATCTAAATGGGCAAGTTGTTTACCAGTGGATACCGCTGAAGAGTCCACCACAAAGTTTGGGGTTGTTGAAGAAACGCGTCGATTTAAATTATCGCGCAACCGATGACCCGAAAACTGTCTATCGTGCGATGAAAATTTGGAATCCCACCACTGATATTGCAGGCGAATACAAATGTAAAGTCTCGACTTTCGCCGATGAAGATTTCAGTGTTAAAAATATGATAGTTTTCGGTAATTCCCCCGAATTATTTTAGCAAAAAACCAAAATTATTGTATTTTCTAGAACCGGAACGTTCGCTAATTATTTTCAAAGACAACACGAAATCCGATGGACAATCGGTGAATTTTACTTGTTTCGCCAATGAAGTCTATCCAGCCCCTAAATTGATCCTCTATAAAGACCGATCTGACGAATTCTACAACAAGTAGCCCCAAATTAAACCGAAATCAACCCCAATTATCGAGATTTTTTTGTAGAAATCCTCTACAGACTCTTGAATGGAACACAAGTCGGCACCCAAACGGGCGATTTTCGGTCTTCATCATAGCCAATGCTCGGATCGACGATTTGAATCCTGGCACTTTAATCCATTGCGAGCTACGAATTCCCGGGACAGGATACGTGAAGAAGAAGAGTCTCCTTTATTATCCTACAGGTAAATTTGTCGGGTTTTTGATTGTTTAGTAATCGTGTTTTTTAGATTTTCGGCAAAATTGTGGTGAGTTTTAAAGGACATAATTCGGATTTTTTGTGTAAAAACGATTGATTTTAGGGCGAAATTCGAGGCAGTATCGGGTGATTATTTATGTTGTGGTTGGATTTACAATTTTTAACTGAATTTCTAAATTTACCATAAAAATAACAAGATCGCGATAATCGTTGGTTTAGAATTCAATTTTTATTGGGTGGATTTACGATGTAGCGAATCTCACGGTTTATTGTATTGTTTTTTTCGTTTTTTCCCTATTTTATTACGGTATAATCCAAGTTTTAGGTTTATAGGGTAGTGTTATTGTTTCACCCCCATTATTTTAAAGCAATACTTGTCATATTATTGAATGTGGTCCCATAATTTCTAAATACAATTATAACTTTACAAGGCTTGTGTGTGAAATATCCGAATCGTACCTGGCACTGTTTCAAACTCTTTATAACCAACATTCGAAAAAAATTCAACATTTATAAATTATTTATAAATTTTTATTAAGAGTTATCGGTGTATTGTAATTGTAATCGTAAATAAATAAATAAATGTATAAATATCGTAATAAAAAATAGTACTTACAACACTCAATGTTAATGAATTAATTGTTAAATTGCGTATTATTGTAGAGTTCATCTCGTGTCGATTCGACAACTTGGCGCCGCATATTCGTCAATTGTCGCAGATAAGCGCTAGGACTGCAACTCGGCCGGGACTTCCTCAAAGTCCTCCGCCTCGGCAAACTCCCATAATCGGAAAAAGTAACCGGATTACTATCAATACTCGTATCTTCGTTATCATTAAAACTCAAATCCCACGGATTATAAGCAAAATCGTACGAATTATCCTCGGGCCGATTCGAAGCCTCCTTCTGGAGTTTCTCCTCTAATCGCCGACACGAATCCTCCAATAACGCTTCGTATTTGTTGACCGGAATGAAAAAATCCGAATACTGGGTGCAGGTGTTTGTCGAAATTTTCGGTTCGGTCTGGCAATTGGCGTGTTTCTTCTCTTTTTTCTTGGCGTTCTTCCGCGATTTCACGCCGGATAATTCGTTGATTGTCACCCGGACGTCGAATTCGTCGAACGGCCGTTCCAATTTCTGCGCAATTGTCGTTAGATTATTCATCAAAACGGTTGCTTCTTCTAGAAAACCGGACATCGCTTCCAACATACGTTCGTTTTGATTGTGCGATTGTGTGAATCTCACTTTTTTATTGTTGTTGTTCATGTGGTATTCTAGCGAATCGGCTAGTTCGTTATCTGAACTGAGATCGCTAGAATCGGATCGTTTCGATTCTGGATAATGTTTCATTATCGATTTTAATACTAAAGGTTCGATAATTTCGATACAATCGTGATAATAGATTGGTTGGATTTGAACAATCGCTGGTTTTACACTTGTTGGAATCATTGTTGTGAAATATTCCAATGTTTCATAATTTCCTGTAATTACAATTTCAGGTGCATACAATTCTGGAATGTTGATGTAATCTAATTGTTTCGTAATTGTTGGTAAAATCTGCCAAATTGGCGTTAAATTCTCCCGATTCCTTATCGAGAACTCTTCGAGAATTTCGTAATCGTCTTGGATTATTTTCAAATCGGATTGTTTTAGTTTCAATTCATGATTCTCTTTATTGTCGCTGGTTAATGTAGCGTGTTGTTCTAATGAATTGTGATTACTGATAAGATCCGGTGTGGGAAAACAGACATTCTCTCGATTCTGTTCGTCCAAACTATCATCAGATACATTATCAATCTGTTGTTGTTGTTGTTGTTGTTGATGATTTAAATAATTATGCGTAACGTTAATATTAACCGAATTCGTGTAAATCGGATTCGTTATTTCAGGATTACGCAAATATTTCGTAAACGAAACATTGGAAGTTTCTCTATGAATTGGATTCGTTTCGTTTGTTTGACTTCCGCAACTGTTCGTTATCAAGAAAGTATTCCGGTGTTGCAACCCATCGAAATTCTCAATTAAACAACAATCAACGCTTTTATCGCACATTTCTAGCGTTATTGTACCGATAGCAATGTGGCGAATTTCATTCAATTCGATCTTCAAATCATCCATATCAGTCGAAATTTCTTTAACTCTAACAACCGGAAATAGATCCGTTTGTGTTTCTTCATTGCGCATACGGTGGGCTTTTAGGGCTTTCTTTGTCAATTCCTTCAATCGCAATCGGGCGTTTGAACAAATCGTTAATTCTTTCGGCGGTTCTGCAGGTTTATTGATGTCGATAGTGTCAGTTGATGCGTCTTTTTTCTTGTTTTTAGCGTACAAACGATGCGTTACAGCTGCAACAATTTGGGCGCGTGGTTTACTCGCGGCAGGTCTCCGTAACGAATCGACTTTTGGGCGAATATTCGCCTCAGTGACTGTCGCTTTTTCCGTTTTTTTACCCTTATCGATCGAGGGACGTCGCGATCGTTTTAGCGTTTCTTGCGAGTTGAAATGCGGCGGATTCGGTTTTTGCATTTTAACAAACGATTGATCAACACTGAACGTGCGTCTTAATCGTGGCGTTGGTTTGATTTCTTTGTTAACAGAGGCAGACGTGTTCATTAGTGGAATGAGTTTTTCAGTTGCCTGACATGCCGGCGCGCTATCTTTAGACGGAGCAATGTCTTCAAGTTCATTGTCGTTACAATTATCATACGACATTGGAATAGGGTTCAACTGGAAATATTCATGAAAATTGTCTATTTTTGTGTGTGGAATTTTGAAAGTTTACCTGGTTTGAGGCTTGTAATAGTAGTTGTTTTAATCGTAGAATCTCCGTTCGAAGTTCTCTGATCGTCTTCTCTTTAGGATCTTCATTAACTACTGGTGTGGAAACGATAAGTTTGGCACGTTGCCCGAAACGTAAAGTGTTTACTGTCTCACTATAGCATGCACTTGAAGGGGAAATTGCTGGAAAAGATCAATGGAAGCGCACACAGAGCGAGAAAAAGACAAATTCAGGTCACATAATTTACGTAAATTTATATCAAAACAACAAACTCACTGGCTATAAGGAACGTATTCGAATTGCCACCTAATGTATCTTTCAACAACCATGTCAAAATCGAATCTCGATAAGGAATGAATCTGCGTCGTGTCAATCTAGATCTACAAGAATCTTCCGCTATAATTGAAAATAAAACCAAATAAAATCGTGGAAATTATGGGTGAAATTGTTGATTTACCTAACGCCGAGATGACATTGCCTAAAGCTACAAGACTTTTATTAATATTGGCACCTTCACGGAATCGTGATGCACTATAACATCGACTACCGGCACGTTCACTTCCGGCCAAATCGACCAACGATAATTTAACATCACAACAATTTATTAAAAACACAACATGACTACGGCTCGATTTCGGATTTGTTAATGTTGAAGCTACACGCCGATTACTGTTGCCTGTTTCAAGTAGTTGAAGGAGTGCGGCCGGTTCAAGTGCTGAATGCTCCGACAAGCCTGGGAATTTTATGGATTATGTAGAATTATGATTGGAATAATTGCGATTGTACCTTGGACGTACGGTCCCCGTTTGGGATGTTGGCGGACCTTCAAAGGAACAGTCGCCGGTGATTTCTCCAATAAATCCCGTACTTTCTCGTTGTAAATCTCCAAATAACTGGAAAATTTATTAATTTACAAACGTGAACTCGCGTGCGGCTAACAATGCGAACAAACACCGACTGATCGTTGTTTTTGGGAAATTCTCCAATATACTTCAAGTTTGAAAGTTATAGAATTGTAAATATATTTTCGCACGACAGCTTTCTTTAATTCAATTTATTCCAAGATTACCAAACATTAACATAAACTAGATTAAAAAAGAAACTATTTTACTATTCTTCTATCCATTCGGATTGTGTGAAAGTGGAAAAATTGTGTTAAAACTTGGGCAATTTCCTGTAATTGTTTCCTAGTATCTAGTTCTAATCGATAAACAATCACACAACAACGTCCTTGCATGTGTTCGGAATGTGTGAGAAACGACTATGTTGTTCCAACATTGATAAATCTGGTGGTATTTTATCAGGAATGAGGGTTAAAAGTCGATTTTTACCTAACGTTCGCTTTCATCGCGACTCCCTCATCGCCGACTGCTGTCTCTTGGAAATAACCAAATAAACGTTGACATAATCGCGGTATTAAGCCGGGATCGTGCGGGAAGCCCATCATTGTGTGCGTTTTACCCGTCGAACTTTGGCCATACGCTAGAACACAGCAGTGGTAGCGTTCTTTGATCGCTTGGCCGACCACCCCTTCAACAGCTTGGAACACCTGGTGGCAGACAAGACGATTAAAATAGAACCGTTTCGGGAAGTTAAATTACAAAAAAAAAAACTCTATAAATAGACCAGTTAGAAGCAAATGATGGGAACAAAAATATAATACGGAACAGTTTCAATCTCAAGTTTATTAATATTTACGACTTGCAACTGAATATTAATGTTGATTGGGCAATTTTCTTTTTTACGATAGGATCTGGAGTTTTTACAGTTAATTTCAACTGGCTATAGCTAATGGTGTGGTGTTTTTAGACATATTTTCGGAAAATAGAAAAAATTAAAGTTGAGGAAAATAATCAAAGAAAAATTCGTTGTTAATGATGGGTTGGCTGGCGAGTGAACGTTGCAACAACAAAGCCGGAAACGTGAGCCAAGAAAAAGCGAATTGTTGGCGCCTCTTAATATATATAACTGTTTATTTTTCGTTGAACGTTCGAAAATACAAGAGTTGAAATATTTATATGATTGTGAGCGGGTTGAGGAGTTGATATAATCATTAAAATCTTATCAATTATTACTTGTTCCTGTGTGGAATTCTCTTGGAAGCAAAAATCAAAGGTGAATCGTCGTATACGTTCCCGGCTGTCTCCAGCATTCTGTTCAGGTACCTGCAAAATCGTTAAACATAAATTAGATTTTGTGTAAATTTAGATCAAAGTAAAGATGACGGAATGGCACATGTCAAATTAAAGCAGAAAATGAATGAATTTAAATTGTTGGCAATAATAGTAATAATAATATTAAAGCATGCTGCATACTTGGCTATAATAGCCATTAGAAAGCAAATCAAATTCTATATTAACAACAAAAATCCGAACTGAGAGAAGAATGAAAATAGACGAAAAACGCGAATTAAAGAACGGGCAATTAAAATGGCAATAACCATAAGTTACGCGGTTTTAATTAGTTGACACATACTTACAAGACGTATAAATTCATAATAAAATGTAGCATGCAAATTATTATTTTCGAAATTTTATTATTAACCCCATGAGTATATCTTTGTAATGTTCATCTCTCTAAACCTGTAGTGTTATTCGTATAATTCTAACATAAATCATACAACTAACACGGTAACTAACACATTAGTTATTTGTTATTTCAATAATGTAAAACTATTACAATTAATTACCTTAACGTTGGTAATAGAGATTGTTTTGTTGCCATCAACTGACAGGATCTTTGTTGATTCAGTCTCTACTTCTCTGAAAGATAATTATAATTGTCGATAAAATTAAACGATTCGTCACAATCTAATCGAACGACTTAAATAAGCTTCGATCGGCTATTTTGCACCTTCAAGAGGCTTATTTTTAGTGTCGGAGTGGACTATTTTGGGCCCAAAATTCAAAAACCCGAACTAGTTGTTTGATCAACGGATTCTCGATATTAAGGTCCTTCAATTTTTGGCAATTTGCCGGAAAACTGGCAAGTCGATTGGGAAATTTCTTGAAGATTTGAAAAGCGCTTTCCATTTTCTATGTAATGTGCAGAAATTATTCGTAAATTCGAAATATTTGCTGAATTATCGGCGAAAATAGAAAAATGCAAAAATATAGAAAAAAGTCGTGCTCATGATTTTCCTCTATAAATTCAAATTTAAGTGCAACTCTCCAAACGAAAAACTTAATGCTCTTTCTAATGCTGTCTGATTCATTACAATATATCATCAAACAAGGGAGATATCGGTTATTGGATTTTGGCATTGCTTGGACGCCAAATTGAAAAGACATTTAAATTTTTGGAAATTTCTTGAGTATTTGGAAAGCGTTTTCCATTTTCCATAAACTCGGTGAAAATCGTTAAAAAAACAACATTGATTGAGTTGAGGAAAAATATAGTACAGAACTACGAAAGAACATGTTCAAAATTTTCCTCTGTAACTCAAAATTTCATTGGAGTTTTTGAAACGAAACAAGTCCTTAGATGCATCTTGAAATGCTTTTTTAAAATCTATTACAATGAGGTTTGTTTTTCATATTTAAAAAAATCAAAAGGCCACTTCATGAACCTTCTTATGGCGATTAGCCCCGATGGAAAAGTGCTTATTTTATCAAATTTAGGCCAAAGAAACTGTAGTTTTTTGAGGGAACGTTGATGGATGCTTCAAAATTCCAAGATTATCAAATTATTTTAAAAAATCCCACAGTTTTTTACATTCTAGTTTCAGTTAAGCCAAAATTTTGGATACGTGATGACTGTTGTATGGCTCAGATCTTACGAATGAAATCTTGTTGATTGATTCAATAACATTTGACGATGATAAATTACGCAAGGGTCTTACTTTGAGGGTCTTAATACTGCTCTTCCTCATAAAAATGTTTCACACACATTTTGACCCTTTTAAGCGCAATGGAGCGCTTTGTTTCCACAGGGTGCTGGACTCTAGTTCATAAAAACCACGAGTAAATCCGCCCCTGAAATCACCCCCAAGATTGATATAATTAGCCGTCATTTACAATCTGAAAACAGACGATTTGTCTAACGATTTTGTAGTAAATTTAAAGGGAAATTGGAAGTGAATCGACCAAAAAGACGCACGAGTTATAGAGGAAACATCAAATTCAGCGACTTCGGGAAGGTCTAAATCAGCCACAAAGTGTCAAATTATACTAAAATTAACATAAATCTTATTTGCTTAAATTATAATTAAAGAGACTTACATTTTGTTGATTAGTTTTCAAAATCGACTCGTTTATAACAATTTTTGTTAAACTGCTGCAATGAAATTCTCTATTATTGTTAATAATTACTACAATTATAAAGTAGCGTTGCACAAATTATAGTGAGCTAATTTTACGTTTATTGCGTTTAAATTAAAACTTGGAAAAATACGCAACAATGCGTCAATGGTTAGGTAAACCGACTGATAATAATTGACCGTTATATAAGAGTCATTAGATTAGAAAAGTGACAGTTTATAGACTAGAAATTATTAAAGACCGTGCTAATTATATTTAATGAGAGAATTATTAATTAGTGAGATAATTAACAGTGAACTAGAAGTGTATTGGACTAAAATTCATCAAGACCTGGCCTGTCAATTGTGGGTAAGTAGCTATTCAAACAATACTAAATTTCACTATTTTTGATCGAAAAAATTCCGATTTTTTAACCAACGAAACGATATTTCGGTCGGAATTTCGTTTGAAAGTTCAATTTGCTCATTTTCTTCCGAACGCAAGTGTTAAAAGGCTTGTGAAGATGTTCGCGCCTAGACCGGAAATTAAAATTCCACTACTAACGCCTGTAAATTTTCACTCAAACGACATTCTCCAACACTTTACATTTCCTTTGAATCGTTTTACAAATAGACTGACAACAAATTATGCTGCAACAAGACAAAATTGGAAATATCTAAACCGATAATGTTGTAAATAATCAGTTTTTCTTGCCATTTGGATGCGTGTAGAAGAATGAAAAACAATGAGAGATTGCGTGGAAAACACCAATCTATTTGCTTATTTATCTTTTAATTGACGACTATTATGGTTTCAATGTTAACAAGAAATAAAATTGAAAGAAATTAAACACAAATCGAAAACTAGTTGTAGGAATTTGTAACTATAAATCCTTTCGATGTCCAATTTATAAGCAACACAAAAATCCTTCATATTGATTAGTTTCTAGTGTTGCTTCTCCATATGTTAATGTTTTCAGTAAAATAATTAGACGAGAATTTGTTCTTTGTTGGGATTGTAAGTGGAATACCAGACATTCTTCAAATACAGGACGTGCAAAAGTAAATAACAGCAAGCAATGTCAAATAGCGCATCACTCGGCTACACATAAACAACCGGTGATTTTTTCCAAAAACAATAAAAACGAGTACAGTGACTTTTTGCACTTTAATATTAGTCAATACGTACACATATACAATAAATGTGGATGTAGTTGTGTCGTTCTAATCTAAATTTAGACGTGTTTCCGTTTCTTCTTCGCTTCCTCAGCACGTAAACATTTGTCCTTTGTTTGTTGGTATTTAGGAAATTATTTATCTTGATAGGAATTGTTCAAATAGAGATCGAATCAATCGTTTAATAATCAAGCGTTTGCTATTAATTTGTTTGAATTAACAGTAAAAGGGGCCAAATTTTTGGGTTATTTCAACAACCGAATCTGTTTTCTTTACGAAAACGTGTTGTTATTGTTGTAATTTGTTGATTGGCCCCTGTCCAACTGGCAATTAATTAACCGAAAATTTACAATTTTCTCAAGTTTCAATTATTTATTTATAAATTTTTTTATAATAACAATAAACAACACCTACCTGTGCGATAACGGTCTGATTCGTACAGCAACTTTAAGATGAGTCATGCTTTTCCAAAGGAGACACTTATCGTATGTACACTAAGTGGACTGCACCTATATGTTGTTGTCGTTGTCGTCGTCTAAAATCATCATAGACAGCATCTGGAACAACTCCAGGAAAAATACAAACGGTGTCGCGCACATGTAGCTAAATTTAAAACGTAAGTTATTGGGGGGCCCCCGGTACTAATTGATAGCGTGCAAACGAAACGAACAACAATCGAGAGATGGAAAAAAGTGTAATGACTGGCGAAAGATCAACGGTGATTCATCAATAGGCTGGAATCGCCAGAAATCAAATGCTGAAATATAAAAGTAGATCAAAATAATTGTTTCAACCCTTGAAATTCATCAAATTTGATGTAAGCTTCAAAGGCAAGTTTTGCTGAATAATTAATGAATAGGGAAATTATGGGTTTGTAGTGTAATCACCAGTTTTGTAAATGGATTTTCAGTTGTAATACTTTCAAATATAATTATTTTTTTTGAAAATTTCAAGAAGTGGCTGTTGTAGTTATAATTTTTCAGCAATAAAGTAGAAAACTTGAGGAATGCAGGAATATTTAGCAAAAAGAGCATAAAAACTTCAAGTTACAATAAATCTTTCAGCCTATCAATTCCCCAGGGATGTGTAAAGTTTGTACATTTTACCTGAAAAAAATCCAAATGATTCATCAATAGGCAGGAATCGCCTGAAATTAAATGATGAATTTAAAGGAACTCCTGAATTGTTTCAATCTTGTTTCAACCTCTGAAATTGATCAAATCTAGCTTGAGTAGGGTCTGGTGTGAGTTTGCGTCCAGGCTCAATTTTGCTGAAAAACAGGAAGAATGGATTTTTAGTGTAAATTACCAGTTTCGTAGATTTTAATGCTTATAAAAGAGCCTAATTTTCAGCCATTTTAAGATATAACTTTTACAATTATAATTTTTCAGCAATTAAGTGGAAAACTTTAGGAATTGAGGAATATCCACCAAAAAGAGCATCAAAACTTCGAGTTACAATAAATCTTTAAGTCTATCAGTTTTTCGGTAAAATTTGTACATTTTACCTGAAAAAAATCTAACTGTGATTCATCAATAGGCCGGAATCGCCTGAAATTAAATGTTGAAATAGAATTTAGAAGAATTCCTGAATTGTTTTCAATCTTAGAAATTGATCAAATTTAGCTTAACAAGGGTATGGTGTAAGTTTATGATCAGGTTCAAACGCTGATTAAGAAAAATGGATATTTAGTGTAAATTGCCAGTTTTGTAGATGGATTATCTGATTTTGATGCTTATAAAAGAGCCTAATTTTCAGCCAATTTCAAGAAATAACTTATGCAGTTGTAATTTTTCAGCAATTAAGTGGAAAACTTTAGGAATTGAGGAATATTCATCAAAAAGAGCATCAAAAGTTCAAGTTACAATAAATCTTTCAGCCTATCAGTTTTTCATTAAAATTTGTACATTTCACCTGAAAAAATCTAACTATGATTTCATCAATAGGCCGGAAATTGCTTGAAATTAAATGTTGAAATAGAATTTAGAAGAATCTGTCAATTGTTTCAGCCTTAGAAATTGATCAAATTTAGCTCAATAAGGGTATGGTGTAAGTTTGCGAGCAGGTTCAAACGCTGATTTTGCTGAAAATCAAGAAAAATGAATATTTAGTGTAAATTGCCAGTTTTGTAGATGGATTATCTGATTTTGATGCTTATAAAAGAGCCTAATTTTCAGCCAATTTCAAGAAATAACTTATGCAGTTGTAATTTTTCAGCAATTAAGTGGAAAACTTTAGGAATTGAAGAATATTCATCAAAAAGAGCATCAAAAGTTCAAGTTACAATAAATCTTTCAGCCTATCAGTTTTTCATTAAAATTTGTACATTTTACCTGAAAAAAATCTAACTGTGATTCATCAATAGGCCGAAATTGCCTGAAATTAAATGTTGAAATAGAATTTAGAAGAATTCCTGAATTGTTTCAATCTTTGAAATTGATCAAATTTAGCTTGAGAAGGGTGTACCTACGCTTACATTGAGGTTCAAAGGCTAATTTTGCTGAAAAACAGGAAGAATGGATTTTTAGTGTAAATTACTAGTTTCGTAGATGGATTATCTGATTTTGATGCTTATAAAAGCCTAATTTCAGGAAATAAATTTTACAGTTATAATTGTTTAGCAATTAAGTGGCAAACTTCAGTGATTGAATATTTATTCAAAGAAGGATCGAAATGCAGCTTACAAGAAAGCTTTTCAATTTATTTAATTTCAATTTTTCAGCAATAAAGTGTATAAAATTTAGTGCGATTCACTACGTTAGAAACCAAATGTTGAAGTATAACTTTGAAGAACTCTCGAATGGTTGTTTCAACTCCTGAAATTGATCAAATTTGGCTTGGAAAGAGTAGATCGTAAGTTTATTTAGAAATTTAAAGGCAAATATTGCTGAAAAACAGGAAGAATGGATTTTTAGTGTAAATTACGAGTTTCGTAGATGGATTATCTGATTTTGATGCTTATGAAGCCTAATTTTCAGCAAATTTCAAGAAATAACTTTTACAGTTATAATTTTTTAGCAATTAAGTGGCAAACAATTTTTCAGCAATAAAGTGTACAAATTTGTGCGATTCACTACGCTAGAAACCAAATGTTGAAGTACCTATAACTTACAAGAACTCTCGAATCGTTGTTTCAACTCCTGAAATTGTTTCAACTCCTGAAATTTGGCTTGGAAAGAGTATATCGTCAGTTTATCTAGAGATTCAAAGGCAAATGTTGCTGAAAAACAGGGGGAAATGGTTTTATTGTGTAAATTACCGGTTTCGTAGATAAATTTTGCAAGTTTAAGCTATTCGGTTATAATTTTTCTGCAATTAAATGGGAAGCTTCAGGAATTAAAGGATACTTATTCGAAGAAAGATCATATAAGAATATTTCAGTTTATTGATTTTGATTTTTCAGTAACTGAATGTGTAAAATTTGTACGCTTTACTAGAAAAAGACCAATTGCGATTCATCAGTAGGCTGGAATCGCAGGAAATTAAATGTTCAAGAACGATTTACTAGAACTCCTGAAATTGATTAAATTTAGATTTAGAAGGGCTAATCGAGAAAATTATCAGTTTCAACCTGAAAGGTATAAAAATAGAAACGTGCTGAAAACAGGGAATGCGGTTCAAATTACTAGTTTTATAGATAGATTTTCGAATTTTAATGCTTTTAAAACAAATTTTCAGTCAACTAAAAAAAAATGAAATTTGCAGTTATCAATTTTCAGCAATTAAGTGGAAAATTGAAGAATATTTAGAGCAAAAATGACACGAGACTTCAATTAATGAAAAGTTTCAATTTTTCAGTAATTGAATATCTAAAACTTATGTTTTTTCAGAAGGAAAATTTTCGCTAGTTTCAGTTGATTGTTTCTAGAAGAGCTACAATTTTGAAGAATATCGAAAATTTAAGCGCTTTCTTCTGGATTATAGGGCAGGATTATAGAAGATAAAGATTTTTTTGGTAAAACCAAGATTTTATTGAACATCATCATTTTAATACATAGTTATACGTATGAATAACACATGAAACAAATACAGCAATAAAATTAGCATCCCTTAAACGAGATCATTTGCCATATTTCCAACAGGTCGTATGTGTATCCTATTATCAAATATTTATTTTCAATTATTCTTAATCACTTCTCATTTATAATAACTTATAATTATAATTATTATTATTTTTAATTAAAAACATTTCAAATTGAGACCACGATAAAAACGGTAGTTAACGAATTTTTCCAAACACACATCGAGGGGACGATAGTTCAAAATTTGTAGTCACTTTTAAAAAAATATATTGCAAATTAACCATTAAACGTGCACAAAGAGGGAAATTGTATCTTCAGGGGCCAGATTTAGTTTCGAACAACATCAGGTATCATTTCAGTATTAAATAATTTGCCAGAACAAACGATACCTGAAATTATTGCAAGTATTCTTATAAACAATTTCTCATTCACAACATCTCTCTCGCTCTTTGTTTTTAGAAACTTATCACAATAATGATATTTATTAAATTATTTACAATTTTCTCTTAAAAAAATTAATAAAACAAATCCGTAAATTTGATTCAACTAGTAACACTGACTGCCAAGAGAGCACGGTTTGCGTGTGTGAATTTCCTTGTTTTAATCTTAACTTTATACATTTAACTATTAATATTAGAAATTTATCTTAGTATTATTATCATTTTAAATATTATTATCGTAGAAATCACACTTATGTTTTCTGTATTTTAGTTTAATCCTAATGAGCAATAGGGGAAATTTGATGAAATTTGAACAACAATTGTTAAAGACAACTTCCCAAACGAATGGCACAATTCTTTGCTTCTTACCAATTGTTGTTTTAAAATCGATTTGAATGATAACAATAAAGAGAACAAATTTAACCGGCTTTATAAAATGCGATAAAAATAAATTATAACATATAATTGTCGATTGTTTAGGCACCGATTTGATTTAATAACTAGTCCATCAATGATTTAGTAATATTTTTGATTGTTTCTTGTCGATAAAGTCGAGTTTATTTGGCGAATTTGACGATATTTCAGTCATCTTCCTTTTTTTCGGGCTTGAGATCCACCATTGCGTGCAGTTCTTCCGGAGTATATCTAGAATTTATTTTGTTTAGTTGTTGTTTATAAAATTCCTTGTATATTTACCCTAATAATGTTTGTAGATCGCACACGAAACGATAAACATAACGTTTTCCTGCAGTCTTGTGTATAATATTTTTATCATAATAATAACGTAAACCCCTCGATAACTTCTCATAGTTCATTTTTGGTTTATTCTTACGTATACCCCAACGTCTTGCCACCTCATCCGGATCGGTTAATTTGAATTCCCAACCGTCACCAGTCCACGATATGAACGCTTGGCACGATTTATCGGTCAATAATTCCAATAGGAATTGCCAAAGTTGAATTGGACCAGAACCGGTGAAGCACGGACCGCCGGGTGCTCCACTATTTGGATAACCGGTGATCATGCCGTTTTGTAGCATCGGTTTGGTGTCGGGACCGCCGGCGCTATTGTTTAACGCATTGATTGGGTCGCGATTTTGCATACTGGCTGCTGTTAGAAATGCCGGATGTGTATGGGCATGCGGATGGCCGGTTAATGTACTTAAATCGTGATTATGCGACCATTGTTCTGGGCCATTATTACCACCATTGCCGCTACTACTGCCGCCGCCGTTCGTATTTGGGACGGTTTGGAATGGGGCACCATCGTACGGTGGTCCGTACGTATCGCCATAACCATCATTATACCTCCCCGTACCTGGAAAATTTTACCAAGAATTTTATTGTGACGTTTAATATTGTTGTTGATGATGATGATGATGGCCTATTGTTCCTAAATAGGCTCTCCATTTACGGTGGGGTAATGACAGGAGCCTTGAATTTTAATTAAATACAAACGAAGGTCATTAACCATTACGATTAGTTAATTCTGTTTATTTTCGGAAAATTGAAATCAAATTAATGAATAGAATTTAGAATAAACAACAATACAAATATAGTGTCGTCTATTTTGCTAAATAATAAAAATTATACAGCGTGTCACATAAATATCCATAAGTCCGGTGATAACAATCTGAATGTATGCATCAACATAAAAGACCCGTCTATTTGTCTTTGTATTTGTGTCTCTATAACTGTGTGTGTGTGTATGTAGACGGGAACAAGAAGAAAAAAATTGTTATGCAGCGTGGGAACATGCAAAACAACAAAATAAAAGACCAAAACCGGCCGCTTTCCTCCACAAAACCAGACGAATACAAATCGAATTAAAATCACTCAATCACTCACCTCTAACATAATTTTTAACATAACTATGCGGATGATATTTCGATTCTAATAAATTATTGGCAGCGTAAAACTCCGGCGAATTCTCCAAATATTGCTGTTGATGTCCAGCTTCCAATGCCTGATATTCGTGCTCTTCCGGTGAATAATGCGACGTTTGAAACAAATGCGACTGATCATCTTGACTTATCGATTGTAAATTGTCCATTGTACCGAAACTATTCTCGCTTGGTGATGTTTTAAAACCTTTAAAAAAAAACCAAATCAATTATTGATTTTATTAATTATGATAGAAATTACCATCTTTGAGATGATGGTGGTGGTGGTGGTGATGGTAAGAAGTGGGACTCCTTTGTTGGAGATTGAGGAAACTGGGTGGTCCTGGAGGAGGAGGTGGTGGTGGAGGTGAATTCTCATCCCGTATCTCGTCCGTACTAGGAGGACTCCTTAACTGGCCATAACCTCCTATAAATTTTCGAAAAATAAAATTAGAAAAAAACAATTCAAATTATTGTAATAACAGAAAGAGAACGTTATGGCCAATTAACTTCCATCACGGCCAGATGATCAGCAATATTTTTGTTGTTGTTTCATATAAAAAATCACCTCATTTAATAATAATTTAACACATCCATTAATATTTAAGACTAACTATTAATTAATCAGTAAGATTTGTTTGAATAAATCTAATAAAATTAGAATATTTGGCTACGATAGTTGTAAATAAAAAAATTGTAATCGTTTAAATTTAGTATTAGAGATGACCGGCATATCTCTAGTCCGTCGTCAATACGCTGACGCTATACGATTGGTTCAAATAAGAACCGCCTCTTGTTCAACTAACAGCTAATTGGGAGGCTGTTCTCCGCCCTTGATCTCCAGTTGGTCCAACATCACAATAATACAATTATCATATCAATACATATTTGTGTAAATTTATTGTTAATTTTAAAATGGCCGTTGGTTATTTTAATTACTTAATTAGTTTCAATATAAATAAATTCGGTTGGATTTATTTTGTTTTATCGAAATTTTCCTGGTTGTGATATTCTTAAAGACAGGATATTTATTAATAATTAACAATGAGAAAAATCGGTGGTTCTGGTGCGAATCAATCAAAACCTCTGATGTTGATGATAAAGGATGTCCGGCTTTTTTTTGTGTTAACAAAAACAGTTGCATACAAATTAATGAATAATAATAAACAATAGATAAGAAAGTGTGTAAATTGTTTAAAAATAGATAAAATTGCAATAAAATTGAAATAAAAATTGTTACAACGAAAATCCCCTCTCTATATAACAAAAAATCGGTTGATGTTGATGATAGAAACCGGTAACTCGAGTAAAATTGCTATTTAGATTACTTATAATATAATTCAAAGTATAGTCTTTACAGTGATTTAAAATATTGACGAGTATTATAAATCTAATAGTCGTTTAAATTACCAATCCCGGCTATCTATGGACTAAATCAGTAGCTTTCAATTCTAATCAACTGTTGTTTTTTAATCTTGATTGATTCTATAAGTTGTAGTCGGGCAGAAAACAAGACTTGATGTTTTGAATTTATTTCACATGATAAATGCGTACACCTGACTACAATTGTATTAGAGAGACGATATTATTGATAAGATCCATTTCTATTCAATCAATAATGAAAAAAAAACTAGTGAATTAGTATTGGGTGGATTTCTAACCGATCTTGCAAGTTTTCAAATTCGAAAAAATCGAACTGGTGTACGTATGTGAGACAGGTGCTAGTTGTGTTGAACACAGAACAGCCACCTGCTTGGTCAACCGACTTCTTAAACGTTTATCGGAGAGTTTTCGTTTATAATCGACGATTAATTTTTGCAAATTCTATCCAATTGCTTTTAAATTATCCAAAATTCGATTGTAATAGAGTTAAAATTGTTTAATTTTTGGTTGATATTGAGGGGCAAATTCGACTATTTTGAGATGTAGTGGTGGTTATTTTTGATGATGGGCACGCGACAAAACTGCAACAGGTGTCAGAACGCCAGAAGGCCTGTGCTCCTTCACTCTCTTTCGAGTCAGCTGCAATTCGGCACTTTAAAACAGATGCTGTTATGGTTTCTTTTTACAAACAATATTCGATCGGGTCTATGATTGTTGATAATTTGGAGGAATTACGCAAAGATTACAACAAATATAGGAGGAAATTATGAAATTTGTATGTAGAAGAAAATTATAAATAATAATAATAATAATAAAAGATGGTAATTGTCAGGTTGACAGTATATAGTAATAGTCGTTATTATTCCATCCAAGTATTACACATTATGTGTATAACTTTATGGTCTGATGGGTGTATTATTATTTTCATTTATTCAACGACGATTCTACATATTTATTGTTAAATAATTCACGTTTTGTAATTTAAAAAGCAAATTTATAATTTTAGCAATTTTGAGAAAAAAATCGCAAATAAAATTGTTGTACCTTGTGGTATTACCGTACAGGTGGTATGTCCAGTTGTATTTGTTATATCCAGATTTGTGTATGTTTGTGATATTGGATAATCACCGTAAAATGGTTCACTAGTTGAATTGACTAGATCCAACACTTGTAGCACCATGGTGCCCTTGGGCGCCTCCGTGGTTCTATTTTACCTTTAAAAACTACGCCACAACCGGTATACAATTCTATTATTATTATTTTGTTATAATAAGAATATGGATGATAAAACACAACCGTTCTAACCGACATACAGTCACGGACTGATCATATTAAACAGTGAGACAGAGAGAAAACTCCCTTCCACGACGCGACTCGTTTTCCTGCTGTTTCTCTCCACTTAAACACACACATATAAAACCACTGACTGTATAGATGTCGAAGCCCCTTGTCCCCCACCCCAAAATTCACCACCACTATAGATATAACATTAGAAAATACGAAAGCTTTCAGCTTTACCTATAACTGCATTAATTTATGAAAGAAAGATCGAAAAAAGCGCAAAAAAATTAAACAAACTATACAATTTAGAAGCGATAAAAAAACTACACCCCCAATTGAATTAGCTGGTATTTCCCCTAATAGAGAAGCTTTTAAAATTGAAATAGAGTTAGTCTTCATTTAATTTCTGTTACCTAAATAATAACAAGATCGAGGGTAGATTTTTCCTATAAAGAATTGTGTAAAATTACACGATTTCGAGTGCAATTTTGCCAACCGTTCATTCAATAAACGATTCGTCGTATATAACAACGTGTATTGTACAATTTCCGGTGGCGGAAGAAGAGGAAACTTGACACCGATGCACGTGATTTGACTACCTTAACCAAAAAGAAAAAAAAAATCTACACGACTAGTTTATAAACGATTAGAATTTGAAGAACCGCTAATTTTCCTCGATTTTTCGACCAAAAATTCAATTTAAAAGAGAACTTTTGCGGTAATCGCCAACGGAATCAATTAAAGAAATTAAAGAAACCTACAAAATGCATAAAGGTGAATGTTTATATTTAATTAAGTGACATAATCTGTTAAATTCCAATTTACAATCGAATTAAAAAGCGTTCCATTAAAACCAATTTACAACATCTATCCGAATGATTAATTAATTAATTAATTAACCAATTAACAGAGGAATCAACTAATTTCTATTCGTAACTCGATTAATTCTCTAAATTTCCTTTATACCGCAGAAATATGGCTAGTTTAGAAAATTTTTCGAAAAAATTCGGTGGAATTCTAAAAACGCATAATCCGGAAATGCAAATTTATGGTAATACACAAACGAGATTTCATTATAACAAATAGTACTTCTCAGAAAAGTGTCTATTTTACAAGATAGCCATTTCCGGTAGAAGCACCTTTATAACTGTACTCTACCACGCCGTTTATCCTTTTTCTAAACAGTTTATTACAAGAAAACAATCATTTATTTGTCAAAATAACCGAATACAATTGAACTAAACAGGAAGTATTATTGGATGAAACTAACCATCCAGAAATTTTGTACAAATTCGAGAAATTCATAAAGAAATTTTCCTAATCCTTTCAAATTTCAGTTTACGACATCCGCTATCGAACAAAAGGTGTAATTAAGGGGTGAAATAAACGCAAAATTTTAGAGTTTACTAAATCATAAAGTAATTAACCCGAAATTTTATCAAATATACCAAATCTACAACATTTTCTAATCGAAACTGCCCCACAAAGGGGTGTCATGTAGTTAACATAAAAACCCGATTTCCTGCCTTACAGGAAATAGAATTTCTATAGTATCACTAATTGTAGATCAAAATATCGCTAAATAATTAATTTAAAAAAAATACAACGAAAATTATGGACATTAATGGAATATTTGTATAAAATTTAAGTGTGGAAAAGTTGGGTAAATGGCGTTTTTGATAAGATTAAATGCGTCAAATCTGTGTAGAGAACACCAAACGGAAACAAAACCGAAATTGATAAACAATGAAATAATAGTTGAGGGTAGAGAAAATACGTCAATGGTAATCTTGAAATGACCACTATTTATTTTATTTTTTGATAATATCTAACAATAACAGATTGGTCGTGCGAAAATTGAGGAATTTCAGGAAATTTATCAACATCTCGGGAATTTACAAAATAATCGGTAATTCGCTTTGTTTTGTAAAATAGGAAGAATGTCAATTGACGCGCATATTTACGTTAACAAACTTAATAAGCGCTAATTGAAACAAATGCTACTTATTAGTGTCATATAACAACTACCCTCACATAATTAGACTGTCTAGAAAATAGACCCTTCTAGTGGTAGTTGAGACAATTTTAAATACTACCGAAAATATCTACAAGAATCTTGATTGACGTATTTAGAACAAGAGGCTACTTGAAGTTTGAAAAGAAGATTCGACTATAAAAAATTGATTCGATTCTATCTAAATAACGGCCATTTTATACCGATACCGGTGGTAATTCGTGATGAAACCTATAAGAGAGACATCACAAGAGTGGCGCACGTGTTCATAGATATAACCCCCGTGTATATGTCATCTAACACCACTCGGGGGCCACTTCCTTTCACAATTCATGGGGTGGGTTACTTAGTTGAACAACACAACAACATGCGGTGGGCAGGACTCGCGAGTATTCTACATTTTCTCGTCCTGTCTTACGTTTTATTGTGCATTAATCCAGTCTTTTTCTTTTGTTGAATACTCCTCTTATTACCATAGGGTGTTGTAGTATTGGTAGTCGTATAGCACGTGAGTTTGATGGTATGTACCCCTCTATTGGCTTACGGTGATGGAGCGGAAATGGGTGGTTTTCAAGTGGAATCAGAGCCGTTCAAACAATGATCAAAAACGAACAAAAAAAAGGGAGAAATATGTCAAATTTCTATTAAGTATTTTGATTGTGGAATGATAGACAAACATCCTGTTGAGATTTACAACACTTAAGAATCACACATTATAAAAAAATTAATTAATTTTATGTAGATTGATAATTAATGTTCTTGTGTTCGATTGGTAAAGGAAACGACAATTCAATTTCCTTTCGAGATTTTTTGGACCATCAACAGGATATCTTGGATCGATTCTTAATGAATCGGAAATTTTTACACGAATTCCCGTAAGATTCCGGCTATTAAACTCACTTATAATCATCTTAAATACCTTAACTTGCAATTTATTTCTAATGGATATCCTGTATTATTAGCCTTTTTTGTTGGATTACACACCTTTAAAGATCACTGCCATCACCATTGATTGGTAAATTATTACCAACTAAATATTAAATATTAAGGCACACCCTTTGTCTTTCGTTATTAACAACGCGTCCACAAAAATTCGAAAATAAATATTGACGATTTTGACAAAGATAAGAACGTCCGCCACAAAAAACTAACATAGCGCGAATGTAAAAATCCATCATCACCATAATGGATAGAAAATATGCCAACAATTGTAGAAATATTAGAACAAAGAAGACATGTGTAGACTAGAGAGAGTAGAAATAGTACGAATGGGTATTGTTGGAAGCCAAGCATATCCAAAAAGAACACATTGCCGACGATGTGCAATACTAGCACGGCCTTATCTGACTTTCACTATCAAACTCATCATCCTCGAGCTAATTTTTATTTTATTTTATGAAATAGATCCGACATCCGGCCGGACAATTTCATTAATAAACCAAACTATAATCGAATCGGTCAGGTCAAGTCACAAAAATTGGGAAATACCAGACATTTGTCGATAATTAGACATTGTTGTAATCATTATTTGAAAACAACACAATTTTTTAATCATAGACAGATGGGTATCGTTCATGTGTTATTAACCAATTGCGTAATTAGAAAAAAAGTACCATCGGTCACGGTACAAAATTCTGAAAGTTGAAAATTATTACTTAATTCAGGTTAATATGTTAAGAGGGAAGTTTTATATTTTTTTAATATTTTAACGAATCAAATGAAGAAAATTCGTATCCTCTCTTGCATATATTTAATGTAATTCTATAAAAATTTAAAAATTGTTCCTCTAGAATAACAGCGACATATTGGTCACAGTTCGATGCTTACTAAAATTAGAATCGAGTTGATTTGAAATTTTAATTTGTGATTAACATAAAATTGTGATCCGTTAAAAGCCCGATTCTCTTAAGATTTACAAATGACTTACCTTCATGTAGGAAATTATTGGGCGCGGTAGATACAGCAACACCAGCAGCAGCAGCAGCAGTAGCAGGTGCGTTGGTGTTATTAACGGAAACTGGTGTAATTGTGACCGGTTTCCTATCTTCTCCCGTTAATAGATTGCCTTGATAATCCAGAAAGCCCAATTCCGGTACACAGATCGAATTATAAATATTTGTAGGAACAATATTGTTTGTTAGAGATCGTTCTTTTTCAACATCTGCAATTGTAATAAATACAAAAATCGAATGAATATCGATTTCCTGTTGTTAATTCTTAATTATTATAAATAATATCAAATTATAAATATCCATATGACATACATGAGATTGAAATTATACGCTATGGGTAATCTTTATAGGTTTTTTTCGGTTTAAACAACATGCATTTTCTGCACAGTTGCACGATATAATTGTTAATTATTGATAATTCTCTGTGATTCTCGATAATTTTACCTTTTTGGAGTAATTCCAGGTGCTCCCATAGTATGTCACCAACGAAGGCGGGAGCTCTAGCCGAGAACGCCTCCTTGCCCATTGCACAGATATCTTTACCTTTCATACGGAATTGATGCAATGGTATACATTCTAAAGAGAATTCTTTAGCTGCCCATTGTAACCAATGGGCGACATGATTTTCCGTCCATTGTCTAGGATCTGTTAACAAATAACAACAACGATTATAATAAACAACAAAAAATCTAACGAATCTGAAGATGGTGAACCGTTAACAATGATATATTCAACAATTAAACCTGATTTCAAGACTAGTAGTCGGTATATTATTATAATAAAAGGTATGCATACATATGTATGCAAGTTGTATAAGACGTAGACCTTTTCTTCTTCCTCGACAAGCTTGTTAGCAATTATCTTGTCAAATCGTGATAAATAATGCGTGTAGTACGCCCAATTCTCTTTTGCCTAATCTAATTAAGAATAGAAGTTTGAAAGGAAACTGAATAAATCACTAAATGATTCTGGTCTATAACAACTACCGGAAAATTTAAACATTCCCAAGATATCTCGAAATTTTCGTTACCTTGATTAAGGATTTTTCCAAAAATTCGGTTCTACAAGATGAATGATTTGTCAATTCATTCACAACTGTACAAATCAGTTTGGCACGATTTGGACGTGAGTAGAAACTTAAAAAGAATGAATCTAACAGTCATTCATCACCAATTTTAATTCTACCGTACTTGTTTTATTTTGGAATTTCTAGCGAGCCCATACCTGCATAGAATTTTGCATTCCAACTTACAAACGAGTAGAATTAACTAGATTTATGACCATTTTAAGGAAGATTGGAGCAAATGGAAGATAGGCCCGTATTCTGCAACTTTAACAAATAAGTTACTCGAAATTCGATGATTTAACAGCTTCCAATTTTATAAGTTAGCCTTAAATCATCTGATTTTTGCAATATTGGATAAAATTTTATAATCCAGTTTAGCCCCAAGGATTGTTATTGGGTTAATGTACGAACAATCTAAAAGGTTCTAGAAATATTCGAAAATAACCAAAATGGGGGCTGCACTTCTAGTTCAACTAGAAGTCTGTTTTGGTTTGTTTGAGAATTACTCAGTAGTAGAAATGGATTTATTTGTAGCTCGGGTTTCGTGGGTTATCTTTAAATCTTCGATCATCTGTTGGACTTATTTTGAAAACCGCTATAATTCTGCATTCTTGTAGCCTTCAAGAAATATTAAACGTTTATTTATAAATTTGAAATATTTCTAATTATATTCCACATTATTTGATTATTTATTATTAATACATGTTTTATTCAATTTGTTTTTTCAAAAAATTTTCAAAATTTATGATACCAGTTTTACAACGTAATAATTCGCTAGATTAATTAGAACATAATTTATTGCCGTCTCTTTTTCTGTGTTATTTCGAAAAAAAATCGAGAAAATTACGGTAGTTTTTCCATTTTGTGTTAATTTCAATAATAAATCATCGAATTCAAAATCAGATATTTTTATTGTTGTCGGACTTGTAGATGGAGTTGATGGATAATTACCTCGACATGATCATACTGATGGACAATAGAATTTTCTAACTGACAATGGAGAATATTCCGTTGTACTGGTTTATTAGAAAAGTTGGGATGTTAATAAATGCGCGGGGGCGTAATAAAACGTACTGGGTACAATTGGTGACCACTCGACCGAATACTTTGATATCAAAGTAAAAATCTCTAATTGCATGTGTTTTAACAATGGCGCAGTATGTTGTTTTGCACAACAACTACAACAACAAATGGAGAAATAAAATAAAATTGTAGAAAAGATAGAGAGCGATTTCAACGAACGATGGAGGAATCCTGTGCAACATATTTCTGTTGTTTTATAGAGAATTTCGTAAAAGCACAACCGTAAATGAAATTTAAACGCAATATTGAAATTATAAATAAGGACAAATAACAATAACAGCTATATTAATATCGCTTATACATTTATTTACAGGATTCTTGTAAATATTAATAAAAGTTGAATTTTTCGTAATAAAAATGTTTGTTTCTACAAGGCATTCAAAAGGAAGTCATAAATATCGAAACGAGGTTTTTGTTTCTTAATTAAACTTTTAATAATCATCGGAAAGAGAAATATCAAATGATCAAATGATTAGTACATCAATTAAGGACATTCTTATAGAAACCTTGATTTTGTCCCAATTGGTTAATATTTCGACAAATTTCGTGAAACAACAAGGGTTAAAAGTGGATTTACGGACAGGAAACAATCAGATAGGTGCGGGTCAGCGAAAGTTTCCGCTCCTATTGAAAACCAACAATGTGTAACGATACAGCATCCGCTACAGCACATATAACTTGTGAAATCACCTGAAATAATGACACGTCAAAGCTGGATTTGAAATTAAACTTTATAACGAATATCAGTAATTATTCATAGTTTTTTTTTAGAAAAAATATAGCATTAATAATGTAGAACAATAGAAACAATAGAATTTAACACTAGAATTGAGAGACAAGTTTTTTTGAGTAAATACGCTGGGCCGGTTCTTTTGATGTTTATACCAAAGCTAACAGAACAAAGACGATGGAAAAAATTATTTGTCTTTCAATAATATTGGAATATTTTTTTATAAATGTGTAAATATACAAGTGTGAACCAGCTATTATAACGAAAATTCGTTATTTTTCCAACTGGAAATCGTTGCGAGTTAATTAGGAAATGATTTTCTATAATCAAAATCGTTGGTGCAAATTCAGGAAATCGAAATGTGACTTGATCGAATGTCAAAAATCAACGAAAACCGAATAAGAACGCAATTTCCTTATCTCGATTAGTGTTGGTGGTGGTTTTTGCAATTTCTCCAATCTCAATCGAAAATAATCCAAAATAAACGCCGATTGTGTTCGAATTTCCTCTTTTAGTGAGCGATTTTGATTTAAATTTAGTTCTAATATCGAAATGTTGATTGTTTGGAATTAAAAAAAAAAAAAAAACACCAATGCACCTGTGATTGTTTTATAATTTCTGTTTACATCTCCCCATCTTCTAGTGTAGATAATTGGATGTCGACTATGTTGTTATTTAATGACGACACATAAGTCTCTAACGATCAGTGAGCACGAAACGCGTTTAAATCATCTAATAATTTTTCTTAATACAACATCTAAAATAATGATCTAGCTAGACTAGATTTCTGTAATTAACTAGCTACTGATGCGTAAATTAATTATCGTATAAAATATGTAGATGGTTATCGTTTATAGTGAACAAACCTTTGGTTATATTTAAACGAATTTGTTCTTTCTCCCATGATGCAAAGGACGCTTTCAGCGCCTCGGCCATAGTCTTGTTAGTACCGGGCGTCAGTGGCGGGACCTGGGTCGGTATATCTGCAAAATTAAAAAAAAAAACCATTCAACAATACCTGCTTTATATTAAATTCTATATAAGGATAAAGTGTCATCTAGGACGTTGTTTGAATTAAATTGTAGCCCGTTTGGAATTTAAACAACAATAAATGTTAATAAACAATAAAGTTTGCATGTTTAGTAGATTTAGACAGGGTCGGATTCCTTGTTTTCTTTTAGTTTCGTCTATTTTGCTATATTTATAAATTTATTTGGAGGTTTATATTGGATTTTACGATCCTTTTAATATTCGGTGTTCGTTAATTTTCCAAAAAATTGTAAAAATAAACGCGGAATTTCGTCTAGTTTCTTTCTATAAACGTAAACGTTTCTCTATTGAAATCTTATTATATGGCTTAGTATGAAATCGATTTACTCTTTATTGATCTATAAACAAGCGAACGATTAAAATATAGAAACAATTCTTGGAAACGTTACACATACGATATTATATTATATTATTTTAAGTGAGTTTTGATGATTTGCACGGTCCAATATAAGTAAGTCAATTATTGTAAAGAAGCTTAATCAATTTTAAGTTGTAATAACTGAAAATAGCATAATTTCAATATTATGTATGCCAAGAAGATGTATATGTGTAGTAAATAGCGAATAGCAACAATCTTTATATATTTCTACCTACTATATAAGCGCCAAATAGAACACCGCCGTCCAGGTGTTTGAGATCGTAAAGTTGCAAGTACCTCGTCAATTTTGAACCCCCCCATCGGTTTTGAGTTATGAACGATATTATTAGTAACCGACTTTAAAAACATTGGCCAGATGCTCGACTTGAAACTCTATTACATTTAACTGTTCACGAAATTACTAGAAGCATATGAATATTCTTTAATTTTCCATTATTATTATTTCCAATACGGTTGGTAAACTATTTGATTTTCGTTGTTGTTTGAAGAAGGGACGTGCCGAAGGAGGCCGCACGTACCCAGCCCGTGCCTAGTTTGTTTTACTATAGAATATTGTGGCCGTGACCAACCACCTCTTCGACAACATCACCATCGCCGCCGCCGCCGCCGCCGCCACTCTTACTTGAATACTAATCGAAATGACGCATCTATAGCGAATTAATCGGAATCGGATTTTTCTAAACTGAAAATCATTCGAATTGTACAACACAAATATAAGGGCAGGTGCCCCCTGAAGAGTGCACAATATTCACTGTACCGCAACTATAAACCACCTGCCAAATATTCTTATAAACACGACCCTAATCTGATTACAACCGTCATAAATTCCAACAATCCACGCAAAAACCAGCGAATTACCCCTAAGTTATTCGTTAGAGAATTAATTACGATTACAAATTGAAAAGATGGCGGTAATCAGGTGTGATTATTATTATTATTGATAATAGAACGCAGATGGTTGTGTTTTTTTGATAGAGCAGGTGTTTACTAGTTTTCATATTAAAAATTTTCAAGAAAAAATTCGAAAACTATTAAAAACAACAGCCAATTCAAGTAAAGGTCCTATTATAATATCGAAAAAGGGCGCCCCATAAACTATGAAGCGGTGATTATAATTAGTAAGTCGACTACCGTAGGCGCTCTATTAGCTGATTACACCGGATGTGGACACTTCACATTTCGTCCTTGAAAGACGAAACAGAAGAAGATATCACATTTATTTTGACGAGAATAGAGAATTTGTTCGAATATCAACGAGGAATTATTCCAAAAATAAATGTTGATTTATTTATTGAAATAATAATTAATAGAAAAAATCGTTCAAGTCGATGTCTAGTCGTTTTTAGAGCCGAACAAAAAATCTTTGAAATGACGCACACTGTATGTGGATGGCTGATAATAATGATGATGATGCTGCTACTGTTGTTGATGATGATGATGATGATGATGATGAGAGGGGACGACGGAAGTTGCCTTTAAACTCACTCGAATTATTTCATTAAATTTATTCCATTAATTATAAAACATTGTGGCACGTATATTAAACTATAAATAAATAGTAAGTAACACTGGAAAAAATGCAAAGATAGAATTAATAATAATAATAATATCTCAGACATTTTAGATAGAATCAAACGAATTTAATCCAATTATTTATTTGACATTGCCGGTAATTATTTAATAACACACCATCTTAATTAAAACAGAAAATTTACCCAACAATGATTTCATTAATTAAACTTTATTATAAAAAAAATCAAAGAAATTTGTAATAATTTCCATCAAACAAAGAAAATACTAAATAATTTTCGAACTAGTCTTTTGTAATAGAAAATATCGAAAGTAGAACACATTACAATTGTGACAACCACCCTATATTTACTTGGTAATCGACAAACCAGATGATCTTAAAATAAATAAAGATTTTATCTTATTCTTGATTCCACACCATTTCGGATAACAAAGAATAATCTTATCAGTCCTGTCCGCTCCTCATTCTTATCGTTGCTCCAACATAAACATACCCTTAGTTCAAACAATACACGGTACAATCAACCCGTAAATTACAACTGAGTAATTTAAGAATCACAAGTTTTGTGCAATTTGAAAATATGAGAATAGGCAGGAAGTTGCTACTTGTATAACCGGGTCGAGAAGTTTGTAAATATAAATCGATGATATCGACAGAAATTGTGATTTATATCGATCGAAACTTGTTAATCTTGTCGAAATAATTTGAGAATTATTTAAGTTCGTTTAAAATTAAATTAAATTAAGTGTTTTTGTTTGTATGTTTTTTTTTAAGTGAAAGGCACCAAATGCACCCGTATACTTGAAACAACTGGACACTAGTCGTTTGTTAGATAATAAATTAACAACATAATAGAATGAAAGAAAAATCTTTTGTAATTTAATCATCTAGGACAATTTAGAAGTGGAGATAAGTGGCTCACAATTATATCTATTATACATCGAAATTTCGATAAAATTCGCGTCGTTTTCAACAGAATCAACGCGATAAGATTTCTTACGAATTCTCTAAATTCCAAATAAATCGGAATCGTACCGGTAAATTTAAGGGTGATAACGAATTTTATACAAACAGTAATGAATGTTGGTTAACAACATCTGTTCCACATATGAAACATTTTCAGAATGGAGAGAAGACAAAAAAATTAAAGCGAGACGAGTGAAGTGTCGAACAAATTTTCATACCTTTTTGCCTACTGAACGCTTTCATTGTTTTTATGCCCATCCCGGAGTAAGGCCTCAGAATGTCTATGTACATTGACTAGAATAATAAACACTTACACACAATAATAAATTAACAACAATCATCACATAGCACAGCACTGGATTTTTGTGGAATTTTTTCGACAATTTTATAAACTAAACGTTAGATTCGTGGTGGAATTTCGGAAATTCAAACTACACATTTTCCGATTTATTTTTAACCAGTTTATTATTATTATTGTTGTTGTTGTTATTATTGCTAATGTCTTTTTCTATTTGAAATGAAATTGCAACGCGCCTATCCACCACACAACACACAACTGTCACAAAGTTATTTTCGTAACACACTAGAAATAGACGTTTGGACGATTATTGTGTGGAAAATGAACGGTTTTCATTCAAGAAACTGTTCTTGAATGATCTCTGATCGATCATTTCCATTGAAACTAGCCGAGAAGCACTTTCACTATTATCGTTTACTATTCTCCCCACTGTTACGTGATTTAGTCGCGCACTGTTTTTGGATAGAAAACACAAATATTCCGGGTATTGGGGGAAATTTTTCCAAAACCAACACAAAATGGCAGTGGGAAGATT
This sequence comes from Mylabris phalerata, assembly GCA_020740385.1. Taxonomy (NCBI): domain Eukaryota; kingdom Metazoa; phylum Arthropoda; class Insecta; order Coleoptera; family Meloidae; genus Mylabris; species Mylabris phalerata. The sequence continues at coordinate 2,783,991 of JAJEOX010000222.1, forward strand.
TTCTAGAAAAACCAACAATACATTAAAAAGGCCGATTTTAATACGGTTTTAAAAAGATCTAAGAGCGCACCTGTGCGTCAGTCGGTATGAATAGAGTTTGTGTTATGGGGGTCTTCTCTCTCTCGCTCTGAAAGCGCTCGTTTCTCCCACCATATGTTTTCAGAAACTTATGAATGAATAGCCTCTCTTTCGGGGTATACCGTGTGCGTTGTTCCTTTTTATACAAAACTTGATGTTTGTATATTCTACACGATTTGTGTGTGTGTTAGTCAAACGTAAAGCTCACATAACGACACGACAAAGAAAAAGTCTTCACATGCATTATATCTTTCAATCTATCTATCTTTGTTGTATAGTTTGTAGTAAATACAGATACATAAAACAGGATCTGATGATATTGATGATGATGATGATGTTGGTGAGAGAAGAGCTCTTTTTACAAAACGTGAGAAACTCCACCGACTGACCGACCGGTCTTCACCGATCTCTAGCCAAAACGGATTCATTAAAATTAACCATCATTGAAATGAAAACCTGTTCTAATATTACTACCAGTTAATGGCCAATTATTGAGTGAATTTCAACCGGAAGACGGGATTAATTTTTTCTGTTTTCCGTTAATTTTCCAAGGAAACTCGACAATCTAAATAAACAACTTTTTTCTATATTAAACCATGATTATTTTTAAAGAAAACTCGAAGAAATCTTGATCTTGAAATATAAAACTGGTGTGTACAATATAAGAAATGAAGGGTAGGTTCGGGCCGGAAACGACAGTAGGGCGGCCCACCCCAACTTGTATTCACCGGAAATAACGTAGTACCCTGTTGAGAGACTAACAGGTATATCAACCATTTTTTTTCTTCGTTGTTGTGTTGAATATAGAGAAAACTCATCATTCAAACGATTTTGTAATGTAAGATGATATTTAACCGAAATCATCGACATGGAAACATTCTATTAGACAATAATAATATTGATTTTTTATTGTACAATAGAAAAATTTGCTAATCGTAGAGAATTACTCAAGATTTATTGTCGTAAAAACAACAAAATTACCGACAATTTGATGGATGATACTCCCATTAGAATCATTAATAATCAATAATGATTGATGAAATTAATGATACTTGTCCGATACATTTAGATTCTAATCTACAAAGTGAAAAAACATAAATTTGCATAAATGGTGAGATTCGATGGAATTCCAATAGGAGCCACTTCTAATTTCATCACTAATTCGGGTGATTAGTTTGAAATAGTAGGTTTTTTTATATCTTTTAGATTAGAAACAGGGCGCCGTTTATGATACACATATACCTAAATCGAATATTTTGATAATGTTCTTGTATCAGTAAAGATGTGCATGTTTTTCGTGTTTGTTAATTATACGGCGAGCCATTGGAATTTATAGTGTCGATTATCAGTAGCCGGTTTAACCAAATTAAAACACTCAAATCTTTATTTGTAAGACATTTGGTCCTTTTTTGTTGTTCCGTTGAGAAAATCGAATTGAAACAGAGACAACCCAGATGACGGAATAATTCTTGTTGCTATTGATAGTATTGTTGTTTTCTTAGTTTTAATTATCATCAAAAATTGTTTTTTAAGTTACATTGTTAATTTTCAATATACACAATTGTCTATAGAACAACAACAGAGACATAAAAAGTAGTAGCAACAATACAATTCATATTAAAACACCACGACTCTCTCACTAAATATTAACTACTACGTCACACCGGAAGTCGTCCATCATTCGATGCGAGCCTCAGGCAAAGCCTAAAGCTTTGCAAACGTACACACAACGTGTCCCAAATATAACCAACCACCAGATATCACTTTCCAATTCCCCAACGACCAGAGCAATTAGCTAGCAAAAATTGCCAACTTTTCTAGACCTTTTGGAGAATTAAACGATTTTGAAAACCTCCAAAACCTAGGCGAAAATTTTATTATAACCTAGTCTTTGAGCCAAAACCACAATTAGTAAAAGATAAAGAATTTGTAGTGTTGCCAAGAGAACAGCGCTGAAGCCCCAAATTGCCGAATTTTCGCCGGATTACCGCCTGAACTTTGAGTCAATTCGAATTCGTGTCATTTGATTACACAATCCAGTCACGAAACGTACCCAAAAACACCTTCAATTACTTCTGATTTGGCCCATCATCGAAATCTAAATGATTTTTTCGAGATTCACTATCCGTTACAAGGATGCATTGTGTAATATCTTTCTGTCTATCCATCTATCTGTCTTTATTTTCTATATATATATAATGATATATAATCTTGAAATCAGCTGCTTGATGTTACTCTATTATACTATTTAGGTCAATAGACACGGAGAATTTTTCGATTGAGTTAAAGGGGCAAAAATATATAGTCGACTTGAACCAGGTCGTTGTTGTTACATTATTCTTGTCATTGTGACCGTCCGTCATGATTCCCCTCGTGCCATATCAACTCCATATACGTATACAGAACGTTGATATTCAAATTGCAATGATAACGACGGGGTCAGGGCGAGTCAAATCCTAAACAATAATATCGAAGAAAGAAAGACAAAAAAAACCCTGAATATTCATAATTATTATATGTAGATTGATTGATTAGCATAATGTTGACAACGGCGTGATTTACCCAAGTTTATTATTTTTTTCTTTCGGTGCGTGTATTTTTTTTTTGATAATATTTAGAAATATTAAAATGGTTAAATGTTGGTTTTTATGACGCGCGTTCGCCATCACTATTGCATCTGTATACAACAATTCTACATGTAGGAATGCATTCTTAATTATCCACCCAAGAGAACAATGGATTGTTTTCATTTTTCTCCAAGTACGTGTTGAATTCTTTCTCGCGTAATATTAAACGTTGAATAAATTTGCCACCTATAATAATAATCTTCTACAATATTTTGTATCTACCGCGTGTTTCACCGATTATTCGATCAACCAAAAATTGAACCTCGTAGCTCATAGATAATCAAACAATTCGTTTAGAAAGAGTTGCGATTTTTGAAGCCGCGCTAAAGACCTCCGATGACCCAAAGATGTTCCCATTTTTCTAGATTTATTCTAGAATAAACGCCAAATTTGAGTAATTGTGAATTTTGTGTAACTTTCCGATGAGCTACATGGTGCCCCGATCTAGGATTATTCAAGCAAAACAGACGGTATTTTCGTTTAGAGTCGCGGTTATAGTGAAATAAAACGCACAATTTCTAAATAATAATAATTCATTTGGTGGAGTATTTAAAATTGAACTAGGACAAACACCTGGCGTCGAAGATCAAACGTTCTGTACGATGAATTTGTCAACAATTATACACGATTTCAAAGTATTTTTTATCGGGAGAATTCTAGTTGGGAAAATTAAAATTACAAATAGGATTACAAACAGAAATAGTGGAAGAGTCTTTGACGATTTCCTCAAATCTTACAATTCTTGAAATTTTTTTTAAAATCATCAAACAAAACACAAATATCGTTTATATTAAATCAACAAAAAGTGTTAAATACTCAAATAATGTTAATAATTGCACCATTGTTTAAACCCATTGACGATGTTTAACTATGTACAAACACAATAATTTCTTATTTGCTCGTCAAACATAAAACATATCGGCTTTGTGGCAAGAATCCCGTGAATGTGTTCAATACAAAACAAACAAAGAAAATCCCCAAATTTCTCATTGTAAAATCAACAAATTTCGAAAAATTCCAAATTATCCCTCAGTGCTCTATTTGTCTCGGTACATGTGTCATTGTTGTGGAATTCGACCGGAAATCGCAGGTAAAAATCGTCGAAATTTACCAGAAAAATTACGAAAATTCAAGGTGGGGGAAAATTTCATGGATTAATTGGATTGATTCGCACTGTGGGCATCATTGGATTGGGCCTTGTTCTATGACCCGTGCATTTATCCACATACACACTCAACATAATAGCGTAATGAATGTGATGGTGTAATTGTTGGGCTACATTAGTTTCCTGTTCAATGCAGATATCCCGCATCCGGCCAAAGTTGATTTCTTATACGTTTTAAGTGTTGATGTTTATAAAGTGAACGACTAAAACGAAATTTAATTCGAGTATTTTAAATCGAATGAATGATCAAAAACTACAGTTGGTTCTAATAAAAATCGTCAACTGAATGATTTTCGGGTGGGCGTATTGTGGATAGGTTCCAATTTTTTTTCCTAATTCACAGTATCATCTAATATTTCTTTTATTGTTCCTCTAAACTAAATCTCTTTCAACACGACTCTTCTAGAAATAAAACATGATGTATTTAGAGCAACAACGTTCAAAACTTGCAAAGTATTCCGAATTTTATTAGTTAATAAAAACCCACATGGTGTCGTTAATATTGAAATATTGAGGAATTACATTTACCGGCATTTTATTTTATAATCCCGAAAATTGCAATTGTTCCAGTTTTGGAAATAGAAAATAATCCCCACTTTCAAACTACTTTACTATCAATTTTTACGTTAGGTCTTAGAATCGTGTTTAGGTGTCTGGACCATTCATACAATCAAACCATGAATGAACGTGTCCAGTTTAATAAAACAACATCAACGACGTGTGGCGGAAATAGAAAATATTAAATAAGTACATTGCGTCATTTTAATGAGCAACATCCTGGAATAAAGTTTTTCAGGTTTGTCTAGTTTTAATGCCACTATCTTCTCGAATAAATGAAATCACCATGTATAACTGTAACTTTAATATTGGAAAAGAGGAAAACAACCGTGTGCAGAATAAGAGTTGGAGAAAAAAACGTACGGGCTGATTAGCTTCCTGTTGAGAAGAATTAAAATATGAACAGATCGCACGCGGCCATTCTGCGGTCAAGCTAATTTCAGCCACTTTTTTCAACTTGTTTATAATTCATTTTAACCGTGATCGTTTTTTATTGCTATAATTCTATGTATTATTAAGATCTTCTACGGCAGCTTCATCAAATTAGTCGATTTGCATTCGTATCCGCTAATATCAGTTACAGTTACATGTCGTACAAATGAGAATAAAACAATAGTTGAATAGTGGAAGAAACAAGAATTCAACTAGATTATCATCAACTGTATCTCTATCGATCCTACAGGTCGATCATACCAAATTGACGGAGGTGTATGTAAAAAATTGTATAATTACTCCAATCAAAAGCTCGATCAATTAATTTTTTCTATAATAGTGGAATAGCGGAAATTGCAAGTCTCATTACAACATTATCATATATCATTAATTACAATTATTGCTCTCCGATTTTCTAGCTTTAGAAAAGGGAATGTGCAGGGAAATCCCCCAATCAAGCCACTTTATTTTTTCGAAATTATAACTCGGAAATTTCGTCCCAACAGTTTAACTTTCTGTCTACAATAAGTTCTGTTAGTATCGTTAGAATTTCAAACTTTTGAGTTTCGCAAATTTACCCAAAAATTTCTATAAAATAATTCAACTTACAAGTCAGTTTCTTATTTTCTGCCGTTCGGTGTACAACAAGGTTTAGATGAAGCTCAAATTTGTTTTCAAAATAATCGGATTATTTTGCTATTTAATTAACGAATCAATTACCAGTTTCCATCAATATTTAACTTTGAAATTATTATAAATTTTGATTAATATAAGCCGATATAATTACGAATAATCACCTCAATATTCAATGTTGATTATTTCTGCCTTTATATAAAACATGAATTAATTTGGTAGAAATTAATTGACAACATTCTCATTAAATCTTGTTTCAATGATGATGATGATGATGATGTATTCGCTCTCATATATAACCGGATGTTATTCTGATACGTTACAGTACTGTATGTCCAAGGGCATTTTACTACGGTCATTGTTATTAACTCTTGTCATATGTAGCAATGATGATGTTGAATTCATGAGATTGCTTGATTGTTCTAGAAATATATCTTGTTTTATCAATAATAGATAATAGAGAGTATTCTATATGTGAAATCAATTAGGGAATTTTCAAGGTTCTTTTAATTGTGAAAAATTTTCCAAACACAATTTACAAACAACAATAAACAGGGTAATAAGGCGAAAATAGTAATACGAATAAATTATGTCATTGTAAATGGATCCATCCAATTGTTGTTATTTATTAAAATTAATCAACTAGTAGTGGAGACCTTTAAAATATTTACAACACTTGAGGACTGACCGTGCGTTTAAATTACATTGGCATATTAAAAAAGAATCCTTTTTAAAACAATAGCTCGTTATCTGTGGGAAATCACTAGCTGTATTAATTGTATAAAAATACGCTCAACTGTCTGCACTTAGCCAGACATATATTCATAAAACTCAAATGGAATAATCGTATATAGAAATACAACTGGATAAAAATATAAAGTGAACGTTCAACAAATCAAAAATTCAACAATAATGATAGAACATGTATAATTATAAAACAGATTAATCGCCTCATTTTATTCTAATTAAGTGATAATTACGTGTAGAAGAGATTGAAAAAAATTTTTATAGCCGAGTTGAAGGAGTCTTGTTTGAGGGCAAATTCTTTGTCCTATCACCCAATGTCCTATTATAATCTCGCCCGGTTGCTTCCTTTGGATGGATTAACTGATTCTTTGCACAAATCCCTGTGCTAATTAAGTTCGGCAATGTGGCGTTAAAATTAATCTTACAATCGTCTCATCGTCTCTCTTTCTAAACCTCTCAACCATCTCAATACAGTCGTTAGATTTTATTGGTTTCTACCCCTTTCAATACACTTGTCGTTGCTATATTAATGGACGTTTATCGTATCATAAAAAAAATAATCGAAAAGGGTGAATATTTTATAGAATTGCACCTTTGATTTTCCATCCGATAAAACATTGTCCGACTATTGTTTCATAGGTAATAATTTTTCGCAAACTATAATCCGTATATAAATGATAAGTATAATTCAACATAAACTATATTTGATAAGATCAACAGGGTAGTAATGTAATTTCAGTAATTTCATGTATAGTTTCAGGCGATTGTTCTCCCTTTATACACATTCACTTTATTTGTGTCCTGAAGCGTGTCGTCCTCGTTGTTGTTCACAGGTGGCACTTTAACTGGCTTGTAGAACTGTGGGAAACCCCTACAGGTGCGCCACCCACAATCCGCAATAACTACCACCCTTATGGGAATTGTTTTTAATAAATCCATCATTATCGATTTGTATATTTGTATAAACAAGTTTTAGAAATTTGCGGTGAATTAGGGCGAATTGTTCTTGTTATTGTTGTTATTGTTGATGATGATGTGAAGGTGGCGAAAGGTCACGGGGGCCCCGACAGGGCACTTCACGCACCGATGCCCGCCACACATGCCACTGGCTCTGTCTGTTCATAATGGCTATTGCATGTAAATACAATAACAATGAAGCTAGCCTGTCGTTATATTTTATTGTGTACAGTGTTGTCAAAATTTATAGAATTTCTATTTAAAAAAAAATGTAAAAGTTTCCTAAAACTGCAATAATTGACGACAACTTTATTGTCCTGTTGTGTGTACCTTTATGGTGTTTTAGTGTTAAAAATAAAAACAAAAATATTTAAAAACTGGCAAGTTGAAACTTATAATTTGCAATTCAAATAGCGCACCTGCGTTTAAATTTTTCCCATGGTTGGCTTGACAGTCCAGGCGTATGGTGTAGCAAGTTATTTACGCTTATGTTTATTAGCGTTTATGATGTTCCATCTAATAGCTAGCAACAAGAATGGTTCAATTTTATCACAAGATTATCGTATATTAATCGATTTTCTCTAGTAAATTAACAAAATTTCTTTGAAATTTGCTCGATTACCATCTTGTATCGGTGTTTATATTTCGAGTTCGTCTTTGACGGACAATTGTCTGCAGGCGCGGCCAGGTTCGGCAACTAGCCAAGCGTAGTTCCGTCTAGGTGGCCCCCCTTTGTGCCACCTTCGTGCCCCTAATGGCCGTGTCTGATCCCCTTTTTATTTTAAGACGATAATTGTTCTATATCTTGGAATTGTTTTTACAACATCAGACATAAAATACAACAACAACAGGAAATCAAGAAATACACAAAATAAAACAATACATTCGATTCGTATTTGTTGTTGTAATTATAGCGGTAGAAAAGTGAACCGATTTTTACTCCCCCTTCATAAAACTATTTATTATAATTGACGTTCATCGTTATTATCGTGCTGGTTTAATTGCAATGACTCGCTATATAACACTACAACTGGTTATGTATAGATGGGCCGCGATTTATAAGGATAATTTCAACAGTCGTCAGTGAAAATAAGAGTAAATTAAAGAATTTATAACGATCAGAATTTTATTACTTATACATTCTCTATAAGGATTAATTTAAAATAATACTACACATTCTATATAAGAATTTTCTATCGATAAAATTGAGAATATATAGCATTTAAGATAACGGTGGTGGTGTTATTCCACAAAAGACACAAGACACCTGCATTCATTTATTCTCGAACGATATTTCCCTATTTCCCACGAATAGAACACGTGTCCTAATTATTATTAATATTGTTTGTGAAATTTATTGAAGGCTTAAACAAAAACACCACCAATATTAATGGTGCGTGAATATGAAATAAACCAATTAAATTCGAAAATGATTAATATATTTGCATTTTTTTTAATAAATAAATTCAGTTAAAATTTAATTAATCCAATAATCGTACAATTAAAACTGATTGGACGGATTGGATAATATCCCCGCCCCGAAGTGAACTTTAACCTAGACTCTTGTCGACAATTGGTGGAATGAATCATAAAACTGGCGACGAGAGTTTACTTTTAAAATATTTAAGGCGGTTTTTGTTTGAAACGTACAAAATTATAAATAAAAATTAGAGAGTGGAGGTGTTCGAATAGAATAGAATTGAGAAAAAAGTCCAACAATCAAAGCATAACAAATCGACAATAAACTATGACCGGAAACTATAGCGAGAAAGGTGAAACGAAAAATCAAACAATATGCAATTTCAGGCAAGAATAATTAAGTAGCAGTAGCAGGTCGAATCAATTAGACATTGTTTTAATTGTCTATAATATTAAAATAGTTGAGAAATAATCGTATGAATTAAAAAAAAATTAAACACATACCGATAATTGTTTATCCAAAATGTTATAATTTATCACAGTTTCAACAATTATCAGTTTGAAACAGTAACAGGACATCCCGTGGTGTTGTTTCGATTACAAACAAAATCCAACTTTACAAATTAACAATAACAATAACAGAAAAAACTACGATTAGAACATTTCTACGATGTTGATTTTCGTTTAACAATGAAAAAGAAAATACGCGCCCCATTTATAACGGCAGGAAATTAAAATATCTATAAAATGGTAATCTTTCTATAATTCAAACATAACGAATAGTTATTTATTTATACTTATGTACGTATGCATGTGCCCCATTGAGAGGCGGAAGGAAGTGGTTACCGATATCTTCTCCATTATTGCAAATTGTGCAAATTATTCGACAAATTTTCAACAGATTTCGGTCATTTTCAACAACAGAAAACATAATTAAACCAACAATTCGATCAGTGATTTATTAAATAATTCAAAAATCAATTTATACCATTGATGAGTATTGATAAGGCGGTGAGAATGTAAATATTAGTCTGTCAATGGGGAGGAATATTGAAGGGTTTAATTATGAAAAAACTAACAATACTAACGACATCTGTGTTATAAATTGTAAAGTTTGTACAAATAAAGTGTAAAAATAATTAAATGTGTTGTTATATTCACCAAAATAGTGTTAAATAGGCCATAGCGTACGTGTTTAGTGTAATGAGACGGCTTTCCAGGTTTTACAATTGGAATTGCTCAAATTTCAGCAATTTTGGAGCAATCAATAGTAAATTAAGCCCGATTTTTGCAAACTAGAAATTTTGCAATTCTGCACATTTACAATTACCAAATTTGAAGGGTTTATTGTTATAAAATTAAAGCAATTTTGAGGGTAATATTTTTGTATTTTCGAAAAAATTGGACAAATCAGCACAAATTGCCTCAATTCTTTAGAAAACAGCGAGTAATTCAAAAATATCTCCTCTATAATTCCTTGATAATAGTGCAAATGAGCAAATTTTCAATTAGTTAGTGGTTTAATCACCAAAATTTGATAAATTTTGAGGGAAATTCTGAACTATAAAGGGTTAGTTTGTTCTTTCCACATCGATTTGGAAATCGCGTTGAAATTCCTTCGAATGAAACTTGAGACTCTTCATCGATTACAACATATCAGAAATTTGAAAAATTATAACTTTCGTTAAAAACGACCTTCATTAATATAATATTCAAGGTTCGTATATTATTGTTCTTGCAATTGGACAAATTTATTTCTAATTCGCTAAAAAAATAGAAGCCTATAAAAATAGTGAACAAACAGTGATGAATCATGTTAAATAAATTTCTCTAATTTTTATCTACGATTCATTCATTTAAATGAATAATAATGTGAATAATAAAATGGCAAAGAATTTTCTTTAATATTATAGAAAAATAAAACAATCACGACTGGAATTCACAATTATATCTCATTAGATGTGGAATAATTATAAAATATTTCATATAATTTTTCCTGTACAAATTAATGTCTTGACAGTTTTAAATGAATATAAAGATAAAGTGTTAACAATCCATAGATGACTCACAAAATCTCATTAAAATTGCTCAATAACAACAATAATTGAATATAACAAACAACTAGCCAACAATTAAATTTAAATAAGCGGCTTATATAATAGAAGAACTAACAATAAGAGCAAAATTGTAGAAAACCTGACAATGATGGATATTGCCGCTGAAAATTCATCCATTTCATTAAAGCAATACCGAGGAAAATCGATTAAAAAAAAAAATCCAACGCAACTTTCCGTAATTAGTGTCACAGGAAAATAACCGAAATCATCTGTTAAAACGGCTTAATTTGAAATTAAAACGATTACGTCATGATAATTTGAATTTCGGCGTGAGAATTTCTACTTTTCTATACTAAATTTGTTAAATAACGACAAATTAAATTAATAAATTTATGAATTTGTAATGAATGAAAATTTGTAATAGAAAACACTACCGTATGTGCAATTATTGTCTTTTTCTAAACATAAAGAGAACGGTATATCGGATGAGCTTTAGGCGAAGAAGTGTGCGGGTGTATTTCAAACTAGACGAAGGCAAAAATCATTATTGATATATATCTATATTTAAAACTATGCCCTAGGCAATCATAATCACGAATTGGTCAATCTACACATATGTTAAATAAGGATAAATATAGCAGAATTATAGTGTTAGAAGAGATTAGAATTAGACTGGAAGCCAGAAGCTTTCTATAGTTTAAAAGAGTGAACGGTTTCTCTTGAGTTTCCCACGATCTATGAATGAATAGGTAAGGTGGCGGGGTCACTATACCTACTAGTATTATTATTATTGCTCTAGGATAGTCGAAAATAAAACAAACAGATAAAGATAGATAAGGATTTTATATAATTCCTATACGAATTTTATAGCGACTTTTCTCCCAATTAAAGATAGTAGTAATGCAATCGCAAATATGCCATGTGCGTTTAAAATTTTTGTCGTCCTTTAATAAATTTCCATCATTAATTTGTAACCAGTCCGATGATTGCAATTTATTTAAGGCATTCCCCGTTAATTAAGCAAATATCTAAATTAATTACAATAAAGTACAATTTGGAATATTGCTTTTATAATTAAAGTCAATACAGATTACATCCTTACACGTGTTGTTCGATTTAAATTCCATCGAATATTAGATAGATATTGTTGAATTTATCAAATTTCGAATTTGTTCAGGTTGTTGTTGAATTAAATTGAAGGAAATTATAATAAAAGACCCAATTAATATTTCGGACAAAGTTCATTATCTCTACATTTATAAAATCGGTAGAAACCGGTCGGTGCACTCTTCTTCTTGTTCCATCAACATCATCAATGATGGTATTTTTTTTCGATGTCCGAAACAGGAAATCGGCGCCAAAGATTACGTTTCGTTCTCATATAACCCACTTTTTGGCGATTGATAAAAAACTGGTTACATCATTCGTAAAGTCCGGTGTTAAAATAATTAATTCGAAAGGACATCCTGGCGCCTCCACCATAATTACTTTTTTTTTTAAATATTTATATTGTTGACATTACAATCACTTTTTGTGGAGTTTCAGTTGGTGAATTAATTGAATTTTACATACATTCACTTTATTGGGCGGAGTTAGCATTTAATATTTATGCAAAATCATCCATTAATGATGTAATTAGTAAGCTGTCAAGTGTTTTTCTTTAAACGGTGATTTTGCCTTTATTAAATTGATATTTTAATCGTTAACTGGTTTTAAGAAGTTTGAATTAAGGTCGGAAATTGGCTTAATGTCTAGAAATGGAGGTGTACTAGAAACATCCGGGCTATAGGCGATACAGAAAACTAAAAAATTCGAGATTTTTCAACCGATAGGGGATAAACCGTAAATTTGTCGCAGTTATGATTGTTCTAATAATTCTAGTTGTTAATTTTCTATTTGCTGGGAAACTCGAAATTAATCAACGTCTTTTTGTAATTTATCTAATTCGATTCAAAGACATTACATAAAACAGCCGTCAATTGTCGATTTGAATATAAGTTAGATTTCTTCCTGTAAATATACCTTTCTATTAAGCGAGATTACACAGTTATTACAACTTTTTTATAATAAACTAGGTGTAGTTGAATCGTAGCTTTCTTTATTGTTTATTTTTAGAAAATCTTTTTTGATTTTATTGAAATACTTTGATCATTCAACGCTATTATTGATTTCTATGTTGTTCAAAACTATCAACAACATCCGTTCATCTCTACGACGAAATTCTCAACTCTTTGATTTAGATTTGTTGATTTAATTTAACGGACATTGTTATTTCGACAGTAGCTAGTCGATTATCAATAAACAATCAATTACAAATACACTCAATCTAGAAACTGGAAAACACTTATATGGGATAATAAGTACCGACCGACCACAACGTTTATCTCAACAAATGCTCAATTAAACAGAAGGAACTTGAGTGAGAGTAAACAATCTTGTGCTATAATAACACATCGTGTTTTATACGCTCGATCGTCATCATAATGATATTGCAAGTTTTATTTCAATTTAATAATCGAATAATATACAAAATCCTGTGGGATGGATCATTATCGATGGTCGATTAACAACCGTTTTATTTCGTTTAGATTCTTGTATAGAAGTCGATGTTTCTAGATGGTGGGGCCGGGTATGAATGAAGTCGCGTGGCTTCTACTGACGTCAGAAAACGATGTAAAACCTGTTGCACCTAGGGCAAATCAACCGATGATGATGTTGATGAGGTTGGAAACTATAGGGGGTGCTGCCAGGCCACAATTTCAACCTTTCTCCCAATTGATTATACTGGACGGAAGTGCGAAATTTTTATTATAATCGAGAAGAAAAAACATTTGTTAAACACACAATTATCGCAAATGTTTAATTAGATTGATGCGATAATGAATTACCACATCCGGAATTAATAAAAAAAAAACACACGAATTTAAACAAGTCTTTAAAGTGAATTTATGAACGAATTCGTTTCCCATTGATAGATTTGTAACGGGAATATTGAAACTCGAGTTGTTTCAATCTACATATAATTTTTTCTCTCCATGTATAGTTTGTTTCACATTATTATTTACATAAATTAACCATTTGCATAAACATTGTACCTATTTTAAATAAATTATTATCAACAAATCGTACTCGTATAATCTCCAACAGAGTTTCAAGATAAATTACAAATAATCAATCGTATTTGCCGTCAATAATTGTCCGAAATTTCAACCGAATCGGATACCATAAATAATGCAATATAATAAATGTGAGAATTTCATCAATAAAATTGATAATAATCATCGATTTTTTTAAGTGTTGTTTTTTTCAACACACATCTGGTCTTGGATATATTTGAATGAATGAAAAATAAAAGTAACTCATCTCTCTATTAGGCCAATGAAGATGATTTTATGGCTCATTTCCGTTCATTTTACTATTCTATAAGTGAACGTAAAGTGGCCACGAAATTTAGCAATATTTCAGCCATTTAAACGAGAAATCATTAAAATAATAGACTCAGGGCCGTAGCTACGGGGGGGCTAGATGGGGCTGAGCCCCCCTGTAACAGTTTCTTGCCACCCCAACATCTTGAGGGCACGGGATCAAGATTTTTACCGACGAAAATGTGAATTTTTAACTAGCGATTACTCGCTCGTCCTTGGGACTGCGACAACCTGAGATAGATTTTTGAAAAGATCATTTCTTATAGCTCGGAACGGTTTTGACAGTTTTTCAAAATGTTGATATAAATTTGAATTACAGACGAAAATCTTACAACATGTTTTTTGTAAAAATTTTTGACTTTTTCTACATTTTTTTATATTTTCACCCATAACATTAAAATAGATCTTTTCTTCCTCACAAAAATTGAGCCCCACCTGAAATAGTTTCCTAGCTACGGCCCTGAATAGACTGCTAAATTTTGTTTGGATTTTGGATTTTTGAAGTTTATCGTATAAACCGACATTGGCAATGGCAGTAAACTCTAATAAAGGCATCAAATATACGAAAAATAAAATATGGGATCAATGCAAAATATATAAACAATCCGGAACAGATATGTTTAGCATATGTGGCCTAAGGGTTCCTTGTAGGTTGTTGACCGTTTGTACGGAAAAAAACTGTATAGCTTCAAGCAAACAACCATCTATTCACTATTTTCATCCTATAAGTAATTTTCTCTTTTCAAAATAAAACAACTAGATAGAGGTAGTAGAAGAGAAGAAGAAAAAACAACGAACGAACGACTTCACCATTATCTAGATCGTAATCTATCTCTGTTACTATCCATAATTATTAAGTTAGAACAGACAAAGAACACAATATTGATGGCAAAGTATATATGTACATATATATATTGAGCAGGTGGTGTTCACAAAGTTCAACTTTTAAAGCATGAGAATTAATTTCTTCTTCGTCGACTTGTTCATCGACTACTTGTTATGCGTTGATTTTTGTTTGTTTGTTAAATTTAATCACAGTCGAAGGTCAATTTATTTACCCGATTTCATACAATTATATTGCGATACATTTTTAAATTAACATGCCACTCCCTATTCAATTAATTTGAATTTTTTTTTTGAAATTCCAAAAACCGAAATTAACAACGATAATCAACAGATAGCAGCACCGAACTGGTATGAATAAAACGATTACAGGAAATTGTAATTTTAGACAAGTTCAACTACCGGAAGATAGATGTCACTGTAATAATGCGCTAAATACGATTTTTTCTAATTTGATTTGTTACAATTTGAGAGGAATTACAATAATTACAATAATTCGAAACCTGTATTTTATTTATAGAAATTTAATATTGAAGGTGAGGCTGCAATAATGGCATCCTTATTTGGTACATTATTCGAACGAAGATGACTTGAAAACTACCACAATAACAAGAATATAAAAGAAATAAATAATATAGAATGATACATCTTCGATTGCACCTGCTCAACATCTTTGAAACTCGTTTTAGACATGAAAAAAATCTGGTTTATAAACGAACAAAATCGGTTATGCAACCAAATTAACACTAATGTATTGAGGGTTGCGGTAATTCCCGAAAATTGGCGCTAAATTTAAGTGTGATTGTATTCACACGCTAATTAAACTGTACAGGATATCGGACTGGTTTGATATCCTGTTAAAATCGAAATTCTGTGCGTGATTCATTTCTTTGTTGTTATATCTAAATGACATTCAACTAAGGTAGATAATACGGTTTTCTCTAATAAATATAAATGGTAAATAAACAGCAACATCCTCATTAAGTGCGAAATTCCGGACTCCCACTATACCCCAGTTTCTATCTAATATTATGTAGATTATATGTATATAAAGTTTAATTAGAATGTATCATTGTGTTGATTATCAATGGTAAAAATGTGTCATAAACTATTTTAATTAATTAATTAAAATTGAATTAATTAGTAACTTACCCAATGATGCTTCCGGATCGGATAGATCGCTAATTGATGGGACTTTTTGTATCGAACATACCGATTGTGGTGTTGGTGCCTCATCGTTATCGTCCAAAATTTCGCGTTTCATCAGATTCAATGTAGCAAAATCACCATCATCATTCTAGAATTGAACCAAAACAATCGTATTACTGGTTGTGGATTTTTTCTAATTGCAATAAAATTTGTAAAATTCATTGATCAAAGATTTTATTAGTCATAACGAAAGTAAACATTGTAATATTACAACAGTCTACTCGATATAATGTTTTATGAATGGATGAATGATAAAGATAGAAAAACAGTGCCGGTTTTTGTTGAAGCCTAATCTTAGTTGTAGATAGAGGGATAGATCGAATGAGAATTGTATCGGCCTTGTTCTACCAGACATGAATGAATGAACGTGGAATAATTGCGTAATTTTTACAAATTTCGATAGAAAATCCACACGAATTCCATTGCAATTCTAAATAAAACCGACTTTTAAAAGCATTAAACATCAAAGTAATTCGGCTTTAATCTAAACATCTAATGAACTGTCATCAACAGCTGTTACTACTGTATAGAATAATCCACTTCTTACAGTTTCTTGAACTTCTTTTTCTTCATAACACACAATTTATACCTCCTGTTTTATTTTCGTTGATTTTATATCAAGTCGAACGAACACATCTGCCAAAGATGGATATTATTGCAACAAACAACAATCTTAATCTGGTTCATGTTCGCATAGTTTCTGGCAAAATTCTATACCGTTATTGTCATCATCATCATCATTATTACAGGTATTTTCGGTAGTAGATCGATAAAAAATCGTATCCTACAGTCTGATACGTGACTGTGAACGTTTAAACTACCCTTTTTTGTATCTTTTATAAATCAACAATAGCCGGAGAGAATATTCTTTATGAAAATAATATAGAGAGAAAAAAATAGAGTATACAGGCTGTGTATAAAATTACATGTGTGACTAGTGTCTTCATGTGTATTGAATTAGTGTACTCTTTCAATATTTATTGAAACAACAAAATTTCCAACATTCTATTAATGATTAATTGCCTGCTTTATCATTGGAGAGATTTATGTTTGAATAGTAACAATGTTTTATCAATTATTAAATGTTGATATCAGACATAAAAATATTACTTTGGTATTTACCGATTGTAATAGTTTGAATCATAGAAATATCGAAAATAAAAACTGATTATAATGAAGAAATTGTTTGATAGAAGGAATATAGTTCAATATTAAAATATTATCATTCCAAGATTACAATAAATTCCAAAAATAGATTTGGTAGAATTATCAATTGATAGATGCCAATAGGCGAGGCAGATTATCAATGAAACAAAGCCAATTTTGAACATAAGCGCTTATTCCCAACATTAAAATTTAAATTCTTATTTTGTAATTTTAAAATCCTGCAAAAATTAACAAGAAACACGCAATAGTGGAAAATAAAATAGTCCTTCGCCTCCCTGTATAGATTATTCTAACAATTAAACATCAATTCATTATCAACTCTAGACTGTTATTTTATCTCTAATGAATGTTTATTTGTTTGAAAAAATTACGTGACTTCTTCAATGAACCACTTACCCTTGCATATTTGCGAAATTTTAATAGTTTCTTTATTAAATACATGAATTAAAATCCAAATATTCCAATAGCGATACAAATAATTAAAACTATTTACAATATAAGGTGATAATTAAAAAACACAATTAGTATTAACAATCCTGTCAAGCCGAAAAGTAATAAAGAATTTGGGAGGCAACGACTAGCGTATTTAAATCTTGCACAAATCTACCTGTCAAACCGAAAACTGATACAGAATTTGGGAGGTAACGACTAGTGTATTGAACTCTTACACAATCATCGCTAAAACGATAACGAACAGCAAATTAATCTAGTTCATCTTATGTGTGCAGCGGATTATCAATGAAACAAAGCCAATTTTGAACATAGCCGCTTATTCCCAACATTAAAGTTTAAATTCTTATTTTGTAATCTTAAAATCCTGCAAAAATTAACAAGAAACACGCAATAGTGGAAAATAAAATAGTCCTTCGCCTCCCTGTATAGATTATTCTAACAATTCAACATCAATTCATTATCAACTCTAGACTGTTATTTTATCTCTAATGAATGTTTATTTGTTTGAAAAAATTACGTGACTTCTTCAATGAACCACTTACCCTTGCATATTTGCGAAATTTTAATAGTTTCTTTATTAAATACATGAATTAAAATCCAAATATTCCAATAGCGATACAAATAATTAAAACTATTTACAATATAAGGTGATAATTAAAAAACACAATTAGTATTAACAATCCTGTCAAGCCGAAAAGTAATAAAGAATTTGGGAGGCAACGACTAGCGTATTTAAATCTTGCACAAATCTACCTGTCAAACCGAAAACTGATACAGAATTGGGGAGGTAACGACTAGTGCATTGAACTCTTACACAATCATCGCTAAAACGATAACGAACAGCAAATTAATCTAGTTCATCTTATGTGTGCAGCTGATTATAGCAAATTTTTCGACAAAAATCCAATCGAACTTAACTAACATTGCAAATGTGATTTGCAGATCGTACAAGTTTTAAAAGAGTATAATTTAGTAGTTGTCGATTCGAATAATTTATCCACTCTAAATTCAAAGAACCTACATTAAAGTTGGTGGAATTATTTAAACCCATTTATTAAATGTCACTTTTACTATTTTGTAACGTTGTTATTATAATTTGTAAATGGTAAGAATTTATTTTGAAAAAAATTGGTGGTTCAAGTGTCTCGATCTTATAAAAATTGATCAATGGACAGAATTATAAAAAGATAAACATTTTAAAATTCTAAAAATAAAGCTATTAAGAGTTAAGGAAATGTTGCAATAAAATATAACAAAAAAGTAATCTAATCATCTAAATAATAATCTATTGATCTATCAAAATGGCGTTCTATAATTAATTGAACCAAAACAGAAAAGTGTATTTAATTGGAATCGTTAGATTTTAAATTAATCTGGAAGTTTGCCAAAATTTGAATATTGAAATGCCCCGACAACAAGGCAAAAATTCCGCCTCATTGTTCTCCAATATTGAAGCAATACCATTATAGAGTCAAGCCGCTTTAACACGACTATATTGTACAAGAATTTAAAAACGAGGTTGTTTTTCGTTTAAATTTTTTATAATTTCAATTAAATTTAATATATTTAGACTTACAAAAACAACATATTTTTTCGCCAGATTCAATCGGAAGAAATTCTAGTTTGTTAGTAAACTCGAAGTTAATTTGCTGTATATAATTAATAACTTTTTATTCTACATTGGCCAAGAATTTACTTTTTTAAAACTATATGCCAAAAAATCCACCACCATTGGAGGTGAACGATTTTTTGCAGCAAAACACCAAAGTCGGAGGCCGGCGATTTTTATCGTTTTCAAGGCTCCACCGCTGCAGGAGCTAATTCATAATTGAATTGAACAGAAATATTCCAGTTTTATTAAATATCGAAGAAAAAATTGATATATCTCGCCAACGGAAGCGTTTCTATCACGCTAGTGGAATCTTCTTTTTAACCGGATGTCAACGTAATTATAACGAAACTTGATTTCAGGTGTTGGTTGAAATAGAATTTTTTCATGTGCGTGTTAAGAGAACGACAAGTTTATTTTTTTCTATTTGCCGAAAAGTAATTAGAATTCTCCTTTTGACTATTGGATATGAATGGATTTCACGTTTAATGCTTCCGGAAATTCATCATCATCGATCGGTGCGAGTTCAGAGGATAATGCTCTGAGAATTATCGACAATTATACAATAATTCCCCCACAATTGATCAATTAATTGATTATTAATAGGAAAATTGTGTTGATTTAGTTGTTATAGTTGGTGATTTTAGTAATTTTTAATTGGAATTGTAAAATATCTACTGTCTAGATAGTTGGGTGTTGAATAAAGTTAGTACAAGTAATCAGTTTGTATACAGCAACGATTCTTGCGACACTCGCTGAATAATAAAAAACATTAACAATTTATTCATAAAGTTCAACTATGCATTTACAAACAGGTATAGGGCTACTAGAATATAACCACCAAAGAAATCAATATTTTCCTCAAAAAAATTGATATATTTGTAATAATATAGCTGGCGTCAATGATGATGATGATTATAAAATCCAACCAGTTTTCTTAATTATCTCTATCTTTCTTTAGTTGTTTAATTTTTTTTGTGTGTTTTCATGCTGTAGTCTACAAAGAAGGAGCTACTGTTGACAGAGATAAACAACAAGACAGATGCATTCTTCATGTATAACACACAACAGTCATCGGCCTTTATGGCCAAGAGGAGAATGAGCGGGTGTTTTGTTAACCATCACAACTCTTGTGATCATTTTTATAAGAACGAACAAATCAAAGTATAGAATTAAATCGTAGTAAAAAGAAGTTGAAATAATTTTGAATAAATGAAAATTTATGATTTCTTCACAACGAAAGCCTCGACTTTTATTTTATTTCTTTATTGTTGGAGATAATCTTAACTTTATAAGACCAGTAGCAGACATACACTTATAGTCATCACAAATGGAGACAGACTACCGACAAAACATTTAATTTGTCTAAAGTTGAATGGTTTAAAGTTGACTTTATTGGTTGTGACATTGAAATTATGTAACAACACTCATTCATCCATTCCAGTTCTGGATGGTATCTCCGAATAATTAACGTTAAGATAATAATGTTAATTAGACGCATCTTTCTAATTCATTAGAAGTTTTTTTTAGAAAACCGACTGTAGGGGTGCGATATCATACAATTAAAATTCCATTATTTCCATTGAATTCTCTCTTGTATGGGGTGGTTTTTGTTTAGATATTTACGTCTCGTTTTATATCAACATCCGTTTTTGAGTTCTTCTAGAAGTTGAATTTGAAAAATTGATTCTAACTTCAAAAAAAAAAAAAACGCCTAATAGACTTGTAGATTTCACCGAAACAAATCTACTTTAAATGAATTTTATCTTGTAAATATTGTACACGATTTTGAATTATGTTAATTTATTACAATTCTAACAAGTCCTGTTAAATCGATAGTCTTAACTGATTCAAGAACGGAAGGGCGTTACTTGAGAGGATATTTATCCAAAGGAAATTTCAAATAATCGAAACCGTCAACAATTAAAAATTCCCAACAGAGAGCGATTTCCTTTGGCTGGCTTTCAAAATTGCCCTAAACAAAAATTGTAAGCAGAATTACGAATTGAACAAAATCTGAGTTTTTTACTTAGGACACAACTAATTTTGTAGATGATTTTGCCCCTTAGATTTGAAAATTGAGTTAAAACCCTTCAAATAAAGTGGACTATTTATGCAAGAAACCCTCAGAATTTGGAGTTATATTTGTTAAAAATAGATAAATCATTATCAAATATTGAGAAAACCCCTAATAAGGAACAGAAACTTGGTCTAAATTCAAACTGGCAAGATTTAAAACAAAATAAGCTATTTGTGTATACAAAACTGCTGTAATAGGGTAGTTTACTTGTCGGGAAAGCATCATTTTATTGGATTATTAAAATTGTTTGCCTACTAAGAAAATATTTTTAAATTCGGATCAACAGTTGGAAATTTTTGGAATATATTTTGTGGATAATTTGGAAACTTTCCATAATTCTCTAGATCGAATAATTTAATGTTTCACTCTCATTTTAGGGTTATTTGTTCGTTATTATAATAATAATGTTGGAAGGGTAATCACGGTAATCATTGGAGCGAACAAATCCATCACCGGAACATCTCCTCCTAGTCTTACACTACTGGAAAATGAAAGTATATGTTGTTTCAGTATTTTTTTTAACTCATTCTATAAAGAAGAATAAACAGCAGGAAGTTCGCCCATTTTCAACGATATATGAGAGAGGAAACAATGTAATGATACCTGTCGGGTGTTGAAAAACAAGGGCTTCTGATGTCCGACTTCTCTTTTATTCCCTTTCCTTCTTGTTTTTTTTAAAAATGTTTATAATTCTACTTTTAGATAATCTCATCAATCAGTCGACATGAAACCTACACTATTACTATTACAACTCCAATAGCAAACAAATATAAAAATTTGACGTAAATTATTCCAACTGTAGCGTAACGTTTAGAAAAAAATCATAAAAACACAAAAGGGGGATGTTATTTTTAACACGAAAACAGTTACTACACACGAACTGAATGGCTCAATAAATTTCGGTATCTTTTAATATTTCCGAAAATTTAACTCACCTTTGCTGAGATTTGCTGATTGAAAGTGACACGACGTTTATTTTGTGATTTTGCCGGTGTATTGACTTCATAGAAATCCTCATTTTCCACATCATAATCGAAATTGTTATCAAAAGCGTCCATAGCCATCTAAAACAAATAATTCAAAATTAACAGGGGGTTGAATAGCGTGGGACTGGAAATTGTGGTACAAGTGTGTGTTGGGGTAATTCGATACGTTTCAGATTTGGACTGGCTACAACAGGTGGTACACAGGCTTCGTAAAACCACACATTTTTTTTTGTTGACCATCTTTAAACTACCCTACGAAGGGTTCTGGTAATTGTTGCCAATAAGATTTTGAAGTGTGCAAATGGAAAAAATCAAATAAAATAGTCGAGACGAGACTACTATGTGGCGTCAAAAACGATGAAAAACTCATTGAAATTCAAATTGAATACATGCAATATTTAACATCAATGCAGTTGTTGAAATATTGGCAACCTTGTATGAGGTGTATAAGAAATATTTAGCAAATAAACAAACCGTACATAGTTTATCAATTATTTTATGTTGATTTTAGCAAATAATCTTATCAATTTAATTGAAACGCTTAAGTTAAAATTTTGCAAATAAACATATGAATGATATGCAGTTTCTTCACCCTCTACAACACGAAAAAAATCGTACACATATGCTGCATAAATTTAAAACAGATGTAAAATACGATGACAATTCTAAATTCATCATAAACCAACACCAATAACAATAAAAATTATTTTAATATCGACCAAAATTGGAGACTCGATGGAAATAAATCCACTCAAAAATAGCGCTATTTAATATTAATTAATTGATTCATTTCTAATTAATCAATAAACAAATATTTTATTGAATGTGATTAATGAAAAATGGGTGGTAAGACTCAAATTTTGGCAATTACATGGTGATAAATCCATGCTTTATCGACATTAATAACAATAACGTTAATCTTGATAAGATAAAATTTTCATACAATTAATTAGAACGAATTTAATGGTTTTCAAGCCAACAATTCTAACTAAAACTCAAAGAATTCACACAATTCTTGAATTAATTGAACTGAAATTAGTGGCATACCATCAATCTAAGTCGTTGGTTTTCTTTTAAGTCGCCAAATTAATGATTTCGACACAGTTAATTGGACTTTACAAGATCGAAAAACTAGAATCGTGGAAATTTTCCCATTTAAATTCGACTTATTACTACAGTTACGGTAAATATTGTGCAATATTATTGCGACATTGTAACTAATATTAGTATTATTTCAAGTGCCATCTACAAAGATCATTATATTTAAGATGATTGTGCATAAATAAAAAGGTATAAAATTCAATGGAGACACGTGTTTTTGTCGATAACACACTCGTTGGAGGTTTATTGAACATTTCACAATTGTAAAATTCAAAATTACTATCAAGATTGAAGCGGATAAGCGATTTTTGTTCGATAAAACATCTCGATCACCTTTGTTTTCAATCGAAACTCAACGATTGATATTTTAAGGCGTACTTGAAATTTTGAACTCATAAAGATCGCGAAGATTAATCTCAATTGGAGCTTTTATTATAATCAGATCGAATTTTTTGCAACTCCCAATAAACCCGGATTTTGTTGTAATAGAATTTAAGATTAATTTCGATTTGCAATTTTGACTTTTTCGAAAATTCGCTAGACTATCGGTCGAATCGTTTAAAATAAATGAATTCTAAATAGAATCGTTAATACTGGATCAATATCGAATATTGTTGATTTCAATACGAAATAATAGCCTGAAATGGCCTGGATAGGAACGTTCTATTTTAAATTTTTAATCAAATAAGTTTCTTTGTTTATCTCCAACGAGTTCACCTGAATTTTAGGTCGATTTTTATTTGAATAGTAAAGAAACTCCAAATATACACCCATACAACCCTAAACTAGTTCTTTAGGTGTATACCTGTAATCTTTACAGTTAGGTGGTTAAATATTCCAGGTATGAATCAACACCACTTACACACCCTCAGCCTTGGCTCAATTTCTATCGAAAAAGATTTCTAAATTTAAAAATAAATCACAAATGGAATAGTTTAAATTAGTGATAAATTACCGATAAATAACGATTAAAATAACATTAAAGTCGAACCCCGGGCTAGACGTTCGTTGGAAATTCACGATTTTTTCCGAAATATCGGCCAAATTGCTGTTCTTTGAAAGTGATTTCGATAAATTTTTATGTCAATCAACAATTAGAATTGGCGTTAATTCAAACTAAATTATAATAAAAATAATGGTAAAAAACACAAAATAAGAACGTCTATCTACTCATATTTCAGCAAACCATTCATAATTTCCATCAAAGCGTTCTGCTGATTCTATCAAAAAAACAAAGCGTCAATTGAAATAGAAATTGTCTAAATTTCTAATTTAGACCGATATCAATTCGTAATTTCGATCATTATCAGTTTAAAATGCGATTATCGGACGAAATGTAAAACGATAAAATTTACATACACTATCTATGGACTTGATTGTATCAATTTCTGCACGAATGGTGGTACTCGTTCAGCACTTCTTGCATTAACTCTTCCCAAATTGTTGGATTTTCAACAATTTCCACAAATTATCGGAAAAACCTCTTCTATATTCTCTCCAATATAAAAAATCAACAAGATAAAACACACCAACACACCACACTGCCAAGATTCTTGAACTGTACACAAGTGAAAAGAGATAGCCAATGATGCTCAGTCAGTCTAAAAGATAAGTTGAATGAATCAAGTTTAGTCGACTCGAGTGGGGTAAGTTGGTTTACTATTGGCCAATACGAATCTAGTGCTAATATTAACCATTTGATTTTTCTATTATTCCAATTTAAATGAGTATAAATCATGATTTTTAAGAAATTATTGAATTTTCGGATGAAATATGATCAAGGACGGGATCGGTGCCAATTCTCCAACAATGTCACGTTCTCACAATTATCAAAAAATTTATTATTAAAACTAAAACAATTACGATATTTCCACGATTTAAATAATCTTGAAATTATAGAATAGCGTATTGTTCGTAGAGTAATTGACGAACTTTGTAATAATCTTCAGAGATACAGCCTTCTAGAATAACACGACCCGAATCCATCTGGAAAAACAATCAAATAATAAAAAAAAAAATAATTCCAAACTAAATTACTCGTCTTATCGCTAGGGTTCCATTACAACACCACAAAACACCACCTGAAAATTCCGAATTAACGTTACTTTTAGCTAAAATCTGCTTGAATTCCGACAATTTCAACTCGTTTATAAACACCGTATCGTGATAAGGCCGATTTAATAACGGCTCTAAAGTCAGAATTTTACTCTCTTCTTCATCCACTATAAACAAATAGAATCAACAATAAAATCGTTGAAATTAATTCAATTTACCATCCATCGGTTCGTTATCAACATTCATCCGTTTGGCGTCCAATTGGCTTTCGCGTACAACAATTTGTGCATCCACCCAGGCAACTTCAGCATCTTTAGCCTTTTGGAAATCTAATTGTGATACTAGAGCATCGGTTAATCGAACTTGATAGATGTGCGTTTCGGTGGTGGCATCGACAATTTCACCGTGTTCCGGTGTAAATACACGTGCATCGATATTGTCACGACAATGATTCGCTAGAATTTTCGTACTATCGGGTGTACCACGCACGATAATCACACGTCGCGGTCGTAATTGTGATAAAATTTTGATTAACGATTCACCATCAGAACGGCCCTCAAAATCGATATATTGTACATGACAATTCACTTGTACTGTACGATTTAAAACAATACATTTCGTTGGAACTTCCGGTATTTCTTCTACAATTAAATTTTTATTGATGATAACAATAAATAAAATTAATAGAAATACCGATGATATCTTCCTCCTTTTTGATAACAACATTCTCTTTATTGTCTTCAATTTCTGTCGCAATATCGGCCAATTTATAATCTTCAGGTTTGATAATTTCGCCATATTCATCACATTTGATTTTTTCCTCATGAAATGGATAGATCGGGTATTGTTTTTTGGTTACTTTGAAAAAACCACCGGAAGTTTTTACCTTCTTGTTTGATTACAATATCGTGACGACCTTTCGAAATAACGCTCATTTCGATATCGGAATCGGAATCTGATTCTGTTCCACTAAAAAAAATATATTAAAATTAGAATTATTTACAATAATTTATAGTACTCATTATGGGAAGTATCGTGTCGTTTATCGCGTAAATTCTTTTGATATTCCTCCAATTCGCTACCTTCGAGTTTGACACGACGTTTTACAATCAAATCAATCGTTCGATTACCACCGTTATCGACTAAATCTCGCGCTAACGTCCCTGGAGATGTCCTAAAATCAAATTCGCAAATTAAATTGTCGATAATCGATGTTGATTATGTGCAATTTCGGCTTAAATTGTTATCAAAACCTTATCAATTACCTAGTGGTGATTATAATACTGTTATTCGGATTTGAACACCATTGTAGGAATAATTCGCGTGAAAAACCGCTCTCCATGTCCGGTGAACTAGCCAATACAACTTTCGGACTAGAAACTTTCGATAATTCTTGTAAACTATGGCATAATTGTAAATGTTTAAATTGGAATGGATTATTGCGCGCCCCTTCAAAACTCCTCATCAATTTATCGCTCATCCATTCGATTTGTGATTTAGCAAATTCAACAACATTATAACTAACATTATTCAATAATGCCAACGAATAAGCCAACAATCCAGATTCTTTATTACGCCATAATTGATCCAACATATGGGCTAATTCGAGGACACGACCGGCTGTATCAACAGCAACTAGAACATTGCCGTTATTTCGTAATGTCTGTAGAATATTAGCTGAAATTTCAAGGTAATTTTATAAAAAAACGTGTAGGATAAATTGAACTATTTACTCATCAATTTTTCATCGCGTGCCCGCCGTCTGGCTTGTTGGTAATTCGCATTAAATGCGTCAGTGATGAATAATGATGGTCTTTGTAATTTCTCCAATTCACAACCGTTCAAATGGCGTTCTTTTTTATGATTGAAATCATTAGCATAGATTATATCTTCTTCGCCGACTTTCATTATTTTCCATATTGTACCGCCGATCATATGGCCGGCTGGTAGTGGTGTTATCGTCAAGCCATATCCTTTACCTATAAACGAAAATTACAACAAAATCCAATGATTATTGTGGAAATTGACCTTTTAACGGCACACTTTGGTTGTATTTCAATTGGATGATCTTCTCGAACGTTGCATCAACATCGTCCAGGGTAAATAAATCGAAATCTTCCATGTTGTAGTGCGATTGGTACAGATCGTACATGAACATTTGTCCCATTTTATAAACAGGAATCGTCGAATAAATCGGACAATTTAGGCCTAATTTCCCTATTAGATACGGTAGAGCGCCCAAATGGGTTACATCAGGATACGATAACAATACAGCATCAATTGTGTGAATATGTCTGAAATAATTCAAATATTTGAGTAAAATTCAGGCTTTCTCAAAATATTAGAAATTGAAATCCAGAAATCAACCCCTCAAAATTAAAATAGTTAGTTTTGTTTGGTGGCTATAGGAGTGATTTTCAATTTAAATTTTCATGAATTTTTGTTATGGTCAAAATTGAGGTTATGTCTAACCTCTTCAATTCTTTGATAAACTCCATATCGAATTGTTCATCCCAACCGCAATCCAACAATATTCGAACTTCATCGACTTGTAGAATATAACATGGGGGCGACTCGTCCATCGCCCCCGATATTGCTTGTAATTTAATTATCGAAGTCATTTTTAACAAAATTTTCAAATCGGATAACCTAAAAAATAACCATTGAAAATGGCTGATGTAGCAGTGTTGCCACCTACAACAAAACAAAATCCGTAGAATTTTAATTTAACCAAAAGTATGCAACTCTTTAAGCAGTGCTTCTCAGTTGTTGCATAATTATAATTTTTTTGTTTAGAAAAATTACTCCAATCGTACAAAATTCAATTTATACGAGAATAATTAATAATCAATTATCAATACCAAATAGTTTAAAATATATTTTTTGAATTAATTCATTTTATAGTAAGTGAATTTAAGTAAAATTTGACTAGATTTGGCATTGTTGATTAATTCTTCTGCCAAAAATTATGTAAGCGCCATCTCGTACTCAATAGTAGAATATTATTAGAAGCAAGCGGGTGGTTTGAATTCAAAAATTCTATCTAAATTAGTTTTCACGCCATATATATTGAAAATTATCAAGACTTAACGATTAAATTACAAAAATTCAGTTTAAAAATGAAATCTTGGTTAGAAACTTCTATTGTAATTGTAAAATAGTTTTCAAAAATGGCTGAAATAGCCGAATCAGTCCAAATTAGCTTGTAAAATTGAATGAGTTAAGATCAAAATATGCCGAAATCGGGCTTGAATTCAGTCGAAATTCATTAAAACAGCGTTGTAGCAGCTAAAATTCACTTAAATTACATTTTTTGGAAATAACCATCTTTACAATTTACTTAATTTTTGACGGTAGAACTACTTTAAAACCCAAAAAAACGCCAAAGCTGGTCTATTATTATATTTATTTGGTGAGTATAGCGAAATTTGATTAGAATATAAGGCCGTTTTTTATCCGGTTTGTCTCCTAGATAGTAAGTTCAAATTTCGTACTAGTTTACGGTTGTCCAACTTTAGTTTGTTGCCCCTTGGGGAACTTTAAGGCTAAGAAATAGCCAGAGTTTGTGTGTAAATCTCTAATTAATTAATTAATTTGATATGCGCAAAAACTAGCGATTTCTATTGTTGTAATAAAAAATCGAATCGTATTTTGCCGGCTCTGATAAGAACAACGACGGCGTAGTGGAAATAAAAAATTATCTGACCTATAAAAAGTGTAGTGTTGGTGTTAGGGAATTGATAAACTACTGACATTTATATTTATATTTATTAATAATACTCTCATTGGTTCATCAGTTATTTACAGGAGTAAAGGTAATAAAGAACATTGTTTTATTTTTTAAATTGTTATCGATAATAACACTATGTTCACACGCATCCATAAGCACACTTCATTTACAAAATATGTTATTGCACAGCAATAAAGCTTTTGAATTATCTGTTTTGTTGTGTTAATTGAACCTAATATGTACATAATCAGTTAATAATCTTGTTATACATATTAACAAATCTCTTATAATATCTTTATATTTGTATATTTATGTTTATATTTAATATTAGAAACAGTCGATTGGACAAGTCAGGCCATTTTTTAATTGAAATTCTAAAACTCTGACAAATCAATATGGAACGAACCGATTTTACATACGATTATGAAAAACGGAAACATATAAACCATACACAGTATGATTATTTTCTAAATCTATCTATAATAATCAACATTCATCCGTGTAGTTTTACACAAATTTTAATAATGTCCGTACAATTTGAATGAATAGGCCTAGAATATGGTCGGTTGTTGTACAGATGTTCGTTGACAATCAAGAAATTCCATCCATTTAGTCAAACAATATCAAATTTAAGTAAGCTCGAATGTTTATGATTGTTTCTCATCGATAATTTATACACAAATTCAATTTCCTATAAAACACTTGGCATCTAATCCTGTATCACAGGCGTTATCATCAAACGTCACCATCTTCAAAATTATCAAATCCAGTAACAATTCAGTCGAAATTGATAGGAGATCATCGATAATATGAATGGATAATTTGAAAGTTCGCCCGTTTTAAAAAAAGCTAGTTTGATCGAAGAAGTTTAGATTTAAAGATTATTGAAGCTGGTAACGCCGTTCGATTCAGTTCATTAAACACAACTTTCAGGTCCCGGAATTGAGTCAGCTATGATGTGGTCTCTTCTCATCGTTGCAAATGTTGAATAGGATATCTCCCTAGGGCGGGGACGGTTTCTGCCTATAGTGCCCGTCTGGTGTGGCGGTGGTAGTGATGGTGTTAGTGTAACATTACTGCACACCTCCGGGGACGACACCACTTCAGTATGGGCCTGGAAACGATACCAAACTCAAAATCAAACACAATTGTGTGAAATTGATAAAATAGAAGACATGCTCGAATTTGAGGGATTAATGAAATATCTCTTGACTGATATACACAACTAGGAGTTATTTAATTAGAAGAACAGGTTGACGCGTTACTTACAAAGTTGGAGAATGCTGGGGGACTGTTCTGTTGCCGATTTCGTTCCGTTGCCGTTGACAGTGGGGTGAATAGAGCATCAGGTCTTGGCAACCCCGGGGTCGTTGTCGTGTCAGCACCTGTTAACGTTACACCTGTCTTATTTCTATGGAATTTATTGCTTCCAGTAAACGCACAGCTAATATGTTATGTAACATACAAGTCAAAAGTTTCGAATTAGGGTTGAACGAGTCGAGAGATGCGCGATCATTTCTAGTCTTAAAGACTGAGAGGAACAAAAACACCAATTACAAAAAAAGAACTTTTATTAACATAATGTACAAAAATAGTTAAGCTTCACATTTTTATTTGTTGTTATTAATATCTTTTTTTGTATTGTCACGATAGAGTTGTTTTCTTAAACAAATAACTTAAGCTCGAAACAAAGTTTTCAGTAAAACTTTCCTAATGAAACCCGTTTCGCTGGAAAAAACATCGTTTCAATCTCACTAAATAATGGAATAAAAGCAAATAAAAAATGTGTACGGTACGAGCTGTGCATATTCCTCTAATGATTCAATTACTAATTAGATTTATAGATTTTTACCAAATGTTGAAAAATGGCATGGTGGTATTCTATCAAACTCACCTCTGGGCGTACTTAGAATATCAGGCTGGCGATCTATGGACGTGTTACTTGTCAATGTCGGTTGTGACACTGTACAATCGCTAGCCGGCTTCAAAGTGTAAGCAACCACATAACGATTATCACCAGTATTGATCTCCAACATTGATCCATGCCGTGATGATTGACCTGGTAATTTTGATTGTTTCGATGGCTCCAATTGATGTAAACAATGTGAACCATTACAATGGCGATGTTTTCGACGTACAGCCAATACAACAATCAATAGAACAGCAATGCCCAAAGTTAATAAAGAACCAGTCAAAAGAGCAGCTATTGGAAGTATACTGATATTGGAACTACCATCTGTTGAAAAACAAAACAAAAAGCGTAATAAAGTTTCAATTGAATTGCGCCTTTTTCATCATCTATAATAGAAGATAGGATTAATTAGAATCTACCTGTTCGTTTTTCAGCGTCATTCAACATGATGTCTTCGAGTACGAGCCGTTCGCTGCGTCCTTTAGCATTTTGTGCATAAACAACAATACGTAAAGATGGTGGGAAACCATCACCATTCGGCGGCAATAAATCGGTAAGATCTAGACGGAAAATTGGCGTTTCACTATCTGTACTACTTAAATTTAATCTCATTCGCATTGTATAAGCATCATATGCTTCCAAGATGAATCTCTGGGGAAGGCCACCATCGTAGCCGGCTTTACACTCCACTTCTAACACGTCCGAACTATGATTAGTTGCCGTCCGGAGAGTACAGTTACTCAACGGGCTCGGTTTCGCTGTAAAGTTACAACAAAACCGTTAGTTTAGGTTTAGTCGTGTAATTCCTAAACATAAATACAAGCGCCCATATACACGTTAATGATAAATATAAACGGTTTAGTCCCGGTAACACTTTATCTTCATATTACAGCTGCTATTATTTTACTGAGAACGGACCTGAATAGAACTTGATTTATAGCCAAACGGCACGTGATCCAATTAAAACAATAAAATATACAATACACATACGAATTTCAATTACTCACCGGCTGGTACAACTTGGAAGACGCACGGTTCGTTTTGGCGACCAATTGAATTCTTCCCCCAGCAAGTTAACGTGCCATAATCACGTTGTGATGCCGGCGTATACATCAATTCGCTAATATTACCGCTGGATGTGGCGAAACGGGCCGGTGATACATCGAAACTTTCACCGCTATTATTAAATTGCCAAACGAATGTAACTTCACTGGGATCGGCAGCCACATGGCATCGGACTTTTAACATTTCATCCAACGATGCACCGATCACGGTTATTTCACTATCACGACAAACGGGCGCATCTGGAACATTGTCAACATGGTGGTAGGAAAAAATTCTAACACAATCAACGTGATGGTGGTGTTTTGCCGTATTTTTGTGTGCACTTTAGGACTAACCGACAAGATAACTGAAATTTATAGGCAATTTTAGTTGGCTGTTATCGTAACAGTTGTTGAACAATTTTCATCAGATCTGTAAATTCTAATAAATTAAGCAATTAAGTTTCGAAAAAAACACGGCCAAATAGCCGAATTTCTCTCTTAAACTTGATCATCGTCTTTTTCGGAATTACGCGATTATAACATACAGAAAAGTATGGGGATAGACGTATTTTTTCCACTCTCTAAAGGTAATTCGAATTTAATTTAAATATAATTTCTCAATTTCATGAAAGCTTTGCAAAAGGAACTCACAAAAACGACCTAATTTAAAAACCATTTCGCTTATTTATTTGTTAAATGGATGAAGTTTCGAAGGCTTATTAAATTTTTATAATTTATAGTTTTATTCGTGATTTCTGCTTGTTTCTATTATTACAACCCCAATATCGTGTATTCAACTTGAACTATGGAAGAATAATTTGTGTTTACGTCCACTGACATGTAATCAACATCAATTGCCATCATCTGCGCCGTTGTTCTGTTGTAAGCCAAGTTGAAATTAAACTTGATGTTATTCACAAGATAAGCAAACCGGGCCCCAACCCCTCAATCATCTATATGAAGAATAGACTATTTGCATGTAAACAATATTAGGGATGCTGCTAGTAAATGTATTCTTTTTTAAACGGTCGATATGGTGTTTCCTCCTTTCCGTTTATTTGTCTTGTATGCATTGAGGATAAAGCAAATGTTCCATTGTGTCTTTTCATATAATGTGTGCATCTCAATTTTGCTCCTTTCAATCTTATGAAAAGCTGTTTCAATGTTGCTAGATTAAATTTCGACATTGTTGTTTATAGAATCAATGTTGTAATGGTTGTTTACTGGGGTTTTGTGTGCAATTTTTCTAAAAACAACAACATTATTGTTATGGCATCTACAATATTCGAAATTTCTATCTTGGAATTGTCGCCGAATTGAATTCTCAATTAGATTAATGCGGTATGCAATTAAATGCATGTTTGTGCATCGGGACGTATTTGTTGTAAATATGTTGTAGAGTTGAATCAACATTGGAGCACCTGGTTGAATACTTTAAACAAATCCACATTATCTTAGACTGATTTAATTCAATCTAGAAAGCGGTATAGTTCTGTATAATTCCGTTGTTACATAAATACGATTCTGACGGCAACTGCATTTTATTCGCTATCATTTTTCTGCAAGTACTTGAATTTAAAGATCTATCTATAAAACGACTGGGTTGTAACGTCAAAGACCACAACCATCTCCTTGAGAGACTGAATTAATGATGAATTGGAGTGCGAGAGAGGTAACAGCCAACTGCAGGCATCATTAGATTTGTGATATCGCTCCTCCGACTATAATTTTACTATTCGTTTCTCTCTTCAATCGATAAAATCGAAATCACTCTAATATACTGTCGATTTTGTGGGTGTGGAATTAAAACCTGTCACGAGTACATTTCGAACTAGAACGGTGAAAATGCAAAATATCACAATTGGAAATTGCTGTGGGTCGTTTCACAATCAATTTTTGGATAAATTGGAGGGTTGTTTAAGCTTATTTTTTTGTTCAAAGTTGATAATATTAACAATGTAAGGGAATTTAATTTAAAAGAGGGTGAGTAGAATTCTGTTTGGAATTATTGTTCACGCATATGTTTTTAATAAAATGGTAGAGAGCAAAAGTTTGACACAGATTTCTATAGAGGCGTTTAACAAAATTGGAGCTTTATTAAGGTTGTAGTCACGCGAACTCAGCTTTACATAATTTGTGGTGAAGGCTGACGCAAATGTCGCTTGTTACTAAATATTACAGTTTAAGTGAAATTGTTTATCAAAAAATTAACTAAATTCTACTAGTTGTTGTTGAATTACAGCCGTCTTTCCGACGAATTTTACAAATTTGAAAACATGTAAAATGGAATTACGCCAACAGCATCTTCAAATTAAATTCAACTAATTAGAAATGTGGAAAGTTTTAATACGACATCTAAAATGAACAAGTCGTCATTAATTGTCAACTTGTGGAATACTTCAACATCTTGTTTTATTATCAGCACGTAAATGTGGCATAATTCATGTCATGACGACGAAATACGTCACTGGCCGTTGTTCCCAGAGGTCCACATGCCAATCCAACTGGAGGAGCTTAGCCCGACCGCACCGGGATTACACAAGTTGTGTGCGGCCGTACTAAGCCACACACACCATAGTCCAGGTTGCCTTCATCTGTACAAACCATAGATTGGTTATTCTAGACGCGTGATTCTGTTCTCTAACATCTCCAGTTTCTCTAACGATACGAATAGGAGCTTTTTGCCTTTTTGTGTTCGCTTTGCCTCCAACAATCTTTGAATGCTTGCGGAAGGGAAAAAATTGTGGAAAATTTGCCACCAGTCGAACAAACCGGTGGATAAAACTAATAAGAAATTTACAAATTTCCGATTTCCTTTCAATTCCGAATATTGTTTGTATTTGTATTGTTTTGTATTGTTAAGTAAACTGTCACCAATTCGCGTATAAATTCGCGTTAAAAGATGTTTGGAGATGACACTATTATTAAAATCCAACGAATATCACCTGTTTTATTTGCTTTATCAACACAATTTACTGTCATTCATACGGCATGTAAGATAGCGTGTACTCCACACACTTGACTGATTCTCGTATGTCCAATTTACTTAAAGTGTATTGTTGGAACTGTTTATAGCGTGATAAGTTGGTGGTAGTGGTGGTGATGGTGGTTGGAGGTATGTACTTTCCTGGCAGGCCACAATGACAGATCACGTTCGCTAACAATCCGTGAGAACCGAACGGCTTGTCAATATTGATATAACATGACAAATAAAATTCGTTTCAATTTTAAAATTACACTCCGGAATTGATCAGATTTCGACAAGTTATAAGTAGAGTTTCCTGATTTCAAACAATGCATTCGATAACTATAACAAGAGAAACTTTATTGGAACATCTTGTATAAATGCAAAGATTCAATATCTTAATCGTTTAGAACAATTTTTCAACCCGAAAATCTCTCGAGTCGGTTGATTTGTTTAAGAATCGTCGAGAATTATTCAAGGAATCGAACAATTCCACCTTTAACGTTCGTTAGTAATGCAAATATGGCAATTTCCTGTCTCAGCTGCGGTAATCTGTAATCGGCGAACTTGTTCTATTGTTGAATTAAATCGCTAAACCGCCACGATACCGATTACTGAATCATCTCCAATCATAAAATAAATTAAAAATCGCTTATAACCAAAGTTTGTTTCCAAATGCGAATTGTTATAGGATGAAAGACTTCTGTCTAGTTCGTTCAATTCTTATCCAATACAGTGTTCTTGTTTCGAAATTGATCAGTAAAGACGTAAACTAGTCGATTTGTTCAACTGGTATCGACACCGTTGCTATAGTGAAGAAACAATTTGAAGAGTATTGTCGCGCGGTCTTTACGTTAGGTTGGTTCATAGATTGAACCCCAGGGATTCCAAATACGATCACGTCTTACCGAATCAAACTGATGGTGTTACGGACAAAACTTACAATCGATCGCCGATTTTATTATTTTAGTTTACTTGCACGAATACGAAAACACAAGAAACAATGTGTATTTGTTTCAAGTCTGACAGTAATTCTAATAGTATTTGTTTATAGATTTGAATCTTATACGGGTGCGAATTTACGTAAAAAGAAAATGATGGAATTTAATAGAAAATTCTAGAGAATTGAATAAAGTTTGTAAATATTCAGCAGTTTATTCCATATTGTTTATAGAAATGTAGAGACGTTATGAGTTCTGCAATCTTTAATCTTTAACAACAACTTTGGCGGATGCGCCGGGTTTGCCTTAACAAATAAAAAATTAGACTTTGTAAATGCGAAACTTCCGCAAGGTTCGGGAGCTGTTTCTGCTTCTGTTTCCGCGCCGCTTCAAACGGATATACAACTATATTCATAATATGCGACAATTTATTAAAAATTTGGTGGATGCGCCGGGCTTGTCTTACCAAGTAAATCATTATAGATGTTGCAGGCTTGCAATTGCGGAACTTCCGTAAGGTTTGCGGACTGTTTCTGCTTCTGTTTAGCACCTTTTCAAATGGATATATAATGGAAATTAATATGCGAAAATTTATTGAAACTTTGGTGGATGCGCCGGGTTTGTATTACCAAGTAAATTATTAGATGTTACGAGCTTTGCGATTGCAGAACTTCCGCAAGGTTTGGGGACTGTTTCTACTTCTGTTTCGCACCTTTCCAAAGGGATATATAACGGGAATTGTTAATAAGCGAGAATTTATTGAAATTTGAATGTCCAAAATACTTGTTTTTTGATTTGGTGTCCGCAAATATTTAATGCTCGATATCTCTTTAATTGCTGATAAGTTGTAATGATTCAAACATTGTTAGAAGCAGCATTTTAAGGAGTATCTTACGACGTATTTTGTTTTGAAAAATTCCGATTTAATGCCGAGTTACAGAGGATAATCTTGGAGTATGTATTTTTTTATTTCTTTCATATCTGTCCTAGAACTTAGCTAATATTATCAATTTTTCATTGATTTTTTCACAGTATCTAGCAAACTAAGAGAGCTTTTCTGATTTTTAGGAAATTTTTGAATCGGTTTATTGAATTTCCGAGAAATTGACAGACCTACATTACTTTTTTTTTGATGCGGTATTCGAAAAATAATTTTTAATAAACGATATCTCGTTTGTTTGGTGAGATTTAAGGTTATTTATTTAAAAGTTTGGCAAGCGATTTGGAAAATATTCCAAGGATTTTTAGGAGGATCCTTGGTCGTCATTTTACCAAAATTTGAGCCATGTAGCTCGAGAAACGCTCGTTTTAGACAATGTTGCGATTTTTGAAAACGAGTTCAGCATCTCAACTGGATCAGAATGACTCAAGGATGCTCCCCATACATTTTTTCCATCGAATTCTAGAATAAATGAAAAATATTTCTACTCATTCCAGAATAAAATGGAGAAAATCGACAAAAAATCAATATCGGGGCATTCTTTAGTCATTCTGATATCTGTAACTCATTTTTAAAAATTGTTCAAAAACGAGCGTTTTTGACCAACTTGCCGATGAGCTACAAGGCCCAAATTTTGGCAAAATCATCTCGAGAGAGCCTCCTATAAATCTATAAAATATTTTTCAAATCGGTCGTCAAATAGTGAAAAACACCGTTTTACAACGAGTTTGATAGAATTTTAAAAGCATCATTTATATTGTAAAATTGTAGGGGATAATTAAGGGGCATGTTTGGTTAATTTTTTTATATTTTCCGCTTTAATTTGGCCAATATTATCAATTTTTCACAGCATAGCAAATAGAAAACGTTCTCTAAATCTTTTGGACATTTTCAGGTAAGCTTGTTAGTTTTCAGGAAAATTAACGAAAATTTGATAATTTTTGTACTTATTAATTTATTGTTTTGTTTCTCTTTCTGATTCTGTTTCTGTTATGGCACCTCTAACATCTTTAGATCTGTCACTCAATGATTTACTATAATTCTGCATTATTTATAATAATTTGAGATGAAAAATTTGTGAAATATGGCAGTAAATAACAGTATTAAATTGGATGAAATTTGTTCATGCTTGATTTAACTAACAAACAGCCATTTTCCTTGTAAATAGAGACAATAGTTGTAGTTGTAGTGGTGCAGTATACAATAATAAATCGATTTCTACTTACATCTAACACGTAACATAACAGGCGTGCTGACAGTTTCCCCACGAGGGTTGGCTGCAAGACAGGTATATGCTCCACTCTGCCACCTGGTAACCCGTTGTAAAACCAAACTGTGCGTACTGATTATCACCCCTGATGACATGTTCTGAGTCACCATCATCCCCTAAACAAAACATCAACTCTATTAGAACAATCTCCAATTATCTACAATATTTCAGATATAATTTTATTGTTTCTATATTTATCGAATTTATTCGGGGGATTTAAGTGAATAACGGCCGGTCTTGGCGGGGTTTTTTGCGAGTAAACAGATTTGCGACAATAAACTGTAATAAGCATAGAGCATTGTTAGAAATTGTAAACGTCACCATCAAAGACTATACCAATATGGATTTTGATTGTGCTCATCTTCTATCTAGCACATTTCTAACTGTCTACAAATCAAATAAAGCACAATTTAGTAGCAGTTAGTTGCTTTCCAGTTTAGAAACGAAATATCTCTACGGCAACGTAACATATCAATGTAACGAGCCACTTGAGATTTCATGTACGTATCGTTTGTTTATAGGAAAATGCTTTGTTCTATTTTGTGCGATCACAATAGGGAATTCTTGTTTTGTTTTAACAATCACTAATGAATGTTGAATTTTGAATAATAATAGTTTTATAGATTTGTAAATTATAAATTGGATATTTCGTATATTAGAACGCATTAGTTTGAACGTTTATTAGGTGCTTTAAAACAACCAATCATCCGTGCAAATAATCATAACGCTACATTAGTTAAGCTTTATAATTGAGTAAATTTATTTAGCGTGTTCTTTGTTAAACAAGATAACAATTTATCCAATTTATCTATCTAATGGTTAACTCTTTGAATCGAAATTTTCAGCAATGTCCACTAACTTTAACTAATAAGTATGCATTATCGAAATTATATCGTCTAGAAACTACCGATATGAAGTGATAAAAATCGTTGATTAAACCTCCCCAAAATCATCGTTACAAATATCACAACCTATATTCATTAAAAGGACATCATTTACGATACTTTCAAATATACTATAACGATAGCCAATGTTTGTCTTTACTACACCATAAAAAGATTGTGTATGTGTATGTGTATAATCCGACTTTTATGGTTCATAAAGTACCTTCAATTATTGCTCATAAGGTACATCCTTGGGGTGAAATAAACCCTATCAAATGTGTATCTACTATAGAAACGGTTAAATACGAATTATGGCACTTGAAATTGTGAAAAAAATGACCTGCTACAATCTAAAATATATGTCTCCTTTGGGGATAGATTCTACAATTTTTACGCCCCCTATCTGAGTAAATTACCTGTGTCTAATCTTATTCTTTCGCATCTTTCTTACTTTCGTCGGTCGCTGCTAAATTACACCATCAATATAAGCATTTATTAACAAATTTCAAAAAACCCATTGCCATTAATTTCGTATTAATTGAGGTTAGAATTTCGTGAATTTGTTGCAACCCGTTTGTAAGGCGCGCAATTCAATTTGTCGAAATAGATTTCGAGTTTATTAACGAAATTCTTATAAATTCTAATAGCACTCAAATTAACTTGATTCTTCCTTGTCTTTTATTCGAGTTTTCTTTCTATAATTACCTTGAAATCAGGTTGGTTAAATTGTCGGTAGTGAATTTATTTCGAATTTAATCCCGGATGACTACCGACAATAATTCAAGTTGCTAATTTGTCTATAGAATTAACTTTTTTCGAATGAAACAAAAAAATAGTATTACAGATTTACGTAAAACTGTTATGTAGATTGTGTATTAGTAATGAAGAGGATGATTGTATGAATTATTCAAACAACACGGACATTAGCTGGCACAACAACACACTTCCAGTATCATATTCAATGATTGTACGAGTTAATCTTTAATGTACTGTATTCATTGAGTGAAATGAGAATGTCTACAAATGAGACTAATGTATAAGGTAATCTATTAAAGCATGAAATTGTAATCCGCATTTATCAAGTCTGTGTTTTATAACGACCTTTATGAGTTTGGGTGATGTTTGTTCATCAACAGAAAATCTCCTTTTAAATATTGAAAACTTGTCCAGACTCTAGTCGTATACAATTCCGCAATAAATGCGATTTTCTTTCGGTATATTCTAGACATCAAACAATTTTTATTTATACTCACATCATGAAACCAGGTAATCTTGTGCTGTTTAGGATTCGCCTTGATATTGCACTCAAAATACACATCGTCACCTTCTTTAATGTCTTCTGGATTTAGTGTACTGCCAAGATGGAGGACTACTTGTGGCGGATCTGGCAATAGAAAATCAACAATCCGGAATTACACACAGAATAAATAACAGACAGGTGGAATTTTAACAATTCCGTTTGTTAAAACCGAACCAGATACGAGAATTTACAATTATAACGCATTATGAGAATAATTGTATTAAAATTCTAGTGTATGTAGAGACGATGCAATTATTTTACATTAAACAAACGGAATGATAACGTGATAAGAAACACGCCATATACTAATGGAATATTTCATATTTATTCGCAGGAATCGTATCTGAGTTCCTCAAAGAAAAACATCCATCAAGCAATTAATTTGGCATCTATTAAAAATTCCAACAGCCGTTAAAACCACACATAAAAACCCAGTTCAAGTGTTTCACTATGTTTATACGACAGAATAAAATTCTGAGTAGGATTATTAATGTTGGCAGACGTTGGGGATGGACGGCTTAATGAAGAAATAAACAGTAGGAAATGTTTAAGGTTTGATTAACAGCAAGAAGTTTTCAAATTAAATTACTCCAGTTGTGGTACATAATTTTATATTTTAACTAAATTCTTTCATTAAAAAAATTCTTGGTGTATTGTTAATAAAACTTCTAAATTAACTGAAGTATCTACGTTTCGATTTTGTTTTTATAAAGTTTTCAATAATTTTCTTAAGCACTCAATTTGGAAGTTTTCAATGTTCATTCTTGCATCCTCGGCAACCCCTAGGAGCAACTTGAAAGGAATCCTTTGAAGCTTACAAAGTACTTTCCGGTACCTGTTGTAGGCAAATAAACTTTACGATAGAGATACACGCATGTTGTAAATTCCATTCAACTTTATATGAAAGCGTGATTTTTTCCCGTTAA
Source organism: Mylabris phalerata (assembly GCA_020740385.1). Classification (NCBI taxonomy): domain Eukaryota; kingdom Metazoa; phylum Arthropoda; class Insecta; order Coleoptera; family Meloidae; genus Mylabris; species Mylabris phalerata. The sequence goes on from JAJEOX010000222.1 coordinate 2,825,506, forward strand.
AATTCGTTAATAACGAAAAAGGGGTGACTGACTTTAAAACGTTGCTATATAATGAAATTCCTAATTAGATTTCAACCGTATTCATAAATTAATTCGTTTAACGCTTTTTAAAGTGTTCCAGTGGAAATACAGTTAATGGGTTTCTGTGATTTTTCGCTAATGTTTTACATGTAAATGTGAATTTCGTTATGATTTCTATTCGAATAAAATCAAAAAGAACAAAAATATTGTCAATTATATGGAAGATCCAACCGAGAGGGGCGAATTCGCCGCATTTACAGACGTAAATCTAACACGTTTTGTGTATAGCCAAGGGACGTATAGCATTGGCCAATTCCAAATCAAACTGTCGAAATAAGGATTGTATCGGTGAAATATTTCGTTAGCAAACACAAACAATCAATAATTTCACCGAAAATTTCTACTTCTATTCTAGATTCGTGTAACCAAATTTGCCACCCTTATATGTTTTAAGATAAATAGTTATCAATGTAGACAGTAGTGGTGGTGTTCGTTTAAAATTCACATCGTAAGCATTATCGACCCGGAATAGTCGTCGAGAATAGGGTGCGTACACCTGGCTTCTTCTTCCCATTTTCTTCTTCTTCTACTTCTGTAAACTGTGTAAGCTCGTCTTGCTGATGTAAGCATGAACATGTTTGAAAATATGAAAGTAGCAACTAACGGAAAGAGAGAAGAAAGAAAACATCATCATAGTCGTTGTTTGTATATTTACGATGTCTAAATTTCACTAGGTCTTTCCCGTTTCTATTCCAACAAAAGCGTTATACATTTACATAAAACGCATACCGTTGTGTGGTTTTTCATTACAACAGCTAGACGGGCAACAATGATTTTCATCCTTATTAAGAATACGAACAATTTTATTCGTAACGTGCACAATAATTCACTATCTTGTGACGGATATTTGCTCAAATCATCACCACATACTGTTTGTTTCATCTCCAACTATAACTGCCCTTAATTCGCGAGCAATTTGTAAAATAATTTCGGTATTTACAGGAGATCATTTTAGCGAAATTTTGACCACACCAGATGACTCGAGGATGCTTGCAACATTGATTTTTTTCATTTCTCTCCATTTTATTGCCGAATAGGTAGAAGTATTTTGCGTTTATTCTGGAATGCAGAAAAATGAGAGCATGCTTGAGTACATGCGTACCTCAATTTTGACGAACTTTACGATTTTGCTAAAATGATCTGTAGAGACCCTCCCATAAATCCTTAAAATATCTGGCAGATTGCTCTCCAAATAGGAGCAATCCGAGCGGAAACATGGGTAAATCATGGAAAAATCGGCGTGGACAAGAAAGGAGATTGCACATTTCTACAATGGATAGAAATAAGAATACACAAATGTAGGTATTTCGATTTAATCCGTAGAAAAGAGCAATATTCGAAAGTTTTAGAGATATTTAAATAAATTCCATCATGGAAATAGCAAAAATGTACGCTTTTCCACTAGAACGGATGAAATCCAGACCTTACGGGCTGTTACAATGAATAAAGAAAAGATTCATATATACATTTGGAGAATAATAGCACTTCATATTCATGGTAAGATACACACGTTTAAAACTAACTCCGGACGCACCTACCACTCCACATTCACTTGAAATGCTAATGTAAACATTAAAAACCTGTATCAACTCATTGTTAAAACTGTGACAGTATATGTAAACAAATCCAAAAGGAATAGAAGATAAACAATAGGATAGAAAAGATGTAGTTGTTATCATTTTGGAATGAGCAGCAATTACTTACAGACAATGTTTAGTTTGAATGAATCCTCTTGGCTATATCCAGGCAATTTCGGATTATCGCCTAAACATTTGAGGAATGTTCCATCATCTTCCGGTACCGGAGCGAACGTTGCAGAACTCACAATAATCGTATCGTTGCCCTCTTCAAGTATCTAAACAAATAAAAATTTAATTATTTTCTTTTATTTGGGTCTAATTTTACACGTCTTTCCGTATTGAAATAGTAGTGCGATTGTTGGTAATGTTTGCCGTATTTAATTTTGATGTAAGTTAATAAAGAAACAGCCAACAACAACAACTTCCGGTGAACAGTAAAACAAACAACTCGAACAAATTAACCGAGTTTATTACCAGAAAAGAATTAGTTTGGCTTTAGAATGGCGATTGGTTGTTGTATAGAGTTGTTGATGGTTTGAGACACGAAAACAAAGTATAGAAAACGATAAATACTGTATTGGCAAGTTTATTACCTGTTAGTTCTCGTTTAATTAAATCGACTTTATTGGAAATTAGATGAGGAAATTACCTTGCCACGCCTAAATGGCCGATTATCCCTCGTCCAAGAGACAACAGCTTTCGGCCGTGACCCTGTCACTTCACAATGTATCGTATAGTCTTGATCGGCGACCATTTGTCTTGGTTTACGAGGAATGACAACGCTCAGTGGCCGTACTAGAAAACAGGATAAAGGAGGTCTATATTTGTTTGGGTATTGCTCAAGGGTGGCAATAATAATAATAATAATAGTTGGTATTATTTTGTTTAATTTCCAAACTTCCAACTTACGCAAAAGTTCCAATCTTACGGTCTTCTCTGCGGGCATCATCAACTTTGTGTTACTTGCTTGACACTTGTACGATGAATTGAGATGTTCCCGTTTTACTCCATTTACTTCTAAACGATTGACCACAACATGGCTGCCTATAACATCGACTTGCCCTTCAACCATACGTTCATTCACAAACCAGGAAACTGTCGGACTTGGCCGGCCTAATAAACAATCAACACGAAAATCAACATCAAGATTAACATAAAACATCTAGGGGCGGTCCGTTGTCGACAATTAACTTTCATCAATTTCAGGGAAACAAAAATTCTCTAGTAACTATCGATTTTACCAACTTTACCGGACCTTATCTGAATAAACACAAACATTAGAGTTCTTGTTTAAATAGCTCTGAAGAAAATGGGGAAATAAGACAATTTCTGTTTGATACTATTTGGTCTTCTAGAATCTCCCTAGACAACTGTTCTAGGATCCTATCATCTGAAACACATTAAGGGGACGCAAGCTTGCAATTTCAACAATACTACCTACTTTAAATCTACATCGAAAATTTCCTGGACAACGGTTCATAAAATCTAAACAACACCTTCTTGAAATAAATACCAATTTAATGGATAGCAAATGTTATTTCTAAAAATGAGCTTTTATTAAAAGTTCTTCGTTTTTTATAAAAGTCTCAAGCTAGTCTTATTCTAAACTATTATAGTTGGTAATTTAAACTTTAAAGTCTAACTTGAAAGCTCATCTGTTAGGTATTCGTCGTCGGTTAAACGATGAGAGACATTTAACTTCTCTTTAATTTTCTATGAGCTTTAACTACGAGCTTTGTTATATTTATTTCTTTTACAATAGAAGATCCAGTAAATGTTAAAGCTCGTATCCATTGAATTTTTAGTAAATTTCCAACACCCAGTTAGTAATCAAGACTTTTTGTTTTAAAGCAACGACTTAGCGATTTGTTTCAGTGCTTAAGTAGTCTAGTTTTGGCCTAAATCACCAATTTTTGGACAATAAGAGGAGTTTTTGGAAGCTCCTGAAATTAAACTATTGAATTTTTAGTAAATTTACAAACACACAGTTTTCAGTCAATATTTGAAGATTGAAATGACGACTTGGCACTTTGATTTAATGTTTTAGTCTAGCTTTTGGCACAAATCATCAATTTTTGAACAAAAAGAGTTTTAAAAACTCCTGAAATTAAACAATTCATATCTATTGAAGTTTTAGTAAATTTACAAATACCCAACATTTTTTGTTTTAATTGAAGATTTAGCACTTTGTTTCAATGTTTAAGTAATCTAGCTTTTGGCCTAAATATTCAATTGTTAAACAATAAGAGGAGTTTTTGGAAGCTCTTGAAATTAAACTTTCAAATTCTTAGTTTTCAGTCAATATTTGAAGATTTTTTGTTCTAAGTGACGACTTAGCACTTTAATCCAATGCTTAAGTAGTCTAGTTTTGGCCCAAATCACCAATATTTGAACAGTAAGAGGAATTTTTAGAAGCTCCCGAAATTAAACTATTGAATTTTTAGTAAATTTACAGGCACGCAATTTTCAGTCAATATTTGAAGTTTGAAATGATGACTTAGCATTTTGATTTAATGTTTTAGTCTAGCTTTTGGCCCAAATCATCAATTTTTGAACAATAAGAGTTTTAAGAACCTCCTGAAATTAAACGATTCATATCTATTGAATTTTTAGTACACTTACAGATACCCAAAGTTTTCAGTCAATATTGCAAGATTTTTTTGTTCTAAGCGTCTACTTATTACTTGGATTTAATGCTTAATTAGTCCAGCTTTTGGCCCAAATCACCAATTTTTGAACAATAAGAGTTTTTAAAAGCTCCTGAAATTAAACGACTCATATCTATTGAAGTTTTAGTAAATTTACAAACAGCCAACATTTTTTGTTCTAAGTGAAGATTTAGCACTTTGTTTCAACGCTTAAGTAGTCTAGCTTTTGGCCTAAATATTCAATAAGAGGAGTTTTTGAAAGCTTCTGAAATTAAACTACTGAATTTTTATTAAATTTACAGATACGCAGTTTTCAGCCAATATTTGAATTTTTTTTGTTCTAGATGACGACGTAGCACTTTGATTCAATGTTTAAGTAATCTAGCTTTTGTCACAAATCATCATTTTTGAATAATAAGAGTTTTAAGAACCTCCTGAAATTAAACGATTCATATCTGTTGAATTTTTAGTAAACTTACAGATACCCAAAGTTTTCAGTCAATATTTCAAGATTTTTTGTTCTAAGCGACTACTTAGTACTTTGATTTAATGCTTAAGTAGTCTAGCTTTACGCCCAAATCACCAATTTTTGAATAATAAGAGTTTTTAAAAGCTCCTGAAATTAAACGACTCATATCTATTGAAGTTTTAGTAAATTTACAAACTGCCAACATTTTTTGTTCTAAGTGAAGATTTAGCACTTTGTTTCAATGCTTAAGTAGTCTAGCTTTTGGCCTAAATATTCAATAAGAGGAGTTTTTGAAAGCTTCTGAAATTAAACTACTGAATTTTTATTAAATTTACAGATACGCAGTTTTCAGCCAATATTTGAAATTTTTTTTGTTCTAGATGACGACTTAGCACTTTGATTCAAAATTTAAGTAATCTAGCTTTTGGCACAAATCATCATTTTTTGAATAATAAGAGTTTTAAGAACCTCCTGAAATTAAACGATTCATATCTATTGAATTTTTAGTAAACTTACAGATACCCAAAGTTTTCAGTCAATATTGCAAAATTTTTTGTTCCAAGCGTCTACTTATCACTTGGATTTAATGCTTAAGTAGTCCAGCTTTTGGCCTAAATTACCGATTTTTGAACAATAAGAGGAGTTTTTGAAAGCTCCTGAAATTAAACTATTGAATTTTAGTTTTCAGCCAATATTTGAAGATTTTTTGTTCTAAGTGACGACTTAGCATTTTGATTCAATATTTAAGTAGTCTAGCTTGAGGCCTAAATTACTAATTTTTGAACAAAAACAGAAATTTAAAAGCTCCTGAAATTAAACGACTCATATCTATTGGATTTTTAGTAAATTTACAAACATTCAGTTGGTATTTCAAGATTTTTTTGTTATAAAACGACGACTTAGGGCTTGAATTCAATACTTAAATAGTCTAGCTAGTCAATTTTTGAACAATAAAAGGAGTTTTTAAAGGCTCCTGAATTTTTAGTTCTCAGTCAATATTTGAAGATTTTTTGTTCTGAGTGATTTAACTCTTTGACTCAATGCTTAAGTAGTCTAGTTTTTTTTGCTTAATCATCAATTTTTAAACAAAAATACAAATTTAAAAGCTCCTGAAATTGAATGACTCATATCAATCATGGTGTCTTTATGAAAATCAAAACATCGATACAATTTTCGGGAATAGAACGGTTCTTAAACTCAAATTTGACGCTTAGAACCCTGCCGGGAGCCGTCTAGTCGTTGAATTTCGAACATTTCCAAATTTTCCGACCCGAATCAATGTTGAATCCTCATTTATTTCTTTACAATACAAATAATGCATTTATTTTTGATTTTGTTTCTCGATGGCCAATTATCGATTTGTATTGTAATTTTTCTGGCATCTAATTTCGGTCGAAACCCATTTCTTATGATTATTTCCCCAAGGCTTCTTAACAAGATCGAATTTCCTTCCGGTTGGATTTAGGAAATACGCTTTCCCAAGAGTTCTGGAATTTCTAAGAAGGCTAATCTCTGACCCAGCCGTTGTTAATTAATTAGTCTCCCAAATGCGTAGACACCGCGAAATTTACACCGGTTTTTTTCGTTGGGGGGTAGATTAAAAACGCTGTAGTAGAATTGAAAACGTTCAACAATCAGGTGATTTGGTTTTATTGAAATTGTCGAAGTTTATTAAATTCATCCGTGCATCCGTTGATGTGATAATATTCACATGTCAGTTGGATATTGAAACGTACATTTATTGTGTGTGGGTTTTATTTTTAAAATGAATATTATTGAAAAAAGTGCATCTATATTGTAGATGAACATGCAGTCGGGTTGGGTTGTTAATGAATTTCTGTTGTTATTGGAAAAGTTTTCGCTGAACCAAAATTGCCATAATTTCTATGTAACGTGATTACATTTGGAATATTTTTTATTTTGTTCAAATTCTGTATTTATCTATTTTCGATAAAGTTTCCCAGTCAAAAAATAGATTGAAATAATTACGATAAACTTTTCGCCGATTATTATTTTGCTTTATTTCTGGTAGGAAGTTGGAAAAGTTTACGACAAGTCGGAAAGTTTTATGTTCTTTTACAAAACAGTTGTCTCGGTCATAACTTTAATGTACAGGTTGAGATTAGTACAATAGTGAATATAGGAGATTTTGAATAACATTGCCACAACAACCACCAACTCTAATCGTACAACTACCATTATTATTAAACTTCTACATGAGCGTGTTTGTGTAGCCAACAAGACGATACGTGATTGTAGTTTATGGAACATTCGCCAACACTTTTTCCGAACAAAACTAACAATAAACAGCTGTAAGTCGGCAAGAATTTCGCCTAAATTTCGTCATTTTTACAAAATTAAACACGTAACAGTGATATCATAACGAAATTATTCGATAAAAACCAGTTGCGTGCTCGATTTATTAACAGATAAACTCAACGTTATTCACTGTACATCAATCAGACGTTGGCGACTTGGTTCTTGTAATGAGTGACATAATTGGGGCTGTTTTTACCCCTCTTGTTCGTATGCTAACTAGACGTGTACTTAATTGAAATTAAGTTTGTCCCCTCTCTATTTCCATTGATTTTAATAATGGATAAACTCAAATTTTGTAATCAATCAAAAAATTGCTGTCTGTAAGTGTCATTTAATTCGCAAACAAATAGAATTTAAGTGAAATTCCAATAATGGAAATTGGATTTCACTTTAATAGTTTCATTTAAGACATTCGTCGATTCTTTCTTTGTCAACGATTCTTGTTGTGGATTCGCTAAATGATTGTTTATTCATTGTCTTGATCAACTGGGTGCATAATAAATGATGCGTTATTGTGAAAATTCACACACTTTACACAATGCACTAACAAATAATTAATGGCATATCGCTAAGTGAGAGACACTGTTTTGTCTCTATTGAACCAGCTTGTAAAACAACCCACATCAAATTGAGCACGTACGGTCTCTTTTTTGTTGTTTGTATCGTTGATTCTACTCTTCTATTATTATTTTTGTCGTTTAATTAAAACGCACAGATTTTAATGATGCCATTTACAAAGGGATTGCCAACAAAAAAATCGATTATTTTAAAATAAACACTTACCTCCGCGAACTTCGCATGTTAGAATCAAATCGGAGCCCTCTTCAAGTGGCCCTACAGTTCCGGTGACATCACGTCCCGAATTGTCGTACAATAATAATTGGTGTGGTGGTACTGGAATTTTTTTAAAAATAAATCAATTATTGTCGACAATCAATCATTTTACAGTTGGAGAATATGAAAATGATCGATCCGAATTGATATGAGCAATAAACGTTTCAGTGATTAATTATTTTAAACCGATTTACTGTTGTTATTAAATCTCGGGATCGATTTTCAATGTTCGTACAGGCGGATGATTATGGAAAGAACTGATAAAGAAAAAAGAAGTTTCCAACAAATTATTGATGGAATCCCTTTATCACCAGATCGAACAATTTGATTCATATCGTTAAACATTAGAAATGAATGCGGACGACATTTAGACATTGGAATAATATATATTTGAATCGATTCTTTGGAAATATGTTGTAATTTTTCAATCTAAATCTATCAGTTTCTTCGTTTTTTGTTGAATTTCAATCTTGTGACTCTTGCGCCGAATGTTCGATTAGAATAAATTACAAATCCGCTATAGAGCGTTTGAAACGAATGGTTTTGAAGGTTGATTTAATTGTTTCGATAATTAATAATTAATTTGGTTGGTAAAAATGCTTTGTTGTTTAAAGTTGCCTTTAGTGATGCCAACAGGTAACAATGGATTTTGGCCGGCTTTTAAGCCGAATTGCAATAGTAGAGCTTCCAGCTGTTTGAGTAAATTGGTTTCGTTCGGTAGACAATTCCAGAACCCTAACTATTCATGCTAATACGGCACATATACGGTATCGTTCCTAATACATTTCCATAGTAGCCGTTGTAGATAATTATAGCGAAATAAATTGGAGTAGAAAATTTGTTGGTAAAGTTTTTAAATTTGTACGTTAAGTTCACATAAAATAGTTTAAAATGAAGCTCTGAAACTTTAGTGGTGAATTTTTCGAAATTTTACGCAAGAAATTGAGGAAAAAGTAGAAATCTTAATAAAGTCTTAAAAGTTTAGTAAACTTTTGTATTAAAGACATACGAAATAGTTGAAAGTATTCGAAATAAAATAAATCTTCCTTAGAATCTTGAAATTGTAGACCAAAATAGTTTTGTATTCGAATCTTACAGGTAAAGTATTCGAAATGAACCAAAATTTTTGACAAAACATACAGAATTTCTCTCTTTTTTTAAATTAATATCAAAGAAAGTCTGAAATAACTCGAATTTCGTATGGTTTCATGATTTTCTTACGTAAAACTGCTAAAATTTGAGTGCTGCAGGATTCTGGACAAAATTTCAAAAATTTCAGGATTTCTAATCTAGAATTGCAGATTTTATTATTTCACACACATTTTTGAAGATCCTACCTTTTTTTTTCGAAAATTTGAAACAGTAGAAGAAAATAAAGTAAAATTTTCAATTAGAATCTTGAAATTTCAGACCAAAATATTTGAAAATTGATAGAACATTGTAAAAAATATTAAGATCATATGGAGGAGTGTCTACGACCTGAAATAACTGAACATTTATATTTATTTTTGAAATTTTCAGTATAAAACTTCTGTAATTTGTTTGTTACATAGGATGCTAAACAAAATTTCGACAAATTGAGCATTTCTAATTTAAAATATTGAAATTTTATCCATTTTTTTTTCGAAATTTTGCATTGGAATTATTAAATGATAAAGTGGTGAAATAAAGTAAAAATTCTCATAAAACTTTAGAACTACTAACTTTTATATTAAGGATGAAGTAGAAAATAATAGAAATATAGGAAAATCGTGAAATGTTCAAAATAGGGTAGAATTTGTTACTAAAAATGTAACATTTTTTGATTTTGCGACATAATAGTAAAATTTAACTGTTTCATAGAATTTTGGACAAAATTTCAAAAATTTTACCATTTCTAATCTAAAATGTTAAGATTTTATCATTTTTCACATAATTTTGTAGACGCCACGATTTTTTTCGAAGTTTTAAAACACTAGAAGAAAATAAAGTTTTTTATTAGAATTTTGAAATTTCAGACCAAAATATTTGCAGTTTTATGGAACATTGTAAAAAAATAACTGAAAATTTGTATTTATTTTTGAATTTTTCAACATAAAACTCTCATAATTTGACTCTTTCGGAGGACTTTGAACTAAATTTCGAAAAAATCGGCATTTCTTATTTAAAATATTGAAATTTTACCCAATTTATCTCGAAATTTTGCATTGCAATTCAGTGATAAGATGGTAAAATAAAGTAAAAATTCTCATAAAACTACAGAACTACTAACTTTTATATTACGGATGAAATAGTAGAAAATAATAGAAATAAGGGAGATCATGAAATGTTCGAAATAGGGTAGAATTTGTTACTTAAAGTTTAGCATTTATTTTTTGATTTTGCGGTATAATAATAAAATTTAACTGTTTTATAGAATTTTGGACAAAATTTCAAAAATTGTACGATTTCTAATCTAAAATGTTGAGATTTTATCATTTTACGCACTTTTTATATTTTTTATATTTATTTTTCGAAATTTTGAAACAGTAGAAGAAAATAAAATAAAATGTTCTATAGAATCTTGAAATTTCAGACCACTATATTTGGAAAATTAATGGAACATCGTAAAAAAATGTGAAGATCATATAGAAGAATGTAGTTGACCTGAAATAACTGAATTCGAATTTATTTTTCGATTTGTCAGCCTAAAACTCCTATAATTTGTCAGATACTGAATAAAGTTTTGAAAAAATCGGCATTTCTTATTTAAAATATTGCAATTTCAGCCACTTTTCTCGAAATTTTGCATTGGAATCAAGTGATAACGTGTGGAAATAAAGTAAAAATTCTCATAAAACTTTAGAACTACTAACTTTTATATTAAGGACATATGGAGTAGTTGAAAGTAGTCGAAATAAAATAAATCTTCCATTATAATCTTGAAATTCTAGACCAAAATAGTTTTGTATTCGAATCTAACCGTAAAATATTCGAAACAAACCAAGATTATTGACGGAAAATTCAGAATTTCTCTTAAAAAAAATTAAAATCAAAGAAAGTCTGAAATAATTAAAATTTCGTATTTATTTCATGATTTTCCTTTATAAAACTGCTGAAATTTGAACGCTTGGTGGGATTCTGAACGAAATTTCAAAATTTTCATTTTTCAAATTTCAAATTTTTCTATTAGAATCTTGAAATTTCAAACCAAAATATTTGAAAAATTTTATGGAACATCGTAAAAAAATCGGATCATTTGGAAGAGTGTATTTGACCTGAAATAACTGAAGTCGTATTTATTTTTGGATTTTTAAGCCTAAAGCTCCTAGAATTTGTCAGACATCGAACAAAATTTCGAATTTCTAATCTAAAATATTGAAATTTCACCCACTTTTTCTCGAAATTTTGCATTGGAATCCAGTGATAAAGTGGTGAAATAAAGTAAAAATTCTCATAAAACCTTAAAACTACTAACTTTTACATTAAAGATGAAGTAGCAGAAAATAATAGAAATAAAGGAAAATCGTGAAATGTTCGAAATAAGGTAAAATTTATTACCAAAAATGTAGCATAATAATAAAATTTAACTGCTTCATAGAATTTCGCCCAAAATTTCGAAAAATACACTATTTTTATCCAATTTTAGAGCATTTTTGTAGGCGCTACTGCTTGATAACCAAAATTCTATTGCCAAATACTCTTTCTCTAATAGGAACTAATCAAATTCTTCATTTGTCAACCAAAATCACATAATTAAGCAATTGAGCTATTCTGTATGCACAATTTAAAGTTGTCCAATAATTAAAAATTCACCCAATTAAAATTGTATGGTTTTGATTTTGTATCAATTAATAGTAAAATCATAAAATTCAATGAAAATTCATTGTTGGTTTAATCAAATTTCAACTTTATATCAAAGTAAATGATAAATGTACAGGCGTCCAGTTTGAGTACTGTTGTTATTTTGTTGATGATTGAAATCACTGTCAACATCATTGGTTTTAATAATTTCATAGATATTAATTTAGTTTTAATTATTCATCCAGTTGGTGCGATTTATAATGAAATTTATATTTTAGAATTGTTTAAAAGGTCAATAGTAAACCCGAATTGAATAGAATTTTATGAAATATTTCAATTATTATAATCAATGGTGATTTTTACGTTTTACCAGATTATCTCGCTGTTATTTTTTAATAAATAGGATTGAATAGAAGCAGTGATGGTGTTCTTTAACGTGCATTTCAAATGCAATCGGAATTAATGAACCGATCCTAAGTAGAAAATTCTAAATTGGATTTTTCGTTGTAAAGCTGGTCGTCTGTTACAGTTTCATATTATTTACAATTGCAAAGATGTAAAAGAGAAAATACGATTAAGTCAATCTATTCTTGGAAAGAAGAAAGTGAACTGTCTCGCCTCTACCATCTGCTAGAAATTGTATTAAAACGATTAAATTATAATTACATTCAAGTTGAACCATAATGAAATTCAATTTCAGGTTTAACGCGCTTTCGAAACTTGTTGTTTTTAAAATATTTCAGTAAATAAGGGCTAAAGTTGATGGGAATTGAATTAAAACGGACGAAGACTTGGAAAAAAATTGCTGTTGTAGAATAGAAGCGATGAAACAAGCCCCTATATCATCAAATTGTTATTTATTGTTTCCCGGCCCACAAGTAATTACGTGTGAAAACAAAACTTTCGATAATTACTTACCAATGACTGTTAGATTGATGGCGAAATTTCTAGTGGGTGTTGTACGGAAATCGACACGACAACGATAAATGCCCTCATCGTCCAGTTGAACACCATCCAAAGTCAATGCTGCCGGTTTCGACACGGTCACAAAATAGGCACGTGGGCCGAAAATCTTCGGATCGGACCAATGTAGGGCTTTGGTGAAAGCCCGGCCTCGAACATCGAAACTGGCAACAAAAATAAAAGATTATAAATAAAGCGGATATAATTTCAAGTTTTCAACAGAGTTCATGGCGAAACTGACATAAACCGCACAGTCTCATAAAATTTAATACTGTCCTTAAAATGTTCATTAGGTGGAATTCACCTCGAAATTGTTCTAATGAATCGCCTAATGTTGCATTTTATGATAACGACGACCGTTTGTTGAATTCTAGACGGATTCTCATTAACTTTTCCACAATTGGATTGAATTTTTTTTCGGAAAAAAACCTCGATGAAAACGATAAAAATTGCACGTCTACAACAATCACACATATACCCTTATATTATATTAATATTAAAGGGAATTTACAACGAATATGTTTGAATAGAAGGCACACAAGGGAGACATCATCTCTACTCATCGTATACTTCAATACCTACTACACCTTAGATCCTCTAGTTACTCGTTTCATCCAAGTCCAGACATAACACTAGAGACCAGATAACGCACACCATCTCGACTAGTTCTACGTGCAAACATTCATTTTACAACCTAAGTCGCCAATTTCGCTCCAACATTCTCTACAAGTTCCGGAATTATCTCGAGCATTTCCCTGTTTAACTGTCACACATATGACAGATTACATTTCGATGTACGCGAAATTACAAGTACGGATTAAAATTCCAACAAAAATACCAAACAATTCCAATAACTGGTAATTTTTTCGGTTTTATTTAAACTAGTTGGGGATTTTCAGGGTAGTATTAGTCATCGCACAAAGTGACCCAGGTGTTTGCATAAAGCCCCAATGGCTGTTACTAGAATTACCACATGATAGATGGTGAAAACTTTAATTATCCCCAATTATAGCTTATGTGTTTTTCTTTATTTAGTGTTGTAGCAATTGTGGATGTCTTTTATTAATACAGAATGAAATCCAAACCGAATTCCACTGTCTAAAAAATATTAGAAATGTTACAGGAGCGGAAAATAACTATTGTTATTTATTTTAACAGAACAGAAACAAACACGAAAAAAATGTCCAAGTAAGGGAAATAACTAACTTACCGGAAAATTTCTGAGAGATTAGAAAAGCGCTTTTAATTGGATATTTAATTTGGGAATATTGGCTTAATTATAGGGGAAAACATGTAAGAAATTAACCAAATATGTTCCAACTCAGAATTCAACAACATTTTGCAAGATAATTTTCAAAAACCAAAAAACACTCTCTGATAGTCTTTGAAGTGCTCTTTTTAATGCTACCCTATTGATTGCAATTTCTCAACAATTTCTGATTAAAAAGAGGTGTTTTTAGACACCGCCACCGTATCTAAAAAAGATGCAATATAAGGCCTCCAGTTTCTGCCAATTTTCAGGAGAACCAGCAAACCTATTTGAGGATTTCTTGAAGATTTGAGAAGCTCTGTCAATTTGCTATAAACTCTGAGAAAATTATTGAGAAATCGATAATGCTTGTTAAGTTATGAGGAAAAATATGGAAAAATGTCGAAAAATCAGGTGTTCCAAGATTTTCCTCTATAACTCAAAGTTCAACTGAAATTTTTCAACACAAAGAAGCTTGTATATACTCATTAAAATGCTCTTTCTAACGCCACTCTATTCGTCCCAATATATCATCAAGCAAGGAAAAGATCGAAGATTAAAAATTAGATTTTTAGACACTACGATCTACAAAAAGACACAGTATGAGTCTTCTAGTTTCTGACAATTTTCCGGAAAATTAGCAAACCTATTTGAAAATTTCTTGAAGATTTGAGAAGCTTTTTCAATTTTCTATTTGCTCAGAGAAAATTATTGAGAAATCGATAATATGCGCTAAGTTATGAGGGCAAATATGAAAAAAATTCGGAAAATCACGTGCTCGAAGATTTTCCTCTATAACTCAATATTCAATTGAAATTTTTCCAAACACAAACGTTTTTAGGTACTCCTTGAACTACTCTTTCTAATGCTACCCTATTGATTGCAATATCTCCTCAAATAAGGGAGATATCGATGATTAAAAAGGGTATTTTTAGACACGGTATCTAAAAAAGATGCAGTTTTTGACAATTTTTCGAAAAACTAGCAAACCTATTTGAGGATTTCTTGAAGTTTTTTCAGTTTGCTATATACTCTTATAAAATTATTGAGAAATCGATAATATACGCTAAGTTATGGAAAGAAATATGAAAAAAAAAATCACATATTCCAAGATTTTCCTCTGTAACTCAAAATTTAATTGAAATTTTTCAACACAGAAACGCTTTTAGATACTCTTTGAAATGATCTTTCTAATGCTACTCTATTCGTCTCGATATATCATGAAACTACAGAAAAATTAATGATTAAAAATTGACATTTTTAGACACCGTATCTAAAATAAGATGCATATAGACCTTCCAATTTCTAACGATTTTCCAAAAATTAACAAATTTACTGAAGGATTGCTGATAGGTTTGGAAAGCTCCACTACTTTGCTACATACTATGACAAAACTACCAAGAAATCAATTATATTTGCTAAGTCATGAGGGAAAATGTGAAAAAAATTTGGCAAACACGTGTTCCAAAATTTTCCTCTGTAACTCAAAGTTCAATTGCAATTTTGAAAAACAAACCGGCATTTAGGTACTCTTTAAAATACTCTTTCTAACGCCACTCAATTGACTGCAGTATATCATTAAACAAGGAAGATATCGATGATTAAAAAACCGTAGACACCGTATCTAAAAATATGCAATATGAGCCTTCCAGTTTCTGCCATTTTTTTTTTGGAAAACAGGCAAACTTATTTGAGGAATTCTTGAAGATTTGAGAAGCTCTTTCAATTTTCTATATACTTTGGGAAAATTACTAGGAAATCGTTAATATTTCGATGATTAAAAATTGGACTTTCTGACGATTTTCCAAAAATTAACTAACTTGCTGTAGAATTGCTTGAACACTTTGGAATTCCTTTTATTTTGCTAAGTTATTGGGGGAAATATGAAATTTTTTTGCAAAAACACATGTTCCAAGATTTTCCGTTGTAACTCAAAATTCAATTGCAATTTTTGATAACAAAAAATCTTTTAGGTTCTTCCTGAAATTCTCTTTCTAATGCGGCTCTATTGATTGCAGTATCTCATCAAAGAAGGGGCATATCGATGATTAAAAAGGGGCATTTTTAGACACCGCATCTAAAAAAAGATGCATAGGGGCCTTCCAATTTCTGACGATGTTCCGGAAATTAACAAACTTACTGAAGAATTGCTGAGAGATTTGAAAACTTCTTTTACTCTGCTACATATTGTGAGAAAATTGCCAAAAAATCAATAATATTTGCTAAGTTAAGAGAGAAAATAGGAAAAAAATTCGGAAAACACGTGGTCCAAGATTTTCCGCTGTAATTCAAAGCTGAACTGAAATTTTTAAAAATAAAAACGCTTTTAGGTCCTCCTTGAAATGCTCTTTCTAATGCTACTCTATTGACTGCAGTATCTCATCAAAGAAGGAGGATATCTATGATTAAAAAGAGGCATTTTTAGAAACCGTCTCTAAAAAGCAGATGCAATGTGAATCCTCCAGTCTTTGATACTTTTCCGGAAAACTAGCAAACTTATTAGAGGATCTCTTGTAGATTTGGATAGATTTTCCAATTTACTTGATATTGTAAAAAAATAATTGTTTCAGGATTTTGTTCTATAACTCAAAGTTCAACTGCAATTTTGAAATGTTCTTTCTAATACTACAATATTGATTACAATATCTCATCAAACTAGATTAAAATTCGCTATATTTTGAACATAGATCGAAAAGCATGCATTCCCTTCAAGTTTCAGTGAATATGAGTAATTTCCGTTATATATCCGGTTAAAAAGGTGCGGAAACAGAATCGAATTCCACTATTTTGCGAAAATTCCAGAGCATCTGGAAAAAATATTTTATCAACAATTACGTATAATTTAATATGATAGGAGGTAAAATTGGAATCTCTTTTGCGTTCCTGGCGACGTCACCCTTGGATTCTTCCAGATACAAGACATGAAAAGAATAGAATTGAACAAAAAAATTCTATATTTGAACACAACGAAAGCTTCATTCAAATTTTCTGCCAACTTGTCATGTCAAAGCTGTTTGTTACTGTAAATATAAGGAGACAAAAAATAAAATAAAAGACGGAACAACAATCTATCGATATTTGTCGATTTCAAATAAAACAACACGTATTTGTTCCGTATCTGCTCAATGGAATGTTTGTTGTCCTACATATTACATTCAACTGCATCTATTTCTATTTCTATTGCAGTCACGGACTTGTATCTCGTGTTCGACTTGTTGTTTCTTGGCTCCCTATCTTAGCTATTGTCGAAAAACTAATCTGCGATTCAATATTGGACAATTTTAATGAAAACCATTAAACTAGATTGAATTAATTTAGAAAACACGGATATTGAGCCGGTTGAAGTTATGCAAATGGAACGATAAAATCCGCGAGATTATCCAAAAACCAATCATTGTAGATTAATAGAGGCCGATTTTGGGTAGCAAAATTGTGACATTTATATTTTTTATTTGATTTAAGCGCAAAATTTCGAATTATTATGGATAGAACATATCTCCGTCCGGTTGGTTTTTGATAAATAACGGTTCGTTCCAATTCTGTTCTTCTACCCCAACAACGATGAATTCCTGCAGTCCATACACGGGTTTATCTACCGCATTATATTCTAAACGAATATCGCAACTATTCGTTTTTCGGTTTGAAAGAATGTTGGAAAGAATTACAGACATGAAGTTGAATATTTGCGTTATTAGTAACAAATAAACAATTAGATTGTGTGGCATTTAATAAAATACGAGCTTATTTAATCGAAATTAGGCTTTCAATAATATTAACCATAAATTACAAGATAGTTCTCATTGTCTAAATTCTGTACCTGTCGGTGTAAGTTAAACCCGGTCGTCAATTTCACCATATTTGAGGCTATAATTTAATTTATCACACCCGGAAATATTCAATTTATTTACCGTTAATGCCATTAATAAATTTATGTAGAAAATCGTCTTTTTGAAGCAAAAAATTTACACCAACCAAGACACTAGGCTTGTGTTCGAGTGTAATTGTGTATAAAAAAGTAAAGTTTCCTTTGAAGACGATGTTGTTAGTCTGAACGAACTTGTTTCATCGTTGTTGAGTGGAGCGTTTTAAGAGTGCTAAAATGTGTCCCTTTTGTAAGAAAAAAAGTTATAATGAAGAAACTTGAAGATGAAACCAGTTGTAAACAATGAGCGATGGAAAAACGTAAAATCGAACACGGGGAATCGAATAAAATTTTAAATCTGGCACGTACAAAAATCCAAAAAAATAAAATAAAAGTTAAACTTTCTGTATTGTCGTAGAATAATTCCCGTTCAACAAACGGTGGAGGAAATTAACAACACAATAACGAGACCTCAACTTTGAATTCATCTCTGTCTCTCAAAGTTGTGCCTATTGAAGCAATAACGTTCTGTATAAATAACCGAATGTTAAAGACTTGAGCTTTAGCTTCTGTCTAAAGCTTTTTGGGTAATTCATGTACATGGCATATAGTTCAGGATCAAACGTTGGGGGGTTCACCCATACATACAACTTTAGTTCCTCTCTCTTTCTCTCTATTTTACTGACGTCTGATTTTGCGGCATTCCTGCTGCGATTGTATTCACTTTACATCTATCTTCGTCCAACATTATCTACTTCACATCTAGCCAAACTTCTCCAACTATACATTTTCGAATTAATAAAGTCCTCCACAGAACCGAGATCCGCCCGTACCGGATGAATACGCCTCCCTACTGTCAAAAATCACCACAATTGCTCCGCTGTTGGAAGTTTAATTGTTGGGAACGTCTTGAAAATGTTTGAATAAATTGCATTGAACCAGCGTACTTTTTTATGGAATATTGTAAAAATAGATAGGTGAGTTTTTTGTGCTTAAAATTTTACCAGAACAAAGCTCAAAGTATTATCGAGCGGTAGATAAGAATTTAAACGTCTAATTTACGCTAGAGACAGACGTTTTACAATCTAAAATCGGCTTGGCTTTTTAGAGAATTCCAGTTATATGATTCTTGTCATAATACACATAAAGGAGCTATTTAGATATTTGATGCTTGCAAAAATTTCGTTATTTACGTACATTCCAGCTAAACAGCGAATTGCAATGTTTAACAGTGCACAAAAAGACATGATTAACCCCGATCCATTATTTAACAACAACGCAGAAAAGACGAACGAAAGCCTCTATCCAATTTAAGAGCAATAATGAAGTCTATTCTTTTGTGAAAAATATTGGTGTCTGAACACGGCGAAATTCAATTTGTATTCGTATGTGTATGTGTATAGTATATGGATCTGTTCTTTTCTTACCATGCACAAAAGAATAGTTGTGCTTTCTTTTGGACAATTCTTTAAATTTTTCTATTCTCTCTCTCGCCAACCAACCCCAACATATTTCCGACATTCTGTACGATCACAGCTTCTACAAAGGGGTTGAAAGTTGTAATACATCAGACCTGGTTGAACATGTGTTCAACACGAATGTCACTTTTATTAAATACGTACGTATTTTCTAGAATCGACTCTTGTTCTACTTTCAAATGCTATAATAAAAACAGAATCCGAGACAATTTTTTTCTATTTATTTTAGCGGAAACGGAAACGAAATTGGAACACAATTATCGCCAATTTACCAGAAAACTAAGAAGCTCACCCAGAAATTTCTGAGTGTTTTGAAAAGTGCTCTCAATTTGCTCTATAGTATGAAAAAATCATTGACAAATTGAGAATTTTGGCTCAACTATAGTGCAAAAGGTGAAAACGTACTCCTAAAACAAAAAAATATACTCCACGATTGTCTGTTACTCAGAATTCAACCAGAATTTCTCAAGGCAAAAACACTCTCAAATACTCTTTGAAATGCTCTTTTTAATGCTACCCTATTGATTGCAATTTCTCAACAATTTCTCATTAAAAAAGGTGTTTTTAGACACCGCCACTTTATCTAAAAAAGATGCAATATAAGGCCTCCAGTTTCTGCCAATTTTCAGGAAAACCAGCAAACCCATTTGAGGATTTCTTGAAGATTTGAGAAGCTCTGTTAATTTGCTATAAACTCTGAGAAAATTATTGAGAAATCGATAATGCTTGTTAAGTTATGAGGAAAAATATGGAAAATGACGAAAATTCAGGTGTTCCAAGATTTTCCTCTATAACTCAAAGTTCAACCGAAAATTTTCAACACAAAGAAGCTTGTATATACTCATTAAAAAACTCTTTCTAACGCCACTCTATTCGTCCCAATATATCATCAAGCAAGGAAAAGATCGAAGATTAAAAATTAGCATTTTTAGACACTACGGTCTACAAAAAGACACAGTATGAGTCTTCTAGTTTCTGACAATTTTCCGGAAAATTAGCAAACATATTTGAAAATTTCTTGAAGACTTGAGAAGCTTTTTCAATTTTCTATTTGAACAGAGAAAATTATTGAGAAATCGATAATATGCGCTAAGTTATGAGGGCAAAGATGAAAAAAATTCGGAAAATCACGTGCTCGAAGATTTTCCTCTATAACTCAATGTTCAATTGAAATTTTTCCAAACACAAACGTTTTTAGGTACTCCTTGAACTGCTCTTTCTAATGCTACTCTATTGATTGCAATATCTCCTCAAATAAGGGAGATATTCATGATTAAAAAGGGTATTTTTAGACACGGTATCTAAAAAAGATGCAGTTTTTGACAATTTTCCGGAAAACTAGCAAACCTATTTGAGGATTTCTTGAAGTTTTTTCAATTTGCTATACACTCTTATAAAATTATTGAGAAATCGATAATATATGCTAAGTTATAGGAAGAAATATGAAATAAATTCGGAAAATCACATGTTCCAAGATTTTCCTCTGTAACTCAAAATTTAATTGAAACTTTTCAACATAAAAACGCTTTTAGACACTCTTTGAAATGCTCTTTCTAGTGCTACTCTATTCGTCCCGATATATCATGAAACTAGAGAAAAATTAATTATTAAAAATTGACATTTTTAGACACCGTATCAAAAAAAAGATGCATCCAATTTCTAACGATTTTCCAAAAATTAACAAAATTACTGAAGGATTGCTGATAGGTTTGGAAAGCTCCACTACTTTGCTACATACTATGAGAAAACTACCAAGAAATCAATTATATTTGCTAAGTCATGAGGGCAAATGTGAAAAAAATTTGGAAAACACGTGTTCCAAAATTTTCCTCTGTAAGTCAAAGTTCAATTGCAATTTTGAAAAACAAACAGGCATTTAGGTACTCTTTAAAATACTCTTTCTAACGCCACTCAATTGACTGCAGTATATCATTAAACAAGGAAGATATCGATGATTAAAAAACCGTAGACACCGTATCTAAAAAAATGCAATATTAGCCTTCCAGTTTCTGCCATTTTTTTTTTGGAAAACAGGCAAACTTATTTGAGGAATTCTTGAAGATTTGAGAAGCTCTTTCAATTTTCTATATACATAATTGGCATTTTTAGACTCCGTATCTGAAAAAAAAGATGCAACAAGGATATTCCATTTTCTGACGATTTTCGGAAAATGAACAAACTTATTGGAGAATTACTAGAAGATTTGGAAAGCTCTTTTAATTTGCTACACACTGTGAGAAAATTACCAAGAAATCAATAATAATTGCTAAAGTATGTAGAAAAATATGAAAAAAATCGGAAAATTTTCCTCTGTAACTCAAAATTCAATTAGAATTTTTCCAAACAAAAAAGCTTTTAGATACTCCTTGAAATACTCTTTCTAGTGCTCCTCTATTCGTTCAAATATATCATCAAACAAGGGAGATATCGATGATTAAAACTAGGAAATTATCGAACTCCAAATCGAGAAAATTGTAGTAATTTTCGTTATATATCCGTTCTGAAAACGTGCAGAAACAGAGCTCTCTAATTTTGTTCCAATTTTTTCGATTTGAACTGCGAGAATGGAGTCATTAAATAATATCACGCCCGGCTATAATCAAAAATAATGATACGTGATAAGAATATTGCTGTAATTCAATAACTACCAGTTCCCAATGATATTATCACCCGGCATTAACCCTGTCACCTTTATTGTAATTGCCAGCTTTTAAGCAAATGCAAGAAATTGAATTATAAACAATTTTTTCCCATATACCACCCTTATTATTGCTAATATTACCACATCACGAACGATTGATATCGAAATCGAGATTGGTGAATTTTTTTTACAACCGGCCGCATTCTAATTACTTAATTATAACTACAAAAAATTCGACAAAACTGCCAATTTTCCCCATCGAATTTTCGTTAGATTATCGCAAATTGTTTGGATAAGAAAACGGGAAAATCAACGGTGAAACGGAATGTAGAAAGTGGGAATTTTAAATGAATAATGCCGGTAGTCGGGTTGATTTACGCGCCTGAAGGGCTCTTCCGATAGGAACAGACACACTTACCCTCCACTGTACAGTTGGCGATTTTCATTGTGTGCACGATTCGCCATACAGAAGGTGGTGTTGATGACTTATCATGTCCTATTCATTACCATTCGAATTTCGAATGGAATGCTTTCAAATTGGACATTTAAACCAAAAAAATTACGGATTGTTAATTAATTTTAATAGCGTAGGAATGTTGGGATTGATCCGAAATTGTTCCTGATTAGAAGTCGAAGTATTAATCCTCGATTGAAAGCGACTTGAATTACAAGCAAGTATTCATCTAGCGTTACGCTTGGCTTCGTTAAGATAGATCCTTATGATCGTACATGATTCGAAACGATCTAATTTTATAATAGTAGTCGATTGGCTTTTGACTAATTAACGAATACTTGTTTCCAATAGAGGAATATTTTGATCAATTCGACACGCAACACTAAATTTAGATATTTACGCACTGCTAGAATCTAATAGTTGTTGAGTAATACACCAAAATTCCAAGTTAATCAACAGATTTGATCGCAGATAATAGAGGAATTAATTTAACAGATTACAGTGTAATTACAGTATTGTAATCGATCCGGACGATTTTTTTGGTTTAATTAAATTAGAGATGGAAATATAACGAAATTATTCAACGGTAAACCCTCAAAATTTCGAATATTTCGAATTAATCCACATAACAACTATTACAGGTAATCTAACTGCAAGATTAGTCAATTTTGAAATCTGCAACTACCCCCGAAATACCGTCCACAGCTGCACCAACTTGGATAACCGCCATTATTCCACTTGTTCCACATTATAATCCTGATAAACGACCATTATCTGGCAGATTTCAATGCTACAGTTAATATTTACCGAAAAAATTGTAACACATCTAAATGTGGACAAAACAACAATAAAACTGTTGGTAGGATCGATTAATTTTAATTGCAGCCAAATTAGAGTGGGTGGGATTTTGGGGTGGAATAAATCAGAGGTATCAGGTGCAATTGTCGATAAGCGCTACTAG
Source organism: Mylabris phalerata (assembly GCA_020740385.1). Classification (NCBI taxonomy): domain Eukaryota; kingdom Metazoa; phylum Arthropoda; class Insecta; order Coleoptera; family Meloidae; genus Mylabris; species Mylabris phalerata. Next base: position 2,848,807 of record JAJEOX010000222.1, read on the forward strand.
TCTTGATGTGCGAATGGAATTGAAAGAAAAATGGGACGATTCGCGTTGAAAATCGCCGTTTTCCCGCCCCTATATACAGATGTCCTTTATTTAATAAAGTGCAAGTATATATTTTATGAATTTGTTATTAAAGTCTTTCGTCGCATTAATTTTCCGAAGGAGATTGCAAAGGAAATGAGCTCACCTCTGTTGGAATTTCTCCATTAATCTTGACTAGGAATCCAAAAGATGAAAATACGAAGCAAAGCAAACGATAGAACGGAATAGACTAATAATGATTGTACTTGTACGGATAAGAGATGGCCGATTGGGGTGTGTATACACTTGAAGTTTGTCCCATTTCATCGTCGTTCATTTTGCACAGTGAAGCGTTATCATTAGTTGTGCCATAGAAGTGGCCCCCTGGGTGTCTAACACCTACAAAATAACTACCAGGCCATACTAATATCACTAAATGTTGTAGACACCTTTTCTACTGTTTGTGAATCTAAAAGTCCTCAACTAGGCTCTCTGGTGAGAATTTCGGCCATTCGCTATTACTAAGCGGAAAGCAGATTTATATCGATGGTGTTCCCGTTCTCATTAAATTTGGAACTCGATGAAATAAATTAACAGGATTTGTATCTCTATTTGTCCAAAAATAATCTATTTGTAAGCCGATTTTACGATAATATTCGGCAATTAATCTCCAGCTATAAGTTCTAAGGACGAATGATTTGAAGGAGCTTATAGAGAGATCATTGCACAACTTTTTATCAAAATTCGAACCTTCTGGCTCGTTTGGGTTAGTCAAAAAAACACTCACAATGATATTGATTTTTTCGGTTTTCTTCATTTTTCTAGACTGCAATAGCGCCAAATGCGAAAACATCAATCTAGAGATGATAAGTTATTCTACAATTCCAAAAATTGCGCCATTTTCCAAATTTGGAACTGTAAGGCTAGAAATTTAGACACCAGTTTTGTTACCAACTTATTTGGCGTTGAATATTTCTATTGGTCAAAAATTAAGTTGGCATAACAAAATTCCCTAGCTGCTTCTAACCTTACAATTCCAAATGTGATTAGTCCTTAGGGTTATCGTCCTTTTTAAGATTAATTCAAGTAAGAATTTTGCCTTTATTTCGATTACTTTAGATTAAATTTAAGGCAAATTGTCTTTCTATTCATAGGAATTTTAAGCTTTTATTAACGAACAGTTTTTATGAATTTTCGTAAAATCCGAGGATTGCGTTTAAACTCGAATGAGCTTTAAACCATTCCGATACCGTTATCGTTTCGGGATATTTCTGTTCCTTGCGATTCCTTTTAAAATCGCTGAGACGTCTAGTAGAAGTGGACCAAAGGGCTAAACGGTTGCCGGTCCGATACTGGCGGCATTTGTAACGTTAGATTGTCTCTAATTTCGACATTGTAACGATGTAAATAAAATGTTAGCCAATTAGTCTCGTTAGATTGGAGAAAAATTGGAAAACGACAAATCATGATTAGATCGGCTCATAAATCGATCACAATTAATGATTATAGCCATTATTATCTGTACTAATTGATTAAATTAAATCAATTGCAACAATCTTAATTGAGTTGAAACAAATTTTAAATTCGTCTACCAATTGTGTATGTTATGCTTATTGAATACAAAACTCGGTAATAAAAATGGCTGAGAAAATATCTCCGTTTCTCAGCATTTGTGGTAATTCGATTCGTGTTCTCTCGTTATGCAGATACAATTTAATATACTCTCTATACATATGTATGTATATGTGTATATAACTACTACGGAGTATTTTTCCGCTTGTTTTATGTTCCCGTGAGCATTCGAGCGGGTGCAGTTGGTTACGAGAAATGAAAATATGGCAAATAAATCCAAACTAATGTATTGGTTTACATTGTTATATACACATGTTTACACAACATTCACATCTCTATTTTTATATGTTTACACAATTCACGCAATATAAATAAAATGAATATCCACTTTTTAATAATAAAATAAATACAAATTGGTTTACACTTCATTTCCATTCTAACGCACCGAATTTTTACAATTTTCACACTTGTAATGATTTTTTTCTAAAACGATTCCCCCATGAAAACGTCTGCTAGATAGCCCAAAAGAGACCCAAACTTTCAAAGTTTACCTAATTTCTGAATGTTAAAAGTCGAGCACTTCTCTAAACTGGGACCGACCTGAAAAAATCTAGCAAATTGCATGGAAACACAGTTTTGTACAAGTCTTAAAATAGGATGAATTCCATCGGGTAATATTCAAACAAAATTCAAAAACTGACCGACTTAAAAGACTCTAAAGTTGCAGCATTTCGCATAAAAGAAATCCAACGAGTATACGTGTAGAATTTCAGAATTCACCGGTTTTTATAAAAATATAACAATCTTCTACTATCAATTTATCGACATTTTTGCCCCAAATTGTGTTTTAATTTAAAATTAGCTCTATTTTCAGAATATTTAAGTGAGCATCTTTAGGCAAATTTAAAGCGCATCATTGTTTTCGGGTATGTTTAAAATTTGTAATTTTCATTATACAACGAACTTGCACTTGTTAAAGGAAAATTCGAACCTTGAGTTAGTGAGGTATTAATAATTAAAAGGAACACCACTTTCGAGGTGGTTAGCAATAAAATTCCTTCATTTTAAAAATTTAAATCTAACTTAAATTGGAATAAACAAGTGTACAATTTATACGAAAATTGAAGGAGCACAATATAAAAGTTTGTCAGTAAAAAACCCTAGAGTCAATTCTCAATCACTTAATCCTCTATTGTCATTTAAATCGGCTTAATAAGATTAAAAATAACCTGTTTTAAATCAATCGGGGATTGTTGAAACCGTTAATTGACTATAATCAAGATTTCGCTCCTTCCAATATAACCTTAAATTAAGCTTTTGAGGTTAGAATTCATACTTATGACATTTAGAAGAATAAGGTTAAAATCTGACAGAGGTTTACCAACCCAAATTTGTTTAATATTCCATAATAGTGCCTGTAGACTGGGACAAACCGAAAGAAACTAGAACCACCTAATTATACTGTTAATAATTGATGAAGTTATAAAGATATCTTCGTCTGATTTAGTATTACGTTGAGATCAATTTTTAATAAATTCATTAAAGTTTCCATAATTTTTTAAAATTATTCTCTACAACTAAAACTACCAAACTAGATCATTATAGTGTTTTAATATTTAATGTAGTCTCCGTTATTTAAAAAAAAATTCGTTAATTTTTCTATTGCTATTCAAAAGAGGAAAAATTGATCGAGTGGCCGTTTAGTAAAACATTCCAATTGCTTTTGTGCGTGTTTCCCATAGGCTTGTGTACATGTTGAAATTTTTAAACACCCCACTTAGATAAACCAACATCTGTTGTTGAAGATAACTGGATAATTATATACACATCATAATGATAATAATGTTGATGATGATGAACAAAATAACAATGATTCTCAACAACACTAGGGCGTTTACGAGTATTCCAACCGTTTTGCTTCTTCCTTATTCCGGGTACATCTTCACTATGAATGTAATGAATAATTAAAACAACTATTATAGGAGCAACGCATTTAATCACCTGTATTATTATGGATTAGAAATCTAACTGATTAATTTATAAGCCATGTAGCAGTAGTTTTAACATGAAATACAAAATGAAGAGGCAAAAAACTAGCAGGTTAATAGGATTTTAGTTGGATCTTGACATTATAACCGTACAATGAGGCTTTATTTCATATTAGTTAGAATGAATAATTAATACACAGACGGGGTGTGGTATAAGGGCTAAAAGTCGATTTTATTAAAATTAGTTTTGTTTAGACGAGCCAACTAACTGAAGATTTACTCGTCTACCCAAACTAAATGAGTTTTGTTTTATTATCAAACTTAAATTAGATTTTTAACAATTAAGAGTTCCACGATCATCTATCAGGATTAATTTAATTGGAATCGAGTGGGGAAAAAAAACAAGAAACTACGCTTATATAAATAGCTATCGTTTAATTCAAGACTTGATAATTATTGGGTTTATTATCGTTTTACTGATTCGATTTTGAAGATTGGAATATAATTTCGCATTTACTGTTTATACAACCAAACAGTAGTATTGTGAAAAATACTGGAAAATTCAAATTACTTTCGTTGATTATATCAATCTTGATTTGATTTGAATCGAAAATTAGATTGTCTTTTGTTGGGTTGTTTTCATTATTTGTTGGTTCTTTCAATTTTTCAGTCATCATAATCGGTGGATATTTGGAACACGCTCCCTTAAAACTGCTGCAATTGATAAAGGGGCGCACCTATGGGTGCATTCAATAAAACGTGATCGCACAATAGCCGCTTGCGTTCTGTGCATATGTTGATTATTTTTGTTCAATTCCGGCTCAATTGGAGGAATATCGTGGATTATTTAGAGTGATGCTTTTATTTCGTTCATTTTACAATGAGTCATTTTGGGGATGGATTATTATTTTTATTGGAAAATTCGCCTTAAGAGCGGATAGAGAGAATGTATGCGCCATTTCAAATATTACAAATGGAATATTCAACATGATGACGGTATATACAATGTTTATTATAGTTGAATGCTTATTCTACAGTATCGATCATCATCAAGGAGCTCTTGTGTCTGTTGTTGCACATGATTATAGTTCAGGTCACAGACGAAATCCAATTAATAACATCAAACTCGACGAGAATATTGGAACTAAATTTGATGTAGGTAAAATTACTTTACATTAAAGTCATTAAATTGGTTACGAAATTTCTGTCGTGGTGGTGGCAACTTTTAAAATAATAATAAACGTGAATTTCAACTACAGGACAGGTGTCTGGGAAATTTTCCAACCTATCAAAAAACCGTTGTTTGATTCGATTGAATTTGGAACATTTATCGAAGCTGTTGAGTTTTAGTAATTTGTAGCAATTTAACGTAATAATTGTCGAAACGTACCCACCAATTCCTGATATTGTGATAATTGCCCAATTTAGTTTTGGAGGGATTGAACAATCTCGTTTCTCACCCGAATCTAGTCGTTTCCAATTAAATTATTGTCCAGTCGGCAGTTTCTTAACCCTTGCCGGAAATAAAACCGAATCAGCAATAGAGCAAATAGTAACGTCTTCAGAATCGACTCAATTTACTAACAATACAAGATTCAATCAATCGAATGTTGGGTTTTTTTGAAGTGGGTTTTTTCCGTTACCTGTAAATCGGCTTACTGTGAGTGTTCCGGTACCAGAGCACCATATAGACGCGGTCCTCCCGAATTCCGGGCTCAATATCGCAAGGTAGAGTTGCACTCCGGCCCAATACTGCGTCTACTGATGATGTGATTACTGTAAATAAACAGAATATGATTTGGTTAGTTTCGGTGGTTTTTCAAATATTCATGAATTATATCCTCATTAATGGCATATTCATTAAAGTTTGTCTGTAATAGAATCGAATTTGGATCCATTTTAGACACCTCTTTAGTGCATTAACACTGAGATTCCTTGGATGGAAGAGACGACGGATAGAGTGAGTGAAATTCGTAACGGGATACGATGTCGTACATTTTAATGAGGCTTTCAAGATGTCCCTGATTTTTACTCACTAACGACACACTATTAGTATAACAACGTTAAAATACAATCCAATATTGATCCAAAAAACAATATTCGAATAAGGTGTTGTATAAATACGGATTAGTGTGGCATTTTTATCGAATTTATAGCGGCATAAATATGCCTATTGAATTCGCCCGGTTTGAATCTAGACGATTCAAGCAATCACCTTTCACAAAGAAGACAACGTTCCGGACAATTACAGTGAAGTGGCTCCAACTTTAGTACAATAGCTCAGGATAAGCTCATCGTAGTCTCTTTGTGTCCTTCGCTTATATTGTGCGCCTTTACATACATGAAAATACCATCAAATTTCCAATAGATTATCGTTTCATTCTAAATTGATAAAAGTATTGTTTGAATCATTTAATAGTGGAGAAAGCACAATTATGTTTACTTAATTGATACTGGCAGATTTCACAGTTTGCGGTAATAAGGTTGGTAGAGAGAAGGAATCAATCTGTCGTTCGTCTCACCCTTCTATTCTAGTAAACAAACGTCGTAATTAACAAACTCGGTTACGATAATTAAATTTATATAGAGGATATACTAAAAATGGCTTTTAGTGTTAGAATACTGCAAATTTGCCGGAAATTAAACCAAACAGCGATTGATTTTCAGTTAAACAGTTTATTTAAACTATCATTTTGTAAAATAGAAATGCCATTTAGACATTAAGAAAATTGGATTAGTTTTTCCTCTGGAAATTACTGTCTGAAATTGTCCAAATGACATGGGTTTGTCCGTCCTGCTAGCCAGATCTCTAAGCAAGTCAACAATACGACAGCTATGATTAGACTAATCCTTGTAGATTGGTGTAGTGTTTGTTGAATGTAATGTCAGTATACTAGTGTTCTATATGCGAAATTCGGTTTGAATAGAACAACGTAACCTCCATAGAGATTGCAGGAAGAGCTCGCGGTTACTGGGGTTGACAGCTGTTGTAGTTTGAACATTCCTCCTACAAATTCCTATCACTCACCCTCTATTTATAACGCATTAGACTATTCTATATAGAAAAAACGGTGGTTCTATTGGCGTTTTATTTAGAATTCGCCAAATGTTTGAAATTAGTAAATTGGCCTAATAAAAAATTCAACGTGTTTTGTATGAAGGCGTTTGAAATATCTTAAATTTAACTAGAATTCAGTAGAGGACACAAGGGATGAAAGTTTGCTTTGTTCTCTCAGTTCTGTTGGTTGGAAGTTTATTTTTTGTTATCTGTCTTGAAATAATATAGAAACTGTTATGTATTCAACGTCCGTTAGTTCAGCTACTAAACGAGTTGTGTATAATATTACCCATTGAAGACACGTATATAAAAGCCGAATTGATTTAAGTTTTACTTATCAAACTTATATCAAACTATAAATTACAATGTCGCCGACTTTATCGATTAGTAAATTAAACGTGAAAACTGCAAAAACTACCCGTAGAAATTGTAAAATTACTACCATCTATGGAATGATTTTATTGTATTTACACTTAAACTGAAAACTTGAATTCCTGCCGGTTTCTACGTTAATTATCCGGAGGTGTTTTAGTTTCAAGAACTTGAACAACTCGCGCTAATGTATGAGGAATTTTTTTTCAAATTTAAATGAATCGATTGGATTTTATACTTGGAAATTCGGCACCCCAGAGATACAATGAATAGGTGGGTTGTGTGTTCCAGGTCCGGAAGTTGCTCAAAGAGCAGTTCTCTGCATGCAGTCTGATTACTTCCTATGGTTGACCGCTATGGTATTCAAACTAAAACTCAACAAACTCGCCCCTTTTCTCTATATCCATGAATTTGTAAAGAGCCGAACTGGCGTTCTAGCCATTGATACGATTTTGTTGGTTTTAGATTGGCAATTTAATAATTACTGCCGCTATTTTATGTAATATTAAGGTCCAGTAAAACATCCGTTTATTAGTTGAAAACTTCCTTCTTAAAGCCTGGAAAATTCCGGCCTCCTAAGGGAGGAGATTTCGGTAGAGGCGGGCATAATAGGATATTAAAATCGTTTGTATGCTTACTTTATCTAATTTTTGTTTTTATTCCTGTTTGTTTCAGTTGATATGAATTATTGAATTGGTGGAATGGCTGGGGTGTTTCCGTATGTTTCAATCGAAATATTGTGATTTATAACTAATGTTGAGGTATTGAATTCGTGATTTATTCCATCACAATGTTGATGGTGTCGCAATGGTGAGACATTGGTCAAGTATTGATCTCCAAATTTTCAAATTTTATATAAAAATTACACCAATAAACATATGTTTATTCAGAGATTCGGCTATAAATTAAGAGGAAATTTACTACAGTTTTACCGTTGCGGTTTCAGTATAAAATCAGTAGAATTACATAAACAACAAAGCCCTACTTAAGCGGATTAAACCCTCAACGGACATAATGAATTATTTCAAACGAAACTGTACAGCAATATTATAATATTCTCATTATAATTACACTAAAGAAAACTATAAGTCGACGAAAATGTTTTGTCACAATTAATTTAAAGTTTTCGTAAATCACGTAAAGCTCTACAACATATCCATTTAACTCCATTTCGAAATGTACTTAGAACCGGTATAGAAGTTGATTAGAACGTAATAATGTCGACATGCCTTTCTAAATAGGCAATAGTGGAAGTTTACAAACATATTCATTAAAAGCCGCAAATTAATTGCTGCACCATTGTTGTCAACGTAGCCTAAACAACCATTAATGTCGGTTAAAATGTGCCATAATAACTGAATATAAATCGGTTTTATTGAAAAAAAACTACTGATTATTTAAAATATGATCGATTTGGAGAACTGTATTGTTTTATCATTTTTCTTGTCGTTATTTCCATTAAGGCTGTTGCTTGAAGTAAATGTTAAAGTAAGAATCGCCATTAGAATTCGAGGATATCTCGAAAACAACAAAGATATCGAGAATCTAAATACGAATCTCTACAATGAACCTAACGATTAGGAAAATCCGGCTCAATTTTCTGATAATTGCGCCAAACCGGATGTTCACCCAAAAATTGTGTTAATCGGCGTATTACTCGCCGTATAATCAATAAAATTAAACAAATATAGAGAGATCAAGGATAGATCAATGAGTAAAGCCGGTTTTGATTTATTTTTCAGTTCTGTGAGAAACCGCGTCTAGATGGATCAAGATTTTCAAAGAACTGCTCGCGCGGGACCATTAAGAGGAAGGAGTACATCTTCCAGATTTGAACCGGCGAAAATGTGAACCTCTAACTCGCGATTTCTCGCTCGTCCTTGGCACCAATCGGAAAGAGAACAAAATTATCTACCTAACCATATGTATTTCGAAGCAAAATAATCAATAACTTGGGCAATTTTCAAAATATCAAAAAAGGGCTTCATCTTGCACTCCGTCTTTCGAATGAGGGGTTAATCAATTCTGTAAAATAAAAACTGTAGAAAACCTGTTTTAGCTTACAGAAGTTTTCTTAATTTTCCGGAAAACTAACGGCGGAATTGGAAAATTTCACAAATATTCGAAAAGAACTTTTTATTTGCTATCTAAGAGTGCAAGAATTTTTGCAAAATAATCAAAATAAGAGAAAATACAAGAAATTGTACAAAAATACGAAAAAAACATGTTAGATTTTCGTCTGTAATTCAAATTTGTTCAAACATTTTAAAAAACAGGAAAACCGTTGGATTTTAGGAGAAATGCTGTTTTTAAAAATCTATTTTCGGTTGTCGTAGCCCCAAGGACGAGCAAGAAATCACGAGTTAGGGATTGACATCAAATCTGGCAGATGTACTCCTTGTCTTTAAAACTGGGCCGTTGTTCCATTATCTGTAATTTTAATAAATTTCCAACTTTCCATCTAATTTATAACTAATTTCAAAATAAATATCGATAATTGCGGTTTATTTCCCGTTTAATAAAGCCCAAATAGCCCCCAACCACCTCTATAAAAAAGTAACAAAGATTAGTTTACAAATTGTACATTTCAGGGGCTAACAACAGTTAATCAACGCTATTTTAATTAAAAATCCTGTCCAACGAGAAAAACCACTAAGGAGCTGGATTGGCTTTTGTGTATATGTGTGTGTATTCCGCTGTACCGTTTTCTTTTCCACCCATTTCGCTAGTAAATTTGTATGAAGTATCCTTTGTGATGCAAATTGTATTTCCATTGGTCGTCAACAAATTCTCGAATATTTCATTGTATCGTCCCGTTCTACGTTCCATTCCCACTAATTTAAGCTGCTTTTTGTTGAGTCGAAATGGAAATTTTTCAGCCGATTTGTGTCATTATTTATTTACTTTGTTTGAATTCACAAAACTGAATAATAACGAATAAAAACAGCGAGTATCTAATAAATTCCACAGTATAGGGATATTTGAAGTTTTCAGGGACAAATTAAAGGGTTTGTGTGTGTGGCTAAATTCTGTATATGGTGGGTTGCAAGAGAATTTCACTCATGGTCGATTTCAAAGACTGTAAAATCACCTCACGCCGTAATTTACACTCGAGCTGTTCCCTGTAATTTAAACTCTAAAGAAAATTACCTAGAACGGCTATACACCTCAGATTTAGGACACAAAGTCGTAAAAGTACCGGCTAGTTGTATTATGGCACCCATCTAAATCGGATCAATTCTATTGTGTGAGTATTCTTTTGAAATTTGATCTATCTACATTACCTGTTAATTGTTATTAGTTTACAAAATTTAAGCTATAACAGTTATGTTATATTGAATTAATCCATTGTATGCAATTATAAAGTTGGATCTATTTTAATTAATCGTTGGAAAATTGTTGATTTATTTCGTTATTTATCAGTTTGTTACAATAATGTGATTATAGCGTTACTGGATGATAGATTAACAGTCGTTTCGTAAATATTATTATGAAAAATTCGGTAATATAAGATTGATGATACTGCTAGTTCACCAGGTGTTCTAATTAACAATTTCCTATATCGTTATTACAACCGGATCTGCATCAATCAGATTTAAATATTCGAATGGTTGTTATTATTGTGTCAATCTCATGCCCAATACACAATTTTCCGTATCGAAATCTAACTAATCTTGACGTTCGTTTAACATTAAAGCAAGATCAATCGTATGCATATGAGTTTCGAGTTTGTAGGGATTCTGATTTAAATTTTCCTCTTTAGATGCAAAGTATTTAATCTGAGATTTAGAAACTTTCAACAAAAACGAGTAATTTATTTGTAGGAGAAACCCGGTGAAAGTCGCCTCTTTTTCTCTCGTAGCTACCCTTCATATTGGATGCTAGTTTTACTGGTTGAAAATCTCGGAAACATTGACACGTTTAAAAATAAAATACACCACATATCCTTGAATGTGTTCAATGTGACCCAAGAACTTTGGCAACACAACTTCAATATCAATATTTACATTTGGGTCGGTTGAATTCACCACAAACTCGACTACTAGGGTGAAAAACAGTTGAATAACTGGTACACCCCAACGACATTAGCATCATAAATTTTACCTTGGAAGAAGTTGACGTTTATTTCGTGTCCTGCTTAGTATTTTTTTTATTGGTCTACTACTATAACGGAAAAATTAAGCACCCAGTTGGTAATAAATCCAAAAATGCGCCTCTAAAATTCACAACGAAATTGTTTCATTTAGATATTGCCTGATGTTTATAGTTTGCCCCAATGCGAACGAAATATAAGATGGAATAGGATCTTGTGTGATACGTGGATATTTTTATATTGCAAGGTGTGTCAGTCGGGGTGAAGCGCTTCAACGCTTACAAAATTGATTCTTTTCAAAGACTTTACGTAAATCCTCATCTACGAGACAGAGACGCTGCCCGACCATCCACCTTGAGAAAGTCGTTTGTCACCGGTGACGTACTTTGTCCTTTTTCTAGATGGGTTTCTGTTGACGGCACACCAACAACAACAACGCCAAATAAAAAAGAAACAGAACACGAAGCGATGGGGTAGCCGATGAAATTCGCACGGTATCTAAACAGGAATTGAAAGAGGTGGGCCTCCATTTCTTTTCTTCTCCGGAACAAATAATATCGTTAATGTTTGTTGGAATGGAAGTCGGGCCCGCACACACATACACAAATACGAAAACAAAAAGAATGAAAATAAAAGAAAAATGTACGTAGAGAAATGGAGAAGATGGTCGGTCGATTTGAGTCGTTCGAGATAAGCTCGGATAATTTAAATTCGACAATTTGAATGAAAAATATCTTGAGTAGTGGAAAAAGAACGAGATTAATTATAAATACTCGAATCCCCAGTTAAGTAGGGATTGGTAAATCGATTCTAATTTTCAGTATGATAAAAAGAAATTAAATTTCACAATCGAATTGTGTTCCATTTGATGAAATTCAAAACAGCTTAAACAGAATCGGTGATAAATACACTACAGATTCATAATTCACCGATAAATCCAATTCGTCTACTGTTCCATTCACTGGTTGTTTATTTTTTTTTCGTCTTCTGTTCTTGTCAGATGGAGGAATGCTCAAGCAGAATCCATTATTGAATCATTTTGTTACATTCTGTCGATAAGCTTACAGTTGAAACATTGTCTAGGAAAAATTCATTCGAGTAGAGTCGCGGGCAAAAAAGTGGGTTTTCAACTATTATACTCTTCATTCATTTCGTTTTTTCGCCCCCATTCGCTGCTATAATGGGAAAGTTGTTAATGAATTGTCAGTACACGTCAAGTACAACTATAAGTTTAACTACATCCATGTTAAATACTAGTAACAATTAAAACCATTTCATACATGTTGAGTACATTAACAGTTATGTTTACTTGCTTTTATGTAAATATAAAATCTACGTTTATAATTCATGTATGAACTTCCATTGCCACATCATACAAATATGCTCACGATAAATTTGCGCATGATAAAATTTGGGCAATGTAATGAAAATATGATGGCAACAAATAGAAATATTTGTACACAATTGACGACAATTTCAAAAGCACCACCACAACCGTCAACACCACCAAAATTCATCAAATTCTCCTATCCATAATGCATAAACTAAATCAATCGATAATTTACAACAATATGGACACAATTATGTCACTAGTACAACCACTCTATCTATAGTTTGAGAAAGTTGAATTAGTTTGCAAACTGGCCTGTATGAAATGAAGATGAAATATTTAAATGAGCCGATAGGTGTTGTGCTTCAACTGTTAGTTGTCGATATTTGCATTTATATGAGTGACTTTCTTTCAAGTTAAGTTGTACGATAAACTTTCTTATAGCGATAGATTTTTTGCCGCCGACTACCCCAATTGTAGAGAACCGAGAAAAAGCGATTTCCTACAAATTTTACATCGTTTTTCTTCTACATTAACCCGAGTTTATGATGTCTCCAAATTGACTATGGACGAATTGTTTTGTATTATAACTTATTTTATGGTAACTGTAATTAGATACAAATCGCAAAAAATTTTATCGCACTATATCTGTTCAAGCATGGGATATTGGGGGAAATTCGGGCAAACGTGATACCTAACGGCATAGAAACGAAATTATCGAAAGTAAATCGATTGTATTAGTAGAAGAATCGCAAAAAAGTAGAAATACGACTTTTGCCCCGTTTTGCCCGATTAGTAGGGAAAAAGGGGTACTCCTTTAGGTGAGAAATGGGTGCAGTTTTCACAAATGAGTACTTTTCTATTATCAGCATCCTTTATGCTTTATAGGCCCATTTAGAGTAGCCCCAGGCTCCAGTAGGCCCAGTTAGAGTAGCAGATCGGGTATTTTGAAGGCATTTAGTAGAAGAAGAACAGTCAAGTCTTATGACTCCTTATTTCTATTATTTATGTTTATTTAAGTGTTATTTTCTTATTTAACGTGTAATTATCAAAATAGAGACTTATTTGGCTCGCTATTTAACCCAACTTTCTGGTACTCCGTTTTGCATGACTTCGAATTAGGCTTTTTTTTAACGTACTCATGTTAATACTTTATGGCAAACATGACTACAGACTATTTTCATAAGAAATCTAATTATTTACCGTTTGCGAGGAGTTGAAACAAAGCAACTTAGCCAAGTCCCTGTTTTATCTGTCTACCCGGTTTTACCCACCCTATAAGCCGCCTTATTATTGTTTTTATTGGTCCCTTTCGCTTTAGTCAAATAGTAAAATTCTAGATAAACATTTGAGTTTACCTTTGTATGTGAGTGTATGTTTTTTTTTTGGTAGTATGTGTGGGTTTGTTTCATTTCTTCTTAACTCGACCGTGAATTCCAGCCCCGGAAATCCCCACAAATTGCTTTTGCTCTCCAGGATTATTCGATTGTTGCATTGTATTAACGTTTTGCTCTCGTCTACTATCTACTAACAAACAGGTGGTCGTAAAGAAAACAAATATGGTTAATTTAACGAATGTCCAAAAAACACGTACAAGCTCCTTACAAATGCGAAACAATCGAATTTACGTTTTGTTAACAAGGCAATTGATTGGACCAAGTTGCAATCGCCTGATTGCGGTCGATTTTTGGATTTATTAAATTGAAATTTTTGCAGTATTATACTTTAAAATACTCTTTGCATATTCAACATTGTTAATGCATTTTTAATAGGAAAATGGTATGAGATAAAAAAGGAATAGATTGTCTAGAATGTTGGAATAGTACGAGAGTAAATCCTCTAGGCTCCGGGTAATCAACATCCCGAAGTTGATACGATAGAGAAAGAGGGAATATACACCCGCCGGGAATTTACCCTAAATTGAACACCGGAAATGGAGGATCTGCTTAAATGCTATTTCGACAAAACTGAAATAGTATAACTTTTTCTAGTTAAAATTCTAATTCTAGGAAATCTATGAATACAACAAAATATTTGAAGAGATGATCGATTGGTAACAAACAAAAGGCAGGCGAGCTTTATCGTTATTTAGAAAGTCAACTGTCAAACTTTAGCCTCTACAGTCATCTTTCAGGGCTTATCTTGACGAAAAAGTGACCAGATAAGACATTCTAGACCACAGTAGCCGGATTAACTTAGATAAAGGTTAGTTGACCGTATTTGGCAGTCGATAGATAAATTGCTGTTTACGAACGTACGCATTTTCGACATACCCTCTCTATTGAATAGAAATACGATACTCTTATTAAATCGTCCACAAACAACTAACCATCAATTTTAATCAGTCATACTGTTGGAAATTATTATAATAAAAAAATTATATAAAATAAACTTCCATCAATTATTATGACTGTCAGGAAGTTGGATCCTGGTCCGCACAGATGATTATAGCAGAAAAAAAGCAATCGGTCATCTAATTCTATTTTGATGACCTGAAGTTTTAGATACCCATCGGGATTCTCGGTTCATCAATTAACAAGCAAATGTTGAATAAACTCGTGCAAGAATCTAATTAGGGAGCCATGTCAGCATCCATATCGGCGATCTTGTGTGCATCACAAGATTTTTATCCATTTACCGCCATCCTTGGCCTAGTTTGCTCCAAATGAACTGCGGCACAGTTTAATTATCTTCATTCAACGTGCGTCTCAATGGAGATCCGTTTCGAAATGTGCGAAACAAACACGAAAATTGCCAATATTAAACAATTTATCGTTAATTATCGCAATTACTCTAAGATATTTTGTTTGATTTATCGAATACGAGGCAATAAATTACTAATTTAATGCCGCTTGTTAATAGTGTTATTGTCGACTAGAATTGGAAATTAATGAAACTTTATTGCGCCTTTTTTATGTAATACAGATCAAAGTCTAAAAAGAACGGCTTAATTATTCGATTCGAATCGATTTGTCCTGGAATTAATGAAAATAGATGCAATTTAATTAAGTAAAATTCAACAATTTCCAAGTTTGGAAATTTATATTGAACGAACGTCTCAATTCCAATGACAGTTTGTTAACGATACTAGTATTTATCAAGTGATTAACAAGTTGCTTAGTAGTGAATCGGGGTGGTGGTGGATCGGGGTAGAGTATGGTTGTAATGACGGTGGTTGTTTTCTCTTGTTTCAATAGTTTGATTGTAGTCGAGTTGCTGGAAACTAATCGATCTTTATGTTCTCCTTACGTCTTATTTCATACTTACCGATCGATATTCGGTACTTATGAGCATTAAATCGGCTATCGTTTGAATATTTCCCATAATATCAACATTCTCTATTTAATTAAATCCGATATTATCCATTGATCGAGTAATTAAGGTGCAATATTAATTAGAACCGAAATATGGTTTGATGCACTTCTATCAGAAGATTTCCTTAATTACGAGTTTGCCGATACATTGAAACAGCTTTCAGTGCATTAATTTGTTAAGATAATTACCTAATTATAGCAAATCAATAACAATTTAGGCAACTTTACTACCAAATATAAGCCAAAAGAAGATAAATTATGCATATTTTTAGACTAGGATTTACAATAAATTTTTCAACTAAAGTTGAATATAAAATATGATTTTTTAAATTTACCGCCAAATCTAGTGAATTTTTGAAATATTGATTAACCTGCTAAAATGTCACTGGAAAATTTCGTAACTAATCTAGAAAAATTAATAAATCATCGATTACCAAACGACCAAATTACGCTTTAGAAACATTCTAGAAGCTAATAATGGTGAAAAACTGATTTTTTTTTTAAACAAATAGGTTGTATTGATCGAAAATAGGTAATTTTCAAGAAAATAGAGCAGGCTATAAAAGTTGAAAAGGAAAACTGAACAAGTAAAATCGCTTGAAAAATGGAAACAATTGTTTATTGTTTGTTTGCAGGTAGGGAAGTTTTCGACACGATTCTATACAGTTTCCATTTATTCTAAACATTAATTTTTCAGTTCTGCTAGAGGAAAATGGGGGAATTTAGAACTTTCCCAGAAGAATAATTAGAATCGTCAACTGTACTAAATTTTCCAGTACTGTAACGAAACGAAGCGAAATTTCAAGCAACTTGTCTGTCTATAACTGAAAAGCAAAAGAAACAAGTTGAGAAGAAGAGAAGTTGTGGTTTAGAAGATAAATCCTAGAGTGAAGAAATGTTTCGTAGTAAGAGAAATTTTTGCATTTCCTGTAGCCACGAATATCAGGTAAACCATTTAGTTATATTTGTTGAGTAAGTCTAAAAATGAATCAAGGATTTGCATCTTGGAGAGCATTTTAGTGCAATTTGAGCTTCGTAACTCATTTGGATTGTCAAAAACGATGAAGTTACAAGAGGAGATACCCACGTTAGAATGGCCAAGGATGCTGAGAACATAACTTTCAGTTTTCTTTATTTTCTTCTAGAATAGATGCTTTTGCGGAAATGCAATGGAGAAAGCAAAAAAAAGTTCGGATATTTTTGGAAATCGCAACATTGTCTAAAGAATGGATTTTGGCATACTTCCCGATGAGCTACTCGGTTCAAATTTTGCTCAAATATTCCCTGGAGAGTAGTCGATATAACTTTAAAATAGTTTGCAATTTTCTCGCTAATAGAACTTTCTCTTTAAATGATCTAGTCTTGAATATAAAGCTCCCTAAAACAAATTTTTGATCAGCGCCTCCATATACGTTATTAAAGAATTTGCGAACTTGTTATTTCTTTTCTAACAGAGAGTTACAAGTTTAAATAAGAAGTAAGCAATAACAAACAATATTTCCATAACGACTCAATATGACTTAACGATTTAATAATTGGGTATTAAAGGCATTCATCAAGTTTCTGTGTAAAGTAAATAAAATTTCCACCAAGCAAAGACAATTCGTTTAGGACTTGAATTCTATTTCAATCATGTTAAACACAACACAAAATGTTCTTCATTATCTATCATCTTTTAGACAAACAACAGAAATATGGATTGAAATGCGTTAGAAATTTTAATGAAAATAAAAACTTTTTCAATCAATCTGTCTGTTTATATTCATTGTTGGATATAATAAAACACGTCTGTATTCGTTAGGAAAAGCAAAATTCTATATGACGGCGTTATATTTCATTAAAGCCGTACACCTGATTTAATCTCGACAATATTCAAGCAACATCAGCCACGCTCACTGAGTAGTAGAAGCAATTCTAAATAGTCTTGATTGCGAATGTGTATGTGTCTAAACATACGAGTATAAGAAGAATAAGTTTAGAATTATTTTAATGGTGGCGCAATACCGTGATGTAATTTCCACTGGAGGCGGTAGTAGAAATGGGGTGGTAGTGGCGGTGGTGGTAGTTTTATCCAGGCCACCTTGATTTATGTATCCGTTTACAACCTGTACTTTGGAGCCATCAACTCGAATTTTAAGCAGTGAATAGTGTAAAATATTGCCATCTGAATATTAATGTTCTTTAAGTAAGATCGATTGTTATTTAATTCAAACAATTATTATTGTTGTATTATAGGTTAGCTATACCGCGTGGATTATTTAAGAATCATGTTAGTTGAGCGATTCGCAAAATATTTTGGGGCTTCCGGGCAATGTTACGATTTTCACCAACCAACTGCACACATAAAACGACCAAGAATGGCCAAAAATCTCCGTTTTCTTGCTTTGAGCCAAAAAAGTTTTCTCATAGTCAAAAAATAGTTCGCTTTCTATCCCCATTTGTTGCAAATTTATAATCACATCACATCATCTGCTGTGTTGCTTAGAGTGAGCGATTTTGAAGAATTGGTCCGCTTAGATGCTGTTTTTTTGAAAAATGCGGTAGCCTTAACTTTCCTTGATCTATCTGTATGTATTTCATTTCATTTTATTGATTATGGAACGAGAAATATGCCGGATTAACACACTTTTTTTGGTAGAAAATGCGTTTTTCTCAATTATCAGCAAATCGAGTCGGATTTTCCAAATCGTTTAGGCCTCATTACAGTAGAGATTCATATTTAGAATCGGATGAAATCTACCATCTTCTGCTTCTACTCCGAGCGATAGTCTTAATTGAGAGAAGTTACGATATCTGATGTTTTAGCAATGAAGGAGTAGTTTTTATTATTTTCACATCAAAACAGTTTGTAATAATTACGAGAATTAAAATGATTCCATTTGGAAGTCGTCCGCCTTTGTCGATTTATAGAAACGGCACTGATTATAATTTAAAAGTTCCGGAGATAAATGGCATCGATTACACTCCCAATTTCCCATTGCCATTTACTATTGTTTACTGGAATTCCAACGGAAGCTGTTTCTTTCGTCCACAATTAATTATTTTAAATTCGCAATTCGATTTTCAAACCATCCAAATAAACGAAATACACCCAATATTTCAACTTTATAACATTTCTACTAATAATTGATGTCAATCGGTTCGAATATTGGATATGGATAAGGACACTATTCAATTCGTCAATCCCGAAACTCGGCCAATTAGTTAATTAAATTGGCAATCACTAGGTGAGCTTCAATTTGATGGCAAAGGAAACGTTTCGAATGTTGAAGAGTCGATAAAAAAGCGTATTTTAAGGCGATTATTATGTTGGAAACTTACAGTCAAAGTTGAATTCTCTTGGAATTACCGTTGGTAGAATTTTTTCGACGGTTGTAAAAACTTCACTAAATTAAGACAAATGTTTCGAGAATTGTTTCAATGGAAATTATTATTTATATGCCGGCTTGGTTTTGTAAATTTGTTTTAATTTTGTAGATTTTGAATAGTATAATTGGTTTTTTTTATAATTCTAGCGATTTATTTCTATTTCTAACAGTCTTATAAATTTTACAACTGGCGAAAAAATCACTCGATTCTATACCTAATCGGCTTTCGGGCCCATGATTTATTTCGATGTTTATATGTTATATTGACATGTACATAAATCTTTTAAAGCTCACATTGAAGAGTTTCGTCGTATTTATATATATAGAAATCTACGATATAGATATATTTATTGACGGTTGGATTATTTTGGCGATTCGGAAATTTATTTCGACTCTACTACATTTTTTTCGTTCTCCACCCCAACATAGTAGAAGGTATAATAACAGCAACAACAATAAAATACTCGTCTTATTATTTATAGCTTTTGAACCAACTATCATTGTGGGTTGTTAAAAATAGTCAAAAGGGAGTATTTACAAAAGTTCAACATCGGTCGAAGTTAATTTCTAAACATATAAATATTTTAATGAAGAGGATTTGATCTTCTAAAAGTTGAAGTTTTCGGCCAAGACTTATTATTATTATCAGTAATACAAGTGGAATTCTTGAGAAAGTCGGCAAAGAAAGTGAAATTTTATATTTTATATGCAAATAAATGGAGATCTCTGTCTCTAACGTACATAAATATTCAATAGGGAGGTTGATAGGTGGAAAACGGCCTACCTCTGTCGTGTTTAAAAATGCAACACTACATCCTGCATATATTTATTGCTATTTTACATTTTACCTGGACGATGTGTTATTTTATGCACGCTCTATACATTGCTTTGTAAATCTATTCATTTCGTTGGCGTTATTTTTCTCCATCTCTCTCGCTATTATTTCGTTTGTTTTCATTAAAAAAATCCGACTTGTTACAATTTTTTTGCTACTATTATTATTTATATACTGGCATTTGCACGTATATGTGATGAATCAACAAACTGTGAAATAAAGCCATCCCATCGGGATCGCTCTTGAATAAATTGAAACAATGCACCGCTTTTTATTTGTTGAAATTGGCCAGTTGGTAAACTAAATAGACAACAATATTCGACAATTATCAACAAATAATTGTATTGATCTGATCCGAAATTCAAACAATTTTACCAAGGCAAGCTTAACAACTCGTAAATTGGCCGATTTTAAATTTTACAGTAACCAAAAGGCAAATACCGTAGTTCTGTTGTGAATAATTCGGATGTGGACAAGATCGGCCATGATTTATCGATGCGTTTGAGGATTTGGCCGGGAGTTTCACAAAATTTGATAATCGAGCAGCCAGTTTTTGGATTTAATAAATCTCCAAAATTATTTATATTGGAAAAATCCACTCGGCCCGATCGGTCAATTAATAATGAATTTCCATTAAAAATATTGTTATTTTAACGAATAGTCCCTAAAATTGCAGGAGCTGTTTTTTGTTATTCTTGTTGGAATTCTTGCCTTAATCTATATAGAGTCGTTTCATGAATAAAAAATTATAAAACGATAAGTTTTTTCTCGTGGACACTTTCTTTGAACTTCTCCAGGGAATAGCGATCTCGCCTCATTTTAGACAAATTCCAAAAATAAACTCGACCGTTATTAAATAAAAGTTTGTAGTTTTGTTTCATACGTTTTTTGCTGAACTGGATAAATTCTTGTAAATTCGCTATAATTTAGTTGTTTAATATACCTGGGTGACACCGAAGAAAAAATTAAACCCCAAAGTTATCTAAATGGTAATAAGAATCAATATTTATTTGTCGAAGATAGTTAAAGTTTGTAGTTTATCTTCGATTAACTTTCCTAATTTTTTGCAGTTTGTAAATCTGTTTAAATATTGATGCGATTCAAATTTGGCTCGATTATAATGAGTTAGATGAAATATTTAAATAAACCAACATCTTAACTGTTTAAAGTAATATGTCTACTAACACAAACGTAGTAAACGACTTTGAACGCCTTTATAAATCTAGAGCCAGATGGTTATTAGCCAAAAGTTTAATGGAATATATCACAGATGTTTAGTGGGCGCCGCAGATATATTGAGAAAAATGGCATCTGAAGAGGGCTAGATTACTGAAATATATGTGATGCGAGAAAGGGCATAAATCGCAGTTAAGGCGAATAGAAGAAGGAGGAAGGACGAATGAAACGAGGAAAACTACCCTGCCGATGACAAATATAAAACAATAAGCTCTGAATTGATATTTACGTCCAGTTGGGCTATTGTTTCTGTTTTAGATATTACCATTATTACTACCATCATCGTTGGCGAATTATCGGTATAAACTGGCATTGGAGCCGGAAACCATCGATACATTTCGGTCTAAATGGCCACGGATGGATTCCCACCACATATAAATGTAAAATAGAGGGTTATTTGAAATCTCTGTTTGAAATTTGTCAACTTGTTAACCTCTTAATAATACCAACTGTTACTCTAATATTCCAGTGACAAATTTAACACTGCAGTTCGGAAAGCGGTCCAAACGTGGGTATAGCCGAGAAAAAAATGCCCATCCGTTGGCGATTTATAGCCTCGTATTTTTCGGCTTGTTGAAAAATGTGTAAATGTAAATAGGAACTAGGCAATCTATCGATGTGAAGTTAACGTATTTTCCGTTAACCAATGGACTCTCGAATGAACTAAATAAAGAATGATGGAGATAACTGGGCTACTTTTGAACAACCACCGGAAAAAAATTATAGTCGGAAGAATGCTCAAAATGAATTTAGTGTTAACGAGAAACAACACACATTGGCGTATCCGGAAATTGAATTAATTGCTAATGTGTTTCCATAAATTCCCAGTAGACTGAAGCGATTAAATATCGACATATAGGTGTGTAATTAGTCGAGTAATGGCGCCCTCTAATTACATGTGAAAGGTCGCATTAAGGCTGTACCGATGCACGCCCGAATCCGGCGACAATGTAATTAAACCAGAATTAGAATCCGACGACTAATAGCTATCACCCTACACAAAATTGTAATCGTACATATACACACAAATACCTGTATTGGTCATAATTTCTACAATTCGGAACATTGAAATTAATTTTCGGTAAAATAATATCGACAATTCAGTCGATTATATCAATAAATGTTTCATTTGTATCGCCCCAATAGAAAACCAAACGATTTACAATTATTTTATTATTGAAAACAATAGGAAATAGTGCTAATTAAAGATTTATTTGAAACGTTCATTTGAAGGGCTATTAAAATAAAGGCGACACATTAAAATAACGGTTGCACAACATTAATTGTCCTTTTTACTTTAAACAAGCAGGACAAGAATGATGGTTATTTTCATTTGTTGGATTGCCGTCTAAAATACACACTGGAGACTGGAATGTTTACGGCCAATTAGATCAGTAGCTTGATAACTTTTACTTTTAATTAGCAACTAATTACAGCCTAGAATCGTGTAAGGTTACTATTTAATACATAGCTTCTAATTTCAACGTTGAAAGAGGCACAGTTTAATTCGTCAATACCACGTTATTCAACTCAAAAATATCTTAAACTTAGAACCCATTATGCTGTGCATTTATCAATGCGAAGAAATGTGTTGAATTGTTAGTTTGGATGCAATTTTCGCTAATACGAAGGAGAAAATTAAAAATCTACGAGCCCCCAAGTGTAGAGTGAACTTTCGTCTATCGAATCGTATAAATTTCATTCTGCTTTATTAACCGTGTAAAAAAGTATGAGTGTTGGATAAAAACCTCGTTTTCGATCCATATTTATGATTTTCTAAAATTCCGGAAATCCAGTTAATTTTTTCAAAAAACCAATCTCGTCCAAAGTTGAAGAATCAAATTTTGAATCGAATGAAATCTTTACCATTTCAAAATCTCTTAGCGTTTTTAAGTTATGCGAGTTGGACATTCTTAAGGAGCTCCTATAAATGCTTACACATTTACAAGAGGATCTTTAGAGATTATTTTAACTTGTACCTAATCGGCGAGTTGGTCAAAAATTGCTCGTTTCGGATAATTTTGGTATTTCTGCAAGTGAGCTAGCAGCTTCAAATTTTGCTGAGATGTTTCCAGGATCCTCTTCTAAATCCTGATAGTTTTCGAATTGTTGCTAGAACTCAAATGTAACGAAATTTCGGTTTTTCCCCCTAATTGACGAATTTAATCAAATTTCAAGAGAATGATAAATTAATATCGTCATTTGTAGAAAAATTAGTTGAGTTTATACAATATTAAACAGTGTTTGTGATGGTACGATAAAATTTACTATAATTAATTGTTATTGGACTTAAAAGCACACATTTTAATTAAATTATTGTTCTTTTCTTGTTAAAGTTTAATTGAATTAAAATTGTGCATTATATACTAGTTTGTTATTAGCAACTAGTGAGTTGTATAATAATTAACTGGACTTTTCTAACTAATAATTAAAGTCAAACCGTGTTAGAAAGTTGTGTATTTTCCATTTTTGATTCTAGATAAAAGCATAATAAGTACTAGGAGTATCATATTAAAGACATAACATGCTATTCTATTAAATAATTTACAATATATTATTAATTAATTTGAAAATTTAATTAAATTAGTGCGGTATGAAATGCAATTTACACACAAACACACCAATTTGCGCTAATAGCCTTCAGTTATTAATGGATTTTAGTTTTTTTTTTTCATACAAGCATTTAAATGACAAGTGAATTGGTAACAGAAAATAGAATCGCCGCTAGAGAATGTCCATAGATTTCAACTTCCGTAGATTACATTTGAAAGCAATACTGTTTTTTATTCTCGTCCCCTATAGCAATACGATAGTAAATTGTCAGTTTTTCTTTTATTTCCAACAATAACTTGTTCAATTCGGAATGGACTTGTATTTGAGTCGATATTCTGAAAATGTGTTTATATTGCCGTCTATATGGCCGTTTTAGAACATTTTATAAGAAGTTATAGAGCAGGAGTACTATCAGCCAATATCCAGCACTTGTGCCATGAAATTGGTTGCAAGATGTTGGTACACCTTACACTATAATAGCACTATCATAATGCTTTTGTATCTAGCTTGGATGCATTTAAGTAGCGTACATACGGCTAGAATAGTTTAACGATAATACTTGAGCTATGACTGTTCGATATTAAGGCTTCTCTATCTTAATAGCCGGATTGTTGATGAATTGAGGACTCTTGTATCTTGTATAGATTCATGGGTAAAGAGGCCCGGAATGGTTGTTTACTGGTTTCGTAACCCTCAGTAGTTTGAATTTATTGGACACGGGAATCCTACCGGTTTCTCGCCTCATAAGTTTCTACTTTTCAAGCTTTCTATCTTAATAAATGCCCATGTTATAGTAACACCTAACTTGGTTAGATCTTCTAGTTAGTGTATCGGTGGAAATCTAGGCAACGATCGAATCGATACAAAAAGCCAACGTCCTACATTTGATAAACTATCCTTAAGGGATGACCTAAGCTAAACATCCACGTTTCGATTTCTTGTCAAGATTCGAACTAGTCCCCAATTGTGTTTAGTTGGATTTACAATTATCGAAAATTCGTATTGTCACATTTGTATGTTAAAATCGATAATGAAGCAAAAAATTTAATCTACGTGTATGTTGGAGCGCTTCCGTTAAATGTGAAATGTACGATTCATTGGAAATTTTCATCCTTCATTAATCACAGGAGAAGATAATAAAAAATAAAGTTTTGGGTGTTGTCAATTATTACAATTTATTGAACATAGATGTAATTTATTGTAAAAATCGATGAGATAATTGAGTAAATCCTGAGTCAGGTGTTGACGTATAGCAGATGTGCGCAAATATTCCAATTTCATTTAGATAAATCTGCAAGTTTTAATTACTTGGTTACAAACATTGAAAATCTCCGGCTTGTTAATGGAAAATACTATTCCAATCCCACTCAAACGATTGGAAATAATCTCACAAGGGAGGAAAGCTGCTTAATTTTTTTTTTGGTTGTCTAAAACAAACAACTGTAACTATAAGCAGTTTAGAATTGTGTTTCTTGAAGAATTGCACAAAATTGAGGTAATTCTAGTGACTTTATCTAGTTTATCGATAAATATCTAAGATTGTTGAAGTTTCGATATAGCAGGAAAACACTTGGAAAGACTACAAACATCATCTAGCGCCGGCTTCCCCTACTCGACAACACACCAGATTAGGACCTGTGCTTTTCTAGCTTGGTGAAATCTTGAGCACTTTACACTGGAGAGGATTACCAAGTTTTACCGTACACTCTACTAATTTGGCAGATGGATTACAGTTTCTAAACACCAGGAAACCAAATTGTTCCAAGTCGAGTGCGACATTGATTTACTATGTTAATAATTTCATAGAAATGCACGATGCGGTGAATTCTGTGGTGTTCTCGTAGGGGTTACGATAAAAAACCACACACACCACACGAAGTCAAGATAACAATTTAAAAGTCGTTACTGAAGGATTACCAGGACACATTAGGAGCAACTGTTGGTATCGATCCATTTCAAAAACGAATTGTGGCGAAAACGGAAAAGAAAATGTCGCATCTTTCTTTTTTTCCTGCAGATTGGAGTGTATACAACACGTATTTGTTCCATACATGTGGAATAATTTAAAATAATGACGTCTGTTCATTATAAAAAGTATTATTGTATAAGAACCATCTCATCATCTTTTAAATTAACGTTTTCTATAGGAGATACACAGATGTTCTAATTATAATTGTTATGTCGTTATGGAGGAAAATTTCCTTAAGAAAACTACAATAACGAAAGATGATGTCGTCGGAATAGCACACGAAAATGTCTCTTTTACACAGTAGTGTTTCGAATATTCTATGTTCAACTGAAATATTAAAGGATATAAATCTGGTATATTACTTGTTTCGTGCTCGATTTAAACATATTTAAAATCTAGCTTACCATATAAACGACATCGTATTAATCACGATTTTTTCGAAATGGTTTTTTTACTCGACCAACACGCAAAAATTCAAGTTAACACATGTGTAAATTGTGAACTATTAAAGCATTTTCCGCTACTGTATTCCTGTTTATTTAGCCCTTTTTTATATATTTTTAATTACAACACTAGTTTGACCACAGTTGTTGAATTTTAGAATCAACTTTGTTTAATGGAAAGTTTCGTACAACCCAAGGCGGTAAATCATTGTTGCTGATTTTTCTATAATTTCCCCGTTGCTCTAAAATATCTATTTTCGATATAAGTTGAGTTGTTTAATGGATATTGTAGATAGTCTTAAATGACAATTTTACCGCTATAATTTCGTATTGATTTATTATCGATTAATTGCGGATTAATTAGAGAAAATCGCCCGGCGCATCCGCCAAAATTATCGTTCATGCATCAATTTGAATTAATAATTTCAATCGTTGTATTTTATTTTTCGTCAATCAATTATTTTAAAAATCTCAATCGAGACTTGTTCATTATCGACTCTATTATCGGCACAAAAAAATTGTATAAATAAACACCGATCTGAGGGCCTTTGAATTTGATTAATGGTTATCTGCAACGATTGACCCTAAACATTTTTGCATCCGATCTCTGACTTGAGGTCGATATAGCCATTTATCAATACACTTATCCTTCTATCCGAGATCGGCCTTTTTATATCCATCCATCCTTTGAATAGACATATTATTTTTGCGTTTATATTAATGATTGTTTGGTAAATATGTTGAATACGAAATAATTGGAATATTTTAGAATATCGGCAATTTGAGCGGTAGTTTATCAAGCCGATTGAGGTGTAGATTTAAAAAAAAAGTCGTTATGTTCTAGATGATACAGTTGCCTCAGGTGTAAGAAATTCTAGTTACGGTACTGATCTAATAACGACAGCATAAATTAGTTAAAAATTTCCCTGCAATATTTCTATTTTAACGTTGTGTTTTATTAAATCACGTCATTAGAATATAATTATAATAAATTTATGCATAAAGAACGGTAGATCAATAATGCCTTATTTTGAATATGAAATTATAAACGTGAATATTGTTGAATTTTCGTTTGTTTGATAGAAATATAGAAAGAACAACCAACATTGTGTTATTACAATGTTGTTATTATCGATGTTTTCGATTGGTTTTGTTAGTCGGTATTGTTTTGTGGGTGTGTTTTGCGTGCAAGACACCCTTTGGATTCCATTAATCAACTATTTTAATCCACCTGTGCATATTTATGTGTATGTGAGCAAATTACATAGCTCGGTCAACAAATTAAGCTATAACTGTTATTTATTGGATGGATAGTTTAAGTTTACAATCACTCGAAGATATTTCACTGTTTATATTTTAATATTTAAACGAAAATATCCATACGGAAATTTATATAGAAATAATCTGTTCATATTCATAACTTGGCCTCTTTTTAAATTACATATTCATAAAGGGCATATTTTCGTCTGGAGATGTCGTTATTTTCAAAATGGAGTTTACATACCGTTTAATATTATACGTTTGTGTGTGTTATCAACGGCCACGTACAACTAACGTCGCCATCTCCAGAACCCTTGAACGGGTTTTACGTGCCTGGGTGTGGAGCAGCATCGTCTATCTATCGTTTCCAGACTCTCACACCCCCAGGCTCTATCAAAAACCGGTGGTTGTTCTTCTTGCTACTGTTGTTCTTACATTACGAATCGATCAAAAATTATAATTTAAACTAGGATCTATACGAATTTTAGTAGCGTTTCCGTGACAATACCGAATCAAATCTAACGATATAGTTGTAATGTTTTATTAGTATTTGTCAACGATTTGATTTATTCGATATTTTTATTTAAAATGCGTATAAATAATTTATAGTTTATTGACGACGGGGAAAAATTGTTGTTTACAAAACAACATTTCATTAATGATCGTTCGATACTCGAATATATCGAAACAAACCCATGTTATAGCTTTAACACGATTAATAATTGGATAATTAGTACACTAGGGCGTTGATTATGAATTTTTAATTGCTCAAATCTCCCAGGAGCGATTCAACACTTGATACACTGCGTTGTATTCAACGGAAACACACAATGCAACCACTTTCAATGTTGTGCGGTGTGTTGTATAGTGATAGTGTTGGAAAATGGGGATAATTTCGTTCAACCCACCCTTAGAGAATACGGCAGAGCAGTAGCCAACGTCTAAAGGTTGTTATCGAGTTTTTCAAAGCTATAAATTTTTAACGCCGTATCCAAATCTGGCCAAGTTTTCCAAAAGTGTCGACAATGTTTTACGAAATATCACAATATTTCATAATGTAATGGTACCTTAAGGATGGTGTAATATTGAGGTTATACAGAGATGAAAGGATGGCTGTAGGCGTTTAGGTAATTATGTTGGGTGTATAGAAGAAAGGTGAAATTGTTGGGGGTTGTGGATAGGGGGTGCAATTAACGCGACGAGGCAAGTGTTGTTAGTGAATAGGGTCTTGCAAGACAATAAGATAATTTCAAACCATTTTCAAATACTCTATAGACTGATATAAACAATTAATTATTGAGCAGTCACTTTATTGGTGAAATATTATCGAATTAGTATAGAATTGATTTTCAGCTAGCTATTTCCACCAAATTAGTTTAATATCGAGAGCGCCGGTTAAATTATTTTCTTAATATTATTACCTCGAATTTTACGAAAACTTGTAATATTTAATTGAAACATATGTACCGACGTAGATTCCTTTCTATATTATTGTTTATTTAGGACTCTCTATAATTTATCTGAATTAGATTCAAGCGCTAAATTTTCTACATAATTAATCCCTCTACTAAAACAAATAGGGTTTTTATTAAGACTCCTCAACTCTTACACATTTATTACTAGAATTTGTAGCTCCAATCTAAATCCAAATCCAAATCCTGATTGGCCGGTAATACAATTGTGGCCCTTCGTTGTTAAGGGATCATTATCATTAAAACCGCTACGATTCGCTTATATGTCAATCTAGCGGTCGGTTATCAATAAATTCGCTAAAAATTCGACTCAAGTCAATACAATTCGGATATGTTAGCGTGTATTCGAAATTAATTCGCTTGTAGCGGCTATATCGGTGGATATCCCTAAATGACAATTCGATTGATCTGGGAGATTATTGAGAAGAATCGCATGATTGATGTGTCTATCGTTCGAATTTATTGAAATAAAGTCCCTTATGATGATTGTATTCGAACAAATGGAATATGAATCGTAAACAAGAATGTAATAAAATAGATATCGTCATATTTTGATTCTAAATCATCGCTAGTTGTTTGTTCGAAAAAACTTGTTTATCACCTCCCTTAGTATTTTTCTTTCTATTTCCATTGGCTTAATGTTTGTTTTTCTCAATCATAATTTGGCGCTGTTTTTGCGTGGAAGGCAAATATTCGAATAATTCTAGGTGGCTAGACTTTGTGAATGCTTTTTCTGTTTAGAATTCAACTTTAACGATGAAAATCACCCCACATAACATTCCCGGACTTTTGTTTCTTTGTTGTTTTATAAATCTAATTATAGGTATTAAAAAAAAATATTTTTAATTAAAATTTCACATCATAAAGTTGAACGGTTTTGAAGACAAATCACAGAAATTATAAATACTCAAGAAATTTTAATATAAAAAAATTGATATCGAGACAATAAAGAGGAATTTAATTATCAAACTGACAATATTGGACAAAGTAACGAAGTTTAATCAAACTAGAGTTATGTATATAAAAAATAATATTCGTATACCCCCGTAAAATATCAATATGGCAACAATATCGTCAATATAGGCACTTATTTTCAAGCTTTGAACGTTGCTTTGAGAATGGAGATATTAACTGTTTTTGTCTTCAAATATAACAAAATTGAGTTCTCCGTTCTTGTTAAGCTTCTCTTAATAAGATAAGGTATAATGAAGTTATACGAGTGTTTCCCACGGATATAGAGCGTAATAGGCGTTTTTAATAATGAACTTTCACATTCACCTGATGCGAGATGTCATCTTCCTATCTCAAATAAAACACATCAACTATCCAAATTTTAAAACAATTTACCAATTGGTGAAACGTTATTGGTTAGAGACGCAATTTAGATAAACATCTTACGTTTAAATTCTAGATGTACCCGTTATTTATTTTGGTGTTAAGAATTCTAAAGGGTGTTTAATTTTGAAATTCATTGTATTTTTTGCATTGAACAATTTGCGGTTAATATTAGAATTAATATCGGCCTAAAACAAGACCCTTACAAGTAAACTAAATTCGTTTCACGTACAGAAGTTCCAGTTATGATTCTCTGGTATGTTTCAGCAACGTATTATTAAATATCACCGTGCTACCTGCATTCTTTGAATTATTTTAAACTACGAACGAAATTTCGGTGAGTAGATCTTTGGAGATAAAAAAACCACATTTCAGGTAGTTCATTTCGGAAATCTTATCCAAGTGGTCATTTAAGGTAAATAGAGGGTTAAATTTCTAGATCACGTAGGCTTGATTTCATATTCTAACAAAGTTGGGGATGAAAATACTGTAAAGTTCTTACGATTTTAACAGTGACAGTTTGAAGTAGCGTTTTTTAATACGTTGAGCCGGATCCCTGAGGAGTTTGAGAGTGAATCGGAATGGGCAAAAATTGGCTTTATTTAATTTAACGCAAATCTTAAATTATTTTCCAAGATTCTGATCTGGCCATTCAATAGAGAGACAGGCGTTCGTCTTAGCGTAGCGCTGACGGCCGAACTAAAACCACGGCTTATCCGACTTTGACGCACCCTATACAACTTAGACTCAACCCCTATTTAGTAGTTGTACACCCTACCGGAAAACTTATATATCCAACCAACCGCAATTATGAAACTTCTATATATTGAGGAAGTCCGGAATTGTACAGTTCACCTATTTCGCCAAGTCTTCCGTTCTTCAGGGTCTATATTGTTCGTTTTCTACTAGTAGTTTGTCTATTGATAAATAAGCAAATTTCGATTTGTATACGCCACAAAACAGGTCATAGTTGATGAGCTATCAACGGAAAAAAATGAACGTAATGATGAATGATAAGTTTTAATCACGGTTGCAGAGCTCTTTCAAATGGCTTCAAATTGATTTGATTTTTTTACAGGAAAAAAGACCAAAACAATAGACTTTTTCATTTATTAACTAGTGGTGTATAATATTTTATTTTCTAGTACGATATTAACTAGAAGAGACCAGGATATACTCGAGGCGGCGGTATAATAGATAGCCAATATTTCATTTCACAAACGACCATTCTTTCCGTAAAAACACTCGACCAAAAGAAATTACTACAACAAGAAATATTCGGCTAGTGCAAGCACATTTATCGTTAGTTCCGATCAATATTTCGTGCTTCTCTTCTTCATTTTATTTGCTTCTAGTATTGATTTATTGTTTAATATAAAAAACTCAATTATTATAAATAATATCGACAATTATTATCGTCATTATCATAGAAATGTTGGCTGACAATTAGTTTCAAACGTTTGTTTTTCCTTCTGTTCAATTCAGCACTAACAACAGCCGAAAATAGAGAAAAAAATCCGTTTGTGTGTTCAAAGAAAACAACAAAAAAATATATGAAGGGTTTTCTTTTTATCAAAAACGTTCATTAAGCGTTTTTCTTTTTTCATTTTCTGTTGACATCATGTCACCGTTTCTCCATTGGAGGTGACAATGATGAAAAGAACAGAGTTGTAGTGCTTTTATCAAAAGAAAATACACGTTTCATGTTATTATTTCAGATCTGTGCAAATATTTAATTATTACGATTTCTGGAACGTTTACACATCAAATATGTCGCTGTTTAAACTAGTTGAGCTTTAAATTATTTCGAAATTCTCCCAGTTTATTTGCCTTGATAATGGTTGGTTTTTTACGAAATTTCAATCAACCCCTGTTCTTTTACAACAATACGAATAATTCCAGAGGTTTTCGCGTATTTTTAAATTCCCATCGAAAACAGTAGAAATTTAAATTCTTGGTACATCTACGAAAAAAGGGAAAAGTTTTACAAGATTCACAAATTTCTAGAATGAAGCGCTGCAGGCAGATAATTTCCATTGTATATTCCGGTTGCTTCCAGGTCTTTTACTTTCTTACTATGCCGTTGTTTTATTCCGTTTAACTAATAAAATTCATAAAATTAAATCGACAGATTGACTTTCCAGGATTTGTTACAAGTAAAATCCGATTTCTTCTATCTTAATAACAGATTTCGGTTTTAATCAAATTTGATTAGTCGTCTCAATTAGCCAAAAGGATCATTTTTCAAATTATCGTTAAATGTACTTAGAATTAACTAATGTTGATCTTCAACCATGAAACTTGAAACTTTCCTAACTGTAAACATATGTTAACATTTTAGTTGTTTCGTACTGTACAACGTTATTTACCATTTCACCAGTTAAACAAGTTTGGTTTTTAGAAATAATTTCCTCCAATATATCACCAAATTTGGACCATCTGTGGCTAGTACAGCAGCATAAAATCACGAGTTGATAACGAATATTATCAAACGTCGCGTAGAAGTCGACATTCCCTTGTGGTAACTGATAAAAGTTCACACAACTTCCCAACTTCCATATCTTAATTGTATTGGCGACAGCTTTAGCAATCTTTGAATGTTTTAATAGCAAATAAAAAGCTCGATTTGCTCTAGTTTTTTTTGTATTTTTTGCAATAGTCGATGGTATCTCAGCACGGTGGCATGATTGTGTAATTAAGCATGAACTGAAGATTAATAAGTGCTATAAAAACTTTGCCCAAAACAAATTGTACAAAGTTGGAAGTCGAAACCTCGAGACTTGCGTTTGGTGAAGCTTTAAAAATAAATCAACCGTAAAGTTTGAAAATTTTCCTTGACACACTCGTTTGACATACTTCAAATTATAAATCGCTGTCGGGCTTCGTTTTAAAAGGAGAATTCCTTAGAGCGGCAACCAATGGAATTAATGTGTATCAAATAGATGAATGCAGTTATTAAAATTTGTCTCGATGAATTATAATTGTTCCAATATTATAGGATTTTATTTGTTGGAAAAACTAAACAAATTGGATTTATTTTTTCGAATTCAACTTAAAAAATGTAGTCGTTTCTTTGATAGTTTACGAGGGAAAATACGAGGGTAACGTAAATAAATCCACTTTATCAATAATACAATAGAAAGCAAATAATGGTGGTAGAGAAATATTTTTCGAAAAAATATCGGTCAAATTATAGGAAATTTATCACAAGTTGTCTGACAATTTGATCGATCCCTTTTGATTTTCTGATTCTTTAATAAATGAGCTATAGAAGAATGTTGATGATGAATGGCTTTTATATTATTTCTGTTTATTTATCAAACTGAATGTCGTGATTAGATATTTCATAATAATTCCACTCAACCGTTTCCAATTTAATAATAAAGAATTTTCGGATCAATACAAGGTGTGGAGAAAACATTAATAGTGTTTACATTATAAAAAACACATAGAACAAACGTGAACAATGCGTGTCTAGGGCAAATATAGCTTTTCTATTTTTACACTACAGTTATCTCGGATTGTTTGAATATTTTAAGCTTTCTAGATGGTAGCGAAAATTTAAAAATCTTTCCAAGCTTTACCGTAATCAAAGCGGAGCTTTTGCCGAATTAGGTCCCATTTATTGTATATTTCGTAGCCATTTGCCAAATAAAATGTACGTTTTTATTGTCGATGATGGATTTCAGACCGGCCGGACACCTATCATCATTGCTTTGTCCTCAAATTAAGTAAATTATGCGAATAATGGCCAACTACTATTGAACTACTTTAATATAACAAAGTTATTTAGCCGATAAACAAATTTACATATATCTGTTTGATTTATGTATAGATAATTCACCTAGACGTTAATCTGGCCTATCAGATTAAATTGCTAAATCATTTCGGAATATTAGACAAATGGAAATACTAATCCTTATTATCATTAAATATTAAACTATAGGAAAGCAATTTATAAAATTAATGGCCTAATTGAGATTTTTATAAGTTTCCCCAAAACTTGGGACAGTTCTACGATTAAAACGACTTTATTTTTGTTAGTTGAATTATTACATCTACCCTTTTTGAGTTATAAAGGGTAGTAGCCGCTTGAAGAGGCGCAACTTTAAAAGATTCGAGTCAGCGATGTCAAAACAAGCTGTGATCGGGGACGATTACGGCCCTTTCAATAACGCATGGCGTATAATCTTGAAGGCATCTTGTATCATTTCTTATTGCAACTATAAAAATGTGCAATTGATAAAAAAATTAGTTGATTATCGACCATTCAAACTTTAACCACCTAATAATATAAAAAGGAACGTGTTCTATCGGATAAAAAGATTTGATAGAATCAATGTGTGACATCGAAGTTGTAAAGGTCCAAGTTAAACTTCGGTTATATATGGAAAAGTTGTAATTTTCCCCTGTCACAACCCCTATTGGGGGTGAATCGAATAAAATAATTGGTGACTTAGCCTTCAATATAGTTAAAAATAATTATATTATTAAAGCCCAGGTGTAAGGGCGGTTAATTATATTTGTTCGAGTTTCTTTTACAAATAGAAATAACTAACAATTATAGCAGCCTAGTTATTGGAATTTGTTTAATAATTCATATCGTATAGAGTCAATACGAATTTTTAAATTAGATTATTAGTGAATGTTTGATGTAGATATGTAGCTAGTATTGAAATAAGTTTCGAATGTTGGTTGAATTCTTCAATATTAAAAAATACAAACGTGCCACATATACGTCAATGCTAGCGGAAATATCAAATATATGGCTTAATATATACGGAATAGGGGAATTGGATCGAAATGTATATGTGGTGATCGGTTGTATATTAAAATCTAAAGTGGTGATGGTAGCGGCTGGTTTCTTCCAACCTATCGACAAGAAAAATAGAAAAAATTGTTGTCTTCCTTCTCTTCGTCTTCTTCGCCAAAGGACTATTTCTTCACTAGAATCTTGCCGATGTTATTGGTTCGCAACATCTGGCCACCCACAAGTATCGTAGACACGATAACATGAATCATTCCGTGTTATAGGGCCATTCCCTCACCTAAAACTACACTTCCCAGGTCTGAGTCACGGCAGAGGCAAGGAGTAACACGTCACGAAATAAAAAAGCTCAGACGACAGGAAAAATGAAACCATTGTCAGTACAATCGAAATATTCCAATAAAAAATTGTAAATACATTTATAGAGCTTGTTTGGCTTAATTTATATTGTATGGCGAAATTTAATAACTGCACAAGATGAGGTTTCCTATTTTTCAAATAACGTCGAAAAACGTGGCAAAAGACGAAAAGATTCGGCTCGCCAACATTTAAATGATAATTTAATTCATTGTTGGGTTGTGGCAAAAAGAACAGCGTACAACAAAACAACAACTGTCTTAAGGGTGGGAATTTAGGCCATAACATAAATCAACATAATGCCACGTTAGCTTGGGGTTGGTGTAATCATTACAAACGTCGGCACTACCACCACTATCAACTTCTCAACAATGTTTTTTTTCCATAAATTCTCCCCCAAATTGGCCGTATTAAAGTTTTGAAAAACTAACAAATTTAATAAACCTCTAATTTCCTTTGATTTACCCTCGGCTACTACTGTTCGAGTGGAAGTTGGAAAGTTCAACGGGGATCAATTGGATAATTCTAACTATTCAACAAATCTCCACCACTTTAAATTTATTTAAAATCTAAAAAATTAGACTAGTTGAAATGAATTTGGAGACACCCGGAGTTGGAATTATGTAGCCATGTAGCGTTTTCGGGGGGCGACAGTATAATTGCAACAGAACAGGGTAAATATCTTAATTCAGTTACGTTATTAAAGGAGAAATAGCGGCCGAAATTCCCGTTAAGCTTTTCATTTATTAAAACCCCGGAGTTGAGTTCCTATGAAAACCCAAGTAATTAGCCTCGAGTAGACAGCAAGACTTATCGGGTAACAATTTAAACGAGCACCAACAAAAATACATTTGTCGGTTTATTTGAATGGAAAGACCAACCTGTTTCCTCCTCGTCTGGCAGTATTGTTTGACTGGTTACACAGCAGATTGCTGTAAAGATGACAATAAAATGCATAATTTTAATTCCACTTAAAAAACACAGAATTCTACACAATGTTCACATTAAAAATCCTAAATTTAGTCTGCATATGGATTATTATAGGGTTTTTTCGAATTTTACAACAATAAAAAAGTCACAAATTGTCATTAAGATTTGTTAAATCGCGCGCGCCTTCTCCGTATTATTACCGTTACAAACCAACATCACCAATCGAAAACCACCCTTTAGTATTACCGGAATGTTACTGACGCCAAGCGTTCTGTGAAATTAAGGGAGGAAACCCTCTAAGCCGGAGTAGTCCGGGTGGTGGCGTTCTCAGCCGATGCCAGTATGATCTCACCTGAAAACTACTTTAATCATCAATTTCAGGCGAGATAGAGAATGTAACGGGACAGGGTGGTTGTGTTGTAAAAGCCCCCTAGTTACAACACCACGACCAACTAACAAACTTAAACAACACGATGATGATGATGATGATGGCGAACAAACATATGCGCCATATTTTCTCACTCATACTAACCATCTCTTTTGCCCTTGTTTGTTGTAATTAATCGGAAAGCGAGATGGTCTTGTGGCTGTACAGGCTATTTAAAAATAATTTTTGTAATGGGTAACATGACACGGCACAATAGATACCACAATTAATTATCGTATCGTTGTAACATAATTTTTCAAGGAACTGGCGGTTTTTCAATTTGGATTTTATTAAAATTGTTCACTGTAAAGTAAGTGAACTGAGTGTGAACCTCTTACAGGATAACCGAAGCTTAAAACTTTTGAAAATGTTTAATAATATTAGAGGGGGTTTATACGGAAAAGATGTTCAAAAAGGATGGGATCTTTTGTTAAAGAAATTTCAAATATGCCACATTTTATATAAAATAAGACAGTATTTATAGGATGATGTTAATAAATCGGATAATAACAGTACGGCCCCGAGTTGAAACTTATGTGAGTAACTTTTTTCCGCTCTTATAGCCTCTAATATTATTGACTTTTTTTTATTGAGTACAATCTAAAACGACAGCTTTGTGTGCATTTTTTATAACTTCAACCCTAATTTGATTAAAAATTGTTTTATTATTAATTTTTAAAATTCCCCTCGTTCCTGGACTCCGTTGGCAAATTCTAACTGAAATGATTGATTGATTTCTGTAATATTTATAAGAAAGAAATTAATCAATAGAGAATTTTGTTTATAACAAGAAAAATTCCACAAAATACCAACCGATTAATTCCAAATGCGTCAATTTTAAGAAATTCCTAATTATTTTAATCCTTCTGTTATTCTATAACGAAATAAACGCTTGAATGGGCTAGATTTACAGTAAAATTCGAATTATTGAAGTAGAAAGCAAACAAATAGAAATCTAGCTGCCGGCACTACTCTATTTCGTTATTAGATCTCTTTAAATTAACAGACAAAGCTGATCGTGAGATGAAAAACCATTATACTAACGTTTTCCACATCGATTTTGGACTTAAACAAAAAATCAACCCTAAAATATCTCTATTAAAAGTTGGAAATTTGGTAATATTGTTTAATTTAAACGGACCCTCTCAAACTTTCGCCATATACATGGGATCAATTGAAACACCAACAAACTAATCAAGAGTAGAACTGTAACATGCAATCTCGATCAAATTATCCTGAACTTGTTGTTTTAACCGATATTTGTAAACTTATCGCATGCTGTTCGATTTTCGCTTTTAAAGAGAATAATTAATAGAATGTTTATTTAACCGACAGGAATTGCTTTGATCTACCCCCGAAATACAAACGATCAAACCACTAAATAATTCCCAAATTATAGGCGCGATCATTATTAGAATTGTAATCAAAAAATTCCAACCGGAGCGGGACACTTGGAGTTTTCTGATAATTACAGTATCAATTGTGGTAATTCTTTATAAAACTGGCTCATTGTTAATTTTAAATTATTCACGCCTAAATTATGAATAATTCAGAGTTGATTAGGGGAATTCCAGAAATAAAAACGCCGACTCAATTCAATGATCGTCTAGTGTAATCGAAGTCGTATCGAAAAAACGGTTTCATTCGATTTTTCCAATTTATATTGAAATTTGTTTGGGGAATTGTTGTTGTTTGATTTTCATGTTTGATGATCCTGTACAATGATCGTTATTATTATCATTATTTTCGAGGAGTGGCGCTTATAAAACCGAAGCTCTCCCACAGGATCTAACAATACGAACATATTGAAATAGGCGAGTTTTTCTTGTTAATTCGTTGATATTTTTATAGATTTACAATTGATTTATCGTCTATTTAGAACGTTTTAGTGCACAATTGAGCTCATTAAGTTGAATTAGTATGGAGCGCTATAGCAGCCTGATTTATTAGTCCATGAATTTAATATTGATGCAGTTTGTCTCTGAATTTCCCCGTATTTATAAATAAATATCACTAGACTGTCTCGCTATATTTGTGTTTGTCTATATGTAGGTATACAAATTACTGCAGTTTTACTACCGTTTAATCAGGGGATCAAACTAATTACTTCATACGGAACAGTTTTAAACGTAAATATCGAACATTGAATACCCGACTTGTTTCAACTAAACGATTAACTAGACAGACACCGGTGACGATCTTCTAATTTACGAAAATTATTACAACAAACAGGGTGAAGTTTTAATTAGACCGGCTAGGTCTCAAAGAAGACTATTAATACGAACTTTCCTCCCTGTCTTGCAAAAGAACGCACTCAAAGACACATCTTTGTACATTTATTAACGCATTAATTAGGCTTCATTCTCTATAAATTTCCACTTTTTCCGCTCGTTCGCCCCATACAAAGTCAAATTGATAATGATAGAGTACAAAACAAATAAAAACGAATGTAGGGAGTTTTTCTGTCCTTTCCTGCCAACCAATCGATCATCACAGATACAAGGAAATAACAACAAAAATCGGAGATATATCGATGGAATTAGCATTTCCTTTCAACATTTACCGAACGGCCACAATTGCTTTTACCATAATTATGTCACGTATTTTCAGTATGCTATAAATATGACATGCGAGCTTTACGTTTAAAAATTTAAATCACGATTTCACCAACACTCGACCGACATGCATATTTATATGTTTCAATTAATGAATTTTAGATATATATATATATATGTCATGTTTTAATTAGGTTTTTTGTTCGAACAAGCTGTATTTTAACCGAAACATTATTAGTGATATCGTATATATTTCGTGGTATAATATCAATTTTGTTACGATTATAAATAATTAACAAGTTGTTTAATATTTGATTGGACAATTTCAAATTATTGCTTATTTATTTATTTTCAATAGTCAACGAAAATACTCGTTGATTATTAGAAATTCCCTTTGATTTCAATTTTATTAACAATATCCTAGTTGCACTAGCAAAATTTCTGCTTTTAGATTTCGAGGAAAGCAATAAAAACTTTTATGCATATCACAACAACTGTATCTGACAGGTAATCAATTTGGGTTGTTTCGCTTTTTTTGAAAAATAAATAAATACAGAAAAAAAATCGAAAAAATCAACCGGAAAAAAATCGTTGAATTTTCCACGAGACTAACTCCCGTTCGTATTTAATTGTGTTTTAATGATATCTCTTCTATAAATGTGTACTTAATTAAATTTCTTTATAAAGTTCGAAAGCGATATTAGATTTTGATTATAGTATGCCTATATAGAGTAGAATGAGTGCATAATTTATGGCACAATTAAAACGGAAACTTTGATTTTCTCGTTTTTGTCAAATAGATTAGTTAGTGCCCCATATTCTCTAATAATTTAACAATAAAAACACGAAAATCTCTTTTCAATTGACGAAAAATCGCAACATTTCCGCCTCACGTTCGAACTTATTCTAGACACAAGATTAAAGTTCAAATTAACAATTATGTATATAGCGAAATATAATTTGATTTGAACGGAACAAGTAATCATCCTGGAGTCTTCCCTTATCAATAATTTTCAACAACTTTTGTTACCGTAAAGTTTTCTAAAGTAAACAAGCACTCAAATACAGGCTGAATAATCGATAATCAGCAGTCTTATTTAGAACGTTCACTATAATTTCAGCTCATCCCCGATCCTCTATTTGCTTGTGCTCATTTGATGGTCCGTCTTTGGCCCTTATAGAATCTCAATCACATTTAATGGACTATCAAATTAGACACGATGATTTCCAATTTTGTATACGTTCAAATAAAAACAAAAAATATGCAGATTATATTTACTATTAGGGCTAGAAATCGTTAGAATAAATAGAATCTTCGGTTTGTCCTTTATTTTTTATCGCATATTCAAGTGACAAGTTCTATTGGAAAGAACATTTCACGTTGCACAGTTTTAGTGGAAATTCTGCAGAAATTCTTAATTTTCTGGAAAAACCGATCGAAAATTTCTTGCATATTTGGGAAACTCTTTGATCTCTTTGATTTCTCCTTTATTTTTTATCCCAAATTCAAGTGCCAAAGTCTATTGGAAAGAGTATTTCACGTTGCACAGTTTTAGTGGAAATTCTTCAGAAATTCTTAATTTTCTGGAAAAACCGATCGAAAATTTCTTGCATATTTGGGAAACTCTTTGATCTCTTTGATTTCTGCTTTATTTTTTATCCCAACTTCAAGTGCCAAAGTCTATTGGAAAGAGCATTTCACGTTGCACAGTTTTAGTGGAAATCCTTTAGAAATTCTTGATTTTCTGGAAAAATACAAAACCGATCGAAAATTTCTTGCATATTTGGGAAACTCTTTGATCTCTTTGATTTCTCCTTTATTTTTTATCACAAGTTCAAGCAACTGGGTCTATTGGAAAGAGCATTTCACGTTGCACAGTTCCAGTGGAAATTCTTTAGAAATTGTTAATTTTCTGGAAAAACCGATCGAAATTTACTTGCATATTTGGCAAACTCAGTAGATTTTTATGTAAAACTCAG
Source organism: Mylabris phalerata (assembly GCA_020740385.1). Lineage (NCBI taxonomy): Eukaryota > Metazoa > Arthropoda > Insecta > Coleoptera > Meloidae > Mylabris > Mylabris phalerata. The sequence goes on from JAJEOX010000222.1 coordinate 2,890,040, forward strand.
AATTTTCAAAACGATCGAATCTCGGTTATCCAGCTTGAATTCTGAATGAAAAATAAAGGAGAAATTGTCATAAATTCGACTTCCTTAACGAGTTCTAGTCCGGCCGCTTAAATCTTCTAGCTCACTATTTAGTCTCGTTATTGTTGAATTGTTTAGCCCCAGTTTGAATTTAATTCGGAAAAACTGTTGGAATTATGAATATATTGTGAATTCCCCATTATTTTAACGATGTCTCAATAGTCTTGAAGAAAATCTATCGCTTGAACGAGGAATAATTGCGGTTTCCACTCCAATATTGAGTTTTGATTTTGTCTATTACCCAAATAGCTTGCGAGTTTTTTTTTTAATTAACCAACGATTTGAATTAATGTTTACAACCCTATATCGGGGGAGATTTGTAAAGGGCAAATTAGAAGAAATTCACAATAAGAAAACAAACAAATAATGATCAAGGCAAATACAAAAATAAGTTTGAATTTTATAACAGGACCTAATTTTGGGGTGTTTTTATCATTTTTTTTCACTTATATTCTTTAGTTTGGCGACAAAAAAGGTAGACACTTTAATTGGTTTATATTTGAATGACATTTTAAGCAGAATGCTATTTTATGTATTTATAAGAGTAATCGACAAAAAAGTTATAAAAATAACAGACAAACGTTTAGAGTTTTATATATAAAGTCTGGCTCATTATTTCGAATTTAGTTCGTTTAAAAATGCGTTAGAAGTAGTAACGAAACAAGGCGGATTGACTAGCTCGGCTCGTTTGGCTGGCTTTCATTTACTTTATTCTCTCGTTCGAACATATTTGATGTGGAATTTCGTTTACACTTTATTGAATACATTTAAAATTAATTAAATATTTGATTACATGAATCAAAGGCTCCTTTTCCTTGTCGAACAAAAGCTCTCATATGAAAGTATTTCTAAATTAATTGATTCCTTAATTGAATCCCCGTCTTGATCGTCAAAAACATTCTTTACATAATTTTAAAACAAATTTATAAAGTTGAATCGATTTTTTTCTATTTGTATCTAATTTTTTTATTGTTTCTTCTTTTGTGGTAAATTAATATAAATTCTAGTTAGTTGTAATTTTCTGGTGGTAGCAAATGGAAATCAGCCATCCATGGATTTTGCGGTAGTTAATGACCGTAACTACCTAACTACCCTACAATCTATAAATTGCCAACTTACTCATTGTGTGTGAGTCATAATGAGAACATATAAACAAATTTTGATGACGACATATGGTTTACACACAAACACGCTAAACTAACGATTCAATTAATTGTAAATCGAAAAAAGGTGGTATTCTACCCGTCTTGTTTAAATAATTGACACACTCCTCTTCCATTCTTTCATCTTGACATTGTTAACTAACACATCCGAGCATCCGTTCGAACAAATCAAATTTCCACCAGTTCAAACAACGTGACGATGACAGTTGGAAAAAAAAATCACATAAAAGAAAAAATAGAGTGTCGACAAACTATAAGACGGAGGGCGAAAAAAATTGAAAGCTTTCGGGGCTATAAGGGGATGGGAAAGGTTTTGTACCTGTATGGGTACTTGAAGGAAAATGTCAACGGCCGGACGATGTGTAAATATCGACTCAAATTACATATCCATTAGTTTTGTTTGAAGAAAAATAACCTAATGCAGGGTGTATATGCAGATGACAAAGGCGATAATTTTCATTGTGCTACCAAATATAGTCGACAACAGAAAATAGGCCGCTTTTGTGATAGCAATCAACATAAGAATTGATAAATAAATACTGGAATAAGGTTGGAAATCTGGGGGTTTTCCAACCCATTTTTGATTGGCGCTTGATTCCAAACTTGTACTTCGATTGGTCGGTTGAAATTGGGGTTGGTATATTCTCCAAATTTCTAACCTCCGATTCCAAATTTGATTGTCATTTAGAGAGTCACTTTGTAATTTTAAAGGACGTCTTATTGTCGCTCTACAATAGACTTGTATTTGCATAATTAGAAAAATCTTCAAGGAAATTGTGGCATTTTTGTGGAAATTTCAACAATTCCACTATTATAAAGAATCTTACGTTAATCTTATCATTATTTTTACTCTTATATTCCATATAAACTATGCTTATTGTTAGTATTATCTCTTTTAAAGTACTACAATGGGTGATAAAACTAGAAAATGTCACAGATAAAATCTTTATGAACGTTTTTGACTTATTAATCTGACTAACTATCTGTTATATCTTGCTTTAATTCATATAAATGGACTAATTCCGTTTGATCCTAGTTTTTCATTGTATATATCTGTTATCATTTATCGTATTTTCCATTATACAGCTTTACGCTATTAAGATCCACGTATGTAAAATTTATATTTAGGATCTTTTATTCGAAATGTCACGTTGATCATACGGATTTTAATAATCTATCGGCAATCGATTTCGGAAATTCCGGGCTTTATTGGTTAATTAATCGAATTTAAAAATAGGCTTGACTCGAAATTTGGTAAAAAATCGTTTTTTGTCGGCAATTCTTGATCTCCAGCAAGACTTAGATTCGAGTTTGAGCTGTTCCACATTCTATGAATGTTGTTTTGAAAGCTACAATTGTATTTAAAGTAGCGGATTATCTAGTTTACAATATAATTCAATGATTATTTTCTTGAAACTTGAACAAGTGAGCAAATGAATCGAATCAAATCTAGTTTTTCTTATAAAATAAACGTAAAGAAATGGTTGTCGTCTTCTAACTATCTATCTATATAACGGCTAGGTTTTTATAAAACAATAGTTAATTATCCATTTAATCAGATTAGAATGGAATTCTTTACGCTTCACTTGGCAACTCGGCCTGAGTTAAGGAAACTAATTTACAAACTCATTGCTAATTTGATTTGAATTAAGCTAAGCGAAATGCGATTTCTATAAATGGTTTTGTCGTTTAGAAATAAATCAGCAATTTTCGTCCAACAAACCAATAATTGCGAACACCCCTATTCGCGATACTGTTATGAATCATTTTGAATTTTATATCCGTATTAAAATGGTAATTTAAACAAATTTAATTGTTTTCGAATATAAATTCTGTTAATATAAAGACGATTGATTCAATTAACAACAATATTAATTGAGTGTGTGTGAAATTTGGAGTTTACAATTGATGTTAAAGTTTACAAGAATAATAAGCTCGACTAGTAAGTTGAAACTAAGTCTAAATTCAAATAATAAGCAATATTATTAGTTCAACGAAATGGACGTTTGTTTGATTTAAACGTGGAATGCTTGTGTAACCCATCCAGCAATACGAAGTTATTTTAGTTTAGAAAGCACTGGATGCCCAGTCAGCAGTTCAATGAATTTTCCCTAAACTAGAAGGTATTTAGAAACATTTCAATTGTCGTATTTAGAAAAGACAAATTAATATCGAATAATCACCGATCTATGCGTATTTATCTGCTTCAACGAATATTACAGCAATTATATTAGTTTGCCCTAATAATTCTATTCAATATTAGTAAATATCGCCTATTGTAATTGTTGTATGAATAACAGAAAATTGATGGTTGTTGGAATTATTGCTGTTTATTACGGAAACTGTAGGGGTGTGTAATAGCCAATCTGGATTTATACATCGTACTAACAAACAAATTTAGATACGAATTCTCTTTTGTGGTAACAATTATCTTTCAAATTGGTAAAATTACCTAGAATTAATGCCAACTATACCGTTACAATAATATTTATTTTCTTAATCAAAATGTAAATATACATAAAGTGCAAAAGCTATCACAATAACCGAATAATATGAATTTGTAACGACCGCATTTTACAACTTGACATAATCATCTTTCAGCTATACAATTGCGATATTTTTTGCACCACTCTCTACAATAAATCGTTCAACATTTATGAGCCGTATGTAATTTGTATTGCTCAAATATAGCTCAAATAACGTGTCAATTAAATGAAATTACAATTTTTCATAACTATAAACCCTGTATCGGTGGAAATATTGTAATTTATTATCCGGTCAACATTCTAATGAATCATCAATTAATCAATTTAATTACCGCACCTGAATATTCTACACAAAACACGAATTCGAATTAAATATTGAAGATTTTAAATTGCGCGCCATTCGGCAAAACTGACAGCCGTACGCGAGCAGATTCCTGTAAGTTTCTAACCTCCAATTTCGATTATTCAATTGGTAATTTCGCAAATTTTCGGATATTTTCAAATAAATTGCTTCATTAAATAACGATAGATATTCGCTTTAAGGGTGATTAAATTGGAAAATTAACTAAATTTACCTTATTGTTGAAATCGAAAATCCGCAAATTTCTTCAAATTGCACAACTTTATTTTAATTTAAATTAAATATTTTAATCTAAAATCACTGAAATAACGTTTGGTCTATTTCTAAAAACTGAAAATACCGCAAATACGCTAACTAGAACTGGAATTTGGGGGTTATAAATTTTGGTGAACAACAGGGGATTTGTTCGGTTAAGTTGGCGTCGTGTTTTAAAAAGCGCGCAAATTTAAAATTTCCAGTATACTAAAATACGATTAGTGGTGTATTTTGCTAAATTTAACGAAACAGATGTGGAGCTTTGTTGGTTTTTATAATGTTGGCAAAATACCAAACCGTACACAATTCGAAAACTTCCCCAAATCAACACTATTATTCCAATCTTTTTCGAATACACCGAAATAATAACAGTTGTGAATAATTAAAACATCTTGATTTTGGAATACTTCAAGTGGTGATTCTCGCCGTAAAGTTTCACCCAATTCAGTTTTTGCTCCAATTATCTTTAGATTACCAAACAATACTCGCTTTTATTAAAAGTCGTGTTATTCATGGTCGTTTGTCATTGTTTTAAAAGACTGGCCGAAATGATGAGATGTATTGTTCAACAAACAAACATTTCAATTATTATAATCAACTGTAAAAGCTTGGTGTTATTAACGATGAAACGTGGTAGATGGGGTGGTGATAATATTGATTTTGGTGAGTTTATCAAATAATATTGAACACAAAGACACATTTCCCAAATGGATTGTTGGAAAGATTAAATCAATTAACTTGGCTCCAACCATAACTCTTAGACAAACAAGAACTGTATCGTTTAAATAAAGCGAAACGAACGATATGACAATCAACAAGTTGGCAATACTCGAATCACATGATGGCTGTTTATAAATTATTTCCATCTTTATTTAATTGGCAAGTTCGCCCCGTTCCCCGATTGTTAATTGTTGAAAATTGTCAAATGTATTGTCTTAACAATCCAACAACTCCTAACCGTAACAAAGCACTTTGCTCTAAATACCGATACAATTGGTTGCTATCCTGGTATAGAATAAGGCGAGGACAGAATAGTAAAATGTCCCTTCCCTTTTGTCGAATGTTATCCACACAATTTCCAATTCTCTCACCAGTTCCAATTCGATCTCTTTTGTTTGCCAACATACCCATAGCTTGTCATATTGTTCCATTTCTGATTCGTCCCCAAATCCGATTAGAATCGATCTTCCTGAAGGTGTACCGTTCATTGATAGCCTACAATTACCGACAAACTAACAACATTTCCAAATAGAAGACATTGAAGAACCGGCGGATGTTTTTCAATTTAGCCAAATTCCAACATCATGATTGGATTGGATTTTTAATTTTATACGGTTTCGTGTACACGGCGTCTATGTTGAACCAAATAGGTTATACGGCAGCCTGAAGGGGAGCCATAATTCGTATCGTTCTAGATATATTGGAATGACGGGCGATATTTTAACGATACCGATCCCATATGTATATTCAAGATGAGCTAGCTGTTAAACTAAGTAGTCTATAAGGCACGATTTTAGCCGAATTTCGCCTGAAGTTGACGAAATTTGCAACTTTTTGCTTGAAAATTGTTGAAACGGATGGAATTTAAGCATCCATTTGTTTAGACGAAACAAGTCTATTTAAGACTCGTTGTGGGAATTGTTTTGTGCAGAACTAATGAATGCACTCTATATTCATCCAATTTTTCTATGCACTCCTCCATAAATGGTTCATTCATTTTAGAAAACTAATATTTTCCGATTGCATATTAATTCAAGGAAATTGAAAGGCTCCTGGATCCTTCTAGAATTCTCCGCTTCTTTGTCGATTTTTTGTTGGATAAATTAGGAATAGGAGTGATAGTTGTGTGTATTAGAAAGAAAATTAATTATCCGAATTAGTATTGTGTTTAATTTAGAATTAAATGGGTAGAGAGATGGAGATAAGGAGGGAATCTCTGAACAAAGTCTTGGTAAATATTTGAACGGTAATTCTCTCCTTTCCAGTTTTGGCATTTAACAGTGTGTAACAACAACATTCTCAGGACATAGACAAGCTTTGAAAAGATTAGTACGCCCGGTTGTCGTCTGACATTAAAATTAGAGGTTTATATCATTAAGTATTATTACATTAGGCACGTGGACTAGCGGAAAAGCTGCGATAATCGCATTAGGACTGCCGCATTTAATATTGGATAGTCGTCGCTAGGCACTTGTCCAATTATACGACAGCCAACTGCATCTTCAAGTCAAAAAATTCGTGAATTATATGACAAAGAATTAGAAAACTTCCGGGTATTGTTTGTTAGATGAATTTGTCTATTTTAATCTATTATATATCAACATTAGCATCCTTGGAGTTAATTTTATTTATAATTTATGACGCTTTTAATGATACAAATATTCGAAGATAATTTTATGGCATAAATCAGTGGCATAAGATAACAGGAAGCCAACCAACAGGAAGGTGTGTCTCGTACGTGAAGTTGAAAACGACCGCATGCAACACTTATTAATATTCAATAGTGTTGGTTTAGCAATATTCCTAGTTGCGAATTTAGCCGTGTTATCTTCTACGGAATTATTTTCGTTTCATATTAAAACCGACTGTTCCATTAATGCAGTTGATAAATATAAACATGAACATAACGGGGAGTCACTGTAAATTCTCCTTAGCTTCTTATTCGTTTTTAAAAACGTTATCAATATGCTATAAGCCGGTATTAGAGCGTTTCTGGCAATAACGCAACGAGACGACACTTTATACTGCCGTCGACGCATTATTATAACCATCAGTCTTACTTGTGCCTGCCCTATTTTTATATTTCAGCTTTGTGCTTGCTCGACTTTATCTCAGCAACTCGATCAATTTAATCATATTTCGCCCGTTTTCCATTAGATCGATTTTAATTGAAATGCTTAAAGATGCTAGTGGTGATGATTCGATTTCAATTGCAAGTTCAGTAAATTGGGCGTGCAACTAAATATTTGGAAAAAGTTAATTTGCAATGTTGATAAGAATTTTGAGTGTCGAATCTGGAAGATGGAATGGAAATGAATCAAAATGGAATGATCGGAAAAAGGAGAACGACGACTAGAAAACTCATTACGTATTATCAGCGACGATATATCCAATGTAATCGAATTCTATAAATATACACCATGTACAGATTTTGGTTGCGATTTTAATATAAAATATCTATTGGGGGCGTTGATGTTTAAAAAGTTTACGATCGGGATATTTTCCGTAAATTGCCGCTTACACCCATATTTGTCTTCTATTTTATTTATAAATCTTTCCAGATGTAATTGATGTATAGATTGAAAAGATACGATGTTGGAATTTTATTTCAAACCTTTCATCACTGAATAAATATCAGAGATTTTCAATAAAATTTCCTTCAGTACAAACAACACAAATTCAGCTAAACAAATAGACATCTTAAAGGCTCCAACATGGTGAAATGTATTCAAGTCAGTTGTGTAACTGTATGCAAGTGTATAGAATCGAGACGGATTACGGACATCTTTCGCTCCGATGACTCTACAATAAAACTGCAAAAATGCTGGATTTCGGTCGAAATGGACGCGCTTTCAACATGACCCACTAGCCGGATCAACAAACAGAACTTTACTAGAATACAAGAACAGTTGACGCTAATTTAGCCGAGAAATCAATTCGTTTTCTACTTTTTAACGGATTTATCGACTGGTCGGCGTTGAATTAAAGGCGTTTATACGGAAACGGAACACTTACTGGCGCCTTTCTGTTGTAAACAAAAGTGATCAATAGTGGGCCACTACCTGTAATCCATAATTCAACGACAAACATAAAATATAGTTGGAGATCAGCGTTCCAATTCACATTAACGTATTCGTACGGATTTGATAAATTTGATAGTTGTCGATTCGGAATAATTAGAATTTCTAGAGTTTTTGATGTTGGCGTACAAAATAAAGCATTATAGCTGCGTCAGTTAATGAAATGAAACGTAGTAAATAGCAAGCAACGCCTATGTAAAGGCGAATAAAGGGACGGGAACCATTGGAAAGCAGAGCATGTAAAGGAACAGCTATCAACCGCCTCAGTAAATTCACTTTACGCGATCGTTGCTTGCCAAGTCCTCCACTTTGTATGTAAATACGAATTTTTTTTTTGTATTGTTTTAATCTAGGTTTGTATCCGAGGCGAATTCTTCTTAAATAGAAACAAATAGATTTTAGTAGAGGGCAAGCAGGAAAAATTTGTATACAACAAATTATTTCCAATATAAACAATAAAAGAAGGCGATTATACTTGGTTGGATTCTTCTCAAACGAAACAGTACGACTATCTCGACATTCCACGGCGCAGTTATCTAAACAATTCTACCGTAGAAAATTGCTGTTCAAACCAGATATTCATACATGAATAATTTGACCCGCATTGTATACTGATAAGGATTCATCGATTGCTCCCCAAAAGGGCAACATTTTTAAATCGCAATTGATACAGCGAAACGTTACGTTTTTTTCCTAATTATTCTTTCATGAAGATTGCAATCAATCGAATACGTTTGCTTAATTATTACTTTTTTAATTATAATGAAATACCTGGCGGTTATATTTCGACAAACAAGAATATTAAAGCTATACTTGGTAATTTATATTCGTTGTGTTGGCCGAAAGTCCAGTTTTAATTCATACATAGGGACAATAAATCAAATTCAATAGCAATGGTTTTATTATTTTATCCTGTTGGTGGTATTTTTTTAGATTTACTTTGATTTTATTACCCCCCTAAACAGGCGCTATTAATCAATCCGTTTTTGTACTATTTTTAAATCGGAATAGAAATGAATGAAACGTAAAAATACAGGTGAATTCGCCTTATCGATTTCTTGGTAAATGCCACAATTTCCATATAGATTGTTTTAATTAGTTTAAAATTAAAATTATCGTTATAGTTTTATGATTAATTAAGACGTAATTTCGATCGTTCACAACAGAATAAGCAATTTGGTGATTGCGTTTTATAAAAAAAATAATATAAAATAATTAAAAATAAAACCAATATTATCGTTGAGTGGAGAGTTACATGCCAGTGTAATTAATTCAAATGCAAAAACTCTTCGTAGCATGTTTAATCTCGAGTTATTTAAACAATGTTACATTTTAGTAATTGCGTAGTTTTTAGTCGGAATTGTAGGTGGATTTTGACATAAAAGATAGCAATGTTCGTGTATGTAATACCGGGGGCTTTATTGGTTGTAGATCTGAATGATAGAACGCACTTTACTAGATTGCATCATTGCGTATCCGTTTATTGTGTGCCACAAAACTCACATAAACCTTCCACGATAACCCTTTCAAACAATGAATTGAACGAACGGGCAAGGTTTAAAAACGGGCAAACTGTAAACTTGTCTGATTTATGTGTTTACAAGAAAAAGCCCGAATAGTGCTAGAGGGACATGTTCGGTAGGATAGTTCGACAAACTTGACGTATAAACTTTTACATCAAGAAGAAATGCAGATCGGTTAGAATCAACAACAACAACAAATAACAGATGTGTTTGTTGTGAAATTGCGTTATTTCCTGTTATTTCTCTTGTCCTTTTTGATGTAAAGATTTTTTCGTCAACATTTCGCAAGATTAATGGGAAACCTTTCTGGAAATTAGCCTAATCTTGTTTAAATATGAACGCGGTAACGCGATTCTACGTGACGCAAATTTTATCGTTTTAAGTGTGTATATCTCGAATTGAATTTCAAATTCATGGAAATTAGACTTTATTGAGATCCTGGCATACAATCTCGGAAAGTGCTTGATTTTAAGTCTAACTTTGTTGTTGTTGTTTTTTTCCCATCTTGCATTATTTTCGGTTCTTTTCAAATATCCCACTGATTCCAGTTGATGAATATCAACGGTTGGAAAAAGGCGCTTTTAGAAATTTGCACTTGTAGATAACAGTTTTGGGAATTTGTAAATTTCGTTGTAATTTATGATTCGTACCTAGACTCGAAATTAACGATCGTAATGATGAACGATCCTCGCTAAAGTTGTTGAAATTGGTTTGAAATATTTCGCCGAAGACGGTTGAAAACATCAAAACAAGCACCAATCGGTAGACAACTAGTGCAGATATCAGCGACAGGGGAGATGTCGAGACTAGTCAATATTTGAGTCTCCCCTATCTCGGTTTCATCTCAATCATGATTCACGAGGGCATATCGAAAATTTGCTAATAAATAACATCTTATTTGGATATCATTCGAATACAGAATCTATAAAAATTGAAACTGAGTGGACGTTTAGAAAAATTGCGCGCACATCGCCTATAAAAGCCAAAATCTAACCATAACTTTACAAACAGATATTATGTAAAGTAAGTTGGATGCCAAATGGTTATGGCGTATGGTAGATTTATTATTTGGGGCGATGTGAGCCGAATTTTGCATTCTTAAATCCAACCCCTGCTCGATCATTAGATGACGGTTGAGATTATCAAACTATCCACTTTAAAAATTAATTTCAACACGACTAATAATAACACGGAAAAATTGTAGCGCAAAAGCTGCGACTATTAGTTCAAAGTACATATTCTCCAGTTTACAGGATATGAGTATACATACAGTGTTGTGTTGAACAAGTGTATTGTGTTGAATGAGAAAATGCTCCATGCCAGTCATTGTTAACGGCTGTCATAGTCATTTCGTAAAGTGCCGTACTACTTGTTAAACAAACAACACTGTCAACGTATTGCTATATAGAGAAAATTTCTAAGGCTCCACTCAACTCTTTCCTAAACACTAAAACTCTCTATGGGAATCGAATCGGGACTTGTTTCTATTACTTTACATGCTCCCTCCTTGTCGGCTTTAGTCTAATGATTAATCTGAACGGGAAGATTATAACAATCGGTTCGCGAATATTGCAAAAGTTGTAGAGAAAGCGAACGAATAGTTGTACGAGTAAAATATAATCCATCCGCCAACGTTGATTATTACATTCCCTTGTATACATCGAAAACTGTGAAATAATCCAGTTAGTTCATCATCTCAATTCATTTCTGAAATCACATTAGCCAACCGGAGTGAGTTTATGCAATGATTTTACTATTTATGTCTTTCATTCTTAATATAATTTATCCTCGGCTCTTTACCGTCACTGCTTGTACTCGTCTTCTTCACCGTCCTCCTCGTCTTATCCGTCTTCTTCTTCATCAGTTTATCTTCTTTTACACCGTTTTTTTAGTGCACCGATTACGATTCCTCGCTTGAGAAACCTGAAAATCTGATTACCATACAACTGGGGTAGCTCTGTTTTATATTTTCAACTCATGTCGGATAATATCAATTTAGTAAAATTGTGCAATAACCAGTGACGGTTATGAAATACAATAAATGTCGTTTAATGTCATTGTCGATTTGTAAAAGCAGCTGTATAAATAGTGTGCTAAATTTGAAATACAGAAAAATCTACAATAATGATTTTATAAATTCTGATTATTCGAATACGGATCGACGATATTCAACAAATTTATTCGAGAATTCCGTTTTATCTGCGATTGCACTGGTAAGCTCCTCGATATTTTATCAAACCCACACATGATCTCTGCCATAACGATATTCTCAACGATTTTGTAATAATTAGGGAAGAATTAGCATGGCAAAAGTTTCGAAATTGGAACATAATCGGCGCCAATATCTTAAACATTTGTATACCGGGCAATTTTATGAATAATCTGCCATAAAAATAGTAAATTCTCCGAAATAACATTCAAGTGTGTATTATTCTACCACCCCTAGATGCTATCTAATTTTTTTCTGGATATTTTCAATACATATGAATTGCAAAACCCGGCGCATCCACCAAAATTCACAATAATCTATTCAAAATGATTAGATCACTGTAAGGATACAGATCTTTTTAATTCATTTTAACGGAAGCAGAATAGGAGCAGAAGCGGAAATAGAAACGAAAAAATCAATTAAAAGATACGGAAAAAACTTGAAATAGAATTGCTAACTCTTCGGCGATTCTCAGGCAAACTAACAAGTTTATCGAAAATTTTCTGAGAGATTTAGAGAAGGGTTCCAACTGACTATAAGCGGTGAAAAAATTATTGGAAAATTGAAATATTGGCGCGATTATAGTTGAAAATATGAAAAATTATCAGAAAACACATGCTCCAAGATTATTATCTGTAACTAACTAACTTTTCGACAATTCTCAAGAAAACTAACAAGTTTATCGAAAATTTTCTGGAAAATTTGGAAAACGTTTCCAATTGACTATAATTCATGAGAAAATTATAGGAAAATTGAAAATATTTGCTAGATTATAGGGGAAAATATGGAAAAAATATCAGAAAACACATGCTCCAAGATTATTCTCTGTAAGTTTAAATTTAGTCGGCATTTTCAAAAACCAAAAAACTTATAAATACTCTTTGAAATACTCTTCCCAATGCTGCTATACGCTTTACAATATCTTACCAAACAAACGAGATATCGATTATTAAAGTTTGGCATTTTCTAGACACTGTATCGAACAATAAGCTTGTAGGCTTTCCAGTTTGTGTCAATTTTCCGGAAAATTAATTAATCCATTGGTAAATTTCTTCGAGTTTTGAAAATATTATTAAATTTTCTATATACTGTGAGAAAATTAATGGAAAATCGATAATATTGGCTAAGTTATTGGCGATTTTTTTAAAATCAGTTTCAAGGTTATAATTGTAATTCCGGATTCAACTGGAACTTTCCAAAACTCATTTTCTAATGCTCCTTGAAATCTTCTTTCTAATGCTAATTTACCCATTGGCTTATCTTATCAAATAAGCGAACCATCAATTATTAAGTTGGCAATTTGCGGGTACCAGACCTTCAATGGATTTGTTTTTCTCTAATATTGGTAACTTCCGTTATATGTTTGTTTTAAAAGCCTAGAAAATAGAACAAAGCTTCCAAATCTAACGAAAATTCCGTACCTATGGAAATAGAAATAGAAATCTGAAATATCTGTTATTTTTTAATCGAATTCACCTGGCGCATCCACCAAATTTCAACAAATTGCAAAATTTCTAATTTTTATCACACTTCCGTTCAAGAACTAGAGTTCTTAAATTACAAAGCCACAGACAGAGCTCCTCAGCATCTTTAATAATCACAAAAATTCCACAATTGAATGGGAAACGGAATCGGCGCCAATATCTTAAACGTTTTATATCGTGGGGGATTTTATGAATAATCTCCAATAAAAATTGTAAATTGTTCGAGATAACATTCAAACATATATACGACAAGTATTCTACAACCCCCGGACGGTTATCTAACGTTTATCTGGCTATTTCCAGCATTCATGGATTGTAGAGAAAACCGGCGCATCCGCCAAAATTCACAATAAACTATTCAATATAATCTCGATCTGATAAATTGGCTGGTCGATTATTTTCACTATAGAAATTAAATTTCTCGTCGTCTGATATTATTTATGAAATCGTAGCTAAATGAAAGGAAAACCTACGAGAAAGTCAATTATTATAGGACGTTTTAGAAGCCGTGCATGTTATTAACGATATAAAAGTATGCATGGAATAATTGAATTGCAAGAGAAACTTATATAAGAAAAACATGTTATTCAAATCGCAATCAAAGACGCTATTTATTAATTAGAATAAATGAGGGGTTAAAAATCGTTGCATAAATTATCGATTTACTCGAATCATTAACGTAATTTTCAATCTAACGTGCTCGAGTTTAATAAAATTAAATGAAATAAAAAACATAATGATAGCTTTGATCGATGTTTCTGATAATCGTAGCAACAAAAGCATGTTTCTTTCTATTCAATATTAATCAAATTTTGTCAATATTGACCGAAATTCGAAATTCCAATGATGATATTTATTTACTCGACTGCAATTATTAAAATCTGACGATATTAAATCAACGGGAAATTTATTCAATCTGTTTTATTCGCGGCCCCTTTGTCTCTCCGGCTTTTTTATTAACCACCTTGAATGTGAATGGCTATAATATAAGAGGCTATCACCATGTTCTGGATAATAACTTCGCCCCTCTCTATCGTTTCCTTGCCAGCTTCAGTTATGAGCGAAATATGGTAATCGGGTTGTACTAAAGAACCGTCGTCCTTTTCGCTTCCGGATCAATTTCGACTTGAGAATAGTGTTTTAACGGCGACAATAATATCGTTAATAATAGCATTAACCGTTTTTGAATATTGTTATTAACCTAGAATTTGTAGGCGTTTATTGATTGAGTTGTAAATTCGAATAGACTTTTTGTAATTTTACTCAACGTTCGAAATTGGGCTTCATATTATTATTTGAATAGAATGGAAAAAATCACTCTTTATGTTTGATTTTTAATTAAATTTAACGTTATCGCGATAGGATTTCAAGGGATTGCTGGAATTTTATTAATCTTTTTATTAATAAAAATTTCAGTGATAACAATCGGGGATAAATTTAAAAAATTGCTAATTGCTCCAATCTAATTACAAATTCTGCGCCGATAAACTGTTGTGGTATTCTTTATAGAAATTTCAAATAATTGTATTGATCGTTTATTGCTAGCATTATTTATAATTTAATTTGCACACATTTGACGAATTTCAGCCTGTCAGAGCTGGGATTTATAGACTATTTGGTAAAAATGTTCGATCAAATAGCCGATTTTATCTGCATTTTAATCGTTCTACCCCGATGATCAATTCAAAAAAACCAGTTACAATAGAATTCGATATAATTTGAGCAACTATCGGAATATAAGGGCGAAAACTGGCCAATCTACAGGCGAATTGTTCGATTTTCTTGTAGCAAAAAATTAGTTGTGTACAATAAATCATTGCTGGTCTGGCGGACATTGTTTCTGTTTTATATCAAATAGCATTAGATCAAATCCGACAAGTGTATATTTTCGGTTATCTATTTCAATTTTGGAATAATATTGAAATCTAATAGAATCGATTGTTGAAATACATTCCAACCATGTTGAATTTTAGCATTTTATTGCCATTTTTTGCGCCGCATTCGAAAACAAAATCTTCAAATAGATAACGTTTAAAAGGAAAATGATGGAGGAACGGAAACAGTACAACCGTAGAAAACAACGGAAGAGGAAGAGACCTGGATGGAGGAGTATTAAATTTTTTAGTAGGTGTAAGAATTTCGTATTGCCATCTCTTCGTTGCTGTTATTAAGCAAAAGGGGTTGTAATGACAGCAACGATGACATTGAACGATCCCATTTATGACTCTGCTCGGGTAGAATTATTGCCATATTTTTCATAGATACAACTTTTTATGATTGTTATGCAAAAGTTTTTATTACAACTTGAAGAAATTTGGACGTATGTTGTTGTTATTGTCGCAAACTTGGCTAGAATTCCACCGTTGATATAAATTAATTCTTTATAAAGTTAGTTGTATGATTTTATTGTAAGAATCGCATCTGGCGGCAATGGAACATCACTTTCAATGATATATTGTTATAGTCTTCTTCAGGATGTTCCTTATTTTCGAAATAATTCACAGTAATCGCCATTATTTCAACATAAAATCGATCGGTTATAGAAATTGCCGGCACTAGTAAGATAACAGAAGATGCCAAATTTCAAATGGAGAATTTTCGTTTATTTTTCAATGGATTTTAATGACCTTAATGGAATTTGAAAGAGCATTTCAAGACGCATTTGGTGGACTATCTCGTTTTTGGAAATTCGAATGTTGTCGAGAATTACAGAAGGAAATCTAAAATATATTCTTTTTAGGGTTTTTTTACAATTTTTTATACTTTTCCTCATAATTTTACTAATATTGTTTATTTTCCAATAATTTGCACAAATTTTATAGCAAATTAAAATCTCTTTTCAAATCTGCAAGAAATTTTCAAATCGTATTGTTAGTTTTTGTGAAAATCGATGACAAACTTAGAATTTCTAATTAATTTATTAGGTACTGTTTTGAATTTAGACTGCTGAACAAAGTTTCATTTGAAAGCTTTGAGAGATTCTATTGAGATTAGATAAGAATTGACATTTTCAGCTTAAATGCTCTTTCAGATTGCGTTTAGACCATTCGAATCCGTTGGAAAATAAACGAAAATTCCTTGAAAATTGGCATTTTCTGTTGGCTGACTAGGAGTATTGTTTAGTCTATCGTCATGAAGCATTTCACGAATATCTCAAACATGCTAACAGATACCGAAACTGTAAATATCTCATTCAATTCCAAACGTGATTCTTCGACTTTGAGCGCGACTGGAAGCCTAGAAAATTATAATGATGTGTTCAAAAGAGGCGTTGGCATTATACGGATAACTTTTTGTGTAGCAATTAAAATGAAATGAAACTTATACGGCTAGATGGATCAAAGTTAGCTCTACATTTGGGCGAAAATAGATTTTCAATTTTCTTTTTCATTTTTACAAAACTTGCATCCAAAGTGGCTACAAAAATGCCACAACTGGCCCGGTTTAAGGTTTAAGGTGGATTTTGTCTGAAGAATTCTTGCAGCCATTCACGATCATGTCAGGTACGGTCGGTCGGTCGTCTAAAAGCAATTTCTCGGAATTAATTTGAATAGCGATATTCTAAATGGGAAGTGCGAACTGTCGATGTTGAATTGAACGTGTAGTAATTTGGTGGATTATTGAAATCTATTTCTCTATGAATATAGAACTAGGATGATATTAACGGTACATATATATACTGGAATCTATTTAGTATATCTCACCTTCTATGTCTGATAAGATTCAGTAAGACATGTGTAACACAACGTGTAAGTGAATTAGGGGGGTGTGATTGCTTTGATGGTGGCGGTGGTGCTGTAGGGTCCTAATTGATATATTCAAATGGCATGTAGCACGATGCTGTTCGCATCGTAATGTTTGACTACAGCATCATCGTCTAGTGGCGTCATCAACGCCGCCACCACCGCCACCGCTGCCGCCAAATGGTACGGAAAAGCGGCACGTGCTCAGGATTACGCAGCAGGTAATATTCTGATTGCTGATAGCTATATATCGTTTTATATGTACGTGTTGTATATTTTGAATCAACGTATCTAAACATTTGTTAGTCAGCTTAGAATGTGACTGTAAAACTAATAATTTCCAATCGATTTTTTTACGATATTAAATTCTTATCTGTACAGTCAAATAATATTCAAAGTGGATATGCGAAAAATCAACTAAAGTTTATTCAACGGATGCATGCGAAAGAATTCTTCAATAGAATTGAATCGAATTCTTTCAACGGAATAGAAGTCGTATTAGATTTTTTTTTGTTTGAAACATTCAAGTGATCTTGCTACATTCTTCCAAATCTATAAGGAGTATCACTTCGATATCTCCACAAATAATTAAGACAACCGAATTTGCCTCAAAACATTCAAAAATAGAGATCTAACAGAAGTGCCATAACAGAAACAGAAGCGGAAATTCGTTAAAATAGATTTCAACGAAAACAAGAACAAAAATAACAGTTATAAAAAGCTTTGCTTAAAAAGAGATCATCAATATTAAATTACTCCAATTGGAATATTTTGGGGATTTGTGGGGGCCCTTCAGAGAACATTTAAACAAAAGTTGAACTTTATAGCTCATTAGAAAAGGCTTTTTTGGACAATTACACGATTTCACTTAACTGAATCCATAAAACAACTAAAATGACCTAAAGGTGCCGTTTTGGGCGATTTTTTGATAAGCTACGAGGTCTAACTTTTACTAAAATATCATCTGGGGGCTTTCCTATATATATTCAAGTTATTTTTCGAAATCTCTACCTTTAAACTGTATATTTTTGAATAGATCACGGTATATTTCAATCGTTAATTTACAGTTTTCAAGTATTTATCCGCAATTTCCATACGGTTGGCTTGGATCAATTTGCACTGATTGCAATAAAAAGTTCGGCCAATAAGGCAACTTTTAAATAAAATCGTGTTATAAAAGTGTCGTAATAGTTGTATAATTAAACAAACTTTGGTATAACTCGCCAACTGAGCAAGTATTGATGCCTGAAAAAGGCATTTAGTAATTCGATTCATCATGTCCGGCACGTTTCGTCAATTTTGCATCCTATTTAAAATTCTCCGATACGGTTTTACATATGTGTAAACACATGAATATTTATTTGCGTCTAATACAACCACCGGTGCTGGGAATTGGTCCGAATTGTGTTGAATTTCCACCGAAATTCGGAACGATTACCTGGGTGAAAAAAATGGCAAAAATTCCAACACAAACAACAAAGTTGCGAGCGTAGCAGCCAGACAACGAGCCGTTGGTAATTTCTGTATGGAGAGAAAAAGTGCTGATTTCACTTGAAAATGGACCTATCTCGACTAGTTAATTAAAGTCCATCCCTTTGTGGCGCTTTAATGGATCTTTGATTTTCACACTTTTAGTAAATGAGCGACTAAATGAATGAATAAAAGGGAGAATAGAGAATGTATTTAGTATTATCAGTTGTATAGATTGATAATACTAATGAAATCTAATGATAAATCGCCAGTTGAACAGAAGGCACATCAATCTAAGCATAGCGTTTACTTTAGATGGTTTCATTGGGTTTGTTGTTGGTTTGCTTGTTTGGCTAGATGGATGATTCATTACAAAATCCATTATATCTGTCAATTCTTGTTCCTTATTGAAATTGATATTTTGTTCTATTCTTGTTTTTCGTCCTCGTACAGAGTTATTTTTGATTGTCAGTAGTGACGTTAATTTATCACCGCATTGTACAGTTCAGACGGAATATTAAAACGAACGATAAAATCGACAAACAATGACAATATAAAATAATTTTTCATCTATTAATCGATTAAAATGAGCGAATATTGAAATTAGATTAGAATTAAATTAGACTATTATCATTCGAGTCGCGATTCTCTTGCTAAAATTGACCATTTGATGAGTTCTTGTTCATCAACGACAAAGAGACAATTTATTGACTTCATTCCATCTAGTCCGAAAATAAGAAGAAACCCCGCCGACAAACTACAAGGAGAGAAAAAGAAACACACGCAGTGAAAACAATAAAACAAAAAGTCGTATTAGTCGGACCTGGATCATCAACAAATGCCCCTAGAGTGTAATCTCTTCTTTCTTTTCTATTTTGAACAGAAATACGGAAACCTTTCAAGCCAAGATGGATGGCTCCAACAACTATAGACTTTTAAGCATGTTCGGTTAATCGACGGTCTCATTGTATTGTAAGCGGAAAAAATTTGAACAAATATTCGGTTATTAAATTTTTATTTTTGTGGCGGTAAGATCGACTTTTGTTGGGGTTGTTTTTGTTGTTTACACGGTGAAGACTATTACAACTTCAATAATCGTATTATTCAAAAAGTTGAGGATTTTTATTGGGAACTATAATACTTTGGTAGATTGGTAGTAGATATTTTCGATTCAACGGTTTTGTTTGTGCAAAACTTTCGACGATTTGTTTTGAACTGTATTGAACTAGCAAATCTTTTTCTTTATATAAAAGTTTTAAACTTATACGATTCCCGGTTATATCATATCTATATACGTTTCTATATAGAGGTATATAGGTAAAATTGACGTTTATTCGGGTATTGTTATTCTATTTGTTCAACAACAAGTTCATTGTCCTTGTTCGGCAAGTTTGTCGATACTTTTGCCCATTGAAGATTCAACAGAGGTCAGAATTTGACAGTGATTAGAGTGGTGTTGGCGGCAGATG
Organism: Mylabris phalerata; assembly: GCA_020740385.1. Lineage (NCBI taxonomy): Eukaryota > Metazoa > Arthropoda > Insecta > Coleoptera > Meloidae > Mylabris > Mylabris phalerata. The sequence continues at coordinate 2,910,081 of JAJEOX010000222.1, forward strand.
TCGGAATTTCGCGTCAAACAAACAAATGGATGGCTGGCTGGCAAATGAAGAGATGAAGATCGTAATTAGACTTTCTACGTCGTCGCACAACGCACGTCACCAAAGACAAACTGTTATTCGAGAAGTTGGCACAAATGTGTGTATTTTGTATATATGTGTGTGCACAAAACCACCACCAATTTCCTCTTTTACTTCTCTCCTTTAACGTTTCTAATCTCTCCACTTACATTTTCACCTTCACATGTTGATGTCTTAATGGATATCGAAAGGCGAAATTAGTTTCAGAGCTGCTACCCAACTTTTCTAATGGCTCTCGTTGCCGGCTGATTTATAATCAAAGATTTAGAACAGCCCCAATTCCACACCCACCCACAATTGTCAATGTAATAATTTAAGATTAAACGGATTTGTATCACAATTTTTGTACAGTTTATTTCTTTTACAGTTTCATAGTTTCATCTTTAGTTATCCATATGGCGGGTCACGTAGTGACGTTGTGACACGGAAATAACCCATCAATACAAGCTCTCTATCGACTTTTCACGTTACCAACTCACGTTTTGGATTGGTTTCTCTTTCGGTCCGCCACAAAGATTTAATCATTACTCTTTCGTATATTTTTCTACTTTATAATATACACGACATTATCGGGGACATGCGCGAATTTAATTGAATTTTTCGTAAATCGACTCTCGAATATCTTTAGACCGGACTAAATTTGGGTTTGGGCCAAAGCCGTCCAAGATCTAAAGCAATGATTCATTATAGTTTGGTAAGCGTACATAATCGGGCCCGGTAAGCGAGTTGGAAACGCTGGCTCGGCCATTTAGGGCCAACTTTTGAATAGAATATGGACAAAGTTTTATTAACTGAAAATTTTATGTATAAATACTAGAATGTTTATTTCTCATCAAATTTGTACAAGAAAAATCGACAAATTACCGAGCGAAACACAAATAAAACTGATTCTAATTGGGCGCAACTAGCTCGTATAGTTTCACTTTGCAATGAAAATTCTGATAGGGAAACTCGAATTTCACCTCATTGAAATACGTTACTAATAAATTGTGTATAGTACAAAGCTTTCTAAACTAATATAATTTATTCAAAACGTTCACGTACAATGTAATTTAACAATCTCTAGTAATTGTATAAAAGCTATATCGGACATTTACCCACATTTAGTGAAGCAACACAATTGTTGACCAACACATTATTCACTTTTATTATAAATAACATTCGACTGGAGAAACTAATCATGAGTTGGAGGTTTCACATTAGAAATGTCGGTAGAATCGAATAACGCATGTATCAAGTAAATCTTGATAAATAGAGACGTTAGAGGAAAGTTGTAAGTAGCTTTTATAAAAGCCAAACTACTCGCATTACTCTTAGTTTAGCGGAAATTGTTAATTTTTTGCTGGCGAAATTCGGCCATCCAGACAATATGAGATTGTTGTTTAATGGTGAAACTGGACCAACTCTTGGCTACAATATTATAGTTGTAATATTTATATAATTTGCAAAATAGACGAGTAACTTGTGTGATTTATACGTTTTTAATAACGCAAATAGTTGGAGTATCAAACGGGAAATCTAGATACAGTTGAGTTGGTTTATTTGGAGAAAAAACCGGGGATATATAAGCGTGAATATACGTAAAATACTCGTATCGTTGTGTATATTAAACGAGTAGTTAATTAGTGAAAACGTAACGGTGCATGGATATAATGAGATCGTAAGTAGAACGTTAAGTAAAATAAATTAGTTTTGTTGTTGTATGAATGTGTTTACGCGTCTACGTGCACGCAACATGTAATTGTATAAAATCAACTTTTCAAACGTAATGTACGTTTAATTGTCGAACAACAAACTAACAATATGTCATTTGAACTAGACCCCAGTTTAACGTTAAATTCTACTCGAATTCCCCAACATTACCGCCAACAGTCAGGTGTAGTTGTATGCATTGTAAATTCCAACATTTATCCAACTACCATTCTTATTGTAAGGTGAAAATTTCAAATAATAGTCCACTTGAAGTTTTGTCGGAACGTTTTATCTAAAATATGTACATTATCGTGTACTGTATATTAACGTTCCCATTTTAACAAATCTTAAAATGTTGTACTAAAAGGGAATAGAAGCGCAAACTTGACTCGCTCCATTTACTTTTAAACAGAATGTTTGATAACAAAAACATTTTAAAGTACTTTTCTACAATATAAACTAATTAAACGATTGTTAAGTTGTTTTAGGAGCTTTGTTGAAAATTGGTGGATGCGCCGGGCGAATTCGATTCAAAAATATTGCGATCTTTACTAGATTTTTTCAACATCTAAAAATCCTTTGTCTGTTTCTGTTTCCGCATATATTTAAGCTGAATTATAACGGAAATTATGAAAATTAAAAACAAGGATTCTATGAAACTGAAAGTCCAAAGTACGCCTTTTCGATTCGGTACCCGACAATTGCTAAAATTTTACTATCGATATCTCGCTTGTTTCATAAGCTGTTATAATGGATAAAATGGCATTAGAAAGAGTATTTTAAGGAGAATCTAATAGTGTAGTTTATTTTGGAAGATTCCTTTAGAAATCTGAGTTACAAGAGATAATCTTAGAGTTCACGTTTTTCTTAAAATTTCCCTATTTGCCCCTATAACTTAGCGAATAATATCAATTTTTTCAACTATTTTCTCATAATTTATAGCAAATTGAAAAAGTTCTTCAAATCTCCAAGAAATCTTTCCATAAATTCAGTAGTTCTCCGAAAATTCGACCGAAACTGTAGAGCTAACATTGCACCTATATCCGATACGATGTCCAATAAATACCGATTATTATTGAGCGATATCGCCTTTGTTTGATAAGATATTGTAATGAATAAATTAATATTCAAAAGAGTATTTTAAGGAGAAGCTAATAGAGTAAGTTATTCTGGAAGATTCCTATTAAATTCTGAGTTATAGGAGATAATCCTAAATTTTTCATATTGTCTCCTATAATGTAACAGATAATAGCGATTTTTCAATAATTTTCTCACTACTTGTAAAAAAATTGAAAGAATTTTAAAATTCATGAGAAATTTTCTAATAGAATTGTCAATTTTCCGGAAAATTGACGGAAATTTGAGAGCCTCATGATAGCTTTTTTTAATTGTCAATCTTTTTTTAAATGCCAATTTTTAACCATCGATATCCTTGCGTGTTTGGCATGATATTTTAACGACTATAGTAGTATTAGAAAGGGTATTCCAAGGAGTGTGTGGGAACGTTTTAGATTTTGGAAAATGCCAATCAAATTCTGAGTTACAGAGAGTAATTTCAGGACATGTGTTTTGCTATATTTTTCACATATTCCTACAGTTTAGCCAATATTATCGATTTTTCAACGATTTTCTCACAATATACAGCCTATTCCATATAAATAACCCTGATTCTTATCAATTGATGGGCTATTTGAAAAATATTGTGAGGATTTGTAGGCAAGATTTTGGCTAAATTAGAAATTTGTAACTAATTGGGATAGTAAAAAACCGCTTTAATCTGATCATGTCGCGGTAATCAATGTTTAAACAACGAAGAATGATTAGAAGATTCTCTCGAGATAGTTTCTTCCGTTTTTCGTCACTGGGTCCTGAGAGAATCGCTCATGAAAGAATTTCCGCTTATTTTATCATGATTATGCGACGATTTCCTAATGAGCTATAAGGTTCAAATTTTGCTTAAAATCTTAAATTATTAGAGGCTACCAAAAGAACTAGGACTATAGCTAGTTTTTTCTATCCTTACGAATTTTTTGATAAATTCAACAATCGTTTGTGGGTATTGTTAATTTTGTTTCGTATTTGGAGAATTATTTGAAATGCTGCAACAGCCTTTGGCTGAATTGCCGTAATCAAACCTTCCAGTTGATGATGCGCCCTAAGGTAACACGCCTTTGATCGAATATAATATTGTATAGTTTGTTAGTAGCATCAATAAGGTAACAACAATAACAACAAGGGCTTGATTGGATCAATTATCGGTAAGTTTAATTACCAAAATTCTATATTAAGTTTAGCTTCCAACTACTCAAAGGTGAGTGGTTTTTTTCTACCCGGATTGTAGTCCACTGTCAGGTAGTTAGTATAGAGATCTCTTGAATTTAAATCGTTGCTTAATCAGCTCTCAAATCGGCGTATATGTGGGGGTGTATTAAAGTTGGAGACTGTAATGCGGGCGCCCCGATGATACGGACGGATTTTCAACTTCAATGTCAATATAGTGTGAGTATCTTTTAGTGAATGGTCTGGGAGAAAAAAGGGGCGAAATGGCTTTTTACAAGCACCATGTCTTTTCCATTGCATCCGATTTTGTGAACGTACAAACATATCTAAACCTGCCATCGTCCATTCCAATTTAAAAAGAGTTTTAATGCACACACGTTTGCTAAAGTAAATTTATTTAACCCAGTTTTCGTAAACATATATATGTAGCGATGACGTAACAAGCGGAACAAACGATCTCATTCGTCTAGTAAATCGTTACAAGCTTGATTTTATCAAACAATTTTCTATTCTTTCTTTCTATTGTGCGAGGAAATAACAAGAGCAATCAGTTAAAAGATTAAATAAATATCGAACACTAATAAAACTTTTCGGTTGTTATTTCGTGTTTCAAACGGTGAATCAAAGATTGTCTGCCAACTCTAAATTGATGTCCAAAGATGGATTTCTCATCATATACGTCGATCAGCTTTATAAGAAACTAACACGTTCCTCAGCCAAGACATTGACGCATACTTTCCGAATTGTACTCCAACAATGTCAAAACAGCACGATCAATCACTATTCGGACTTCGGATTGGACTCAAATCCGTTTGCATGTACAATAAAATATTTAAAACGACACTATTGGATTTAAATCAACTTTACGAGACGTTACAATTCGATTTCGATTGCATGTTGGATTTGTTAGGGAATGCAATTTGACGCCCTACTATTCGGCTGTATCATTACGTATCGCTCGTCTATTGTATCAGTTTATGATAAATTCCAAGTAAGCGTCTTTTATACTGTCGATGGGTTATCGTGCAACTATCGCCACAAGAGACCGATAAAGAATACGGCTGGCTTTTTTCGACATTGTGTGTTTATTGTGTGCTGTCCCGCTTTTTTCCTACTCTCTTCCTTTCCAGTCTATCGAATATTTTCACCGAAAGCGAGAATCAAACAGAATAGGAGGAATCGATATTGTTTGTGATGGCGGTGGTAGCGGTGGCTGATTATCTTACCGCACTAAAAGCTGACCAGAGAATCTAATTTACATTGATTTCCAGTCTAATGAAACTTTAAGTAATGTCCTTTGTTCGTTTTAGTAGTTCTAGTATTGAACATGACCGTTTAAGCGTTGAGTGCATAATTTTAACATAATTACATAAACAAAATTCTTAGCGGATCGGATTTGTACCAGCTATTCATCATCAGTTATTTGGATAAACTAAAATTCTCTAAAGTGTTTTATGGCGGATTTTTTGCTCGTTTTTGTGTATACTGGAGGAAAACAGGGAGATTCTGAAGTTGCCGAGTATGCAATTAAAACAGACTAATTATACTGTCGGTTGGTGGCGGCTATTCCGTTTTGCTGCTGGTACGAGTTCCTCAAACAGATATTTTGCAGAATTCACACAAATATCAATTTATTTATTTGAACTACGATTTCTAAACCATTTGATTCCGTAAATCGCCTATCTCATTAATTATATTAAAATGATAATTTCATTTAGATTTGTTGGCAATTTTTCATGATTCAATCGAGTTGATCGAGTTGATCGAGTTGGATGTTGTCGAGCGTCAATTTTTCATGAACCGGAACATCACGTCGTCTATGGCAATTAGTCGATAATTAAAAGTAAATCGTTGGTGATACTGATAAGGTTTAATTGAGTGAGCTAGGCGCAAACGCTAGTTTTGGATACATTTATTCTCAGATGATTCGCCGACCGGCAAACTGATTTCCCACAGGATCTATGAGGATATTAGACAAATAAATATCAGCAAACTTTTGCTGACGAGCTCTTTTTATAAGTACACAGACAATGTTTGCGAAAATTCCATCTTTCAAATTGTCTTTATTAACAATAGAACAGAATCTTAAAAATACAGCAATAAAAATTATGCTAATATGACAAATATTAATTTTGAACCAAATGGTAGCTGTGAAATATAAATAGTTTTAATTCATTGTGCCACCTGATATTTATTGAAAGTATTTCCGTTGTTATTTTTAGGTAAATTTTAAATTTGTCTTAACTGGAAATTTTATAATTTAAAAACTGTCAATAAAGGCTCCAGGGGTAAATTAAATTTCCCAGGGAAGCAAAATATTTCGGAGTAATACTGGATAGCTAACTCAACTTGATAAAAATTTTCCAAACTGCTGCCTTTTGAACGTGCCGTAAACTCTTTGGAAAGGCATGAGGCCCGCAACTTAAGATAATCTATTGGTTGTATCGCTGGTATGGTGGACGAAAACATAAGAAATCACTATGCAAAACAAGCAAAAATTTCAGGGATTAGTATGTCTGGAACTAATGCATGTGAAGGTGCAAAAGGGCTCCTTGCTGCCTTAGGGATGCTCCAGGTGAGCAGCAAAAACACCTTGGAATTTTGAGTCAGTCAGAATCGGAAGAGCCAGGCAGCTTTGAAAGACCTAAGGGTCTATAGTCTTAAGTCTAAGACCATTTGGAAATGTCGCTAATTCAACTACTGACAAGAAGCAGTACATTTGCGCTAGCTTAGGTGCCTGAAAATAAACTAGCTGATAAACTTGCAAGTGCAGGCTTTGAAATTTCCTTTGTAAGGCCAGAACCGTTCTGTGGGTTAACAGAAGTCCAGTGGAGGAAAAATTTATAGATGGGATTAATGCTCCAGTGGAGCTAAAGAAGCAACTTGTTCATCACCTAAGGATGCCAAGAAGTTTCTTACTATCGACGTGTACTGATTTTGAGTCAAAATTAGAGTACAAGGAGTCTTATATGCAATTTTTGCCACCTCAGGTATTACAAAAATTTAGATTCTCTTTTTATTTAAATTTCGAATTTTGGAGTGTCTTAATTTAAGAATTGGTAACTGTTACCTATGAAAGATCAAAATTTTGAATTTGAATGGAATAATGCACTCTTATTAAGTTTTGTTACTTTCTGTAATCGTTCAGTTGAAATTCATTCGTCTTCAATTTTAAGATAAGAAATTAGGGTGCACTACCCTACAGAAAGGTATTTGTTTGGAGGAAGAGAATTTCTTGTTTTTTTTTTAATTTATAGTCTTTGATATTTTTCGTTCTCCGTTCGGCTTTTAATGGAGCTTCACATCAATCTCGGCTATTAAAGATTAACAATAATTGACTTGTATGTGTAACAGTCCACATGTTCTTTTGAATATTTAATTAAAATAAAAGCGAAAGGAGTTTCCAATGTATATTCTGATCTCTATTTCGATCTTTTGTACGTCAAGTAAAAGGCCTTTCAAGTTCGTTTAAATTATAAAAGGACTCAATAGAAGAAGAAGAAAGAGGTAGAAGAGAAGGTAGTGAATGCAACCAAACACACAAACCTCCATTGCCGATGCTCCCTTGAAAGAACCAATTAGAATTATGAGGAGTGATGGCGATGCTGTACACCAGTATAGATATAGATAGCAATGGTGGAACAACGTCGCGATTATACTTGGAACGTAATGGATGCGAATATCCATTTGCCCGTTCCATAATTTATCAACACCTAGTTATAGATATCGTGAATAAGGCATGAGACAAACAAATGAAGCAAAGTACTCAAGAATGAATAGTAGATGAACGTGGGAACCAAACTCAATGGCACTTTTAATTTAACATTCATTAAATTGGCAAGAGATGGTGCTAATTATGAATTATTCTCGCCCACTTGAAAACAAACGATTAGACTGTTTTCAGATTGCTTTCAGCCAAGCTACCAACTTTCCAATCGTCATACATGTTAGATGTTGAAGATGTGCGCAGATACAAAGGAACTGTTCTGGTTCAAAGAGATTCAATGATAACGAGCTTTGTCAAATTACTCCTCGTCCCTTATATATTTCTGCGTTACGTCAGTTTACATAATTCTATTGTTCTACTAGGAGAATGCGTCGCTTCCTCGATTAGAATACCGCCTGCCTTCTCTATACGATAGATTAATACGTGTGGCACACCCTGTCTCGCGGCTTCATTATCTCATTGTTTTACTGCCGTCACAACAAATGACTAAACACGCTATATACCGGCTTTATAGCAAATAGCATACCAACATTAGACAATCCATTAGAAAAGCGTTTCTTTAGAATATGTCGATTCAGACAAGACAGACTCATCATCAACGACGAACTAATTTCAAATATTCCAACGACAATATCGTTGAAATTCCCAAATTCTCAACATACTCAATAATAGATAATAGTTCTCTTCTATAGAGCAGTGCTTCTCACGAACCAATCTACTCATCAATAAGTTTCTCCAAAAGGACTCTTTGAAATGCTGCAATGATTCAAGTGTTTGAGAGCTTTTGTAAAAGTTCTGTTTCGAAAAATTAAGCACTTTGAGATTGTTCTGTGGCTTATTTTGAAACGTTTTCTCTACTTTATTTGATTCTGAAGCAAAATTTTGGAAAAGTTAGCACTTTGAATCCAAATTTCAGTTTTGCTTTATTTAGAAATTTGCTAGTACTAAACATTTAGAAATGTCTATAAATCAGTACTGATCCATGAGCCAATCTACTCGTCAATAAAATTTTTCTAAAATTTGGCTCATTGACTTAAGGGTGCTAACAGAGGTGTTTGAGAACTTTAGAAAAGATTCAAAATTTCGAAAAATTTAGCACAAAACTGAATTTTTGCCTAATTTTGAAGTGTTTTTTCTGCATAATTTGAGTCTAGAAGCAAATTTTGAAAGGTTTAACCCTTTTAGATCTAAATTCACAAATTTTTTATGCCAAGTTATATTTTGAAATTATTCTAACACTGAATATTCTATAAAATAGTGCTTCTCGCTAATCCATGGACCAATTCGGCCTTTATTGACAATTTTCCAAAAAACTTGCTTTTTAAATGTTTTACAACCGAAGAGTGCTAACAGAACTGTTTGAAAATTTTTGAAGAAGTTTAAATGTCAAAAACTTTACAGTGAAGTCAAAATTTTGAGATTTTTATAAAAATTACTCCTCTTTTCGAAATATTTTAAGCCATGTTTGGAAAATTTAGCACTTTGGATTCAAAATTTTGAGATTTTTCTAAGAACTACGCCTGTTTTCGAAATATTTCAATTTGACTCTAAGTAATATTTTGGAAAACTTAGCATTTCGAACTCAAAATTTTGAGATTTTTATAAGAACTGTTCCTCATTTGGAACATTTTCTCTATTTCATTTGATTCCAAGCAAAATTTTAAATAAACAGCACATTTCCGGTTAACTACAGACTTGTCAATGGATTTCGTTCAACTTTTCAAATCTTTCAAGTGCATAAATTTTTTCAAGCGCTAATACTAGAACGAAATGAGCGTGAAAATTCAATTATTCCAAACGGAGAACAGCCTGATTATATACGAAACTAGATTCAACAACGATATCTCTCAATTAAAACAGATTTATTATATTTAAATATCATAGTGTTGGTGTATAAAATTGGAATCTGTCTAGAACACTTGTAATCATTGATTTTATAACTGAAACAAGGAATGTTGAAGTAGACTTTACAATTTGTTGTATTTTCTATAATTTAATTTTAAACAATAATTGAAAACGGTCATATAGTTGGCGAATTTCATATTATTATTAGTAAAACAGCAAGTATTAAATGGAATTCCATTTGTAACAGTTAAATCGGCTATTATGACTGTAGAATGCTTTGATTTACGAATATTCAAGGGAATTTAGAATGTTGTCGGTCTATAGGATGGGCTGGAACTATAGTAAGAGGCTTGTTTGTTGGCTAACAAGGATGGCCATTCCAGGAACCATTCAATAACTCTCAAACTTCCCTAGTTAGCAGTCGGCTTGTTTACTTTGCCCGTTGTCGCCTTATCAACTGTATAACATTCTTAAGGACCGTCATAAAGACAACACACCGTCTCTATTGTTTCAACGATTCTCAATCCAACAATTTTTGTAATTCTATCGTTTACAATAAGAATTTTTTATGTTCACTATGTTTATATAAATCAACTCCACCGAATTAATTAAAAAGTGTCGTTAATTCTTTGAAAGGCAAAAACAATTACGAAAACACTTTTAACATAGGTACATTTCTCCAGCTCTTAATTCTAATGAAAATGGAAATCTTGCGCTTTCTGTCTTTTTGTCCATGTTGCTAAACTTTATCGTTGTCGACGAAATTTCTGTTTTCATTTCACAAAATAACCATTCGCCTTTCGTTCCCATTTTCCATACAAGTATACGTCGGTTATTCTGAGCTCTTTCTCTCAATTTTATTTCGCTGTAGCCTTTCATAAAACCAACAAAGGACTATCTTTGAAATCAGGAAGAAGGTCTAACGGCATCGTTTTCCAGTCGTATTTTGTTGGTGAAAAATTTACATACGCTGAATAAATGTGGAATTGTCTAAAAAGTCGCAGTTTAATCGGGATAATTTCAAGTATTGTTCGAATTTCGCTATAATAACCCCTTCGATTCTGTTCGAGGATCATTGTAGAGGCAATCTGTGGTTGTTCTCTCGATGTTTCTGTGTTATTTGCCATAGAATTCGAAACTAGCCAACTGTTGCCGATATCAGACCAGATGTTTACAACACACATACACATTATGGATATTTTTGAAATCATTCCAAATGTCCCACATTAACATATAATGAATGGAAGTCGTATTGATTTATCACTAAACAAGTTACAAATTTACGAGGATTTTGTTGCTACAACAACCCGAAAAAGCTCCTCGAACATTAGTCAAAGCAAAATTCAGTCCTTGATGGAAAACATGCGGTTGTAACTGTAGAGTCTCAACTCATGTCCACTGATGCATATAAACCACCATCATTCAATGTTTGTGTACACTCAAAGGACTCGTACAAATGGAAATGTCATCAAGAAAATTTGTCTTTCCGATACATTAGTCGCCATTTTTATCACTTCGTATTCCGCTTTATAACCCGAACTAGAAAAACTGCAATTTGCGGCGAAATTGCCAATTTAACTAAACAAATTCTAAATCATATTACACGGAAATCGGGCCTAATTGGAACACAATACGCGTACAAATCGAAAATAATTGGAATAACATTGGCGTTATTCGATACCAACACATCACGTCCCCATTAGGAATATCTCTAAAATAACAAGAGATATCGCGATGGGAGATATCCGATTCGATTCGAAATACGAATGTCGACTGCAGTGACCCATACCATTTGGGAAATTCGATTGAGTTTTCCGATAATTGCGAAAAACTGCATTTTCGCTAAAAAAGCGTATTGGTGTAATCAATAAAATGAAATGAAATACATGCGGATAGATGAAGGAAAGTTGAAGCTAGTGCTAGTTATAGCCGCTTAATTTCGTAAAATAGTGAATTTCATATCAAAATAACAGCAGATGATGTGATGTGGTTTGGCTCTCTCAATAAGTCTATCGAACGAAAATTTTGAATTTGCAACGAAAGGGGCGCTTAATTAAATTTAATATTCCATTACAGGCAGATGAATTGCGTTAATCAGTAAATATGTAACCGGATTTTGGATTTACTATCGGACAATGTCGGAAAGATTTGCGAGAGATAATCAAACACAATCCAACACAATGTTAGTGTTTTTACAAGAATATCCACTTACTCTGTTCCAGTATTATGCAAATATCAAGACATTAATGCAAATGTCCTACCACAACTACAGAATATTTTCAAAAGATAATACAGACAGATAAAAACGTTACAAAAAAAATAAGGTGGATAATCTCAACAGTGATAATAACATGTAGTCTCTATCATCAAATTCGCATTTTCAACAGAAATTCAACGAACATGATGGAATATCGATTTGATTTAGCTCGAGTTTACTCACACGATCGGTATAAATAAATAAATCGTTTCCAACTGTAGTGTTTTAATGTTATTTGCTTGTTAACCAAGACTAATTTTGCACCCTTTTAATGGCCAAGTTGCTACCTGTGCAAATTCAATTCTAATTGATTCAACTTCGATTATAGTTTGATTGTATTGAAATATCGTAAATGCGATTTAGGTCTTTGTTAGTAGAATTGAGAATTAAATTCTAGTTGTTTGTCGGTTGGTTGTAGATAATAAAACGGACGTTGGATAAAAATTTCGCGTACAAAAGGTATCGGACAAAAGATGATGGCTATTATCTTGCAGAAGGCTTTTACATACCCTTTATTTTACTATTTTTTTCTTTCACTTTGGTTTTTTCTATAAACGTACACCTATAGGAAACGTTAATATCTCCGCTGAATCTACGTGTAGACTGTTCCTCATTGTCCCATTGTCTCCGGTTTCCTTTTTATGTTGGAATTCTTGTCATTTGCAAGTTTTTTTTTTAAATAGATGGAGAATTAAGTTGGTAATTTTAATAAGCGGAAAGTTTTATTAAAATTGATATTCACTTTTAATTACTTTACAGGATTATTCAATAAATTTCCAACGACGATACTGGTATGGAAACGGGGAAAAAACTAATATTCAACATTGGCTTTTGAAAAGAGAATGTAAACACTTTTGTACGATATAGCTTTCAGATAGGAAAATACTTGACGAGACGCACACAACATTAAAGAAGCTTCCAGATCTAATTTCTTTAAAGACGTTTCCCCTGTTATAGTACAGACTAGTTGTAAGTTGAGAACACAAGCCGAAATTGTCTATATTCTTATCATAGCATAAAAGAGATACGTTCAAAATGAAGCTCTTAAATATACAACATACAAAATAGGTACTTTGTTAAGTAAACTGAAGGCAACTCTAATATATTATACTTGACCGTATTTCCTGCAAAAGTTTTATTACAACATCTCAAACTGATTTATCTTGTAAAGTTTCCACAGAAAAGCGTCTAGTTGATAACCTAATTGGTTGATGTTTTAGAATTTGTCATTGTTTGGAAACATTCTTGAACAAAAAAACATATAGAGATAGATAAATAGATTGGAAAGTAAAATGGAAAATGTATTTCGTTGCCACTCTTTAACATCATTTACGTTTCTGTCGTATTCTATTTTCGTGGCAGGCTCAACACTGAATAATCCTATTCATTTTGTAAAGGACGAAGCCTGACTCTATTTCGCACTACACTACTACTGTACGGTCATTGTATTTTTCTTATCGCGATACGTCTTCGCCGCCTTAGCCCTTGTCACCACCTAACGTAATAAATTTACTGCCTGAATGCCTTCTTCCACCATCGCCTTGGAAACTCTTTCTATACAATAACGACGAAGACGACAACGACAACGATCCTTTAGTGAGAATTTACAGAGCTCTACGGCTTTCGTATACTCTCAACATTACAACACATTTAGCTACCGGTATTAATCATTCAGTTATCTCGACAAGATTTAATGCTGATAGTCGGCATGATCTCGGGCCCCATCAGCCACATATTTGCTTATTGAAATTGATTCAATCAACGAAACAGGACACTCTTCCGGATTCTAAGCGCTACCATCGGCGCATCCACCATAATTGAAAATTCCTGTTTCTGCGGAATTACTACGAAATTGGCAGCTCTGTTTCCGCTTCTGTTTCTGCACCTTCTTGACACTTTTCCGGATTATAAACGGTAATAGCGGCGCATCCGCCATAATTGAAAATTCGATTGAAAATTCCTGTTTCTACGGAATTACTGCGAAATTGGCAGCTCTGTTTCTGCACCTGCTTGACACTTTTCCGGATTCTAAGCGGTAATAGCGGCGCATCCACCATAATTGAAAATTCCTGTTTCTGCGGAATTACTGCGAAATTGACAGCTCTGTTTCCGCTTCTGTTTCTGCACCTCTTTAAAGTGAAATTGAAAGGCCCGGATTTGATATACGTAAATTTTCCATATTAAATAATCCATAATTCAAATTTTTCCCTATAAATTAGCAACTGTTATCGATTTTTTAATAATTTTCCCTATATATTACAAATTAAAAAAGTTTTTCAAATCGCTAAGTAATCCCTTATTAGATTTGTTAGTTTTTCGGAAAATAGATAGAAAATTTTCTTTCGATATAGGGTCTAAAAATTTTAATTTTGAACAATCAATATCTCCCTAATTTGATGAGTTATTGCAGTGAACTGGGCCGTATTAGAAAAAGCATTTCAAGGAGTACCTTTAAGCGATTTTATTTTGGAAAATAGTAATTAAACTATGAGTTATAGAGAACAATCTTGGAGAATGCGTTTTGTTTAGTTTTTTTCATATTTTCTCCTATAATTTAACCATTACTCTTCGTTTTTCAATGATTTTCTCACAGTAGACAGCAAATTCTAAATCTATAACAAATTGTCTGACAGATTTGTTAATTTTCCAGGAAATTGGCGAAAAGTTGATAATTTCACTCCAAGTTCTATTAATTCTTTTTCTTTCATTTCTACTTCCGTTTCTGCTTGCGTTTTTGCTCTGTTAAGGTTACTTACAAATGTATTAGAAATTAACAACAAAATTGATATTATTTGCGTTATTTCCGCTTTTTTGTGAAAAAACCTGCAAGTAACTTTAGAATTGTTAAAATAGAACATATCCCATTGATATTGATACAAAAACAAAATGTCAAATTTACCCAATATATGGAAATTTATTTGAAAATTAAGCTCAGAACTGGATTATTTTTTATTTATAATTTTTACGTAACGTTATAGGATATTGAAATACCTTCAAATTACCTGAATTACAGTAGCGTCAAATTAAAAATGATGCGTCTCAATTTCATATTTCAAACACTATTATAGCCTGCAGTAAATATTATTTTATAGGTAATAAAAAGAGTGCTAGTTGCATTTTTCAAATCAACTTTCAAAAAAGATGCACAAAGAAACTGCATATGAAATTCAATATCAAAAGCTCCGATGTATACAGGTAAGTGTTTATAGTATCGATTAAACGCCAATTATAATTCTCAATGTTGTATTTTCTAATCCAGTGATGCTTTTCTGTTAGGAAAACGTACAATTTGAGATAATTCCAGAATGCTGACCTAAAACTAAAGCGTTGTATAAGAGCTCCTCTTATTTGAAGGGTGATTTCAAGGATTTAAAAGAGGATTGTTGAGGATATTTTGGGGAAATTTGGGCCTCGTAGCTCACCTGGAAGTTAGTCAGAAACGAGTCAAAGAATAGCTCAAGAATGCTCCCAACTTTGATTTTTTCAATTTTCTAAAATGAGTGATTTGAGTCATTTTGGGCATTATCTAAAACCAGCGTTCTTGAAGAGCTGCGCGGTTAAAATTTTTCTTATGAGCTCTTAAAGGATTTTTCAAATGTAATCTCTGCAGTTGTAGCTCTGTACCCTTCTATAAATGGAGATGTCTCTTAACAATTAAGTACCAAGGGATGTCTGTGGTAATGGTCTAAAGTCTAGATTTCAACGAAAAACTACCCAATTTGGATGGTTATAGACTACAATTTGAAATAATTCCAGAATGCTGACCTAAAACTAAAGCGTTTGTATGGGAGTTCGTCTTATTTGAAGGGGGTTTCAAGGATTTAAAAGAGGATTGTTGAGGATATTTTGGGGAAATTTGGGCCTCGTAGCTCACCTGGAAGTTAGTCAGAAACGAGTCAAAGAATAGCTCAAGAATGCTCCCAACTTTGATTTTTTCAATTTTCTCCAATGAGTGATTTGAGTCATTTTGAGCATTGTCTAAAACAAGCGTTCTTGAAGAGGTGCGCGGTTAAAATTTTTCTTATGCGCTCTTAAAGGATTTTTCAAATGTAAACTCTGCAGTTTTAGCTCTATACCCTTCTATAAGTGGAGATGTCTCTTAACAATTAAGTACCAAGGGATGTCTGTGATAATTGTCTAAAGTCTAGATTTCAACGAAAAACTACCCAATTTGGATAGTTGTAGACTACAATTTGAAATAATTCCGGAATGCTGACCTACAACTAAAGCGTTTGTGTGGGACCTCCTCTTATTTAAAGAGGATTATTGAGGATATTTTGGGCAAATTTGGGCCTCGTTACTCACTTGGAAGTTAGTCAAAAACGAGTCAAAAAGGCTCACAATTTTGATTTTTTTGTTTTATACATTTTATACAAATTTTGGCATTTATTCCAGAGTGCAATGAAGAAAAGTGAGTGATTTGAGTCATTTTAAGTCGTTTAACGTGTTTTATTCGCAGCATTACCTAAAACGAGCGTTCCTGAAGAACTGCGCGGTTGAAATTTTGCTAAAATAATCTCCAGGGATTTTCTTATAAGCTCCTAAAGGATTTTTCAAATATAAACTGCAGTTTTAGCTCTACACCTTTCTATAAGTGGAGAAGTCTGTTAACAATTAGCAAGGGATGTTCGTGATAATTGCCTAGAGTCTAGATTTCAACGAAAAACTACCCAATTTTGCCGATTATAGACTGCAAAGACGTTATTCTTTAGTTACTAGAAGCTGAAAAAATTGACCACCCGTATTTTCACCTTTATCTAAAAATTGCCCGAATGAAATTAATGTAGCGTTGAAACTTATTCAAGTTAATATCGAATCATTTTTCAAATTGTTATTTCAATAGAATGAATTTTAAATATAGTGCCAATTTTTCTAGTCTCGTCTCCAGTTTAGATGGAAACTAACCCGTCTACATAGATAATTTTATGAAAATACAAGATGGAATTAACGATGCATTCATACACGTTGAGATATTTCGGAATGTTGTTATACGGTTTAATATAGCGAATAGCTGTGGATATAAAACTACCTTACGGTTACAAAATTACACAACAGTTCATCTAAAATTTTGTCGTAAATTTCCGACATATCAACGATTATAAATTCGGCGATTATAAATTGCTGGTTAGAAAGAAGCTGATCGAAACCAGTCAATTTTTGTGCTTATAAAATGGAATAAACACATATCATAGTTGTAATTGTAGTAATTTCATCAAAAGCCAGGAAAAAAGTGCTCCATTCAACCATTAATCCGGTGAAATATGGATAACACTGTGGCAACAAAATTGCATTGAACATGTGTGTTTTACAAACACTAACAATTTTGCGGCTTATTTTATCAATGCTTGCACTATAACAATATAATCGATCAATGAAATATGAAACAATTTACTAACGGAAAAATAAAGAATTCCATAAAATATCGGACTTGATGGTATTTCTCTATAATGATTATTATCAATACTAGTTAAACATCCTGATAATAATGTTGTGTGTTATCTTCAAATGCACCACTATAAATTGGGCGATAAATAACGAAAATAACACGGGTGTAAATGATGGTGTTTCGAAAACAATCAACGAGCAAAAAGGCGGATTAAAAGCGGCCCATTATCAAGACGTATGTTGTTAACACTGTTAACTGTGTCGTTGTCGATTTTACGATTTTTGAGGTGCGAAATCCCCCGAATTTACATTTAATTCACCCCATCTATCAAATTAGCCGGCATTAACAATATCGGCATCTCTATTCCGTTGATCATCTAAATATCGTCAATAGAATTGTTTGGTATTCAACAACTTGCCCAAGTTTAATGGAAATATGAAACTAGATCGTATACTTTTTTAATAAAACTTGATATAGCTTGATTTGAATGATAATTTCGTTTATTAATTGAATCAAAAGTGGCCTTTTTCCCGGTTTTTATGATAGACGAATATTATAGCGTATAATCTTAGATTTTAATAGAATACTACCGACTAATTAGTCTTATCTTTATAATAACACTTTAATTGTCGAATAAATTAAAACTTTATCCCGTCCAGATGAAAAATTAATTAATCCAATATAGAAACTGTCAAGAGTTTAGTGATCTTGATGGCGGAAGAACTATGAAATCAGATCGGTGTACGCATCAGTTGATAAATTTTTCATCAAACTTTGGAGAGAATGAACATTTAGTATTAGTACAGCTTGTAGGGTTAGATATTTAGTAGCAGCAACAGCTGGGGAGTTTGGTTACCAACCCATTGCGCGCTCTCCAAAAATTTGGGTTGGTATCGCCAAATTCCCCAAATTTCTAACTTTACAATTCCAGATTTGATTAATGTCAGTTTTATTCAATTTTAAAACGGTTATTTTCATATATTTGCAAATTGTTCATTTCGTTTTTCATCTTGGATTTAATGAAGCTTCAAAATTTACTAGTTCCAACTGGGAAATCTTCCATCTCGAGTGGCCTGTTTTAAACGACATTTCATTAATGGTTTTCCTTTAACTTTTAAATCTAACAATGTATCGGACAAAGATAGTAAAACACTAAAGGTACAGCTGGGCGAATAAAACAAGTTGATTGTCATTATTCCGTAGTAGTAGATATCGAAGAGGAATTTCTGTTGGCTCCTTTCTAAAGCTGCACAAAGTGGATTTTCAATAGCGGCATATCGGCACGTAATTACATTGAAGCAACATGCCGTCACCATTAATTACTAGCTTGGTGTATATTCTAGTGCTACTTTTAACGTTGAAAATCGTTTGCATCAACTATGCGGAAAATATCGTATTACCGCTTTACGATAAACATACACATTTTCTCAGGGAAAACTGAACGATTCAACTCGAGTGAAATTAATCGATGAATAATAACCGGAAAGTGCTTTTTTCATCTCTTCTCTATAGTTGAAAGCAAACAACAACAAAAAAATAATGTGGCATTGGAACAGTGTGTATCCTAATTGGATTCAAATGCTTGCTAAACAAATGTTAATTATAAGAGAACAAGACCTTTGTCGTCACATTAATTTAACTTTTAAATTAAACCTTTATAGAATTTCTACGAGAAGTAGTGGTGTTTTTCGTTTCTGAAAGAAATTAATCGAAAACGTCATTAGCGGAAATTGTGAAAAAGCAATTTACTACATTTGTCTTTCATTTTTACAAAAATGTAGAAATCCCGAAAACAAACCAGCAACAATAATTACAATTTTAATCACTTGTTTAATTTATTTTTGCCTTGAATCAAACACCAAAATATAACGATCTGTTTCGCTCGATTGTGAAAAACCAAACAGTAAACTTTATCAACGACCACTAGCGATAAACAAATTACATTCAATTTTCATTCATTTCCAATTAATATTATCTGTTTATTCTGGAATAAAATGCGACTTTTCCAACAAAATAACAACAAAAACAACATTAAAACTTTCCCATCGAACATTTGTATGCTAGACAGTATATTTCACATCAGTTTCTCACCTTTTCCTCCGATATTTATTTTGTTATCAACAAAACACGAACGAAACAAGAACGAAAACTGAAACAACTGAACAATAGCTAACCTAATCAACGGAATTGAAGGCACAGTGAAAATATGTGAACGCGCTTAAGGAGAGCAAGATAAACATTGTCGGGAAATTTCCAAAATTTCAACGCACAACTCTTCACACCCTTATCAAACGCAATTTGCTAACGAAAAAACACAATATCCCGTTTCAGATGCTTTTATAGTAATTTTTACTGCTGCTCAAAGCTCCAAATACATTCCGATTGGTGGAAACTCATCGATTGTGGCAAGCCACAAAACTAGAAAGAATGTTTAGTTTGGATTTTATTCGCAAAGTTAAGGGTCAATTATTTCCGCTTTCAATGTCCATTGAATTGCCAAAATTGGAAAATTTTCTGGGCCTCAATGGATTCTTCTAATCTGGAAATTGTACAATTTTCAGAAAAACTAGCAATCCCACCGAAAAATTTACTTAATAAACAATTTTGAGCAAGCGTTGAGGAAAATATAAAAATATAGGAAAATCATGCTTCTGTTCCTTAGGATTGCATTTGATTTTTAAAAAATAAAAACCTCATTTGGGAGTCTTTTTGGAAAACTGCCAACTCTACCCTGAAATGCGTTGGAGATTGGGAAAGTGCTTCCAATTCACTATAAAATCTGTGAAAATCTTTGAAAAATAAACAATTTTGATCAAGCGTTGAGGAAAATATAAAAATATACGAAAATCATGCTTCTATACCTTAGAATTACATTTGAATTTTGAAAAATAAAAAGCCTCATTTGAGGAGTCTTTTTGGAAACCTCCCAAACCTACCGAAAAATGCCTTAGAGATTTGGAGAGAGCATCCAATTTACTATAAAATCTGTCAAAATCTTTGCAAAATAAACAAGTATTGAGGAAAAATATAAAAATATAGGAAAATCATGCTTCTGTACCTTAGGATTGCATTTGATTTTTGAAAAATAAAAAACCTCATTTTGGAGTCTTTTTGGAAAACTGCCAACTCTACCCTGAAATGCGTTGGAGATTGGGAAAGCGCTTCCAATTCACTATAAAATCTGTGAAAATCTTTGCCAAATAAACAATTCTGAGCTAGTTTCGAGGAAAATATAAAACTACACGAATTTTGAATTTTGGAAAATAAAAAGCCTCATTTGAGTAGTCTTGAAATCCTCTTTCTAATCATCGGCAAATAAGCAAGAAACCGCTTATCGAACTGATAAGCGATGAAAATACTCCAACCCCAGGCTAGATTTCCTAAGGTCTCTAGAATGGACAGCTTTAGAGTTGAATTGCCCCAACATGCGATAATGGGCTAGACTTGTTTACTGCAATTGAAATTAAGCGTTGAGCGAGTTTCGGATCGCTTGTAAAGACTTTGGAACGATACTGGTTGAAAAATTGTCGACTGTCGGGGTAGATAGACGCCATCATTGTTTTTTATATATAAATGCCAGAGTGGGGTCGGTACATTTATCACCCTTTTATAAGGAATTACTTGACGCCGAGAAGACGAGAAAAGTGCATTTACTGGAATGTCCTTTTAAATACTTGTCTCGTTGGTTGGCACTGATGGCACTCATTAGAAAATATCGCATTTTATAAAGATTAATAATTTTTTATTCGGCTAAAACTAGATTAGAATGATTGTATTTTTTATTATTAATGGATTATAATCTAATATTATGGCTATAGAAATCTGTCGTCTATTGGTTATATGTTTATTATTGAAGGTGAGTAGTTTCCTGTTAATTGTTATTATGCCGAAAGCCTGTTACAATTGTGGGCTAATTAGATTCATGAAGCAACACAATACATTGGCGTCCGGTGTGATAACCGAATGAGATATTGCCATATAGCTCCTCTATTTCTGGTATATCACATTATCATGCTTATCCTATTTAGTTTATATCTAACTAGATATTAAGATAGACCATCATAATAGGCTGCATTTTTACAAATAAACAAAGCCTAAATATAAAAAATTAATAGTTAGTAGAAACTCTTGTACCTTGTCAATGATGTTAATAGTATCATTTTGTCGGGATAATAAGGATAAGGCCTTTGTTAGTTGGATGGTAATATAAGATAACGTCATTAGTCATGCGTACCGATCGCTTTTTGTATTTCATACATAAATATCCGACTATAGCTTGTTTATCTAACGATGATACGTGATTGATGCTTCCCTTTGGCTTTTGTACAGTATAGCAACGATAATGACATTGTCGTTGATAAACGTATCATGTAACTTGACTTGTCGACAATGTTTTATAACTCGCATAACATATTGTAAGAACCGTTAATAAACTCGAACAAATCCACCGAAATCGCAGTTAATTTACCCGAATTTCTTCGACAAGCCAATATTTGGTGGCAACATTCGATCAAAACCCAATCATTTTCACCATAGAAACACCGATAGTCATTCGCAGCTGTCCAACTGTCGCGCGGTTTTGGAGATTTTGATGCAGAAATTAATTGTCGACTTTTCTTGGATAAATCGCATTTGAATTCGCACTCGACTGATTCGAATCTGTCGGATCAACTTGGTAGAAATACGATACAGAAGAATCTATTTCAGGTTTTTCCAAGACACGGAAATCAACAACCGACATGAATGATGAATCGGTATATTATTGGCAAAACTAGATGAAATGACGTTTGTTGAAATATAGCGATGTGTTTGTGTTCGTGTATGCTGACATATAATTGAAACGTCAAATGCACAGGCAAAGTTGGTTTCAGGAGCAATGAAGCCATTCTAAATACACCATCACCGCATATCTTCACGATTCTATATACGGTTTTTAAGTTGAAAACAGCAGGATGCAGGCAAATGGATGTTGAGTTCATTCCTATCTTATTTATCATGTATATGTTCTCTTTCTAAGCAATATGCATACGCCTAGATGGCGGTTGAATGTTTGCTACTTTTGGACGGGGCAAAGTTGATGCATTTTATATGGTCTGTGCGAAGTGCTCAACGTCAAAGAGTTATGGATAGTAAGGGAAATGCATTTGAGATGAGTGCCATAGTTGCATGTTCACTCCAATCGTACAACATCCAAATGGACATTAAGGGCCATTTAGACCGGCTCGACAAATAAACTCTATATGGATAGTGAGAGTACTACTTATAGACTGATTAAATTACAACCCCATTAGAAAAATTGAATCGATGAGTTTAATAAGAAGAGTTATAAAACTGCCTATTTCACCAGTTTCATTGAAATTGTTTGAAAAATTGTTGAATCTGTAAAGTAACAAGATTTGTTCAATTCTTTGCGAGAAAAATAGAATTTCACCAACGAGTTTATTGATGAAACGGAAACAAATTCTATATCAACATGTGGCAAATTTTTCAATTTTATTCAATTTATTTATATTTATTACCAAAAAAAAACAAACAATTTTATTAAATAAATTTGATGAGGATACAGAGAATAAAACATTCTGGCACATGTACAAAATTCATATTTTATCGCCGACTTTTTTACAAATTTCCACTCGATTGAACGGTAAAAAACGAATCAAAGTTTCTATATAGAAGAATAGTAGCAGGAGAAATACCAAAGAACCGGCGACAATTCCAAATAAATACAATATTTGTCCATTTGGCAGGTTGTACAGGTTTGTTTTACAATAGCGAACAATAAAAATATGCACGATTCGTCGGTTTTTTGTTGTATTTTCAAATCAATGGACCCCAATACAAGCGCTGTATTGATTCGGTTTTTATTCTTTTCAAGTGAGAAATGAAACCACAACAAAACTAGTGTTAATTCAGAAAATGGAAATGTTAAATAATGCCATTTTTCTCCCGCTATAATTCCGAATAGCCTCATAAATTTTCTTTTATTTCTCATCCAATTCTTATTTAAAATTCCTTTTGTTCATTACATATACCCAGTGTAAATGCACCTCAAAGAAAGCACCCCGCTTTAGAATCTTGAATTATCCGGCGATAAAAACGATATTTCCAAGCGGTTTATCAAAAAATTCTAAATCCTAACATTAAATTCAATCAAAACAATTATTTAGCGAGAGACAAAGCCGTTGTGTTAAATATTAACGGATATAATAGAACGGAAAGTCGTTGTGTTGTTCAGTTTCCATTCAACAAAAACCCCGTTGTCTTGACTAGTTGGCATTGTTCTTAAGTAAACTGTTTTAGTGTACGGAAGCCTCAAATGATGCATCATTAATTTAAGTCCCGGTCGCTGTCAATCGACTGTTTGCTGATCAGAAATTTGTTGTTCTTCTCCTTCGTGTTCGTTCTTCGTACATTTCAATCCGAATTATTTGCCACAGTAACGAATTCGTACAATTTGAATTTATTGATTTGATTCATTTAGAAATAACAACAGTGAAAATTCAATCTATAGAGGTTGCAAGTACGGTTTAAACGTGATTTTCCACGAAAGTAATTAGCCTGATTTTGACAAGTTGTATTTCCTATTTGTTGACGCAGATTGTACAATTAATTGCAACAAAAACAGAAATATTGAGGTATCTCTACGATAAAGTTACACTCGATGTACATACCTATAAACTTAAGTGTAATGGAATCTAATCAAATCGTGTAAACGGCTGGAACCGTGCCTGGAAAAAGGAGATAATACTTTGTAATGTAAATGTGTGTTGTCTTTTATAAAGGTGAGAGTCAAGGTTTTGAATAAATTCAGTGGCTGGTTATCGTCTTCTTATCCGTTTTAGTTGCACGAAACACGTTCAAATATTTAACTTGTTGAAAATCTTTAAAGCACCTCAAAATGTGATAACAAATGGCTGGTTTAGTTCTTAGTTCAACAGGAAAATTCCCTGAATTTCCAATAAAATCATAGATAATGAATTCATAGATTTTTCAATGGGTCAATATTCAAATACTTGTTGTTGGAAGAAATGAAGCAAGTTGAAAACTCTCGTGTAACTTTCTAGAGTGGCGAACGAAACGGGGGGTAAAGGAGAATCCTCATCTCTTCTTTTCGACAACTTTGATACAAAACTTTATACGAATTCTTCGAGTCTACATATTGGCCTGAATATTTCCCATGATAACGATAGTTGTAACAGTATAGGTGGATGTCAAATGCGCATGCAGATTCAATACACTTGTAATTCCTCGAATCGACCGGTATTCGACTATATCACTGCAGATAAAATGTAAAATAAAATTGTTATCGAAATAACGCAGCAATGTGCTGGAAGAATTCTAACGGTAATTTCGTCTTTGTTATTAAATTATCTGGCAACTTTTCCCTAGCAAAGTTCACTTTATCTGTGTTTTCCACTTGACTTGATCGTTTCGAGTGGTGCATAGACAGAGACAGGAGCCGGTACGTATATTACGTGAGGTATATTCTCTTTCCAATTCCTTCAGGTGGATCTGCCAGAATACGATTATAATGGAAGCATTGGTACGTTGTTAATATTATGAAAATTGCCAAATTGTATTCCACAATTTCAATTATTGTTTTATTTCGTTTGCCGACAACATTCAATACAATTGTTGGTGGATTTTTCAATTTGAAGTTGTCTTGGCATATTGTGTTGTCTTCAACATTATCTCGATTGATTGCACTTGTTAAGACGCTTATCAGGCGAGTATATACCAGCATTATTGCGGAAATGTATAAGCAAACCAGAAATGATGGCGCAGCATCACTGTAAAGAAGCTTACAGCTAAACAGTCCGCATTCTTATACGTGTGTGCCGAATATATTGTTAAGATCGGGTCATTTATCATAACTAAAGCACCGTTGAAGTAGTCTCTTCAACAAAATTACCCTCTATCATAGAGAGCAGAAAAAACTAAACGACACTCACCTTTTATTCAATCAACTCTTGGCAAAACTGCCATTACGGCGAGTGTTGTTAAATGAGTTTTTTTACAAGATTTAAAATTTACACGTTACATGATTGTACAACTCGTAAACTCACTTAATATCCCATCACCTGTTGTAATGTTGTTGTTGTTAAAATTAAATCTCATATGAAAATCTGCTACTCCATCTAAACAGCCGCCTTTATTGTATCAGATTGTCATTATAAACGAAGACAACGTCACATCTTGCTAGTCGAACGAATGAAAAACTCTCAACTTGTTTATCTTCAATTTCGTCGCCGGATGACAGCTGTTGTCGCAGGTAAACTTTCTCAATCTTCTAACAATAAAATTATTTACTTTTAATTTCCATTAGACGTTCTTATTAATTAACAAACAGCGGCCGTTTAAACAATAATACCAATAAAAATTTACCAAAGCTACCCAATATTCATAAAGACACAGCGTTAACTGGTTGGGTAGGAGCTGATGCGCATTATAATACTACAACTTGTCCTACTATTACAATGTTCATATATAAAGGGTCTGAATGTTAAGAGGGAAAGTATACTACGAGATCAGTAATGTTAAACTGACGATTAAACCAGGGATCCCAGGTTGATTTAGATAGGTTACCTGATTGTATGAGCGGAATAGTGGACTGTTAGTTGAAAGTTTAAGTTTCTGGACCAGTGGATAAATTAGTACTAGAAACAAACGCTGGTACTCATTATACGCTTTAATAATAAGCCCGTATTCTGTAACTAGCCAAAAATCGGAACTGTTAAGCTCTTATTCGGCTACTTGCCACGCTTATTATGGCTTATCAAAATGTCAAATCGACGCGAAAATAAATAAAATATACGACAATATCACCCTGAATACCACTGATAATTCGTGATATAGTTAGCCTATATTGATAATAACCGAATAACCAAGTTCTGATATATTATAATTGTTATGCATTGTATCTAAATGGAACTAGAAGCGGATTGAACTATTTTATTACCATTACAACTAGCTCCTTATCCCCAGTCTCTAGCAAACGAACCGTTCACCTATTATTTGACCCTAATTATTAACCGTAGATAACAATAAATGTTGGTTGAATCATCATAGGATCGTGTACAAAATTGGAGTCAGTTAGCGTGTTCATTTTCCTATTTTTTTTTTGTTGAATTCGGTTGTAAACCATCAGGAATGCAGGCTCTTTTGATTCGATCTCAATCCATTTCAACTCGAGCAAATTCAAACAATATTGTACTGTTGCGAGATTAAATTAAAATTTCTTGGTAGAAACGGAACGTATTTTATTTGCGTTGTAAAATGTTTCACAATAAAATTGCAGTTTAATGAAAATAAAACAGCGAATTGAAACAGAAGAATTTTTCCGCCCGTCTATTTACTAGACTCGAATAGATGGGAATTCAATAATAATAATCTTAATTAATTTCACTTGAGTTAAATTTGCTGAGAAGTTTGAAATATACAAGCATCTCTTCATCATTAAGTTGAATAAGGAGTGGAGAGTTGTATTTGTTTGTCGATCGTTATCAAATTTTATCGAAAGAGAACGAAAAAAACGAATGTACATCAATTTTCAATGTGTTCATCCACCTTAATCATTTCCCTTTATTTTATTCCATCTTTCAAACAAACAATCAGAAAATTGCTCTCCAGCGATGAGTTTAATTCATTTCGACAGCTCCGTTCGCCATCTGGCTGGTGAGATGAAATTGTCAGCAACTTCTTCAAACTTAACTTTAGACTTTAATTGACAAAATTTACAACTCGTTGAACAAGCAAGCTTTGATCCTAATCAAAACTTGTTCCAGTAGATGAGCTAATTTTAAGAATAATAACGATAACAAGACACGTTTTTTATCTCGCTCGATACGTTTTTGTTAATTTTCAGTTTCATTGCTCGATCTGCACGATTAGTGTGCTTTTGATGAAAGCTGCGATGCTTTTTAATAGCACAACTATTAGCTTCCAAATAGATACGTTAAGCTTTATAGCTTCAAGTAGAATAATAAAAGAAGCTGTTTTATATAGAGGATCAGCACTCTTCAGTGTTCAGACTTGCAGCGTTCCATATAAAATTACAATTGAACATTATGGGGACTATATGCAGCTTTATTATTTGCCCCCTTACTCGATCTAAATTGGAAATATATTCCAGGAAAGCGCAATAAAACAGACCAAGTCAATCGAATCCAAGTGGCGATAATTGTAACAAGTTTTTCTATTCGAAATTACAATTTCTATGCATTTGTGTCGTTAATTAACGTGTTCACGTATCATTCGATCGTATAATCAGTAATTGTGTTCTGTCTATATTTTTTTTACGATCGTAAAATTAATAATGACCGATTTTACGATTATTTTTACGACGTATAAAACTTTACACTTTTCCCACCACCACCCTAAAGTTAATCAGAAATTGTCTGCATGAATGAAGCTACGATAAAATCAACAAATACACATCCAACAGTATTTTATTGTTATCAACTCGTGAACGAAAACGACTGGTGAAGGGTCAGATCGAGTTTCCCGTTGCGTATCACAAATCTTAAAGGACACACTTTTCTACTTAACACCGTCATGAATTTAAGAAAGCAACCTCAATTTGAAGCTCCTAAATATTGGCGTTATTAAATTAATCATTGATAAGGCGACTTTTGAGTCTATTTTACAGTGATAACGGCCATATTCGTAATTAGTTAGAGTTAATACCGGAACTCGTGAGGATTTCGCTTTGTAACTGGAACAATACGAAATTTATGTCCCATTTTAATGAGTTTTATTGTTGTGGCTCTTTTTTCTGTTGTTGTTCGAGCAATTCGCATACACAAATTAGTTGTGTAATAAATACAATTACTTTGAGCTTTTCAGCTGATTATTTTTGACATTTTCAGGAATTATTCTAAGAAAGCCGATTGGAATAAAACGTCCAAAATTTATGTTTACATTAATTTATTTTTCTTTTGCGATAAATAACGTTAAAGATGAGTAGTAGAGGACAGATTGAGAAAGCTTTTATCCGCCTTTTAAACTCGAATTTATATTCGCTAAGGAAGTGGTCGATAGGTAGAAAATCGAAAATCTACTTACTAATTCAACAGCTGTTGAATTATGCTTTATTTTCCCTCTCATTTAAACATATGGAGCTGTTTGGTAAATATTTGAAAATAACAAATTGACTTTTAAAAATTTTAAACACCATAAATCGAATATTGAATTGCATTATTTGCTAAATATTCGAATTTAGTTCGAGGCTTCTTCTCTCAAAAGTATTTAAGCGCCCGCCCTCGTTTACCGAATTTTGGGCTTCAAAAAACAGAGTGATTTATCGTTTAAAGTTGACCGTTTTTGGAGTATTTGAAATATTGAAAGATTGAACATTATTAAAGTTGAAATTTTGAGATTGTACAAAAAATTGGCAAATAAACGGAAACCTTTAATCGGATTGTTGAGAAATTTGATCCCTCTTGTGGAATACAAGGATGATTTGCATTGATAAAATCACTCCAAAATTCGTGTATTGGTGGAATTTGTTGGATTTCTATTATCTATACCTCGTTTAGGGCTAACGTAAATATGTACAGAACAAGCACAAGTGTATGTAGTTGTGTATCTCGTCTGTAATCAGTAGAGTTAAAATACACAAAGACGATTTGTACAGAGATCAATTAGTCGAGACTGCCAGTGAAAACATTTGTTTAATCCGTGAATATATCGACTAATATAGCCTTTAAATGTACATTAATATTAATTAATTTTCTTATGAAATTGTTAACGATTTCCTGTGCCCTAACGGCCGTTCTTTCCAACAATTTATAACAAAGAACCGTGAAATTTCCTTAAATTCATCTCAGAGCGCTACATAGTAATCAATCTTTTTAAAATTTCACAACACTCTTCCATTCTTCCATTTTTATTGGAGATTTTTCATCATAAAACACCAAAATTGAACAAACTCTATAAACGGCCCTAAACATCCTCCCTATTCAAGGCTCAGAATTGAACGATAGTTTGTCTCGGTTTTTCAATGGAATAAAAACAACAAATGACCAAAAAGCAGAGAATCAGCTTAGTCATTGGATCTAATCCTAGGTCAAAGTTTGTCTTATATTCGAACTCATTCCGTCTAGTTCATATAACTGTCAGTGAGGAGCGACATCACTTCATCATGGTCAACGGTGATGGATGATATGGTCAGTGTCGAGACGGCGGCGTCGGCGTCACTCACCAACCACGATTTGCGCCCATCACTCCATCTTTATACAACAACAACATCATTAAACATTTATACGAAAAATATGAGTAATAAATAGCAAGTTTCGATAAATTTTCGAAAATTATTAAACATTGTACAGTGCACTAGAGGTGGTTAGAGAGGTGAAACTGTTCAAATATTTACAGAATGTGACCGCGCCTGTTAACCCGCTTAAACTCTTCGCAAACCGACTATCCAATAACTCGTATTCAAATTTATTTAATAACATTTATCGTTGAACAAATATCTATAAGAAATTGCCTCAATTCCACATAATTCATAACACAAACTTCGAGAATTCCATCGGAAATTAATTGGTACAGACTTTACTATTTTGTAGAAAATTTAAACGTCAACATGGAATTCTCTTTGATGTTCGCGAATATCATTATTTAATTTTTTTAACCGTCTCCAAGTCTCGTTTGATAGAACAGCTCTCGTTGATGATACTGGCAGTTATAGAGAAGAGTAATATTGGATGCGTGTGCGTCAATGGTGAATTTTACGATAGATGGTTGATCCGTTCAACGAATTTCTATGGAATTATTATAGCCCCATCTTCATAAATCCTTTTGGAATCAATGTTAAAGTTGTATACTATACAAATCTTCAACTTTCAATAAACTATTAAAGAAAAGAGGACGACTTCAAGCGATGTTTCCAGTATCCACCTCTTTATACAACGATCCATCTTTAATGTTAAAGAAGCAACCAGCAAAAAGTAAGTAAACTTGCTCTCCTATCCGCCTATTCATAAGTTAAGGAATGATTTCCATACAAAATCCCGATGCTTTCAACAACATACATAATGGATTAACCACTTCCGGAGATTCACCTGGAACTTGAGTGGAATGTTTTGTCGTTTTTAGTCGTTGGCCCCTCTATGTCTGGACAAACAAAACCCTACAACTCCTTAACAAAACGAGGACAATTCCACAATGAAAAATACATAGGGATTGACTCGGCACGATTGACAAACGGCGTTTAATATTGAGGCCAAATTTCCATATTTCCGATCAATCTACATAGATTTATAAGCGAAAAATATAAACTACCCCTCTGCCTGAGGCAAAATTTCGCGTGTTTAATTGCCAATTTCTATCGAATTTGCTATTTAGTCGAGTAAGACTTGCAAAGGTAGATAATTGGGCAAGCCTTGAGCCAAGCATGGGAGTCTGAGCATTGGGCCCAACCTTGCTCCTAGCCTTGCTCAATGGTTAGAATCATTTCCCGCAAGTCTTGGAAACTGAGCATCGGTCCAAGCCTGGCCCAATGTGTAGACTCATTTCACCCAAGCCTTGGAAATTGAGCATCAGCCCAAGTCTATGTTGGTTTACAATTATTTTTAGATAACCTAGACGACCTAGACTTACTAATTTATTTTTAATTATTTAGATTAATCTAAGTTTCTAGATATTTTCCAGCAAGATTTTCCAGTTTTGGAGTCCAGATTTTGAGGCTTTCTCGCCGTTAACCACCAGTTTTTCAAATCAATTTTAACTTGCAGAAAAACAATATTTAAGAATAAAATCTTGAGTTCTATCCATTTTTTGATGCCACTTTTGAAAATTGAGGCTACTTTTTGGAATATCTATCTATTTTAGTAAATTTAGCTAGACATTAGTCTTTTATGCTCGTCCAGATTTTAGCAAGTGTTGGCCCTAAATTATAACCGCAATTCTCAATTTGGCTACCGATTCATTTTGAAGAGAAAGCCTTCAGGTTGCCGAGAATCTTCAAATTCACATTTTGAGACATATTAGTCTTGGTTACCGATCAAAAGTTCTATAAGTTGGTGAACAATTTGAAAAAATTTTTGTGAATCAGTAAGGAGGTTAGCTCATTGGCAATTTCCATCAATTTCTTAGTTGTTTGGTGAAAATCGCAAATTGTCCCGATGAGCTACCGGGTCCGACTTTTGCCAGGATTCCCCTACAAATTCCCGATTTGTTTACCGACTGACTTGCCTGCTTTTATTTATCTTTTAGAAACTGCGCTAAAATTTAGGATCGAGACTGGCATTTTATCTCGATTTCCATTAACGTGAGACAATTTAAGGACTGTTTTAGAAACAAAAAAGACCTCACGTAAGATCAGTAAATTCGAGCCTTATTTATCTGGGGACGTGCTTGTGTTCAATTCAAACGACAGAAACCGGTACATTCGATCGTCATAAAGATTCGAAAAAGTTTTAATGCACCCTTTATTCTATAAAAATATATAAAGACTAAAAGATAACCAAGTTTGGTTATTATCACTGCAATCAAGTTTGACGTTTATGAGGTCGTTTTCATGCGTTCATTCCCGTTGTATAAAAGTCAAATTATTTAGCCGTCATTGTAATAAATTATTGACCCGTTAGTAATTAATTTGTCTCAATTTCCAGCATAAAAGTTAATTAAAATTTATATTGACGCTGGAATAATTTGGAATAAGGTGCATAAATAAAGGAAGAATGGATTCTGATTAGTCTCATGTCAATAAAAATCGCTTGGGGGTATAACCGGCCAACCACCACCCCAATCAAACATTATTAAGTGCGCTCTTTTACTTGTTTACCAGCTTCACATACAATACGTTAAATTAACTGGCGTATTATTCCATTTCTGTTGGTATAAATTTGGAAAGTACGTAGTTTTGGAACGATAAATAAAGGAAACTTGTTAGTTAACAATCTATTTCTCAATTTCCCCAAACGAACGAGAATACAAAAGCAACATGGCACTGAAACTATGATAACTTAATGAAATATTGCTTTAATTAAGTGATACGATATCAAACAAAATAATCACAGGAATCTAATTTCAACTGTTGTTTGTTCAAGCGTTGTGAAATTGCGGTTGAACTGATGCTGATGCTGATGATGATGATGACACTGGCAAGGCGCTAGTAACAAACATTTTTATTCCATTTATTGTGTTGCCATCATTCCAATCTGGCGTTATTTCTCGATAAACTAGCCGGAATTGTGCATTCTTGATACGAATTCTAATACAATCAGTTTGAATATGAACTAATAAATTTCGCATGTGGTACGAATGATGAATGAAGAATGATATGTATAGAAAATGTAAAAGTTTGAAATTTGCATAGTGATCGGTTGTGATCCGATAAATCCAGGTGGACTGCATACAATACTGAACAGAATATTGAGTATCTCGTTCTGTTCCAATTCAATGAAACAAAACTAATTTAAACATAATTTTTTGAAAGCTTGCAGCTTAAATACAGCCGGATACCGGCGATATGTTGGTAATTCTTGCAATTAAATTCAAACAATATCCAGGACTATAACCATTCTTGTCGCTGGTATTAAGACCATAAATAATAAAGCTAGCAACTTGCTACTAGAACCATTAAAGTGGATTACAATTTTAAAATGCAGACATATGTGGTGGAAATTATTAGCGTATTGAATATTATCACAATACTAATTAGTTATAAGAAGAAATTCAGAATTTAATTCGCGTTTACTTCTAACTCTATCACGTCAAATGCGATTTATTTTCCATGAATTCGAAAGCGGAAAATGCCAAGTTTTAATGTATTCCAGACGGTGAATGTAACGTAATTTCCAACGTGAAAATCGGCATACAACCACCAGAATAGACGCAATTGTATAAAAATCACCACACACAAACCTAAAGATGGATTTATTACAAAATACCACCGATTCTTGCCGGAACGAAATATTAAATGGAAACAACACCCGAATCTCTGCTAAAATAATTAAAGATAAACAATCTTTATTTTCCATCGTTTATGGAATAGAATAAGTGGAGTATATTTTGGATTTGCGGTGTAATAGCCTGTCGAATCCAGTTCCACGTGACAATTTACAAAAACAATCCCCGATATTAAATTTGGCCCGACGTCGCTTTTTCCGCACGTCTCATAATCATTTTGAAAGTACACTTTGTTCGGTTAATGGTAGCGAGAGGACGAAGAAATTTAATTAGAGACAGACCAGGCGAAATCAGGTGGCAATAAAAAGAATTCTAACTGGAAACGTTTCGTCTGGATTGTCCTCGATAGAATAAAAGCGAATTAAGATGTATATTTTTATACATATAGTGGTTTACATGTTGGAAAGTTTTTGTTTGAAATTACTTTACAACTTTTTGAATTGCAGATCAAAATCAAGGAGATTATTTTAAATTTGCACTGTTGTTGAAATATTCATACAATTCCCATTAGTCTACAAACATAATTTCATGTGAATATATTGTGTTATTATCGTTTTTTCTAGTTGATGAAATTTGATAATTAAACAATATGACAACGAAACTTCTCATTGTACATTTGCTTTTAAGGGAAATTTATAAGATACTTCGCAGTACGTACAACAATAATGACCTGAAAAAAATTTGGACAAACTAGCAACGACAAAGCTTATTAAAAGTTTCCAACAACTAATTCATCAGTAAAATCTAGACTGAGTACGCCTTTATTTTATCTACTTTTAATTAAACGAAAACTTTGCACTCAGATGTTGTTCATCTATTTAAACTATTGACTTATTCATTTTCATGTTGTTAATTGCTTTAGCGTTTTTTCCATTTGTACATTAAAGAAATTGCAGTTTCTTTCTCCCATTTGATAAATGTTTACCTTGTATTTGGTGTTCCACATGAAATGACACAACCAAACGTTTAGCAATAAAAATAAAACGATGTTGGTGCCTTGATGACTTCCAGAAGTCATAAATTCGACGTTGTTGTTGTTGTGATCACGATTCAACTCATCATGTTAATGTCGCTAGTATAAGTGGCGTCTTATACGAATTTACTGTTAAAATATTAAAAAATAAATATAATAAAAAGCGACTCGTACATATGGACTAGCAATAAAACTGTTTTGATCCGCAGTAATGGTCCGACTTTAACAATGGAACATATTTCAAGCATTTGTGGCGCATTTTCCACACAATATTCGCAATTTGATGAAAACCTAAACAGATACGAAGAAATAGAAGAAGACGGAATTTGTGACATAACTGGAGTTAACGGAAATAATCTAATAGCAGCTGTAGCTTTTAACTTGAAAGTTTTGCAGTAAATTTCTAAAGATACGGATTAAAATATTGGTCTATAAGATTTGCTTTAATCTTGGATTTACTTGTTTCAAAAAAGTTTCAAACAATCCTTAATTAAATATTAACTCGCAATCTCTAATATATCTTGTTAAATCACTGACTTCAATCGGATTTTTCTATAGAATTCCTTAGATGGTATCGATGGAAATTAATCAACATCTGCTGAAATAAAGCGCTGAAAAAGTTACCCCTTTACAAGAGAGTACATTACAAAATCGAACATGATCAAGGGATTTTTAATTTAATTAATTCCATTGAAGCCGTGAACATTTCGACGTCTTTCTGCTAAATTTCAAGCAATAATCACAGTTTTTGAGTTTTCAAACTCGTTTCAATTGCAATAAAATAAAGTACAACAACACAACAGAAATATTGTTTTCCTATTTTCATATTCGTACGAAATTTTGTTTATTGTCTTCGAAAGCTCAAAAGACTGACACTGTTTTCTTGTTGTATTGTCCTTTAACAAACAGATAGATGTAGATTTGAGCCGGTTTTATTTGCTGTTTTAATGAATATGCAAGGTTTGTGGAAATGTTGAATTTTTATCATAAAAATAAAGCTTTGTACAAGTATTTTCGTACAATATCTTTTCATTCGTCGTTTTCATGTCAGCGTTACTACAAACAAATAACATGCAGGCCCCTGACAGGGCGAATAGGCGTTAGGAGGCCCATGCCATTGCCTTTTGAATCTAAATTTAAATTTAAATCATAAACACCAGTTAATAAGCCGATATCTCGTTTGTTTTTGGAAATATCACGAAATTAAAATAGATTTAGAAAGAGAATTTCAATCTAACGATTTTTTCCAGTTACGGAAAATTTCGATTCAATTTTGAGTTATAGAGGAAAATTCTGAAGTGTTTCTTTACAATATTTTTACATATTCTCCTCATAACTTAACTAATGTTTATTTTTCAGCGATTCTAATAGAGTTTATAGAAACGACATCTAAATATTCAAGAAATTTCCCAATCGGTTTGTTAAGTTTCCGGGAAATTTGCCAAAAAGTTCAGCTATTTTTCGATTTCCAAACAATACCAATATTTCAACAACTTATTTTCACTAATATTGCAATAAAACAAGCATTTCAAGGAGCATTAGAGAAAGTTTTCTGTTTTGGAAAATCACACTTGAATTTATAAAGGAAAATCTACGAGCATGATTTCTTCTACATTTTCGATAATCTAGCCAATCTTACAAATTTACCAATGATTCTTTATCAGTACATAACAGATGGAAACGCTGTCCGAATCTCCAAGAAATTTCCCAATCGACTTGCTAGTTTTCTCGGAAATTACCGAAAATTGAACGGCCTCTATTGCACCGATAACTCGCTTGTTATAGGATAAATAAAATAGAAACAGAATTTTAAGGAAAACTTTCCAACGCCGTTTCAATCATTAGAAGCGACAAACCGTCGATCAAACCGTGCGGTAAACAAATTTGTCGCACGCCACATCACTAAAGATCGCTACGGTGGTCAAAATGGTCCACAGCATTGTCAACACGAGTTAATTTGGCTTGATTCTTCTGATAGGGTGATTTCTTAGTTTTATGATAGATTCCAGTTTAGAAGTTGTAAATTGAATAATTTCAGCTACAGTGAAGCTTTGGTGAGCATCCAAAAGTCCCTATTTTAGAGAGATTGTACTGTACATTTTAATTTTGCCATAATAACTGCGATATAGAGATGTATAATAGAGAGTTGATGAATTCCGTTTGAATCTACAATTGTCTTTCTATGCTCTTTTTCCTTATTTGTAATGCTGTTTAGAATATGAGTATTTTAAGAGAAACACTGTATGTTATAGCACTTTGTATTAATTTACTCGTTTATTGTACATTTTCATATCGCTGACTAGTTTAAAGGGGTGTGATTCGCATACACATGTGACACAACCACCACACCTTATTATATAAACAAAGCAACTGAGAAATAAATGAATTACAATGTAACTTTTCATAATAAACTATGCATAACAGGTACGGCTAGAAAAGTGTTGAATAATTTTCCGATAAATGAAAACTATTCTATTATAAACAATACGGGATAAATTAACATTTCGTTATATTTAATAGAAATATCACATATGATTCAAGTGGATCGTTCATGTTTATTATCAAAAGAAATAACGGTATCCACAGAGATGTTAAAGTCAACATTGTGTTGATTATTCTCTCTTATAATATCTGCATGGGAATATTAATAATTAAAATTGTGTGGAAAAGTTCATGTTCAAACTTTTCATTATTACCGTTAACCATCATCTATGTTTAACAACAAATATAAACAAAATACCTTGCATAAATAGTAAAATACATACAATTCATTGGAATGATGTAAAACCATTCATCTTATTTTACCTACCCTAAACAAACTATTACACAATGTACACATTACTAACACACACAAACTATTATTATAAATATTTCACCTGCTACTTGTCGTATTTATAAGGGAGATAATAAATCAGAACTAGCTAAATTCCCATTCATCAACACTATGATAATCGTCTTCTTATACTGGAACAGACTAGAAAATTTTCAAACTGATCAGTTAAGTCGCAATAGGCAACCAACAATTAGCCAGTAATGCACACTAATAGTTGGTTGTCTATATTAAAACTAATAACTTTATTATCTATAGTTTTAGAACACCACTTTCAAAGACTTGTGAATTTGGGATACACGATAGCTCCTCGGGAAGCCTTATCAAAACTGCTAGACGCCTACAATCTAGTAAGGTTTGAATTCAATTTTATTTCAAAATCTAAATTCAAACTATAATTAATAATAAAATTAATGAAAATAAAATATGTTGGATCATTATTGAAATATCAAAGTTCAAGTAATGAGAAACTATTACATTTTCGCACTGTTTCACATTAAAGTTTGGAATATCCGGTTGAAAACAGAGACATTGAAACTAATAATTAAATGTAAATAAACTTTACTGGTAGTAAATTTACATGTCAACATCTAAGAGGAGCTTAACTCCAACTAAATGACGGCTTACGAAAGTCAACCAGTTTTCTCGAATTTTCTATTAAACACGAATTTATATTTTCTATTTAAATATTAGACATAATTGTAAGATAATAACGTGATCCTTTATAAGGACGTGGTAAAAATCTGTTAATACTCTCATGCATTTTTTGTTCTAATAAATTACAAGAGATGGATTAGATTTTTTTACAGTAACAATATAAAGAAATTAGATTTTTCTATGTAAAAAACAATTAATTTCGTACTGGAAAAGAAATGTTTACAGACTCGAAAAAACTGTTTAATGTACAAATTTATATAGCACGAAAGTTATTAAATTTAATCAAATTTTTATCGATATTTTATTAACATCGCTTCAATTATCTGATCAGTAAAAAATAATCAATTGGAAAATTGCTGTTTTTTAGTCGAAAAAAACCCTTGTAACTTTGAGTTGTCTAGCTTTTTTGCATTATATTTCGACTATATTTGTGTATATTTTAGAAATTTTCAGAACAATTATCACAACAAATTCAGTTTTTCCAATAGTTTATTATTCAAAATTCATCTATTTGGAATGACTATTTGTATAAAATATTTATGCTTTATTAAATCGTTCAATATTTAGCGTCCATCTATGTAAAAGAAGATTATTTCGATTATTAAATATTCAAAATTATAACACTATTATTTTCAATTCAAATAATAGTTAATTCCATATGTTTATAACATTATATATATTCTGCATAAATAGTTTAATAATCATGAATTATAAATGTAGCGTCATCTATTGGCCGTAAATCTTTAGATTCCAATATTTATCAATCCAGATAACAGATACCGCTTTCGCAACGCCTGTAATAGTCACTATATATATATAAAGTACCGCAATTCAATGTTCAAATGTGTTAGAGAAAGAAGTACATTTACTAGACACAACATGGCTGCCTGACAGAAGGCGACCTTTATTTAACAGAAAACAATAAAAGATAACCAATGAATGACACTGGCCATCAACATTTTTAGCGCGCCAAATTTAAAAATTTAACTTTCAAGTATTTAATGTTGCCTACCCCACACCAATATAACTGGCAGGAGCCTGCTTATTTCTTTCTGTTTGAAATTGGCGTCAAATTTCAGACACAAAATGGATGCCAATTGCGGTACTTTATATATATAGTGACTAGTCTGTAACGCATTTTACTCCTGAAAAGGGCGTATTTGAAATTTCCCGCTTCCACCTCTAAAATTTTACTTTCGGAAAATTCGCAACTGCTGCATGCTGATTTAACCAAAATGGAAAAATTGGGGACTTTCAACAGAGGAAAATGCGTGGAAAATGTGCCCTAAAAAGAAATGTAAGATTTGAGGTTATGTTTGGCTACAAAAATCATTAAAATGCGAAAATAATGCACATATTAGAAATTGTATTGAATAATCGTCGACCAGAAGCTGACCCAAATCGGGTTGTAAAATTTTTCAGCCGTTCAACTGCTGGGAAATTATTGAACAATAAAAACCAAATACAACCTGAGATTCTATCTGACCCAATAATTGGATAGATCAGTACATTTATCCATTATTTTATTGAAAAATTATCGTCAATAAGTCTAAAATTTAGCAATAAATAATAAATTCAATTAACTTGTGTATAATTTAATTAACAGTAAATTGTGAGGTTAACTGGAAAATTGACAAGCACAATTCAAGTCAAAATGCAATGTTGCCATATTCACTGATTTTTCCGCAAGTTCTTTCTCTGGTTATTTCTTTAACTAGATTTAAAGGAAATCCGATTGTTTTTCTTGTATTTTGGAGTTTTAAAGAGGGAAAAAGAGCATATTTCACCAAAATAATAATATTATTTTTGATTTTGCGATAATTTTAATTAATTTAACGTAATTCTGGAATTGTGGAATAACATTTTAGGATTTCTTCAATAGGGGTGGAAAATATCACCGGATTTATTCTAAATAATAATTAAACAATCAAAAATCAACTTCAGGGGATGATTTCTTTATGAATATGAGAATAATATCCTCAATTTAACTACTGCTTTCAACAGTAACGAGTTTTCTCAATTAATTTATCCTTTGATAATTTTTATATCTTGCATTTTAATCATCCTAAGACACCCTCAATTTTACTAATGTTTTAATTCTTATTATATTTTTGTA
This sequence comes from Mylabris phalerata, assembly GCA_020740385.1. Taxonomy (NCBI): domain Eukaryota; kingdom Metazoa; phylum Arthropoda; class Insecta; order Coleoptera; family Meloidae; genus Mylabris; species Mylabris phalerata. The sequence continues at coordinate 2,949,837 of JAJEOX010000222.1, forward strand.
GTGCCTCATTAAATTTGTCCCAAATTATTTGCTATAAAATAAGGCTTGTTCGAATAAAATTATAATTAAAATTACTTAAAAATGTAACAATATTAAATTTGTTTAATAGGAATAAATAATTCTTTTAATTTTAAACAAATTCTCTTTTTTTTAATATAAATTTTAGTAATTTTTGAAACAATTTTAATCTTATTTGGTACAGATTGAAACAAGAAAGCATTAAAAGTGCTATTATCAAGATTCAGTTAAAATAGTTGAAATAACCTTGGAAATTATAAAACAATAAATTCTGAAGTAAATACAAATCTACGGATTTTTGGCATTTAGAGCCGGCAACATCACAAAAATAGATCATATTTGCATTATATCTATCTCTTTTTAATATATTAGATTCGTATTTTCTATCTTTGTTTCTATAATTTTGGCAGTTTACACAATGACAATGGAGTAGTAGAGTGATCATCCTGGCAAAAAACGTGTCTACGTATGGTGGCAGACATCTTGGATAGTGGAGACGCAAACGAATTGACGTAGTTGATCGACAATTGGAGAACTGGTGGTTTGCATCTAAACTAGAAGTATTGCTGGTTGTATAAAATTAGATGTATAATATTGGCACAAATAATCTCGGTTTCGAGAATTGCAGCTTTATCTAAAACTAGCGTTTTTTGACCAACTTCCAAATGAGCTACGGGGTTCAAATTTTGATAAAATAATCTCCAAGGAACCTCTTATAAATTCTTGTATTTTTCAAATCGTTCATCAAATAATACGTGTTTCCTTAGAAATAGCAAAATTTAATTGAAACACGCGGTATGTTCGTATGTTTCTAAATTAGCATCATTTTATAGAATATGATGCTAATTTAGACCCTATTAATCTACTTTGGGATTTAATTCTTAGTTAATCATTCTGTGTTTTACAATACTATAATCTTTTGCAATTATTTTTTGTATAATTTTGCAGCTAAAGTATCAAGGAAAAGTATTTAAACAATCTTATCCAATTTTCAAACTATTTAGACCTAGAAATTTGGTAAAAATCACGGTAAATACAAAATATTTGAATATTATATTTAAATCTATTATTTACAAAATCTACAATATTCTAGAATTTTATAATTTTAGCGTTACGTAAACTAACACTTTCAAGTTATCTTGTTTTTTGCGGGCTAAAAACGGCACGATTACAAGTTACGTACCCCAGTATGTACGGCCAAACAACTTTTTTTCCAATTTTTGATAAGAATACAACAAAGGAATGATTACTTAACGCCATTTTCGAATCTTGTCAGTGCCTCTCTTTTGTTCGAGATGTTAACACCGTTTCGAAAATCGGTCGTGAAATCGGTTTTGTTTAATTTAACAATAAATTCTCGCAATTTTTAAAACAAAGTGACGCGTATTTTGATGCCCCCGTTGAAGTGCTACCGTTTCTAAAATTCAATAATTCACGTATTTTTTAAAACAAAGTGCCTCGTATTTTGTTGAACGTTGAAGTGTTTCGTTTACAAAATTTAATAATAACGCGATTTCTAAAACAAAGTGTTGGTGTTGGCGTTTTGAAAATTTAAAAATAAATTTACGTACGTGTTTAAAACAAAGTGTTGGTGTTAGTGCTTCTGTTGGTGCCAACTTGGACGAAGGAGTGAGCAGTAAGTCATCCCTTGGATTTGGGCGATAAGAAGTCAACGAAAGGGTAAGTTGAAATATTTCAACAATCGTAATTAATAATGAAATTGAACAAAAAACTAATCAAAAATCCATATTTGCGTAATGGATTCTTGGTTTATAAGTTTAATCATAATTAAAATAATTTTTCAAGTTTAATTATTTTTCAATTACTAACGGTTTTTTTTCTGTTTTATTACAGTAGGTTCGAACAACGAGGGACAGGAGGCGTTGTAGCAGAGGGGTAAGTACTTTTTTGATTTACATCGCGATCGTTTCAAGTCGGGATATCCCAAGATGAAAACGGGATATAAATAACATCGGTTCGGTTCGGTTCGGTTCGGTAAATGAACAATACGCGATTGTAGGTATAGGAAACGCGCATTAGGAACTTGTTAGGTACTTGTTAGGTACTTGTTAGGTACTTGTTAGGTACTTGTTAGGGCACTTGTTAGGCACCTGTTAGGCCCTTATTAGGTACTTGTTAGGTACATCAACGTACAACCCGCCTCCTATCATTACTGCTGGATTTTGTAGGCCTTATCAACAACGATTTCGCTGGTTATAAAAGGAATCTTCATCGTCTCCCTCTTTTGGATACTGGTTTACTTTTGGTTTTTCAGCAAAATGGTAAATATGTAATATTTTTTCAGGTAACTTTTTGAATGTATTAAACATTTTTTTGCAGAACGTTTATGCATTGTATTTTGTATGCATTGTGTTTATAACAAAAATTTGTTTCTTATGTTTCAGAGTTTCAGATTGACTTCGAAGGTCACCAGCTCCAATCCCTTAAAATTTCCCATTATCCTTCCCCGGGGAATGGCCATTTCTTTTGCATGAAACTTACTAACACAATTGGGTGGGTTAATGTTGTGTTGTTTTGTGTTTGTCTGTTAGTTTATAGGTATTGGTATTGATAGTATTGGATAAATCCACCGCTTCAGGTTCAGTTGTCGCGATTATCCAAGCATTGACTCCTTCATATGATTGTGCAGTTTGTGGTGTGGTTTTCTTGCTAGTCGCTCTAATAATGCTCAAATATTTTCACGGATTGTGCGGTTTTCGGAGCGAGAGATTGCGATAGGTAATTCGCATATCGTGAGGATGTCTAACGCATATATCTTTGCTGATTGTTTGAGGTTATTATTGTGACAATGATGCATTGATCACATCACTTCCTGTGCAATGGTATGACGGTGACAATAGCTTCGTAAGTAATCAATTTTTGCTTTATTTCAGATCACTATCACTTCGCGATTATCCAAGCATTGACTCCTTCATATGACTGTGCAGTTTGTGGTGTGGTCTTTTTGCTAGTCGCTCTAATAATGCTCAAATATTTTCACGGATTGTGCGGTTTTCGGAGCGAGAGATTGCGATAGGTAATTCGCATATCGTGAGGATGTCTAACGCATATATCTTCGCTGATTGTTTGAGGTTATTATTGTGACAATGATGCATTGACCACATCACTTCCCGTGCAATGATATGACGGTGATAGCTTCGTAAGTAATCAATTTTTACTTTCTTCGAAATAATTATAATGTAGCATGGATATATCCAATACTATAGTGCATTAGGCCTACAGGGGATACGACTATAAAAAAACGCTCCGTGTACTTTACCTCACAGGTGGTGTGGAAAGAAGTACATTTATTACTTTTCTATTCAACAATTATAAAATTACAGAAAAATCATGGAGATTTGAAAAGATGATTTTGCATTATAGACTTTAAAAATTAGTCTTTATTAAATTTCAGGTGATTTTCAGCTTAAATTAATTTTCTATCAACCACAAAGACTGTTAGTTTTCGGTCTTTTGCAACGATAAAGGTGACATCTATTGATTTTTCCATTGAACTACAATGTTGAAACGACACCAACATACCGCCTTCCTTTTCTCAAGCCTTGATCGACAAGACTTGAGAAAAGGAGGTCCCTATTGAACGACACAGTCATAAGTTAGACAGAGTGAGGACTAACTGTCAAATTTTCCCAATATTTACACCAAGTATAGGGGATGCGCACTTTAGTACATCATTGTACTTCTACTTAACCTCACAATTCGTATTTATTTGAATTATACATAAAATTGACTTTATTGTGGAGATTTTTTAGTTTATTGTTAAATTTTGAACTTGTTTAAGATAATTATTCAATAAAATAATGAATTAATCCGCTAATAATTGCCAATAATTTGGTTAGATATTTATCAATTGGTGGCGACCTCTATGAATAATGTTACACATTAAGAGAACCGAAGTGTCAGTTTTCCCAATTATGTCATCAATAGTGTCAAACGTCAAAATGAACGACAACGTGGTTGCTAGTGACGAGAAAATTGATTTAAATAAAGACGAAAAGGCATGAAATTTTCTTTATTATTTATTGGAAAATCAAATTTTATTTAATTATCGTTAAGAAATGTTGAAAGTTTTAAGTTATCATAGAATATTAGTGCCAAGTTTTCGTCAAACCTATTCAACATTGGTTTGTACACCTTTTTCCGGGTTTATCCATTTACAAATCATTTGAAAAGATGATGCAATAATTTGCACGATTTTATAACCAATTCGATTATTGATTTATTGTAATTTTTCATCTATAAAGAAATTTGTTTGATTTGTAAATTTTAGGCAAAAATGAAAAAATCCAAACAACCAATCAATGAGAAAATTAGCGAATTGAAGCCTTGGCCGTCCTTTATTGAGGATCGTTTGAAATTGTGGGATAAATTGAAAGCCGAATATGAGGCTGAACTTGCAAATAAACAGCCAACACCGATAACCGTCACCTTGCCAGATGGGAAAGTCGTTAAGGCTACCGCTTGGAAAACTACAGCTTACGATGTGGCCAAAGGCATTAGGTTTTAATTATTTCAATTAATATTATTTTAATCTATAATAATTTTATCATTTAGTCAAGGATTAGCTGATAATGCGGTCATATCTAAAGTTAATGGTGTATTATGGGATTTAGATCGACCGTTAGAGGAAGATTGCAGTTTAGAATTATTGAAATTCAACGATAATGAAGCCCAATATGTATTTTGGCACTCAACTGCTCATATTTTAGGCGAAGCATTAGAACGAGTCTACGGTGGTTGTCTCTGTTATGGCCCCCCGATTGAATCCGGCTTCTATTACGATATGTACTTGGAAGAAAAGGGGGTAAATTCTACAAAAAAATCCTCAAATTCGCCTTATTTTAACTGTTTCTCTAAAGATTTCAGGATCTGATTTTCCATGTCTTGAAAATCTCATGAAACAAATCACTAAAGAAAAACAACCATTTGAACGTTTGGAAATGAAGAAAGAAGACCTCCTCGAAATGTTCAAATACAACCCATTTAAAGTACGAATATTGAAAGAGAAAGTAAATACACCAACTACTACAGTTTATCGTTGTGGACCACTTATTGATTTATGTCGTGGGCCACATGTTCGACATACCGGTAAAATTAAAGCCCTCAAAATTACCAAGGTTACAATTATTTAATTCAATAAAACAATCATTTAAAATTATTGTAAATTTATAGAATTCATCAACTTATTGGGAGGGTAAAGTTGAGGCTGAAACTCTACAACGTGTCTACGGTATCAGTTTCCCCGACACAAAACAATTAAAAGAATGGGAGAAATTCCAGGAGGAGGCGGCCAAACGCGACCATCGAAAAATTGGAAAAGTAATTTCAACGTCTTTCAATAAACAATTTTATTTTTTATTATTTGTTAAAGGAGCAAGAATTGTTCTTTTTCCACGAATTATCACCGGGTTCGTGTTTCTTCCAACCACGTGGCGCTCATATTTACAATACTTTAATTAATTTCATTAAAAAAGAATACAGACAACGCGGTTTCCAAGAAGTTGTGTCACCGAATATTTACAACGCTAAATTATGGCAAATATCCGGCCATTGGCAACATTACGCTGTAATTTATTTAATTAATCGAAATATTTGTGATGAATTTGATTTTTTTAGGATAATATGTTCTCGTTTGATGTCGAAAAAGATAAATTCGCTTTAAAACCGATGAATTGCCCCGGACATTGGTCAGTAACTCCAATTGATTATAAATCGATTCTATTTGTTCGATTTCAGTTTGATTTTCGACAATCGTATCCGTTCTTGGCGCGAATTACCATTGCGGCTAGCCGATTTTGGTGTTCTACATCGGAACGAATTGAGTGGTGCTTTAACTGGTTTGACTCGAGTCCGTCGTTTTCAACAGGACGATGCCCATATATTTTGTGCCCCAGAACAAATTCGGCGTGAAATCAAAGGGGCATTAGAGTTTTTAAAACATGTCTATTCAGTTTTCGGTTTTACATTCAATTTAGTTCTATCAACACGTCCGGAAAAGTATTTAGGCGATATAAAAATGTGGAATGAAGCCGAGAAATCATTAGAGGATGGTTTGAATGATTCGGGTTATGAATGGAAATTGAATCCGGGTGATGGTGCTTTCTATGGGCCCAAAATTGATATAACAATTATGGATGCTTTGAAACGCGCCCATCAATGTGCTACAATACAATTAGATTTCCAATTGCCGATACGATTTAATCTATCATACGTTAGGTAAAATTGTATTTTTCTATAATGATTGTTATTATTATTATAATTATAGTGAGAGTGGTGAGAAGAAACGGCCGGTAATAATCCATCGCGCTATACTTGGTTCAGTTGAACGTATGATTGCTATATTAACCGAATCATTTGCTGGTAAATGGCCATTTTGGTTATCACCACGTCAAGTTATGGTAATACCAGTTGGTCCAAATTATGATGATTATGCTATTGATATACAAAAGAAATTATATGATGTTGGTTTTATGTCAGAATTTGATACAGATCCGGGCGATACAATGAATAAAAAAATCCGTAATGCCCAATTGGCACAATTCAATTATATTCTAATTGTTGGCGAGAAAGAACGTAATAATAATACGGTTAATGTACGTACAAGAGATAATATCGTACATGGTGAATTATCAATTGAGAATTTAATAGAAAAATTGAAACATTTACAAGATACTTGTGCACGTGAAGATAATTTTTAATAAGGTAAAAAAAAAAACTCCTCATTCCGATTTTATTTAATTTGATTATTTATTGATTAATTTATGCAAATGTAATTTTTGGAAGCAAATTAAAGTTCTCGTGCTTGAATAAATCTGGAAGATCGATACTTTAGGCTTCTTTCCCCTTTATTTGCCTTCTTTACAAATAATTGTTGTTATCGATTTTGTAGGGATATTTTGATAAAATTCGAATCCTGTAGCAAATTCTCGTTAAACTAAATAATGATTAGAAAGGTCTTTGGATAATTTTCCATTATTGGATCTTGGAAAATGAAAAATTAACGATTCGCAATCGATCACTTGTCTATTTTATCTTTCAGTAGTGTAAAGACGCCAATTTCTCAAAAGTTGCGAGTTCTAATTTAATTAACGGTAAATATATTGGTGGTCATTAGTGGCGGCCATCGAAATTACGATTAGCCGATCGATTTCCAATAATGAAAATCAAATGGAAATAACTGGGCTAATGATTGTAATAATAATAATAATAATAGAATTCAAATGAATTTTTAATATACATGTTTATATTGTCGGCAAAAATTAACATACCATGGAATGGTTTTGTTGGTTTCTTTGTTAAATAATCTCATATACACATTTTTTATTTTTCTCTTAATTATCTTACTAAAATTAATAAAAATTCTTCTAATAATAACAATCTAGTAAATTACACCATCAACAATCATCTCTTGGATTGCATTTATTCTATTATCGCTATTATTATCATTATTACCATTATCAACCACTCAATAAATCCCGCGAAAATTGTGCCATTTAAACAATAAAATAAACGATATCTGGACCATATCCGTATAAATAATCAATGGTAATAATGTTAATAATAATTATAATTTCGGTGGCATCGGTTTGTAAAGATTGTATATATAACTTCTTTATACTAATTACAAATTAATCACTCCATTTTTCTATATTTATAAATATTTAGTACAGACAGGATACCCCAATCCACTTCACCCCTTCAAGTTGACGTAATTTCTCGTATTCTGTTTAAATTTTTATTGATTACAATTTTACTATCACATGAAATTTGGTGGTTTTTTCAATGGAAAGATAAAATCGAGGGTCAAGTGTAGTGGTATATCGTGTACATACGATACATGTTTAAAATGAATTTAAACACGAATAAATCACAAAATACTTTATGTATATTATATAAACATTTGTATTATATTTTATCATTGCTTTATTATTATATATTTTTGTTTGTATTCTAATAATTTGCAACGAATTAGCACTAGTATATATTTATTTAGTAATTTGTTTAAATTCAATCATTAACAACAAAGAACGGAAATATTTACATAAAATACAAGATGAGGATGAACGAAATCAGTTTCAATCAATAAATTTTAATAGTTTCAACAAGATAATTATAGATCCACAATATATTTATTTAATGAATAACAATACTTTTAGTAAAGTTTCTAACAATACCTAAATTTCTAGAGGATTTGTGTTTAATCAATCAATCAATAATAATGGTAAATATGAATGTTTTGTTTAAATTTTATTTTATATCATAATAAGAGGGTTAACAATATTTATAAGCAGAACTCTCAAATACGATATGCCTATACTACTGGACTATTTGCGTGTTTACATTATTTTTATTAATTTTCTCTTAAAACTTCCTTGTTAATTCTAATTGTTTTTATACAATTTTCTTTGTAGAACGTTCAACAACAAATAAAGCTTTCCTTTTTGTGTTTTTATCGTGGAAAAACAGAGAACAGCACGAACGAAACGAGGAAATTTGAGCTAAACAAATGTGCGCCCTATTCTCTTTCCGCCTTTAAAACTTTATACACCGATTGAAAATTCTAGAAACGACTTTCTTTAAAAAAAATATTAAAAATCGGTTATAGTTGAAAAGCCGACATTTAAAAGTTGACTCTCTAATTTAAACGTATATAAGGAGAGTACGATATTTTCAAATATAACTAGTCTAGAGCAAATGATTTGTTAGAATTTGAAATAATGTTGTTTTAGAACTCTATTTATTGAATTGTCGCCGTTTTGAAATTCAACTGTAGGCCATGATTTTGGGCAATTTTGGAAAATTGTACGAACTTAATTGTTTCGATTTGTTTGGCGACAATCGTAATGGCACAATGTTTTTAAAATAAAAATTGTATATTAAATTTTCTTGTGTATTTATCACATCGGGTCGAAATGAAATTAATTAAATAGGCACTTACAGTTAATGGACCTTCTAAAGATCTCAAGTGCCGTAAAACAATTACTATATACATGCCTTTTGTATATTTTTAACCCTATCATCTACTGAATACTAGATATGCTAAAATATATCTACAAATCCTAGATATGTATATTTCACTATTTTTATAATTATTTCTTGTATATCATTTTTAATTAATTATTAATGAATAAGAGTCGTGCAATATTTTCGGGAAGTTTCCAAGTCCGACGTTAAATTGTCCAAAACAATTCCGTTAGGGAACAAAGAATTGTCTTCGTTGTTGTTTGGTGAGAGGAATCGATTGTAGCAGAATTCTTGGACAATTTCCATCAATTTTACCGATAGTTTCGAATATTAGAAACGTTCTTATTTCATGACTGACGAAATTTCTTGGCACGCCATTTATGGCCGTTTCATAAAAATTCGAATGTGTTTACGTCAAAATCTAAATTGTTCTCATTGTTTTACAGGAAATTAAATTAGAATTTTTGAGACAAAAGGGCAGATAAAAACTATTTTTCTTATTAGTATTTCAACGTGTTTTCTCTTAAAAAACCTCTACTATATATAAATTTCCGGTAAAAAACGTATTTTCAAAACCTATTAATATTATTGCTATCATGGTCGGGGATATTTTCATCTAACTACTAAAAAAAATCTTTACACACTATCATTTTTTGGAAGTCGATATTGTTTCTTTCTTGTTAAACTATTTTACAGTATTTGTGCAATTTGTTCTTTGCTTTGTTATTATTTTCGTAATTGTTATTTATTATTTGAACACCAATAGCGCACCTATAGAGATTATTTATCTGATTTTTGGGTTCTCATACCGAGCAAAAGTGTCAGATAACAAGTGCAATTTTTAAAGTACATTCTACTTATTATTTTCTTCTTAATTGGAGTATTTTCTATGGTTTTTCATAGTTGTATTGTCGTGGATTCTTTGACTCTTATCTTTTGATATGTCACTAGTCGTTCCTGTTTTGTGAGAACCCGTTTCAGCAATTTCGTTCCAAAATTATAACGATAAATCAATTTGGAATAACACTAATTCTTGCCTAATTTATTTAATTAAAATGGTAAATAAATCGAGTTTTATTCGACTACCATTTCCTGTTTTTGGTTTTCTTCTCTATTTTCAAAATTATGACAATTAATAATCAATTATTAGACGGGACACATTATGTATTCGTATTCGAACATGAGCGATACAGCTACGAAAACAAAATATAACAAAAACATTGTGAAACCTAGTCCTTTATTCATCTTCCATCGGAAGCAGGCTATTGACATGATGACGAATAATAACATCATGAAGAGTATTGTGATGGAGCAGACCATACCGACCGAATTCACCTCAACTGCTTCACCGTTGATGATGCCGAACAGTAACCAAGGCACTGGTAACCTGGAAGAAATCATCGATCAAATATTAGATCTGTTTCTCTCCATATTCCACAATTTTAACTATTTACACCACTAAATTTCCGGGTTTTATCGTTCGGATAACCTTGTGGAAAAGTGATAATGTATACAAAAGCCTGGAGGTTCATAATTTACACGAGAATTGTCGCCACAAAGGCTGTTGAACGTAAAGAATCCCACATAAAAGAACGTCACCGCATAGTTGTGACATTAATTAAAAGAAAAATGTTAATTTCGCAACAACAAAACTTTGTCGACATTACCGTCAATAAATAATCGAAATATTCCCCAGTATATCTGGCTATAATTTATAGCCTCGCCGATTTTCGTGACTCGAATTCAACATTTGATCTTCCTGTTATGGTTGTTTCAGCTCAAATAACGACAATGTTGCTGATCTTGTCATGTTTCATTTCAAATGTCCCTATTTTTTCCAGTTTGTCCGATGGCCAATGCGTCCGGCCGTTTCGAGTTTTTTCCATGTTCAACTGTGAGTTTTGCACGCAACACGCATAGTTAATGGGGCACATAAATCCGATGTTTGATAGTTAAGTCGGTGGTGGTAGTAAAAGAAACGGAAGGGGCGACAAAATGATGAAGTTGGACAGCGACAGCTGAAAAAACACATACATAAAGAGAACCTGAGGCGCGTATCGATTACTTTCCCTTTTAATGCTCTTAAGGTGGTTGTTTTTTCGGCTTTTATTCTAACAAATATTTGACAACAACCGGAGAATACACCAACAACCGTGCTATTTTGTTACTTATAGAATTTTTTTCGTTCCGCTAGATTATGGTTTGAATTGAGAAAAACTCTAATGAGACTCACTCGTGTTATTAATTAAAGTTTTTGTTTAATAAACTACAATTTTCTATTGTGCAGTAATTTATTTAAAAAAATGGTGGATGCGCCGGGATACAAGTCTACAATTGGTATTCATTTGCAATATTTCTCGAGGTAATAACGACAACAATCCAAACTAATTAAAATTGCCTATAATAAAACGTAAATAAACCACCCTATGTATGCGATTTTCCCATTCATCCCCTATTGTATTAATGTTTGTTTTAAAATTCTCGATTTCAACATTGAAATCTTTCTGCAGACCGTTGAGCGGATTTCGTGACCGGTATCGATTAATGAAATCGCACCTTATATTTTCGTGTTGCCCTTTAGCCTAATTCAACCGTTTTATACAAACCAGTGTTATCTTTGCAATAGGGGCTTTGTACTTATATCAAGATAAGTCTACCTATGTTGTGTACATGTGGAAAATCAATAAAAGATACTTGATTTTGACATTTTTCTTAATAGTATAGATATTGAAACGACAATAATATATTGGCACATTTATCAATTTTCAGCGGGGAATTGTAGAAATTTTACTGGGGAAAATTCCATTACAATTTCAACTACACATTATGATTTGTATGGTGGTTTGTTACAAATTAATCTAAATTGTTGCTTTTTCTAAGCAAATAAAAGAGATAGGAATTGTTGAGAATATAACACAAGCTTTACTTTCTATACGTATTTAAAAACGTAATTGTGACATTAATGAAAACGCAAAGCAATTATGGTAATTTCCATTTGAAATATTATAGTTTGAAAAAAAACAAAGGTCAAAAGAAACTCGGATTGAAACAATAACTTAGAAGTATAAGCAGAATTTCCGTTCAAGCCTCTATATTCTTACCAACAGTTCGCTAGAAAAACAACAGGAAACAGATTTTTTCAAGTGATGCAGAATCGAAAAAAATTGAAGTAGAAAGAATCTTACAGTAAAATTATGAACTTTTCGGCGATTTTTAGAAAAACTCATAATTTTCTGAACTATTTGGAAAGTGCTTTCAGTTGGCTATCGACTGCAACAAAATCATTCAAATAGTGGCTAAATTATGGGGAAAATATGAGAAAATGAAAATATGAATTTTGTAATTTTGAAATGCTCTTTCTAGAGCTGTTGCATTCATTGCTATATCTTATAAAAGAAGCGAAATTTCGATTATTAAACGTGTCTTTCAATTTTCCCGGAAAACTGAACGAGTTCTTCAAGATTTGAAAAGCTCTTCGAATTTTCTATATACTGCGAAATATTATTAGCTAAATTGTAGGGAGAATATGAAAAAATATAATAAAACACATGCTTCAAGATTATTCTTCCGATTCTAAGCTCTAACAGCAACTGCCATTATGTGACGAGTGATTTGGAAGATACTTCAAGGATCCAAAGGGGAATCTGGGGAGAGCTCATTTTGGAGAATATAGAAATTTTTTAAAATGATCAGTTGTATGGCTTCAGAATGACTTTAGGATCATCCCAGTATTCATTTTCTTCATTCTTTTCTATTGCATTCTAGAAAAATTGTTAATCTATTTGTTTCATAATAAAATAGAGAAAAATATGCTGAAATAATCCTGAGCCTTTTTCATTTTTGAAATGTTGAAATGAGCTGCAAGGCCCAAATTCCGCTAAAATAACTTGAACTATTTTTTGAATTATTTATCAAGAATTTACAGCTTGAACGTGGTACTTTCATTTGAAGCAGAAGTCGCAGATTCTGCGCAACCGGAAACTGAGATTTCTAATTTTGCCTATAATCTGGGAGCATTTTGAACAGAATCGATAATAATTCATTGGATTTACAACATAATTTTCTGTGGTTATTATTAACATTGCGATTTAATCGTGAATTTGTAGCACTCAGCTGCCTTTAAATCCAATTTATGTTGTTTAAAATAGGCACAATTGTAGACTTTAAATTGGTCACTACTAAATATCTATCGATGATCGGCTACAATGTAAACTGTAAAGTGACTTGGGTGTGAATATCAACAAGATTGACCTTTAATCAAATTACTCATAGGTAAATAGTACTAATGTACGAATATATAGGGAATTTTAGATGAAAATTGCGGTGATCTGTGTTAGTATCGGTGTGGAGAATTCTACGTCGACGAGTTAAATCGATACGGATCCGGGGTAAAACGGTTATAAGACTAAAACGACAGAATGTCAAGGGAGTCCTAAATGCCTTGAGGTAGGCCCTTAACTTTCAACTTATTTATTCTCTATAAAATTAAATTAAAAAAAAAAAAACAACAACAAATCGACAGTTTGTCGAAATTGTTGTGATTTCTACTTACCCGACGGTAACATCGAATATGTTACTGCCGACTGAGGAAGATACGGCCATATCACCGAAACCCTTCCTTGCCACAATAACAGAGGTGATAAGATCTGGTATGGAAGTACCCGCTGCTAGAAAAGTTAAACCCATAACTTCGGGCGGTATTCGTACTGTTTCGCCGACCATATTTGCCCACCATACCATTAAATACGAATATGCCGCTATCCATAGGATGCTACCAAGAAATGTTATGGGGAAGAACCTTTTACCTATTTTAGAAAAACAAAAACTCATTCAATATCGATCGGTTTTGTTAATTTACAGGGGGAAATTTCAAAGAAAATCTATATCCCGTGTCATCTGCAGCTCTTTTACTATTTTAGAATAAATCATTTGAGGAAAATAATGGGCTAGATGCCGGGGAAACGTTGATGATGGTGGAGGAAAAATTTAAAGGCAGATCGAAAGAATCGAGCTTATAGGCTAGGAATTGATGTTAGTTAGGACGCAGTCGCACTAGAATTGCGTCCACAACGGCGCGGCGCACTATCTTGATCGTTCACGCCAACAAACGGCCACGTGGCGTGACCAAAAATATTCCATTAAGTTTATTGTATAATATTTAAATAATTTAGAACAATTCTAGACGGAACGATAGAGAGTTTAATAATGAGAGTAATAATTTTAAAGATTCTAACTAATAGCTGTACCTCTAGGCGACCGGGTGTCGGGCAATGTTAGCCATAAGGGGAAGACTATGGGTGCTAAGAGTACATAGGTGATTCTCTTTCTGGCACCCGAGGGCCAGCCCATATCCATGGCTTCAGGCGGTTCCTCTTCGGCTTCACCAACCTGCAGACAGACCACTGCTTGTGAGGTCAGTGATTTACGAGCGCGTACCGACGACATGCGTCGCTAAAAAAAGAAAATCTATGATAGCAATTTTGGTAAATGAAAACAGAAAATTATAGGAATTTTGTGTTATTTCCAAAAACATAAAAAGAAACAAACTACATTCAGGGATTAGTAAAGGGAACAAACAACAGAATTTCGATTTCGGTGGGAAATCAACAAACAGAAAAACCAAACAATCAATTACGGTTCTATTCAGTGGTTTTGTTAAAGATTTCTGATTGGAAAATAATCGGAAATATTCACAATATTTGTGCATTTTCTTCGTTTCGTTGAACAAAACCATAATTGTGAATGATGATAGAATGGGATGATTATTTCTCTGATACAAATACAAGTGTGTTAAGTGATTGTTTCTTATTTTTTGTGAGTGTATGAATGTATTTGAAAGCTTAATCCCGTTCAAAACAATTAAGGAACACTATTCCCGCTTGCAATGAATTATTTCTGTGTTGGAGCACTAAAACATTTACGCCTATTATAAAAGCCCATCATCTACTTGAATTATTTAGAAAATCAACTGTCAAAAAGGCCGATCTGTCTTGAAATGATAACCAATTCTACTCTTCTACATGAAAAATTCAAGCGATAAATTCCTTTCAATCCAATTATACGCCTCCCACAGATTTAGCTGCAGATATTTCAATTGATTTCGCATAAATTTCCTTAATTATTGCGAAATTTAAACAATAAATAAACACTCTAAGCGTAATGATTCACTATCTACAAAATGTGTTGAACACTACAATAAAACAACTGTTGGCAATTCAATTTTTATCATTTGCATCATTTATTATCAATAGACCAGTAGTATCAATAGTTTCATTGTAAATACTCTTGAAAGTTTCCTTTGAGAATGTGTAATTTTTGGAAAAATTAGAAGCCCAAATTGCCATAAAAATCTTGCCATTGTAATTCTATTTGATTGTTGCTAGAATTTATCTGTTTAAAGAATCTCAAAACGTTCATATATTTCCAACATTGTTTATCTGTTTTAATTAAACGAGTACTCGAGATGTGAAATTGAAATTCAACAAACGTCTTGAATCAAGTCGGAATATTTCCCTATTTTTAGTGAATTAAACATACAGGGTGATATGTCTAAAGAGGCTATTTCTACATTACTGATTCAAAAAGAACTTGGGGATGTTTTTAAATGAGTTAAATTGGTGTTAATTTTCGAAAATTTAAAAATTTGGGGCCAAATAAATACAAAAATAACATTTTCTACCCTTTTTGATTCATTTCATTCTTTATAAATCCATCAGATAGTACTCTATAAAAAGTCATGTATCCGGTGATTATCAAAAAATGGCTCTAAAAATACCACAATTCGTGTAGTATGAGTGTTATTTGAAGTTTTTCGGCTTAATTTCCGCGTAACGCTAGAAAAATTTGAATTGCCAACTATTAACACTAATTGATGTTAATTTGGTGCCTTATCAACACACTTGAAGCCAACACTAAATGATAGTGAACAGTTTTCACTGAGGAACCAATTCGTATTTTTTGGTTCAAAAATAAGCACTTTAAAGCACGCTTGCTAAATAGAGAAAATAATGAAATTACCTTATCAATTAGAAAATTGTCGACAGGATTAAGCCCCGCTCAGTGTGTAGCGAAATAGAGGCAATAGTATTTGAAAAAAAATTACCAAACATACTTGAAGAAAAAGTGTACAACCAACAAAATTTTCATTATTAAAACCAGCGATTATAATAAAAATTTTGTTGATGTTTACTGTAATTAGCATTATTGTTAAATCAATGCAACAAATCGAGCAATAATTTTAATATTTAGTCAAAAAGTGATAAAATCACAGCTATTGCAATCAAAAAATCTGTAAGCTCAAGGGGTGTTCTAAAAGGGGGCGATTTAAAAGAGGGACAGGCGAGCAGAATCTGTCTTGGTGTTAATTTCATTTGACATTCATTCTTTTATTTAAAGCAACAATGAATAAATTTCCGAATGAAGGAAATGATAATGGCCGTCCAACCATTCTCTTCTTTATCAAAAATTACACCAGCTGAACGTAAATTATTGATAATCTAATCTAATTTCGTTGTTATTATAACAGGAAAAACGAGGAAATTTATCATTTTTTTTTTAAATACGGACGAGATATTTTCAAAAACAACGTCTTCGTGTTATCTGGTTGTGAATTTATGACTCGGATATTTACCAAATGATCGATTTTGGTGTCCTGCTGTAACGGAAAGAATCTATCGTTAGATTATCCGCAAATCCTTTGTGTGTTATTGACAGTAATACCATATAATTTCCATTTAGAATAAGAGGAATGGCTCTATATTTCGACCATTATCATTCGATTTTCCTAAAATTGTTGATTTAAACAACACAAGAGAAAACATTCAACATTAAAGGGTACAAGGTGGTAATTGTAATTCGTAAATAAGAGTATAGAAAACAGAACAAATTTGACAAATAACACCAAAGACGAACAACTCACAATTGTATCGTTTTTCCGTGGTAATCTCTATTTATCCCCCATAGAAAGTGAGAAAACGGGAACCAAAACAGGAAAGAAAAATACACACAAAAAGCGAGCGAATACGCCAAGTATTCGAGTTTTAATTGTCTTAGAATTTTCAGCTTTATCTTCCACTGATTGATTGCTAATGTGATTGTTTGTAATTCGATCCAGACTGTTTCTTTTGTATCAAATAGCAGAAATTCCCCCAAATAAACCTCAATCATTCGTAAATTGAGCAATTCATCACTGTTTGAAAGTTGCAATTAATTACAAGTGCATTAGAACGAAAAAATTGAAAAGATTTAGATTGAAATTGCCCACAATAGTTTATTTATCGATTAATTGATTCGATTATTTTTAATTTACTTAAACATTTTAATTTGCTAGTTAAATCGTCACCTTTTAAGCATCAATACTCACGGGATTCTTCAGTTTAAACTGTTTATTTTAATCCAATGATAACATAAAAGAAACCCTGGAAGTTGCCTTGTTCTTGTAATTCGTTGGGGGTTGTAAATATTTGTCAACTGGACAGGGAAGTTTTATGCAATCGAGACTTTATTGCAAAACTAGTTTAATCACAATTCCAGTTTATTTTAGAGAAAATTCTACGATAAGATCTCTTAGAAACAGAGTACCAAGTTTAGAGATTTTATCACGTACTGGGGCGAAATTGGATATCAGATTATGCCCAAATATATCCAATTTGATTGTAGATTATTTTCGTATCGACACAATTGTTGTAGAAAATCCGTATTGACTGTAATTGAGACGGATGAAAAATTTGGGCGAAATATAAGGAGATGGACACGATTAATTTTGATGTCAAGAAGCTTAACGTCGATTAATCCGCTTTTGTACAAACACCATCTGTATTTGTACGTATGTGGTGGCAATTCCATCCATTTCAACTAGATGAATTTACCGTTCTGGTGGTCAAATAATTCGTAAAATTGCCCGATACTGACAACTACAAACAATCACATCATTTTCTAAGACTGAAATTGTGTCTGTTTTGGTTGATTTTTATTCGATTTGTTTAGATTGCAATGGTTTTGTTTTGATAAAACTCACCGCTTCGAGATTGACATCAGTTAGGGCATTGACGACGCCGTTAGGCATATCGGCGGCGATATTACTCGGCGCTAGCATTGTTTCCTGTTTCAGCGTCGTGTTGACATGATTGGCTGCTGAACTGGTAGCTGCACCATTCTGCGGCTTGGTGGCATCTAAAAGGACTTTCAGCGATGCAATTGCATGCAGTTGGGTCGCCTTCTCGTCCACTTTACCTGCACCGTCAAATAGAACCAACGGAATTTCATCGAAAAAATCAAAATCTATTGACTCGATATCAGACCAAACAATTTATGCAAATATGTCTATGCGTAAAGCGCAGATTATTTCAGACTAAGGAATCGATAATGAAGGTTTAACTGAATTGTCAGCAGTTTATCATCACGGTATAGTGTAGGTGAATTCAGGCGTTTAATTAATTTCTACCTGACACAACAAACAATTTCATATTAATCATATTGAGAAAGTCGTACATCGATACAATGTAATAAATGAACAATTGCATGGCTAAATTCAATTACAACAATAATGAAAGTCAATTTGTAACCAACTATTGTTTTGATGAATATTTAAAAATGCTCTATTTATTTTCCCCAACGATACAGCGAATCAATTGATTAAAAAGCAAAAAAATCTGACAATTACTTAATAAATTGCCATCATAATTGTTAACGTAAATGACTCAAAACCCATTTATCGTTGGTAATCGTGTTTAATGGGAAACAACTTGTGTGTAAGTGAGTTATTGGAATAATTTTATGGAGTAGGTCAAGGCGAAAAAGTTTGGGGAAAAACACTAATTCATTCTCCATATTGCCTTTGTTATTGCTTCGTATCAATCTTGTTATCTCCTTATTGCTGGTTACCTCCATCACCGAAAAAATGTGCTTTGATTACCTTCTTCAATAATTGAAACATTCCTTATAATTTATAAGTTCGTTATTGGGGAAGTTCCATCAAATAGTTTGATAGCAATAATGTTGATTGCCCTCATAATAGAAAAAAGTTAAAGTTCTAGGAAAATTTCCAATAAGAAAAACAGTATAAAAGATTTAGTAGAATTTTTAAGTTTGAAGATTTGTGTTCATTTGGCACAAATCCCTTAACGGAGTTAAGCGATCAAATTTAGTCCAAAATTTGAATCTTGTTCGTCGTAGGTCTTACTTTTAAGTTCTTGGAAAGAGAGTTTGACTCTTGTTCTCAAATTTTATTTAAGAATCTCTTCGCTAAGTCAGATTTTTGAGCGAATTTTACTCTTGCTCCTCAGATAAAGTCTAAATTTTGAGACGACTAAATTTTAAGACGACTTACTGTTGAATTGTCCAAAAGAGCCTTTTAAGTAGTTTTAGAGCTAAATTCTTCTAAATCGTCGACAAATTTTGCCTTGCTAAGAAATTCTTGTTCTAAATTTTTGCCAAATTAAGATTAATTCTAATTTTAACTTTACTGTTGAATTGTCCAAAAGAGCATTTTAGGTAGTTTTAAAGCTAAATTCTTCTAAATCATAAATCATCCACAAATTATGCCTTTATAAATAGGAGGACAATTTGGTTTAATTTTTGAATCAAATTTACTCTTTTTTGTACTGAAGCAATGCCTCCCTTTTCAATACTTGTCTCCTTCCAAGGAGTTAATTTAAGGAAGTCCTTAAATTGTCTCCTTCCAAGGGGTTAAAAGTGAGGCACTGCTCTAAAGTTGAAGCGATTTACGAGTTATGCCCTCAAGTTTCAATTGAGACGCTAAGAAATTCCTGCCCTAAATCAGATTTTTGGCCAAATTTGGTTCTTATTTTTGCGATAAACTCTAAATTTTAAGCGGGCTTTACTGTAGAACTGCCCAAAGGAGCATTTTAAGTAGTTTTAAAGATAAATTATTCACAAATTTTGCCGTAATGTTGTAAACAAGGAGACACTTTGAGTTGCTTTGTGAGTTGACATTTCAATTTCTTTACTGAAGCAAGAACTTTTAATTAGTGAATCATTAAGACATTTTTTACTTAGATGTTAATTACTGAATTTAACTGTTAACTCAGACAGTTGGAGTGTTTTAGCTTAACTTTTATCCTTTAAATAATAAGCCACTCTTATGAGGCTGGTGAATGAAACAATTCAGTAGAAAAATGGGAATTCTAGACGAACTCATATTGAATTTGGGCAATTTTCAGGTGTCACCTTATAATAAATTTACAAGTTTGCACATTTTCCGTTCACATCAGCTGATCAATATCATGTATAGAAAACATTTAATATAATTGGCATTCTTTCATTGTTTTATCATAGTTTTATCATGTTTTCAAAACAGACTTTAGGTCATGCAATTATATTTCAATGTCGACTATACATCAATTACAACTTTAAACTACTGTAAACCCTTCAACGTTTCCAACTGTCAGAAAGGGGATCAGTGGTGAATTACGAGCATATTTCCCGTTTGCTTTTTCTTCCTGTCTGTCCCTACGTCGCAGTTTTACCCCATTTTGTTATTCGTTTAACCGAAATTTTCTGTCAACTGAAAACAATATGTGTACAATATGGAAAAAAATCAACCCTGTTCTCCAATTTAATTGAAATTGTGCTAGTTTCCATATAGAATAAACTGTAAATTTCGATTAGGGGTGAGAAATTTATCCGATTCAACAACGTATTGATTACTAACACGGTAAATATACGTAAATCCTAAAACCGAACAAGTGTACGTTTCAACGATTACACAAAAGCGATGGAAAAATACTTGAAATTCCGCAATTGGCGTTTTTGAGAGGCTAATTCTAGAGCTGCTCTGAACCATAATCGTTAACTCTAACCGGTTGGAGTATCGATTTTTGGATTTTTGCTCGGTTTCTGTTTTTAGAATAACTCCAATCAGGCGATAAGGCCAGTTTTTAAGCTTCCTAAAGGCAAAAACACGGGGAAGTTTTAAGTCGCATGGTTATAAAAGTTATAGCCCGAGCTTCCATCTCCAAGAAAATTCAAATAAATTCAAATTAAATTCTGACAAACAGTAGTGTATTTCTTCAATAGTGGCGTATTTATCAAGTTTAACGCTTCTTGTTTGCTGTTGAACTAAACGATAGTTCCGTCTAACGTTTGAAATTTTATAGTTCAGTATTTTATGTTGAATTTCAAACTATTGAAATTTGAATAATTCATACGTATCGATTATTTATCGAACACAAATAAAATTCACGTATATAAAGTAGTTTTATTTGATAAAACTAGTAAAGTATGGCTTGTTCTCTAACATTAAGCGGTAAATTTTCGTCTTGTAAATGTTATCTAGGCGTGCATTAGTTGCATCTGTTGCTTGTCCGATTTCAATATTAGGCAATTTCGCCAGCCGAAATCAAATTTAGATAATAGAAATACAATATTTGTAGCATAAATTCCTAACTGATCAATTCTTGAATAGTTTAATCCATATTCGAGATTTTTTTCAACAATCCTGACGCCAACTTCACAATAACTTTATAATAGTAAAGTCGGATTAGTCATATTTGCCTATTCATTGGAGGATTTTCTATAGAGAAGCTGAATCTAAGAGGTATTAACTTCGGAATTTTGCACTAAATTATAGTCGATTAGAATAAGGTCGGGCGACTCGACAAAATTACCGCGGTTATTGTTGGTCTAAAGCCAAGTCGGCTAAATTTATACAAGATTGAACCAACTGCAGTGACCTAGTTTTGGTTGAACAAAACTTATAAATTCAAGACAATAACAGTTTATTTTTAAATAATTCAAGTCTACCTTCATACTGACCATCGTGTAGGGGATCAATGGTGTGTATCATGAGTTGCAAGAGGCCATGCCGGAATTTAGCCCCTGTATGGTGGTGTTGTTGGCTTGTTGATGGGGGCACCTGTGGTGTCTCCGAGGCAGTACGCGATGTCACACTACCACCCGGTTGAGTACCAACGCTGGTCTCACTCGATGTTGCCACGGTACCATGCTAGAATTATACAAGAAGAAACAGAAAAGAAACAAATAATTCTATAGTTTTAAAATATAAACAATAATACAATTAAAAATTAAAAATAATATAATTAGAACTTAATTGAGATTGTGTAATTCTATATAGAATATCTCTAACAGTTACGTTTCTTTAAATTTTTCGTCTTCATTGTCTAACAATAAGTACAATGATGAATTGTTACAAGCGTTCTTTATTTTTTGGCTTTTTGTATAAAACGCTTATTTCACTTCTTGCTACATTCCTTTAAAATCACTAAAAACTAGATGGAAGACAACAAAGAAAAAAGTTGTAGCGAAAGAACGAAGATAATTAATCTTTTGAAATGTAGAGATTATAACGAGGCGAAAAATCAATGTTTTCATAGACATCCACTGTTGTCTATCGCTCTATAAATGTGTGTGTAGGCTCGTTTGAATACCCACACTGTTTACCTTTCTATTATTAATGAAAATGAAACAGTTAAGCCGTGTAACCCAAACAATGTGTGTACGCCTGTTGCGAAAAAAACTAGAATTCGAAACTACAATAATCGATAATTTTATAGATGATTTTATTATGCTATAATGGGTTTGAGGGAAATTTAAATTACATCCCGAAATTTTATTAAAAGTTAACATTTAAATTAGTTTGAGTATTATTGGATGTAATAAAGGAGTTTGATGGCGCCTCCACCATTTTACTCCACTCGTTATTCCTCAATTTTCCTCATTTATTCATAGTCACGTTCCTCAACTCAACTCTACTCTACTCTAGTTTTATAGAACTATATACACGTACATAAAATAGACTCACACATATGGATTAATACAATAATTTCCATTATAATTTAGGGGATATCTTGATAAAGTTATCACTGATCCCGCGATTATATCATCATTGATAACAATCTATAATTAGATTTTTTATTGATTAATCAAATTCCATTTTTACTCCGAGTAGGTGTTGATTTAATTAAATTTCACAAATTCAGTATCTAAACTCTTAATTATTTCCACTAAAATAACCGTTTTTTCTCTATACAGCAACTAACTCAATAATTAATTGGGTGTATGTTTTAATATCGTTAAGAATACGAAGTTTAAAATAAGTTTCGTCAACTAGTTTCGTATTTATGCGGTGTATACATTCCAACTTTTGATACAGTCGGGATTCGTTACTTACATTCAGTTAGTTTAGTTTAATTTAGTTGATGATTGTTTAAAGGTTGTATTCTGAAGCAATCTGTCGCTAGAATCTCGATTCTCGCCTATTAATTAACACCGAAAATAGAGAACGAATACAGCTCTTATTTTTAACCCGAAAGTCATTTAGGAAATTTTGAGTTACAGTTGAAACTTTAGAAGGGTGTTTTCTATATTTTCTCCCATAACTCAGAATTGTTTGCAATGATTTAGAATTTAATCTATAGTAGTTTTCTCGCACAATTTGCAGCTAGAAATGCTCCTTCAACCGAGCCGTAACTTTCGAGTTAAAAATAAAGGAGAAATCGCCGCTTTCTCAAGCTGACCCCTCTAATATCCAATTTTATCAACTGATATTTACTCATACGCTCTGTCCGAATATAAAAACCACCAAAATCTTATCGGACATAAATTCCGGACTTAATGTGTCCATTCCACGAATTTACAATGCTTTTGTCTTTATTAAAAATAAGATGATTGTAATAGAACTCAAGTTATAAAAGTATAACGCAGATAGAAAACCATACTGTAGCTTTTAACTAGAAAAATGAAATAAATAAGAAAAGTCTGCATGCAACTGAAATTAAAACATATAAAAAATTTGATAAGAAATCGCATTTGATAATAATCTTCTTTTTTCGATAATAAAACTATTATTATTGTTGAAATATCAAGTGAATTACAAAAAAAATCGTTAACTTCTTGATGTTTAATCAATGCTTTATCGGTGATTTGAGTCACGCAAACAAATCATCTCGGAAATTTGAATTTTAACTCAATATTTTGAAATTGTCAAGAGTCGCGGTGCAATTTTTAAATTCTCTCATTGTTTTAATTACAATTTCGTAATAATCAATGTTGCGGTCTACCGATAATTACGGTTTTTTCATTCGGAAAACGATAAAATATAGCCGACATTTGCTAGAAATATGCTAAAATATCATGGGTGTATTATTATTTAAAATATAGCCGAATATCCCCAATGCAATATCGCTATTGTATTGTAATATTGATAAAAATTCTAGAGGATATTTGTCAGTAAATATGATTTATATTGTTGTAGATATTCAAGATAAGTCTATTAATATTGCTTTGAAACGAAATAAATTCACAATTGTTAGTTGTAATGTATATTAGACGAACACGATAGAAACTAGAGGCGAAAATAAAGGATAAATTCAACAAATTCGGTCTATTTTTGGGTGTGTCTTTGAATTTTCGACTCGAATACAACAGGTAACAACCACATATCGATTCTATTAGTTATCATGGAATGAAAACATTAAAATTATTTGTTTATCAATAATTATAGAGTTCAATAATTCGTTTCGATCGAGCACCGAGCCCGGCGCATCCACCATTCTGCAAGAAGTGAATTTTACCAGAAATCTTTTGATCTGGAAATATCACATTTACGATTGCACTTAAGACGAGAAGTCCACAAATCCTCTATCCAGATCTAGGTGATAGAGTTACTATTAATACGGAAATTTATGTTTATTTTTCAGATAGAGTAAATATTTGTAAAATCTACGAAAATGCAAATATTTAAGATTTTTATTGATTTGATTGATGGAAATTTCAGATGAATACATTCAGTTGAATTGGCAGAAATTCCAATTGATTTTATCGTAATGTAATTCTCCAATTGTCCTTGATAATCTTCAATATAATTCAATTGAATTTATTCCAATAAAACTAAATTATTTAGAAATCAACGTATATAAATAGAACAACCATTAAATAAGAACCTTCCAGATTATCGATAAGTAATTAGAATATTAATAATGAACATATAAATTACAATTGTTTACTATTAAATGAACGTAATTGCGAAGAATTTTTCATAAAACCACGTGTATATGTTTAAATTGTTTGGACCTTGAATAGAACTCTAAATGCTATCTTTCTAATGGGCATGGCCTATATATGTGTAAATATGTCTATGTGTTGGTGTGCAGGGAAGCAAACTAACCAACCCCAATCGATAACTTCAGCAGCTGCTGGTATTTGAGGTCGACCGCTCTACTCTCTATCTGTGTTGGGTGTAAATTCGCTGATCGTATTGATAACATTGCAAAACTAAGACAATGTTGAATTGACCATTGCAACCGACAATTACTCGGACAACAATAACTACACAATTTCAATAAAAAAGGCAACTTTAAGACGACAATTACAACAAACCGGAAAATAGAAGCTTTACCTTAGTAACCGAGTTTTGATTGAAAATTTGACGCAAATTGACAGTTTTTATGCGAGAATAGATTAAAACACCAATGGGTCGAGCAACGTGGCATACACCGGCCAGTGTCCTGCGGCATTACGAGCGAGTTAGCCAGAAATTGGAACGAAAAGGATGGGTAAGCTCAATTATTCCAACATTATTCTAAGAGAAACACCCTGTATATACGCAAAAGATGGGGTTGGAATGAAAAGAGTAGAGAACGTAGGGGTGAGCCAATGTCGCATTCACCAACCCATTGATCTAACATGGAGAATTCGCTATACTTCCACCTATATAATTGTTTCTAAATAAAAATTCTAAGAAATTGGTTTCAATTTCGAATTTAAGATGAAACCAAGAAGCTGGAAAATTAGCGCAAACACCTGTCAATTAGAAACGGATTTATGCTATAATTGATGAGATTATCGGGTGTTTTGGTAATTACCATGTGTGTTTGATGATTTAATTAAAATTACAAGCGTTGATCAATTCTAACGCTCTCTGATTAATTAATATTAAAATCAACAAAAGCTGCGTTTATTTTAATTTGAAATCGTTTTAAAATTTTTAATATCCAATATTCTCACCGAATTGAAGCAGCTTTAAGGGATAGTTGTAGCGGTATAAAGTTATATAACATCGAAATATTGAGGAATAAAATCGTAACAAAACGAAGAGAATTGTATTTGTTTAGATTCCCTTTTTGTTCGATAACAAAACAAGTTTTTAATCAGAAAAGTAGAGCAGATTTTCTGTTTCTTATTACATTCTGTTGACAATAATTAAACTAAAACATTGAAATACTCGTAGTCTCTTTGATATTTTATTTGCGTTGTCGAGTCTTTGACGTTGATAATTCTCAACTTATTGTATTTGAATGAGAAGAGCTTTTGTCACCTTCCTCAAACAATCACAAGAAAAATAACAATTTACCGGTTAACTAAAGGAATTCCTAGAATATAATCCAATTTTCGTTTTTGATTAGAATTTTATGCCTATAAGAAAAAATGTCGATTAATTGATCGAATATTTCCCGGCGCCTCCACCATTTTTGCATTCTTTTCTGTAATAAAATATTTCTTTGTAGAAACCCGAAGTGGATCTCACTGGCCAGCCTTTGATAAACTTCTTCGGCCCAGTATTGGCAGCAAATTATGAACAATACGATTCGGAATATGATCAATTCTTCTCGTATAGAAACCAATATCCATTATGGGACCAAAGAAAACAAAAAGATAATGAACAATCTAGTCATGATATACATGAGAATATATTTCAACAGGTAATTGAAGAAAATTGACAACTGAACTGAAACCTTTACAACCAAACACACCCATAATTTACCGTAAGTTTGTGAATAATTCAATAGATACACCCCCATAGAGGAATCGTTTCTATTTTAAACTACAATTGATTGAATTTGTCAATTTAAACGAATGAAAATTGTCGAAAATCCTTTTAATATTTGTTTTTAGTCGAATTTTCTATATGCGGATTTTCTGTCATTTTTCATCACTTCACACGATTATAGACACAGTCAAATTGGGGTAGCGTTTTTCCTTTCATTCGATATCGTGATTGACAAATATCTAAAGTCAAGCCGGTACTTCTATGATCGATTGCTGCCTAGATGGAAATTTTCCGATAATAACAACGATGATTCTTTTGTGCCTAGTTGACCTAAAAATTTCTTTACACTACTCGAATATTGTCTTTAAATTAACCGAATATGAATTCGTTCACGTTTCTAAATTATTGGACGAAAATCCTGGGTTTGAAATCGAATCGTTTGGACAGAATTCTGCACAAAATACGGAAAACGAGAAATGTTTAAATAAATAAAAACCCGGTGACAGTTGTGTGGTGGTGGAATTTCCATTTGGAAATTTCAGTCTTGTTCTTTCTGTTAGAATCATATTGTTCTAGATATTTTATTATACGGCGCAAAATAGAAAATATAACAGAATTTTTAATATAAAAATCTCAAATATCCCGACATTCTTCAATCAACTTGATCCACCGTTAAATGTCAACGATAATCAGATATTTTTCCGGTAATAAAACAGCAAATTCTCAAGGGAGACGTTTATACGTGCCTAGATTCCGTTCAAATTCTATTAATCTTCGAATGTTTGGGTTATTTAATAATTATTTGGTGCATTTTAGGAGAAGGATCGGCCGGTTCCTGCAATCTCATCCTTAGATTACAGTCGTCCGTTTTATCAATTTTACGATTTCAAAGAGTACGCTTATAGAAGAGCGAATTATATTAAAGATTTCTATCGGAATACCGGTGAAATGAAACGTGCTTTCGTTGAAAAAGAACCACAATAGACAAATAATAGCAATAAATATTGCGACTTTACATTATCAACACAAAATTAATTAATCGTAGACAAATATTAGAATGGATGTCGACATATAATAATGGCACTATATCTAGTTTTAGATGACATAAAGATATAAAACTGTCTTAAATTCTCGTTATAAACAGTCACGTAAAATAATAAGATTTATACGATTTTAAACAATTTATTACGGCGAATTTGTAATAATTGGAAAGAATTCTATTCAATAAAACAATGAAACGACAGTCAATCAATCCAACATGCACAATTTCCAAAAATAAATCAGAAAACAGCAATCAAATTCAAAAAATTCAGGAGAACTACAGGTATGGTCGAAAATAAGAACCAGTAGAGTATAAAGAGTTGCCTATACTACCAGGAGCAATATAAATTAACACAAAATCATGGCACATAAAAACATTCATTGGAATAATTATAACAAAAATCAATTATAGGATAAAACAGTTCAACTAATTTAGTCAGTATAGGGTATGGTATAGAACAATAATGGTAGAATTAGAGGAGAAACAAAAAATTAACAATAACATAAGGTAGGCAACACTATATACTCTACTGACCTTACTAGAGTCTAAAATCACACTCACTGATGCCGACTGTAAAAGAAAAATTCAAATAAATTATCAAAAAAATCTCCCTCTAGATTCATCAATTAATAAAATTCAAGAAGATTGATTCGTCTACAACCTTCACTTGCTTTCCAATTAGATTTAGGTGTTTTTTTTTCTGTATTATTGTCGTGTATTTGAACTTTTATTACTTGCGTGGCATTTACTATTATTGTTATTGAAGAAAAATCAATAATATTCGAATGATGTCAAGGACAGAAATAGAGTGTGTTTTAAGAAGAAGCGAAACCCCCAAATTTCTCCCTAAATATTTGATACAATCCGAATTTCTTAAAGCAATCCGGCTTGATTTAATTGTTACAACCACAATCGATCTAGCAACTAAAATTAACTAAATTTCAACGATTTAAATATCGATTTTGTTGTTAATTATAAGAAACATGTAGAGTTGTAATAAAGAAAGAAAGCATGCAATTAAAGTAGAGTTAAAGCTATTTAAAATATAGTAAAATAAAGCATAAGCAGGACTCTTTTTTTTCGTATTGTCGATATTTTGGTCATTTTGAAGAACTCACCAGAGCTTGAGCGGCGGCTTGGTGCTGGAAACAATGAAGCAAACATTTAGTACAACACAGACGGAAAATAATTCGAGAAGAAAATCAACGATAAACAAATAGCAAAATTGAATTTGAAAGAAAGTGAGATTTTATGATTTCGTCCGATATTAACGAAAATAAAGGAAGCAGTAGCAGGTTGAATTAGTTTAATTCCAATA
Organism: Mylabris phalerata; assembly: GCA_020740385.1. Classification (NCBI taxonomy): domain Eukaryota; kingdom Metazoa; phylum Arthropoda; class Insecta; order Coleoptera; family Meloidae; genus Mylabris; species Mylabris phalerata. The sequence goes on from JAJEOX010000222.1 coordinate 2,978,946, forward strand.
ATTTTATTATATTATCCAATTGGTTTTGAAACAAATAAGTGTTTATTCGTTTCGAGTGTTATTGTTGTCTATTGGAAGAGGAATAACTACTTGAGATCTGTAAATATTGATAAATACTCGTCAATGGAGCATTATTGTTGGATTTAGAGCGATTGATTAGCGGAAGATTTGGAATAATTTGGAGTTTCAAGATACCAGCCGATTTTTGTTGTTTTGTTCCCAGTCGATGTACTTGGAGGTTTCCTTGTTGCAATTTGTATTGGGAGAAAAGATGAATAGTGGATTTATGTGTTTTGATTTTATTCTAATCGCTAAATGATTAATGATTGTTTTGATTAATTAAATGATTGGTTAGAACGTACCGTTGGCATAAGTTGGTCGGTGCTTCTGACACGAGTCACCTTATTTTTATAAATTAGCTTTTTAACGAGCCGTTCCATTGGTTGATTCCACTTCATGAAGCTAACATAAGCTATATAAAAGGAGAATAACACTAATGCCTCGTACCAATGGATTTTATTATCTCTAAAAAAAATGATGAGCGTAATGAGGCTAACTGAATAAAAGAAGCAGTCTCTAAATAATGGCCACCATGTTAATGTCAATACGGTTTTTGAAAATATTGCACACATCCCAATCACGAATAAAATATTAAATACAGCTGAACCAACAATAGTACCAATACCAACATCATCGAATGATACAAATACACCAATGACGCTAGTAAAGAGTTCGGGAGCTGACCCACCAGCTGCCATAAATGTAGCGCCAGCTACATCGTCTTGTATTGCTAATTTTTCTATAATAACATCCAATGCTGGTACAAAGAATTCATCACAAACAATTGCTAATGCCACAAACATATACACAACGCCGATGATATGTAGAATGATGGCACCGTTCCTGCGTTGTTCCTCAGTGAATAGATCCTTTGGAAATAACGGATCTCCCTTATGATGGAACAATGATTCATTTAAATGATGTTGCGGATTAGTTGTTGTTATTGTATCAAAAAATGGTACAATTGTCTCGATATCAGCAGCTGCTGGTGCGGACGGCGTCGTCGTCGCATTCTCCTCTTGGAAATCATCATCGTTATCATCATTTTGATTATCTTGTCGATTCTGTTGGTAATAATGTTGGCGATCGGCTTTCGTTGGTTGTATTGTTATCGTTAATATGATTGTTGTTAAGAAGAGGAGCGCGGCGCGACGACGACAACAACGGCGACGACGGTTGGTCATAGCGGCGGCAGATGGTGGCGGTGATCGTCGGTCATTGCCACAGCGAGGCCGGGCGCGGACTGAATTCTGCTGCCTGCTGCCGATGGTGGATCATGGTGGTGGTTAGGATACCGTTCGATATTCGAGCAGGGTCGCGCAGTCTGCGCTAGTGCACCACCCGGCCTGCGCCCACTTCCATTGATGGTACGCGCACAACCCTTGCGCTGACAACATTTCATCCGGTAGAAAAACACCCTTCTCCACCAAATAAAATCGAAAAAAACTAACACTATACACGTGCAAACCTAATAGATAAACAGGATACACCGTGATAACACTTTTTAAATACACTATCCGAATTGCGATAATTTAAAAATATTGTAGATGACCTTACAACTAAACACAAAACAAATCAATACACCCCTACACAAATATTGATAAAATTTTATTAAATCGTCCAAATAAAATTAAATATTTCACAATAAAACCCATTCGAATATATAAGAAAATCATCGACAATACTTCCGGATCGATTCTAAAGACGTCCAAATATAACCGGGTTGTGCTGGGGCGTGTATTATTGGATATGGCGTCATTTTCGATTTGTAATAATCTGAGGGAGCGTGCATAATAAATTCCATACAATCTAAACGTCTCGGAACATCCTCCTCTGGACCGATCGCATAAGTCGAAGGATCGAAACCCTCACCAGGCGGTGGACTCTCTTGTGTTGGCAATAGCCACGTTATAACCGCACTCTTTTCGCAATACTGATCGGTTAACAAACCCTTAATTTGAGCGTAATAAACACTACCATCCTCGTCTTTCAACGATACAATATCGCCAATTTGGATATAACTTCCCTAAAATTATGAATTAATTTATAATTATCGTCAATATCAAAGGATACTTTATAGAAAATCGACTCAGATGTTATGGGAGTTGCCACAGCTGTTGGCGCTTTAACTGGCGTCTTCTTGAAGATTGCCCTCCGGCCGCGGCCTTTCGGCGTGCCAGTTTTCGGCAAAGCAAACGGATTCAAACGCGTCTTATACGACCGTGTTGTCCGTTGTTTCCGTTTAAGTTTCGAATCATCATTCTTATCATCGTTGTCATCGTCCAATTCCGATTTCAAATTATCTTTAGCTTCATTCATACAATCCAAACAGATTGCACCCAAATTTTCAGCATTTGTCCACAATGGAGACTCGTTTGTTTCACATTTTAGACAAGTCGGTGTACCTTTCAGGGGCATTCTCCAAAAATTTCACCGACTTTCATTCAGAATTAATTAAATAAAATACGATAAAGTTAATGTAAATTGAGTTACATAAAGTGAGGTTAAAACTTGACAGATAGTTGGGCGACATCTGGGGAATAATGGCGCAAATTTGTTACTATAGCATATTGCAATAGATGTCAGGCTAGTGGAATTGTTAATTATAGAAGCGGTAATTTTGAAATTATTGCTATTATGATTATTATTTATGGCTAATGTAGATTAAATTGAGATAATTGGGCTACATCTAGGGATTAATAGCGGAAATTTGTTGTTATAGCAAATCGCAATAGATGTCAGGTTGGTGGAATTGTTAACAATAACGGCGGTAATTTTGAAATTATTGCTATTACGATTATTATTTATGGCTAATGTAGATTAAAATGAGATAATCGGAATGAAAAGGTTATAATGTCAGGGATATTTAATAGGTTTATAGGTCAATGTAATTAAAAATTGGAACATTTAAAACAAATCGAACGTAATTTCAAGGAAAGCAATCTATAGAAATAATAAAATTCCGCTGAATTTTTAGTTGTTTATGAAAATTATATCAATTGTGCTGGATAAATATGATTTTTCTGCGAAACGGACGTATTTGCAAGCATTTTATTAATGTGATGAAGTTATAAATCAAACTTGAACAATTTATTGCACCTTTAAGATAACTTCTATTTATTGTCTATTATATAAAAATATATCTAATTAAACAAATAGGATGCGAAATAGATCATATCTAAAGGCGCCAAATAAATCGTTTTTGTTTAATTTTAATAATCAGAATTACCGAACAAACCGGCTACCACACCTTATTTTGTGATTATGAAACAATTTTTGTATTTATATTCCACCGAAATATAACCGATCAATCAGTCTTTAACGAAATTGATGATTGTTTGAAAAGACTTGTGTAAATAGAATTTTGATTAAATTCGGTTTCGGTTCGTTTTTTGTAGTCCCCGGAAATTATTTGTCCTGTATTTTTTGCAAATTATTCAAAGCGTGGGATCTTTGTTGGGTCAGTGGGACAATTAACTATAATTATCCCAGATGTATTTCCTAATATAATTTGTTTATATGCCTGGCGTACAAGAGAAAAAATTTATTCGAATTGCGTCATTCATATCTATTGCAATTAATGTTTATTCTTAATACCTTTGGTGTTTCAATATTTATGATTGAGATACGTTAAGAAATCGCTTTGTTGTGTTCGTTTATTGTTCAATTATCGTTATCGTTATCGATCGTTATTTGTATTTTTTTATAGAAATTAGGATGTGGTTAATTGTCGGAAAATTCGTATGAAATTGGATCGTTAATACGCGCATTTTTTTCGAAATTTATTTTTTAAACAATTTAACTAGCCAGATCCTAGAATAAATACCGCCAATATCAATTACAATTAGCATAGGACGGCGGCATTCCCCCTGAACTCACCCATCCAGATCCGGTGGAACTGCAATCGACATCATCGAGTACAGCCACCGGAGGACGGACGGTATGTAAATAGCGTAACGGCGCGGCCGCCACCAGATTTCAGCCAACTTTACATAGACCGAATTAGCAAAAACAACACCAGTCTCCAACTGGCCACAATCGCGACCACATACAATAAATCCAATTCAATAAATAAATTCAAAGATAGATAAAAGCGTCGCGTTCGGTTGAGACGAGCGACATTTCGCGTGCGTACTCGCCTGGAGATTAGTGCGCGACGACGACGACGACGACGACGTCGGTGGCGGCGACGGCGGTGACAGTGGTGGCAGTTGTGTTGTTAACCGGCGGCGACTATTTCCGTGGTGGTCCCGGCTCCATACGGATGCTGTTTACAACTGATACCTGTTGAACGGTAAAACAATTTTCATTATTTCTCTCACAAATAAATCAACAAATTAACAAATAAATAGATAAATTGCATGATTGTTTTCGTCATTTTTTCTATTGATAGAGTCTACGTGGGTGTTTATTGGTGATTGGGGGATTATAGGCGATTTTGAATCAAAAACTAGAGACTTTGAGCGTTTCAGTTGACAAACTCATATTCTGCAAAATCAAAAATAGTTACTACCAATTTTTTCTAAATTTATCGTTTGATAACCCAATTAATTTAACGATTATTTATTTTTCCCAACATTAATTTATAATTAACGCAAATTTCAACTGATAATAACAGAGTAGACTCAAAATTGTCCAGTTTCAGCGCTACAATCGATCTCCTGAAATTATTGGCCTAATCACTGGAATTAATCGCACGAATTATAATAATAATAATTGGAATTCCAATCATGTTTCCAGGAAGATGTCTATTATTGTATCTAGTCATGTTTCCGATTTGTTTATTTATAAAATTCGATTATTATTTGTATTATTCAAAAATACTACAGGTGCATCTGTATGAATAATTTAGTCGTACAGATTGGCTATTTTTAAATTGTCGCATCGTAAACGACCTGGCAACTCTACAAAACAATACAGAAATGTTATCTTTTAATCGTTGTTTCTTGATTTTTTTCGTTAATAACGCCAGAATTGCAAATAATATTTGATAGATGAGAAAGTCTTGTTGCGGATCGCTTCGTGCCTCACTTATCAGTTCTGTTTTCATTAATAATTTATTTTTATTAAACACTTCCTTTGGTACTCCTCTCTTATTCCCTTGCACTCATTTACGTATGTGTATACGTGTATGAATTGTTAAAAATATACACAGTTATAAGCATTCTTGTTCGATTCATAAATAAATTTCCGGAATTGATCGTCTGAGGCGTCCGATTTCCGAATTTCACAAAAATATCCCCATTCTTCTCTATAATTAACCTGAATTTTCATCACACTCCTCCAATTTTTTGGTACCTAGAGAATTCGGGGGGCACAAATGATTTAATTATCCCAGGATTTGTCGAATTATCGTGAAATAGTGCCATGAACGAACTATAAAATCGCCTAATCAGATTAGAGCTAGCTAATGAATTTTTAGCGAAATAGTCTCGGCGACATTCAACAAGTAGAAATAACAATGAACAATACGTTGGAGAGTATTTGTCAACAACAAACAAGTTGTTTGGTAAGCACAAAACGAAATGAAGCTGCTTCTTATTCAAAGCAAATACGGAAAGTTTAATTGCTAATTATTTTCCATTTTATTTCGTTAAATTTGAATTTTTGATTCCATCTTTCGTTACGTTTCAAGCGCTCTAGTTATATTCGGATTGTATTTTTGTTTACTGGAATTTCCCATTTACCTTCAATCAGCCCAGATTAGCTCTACCATCAATTCTTATTGGCGCTAATTACTATTCTGATTGTCAATCGTTATCTTATTTTGTCTAATTCGATATATTTACAAATGTCCCGAATTTAATTGTAGTCCTTATCACGAATATTTACCACTTTGTTGCAGGGCCGTAGCTAGGAAACTATTTCAGGTGGGGATCAATTTTTGCGAGGGGGGGCGTATTTTTTAAAAGATAGATTTCACAATACATATATAACAATTGTATGAGGAAGAAAAGATCTATTTTAATGTTATAGGTGAAATATATAAAAAAATGTAGAAAAAATTGTTGTTAGATTTTCGTCTATAATTCAAATTTATATCAACATTTTGAAAAACGGGAAAAATCGTTCCGGGCTATAAGAAATGATCGTTTCAAAAATCTATCTCCGGTTGCCGTAGTCCCAAGGATGAACGAGTAATCGCTAGTTGAAAATTCACATTTTCGCCGGTAAAAATCTTGAGATGTACCCCGTGCCCTTAAGATGTTGGGGTGGCAAGAAACTGTTACAGGAGGGCTTAGCCCCATCTAGCCCCCCCGTAGCTACAGCCCTGCTTTGTTGTTTCCAATTGTACAAAAAATACCACGATTTTAGTAAAATTTCAAATAATCGATTATATTACGAATAGGAAAAGTTGCTCAAATTCTTGAATTGATAACAATGATTAAACAAAGATTTGGACAATTTATGCATTGTTGTTAAATGTCAAATAAAACGCGTAATTCTGACCTTTGTGGCGATTATTTTGCATTATTTATAGACTACTTGTCACTGTTACTAAACGTATAATTAATTGTCTAATTAACGCCAAATGTCAATTTTCTCCATTGGTATAAGTAAATGTAACAATTATGCTTATTTTATTGTAATCAAGACGCAATTTGTGTGAGATAACAGTTGGAGATTTTAATATAATCTGCGAATTGAAAAGGCACATGAATTTCATAAGAATGCTCCTCGATTTTAGAATCTTGGTAGTTTTTCAGAAAATAATTTTGTTGTCTCAACTTTCCGGAAAACTAGCAAACCGATATTAGAATTTCTTGGATATTTGGAAAGCTCTATCGATTTTCTAGCGATTGAGCCCCATATTTATTGCAAACAGATTAATTTTGCCTAAATTATGGCAGAAAATTTAAAACAATACAAGGTTTTTATCTATAACTCAGTTTCTATAATTTTTTCAAAATAGTAGAGATATGTCGCTTGAAATGCTCTTTCCAACGAGCCACAGTACTCCAGTTTAAGCTAAAAAATAAAAGAGAAATCGTCTGTAAAAACTCCACTTTTTCTAAATAAGAACGAATTGTGTAACTACTAAACTTATAATATCCAAAAACTAGCTTCTATAACCGGAAATTTCCACAAAATTCTCTAAAATGATACAGTTAGTCGTTACTCAAAATTGTCTTTCCAACCACCCATAGTATTTGATTTTGGAGTGAAAAATACAGGAGAAATCGTCGATCAAAATTCCAGTTATTCTAAAACAAGAACGAATTTTGTAACTTTACTAAATAAGCGACCAATTATCATCAACGTTATCTATAAGAATTAAAAATAGCAACTTTTATTATAATAACAGAAGTTAGAGACGGTTTCGAAAAAGTTACAGAATACGAGCCTTTATCTTTTGTAATTTCTGTTGAATTTCCCCGAATTATAATACACGTTTATTCAGATTTTCGACACAAGTCATGTTTTATTAAATAAATACAACGTTTTTGTGATATAACACGATTTATCAAGGTTATAGTAGAGATTACGATTATTATGTAATGGTCATTGGAATCGTTTTTTTCAATATTGTTTCTTCTCTCGTGTCCTCTATTACGTCCAATCAATCGATGATGTAACTTGTAAATAAATCATTAATTGATATTCAAATTTATTAATGGATTATTAACGAACAACAGTCCCATTCTTGTTTTTAGTTATTTTGATTAACAAAAATAATGAGCGTATAACGGGCAAACTAATTAGAATTTTGACAAATTTCATTTAAGATGCGCCTGTGGACAATGTGTTGAAATAATTTAATAAATCCACTTGAACAGTTGATTAAACTAGTAAAAACCTCATCAAACCGCATCGGATTAATTGAAATTAAAATAATAACCGAGTAATAGTTGCAACAATAATTATCTATTCATAAATTATTCTATTTAAATATGATTATTAATTTCAAAAAAACAGGATAAAAACTATACTCATTATGTAAATTTGAATTGTTGTTAATAAATCGTAGTTGATTGAAATATTCGTAACAGTTTCTGAATTATTCAAGGTGAAAATCTAAACTGTAGAATTTTATCTATTTGATGAAAAGTCGAGATTTTACGCCTATTTTCCAACGGTTTCAACACTAGAAACACCGTTTCCAAGTATAGAACTTGTTAAATTTCAAAAAAATCAACTAATTTTTACCTACGATTTGATCCGCAAACTATCAATGGTGTAAATAGAGAAAAATACTACAATTTGTGTAGATTAAATATTTATACATGGGATTTATTTATTCAGTGTGCGATTCGAGTGTTGTTACAACAAACAACTTTTGCATATTAAGTGTTTGATATTTGAATTCGAGAAGTTCAAGTACGAATACAAGCTTGTTTCTACAATTTAATAAAAGTACAATACTCCACCACGGACCGTATTCTATAACTTTAATTCCAGAATAGATAATAATCATCGCGCAGGTTACAGCGCATCATTGTAAAGTTACAGAATACCATTTACTTCGTGTCAAAACACAAATCGTTGACAGACAAACAATAGAACAGGAGACGATCTATCAAAAAACAAACAACCATTGTTGATAACCGTATTTGATTTGGACGCTTTGTTCTTGCGTTATCTTCGAATTGTGTAAAATTGAAAGAATCCGGAATTTTAATTCAATTTTTTAATCGAGTATAACGAATTTGTTGTAATTGAACGGATAAATTGTTGCCAATTTTTATTATCGCAAGTCGGTACGCATCGTTAATATTTGAATCGCTCGAGATAAACTTGTTAGAATCAACTCTTTAGTCGTAACGACCAAAATAAACTTTAAATTGATGGTAATTTGTAAATCTCAATCTTTACGACCAGTATTCTCTATCTTTTTCAACAGACAATTGTTATTATAAGAGATGATTCAAATAAGACGCGATTACGACTTATTTCGAAAAATTGACGAGTTGCAGAATACGATCATTATTTCGTTTAACTCGAAATTAATGCTTCTTGAGAATATCGCTTAAATTAAGATTGTTATAATTTTTTCGATTTAATATTGTTATTAATAATGATGTTTATAAAGTTAGCTAATTCAACTGAAATTTGTTTATTTTAATCTTTACAACTCAAAAATTTTATTATTATAACAGATGTTAGTTAGCACATATTGAAAATTTATAATCATGTAAGTTTCAAAAAAGCCAAGAATATATTTTTGTCACTTTATCCCATCGCTATCTCTATCCAAAAGTAATTTTTCATCGCCAAATCAAAAGTAAATCCGATTTACCGAAAGTACCAATCCTTGGCCTTATTAGTGGTAAAAATATTCTAATTTTGTTGATTTATTGAGCTTGCAAATCGACAATTTTGGAGCGATTTTAGTATTAATAACAGTAGAAAATCGTGTATTATTTATTAAAAATTCTACATTGAACTTTAACAGCGATTTTATTGCAAATAATCGAATTTAAAATGCTTTCAAGAAAAAATCCATTTGAACAAAACTCCATTAGCAGCCTAATTGGAAAGTAAGCGAACTGCTTTATTAAATTCCTCCTCTAAGCTTCATATTTGACCTAAATATGGAAACAAAAAGTAGAATTTATTGGAATATTGTAGAAATTCACGAATAATTGCCAGATTAAATTCTGTTGTTTTTAATAATTTCAACTTCTTTAATTTGGTTTTATTTCCAGGCAATTAGCAAAGAATCGGCATATTTTTGTTATAATTGAGGCGATAATTTGGCAAAAAGAATGGCACGTGGAGCCAGATCGTTCGTCCGTCGAAATCTATTGACGATCCTGACAATAGTCGGAGTCTTAGGCGGTACAGCTGTTGGTTGTTTAATCCGAGCTTTATCACAAGAGAAATGGACGAAACGGGAGTCAATGTATTTGGCATTTCCCGGTGATATATTCTTACGTATGCTGAAATCGTTAATTATACCATTATTAACGACATCGGTGATAACGGCTGTTGGTTCATTGGATTTGAGTCTATCTAGACGGATTGCAGTTAGATCGATCGCTTATTATGCAACAACAACTATATGTGCTGTTATACTTGGAATTATTTTGGTGATAACGATACGGCCTGGTGTTGGGGCCCAGCCGTTGGAGAAGAGCGCTGAAGATAGTGAAGAAGGTTTACAACGTAAAGTACTTACACAGGACACTCTACTCGATTTGGTCAGGTAAGAATTTCAACTCGACATTTCTAGTTGTTGAAGAAAAAATTAAACGAATTGGCGAAACTTCAAAATTCTTCGCGTTTTAATGTGTTTGTGTCTATTATTTTTACTGGATATAATCCAAAATAGACAGCCGCATTCATCATGAAACTGGATACAATAAGTAAATTTAAAATGGAAAATAAGAAGTACGGCTGTTTGATAAATTAACAGCAATTGAGCCGAAAATCGATACAATCTGAAAAATTCCACATAGCAATTCTATTTCAAATGACAACTGGATTAACGCTACGACTTCTTAGGGATAAATAAATAAAGATTCGACTTTCACAGCTTTCGTGAATTTTGAAAGCAAATTTAATTGGCCTCGAAGGCGTCAATATCCAATATTGATAGGATTATTTAAAGGAGAATCTTCAGAATTCGCCCAAATTGATTTCGTGATTCAATCGGAGAAATATTTATAGAAGTAAATGTACGAACAAATAAATTCGCCTTTATTTATTTATATTGCTATTAAATTTAAAAGTGTTGCTAATAATCCTAATAGGAAACTCAAATAGACACAAACATGAATGAGAGAAACGCTAAATTGGTGGAAATTTTCGAAAATTTGACCGTTCAAAGGTGGAATTTCAGTCGATTTCTAGTATAACAAGTTATATTTGACACTAACTGAAAGTTAGCAGGACATGGTTGATTGTTGCAGGAAATTTACTATGTTGGATGCTAATAATCTCATGTCACAACCGTATCCGGGCTATACGTTTTTATATTCTCTACATATTAAAACATAAATATATTCATCTACAAATATACAAATTGAATTATTGAATCTGTTTTTTTCCAGAAATCTGTTCCCACCGAACATCATTCAAGCGTGTACGCATCAGGTGAGTAAAAAGTCCAGCAATTTAATTGCTTTTATCGATCACAAATATTGTAAACATGCTATTGGAAAATTGTTAAAAATAGACCAACTGGTAAGGTATACAGAAGATCGAACAATTGCCATGACAACATGAGCATTTTCTCTCAATTCCGTGCGTTATCCGACACGTGCCATACGAAAATTGATCAATTCCACTCTTTGAATCATGAATTTTGCGAAATTTTTACAATTTTCTTACGTTTTTCCAGTCGCAAACATTCCTCGATCCGCCGAAGAATTTCTCCGGGAATATGTCAGGTAATTTGTTCAAAAATAAAAGGAGCGAATTATAAAATAATTGTGTTTTTCTTGCAGAGGACATTCCAATATCAGAGTTACTTAATTGGAAATTTCGGGAAAGATACGATCCAACTACAAATGTTCTTGGTTTAGTCATGTTTAGTATAGTGTTTGGTGTTAGTTTGAGTATGTTGGGCGATAAAGGGAAGATTCTATTGCAATTCTTTGAAGCTATCGCTGAGGCAATGATGATGATCACTAGTTGGGTAATTTGGTAGGTATCACTCAAAATTAGAGGTGTTACGGAGGTGCCACAGCAATTTATTATTACGCTAATAGAACTGGAAACCAAAAGGAGAACTTGGATGAAAATCGAAAATTTTCCGGAAAACTAACAAGCTTACCGAAATTTCTGATTATCTCAAATTCAATCTGATTTTTTTTAAATCCAACAACGCTCTTTGCCCTTTCTAATGCTTTTGTACTCATTATAAGTGAGTGTTTGAACAAATTTCTGTCATTTTCCGGAAAACTAACAACCTACTGGAAAATTTCTTGCAGATTTGAAAACTTCTTTCAATTTTGGGAAAATCAATGAGAAATCGCTAATATTAATCAAATTATAGGGGATAATAGGACAAGATTAAAAGACAACACATGTACCAAAATTTGCCTCTGTAACTCAGAATATAATCGAAATTTTTTAAAACAAAAACACGTATAGATGCCCCTTGAAACGCTCTTTCGAAAGGTACTAAGCTCATTGCCATAACTTCTCAAACAAGGCAAATATCGAGTATTAAAAATTGGTATTTTTCAGTCATCGAATCCAAAGAAAAAACGGGCTTTGAAATTTCGGTCAATTTTTTGACAAACTAACAACCCCTTGAAGAATTCCTTAAAGATTTTAAAAGTGCTTTAAATTTGCTATACATTGAAAGAAAATCGTAGAAAAATCGATATTTTCGAATTTATAGAGGGAAATATACAAAAAAAAAAAAAAAACGAGAAAACATGCTCCAAAATTTTCCCCTGCAACTCAAGATTCAATTGAAATGTTTCAAAACAAAAACATCTTCGGATGCTTCTAATGCTGTTTTGTCTATACGATATTTCATTAAACAATCGAGATACTAGTTATCAAAAATTGGATTTTTTTTAACGCCATGGACCTCCTCCGTTCAAAACGAAGCGAAACAAAAACAGAAACAGAGCTCTCAAATCTTGCAGAACCAGAAATCCGTAACATCTCCATAAAGAAAAACCATAAATAGAGATAATTGATAATAAATTTCAGGCTATCACCATTGGGTGTGTTCTTCTTGGTAACAGCAAAAATGGTAGCAACACGCAGTTTTTCTGATTTAGTTGGACGTTTAGGTCTTTATTTCGGTACAGTTATGCTTGGTTTGGTCCTGCACGGTTTTGGCACCTTATCAATCATCTATTTTGTTGTTTTACGACGTTTACCATTTAAAGTTATCGGTAAACTCAGTCAAGTTCTTGCTACAGCTTTCGGAACAGCTTCTAGGTAATTCTAGATTATAACACTCGAAATTTCGATTTCTTTATTGCTTTTAATAGTTCTGCAACGATGCCGATTACTATTCAAACTTTGGATAAGATGGGGTTAGATCCGAGAATAACAAGATTTGTAATACCGATCGGTGCTAACGTGAATATGGACGGTACGGCTCTTTATGAAGCTGTAGCTGCTATTTTTATTGCTCAATTGAACAATATTTCGTTATCATTCGGGCAAACTGTAGCCGTATGGTGAGTCTGTTTGTTTAAATCGATTTTTTTTCATTAATTTTTTCGCTAATAGTCTCACAGCAACCGCAGCAAGTATAGGAGCAGCCGGGGTGCCACAAGCAGGTCTCGTTACGATGGTTATGGTTTTGGATACTGTCGGTTTGCCAGCCGATGAAGTCATCAATATCTTAGCCGTCGATTGGTTACTGTAAGTTAACAAATCTCCAATTAATTATTTGATTGTTTATTGAAAATTAATAGTGACCGTTTCCGTACAACAATCAATGTAATGTGCGATTGTTTGGGTGCCCGTATGGTTGATTTGTTGAGCGTTGGTGAATTGGATAAAGTCGCTGAAATCGATCGAATCAATGCTGATCCACATGAACTAGTTGAAATCACTAAAGATAATCAAAATTAGGTGGAGATCTTATTGGAAATTTGTCGTTTATTTGTATACCCCCAAGAAAGAAGTGTTCATCCTATTGTTGTTTTATTGAAGAATCCAAAATCAAAATTTAACAATTCTACTTATATTCGGCTTCTGCAATTTTAAACCTCCGATATTTAATTATTGAATCGATGACAATAATATTGATATTTGTACAGTGTTGATTATCAATTCCTTACAATTAGCTGAATTTTATTGTAATAAATGTTCAGTGTACATATCATATCATGTCGACAAAAATATGGTGAAATATCCAAAAAAACTAACGATATTTCCCATTATTGTCTAATATTGTGTAGTAGATTGAAATAGAAACCAATTATAGTCAAATGTTACATGTTATTAGGTTTAATTTAAATTGAGAATTCAGCTAAGAATCTTAATTCCAGTCTACCAAATCTGTTTGTTTTATAGTTGAATTCTATTAAAATATGGAGATATTTATATTATTCTTCTAAGATAAATCAGTTCAAGTTTAGGGACCAATTCAACTAAAAAATAGTTTAGTTTCGCCTGTACGAGGAATGATTTTTCAAAAATAATCCACTCCGGAGCGTACGGTTGCTTTACCTTTCGGGTAATCATTTAGACATAATTATCCAATTATTAAATAGTTATAGAATATATTTAACTGTTGGTCTTTAAGAAATTAAACTGCCGTTATTATTATTGTAATTAACTTTTTCGAATGATGCCATATTTAATATTTAGAGATTGATTTCATTTGATTAGTTTATCTTGCACCGAATATTATCTTTATTTGTTATAATTATGATAATTATTACCTACTATTATGAGATTTAAGTATATTTGATAATTAGGAAGATTAATTAAGCCTAATTTTTTAATTTATAAACCTTTGTTTTGATAAATATACGTGTAGAATGAATGTATAAACGTGCCTTATTTTATTCCTATAAATAGTGAACTTTATTCAACGATTTCTCTCTTATTTATCACCAAAAAATTAACCATCATAGCTTGTTGGAAAGAGCATTTTAAGCTGCATTAAATTGCGTAAGAATCATTGAAAAATAAATAATATTAGTGAGTTGTGGGGAAAAATACAAAAATCGCCAAAAATACTAAAAGAAGACATGCGTCAAAATTTCCTCTTGTAACTCAAAATTGCGACCAAATTTCCAAAAACTAAATAACCCGTCATATATAGCTCGAAATGTTCTTTGAAATACCGCTTTACTCGTTACAATCGGTTGATAATCAAACGAGAAATCGTCGATTCAACTCTAGCGTGGATGCGATTCGTTTTCATTGCAGTTTTGCGCCATTTGTGGGCGAATATTAAGCGTTACTCAACACGTAATTTTTCGACAATATCGAATTGGTGTGCCATCACAAATTTATTAGTCTGCCAACAGATTTAGAACTTGTTATTTTAATTCTAGCGGTTATTGGCACATGTTAAAGTCGTTTATTGTTGAATGACAACACGAGAGAAAAATAAACAGAAATGGCAGAGTGAGAGTTGACAAATACACGGTTGCATTGGATTTATAATTTATTCCATTGCTAATAAAATATTTTACTGATCCTATTATGAATACTTAAGAAATTCGACAAGGCTGTCCTCTTTCGCCTACTCTCTTCATATTTAATGTTCATATAAAATTAAAATGCCAAAACGAATCGATTTTATAGCCGTACACCTCTGTATAATCGCAACAATTACGAGAAATAATCGCTTAATTTTGGTTAAATTTTGTAATTTCAAACTATTCATGTATTTCCTGTGGGATGTCAAGGTGATGGTCGGCTAATCAAGTGCGAATTGGCTTCAAATTGGATTTGACTGGGCTAATAAATATTAATTTTATGTGAGCTACGTGTCGGGAAATATAATTGGCATAGTACAAGTAATGTTGGATTTTTAAAAGACAAGAAAAACATTTGTCATTTTTACTGTAACTTCGATAATTTATAATTTATTGTATAATAGAAACGTGGATTTTCTAAAAATTTCGAAAATACAGACAATCTGAATAGTTTTGTCCACCTACAAACGAGCTATTAAAAGACTTGCTGGAAATTCGACAGTTTTACTCGTAAAAATTATGAATTATGAAGTCAACTAAACCCTTAATTTCCCTGGATTTTTCTGTATTTATCTCCATTTTTATTTTATTTTGATTCTAAATTATCGCAACTTTATTTATCTACAAATATTTCATTCATCAATCATTTTGATTAATTGTTCGGTTTTTGGATAGTTTTAGCAAAATAAACAACAAAAATCAATTATACAAGACCAAAATATTTTTAATTCATTCATACAGTTTAGATAAAAACAGAAACGAAAGAAATAAATTAACAGATAAATTGGAGTAGAAATTTTCCATAGATTTTCTGGAAAATCAACAAGGTTATGGAGAATTTCTGGGACATTTGGAGAGCTCTTTCAATTTCCTATACACCGCTTGAAAATTGTTGGAAAGTCGATAATATTGGTTAAATTATAGGGGGGAAATTTAAACATTCGTATGCTTCAAGATTGTTGTAAGTTAGGATTTTCCAGACTAGATTTTTCCAGAATAGAAAACACTCAGATACTCCTTAAAATGCTCTTTCTAATGCTACTTTACTCATTGCAATATCTCACCAAATAAGCAAGATATCGTATATTAATTATTGGAAATTTTTTGATAGCGAATCGAGAAAATTGGGCCTTTAAGTTTTTATCAATTTCCCGGTAAACTAACAAACCGATTGGAAAACCTCAGGGAAATCTTACAAGCACTTTCAATGTTCTATAGATTGTTAGAAAAATCAATGAAAATCGATAGTATTTGCTAAAAAATGGGGAAAATATTGGAAAATTAGCAAATATAGGCTCCGAGATTTTCTTTTGTAACTCAGTGTTCAACTGGCAATTTTCAAAACAAAAACACTCTAAAATACTCTTTATAATCATGTGTTTATTCGATTATCTCCTAAAATGAGCAATATTATTAAAAATTGGGATTTTTCGAACACCGATTCAAAAAAAGTAATGCAAAGTCTCAAGTTTTTGTCAATTTTCCGGAAAACTAACAAGATTAAGGAAAGTTGTCTGGGGGAGTTGGAGAGCTCTTTCAGTTTCCTATATAGGGCTTGGAAATTGTTGAAAAATCGATAATATTGGCTCAATAATAGGGAAAATTTAAAAAATGTAAGCTTCAAGATTGTCCTCTATAAATTAGAATTCAATCAAAGTTTTCCAGAATAGAAAACGCTTTTAGATACTCTTTGAAATGCTCTTTCTAATGCTGTTTTATTCATTGCAATATCTCATCAAATGAGCAAGATATCATTTTGGGCCTTCAAGTTTCTATCAATTTTCGGTAAACTAACAAACCGATTGGAAAACTTCTCGGAACTAAGCCCCTTCATAAATTGGTAGAAAATCGTTGCTAAAATATTGGGCAAAATATAGGAAAATAGAAAAACAAATGCTCCAAGATTTTCTTTTGTAACTCAGTGTTCAACCGAAATTTTTCGAAACAAAAACGCTCTAAAATACTCTTTCGAATCATGTTGTGTTCGTTTCAATATTGCCTGAAATGAGCGATATTTTATAAAAATTGGCATTTTCCCGTAAACTAACAAATCTATTGAGAGATCCTGTTATTTACAGTGAAAAAAACATTGAAAATTTGATAATATTTGCTAAATATAAAAGAAAATTTGAAAAATTAAAAAAACATGCTCCAATATTATCCTGTTACATAGAATCTAATTAGAATTTTCCAAAACCAACAATATCGCCAAATACTCCTCGAAATACTCTTTCCAATACTGTTATTGTCATTATAATATATCATCAAACAAGCAAGATATCGACGATTAAAAAATTGGTAATTTGCGCGCCCTGAACCTTTTCAATGAATTCATATTTCTTGGATTTCGGTTTAAAAAACTGCGGAAATAGCAGCAGAAACAAAGCAGTAAATTCCGCAGAAATTTCTACGGTCAATAAAATATACCTTGCAACGAATAGAGAAAGAAATTGTATCATATTTAATAACAAAACGGTTCTTGTTTTTCCGGTTGAATCACGGAGATATGCTTTGTTTTGTTGTATGGCTAATTAAACGACACTTGAGGCATTTAAATTAACCGTACTGCATTTGATTGAAGTTAGAATCAAATGATTCATGCATAGAATGAACGTTGAAGGCTAGTTAGAATGCATTCTACGTACGCTGATTCAATTTACTAATAACAAAATTTAAGATGACTTAAGTAATGTTTAAGTAATACTCACTCAATAATAACATAATCCAAAGTTGTGTTATAATAGAACCTTGGCGCCTATATGTAACCGTTTAGATTTATTTAATGGTAAAATCGTCCATGAATAATAATAAACTAAAAGCTAGAAGAATAAATAACTAGAGACAACAATAATGTTGCCACAAAAGGATAATAACATGCATATCAGATGGATAATTATTTATAACAAAAACTGTAGGTGTTTTGAATTTAATGACGTCTCTTATTACCCAATCCATACCTAAAGTGGAATAGAAAACTAAAATAAATAAAAACCTATTTCGAGAAAATATCGAGGAAATTCAATTTTGGACATTAAAAATGTTAATTTCGAGTTACAACAATAGCGTGGGAGATGATTTAGATAGAGAAAACCAACTAGAATTTATAACAACAGTTGAATTGAGAAGGAAATCCAGGATTAGGTTGGACTTAATTAGTTTTTCCTCGTTTAAATAGAACAGTTATTCTAATAGGGAACAATTAAAAATGATCTAATTTGGAATTGTATGATTTCATATTTTAAAGGGCACACCTATTCCCGGGAAAATTCGTGTTAAATTAACTGTTTTGAAAAGATTACACTCTACAAATAAGGCATACATCATACAAGATGACGAAATCCCCATATAAACAACAACAACACACATATGTTAAAAGAGAACTCAGTCCAAGTAAGTCGCGAGCTTGAAAGAATTTCGTGTCCAGTTGTAACGTTGCCGTTTAACAGTTTATAGGTTCTTTTTCTTCACTATTGTTACAGTAATCGAGTGACAACCAGCCAGTCATGTTTGGGGTTGGGGCAGCCTTATGGGCTGTAATCTGCATCGTAGCCCTCGTCGACACCGTCTCCTTAAACTCCAGTAAGCCAATTTTATTATTTGAAAATAATTCGAATAATTTGAATGAAAGTTATTGATGAATGGGTTGTATCGGCCCCGACTCCTCCAACTATAGGATAATAATACTGTCGGATTGTGTGTAGGTTGATTCTTAAATGAAGTAATTTGTTACAATCTGTTTGAAATCAATTTGTTTCAATTTAATCGGGTTGGATTTTTCGCAATACGGAACTTGATCGATAATGATATTTATACAACATGTCACGTTAAACATATAACCATATTTGTATATAAATTATAGAACTTGTATCTCTTACAGTTATCACGAAAGAAATTGAACAAGTCATCAAGAAGGACGATTTCGTATTGTCGTTGAAACATGTGAAACCACGACGCCGTCCTAAAGATATAATCGAGACGTTATTTTCGGTCGATTTCCCCGGTAGTGACCAGAAATTCGCATTGAAACTTGACCGTCGAACGAAACGAGGTAAATTACAGAAATTGCGCGAATTTTCCCAATTTCTACGAATAATTTTCCAGTTATTGTGGAAACTTTCGAGTATAGCCGTCATCGTTTGCAACATTTCACTGTAGATACGCTCAATGAGAACACAATTATCCGTTCGTTGATTCTATCGGTTAATCAAACCCAACCGGGAGCCCATGCTACTTTATATATCGATTGTGTCTCTTATGGCATGGTGGCTACGCCGAAATCAATGCGTGACATGTACAATTCAATGGAGACACCACAGGTGGAAGTGGTGAGTGATTCTGACCCAGAAATTCTCGATAGAACTAGTTTTTACCATTTCTGGATTATAAATTATCATCATTAAAGTAGTACACAATTTTTTCTTTTTGTTCACCTATTTAGTTCCATGAGAAGAAGTATCCGATGGAAGTTGATGGGCAGAAGGATGTACGGATGGTTTTGAGCAAACACGAATGCCCGTTGCCGATAAGCGATGATGATCATCGGAAATATAGCGATAGTATTTTCAGTCATGAAGATTTGGAAGTGCAGCATGATGAAGGGTATACGAGTCTGCTACGGGTACCGGACCGTGGCGATATTCCCATCATTTCGGCAATTGACGATAGTGAGTGTAAAACAAAATTTTGCAAATTTTCGAAAATTTGCCCAATTTTAGGACGAAAGCCTTAAAAACGCTCCATTTGAAAGGCATTTTTTAATTTTGTAGCAAGAGTACTTTTGAACGGTCTTAAAAAGCATTTTCACAAAAATTATACGATTGATTGATGTTGATAGATGTTTTCCGTTGGTAAATTATGCATAAATGAACTAAAAATAGAGCTTGTTAGAGATGACCTTAAAGAATTAGATCGGTAGTAGAGTTGAAAAAATATTTTGAAAAACCAACTATTAAATTCTTATCAAATGAAATCATGATGTTGAAATGTCATCTACAACATCTGGAAATCTAAAAAACCACACATCTTCACCCATAAATTACTACTTTTTTTTTAATGTTTTTATAGACACAATAATCGACGCCCTCAACAAACTAATCATTGCCGTCAACAATCTCAACCATAAAGTAACCGAACATACGGTAATCATCGATCGTTTACGGCAAATAATCGAAGAATGCGAATTATGTAAACAGCCCCGTCCACCATCTGTACCGCAATGCCATTCTTACAACCCTTGTGCGCAAGGTGTACGTTGTATTGACACGCCGGAAGGGCCACATTGCGGCCCCTGTCCACAAGGCTACACTGGCAACGGTCACGAATGCCGTCCAGTAATCACATGTCGCGATCATCCGTGTTTCCCTGGTGTTGAATGTCGGGAAAGTGCCGACGGTCGGCGTTGTGGACCCTGTCCGGGTGGTTATGAGGGCAACGGGGTGGATTGCCGTCGACGGCCGCCAAGTTGTCGGGACCGTCCTTGTTATCCTGGTGTTGAATGTACCGATTCTGAACAGGGCTATCGTTGTGGACGTTGTCCACCTGGTTATGAGGGCAATGGACAGGAATGCAGACGCAGACCGAACGGATGTGAATATAATCCGTGTGCTCCAGGTATGTCGCCATAGAACTGATTGTGAGTCTAACATTTGTACACCTCCGTAGTTTTAGTCAACTGATTAAATCAACAAGATACTTATAGAAATCCTCTTGGAGATCGTTTCAGCAAAATTTGGACCTTGCAGATTATCAGCAAGTATCCCAAATTAATCTAGAATTTTATTATAAAACAGAATCTTAAACAGTTATTCTAGAATAGGGAGCATCTTTTGGCAAACTTCCCGATGAGCCACGAGGCTAAGATTTTGCTCAAATAATCTCCAGAGACCCCTCAGGGTTACTTTAAGCGCTAAGATCAATTTACATGAGACCTCCTTTTATTTGGCAATTTGAAAAACATTTCAAACATTTATAGATGGATCTCTGGAGATTATTTCGGCGAAATTTGGGCCTCTTAGCCCATTTGGAAGTTGGTCAAAAAGTGCTTATTTCTATTAGTGTGGAATGAGAAGATCCTTAAGTCATTGTGTAGTATTAGAATTGTTTAGCTCGTTTTCAAAAAATCTAAACAAGAGTCTTGATCAAATTCCTGATGAGCTACTAGGCTCCAATTTTGCTCAAATAATCTCCAAGGATTCTTCTATAAATCCTTAAAATAATTACCAATACTTTGCTAAATGATAGGAGTTGCCATATGAATTATGCTTTTAGTTAAGTAACCCTGGTACGGCCTATTTTTACCAATTGTGCTACTTTAATCAGTTGATTTAGGAGACCTATTTCCGATGAACAGCTACCACAAAACGTAGACCAAATCTTTTTGTGTTAACTATTAAATAATAATACAAAATTCTACCTTGAGACGTAGTTTTATGTTGCTTCAAAAATGTAAATGTTCCATGTAATATTCCTATTAGTTGCACTTAATTTTAGTTGAATTCCTGTAAACTGCTATTGATTTATCTTTCGACAAATATAGAATTGATCTAAACTAAAATTTTGTTTTATTTTTGTTTGTTTATGACAGGATGTGTGCCATATTGGCGACACCCAATACCGACGACTCCAGCTACTTCCAGGATACCGTATCATTAAATGAGTTTATATTTTACAAAAACAAAACAAAACAAAAAAATAATCCACACAAGCACATAAATAATAATAATTTTCATTTAAACAGGGGCAATAATGGTATAAATCTAACTTTAATCACACAAATTACGGAATTGCACAAGACTGTAGAGCTTTAATTCTTTTAGAAACATGTGTTCATATTGTTGAAACTTATAAATTTTCATTTTTATTTTTCTAAAATAAAACTTAGAAGCGTTAATTATCGTTTATATAACCTACTATAAGGCAATCAAAATTACAAAAGGTAGAAAATTTCGGAAATTTCCTAATCTACAACAAATCAAATTTCCCTTCGGATAAATATTGAAAAATCTGTTTTTATAGGCACATCATGCACGCCACTGCCAGACCCGCCCTACTACCATTGCCAAGGCTGTTCAGCTGGATCTACCGGGAACGGTACAAGCTGCCATGATTTAGATGAGGTAGGTAAACGATTTTGACAATAAAACCCAATTTTAGCCCAATTTTCTATTGATTTTAGTGCGATTTAGCCCAACCGTGCGCCGATGGTGTCCAATGCACAAACCTCCATCCGGGCTACCGTTGCGGGCCTTGTCCGGCTGGCTATACCGGCAGTCTTGGCACCCAAGGTGTAGGTCTTGAAGAAGCTTATCGAAACAAACAACGCTGCGAGGACATCGATGAATGCCAACAAGAACACGCTTGTACTCCGAATTCGTACTGCATTAACACGCTGGGTTCGTTTAAATGTGGTGATTGTTATCCGGGTTTTGTTGGTGATCAACAGCTTGGTTGTCATCGTAGTGAAAATTTTTGTATAAGTACCCAATGTGATCGGAATGCTAGATGTGTTCAACAAGATCGTAGACGATCCGGGTGTGAATGTTTAACAGGTTGGGCAGGTCCTGGAACGATTTGTGGACCCGATAATGATTTAGACGGATGGTCGGATATTCAACTACCATGTCAAGAGGAACGCTGTCGAATTGTACGAACAATTACCTTATCAAAACAGTAAAATTAAAGCTGAAATTCCAGGATAATTGTGTCGGAATTCCAAATTCCGGCCAGGAAGATTCCGATCGTGACGGTGTCGGGGATGCTTGCGATAACGATGCTGATAAAGACCGCATCGTTAACGCTGAAGTAAGATCAATGTAATTAATGAAAAAATTAATATTCATCAATGAAATTTTCAGGATAATTGCCCTTATACTCCCAATACAGATCAAAGTGATCACGATTTAGATGGTGTTGGTACAGCATGCGATAACTGTCCAGAAACCTTCAATCCAGACCAAATCGATACCGATCACGATGGCAAAGGCAATGCTTGTGATGATGATATTGATAATGATGGTATTTTAAACCCATATGATAATTGCCCATTAATACCAAATAGTGATCAACGTGATACTGATAATGATGGTATTGGTGATGTTTGTGATAATTGTCAATTAGTTTATAATCCAACACAAAGCGATATGGATCGAGATAATATTGGTGATGAATGCGATACAGGCGGCGATCAAGATGGTGATAATGTTAATGATCATTTAGACAATTGTCCAACTGTACCTAATCCAAACCAGTTAGATACTGATAGAGATGGTAAAGGGGATGCTTGTGATAACGATATTGATGGTGATGGTATTGAGAATCGTCGCGATAATTGCGTTTACGTCCCCAATCCTGACCAACTCGATAGCGATGGTATTGTTGAATAATCTAAAGAGAATTTTAAACGAATGGGAATCTTTTAGGTGATGGTAAAGGCAACGTTTGTGAAGACGATACAGATAAGGATAAAGTCAAGGATATACACGATAATTGCCCGGAAAATTCGCTAATCTCCCGTACAGATTTCAGCAAATATCAAACCGTAGTCTTAGATCCGGAAGGCGAATCTCAGGAGGATCCCAATTGGGAAGTTTTCAACGATGGGGCAGAAATCGTCCAAACGAAAAACAGCGATCCTGGCTTAGCTGTAGGTGATGACCAGTTTGAAGGCGTCGATTTTGAAGGTACTTTCTATGTTGGTACTAACATCGATGATGATTACGTCGGCTTCATCTTCAGGTACCTATCAATCGAATAAAACTGCCTCAATTGATAAATTATCTGAAAATTCAGTTATCAGAGTAATAAGAAATTCTATGTGGTGATGTGGAAGAAACGTGCACAAACTTATTGGCAACAATCACCGTTCCGTGCCGTGGCCGAGCCGGGTATCCAAATAAAATTAGTTGATTCGGAAACAGGGCCTGGTAAATTATTGCGGAATGCTTTATGGCATACTGGCGATACTGAGAATCAAGTCAAATTATTGTGGAAGGATCCGCGCAATGAAGGCTGGAAAGAGAAAACTTCGTATCGTTGGTATTTGATACATCGGCCAAAAATCGGTTTGATTCGTTTACAGATCTATGAGAAAGACCAAAAAGTTGCCGATTCAGGGAATATCTTCAATTCGGAACTCCAAGGCGGCCGATTGGGTGTTTTCTGTTTCTCGCAAGAAATGATTGTATGGTCGGATTTGGCATATCGTTGTAATGGTGAGTTTCCTAATTCTTTTTTTAAATTGTTTGTAATAATTTGGATATTTTATGGATAGAACGTCTACCTGAATCAATGTGGAATGAATTGTCTCGGGAACAACAAAAGAAGATTTTCAAAGACATTAATAGGGCACGAAGAATTCAAACATTTTGAGATTTCATTTAGATAAATAGATAGTTTTGTCTTAATTATTAACTAATTGTTAATAATTTTAT
Organism: Mylabris phalerata; assembly: GCA_020740385.1. Taxonomy (NCBI): domain Eukaryota; kingdom Metazoa; phylum Arthropoda; class Insecta; order Coleoptera; family Meloidae; genus Mylabris; species Mylabris phalerata. The sequence goes on from JAJEOX010000222.1 coordinate 3,003,508, forward strand.
TCCTCAATTTTACCTCCCCAAATGTACTTACCAACAGTTTTAATATTAATAACAAATATATGTACTGTTATCAATAAAATTTAATGAAATATGAATCGATTTTGTAACATTTCTGACGCTAATAAACCAAATGTGAGCCAAAATTTTGCCGATTTTTTGGAAATCTGATAACGATAGTAGAAAATTGTTCAAAGATTTCAAAAGCGTTTTTAATTTGGCATATACTGAGTGAAAATCACTGACAAAAAACAATATTCACCCAATTATAAGGAACAATATTATAAAATACAAAAAAAATCGAAAAACATGTGTGCCCTAAGATTCCGCTTTGTAACCCAAAAGTGGATGCAACGTTTTAAAGATACATCTTAAAATAGTCTTTCTAATTTCATTCAAATTATCCAAATCCGATACAAAACGACTGAGACATATTTCATCAAAAGAGCGTTTTTAATACCTAATTGAAGAGGAGCGGGCACTGGATCAAGAGAGCTAAACTAAAATTAGAGCTTATATGGTAAATCCTATTGAAAAATTTTTAAAAATATATAAAGGATATATACAAGAAACCTTGGAGGTTATTATAGGAAAATTTGAGCCTCGTAGCTCTTTTGGAAGTTGGTCAAAAAACGAGCTAAGCACGCCCAATAGTCCAAAATTACTCACAGATGCTCCCTATATATATAATTTTGTTTTAATATTTCACCCCTGTATTCCAAAATAAATGCAAAAACATCAACACTGGAAGCATTCTTAGGTCATTCTAAATCATTTGATTCGTTTTGAAAATTGTAACATCGTCCAAAACGAGCGATTTTTGCAAACTTCCACATGAACCAAAAGGCTCAAATTTTACAAGACTGATCTCCTGGATCTTCCTATTGTTCGATAAATAATATCTATCACTTTTAACTCTGAATCTTTGTATTTTACAAGCCGTAAAGAATTTTGCCGGAAATTAGAGTCTAATTTCTTTTTAAAATCACCAAATTATACATTTGAACTTTGGTATCCTTTTAGATTATTCAAAATTATCAAATTTGCGTAAATTCTAATATTAGTTGTTATTCTAACGGAACCTCAAATTAATTATAATTCAAATGTAACTGATCTAGATACAAAATTATTATATAACAGGGTTCACCCTGTATCATCTTCATTATCGAAAATGTTACTAAATAAAAAGGCGTTAATAGCGATATATGGAAACATATATTTGCGATTAACCAAGGAAGGCAAACATTCTGTTTGAAAACATAGAACAGCAACGACATGTCTGAAACTGAATTTATTCTTTCTGGTGTAACAAGTACTGTCAATCTACCTGATAAACCGATAAGTACCATAATTTTCCAAAAACTACAAAATCGTGAATTAAAAACTTTAGAAATCGTGAGTACTTCTAATTATTTATCGATAATTTATAATTTTAACTGGAAACAGATTGAAGAACGCAGCGGAACTACTGTGAAACAAGAGGAAGTTTTAGAAGAAATCACACAACTAGCTGCCAGTTTACAACGAATCGTTCAAAAAGGCGATCTAGTTGTAGTAATTTCGGAAAATTCTTATAAATATGTAATTACAACAATCGCTTTATTATTATTGGGTGTGAAAGTTGAATATCTAAATCCGGATTATACCATCAGTAAGTGGAATTAACTTTAACGGAATCGCTTAAAAACCACACAATTCTAGATGAATTAAAGCATTTGTTCAAAATTGCCACACCAAAACTGGTTTGTACATCGTCGAAAGCTTTGAAAAATATCGAAAAATTAAAGAATGATCTCCGCTTTTCTATTATTTGCCTCGATAACATCGAAAATAATACGAAAAGTGATACCAGTTGTTTAATTAATAATAGGATTGGTAATTTTAAGCCTGTGGATGTGGATATGGAAGAAACCGGCATGATTTTCTTATCATCCGGCACGACAGGCTTACTGAAAGCTGTTGAAACTACTCATTCTAGTTTTCGATCACAGATGTATATTTGGGAGTAAGTTTTATAAATTTTTAACAAATAAACCTACAAAACAAAAAGAAATTAAAATTTCCAGAGATCCAGATTTAATCGGTTTAAATTCCAACGATTCTATACTTTTAAATTTGCCATTTTTCCACTTATTTGGAAAACGTGTTCTAATGGCAACATTTCTATACGGTTGTAAAATGGTAATCATGGATAAATTTCATCCAGAAAGATTCTTCGAATTAATCTCAAAACATCGTGTGAATAAATTATTCGTTGTACCGCCAACTTTATTATTTCTAGCCAAAACACCATTGATTGATAAATATGATGTTTCGTCTATTGAAGATATCGTGTGTGGTGCTGCTCCGTTGAAGAAAGAAATCGAAGAAATCGTAGTTAAAAGGTGAGGACTATTTCTTCAATATAAACCCAAATAATTAGGTACGTTTTTAAGATTAAATGGGGTATCAGTGAGGCAAATATATGGCTTAACGGAAGCATCAGGTATTGTAACAGTTACGCCAAAATTCCACATTAAGCCAGGAACTATCGGTAAAGTTGCACCGAATTGTTGTGTTAAAGTTTGCCATACTGAAACTGGTAAAACTCTCGGTCCAAATCAAATTGGTGAATTGTTCCTTAAAGGCAATGGAATAATGAGGCGTTATTTGAATAATATCGAAGAAACTAGGGCGGTAATCGACGAAAATGGTTGGTTAAGAACCGGCGATCTTGCTTATTACGATGATGATGGTTATTTTTATATTGTTGATCGTGTTAAAGAAATGATAAAATATAAAGGCTTCCAAGTGGCGCCTGCCGAATTAGAGAATCTTCTATTGAACCATCCTGCTGTTAAAGATGCGGGTGTTGTTGGTGTTCCTAATGAGCGAGCAATAGAAGTACCTTTAGCTTTCATTGTCAAAAAACCAGAATGTGATGTTACAGAAGACGAACTTATCCAATTTGTTGCCGGTACGTTGATTTTTAATAGAAAATTCATTGATTTACTGATTTCTTGCAGAGAATTTATCAATTCAGAAACATTTACGTGGCGGTGTTCGGTTTATCGATAACATCCCACGGAATGCTAGCGGCAAGATTCTACGTAGAAAATTGAAGGAAATTTTATAAATACTTTTATTTATATGTTGAATTATGATTAAAACAAACAATGTCGTTGACAAAAGTACAGAGTACGTTGAATAAAAATGATAACTTTATCAGTACGTGTTTAAAATAAAATTGGATAGAATAATCGAAATGTATTATTTTTAACGCAATCCATCGATTAGAAACATTTTTAATAATACAAATGAATTTTTTTTTAATAAAAGCAATCGCAAGTGGAATGCTAGAGAAATGGAAAGAAAGATCACCTAAAGTTCTAACTCACTCTCAGTCTCATTTCACTTTAATTAGAGAGAAAAGTGCAGAGTCAATCAAATTAAATGGACTCGAATTGTAAGTAGAAGGGGTTTCCTAAGCTTTAACTTGTCCGTTTCCTTCCAACACTTGACAAAGAATGGTGAAGAAATTGAGACAGATGCATCTTGCAATGCTTCTATAACTTGGGTTTGGTAAATAAAACAATCAGGAATGAGTCTGTCTTCTTCTTATTGTCATTTCCTCGTAGGCTAGGAGGGCACTCTATAACCCAAATAAATGAGTATAGAATCATTTTAGGATTTTATGGGCAGAACGTTTACCCGAATCACTATTGATGAATTGTCTCGGGAACAACAAAAGAGGATTGTTAAAGACATTAATAGAGCAAGAAGAGATTTTATTTAGATAAATAGGCAGTTTTGTTTTAATTATTAACTAATTGTTAATAGTTTTATCCCTTAATTTTACCTCCCCAAATGTACTTACCAACCGTTATAATATTAACAAGTATATGTACTGTTATCAATAAAACTAGTTGAGAAATGAATTGATTTTATAACATTTCTGACGCTGATAAACCAAATATGAGCCAAAATCTTGGCGATTTTCAGGATAGCAGAAAGTTGTTCAAAGATTTCGAAAGCGTGTTCAATATGGCACATATTGGGTGAAAATCACTGAAAAATAAACAATATTGGCCAAGTTATAAGGAAAAACATTTAAAAAGTACAAAAAAACCGTGAAAACATGTGTTAAGCATGCTCTTAAATTCCTGTTTGTAACTCAAAATTGCGTGACTTTTCAAAAATTAAAAGTACCTTCTGATACATCTTAAAATATTCTTTCTACTCACGTTCAAATGATCTAAATCCGTTAGAAAAAGACTGAGAAATCTTCCATCAAAAGAGTGTTTTCGATATCCAATTGAAGATGCTGGAGCGAGTCGTTATTGAACAATTTATAGAAGAACCCATAGAGATTATTTTAGCAAAATTTGAACCCCGTAGCTCACCGGGACGTTGATTAAAAAACGAACTAAGGACCTCCGATGATTCAAAATAACTCACAGATGCTCTCTTCATATGTTTTCTCTATTTTTCTCCATCGTATTCCAGAATAAATATAAAAACAATCATACTGGGCCTACCGTTTGGTCATTCTGAGTCATTTGGCGTGTATAATTCGTTTTTAAAGATCGTAACATTGTGCAAAACGAGCGATTTCTGACAACTTCCTCATGAACTAGGCGGTACGAATTTTACTAGACTTCAGGATCTTCCTATAAATCTTTAAATATTTTCCAAATAATGTTTTTTAGCTATGAATTTTGTATGTTACAAGGCGTAAAGAATTTTGCCGGAAATTACAATGTAATTTCTTTTCAAAATCACCGTATTATTTATTTTGAACTCTGATATTGTTCTAGATTATTCAAAATTATCAAACCTGACTAATTTCTAATATTAGTTGTTGTTCCGTTAAAACTGTGAATTTATTATGATTTAAATATAATTGATCTAGACCTAAAATATTTGTATAATAGAGGTTCACCTTGGTTCATTTTCATTATCAAAAAAGTCACAACATGAAAAATTGATAATAGCGATATATGACAATATTTATTTGCGATTCACCAAGGAAGAAAAACATTCAATTCGAAAACACAGAACAGAAACAACATGTCTGAAAGTGAATTTATCCTTTCTGGTGTAAAAAGTACTGTCAATCTACCTGATCAATCAATAAGTACGATAATTTTCCAAAAACTACAAAATCGTGAACTTAACAGTTTAGAAATCGTGAGTACTTCTAATTTTTTATGGATAATTTACAATTTCTAACTGGAAATAGATTGAAGCACGTAGCGGAACTGCTGTGAAACAAGATGAAATTTTAGAGGAGATCACACAATTAGCTGCCAGTTTACAGCGAATCGTTCAAAAAGGCGACCTGGTTGCAGTAATTTCGGAAAATTCCTATAAATATGTAATTACAACAATCGCTTTATTATTATTGGGTGTGAAAATTGAACATCTAAATCCGGATTATACCATCAGTAAGTGGAATTAATCTTTAACGGAATCGCTTAAAAACCACACAATTCTAGATGAATTAAGGCAGTTCTTCAAAATTGCCACACCGAAATTAGTTTTCACATCATTGAAAGCTTTGAAAAGTATCGAAAGCTTAAACAATGATATCTATTTTTCGATTATTTGCCTCGATTACACCGAAAATAATACGAAAATTGATAGCAGTTGTCTAATTAGAAATGGAATTGGTAATTTTAAACCTGTGGATGTGGATTTGGAAGAAACCAGCATGATTTTCTCATCATCCGGCACGACAGGCTTACCGAAAGCTGTTGAAACTACTCATTCAAATTTCCGATCGCAGATGGATAGTTGGGGGTGAGTTTTTCATATTTTTTACAAATAAACCCACAAAACAAAAAGAAATTTAAATTAAAAATTCCAGAGATCCAGATTTAATCGGTATAAACGCCAACGATTCAATACTTTTATATTTACCGTTTTTCCACATATTTGGACAACTTATCGTATTGGCAACATTTCTGTACGGTTGTAAAATGGTAATCATGGATAAATTTCTTCCAGAAAGATTCTTCGAATTAATCTCAAAGCATCGTGTGAATAAATTGTTCGGAGTATCACCCACTGTATTATTTCTAGCCAAAACACCATTGATTGATAAATATGATGTTTCGTCTATTGAAGATATCATGTGTGGTGCTGCTCCGTTGAAGAAAGAAATCGAAGAAATCGTAGTTAAAAGGTGAGGACTATTTCTTCAATATAAACCCAAATAATTAGATACGTTTTTAAGATTAAATGGGGTATCAGTGAGGCAAATATATGGCTTAACGGAAGCATCAGGTATTGTAACAGTTACGCCAAAATTCCACATTAAGCCAGGAACTATCGGTAAAGTTGCACCGAATTGTTGTGTTAAAGTTTGCCATACTGAAACTGGTAAAACTCTCGGTCCAAATCAAATTGGTGAATTGTTCCTTAAAGGTAATGGAATAATGAGGCGTTATTTGAATAATATCGAAGAAACTAGAGTGGTAATCGACGAAAATGGTTGGTTAAGAACCGGCGATCTTGCTTATTACGATGATGATGGTTATTTTTATATTGTTGATCGTGTTAAAGAAATGATAAAATATAAAGGCTTCCAAGTGGCGCCTGCCGAATTAGAGAATCTTCTATTGAACCATCCTGCTGTTAAAGATGCGGGTGTTGTTGGTGCTCCTAATGAACGAGCAATAGAAGTACCTTTAGCTTTCGTTGTCAAAAAACCAGAATGTGATGTTACAGAAGACGAACTTATCCAATTTGTTGCCGGTACGTTGATTTTTAATAGAAAATTCATTGATTTACTGATTTCTTGCAGAGAATTTATCAATTCAGAAACATTTACGTGGCGGTGTTCGGTTTATCGATAACATCCCACGGAATGCTAGCGGCAAGATTCTACGTAGAAAATTGAAGGAAATTTTATAAATACTTTTATTTATATGTTGAATTATGATTAAAACAAACAATGTCGTTGACAAAAGTACAGAGTACGTTGAATAAAAATGATAACTTTATCAATAAGTGTTCCAAATAAATTTTGATAAAACTATCTAATATTATTTTTAGTACCAACCAATTAAATAAATGATTAATAATAAAAGTTAATCTTTTTTATTAAATATAACAAATCAGTGTCAATATCCAGTTTTAATATCCATATATTGTCTTTAAATGCTGTACGGAAAAGTAATTGCGAAACTAAAGATTTGCTCCGACCTACTGGTACTCCCAAAAGCGAAATCTGCCGATCGCAAAGAGTTAAAAGCAAACGAAATCGAAATATTTTGGCAAATGGTAGCCTAAAATTTGGCCCGCTTTCAAATTTCTTCAAGATGCGCCACCAAGTTAGAAAAATAGAAAGAAACATTCCCAAAAGTATTTATTTCACTCTGCCTTTCTTTTTAATGGAGTTAAATGAATGCTAGAAAGAAGCTTTAAAACGCTGGATTACCTTCAAACTCATGTCAAGCAATATTGATGAGAGTGGGATAGATGCATTTTTCAATGCTTCAACAACAGCCATTCGACAAGAAAGATAGACTAGAATATTGTCGAAAGTATCTATCTCACTCTCAGTCTTATTTCACTTTAATTCAATGGAGAAAGACAGAGTCAATGGAGTTAAATGGATTCAAATTGCAAGTAGAAGGGGTTTTCCAAGCCTTAACTCGCACGTTTCCTTCTAACACATGACAAAGCATAGTGAAGAGATCGAGATAGATGCAATGCTTCTATAACTTGGACTTAGTAAATAGAACAATCCGGAATGTATCTGTCTTCTTCTTATTGCCATTTCTTCACATCTTAAAAGGGCACTCTATAACCCTAATAAATAAGACACAGATATATTCTGCAATATTTCTAAGTAATTCCTATTTCCGTATATTTTCTTTGAGATCTCTAAAAGAAATTTTATCAGTACGCATCGAGTATTCCTTAAAAGGGTCCTGATAAGATTCGAAATGTAAGTTGAGATCAAACGACGATTCAATTGTTGTCTATATCTCTGTTTGCATCTCTATTATTGAACATAAAATTGATGTATCTACAATGATGTAAGAGATTTTGACCCTCATTGTCAGTGATTTAATTTTTTATCACAAATTCTGCTAATTTTCTTCTCAAAATGTTTCCACTTACAGTTTTTGGTATTTCCTCAATTAAACGAATTCCGCCGTAAAGTTGCTTCTGTGTAGATATTTTCTCTAAAATTCGCAACAATATTTGCAATTATTACAACACTAACGAAAAATGCTCAGAAAACAAACACAAATTTTGCGAGTGTTATGTTTATAACTCTAAATCTAACAACTTAAATCATAATGTTAAGATTAAAATTATTAACTTAATTTCTTTAAATTAATTCTTTTAGCTTTCTTCTCAAGATCTTTCCTGTGGGATTCTTTGGGATTTTGTCAACAAAACGAACGCCACCATAAAGTTGTTTCTGTTTCGACAAATTCTCTACAATTTTACAACCAATTATTTAAAAGCAATTCTAATTAAAAATCGCAATTACCAGCAACATAACCGACAAGTTCTTCTTCTGTAACATTAACTCCTTGTTGTTTTACAACGAAAGCCAACGGAATTTCTCCAGCTCGTTCGTCAGGAACTCCAACAACTCCAGCATCTTTAACAGCCGGATGATTCAATAAAACACCCTCTAATTCAGCAGGCGCCACTTGGAAGCCTTTATATTTTATCATCTCTTTAACACGGTCAACAATATAAAAATAACCGTCTTTATCATAATAACCAAGATCGCCGGTTTTTAACCAACCATCCTCATCAAAAGCGGCTTCAGTTTCTTCAATATTGTTACAATAACCTTTCATGACAGCTCTGCTTTTAACTCTCAATTCTCCAATTTGATTTGGACCAAGAATCTCGTTTGTTTCAATATCGCAAACTTTCAATTGGATCCAAGGTAAAATTTTACCAACACTCCCAATTCGATAATCGTCTATTGGAATCATCGTCAAAAGGCCACAAGCCTCTGTTAGACCGTACATTTGTCTTATCGGTGGAATTTTCAGCCTCTTTGTTACATTCTCTTCAGTTTCTTTCTTTAAAGGAGCAGCACCACAGATAATATTGCTAAGTGATGATACATCATACTTGTCGACAAGTGGAGTTTTTGCTAGAAATAAAACAATAGGCGGTACTGCAACCAATTTAGTTGCACGATGAGTTTCAATCAATTTTAAGAATGGTTCAGGTGAAAATTTATCGATGATTATCGATTTACAACCAGCTAACAACGTACTCAAGGCAACTGCCAAGCCGGCGAGATGATAGAATGGCAAATACAACAGAATTACTTCGTTTGAATTGACATCCAATAGATTTGGATGACTGAAATTACATTTTATGTTATTACAAGATTAAACTTAGAAATTATTGGAATATTTACAGGCAATATTGCATTAAATTCAGTATTCCGCAATGTTTAGTTTCGACAATTTTCGATAAGCCTGTTGTACCCGATGATGATAGAAACATTGGTGATTCTTCAATTTCCACATCAATCGGACAAAATTTATCTATTTCTTCCTGTTTTACACTTGATAATAAATCATCGTAATTAAGAATGGAAGAATTGCCTTCAATTTTATTTAAACAAATAATAGAAAAATCGAAATCGTCTTTTAATATTTGGATATTTTTGAAAGTTGTCGCCGAACAACACACCAATTTCGGTTGAGTTATCCGAATAAAGTGGCGTAATTCATCTAAAATTCGCTCAATTGATAAATAAAACTAAAATTCTAAATTATTCCATCATTTACTGATTGTATAATCCGGATTTAAACACTGAACTTTTGTCCCCAACAATAACAAACTAGTTATTATCAGAATAAATTGATGGGAATTCTCTAAAATTATTGTAACTAAATCGTGTTTTTCAAGCCCCAATTTCTGTAAACTAACAGCACATCGGACGATTCTATCGAAAACGTCGTCTTGTTTCAAAATTTCCCCACTTCGCACCTCAATCTATAATTTTTTTTAAACAATATTTTAATTATTGGAATAAAGTTGTAACTTACAATTTCTAGTTTGTTCTGCTCGTGGTTTTTCAATCGTTGGAAAATTATCGTACTTATTGGTTGTTCAGGTAAGATTGGCACAATATTCTCACCGTTGATAATAAAATTATTTTGCTCCATAATATTGAGTAGTCTTCCCAAAGATTCCTATTTCAAATCTAGCGAGAAAATTCGTTTTAAACAAATACAACAATCAATTTTAATCTCGAATATTTGTAGGTATTTCAATGAACAAAGCAATTAATTAGAGTGTTATAATGTAGGACAAATTTTACAACTGATAATATTTCAAGTGTCAGGTTTATATAAAATTCCAAAACGATTCCGATTTTTGTTAAAAATTTTTTGTAATTATGTAAATCTTATCGAGACCGGTTTCATATAATCCAAACTACTACAAATCTAATTCTGTTTCACGATCATAAGACAAGATTAGGTTTTTTTCTTTGAATGACGCAAATTACTCGTTTTCCTTGTTTTACTCTAAATAATAACAGTCCATTTAGATGATAATTTTGTAGAACAAATTTATACAAAAAAAAAAACCCAATTCCTTAAAAATTTTATTGAAACTTTTATAGTGAGTTGTCTATTCAGAACAAATAATCTGAGGATGAGTTAGTTGGTGAGCGATTTGGAGATTTTAACGAACTTCGTAGCTTGGAAATTTACTCAAAAAACCCTTCTTTGAATAATGTCACGAGCTATACATGAGTTACTATATTTTTCTCTACTTCTATCAAACTCGCTTAATTTTACTTCAATTTTTGTTTAATTATTCGCAATTAGTGTATTTAATCAACTGAAAATTAATGATAATTAGATAGATCCAGTTAATCATAAAACTCGCTTTATGCTTAGTGAGTTTCAATTCTTCAACGAATCACTCAATCAATTAGGCAACTTATTCTACCTAAATGGAGACAAAATTTTAGCGCTTTTTACCAATTGACACCCAATTATTACAATTATTCTAACTGATGAATCGTTGGATTAATTTTAAAAAATTCTAGATTTTAAAGCGTTGAAAATGTAGATTTCGACGCTTATTATGCTCAAACGGTTCTTCAAAAGAGTTTCTCTTAGCATTCGTAGGAGAGTAATCGATGAACAACTTCCCCTGTCTCAGTCCCGGAGTTTGATTCCAATGGTGCATTTTATTGCTCTTTTCGCATCTGCAAATCTCTTTGCCCCATTTGCTTTTAGTTAGCCCGCAAAACGGTTCATGACTTACAAATGGAGCCTCAGCAACTGCTTTTACAAGTTCATTGGCTTGTTCGTTGCCTCTAATTCCCTGATGCCCTGGCACCCAAACTAGGGTAAGTTTACAGCCCCCTTGCCAGCCGTTTCAGAAATTGACGACACTCCCGGAGGGTCTTTGACTCACAACTATAGGCCTTTAGACATTTCAACGCTGCCTGATTGTCAGTCAAAATGTATATTTGCGCATTAGTGAGGTTTCTTTCAAAATACTCTCTAGCGTACATCTCTGTTGCAAGAGTTTCCGTTTGTATTGTGGAAGGATACTTTCCTAAGGCTATGGATGCCCTATAATTGGATTCGTATATTCCTATACCAGTCCCTTCATCCATTTTTGATCCATCAGGAAACCAGATGGAGGATTTGTGATGCAATTGATCAATCCAGTTTCTTATCCCGTAGCAGTCATCGATGACCACTTCAAACGGGGTTTCGAAGTCAAATTTGCTCAGCATAATATCAGAAGGTTTGACTAATAATTCGGTATCTATTTGATTCAGAATTCAAATGGGTCTTTGCCAGTCGCCTGGCTTAAATTTGTTAGTCAGGTACAGCCTTGAGGCCGCAGATAGCCCCTCCATTCGCACATGTAAGTGAGGCGCTGCACTTACTGCTAAGACTAGAGTGTTCATAAGGGAAGTCCTATTAGTTGGGGAACAGTTTGAAAAATGATTCACAGTCTTATAAAGAGAGAGAAAAGATTATTTTAACAAAATTTAACAAAATGTAGGTCATTTGGAAATCGATCAAATGAGTCAAGGATGCTTCCAACATTGTTTTTTTCACATTAATTCTAGAATAAAAATGCTTAATTTGAAACTCCTTGGGTCATTTTGAATCATTTAACGTGTGCAGCTCGTTTTCAAAATCGCAATATTCTTTAAAATTATCTCGGCTCCCAATGAACTACGAGGTTCAAGTTGAGCTGAAATTTTGTTCAAATAATAAGACTCTCCAAGTTTTAGATCAGCACCTCTGTTAGCAAAAAAATCTGGTCACATTTCACTGGAAACTGAAAGTCAACTTGTTAGAAAACGTGTGATTTTCACCCTAAAGTTGTTATTTTTAGTCATTTGACGTCTTTAGTTCGCTCTCAAAAATCACAACATTATCTAGAACGAGCGTTTTTTGAGCAACATTCAAATGAACTACGAGGTTGAAATTTTTATCTAATTTTATTCAAATTACTCATCAAATGGTGGGATTTTCAAACAAACTCCATTATTTCAGTTGAGTACCCCTGTATTATTTATAAATCTAAAGGCAGCAATTTATATCACGTATAATGTTAAGATTAAGACTCTTAACTGAATTTCTTTAAATTAATTCTTTTAATTTTCTTCTCAAGATCTTTCCAGTGGGATTCTTTGGGATTTCGCCAACAAAACGAACGCCACCATAAAGTTGTTTCTGTTTCGACAAATTCTCTACAATTTTACAACCAATTATTTAAAAGCAATTTTAAATAAAAATCGCAATTACCAGCAACATAACCGACAAGTTCATCTTCTGTAACATTAACTCCTTGTTGTTTTACAACGAAAGCCAACGGAATTTCTCCAGCTCGTTCATCTGGAACTCCAACAACTCCAGCATCTTTAACAGCCGGATGATTCAATAAAACACCCTCTAATTCAGCAGGCGCCACTTGGAAGCCTTTATATTTTATCATCTCTTTAACACGGTCAACAATATAAAAATAACCGTCTTTATCATAATAACCAAGATCGCCGGTTTTTAACCAACCATCCTCATCAAAAGCGGCTTCAGTTTCTTCAATATTGTTACAATAACCTTTCATGACAGCTCTGCTTTTAACTCTCAATTCTCCAATTTGATTTGGACCAAGAATCTCGTTTGTTTCAATATCGCAAACTTTCAATTGGATCCAAGGTAAAATTTTACCAACACTCCCAATTCGATAATCGTTTATTGGAATCATCGTCAAAAGGGCACAGCTTTCTGTTAGACCGTACATTTGTCTTATCGGTGGAATTTTCACCCTCTTTGTTACCTTCTCTTCAATTTCTTTTTTTAAAGAAGCAGCACCACAGATAATATTGCTAAGTGACGATACATCATACTTGTCGACAAGTGGAGATTTTGCTAGAAATAAAACAATAGGCGGTACTGCAACCAATTTAGTTGCACGATGAGTTTCAATCAATTTTAAGAAAGGTTCAGGTATAAATTTATCAATAATAATTGATTTACAACCAGCTAACAATATAGTCAATGCAACTCCCAAACCGGCGATGTGATAGAATGGCAGATACACCAGAATTACATCGTTTGAATTGATATCCAATAGTTTTGGATGACTGAAATTACATTTTATGTTATAACAAGATTAAACTTAGAAATTATTGGAATATTTACATGCAATATTGCATTAAATTCAGTATTCCGCAATGTTTAGTTTCGACAACTTTCGATAAGCCTGTTGTACCCGATGACGATATAAGCATTGCTGATTCTTCAACTTCCACATCAATCGGACAAAATTTATCTACTTCTTCCTGTTTTACACTTGATAATAAATCATCGTAATTAAGAATGGAAGAATTGCCTTCAATTTTATTTAAACAAATAATAGAGAAATCGAAATCGTCTTTTAATATTTGGATATTTTTGAAAGTTGTCGCCGAACAACACACCAATTTCGGTTGAGTTATCCGAATAAAGTGGCGTAATTCATCTAAAATTCACTCAATTTATAAATAAAACTAAAATTCTAAATTATTTCATCATTTACTGATTGTATAATCCGGATTTAAACACTGAACTTTTGTCCCCAACAATAACAAACTAATTATTGTTAGAATAGATTGATGGGAATTTTCGGAAATTATTGCAACTAAATCGTGTTTTTTCAAGCCCCAATTTCTGTAAACTAACAGCACATCGGACGATTCTATCGAAAACGTCGTCTTGTTTCAAAATTTCCCCACTTCGCACCTCAATCTATAATTTTTTTTTAAACAATATTTTAATTATTGGAATAAAGTTGTAACTTACAATTTCTAGTTTGTTCTGCTCGTGGTTTTTCAATCGTTGGAAAATTATCGTACTTATTGGTTGTTCAGGTAAGATTGGCACAATATTCTCACCGTTGATAATAAAATTATTTTGCTCCATAATATTGAGTAGTCTTCCCAAAGATTTCTATTTCAAATCTAGCGAGAAAATTCGTTTTGAACAAATACAACAATTAATTTTAATCTCGAATATTTATGGATGATTAATGATTGTTTACGTGCTCCGATATATTTCACTGTTTGAATGAACAAAGCAACTAATTAAAATGTTATATTGTAGGACAAATTTTTCCACTGATAATAGTTCAAGCGTCAGGTCTAAAACGATTACGACTTCTGTTTAAATTTTTTGATAATTATGTCAATTTTATCGAGTCCAGTTTCATATAGTCTTAACTGTTACAAATCTAGTTCACTTTCTCATTCTTAAAGCCTCAAGTACACGGAGCGTGTTTGCAAGCTACAAGCCGGCGAGTCTGTGAGTGCACTAGTAGTCGAGTACAGATAAAATTTCCCATTTGCTCAGTAGCCAACCAACAGGCGTGTGGAAGACCAATGCTGCCATCCACTTGTGCATGAGCTACTGTGAGCACAGCTAGTTTACATGCTAGCTCACTCAAAAGCCCGCGAGTAGCGTGTAAAGTCGCCGGCAGTTCAACTTTTTCCAGAGCGTTTTTACAAGCAGCTAACGGGGCGAGTGCATCGAATACACTGGACTAGTTTACGAGTTGCTTGTGAACTCGCCCCGTGTACTTGAGGCTTAAGGCTAGATAAGATATTTTTTTATGAATGACGCCAATTATTTTACTCCTGATAATAATGGTCCATATAGATGATAATTTGGTAGTGCAAAGTACCAAGTTCTGCAAAAATTTTATTGAAACTTTTATAGTGGGTTGTCTATTCAAAACAAATTAGCTGACGATGAATCAGTTGGTAAGTGATTTGGAAAAGATTTTAACGAACTTCGTAGCTCGAAAATTTACTCAAAAAACCCTTCTTTGAATAATGTCACGAGCCATACATGAATTACTCAATAAGTATACTTAATATATTTTTATACACTTCTATCAAATTCGCTTAATTTTACCTCAATTTTTGTTTAATTATTCGCAATTAGTGTATTTAATCAACTGAAAATTAAAAATAATTAGTTAGATTCAGTTAATCATAAAACTCGCTTTCTGCTTACTGAGTTTCAATTTTTCAACGAATCACTCAATCATTTATGCAACTTATTCTACCTAAATCGAGAAATATCTACGTACATTTGAAGCCAAAATTCTGGCCCTATATTGCCAATTGAGACCAAACAATTATAAATATTCTAACTGATAAATCGTTGGAATAATTTTGAACAACTCTCGATTTTAATGCGTTGAAAATGTAAATTTCAACCCTTATTATGCTTAAACGGTTCTTCAATAGAATTTCTCAAGTGAAATCCGACTTATAGATATCAATCTAACGTGCATATTGTCTCTATTGTATAATATAGAAGTTGATGGTGCGCATTTTATAATTAGTCTTGCGTGATCAATAATAATAATAATAACAGTGATGTACTTTCTTGGTATTGTTGCATTTATTGTTTATTTTATTTGTATTTTCATTCAATTTTCAATCGAAAATTGATAGACACGTTTACAAGTGTTAGTTTGTTAAACTCACGATTTCTTAATTTTAGAAAAATTGGCCGATCCGGTAAAATAGAAACCATTTCGCTACCTTTAATAATAGAATTAGTTATCGAGATAGTTTTCAGTTATTTTCTTTTCCGTTTTAATTGTAAGGACTAACTACAAATGTACTCTTCGTCTAGGAGCGCTCCTTTTTATTGTCAAGATAATGCATCAAATTAGTGAAAAACGTGACAATTAAGTCGAATCAATCGTCTCTCACAAGGTTTTTACATTTAAACTTTAAAATTCTCCGCGTAATCATTCGATTTTTCAACAATTTTACGAATAGGACTACTGAGCTAGTTTAGTTTAATTTAGTTCAGCTGTATCGATTGGTTACTAGACCATCGAACTGTCACCAATCTGAATTGTTCATAAGTTTCTACCTATTACTGTCCCAGAAAAGATATCTTCTTTACGACGTTAATTATCTGTGTGGTAAATCTACTCCGTACCTCAACAGGCAACAGAATCGTGCTGCTGAGATAGTAAACCTACTGTGCACCAATGATTCGGATTCACATGGTACGTGCTCGGAGGATTCATTCTCCAGTTCACGTAACCTACACGTTTCACTGTCAGTTTTTTGAGGTGAAATCTGACTGAGTAATGTCCTGTCAGAAGCCCCGTAAGAAGTCTTAATTCGTTCCTCGTAAGGTGGAGAAGCTTCTTACCATTCTTGGGCAAGTAATCGATGAACAACTTCAACTGTCTCATTCCCGGAGTTTGCCTCCAATGGAGCATTTTATTGCTCCTTTCCCATTTGCTTTTAGTTAGCCCGCAAAACGGTTCAGGACTTACAAATGGAGCCTCAGTAACTGCTTTTACAAGTTCATCGGCTTGTTAGTTGTCTCTAATTCCCTGATGCCCTGGCACCCAAACTAGGGTAAGTTTACAGCCCCCTTGCCAGCCGTTTCAGGAATTGACGACACTCCCAGACGATCTTTGACTCACCGCTACAAGCCTTTAGACATTTCAACGCTGCCTGACTGTCAGTCAAATTGTATATTTGCGCACCCGTGAGGTTTCTTTCAATATACTCTCTAGCGTACATCTCTGTTGCAAGAGTTTCCGTTTGTATTGTGGAAGGATACTGTGCTAAGGTTATGGATGCCCTATAATTGGATCCGTATATTCCTATACCAATCCCTTCATCCATTTTTGATCCATCAGTAAACCAGATGGAGGATTTGTGATGCAATTGATCAATCCAGTTTCTTATCCCGTGGCAGTCATCGATGACCACTTCAAACGGGGTTTCGAAGTCAAATTTGCTCAGCATAATATCCAAAAGTTAGAATAACAATTCAGAATGTATTTGATTCAAGATTCCAAGGTGTCGTCAGGCTTGGATTTGTTAGTCTGATACAGTCTTAAAGTCACAAAGAGCCGCTCCATCCACACTTGTAAGTGGAGCGGAAGTAGGTCCAGAAGTGCCTCCATTGCTGCAGTGGGGTGGTTCCCATAGCCCCCATTATTCCCACGCTAAGCGCTGCAATTACTGCTGAGTTAGGACTAGAGTGTTCATATGGGAAGTCCCATTAGTTGGGGAGCAGTTTGAAAAATTATTCAAAGTTTTATAAAGGGAGGGAAGATTATTTTGCCAAAAATTAAAAAACGTAGGAAATCGGTCAAATGAGTCAAAATGACACAAGGATGCTTCCAACATTGTTTTTTTTTACATTAATTCTAGAATAAAAATACTTTATTTGAAGCTCCTTGAGTCATTTTGAATCATTTAACATGTGCAAATCGTTTTCAAAATCGCAATATTCTCCAAAACTAACTAGGCTCTCAATGAACTACGAGCTTCAAGTTAGGACTTCCCTAGTTTGAACTTAGCACCTCTGCTAGCAAGAAATTCGGTTACACAAAAATAACAACTTTCTCTAGAACGAGCGTTTTTTGAACAATAAAAATGAGCAATAAGGATCAAATTTGTATCGAATTTTATTCAAAATTGCTTGCCAAATAGTAGGATTTTCATATAAACTTTATAATTTCAGTCCCGTGCACCTGTACTTAAGAATTTTGCTGATATTACATCGATATTCCATTAAAGTTTTGATTGAGTTGTTCAACAATATTGTGAGACTTGTTCAGAAAACAAACTCAAATTTGTGAGTGTTATATTTATAACTCTAAACCTAGCAACTTAAATCACGTATAATGTTAAGATTAAAATTATTAACTTAACTTCTTTAAATTAAGTCTTTTAGTTTTCTCCTCAAGATCTTTCCAGTGGGATTCTTTGGGATTTCGTCAACAAAACGAACGCCACCATAAAGTTGTTTCTGTTTCGACAAATTCTCTACAATTTTACAACCAATTATTTAAAAGCAATTTTAAATAAAAATCGCAATTACCGGCAACATAACCGACAAGTTCATCTTCTGTAACATTAACTCCTTGTTGTTTTACAACGAAAGCCAACGGAATTTCTCCAGCTCGTTCGTCAGGAACTCCAACAACTCCAGCATCTTTAACAGCCGGATGATTCAATAAAACACCCTCTAATTCAGCAGGCGCCACTTGGAAGCCTTTATATTTTATCATCTCTTTAACACGATCGACAATATAAAAATAACCGTCTTTATCATAATAACCAAGATCGCCGGTTTTTAACCAACCATCCTCATCAAAAGCGGCTTCAGTTTCTTCAATATTGTTACAATAACCTTTCATGACAGCTCTGCTTTTAACTCTCAATTCTCCAATTTGATTTGGACCAAGAACCTCGTTTGTTTCAATATCGCAAACTTTCAATTGGATCCAAGGTAAAATTTTACCAACACTCCCAATTCGATAATCGTTTATTGGAATCATCGTCAAAAGGGCACAGGCTTCTGTTAGACCGTACATTTGTCTTATCGGTGGAATTTTCAGCCTTTTTGTTACATTCTCTTCAATTTCTTTTTTTAAAGAAGCAGCACCACAGATAATATTGTTAAGTGACGATACATCATACTTGTCGACAAGTGGAGATTTTGCTAGAAATAAAACAATAGGCGGTACTGCAACCAATTTAGTTGCACGATGAGTTTCAATCAATTTTAAGAATGATTCAGGTGAAAATTTATCGATGATTATCGATTTACAACCAGCTAACAATGCACTCAAGGCAACTCCCAAGCCGGCGATGTGATAGAATGGCAGATACATCAGAATTACTTCGTTTGAATTGACATCCAATAGATTTGGATGACTGAAATTACATTTTATGTTATAACAAGATTAAACTTAGAAATTATTGGAATATTTACAGGCAATATTGCATTAAATTCAGTATTCCGCAATGTTTAGTTTCGACAACTTTCGGTAAGCCTGTTGTACCCGATGATGATAAAAGAAATGATGCTTCTTCAATTTCCACATCAATCGGGCGAAATTTATCTATTTCTTCCTGTTTTACACTTGATAATAAATCATCGTAATTAAGAATGGAAGAATTGCCTTCAATTTTATTTAAACAAATAATAGAAAAATCGAAATCGTCTTTTAATATTTGGATATTTTTGAAAGTTATCGCCGAACAACACACCAATTTCGGTTGAGTTATCCGAATAAAGTGGCGTAATTCATCTAAAATTCACTCAATTGATAAATAAAACTAAAATTCTAAATTATTCCATCATTTACTGATTGTATAATCCGGATTTAAACACTGAACTTTTGTCCCCAACAATAACAAACTAGTTATTATCAGAATAAATTGATGGGAATTCTCTAAAATTATTGTAACTAAATCGTGTTTTTCAAGCCCCAATTTCTGTAAACTAACAGCACATCGGACGATTCTATCGAAAACGTCGTCTTGTTTCAAAATTTCCCCACTTCGCACCTCAATCTATAATTTTTTTTTAAACAATATTTTAATTATTGGAATAAAGTTGTAACTTACGAGTTCTAATTTGTTCTGCTCGCGGTTTTTCAATCGTTGGAAAATTATCGTACTTATTGGTTGTTCAGGTAAGATTGGCGCAATATTCTCACCATTGATAAAATTATTTTGCGCCATAATATTGAATATTCTTCCAACAGATTTCTATTTCAAAATCTACCGAGATCGTTTTAAAGAAATACAACAATTAATTTTAATCTCCAATATTTGTAAATGATTAATGATTGTTTGTTTTCTCCGATATTTTCCACTGTTCGAATGAACAAAGCAACTAACTAAAGTGCCAAAGTGCTAAGATAAAGGAGAAATTTTACAACTGATAATTAAAGACAGGTGGGACAAGTTTCACTCCTCACAGGTAGAGATAACGTCACCAGCTCGCACGATTTGGCAATATAAGCTATGTAAGATCTATGACGTATGCTATGCGTCTTTTATCAGTCTACGCTGACTTAGGGTAGAAACAGAAAGAAAGCAGATTGTCTGCTTACTGGAAACCGGCGACTAATATACACTGTGACCGAAATGTTCCGCATAATGCAAATAACTTTTTTATTTATCAAAATTTTGACAAACGCCGAGACACGTAACTTTTTATTTTTTACTTGCCTATTTGTGATAAGATCAAAACAACTCTACCAGTTACCATCGCGAAGAAATAGCGTCATCATCAATTTTTTTTAATTACAACCATTTTTGAATTTTTTTCAGGAAGAGCATATTTTTCTCCGCTCATTCATGCAAAAATTGTAAGGGGTTACATAAGAAAATCTTCTAAATGTCTAAACGCAGAAAAATATACTCTTCAAGAAAAAAAATCAAAAATAGGTGTTCTAATTTAAAAAAAAAAAATGATGATAGCGCCATTTCTTGACGATGGTAACTGGTAATTATTTTGACCTTATCAGAAAGGAACAATTGAAAAATAAAAACTTACCTGTTTCGGCGTTTTTCAAAATTTTGATAAAAAAGTTATTTGCATTATGCGGAACTTTTCGGTCACCGAAAAGTCGCCGGTTACCAGTAAGCTTTCTTTCTGTTTGTACCCTTTGAAGGCTGTTTGTATATCAAGTTTTCGTATTTAAAAAATAATTTTTCGGTTTTTTAATGCAATTTAGTACAATCTTACCAAGCTTATGAATTTCTAATAGTGCGGGATAAAAATTCTACTACAATTATCTGCCTCAGTTTTAATTGTATTGTTTCTAGTCAATGCTGACAGAGATGCATAGCTCACGTTGCCACATCATCACTCTAAATGGCTTCACTTTACTGATAATATTTCAAGAGTCAGGTTTATATAAAACTCCAAAACGATTCCGATTTTTGTTAATTTTTTTTGTAATTATGTAAATTTTATCGGGACTGGTTTCATGTAGTCCTAGCTACTGCAAGTCTAATTCACTTTCTCATTCCTAAAACTAAATAAGGTTTTTTTCTTTGAATGACGCAAATTACTTGTTTTACTCTAAATAATAACTTGTCGTCTATTCAAAACAAATAATCTGAGGATAAGTTAGTTGGTAAGCGATTTGGAAAATATTTTAGCAAACTTCGTAACTCGTCGAAAATTTACTCAAAATAGGCTTTTTTTGAATAAAATCACGAGCCATACATGAATTATTCAATAATCATTCCAATATTGTTCTTTTTTTCGATTTCTTCCGGAATAAAATAAACAAAACTGGAAAAACCAATGTTCCTAGAAGCTTGGAGTCATTTTACGTGTAGGAAATTGTTTATTCAAATTGCCAAACGAGCTATGAAGTTCAAATTTTGCTCAAATAATCTTGAGAGGCCCTTCTACAAATCCTCGATAGTTTTCGAATAGTTCAACAAATAGTAAAATTTACCATTTAAATTCTACTTGAACCACCCGATATATTGAAATATTGATAGATAAACAAAGACCATTGACCTTTTAACTATATTCGTTTGATCTATAGACTAATAAAACTCTGATTCTTATCCAGTAATTTATTTCAACGTTGAAATTGACTATTTAAGTAATTAATTTAATAAAGGGCACATCTTTTTCGATGCCAATATTTACGAGTAAAATTATTGACATTAAAATCGAGTATTTTATTAAAAATTCATCTCTTTGAATAACCAAATTCTCCCTAATTTTTCTAAATAATTGCCCATCTTTGATTGCTTTATTTCATAATTTTTTAGTTAGGCCTTTCAGTAATTTCATAGAATATTTCGAATTTCATTTTCTCTTGTATTAAACAAAAATTTTTTTATTATTATAGATAGTTGCAAAATTGGACCAAAAATGGTGGATGCGCCTGTATTAAAACTGCTTTTCTTTTCATTTGGGGGTAAAATTCGATTGCTTTAATTGTTTAAGGCGTGTCTAATCAAGAGTGAGAAATACGAGAATATAACAAGAAACAATAAATAGAAGTAGAGATTCGAGCACTGTTTATTTATATTTTGTTTAATGTGACGAAAATTTAAACTAAAACTTACTAAACTACATTAAAATCTAATAATTTGTGACTTATAAACCTTCGATTTAGTCATTAAACTAATCCAATCCTCCACCTTATAATTGTCTAATTTTTAATAGCAAGTTCTCTTAATTTTCTTCGCATTAGCTTACCGCTAGCAGTCTTTGGAATTTCGTTAACAAATCGAACACCACCATACAACTGTTTCTGTCTAGATACATTCTCTAGAATGTGTTTCAAAATATTTAGAAATAATTAAAATTCCAATAAAATATAAATACCGGCAACAAAACGAACAAGTTCAGCTTCTGTAACATCAACTCCCTGTTGTTTTACAACGAAAGCCAACGGAATTTCTCCAGCTCGTTCGTCAGGAATTCCAACAACTCCAGCATCTTTAACTGCCGGATGGCCCAACAAAATCCCCTCTAATTCGGCAGGTGCCACTTGGAAGCCTTTGTATTTTATCATCTCTTTAACACGATCGACAATATAAAAATAACCGTCTTCATCGTAATAACCGAGATCGCCGGTTTTCAACCAACCATCCTCATCGAAGGCTGCTCTAGTTTCTTTAACGTTACTACAATAGCCTTTCATTAAAGCTCGAGTTTTCGCCCTTAATTCGCCAATTTTATAAGGCCCGACGAATTTCTTTGCTTCAATATCGTAGATTTTCACTTGTAACCAGGGTAATATTTTACCAACTGAACCGAATCGGTGCGCGTTTACCGGCGACATTGTAATCAGTCCGGTAACTTCAGTTAAACCGTACAATTGTCTTACGCAAGGAATATTCAATCTTCAAAAAAAATCAAATAAATCGAGTGTTATTTGTAGGGAATTTTCTACCTTTTTAAGGCATACTCTTCGATTTCGGTTTTCAAAGGAGCACCCCCGCAAACAATATCTTTAATTGAAGAAACATTATATTGGTCAACAAGTGGTGATTTCGCTAGAAACAACACAGTCGGGGGTACTGCAAATAATTTGGTTACACTATGAGTTTCGATTAAATTCAGAAAAACTTCCGGGTGGAATTTGTCCATTATAATCGTCTTACTACCAGCCAATAAAGAACTGTAAGTCAAAAGTATTCCGGTGGCATGGAAAAATGGTAAATACGATAACGTAACTTCATTGGAATTGATATCCATGAAATTCGGATGGCTGAAAATTATTTTCTGGATCACATTTGGTGATTAAATTGGGGAAACTTACAGGCAATATTGCATTAAATGCAATATTCCGCAATGTTTAACTTCAACAACTTTCGGTAAGCCGGTAGTACCGGATGATGTTAACAACATTGCTGATTCTTCAATTTCCACGTCAGATGGACGGAATTTATCAATTTCCTCCTGTTTAATAGTCGATAATAAATCATTGTAATTGAGCACCGAACATATTTTTTCAGGTTGATTTAAACAAATAACCGAATAGTGGAAATCCTCGTTTAATGCTTCAATAATTTCAAGAGTTATAGCTGAACAGCACACGAATTTCGGTGTGGCTATCTTGAAGAAATGCCGAATTTCATCTGAGATTTACCCGGTTAAACAAAAAATTCTAAATTGGGGTTTATTACTTACTGATTGTATATTCGGGATTTAGGCATTGAACTTTAACGCCCAATAAAAACGCACTGATTGTCGCAAACGCGTACCGGTAGGAATTCTCGGAAACTATCGCAATCAAATCACCTTTACGGGCACCCAATTTCTGTAAATTAATTGTGAATCGTACGATTTTATCGAAGGCTTCTTTCTGTGTTAAAATCTCTCCACTTCGCACCTCAATCTATCCGTCCAAACGAAAATTAATAAACAAATTCGTGGAAAATTCCAATAATACTCACAATTGTTAGTTTGTTTAGTTCCTGGTTTTTCAATTTTTGGAAAATCGTCTTACTAATCGGCCAATCAGGTAGAACAGGAACTACTTCTCCACCGCTAACAATAAGGTCGTTCATCATCATTTTGGAAACTTTTTATAAAACTTTTCCAATTAAACTATAGTTTATATAGAATTGAACACGTTTCCTTTTACAAAATGTTTAGAACTGTTTATATAGGCTTGAGTACGTTTAATTCTATTGTAGTCACTTCATGTTATGATAGCTTATCAATTTAATTAACAAGAAAATTTCGCTGTAATTATACACTAATTGTAGTTGCCACCTTTATAACTTTACATTCAAGTCGTTGAACTTTCGGAATTAAAACAAAATATCTCAAAAATGATTGCTTTTATACGATTATAATAATGAATATTGAGCCTCGATTAGTTGGTGGGATTTCCAAATTGACATGCATGCTCTTTGATAAGAACAATACGATAAAATTCCAATTAAATTACCAAATAATTGTCTCAATATTGGGAATTCTAATGATAATAAATAATAAATAGTAAAAGAGATTGATTACGGAAAGAAATCGTTAGGATTTTTCATTATTTCCAGAAACTGTACTATATGAAATTGTAACATTGTATGACTACATAAAAAATACATTAATTATACTATGAAGGCGTAATTATACTATCTAGTAATTGTCCTCAAATTAGAGAAAAATATCTCGATGTATGTGAAGAAAACAAAAAAAACAAATAGAAACACGATTTTATAATTAAAATTTCTCGAATTAAACTTGGAAAGACCTCGAGAAATCATTACAAACTGACCAAAGTACAAATTTTATCACATAACTAATTTCTATATAAACTACTAGAAATAGAATATTGAGTATTGATGTAAATAATCATGGCATTTTAACCATCTTTCAGTGATTTCAACTGATTTCGCTATAAGCCAGGCAGTGGATCACGATTAAAATTGCATCATAAGTCATCATTTTCTCGATTGTGGAAATTTCAAGATAGATTTTAAGTGTAAGTCCGCTTAGATCTATTCGAATTTAACCAGAAAATTCTGGAAATATAGAATTAAAGTGTTTAATTCGTTTCCTATTTGATTTAAAATAATAGTCTTGATAGGCGAAAAATGGTGGATGCGCCGGACGACCGTATTTTCATCTACCACTTATTAATTAGCAAACAGATAAAATAATTGTAATTAATTCCAGCAAATTACTTACTTTCTGTTTTTTGGGGATAATCCGATAATAAACTATAGACTTTCAAACTGTGATGAAAGTTGTGTTGCCTATATTAAGTTACGATAATGTCTATAATTTCGAGCTAAATCAAAAGCTAAAATTGATTAATTTTGTAAATATTCAAGCTTAATATTCACTGTATTGATTTTCGATGAATCTACAAATAAATCTAGAATAATTCCTGTGTACAGACGGTTATCAAGTTACAAAAATTCCCGGAATCCACCACTTTCCGAATTGTAAGCTCCGATAAGAGATGAATGAAAGTCGAAATAGTACCGTTGTTGGCGGTACTACCCGTACGTGTGTTCCTAAAAAAAAGGCGTTTTAGTTGTTACAATCACTTCAGTAGCGCCGGTCTTCGTTAATCCATCCACAAACACACAAACACAACACCACTTGTTTTAAACATCGAAAGACTTCTTTAGTAAGCGCACGCGTTTCCCGAATCGTACAATTTTAAATTCAAATTAAATACAACTATCGAAATATCAAATTACAAACAATTAAATTCGTTGTGTTACTTGTTTTTCAATTATTTATTTAAATTCATTAAAACAAATTGAATTTGATTAAAATTGAGGATTGTGTGGTGTTGATGAAATCTACAAAATTCACCATTTGCGGCAAAGTAAGTACCTATATTTTTCTATAATTCCATCAAATTGCTTAATTTTACTTCAATTTTGGTTTAATTATTCGCAATTAGTGTATTTAATCAATTGAAAATTAATGATAATTAGATAGATCCAGTTAATCATAAAACACTCGCTTTCTGCTTAGTGAGTTTCAATTCTTTAACGAATCACTCAATGCAACTTATTCTACTTAAATCGGAAAATATCAACGTACTTGTAGCGAAAATTCTGGCCTCTTTTGCCGATTTTCACAAAATTATTACAATTATTCTAAATGATGAGTAATTTTGAAAAATTCTCGATTTTAATGCGTTGAAAATGTAAATTTCGACGCTTATTATGCTCAAACGGTTCTTCAAAAGAGTTTCTCAAGTGAAATCCGACTTATAGATATCAATCTAACGTGCATATTGTCTCTATTGTATAATATAGAAGTTGATGGTGTGCATTTTATAATTAGTCTTGCGTGATCAATAATAATAATAACAGTGATGTACTTTCTTGGTATTGTTGCATTTATTGTTTATTTTATTTGTATTTTTATTTAATTTTTTTTTAAATTTACACCTTTATGCAATTATATTACTTATATTGCAACATAATACAACTCTCCAAGAACTTATTCATCGTTCATTAGTAATTTTAATACGAATAATAACACGGATAATTGTAGAAATATGTATAGAAGTTTAACAATCAAAAACAAGTATTGTTCATAGAAAAAGATCAGTTAACTCATTGTTATTATTATTAAATCGATTGTTTTACTATTTCTATTCATATTGAAGCTTTCTTGTTTCAATTCATAAAGTAAATGGATAAAATTATGGCGAAAATAAACAATCAACATATGGAAAGAATCGTTTCTCGTGTTATTAAATCGCAGTGAGAAAAACGTACAACTTCCCCATTCAAAACTCAATTCCAGCCTTTTAACTTGACGATACTTTCGCTAAAATTTCACCCATTCTCGCCGTTATTGAGTTATCAATGAAATCGTGAAATTCTGTGTCTAACGATAGATTCGACTTCCTTGAGAACTTTCACACTTGCAACGATTTGCCGAAACAAGAATGACGAAATTTCGCAACAATAACACGGCATACAATCGATCCATTTGAGGAGTTTTAATTTCCCAGCCATGTAATCGACTATTATATAAGTACTCGATTAGATCTCCGGCATTTTTATTCTTCAATCCTTTGGGAATTCGTAACGAAAAAATCCTGTTTATTTAACAGAAAGAAAAGAAACTGTGTGCTTTCAACACGAGAGCTCAGTCAAGCTTGCAAAGCTCGTTCGAATCGTATGATTTGGCAGTGTTAAGAATCTGATTATTGTTTTTATTTCTGTTGGTATTCTGCGATTTCAATTAGAAAATTCTAATGCGATTCACATTTTGATAGAAATTTATCTTACGCTGTCCGGGATTTATGTCAAACGCACTAAAGTATTTATTAATCCCTAGACACAGATCGTTAAAGAATTACCGTAATCGTTTGGTTTAAATAAATCAAAGCTGGGTAACGATATCTAAAGTGTAAGTAATAAAAAATCGCTAGAATTGAAGAAAAAACATGCCTAACGGTTAATAAATTGATAGAGTATCGTTTTAAGTTCTTGTTGAATAATTCTAATGATCCTTTAAAACTACCATATGTTAGTAGTCGTGGTGTATTAGAGAATAGAAGCTAGTCGATTTGAATTTCAAACAATTCCAGCCCATATGTTGCTGTTACATCTCCAATTCAATGCAAACGAAAGTGTTAGTTCGAAGTTACAAAAAAATTACCATTTTCCAAAAGATTCTCGTGAATTTAGCGAGGACAAAAGTGATTCTTTTCCGTATTATTGTTCGAAACAATGAAAATAAATCGAATAGAATACGGCTTGTTCCCAATTAGAATCAACTCATTTTTCTAATTAAATCCCCATCGAATAAATAACGTGGAAAAAACGCTTTCTTCATTCCTATAACGCTTAATAAAAGAGAAATTCGAATTGTTTTAGTGTCATCATTACACCTGTTTATTAGTTATTCAAATTTAACAAGATTTTTACATCAATAAATAACAACAAATACAAGAATTACGTTAGCTGCCGTTCTTTTTATTAGCGTCGTTGTTGTTTTGATGTTGTTGTCAAGAACATTATGATATCAACAGATGGTAAACGGCAACTGTATTTTTATTGTTGATAAGCATCCTTAAGCTTCTAGAATTGTATTTAAATTTAACCAGGAGTTATATAATTTTTCCAATTTTTATTTCAATTCGATTTCTTTGGATAATCAAAACAAACGATTTATTTTATTAAAACCTTGAACTTGTAATGTTTGTTTGTTAATTGAAGAAGAAGAAGAAGAGATAAGAGAGAAAGTGGATCACTTGTTCGAAGCGGAAACCCTCCAGGCCGCTTGAAGGTCGCTTTTGAATCAGTCTAGTCTACTTATTCTTATTGTTCTTATTTTTTCGTGTCAATCAAACGATAATAGACAATTTCCGATCCGTCCGGTTATCTATCGATCATTCATGATCTATTGTCGACAAATGAAGCGTCTTATTAAAATTTCTAATGAGCCAAATGGGAAATCGTCAAAAATCCAACAGGATTTGACTGATGGTTGTTTGTCTCAAATGATTGGCTTTGTAGTCGTTGAAGAAGCCCAACAATAGGCTTAAATTATCTTGTAAACTCGTTTTTTTCGTCTTGTTGGCAATCACAGGTGATCCACACAATGATGATTCAATCAACGAAATTAGTCGCCCAGAAAGAAGGCCCCGACACTCGGATTATTAGCGTTAACGCATTAATAACAACTCGTATTGACAGACAAGTACTATCAATAGAATGAAGATATTATCGTTGAAAATATACGGTAGCTCGATATGAGCAACGGGCTAAGTTAATGACTCATTTAAAACAAAAAAACTGATAGCTTTATCGTTCGTGAAATTTTGACAAGAACATATGTCGAACTGAAATTTTGAACTTAACTGCTCTAGATAAATTGAATTTTTCAATAATTATAACGGCTGTTAATTCTATTAACACAATTTTATTGGCCACTGCTAAACGAGTTGTTTGCAAAATGGCAAAAATCTCGATTACCGGTTTTTCGAATTAAAAACACACAAGCTCATTGTTTACAAAAGATTTGTACGAAAATTTGGCCTTTGGACAAGGGTGTAAGGCTGCATCGGAAGCCGTAACAAGCTCGAAATTACAACGCATTAAAGTTATAGGATTAGAAACGAAACAACTGTCAAGGGAATCCCTCAATTACCCCTTTGAAATTTCCAATGCAGCATAAATGGCCGAAATTTTAACAATAAATTACAAATAATCGAATAGAGTATTCTTAAATGCATGTTCTTTGAATAACTCCTGTTGTGTTGTTTTGTTGGCTAATCAACACCGAAACTACAGTGGAAAATTAGAGATCTCGTGAGAACTAAATACGGACACGAATGAGAATTCTTTTAAAGCACCGATTGTTAAACTAATACAACTAAAAAATTCATGTCGGTGTAATTAGGCGAAAAAACGAACATTTCTTGAAGGGTTCTGTAGTTTGTTTGATTGTTTCAGATTAAAATGGTTGTGTTTGAATTGGATCATCGATGGAGATAGCCTACATTATTTTGGTAACACTACCATGGCTGGTGAATTGTATGGGCGAAGATATCAGACATGCCCATTTCCATGTGACTAGGCACAATACGGGTGATTTATTCAAACTAGAAGGTAAACATTCTTCTTTTTTGGTTTCTATTAATATTTTAAACAATATTATCACAGTTATTACAATTTAGTAAGAATTTTCGAAAAAATACACCGATTCCATTTCCTCAATTAAACGCAATGTCTGTATATAATTCATAAGTTTATTGCTAGTCTATGATCATATCTTATATTCTTTAAGATACCCAAGTCTTGGTATTAGTTTGTTGTTTTCGCTTTGTTCGAGATTAAACAAGTGTTAAATTCCTTTCGTTGATTATTTTCGATCTAGAAATTGCTATATCGCGTTTCTTCTAGACGCTTTTGTTCTTATAGTAGCTTAATTTCATTCCCAGGGTTTTGGAAAAACGGAACTACGGATTTCGAATTCTGTCAAAATGATCCTTCAAATATTTTTGAACTAGCCGGCAATTCATAGGAGCTACCTTAAGAATTAGCAGTGGCGGATTTTACCATTTTGGAGATTCAAAAATCCGCAACGATTTCCTTGTGCAATTTTCCAAAATAAACTTCTCGAATGTCCCATAAATTTCTCTTTCAAGCTTTGATTTATCTCCAAAACACGCGAATTGTCGCTTATTGAAAAGATTTCAATTTAAATTGAAAAGACAATGGCATGGGCCTCCGACTTCTCGCACAACTGAGTCGTTATTTTAACCGATCTCTTGATTTTTCCAACAAAAAACATCGAAAACAAATTATTTACTGTTATTGTTGATAAAAAATGGAATCTTTGATATATTTTTGTAAGGATACAAATTCTTAGTGTTAGGTGGACATCGTTTGGAATGTTTTGTCAAATTTCAATGATTTACAAGCACCACATTTTAACATTAATTTATGTTAATCGTAGTTTTTTTCACTAGTAATTTATTTTTTCTATTCTCGTTTTGATTGCAGCTATCAAACAAACACAATGTCAACAAGAAACTTGTGTAGGATTGAGCAGTGGAACAGCACGAGCTGCTTCCACGTCCGATTTATGCAAATGCCAATGTCACAATCATCTACCAACATTTCGAGAAGATTTACGTACTTGTATAGACGATATACACGGTAAGTTTATAGTAAATTATATAATAGAACACGTAAATTTATCAGGCTTTATTCTAACTAACTGCACCATTATTTGGATACAATTAGCCAAATCGCGTAAAGCTTGCTACAATATTATTGAGAAACCAGTTTTAGCAAGTCAATTCGTTTTTAATTATGCTTATAAATAAACCGAATGGGTGACATTTGAAAAAATATAATCATCACTTTATTTTACGACTAGATTTAGCATAATCGCCTTTGAAATTTCAATCGAAGTAAAGCGAAATTTGAAGAATTAGATGCGAAAAACGGAACGGACAATCCAAAATATGATAAGCCCCAATTGTAGGGTTAACTTTGGCCTGTCTATCCATACAATTTCATTAGGATCTATTAGCTTTTACTGGGCCAAATATGTTCTACTAAAATTATGATTTTTTCACAACTCATGCAGCTACATAGATGTAGAATCACATTTAAAATCGGACGAGATATTATTTCTTTATCTCTTATCAGTTTCGAGATATTTGTTCCAGTATCTTGTAGAAATTGCCTTTTAAAAGTGCTCTTATAGAATGACTTTAAACATTTATTTATAAAGTTTACCGCTTAATTAGGGAGTTTTTTAATTAATCGGGGATTATCATAAAAAATTAACTACTCATTTTCATCCCTTATTGTTTGCTTTTAAAGCTAATTGGAGGCTTTTAACGGTGTAAGATTTAAAATGCAGTAAGTTTAGTCGGTATTTTTTGCATAATTTTTAAAAAAAAAGCATCCATCATCGATGATTTGCCAATGAAAATTTCCAAATTTGAAAATACCTTATCGTAACGATTCCTTTGACAAACTGTTTAAATATCCAATTATAAATTAGTCGAAATCATCCAAATTCCAACTGAGAGTTAATCTAATAAGTACACAAAAATAAATAGATTCTCGCTGCAAGTTCAAATGTTGTTTGAAATTCAAACGGCGTTCGGTGATTGGAACAAAATCGATATCTCTCAATATTGACGGCGATAGTTTAAAGATTATGTCCGGAATAATGTGAAAATAAATCAATGATGGAGAGTTTCCAAGCCGTCTTTTATAAAGATTGAAAAATTCTACATGCTCGTAGAATTTTAAAAATCCGACTTGTCGACGCTTGAATCAAGCCAAAATAGAGAAAATATTTGGATAAATTGATTAGATTTCAAATCCGAGATATTTCTCTAATAAAGCTTGCGAGAAATTTGTAAAATTTGATTTAAAAAACGTCTATACCGAACATATTTCTTCGTTTGCTAGTTGAAATTGAAAATGAGATTTAATTTGGGATTCTGTGATTATAAAATCAATCCGAATAAGTAATAAAATTCGGATATAACGAGCCGGCCTGTAAACTTCAGAATAATGTAATTTTGGGCTTCTCTGATAAATAGTGTTATCAAACAATCAGAAGAAGCAATAAAATTCGGATATAACGATGATTCTTAATTATTGTATGGGGAACAAAACGTCTTATAAAGCCATAAAAGAGGCGTTATTATAGCTCATAATTTTAGCAGTCAATTAAGAAAATTTCTGATAGTTTTTCAATTCTTGTTACTCTTGTTAATAGTTTATTTATTTATTTTAATTTCAAACTTTATTTTCATAAATATTCTATTGACATTTATGGATTTGAACTCTACATATGTTTTTACTTGAATAATTAAAAATTTATACCATGATAAAATTCCAGTCTGATATTACGTATAAAATCTGGAATTCAACCATCCATGATAAAATAAATGGGAAAACAATTAAATGAATAAAACATGGCAATATGTAACCGTAAAGGTTTTCCCTTATTTTTCAATATTATTTAATTTAAAAACTTTCATTTTTTTATTGTTATTGAACGTAATTAATAAATAAACAACTATTATCGTCTAATTAACACACAAATACAAGTGGAAAACAATACAAGACTTTCTAAAGTAAATTTTATTGTCTTTTGTGTAAACGAAGAAATTCCACTGTTTTATAATTTATTGTCGATTAATTATATTTGACAGCCATGCCAGTTTCTATCACCTTAGAGATTTCAACGCATTTCAGTCGAACAATGGTTCAAATCGAATCCAACAAAACGATTGTTTGGAATTAATTCGAATCAATGTACAACAAAATTATTGGCTTGTTTCAATGGATAGAAACTGGAATTATTGAATGGGAATCGCTTGGAAAAGTCGCTTATTATAGAAGATTTACGCAAAATGTGTTAATTAATAAAGAAAACTGTAGTTTCCTTTTCATTCAATATTACGGTCACATTTTCATTTATTAAAATCGTTAATTATCGAGAGACTTATAAAAATCGTATTAATTAACGATTAAAATTTGAATAACACCAATAGGACTATCTGTAGAGTAATCTAAATTGTTTTCATTTTTTCGAGGTAAAATCGATTGAAAAAATAATTTATGCAAAAATCTCCAATTAAATAAATAGTCATACTTTTAATAAACTCGAAAATCGTCAACTATTTCACCCTCTAGCGATAATTAAACAGTTTCAAAATCGTTATAAATTATCATAAATTAATCGAATAACAACAATCGAAAGCGGACATTTCCCCTATTAACGCCGAAATTGACTAATATCGAATAAATCGAAAAAAATAACGATTAAACTGGAATTTAATTGATCCGAATTTCGGCCGATTAACGAGAATCGGCGAAATTCTTGAGTTGTTCAAGAATTTGTCTTGTACAGGAATAGTTGAAATAGTTAGAGGATAACGTTGTTGACGTATGAATTTACAAATTATCATACTTATCTGGAAATGTTGGTAGAACTCTAGAGATATTTGAAACCTGTTGTAGTTATTTGACCCTTTAATTCAACCATAACCACATGTCTCATTTATATTAAAACTATTGTACTGATAACTGGACAAATTAAGGAAGTCGTTTCAGTTTTCTCTACATAAATATAGCCGAGATATGGCGATTTTTTCACTAGCTACTGGACGGTATAGTTTATGATTAATCACCTGGTGAATTTTGAAAAATTTACCGAAATCTACAGTGGTATCGAAGGAAATTCCATCAAAGGCTATCGATCATCAAACAGGCCCCTTACACCTATCTAGATAACGCTGAAAACGAGCAGGTTTTTCCGGATTTTACTATTCAGTTGTAGGTTTTCGTTTATAATCAAAACATAGAAATTCAACAGACTCGACGCTATAATTGTATTCGTTTTATTAACGATTAGGTCGAAATTACGGCCGGCTGGCTCCTTGGACTTGACGATGTTTTTTTTTTAAATTATGCCCAACACTTTCTACATAATTATAATTATAAATCGAAGAAAAAACGATTAAATTTATGTAAATGAGTCTCGATTACAGGCATGATTGATTAATTTTACCATCACCGGACTATTATTTTATAATAGAATCTAGAATTGAAATAAAGTTTATGAAATTGTATTGTAGAAATAGAATAATTTCACCAGACACGAGTAATTGTTTATGTTTTATGCATTCAACCTTCTTCATGGTCAAGTTTAAATTAGACCATCATGAAGCCATAACATACCACAAATACCGATTCTTTCCTACTTGGTTGTTGTTTTCTTTTCTTTGATTGTACTCGCTGTCTGTATTTCAAAGCCCATTTACCATTTCAAATTGTATTCAACATGGCATTCGATTTATTCTAACAACAACAACAATAAACAGAACATGAAATGTATAATGAAACATACATTCGTTCATTTTAATAAGTTTTAAATAATTTCAGATAGAAACATACAGTCGTATAACGAATTAAGGAATTCGTTTGTTGCTATTATCCCCGAATTTTTCCATAACGTTTATTTAATGTACAATTGTAATGGAATACTGTACAATAAAAGCAACAGTTAGGAAGAAGAAGATACTTATTATATTATAAAATAAATTATATACGGTAAATTATGAATACACCTCTTGACCACCTGAAGGAATACATTAACGGTTCTAAATTCGTTCAAGATAAAAATTCTTCTATGCATACTAATTATTTGAAATCTATAAAATATGATTTAATGTGTGGAGATGGAATAACTTGACGATAATCGAAATTATTCGAATACTTCTTGAAGTTGACGAAGAATCGAACAACTTGCAATTTTAAGCTTCTCAAATAGAAACCATCGATTTGTTGAACTTGATGCTACAATCAACCGAATTTGCTCTTCTTTCAACCGTATGCAAGCAAACTTTCTCTGATAATGAAAATGCAAATTGCTTTCAATTTCTTGCGCCACCAGTACCGACAATCTTGGAGGAAAATTATCAACTTTCAGTCAAGACATTTAGAAAAATTTCTCATTATATTAGCTGGATTATAGGTCAATTTTCCGAAAATCACCCAACTTATTGGAAAATTTCTTGTAGATTCGAATAATTGTTCCACCTGTTAGATTCCGTGGAGAACTACTGAAGAATCGCTAATATTTGCTGAGTTCTACGAAAATTTCGCAATTACACAGTTAAATATCGTTCCGTCAATTTTTCTTCATTACAACTGGGAAATTGCGCAATTTCGAAAAACTTGGCTCATCCGGTACAAATTCTTCAATTTGTAATAGACACCAGTTGTGAGACAAGCTGGATCCTTGGGGTATTTAAAAAGGCCAATAAATTCAGTTGAAGCTCTCTAATCGAGTAGAAAGCTCGACATCATTGAAAACTTGTTAGCTACAATTACAGTAAAATTCCAGTATTTTTGTTGTTTATTTGTTCGTATTTAAAAGTCTCAATTACACAAGTGGCAGTAAAAATGCCGGAGATTTTTAAATGGAACACCTGGAAATCTAAAAAAATTCGATAAATTCCTGTTTTGTTGTTGTTTACTCTACATCAATACAACAAGCAACAAGTCGGAGATTTCTTCGAAACATTCTAACTAATACAATCCTAATCAATCTTCGTTTTAAATCT
Source organism: Mylabris phalerata (assembly GCA_020740385.1). Taxonomy (NCBI): domain Eukaryota; kingdom Metazoa; phylum Arthropoda; class Insecta; order Coleoptera; family Meloidae; genus Mylabris; species Mylabris phalerata. Next base: position 3,039,370 of record JAJEOX010000222.1, read on the forward strand.
AAAAATGGCCATTCTCCTATTCTACGATTTATCAAAGACGATTACAGCATCTTGTCACGCACTTGATATCCAACCAATTCTACGTTAGTTGATTATGGTGACAAGAAAAAAATCAATATTGATGAGTATTGTTGTTTCTATCGTTATTGTGATTGTTAAAAATCAACATTCTCAATAAAATAAACAATTTCCGTCATTAATAATTTGTTTTAATCCAATAATTATAAATTGATATCGGATAGAAAGTATATTAGAACGATACTTAAATATTTACGAATCTAAGAAAAAACTTTCACATCAATTATAGAAAGTTAATGATCAGTACCAATCTACCATATTGAGAATTGGAAAAATTGTGGATATTTTCTTAATAAAAACAGCATAGAAATCGAATCTAATATAACTCAACATATCTAGTTTTTCATTTTAATCGAATATTTCAAGAATTTAACGAAATATGTAAAGAAAAACTGGTTCTGCTTCGATATGATTTATGCATCTCGGAATCTACAGCACACGCTTGCTAAAATAATTATGTATTTAAGCAAAAAAACGATATAAATCAAATCGATTAACACTAAAATAAAAACCATGATAATTATGCGAAAGAATTGTGAATATTAATTTAAAATCGTCTAATTTGCCTCACTAGAATCCAACAAATTTGCAGTATCTAAACAATAAATTATCCGGCAAATTACTATAATTACCGTTATGTATATTAATTAATTGATTGTATTTGTTGGTTTTTATTGTGAATCGTCGAACGTGCTAGAAAACTAGCAAAAAAATCAAAGGAGCAAAAGAAAAAACTGGTACTTGTTTCTTATGAAGTTATAAATGTTACATCAAAATAACCGATTATTTATTCCTAATGTGATCATCGCATGCCTATGTAAGGATAGTGTTAAAAAAATGCAATTCTACACACGAGACAGAAAGCGAAAAATCCAAAACAAACCATTATTGGAGATTTAAACGAATGTCTCTATCGACAACCTACAATTTATCGAAATTTAAAAATCGATTACCAATATAATTAGTTGGTGTTTAAAAACGCAAATAAAAATGAAATTTTCATTTGCAGATACAATCCGATTTCAAATCCAATATAACCTGGGTGTTCTCCACTAATGATCTATTTGTTCCGATAAAAATTAATTACAATCAACCATCAATTAATCTAAACATAGATAATGCTGAATCATTTGATCAGAATTAGATTGGAATTTTCATTTACAATACATGTACGCCTCTTCAGCCTGTAAAATTATTGAATAGAACGTCAGCAAAGTTGCCCAAGACTTACAATATAAGGCCTAAAATAATTAGTGCCTCTATTGGATTTGTTATGACGGCCTGCTTTCAAAACAACGAATTCCAACGATAAAATTACAGCTTAACTCTTGATTTAGCCTACCAATCAAAAGAAATTGGACGCTCTTCATTCTAACAACTGTCTAATCTCCAGTATAGAATACCACCGGTTGCTAATTTTTGCAAAATGATCCGTTAGATCATTATTTTATGTCAAAACAGCATAAACTGCCAAAAAACTAAGGCTTCGGCACAGTAAAGCTCGGAAACGGTGACAAAGCCATTAGTCTTCGGCAACTAATCGAACAGGATCTAAAGGTGTTAAACTTGTTAAAATCGTTGAATATTTTCTAAAAATAAATAGCTAATTTGTCGAAAATTAAATCTATTTAATCAACGACGTGTTAACGAAAACATTACCCTTTACCGTTTCCATCATATGTCACACGATTATTAATTCTTACGACAGGTAGCTTAACTTATAATTTATTCAGTTGGATATTCCCTGCTGATTATGATTTTTTTGTTTGTGTACAAATTTGCGTATCGCTTCTTCTATTTGGGCATATATGAGCTTTACAAAAGAATTTACCGCTAGTTTTCTATAATTTATTCCAACTGTAATTAATAGAATTCTTCCTATTATGAATAATTAAAAATGTGTTCCATTACCCGGATAGATGGCTACATCGATCTTATAAAATAAGTTAACTATACAGGTAGGTGAGAGGTAAAATCGTGAAATATGATAACGGACACCTGTCATAATGACCTCTGGTCAATGAAGAATCTTATGCGATTCATTAATTCATCTCGACGAAAGCAAAATGAAATGATGAAAAATTGAAAACATTCAAAAACTATTAGTGTTAAGTAGATGCGTCATGTGGGATTAAAAATTGGCTTTTCTCTCGGTGTTAAGAGTCGAACATTCACCAAAACAACACCCAATTTCACCCTATTATTTCATCTCATTAAATTCCAACAACAACGCTGAAGAATCTGATTGTAGGAGCTATCAATTGATAAAGCGAAACGAAAATTCTCGATATTACAACACAGAAATTTCCCTCGATTTATCGTTGGTCTAATTGGTAGACATATTCAATCAGATCTTGATTCAATACAAATACGTATTGACCAAGAAAAAACACGATTTAACAAAGTAATCATGCCTATCAACCATATGGTGTAGAATTCATAAGCATGCCATCATGGTCAATTGACCAATGGGACCTGATGGTGTACAATTTTTTTTTCTTCACATTTACGTCAACTTCCTATAAAATACAATAAATAAATAAATATAATGAACAGATGATGCGCCATACGGGCCGTTATCACTTTTTGGTTCGATGAACTTATCAGTTATTCGTTATTTTGAAGGGGGAATTCAGTGTTAAATTCGCAAGAATCTACCAATTTTCGATTTGATCTGACGGCAGCTACTTTACAGAATTTACGTCCTTAGACATTTTTTAGGAAATCGTCGATAATTGAGTCTAATCTAAATCTATCTTCAACTTGAAGAATTTCAGTTACCAAATTTTTAGAATTACTCAAATTTCCAGTTGATTTATTGAGATCAAATTGGAATTTCATCGGAAAATTTACTTCTAGTAGTTTTGTTTCCGTTTCTGCAGAACTTGAAGGTTCGGATTGTCCGATTCGATATACAAATTGGCAATTTTAGTAACTGAAATTTCGCTTTTTTGTAATGATTATTGTAATGATTCAAACATGATTAGAAGGAGCATTTAAGAGAATTCTCGATTTGAAAAATGATTGACTTTTGAGTTACAGAAACAATCTTGGAGTATGCGTTTTCTTATATTTTTTCCACATTTTCTCCTACAATTTAACTGATAATATCCATTTTTTTGTAACAGTTTATATTAAACTGAAAACACTCTTCAGATCTTGACGAAATTAAATTTTCAATAAGCTGTTTCTGGCATAGAAGTCTAACTATGATCGAGCTTTTCAATCGGAAACATGATACCCGACCACATGCCGATAGTCAACAGAATCTCGTCATATTTCTCCTGAAAATTGACTGAAATTGTGATAAATCAGCGCTATTAAACAACAGTTGTAATAAAATTTGTTGTAAATTTTCGTTCGCACATTATAAAAGTCGATTGTTGTGGCTGGTACGTATCGTTATTTAATTTAATTTATAATTCTCGAATTGAAAATTAATAGGTAGCATGTGGCCTCTTGTAATCATTACTTATAGACAGTGAAAGATTTATTTGTCGTTTATTTGTTCGTGTTTTTGTTATTTTTATAGTTAAAAAAAATTAATAAACAACAGATGGTGAGAAGATTTATTCGATATTTACCTGTTACATGTGTCAATTCATTAATTTACGGCTTTCTTTAAGCTACCAAAATTGTGCGTTCATTTCGATAAATAAATCGAAAACAAACCAATTCTCATTAGCGTTTTATTCAAATTTAAAGGCCACGTTCCTAATCAACTCACTCAACATTATTTCAAATGACTTTTGCGTCTTAATTCATCGTAATTAAAATAAAATTATAAGCCTGTCAAATTCCGTTGTTTGTTTTAATCATTTCTATCACTAATACTTATCGTTAATGCGAATATTTTGCAAATTTGATTATTTTTTTAACTAAAATTCACTAGAAAAACTGGCTTTTTAAACAATTTTAGATTTCTTTTTTTCAGTTGGGTAATTTTTCAATTTTCCCACAAGATTCGCGTTTTCCTAACGTATAATTATCGGATCATCATCAAAGCGTGAATTTGCCCGCCTTGAGCGAGCAATTAAAAAAATATTAAACTTGTTAAAATTTTGTAGAACAATCCGACAATATGGTAGAGAAATGGCGAAAAAAGCCATTGATTTGCGTAATTACCATTTTTAGCCAATTATATAACCACAATTTTAAATTCTACAGTAACTATTAGTTTTTTCGAATATTCTACCGGCTATAAGCAAGGTGAGAGGTCGATTTATTGTAATTAAAAACAAGCTATTTATTGACCGGGATTGTCGACAGTACCGTCTTTTACGGAAAACCAATGAGGACCAAGTGAAGGTCAATGCAGATAGGTCGGGTCAGTCACGATACCATCACTGGAAATTATCACCATCATCATCATCAGTGGTTATTTTATTAAAGAATAATTTAAATACAGTTTGAATGTTGACACAAACTTAGCTTTCTTAGCTTATGGATTGATGAAAAGTTATTAAAAGATAAGTGTGACTTCCTTTCAAAATTTCAGCCGAATAATTAATCGCAGATTGATTTATACTATTGTTGAAAATTGTGGGAAAAATGCTTAAGGCGAAGTGTAGGTGTGGGATTCTGTACAAGAAAATGATGGAGTTTTGAGTGCACGATTGTAGGATTTCAGCTTTTCAAACAGATAAGCTTTAGATTTATTAAAATAAACAGATTTTCCAATTTTGAAACTAACATAAATAATACTTTTTAGGCTTATTTGATTGGTTTATGTCTACTAGTTCTACAGAATCTCCACAAATTCCTTCTTTAGTTAATAAAATGAACTCGTAGGGAAATGGAAATTATTATTGAAAATTAAGTACTTTAATACTAAGCACTTAGTGCTAAATTCTAAACAGGACCGAAGCGATAGAAATGCCGCCTCAGGCAAAATTCTGCATATTTTGTAATTTCAATATCGACAATAATTATCAAAATTTGACCAATTTGGGTTGCTTAGAAGGATTTTTCGAGTATAAATCTAGATTTTTAGATATTTTAAGCATTGCTTCTTTCGGGAGCAATTTTAGAGTTTTTGGATACAAGTTTTGAACTATTCTCATTAACCTGCAGTTTTCAAACGATTTTTGCTTTGTAATTGTAAAAAAAAACACAGAAAGTTTAGGCACTTTTAATCAAACTTAAGATAAGATGTTTTTTAACAAAATTTTCGAATTTACGACTGAACTTTGAAATACTTATGTATTTTAGAGAATTTTGCTATTTCAATGAGTCTTCAATCGAGATTTTAGCAAGTTTTGGCCCTAAATTAGGATAGTCGTTTTTAACAAATTTGGCTACTGAATCACTTTTAAGAGAATTTTAAGGTTTTTACGATGCTTCCGGTCCAGATTTTGAAACACTTTTATTTCTACCAAATGCCACAAAAATTTATCTACTGAATCACTTTTAAGAGAGTGTACAGGTTTTTAAGATGCTTCCGGTCCAGATTTTGAGACATTTTTGTTCTACCAAACATTACAAAAGCCCAAAAGGCACAATTTTGCTACTCTAACAACAAATAATCCGCATGTGGGCCGAATTTTTCATATCCCCCAACCAACTACAATTGCCTTTCTTGATTAATTGACTAATTTTCTTTTGAAAATTACTTCTAAACGAGAAAACTCATTAAAACTAATCATTTCTTCGTAGAAAACAACCAGTATGACTTGATAAAAAAAAATACAGCCGTTCTCTTGCGGAAAGAATTTAAAATGCCATCAATAATTAGTGGAAGGGAGAAATTCATGTTGTTGTACGAAATTGAATCGTCGAAAAAGCCGAAAGTATTACGAATCTAATCAAATTCAATAAGCAATAATGAAATTCGACAGATGGATAACGAACGTGGGAAATAATTCAACGACAGTGAATACGGGTATTACTACACACTTTCATTAAATTAAGATGTTCGATTTTAGTGAATCGGTTATACTTGGGAAAAAACGACCTAGTAAATCTTTTTAATAAGAAAGTTGAACAATATCTGAATCTTGTATTTTATCCGCAATTAATGGGAGAACAGTAACAGAACTCTATTATAATTTATGAGAAAATGGAACATGTGGAAAATTAAATGTGATAAATCAACTCTAGTTGAAATTGTACAAGTTCGATTAATAAATCATAATAATCTAATTATTGATACATAATATAATTTAACAACACTCTTACAACAATATCGACCTGTTAAGTCTTGTTAAAACATAACTATTCGTTATTTTTACATATTCCTGTTCAATTTTAAAACCTGTTTGGAAATATCTACATAAGTTTTTGATTAATATGAATATTAACATGTCGGTAGAATTTTCCAAATAAAAACACCAGCAACTTGTACAAATGATTAGATTCCTTATTAATAGATAAATATATAGGTAATTTATACAGAACGCCCTAATTAAGCTGATTTGACCGAAATTAATTTGATTAATTAACGACTTACTACCTCTTCATTAAGAATTACCGAGAAAATTATGTTGGAAACTCAACAAGAAATAGTGGTCTTTTTCGTTTCTCGGTTTCTCTTCCAACTGTGTTTTTTCTAATGTAAGCTTTCTGATTTATACATCTCTCGATGAATTATGATCAACTGGCGGTATTTAAGCGGTTTTTCACCGTGTAAAAAGACCGCTATTTCAGTTTTCAATTACTGAAAATCTATTTTTATGACCATCGGACATTTTTATTGATTTAGAGAGGTGTACAAGACCTAAATAAGTCCGAGTTTGGTGTCAATAATTTTGATGAAATTTCTAGATAAAAACAAATTTTCATTTAACGGAAATTATCAATAATTATGACTTATAGTTTTTTTCAAATCCGTATAAAATCAATATGCTGAAAACATATTGAATCTGTTTTTTGGCAAGTGGAAAATTGAAAGCCGTAAACACTATAATTTATGGAAAATTACCGGTTAGACTTCTCGAAAATAAGGAAAACGCATTCACTTTAGAAATGATGCGTGACGGATCTACAAATGGTGGAAAGTTTACAAAAATTTTAATCCTCAAAGTTAATTATAAATCCTAATTTGCATCCTCTAGTATTAGAGAACAAGAAAAATCCATTTATTGAGAGAATAAACGTTATCAAGATTAAATATTTAAGGACCACGTCTAATCCCTAATTTCACCCTTAAAGGACAATCGATTTAAAGTGAAACTGGGATTTTTATTTAAATTTCTCCTCCTTTAAATTGACGAACTTTTATAGACCACCACTTTACCGAAATATTCCACATAACGAAATTTTGCCAAGATTACGCTAAATTATCTCTAATTTGATTCAACTAACAGAACGATTAACGGTTAATCGATGAATATTTAACCGAAAACTGGAATATTGTGCTTTTTGATTATAAATAATAATGATGGTGATAATTTTGCCGTAGAGTATTGTTTTTAAATTCCAAGTATTAAAGAAACAGATGGTGGATTTCTTTAAATAGAAGTAAATTATTCGCCAATAATCTAACTTGTACAATGATTATAAACAATGTTGTGGAAAGAAGACACTTTACCGGTCTCCTCCTGCGTCGTGTCTTCTTTATGATTAGATTTAAGAATATCGAAGGAAGAGGAGAAATAACGGTTTTTAACTGATCATGCACATTTTCCTCCTGATAAACACATAGTTTTGCTAACTTATTGATTTTTCCTTACATATTTTGTACTTTACATAAATTTCAAAGTGAAAGAAGAATCGAATTGTAAAAATTATCAACAGTTTATACACAAATTGTTATAACAATGTGGGCTTTTATTGTATTTACGATGCTCCAAAGGGGGAAATTGCAATAAAGAATTCCACCATGCACAGTTATTTCGTTTCTTTTTCGCATCCCATTGGATTTAATACAAAACTGGATAGTGAATGTTTTTAATAATTAATTGGTTTTCGTTGCAGAATGTACACTAGCACCGTTTGTAGGCGGCTCAACCGCCCCCCAATCAATTCCGTTCGTTTTCTTACCGTTGAAGGGACAAATCGTCCATCCGAGCAAAGAAATCAGTTTTGCAGGTAGGTATTTTTGGCTACTTTTTTTTTAATTATTCGGTGTCTAAATTAATAATAACCGTTCAGTCTGCGATGATGGAAATATAAAGCGCGTCATAATCAACGTTAAGGTGGAATAAATTTCACAATTCATAATTCTCACTAACCGTAACATCCGGTGGTCGATCTTTAATGATAATAAGTCAGCTCTTATTGCTATAATAAAACGATTGCATCTTGAAATCAGTAATAGAAACGAGTTGAGAATACTTATAAGCACGTGCCTATAGTTCTCTATTAATAATTAATAGTTTTGTTGAAAAATGGATTAAGTTGATCGAATAAAAAACGTATTGAAATTAGATAGGAGGATGTACAAAAGGCAATATCGACAAGTTTTGCACGTTTTTGATTAGAAATTGATATTCTAGCATGTAAATACAACATTACCGTTGCCTGACGTGACTGCAAAGAATCATCCTTGTGTCATTTGATTGATTTATTTCATAATTGTAAAGCAAATTGTTTTCTTTTTAACTAGATTAAAATTGTAGAAAAACGTTCGATATTTAATCGCACACATGCACAATTTCTTGTTCACTACACACAAACTGATCGAGTTTGTGGTAATTTTCCTATAGTAAACAACAAAAAAAAACACGATAGTTTACTACAAACGTCATCTATGCCACATACTTGACGATTTTTTACAAATACAGGCATACCGCTTTTACCTTCTATAGTGTAAATTAAATGCTTACCAATAAAGCACAACATTATGTGGCTATAAACGGTGGTCGGCATTTTTTCCCAAAGAATCAACATTAACGAGTCGTCTGTTCGCTTGATTTGTATCATACAAGATTTTCGTTAAATTACATCTCTGTAACACATCAAAAATAAAAATATGCCTCATTCATACTTTCAACATTTTTTAAAGTTCGCACTTTATTACAACGCTTACTTGTAGGATTCGAATTGAGCCAATTTGGCACTAAATCTTCGCGGCTACAGTGTGCGAAAATGTCAATTTCTAGTCAGTTTTCCAATGGATTAAAGTGATTAATACAGAATTGGAAAGGGTTTTCAGCGTGCATCTACTGAGGGTTTCTATTCTTGAAAATCCGAATGGAACTCTGAATTACAAAAGGAATTCTTTCTAATTCTGGCGTAAATTTTTGTATTTATCCACATTTAGTCAATATTATTTATTTTTCAGAATTAGCTCTTAAGAATTTTAAGGAACTCTTGAGATCATTTGGGCAAAATTTGGACCACTTTTACTCATCAGAAAGTTGGTTTTAGATAATTTTGAAATTACTGAAAATGAGCTGAGGGCTTTTTTCCATTTTTCTCCATTGCATAAAATAAACGCAACATTCCTAGCAGATGTTATTTGCAGATTCTTACTGCTAATTTACAAATTATTATCGTTTTGTGGAAGTTGATAGTCAAAAATCTATACAATGGAATTCTTTCTAACATAACTGTAATTCACTGTAATTTTGATCAACAATTACGATACGATATTATAATAACAATAATAATACTGCAACAATTAAACGAAATTATAATCATTTTCGTGGATAAATCGTAAAAAATACAACCTTGCTTCCAGTTATATTAAACACAAATCATTGGAATTCGAAATAAATTAAGTCAGTTTTGACTAACCTAAATAATCAAAGAAGAACTGTAACTATTTATAAAATTAGTTGTAGAAAAAACTAACCAAAATTAGAATAGTTGAAAAATTGTAATAATAAATTGGACAAATTTACGGTGTAAATGTAACGCTCCAATAATTCAATTTAGTTACATTTCTCAAATCAAATCATAATCAACGCCTATTCTTGCAAATAAAACGATATAATAGAAAAACGAAAATTTTAATTATTTTTATTGCACAAAAATTGCAATTAACTGGGAATTACCAGATGATCGAACGAAAAGAAAACATGCAAGTTGACAAAGCCGTTAGTTGCGTTTTGTCTTCATGTATTTTCTACTATATGTCTATATTTATTTTATCTAGATATGGATGTTTATGTGTATGTACATAGATATAAAAGTAACTAATAATGTTGCCGAAGCCAGTTTAAAAAAGATGTTGATTTAACATACTTTCGTGCAACTTGACCGATGGCCGGTCAACAATAACCTTAACCTTTCAACTATCTTAAGAAGTAATACTTGTTGTAATTAATTTTTGTTGGACTACTTCTTTATTTAGTTTTATTGTTTTATTTGTTAACATCAACTTGTTTTACACTTGAATAGAGCCGTGTATTGTTAACACTTTTAACTGACCGATCGCTTTGATAATTTACGATTTCTATAAGTATGCGGACATGTCTGCCTTCATATAATTATATTTAATATAAAACGATAGCCCATTATTCATATTAATGAAATAAAAGTATGTACACACGTACGTGTATTTCTAAAATTAATTAATAGTTCGATAGTACGTCAATTGAGAGCCGTTGTTTCTTTAAATGGTAGGAAATAAATATCATTAAATATGAAATATTGCACTTAACAATCTCTTAAAGTTATTGATTTGAAATCGTCAAACAACAAGAAAAAAGATATCGTCAAAGAGAACAAAACCCGATTTACAATCAACAATTTGATATACGATATTAATACGAGTTACATTTAGTACAGTTATCATCATTACAGGTTACAATAGCAGATGTGATCATCATTCATATAGATATTTCTTTAAAACACCAGTCAAACAACTGACAACTTTGATTATGGTTCTATAGAATTACAACAATAAATCGCTATTTTTTTCTATTTAAAACAACCAAAAAATAATAATAATAACAATAAAAAACTGGTACTATTTCCTTATTGTCTACGGTATTAGTAGATGAAGACGTAAAATTTTCTAATTTATAAATCCACTCTACTATAGTGCGTTTTTTTAGATTGAAGAAAATCCACCTAAGGTCACGTTACAATGAAAATAACTTTTCTATGCAATTAAATTGTTGAACTAAATTACACGTTAACGGCCGTATTCAGAAAAACTTCTACTTTATTAACCATAAACATTCAGATTGTATTAGATTGGAATTCTCAAACTTTAGACAGCTTCATTAAATCGGCATTTTTCCGAAAATACCAAAATTGTAATCGAAAATTTCAATATAAATGAATTGTACAAACGACTATCTAAATATTTAAAAGTATCAATTGGAATTTTGGAAAAAATCCGGTTTATATGCTCTATGACAGATTGATTTTCACGCTACTTCAACTATAATTAACAATAAAATCGCTTCTATTCGATTAAATCGAAAGTATATCTAATCGTGATTGATAGGTCTTCAGATAATTTAAAAAAATCAACAATAATTCACGTAATTGTTTAATAAAGTTGTTTAAATACTAGGAGTTTGGTAGAAGAATACTCGCAGACCACCTGGTGTTGTTTTAGCGTTCTTTCAACATTCAAATTTTAAAATTTAACGTCGATACTATGGGGAATTTTCGTAAAAGAAATTCACAGGAAATGGAGAGTACACACTATAAATCATGAGAATGTGCATATAATTACACAGATAAATCTCTATAAAAACACAGTTAGATGTGTGAAATAATAAATGTTTGAGAGGAACGATTCCCAAGTATATGAGATTAATGGCAACGAATTTTAACTAGATTAACATTTTATATTCTGTATACTTTATCGACGTTGATTTCCGTCATTATAACAACTCAATCTAATCTTTCAGGCATACAAACACCAGTATGTGCAGTATCTGGAGCAAAATTCCTAACAGACAACGGTTGGTCGGATCTACGAAATCCAACAGATGCGGATGTACCATTTCGTTTATTCCGCGACGAAGGTCGCACCTACCTCCAAGTAATACCAATATATTTCTGTTAATTTTAATAATCAAAAATTTTTTAATAGTGGATCGGCGAGCCGGAATTACGCGCAAAAATGTCCGGTCGTCTAGTTTTGGTATATTTAATGTGTCGTGAATTGGCCGCTAAAGAAACAATACCACAGAAAGTTCCGATATTGTTTTCACCTTGTGTGGCATTTCGTGTTGTTGGATCGTCGACTAAATACCAAAACAGTACGATAAATACTCTAAAATTTCTTTAAATTAATAAATTGACTTGGTTTTAGATGTTAGCGAAGTAGCGTTCGCTTCAGATGCTCACTCAGCCTCGGATAATCCAGATTCATTGAGCATTTCGCAATATATAGCAATAACAATATGTAGTATTCTATTAGGTTTAATTTATGTAGCATCGATATTTTTGTATTTATATTTGAGGAAGCGCAACCGCGACACCTCAATCATAAAGACTGATGATAATTTAACGAATAGCGAAGAAGGCATTATTAAAAATAATCCACTATTGGCGATGACGGCACACTTTCCAACACCCGATCCACTCTATAGTGATTCATCAAATTCTGATACAGATATAGCGCCGGATCTTCTCCAACATCATGATGAACGAACCAAAAATGTAAGTCACTAATCTAGAATTTCGTCAATCTAATTCGAAAAATTACAGAATCAAACAACTTCAGCTCTAATCCATACGCAATTCAAACGAAATTCTAGCTTTAAAAACCTACCAACCATCGATACGAACCATCAAGATTCGTCAGCTAGTATTGAAAAACTACCAGAAGAGAACGTTTCAATTGTTGAAACGTTAGAAGGACGCGAAGATCGGCCGGATAGTTTGAAAGCTATTACAGGAACTGTACGCCGAAAACTCTACTTTAATCCTGCCTATTTTGACCCACAATTATTGATGGTAAAATTTTGTATAATAATTAGAATTGTTTTAATTTTATTGAATTAAAGGCTCCACCACCGGCCGCTTTGGAATTCCTAGCGAAAATCCGCGAAGTTATCAATATCGCTAAACAAAAAATGGCTAGTAAACGTTTCTCTCCGAGTCTAATGGGAATACCAGAAGAAGATTCCATTTATACTCTTGAACCGACTCACGAATCGACGCATAATCAAATGTCGCGTCGTAATAGCAACATCAGTCTAAAACGAGAGAATAGCCGTCGAAAGAATTGCTCCGGTTGTCCTGGTTGTGAACCGGAAGATTTCCAAAATTTATCCGGAAAATTACCCGAATTCCCAACATTAGGTGCCTGTTTAAGTTGTACAACTTCAAATAATACCGATAGTAAACAGTATAGTATAAGGAAATGGTTGGAAGACGTACCTGTTGCGAAAGAAATCATTAAAGATTCAAATGATATGGAAATACCGAAAAGGCCACCGAAACGAATCCGATCACCGACACGATCATTACCATCAACTGATGGTGTTTCGTCACCAGTAAGGGCGTTGTCGCCCAGACCAAAATCGGAGAGTAGTCGGTCGCCGGAAGGTTCGCCGAAAAAGAGGAATAAACCGAAAGCACCACAACCACCACAAAAACAACAACAAAACAATGATAATGATAAGAATTTACCACCGCCTGATATGATCCATGAAGCAATGGTTGTTGATAAGACTGAAGAATTACCGAAAGTCGAACAATTGTCAGAACGGGTAGCTGAAGATTCTGATACGACGACGACTACAACTACGATTTCACGACAGAAGAAAAGCGATTATGAAACTGATAGTTTAGAACGTTTAGGTAATAAAGTGAATTATAATACACCGAGCGAATATGGTGAAATAACATCACAACCAAGTCCTAGTTTAAGTGCAGCTTTACCAATGGACGAAGAGATGACTATTAGGAATGCAATATTCAATAAAAATACAGGAAACATGACAATATCAAAGATTAATGTTGATGCATTACAGCCAGACGATGATCATGATTATGAATTAATTATATTGAAAAAAGGTACATTGAAGAAACACGATTTATATCATTTACCTGAACTTTTACAAAAAGCTAACGGTTACAATCTTGTCAGTGAAGTTTATGTTAATAATGGTTATAATTATGGTAGTGCCCCATCGACAGCCAGTAATTCAAGCTGTTCAACGCTGGAAAATCGACTTAAAGTACGGTAAGTCGGCAAAATTCATTTCAACAAAAATACCCTCCCATTTCTGTAAACTCTCCAAAGCTCTAAGTTCTGAGTCATAAGAAGTAGTTCCTTGCAAAGATTTCCAAATTTCTTGAAAGTTCTTAAAATTCGATTGCCAAATTACAAAATTTTCGGTTTTAAGCTCTCTTAAAACGGCTTTTAACACTTCATCGAATTATGATTGACACAACTTCTAAATGCTTCCTTACAGTTACGATGAAGGTGCAGAAAAACCCGGCAAATTACTGATTGAAGTGGAAGATTGTCCCAATAATTACATCCCAATTAACGATTCGGACAGTTTTGAACCCGACACTTTAGACCGAAAACCGATCAAAATTAAACGAGATAATTCGAAACGCTTAGATGATTATATTGACTCGTTAGAACGTCCACCCAGACAAATTTTATTAAGAAGTCGAGGCAGTTTCAAGAAAGAACCATCGAATACTGTAATATCGGAGAATTCAGGCAGTTTTAATCGAGTTTTTGGTAGTCTTCGTGAAATCTACGAAGCCAAAACGAAAGGAATCAAACAACAAAATTTAAATAACAGTGAGAATAGCTTGATAATCGACGAAAGCGGTGATAAAATTCTAACTTTAGAAGAACGACATTCGAAAAGACAACGCCGTATGACTATCAGTAATGGTCATATACCGGATATTATTCCACCACCACCCCATGATAATACAGAGATTTACGAACACCCAAAACCGCCACGTAAAGTTTTCGAAAATGATGGAAAATTGTTGATTAAAGCACCATTACCGCCAAAAAACGCGAATGGCAGGGGTATCAGAGTACGGAATATAGCCGATAAGTATCTATCAACTGGTACTCCTGTCATACAAAAGATTACAATCAATTCAACGAGAATTCCTATCCAACTTTATAGCACAACAAACGATAAGGGAATGTGGAAGAAATTAATCGTTGGTCGTCGTGAAGATTCCGGTTATTTAAGTACAGATTCAAATGATTCCAAACATAATAAAGATAGTGATGATAAGAATAGTGAAAGTGAAGGGAGTCTTGAAGATGGACATAGTGAATCGGGTGCTGAAAGTATTGAAACACATTCGGTATTTTTTGATAATTTCAGAAAACCGAATCCGTATCGTTGTTATAATAACGGTAACGATAATAATCATTCATGTTTAATTAGTGAACAAATGATTAGTGATAATGAAACTGCTAATTATGTTGCTACAATTATACAACGTTAATTTAAGGAAATTTCAATCTTGCCATAATCTCGTCTTTTTCTTTCAATAAACAATCTAACATTAGGTTTGCGTTATTCATTAAAACTGAAAATTGATTAATCTGTTTCAGTAAGAATGAATAATACAAAAAGTATTCATAGCCTATTTGGGTATTGTGATACAATGGGCCGGAAGTGCAATTTAATATTAAATAATTTAGTATTAATTAAGAAATTATGTAAATAAACTTGGGCAAATTTATTCAAATAAACGTGCAATATTTTAAGTGCAATAGAATCCGAATGTAGTGATAATTAATGTGCAATTTTCCAACAAACAGTGCAATATTTTCCTAATTAACTTAATTAATTTGCTCACAATATTAATTATTAGTAGTATTATAATTGAATTTTTGAAAAATAACCGTAATTTTCTTTAATGTACATAAATAATTTGATTTATTTTAAAATTGATGATAGTGTAACGTGCAAAGCTTCCACGTACCTGTTGTTTGTAAAAATTCGGGAACTGGGTGCTAATTTTACAAGAAAAGAACCCTCGGGCTTAAACAAATTGTATAATGGTGCTGGTACAATAATTTTTACATTAATACTCTTAATTAAGACGTATTTATTTTATATTTACATAAAAGATTAATATATTTAATGTTAATTTTTCATTAATTTTATGGCTAGTAGATCTGTTGAAAATTCGATTTTTGATAAATCCCCATTGACGGTTTTACTATTTGTTAAGAATGTTAATTCATTATTAAGATTATTTCTAAGTTTATCGTTTAAATTATCTTCGTATAGATTCAAAGAATTATTGTAAATATCGTATGGTATTATAGAACTATTTAAAATCTGCCGGTGAAAATAATGAAGTAGTGCTTCTAAACTATTATTACTCCTTTAAATTGATTCAATTGAGTTTGTAAAAATCATAAATTAATTTTACTTACCAATAATACAGCGAGATATGAATGTGGTTTTTTTGTCGATAATTACCGTTAATTTCCACTAAACAACCATTGAAAATCGTTGAAATATTGTGAGTTATATAGAATTGATTTTCCATATTTAGATTTATACAACGTAACGCACAATATGTTTCAAAGATTATTTCAATAGTTTTATTGTAATCTTTTGGTAAAACTAATATAAATTCAGATTTTCTATTATTCGACAATATTGTTAAAAAATCTTCTAAATTCCCATCAATAACTTTATAAATTTGTATTAAAATTGTATTATTTGTTAAATCTTGATTTGATAGTTTTATTATCGGTAAATTGATTTTCTCCTGTTGAAATTCAATAAAACCTTGTACGTTATATTCTAATTGTTCAATAAATGATGGAATATTTATTACAATGACTATATATCTCATTCCTGGTGAATCATTGATTTTTAAATCACCCCTTGTTGAAATTATTCGATATTTATAAGGTAGATTTATCGGATTATTCCAACTCAATATCAAATTCAACTGGGAAATCCTAAAATATACGAAAAAATATTGTTTTATTTTATTTGTCTACTTACAGATATTAAAAAATCTATAAAACCAGCCTTGGTGAATCGTTTTAAGAACAACTTAATTATTAACACCAGATCTACTGTATTGATAAAAGCAAAAATTTAGTAATGTTTCCCAACACTAATAAGGTAATGTTGTTTAATGTTTGTTTCGTTTAATTTTTTTCTATTTTCTTGAGATATTAAATAAACCGGTATCCGAATATTGTAAGAGATTCTTCTTTAATTTGATGCATCTCGTTTGAGTCGTTATTTCGTAACGTTGTTTTAATTTGAATTTATTACAAATTTGATATTCGTTCGATTTTAAATGATAATTAAAAAAATGTTTACATCAAATTTATCAATTAGAGAAAGAAGGGCAAATAACAAAACTAATCTAAAATTATAAGAAATTATAAATCCAATTAAAACTAATTGATACAAACTCACGATATTCGTAACTCACAACTTTCATTATAATACCGAAAACTTGGAAATCAATTTCAATATTTGATAAAGACAAGTCTGAATTAGATCAACAATGATTTTCAATTGAATGAAACTTAAAATTTCGCAAATAGAAATTAATTAACGCTCTAAGAAATACAAATTGTTTGAGAAAAATTGAATAAACATCAAACTTTAATTAATTTAGAAAGACATCAATAAAAATACAATAGAATAATCAGTTTACAGTAGTTTTTATCGAAAAACACTCCATAGATTTCAATCGGATTTTCTGCAACTTTATAAATTTAAAATCGTTGTTTCCATATAAAGTACAACGATTGAAATTAATGGACTGTATCAATAACGGACTCCAAGAAAAGTTTGAAACTTAAAAAAATAAAATCTACTACTACTATTTTAAAGACGATTAGTATAATTAAAGATATGAAGCTTATCTACTTATTAAAATTAGAAATTTTAAAATTGATTAAATTCAAGGTGTATTTCTTATCCTAAAAGCGATCATTTTCCAGAAACAATATTCCGTGCAGACTTATTTTATCGATCTTAGTAAGCAAATTTTCCGGTTTTTCCCGAATGCAATGATAAAAAACAGAAGGAAAACTATTTTCCAAAGATATACGTCAATTTTGGTCGTTTTACGTGAATATTCGATTCAAATTAAAGCTGCGAAGCTCTAATGTTTTTTTTTATATTTCTGGGGAACTAACGTAAAAATCTATAGAATTTTCGAATCATATGGTAATTAGAAAAATTACAAGAGCAAGGAACATGAAGTATTTTAGACTTGTAATCAAAAGAATCTTGTCTATTTTGGTATGGATTAAATGAAGAAAATCAATTTACATCTATAATTAACTTCCATTTTCATGCATAAATAATTATAACTTATTTCCATAACAAAAGAACGAAAGTAGTTTGAAAAAATATCAAATTTTCATGTCAATTCAATTTTTGATTGGCTGACAGTCAATTAACTGTACTCGCCTACACATAATCGAAGTTTGAATAAAAAAAAGAATAGACGAGTGATTTCTAAAAAAAAAAGATTTGAAGTGTCACTTAGCCATATGCTTGAATTTTAAACTGATAATGACAGCGAAAATTGCTTATATTGACCCTACATTTCAATTACTTTTACTTTGTAAGCGATTATCTCCAGCTATTATACCAGCAATTGAGGCCTCTTATTGAATTACAATTCGAAAATTGGCTCAATAATTTGAAACAAAAAAAATCCTAAAAATAGGTGAAAAGTTGAAGGAACAAGTAGTAGTATCACTAAATCGGGACAAAATCGGAAATAAATAAATCTATCTATACATAGAGACATATCAAATAATTTTCCAATGGAAAATATTAGCGTAAAACAACCCTCGTTGCTCTCGACGCAGAATCGTTAGAATTGTATGCTGCGCGCTAAAATCGACCCGGAGACCTCCTTTATAAAATACACCACCGAAATGTTTTAACTGCAGTGCGGATCTAAACGCACAATAGAAATTTATTAGAAGAGCATTTTTCAGTGAACCATACAGCTACAATTTACGAAAGGTAAACCAATTAAAATGTAAAGAAATAAATTAAATTAATGTTATTCAAATTCGATGTAATTAACGATAAAATAATTCAATGTGATAAATTTATCGATTGTCTTCCACAATAATTAATCAAAAAAGAGAATAGAATCCGAGCCTTGTATAAGACAATATTTCAATGTTAATATTGAGTGAGATGGCATTTTTTAAAAGTATTCTCATTAGGAAAATCTCACCGATATGAGATTAAGGAAACGTAGGAGAACTGAAGAGAGTGCTTGGAAAGCTTTAAGAAGATGTGTTATCTTTTTTACAACAATTTGTGTAGTACCTGTACTTTTAATACTTTTAGTTACAACAGATAATTATATGCGGCCGGTACGATCGCCTACATTTATTAAACCACATGTGAGTATAATCGAAAAATTAAATTAAAAACTATAACAAACAATTAAATTACACAATATAATTTTAAATTAATGATATAAAAATATCTAAATTGCTAATATCGGGAATTTTCCGGATTCTATTACTGCTATTATACAGGATGAATAATCATTCATTAATTTATTTAATTTTTTCGTATTTTTAAGAATTATTAAAAATATTTACACTTTTTTTTGATAATTTTATCATTTACACATTACAAAAATTGAGATAACGATTCAGATTATCGGTCCAAGTACAAATAACAATGAGAATCTTCACGAAATGTCCAAAACTTTACAGTATAGTCAAAACACTATTTAATTTAGAACACTATAACTTTTAATTTAGCCTCCACCACGTAGGTGTGTCATGGGACCTCTGATAATATTTGAAAGATAATAACAAAATCAGGGACATTTTTATTTTCAAAACCACTATTTGAATAAGAAATAAAATTAAACAATTAATGAGACTCATCCTGTGTAATAAAATATTTCGTTACAGTATAATTTCTATCTATTTTTAGTTTGATCATAACAACAATAATAACATCGAAAGAATCCATCTAAATTTGAATAATTTAAGTGCAATTGCGGCACGATTCGATAAACGTCGTCAACATTTAAAAAAATCATGCAAACTATTAGGATTAAATGTGCCTGGTAATGATACATTACATAAACCGAATCCATGGGAATTTTTAATTAATCAAAAACACCATTTAGTTTGGTGTAATGTTTTTAAAGCAGCTAGTACATCATGGATGTACAATTTTAATATACTTGCCGGGTATTTTTGAGATTACACTATTTTTTCTTTAAATCTATAGTTTTTTTATTGTAGTTACACCCCGAAATTTTTGAAAAAAAGTAAAATAGTCCCATTAAGTTTAGCTAGACAGAAATATCCAAGACCATCGTTACAACAATTAAGGAAATCATTCAATAATTCAATATCGTTCTTAATAACACGTCATCCATTGGAAAGATTATTATCAGCATATAGAGATAAATTACAATTCTCTTTACCACACACTCACCACCGTAAATTAGGCAATGAAATTATAGCCAAATATCGTAAAAAGAAAGTAAGTTATAATTAAATAATAAAATTATGATATAAATCGTTCAATTTTAGAATGGTGTTCGTCCTGAAAAATGGCCAACATTTCCAGAATTCGTTCTATATTTATTAGATTGTGTTAAACATAATCAACCATTAGATATGCATTGGACACCAATAACCGAATTTTGTACACCGTGTATGTTTGATTTTGATATAATTGCACATACGGAAACATTACAAGAAGATCAACAATATTTAATTAAAATGGCACATTTAGACAATTTAATACAACCACAATGGCGCAATGCTGGACACGGTACAACATCCAAACAAATACGCAAATATTATTCACAATTAACACGATCACAAATTCTACAACTCTACCATATTTATAGGTAAATATTTACTAAAATCTCCGCACATTTCCTTTAATAAAATATAACGAAGAGGCCTCTAATGGGGGCAAATTTAATTAAACGAACTGTACACAAAGACCTAAGAAATCGAAATATCATAAGGAAGGAAGCCTCATTTCTAACATTATGTAACCATAAAACTAATCAATAAATAATAGAAACGAACAAAATTATCAAACTAATAAAGGGGAAATGTGTAGAGATGCCTTTCAAATCGAGCTATTTCTAGGATAATTTTTTTTATTACAGATACGATTTCGAGTTATTCAACTATACGTTGAAAGACTATTTAGAATTAGGACAACCAGATGAAGATCCATCGAAATTATTAGCAGCAATCACTTTAAAAGATTTCCCACAAGATAAAAACAATCCGATGCCACAAATCTATTGATGCAATAAAATAGTAAAATTAATAATATTAAAATGTGATCAATTTGAAATTTATTACAGAAAAATTGTTTTAGGAAATTTTAAAAACTCCCATTAGCACTGTTAATATATTGTGATAAGAATTCGATTGTATCACGTATAATACTGTTTTAAAATAGATTTGCTTTATTTTTTGGTATTCAATTTTATTTCACTAACCCAATTTTATGCGCTATAACTGGATGGATAAAGTTTAAAGATTGGTAAAAGTTACTTTGATGTTCTCTTTGAAGAGTCACTCGAAATTGTAGAGTTCTTGTTTTTAGAAAAGAACTTGTCGCTAGTTTCAAAGGTTATCTAAATTGTCCTTACAATTGTAGATATTTATCAGTTTGGGGCTTATGTGAGAAAAATGAAAAAATATTTGTGTGATCCTTGCACAACATTGACACCTATGTCGATCGATTCCTTATAAAGTGTTGAATCAAAGTTGAAATATTTTAAAATAAAACAAGCCAATTTACAACTTATACAAGAAGTCTTAATTTCAACTGGATTGTGGAAATTCGACTATGAAAAGGGCCAAATGTCTTTAAAATTTGCATAAAGCTAAACTATAAGAATCAAATAATCTCGTATTAGTGCAAATGCAACTAGCATCGTGTTAATAAACGATTTTTCCAGACTTTCCACTTACCGGTCAATCGTACTTTCAATGGTGAATCCCAGAATGTAATTTCCTCGGAAAATCCGTTTCCATACCTCACCGAACTGGAGAGTATGCGCCGATTTTGAGGATTTTGCCTTGGAAATGTCCTGGCGATTCTTCAACGACTCTTCCAATTCATGATTTTTGTTCCGAATCTCTTGCAGTTTGTTCTTTAAAAATTGACCGATTCGATCGCATTCCAGATCGAAATCTAGATCCATCTCTACAAATTTAATTTAACAGCTAAATCTAGCAAATTTAAAGTGTATTACCTTCAAAAATTATAAAATTTCACTATAATTGAAACAGCATAAATGTTTGGGAAACATCACAAGTTTGAAAAATATTTGAGGTTATGTTGTTGTTAAAAAATAACCGCCAAATATAATCGAACCAATGAAATTGAGCCGAGCCAAACCTCAATTTTTGAAACTAGTAATACCAACATAAATAAAAAACCATATGTTTTAAATATTTGAAAAATACCCAAATTTTATTGAATTTTCTACAGTTATGTAAAATTTATTGAAATTTTTATCAATTTTTTCCATATTAATATAGTTATTTTTTTTTAATTAAATAAATAATTAGGGAGCTACATTTAACCTGTATTGTGTTCTGACATTTACAAACATAACCTCAAAATTTCGCATGTGTGTCATTTACGTTTAGTGATTATAAACTGAAAATGAAGCCCAAAAATGCGAGTTTGGCTGAAAAAATCGCAAATGTCTTAAACACAACACCGGCTAGTTTCGATCCGGAAGACGAACCGATTGATTCGACAACAGCTCAATTAACCACCAACGAAGACGGCGATGATGTCGATCGAGCTGATGACGAAGCCGAAGAAGAGGCGATTTTGGGTAAATTCCGTAAACAAAACATCGATTTGTTGTGCGATATCGATGCTAAATATGCCGGTAAGAAGGCGAGTCGGAAAAATCTGGACGAATCAGATGGAGATTCGGACGACGAAGAGTACAGTGGAATAGATGAGGAAGATGATGGTAAAGTGGATGATAGTCGTATAAAAAATATAGGTGACGATAATGATGAAGAAGAAGACGATGATGATGATGATGATAAAGTGGACGATAGTCTAGTAGAAGATGAAGATAACGATGGAGTAGACGAAGATGATGATGATCAAAGTTCTAATTATTCGCTATCTGAAGAAGAAACAAATTTTAAACACATGAACAATTCTAATGTTTCGAATCAAATGAAGAAAGCCAATTGTGTTAGAAATCAAATATCATTATGGGAAAATTTCTTAGAGATTCGTATACAATTACAAAAATCGTTAATTGCAGCTAATAAAATGCCAGAAACTGAATATTTTAATGAAATTAAACAACAATCCGGACAAGAATTTTCTAGTAAAATTACAGAAACTAAAAATAATGTTTATAATGTTTTAGAGAAATTATTACAATTACAAAGTTTACTATTAAAACAATACCCAGAAACTAGAAGTCTTGATAATGGAACAAACCAATCTACTGATAACACTGCAGATGATGAAGAAATACCCAGTGATACTGAACCTGAAGAATCAGACCATGATGATAACGCTGAAAAACAACCAAATTTAACGAGAAAAAAACGAAAACTCTCCAATTACGAGAAAGATTTATGTGAAAATTATAAAAAATATAAACCATACCGTGATAGTGTCATCCAGAAATGGAACGATAAAACTCGTATAGCTGTAATGAAAACAACACCAACCCACTCGATTCTAAACCAAATCGAGTACAATTTGAGCAATCGAGAGAAATTAGTTAAAAAAACCCAATTACGCCGCAATCAATACAAGATTCTCGGCGAAAAATTAGATGATAATAACGATATTATCGATGAATACAATACGAATATCTACGACGATACCGATTTCTATCATCAATTATTACGTGAATTGATTGAAGTTAAATCGGCTGATATAACCGATCCGGTACAATTGAGCCGACAATGGATACAATTACAGAGTTTACGTAATAAAATGAAACGTAAAATTGATACGCGCGCAACGAAAGGCAGACAAATCCGGTATGTTGTGCACAATAAATTGGTGAATTTTATGGCGCCGATTGACAATCACAAATGGAATGATGAAGCGAAAACGGATTTATTTAATTCGTTATTCGGTAAGAACCAACCATAGTGAATTAAAGTTGAATTTAAAAATTTTGTTTATTTTTTCAATAATAGTAATAAATGAAATAAACCCACATAGATTTTTAAATATAACGTAAAAAACAAACTCAAACAACTAATTTGATAACATAAATGCCGTATTGATTCAAGTATATTTTAAACGATAGGCAGCCACACCGACTAAAGCAACAGCAAAACTAGCCGCTATTGTTGCCGTCATCATTAATATCTGGAATAAAGTTGAATTTAATAAAATCAACGATATAAAATCGACTAAATTACACTTCTCTTCTGTTTGTTTTGATGGATTTTCTGTTCGGTAATATTCGAATTTGTTTTATCGCCAAACATACGCCTAGCCAAATCGCGTTCGGTTAACTTCTGTTTTTGTATTAATCTATTTATAATATTAATCTCTTTCTGTATATCGTTATTATTCGGTGATATTTCGTCGGCTTTTCGCAAACATTTTACAGCTGAATTTAAATCGTTTTTCGCTTTAAGTATCTGTAATTATAACAAATTATAGTAAAATAATATAAGTTGCGATTTTTCAATAGCAGTGATCGCTACTGTTATTTTAATGCAGTATAGGCAACCAACAATTCGCGTGCAATGCGGACTAATGGTTGCCTATATTACACTATTGAAACATCACGTTTATTGAATCTAGAAATTTCAATACTTTAGCCTTCCTGAATAAAGCTTTAACATTGTTCGGTTGACAACGCAGGACTGTTTGTAGGGAATTTAAAGCGGCATCGTAATGTTCTAATTTGATTTGTGCCGCTGCCATATTATTACAAACACTGATACGATCCTCTAATAAACTTTGTAAAACTTTATCATCGGGCTTATCGACTGTTGGATCAGTGATACCGCCTTCAACTTCGTCTAAATAATCCAAAGCCCGACGATAACACTGGATTGCTAACGTATTTTCACCACGACCATACCACCAATTACCCCGTTCTCGTTTCTTATTCCTATAATTGAAAAATTAATACAATTTTAATACGTCGAGTGATCGATTTACCCGCGAATTTTCCGCTCAGCAATCGATAAAGTTTCCGGTTCTTCTTCCGAATTAACTGCAAGTAATTCAACTTCAAACGCAACATTCGAATCGGGGGGTATTTTCGGCGGTAGACCGCTGGTTCCGTAAGCCAATCGTGGTTGGATTTTCAACAAACATCGCTCGTTAACGTTCATCAAACCTAGGGCTACATCTAAACCTTGAACTACCTATGGTAAGATCGCGTTATCAATTGAAATTCTAGAATATTCGATGCATTCACCTCACAATCGCCTAATTGCAATTCGAATCTCTCAACTTCCTCGACTAATTCATCACTTTCTAATGATAATTTGTAATTGATTGTGCATTTCTGGAGACGTTGGGGTCGTGTATTCGGTTCACCTTCACGTAGAATTTTCTTCATTAAACTACCACTACCTAACAGATCTTGCCATTCTTCCTCCTTTTTGTTTTCTTCAGTTTTATTTTCATCGGCTGGTGGTTTTTCTGTTTGTATTGAATCTTGTTCGGATTTACTCTCGTTCTCGATAAATTCCTTACTAGCCGTTGATGGTGATGGATTATTTGATGTGATTTCGTCTGAAGTCGTCATTATTTTAAATTTATTTCGAATTTTTTTTAATTAATTAAAACTAAGAATCGGATAAAATGACAAATTATCGAAAATTTGACTTTACAAATAATAGAAACGGCACAAATCAAGCAGACTTTGAAAGCGAACAAACGGCCAAACTAACCTAGAAAAGCACTCGTGACGTTTAACTGCCAAAGGTCGATGTATATTTGGTTGCCTATATTCCTACTCA
Source organism: Mylabris phalerata (assembly GCA_020740385.1). Taxonomy (NCBI): domain Eukaryota; kingdom Metazoa; phylum Arthropoda; class Insecta; order Coleoptera; family Meloidae; genus Mylabris; species Mylabris phalerata. The sequence goes on from JAJEOX010000222.1 coordinate 3,065,246, forward strand.
GGGGTATTCTTCGACATTCATTCTTGAATTTTTTTTGAAAAAAATTCAAAAAATTACTCTCAAATCTACAAAAATCAACTTGTTTCCAAAAAATTACATCAAATTACTATAAAATAGAGTAGATCAAGAAATATTTGGCACCTTTGGTGAACTTATCGAATCCTGGGACTAAAACAAATAGGACCAAATTCGATTGAATTAACTTGATTATCCTCACAAATATACTTTAAAAATAGTCTTCTCAATGGAATAGGCCTTTCTTTAGTTGTTTAAACAATTAACATTTAGTTTTTAATTATTAATTAGTGTAGGATTGAAGCTACTGAACCGATTACGATGAGGTTTGGTATACAAACAAGTGTCTCGTTTCTTTTTTTATTATTTCAATTTTATTTTAATAACATATTAAACAATTCTTTTAATAATAAAATAATTAGTGGTTGAATTGATAAATCAAACAAAATAATCGTGTATTATTGCTAATAAAATACAAAAAAAAAGAAGAGAAAGTATCGATATTTGTACAACGAAAATAAAAAAGACTAAAGCCAGAATTAAAAATTAACAAGAAAAAGAATACTTGAGATCGTGCTGTTGATTAAAAAAGAAAATCTGAAAAATGGCGTAACAATAGACAAAAAAACAAGCTTACAGATAAAAGCAAGCAATCAACAATTGTTTATTAGGTTGTTTCATTTTCTTCATTTAAATATAATGGAAAAAATATATTCCTATATAGTACACAGTGATAAAAATAAATTAGAAAGACGGAAATTATCCAATTTTATGGTTGTGCAAGCACCAATATTTTATATTTTTATTTATCTTTGAAATTATTTTAATTTTCTTGTTCTAATATAGCTACTACTCATCAAAATTGATACATTTTGTTAATAAAATGGAAATCACAAAAACAAAAATCGGTAGACAATACTTTGGTGATTCAACATTTTATTAACACAATTCGGAATTTATCTGTATTAATCGATTAATTATTAGTAATGATAATTTAATGACCTAAATTTAACACAATTCTAAAATTAAAACGAAAAACTAACGAAACTGCCGTTATATTTAAGTCATTGTTTTCTGTTTTAAATTCATCATTTTCATTAATTCTAGTGATTATTTTAAAAGATGCTTAAATTTTAATTCCAAGTAGTCAACTAGAAGAGGATTGAGGAGTTAAAACGGTTCACACATCGAGGAATAGCGAAATTGGTCGAAATTTTCCAGTAAACGTTTCACTTTAACCTACCAGCATTAATGCAATTTTTTTAATATTTTATCGTTATTTAAAAATCTGTCCAGTATTCTATGAGGAACGTATGTCGTAATTTACAGTAATACAATGGTGCTACCTATTAGAATTATAATTTCTTTCAAATTACATACGTTTTTTCTTAAAGATTAGTGTTAAAAGCGGCCCTAAAGATCTCAATTTGATGACGGCGACCAACATTTATTTGTATTTTCAACTTTAGATCATTCGTAAGCACTTACAAGTATCACAAAATAAAAGAAATAAATGAAAGTAAAATAAAATAACAGTCCATAGAGGTGTTAACATAATTTTTATAACAATTACGCAGATATAAACAGGAGTGTATACATTTCTTCCTTAGTATTATTATTATTATTATTATTATTATTATATTTATTTATTTACAAATAATGGTTTTGCAATTAGATTACAGCCCTTTTCTCTCTTAACAACAACATTTTTATTACAATTTCATCAACAATTAAGTACCGAAAATCAATAGTAAGTACAACTGGTAGACAATTCAATTAAACAAAACGAGAACATTGGTGAAATTAATTAAAAAAGACTGTATTCAAAGGCAACACCAGTCCGAGAATACTCTCTTTAAGGCTTTATAGATAACAACTTTTTGTACAGAAGGGCGCCATTTATTTCTCGGACAAAATTGGATTGTATATTCGGTTGTTGAAATTTTATTTAATTTTTTTTTCGAAAAAGTCTTGCAGAACTAGACAAGACGAATATAACGGTATCTCATATTATCTCAAAAAACTTTCAATGGATCAATTTTTTGTAATTTTTTAATTAAGTTTTTAATAATAAATGGCTGCAACAACATTGTTTTACGTTAATAGTTTCGTGAATTACTGTCTATGCCTCAAATTAGATTCTTTACCATGATCAGGCGTATTTTTCCTTGACAAATTAGAAAAAATTAAAATTATAATTGAAGTTTATTTATTAAACTTACTGATCTGGACTCTGATCGGTGTCGCTTTCTTCTAATTCGCTTTTATTGCGTTTCTTTTCATAAATGAAAATAATTACACACAATACAAAGACTTCAGCGCAAATTCCCAAGAATGGCCACACGGCTGCGTATTTATCTTCAAGGAAAAATAAAAATTAATTCATTAAATATTCACAAAATGTACACAAAAGCTATAAACGTTTTTAACGCGTCTCTAATAGACCAGTTCAATGCCCTTTATTTAATTTTCAATGAACTGAAATGTAATTAACTTTCATAATTTATCTCCATTATTGGATTTTTAGTTGCGATAGAAATTAGAAAACAAATAGAATTTTTTTCATTAAAAACCCAAATTTTGGCTCGTTGAAGCGGCATTTCGGGCCCTATTACAAGAATTATTGGCTCAAAATAAGGAAAACAAGCCTCCAGGTTTTCGTCTATAACTCAAATTTTCCAAAATTGTAAACTTCATTTGATAGAACTTGAAATGTTCCTTCAAACGAGCCGAAAAAATTCAGTTTTGAGTGAAAATAAACGTAAAATCTTTTATCAAAGATTCCACTTATTATGATTGGTTCAAAGGAAAACAAGCTTCTAGATTTTCATCTATAACTCAAAATTTCCATAAAATTTTCCAAAATTGTAAACTCCTTATGATAAGGTTGGAAATCTTCTTTCAAACAAGCCGAAAAATTTGAGTTTTCAATGAAAAATCAACGCAAAATCTATTATCAAAGATTCCACTTATTTCCGGTCTTGTAAAATTATTTATACCTTTAATTCGAACCATACACTCAGATTGGACTTCTTCTTGTATCAAATCCGATTTCCCGATGCAAGTGTACTTGCCTCGATCGTACATTTCAACAACATTAATCTTCAAAACAGCATTTGGTACTTTCTTCTCTGGATCTTCTTCTAAAATAATCCGATCTGTCGATTCTGTATAAGTTGCATTGTATGTATCATTACCTTTAAATCAAATCAAATTAAAATAGAATTATAAATTAATTTAGAAATTCTTACGATAATGCCATGAAATAATTGGTGGTGGTTTTCCAATAACACTACAATGTAAACGTAATTTTTCACCTTCAACAAAATTAGCATTGGCTGGAACTTTTACAGCAATTTTAGCTAATAAAACAGAAAATCAATTAGAAATAAACCATTTAATTTCAAACGAATTCCCTATACCTGCTACAGTAATATTGCCTTGACTTATACGATTTTCACCTTGGAATACAACACAACTATATTCACCTGAATCATCTTCTTTGGCTTGTTGTACTTGTAGAAAATATGATGAATTTTTCGAACTAATTGTCGTACGACCCTTTAATAATTTTATTGCTTCTAATTTTTCACCATCTTTCTCCCTAGAAAATTAAATCATTTTTATTATAAATGCGTTGATAGAGCAGTTCTTGACAGATTTTTCGTATTAAAATAAAATAGAATGCCAAGTATTTATTTATAACTTGTATTCTAGTCTCTCCATGGCGAAATATTATAGAAATAAAATTGCAAAATTAGTAATTTTACTAAATATTTTAATAATTTATTTCAAATTATTAATTCATACTCGGATTTTTTACAATCTTCGATATTCTCGAAAATTTTTGTTTTATAAAAAGACGACTTGTACCATAAACTTTAAACAATCCCAACTTTCCAACTTTGCAAACTTTAAAACTCCAATAAAGATGATAGCGCTAACTTTTCGAATACACTTGAATATTTTCGGTCGATTAATAATTTCGTTAACTAGACGATTTTTACATTTTCCAACAGAATTGTTTATAATAAAAATTTTATGTTTATTAATTTGGCTCAAAGTTTACGCGTGGATTTCTCTTCATTATTACACCAAACAACTAATCGATTTATTAAACAATTATTACAGATTCTAATAGGTTTATTTTCCATAATTATCAAATATTGATAACGATTTAATTGTTGGCATGGCGATAAGACAGCCTTGAATCAATCTAAACCAGGACAATTGTAGATTTGCCTGATTCGGTGCTTTTAATTATCTTTATAGATTAGAATTAAGTTAAATTTCCGTCAAATTAAAATTTTTATTACCGTATTGTAAATGTTTATTGTTAATTTAATAGATACTAAATAATATAAATAATTATCTAAATAAATAGAAACGATACATACCATTTAACTTGTATGGGTTCATCTGCTGTTATATTGCATTCCAATTTTAAAGAATGTCGATAGACGAAACTAACCGAGTTTGTACTTACTTCTTCATATTTTGGTTGTATATTAACTGGAAATGAAAAGAAATTATTGATTTTAATTAAGAATACAGTTGAAAATTTGTTTTTCTAGAGAAATTCAACAAATTTCATCGACTCTATTTATAGATGATTGATCAGTAATTCCTAGTGAAATATGATTCACCTAATTGATAATAGAAATAGTACAATAGAGGCTTTGGATCGATTCGATTGTCAGTTGAAAATGAATTTGTTATAAATAATTTAATGGATGATAAATCCGTTGTTTATGAATATTGAAAAAATCTTTCAATAACCTTTCAGATCTATTTATAAATTCTATACAGACGTTCATGTAGAAATAAACAGGACATGTGTACATAAAGGTGGATTATTGTAGACGTCTACTGTTAAATTCCTCTTTATTTATAATTTTATGAATGTGGAAATGTTTAAACTAAACGATTGCATTAAAAACGGTTTTATTGTAGACACGACTATTGTTAATGCGATTTATAAACAAATTCATCGATCGATTTTACAATTTTACCGAAATTTTTCGAATTAACAGCTTGAAATGAAAAAGCAACTACTCTAACATAAAACTCGTTGACAAAGAGTATTGTTAGATTTCTTGAACAAAAACGTACATCTCATCCAATTACTAGCCAAGTTTTTCAACTTGAATCTCTTCATATTTACCGTGAAATCTACCTGAAATTGATTTATTATTCTAAACTTGTAGAAAATACAGAATGATCGAATTTCCATTTATTTATTTTTACGACACGAAATACCCAACAAATCTTTTATACGCAACGAACCGTAAAATTTTTATTATACGTTTCCTTCTATATTTATGTTAATAGCCAGACAATGGATTTTTTACGAAAGAAATTCGTAGAAATCCAATTCAAAATAATTTCATAAATTACAATATCAACCGAAAAATCTTCGTTATAATGAAATAATTTAGAAATTTATTTGCTGGAAGGGTCGTTAACATTGCTACAATTTTATTAAAATTCGGCGACAAACAAGAATAAATAAACGAATGGAAGTTTTTCTGTTTATTCCCGTGGGATCAAATCTATTTTGAATTGAAACAAAGCGATATTGAACAATAAATAGTCTTCAAATTTCGATAATTGGAAAAATACAGAAGCCACAACAATAACCAATAGGATTTAGGGTTGATAAGAGTAATCGAGATAAAACAATTGTCGTCAAATAAATGGCAAATAAAGCAAACATTCCAACAATACATATTTGTTTTATCAAGCCATAGTATGATTTATTTGTCCATTTGTCGATCATATTTCCATAACGAAAACACCCTTTAGAATTCTTTCTTCAAACCGAATTAAACTGGATCAAACTAGCTTGCTATAACGAACCTAATTGTTGTCAATTAAAACTTTATTAGATGATTATCAAGAAAATTAAGTTATTTAGTTAGATTTTTTTAAAGAAATTGTGGAAGAGCCTTGTTCAATTGGCAAGATGGCAATTTCCTAAAATAACCTACAAATTCCACTGTGATTACCTATAATTTACACAATACCAGGATTTTCGATTTACATTCAATTGATTGTCGAGGGTGTGTTTCAATAGGGGTTGTTTATTTTAAAATTAACCAAACGACAATTTTGCAGAATAAGTTGACGATTATCGATTCGATTGGGGTTCTAACGATTTTATATTTTTAGCGAATCCTTTACCCTTTAAAGGTATTTTCCTATTAAATAATTTATACTCACCGTAAGAATAGACGGTACTAATGAGAAACAATGAATGTAATATGAAACACAACACTAAATACTTCATTTTCGTTCGTGTTTCTCTAAACTCTAAAATCTCCGGATTTAGTTTTATTTAATTAATTACCACCTACTACTACAACATGAAACGCACAATTTCTTCTAAAAATCATGAAAAACTATCGAACATTACACGATTTCTACCCCACTACCGCCACTACAATTACGAAAAATGATCGCAAAAGAATTGAATTACACGACAATTGTTGGCAATTTAACGTTAAAAACTCTTCGACAAATCGATCATCGAGTTCGATCGGGCTCAGGTGGTGATTGAAAATGACGAGAAAAAAATTCGTGACGGTAAAAATGGCGATAATCACTAAACTAGCCCAAGAAAGTCACGAGCTAGCCACAGTTTACGTAATCTCCAACAGGAGGATGACGTCACGGGCATGCGTTCCAGGAATTTGGGACGGCGATTTTTTTGAATTTTCCCCTTGATTTCAATTTCTCTATCCGGCACATCAATTAACAAAAACCGATTAATTAATTCGTTTTAATTGTCCAAATTAGCTTGTCAGAATGACAGATTTTGGAGAAATTAGGTTATGTTCACTGACTTGAAAAATTTGTTTTTACTAGATTCTACAAAATTTGATATTTTTTTTAATATTATTTATTCAATAAAACTTTATTCTGAATGTTTTTAATTGTTGTAGGTTTTAATCGAAATTAATAATTTTAGAAATTATAGATTTCTGTTTAAAATTAGTAAGCTTTGTTATAATTGTAAGAGATGTCGCTAGGATAGCAAAATTATTCTTATACCGGATATTTCAACAAATTATTTATACCGGGTGAAATTGATAGTAATTTTATAATTTTATTCAATTTTTCTTTAATTTATAAATTAGACTACTCTTTAGATTGTGATTTTTATTCTAGAAATCTTCGTTTATTGTACTAATTTAGTTTTACAAATTATTTTGTCGTTACGATTAATTTGTTGTGTTGTGTTAAAATATCAATTTTATTAGCCACAGGGTCGAGTTACGCTTCTTTTGAAGAAGAATTTCGTTAAATTTGACAATTTTTCACCGAAACTAGCCGTAAAACAATCCACCGTTTCTTGTACATATTCCATCTTGTTTGATAAATGGAACAGTTTTATTAGCTCCACTAGAAGATAAATCGATTACTATTTCTCCTAAATAGTTACATCTATACACTTATAAAACTCTCAAGAACAACCCCCAAAGTGGGTGATATTGTTTCAAGTTTTATTAGATGGGAGTTTCAACCAAATATCTTTTAAAAATAATTAATTTGAGGTTGTTTAAAAGTGGAACGCTCTGTAGTTTCACTTCTAGTTCTAATTGCGTTCTTAATTAACACCTCAGTATACAAAACCTAACCACTTGAAGATAATTGGTAGTTGACTATAGAAACTAATTATTATAATCCACATAGAAGCATTATTGCCAACATAACTTATCCACAGTTTCGAAACGGAATAATAAATGTGTGTACGTTTCCTTATTACTCCAAACTCTCAGTTAAACTGTAATAAATCGCGTTTGTTTGAGGCAAAACAACAAAAATTCTGCTAGCCTTTGTAGCACTTGAAGTTGAATTTATTTCAACTCTATTTCCAAGTTTAAAATTCGATAAGTTTGTTAGTTTGATAATAATGAAACAATGCTTTCAATTGATTTGAAGTGCTTCTAAATAAGATAAAATTACACAATTCTACTTTTTTCTCGATTTTAAAAGTAAATAACGGAAAATTCCAACAATAAATAGAACTAATCGCGATTCTATTCAAATTCGATTATTTATAAATTGTTTTCTCGAAAGACATTCAAGAAAATCGACACGGATAAGCCCAAATGACAGGCGCGTATTTTCCGATTCATAAAATCACACAATTTTCTATAACGCTACCAAGTTTAGTTGGTGCGTGTAGAGCATCCTTTAAACACTCAAATCATTAGAACACTACCACTAATTCGATTACGTTGATAATTTCGAATATTCGAACATAAATAATCGAAATCAACAATAATTCGTGTCCAATTTTAGTGGAAATCAATCGAAATTACCGTAAGTAGATCAAATATAGTTCGGGATTTTTGAGAGTTTGTTGATAATTGAACTGAGCTTTTGCCACAATTGGAATCTATAATCGAAAGACGACAAAATTGGAGAATATTTGAATTAATTTTGTAATATCGGAGAAGCAGTCCGACTAGTTTTTCCACATTTTTTTTCTCTTGTTATTGTAATAATTTTTAAATTATTTAAACTAGACTAACAACAATTCAAATATAACAACAATTCTAACTATTTTTATAAAGTTTATATTGAAAAAAAATGCAAAAATCCGAATGCAATCTGTTTAAATCAAGATAAAATGTTTAATTTTAAATCACTATTACCACTTGACATAATTCATCAAGATTGATTAGTTTATCTACAAATCTATTAACAAGTTACGGCTATTTCCAATTATAAATGGCCTGTAATAAATACAATAAAAATAATAGACTTTTATTTAAAGCAAAAATCATTTATTCAATGAACAATACTGTACTTTAATATTCCGAATTCTTTTGGGAATTATGCGGATTTTATCGATATCACATTAGATCTCTGAAAATAGACAAACAACTTCGATTTGAGAGGAAACCGAATCCCAAATGTATATTCCAAAAATTTCCAACATTTCTCCATTATTTAATTGAATTGAATGAAGAACGCTCCGATAATTATCTCCAAATATCAAGTAGAATTAATTATGTGGATTGTATCGTTTTATTATAACAAATTTCCTTAAAAGCCGATAATTCGTTTTGATGTTCGCTTTTAAATTATTTAACAGTTTTAATTGCAATAATCGTTCCTCTACTGCCTTCCGCCCTTAATTCAAACTTAATTCATCCAACGTTTCAGTTTAATACTAGCGGAGTAGAGATTAAGATCCAATTACAATCACTCATCTTGATAGAGCTTGATTATTACCTGTCAAAGTTCATGATAGTTTAAGCGTGTCTTCTAAGACAGACACGCCAAGAAAAATATCCACCAGGTGTAAGTTTTAAACCACCACTATCTAAATATTGACTCAAGTTTGGAAGAGTAAAGGGAAAACATTTGGTTTGGCACGCTAAATTAGATTTTCAACGTTTTTTGGAGAGGATAAAAAATTGCAAAATAAACTACATTTCTAAGGCCGGGGTGCACCAAATTCTTTTTATTGGCCGAAAATTTGTGAACTAGTCTACGACAAATTGTAGCCATCTGTATGCGGCTTCAGCTTTTACAATTTTTATAACGTGAAAGAAGTTCTAAATGTGCTCAAACGGCTTTTATTTGAGTCACGTTATTTTCGCAAGAAACAAATCAGTCGCTTTTAAATTGTATCGAAGAGCGAGGGCACTTTGTTTTGTCCAAGAAAAACTTGTGGTTGGTGAAAATTTCATTACAACTCTAGTAGAATTAACGCTTCCTCCAAAGAATATAAAATGTACACTTTAGGTAATTAGATTTACATAATTCTCCCATCGTACCCATTTTAATATCAAACAAAATGTTTGAAAGAGTTCATTAATCGACTCATTGGGCTCGTAAATTAAAAATTGGTTTCGCTTAAATGCTCCTAGTATTTGACGATTGATTTGAAAAATATTTTAGGGATTTCTAGAGAACCCCTGGAGATGGTTGGAGCAAAATTTTAACCGCGTAGCTCAGCGGGAAGTTAGTCAAACAATGATTATTTCTGACGATGTTGCAACTTTCAAAACTTTTTATTGTGGAACGGGAAGGAAGAGCTAAGCGGTTCAAATTTTGCTAAAATTATCTCCAAGGACCCTCCTATAAATCTTTGAAATAGTTTTCAAATCGTCCAAAAACTATGAATATTTAAGTATTAAAAATTAATTGATTCTCATCTACAAATCATGAGAATTTTCGAATAGAATTTGCTCGTTTTTCTCTTCGTTTGGGGAATTGTTTGGTACATTCAATTTGATTTAATAAACTCACATTGTTATTAAAATACTTTTCTCCACACAAATAGCATTCCTTTCGGATAAATAAAATATTTCTAACAATAGTGAGTGATTATAAAGCTCCAAATATTGGTTCTAATTGTGGGTATTTGTTGATTATTGATTATTTTTTCGATAATAATTCCAACACGTTTGTATTACTGAAATATTCACAAGACTCCTTTATTATAAATTTGAACGCTCTATTAAATTTGTGAATTATTTTAAAGAACTGGATGAGTTAGAGCCTTTCGTTAATAAGTTACAGAATACGAGCTGTGTGTTTCAATTGAGTTGAATTGATTTTCTTGATGTTTCATGAACTTTGTAATTGAATGTATGGTCCTTTAAACGAGACAGAATGGAAATAGAAAGCCCACTATTGTCATTTAATCTACCTATTTGTAGTAAATTTAATTTCATCGTTCTTGTCGACGACAGTTTTAAGCGTTTTCCTGGAATGCGCCGAGAATTTCCACTAAAATCGTCCACTAAATCAACCGTAATGCCATTAGAATTACGCAATTTATATCGGATTGGTGTCGGTTAAAAAAAGACGTGGAAACAACGCAGATTTAGCAGTTTTAAATCAATAATAACCGTATAATTTATTTATTCACAATCTAATAAACTTTTGATGATTGAGTTGACATAGGGCTTCCTCTTGGTATCAAGTTTTCAAACATATCAGCAAAACACACGTGTATGTTTGTATGAATAAAAGCGCAGGCATCTTTATTATTTCCACCTTATTTCCTCTAGTTGACGTATAACCGGTAAAATAAAACGGAAATGTAGAATCTGATGACAAATAGTAGTTTCTATTTTAGAAATAAGAATCTTTAGGCGATTTTAATTTAAAAGTATTTTCCTTTTGAATTGAGGTGATAAGATGGAGTTTTATAATCTATTTCGTTTTATTAAATGGAAAGATGATGGGGAATTTTCAGAATTAACTCAGTTAAATTTTATATTAAAACTAATACTCAATATGAATTATTTCCAAAAGTAGAATACCTCATACATTATTCGTTGAATTGCACATAAACCCTTGTCAATAATATTAAATTATAGTATTTTTTTGTTCTAAAATCATCGAATATCCTCTTTTAACCCAATATAAAAATATCCGGTTTAAATATAAATTAAGTCAGTAATCCGATTCAGTTGACAATCTAGTTACAGTTTAACTGATTGAAGGAGTGTGGTGGAAATTTTTCTTCTGGCTTGTGCAGCTAGAAATTTTCCGACTACAATCGATCTACGAGTCACACGTTATTGTCTTCGTTTTAAAACATTCAATTTCAATAAATTTCAATTACGTCGATTAGTGTTCATTAACAAGAGTAGCGACGTTGTGTTTATTTAAAAGAAAATTACTTGGTTCTAATTGAATTGTTAGTGTAATATCGGTATTGATTATGATGAATTTGTTAGATTAGAACTTTAGAAGTTTAAGTTTAATAGACGTTGTCTAGAAGCCGTCTATAAACTCGCTTTTATAACTAAATTTCCGATTTTTTGTCCGGGTAGATTTCCCAAATCGTCTCGTAAACATTACAAATATCAGTTGCGTCTATCCATTAATAAAACAATCAAACTATCACAAGCTCTTGAAACTTTAGAGAATTTCTAAGTGAATTTAACGTTGAGAAATCTCTACAAAGAAGACGATCAAACCATCTTCCTATAGGATGGAATATATTATCGAGAAATCTTCTAAAGACGGTGTATGTGAGTGGAAATTTGCATTGAAAATGACTATTTTGGGGAATAGAAAAGAATTTTATTATCCTTTCAGTAATTCACGAATCGTTGAGAGTAATAAAAATTAATCGGAATTTTGCTAGCGAAATTTAAGGGTTTGATGAACAAAATTCACGATTCAAATCGTTGAAAATAATAAAATTAAGAGAATTAGAGATTTAAATATTTGCAACCGATTTTATCAATCGATTTGAAGTTTCTTGAATATTTTACGCGATTTAATCGATTCAAAATGGAAATATTTGCAGAATTTCAGGTTTATTGTTAAACTCAATTTCATGCAGCGATTAATTGTAAAATTGCTAGAAATATTTATAATTTTAGAGATTTTTTTTAACTAAATCGATGTTAATTGTTAATTTTTAGAGTAAAATCACGTGTCTCGACTAAATATCTATCGGTCTAAATATAACGACAAACTACAAATTTTCTCCATAAAATTCAATTTACCAACCTTAATAATTATGCAAACATTGAATATTTGGTGTAATTTTAATATTTATCGAACAATTATCGAGAGAAATTTGAATTATTTTCATACAAAAGTGTTTATTTTTTATGTTATTCTACAAGTAGTTGTAATAACGAAAACACAATTAAACCGCTTTAATCTAGGTCAGAAAACTTAAAATTGACCACAAGTACAAATACTCTATTAGCACGATTTGGTACCTTTATAGGGCCTCTATAGTTTGGTTAAATCGGGAGATCTATCGCAAGATCAAAAGCTTAAACCTAATCGAATTAATTCACAACCAAATTAGGTGAAAATGTCGTTAGAAAATGGGCTAATTTTCAAATTCTCGTGTAGATTTCAATAAAGTTAGAAATATGGAATCTGGAAAATTCACCGAATTCAACGAATAATGGAACACTTTAGAGATTGAAAATAAATCAAATTCGGACACAATCAAGTCTAAATTAAGCCAAACAATCTGTTTGCTAATATGTTTAGTTGTTAGTTTTTCTTGCATTTTGAATATTCATTGGCAAATTTCTAAATTGTTTACCATAACTATTTAGATATTTAACACCCCACTTGTATCGAATCTAACATTGTCAGTATAGTCGATATTTCCCGTTAAGATAAATCGTATTCTTATCAAATTTCAGATCATGTCTGGTCCATGGTTGCGCGTAATTATCATAACAGTGTGTTTGAAATTGATTGGTGAAACAAGAGCGGATACGGCCGATTTACCAACATTACAACAGACAGTTTTTGTGCCAACAACAACATTAATTGACGATTTAATAAAACGCTCAAAATCGTACACGTGCGAGTGTTACAATATTACAGAAAGTGATCGAACTGAGAGTGAATGTCGTTGTTTCGGTACCGAACTAACGCATATACCGAACGATTTAATTACAATGTTAGATAAATTAACGATAACAGATTGTGATATTAAAGTTATTGAGAATCATAGTTTGCAGACATACCGGGAAACGCTGAAAGACGTGTAAGTATTACAGTTTTATAATAACGAACGGAAAGTTTATTTTAAAGTTACTGGTTGTTATTCTCTTATTTAAAACAACAAATTTGTAATGCTAACAACCGTTTAAAGAACTTATTTATTCTATTTTCCGGTAACATTTATTGAATTGTTTACAGGGAAAACAAATAACTTTAACGTATTATTCTTCTTTTGTCCATTCTAAACCAGTCTAGCGTTGTGTAATTTTTCTTTCGAAAAAAACCTTGAGCCTCAAGTCTGATAATGCAAATTTAATTATTAAACAAATGATTAACACAAATCGCAATTTATTTGTTAAAATAATTATGACCAATTAATTTAATCGAGTTATATTTGTTGTAGAACTTTAGGAAATTTACCACAACTAGTTGTAATTGAAGATGGAACATTCCGAAATATACCAAATCTACGTACTTTGTACGTATTCAAAATAATCAATTAATTAATTAATCGATTAATTAATGTTGTAGATATATATCTCACGCTCCAAAATTGAAGATAGTTAATGGATTACTAGTCGGTGTCACTTCAACGAAATTCTATTTTTTGTAAGTATAATTCTGGGGGAAAATGGTGGAGGCGCCGGGTGAACTCTTTCATTTCTCTCCAATTCAAGGACCTTTATTTCCCCAGTACAATCAAAGTGTCCGATATCGTTTATTTATAGTCTATAGTGTTGGTTTTCAACTCTTATTTCCTTCATATCTTGACGGGAAGTCAACAATAATTTTTGTTCTAGACGAATCGTACAGACGGGCCTGTTGGAAATTCCCGATTTATCCCATCTAGGCTCCGAGAATATTATTCATCTTTTGTAAGTATAGTTTCAAGTTTTTGTCTATAGTCTACAGTGATATGGGTCAACTGATTTTAATGAATTTTTACTAGAGATGCCTATTTTACGTGTAGCAGGATTAAATTAAACCATTTTAATACAATTCCTAGAGAGTATAAAGAAGATAATTACCCTGATTCTCATTCTAGTTATCTCATAGCTAATATTTACCGTCTCCGAGCAGATTTCCTCGTCGGAATTTTCAATATATTTCTTATAAGAAACAGTTTGTTAAAGTTTCCATTACAATACTGTCTTCACGTTGAAATTTGATCATCGATTGTTGGCATTGTTGAAGCAAGTTGTTGCGTGATTTATATAAATAGACGACGAAATTAGCTCATTGTTCGATTTGTTACATTGTGTAACAATAGATAACGTAACGTTTTCTAACAGATCACTAATTTCCTTCATATTTTTGGCGATTTTCATAGAATCAAGTCGCATTCAGTTATGTTATCTGGATTCGACAATTCTGATGACTATTCCAATCTAAGCTATTTGAATTGCCAATCTAGGGCTCTAATTAATTGAATAACAAATGGTGCTTTATTGTAACTATTTTTAGCGAATTTTTATGCAAAACTTCTGATCTGAACTACGAATTTTCAACCAATTTTAGAGGAGTTTAAGTTCTGATCATTTTCTTAACGAAAATCATCAGTTTTGATCAAATATTGTAAGAATCGTCCAGAAAGTGTATGCCTATTTTGAGCTAAACTATGAATTATGCACGAAACCTACTACCGAATTGTTAATTTTGATGAATTAGCGGAAACCACCAGTTTTTTCTACGAAATAAGGACTTATCACAAAAATTGTATATTGTAAATTTTTGACAGTTTTTACGGTTCAAAGATAATACTTCAGACAATTCAATTTTGTTGATTTTTATCGGAAATCGCCAGTGTTTTGGTAAAATAAAGACTTGTATTATAATAGTCGTTCAGGAACTGTATGTTATTTTAAGCAATTTTTGAATCAAATTATGATTTTTTAACTTACTACCGAATTGTTAAAAGATAACACTTTAGACATTTCAGTTTTTCTCATTCTACTGCTACACCTCGTTTTGATAATTTTCTTTGATGTATTTTAGCCGTCTCATTAGGCTAATTTGTACTCTTTTGTCATAATATCGCGTGTTCTCTTTCAATAACGAATGCAATGCTAAACAAAAGAACTTTGGCTAAAGACCGAATTTGTAAAAATAACCTTCTTATTATAGTGTGCCACATTGTAGTTTACTAGGGATGCTGTTTGATTTTCGGTAAACAGACGATGAAATATTGAAAAAGTCTAACATCCACCGAAAATTGAACAATTTTAACAAATTAAAATCAACTGCCAGGTGGAAAAACGTGCCAATTTCTTCGAAATCTTCTAGAAATCAACAACAAAAGTAACTGTTCAGTCTTCTCAAACTTATAAGATTCCAGCTCCATTTATTTTTCTGTATTGTTCTTATTTAGGATAACAAAACCAAAGGGTGGGTAATCACAAAAAATAAGATTTGTGAATATAATTTGCGCCTTTATTTTATTTTTCCCAACCGAACAACTTGAACTCAATTCGTCTAACAAGTGGCTGCTGTTAAACGTTTGTACGGTAAACAATACAAAAAAATAAAGAAGTAAGACAATACAAGAAATTAATCGAAATTTATTGTTGTTTAATTGGGTTTTAATTGTAATTTGTTTCGCTATTGAAACATTTTAAAATTGTTTACGTATTTACAGAGATTTGGATCACAACAAGATCGAAACGTTACGTGAAAATTCTGTCAAGATCAAAGCTGAACAAGTGTATGTATAATTCGAAATTTAAATACAAAATAGAAAGCATCAAACTTTAAACATTTATCAATTTATATTTCCAAATTTGTAAGCACAATGATTTTATTCATCTGTGATAATTCGTTGAATCGTTCACGAATTAAGCATGCTCTCTATAAACTAGAAGGTTGTAAATTTCAAATAGTTGTAATACATTTGTAATAATTTCAGAACGTTGAATTACAACGAAATAACAATTGTTGAAAATCGTGCATTTAATGGATCACAAATTGCTAAATTGTAAGTACTCTTGACGAAACTATTTAACGAAACAATGTCGAAATTTCATTCCAAATGGTCGGTTTTAACTGTACCCTTCATTATTTTATTGCTGCGATTCTAATCGAATTTCTCAAAAATATGTGATAGATATTCATTGTAATAATCATAAATAACAATGTTTTTGAAGTGTTGTTTAGCTCTCGAATCGATTGAAATATTTTTAGTTCGACCGCTACAATGTACACAAAAGTTAGTTAATCTTGGCGTTATTGTTAATTTGAGGAACCTTGTGCAAATTTAATTATACTCGCTAATTCGAGGAATTGTATTGCTGTTTTGATTTAATTAAAACGGCCATTTGTGGATTTTGTTTTGATTATCAGCAATTATATCTTTGTTATTTTTAATATCCCAACACATAAAAATATCGGTATATTAAAGCTTAACTATCTAACATCGTCTCATAAACTCTAACTTATTTACGAGAAACTAGTTCATGTTTATATAAACATAAAATCTTCAATCTGTTCTAGTATCCTTCAGTAATAAAAGTATTACTTTTCAATCAAATTTTAAAATGAAAACACCTCACCCGTTCGATTTTATAATGAAATACGGAATTTATTTGTTGTTATTTTCAGAAACTTACGTGCCAATCGCCGATTAGCCCGTTTGGAAGCGAACGCCTTTGAAGGATTGCAAAGCTTACGCGAATTGTAAGTCAATTTATAATTGTCCGGCGCATCCACCATTATTGAATTTCGCACACCTTTTATTCAACGTTAAATTCAACTAAAAATGCGATTATCACTTGAAATTTCCTCGGAAACGCGTCGCTTCATTGAATTGTTACTTAATTGGCTCGGAAATACCGCGTCAACCAAAATGAATCAACATGCAAAGAATTTGCTTGTTATCCACTTTATTCGTCAAAGAAGTAAAATATTAAAGAAAAATCTCCAAAATTTGAGCTTTATCAAACTGATTGTTAATAAAAATCTATTGTTAGATAAAATTCCTCGTTCAAATTAGATTTATCTGTCGCTAATTCTGTGCAATTCATTATTCAAATTCTGGAACATATTCGAGATTTCAATTTTGAAACCGATATATATCATTTCGTTGTTGAACGGTAACAGTTTACTGATTCTAGAGATTTATCGATGACATCAGTTGAAAATCTACCAGTGGTTGGATTGAATGAATTAGAAACTCTACGTATTGAAGAGACACCATCAATGAAAGTTATACCGAGTATCTACGATCTAGAGGTAAATACTTTATTCGATAGAAAAATCGCTTCTTACACGATCACAAAGAATTCTCTTTGATTAATTTATCACAAAGAAAACCTTAAAATTTGTCGTAATCTTATTATTTTTCCAACGAGTTTAGAATTTTTCAATTTTCCGTAAAATAATCTATTTTTTGTCCGGTTTGTGTTGTTTAATTAAGTTTAAAAAAATGATTGTATTTACGAATTCATTGTCGATGATAATTGAAGCTGAAAATTGCTTTTCGTTCTCATTTTTCTAAGAATCAATCTAACAATCGTACGGGAAGCTCTTTGAAATTTAATACATTAGCTTAGTCGACTGTTAACAACGAAAAGGCGAAATCCTGGCCGATTTTTCCATATATTTTTTAAAATTTGTTTAACTCAAAAAACTGAGTCTTCAAACAAACGTTTAAACCCTTTCCAGTACATTTATATATATCAATTCTTGATAAATACAACGAAATTCGATCGATTTTAGCAGAATTGGTCCTTTTAATTAGAAGAGATTCCAACTGGAAATCCATTAACAAGAATCTAAAAAGCGATTTTCTACCGAATCGATTCTGATTATTCGATTTTGCTATTGAAAGTTCGATGTTTACAGAATTTAAAAGTGGCCCGATTAACGCATCCGTTCCATTGTTGTGCATTCAAATATCCCGAACAACACAATCCCGAACGGCACGCTCAACAAGAGCAAAAAATGAAACGTATTTGCCAAGAAAATGGGGCATTATCATCAATTGATACGGTCCAACAACAAATTATACCGTCGACAACAAAGAAAAAACGGCGCAGTATTGACCAATTTAAGTACGTTAAAATTTTGTCGATTTTATTAATTAATTTCGACACGATTTTAATTAAAATATGGTAACATGTTTTTGCTTAATCGAAAATTGGTGTTTTCCAGTTTGAAATATAGCCTTTCGTTTCCATCAACTAATTTCAATCCAAACATTGACAATAATCACCATTACCAGGATACAAATAGAAGTAATCATTTATATTTAGAACCCAATCGCGGTCGAGCTATTAGTTTTGAAGAGGCGAAATCGGTTGAATTACCAAATGATGATTTCGGTACGTTCTTCCCGGATTCTGCTGAAACTACCAAACATAGCAACGTTACAGCATTTTGTGGCAATCTTACAATAAGGTAGAATTCTTTCCATTTAGTGGAATTATCAATTAATTTCCAATTTATTAGAACACCATCGGTGGTTTGTTACCCGGAATCGAACGCATTGAATCCATGCGAGGATATCATGGGTTTCTCATGGTTGCGTATCGCTGTATGGTTTGTTGTTGTCTTGGCTGTTGTTGGGAATTTAGCTGTGATTGTTGTGATGTTGTTTAGCGGTGGTGAATTGACTGTTTCGAAATTTCTAATGTGTAATTTAGCATTTGCCGATTTCTGTATGGGTCTCTATTTATTGTTAATTGCAATAATGGACCTGCACTCGGTTGGTACTTATTTCAACTTTGCCTTCGATTGGCAATACGGTAAATACTTTTATCTTCCAAGCATCCCGACTAAAGCTCATCAAAAAAAGGAATCTTCATTATAGACTGTTGTTTTCAACCAAAGAAGAAATCATCAATTGAAGATTCCTTTTTTGACGAGTTCTAGCCCGGCTTATTTACAATTAGCACAATAAAGCACAATTTGATTGGTATTTGCACAGTTTTAAAACCTACCAAAGTGTTAACGCAAACAAAACGTCTTCAAGGAAGTGTCAAAATGCTTATTGGGTAAAATTTGGCAATCAATAAACTTTTGTCGAGTAGTGTTCACAAAATAAACATGTATGGCAAGTAGTTATAAAGATGATTATATTTCCCTAGGTTTGGGGTGTAAAATGGCCGGTTTCCTCACAGTCTTCGCCAGCCATTTATCAATTTTTACGTTAACAATCGTAACAATAGAAAGATGGTTCGCTATAACTTACGCTATCCATTTAACGAAACGTATCCGACTTGGAGCGGCGGCTAAGATCATGTTAGGTGGTTGGATTTACTCAATCTTCGTTGCTGCTCTCCCCCTGTTTGGTGTCAGTAATTACAGCAGCACAAGGTTTGTTTAATTATTGATTTTAATTGCAATAATTGTATTTTTGTTAAATTAGCATATGTCTTCCAATGGAGATAAATCGTCTAATCGATAAGGCTTATCTATACTCAATAATCCTCGTCAATGGTATTGCTTTTGGTTTGATTGTATTCTGTTATGCACAAATCTACTTTAGTTTGGGGCATGAAACCCGCCGGTCAAGTACCAAAGGCGAAATGACAATAGCAAAGAAGATGGCATTGTTGATATTTACAGATTTCGCAACCTGGGCACCGATATCATTCTTTAGTATAACAGCATTAGCTGGTTATCCATTAATTGGTGTAACCAAATCGAAGATTCTATTAGTCTTCTTCTATCCAATCAATTCTTGCGCCAATCCATATTTGTATGCCATCATGACGGCGCAATATCGCAAAGATTTCTTCGTTTTATTAGCACGGTAAGTCGAACAAAATTTCAACAGTATCGAGCCCTGTAACTTTACAAATAAACATCACAGATCCCCGAAAAAGTGCCACTGCTTGTTTAAAAATAATGAGAATGGAAAAATATTTAAAGGACAATAGTTTTAGTGAATTTTGAACTTTGTAGCTCATTTAGAGGTTGCACGTTACAATTTTCATAAGATTTCCACATAGAATGGCTCAGAATGATTCGAAAATTCTTTAAACAATTTTTTCACTATTTTTTGGAATTCTTTAGAGAAAAATGAAAAAAAAGCACTGTTCTTACTATTTTTAAGTCATTCTGCCTTAATAGCTCATTTTTTTGGAAATCCTGATAACTACGAGGTTCAAATTTTGGTAAAATATTCCTCGAGGACCACTTATAAATCCTCAAAATAGTTTTAAAATCGCTTGATAACTATTAAGATTTACCTTTAATTGAATATTGAATTGACCACCCGGTTTAGAGTTTCGAAATTGAAGACTGTTTCCTCCCTTCAAAGAGGGCGCTTCTTAATTCCATTATATAGTTACAGGTATCTTTGATAATCTCCAGTCAAGTCGACAAAATCCAAGTAAATACAGTATATTTGTACTTTTACAGGTGCGGTATTTGTAAGAAAACAGCCAGACGTTATACTTCAAACAATTATACACAAAACAATTCAAATCCTCCATTACTTATAGCTCGTACTAATGGCAAATTTGAGGCTTGTAATCGTAAAAGCAACAATACTGACGATACTTTCGTTTAATTGAAAAAGGGCACAATTTAGCGTGAAGATCTCTATATTTTGAGTGATATTTCCGTACAATTTGGACGGAAAACTATTGGACAACTATATTAATTAGAAATAAATTGAAAAATAGAAAGTTCCTTGTTAAATAAATTAAGATTCCGTGTTATTATATGTAATAGTTGTATGAAAATTTCCATAAAATTAGCTCAATTTATCCAGTAAATTAATGTATATTTTGTAAATATTTATTGAAAAAAGTTAGTAATTTTTTTATATATGTACATAATTTTATTTTCTAATAAATCTAATTAAAACCAGAATTGGTAGTAAAATGACGTCAACACTACCGCATTTGTAGCCAAGAAACAAACCATCCTCAAATTATGCTACTTTTCACTAGAGGACGCCAGTTGTGAAATTTTTGAATAATTTGAGATAATTAGCATAAATTTTAACACAATTTGATTAATTTTATTGTTAATATTACAAAATATAGGATATTCTGACATCATTTTACTGTCAATTTATTGAAAAAATTAGAAATTTATAAAAAAATTCACAAGAATAAAAGAAAAGCGTAAATTCCAGTATGTATTGCTAAATATCCTGTAATTAGATAACCGATTAACCATAAAATAGCCCTTGTAGGTTGTGGAAATATTATAATTGTATAAACAAATGTATGCAGATAACGTACAATAACAAAAATTCCAAATAATATATAAACGAACCAAATATTCGGTTCTGTCCATAAGAAACATAAACTTATTATTAAGAAATTTGGTATATTTTCTAAATCATTCAAATGGGCCCTAGAAGAATTCTATTTTAACCAAAAACAAATTAAAACCATTCGAAAATACCTTCGAATTCTCTCCACTGTGACATGGACGTCAACCCGTCCGTCCAACCATTGGGCATCCTCCTCACAGATGAAAATCTTAAGAGAAAATCGCCGTTTTTAATCGAATTAATCTAGACCGAAATTTACCTTATTCCGGAACCTATGGAATATTGTCAATAGAACTACCCCCATCATTTTCAATATTAATAAAGATGCACATAATAAATAACAACAAAATGTCGGATTATTTGTTGTTAAAATTACAACAGTTGAATTTTGGGTCATTCTTCCGATATTAAACACAACAAACAACTTTTACTAATGATGTTTAAATAATTATGTTGACATCGAAAACTAGCGAAACTTACCGACCTTGTTCTTTAGTTTTAAAAAATAAAACTAAACGAGTAATTTTCTACTCAAGGAAATCTTCTAAAGCGGTGGAAATTTATGAGTGTATAAAAATTAATCAACAGTTTATTTCGGCGGAATTATACGTCTGTAGAGGTGTATTTAGCCAAATTTCTAATATTACAACACATTAATTTAGCAGTTAATTTGATATAAATAACAGGTAAAAGTCACGCTAGAGATGTATTTTTCTAATCAAAATCATTTCGAAAAAATAATTTTTGATAAGATATTTATTAAAATAAGCAAAACTAGTATTGGATATACAAAAATAAATTGTTAATTCAATTCTTTGAAGGCATAATGGCGCATTTCCATATTTGAATTTCGCGCCGTTATACTACTGAATAATACTAATTGTAGCCTACTATTTAAACTTAATAATTTTAATAAAAAATTATTATAAATAAAAAATTGTAGAACAAAGAGAATGTATAGATTTCCAAAACGATATTTTCTTTAATAATTAATTGTATGATGAGTCGATAAAAATTTGGGTCAGGGCTATAATTAACTATGCATCAAATTTTGTATAGAAATTGGTAAAAAAAATTGTAAAATAAATCTATGAGATGAGATGAAACGTAATAAGTTTTCGTAATTTAATTTAATTATTTGTAAATTTTTAAAATAATAAAATTAATTTAATTTAATAGGGAATTTAGTTTTCTACAGTTGGTGGCATTTGATTTTTATGTCAATCGTTTTTCTTTTTTTTTCTGTTAGTTCATCAACGCTAGCTACGCACGGCCGAATTAATTCATTCAGAACTGTCAAGTGCTAGTGTATTTCTCGAGTGGTGAATTTTCCGTGAAGAAAATGTGATTTTAAGTGTTTCATTCTTTTTTTTAATAGAGAAAATAGAAAAGAAAATATCGCTGAATAATAATGTCAATTCCAAGGAAATCTTGGGAGATGAACTCATTACAAAATTCAACCCAAATAGCGAAATCAACAATGGCAGCAACGAATTTCTCCGGTGCCCAACCGACTAGTACTGGTCCAAGAAGTACCCCAGTACCGCCACCATTACCACGAAGTTCCCCAGCCGTAGCCAACAATTATAACTCGTTTATGCCGAATGGTAAGAAATTGATTTTTCGTTAAATCGATTATTGATTTGTGATTGTAGGTGGTTACAACAATTATATGGTAGGCGGTTATGGTGGTTATGGTGGCTATGCCGGCGGCTATGGGGGCTATAGTGGTTACGGCAACTACGGTATGCCATATCGCAATACTTTGTATAATTCTTATGGTGGTTATAACGGTATGTACGGTGATTATCCACCGACTTATCCGGATGATGCTGAACGTCGTTTTATACAATTCGCTGAAGAAAGTTCCCGACATACGTTCGCTAGCGTTGAAAATATCGTACGTGCATTCAATTCAATATCAATGATGTTGGATAATACATTTTTTGCAATGACAAGTTCATTTCGGGCTGTATTGAGTGTTGCTGAGAATTTTGGCCGTTTACGTTCAATGTTTGGACAAATATGGTATTCAATAAGTATATTCCGTTTATTCAATTGGTTATATAGGAAATTAATGTGGTTAATTGGTGTTAAATTACCAAATAATCCAACATCATTGGCATGGCGGGAAGCTACAAAAGAAACATCAACATTACCAACAACACCATCAAGTGGTTCGAGTTGGCCAACTTTAGCATTCTTAGGGGTTTTAATATCAGCACCATATATTATCAGTAAATTTCTACCAAAATATGAAGGTTTGTAGCTTTGTTTTACAAAAAAAATATAAACAAAAATTAAGGTTATCTAAATCTGGTATGATTTGAACAAACTCCAATCGATTTTTATTGATAAGAAATAATCATTATAACTAGAACATCGTACTTCCTAGATAAATATTTATTATAATTAATGGAGAAACTAATACGGGAAAATTAATTGACCTATAACACAACAGTTGTAAATATTTTCATTTTTAAAGATCAACGATTAACAATAAATCATTAAATTTTGATAACTTATTATTAAATAAGTTAAAATTATTTTTAATTTTATTTAAGATAACTTCATTTCGGAAAACATTTTATTCACAAAAATATCGAATGAAACAAAAATTTATAAAAATACCTGTACTTTGAGTTTTGATTTACAATATAAATAAAGAAAATAGGAAGGCTAATGAGATATTTTAGAAAAAACGACCTCTATCGAATTTTAATTAGTCATGCTTTGTAAATGAAACTTTGGACAGGCAAAACTTTTTAATAGGCAAATTATAGTTATTATAATTATAATTATAGTTATTTATATGTTGGTTGTTTTACACGTATTTGCGATTCATATTATCATAGCTAATTAAAAAGTTTATTTTATTTTTTACAAAATAATTGAATATTTAGTAAAATTGCGCAGTCGAAAGGTCTCTAGTTTTAACTCGATTGGACTGTTAAAATTGGCCTAATGGAAATTTATTTCTTTATTTTTAATGCAAGAAACTAGTAGTTTTATAAATATGGAAAGAAAATTAAATTATTTACTAATTGTTGTATAGTTTTTATCTCCTGTTTGGTTACTAATTAGTATTAAAATTTCAGGACGTTCAAAATTTCTATATAGTTTCAATTAATTAAAATTTAGTTAGCAATAGTAATGTTATTGATTTCTATCGTGGACGGGGGTTGATTTTCACAGGGTGAATTATCTGAAAATTCCGAATATTTTAAGGGGCTGTATCGGACGTATTTATCCCTTATTTTTCACTCTAAAATAAATTATTACAGCTACTTTGAAAGGGCATTTCAAGATGTATAAAAGGATCTTAGTTTCGGAAAATTTTGTGGAAATTTTGAGTTGTAGCTGATAATTTAGAGGCGTTTTTCTTATATTTTCCCCTATAACTACATAATCCATAATTTTTAATTTAATTAATAAATTCATCAAATACAACTCGTTCAAATCGAGTATAAAATATCTCGAAACTATTAATCATATTTGATTTTATCCTAGAATCTGGAAATTAGAGAAAATTTTCATTTACTTCCACCAGTTTAAAAATTTTATACTTTTATAGTTCATAATTGTAAGCCACCCTATCCTGTACTCATATAAAAATTAATCTTTAAACTATAACTTCTGTATGATTATTTTCTTTTGTACTTTTTTTAGATAAAACAAATCCAATGAATTGGAAATCGCCTGGTGTCCGTGCTAAAGCCGCATTCGATTTTGTTGCACGCAGTCCAAACGAACTTAGTTTTACAACAAATGATGAATTAACATTAGCACCAACTTATATACAAGAAGAAATGAATTTGAAGAATACAGGATGGGCATTTGCTGTTGCAAATAATGAACGTGCCGGTGTTGTACCATTAAACTATTTAGTTACACTTAAAACACCACCGGCTCTACCAACACAACCAATTGAAAATAATTTCAATAAAACAAAACCAATAAAAACAACAACAGATCTAATTACTGATGTTGACAATTCAAACAAACAAACTAAAACAACACCAATTCCCGTACCGAAAGAACCAATTGAGAATATTAATAACAATAGTAATAGTATCAAGAGTGATAACAACAATAATATCAAAGTAGTGGAGGAAATAGAATCGAAACCTAACAATTCAACAAACCATAAATCGAAACGTGTTAGTTTTGGTGAGAATCAAATATTTGAAAACGTTGATCTTGATGATTATTTCAATGAACGAAAAGAATTAGAAAAATTATCGAAAATCAATGATGAAAATATTGAAGTAAAAGATGAAAATATTGAAATAAAAGATGAAAATGTTAATCAAGTTGAAGTTTCTAGTGATAAGTAGTTAAAAATTGGAAAATTAAGCATTTATCTATGGTAATTTTTTGGGCAAATCACCATAAAAGAACTGATTTTTAGTGTTGTTTTGTTGTCCTTTTATGTATATTTTTAAATTTGTATAGTCAACAAAATCCAAACTAGAGGCATCTCAACAATTTACATTTCAAAATGTAAAAGTTACCAATTATGGGCGAATTTGAAATAACTAAAATAAAAAACTCTAGTTTGGATTCAATTTTAGATTTTTTATGGGATGTATTGTTATATATAGAATAAATTCCTAAACGCTTCACCTGCTTTATTATTGATTTAAAAAAAGAACTTAATTATATCAATTATTTTATTAAATTCTTGACATCTTACAAATAAGGTTCCGGGAATTCGAAAGTAACCTCCCTGCCTGTTAACTTTTTATAAACTGAAGCAAAGGTGTCAACCTAAATAAAATAAGCCCCGATTTAATTTTAAATCAATTATCAAACAATTAATTTACCTTATGTTCAATTGTAGTTTGTTGATTTTTATCCAAATGTACTTTAATCAATTGTGAACCATCTAAACGTACACGTATACGTTTACCAACAATTTCAGCCGGATAAACAAGATCCTCGAGTATAGCATCGTAGACGGCTGTTAACGTACGTGAACGTGGACGTTTTTGTTTATTTTGTGCACGTGTTTTACGTGTCGGTTTCGGTAAAATCTTACGTTCACCAACGAACACAACGTGTTTACCACTAAATTTCTTCTCTAATTCACGTACTAACCGTGTTTGGACTTTTTGGAATTGTTTCAATTTCGGTATCGGTACATAGATGATAATAGACTGCAATAATACAAATTTAATTGAAAAATCCAAATACAAACAAAATACAAACCTTCTTGTTGTTCAACTCGATTTCTTTAGCTTTAGTTATATGAAGCTCTCTAAGTTGGGCCTTTAAATCGGAAGTCATTTCCAAGTCTAGTAGAGCCTGGGCCACTTGAACCTCAAAGGCGTCTGGTTCAGAACCGCCGGCTTTTATTATTTTTGACGACATCTGAAAAGAGAAAAACACTCAAAAATTAACCACTATTCCAAATAAATCAATTTTTAGAAAATACATAAAATACAATCAAAACGATTGATATAAATCGAAATTATTATAAAAACTCGTTAATTTACTGTATTTGCACAAATTTCGCCTTCAATCGAAATTGGAGGTTAAGATTTATCCGATTTTATTTCACCACAAATTCACCATCCACTAAGCAAATGTTGTGGAATTAACAGTGGAAAGTCTACAGAAGACGTGAAATAGAATATTTTTATTAATTTTCAACAAAAACACTCGAAATTTTATTGAAAATTATTAAAATAAATAGGAATAAAACGTGTACCTTGTCGATCACATCAAAGAAGGAAAGTTGGCCATTAATCGCGCATGCTCAAAGGTTAGAAAAACAATCATACCAACTACAACATTCAAAAATTACTAGATTTCATTACCGCAATTGAAGAAAAATCGTAATTATTTGTCGATATTATCGTTTCTAAAGATAATTATTGAATTTTAATTATAGTTTGTGAGTATTTAGTATTTTTTTAAATGATTATAAGTAATTTTTTGTGGAAATTGATTATCGATACATTTGAACTACTTTGACTGCAGCGACGTCTACAACACTTTCAGTGGAATTGCGATCGACTGGAAATTTGTCAAAGTTTTCCTGAAAATATCCCAGAAAAATGGCTTCTTTATGTGGCCGTGTTGCAATTTCAGCGGCTAGAAGGAATGTTCTATATTCAAATTATCGATTTTCATCAAAAGGTAAATAAATTAGATAATTGTTAATTGGGTATAACGTTAAATCGTTCACCTGTCTTGTGATTGAGCAATGACAATTACGTAATTGTATTTAAATCCAAGAAAAACAACAAATCTTGTCTATTTATTGTAAAATATTAGTATTTTTTTAATTTGTGCTATTATTGCTTTTTATTGTAAATAGTTCGATGTTTGTATTGATTTTTGTTTGTAGTGACAATGGGTGATCCAATAGAACACGCTACTGGTTTAGAAAAACGTGAATTATTAGCAAAATTAGCTGGTAACGATAATCCATTCGATATGAAAGTGATAAAACGTGCTGCTGGTACTAAAGATTCACCAAATGAAATACCATCGGCTTTTGATTCGCGTTTAGTTGGTTGCATATGTGAAGAAGATTCAACAACTGTAACTTGGATGTGGTTACATAAAGGCCAACCGAAACGTTGCGAATGTGGACATTGGTTTAATTTAGTCCATAAAGCACCACTATAACTGTTTATAGATTTGGTAAATTTAAGAATTGTAACAAGCTGTGACAGCTTCTAGAACTAAATATTTAGTCCACCAGTGTAATAAATTTATTTGTTCTTTAAATGTGCCTTTCTTTTGAATTTTCTCTAGTCTGTAGACATTAAATTCTAAGGCGCCAGATAAAAATATTAAACCAATCCAACCAGGAGCGGATCAACTACAAGTACTCAACTGTAGCCCTTGAAGAGCATGTCTAAATGCGCCCCTGAATCCAACTATATGGTTCTTCGGCATATATAAAGTTAAACATAAAGGATTCTTTCATACAAACTGAATGAATCTTGGGAGAGTATTTTTCTAGCAAATCAATTTCGCCCATTTCAAATCGGTTTAAAATGGTTCATTTGTAATGTTTTGTTCTACAGGTGAGCCAAGACGATGGCCTATTAGAAGTATAATTGATGAATAATTTTGACCTATACCTGAATTACATAAGAAGATACTTTTCTATTTTAAATCGAATAGTATATTTTTTATTATCCTTTTAGATTATGTGATACTGGTGCGGGCCCTTAATAGACCACCTCCAGGTTCACCCTGTATAATCAAATTTATTTACAATTATATCCAAAAGATTCGATTCGTATTTAATTTATATAACTCTAGAGAACTGTTTAGGTCTAAAACTATACGTTACTCTAAATATACTATTTGGATTAAATTAAATTGTTTAATTTTATTAACATAACCTCAAATTTCTTCAATATAACCTCGAAAAATTGTAAACATGCCTGTTGATCACCGAAGAATAACAGGGCCTGAAAATACCGTCCCATACGAACTTTACAGTATTCTAAATACAGAATCATTAAAGACGCAATTCGAGAAAATCGTAAAATTGGATAATACAAGATGTGACGGTCGAAAACTAGAAGAACACCGCAAAATTTGTAAGTACTTTTTAATCGAATATTTAAATCTAATTAAAAAAATTATAGTTATGAAAACCGGCGTTGTGAGTCAAGCTAAAGGTTCCGCTTATATTGAACTAAACGACACTAAAGTAATAGTTTCGGTTTTCGACCCCCGGGAAATCCCCAACAAAATCGATTACAGTCTCAAAGGTGAAATCTATTGCGAATTCAAATTTGCGCCGTTCAGTTGTAACAAACGACGTCTACACCAACAAGACAATGAAGAGAAACAATATAGTGCTGTAATGAAACAGGCATTAGAACCGGCTATATTACGACAGGAATTCCCCAATTTTCAAGTCGATATTTATGCGTTGGTTTTACAGAATGATGGGGCTGCATTGAGTGCGGCGATAACAGCAGCCGGTCTAGCGTTGGCTCATGCCGGTATACCGATGTACGATATTATTACATCGGCTACGATAGCTGTACAAGGTGATGTCCGATTATTGGATCCTACACAAAACGAACAGGATCTTTGCCAATTAGCGCCATATCCGAATGATAGTCACGATAATAATCATGGGATTATTGTATTGGTTGTTTTATCAACACACGAACAAGTCTCACAACTTTATCAAACCGGAAATGTATCGTTGGAATGTCTATCGGAGTGTGTGGAGAAATTATTGAAAGCTTCAAAAGAGATTGTACCGTTAGTTGAGAAATGTTTAGCAAAACATGTAATAAAAACTGCACAATCTGTTCGAGAAGATTGAATATTGTTTAAATAAAATCATTTTATAATTGCCGCTCTTTGTATTATCAATTACATTGTTGCCAGATTTATAACCTGGAATTTAGTGGGTCCGGAGAAGTTTAAAACTGTATCAATAGTAACCGCAGATAATTATTTATGACAGTAACGAATTATTTCTGCAAATAAATTCAATTCTAATACCGCTAATTTAAAATTAACAATTATTAATTGATTCGACAACAGCGCACTGTCATTGATTTTGAGGTTAGGTAGGTGTTACCTAATCTAGAGTAGCGAAATTCGTAAAATTTGCGTTAATTTCAGTGAAAATCGCAAAATGGCTGTTAGTTTTGTACAAAAACGTTTCATGTCCAGTGCCCTAAAACGTTGGGCATACAATTTGTCCGGTTTCAATAAATACGGTTTGATGAGAGACGATTGTTTGGATGAATACGATCCGGATGTCGCTGAAGCCCTACGACGATTACCGCAAAATGAACGCGACGCCCGCAACTATCGCATCTTAAGGGCTGTACAATTATCACTTCAAAAGGATATTCTACCGGAGAAAGAGTGGATGAAATTGGAAAATGATCGTTTATATTTAATGCCATTAGTTGAGGAAGTTCGCCGAGAGAAGCAAGAACAAGAGGAATGGAATAAAAAATACTAAAATAATGTAGTAGATTATATATTTAGTAGTGCTGTACAATTTTGAAATTAATAAATACTTAAAATTGAAATTACAGTAGTTTTATTGAGTTTCTTTAAAAAATACGAAGAATACAAAAGAAATCCTATAGCTAAGTGTTTAGAACTATTCCTATTCAAGCATCATCTTCAATTTTCGGTGCTAGATAGAATCTCAAGTGTCCTAGATCGGGAATTTGATATTCAACCACTAATGGTACATTATCCGACATCGATAATTGGACACGACCCGATAACGGTGTAGCTTTCGTGAACGAATTCAAATATTCACAAGCGAACGTCAACGAGACCGGTTCTTGCATTTCAATCGTCACCGATTCCTCTTCTTTATCGAAATTATTGGTTTGTGCCAATTTCACATTAGCCGTACCAACATCACCACCAGTACAGAATTTAACGCCTTCTTTCGTGCAGGAAATCACGATCGATTCACCGAATTGTGATAAATCTCGACAGATTTTCGCAAATTCCGCCGACGGCATACGAATAACGCAAGAAAAATCGGTTTCAGGTATACCGAGATGTTCCTGGTCTAAATTCATAAGTTTCATCTCATAATCGGAGATTTTCTCCTGTTTCTTCGATTCGAACATGAACGTTACAACATCAGCATCATCTTGGGCTTTTATTGTTACCGTATCGTCGTTGTTCGCACATTTGAAGATCTTCGCCATACTACAATTAGGGGAATTATTGAAAGTTTTTGAGATTTAAAAGGGAGATACCTCGAAAGACTCATGCCCATTGTTAAACTACGGTCGCAACGATATTTATCGAAACCATCAGATCTTAACATTAATGAAACCAAAGATACGTGAGAATTATCCATGGCTTGCAGTTGAATACCTGTCTCGGAACAATCGAATGAGGCCTCATTTAGAAGATCTTTAATTGCGTCTAAAATTTTTTTAAAGACTGCACTTTTCACTAAACGAGCTTCAAACATTTTGGATTCGTTTTAAAATACTAATTGGATATTAAAATAAAATTAAAATAGAAAATCTACAAAATTCCGAGACTGAGACGCTAAACAATAATTGGTAAAAACGAGGGAAAGTAACGACAGCGCGCCAAATTTTAGAACCATGGACTTTTCAGTTGGCAACACTAGCACCTAGAGAGGAAGATTTCAGTAAATCTACTGATATATAAACTCAATTTTTAGATTAAATTAAATACAAATTCGGTTGTAGTAATTGTTATTCTAAAATAAATTTTATTTTGGGAGATTTATATAAATCAGACAATTGTATTATAAGGATAATTGCAAGCAACATATTGTGAAAGAATTGATTTGGCAACATTGCAATTTCTTATAAGATTCGTTAATTTAAAACTAACATACAAATAAATTTGAGTATTGTTAAATATAGTTATTTGTGATGTAAATCGATGGAAATTAGTGATAAGTTGATTAAATTTGTTCGTTTCAACTTATTAGCGAGTGAAATTTCTGAAAAATCTACATTTAGTTATTTTGGTTTCTTTCAGTTGGCTCCTCTAGTTGTCAATTCAGTATTTGACAGCTGTCAATCGATGTTGTGATTTTAATTGTTTTAATTAAGTTGAAATTTCCTTAAAGAAATGTTTAATCAGAGTGGAATTGGTGGTTTCGGTAATTTATCATCGATGAGCAATGCGAATCCGATGAAAGACTTTGAAGTAACCCAACCGCCGGACGATTCAATCAGCTCGTTAGCCTTCTCGCCGGCTACTCTGAATCAAAACTTCTTGATTGCTGGCAGTTGGGACAACAATGTCCGTTGTTGGGAAATCGAACAGAATGGCAAAAGCGTACCGAAATCGATGCAAGCCTGCGGGGGCCCAGTTCTAGACGTCTGTTGGAGCGACGATGGCACTAAAGTAATAGTTTAATTTAAATTTATCCAGTTTTTTAATGTGGAATTGTAGGTGTTTATGGCAGGTTGTGACAAACAAGCAAAAGCGTGGGATTTGGCCAGTAATCAAGTGATACAAGTGGCCCAACATGATGCACCAATTAAGACATGCCATTGGATCAAAGCGGCGAATTATTCGTGTTTAATGACCGGTTCATGGGATAAAACATTGAAATTTTGGGATACCCGTACACCGGCACCGATGATGAGTATTAATCTACCAGAACGTTGTTATTGTGCTGATGTTGATTATCCGATGGCTGTTGTTGGTACAGCTGGTCGGCAAATTATCGTTTATCAACTAGAAGGCAAACCGCAAGAATTCAAAAAATTAGATAGCCCGTTAAAATATCAACACCGTTGCGTTGCTATCTTTAGGTAATAAAGAGGCATTTTCCCTACACCATTTGGAAAAGTAAGCTGTGCATGTTAATTAAATATTGACTAGTAGGCTATGAAATCACATAACCTCGTAACTTACGAGTTTATGTGACTCCTATTACTAGACAACTGATTTCATAGCCTACTAGTCAACTCGTAATTAATGTGAATTGAGATGCACAGTTGAGTTTTCGAAATATTGCAAGGCGGGAATTAATTAATAATTCCCCTATATAATTATTGATTTTGTATTAAATTCGTTGTAGAGATAAGAAAAAAGCGCCGACTGGTTACGCGTTAGGTTCGGTAGAAGGCCGAGTTGCAATCCAATACGTAAATCCGACAAATCCTAAAGACAATTTCACGTTTAAATGTCATCGTTCTAATGGGGCACCAAATGGCTATCAAGATATCTATGCAGTCAACGATATAGCATTCCATCCGGTCCATGGGACATTAGCCACAGTTGGTTCGGATGGTTCGTTCAGTTTTTGGGATAAAGACGCCCGGACCAAATTGAAATCGTCTGAATTAATGGAACAACCAATCACTAGATGTACATTCAATCATAACGGACAGATTTTCGCGTATGCGGTCAGTTATGATTGGTCGAAAGGGCACGAATTCTATAATCCATCGAAAAAGAATTACATTTTCTTACGGTCGTGTTACGACGAACTCAAACCACGTACTTCATAATTTTTAACCTTCCACTTTATTATATGTACGCATTTAAAATAAATACGATTAATATTTGAATTAATTTATTTACAAACTACGAAACAAATCGGGAGTCTAGTGTTCCCCGTGTCCATGTTGGTCGGGGTGCATGCGATCGTAAATAGCCGTACCGGCGACTGTCAATACAAATGCACCAAATCCAAATCGAAAACCACGGTAGAACAGTTTGAATAGACGGCGGTTTTCCGTATCGAACACTTTTTTTTCGTAACGCCAGACTTCGTTGCGTAACCACGGATCTTTTAAGCCTTCCACAGCCAGAGCCTCTTGGGTTTCACGCAATAGCGGAATATCTTTGACTTTATAAATTTTATAATCCGGTATTTGGTAAGGTGCGTGATGGTGGTCGTGGCCCCCCATTATCCAACTCTAGAAATTGTTCGATTGTCAATCAACCTAACCTCAATGTTGTCGACTGATATTGAGTTATAATTTTAAATATAGTTTAATTTTAATTGTATTGAAATAAAATTGGTTTCTAATTAAATAATTACCTTTTATTGCAAGAAATTCTACCAAAGTTGAGTTTATAAAGCGATTTCAATGTTGCCAACAGTATAAAATCAAATTTACTACGCCATTATGACAACTCAATTTAGGTTAAAGAAAATTTAATTATAAAAAAATTGGTTAACACATTACAAGACAATAAATTATAAAATATTAATACGTGGAATTCTTAGATTTTTTAAATTGAAAATTTGATTATTCTGGTGGATTTTGTATGACCATCAATAGGAATTCCTTATCGGGCGCCACCATAATTTCATGTTTTTTCGAGCGAATTCGCAAAAATGTTAGATCATTCGACGGATCAATATCGCGAACAACACTGCGAGCCTTCTCTGAAAGTCCACTAATTAAACTGGCGTACTGTACAGTTTGCGAATTATCCATCGTAGTTTTTACGGGTAATCCTTAAATTTGGATCAATTTATAAAAATTACGCCAACTTATACGATTTACCTTCAGCATTTATAACAACTGTACCAATAACACCCTTATGGGATTGTATCCGTTTCATTGTTTCCTCAATTTCGCTCGACTGAAAAATCAATTTTTCGGTATATTTTAATGGGAATTATTAAATTATTTACCATATTCATGGAGAATAATTTTCGTATAAAATTCGATTTTCAACAATTAGTCACAAAATGACAGCTAAAGACCCTGACAACAAAATCAGTGTTGCCAATCAATTTGGTTTTATATTCTTTATTTAAAATAGAAACTGAGAAATATATTAACTTAAAAAGACAATTTATCACAAATTAACGATAATGCTGGCTTTAAAACGACAATTTACTAATCTGTGGGTGTTTGAATCACTATTAAGATATATTCTTTATCGGGGGCGATCATAATTTCATATTTCTTTGAACGAATACGAAGGAAAGTTAAATCGTTTGTTGTATCCAACTCTTTGATAACAGATCGTGCTTTATCTGCCAGATTACTGACTAAACCAGCATATTGAACGCTTGTAGCATTATCCATTGATGTTTTAATCGGTATTCCTTAAAAATTGGTTTATTGATTATTTTAGAAAATTTTAATTATAAAGGTACCTTCATTATTTACAATAATCACGCCAATTACGCCTTTGTAGTTTTGCAGTTTTTTCAAATAATCATCAACTTCATTTGCCTGAAATATGCAAAAATAATTCCTGTGTGCAAAATAATTAATTATTACCATTTTTTTGCTTTATTTTACGATTTATTTTTATGATTTTCTCGACAGTTCTCAATTGTCACAATGACAGCCAATGTTGCCAATCGTGTAAACTAAAATCAAAGAGGTAGTAGAGTGCGCATCTCCAATACTTGTATAAGACCAATTTGGTCCTCATAAGGGGAAATTTTGGCAGCTGGTCCTCACCCTTTCGGTAAATGTGTAGTTTACGGGCTTTTGGTAATATTTCCCTGATCGTTATGAAATTTCACATATAGCATAGAATTCAATTCTGACTGCGCCTTGTCGAAATTTTGGCCCTAAAATGCTTAAAAAGGGCCTTTTGTTCTGACCAATTACAGCAACTAGATTCACAATTTGACGTTTATCTAACAAAGTTGCCGCTCAAAATTGGCATTTGTTTGACAGTATTGCCACACTCGAGCGATGTATCAACCTAGAATCGATATAGGCAACACAACATACACAAAACATAATCGAACTCAGTTCATTTTAAAATACGTTCAGAAATAATAATATCATCTAATATCAAAGCAGGAATAAAAATTTAACCAATTTCAATTAACAATAATTTATAAATGCACATTAAATAAATGGTTAAATGACAACACTGTCAAACAAATGTCAAATTTGAGCTGCATCTCTCTCAGATAAACGTCAAATTGTGAATTTAGGTGCTGTAATTGGCTAAAACAAAAGGCCCTTTTTAAGGATTTTAGGGCCAAAATTTCGACAAGGCGCAGTTAAAATTGAATTCTATGAGTGATTTTGATGCTATATGTGAAATTTCATAACGATCGGGTAAATATTAGCAAAAGCCCATAAACTACACATTTACCACTCTTTCTAACTTATAAGTGTGTCGTTCAATAGGGACCTCCTTTTCTCAAGTCATGATCGATCAGGCTTGAGAAAAAAAAGGCGATATGTTGGTGTCGTTTCAACATTGTAGTTCAATGGAAAAATCGTTACAAAAAAACGAAAACTTTCAACAGTTTTTGTAGTTGCTTGGTGAAAATTAATCTAAGCTGAAAATCACCTGAAATTTAATAGAGACCTATTTTTAAAGTCTATAATGCAAAATCATCTTTTCAAATCGCCATGATTTTTCTGTAAATTTACAATTGTTGAATAGAAAAGTAATAAATGTGCTTCTTTCCACACCACCTGTGAGGTAAAGCACACGGTGCGTTTTTTTTATAGTGGTATCCCCTGTAGGCCTAATCCACTATAGTATTGGATATATCCATGCTACATGATTATTATTTGAAACAGAGTAAAAGTTAATTACTTACGAAGCTATTGTCACCGTCATACCATTGCACAGGAAGTGATGTGGTCAATGCATCATTGTCACAATAATAACCTCAAACAATCAGCGAAGATATATGCGGTAGACATCCTCACGATATGCGAATTACCTATCGCAATCTCTCGCTCCGAAAACCGCACAATCCGTGAAAATATTTGAGCATTATTAGAGCGACTAGCAAAAAGACCACACCACAAACTGCACAGCCATACGACGGAGTCAATGCTTGGATAATCGCGAAGTGATAGTGATCTGAAATAAAGCAAAAATTGATTACTTACGAAGCCATTGTCACCGTCATACCATTGCACAGGAAGTGATGTGGTCAATGCATCATTGTCACAATAATAACCTCAAACAATCAGCGAAGATATATGCGGTAGACATCCTCACGATATGCGAATTACCTATCGCAATCTCTCGCTCCGAAAACCGCACAATCCGTGAAAATATTTGAGCATTATTAGAGCGACTAGCAAAAAGACCACACCACAAACTGCACAGTCATATGATGGAGTCAATGCTTGGATAATCGCGAAGTCATTGCACAGGAAGTGATGTGGTCAATGCATCATTGTCACAATAATAACCTCAAACAATCAGCAAAGATATATGCGGTAGACATCCTCACGATATGCGAATTACCTATCGCAATCTCTCGCTCCGAAAACCGCACAATCCGTGAAAATATTTGAGCATTATTAGAGCGACTAGCAAGAAAACCACACCACAAACTGCACAGTCATATGGTGGAGTCAATGCTTGGATAATCGCGACAACTGAACCTGTAGCGGTGGATTTATCCAAAACTATCAATACCAATACCTATAAACTAACAGACAAACACAAAACAACACAACATTAACCCACCCAATTGTGTTAGTAAGTTTCATGCAAAAGGAATGGCCATTCCCCGGGGAAGGATAATGATAAATTTTAAGTGATTGGAGCTGGTGACCTTCGAAGTCAATCTGAAACTCTGAAACATAAGAAACAAATTTTTGTTATAAACACAATGCATACAAAATACAATGCATAAACGTTCTGAAAAAAATGTGTAATACATTCAAAAAGTTACCTGAAAAAATATTACATATTTACCATTTTGCTGAAAAACCAAAAGTAAACCAGTATCCAAAAGAGGGAGACGATGAAGATTCCTTTCATAACCAGCGAAATCGTTGTTGATAAGGCCTACAAAATCCAGCAGTAATGATAGCAGGCGGGTTGTACGTTGATGTACCTAACAAGTACCTAATAAGGGCCTAACAGGTGCCTAACAGGTGCCTAACAGGTGCCTAACAAGTGCCCTAACAAGTACCTAACAAGTTCCTAATGCGCGTTCCCTAGACCTACAATCGCGTATTGTTCATTTACCGAACCGAACCGAACCGATGTTATTTTGTATCCCGTTTTCATCTTGGGAAATCCCGACTTGGAACGATCGCGATGTAAATCAAAAAAGTACTTACCCCTCTGCTACAACGCCTCCTGTCCCTCGTTGTTCGAACCTACTGTAATAAAACAGAAAAAAAACCGTTAGTAATTGAAAAATAATTAAACTTGAAAAATTATTTTAATTATGATTAAATTTATTAACCAAGAATCCATTACGCAAATATGGATTTTTGATTAGTTTTTTATTCAATTTCATTATTAATTACGATTGTTCAAATATTTCAACTTACCCTTTCGTTGACTTCTTATCGCCCAAATCCAAGGGATGACTTACTGCCCACTTCTTCCTCCAGGTCGGCACCAACAGAAGCACTAACACCAACACTTTGTTTTAAACACGTACGTAAATTTATTTTTAAATTTTCAAAACGCCAGCACCAACACTTTGTTTTAGAAATCGCGTTATTATTGAATTTTGTAAACGAAACACTTCAACGTTCAACAAAATACGAGGCACTTTGTTTTAAAAAATACGTGAATTATTGAATTTTAGAAACGGTAGCACTTCAACGGGGGCATCAAAATACGCGTCACTTTGTTTTAAAAATCGCGACAATTTATTATTAAATTAAACAAAACCGATTTCACGACCGATTTTCGAAACGGTGTTAACATCTCGACGACGAAAATTCGAATGAACAAAAGACAGGCACTGACAAGAGTCGAAAATAACGTTAAGTAATCATTCCTTTGTTGTATTCTTATCAGAAATTGGAAAAAAAGTTGTTTGCCCGTACGTACAGGAGTACGTAACTTGTAATCGTGTCGTTTTTAACCCGCAAAAAACAAGATAACTTGAAAGTGTTAGTTTATGTAACGCTAAAATTATAAAATTCTAGAATATTGTAGATTGTGTAAATAATAAATTTAAATATAATATTCAAATATTTTGTATTTACGGTGATTTCTATCAAATTTCTAGGTCTAAATAGTTTGAAAATTGGATAAGATTGTTTAAATATTTTTCCTTGACACTTTAGCTGCAAAATTATATCAAAAAGAATCGCAAAAATTATAGTATTGTAAAACACAGAATGATTAACTAAGAATTAAGTCCCAAAGTATATTAATAGGGTCTAAATTAGCATCATATTCTATAAAATGATGCTAATTTAGAAACATTCGAACATACGGTGCGTTTCAATTAAATGTTGCTATCTCTAAGGAAACACGTATTATTTGGTGAACGATTTGAAAAATACAAGGATTTATAAGAGGTTCCTTGGAGATTATTTTATCAAAATTTGAACCCCGTAGCTCATTTGGAAGTTGGTCAAAAAACGCTAGTTTTATACAAGGTTGCAATTCTTGAAACCGAGATACTTTGTGCCAATATTATACACCTAATTTTATACAACCAGCAATACTTATTTACATTAGTTTAGATGCAAACCATCAGTTCACCAATTGTCGATGAAGTACTTCAATTCGTTTGCGTCTCCACTATCCAAGATGTCTGCCACCATATGTAGACACGTTTTTTGACCGGATGCGTACTCTAGTACTTCATTGGTCAAAATTTTGACAGTTAGTCCTCACTCTCTCTAACTTATGAGTGTGTCTTTCAATAGGGACTTTTTTTCAAGTCAAGATCGATCATGGCTTGAGAAAAGGAAGGCGACATGTTGGTGTCGTTTCAATGGAAAAATCAATAGATGTCACTTTTATCGTTGTAAAAGACCGAAAACTTTCAACAATTGGTTGCTTATAGAAATTTAATCTAAACTGAAAATAACCTGAAAATAATACGAATTTAATAAACACCAAGTTTTAAAATCCATAATGCACAACAATTTTGTGTCAACATTACACGCCTAATTTTATACAACCAGCAATACTTATTTAAATTGTCGATCAATTGTTTCAATTGCGTCTTCACTACACAAGATGTCTGCCACTCGGCACGTTTTTTGACAGGATGCTCACTCTACTATCTCATTGCTCTATAAGCTTCAATGTCATTGTTGTCAAAAATTGAGGTTATGTCGGTTTTCAAAAAATTGAGGTTAACTTGTCTAATTAATTTCGTGATAGATTTTTAATAAAATGGACGAAATCGAGTGTAATTCAGAACAATTCGAAATTGTAACGATAAACGATGAAGCTGTAATAAAAGAGGAAATTATCGATCATTTAACCGAAGAAATTGTTATAGAAAATACTGATGACGATGATGATGTTGTTTTAAACAGTACAGATGATAAGAAACGTTTATATCAAACATTATTAACGTTCGCTAGTTTTTTATTGACGAAAAATCAATTGGATACAATCGAGGAAGATGAAGATCTATTAGAATTAATGTTATTGTTGAAGAAACATAAAGAGACGATGAAACTTGAAGATTTGTACAATGATGGTGATAATAATAATACGAATTTGTTCAATTGATTTATTTGTGTTACGATAAAATAAAATAAAATTTTCACTAAACACGTGTAAATTGTTACACTTTTGTCTTTGTTCTGTTCAAATTTATTCAATAATTAACACATGACAATATTTCACTATCATAATAAGATATTAATCGAAATATTTTCGATCTTTTTGGTAAGTTCGATTAGTTTATACAGAGAAAAAACAAATTAAAATTACATGAATTGTTTTTTCTTTATATTTTCCTTTATTTTTTAATTGTACACATATTGAAGAAAATTAAGAAAATTTTTAACAAATCCAACTATCATCTAGTATGGTAATTAATAAATATTGATTTATCTTACAATTTAATTGATGAGATAAATATTTACATCGATTGGAAAAGAAGAGATTGGTAATACAAATGGTTGGAATTTAATTAATCAATAATTTAAATGTTTTTTTGATATAATTCGGTTGTTTAAATCCATTCATGAATGCTTTAACAATGAATGATTTTATATAATCTGTTCAACAATGATAAAACTAAATATTTACAATATTTAAGTGCAGAGATGTATTTATTATATGTTTGTATACGTCTTTACTAGGTATTAATGAGTTTTTTTTTTTTAATTTTCATTGTGTTAGATCGAGATAATTCAGTTAACACTAAATATTTGTGGATTTTCGAAAATATTCGGGGATGATTGATAGAAATTGGATCAGTTATCCAAACACACCTACCACTTAGGGGCAGTGGAAAATCGTCACTTTCTTGCGTAAATCTTATCAAAAACCAAAACAAATCCAAATACTGATAATTTTTACAGTTTTACGTCAATTAATTTGGAAATATCAATATTATTATTATTATTAAACATACTTTTATATAAAGAAAATCGAGAAATGTAGTTCTGCAATAATCTGAGTTTTACACAAACACTATCACAAAAGTTCGGTCTTTATTGTTGTTGATTTTGTGTTAGAATTGGTTGAATTCAGAATTTCTATCGCATTGCAGCCGCCATTGAGGCAATTAATAGTAGAATTAGTTGACTGGCTATACACATAGCGCAGGATTTCCTCATCAAGATCGCATCCACATTATCACCTGCCAACAGAAAACACTCATTAATTCTATAAAAATTAAGTAAATTGTTAAATTTTACCTTCTGATACGAATACGTAAATGGAAGCTGGTTCTGTATTGGATGCTGAACATGTATAATTACCAGAATCAGCATCGTTTGTATCCCGAATCACCAGACGACTTTGTGTCCGAGGTCCTGGTACTGTTTCAACCGATATCCCACCTCTTGCTGTATCGTAATTGATCATATGGTCGTTATGGTACCAGAAAACGTATTGTGGTGGTGTTGGACTCTACAATACAAATCAATTTTTAAAGAGGCAAATTTAGGCGTTATTTCCCGAAGAAAGTGAACGAAAATTAAAACGTGAATAGGTAAGGACAGTAGCTTCAACTTTCCTCTATTTATCCGTATAAATTTCATTCCATTCTATTGATTATACGAAAATTGACATTGAATTAAATAAAACACCTTTTTTTGGTAAAAATCGTGTTTTTTGGAATTTCCGGAAAAACTAGTCAAATTTTCCGAATGCTATACGGCTACAGCTGTAGAGATTCGAATTTGGAATGTTTATCAACTCGATATCTTTTGTCATTATCTAATGATATTGTCTCAAACTTAACACAATTTGTAATTGGATCATTACCTTTTCGATTATACAAACAAGATCAATAACACTCCCAATATCGACGTGATGTTCCCCATTTTTTGTACCCTGAATTGTGGCTTCCGGTACGACGATTTGTAGATTAACAAAATGTGAAATCAAACCGTTATTTGTGGATACCTGTAAAGAAAATTCAACAATTTTTGTATTATTATCATGTAGTAGTTTAAGCAAGTTTAATGATGCACTTGTTCTTTGAACAGACGACAATCAGATCACGTCTTGATTGGTGTTAAGTCTTGTGCTCCTCTAAGACGCGACCAGGAAACGTAATGACAAACATCGATATTTGTTGGTATTTATTGAAGAGTGAAAGGATAACTTTCTGTAGTTGTGTAGTTCTTTTTGTACCAATATACCGGCTTTCTGTCATGTTCAAATAGAGGGAATATTCGGGAATATTCCCCTTGAGGCTTGATGGAATTTAAATTTGAAAATTTTCAGAAAATGGAAATTCCTTCAATAAGTTTTCTGTATATTTTATCCGCACGTATCGTAAATATCCAGAAAGATATAGGGGCCGTACAGAAAAAATGGTTGTATTTCAATGAATAATTGATATACGTGTACTTGTTTGAATTAAATTTTGTTATCTTAATCTCCAACCTTGACACGTATTTAGTAAACAGCTTTTAAAGCTATGCGTAAGTAGATTAACTAATTCTCTTTTGATTTTCTAATTACAGTATAGCGTGTGTACAACAAATATGTTCAAGACTTGTACTTTCTACAATGGAACAAGATTTCGCTTTTCACAAAGAAATTAAACAGGAAACAAAAAAACGGGGTTTTTAGCCACATTACACACAACTGTAAGCTTTAATGTAAAATTTCTATTCTATAAATTGGAATGTTGGCCGAATTCCTCAATACAGTTTCAATTTTTCGAAATTTAATTCCAGAAGGTATTTATACACAATTGAGAGATGTCTCTAGTTCCGCAATTACGGAATTTCCGCAAAATTCGGGAGCCTTTTGCTTTTTTCAAACAGATTTAACGGAAACTGTTTATTTTTATTGAAATTTGAAGGTCTAAAGGTGTTCGAAGAATGCCAATTTTAAAAAATCGATATCTTGCTTATTTGATGGGATATTGCAATGAATATAGTAGCGTTGGAAAGAGCATACGGGGAGCTTTTTTGTTTAAAAAAATTCTGATTGAGTTGAGTTGTTTTTTTCCATATTCCCCCATGATTTTTCAAAAATTTCCCCACAGTCTAAAGCAAATGGAATCGCTTTCCAAATCCCTGAGAAATTTTCTGGTAAGCCTGTTATTGTTCCGTAAAATTGGAGAAAAGTTGGCAATTTTACTCCAAATTGCTTAAAAAAACTTGTTTCCGATTGTGAAATCGTTTCGCATGCAATAAGCTGTTAGCAATTCGCAAATCCGAACCGACTCACCAACTGTACACGCCGATAAATCGAGTTAAGTCAGTTTCTATTATTAATGATTAATTATAGCGTATTTCTTAATATTGCATCCAACTACTGTTCCATATATTTACAATATTGATGTGTGTTCTAATTGTAAATGTATAGATGATTAAGTAAACATTATTTTGCCAATTATTGATAACTGTATTGTCATAAT
Source organism: Mylabris phalerata (assembly GCA_020740385.1). NCBI lineage: Eukaryota > Metazoa > Arthropoda > Insecta > Coleoptera > Meloidae > Mylabris > Mylabris phalerata. The sequence continues at coordinate 3,109,150 of JAJEOX010000222.1, forward strand.
GCCTCATCATCTCTTGTTATCAGTCAATCACAACCATCCAATCACAACTGACATTAGTTAGCATTGTTCCATATACAATAATTCTTATTATCTCTACATAACTATTGATTAATTAATAAATCTATATCAATATCACAATGTACAGTTTAAGAGTGATTATTATTATTATTAATATTCCAAAAATTGTTGGATTGAGGTCAACGGAATTAATGAATCTTTTAGAACAATAAGATCATTATTTCGGAGTCATATTACATAAATAATTGTGGACATCATAAACACAACCACTGGAAATAAATTGTGGTGTTGGATAAATATGTGGATTGCCACTATTGTTTGATATTTATACAAGTGATAATGTCTATGTATGTGTATTTATGGCGCTCTAATTGTTAACTTCAAATAGAATACGCCAAAATTTACAGGGTAAATACTCAAAGACGTTTAATGTTCTGTAATAAAACCACTCCTGTTACAAAACAGTTAAATGGAATAATCCACGTTTAGAATCTATCAGAGACGCCCTTTAGAAGATTTCAGCAAAAATTGGACCTGGTAGCTCATCGGGTAGTCGGCCAAAAAGAGCTCTTTTCAACGAGAGTGCGCCAACAATCTTCGTGAATTTGTTTGTTGCTGAAAATGTGATATTGTCAGAAAAACTATTTGATCAACTGCTGGAGCTATCAGGTCCAGTTTTTGATAAAATGTCCTCGGGGCACCTCTACAGATCCTCCAATTTTTTTTTAATTTGTACCAAATCAAGTCTTTCTGGACTTGAAGAATCTTGAAGGGCTATAAATTTCCCAGTAGTCAAATTTGTTAAACAATTATATTGTAATTTAGGAAAATTTGTTTAAATCTGAATGAATATTGAAGAATAATTGATTAAAAATTGCTTTTGCAAATTTGTTATCCAAAAAATTTAGCATTAAATGCAGAAATTTCCGTCAAAAAGTGATTAAAAGTGTTTGAATTTGAGTCAAATTTCTGTTTTTTTACAACGTTCGTTTAAAAATCTGGTGGTTAATGATGAAAATCGGAGAATGCTTCAATATCTTCATCCAGAAATGGAAATCAATGACTAAAATAGAAAAGTTTTGTCTAAACCAACCCAAACTGTTAAATGGCGAATTTTTTATTGATCAATTGGCGCTTTCATTTTGGATTTTTGCAATTGAAATACAATTATGGCAATTCAAATTTTGAAAATTGAAGAGCTATAATTGAGAAGAAGTTCCAATATGAATGGTTAAAACTAGAAATTCGAAAATTACGTTTATTGTAGATGTGCAAAATTGGTGGATGCGCCGGGTCGAGTTCTCTTTTTGTCTTTCTATATAATTCCTTTGTCGCTTCAATATAAAATCTCCACTGAAAACATTTCCAAGATAGATATATTTTGTATTGTAAAAACGTTCCCATAAATCAACCGTACAGCTGGAAAGTTATGGAAAAACCTTGCAAAAGCTCTAATGAGAACGGTAGGTGTCCGTTATGAATTATTGATGAGCTCTTCTCAAACTAGTACAAGCTGTTCCAGTTCTCTGCTACTATTGTTGATTTCCATTTTATTTTATCCGCTTGTATCTCTTTATATATATTTTTTTTTAACAAAGCCACGTGTGAATTGTTGGAAATTGGATCACATTAAAATTCATCCACCACGATCGGTGTTGATATTGGCAATTAATTGGGCAATAATTGAAACTTACTTGACATTCGTATGTGCCGTTGTCGCGTTTTTGAACGAATTTCACTTGAAGTGTCCAGTCATCGGAGCCTTCTGCGTGCAGAATTTGAAATCGTTCATCATTTGTATACGTGAATAGACCTGATGAGAGGATATGCCAGTCACGCCGTCTCACCCATGTTACCTGCTATTAATGCACAATAAAATCCATTATTATCAATATTGGAAATAAATCAAATATTGAAATAATTCTCCAAATTTAACACCAAATTCTGGACATTAAATCCATTGAATTCACGATACTTTATCGAGATTTTATTTTTATTTTTCGAATATTCACCGGATAAACAGCCGCTTTTTAATTACAACAATCGTCTAATCTCCAACTTGTTCTTATTATTTTTCTAGAAGGATTAAATGGGTTTTTTCCGATTTATTTATTTGGTATAAGGATTAGCAGGCTCCTATATATTTGATATAAAGTTTGGTCAAATTCGATTTCCTTATAATTTCGTTAGGAATTAGTATTGACTGTAGTTGCTTGTATTCGGTTAGATATACGAAAATCTATTTATCGAAGACACAGTTACAAAATAGGGTAGTCAATGTAAATCTCTACAAACCTATTTTCTATAATCTTTATGTATAGGGATCATAAATTCTATACTTATAACAAATACACTTACGGAAGTTGTAAGAATAGTTGTAGTTTGGTAGCGACAATAAGAATACGAAACTATATTTTACTACAATTCCACGACAGTTTTGCTCTAATTTTACATGATAGAACAAATTTATGGTAATTTTTATATTTATTATTATTAATAGTTTGCTACATTTAAAGTTAATTAATTGTTTAATAAAAATTGCAACTTTACGACCATTATTACGATCAATAATTGTTTGATTATCATTTAAGTTGTAGAGAATTGAATGGAAACGACCCAAATTTGGCCTACTTTGTTATAAAAACAAAACGATTATTCTGAAAAGCTCTAAGATGATTTGATAATAATAATAATAGATAATAAGAATCTTTTATTATTAGAAAAGGGTAATAATTTTCAGGTCTTGACTAGATTTATATACGAATTTAATAACATTTAGGATATGGAATAGTTCCAGATAATTTTCGAAAATCCCTACTGGAATTATCGACAATATTGATTAATGTTAACTCGCCAATTTTTATTGAAAACAAAATAAATAAAGGAATTGTAAACATTAACGATTTAAGGATCGTGTCTTAATATAAGAACAGGAAACGAACGTAATTAATCTGGAAATGGAAAGGCACCAACCATTAAGAAGCGACTCCTTTATGTTTTATTCCCAACAAATGTCTATAGAATGGATAGAATTGTGGATAAATCATAAAATTGTCGTTTTGTCAGTTTTTAAAGAGGTTGTTGAGACTTGCAGACTTGAAAGTCTTTGTTTACTGAACCAGCAAACAGGTCAAAATTGGGTATACCCTTTTAATTCCTAATTTAGAGACGGATTAGGGTTCGGTTTAATTAAACTAGAAATTAAGATAGTATCAACTACTGTTATTTTTGGGGGTGTTTTAAAAGTATTCGTCCAACTCAATTTTATCAAATTGACGATTCCAAAATGGAATCGACTTATTTTGATTGGAAAATTGAGCGAAAGTTGAGTTTTTTTATCAATTTTCAGTGCTTGTATAGTTAAAAAAACATTTCGTGTTTAAACATTCCCCGGATTGTTTTACATGTGATAACATTCATTAAATTTAAAACGGAATACTGTATTAATATTTAGATTTCTAATGAAGTTAATGTTTTATTTCAACATTTAAATAGGCGGAAATTTCTGTTTAGATAGTTTAAAGTACGGCCAATTCTCCATAGTCTTTGTTTTAAAATCACATATTATTCCCTTAACTATCATGCACCTCCTCGTAATTATTACCTCGGATCCAGTTAATGCCCTATCGCCAGTATTTCGTACATGACAATGTAGATATGCTGTAGCTCCCAATTGGACTGTTACATTTGTGTATGTATTGTTTTCAGCACCGACCATTGCTTCAGCTCGGCTGAAATCTTCGAAATTCGGATGCCACAATTGACGCCATTCGGAGTACTTCTGTGTGTCCCGTTTCTCTGTAAATTTTAATATTTCTAAATAGGTTAGACAATTTAAGGACCTGCACTAGGCAATAAAAATGCCAGTTCTCTAACAGAATTTTCGTTCATTTTCCAACGAATTTTAATGATCTAAACAGATATTGAACGAAACTTTGAGGATGCTTTAAATTTCCTATATAACTCTAGTTTGCTTCCGAATTTCCAAAAATGAGATAGTTCACGACATGGACTCGAAATTCTCTTTCAATATCTGTTAGACCATTAAAATCCATTGGAAAATATGTTAGAAAATTTGAAACTGTTGCGATTTCGTTATTGTTAAATCTTGGTGTTAAGTTGCAATGCACAACATTTCTAATAGAATTGTTGGTATTTAATTTAAACTTGAACAATAATTTTGATTTTATATATAGCAGTTTGAATGATCTTGAAGTTGGAATATATCATGAAAGAGAAACTCTGAAACTCACTAGACCGTTGCTATTTTATCCGTTAAAACTTATCGGTATAACAACTAATAACGTTAAACAGAAGAGTTATGTTTATGTTCGTTCAACAACTGCAGGATTAGTATTGTAGTGAATTGTTTTTGTACAAGTTGTCCGTTTATAGTAAGAGAGTTTTAGTTGTTCCAGATGGTAGTTGTGCAACAGGATTGCATACAACAACAAAACTTTTTAATTAAAACCGTTGATAAAATTCAATTTGCCCCTATTTGAAAGCTATCCGAACCTATTCTTCACTAACGTAACAAAAAAACAACAGACAACTTTAAAAAATGTTACAATAACAACTCGTTCAACTACATTTCCTCATAACAATATAAACTTTCCAATATTGTAGTTCTGTTAAAATTTCCCCAAAATTTCCTTCAAACTCTAATAGTTGATAAAATATAATAAAGTACAATAAACTATTGTTAAATTAAAATAAGTGTTGTGCAGTTTTTCTTCCGCCTTCTGATAATAGCGACAAAACAACAGATGGTTTTTATATTAGAGTTGTTTTAATGTGTAACGGATGCTGTCAATTTTATATTAACGCTTTTTATTGGTTTCCAACCATATAATGGCCATTATCATTAATCAAATATACGAAAAAGAAAACTCGAAACGAAACTATGTCGAGTTTATCGATAATAAATACGCCATTATAAAGTTAACATTTTGTTTAATTAATTAATTTTTATCCTAATTCGTTAATTATTCGAGACCCTTTAAGGTCAAGAAAAATTATACAAAGTGTGGCGAATAGTAAGTCCGGCGCATCCACCATTTTTACAATTATGTTCGATGTCTAGAGAGTACGTCTGATAATACAATTTTAATAGTCAGACTAAGATTAGGCCCTTCTTCAACTTATCCTTGAATTAAAAGGAAAGAAATTGGCGAATTTTCTAATAGCAATCCATTAAATTCAATTGAATTCTACCTAAAATTTTGGTCGATACTTTTATGTTTTTATACTTAGATGGCGCATCCACCACTTTTACAATTTCATCTAATAACACAATTTTAGGATACAGACAGAGATTAGGCTCCCTCTAACTCATTCTAGAATATTTTCTATTATTAAAGGAGTGAAACTGGCACAGTAAGCTCGGCGCATCCACCATTTTTAGTAGTCAGACTAAGATTAGGCCTTTCTCTAACTTATCCTGGAATTAACAGGAGTGAAATTGGCAAATTTTCTAATAGCAATCCAACAAATTCAATTGAATCCTACCTAAAATCCACCAGTTTTACAATTTCATCTAATAACGCAATTTTAGAAGTCAGACAGAGATTAGGCTCCGCTCTAACTCATTCTGGAATATTTTCTATTATGAAACTGACAAATTTTCTAATGGAAACCTAGCAAATTCAATTGAATTCTACCTAAAATCGACTAAAATTCGGTAAAATTTCGCTTAATTTCCTTGTTATTGTTAATAATTTTGGGCGATATTTTTAAGTTTTTGTATTTAAATGGTGATATTGTCTAAAATAGAAAGTTATAATGAATGATCTAGTTTCAAGAAAGAATTACAGACGAACACAGCGTCTGGCTTGTAATTTTAAAATGGGAATTTTAAATGAATTTCAGTTCGCTTAGCAATTATTTGGATAAATGTTTGTACTTTTTTTCCACTATACTGCAGTTTAATAAAACAAAAAATAGTACGAGTGGCCGTAGGGAAATTCTAGTAATTATTCAATAAACTGCTTTGTTTTCACCGTTGTTTTTTCGGTTATATTGTGAAACTACATTGTTGACATTATATAGTTCCATATTTGGAGTTCTCTGTTCCTCTTGTTCGGTTAATGTAATAATTCAACAAAGAGGAACAGTTTTACGGTTTGATTGGATGCCAATGTGGCTTTTCTGGATTTTTTCTCAAATAAATTTGCTCCGTTTTTTAAATTAATCATTGTCAATATTACCCGTAATCTCCACAACCAGAATTGTATTTATTGTTGTTGAATCTGATGGAATTATTACTAAAAAAATTCGAATTGGTTTATCCGGTTTGCTGTGTGTGGTGAACTTGTTTTTGTTTTTTGATACGCCACAATTTTACCTTTATAAATTGAATTTGTTAAAAGTTAAACCTGTAAAGGGTAAACAAAGGGAATTTCGGCAGTAAATCAATAAAAAAGCAGCAAAAACAACTTCTATCAGAGGTTATCATTCGAAAATCGGTAAACAATTAATAATCAATTCTAATATTGTCAACAATAATAAGGACAAGTAAGTGAAAAGCGTTTTTGTTGCTGCTCTATGAAACTCACTACGATTGTTGTTCTTGTTCATTTTCCTCTCTATTGTGTCGAGTTGAACCAAATTCACGAAATTATACGAAATTTCGTCTTCTATGTTATTTTCACTTATATACACATATATAATAATGTGTACAGTGTATTTGTAAATGCTGGAAGAAAAAAGTTTGTGAAATGTATTGTTTCGACTTTGATATTGTTCATTGTTTCCGATTCGCCTCTTATTCCTTTGTAATGTTTTCTTTTCTCCTCCCGTTGAATTACAACGAAACGTAACAAAATGTTTTTTTCTCTGCTTCTTCTTCTTTAAAGTATTTGTTTTTAAATAAAAATACTCGAAATTTCGTTCGATATAATTAAACCAATGAGACTTGATTGTCGAATCGAAAACATCAAATAAAATTGATTTGTTGGTGTAATTTGAATATTTTTTATTGTTTTAACGACGATTGTGTTGCGTTTAGAATGAAATTGGCCAATTTTACAAAATTGAATAACTTGCAATTTGAAATTAAAGATAAGAGAGTTGATATCTTACACATTTCGGCTACATAAACTTCAACGTCTACTCCTATTTAGTGACAGTAAAAGACAAGGCTTGAGAAAGTTATAATTATATAATTAAGTTGTTATCACACGACTGCATTAATTAACCTATTTCTGGTTTTGCGAAATTATTTGATGTAAAAGCCAAAAGAAAATCGTCCATAGACACGATTCTATATAAATCAAACAACGAAAACTTGCAATAAATGTCAGATAGTACACGAAAATTTGCACTGGTAAAGAAAACTGGGGAAAGACACTACAACAATAACAAGTAGAACAGAGATAGAAAAGCGTATACACACAGAAAAAAACAGTTTTCCTACTACAATTCGTGGAAATGTAATAAAATAGGATAACACCAGAAAGCTACAATCAAAATAAACGATACTGTTACGCATCGTTTAAAGGAATTTTCTCAAAATGTCTGGAAACAAGCCAAATCTAGATAAATATACGTGTATATAAGATAAATATATGGTTATAAAAGAGAAAACGAAGAGAGGAAATATAAGGAAAATGCTGATAGACGATATTCTACACAAATTTAATATTTTAATAGCGATTCTAACGAATTATCTCAAATTTATGTTCAAGAGTTTCTTTCGGAGTATTAAAACGTTGTTTTTAATTTGAATTATACGCGCTTAAATCCTTACTTCTTATTGGTTGTTTTACAGTCAAGATTACACAACTTAAAAGTTTCGAATTTGCTATAAAGTCTTGTGATCTTTTTGGTGTGTTTAATTTTTAAATTTGCCTCCAAAATGATCTAGAGTATTTTTTAGTAACTTTTACCTTTGCAAGGTTCTCATTTTGGCGGCAAATTTGAATATAACATGTTATTGTTTTAAATCGCCATCTGGATGAAAATTACGTTAATTAATTGTTCTTTTATTGATATTATATGAGGTAATAAATTATTATTAATGATATTATATGAGGTAATATAATGGCCAAATATAGGCAAGTTTTGGGAAAAATAGGGATTCCCCGACTGTTATTTCTACAATAAAATTAAAAATGATCGAAAAGCCGAGAGAAAAACAAGATAAACGTTTATACTTGAAGCGAATACGGCTTTTAAACTCCCAAATTTTGATCGATATATTTAGGGAATTTAGTTGCAAGATTCCACAACCTCCGATATAACTTTTGGACTGTGTAAACTTGACTGTAAGCTAACCAATAGGAAAGTAATATTAGCGCGCAAACTTCAAATGACTCCTCTTATTTTGAACGTAGTTTTCGAAAATTTGTGATTACTTAAGTCCACATCAGAGATTGTTTGACAATTTTCGTTGGATTTTGAAGTCCAAAATTGAATTAATTCGCAACGAACACACAGAATTGTCCGTGAACGAATTTCAATTGAATTCAAAATTGCTGTAATCACGTTGCGGTGGATTTTCGCAATTTCAAATAGCACGTTATCATTTGCTAATTGTAAGTGTAGATTAGTCAAGGTAGAGTTAATTTTACGCTTGTACAGGGAATTTGCTTCTAAATATTGTGAACAATTCAATGAACAAACTGGGAAAAATTGCAAATACGTATGCAAATAAATAAAGAGAGTTGATTGTAAAATTATGTAAAATAAATTTTCAGTTGATTAAAAATTCTATTTAAATGTAAAACCAGCGAACATCACACATTCGGCTATATGAAGCATTAATAATTGATATTCTAATAAATGTGCAGTAATATCGATCGATTAATGCACAGTGCGATAATAATGTCTGTTTGCATTATTATTTGTCACCATTTACAACAATCCCAGTGTTTTATAAACGAATAATGAATAATTACGTAATTTACGAATATACGATAATTTCCGAATCAAAATCATAAAATTTCATGTTCAGTTGGGCGGAAACATCACAACAAAACTCCAATGTATCGTCTTTAAAACTTCTTACAATAAATATACAACAACAATGTAACAAAGTTATAATCCCACTCAACTAGAAGATGAAAAAGTTGTTGACGAAAAACTGGCACCTTTATAAAACTCACCTGTGAAATATGAACGAGAAAAGTTTATCAATGTTATTGACAAATATTGTGATAGACGTACGAGTACAAAGGCGAAAGAAGAAAGGCGATGATAAAATGTTGATAATCAAACGAACCGAAGTTTGTTCGAGTTGAACTTTACAAATAATTGCAAATATAAGTTATATCGTTAATAAAAATTGTGTTCTCTCTTTAAAGCATTAGCCAGAAGTAGACGTTAACGTGAAATTTTCCGTATAACTCGAAAACGACGAAAGATATCGAAATGGAACATATCCCATTCGATTCAGAATTCAATTTTGTACGTACTTAACCCCATGAAATTTGGAAAATCAAACGGGATTTTCTGGTAATTGCGAAACACCGCATTTTTAGCCAAAAAAAGTGTGTTAACAGTCAGAAGTACAACTCGTTGTACAATCAATAAAATCAAATCATACACATATAGGTAGATCAAGAAAAGTTAACGCTAGAGGATCAACCCATACACGTTTTAATTTTATTTTCCGTTTTTTCGGAAAACAGCGCCCAAACGAACCAAATTTTTCGAAATTGCGCATTCTAAGTAATACAGCAGATGATGTTATTTTGGTCGGCTAGATGAAGGTGATTGCCTCCCAACTGATTTTTCATAAATATATCGAATTTGCAACGAAATGGACCCTTAAAATACGCATAATCTTGGTTGTTTGCTCAAATTAATTGCCGTGTTTGTTGTTTAGTTAAAGATTGCACTCGTTTCCTTACATTTAATTTTAAGACGTCTCTAAGGATTAACGTAACGTCTTCATTTAGCTGTCTTTTATTGCTTAAAGTCATTCAGATGTTAGTTGAAGCGATCCTAATAGAATCGTAAAATAGTATTCATTCTATTCCTCCCCTCAGAATTAACGCAAACTGAATACTAATTGTACCAAAATTTAGCCAACAGTTGTATAATGAGACTATAATGCACTGGTGAGTTATAGAATACGATTTCCAAAAAATTCGGTAATTACAAGAAAATTGTTGAAGGGTCGTCCAACCCTTAACTCTAAACATTTCAATTAAAATACAATTTTCCTCCAACACTGAAATTGAAAGAAAATCGAGTTTTCTAATTTTTTCGAACGAAAATACCGGAAATATACGGAAAATACTTGACGTAGAAGTTTATAGAGTGAATTTTCTGTTAAAATCTTGACGATTTCGCATATTTCAACGAAAAATAACGTCACCTTTTATATATAACTACATTTTTTTTTTGTCTTGAAAATTTATTTGAATAACTAATAGAAACGTTTAGGTTTTGGTCACGATCATCATATTTATATTGCTCCCATTATTTTCTTGGAAAGATAACAATACTACAGTCGAAAATTATAGTAATTTGTCTTGGTCTATTGTAGGAATTAGGGGTTGTAGAGGGTGGACGCATATTATTATAAGATATATTTTAAACGATAAATATTTCTGTATATAAATAAGCAAGTTAGGGGATTTTCTTTACTTTACTTCACTCCACTTTAATAAACTTAGAGAACAAATAGAGCCGTTTTTTGTTGATATTATTAAAATCAACTAAATTAACATAAAACAATTTCGTTTGAAAATATTAGATTTGCTTATCATTTTGTTCAAGTAGGAGGATTTATTGTTTTTAATCAAATTAATTTTAGTAGATAGAACAAAGAACGTTGCTTACAGAGCATACTTGTGGTAATTTCGGTTATAGGGAAGACAAACGAGGGAATGTTAGTAATGTTCTAAAATCATAAATCACCACTTACAACACCGTAGTAATGAGTCTTGTCGTTATTACCATTGTTGTTCAAGTGAAAAGTGGATAGTGGACAGATTTAGATATAGGAACGGTAATTAGAATGACATAATTTGCATTTTAAATCGTCGCGAATTCAATAATTTATCGATTTATAAATGGATAAATGATGGAATATCATCATCATATTAAATAATAAAAGATTCCTCTATTTGATGAAATTCAAATTGGATTCTTTATATAATTGTACGATCGGATGGAAATTGAAATCTGTTGGGATTTAAAGATTCCTTTTAATAAAAGAAAAAATACTCACTTATCTCCATGGATGTGATTAATAATATGGGTGGAATCCAGAGTAATAGCAGTAGGCGCCAATAATCGGCCAGCATGATTGAGGCCTGTAACAAAACAAGAACTAATTAATCAACTAAATTCACGTTTCTGTTACAAAACGACAGTTAAGTTGGTATTAATAGTCGTACCAACAGAAAATAGCACGATCTTTTTCTCACAAGTTAAGGCTGTTGTTCAAAGTGAACGGTAACATTCAATCCCCCATAAGAAACAATTTTTCGTATAACTCAAAAACGACAAAAGTTATCGAAATGGGACATATCTCATTCGATTGAGAATTCAATTTTGTACGCTCTTTACCCCATGAAATTTGGAAAATCAAACGTAATTTTCTGATAATTGCGAAAAATCGCATTTTTAGTCAAAAAAAGTGTGGTAACAGTCAGAAGTACAACTCGTTGTATAATCAATAAAATAAAATGAAACACATATAGGTAGATCAAGAAAAGTTAAGGCTTCTTGATCAACCCATTCCCGTTTTAATTTTCTTTTCCGTTTTTGGGAAAACAGCGTCTAAAATGATCCAATTTTTCGAAATAGCACGTTCTAAATAACTCAGTAGATGAAGTGATGTGGTTTCGTGTCTTCTGATTGGCTAGATGAAGGTAAGAGGCAATTTGATTGTCTCTGATTTCTTATACGTCTATCGAACGAAGATTGTAAATTTACAAAGAAATGGGAAAAATGCGAACTGCCTTTCGAGCGCGACTCTTAAGACCAGTGATTTTTGAATCATTACGTTGGAAATCCTGGAATATTTAAAAATTTTATAAGTTGACTCAAATCTCTAGAATCTTCACTTCAATTTAGAATTTCCAACGCTATTTTTATGCGGATAGCTCCAATAAGGCATCTTCACGAGAACCTTTCTATAATAGTGACATTTGATTCCGGAAGAGTTTCAGTAAATTTTCATGAAATACTCGGTGAATTATCAACGAATTCTCTAAAGATCGCTTAATTGAATCCTCATTTTAGAAAGTTTGACAATAAAACGAACACGTTTATAAATGGACAAAAATTCCGCAAGCTACAACGAATATTCATGACGGAATTTTGCGGTATTTCTTGTGGAAATATTCACTTTTCATTAAAATGGTTTCTTATTAAAATCCAAGGTTTTTAGGAGAGTGATGCAGATGTTGATATTTATTATTTAGAATTCGTTCCTATATTAAAATTTCATTTATATTTCAATTTTGTGTGTTTAAACGATTCACTTTACTGTGTCCATTACTTAAGATTTGTTTATTTATAAATAAATTGTTTAAAATTTAATTTCTAATAAAATATTTCCAGCCCTTCAAGTTCTAACATTTGACATAAACTTTCAAGCAGGCTAATTGGAGATTTCTTGAAATTTGCTTTGACTAGCAGGCAAAATTTAATATTAAACTGTTAGGTCGAATAATTGTAGCCTAAATTGTGTATTTTTCGCTTAAATTGTCACCGAAATCAATGATTTGCTCCAATGGAAATTTCACAAGAAAGAATCCAAACTTTATTGCACTAACTCGTAAACTCTTCATCTATATTCTAGTATAAAGAAAAATATACAACACGAAAGCTCATTTTGATGTTTTATTGAAAATTTTATTGCCACAAGATCATCGTTTTTATAAATAAAATACTTGCATTGAGCTAACATGTTTTATAAATATTTCGTTAATATCGTCGATGAAATGTAGAATTAAATTTTTCCGTAGATTTTTTGTATATTCTCTAAACATTGAGGGTTGAAAGATTATTGAAAATCCAACGTTTATAAGTTTAGAAATTATAATCAATGATAATCGCCCCTTAATTCGGGGGTGTTCTATTATTAAAGGCCAACAATTGAAAAACTTAAGGGTAATTAGTTCAAACCCTTTTCTAATCGTTTTGATTGTTATGAACAAAATTTTGGGAAAAAGGCAAGAATTTTGAATGATTCGGAGATTTGTAGAGAATATTTTAGAAAAAGTTGGACCCTGTAGATCACCGGTCAAAAAACGCTTCTTTCGAGCAATGTTAACTTTTTCACCAAACAACTACGCACCTAAAACGATTAAGAATGGCCCAAAGTTGTTTTTTATATTGTATCTTAAAAAATATGAAAATTTATTTATGATAACGAACATTAATGAACTTATAGTTGTTTATTAATTTTAATTTGATAAGTAGAGATTGTTAACGTTAATAGAAAGTCTGCTCTTCAGGAAATTTGAAAAATCTATTGGCGATTATTTCAAACTTTTTTAACTGACCAGAAAGCGTGAATTTTGATTGACGGTGCAATTTTAACTGTTCCACAGCCAATATATCGTGAAAATTTGCAAATTAATTGTCCTGAAGACGTGTTAATCTAACCAACTGTGATTTATGACGACAATTGAAAATGTAGCAAATTAATTTCGAAATTATTGAATAATTTCAATAATTTCGTTGACAAATTGCTACAAATTATTCTCTAAATATAGCCATGATTGTAATTAAGTCATGCATATATAAAGTCAAGAGTTGAATTCTCCATTTCAAACAAAATAGAGGATTCAACAGTTACTTGCTTAGATGATGGAATATTCAGAAATTCAAATAAGATGCAGTCACTCGTGAAAGTATTGGAAATTTGATAATTGAGTTTGTATCAGTCTATCTATTCATTTTGTTGTCATTTACTATCTATAAGTCCATTAAATACAATTATTAGGGATCTCTGTTTCTGGTTTTGCAAGGGAGTTCTATTTCTGTTTCCGTTTTAGCGGATATATAACGGAAATTATCAAGCACTTGAGGATATCTTTTTCTGTGAAAAATTCCATCTAAATTTGAATAACAAAGAAAATTACAGAGTTTAGGGAATAATAGAGATTTTCCAACAATTTTCTCAAAGTATACAGCGAATTGATAGAGCTTTTCAAATGTTTAAGAAATTTCCCAATAGGTTTGTTAGTTTTTCGAAAAATTAACAAAAACTGGAACGTTAGCATTAAATTTGTTTCTTTCTCGATAGGGTGTCTGTAAATTTTCAATCATCGATATGTCCCTTGTTTGGTGGCATATTGCAATCAATATAGCAGCTTTAGAAAGAACATTTTAAAGAGTATTTCTCAGCGTTTTTGTAACGAAAATTATTAAGCCCTTTTTGCTGTGAAAAATTCCAAGTGAACTTCGAATAATAGAGAAAATTACAGAGAATGTTTTTTTCATATTTTCATTTATAGCGTGGCCAATACTATAGACTTTCCAACGATTTTCTCAAAATTGATAGATTTTCAAAATTTTGAAGAAATTTTCCAATGTTTGTTAATTTTCTGCAAAATTGACAAACACTGGAACGTTCGCATTAAATTTCTTTTTCGATAAGGTGCCTGAAAAGGTAAATTTTCAACCATCAATCTATTCCTTGTTTGATAGGATATTGCATCAATATAGCAGCATTAGAAAGAGCATTTTTAGGAGTATTTCTGAGCCTTTTTGTAAAGGAAATTATCAAGCGCTTTAAGGTATCGTTTGCCGTGAAAAATTCCATCTGAACTTTGAATAGCAAAAAAATTACAGAGCTTAGGGATTATTAGAGGTTTTCCAACAGTTTTCTCAAAGTATACAGCGAATTGATAGAGCTTTTCAAATCTTTAAGAAATTTCCCAATAGGTTCGTTAGTTTTTCGCAAAATTAACAAAAACTGGAACGTTAGCATTAAATTTGTTTCTTTCTCGATAGGGTGTCTGTAAATTTTCAATCATCGATATGTCCCTTGTTTGGTGGCATATTGCAATCAATATAGCAGCTTTAGAAAGAACATTTTAAAGAGTATTTCTCAGCGTTTTTGTAACGAAAATTATTAAGCCCTTTTTGCTGTGAAAAATTCCAAGTGAACTTCGAATAATAGAGAAAATTACAGAGAATGTTTTTTTCATATTTTCATTTATAGCGTGGCCAATACTATAGACTTTCCAACGATTTTCTCAAAATTGATAGATTTTCAAATTTTTGAAGAAATTTTCCAATGTTTGTTAATTTTCTGCAAAATTGACAAACACTGGAACGTTCGCATTAAATTTTTTTTTCGATAAGGTGCCTGAAACGGTAAATTTTCAACCATCAATCTATTCCTTGTTTGATAGGTTATTGCATCAATATAGCAGCATTAGAAAGAGCATTTTTAGGAGTATTTCTGAGAGTTTTTGTAAAGGAAATTATCAAGCGCTTTAAGGTATCGTTTGCCGTGAAAAATTCCATCTGAACTTTGAATAGCAAAAAAATTACAAGCTTAGAGATTTTCCAACAATTTTCTCAAAGTATACAACGAATTGATAGAGCTTTTCAAATCTTTAAGAAATTTCCCAATAGGTTTGTTAGTTTTTCGCAAAATTAACAAAAACTGGAACGTTAGCATTAAATTTGTTTCTTTCTCGATAGGGTGCCTGTAAATCTTCAATCATCGATATGTCCCTTGTTTGGTGGCATATTGCAATCAATATAGCAGCTTTAGAAAGAACATTTTAAAGAGTATTTCTCAGCGTTTTTGTAACGAAAATTATTAAGCCCTTTTTGCTGTGAAAAATTCCAAGTGAACTTCGAATAATAGAGAAAATTACAGAGAATGTTTTTTTCATATTTTCATTTATAGCGTGGCCAATACTATAGACTTTCCAACGATTTTCTCAAAATTGATAGATTTTCAAATTTTTGAAGAAATTTTCCAATGTTTGTTAATTTTCTGCAAAATTGACAAACACTGGAACGTTCGCATTAAATTTCTTTTTCGATAAGGTGCCTGAAAAGGTAAATTTTCAATCATCAATCTATTCCTTGTTTGATAGGTTATTGCATCAATATAGCAGCATTAGAAAGAGCATTTTTAGGAGTATTTCTGAGCCTTTTTGTAAAGGAAATTATCAAGCGCTTTAAGGTATCGTTTGCCGTGAAAAATTCCATCTGAACTTTGAATAGCAAAAAAATTACAAGCTTAGAGATTTTCCAACAATTTTCTCAAAGTATACAACGAATTGATAGAGCTTTTCAAATCTTTAAGAAATTTCCCAATAGGTTTGTTAGTTTTTCGCAAAATTAACAAAAACTGGAACGTTAGCATTAAATTTGTTTCTTTCTCGATAGGGTGCCTGTAAATCTTCAATCATCGATATGTCCCTTGTTTGGTGGCATATTGCAATCAATATAGCAGCTTTAGAAAGAACATTTTAAAGAGTATTTCTCAGCGTTTTTGTAACGAAAATTATTAAGCCCTTTTTGCTGTGAAAAATTCCAAGTGAACTTCGAATAATAGAGAAAATTACAGAGAATGTTTTTTTCATATTTTCATTTATAGCGTGGCCAATACTATAGACTTTCCAACGATTTTCTCAAAATTGATAGATTTTCAAAATTTTTGAAGAAATTTTCCAATGTTTGTTAATTTTCTGCAAAATTGACAAACACTGGAACGTTCGCATTAAATTTTTTTTCGATAAGGTGCCTGAAACGGTAAATTTTCAACCATCAATCTATTCCTTGTTTGATAGGTTATTGCATCAATATAGCAGCATTAGAAAGAGCATTTTTAGGAGTATTTCTGAGAGTTTTTGTAAAGGAAATTATCAAGCGCTTTAAGGTATCGTTTGCCGTGAAAAATTCCATCTGAACTTTGAATAGCAAAAAAATTACAAGCTTAGAGATTTTCCAACAATTTTCTCAAAGTATACAACGAATTGATAGAGCTTTTCAAATCTTTAAGAAATTTCCCAATAGGTTTGTTAGTTTTTCGCAAAATTAACAAAAACTGGAACGTTAGCATTAAATTTGTTTCTTTCTCGATAGGGTGCCTGTAAATCTTCAATCATCGATATGTCCCTTGTTTGGTGGCATATTGCAATCAATATAGCAGCTTTAGAAAGAACATTTTAAAGAGTATTTCTCAGCGTTTTTGTAACGAAAATTATTAAGCCCTTTTTGCTGTGAAAAATTCCAAGTGAACTTCGAATAATAGAGAAAATTACAGAGAATGTTTTTTTCATATTTTCATTTATAGCGTGGCCAATACTATAGACTTTCCAACGATTTTCTCAAAATTGATAGATTTTCAAATTTTTGAAGAAATTTTCCAATGTTTGTTAATTTTCTGCAAAATTGACAAACACTGGAACGTTCGCATTAAATTTCTTTTTCGATAAGGTGCCTGAAAAGGTAAATTTTCAATCATCAATCTATTCCTTGTTTGATAGGTTATTGCATCAATATAGCAGCATTAGAAAGAGCATTTTTAGGAGTATTTCTGAGCCTTTTTGTAAAGGAAATTATCAAGCGCTTTAAGGTATCGTTTGCCGTGAAAAATTCCATCTGAACTTTGAATAGCAAAAAAATTACAAGCTTAGAGATTTTCCAACAATTTTCTCAAAGTATACAACGAATTGATAGAGCTTTTCAAATCTTTAAGAAATTTCCAAATAGGTTTTTCGCAAAATTGATAAAAACCGGAACGTTCTCATTAAATTTTTTGCTTGATAAGGTGCCTGAGAAATGTAAATTTTCAATCATCGATATGTCCCTTGTTTGACGGGATATTGCAATCAATATAGTAGCATTAGAAAGAGCATTTCAAGGAGTATTTTTGAGCGTTTTTCGTTCGGAAAATACCGATTAAAATCGCGGTACATGATTTTCATATTTCTCCCTATAATTTAGCTAATATTCTCAAATTTTCAAAGATTTTCCCATAGTTTACATCAAATTGTAAGTGTTTTGTAAATTCCTCAGAAATTCTGGTAAGTTTGTGAGTTTTCTGGAAAAAAAGTTTATTCCAACTCTTTCTTTTCTAGTTCTGTTTCCGTTTCTGTTTTAACATTTCCCTAACGTCTCTGATGTTGATTCTAAAAATTGCATGAATTTTTGGAATTTTTGTAATAGTATGCCTATTGATGGGAACGATCAGAAATTTGATTGTAATTCAAGCCAAACAATTGGTATTGTTATTGAATTGATTGATTAAATAAATTGCGTGCAATTATCGTTAAAATCCAATGCATGATTTCGACTGATCAATTGAACCCGTGAAATTCGCAACAAAGCACACCTGTCCGCAGACTCATCTATTGGATATTCATTATAATACATCCCTAATAAAATAAACAAAAAAAAATCGCAAAATAACTATCTCATTAATGAGTCCTCCATAATTAATTTCCGGTAAGTTGTAACTATTTGAACCGAATTTCTTCGCTATTACCTAAGTTTAGTTGAACGTTTGATCCCCGATTGTAAATTTCTTCAGACATCCCCCTTTTCGTCTCATTCTATTTTGGCTACAACGATAATAATGTAGCTACTATTCAATGTTTAATTGACTTGGAAGGGTGTTGTCGTGATCGTGTTCGATTCTCATCTTCCGACAGTCGGATTTCCTGGGAGTTTATTGAGTAGATACTTGTGTTAGTGTACTTCTGTACGCATATACACATATATAGATATGTTTCACCTCCAATACACTATCGTGAATTCTGCTACGTCATTAATTTGTGTAGCTTTGACGTTCCTAATACAGCACTAATGCTAATTTCCTTGACTATTATGTAAATTTGGCCTCGATCGTTGATTGCTACTTACAAAGATTTAATCGATCAAAATGAAACTTTGTCGAACCGTTGATGGTTTTGTTTCGAGTTAAATGTTTGGAAAAACACTAATTGTTGGCATGTGTGGAGGAAATCTTTGGCACGTGTTGATTTCCAACACGTGGACAAACAGAATCGTTAGAAATTGATTTTTTATTGAAGTTCCACCAATATAAAGCTTTTAATTGTTGAACAGTTGCTATTTACATGTTTTATTGAATGTTTTGTTGGTGTAAACAATTTTTTTACAAACAAGCTGATATTTTGCGTTTTTTTCGGTTTGTTAATAAAAAACGACGTCTCGTAGAAAGTTAGAACGAGATTGATTTTTAAAAGAATTCTTAAACGGTTGTTTACGCTAAAATTGATTATAAAATAGAAAATTGAAAGCTGGTAATTGTAAATTTCTTTCTCTAAATAGTCCATTTAAAAGTATACAGTTTAAAGTAAATCCTATTAAATGGTGAGTAATTCAACAAAAATTTCAAGGGTTTGTATTCGGCAAAAGTTGGGCGCTATAGCTCACTACGAAGCGGGTTAAAAACGATTTGTCCAAGCAATGTTGCAATTTTCACCAATCAACAGCACACATGCAACGATGAAGAATGACTCAAAGACTCTCGTTAAGTGTTTTTTCTTGCGTTTCTTCACGACATAGTGTAAAAAACGATTTTACGAGGATCTTTAGGTCATTCGTATTCTTCAAGAAAATCAAAATTAAAGCAAATTTATACCAAATCCTACCTTATCAAACTAAGAATAGTAAACAGATTAGGGAAAGTCAATGCCGTTTTCATTCATCTTCATTATCAGAAGAGACTTTTTTGCATTTTTAAGGGAACAGTGTAAAAAAACCGAGAAAGTCAACTTTATTGTAGCTTTAGACTTTAGTATTTCTACGTATAGCAATACTAAAGTACTGTAGTGTCTTTCAATCAAACGTTCCTAATTCTTATGGCAGCTCCTATTAATTGCTGGTGATTTGAAAATTTTTTTAGGGATTTGTTGGGTACTCCCCGAGGAAACATTTTACCAAAATCTAAGCCTCGTAGTTCATTGGGAAGTTCTTTAAAAAAGCGCTTTAATCGGGAAATATCGCAATCGACCTCTTCATAAAATTAACATTGAATGATCTTCAATGAAATGACCCAGGTAAGAGTTGCCAAGGCTGACAATCGGGCCAAGGGTTATTTGCCAAGCCTGGGAGACTGAGCATCGGTTCAAATCTCGTTCCAAGCCTGGCCCAATGGTTAGAATCATTTCCCCCAAGCCTTGGAGACTGAGCATCGGTCCAAGTCTCGTTCCAAGCCTGGCCCAATGGTTAGAATCATTTCACTCAAGCCTTGGAAACTGAGCATCGGCCCAAGTCTATGTCGGTTTACATATTTTCACATAACCTAGACGACCTCAAGGATCGTGCAAAATAGTTTTATTTACGAAATCCTGAAAAAACTGAAAATTTCGTTTTCCGAGATCAATCCTACTAATCCTACTAATCATGTTAAGAACTGGCTGGTTAACAACTGGTCCAATAAGGATTTAAGTTCTGTAAAATTTGGAAAGAGTCTTATAATTTAGGAAAATTGAGAAATTATGAGCTAAATATTGGAATACAACCTAATATTGCTATTCCAGGTGGTTTTTCTTGGCATAACTGTATTGCTCTCTTAGAGTTGTGAAGCTACAACAATTCCAATTCTGAAGACAGCTTCTATTAATTAAAATATTTGGGGATTCGTAGTCTTTAAGGAAAATTGTGACAAAATTAGAACTTCATAGCTCATTGGGAAATTGGTGAAAAAGCGCTTTAATCCGACCAAATCGCAGGATTGACTTTCGCAAAATTATCGTAAATCAATGAAGATTGATTAGAAGATCATTTCGATATAACTTTTTCCGTTTTCCGTCACTGGATCTTAGAAAATCAATCTACAAGAATCTTGGGGTCCTTTTTAGTCGTTCTATGAGCGTAGTTGATTAAGCGAAATCGCGATATTGCTCAAAAAAGCGTTTTAACCGATTTGGCGTTGAGCTGCAAGCTCCAAAATTCTGGGAATCACTACAAATGCTCAAGACATTTTTCAAATCGCTCACCTACTACTTTTCGACACAAGAACTTAAAATAAAAGAGTAAATAAACGTTATAATTCAAGTGGACGTTATATTTTACTGTAAAAATTCTAGCGAAACGCCTAGCGATACTAACCAGTTGATTAAATATCAAAATTAATGTATTCCGTTTTTTGATTGTAACGACTTTAGATATCTGTCGTTTAGATAAGAGTAAAATCGCATGGAAATCGATAGTGAGAATTCCAGCACGCAATCTGGGAAATATTAGATTTGTTTATTTGTAAACTGGCGCATTCACCATTTGTACAACAACACACAACACTCTAGCTATAATTGTGTAAATTACAGGTTCTCCCACTACGTCTCAGTGAATTACAGTCCAGTTTGATGGACCATTAAGTGGTCAGGTTTAAGCACGTTGAAATGTGCCCGTTTGTAAATCTCAAGCCAATCCCTATAGATCCTTTAATCAGATTCCAACATTGTTGTTATAGTTGTTGTTTCGTACAAACAAATAGATGAGCTTTTATAAAAATTGCTCTTTAATTGTGTTGTTGTTGCAATGAGATTTCTTGTTAACAAATAATTTCACAACACAATCTTGAAGCATTACAAATTGCAAGTGTTAACTTTTAACAGAATTTGTTGTGAAGTTATTTCTAAGTCTCTCAAGTACTCGAGTTAGTTTTCAAATTTCTACTCAATTTATTTAAATTACAATACGTTTTGCTTGTAGTTTTTTTTATTCAAACAAACTAGCTACTATTATTCTACCCGGTTGGTATGCTACTATCAAGTTATAAGTCGGTTTTATTTCATTTTGTGGAATTTTTTCTAGAATCTATAAAATATTTGATACCTTTGAGATATTGGAAAGTCTCTAGTATATTATTATTGTCGGTTCAATACGAGTGCAAGAAAGATGGGGAATATTATAGAATCAACGATAGATGAAATTCTGCTGTAAAATGTCAGAACATATTTGATTCTATTTTGTTATTTTCTCGACGATTTCTATCTCTCTTTGTTCATATAACAGAAAAGAGGCAATAAGGCAGCTGCAACAAAACCGTTTGACCCAAGTCCGGATTTAATTGGAGATCTGCTCGTTTCAGATCCAATTTCCAGTCTACACTCTTTATATTACGTAGATCATTTACTAAACTAGTAGAATGTAGACAGAGACATTCGCTCTTATTTTTCTACCAACAATTTAACGCAATTAAATCCGCTAGAATAAAATTGTGCAAGAAAAGAAAGTGTAAACGAATATGTGCAATTTAATGATTTATCCATAGAAATCCAATTCATAGTCGGGTTGTAATTAAAATGGGTTTTTGTTGTTCCACCACTTTACCAGTTTGTGTAAATCAAACAATAGTGGAAAGAAAATGAATTGAATTGAATTGAAAGGGTTGATTTTGTCACTAAACAAAATTAATTCCATCTACATATCAACCGAAAATACAACATTCTCTAATTAATGGGGAAATTTCATAAAAATCTATTTGTACAAATGGTGGATGCGCTACTAAATAAATTTAATGTCGTTAAGTTTAGAATATTTTATTTTATCAGTCACGAACAACTGTCCCAGATTTGCGAGAGTAAATAAAAATAATACGATATAGGGGGGAAAAATGAGTGCATTCGTGTATGATTTAAGTGCTTTACCAAATAACGGTAGCATACAGTTTATGCTTTTTTTCCAACATCAACTGATAGGTTATGGAAATAAACATACAACAGCTGGCAGTGACTGGTATTCCTCCAAAATGATCAAGGAATTTTCGATTTTTATAGCGAAAATTCCACTAAATACACCGCCATTTTGGCCATTGTAGCCGCAATTTAGCTTGTTCTTTGTATTTATACGCAATATCTGCTATCAAATCTTTTATGTTCGCTATGAATTTTGTTTTGTTAGCGTGATGTCGTGTGTTGGTCAACTTTCAGCCTATAACAACGAATCTAGTTTAACTTTATTGTAGGCGAAAAACCAATATCTTAACCTTTTATAAATGTAATTTTGTAGTTAATACCTCATAAATATGCATAAAGTATTCCTTCTTTTAGATAAATTATGAAGATTAATGTTGGGGAAACTGGAAACCGAACTAATGGTTAAGTTTGGTTTAAATGCTCTATTTAAGTATTCCCTCTGTTACGTTGAATCTACAAAGAATTTGTTGACAACAAAACGTAAAGAAAGCACCAGTACACTGAAAATCTGAATTTTGACCTAGTTATAAATTCAAGACTGCAGAAAAAATCTCGACACATTCTAATGTAATTCAAGCAAATTCTTTGATCTTGTAATCCGATTATTGACAATTTTAAGTAAAAATTATTTTGCCCACTCCATTGGATCTCATATTAGTTACTTCAATATTTTTATGCTTCAAATTATTCTCGTCAAAACAAATTTTTGGAATCTGCTTGTGGCGATAAAGTGATAAAGTGATAAAGTGATGAAGTGGTGAAGTGATAAAGTAATAAAGTTGTAATATTTTCTAATCTTCAAAAAACTGTGCTCATTATTGATTTATTCTCTCGAATACCGGATAATATTTTTCTTTATTTCATTAAACAGATTGAAGTTCAATTGCGAAGTTACAGTGTGTTGAATTTCAAGCTTTTCGTTGTTTTAAATTGCACAACAAACCGTTGTGTTAGTAACCTGATTTCTGTAATGTAGGTAACTGAAATGTACAACTTGTTCATTCACGCATTAAATTCCATGAAAACCGGCTTTCAGTAAATGATAATTTGGAACGTATACAGGCTTAGAATGAGAAATCTTATGTAAGTTGAAAGAGTTACGATTAAATTGTGTTCAACATCAATTAGAAGAAATAATGAATTAGTTTTCTGGAAGATTTCCAACGTTGTACAATTTTGTCGTAGATAATTAAATGAAGATATTTAATTATTAAACTATCACGAACATTTCCAATTGAAGTTATTTATTTGGAACACTTCTGATTATTATAATACACTCGATTTTGGATTGTTTCATGCAATAGATTCAAGTTGTAATTAATTTAGATTGCTACAAGGTGTGATCATGCATATCCTTATTGTTCAGCTCCTATTTAGACGGTTCTTCGAGCAAATTTACAATATACAGGGAGGACTATTCAAAAGTATACAGCTTAAAAATCAGTCCAATTAGTCGAGCAATTCAAAAAATTTGTACTTGAAGAGGTTTCCTGCTATATTTCAGCACAAGTCGATTTTGATCAATTAACAACACACAACAAACAACAAAAAATGACCCTTGTAGGGTTGTTTTTTGTCGATTTTCCAGCGTGTCGGGTATGAAAGATTTCTCTTTTGTAAAAAAACTAAATTGCTCCCCTGTGAAATTAAAAATCTTAAGGAGCTGATCGTTGTTGAAAGAATCTTTTCAGCAAACAATGCGAAAAAACGAGGACCTTTGGGTCGTTTTTAATCGCTTTATTGGCCGACTCGCGATGAGCTACAGAGACCAATTTTTGCTAAAACGTTCTCCAGAGATCCTTTGACAAATTTTCTATATTCTTCGAATCGCTCATCCAGGCCTGGACTGGATAGCGCAGGTGGGGTTTTCAGTTTCGATTTCCCTCATAACTGAACCACTGATGTGTATTTTTCAATGATTCTGACATAATTTATAGAAAATAGAAAACGTTTTCCAAATATTCGAGAAATTTTCCAATTGGTTTGCTAGTTTTCCAGAAATTGCCCAAAAATTAAGCGATTCAATGTCGAAACAAAATCAGTATTTAATGATCGATAACTCCTTTGCTTTTGGAGATAAATAAAATAGCATTAGAAAGAGATTTTCAGGCGCATCTGAGAATTAAAACTGCACCTTGAAATCTTTCTAAATCCGTTTTGTTTATTAGAATCTGTGGGAAAACAAGCGAGAAACTGTAAAATTTGTCGATGAAAGTCTAGTTTGAGTCTCCACCGGGGCCAAATGGTCCAGTCCGGCACTGCGCTCACCAATCTATATAAAATTTTGAATGTATTGGACAAATAGAACTTTCTGATGATATTTCAATTCGAGTATACACTACAAATCGGTTTTTAAATTAAAACAACCCTATATTTTCTCACATTGGCAAATTTACACTTGACAATATTTCCAATTTAAATTCCAATTGTTCTACTGTCAATACGTACAGCTCTGACAAAACATTCATACAATATTTCTCTACCTATTGTATTTATTTTCTTTTGATTCGGTTGTACGGCAAATGGAAATTTTCATATTGGCACACGTTGAACAAGCCGCAATTCAGATTTAATTACAGAAAGTGCGGTCCGCTATTCGATCGAACTTTTGCATATTTAACTTTGCGTATTTGTTGACAAAATTTTTAACCCAGTCGGTGATAATTGTTGGAATGGACGAGATAAATTATGTGAGAAGAGAAGGTGAACAGAATCGATTACACTGGGAAATTGTCTTTGAAATTAGTTGACATAAGGGAAATCAGTCTTGATTGCAGATTTTATTCTACTCACTTCACTTTATTTTAATCACTTCACTTTAATTAAATTCCAGTTAAGTGATTAAAAATTAGACGATTATTCGATTATTTTTGATAGAGTGAGCCTAAATCTGCTAGTCTATCACGATACATTGAATTGTAAATGATAAACACCCATATCAATTGTAATGTTCGTTCACTAGTTGATAACATGACTGATTTATGCAAGATATAATGGTCGGTTGAATAGAACTATAAACTACAAGGATATAAATACGTATTCTGTAGATGTTGTCTTCAATTAAAGGATAGAACCTCATTTATTATCACAATTTAGACGATTACTATGGTGGAATAGAAGAGACAACACTAGGGGCCTGGTGCATGAAATTATAAACGGTTATCTAGGATTATATCTCCTGAATAGTATTTGGAAGGCCGCTGAAAATAAACAGTTCACTGCCCAATTTCCACTAAAGACATTGAATTTGTTGCTACATTTCATTGAGTTAATATAAAAAGAAAATTTCAATTCAATACAGCTAAATTAGATAAATTTTGTAAGAAAATACAGGAATTAAGCGGGAGAGGCACAAATTTGTGCTGTAAATTCCAATTTTGTAGCATAATTCGGCTTGTGAATTTCATATAAACTCCCTTTGCTTTTGAATTATTTATTAATATTTAAATCGATTTTGAAAGCTCTCTGTTTTGTCGGACTGTTTTGTAAACATACAAGTTTTGCAATCATTCAAAGATGAGATAGTTGTGGATAAACAGTTGTAGAAACGAAATTTCACCCTAAACTCCCTGGTAATATAAATAAAATAACCACAATTCGGTTTTTATTAAAATTGAGATTAGTCTTAAACACTTAACGTAAGTTTAGTTTTTAAGACTAAGATTAAAGATAACATTTTTTCTAGTATCTGATCGTTAATTCTACTCAAGAGTGATATGATAGCAAAATGGAACATTAGAAGGGCTTAATACTGGCAGTGGGCCAGAGGGAAATGCTGCTATCAATCAATAACATCCTATTATCAATCAATAATATAGCCCAGGCACCATAACCAATCACTAACAACTATTTCTGAAAATATCTCTAATTTATTGTTCCAATGTTCCAAATTCAATCTAACACGTGTATATTGTTTGATAGCCATTTCGAAACTTAATCCCTTTTTAATTAAACTTTATCTCGATAT
Source organism: Mylabris phalerata (assembly GCA_020740385.1). NCBI lineage: Eukaryota > Metazoa > Arthropoda > Insecta > Coleoptera > Meloidae > Mylabris > Mylabris phalerata. Next base: position 3,135,739 of record JAJEOX010000222.1, read on the forward strand.
TTGTTGGATTTTTTCGGTACTTCAAGGTACGAATAGAGCCGTATAGTTCGTGATTTCTAGCAGTTTAATTCACTTTCCCCCAGTTTTTCTGGTAGTAATACATACACTTATGTCCTCTGTACAAGTAATTAGTTGTAATTAATCTCCAAATACACGCAATGAATATTTTTAATCAGTTTACGAATTATTCTTTTAATTAATTCGACCGCAACAGTCAATAAATACGAATGTAACTGTAATAATGTTGCATTTAATGTTGTTTTTCCGATATTAACGTAAACATAATTGTGCTGGAAGCGCAAATTTTTATCAAGATCCTTGTATTTACTTGAATATAAACAACTAAACAAGATACGTTTTAAATTTTGTGTTTATAATCATTTTACTATTCAAATATTTAAAAAAGTTGTATTTTAAAGGATAATTCAGGTAGAAAAGTTCAGGATAATTTATGGAAAAATAGAAGATGACGAGATAAAATAGATAGGCGATTCATTGAATGTTATTAAAATTCATCGACGACAAAGTTTCGTAATTAAATTACAAGTTTGGAAAGAGGCTGAACTAATAAATTTATAAATTCGTCGTCTTCTTGTTGAATTTTCAATTAAAATACAACTGACAGTTAAACAAGTTCTCTACTTTCCGGCTTTCTTTCAAACGCCATTCAAATTGTCAAAAATAACCCAAATTTCCATCATTCATACTCGCAATTTATCGATAAAAACGTTTAACGAAGAATTGGGCGCATCCACCATTATGCGATAATCGGGTAATTTGAAGAATTGTGGAATATTGGCGGAGGCGCCGGTATTCTAAAATTACCAATTAAACAAATATTTCTGCATATATCCAGATTTTAGACAATTTCGAAGAAAGAAAGTTGAAAGAGATCGGCGTTGTTTTATTAGCGGAAATGTAGTTGAGGAAGTTTATTTTAGTTATGACAGTTTAGTTTTGCTGTAAAGTAATTTGTGGTCGTTTAATTTCTGTATTTCCTTTATAATCGTTTTGTTTTTTTTTCCATTCTCCGGTTCTAATTTCCTTTTTGGTAGTCGTTTGGTACAAGATGAAATGACTTTTAATTTTAATTACTAAGCATTTCTGTGCTCGGATTTTATAAGTAAATAAGTTTGCTTTTTAATTAGTATGAAAATCAGAGGAAATTAATGGATAATTATAGAAAATGAAAATAATTAGTCAATTTTATTTCAATCAACTGTCTGATAAATTGGTGGTAATTAAGTTTAACCATAGGCGTAGTTAGGGGGTACTTGGAATGCTAAGCACCCCCAAAATCTAAACTAACACCCCCCAAAAAGGCCAATCAGAAAGAGTATAGGTCTATCTAGATAATTGTACGTATTTTAAAAGAAAACTAAAAAATAACTCGATTTTTTACGTAACTTTCAAATTAAGAAAATAATCTCTACCTTGTACTCCGCTTTTTTTATCAGCTTTCGAACGAGGGGTTGATTACTGCTGTAAAATGAAAATTGACTACAAATTCTTATACCTGCTTAGTTTATTTAATTTCCGGAAAACGAACAATGTAATCGGAAAATTTCTTGAAGATTTGAAAAGCGCCTTCAATTTGCTATTTGATAATAGAAAAATTATTTTAAAATAAACGATATTGCCCAAGTTATAAGACTATTGGCACTTCAGCACCCCCAAGAGTTGAATATCTAACTACGCCTATGATAATGACATTATTAAAATTTAATATCTACAAATTGTTAGTTGTTTTAATAATTGAATTGTTGGTTTTTGGTATTATAGTTTCTTATAAATTGAATAAATTCGACTACTAACACATTCAGTTAGTGTATTGTCTTAATATATTACAACTTGAGTTAAACGCTTCAGGTTTTGTTTGATATTGCACTGTTATACGTGATAACAATAAAGATATCAGAAACAGGATTATCTATCTGCGAGACATCTACACTTGCCCATTTATTTGATTTAAAAATATAACTATTTGATCAAGTTATATTAACGTAGCTGGATATTACTTAATTTTAAGGGAAACAAATCTGAACGGAATAACAATAGCCATAAAACAATTTAAAACTAATATGATGAACGCTATATTCATGTCCATTTTTAACTTTATGGTGCTTTATATGGGCCTCGAATACCTTACAATTTTTCATGATTTCCATGCAAAAATAACGCCAATGAATAAAGAAAACGAAAACTTTGCATCGTTCTGAAAGAATAAAGGGTAAATCAGAATTATCGATGTCAATGTTGGATCAATAAAGCACAAAAAATAAGAAACAACTTCGAGAAGCTAATTAGTTTCGTATTTGGAAGTTCACATCTCTTTTGCTATTGTTTCTTGATAAAATTAGCGAATATTACAAAATATTCAAAAGCATTTTCAATTAAATTTCGTATTTTTTTACCCGCACTCCGTCTATTTCGTCTCGGTGGGTGTTCCATCGTTTTTGCTAACGTCATCCGATTGTTGTCAACATCAATTTGAGAACATGTTGACAATGTTAGTAGGCGCATTTGGTTAATTGAAAATTCCAAAGTTATCTTGTTGAATGACAACTACATACTATGGAAAGTATCGTATATTTTTCGAAAAATTGTCAAATCCTCATTTATCATTCGTTCAAGCGACGCTTATAAATAATTCAAAAAAATAAAATAGAATGAACGAATAATCAACGCTTCTTTCAATTTTATAAATCCACAAAATTAATCGAAACACCGCCACTTGGAAGCCTTTATAAATTCAATATTGACTCAAAATAATTGTATTTGTTTCCAATAACAACCGTAGCCTTTTAATGAATAATTACAGTATTATACCAAAGACTGAATTCAATTCAATTTCCAATAGATACATTTATGTTTCATCTTTTTCACAGATGCAACAATTCCGCTCACGGCCAAACAAATTCGCTTTATGCAATACGAAATAATAGTAAATGAATAAATTCGAAAAATAAAATCAATAAAACATTCAACAAGGCTTAATCAATACAACAATATCTCCATACAGTTTAAACTGCGGAAATAATTCCAATGAACAGTTTTCTCCAATGTAAATCAACTGAAATGTGTGCTTTATTCATTTTTAGCCGTTTCGACACGGTTATCTAATCAAGATTTAAAAGCCAAACTAGAATATTCGATTAATTCCATAGTAAATGACTTTAATTGTATTTTTTTATAAATTACGATGTTTGATAGAATAACACATGATCAGAGTTGCGATTTGAATTAGCGCGCTGAAACTGTAGCTTCCTATTGGTTATTGAGAAAGTTACTAGAAAATACACTAGATTATTTGGCGGCAAATCTGAAAATTTGCTCCATTTTTTTAGTTTTTACTCTATTAAATCAATGGAAAAAGTAGAAATACGGGAAAACAATTTAATAATTTGTCTTCTAAAATTCTACAATTGTTTCTTGAGTTATTTCTCAGATGTTTGTAAACTTTTAGGTTATAGTCGACTGTACAGCAACCAATAGAAAAGTGATATTTAAACGCGCCAAATTCAACTCACCAATTCTTTTTTAAAGCTCTAATTCACCGACTTATCAGTGTTTTCTGCGAGGTTGGATTGTAATTATTGTTGAAGACAATAATGGAGAGAAATAATTTGAAAAATAGGGATTTTTGTTTAGTTTAACAGTTATTTATCTCTTGTGTACAATATAAATGATTGTAATATAGGAATATTTCTACGTACGGACAATATTTCTACGTCATTTCAACCCTATCATTTAGACATGTCTTTTATAGAATAATATGTAAAAAAAATTTGAAAGGGGCCGAATCCATGAACCGGCCTAATAACTTCCCCGACACGAGTCCGAGTTTTTAAAAAAACGAGTACCGTAGCACGAGTTTTGTATACTATTTTTTCTATTGGAGATACTTTATTAAAAAAAAAAAAATTAACTTACTATAAAAATCAGAATCGGGAATCGAGAACCGTGGTTATCTCACAACCACCGAAAAATTCAATGAGGAACCAGCATCTCATCAACAAAAACTCTGTTCACTAATCGGTGATTCCACACACAGACTTTTCAGTTCGACTTTCTTACAATTCGATTCACAATTCAATTGCGAAATTTTGACAGAACGACAGAACTGTCATTTGAGCGCGGAATAAAAAGTAGTACGGTAGTCCCAACAAAAACATGGAAAAATTCAAATCATGTAGATTGAATTGTCGAGGGAATATACATTTCTTTTTTAGGAGAAATCAAAATTTATATTATTTTAAAACATTTATTTATTAAAAAAGCGCTAACCGAAACACAAAACCCGCTCAAAAAACCGCTTGAAAACAAATATTTTGAGGTTATGTTTCAAAAATGACAGAAGAATGTAAACAAACGCATAGGATTTTATGCCTCCAGTGATACCAATAGTAGATATCATTCTGTCTTTATAAACTACCGTTATAACTTTTGCTACGCTTTAAAAATTATGTTGGATAACCTTCTAAACTGTCATTTCAAAATTTCGCAATTGAATCGTGAACAACAACTCTTTTCTATGGCAACCGATCCCTGATAGAAGGCGGCAAATTTGAATTGGTTGACTAGACTATTTTGCCAATTTTGTGCCCTTATTTAAAAAAAGAAAAGAACATTGCACATGATGGGTATCGTTTCGGACATAAAAGCACATGCCCTTTCGATTGGTGATATCAAATTAATATGTTATCTTGAATTTTTTTCAATCAACCCCCTCCCCCTTCCACCCCCGTGGTCCGATTGGCACCAAAAACTAATCAACTCGAACGGCCACCAAATAGTTTGTGCTGACCAAATTTGAACTCAATCGGTGAAACCGTTTTTGAGTAATCGTTGGAGAACCGACAGACGCACATACATACACACACACACACACACACACACACAAACACACGGACATCAAGCTAAAAACTTCAAAAACGTGTTCAGGGGACCTCAAAACGTAAAGATCTGGTGAAATCTCGAATTCGAAATTTTGGTCCGAAACTAATAACTTCCCTACCCTCCGGTCGGGGAAGTTAAAAATTAAAACAATGTTGAAGAGAACAATTCAGAACTCATATTTGTTTTAATCTATCAACAAAATAGGGATTTTACTATTTTTTTTAGTTGACAATCTACAAAATTAAGGCAATTGAAAATCAATTTTGAGTTCAATTTCCAAAAAAATCCAATCTGCTAGGACCATTAATTGTGTTATTTTAGAATCAAGAGGAAAAGAACGGTAAAAAATCGCTTTAGTTCGATAATGTTGCGGTTTTCATCAACCGAATGTGCACGTAAAACGGTCATAAAATCTCTGAAAAATAGTCTTCTTTGTTCCAAAAATTCAGGAAGACTTAATCCAATTAAAGCGGTTTTGCGCTAATTTCCTAATAATAAAATGTTCTCTTCAAATTGATCGGCGATTAGAGAAGCTTTAAGAATTAGGAACTTTAAAGGGACTTCCTAATAGATCATTTTTGATTGTTTTCAAAAGAAATTTCAAAATTGAAACACGTAAATTTTAAACTGAAGCTATAAGCTCTTCTTTTAATTTGAAGGTTTGTAGTCCTTTTAACATTTAAAGTTATTTATTTAGGACTTGTTTTATTTCTTTGCCAACATTTCACGAGAAAACTTCAAACAATTCAAAATTCCAATTATATTCGAAAACGAACTAAATTCGAAGTAACAGCTGCAATTGTAATTGAATATTTCACAAACAGGAACAAGTGTCAAATGTGGTGGATGCGCCAATTTTATTCAATTCCAAAATGACTAATTAGCATTTCTATCAAATATTATTGAATCTCACCTTTCAATTCTGCTGTTATTCTAATTAATTCCCATATGAATAGTGTACCTGGAACAAAACAAACATAAACAAATCAATATTTTCTGTTAAATAGAATTGTTCGAATAATTTTATGCTTAATTTATTCTAACAAAGTGTTTGATTTATTGAAAAACACACAATTTAAATTAATTAGAAGGCAACAAAGCAAGACAATTTGCTCTTTACGTCCGATAAAATTCAATTTTCAGTCGAAGAAATTTAAATTCTCAAATTTTTGGATAACTGGGAAATTTCACGTGAGTTATTGTCTGAAATTCGGGTCAAATGGGACGATTTCAATTAAAACACAATAATTCATAGATCAGGTCCGTTAATCTGTTGTGAATTATCTCACCTGGTTGTTTATCTTATAATAAAACTAGTCAACGAATTTGTTTCACCTAACAGACCGTTGTTAACTTGACAGACTATATTTCAATAGACAATTAGATGAACCCGTGTCAAGTAGCGTTATACTTGAGCTTAATTGCTTCAGAAGTTCCATTATAGACAAGTATGTGAATAACAAAGGATTGTGTATAGTTGATACCACTATTTAGGTGTTGTAGATCGAGAGACCGACAATAATTTTAAAGAGTAATTCTAACTGGACTAGCAGAAAATTTACAAATTTCTCTAGCCATGGTAGATTCGAATAATTCGCGATAATCGCCCGGAGATTCATTTAATACGGAAAATATCAGCAGTGAAATACTCTTATCGCTATTTTTTGCGGTTATAGAAACTAAAAGTGTTCGGTCAACATACAAACATCTATTTGTTTATTTGAATTGAGTGGTAAAATCAGTAACGAACAGCTCTAGGGAGAACCAGAGAATTCGCTAGTCTTTCTACTACCGTTCGGACGCTTGAGGCTGTAATGGTGGATCTGCGGTAATGCTGTTTTACCGCAAACTTGCCGCTTAAAAGGGACCGGTAGGTTTTCTATATATGTGTGTGGAATGTTGGGAATACTAAACAAGATAATGTATTCTATAACTGTATAAAGAAACTACGGTTGAATTTTTATCTATTCGAGAGAAAAACATATAAATCTAAAAAGGACACGATTTAATGGTCAAGTTTTTCCTCTCAAAGCATCGGCGACAGTAGTTTAAAACGTAGAATTTCTAAAGTAATTGAAGCGAAATCTAAGGAAATTTAAAAAGAATCGATAATAAGCTTCAAAATCATCAAATATTGGAGTTGTCTTGTAGAAAAAGTACAGGAATCGTTCTCCAATCTGCATTTTATAGCGTTGTAAACAGTAAATTTCCCAATTACGATCCAACCTTTCCTTACTCTCCAATATTCAGCACAAATAGCGTATTTTATATCTGCCCAAATCTTGTTTGAATCGATAAATGAAAAAATTGGTGGTTTCATCTGAGAAGACTCGCTACGCCACTGTTTATATGAGTTTCGTTGCTTTAAAACGTGCCGTTTCTGGGGTTTAGTTGAGTTTCATAACGATTTGATGGTTATGTTGTTATCAAAACTACTAGACAATTTTGGTTCATGAAACTAGTTTGGTAATATGACCGTAAATTGGATGGCAACTGCATTTTTAACGACAACTTTACTAGAAATAGAATTCCTCTATCAGTTATATCGATAACTAACTCCTCGAAATGGCCATCACTCTATATCACCCGTAAAATTTCAACTTTTCTATCGATTATCGCCACTTTAACGTAATGATTAGAGAACTTTTAACAATATTTTCCCGACAACAAAAACGTCCAATTTCCATCACAGTAGATTTAAATAAAACAAAGAACTCGAATTTAATGAACCGTTTTTCTGTATCTTCGAGAATAAAGCTGAAGATTACTAAATACCGAGGGTATAGAAACAATCGTAGTTAATTTAATTCGTTTTGTTTGTAACAACTTTCTATAGTTTGTGGTGATCAATTCGGGTAAAATACGAAATTTATAACGCAATTCTTGAAGATTATCTGTGAAACTTTACGTTTTGTTTTCAATTAAAATTTCGACATAGACAAGTTGGAAATTTTATTCAGAAACAGAAGATAAATTAAAATTAGAAGTTTAATCGTTTGTTGTGTTTACAAATTTATATTCCATTTCGAAAATCCAGTAGAAAACAAAATTGTGTATTATAAATTAACCCCGAGTATCGTTATTACACATTTTTGAGGATCTCCTTGGGGAAATTGTCTGACGATTTTCAAGTAGACTTTTTAAATATTTATACGATTCGATATTTGATATTGAAAATTTTCTGAATCTTCAGCAATTATAAAAGATCTCTTCAACTACGTTAAATGAATTAAAAATCAAACAGTTTGTATTGAAACGACCACTTTTAAATAAAATTTCAATGAATTTTCAATATTTCGAAAGACGACGTTTATAAGGCGTACTTGTAAATCTTTTAAAACTATTTTCGTTTATTTTTTAATCGAATCAAAGGCAATCTCTTGTGGCTGGATGAAATTTCAATTTCTAAGGCGATTCTTGTGTCGTGTCATCGAAATATGCCCGATAAAGCTGATTTGATTGGTTTCGCATGGAAATTGAACCGTCTATACCAAGTGATCCACTTGGAAGTCTACTGTTTAAAGATGAGATCCGGGAATTTTTTGGGGGATTCCCAGAGAATATTTTGGGAACAGTTGGACTCCGTAGCTCAATCGGAAGTCGTTTTTTTGGACAATACAGCGATTTTCATCAATCAACTACACACAACCATGTATGTTGTTTATAATGTGGCTTGAACGTGCGACAAATTACTTTCTACAACGATCATGGGACTTCTCTCCTTACAGCTATTTACTATTTTTATTTTGATAAAGAAATTCGCTAAATTAATTGAGATTTTTGTTGATATATCGAAAATGATATCAAAACAAGACCAATAATCTTCCCTTACTAAATTGAAAATAACCAGCATATTTGGGTCAGTCTTAGTTGATTTATGGCTAAAAAAAAGTTTTTTGATTGACTTCCCAATAACCCCGGATTCAATTTTTTCATAAAACCCAAACGACTTATCTCTAAACCATATACTTTTGAATGGACACTCGGTAGTGGGCAATTTAATAGGATTCCGGCTAAGAACAAGGATTAAATACAACAATAGTGGTATAAACGTTAAACTAATATCTATTCAAAAATCAACACTACGTTTAAACAGTTTTTTTGTAGGTTTAATGCGATAATCTTGTACAGTCGAAATCGTAGTGTATTTTAAGAAGAGATCAGATTTCCATTTGGAATTCTTTCCGTGGAGCAATTTGAATCTGTCGTCAAAATAGAGATTTCTATTAGGACGCCGGAATATAAGCTCAACAGAAAGGAAAAAATCTTGCGATAACGATAGCACATCTGAGGCTTTATCTATGGAACTAAAGCCATGGATTTAACCAAGTCTGTGTTTTAATGACGTTTGATACTGTATTCTTCTACATTGTTCCCGTCTCTATCGTTTCGTATATTTCGTTTTATTTCTACTCGCAAAAAAAAGAAGTATAAACCAGACTACGTAGTTTTGGGTAATTGAACTTATAAAATCTCCGTGGAATATTGTGGATAATATCCGTCTGTTATATGAACATATGTGGTTTGTTTCTCGTTAATAATGTTCAGGAACGTACAACTGTTCCAACAACATTTTTATACTCGGCTAGGAATAATAAACGCGAGGCAGACGTAGAATGTTTCCATTAACATTCATATCTTTCGGCTGATATATTTTGATTAATACACACACACACCCAGAATGGTTTCAATTTAATTAAACTTTTAAAGTTTATAAAAATCTTGGTTGATTTAATAAAATAATCAACAATTTCTTAGACCAACAACTTGGTTATCAATAGGAGAAAACTCGCTATTTGGAGATGAAATATCCAAATAAACAAGTTGGTATGAGCTTTTATGAACTTTAGGTACTTTTATATATATCGTGAATATTTCATAAAAACGTCAAGTATGTTTTACAGGTCTTCGTATTTTGATAAGAATCAACTGGATGCCAAATTTCACAGACCAATATCGATAATGAAAAACTGACAAAATATAAATAAGCAAATAAGCATTTACAACATTCAATATTGAAGCTTCATTTCAGATAATAATTTAAATGACCCTTCTCCATAAAGCTCAAGAGCGCATAAAAATGAATCTTTATTCGATATTGTGATGTTATTATTGCTTTAAATATTTTGACGGTAAAACATATTGTGCCTAAAATTGGAATTTCAATAACTCCGAATTTATTTCAGAATTCATTATTTAAAACGAAAACATCCTGTGATAATTGAAAATCCTTTGCTCATAATTCTCTGAATAATTCGTTGGGTTTTTTAATAAAAATTAATTTGAATTACGGTTAATGTAACAATATTTAATTAAGGTTTGTTGAATTAAAAAATAATATTTGAACGGATTTTCTACTATTTTCGAATTGTTAAAGATACCGACATGAATTTATTTTTCGCTATTATTATTAAAAAATATTTCACCGTGAAAACTTCAATAGAACACTAAAATACTAAATCAACAAAATTAATTTTACCGTTCGAGTAAACTGAATCTGTTAACGTTCGCCATAAATTATAGGTTTTCGAATATGTTGTGATGTTTGCTGTTTAACAAATACCAATAGCTGTTTGTTTTAGACAAGTTGACTCAACAAATTAACACAAACATAAAACAATACGGACAAATTGAATCTTTTTATTAATACTGAAAATTAATAAAACTTGACTTTTATTCTAAAAACAAACAAACTGGTTTCTATTATTTCTGTTCTCAACACCGTTATAAGTTTTATTAAAGACTAATTCCTATAATTTACGCTCAGTGATTTTGATTCTATTATGCTTCAAAATTATTGTATAACCGTGATCAGTTTACTGTGAACGTACGAGTATCGTCAATTGAACATCACATTACGAACAATAAAATAGACGAGATAGTGATCAATATAGCCTGAAATTCTATTAGGCCCTATACGTTAAGCCTTTTAGATTGTACTCGATTTATAGTACGCTTACATTGTGAAACTCTTTCAATTCTATACGCACAGTTGAAATATTTTTAATAATTTTTTCATCAAAACATACATTTTGTGGCAGAAAAATTGCACAATTCCTTCAGGAATTTTATTAAAGTGCAATATTTGCGCAATTATAGTTTCTAGGTTGATGTGTATAAATGGTGGATGCGCCGGGTAACTTTTATATACTCAAAAGTATATATTTTATATGACAGCGCTGATTATTTGATTAGCGATTCAAGGATTTACAAGAGGGTCTCTAGAGATAATTTTACCAAAATTTGAGCCTCGTAGCTCATCGCTTTGTTGATCAAAAAACGCTCCTTTCTAAGTTACACATGCCAATTGTCTCACATTGACTAAAAAATGCCCCCACAATGATTTTTTCGATTTTCTCCATTTTGTCTGGATTAAAATATTTTGCATTTATTCCAGAATGTAATGTTGACAAATCGAAAAAATTATGTGAGCAACTGTGAGGTGTTCAACTCGTTTTCAATAATAGCAATATTAACCGTCTTTTGACCAACTTGCTGATGAGCTACGAAGCTCAAATTTTGGTAAAATCATCTCTAGCGACCCTTCTATAAATCCTTGAAATATTTTTCAAATCGCTCGCCAATAATGAGACTTGCAATATAAACTCTATACTCTTAAGTGTAAAGCACGTTATATTAGAAACAATATGGCTATTTTTATGGTAGAAAACTAATATTTTCTTTAATAAAAATTGCCTTATCCTTGTTACTCGAAAAATTGATGTATTCAATTAGTTATCGGTATTGTTTCTGCATTGAACTGAAACAATTATCGTATCTTTTTCAGGACTTTTTATAGTCAACCACTCAAAATAAAGACTAATAAATGAGTGTATTGAGTTCGATTTAAAAGCAGTCACTTTGGATGCGAGTTTCGGAAAAATGCAAAATAAAATTGAAATTCTATTCGCTCTCAAGTGTAGAGTGAATTTTCGTCTATCTAATCGTATAAATTCCATTTAATTCGATTAACTTTACAAAAAGATATGTGTCCCGGATAAACACCTGTTTTTCGACAGATAATTACGATTTTTGGGATTTTAGGAAATCTGGCCGTTTTGATCAAAGAATCAGTCTCGCCCGAAGTTGAAGAATCGTATTTAGAATTGAATGAAATATTTACCATTTCGATATCTGGTTTCGTTTTTGAATCATGTGAGTTGGACGTTCTTATAGACGATAAATTAACCGAGTAGCCTTAAGAGTAAAAGTGATAGTTTTATGTAAACAAAAAGTATAAATATTGTTGTTTTCGGTGGTTCTAACAATCAATAATTCGATAGTGTTCGATAGACTTTAATGCACACTATCGCGTGAATATAATCAAATAATGTATTGTGTTTTTACTGATATTCATATAATCGCACCATCAAAGTGTCCAGTACAATAAAATTCAACAATACAACTTTGACACAATTGAAAGCAACAATATTGATTGTATTGAACCTAGAAATTTATGTATAAAAGATCATTTTTTCTATTTTATTAAGTGAAAAGTTTACTAAATTTGCAATATATTCGAGGATAGGTTAGACCTTCTTAAAGTATTATCTTTATCAACATTGTAGCCCTAGAGGAAATTATCGCACTAGAAATCTAATAGGATTATAGAATAACCTAAAGGACATCCCAATCCAATTATCTGGCTGACTTGTTAACACTTCCTTGCGATAAACTGTTAGTTATAATTAAACAAATCGAGTTTCGAATAATAGAAACTACCCTAAATGTCGCTTAAATAGCGACTATTTCTTAAAAGCAGTTGATGAAAATATAAATGGACGAATATCGCTTAAGGGCGGACTCTCGAATTGTTCCAAGCTTTGAAGTTTTCGAAAAAATAATTGGAATCATTAGTCCGATTAAACTTGAAATCAATTTCAATGTTTATTAACTAGCGAATTTTCAAGAAACAGTTAATATGTTGCGATGGTTATTCTAGAATTCGTGTTAGTTTTGTATTTATACGTAAGGTCGAGGAGCTATTTACGAAACATGGGCTTTCATTCAAAACCAGATGAGTTTGGGGAAATAACTCGGGTCTGTGTTGATGTAGTTTTTGATGAAATGTAAATCGACTACCGAGTACCGTTGTCGGTCTCAACTAAATTCGTATTTTTGCTGTTTCTCAACAGTCATTACTAAACATCAATATCGACCGTTTTTCTCGCGATTTATTCGCGTATTTGAAACGACCATATGAATAAAATATCGAATAAACTATAAAGATAGAAAATAAAAACAAAAAAAATCGTTTCAATAACGATCTATTCAACTTTAGTAAACGTACGGAAATCGAATCTGCAACAGATAAAACAAGATAAATCACCCCTTGTCGAACAGTTCGGAAAACCAATAAAACCGCAGTTAAGATTTTCTTTGAGTTTCCCATTTAAACATTCCACAACAACAATAATAACAACGACAAAGCATCATCAACATGACAGCTGTCGTCTAATCGGATTATATGAAACAACACAAAAAGATTATAGCAATTTGTTAGGGATTCGAAATATATTCAACATTCAATTGTGACAATTTTTCTAGTTAAAGAAACTCGAAAAGTTGAATATTAAATGCGAATGGGACGAAATAAATCTTCTTAGAGTTTAAAGTTTAAAATAACGGCTAATGAGGACGGAAATTGTTTTGTTTTTTCCAAATTAATTGCAATTTCTGTCACGATCAGGCATGTTCTGACAAAATCAACAATTCAGAAAAATGAGCGAATTTTATTTCGGTTTTTGTCCTGCATTTTTCATCAGCTGTCAGAAGCTTCTAAATTACATTACATTCATATTCTGCAACTTTTTAACCAGCCCCTACTCTGTAATTGAAAATGCGCTGTAATCTGCGCAATCTTCAGATTTTTGAATTCTAAACTTAAATCATATTTGATTATAGATTAGAAAGTCAAAGAATACCTTTTTCTAGCAACTACAGTTATATAAATCACTAAAATATGGCCCTTATTATTTATTTAACAATGTTATGAAGAAACAGACCAAAGTTTGTAAAATATAAATGGACAGTAGGATCAATATTTGGATTTTATGGTTGTAAAGTTCAAGCAATTTGCTTGGCTTACCAACAAAATATTTGTGTATGGATGAAAAACCACAATGTCAGTCAATTTAATGTCATAAGACTATCAAAGAAAGTCGAAATAAATATAAAATGCCTTATAAAAAGATTAATTTTCGTGTTTACTTATCATAAAAGACAATTGAGATGAGTCTATGATAAGTAATAATAATAATTCTACTAATTGGTGTTAATATAACTTCGTTAACATTAGACAGTGGAAAAATTTCCAATCTATTTTAATGGTGTTTAATGTTTAAGCATTTGTTTAAACTAGAGTCGTATTATTTGTTTAAACTTTCAAGACTGTAAATAATTTAAATTAATGATTACAGCGAGATTTTTGTAATCTAAAATATACTACTGAAAAAAAATTCGTCCTTTTGTGCGATAAAGTTTCCCTAAATTGGACCGTATAGATGTTAGAAGGGTTGGAAAAAGCCAAAGTTATAGTGTGTTATTTTAGAAAAAATCGTAAACTTAAAGTAATCCCCAAGAGCTCCGTTTAAATATAACGTTTCATAGATTATGTAAGGCAAAAAAAATGTGAAATCAAATCGGGGATCTTGAACCTTTCGAATCCCTCCATTATTCGTCGACCTTTTATAAAAAAAATCCTAAATTTTTGATTGCTTTCATTTCTAGGTATGTTTTATTACAAGGAGACGTTTAAAAAGTTCAAAGTTGGGGATTTCGAGTTCACCGTTAAAAATATGCTAAAAATCAAGATATTTTGTAATTTACTACTATGTTAATGCAATGTTAGAAATAATTTAGAACAATAATTAGATTAAGAACTTACTTATTTGTTACCAACCTACTATTGAGTAAAAACAGGGTTGGCAATAGAATTTCTTCGGTTTTCTAACCTTAATCTTCCAAACAGACTGATTTCGTGGTGGGTTGCTGTTTCAATATTTTAAAGAACTTGTAAAATACGTCTTCTAGACGTTTCTTTTTGTATTTTCTTGATTTTGGATTAAAATTTCAAAATTTAAAGAAATGATTAGTGCCAGATTGGACGATTTTGGTCTCGGTGGACGTTCAAAGCAATTTTCAAATGTTAGGTTAGAAATTTACTGAGTCTGGTTATACGAGTTTACCAATCCGGTTTTCTAAAGGGCGCGCAATTTAAAATTTTCAGTTTTATCGCTACATTGCGTTATTTCTAAAATTCGGGATTGCCATTCATCTGATAGGGATGATTTTAAATTATAGTGTTATCTCCACAATGTGACAATTAAAATAACAATTCTAATTCATTTTCGTATTCCAAATAAAACTCATCTATTATATTAATTGATTACAATTGATTCAATAAGAAGGGTGGGTATGTTATTTACAAAAGTCCAAATAGATTAATTGTTCTGTAAATGTCACTACTATTGTCCTGAAAACTGGTGTATTATCATTTCCTGAAATCCTATAAGCACATATTTTCCAAATGGATTTAAACTGTTCTTTGTTTTGGAAAAAATCAGTCCGTATCATTTACACAGATTTAATGAATGAATGTAAACAAAAAAAAAAACAAACTGGAAAAAATGAATGAGAAATGGGAAAACTTTTTATCGTTCTACTACAATCAAATCGCCATCATCTATGTGCGTATTGTGACAAAGAATCAATTGTACATTTGTTTTTCCTCACCCATTTTAAACTGATTAGTTTTCAAAAAAATTGTATGATTCTCCCTATAATGGAAAATGGATTGAATTGAATTACCCCAATTTTTAAATTGATTAGCGGAGGGTAGTATTGTCTCAGGTAAATGTGTGATATACAATAAATTAAATTAAATATAATGCAAAAAGTGGGGAAACTTTAATTTTCTAATGGAGAAAGTAACGTCAACACTAATTTAATCAAGTCGTAAAGTGTCATTAATGACGGTACATAATAATTAGTATTTGATGTTGAAAGCATATGTTAGAGAGGATTTTATTAAAAAATTCTAACCGTAAAGTAGCAGACATAAAGATGAACTAATAGCAAAACTATACGGTCTATTATTTGAAATAAAGAGCACTATAAAAGAATAGGAATCGAAAGACAGGATGGCTGGAAATCAATTAAATTCCTCTCAAAGTTGAATTGTTGTCCCATTAATCAAATACTTGAATTGAAGTACAACATTGTTCACTTGTGTGTATGTCTCTGTGGAAAACGTTTAAAGCGAGTAAGCTAGTTTTCAACTTAATTACTTGCCAATTCTAAAAGACAACAAAACTGCTAACTAACAACGGATATATCAACGGAAATTTACTCCAACTTCTATTATTTTTGCAGATTCAACTGCACGATAGCCAAATGAACTCCGAATATAGTGAATAAAGAAACAAAACTTCAATGGTGGTGAATTTTGACAAATCTCTATAGTATTGTAGATTTCTTTGATCCTCCCCGAGGAGAGTGTCAAACTTGGGGAAGTTTTATCAATCGCACAAAACAAAAAATAGAGAAATAATATGAATTTTTTATCATTAAATGTAAAATAGAAGCGACTTTCTCCACCCAATTTCATGAATATTCAATTAACGTAAGAATATAAGAGAATATTCGGAATATTTTCGAAAAATTGAGAATACCGTCGGGAAATCTACAATTTCACAGGCTGATTGTCGGGATACAATTTTCACTTGATTAACGATCAATCGACTCATTTTTAACGCCTTTATTACCGCGGTATAAATATAAAAAAATCGATTATCGATAAATCAACATAAATTAACTAGAGTACATGTTAAATTGTCAAAGTTAAAGTTTATTTACGGGATTACTTAATATTAACAACCCCTAAAAGTAATTTCGTTACACGAACATAAGGTAAATTGTTTATTATTCGAACACCTAACATTAGCCGGTTTATATTTAGTTAAACTAGAATTGTATTTTCTAGTTGTGTATAAAAAAATTAATACGGTTGTTTACATAACCAAAATAGACAAAATGTGCTGTTAATTATTCAATTTAATCATGTAAAAACATTGTATTGTTCTAATTAAATTATTTACTAACTAAATTGTACTGTAACTTATATTAATAGTTGATTTGAAAATGTTTAATTAATGGTCTAGTTGAAGTTAAAATCTAATTAGTGTTATGCTATATCGTGTGTAGGAGATGTAATCAAATCATTCTTATACAAGTTCGTTTGAGGAGGAATTGAAAATGAGAGGCACTATAGCAAAAACGTTTAGCCATATTTAACTTAATTATTTACGAATATAATCGAATTACGTGTAGGTACCCCAATTATGCTTTATTTCAGAATGTCGATCGTACGGTTTAAACGATTCTTAACTCAAAATACAAAGAGCGAAATTTGAAATAATTGTAAATATCCAAAGATTTGAAAGTTTCTATAACAATTTTTAGCATAGTTAATAAGTCTGCTCCTCCCAACTATCGGAAGATTATAAAAATATTTGTAGATAATTTTTAGAGATCATTTTATCGTCATACTCTTAGATTAAAGCGGTTTTTCACCAATTTCCCAATGAGTTACGAAGTTATCATTGTGGTAAACAAATTCGGAGTGAACGGTAACATTCAATTTCCCATAAAAAACAATAAGAAATAATTCGGAAGGATAACTCAAAAACGACAAAAGTAATCGAAATGGGACATATCTCATTCGATTGAGAATTCAATTTTGTACGCTCTTTACCCCATGAAATTTGGAAAATCAAACGGAATTTTCTGATAATGGCGAAAAATCGCATTTTTAGTCAAAAAAAGTGTGGTAACAGTCAGGAGTACAACTCGTTGTATAATCAATAAAATGAAATGAAACACATATAGGCAGATCAAGAAAAGTTAAGGCTTCTTGGTCAACCCATTCCCGTTTTAATTTTCTTTTCCATTTTTCGGAAAACAACGTCTAAAATGATCAACTCAGTAGATGATATGATGTGGTTTCGTGACTTATGTTTGGCTAGACGAAGATGGGGGCAACTTTATTGCTTTTCGACTGATTTCTCATGAGTCTATCGAACGAAGACTAAATTTACAAAGACAAGGGAAAAATGCAAACTGCCTCTCGAGCAAGACTTAAGCATTTTGAACCAGATTTAAGATCGAACGTTCCACCAACGACGATCAAACGAATGGATCCGTGTTGGTGAGTATGACCCTTAAGGTTACTCAATTTTTCGTAAAACAACGCCAAATTTTTGTGAAATTCCGGGTTTGGTGAGTAGAGAAAGGAAGGCTTTTTGAGCGAGTAATTATTAGGAAATACCATAAAAAGTCGGAACGTTTAGACAAAACTTATAAGCACCCAAATTAGGTTACGACTACCTAAATCAATGTAGAGTCTTTTAATTGTGAAAATTTCGGTCTAAATTCTAGTTCTCATAATTCGATTAAAACGCAAGATAAAGGGGAATAATGGTTGTTTTTGTGGAGTGAACATTTTTATCGGTGCGTACAATTGTTCCAACCAGTCAGCTTTTTCGGGTTAGCTATTCGATCTAAGATGTCATGATACGCCTTCAACATTTCCCATCACGTTTATTATAAAACATGGCAAGCAAAGACAATAGCAACGAAAAAAGCTTTATATCGCTGACATATCCAGGTGGATAAATTTGCAATTTTTTTGCAAAGTTTCGATAAAAAATCAGACCAAATGTGTATTGTTTTGATCTGTTTCTGTTGGATACTGTCATGGTGGAGATATTTAGACGGAAAGTTGATGTATTCTGTAGCGCTACATTTTTAAGCTGTCATGTATCCGCTTTAAAAAGAATTGAAAGAAAACTCAGGTATTGATTTCGCATTATTGTTAGACGCCTTTACCAGCTTCTAGAGTAAATTCGATTCAAATGACAACATACTTGGGGTGTTTTTGTTTTAAAAAAATAAATCCGAATTGTTGAAGCTTTCCAACTTTTAAAAACACAATTTTTGATGGTTGTAAATAAAAATTAGAAGGGCTAAATTTGGGTCAGCAATTCGGTAAATTTTGTCTCCCCCCTGGAAGACTTCATAAATAATTTATAAACAAGTTTAAAAAGTCTTGCCAACTTTTTTCAACGACTACAAGTTAAAAGGTGGTTTTTTATCCAGCCACCAATATCCACAATGAAACTGAAATATTCTCACAATTCTTACAATTTCTGTATATTAATACCAAACTTCCGTTAGGTTTTTTGATATTGTCGCTTAAAAGGAAATCATCGTAATACTTCAACATTATATCCTAATATCGTAACTAATATTTCTCTACACGAGTCCGTTAAAATTGCTGTAATAGCGTGACGTTTCACTAGAAATGTAAATGACAGAGATGGAAGAGGTACGACTATAAAAATAGGCTTGAAATAGAGAGACGGGGAGAAAAAATATGTCAACCTACTGCCAGACTAATCATTAATAAAGCTTTCGGTTTTTACCATAAATCATCACGAAAATTTGGTGACATCGACTTTTTCTATTTGCCGTAAGTATACATATTTATTCCCGAATCGGCTAATTTTGAGGGTGCAGAAGCAAATTTAAAGTAAAGTGAAGTTAAGTGATAAAGTAAAGTGCACATGATTGCGTGCTCTTATTAGAATTAGTTATTTCTAGTGCAAAAACCGGGCAAATTTGGGGACTTTAAGGGCGAAATGTCTTAATTAATAGAGAGATTAAGAGTTACGATTATTGTTGATACAAGGTGGATAAAGGCTAATATTAAAAAAGTTGCGTTAATGACTTTTTAAGGGCTTTATCGTATGACAGATTAGACTCATAAGTTTAAGAAAACTCCAAAAAGTATGGTGGATTTATAAAATTACCTCGAATAATTAAATTTAGTGTTAATTAATTCCAAATGTTTTGTCTTTTTCAACAACAACAAATTGTCCCAACTTCACTTTAAAAACAATTTACGAAGATGGAAACGAATTAAAGTACTTATTAGTGTAAATACTGTGAACGTGCCTAAATAGAACGACATGTAATAAAGGAAGTATCGTTGCCATTACTGAAACTTGTCCTTTCCACCACTGTTTCCCTTATATTCTAACCAGTATCCTGTATTGCCACAATAAACAGATTCCTGACATGAATTTATACTCAAACGTTACCAATTGAGGATCCTTCGATAGAGATCAAAGCAAGTTCGTAAATGAACGATACAATAAACATTGGATAAACGAAAGATTATACGTGATGGAATTCGGTTTTATTTTGAAAGGAATAGTGGGAAGTAGAGGAATTTTCCAACATTTTTAGCAGACCGTGTCATTGTCAATGGTAGTTGAGGATAAAAACGGGGGAAAAAAACGGCGCTTCAATGAAAATCAACGACCAGAAACGTCAATCAAGCACACGTGCAAACCGAATGGGAGTGAAGTCGACTGCTTACAAATAACATATAAAGAAGAGGAAATAGCCGAGAGAGAAAACAAGAGTCAAATTTAAGGAGAACGATGAATAAACGGAGATACACAAGCAAAGGTCAGATCAAAGGGGAGGAAATAAAGGCAGAAGTTAAAGGGACAAAGGTGGCTCTTTATGGAATATCAATCTAATAGATCACACTACAAATTGTTTCAGAGTTCGATTAATATTAGGCGAACATCAATGATTATTGTTCTGAATAGTTGCCAATTAAAGGGGAAAATGTTACATAATAACACGATACTGAATTATATTGAAATTCACGATTGTCAACTGTTTATAAGAGGGGTGATATGCGATTAAAACTCCAGAAATTCAATTTTATCACAATCCATCGGCATAGTATCGCTTATTTTGAAGTCAAATAGAAACTTTGTTTTCGTTCTAAAATGCAATTTTGTCATGAAAACAAGAATTTTGATCGATTTTGAGTTTCAATATTCAACACTTACAATAATGATAATGATGATATCGTCCCTCGATTGGTAAGTTATTCAAATGTTTGTATAATTATCAATATTATAATTTACAATAATATTGATCTGATATCAATCAATTTTTCAAACGAGTTACCAAAATTAGAAATCCAACACTTACATTGCCCAAATTTCACGATTTATTCCCTATTGGCTGGTCAATATCGGCAAATTCTCCATCTGAAACACAACAAGAACACTACATAGAAATTATTGATAAGTCGGGTGAATTGTTCAAAAAATTAATATTGAAATGAAATTATCAAAGAGCGTGTAACAATTCTCTATAGAAAGCCTCATTAAAGATTAATTCAGCTATTATTCAAACCATTGTTTTCTGTTACTATTACTATTATTTTATTTTATAAATTTAACATTTAATCATATTCTATAATAATTAATTTATTAAAGCTCAATTGTTTCAGTTGATTCAAATTCAACCATATGATTAAAAATGTTTTTTTCTAAAGCTCGTAAACACACGAAATACAATCAACACGTATTCTGTAACTTGTTGGTGAGTCGTTACTACGACAACGTTGGAGATCAACAGTTTCTTTTAGATAACCGGTTTTATTGCATCTTTTCATATGGTGCAGTTCTAAAGAGTGCGATAGAAGCTCTATTCAAACAGGCTGTCAATCTCCAATGTTGCCCTAGTAACGAATCGTCAAAATGTTAGAGAATACGACTGATAATTTCAAATTAGACAGTACTGTAGCCACTTTTTAGACTTATAATAACAAAATACTGTCGATATAATAACTTTTATTACGAAATCATCAACGATAGAGATTGTCTTCAAAAGTTTAGATTATTAGCTTAACTTAGAAGAGCAGCCGGCCAGTTAAAGATTTGTTGTTTCTACTAAAATTAGAGGTACGCAGCTTCTTGAGATATTAGTGAAAATCTGCCTTCATTGCCGGATTTTGGGAAAATAATCATAAATCATAGCGGTAATGAACTCGTCTCCTATTTATAATCGATCTTGGAGATGAATTTTCCAGTTTTGCTAGAATCCAATGACAAAAAACGAGAAGAAGCTGTTTCTAAAGGATTTTTAAGTCATTCTTGATCGTTTGGTGAAATCGCTATATTGTTAATTGAAGCGATTTTTCACTAATTTTCCAATAAACTATCAAGTTCTAATTTTACTAAAATATACTTTAAACCGTCCGGCAATTAATTGAAATTATCATATAAATAATAAATTTCCTTGCTCACAGATTATTTTATTTTAACTAAATTGCAAAATATCCTTTGAACATTTATTTATGACACTTTACTGGTAGCATTTTTGAAATTTTCCATCTAGAATATCGCCTTTATCTAGTCCACTCTAACACTGTTTTTATTCAAACATTAATTTAAATGGAAAATGTAAATTAATCAAATATTTAGAGGTACCAGGAAATGTAACGAATGTAAATTATTTGATTATTTGCTTTACGAAAGGATATCTTGAATTTTATTAAACTGACGGATGAAGAAAATTAATTACAAATTTACTAAAAGCACCGAAATACCTTTCAATAAGAGAAGGCGAGGCTTTTCAAATTGCAAATTGAAACGAATTTTAAAACTTTAATCAAATTATTATAAAATCTAAAGCAAATTTCGGTTATTGTATAGGTTGAATATTTATTGAATAATTCCAAATCGCCATTTTAATACGGTAGATTTTGTATTAAAAATTTGAAAGGGGCCGAATCTAAGAACCGGCCTAATAACTTCCCCAACAGTAAATATCATTCTGTCTTTATAAACTACCGTTATAAATTTTGCTACGCTTTAAAAATTACCTTGGATACCTTCTAAACTGTCATTTCAAAATTTCACAAATGAATCGTGAATAGGGTATATCTCTCTATATAACAGCAACTCTTTTCTATGGCAACCCTTATTCGTTGACTACAATTTTGCCAATTTTGTGCCCTTATTTAAAAAATTTGAAAGTGGCCGAATCTAAAAATCGGCCTAATAACTTCCCCGACACAGTCCGGATAGTTAATCATGAATTAGAATAGAATATTAAAAACAAGTTTCAGAAGTCGACAATTAATGCACGAGTCCGAGTTTTTTAAAAAACGAGTACCGCAGCACGAATTTTGTATACAATTTTTTTCATTGGAGATACGTTATTTAAAAAAAAATTAACTTACTATAAAAATCAAAATCGGGAATGAAGAACCGCGGCTATCTCACAATCACCAAAAAAATTCAATAAGGAACCAGCACCTCAACAACTAAAAGTCTATTCACTGATCGGTGATTCCACACACACCCTTTTCAGTTCAACTTGTTCAATCTTCTTATAAACTCGATTCACGATTCAATTGCGAAATTTTATCAGAACGACAGAACTGTCATTTGAGCGTGGAGTAAAACGTACTAAGCTAGTTCCAACAAAAACATGGAAAAATTCAAATTATGTAGATTGAATTGTCGCGGGAATATAGATTTCTTTTTTGTGGAAAAATCACAATTTATATTATTTTAAAACATTTATATATTAAAGAAGCACTAACCGAAACACAAAATCCGCTCAAAAAAACTGCTTGAAAACAAATATTCTGAGCTTATGTTTCAAAAATGACAGAAGAATGTAAGCAAACGCATGGGATTTTATGTCTCTATAAACTACCGTTATAAATTTTGCTACACTTTAAAAATTATGTTGGATAACCTTCTAAACTGTCATTTCAAAATTTCGCAATTGAATTTTCTATGGCAACCGATCCCTTATAGAAGGTGGCAAATTTGAATTGGTTGACTACACAATTTTCCCAATTTTGTGCTTTTATTTAAAAAAAGAAAAGAACATCGCACATGATGGGTATTGTTTCGGACATAAAAGCACATGCCCTCTCGATTGGTGATATCAAATTAATATGTTATCTTAAATTTTTTTCAATCAACCCCCTCCCCCTTCCACCCCCGTGGTCCGATTGGCACCAAAAACTAATCAACTCGAGCGGCCACCAAATAGTTTGTGTTGGTCAAATTTGAACTCAATCGGTTAATCCGTTTTTGAGTAATCGTTGGAGAACCGACAGACTCACACATGCACATACACATACACACACACTCGCACACACACTAGCACACACGCACGGACATCATGCTAAAAACTTCAAAAACGTGTCCAGGGGACCTCAAAACGTAAAGATCTGGTGAAATTTCGAATTCGAAATTTTGGTCCGAAACTAATAACTTCCCTACCCTCTGATCGGGGAAGTTAAAAATAATTATTGTGCATTCAATAGAGTGCGAACGGACAGTTGGACCGGTCAATTGTTGATTTTCGATTCACAATTTTATTCGCACATAATTAGAATAGATTTGCATATAAATTATTGAGTGATGATCCTGTAAACCGCCGAAATGTTTTGATTTAATTTCAAATAATTTGTTTAAATATTTGTTTGTTTAAATATCAGCCAAAGAGAACTGGTTTCAAAATGCCAAAGGCGCTGGAACTAGATTTATAAATTAGCCCTTAATTCAACTAATTTCTACCAACATTTCCATCGAGGGAATAAATGAATGGAAATTTAAAATGGATTAATTTATAGTTGATATATCTCATGGAAAAAACGGGCATATGTAGGCTATAATTTTCAGCGAATTTATAAACATCCACCCGGAAAGGTTATCACAATTATCACTTTTTCAGTGAGATTTGCGATGCTTTCAAAGCATTACATTTATTATTTTGATATATTCGAATATTCGTATGGTTTGTAAATTTGGTGGATGCGCCAATCTCATAAATCGTGTTAAATTTTAAGATATTTGGTTATTTTGTGGTTCGTCTACGAGACTTTTAATAGTGAGGATATCAAATTTTGGGGTGAAACAGATAGAAGGGTAGAAATACGTATAAAACGACAAAGAATCATCGTTGAATTTTACAGCCTAATTAATTTATTTTATAGCTGTGTTATAGTTGAATTTATTGCTCTTTCTTCCTCTTATCCGATTAAATATTACGGTTGAATTAGTGCACAACCATTTAGAAAATCAAAAAGTTCTTCGTTGAGACAATGTGACGAATTGTGTAAACAATGTGTCAAATATTTCATGTTTTATTGGACTCGTGATGACTTGATCGCATGGTAGAACGATTTCATGTATTGATAATGCGGTCTAACTATAATTTCGTTTGGAAATGTTGAGATAATAACGATTTCATACGCAAGGAGGAGAAAAAAGAGAGTAATTTTAGGTAAAAAGGTTTAGTCACCGATAATGTCATGGTACATATTGGAACCGTATAATTAAAGTCAACAACATTTGTCATAATAAGAAATTTGATAACACGAACATTTTCCTTAAAAAATTTACATAATTCCCGAATAATTCCAGGCACGTACTTCGTTTCATACTCATTTCTATTCTTGAGCATATTTCTAGAGCAAGTTGTTAACTTAATAAACTTATATCTATTGCCATTCAAAAAATAAAACAACCAACAGTTTTCTAATCTATTAGTTCTACACTGTTAATTTTTTTTGTGTATGTGTTAATTTTATAGTGAAACAACGAAAACTTTGATGTCAAAGGATAATTTGTGAATATAAAATTCTTTTATTCCACTTTTAAAAGATAGAGCTTGTGTTTTTAGTCTATTGTTGTGCCCCAGTTGTTTTCTCTGATCTGATTTTGTTCAGTTGGTTGATGTTATATCCCCATCGACATTATAGTGGATGATTTGGGAGGCCGCAAGTGTTCTACTTGTTGGTGGAAAATCTTTAAATTTCCACACAAAAATTCAATGATAAAATTGTATCAAAATTTAACGTCATGTTTTGTAAATGCGATACAACTGGAAGTTTTAAATTGCGCGCCAATAAATTGGGTCGGTAAACCGGTATAACCAGACTTCGATCTTTAGTTGACAAAATTTCTAACCGTAAAACTTCAATTTTGAGTTATTTGAGCGGCTGCAAGTTGACGACTCTTTAAATTTCTACCAGAAGATTTACAACGTCTCAAATAAATCTCGATAAGTTTGTTGGCGTAATTCAATTGATACCTGTGGCTTTAGACAGTAATTTGAGTGATATTGTTAGTGGAAGATTGCGGTAGAATAGGATTATAGAATGAGAGACCCTTGTCATTTCATATTTATCAAATAATGAACCACAGAAAAGCTTCAAAATTTACCTATTGTACTATTTATTAATATCCGATTGCGAATAAGAAAAGAACCAGATTTACAATAATGTTATTGCTGAAATTGTACCTTTCAAAATTCACCTTTCAGAAATATTCTTAAAGAAAAATAAGTCACGCTAACTTTAATATTTAATCATATTCTATTTTTCTACCAAGATAACAACGTTAGTATTGTATTTAAACGTACAATTCTGTTTCCTACAACACAACAAGCAAAATTCTTTCGCTTTTGTGGAGTACACGCAAATAAATAAAAGCTCTTCCTATTAAGCTCTGAATAACTTTGATTCTGTTTTGTGTCATTGTTAGACTCGATCTTTATCGACTCAAATGTGAAACGAATTAAACTCGCAATCAAGAAGACAAAAATTAGTTGTTCTCGATTGTTGCGAAATAATTGACGCAATTTTCGCTATTACGACATTAAAAAATTATCAACGATTGAATCTAATTTCTAAATGCGTTATTTACAAAAATAATACTAGGGAAATATCTATTAACTTTATTAACGATGATATAATTGCATGGTGAGAGTATTTAATTAAATTAAGTTAAATAACAGTAAAAAATATATAATTAGCTTATAATAACAACAATGACACTAGATCGAGTATTCTAGAATTTTTCAGTTAATTTCCATACTTTTACTTAATTAAGATCTAACAATCTAGTTTTAGGAAGACGTTATTGTTAACTGGAGACTTTATTTTACTCCTTAAATAGTCTCGTTTGTTAGAATTATTTGAATAAATAATTTCAAAGACGCGACTTGTTCTAAGGAAATATGAATAATTGAAAGAGAATTATTATTACCCATATACAGGGTGTAAAAATTAAAAAAAAATTGCAATGTTAATACCATAATCGTTTCATAAACGGCAAATGAAGCTACTTTGAAGGTATTTATATTGTTAATTGGAGGAAATTCGGATAATTGGTACGAGAAAAATTCGCGAATCCTTTTTAATAGGCTTTAAAAAGAAAGGGAAAGTAGATTTTCTTCAAACAACAAGAGTCAAATACAAATTCAAAGGGAAGATCGTTTAAAAACCGTAATTTTCCATTGAAATTTCCATTTCAAAAATTTCAAATCCCTTTGGAAATTGTGAATAATTCTCTGTTAAAAGTTGAGAACTAAGTTATTACCAGTTGTAACAATAGTACAATGCGAGAATAATAAAAATTGTTAAAGAAAGTCTAATAAACACGCCTTTTGTACCGACTAAACTACTTAATTAATGAAATTGTTAACATTCCAACTTTATACGTAATTAATTCTGTTTTAAGTGCGTCTACATAGAAGTAATTAGTAAATAGAACAACCTAAACAGGAATTCTTTTATCAACAATCAAGCTTAGATAAAGCGTGATTTTCTATTTGTAAGGATTTTTTACAGCGAAACTTTATCCGTTAACATCACTTAACTTAACTACACTTAACTTCACTTCACTTAACTTCACTTCACTTAACTTCACTTCACTTCACGTCACTTCACTTAACTTCACTTCACTTAACATAACTTAACATTTCTTTTTGATAATCTGAGACATTCCAGACGATACAACTGGAAAATAGAAAACTTTCTTTTTCTTTGCTATTACAACTTTCCTCATACGTGTACGTACCTTGAAATTTGTTGTTAGAACGATTTTCTCACCTTCGTTCTAACACAGTGCGTGTTTGTGGATAGCTTTCGAATTGTCAATTTATGGTGAAATCGAATAAGAACACGCACAATTCATCGATGAGAAATTCAAAATTCGAAATATTCGATTATTGAATAAATAGAATGCAATACGACAGCATTTTCTCTTCTATCCGTTGAAATATTACTGTTTACAAAACTACAATGATCGCAAGTATTTGGTGAAGATCAAGAGGAGAAAGAAAAACCGTTCGCTACTATCAATCGTTATGTGTTGAAAATATTTGATTGATGATATATGAATCAAATACAGGTGGTATTTATTGGTATAGATGATATTGGACATTTATGAATTGTGGTCTTTAATTATTGATTTTCAAACGTATAAAGGATCATCAGCTCAATATGGAGATTAATATAGCAGAATGGTACCAACAATAATAAAGATTAATTTGCATGACGAACGAACGATAAACGTATTATATATCTATAGATATAGACCTATTTATGAACTGAATAATCAGTACTTTAATAAATTAATACATGTGTCCCTTATGGTTACTCGTACGGAATATAATTATTATGGATTAATGCATTAAAAGAGTAAAATCGAGAGGTTTCAGTTGTATTCTATCAGTGTTGACAAAATCATCATTCATAAAACTAATGAATTTTTCGGTTTAGTTATAGAATACAACTGGCGTAGGTTGAATACACCGAAGAGAATATAACCTTAAATTATTTGAAATTTTGATGTAATTTTATATTAAAATAATGTTTCTAAGAATGGAACAAAGAAAAATATCACCAAGTATTATAAAGGAGTAAGTAATAATAATTAATTTACTAATATTTAATTAACACAGTCTTAAGATGCTATAATGCTACAAAAAAATCAATTAACAACCATATTAGAGCTTTGAGATTGTATCAAGTGTTTGAATTAGGAAAAATAATATAAAATCGGATCTACACAGAAAAAATCACTAAAAAATAATCTGTATTCTCTATCATTCTAGCAATTGGTTACCATGACAATCCTAGATGTTTACAATTAGTTGTATTCTATATTTATTTGGCGATTTGTTTCTACGAGAACAGTTTCTTTCTTACTCTTCCCAATTCAATCATATGAATAATTGAAGAGTCAAGAATACAAGAGATTATTGATCTTCAACGTTGCTATGGTAACGAATCATTAAAAAATAAGAAAGTTAGAGAATACCACCAAATTTGAAAAATCTAATTTGCCTAATCTAATTTTTAACATAACAAAATTTTCTAGATTAGTTGTTAGATTTGTGAATAATGAAAATTTAGTAATGCAACCAACAGAAAGCTGAGATTTAAGCGCGCAAAATTTAAACTGTAAAATATTCTCGTGCATTTGCAGTATATTTTAATGCAAACGTTTAATTAAGGAAAACGATACCATTATTTATGATTTTTATACTGTTTATTTATTTAATGCAATTATCTTGCTTCATTAGAGAGGTAAATTGTAAATTTTCAATTGTAATTTTAAGAAGTCAACTAAATTCATGTGTATCGTAAAATTTAATTGCTATGATTAATAATTGGGAACTTTCAGAAAGTAGAACAATTAGATAGAGGTTGAACGTGATATTGATAAGAGCAATCAAGAGAAAATTTTCAATGAATCTTGCCTATCGATCTCCATTAAAATTGAGTGTCTTTTGTGAATTTTTGAAAAAATTGGGATCTAATTAACAGATGAGACCACCGATAAATTGAAATTTTCTTGTTATTCGTTAATAATTCGTTAATAATCAAATAGATTTCTAGATTAACGAAATTGTAAGGATAGAATTTGACAATTTTAAATCAAACTATTGATCGCAG
Organism: Mylabris phalerata; assembly: GCA_020740385.1. NCBI lineage: Eukaryota > Metazoa > Arthropoda > Insecta > Coleoptera > Meloidae > Mylabris > Mylabris phalerata. The sequence goes on from JAJEOX010000222.1 coordinate 3,165,281, forward strand.
CCTTAAAATTTATGGCATTGTTGATGAAAGTTTCAAAAATTTAATGATATTGTGGTGGGTTTTACAAATACGAGTAATTCCATCAAAATAGTCGATAAATAATCGACATCTCTTCCAATTGGACGAATTCGAATATTTTTTAAAACTATACACAAATTAAACTTCAATTGGAATTTCTTAGAAGTTAGAATCAAACCATTCTAACACTGGTTCAAACGAATCAAATTGTAAGGAGAACAAACAGAATAAATCAGCATCTTTGAAGTTGATTTCGGTTAATTCACAAGAGTTTTATTATTGATAAACAAAAACCGAATATAGAGCCTACCATTTAAGTTTTTTATAGGAACATCGATTGATATTTGAAGTTATTTTTAACGACAAGGCGATTTTTCGGTCGATTTTGACCGGCGCATCCACCAAAACGCATCCAATTGTGAGCTAATTAAATCTTTGTATCCCATTTTAAACTAAATATTATTTATTTATTTATTATTATTATAAACAACACTGCTTCTATTTATTTGTTATAATGTAAATAGATAAAATAATAGTAGTGAGGTTTATATGAAACGAAAAAAACGTACATTATTAAAATATTATTGCATTTGTAATAAATTTGTATTAGAACGATGCAAATATTTTATCTAATATTCAAATTTAATGCATATTTACATTATTTTATCTATTTTGATAGTATGCATAAATCATTATTTAAAATTAATGCGCAATAGTTTAATGAAAATTAACTTATTTTACGTCTTTACAAATTTATGGAGCTTTATTAGAGACTATCAATACTAATTAAAGCCTCCTACTGCTCATTAATAACGACATTTAATATTTCTGTATAAAATTCAACGTTAGAATAATGAGAAAACGATTAAAATTTTTTCGTTAGAATACGGTCAAATCTTGGTTGATAAATTTCTTCTACTTAAAGTTAGAAAGCCACCTTACCCAGTTTGGCAGCCTCTTAATTACAACTCTAGTCAAACTTTAGTTAATTAATTATACTGCAAACACTATTATGGCGATTGATTAAAATTGATTGTGCTAATATTGATTTCTATCATTTATAGTACAGTAATTTGGTAAACAACATTGAATAAACGTTAATAACTACAACAACAAGGGCGTTGATCTTGATATTAATATCAAAGTTGATGTCTTTATCAATCTACAATCACAAATAATCCAAAGTCGATACGACTAATTAAACACGACAGAATTACGAGATTTCGCAAATATTTCGTATTGTTTTGGCCTTTGTTTCGATAAATAATTCAAGCCACTGTCTGTACTTTATTGTTTATTTGTAGCGAGCTTTCATGTTGTTTAAATTCACTTTTAAAACTTCAAAAGAGAGACGATACCGTGTGTAAAACCAATGAAAATGTGTTTTCTAAACTTCGTTCGATTAGTTGTTTTTTTTCCTTTTATCCGCCTCCTATTTCAATACAACTTGTAAAGTTTGACCGTATCCGAACACTAAAGGTAGACCAAATCCCAATTTCACACATATAAAGTCTATAAATTTTTATTTTTGTTTTGTTCGAAATGAAGTTTTGCGAGTTGTGTGTAATTAAAGTTTGTTAATAAACTCTTCCGAAATACATTATATATATATGACACAGTGGAAAAGGATAGAATATGGTTGTATATAGTAAAATAAAATAAAGTCGACTTTCATTAAACTTGATAAAGGATTTCCTGTCGTCTTTTCCATTATTATACTCTATCTTTGTTGGAAATACACACAAATCTGTGTACGAAATTAAATGAAGATTAGAAGCGATTCTATTTTGAAAGAAGAGGAAGTTTTGCGGATAAATAACGCCTGTTTATAGACCAAAAACTTGCAGATAAAAGATAAAGTTGAACTCAGTGGAAATCATTATGTTTCACCGAAGTTAGATGACATTGTAAATCGTATAAGAAACAATCAGTTGTATTCTCTAACTATTTGAGAGAGTCGTCACCATGACAATACTGGAGGTTGACAATCACTTTTGAAAACACTCTCGATTCAATTACATGATGGCTTTGTCAAGAGTGACACAAAAACTCTCTTCGAAAAGACTCTCGATCGCTTTAAATTAGGAGAAAGAATAAAAAAGTCAGGCTTACGAATAAAGAGTCACTAAATTACACTAGCACTGGTATTCTCTACCCTTCTCTAATTTTTTAACGATTCATTACCATGACAACGCTACGACAGTCCCTTTGATAGAGCTTCCATCTAACTCTTTAGATTTCCATTATATGTATAATTGAAAAGTTACAGAAATCGGTGGTATTCTTTAAATTTTTGAACGATTCGTTACCTTGCCAACACTGAAGACCTCTCAATTCTATATATAATTGAATTTCAATCGATCTCCAGCGTTGTTATGGTAACGAATCACCAAAAAGTTAGAGAATACGAGTAAATGATAGACTTTTCTTAAATTCGGAAGAATAAAGCTTAGTGTGATACTGGGCTCTGGTAATTTTGAATTTATAGTTTTAGAATTCAATTTTTAAGGGTTGTAAAAGGCAATATTAACAATTAAAATAGAAGTTCTCCTATTGTTTATTATTTTATTCTAATTATAAAGTTATGATTTAAGTTTTAGACAATTCAAGGGTAATTCTACATATTTTATTATAATGTTTTTCATGTAATAGTAAAAAACATAGAAATGGGATTCTCATGTAGCTAATAATTGCCATAAATTTTGATAACCGAAACTTTTTCTACAACATTTATTATTCGATAGAAGTTTTTATATGGAGCTTGAAAATATTTGAAATTTTAATGAACTTTCAGACAACTATGTATCTGAATATGAAAATATATGAAACATAATAATAATGTTCGTTTTTTACTCTTCCTTGTCCCTGATATATTCGAGCGCAATTCAAAATGAATAATTTAGTCAAAAAGTACGCAATCTCGTCTCATATTAGTTTGATTTTCATACGGTTTTTCAGCATTATAGTCGTTGAATTTTGAAAATCTAGAAAATAAAGGTAGAAACGTCCAGAAATTTTATAACCCGATAGGAATTCTTGCGATTAGTTGGGAATTAATTGTATTTTTTATTCTATTTTTTTTTAACACTGCTATTTCATTTATATCTCTGTAGAAATCTGTAGGGTTTGAAATTTTAAAAGTATTTTATAATTGGAATCGTGCCCTATCACGAGACAATGGAAAAATTGAAATTCCACAAATCAATAGGCTGTTTAGTCGAGATAAAAACCCGAAATTCCCTCCAACATTGAATTTGTTGTATTATTATTTTAAATTGTGATTAATACGCCTATAAAATAGAGTTGTTTCGTGAATTAAAAGACTAGAAAGAAGGAAACCGTATCGCCTCAAAAGATTTTTGAACAAAACAACAAAAACTCGAATAGGCGAGTGGAAGTTTTATCTAAAATGAGGGTAGAACAAAAAATGGGGTAAAACTATAATAACGATGAACATTTGCAGGAGTCGTAAATGTAAATCACTTCATATCTGCTTTTGTTGATATTTTAGATTTTCAACTACCACAACAATAGATTTATTCCAAATTCTAGACCGAAATTTCCAGTCCAGACCGAATTATTTGACACAATTCTCAGTTAAATTAGTGAATTTAGTGTATTTTTAGTTGGTATATTTTGTAAAAATCAAATTATTGATTCGTCATGTTAACTGAACGACTGTAATAGATGACTTTTTAACGGCGTAATGATCAATTTACGTTGTCATGTCAGACAAGTCTTCCAATTAAATTTGATAGCGTTTGTAAGTGAATTTAATGATTTTTGTTTGTTATTTATTGACAAATTGAAACAAAAATTATTGCACTAACCACTACCACTTCATCCAGATATATTTGAAAATTGTAACCCTTAAATGATTATCATGTCGGCCTTTTTCAACGATTGTTTCACCACTTTTACACAATTTCTATGGTTCATTTCGTTTTAATCGTTGTAATATTTCAAGTGACTTTTTCCAGTTTTCTTCTATAAGATGAAATTAATTAACAATCAACCCATTAGCAAGTTTTAATTAATGCACCACGATTTTTACCACTCTACCCTTTAGCAAACGATAAATCTCTTCAAGTATTAAACACTTACTTTCAACAACTAGTTGATACTTTAAAACTGTAAAGTTTAAGAAGTAACGGTATTAATTAAAATAAAGACAGTCGAGTGTAAGAAATTTTCGTTAAACTTCTTTAAGAATTGTTTCGTACGATAAATCGCAAAGAAAACGAATAACAGTAATATAGTGGGAGTCTAGTTTTTTAGGGTTATCGATTTGGAATTAATTCCACAATCCTTATGTCAATTTATCAATTTTTTGGGAGTTGAATTGTAAAAAATCGACTCCCACATAAAACTGTATGGGCGTATTTTTCGAATCGTCAAACTAATAGATTTTCTCGGAGATCGGCTTATAAGTTTTGTTCTTTTATAAGTTCCGAAAATCGTCAAATAGAAACGATAAAATACAGTTTATATTCAACGATTTTCGTGTATTATCGTTACAACTTGAGTGCATCATTAAATTAATTGTTTAATAAGAACTTTATGCATTATCACGTATACTGTTAACATCGATCTGTAATCGATAGCTTGTTAAACATAAGTACGAACTTAACAGGTATTAAGTTGAATATTAATAGAAACATGAGCGATAAAAGTGTTGGAATACTAACAATAATGTTGGATTAAATAAACTACAGATAGAAAATAAAAACACCAAGTTCGGTTAGCTAGAAGACGAGACTAATAAAGATGCATGTACACGTTGATGTTGAAGCAGAATAAAAAGAAAACTTCCCAGAATATTATAAGACATGTAGAATTCTCTATACGTACAACACAATACCGATGATTTATTATCGTTCGTTTCAACTTTATATTATTGAAATTACATACTTAGCGGTTGAGATTCTTGTAAATATAGAATCTAACAATACGCCGGATGAAGAGAAAATGGTGTATATTTACACAACGATCATAAATCTCTTTATATGAACGTTTTTCAATGCAAATCTATGCCTATATATGAGTATATTGAATCCCTTTCAAATACCACTGCTATACAATCTTGAAATCCAACATTATAAAATCACAACCTCTAAGTTCGACTTGCACAAACAAATCCGCCGTTACAAGACGTCTTGTTGGCAAATTAACGAAAAGTCCACCCTCGGGGGCGGTTTATTTGTAACAACATTCAATTTCATTTCGGGTGGACTACAAAAAAAATTAAATAAAACCGAGGAATTAACGCAATGATCGTTTATGGAAATTGAAGGGTGTGCATTTGAAATTTTGATTAAATACAGCAAAACCTTCCTTCATTCCAACGGGTTTTATCAGTTAATACTAATCCGTAGGTGTATTTTTCCACAGTACGTTACGTAAATTAATTGGAATTCAAATTTATACAGACTGTGGGTAAAATATTTGAGAATAATCGATAATGTCGAATAAATAAATACAATTGCAATTTTAGCGGATTATCGACGATTATCGGCATCGATAGAAGTTTTAATTATTGAAAACTTATCAAATTTGCAAAAACTCGAAGGAAATCCAAAATAGAAGCGATAAATCGGGGAGAAACGCATTATCTCAAATCGATTTGCATAGATTGAAAGCTACCGATAATTTTTTAAGGCGTTCCTATAGATTTTATTTCATTTATCACTGTCAAATTTAGGTAAAATCTTCCAGAAATCGCCTCCTATTTAGATTTGTAACCGAAAAACAATCAATAAACTCGCAACGATTGCAAAACAGACACAATTTTGCTAGTTGTCGTCGCATAAACGAAATTGGAAAAAATCAGCCGTTTTTTACAAATCGAATCGATATTCTAGTTAGATGATATTAAATTCAACCACGGAATAATAAATTGATGAAATTTATACGTTTTTAGCATTTGATGAATATTCATAAAGATAATATAAGCGAAAACTGAATGAACGAAAATGATAAAGGTAGTATAGAATGCGATAAAGTATGAATGTTGTAAAAACCGGCGGTTAACCATTTGGCTGTTTGCCCGAGGGTCTAGACAATGATCGTCACTCTTTATTGAATCGAAATTGTCGTAGAAAAGTTCCAGTTCTATTCGGAAATTTTACTGAAAATCCCATACCACAGATGTATGGACATAAAATAAACCCATGTACCCTAGAGGTGTTCGATTTTATTCCAGAAACCAATTGTACCAAAGATAAGAGTCGTAATTTTAATAAAACCGGTTGATAATATTGAAACTTTCTTTAAATAATCCGTGTGAATAAATCTGCAAGTATTACGATTAAATAGAAAATTTGCGATAATTCGGATAAATGTCGATTCCTCGTTAGTGTGGATTATCGTTTTATTCAAAAAGTAGCCAAGTTTATCGATAAAATTTATTGAATCCTTGTATGAATACAATCATGGGCATTATAAGCGAGTAAATAATTCTAATATTGGATTTTAATTATCGTCACTCAGATTCTGAAGTTGTTTAATATCATCAGACTTATTTGGAGAATATACGCCTGGAGGAGAATTAGACGACATGCTATTTGTCTTTTACATTTTTTTCTTATTGGATAAATGGTGTCATAAATTTTAAGTGTTGCTGTTAAGGATAAAAGAACACAGCAAAGATTACTAATGTTGCTAATCTTGGAAGAAAGAAGAGGAAGACAGTATTGTTATTTTTGTAGCGATATTTTCAACGGTTTTCATACATTTTTTTGGGTTGGGGAACAAAAAGTAAAGTACAAAAGCATGGACGAAAGAGTCATTACGTTTAAATTATTATTGTAAAAATATGAGAATTTTATATTTTACTCCAACTGAATTATAGTTGAAAAAGGTATAATCATAAGTTGGCAAATGGATGTAAATTATTGCCATTAGTCACCGAATGCCATAAATGATATGAAATATGATAGATAATCGGGAAAAATGGTGGTTTAATGGATACAAATTTTAGACAACATAAATTGTGTCTTTTCTAGTTTACAAAATCGTTGGAAAGAATGCATCCTATAGGAATAAGTTTATCATTAAAATTGCACCCCATTTTGATATTTTCCTATTTTTTACCAGACGACATCTATTAAATATTCCGCATACTTAACGCAAATATTGATAGAAATATAAATTATATATAAAATCAAGACGACCAATTAGAATAAACGATAATCCGTAGAGCGTAGCTTGATGTATACGGTAGTAAAACTCGCAAGAAATTGACGTTTATTGGCAATAGATGTCACTTTTTTAAGAATACATCAATCTACGCGATACGTTATTAGTCCATAGCTCCAATTTCATATTGCAGGTGCACCGTTCCTTAAGCGTCCATTGAAAAATCCACAATTTATTGCACGCAATTCCATCGAAATTTGATAACTTTTACTAATTGTAAGAGAAATTGTGTCGCACTAAAATTATACTTTTACACTTTACTTAACGTCACTTAAGTTCACTTAACTTCACTTAACTTTATTGTGTCGCACTAAAATTATACTTTTACACTTTACTTAACTTTACTTAACGTCATTTAAGTTCACTTAACTTTATTTAACTTGACTTTTCAGAATTTTCAGGGAATCCAGTCGATTTTTTTGAAATTCATGAAGTAAGTTAATTCTGTTATCGTTTCTGAGATATGTGTGTTCTAGTGTCTTATAAGATTTGATTTCGTTGAAAGCAGCTCTTAAAGGGCAACTTTCATCTAAAAATCGATCGATAATTGCACTTTATTGTATTAGTACTCGAGCCTGATTGTATCTAATTTGCCTCAATAATGCCGTTTATGTAATCTAATACACTATCAATTTTATCAAATTATTGGATCGGTAAACTATGCAGTTTAGATTTTCAAATTATTGGTTTGTTTCAACAAATTTTCAGTCAACTAACACCAACTGAAAAAACACGAGATCATGTAAATTCAGTTGAAGGAAGTGCAAGTCATGAAAATAAGAAAACTACGAATTCGATTCCACCCACACTGAAAACCATTCAAGACGAATTTGTTGGATTTCAGACAATCAGAAATAAGTGAATTATATATCCTTTTCATACAGAAAAAGATAAAGGATTATATTATGAGAATCGAAGAAGTGCATTAAGATTTAGAATTCGTATTCATTAAATGCAATAGTTTCGCTACTACTTTACTGAAATCGGTCTGTAATTAATAATGGAAGCTATAAATAAGTGAACTTTCTTTTGAATTTGTTTAACTCGAATTAAAGACAAGAATGTTTCGAAATTTCTAAGTTAAAAAACTATCGATGAATCTAAATAAGTCTTATAAATTGCCTTTTGTTCATCTTAAGCCTAATTAAGATGGTGATCGTTAATCATCTTGATTAATCGAAAATTGTTCGGTTGAAACAACAATTTCATCAACAAAGTAAATAATGGAGACTGCTCAAATAAGCCACTATGCGTATTGCAATTCGAAATAAAGAAGAGGGTGAGTCGTTTTTTTTAGTTTTAGTTCAATATTTGTAAATAGATCGACAATTTCGCTATGGAAAATTGCAATAAATCAAAGATATACAATCAATCTAGATGTCAATCATTGATAATAATCAATGAAATAGATAAATTCCCAATAAATGTGATAAGTGTAATTCAAATGGCGATTTATTTCAATTTAGTCTAGTGATGGAACTGATAAGCTTTAGATTTTGCATATCACTCAATTTCCGGTATTTTCTTTTAAATTTACTCGATTTTACATTCCAGAATAATCGTCACATATAATTTAAAATTCATGGTTGCATCATCACTTTTCTCATATTTTCTCATTTGCAATTCTGAACAAGACTGTAAGTCGAACTATATTTTGTTCTATTGTTCTAAACAAGTAAATCTTCTTATTAATTGTAAACAATATCACGGAGCATAGAGCATAGATCACGATTTATGTTTCTACAAGATGGTGGAATATAAACGCTTTATCTCCTTCAAGATATCAAGCTTTAAATTCGATGTTAGAAAGGAAATATCTGAAATTAATTTGATAAATGATAAAGAGAATGTGATTTTTTCTAATGATAAAAGATTGAATTTCACCCGGCGCATCCACCAATTTTCAACCCGAATATTTCCAGTCATTATGGACGATTCTATTGATTAAGAATTTTTAGGGCAATTCCTAGGAAACATCTACGCAAATATAGAACTTTGTAGTCCATCAAATTCTCAATGAGCTACAAGGTTCTAATTTCGTCAAAAGTTTCCTTGAGAATTATCCCACAAATTCTTGTATTATTTTCCAAACAACCGGAATTTCACTTACATCAACATAAGCTGCCCTTCATGATTACAGTTGGAATTGTAAATTTTCTTACCTGTAACACAAAGAAAACGGTTATTACAACAATATTTTTCCTGTAATTGGGGTAGTAAAAGCTTGAACGAATTGACAGGTGGTTAATTTTTAGATTTAGTGGAAAATAGAGGTTTAGTTTATTGTACAATATCGGTAAATCAATAATGTATAATAATTTATTATGTTCATCCGCTTGTATTTAACTTAAATTGCTGATATTAAATGTTAGGCAGTATGATCGTTACTAGTTATTACCCTTTGAATTGTATCGAAAACAATAAATTATCGAGAATTTATGTTATCATAATCGACAATGGATATATTTCAACACAACAACTAATCAAAAATGAACAAGTCGTTCAATATTTGATTGAAAAATTTCGGCTAAATATTTGTAAAATCATACAATTTTATAGTAGATAAATTGAAATTATATTTTCTATAAATAAATCGCAAATTGTAATACCTTTTAACAACATATTCTACTAGATTATAATAAATTTCTTCGGAAATACAAACAATAGGATACAACACAAGATTATTATATATAACATTGGCAAAATGCCGGAAGTTATAATAAAATAGATATATTTAGTTGTTTTGTAATGTAGTATAAACATTTCGGAAATTGTTCCCTAGATTCCTCCATAATTCTCAACAAACATTGCCGATATAACAAAATTATACACAATTCTAAAACAAGTCGAGGGATCATCATAAAACGTTAAACTACATCAGATTTCCACGAAAATCAACACTATTTTACAAAATTTTCTACACTGATCCGGGAATTGTAGATTTTATTACCAAACACTCGTTTAGTGTTCTATAATATTGAAAGAATTGAATGAATTAACGATGAAATCAATCTCAAATGAGGCTAAAGTTCAACTTCTCCTTCAAAATGGACAACGATTATTGACTCAACTCGATCACTGTCTTCAATCTAATATTTCTTTGAAGACGTACTGAATGTGACTTATCGATTTTGCAATTAGTTGGGAGAATTACAGTACACACTTCTGAGAGGTGTTACATTTCTGACATATTCGCGTGTCATCAATTTTTAACGGAAATTAGCATTATTGGAACGATACTCGCCCGGCGCCTCCACCATTATTACAACTTTCCAATAATGATTGGAGAATTATTTGACAAGCGATTTAAGAAATATTTGAGGCATTATAGGATCATTTCGGCGAAATTTGGACCTCGTAGCTCATTCTAGAATAAGAGAAAATCCAGTATTCTGAGTTATTTTCAACGAACTTCCAAATGAGACGAAGACGAACTATATTTGAACTATTTTCGAATTACTCGCCATATTTTCTAAAAATTCTCGACTTTCAACAAGAAATTGAATTGAATATAACTTGTGATCGGTTTTGTTATTAAAATTCGATACGCTTCTAAATTTTCCATACAGAAAATTGAAAATTAGTATTCAATTCTTGCAATTATAATGAAATACATCAATATTCAGTTAATGTGATGATCTTGAAGTCGTTTAATAAAATTGAATTTTATTTGCCATTTTTATTATGCGTCTTTAACGATTTTATTATTATGAAAAAATCCGTCGTCTAGACGTAGAATATTGTAAGAATAATTTGAGTTGCTAACAGTTTTTTAAATAGAAGAAGAATTGACAGAAAATATTGAAATTTCTAGATTAATTCGCTCTTTATCCTATGGTTTATTGCATAGATGGATGTCGGGGTTTATATGAAAATCCGTTATTAGACGGTTATATAGTGCATACGTTACATCAACTTTATTTTCCGAAGCTAATACGTGTGTATCAGGTGCGTTTCATATATAACATTTTTCCAATACGATGTCATTTTTTTCTCTCTACTGCCTTTTCTCTAGGCTTATTGAATTTCCCCATCATACAGAATATAAATCATCTTACTGTAATTTTTTAGAAATTGAATAATTTAATCATCATTGAATTTTATTTTAATTAAATTCCATCATCTCTCTACAAAATTGACAAACCAATAAAAATCAATTCTCCGACTTTCTTGGATATCTTTAATTGATATAGCAATAATATTAAAGATTTTATATTAAATTAGACTTGACTGTCAAACCGGAAATTAAGTTATGGAAAAATAAAAATAACAAATAAAAACTCAAATTCAAACAATTTCCGCAAGGCTCGCTCCATAGACGCCTGTTAGTCTGGATTTTATTTAATCCAGTGTTGAAATTACTTTTTTTATTATTGATAGCGATAACTAATATTTATAATACATAAGACATGTAGCCGATAGATTAATGAAACTTCCAACTCCTTTATTTTTATCGAAATAGAATGGATCGGGGTCAGAATAACGTCTCTACAATAAAGCACAGTTACAATAGATCCACTGTAATGATACTAAACCTAGATACAAGTGGTTGTAATGCTAAATAAAAACCACCCCTGAAACTATATGGCTATCAAGGGTGGAATAACCTATTCATGAGAATATTTTTGCTGTAATAAAATTGAATATTTACAATAAGACTCGTTTTTGGTTAGAATTTAATTAATGTTTTGACACAATTTAAGCTTAACTTTAAATCGTCAAGAAAGCCAACAAAACTATTGAATTTTTCTTGAGAATTTCCGTTATTGTAGCCAGTAGAAGGGAAAATCAACCGGGAAATCATTTATACCTACACGTGCTGTTGGAGTGATCTTACGAAATGTTACCATGACTATCAATCAATAATTTTGAACAACTTGAATTTTCTTGTCTGATGTCAAAGAGAAACCAATTACTTTTACATAAAATTTAATTTAAACGGAAGAGGGAAAAACTAGTTTTTAGTGTTGGAAAAATACCTTTTAGTGGTAACAAACGATGGAAATTCTAGGTTTTTCAAAACATTTTAAACAAACCTTAGGGTGGACAAAGTTATTTCAATTCGCTCCCGGTTATCTAGTGTCGTAGCTTTGTTCATCCTCCACTAATCCGACTGTCGAATGAAGCTACGACACCTGACCAATTGGCGAGTTATTTGAAGAATATTTGGGGACCGTTATGGCAAAATTTGGGCTCCATAGCCCTTTTGGAAGTTGGTCAAAACGCTGTAATTTTTGAAAACGAGTAAACATTGATTTTTATTCTTCCTTCATTCTACTTTGGAACAGATCAAACTGTTTCGCAATAAAATGAAGAAAAATAGAGAAAAAAATTCTTGACTAAATCTTGATCATGATGTGTTTAGCTCATTTTTAAAGATCGCAGAGCGTTTTAGACCATTTTTATACCTACAGGGTTCAAAATTTGCTAAAACGTTTTACAATTTCATCCAAATCGCCCCTCAAATGATTGGATTTCCTCTACAAATTCGATAGATTTAACCCAATATCTGTATTTTATGATACATTATTTAAAATGGATTATATTGAAAATAGTTTTTCAGTTTTTATAGTTGAAACAATTACAAATCCCGTGTTTATTTTATAACAAATAAGCCGATGTTTACCCGATTTTACACGCTATAATCATCTAATACCTTCAATATTTGTAGATATTTATATAAAAAATAATTTATATCGAACAAAATTTATTATAGATGTTTTTAATCTAATAAATTGTTATCTATGTTAATTGAACAACTAAAGATTCGCCCTTAAAATTGATAAGATTCCTAATAAATAATTCATGATAGTTTCGTACTAGTACAGTTTTATATAGTTTTCTTCTATAAAATTTTATCGGTTGACGTAAAAGAAAACACAACAACTATAGGGATGCAATTTTGGGGGTGCATTATTATTAGCTATTTGTATCAACAATACAACAAATTTCAAAGGTTGAAATGCATGGTTTTCGATAAATTTTGGTGCCATTAGACTGCTAAAGGCTTCGAAAATATTTAGATAAAGTTTTTGTTTCTCATCTCAGATACTTTCAACCCTAAGGATGGATAATAGCGGGAATGTGAGCCGTATATTAGATTATATTTCGTAGAATAAGTGTATTTTATGTATGTTTATAAATGGTGGAAAAAATACGGGTGGAAAATCTGCATTGAAAATACACCCTCGAGACTATTTCGTCAGTTTGAAATTTTCCATAATTTGATTTCGTCTAGTTTTCCATTATTTCAGTTATTGCAAAATTAGTCAATCTTCCGTCAACTATGTAAAATAATCTGGAAATTCTCTAATTTTGAATAAAATCAGTAGATTATAATAAAATAATTCTTCCCCAACAATTCAACGGCATATTAAAGTAGTCGAAATAATTCAGCGATAATTAAAATTGCTTCGTATGTGGATGGGATCGGAGAAATTCGCCCCTTTTATGAACCGAGTTTCAATTATCATGAAATATGAATTTATACATTCTGCTTTTGTATTTGATTTAATGATTGTTATTAAAGTTGATGAACTTTTTTGTCAGTTATCGACATTATCGTTTATAATAAATGTGTGATAATAATTAAAATGCTAACCGTTGGAAATCGAAAAATCGACAACCCTCAACTTCAACCTCGTGTCAGTCATTCATCCCTATTTGTTATACAAACTTTCATCTATTATGGCTCGAATTTTGGTGGTTTATAATTTTTTAATTGAGCAAAATTGTAAACTTGAAGGTATTGACAAAAATTTTTTTGGGGGCGGACGGATTGAAATATTAATTTTGTGGTATTGTTACAAGTTCGGAAACCGAAAGAAACAACCTTCATTAACAACGATAGAGAAAATTAATTCGAAAGTTTCTCGTTAATTAACAGTCATTTTAAACAAAGGTTGCCTTATAAAGACTCCTTTTGCAACAAGAAACTTCCAATACAAAGTTACATAAAAACAAAAGCCACTAATTCTAGATCGCTATATCAGCGTGTGGTTTTAGAAAATTTTTTGATACAAAATTTTAAAATGAAAATTAAATAATAAATCGACAATTTCGAATAAAATTTATTCGAATAGACAAGTTCGTATCATTATTATGACCATGGTCAGTATAATTGAATATTCAATCTAACTCTAATTGGATTCTCGACGTACTAGATGGATGAAAACTATAGATAAAGATCACTTGATGAATTCAGTGTTATTCAATGAATACTATTAGTGCAATAGAGTTGGAAATATACAGAAGAAAAGCTCAAACTATACACGAATTGAAACTAAAATTTCAGTAATGATGTTTCCTAACATTGCAATTAAAATGCAACTATCCGAATCTATATCCTCGATAATTGTAAATCCTCAGTGATCCACTTACCGGAAAACTAACAAGTCCAGGGAGAATTTTTGAAATATTTAGAGAACGCTCCAATTTACTACCAAAATTATTAAAATTATTGAGGAAAAATTTCAAAAATTGTAATAAAAACATTCAATATTTGAAATATGCCTTCTAAGAGCCCTGCTACTTTAGAAAATCTCTTGAATTTTTGGAAAGTACTTTAAATTTTCCCAAAAAATCCACACTTTTATTGCCAAATCAACAATACCGTCTAAATTGTGGAAAATGTGGAAAATTATAAAAAAAATGCTTTGTGTAATTCAAAGCTTAATAGCAATTTTCCAAAATAGAAAACGCTAGTAGATCGTACTTGAAATCCTCTTTCCAACACTACTGTAATTGTAACTATATTGCAACAAACAAGCGAAAAATCGTTTATTAAACATTGGCATTTTTCTAGCAGATATTCCATAAAGAGCCTTTCTGAAACTTTATTTTGGTTGCGTTTTTTATACTGAAGCGCAGCAAAAGTAGCTGTGTGTATCTTAGCTTAAGAAATCAGGTATCCAAGTCATGCCAAAAACTTGCTCTGTAACCCAAAATCGTGCTTGGAGTTTTATGCCGGAAATTTGTACAGTTTTAAGACTCAATCGGTTAAACTGGAACGTTTTGTATTATAACCGAGGATTCGTAAATTAAATTGAATACATAAAACTAAAATCAATGAGGTCTGTTTGAATAAGTTACACTTACAATTACTGATCGCAAACAACAATAATAATAGGTATCAAAATAAATATCTATCCTCTATTTATTCAATTGGTGAAGGTAATCAAATAGAAACATTACAATAATATATTTTCGTTTGTATTGAATTGAAAATTCTGTTTATTCCTCGGGATGTTTGTTTTTGATTATATTTTTCTATCGCTATTGATCAAATTAACAAATCATGTTCCGGAAGGGCGATGATAATATTAATAATGTTGGAAACTAGAACTTCAAACTTTCATAATTGTTTGTTGGCAAGCATTAGACGGTTTAATAACTAGAGGATAGAAAAAAAACTAGAGATAGACTAATTGGAATTACATAAAACAATCAATAGTTGTTAAAATTTTAATATAAATAGAAATAACTAATTATGGATATGTCACGTGTCGAACTAATAACGTTCCATTCTCATTTCTGGTAACTTCATTATTGTTCCCACAACAGCAATTCAAAATTAAATAGGTATCGGGTTAAGGGTCAATTCGTGTATTATCAAACCCATTTACTAGTCCATTCGGCTAGTCTAACTTGTTATTATATCTACCAATCGATTTGAATACGTGTTGTGGACAATACGAGAAAATATTTAGAGTTTTTCATGAAACAATCCATCAACCAACTAATTAGGGGAGAATTCAAATTAAGCAACTTATTAAAATATTTCATGGTGATCGTTAATTTTTAATGACTGTAAATATTCGACAATTACAAGCTTCGTTCAATTTTTAATGAATCACTTTCCAATTAATTATAATAATCGTATTTCTCCAAAAAAAATTTCCAAACGAACACCTAGCCGACCGAAAATCAATGCCCAATTCTGAGCCACGATGCTCAAGTTTCATTTATTCGACTCGGGGGACAAATCATGTTACGCACTCACTAAATTTTACCAGCCGACTTTTGTGGTGGATTTTGTTGTCTTATATGTGGGGAATATTGGGGGTGAGGGGGTATTTTTCATGATTTATAACAATAATAATAACGGAGACATACCTTTCAGAAGTTGTAAGGGAAGTTTGCAAGTTTCGAAATGTCTCAACCGCCCCCCAAGAAACCAGCACATGTCACATGTTGAGTTATGAAACAGCACATCCCTAGCGTTGTTTAAACAAATAACTCCACCAAAATAATAACGTGTTGATGTCAATTTGAAAAAGTTTACGTTTATCGAAAATTATAAAAAAACTGGTCGATATTTACGTAAACTATGAGTTTAAGTGAGTTTATACGGTGGCGTATTCGTATTCGAAAAGCTGTTAATATTATCTGCAGTATAGAACGACAGGATGATGTATCCTACAGGATAAAACTAAATCTACTGACTGCAGCGCCTCGGAAAGGTGGAACGACACGAAACGGACTATTACGATAGCGTACGATTTTAACAGGACAACTTATTGATGTAACTAGCAATCCTTTATAACACTGACCTGCTACCGAAATATTCCCATCATAAAGCTCTTCGTTTAGTTTCCAAACTACTCGATAACAAACTTCACGAAAAAATCGATCATTTCCGGAAAAAACACGAAAATTTGTTGGAACAACACAATTCATCCATCTAAAAGAATAATAATAATAATCATCTATAATAATGTTACAATCATTATTCATTCTTATCCGACGTTTACTTTAGAAAAAAATTTCACAGCGTAACGTGCTTTTATAAAGTAAGGTTTCTTTAGAGCGCCGAATTTATGAATTCTTCGTTTAGATATAAAGCACGACTTTTGTTGTAGCTAGTTTTCTCGCCTCTAATCCAGCTCAAATCCGATACTTATTAGAATCAAATATATTCAAATTGAAAGAATAGATAGCTAACGATATAAAATTCCATATTTCAAGCGATTCTCTCAAATCTAAACAATTTTGTTATTCTAAATTGTTAAGGAGCTTCCAGAATATCTCAGTTTCAATTAGGATGTCACAAATAAGATTTGATGCATGGTTGAATACGATATGAGACTATAAATAGTAAACTTTGTGTCTCTCCAGAGATTTTATCGGGATTTTCTTACTTTAGTTATATCACCGAATAAGTAACAAATTTGAGGAGCCTTATCTCTATCGTATAATTAATAATGAATTGTGGTATTCTAGCGGTTAAACCAACGATTTGATGTAACCGGACCCGGTGTGAAATATCGGAAGAGACTGAAGGTTTGTGTGTTTTGTGCCGGTTTGTCTTTAAACCACCCGAATTGGGGCCAAACCGATGTAGATAAATTAACAAGTTTAGAAGTCGAAAAAACTGCTGAAATTGGTAAAGCCGAAAAAATTTATATCGATTAAATGAACATCAACCCGTAGGAGTGCTCGTCTTTTGCAGACGTTCAACAATTTTTTCGTTACAAGAAATTCGAGTATAGATCGTTAAGCTGTCGTTAAATAAAAGTATTGAAACTTAAAAAAAAAATAATCTAACAATCAGTATTGAATTAATTCCATTTGTTGTTGTCGAGTCAACAGGAATCCTTAGGGGACGAAAAAGTGGCGTTAATGGATAATAAATCTTAACTTAACTGTGACTTCATACCTTGGTAAACAAATTTATCAAGTTTATTTTACTCAATTAGTTAAAACATCAACATCTAAGACTAGCGTTCGCTTTCTAGAAAGCCCAAAGGATTGCTCCGATTAGATTTGGTTATTGGGCTTTTTAGCGAATATTTTAGCAAAAACCGGACCCTGTAGCTCATCGGCTCAAATAAGCTTTCCGGCGGCTATCTCCAGATTTCCATCAATCAACTACACGAATAAAACAACCAAGTATGACCTAAAGATAGTTGATTGATTGAAATATGAGTTCTCGTGAGTTACGGTAAAATTTGGGGATCTTTCCGCAAATCTTTCGATTTTTTCGGAATCAATCGATCGGAGAGCTTCAAGATTTGGTCGTTTTATTTCAATTGCGCTCTCGTATTTCCTAATCAATAATGTAATTTCTCTTGGAACACAACCACTTCTTTATCTAAGATCTATTTATCATCTTAAATGTGTTTATCAGAAACACACGTGTCGGAATTTTCTTATATAATAATGATTTAAGAAAGCAGAAACTGTCAGTTTCATATGCTAGCTTTGCGGTAGTAGAGTGGAAAAGCCCAATGGATAGCGCATTTATTTATGATATGTTTCGATTTAGTATAACGTTAGGAAGCTAGAATTTGTATGCGTTTACATATATAATGCAAATTTGTGCATGTATTTGTGTCTCTATGCGAGTAAATAGTAAGTATAGAATGTTATCCAAGATACATTGACAGAATTTCGATATTAACCACACCACAAGATCAATATTGTTGTATAATTCAAGAAATAGGATACTTCCGTGGTTTGATAATATTCTAACTTAATGTTGTTTACTATACGTAGACAGATTGTATTTAATAACTTTTGTAGTAGATGTTCATTAATTTCAATTTTTATTTAAAATTGAACAAAGTTTCACATTAACGACAAGACGATTAGACTAGTCGAGATCAAACAATCATTTGTCAAAACCTTAAACTTCCTCAAGTAACCAGTAGGTAATCCTTCTTCTAAATTTCCTTTCTCCCTACTTAGTCTAATCCTAAAACGACCGTTTCAAACCACTAACATTTGCAACTATAGCCTTTAACATCCAACCATCTCTTTCTACATTAATACAAACAAATTGTCAACCATCTCGCTTTCGTCTATATTAATTACAGTTGCTTAATTTAAGCACCTATTATTATTCACTTTATTTTCCTGATTCATTATATTTTCTTGTCGAGTATCTGTAATATTCATTAAGGAAACAGTAAGAACAGTTGGGTTATACTAACAACGAATTGCTGAGGATTATTGACTGTACTAAAGTCCGGAAAGCTTAGCTTTAAATGGAGTAAAGGCTAATAAATTAATAATAATTGGTCGGTTCGGGGTGAAGTTGAATTTAATCTACCGTTCGTTGTGATTTTTCGTTCGTTCTTCATTAATCATTAACCAAACACGAAAGCTTAATAGCAACCAGTAAACAATTGTAATCTTCAATATTCCAATTAAATTGTTATTTAAATATTTTATTATAGGGTGGAATAGGGGAAAATAGATTATTAAAACGAGAGACTACAAAATTACAACAATTCATTTATGTAAACTAATAGAATGCATTCGAAGCTCTAGTTAAATGCTACTATTTCAATTACCCTGTGAATACATAGAAATATCGCTTTTTCGCAGATGAAAGAAATTTGGTGGATGCGCCAAATCGTCATTGTAATTCCCGAATTTGTGTATTATCGATTCGGAAAAATTTCCACAATATTCTAAACACACACATAATTACCAACAGTCACGTTTCTGTTAATTATTTGTTCGTGCTAGAAAAACTCCATCAATGTTGACAAAATTGCACTGTTAAACTCCCTATTTCAACTACTTTTTTCTATAAATTTCAAATCGTTTATTTTACAGGAATTTTTCCAATATTGACGATTAGTTAACAGAATTCTAATTAGTATTTATTTATCGAAAAGAAACGAGAGTTTCCACTAATTGGTCGAGAGAACGTTTAAAATTTAATCTTTTCAAACAATACCAAATGTCGGCTTTACACTACACTACTCGCGTTAATGTACGTAATTAACAATTAAAATCGGTGTGATCAAGCGGCTAGTTTACATTTAACATCCGTGTAATTGTGACACTGTAACAGCAATGAAATTTAGTCTAATCTAATAATAAAAAATCTAATTATTTATTAGAGTTATAAATTATGTTAAAGAACAGCTAAATTATTTACTTTATAACTGAAATTTTATGGTTTTTATAATGTAGACACAAAAAATAAGGGCGTGTGAAATATAAGCTGCACCCAAAGGAGCGTTGTTAAATACAAAGACGTTTGCTAATCTTCTAGTACAGGCAGTAAATACGACAAAATTAAGCCTATAGCTTCGTCTGTGGTATTATATTTATTGTTTGTTGGAAATTTAAGAAATAATAGAAATAAGGCTCCCAAATGGTGTAAGTTATGAATTTAATTAAATTAAGATAAGAGTTCTACAACAGCTTACTAAGAAGATTACATAAATTACAGTCATTATTTGTTATTTTTAGGGTGATAGTTACCCTAGTTAGCATTAGACTTGGGTCAATCTTTATTAGAACCTTGAAAAATTACCAGAATTACCAGAGCTACTATTAAGTTTCACTTAAAAATACGTTTGCTGTGCAGTTTTCGAAAAAAAGTGGAAAACTCCTAAATATTTAAATTTCTTTATCTTGAAAACTGCATACCAGATTTGGTCCACCTTTGAATTTGTTTTATCTAGTTGCTGATTTTTTTGGTCCAGTTTGTACGAGTAATTTGAGCAAAATTTGTAGATTGTTACGGTTTTCAAAAATGCACCGCACACAGAATTGAGAATTACTCAATTTTATTACAGAAGCAATAAGCAGGTTTAAAATTCAATGGAGAAAATCAAAAAGATTACCTGCGGAGAACAGCCCTGAGTTTTTTGGCTGACTTGCCGATAAGCTACGAGGTTCGAATTTGGGTAAAATGATTCAAATCGCTCGCTAGATAATTCAGTAATTTTGCATTTGGAAAAACTAGAAATCTGTAAATATTGGTAGGATTTACTATATAATTGGCACTAAAGATCAACCAAAATTGCCATTTATATTTCAGAGATTCACATTAAATTTGACAAAGTTTATAATGTTGATTATATTAAAGTAGGCATGTCTTCATTATGCATTCTATGTTGGAAGAATATCGTCTAACCCCCAAAAAGGGGCGCCATTAAACAAAACTAGTTGAATAGTCGTAAACTTAGTTTATCACTTATACACACATATAGAGACAAACACATATAGAGAGCGAAATAATTTCAATGCTAAAAGGGTAAAAGGGAAACAGGAAACTTCAACTTATATTTCCGGTACGTTTCCAAAGTTAGTAGCAATAATAGTGACAGCAACGGAATTTCGTATACTGTCTAAACTTTAGTTCATTACTTAATTTTACCACTTGCCTGCAATTTGCGGCGTGTTATTAATAAAGTTGTTAAAATTTGATGTAGATATTGACAAATTTCTATAATTCCATCGTTTGTATGAATTTAATAAAATAATAAGGACTTTCAACCAACTATAAACGATTTATCTTAATTTGAACGGAACTGATAGCGATTGACAGGTAATTAATGACTGCTAACTATACTAAAAATTTAACTTGAAGTAATCTTTAAAGAAAACGCTTGTAATTAGTCTTGTTCAATCTTGATAAGCTGACAATATTCACAAATCAATGGATGTTAATGTGAGTATCTCCTTAAATGGTCAATTTCTCAACACAATCACCAATTTATCAACCGATAAACTGGACCGAAATACTGCAAATACTGCAACTTTGTTAAATAAGTCACGTTTGAAATTATTCCAAATATATCAAGATTATTCAACTAGCCCGGTACTATCGTTGATTCTAATCTGGGGGCTAATAAAATATTAACTTATGGACAATCAGTTTGGTCAATTTCCCGGGAGTAATTAGAATTAGAAGCAGAAATACCATAAAAAGTTAGCATTTGAACAAAGGGAACAAAACGATGAAAATCGGTTGGTTCTACTTTAAGATCTAGTTGATCAATAGAAAAGTATCTTTATTGTCAAAGTGTCGTCCAAACAATTTTGTTGACAAAAGATATCCTCATAGGTACAAGTATAGACGGTTCCTTTTCACAACTCCACTATTCTCTACAAATAGAAAGTTTATCGATGAATGTTGTAAAGTTCATATAGGTGTACAGAATATAACAAAACTACTCAATCTTCTTTTAAAATCAATGTCGTCTAATTCTTTATTGCAATACTTATAAAAAGTATAAAAGGTGTGATTGATTCGTACGTTCGTCTCTATTCCGTTAGAAAAATTCCATCAAAATTGTCGAAATTTATAAGTTTCACATCAGAGATGATATTTTATTATTCTCCATGCAAATCTACCTTATTTGCAAGAATTGGTAGAGATAATGCCATAATAATTGTAATGGATGAAATGGAACAAATGCTCCCCCAGGATCCTGATAGGAAGATTTATTATCATAAAAACTAAGATATATCTTCGGTTGTAATCGCAACGTTAGATGAGACTTTAAAACGTATTACGAAAATTTCTTTAGATGAATAAAAAGCAGCACGACACTAAAAATTGATGACAGACACGTCAATAGAATCGAAAATATTAGAAATTTGTATCAATTTTTCAAATCCCTATTGTTATTCCTGAAATTAGATTTTAATTTATATTAAAACCATCAAAGGTTTACATCTATAAATATAAATATAAAGGTAATACATCTATATAAATTGAATAAAAATCAATTCCTTTGAAATTAATTGAAAATTCCCTTTCCAACTTCTATGCAGTTGCCACAATTTTCTTTTGGAAGTAGCTATTTTTCCTTTGATTGTAAAAAAATACGGGATTCGTTAGCAAGAAGGCAATTTCTACGTAAATTTTACAATAAACCTAACAAATAAACCATAAGATTAATTATCGTAAATCGAATGTTTACAATATTTAATTTTGTTGACATTATTGTAAGAATATTCTAAATTAAACACCCTAAAATTAAGGGTTTTGTTTGATTGATACTACTAATATTTAACGGATGGCGCCACATGTACCGTTGAGATCAGCATCTGTATACTGATAAAATGTAACTGAAATTCAGTTTTCTCCATTCAAACAGCAAAAATTTAGGATTTTAGTTTATTGATAACAACTGATAAGCATTTATATTGTTATAATTTATAGATTGTTGAAAGGAAATCATTAAAAACTTCCCAGATTCGAATTGACAGAAATTGAACCAACTTTCCATAAAAATTGCTGATAAGCTTCGAATTTTATATTATAATGACCTCCAATTGATTCAGTCTGAATTCTTTTGAAATTATTTCGATTACATTTTAAAAACATCAAAAAGCTTCCAGTTCAAAAAATTGTTGATTTATAGAAGTGAATATTTCAACTTTAAAATTGACTTTCTTGTATTCAAGAGCAAAATTTGCTTAAAATCGCCCTTTTAGGACACAAATACCTTGAAGACTCGATTACAAGACAAGAATTTGGTTCGATTTAACTACAAAGCCCAAAAGGATCTAAAAATTTAAATTCAATTCAAACTTAACTAAAGCGGTTCAAATTTGAGGTGCTAGCATTCTAATTTCAGCCATCAATCTAGCCGTATTTTTAAACTAGCAAACTTTAGAAAATAAAGCCACAAGAGCGGTTTAAATTAGCATATCTATGAGAGGAGAGAAAGAGCCACCAAACTCGTTACAACGTTTCAAATTCATAAGTCAAAAAACTATTACATTGCAACAATAAAAATTGTCATCACTGTCACCGTTAGAATGAAAGGTGGTAATGATATTGGTGTGTGCATGGCATTTTATTTTTCGAAAAAAAATCCCCATTGTAGTGATATGAGAGAATTTCCATTTTCATATCTTGAATTATCGAAGCAAAATAAAAATGTATCCATTGAAACGATCACACTTAAAATATCTGATGGAATTTAAATGCGACTAGACAATATTGTCGAAATTGTCGAACATTGAAATTTACTTAAACTTGAATGTTGAATTATAATAAAATCGAATATTGATTTGAAATTTATACAGAAATTCAGTTCATGTAAATATTTTTGTTAAAAAGATAACACAGTTTGATAGAGGCAGTTAAAAAGTGAAATTCGATATTGTAAATCAAACGGCTGACACCGAACAGTTTGACTTATCTGTACCATCAATTTACTAAATGCAACTCAAGCAAACACCTGTTCCTGTAATGTATAAAGTGCGATAATGGCACACAATGTGCACACAATACAGAATTGAACTATTAAATTCGATTGATCCATAAGCATGTCCAGTGATCGAATTTTTGGCTGTTTCTGGAAATGCAAATTTTCCGCGTCTTCTAAAACGGATGTATAGCGGAAATTAATAATATTAGGAAATTTCTTTTGTTCGATTCGGTGTTAGAAAATTGGCAAAATTTATTAACTAATACTGCACTTGTTTGATCACTATGAGTAATTTGCTTTGAAAAATTCCGATTATTTGATAAAAGATTTGAAAAATATTTCAAAAATTCATGGAAATCATTTTACCAAAATTTGGGCTCCGTAGCTCATAGGGAAGTTGGTTAAAATAGTCTTGTTTTAGACAATGTTGAGATTTTTGAAACCGAGCTACACACAGTGCCCCAAAGATGCTCGACACATATTTTTTATATTTTTCACCATTGATGAGCTATGTGGTTCTAATTTTGATAGAATGATCTCAAGATCCTTAACGTGTTTTTCAAATCGGTCGTCATATAAAAGGTACGACTATTTAAGAGAAACAAGCTTGTCAAATCTTTAAGAATATTGCGTTTGACCAACTTTCTGATGAGCTACGTGGTTCAAAGTTTGATCGAAGGATCTCAAGGAGATTCCCTATAAATCCTTAAGATATTCTTCAAATCGGTCGTCAGGTATCTCTATAAAAGCTAGCGCGATTTAAGTGAAACAGGCTTTACAAATTTTTAAGAAAATTGTCTTTTGACCAACTTTCCGATGAGCTACGTGGTTCAAATTTTGGTCGAACGATCTCAAGGGGATTCTCTATAGTCTCTTGAGATATTTTTCAAATTGGTCGTCAGGTATTGCTACAAAAGCTACGACAATTTGAGTGAAATAGGCTTTTCAAATCTTAAAAAAAATTGCGTTTTAACCAACTTTCCGATGAGCTACGTGGTTCAAATTCAGGTCGAATAATTGAAAGGGGATCCTCTACAGATTCTTAAGATATTTTTCAAATCGGTCGTCAAGTATTGCTGTAAAAGCAAGAAAAATGAAACAGGTCTTTCAAATCTTTAAAAGAATTGTCTTTTGACCAACTTTCCGATGAGCTACGTGGTTCAAATTTTGGGCGAACGATCTCAAAGGGATTCTCTATAGTTTCTTGAGATATTTTTCAAATCGGTCGTCAGGTATTGCTACAAAAGCTACGACAATTTAAATGAAACAGGCTTTTCAAATCTTTAAAAAAATTGCCTTTTGACCAACTTTCCAATGAGCTACGTGATTCAAATTTTTGTCGAATGATTGAAAGGGGATCTCCTACAGATTCTTAAGATATTTTTCAAATCGGTCGTCAAGTATTGCTGTAAAAGCAAGAAAAATGAAACAGGTCTTTCAAATCTTTAAAAGAATTGTCTTTTGACCAACTTTCCTATGAGCTACGTGGCTCAAATTTTTGTCGAATGATTTAAAGCGGATTCCCTATAGTTTCTTGAGATATTTTTCAAATCGGTCGTCAGGTATCCTTATAAAAGCTAGCGCGATTTAAGTGAAACAGGCTTTTTAAATCTTTAAGAAAATTTTCAATAGGTTTTCCGCAGAAACTTTAAAGTTTACATCACTTTTTTTGATTTGGCGAAAAATGCCAAATTTTAATGAAATATAGCAATGAACTCAATAATATTAGAAAGAACATTTCAAAGAATATTTGAGAGTTAGTTATTTCGGAAAATTCCGGCCTGTTCTAAATTATAGAGAATAATCTTGGAGAATGTTTTTTTTATATTTTCCCTTACAGTTAAGTCCATATTATCGATTTTTTAATGATTTTCTAACTGTATATAGTAAATTGAAAGCCTCTACTACAAATTTTCCAAGTAGATGGAAAATTTGTAGTAGAATTGTCAAGTTTACCCGAGTGATTCTTTCTTTTCGTTTCTATTTTTGTTTCCGTCCGGTTCAAATAAATAAAAAATACTACTCTATTATTGTAGTTAATAAAAATGATCATTGCTGATGTGAGGAATTCGTTTTTAATTGATGAAAATCAACTAGAAAACTGCACAACTAAAGCACGAAACTGTAATAAATCCAACAAACACCCCAGTATCGTATATTTCATTCCACATTCCCTTGACAAGAACCAACCAACTATCTAATAGCTCCTTTATTCTAAGTTTATACATTCAACTAAACATATCTAGAAATTGACGGTGTTTGCTCTATCATCTCTCTATTCATTGAATTAATACAAACTTTATATGAATAGTTAATCAAATAGTTAACATCTTCAATATTCGGGTTAGAATAATTAAGAAAAGTTGAAAAAATTGCAATATAATAATGCAAATTTATGCTCAATGGGCGTTGTCATGTTAATATTCGATTTCTATCTTCCGACAGTCGGATATCCGGGAAATTCATTGTCTACATGTGGATCTGTTAATAACGTGTACACATATACCTTTAAGCTTCACTAACACTATTAATATCATCACGAATACTCTACTATACCATCAAACGTAGCTTTGACGTTCGTAATATAGATCTAACGCTAATTTCCTCGACTATTATGTAAATTTCCTACACAGATAGCTAGTCAAGATAAGTTAATTGGCTTCAGTTTTAACCGAAAATAAGATAGACGGCAATCATTTTGGCTGGCAATTGTACAACTAATACCAGACTATTTTAAGACGAAAATCAATTGAATGTTTAATTTAGCGATTTGAGAAACTTCAAGATCAAATTGCAAGGTATTTTCGTTTGATTCTAATATTTGATTAAATCCAATAGAATCGAATAAATCAATTCAACAACATTGTTATTTATACAGAATCGATCAGTCTTACAATAGAAATAACGTAGTTTTTCACAAATTCTTCCGAGTAACACTCCGATAATAAGTTCAGATGTCGTTAATTTTTTCTTGTTCGTTCCAGAGTTTGTCTTACAGACAATAGAATTAGACGAGTAGAATATCGTAAAAATTCTCTTTATAGTGAAAGTAGAGAGAGAAATAAATAAGAAATCAGAACATTAATCTTTTTTTGCTTCATTCTCATATAAGTGTGGATGGGAGCGCATCTTCGCTACTGTTCTAGAATTAATTCATCAATCAATTGTTAGTAATCTTTTTCCTTGTTCCTCAACCACCATTTTTATCTCGTGTAATCAGTTTTCTACGGGTAGATATTATCTGTAAGATCATGATAGCGTTTCCATTTCTTTGTTTGTCTTGTATTTCCACCGGTTTTCTTAAGGATTAAGATTGATTTAACTCTGATAGCTATTGTGAGAAGATTAATTTTTTTCTAACATTGGATAAAAGAGATGAGTTTTATTTTATTTTTTCTCCTATAATTGTATATCTGCACCTATACAGGAATCGATAATCAAGTGAATATTGGTATAGTGAGGGAGATTTGCGGAAATTGAATTTGTATTTCTACTGGGGCAACTTTTCTCAAGAGATTTACGTATAGGTAAATTTTTCCAAACATCCGCTACTACTTTCAACAAACTACTGAAATGTTGATAACTGTGATAAAACAACTGATAACCGACAATACTAGAGGGATTCGTATTGTTCGTTTTGGTAAAACAATTCGACGGAATTTAATCAAAAATAAACTATAGTGGATGAATTTATTTAGAGAAAAAAACAACAAATTTACACTAACAATTCGGTTCACGTTCTACTCAAGATGCTGCATGAATAATAAACAGTAAGCTTTAATATCATCTGGCAAAGATATCAGATGAGACGAAGAATTGGGAGCATAACTATTGTTGGGATCGGATAGAAAAAATAAAATACACGCGATCGGAGTTGATTGAATATAAAATTAATTTATTCAATTTCTGATTGTAATGCCCTTTCTAAATGTGCATGCGTTTGTCAAATTGAAAGTTGCCAGAAGTCAAGCTGTGTAATTGGAATTTGTACACGCGACAATATACGAGGCGAAAAAAATAAATTCAACCTACACCAATTCATTTCATATACACGAAAGGGAGATAAATTGGGCGAATTTTCTAGAAAAAATCCAACAATATTCAATTAATTGTGCGGGTTAAACAGTTTGATGTTTGCAATTGACGTTTATTCCGAATAGATTCGAATACTTTCTGGTTTATATTGAGATTTGTGGTAAATTTGGGTCTATAATATTGTATTTAATTAGCTTCATTTTCGTTTGTGTCTTCAAATTGACAGCTTTATTACTAGCGTTATTTGATTTGCTAGCTAGACTATCAATTTGGGCTTATTCATGAGTTATTTACAGAATATTCGACATCATAAATACCGTTATTCGGAAATAGAAATACGAAAATATGTTTAAATTTTCATAGTGAAATGACTAGTAAACAACTATCGAAAATAAAAATAGACAGAATTCACTGATCTATTCGAAAAAATTTTTTTAAATCTTACAACAGTGGATCTGCAATTAAAATGGATTTGTGCTGTTTGTAGCTTTTCAATTTGTGTAGACCAAAAAGGGATAATGGTTCGAAGTTTCGAAAGGATAATTCTGATTGGAAACATTATCCGGGACCGCTTTTAATTACTTTACTTGCAATTTTTGAACGTTTAATCACTGAAACGGCAGCCAGCAAAAAAAATTTGCAATTAAGCAACCGAATTCAAACTACTGTTTACTTTTTAGCGGCAATTCTGCAAAAATTGACGAAATAAAAATCTTCGCTTTTCTTACGACTATAGAATTTGATAAGATAAAAAAACAATAGAACCAACAATGGTTAAATGAATGACCCACAATTGTGCCCCAAATTATCATACGAAGGGTCGCTACTAAATTTTCTACTTTCAACACACATTAATGAGATTAATTATCAAACAAAAGGGGAAAAGGAGATATGACAAAACCGATACTAGATGCTTTATAAATTTTTGGGGAGAAATTCAATTTATTGTTTAATTTGTTATTAATTACAATAAATTTATTACGTTAACTTTTAGATCCTTTGTTTAAGTTAACAACAGAATTGTGTGCCTAATTTGATTTCGACAATTTAGGTAAGTAGAGTGGACCGATTTGTGTATTCGTATGATCAATTCTGTTGCAGATAATTTATTATAAATTTGGCCGTTTCCACCAAAATGATGAAGCATTTAGAGAGAATTTTAGTGAAATTAGAACCCTGTAGGTTAATTTTAAGAACAAGCTACATATACAAAAATTTTCCAAACTTTCTTCGTTTGTCTACAATTAGTCCCTGTAATGTATCCTCTTTAGTCCGGAAAGTGCAAGGAATATTAGATCAACTTATAATCCCTTTAATTCTCGAGGGATTAAAAAAATATTATAAGGGTTAGAAGAGTAGTCTCGGTAGAATAATTAAGCAAAATTAAGGGTTCGAAATTCATTGGGAAATTGATGAAAAGTCGCTTTAATCCGGGATCTAGTGATTTTTGATCGTTATATGTGTGTAGTTGGTTGGTGAAAATCGTGATATTGTTAGCTTAAAGAGGCTTTCAATAAGCTAGAAAGCTCTAATTTTGCTAAAATGTTGATATATTTTCCAATTAGAAACATGGCTGTATTTTATTTCACATTTGTTATGAATAAATGAAAAATCCAAGTCAAGATTTGGATGTAATTTTTGAACTGTCATCACAATAGAAACGAAAATTGGGATTTATTCACACAACAATCGAAATTTTTATTAGTTTCTTGAAAAATGGAAGAAATAATTTGATTGTTGATGAATAATAAAATAAATAAATGAAATAACAATTATGGTATCATCCTTATTATGATTTCGTCAACATTCCCGTCTAGAGTTCCTTTTTTCAATTTCAACGATTCTATCAGAATTCTCTTATACGGTTGACAATATTTTCAATTTAAATTTCAATTGTTGTACTGTCATTGTTGACAGCAAACCACTATCTTTGTTATAAGCTCTGTTCCAATTTAAATTCAAATTTTAACACCGAACAACAAAAATCTACCAATTTTTTCTTCACTAACAAATATAAATTGTATTCTATCGAAGAAATTGATTGATAATTTCAAGATTCAGTGTTGGAGAAAAATACGATCTAAAATGCGGAAGGAAAAGAAATCTGCTGGGTGGGAAATTGTTTTGGAAATTAATTGATTTAAAGGCAAGTCTTGAGTGTACATCTTACTTTAATTCAATTGTTTCACTAATTAAATTCCAGCACTTTGGTAATTAAAAATTAGTTGAAAGTTGTGTGCACCTCTAATTCGATTACATAATTGATATTGAAATGGAAGCTATTTAATAATAAGAACCGAGATTTACAGCAACAATAAATAGGAAACATTTAAAGAAATCGAATTTCTCTAACTCAATATTGAAAATGTAATTTCAATAGAAAATTTCCATCAATTAAAACTGCATGAATTTTAATTTAACAACAAATCTCCAAGGAAATACATCCTACTATTATTTCCTGCTTAAATATCTGGATTTGTCGTCTAATTTGATTAATTCCAAATTAATTCATTTGTGACCGACATATATGTTCTGACTACGTCCAATCTGATAAGATGCACATCAAACTAAAGGGCGTAGTTAATGGTCAGCATAAACTCTGCCAAGGGGTTGTTCGAGACGTGCCCCATTATTGCCCCCAATTCGAACGACACTCGTTCATTTCATTAAAACCGGGATAATTAGACTAGGAGACGTTATTTTAATTGAAATAAGGGAGGAATCGGGATCTTTTGTATTATTTAGTTTTATTTCCTCGAGAACAATTTTGTTTTGTAAAAAAATATAACTGAAAGTTATACGATTTGCCAGATATGGAAATAGAAATAATAAATTTTTCGTTCGCTATCACGATACAACACTTTTTCTAAATTCATCATAAATATTTATCGTTTGTAAAAATATCAAGACACTTTTTTTAAGTTGTAAACTTCAAAGCGAACGAAAATTCCCTTTAGTTCGAGCAAATATTACCAGTCTTGCTATTTTATAAGCTGAAATTCATCAGATTTATAAAATTAAATAAGCAAAAAAACTGTAATTAACCACAGTGGAGTGTTGTGAAGAATACCAGTAAGGCAGATTAAATTTTAAAGTAAATCCTCGTAATGAAAACAAACTGAAAGAAGTAAAATATAAGGAAGAAATTGTTGAAAAAACCTGAAAGTTAAGAGATCATAGAAGAAAAACAGGCACAATTTATAACAAAGCAAACGTTGCAATCTTATGAGTTAGTGGCGCATCCACCATTTCTACAAATTTTATCCCGATCTTATCGTCACTGTACCAAATTTTATCACCTCGACCACCGATTTCCCGGATTTGTTTGTTCAATCTAGCCGAGTCTGATAAAATGCTTCCGATGCTAGCAAATTCTACCGTATTTGTTCGAAATAAGATCGATTTTACATAAAATAATTTCGAATATTATTCAATTTTTCAATCTAATATTTAAATGATACAATAAAATTGACGTTTATTGATAAAATCTCGACTGTAGAAGAAAATTGTATAAAGTAATCTTGAATCAATATTAAGAAGATAACACAGATGCGGATATAGAAGGAGATTTCTTTTTATGTCATTGTAGAGAAATTTATTAATTTTGAGATTCTGACTTCGTAGTTCATTAGACGGAAAAAAATTGGGTTAATAATGAAAGATCAAACTCGTTAAATTCCATTGAAGCTTAGTCAGATGGAAATAAATCCAATTATCAATCGATTAGTACAATTTAAACACCCTAAGCTATTATTCTCTAGCTTAATTCGTCTAGTAATTACAAAAGTGTGTACTTTGTATATGTGTGCGTAAATAGTCTTTATGTGTATGTGTACTTTAGCTGACGATTCTAATTAGTGAGTCATTGAAAACGAACTTTTCTTCTAACTAGAAGCTCGTTAGTGTGTATAAAATAGACGTCGATTAGATTTTAAATAATGAACCGTTAAAGATTACAAAATCAATCGAACTTTTATCAATTAAATTCAATTTAAATGGTGGAATAGAATTTAATTTGTTTATTCATATATCGCTTATAGAAATCAACATCGATTTCCATTATGTTGTCTATCAATAATTACTTAGCAACATTTCATTATTAAAATTTATTATGTAGATGAGCATAATAGAAAGACATTAGCTCGATAATAATACAACCCACAAAAGTTTCTATTAATGATAGAAATTAAATAATTTATTATTAAACGCTTTGAAAACGCAGACAGAGCGTTTACAATAATAAAAAACAATTTTCTGCCTTAAAAAACTATTCTTTGTAAAGAAGAGGAATAAAATAAAGCTTCAGTCAATTTAGTAAAAAGTTCATTAAGCTTTATCAAAACTCATCAAAGATACAGATAAAGTTTTATAATTTCTTCAACTTTACAAATTAAACCCAAGTAATAAATTCGATTCTAATTTTTATTGCTGTATTTGAATTCACAATTAATTATCCATCGATTATCATCAATTTCGTTCATATTGATGGTCAATATAAAATACAAATGGCATATTTTTACGTCTTTATATTCTCTAAATTCTCGATTATTTTTATTGGTCTACACACTGATTACCTTCAATTTTCTCTAACATTAAGTCGAACTATATCGGAGAGGATTATTGTCGATGTTTTTATAGATGTCCTCAAAGACGTTTATTTAAGAAGGATGAAGACAATGGTCGAAAAACCGTTGACAAATGAAACAATCTAGGTCATAATGGTGAAGGTTGAAATAAAATTCCAATGTAAAAAAGATTTCGAATACCTTAAAGTTCCTTATTAATATATTAAAGATTTGTGGGCTAGTTCCCAGGGGAGATTTTAGCAAAATTTGGGTCCCATAGTTCACAAAATTGCAACTTTCACTAAACGAGTATGTAAGCAGATTATTCTTCACCACTGGATCCTAAAAAATCAGGACAATTTACTCTCCCAGATCTATCTTTAGTGAAAGACGAGTTCATTACCACTATCAATACTTTACCATATGTCTCTTGCATTATTCATTCATTTCTGATCGATCTCAGAAAATCCGTTTTTCAGGATTTAGTGATGAAGAACCACTGTTTTGTAAAAATATTTTAGTCATTCTTGACCATTATACGTGTACAGTTGGTTGATTAGATAATCAATTTCTCAATGAACTACGAAGCTCCAATTTTGCTAAAATATCCCCGATATGCTACCCTAAGGATTCTTGAAATATTTTCGCAATCACAGTTTGATTAGAGAAGATACGAGCTAACAGGATTCGATATTCAACAATTTTTTTTTGAAAATAACACCAAGAAATGTTGAGTAACTTTTAATATTTTAATCGATGTAAAATTATATTGGAAAAGTATTATCTTAATTATTATAGGGAATAATTTATAGTCCTCAAATAAACGGGTATCAGTCGAAAATGGTGGATGCGCCAGGTAGAATAAACTTAATCAAAATTGATTTAGATTACAAATGTTTCAGGTCAATTCCCTTTAGACTTGTTGATAAAATAACGAAATAAATCTTCTATTGTGTATTTAATTATTGAACAAGAAAATTTACAGGAAATATCCTAGTTGAAGTGAACGAAATTTGAGAGTATTAAGTTTACACATAAATATTATATCGAGTTTTATAAATTTTGATCTGATTAATAAGATTCTTCAGCACAAATTTCTTAATCTCAGACAAGGTAAACATGTTATTCACAAACGTCTATTATTTTTTCTACTGAAAATCTACTTTCATGCACATTGCAATGAAATGAATTCCAATTAGTCGAATTTCAGACTTGAATTGTAAATTAGTTAACTTTTAATCAACATCAAAGTATAGAGAATTGACGATTAATGTTAGAATAAAAGTTTTCAACTTTAAATCTCTATCATTTCCTCCTTAAGTAACGATTAGACGTCCAAATTTAAATAAATAATTAGATTGAAAATATCCCAGATTCGGCATATTTCAGATTCTTTGTTACTTATTTGAAGATGAATATCGAATTTTATGGGGAGATTTTGGAAAAATTTGGAATTTTTAAATTACAAGAAATAAATTTAGGATATTTCCAAAAGAGGCGCTCTATTAAAAAATTAAAATGGGTGAAAATAGCCGAATATTTCTCTTTAACGAACAGTATGATTCGATTCTGATAACAACAAGAAAATTGACCAATGAAATTTCCCAAATTTTGAGAGATATAACAATTGGAATCAAAAGATTATTCCATCCCCAATTTCTAACGAGCTGGACTTAATTAAAATACAAATTCGGACATATTTCGGGTATTAAGAATTGATAATAGAAGGGTTGTACGTTAAAATATTCCATTACCGTTGATTTTTTGTGGATATTTCAATTTCATTCATATCTGTCTTTGTATTTTGCGGCCCAGACTTGTACAATAAATCGTTAATACAATTATTTGATTGAAAATTCTAGTTTTAAATTTCAACTAACATTCGTATGAAATATAACGTACAATTCTTTCGTTACAATTGTCATTTATATCAATCTTTATAGAAGATAAGATTAAATTTTTACAGCCATAATTTATGAGAAAGGAAAATTATAGAATGTCTAGAACGGAAACCACAAATTTCTGTTTAGAACAACGACAATCTGAGTACCTGAATTTGTTCAATTTACTCGATGTCGGGAAAATTGCGCACAGATAGCAGTTAGTAGTGAAGAAAACGCAACTAACGACCAATTATAACGAAAAATTGTTTATTTTTATTGTCTAAATGTCCAACCATCTGGTAATAGAACATCAAATAATAATTTAAAAGTATCGAACAGAAGCTATTCAAATGTGTTGCAAAAATTCTTTATATAATTCACACAGTTTGGTAGGATTTATTTCACGTGAAAAGGAAAAACATTACTCCCTAGAGTGTAATATAAGGAAGTTGGTGTGTGTATTCGAATATTTCTACGTTGTACGTGTAATATTTCCCAGCTATTCTCACTCTACCGCCCCCATACCATTGTCATCTTATACTGTCTTGAAAAAAAAACCGAGTAGACGAAAAAAAAACGAATGGTACTAAAACAATAAAACAGGAACATGTGAAATTTAAAGTTCCTATCTCACAACGAACCGGCATAAAATATTTAAATTTATATTAGATTTAGACCGATCTAATTTACAGGTAGAGATTTTTGAATAAACAAAGATTAAACTTGTAATATACTGGATTATTTTCAATGTAAACTCGTAAATTATGTAGGCAAAACTAGAAATCTTGTAGTATTGAGAAAAGTTTAAAGAAAACTATTTCAATTTTCTTGTAGAATAAATGGAAATGTTTGGTTTTCATCAAATCGAAAAAAAATCAGTTACACTCGATTGAATTCTAGAATTTTGAATAAATATTCTTAAATGGAATACTGTTCGGAAATATTCTCAATCATGCAAATATTTGACTAATTTATCAATATTTACCTCATTTGGTAATAGTCTGCTATTATCTACCTGTAACAATATAGAAAGATAGTCAATACGTGGTATATTTATTTGAATAGATCTTGTTAATTAATAATTTACCTTACAGTTTATTTAATAATGGAATATCCATGTACAAATGTACAATATAGAAGCTTATTTCTATTCAGATTTATACTATCCTTATTTGTTATGAAAGGTATCTAGGTACTCAACTATGAATTTAGAACAGTTGTTATTCATCCAGACTATCATCAAAATGTAGTTTTGAGTGTTTAATAAACCAAATACAGCCGTATTTTATTCAGAGATATACGTTTAAATAGAATTCATACATGGAAGAAAAACAGATTCAGCCATTTTTTTTTTGTTAATACCCAACTAAAAAAATATCGGGATTTATATCCCTTTGAAAGTGGGCTATTTTGCGCTTGATTAAATAGAACTTTCATTTGTCTGAACAATTTATTCGATGGAATTATTGAATTTGTTGTTGAAAATAATGGAAAAATATCGATCCTTATGTAAGAAGAAATTTTATATTTTCCCATGGAAAGTATAACAATTTGATAACGAAAATCTATCACGTTGAAAACTATCTTTCTGTTTATTTCTAGTTGTCCTATAAATGTTCTTGTTATATCACAAACTTTATTGTAATCCAACTATAATCTTTTATGGAAATTATTTCAATTATAAAAATTATCAAATCTAATCAGTCTATTTCATTTAATTACACTTGCCTAATAATTTTATAGAGTAGTTAAATTTGTAGTTTTAATAATTGATAATTACAAGTAATTTGATTCGTGTTTGTTAGAAATTTAAACGACCAAATAAGTTTAAGTTAATAAGCCAACATTAATTGGGAAGATTATATTTCAACAAAGGTAGTCACATTAAATATATCTCTTAAGATTACTGACTTTTGTATAATTAATCAACATTTTCATGATAAATTCCGGAATTAATGAGCCGTATTGAAATCCAACTAGACGCAATTACGATTTAAGAAGTTTTATTCGGGCGCGATTTAATGATTTAATTCACAATTAAATCTCTAATTTGAAGAAATATTCGATTCTATTACTAATAATATTTGAGTATTTATTGAAATTTCTAACCTTAAAGCTTTAATTTCCACTACTTTTATTCGTAAATTGTGCATTTTTACGAATATTTTGAATAAAACAAGAAATTAAATACTTACATTAATAGATAATTAAAAACACAACCGCTCTTGAGGCACAAATCAAGACTGACAATCAATTTTAAAATTGTAAGGTTAGAAACTTACCGTCAACAACCAAATTGGGGAATTTGTTATTACCAACTTAATTGAAGAGCGCGCAATTCAAACGTTTCAATTGAACCAACAGGAATTACACTCCTAAAACTAGTCAGATCTTGTTACTGCCTTGAAAAATTGGTGAATTATTTCAAGTAAGTATTCGTTTTAATTTGTAAGATTGGTTTTTTATGTAGAATTACAAAGAATAGTGTCACAAAGTGGAATTTTTGATAAACTCGCACCAAATTTGATTTTCTTTCCATTTACAATATTGAGATTTTCAAATTTCAATACTTTCTTGTCTATTCTACCATATAAACGTTAAATATTCAATTTTAATATACCCCTAACTTTGATCGACTAATAATTCATTAAAACGTCAAAATATAATTAATGAAATTAGACAAGTGACTTGAATCCTGTGGCGAATTAATTTATAAAAGTATGCTTTTAACCCGATGATTAACTAATATCTACACACAAATACATAATTAAATCTACCACATATATATATGTATATAAAACTTGATAAATCATAAAGTATTCCATGTTAGAATACATAAACTTTCACAAAATAATTCATTAAGCCAATGAGTTTTCCATAAAAGTGAATAATGTAATTTCCGTTGTTGTTAGTCGAAATTCCCTTGACACCTTTACACCCTCTTTCTCACCCTCGTTTCTCTGCCACCCTCTATCTCGCTTCAACAAACAGATTAATTAAAGAGATTTGTAATCTTTTGCATTTCACTGAAGTAGGTAGATTAATGATTTCAAAGGTTGGACGGAAAAAGAAATTAGAATTGATTTAATTTTGTATGTTGATCACTAGTTTGATTGGAGAAACAATTGTCGATTAAATTGTGAATCGAAATCTTTATTGCGCTTGATTTTAATCAACTTTCAAAGAAAACGTGGCTCTGAAACGGCGCAAAACACTTTCTATCAAATTTCAGATTTCTGTTTTTGAAAGGACATAATTTTTGTTAATTGTAAGGCATTTTGTTCGATAAATATTAGTCGTGGTTAACAAAGCAAAATAATTTGAGGAGAAATCAGCATTGAATTATTTTGAAAAGAATTGTTGGAAAAAGACAAAGGCCTCTAATAATATGAAACAATGAGTACTTAATTGGAGTAATTTCAAAGGGAATTTTCAATTTTTATTAGTTGCATTATCAAATATCTCATCACACGTTCTTGATTAGAAAACAAAATTGCTAATTTACAATCATTTAAGTATAATTAGATTGGGGTGGAGAAAGTTTAGCAATTCAAACCCAACAAAAATATGATGAGTATTGGTTTAAAGTTACATAATATTACATGAGACGCGTGGATTTTAGCCAATTTTGGTTATTAGTTTAAGGGTGGTTTGTTGAAGATGATTATAGAGGGGTCCCCAGATAATCCAGCAAAAGTTGAGCCCCGTTGCTCATTCGACAATACCAATATTACTCAACTATAGACTTGAAGCAACCGAGAAGCACCCAAAGATCCTCGTAAAGTTGATTTTCCGTTCTTTCACTGTAATTTTTACAGTTTTTTGTAATAAAAAACGTTGTCTACAAATTCTCTAATTAGCCTTTTTTTTGGAACCAGGTACTCTTCAATTGTTCACCTTAAGATACCAAAAAAGGCCAACAAAATAAAGAAAAATGGTGAACATTTTCAATTTTATCATTCATTGGGAAATATTGAAAGAACAATAAAGAAACTAAACCATAATATTCGTCCCCACAAAGGATTGACAGATTTACAGAATTCATTAAGTTATTGTTCGTCTTTTACGAAAACAAAGGAATAATATAGAAGGCTATAACCAAACAAAAGGGGTGTTAAAGGGAACGGAAATAATCGTTAAGCAGCTGTTGAGGGATGGTGGGCAAGAGGCAGTTTCAAACAGGCTGTGACCAGAACAATTCCGTTGTTTTCATGTTATTTGCTTCGTCTTTATAGTTACGGAACATAATCTCATCACTTTTTTTCAGTAGAGAACTCTATCTCTGAAATGGGGGACATTTTAGAAAACTCTACAATTTAATTCTGTTTTTGCTAATAGGATATTAAATATTGATGAGGTTCCTTCAAGTTGCAAAACTCCTATTATAAAGTATAGTGGATTATTTCAAATATCTCAGAGTATATTTCTATTCCCTACATATCCCCGACTTTATAGCCATAATATTATTTCTTTATCCACATGAACGAGATAGCAAGGCGCATTTCCGGGGTTATTATAATATGTTGTGCTTATAAGGAAAGATAAAAGCATAGGTTGTTATTATCACGGTAAAAAATAACGACTTTTCTTATTTCCCATTTCATGTTCATGTCTATATCTACGTTTATTGTAATGGAAATACAACAGATATAATTTGAATAATTTAGAAAATATTCACGTTAATTAAACTAACATTCAATTAATTAATTTATAATAATTATTTATGATTCACAGGAGTTCTAATCAACCTACATTCATTACGAAATTTCACCCTCTATTATTTTCAATTGTGTTTATTAAGTTTTCAATTTGATTTTGGTTTATTTAGTTGTTGATGAGAATTTCTATTTAATGATGATTGAAACCAAAATGGAAAATTTAATACAATTCGTAATCAATTTAATAATACAACCAAATGTAGACTTATTCGACACCCAAAAAACAACAATTTGATTTATTATTGAACAATAATTGAAATGGTTTCCATACATTTTTCTATCTTGTAACTGGAAATAGTATTTTTTAACAGAAAGCTGTTTTATAACGTGGCGCATTTCACGGTAATAGTTTTTCCTTAGGGAAATTTACACGGTTTGGGATTTTCACGCTTTTTTTCCTTTTCAAGCTTGCACGTTGTACAAGCTATGAATTTTTATGGCTTATTAAATTAAAACTCAATAATTATAAGAAGTGTTGTACAACAAACACAGTTAACAACCACTTTATTGAAAGGTCACCTATTAAAATATTAATTCAAATATATTTTATCAATTATTCATTAATCTCAGGAAGACCAAATTATTAAAATTCAAACAATGTTTTGCTTATAATTTTCTATTTTCTAACAAAAAAATGCTGTTAAAATAACTACTAGTTGTTGACTTGTAAATCTGTTATTTTTATATAGCCGTTATGTTATCGATATATCACAAATATGCTTGAATAAATCTTAAATCTTGCTTCCGTAAGGGCATTCAATGTTGACAAGAATAAATTGCATGTCAAATTTTATCCATAAATAGATAGATGTTGTAATAAATCAAATAAAATTAGGTTTTCTAGCCAAGACAAGTAGTAAGATGAAATTGTAATGCATAAAGTTAAAAATAAGACATTTATAGAGTAATACTTACGATACGTTGAAGAATCTGAAATCTCCCAGTTGAATTCAATTTAAATGTCATCTAAAAATTACAATAATAAAATAATGGAACCATTTCTTATTTCAAATAATTCAAAATTCTGCTCTTCTGCTACCTTTCTGTTTTGATATTTGTCTATCTTTCTACCTTGCTGTTTCACTCTTTTGTTGTCTTGCTGACTTTCTGTTTTGCTTTTATACTTGCTGTCTTTCCACCTTCCTGTACTTTTTGTTTTTCTGTCTATTTTGACTATCCTGCTGTTTCTCTATTATCCTGTTGCCTTGCTGTATTGATGCTTTACTATTTCTCTGTCTATCAATTTTTTTGTCTTTCTATCGTTCTGTATTGCTGTTTTACTGTTTAATTTCTATTTTTTGTGTATCTAACTGTTTTGTTGCTGTTTTTCTATCTTTCTGTTTTTCAGTCTTGATATCTTACAGGTTTACTATTTCTTAGTTCCTGTATTTCTAATCTACTTACTGCTTTTAAGTTTAAATATCTTTCTGTCCATACTTACTATCTTGTCTTCTTGCCGTGCTATCTTTCTGTTTTCCTATTCTCTCAGCGGTATTCACTAATTTCTTGAGATCTAATAATCAATTATGATACTCACTTCATTTGAAACACACTTATTTTAATACACAAATTAAATAAGCAACTATGTAAGTTACTATACAGTTTGTTGAAAAAACTACACTAATATTAGTGATAGACTAATATTAGTGTATCACTAATATTAGTGAAGTGTTATCTCAATCTCTAACTTTCTATCTTTCAAATTTCTATTTTTCTGGATGAATAGAAATAGAGTTCCCAGTAGGTTGAATCACGAACCGCCTCTGTCGTGAGTTTATTCTATTGATTATTGACGCAATGCCATACAAACTTCATAACTTAAAAAAGCTTAAAAGCTTAAAAACTTAATAAAGCTCCCCTGTTGATAAAACAAATTCTAATAACAATAGAAAATTCTTTACTGTAAATAAACAATCTACTAATAAATAAATTGTAGATTTTGTAAACAATTAAAGTTTAACGAAATTGGCTTAATTAAGAACAAAAACTGTGCCATTTCGAATCAAATATAAATTCTACTTTAAAGAAAATCACAACAAAGATAATTTCATTCGTCTTGTTTGATGCATGAGTTAGTCTGTTAATTCATGAGTTTCAAATTAAAAAAAATCAAACTAAATTGTGTTATAGAGAATTTTTGTTTATCTATTTTGAAAGCTCAAATTGTTTACAATTTCGATAAAAATTGTGTTATTGAAAATTTTCGTGTTGTAAATTTCTAAACACTCTATTGAATTTTAATGGAAATTACGCGTTGTTTTGATGATGGGTGTTAAAAAATAGAAACACATTTAACCGAATTTCACGCAAAAACAGGCTTGAAACTTTTTTATTTTAAAATTTTAATATTTGTAAACAATTCAAATATTGTGTAATAATTAGAAGAAAAGTATTGTTTTTTAGTCTACACTATTTAATTTTTCATTATTAGTAATAAGAGTAAACAATTAAGTAATGTAGGTTAATTGTGTTTATTGATCGTTTCTCTACCAATATTATTTCCAATTTCCAAACAATGTCAATTATTAATCGATTACAAAAAGACTCAAATTAACCTGATAGAGAAACAGAGAAACTATAAAAATTCCTAAATCCTACTAAAATTTTACACGTACCAACTCAATTTCCTATTCATATTAATTAGACTTGTATTATATCTAAGTTAACCCCCATGTTAAGCAGTTCCTAAATTAATTTACAATTCATGTATTTGAATCGATGTAATATTAAAATTTAATTGTTTGAATCAATAAAATCAGAGATAATTTGAATTAATTTTAAATTAAACACAATTTCTCAAATGTGTGTAAAAATGGTGGATGCGCCGGGCCTAAATTGGAACCAACAATGTTAGTTGAAATATCAATGCTTTTTTGACTTATAAATTAACTCATATAGGGCTGCATCTTATGAATATACAGTACATACAATCAAAGGGAATATTATAAGCATGTTTAATCAAAGCTGCTTTTATCGTAAGTAGATACTGCACTATTGTATTGCAATTGAGTGAAACTCGATTAAAAAGTCTTTGATCTCATTGTACTATCCGTATGCGTTTTACACGGACAATTGGAATATAAATTAGATCAACATTACTCATTATAGTGTAGAAGGATCGATTGATTAACCGGAATGTGTTCTTTTTGACAATTTTTTCTATTTATTTATCGAAAATTAGAAAATCGATAAAATGTTGAAAACCACAAAAAATCAAAAAAGAAATTGAGAATTCATCTTAAATCTGTGGTGGTATTGTGATTTCTCAACCCTTAGAATTTCATTTCACAATTCCAAGATATTTATTCTGGTTAAACAGTATTTTTAGAAAGAACCCAAGTAAGCTTGAAAAGGGTGTTATTATAATGTTATAAATAAAGTCCTGAATGCATTATAACTCGAGGCTTATATATAGCGAGTTTATCGGTGTAAACTTGTATGAATAAAGTATTTATATGGTAAGCTTAAAGTCTATTTAGAAAACACGGGCTTCTATTCACAACGAAAATCATTTCGGGATAAAAATAACTGAAATCGACTTGTTAATGGAACGTAAATCGATTGACAAGATGGATTAAATACGGTAAAATTCATAAACTAAACAGATTTTCAATACCAAGTGTATTCAATACTGGATTACCAGTTGACTATTTGATTGATAAGAGCCCTTATTGTTGCAATTTTGAGATGAAGTGCATTCCTTGCGTACTTTACCACATACATAGTTGGAAATTCATAGATGCACTACAATGGCACAGAGCATATAATAAAATATTACTGGACTTTGACAACTTTGGCAACATTCTCCACTTAATATTTGATAAACATCAAGATGGACAAACTGCCGAATTACAAACACAACCAAACTGTAAATTTAACAAATCGATATTCTACAACAGATCATATAAAATGAATTACCTTTGTCGTTATCTACTAACACAATTAAAAGACTACTGATTGAATTTCAATTGAATTGGTTTTTTTTAAAGAGTCGAACTTGATGAAACACAAAGAAGAATAAAGGAAAATGATAAAATTAGAAATCCCGTATAATAATAACGATAAAAATAAGTTTTAACGAGAATAGAAATGTGTACTTCGTCGGATTTTAAGATCATTATCGAACTTCGCGATGATTCCATCAAAATTGCACAATTTCCTTTTTTCGATTACAAACGAAAGAAAAAATATATCTCGATCATTTATACTTATTTGAATCTAGAATTTTAATGGTGTAAGAAAAAAATGATTGTTTCCAATATCAATAGGCAATTCTATATTGTCAATAACAAAATTTTCTCGTTTTTTCTATTGATAAACGACAATTTCGATCGATTATTAAATATAAAACATCAATAAAACAAATTTCAATGTACTCAAGCTTTACGTTATAGAATTCAAAGAGAAAAAGCAGACTAAAGTAATGTGTTTTATATAATATTACTTCCGTTCTAAATAATTTATAAAAGTGTACTTAGAGATGAAAAGAAAATACGGTAGCTCGCCTAATTGTTTTCACTACTCTCATATTAAAATAGCTTCATTATGCGAGTATAAAGTCCGTAAAATAGAATATGTATAATAACAGTCATATACTGCAATGGAATATAATTTAAAAATCCATGTAAATACAAATACAAAATTGTAAATTTCCAGCAGTGATTTTATGTAAATTAGATGGAATAGAAGCCTAATAAAATGTGATATAGTGCCGTTATCTATTTTATAACACAACTAATCATGTTAATAAATTAAATTGGATAAGATTGGTTATAAAAAGAAGCCATTTGTTGTTTAAAGGCAGTTTTGTGTCTTCTCAATCACTGCATAAAATGATTTGCTAATGAAATTTATTTAGATTACTTATCTCAATTCGCTAGAGAGAACAAGAAAAAACCGAAAAGGAAATGAAATTGGAAATTTGATTTTTACAAATCAAAAAAGCGAACCAACATACAAATTATAGTAGAGGAAACCCAATTATTCTACTT
Organism: Mylabris phalerata; assembly: GCA_020740385.1. NCBI lineage: Eukaryota > Metazoa > Arthropoda > Insecta > Coleoptera > Meloidae > Mylabris > Mylabris phalerata. The sequence goes on from JAJEOX010000222.1 coordinate 3,209,601, forward strand.
CTGCGTTTATTAATAAAATCGCAAAAATAAAATCAAAGCTAAAGAAGCAAATTCAAACAACTTACAAAATAAACAAGCGAATTCTCGATACAATTAATTAATTATTCATGATATTTTTACCTAAACTTTCGTTGGAAATTCAACAAATTCGCGTATAACTTTAAACAGAACCCTAAACAAACAGGCTATTAAATCAACAATGCATGTTTTATTTTCATTCCGTAAAATTTAATAAAATAAATAAACAGTTAGCTTATCCCTTCTTTCAACATTTAATAGCTATCATTATTTTCCTGTTTTGCTACATCAGATATTTTTATATAGAAAATAATAAACGATGACGCCCCACTATTTCTATTCAACTAAAGCTAAGTGCAATTACGCTAAATTTCTATTGTTGGTGTATCTTTTCATATAAATGATCTTTTAGTGCATATTGTGCAGTTTTCCGACGATAAACAAATTCTGCGAGTGGAATCAAACTAAAATTTGTTTACTCAAAACTAGAGAATATTATTTTAAACTGGCCTTGTTTACATCTGATGGTCACTACTAATAAGTGTAGTTAACAACAAAGTAAGCGCTCCTAGTTAAGTTAAGTTAAGTGATGCAACTTGTGACTATTGTCAGTGTAAATATTAATTATAGTCGTGGTGCCGAGCTTTAAAAAAATATAAAACTGATGGTAACATATTTTCGTACTTTTCAGTCGCCTTCTTTCTTTCCTTTAGTCTTGGGTGCAGTCCCTAACAACAGATATAAACGCATAAATTTAGTTTCTCAACTATTAGCTTAATTATCGCTCAATGTAAACCGGGTCATTGTTGTGAAATTTGCAAAAAATCCGCTGCAATCCGGTTTTTATCTCGTTCTTGTATCGAATTCTAGTAACGTTTTATAGAAGAATCAACATCATTACTTCCCAATTCGATAAACATTCTCTCATTCAACTCCACTACCGACTGTAAGTTAATATTTTGATTATTAACTGTTCCTGACACATTTACTTTTGTTTGTATATCAAACAGAAAAGAACTAGAACAATCGATAATGTTCGGAAAAACAAATCTCCATGTGTATATGTGTGTGTTTGGTTTATTTTTTGGCTTATTCTCGTTCGCTCTAGAGATTTACGAATAAAACCGGAAGCGACAAACCGAAGACGCTAAACTTGAGCCGTGAAGTTTATATTTAGAGCTTTTTAGAATATAGAAAACAGAAGAATATACGGGAAATGTTGATTGTGAAGTTTCACCTAGGTGGATTTTCAATTATTAGAAGAAATATGAAACGATGGGGGAGAAACAAAAGTGGGGCATTATTCAATAAGTGGTCCATTGGGAAATTTTTCAACAACACAAGCCCAATTTTAATTTGTTCAAAGAACGGTTATTTACCGTTGAATTTTTAAAGTTATAAAAGAAAAAAAAACTTTATATTTGGTAATGTTTCACTGTAATTGCATTTGTAATTATGTGTTAATTACGTCCATTATAAAATCACAGCCTTATAAAGTCCGGTTAATTACAAGAAACATTATAAAGAAATTTATTTCAACGATATTAGTGAATTAAATCGAAATCGTCAGCTAGTTGAATTTTGATTGATTTCTATAAATAAAACAGTTTGATTTAAAAGAAAAAACAATATTATTATTCTCGTCGTTTGTAAAATCCCCAATAATAGAGAGTTGAAATGAAAGGTCTTAAAGGCTTTGAAAGTGTATACTGCAGTCTGACAAGCAAGAATGAAATATTACTTTTTAAATTTGCTTTTCATTCTAATATTAAATAGAAGATTCTATTAGTTTGCAGTTGTTGTACAGTTTACAGATAGCTACTTTTAAAACTTTACCAGAATTTAGATTAAAACTTCAAATGCCAAAGCACTATCTTAGAAAATTACGAAAAGTTTCCACTGTTTAGTTAAAAAACACCGATATACTAAATTAAAACAATTAACCTCTTATTTTTCGATATTTCAAACAAATTGTTGAAATTTGCTGTAATCCCATGAAAAAAACTAGAAATACATCAATAAACGAATGTATGAAATTCTTGGAATTATAGTGAGCAAAACTGAAATTCTTGAATCAAATATAGACAATTCTGCATCCTTTGTGTAAAATATTTTCGCCTTATTTCACAACCAGACCTCTCTAATAACGTATTTTTAAATTATACCAAACGGCGCCTCCACCATTTTTACATAACTCTTTATAAATTCGAATTAGGGAATATTTCGCTCGGATTTAACACGAAACTACAAAAAACTTGAATTAAACTCAATTATATACCGACATGTATGCACTGGCGGTGTACTTTTGCAGTTTTCCGGTAAAACCGTCATTTCGTCTATAATTTTATTTTACTGTAGTTGGTAACGACAACGATTCCAACAACAACAAATTGAATTGGCCAATATAGAAATGTTTTTAATACAAACATCAGTGTTTAGATTATGTTCTATTTTTCTTTGCAAATTTGAAAATTCCATCCTTGTAAACGTGCGAACAGATCAAACAAAACCGCTAATTTTCATTAATTACACGGTAATTTTTTGTTTTTACAGTTGTAAAATAGAATAGCTTTGATGGCAACTTAAATTAAAAATTCCCCAGCGATTTTCTATAAAAATATGTTGGAGAATTTTTATAATGAAATATTCTAATTTCTCGACATTTTCCTCAATGTAAATTCAATAATATTAACAATGGACGAAAATTCTAATTATCTTATATTGTAATGTCTCCCCTGGATGTTTATTGTAAAAAAGGGGGGAAAATTCTGTATTGATTTCCCATTAAATTTAAGCCTTTGTAACATATAACAGCATACCATCCGTTTACAATGCAAATTTAATTTAAATGATAACATATTTTGGGTGGATACTGTCGCTTGTAATTCGAATTTTTCAACAGATCGTAACCAAATCAGTTACAAGACGTATTGAAATTTAATAAAGCCGTTTTTTCGAGTTTTACAATAAATTCGAACAGATTCAATAATTCGATTCGTATCTTTTGGGCAACGGAAAAATAGCTGGTTGTAAATTAAAATTGATTGTATCAAATCTGGTGAGTTTAACCATTTTTAAGGACATTCATTTCACTCTATACACACTGCATAGAACGTTTCATTCCAGACAGCTGGAGGCAAAGTGTAGTAATGAATTTTCCTAATGCTTGTACGCAGGGAAAGAACGGATGATACATCTAGTTCATATATATTTTTTTCGTTTTGAACACAACGCGAAGAGAAATATTGTTCGTGGATGAATGATGATTTATTCCATAAAGGGTCACAAATATATATATGTAGGTATAGAATCATTTCAGATATAGCTAGAGGCTATGAGGTAAAAGAAAATATTGGTTACAGTGATCGAACACATATTATACAGTCAGTTTTTCTCCTCAAATAATAACCGTATCTATGAAAATCGCCTGTGGGTATCAAGAATTCGCTATATATTGACAGGATTTTTGTTTTTATATAGAAAATCCGAGAAATATTTCGATATGGACAAAAATAAAGCAAATGTATCGGTATAATAATAACTCATTTCGTTCATTTCAAAACCTAAAATTGTAAAAAAACGAAAGCTTAAAGTATATATCAACCAATTCCCTCTTCTATCATTAATAAAGCTTTCAACATTGCTATAAATCATCAAGAAAATTTACTGTACAAAAATTTCGACACAGACATTTTATTTAATGTACATGTTTATTTTAAATTGAGCATATCAGAGATCATATAAAGTTCACATGAAATTTATATCGCAAATATAAATAGGAAAGTGTAATAAATTTTAGCTGTATTCAAAAATAAAGTCAATATTTCAACACGAAATTTGTTTCAAACAAAACAGTTTGCAAATAAACTTGTAACGCACATTCCTCGAACGGTTCGGTCCACCAATAAATATCAAACTGAAGTCGAAAAAACTCCAACAATTCAGGTAACTATACGTGATCTGTTTTGTTTTCGCTGTTTGTTCAAATATCGGGGTGTCATTATGGACAAAACGGTAATTTACACGTAAGTGGTTTATTTTTAAAACATCTCCAATTGGAGTAACAGAAATGGTAGCCATATGGCTGGAATTATTGCTAACGTCCATTAATAACATGTTTCAATGCAAAATGAAAACTAATTGTCAATTGATAATGGAAATTTGGAATATTAATAGATTGCAAACTATCAGCAAATGAGTAGAGAGACTCAACAATATTGATAATGTATGTTCAATGAATAAACTCAACTAATCAATAATACTTAAAATGTTGAAAATGAATTTTAATTAAGTACTTACTCGATACTACTCGAATTGTACATACAATCTATATAAAGTTCACCTCTATAACTATTAGTGAAACATGTACTTTATATTCCCTAACATGCTCTTTAATCAAACTGAAATGTTCGTTGTAAATTATCCATCTGGAAAGATAGACCATTTAGTGAATGTAGTGTGTCATATAACTAATAGGGAAATTGATCCTTAATCTATTCAAGATATTCCAACTGAACTTAAATAATAATACAATTTACTTGTAATAAAAATATCAATTAAAAATTGGAGAATTGGAGTAGAGAAACAGGATGGATGTTTCAATAGACTACGTTTGCTTCCTGCAAAAAAACTAAAATAAATAAAGAGTAACAGAAACAAAGACTGGAAAGTTGTTTTTTGGGAAAACGAAAACAGACGCTACTTTTGTTGGAAAGTTTTCAAAAAGGAATCATCATCAACAACAATACAAGTAGAGAACACGATCCACAGATGTTCACAAAACAATATTACCCCAAATAAAAACAAACGTTAAAAAATGAAAACAATCCAAACGAGAGTAGATATTGAATTTATAATAAGCTCATTTTAGACGAATCCAATTTAGATAAAATCCAATTTTCTTGTCGTTTTTCATCTGTATAAAACTTTGAAAATGTTCGAATATACAAAATAAAAACATCTCAATACACACTTTAGTTTCACTCTAAATATATCCGTTATTCGGGTGTAATTTTGGTGGATGCGCCGGGTAATTCGCTATAATTGGATATAATGTAAACCAACTTTTGTAAATTCTACAAAACTGAATATAATTTTAATTATTCTAAACACAACGAAATTTAGAAATGAGTTTGTTGTTTCTAATACTAACGACGATTATAATCTCATTAGGGCATTATTAAATGAACTGCAATAGTTTCATTATTGTGGCTACGAAAATCGTGTAATTAAGATCGGTAATATTTGTTGTAATAGGAAATTTGATAACAACCTTTGTAAATTTCCATAATTCACGGCACGTATTCAACAATATTTGCATTTCAACGGTGGTCAAAACTTTGTTGAAATTTCTACATAAAAGATTTCGAATATATAATTTTTTCGAGTTGACTTCAATTCTTTTCGCGTATTTAAATTTGGTCCAAAGAAATAAGACGTTTGTGTAAAATATTTGCGAACTATTGGGAAAGACAGGAGAGGAAAATGAAGGAAATTTTAATAAATTGTCATCAAGTTTTCTGCACTATTGAAACAAACTTTCCAACAACTTATTCGGTTCTTTGTTAAGTAAAAGAAGCAAGTTTTGGATTTTATTTTAGTATTGTAGAATTATTCTAGTTTCTCTATTGATGATCAATTTTGACGATATTTTGATTAAAATAAAACTAATGAACTTTGTACTAATCAACAATCTAATGAAGGATTTGGAATTCAAAATTACACAAATTACGCAAAGTTCGGTGATTTAAACCACAATTCTTGATAGAATCCATTGCAACAACGCTGATTTTCTTTTAAATTCAATTTCACTGAAAATTTAGAGCAATTTGGGATTCTTTATTGTTGATACAATTTTCGGGTGATACAATTGTCGGAAGATTGCTCCTAAATAGGATTATAAGATAAAAATCCAGTCTCACACTATTTATCATTCATGATCGGACAGAAAGTCATTTATATTTGAATAGTGTACAACCCTTATAATATTCTATGACCATATGTTATTTATAGAGTAGTTATTCAGTTCAAATCAAAAATAATTATTATTGTTATCAATATATGTGATTTCCTTATTATTTTTATTTAACTCTATTACAATAGTGAATTGGGGAAAAATTACAAATTATATTGCAGTTTTCAAAAGAAATATTGTTTATATGTCGTTAAAATTGTTCATTTTTCATAAATATACCCTTTGTCACGCGATCTACATATTCGACTGTATAGAATATCGTTATTGTCGATAATTTAGGGGCTATATTTGAACATCAAAGCGTGACCTTTTTTGTGAACAACAAACAAAACAAGGAATACTAAATTTACCGTAACTGATATTTATATAAAAATTGTAGACGATAAAATATTTCAGATTTTACTAGAATTGTTCTGTAAATGAAGTTTGTCGACTATTTCAAACAATAGAATACAATGATAAAGTTCTAATAATGTACAAAAGTGAAGTCTGGGAAGTTTTGTTTTCTATCGCCTTTCGTTATCGTCAACTTGACGATGTTCTACTACACTAAGAATGTCCAATAAAGGAACTGTCCATTGTCCAACAAGATTCTATATGACCCTTGAATTCTGTCTGGACAATAACAGGTTAGAATTATTGTTGAAACAATCGATATTTACGTTAAAATTGACAATTTTACAATGAGATTATAAGATTGAAGGAAAATTCTCAACAAGAAACTTTAAAACTGTTGCAATCGTGCATTTGATAGAATTTATGTACAAGACAAACATGAATCAACAATATTTTCGTCCGTTCTAGTTTAAACAAACTCAAATTGGAAACATTCGGAATAATAGCCGTTTAATTTAAAGTTCAAAGTGTTATAACACGTTTCTAGTTAACAAAAGTTCCATATTGTTACCTTTTTGTTTAATTTACTCTCAAATGGATGCATTTAAATTCAACAACTACAAAAATTCAACTTTATTTATAATAAAAACGAAGAACTGTCAATATACAAAAAAAATAGTTACTTTTGTTTTGTATTTCTTTGTAAGGGTTGTTGAGAAGTTGGAAGTTTGTTCGCTTCTTTAACACTTCTCCGAGTTCAAGTTTTTTAGAAGAAACTTTTAATATCCCCCTAGCTGGAGAACAGACATTTACTAATATTTTTATAGTACAAGTTTGACTGTATAGGAATTGTACTTTTGCCAAATTCATTTCTACAATTGAAATCTTGTATATTTTATATCAAATCGAACATTACACCAACAACTGTGTGGAAAATTGGAAGCAATTACAAATAGGTAAATTTCAAAGGAATTGTCGATTTTCGATTCAATTTAAACGATCAAACTACTGGAAAATGTGGCGTTTTTGGCAAAGGATTTTTCCTATATTTTTTATCTAAAATCCAAGTATTGGGGGCTTGATTTTTGAGCAAAAAATAAAGCATAAATAGAAACTATTTTGAAATAATTGATCTGAAATTCAAACAAAATTGATCTTTCCTTCGAAGAATCGAGTTTTCACAAAAAAATTATATTTTTAGATATTAAACGTACGCCTATTAATAATTTGGTATACGTCTAAAGTTTGATTGATAGACAATCTAATTCGTTTATAATATCCATCCAAACAACATCAAAAATTTGGTACACGTAATAGTAAACAAAATTAATAAAACGAACAATAAATAAACTATATTAGAACGACGAAAAGTTATTGACTGATTATATTAATATTTTATTACCAATTTCTTCCAAATAAGAGCATTCGAAACAATATTGATTATTTGTATTACTTATTCTTATAAAATGGATCGTTTTCGATTTGATTAACGCTTATTTGTAATCAAACCGTTAAAGAAAGAAAAGTTCGAAGGTAAACGGAATTAATAGAAAGTAATCAGATCGATAAAACAAACACAGAATTGACGTATTATTGTTATTGTTTTAATTATTTCTTACTGAATCCACAATAATTCGGCTCTATTTATACGAATAGACAAAAAATGTAATTAATTCTATTATCAATTTTATCTATCGCTAAAATTTTGCTCAATATACGTTTGATTTTACAATTTGTGCAAGTTCCACATAAAAAGCCTCGATATTCTCTAATCGTGTATATTTATAGTAGGGAAATTAGGTCAGAGCTTGTGTTTTTTTTTCTAAACTAGGAAGAGCTTTTGTTGAATCAAATCGTGGAACAATGAGTTGATTAAATTGTAATTTAATTACAATTCAACAGTTCATTTTTTATTTCCAGATGGAAGATGAGAGGATTTCGTTAGCAATTTTCATCATCAATCGATTGGATTGAATGATTTATTTATAAAATACAAGAAACCGGAAAGAGGAAAACAAACACAACGATTTATTTAAGGAAAATCAACAATGTATTTGTCGCCGCCAAATTGCTGTGCAATAGCAACAAATACTGATGAAATTGATAAGAAAATAATAATTGTTTAACCGAAACTGTAATCGAGCTGTAAACCGGCATGTGTCGTATTTATTTCAACACAAAGTCCGAGAAGAGATTAATAATCTTCAGTTGAAACTTTAAACTAGTACATGGTGCACAACGGAATTACAGTTGCTGATAGTGACATGCACGAGTGGTTATCTTAAAATCTAATTGTTGGCGAACATGCAAGCGTATTTTAGAAAATCAATTGAAAAATTGATGGAAACTCGCAAACAAAAATCAATTATTAACAAATATACCAACAAATCCGTATAGTGACTGGAATATTTAAATAATAATTTGCATTGTCCGTGAACTAAAATCTCGAACTTAAACAAGAGTTGGCTAGACTAGTCGCTAGATTAATGGATGAGGCAAAGCGCGCTGTAGAAGGCTATAGTGTGAAAGTTCATGAATAAAACTTTAGAGACTAATTAAGACGACAAGATTAAGTTTGTTGTCGTCTATTTTGAAATTCGTTCATGTTAAAATGTAAAACTGTCCAGACAAATAAAAGAATAATTCGAAAAAGACACCATCTTCCACTAAAATGAAATTTCTTTACCTAATAGAACTCAATTCTGGTCAATATCAAAAGACTGAACGATAAACACTATTAAATTTTCGATTGATCTCCAATTTTTACCGATACGGAAATTGAGGGGCCTTACCGATTCGTCTATTCGGTCGTTTCTTGACTTGAACAAATATTTCGTTTGCGATTTCCTATGTAATCATAAAGTTAGATGTTTGTGTTCTTTTTCGAATTCGAAATTTCTAACAAATATGCAATTCATAAATTTTCTACCTTATAGTTTCTACGATTTTGTTTGTGTATGAATCAAAAGTATAAAAGTTTGATTAATTCTAACACAGGTTTATATGGAAAAAACGAGTTTCTATTGAAACCGTACGTTTGACATCAGAAATATTATCATAGAAAATTTTGTGTGGATGGAAATTTATTCAGTTCGCTTGGAAAAAACGAAGTAGAAAAATGTGATTTATTATTGGAAAACTTATTTAAAGTTTTTTGAATAGCACACATTTATCAATGATTGCAAATTTGCGGATGTAATAGAACAATTTATAAGAAATTTCTTTTTAAAAACATACATTTGAATACTTTGAGAGTAGAATTTAAAGAATGTTACAAGAGTATTTTTACATTGTCTCTCTATTGTTAACAATTCAATGGAAGTTACAATTATGATTTTCCTAAGCGAATTCTTGAAATTTTCCAAATTGTAGTTTTATTGATAATCTTAAGGGTTGGAATTTGTAAAAATGGAAACTTTGGTGGATAATTTTCCTCTCAAAATTCAAGTTTTCCATTGATAATAGCACCATCTAGGAGCTAGTTATAAACAAAGTTTTCCACAATGAAAATAAGTGAATTTTTCACATAACAAAATTACTTTAAAATCCATTGAATCGTCCACAAAATCTAGTGCAAAATAATCATTTCTAATAGGTGAAAATGACTGATAAATTTCATGATTTTCCCCAAATTCTTGAAGATACTACTTTGAAACACCCATATATAAGATACATCTAAGATACAAGAAAACATGCGGTTTTTCTCAATTTTATAAAAAACCACCAAACTGATTAAAAATTTCTGTATATATTCCAAATTGCTATCGATTAAACCCCATACTCATTGATATAGGATAACAAAAGCTAAAGCACCCTTAAATGTTCTTTCTAACGCCCCTAAAAGCTTGAATTTGGAGTTGAAAATGAACGAGAAATCGTTTATCAAAGTTTACCCAATTTTATCAAGTTTTGGTGGTTAATAAACAACCCTTTGAAACAATAAAACACGAATTATCAATATTCGATTTTACTTCCTACAATTGACGCGTTGTTTAAAATAATCCAGTGTCACTGTCAGTTTTATTGTACTGAATAATGAATAAAAAATAACATTATTCGATAACAATATCAACTAGAATCAATTCTAAATGACAATCAAAATATTTAGAGAAATTTTGTAATTTTAGTGTATAGAAAAACAATTTTAATTAATAATTTAGTCAAATAATTAATTAGAATTGTGCGATTGATTGAATTCAATGAATTTCTAATTATATTCGTATCTATTTGTAATTAATGGAATTAGAATTTGAGTTTCTGTTTGTAGATTAGATAGATTTTAATGAATTATAAATATCAAAATTAAAATGTGAATTAACGGCGCATCCACCAAAATTAACAAATTCAATAGAACCTAACATATTCGATTATCTATGCATTTATTATTATCAATACTCTATTAAATCTATGTTTTGTGATAAAATATTATTTTATATAGTATTCAATCATGTTTATCAAATAACAAATCAATTGATAGACAAGCCTATAAATAGATAAACGAGCTAATATCGGAAACTGATGTTTTTCATAAATATTCAGGAAATAATCTATTTCTATTTTTGTAAAACTATCAAGATTAGAATCACATTACAATTTTCGAGCCAGATTTAAATTTCCGCGCTCAAATGCTAGTTTCCTATTGGTTACTTATAGCCAAATTTATGTAGCGTTAAAGTTTTAAATCTAACAACTAACATTAATTACAACAGAATTATTTAATTGTTTTTATTGACAATACTGATAGATTTTGATAAGAACATCAATAAGAATTGAATCGTCCCCAATTACATGAAACTTTGGTTATACAGTCTTAGCAACCCACTCTACGAAAGGCGCCTAATTCGAAATTATAAGTTCAGTAAATATACTTGTTTGTAATCAATATAACTTCAATTACTAAGAAAGTGGTGAAGCGCATAGAATTGGATGTTCTATTAATTTATTATCTTTTAAATCTTTATTTTTCTAAATTGAAGGTGTAGATATAAATTGTTGTCGTGATTAATGGTTAAATTCGAGTTGTTATACAATCGAATACAACATTTTTGAAGGCACTCATCGGAAAATTCCTGAAAATTACTATCGATTTGTCGTTATTTTGTAATAGATAGGTAATTGAATAGGATTAAAGGATACAAATAAGTTAATAGAGTAGCTAATTATACTCTTTATCCTTTAGTTATTCTAACAAGATATACTCCCATCGACTTATTATCAACCATCAATATTGACTATCTTTCAATAACAACAACAGCAACAATAACAAGTAAACTTTAATTAATTAATTTTAGCATAATTACAACATCTTATTAGTCGTTGATTAAAATGGATTATGTTCTTGATTTGTATAAATTTATAACATTTCAGATTAATGGTTAATTTGCAATTAATTGTAGGTTTTGTGTATTCAACGTACGTTTTGAATTGCGTTTTGAGATTTTACAACCAGTTGTTTTTTTGATAAAAAATGTAAACCCTTATTTCCTGTTTTTTCCTATTCTATTTTTGCTCAAATTTAAAATTCAGCACACTATGCGTAAACAGTAATGTGGCACGTAAATTGAATGGAAGCCAGCAAAAGAGAAACGCAGGAATCATCTCGAAATATTGGATTCAATGGCAATACTAAGAACAGAATCCTAATCCATTCTCATTATGTACACATATACACTCGCACATCTTTTCGATTTTATTTGGTTTTTGTTTGAACAAAAAGTTTTACGAGTTAGGGATTGTACTTCGTTATCAAAGTTCTGTGAAATGTACTCGGTGTATTCAGCACACATACAACCAGGGGTCGGAAAAAATTAGATTTTCAATACACAAAAGTGAGTTTTAAGAGAGTTTGTAGTAAATTTGTACAACAAGATAACGATAAGTGTTCTTGAATGAATAAGAAATGGAATAATCTTTTCTAAATCTAATTGAATTTGATAGGATCTTGTCTCTAAGATTAGGTAAATCTGTGACAAAACTAAAGTAATGAGACAGTGTCTTTAATAATGGATAACATTTAATCCCGTATTCTCTTATCTACCAAACAAGGAACACCACTAGACTATCTTATATCTTAATTACTTATTCATTCCATTATTCCAACAGACTTATGTTCTAATTTTATTTTCTCTATGACAAGATTAAACTTTACAGTTTCTGATTTTAACTTCATCAACGTTAAATTTATTGAATTTCCTAAAACTATTTATATGTTTCAAGTCAAACTATATTTTACACGCACCAATAGATTAATATTATTTTGACACGTATTTATGATGTCCAATTTACAGAACATTTCACTGAAACTGAAATTTTCTTCCATGACTGAATAGATACCGACAATGAGTCCAAACATCATAAAATACACAGTTGTTTTGTATACTCTGTCAATTTAAATGGTATTTGTTTTCTTCTACAAATTGGCTCCTTTTTCTTTAACAACTCAACTCTAAAAAAAAACAGCAATAACAAACTGGAAACTTTACTCGTCTGTATCGTTCCAGTTTTATTGCACAACTTCAGTCTTATATCGTCAAATCGATTAACAAACTCTTGTATGAAGCCAAATCTTCAATTATACACGAAATTTCAGCAATTTTCTTCAATTATTATGATCAAAACAAACGCATCTTTAAAGCGATCTTTACAAATTCTTGTAATTGAAATCGTGCCCTATCTCGTCGTCTTAACAGTGGTTTAATAGCGCAAATCTACATTTATTAACGTTATAATTAATGTATGTGTAAAACATTACCTTTAACATGCCATAAGGGTATGTTGAATTAGAAAAATGCTTGCAAACTTAAGGCATGAATCTGTTTAATTAAAACAACAAAAAAGCTTCAACCACAATGGAGCTGTCGTTTATATTTCTACTACTTTTATATGTGTGTTTTTTACAACAGTAAACAATGAATTGTTGGGTGAAGCTTTTAGTAGAAAACACAAAATAGGGTAACTGAAAAAAATATGAATCTGTGTGAGTCGGAAATATAAAACGTATACGAAGACTTTTGTTGTTTTAATATTATTAGATTAGGATAAAAGCTTTCGATTGGCATTTTTTGTAGAAATTTCCAATCCAACATAGAGCAACAATTATACAAATTGACGTTATAATCGAGACTCTTCTATGACTATAAAAGCAACTAATTAGAAAAAAGTCAATACTCCTACAGTTACCAATCAATTATTTTCCCATTAGATGGAAAACATAAAACTGAACGGATCGAATAAATGACAGCAAGTCAAACTAATTAATTATTCTGTTTATTAACAGTCGAATGTATCTAAAAACTTGACTATTCTCGTAAAGCTTCAAAAGCCCAATTTTGATCATCTAATTACTGTTTTTGCGTCTTAATTCGTTTAATATTTTAAACTAAGCCGGATTCTTCACGGTTCATTTCACCTTAATCACCTCAATATTTTGAATGACTCCTCTTATAATAGAATTAATCAACAATCTTTCTCAGTGAGTTTTAATTAAAATGTTCCACTTCACAGCAAATTAACTTAAATTCAACTATAACCGAATAGATACAGTTGAAGAAAAACAATATTCGAAAATAAACTTTCAAAACAATTCTATTTTGAGGAGAATAAGTGACATCAATAAATTTCTCTCGAAAATATGGAAAACTATCGGATTTGTTGAATTTTAATGAACATTGATTTATTAGTCGATTGTCGGTATGAAACGAATAATAAGTTCAATATTCGCATATTTATTAGTCTAAGAAGTTTGTAAAGTTTGTAAAAAAGCCCATATCAGATTGTAGACGGGTGGTAATCAAGAGAAATGATTTTTTTCTTTCGTTCCCAGTCATATTAATCTCAAATGTCGACATGGATGTATTTATTCAATTTATACTTTGGAAGTTTCTTGTAAAAAAAGGAACAACAGCAAATTTACAATCCTCCAGGGATTTATTCTACAGGCAATGGAGTTTATTTATTTCTAAATACGTTCAATCGCTCTTTGGGGAGTTTAATATAAAGCAAGAGGCAAATTATAGAGTTCCATGATTATTGTATAAAGATGTGTGTTTTCATTAAAAAATTTAAATTTATATCTTAAAATTCGCTTGTATTAAATCGTTGAAATCGTGTTATTTTTAATCAGAATCTCTTAAAATTGATTTAAACGCAATCATTTCAAGATCTAATAGGTTAATTCGTAAGCTTTGAAATTGGCTAAAATTGATCGAATCGTCGTGATTTTACAGCAAAAAATTGATCAAAATTCGTGTTTACAATCGACAAAATCGCTTCGTTTGCTGATTCAACTGTAAAATCCACAAAAATCTATCCGAATTGAGCCTGAAATGTTTCAAAATTCAAAATAACAAGAATCAATCTCACAAATAGATTTAAAGTGTCAAACTGTGTTTCGTTTGACAATTCAGTGGAAACAACCAAAAGAGACGTCAAGAATTCAATTTGAATATCCAGTTTCCTTTTCGGCCAATTTTAAGAGTAAGATTTGCGCAAAATTTGAAAAAACAATTTCTTAAAGCCTCTTAATTTTTATTTCGAAACGATTGTAAAAAAGCAAAGCAATTACAGATAAATTCTATAAGGCCTGAAATCCACATATCTGGAAAACGATAACAGATGCTGAAATGCTTAATATCTCATTCGATTGTAAATACAATTTTATATCCGTATCTTTACGGATTTTTAAAAATCGTTTGGATTTTCTTGAAATTCTAAAAAAACTATATTTTTGTTATGAAAGTATGGTTTTAGTGGAGCAAATTTCGCTTAAAAGTCCATAAAATCAAATGAAATTTATATAAATAGAAAGACGTCCGTTTTCCTGAAAACTACTAAATTATAAATTGAAATAATCAAAACGTAGCAATATTCTATTCAACACAGTCGGCCAAAGTAACATGGATAGAAATACAATCATATATTATTCATCATTCTATGTGGCCTACTATAAAGCAACCAGATAATGGGTTTTCATTATAACTTGTGCACTTTTCAGTAGCCTCTTAATGATTCAAAAAAATTAGTTAGAAGCTTCTATTGAAAATCTTGCCTGAAAATCGACAATTATCCTCCTTTGATGAAAACTAGGGGCCTTATATTGGTTAGAGTTTAAACAGAAAACTTTCAAATACTAATTAGTTACAGCATTGACAAGGAGTGTTTCACTTAATGAAAGAATTTATACGAGAACCCTTGGAGATCATTTCACCTAAATTTGAACCCCGTAGCTCATCGCGAGTTGGTCAAAAAACGCTCGTTTTAGAAAGGCTACGATTGAAACCGAGATAAACTCGTCAAATGACTCAAGAATACTCGCCACTTAATTTTTTCAATTTCTCTCCATTTTCTTCTAGAACAAACGCGATGTATTCCTATCCGTTCCAGAACAAAATGGAGGAAAACGAATAAAATCAATATTAGGAGTTATTTTGAATTATTTCATGAATTTAGCTCGTTTTTGGAAGTCGCAACTTTGATCGTTTTTAACCAACTTGCCGATGAGCTACGTGACTCAAATTTTGCTCAAATAATCTCCAGGGATTCCTTATAAATCCTTAAAATATGTTGCAAATGATTCGTAAATACTAAATGTTAGAGCTAGGAACATTTAAGTGAAACACGCGGTATTTGTACAAATTGCAGTCTAAGGATTCGAAAATTTGTTGAAAAAATTATTCAAAAAGGAATCTATATCGATATTTTACAAATTTCTAGACAATCTCTATCTAAAATACAGTTTTCTAAATCGAATCGAATGATTATCGGATATTATTCAAAATGCTGTTGATATTTTGGTTCTTTGTAGAAAAACGACAAACCTACCTTACAATTATGTTTAATTATCTGGCATATATTTAGATTGTTAAACACCTATATCGATTACCTATCGGCTACATGTTTAATTGAAACTAATAGCCATACAAATATTGAGTAACTTGAATCTATTTAAACTCTAACAACATTAAAGTTAGTGCAATAAAACAAACATTGTGAAATAGAGAATATATGTACTTATTATTAAAAAAAAAAAAACAAAACAACGACATAAAATTGATGTATTTTTGATAGTAGTAGAAGACATTACATACAAAACATATTCAACTTTCTATCCATACTTTCATACAATATACTGTGAGTATGATTTATTATAGCGCCTCTCAACTTTATACAACTGGAATTATGATGCTAGCGGTGAAAATCTACCTAGGGTTGGATGTAGAATATTATCCTACAATAATATAAGGGTTGAGGGTGAATTTTATACAACGACAATTCTCTTTATATACGAATGTATGTATATATGAATACTTTGAATGCATCTGTAGGATTTCTTTTATATCGTACATTATTCGTATGAATACGACGATCGTTGTCTCTATTATGTTTGCTAATGTTCATGTTGGATAACATAACAACAATACGAACGCAGACTTGGGTATAAATGTACAATAACTTCGTATGTACCTATATAAAATTTTACTTTGAGGATATAAACAAGTATTTAGTTGTTTATTTGAGTGCAAATCTAGTAGAAATACAGTAGTAAAAATGCACTATTAGATGTGTTATTGATGTCTGCCCAAAGGGCCAAATAACAATTGCCTATTTGATTGCTTTGGAAAAGTTTCAAATCGATTCTCGGCGATTTTGTTAGAAAACTTGCCATTATTCGTCTACTATCACCATCACAACACACGAAATAGACTTATGCACCCTGAGGGTATTTGATTCGTACCCTATTCCAATTGCAATCCGAACAGAAGTCATACATTGCAAACACAACAATATTAAGACATTTCTATAGTCCTACATCATTGTCAAAAAACGGGAAATTTCGAAATTTGAAGGATTTTTAAACCAATTTCCATACACATTAAATGTGTTTGGCAACGATGCATAGTGATGGAAAAAAATCAGCGAAGTAGAGAATCGAGAATAAAAAACTGCTTTGACTGGGGATAATTTGAATTTTTACTCCGACATGTTCATTTTCAGCCGTAGTGTTGAATATAAACATCCACGATGGGGTATGAATTTTAAATAATTTCAAAAGACTATTTTTTTGAATATCAATTAATACCAATCCTGTTTGATTAGATTAAAACGAACAAAATCGGATTTACAGCGATTTATAAAATTCGATCGCACAATTTTCCGAAAAAAGCCAATTCATTTTGACAAATTTGACAATTCGTAAATAAATGGTCTACGGTTGAATTGTAATTGAGAACAGTACTGTGATGAACAAAAGGATCATAAATAATAGAAGAAAAAAAGCCAACGTATAGAATGCGATCAATTATTTCCACTGATAGGACACACTGGTATCACCAGTTATCCCTCTAACAAATTACCAACTTATAGAAGAAAAAATTTATCTTTTTCACGCTTAAAATACCTTTCTATTGTTGTAAATACTTAACAATAGTGAATAAATAATATAATAATATTGCCCAAATCAAATTTGATAGCGTCTTTTCAAATGGTTTATCTGAGCAACGTCAATCAGTTAGAAAAATCAGTCTGGCGTTTTATCGAGAATCCAGTCTATTTTAAAGAAATGAAATAAAATCGATACATTTGTTTATTTCAATCAATTCGCGCAATTTTATCGCATCAACAGTAGTTAGACTTTAATTCAAGTACTAGAGAGCTAATCTTTTTGAACTTAATGAAGGATTCTGTTTGATAAATTGCAAGAAGATCGCGCCAGGTAGTGGCTCATTTATAACTAAAAACCATTCCAACTTCGTTTCTTTTAAATTGGACTTTTCATATTATTTCAACAAATTTGTAAAAGAAAATTGAATTTTTTTTATCAAATCGTCCTCAAATTTGTATAAAAATAACGATCCTCTTTCTAAAGCAGTAAAGATGAAAGAACTATTTTCTATTAGAATATCAAGAAAAACCATTGATTTTTTCGTATTTTGATCCAATGTGATGGATTTAGAAACTATAGACGAGTAGATTTTCGAATTATTTATGATTATGTTACACTTGTGTTAGCGTGAAATTTGAGCGATACTAGAGAATAAATCTAATGTATTACGTAAACGTATAAACGTCAAAAATTCTATAGAAACGAAAAGCTGAATCTTGTTCAAGATTCTTTACACAACTCACCTATTAAAATAATTGACGTTGGCATTACAATATTTATACGATAGTTACGAGTTAGAAAAACAACCATTTACCTGCAACAATAAAGAAATCATTAGTGGATAAGTTCAGCGATCGGTTAGGAGATTCCCAGTAAAATTTGGACTCTGTAGTTCATTGGGAAGTCTCTCAAAAAGAGTTTTCATCAATAAAAAGGCCAAAATTGATTTGTATTGTATCCTGAAAAACGCCAGTTGAGCAATCTTGTCTTATTAAATTAGAAAGTCCGACTTCCCGATGAACTTTTGTACACCTGAAATTATCCACCGAATCACTCATCTGTATCGTTACAAAAAAATTAAATTAAACTTTTGATTAATTAACGGTATAGAAATTTATTGTAGCCACCCATTTGTGTTTTGGCTTGAATTGTTGACATTAAATGTTAACAGTATGATCATTAGTTATTACCCTTTGAACTGCATCCCAAATTGTGTTTTGTACGAAAATTTACGATAACACAATGAACAACAAATAAACTGCATTATTAACAACAACAACTAATATCGTTATTGTTCATTTTGTAAAAAAATAAACAACAATTTTGAAATTCTAATTATAGACGATATGGGGTAGAATACTTGAGGCGATTTGTAGGCCACCAAAATATTTAACCTTTGTTAACTTGTAGGGCAATCAATTATTACAGAATTTGTGTGGACTTTGCTTGTCCTTTCGAACTTGAATCGTTTCCTTTTGCATTATTACTATACATTTTAAAATGATTATATTACAAACAAATAGAGAATAGAAAGCTTTAAATAATAGTATAATCCTTAAATTTTCTATTGTAAATAATAGTTCTAATACCTTTAGTAGATTATTATAAATTTCCTAGGAAATACAAATAATAACAAGACTATAATTTGGTAACGTATATTGGCAAATTGCCGGCGGTTATAATAAAATTCGTCAAATTCGATAATTTAGGAAATTATCCTCTTTATTCCCTTTTATTTTGAACATAATGATCGTGGATATAAGAACGAATTGTATTATTTTTATCCACAATTTTTTAGTAACTCATGTTGAGTGAACATATATCAAAAGAAGATCACGTACTGTCTCTAGAGACGTCTAATATGAAGCTACAAAACGAATAGTAAACGTACAATACAAGTATTTTGTAGTGTTAAAAACATCAAATATGATTCAAGTTGTGTAGACAGTTTAATTGGAGTTTTTCCAAGATACACCACATATTTGATAAGAATTTTAACGGGCTATCATATAGTCTAATAAAAAAAAACGGATTATTGGCTTGAAATACGAGAGAATAAAGTTTTACTATAATATCCATTGGAGCTTATTCGTTCTCTTACACTTTTATCCTAGATAATCTTCACACCTAATATTTATCGATTTTACCAATAGTTTTCTTTATTTTTTGATAATATCTAATATTCAACAGTATAACGTATATGTGCAGATGTCACGTAATCGTTATCTATAATCAAATCACGTATCGTCAATTTTTATTAACATAACTTACAGTATGATAACAGTTGGTGGTGAATGTATTACTGACAAGAGTTTTAAATATATGAAGAAATAGAAATGAATACATTTGAAATTCAAAAGAATTTCCGTTAGACTAAAACGGAAATGTAAAGAAAGTCGGTGAAATTTGATTTGAAGCGCATCCAACATTATTCACACTAAATCTGCATAACACCAAGAATAGATAAAACGTATGTATTCATGTATATAAGAATTTGCTCAAATACCAGAAATTCTAGTTTAGATTTATGTGATAAAAGTAGACTATTAGTTCGAGAAAATACGATAGTTTCTAACTTTTTATTTTCATTAAATATAGACTCTATCATTATTGTGGAGAATTCATCTTACAATTAACTTTGAAAGTAGCCAATATTTAATAATCGATAATTCGCTTGTTTGATGATATTGCAACGAATAAAACACCACAAGAAAGCGAATCTAAAGGAGCATTTACAGACGTTTTCGTTTTCGGGAATACGGGAAGAATTCTGAATTATGGAGGAAAATCTTGGATTTTTCCACATCTCCTCCTAAAGAATCCTTATGCAGGTAGACAATTCAAAAGTAGTTTAGTTGAGAAATTCGGAAAATATTTTCAGAATTTGTAGGGAAATCCCCGGTGAATATTTTATCAAAAAAAAAATGTGAGGCATTACAAAAAACAGGATTTCAATTAGCATAAAATCAAAATGAAATTATCAAGATAACAAACAGTTCGAGATGCTTTTTCTGGGCTATCATATTCTTCTCAATATCTCATCAAATAAACAAAATATCGGTTATTACTGATTATTCGAATATCGAATCGATAAAGATTGAGGCCGCTTAAATATTTGATGCGTTTTATTCGCTAGATTCACTTGAAATTAGATTCGAGTCAATATCCTTTGATTAATAATAAGATGAAGAAATTGTAGTAAATTTAAAAGGATTTATAAAATTACAATTTCAGTCGCTTTGATATATTCTTAATTTTTCTGTAAAACTACGGGAATATTAAAAATAATTCAAAAAAAGAATTACAGAAACCTATTTAAATGTAAATTCCAAATGTTTATACAACTGCAACTTTTATAACTTTTACAAATAAGAAGTCAGTTAATATTTTTCATGGCTAACAAATTGTAAAATCTGTCAAAAGAATCGCTGAAATTGTTGCTTGAAAACCGTTATTTTTCAATATTTCTATTTTCCAGCGGTTTAATGGAAAGTTAATTAGCCAGTATTGTATGGAATATTTTTTTCTAGTTTCAATTGTATTATTTTCAATGATGGTGGTTTATGTATAGGCGCACTAATTAGGGTTGCTTGACAATCCAACAAAACCCAGTCTCATTAAAACAAAAAACATTGTATACTTTACAATTAACTTTAATAACCAGGGTGACTTGTTATTCAACTTGGATTAGTGGCAGCCATCTAATTGTACATTGGTCTAATTGATGATTTCAAATTGTTGATAACAATTCCAACTTTTCTAAAGCTATAATTATAAAATTTCAACAATTTTCTGGTAAATAATTGAATTTTTTAAAATTTGCGAATATTAATTTACGTTATTGTTGTACATAAAATAAATCAAATAACGATGACAAGCCAAAGTAATCAATCATTGCGATATTAATAAAAGACTGATATATTAGTTTCATCTAAATTAATTTCCAAATTTGCGATATTTTTTTTTAAATTTTACACAATCTTATCATGTACTGTACGAATTTGTGTCAGTATTTTAAACGACAAAACTGCAGTTTGAACGTTTTAATTACAAATCAATACTGATAATGTGGAAATTCTATAGCGAAAATAATAAAAATCAACTGTTATCTTTAATAAATTAATCTACACCAACTAATAATTTCTATAGTAGCAAAAAACATTCATAACCATTAATTAAAATCTACACAATCAAAAAAATAACAATAGAGAAAACTAAACTGAAATTAGTATTAACAATAAACGCTATGAAAATTTTAATTAATTAAACGCTGCCGCCTTTTGAATTATTGACGAGAGCGTTAATTGTTAGTAATATTCACAATAACAATAGGTACAATGGAAAATTAGACGAATAGAGGAAAAAAATTACCTTAAAATTAATGTAAATCGAGTTTATCCTTAGACATTTAATTGTTATTGAAATCGGTATAGATTTCCAACTATTCGACTTGTCAAAGTCTAGACGTGGTTTCTTTATCTAAAGTTATCGTAATGGTTATGTTTCGTAACATTACTCAAATTCATGGAACATTTCGAATAGTTTGACGTTGAAATAATACGACTTGGTAACTATCGATTAACATGATTCGTATTCTTAATTAAATCATGAAAGATGAATTAATATTACAGAAATATAAGGGAAATTCTATATATTTATACCGCTTGTACCTCGTAACTGTGGTTAATTATAAAAAAGTTGTTTCTTTCCATAGTTTGAGCCTTTTTCTATTCTCTAATCGAGTCACGTTATATTGATGGATCACATTTAGGAGAAACATGCGGTATATGTGTAGAATTTCATACAAAATCATTATCAATTGTAGTCGAATTTCAATAGGCATTGATAAATAGAATGTATTTACTATATGTATAGCTAAACTATGAATAATATCGTTGGAATTTATAATAATAAAGACAAAGCTTAGGCGAAAACAACTATCCCAACATACAAATAGATATCGTTATGTATTCTATTTATATTTGTATATCTAAATAAACTATCATTATTTTAAATATCCTATCATTTAATGTATTCATTTCGGACAATATTTAAATGATAAAATTCACCGAATAGAGTTAAATATACTAGTGAATATACAATGAAGTAATGATAAGAAAATCTAATTGTAACATTAACACTATCACTATTTAAAAACACAATAATTCTGAAGATTCATCTACTTGTTGGGAAAAATAGTTCAAATAACTTTCTACGCAGTACAACTCCATTAGAATTTCACTCTTTGTTAAATTAACATTATCTTATCTCAACTCTACCAAATGTTGGAACATTTAACTATAACATTTATAATAATGGTTAATTATATAACAATTTTTTTAGACTGTAGTACATTTAACTTTGAGTTAATTAAGAATAACAATTACAAAAGTAGATTAACTTGGTGAATGCGTTGAAATAAGTTTATTTCATAAATTTAAATTATATCTATCTCGCTACAATTATTGCCGTTGCGCAAGTAACAGCGCAAGTATCTTCTTTCGATCATCGCATTGGTTTAAATTTTTCAAGATAAACGGTATAAAACAGATGAATTATTGGTCGAAATTGATGATGTAAGTCTAATAAATTTGTGAAATTATAAAAATTATGGTTATACTATTAAAATTTGCATTAAATAATGTTCAGAGCTTCAAACGGTATACATTAATTTTCCTACTAATAACACACAATATCTGTATTTCTCATTATTTCGTTATTGTTCCCACAATAGCAATTCGAAATTAAACAGTTGTCGTGTTAAAACCGGACTTTACTGTTATCAAGTACGGTTAACTTAGTTCCAACATAATCGAAATTATTTATAAACATATATCCATAGGTTATTTAACAAGAACAATAACGATAATTGAAAGTTTCTACTCTATTTAGTGTAAATTTACAAATTAGTAATAGCTGTTGTTTGAAAGAATTAAAACTACATTCAAAAACCATACAGGATTATAATTTTAACCAAATAATTTTAACAAAAAGCTCTAAATTTAGTAACGTCTGTAATATCAGCGGATAGATTAAATAAAAAAATACGAGACAACTTTTAAAGAGACAAGTCAAACATAATCTCAATTCCAATGTTTAATGTAACATTAATTAAAACTTTAATTTGTTTTACTTTTTTTAAGTAAATTCTATAAAATTTTAGTAAAAGAACTGTTTAAATTATGAAAAAGTTTCTTAAGTGTATTCGAAAAAAATATAAACTTTCATCATTAGTCACAGTTGTTTCTCAACAATAATAATTAGTGTGTCTCTAATTATCAATCTTTGAATATGCGACAATCACGTAGTCTTTCTGAATCAGTTGTAATAAAAGTTGCAAATCAATACAAATAAAGAATAAAAAGTAGAAAGGCAACTCTTTTTTAATTGAAAACACTGTTTTCCCCCGCAAAATAATCTCGTTAAAATAATTTTGTTAATTTTACTTCACTTCACTGTATTTTACTAAACTTTACTTCACTTCACTTCACTTCATTTCACATCACTTCACTTTACTTCACTTTACTTCACTTTACTTCACTTTACTTAACTGCACTTAACTCTACTTAACTTTCCTTAATGTTTTCTTTACTTTATTAATGTACTTTTCGTTTTACTCCAAGCGAAAAGACACAAAATCGTTGAAAAGCACTAGTCATGAACCTCCCCACTTGTCTATCAATTTTTAATTGATAAAATTCGTTTCTTGACATTAATTCACTGATTATCGAATAAAAAGTGATTAAAGCCTGATAATTAGAAGCAAATATAGCGTAGAATGTGGCTTTTATTTTGTACAAACAACTAAGGAAAAGCAAAAGTTCGTTTACCACTGTAATATTCATCATTAACGAGTATCATTATCGAAATTATTCGTGACCGTATGTCTATATTTAATACAGAAAATATTGTACATGTGTAACCTTCTAGGAGTTAATTATAAATAATTAGACAAAGAGGCGAGGGATTATATTTTTCAATGTTTCATACAATAATTTATTGTTAGTTTCAATGGTGAAGCTGTAATTTTTAGCCACATGAAACGTATATCTCTTTTATGTTAATATGTCCTGTTGAAATAAAATTACATATCATTTTAAAACAGTAAAGTTTAGATGTTAGATGAAATTTCATCCATTTTTTTAAAGAGTCCTTTGTAGTACAATATTTTATTAATAATCTATAAAGTGAATCTTTCTGGAAAGCAAATTGTAATTATAAACCCGTAATTTGATCCAACAATAATGGGAACCGTGTTTGTAGTCTTTGGAAAGATAATAATATTTGTCTCATTAGAAATTTTATACTTTTATAATGGAAATATTCACAATATAGGTACGCAAAAATTTGTGATTGTTATTTAAAATTTGAATCAAATAAATATTGTAACGATTATAAAATATAATGGAATTGAATTTAATAGCACTAATATCAAATGATTGTAGGTGTCGTATATAAATTTACTAGTAATAAACAATTCAACTATACCAAGGTTTTGATAGAGATATGTTATAAAATATTCATTCTAACTTGCCGCAGGACGATGAATATGCAAACTAGATTCATCTCAAGACCACTTTGTATTTGCCCACAACCAACACAATCAACTATATTAGCATTAAAATAAAATTGGTAGTGCAGATTTCGTTATTTTCTAATCTGATAAACACAAAACAAAATTCTTTCAATCTACAATACAATTTTCTAAATGAATACAATTAAATAGATAATTAGACTATTAGAGTCTTTCAATATTTGTCGATCAGCCAAATTAGAGACCGTAATCTTGTTGATAATTTTGAATGAATCGCAAAAGAAGTTGCAAATTGCGAAATCTATAACGAGATATAGCTTTAATTAGAGACGTGTTTTTCTCCAGTTTTAATTGCTATCTTTTATAAATTTACAAAGCTGGAAAATGTGGTGCTGTATTTTCTATGATATATTTTATCTTAATGATGAATAGTTTGTCTTTAATTATTGTGAATATTTTGAAATTGTTGTAAAATTCGTGGCATTCGATCGTTATTATAATGGAATTTGATGTTGTTTTCGCCACAATAATATAGAAACGACAAATTGATAAATAGTGAACACAATTTAACATTCAAAACATTAACACCAGTTGATTTATGATAATTGAAACCTTGAACTGTTTAGTTTCGTCTGACACTAATATGAACAAATTGTGAGAGGAAATACACATTCCTGATGTGTTCGTTGATCATAATAACAATAAAAGCAACAAAAACACCACATAAACTATAATTTATAGTAAAATTAAAGCAAAATTGTCGGATGGAATTTTGGATAATTTTTGGATTGTAAAATTTCAAAGAACCCTCCTCTCTTTATTGTAATGAAGATAATGTAAACGCGATGTAATTACTTTGAGATGAGCTGGTGTTCGAGTTGCTTCTTATTGTTAGTTAATTTTCGAAACTCCTAATATTGATTTAGAACCTCCTTTTGACAGAATATTGTCGGGTTGTCTGGCGCATCCACCATATTTCAATTAATCATTAAGACGAAATACTTCTAATTATTCTAGCAACAGAACAAAACAAAAAAATAACTAAATTTAACGTTAAATAAACCGAATAATTGATTAAACATATAAATCGTAACAGCCACATGAGTAAATCTGAAATTTCCAGATTATATCAATTCTGGTAATAAAAATAAAAATCCGTCATAAAGTTTTTATGTTGAAACATCATCATTTGATATACCGTTTTGTTTATCACTCTACATCCCCATATGGGTATTTTTTCTACAAATATGAATAAAAATTGGATTGTAAAGAAACGAAAAATATAAAATAAAGTCGGGATTGAAAACGGTTCAATGGCCGGACAATTTCACCCTCTTACTTTACACGATCAAGAATCTCATCGAGAAGAATCTCAACATTCAAGTACTTGCCTGTCAATTTTTATGACAAAAGAGAAGAATCTTAGCGGTACATGCTCTTGTTTAGGGGATGGAAAGTATACAATAAGTACCATCGATTTTATTAGCCGACATTAAAAAAATTGATAAAATACCAATACTCAATTTTCTATTTACAAATCTAATCAAATATGGAAATATAAGATTAAAATCGATGCAAATTCACAACTCTTATGCCATTATTTTAAATTTAAATTTACTTTGTTACCGGAAATTGATACAAATAAACAGTTCTAAGGATGAAATTAGATATACCCTCAGGTGCAGATAAGGACGATTTATTATCAACAAAAAGTTGTATATATAGATCATTAATTGCCTTATTTTTAGATTAATTGGATCAAGATGTTTATTTTTACTGTGATCCTGAAGGGATTATTTCTTTTCAATCGACATTACATCAGTTTTCTTTGAGCAAAATCAATACATTTATCGCCGTATCAAATATTGATAACATTTAATAGACAACAATGGAATATTGGAGTAAATTCAATACACCCATTTACTGCCACTACTTATAATTCCAAATATCTGTATTAGATTTGGGTCTCTTTAAAGTCGTTGAGGACGTGCTTTACACCAAGATTACATTGAAATTATTATAAATTGAATCGATGAATTTTATAGAGAGCTATTTTAAAGTTCAACCCTAAAGGAGGATAAAGTAGAATATTTAATCTATTTCTAAGTAATTTCAATATAGATTCTGATCTATTGTTATTAAAGTTTAAAGTTACTTTAGAAGATGCACAATTATTCCATTTCATGCTGATGAATTAATCAAATTTCATTTAAAATATTCCTTTGTGGAAAGATAAATATTCCAAGAATCTACAACTTTGTAGAAACTAACAATTATCAATAATTTAAAATTAAAATCCTAAATTTGGTGTTCGATTTTCAAATTCTCCAACAATCACCGGATATCCCCGAAATTAATCGTGTATCTCTATTTTTAGAGTTTGTGCCGTATTTAAATGATCATGATAAAACGATTATCATGAACATTGTAAATTTAATAAAGAACTCATTTAGTTTGAACTCATTCAAAACTGAAGACCGTCAAAAACAGAAATTATTTCTTTTTATTGCTGTTTGTGCTACAAATCCGATTAGAAATGTTTACTGAAATAAAATTTCTAATAATCTGTTGTTGTATTACAAGATTACAATTTTTTCTAGACTAACAAAAAATTGTCGATTTATTTGTTTTTTATTCTATAATATTAAAATTAAACGAAAGAAGCAAATTCGTGTATACCAACAACTATCCAAATAAATTTTGGCAATCAACAAATAGTAATAAAATTTCTATTTAAATAATAATCATTATTACTGTTTACACTGTCATACAACTGTCAATATTAATAATGTTCGTTTTGATTGTTTACGGAATTTCATTCAACAAACTAAACAGAAATTACAATTATTGGTTTAAAATATTAAAAAATAAAATAAAATAATAGAGGCTTATTTCTTTTTTATTTAGCGATGTTTTAATCATTTCTCATATAAAAAGTAGAGAATTAATTATTAGAATTTATATAGATCGACATAAAAATGAACAGTTACTTTTAATGTCCATATATCACTTGTCAAATGGTACAAATTGAATAAATCTTAAACTACAAAGTAGAAATTTACATATTTTATACCTTCAACAACAATTTAGTTAGACAAATTGAAACAATGTGACAATCAGGTTTTATTTTTTTCCTAATTAATGAAAAATAGTTGAATTAATTGACTGAATCATTGACTCATTTTAAATGATTCCAGTAATTGTGTATAGCCAATTTAATTGAAAACCAAACTATTAGACATGTCGGTTAATTGCAATTTTGCATGCTGTAAAAATACAATAGATTTGTGTGGGCGCATCCACCATTTTGCACGCGACTAAATTTTCAAACTTGATTATTTTGAATTGAAAATTTTATTTAAAACTAGCAATTTGCTGATTTATAAACAAAATCAGTTTCTAATGTGAGAATAATTGAAAGAAATGAAATCGAAGAAGTTGAATGAGTTGGTAAATCCGCACAACCAGATTCTTATGCTATTATTTATATAAATCTCTAACCTTAAGTTTACAGTTTTGATCAAGAATCTGATTTTCTTTCTCATCTAATTTTAATTGCAAATTCATATGCTATGAAACTCGTTCAAAGTTAGTTTCTGTACTCGACCATTAAAAAACTCAGAGGGGGTTGTTTGTTTTTAAAACTCGATCTCGTGTAGAAAATTGTTGATTTATAAAATTCATTTTGTAATTTACTATTATAAAAAAGAGAAATAAAAAAAAATTAACTACATATACACAAGCTTGCTGTTATTGTTTGTTTGCTTTCTATTTTACTGCGTGTTTTTCTATACCCACAATTATCTTTTATCAAATCATTTAAATTTTCCATTAATTTTGCTCCACCAGCATAGGCACATATTGATTTTAGTTTTCTAATTTCTAACAAAACTGTTTATTTGAAATTTTCGAATCAATTCGTGATATTTGAATTTCTATTGCAATAAATAACAGTCGTTAGTAATAGTGATTGAAAAAAAGAACCGAATACTCGTTAATAATTAAGATTAATTTAGAACAAAGAGCAATTCTAATAAATCTACCTAGCTTTCAGCTTGTAAAATATTCAACGCGTCAAGAGTAAAGCTCGTACATGTTTCTTTTGCTTCTAACAACTTTTAGAAATATTAAAAAATATAGTCGTTTTTATAACTTTCGTCTCTAACGTCTAAACATTAATTCCTCATCATAAGATTCTATTTTTATGAAACGTTAGAAGAGCGTTAAAAAACTTTGTATGGATGTAAGAAAATCAAGAAGATTGATATAATTCTAAATGAAAAGAAGTCTTAATCAATAATGCTACGATTACCTGTAGAAAATATCGGATATGAAATAAAACAAGAATAAACCGATTATTTATAGGATTTACTAAATAATATTGTTGACAAAATCGATTACCTTAAATATTGATAAATCGGCAATTTGAGAAAAATTGACCACCAATTCTTTATTCTTTCATAAGACAATTCAATTTTCTAATACAACTCCCACAAAAATTTCCTAATATGTCGATTATTAGGCTAATTAACCAAATGATTACAAATAATTGAATATAGAATAATTAAATGTAGAAACCAGAAATTAGTTATAAGAGCGGATTTGTTTCTACAAAGAACTTTTTCTAGATAGTTTCATATTCCTTAATGATCAAAGTAACAACTTGATCGACGATAATTAGAATTTTCTAAATAAATTCTTGATAAAAATCAGCTCGTAAAGTAAAATTAGTTGATCAATTACGCTAAAAAACGTTTCGAAATCAATTATTTTTAAATATTGAAAGTATCCTAATATCAGTAATATTCGATTTTAACTTTCAATCGATAATATAGAAGAATAATTGTATAAAACTTGTAATTAAAACAATAAATTATCGATAAAAGACTTTCTAAATATTGATACTCTCAAAAGTAGAACAAAAGGAATTGTTTAAAATACTCCACTACCATTTTAAATTTGGATTTACAAATTTGAATTTAAAAGTTCCAATCTATGTAGAATTAAAATTATCCAGTTGTAATTGTAAACGAATTAACTAAATGTAAGTCGGTAAACCTCCAAGATAATTGAATTATTTCCAAGAATCCTTGTCAAAAATTACTCGTAAATATTTGTTTTCTTTTTAACAAGAATATACGATTTCCGATCTAAATATGCAAATTTTGAAGTAATGTTTTGTATTTTCTGTATTCTTCCTCAAGCTTGTTTTGATATATCAAATATTCCACATGTTTAACAATTAGAAGATAAAGAGACTACAGCGGATACGTGTACATAATTTATAAATCAGTAGGGAAAATATTATTATTAAAAAGAACAACGAATAACTTATATATAAAAAATAAATAAAGCATAACAAGCACATAAAATTAGCCTTTGTACAACCTCCTTGAATTTCAACGAAGCTACTATGCTCATATTTTCATTATTTGATTTTCAAGTACAAAATTTTGTATATACTCTTATTATGTGAATACAGCTTCTCAAATATAAATTACTTACAAATTAAATCCAGCATGAAACTGAATTTAAAGAAGATCAAAAAAGACAACAAATTGTCAGTTAACAAGCCACAATTCGAGTTTTTTCCCATCTCATTATCAATAAAATTAAGGCATATAATTGAGAGCTTAAAGCTCTATTGAAAAAAAAAACCAACACAAACATTAATAATCGATTGAATTAATTGCCCTTGTCGGTCTACAAGATTATCAAAGTTAATTGAAATACACTTATTGGTTGTTAATTTAATTGTTTCAATCACTACATGTATGTTGGTGTTGTTAGTATTGTTGTTATAGTTTCGCTAAAGAGATAAAACAACCCACTCAATTAGCCTATCAAATCCCATCGAAACTTCTAAATTGATCATAAATATGTAGATACATGTGCACGCATATTGTTCATGTAATTATTAAAATGGAGCAGTATAATGTACATATGTACATACGTGTATTTATTATAAATAATGACGCTTATTACTATCATTGACAAAATCTATAAATTTATCCAAATGTAGGACAAGAATTTTTAGATTAAAAGCTCTACAAAATATCAATTTAAAATAGAAACAATTCCAGTTTTATAAATTCTATTAAATTATAAAATATGAATTCTCTTTGAAATCAACAATTTGTTTGTAAATTGACAAAATCGATGCTTGTTTTATAAATAAAAGCTTCATATTTTATAGAAACTATAAAGTCAAATATTTAATATCGTTCCGCCTCGAATGCGCAGATTGTTGTTTTGTAACGAAATATTATTTTATTGCAAAATAATCCTGACCGAACATCGTTAATTGTCAAAAATACCGTTTTAAAGTTTTCCAAAAAGATCACATCATTAGAAGATGAAAGCGGCTCTCAACTTCAATCAAGAAACTTTACAAAGCTTTTTATACAAAGAAATGCTTTCAAATCGAATAGAAAAAACACAAATTTCGGAAGAAATTTTGATGGAGCTTTAGTGGAACTTATCGAGCTTTTCTAGAATTAAAATTTTGCTCGCCTTCATTTTCCATCAGAGGATAGAAAATATAAATAGCCTGCAATACATTCAGTCAAATAGTACTATAATGTTGAAATTTGTTATAAATTATAGAAATTATAGTTGTTAAATAAATAAACTTATATTATTATGAGTGATATCCAAATCAATATAGAAAGTTGAAACTATAATTTTCGACAAATATAGTCATCTTCTAATGCATAATTTATGCTTTACGATTGAATAAACTAGAGAAAATTACGGTTAAAACAAATAAAAATTGTAATAATTTACATAAAAACGCATAACTTTACTCTAAAATCGTATCCCATGTAATTATGGTCATACCATAAGACAACAGTTAATTTTGAAGATTATTTTAATAAAATTAGAACCTTGTAGCTAATTGGGAAGTTAATGACAATGCAATTCTGATTAGCTCACACTTAAAGTAAGTATTGAAATTTCTGCACTCAATTGGGGAAAAATTGAAGATTTTATAATTCCGTGGAGAATGGAACAGGTTGTATATTTCTTATAAAATAACTATTAGTTTTGTCGAACAATTCGTGTTTCAAGAAATTCCGCAAACTTCTAAAATAGATTGTTAGCTCTTCCTTTTTTTAAAAAATAAAATTTTCCAATTAACAACTTAGACAAAGATAAATTAAACAGTAAAAACAAATTAAAGAAACAATGGAAACAGTGACTGTGTATTTCAAAATTGCTTTAATGGTTGTATATCTTTTCGTATTATAAATAATTGCTACACTCCTCTGACTGGTAATTAAATATTTTGTTATCATTCCAATGACTGTTAGAGTTACGAGTCAGTTTTATAGAATGTATCCAGTATATTATTCAAACTTTTAAATGGGAATATTTTAAATTAGGTGATATTTCAATCTTTAAACGAAGATATCTCGTTTTAGTACGCACACATCAACTTATTTCTACGAACATTGTACTAATTCTACACAAAGTTGCT
The DNA here is from genome assembly GCA_020740385.1 of Mylabris phalerata. Taxonomy (NCBI): domain Eukaryota; kingdom Metazoa; phylum Arthropoda; class Insecta; order Coleoptera; family Meloidae; genus Mylabris; species Mylabris phalerata. The sequence continues at coordinate 3,242,323 of JAJEOX010000222.1, forward strand.
TCAAATAACGTTCATAAACGAAATGAAAGTAAAACAGAAATGAACGCTATTTCTAATTTTTTCTGGTTCAAAGCACAGAAATAACTGACGTTTAGACATGTTAAGAAAACGTGACACTACCAGAAAGGTACGAAAAAAATTGTATATTATTATATTTTCTCCCTGGTGTATACGGGTAAAACACCTATTAATAATCCAGCAATATAGTAGAATAGTCAACTCACGTTGTAGAAATCTTCAGATAATTTACAGTTTTGTGCGTCGTTTTTGTTCCGCTCGAAAAAAGAGCCGAACATTTTTCACATGAACACGAATATAATAAAAAAAATCTAGCAGATATGTTGAGACATTACTACCTGACGTGTAATAATTTCGTGACAATCATTATGAAGTTAGAAGAACGGAATCGAACCGACAAAAAAATCATCATAGTGGAAAGTTTATGGAAAAAGTGACGACAATACGAACGGAAATTACAATTTTATTTTATTTGACAATACAGTAAAACAGAACGAAGAGACACAATGAAGTATACGGACTGATATAAAAAAATGGACCTTTAAACGGTGATTTACTTTTCTTTATAGATATTTACTCTTCACTGACTTTAAGCTATAAATAAATGAAATTTCTCGTTTTCTATAAGAAAACTGATGATCGTTTTTTTCTTCCAATTTCGTTTTCTATTTTATGCTCGTTTCACAATTGTATTGTTTAAAAATCTTGAACACAAATGGTGGATGCGCCGGGATATTTATACGTAATTTAATGAGTTATTTCACAAATTTATCACCACATCTTGTATAATTCAAAATAATTAGGCTAATTACTAATTGGGTTAATAAATAGATAATATCATGAACATATTTGATTCATCATTCATTAAATGGAAAAGCTTGTTTGTAACGTTATGATAAACACTCACCTTTCGTATGATGATCGTTTTTCTCTACTGGTTCAGGCTAATTTTCTGGAATTAAATAAAATAAAATTTTAATGTCGTCAAAATATAAAAATCAATACAATTATAATTAAATTTCCCTCTCGAATAAACTATAATTAGAACGATATTTCAAACTGTAATTACAACAGTTCGTGTCAAATAGCTTCGACTTGAGCTTAATTATTTGAAAGGTTTTAAGAGAATGGAATAATATTAAGTTTCTTTCTGTCTGTTCATAGAACAATTATATAACTAGATAAATATATGTATATAATAGTTAGACTTGTATCAAGGGAGGTGAAAAGAGAAGTTTATGTCATCAGTGTATTTAGTTGAAACCTCAAGGGAATAAACAGTAAGGCAAAGTTGAACGTGTCATTTTACAACATTGACATTAAACTCTACCACTAATATTAATATTCAAGCGAATATAATACAGATGGAGTCTTTAATTTCGTTCGCATTTTGGTATTTAAAAGGCTCTTTTAATTAAGGGTATGGTATCGAAGTAGCTGGTCTTATTCGATTCTAAATGTAACTTCTCAACTTTACACGAGAATAGTTTTCTATAAAATTGGCTAAATTTCGGCAAATTCATAAATATGGGTTGAAAAAGAGGCGTTTGTTCAACACAGATATCTTTTTGTAGAGTTAATAGAATGAAATTAAATCTATACGGTTGGATAGACGAAAATTAACTCTACACTTGGGCGAGAGTAGATTTTCAAGTTTGTTTTTCGTTTTTCCAACAATTGCATCCAAAGTTACTGTTTATTAATCGAAATTTGGAAACTATCCATTGTATTCGCGAAAACGCTGAATACAACTAACAATAGAAGAGATCTAACAACATTACACATAAGAAATATCAAAACATTTGAGAACTAATTCATTAAATCAAAAAGTTTTCCACTAAATTAAATAATGTAATTTCGATGTTGTTCGACACGTCTCACTTATTTCACTCCTTTTTCCATTCGATAACAAGTAAATCTACTAAATGTAAGTAGGGATTTGTGTTTCTATCGTATTTATGTCAAATATAGAGAGAATGTCTCACCGAAATATAAGGTAAGCAGATTAATGGTGTTTTTGAAAGTTGTAAGCTTACAAGACTTGTAGTTAGTTGAGAATTATTAAATTCATATAACGGACAACTATCAATTTATTATTGAAACCAGAATGGAAATAATCGGAATATTTGTGCTATATCCATAAAGGGGAAGTATTTCCATCACGTGACATAATAAACATTTCATGATATTATAGGGGCCTAAACCGGTTATTACAAGCAACCCTATTCACTGATAATACATATACGCATACAACGTTGAGATTGAAGTTTCGATTATCGATTAAATCATCACAAAATTCCAAATAACTCAACTAAAGCAATTCCAAAAAAACCTAATCCTTATTGGACAATCCTCCGGTGGCTTGAATTGTGCGATTTTTCAATTTAAAATTCGCTCGAAGACCATTCGATTGAAACGTGTAGAAATCCAAATATTTTACAAATAGCTATATTGAAATAATCGTCGTATTTTATTCGATTTTAATGAGAATAGTCTGAATTAAAGCGTAGAATTTTTTTGTTTCATTGTGCCAACTGAACGAATGTTAATTTACATGAAAATAAATCTAAATTAAACGAAAAAATGCCGAGGAAATTGTCGTTTTGTTCGTTAAAGCTTTAATCGACTAACAAAATTTAATGGATCCAGTTTTGTCACGTAAAATCTTAATGAAGACACTGGATAACAATTGTAACAAATAAAATCGGTTAAGAATAACCGATGGAGTGGATTTTAGTTGTTTTGATGGTAGACAAGCGTCTTTTTTCGGGTTCAAATGAGTCAATGTTGGGAAGATTTGTTGATTTTAAAATCTTCCCTTATAAAGAACCATATTATCGTTTTTGCACCAATTATTGGGGAATTTATAGACGAAGTTTATTCGATAGAATCGTTTATAATTGGTAAATTAAATCAACTAACAAATTAGGTATATTGTTAGATTATTTAGACTTTATTTGTTAGTCTTATTAGAATTCGATGCTTTGTTGATAATGGAAATTTCGAATTCAATGTAAATCAAATTTAAATAAACTAAATTGAATTTAAGGCCAAAAATTTATATTAAACACACAACATACCTTTCATCATATTTAATTTTCCACATTGTCGACAAACAACATACGAAATCATTCTTTTTATTGTGGCTTTTATGGACAAGATTTATGTATTGTGACAGTGTTTTCTGTTTTATACATTTTAAAAACATTTTATAAGTCCTACAAATGCTAATCTTGTATGTTTTATAAATTTCCCGTCTTCCTTTTATATTCAAAGTATGAATTTTTTATTGTAGCTTGGAAAGGACGGAAAGCCAAGTTAAATATTTGTTATTAAAGTAACGATTTCGTTCAAGACATTCTCCATTAACTAACGTAGTAACAATGTCGTCAGTTTATATGCATATTTAGTATACAATGTTTCAAAATGTTTTGGTTTGAAATGAATTACTAACAAAATATAAGCTATCTAAATGGAAACAGTGTAAGAGTGTAAATTTATTTAAATTTATACCGAAAACAACTTGTTTATACAGTGATTACTTAACGGTGGCTACAAAAATACCAAATCTAGATTAGTTGAAAGTACATCTGAATAAATTTCGAAAACAATCCACCATCATTACGAATTATTATTCTACTTTATCAAAATATAACAATCTCGAAATATCAACATTGATAACGGGTTATCGAGCTGGATCAATGATCTTCAAACTGTCGTACGTGTACAAAATTCAAGCTTTATTTCAGGCCTACAGTGATCAATAGAAGAAAGCCAGACGATGCTACAGATTTTTTGTTGTTATTGTTATATTTGAGAAAATTCCCTACGACTCGATTCTCGTATACTCAAAGTACTGTATAATATTCGTTTTTACACGATTTTATTCGAACGAAGTTTTGGATAATTTAGCCAACAATATTGTTTTCTAATAGAATCCTGAATGTAAGGAACACATGTGTACGATGTGGTAAAGGCGTCCCTACACCCTCTATTTTCCATTTAACGACTCGATCGTGGCCCCCATCTGCACCCCCGTCTCTACGCCACTGATCAATAGTATCACATCATTTGATATTATCGGCTTAGATAAGTGGCGATCAAAGAGGTTGTATCAAAATTAGCAAAAATCCACTTCTATTTCAAAAATTATCAATAAACTAGTAATATTTTAAAATCTAAATTAAATAAACTGAAGTTATTCAAAATTTTATTATAAAAATGCGAATTTAGGTTAGCTTCGTAATAATAGAAAAGTTGTTTACTACAAATACCAGAAATTTCACAATTTTCATATTGAAAATTTGAATATAACAGGCCGATACGAACAATTCGAACTGAAAATTTGAGGTTAGAAAGAAAAACAAGCTCTAAGTGCTGCCAACTTGATTTGACGGCGCGCAATTCAAAATTATTTCAATTTAAAATCACCACAATCAAAAATTAACGTGTAGATTCAAAATATTTGGAAAATTTCACAGAAACACACGAAAATTACAAATGACAACTGAAATTTGGAGACTAGAAAATAGGGAAATTCCGTTGTAAATGTTGCCAACTTATTCCACCAACGCGTGCAATTCGAAATTATCAATTGGAACAACACCATTTCTAACGTTTAGTGGTAATTGCCACTCAATTATCTGCAAATATTCCCATAAACTATAGTTTTATAAGATGGAATGCGATACTTGAATGTAAGTATGCTATAAAATCGATATATTCCTTTATAAAACATGATTTATAGTCGCGATAAATTATTACAATTTACATAATTTTTTGCCTTATCGTGTCTGGCTAATTAACACGCTTAAAAATAAATATTTATACCTAAATACACCGAAAATTATCGGAACGTGTAATGTTTCAATTAACATGTATTTTTGTGTTAAAATTGATGGATTTTTGTGACTATTTCGAATAAAACACACAATTTTGAACAAACCACAATAATTATTAATGTTGATTATTTGGAAATGGTGTGAATATTAACTTGTGTTCAATATCTGAACAACTAATCGTACGTTACTATAGAAGCGAGTCTGTTTGTTCTGTGTAATATCAAAGCGGTATAAACTTTAGATTAGATATTGTACATAGAAATCGTATAAATGTTAATTAGTTCTGAATAATTAAAGGTCAAAATTGTCGTATTTCTAATGTTTATCGTTTTATTATAGTTTTGTTTCTAACGCCGACATTCGAAATTAATTGCCAATTCGGAATTAATTACAAATTTGTTGAATCGTAGAAGAATTGCTGATGTTTTCAATGATGAAAGAATCATTAGTCGAATTAATTACTTTGGGAATTTATCGATACTTGCAAATTATTCTTTTAAATTAACGACTCCTTTTCAATTATCCGTTTTTTAATTCGACAATTTCACAAGAGTTATATTTCACTTTATTCTCTACGTGCATAGGTGTGTGTGTGTTATAAATTCACGACTAAAAATCCCGAGTTGAGTGGCTTTGTTAGTAACATTGCTATTCGACCAAATGAGATCTGTCCACTATTCTCTCATTTAATTAGTACGGTGCCCCTGGAATTTGTCCAGTTTGAGTAGGGTTTTGCAAAACGAGATAAATTTAAAGTAGGTTGAATTAGAATGAAATTCGTATGCGTGTTACAACGAAAATGAATTCCCTCACTCGACACTAGTGCGTATTAAGCACACTGTTGTTTACAATAATACAATAATTTAATTTATAGACACTTGTAACTACAACAATATTATTGGATTGTTTCAAATTATACGCCCCAAATGTAAAAATTTCCAAAAATTGACAAACTCGTTGATTAACGATTTTTCTGTAAATCTGGCGATAATTTGTGCAACAAAGGCTTGTTTTTCTTGAAAAAAAAAATCCCTGTAATCGAAAATTTACGCTCAAAATTAATTCACAATATTAGATTTGTATAGAATTGAAATTTCTGACAATTCAATTAAATTGCTGGAAGTTGTGGTTATCAATTAATAACAAAACCAATCTTGGATGACGAAAAATGGTGGATGCGCCGGGTTAGATTCAATTCAAATTTTTTCAATTTTATTGAATCGCAAATATTTGTATCTAACCAAATATCGATAAATAACAAATCATCAGATCATTTTTCATATTTTTTTTTATTAAAATTGATAAACAGCAGTCAATAATTCGAAGTATTTTGAAAAGGCCCTATACACATGACTGATTTTATATAATCACAATTCACCCATGAAATAATCAACGACAATTTTAGTTTATTTAAGGTTGAAAACAGGAAGGTCTTAGCTTTGTCATCAAATATTGTACACGTGTCGTTGATTTTACCGAGGTTTTTTTTTGTTGTCTCCATTTCTGTCAAATATGTGAATAAAGTCTCAAATAGGGTCTATAAAATATCAACGAGACCTAGTATACGAGGATATATTGTCCACACGAAATCTATTATCAGCTTTTCTCTTATAATACAATTTTCATAAGTGGGCTAGCTTATTATAGTGTTTTTAGTGAGATTTATTGGGCTAAAACAGAACACTTCAAAGTTATTATAGCAAAGTTATTTATAGCAGTCGTATAATTTAAGAGTAAGAGATGGTCATATTGATTTATTTGCAATTAAAACAAGACGTTTAGTGAGAGTTGAAGAGAATTGAGATCTAGAATTTCTTTGAATGGACCAACAAGAGGAGTCATTTTGATTGAATTCTCAACTTGTATTGTTATCGTCCTAGAATGTCAACAATTCCACTGATTGTGTGTTGAATAGAACTGTGAATCGAAACAAACAAATGTCCATTTCCTTTATTAAAAAAAAAACTACATTTTATATTTTTGTAAACAATTTGCAATACAATTTTGTACATTTTTTCAATTCAATAGTTATAAATAACTGTTATTGTAGTTTTATTGGAGAATATTTCGAATTTAGTGTATAAATATGTTTGTACGGCAGAAATACACGCAATTCAAAGCTTATAAAATATTACCAGAAATGGTCAATTTATAGTTCACAGGTTGTTCAATCAATTCTTTAAACTTCTATGCTTATTTCACAGTTGTAGAAATCTCAATTTCTTGTAAACATATCGTTTAAATTCAAGCAGTTTTCTAGAGACTCTATAATAAAGAACCTATTTATAATAAATTTAATCCGATTAAATGCTAGCAAAAATAGCGCAACTTTAATGATATTTTTTGTTAGTATAGAACCTTTGATTATTGAATAGGTCTTGTTAAATATAAGTCTATTAAATAAACTCGCAAATTAGAAATCTCATAAAGCTGTCAGAGATCAAACGAATTTTCCTCGTAATAATAATATTGACAATAAAATTGGAATTCTATTATACTCGAAAAGCTTGTATCATTATTAAAATTCTCTAATTACGAGCATTAAAAAATATCGAACAACGTCCAGGTAACATGAATAGCGCTATTGTTGGGAAAATTAATAAAAAAGAGTTAGAATAAACGGTTGAAATATGGCTATTTGAGTTGTGAAAATTCAAAGGAATTTATAAAAAACAACAATGGATTATTAAATTGTAAATTTATTTGTACAAGGTATTGTAATTACGTCTAGTATTCAAACAATTTTTCGGCTATTAAGGGAATAATTCTACTTTACAATTAGATCGAGACTTTAACGTGTACACAACATAAATGGGAAGTTATTTGGAAATTTAAATCTAGTTTTTTAGATATTTTAGACGTTAATGTGCTTTTCGAGGAAAATTTTTGGGTTGTTGGGTCCATTTTCATCATTAACAACCGGTTTTTTAAACGAATTATTATTCAAAAAATAGAAAGTTTAGATAGTTAAATCTTAAAATTGTCGTATTTAAGATTAAATTTTGAGATATTTGAGTAAATTTTACTATTCGAAAGCAACTTTTAGCGTTTCTTCAATTTCAAATTTTGAAGCGTTTTTACTGCACAGCCCCAATTCTCTTTAAACTACATGCTTTATAAAAATCCACCCCTTAAACGATTTTCTTATAGACCCACACACATACGAATTAGAAAAATAATAATAGAGAAATAAGATTAATAATTTACGGCTGACAATAAATAAGTCTATAATAGTTTCTCCAAAATAATCCCCAGGTTTTAGAATTGTTATTTTTTAGCCTCGCCTATAAACTAATTGTACTTTCCTCAACTGTGAACTAATTCAATAAAATTCCATCATAACTACCGTGGCTGTTTATAACAATTAGTGTCTGATGTTGAGAACATATGTTGAATGTAACTTTGCCAAAACTTTGCACACTAATCGTCCAAAGAAGTGGCACTTATTATAAAATCAATTATTGATTTGTGGTACGTTTACAAATCCATTTACCATTTTCAATTTGTGAATATTTCATATAACCTGTTGAAAAATTCAAAATCAAACTGTTATGTGAGAAAAGAAAAATATAAGTTGAATATTGTAGAAAATAGAACTTTGCTCGATTTTAAATATTAACAATCTATATGTGCAAAGAATTCGTAATAAGCTCTACAATATTTACTTTAAAAGACGAAATAGAATGGTAACACAAAAGACAGAATCAACATTCCCCGGGGAGATAACAAAGGGAAAAAAGACAATATAGAAGTAACAGAGTGTAAATGTTAAGTTGAAATTCGAATTTACATTTGAAACTTTCACACAAATACAATAGAGAAATAGATATAAAAATAAAATAAAATTGAAAATGCTTACAATAATATCTTTCAAACAAATCAAAGTTACGACAGGTACATTGGAGAATTGTTTTCTACATTATTTTTCATTTATAACGTTGACTAGTCCTCTTGAGAAATCCAACAATACAATATCAATTCAACCGAAGATCGAACAAAACGACGAACAGGAAACAAGGAGCGATAATTTTAAAAAAATACACTTATCAAACAATAAACGTGCTTTGTTTTGTTAGTATAAAGAGCACACTTAAAACTCGTTACTTTTATTGTATTAACACTCATTACAATTTAAATTAACAACTTAATTATAACGAACGTTTCAAGCACACCTGTGTTACGATTGAAGCAAGCAAAGATTATAAAAGTGTAATAATATAATAATTGTAGTATTTTAACTATTAATAAATTTGGAATTTAAACGCGAAATTTCGCACGATTATCGCTTCAAAATTGGTGGATGCGCCGGGTTAAATTCTATCATTTTTCCAGAAAATTTGCGATACAACTGTAGTAAATGTTGGGATATTAATAATGAATCTCTAGATACAAGTAACATGATTTAAACATCAGTTGAACAAAAGTAATTTATTTTAGTGGAACATTAATATGAATTAGTAAATATCTCAACACCTTAAATTAAATGAGTTTATGTTTAGTTCAACTTGTGTTTAACAGATGTTTTATCATTTATAATACCTGTTACTTGATAACTATAATTATCTTTGCGGTAGCCATAAATACTAGAAAGTTAGTTCATTTAATTAATAAAACAATTGTTGAAACTTGATTAAATTCGATGATTTTCCGTTTATAACCGATAAATTTTAGGAAAAATATAGAGAAAACCAACTTAAATGGTATAGAAACAGTGGAAGATTTAAATCCTGGTAAAACAATGAGTGAAACTCTTCAACTGGAAGTAAACACAGCCAAAAACGCCTAGTCCTTGTACATACGGCAATAAATTACGACTAACTGTTGGTCGTAAATGAAATTTAATAGGGTCAAATCTGGATAGGTCAACATTTTTTTTTAAATGGACATTCATTCAATTTTTACAAACATATTTCAATGGTTGATTCCGAAAATTTGATAGATTCTTCGATTAATTCGTATAGAGGGCGAACAAAGGAGAAAATTGTGATATATCACCCCTTTGAGCCGCATACAAACCGATTATTGTGTGATTTTTAATAAATTGATAAAAGTTAGATCTTTATATTGAGATTTACATAATCACCTTCTCTAGAAAATTGCTATATTTCGAGAATATTAATGATGGATCTCCGTTACGAAATTCGGTAATTTCCTCTAAAAACGGCTCAAAATGGCATTCCCATCGTGTTCTCGATCTTTTTAAATGATATTCATCATCGTAAACTTTCATGTCATCTTAATAAGAACTAGTAAGAATTGGCGAGAGGGTGAGTAGACGCGAGATATGAGTTTTAAGTGTAGTGCGACATAGAAAAAAAACCGTTGGATTAAACCACCCGTCATCCAACTTCCTCCTACATGATTAATAATAAAGCTCTCTGTATGCCCATAAATCATCAATAAAGTTGACAGTAGAAAAGCTGGTGATATCAAAGTTTGCCTCTATATACATGCATGTATTTATGTCTACTGATAACGGGTAATTGTGTGTTTTACGATAATGTAGGGTTAAATGTAATATTAGAGAATTTTCTAAATAATCGAGATGTTTTTAGGGGTGTTAAAAGTGAAATTCAGTTTGATATACAGAAATGTACAGGAAACGTGTAAAACGAAACTAATAAACATTTAGTTTAAGTTAAATATTATTGTGTAGATAGAGACAAAATTGTAATAAAGGAAACCTTGCTACCGTCATGAGATGTTTGTTATTATCACCGTTGCTGCCTTCCTTATTGTTGAATTTCACCCATATCGTACACATTTTCCGCAATAGAATTCCTAACGTAAATTTCAAACTCAAAGGATACAACACCACCAATTTACTTTAGTTTCACGATACAGATCAAAGTAAATACGAAAACCCGTGAATAGAGGAAACAATGAACATTTGATAAATAGGAAAGATTACATAATAGAATGTCTCCTATTGACTAGAGAAAAGACGACAACAAACAAAGATCTAATACGAAATAACCGGGAAATTTCCGCGACCTATAAACATATTGCTTTATAAGAATTATTTCAATACGAACGAAAAAAATGTCATTTAATACAAGAAAAATGTGTTACTGTAGATCGTACCATTGAGACGGTGGTAGAGTAAAAAATACGAATCGTAAAGATAAAGATTTCAACGGAAAAAACGACACATATCCTGGGAAAAGTGAAATTTGTGTAAAACAGGAATAAAAAGGATAGAATTGTCGTTTTAAAATGTCTCTCTAGTGTCTTCCGGGACATTGCACGTTGGAAAGTTAGGCAGAGATTTCACAAAATTACCAATCTAAGCTGATAAGACTTAATTCTAGTCGGATTTGTAGCATTAATAAATGTTCTATGATAATATTATGAAGATTTAGAAACAACGATGACCTTCAATTTGAAAGGAACTAGCGAGACAAAGGGCCGCTTTTTATCTTAAATTCTATTATATTGTCAACAAAAATTCCGGTTTTGTCTGATTTATTTAAGATGAAAACAAATTGTCTTATTTTCCTCAAAAATAGATAAAAAATAACGGAATGCTTAACACATTAATTGACTATAAAAAAGCGTTATTTTAGATGAATTACTCAAAAATTTTCCACAATAAAAGTACCAATGAGAGCTTATTTTACTTAATATTTAGAAATTTTATGTTTTATGAAATAATTTAATGTTCATTAGCAAAACCGGCATTACGTTCTCGAAATAAATTCAAATAAAACCATGTGGTAGTAAATATTCTTTGGGAAATTTATGTAAATCCTTTAGATCAGTCCAGGATTTTTCCAACAAAAAACTGGTGTACTTTAATGAAAAACAACGAAATTCTAGCTAAAGTACAAATGAAACAATAATTTGCTATTCTAATTATTTTTCCAATTATTTATGAATTCCATAAGATACTAGAATACACATATTTCAAAAACGATAAAAGATATCGAAACGACCGATATCCCATTCGATTTTAAATACAATTCTCCATCGACGTTGCTCCTTGACTTTTCAAAAAATCAACTGAATTATCCGAAAATTCTGAAAAACTACGTTGTTGTGTCGAAAATGTGGTTTTAGTATTTTTTTCGCTTATTAAAAATGAATAAAACTAAACGAAATTCATATGAATCGAAAGACGAAAGTTAACTCTACAATTGGGGGTTATCGTTTTTTGAATTTATAAATCCAAGTAACTGATAAGAAGCGATCATTCTATCCGACACAGTCAACCACTGTAAATGATAAATCAACTAGAATCATAAAAATAAGATCTTTGTGTTTTTTCCAATACAATATGCTCTGATTTCTCCAATTTTTTGGTAAATAGAGCTGTAATTTTGGTGGATGCGCCATCTAAGCTCACGCCAGTTTCCAACATAAAATCATTTAGCGATAAAATTTCTCTAAAAACGAGCTTTATAACGCTTGATTTATACGTGAATATTCGAATTTTTCTGTACACTGCACTTTACTGATCTCGAAAAGGGTGCAATAATTGTAAAATGGTGCAAATTTGTAAGATTACAGATCGATAAGGCTGCCACAGTAGAATTTTACGATTGTATTTAATTCGCCCGGTGCGATTTTACAATACAATTTATCACTCCACCACTATTCTCTATTGTTGACCACTATCGCTAAATTCCTGTATACGTTCATAGGAACATGTATGGGTACAAATCGAAAGAATCTATAGTAATAATAAAAAAACAATGAATGTCGAAATAAAAAATACAACTGATAAAAAAATTGAAATTGAAGTAGAGCATCGATTTCAATTCTGGTAGTTCCCTAGCTATTGAAACTGTATAACTAAAATCAACAGTAAATTCAATAAAAAAAGTTACTCAATATTCCGAATATTATTCGAGTTGAATTTACATATTTGTTGAATAATACTGAGCACGTATATTGGACTCATTTCCATTTCTATATGTCTATCAAGTAGATTTTATATGAAGAAAACACATTGGAAACTTTACAATTTTCTAGACATCTTGTTAATTTAATTATTATTCTAATAATAAAACTCAAATAGAACTAGAACACGATATAGTTTCAATAGAATTCGCCAAATAAATTGAGAAAACAAGGAAAATAGTTTTAAAATGAAGCTGACAATTCGAGTTTAATGAAACTTTCCAACAATAAGTTTTTCAATACTTCTCAAATAAACGCAAAGATCGATAATTTCGGTAAAAATAGAAAGAATCGCTTAACTAGATAACGATAAGATAATAACGACCGTAATTAATTTAAACTAGAAGTTTGCTTATAATTAAATCCAATTAATCTCGTTTATAAATGGCATCAACTTTTTCATTATCTTATAATTTTATTTTTCGCATATTTTTATTGAAATTATAATAGAAAATTAGTCAAATAGACAATTTTAAATAAATTAACGGCTCGTAATGGAAACTTCCAAACTGTAACAGTTCTCTTTGTATTCCCTATAGATGAACAATAATTTACTCGAATGAAACAATAATTCTTCACTAACAATATTTGTTGAAGTATCATAAATGGTTAAAAAACACTAGTTGACTATTTAATTGAAGTTCTAATTGACACTTGCCCGATCCTATCCAATTATAATTAAAAGTACTCGTTACAATTCAATTTCTAACAATAACGACAACAAATTGTTAAATTTAAGAATAAATCAATCTAATTAAAAAAATTCCAGTATTTATCGTTGTTATTATAGAAATCGAAGATAATAAGAATAACAGTTATTAGAATAATTTGAAATTTTTATTGCTAAACCTCGATTTTATAATTTTACAAGTTTTGTTGTTGTAATTATAGTCATAAACTTACAATAAAATAAAATAAAACTGTTCGATGTGCTGTTAGGAGATGAAAGACAATTTTAATTTAATTTAGTTGTGGAACAATAAACGAAGACGAGACGCTAATTAAATTAAATCAACAATTTCTATACTACTATGAAGATCAATGTATGTATTGTGGATGTTATAATTAACGTAAAATTTCTAAAATTATGTTCAATATTCTGCAATCGTGACGAAAACTGAATGATGGATTTTTCGAAACTTAATAGTCGTAGAACACGCAATTGTTAAGTATGGTATATGGAAATAATAGACAGTTTTACACTTTATTATTAGAAATTATTAACGTCTATTGTAGAAAGAAGCGAAGCAAAAAGTTGTAAATAAATTCAATGCACTGGAACACAATTATCTCGAAAACATAGGAAATAACGATTTCAAATTTCATTCTAGATCTAGCTTTATAGTTTTTTCTTATTTGCTGGATTTCCTGAAAATACCGAAAAACTATGCTTCACAGAGGAAAATCTTGGGGAATTTTATTTTTGTACATTTTTTTAATTTTTCCAAATAATTTGACCAATATTGTAATGATTCTCATAGTTGCATAGAAAATTGAAAGCGCTCTCTAAATTTACAAGACAAATCTGCTAGTTATGCGGAAAATTGATAAAAACATGAAAATTTCAATTTAGATTTATTTGCCACAATTTTAAAGCCGAACAATTGACCTAGTTGTAGAAAGCTGAGAATTTCCGAGGGCATCCTCTATGAAGATCTAGACCGAACCCTTAATAATTCTATGCCAAACAATCTAGAAAACCACAATTAAACCTCTTATGAATTTGATAAGAACTAATAAAGAAGAATAATTAAACAGATCAAAATCTAAAGAGCCGGTATTTTATCGTGTTTACAATAACAAGACGTTCAATAATAAGCTTGAGGTCAGTTGTAAAACAAAAAAAAAAACAATTAAAACTTACCAAGTTTGTGAACAAAAAATAAAAAGAAACTCACTTGACGAGATAATAAACACAATCCTCACCCCCCAAACAGGATTTAATAGAATGACACTTACAGCACAAACACGGCTAAAACTACAACAAACTTTATTAAAGTTGGACTTTCTTTTAGTGAAAATAAACCCGTAACTACTACGGAAAAATGTCCCTCAACATTGTCAATTTACACAAAGTAAACAACATCGTAATAATTTTGTACGATATTACTAGTCTAACATTATTAATCATTAATAAAGTTATCAAAGTAAGGTCAAACTATCTAGAGATTAATTAATATTCAACTAAATATGTTGAAATTTAATAAAAAACAACTCGTATCCTTCGAAATGTTTGTTTCTTTATACGTTTCGACGAAAATGAGTATAAATACGAGTAGTAGGTAGAGAAAACCGTATAAAGTAAATAAATTGTCACAGTATATTAACTTTTGCCTAGATCAAGTTATTGCCAAAGAATTCAACGTCATTTCAAGCCCATTTTCAGGGATTATATTAGCTGTTTCAGACACATTCAGCTTAATGTCACACTACACCAACCATATCTACAATATTTTAACGTTTAGTTAGTTTAATCCGACATATAATGTTGAAACTTGCATTGTTTTCACACTTCATGTTGTATATAGAAACATGGAATAACTTTGTTAAAAAAAATTCACCCTTTGGAAACTTTCCTATTTATTATAGAAAGTTTCCTAACTTGTTTTAGATGCATTATTTGATTCTAAAACTAGTGCTTTTAACACTCATGCAAATGCGAAGAAAAAAAGTTTTTGAACGGAATTATGCAACATTACACTTTATTCGATTACAGTGAATAATGAAAGTATGCGATTATTGCCAATTTCGATTAAAAAAAAATGTAATCTTCTACCGCGTGTTTCACTTAAAACTTCCTAATTCTTATACACCTAGTATTTAATGATTGATTTGGAAAATGTAAGGATTTATAGGGAACCCTCTGGGGATCATTTGAGCTTATCGGAAAGCTGATCAGAAACGATTGTTTCTGGCAATGTATTGCACAAAAAATTCAGAATGTGTCATTTGACGTGTTTATCCCGGTTGCAATCACAACCTTTCCTAAAACGAGCATTTTTCACCAACTTTCTGATGAGCTACCAGGTTCAAATATTGGCAAAATAATCTCCAAGGACCCTCCTGTCAATTCTTAAAATAATTTTCAAATCGCTCATCAAATAATAGGTATTTCCTAGAGCCAGAAACATTTAATTGGAACACGCGTATTATATCTAAAGTACAAAACTATGTAAAGTTTGGCCATAAAATATATAAAATTTAGGTTTTTCCCTTATTTGTTTGTTCATTGATATCAATTTATTCCGTTCGTTTAAAATTTATTCACATGACTTGAGTAATTTGCAAATTAACCGAGAAATAGCGAAAAAATCTATCCCGGCGCATCCACCAAAATGCAACGCTATTTTATGGTTGAATTCAATTAAATAGAAAACTATAAATTTGAAAATTTTCAAAAAATTACCAGAGCCTAATATTAATTTTAGGATTATTTATGTCCAATTTAGTAAGACTGGTGTGTACTTTTTGTAGTTTTGTGGTTTTGAATTATTTCATTGAAAATTTTGTGATTTTGCGAAACTCATTCATAACTATCGATAATTAAACATCTTCCTCTAACTGTTATTGTAATATTTTATCACCATCATTCACAAAAATAAACTGATTTTATTAATGAATAGTAGTCAAATGTTATGTTTATTTATTGTTGTAGAACGGGTCCAATTAATGTTGATTATATTTTATATGCATTTCGATAATTTCGTTAATTTGCATAAATTGTACAATATTACAATATTTTAGTAAACAAATCACACTATTATTTAATGAATTAAATTACAACTGTATCGGCATAAATTTAAATAAAATTGATTAAAATTGTAGAGGAATTGTAATTTATTTGATACGATTCATTAAAATTTAGCTATAACGATAAATAATCATTTTATATAAATTTATTAATTTTCAACATTCAACAATTAATCGTATTGTCTAACTTTTTGGCAATTGGTAACAGTTTTGTTGTTTCTCTCCAATTACAAACAGGCTAGAATTGTAAAGAGTGAGATAGATCTGTTTAAAGAGACTTTTGATCTCTAGCATTGTCGTGGCAACGAATCGTTAAAAAATTATAGAATACGACTAAATGTCCAGTTTTCTTTATTACCGCAATTTACGAATGATCAATAATGAAATATTCAAATAACTAGTTGATTCCAATAATAATTGTATTGAATTAATTGATGTTATTATTGTAAGTAATGGATTTTATAATGATTGAAACGTTGAAGTAAATGTAGATGGGTGAATTCCAGACGAATCGATACTGTGACAATGCTGTTTGTCGACAGACAGGCAGTAAATGTGGTCTAACACCACGATGCGGCTTCATTTATTGTCACTATAGCTAACAATTGAAATTTTTAGAGTTAAATTTTCATTGAATTACCGTCAATTAGAAATATTATGAAAGTGTCATAACAGATTAATAAGTACAAGTTCCGTCAATTTCCCAGAAAATTAAGAACCTATCAGAAAATTTCTGAAATATATAGAAAGCGCTCTCAATTTGCTATATAATTGAAGAATATCTTTGTAAAACTGTGAATATTGGTTGAATTATAGAGGAAAATATAAAAAATTAATAAGAAAACACATGCTCCAAGATTATTCTCCATGGTGCACGATTCAATCGAAATTTTCGAAAACAAAAACGCGCTTTTATACAACTTGAAATGTGCTTTCTAATTCCGCTATGTTCATTGCAATATGTCATCAAATAAGGAAGATATCGTTTATTAAAAATTGGAAATTTTCGGACACCGTATCGACAAAAGAATCTTCAATTTTCTGCCAATTTTCCGAAAATTAATAAACCTATTGCAAAATTTCTTAGAGATTTGGAAAGCTCTTTCAATTTTCTATATTCTACAAGAAAATCATTGAAAAATCGGTAATATTCGCTGAGTTATAGGAAAAAATATAACTTTTTGTAAAAATATTGCTCCAAGATTTTCTCCTGTAGCTCAAAGTTCTATTGGAATTTTCACAAATATGCCTCCGATTGCCCTTTAAAATGCTGTTTCTAATGATGTTTGAATCATTACCATACATCATCAAACAAGCGAGATATCGATTATTAAATACTGACACTGAATTGTACTTTAAACTTTCACATTTCAATAAATTCGTATAATTTCCGTTATATATCAACAGGAGAACAACCGAGCTTTCAAATCTTGTGGAACTTCCGCAATTGCAAATCCAGAAACAGAGATCTGTATCGTTAATTTGGCTAAATAGGGTAAACGGATTTCACCACAATTAGATGCACTACAGATTCAAATTAGGACTATTGATTTCTACTCATTTATCGTGATTTAACAAATTAATCAATCGTTAATATTAAAATGACAAGTATGTATTAATTATAAATTAATATTCGCAATTAATAGTAACGGAATTATTAGAATACAGTTGTGGGAATGTTCGATTATAAATTATTTATAATTTTAGAACGCTTTAGATTACAGCTGTTGTTTGAATTTCTGATAACTTCAGTTTTAAGCTCTTGACAAGCTTTTTTATAAATAATGTAAATTTTAATTTTCTTTTTCAACCAACTTCGACCTAAACTTTTTGTATAATACACGAATTCGTTGTGTGTGTATTCAAAAAAAACATTGTAGCGACAACAAAAACGGGGTTAAATATAACAAAAAACAATTTGTAGAGTTACAAAAAAATCCGGATAGAGATCACGCAACTACCCTTTCATTGTGTCCAAAGTTATGTTAGTAGCTAGATCGCCATCATCAAAAAACCAGAAAATTATAGATCATTCGATAATAGCTAGAGGCAATATTTTGTGGATTAGAAATAAAAATTTGTTAACTTTTAGCTAGAATTTTCGGCTATGTATCTACAAAAATACAGTAGGATACCGTATTGATTTTTGCTTTTTTTGTTGGGTGTTTTTTTTATAAAAGTCAGGTGTTATCCGTGAAGGAGAAGGTAAAGAATGGAAATAGGCGACGATGACGGCGGCAGTGGTGGAGTAACGACGATGACGCCATTTGGGGCTGAATAAAAACCACCATCTGTTTGGTGAAACGTGCCATGAATTGGAACACAGGATCGAACAACCTGAACTGTTATATCTAGACTTGCTATCAAATTAAGGTGCACAATAATCGAGACAGAATACTATTTGCCTTTTATTACAGAAAAAACGCACCTATTGTCTATTTTATTTAAAAATTTATCAACCGATTCAGTTCACTAGAACATAAAAGAAGCCCTAATCACCTATAGGTATTTAGTTTGAATAATCAATTAGTAGGCCGACTATAAGGGTTGTTAAAGTTGATTAAAATAATATCAAAGGTCGAATTCAAAATAACAGCTATTTGTAGATTAAAACCTACCATTTTGTTGGTGTTCCTCAAGTATTTTATTTCAATTAATCACTGTCAGATTCACGTAAATCTTTTAGAAACATTTTCCTTTCACAGATCTCGCACAGAACTACCACAAATCTATTCTCGTCTAATGTTAGTTGATAGAAAAATCGAATACTAACTGAAGGGAAAGTTCCACTAAATGACTAATTTGAAAAAAAAAACAGAGAGAGATAAAAATTTAAATGAACGTCTGGCTGTTTGCCCAAAGGCCAACACAATCATTACCACTCATTATTTGATGGGAATTATCGTGGAAAAGTTTCAACCGGATTTGAAATCTCGTTGGAAATCGTACTGTTGTTACCGTCACAGTAGTTAACAAACTTAGAGATCCTCAGGGCATTCAAATTAAGTCCCCAAATTAAACTTTTGTCGAGGATCTTTGGGTCATTCTTGGCAGTTTTAATCGTTTCACGTGTGTATTTGATGGGTGAAAATTGCGACATTGTTCAAAATCGAGCCTTTTGAGCTACAAGGTCCAATTTTTGCTAAAATATTCTCCACGGATGCTTTTATAGATTCTCAATGTTTTTCGAATAATAGAATTCATCTTTAAATGATATACTTTTAAATGGTTCTTATGGTATAAATACGAAATATATCAAGTAAAGCAACAGGAAAAAAGAACATAATCTCATCCATAAATTGTGCACGCTCCACTGCAAAAATTTAAAAAATCTATAAAGAAAACCAACGTACGTCTTAGACAGCCCACAAAAAAACAAACTGAAATATAGAGGGTGGATCTGTAAAATTTACAACCCTAGTCTCAGAAAAACAATTTTTTTTTAATCATAATTAGTGAAAATTTTATAAAATATTCTCAACTACTACAATCAATTAATATCATCCAAATTAATCCGCTATTACTTTCATTCTAATAAACGAGAAATAACAATTCTGTAGTTGGAAAAATCAAATTCGCGTAAAACGAGATCAACTTTCAAATGCAGAAAGTTATTTAAATTGAAATATTATTGAAAAGGTCAATAGAAATATTAAATCGACTGTGTACGCTTCTTTTAAGTTTTCCTTTAAAGAAATTCTAGAAATCTTTCGATAAACTATTTCAAACAGAACATTCTGCTGCATTAATTCCTGGGCCATTCTAGCCCCAGTGGAGACTCGGAAACTATTTCGTCGATACATTCTCATTTTATCTCCAAAAACAAGCGAGTTGTCGATCATTGATAGGCGCAATATAGGCCCTCCAATTTTTGGCAATTTGTCGGAAAATTACCAAGCATATTGGAAAATTTTTTGAAGATTTAAAAACCGCTTTCAATTTTCTAAGAACTGTGCAAAAATTATTCGTAAATTTTTAATATTGACTAAATTACCGGTAAAAATATAGAAAAATCTGCAAAAAATCATGTTCTTAGATTTTCGTCAATAATTCAAATTCAAGTGAAAATTAGCAAAACGAAAAACTTTCTCTTATACTGCTTGAAATGGTCTTTCAAATGTTGTTAAATTCATTGCAATATCGATGAAAATAACCAAGTTATTGATTATCAAAAATTTGTATTTATTTGTCGTTTATATTTAAATTTAAATTGAAAAGGCAATGTCATGGGCCTCCTAATAGCGGCCGGCCCGCGCATATTCGCCCTCTTTAATCCGGCCCTGTTTCCAACTAGTAATAAATCACAACAATAACAAAGTACATAGATGGTGTACTAAAAGTAATTCAAGTTGAATGTGTAATAGTAGAAGTCGTACATTATAACACTAGGAATTATTTGGACTTTAGCCAACTTAATTTATGCGAATTAAGTATGCCGAAATGGTAATAGAGAGGCTTCCTATGCAACACTTAAATCTGTAAAATAAATATTAATAAAAAATCGAGGTGATTTTTTATTGGCAATTTAAACATCAATAATTTCTATTATTAATTGTAATTGATTTTCAATGTTGAAAGCATTTTTCTATTGCTTTTTTGACAAAGTGTTAACTCATGCAAATTTGTATGTAAAATTGATTGGATTTAACTCCGATATCGCACTTTGACAAATGTAACAACTCTCAAATAAATTGTCTATTGTCGAGCGGTGATTAAAAATTTTTTTCAAAAAACAAAATTTTGACAAACAACAATTATAACGTTAATTATAAAACACTTTACTTTATTGAAATGTAATCACATTTCCATCAAATTAACACAACAGAATCATATTTAAATAATATGAATGGCTTCAAATAAAAAACACATAAAACTCTTACAATAATCTGAAGCGAAACGAGAGTAATATAGTCGATTAACACACCCTTATGCGATATTTTGCGTTGGATAACACTATTTTTTCATAATAGCGTTTCTTATATTGCAGATATTCATTTCTTTAAAACGTTATAATGTTATACACACTATAAATATTCATATTATGGCCACATAGATAAATTATTTATATTATTAGCGTTCGTTGAAAACGGGAGAGAATAAGAAGAAACTATGATCGAGTATTTGAACATTCAAGTAATGAAGCACGTACAATCAATTTATCATGCTTTATACAAAAACTTACAATGCATATTTAAATTATGGAAAGGTAATTCTTGTTTTCCTCTTTCTTAGCTTATTTTCAATTCAAAATATGCTGTAATATTTATACAACAACGTTTCATTACTTTTGTTCCTCTACTTGGGATTTCCTCATTAATTATAAACAAATACGTGAAAAATTTTAATAAATCATCTTCACGATGCGAGAATATTCAATTGGAAGTAATTTAAACAAAAATCTAATTTTAGTGTTTAATTTTTAAATGTACTTCTCTCGGCGCATCCACCATTTTTTTACAAATTCACGAGATTCTATTCGATGATAGAAACAAATAAATCAATGACAGAGTTGTAGTCGTTCTTCTGACTTGAATTGCTGTTATTACGTCGCTAAATTACGTATACGCAACCGTGTATTACGGTAAATTTATAGCTTAACAATCAACAATGGATAAATCTCATTGTTAACGGAAAAACAGCAATGCTGGCAGGATATTGTTTGGATTTATTTTGAACGATTTATGTCTACTTATGATCGGCGTTTACGTAAACATCCCATCCAAAATTGGGTTGGCAAACCTGTATAACCAAATTTACGGTTATCATATAACCTTAAACATATTTCGTTTCCCTTCTAGTATTTTTCGGGCAATTCGAACTGTTTTTGATTTGGAATTTTAGAGACCGGAGAAGTCGATAGAAAGTGGAGATTTTGCCGATCGATTTCTCGTTTATTTCTTAATGAAAAGGCATAACAAGATTGGAAAATATTGTGGAAATTTTGGTTATACAAGTATTCCAACATTAACTCAAATAATAAGGAAAATGTTGGAAATTATAAAGTACATCTCACAAGAGTAGTTTCTCCATAAATACAAGTAAGCTAGACATTCAGAACAAATTGTGAAATGTATAAAGATATCAAGTACAGTTGAGACAATTCCAAATTTAAATAACATCTTGGAAAACCAAGGAATGAACAAACAAACCGGAAAAAAATTGTAGATTTATTTTTGTACGGCCACAAAACATCTCGTTGAAATTAGAAGAAGTTACTGTTACTTTTAAGAGAATGTAGATGATGGTGGTGTTGTTAAAACAACTTTCTTGACATTTAAAACATTGTAGATGGAAATAGTTTTGTTATTTCCATTCTACCTTCGTATAACAAAAGTGTGAGTAATGTAATTTATCGATTTTATGATTATTTACCAATCTTTCGAGTGTATTCTTCAATCCAAGCACGAATCGACAATTTTTTACCATAAACCAGTCGAATATCATACGTGAAACACAATTTTTGAACATATAGTGTGGAATATTTGAATTTCAATAAGGTTCCGATCATTTATAGTAGTCAGAAAAGCAAAGAAATCACTGATATCCGATTTGTAGCAGCACATCCACCATTTTTCACAAGTCGCACAAACAAACCTAATAAAACTCACACAGTTAAACGGGTTGTTTGAGAATTTGTGGAATTTGTACAAATGTCATTTTATTATACATACATATATGAATATAGTTGAAATTTCTGTATGTATATTTTTATTTTTTAATAAAATTTCACATTTTTCTCATATATTTATATTCGAATTCCTTCCGGCTTCTATATCATAAAAGTATAGTACCTGTGCTACAAATGTTTACGTAAGAACCATTTCCGGTTTGATCCAACAGGAAGTATGATTTCAACACAAATAAATAACTCGTTATCTATACGGAACCGGTCAGTTGGTTATTTATTTATTCGATTTTTTCGGTCTTAATCAAATTTAGGTTTAAATTGAAAGTTAAAAATTTCGGAAAAACAAACCCTATTTACATCTAGTAATTTGGTTAACAAACTGCGTTTACATCTAGAAGCTATAGACAAGACAATTGGTAGTTTGTTCCCGAAATATCCGCCACAAAAGAACAAAACTACGGACAAATACTCTAGAAGTAGGTTAAAGTCGTTTATATCAGTTATTTGTTTTTTCAGATGTTGGCACTATTGTTAATCGTAGTTTACATCGACAATTGGGCTAATTTTACACTACGATTCGTACTACATACAACACGGAGTGTTTACAGTCAAAGTGTTGGTAACTAGGCTAGATGTAAACGGGGTCATTGTAAATTGATACCAGAGGGAAAATAGTGCCATATTATTTCATCTTTAAACGGAAAATGTCAAAGACACCCAAAGTAAGGCATCAGATTACTTCATTTTATTGTAGGCGGTAAAAGAAATTCATTTTATTACTTTACACATTTTGATTTATCTTTTTAGAATTACCGTTTATAACTCGTTGCCTTATACAATATAGTAGAATAAACCTTTATACTGCGAGGTTAATATATTACGTGCACTATATTGACTATATTCTTCCAAACTAATATCTGTATCAGGTGTATTTTATATTAAACGCCACATATTCCAATAGAATAGCGTTTTCTAGATCATTTGGTACGTTTCTTAAATAAAAATAAGCGTAGAGATTGAAATTTGGCGCTTCTATTGGTTATTTTGTAGTCAAATTTACACAGCTCAAAAGATTTGATTCTATGAATATGTCAGGTTTATTCAAATTTACCGCCAAATATTTGGTGGATTGGTCCACGTATTTACATTATTTTAAATCTAACTACCTGATAACTACAAGATAACAAAATACAGATAATAAATGGTCTATTTATTCAAGTTTCGGTTATTTTAACAGCAAAAAATCGATATCAGTTAAGTGTTTATAGGTTAGCTGTCAAATTTTAGGTTATGTAAACTTGTCTGTGGAATGACCAATAAAAATCCAGCATTTGAGCGAGCGAGATTTAAACCGTTAGTTTACAAAATAAAGTCCAGTTAATCTGCAGCTTAAAAAATGATAGAAATATAATGAATTTAAAGGAAATAAATGGAAATTTAATCTATCCTGCATTTAAAATACGATAAACTTTACAGTTAAAATAATTCAATTAAAATTTAATTTAATATCATCATTACATACAGTAAACTACCCCTTTATCTTGATTGTGTTACCCCGATTTATGGCACATATAAAACGATTTCTTCACCGGTTCAGATAACACACAATCGATAATCTCAATGTGGAAGTTGAAAGAAAATTCGCACAACCTTGTAGTTTTCCATTTTCAACGATTTTCACATCGTAAATTATATTTTCAAATATAAAAGCCTCGATTAGAAATATTTTGTTGTCTTTTACGTATTTCGAATAAAATTCCAACATAATTAGTTGATAGTTTAGTATAAAAACTGACTAAAATTGGATATTAAACGATTTCGAATCGAAACCTGTTGCCTTTCGAAATAATCTCAATCGGTGGTGTTATAAAATAAATGGGACAATTTCGAAAATTTGTAGTTTTATTCGAAATTAATTTGTCGGAATAGTTTCGAATCTTGTCCGATGATTGAACCTCAAAGTAATTATAACTAGATTTTCTGGATAGTTTCATAGATCAACTATCAATCCCTAATGACTTCATAATCTATCAACCTATCAAATGGACTATAGTGCAGTTATAAAACGATACTCAACTAGATTAAGCTCTATTTCATTGATTATTTGTTAATATTGACGATAAAATAATCTATTAATAGGAATAAATTAGTTTTTATAGCTGTACAACTATTATAAACATTGTTTTTAACATTATCAACGTTAATGTAGCACAGAACATACCACTTTAGATGGAATTAAAAGTAAATAGTCGGGTTATACAATGATTTCCCTAGTGTCACATTCAAGCCAACACCTTTGACTCACAAAGGGCGTGCAAATAGTAAATTAAAGAAGAGAGAAATACTAAAAACAACAATAATAACTATGTATTGCCTGCTATAATAATATTATTATAAATAACCGATTGAAGTCTTATTTTTATTAATATTAGTCAGTCACAAGAATACTTCAATTTATAATTGAATTTCTAAGGAAATTTATATCGAAATTCAATTGAAATTGATTGAATTGCACGTACGATATGACTATTTTACCACAACATCATTATTTGATAAGTACAATAGAGTTTCCGATAACTACAAGTGTAATTATTTGGTTTACAAATGTTACCGAAATTCTCTTGGAATGTCTGTTGAGAAACCGTATCAAGAACCCACTTGTAATAGTCGGAAGGATTTCGAATAATGCCCCCAATATTGACAAAGCTTTCAATCGAATTCAAACAACTAAACCATGAGAAATTGAGTAATGTAGCAAAATTTAGCATTTTTTAAAATTCTAAAAGCTCTCCATGTGTTTTTTTCTATTGACCTTTTCTGGTGATGAAATCGAATTATAATTTATAAAATTTCTACCTAGACTACTTCCAGTTGTTATCTCATAAAATTGAATTCTTTTGCAAGATGAACTAACACAGACTTTTATAATTATACCTTTTTATTTTTCCTTTGGGTATTTAAATTGTTCACAGACGGCGAATTTATAATGAATGAGAAAAAGACAAACAGTCAAGAGTCTAAATTTGCGAAATTAAATTGTTTTAATGTTTAAAAATTCTTGACTCTACCATTACAATGATAGCAATTCATACAACTTGAGTCAGAAAACATTTAATAACAAATAATGTAAATTTAAGTGGAAAAATCTAGTAGAAAAGTAGTGGAAATAATTTAATTATATCGGATGGAGGAATTGCAATTTCTTTATTCGGAAAAGAATTTTCACAGCTTGGTTATAATCTTTAAACCAAAGTATTTGAAAAATTCAAAAATGTAGCCAGAACAATAAAAATAATAAATATTGAGGTTTTAAGGTTAGAAATGTAAATCCAATTACTCAAGTTTAGCAAACCGCGCAATTTAAACTGCATTGTATTTATCTGAGCCGTAGCTGACACCACCCTTGTTACGACTGAGAATTTCAACCGAATGTTTGCATTATTTCGGTGAAATAATCCACTAATCCTCGGTTATCTGCCATTCCTATCAATGATAAGAATGGTGGATTAAGATTTAAATTTAAAAAGTTAATGAATTAACAAAAAATTAACTTTCTCAAAAACTTATAATTAACCGAATACTAAAGATAACAAAACGGAAATAAAAGTGTGTTTAAAATTAAGAATTATAATTTATGTTAAATATTGTAAAGAAAAGTGAAATGTTTTACTTACATTTTCCGTGCAACACATGAATTTTTATATGAACACCCACTGATTATTATCGTTGTGAAAGATTAGGGTTAATTTAATGCAAAAGTTCAAGGTTTTCTGACATTTTCATGCCTTATAAATTTCCAACCTTTGAAAAGATAATACAAATTTTATAGGTAATATTATAATAATTAAAAGTAAATGAATTTATCAAAAATTACCATGACGATATATCCCCTTTCTAAATTATTATTTTATACCCGAAAGTCCACCCCTAAATTGTAGATACAGGATGTACAGCAATGGGCCATACTTTAATTGTTTGATGTCGTAGCTTTGTTCATTTTTTACTAAATCTGACATTTCTTAATGTAGTTTTCAAGTGTCGCAAATAATCGACAACGCTACGTAATTAAAATCACTAATTTCGACGTAAAATACACCCTGTATGTATAATTGAATGAAACTAACCACCATTTAATCAAACAATAATAATGATAATTTCTTATAATTTATATGATAATATTTTGCAGGCTTGTTAAATTTCTCAAAGCTTGGAATATAAAAGATCTAAAAGCTCCAATTAACTTCCTTATCATGGGGTGACTGAGGGCGGAAAACTGAGATATAAAAAACGATGACATTTATAAAAAAAATATAAAGAAACAGAATCGTTTTTTATAAAAGAAAATGTAAATAAGGATATACATAAGGTATAATAAAAGGGTATTGATTTAACACAGCCTTTGTCTCTTTTGATAGATTTATTTGAATAGGAATATTCAAAAGAAGATTGAATAAATATCCATAAAATTGTTGTTTTTTTAATTTGATTAATAATCAAAACTACAATAAAGTTTATTAAACAGATAAATTGCTGACTAGCGTGAATCGCAATAATGAAATTAGAAAAATTATTTATAGTAATTTTCATTTTATTATCCATAACTCGTATCAATTATAGTTTCAAATAAATGTGATCATTTCATTGATGCATTTAGAATATCAAAGATAGAAATAATCGATAATTCGTTAAACGAATTCCGATTGTAAACAAAACTAAGAGATTGAACAAAAGTTAAATTCGCATTTCTCCGATAAGAATTCGATTAAGAACAGAGATAACGGATAAGTTTGATGGAAACTTCGTTTTAAGTATTTTAAAATCCTATATTGTTCGTTTGTAATCCCCCAACAAACTTTAAGATCTTGAAATTTATCAATTTTCTAAATTAACTTACCAAATACTATGCAAAAAAGTCCAACAAATTTAACGTTAGAAAATTCACTATAGCCAACGATAGCAGAGAATGGAAGCAAATTAAAGCGCTAATAAGATCCCTTTTGTTGGATATATGATCTAATCCAAACATCTTGGAAGACATTTGGCTTTTAGGTTAATTAGAAAAATAGGATCGAATAATCGGATTAGAAATAAAACTAACACCATAAGAACCTAACAAAGAGGAATGAAAAAAAGGATAATAAAGGGAACAAAGAAAACTGCTTATTGGATTGTGTAGCCAAAAGATGACATTCAAACGGTTCGCAATCTTATTCCTCATTTTACTCTCAAAATATTCCGCAATTAAGCTATTGGCAGCTAGTATTGATCAATAATTGTAAATTTAATCGAGAAATTCGCAAAAAATTGTAACTATAATGATGTTTTCTTAAAAGGTCTAAAATTTATCGAAAGAGATTCTATCGATCGTGGCGCTTGTAAATAAATATTGCCCTAAATTAACTTTAATGTAAAACAAAATTAATAAATTACTTTATTAATTCACCTACAACTTTGGTTCTTAATAGTTTAAATAGCCCTATTAATTAGCACCATTAGGCTCAATAATCAAAATTATCCAAGATTAAGTACCAAATTTCATAAACTTTCTACCCCAAAATTCTCCTCAATTACATTCTAATATTTATAATTACTTCCTATCGCTATCACGAACAAAAAGAGTTGACAATTGTTGACACTGTGAAGTCATTATGGACAAAACCAGAATGATAGTCTGGGTCATCTCGATGTAATTATCTTCAATGGCATATCGCCAGAATAGAGAAGAAACCAGGAAGGGGTGGAAGAAAACAAGAATGATTTGTATCTTGGTTTGTGAGTTTTGAGTCCAACGATTAATTCAAACAGAACACAAATGTGTAAATTTTAAATAAACTTGCTTTTATAACTGCAAAAATGATTTGGCTTGAGTTTCTTCTCAGAATTTTCTTCGATTTTTGCGAGAATTTTGTAAATTTCTTCAGTAACAGCCAATATTCGGATAATAATCGAATATTAGAAAGATTGAGAGAGATTTTAAACTTTTGCAAAATAATTTTGTAGGGGAAAACTCAATTTTCCGATAAAAGGTGAATTTAAAAATTCACATCAATAGATTTCTTTTCAAATCTTTTCTCTTTTAGTCAAATATAAAGTGAATAAAAATTTGGAACTAGCCGAAATTTTGCCCCCAAATCCAACCAAAACAACCTACCGATCTATTATCACAGTATAAAAGCACTAAAAGCGGTGTTTTTACAATAATGAATCGATCGACTTTTAATGAAGTTGATCATTTAGAAGTCTCCCTAATTGGGTTAAGTTTTTATTAATTTCTTGTTTCACAGGAAGCGCGAAAATATCGAACAAAAACCGTTACGAAAATATGGAGATAGAGCAATTGGAACAAAAACATCCATTTGAATTTTATTAAATCAGTATTGCCAACAGTTGCAGAAAAGAAAAAAAATTGTCTTAAATTATTCATCTCCATAATTATAGCTCGGTTTTTTTTGAAATTCTAACAACTTTCTCTTGTAAAATTGCCAAACAAAATCGAGTTTTGGTGATTCTTTTAATGCACCTACACGTAATCTCTAAAAAAACTCGATTATAAAAGGGAATCTTATCGTTTATCGGATCTTAATCGTTACTATAAACGCAACAATAGCTGATTTGTTCGCTAAACTAAAAACAAATCAACCGGAAGAGTTCCTGTGAATTTTCAAAGATCTCTGGAACAATAGTGAAAAAACTTACTTGAATTTTTGGTCGTATCTTTTCTAATTCTTCGGAACCACCTCACTAATCGCACAGGACACTGTCAATTTACACAACTATCCACTATTATCAAAATTAAAACGACACGATTTATATAAAAAAAAGTCACTGAAAGTTCCAATAAATCTCAAATTAACTCTTGTAAGTCGATTTTTTTAACCACAAATTAGTTGCTTAGCTGTTAGCTGGGAGTTTTTCCGCGTTTTCCGACTATCAACCGGAACGCTAACGACGGAACAGTCTCGATTTACCCGAAAATGCACAAGATAACGCACACCACACAACGCAATATTATAACAAACTGATCACAGTGCCTGGAAATAATCGTACGAACTTGGACGAAATCGAACGAAACGGGTGGATCTTGACAGAATTTTAACGTCGATATCGTCGCTGGAATCTTTTCACCAACATCGAAGGACAGAATTTCAAAATTTTCGGTATTCGTCAATTGGTTTTCTACTGGTAATGGTACATGACAGTTATCGTCGATAAAATTATAAATTCAATTTTTGTCATCGACAGGGATGATTGTCATTCTAATTTCCAGCAATTCTACCGGATCGATAGAAACCCCATTACTTTATTTCATCCGTTTCAAATATGAATAGATTTGTTTAATCTGCAATAATTCAATGTTAAATATCGGCGAAACGGTTTAAACTACACGAGTTATTCGCGGGATCACCTGTAAATGTGGATTTTATTAGGGGTAGAAATGCATAAATTGCGTAAAAGTGGTGAGACGTAAATCTCGTAATAAATTAGAAGCGAGAGGGCCATAAACCCGATTGGACTGATTTTTAAAACTTGATTATATTTCATCTATAAAAGTTGTACGAATCGATGAATTTTCCGGTATTGAAAGCTTATTTTACAATCGATAAGCATCCTGTGCTTTCGTATTGTTATTGACGGAAATATTGTAACTATAGATATAGTTCTATTCATATTCTACTGCCTGGAAAAATACAACTAACAACCGTTTCTGGATCGTTGAATTTTCTCTTAACTTGCACACAATGTACAATTTTTATTCGAGTATTTCCTAGTTTATTCAAGGAAATTGCGAAATGAAAACTAATGGAAATTGTAATAAAAATATTCAAACGGCAAAGCTAGATTGATAACAGTAGTAGTGTTAGAAAATTCCCATTTCTTCGTCTATGATACTTACAATTTAACAATATATACTGATAGTATACTGGTAGAGCTATTTAAACCAAGTTGGTTCTAATGCTAAGATTTTGCTTGAGGATGTGTTGTGAAATATTCATTACAACTGGAAATAGGATTGATATGCAAAGTAGAGCCATCACAAGATCACTTTGTCTTTGTACAAGACCACCGTAACCAGTAGAAAATAGGAATGGGAGATGAGTATTTGTAATGTTGCCAAAGTTGATCCTATAAGCGCAAGATGGAAGGCCACCACATACTTGCCTTTGACTGCATAACATATTACATAAAATGAAAGCTCTCCATAACATCAACCAAACAGATAAATTTTAATACTTGAATATTTGTTTCAAAATCCGGCCACTACAACCGTTTTTTATTCAAGCTAAATCTGCAATTTCGTACACGTACCATCGATTTGATCTCGATTTCGGACAAGAAACGGATTTAATCACTCGACTTCACAAATATGCCAATTGAGGGCGATTATAGCGGACAATTATCTCTAAATTCCGGTTAAAAATGAGATTTGGCTCGTTCCAAGTTGGACCATTCGAAAACGCTAAAAATATTGGAAAATACTACGAATATGCTTCAAAATTTCCTTTGTAAATCAAAATTTTCAGAAATCAAAAAAGTCCTTAGATTCACGTTAAAATGCTCTTTAAAATCTGTTTCAGATGTTGAGATATATCGGCTTATTAAAGATTGATGTTTAATTATCTTCTAGATTTAAATTTAAATTGAAAAGGCAATGGAATGGGCCTCCGACTGGCGATTGATGAAGCCGCGCCATCCAGTTTGTCGTGTCTGGTTAGAATTTTAGTCGTACTTGAGCATTAAAACTTAGAAACTATAAAATCCGAGTTGAATTTACTAAAACTAATGCCTATAGTTTCAATTTTACCATCAATATTTAGCTTAAGCTCCCCTTTAATTGATTGTACTCTATAATTCGGCATCTCTAGAAAGTTTATCCCTGTCTATTTATTTGAAGAATAATAATGATGATTGATTTGAAGATGATCAGATAAGATTACGGCAAAATAACGAATCAAATACTAGTGTATCGTCCATTGATCTGTCACATTGATGACCACTATTTGCGGTTATTGTGGCCATGTTCCAGTTATCTAATCGATAGTTTATTTAGGTTTTAGTGCCTCTCGATTTTTTCCCTTGTAACAAACAAGACACTAGAGACGTTCAACTACAACGAACACATTTCTATATTGAATTTGGGCTGATAAACAAAGGGTTTTATGCTGTTTGCGAGCGATAGAACAGCCTCAATGTTGCTTTTCGGTAGTCGTAACTGAAATTAGCATCGCTCCGACAAAAATAGATGTTTTCTTTTATCTGAATGTCGATGATTATAGTTGAATTCAACTGAATAATTTCTCAAATAGCCGGTTCGTTTATTAAAATTGAGCTTGTCTTGTTGTATGCTCGAATTTGTTGTTATTTGGAGTTGAAACAAGTACAAACTGTCACTTTCATATATTATACTTGCATTATAGAATGATGAGAAAACTCTAGGACAGATGTTATCTTTTTATCTGTTTTGGATTGAAATTGTGTATTCTTGTATAATAATAGCCAAATTTAATCGCAAGATGAGAAACGCCCCTTGAAATTCTCATATTTGTTTAGGCAACTATCACAGATTCAGCCGCTCACGCGAGCAATTTATTTGAACAGAAATCCCGCCTGTTTTACTTAAATGGCATTTCTTTATAGGAAATCCCCTGAAGAATGTTTGAGCTAAATGCGTGGAGCATCTTTGAGCCATTCTGAGTCATTTTGTGTAAAACTCGTTTATAAAAACTACACAGCTAGGTTGGTGTTTTAACCCACTTTCCGATGAGCGAGAGGCATCAAATTTTAGGAGAATGTTCCCCGAAGGCTCTAAATTCTTTAAAAAAATTTCAAATTATTCATAAAATATTACGAATCACTCAAAATTGTTAATGTTACAACTTTTAAGAGAATAAATTGTTAGTTTCCCGAAAAATGCAACTTTTTTTGTACCTGTTAAGGTATTTGTTTCGTTTCGATTTCCGCTTCCGCATCTGTTCTATTTCCGTTAAAATAAATTCACGTCTGTTATGACATTTCGAAATATTACCTGATCTTCTATACGATAATTTGCGAGTACGAAAATCAATTAAATACGTTGAATTTAGGCAAAATGGAAATTAGTTGTGTGTACATTTGGTGGAGGCGCCGGGTGAGATTCTACATTTCTGATAGATAAATCGTAAGTATTCAAATCTATACAATTTTAACGAGAAAATTATGTAATCATTTAATTAAATAAGCCTTCAGTAATGATTATCAGTAAACATGCTTGTCTAATTACATGAATATTAATGCGTAAAATGTGTATATAACTGGATATTTTGTAATTCAATTGAGCCAAACAAAAAGTCATCGTTAGTGTTGGAAAAATTCGAAATAGTCTTCAATAAACACAGTAGAATATCAATAGTGTAGGCGTTAAAGTTTGTGATTAACAATCGAAGTTTGTTGAATTTGGCCGTTGTACTAGATTGAATTCGTTGATTGTAAGCTGGGAAATATTTTCCTATTATTTTCTGGATTTTTATGTGCACGATACAAGAAGAATTTCTAATAATCTTGAACTTTTACAAAACTATATTTCATTCCCATTTCGACATCGTACGCATTTTAAGTTTGCTAAAGGAAAAGTTTTGTGAATCGTTCAAGATATTTGAGTAAAAGAACAATTAAATCGAAATGGCAAACTTAATATTAACGAAACGTGTCTTGGCACTCTCATCTACATATTAATATAAGATGATGATGGTGATATTGCGACGTGAATAGTTTAAGGAATCAAACTTTAAAGCTGACACTCTTTTGTACTTATCGAAACTACCGTTCTATACTATTTTGCATATGCTTTAAAAGTTGGCAGAATTGTACATTTTATATTGTTAGCTTTAAATACAATGTTCATCTACTATTCTAATAGCTTCCAACAGAACGATAGATATTGTTAAATCAACTTGAAAGTATATTTTGCGGTATTAATCTAACCAAGCGTGTTATCATTGTTTATATGAATTATGGAAACAATTGTAGAATATCGCCCAACTGTTGTAATTTATGAATTTAATTTCAAGCCTTTTAATAGTGGAGAAAATATTAAGACACTATCTCTAGAATGTGGAGTTTACAACAATAACCGATGCACGATGCAAGAGCATACTCTTTAAAAGATTAATCGATTTGGTGCGTCTTTCTTGGCAATTCTTAACTCGTCAAACTTATGAATTTTAACATCCGATGATATTTCATCAAAGCAATATCAACAGGAATACTTTGACAGTTGCAAACTTGATTATTGCTAAAAGTTGCCAGACTATGTGAACATTATACAACAACCACTCACACATATATCGGCTAAAATGGAAGAAGAGAAAGAGGAACTTCCGATATGTTCTCAAAGTTGTTAACAGTAGAGGAAACAAGCAGGAATTCATAGACTGTCTGCTCATCTGAACTTCAATTCGTGCAAAATAGATAATTTCGACGGGAAAACGGACAAAACGTGGCTCGTTTGGGTAGTACTCGAATTCTAGGAGGGTGATTTTTTGTTGTAATAATAAAATTGATTGTCCACAGTCGGGTGATTTATTCGCTTCGATTCTATGAGCTTCACTGATAAAAATAACAATCTGTCATAAAATCCTTACGTTTCAATTTCTATCAACGATACCCCTTATTCTACTCATCACTTCCGCTACTATAGAAAAACTTTCATGGGGTTATTCATTGGAATAGGGGAAGTTGTCAGTTTTGCTTTAGATCGTCTATCATTCAAGTGTTGTTCTATTTCTGACAAAGCGCCCAATATCGCCCTTTATGGCTTACCGCATGTAATTTTGTATTCCAATGATCTTGTTTTAGAGTTTCATGATTTTTTACATTGAAACGTTTTAATTTATTTGATTCTAGTGGAAATTTATGAAAAATCTAGCACTTTTAGCCCAAAATTTAAGTTTAGTGGAGAACTGCTTTATTTCGAAAATATTGGTCATAATCAAAATTTTGGAAAAAACTAGTAGTCGGTGAAATATAGCAAGATTTTCATAGATTTTGCTTAATTTTGAAAATATTTTAATTTGTGTAGTTAAAATCTAAAAGTGCCCTTTAGCACCAAGATAATTTCGAAAAATTACACAAGTTCGAAATTTTACGATTTTCATGGAAAAGTTGCTTTATTTTTAGAAATATTGCAGTACTTTAAAAAATTATGATCTAAATTTGAAAAAATAGCACCCTTGTTTTAAATTGGAGAGTTTTTTTTACTTTATTCGAGTCTAATGCAGGATTTCAAAACAATTTAGTACGTCCAATGTACAATTTTAAGATTCGAAATTCGTTGGAATTTAAAAATTTTGTGAAAAAACTGGAATTTGGGAAATTAAATATCTCACTTGATACTGATTCAATGCAGCCGATTTTCAAAAATTCGTACTTTTGTGTGAAAATAGAACTGAAATCATCACAATTTTGTTCTGTAACTCAAAAGAACGAAGAAATTGAAGAGTTTAGTTCAAAAATTTCAGTAAAATTAATAAAACTATTCAATTGAATAAAATTTTTCAAGTATCGCCCCTCTAATGTCCAATTGTGAGTGCTAATGGCGGTCTTGATTTCAGTCTTACAAATTTTCAGTAAAAATGTTCTCAATTCCATGAAAAATAAGATAAAGCTCCGCGTATAAATGTAACTATACATCGACTTGAAAAACATTTAAATTTAATAGTGAAAATACTGAAAATGTTAAGCTTCCACTATACGTGACTAGAATTGTACGTGTTTTTAAATTGTGTGTTTCAATTTCAAACGAACTCATCCAATGCCTCCTCTAGAATTAAACTAATTAAGGTATTCTTGGGGATGTTTTGACTTCTAGATAGATCAACAAATTAAATCAACTCAACTGTGATCCAATTAAGAATGGTTTATCGATTTTACCAATGTCTTTCTCGCTCTAAATTTGTTTATATT
The DNA here is from genome assembly GCA_020740385.1 of Mylabris phalerata. Lineage (NCBI taxonomy): Eukaryota > Metazoa > Arthropoda > Insecta > Coleoptera > Meloidae > Mylabris > Mylabris phalerata. Next base: position 3,278,401 of record JAJEOX010000222.1, read on the forward strand.
CGTGATTTTCCCCCAAGTTTCAGTATATCGAACTGGTGTCGTCTAAAAGGCGCCAACGTTAAACCACTTATCCGCTCATTTTTTCCAACTGATTCTGCAATAGAGACAATTAATGTTAAAAATAGCTCAAAACGACAATTTTGAGATGCTTACTGTACTAGAAAAACTCGAATTTCCTCAAAGATGCTGGTTTTATCGCTCACAAAATTGAAAACGTGTCATTAATTCCCTCCAGTTTCGTAAATGGATCCCTTCTTACTGGAAATAAAATAGAATTTTACACGGAATTAATGTAGAATTTCTTATATTGATATAATTGAAAATCACAGATCAAATTCTGCCCTTGAAAGCTCTCTATAAAATTCAATTGAGACATTCATTCAGTTCGATCTGTTCCCCAGCATTTACTCCTATTTCAATCCTGATTTCGTCGATTCGTTTTTCAGTCTCACAATTGAAAACGCCCCTCGCATTCCATTTCCGTCATGCTTACTAGCCGTAGGCGTCACATCAACACAAAAATAGGCTAAAAGCTTCCATCCGAAAAGGAGGAAACACATAAAAATAAAATTCAAATTTCATGCTTCAATTCGCTGCATAACTAACAACATCCATGTGATTAATGATTCATCACAAGAATCTTATTTTTCGGTGTTTACTGACCAGATATTCGAAGTTTAGTAATTTCAATATGTAAATATTTGCTCGTGGTGTTTGTTCAAAGAACCGAATTTCCTGTATTTTTAACATTCACTGCTTCAGTCAAAGATTTTAATCCATATCGATTTGAAATTGTTCCAGTCAATTCCATCAAATCCTGCAGGGTTCTAGTTTTACATCCAATTTCCTGCAACTTTAACCTGAATTACAGCACTGAAACTACTTAGATTTCTTAGTACGGCTAGTGTTAAATAGATGGCGGATAATATCCCGATCTGAAAGTAAAACTGTTAAAAATCAAGCATTTTTAAAACAACATTATCATAAATTTCAATAAATTCTCAAGTCTTTAAAATTTCAACAATTGTACTTTTCTCTACGGTTTTATTAATATTTTATGATCCAATTTTGAGCCAACAGTACTAAACACAATTCATAAATACAATCGACAATTCATTTTTTTTTAATATAATAATGAAAATAGTGAAAAGAACCGCACATTATATTACGAAAAGAAAATCTTTTATTGCATAATAAGAAAAACACTACATTCAATTGCTGACATGAAAATACAAGAACTTAAATAATAAAACTTGACCAATAAAATTCGTTTATTGCCGATAAATTTTCGATCGTAAAAACCCTTTAGATATATAAGGTAGGTGGTGGTTCTTTCGGATATATCAAGGTAAGTATCTGTCTTGTTTTTAATTTAAAGTAGCCGATTTTATTGATTTCGTATCGTTTAAGGATGTCTCTCAATTAAGGCGTCTGTCGAGGCACGATAAACTGGTTAAAGGCTCAAAATTTACGAGCTCAACTATGCATCAATTAAGGCCTCTTTTAATTTGAAATTGTCGGAAAAAATGAAGCCTGAAAATTTCGCAGAATAGTAGTTACTGAGGAGAAAAATGGCAATCTCTTGTGCTGCAAGGTTTTTTGATAAAACTCCGAATTTGAGGCTAATTATCAGTTTTCCTTAGGGTCTCCAAGATTTCGACTCTGAGTCGTATTAGTTTTTCGTTAGATTTGTGTTCTAACATAACAGAAATTTCAGCATTTTTGATCATTTTGGGCAAAATTTTCAGGCGTTAAATCCACGCTTGACGACATTTTTTGTCCAAAAAGGCCAATTCTGGAACTAACTGTAGTTGGAGAGAAGATTTAGGCACAATCTAGATTGCCCGTTGCTCGCTTCGAGTCAATTTTTGAGCCTCATTCTCGACTTCCAACGTCCTAAAACACCCATTTTTGGCCAAACTTTACCGTAGAATCCCGGAATTTGGCCTTTATTGCTCAGTTTTTGCCAAATTTTACTTACAAATCACGGAATCGAGAGTCATTCTCTAAATAAAACACCATTTTAATAAAGATAAGTATATTGAATTATACACTTATAAGTTATCAAGCTTAGAGCTATTGATTTTTGATAATGGACTCGTAATTCATGACCACATATAATATTTAATACAATAATTCGTTTCAATTGAAAATATTATTAACTAGCACATTTGAATATTAATGCCTTCCAGATGGTGAAAATAATAAAGCTGCAGTTTCGAAAATGTTTCAGCACACAATCAAATCAAAAAATTAAAATAAAGTTTCTTTGGTTAAGTTTTTCTTAAATTATTTCCACCATCCATCAAAAATACTTGGAACAATAAATTTATTATGTAAAATTAACAAAACAATAAACGAGGAATAATATCGACTTAATTCTTTAACATTATTTCACATAGTTCTATTCTATTTCGTTTAATTTTGTTTTAAATTTTAATCAATTGAGATTTCTAACAGTTATAATTCGGATGAAATTTGAGGAGAATTCGTATTAGAATTAAGTCATCGAATGTATCACAAATCACCCTCACAATTTTTTTATAAATTTCCGGTTTGAGGAGGGTGGACACAAACCCCAACACCAAACGGTTGGTGTTCAAAACTAAAACTACGACTATCTAGAGAAACATTGACAATTACTCGATATTTCAACAATATTTTTTACAAATCAAAATGAGAGAAAAATCTATATACAACTAGCACACAATTGTTTTCCTAATTTTCAATTTCTCCCTAATGTTAAACCACTAGTTTTCAATTGGATTAAGTAGAAGTTTTTGTTCAGTACTAGAATTTTCCATTTCTTTATACAATCGAACAGAAATGGGAAATTCGAGAGATTAGAAAAATAATTACCGATAATTATTGCTTCAATTCTTCTAATAAAATTCTATTATTGTTATTAAGTAGGACGAAATAACATTTCCATAAAGACGGATTATTTTATTAAAATTCAACAAAAACAAGAAAACAGAATAGAAATTAATTGTAAAACTGTCCAAAATTATGCACCTGTAGATAATAGACGGCAATTAATTATCTGAAACAGAAATAAATATTATCAATGGTAATTAGGCGTTAAAAAAATCGAAAATTCCCTTCAATATTGTAAAGAAATTCTATTTAAAGATTAGAAATTGATCTATTTTCTGTTATAATAATGACAAATTGGCAGGCAATCCGATATTTATAAGTAGTGTATCTGTTAGAATTAATAATTGAATTTTATTTTATAAAATGACGCAAATTGATTAAATTATTAAATAAAAATTTCAAAAAAAAATCCAAGTTATCTGCTCATTAATTCATTTTTATTCGATATTACATTACACTTTTACATTCCAGCAAGTTTTTAGGGGAAAGTAAACCGTCCAAATAGAGAATATAAACAAGAAGATAAGCAATTATTACAAGCTGACCTTTAGTTTACCATTATCACATCTATATTTCGATATTTACCTAAGTCATGAACCAATTATTACAGAATAATTCCAGTAACGAACAGCAATAATCGATAGCTAAATGTTTGTTGGTTTGATAACAAATCCATTTCATTTTGTTATTTTCCATTCCAGAAAGGGGCCTTAATTTCAAATCCGGGTAAATTTCGTGCTTTTCTAAATTCGAATCTAATTGTAAGCACCGAACTAGCAGAGTGGCCAAAAATTTTTGAGTTGTGCCCACAAATTTATGGCAATTTTAGAATTATTGGAAACAACAATTGAAGAAACAATTTCATCGTTATTTAGTTGGAAATTTTGGGAGTTGAGCATAAAATTGTGGCTTTTCTGGAATTGGATTCTAAGACTTGCAAAAATAACTCTATAGTGATTTTTCGAGAAGAGTAAGAGCACAATTCAGGCTAATAAAATGCTACTAAAACAGATAGAACTAAGAAAATTCGGCTAAAATCATTGCAAAATTGATGGATGCTATTAGTTAGTCTAAATTATAGAATGCAGGACATCAATTGGATAAAATGAATAAAATTCTAGATAATCTTGGTGCCAATTCAAAAAAGCAATTTAGCCAGTCGATTTTAAATACGGAAATGTTTCTGATAAGATTGCTTGGAACAGGTGATTTTTCGAAGTTATAAAGCGATTTTTTCCAAACTTATAGCAGGTTGTTGAAGTTATAATGCAAAGTTCAAAAACAACTATATTTATTAACCAAGACACGTGTCTAAATTATTACGCGTTTTCGATAAAGATATGAACCCTTTAAATGAACTTTAATTTAGACCCTAATTCACTGATAATCAAAAGTCATGCGATACGTGATTGAATTGTATCAAATAAAAGAAAAAGAAATTATAAAATTTGGAATTGGTTTATTTTAAAAATAAATCAACATAAACAAAACTGAAATTACGAAAAATTGAGAAATAAAAGACTTATTTATCATTAACGATAATTCGATTTTTCCCTTCTATCAATCATTGATTGGTTTTTGCTAGTTCAAAGCCGTTAGTAACAGACAAAGTTTTACATATTAACGATAATGTATTTTATCTTAATTGATAAGATTAATAGCGAACTATCAATAAGCCTTTAATTTTGCAATTATGTCGTTATTAGGGGTAAAAAATGATGGGTAAAATACAGAAAATAAGGGATGATTTAAACCCAAATTTACCCATTGAATTTATAAATTTTTTTCGCTTATTTATACACTTTGATATCGTTAACTTGACATTAATTCAAAAATGTTAATGTGTAATAGAAAAGGTAAATTAATTATCCACTTGTAACCCCATACAACTCTGACATATCGTCAATGTTAAATTTCAATTCCTTTATCTTGGACATAAATCAATCAAGCAGATTTATACAACGTGTCCATCGAATAAGGTCTTGTAAACCAAACAGACATCGAATAAATTTCGGTATTTTTGGCTAAATTCGGCAATTCAGCGGCCTGGAATCGCTTATTTTATATCAAAAATCGAAGGGGCGGTGTTGGAGGGATGCGTTATAGCCGCAGATAGTACGGTACATTTATTTTCAACCTTGAATGAATCTTTGTTTCGATTATTGGAAATTTGCGTCTCTAGAGCTTCGAATTGGAGTTTTTAGAAATAATGAAGTTCTATTTAATTGCCTATATCTCCATAAATTGCATTTACAAAATATTTCTCGCAGTTAGTAATTAATAAAAAGCTATTAAGTTTTATTATTGCCAGGTTGTCCATAGTTAATTTGTGTAATTGCCTACAAACTAAAAATGTTTACGAGCCATAAAATATGGCGGAATAAATGTGTAACATTGATCTCTCCCTCTCTTTGTCTTTCCCTTTTGTTATACATGCATGTACCCCCTATGTTCGCTTATTGAAATATACACCTATACATGTAGATATTCATATATGGATTCATTTTTATTACAAAATGGCGGTATTGTGGTTCTTGCTTTACAATTTAGAGTTTATGTTTGAAATTTATGCAAAAATTCACTATATTACATTTATTTTATAACACCAATATAACTACATCTAACACTATTAATGTATTTGTAAAAAAATAACATTTATATTATAATAAAATATTATTTTTGTTCAACCTTCATGTTTAGATAACAAATAAATAGATAATTTTTCTTCATATAAATTTTATAGTTACAATCGCCGATAATGATGCGATTTTTACGTATTGAAACCTGTCGACTGTGCTATTTCTAAACGACCACAAAACTTCCTCGATAACTCTGAATTTACAAAATTTGGAATTTTAAAACGCCCAAGGCTTATCGAATCATTAAGCAACACTGGAGTTCTGGAATTTTGATTAATTTTCTGTAAAACTAACAGATCTAATTAGAAATTCCTTCGAAATTTGGAAAGCGCCTATTACTGTGTAAAAATCTTTGCAAAATAAACAATATTGGCCCAATTAGGAAGGAAAGTTTCCAGAATGTGAAAATCATGAAAAAAAGGGTTTATATCGCAATTGCCATTATCTGGCAGTTTTAAGTGCCTCTGGAGATAATTTTACCACAATTTAAACCTCGTAGTAGGTAAAAATGCTCGTTTGTGACTTTTCAATTGACTCATTCTTTTTTTGATTCCATCAATTTCATAATAAATGCAAATTCTAACGATTTTTGAACGAAATTGGCGTGTATGACCCGTTTTGGAAAATTGCAACATGCTCATAGATGATTGTTTTTTGATCAACTTTCAAATGAGCTGCGAGGCCTAAGTTCTGCTAAAATAATCTCCAAATAAATCCTCAATTTTAGTTTGAAATAATCAAAATCTGCCACTTTTAACACTAGTGCTATAATTTTCAATTTTCAACTCGACTAAACTGTACTAAAAATAGTGGTTGTAGAAATATTCGTGTAACTGCTCACCAAATAGTGGTAATTGCCATGAGAAATAGTCAGAAAGACATTCAGTATACATTATATTTTGGAATATTTCGAAAATCTAGCGAGATATTGCCACAAATTGGCACTTTTTGGACACCAAATTGAGATGTTGCGCCCACACCTTTAACTGTAAGAATAATAAAGAATCTTCCTGTTTCGTAACTGAGCATTTAGTTGATAAAAAAATTACCATAGCTGATTATAAGCCCTGAAAGTGAAGAATGAGGAACCTTAAATTATTAAAATTGGCCTTATTTAAGCAACTTAATTAAATTTAGAAAGTTCCAAATTTTCGATAAATTCGATGCGTAGCGTCTGTTTGATTTAATTAAATCGTATTAAAACCGTATTACTATAATTAAATGATAATATAATATAATAAAACAACAACGTTCATAAATTTTACTATTTTCGTAAAGTTTTCACATTTTATACGACGATATAACTAACATTGCACACGTATACTACTATATAACTAGAATATCCTGTAAAAGTGGTTGTAAAATATTTCAAATATCATCAGAATAGCAATTGTGAAACGTTGTTTCATACAGTCTTTCCACTATTACTCTCTTATATCTCTGCAATGGTTTTAAACAGTTTTAAATTCAAACATTTTTCCTATATATGCATAGAATATTGAAAACAAGGTTGAGTTTATGGCAATATTTCGTTTCAATATGTTTGTTATTGAACTTTAAATTGTAAAATGTGCAGTATTGGATGGAATTTTACATAGCTTATCCTTCTAGCTTATTAAACATTCTTGAATTATTCGAAAAATTGCAAAAATACGCCTTTGAAATTCGTTTAGACCTCAAACAGACACAATTTTTTATATTCGTGGCAAATCTATTCCAAAATTTTGTCCTGTATTGGGAAATTTGTATTGTTGCCGATCTTCAATTAGCGTAACGAATTGCCAGAAAGTTTGAAAAAATAATTAACTAACTAACTAATTTCTAGAAACAGATCTTTTAAGTTTTAATTTAGAAATCCTCACCATCAGAAATCTGTAAAGATTTACACGTTAACGAACCGTAATAATTCTCTCTAAGCTCAAATTAAAATTCAGCTGATCAAAACTGAAAAATTTCTCCGACTATAAGTCTACCAATAAGATAATTTCTTGTCTCGCTAAGTGTCATTATAGAAATTCACGATCGATGAAACCATAGAAATTTAGATTGAATTTTCGACTAGTATCTACCGAAATTTCCAGTTTATTTTTCAACATTCAATAAAATGCGGAATATTCTTCGTTTACAAAAATTACTAATCGTATTAGAATATTTGGCAAAGTGCAATTTCTCCATTTACCATTTATTGCCCAGTCATTCTGATGGATTCCGTTCTAAAACTTGACCGACCCAGTTTTATGGTTCTCAACTCATAACTTTTAACTAACACAACAGACATTTTACGATTGGTTAATTTTTTTTTAGTTCTGCAGCAACAACAGCAATGTGCTCGCGATTGAAACGTCTATTTGTTTTATTTTTAAGTTGTTTTGAAGCTGTACCGCTGGTTAATATTGAAATATTTTCACCTCTTACACATTTTAGTTGGCGGCTTCGTTTACAGACTGAATCTGCGAAAAAACCCATATAAACTTTGTAATATATATGTTTCCTGACTTTTATGTGTAGCGCTCTTATCCGTTCTCAAGTCTAATGATAATGATAGACGGTAACAACAACATATTCGTCTCTTTCCTCAAGTTTTTCAAATTCATTTCGAGTACACCATATAATAACAAGATGTTTTAAAGTGTACATGTTGGATTAAAGCATTTTATGGGCCATATTTCATACACGAAACGGCAATATTTCTATTTACTTCTTTTATTTAATAACATTTGGCACATTTGATTGATTTATGTTACATGAATATAACCGGAGATTTCAACGATCGATTAGAGTAATAACTGAAAATCGATCAAATTTCGAGACTCGAAGAGCTTTGAAAAAATCTGAACTAATTTAAAATAGAATAATCGTGTACTGCGAGAAATAAAACGAAACAAATTATCAAAAAGAAACAATAAATATAAAGGAGAATACTATAAAGTAGTCGTTAGTTATGCACAAAACTATACAATAAAGCAGACGAGAATATAACATCATAACTTGATTTACAAGGCATAACTTGGCATCAAAAATTTTACGACCCATAAGAACCGAATACGAACAACAAAGAAGATGGGATAAAGGCGAAACTATAAAAAGCACCAACAATAACGCAAAAAAAACCACACATCCATCTAGGTTTTGCTCTAATTAACCACATACTAGAACTTTCCAAACTGCGAACAAAATAGAAGTTCTTATCGAGACTTTATCGCCATCATTTTTCTCTTAAACGATCAATAAACAGAAGCTCCAATACGGGTATTTAATGGATAAAAGATCGATTTAACTAATCCTTTAACGTGCGATTAATAGAAAATGTTCGTTTGAAGTCGGAAGATTATTGACGATTTCAAGTTGTAAAAGTCTGAAAAGAAATTAGAGTTGCACAAGTTACACCTCTACAATTCAATAAATTCAGTGATGGTTGGCAATTTCAGGCGCATTCTACTATTCAACATTGCTAATTCGTGTTTTATTATAGTTGCCGCCGTTGCCGGGTGGCAGAATTTTAATTACATTACATTATGGATTTTATTACAACTCCGGTATTGCCATAAATTTTAAAGTTTCTCTCATTTCACGTTGAATGATTTTTTGCCTCGCCTACTAAACCTATTTATAAATGAAAGAAGAAGAATATTAACAATAGATCGGATAGAATATTGAAAAAAATATGCAAGAATCAATGATGAATAATTTAAACGGAGAAATTATGGTTGTTTATGATTTACGATTCTCTTGTACAATCGTCTTCTTATATCGGCGGAATTCTTGAAAATCGTAAAACTTTGCCTGGAAATAATTGTTGGCGGGTGCATATGAGCAAGAAGAGTCGTTAAATTTTGAAATGGGACGACAGCAAAGTTGATCCAAATAGGGGAACAAGAGTGCATTTTTTTGTACAAATCCAACAATAAAATTGAACAGTTTATGATCTTCTATTATTTATTAAAAACTATTTAATAATAAATTTGTAAGCGTATTTGAGTTGAACTATAAAGGAAGTCGGGCGTAATAAATTGCGTTGTAAAATTGGTGGATGCGCCTGTAGAGAAACGATAGAAATCAATTAATTTTGACGAGACTAAACGAATATAAATTTAATAAAGTGAACAACATTGTTCCTTTCACAATTATCCCATGACAATCTAAATTTGTAACAATGATTTTTCTTCAAGATTTAACTAGCCGAACTAAAATCACACGTGTTCTAATGTATTTATTACTATTTATACACATAGAGGTGTATGCATATTTTGTTCTATTATAGTTATAGTATTTGTATATTTTATTCTCTTTTCAGAGTGAAAACCAATTCGATACAGTCGTAAAGTTACAAAATGGATTTCTCAAATCGACTCTAGACGTGGGAAAAATACAATTTGTATTTCTACGAATTGCAACAACTTTTACTTTGTACTGAAATAAAATTGAATTATTAAACTGACCAATAAAATTGCGCAATTAATTATAAACATTAATACAATTGTATTTCTTTATGTTTCCGACACATTCTATCATAAATTTATATTTTATAGACCAGATTTATCTTAATAGTAGAATCAATTTGGTTGTTTACTGACATTATTCGTTATTTATCTTGAAACCGGGCAATTATAACAATTTATCTTGGTTCAATGGAACCTGAAAATCATCAGCTTCTAACAATTTAATCACGGCAAATTCTAATTTTTGAAGAATTTTCGATTTTTTAAAGCAATCAGTTACCAAAAACTTGTTGGCTTTGCAATTTAAATTACGCTACGGCTATCTAATTTAATCGAAACTATATTACATGTGTCCATAATGCCTGAGTTGCGAACACATTACCGGGACCTTTAACTAAAAATCGGTTACAGTTAATTTTATATTATCATGTTGATTTTTTTTAAAGAAAATAGCCAATAATCAATTATTATCATAAATAATTCCATTGAAAGTATAACAGTTTTATAATAAAGACAGGTAATTATTTTCGAAATTTACGGTTTTAAAAATATCCATGTCTACAATTTTATACGCATATATAAAAAGTAGTACCTAGACTAGTAATTTATTTAATAAAGCCCTGTTGTCTTATTTTATTTTCGCCACTATATTATCAATATTTTGTAACATGATTTATAACTCTATTTCCGTCGTAAATCTTAAAAAATGTACATAAAAATCAGTTTAGCAGATCTCATAATTATCGATTATTACAATGCTGGTTCATATGAAACAAAAACGTAAATTTATTTGATTATTTATTAAAATTAGCCATCTTCAATATCCTGGGGAGCTAAATCTCAACTATAAACAGCAAATGCAAGAAATAAAAGCTACAATTACATGCTAATTATATTTTATGCTGATTTTACAGCAATATTTAAATATTTTATTTGTTCATGTTTTATTAAAATGGCTAATAAATTAAAATTAGACAAGCACGTTGTAATGATTTTCTAAATGGCAATTAGAAAAAAATTGCAGGCGAGATTTTCTACACAATAAGTTGATACAAACAAGAAATTTTACAACTTTTCCACGAACACTAATCATTATCTGCTCAAGGTACTTAAGTTGGAAAAGTGGTAGTTTAAAATAATAAAATTGACAGGCTATTGTTGCGATTCGTTGGAGAATAAAATGGGGACCGCTACTAGTCTACCACACACGAGCATCACGAAATTGATAGATTTTAAATTGCTATGAATAGTTGAACTGTAATTGAAGAACATCTACCAGTACGCAATCTTTACTACTGAAAATAAAAACAATTAGTGGAGTTTTATAATGTAGCCCCAAGCCGTTTCCGAATTGATCATGTATTAATTAACTAGTAAATTATTCGACTTTAGATTATTTGAATACCTAGATCCTTATCAGAGTCTATTGGGAATTAAACGAATTTGCATTCTTGAAAGTTTCGTTGTATAGATTTAAATATTAGTCTCGTCGTCATCTTATTCATCTCTTCCGTTCTACAAAACGATATTTTTTATCACCGACCATTAAAAATGTTATTTTCATATTAACGATTGTACAACAAAAGAGCTATAATTTTACAACTGCACGGTATTCTTTTGTACAATATTTTATTATAAAACAAAATAGAAGTTTCTTTCATCGCTTTTTATTTTTGCTACTTTAATAACGCTCGTTTTTTTTGTATAATAGATATGCCATTTGGTCCAGGTGTCAGACACTATCATTATCTTTTATCATTTCAATATCCATCGATTAAATAAAGTCAAGCTGATGGTTGTTTGCATATTTCTAACACTAACAACTTTGATTTAAATTGACAATAACAGGTTTTATGTATAATCCTAATTATGTATAACTCTATTTATAAACAAAAGCTATAAAATTAATATTAGAGAACAAGAATAGAGTTTGGACAGGTGATTTTATGTGGACTATTTATAAGATTTCTAGGTCACTAGAAGTTATACAATTGTCAAAGTGAGTCCACCATAAGATGATTTATTAAATTTGGCCTTGCCGGATTTATAGAACAAAAATTAGTCTAATCTGGAAATTCTACAATGAGGCTCTATAAAACCGGTAAATTTCAACGAAATCTATAAGAAAGTAAGACACTTGGATACGATTGGTTACAGTCAGAAAGAGTTAGAAATAGAAATGTATCCCGAGAGACTTACAGTATTGCAAGCCTGTTTTATAGCCAGTTTTGTATTTTACGACTATAGCTATACCATTCTACAGTATAGAGAAATGTGTATAGGAAGTATAAAACTGTAAAATGTTCCCTACATATTAATTCGCTATTTCTACAATCGATATTGGAAATGAACGTTTTTCAGGAATTTTATACGCCAGTATATAAATCCGAGTGTTTAATTTAACTAAACAGTTAAAACGACTATGTTACAGAATTCTTCAACGGTTTTATTAAAATTATTACAGATGTTATTGCAGGAAACGTCAACTCAAACTTATCCCATATAAAATTAGAATTTTGCGTTTATTTTAACTAAATATTCCTTGTTAACTGTTAGATTGGGTTAGAATTTAATCGTGCAGTTGTAGAAAAATCGATTTATCAAATAGAACAATTCCACTATTGAGTGTCATAAAAATATTGTTTACAATTTCAACAATTTATCGTTAAGCTTATTAATTTTGTTAAACATAATACAACAATATAAATACCACAACTTGATATTAAATTAAATTAAAATCAAAAAAAAGTTTTACATTCAACCACAAAATAATCAAGTGTAGTAGTAAATTGCTACTGGAAACTATCTTGAATACAGTTGTAAAACCACAAACGCTCACCTTTCCCCCGACGTTTTAACCGCGTCGATTTCTTTTTAATTATCGAAATCAACTTAAATCATTAAATATGACGGTAATAGTAATGATGGTTGTCGTTATCTGTGGTGGTGCTAGTGGCGGCGTCAGTCGTTGTTGCAGTTGAGTGCATATATTATACTCGAAATGCAATATTTTACAAATGCCATAAAATGGATATAAAGTGCGTTTTACGATTTTGGTTAATGTTGCGGTATACATGTAGAAACGACTGGAGCTCTTTCTACTATAATCTATACCTATATCTATCCTCTTCTATTCTCCCTAGTTTAATTGTTATAAGACTCAGTATTGTCTGTTCTATTGGTCAGTTGAAATTTATTATTTCGACATCCGTTACGGGACTAATTAAAGCCAAAATCCGAATATAATTTTGCTATATTGTAACAACACAATTTTATCGGTTAACATAATAAGATTATCAAAGGTTTAACCGTAAAAGACACGAGGTTAATCCAATTATCAATCTAAGATTCGCCGAATTTAGAACTCGACCAAATTAAAGTTAAAACAACAATTGGCGCAAAATTGGGGGTTTCCATTGTATTTTCCAAGAAACTCTAAAAACCGCTTAGATATGCTTGAATTACCAAAGAACTAATCCAATTTTGCTGTAAAACGCAAATTTCCAACAGAAATTCAAAAAATAACTACCTGGCAAGAAGTTATTTATGACTCACCTCGTATAGCTACCGAATTTGGCTAGATTTGAAGACAAAACAACCTTACAGCTTACCTTATCACGTTTGACTGGTAGTACGGATGAGCGTGGGGGCGGCTGTTGGTGGTAGTGGTGGTGATGGCGATGTATTGGGCGGCACCGAACCAAGAAGGGCGGCAGCAGAATGTTGATATATGGACATGGATGGTATGTATACGGGCGGATAGATTGTTGCTGCGGCTGCTGCAGCAGCTGCTGTTGCTGTTGTTGTATATAAGCCCGGATAAGGTATATGATGGTATGTATAACGGGCCGCTTCGACGGCGGCTAAGGCGCGGATCTCCAAAAATGCTACAAAAATCATAATTTTTCTTTAATTTCTATTTTGAAATGTTGATATGTTAACAAGATGGTGGTGGAAACAACAGAAATGCAATAGTGTCTAGTGTTTTGTTTTCAAACAACTGCATAGAATCGTTAAATTGTAATTTATGACAACTATAAATGCAAAAGGTTATAATATTTTTAGTATGTGCATATGGTTCGTTGTTGCCATATTGATTATACAATAGACATTGAAATGGTAACGATGATATTATTGATAATAGAAAAGACTTCTATGTTTTATTAACCTTATCAGGCCCGTATTGAACTGGCCGGATAGTCGGGGCCAATCGCCATTAGGAGGGCCCATGCCATTGCCTTTTCAATTTAAATTGAAAACCATGTTTCATCTCGGACTAGCTCTAATAGCAAATGCTTTTATTTGGCGAGCAATTTGTAAAATATTTCAAGAATTTATACGACCTCTATTAGAAAATTTGAGCCCTGTAGTTCATCAAAAAATTCTCGTTTCTAACAACGTTGCGATTTTCAAAAGTGAGATGCGCACGTACAAAGACTCAATGATGCTCTTATTCCATTTTTCTCAATCCAGAATAAATTTAAAATACTGTTACCCATTCCAGAATAAAATTGAGAGAAACGAAAAAATCATTATTAAGTCATTCTAAGTAATTTTGTGTGTGTAATTCGCTTCTTAAAATCGCTATTTGTTCAAAAACGAACGTTTTTTGATCAACTTTCGAATGAACTACGGGACCAAAATTTTGCTAAAATAATCACCAGAGATCCTATAAATCCCTAAAATATTTTACAAATCGCTCGCCAAATAAGAGCCGTTGCTATATGAACTTAAAGTTCGAGATGAAACACGGTATAAGTCGATATCTTGCAAAAATTAAAATAGTATTTCAAGACTGATCTAAGGTTTTTTCTATTTCAGAAAATTCCAATTGAATTTACCATATTTTTGTTTTCCCCACAATTTACCCAATATTGCTTATTATCCGACGATTCGGACATAGTTTACAGAATATAGAAAACACTTTCCCAATATTTAAGAAATTTTCCGAACAGCTTGCTAGTTTTCCGGGAAATCGCCAAAAATTGAAGGGATTTTATTTTAGATTTTGTGCCAAAACACAGCATCTAATTATCTATAACTCGCTTATTTTCCCGAGACAAAATAGCAATAGCAAGAGAATTTCAAGGAGCATTCGAGAAGTTTTCGTGTTGGAAAATTGCACCTCATGTCTAATGCGAGTTTCTGAATCGTCACCGGGGCCGAAATAATCAAGTCCGGCACTGAACCCGCCTTAAAACAATAAGTAATGTTGCAGAATTGTTATCGGAGGGCACGAGATTTCTCGATAAAAGATAATTGGATGATATTAGCACTAACAAAGAGTTGCACTATATTCTCTTATTATAATTGATGATCACAATTTACAACTTTTCTTAGCTCATAATTGAAGTGATCATCTACCTTCAGGTAGTTCACAAATATGGCAAACAACTCGCAATACTACGATTACTTTCATCAAAAAAAGCAAATGAAAAAAACAGAAAAACAATAAAAACTGCGACATAATTGCATAAGTCAAATGTAAGGCAAACAAGCCGATAAGCGGTGAGTAGGAATTATATTAAAATACATAAAGCCTCAAGATATAAACCTTGATTCAGTATAAAGTACCGTAATGTTGGGAATAAGGTGAATTATTTCTATTAAATACCTTCGTCGATCTGCCTCCATGCTTCCTCCTGATCCTCTTTGGCATACTTCAATATAACGTCTACTAATGAAATCATCTTCCACGATAGTTGGAATTTGTCTTTAAGTCTTTGGCAAAATTCTAATAAATTCTCAGCACCACGACCTAGGAGTATAACAAAACAAAACAATTAACACATCACCTTGTTTTTACATTATGACTAATATTGCGTAAGAAATTACAGAATAATTACAGCAAAGCATGAATGAATTTATATGGCATGATATGGAAAATAAATCGAAACGGCCCTATTTGATCGACTCTTGAAACTCAAGGGGATGAATTGAGAATCGATGGCGAAAATAGAGTTTCATGTCAGTCTAACATTTAATTTGTAAATTCCGATAAAGACTCATGGATTTTATCCATAATTATAATAACAAAGAAAAACATAAAAATACAGGAGACAAACTGTCTCGTCCGTACAATATTTAAACAAAATTTTGTTTTGATGTTAATTTATATCAACAAATTATTACTAATCTTCCGAAATATGCTTGTGAAGGATATAAGGTTGAGGAATAACGGCAACAATTAATACAAAAATAGACTTTAGTTTTCCACCTTATCAATGACACACGAGACAGTAATAAATTACACTTACAAAAACTGGGAACGATAAATGCATAGTTACATAGGTCATTGTCAAGGTTAAGATAATGAACACGCAAGTTGTGCTTCATATTTTTATCTGTCATTATATAATATTACCAATAATAGCAATGAAAATAATAAAAATTTGAATATGCATAAAGGCACCTGGTTATGCAACAATAATTAATATTCTATAACGGAGATTGTACATTTTATTGAAATTGAATTATTTTGTATTACTTAGTAACAGATAAGTTTGCATATTTTTAAATAGTTGCAGTCCACAAGGGCAAGGTTCCAATTAGAATGTCATTGATAAATGTTAGAAATATATTTCTACGTAATTACCTAATAATTTACGATAAACTATCCAAAAATAAATTTAATAAAAATAGAATTCAAACTAAATATTTAAATTAAATCAATAAAACTATTGTAGAGTTAGTTTTTAATAAATTACCGAAAAATTATAAATTATCGCCAACCGTCTACCGAATTTATTAAAAATCTTCAAATCTCTTTATCAATAGAAAAACGTTATCGTTCATCATTGTTGACACAACTTATATTAGTCAAATATTCAATTCTATAATTGTATCAAATCCCACTTAAATGTCTAATCGAATTTTTCGATTTACGATTAATTTAATCGACAGTATTGTTTTAAGCCGCTCGAGGATTTTTCCATCGACAATTCGAAAAGCTTTAAAATAATCAACAAAAAGAATGAATTGTAGAAGAATTAATACAATGATAACACAAGG
The DNA here is from genome assembly GCA_020740385.1 of Mylabris phalerata. NCBI lineage: Eukaryota > Metazoa > Arthropoda > Insecta > Coleoptera > Meloidae > Mylabris > Mylabris phalerata. The sequence continues at coordinate 3,295,367 of JAJEOX010000222.1, forward strand.
TCGGCAATTAATCTTTATTACTATTACTATCATTATTATTATCTTGTAACAAATGTTTCTAATAATGATTGGAATAAATTTTAAAAGACAGCAAACGTGCAACATAAAAGTAGACAGGAAATTAAAAAAAAATATGGTTAACTAATGTAAATTAATCAATACAGTATCGTATATATATACATATAATTTCTATTGTTTCGGGAAACAATTGGATATTGCTTAATTAAATAAGAGAACAAATACATTTATTGTATTGTGGCAAAGTTTTTATGACTTTACAATTTTATTAGAAATTTTTCTATTTTGGATACAAATCATTAATTTTTCGATTAATATTAATAATAATAGTAATGGGGAAATATGTTTAGATAATAAACTTTACTTATATATTATTTAAATAAATTCTAAAAATTAAAAGAGGGAGAAAGAACAACAACAAAAGAAAGATTAAGTACTTAGTTAACGATTGTTTGATTATAATTTACGATTCATAAAATAGCATCAATTCGAAATTACGATATTGTTATGAAGTTTGATGGAAGAATAGCTTTCATATTATTATTAGTATTATCATTATTATTATTATTAGTCATTCTTTGCGGAATATTTGATTTATTGTTATTTTATATGTTTCCATAATTTATTATCTGGATTGGATTAAATACTAAGAACTTTTTATTGTTTCATTGGCTTAAGATCGTATTTTATCCGATTGTATAGTCGTCAATAGGCCTCTAAGAAAACAATGACCAAGGCATAAGGGACACAATTAAAGCCTCTATTTAAAAAAATCCGTTTTTGGCAACCTATGAACGTGAATTAACCAAATTTTAACGCTCTTAAAGCCGAATTACTTAAATAACAATAAACAGGGCATAAAGTGGTATTTAATTAGTTTAATTATTTGAATTAAAGTCACATTATAGCGCGAGATTAATTTAAATGTTTGCAAGTTTTATGGCAGCTCATTCAGCGAAGAATAAAATTTTCGAGTTTTCTAAAAGTTTTGGACAATCCGAATCTCGTAACTCGTTTAGAAGCCGAAAAAATTGCTCAAAAGGTCTTTGTTCTACAATAAAATGACGAAAAATCATTGTTAAAGTGTCTCAAAGTCGTTTTGCAAGCTGTAAACGTCAGTTTTAACTCCAACGCACACAGTCAAGGTGCTCATTTTGCAATAAACAAAATATACGTGCCTAAAATGCACATTATTAACATTTAATTAGTTTAATTAAAGTTCAACTAATTGTAGGTAGGTACGATTTGAAAAATATATAAAAAGATTTCTAGAGATAATTTTAGCATAATTTGGGCTTCGTAGCTCATTCGGAATTTGGTCAAAAAGCGCTCGATGTTGACGTTCTTGCAATTTTCAAAAACGAGTTACAAATGTTTCAAAGATACTTCAACATTAATTTTTCAATTTCGAATTGCTTCCAGAATGGAATAGAGAAAATTGAAAAATTATCCGGAGACTAAATCATTTGGCGTTTTGCTCATTTAAAAAAATTGCACCATTGAATGATAAGCCTCGTTGTCCAAATTTTGCTGAAACGATCTACAAGGAGCTTCGGATAAATTCAAATCGTTCGTCCTATAAACGTTGTCATTTTAGTAAAGAACCGCTGCAATCCCTGAATATTTATCGTTTAAAATGGAATAAAATCGTTTTAAAAGTTGCATATTCTGGACAAATTTCCGTTAATTATCTTATTATTACATAAAGCCAAGTTGATTAAATTAAATTAAACGGGGTATAAGCGACAATAGAAGCGATACTATTGGCGTTCAATTAGTTTAATTATTTGAACTAGAATTTGAATTAGAAAAACCAAAAATATGTGCATTTATTACGAATTTCCTTGAAATTTTGCGAATTCTTTTAGTAAAGCAAGAATAATTATTTAAAAAATTGTTGGCAGATAATGGAATTTTTTCTCGATCAGTGGTTAAGTTTTTATAATTATAGATGAGTTCTCGAATAAAGGTCAATAACGAATATATGTGAATTGTTAATGAATATGAATGATTTAATTAATTAAACACTTTTGAATACGTGTAATATTAATGAGTAATCGTTAATTTACAATTTAACACAATTATAAATTAACTTTTATGATGACAAGATGTTTAAAATGGAATACAAAAACCTGTTTCTAATAATAGTTACCTATACAGGAGATTCTGTTTTGTGTAATGATAAATAATAAAATTAGAACAGAAAAATTGAGTACGAGAAAAATGCAAATTTGAATATTGTTTTATGTGACAGTTTGAAGGCAATTTATATTTCTAGTAGTATTATTTCCAGACTACACAACAATAATTTTGTAAATAGTAAAATAATTTTGAAAGAATTATTTTAACAACTCTTTTAAGAGTTTTCGCTTTAAACCAGATGCCAAATGTTAAAATTTAATTTTAAAACAAATAATTCGAAATTATTTAACGTTACTAGTTTATTAACGTTTTGGGCACCTGTCCAGGTAATTTATTTCGTTTAAACTGCGTTGATATAAATTAATATATCAAAAAATTAAATGGTATAAAACCCAAAGATAAGGATGATATAAATGACAAAATAATTACCACAAACTATTTTAAATTTTATCTCACGAATAAATCAATCTGCTCTACTTCTAAGAGTCCGACTTGCAGTCGAATTAAAATATTTTGTCTACTTAAAATTAATTGATAACAAGCGCCAATGAAATGGTTGGTTTTCTACAGAAATTGGCGTTTTATATGCCCTGATTTGCAACGAATTTGGAGGAATGCACACGGAATTTGTCACTGTTACCAAGCAAATTTGGATCAGCTGACTCAATATTTAAACAAACTATACGTTCAGATTATAAACGTGTAAAATTTATCAACTCTTTTTAGAAAATTCAACAAAAATATCCAACTTGGACACTTGGAGTTTCGGAATTTCTCACCAGTTAGTAAGAATTTCTATTTCGATTTTGGATAATTCTAAATATCGCAACTAGAAATAAGCAAAGTTTCCCATACTTTTAGAATTTGAAAATTCTTTAAAGCAAAATTAAATGAAAACATTGAATCTTTGGAAAACTGGACTTATTTTCAAAAAATTCCTGTCAGACTGACATTTTTGTGTAATTTTTTAACTTACCTCACGTTTCAAGAATAATTTGTAGTTAAATTATCATGATAAGATAGATTATCGCCAGATTAAGTAATTTTTCAAATTATGAACGTAAATATATGAATTAATTAATATTGTTAGGAAAAATTGAAAATGAGCAATTGATTTGTTTAAATAAAAAATTCTAAGCAAACAAATTGAAAATATTTAAATGTCGGGAAGGCCTCTTTCTTCCGATTCGAACGTTTCTTCCTTTTTTGTTGACAATTCTTCCTTTCAATAATAAAGTAGCAATTAAATAATGATGCTGTTGTGTGTAGACGTAGATTTTTACGATGAACGAATGAACAAAAATTAAATAAATGACTTAATTATAAACTTAAATTAATTCAAGTCTTTTTATAATTTCTAATTGAAATCAATGACGGTTTGTTTTAAATTAAAACGTTGCATTTAAACTGGAGGTTGACCGACTTGTACGACGAATTATTGAAGTTTCTTCGTTCTTGATTCTTGTTATCTGTATAACGAAAAAGAAAAACATAAAGAAAACATGCATTAACCGAAATTGTTAAAATTGCTAGATTAATTGAAAAGAAAATTACACCCAAAATTTGACAATTTTGAAAAATTAATAAAATTAAAAACAATTTTGGGTGAATATTAATTTTTTAATCATCCATACTGACGGGTAGAAGTCCGCAGCTCCACTCCATCGTACATGTTGAGATTGTGGATTCTTGAATATTCGTTCACAACGCGTTTCCCTAAATCCAGTCAAGTTAATTAAAAATGATCACAAAGAAAATTAACAAAAATTATTTGAATCCAGAAAGATTATTTCTCATTATCGAGGCAATAAAATTCATTGGAAACTTAGAAAATAACAAACCTTCGTCGATCCGCCTTGATGCTTCCTCTAAATCGGCTCGGGCGTCCTTCAGGATTGCGTACATTAATGGCATCATCTCCCACGGGTACTTGAATCGCTCCAATAATTTCTGACAGTCCTCCAACAGGTCCGTACTTTGGGCTGCAACGTAAAAGGGCCAACTTTAGAATGTTTGACTACTATTTCTAAAACTTTCAATTTAATTTGGACTCATGGGGGAAACTTTATTGTTGAATTTTCTCATTAAACGACAAATTATCCCCAATTATACTTCTGCTAACATGATCGTGATGCTTCATCTAATGAAAATTAGACGACTTACTTTACATATTTTTCAATCACCATCCATTTCTATTGTGTGCACTACCCAAATAACTACTAATTAAAAAGTAATTATAGGGATGATTGTCATTAAAAATGATTAGTTCAAGTCAATGTAATTACCCACATATTTGTTGCCCCCTACTTAGCTACTATTAGGATATAAAAAAAAGTACGCCACTGCTATACCTACATACAAATCGTTCAATTACGTTTTTCCTCTCATCGTACACCTATCAACTTTCTATATAATAACGACCATCCAATGGAATAGTCTGTTACTGGTATGTATGCTCCACCTTTAACTGCCATCTAAATTTCTATTGGACAATATGTTGAGAGTGAGAGAATCGTTATGTATATTTTATTATTATGTAAGTGCATATAACATATATAAAGTGGGAAAGAGAGCAAGTATAAGTGAAAAAAGACAAGATAAAAGGAAGTTATTAATTATTTATGTTGTATACACGTATGGGCTTATAGATGTTTATAATGGCCAACAATTCAACAAACTCCGCCTTAAATTTGTTATTCAATTGTGTAAAACTTTAATTAAAAACCAACATATTCGCTATTCTTCAATTCGCCTTAGAAAATCCTCTAAATTGAGCATTTTGCGGAAATAATTTCAACTGATAATACACAATAGTGGAAAATTTCCTTTATTAAAATTACTGATTTAGCACCAAAAATTTTGCCAACTCCATCTTTTTACTAATTTCCACATTGTTAAACTGTTTTTACGCACACTTTCAGGTGAAATACGAGACGTTTTAAACGTAATCAAAAAGAACAAAGCACTAAGAGTCTGTTTATCCAAATTTTTAGTCCTTTATCAAAATTGGCGCTTAAAAATTCTTTTGTTTAGTGATAAACTGCGATATTTTTATATTTGGCCAAATCCAGTTTTTATCTCCAAAGGTCATTTCAATTGTCTCAGTCATTTCTATAGGAACTGAAATTGATAAGATACACGTTTCAAGTGCCCTCAAATTAAATACAATCAAATTATTCTCCTATTAAATACAGGTGTTTCGTTTTGAGATTCTCAAATTTGTATTCCAATTAAATTCTTTTTGTAAACTCTCCAGTGAGCCTCATACCTACTGTTAATTAAGATGATTGTTTTAGGTTTATGGTGTTAAAAAAATAACTTTTAGCCGGTTTCAATTTCGAACTGGACTTCTTTACACGTAATCTGTAGATATATTTTCGATTAAGAGACAGTATATTTTATTTTAATTATTTGCCAACATAGGTGGATTATTTTTTCTCCTGTAGCTTTCATTGTATGATGAATTACAGGCTGAATAAAAAATTTATGAACAACTAATGAACAAAAAATGCACTTTGTAAATAAAGACTCGGATGTTGGTCGGTTTTTTTGATGAAGGAATACTGGATCTTATTTTAATTATTTGCCAGCATAGGTCGGTATTATTTTTCTTTTGCAGCTTTCCTTGTATGATGAATTACAGAGTGAATTAAAAATCTACAAATAACTAATGATCAACAAGCTCATCTTGAATCATTATTACAGATCGGTTAAGCTTATAAGTTTAATTATATAATCGGCAATTAATTTACTACCCTCATAGTATCAATTGCTGATTAATTGTTAATTAATTGCTAATTACTTACTATAATAAACAACAAATTTTAGAAAATTATACGTTTAATAAGGCTACCAACAGTCATATTTTGCCGCCAATTGATTTTTATTTTATTGTGCTTTTGAAAATAGAATTAACCCCTACTTTTGAACAGAAGCACACTTTTAACGACCTGCACATATCTCATTAGAATACGTAGAAGATACTTAAATACTCAAGAGATAATTAAGATAAACGTTCGTATTTAAGCACCAGAGTGCTAAAAACGCATCTTAATAGAAAAATCGATTCAAAAATACGGCAAATATGGGTTACAACCATTTATAATCGCCCTTAATGCACACCCCAAAACTAGATCACTTTTATATTCGGATACAAAAAGCAATAACAACTAAGTAATCACAGTTTCAGTTATTTGGAATACCCATTGTGGTATGGCCATTTTAATGATACAGCAGCATTAAAATTTCGAAATCGTATAACTATCCACACAGTGAACATAAAACTGTATTTTACTTTATTTTATTGCGTTCGTTTACTGTTACCTCAACCACCGTCGCCACTACCACCGTTCAGGAAATATAGGTGGTAGTGATCAATATACAGACACACACAGAAAATACGGAAACGGGAAGCTTTCTACATTCGATAATCGTAAAATCGACTATCATTTAATAGTCTCTATTCTAACATACCTGATCTGACTCAACTAGTGATTGTTATTAGATTGGAATCTCTAGGAATATTAGCAAATATTTTAGCAATATTTGCAAATTTTCGTTGATTTGGGGGCTTTTTATTGACGAATTTGAGTAGCAATAGAGCGTGAAATTAATATTATTTTATGGAGATTTACGATTTATTTTACACAAATTTAGCAACAAATCGGGGCGAATTCATAAACAATTATGAAAACCGGTCGTATTTATTTAAATCAATATTTTACAATAGAAAATATGCGTTGATATGAGCAAATATACACGTTAATTTATTTTGAAAGGACTTAATTTTAGCAAACGTTTGTCGTAAAATATAAAATCAAAAGTTTAATAAAGCTGTAACTATAATTTGATTGAACAGTACAAGCAAACTGAATTATGAAAAGTTCGTAAAATGTAAACACCACCAAGAATCGTGACCAAACAATCTAAACATATGTATGAAGCAAAAAAGTTTAATTGACGAAACAACCAATAAAGAAACGAAATTCTACACTTCGTTAAAGTCGATCTTGCAACGTTAGCAGGTCTTTTCGTATAACACAAGCAACTAGAGAATAAATACGATTCTTGTATACCTTGAAATACCAATCACGTTATATGTTATACAAAACAAACCCAATATATTGATATGGCACCTCTCCAACGTCCACAACAATGTTTTCTCGATTTTATTGCTTTGAAACATTTCGACTTTTACAAGTCGATGTATAAATTAAACTTGTAGCCTAATGCTGTTGCTATTCGCAAAAATTCATCGTAATATTTCAAAATAAATCTCGAGAATTTAAGTGATAGCGCCATGATTAATGATCTCTAAACAAATTGATCGACGAATATAATTAATTGTAAATTATGATTTAATTATAATTCGCCTTTATATCCAAGATTGATTGAATAAAAACGTCTAAACTTGAAACATCTTGATCTGCAATGGATGACAATTTGATTGTGACTCTAACAGGCCTCAATGAGCCATTAAATCCGCGATAATATTGCCTGAAAAATAGATAATTTCCCTGTTTATACCCTCAGCTACAATCGTTAAACACACGTTGGCTACCATATTACATAATAGACTTATTGACAAGATAAATGTAAGCAATTCAACTAGTTCTAACTCCCAACTGGCAGACCTGCATGTTGATAAATTGATGCCATTAAAATTAATTTTATTCTATAGAAGGGTTAAAAAACAAACAAAACTAAACTATAGGAATTGTGCAAATGGAATCATCTTTAAATATACGAAAAACCGTATGCAAGTTGATAAATTATTCAAGTCATAGCAACTCATTTGAAAGTACTAATTTAGCATCCAAAAGATGATCTGGGCTTCGAAAAGAAAATTAATTCAAGATATTATCTTCCTTTATAAAAAATATAAGCAAATTCCAATCAAAATTGATTAATTTTATCAACAACGATTTAAAAAATTTAAATTCTCATTTAAAATTAAATGATGAGAATTAAATTTATGCCAAAATTGAGCAAAATTTCTATAATTTTTGTGAAAATTCTCCTATTCCCGGCCGTTAATAGTTAATATCTTCGCTATTCTACGTTCAACATCTATAAAATTTGAGTTTTAAAGCCTTAGAAAACTACACAACACTATCGAGGCACATAAAACAGAATAAGTCGTTTGTTAAAAAGATTAACACGTTGAACGATCACCTTTGTTTGTCGTTTGAAACGTACATAAACTACTATTATACGAAGTATATGAAAAGAAAACGGGGTAAACGTTAATCTTGTTTGTGAAACGTTATTATAATGAATAAAAGCGACAACAAAAGAATAGATTAAGTCAAATAGCCAATTTAGAGAAGACAATCAAAAGGAGGGACTAGTTTGTGAAAATATTCGATGAAAAATTGAGGGTAATTAGATCGAAAATTTTTCAATTTGTCCAACTGTTAGAATTTCTTCAGTTTTACAGTTCATTTGAACTGAAAAACTGTTATAAAACAGATTATTCGCACTTACTAGCAAGATACTTGTTTCGTGTTATTATAATTAATATTATCTAACGATAATCCCCTGGATTAATATCCAGGGGAGTAGGTATATAAAAAATAAAATTAAATATAATCCCGCATGAACGAGACTAGAATAAAATTGCATTAATATTGTGTGCGTAGGAATGGAAAATCATAAAATTATTCCACATATTCATAGAAACGAAAAAATCAATCTTCGAGCATTATGTCGCTTATTTCAACCTGTTTCGTTTAGTTCTATTTTATTCGTTTTCTCAAATTGATAAGTGGGCAAACTTACAAGCGTACAATAATAACAGAAACAACAACAACAACAAGAACATTGTAGACGAATAATTTATTTGGTTAGGTGTTGAGGAGGTATTGTTCTTGAGATTTTACGACCGATTGAATTATAAATCCAGCCACTCGATACCAGTAGCTGTAAATGTACGTTAATTATAAATTTACTTATGGCTATTAATTGGTTCAAAAGTTATGTCTTTGCCATTTTGTACTCTCATTTTTTTTTTTTTTGTAAATATACCAATTATAAGAAAATGGAAAGAAATTGTTATTGGCCATATAAATTCCGTTTTTAATTGAATTCCAATTGGGAATGAAATATTTTTGAGTGTAATTGTTTGTAAAAACAGACGATTGGTAGTTTAACCAGTCCATTAATTGTATCGATTAAAATATTGACTTTATTTCAATTACTATTTATTTTATATAAAATCGAATTAGAAAAACAATTTTTGGTATAATGGACGTAATTCATCGCTCAATTCATGTTGAAAGCTTCGGAATCGTGGGGTTACGTCTTTCTTGTATAGATTCATATAATAAATTATACTAATACTTATCTTGAATAAATCATAAGTTAGTTTCGAACAAGTCGTAAGATCCGTTATTCAATTTTTAACTTCTTTATAATCTGTTACATCCGATAAAGAAACGCGAATCGTATATAATTTAACCATTCTGTTATTTATGTTTTTACAAATTATAACATCTACAAATTAACACATGCGTTGAGATAAAATAACGAGATGATTGCTTAATATGATAGAATAATAATCTAATAGAAAAAGCACTAAATAGACATATGCAGATATATTTATCTAAAACTATAATTGTAGGTATAAGATGATTATTATAGTTGTTGAATACAGTCACATGGCTAATGAACAAACACCTGCAAAGTGTTTGTTAATTCTAACAACCTTATAGCTGAATTGATGAATTGTTATATTTGGTAGAATTATAAAGATAGTGTATTTTATTGTGTAATCTGCAATAGCTATTATGTAGTTCACTAGACAGACATAAATATTTGTTTATCAATAGAATTTAATTAAAATGATAATATTTCAAATAGAATATAAAGTGTCTAGTGTCACAAACAGAGCTTTTTGTTTAAGTTTATTTACTGATTGATTTATTTATTTATTCATTTAATAAAGCAAAAAACCTTTAAACAATTGTTTCATTTCATACATTATCTGTAGCAACCGTATTAAAATTTAACAGGAATAAATCAGCAACGATCATAAAATATTTATTGTAAAATATAAAGATGTCTAACGAATTCACGGAATACATTATAATAAATCACAAATTGAAAAAGCTATCGACGATTTTTCCAAACGATTACCCCAATCGTGTTAAAACTATCACATATTGACGATACTATGGAAGATAAATCGAATTTCGACAACTTATAGGGTGAATTCCAGATTACTTTTTCGTAATTATAAATAAATCAGTGCAATGGATTTGGATTTATTTAAATTTCAACATTATTCAATCAACTATATTAAAGTTGATTTCTTTCGGAGATGAGATGACGACGACGCCGACGTTTCTAAAGCTCCTTCAAGTCGTAAAAAATACATAAAAGTCGATCTAGTAGAACGCGTCGGTTACTCATACAGGCAAACGAAAAGCATTCATTGCATAGGAACACAAAACGGCTATTATTATACAAAAATAGTCGCTCTATTTACAGATAAAAAATTAATACAGATTAATACTAAAAATAAAGGCTGGATCAACGATTTATTTTATAGCTACATTTAAAATAAATGTTGTATTTATATTTGTAGACGATAATAGGAGCTAATCCCCAAACTTGTCTTATTCTTTTTGTTATGCGAATTAGTAGCGACTTACAACAGCATTCCTTGTGTTTAACAGACAAGATGATCGGTGTATCGACAGTTGATCTTCAAAAAATCAATCGATTATAACGAGAAAATTAAATATTTATCTACTTGTAAGTTTCGAATTGATAGCTTTCAACAAATTATCATTTACAAATCAATCAAACTGTCAATATTTTTAATAAACAAAGAACTGGCCCATTAAAATCTATCGGGTTAGCCGAAACGACTCTTGAACAACTTACAACACCTGAATCGCTCAAGTATGAATTAATTTCGTATTGAATTACGCGAAGAATGTTTAACGCGATTTTTATTAATTTTATTAAAAGGAGAAAATATCGAATGTAGAAACGGCTCGATATTGCAGTTTATAGTTCAGGTAAACGAAAATTCTGAAAATTTCCCGAAGAATTTGGTTAAATAGCAAGTGTTGTTAAATCATCCGTCAATATTGTTAAAATCTACAGTGATTAATTATAGAATTTTTAGCATAATTCAGTTCCATTTGAACTGCAAATTAATCATCGGTTATTCGCGGTACCTTTTCAAGTTGTGTGTAGTTTGGTTTTGAATAAAAATGTAATTAGACACCCATTGGGAACAATTTAAAAACATTTTAGTTTTAAATATTATAATTTTTTATCCAAACTTATACAATGATTGACAAAAATTTTTAATTGATAAGAATTGCTACAAATTCACAGAACTGCCAGTAAAACAACAATGCTACTGATTATCAAATATCGTAACTAACTTTACATCATTATAAAATTGTAAATTGAGTAATTACTTCAAATTGAGTAAGTTAATTGAATTTGACGTCGAAATATGTGTGCATATTTTTCATGTAAAGCTTCACTTATTATGGATTTTTCATGAAGCTCAGATTCCTTTAACATATAATGTTATTTAAATTCAAATTATAATAGAACTACCACCCGTATCTTGAAACTACAATATTAATTTTTTATACGTGTGAAAAAAAAAAGAAATTAATCTTACTAGAGGCACGAAAGAACTATAATTATCGAATCGAATTATTTTCTGTGTTCCTATTTCTTTAATTTCAAATTCTATATCGTTAATTAAGCAATCACGCTAGAAACCAATTAATTTGCACGTCATAATTAGTTGAGGTAATTCGTCTTAATAGTTATCGGCGACTACATTATTTAACAAATTAAAAATTCCATCGGTAAATCTTGAAAACTTCATCGAAAAGCTACATAGAAATCATATTTCCGAAGAAAAATCGAAACAATTTTAGTCTCCGATAATTACAGTTCATAAAAATCCAGTTTTACTCCTAACTTGTTTTGTATAAATCTTGTAACGTCTAGTTCATATTCCATACTTATGGTTAATTTAAAAATAAACGCAGTCTACAATACAAAAATTATAAATAAATTTTAAAAAGATGTGAAATTTCGATTATAATTTAATAACAAAGTTTTAATATCGACTAGGATAGTGTTACCATCCTATTGTTCAAATAGATTCAAACGACAGTTTTACGATATTTTCAACCTTTATAACGTACAGAGAAATGCATAAATATTTAAGTATAGCTATGTATAAATAGAGTAATAAAATTACAATATTATAGATGGTAAAAAAATCGTTTTTCTATACATAAAATCCGTACAGTTATTGTAGGATCACTCTTCTACCGTTACATTGTAGAGCAAAGAATGGCCTTAAGTGGAATCATTTAATTTCAATTGAACGTCAATTTCGTGTAACACAAAAACAAGTTACATAAAATTTAATCATTGCATATTAATACCTATATTATACATTATATAAGGCCCGTATGATATAAGTATGTGCAAATATAGACGAGAATATCGATAAAAATAAACTACCACCGGAAATTAACTGTTTGCTTTTTTGCATGCTTCAATAGGTTTACAAATTGATTAAACGCCGATATTAATTGATTTAATTTCGAATATGACGTTGCTAAAATAGCCGAAATTGAACCTGTGTCACGATTGTTAATTTTAACAATTATTCGAAACGTTTTATTTGATTTGACACAATTTTGGCAACTGAAAGTTACAAATTTTCACCAAACAAATTGTCTGTCAACTTTACAATTGAAACATCCTCACGTTACTCATTTAAATTAACGAAATGTAATTAGACTGGAATTGGATTATCTTGTAAATAAAGGTCAAAAAGTGGAACTGTTTGTAACAAGTTACATAAATTATAAATCTGGTTTAGCAACTATTAAGACATGTACTAAGCTAATTAATAAAGTTAATAAGAAACAAATAGTGGAGTTTTACACATTTGTAACGCAACCCTAATATCGATGGATTTTTTTTGGATTCGTATCAGTAAATCAAGATTTTATGTGGCTTCATATTTTGAAAACCCCTGCAGTTTTACATATTTCCGCTTTAATTCGCTAAGAACTTAATAACGAGGAGAACGATAACGGAATGGAGCTTTCTTGGTATTTATTCAACGAATTTATCCACAACACCCGATAAACTGATAAAATTGAAACTAACAACTTGTTTTCATAGAAGACAATCGTGCTTACAAACTATAAATCAACAATTAAGAAAAAACACAGATAAAATAGAAAAACTCTATGTTAGCGTTAAATTATCGGAATTCTTGTACAAGTCTGTAACAAATTCGCGACTTTTTAAACTGAATTATTTTGAATCTACTTGGATTCAGTAGCTATTTGCGTTAAATCAAAAGTAGACGATAATAATAGTTCTTCGGTGTTTGCCGGCTGCCGTCTTCAAGCGTGATAAAATATGCACAAACTACGTTTATATTAACACAAATTAATGGTTCTTATAAGAACATAAATCGTACTTCGAGAAAGATTATGAATCTGAAATTTATAATGCAGATTAAATTACCACCCAGGGTTGCTTTATTTCTTAATTTCAATCAAAACAAGTTTCCTTAATTAGATACTCGCTCAGAAAAATACAGCTCAATATCAGAAACAGTAGCAAAGTTGATAATTTTATAAAATTCTCTTTAATTTCTATTAAATAAAGAGACTTATTGTTTTTAATGCCGCTACTATTGGAGATTATTTTTCAACTGGACTACATATACAAAACTGGTTAGACTTTTGACCGAAATATCATTCAATCGGTTATAATTATAGTCAATTTATATGCACATTTTTAACATCGTCTGTTTTTTTTGCAATTTGAACGAAACGAAACCAAATCAAACACAAAATCTAGGAATATTAGAAAGACATTGTGGAAATTTTTCAAAATTATCGTAGACTATGGGATATTTAAATTCCTTGTCTTCAACCAGGGTAATTCTGATGGTAATGTTTCGATTTGTGTACACCTACTTATAACATCATTGTCAGATCAAATCGTTGTAACTAATTGTGGAGAAATACTGGATATTAAACAATTACATTAGGGAATTTTTAAAATTCATGCCAATAGAGACGAAAAACCAGAATTACCGGTAAAATTTAAGAAGATACTCAAAATTCCAGTTGTAAACAAGTATTCGCAATCTACCTACCGTTTGTAGAATTAAATTTGTTGATATCAATCAAAATTTGATTATTTTCAATGTCCGGTTGTTGAAATTATTTTATACTCGACATTTTTCTACCTATTTATATTCGTAGTTGTTGAACTTTTACAAAACAATAATAATAAAATATCGTTTGTCTGACGGCAACAGATGATTAATTTACAACTGGAACATGAAAAGCAACTCTAAATACGATACATTGTTGGTATATCTGCAATATAAAAGAAATATTTACCAATTTCTATTGTTATACAAGCAACACTTAATTTTTGATTTATATGCCCCCAAATATTTTCTTCTTAAACGTACAATTACGCTGATAAATTTCTCATGTTTACAAATGTTTTGGTTCTTTTACATTTTAAAATTATTTCATACCAAGCCGACAGTGTTGCCTTGAAATAACACGAATTCACTATATTGTACAGTAAATTACAATACAGTAAGATAATTTTACAGGATTGCAGGCTATTTTCTCCACTCCTCTAGTAATATTTGATTAAAAAATTTATATGTTTGAACATATCATTGATAGATAATCCAAATTTGGAACTCAAATAGTTTAAACTTTACGCCAGATTTTTCCGAAATGAATTATATTTCAGCATTTAGCCGAAATAAATGTTTCTTTCAGCCAATTTTCAAAACGCAATATCTTTCTTATTTTAAATGGAACGGTATATTTTTCTTTAGACGATTGGATAGAGAAAAAAATTCTGCATCGAATCATATATTTCCTATACCTATTCTTGATAATTTTTCAGTTATTCAAGATTTTCGATTTCTAATTTTGAAAATTGGCTAAATGCTAAAATATAATTCATTTCGGAAAAATCTGGTGTAAAGTTTAAACTATTGAAGTTCCTAATTTGGATTATCTATCAACAATATCTTCAAACACTACAAAATCAAAATTTTCAGAAAAAGTCGAAATTCCTGAAAAACTATTAACGCTAGACCATAGGTCATGTTATCAAAGTCTACTTCATTGTCATCATAGAATCTGAATATAGAATAAAAAATATTCAATTTAAAATGAGAAAGTAGGGCGCACTATCCCATACACCGAGGGTTGATAGAAAATATTTTCCAGATGTAGTTCAGGTGGAAAAACGGGTGCATACCAAATTTCAGAAACTTTGATCAATTATTTAAACGTCTAATAGGCCAACCACTCTGTATAGTTTAATAAATATATGAAAAGTGGCTCATTACAATACAATACAAATTTGTATTCCTCGTTAATCATAGATCTTCAAATGATTTGAGCGAATATTAATTGAGAGATAAATAAGATGAATAATTGTTTTAGAAATTGATGTTTAATTAATTTTATCACACGTTCAGTCTTGTACTAGTTGTACTTACATACAATTGATTTTAATTATTCGGATTACCCCCATTTTTAATAAAGATTGTAAATTTTATGGTTTGTAGACTTCTATGAGTATAATACAATTAAATTACTATGTAGATGGATGCTATCCTTGAACTGTTCAAAGATGAGTACCTGCTAGATAATAAAAATTCTGCATAAAATATGATTTATAAAACAATTTATTTGTAACTAATGAAAATTTAATTATAGTTATTTGATGATTATTTTTTTTTATATATAAATTAGATAGAAAAAATGGATGGCAGTTGCAATTTGTGAATGTTGATGGAATTGTTTAAATTAGAAAATCACAAACGAAGAAAATACTATCAGTTTCTAGTGTCAATGGACTTTGTCAAGTTTTCATAACATATTAACCATAAATATGAACGTGTCTTGTATATACATACACATATTTTGCTCATATTAAATTTCGTATAAGGTAGAAGAGTAAATAAAATGAAGACATAGGGTGTAAAAGCCTGAAAAATATCCTTATGGTTATTTGACTTTGAATATTAAATATTATCAATAGGAAACACATAGGAATAATAAAACATAACCATGCTAACAAACCTATAATCGTTTAAAAAAAAAAATTGAATAGTGGCATTCTAAAATTTCAATGTTTATATTTAACATATCGACTTAGAAAGCGGAAAATTCGAAAATTTAATACTTCAATTAACACATTATTTTGAAGATTGCCTATACTCCCTACATTCGGTTTTTAAAACGAACCAACAAAGTGGAAATAAGATCCAGTGTCTGTTTTTTAAGCACTCGTTAGACTTCTAATAAATAATGCAGTTTTAATCATAAATTAAAGACTAAGTAGCTAAAGAATATTAGTTCTAGATTAACAATTTTGATTTTACCACCGATAACGATAAAAATGTTACAATCAGAGATGGAGAAAAAAAACGCTATAAGTAATACTAATTGATTGCCTGTTTTTTGAAATGAATGCCTTAATTCATTAATTCTCGATATTAATTATATATAAATATTAATAAAAAACCGACAAATATGGACAATAAACTGAAATTCAGTCCAAATTATGCACGTTAATTTCAATATGGTAAACGGGTCACGTTTCGTTATTTTTGTCGTTATTAGTAATAATAATTGGACTAAATTGGATCTAAGTAAATTTTTAAATAAATTGTGTATCGATAGTTTGAAGATTACAACGCTTATCGGGTTTCTTAAATCCAATTAGCACCTAAATTCTCCGCAGGGAAATTGTGCTTTTCATGTTTTTTTTCTGTTAGTTTTTGAGCGAGTACCGAATTGATCGAATAAAAATAACCACCTTCAGATTTTAAAGAAAATAAATTAAAACAAAAACTAAATTGTTTCTCTTCCATACAATTATAATTATATCAAATTGAACCATTAACTTATAAATCACAAGCGATTAAAACAGTTGTATATTTTTCAGTCTAAAAATTGTATAAACATTATATAAAAGTCAAGTGAATGCTATAGATTTGTCGACACTTAATCCAAATGGAAAATAAATGCAGACGAAGAAAAGCAATATACAAAACTTAATCACTCAAGTATGTTGCGATAATTTTAAACGTTTATAATTTTTATAAATCTGTCGGCAGTCTTTTATATTTTGCAACACCATTTAATAATTTGTTTAAATTAATAACATAATGGCTCTATTCAATATTCTTTTTGCAAGTGTACGAAATTTTTATTTAAAAAACCTGCAATCTAGGTACGGCCCATAATGGTAGGCAAAATTATTGTTTGTGACTTTTTCACACAATATCCAATTTAAACGTTAATATTTCGTCGTCTTTTGTAAGCCTTGCCGATCGACAAACAGAAAAGCAACAGGTGGACGATTCAGAAGGAAAACAAAACGGAAAACAATTCTATAAACACTTTACAATTTCGTTATAATGCCTTATTTTGTGTCTCTTTGAAGCCCTTTTTGTGTTCATTTAATATTTCTATTTATTTATGTTTTTGTTCAAGTTTTAATTTTTTTTCAAATACCTACAAGACTGCAATTATTTCAACAATTCTTGAAAATATGAAATGGAGAAATAGTAGCCAACTGCTACCAAGCTGTATTACAACCGCAAATTGTGGTGTTTTGAGTGGATGAAGAAGTCTTTAAAGTTGTATATCAAATAAATCAATCAAGTGAAATAACTTGAGTAGCGTTTTTTTCTAAAAACTAAACCACATCCATCGTTACAATTTAAAATAAATTATAAGTTTGGGTGATTGCTCTTACAGAATTTTTGCCAAATTAACAACTGAAAAACAGCTCCAATTGCCTATCATTGTTAAACTAACTAATGATTTTACAAAGTACGAAAAACGACGAAAATTGCAAGTTCCACAAATTTCAACCGTTATAATATAGAATTATCTTTGTTTATTGAAAATTAGCTAAAAATTTAACAATTTACGAATAAGAATGTAGCATGATTTTTAACATGGGAACACTTCAACCAATTTTCGTTGATAGACAAAAAAATTAAAAAAGTAACAAGAACTGGTTCTCATTTTGAAAGAAGCAATATTTGACAATATAAAGCACAGTTTGATAAATGATAAAAAGCTGGAGTTAAAAAGAAAATAAAGGTTTTTGAAATGAAACCAAGAGAGAACTCAACTATGAATTCATCAACTTATCCATTTGTTTTCTTTGAAGCGAAGATCAATCTCAATTTACGTTAACTTCAGCAATTGTAACAAAATTAAATCTGAAGTAAAAAAAATTCGTCTTTGTTGTAGAAAATATTCTCAAATAATTACTCGGAATGTAATTTTTTACAAGTACCTCTCATTATGTAGTTAACGTATAAAATCTGATTATTTGGAAAGCTTACAAAAGAACATATCTATATCTGTTACGCAAAATAGTAAACATTAATTGTTCGATGGCGTTTACACACGGGAAACTCGTTAAAATAGCAAACATTTCTTACATTTTCTCATATAACTTGAAATTATGTAAATGTATGTAAATTAGTTTTAGTATCTAATAACATCTAAATACAATCCTTTTTCCAACTCAACAATTTCACCAAGTCTAGGTATAAATGGGAAATTTTTGCCAACTATTTTAACAAATACAATTAAAAAATGGCTAAAATTGAATACAAAATTCTCAACAAATTACAACATGTAAGATGTTGTGTCTTTAATAAATGGACGTATGTATTTGATCATACACAAATGGTCAATACACCTGCTTTACTTACAATTCGTAATTATTATAAACCTGGTGTTTCTTTTAAATTTGGTAATGATAGGTAGAAGGCTGCTTGGAGGTCAATTTGGCCAAATTAAAGCGCCGTAATTCATTTGGAAATTGGCTGAGGAACACCAGTTTTAGCAACTTTTGCAAAAGAACTAGAGGCGATTCGAAAATCGATTTTTTACAATTTTCTTCTATAACATCCAAGTGCACGCATCTCTTACAATTACAATAAATAACGAGCTACTAACAAAAATTGAGATCCTCAAACAACTCCAAATAAGCTACGAGGTACTAATTGGTCTAAAATGACCTCCAAGAGATTCAATGATTGAAATAATCGACCACACTTTAAATTACTAAAACTTGAAGAAAATGTTATAAGTGGGACAAATCACTTGATATGCTATCTACTGGTAGTATTGGTACAAGCGAATTGAACATATCGCATATTGTAAATGTTATGTCAAATAAAATTTTCAATTAAACGGAATTTTAGTTTTTTTTTTTTTAAACAATTTGCTTAATGGCCCATTTACACGGTCAAATTGGCTTGAACACCTGTTTCGTCGACAGTGGTGCGAATTAAGTTTTCATCTATATCTGGCATTTTTTTAAACAATTTTTGGTGTTCCTCAGAAACTAAATTGAACGTGTAAACGGCAATATTTATTTCAGTAAAATTTGCACCAATGGCTTGCTTGGTTTGTACAAATGGGCATGTGAATGGGCCTTAACAATGATAAACTTTATATTATAAATTTTCAATCATAAAAGTTTATAAGAAAATTATTTTATGATAAACGAATACCAAGGGTGTGCAATTTACAAAATGTAAGTATCAAAAAGTGCCCAAACAAGTGGAATACTACTAATTACTTACAATAGGTTCAGTTGTATCATTACGATAATGTTTAAAGATAACCGGTTAACAGTAGTAATAATGCAAATTACAGTAAGTATAGGTAAGCATAAATTTAAGTTTTTGCCCAAATATTCGTGAAGTATTTATTAAAATGCTTGTTTGGCTGTATTTTACCTATATTGAAAGTTGTTATGTCTACACAACATTGTAGATTAATATTTTTAATACAAATATTGAAGATCGATTTGTATATAATTTTTGATAATAAATCATTGCAGTGCGGTTGAAGAAATTCGAAAATTGAATAACTTGCTTGTATTTAATTTTAATAGTTTTAGATTTTGTTAATATTTAGAGAAAGTAAAAGTAATCTTAATACAAATTATCATTAATCAAACAAATGCGAATAATGTAATTTACTTATTATGGAAAAATATCTATGGAATAGTTGCAAAATTGGAGTTTCTAAGATTTAAACTTTTTATACTACTAAACTATTAAAGATAGACACAAAGATACTACTTAAGCTTTAAAAACCGTCTTGAATTCTTGCCAAAGGAAGATTTGCTTGTTGAAAAGTTACAATAGTTATCGTTTAATTACAACCACATACATATAATTAAAATAATAAGTGTCAATCTATATTTAAACTGTAGATATAAACTGTATACAGATAAGATGGAATAATATTCAAAAATAAACTTACCAATATTACCAATACTAACGGATGTGGTAGTTGGTATAGGTGCTGTTGGTGTTGTTGGTAAAGGTGTCATCTTTCTCACCACAGCCGATGGATTTGAACATTGCGATGAAGCTGATGAATCACAATCAACAATGTTTCTATCAATACCATGTATTGGTGATGGTGATTTTTGTGGTGATAATTGTAGTACTTGTGGATCAACATTACCATTTCTCATCATAGCTTCATCTTGTGCTTGGGCACGACGCAATGCTGTCTGCATTGCCATAACACGTTGTCGTTCCGATGTTAGACGGCATTTTTCACATTTACACGTACGATATTTACAATATCTTTTATGTCCTTTTAATGCAACTTTCATACGATGATTACGACAACGGGCACAATTCGGTGGTGTTCTTGGTGTTGTTGCTGATGTACTCGATGCATTCAAATCCATTTTAACGTCCTGATAATCAGACCCGTCACTCATTGTCGTTTTTTTTTTAGAATTTCATTACACAAAAAAATGATAAAACTTTGAAACACAATTATCTTTTATCTACACAAATTTATAAAGTGAACCAAGTGTCGATTATATTGGGGTTATAATGTACACAAAGTTGAGTGTGTGCAACAGGTCGTTTCCTTTAGGGATGGTTTGAAAATTAAACGTTTCGTCACTACAATGATCCACAAAAAAGTTCACACTTTTATAAAACTTGTACGGTTATTTTAAAAAAATAATAAGAAAATATCAATAAATTTAAGACGACAAGATTCGTTGTTGTATGCAAGACACGTCTTTATAACACACCGACGACGGCGATAACGTTTGCAATTGGAACAGACGAGTTGCAGAAACTTTGCCGGATCAACTGTCACTCATACTGCAACGGTGATCAAGTTGTGTGTGTGTTTGTGTCTGTATGTTGTATGTTGGCGGTGCATCGATGGTTGAAGTTCTCTGGGACTAGAGGGGCAAAATTTACGACAGTGAATAGAGTGGGGGCAAAATGCATGTGCGACGACTGAATGCATAAATGCAGTTCCCATATCTTCCGAACAGCGGATATCTATCTGCTTTATCCAATGACTACTGTACTTTAACAATATTGCCATCAATCAAAACAGCGAAACGTAATAATTTATATGTCCGAAAGATTTTTTTATATATCAAATGTCAGGCGATTTTCAACTTTTTGTTTCAAAAAAATACAAAACAAATATTAAAAAAACATGCAAATATGCCCTATTGGAATCAGAGGAAGATTTAGGAATCTTGCTCAAAACAAAGAATAAAAATTTCAAATGAACGGTAAAGCCGCGTTTACAATCGAATACATGAAAATTTCACACGTTCGTTATTGTTCGTTGTTGTTCGGACGACAAATTTCGGTTCGTTAGAATACGATTTGTCGCTTACATCTGAAATTTTCAACTGTTTATTGTGTCGTCCGTTAGATCTGGACCGTGCTTTAAACGAACACGAACGAACACGAACACGATACTATAAAAGAAACTTGTTCGTTTTGGTTCGTGTGGATGAGAGCATTTACGTTGACTCTTGCATCTAGTGAATTTATTCACGCATTTAATTTTATTTGTGTGTTGATTGTTGTCTTTAGTGGATTCGCGTCTGTTCGTTAGATTTGAACTCGTAAAATACTTTCCATAATTTTATGCAGAAAACTAATTTTTCGCTTATAAAGTTGTATACATGTTGCTAAATTGTTAAAGTCCACTTAAAAACAAAGAATCGCTATACTGAGAGGAAATGGAACGAATTAACAAAGCCAAAACGTGCAATTAAATCTCAATTTTCGTGTTTCATAGCAATCTTTCTAAATCTTCAACGATTTTTCAAGATGTTTGTTGACGCGGCCACAACTAGGGTGGTACAAGGCGTGCCTATACACCTGTCGATAAATCGACAAAAGCGCAAAACTAGTTTGCAATTAGTTTCGAAATTAAGTCTTTAAGAGTTCAAGTACCACATATAGATTTGGATAAATAAAATATTCCTACAGCGTGCTTACTAAATTGCGGAACTTTATGGTCACTATTTCAGTAATTTTCCAAATATTTTAGATTGGTAATCGAAAATATCAGAAGTCTATGACATCTTATTTCAATATAAAATCTCCAAAATAGAAAAAAGTACTTATTTGTACAAATAACTTTAAAATACTGACATTGAATCAAATTTAGGATTGTATTCAATTAAAAATTTGAATTGCGCGCCCTTTAATAAAGTGAGTTGGTAACCAAATTCCCTAGTTATTGTTGGTAATTAAATTTTATAACCTAACAATTCAAACTTCAATCTATTTTGGCGATTATAAATATTGCTAGATTCTAATCGAGATTCTAAAAAACAGTCTTGATGAAACAATTTTCTCGGATACAGCAATGTTTTTGAAATATTTAAACATTTCTTGAGATTATTTCAGGATAATTATGTTGTTTGTTGTTTTATGAAGCTATTTACATTTTTGCTTGTTCACTAAAAATTACAATTTAATTACGACAAAATAACAGCACCGACTGGAAGTTTCAACTCTATTTTCTTTCTAAACCACCATTATTTGATACTGTGAACATATTATCGGCGCCTATAAGCGCCGGTTATCCGTAATAAGACTACCTGCTTTCTTTGTTAACATAATTACGCGGAAAACTATTATTTATCAAACCTACTATCAGGACGTATCTAGTAACTTAGACGATATGAATTAACTGACAACCGTAACTCTTCTATAATCAAGAAGGTAAACAGATAGACAGCAGATAAAAATGATATTTAGTGCTATAAAAATGGAGTGTACAATAATGCCGTGTTGTAAGCGGGTTCGTCCAGTACGCGGTTAAAACCGTGCTGTATGAGATATTTTGAGGAGGCTATCTACATTTTACACAAAGATAATTTTAATTTAATATCAACCTGCTAGTGTAACTTATATTTCTACCTTTTCTTAATACTCATTAATTATGGCTATTATCAAGAGTGACAATCTTCAAGGTAGCTCGAATCTAGATTGAAATAAAAGGAAGCAGTTGATTTAAAAATTATAATTTTACTCACCTAATTGTTGCCGTTTTTAATTCACTCATCGTAAATTATATTTCATAGACGGTTAAATTAGTCATTCTTTAATTTTATTTTAAACAAAAATAACCGATTAATATTGCATATTAATACAACAAAATGTCGGTCTAGTTATAGATGGCGCTAGTAACAAATGTCATAGTTCACTAGATTAAACTAATAGTTTTTTTAAATTTATTATTTAAAATACACAATAGTTTTGTAATTTAATTATTTCTTAAATAATAACAATTAAATTCTATTAATTATTTCTTAAATTTTATTAAACAAATATTTTTTAATTTAAAACTATTAGCAAAAAAGCGCCACCTGTAAATAAACAAAAGAACATCGGTTCGTCTTTTGTTTTTAATGTCGGTTTGTTTTAATGGTGGTCGGTTTAATCAGTGCCGTATCTTTTAATATTAATTTATTTCGTTAAAAAAAAGATATAAATTGGTGATTAATTTTTAATACTGACGTGCAACAAATAAAGATAAATGAGATGTGCAATTTGCAATATGAACTGGATATGTTCAGGATGAGGTCAATTACCCCCAAGGTGAGTACCCTACTAGCGACGACGCTGCTCGCTGAAATCGTGAATATTCTCAATAATATTATTATTGTAAATTTATAACAAAGTAATTCAGATGAAAATTGACAAAAATTTTGTAATTATATTACATAAAATCACTCAAATTTTGAGGTTATACAAGGGTGTACAGTCGGCTGTATTCGGTTTCATAGTGTCGTAATTGCTTCATATTTTACTGAATTTAACACAAAGGTCCGAATAAATCTACGACACTACGCTATTAAAAGCACAGCCAACTGCGTTGTGCATCTTGTTAAAATCAGTCACCCTTAAGGGGCTTTTTAGATAATTATTCCCATACTCTCACCTTTCTTCGGTACTATTTTGATAATGTAATTCTAATTTGTTTTTTTTTTTTTTTTTGGAAAGAACAATGGTGAGTTTTTATTAACAATTATATTTCACGTTGCCTAAATTATTAATGGTTCATTAAATATGGATATCGTTTCTATTTACTAGACAATATGGTGACAATATCGTTAAACTAACAAAAACTCTGTTTCTACCTACGTACATTAAACTGTGTCAAATCGAAAAATTCCCAACATAATTGGAATCAAATTTTTATTAGTAGTTGTTCATTCCCGGCCTGGCTAGAGTAAAACAGTCGTATTCTGTAACTTGGTGGATCCGTCGGATGTTGCAGATCAGTCTCTTTAATTCTATCATTTTCATTAATTTGGTTAACTAAATTAAATAATGGAGACTCATCTATTCAAGGCGATTGTTAATCGTATTCTCTAACTTTTTGGCGATTCATCACTGTGACAACGTTGGGAATCAACAGTCTTTTTGAACTGAACTTGTATCTTACTCTTTAGAATACCACCATACCATGTGTGCCACGTTATTCCGCAGTAGCTTATGACTTTGCGAACATATGTCAGTTTCTTATTTCAACTGAATAATCTGCATTACCGATATCCTTTTATTTCAACAGATTGTCGGTAATGCAGATTATTAAGCTGAATCAAGAAGCTGCCCTACGTTCACAAAGTCGCTATTGCGAAGAGAAAGAGCGTGGCATACATGGTATGTATCATTGAAAAGAGATGACTACAATAGACTGTTGATCTTAACATTGTCAAGGTGACAAATTATACAAAAGTTACAGAATACGATTGTATGTTGTTAATCCTTTTTTTTTAACAAACCAGATCAACATTTGTTTTACATGATTAAGTCTCTAAATTAAAGTAGATTTTTATGTTATGTTATATATAAGTAAATTTTTGTGTTTATTAATCTGTTAAATTGTTAATCAACAGTTAGTCTTGTGGTTTCTTAATTAGGTACCTATGACACATCTTGTAATCTTTTTAAAACTTTTATGTCTGATCCAACTGGTAATATTTGGTTCCGTTGGTGCTTTTTAACCATTCTTG
The DNA here is from genome assembly GCA_020740385.1 of Mylabris phalerata. Taxonomy (NCBI): domain Eukaryota; kingdom Metazoa; phylum Arthropoda; class Insecta; order Coleoptera; family Meloidae; genus Mylabris; species Mylabris phalerata. The sequence goes on from JAJEOX010000222.1 coordinate 3,320,948, forward strand.
CTATAATTTCGTTAATCTTCATTATGACCAGTTCACTGTGAATTTGTGAAATTCCAATATACTGTTGAATGATACTTACCAATGCAAATCGAAACTGGTTTAAATTTTGAATTGGTGTTTATATGGTCTCAAATACCTCACCTTCACTTGATCGCCGTTGGTGAAACGATTTAATCCGACTTCAATTCTAAAACTGGTTTAAAATCATTGGTGAATACCTTAGTGCTATTCGAAGTATGTATTTTGTTTTGTAGGCTTTGGAGTTTTCTTATGTTTGTTTTAAACGTGGCGCCCCATATCCGATGAATATAAATAACTAGTGATTTAATTAATCATTTCTAGAGTAATATAGTGTTTTCTACACATAATTATGATTTCCTAATTAGCGGATGAAGCTGGTTTAGCTTTATATATCCTTCATTTATTTTTTTTATTTATATGATAACTCCATGTAGAGCTTCTATCTAAAATACATGTACCGTGCTGTAGGTACTACTTTGTTTATTCAATTTAATCGTTTCGTTAATTTTGATTAATTTTGGTTTGTTTATTAACACTTATGCCCCATTTAGAGTACCACATTGATATTTTTACAGCAAAGGTTCTTTGTTCAAGAAAAAAACGCAATATTAAGGCTGTCGCTCTAAGTAATTTTAAATTAGAACTAAATATCTCAAAAACGACAAAATATCAAAATAGGATTCGATTCAGAATTCAAATCTGTCCAGAAATGAATCGAAGAAATTTGGAAAATTCGGCTGAATTTTCTGATAATTGCAAAAAACCGCATTTTTCACCCAAAAAACTGTTAATAACCCGCCGTATTACTCGTTGTACAATCACTAAATGAAATGTAGGTAAATCAAAGAAAGTTAAGGCTAGCGAAATGGCCGTTACCCGTTTTAATTTCATTTTCCATTTTTCGAAAACAGCGTCTAATGGACCAAGTTTTCCGATGAAAGTGGGGGCAATAGTCTCGACTAATTTCTCTGCGAACTGCCTCTCGAGTGGCACTCTAAATTGGAAATAGTTTGCTAGTTTAATTATGTGTAGCTTGTTATATTGCCATTGTAACGGATCTATAAACAGTTGCAGAATACAACCGTATATAAAAAAATTTGGAAACTTTGATTGGGTAAATTGACACTTACAAGGAAAGGGACACAACTGTCTCTCTCCGATTTTGATAAAATTTGGTATACAAGTAGAGCTTCAAAAAATAGGCGATGCATATTTTTTTGGCTGCCCATATTCACTTTAAGGGGGTGAAATTGCTCCTTAAAGTTGACCTCCAAAAACACATTTTTAGCTATATCTCGAGAACGAAACAAGATATCGTATCCATTCAAAAACTGAAATATTCTACACAATGAATACTATATTGTGACCCCGCTGACAATAACCCACCAGTTTGCGGAGGGTGAGAAATACGTGTGGGTTAGTACTTTTTTGATTCCCTTAGAAAATTCAAGTTTTTCTCTTCATAATCATAAAATTTATAGAAAAAATAAAGTTACCTGTTTTTGTTTCTTTCAATTCATGCCCTATTTAAAGGGTTGCAACTCCCAATATATTATAACGTCCAAATTGAATTAGTAGTAGTATCTTCGTATCAGGACTAATCAAAAGCTAAAAAATTGTTTATAATGATCATTGGAGGATAAAAATAAAAATAGTATTTCAGTTTTTGAAATTCAATATCTTGTTTCATTCTCGAGATATAGCTAAAAATGTGTTTTTGGAGGTTAACTTTAAGGGGCAATTTCACCCCCTTAACGTGAATATGGACAGCCAAAAAAAAAAATGCATCGACTATGTTTTGAAGCTGTACCTATATACTAAATTTTATCAAAATCGGAGAGGGATAGTTGTGCCCTTTTTCTTGTTAGATTTATCTGCGTTTAACAACAAAATTCATTAAAATACGAAGAATAAATAATCCATGAGTCTCGTTGGACGATTTTCTGATTATTCTGATTTGAAGCACATTGAAAATAATCAATTTTTTGCGTATTTCGTTGGAATTTTCGTCTTAAACTGTTGCAACATTTTCTAAATTCCCCCATCTACTGCAGGGACAATTTCAAAACTTCTTTATGTGATATTGCTACATTTATTGGTGCTATTGTTATTTTTGCGGTAACTTCTACTATCCGTAGTTTGACTTGATGGCAATATAAACTGCACTACAGGTATTATATGTTGTATTATCATATGCATTGTATGCATTGTCATTTACGACTCTCAAGTTACAACCAAATTCTAGAATTTAAACACTTCAAATCTCATATTGTCTTATTTAGATATTAAATTTTCGTAACCTGCGTCGTAATTTTGTGATAAACTATACACAAATGAGACATTTACAAAATATACAACACATATTTTGATACATCTATCATTTTATTGAAGACATTTATACCTGTATGTATGTCAAATACAGACATGAAACAATTCATTTGTCAAGTATGACTTTTTTATAATAATTGGTAGTTTTTTCAATTGTACATTTCCTGTCGATTGCCGCAGAAATACGTAAACAAACTACCAACCGGAAATTATATACTCTAACGGAACTAAATCAATAGAAAACAAGGAAAGTTAGGATCGAATAAGGGTCAAGTTCAATAAACATTTCACTGTTACTAACTAGAAATAAAATGTACTATTTTGAGACAATTATAAATAAAGATAAATGTAGACCATATATTGAAAATGATTGACTTGATAAAAAGAAAAAATTTGATCGATTGATTGTTTGTATTGGCACATTTTAAATTTTACCGTAATAAATAAAAATAAATAGCTGAAATGAATGCGGAAACAACAATTGGCGATACTATGGGTAGCAGGAAAGCAGGAAATACTCCCAGTAAGGGTTGTGAAAGGGTTTCAATAGGGGTAGATTAAAAAAGGGCAATATTCCAAACAAACTCTGTATGTTATAATTAGTTCTTTATTAGAACTCAAATGAATTTATATCGATTTGGAATTGATAGAATTACCCAATTTTTTATATTTCAAGTATTTTTGAATTTTTTTTTTTGAAAACATACGGTTACTCCACTACTGTCCCCTATTGCAAAGGAAGCTAACTATTGATTCGCTTATTAAAATTATCTGTAAATTCTACAACAACCAAGAGGTGGCATCTGTGATTTAATTTTGTAATTATTTTTATAGATATGCATATAATTATCAATTTCATTATATAGATACCTACAATTGTCAATTATAATTTTACTGTTGATTCTACGATTTATTCGTACTTATCGATCAATAATTTCAAAAAAATTCGGAATTTTCTAAGAATTTGATTAATCTTAAGTTTATCTACTCTCGTATAGATGGTGATATTAGCAAATCATATAGAGTCCTCTAATGAAATTTATCGACATAGCGGGAAATTTTGAAATTGTCTTTTAGGTGAGGAAATTCTACAATTTTATGGTATAATGATCACTTTCGAATTATATGAGAATTAAGGGTGTTATTGAAAGGTCACTTCCAAATAAATGTATATATTTTATTATACTGCTCAATGAAAACACAGTCACAACATCTCGACGACCTGATAAGGCGTCGGCCTATTTAGGCGTCGAAACAATTGCTGTACACCAAATAGTAAAATTGTCTAATGTAACATGGATACGGCACACGCTAAAAATAATACAAATTTGTTTTTAAAAATGTATTAAAACAAGAAACAGATTAAAAACTGTTAATCAATAGGTAATTGATAATTATAGTAGTAGTAATAATAATAATAGTTGATGAACAATTAAAAAAATAATGAAAGCAACATAGAAAAGTGCTATTATTCATCAATAATCGTACACTATGAGTACTTTGTACGTATATAAGTATATTAGTATACGTCGCCACGTCCCCATGCAAACGCATATATCGATAATAGCCCCCATCTCGGGACCATTTCTATAACCCCATCTATATAGTTATATATATAATTCTTTTTTCCATATATATACAAATTCATTTAAAAATTCCTAAATTTTTAAAAAATTCTTTTCCATTTTATTAGTTTTCACTTTTTTATTAATTAATTATTAAACTTTTAAAAACGTTCATTTTTCAATCATACTCAACCTAAAAAATCTCTACAATAATTTTGTCCATAATACCAAATTTTGATTTACACCAATATAAATATAAAAATACTCTTAATTTTTTTACACATATAAACGATATTTTTTTGGAATTTTAGTAAACGGATCCCAGAGATGGGGGACTGGGGAAAACAGAAATGAAATTTTGAGCTATCTCGATTTTTTCACATTTTTGTACTAAATATACAATCTTATTTCGATTCTCTATTCGACGCAAATGCCTAATCTTAATTAATATACTTGGGTAAAAGAGACTTTTTTTAATATTAATTTTAAAAATTTCTTCGGAGCCTCGTGGCGCTTTCAACACCAGTGACTGTGACCCATCTCGACAACCTGCCACCCCCTTATATCTATAATATATTTACAATGATGATTATGATCCGAGCCATAATCATGATAAAATTTTGAATTAATCAGTTCGATCTTTTACAAGAGTTGTAAGATTTTTGGAAAATTAAGATCAACTGATTGCAAATTTTAATCGAAACATTGGTTATTGTGTCATTTTATAAAAAGCCAAATGTGTGATAAGTTCGATTTGGATACAATATCTATGCAGCCGTGTTTCGGATCTTTTAGAAAAAGATCCGGACTACATTTCCAGCAATTTAGATGCCAAAAATTGACATTTTTTTTAGTTTTCGTAAAGATTCTTTTTCAAAAATTTTCTTGTGAATGTCAGTGGTGTAGCAGCATGACGATTGTCATAGTCGTTGTCGAGTTTATAACAAGGAAGACCTAAAAGTCATCTGGTGATAATAAATTAAAAACTTAATAAGTAGGGTGTGGTGGAAATGATCGAAAATTATTGACACCGTTAATATTGCACACAGTTATTAGGAAACCTACAGAAATGACGGGGAATTTCGATGAATATTGAGCCGAAATTTTTGTTAATCCATTCATATAATCAACTATGTGTACATGCAAAATGAATAAATTAAATGTGAGTATATACAGAGTGGTTTCCGATTGACTTTCGGCGCCAAAATTGCCATCATTTCCGCCTTAACAAATAACAATAACAGCTAAACGTAACCTTGTTATTTTGATATTAACCGATAACTGAAAAACCATTGATTCTGTTTATGTTTATTATCTACTTCTAATCATCAAAGTTACTATATACCACAAATAGTTAATAGCCAGGATGTGAGAGTGAATTTTTAAAATCCTCATACCGGCCACCTTAGCATAACAATATAATATTTATCAAATAATCTTATGTTTATATTTACTGGGTGTCCCAAAAATAAAAGCAATTTTTGTATTGTTGCCTCTCCTCTCTTAATCAAAAGTGTTACCACTTATTTATTTTCTCCTATAATGAACACTTTCCGAAACTTCCGTTCGCTGGAAAATTATTGAAACAACAATCGGCACAACAGGTCTGTCGGAAGTGTTTTGGTTTGGGCGTTTTGTTACTATTTAGGGCCCTTTTTTAAAAATTTGTAAAATTTATTTTTTTTTATTCGTAAAAACAACTTGAAGGCACTTTTTTGACGGACGAATTGGCCCAGTTGAATTTTGTATGATTTTTTCTTCAATATTACAGTTACTATTGCATATGATTGTATTGTGAAAATTTTGACTTTATAGAAAGACCGAAAATATCCAGGATCTATTTTAAAATTTGTATTATTGATTTTTTTTGTGTGATTTTAACTGTTTTATTATTATTATTATTATTATTATTATTATTAGAATATTTTTGGGTTGGTTGCCTTCATTTCTATTGTTACCAGTTGAAGTGTGGCTTTTTGTGACTATTTCAAGTTGAGAACACTCCAATAGACTAGTTTTGCCGGAAATGAAAAGTTTTGTTATGATCGAAAGTTTATCGTCTTTTCAATCGGGAAAGTGGTTTTTTTTTGCTCGAAAATCACAACAATCGCACGTTAATATCCCTTAATTAGTTGGAATTTTAAAGGGAATATTTGGTGGGGTAATTGTTGCGATCACCGGTCGAGTGAAGAGAGGTGGTTAAAAATTTATAAAAACGACTAGTTGCTAATCTGTAACCGAAATAATTAACGATAATCGAACGGAATATTATTAAAATTAAAGTTTGTTTGAACTTAGTAGGGTTGAAAAATTAATAGAGACACCCAGTCGATTTTTTTACCAACAATTGTACATGTATACTACAACCCACACAAAATTCTATGTATTACATATTGGACTAGATTAGTTGATAATTAAATTTTTTTCTTTTTTTTTTTAATAATAAATGGAAACACGGTTAAAAATCGTCAGTGTCAGGTGATAAGAGAACGGTACACACTAGCAAAAAATCAATAGCGCTATTATTATTATTTTTATGTTTTCTTAATTTTTTTTCTTTGTTTTTAAATAACGGTAGGAGATTTTCATCATAAGAAAATAGAATAAGGCAGATTTTGGTTATACACACTCATATCAATTTTTTGCTTCGAATTTTAATTTAAGGCGCAGAGGTGCTTAAAAATAAGCTTGTACTTTTTTCGTGATATTTTTCTTATATTTTTTTTTTCATTAATTTAATAATAATTATCTTTTCTATTCATCAAATATATTATTTTTGAACCGGTGACCTAAACATTATTTTTTTTTAATTATTTTTAAATATTCCGAACAGTGTTTTTAAGCATTTTTAGAAATTTGTCCCGAAAGAATTTTATGCCGGAATGATTAATTTTTCAACATATCTGTAAATAGTAGTCCTGTTGTTAAACTGTATTCAAAAACATAAGAAAAAAACGACCTCCACACGCATACCGTGGCCTCCACGGGGCAGTTAGCGTCCCCGTTGCCGTTGATGTCATACCGAATGTGTGTGCATATGGAACCAAAACAATAGTTATGTAATAAATGAACTGATTGTTTAACAGAAAATTCCATGAATAAACGGCCAAATTGTCGATAATGTTTCGAAAATTTAACAAATAATCCCCGATAAATAAAAAATTAAAACGTAAAAAGAAAACGAATGATAGTCCACAAAATAATTGTTGAAAGATTCATAAAAATCGTGGAACTATTTGGGAGTTCCTACCTAAAAGGAAGGGTGACTACACTACCGCCCTACCCCCCGGGCGTAAACGCATATATTTTACATATATATTTAAATAAATGGGGGGAGGTTAATTTCTGTAATTGTTATTATAATTACTTTTTTTATACATATATAAATATCTTGGAGCGACCTCAAAAATTACTCTGTACAGTCTCATCCAGAAAGCGATGTAATTCCTCCAGGACCTTGTTCAGGCCTTTTCTGAATTCATCTGTGTTACATTAATTGTCTTCAACAATTCGGATTTGCCCGTTTTATTGTTTAATTTATTATGATCCATTATCCGGTACAGTATCACGAATCGATTAGAAATGTAGATTTCGTATTGAATTTGTTCGTCTTTAATTTGGTATGCCCAAAATTCATTGAATTATCATCAATTATTACCGACGACAATGTGAAATCGTCAAGTTAAAGTTGATGGAATTGTTAAAACCAACAGTAACTTTTTGAGGTCTTCATTGTCGAAATTCACGGAATGGCCCGATCACGAACAAGAAGACTTGTATATTAATTTATACACGCCCTTATCTATTATTTAATCTCTCATGTGATACTATCATATTGCCCGTGAAAATCAGAATTTCGTAACGGAAAAACAAAATAAATTCGGAAAATTATATGGAAGTTGAAATGAAACTCTTCTTGACCGCTATCGCCGCCAGACCGTCGTCAAGTAAAAATCTGCAAAATGTACGCATTAAATAACAGCTTTTCTTTTAATTACATTCTTTTAACTTAAAGCACTTAGGTCTCTTCATTATCCCTTTGTTTGTTTAACGTTAACGGCCTACAAAACTTTGTACTTATATGAAAATCGACCCAAACTCACTGATTATTTGAAAACATAACACCAAATTTGTACATGAAACTATTCCAGAACATCTATTTTAATATGGAGAAAAGCTTATTTACAAATTGTAACATAATTGATGCGGTATGTTGAATTGAATCCTCCAATAATTCAATATAACCGATCAATTATTTGATCTATTTTTTTATACAAACATTTTGGTTGTTGAAGAGTTGGGCGAATTAGTTTTATTTTTGTTTGGAAACCATTAACGTTGATTTGGGTAAATTTTACAGTCGACAACGTTATATATCTTTTCATATTAAATTTTTATAAATAAATATTTTTTAGACTATTTAATCTAATTTAGATTTGAATCGCTATTATTTGAATCAAATAAACGTTAGGCGACTAATCCAAGATCCTTCGAATTTCAACTAAAAGCCCAACGAAAACTTCCACAAAGATCCAAAACATTCAATTTTGAAAAGCAACTAAAATTTTTAATGTAAAACTAAATTCTCAACACAATCATAAATGAATGGCAGTCTTACAATTTCGGCAGTATATATAATTTTTTCTTTCTTAGGAACAGTAGAAATCACAATTTTGTTACCCTTTATGGGTTAAAATTAGAAAATTCCAAGGATCTTGTATTAGATCCTCGTAATATTTATAAGAATTTTGTAGTTAATTTAATTTTTGGATAAAATTTTTCAGAAATAAAGTTGTGACTATTGCGGGATATTGTGAAGGAAACCGTTTGCTTGAATATTTACATAAAGACTGTTGTTTGAAATTCTTGTTCCCGAAACATATCGCACTGTAAACTGTCTTCTGGAATTCTAAAAGGAATCGAAACAAATAAAATTAAAAAGAACAAAATAAAATTAAAATTAAAAATTTGTTTTTATTTTACTGACTAGTTGCCTCACACATTTGTTGCAATACGGTGTAGAATTTACACTATTTGATTGTGCAAGTGACTATAAAACTAAAATAAAGTAAAATTATAACAAAACAAAAAAGAATTAACTAAAGAATTATATTAAGAAGGTATGCTAACAGAAATATAAACAGCAACTAGTCGAAATTTTACAACAATTATCAACAAAAATCAACTCAATTAAAGGGGAAAAACAGGACATGGATAAATTCAGGAGGCATACCTACTTAATACTTTCTAAAGGACTGTGAAATCAATCACAGAAATTAGACTTGCCGTTTTTGTATTTTATACAAAATGGAAGATTAATTACTGCAATTCGATCTATATTAAATTACCAAAATTTAAATCTCCAATCCCTAATATTCTGATAATTTAATATAAAACATTGCATTCTACTATTCCCTTATTTCAGTAATTAACAGGAATAGTATTATGCTCGACTAGTTATATTTTTTACTTTGGTTATCTCTTTTAATTATTATCAATAAAAATTAAAATAAATTATAAATAAAACGTTATTTTTTTTTATAAATACTATATACAAGTCACAATATTTACAGATTTTCTGTTTTGTTACCATTATTCTTGTATAATGATTTAAGGGTGGTTAACTCGGGGCATAGGGGGCAGTTTACAGTGATTTGTATTCAACAATAGTTGAAACTAACAAAAAACCGATGTTATAATCGAATAAAACAACGATGTGTGCAGATTTTGAACTTGCTGACTGCTGGTTCAAAAAAATAAACAAAAATTCAAAGATGTTTAGTTTTCCTTAAAATTTATCCGGTTAATATTATTATTATTCATATTAATATTTATGATTATTTCTATTATCATTATTATTCTTATTAGTAGTAGTAATAGTAGCAGTATTATTATTATTATTAGTTCAGGTAAATCACTTAAAATTGATTGATTCACTGTTCGTTCTTTGGGAACGAACATACAGCCTGAGGCGTTAAGAAAATTTTTCAAATCGTCCTTTTTCCAAAAGAAACAAATGAAAATAAAAGAAAACATCTCGAGAACAAACTGTCAACTGTTGGTTTTTCTATAAATAAAAAGCTCATTGCAAAACATTATAACACAATTAAATTTGGACAAATTGTCCATTATCGGTTGACAGTTTGTTCGATTCTGTTTGTCGTCACCGATTCTTTTCCTTACTTTAATACTACAATATCTTAAAAATACTGTGAATTGGTGATGATGTTTAACAAAGGGGAATAGGACCGTTAATCGAATTTAACCATTCATCGCTAACACTATTCCCCTGTTGTTGAAGATTTGCTGTCGTAGTATTATTTGTTGTTGTTGTTGTTAAATGTTGACCAGATGGTCACTCTAATTGTTCAAGAAAATTGGGTGATTTAAAGTATTCTGGAACTGGATCATCTAATCTTGATATGATTTTATAAATTGATTTTTTCCATGATTGTTCCGCATCACGACCTTCTTGAATCGCTTTGAAGAATTCCCGAAGGGTTTGTTCAACAACAAAACGGAAATTTGAAGGAACCTGCAATTAAACGATCAAAAGCTTCCTTTAGAATTGCGGAATATCAAAAGAATACACGAGAGATACATTTGAGCCTCTCGCATTTTATAGACAAAAAGATGGGATTTAAGGATTGCAGGATTAATGGTTCACTAAATCTAGAAATTTTAAGTTACGTGACATTGCCGGAGACATCTGTTGAAGACTATATAGAGATATCTTAGAAGCTGAGGATAGATTTTTAAAGGGAGAATGGTGAGATGTCTCGGTAAAAAGTCACGAACCTGCTGTTCCCATACCTCGATGTGATTGTTTCTGTTGTAGTGGAGATTAAGAACTCGATAAAGCTCCGAATCGCCGCCAACATGAAGATCATCAGCACTTTTAACACCCTCGGAAACAGCCTGTCTTGCGTACTTCTCCATTTGTATGTAATAGAATTCCCTATAACAAGAAATTTATTAAAAAAATTAACCATTTATACATACATCTATTTTTTATTATAAAGTAAAATTCTTTAAAATTGTCGCTGAGCAGTAACTTATTCAATACGAAAAAAAAGTGTCGCATTTTTTAATTAGCGCTGACTAATTAGCGTGAAACTAACAACTTAGAATTCAACTCTAGCGTTGTGAAAAATCAAGTTACAATACCGAATTGTCATTATTGTTATTGAAACTTCTATCTTTGTTTATCTTGAGAGTGTTTTGTGGTTCTTTAAATTTTTTTACTACCACTAGAAGTGGATTATTGATAATAAGCTGATGTTTAATAAAAAAGTCTTGTAATATTGACGGCTTAATTAGCAAACTTGTATTTGTTATTTTCATGTCCGTCAAGTCTCATCTACTCTTATCTAGTTGTTCATTCCACCATCCTAGATATTAACACGTTAATTTTATGTGTAAATCGATAGTGTGAGAGGCAATTATTATTCATTATCTTTACGAGAAAAAATTGCCTTTTAGTTATTTTTCTATAGGTATAAGGATAAGAAAATTGGTCAAAAAATTTGCGATAGTTGGTGTAAATTACGAGTTTATTGAAAGTGTTGTCTAATGTTTACATTAAATTGGTATTAATATTACCCAAACATGGTAAAGTGTCATGTCATTGAATCCAAACGCCAATTATAGGCCAATTGGGCATACATAATTAATATGGTTGTATTAGCTGTGTTATATTATTAACGCCAACAACTGTTGCTTTCGATTAAATAGCTTTCGCGAATCAGTACAGGAAATCAACTGCATATTTAACCTTCCATTTATTCATGATAATTGACCACTTAACTATTATCGTGGAATTTGTAACATAAATTATCACAAATTTTCGTTAGAATTTCGTTTTGTTTTCGATTTTGTTTAAAAAAACAACCACACACACACACATAAAAAAGAAATCATTTAACCTTATACGAGTTCAAACCCGCATACTTTATCTTTATTCAGTAAAAGAAGTGTTAGCAAATCACCTGTCTGTCCCCTTTCTAAAATTTTCATATTGCTCAAGATATGCAGGTTAGGTTCTTGTACTTTTTCTAGGACAACAATATCAATAGCCGTTACAGATTCATTATTATACGGGAACATTGACGAAAAATCCTCAAAATTCAATGTTGTTGTTTTTCCTATCATTGTTGTCATTTTATAAATAACAACTTGTTCTATTCTCAACTTGAACACATCTCCCCCTTTTACTTTCAATCGAACATTTACAAAGAAAGAAAGAGAGAGAGACCCTTATTAGTTGAGAATAACTTGAGATATTTTCCCATGGGAGGGTAAGTCACAACGGTTTCTTATAATATTGAAAAGACGTTACAAGACACAATAGTTGTCTTAAAATTCGTGGCAGCTGGCTTTTGATTTGCCCAACCCTAAGTCGATTTTCTTTTGGAATAGGGACCGGTTCAAGACGTTCCCGCAGCGTCTTAAGAATGGCACGCGTCTTTGCCAACGGTAAAACGTAAAAGAACAGGGGTGTAGATTTGGGAAAGAAATTTTCAAATTCGAGTATTTTAGTCACAATTGCAATGAAAATTGGTGGAATGTTTAAAAGTTGTAGTAATCCACGAGGTATCACTGTTAAATTGGCTGTTTTAGCGAGGATTTGGACAGCCCTAGTTGAAGAAAGGGCGCACATATTCACTGTTTTGTTTGAACAATACTAGTATAGGTGAGCCTGGGGCAGATGTTCAAATTGAGTGCATAAAACCGTTAGAAGAAACTACAATTCAAATGTCTTTTTTCTACATATTCGCACAGGTTTTTGTTCCTGTTTTTATTTTTATTTTTATTATTTTTTTTCGCAATTCTACTACAAAAAAATGTTGATAATATAGGAAAAATAACTAGTTCGTTCTTTTATTATTGTTGCCTCTTTGTATAGTTATACAAACAGTTGTAATAAATGAAAATTTCAAACTCTTTTCTCAAGTAAATCATACATGTCAGCCATCATCTTCCTGTAAATCACTAGAGAGTGACCGGAAATGATCATTAATAGGGTCAAACTGTATGTATGAAATAGTATAGGTCACCTTTTTCACGCCCATTCCGCTCCCTCGTCTTACCGCATCATTATATCGCAAATTAATTATCTTAATTGGTAATTATCGATTCACACTGATTGATCCTTAATTGCCACCAACCATCAATTCCAACCCCTTATCATTGGCGGCCTTATCAGCTAGTGTTTCTTCTTACTATTATTATTATTAATAATAATAAATACCATTAAGTAATTAAAAGATTATTTGTAAAAAAATCATAATAATTAACAAAAAGTAATTAATTTACATACATCATATATGACTTGAGGGGCTTTGAGAATAAACTCTATAAGGAGCATAGAATTTTTCTAATTTTTTTCTTGTTTGTTGTGTGTATGGAGTTAATGCATATGCAAGATTTAATGACTAATTTCCAAGCTTATATCAAAGTTAACGAGACGAATAGTATGGAAAAAAGAGGAAAATGAAAGAAAAGAGTCCCGTTAGTCGTCGTTACTAGTGTTGGCGAAATAGAAAGAAAGATTTCTACATCGAAACCTCACCATTACTACTACTACCATCACCACCCAACAAACGTTAATTAGTCTCAAGACCTTAATTAAGTTATTTTTAATTGAGCAACTACGATGCCGCTGTGGGGATTTTTATATTATATTACATTTACTTTAACTACAACTGGTAAATTTTTACAAAGACTAAAACATAGCTAATTAGAGAGGGAACGTTAATTACGAATAAAATAATTTCGTTAAAATTTCACTAGTGATTAATAAATGATTGATAATTTCCTTTTTCAATCAAATATTCAATAGTTCCACATAGTTTCGTTGCTTAAATGTTGTTTATTTTGTAAATATCCAAAGTACAGTCATAAAGATAATAGAAAATGTTTAGATCGATAATTAAAGGGGGAAAAGTGGTTGATATTAATCTCCGATAACAAACAAAAAATTTCGGTTTATTATTAGAAAAATAGAATAAGGTAATATTCTATTCGTCTTTTATTACAAAAATTGGATAGATTAAAGCTAGCGATATTGAATTTCTTATCTTATCATTTGAGGTCCATCTGTTTAAACAGACAACAATAACTTCTGAAACGACGAAAACGCTTTTGTTGAGCTTTTGTCAGAATAACATATTTACATGGAAAAAATACTACAATATTTGTTTGATAAACATTTAGATTTGTTAAAGTCAACTTATAATTAACATTACTTTTTATTGTAGTTTCTTTTTTTAGAAAGAAATTGAAGGGAGCAGTCTAACAGTTAATTAGGGAAGTTATTAAGAAACGACTGTTTTTGTAAAGCTTGCTCTTTTCACTAACAGAGCTTACATCCACATATACGTAAATATGTGGTTCAGTTTATAAAGCCGCCACCCGTTTCATCCTACTCATTGATACTCGTTATAGTACAGCTTTTAAATCAAAACTACCGGAAAGCTATACATTTTTTCGTTTTTAATCTTTCGTATTCCCCCAAAATTGACTAATAAACTCTATTTATACAATAATAATAATGAGGACTTACCTGAAATTCGAGAACCACTTGACCAATTGGGCAGTGTTGTTCTTGTTGAATTTTATATCGGGGAAGTACATTTTCAGCACCGCTGAGCTCGGATATCGAACCCAGAAGAACATTAATTTGGCTTTCCTGAGATGCATCGGTGTTAAAGTTGACGAGTTCTCAGGAGTTAAGGAAATATTCTGAAGCTTAAAGAGAAAGATTGTTGTATTTTTCTAGCCACCATGTACAAAATCAATTCAGTTTTTGTTATTTTAATAATTTAATATTTTTTTTATTGTTGTTGTTATTGTTAGAACAACCATCTATTATATGGTCTATCATAATGTAAATTATTAATTTTATCAAGAAAAAAAAGAAGTCTAGGGATTCTAATAATTAATAAGTTGAACGAATAACTAGTAATTTTGCACGATATCACTTGTGTTGCTTAGACATTTTCTTAGAAACACATGGTGTTTGATGCAATTATTCTCACCACTAGGACGACACATTTTATGAAATCATACTTTATAAATTGTATATGTTTATAAAACCATTATATCTTATTATTTCCTCAGATAAACTTAATTAGAGCCAAAGAATTTCTATTTTCATCGTACTTCAAAGTGGATTATAAAATTGTAAGGATTCGCGTATAGGAAGGATTGAATCCTAAAGGTGATTCGATCAAAATCCTCAAGTGATATACGAAGACCCGCAATTGTCATGTCCTTGTGACGATTCAAATTACAAGTATTAGATTTGCAATCATACATTTGTTTTTGATACCATGAATTGATACGTACTTGGTGGCTATTTAAAGTTTTTCCGTAATCTTTGTATGAAAAGGATATAGTAGGCTGCATTCCATCATATGGGATATCTCCTGAGTTGCAATCAGAATTTCTATCACCATTATCCATATTTACACCACCAGACGGCGCCCGCAATTGGCCATAATCAGGGGAGCCTCCATGTTGAGCAGCAGCTAACAGTGCAGGATGTAACAATGTTGGTGGATGGTGGATCGGTGGTGATTCACGTTCAATTTTATGCATGCGAGGTGGGGATGACGATGCCTATATTTCAAAAAAAAATAAACCAAAAAACACAATTATATAATAAAATAAATTTCGATTTATTATTGATTAACGAACCTGCATCGCCATGTGGTGTCCATGACTTGGTCCGTGAAAGAAAGGGCTGTAGGGCGAAAAAACCTGAGATTCGTGTAGACCAGGATTTGGAATCGCTACGGACGTTGGCAACGATACGGGCAACATTGGCGGTGGTTGATGGTATGGCGGCGGCCTCGGTGACGTACAGGCATTCGATTCCATCGAAGCAGGCGACATACCCATCCCGTCCTGCCCCAATATCCTACTGACTGTTCTTGGAGTTATTCTTGTATCAGTTACCTTATGTCGTTTCTTTTTTGGTGCTACCACCAGACTGAGCGCCTCGTTCTGTTCTGGATTCTCCTGTTTGGGCACGCAAAAGGGATGATTCATTCCAAATAATGGTGCTTGGCTAATCGCGGGTGGTTTCGGAGGCTGGAACATCGGAGGCCTTATGTGGAGATCGTTGGGTTTCTGCATGTTGTTCATATGAACGGACATCATTGGGGGACAACCGCTCGTACCGTTCACCTAATACACCGGGAAATGACACATTGTACAGATGGGGCGGGCGGGTATCATTGAAGGATAAGGCTTGATTGACAATTTCAAAAATGCAGCAAATCAAAAGAAAAAATAAAAGGTGAACCAAATACAAAGAGCGGTAATTATTAGTAGCTAAATTTCGGCCAATAATTTCGTAAAGGTAATTAAGAAAAAATATGAACGCAATTGTTAAAAAACGAAAAAAAAATAACGAAGAAAATGCAGGGTAAAGGCAACTTAATTGTTCATAACAAAGCAGCCAAAAACAGCACTCGAGCAAATATTTTCAAAATCAATTTAAGGGAGAAAAATTCAAAAAGTAGTAACAAAAATTCTAAAACACTTACCATTTGCGCACTGCTCTGTGGGGGTGGTGCTTGGGGCCGTTCCACCACTTTGGTCCTTGGTGATTTTCTGTCCAACAATTGCGAGGCCATCATTAAGTCTTTGTTTAATTGTTCTGCAGCTGTGGCCGCCTCTGTTTGTTTACATCGTCTCTGATGTACAAATCTCGATAAAATCGAATCAATTAAATTCGATAATGATGAAGTTATTTCTGATTTTAGTGCATCAGCTAAACCTTCTAAATCAGTTCCAGTTGGCGTCATATTTCGCATTATATGTAAACGGTCTGCTATATTTTCCGATTTTTGTGGACTTGAATGGTGTGACGGTATTGGTTGTGGTGGTTGTTGTTGATTTTGTTGTTGTTGTGATTGTTGTTGATTTGGTTGTTGTGAATTTTGTTGTTGTTGTGATTGTTGTTGTTGATTTGATTCATTGTTAATTGCTGCAGCAGCGGCAGCTTCTTTAGCTAAACGCACTTCTTGTTCCATTAGAAATTTTTGACTTACACCTAAATACATTGCTGCCGCACTACTCATATGTTGATGGTCGTGTAATATACCGTTATGAAAAGGTGGACCTGGAGGACTGATTTTGAGTTTGCTCACCTACATTCGAAATGATTATCAATTAAAATTGTGATTACTATTGTGGAACAATTTTATCAACTTACCTGTTGAGCTAATGTAGGTGGTGGAGGATTCGGTGGTGTACTTGTTGTAATTGGTGATGGTGGTGCTGATCGCTTACTTGTTTCACTATCACTAGGAATTTCTTCAATTTCTTGACTTTCTTCAGAATTCTGTTCAACTCTCGTACATAATTGCATATATTTTTGTTGCATTTCAGCTAATTGTTCTTGCATTGTTCTTAATTGGCTTTTTAATAAATTTTTTTCAACGCGTTTTTGTCGTAACGGTTCTGTTGTATCCTCATCTTCATCATCGATGTATCGTTCAGCATTACTATCATGTTGTTGTGGTTGGTATAATTTGCGTTTTTTACAACCGTTCACTTGAGGTGGCGCCGGACTAGCTCGCATCCCAGACACAATATTTTCAACACGCGCCTTTTTTGCATCTTCAGGTTTTGCCGGACTTGCTGGTTCAACTTTTGGCGATGGAAGTGATTCCGTTTCCATACCATTCAGTGCTTCTTCCATTAATTCGGCTTGTTGGCGATCCGCTCCAGAATCCGATAAACATTCCTAAATAGATCATTATTTATTTAATTATTGTTAAAATCACTGTTTTTTAACATTAAAATAAACTTACTTTTATTGTCACAGCACCATCTGCATCGGCAGCACGTTCTTGTTCTACTTTGGGCTCGTTGTTATTGTTATTATTATTATTATTATTAATATTATTATTATTGTTATTATTATTATTATTGTTATTAGAGATATGATCTTGTCCGTTTCTCAGATCGTGATCTAAACCTAGAAGTTCATGTTTTCTACCTTGGAGTATATCCCTGAGCATATGATGCGCTAATTGATCCCCGTTTGTTGTCGGACTACCACCTTCACATCGAATTGTTGCCGTTGTATCGAACTTTGGGTCATCAGTTTCTTCACCACCACCACCACCGCCACCACCACCACCACCACCACCACCGCCTCCACCACCACCACCACCACCACCGCCACCGTCACCGATTTTTTGTCTACCTAACAATTCGTTTAACATTTTCGCCGGAGCGAAACCGGGCCCAAAGAGGCCGAACTGTTGCTGTTGTGTAAAAATTGCGCCGTATAAATTATTACCGCCGCCGAGAAATGTTGGACGCGAACTAAAATTTGGTATTGATGAGTACGAGTTGCGCGGCTCACCGGCGTCTACACGTTGTCTAGTTCTTTTAGTTTTCTTCAGGAGCTGCAGCTTATCTGTATACAAACCGAATTCAGTCTCCTCCTCCGATGACATCATAAGTTTCAGCGTTATTGGTCGTTCTGAGCCCCCTCCAGAACTTTGTGGCCCCCCACTTTTTAAGAATAGTCGCCCATGTCAATATCTGAAAATATACAAAACAATAAGTCAGTTGGTAGTGAATTACTTTAAGGGAGAAGTTGGAAGGTTCACCACCTGCCCGGCTCGGCCGATGTATAACAACTGTTGATCGCACGCGCTTATACCACAACTACCAGTCTTCATATGAATACGGAAAACAATACAGAGTTATTAACATGGAAGAGAAAAACGAAATTTCAAAAATCCCAGTTGTAATTTAAGGTGGCGACACTTTCAACATCGGTCTTTTCAAACATTAATAAGGAGGGTAACTTTTCAATAGGACCTTACGCACTTGAACAGTCTAGGCTTTTGTCTCTAAGCTCTCTAAGATGATGTACTGAAAAGGTAAAGATCGACTTACGACGCATACATCTACAACTATAGTTGATGCAAAGCGAGATAGACGATAAAAATACGAGGGGTTGTAGTAAAAGTAACTATCAAGTCCGTGGGTTTTCCATTTGTAAGAATACGAATACCTACTTCACGGTTACACTGCACCTTTCTTAATTAATACTGAGCTTTAGTTCCATATTCTAAATTAATGAAACGTTACAAGATGTATAAATACAAATAAAAAGACTAGTGTGATTTTTGTTTATAGAAATAAACTAGATTTACCCGTTTTAGATTCTTGTAATATTATTATTTGTTGATGTTTGGATTTGTTTTATTTTAAACAAAATACGGAATATGTGTAAACAATGGAAGAGAAATCCCAACGAATCATTTCAGTATTAAATGAATCGAAAAGACTAATTGAAAGAAAAATCAACAATACTCTACAAGTTGCTAAACTTTGTTAATTAAAAACGGCTGCGGGAGTTCGTGTTGATAATTTGCATCCGCAACATTGACAATATAACAAAGTACATTTTAATCTCCTCTCTGTTCTATATCGACAAGTCAGACAATATAAGTTAAACAATAACAATAATATAATTAACGACTAATTATTATTAAAAAATTTATATTCCAGATATTCTAATATAATTATTGTATTATTATGTATGTTTAACAATAATATGATAAGGTCGCAATTTATTCAGATAAGACAACGATACAGTGTATGTATATTTACTACACGACAGATGGTGAAATATTGTGAGAATTTCCAGTAAAGTACACTCCAAGGGCCATATGGCGATAGGTCCTCCAACGTTTTTAAAGACAGGACCGAAGAGATAACAATAGACGATAGTTATAGTAGTGGGGGACAACTAGGGAATAGTGCAAGCAGGAATACGACCTCCTGCTATGACACCCTCGTTCACTTTTTTTGAGTTTGTTGCCTTCATGTCGCATCGATAATCGACCAATTATTGATAAAATTTATTACCATAGTCATCATCGTCATTGCCATTATTATAATTTTTGTATATTGGCAGAATTGATTTCTAGTTTTGATAACTAAAAACAAATCGATCTATTGTTTTGGGGTAATAAATCCTTCTAATGATTAGTGTTCTAATTTCACCAATTAAGAACTCGAAATGAATATCGACCCAATTGCGGGATTTCGGTAAAAGTGTACGATACCGTATAAACCGAATAATGAAGGAAAAAGGAACCGGAAACTGGACAATCAACGAGCCCATCTCCGGCCTTCTGTATTGTATCTAAAAACAATAATAAATGGCGGAATTATACTAAACTAGATCATTCTTAGACACTTGCCCCTTTTAAAGTTTTTTCCAATTTCCTGACATTATTTCTTATACATACCTATATGGCACGTGTCATTATAAGCGTGACAGGAAATTAGGCAACTTCAAGATTTTTTGTTTGAAATTAATATTTTTCTTTGATTTTATTGCGTGCTTATTAGTTGGAAATATCGTCTAAACTATCAGCCCAGCACCTGATGTGTCTTATTCATTAAGAGTATATCACCGGTGGGAACAATTCCGTTGATGGGTGTTCATTTCGCGTGACCAACCGGAAATACTCATGCACTCTAGTTGCGATATTATACAGAAAATTGTGACGTCAACAAACTAATACCGGAAATTCATCTTATATCACCATATGCCACCTTATTATACATACATATGTATAATTTTTAGTTAATTTTTTCATAACCACCCCCATCTAGCCACAATTCACACACCTGCAATCGATCAATTTTTTTTAAAATTACTATCCCGAAATTGTTTTATTATACTAATTGTTTCTTACTACAGTATTTGTAGATTTTCTTTAGAAAACAAACAATTATCAAACTGTAGCTCGTTCCAGAAAAGCCATTATCTTAAGTAACACTTGCATTAACCGGAAACTGAATCCGACTTTGATAATTCGACAAGACAACAGCCACACTAATATCAACAACAAACTCCTTAATTCTGTTATACGATTACATATAACAAATAGATTTGGCAATAATTCAAACCACCGTCTCGTTCCATATTCATATACCCCCATTCACCACTCTACATACATGAAAATCGCCAAGTTTGTTTTGATAGTACCTATAACGAAAGATCCTTTTCAACTTATTTTATATGTTGTAAAACAGAAACAAATGTCAAGTATGTTATAAATCTTTACTGTTGTTATTTTCTTTTATTATTATTATTATCATCACTATCCTATAAAGGTGTCTTTTTTATTGGACCGTTTTATAATCCAACTCTTGGATGACTTTTAAAAGGAAATGTTTTATATAAACCATCAAGAGGGTTGATTCTTCTTATATTTTGTATCTTCGCGGTAGCAATTTCAAATATAACATCAACATTTTTGACGACAACAATCACTACCCTTAGAAATTTTATGTGTTATAATTCTTTATGAATTCTTTATGAATTTTTATAGGGGTTAAATCCAATTGTAAATGTAGTTTTTCGAGTTATAAGAATTAATCGACAACTTATTGGGATTTTTATAGATTAATATTGAATCAAAAATTAATTCGCTTAAATATTAAAATTTCTATCGGTCAATATGCGTTTTCTTTTGTAATGTCAACCATTAAAAATAGCTGCAATTTCTTGGTTTTTACCGGCACGTGATGGCATTGGTGGAAATTTTTCGATAACACCATTATCAAAATCCTGTTGTATAATGATTCATTTGTTTTGATAAAATAATAATATAGAAAAATTAATAATAGAAACAATAGGAAATTGTGTTCTTGTTGTTATCGTTGTTGTAGTTGTCTTGAAATGACCATCCCGGATTCAATTTAATTAGTGTTTATAAATACTTGAATATTTAATATCCTGTCTCCTTGCGGTCTCTCACTATATGTGAAAGGAAAAGAACAAATCAAAAACTCTCACTGGGCTGAGAAAAGCACCCGTAAAGGAAGTGCATATAATGAGGAAGCAAGGGATTGCGATGACGAAGACGAAATAAATATATAAACAGATATATAATTAGTCAGTAGTAGAGAATGGAGGCAAGACAATTACCCAGTAGGGGATAAATATACTAATTGATATAATGATAATCACAGTAATTGTAGTTTGGCGGTTTTATCTTTGTATTTTTTGAAAAGAACCACTGTAATAACGATGGTATTTCAATAATGGATGAGCTTTGAAAATTTCCGGAATTTCCAAAATTTCTCTAGAAAGTTTTCCGAATTCGAAGGTGTATTTTGTTGGTTTATTTATCCAATTTCCCCATACATTTATCTTTTCCTACATTCATTACGTTGAAGATATGCAAATCGAAAATACAATAGAGGTGATAGTGGACAACAACGATTACGACGTCGACGCCGACGACGACAACATTACTAACAACAAACAAACAACAAACATTGAAACGATAATAGCGTCGTGTGTTAGAGGTAGTAGGTACGGAAGGAAGGAAACCCTATCCTTGGTCTCTAGTAGGCGACATGGTGGTTTAAGAGGACCGAGTATCTCACGGCGATCAGCCCTCACGTTAGAGAAAACCCGAGGAAATGCGGATGTAAGGAAGAGATCCAGTTACGATTACAATAATTCATTTCCTATAAAATCCGCCGAAATGCTAACAAAAACCGCTCTATTTTCGTCAATTGCGAATTAAATTTAAATTGTTTCGTGGGAAAAAAATTAGTACGTTTAGTTTGAGTATTATTACTAGAATTTATACAATTTGAAGAAAGTGATATTTAGACATTCTAGTTTCTAAATTGCTGGTTTTCCTTAATTTGATTCGAATCGAAGCGACAAAAAGAAACAAAATAACTGCCCTTAAACAACCTATAATTTTAACCGCAATTTTTATTCAATTCTCTTCGATTTTTTTCCCGTTTGTCAAACCATCAACTATGTCATTTTCTACGCCGGTAGTGTATGATTTCCAATCGTATTTAAATCAATGATGCCGTCCTCTATGCTTAATCTTTAATCAAAATTCCAATTTTCTTTCTACTTTTGTGTTATTGTGCACGAACAAATAGAATTAAATTAATACGTCGCCTCGTTAATTTGATAGTCTAATTTTGGGATATTTTTAACAAATTAGTTCGCTACATGTATCGTTTAGACAACAACAGATAATTTCATATAAAACTTTAAATGCTTCTTCCGTTTTCTTTAATACAGCGACCGGATGTAAATAGTTAACGACAAGTGTGAATGTGTGACGCGAAGTCATCATGTTTAACTAGGTCGTTTATTAGATCATTTTCAGTCAACTGACAAAACATTTATATTAAACATAGGATTTGTCATTATTTAGAAAGAGCTAAAGTAGGGAAAAAGCTTTGAACAAAAAATCACCCCGATAATTCCTGTATATTTTCATTCTATTCATTTTATCCAAGATTTTCCACCCGTATGCTGACGGTGGTTGCCAGTAGTAGAATGTGATTAAAAACTTCAGAAGAAGACGTTTAAAGTACATTACAATCGCTCAACGATTCTGTCAACATGCAATATATTATACAACTGTATAGAGAAATTTTATCGCGTTTGTAACGAAGCCGACCCGGGCGCTAGATGAAGAAATCACATTTTCCACTCGAGATGGTCTACCCTTTTTCCAGACCTAGTCATATTCTATAATACCACTACCACCCCCACAACCAAAGACCACTCACAACCCTTGCCGCCTTGCTAGTCTTAACTATGTGATGCAAAGATGTAATGTAAGCGAGACTTTTTACTTTTTTCTATCATACTTCTTTTCTCCTGTTTCTCAATTCTCCCCCATCATAAAACCATTCATCTAACATTATACGACTCTTATTAAACATTACATGTATTCATTTATTTGTAGATCGACTGAAATTTTAATATTTAAAAATTATTTGATATCGACAAAAAAATCGTATTTATCGATAAATAATGGAACGCATAATCGGGGGAAAACTCAAAACTGATTTTCATCGCCGCTAGCCGGGGGTTGATTACCAGCAGGATGTGCAGAGTTCTCTCTCCCGGCGGTCGAAAGAGCATTCGCCATTCCTGGTTTATACTCTCCATTTTATTCTAAATAAAACAAGCCAAGGGTCACTACATTCACTCGACCCGGAAAAAAGTTTAGTAGCCCTTTTTCGCATCAGTTTTTTTTTTCAAATCCCCCACCTACCGTTTCATTAACACAACGTCATCCCTCATACTGGCCGGTTTGTTATCGATTAGAGAAGATGAGCCTAGTCAAAGAAAAGGTGTATTATACACCTGTTAAACTATATATAGTTATATTGGGGCGATTTTTTCTGTTGATGGATGGATTTCTGCTTAAATTAATTTATGTCGGCTAATAAATTGCAAGATTACCGCTTTATCTTCTAGCGGGACAACGAGAACAAAGCCAAAAGCCAAAAGCATAAGACAAGAGATGTTTACTCATTGTACACTTGACTAATCGATTGGATCATTATACCATTATCACATTATATCGATCATATGCAATTATTCAATAGAATTTAGCATAAAATAGAAATGTTAATAGCATCATGAAGAGAGAAATACAAGTATAAGTAAAGGAAACCTTGACGTTTGCTTTACCCTAACCTACCCCACACCATCGTCGCTGCCACCACCATTACCACCACTACCGTACACGAGACCACCACGAGGTCTCACAGTTTTGTATTGATCTCAATGCTATGTTCCTTCCCTTTCCTTTCCTGCCGGTAAATCAATGGTCTTAGTCTCAAGTCGTCATCATACTCTTCACCCCTTTACGTCCCTAATCCCTACAAGCAATCGACACTGCATCTTATACAGGTCTTCCTGCTGCACCACGCGAACCTGCAACCGTGACCTACCTCCCCGCGCTCGCTCCCACACACTTTTATATTGATATGTAAATTCTCTTTGAAAATTAACGAAATATTTTTATTATTGTAATTATTATTCGTAATAAAATTGGAGAAATCCTCGCCACAGGAGCCCGACTCACGTTTATATTTTACAACTTTCATCTAACAAAAGACGGTTCACGAAATTGTTCAAATATCACGCCTACCACCTGGTTTTTTTTTTCAATCATCTATAACTTCCTTGCAAGTTGTCTTGTTAAATATATCGCCATAAACCACTAAACCAACCGAGAAGATGTGATAAAGCGTTTACCTTTCCAAGTCCTTAAGATGAAGAGAACTCACACCTGTCTATCTATTAACAAAAATTCGCATACAACTGTATTATAACTATAACTAAATAAATGTTGTAACAACGTTGAGAAATAACTTCCGGTGTATTTTCTAGTACAATTGTTATATAGGGATGAGGGTGGTAAACAAGAAAATTGGCTTCATTTGCTACTTAGGAACAAGTAGGAAATGAAACACCGGTTTCTGGTAGTTGTTGGATTTAATAGTGTCAAGCTGGGCATGATGACGGCGAGATTTACTAGTTTACATTGTTAATTCAACTATTTTGAACTATTTAATAGGACAAAGCAGATGCGGGGGAAATTCTTAAATTTTGGAAGATTTACGATAATTGCCCAACAACGATGGGTGCCAAATACTACACTAAAAGTGTTGAAATTTTCTTTGTATTATTTATTAACTATAACTAATGTTGAGAATTAACCAACCAGTGTTCCGTTTCTATTCCGGAACCGGAAATCTACACACGTGCCACCATCTACAAACACTACATGCTCGATTGAGCTAACACATTAAATCTAAGACGCTGAATCATCCCTATTGGTATTGTTTTCTTTGATTAGGTTCGAGTGACTCTCAATATTGTGTCTTGGTGAACATCTGGCCACTTTCATCTATTTCCTTTATAAAGTTTTAATAAAAAAATATTCGATTTGTAGATTAAATATCAGTCAATTGCAGATACTGACAAGACTACTTGATGGATCGCACTATTGACCAGTCGATGTTGTCGCGGCATCCTGAACATTCAAAATCCAACGATAACAGAGGAAAAACAACAATAGAAGCGAAAAAAAATGACCTGTCCAAATACGCTAAAATACTATTGTACGGATATGTGTTTGGTCGTTAGTTCTATGTGTTAGTGTTACTAGGCAGACAGTCCAGGTCCAGAACTTTACATGTATATGCACTAACACAAACATGTTGTACGTATATTTCTCGATAGGCTGGCAGGATTTTACATGCAAGTTTGGTGCAGGCATCATTCAATTAGTACTGGGTGTGGCCACAGCTTCGCTTTATAAAACATCGATCGAACGAGCGGTCATCGTTTCAAAAGTACGCTCTTTGATTCCCTCATTGCCGCCGCTTTAAATCCACCAGTGGGAGCGCAAGCGCCCAAAAAACTATCCCCCATACATATTACACGAAGATTGGACATTGGAAAAAAGTGTTAGACTGGAACTAAAACGAAAGACATTCAAATCTCCCATCGCAATCCCAATCATAAGATATCACCGAAAAAACCAATCCAAAAATTTTGAACATCAATTTTTTCCATCCATACACTAATTTAAAACAGTTAGCTTATATTGTAAGTAATTAGTCATCAATAGAAGCGTTACAAGTAAACGTGCATTATAAATATTCACAATTCATAAATAACAACTGAAAAAAAAATTTTTTATTCAGTGAAAACCTGTTGATCATCAGATATTAATTAAAATATGATCTAATTTTGTCGTTATACAAATCAAATAAAAGTTACATTAATCATTTTTAAAAATTGCCCATAAAAATTTAATTGCTCATGTGAAAAAGTTGCTCCTTTTATCACAGTTTATTTCCAATTTTTACCTGGTCAACAACCTATTTAATTATTTACGCTATTAACAGATATAGAGACCATATGTTACACACTATGAAAGCAACAAGGGTTTATTATGATGAAAAATTTATCGAAATGTAAGAATACAAACGTTGCCCCCGGAGAAATGTCGTCAGTAACTTTATAAATTCGAAAAATATTGAAAATACCTTAAAACTACCCCTTCTTTTATGCGACTTGCAGATGGAAATCAAGGTGTTTCTTTGCCAAAAAGCAGATGCATTTTTCGTGAAATTTGTAAACATCGCCAATTTCTCAAATTATACCTGTATCTTTAAGATTTCTGAAAGGGTAGGTCTTTGACCTTAACTAAACGGGGTAGTAAACACCTTGACGACACCTGGTTCGTCTTTCATATTCAAGAAATTTAGCGTCATTTTATGCTGTGTTCAAATGATTATAATCGTAATATTGTTGTGGGGTGGCCGATCAAATTCTGTACATTTATAGAGAAGAATACCTAGTGACCTAGTCCTAATATTGAGGAACAGTTGGTGTTTGATTCTCCCCTTGTATCTATCTATTTGGATTAATGTGTATATGTCTCCTTGCAGAAACCACCCTTTTGAATTACGTTGAGAATGGACGACGTCACTAATGAAATCCAGTCAGCCAGCACGAGCTAAACAAGTACTGAACTAGAGGGGTGGAAAAAAATTGAAGTAATAAGGGGAAGAAGGGTATATAGATGTGTATGTGTGTATATGGGTATAGTTTTCTATTTATTTGAAGGGTGCCGTCTTTGTTATGCAGACTGGAGAATAAGTCAGCTGGCTACAGGAACGGGGAATGCTCCCCTTAGACAATTTCTGAGGTGCAGCTGCCGAATTATCAGACTGGAACAGGGGCGCCACAACTAGGAATAAACAATCGTAACTAATTTTTGACAAATTTTAAGCTGTAAATTTGTAAACTTTCCAAAATTTATGATGAGTAGGAGAAAGCTTGCAGAAGATTTGGATTATTAAATAACATATTTATTTGTTTTTGCATATTATTGTTTTATTAATTAGAAATTTGGAGAAATTTGTTTTTTGGGCCCGCCGCCCATGTCTAAGGTTTACATTTTTATCTCCTCCTCTCTTCAGATTAAATACAATCTAGCAAAGGGCGCGTGTCGGGCACGGGTCCTGTTCAAATTTTTTTTTTCTCGTCGTCATCAACATCGTCATCGTCCGTCCTCTTTATCGACCCCTTCTTTCTCGATATTACAAAAGAAAATCGTAACTACAGCCCCCCTTGTCGAAGTTCATTGCGATCTCGACAATCATATAATAATAATAATAATAATAATGATAATAGAGCATGAACACCGGGCCCCGTAATCTTAATACCTTTTGTCATGCAAATAAATATTATGTATATGAACATCTGTCCTGAACTTGCCTTAAAACGGTGACGTAACCATTAAGAAAACATTAAGGGGTATCTTCCATGTGACGTCATCAAAACGTAAGAAAACGGTCTCAAGGTTGGCATACACCCGGTCACATGACGTCATTTCTGTTACGTATACGGTCTAATTCTTGACAAGTCGTCCTTCCCCCATATTACCGGATAAGGACCGGATCTTAGCTGAAGGAAGTTTGGGTTACGGTCTACGGATTGCTTGGATTTTAATTCATAGTCCCTTCAGAGCGTGGGAGGGAATATAATTCGATTACTAGGACGAAACAAAAGAGATCATAACAATTAGATATTTTAAATTGTATGTAGGTTTGTTTTTATTTGTATGTATGTATGTAAAATTATGTTGAAAGTCGGTGAATTATGTGGTAATTGAGTCGCACCTGTCCCCGGAGGCGGCATAAGGAGCAATAACGGAAACATAACAGCGGAAACGCGACGTTGTGGCGGAAGTGGGTAAGTAGCAAACTAACAATGAACTGGTTCCGGTAGCGTGCATCCATAATGTACAGAGTGAGAGAGTATTTCGTCGTATCGTACATGGCACGATACTCCTGCGAGACATGGGAAAACACCTAAAACGCCTTTTAGTATCATGCAAGGCGTCTGATCCTTATCACACCTACCAAACCTATTAATAATTGATTTTATTTCGTGACGAAATAGAAACCCATTTTTCTTTGTTTTACCCCTATTCGATTTTTACTGTTATCAATATTATATATTTGCTATAATATCTATAATTGTTAACAGAGAGAAGAGCGTGACTTGGTTTGATAAGGGAAAGAAAATACTTGTGTATTGAACATTACTGGAAAAAATAATTATTTATTTATAACAGAAACTGTTTCAATAATACAAACACCCTCTACTAATACCGATAATAATAACATTATTATAATTGTTGCGTGAGAATATTACATGATTGTCGATGATTTCTTTATTTAGACAATTATTTTATGATTGATAGAAGAAAACAGTGAAAACCACTAGAAAATCACCGATTCCCAAAGGGGCGGTTTAATTCTATCCGTATCCGCCTTAAGAAACCGCGCAAGTATCCACCTGTTGCTCAACTCCTTGTAAGGGGACTTTCTTATAAGAAACTTGAACTATCTCTTTTACTTGTTAGATTTATTCCCACAATATCCGAAGAAAAGAGACGTTGATATTGAAGCAACAGTTGGTTGTTGACTTATCAGATGTCTTGAACTTGTTAAGGGTAATTTCTTAACTATTCGATTAAATCTATATGTAGATAGATTATCACTTGTGGATTATTTAAATTGGCTAGTTTTCCATTCGGGTGGATTCGGTTAGAAATGGCAGTTGTCAAAAATTTTGACAACTAATGTCAACATTTGATTCGACATAAATTATGTAGAATACATTGAAAGGGTTACGACTTCAGTTCCGACACACGTCACGCTAGAAATGTCGAATTTAGCACCCCTAAATAACATTAAAGATTGATAACGTATGCGATTTTTGGTCGTTTTCGTCGAGAAATATAATTGTTGATAGTTTATCAAATCAACAAACGTCCAATTGTCAATTAATATTGATAACACCAAGAGATAAGAATCAATCTTGCCCCTTCTAAATCGTTTAAATCCTCACTATAAACAAGTAAAGTGTCTTTGAAAGCTTGCCACAGGTGCTATCTACACTACACTTATTGATAAACATAAAAGATAACCTTGGTAAATGTGCCATTCATGTTCTTAGGTCGGAAAGCAGGTGCTATTACTAGAGTCCCCTTGAAAATATCTCCAAGAATGACGTCTTTGATGACGTCATAATACTAGCAACTATACAAAACAAGCTGCTCGTTTAAACTTAATTAAATTTAATCAAAATTTACCTAAAGAACTCCAATCAAGTTTCGTAATTGTATGTTTGTTGATTAATTCGAACAAATAGCCGCTGGAATCAAACAATTTTATAAAGTAATTTATTCCGATCGTCTACTATTTGGACAATGTTTAATTGGTAGTTGAAGTTCTCCGAGGCGTATCTTTTCAATTAATTTTCGAAGAAAAAGGTTGATTTAAGATGGTAGCGAACAGGCGGACGATTATAGGGGATGATGCCTTTTTCTAGTTAGTAAAGTTTACCAAGTATCAAACCGAAACTTTGTCACTCAATGACAGTTTGTGGAGATTCTGTAAAGTTAGCCTTTTGTTGCTATCTTGAATCGGAATTCTAGTTCTATGATCCGTTAACTTGCTTGTCACTTTAAGTTTATTGTCATCAAATAGAAGATTAATTATTTCCAATAGAATTGAAATAGTTTTATCACTATAAACAATTCCATAATTATTTTGTTAAATTGAACGAAATCAATTGATATTTTTCTAGATTAAATTGTATTTATAATAGTGACAAATGGGTGTTAGCCATCCCTTGTGCTCACTCTCGAGCATCAACTGGCAAAGCTCGGAAATGGTAGAGAGCTTTTCGACGATAATAACGACAAGTAGCTCACACATGCTTTTATGTCCTTTTTGATGTTGAATATATGTGTGTGTTGTGTATAATTATCTATGATGTGTTTTGTGCAAAATTTATGTTGTTTACTTGCTTTTACTTATTTATTGTATAGTTGTTAAATGGTGCTTTTTCCACTAACAAAACAATCAAATCTTATTAGCTTCTTGGACGGATTTATTATCAAAGATTTAGTTTAAATCAACTTATTGATATCCGGTGGAGTTATGGGTAGATGGATTTAAGGATATCCGTTACTGGCTATACGGTCCAAGAAGCATTAGTTATTCATCATATAGGATTTACGGTATAGAAGCCATCGCGTAGATGTCATTAATATATCAAAACAACAAATAAATAGCATGTTTATAATTATAACAACTAACACTAGAATTCATCTAATTTCCTTTATTTTGCTCATAATTTCCGGATTTGATTCAATCCAATTGTGCCAAATATAAACGAAATAGACTATTAGTGAATAACGATTGAGAAATCTACCGTTATAATAATAGGAAAAGTTATAGTTCACTTGTGGTAGGTTTATGCCCTTGAGTAGTTAAGGGCGAAAAGAAACTAGTAGAAGAGGGATGGTCTGTGGTGCTCGTGGACAAAAATAACAACACTATAAGACTGAGTGGGTATCCACCAAAAATACAACAAACATAACTTTCCAAAAGTTATTCCAAACGAATCACGTAGCACCAACTTCGATCATCCCTTTTACTACTTATCACTATCATTATCATTTTGCTTATTTACGTAAAATATAGTAGAGATATCGTGTTAAAGTTTTATTTACATATCTTATAAAATTCAAATCAGATAAGACATTTAAATGGTAAGTTTTGCCGATAATATTGGCAAAACTTACTAAATTATAAGAGGGTGAAATTTTTGGTATAAAAGGGTATATAACAAAACACATCTGCTAGGTAACCCACCCTGAGTTAAAAAGAAATTACCACCTGGTCGATGCCACGGTCGGCAAACAAGGGCACGATCAGAACGGTGTTTTAAATAACCAGATGTCTATACTTTATACCTTTAGTTTAGTGTTAGGTGGAGAAAAGTTTTATTTTTATTTTCTGAGGGGAACCACTTGAATTAAAGGAACATATGGGTCATAATATTCATTTCGTGAATTTGTTTTTTTCTGCAATAAACTTGTTTATTTTTGATAATTACATTACGGTTTCGTTAACCGAAAAAATTGTCTTCTTCGCGGGGG
Source organism: Mylabris phalerata (assembly GCA_020740385.1). Classification (NCBI taxonomy): domain Eukaryota; kingdom Metazoa; phylum Arthropoda; class Insecta; order Coleoptera; family Meloidae; genus Mylabris; species Mylabris phalerata. Next base: position 3,352,734 of record JAJEOX010000222.1, read on the forward strand.
CCGGCACATTGATTAAAATAATCAAGGCAAGAAACGAGCACCGGTAGTATGTTTTTTTGATAATTATACCATCATCATAAAGGAAACGGAAGATGTATTATCATTGGAGTGCTAGAGATATCGTTCTAATTAGAAGTTTGTGCATACTTTTTATTGATTAACGTTATATTTATATGCAGAGATACACTTATTTTTCGAAAATATTCACTAATCAGTCGAGAAAATAGGATTGCAGGTTTTTCCCCATAGACGATTAAACGATCACAAAATAAACAATTTAGTGATATTCATTTATAAAAATAATTGATTTGTGTAAAGTAGTCGTTAGGAATGATCACTACACTTGAAAAAGTTTTAGTATTAATTTATTTTATTTTATTTTGGCGCCTTGAAATACGATATTTTCGGGTAAAAAAGTTAAAAAACTTGGCTTCTGTTAAATTTTGTAAAAATTAAAAAATCAACTTTAAAATGAATAAAGTGAGTAAAGTGTAAAAAAGTGTACTAAGACTTAACTTAAATAGTTCCTACTAATTTCTAGTAGTATAAATTTCAATATTTGACCCATTAAATTGAATCTTATTGTGGTTCTATACAAGTTAACTAAACAAATATAAAAATGGATAAATTTTGCTTTATCCGAGGAAAAATAACTACAATTAACAGTTTGAAATGTAACCGATCGAAAAATATAAAATACAAAGAATTCCAGATTCTATTGTTAATTTTTAATTGAAAATATCGAAGGAAGTCCATATAATTTCAACTTTGTTCTCAACTTTACTCCATTCATTTTTATTTTACTCCATGTCATAGTCTTTTACTTATTTTTTCCTAACAAATCGTGCACTATTTTATTTTTGTCATTGGTAAGGTATCATTATCGTTGCTATGATTTATTTTTTAATTTCATCATCTTTATTACAAACACAACTGGCCAACAACCAACTTGTTCTATTGGTGGTCTGTCTTCCGTGACACAAGGCGTGGTTTTCACGTATAAAGATGTAAGATAACTCCTTAATGTTCATACTTTTATATTTAATGGCATGTCCGGTTTATTCTACAGCTAATCAATACCTGTCTCTTTCCACGTATTAGTCTTATTATAAAAGACAAAAACAAGCCTAATTATCCATTCGTCCACGTCATTTATATCCCATTGATATTTAATTAAATATTAAGCTACTTGAACCAATCAGATAACTGGATCCACTTCTCTTTCTAGCTATCTTTGACTTCTATATGCACACCTTTACGTAATTTCCGGTGGATTCTTATTGGTTTGAAACAGTAACGAATCAGGTGGTTTTTGTTGTGGTATTCAGAAAAAAAATGACGATTGTTAGAGAATAATTAGTAGATGGTACAGCATCTCTATACCGTAACTAGTTAAGGTTATGGACCTTGTTGATCATCTAGCTATAAATCCTGTGCTATTATTACAATAGAATCTCTCTTTATAACAATAGATAACAATCAATGTTTCTATATTACCTGCTGACGATTACTCTTTCAAGGATCAATTGCTATCTGTCTTGTATTATTTCTATCGCAAAAAATCCGGCAAAAAATAACGATAATAGTCGTTATTATTATGGAAATTTCAATAAAAAAATTGCCAGCATCCGCAAGTAATTAGTTTATAAATAAATAAATAAATAAAAATCGTAAGTTGAAAGATGGAAAATTTCCTGTATCTCCATATCAAATACAGGAGATACGCTACGATGGCGACATTATTGTTCAGGATATTGTAAGTAGGACTTAGCATAGAAATAATACGAGAGTTAAATAACAACTATGTATTGTTGTGGCCAATCGTTGAACAAAAGCAAGAAATTGTGGATTAATATTGGAAAAATAAAATGCAACAACAATAATACGAGAAACAACAACAACAACAACAGGAAATAAATTGGACAGATAAGGGCTATGAATCAATGCGAAATTTCAACGAATTTAGCAAGTTGTGGATATTTCGAATATTTCTTGGAGCCTACAAAACCACCCCTGAGACGTCTTTTATTGAAATAACCGCCCCCGTGTATTATTGGCGTGATATAATAGACCAACAATTATCAACAATTGTATAAAATAGGCACACAAACATCTTCAATAATAGATAATGTAGATCTATCTATGTCGTGTTTGATCGATCGATATCCGATATATTTTTTTTTATTTAATTCCCTTTTAAATGGTGGTGTTTCTTTAAAAATCGCACGAGACAACGCTATATACATCTGCTTATTTTGCTTGTTTTGTTAAAGATTGGCAATCTGGAGAGGTTGGCTGCCAAATGGTCGTTTAACAAATATCAAATTACTTTAAATTTCGTTATAAAATCGAAATAAAATACAACTAATGTGTGGTTTCGTTGTGAATTTGCGGTCAAATAAATCTTTTGTTGTCTCTTTAATACAAAAAATAAACTAAATAAAACAACCATCATAAAGATATAAACATTTACCGACAACCACACGACTACTATTGTAGATAAATCGATTTTCTTCTCTATTATTATCTTGAAACCAACTGAAATTGATGTCAGAACAATTAAATGTCACGTTTCCGTTTTCCTCAAGATTACGCCGTATTTTCCCAAAAAAATCAACAGGGAACCCCAAAGTATTTTAAATTATCAAAATAAGACTTACCTTGTTATAGTAGAGGAACGGTATCTATGAATTTGATTCCATTTACTTAATCTGTAAGAAACGGAAAAATTAATAATTAATCTGTAAATACAATCGAATAGGAATATAAGATGAGGGGCGTTATTGTTTATCGGGCAAGTTATCGTTAATTATGTCCACCCCTCATCAATTGAGTTCAGTATTAGATTTCTTCGCTAATCCGTTATCATAGAATTACTCTTTGAAATTATAACCAGATGGCTATAAAACTTTATATGCCCCCTTTATTATTATCATTAATTGTTATACAGTTGTTTCTAATTACACAATTCTTATAAAACAAGGAAAAGTTGAAGATTTCAACCCGCATTCCAATTAATTTGAATTTCTAATTTCTCATTAAATCAATAGTAAAGTCAAATTAACCTGTTTAATTTAGTAAAAAAATTGTTTTTTCTAAAACATGTAAACAACTTTTAAAGTTAACAATTTAGACTAGATTTTAATAGAAGGGGTGTTGTTTTAATTTCCATACAAACAATAATTAAGGGATGATTTAAGGTTGGTAGGTGGTGGGTATTTAAGTGGTGATAGGATTGCGTGTACGGGCGCTTGCGTATGATCAAGTAAATAGGAAACTATATTGTACAGAGGTGGGGTACCTATCTATTTCCGTTCCGGAAATGTCCACCGGTAATTGCAACTAATATCGTTTGGAAATTGTGTAGATTATGCACGCAAAAATTGAATTTATTAAAAAAATATAATCCACCGATAACTCTATTATATAGGCAACCAATAGTGCAGGCAAAGAAAATTGGTGGATGCGCCGAATATCAAATTCATTCAATTATAGGTGGAGATTAACGGTGTAAACGATTAGTTTGCAAGGGAACAAAAAACTTTAATCTCTTCGACAGCTTATTCTTCCCAAACGGTTACAACCCGTGGGAAATTTCCAATTCTTTCGGTGTTGTTATTCGTTTTTCTTTCACATACGCGAAACATTAACAATAATTAAATTAACAATTGCCGCTTAATCGGATACACATTATGGTCGGGTGTTGTGTATAACCCCGGTGATATCAATCGACAGTTGAGCATCAATGACATGGTCCCCCACCCCAATCTGTACATAATTTGGTCACTAGTTTACACATTATGGTTAATTGCGGTCAACCACACGATTGTACATTAAATGTTGCCTATGTGCATAGATATACACACAACAAATTTATTACATATGGGTAATACACGTGGATAACACGTGGAAGAATTGTACACACTTAAGTATCGGGTTGGTTGCATACTGTGTTTATATTTCAATCCCCAATCTACCCTCTGTATGATACAAATACAGAAAGCTAAATTTCCAATTTAATATAACCGTTTTTTATCGATTACTTATTTATTTGCAATCTATTCACTTAACAAATAATGACAGAATACAACTCATTATATTTATGAATTTATAAAGAGTTCAATTTTTTACGTCAATTGCCTCCAGATAAATTCCACTGATCTGATCAGACCAATTTTTTTCATCAAACATTTACTAATTAATTAACCCTTTCGTTCTTTTGAAATAACAATTAACAAATATTGTCATATTGTTTTTTTCGAAAATAACCAAAATAATTGGAATTTTTCGTTAAATTCGTTTACACAATTGATGGTTTGATTTAGATCGCCGACAATGTATCATTCATTGATTTGAAAAGGGTTGAAAAAGTGGTAATTTAAGATACGTATTTTCAAGTCTAGTTCATTCAAATACAAGCAGGCATTATTCAGGTTTTGTAACCGGTTGTAATTGGAGGGAGAGAACTTGATTTGAAAATAACGCGACGGCAACTGGGGTGACATTCGGGGTTTAAAATTTAAACAGTCGAGCGAATTACGCCGATTAAGACGGTTAAAATCGTGTCAGTTTTGAGGAAAACTAAAAGGTGAGCAATTTTTATTAAACTAATTTCTAGAATATTCAGAGATAAAACCAAAATCGTTTATAAAGAGAGCTTTCGGGCTTTTATAGTTCAATTCGATTAGTCTGCGGCGGATATCTTTGGAATTTTCGACGGTTCGTTTTTGCGGAGGATAATTTGGAATTGATTCTCAATGAGTTAATCTGAGCACTTGAAAGTTTTTGAAAATTTCCTAGAATTTCCAACATTTCCCGTCAAATAGAAATGTGGAAGTTGTTTCGTGTTTAGTTCGAGTTTCTCTAATTTTTTTTTTGTTTGCCACTAAGGTGAAAAAGGCTCTTCATTTGATGGGAGGAAACACTGCCACCGTCACTTTGTTCACTGGTATTCGTGAAAACATGCAAGCTTTACCTTAATATCAGATAGAATTATCCATGACTAGATTAATAATTGTACCACTGTATGTTATTAAAGTCCATTTTTATATCAATTTCAGTAAATCTAGATGCAATGCGAAACTTAGAGGGAACTTAAAAGACAACTTGAAGATACACACACAAGATCACAAAGTCTTCTCTCTTATTTCTTAAAGATAAATTGAAGTAAATCACACTTTAAATACACTATTTTAACTATTGTTATTAGATACGAGTAGTTATTGAATATCCGTTACTATACTGTACTTCTTATAGGAAGAAGTGACAAACTTGAAGAAGTCAAGTCCCGGAGTTAAAGTCCCGTTATAATATTATCTATTAGAAGGGTTGAGCGTCGGCAAAGTTGTTTGGCTATCCTGCGCAGGACTACTGAATATGTCCTTACACCACGAAGGATACCGAAGGAGTGAAGGCGTCTAACTAAGACATGGATTTAAGGCGCTCCTTTGGGGAAAGACGGCGCCGTTGCAGGAGGCCTGCCGACGACTGACACAAGACGTCGCAGGGGAGCGACGCGCGCCGCCACCACCGCCGCCGCCACCAAACTAAACCCCCGCCATCGACACCGCCACGACGCCTAGCCACGCCTCCGGAGGGGAAGACCTAATTAAGTGATATTTTTTAAGTAGTTACCAAGATTTTTCACAAGTCCACCAATACAACCACAACAAACAACTAATATGTGAGAAATTTCAATGTTTATATCTGAATATCGATAAGCCGCATGGAGAACAAAATGGGGATAATAGAAATTTCGAAAATAAAAGACGAACAACATAAATCAAGTCAATCAAAACGGTGTTTGTTACATGGAATCGAAAGACTCGATTTCGCTTAGTCCAACATGCAACTTTCAATTTTTTCCTCTCTTTCCCTTTGGTTGATATTGTTTGCTATATTTGACCTATCCAGATAAAACAATGAAAGTCGACTGATAGCCGGTATCTGATAGGTGTACGAAGAATGGCTCGATAGTTTCAAATCAGAGGTTTTAATAGGTATCTCCAAACTTAATACCGTTCGAAAATTAATAAAAATTTCCGTAATAAAGCCAAAAAGAACGAACTTTTGCTCTACAAATGCAATACTCACGGTTCTAGCATCAAAATCAAATAAAAGAAGCCTCGATTGAGTTGCAGTCAAATTATTAAAAATCTTACTTTTAAAGTTTTTTTTTCTTATATTTTTTAGTTAGATTAGATGAAGCCGAATATTTTAACTGTTAAAAATTGAACACAAATTTGATTATTGGTTACGATGGTTTTTTAATAATTGTGTTTATAATGGAATGTTTACAAATCACCGGATAATTGAATTTGAATATTGGTTCACACATGATAATCATCGCACTATTATCATTAAACTACCCTTCACTAAATACACACTTTGTCCTTGATAGTGAACGTTAATCTTGTAGTATTCGCAGCGCTTTCACTTTCACTTACGCCTCGAATTCGAGATTATTACACAAAAACATAAAGCAAATAAGACCGGCTAATTATCGTTAGCGCTCACTATTTGTTTACAAAACGACCTAAGACGCTCAATTTCCCCAATGATTTTCATCCAATTGAATCAAATGGAATAATAGAAAATTCTTACCTTGTTTTTAATTAACGCTTTTGTCCGTTTTGTCGGTAATTTAATTGTTGTTCTTAAGTTTTAAAAAAGGCGCGTACACTTACTATAGGAATCATGACACTTGGGTAACATAGCAATGAATGCCCATCTTCTAGCACACTATCAGGCATTATCAAGGAGTGGGGAGACGCATGAGCAGCGTCGCGACGCCAAGGATGCCGACCGGTGGCGCCCCCTCAAGTATTGCGGCGACTATCACGAACCTGATTAGAAACGATAGAAGACAGTCACAGTTCATGAACGGACACTTGTAGAGGGATTTGATAAATTAAAAAAAAAATTGTTTCTAATTAATCAACAATATCCTCGATTTTAGTTAGTCGCAAAAATCATGAGGTTTTTTTTTTGAAGGAAAACTAGTAAAATTCAAATTTAATTCATCCAAATAAACCACCACTTGTTAGAATAAAATTAAATGGAAAACATTGGGTTTATAATTTAAAAATATCGGTTTGTAAAAACGGTATTAATCGGTGTCATTGGAAATTTCCCACAGCCGAAAAAAGCCAATTGAGTCGGTTTTTATTTAGAGTATCGGGGAAAAAAGTCGAAAACAAAGAGAGAGGAAAAAGTTGCAATTTTATTTGTGTGTTTTGTAGCATTTTTATTTTTATTTCCGGACTGTTCACATACATTTACACAACTTTGGAACACCTGTTGTGTTCTGCATGCTTTTGCTATTGATGGAAATCAATATAATGTCTCAATTTGATATGTCGCTAGTTAGAGGATGCGTTTATGCATTTATTAAAAAAAAAACGGCTATAACTGCAATAAATTCAATCCAAACAGATAAGCAAATAGAACAGAATTTATGCCTTCACAGAATTGTTGTTGCAATTGTCTTCTTTATCAAATAAATTGGCTTAGATGGTCAGCCAGATGGGTCAAATGTGGTAACTGGATTGCATCGGAACAGTTAAGCGGTTCTTGCAAAATATACGACAGATTTGGGACGTGTTTCCTTACACTATTTAATAGCGAATATGTGGTAAATTATATCCAAATAGATATATTGCTGGCTTTTTTGCGAAATTACCCCAAAAAAGGCCATAAATTTCATTGATGAAATTTTTATAACGAAAATAATGAAAACATACATGATTGGGACGTATTTTATTTGTAAATAATGAAATATTAAATATAAAAACCAATAAACTCACCTCGTAGCTCTATTGTTGTAAATTAAAGTCTATTAGCATTTAATTTGTACCAATTTCGATTTATTTTAAACAACACCACTTTTTTATTGTCGGTCAATTATTGTAATTAATGTTTTATTTCAGTTAGTTGTTCGTTAACGACTGAATTTCCCGAAAATTGTCTTCAAGAAATTGATCCCGAAAACCACCCCTACTCTTCTAGTTTTTTCCAACGGCTAATTTCAAATTAGTTTGCACGTATAGTAGAGAGGGTAAGTCTTAAGAAAAACTCATAAGCGACAATATAAGTAAGACACACGACCGTTGAGATGTTCTCCTTCAGCGATTACGATAGCAAACTTGTGCCCTTATGGTCTGCTGGCTTTAAAGCCTTACCGGAAGCTCAAGACTTTGTTGTTTTTTTTTTAAAATTTATTTAACATCATTAATTTGAAGTTTATAAGTTGTTTCTCTTATAGAAATCAGTACAAGATGTGTAACTAATTGGGGTTTTTTAGGTAGAAAATTATGAAAAACGAGAAGCAATAAACTTGGCCATATGCTGATCGGCTCATCTTAACGATTCCAATTTATGTCTTAAGACATCGGCGAAGGGTCTTCACCCTTAACTGGCGCTACACCAACTGTGACGATTGTCGGCAGTTGATCAGTCCACCGTAAACTCAACCACGTGCCCAACAAAATCTCCAATACTACCAGGATTTAATAATAATTATCGGTAAATTGAGTTTTTCTTTTTAATTAATGAGAAGAAGTAAATTAGTAGTCTTTGGTGTGGTGGCAGGTAGAGTAGATGGGGTGCGGCTCCCGGGAGATGTCTCTAGGAGCGGTTAGTTTTCTCTCATCAGGCGGGGTGTGGGTCCCTTAGCGTGATATACAAAGTAAACTAAACTGGACTTTTAATGAAATTCATTCCATTTTCTACATGGGTAGGGCTGTTTTCTAATAATTATCCAAGAAATTTTCTTAGAAACACCAACATATCTTCTAATATATTAACAAATTCACGCTGACAATTTCGAAATAGAATACGGAAACCGTTACATCAACCCCTTGTCAATTATACGAAAATTGAACCTGTCAGGCAAAAATTAAGAAAGACTCCCCGTTTAGTCCCTAAAAAGCCAAGCAAAAAATTAAGAAACACGTGAAGATATTAGTTTCAGTCGAAAAGGAAATGACAAGAACAATCACACACCTGTTGAAAAACAATAATTCTTAACAATGAAGCTTTCTTGAAATCATCTGGTCTATTAGAGTTTCGTAAATAACCTCTAATGATTATTATGTTGTTTACCATGCGTAGCAAAGACAAACGTTTATTATTTTTTTGATCAAATTTTTATGCGCCCTACCTTAAGGGCCCTATTACCGTAGATTTATCTTTATTTCAGCATAACTATTCGTCCCTTATATAATTTAAAATAGCGGTTGATTAAAATACAGTACCGTTTAGGGAATTATCAGTTTTGTAAAGCGGCACGGAATGGAAAACGTTTTAGAAACTGTGATCTTTTAAGGAAAATCTTCAATTTTGTGGACGCCGAGACGAGCGCCATTGGGAGGCCCGTGACATTGCCTTTTCAATTTAAATTTAATACGCGATATCTCGCTTGTTTTTGGAAATATTACAAAAATTAAAACAGATTTAAAAAGAGCATTTCAAGCTGGATCTAAGGACGTTTTCGATTAAATTTTGAGTTGAAGAGGAAAGTTTACGTGTTTTTTCGTAATATTTTACACGATTTTTATTATTTTTCGTAAGTTGACCGATATTTGAGACACGTTATGTGTTTGTAAATGAAGGTGCATAACAAAAGAACATGTGCATCGCATACACGCACTACGTGATTGTCTTTACCAGTTACATTACTGCAATTACAGTTTTGTTGATAACGCAAATCGATACCGTTTGCCTTTCACATTGATAAGATAGGAACGTTACTATGTAAATAGTTTTGGAAAGCTAAGAAATAATCATTCATCATTTTATTGTAACTTATTTTGTTATAAATTTTGTATAGTTAGGGTTTACAATAGACAGAATATAAAAAAAACAACATAGAAAAACAGCTCAATATAAGACAATCATTAGCTTCCTATCAATCGAAATAATCTAAGTAAAAATCCCCACGCAAACCTTTACATACATACATCCATACACGAGATTGATTTATTATTTAGTAAGTCATTTTTAATATTATCCGGGCATTAAAAGCGACATTACAAGCAAACAAAAACCTTGTCTTAATGTAAAATACATGCCGGACTACGATAACATCGGTCGTAGGGTGGAATTAGAGACTAGTTATAGAAAAAATAACGAAAAATTCGTCCAAATCTATAGTTATATCCTTTTTTTTAACGATAAATCCTCTCAAGATTCGATAGAAATAACCACCGAATAAGCGTTTTAGATAAAGCAATATGTGCTAAAATAGATAATGGTGCTAGGTACGTGTATACATAATGATAATAAACCACCCCCTGCTGTACGGTCTTTGTATTTGTAACAACAAAGGGTTAGGAAAATTCGCTTCAATTTGACTGCTATCTTATAGTAGAGATCGTGGAATTTGCACCAGTCGTGTTTTAGATTTCTCTAGGGTTGACCTAATGTCTTGATATTGAGATTATGTTGGAAATTTCAAAATTTTCGGTCAACGCACCTTATATACCTACCTAAAATAATCTAATATATCGTATGTAAATGTAGAATAGTGAAGACGTTTCCTATGCTAGGCCCTTAATCATCCCTTGAGGATAAGGCGATGCCAACTGGAATCGAAGGGTGTGAGACAACAACCACTGTTGGAACTATCATACGGATAATTATTACAGGAAACTATAATTGTAATTGTAAATGTTGTTCTAAAGTCCGGTTAATATAGCAGTTCTGTATTAAATAAGATTGAGATAAGGAGTTTAAACTGGAGAGGAATGGATAACCCAAGATTGTTCTTATCTGGGTAAGTAGTGGTAACTTTGGATAAAATCGATACTATAATCAACAAATCGGAATAATTTCTAAATATTTTCAGTAGTGGAGTAACAAAATTAATTGATTGTTGTCTTCGATTAGGGTTTAATTTGTTAGGGGCTAAACGGTTGATCTGACAAGTGAATCTGGCCCGTTGTCAGCTATTGGTCAAACAAATTTACATGATTAATCCCTCAATTCTAAGACAATGAAACGAAATCGATCTAATCGAAGTATAAGCTAGTCTGTAAGATTCAACAGTAGGTGGTCCATCTAGACAAGGAAAACCCATTTAAAGAAACTGTGCGTCAGCTATATTGTGGAAAAAACATACAATTCAAGGTCATTGTTAATCAATAATCACCCTTCAAAATCTCTCAAGTCTCTCAACAATATTAGAAAAGTGGTGAAAATAATACGAGTAGAATTAAATATTAGATTTTCATCCCCTCAATTTAAATGTCTTCCTAACCCTTTGTTCGCATAAATTGCTTGCTTAGTGCAGTTGAGCCTGATTCATCCCTTCATTTCTCTCTCTTTGTTTTTCTCTGATTCTCTCCCTCGGTTTTTCGAATCGGAAATTTGCATTGTTGATAAACACTAAATGACCATCAATCAATTGACAAATATTTGAAATAATTTGAAATAAATCTAAGAATATAAAGTTCGATTGTGCAGTGTTAACAGTAATGGTCAGTAGAAACTGGTCAAGTCTAGAGGCGAAATACGAGCCACCATATATTAGTGTTGTGTTTTGGGAATGAATAGAAGTGATTAGTCCAGGAACAACTTTACTCTGCATACAGTCTCTGTAAGTAAGTTGGTAGCTCTTGTTATTGGAACTAATATATTGCCGTAAGGTGGTTTAAGGGTGTTTGCATCGTGCGGATCGAGGGTGTCCAGTTTTCGAATTATCGACAAGAGGGAAACTCCAGACTCATGTACAACTACAACAACACAACGTGGAAATAAACAGATAGGAGGACCAAGCTACATGTTTGATAACGAACATGGAAGTGATAAGAGTTGATGGCTATCGGAGTATCTAGCGAATTGAAAAAAACTATTTTAAGTTCAAGTTACTACCATTAGGGCGACTTTAAAGGAACTCATTGAAAAAAGGTAAATCTCATGTCATAAGGCACTGAAACATATCTCGCTAGTAATAACAGATATTCAAATGATAAATGTCTTAGATTTTCCGAAAATTTTGAAAAAAGCATAGTTTTCGTTAGCAAAACTAACGTATTTTTCGAAAATTATAAACCGAAAGTAACCCATCAACATAAGATATTCGAGGAAAAGCGGTTTGTTTGCCATAAATTGTGAACTTTTCAATAGACATTCAACTATCAATTTATAAATTCAAAATTATTAAAAAAGACGATAATAGGAGTTGCATAAAACAGCAATTAATGGACACTTGCTGCATTCTCTGTGCGCATTTTATGGTTGCATTCAAAGTCTTTTTTGCTAGTTTTATTAATCTTCATTTCTTTTTTCGAGTACATGAAAGAAATTATGATTTTTTTTTAAACAATCACCATATATTCCGGTGTTTCATTAAAATATGAAAAAACTTGTAGCAAAGATAATAAAAGGAATAACAAAAAGGAGACAAAGGAATGAAACAGGTGCCTCATCATATAAACTAACTTGACGTCCACTAGACAACAAAACTGGAGCATTATTTTTTTAATAGCAACTAAAGTGCATTGTTGAGTGATATAATTTTTCTGTAATTTTCCAACTACAAGTCCATGATTGTTGATTATTTATTAAAATAGAATTAGGGCTAGTTTCGTCAGTTTAATGTTACTCGTTATGGGTGTAGCTTAATTGAATAACCCCTATTTTGTGGACAGTTGTGAAGATGCAGAAGGGTGGTTATAAGATCGTGAATAAGTAACATTGTTTTAATTAAGTAAAGCGATATGCAAATATCGGGTAGTTATTTGATTCGAACAAGATAAGAAACTTAGACTTTAAACATAAATACAACAAAGGCACTTACACAGTTACTTTTATGGAATATTCGAATATTACAACTCAATACAATTTAATAGTTTCTGATCGAAAGCCCAGCCCGCAATTCAAACAGAACCGATACAATCGTATTATTATAAACACAGTGTTTGTCTAAACGCGTGTCCATATACTAGATGGATACACATAGTGGTGGTCACGCGTGTCCTCGCATGTCGCACCTATCACTCACCCCCGCATATTTCGTCCATCGCACCCTCACTAAACCACCGGCCGCATGACAAGACTGTTACAAGATTCATAATTTACCTTCCTCAAAACACATTTATACTACAACTTGTCTCTTTGTCCGCCCATTTATACGTTTTTCGTGCTATTTTTACGTTTGTTTGATGTGGAAAATATCTCATATTAAAAAGGCAAAACGATTAAACATCTTGACGAATAACTAGTAAAGTTAGTGAGGATTTTATAGTTTTTTTGGGGGAAATCTAATGAGTTGCTTTTTTAAGTTACCCTCGTTACAATACGTGTACGTTAATTATTGTTTGTCTACCAGTCGGACTTAATGAAAACTAATGTTTCATCGACGATGACGATGTTTTGCTTGTGGATATTCCGTCCTGATAAGCAACATGTGGTTAATAATAAAATATGATGCGAAAGGTGAAATCGTAGGTGTACAAACGACAATTGATATCGAGCATTATCCGATTTTAGATTGAAAAACTATTAAATATTCGAACAGGAAATGGGTGTAATTATCGAAAAACGATCGATCAATTTGTATGATGATTAGTGGGTTGTTTGTGTTGTTAATTCTATTTTTATTTAAAATAATTTCCTTTTAAAGTCGAAATGAAGTAACAATTGCGGTTCGTCTACGTGCGGCATGATTTTATTACAGTTTGCTGTCTTCGTTCGGTTAATTAACGGCCGGTTTGCTCCTCCGTTGGCGATTAATTTTCATTTTGAAAGTCGCGCCTCCTCCCCTTCACTACATAAACAACTATATAAAACATACAGACATATGTGTAAATATATGTAGAATTAATGTAACTCATGCAATATTCTTAAATTATTCTCTTTTATCTTCAAAAACAATTCCACCAATTGCCTACACCTACATTAGACTAATTAACTGCAAAATATACAAAAAGGGGTTGTAAATTATCTCAACAGTAATTAAATAAAATTTATACGAGAATTTCACTAAAGTTTTTCTCTTTGTTATTATTGTACACTTTGTATAATTTCCTCCACTCAAATGTGCACACTTTTTTATGTTAATATCGGTAACTGGAAAGTCAACATTGGGCTGTTTGCGATTATAAAAATCAATTTGTTTATTCTGGAATCACAATTGAAACCTTAGTAGACGATAATGATTTATATTGAAGTGAAACATGCCGTATAGCAATATCGAATTTGCGAATATTTGGCATTCATTCCATGGATTTGGCTCGATCATATTTATATCAGTTACAGTTGATGTGCCCCAATATTACTTGAGGCGAACCAGTTGTAACGAAATTGCGTTGCCACTTTGGGTTGTTCGTCGTCGTTTTCAATAATAAAAATTTATGTTTTTCCTGTATAATCAACCTTTATAAACGAATTCAATTTTTTTGTTGTTTTTGTTGTTCAAGTATATTAATCGTTCCAATCGGTTAACCAATACATATGCACACGAACACACAGACGTACATGTTATTTAATTTGTCTGTCGAATTTCGAACAAGGGCCAAAATCACTTTCCACCCTTATTTATTAGCTGAAATCGATGTTGAGGTGAATCAGGGTTAATAACAACAACAATACATCAATAACAACAAAATATTCCGATCGAAAATTGGGAAAAAATTGACATTTATCGGTATTATTGTGAATAGATCGAATTTAGAGAGGAAGTATCGATAGTGGTCTATATCTGTCTAGCTTATTCTAGTACATTTAGGGATTTTTAAAGCATTTCGAGGGGCATTTTTCAACAACAATTCAAGGATCTGTTGGCATACTCGATGAGACTATAGCTAAATCAGTTTTGCCAATTCTCAATCGCTCATTTACTGACAGTAATGTGTTCGTGTACCGAATCCGTAAATAAAAATCCTTCACTTGTTGCTTACTTGAATTAAAAACTAGCACAATTTGTTTCGAAATCATCATAAATTCCATTAATTCAATAAATTTAACGCATTTAACGACTAATCAACCATTGATATCGATTTGATTTAAGTACACGTTTGTGTACTAACGAATTAACCTTGTTGAACACGACCACCGACTAGTTCCACCCCCACAAAGGACCCTATGTGACAGTCACATTGGTATGTAATTGGATTTAATATTCGACCATCGGCCAATCCTAAGAAATTTCCCCAACAAATCCAACAAACGACAGAATCCACCTTAACATGGCACATTTGCATTGATTTAATGGTGACAGGTGATGGGATTAAGTGACGTTAATTCCGGCTGCATGCATTACCGGACATGAGCATGTAGAAGGCCGGACAAAGGACCTCAACTTTGGACGTTGGCGAAATTTTGAACTACAACAACAAATCTGACGGATGTTCCAGTGATTACCCAAAAAATTCGTCAATTGGAGCAAAAATATGGTAATCTAAGCGGATTCTAGAGGCGTAAATCTGCAGTTGGAGGTATATTTGAGTGTATAGATGGATATATAGATGGTTATATGGATAGACGTAGGATATATATTCTAAATCTAATTTATGTACAACATTTGCACTGGGCGCTATCAACCTTGAGGGATTTTTATGTACAAGATTTACCCTTATTTTTAATTAATTCTACCTTAAATTAACTACTTATGATAATGAAGATTTACTTTATATACATGATTAAAGCTATTCCAGCAATAACTATTACGAGTTTACACTGTACACACTTATAAGATATTTTATGATTATAGGTGATAATATTGTATTGATAATGATAAATGTATTGGTTAAATCGTTGATAAGGTTATTGATATTTTGTGTCCTCAGAATCGCCAGATTACCGATATCTGCACGACACTCGTTAGAATTTATAGTTTCTCATATGAAACCACAATTTGTGACTTATAAATTTCAATTTGAGAAATTTCTAAGCCAAAATTTTCAAAAATTTCGACCCATCACAGAATGGAAATTTATTTAAACAAATAGGACAATTTTTGAATTTTGTAAAGTTTCAGTGGCTCTCAATTGCAGGATTTTATAGCAAACACAAGATCAAATCTAGAAAAAAATCAAAATTCTTCTTATTAATTTCAAAATAATACAAGTCACGTTTACTAGTTCCACTAATCTAACTATAGATACAAATATCTATCGGCTAGATACTCGGTGGTCTGTTCTTCTAGGAGAAACGCCAAGTCAGTCGATCGAAGCCTTTCCCAATATCATCATGATGAGGCACCACAGACTCAGAAATTGGAAATTTAGCCTCAACTAACTGTTGGCTGATACAAAGTGTCAGTCAGCACATCTTCAAAAGAAACAGAGAGATTCCAGTGATATGCCCCTTCAAAAGGGACCGTTGATGCACACCGTTCCAGGCGTTTGCGTTGCCAGCCAAATCAAATTTGGTGGAATTAGTGGGTCAGCAGATTAGAGTTGGAATGAAGCTCTGTTCTTCAATTGCAATGTGTACCTACCTATGCCTTTCTAAAAGGTCCAGTACAGAATGGGCAGAATTATAACTCTCTCTAATCTAATTAGACATCGAGTGTTGAGCAATTACTTTAAAAAACTAGCTCACAGATGCCTGTTGTTCGTCAATATAAATCAATCAATATGTGTGAAAATCGATTACGCATTGCTAGTTAATCTGAGAATTTAGATCATAGATGTTCTCAAGCTTTACAAATATTGGGAGAAGGATGTTCGAAAAACTGATAAAGCGTGACTCTCCTTAGGGGTACTTTGACCACTTTTTTGTAGTTCGAACCAACGCACAAGATCAAGTCTAGGAAAATTTTTAAATTCGCTCTTATTAATTTCAAAATAATACAAGTCACGTTTACTAGTTCCACTAATCTAACTATAGATACAAATATCTATCGGCTAGATACTCGGTGGTCTGTTCTTCTAGGAGAAGCGCCAAGTCAGTCGATCGAAGCCTTCCCCCCCCAATATCATCACGGTGTGCCAAAAACGCACCCAAGAATCAGAAATGGAAATTTAGCTTTAACTATAAACTGTTGGCTGATACAAAGTGTCAGTCAGCACATATTCAAAAGAAACGGAGAGATTCCAGTGATGTGTCCTTTCAAAAGGGACCGTTGACGCACACTGTTCCTGGCGTTTGCGTTGCCAGCCAAATCAAATTTGGTGGAATGGGTGGGTCAGATTAGTTGGAATGAAGCTCTGTTCTGCAGTTGCAATGTGTATGCCTTTCTAAAAGGTCCAATACAGAATAGGCCGAATTTAAATCTCTAATCTAATTAGACATCGAGTCTTAAGCAACTACTTTAAAAAAATAGCTCACAAATGCCTGTTGTTCGTCAATATAAATCAATCAGTATGTGGGAAGTCGATTCATCGGTAGTTAATCTGAGAATTTAGATCACAAATGTTCAAGCTTTACAAATATTGGGGGAAGAAGGACGTTCGAAAAACTGACAAAGCGTGACTTTCTTAGGGGTACTTTGACCACTTTTTTATAATTCGAATCAACGCAAATTCTAATTATTCTAAAATTAATATTTGTTTTTAGATAACTAAAATAATTATATCAGAATTTCTGTTGTTTTGCCGAATTTGGACTCGTAGCTCATGGCCAAAAAACTCCTATTTTTGATGAAGTTGCAATTTTTGAATATTTCTACTCTTCCAATAAAATGGAGAAAAACGAAAAAAATCACTTCTAACGCCACTGAGTCGTTTTATGCTTGTAACTCGTTTTTAAAAAGCCCAACATTGTAATTGATCACCTTTCAAATAAACTGCAAGGCCCAAATTTCGCTAGAATTGCTCGCCAAACGTCAAAATTACAACTTTTAATAATAAAAATTATAGGTTTCCCCCTTCAAAAAATTGGAATTCTTTACAGTTCACTTATGCTTAGTTCAACGTGTTAACTACATAATAATAAACGCATCGTGTGATTGTTGGGTGGTCTGAATCTCGGAATTTCCGTGTGTTTCGAGTGCAGAAAGAACAATTCCAATTTGCGACACCTAAAACGTGGCGTAAATTAATTCAGTTGACGATTCTCGAGATTAATTTGATCACCTTTTTTTTGAGATTGTTCAATCATTAGGATATTCTTAAACCGATATTTCATTGCATTTCTATTGGCAAATTTTATGTTCAATTGGAGTTATAATCAAATTAATTAATTGATATTTTAATTGTATATAAAAAATCGAATCTATTACAGTTCACGTACTCTAGCTTTGTTATTATTATTATATAATCGGTAAATTAATAGTGAATCATTAGGTAGTCTGTGTCTCGGAGTTCGTAAAAACGCTAACATTTGTTTACAGAATAATTACAGAAAGGCCAGCTTATTTAATTCATATTGATGAAACTCTCGAAACAACTTTGGCTACTTTTTTTACATGAACAGGGTAATTTTTATTGATTATTCAACAGTTGTTGCACTTATACAGGGTGATTATGATCATGACCCTCAAAGATTCATTGGAAAGTTTATAATTTACTACAGATAAGTCTTCCAATATTTTCTTATTTATTTCACACACCTGTTTGTATAATTATATTGTAATTGACTGTCTTGAACAGAATACTCACCGAAGTTATTTTGGTGTATAATTTTGGAAATAATGCGTCCAATTATAGAGCAGCTTTCATCTTTCTATTCTTAAAATGTCCCACTAAAATGCTTTCATCATAAAAGCTTAGTTTTCAAAATTTTCTGAAAATACAATCGATTAGAAAAAACAGCAGAGTATCATAATTGTAGAATTGGATTCTGAATTGGATGAGATATCCACCATTTCGATATCTCTTATCATTTCCGAGATGTGTGTTCCAGGTTTATGATATTTTAGTTCCTTTTAAATTCGTTCTTCATAGAAGTATAAGAAATTTTTGATTTAATTTACAATAGAGCTACAATTGATTTATTAATTGAATTAAAATGTAAACATCGTTAAAAAAAAGTAAACTACTCCGTTAGAAGGTTCAGTTTTCCAAAGGGCTATGAATTCACATTAATTTAAATTTCTTTAAATTTGAATAGACCATGATTGTAAATTATCCTGTATATGTAAAATCCAATGACTCATTTTAAATTAGCAAATGATATTTTGGCTTAATGTTTAGGTTGTAGTTGAAGTCTCTTATCTTTAATGTCTAAATACATAAACTTTTGATAATAAATATTAAAAATGATGCTTTAATGATCAATTAGACGTAAAATATTGATCTTGATTTGATATTACTGTTGACTTTTGGGAATTTGAAAGATAAATAAACATCAATCGATGTATTGGTTGCAATTTTGAGTAAACATCGATATTAAAATTATTAGAAAATTGACGATTCTGATGTTATTCGTAAAATAATTTCTAAACACTGGCCATTTCTTACAAGTTGTTGAATTATTTTAAAATTGGTTTGTTTCTTACAAATTTAATTTTTTAATTTACAAATTTCAGTGCCAATTTTTCTAATTTGACTCAATTTTATTGATAATTTTGTAAAATTTCATTGTGTAGTCTTGTAAAAATTAGACCTTTGTATTTTTATATTATTTTGTATACTCTAATTACAGTTCACTTGTACTTGATTTACGTGCTACTTATATAAAGCGTGTAAGTTTAAAGATATGCGGGCAGTCTGAGTCTCGGGGTTACTTTTAAATGCTCTGCTAGAAGCATAGCGAGCTACACACTACCATCAAAAGACCACCACATGGTGGCACATGGCTTCAGATCAAGCGTAACGATTAAATTGTCCTTTGGATAACGCGGAATAACAAACAATTTATCAAATCTTAATTAATTCATTGTCCAACTCTTGAGGCGATTTTGACTGCCTTTTTTCCAAATGAATTATTGTTTTTATTAAAAACTGTTGATCTGTGTTGAAATTCTAGCTTTGAATTTCCAATTCGACAATTCGCCACATTATCGCAACAAATTTCTAATAGATTTTTAATTTATAATTAACCTTAGACTATTGAAATTATCGTTAAGATACCTTAGGCACGATAGTAATTTTAAAGGCAATTAACACGGTTTTAAGATCTCTATCAATCCAAATTAGACTCTTATTTCGTTATTCATCAAGTAATTTGAAGGTACTGAAAATTTTTGATTTAAAATCAATAAATTTTCCTGATTCAAGGCGATTTTGTTGCGTTTTTTTTACAAATCAAAAAATAATAATATTCCCATAAACTCTAATTATAGTTCACTTGAGCTTGATTGGCGCTACTATTTATATTAAGCGTGTAAGTTTAAAGAACATACGGGCAGTCTGAGTCTCAGAGTTTTTCATGATTGCTGCTTTAGCAAAAACTGATGAACATCATCGACCACACAGAAGAAACAATCGTTAAGGTTTTTCAATTAATTATGCGAAATTGAAACGTTGCATAATTAATTTCCATCGAATTTAATTCATTGTTGAACTCTTGGGGCGATTTTGGCTGCCTTTTTCCAACAGATTATAATCAAATTTTAACTGAAAATTGGTCAGTTAATCAGCAGTTCCAGCTCTACTGTCACAATTTCTGGACTTGAAAAATTGCGTTTGAATTTTGAGTTATTAAAGAAAATTTAGAAGCATTTTTAAAAATTTTTCGCTTGTAATTCAGCAAATATCGATTTTTAATGATTTCCACCTAGTATCAAACAGATTGAAAGGGATTTTGAAAATTTCAATAGCTCCTTCGATCGATCTATTAGTGTCTCGGAAACTTGACACTTCTTTTGCTTCGATACAGTGTCGGAAAATGTTAATTTTTAATAATCAATATCTCCCTTGCTTAATGGTAGATTGTAATGAGTGGGGTAACATTGGAAAGAGCATTTCAAGGAGTATCTATAGCGTTTCTAATTTTCAAAAATTCCAATTAATTTCTAAATTACAGAGGACGAACTTGGCGCAAACGTTTTCTTACATTTTTTCGCTTAAAACTAGTCATTAGTTTTTAAGATTTCCTAACGGAATTCCTAGCAGTTTACTGAAAGACCTTTCCAAAACTTTTATAAAATTTCCTATTAATTTTGTCTGTTGTTGTGTTGTTATTTTAACAAATTTCTAATAACTGTTCGCAATTTAGGTTACAGTAAAGCTTAAAGACTGCTTATGTATAAATAGAATTTCCAAAGAGATTACATCTACTTGATTTAAGATCTCTATCAATACAAAATTGGCAATTCTGCTAGTTTCCAAATCCTTATACGTCATTATTCTCCAGTATACACATTGTGTACGTAACGGCTCAACTTTCCACGAAAGGGGTTAATAATGTCCATAATTAACCCGTTCCCTCGACATCACTCTGAAGACGAACTCGAAAAAAACAAGCAAGAGAAGAATAGTAAATCGGCCGATATAACAATAAAAATAGAGATGGACTTAAGCAGGCGAGCAACAAAACAAACAAACTTTGAAAATCCTTGGTCGTTGAAAATTGTTACTCATTCATAATTCTCTGTTTTAATACATTGTTGGGAAGTCTTGCTCTATTTTTGTCTCGAAGAAAATATCGAAACGGATTAAAAATTACAAGTAGCTACCCCTTTTCTCTGTGATGCTGTTGTTAGTGGAAAACTGTTGTTTAAGTCTCGGTTGTGATGCGCTTATAACAATGATAATTTTTTAATTAAAAACGTATTAATCTCGAACAAAAGACGGGAATATTGCAAAAAATAGAAACGAATTCGTTAGTCGAAAATTTAAGTTTTAAACTTTTAAAGACCAACGATTTGGTAATTTTTCAAAGCGTTTTGTCTAAAGTCCTTGTTATTATATTTATTTACAATTTATCTGTAAATCTCTAAAGCTTATAGTGATTGACACGCAATATTTATCGATTATATTCCATATAACAAAAAAGTCGGTTCTATTATCTTTCCACCTATCCACCTATTATTCTTCTCTCTTTAGAACTTATCGTTTATTTGCTATAGCAGGTGTTTTTATTAGTAATACGTCTCTTATCATCCACACTTGCCGACATTAAGTTGTGTACCAAATCCATGTACGTATCTAAAAGCAAATATTTTCCAACCATATGGCACGGATCGCATTGTTATCTTACTTTGGTTTTCAATTTTTAGCCTCTATCGACAGATTTACACGATTTACGCTCAACCAAACTAATTCTAATCGATCGTCTTGCGTTAAAATATAAAGAATAGGACGATTTAACGCGTGATTTCGTAATAAAATCGAAATGTTTTACGATATTAACAACAGTCAAAGTTGTTGTCGTAATTTTTAGATGACTCGAACAATATTGATGTCTTCATAATAATTGGTACACTTCAATAAAGAGACATCCATTAAAATTTGATTATAAACGAAATAAAATTGAAGTTTTTCGTGTAGACAGCTTTTATGGAATGTCAACGTATAAACATAAAATCGTTTACAATGTGCCGATTTCTACAAGAATAACAACCCTTAATCTTTCGAGGGCTAATTTCTTGTAATTGTGGAAGAATCAATTATCGTTAACTGTTTATTAAGATTATAGTTTACGATTATAGGAAGAAATGGTAGCAAATTGTCGGAGTTCTAAGATATAAACTAGAAGATTACGTTTTTGTATTTTATTGTTGACAATAAAGAGACGTTAATTCCTTTTTTATTCCAAACGAAACCAAGAACAACACCGTTTCGATATCCGTTTTGTTGCTATAAACTGCGATCATTCTCTTTTTTTATATTTATTGGTTTTTGAATGGTGTCGGGCGAATTTCTATCATCGTCAATCTCATCTTTGTAACAGCTAAATTATAATGGAACTTTATGTAGAGCTAAAAAAGAAACGTTTTTAACGTTGTATTTATTTAGGTAGATGTATGTATTGTAAATCTGGAGGTACGCATTGACAATAGAAAGAAATATAAACGTCGGCGGTCACATAAAAAGCTCTTAAAATCTGCGCTTCCTCTTGTCATTCTATTCGGCCGGCCAATTCCCCCTTTCGTTCTTTGGCGGATTAAAACGTCCGGCGTTTCAAAATTAATGCCGGACCTTTTAGGAAAATTACAAAGAAACGACTGGGGAACAAGTCCATAACACTAACAAATAAAAACTAAAAAAAAAAAAAAAGAAAACATACGAATAAGATTGATGAATTTTTTTAATATCAGGAAATTGAATTTCAAGCTCGTCGCTAATGTAATTATCGCTTATTTAAAATGTTTAATAATATTAAAAAAAATTACAATTATTATTTTTAATTGTTTCGGTTGAGCTTTGAATTTCAATGTATTGGTAAAACTATTGCGTCTAGTATTTGAGCTTATAAGCTGTGCTCTAATGCTGCCATCTAGGAACTAGTAGCGAAAACTACTGGCCTTAGAACTAGACAAAGCTAAAAGACGGTGTCATTGTGATATTAAAGCTCAGTAAGCAGCGCCACTAAAGCTCAACATCTAATTTATGAACTAATCGAAGAACGGTTAATATTGTCGGTAAAATCTTGATTTTTAAGTACATTTCAAATGTAAAATCATACAGTTTGGATATAATGGAAATTAATTTTGAATAGGAAATATTTAATGTTATTATTGTGCAGTTCCGAGCCAGGAAATTAAAGAAAAACACCAGTTCCAGCCGGGACAATAGACGCTGGTAAGACCCATGTGCCATTTACTCGTCGTCCATTTGGTCGTTTTTGAAACTCACCATAATAGAGGGAATATGGCTTCAACAAATAGATCGCAAGTTAGATTAAACGCAGAATTCTGCTCGATAAAGCTCCAGTGTTGGTTGTGGTAGTGGTAGTGGTAGAGGTGGTGGTAGTCGTAGTGGTGGTGGTGGTAGTAGTGGTATGGCCGTCTCCGTCCCTTTTAAACCTCCCCCTATCTAAAACAGTGAGGGCCACCCTTAGGAGCGCTAATATTCCCCCGCCATGGCCACTAACATTTGCACGAAATGAGAACTCGAGATGAGTTCGATTAAAACAATGGAGGCCGGACTGACTACTAC
Organism: Mylabris phalerata; assembly: GCA_020740385.1. Taxonomy (NCBI): domain Eukaryota; kingdom Metazoa; phylum Arthropoda; class Insecta; order Coleoptera; family Meloidae; genus Mylabris; species Mylabris phalerata. Next base: position 3,376,664 of record JAJEOX010000222.1, read on the forward strand.
CCTAATATGTATCCAACCCTCTACCACCCATCTAGTATGTTTATTATCTGTACATACAGACGTGTACTTAGCTGTACAATTCCTCTGACTGACGATCTAATATTAGTTGGGTTTTAGTTAAAACACATAACTTGATTGGGATTCTAAACCGGATAGACATACAACAACGGTAGTGGCATTGGCGGTAACGTTTTGTAATGTTATTGTGGAGATACAGCTATTTGGAGGCAGTCGGGCGAAAAGTATCGGGGGTGGCAGATCTGGCACACAGATGAACAAGCATTCATGATCGATCAACAATAACATCTAATAGGAGGCTCTATTGAAGAAATCTAGGCGCCAACAAATTTCAAAAATTGTACAACATTAAAAAAAAAATCTATTAAACATACCATAAAAAGGGCTTTTGATGGAACATCCCAAAATATCGTAATACTCGGCCATTAATTAAAAACGTCGTTTGGCAGCAATTAGCTAGATGAAACCCTCAAAGCAGCAGCGACTCTTCAACTGGACTGCATTTGACATCCAAGAGTGCCGCGGATCGTTGTGATTAATGAGCGGGACAATTGGCCCTATCGCTGAAACATCACCCCTAATCGTACTCTTATAAGAAGGGGGTGAGATATTGACTTTGTTTGTATATTATATGTAGTTGTAGGTGGATTTGTGTACAATTCTAAGAAGAAGGGTTGGTTGGTTGGCGGGAAGGGTGGTGGTTGTGTTTAAATATAAAAGAGTTGGCGATCCATCATTGATATTTTATATAATGTAAATATAGTTAAAGCTAATGCATAAAAGCTTTGTTTACATGGTTAGTAGTTGGTTTTATTTTTATTAATTGTAGGAAATCGTTAAAAGCTTCCCGGAATTATTTGTATATAATGACTAACAAAAAGACTGTTTATTTATGAAAATATTGGATCAAATTCGTAGGAGAACTGGAAATTCTCATCCTTTGACAAGCAATTTTATCAAACTACACGAATTCAAGACGATTTCAGTTGAAATAAATCCCTCATGCGGAAACAACATTAAAATAACAACTGTACAAATAACAACTCTTGTCAAACTAAAATTCCCGTTATGTAAAAAGAGTAATGAAGCATGTATCGTTTCTGTATGGCGGCTAATGCTAGCTGGGAATCCTTGGAGAGATAATTAAAGTCTGTCGCCAGCTAACGAAGCTAAACACATATACATTCATCACTCTGTGCTCACTACTATAACCATCCCTTTGCCCCGCTTAATCACCGCTATACTCACATAAGCACCACCAATGTTGATACCACCCCCTATATTTCACTCCACTACGACCAACTCACTTTACTCTTCACATAATTATGTAGCCGGTTGTTTATCCAAACAGATTAGACGATTGAGATTCGAGCTGGATCTTAATACCAAATTTCAATAAAACTCGTTTAGAATTTCAGGTTTTTTATCGGATATTCCATTCGAAATTCTTGTTACTTTAAATTAAATTCGAATTTCTCTATCGTATCTTTAGTTATAGAAATGTTAGAAGACATGTCATTATTAGCTATTGTTGAGCAAAACTAGAACTAGAGCACTGTTCAAAGCTAACAATAGTTTCGTAAGGTGATAAGTTTGCTAGATGGAAACACAAATAGTATCGGCAACTTCAATCTAATAATTCCATCAGTATTGTCATACGTAAATATAATCGAATACGTTTCACTTAACCCGACAAATCGATGCCAATAGGGCAATAATAACGCGAAACAGTCGCTTTACGGTCGGTTAATCTGTGTGTGTATTCCAATTGCAATACACTAGCAAAAATAGTGGACTGTTAATAATGGGAAAAACGAAGAAAATGACAGTTAGTAAAAGGAAAATAACCAACAAAAGCTCGCGTACTGATTCGACAATAAAATTTAAAAAAATCGACCGCTTTCACTTAATTCCACTGGATATTCTATTGATGTATCGGAAAAAAGTCCACCACCGACCAGTCCACTTAAAACAGTACGACCACACAACAGATGAGTTGTTTTAAGTTGTTTTCGTAACGGATCCGAGCGTAATTGAAAGTGGGGTGTCTGTATGAAATAATCCAATTATAGATTCTTTCGATTTTGCATTATCTCGGTTTCCCTGATGGTACTTTTTATCTTCAATCGTTTCGGCGATGTAGAATTATTTTTGTATCAAATACACGTTTCTTTGGTGTCTTTAAACAGGAAATTAAAAAACAATCCAACAATATTGCGAAGATATCGCCGAATTTCGTGTTTGTTGGTTTTTTCGAATTGAAATGCTGGCGAAAGAGAGAGTGGAAAAGTAAATGAATCGAATTATTTGTCATTCAGGCAAAATCGGATGAAAAAATTGCATAGAAATAGAGAAAAAAGAGAGGAAACGTACAATTTATCTGTACACACATGTTGGATGGGAGAAAAAAACTGTAAAAACTGTAACGAAAGTGACAATCGGTGTGGCTGGCTTGCCGTGCACAATTTTTATCATCCTATTGAAGTAAATCAAACAGTAAATATTGTTATACGATACTTTAATTATAGAATAGTAAATTGATGTAAATGTGGGGTAAAAGTGAATTAATGAATGAAATTCCATCATACAATCGTACAAATAACAAATAAATAGGTTTATTTTCGGATAATTCAGTTTCTTTGAAAATAATCCAGTTGGAATCCGAACGCCAGGTGGTTGGTGTCTCACGATTTTTCTCTCGTTTGGAAATGAAAGGGATGCTGTCCGTGTGTGTACAACAAAGTGGTCAACTGACCAAACTTGTTCTAAGACGATAGACGGTTATACATATTTAATCAGCTAAAGAGGGTCGTAATCGTGAGAAATCACTCGATGTTGACCGCTTACTCGCATTTTACACACAAATTTTAATGTTATTAAAATTTCAACCGTCATTCGATTATAACCGATTTTGCTAAATTTAGTAAAATTTGCGTAAAAATTTGATACACGTGCCATTATCGTCGATAAAAAGGTCCAATTATAGGATAATACTTAGCGTTGACCCTTGTGAAAAGGTAGAAAACTGGTTTTCTGGCACGGGACGGCTGCTCGAAGTTCAAAGGCTAAGCTATTACACCTTTTTTCGAGTATGTTTACAATTTCACATTTGACCTGACTGTAATAGAGGTGCGGATAATAAAAATTCAAATCGATCCGGATTGATAATAGATAATTGTAAAATTCCACCCTCTATTTGTAATACAAATAGACGGACCACCACCTGTGATGCGTTTTTTAATCGAGTTATGAGTTTTTGCGGCTTGACTCAGGTCAGTACAGTTCCGTTGTGTTTTGAGTTGTGAATGGTGGCGGTGGCGGTGGCAACGGCGACGGCAACGGCGGTAGCGGCTACAGTGGTCATGACAGCATACACACAAATACAGACACACACACACACATCTACCCATTATTTTCATAAATGTTTTTCTAAAATAATTACCCACTCTAGAAATAAGTTTATTTTACTGAAATTATATAATTGGGTTAATTATTGTAGAATGAGGGTGTAGAAAAACATTGAATTAGACTAAATTATATTTTAACGAATTGTTAAAACGTTTGAAGCTTCTATATGAAGACAATTTCAAAAGTGAATTCACAATAAGTTGGAACAAATGTGGTTTTATTAACCCTCTTACCTCTCACTAGAGTTGGGGATCTGATTGTAGAACTATTCAAATCGGAAAATTGGTTCGAAAATACGCTAGGGAGACTAAAAATTTTAATTGGCTCTACTTGATTCTCGCCTAAAATAGTAGACTTTCAATCAAGGACCAGAATTTCTCGACAATTCCGACTCTGTAGCCCCAATTTAACAATTTTTCAAATTCCCGTCTAGTTCTTTTTTGAAAATTATAGCCCTAGAGACAAGAAAAGTGAATTTTTGAAATGATCCTAAGAAATCCGGTTCAAATTGGAAAAAATGTATAGAAAGTCTATGTTTTAATTGCAATTCTCTTTTTTTAGCCTACTGAATAGGGCCAGACTTCCTATTTTTATATTTTTCAAATTTCTAAGACTCTGTAGCTTTAGATTGAAGCTTTCTCGAGCCTTCTAAACAGTCTTGAATGTCAAAATTCGGTAGCTGAAAACCGATAGACCTCCTATTTTTATTTTTTTCAAATTTCTAAGACTGTAGCCCTAATTTGAACGATTACAAGCTTTCTCAAGTCTTTTAAACAGTCTAGAATGCCAAAATTTGTTAGATGAAAAGGGATAGACTTCCTTTTTTTCAAATTTCTAAGACTGTAGCCTTAATTTGAACAATTACAGGCTTTCTTAAGTCCTCTTTTAAACAGTCTTGAATTCCAAAATCGAGTAGCCATTATAGAATTGACTTTTTTTTTTAATTTGGAGCCGTCAAAAAACCATTGAATTGAGGGAAAAAATTTAAAATATACCAAGAATTGCCGAGTTTTTTTTATAACTCGACAAGTTTTTTGTCAATTTTGAGTCAATTAAAGACCAAAAATTCTCTACAGAATTAATTTTAACAATTCTAATCTTTTCGAATCGCTCGTCTACTTCTAGTTTTGTAAAAATGTAAGATTATAAAACTGGATTATGTTCTAAGTCTTTGCAGTTTGAATAATCCGGACAGTATTGAATTAGATTGAATAGTTAAACAAGATGTGATTGAATTAATCCAGCGATTCTAGCCTGTGTTAATTAATTGTCATTTCTCTATCTAAAAGATTGATTATATCTAGCCTGATTACAAATAAGCCAACAGTCCTATCATTGTATATAATGAGGTGATAATTAGTTCATGGCTAATCTGTAAACCTGATCGGCTTGTTATAATGTTATGTTCAGTGGTCGAACGTTAGTGTATATGCTAACTGTTGGCATAAATACATATACACAATCTATACCGCCGACCTGTTCTAGGTAGCCCAGAAAGTCAACAGGTAAACCTTATGGCACGCGCCATACCAAACCGCTTGCCATCTAACCCGGTGGCACACGACTTACCAAAGAAAAAAACCCGCTTATAATCGAGGGAGATACAAAAAAAACGGCCCATAGTAGGATCCTGAAACTAGTTTCTCTAATATATTGTTGTAATAGTAGACCAGCACGTGCGCTAGATTTTATTAACTCCACTCCATTTTATTTATTTTTTGGTATATTTTTATCCGTTTGAACAATTGTGGCGATTTCATTTTGTCGTTGATTATATGAAACCAGTGTATATTGTTCGGTATAACGTGACGCTTCTCAAAGACAAAGATTAATGTCCAACAACTAACAAAAGGACCAAATATTTGCCTCCTATTGAACAATCCACACTACCCCCGATCGTTACACTATATAGTCGAGCTTTTATTATAATTTCTAACAAAACTAATCAATATCCAACAAGATAATCGACTTGAAATTTATTTGAAGATTTGTAATAGAAATCTTGATCGGCGCCCATTCTACTATTTGTTGAAGGGTAATCAACCCCCGACTTGTCGACATTTAGCTAGCCTTCCATCAAATTTAATGATATACACATCCGAGACTGATGCACCATTATTTTTCATTATTAACGCGCCGCTAGTTTCCAAAATTGCATTTTCTCGCACCCTTCTTCACTTATTTTAGAGAAAATCGACAATTTCCCAGCGGAAAATTGTCATTATCATAAATCGGTGAAAGTGAAGGGTGAGAAACTGTATTTCTCGTTTTTATACAGATCTGTTTTATATTAAAATATAAAAGGTACATCAAAAGGCATTACCTACACATGAATGAAATGTTTCATAATTACTGTTTACACGGCGAAATTTGATGTTTGTTAATAAATGATTTTATTTACCGACCAATATCCGATCCATAGTGGCGCTTCGCTTCAAATCAACCGAAATTCACCCTGTTAACGTTCCTTTTATTTAATTTTTTTTAATTAGAAAAAGTAATAGGACTGTCTTCAATTGTACGTATACGAGATTATTTATGGATTCAATTTCAGTCCAGACTTTCATCATCAAGTACATCACCGGAATTTGTAAAGTTTTAATTATAAGCATACCGGTATTTGGATGGAGATATTGCTAGGTGTGTCCCCGGAGATTACGCCGCCTTCTCCACTATGCCATCTCTGTTCAACTTTTACTTGAAATTATATGTAAAAAAGGGTGCGTTAATATACATAGACTACAGTTAGGAACAACCGAAGAATCCTCCACATGGAAAACTCCGGGCAACTTAACGAATATAGTGGCGTTCCTCAGATGTTTCATTGCAAATTAAATTCGAAATAGGGTCGACATTAAGGGTAGAACTTTAACATTGTACAAAATACGTTTATAAATATACGCGCACGTATATGGCAACCCCTTTTCACTAGCGCATATACAGCCCCGTTAGGAATATTTCGTTTAGAAACCTTAACAGATTATCTCACTTAGTTAATGTGTTTAATGGCAATTTTAGAGAAATTTTGAAATATTCCTGAATCATAAATGAAACGTTAAATTTGTATGGCAAACAACCGATACAACCCCTTTTTACATCTTCACTTTCTCATCATTACATCTATTCATTTCATGGAATACATTAACTATATCTACATTTAAAAATAAAAATTTTAAATCAACATAAAAACTGCCCCTACTTTAATACGTTCAACCTGTTCAATTCACACGGTTCGATATTAGCAAGCGAGTCTATACAAATATAGCCCTTTTATAAATAACAACCCCTGAAGATGACCATCTTAAATAAAACTCGATCTAACAGAGATCAAGTGGTGGATTTGTGTATTGAATAAGGATAGTTTTTGATGTTACAAGAACCGGTTGTTAATATTTTAAGGGATTTTATCGTTTTTACTAGTCAGTTTAATTGACGACACTCACCAACAACCAACAACAGATTCTACAAAGTGTAGTTTCGTGTAAATTTTCTCGTTTCTAATCTATAATAGTTGTAATTGTAATTATTAAGGTTCAAGGCAAGTTAGTTTATTTTATTTTTAACTGTATTAGGTAGTTTTTTTATAAAATTCGATGTTCTTATTATCGATTGGATAGGTCCGATTCTAAATAAGTTATTAGTAGTGTAGAGAATATTCGATACAAAATGGACGCCGCGTTGTGCCCGTCGCGGCGGAAGATAAGGCGCACCACGTTTAATCAATAATGAACATGTCCGGCTAAAGTTTCTCTCGAAATTTACGATAACAATGATAAATAAATATTGGAAATTATTTTCGTTAATCGTTCAATCTACAAAGGGATTGTTTAAAATGCTTAGAAATATATTCAGGATCGATGTTTCCAAATGATTGATTGCCAATTAACTAGTCTAACCCCCGATCTGAAACCAACAATCCGAAAGATAACTGGAAAATATCACATTAACGATGAATATTTTAATAAAGCGTCAATTGTTGTTTTTTATATTTGTATTGCGGCCCCATCAACAGACCATCTATCTGAAAACCAACACCCCGCAAATTTTATTATCATCTAATAAAGATTCTGGTAATTGGACCGGTTGCGTTTTCATTCGTATTTTATGAAAATTTCGCCGGTTTTGTAACTGATGATTGCTCGGCAAAATAAACTGAAAAATAAAGGCAACGGTCAATGGTGCGTTACAACAATAAAAACAATACTAAACACCGGAAAAAATATATCGTCAGATATCTCGATTTAGAATTCTTTCATATACAACAAAACTCATCAGTTTTGTTGTTGTTTTTTTTTGGATATCCCGTCGAAAATCCACCTATTTTCCACGCTAGTATTGATGTTGTTCAACACCCCTGTTTCCTCATAAATCATAAATTTCGGACGTCGTCGGCAAACATTATTGGTACGGTTAACACTTACCTGGACAATTTTTTCGACCGTTCGCAAAACAAGGGTGGTTTTTGTATAGAAAAGTCTATAAATACAGATGGTATCTTTGCGAAAAAAATCGTATGCGGAGATTGATAATTGTGTAAAGTTATGAGATTGAAAGGGCCCTGTTTGTTTATGACAGTGATTTTCTGAGGGGTTGATGTTTTAGTGGTTGTTTGATCGTGCGCGAGGTGTTTCGAAAATAAAAACTCTGGCCGGTTCGCTGTCGTTCATTGGCATGGAAAAAATGTCAAGGTCGGTTCGATTAATAATTTGTGAATGGGCGATTGTGGCCATTTAATAAAAATCGGATAATTTTAGAAATTTAGACATAAAAGATTTTGTTTGGGTGGCGAAATTTGTTCAACTAAAATAAACACGATGAGATTTTTTTGGGTTTTCGCACCATTAACGCTTGAAACGTTCCACAAAAGTGTCGTATTTTAGCGTAAATTCTAACGAAATTTTATATTTAAAGAAACTGCTTACTCTTATTTGGTTCGGTGGAAGAATTTGATCGTTGCAACTATAATTTGCAGTTCTTCCTCCATTATTCACTGTCCAACTCCCTTTACACTTGGCATCTCCCTGTCTCATCCTTTATTATTAAACATATTCACTCTTACTCATACTCTTATGTTATACATAGATATACCTACACATGCACACCCCCATTGCGACCATGATGTGAGTCCATCTCGTTTTTATGCAAATTCTATAATCCTGTCGTCTCTGTTACTCATCCCTATGGCATTAAACTGCATGGATGTGTGCATGTTCCCTTCGTCTGACACATGTTTTTTCCTCTACATCTCTCACTTTATCCAACTATTGGACACAACATGCGGGCGGTTTAATAATTCGTTCCTTGTCCTTTAAAATCGTGTCTTTGTCATCATTATATCCGTTATACATACATATGTAGGTATAGTTCAAGCTTTTTCCTATAGAAATCTAATAGAGAAAAACAAAGAGCAAACTACCCTCTCTAAAGTTTCATTACTAACTGGCCGTATGTAAATGAAATGGAATTTGTCGTGTTTATGTAAAAATACTTGGATTGTTCCTAGCATAGTTCTGCTTATATCCCCAAAAATTCACATCTAAATGGCCATGTGTTGGTGTCGTATACACCCCACTTCTCTCACACAAATAAATGTTTTTTGTTTGGGAATTTGTGAATTAAGAAAACTAATTCTGTTAACTTTGCACGTGCGCTACAAGGGTTGAATACAAGCGAAAAGGATGAGGTAATGATTGTATGGCAAAGCCGCATTGTATGAAGAGTTGGCATGGAAGAGGGTGGTAGTTGTTTTTCGATAAATTTAATTGAGTCTAATTGACAACAAAAGGCATTAAGTGCTTTTTAATTAATTAATTCAAATCGTATGAAAATTAAGGAAATTTAAAGATTTGCTTTAAGATGGATTATTTGTTTTTCTAGGGGGAAATTAGAGGTGTTCTGTCTGTTAGTTTCTCTCGGTGCGGTGAAAACAAACGGCAGAGGTGGCAGAGAGGCGATCGACGTATACAATAAAAGGGTACGACGCTGGGAAATAAGGGTGCGGGAGTAATAGAAGCGAGACGGCATATACCAAGACAAAAAGAGATAAAATAGCATGCGCGGAATTCAGACCCTCCCCAATCCCTGGATCGATCCTGGTATGGAGCAAAATGGCTCCAGGAATACAAAATCCAAACTGGAAAAGCATTTAAGGCTATCCTACAATGTCTACATAGTTGAAAATTCGACTCTATTGGTGTGTTTTTAAGGTCGACCATAGTAGAAAATGTGTAAAAATTACGAGCTCACTATGTTCGTCGACATCACAAGGAACAGAATCGCTTACAATGCCGCATCTAAACCAATGCATTTTTCTATTTAAATAGACCTAATGGGCGGTTTTGATCGAGGGCGAGAACTGAGTCCGTACATGTATAAACGCACACATCTACATATACATACATACAATAAACACACATACATGCATAAAAACTATCTCTCAAAGCTCCGGCGTCACTGAAAAATATGTGTACTTTGACGTAAATTAATGTGCGTAGCGTAAATTCAACTATTCCACAATAATTTGGCTGTACTGAGAGATGAGGGGTGTGGGCCTTTCAGATGGTCAGACCCTAATTAAAGGACTCTGAACTGAATACAATCCTAATGAGTTGACTTGTCCGCGGTTTGATTAAGGTCTTTTCAACAAAGAAAATTACTACTAATCAACAACAAGATTATGATTATTTCGGCTGTCTTTCCGATTTTAGTCAAGCGAAAATTGCAAAATTAAATCAAGTTGAACATAAAAAATTTACCGAATCGGAGAATACAACTTTAATTCACCCACGATTCGGAGAATTATTGCTGCGGAACATGGAAACAAAAACTGCACACACACACACACACATACAAACTGATATAAAATTCGCATACGCATTTATATGCACACACAATTGAAATGCATAGTCCGGCTTGAACAAGGGCAATGCCATCAACTCGCGTCCACCACCAAAACACCCGAATTACCCCATGGAGGTGCTTCTTTTCCCAATTATAATTCTGCAAGAATTGGGCGGTTTTGGGCGGTCATAAACCGGGGGGTTGTGATTTGAATTCTAGATATGCAGTTAGTCAATCTCTATGCTAACTGCCGCATACAAACACAAAAAAAAATTTCAACTAACGAAAAAAATTTCGAAAAAGCCTCGGTATCAATTAATCACCGAGCGTCATGCACCGCACACTAGATAATTCAGCGTCGCTATTTTGATACTGGTGTGGTCATAAACTAAACAAATGGCCGCGCCTTTTCCAGTCGGTTTCATTTAATTTTTAAATATGAAATAGGCTCGGTTGAATATTAACATGTCACTGTATTTCTCCTATTATTATTATTATTATTATTTAAATGGTCTAGCCGCTAGTATTGTTATTATATTTGTTAATTGTTGAACTAATATTGGAGAAAATTACTATAAAAATACAATAGGCTGAATTCAGATATTACAATTGAATAAACAATCCTTCAATAGGCACAATACTGGCTTTGTTGAAATTGAGGCAAAAAAATATCGAACGAGATTTCCAAAGTTGAGCAGGTGCATTGAGGGCGGACAGAGAGATATATGGCAAATGATGGAACAATACTGAAACTGTTGGATTTTCATGGGCTAACTCCGGAAAATATAGCAAAGGCTTGAATGGCAGTTAGTAGGGAATTGAGAGCATCTCTATGCATAACAGAGAAAACTGCATTATTTAAGAGGCGAATTATTTAATCGTTTTTCCAGACGTGATGCGTTAATATTGGAAAACTGGCAATATGGCTCAAATAAAGCTGAAACTAGTAGAATTTGGATAAAGTTCAAATGACTCAAATTGTCTTAAGGATGCTTAGATCGTTTCGGTAAAATTTGGACAAAGTTCAAATGATTCATTGTCAGATTGACTTAAGGATGCTTCCAGCAAGCGGAACGGGTAAAAATTTGTTTTAAAATGCAACACTTTCAAAAATCTAAGACAAGCGTCTTTTGACCAACTTCCTGATGCGTTTTGGGAAAATTTGGCCAAATTTTACCAAATTTTGCCTCTCTTTTGTATCTTCAAGAGATTTTCTGAATCGCTCCTCTAATAGTAAGAATTCTACGATTTTAATCGGTAATTCTGTACTTAAATAGCAGAAAAAATTGTTTGTCGAGTAGAAATGTGACGCTTTCTAATCTATTATGTACACATTTAGCTTGGCCTATCCGGAAACTAGAAACTCCAAGTAATGCAATACAACAGGCACAACCGCAATATTCTAATAACATACACACATACAACTTACATTAATACTCATAGCATAACTTCTCTATATGTATACAAAGTCTGAATAGAGGCAAGCTTTTACAAAGTTGGTAATTTATAGTTAGATGGGTGGTGGTCGCCATTTCGAATTTCGGAAGGGTTTTCAAATTACCGTACAAACTTCAAATAATTTGTACAACTCCCGTTGCCGACTAAAACCACACAATTTACATTAAAATTAAATAATAATAGCATTTTAATATAAAATAATTCAATAGACAAATATTCCATTTAACAAGTTTTTATTTAATCTCGAGTTGCCTTTATTGTAGCTTCGAGTTTCTTCAACATGAAAGAACCAAACAGTATCTAATATTTGAACGTGTTAAATGGCTTAAAGATGATATCGCTTTTTAAAAGCGTATTCTGCAAGCTGTTTCGGTGGCGCATGTGAAAAATGACCACGAGGTGGTGAGGCAAAAGTGGCCTGCTTTTTAAAGCTGCGGTGTTCGTTCAGTGGCTGTGTTCCCGATACTACTGTTATAGATACACAAATACATGGGCAACTTTTTTTTATATCAACGATTTTCTATCTAACCTGAAACCCACAACTTTTTTATTGGCCTTTTCCCCTTTTGTCACCTAATCAGTAGATTGTATATCGATGTGGAAAAAGTCAAGATCAATGATTGAACGCTTCGGGCTGTTTGCCGATAGCTGAATGATTTGTGGTAGAAAAGTGGGTATTCAGAACACGATCTTTGAATTTTGTATTGAAATTTGAATTCGAACTCAATGGAAATACAGCCGATAAGCAATCATTGAAATTTAATAAAAGACAGGAATTGTCATCCACCGTCAATCAATATCTATAACAATTCGAATTTAGACCAACTAAACAAATTTTTAATTTGTTATATTCGGGGTTCTTGAATTTTTTATTTTATTTTTTATAAACTGACTGTATTTCCCCTTTAACGCTTTAACAAGTGCAATTCTGTTGCGAAAAATCTTGAAAATAACTCGACTTGTTTTCATCCGGTCAAATATAAACAAAGAACAACTTTATAGTGTTGTTAGATACGGTCGCAAATCGCCCGATTCCTTTGAGGGTGGCATTAAGGAGTGGTTTTGCTTGTAGTGGTAGATCCCGGCCAAGCTAAGCTAAAAATCTTGCAGGAGCTAGCTAGCTGTATTGATCACGAGCTGAGTGGGTGGCAGGTGGTTGAAAAGAAGGGGGATATAGTACGATGGCAAATGTTCTAAGGGTAGGGTCGAGGAAAGGACAAGGGTGGGTTGTGGTCTTAGGCTCTCTCCCTGTAGTTCGGTCCGATACCTCCGGACACCCTCTTCACTACTCTCTATAAACGTGTCCGGATACTGACTTGACCCTAACCGACACGTCGGACTACGACCAATACCAACGCCATTACATTATTGAAACTTTGTTTCATTTAACAAACTTCCGATAAAAAACTTTGCAGACTCCCTAAACTTTTTCGCTTCAAGTTCTGCTTGGAAAAAAATGCCAACAATTTCGGCCAAGACACTTCAAAATTCTACCATTGTTGGTATTTTTATTTATGTGGTCTTGCTTCGGTGATTGCGAAATCTTGTTGCGGCCTAACCGCTTCGGACCAACAGGTAAACATTTTTTACGAATTTACTGCAATTTTGGTAACTGTCAAAACTCTAAAACTTCTATTATCGACTGCTGAAAAAAGGCAAATTTTATAATTAGTTGACTTACGTGACAAAATCCAACAGTGAATATTTCAGTCGTGTATTCAATTTAAGTACGAGAACGAGCATGGAGTCGTGAAAAATGAGAGTAATTAATTATTCAAGGATATCTACGATCCTTTGTTAGTCGAAGACAATCGCCATTGTAGACTGAAAGCCCACTACAAACAATTACAGATAATTGGGCCCTTTTATATACGGCCAACGATGTTTATTTTTACGAGTACACTGTTTCCATTGATCCTTCTAACTCCTTTAATTTACGCTTTTATTATTTCATTCCACTCTACCATAATTCCAACTAAAATATACTTGAAAGAAAAATAACTTTGCCATTAAATCTACAACAACAACAAAAAATCACCAAAACCAAATTTGTCATTCCCCCACGCCTATAAGTTACAATCTATCTTATCTAAGGATGATAAGGGCGATTTTCGTTAACCCTTCTGATCATTAGTAACCGTTATCCCCCTCCTGCCCACCCCAACAGTGCCTTCTGCTGCTTAGTTTGCATTTACAAGTTGCACAGAGAGAGAGTTTACCGATTTTACTGTTACCCGCCACCACCACCCCTCTCGGTCTATCTCTCTTCGTTCGTCACCTAACCCTTTGAATAGATCAAGCAAAGGGTGGTATAGTCAGTGGTGAAATATTCCGCATGTACGGAAACATATCCCTCAACTTGCTTACTCGAAAGTTCATATACATAGAGGTGTACAGTCTAGATCTCAACTTATCGCACATCCCTTTCATGCTAAAGTTTTACTTGACGATGATGATGGCAGGGATGGTGGTGATGGTACATTCAATATTCGCTTTGTACACAAGGGTTAAGAAATACATCCATTTTGATTATTAATGACGAGATGTTGCTTAATTAAATTCGGGAAGATTTATCGATAATAGATAGAAAACAACCCTTAAGAAGCAAGCTTACAAAAATTATCGACGCGAAATAAAAATTCGATGAAGGGTATACAACAACCGCTTATAAAACATTGAATTAGGAGTTAAAATCGTGAAATTCCTTAATTGAAAGCTCGACAAGTTGACGGTAATTTCAATGAAGACAATTCAAATGAAACTAACAAACAAAACCGGAAAAATCCAAATCAAATAGGGGTTGATAAAGATAGAGAGTGTTTCTAATAGGGGCATGTTTAACAGGAAAATCACTATCCTGCCGGATTAAGATGACGAAACTTATTACAGTACTGTACTGATGCGACATAGTGCATTTTTCTTGAAATGTTGCGCAGTGGCGCCCTCCAGCATGCGCGGATCGTTAGAGAAACTTTAATAACGCAAGCGCATTGAAAATTTCCAATAAACTCCCATAAACTATGAATTCTCAACTATATTTATGTGCATGTATGTGTGCGAAATTGCGTATGTGTGCATTTCTAACGCTATATCTAAGATCGATTAAACGACAATGACGCCATCTTAGAACTATTACTTGGAAAAAAAAACAAAAATTTAAAAAAATATCGGGGGAAAAAGGGCAGAAAAATCGGTTTTCCTCACGCTTATTTGGCTATTTCTTTGTATTTTTATAGGAGTAGAAAGCTCGAATTTACTTAGAAATTAGTAAATTAGTTGTAGAAATAATAGAAGTAATAGTAGTAGTTGGTGTAAATAAGAAGCTTTAATTGCAGCTTTGTAGAATCTGCTTATTATCAACGCAATTTTTTATTAAAACAACAATAATAAAGTAATTTTGCTTATTGTGTTTTGCTTATTTTCCCGCAATTCCGCCTCAATATTCCAGTAATCTCCTCGAAATTAAATCAAAAATCTCCACAAGATCGAGCTTTTATTAAAAATAAATAAATAAAGCTAATAATAATAAAAGCTCGTTTCAATCCTCCTTATTCCAACTCAATTCTCTTCATTAATCATCTGTTGCTGCTGCTTTAAACGCTTATCAAAATCGATTTTAAAGAGAAAGCTTTCGATTGTCAATATTGTTTGTTGTTGTTTTCATTGCTGTTGAGATCAATGGAAGCTTTTTTTGTTTCGATTTGTTCAATTCAAATTACAATTAGAAATATACGATCCGACTATTTTTAAATAGTGCATCTTGCTGGCGACACCTATTGGTAAATGGCTGTAATTGGTAAAAAAGTGCAACTAGAGGGCGCTTTAATTTGAACAGTCCTGTGCTTTTATTAATTATTTAATTAACAATGGAATATTGGAGCTTTTTTCGATTCTTTTTCCTCTATTGAAACTTTTATCCGGAAACAATGGACACAATAATAAAAGTTTGAATAATTATAACGAGAAAATAAGGCAATTTTATTTCAGAACCGTTATTTAGTGTAGAATGAATGGTATTTTAATGAAAATAATAAATAAATCAATTAAGTTTGAGTTTAATATAAAGATTAAAATGCAAAAATTGGGAATTTACGAGCTTTCTAAAGCTGTATGGACTGTTTAGTGCTGTCTAGTCCGCAATATAAATTTTTAATAAAATCATACCCCGTCCATTATCGATTGATAAGTAAGATCTTGGAGATACCAATAGTAGATCAAGTAATCAACTTGATTATGAAAATACTGAAACTGAAAATTAAATGTCTTTTCGTTTAAAATAAACGTTTTTAAAGCGAAAATTATATATAATCCGATTTATTGTAGCGTAAATTTTAGTAACAACGTTAATTTTCAGGAATTCATTTACACAATATTATATCGTTGTGATCGCTTCAGGTTTCTTATATCAAATAAACTATACTGTTTGAACAGTAGCCATCTCTGTTGCCCCACATACATATTGTAAAGCATTGCGGTTTTCATTAATTAGAAACTAGCAATTTCAAAGGAACCCATTTCTGTTACTGAAACAACCAATGGAATTACATACAGATAATATTTTTAATTATTTCCAAAAATATAATATCCAATTCATGAATAACTAAATGAATATCCAGCAAAATAAAAGTATCTATTGAATGGAATTGCTTTAATTGGATAAATATTGTTGAACAAATTCACGGTCAATTGATTAGCCAACAAAAACAATAACAAAGTCGGACTAAAAAAAGAAAATTGATGTCAAATTTAATTGATCAGTTTTCCGCATCCATGCAAGCATTATTTTTGTCTTTGTTCTACCCCCAGTTGAAAATTATTATCGTGTCCTGGCGATTAATAAAAAAGTGTTGTGAATTCATGGTTTATTGACCCGATAATCTTTCATTGGTCATTGACACATACATGAAAATGAGGTCCTGAATCCAATAAATCGGGGATAGTTAGAGGAACTCCATTAAAATAAATAATCAACGAATGTTTACAGTAAAAATTCTTGGATAAATAAATTCAAACCAATCCGGTGTTGTTTTATTCGGTTTAGTTAAGTGTACAATTTCGAGTCTAGTTGTTTTATTTATCCGGTTTAGGGGGCGGGTTTAGTGGGTGCACTTTTGTTAAAGGGTTCCATTATTTATTGCCGTAAGCTTGAACAATGCAAAAAATATGTCCACCGACCTACCGGAGGCGAAATGCAATTCTCTACGTACTGTTTTGTACGTGCACATGAATATATTACAATGGAATTTATTTTAAGTCGATATTCGAACTATTGCATTACAATCGAGGTACAATGTGGTAGAATTAAACGTATTGGTTTCATATATACAAGTCCGGTACCAACCCACTTTTAGGTTACAAGACCAATTTATTGGAAACCAAACCACTTTTCGTCAAATTTACACTACGGCTCCGATCATTTAAAAAAAAGCACTTCCAGGTGTCCTTTTCCGATTTGTGTTCATTGTTGAATTCTAAAATAAACATTTTTTATCGGCTCAATTGGGTACTGCTTTAGTTTCATCTCAATCGGCGAGGGACACCTGGAATGTTGTCTTGTTCGTTTCTTCGATTTATAATTTCGAGAAAAATACGTTATTTTAGATGCGGTTTCCTGAAGAATGGGAGAGGCAATTGAAAATACGATAACGCCCAAATGTAGAGTCAACTTTTACCTTTCTTTTGATATAAATTTCATTTGATTTGATTAATTTTTAGTAAACGAAATGTGTGTTTAACTAAAACCGTGTTTTTATCGCTCAAGTCTAGTTTTCCAATATTTTCTCAAAATTCTGTGGATTTAAAAAAAATCTATGCTCTAACAGAGATGTAGAATTGCATTTAAAATCGAACAAAATAAAGAACATTTCAATATCCGTTATCGTTTTTGAGAAATGCGTATTCTAGAATTATGGCAGAAGATTTTGTAAGATTCCTAAATTGTGCCGGTTTTTATTGAGGCTAATACGTGACGATTTATTATTTATATGGTAGACAAAGATATTAATTTAATGTTTTTAATCGATTAAATATTTCGTGAACGGACAGCTCAACGTTGAATAGACACCTGATGGAAATTGTACACGGAAAAACCATATACTGGATATGAATAGTTTGTCTAATCTCGTTTAAATCCAATAAAACTATTGATCAAACAAAAAACAAGATTCACCATTTACGACTTGCATTAGTTTTGTGCAAATCTCTCCTGTAAACTGATTAAAAATTCCTTAATGCAGTATTTGATCAAAAATTCCGTTAGTTGAAGGTTGGAAAAAATTAAAGAAAGCTACCAACATAGTTGGCGATAAATTCCAGCAAAATTGCAAAAAAAAGGATGAAGAGTTGCAAAACCTTTATTCAGCACATTTATGGCGCAATTATTTCTAATCTAGAAACGTGTCTACGAGATTCCATCAGTAAATCTGGCGAAATTAAACGTAAAAATTGTGTTCGCCCCCGAAAAATCGGGCGAAAATTGATGAGTACACCATAAACTCATAAATTTCCCCTATTTTTGTTTAAGAATTACAAAAAAAAATTGAAAACAAGCCTGCTCCGTGTAATCTATTGTTTTTAAATCAATTAATTGTGCACAATTAATCCATGCAGCATTTGAAACGCCCCGGAGAAAGTGAAACGTCAATTATCGACAAGAGATATTGTGGAACTACTCGAATATTTTTTTCATCAATTTATACAACCACCGCCACAACCACCACTAACTACCACCACAAACAGTCATGTTGTTGTTGGTTTTTTTCGGAACACTGAAAATTGCTGTAAAAAAAACAAGCCTGAACCACTATCAGTGGCCGCAATGTAAATCAGACACTCGTGTATAGGAACGTGATCGGTGATTATTCACCCTTGAGAGGGCCATTAAAGAGAAAAATATCCTTGTAAGTAAAAATAAACGTTAAATATTTATAACGGAGTGCTGTTAAATTAATTCGATTAATTTGTATATTTGTTGTAAATTTAACAAGTTCGATTATATCAATAATCAAAGACTAATATCTAATATAAAAACCATTATCATTATCATTTAATATTAATGGTATCTATCGTTGGACTCATCCCTTTGTAGTGTGTAACAGACCCCTAACCCATTGCCACCTACAGCCCACATCCGCCCCTGATTTATGTCCGCGGTTGAAATTCGAGTGCGCGCAAAATTCCCAAGTAGTCATCTTAATGATATGTCTGTACAGTCGACTTTTTCCAACCAATAGCGGCAATCGAGGGGCGGTCCTACTACTAACTACCCTCTATGCACAGTTGTTGAGCTCTTTTTTACCCCGAGATAGATGGTATATGTTGTTATACGAATGGTGGGGGTTGTATATGTGCGATCAAACAGAGACAGAACTGGGAAAAAGCTCTCTAGTTAGATTTTTTAAAAATACATTGATGCTCCAATGGCCGTCCTGAAAATGTAGTTTTTCAGCAAAACTAACAGTTATAATAGACAGTAAAACGGCAAGTCTCTAGACTGGTTCAAAAACTATAAAAATTTTGAAATTAAAACCGTCCCGAAAATGCAGTTTTTCAGCAACTACGCTTTCGCTCGGATTTATGGCCCTAAAATGCTGTAATATCTCCATTTGAGGTAGTTTTATTGATCAAAAGCCGCAAGCTTAATCTTACCGTAAATTTTCCCTCTATTCCACGTCTATAGAACACGCTGGAAAAACCAATAGCAGTTGCAATTTCCATTCATCTAAGGCGTAACGATATCTGTATTCTGGTTATGTGTCGCTGTATACACAAGCGTCTACTTTTCGCATTTTTCCAGAGATTAAAGCCATATTTCACTGTAACAAACAAAAAATAATAGAAAGAAAACCAGGAAAAAACAACCCAGCTTGCTAGGGAAAATTAAAGTTTTCCGGTAACGTTTCGCCGGCTTGGTAAAGTTACACAACTACGTGCAGAAACGAGCCTTATCTCCGGTCATAATATGAATTTATGCAGCGTATTTTGTCGCATCCAGGATGTTTTATACGTTTTTTTTTCCTCGTTCTGGTTTTTTCCTTTGGATTTGGCGTTGACGATTTTTTTAATTAAACAATCTTCTCCACATTCGATTTAATTATTATCTAATCGTATTATCGGCTAAATTGATAATAATGATGCTGGTTGGTGTTGTTTTTCCGATGTAATTTAATCAAATCTGTGAATGGGTGAATTATGGAATTTAGACGTGCACATATGGATACGTTCTCTTGGTAATACGATAGAGAATTGGCTATGAAATTGTTTAAACCGTTCCAATACAGTTCAAGTAAAGCCACTAAACAATCGACCAAATATTTGTGAGTCGTATATACGATTGCTATCTAGATGTATTTTATTGTTCCACATATACACAATATTTGTATGTGTGCGTGTTGGACTATAGTGAATATGCGTAATATTTATACTGTTTTAACATTAAATTTTATAGTACCATGAGTATGTAAACAGCTACATGCAACATTTCTACATACGTTTATTAGGATTTTTATAAAAACATGTAGAATGATGTTAAAAATTTTGATTTAATTTAATCAAATACGGTATTTTTGTTTGTAAAACCGGAGATAATAGTAAACATATTTTTAACAATTATTTTTAACAATAAAACTAAATCTCTTATAATTCTAGTTTAAAATAATTCAGTTGATCGTAAGAAGTCGATTTTTTCACCCTTTGTAACTGTATTTCGTTAATTACACACAAATATTATAAAATATTAAAACTTTTTTCACTTCACTTCACTTCACTACACTTTATTAAAATTCAGAACTAACTAAACAAAAAGCTATAAAAATTGTTTTATCGCAGAATTATTCGAAATAAAGAGAGATTTTCAAAGAATAAAAATAAGTTGTATTTTTTGAAATTTTTATTGAATTATATGAAATGGTACGAAGTCTTTTATAGAGCTAAAATTATTAAAATTTAGTCCCAATTTCATTGAAACTTGGCGCGATTTTTACTGGAAATTTTGATTAATTTCAACTTCTCTCTAATTTAAGCAGACCCTAATTTCGAAAAATTCGACAGACACTCCTCAAGAAAGTCTAAACCATTAGTTTTGACGATTTCTAGCACTTTTTCTTTGAATATAAGCAATTATTTGAGTATTTATAAAAATTTCTAACCTCAAAACTTCAGTGTGAGTTGTTTCTTTTTGCAAATTTTCAAATATTTTCAATAAAATAATCAATTTCAGTCTAAAATTATCAAAATTGGAAATACTCACTTGAGCAAATAATTTCCAAAATTTTCAAATACCCAATGAAGCCTCAGAGGCGCAAATAAATCTACATAAATTCGAACAATTTGGGAGATTTGCTAAATGGATTGGTAAAAAAACTCCCCAGATGTCTAAATGTTTAACCTTCCAATTCCAAATTTGGTTAATGTTGCTCATCCGTTGCTCAATATTTTGAACAATTTGAGAATTATTTCTGCAAATTATCACTTTTGATTTTTTTATTTTCTGTGTAAAAAGCATCTATTTTCATCATGTAGTAAAAATTACTTTCAGTAGTAAATTCAGTGGATAAGTTCTTTTATCGAATATTATTATAAAATAATTGGATTTATAAGCAAATTCCTTAGTTTTAGTGGTCGAATGTACAAAATTTTAACATTTCTTCTCTTCATCCGACATCTCAATCCTCATTTTTATCTCTCATCTATTCGAACTTCTCAAAAATAGTAATCTTCCGAGTGTAAGTGCGTACTTCCGATAGTCTTTCATTAACACCTAGTCTTTCAATTTTTAAAAACAAATTGCGATAAACTGAATACATTCCTTTTATTGTCTCGTTTAATAATTTTGCATGAACTCCTTCCAGTTTCACTAAATGCTCATGCTTCTGCTTGTTGGTATCGAATTTGGTAGTCTGTCAAACAACAAAAATCGGTAAAATTTCGCTTAAAAGTACTGGACGTCCGTCCCTATTTGACAATGTTTGATGATGCCCGTCAAACACACTCGTGGAGCACGTTCAATAAGCGATTTTGAACGGTGTCTATAGTTGATCGCATCAAATTGACAATTTTGAGGAGCACACAGCTGATTCCTACTGAAAACTGTCCTGAAAAATTGACTGAAATCGAATTGATTGTGTATTTTCTGGTTTTATTGCTTCATTATTAAGAAATTGAACCTTTTCTGGTTTCGGTTATAACGATTGGAAGTTTTGAGAGCCGTATTTTGCAAGGTTTGCAATAATCTCAATTTACGACAATAATCGTTAATTTTGAACTTAGAGCTTCAATATCTTAGAATTTTTAGTTTTTGAAATTAACGTTGTTCTAAATGGTGTCTAATTTTTACAGGTACGAAGACCAAATTTCGTGCTCGGCAATTCAGTCTTCGATCGGAATCTGGAGGGTTATCAAATCGGTGAGTAAATCACTTCAAAATTGAAATTAATCGAATCTTATCCAGTCTTTTTTTATCTTAAGTTCTATTTGTTGAGTAATAGTTGGGAAATTGAAATATGCCTTCGATTTCCTCCTGAATTTCTTGCATCGAAAATTATTATATCTTTGAGGGAGTTTCTATCGATTGTATCGACTATAAAATTCCCCATAATGCTATTTTTATTGATGGATTAGAACGTTATTGTGTTTCGATCGAACTTATTGTATCCATAACCCATAAAAGACAAAGTTGAACAATGTTGGAAAGACTCACCGACAAAAAAATCATCGATTAATGCAAGTTTTAATGCATTTTTTTCCAAGCGAGAGATTCCCCTCATTTCCTCCACACAATCGATGCTAATTCTCGATAACATAATTAATCAATCATTTCAATAATTATAATATGAATAATGATATTGTTAATTGTAAAGTTTTTGTTAAAAAATTATAATATCAAATTAAATATTTCACAATTTAAAAGTGCTCGTAATGGGAGTTTGCACATAAAAAAATGTGATTTCATTAAAAATTTTCCCCACAAACACACTTTCACTCTAATTCAACAATTCAATTAAAAATAAAAATAAAAAAACCGTGTTATTACAAATATATTTGATGTTGAACAGCTGATACATTTTCCCCGCTCTAGTTTTCCCATCTATTTGTTAAATTTTTTTACCACCTCTCCATTTTGTTGTGATTAAATATTATCGATATTAACCGGTTATTTTTCCATTTTTCCGCCCTTGAATTGGTTTATTTTTAAATGTTGGTAATTATGAATATTCGATTTAATTTTATTCGCCGGTTTTTCTATCAGCATTCGATGATGATGATGATGGTCGAAAAACGTTTAGGGTTTTTACTGGAAATTCGTCAGCATTCGATGATAATGATGATGATGATTTTAAGGTTTTTACTGGAAATTCATCCTCCGACGGTGTGCAGAAGCGCTATTTCCTCCAGCCGGCGGCTGATCAAATGCACAACACTTTTTTAAAATTATTTTCTTCAATTTTTGCTAAAATTAGTTTTTTAGACAATCCTGGGCGAAATTCTAAGATTAATTGTTGTTGATTGTAGCGATAAAAGCTGGAAAAATGCAGGTATTTTCTATTATTTTCAATTGAATTGTAGGGGAGTCAATTTCTCAATTTTTAATTATCAATTTAAAGTAGCACCTATTGGTTTTGTATTGTTGTAAAAACGGCGAGATGCAGACTTTTTTAATAAAGAGATGGATTTTATAGAGTGTACAAATACAGACGCAGGGCGATATTTTCTCAAATTGGATCCAAACTCTCCTGTATTAATTAAAGACTACAATGGGCCAATTTATCTGTTAGAAAGCAAAGTAGTTTGGAGTTTCCAATTTCCCACTGTTGGATAATGAATTTTTTGGGGATAGAATGAGAGAAGCAAACGATTGATCTCTGTCAATGTACTGTACTTAAACAACAACAAAAAAAGCACTTACGTTCAAATTCTATTTCGTATCTCCATTCCACGGTTTTTCTTCGTCTCCCTTTTTTATTGGGCTTAATAATTTTTTTTAATTTAGCAAAAATTTACGTATACGTCTGCGAAAACGTCTTTTTTGTATTGACCCCATTTCAGTACTGTTTTCTATACATATTTAATGGTCGTCCCCCTTATCCTATGAACTTTTTTAATGTATTCATGCTCTCTTACTCTGGTAGCTAGTTGGTCTATATGCCCCTGGTAATCGGCCATCTCCCTCGCATAATTTGCATCGCCCTGTATTTCTCCGTATACGCACACACGCACACAACCAAAAGGATATGTGTGTATATGGAAAGATGAGGATGAGGGAAAAGGGATGGCGCTCGGTCGGTTGGTTTTCTCTCAACTCTCTAACCCTGTCCGTAATCACCACCCCTAAGTCCAACGTTGCAACGTTAGAGAGGGCAGTTGTCGTGGTAGTGGTGGTGGGCCAACAAGCCCTGGATAGTCCTTAGTGTGAGGTCCAAAGGGGCCGTGATGGATGACCTCAGGGCTTCGGGAGAGAATTTAACATAGAAGAGAATGGGAACTTTACACATACACATGTAGAATATTTGGTGGATGTCTAGCCTTTTTTTGTAATTTTCCAACTTTGCTTGTTATACTTAAGGCATTACCCCTTTGAGAATGGTAGAAACTGTAGGCTAACTCGACCGCAACAACCCCAAATAAACCAGAAAACTGTATAATGATGTCCATTAAAAGTAAAGACAAGAGACGGCCATCATGTTGTAAATTGGAATGGTGGTGGAGTGAGTTGAATTGCCAACTTGTGTTACTGGCAACAGTCTTGAATTTGGAAATTATTCACCCGAACAATGAGCATTTCATTTTCGTATAAGCTTTTACCATAAATTCCCGAAAACTTTATTACAACTGAAATTATTAAATCGACATAAAATATCTCAAGTCAACAAAAATAACTCGTCATCAGTTGATAGAATTTTGTTTTAGAAAAAAAAATCTACACTTTTACAATTTGGGGTGAAATCGTCAATCATCTTTGGGGAAAATTAAATGTGATTAAACTTATATTTGTTATTATTGAATTAATGGGGTAGATTTGGACTGTATCTATAGAAATCAGCAGATAATTCGGCAATAATCCAGATTATTGCAATTGTAATATTGCTATAGCTAGTCTTTTTTAATGTTTAGGGTTAATACTAACAAATTGATGCCGAAATTGCACAATAATCCGGAAATTCTGAGATAAATTGTGGCCAATTACCCGAATAAAAAAATGCACCATCTTTCACCTTATTGTAGATGGAAAGGTGGCGATTATCACCCCCTATATTTATCCCTTACTATCTTTCTAGATTTAACAACAATACAAACGGCGGCCATTCTAATGTTTTTGCATAAAACTGCTATAATTCCTGGTCATTTCCGGCGAAATTTTTCAGTACTAACTTTGTATACGGTTATATGCATGTGTGCTGAAAGTCCAGACCAATTAACTGAAATATTCCTTTATGCTAATAGGTCCAGGCATAATAGCCTTAAAACTTTATATTCACCAGCATAATGAAAAGTCCTTAACATTTTACTCTTCCGAAAATATTTATTCTAGTCCGCAAATTTATGGCATCCAAAAATAATGTTTGCCAACCCTGCACATATACATACGTATCTATAAATGTATGTATTATACACATATATACATACAACCCCCGGTATCACCCTTGCCGTTGTACACATCCCTCTAGAGGCCGGGTAGAAAGCGGCATTTTTTCGCAGTTTTCAACCAATGGAGGCGGCAGCCAGACACGCCCTCACATGTGGCTACATCCTACTCACTTTTTTGCCCCAACAACGGTGGAGGTGGTGGCAGTTACCGTGGTGGCGGCGGCCGGTGGTGGTATCATCGAATACTAGAAGTAGGAGAATGGTAAAAACATTGTGCTTGGGACATCCGAAAAATATGGGGAGTAATTTAATACCATTGCTGTTGTTTAAACAGACAACGTAAACCGCACACGATGATGATAGTCTCCTATAATGAATCTATAAGGGGTTGCCGTTCCTTTTGGTCATCGAACGGACAAATTGGCTTTCATTATTTGAGGGAAATAGTTGGACTAACAAGGAAATGAGGCCAGGAATCGACCATGAACTGGCGGATCGGTGGACCGTAACGGAAGTTACGGGTGAAACTTTCCAAATAGAATAGACGCTTTAAACAACACCATCATTGCGTTATTTCATAAAATCTAAAATGAATTCTATATTTTACACCTTTAAACATCCATACGGAAGGCTCAATTCTTATTATAATCGAACACAATGAGTCGTCCGGATAATTAATTTAATTAAATAGAATTATTAACGAAGCATTATCTGTAAATGATGCGAACTTTGTGTAATTAACTCGCCTGGCTTTATTTGCATTGCAATCAATAACCTTATAAATATCAACCGAATAATTGACAAATAAATTCAAGATTTTCGTAGTTTTTTTGGGAAAATATTTAAAATAATGCTCAATTTTGATTAATGATTTTCGAAATGTCGGAACAATTAAAATAAAAATTAATCTACCTGCTGAATCTATCGATCTAGCGTATTGTTTTAGGCATAAACTACAAATATAGTGGTGCATTTCAGCTTTTTAATAAATAAAAAATAACGCCGTTTTCATATTGGACAACTACTCTAATATACGCACATATTCATATTAATATACTACCACTACTATGGCATAACCACCACCAACCCTGAAAACAAACAACCACCACACGCAGATATACGACTGCAAACAATGTTGTCGAAAATAAAAATGAAAATATCCATGTCATTCTAATCCCATCGAAAGCCCAAAAACTATATCGACGACCTGACCTACGCTGTTGTATTCAACGATTTACTAACCAAATTTATTTTAAATAACTACCGCATTTATATGCGAAACAAATGTATATAGGTGTGTTTATTTAGATCTATCTACTGTTATTTTTAATTTATTTTTTATTCGATTTTTTGCCCGATATTGAATTGTATCGTTTTCATTCGGTGAGCATGCCACGATACAAATCACACAAGCCCGATCCTACCTGGATTAATGTCAGTTAGGGCCTAGCATAGACACGGATCATATCGGTATTGGCCTGTCTGCCACCGTTTATATCGACTGCTATTACAGGAAAAGTTCAATTTTTTTGGCCAATGTAGGTTTTGTTCGATAATTTCGATTCAAATTCAGATTAATTTGCGTTTTGGTTTGGAGACGGTGAGTCGGGTTACAAAGCGCATTTCCACCAAATAGCTCAATATTGCAACGCAAACTAAACACGAGTCTCTATTGAGAGAGTATGCAGATTTGGGAACATCAAAAGAATATACAGGCGTTAAATCAAACAATAGAAGTTATGTATGTAACGAAATATTTTAAAAATAACAATAGAATACAAATTTGATGCTTGTACGTCAATTTTTATGCGCCTGGATTTGAGGTGAATACCACTTAATTTACTAAATTCCTCTCCTATTCGAAAATAAGTAGTAACTCGGTAAAATTTTCTACCGCAATACAATCATTTTAAGCCACAATTTAGGAAAGAATCGCAAAACTTTTGCCTTTCCCTTAGCTGTCACTCGAAGTGAACGGTAACATTCAATCCATCGTACGCAAAAAAGGATAACTCAAAAACGGCAAAAGATATCGAAATGGGACATATCTCATTCTATTCAGAATTCAATTGTGTACGGCCTTTACCCCATGAAATTTGGAAAATCAAACGGAATTTTCCGATAATTGCGAAAAACCGCATTTTTAGCCAAAAAAAAGTGCGTTAACATTCAGTAGTACACGTGCCTGTATGATCAATAAAATACAATGAAACACATATAGGTAGATCAAGAAAAGTTAAGGCTTCTTGGTCAACCCAATCCCGTTTTAATTTTCTTTACCGTTTTTCGGAAAACAGCCTCTGAAATGATCAAGTTTTTCGAAATAGCAAGTAAATCAGTAGATGATGTCATGTGGTTTTGTGACTTTGGCTAGATCGAGCGAAGATTGTAAATTCACAAAGAAGGGGAAAAATGCGAACTGCCCCTTAAGGCAGGAACAACTTTGCCTACTCTTCGGTGGTAAAACTGCCTTTATTGCCTTCTTTTAACGACTACGAAAAATTACTAGCAATTATTTTTAGTTTGGATATTTCGAACGATTCTTTGGGGTTGTGCCAAAGTGGGAAAAATTGTTATGCAAATCACCTTTTTGCATTGATGGATATAATTCTAACATTGTATCTCGAATGTTAGAATATCAGTTCATAATGCAGATGATAACGATAACTTGATGCTCATAATTTTATATCGAACGTACACTGTGATTGACTAATTTAGGTTGAACGTTCAATGAAACGAGCCCCAAATGATGTTAATTAGGGCTTTTTTTAATGGAAAGATGCCTCCACAATCAAGGACTTTTCAAATTAAATAAGTGTTTGAAAGCAAATTATTGTTCATCCATTGATCCTCAGTTGTGATGGCAAATTTTTAGAAATTTTGCCAGAAAGAGCTCTGAAATTTTTTGACCAACAATTAATAATTCTTTGGTTTTACTTTACTAATGGAGAAAAAGATTTTTTTATTTTTTCATGTAGACATTTATAGGCGCTTCTCGAAATCTTAAGTCTACTCTAAAATAATACTTTGAAATAGCACACGCTTAATAAATTGTGGAGCTTTAAATTTACGAAATCGCTAATAACTAACAGTCTATAGACTTGATTAATCTTTTATAATTAGAATTAAATCTATTACTTCTTTATTCAAGCTTTTCTATTAAAAGCCACATCGTAAGTAAATATTTTTCTTACCATCTGCTCTTTCTGCTGGACGATTTGTTGAATAAAATAGAAAGCTCGAACAGGTAAACCTAGACTCTTACTTTTCTCCAACATTAATAAATCCAATATTCTTCTTTTGTATGTTTTCTGGACCTCTGTCTGTAATGCAAATAAGCTTTCAGACGCTATTGTGTTAAATAATTCTAAATATATTGAGAGACTATCGAATAGAATTGATCGTCGAAGTAACCTTTTCAACTGATTGCATATACATACGATAAAACTATAAATTAAATTCAACATAATTCAATTTTAAACTAAATTTATTTTATTCAAAGCTAGTAATTTCAACGCATCCAATATTATTAATAACATTTCTACAACAACTTTGCATATTTACTTTACTGAACGAATACCAATCGATGTTTTATCGTTGAAAATACAGTAAATGGTGATTTTCTAGTGGGAATTTCACCTTTAATTTGTGGAAATAATCAAAGAAAATGCTTTATTGATAGTCGATTTTCGTGGCAAGAATTCGAAATTATATAACATCGAAAGCCTGTTATTGATGTAACAACAATAATTTATCTTTTTATTAAATCAGAAACCGGGTTGAATTCAAATGTGAAGAATTATCTCGTAAAATAAATAGTTGCTCATTGTTAAAATATTCATCAATTATTGATCATCAGTTAATTCTGGAATTGGCTAGGAAATTCGTTCATATCTCCCCCAGCTGTAATTTATCGGGAATGTTTTTTAGAATTTCAAAATTTCCAAATTTTTGTCCAACTTTTTCGAAATAAACTGCTTTATTAACACATTTGCATCAAAATAATACACTTCTGGTTTTAAATTATAACATTTAACACATAAAATTGGATAGCGGTGGCCATCTTGTTGAACAATTACGTCCAATTCAACCCTTTTCTCTTCAACTTTTGTCTCTGTTGCTCTCCTTGTCGTTGACAACTTGCACCGTTGTTTTTTTGTTGCTCTTATTATTGTTATTTGCCAACGTAGGGACAAATCTCGATTTAATCCATGTATGTGTGTATAGGAAAATTCGGGGGGATGAGGCGAAAAAAACCAGGAGTATATCCCACCAACTACCCGGATAACTCGTTTACGATCTTTAATTAAGACCGAAATCCCGAAATCGAGAACGTAAAAATCCTACAGGATTGTACGAATTATCGACGATGGTTTTTTAAGCAGACAACTCCGGTTATCTTTTTGATCGGGCACGATTATAGATTCTGGTGTTTTTATCAAGCGTAGAATGTATGGAACAGAGAGAGATAAGCGGAATTTTCAATTTTTTTCGGCCTTTTTTTTAATTAGAAGATTTCCACCGTTATCGTTGTCATTAACTGTGGTGGTAGCCGGTTTGAGGGAAAAAACTTTCAACTTTGCAAATCCCAGATAGGAAGAGTCGAGAGATTTATGTCCAGAATCAACCTTATTAATGGCTAATGTCTTTAAACAGATTACGAAGACGGATTTTGTCGGTGTTCGAGAGATAAAAAGAATAGTATTCTGGATTTTTCTTTCATAAATCAACGTCCAAATATCATCCCCTATTTGGATGGTATAATTATTTATTACAATTATTGCTTTCTAGTTTTTTTTTAGAAAATTAAGCCATATGTCTAGCCATAATGTTGTTTTTGTTCTATCCTTTATACATCTATTTAGTTAATTAACTTCATGTGCATACATATAATATTCTAATTAAGCATACGTAATGCTAATATATAGGTACATGTACATACATATGTATATAGAAAATATAATAGGTGAATTATCGATGTTTAATGAGGCCTTCAAATGCGTGCTGTCACAGCCATAATTAAAGCACTTCTCTTATAAAATTTGAGATCAGAACCGTAGCCTTAAAGCAAACACTTCTAGCATTAAAAAAGTTTTCTTTTTCATCAAATTAAACCTTCTTACAGACTTATTATATTCAAATCTTGGATAGATTCCAGTTATAATAGCTCCGTTCTGCAATAAAATGGAGCATCTTAAGTGCTAAGAACACTTACTTAAACATACTTAAGGAAAAATTTTTGAGAGATCCAAATTTTGCAGCATTTCTGCTCTAAATTGTTGGTTGCTAGAGAATTTTTGTAACAGAATGGAAACGATTCACATCCCTGTAATTAATTTGATTAATTAAAAAAAGATATTTATGAGCGGACTTAAACTCTTTATGCTTTTGAGATTCCTTTCTTCTTGAATTATAAACTTTCGAAGCTTTTGTATTTTTCTCAAATTTTGCTGAAAATTAAATTATTTCAATAATTGTAGACTTTTTTGCAGCAATTTTGATTGATTTAAGAGCCGAAATTTGGGAGTTATTTTAAACTCTCTTAAACTTGTTATATTGAAATCTTGGGTAAATTCCAGTTATAATAGCTCCGTTCTGCAATAAAATGGAGCATCTTGAGTCCTAAGAACGCTCAACATGCTTACAATTAGCGTAGAATTTTTGAGAGATTCAAATTTTGCAGCATTTCTACCCTAAATTGTTAGTTTTCAAAGAATTTTTGTTATACAAATTCCTGTAATAAATTTTAGGGTTTTGTCTCATTAAAAAAAAATTATGAGTGGAATTATTGACTTAGAGTCTTTATGGCTTTGAGACCCCTTGCTTCCTGAATTGTAAACTTCCATAGCTCTTGTATTTTTGATCAAGTTTTGCTCAATATGAAATTATTTCAATAACTGTAGACTTTTTTGTAACAATTTTGATTTTAAGTCCAAAAAGATGATTTCTTAGCTATTAAATTCTTAAGCGAGGCAATTTTGGAGTAAGGCTGTCATTTTTGTAATCATTTGTGAATCATCAATTTCAATTAATTTTCTTATGCCCCCAACGGACGATTTTTAACAAATTTTAGACTCACAAGACAACGATCTGAGGCTCAAATTCTTGATTTGTAGTACACCTAGATATGGGTAATTAATTATTCTTTAAATACTCAAATAATGCTTTGTTATACTCAAATTTAAGAGAGAAAATTGGAGTAGAAATTGACCCCGTAAAATCAGTTTTTTGGCAAAATCTCTAGAACTGCTTGATATCTTTTAATGATTCAAAAACTATAATTTTCAACCCTCTGGAAGACATATCTATATGAAAATTCTTATGAAAGTGTTACTTTTCAAGAGTTTTCCTGTAGGTTTAATAGTGGTCTGTAAATAGATTTTAGGGGCTATAAATTTGGGTGTGAATTTTGGCTTTGTAAATTATCTTTGAAAATTGAATTTATGTGTATTTTAGATGTTATCCCGATAGATAGAATAAATTTTATAAGTTTTAAATTGTTAGTTTTTGCTGACTTTGGTTTCAGGTTGTCAAAATGAGACAATTTTGCGACTTTTAGATACAAAATGACTTCTAACTTAAGATTT
Source organism: Mylabris phalerata (assembly GCA_020740385.1). Classification (NCBI taxonomy): domain Eukaryota; kingdom Metazoa; phylum Arthropoda; class Insecta; order Coleoptera; family Meloidae; genus Mylabris; species Mylabris phalerata. The sequence continues at coordinate 3,408,556 of JAJEOX010000222.1, forward strand.
TGCTTCACTCTGTTTCTCTATTGATGTCTTCGAGAAAATAGAAAGGAGACAGTTTGGTTCTTAAGAGTTCTATTTCTTCTCAGAAAGGCATCTTACAATTAATAATTTGAAGACTAATTGAAGGTCTTTTTCACTCTATTTCTTTGTTGATGACTTCGAGAAAATAGAAAGGAGACAATTTGGTTCTTAAGACCTCTATTGCTTCTCAAAAAACCTTCTTACAATTAATAATTCCAAGATTAATCGTATTTAAACCGACTTGATTCTGTGACATTAGAATCAATTACATCCAGAACATTTCAATTAAAACCGATTGAATAGTTTTAACGCTTCTCCGTGTTTTAGACAGAATTTAATTAAATCCATCATTAACGTTGTCGTTATTTTTTCTCTCTGCTCACTATATCCAATCATAACGTTGATAAATTAATTTCCACTGTTATAGAAAAGTGAAATTCTGTTAAATACAAATCATTGAAAGTCAATTTCATCGTATTGACTCATTTCACTTGTTGTTCTAGATGCGAATATATAAAATGAACTATTTGGAACGATTCTTCAGTAGATCAACACAGATTTTTATATGGCGAACCGAAATAATAATAATAATAATGATAATAAAACTGTGATTCAAGCACCAACTGTTTGAATGAAACAAAAACAGTGGAAACGACAATCATAACAACAACAATAACAAAAAATAACAGTAAAAATTACGGCAAAAAGTGTAAAAAAAACCGCTTTTGGAGGGCGGTAGGAGTCCACCTACATAATGCCGATCCATATACGTATACAATACACCTTTCGATTATGTGTATGTATTTGTTCAGAGTTTTAAAAACGCGCATTCCAAAATAATAATACTCAATCAATGATAGCAATGAGCCAATAACCAAATGGGACGTGGACGGTTACAAAACCATATATATGTATAGAGGAGGAGGCGGTTGTGGATGATAAAAGAGGAGAAGGGGGGAAAAACAGTAGGGCATACGTGACAACCCTGTTTACAAATGTTGCGATTGATTCTTCCAATGTTGTTTGAACCGCACTGATATGTCCATCTAGAATCGTCGACAACGTTTAGTTTGGTGTTAATAATATTTGTGCATATTTCGTGTCTTAAATCAAATCGATTACAAGTGGTGTGCTTCTTTTTTTTGACTTCAACCCTTGAAGATTGACAAGTTTTATCACCAATTGAAGGTAAATTATTTGAGTAAATCAAGATTATTCTGAGCTTCAATATTGTTTGCTCCCGGAATATTCCCCGACTGGCGCCTAAAACGTTGCAAAGACTCCATAGAAGGACACGTGTACGCATATGCGTCTACACCCACCCACCCATCGTCCTTCTTCAGATATCCCTCATTGCGATTCTAATTAATGTCGATAGTAATTAATAGAAAAACTGCAATTCTGCTTAGAGCATGCCCAGTAGGCACATTTTTCTAATCCAGTTTATTAGAAAATTGATAACTCGCAACACCCGTCTTGGCAATCAACCGCGTTGACAATTTTGTAATTTGCCTGCTTTTTGATGGAAAAATTGTTATGTAGATTCTTTTAATGTTTGACATTCAAGTCAAATATTTAATCATACAGGTGCGCCATCATTGTTGATTCAATGTTTCTTGTTGGGTGCCTCATACGGGTATTTATTACACACATCGAAAAAAAACGAAATTGTAAAAACACCACCACAATACAGCTGGGGAAGCGCTAGAGCCGGAATAAAAATGGCGCAATTAGATTAGTCGGCTAGCAGAATTTATCGGCTACTCGGACTTCTTTGTGGTCGCTTTTCGCACTGGACAGGTCCGGCATCTAATAAATCTTCGTCTTTGGTAGAATATCCAACCGCAAGTTTTTAAAAATGCGGAAAGTTGTCGGGGTTATATATACGGTGATGGTTGTACAATAAATGGGGGGTTGGAAAATGGGGGATAGAATTAAAAACTTGGATAATCTATACAGCCGTTCAACTGCCCCTCTTCTTTACTCTTTGTCACAGTTGAGAACTTTCGAAATTATTGTAAAATCAACAAACAAAAAGGACCTCTGTGCTATTACAAGATAAGAACGAAAATAGCACAACGTCGAGTTAATTATGCAAAAACGAGAGAGATAAAGGGGGGTTTTTGTAGGCCCACTAGGGTTGATTTTCACAATACAGTACAATATTGAAATAACAGCCTAGATTCAAGTTGATGGAAGGTAGTTTTTCGTTTGCTATGCAATTGTTCTCGTCTGTCCGTAAAGTTTTTGGCGTAACCCGCATTCACGCACACATACCCAAACAAATACGTACACGTGGAAGTTTTATATGTGGATGCATAGTCCATGTAACGCACACATATACTGGCACACAAACACATCCATACAACTTTTGTGGCTTTCGGCCCGTCCGCCTAAACTCCACCCACTGTTTTTAACGCTTCGTCAGGACGGCCATTTTCACTTTGCATAAGTTATTCTGGCATAGGACCACACCCTGCCTGTTAGCCCAGACTTTTGTCGACAATTCCAAACTAATTCGCACTGAAAGTTTTTCAACTCGTCGCCAAATATTCATACTACCCGTATCCATGTTCCCAATGTAAACCGCCCTGGAACTAGCAGGGTAGTCTCATAAATTTCCACAAAAAATCTTCCTACAGCGTTGTATTGTCTTGAGAGCTGTACGGCCTCTAAGTGTTGCTAATTTAATCGAGCGCCGGTCTAGAGTGAAAATCACATTGTGGAATTTCATGCATATTTATGAATTAATTTGACAACATGTCGATATTCTAATTCGACAACTTGATGCAACGTCTCACACAATTTACATAATAAATTAAAGAAATATGCATATTACAGCATGACTGTTTGATGGGAAAAACACGACATGTTTAGCATATAAAGTACAAAATTATCAACAAACACCAAATCGAAAATAAATATTATTCGAATATTACAACAATAATACTTAAATTCCTCAACAATTAACCAATTAACGAATTTTTAAACAATTTATGTTACAGGCACAACTTCAAACAACATTCATCAGGATACCAGAATTTTTATTTATAATTTCTAATGTTAAAATACAAACTAATTAACGATTAATAATAAAAGATAATTCAACAGAAATATTCTAAATTTTATTTGATTTTTTTCTATTCACTTTAACCCTAATAAAAGGGGCAGTTTTTGCTCCAGCCAATATAAAATCACTAGTCAAATAAATAATCGCCTACATTACAGTCAACTGTAATCTAGAAAGCTCTAAATTGGTGGAGTTCTAAGCTTAAAGTTACAATTAGTTGCGTTAGCTACTCGTCCAGAGATGGCGCTACAATCAAATTGCTGTAAGCATAACTTATTTGAATTTACAATTGCAATTTCGAATGAGCTTTATTACTTTGTTAACGATGCGGATTTTAAAAAGTTGCTTGAAAATCATTGAATTGGAAGAAAGTGGCGGTTTTTATGATAATTTGTCGTAATTAGTTCGAATTGCTCGAATTTAGAAGAATGATGGGTGTTTTCTTACAAAATTCTACAATTATTGGAGCAATTTGAAGAATTAAGCGAGTTAACTGCAACAGTAATCGTTCCAATGAAAAATTAAATCTCTAAAACTTGGTCCTATTACCTGTTTTTTGTTTGTTTACACTTTTATTCGTCTTTTCTATAAAAAAAACATTTTTTTATTAAACTGTCTTTGGAATCAGGGGTTAACTGCTCAATTCTGCCGCCCCTAAATGGCGTGTCTCACAAGGAAGCGTTCCCAGGTGTCCCCCTCCGATTTTAATCAAATTTAGATATGTTATTCTCCATCAAATTCTAAGAGATGCATGTTTTTTTATCGGTGGAAAAACATATCTAGGGGTGAAATCGCCACTCAAAGTTTAGGCTCAAATTTTTTAAATTTCGCATACTTCCAGTTAAAATATTCAAACGGGACAAACGGCATTATTCTCAAAATCAAAAATAACGTAGAGGCCCATTGTTTGCATATCGAAATGTTAATTAGGGTGAAAGTTATAAGGGTTGAAAATAATAAAATTGCTATAAGTCAAAAACTATTCGGATTTTGACGAAACTAATTCGAAAGAAGATAAAAAAGTAAGAGAAACCTGATTTGGATTTTTTCGAAAAATTACGTTTAGGGGGTAACCACCCCTCAACCGTATTTAAATGGATCAGAAAAACATCTTTACTATTCTTATTATTTTTATGTTTTAATTCATAAATAGTGCTTTTCCATCAATTTTCAACAGTTGGGGCACATAATAGTAGTATTTTCTTCATATTTTGCGTACCAATTCAATTTTCATGTTGGGCATTTTTGTTTATATGAATATAGATACTAAAATAATTATAATTTTGCGATATATTTGGTGGTTGCCCCCTAAAAGTAATATTTCGAAAAAATCCAAAGAGGTTTCTCTTACTTTTTCATCTTCTTTCGAATGAGATTAGTTTTGTCAATGAATAGTTTTTTACTTATAGCAATTTTCTTATTTGCAACCCTTATAACTTCTACCCTAATTAACATTTCTATAAGCAAACAATAGACTTCTACATTATTTTTCGCCCTGAGAATAATGCGGTTTGTCGTGTTTGAATATTGTAACTGGAAGTATGCGAAACTTAAAAACTACCCCGTTTGAGCCGAAAATTTGAGTGACGATTTCACCCCCTCTTAGAATTCGATGGAGAATAACATCCAAATTTCATTAAAATCGGAGGGGGACACCTGGGAATGTTTCCTTGTCAGTGAAAGCATAAGGAAGAAATGAAACTGATTTACGCTGAATTATCGAATATCAGGCGCAAAGCTAACTGAAAATAATGAAAAATAACTTGTGAAAATTATGTCCAGTTTATATATGCACAGTAATTTCCAAGTAATTACATTGTTTCATAGACTATAGTTGTATTTTAGATGGAATTGTAGTTGTTATTTTACACTGCGTTCATTTTCGTCGCAGTCATCATAATTATCATTGTCATCGTTGTTATCATCATCATCATTGCTGTCGTTTCTGGTATTCAACATTAATGTGAGTAAATCATCAAACAAATAATAAATTCTGAAATATTCGAGTGTGCAAGCAAGATTCCAGTAGATTCTGAGGACTATATTCTCAAATATACATATCTAAATTATATGTGTAGTGCGAAGTGAATAAGGATAGATGCACATGTATAACATCGGAGTTTCTACCATTAACAACTAGAAACCTCAACTATGTCGTTACTTAACAAGAATAAAGCCAAGCCCGGGAATGGTTGTGAGATGCAACGGACCGTTATGTTCTTTATCGCGTAATCTACATACAGGACCTTTACTCTAGGACATTACAAAACTTAAACGCCATGTTCTCCTAGGAGCAATTTACCTAAAACCCCTAACTAACAGGTCCCTACCCTTTGGGCCGCAATCTCCATAAAACATAGATGTACTAAACTAGAAACTAGACAAACATCATACTATAACAACAATAACAATAAGTGTTTTTAAACGGAAAAGATAACAACAATAACAACAACGATTACCGCCACTAATACTGGAATTGTTCCGGAACTTTTAAGCTATCGAATAGAATATTTACAATTATTGTTTCTCCATCATTATTGTTATTGTTGTTGTTATTAAAACCATACAGAACTGATTCAATAAATAGTACGACAAACTAAAAGTTAGACGCCGATTGTAAATTCTAAATAGAGTTAATCCTGATTGTTGTAATAATTGCCCGCTCTATTAGACTAGGTAAGCATTAAACTTGCGCTTATCTTTACTTACGCTAGAAACACAAACATTGATAAATCGATATTTGATGGAAATGTTTGGATCTAAACGCCGGATTTGCGAAATAAATTAAACAAGAAAAAAGGGAGCGAGAGCAAGATGAACGTCTTGATTTCCCACGGGACTGCAGCATCCCGTCTGGACCAGCAGCGACCGGACCTGTCACCTTTAACCTGCCACTTTTATAGCCAACAACTCGACCATCTCCCCTTTTATATTGAGAATCTTGCATTACCGTTAAATTAGAATTAGAAATGTTGGTAATTTACATATGAAACTTGTTTTTATTACTAAAAAACTCGCAAATAAGGGTAGTTTACTTTGAGATTTGTAGAGTTGTAGATCGATCGATGTCTGATGAGTGAATTTTTCAATTAGTTTACGATATTAATTTCAAATAAGTCAATTAATTAATTAACTGGAGCTTAATAATTGAATTATTTGATGTAGAGGTGGAAAAGTCATCTTTTAGTTTCCTGTATTTTCGTATGTGTTTATTTGTGTGTGTGTGTGTTCCAATTTTCTCTATTCAACAAACTCAACTACCCCAAAACTGCTGCTCATATCTAGGAGGCGGCAATGGTGGTTTCCATCTAATTGGACCGAGTGCAGATTCGATTGGAACACCTCTTGATTGCGATAATTATACGGAAATGACAAATTGTATAGTCAATATCGGGCACAATACGATTAAAAACTCGCCGATTGGTAAATATTTTAAATTTTAAATCAACAATATTCTAATATAACAAATTTGGTTGTTATGATTGATGTGGGTCTATTCTTGTAAGAACTTTATGCAAATCATCGTTTGATTTCTATCAACGGGTGGGAGAGGAATGGTGGCACATGGAGCCATAGCTGACATGGATAAGGGCGGCTCCTGATCTGTATTGATCCCGGCCTCAGGATGTAAGAAGCAACCCTTACATCGCCCCCAGTCCGACACCCTCTCGTTCTCTCCATTTATACACAACTGCCACCAACGCCTGTTCAACTTCAAACCGCCAACACTTGGGGAATTGCGCCTTGTAATTGAACTTGGAGATCGTTAAATTTACACAATTCCAATTCTCTTAATTGATAATTAAACTTTAGAAAATAATTTTTTTAAACAATAAATTTTCTTGTATTGTTTTCGGCTAAAATTAGAATTCTGTTGGAATTTTGTAAATAAACCGAGCGAGTTGGGTAAACGGAAAAAGGAGCCGATAAATAACACGAATAGAAAGGAAAGGAAGTATCAACAACACAGTAGAGAGACACAGTAACGTTTGTTCAAGAGAGAATTCATTTCCTGATTACATTTGTATAAGAACCATAATTTTGGACAGAATTAAGCCACTTTGTTGTATGTTAATAACAATAATAGAGGGTCGAAATGCGATTTTTCTTCAACGAAATTAAGAGAATTCCCGTCTTATTATACAAAATTCACACGTACAAATTCAATTAATTTCACGACCATCCTGGGATTGGTATGTGGAGATAATAGTGAACCAATAGGGTTAGAAACTGGTCATCTCTATAGGACTCTAGTGAGATCAAAACTTGTATTTTGAAATATTTGTTAGTTTGTATATAAATACTCTATATATATAGGTTTATGTACGTATATATATTCAAATTCCCAAATGATCCAGGAACGTTCCTGCGTCTGAATACATTTAGAGCTATTCCCGGAGAAATATTCAATGTCTATGTGTAAGCGTTATCTATTTCTACAATACCTTAGAGCGAGGATTCCTAGATGAACCACCTTTGATATTCTAATAACTATTTTATCAAACTTCATAATTTATATCTTGGTGGAATCAATCTGATTTTTAGCCGGATAGACAAAGAATTTTCGATAATCTCCGAAGTTAATGTCAAGTCCATTCGTTTTGATTGCGGATACACGTTTTGGGTAGTTATAGAATTTTTTGTTGGCTATAACCCGTGTTGTAAAGTCTTGGTGTTAACGCCCTATTACAATCGCCTTATAGCCCCCGTATACGATCTAGTTTTCCAACATTAGTACGGATAAATAGCCCTACTTCTCTTTCCCATACAATACCCTTACTTTCTAAGCAAAACACTCATTCAAATTCGTAGTTAAGCGTGTAAAACAAAGACACAACAATGTCGATGGTGTTGTTGGTTACCATATAATTTAAACGAACGAGTCGCCCGATAAGGGCCTACGTGTATATGTAAACTATAGCTAATCTAACTCAATAAACTTTATAGTGGCAGGAATGGGTATGGAGATAACGACAAGGCAGCTAATCCGAAAATTTCAACTTTAACAAACATCTATGAATAGTTGCAATTAACATGGAGAATCACTCTCGATATCCCAAATATCAGCAATTTTTAATAATAATAATACTGATAATAACGTGAAAGATCTATAACGGAAATTGTCGTGTTAATAATGACCTACAAATGATGCGATTTTGGGCAAATACAGGAAAATCTTCTATATAAACAATGCGAGATAGTGACTGCCATAACAACCTTGAATTATTCGATGTCATTTATTTTGATGGGTTATATATCCGGGAACAGTATGAAGGATAATGGACATCGTTAATATGATAAAATCCGGTAAAGTTTATTTCAAACGATTTTTAAACGACGAGATTTCTACAGGAAATTCAACTGACGCTATTATAAATTGAATCGTCTACACAAAAATAATCGAAATTCTTGGATTTCTTGAGTGATTGTGGCGGAAATTCGGGCAGATGCGCCGCTTGTGTTGGCGTCGTTATTGATTTAAACATTAAGATGGCGCATATTAAGAGGGCGATCTTAACACGACGATTGGGGGTAGTGTAGACTGGAAGGGTGTTTCTCTGTTCGTTCCAATTGTAATTAAATATATGTAAATGCATTCTGGATTATATTACTACCCTAGACAATAAAATTCTCCATACTCTATACACACAACTAGATTCCAATAGTTCTATCTTTATCAATTATTAGTATTATTATTATTGATATAAAATATCGTGTATTTGTTGATAATTAAAGACGTAGTTGTAGTAATAATCGCAAAATACACGAACACGAAGGGTGTACAAATTAACCATCTAGAAAATGAAATGGAACTAAGATTCATAATTTGGGATATTTTAAGTTATTAGTAGAAGGGTTAGTATAGTAAATGGGCGTTTATTATATTAACAACCACTAGGATATTTTATAGTTACAATGTTAATTAAATAGTTGGCAAGAATCTGTTTCAAAAGCACTCCACCATTACAGAGCCCATACAATAAATTATTTTAAATTAGTGAAATAGCACTTACCAGAAAGTGTTACTTTACTACAACGGCATATCAAAAGATAATTCAATTATTAATACCAAACGAATTAACTCGAAATTAGAGGGAATCGCAGACGAAAGTTTATCGTTAGATTTTCTCTATTAAATCGCATCCGTTAGATTTCGTTGGGAAAAATCCAAAAAAACTACTTATTGGGCTACAATAGAGCTAAATTAGAAGCTCGTAGCTTATTTGAAAGTTTGTCGAAACCAGCTCATTTTGGCCAGAATTGCAATTTTCTAAAAGGAGTTATATCGAGGGATGTCTTTCGGCCAAAACAAGCTCACTTTGGCCAAAATTGCAATTTTAGAAAAGCAGTTATCCATCGAGGGGTGATTTCTGGTCGAAACAAGCTCATTTTGGTGAAAGTTGCAATTTTCAAAAAGGCGTTATATCGAGCGATGTCTTTTGGAAAAAACAAGCTCACTTTGGCCAAAATTGCAATTTTCGAAAAGCAGTTATGCATCGAGGGGTGATTTCTGGTCGAAACAAGCTCATTTTGGTGAAAGTTGCAATTTTCAAAAAGGCGTTATATCGAGCGATGTCTTTTGGAAAAAACAAGCTCACTTTGGTCAAAATTGCAATTTTCGAAAAGCAGTTATGCATCGAGGGGTGATTTCTGGTCGAAACAAGTTCATTTTGGTTAAAGTTGCAATTTTCAAAAAGTATCGAGTAATGATTTTTTTCATTTTTCTCCAGTTTATTCTAAATGAAATAAGATTAATGTGTATTTTTCTATAATGCGAAAGAATAGGCAAAAAGACTTGTTCAAGTCATTTTACATGCTTAACTTGTTTTCAAAATTCGCAGTACTCTCCAAGATGAGCCTTTTTGACCAACTTACAAAAGAACTACGAGTTCCAAATATTGTTGAAATGAGCTCAATAGACTCTCTAAATTGCTCCGGACAAAATATGTGAACTTTATGAATTAGCTAGTTGAAGTCTTTGAATTTGAGCGAGTAAAAACTCATTTTTCGTTTAGTAAACACGTAGAGCCTCAAATTTAAATTGAAGCATTTTAATAATAATTAAGGCAAAATTATTATATCAAAATTAATCCCGGTTTTTAACTCTTGTGAAATTCACCACACATCGATTCTTCCATTCAAGCATCTTATTTGATTACAAAAAGCCAATTTAACATTGGTGTAGTTCGAAAATTTATCACAATTGTAAAAGTTTTGCAATTATCGTAATCATCGATTGTAATCTCAGACTAAAAACTACCAATGGCGATAATTTTGTTGGGAAAATTTAGTAATTTTTCGTTATTAGAATACAATCATTTCTCCCTTTTAGATTTACATAAACATAGTTTAAACTATCAGACCGGAAGGTCCTAAGAAAGAGCCAGTTGGGTTCATAGACAGGTCGTCGGGATGTTGTAATCCATTTCTCTAGAGAACAATGCTTTATTACAACAATAACCCACCTCCTGCAAAATTAAGCCTTTATATTCCAATATATTCATTACTCATCTCCATGCTATTCTTATCTTATGACATTATTTTATTAATTTACACTAAATTAACGAACATTATTGTCGAACTAAATGAAAAAATACACGGGAATTATGTGGAGAATTTCGAAAGTTTGACAAGATGAAAGTTTCGAATTATGTAATTTAAGAGGATTGACTTTTAGTTAGTGGAAGACCCCGGATCTGGTTTCCTTTGAACAATTCAAAGGAAACTTTCAGTATTTTCTTTATGGTCTACATATTTGTGGAGCATACTAGAGAAGCTTCAACTATTCTGCTGTTTTCTTTTATTGATTTACTATAATATTCAAAGAACACGTTATATGAGATTTAACACGTAAAATAACCGTGTAATAACCGCCTACATTTTACGATAATTGACAACAACAGGGCGAGTTGGGGAGGAAATTAAGGGAATTAAGGGAATAGGAAAATGGAATGAGTTGTTGCGACAAGTTTCAATCAATTTTCAATTAGATAAACGATTGGAAATTCAATTAGAAAGTCTTCTTAGTTTTTCATTGAATTACAAATTTGGTTAATTTGTACAATATTGATCTATAAGAGGCTGATAATTATTGATAACGCCTTTTTGGTCGTCAATTTGGTCCTTCGTAATCTGTCCGAAACCACTGTGTGTTGTGCTCTTGGCGCTATAGCATGTATACCCTTTACAAATACATACAAATCGACATTATACATGTATATATACACATATACATATATATCTTTCACTAGATTCTACATCCTTTTCATCCTCATGTATATTAATGACCAGAACTGTACCGGCAAATCTTATTGCGAAACAGAGGTAAGCCGATACCAAGGGACCGCGCCCGGGCTAGCCGCCATCTTGGCTACTCATGCCCCTCTCAGAAGATTTTGCATCTTTCTCCATATCCTCTACATTGCCTTGATGTCTTCCTTATTTGCAAAACATCTCCATCCATCCATCTATCCCCTATCCTTTCACTTGAGTCGATATTCTGCAGATGTAGACAGAGACAACGGTGGACTAAATAGAGACAACTCGGTTACGGGGTGTAAGAACTCGAAGAATCGCTTATTAAATCAACAGAAAGTATCTTAAATTGGGGCGTATTTAATCGAATAATGTTCAACTGCAGCTAAATTTCCCTTAACACTACTTGAACGTGGCGCTTTCATATTTTAACGTCTCCATGTCGTCGTCGTCAGAACGTTGATTTTACCCTAACCTCGACTTACCCCCTGAGAGAATATTGTTGGACAAGTACAGACTCCTCTCTCTGGTTATTAATGAAAGGTTGCAAACTCCTTTAATTAATTTCGTGCTATTATACGCCGCATATTAATCAATACAATAGAGTAGAGAGAAAGATGGAAACATAAGAGAAATCGTACAATCTCAAGTTCTAACACGTCTTTATAAATAAAAATTTCGATCCAGGAATCTGGATATAGGTCGACTTTCCCACTGGACCAGTACAGGTGAAAGGTCACTCCTTGTTGATTCTTCAAAGGGGTTGATTTCGTTAAGAAATTCGACAAGGGTGCATATTAATAAGTTCGGACAATAATCCGGTTTTATTATTTTTTCAAGGGAAACGAAATAATTTCTATTGATCGTAGAATATGGATGTTGGATGTGTAATAAACAGGACTAAAAGGTGTTGGAGCAAAGTTCGTATAGAGAAGAGGTTCGAGATATAAACTTCCAACCACAACGTATTTCAACTGATTTTCCTAAAGCTTTTGCTTGAATTACACATTTATGAAGCGGTCACTATTCGTGCAATTTCTATCTCTATTCTTTCGTATGCCCTATCTTTAGATAGGATATTGAAAGTGTTCTCTGGCTTTTGTTGTTGATTATACTATTGCTTATATTTCGTTTACAAAATCTACTGATTAGCTTATTCACACTGCTCTGGGCAGTTTTTTTTTTATATGGACACAAATTTGCCTTATTTTTCGGTAAAATATGGCATGAAACTTTACAAAATCTGGAAACTTGCAACGACAAAAAATCGAGTTATAATCGATGCACTTTTTGACTGCTAATTGCACAAGCTTGAAATTAAAGCTGCCAAATTACGCTCAATTAAACTTTTTGCATTTAAATTTTTCTTGAAAAAAGTATGAAAGTGATCATCTAAAATCCATGCGAGGTGATCTACAATTAATTGAGAGATTTCAAAAGAAGTTATAGTTTATGTCAAAAATTTTGCCATATCGCTCCCAAATTGTTTTCCAAGTCTAAACTAAATTTTCTGCTGTAATTGTCGTATTTGCAGCTTAAAAATCACGTAGGGCACCTTTATAAATCAACTTTTCCTTTCCAAGTTCCTTTAGAATTTAAGTGTTCTTCTCCGTGATTATGTTTGAAAGAAATTGCTTTTTCAGCAACTCCACTAGATTATTTACACTTATTCGTGATAAATACCTATCTAGATGTTTATTTGTGCTATGAATATTAATTACATCCCTCTAGTATAGTATATAGTGCAATTATGTAAAACCTAACATAACCATGTTATCTTAGAATATTAATGGAGCCTGGAACCGTAAACCCATAAAGTTCTACAACGGACCAAGCAAGCAACAACGCACTACTACTATTATACAACTATAGAACCACCTTAAACTAACCCCCCCGTTCAGCCTCTCTTACCACCCCTTTGAAAACTATAAATATCGATCAAATGGAAAGTAGTTTAATATCTAATAGTAAAGTCCTTAAATTTTGTACAAAGTACACAAAATAGCCAATACTCTATTCCACTGTCAAAATAATTTACGACCACCAACGTTATTTTTGTTAGTTTGAGTTACGTTATACATAGCAACTAATATCCTGACCATTTTCAGAGGGGGTGACTAATGATTCCGGTGTTTTGTCGTAGAAGCAACAAATCCAACAGTCAAATCATTTAGATTTGATTTGGGAAATGTTTAAACTTGAAAAATACTTAAAATTTTACATGATTGAGACTATGCGAAAAACATTAAACTCGATAAAGACTTAATTTCAGGCTAATGACGTTATTACTATCCTTCTACTACCCCTACATGGTGTTAGTGAACAATTCATCCCCACTACAATTTGCTGAAACTCTAGAAAGTTTAAAACATCTTTTTACCGATCTGAGAAGGTTTTCTTGCAATCGATCGGACTTTCATCGAAGAGTTTCATTGGTCTGAAGGCGGAGCACTCCAACTCCCTCCATTATACTAATGCTTCAGGCAGTAGTTTTCAACCCTCCCTAGCCCAAATTCAACATTGTCCATTATCCCTAAACATGTGTCCGTATACGTATATGTGTGTATATTTCGAAAGTCATCCCTCTTTTGATGTTTCATTCATACGAAAACTTGCCGGTATATATGTGTGGGACTTTTTCCGTTTTTATCAGCTGATGCTGGTAGAAACAGCGTAAAAGCACGTGGCCGGCCGTTTTCGCAGGTTTTCAACTAGACGTGCGCGCATATTTTACAAACACGAACGGATCTGTTTGCCGAAAAGGAGAAAATACAATTTCCGATAGTTTAGTTGGAAAAAGATAGAATTATAGATAGTTTCACTCAAAGATAAAACAGCTGGAAAACCATGAAAAGTAGCACACTATTATTGTTGGGGAAGGTTTGGTTTTAAGAATTGCCAATAATTGTGGTCTTATCGAATTTTCCGATATGGATTTTTCGGGTGATACGGTAAATAGGTCAAAGAATTGACACGAATTTACCGACCCCTTTCTTTCACAGTTGATCGGTCGCCCTTTAAAGGGCCGGTCGGAATTTTTAGCTTCATTAGAACAGTTTGATGGTCCGCAATTCTGGTGTAATGCGAATTATATTGTTGGGAATTTCTATTCTAATCTAGAATAGTTTGTCTTTAATAGATCGGTCTAACCTCGAGCGATTGTAGTTGATAAAGTTGTTTCTTCTGTTTTGTGTTTATTTACACGTATGGGGTATTTGTTGGAAATGACGGAATCCATATACAAAGGATGCCAGTCGTCCGAATAGACGCCTTTGTGTCGCTTACAGATCATTAGGTACGCGTCAGTATGGAACTGGATGATGACCATTCTTATCCACTCCGCTTGGTTTTCGTTTAAATGTTCCTGAGCCCTTTTTGGGGTTTTCTATAGAAAACGCTCTTGAAATTAACAATTAGTTACCTGCAACAAAAATAGATTGTTTTATCTCCAATAAATTTACAAACATGTATGCTTAGAGTATATATGCACTTACACGTGGGCTTTTAATATTGCTAATTGCAAATTCTCAAAGCATGCAAGCGTACAGAAGTTGGAGAGATGTTTGAATACATTCAGTGAATCAATATCTCTAGCTATATGTTCCAATAGGTGGTAATTATTCACTATGGACCAGATGCTGCATTTGACAGTTACGAAATTTCTATACTGTAGAAGTGAAGGGTTGATTGGTTTTGCAATAGTAAGCATAACAACAAATTAAAAAAATTCGAAACAATTAAGAAACAACAAAACATCAATGTTCGCTATAATATAAAATTCCTCCAACTCCATCCACTCAATGATATTTCCTTGGAAATCCAATTAAAACTAGCATTTCCTGTAAACGTGCCAGTGAGTATTATTAGAAATGTTTTCTAATATTATACCTAATACATGTATGAACTTTACTTATCAGGTTATCAGATAGAATAAGGTCGAAAATCGTCTACAACAAACTGTAACCTAAGAGTGTAATGAGGCGATAGGGGTTAGAATTAAGCAAGAGAGTCGGAGTCCGGGTAAGGGGAGTTTTTCGGGGATGGCTGGAAAAGTGAGGGGCTGTAGTGAAGACGGATTCGATCAATACCGACGCTGGCAACCTCAAGGATCTCTTCTCACTCGAATCCGATGGTGTTGTCTGCGTCACAAATGGGGAACTTATAATCGGCCC
Source organism: Mylabris phalerata (assembly GCA_020740385.1). Classification (NCBI taxonomy): domain Eukaryota; kingdom Metazoa; phylum Arthropoda; class Insecta; order Coleoptera; family Meloidae; genus Mylabris; species Mylabris phalerata. The sequence goes on from JAJEOX010000222.1 coordinate 3,424,072, forward strand.
GTCAAGGAGCCAACAATCCAATTTCAACAGATCAACGTATTTATTTATAGATTGGTATTATCGTTGAAATTTACAAGTATAAGTTGATCTTGGGGAAATGAGTGTATGGTTTCGGTTAACGTTCCTGTGATCATCAACAAGAGTATTTCCACTCTATCGCTTCTGGTCCACATGAACGCGTCCTCAGGAACTCCACGGCACTAGTCCCAACACCATCCACTATAGTTGCTATAATATCGACGAAGGGACTCTAAGCTGATTACACTAGACTTTGTGTAACCATTCTCGCGTACTAGCCTCTCTTTAACATTCACATACTATTGCCGCTTTCTATTTGATATAGACAATCAAATTGGGGGGCCGATTGGGTAGGTGGATAGATGATTTTCAGGGTATTATAATAGCAATAGTTGGTGGTTGTTTTAGTTCCAGCAATAGCAATAATAACTAAAACTACTAGTAATTCTGTTATACGATCATATTTAGTTATAATAGAATACGTCAATAGCATATACATGAACCTTATTGATAGACATTATTTGATGATCCAGACAAGAAATTGAATTGATTTATAATTATCAACCCCGGCCGATGACAAATTGATAACGATAAGATCTACATCTACCGCTCTACTCTTACAAATTTGCCCCAAATCGTTGTTATTGTAGCCAAAAATCAACCCCCATTCGACTTGAAACCCGAACTAAACTCATTCTCTCTGTATTGTCTACAAATTAATAACATCCGTCCATATTAAACCTTACTGACAGCATAATAATGACTTAAGTTTAGTTTAACGTTTATTCATCAAAACTGTACAGAGCAAACTTCAATCCTCCAAATTGCCAGTCGAATTAAACTACAGTTTAAATGGACCCGAATTTCTTATTATTATCGATGGTGGATTCAAATTTTTAAAATCCACCCTGCCATCTGGTCCGGGGTAGCTTAACTAAAAATTTATAAAACACCACTACCCCCTTAGTACACATCCAACATTCGTTGTTATTCGTTTTTTCTCCACCATCTAGCGCTAGTTGCCGCAAGAGTTTCAAAAATCCTACCCTTTTCAAATGCAATGTACAAGAACGAGATAGGGGTATCTCACATATACATAGACGAAATTGCCAACAGTGGCGGGGATGTATGTTTATAAATGTGTACGTGCATTGTGTAGGAAAGTTGCTAGTAAAAGGGGATGATGTTGATGTTGATGATGATATTCAAGAGGGTTGGTTCTGGAATTGCTCCGCCTTCTAACATGGCCTCCTTTTGATGTTAATCGCAAGGGATTTTACTACAGAAGAGGTTACTGTAGTGAGAGAGCACCCCTAGTTTCCAGCTTGCATTCACCCCAAGTCCGGTTCACACACATACATTGAAGGTCTTTGTGTGATCAACAGCCCCAAGTAGAGTCCGAAACGTACAGTCCGATTTACACTATAATAAGAATTTGTTATCTATAATGATATTCTATTATAAAATTTAATTACATATTGATATTTTTTTGGTTTGATAGAAATCGCCATCAAATGGATTATAAAGTTTAATGAAATTTTAATAATTTACAACGCAGTTTTCAGCGAAATCCATTCTGTTGCAGTGTAAATATGGATTTGGCAAGTTTAATATTCACAAAGCACACCAATATTATAGCTAGGCAGTAGCAAATATAACGTCGCGAACGATATTAACGTATATCGGCCTAGTTGTTTACTTATCTAGATGTATTATAAACGACAATTTACTAAATATCAGCCCCTATACTGTTATGCTTACATAATTCGAACGTTTCAAATTCCTTCCAAATTAAAATCATCGATTTTTCTACAAATAGAAAAATCTGCAATAAAACGCTTTCCTTCCCAATGCACATCTCTTTTTCAACCACTATTTCTCACCCCCTAACCAGTTTTACAAGTTTCTAATAAAAATAGCGAGACAAATGCATCGCCAGATGTTCCCGGGAAGCTGTTTAATTTTTTTTAGTGGTAGTTGAGCTTCTAAAGGGATGCTGGACCAGTTGTCAAAAGACTGACCACTGTCCAGTCTCTTTCACTATGAATCGATATAGAAACTGGTTTTCGTAACATGACCGTTGAGTTTATTAAAAAAAGCCTCATTCAAGTTGGAACAGTAATGCGAGTAGTTTCAGGAAAATGTTCAATCGATAATTTGAGGAAATTCCATTGGTTCAATGTGGTGAAATTGTGTCGAATTATCGAATTAAATTGTTAAAATTGTTGGGTTTATTGGCGTTTGATTTTCTATTTGAAAATCGGCGAATTTCCACGAGAAAATGACCAAACGCTGACCTCTAGTGGACGGAAGATTTCACAAATCGACGATTTCCCAACGAAGGTAACTCTAAATTTTGGTTGTTAACACTGCTAATTTCCCCAAACTATTATTATTATTATTATCACGATATTCAATTGAAAATAATCATGAAATTATAAAGTAGATATTTTTATAATTACAATTTTCCCCTAATTATAAGTAGATTTATGAAGTTGTTTAATTATTTCGTTATATTTTATTCGTAATTCCACCCTTAAGAATGCCTTTACGAAAATGGCAAATAAAAAGAATTATCATCTGAGAATTGTGTACAATTCGGTTCAAGTTGTATATTTACCCCACTGCTACTATCAACATAGAAAACAAACTGAACAACCCCTTACATAAATCAACAGACAACGCTATTTCCGCCTATAATGTCGAAAATGCACCGATAAATCACGTTTTCTTATTTTGTGAAGGCGCCGCGACGTCGTTGATGTTGGAATACGACGCCAAAAAGCCGACTCGAATTTCTATATTGTTGAACGCCAAGATTCCAACAGCACCCCCTATTATTAAAGAATTGTCGTATTGTTTTAATTATCTAATCACAATATTGGCAAAATAATTACTCTTGAGGGGGCCTCCAAGAAATTCCACTAAAACACAACAAGAGCTGAATTTGTAATCTTTTCAGGCAAAATTTCAAAAAATATTTAGTCATAATATCGATTTAGATCGATTTATAGCCAATATTGGTGTTAAATTGCAAAAAGGGGACATTTTGTCGAATTTGTTGTTAAAATTTTGACATTAAATTGTAAAACGAACTGTTTAATTTCTCAGTTTTAGTTTAATTTTTGATTGTTAGCCCGTGTTTAGGACCTTTTTGTCTTCAAATGATGTTAATTGATATTGTTTGCTCATTTTTTTGATTATGAGTCTACTTTTTAAGACAAATTAGCTTGAAAAAATTAATTGTGAACAAAGATTCTTTCTGAGGCGTTGAGGCATTGAGACTTTAAGGCAATCTATAAAGAAATTTTAGTCCTAAACATCTATTATCAGAGAACTTCACTCCAAAATTGCAAAAAAGACTCGTTTTGAATTCAATTCTCTATAAGTTTGGAGATATTTTTATTTTAATCAATCGATTTTGATTTACAATTGAAATTTTAAGACGTTTCCGTTCTAAATAGGTCGATAAGATGAGATAATTTTAAAATTTTTGAACTGATTTTTATAATGATTGTGTGAAAAGTCAATTTTTGATCTGGATTTGAGTCTAAATTTCAAGTCTTGAGTTATATTTTTGATTTTTAGTTGAATTACAATTTCTCTATGTCAAATGGGCATAATTTAATTACGTTTTTGTCAAGACTTGAAAAAATCGAATTTCAGTTTGTCTTGAAACATTTCAGCCCCAAATTATTCATTTTTAATTCACAACAAGGCTTTTTTAGTTTAAAATTCAATTCCATACTTTTAAATTAGAATTTTTCGAGAAACAAATCGAGGAAAATCAAATTTAATTCAATTTCTATTTGTTTTATTCTAAAATAGAATTCAAATTTACGCCTTTAGTTTTTCTCTTACTAAAAAAGTTACAATTTGATGAACATAAATCTTTCTGTATGTTTAAAAAACTTGCAGAAATAATTATAATTTATTTTTTCAATGAGCCTTCGTAACTACATTCAATACTTCCATTATATTGTGCAATATTGAAAAGATCTCTGGAAACAATTAATTTTGACAACACAACTCTTCGATTTCCGTTAATCGCATTTACTCTAACTATAAGTTTAGTAAAACTTTCATAAATTAAATTTATTGAATTACAATAATTAAGGGGCTTTAAAAAGTATTATCACGACGCAGAAAACTTCGTTTTTTGTTGTTCAGTTTCAATAATTTATAAAAATAAGACGAAATTGAAGCAAAAATCAAGCAGTGAATGTGTTCAAAACATGTTTAAATTTCGTATAATGTGTTGGATACGTTAAAGTTTTATTTTATTAGAAATTTTTAATTTATTACGTATATTTATTTCCATGTTTTGGAAGGTAATGTTGCAATCATTGCCAACATCTTCTCTCTATTCCCTCATCATAATTCCTTGTCTTCTCCCTCGATCAATACCGCCCCGTTTACAATTCCTGCACCACTACTAGTCTCTATTCATCCCCCTTATTACAACCAACGATGATTACGTCGCCGTCGTCGTCGTCGACTGCAACGTAAACGACGACAACGATTCCTTGTTCATCTCCGGACGGCATCTTATCTAGCTTTTCCCCCTTAATATGCCCGTATTGCAACACCCTACCGATAATATATGTATGTATTTAGGGTGTCCATCTTAAATGTTCATTCTAACTGATTATGGTCCTCGAAACGACCCCTTGAGCATATGATTCATCCTTCGTTTATTAACAAAACGGGCATGCTAAAGGCAAGAAACTACAACTACAAGGGCCCAATAAAATGAAAGGATTTACACACAAATTCTAGCTATTAAGCCGTACATAAGCAAATCTGTGAATACTTGAAAGATTCTATAAAGCAATTCATTCCCAGTTGCTCCCCTTTTCTTCATCTCATTATCTATTTATCTTCATATAGATGCTAGATGAGCGGGAGAGTTTTATGGATATTCGGCCAAGTGGAAGTAAATTTATTTTTATCGAAACGTATATTTGAAGATCTGTCGTCTTAATTAAATAAATCGTTTTATTGATGAGTCTACATCAAAAGCACATTTTGGTCAAGACAAGACGTCAACATAAGCTGTTTTGCCGTCAAAGCTGTGTGCTGTTGACGCGTGCAATGAAGGGAAGACACCGGAACGATGATAGAAATACGGTGGTGGTTGTACACAGTGGTGGCCGTGGTGGTGGTTGTGTTATAGTCGGGACGTGGACAGAGGAGGCGGGAATTTAATTACTGTTCAACACAGATACTGTAATCTTATTAACAAGATGCTTTTAAACAACTCGAAAAAAAAATATTAAAAACAACTACAATCGTTTTAAAAAAGTCGATTATTTGCAGACAAAAAATCAACCACCACAAAGACAAAGCAAACGATTTAATCAAGTTTTTATAAAGATCGGATTTCTCTATAATTAAGTTGTAGCAATTGTAAAGAATGAATTTTACCACAAAAAAACTACCGCAATTAATAATAATTGCGACAATTATTTTACGGCTCAAACCAGGTGCGCTGTCCCCATAAAATTAATACCCTCCACCTTTTTGTTTTTGTTTTTCTCGGTTAATTCCATTTTATGAAAAATAATGCCCTCTAAATACGTATAATTAACGACATTCGTCGTGTTTATTATCAATTACTAGACTATTGATTTGTTTAGTTCGTAGACAATAGAACGGCATAAAAAATTGTAGTCTTTGTTCCGGCCGCCACAGGGTAGATAATTACAAATGCATTCGGTATAAAACTGAAAATAAAATCCCCAAAAACTACTCAATTTGTAGCTTATTTTTGTTATTGATTAATGATCGAGGCACAATCAAAGTAACACAATTCGATGAAGAGAATAAAAATTTACAAGCCTCTAGTGGTGATTGACGATTAAAAATCCAGCAGCTGGACCGCTCTATTCACAGATTACCCTAATAATGGGACAAAATCCTGTAGAACCAGTTATCCCATATAACGGTCCTCGTAAAACTCTATCGAAATTTATCCAAAAATATTCCCAGAAATAAAGCGTCATAATGGCGTCTTGTCAGTTATAGAGGGTAGCAATAACCACCCCTTATTGAGCATCATCACCCTATCTTTCTTGTTGTAGTTGTTTAGTTTTTATTTTTGCTAAGTTGGACGACGCCAGGGAAAGTTTTATGTATTGGAAACACAATCCAATATAAAGAATGCTCTATTTGGGGCGGTTTTTTAAGTAACTCGAATAGAGGGAGTCTATTTTACCCCTAGAAATTCTCAAGGGCCATTACTATATTTCATAAAAGATACAAACTTTTATAGGAGACGACACGATAATATAAAAATATTTGAAAACTACCCAATCAATATCGGTTATTAAAACAGAATAAAGGGGTAATGGAGGGTGAATACAATACCTTATGATCTATTACTCTTTGGCAAGTATCCTCCAAACTCTGTCAGGAATTCGGCGATCTTATGTTAATTATAGCTTGTGGTCGTCTCAATATTCATAACATTCATCCCCCCAAAACTAAATTGTAGATAGTTGGCAAGTTGTGGGCCTTTTCAGGATCCTCGACCATTACACGAGACTGTTCAAGGGTCTAACGCCATTTTTAATTTGTCGACCTTATAGTAAATTGGTATCGATATTGTGAGTAGCAACCCTTCTATTTTAAACTCTATAAACATCACATTGAAGGTAGAGAATGTCTGGGGTGATATTACAAAACTAGTACGAATAAGAAGGACGATAGGGAAAGTTTTAAAGTTGAATAGTTATTTATTCGACCTTAGTTTATTAATGCCCGTTTACCTGCCAGACTTACGGACTTGTAAGTTACAAACAATGTAAGCTTGAATAAGCTCTTGCTTATTTAGTTTCTAATTTGTATATAAAGCAAGCAAAGCTACGGCCGCAGGGTTCTTACCTTAAACTTTATTACAGATACGTCTTAAGGGTCTAAATCTGTTTTTGTATGGAACAAGCAAGAAACTTGATTCAATAAACTCATCATACAATCGATCCGTTTTGATCGAAACAAAATTTAATAAAGTAGTAAAACGTAAATAAATTTTATAAGGTGAATTCAAGTTGATGGCCCATCTATCCTCGGATTGACGTGCAATCAACGTTAACGAAATGATCGTTTCTAAGCCATAAAACTACAGTCTATCTACACAAACAGGACCGCAATAGTTACTACATTATCATCGCCATTATATTTAAACATTTGCGAATTTAACGGTTCCATTTGAATTAACCGTCCCAAGCCCCAATAATCATAAACTTGAACTATTACAATAGAAATTATATTTTTTTAATATTTAATAGAATTAATGTTTTAACGATGTTGTGTTGCAGGAATGGTTAACGATTCGCCCTTTGTTCTGCTACTTATAATCGGAGACGTCGCGATACAATCAGTTTGGGATATCATCACACCCTATAAGTCGACAAAACAACCCAACAGTTAGTTTTATAGTCGATATTCGTATGGCAATTTGAGTTTTAGATAGTCCCGGTATAGTTTGTTGTAAGACGAACTGGGAAAGTGTTCCCCAAGGATTCGGTAAGGACCACCACTAATCCACAAGACTCAAGAGATCCCTTGTATATCTACAAGTACGTATGTAGGAAATGTTGAAAATACGAGACGCTTACAAGGGGTGATAGTTGTAGAAAATTAGTAGGGATGAAGATCTGTGTAGTCAATGTGTTCTAATAGTGGAGACTTTAATTTATTCATGGCAGTCGACGACATGACGGCCAGAATCAGTCTGTGGACGATTTCAAACTTGGATTAGCTTCCAGTCATAATCACATCGAATTTGTTGAAAATGTAGAGACAATATAGAGGAAACTGTATAGGGGAATTATGGATAAGATAGTCGCTAGTTGTAGTTGAATTTGAGTTTTGACTTTCAGGACTACTTGGCCTCGTCGCTAGTCCGTCCGGTCATTCTCTGTTAATATTACTGAACAACAAACTAAAGTTTTATTGTTTAGATGACGTTCTATTCCGATAGGATAAAGAGACGTAATCGTGATGGTGGCAGTGGATAGAATGGTGAATTGAACAATAGGAAGAACAGGGTGAATTGACACTAAATGCAGGAAATGATGAAACTAGAACCATTAGCAAGTTAGACAAAGCTAGTAAAAGAGATTTCGAAAGCTAGATTAAACTAATATTATAATATAATTTTAAAGATTTATAAATAAACAAATAACAATAATCCTAAATTTATCCACTTACTGTCACTAGACTTAATAGAGTTGTAAATTTATTATGTTAACGCTGCATTAATATCGGTATACGATCAATTCTAGTTGAGAAACTTACCGGTTGTAACATAATATGGAATGACTACTCATACCTGATCTATTTTATACATAAACATAAATATTACAATCTAATAGATAAGGATCAAATTGCAATCTTGGCCATCCGAAAATTTATTCAACTGAATTGAGTTATATACGATACGATCTCTTGGCTCCCAGAGTTTGAAACTTGTAAACTTCACTATACGATTACTGGTTTGTTTTACAAGAAAAATCTATTGACCAACAGGGGATAACATCTATTAAACATTTCAACAAATTATAGGCCCGATAAATAGCCCAAAGTTAGTCAATTTTTGACAAAATTTCAATTTTCAGTAAAAGATATAACGAAAACAGTAACTAAATTGTCAAAATTAAATCTATTCATTCTAAATTGCCGATTTATATCAAAATTAACAGCTTTTAATCGTTTTCTCAACCCCCAAAGCGTTTGATGAAATGGGAACGACTTGAAGAATGTTTTCGGTTGATTTTGAATAAATTCGGAGATTCCCCTAAAAGTGTTAAAGTATTTTCAACTTAATAAAAAAATTCACTAAATTGTATAAAAAATACACCCTTAATTGAGCGAATTCTCACATTTTAGTTTAAAAGGTTGGTTCTTCAAAAATTTTATTACTGAATTATTTAAAAGGGACGTCTTTAAAACAATTTTATTGCTTTTAGTCCGACTTTTAATGTATTTTTATTCGAAACAACTCTTTTCTATCAGAATCATAAACAAGGGGCTAATACTTTTAGTTTGAAATCACTTTATAAAATTTGAAATCATAGATCGGATGGTCCATTCAAAACTCTAACATTTGAAGATAAACTCTATTAATTGGCGAGTTTCCAAAATATTTTAAGGGTTTATAGGAGAGAGCACATTTTAGCGAAATTTGAACCTCGTAGCTCATTACAATTTCATCTGTTTCAGAATAAAATTGAGAAAAATTAAAAAAAAAACAGTATCATTAAGATGCTTGACTCATTTTATACCTACATATCTTTTTTTTTCCTAATTGTAGTATCATTAAAAAAAATGTTCTTTAAGAAAGTTCCATCGAGTTCAAATTTCGTTAAAATGATCTTAAAATATTTTTCGAATCACTCAACAAATAGAACTTATCTTTAAATTATAGTTTTACGTGGTATTTGTCTGAAAGCATCAATTTTTATCGAATTTAGCTATCAAATCGTTAAAAAAAACAATTTTTGAGTTAAATTTCCAACTTTTCGTTAAATTTCTGATACATTTCCACTTTAAATCAATTTCTACTGAATTTATAACACCATGAAAAATGGGAAATTGCAGGGCTCCTAAACTAAAGAGGTTCTTTTTTTAACATGAAAAATATTGTAAAGATTTATAGAGCGACAGTTGGAGATCAGATTATCAAAATTTTAACCCTGTAGCTCAGCAAGTTGTTCAAAAAACTGGTTTTAGAAAATGTTGCGATCTTGAAAACGAGTCAATAGCTAAGAATGCGCCTGCTTAATTCTTTTCCATTTTTCTCCATTGCAATCCAGAATAAATACGAAATATTTCTACCCATTCCAGAATAAAATGGAGAAAAATGAAAAATCAATATTGGAGCTTTCTTTATTCATTCTGACTCATTTTTAAAAATCACGATATGGTTAGAAATGAACGTTTAACCAACTTTCAAGTAAGCTACAAGGCCCGAATTTTGCTAAAATTATCCCCAGAAATCCTATAAGTCCCTATTTTTTAAGTTACACTCCATATAAACTTGTAGTTTAATAATTCGAAATAAATTCAAAGAGACCAATTTCGAGAAATAAAAGGACTAGAAAAATAGATATCGATTCGAAACTTTGAAGACGCAATAAAAATAATCGAATTTAACAGTTCTCAACTCAAATCCGTATAAAAACTGTAATTCTATCGAAAGAAAAGATACACCGCATTTTAATTTCCGCCCTTTGTATTAGAAATTCGTAACCCTTGATTAACAACCAAAGTTCAAACTTCCGGTTTCTAGTTAGGAAGAAAATCAAATTACAGTTTTGATTCAATTAAATTCCCTCGATCTTATATCATATTTAGGGAAAAAATGTAATACATTTTCGTGAAGGACTATCGGATAGTTTGGACTATAAGATAGTTAGGTACAATAATACGTTGATTTATGCCTCATATTTTATTGACTATTTTGCTATTACCGTACTCGAACAGCAGCCCTCAATTTCGCCGATCGACTCCTTGGATTCTCTTCAACTTCTTCAACGGTTGGTAGGACGACATGTTTAGTCAAACTGAACCAATTCGCTTCCATTACATTTTTAACAATATTATCATCAATACTCATCGTATGACTACTGTATTTTAATGGTAATGGATTTGCGGTGTTTGCTATTAAATTACCCAAAAGATGTCTTTTAACAATTGTATCCTCCAATGAATGGAACGTTATCGTTATAATTCGCCCACCTAATTTTAAATAACGATGAGCTAAAATCAAACCATAATTGATTTCATTCAATTCATTATTAACGAAAATCCGTAAAGCTTGAAATGTTTTCGTTGCATTATGTGACGGTCTATCTAACATATCAACACTCCTCTCACTACCATAAACCGTATCGACTAAATCGCACAATTCCTCGGTTGTTGTCAATTGTTTAAACAAATACCTCGATTCAACAATAGCTCTAGCAATTTTCCTTGCCTTCTTCTCTTCACCGTAAAACCTTTAAAATTTTATAAATATCCTCCTCTGTTGCCGTAGCTAGAATATCAGCAGCTGTTATACTATCCGGATAACGATCACAATCCATTCGCATATCGAGCGGGCCATTTTTCGATACAGAAAATCCACGTGAGCCTATATTGAATTGCATTGAAGAACAACCGAAATCGAATAAAATACCATCGATTGAATTTTGTTTGATTTGATGTTGTTTTAATAATTGTGGTAATTCAGAGAAACGTCCCAATAATGGTAGAATTTGTTCTGGATATTCTTTGGATAATTCAACTGCATATTGATGGGCTACAGGGTCACGATCTAATGCTATTAATCGAATATTTGGCGAAGATTCTAAGATTCTACGGCTATGGCCACCAGCACCGAAAGTCATGTCTAGAATTATTTGATTCTTTTCCGGTTTTAGATAATTTAATACTTCCTTTACCATTACAGGTATATGAGGGGCTGTTGTTGAATATTTTCGAATTGTTCTAAACATCATCGATTTACTCGTTTTTTCTGAAGATTCTCTTATAAAACGGCTGTTCTTCTTTCTTTAATTCTTCCAAGAATTCGTTGGATAAGGCAATTTTACACTGTTCCGCATTCAAACCGGTAGCCGACGATACCAACGATCTCGGATACTTATTTTTATGGTGATTATTAAGTGTACGTTGCAACGATAAATATTGACGGTCCCAATAATTGAAATTCGTTTCGAATTTATTCTCTTTATACGCTCGATTGATTGTATTACGTAAATATTCGCACAAATCCCTGAAAACAAATACAATTATAACCGGAAATGTGAGGTTAGGTTTTATAATTTTAATAAAATTTACATAATTTGATTTTTTTGGTATTATTAGGGTTGAATATTGAACTTACCGTCCAGATTTAGTTTCGTCAATAGGCCATTTTTCCAATAATTGCAAAATTCTTTTATAATTACCAGCTGCTGCCGCCATTATACCCCTAGAAAATCACCAGATCTAGGGTGATAATTTAATAAATTCCCTGCTGCAATTCCGATACTTACGGATTAATTGTAGCTCAATAAGACATTGTATTTCTTCTATAATAAATTAATAATATCCAATCGAAAATTATATCCGTAATTTTGAATAAATTAACGGGAAATAATTATTCTACTATATTAACAAATAGTACCGTCAATGGGGCTGTAATTAGACGACGAAATGGCGCTATCTGGAACCTTCAAAGTTAAGCTCATTTCGCTAATGGCGCGTTTTTCAAATCAATTTAATCTGAAATTAACAATTAAATCGAAATCGAATTTTTAAAGCTTATATTGAATAAATAAACAATACATGGCTGATTTAAAGTCAGGCTTACGTATCAATGAAACCAGTATTGATAAAATTGTTTTACATTTTAATAACAACAAAAAAAAATAGAACAAAAACTGTAGTCACAATCTGCATCCTACTCACAATACTTTATTGATAAAACGTAGATCGCTGGAACAAAAAAGTTGAAATCCTGTAAGATGCTTTACATTAATGTGCAAATTCGTATTTTTTCAAAATTCCGGACAAAAAACTGTAACCATCACCATTAAAGGCAATTTAACTATGTATTTTTTTATTCAATATTTAGTTTAATGATTTTGTTCCTGTACACAATTAATCATTGATCATAATTCTGTAAAGTTCGGTAATTGAATTATTTTAAAGACCGGCCAATATTATACGAGGATCTTCGACTGCCGCTTTAATTTTACGTAAGAATAAAACAGCTTCACGTCCATCAATCAATCGATGATCATAGGTCAATGCTACATACATCATTGGTCTTATAACCACCTATTTTATATTGGGAAAATATTAAAAATATCCAAAATTATGGTAAAATATCGCAACTTACTTGTCCTTTAATAGCAATAGGTCTTTCAACAATAGCATGCATACCTAGAATTGCTGATTGTGGTGGATTAATAATTGGTGTTCCCAGTAATGAACCAAAAACACCACCATTACTTATAGTAAAAGTACCACCATCCATATCTTCAATCGCTAAAGCTCCTGTAAATATAATTAAAATAAATTTTTAAAATTATTCGAAATTTTATTTAAATTGTAACCTTTTCGTGCTTTCTCCCCTAATGCATTAATAGCAAATTCAATATCAGCATAATTCATACGTTCAACATTTCTAATAACAGGCACAACAAGACCTTTTGGTGTTGCTACAGCTACTGAAATATCAACATAATCACGATAAATAATTTCTTGACCATCAATTACAGCATTAACAACCGGTTGATCCTGTAAAGCATAAGCTGATGCTTTACAAAATGCTGACATAAAACCTAATTTTAAACCGTATTTCTTTTGGAAAGCATCTAAATTAGCTTTCCTAAATTCCATAATTGCTCTACAACAAAACAAGATAATTTCATATTTTATAGATTATTGTTTTTAACTTACGACATATCGATTTCGTTGAAAGTTGTAAGCATTGCATTAACATTTTGTGCTTGTTTTAATCGTTCAGCAATCTTTAATCGCATACGATTCATTTTTACACGTTGTTCTGAACGTGTACCGGATATTTCTTTTGTTGGATCAGCTGGTGGTACTTTAACAGTTGCTGCTTCAATCGCTTGAGCATGCCGTATTGCTGCTACCGGTATTGAAGTCATTGGTGCTGCTGGTTTAGCAGCCGGTGGCGGGGCTGCTGCTATTCAATAATTTAATAATTATCACTTAAATTTAAAAAAAATACCTGGTGGTTTTGGTGCAGATGGTGGAGGAGGTGGTGGTGGTGTTGGCGCCGCAGCTGCTGTTGGTGGTGGTGGTGGTGGTGGCGCAGCTGTTGGTGCTGGTGCTGGTTTAGCTGCAGCAGGTTTAGATGGGGCTGCACCGGCTGCTCCAACTTTAATTTTAAACAACGGTTGGCCTGCTTTAACAGTTGCACCATTTTCGACGAGTGTTTCTTGAATTACACCGGCTACTGGTGATGGTACTGGCATGGCAGTTTTATCAGTTTCAATTTCAGCAACAACTTCATCTTCATTAACTGCATCACCTACCTTTTTCTCCCACCTAATTAAAATCAATATCAATTATTATTTAAATATACAACAGCTCAAAAATTAACGAGATACCCCAAACGAAAATTTTAAAGAATCAACTTATTAGCAAAGGAACCCGATTTAATTCAAACTCCTAATTTGTGGCGACAAATATTTACTTTTAGATAAAGTTTAGATAAGTTTACCAGAAAAAATCGTGTAATCCGATTGCTAGTTGCGCACAACTAACAACGATTATTATACAACTTCTAGTATCGTTTAAAATTAAAATTGGTTTCACTTAACTTGTTTAAACTAATTAGCCTTGAATTTTTATTAAATCTACTATTTGTGTTATGAATTAAAAGAAAAAACGACAATAGATAATTATAATTAACCACAAAACAATTATGAAATGCACGATTGACCTTTAATCAGATAAATTCAATTATCAAATACTCCAATCATTAATTTGTAATTTCACAACAATCGAAAACAAAAATTTCGCTTTTCTTGCTTAATCTAATTTTATGATAAATTCCAAATCTTTCTATGATTAAATTCGATTTAAGAGTGAATAATTGTACGAACCTTACATCACCTTCGGAGACCGAATCGGGAAATGCGGGCACATTTACGATCTTTACCTCGTCAAAGAGTGCAGCTGATAATCGGAAATATCGAACCTCTTCAAAATAGATAGCTTGTGGTCTGTAATTATGAATGAAATTTCATTTAGAAACCTTTTTAATTCAATGCCAATTTACCGTATTAGACTCGTTCGATTCAATTTAGGACTAATCCTCGATATCGTCCTAGCACAATGATACAACCTACATTTCGCAGGTACCTACAATCAAATTAAATCAATTACATAACCATTCCTCTGTATATAAAAATATCGAAAAAATCGATCAAAAATACACAAATTTATTACATAATCGTAGTTATTGAGAAAAAAATCGGTTCATTGTCTATTTTTGACTTAAGGCTGTCACAATTCTTATTAAAAATAACGTAAATCTACAACCAACTCACCTCACTTGCAGATTTTTCGAAATTCCTTGTTAAACGTACCACCGTTCGTGGTATTGTACGGGCCGTTATCGTTATCATAGCCGACATTCTTCGATTTAATTCAATAAAATTAAGAAAGAAACTAAATTAAATAATTCAAAATAGAGGGGCTTTTCGATGGGAAAATTTCGAAAATCTGCACGAACAGCCCCTGAACTTCATGTGCTGCTACGTACGGCTAATAATGACAGGTAGAAATGTCAAAATACAGGAATCTGTAATTTTTAACAGTTAGGCAACCAAATATACACCAATTAATAAATTTACAACAATTTTATTTCCAATAATTGAAATTTAATTATGCAGCATCGGGTTGTTCTTGTTGTTGCTGATATGTTAACGACCAATAATAGCCTTTCTTTTTCGTTAATTCATCATGATTACCCATCTAAAAAATCAATTTTAATCGAAACAATTTTAATATAAAACAAACCAACCTCCACAATTTTTCCATTACTTAAAACAACAATAATATCGGCATTCTTAATTGTCGATAACCTATGAGCGATCACAATAACCGTTCGGCCTTTCTTCGCTTTATCTAAAGCTCGTTGTACGATTTTCTCCGATTCCGCATCTAGAGCACTACAATTAAACAATAAATAAAATAATTGAACCCTATTAGAATAAAAACCTTGTAGCTTCATCTAATAGTAAAACAGATGGATTCTTTAATAGAGCTCTAGCGATAGCTATCCGTTGTTTTTGTCCACCGGATAAAGTTGCACCCTTTCACCAACAATAGTTTGATAACCATCGGGAAAATTTACAATAAAATCGTGCGCATTTGCTAATTTTGCTGCTTCTTTTACTTCATCAACACTAGCATCCGGTTTCCCATAACGGATATTTTCTAAAACTGTCGTATCGAATAGAATCGGTTCTTGGCTAATTAAACCTAACGCTCGTTGGCGCAACCATGATGGATCTAATGAACGGATATCGTAACCGTCTAGTGTTATCGCACCATTGGTTATATCGTAGAAACGTTCTAGTAGATTAACAATTGTAGATTTACCATTACCGGATGTACCCACTATTGCTACGGTTTTACCGGCTGGAATTTTTAAATTGAAACCCTTTAAAATTGTCTGCAATTTAAATATAAATCGAATAGAATTTTAATTTTAATTCAATATTACTTGTTGTGGTCGTGTCGGATAAGCGAATATAACATTATTGAATTCAATATCGCCTTTAAGGGAGGAATCCGGGAGTATTCTACCACCTTTTAGAGGCATTTTCGGTTCCATACTCAAATACTAAAATTCTAAATATGAAATAAATTGGAGTTAATTGATAAGAATTTACTTCAAAAATCCGGGAACCGGCCGCTGTCCCTTTAATAACCGAACCAAATAATAGCGAAATTTGTCCTAATGAACGTTGTATAGTTTGTGAAGCCATTAAGAATGCCATCATATCACCAGCTGATAATTTATCAGTTGCTAATAAATAACCACCCATTCCTAATGTTGTCAAGACCATACTGTTTAAAAATAGATTTGTACCAGCTTGAAACCAACCGATACCGAAACCTAAACGTTGATTTAAATCCATAGCCAATTCAGCTTCATTATTGAATAATTGCCTTTCTAAATCTTCCATTGCAAAAGCACGAACTGTACGGATATTGCTGATAGCCTCATCTGCTACTGCAGTCGTCTTTTCAATCTACACCGACAGAAAAATTATTTTAAAATGAATTTCATTGGAAAATACAACAAACTTGTGCTTGAGCTTGGCGCGATATTAGCCGCAATAGAGAACCAATAAACGTCCCTATTGTTATCACTGTTGGTATACAAAGTAATGTAACGAATGTCATATGTGGTGATATTATCAATAAGGAAATTGAACAACCGATTATTTGGGCACCTGCTCGTAGACCACCAGAAACTGTTTGTTTAAAACTACTTTTAAAATCTTGAATATCCGTCGTTAATCTGGAAAAAATCGAATTTAAAATTGGCGTAATTTTAAGTTTCCAAATTAAAACCTGTTGATAATTTCACCAGTTCTTTGTTGATCGAAGAAGGCAATATCCTGTCGTAAAATTGCAGAAAATAAATCCGTTTTCATATTGTAAGCGATTTTTTCGCCTAATTTCGACAACATATCAATATAGAAGAAAGTAAATAAAGACTAAAATCGTTTAAATTAATTAAAATAATCCAATCTATCGTATAAATAAACAAACCTGTCCTATATACATTGTGATCAATTTTAAAGCCGGTTGTTTGATTTCGTTTAAAAATTCATCACTGTCTTTATGTTGATTGAATTTCGCTATAATATTAATAGCATGACTCATAATGTGCGGTATTTCAATATTTAAAATTGCCACAATTAAAGCCCCTAAAATCTATAGAAATTAATTCAAGATATTCGTAAATAAACGTTTAAAACAATATACAAGTATCGCAGCGATAAAATAAATCAAATGTGGGTTTAAATAATGCCAAAATTTCGCCCAATCAAATTTCACATCTTTCTCAGTTTTGTGATAGCCGGCCATGCGATATCCATCGCATAATACACGATTTTTCAGTGTTAAATGTAAAATTCCGCCACCAGTTAACAATAATGAAACTCTTGTTGTAATTAATAACGGTTTAAATTCCGAATTTCGTACAAATGATTTTGTAACATTGCTGTAATATTGTCGAATTTTCAATACGTTTTTATTTTGATTAAAATACGGTTTATTCAGCATTAAATACCTGGAAAATTTGAATAATTATATAACATAACCTCAAACTTTGTTGTAAATTACAGAATAAATACCTTAATGTGTTAGTTACATTAACGGAATTTTGTAGAATTTTCCACATTTTTTTTAATTAATTTTAATAAATATTGCGTTAAAATAATAATAAAATAATTAATTAACAATCATTTTCTAATTATCAGTAGTTCGTTTATAGGAGTGCATTGTAACTACTAGTCGCGCTAAACTCATTAATTCTAACCGACTAACTAAAGATGTCGCTAATTGTTAAATGTTATTCTTATTCAAATACATAAAGAAATATTCCCAAGTGTCCCTCTTTGATTTAACGGAATTTGAATATGCTATTCTAGTGGGTGAAGTCTTATTTAGAGCATTTATATAATTAACAAAACCACAATAAATTGGGTTGATCAAGTATCAATAAAATAAATGTGTTGTTTGTATAATTGAGAAAGTTGTTTTTCTTCATTTATTAAAAAAGAAGCTAAATGTAAAAAAACAACAGTTATCATGAATTTTCTATATAAAAAACTACTGATAAGTCGTTAATTATATGTTTAATGTATATTTAGTAGATTTGCAGCAATTTTCTGTGTTCGTTTAGTTTAAATTGAAAATAACACCAATGATAGCTAAAAGATAAACAAATATGCAGGCTATTGTTGCAAAAATTATTTTTTAGCTTTTAATTATCAAAAAAATAGGAATTTTATATTAATTTTTATATTTGAAATTCTAAAGCGCTATTTCGAGCCGCTTAAGAACTGATAAATGGATCGGAGCAATAGAGAATGCCATTTGAAATAAAAAATTAGTTGATTTTGCAGTTTTGGGATCTAGAGTTTGAGATATTTTCATCATTAATCATCAAATTTTCGAACAAATTTGGTTAAATAATTGTAAAGAAAAACAATTCTAATCAAATTCGAGGATAAAATTTTATCTTTATCCATTTTTTGAGGAAAAATTTCTAAATTACAACTGAATTTTGAAAAATTTACCTATTTTTGTGAATTGAAGCAATTAATCTCCAATTTTCATCTAAATTTCAACAAATTTTGATCTCAATGACAGTAATTTTCGACAAATTTTTCTACACAATCGTTTTGAAGAGAGTTTAGAGGATTTTAAGATTCTTTGGGTCCAGATTTTGAGGCATTTTTTGTTGCTATACTAAAAATGCACGAACAGGCAAAAATCAATGGAATTAGGAGTGTTTTCGATAAAAGAAAAATTTGGGCCTCGTAGCTTGAAAGTTGGTCAAAAATTACTCAGAATTATTGAAAAATGCTCCTAACAATGATTTTTTTTCCATGTTCTAAAATGGGTAGACATGTTTTGCATTTATTCTGGAATGCAATGGAGAGAAACCAGCTTGCTGATGAACTACGAGGTTCAAATTTTGGTAAAACGATGTCTAGACACCCTCCTAGAAACTCTTAAAACATTTTTCAAAACGCTCTCAAATTAAATTTTCTAAGAAGATCTTTTTGGCGCAGGGTAGAAAATGTGTTCGATAATTTTCGCTCACCAGGTCGTTTATATTCGAAAGAACTTTACAGTGGCGGTACGAGGCAGATTTATTTGTCGCAATTAAAGCATATCGTACAAAATATTTATAAATTAAGTAATGAATATAAAAAAATACGTAAATTTAAACAAAATAAATACTCATAGATATTTTTTCAATATGCTTTAGAATCTTTCACAAAATAGAACGCCGCTAGAATATCAAAATTGGTGTCTGACGATAAGCAGCACGTGTCTTTTTTTAACCCCCTTTCACCGAAGGTCTACTGCGCATCCACATAGAAAGATCTTAGGAAATTTTGCCTATACACATGTATATTTTACGAGAGCACGTGTCGGAATAGTGGGGTACACCGGAAAGTATAATTTAAAACTGGAATGGCGCATATTCTGAAACAAAAAGATAAAGAAAACTTATAGAAGCTCGTATTTTATGAACCCAAAAACCAGTTTAGTTTTTGAGGCGATACTTGACACACATCATGGAGTGCGGCTGTACCGCTCCCTATATTGGCCCACCATTGACCAATACTTGTGGCGGCGGTTCTTTCGTACTATTCATGAGTCTCCTCGATTCATTTATCCGAAATAGATGCGACGTATCGGAGATCTGTCAAAGAATCCATCCACGCACCCGACCCGATTCCAAATATGATTTTGTCGTTATTGGGGGCGGTAGTGCTGGAGCTGTTGCCGCCGCTCGTCTATCGGAAGTCCCCAATTGGAAAGTTCTATTGATTGAAGCTGGCGGTGATGAACCACCCGGTTCTCAAGTACCGTCAATGGCCACCAATTATATTGGCAACCCACAAATCGATTGGAATTATAAAACTGAACCGGAACCAGAAGCTTGTCTCGGTTATCCAGAAAAACGATGCACATGGCCCCGGGGTAAAGTTTTGGGAGGTTCTAGTGTTATTCATGGTATGATGTACATGCGGGGACACCCGAAAGATTACGACAATTGGGCAGCGGCCGGTAATCAAGGTTGGAGCTACAAAGAAGTACTGCCGTACTTTTTGAAATCGGAAGATAATCGACAAATTGGCGATTTGGTTGATGCAAAATATCATTCAAATGGTGGCCCACTTACTACTGAAAGATTCCCATATCAACCGCCACTAGTTTATGATATTTTGAAAGCGGCTGAACAGCTCGGCTATCAAATTAGAGACGATCTGAATGGGGTCCACAATTCGGGCTTCAATATCGCCCAAGCCAATATCAGGTAAATTTAAAAATTAACAATTATTATAAACTAAAAGAACAAAAATTTATAGAAATGGAGCTCGTTTGAGCAGCGCTAGATCCTATCTTCGTCCAGCTAGAAACCGCCCAAATCTTCATATCATGTTGAATTCAACAGCTACGAAAATTCGAATCAACAAACGCAGCAATCGAAAAACCGCTTCCACAGTTGAATTCTTGTACAATAAAAAATTATATCGAGTTTCCGTAAGAAAGGAAGTTGTCGTTTCCGGTGGGGCTATTAATTCACCACAAATTCTCCTACTATCCGGTATAGGGCCTAAAGAGTTGTTGGATAAAGTCAATATTCGGCAAGTCCACCAACTACCAGGAGTTGGGAAAAATTTGCACAACCATGTTGCATTCTATTTAACATTTTCAATGGGCAAATTGAGATCATATTACGATTTAGATTGGGCTACAGCATTAGATTATTTGTTGAAGAAGTGAGTTAATTTGAAAAATATACAGTCGTATTCTCTAACTTTAAGGAGATGCGTTACCATACCAACAATCTCTTTAGACAGTTCTCTCACTCTTTTCAAATGTATCATATGTAGAATTGAAAGGAGATTGTCATGGTAACGAATCACCAAAAATTAGAGAATACCACTGATAGTAATTTCTAGGCGTGGCCCGATGTCATCTCCGGGAATGTCCCAACTTACAGCTAGAATAAATACGAAATACGCCGACCCATCTGGGACATATCCAGATTTACAATTATTCTTCAATGGTTCTAAAGCGAATTGTGCGAAAACGGGTGAAATCGGAGAATTAAAAGATCCACAACACCCGAATAATCCACGCTACTTGACAGTATCGCCAGTAGTTTTACATACGAAAAGCCGTGGTTACATAGGACTAAAATCAAACAACCCTCTAAATCCGCCTGCTATATACGCTAATTATTTAACTGAACCAGAAGATGCAGCTACCCTTGTCGAAGGGATAAGAATTATACAAAGTTTAGCTAATACTACAGTGCTTAAACATAAATATGGAATAGAACTTAGAAAGGAAGACTATGGAGATTGTTCTACGAAGCATACGTAAGCTTTCAACGCTCTACGTTCACCATATTTATATTTTAAACGATTTCAGGTACGATTCGGATGATTTTTGGAATTGTGCTGTACGTTATTCTACCAGTCCAGAGAACCATCAGGCCGGTTCTTGTAAAATGGGACCATCCACAGACCCTCTAGCTGTTGTTAATGATAAATTACAAGTGCACGGTGTTTCTGGTTTACGAATTATGGACGCTTCAATTATGCCAAAAATAGTATCCGGCAATCCGTATGCTACATGTGTTATGATAGCTGAAAAGGGTGTCGATTATATCAAACAGAAATGGTTAAAACAATCGATTTTATCGGGCAGATAAATCTGGATCTTGTCCACTACTTTATCAATATTAGTGTTATTTTTGTTGTTATTATTCGACGAAAAATTGAGTTACCTAGTTATCAAAATAAAACAATTATTACTAATAATGTTAATTAGTACTTATTATTATAATTATAAATTATTGTTTTCTGGATAAATAAATCGTGTCAGTTATTATTTAATTGTTTCGTCCTCAATACATTTTTAAAAAGAAACAAAAACTAAGATAATTAAATGACTAATAACTGACACGATTTATTTATCCAGAAAACAATAACAGTATCTAAACTGTTGTTATTTGCTCTATTTTACGCCATAATTATTTCCTCTCACGTGTTTACAATTAAGATTAAATACTTGTTATAATTCAGGTGAAGTTACACTTTTTGAAAATGTGTCCTAGTAGGGCTAAATCACAATTTTTCAATAATTACTGCTATATTACGATCTCAATTGGTGCAATATAGGCAACCAACTATTAGAGTTTACACCTATTAGTTGGTTGCCTATATTATGCCAAATTTAACAGTAGTAATAGCACTGCTATTGAAAAATCGCAACTTGGCTCACCACAAAAATTGTACCCCCAGTTCATCAAATACCTTAATTACCCATTGAACAAGAGGCGTTAATAAACAAAAATCTGCTGCAAAATTTATTAATAAAAAGCTATAATTCCATAAATGATAAGCAGTAAGCAAATTTATAAACTGACATGCGTTTGGATACTATCCAATAGACCTTGTTGTATCCGTTTCCCAAAATCATCATCAACCTGTGAAAACATATCAACAGCCCGTTCGTGCAGAAACGCTGAAGCATTCTTTAAATGATCCACAATATTGCCGATCAATCGTCCACGTTCATCCGGTTTCAATACACGCTGATATAACAAACGTGCTTGTCGGAAATTATCCTCATCACCATTATCGTACCGGGCCGCATTACCAACCACCGGTAGAATTGGCGTTAATTGTTTGGCCCGTAGATCAAAGCCTGGACCACCGAAACTGTTTGGATGATAGTTCGGTGCACCGTCCATATTGTTATCAACACGCATTTTACCATCACGACCATAACTAGTTACTTGACTTAATGAACGATTGACTGGGATTAATTCGTTGTTAACTGATAGGCGGTAACGGTGGGCGTCTGGGTAGCTGAAAACTCGAGCCTGTAGCATACGGTCAGGTGATACGTCGATACCTAAAATAACAGAATTTAATTGCTATTGTTATAGATTAGTGATGGGCTAAGTTGTTATTGTTACTGCTACATTTGGTGTAATATAGGCAACTAATTATTACTGTATAATGCACACTAATAGTTGGTTGCCTATATTAGTGTAATGTATGCAACTAACTATTAGTGTGTAATGTACACTAATAGTTGGTTGCCTATTGCACTGCTACTTAAAAATCGCAGTTTAGTTCTTCACTGTTATAGATGAGGAAATGGTCTTACCGGGGACTAAATTGGAGACTGCGAATGCCATTTGTTCAACTTCTGCGAAATAATTCGTCGGATTCTTGTTGAGTACGAATTTTCCGACTGGTATTAACGGAAAATCGGCGTGTAACCAGACTTTAGTGACATCGAATGGGTTATAATCGTATTTTTCTGCCTGTTCCGGTGTCATTACTTGAATATAAAACGTCCATGTTGGATAATCATTTTTTGCTATAGAATTATACAAATCTCGAATATAATAATCGGGATCTACGCCGGCTATTATTGTGGCTTTATCTGAACGTAAATTTCGAATGCCTTGATCGGTCAAATAATGGAATTTACAATAAACCACGGCACCTTGTTCGTTAATTAAAGAGTAGGTGTTCGATCCGTAACCGTGCATGTTTCGATAACTTGCCGGTATACCACGATCCGAGAATAATACCATAGTTTGATGGGTCGATTCCGGGCGTAATGTTATAAAATCCCAAAACATATCGTAATCGTGCAGATGCGTCACCGGATTCCGTTTCAAAATACGAATAAAACTCGGAAACACTATTGCATCTCTTACAAAAAATATCGGCGTATTATTCCCGACCAGATCCCAAATACCGTCTTCTGTATAGAACTTCATAGCGAATCCGCGGACATCTCGCACGGTATCCGCCGAACCCATCTCGCCGGCTACTTGAGAGAAACGCACAGCAATCGGGGTTCGTTTCCCGATTCCGTTGAACACTTTAGCGGCGGAATATTGGCTGATATCGTGGGTTAATTCGAAATAACCGAAAGCCCCAGCGGCTTTCGCATGGACAACACGTTCCGGTATCCGTTCGCGGGCAAAATACGCCAATTCATCGTACAGATAGTAGTCTTGGAACAAGATTACCCCACGTTTCCCTACGGTTAAACTGGCGTTATTGTACGATTCCGGGTCGCCGGAATTCGTGGTAACTCTGGCCTCATCGTCCTGATTAATTTGGGGGAATTATTTCAAAATAAATTAGAATTCTAACGTACTTACTTGGTGTTTCTTTTTGAATTCGAGCAGTTGATGGGCTGCTGGTTCTCTTTGATCCAAATACGGCATGTTTGTAAAGTGTCGCTTCATTTACTGGAAATCGCCGGAAATTTTCCATATTTATTTGGGGATTTTTATCAAAACGTATTCGTGGTTTGTTATTATTAGAATTACTTTTTTTCGCCCAATTAGGTCTAATTAATTGCGATATTTTAACCGCAATAATATTAAACAACAAACAAAAACATCCTCAATTATTATCGGATTTATTCTATTTAATAAAAATCGACAATTCTACAATCCTATGGAATTCTTATCATGTTTTCCTGTCATGTGAATCCGTCGATGAGCTCTCAAATCGCTAACTCTATCCGATCTCTATCCCTTTATCTTTCCCATATTGAACTACTTCCTTATATTCCAAAATTAGAAGAAATTCCTCGATCAATTATCATCATTTAGAACAATAAGATTATAATTTATTAGATTTAAACCGCTTTTATAAACAAATAATTAAACTTTTGGGAATTAAGCGTTTTTACAGGCGTCGCGACGCTCTATGTACAACTTCCTAGTCGCCTGGTAGTTTAGACGCCCATCGCATGAAAGCACCGCTGAAATTATTACGATTTCAGTCTTTCGCTGAAACTACAAGGTAATGATTAACGTCTGAAATTTTTAAAATTCGATAAGAAATGGGTTTGCTGAAACAAGTTCCTGAAACTTAAAACTACATGGATACCTAGGTCCATAATTTGTAATTATTCCTCATTAAAACAATCAAGTTTCAGCTGAAAATGTTCAGTTTTGTAATGTTTTAATAAGCAGTTGAAAATTTTCTATTTCAGCATATTATTGAGATAATTGTGTTTTTCAGGGATTTTATTTCTGAAAGAATTGCTATTAATATCTGGCATAAAATTGCCTGAATTTTTGCCTTATAACCAGATTATTAATATATTTCAGTATAATTTATAATAAAGAAAGTCACTGAAGTTACAACTGAAAAAATCGTACATTCTTTTCATTCATGACTGTTGTTGAAATAAATTCCAAATCTTTCATTACTCTTGCCGGTTGTTATTATCATTGATTTATGAAAATTGTGGATTTACCAATATTTAAAATACCACTGAAAAATCTGATTTAGCGCTATTTAAAAGTACTGAAAAATATTGAACTAGCAAAACAATTTGATACACTACTGAAAGTACGAATTTTATGAAATTTCTACAAAAAAGTCATAAATATGTAATTTCGTTAATTACCGAAGCTCTTCTTGAAAGCTGAAAATAACTGAAGATTGGCGTTAATCGTTTCAATTTAGTTGGGAAATTCGAAATTAACTGGTACACAATCTATTCAGTTAAAATATCGGAAAAGGACAGGATTGTAGAAACAAATAGTGGTTGATTTTTGACTCTCATTGCAACCACCCCTGCACCCTTATCAAATCAAATCAACGTATATTTTATTGGAAATCGTTGTCTCAACGGATTTCCATACAAATCATTTTAAAAACCCCACAAATTCACCAGGTTATAAGAGTTTGTAAAAAAGATTGTATTATTTTTAATCAACAAAATTTTTGGAAATTCAAATTAATTAAATTTTGATAAGGTGGAAATTAATTGAATCCGGACCGCGCCCATAAAACAACGATCCTGGTGGAGTCACCAACAGTGCCAAATGACGTCAACATTCTACCAGGATTTTATGAAGAATAGAAGTACAATTGCCAACAATAATCAAACTGGCTTGGGGAAATCCTTCTGGGAAACTGTTGTTTATTTTCCGGAA
The DNA here is from genome assembly GCA_020740385.1 of Mylabris phalerata. Classification (NCBI taxonomy): domain Eukaryota; kingdom Metazoa; phylum Arthropoda; class Insecta; order Coleoptera; family Meloidae; genus Mylabris; species Mylabris phalerata. The sequence continues at coordinate 3,450,383 of JAJEOX010000222.1, forward strand.
CTTTCCAATTGTCTTTATTTTCTTGTATGGCGTGGGAAACTGCCAACATATGACGTCAACATCTCACCAGGATCCCATAAATTCGAAGAGATACTTGCGAACACCTCTCTTTTTCTGTACTGTAAGTTTTGTATTATAAACAGATAAAAATCTACCACCCTCTAGGAAAATAGTGAATTTTCCATTTATTGTTGTTATTGTGTTGTTTTTGTGATTGTTGAGTATTTGATAATAATGTTGTTGATATTTTTGGAGATATTGGGACTTATCGAGAGGTGTCAGAGGCCCCTGCGGGATAAAATTTCAGGATTACAGACGGACAGGATAACAGAAAAAACAGCCGGTTTAGGGGTTTGTATCCGATACATTGATAGCGCAGATTCCAATAAATCTCAGCAAAACTCAATCTAGTTGTAATGTTAATGTCCGCGTGACGTTTATTCGGAAAATTTAAATGACTTTTCAATCGAGATTTTCAAAAATAAAATGTTTGTAACACTTGGTAATGAGTTGAAATTTCACTATTGGTACGACAATAAACTGGACACTTATTCGTTGGAAAATCAGCATTTAAAAACGAAATTTATTGATGTCTCGTTTTCGCACGATAACAACTACATGGTGTGTTTGCGTCAGAATGAAAAACCGCAAATTTTCTCGTTGAAAAACAAACAGAACATCCACCTTTTGCATGTTATCAACATTCAAGACGCTATAAATGTCCATTTTATACCGACAACGAAGAAATTTATCGTTCTAACAACAGAAAATAGTAATTTAATCGTTTATAATCTACGAGAACGTACAGTTCTACAAGCGTTAAATCGAATCACAAGCCAACAAATCAAATCGATTCAATTCAATTGTAACGGACGAATTCTATGCTGTATAGACGATAAGAATTTGATAACAATTAGGGATCTATTTGACAATACAACAATTGAAAAATTTCAATTATTTACACCACCAACTGTATTAAAATCGCACCCTTATCAGCAGCATCGGATGATAATTGGCACCGAAACTGGCCACATTATCATATGGGATTTACAAGAGCATTGTGAATCAATAATCTTAGAAATTACAAATCACCCAATTGCTGCTCTTGTAGTATCAAATTGTGGTAATTTCATAATAATTGGGGCCAAATACGACCTAATTATCGCAGCAATTGATTATCATTTGAAAAAAACCACTTTCCAATTCGTCCAACAACAAACCGCCAATATTGTAGCAATGGATCTATGTCCAGTTGAAGATAATTTAATTATCGGTCTTGAAGATGGTTCTATTGTCATATTTAATACAAAATCGTATCAAAAATCCAACTATATTGGACAAATCAATGAGAATTTAACGAAAATTCGCTTCTATTACCATCCGAAATGTGTATCATTGTTGAAGATGAGGTATTTACAGATGGGTAATTCGACTATTAGCTCTAATTCGAAGGTGGTTTGTGGGAAATTCCGAAATTTAATGGAGATTGTTGTAGACGAGATAGTAAGAGTTGAAGATTTATTCGTCAATAATTTCATCAACCACCGGCGAATTGTACAGAAAGAGTTTGATAATATTAATAAAAAATTCTAATAAACTATAAACTTAGCAATAAAGCTATCCTGTCTATTTTTCTGGTTGTTAATAGGCTTTTTCCTATTAGCAGTTTTCCCAGTTTTCCGAAAAACTAGCAAATCAACCGGAAATTTCTTTAAGATTTGGAAAATTTACTATGCCAATAGGAGTATTATTTAAACATAAACAAGCCAGGCTATGAGCGAAAATATGAAAAATTATCTCTAATTGCAAATTATATTAAATTTTTCCTAAATGGAAAACTTCGTTGAATCCACCAGAAAACGCCCTTTCTTAAAATTTGCTTTAGGTTTTCACAACCTTAAGGATAAGTGAGAAATTTTTCACGAATAGTACCCGATTTTTTACATGGAATTTTTAATGAACGATTTCTCGTTTGCTTTTCACTCAGAGCTCGAGTTTTTAGGCTCGTTTGAAAGAGCAGTTCAAATTCTATCACAGCAATCTTGATATGCTCTTTCTAAAAATTTGCTTTGGCTTTTTACAATAAGGATAAGCGCGAGATCACGCATCAAAGTTGGCATTTTTTGAACATCACGAATGGTACCCGACTCTTTAAATGGAATCTTTAATAAACGATATCTGTTTCAATTTTCGCTCAAAATTCGAGTATTTGGGCTCGTTTGAAAGATCACTTCCAGTTCTATCACATCAATTTTACAGTTTTGGAAAATATTGTGCAAATTTTGAGCTTTGATCATTTTCTAAAAACATGCATTTTTTATATTTTTCCTCATAATTGAGCCAATGTTAATTTGTTTACATTGAATTTAGAGTCTGTCGATACTAAATTGAAAGAATTTCCAAATATCTGACAAATTATCCTGTCATTTTGGTAGTTTTCCGGAAAATTGAGAAAATGGTGGAATTTTAAAGCAATTCTTGTACAGTTTTAACGATACAGTTGAATGTAGCTCATATGGGAAAATAATGCGAATTAAAAGAGAAAATTCGAGGAATTTCCCGACGATTATAGAGACAACCTTTCTAATTCAAACATTTTCCGCTCTAAAATTCCCATCGTAGTCGTAAAAAAACCGAAAATTCTGCCGAAAGATAACAGTTTTATTACAGATAGACTATATTTAACAAAATCTTCAAGTATAACATTGGTAGATTCATATTTAATACGATTAATAAAATTTTGACCATTTTTTGCTTTATTAGAAGAAATTTAGCTTGATTCGCGTTGATGATTGATGAATAATTTCCAAATTCTTTCCAATATTGAATTAATAAAAGACATATAAGTATTACTATAATCATATACATGATCCATTAAAGTATATTGTTTTTTTAGGCCGAAGAACTGTTGCACATTTGATAAATTTACAGCATTAGTTGTGACATTATAAGAAATTCCGAATATAATAATTGCACACAAAATAATACAGAATTTAATCGTACCTTAAAATTATTCATCAATAATAAATTAAAAATAATAAAATTACTTACCGTTAATAAAGGCAATTTTTTGATCGATTATTGTTTCAATAAATTCTGTTTGTTCGATAGTAGTTGGTTGTAATTCACTCCTATTCTTAGTTTGTGATTCGCTACAATCGAAAAATATTATTAGATGCTTGAATGAGTTAGAAAATGATCAATAACCCACCCATTTTTGGCTTCTTTTGGGGCAGTTGAATCAAATGTTTGATTATCACCAGTTGGTTCCTCACTACAAATATCCTCCCTTGTTTTTCAAGTTAACAATAACAATATCAATACTTACGAACTCTTGTTGTTTTCCATTGTAGAATTAGATCGTTTCAAGGCACTAAAAAAGGCATCTATTATAGGTTAAATTAGGAACAATAAGGCTAGATTTACGTGTCTTTTGTTGGTCTGTAAATTGGCAAAGAAGTACGTTGTCGCTTTAGGGTTGGTCTACAATTTTTTAAATTGTTATTATTTCGAAATTTCCAAAGATAGGGCCTTACGTTTTTGTGTTTTTCGATTGGACGGGTTTATTCTTCAAAGCTGTACTGTTTTCATTGTTGCTACTATCTGAGGAAATAATCAATTAGTGATTTATATATTTTTTTATCGAAATTAATCACCATTCATTATTATAATTTATTGAAAATTTCCTAATTTTGATTTATACCGCTTTTATGTGTCATAAAAGTGTATAAATTTGAAATAATAATAAATAGCGGGGTAACTAAAGAAACTAGCAAGCAAGTTGATTTGATTTTTCGATTTTCTAGAAAAATTATAAGCTGATAACGTCGTTCTTCTTCATTCCGTAAAAGAATTAAACCCTTGAAATCGTTGGAGAGAAAATATTGACGAGATTCTTAATTTTAGAGAAAATTTTATTGTTTTTTTGTATTCTCTTCTATAAGTCAATTATATTTATTTTCCAATGATTTAAACTAACTGTTGAGAAAATCGAAAGCGCTTTTTTGATATTTAAGAAATTTTCCAACAGGCCAGAAAATTGTAAAAACGAGAATTCAAATCTAATTTTTGAAAATCTTGTAAATCATGGAGAAATTAGCCCTTTCGCTTATTCAAAATAATTGTGTTGCACGAGATTTTGTCCAATTTGTAGACAATACAAACTTTCCAATTCTACTATTTTTAGATGAAAAACTTGCTTATTTTCCTGTGAAAAATGCTAGTAAAACAACCATTTTTTCAACGTTGACTCGAACATTTAAAATGTTAAAGCAAAGAAGAAATCGTTGATCAACAGTCCTAAGCTAGAGTACAAGCAAAAGTCAATTAAATTGTTGCTTAGAAAATTCGCGATTCCGGCGCATCCACCATTTTTCAATACAGAAAAATTAGCTCAAAGTTTTGAGTTTTTAGTTTCATTTCCTTTAGAATGTTAACAGGAGGTTAAATCCAATGATTTTAAAGTATATCAAATCAAATAAATGTCCTCATTAAAGAGGTCTTTAATTACACGATATTGATGTATATTTGGTTGCATAAACTCTATACACTTTTTAATTATTTAATATGTAAATCAATGAACGGTTTTTGAAAATAAATTATGCTAAAATTAACCTTGACGTTATCTATTTTTATTAATAGAAAACAAAATAAATTGATTAATTAAAAATGATAATAGAGATAGGGAATTGTATAAGAAAAGACTAAACCTCTTGAAAATCCTGTTATATTGATAAGAGTATCATGTGAGCAACGCATCACGTGCGTACTTGTATAAAAATCAATCCACACATTGAACGTACTTAGAAATAATCCAGAAAGATGTCACTAATTTCCCGGAAATTCTTGATGATTCCTTAATTAGATTAATTTGTAATTAATTCATTAACTATAGACACACAATTGAAATTGATTAAATAAATCTAATTTTTAGTCCGATTGAACTTGTGTAGGTTTAGAAATTATTTTCTAAAGAAATTACAGCAACCTCTTCATTTGTCTACTGGCCTGTCGTTCAGAATTCATCGTCTTACCCCTTTACTTTAACCGGAATTTTTCGAATTCCTTCAACTATCAACGAAAATGCCTCTTATTCCCCGCTCAACAATTTCTCAATACATTTACCACCTCTATATTCCTGTGATTTTGTTAAATTTCTTGTATAATTTCCGATAATTTTCGCATAAATTAACCTCCTAACTAACTTATTGTTCAAAATCGACCCTCTTTATATTCATGTTATCCTGTTACAAAAACAGTGCCGCCACGGCAACTTCTGTCAGTCATGTTTTTTGGCAACTGATAGACAAGTTTCTCTCTTTGTTCGTTACAACAGTTCCACTGGTAAATCGTAAATGTCTCCTGTTATTCCTAGGTTCGTTTCAACAGTTCTGTAAATCCTCCAAATTTCTCCTGATATACCTACTAGCCTGGTTAATATCGAACTCTGTTTCATCACGGATGACTCCGGGTCTACTTCTTGTCGATTCGTTAGAAAGTTAGCCAGAACGGACATGTTCTTGGCGATACTTCTCCACGGTTCTGGTAGCCTAATCCGGATGTGTCTGCTGTTTTTAAACACTCCCACGCTGTTTCGATTAGAAGAGGGATAAAGGGGAATATTTTATAAAGAAGGGATGCAATTGAACGAATAAAATGCATGAATCCGTACAAAACAGTCGTGCAGTGGAACTTTCAAATTGATGCACTTGATTTTTTTCGATTAGTTAGAATGTCGATCGAAGTGATCGTTAATATTGTCAAATAATGGAGAATAATTCGGAGACTGCAAAGGAAGTTTCAGAAGCATCCCAACAGGAGACTGTTGAACTTCAAGATGTCCAAACGCCATCGACTCAAACACAAGATAGTCCAGATGCGGAACCGTCTGAAGAGCCTCAATCTGATCAAGAACAGAAAAAACGTAATATTTTCTCTAATACGACTTTATAAAAATTAAGATAACGTTGTAAAATAGGACAATTGGCGTTTGTTGAAGGGAAGAAAAGTGAATCGAGTTTGGGGTAACTTCCTAATAAATTACCAAATTTTGGACTTATCTGAATAACGGTTTCAGTAAAGCTGCAGTTGAAGGAGCCGAAAGTGCGGAAATTAAGAAATCCAAATCGACTTTAGAGTAATATTTAGAATTTTGTTAAATAAATTCAATCAAAAAACCGCTTTTAGGAGGCAAAGAAGCTCCACTATAGATGAAGAAGAAGGCGATGCCGCCTTACCAATAGAGTAAGTTCTAAATAGACCTAAATCCTTCAATTGAGCCATATTTACAATTGTAGAAGACTTAAGAGTGAAGAGCTTCGACGATCTGTAAATCTAATTTCCAATTTTCGCCTCAAAAATTAAACCAACTCAATATTGCAGAAATTATGGAGTAAAACACAATTAACCGTGGGTAGTGTTATCTCGATCGGCGGCCAAAGCACCGATAGAGTCGTCCTTGAGAGACGGGTAAAATTCTAAATACTCAAACAATAATCCACCCCTATATTTAATAATTCCAAATCGTATCGGGTTGTACCAAGTTCTAGATCAATAAATTTGATGCAATCGTAAATTCGATTCAACAAAATGAGTGCCAACGAGGTTTCTGCCACGTATTTTTCGAAAATCATTGATAAATCCTAATTTCCAGGGTCCTCGCTATATGAACACATACAAATTATGGTCGGACAATCCGTTTAATCCCGAAAAAGTCCAAAAGATTCTCGAAATTGTTATGACGGATACGTTCGATGAGTTGACTTATAATCCGGAATTGTGCGCGAATAAAGCCAAATTTGCATCGGCCAGTATACGGCAGCGGGTCAAAGAATTGGAATTCGACAGGTATTTTTATAAAATAAATTCTTTATTGTTGTTATTTGGGAAATTCCAGATACAAAATTGTGTGTCTTGTTACAATCGGCGAGCGAAATTCACAAGACATTCTAGTTACAGCTAGAGGTTTATGGGATCTAGAACGGGACCGTTATGCTTTCTTTACAATAGAGAATAATCAATTATTTGGTATTGCACAATGTTATGGATTATATTACGAATAATTGTGAAGACACCAAAAATTATGTACAAGTACACTTGTCTTTATCGCAGAATCCTCCACGTTTGCCTTTCTCGATACATTGTTTAGCACAAATTACACTACTCGAGCAAGTTGCTCGTTTCAAAATTGCATGTCCTGAAAATTTCGGTTGATTAAAACTGAATTTTTATCCAAACAATACAAACCTGGTTGTTTAACAACAGAACTCTCTTCAATTGGTAGAGCAAAAATGCTCGAAATACACAAGAGAAGAAACACAAAAATTACAGAAAATTTCATTGTTGTAGCTTCAAATTCAAATTGTAACCACTGAATTTCATTTGATTCGCCCAAATTTATATGAAAGTTATTCTAGTATAAACAATAGATACAAGTGGTCTTTTATTCGTTTTTAAAATTGATAATAATTGAAATTTTGTTGTAAAATTAAAGACCATACTGTAAATTTTATTTTGTACAATATCAAAATATTTATGTTTATTTATCAAGTTTTAATTAAAAACATTTCAAGGAATCAAACTTTTTGTTCTGGCTGCCAAAATCGAACGATAACAAGTGTTATCAATGCAATTTTTTGTGTTTTAGAATAAATCTGACATAATTTAAAACGAAATAATTCTAAAAACATTGATAAGTAGCGAAGAAGAAAATAGAAAAAACAAATACAAAGTCTTAACGATAAGCAAAATTAATAATAAATTCAGTTAATTAGAAAATCGGTCGTATTCTGTAACTCTTTGTAGATCCGTTGCCACGACAACAATCAATAGTAAAAAAAATAATAAAAGCCATTTCTTATAAACTTCTTTGAAGGCTTCAAAATTGTAGTTGACCAAATTAATAATGGTGGAATTTAGATTGTTGATCTGCAACATTGTCATGGAAACGGATCTATAAAGTTATAGAATACAACTGAACGATAATTTAAATTTTACCTTTTTTTTGTATTGTTTAAATTGAAATATTTGAACGATTTAAACGACTTTAATTAAAGTGACTTTGATTAGACGTCATTTATGGGCATAATTCGACAGGGACGGGTAAATTTGAGGCATTGAAAAAGTAGATCGCAGCTAGTTTGTATTAGACACAAATAACAAGACATAAATTGCATAATTAGTTTAAAAACAACGACATTTTCCAAACAAAAATATCAGTATCAAAAATATGATTTTATACTCCAACAAAAAAAAAAAAAAAAACGAAAAAATAAATTAACGAAACTAATATAAATTATTAAAAATTTATACAATTAGAATGATTAATCACTATTTTTCTCACTTTCCGGTTTATCATCGACACTATCAGATGCGGTTAAAGCTAAAATTGGATTCCTAATTCTTTGATCCGTGTAATTACAAGCATCTAAAACAATCTGATTGAAAGCTTCCGGTTTATCAGCGTAGAGATGATGGCCGGCTCCTGCTACAACCTGGAAATTTCTGGTTTTAGTAGTCTATAACTTTTTGTCGTTTCGCTACCATGACAACAATCTTGTTGTCATAGTAACGAATCGCCAAAAAGTTGCCGAATACGTCTCAATATCAATACTTGTAATTTGTAATAAGAATGCATCCGTTTTTCTTTGATAATCTCGTCAGCTGAATGATCAATCCACGATCGAGACCCGTGCAATAAAGTTATGGGAATATCGATTCTTAATTGATCGATACGATTAACCATTGGATTTTTAGCCCAACCAATTCCAGACATCATACTATGGAAAGCAGTCTCACCGCTAGGATTCTGTGAATTGCATTGATAAATATATTGCGGTATTAAATTTTGATCATCTATAGCTATTGAATATTTCTTTGTAATATCCGATCTTAAAGCATTAATAACCCATGGCCCTAAAGGGCCAGCTATCCGTATACCAGTTAATGGATTGAACGGTTGCAACATATATGCTAATGTACGTATCCAAAATGGTAATTCTTTAAAATCGGTCGGTTTCTCTGGAAAGCCCCACGGATCGGCTAATATTAAATGTTTAACATGTTGTGGAAACGTTATAGAATACGATGTAGCCAGAAAACCACCCATACTATGCCCCAATAAAATGAATTCTTTCAATTTCATCTCTTTGCGCCATTCTTCAATCGATTTAACCATTTGTTGTTCAGCTTCTGTGGCATTTGTACTGAATTTTGGGCGTGATGAACGGCCGAAACCTAGCATATCGAACGCATAAACTGGACGTTTTCGAGCGAACGCGTCCAAATTTAAACACCATAAAGCCACAGCGGCGCCTAAACCGTGTATCAATACTAATGGTGTTTTTGGTGAGTCTGTATTTAGGGAAATTGTCCAAATTTTATCGGCCGGACCGACAACGGGGCCGACGTCCACGTACCAACCGCGATAGGGCGTCTTCACCACGGCTACAACAAATTTGTATAATTGGTTGCATACACGTTTTAAAATATGGAAATTATCAATTTTATTGTTTTATTGATAATTGCCGTTTTATTTGTAAATTATCGAAATTACTCACTTTGTAGAATTTTCTTTTCTAAAGCCCTCAGCATGGTTTCGGAGTATTTATTCCAAGTTAACCATTGAGGACTCAACCATCTACAAAAACAATAATAATAACTTGGAAAAAATTGACGAAAAAGCTAGGTTATGTTACATAATTTCAACAAATTAAATATTTTATACCTAAATATATAAAAAACGATTTTATAATAAATTGTTGAAATACTGACAAGAAAACCGATCATTCTATTAAAAATAATCTCAATCATTCTCAAATTTTCCATATTTCACTTACTGACATGCTAGGAAACCGAACTCGAATCACACCATAGTCACCATTATAATCACAAATAAAAAAACCATTAATAATATTGACATACCTTTGGTTCGATTCGATGATCGTTAGGGCGTCTTCTTCGGCAATTTCGCCCATTATTCGCCTTGATTTATCAAAATATCCCCCAATAAAACGATCTAACCTCTAATTCTAGATTTTTTGCGATTTATTACCGTTTGATTCACAACAATAACAACTTCCCGTCGATAATCAGCCTCAATCATTGTCCATTTAATGATGACTCGTATGATTACGGGAGATAGGGACATTGTTGATAAGATCCGATATGATCAATTCGTGTCAAAAATTAAAGTTTATCAAAGAAAATTTATTAGAACTGTAATTATTGAATACTATAATTATACTCCATGCAATTCTATTGTTATTTTTGTAATTTTCGTAATATTCAAGTGTTCGTGATAATTGTAATGGGCTAAAGTTCAAGAACAAAGTTTAAATCAAAGGTACAAAGCTTAAATACTGATTTATCACAAAAATTGTACAGATCCGGCTGATTCATTCGCTGATGAACTGGGACCCCCAATTGCGCCCCATTTTATTGTCATTATTATGCAATAATCGTGGCTAATAACAACGAGATAAATTGACAATTGCTCAACTATTCAACGATAAATAATTTAAAATTACAATAGTGTAATCAATAATAATAATAATAATAATAATAATAATACGTATATTTATCACATATTAGTCGCAATTTGATTCTCATCATCTTCAATTAGAGGTCGTTCTTTATCATTAACTCGAATTTCCGTATATTTACAAACATCACAAACAATTCTGTTGAATAATTCGGGATTATCAGCATGAACATGATGGCCGGCGTCTTCGATTATCTTAAAATTCAATAAAATCAAGCCCCAATTCAATAGATTATTGATAAATTCACCTCAATCGACACGTAAGATTCTTGGCGTAATTCCTTTAATTTATCGCCAACAGTTCGATCCATCCAGGTGTGATCACCGTGTAGAACCGTGATCGGTATATCGGTACGTAGATTATTGACGCGTTTCAACATCGGATTTTTAGCCCAACCGAAACCTTTAATCATACGATGGAAGGCCGTTTCACCCCTAAAAATCGCTTAATTTCGTCAAATAATATTGGAAATTTTTGATAATTACGTTGGATTTTGCGAATTGCATTGATAGATGTAATCGGAGATAATTTCGTGATCTTCTAAACGTCCAGAATATTTACTAGCGATATCTGATCGCATCTTTCTAACAATCCACGGCCCTAAAATCGACAATTTTATAATATCCTCGATTATAAAATCGATTTGTTTACCCATAGGTCCGGCAGCTCTGACCGCTGCTAACGGATTGAACATCGTGAATGGATATAGAAGTAAACCTAATGTTTTCACCCATAACGGTGGATTAAAATTAGCAGGCCTCTCCACGAATCCCCACGGATCGGCTAATATCAAATGTTTAACTTGATCCGGATAAGTCATCGTATAACTCGTAGCCAAATAAGCGCCCATACTATGGCCCAATAGAATGAATTTGTCTAAAGAGACCCGTTGTCGCCATTTCTCGATAGATTCAACGAATTCTTGTTCGGCTTTCAAACTGTCAGAACTGAAATTCGGCCGGGATGAACGTCCAAATCCTTCAAAAAACAACTATAAACTATCAAATACGAATTATAATTGAGAGAGACACCTAGAATATCGATAGCGTAAACTGGCCGTTGTTCAGCGAATGAATCTAAATTCAAACACCAAAAACCGACAGCCGCCCCGAAACCATGCAACAATACCAATGGGGTGTTCTTCGATTCGGTGTTCATTGAAATTGTCCATATTTTTGCATTATCCTCGCCTAGATGCTCGATCGGTACAAACCAACCGCGATAGGCGTTACGTACAACTGGAAAATCTCAAATTAGAAACGTTGTGGTTATTTTTTGAGGTTATGTTACCATTTAGAATTTTCTTTTCCAATTCGATTAATTTATTTTCGGAGAATTTCGTCCACAGATACGTTCTGCTTTGTGGTATTTCTGACACGGACATTCCTTCACTAGAATTTTGCATGTCAATGTCAGGGTTGTCTGATAATATAACCTCACTTGTCATTGTTTTTGTTTAAATTTCTCTTGATGTATCGCAGTTTATTTAGAATTTGTGACTGAATTGTATCGACAATTCGTATAGCTTATCATAACATTGAAGTTTTTTTTAACAATAATTGGATGATTCGGCAATTTAGTTAAATTATAGGATTATCGCAGCTGTCAAGGTTATGTTGAGATTGTTTAGAAGTAACTCATTTATTTATCGTTAAAATTAACGCAATTATCACATTAGACAATTGATAATAGATAACAACTACTCTTAATTGGTTAAAATGAAATTCAATCTAGTATAATAAACTCAAATATTTTGAAATTCCCGGTATTTTTATTGTGACACAGGCAACTACATATGCATCTTCAACATTTTATTACTATTGTAAAATATTTATGTAACAACTAGTTTTTAAACCTTCAAACACGTCTATAACTATTTCTGCTCCAAATTTGGCTTAAAAACGTATATTTTATAATATTATTACAATTTTCCTTAAATAATCTACAAGTGAAATTTGGCAACAATGCCCTATAATCTCCTGTCAAAATGTGACGTTGCATGTTGTCACTTTTCAATTTTCTCCATATATTTTGGATTAATAAATAACGCAAAATCTTGTAAATATTAACAAAAATACAATTTACTGGAGAATAATTGTTGATTTGGTGGCTAATAATTGAATTGTGGTGTTTAATAATGGAGATTTACCTAATTTGAATTTTATTAATTAATCTCAAAGATTTGTGTATGAACATTTGGCAACGTTGCACTTAATTGTTTTTATAGGTTATGTTAATTAGGTGTTTTGTGATTAATTTAAAATTTAAAATCAATGCTTTTTATTTATTTTTAATTAACCATAAATGCCGACTAGTAGCGGTGTAACAAACGTTGGAAATGTACAATATTTACAAAACAATTACAAATCTAATTTTTTAATTATACCGATTTCCAGGAGAAAAGGGCTAGTTTACAGAATCAAAAAAAAATTGTGGATAAAAGTAACGATAATTTCTTAACGATTGAACCCGTATTGACGGTGAATGAGCGCAAAAAATTGTATAAAAGATCAAATAGTACGCTAACAACAGTAACAACGAAAACCATAAATTCGTCTTCGAATGATCCAATTGCTGTACGAACGTACGACGATGGAACTGTACATATTTTCCATACGAATAGCGAGAAAGACTCCTTACCTGATAGAATTAGTCTCGATCGACGCGGCTTAAAATTATTTCCGATAATCGATGGTGAAATTAAACTACGATTATTGTCATTACAACATAACTTAATCGATAATTTGACTAGTTTAAAACAACAGAAATTCCCCTATTTAGTTTTTTTAGACATTTACGATAACCAATTAGATCAATTGTGTTGTTTAGAAACTTTGGAGAATCTTCGGGTGTTACTTGTTGGTAAAAATCGGTAATTATTGATTTTTAATAATTATTCCGATAAAATTAACGATTTAATTTGGTAGAATTCGTAAAATAGATGGCTTAGTGACGTTGAAAAAAATTGAAGTCTTGGATTTACATGGTAATCAAATAACACAAATTACTGGATTGTCCAATTTGAACGAATTGAAAGTTTTGAATTTAGCCGGTAATCAAATACGCTACATTGGCACAACAGATTTTCAAGGATTAACATCTTTACAAGAGTTAAATTTACGTAGGAATTGTTTACGGAAATTGTTAGGATTCCATGAGACTCCCAATTTAATTAAAGTCTTCATTAGTAACAACGATCTCCAAAAGTTCTCTCAATTTGTTTTATTTAAACGAATTTACTAATTATTTTAATTATAGCATCGAAGATATGTGTAGTTTAGTGAAATTGATTAATTTGAAAGAGATATGCATCGATAATAATCCTGTATTTTCGAATAGTGATTGTACATCGTTCCTAGTATCGTATCTACCGAATTTAATTAAATTAAATACACTTCTAATAACTGAACAATTACGTAAGTCGGGGATAGCATGGCGGCGTAATAAAGAGTTAACGAATACGGCTTTTATGGATTTAACAAGCGATGTATGTTTGAATGTACGCCGTGAAGAAATAATATCGAATGCACGTACCAATTGGGAATTATTACGTTCACAAACCAGATGTGTTACAACAACTAAAGCGGCAATAAAATCATCAATTACAACAAATTTCAATAATACACTACGTAATTTAAGTGTAGATAATGATTTAATTTTAACAAAATTTACAAATAGTCGAAAATTACCGATTAAATCGAATACTAACAGTATTTTAAAAGTGCCATTATTGCGACAAAAGAAATTAATAAAAACGAATTCACAAGATACGGATATATCGCAAAATACAGCAATTACATCAACTACAATTACAACATCATCATCATCGACTAATAGTGAATTTATACGATTACCACCGATTTTAGTGCCGATTATCAAGAAAATGGTTCAAAAAAACGACGATATTAAATTATCGAGCAGTTTATCGAGTATTGGGCCCAATATTGATAGTTCTGTTAGTTCTCTAGATACTGATAACGAATCATCATCATCGAGTGATAATAATGATAATAACTGTGAAGATCTTAATGATATCGAAACTTCCGATAAGATCGAGAAGTATATTCTGGAATTGTTTGTTTCAATATTAAATCGATCTAATTTTAGGATAATTACCGAGACTCCATCTAAAGATGATGTTAAAGATAACCAATCGAATATCACTCTACCGAGTACATCGAGTAGTGATCTATCGACATCATCGAAACGAAATTGTCGTAATATAAAGAGTGCGATTAATACACGAGCGGTACCGGTGAAAAATCAACAGAAAATTCGAGCTGTTACCGCTAAAACTAACCGGAAACAAACAACACCGTTATCTTCAAAAGGAAAAGATCGCGAACAAGGTCTATTTATATCGTAGTTTTCTTTAATTAAAAACTCGCTTTTAGGTGGTGATTATTTGATTGAAATTTGCGGCCGTTATTTGAACGTTTACGGCCAATGTGCATTACGTTTTATCGATAAATCGTGGAATACGGCGAAAGCCAATGATGTGAATACGGTTAAATTTACTTATATCAATTTCAATAATATTGTGGCGATATTGAATCGAATCAAATTGAGATTTCCAAATTTGGAACATTTCATTTTTAAAGAGACAAATATTTATTGTCTAGGACAATTGAATGGTTTAGCTGAAATACAGGGTTTTACTTCACTATCGATCGAGAATGATGGTAATCCGATAATTGGTAAAAATTGGAAATCGTACGCGATTTACCGATTATCCCATTGGGGCCTTACTGTTATCAACGATCATCAAGTAGATATAAATTGTTATAATTATCAAAATTTAATGATTTTTCAACAGGTGAAAGAGGAGGAAATTACATCAGCCAATCAAGAGTATCAAAGTCTGAGCGATTTAGTATTATTATCGTTACCAGATGAATTATTACAACCGTTATTGTTGCGATTACGTTTAGATATCGGTATTTCGATGGAACATAATGCGAAAAAATGGCTATCAACGGCCGATCCAGAATTAAGAAGTGTCGTCTGCAAAGAGGCATTACAATGGAAAAAACCATCGTTACAAGTATTACATTTAAACTATAAAAATTGCATAAAAATAGCCGATTTTAGGATGATATAGTAATGAAACAACGAGCAAAACAGCATTTATCGCAACTATTGGACGAATTGGCGAATTCTATTCGAAAATTACGCGAATTGGATGTTAAATGGCCGGCAATTTTACACGAATTTGTACAAAATACATTGTTGGATTATTCACAATTAGATATCTATATGAAGAGAAAGATGTTAGAGTTGTTGAAATAAGAAATTTACAACAATGAGTATAGGAAGAAGTACACTGCCGATTTAAAGTTTGTTTATTGATAGAAACACAGCACTGTTTCAATTTTAGAAATTTTCTATTTATTGTTGAATACATTCTGTTGGGAAATTAATTCGGCGTATTATTTGCCTGAATTTGAACGATACGAATAAGGGTGGTTTCTGAGAAAATTGCAATTATAGCAAATTTATTTCTAGTATAATTGTTGATATCCAGGTATGTTCAATATTGTTAGTTTTCCCGATATTGGAAAATAACGAAAACTAGAATTTTCCGGACTATATTCCTATGAAATAGTTTTTCAAACTTTCTTACGTAATTTGGCTAGTACCGGAAGGTGAAAGATTCGGAAATTTGCACCGGTATGTTTGAATATTAATGCAACATAAAATGCAATTTTCTTTCCTTATTTCGTAGAAACTTATGAAATTCTTGTAGTTTTTTTTATTGTTACTCGTTTAACGAATAGAGATCAGAATACTTGGTTACAAAAAAATATATCACGAACTTTCACTACTTTCCCTATCTCTCCCTATCTATACCCCCGAAAATCCGAGATTATATATTTAATCGAACGATGGATGTTCTTAAAGCTATTATCTTTGTGTATTGTCAAAAGTGCAGCTCTTTATTGAAGTGATTACCAAATTCGTTGAGGTATTGTTAGATTTTTTTGCGTTATAATCTGGATTTTTCTCTTATTATACGGAAAATCCGCGATACTTTCGCCGTTAATTCGCTTCAGTACAGATCGTTTGATTCGGTCGTGCAATTTAGAGTTTAAACGATTTCCAGTTTTTTGCACAGTGAAAAATAAATCACTTTCTCGTTTTCGTTATCGAGACAAATCTAGAAATAATGAAAGTTACAAGAAAATTTGAACAAAACCGGTTTCGATATCGTTTTTTATCGTTGCGATTACCATAATTTTTTAATTTGATGTTGTAGATGAAAACCGTATTTCGGCTGTTTTTGCTTGTTGGTTTTTGCGGAATTGTAAAAGCCCACGGTTTTATACGATTGGTAATTTTGGCCGCAATGGGCCTAGCCGGTTTGTGGATGATACACACTTTGGCTCAAGATTTCCAAAATATCGCCAATAATAGTAAAGGCGGTTTTGGGAGATTTCTACAGAAACGATCAATCGATGTAATTTTTCCGTTTTAAATTATTTAAATTTTAATTGTGAATAGTTTGCGATAGGATTTCCGACAGTTTCAAATCAATTGGGAATTGGTTCTATCCAGGGATCCGGCTAGTTGTACTCGCAGTTTTATTTGCCAATTAGCAGCGACTGAAACGAAGGATTTAGATGAAATTGGATCGAATATTCTCAAATTAACAAGGTTGTAATTAGGAATTTTTTAAATAGTAATTATAAGTTTTATTATATTTAGAAATCAAATAAACGATAAATCTTGGGCTAGTAGACAACTTTTGGAAGCTTTAAAAGAAGGCGAGAATATACAAAATCCTAGACAATGTATGAAAATTTATAAACTGTGCCCTTATTCAGCACAAACAATGGTATCACTATTGAAATTTTTTGGTTGAAAATAGACTGATTTTTAAATAATTTAAGTACTTTTTTACCTAAATATAAGTTCAACAAATAAAATAATTTAAATAAATACGTGACTACCATCATTTGTTAACTAAATTTAAATAAATAATTAAATTATTTTGATTTTTTCCCTTTTTTACTGTTATCTTCTAGTGGGACACCTAGAAGATTAGCTACTTTGGCTTTTAATTCCAATAATTTATTAACTTCCGGTTGCCATACGGACTTATTGGCGCCACTTTCCTTCAATTTCCTAACAATATCACCCTTAAAAAACCACAAAAAATAATTTTATATTCAATTTAATAATAATAAAACATACTTGTTTGGCTATTTCATCTTCCAATTTCTTTACATCTTCATTATTTGGAGTTGTATTAGAATTAGATATCGAATTTTTTTGTGCAATTTCCAAATCTTTCTTCAATTTCAACAATATATCAACTTCCGGTTGCCAGATTTTCTTATCAACACCGCTCGATTTCAATTCACGCACCTTATCGGCTTGTTTCGCCACTTCAACTTGTAATAATTTCGGTTGTTGTAGTTTTTGTTGTTTTTCTTGTTGTTTACCAGCGAATCGTTGTTTTAATTCTTCAACTTTAGCCGGTTCAAGTTTTGCAAATAATGGCGACATTTCGCCTAATTTATGACCGGCTGGTAACAATTGGCAAACTTCACCAATTCTATAATAAAAATAATGAATATTTTATAGGAAAATTTTATAAATTACTAACTCTGGAATTAATGCAGTATCTTGGGCGTTTAATTGTTTTTTAAGATTATCGCTAGTTTCCGGCATATATGGATTTAATAGCATTGATAAAAGACATGTAATATTACAACAAATTCCAATAATTGTACCGGCACGTATTCTGGAAATAAATCGATATTAGAGTTGGAATTAATAAATTAAAAAAAAATACTTGTCTTCCGGAGTGCCTTTCAACAATAACCATGGTTGATTGGCTTGCATGTATTGATTACCATGACGGGAAATAGCTAAAATATGTCGAATACCATCGCGTAATTTGCATTTTTCTAAACAATTCATATAGGATTTCAATTCACGATTACATAATGCCAAAAATACAAAATCATCTTTGATTAGTTTCATTTCCGGTACGGTTTTGTTGAAATTATTTTTAGCAAACATTAAAGCTCTAAAAGAAATATTTTAGTTTAAAGAAAAACTAGAAATTAAGAAAACTACCGATTAATGAAATTGCCAAGATTATTCAGTAATTCTGAATTATTTTTCGTTGCTAAATCCGACCAACTAAAACTTGAATCCTGTGATTCCGGTCTTAAATAAAGTAAATAAAAACGCCATACATCACTCGGTATGCCCGTATCGCGAGCATCATTACCAAAAACACCAACACCGCGCGATTTTGAAAATTTCCCATCTTCATAATTCAAATATTCTACAAAAATCAAAATCTAAAGTTTTAAATTCAAATAGAAGGCAAAAAATACAAATATTTTGTGCAATTTTATTTGTAGAATATCAGTGATCACAGAAATTGACAAACATTAGAACTACAATATAAGATAGTTGTAAATTCAATTGAATTTAATCGACTTCTTCAATTGTAGGTCCGCCTGATCCACTTGATCCACCTTCACCATAAGATTGGGGTCCACCGCTTTTACCGCCGTATAATTTCGACATAATCGGACTACAAATTCTAGTTAATTCCTTCTGTTTATCTTGATATTCCTCCCTTTCGGCTAATGTATTTCTATCTAACCATTGTAGAATATTATCACATTCGCTTTGAACTTTTGATTTATCATCAGAACTTATTTTATCGCCACAATCCGAAACGGCTTGTTTTACTTGAAAAATGTACGATTCTAATTGATTACGGGCGGCAATTCGTTCGCGTTGTCGGTCATCTTCTTCTTTATAACGTTCAGCTTCGGCAACCATACGATCGATTTCCTTCTGGGTTAATCGGCCTTTATCATTTTTAATTGTAATATTTCGTTCATTACCAGAACTTGTATCTTTAGCTGATACATTCAGAATACCGTTAGCATCCAAATCGAAGGTGACTTCAATTTTCGGTACACCACGTGGAGCTGGTGGTATTCCAGTCAAATCGAATGTACCCAATAGGTTGTTATCTTTAGTCATAGCACGTTCGCCTTCAGACACTTGAATTGTTACAGCCGGTTGTTTATCAGCGTAAGTTGTGAATGTTTGTGTTTGTTTACATGGAATTCGAGAATTACGTTCGATTATTTTCGACATAACACCACCGGCAGTTTCAATACCCAACGATAATGGGGTTACATCAACTAATAGAACGTCTTGAATTTTCGAATCTCGTTCACCATTCAATACCGCTGCTTGAACTGCTGCACCATAAGCAACAGCCTCATCCGGATTAATAGATAAATTTAGATTTTTACCATTGAAAAGGTTTTGTAATAATTGTTGAATTTTCGGTATACGAGTCGATCCACCAACCATAACAATATCATGAATCGATCCTTTATCTAATTTCGAATCGGTTAAAGCTTTTTCAACAGGTTGTAACGTACTGCGGAACAAATCAGCATTCAATTCTTCAAATCTAGCACGACTAACTTTCGTATAGAAATCAATACCATCAAATAAAGCGTCGATTTCAATATTAGCTTCAGTACTTGATGATAATGTACGTTTAGCACGTTCAGCTGCTGTCCGTAATCGTCTTAAAGCTCTCGGATTTGTTTTCAAATCTTTTTTGAATTTCCGTTTAAACTCTTCAGCCAGATGATTAACTAGACGATTATCGAAATCTTCACCACCCAAATGTGTATCACCAGCGGTAGATTTGACTTCAAACAATGAACCCTCATCGATGGTCAATATGGAAACATCAAAAGTACCACCGCCAAGATCGAAAATCAAAACGTTACGTTCACCTTTTAAATTCTTATCTAAACCATAAGCTAGAGCGGCAGCCGTAGGTTCGTTAATAATCCTCAAAACATTCAAACCAGCTATAGCACCAGCATCTTTGGTGGCTTGACGTTGCGAATCGTTGAAATACGCCGGTACTGTAATAACAGCATCCCGAATTGATGTACCCAAATAAGCTTCAGCTGTTTCTCTCATCTTCGTCAATACCATCGAACTAATTTCCTCCGGTGCAAAAGTTTTCGTTTCACTTTTATATTGAACACGTATCTTCGGTTTACCATTATCGTTAATAACTTTAAATGGCCAATGTTTTAGATCTTGTTGTATTTTCGGGTCATCGAATTTACGTCCAATTAAACGTTTTGCATCAAATACTGTATTATTTGGATTTAGTGCAACTTGATTTTTGGCCGCATCGCCAATTAAACGTTCTGTATCGGTGAATGCAACATAACTTGGTGTTGTTCTATTGCCTTGATCATTGGCGATAATTTCAACTTTTCCATGCTGCCATACACCGACACAAGAGTAGGTTGTACCCAAATCAATACCGATAGCTGGGGTTTTCACCATTTTTCTTTAATTCACGATAATATACAGAAAAACAGTACACTTCTACACTATGATTTTCCGTGTCAAACTGGAAGTATGGTGACGTGATCGTTCGTTTATATACCGATTCACTATACAGAGTGAGCCAAGTGGTTGGCCTATTAGAAGTTTAAAGAGTTCTAATTGATGAAAGTTTCTGAAATTTGGTATGCACCCGTTTTTTCACCTGAACTACACCTGGAAAATATTTTCATTATTCTATCAACCCCTGTTGTATGGGGTAGTGCACCCTACTTTGTTATTTTAAATGGAATGCTATATTTTTTATTCCATATTTAGATTCTACGATAAAAATGAAATGGACTTTCATAACATGACCTATGGTCTAGCGTTAATAGTTTTTCAGGAATTTCGAGTTTTTTTGAAAATTTTGATTTTGTAGTGTTTCATTGAAAAATTAATATGTTTAAAGATATCGTTGATAGATAATCCAAATTTGGAATTCAAATAATTTAAACTATGTACTTTACGCCAGATTTTTCAGAAATGAATTATCTTTTAGCATTTAGTCGAAATGAATTTTTCTTTCAGTCAATTTTCAAAGCGCAATATCTTTCTTATTTTAAATAGAATGGTATATTTTTCGTTACACAGTTGAATAGAGAAAAAAATTCTGCATCGAACTGTATTATCATTCCCTATACCTATCGCTGATAGTTTTCCAGCTATTTAAGATTTTCAATTTTCAATAGTTTTCTCCCCAGCCTGAAACTGGCTAGTGTCAAGTTGCCTATGACTTATTAATTCGCTTATAAAGAAATGCATAGGAGGCTTAGTAAAATGACATTAACTGTCACATTTGAGGTTAACAATGATCATTTTGTATGTTTTTTCAGCGATTTCAGCCAATTTTACATGAAAAGAAAATCCAATTAATTTTAATTTAATTATTTGTCAATTTCTTCTATGATTTTTTAATTAAAAAATCCTAAAATAATTAATTATTTAGATGTTAATTGTGACAGAAGGTTGTTTCGCCAAGCCTACTATGTTTTAGTATTTCATTTCAGGGGGTAAATTATTAGAAATCGAAAATCTTGAATAACTGAAAAATTATCAAGAATAGGTATAGGAAATGCTAATATGATTCGATGCAGAATTTTTTTCTCTATCCAATCGTGTAAAGAAAAATAATAATAATAATAATTCCATTTAAAATAAGAAAGATATTGCGCTTTGAAAATTGGCTGAAAGAAAAATTTATTTCGGCTAAATGCTGAAAGATAATTTAATTCCATAAAATTTAGCGTAAAATGCATAGTTTGAACTATTTGATTTTCAAATTTGGATTGTCTAGCAATAATACTTTCCGAAATATGAATTTTTTTAATAAAACACTACAAAATCAAAATTTTCAGAAAAAGTCGAAATTCCTGAAAAACCATCAACGCTAGACCATAGGTCATGTTATGAAAGTCCATTTAATTTTTACCATAGAATCTAAATATGGAATAAAAAATATACTATTCCATTTAAAATAAGAAAGTAGGGTGCACTACCCCATACACCTGGAAAATATTTTCCAGGTGTAGTTCAGGTGGAAAAACGGTGGCATACCAAATTTCAGAACTTTTTAAACGTCTAATAGGCCAACCACTTGGCTCACTCTGTATAGTTAACATGATTTCTCGAAATCGCTGGAAAATTCCACGGTAGAAAATTGTAAATCGGAGAAAATTGGGAAATTTGAAATAGTCTAACAAGTTGGATATTATTGAGATATTTTTGTTTATATCAAGAATCAATTTATAGAAAATAAAATTGAGGAAAATTGGGGAATAAATGATTAATTTAACATACAAAAACATAATTGCAAGTTTGCACAATAAATATTGATTCAAATTTCATCCAATAGAGTACAGTAATCTAGAAATTATAGCGCAATTTGTTTATTTTTAGAATTTCATTGCAATTATTAAAAAAACAACAATCGAACACCCTTGAGAAAGACAAATCATGCAAGATTATGTAAATAACTATAACAATGGATTATTTCATGGAAATTTCTAGTAGAACGATCAATTCCTCAATTCTATTCTAGACTTAAGTCGAAGAATGAATTTAGTAAACTCTCTAATCAATAAATCAATATTAAACTCATTATCGCCAAATATACAAACTTTGGATCACACTTTGTACTCCAAGAAAATAGAGAATTCATTCGAGAATACGACCAAAATGCGCAGAAATTGATTCTCTACGACCTTGTTTATAACAGCTGTCGCGCAACAATCTTTTAACCGAATTTAAATTTGATTTCTACTTACCAGTGGCCATAATATGCGAAACTGTGATATAACCCCGATTACAACCCAATAAAGTTGCTGGGAACATAACCGAATGGAATGGTACATTATCTTTGGCCATAAATTGATATAAAGTAACATTAATATCACATTTTGGCTTCCACCAATCTTCCCAATTTGCCGTATAAGCTTTCGTTATTGACATATAACCAATTGGGGCATCAAACCATACATAAAATACTTTATCTTTATAATCATTTAATGGTACAGGTACACCCCATTTTAAATCTCTTGTTATACAACGCGGTTTTAGGCCTTCTTTCAACCAGGTCTGTGCGATTACTTTTGCATTATTCGACCAACCTGGTGATGATTTTTTAATCCAATGCAACAATAACGGTTCCAACTACAATATTAAAGAATTACAAAATTTCAAATTAATTAACAATCATTTTACTTTAGGTAAATCGAAGTAGAATTGGGGTGAATATCGTAATTGTGGTGAATTTCGACAAATTTTACAACGTGGATTTTTTAATTCAACTGCATTAACGAGTTTACCACAACCGTCACATTGATCACCGCGTGCATCCTCATAGGTGCATCCAATATTAGGACAGCCGCCCTCTACAAAACGATCAGCTAAATAACGATTACATTTGGCACAATACAACTGTTCAACTGTATCGGTGAACATGAAGCCGTTATTGTTCAATTGTAGAAATAAATCTTGACAAATTCTAGGAAAATTAACAATTTTATAAGAGAATCATCGTTGATTAGTTGAAATTACTCTGTTTGTTGTGGTGTAGACGTACGTCCGAAATAATCAAAACTAATATTAAACCACTTGTAAATATCGTCATGTATAGCGAAATATTTATCGCAAATAGCCTGACACGATAAGCCTTCTTCTAAAGCTTTCGTTTCAGTAGCCGTACCATATTCATCGGTACCAGCAATATATAAAGTATTATAATTGCATAATCGGCAATATCTCGCAAATACATCAGCCGATAAGACGCAACCAATTATATTCCCTAAATGCGGTACGTTATTCACATACGGTAAAGCCGATGTTATCAAAATATTTTTCTCCCCAACTAACGGCGATCTAAAAATAGAATTATCTTATTATTAACGATAACAATTTATAGACTTTAGGAAATACCCACACAACATGTTTACGTGGTTTTAATTTAGGATGATTTAAAATATCCAATTGCCAGGCGGTTTGGGCGGCTTGTAATTCGGCATCGGTTAAGGCTTCGATTTTAATATTTTGCCCCTCTTGTTGTTGTTGTTTTTGCGGTTGATTCTCACCGGAATTGGAGAATAAATATTTACTACCATTGAAAAGCGCCTGATAAGCTGCACTACCAGGTGTTATTTTAAACGATAAAGCCTCCTATAAAATGACTTATTATATTAAATTAGAATTATTATTGTTATATACTTGAAATTCGGGTGTTTGTTCGCAAATTTTGAACCATCTAGCGATATTGTCGTGTTTCGATAGGTATTCTTTCGTTAAATTCGAATCTTTAACCAATGGATATAAAATTGGCCAGATTGTAATATCGGCGGTTGTTAACGAATCCTGCAATATTAAAATGTAAAGGACTATCGATGAAATTATTGTACAAATACCCCAATAATAAATGTTTGATTTTCTAAGTGTTTATCGAGTTTTTCTAAACATTTAATCGAATCGTTTTTTAATTTCTCATCCCGTACATTCGTTCCAATCAAATGGGTCAAATTCGGTGTTAAATCTCTCGCCTCCCATTCTAGCCATTCGTTAATTTTTGGATTATTTCCATCGGATACTCCGTCTTGAATATACCAAACTGCCGCATTTGGTACAAAAATTGTCGATTTGTCTATTTCTAGACACGGAAGGTGACCCGGTGGTGGAATCGCTGGATCTATAGACAGAAAATAATCCAAAAATTAATCGCCAATTTTCCTGATAGACGAGGAAAATTCAATAAAATAAAAGATGATGAAACTCACCGTTAACATCTGTAATATTTACTGTGATTGGTTTTTTAGCAAATTTTCCTGCTATTATCAGCTTTAAAGCAGCCGGATTATTTTCGTTCGTATAGATCAACATTTTCCTCAATAACTGCAATCAATGAAAATTTTAGACGGTTTTTATAACAAATTAACGGAAACCGGGAAAACCCAAATTGCATTGATGATGACACACGAGGAAAAATTGAATTCATGACGTCTTCTTCTATCGCCATCTATTGGCACAATTCCCAATACACACCAAGGTCAATTACGCCAATTTCTATTTTTAATCAAGAATCTAATAATTAAAATAAAAATTATCAAAAATAAAATTTATCTACAATACAATTGTTGTTTCTACTAGGAATTTACTAAATCGTTAAAAATTCGTTATAAAACCCATCGTGATGAACAAATTTTCAAAAATAGGCGCTCAATTTTACCAATGTCACCAATAAAACTCACGAAATTCCCCAAATAATTAACCTGGTGTTGAACATGTGGCAGTGTTAATTTTTTTAAATCTTCGGGTAAACTGCATGAATATTTTAAACCGAAAGTATCTTCTAATAATAAATTTAGTATTGTTTAATTTATTTTAACTTATTACGATGAAGATTTATTGCAATAAATCACAACCTAATTTAGGTTAGAATTGCATCATTCGTGAAATAAGTTTATTTTTAAACTCAAATTTTTTAAATTACAGGAGGTATTCTCGCTGTTGCTTATCTTAAAGAATTGAAAAAGCTCCCATTAGAAATTTGCTGGATAAACGAGAATTATGTGGAAGTAAATTCGCATAAAATTCCATTCACTTCCAATAATGATTTGTTGAGAATTATTGCCCGAAATTTCGCCGAAAACGAATTGTACGGAAGTAATCCGATTGAAAGGACCGAAATTGACCATTGGTTAACATTCTCGATCGGTCCACTATCGTCTAAAACTGATTTTTCTAATGGTTTAACGTTATTGAACAAATCTCTAGAACCGGTCACTTTTCTGGCGTGTAAACGATTAACGATTGCGGATTTTGCCGTATTTTCAACGCTCTATTGTAAAATTTCATCATTATCAAATTCTACAAATTTATAAATTATCACAAATTCTAGCGTCGAAGAAATGGAATGATCTACTAGCCGCCCAGAAGGGCCCTATAAATATCGCCAGATGGTACAATTTCTTGAGTTCAAACCCTGTGATTAAAAGCCAATTAGAATCATTAACTGTCGATATTAAAACCGCTCTTATTCCGATTAAAACCAACGATACAAATGTTGGAAATCGGGCAAAAGAGGGTAAATTCGTCGATTTACCCGGCGCTGAGATGGGGAAAGTTATTGTACGTTTCCCACCAGAAGCTTCAGGGTATATTCTTGATCCCCAACAATATTTGAGATATTAAAAGATTATTTTAAGGTATTTGCATATCGGTCACGCTAAAGCAGCTCTATTAAATCAATATTATCAAGAAGCGTTTCAAGGTAAATTAATAATGCGCTTCGACGATACGAATCCAGCAAAAGAGAATCTAAATTTCGAGAAAGTCATCTTAGAAGATGTGGATTTGTTAGAAATTAAACCGGATTTATTCACTCATACGTCACAATATTTTGATTTAATGCTCGAATATTGTGAGAAATTATTGAAAGATAGTAGAGCTTATGTTGATGATACCGATCCGGAAACGATGAAGAATCAACGTGAACAACGAATCGAATCGGCGAATCGTCACAATTGTATGAATTTATAAAAATTATTATTAAATTGAATAATTTTATAATTTTAGCATATCAACAAAATTGGAAATTGTGGCAAGAAATGAAGATTGGTAGCGAGAAAGGCCAACAATGTTGTGTACGGGCGAAAATCGATATGCAATCGGCGAACGGTTGTTTGAGAGACCCGACAATTTACCGTTGCAAAAACGAACCACATCCACGAACTGGCGATAAATACAAGTGATTTGGGTTTAAATTCGTCGATTTATTAAATAATTTCGGAATTCTTTCAGAGTTTATCCAACGTATGATTTCGCTTGTCCGATCGTTGATGCAATTGAAGGTGTGACTCATGTATTGCGAACGATGGAATATCACGATCGTGATCCACAATTTTACTGGTTTATAGATGCTTTAAGTTTACGTAAACCGTATATATGGGAATACAGTCGATTGTCGATGACAAATACGGTTTTAAGTAAACGAAAATTGACGTGGTTTGTTGAACAAGGCCTCGTAGATGGATGGTAATTTTTATTTGAATATTGTAAGAGATTTTAACAAGAAAATTCCAGGGATGATCCACGAATGCCAACTGTTAGAGGCGTATTAAGACGCGGTATGACTGTACAAGGCTTAAAAGAATTTATAATCGCTCAAGGTTCTAGTCGATCGGTTGTTTTCATGGAATGGGATAAAATATGGGCATTTAACAAAAAAGTATTTCGATTAAAATCCATTTATTGATTTTAATTTTCGAAATTTTTAGGTAATTGATCCTATTGCTCCCAGATATACAGCATTAGAATTTAATTCACCAATTGTTGTTAACGTTAAAAACGTTAAAGAGGAACCATTAATTGTACCAAAACATCCGAAAAATAATGAAATTGGTACGAAAACTGTATGGGTAGGACCGAGAATTCTAATAGATCGGGTCGATGCTGAATGTTTGAAAGAAGGCGAGAATGCTACTTTTATTAATTGGGGTAATCTATTGATTAAAAAAATTAACAGGTAATTTGTATATTTTGATTGATTTCTTTGATTTACAAGATTTATTGTAGAAATAACGGTGAAATAACATCAATTGAGGCTGAACCGAATCTAGATAATAAAGATTATAAAAAGACTTTAAAATTAACATGGTTGGCCGAAACGGATAGTTCTAAATTTACACCAACTTGGTGTGTTTATTTCGATCATTTAATCAGTAAACCGTTATTAGGGAAAGATGAAGATTTTAAACAATTCGTTGGGCATAAAACACGAGTAAATTTATATATTTTTTGCTTAAAAATGATACGTTTTTATTGATATTGGTTTATTTAGAGAGAAGAACAAATGATCGGTGATCCTGAATTGAAAAATTTGAAAAAAGGTGATATAATACAATTACAACGACGTGGTTTCTTTAGAGTTGATGTTCCTTATAAGCCGCCAAGTCCTTATACATTTAAACCACAATCGGTTATACTCTTCTATATTCCGGATGGACACTCTAAAGAGAATCCAGTTTTGGATAAACAAAGAGTGACTGAAACTCCAAAAACGGTAAGTTTTAAAATGTTGCGATAATCGTGGAGAAAATCGAGAAAATTACCCTGTAATCGGGTTTATTGAGACTATTAAACAGTAGATATGATCACACTAATTATGGGGTATTAAGATTAGATGGCACAATATAGAATTTTTGATGATAAAATCATTCCATTTTCTTGAAGAATATCGGCAATTGTGTATAATTTTGTGAGGTGTAAGTTGTGGACATTTAGTTGCTCTACTAGCCTTAAATCGCTTAAAATTCTCCCACCATTCGAACTTTCTAAGTCGAAAAGTGGATCAAATCCACGTGTTATTTTCTCCTTACTATCATATGTTTGTAAAATAAATTTCAGGATCAAAAAGTGTGTTCTAAGACATCAATTGAACAAAAAGTTACAAATAATAAATCACCCAGTGAACTTAATCAAGAAATTATAAAACAAGGTGATATTGTACGTAATTTAAAAACCCAAAAAGCCTCAAAAGCTGAAATTGATAATGCTGTAAAGATTTTACTATCATTGAAAGTTGATTATAAAAAATTAACAAATATTGAATGGAAACCAGAGACTATTAATCAAAATCAAACATCTCCAAATGATTTAAATGATAAAATTGTTGAACAAGGCGATAAAGTACGGAAATTGAAAGGCGAAAAAGCTGAAAAATCAAAAATTGATGAAGAAGTGAAAGTTTTATTGCAATTGAAACAAGAATATAAAGCCAAATTCGGTAGTGATTGGAAACCTCAACAACAACCGTTAGAGAATTTAAATGAAACAACAATATTGAAAAAAATTGCAGATCAAGGGGATAAAGTACGCGATTTGAAGAGCCAAAAAGCTGATAAAACAGTGATTGATAGTGAAGTTAAAGTCTTATTAGATTTGAAAGCGCAATATAAAAATTTAACAGGAAAAGATTGGAAACCTGTAACAGTAACAAAAGAGGAATTAATTCAAAAAATATCCGATCAAGGCGATAAAGTTCGCCAATTGAAATCAGGTATTTTATTTTATATTATCCCAAATTTATAATTAATTTGATTTGTTTAAAGAAAAAGCACAAAAATCTGTAATAGATCAAGAAGTTAAAGTTTTATTACAATTAAAAATAGATTTTAAAAATCTAACAGGAATTGATTGGAAACCGGATATGAAACCACAAAATTCAACAATACAAACCAATAATAGTGGTGATTCTGCAATTAAAGAAACCCTAACGAAAAAAATTACAAATCAAGGCAATATTGTTAGAGATTTAAAAGCAAATAAAACCACCAAAGTAAGTTCATTTAATTTTCTTTACAATTACAATAATTGGTTATTTGTAGGAGGAAATTGATAGAAATGTTAAAATTTTATTAGATTTGAAAGCCGAATATAAACAGTTAACCGGTAATGATTTTCCTGTAGCTGGACGTACTCCTAAACCTAAAGATAAATCGCCACAAAAGATCGTCAAACAAGAACTACAAAAGCCTAAAGACAAGGAAATTAAACCTGTTGAGGTTTGTTTTCATTTTAATTATTATTGTGGTTTTATTATTTGTTTAAATAGGTAGATGATGGGCCAAAGAAACGTACCCGATTGGGTTTAGAAGCTAAAAAAGAAGAAAATCTAGCCGATTGGTATTCACAAGTTATAACAAAAGGTGAATTAATCGAATATTATAATGTTTCTGGTTGTTATATATTTAGACCATGGTCATACTCAATATGGGAAACTATAAAAGATTGGTTTGATAATGAAATTAAAAAATTAGGCGTACAAAATTGTTATTTCCCGATATTTGTATCGCGTAGTGTTTTAGAAAAAGAGAAAACACATATTGCTGATTTTGCACCTGAGGTACTTCATTATTAATAATTAATAATTAATTGAAATTATTTCGAATAATTTTAAGGTTGCTTGGGTAACGAAATCGGGTGATTCGGATTTAGCTGAACCGATAGCTGTACGTCCAACTTCTGAAACTGTAATGTACCCAGCTTATGCTAAATGGATACAATCTCATCGTGATCTACCATTAAAATTAAATCAATGGAATAATGTTGTTGTAAGTTGATTTAAATATTCTATTAATTAGTTTAATTGTTTTAATTAAAGAGATGGGAATTTAAACATCCGCAACCTTTCTTGAGGACTCGTGAATTCTTATGGCAAGAAGGACATACGGCTTATGCTGTCCAAGAAGACGCCTGTAAAGAAGTCGAAGAAATATTAGATTTATACGCCAAAATCTATACAGATTTATTGGCAATACCTGTAATAAAAGGGCGAAAAACCGAAAAAGAACAATTCGCTGGTAGTGATTATACATTAACAGTTGAAGCGTTTATTTCGGCTAGTGGACGTGCTATACAAGGTGCAACATCACATCATTTAGGCCAGAATTTCTCGAAAATGTTCGAAATTGTCTTCGAAGATCTTGAAACACAAGAGAAACGTTACGTTTATCAAAATTCATGGGGCATTACAACCCGTACAATCGGTAAATCACATTTAATTGTGATTATTTTAGCAAATTTAACGGTTATTTCTAGGTGTAATGATAATGGTACATGCGGATAATCAGGGATTAGTTCTACCCCCGCATGTTGCTAGTATTCAAATTGTAATTGTACCATGTGGTATTACTGTGAATTTATCGGAAATTGGACGAGATGATTTACAAAAATCGTGTGATTTACTTGAAGATGAATTGAAAGGTTTTGGTATTAAAGTTAGAGGGGATTATCGTTCGAATTATTCGCCAGGATGGAAATTTAATCATTGGGAATTAAAAGTGAGCAATTTCGAAAATTAGTTTTTCGTATTTAATTTTTGTTGAATTAGGGTGTCCCAATTCGTGTCGAACTTGGTCCTAAGGATATCGAAAAGGATCAAATTGTAGCCGTTCGTAGAGATACCGGTGAAAAATTGACAATACCAAGAAAGGGGGTAGCGCAAGCTTTGAGCGATTTATTAGAAAAAATCCACAATAATCTATTACAAAAGTACCAAATTTACTATTAAGTAATTTATTGATT
This sequence comes from Mylabris phalerata, assembly GCA_020740385.1. Classification (NCBI taxonomy): domain Eukaryota; kingdom Metazoa; phylum Arthropoda; class Insecta; order Coleoptera; family Meloidae; genus Mylabris; species Mylabris phalerata. Next base: position 3,481,894 of record JAJEOX010000222.1, read on the forward strand.
AAATGTACAATTTTAGGGCTACTGATGATATGAAAAATCATACAGTTCTATTGAAAGATTGGTCTAAATTTTCGGCAAATCTCGATAAGAAGAACATAATTTTAGCGCCGTTCTGTGGTAGTATAGATTGTGAAGAACAAATCAAAGCTGATAGTGCTAGAAATGATGAAATCAGTGAACCCGGTGCACCATCAATGGGTGCTAAATCTTTGTGTATACCGTTAGAACAACCGGCTAAAATTGGATCTAACGATAAATGCATCCATCCGGAATGCAAGAATAAGCCAAAATTTTATACTTTATTTGGCCGTAGTTATTGAACTTGTAGTTTTTCTGAAAAATAAATGCTTCACATCGATTTTAGTTTAATTGTGAAACCATAGATGGCGCCTATTCAAAGTTTTGCTTCAAGTCACTATATATATATATATATGTAAAGTACCGCAATTGGTATCCATTTTGTGTCGGAAATTTGACGCCAACTTCGAACAATGAAACAAGGCAGGCTCTTGCCAGTTATATTGGTGGGGTTAGGCAACATTAAATATTTCAAATTTAAATTTGGCGCGCTAAAAGTTTTGATGATCAGTGTCATTCATTGGTTATCACTTATTGTTTTCTATTAAATGAAGGTCGCCTTCTGTCAGGCAGCCATGTTGTGTCTAGAAAATGTACTTCTCTCTCTAACACATTGAATTGCGGTACTTTATATGTACACAGTGACTTTAGTTTTGCTATTGGCTAATAGAGGGCGAATTTGGGTGTGAAATTTAAATTTCCGTTATTTAATTTTTTCAATTTTTCTAAAGAATATCTAAATTTTTATTTAGTTCAACAATCTCCTTGTTTAGATAACATTAAGCAATTTTCAAACAATTCAATCACGTTGACGATTATTTGGATTAACAGATTAACATAGAATAATCAATACTTTTTTGGTTTGTTTATCTGTCTTTATCAGCTGATACGAGGTCGGGGGATGTTTATAAATTGTCCAAGATTATCGTAAAGCATTAATATCCGTTTTGTGGAATCACAAGAAGGATGATAAAGATGTTATTCGTACACATTTTTATCATCAATTTGGCCTTATTGTTCGGTAAGTTTGTTATATTTTTAATAAACCAAAGTACAAGAGGGCATCTTTTGGGTTTTCAGCAAATGGAGAAGAATGCAGCACTACAGATCCACCGGTATGGAATACAACTTATATAACTAAGGGTGTTTTGTACATCCCTTATGCGGAAATCGAGGAACCCTTCTACGTTTGGTAAATATTCTTTTTTAATTTTATAATGTTAAAATAGCGCGTATTTACATAGAAACTAGATCTATTATCAGGGTCGGACTTAGGTTATGACCTTTGAGGGGGCTACCGTATAATAATAAATTTCATTAGCAGTACATATTAGATTATGAAAAATTGAAGTACTCCTCTCTCCCAATTGAGTGCTCTAGAGTCTTTAAAAGAAACAAAGAGAATAAAAAAAATATGAACAAAATGATTATTATAAGAAAAATGAAATGCAAAGTTGTTACAACTCAATTACAATTTACTTTTAGAGGGGCTAATTTGAAGCTCGGGGGGCCAAGCCCCCTAAGTCCGCCTCTATCTATTATTAAAAATTAATTGATAATTCTTAGTTCTTATCGTTATCAATGTTGAATTATTGTTGTTTTGAAAGCAACGGAAACGTTTTTAAATTATCCTCTACATTGGGTTTATAAAATGTTTGTTTTTTCAATATTTCATTGAAAAAATGCACAGGAAATTGCATAAGTTTACCAGTTGGCCCACTTGAACAATCACTTCAAACATCTCAACAATGGACATTAATCTTATCACTTATCTTCCAATATCGCAACCCCACTCAATTGATTCGATCTGAATAGGTACGATGGTCCGAATAACCGTTCCCGTATTGATTATTACGGTAATATGGTACAAACTTATCAGTTGGAAAACTACGAACAATACGGAACCAGTTTGAAAATTGTACCACTTACGAATGAAACTGAAACAAACTTAAGGACATGTCTTCAAGTTAATGGTACCGCCGATTCTGTCATTGAAACGCAAAGTATTCTACCGGATTTGGATGGATTCACATGTGCCGGTAAAGATACTATTGCCGGTGTTGAGGCGGAAATATGGCAACTTCATCAAACCGTTGAACAAAAACTCAATAAATACACGATTTGGATTAAATACAATACCGACGAGAATGGTAGCCAGATCGCTGTTCCCATTCGGTAAATAACAGTAGCGATGGGCTAAATTGCGATTTTTCGATAGCAGTGTAGGATAGGCAACCAACTATTAACCGACGATACAAACGAATAGTTGGTTGCCTATATTACACTACTATTAGAAAATCGCAATCATTAATTAGTTAATTAGCCGATTAATTGGATTGATTTTAGCTATGAAATGCGGGGTTATAATTCGTTATTAGGTAGCCATTACGACCATTACTATCTAGAATACGATTCTTTTGAAGCCTCTTCAATTCCTGATGATATCTTCGAAGTTCCAGCTAGTAAAATTTCCTATATCGATTTTTATCGAAAATTATTAACAATGAAATTTCCAGATATGACATGTAGTTCATTTCCGGGCCCTGGCGACAAGCACATCTACACATTCAACCCGATGGCCGAATATGTCCGTCCTGAAAAAACCAAACATTTAGACTTTGAATTCGATAAATTCAAAACTAAACACCGCAAACAATACGAAAACCAAACCGAACACGATCGCCGTAAAGAGATCTTTAGGCAAAATATCCGTTTTATTCATGCAGTGAATCGGCAAAATCGAGGTACTTATTCTGATTGATAAGGAAAATAATCTAAACGAATTTTTCTAGGCTACACATTGAGTGTTAACCATTTAGCTGATAAGACGGCACTTGAATTGAAGGCTTTGAGAGGTAAAATCTACACAGGTGGCTATAATGGTGGTGCTCCATTCCCGTATAAAGACCTTTCTAATGTCACTCTACCGGATCAATTCGATTGGCGACTTTACGGAGCCGTAACTCCAGTTAGAGGTAATTTATTTTAAATTATTTTCAATTGTTATAATTAATTGTAAATTAGATCAATCCGTTTGTGGTTCTTGTTGGAGTTTCGGTACTGTCGGTGCAATTGAAGGCGCTTATTTCTTGAAGAGCGGCAAACTTGTCGCATTATCACAACAAGCTCTAGTCGATTGTTCATGGGGGTAATATTTTTTTAATTTTATTTATTAAATTTATACTATTATCAATCAAAATAGATATGGCAATAATGGTTGTGATGGTGGTGAAGATTTTCGGTCTTATCAATGGATGTTGAAACACGGCGGTATACCGACAGATGAGGATTACGGCCCATATCTCGGTCAAGATGGTTATTGTCATGCCGATAAAGTGAAAAAAGTTGCCCCAATTACTGGTTATGTTAATGTTACAACAAATAATACAAACGCCTTGAGATTGGCTATTTTCAAACATGGCCCAATTAGTGTGGCAATCGATGCTAGTCTTCGTACATTTAGTTATTATTCAAATGGAGTTTATTATGATTCAGCATGTGGTAATTCAGAGGATGATTTAGATCATGCGGTTTTAGCTGTTGGTTACGGTACAATGAATGGAGAAGATTATTGGTTGGTTAAGAACAGTTGGTCCAATATGTGGGGTAATGATGGTTATATTTTAATGGCAGCTAAAGATAATAATTGTGGTGTTATGACACAACCGACTTATGTTACAATGTAGAATATTTAAAGTCTGTCTTCTATTAATAAAGATTCACCAATAATTGGTAATTTTGAGTTATAATAATTTAATTAACACCTAGCCGACCAATGGGGATTTCCCCATTTTAACTCCGCGCCAGGTTGTCTTGTTAAAAACTACAACCAGAGCACGTTGGCATCGTTATTAAAGTCACTATATATATAAAGTACCGCAATTGGCATCCATTTTGTGTCGGAAATTTGACGTTCAAACAGAATGAAACAAGTCAGGCTCCTGTCAGTTATATTGGCGGGGGGTAGGCAACATTAAATACTTAAAATTTAAATTTTTCGCGCTAAAGTTTTGATGACCAGTGTCATTTATTGGTTGTCATCTATTGTTTTCTGTTAAATGAAGGTCATCTTCTGTCAGGTAGCCATGTTGTGTTTAGAAAATGTACTTCTCTCTCTAACACATTTGAACATTGAATTGCGGTACTTTATATATGTAGTGACTTTATATTAAGTCAGTAGCGTAACATTTTACACTTTACCGTAAATTTTGGCGAGTTCTGTTGTCGTCAATGCTGTAAAACAAAAATTTAACACATTTCATTTATTTACAATCAAAATTTATGGAAATTATAGTTGTATTTTAGGAAGATGTACTATTTTCTAGGAAAATTAATCGAAATTGAATCATTTTATTTTAATTTATCTAGAGTATAAGGATTTTAAGATACTTGGCAACACTGTAATCACAACATAACCTCAAATCAATTTTAAATATTTTAATTTCGATAAATATAAGCGAATTTATTTAAATTAAATACTTTTGAAATATACAAAATGTAGTGTTGAAGAATTTACCGAATTTTCTAATGAAATTTGTTGAAATTGTTGAATAGTTGGAGAGGGTTCACCATAACCTCAAATATTAGCCGGTGTTCGTTGGAAATTTCTAATTATTGCCAAATTAACAATTAAGAAATAGAATGAATTATTTAGGATTAGCTATATTCGTTTCAATACTCAGCTACATAATTTGTAACGAAGAATTCTGTTATTCTAACACTTGTAACGAAACCCCTACAAATAGGTGAACAATTCCATCGTTTTGTCGTGAAATAAATACAATTCTCGAATAATTTCAGGTATCTCCTGTACGACATTAACCCATCTGAAGGCTTTAATTTACGCCGTGATGTTTATATGAGATTTGCAATATTAGCGTACAAATTAAAGAAATCGAAGCAATCGAATTTGAATAATTACAAACTAGTTTTACCACCGTGGTCGCATTTAATCCACTGGCAACACCGCGATGTACCCGAACATATACCGTGGGCGTATTATTTCGATCTGGATAGTCTACAAAGATTCGCGCCGGTTATAGAAATGTACCAATTCTTTGATGGTAGACGATTTATTTTTAAATTAATAAATATTGAATTTTGTTATTATAGAAATGAATCGTAAATATTCGAAAATTATGATCGATGAAGTTTATATTTTACAACACTTCAAAGATATGTTCGAAACGGGTAATTTTCAAGACCGCATGGAACTTGGCGACTGCCAAAGGGACTATCACACGCCATTTTTCTATTATAAAAACATAACTTCCGATAATATCCGATGTTTATCTTATCACGGACCTGCAACGAAACTAAAACAACTACTACAAAATTCAACCGCAAAGTAACCAAATTTCAATTAACCACCCACACGCAATAAAAACAGATTACAGGACGATTTTAATCCATCACGCTGAAGTGGCGCTGCACGAATTGTTCGGAGATCGTCTATATTGGCAAAGCCAGACGCAGTATGAGATTCAATAAAGAATTGCATAGAATCGCTACGGGATTTCGGCGGGATTTTCTCAATTCAACCGACCCTATTGATACAAACCTTCCGGAAGATTGGAGGGATGAAAAGGTAATAAATTCTAGTAGAATTATTAAAATTAATGTTTTTTCCAGCCGAAAAGGTCGACTAAAGGCGGCCCGTATCTCTCCGTACATTTACGCCGACGGGATTTCCTGCACGGTAGATCGAACGAATTACCGACAATTCAAGCGATAATTCAACAAATTAGAGAAAATCTAGAAAAATTACAATTGGATACTGTATTTATAGCAACTGATGCTAGTACAACCGGTAAAATTACTCATTTATTATCGATTATAACTAATTCGAAATTAATCTTAGAATATGGGGAAATTTCGAAAACCTTACAAGAGAATTATAGAGTTTTCAAATATAAACCAAGCCACGAAATTAAAGCCAAATATAAAGACGGTGGTGTTGCTATAATCGAGCAGATAATTTGCTCGTACGCTCGATATTTCATCGGTACACACGAGAGTACTTTCTCGTTTCGTATCCAAGAAGAACGCGAAATACTCGGATTTCCAACACAGACAACATTTAATAGTTTTTGTAAAGATGATAATTGTGCTCAACCATCTGTATGGAAAATCGTTTATTAACGATTATAATGTAACTTGTGATACAAAACTATGATCATCATCGAAACCATCTTGAGAACCTGGTATTCTCGCCGGATTCTACAATTAACAAAATTTAAATCAATCTCTAACAAACTATAAATACTCACTAAATTCTTTGCTCGTTCTTCTAATAAACTATAAGCGAAATGATTTAAAATAATTGGTTTCGGTAAGGCTACACCTTGGAAACGATAAATCGGACCACCTGTTATATCCGTTTTTAATTTGATAACATTAGCGATAGTAATTCGGCCTAAATGGCCAGTATTTGTAACCATTGGTCCTCGGGAAATATCAATATGTTGACCAGCTTTATATAATGTGATTTTACCGTTATTATGTTGTGCTATATCCGGTATTTGTTTTGTTTTATGTACGTTATTTTGGAATAATTCTAGAGCAAAATCAGTAGTTACATCTAAACATAAAATCGGATGGTTCTCTTGGCAGAATTTGATCATTTCGATTGATAAAACCTTCAATTCGTTCACACTCGGTTGCCAATTATCCAACGGTAATTGTACATCGTAAACAAAACTACCAGAACGGACGTTTGGACTGGGAAAACTATGTAATTGTACATTAATATCGTCTTTAAATGCCGTATTTATAACAGCACCTAACAGAAAACTGCAACTTCTCCAAAATATCTTATTAACAACAGCTGGTTGTTGGATTGTGTAATGTAAAAACTGTAATTTACACGAATCGGGTAACGGTTTATGCATATGCCATAGGGTATCGTTGTTTAATAAAGCAACAACTGAACGATTCGCTACAGATTCCCCCAAATCTACAAATTACTGGATTAATTAAAAACTATAAAACTAAATCTACAACTGTACGTTTAGCACAATCAAATGGTGTAGAAACATTCTTATTCATCACCAATTTATCGGTTTCCGGTGGCCCTTGGTACTCGATTTCGATCTTTTCGATACGTCCAACGGCTTCTTTTTGCCTTGTTTGTTCATCTTCAAACAACTTATTCTGTCTAATTGTATCACCAGAGACACTACTTAAGAATCCTAAAATACTAAAAATTAAACATTTATACGGATATAATTTGAAATAGACTTACGTCTTTTGGTAATTTGCGCATTTCGTATTAAATTCGATAGTGTTCCGGATTTAAAAATTGATAAACTCATATCGGAAGTGCTGTTGTGCTGTTAAAAATTGCAGCGAAATTAAGGTTATGTTGATCTTCCTGGAATTGTCAAAAATTTAGTAACAAAGATAGAAAATATCGATCTAATATGTTAAAAAGAGATAGATTTATGCTGTGAGAACTTTGCCCAACATGGTCTAATTTGCGGTGTTGCCGGCTCTAAATGCAAAAAATCCCTAAATTTTTATTTACTATATAATGTATTGTTGGTTGTATAATTTCAAGGGTCATTTTCTTGTTTCAATCTGTACTAAATGAGATTTTTATTTCAAAATTACTAAACAAATTTATATATTTTTTTTAGAATTTGTTGAAAATTAACATTATTCCTATTAAACAGATTTAACATTACTACATTTCTGAATAATTCTAATAATAATTTTATTCGAACAACCTTTATTTTATAACAAATAACTTGACCCTTATAACAACGAAACTATAACTTATTGTAAAATTGCAATATCAAAGAATAAATTAATTGAGAGAACTAGTTAGAGTTGAAAAATTGCGGATAATTTGAAATATTCCTCTACTACATGGTTCGTAATAAAATCATACCTAAAGATTTTTTTCAATGTTTGATTGTTTAATTATTATTTATAATAAGTACGATGATATTTTCCACTTCTATTAAATAAAACCTAAAATGCTATTCCATCAGTCTAGAATTGCGCTAAATTTAATAAAATTATGTATAAAATCAAAATAAATAGAGAAATATGCTCTTTTTCTTATTTTAGAACACCAAATTCCAAAAAAAAAAACAATTGGATTTCCTTCAAATCTAATGAAAGGAATTAGTAGAGAAAAACCTGCTGAAAAATCAGTGAATATGGCAACATTCCATTTCGACTTGAATTTGTACTGATCCAATGAGGTACTAGAGTGCGCATGGTGGCAGACATCTTGAATAGTGGAGACGCAAACGAATTAAAGTAGTTCATCGACAATTGGTGAACTGGTGGTTTGCATCTAAACTAATGTAAATAAGTATTGCTGGTTGTATAAAATTAGATGTATAATGTTGGCACAAATAATCTCGGTTTCAATAATTGCAGCCTTGTCTAAAACTAGCGTTTTTTGACCAACTTCAAAATGAGCTACGGAGTTCAAATTTTGATAAAATAATCTCCAAGGAACCTCTTATAAATCCTTGTATTTTTCAAATCGTTCATCAAATAATACGTGTTTCCTTAGAGAGAGCAACATTTAATGGAAACACGCGGTATGTTCGAATGTTTCTAAATTAGCATCATTTTATAGAATATGATGTTAATTTAGACCCTATTAATCTACTTTGGGATTTAATTCTTAGTTAATCATTCTGTGTTTTACAATACTATAATTTTTGCGATTATTTTTTGTATAATTTTGCAGCTAAAGTATCAAGGAAAAGTATTTAAACAATCTTATCCAATTTTCAAACTATTTAGACCTAGAAATTTGGTAGAAATCACCGTAAATACAAAATATTTGAATATTTAAATTTATTATTTACAAAATCTACAATATTCTAGAATTTTATAATTTTAGCGTTACGTAAACTAACACTTTCAAGTTATCTTGTTTTTTGCGGGTTAAAAACGACACGATTACAAGTTACGTACTCCTGTACGTACGGCCAAACAACTTTTTTTTCCAATTTTTGATAAGAATACAACAAAGGAATGATTACTTGACGCCATTTTCGAATCTTGTCAGTGCCTGTCTTTTGTTCATTCGAATTTTCGTCGTCGAGATGTTAACACCGTTTCGAAAATCGGTCGTGAAATCGGTTTTGTTTAATTTAATAATAAATTGTCGCGATTTTTAAAACAAAGTGACGCGTATTTTGATGCCCCCGTTGAAGTGCTACCGTTTCTAAAATTCAATAATTCACGTATTTTTTAAAACAAAGTGCCTCGTATTTTGTTGAACGTTGAAGTGTTTCGTTTACAAAATTCAATAATAACGCGATTTCTTAAACAAAGTGTTGGTGTTGGCGTTTTGAAAATTTAAAAATAAATTTACGTACGTGTTTAAAACAAAGTGTTGGTGTTAGTGCTTCTGTAGGTGCCAACCTGGACGAAGGAGTGGGCAGTAAGTCATCCCTTGGATTTGGGCGATAAGAAGTCAACGAAAGGGTAAGTTGAAATATTTGATTGAACAATCGTAATTAATAATAAAATTGAACAAAAAACTCTAATCAAAAATGAGTTTTCTGTTCTATTTCGTTAATAATTTAATCCCATATTTGCGTAATGGATTCTTGGTTTATAAATTTAATCATAATTAAAATAATTTTTCTAGTTAAATGATTTTCAATTACTAACGGTTTTTTTTCTGTTTTATTACAGTAGGTTCGAACAGCGAGGGACAGGAGGCGTTGTAGCAGAGGGGTAAGTACTTTTTTGATTTACATCGCGATCGTTCCAAGTCGGGATTTCCCAAGATGAAAACGGGATATAAAATAACATCGGTTCGGTTCGGTTCGGTTCGGTAAATGAACAATACGCGATTGTAGGTATAGGGAACGCGCATTAGGAACTTGTTAGGTACCTGTTAGGGCACTTGTTAGGCACTTGTTAGGCACTTGTTAGGCACCTGTTAGGTACTTGTTAGGTACAACAACGTACAACACCCCTATCATTACTGCTGGATTTTGTAGGCCTTATGAACAACGATTTCCCTGGTTATAAAAGGAATCTTCATCGTCTCCCTCTTTTGGATACTGGTCTACTTTTGGTTCTTCAACAAAATGGTAAATATGTAATATTTTTTCAGGTAACTTTTTGAATGTATTAAACATTTTTTTCAGAACATTTATGCATTGTATTTTGTATGCATTGTGTTTATAACAAAAATTTGTTTCTTATGTTTCAGAGTTTCAGATTGACTTCGAAGGTCATCAGCTGCAATCCCTTGAAATTTCCCATTATCCTTCCCCAGGGAATGGCCATTCCTTTTGCATGAAACTTACTAACACAATTGGGTGGGTTAATGTTGTGTTGTTTTGTGTTTGTCTGTTAGTTTATAGGTATTGGTATAGTTTTGGATATATCCACCGCTGCAGGTTCAGTTGTCGCGATTATCCAAGCATTGACTCCTTCATATGGCTGTGCAGTTTGTGGTGTGGTTTTTTTGCTAGTCGCTCTAATAATGCTCAAATATTTTCACGGATTGTGCGGTTTTCGGAGCGAGAGATTGCGATAGGTAATTCGCATATCGTGAGGATGTCTACCGCATATATCTTCGCTGATTGTTTGAGGTTATTGTTGTGACAATGATGCATTGACCACATCACTTCCTGTGCAATGGTATGACGGTGACAATAGCTTCGTAAGTAATCAATTTTTGCTTTATTTCAGATCACTATCACTTCGCGATTATCCAAGCATTGACTCCTTCATATGACTGTGCAGTTTGTGGTGTGGTTGTCTTGCTAGTCGCTCCAATAATGCTCAAATATTTTCACGGATTGTGCGGTTTTCGGAGCGAGAGATTGCGATAGGTAATTCGCATATCGTGAGGAGGTCTACCGCATATATCTTTGCTGATTGTTTGAGGTTATTGTTGTGACAATGATGCATTGACCACATCACTTCCTGTACAATGATATGACGGTGACAATAGCTTCGTAAGTAATCAATTTTTGCTTTATTTCAGATCACTATCACTTCGCGATTATCCAAGCATTGACTCCATCATATGACTGTGCAGTTTGTGGTGTGGTCTTTTTGCTAGTCGCTCCAATAATGCTCAAATATTTTCACGGATTGTGCGGTTTTCGGAGCGAGAGATTGCGATAGGTAATTCGCATATCGTGAGGATGTCTACCGCATATATCTTCGCTGATTGTTTGAGGTTATTATTGTGACAATGATGCATTGACCACATCACTTACTGTGCAATGATATGACGGTGACAATAGCTTCGTAAGTAATTAATTTTTGCTTTATTTCAGATCACTATCACTTCGCGATCATCCAAGCATTGACTCCTTCATATGACTGTGCAGTTTGTGGTGTGGTCTTTTTGCTAGTCGCTCCAATAATGCTCAAATATTTTCACGGATTGTGCGGTTTTCGGAGCGAGAGATTGCGATAGGTAATTCGCATATCGTGAGGATGTCTACCGCATATATCTTCGCTGATTGTTTGAGGTTCTTTTTGCTAGTCGCTCCAATAATGCTCAAATATTTTCACGGATTGTGCGGTTTTCGGAGCGAGAGATTGCGATAGGTAATTCGCATATCGTGAGGATGTCTACCGCATATATCTTCGCTGATTGTTTAAGGTTATTATTGTGACAATGATGCATTGACCACATCACTTCCTGTGCAATGGTATGACGGTGACAATAGCTTCGTAAACAATCAATTTTTACTCTGTTTCAAATAATTATCATGTAGCATGGGATATATCCAATACTATAGTGGATTAGGCCTACAGGGGATACCACTATAAAAAAAACGCACCGTGTGCTTTACCTCACAGGTGGTGTGGAAAGAAGCACATTTATTACTTTTCTATTCAACAATTGTAAATTTACAGAAAAATCATGGAGATTTGAAAAGATGATTTTGCATTATAGACTTTAAAAATAGGACTTTATTAAATTTCAGGTGATTTTCAGCTTAGATTAATTTTCAATAAGCAACCACAAAAACTGTTGAAAGGTTTCGGTCTATTTCAACGATAAAGGTGACATCTATTGATTTCTCCATTGAACTACAATGCTGAAACGACACCAACATATCGCCTTTCTTTTCTCAAATGATCGATCATGACTTGAGAAAAGAAGGTCCCAATTGAACGACACACTCATAAGTTAGAAAGAGTGAGGACCAACTGCCAAAATTTCCCCATATGAGGACCAAATTGGTATTATACAAGTAAGGGGATGCGTACTCTATTACCTCATTGGTTTTGACAATCAACATAACCTCAAATGACAGTTACCGATTCCGGGGTGCGTTCAGCAATAGGTCCGGTTAGCGTTCAGAAATAGCGATTTTTAAATAATTTTTAAATGTAAACTATGGAGGAATAGTTACAGATGTGTTTTATTTGAATTGAAAAATTTCCAGTGGGAGTATCAGTCTTGCTCCAGAAATACAAATAAATTACAGAAATTTTGGTATAAAAGTACAAAAATTCTTATCTAATTTAACCGTTCAATCTTTTTCTGTTATGGATGAAAGAGTATTGTTCAGAATCCAAAATTTCGATATAATTTAAGTAATTAAATAAAATTTTAACGATACTAAATTAGAATTAATAAAAAGAATAAAGAAATTTCGAAAGACTAATTAATAAATAATACGATTATAAAAATGATATAATTAGACTAGCTAATAACACTCGTGGTTGGATTCCGAACAAACTTGTTGAAATTGTTTTAATTTGATTTTAACAGTTGAAATCATCAGCAAGTGCAGTTTCTTCAGCATCGTACTCCTCATCAACTGTGGCCTCTTGGTATTGTTGATATTCCGACACAAGATCGTTCATATTGGATTCGGCTTCAGTGAATTCCATTTCGTCCATACCCTCACCGGTGTACCAATGCAAGAAGGCTTTACGCCGGAACATGGCTGAAAATTGTTCAGAAATCCGTTTAAACAATTCCTGTATAGCTGTTGTATTTCCAATAAACGTTGCCGACATCTTTAAACCGACCGGTGGGATATCACAAACGGCAGTTTTCACATTATTCGGTATCCATTCAACAAAATAACTGCTGTTCTTATTTTGAACGGCCAACATTTGTTCATCGACTTCCTTCATCGACATTTTACCACGGAAAACTGCAGCTACAGTCAAATAACGTCCATGTCTTGGGTCACAAGCGGCCATCATGTTTTTCGCATCGAACATTTGTTGGGTCAATTCAGGAACAGTTAATGCACGATATTGTTGACTACCTCTGGATGTTAATGGTGCAAAACCGGGCATGAAGAAGTGTAAACGTGGGAATGGCACCATATTGACGGCTAATTTCCTTAAATCGGCATTTAATTGGCCAGGAAAACGTAAACAAGTTGTAACACCGGACATTGTTAACGATACTAGATGATTTAAATCGCTATAGCACGGACTAGTGATTTTCAAAGTTCTAAAACAGATATCATAAAGAGCCTCGTTATCAATACAATAAGTCTCATCAGTATTCTCGACTAATTGATGTACAGATAAAGTAGCATTATACGGTTCAACTACAGTATCGGAGACTTTCGGCGATGGCATTATCGAATAAGTATTCATAATTCTGTCCGGATATTCTTCTCTAATTTTTGAAATCAATAAAGTACCCATACCGGAACCGGTACCGCCGCCCAATGAGTGCGTCAATTGGAAGCCTTGTAAACAATCACAATTCTCGGCTTCTTTCCGGACAACATCCAATACAGCATCTACTAATTCTGCACCTTCCGTATAATGACCTTTAGCCCAATTATTACCAGCACCCGATTGGCCAAATACGAAATTATCGGGGCGAAATAGACGGCCATAGACGCCGGAACGGACAGCATCCATCGTACCCGGTTCCAAATCCAATAGAATAGCACGCGGTACGTATTTACCACCGCTACTACGTGAAGCCACTGGAATATTAAATTGATAACACAAAAAAAATCGGACGGAAATAATAAAACTATTGTGATTAATATTAATCAATTGTGTATAAAAACAAAGGACAAAGAAACATACCGGTTGCTTCATTATAATAAACATTGATCCTTTCTAATTGTAGATCATTTTGGCCGAAATAGGTGCCATCGGGGTCGATGCCATGCTCTTCGGAAATCACCGCCCAAAACTGGAAATTCGGAACAATTTAACAATTGCACGAAAATAAAGCCACCAACATTCTATTTCTAATTATTTAGAATCAAAACCATCTCGAATTAGTTTGAGTTCAAAAAATCCGGCAAAATCTTGGCAAAAATGAGCTTCTGATAGCAAGGGAAGACTTAAGCATGAAGTCTTCCTAGGCTACCAGAAGGCCATCAACATTCTATTTCTAAATGATATCCTTTTTAGAAACAAAACCATCTCGAATTAGTTTTAGTTCCAAAAATCCGGCAAAATCCTGGCAAAAATGAGCTTCTGATAGCAAGGGAAGACTTAAGCATGAAGTCTTCCTAGTCTACCAGAAGGCCATCAACATTCTATTTCTAAATGATATCCCTTTTAGAAACAAAACCATCTCAAATTAGTTTGAGTTCAAAAAATCCGGCAAAATCTTGGGAAAAATGAGCGTCTGATAGCAAGACTTAAGCATGAAGTCTTCCTAGGCTACCAGAAGGCCATCAACATTCTATTTCTAAATGATATCCTTTTTAGAAACAAAACCATTTCGTATTAGTTTTAGTTCCAAAAATCCGGCAAAATCTTGAGAAAATGATGAGCTTCCGATACCAAGGGAAGACTTCATGCCTAAGTCTTCCCTTGTTATCAGAAGCTCATCTTTTTCCCAAGATTTTGCCGGATTTTTGGGACTAAAACTAATATTTAAGATGGGATACAGTCCTGGACCCCGTTCAATCAAAGGGTCTTCTTTTCCCTCAAACAAACGAAAATAAAGTGCTTTGTTGTTTGTCTATAACTTGACCCTTAAAATGAGTCCAGGGTCCCCCCAGTGAACACTTAACACCACCGAAATCTTCATCATGTCTATTTTTATCGAACTGAATACGAACTCAATCGTAGAAAAATTGATAAGAACAGTAAGGAAATTATATCAACAATTACAGGAAATGTTATCAAACAAAAGGATGAATTAAACGATAAAATTCTCATTGTACGTGTATAAAAGAGCAGTATTTGAATAATTATCGTCGAGAATTCAACCCACATACCCTCATAACAGATCGATTCTGGTTTTTACAACAAAAATTCACCCTCATATAGTGCAAAATGATAACTCTCAATCGACATGCAATACAAATACAGCAGAATTTGCTACGATAACCGTTCAATTATTAAACAATCACGAAATTAGATTATCTCTGTCGTACTAATTATAAGAATCAATGTGCATATAGCATGTTCTAATAGATAAGACAAAGATGAGAGAAATCTTAGCAATTTTGCTTCATTCAACACGGTTGAATTGTAGCACTGGGATGACTCAGGGTACGCGAGTTACACTGTATTTTAATTCAAGAAAAATGGCAGTAAAAAATGTAATTATCCGGTGTGACTCATTAAAAAATTCGTCTCGTTATTTTTAGATACAGAATTTGTTCGACGACAACAAAAACATGTTTTAAAAAAACAACGATCAACTAATTATAAAAATTATTAAACATTTAAACAATAGTCAAGAATAATTGGCAATTATCTAATGGGAATTTAGAATGAATTTCTGTTTTTTCAAGGAAAAAGGATGCGATATTTAAGAAAATATTGGTAGAATGCAGCGATGCATGAACGGGAACAACCACAACATAAACTTTTGAATTGAACAGAGAAATGGAGATTAAAATAATTTCAACGATAATTCTTTCGCTTGTATAAATGATCGTAATTATCATTCATATTCAGAGATAAGCAAAATGCGTTAGTTATTTTAGGAAATTATTCCAACTCTTATCATCTATGACAAGTCTTATTCATACACAATATCAAATAAAATTTAATTGATTCATGTTTGCAGAATTACTAAAATTACGCGAATTTGGAAATTTAAAAACCCATGTCACTAATCAAATTCAATAAGTCTACACCAAGGTCTGAATTAAAATTCCGAAATTATCAGCCAGTTCAACGACCCAATTTTGATAAAATCCGCCTTCGAGTTTTTGATTTTGTGCTATAATTGGCCTTAAATCCCAACCAAGGCTACCGCTAATTCTATTGTAATCTAATTGAATTGAATCCGATAAAATAATAGTAGTACTGACCTTAGCACCGACTTGATTGCCACATTGGCCGGCTTGGAGATGTACAATTTCTCTCATTATGTTCGAATTTAATTATTTTCAACTATTCAACAATTATAGTTACTTGGGAACGTTATACTTCGTCGAGCTGAAGAAACGAAATAAACTCCTGGGGGCCACACACACACCACAGAGGCTTCCTCCTATCACCACAATTTCCTACCCCACTACTGGACGATTTTAGAAATAAACGTCATGGATATTTAACCAACTATGGATTTTTTCTACAAACAAAGACCAGACAATATGCTCTAATTGTGTATAAGTGTGTTAAAAATTCAATCGGCTTTAAACGATTTCCCAACTGGGATTATCGGAGAATTTCCGGTCAATTTCATCTCTTCTGGACGATTTGCCAGATTTGTCTTACATTACAAAGTTGATGATGGTTTACTAAAATAAACATCAAAGACATGAAACATTCCCCAAATAACACTACTGTTATAATTAAGGTTTTTTTAACCGAGAATAAGTAGCAAGATTTGGAAAATTGTAGAAATTCAAGATATTCAATCTCCATCCTAGAGATATTCTCTACTTTTTGTTCTAATCTTCAATAATAGAAATCTGGAAATATTCAACTATTACTAGACAATCTAGTTGTTTAAATTTAGACGAGTTGCTGAGTGCAAGAAAACTCCCAGAAGCAAGATGTGTCTCATCCATGTTTTATTCTTATTGGAAAAATAGTAGTAATAATTATAGAATGGTGCTATCCAAAGAGACACGAACTCCTGTCTGTCTCGTACATTTTTTTCTTTATCGCGCCAGTTTAAATTAAGAATAAAAATTTAAAGAATTTTATTTTTTATAGACAACGATGATGGTGAATGCAATGAACTGAATCTTTAACATCCAAAAATAATAAAAGCAAATTTGAAAGCTACTAGATCATGAAAGAACAGTTACAACTGTTGTTGTAAAGATTGTTTTTCTATTTGTAACAACTGTGATGTTACTTGAAGAGGCAGAAGAGAGAAAGAATAGAATTTTTAAACTAAATTAACACCCTTGATTTGATAAGAAACACACGCTGTATTTTGACATGTTGTATATATTGGATGCAACTGCTTAAAATTAGAATTTAAATCTTGGAGACATCCGGCTGAACAGTTGTTCTCTACTGTTTATTATTATTATCATACAATTTGTACCGAAAAATTAAATAAATATTAAAAAAAAACTACGCAATTCTAAAGATTTTTATAAAAATTGGGGATAATTGCAATTCTGCACCCCATTAGGAAGTCAACAAAAGGGGGAAATGTAGCGTGCGGGATTAATGTGCTTGAGAAATTCCAATGAAAATAAACAATTTTAAGGAAACTTAAATAAGATTGTCACCAAGCAAGATTAATCTTGTGAAGTGATAAAAACAGAAAATTTTAAATTTAGATTTTGGAAAAAAGGGCAATAAAAAGGTATACATCCTGTCTGCACCATGCTCGAAATTCTTGTACATAAAAATAACAAATAGAACAAAATTTAATGCAAAATCTCAAAAAGTTTCAATTATCAATGCAATAAAAGCACAATTTAACTACTAAATTCAAAACGAGTGACTAAATTTCACTAAATTCGATTAAATTGCCTATTTTGCTGTCTAAATGACACATTTAAAACTGCAAAATGCAACCAAATTCTATTTCAAAGTATAAAATTTCTGAATTTGCTACTGTCAGGTGCTAAAATTTCAAATTTCTTAGCCCTGAAAGCCCAATATAGACAAAAATTTGTTAAAACCTGCCGAATTTGGCCATAAAATAGCAAATTTACAATAAAAACCGTTCCTTTAATCCAAAAATCGCAAAATGCAACCAAATTTCATGTCAAAATGCACCTCGTTAGAACCTGAAATTTGATTAAATTGCCAATTTTGCATACTTAAAATTGCAAAATGCAACCAAATTTCATGTCAAAATGCACCTCGTTAGAACCTGAAATTTGATTAAATTGCCAATTTTGCATACTTAAAATAGCAAAATGCAACTAAATTCTATCTCAAAGTATAAAATTTCTTAATTTACTACTGCCAGGTGCTAAAATTTCAAGTTTCTTGGCTCTGAGAGCAGAATATAGCGGTAAATTTCAAAATTAGAGACACAATTTGCTAAAACTTGCTGAATTTAGCCATAAAATAGCAAATTTTCAAATAAAAATAATAATTTAAGCCAAAAATGGCAAAATGCAAACAAATTTTATGTCAAAATGCACCAAATGAAACCTCGTTAGAACTTGAAATTTAATTAAATTGCATTTTGCACATTTAAAATGGCAAAATGCAACCAAATTCTATCTCAAAGTATAAAATTTCTTAATTTACTACTGCCAGGTGCTAAAATTTCAAGTTTCTTGGCTCTGAGAGCAGAATATAGCGGTAAATTTCAAAATTAGAGACACAATTTGCTAAAACTTGCTGAATTTAGCCATAAAATAGCAAATTTTCAAATAAAAATCGTTTATTTAAGCCAAAAATGGCAAAATGCAACCAAATTTAATGTCAAATGCACCAAACAAGACCTCGTTAGAACCTGCTAGTCATCGTATTTTGACTTTTGAACTACAAATTTGATTATAAAATGAGTAATAACTTTCTCTTCAAGCTAAAAATGACAAAGTGCAACCATATTTCATCTCAAACTGAAATTTTTCAACTTTTATGGTTAAAATTTTAAGTTTTTATATAATAAATCTACAATTTAGCAGCAAAAATTTGCTAAATCTGCTAATAAAGTGACCAATTTACATGGTAAAACCGACTTTTTCAAGCTAGAAATGATAAAAGGTGGACTTTAATTTCAAAATATCAAATTTCTAACCGTTAGTGCTAAAATTTTTAAACAATCAAAACGATTTAGAACTCAAAATTAGTGACCAAATTTCATTAAAATTTGCAAAATCGCCTTGAAATTCAAAAATAAAATTTGTAGAGATACATACACATACAGTAAAACCGTCTTAGCGCCATCTATCAAAAATTCAGTTAGACTCCATTTGAGGGGCACCAATCAATGGACGCCTTGTATAACAAGAAACAATCCATAACGGACATTCTCGTTAAGGTAATTCACATTATTTACAAACTTTTACATATAAATTACTACATTTTACTCTTACTAAAGCCAAAAATAGACATTTTATAAACGGTTGAGTCTATTTATACTAGTTGCATTTGAATTTTGCAACACGATCTACCTTAGATGGGACAAACAGTAGCCTATATAAATTTTATGAGATCTTTCAACTATCAAGATTTCTACAATAATTTGTGTTACTTTTTACAAATTGTTGACAATTAAGTTCCGCCCTAATTTCTATTAAACTATTCTTAATTAATCATAATAGCAACTCAATAAAATTCTAATTACCTCACTTGTAACGTTAATTTTATTCAATTCTCGATCTTTTTAATTTTTATAATTCTTTTGGAAATGTTTCTATTATTATTAATAATAACAACAATAATTATATCAATAATGAACCATATTTAATTGGTTTTATAATGAGATTTTTGATTTTTTCGGTTCTATCCTGATTTCTAATCGTTATTAATTTATTCGGCATAATAGAATTATATGAAAAGCTCTAAATATAGAGTCGGATTGGGTCGAATACCCCTCATTTTAAGATTTATAATTCAAATAAAAATCATAAAATTTTCTAATACAAACATAATCGTTTGCAATTAAATCTGGATTGAGGTCAGATTTTTATTTTAATTTAACAACATATACGGCTGATTTTTTTATAATAATGATAATCATAAATTCAATTTAAATGCAGGTTTTATTACATGTAAAATTAACAGTAAAAATATTAAACGATAAATTGAGTCAAGGTTTTTCTTGTCTTCTAAACTAAGAAAAAGTCAATTTATTCTTAAATTTATTGATCTACAAGGAATTTCAATCGACTCCGATTTTTCTTGGTAGTTTGATGGATTATTATCATTATTATCCTGTTTTTGAATATTTTGTGATATTTTTTATTTATTCATTACAATCTATGTTCTGTTTTGAATGTTTAATAGGGTTAATTCTAAAAAAAAAACAATGAATTTTCTTCAATTGATTGGTAATTTCGTTTGTGTATTGAATTTTAAAAAATCTAAATGAATACGATTTGGTTTATCGTAAACAGAGATCTATGACGATAATACTTGGTATAAAAATACTACTTTTGGTGCGTTTATAACTCCATAAAATATAAAATGATGAATTCTAACTAATTCACGACTTGTCTCAAAATTATAAAATAGAGTTTAAAATAGTTTGAATTTTCCTCAATTATTGGAAACTAATCGATAAAATTGAACCGAAAATCTTTTGAGAAACAGTATTTGTAAATTTTACTTTAAAAATAGTTCTATTTGTAGCTGTTGAAAACGGAAATTCTTTTCCATATTTACCCTGATGTAGGGGCTATTGAAAAAAATTTGGTTTACTCTCGAATTTGAAGCAAAACAGAATTTTAATAAATCGTGCTCCAGGCCTAAAAGGCCTAAAATACAAGAACTCCCCTTATGAATCTACTCTTTCTAAAAGTTAATTAGAAACCAGGAAATTAACTACTCGTCAAAGAATATTAGAAAGATTTCAATTCGCGATCAATTTTCTGAGTAGTGATAGATGTTTATCAACTAGAAAAGTTTTCTGCATGGCACAACTCACTTTCTAAATAATTCGAAAGAAAACACCTTTTATGGCAATTTACCAAAATTTAATGCGGGAAATCGAAGCAAATTAAATCAAAAAACGTTATTGAAGCGTATTTTGAGGCGAAAATTGAGCCTAATTTTGGGAAAACATTTCCAAATAAACTAGACAACCAGTTAAACAAATCGAAGAGTTAAAGTTTTAACAGTTAGACATCTACCTTTCTGCAAGAGAGTTCGAATTTAAAACAATAGATGGCAGCGGAAGTACTAAATATAAGGCTTACATAATCGATACAAATCATGGAAAATAAGTGATTCAAATTCGAAGAAAACAAATGAAACACCTAGATAATGGTTTGATATTACGATAACTTCAGTAATTCTAAAAAAATAACATGAAATTTCCATGAAATCCCTTGAAACAGCTTATCTATTTGAGTATTTATTCTTTACTAATGTTCCATTAAAAAGAGTTTTTTTTGAACACGCATCTACCCGTGTTATAAATATTAATTAATCAGATACCATACAAAATAACAACATAACAACAGTATAATCATGGAAGGTATCGTTTCGCTATAGTCTGACTCACTCCACCATTTCCAGACAGGAAATATCGATCCTTAAACATCTTGACCGGACACAATACACACCCTTAAGTCTTCTACTACAATAAAACAATTTCAACTAGAATTGGCCCTGAAACTCAATTTAGTACAAACCCCCATAAAAATCCATCACTTTAATCTGATCGAAACTAGCGGAAATAGTCGACGTCAATTTATTCATTAGATTATTGTTGATAAAACCGAGATTGTTGTTATAAAAGAGGCAATGCGTCATTTTTAACAAAAAAATATCAACTAGAAGAGAAATAATGCGAAAAATCTAAGGTCAAGGTTGGTTGTTTAACGGTGTATTTTTAAAGGGGTGATTAATCATCGATTTTCAAAGTTTCATCAATTATCGGTTTATCGATTCGATTGATTAGAGAAATTGCAATCATCGAATACAATGATTGAAATTCATCGTTTAAAGTTCATCGGCACTTGTATCTAAACCGATGACAGAAATAGATTTTTCGAAATGAAATAAAATCAAATCGAAATTAACAAAGTTTAAAATACAGGAAGAAGCCACTATTGTTGTATTTTTAGACGATTATAGCATCTTGTGTTATCGCTACGGTATTATTAGCATAGGTAGATTTAAAAGGATATTACGATTAGGTGTTGAACAAAAAACGTAGGGCGTAACTTGAACTTTGTAAAGCCGGTATGTGTAATAAATGAGTTTCTTGTTTCAAAAAAACATGCACAAAGATGAGATTTCGATAAATTTTTGTTCTAAACAATGTTCAAAAAAAAATCTTACCAAATTTTTGATTCCATCGCCAAGAGGAAGATTTGATTTTTGATAAATCAATTCAAATTTTAATAAATTTCTAACGTAAATCGGCTGTACTCGGGGAATTTTGGTGTTAAACTGGACAATTCTTATCGTTTTTGCGCCTTTAGACACTTTAAGTCGTTACGTAAGCTAAGCACGAACTGTCAAGTTTAAGTTGTTTATGTCCAAAATCATCAAGTTTTAAAGTTGTTTCAAGTCTATCAATAAATCAAATTTTTCAGAAAAAACGCTATTGGCAAAATTACTAATGATGTTCCCACAATTATTCGAAAAGGGCTAACTTTCTTTTTGAAAAATCATCTCTTGACTTGATTAATTACTATAATCGGGACTTTTATTTAGAAATAAACCTACATATTGTCATTAATATCAGAAATCTCGATTCATATAAATAAATTTGGCATATTTCCACATTTTGGAACTATAAATTTGTGCTAAATCCTCGATTATGACACAAAAATATAAAATTACCAAACCCAAACCCAAAAATTTTGCTGAAAACCGCCTCAATATAACGAAGTCAATTACGTCGATAAAAGTTTCGGAGTATTGTCAATGTCTAGGTGAATCGATTTCTCCCCCATTTCTCCCTTGTATAAGACATCAAATTACGTATTAGACCGCTTATTATCTCCCCTAAACACGGCCAATATCAGGCATGGCATAATAAACTATTTACAATATCTAAGGGTAAATTCCAATATTATATGACTCCCAGCTTGTCAATGGAAAATTCAAGGGTAAATTTCCCTTGATTTTAACAAAATTAGCACAAACTAGCTGCTCTAGAAATAGTTTTGCACTTCATCATCTACTAATATTTAGATTCAAAGGCAGAATTAACCCTCGAATTATCCGGGTATAAGTAGGAAATACAAGTGCTTTTACATTTGAACCAACCCTCATAAAGCTGGCCTCTTCATTTTCCGTGCGCTAATGTATTTACTAGAATATTTTTATAATTTTTTTACCTTTCAATAGGGTTGAATTGCCAATTCTATGGAATTTCATTAGTTTGGCGCCGGGGAGTCGACTCACGGTCCTCACCAAGTCTGACGACGCATGGTCGATATTTCGGCTTTTCCTGGAACATAAAAGGGGTTGAATGATTAGCGTTTAATAAAAATTAATTGTTGTAAAATGTGCCACCAAAATTTTCATAAGCATCAAATTTTTCCATCGAAATTTGCCTTTAAATCAACAGAGATATAAATAAAACTCCTATTTGGAGCAGTAGACGAAACGTTTTGAGTCGCACGATCATTCATCCACTTTGTTTATTTACTGGAAAATAGTAAATCGATTAGATTGTACAATACGATGATTCATTGAAATACCCCCATGTATAATTCCGATGTACTACTCAACATTTAATTTGATATCGATCAGTTTGTTCGTTTGAATGTTGAGATTGGCAATTCTCCAATAGTCTAACGTATAATCAACTATTCAGAATGAAAGCAAAAAAAAGAAAACGGTATAGACTGCTGCACTTGGCTGATCACAACGCATTTTATGATTTTGCCGCATCGTAAATGAATGCGGAAGTTTTTTTTCTCCTTTACAGGATTGAATTCGTTGGATTAACAAGCGAAGAATCTTTGATCAGTCAAGTGTAACAGAAAAATCGAATTCCTTGAGGCACTAGTTGTGATTCAAGGTTACCGAGTAATATTTCAAACTTATTTTTAGAAAATATGCAAAATATTTCGTAAACAAGCATAACTGCTCTTATTTCGCAAATTAGTTCAATTTTATATTTGATAAGGATCAGTGATGGTAGAAAAAGACTCAAATTGGGTTAATGATGAATTAATAGTTTAATTATAAATTGACAGGATTTTGCAAAATTAATAACAGAAAGTCAGTCTTGAATAAGTTAAATATGTATTCGAAAACTTTTTGTTTAAAGACAAAATGAAAAAAAAATTATAATAAACGGGAATGTACAAAAAACATGAATAATACAAAAGCGATTCCAGATCAGAAAAGCGCCACGATTTTTAAGGGATCTTAATTTAACTTCATTTTTATTCTTAATTAATAATTTTATTTCTTAAAAATTTAATTTTCATCAACTTCGGCTTCGGGTTCTTCATCGAATTCGGCATCCTCATCAGCTGTAGCTTCTTGATATTGTTGATATTCAGAAACCAAATCGTTCATATTGGATTCAGCTTCAGTGAATTCCATTTCGTCCATACCTTCACCAGTGTACCAATGTAAGAAAGCCTTACGACGGAACATGGCAGTAAATTGTTCAGAAATACGTTTGAATAACTCTTGGATGGCAGTTGAATTACCAATAAATGTAGCAGACATTTTCAAACCTCTCGGTGGGATGTCACAAACAGCTGTTTTAACATTATTTGGAATCCATTCAACGAAATAGCTGCTATTCTTATTCTGAATATTCAACATTTGTTCATCTACTTCTTTCATTGACATACGTCCACGGAATACAGCTGCTACAGTTAAATAACGTCCATGTCTTGGGTCACAAGCGGCCATCATGTTTTTAGCATCGAACATTTGTTGGGTCAATTCAGGAACAGTCAATGCACGATATTGTTGGCTACCTCTGGATGTTAATGGTGCAAAACCGGGCATGAAGAAGTGTAAACGTGGGAATGGCACCATGTTAACAGCTAATTTTCTCAAATCAGCATTTAATTGACCAGGGAAACGAAGACATGTAGTTACACCGGACATTGTTAATGATACCAAATGATTAAGATCACCATATGTGGGTGTTGTAAGTTTCAATGTTCTAAAGCAGATATCGTAGAGAGCTTCATTATCAATACAATAAGTTTCATCTGTGTTTTCAACTAATTGATGAACTGATAAGGTGGCATTATATGGTTCTACTACAGTATCAGATACTTTAGGTGATGGTACAACTGAATAAGTATTCATAATTCTATCCGGATATTCTTCTCTAATTTTTGAAATCAATAAAGTTCCCATACCGGAACCGGTACCACCACCCAATGAATGTGTCAATTGGAAACCTTGTAAACAATCGCATGATTCAGCTTCTTTACGTACAACATCCAATACAGAATCGACTAATTCTGCACCTTCCGTATAATGGCCTTTAGCCCAATTGTTACCAGCACCGGATTGACCAAATACAAAATTGTCGGGTCTAAAGATTTGTCCAAATGGACCTGAACGTACTGAATCCATAGTACCTGGTTCTAAATCGACCAAAATTGCACGTGGTACATATTTGCCACCAGATGCTTCATTATAATATACATTGATACGTTCCAATTGTAAATCGGAATCGCCATGATAGGCACCAGTTGGATCGATACCATGCTCATCAGAGATAATTTCCCAAAACTGTAAAAAATACGACAGAATTACCAATAAATTCTAATTCTAATCGATGGATTTTTATAAGGAATTACAAGCATTTTTCATAGAATGACATCCTGAATATTGCAGTCAGGTATTGAGGGCAACGACCGTTCAAACAGGACAATTACTGTCTGGAGAGGGAGTTTAGAGTCGAGGAGAAATCAATAAACTCCACCCTACCTACCGACCAACCTACTCAGGCCATCTCTCGCATGACCTCGCCAACTAAGTATAGAATTCTAAATTCTGACACACTTTAAAAATGAAAAATTTAAAGATTAATTTAAACTCAAAAAAGCGAAAAACAGGTACCACCATACAAGGACTTGTTATGTTAATTGACAATTTCAATTTATGACTCAACGTCATTTCTATATATAGTAATTGCAGGCTTACGTAATCGAAATTAATAAAATAATGAACCCACATCTGATCGAAAAAACAATAATTGATAATTTAAAATTAAAACAATCAAAAAAGTAGCTAACTAGAAAATCAATACAGTGATACAACTCGCTTTATACTTTCAAATCCTGCTTTTCATTTAAAAATTTAGAGATGTTCAACAGAGAATTCCTGAGATGAATGGAAAAAAAAACGAATAGCATTCAAACACGTAGCCCTAGGCCAATGAACTTGGAATACTTTACGGTTCAAGATACCACAATTAAAAAAAAAATCAATAAACGCGCTATATAATTGTATTAGAGAATTAATCGAATTAATTATAGATATAATTAAAGTTGGCAGACAAAAACAAACGACTGTTTAAACAAAAATGGAGACCTAACCGTCTTAACGGTTTTTACTACTAACCATCCTAAAAATGTTCAATTTGAAAATTCTTATAAGATTTCAATAATAATCGATAAAATTTTAATTAAAATGGATTAATTACGAAATATTAGTCTAATTACAATTAATTATTGGAGAATTTGAGTGTGGAAAAACTTGAAATTTGAATTGAAAAAACCGTTAGTCAACGTTTTTGGAATGGTTAATACAAACGCCGGCCGGTTAAATTCGAATAAGATTCCACAAAAAATCGATAATTTTATAAAATCAAACGATTTACAGTTCTATATTCAATGAAAATGCGGGAAAATAACAATAATTAGTTGATTTTTAATATAAAATAATCGTAATTTAAAAATATGTGAATCAAAATGGCGGTTAATAATTTGAACGTAATTTTTCTAAAATCAACTTACTTTGGCTCCAATTTGGTTACCGCACTGACCAGCTTGAATATGGACGATTTCCCTCATTTTGATACTGTTTTTTTACAAATATATAAAATAAATTACAAAAATTTATGGAATTAGTTGAAAACACGAAACGTTCTTTGCTAGACGATTCGATCTGCAATGCAATGGCGACCGGGCGGTTTCCCTTTTATAACGGTCCCCACCTCCGACCGTTCACTGCCAACAATACAACCTAAAAATCACCAACTGCATGTAGAAACCGTTTTTCTTTTTTTTCTCTCTTCCGCTAAATAATGATCACGGCCGCTTCGATAATGATGGGGAAGAATAACGGAATTTTTGATTTTTTTCGAATTTCCAGGGGTGCCAATTTGTTTATTATCAATTTTTCTGTAAATACAAACGTAGTAGATTCAAGGATTATGTCATTTGTTAATAAATATGATTTGTGGTCATTTATGGTTGTTTCCGTTGATTTTTTTATTGTTTCTGATTAGATTGTTTTTCGAGAATTATTTCATAGTTATTTTAAAATTATCGGTGCAATTAGAGGATAAATTTTGAAATTTTGTGGGATTATCAAGAAGGTGGCCTAATTTTTCGGCTTTATAGAAACTATGGATAATTTAATTTTATTGTTTTATCTATTGTTTGTCGTATATAGTCTATCTATAGGAAATTGGCAACTTGACTAATAATAATAGTTTGATTACAATTATTGTTGAGATCTAGAATTCTAATCAAAAATTAACAATTTCCTCAAAGAATATCAAGAGTTTCAAGCAAAATGAAGCTTTGTAAACTTCCCAATATTGTTACAGTCAAGTTAATGTGGCTGAAGTATAATTTTTTTGATTTTTGAGCCGCCCTTTCGGATACCAACTTGATGATTTGCCCAAATTTTCAACTGCATAACAACCAAATCATACTCTATCAATAGATTCATAGGAAAATCAAATTTGTGATTTCCTTTTTTATCTTTCACAATAACAACTTGACACCTTTCGACAATTATGGTAGCTTTCTTTGAAATTTCCAAGAATATCTCTCACTCGATTCCCCAATATATGACAATCGATTAATAAAAATACGATTAATAATAGATGGATTACGTGGGTGGTTGTAGGTTCGATTTCCTTAATTAGAGATTCTAAGACAATCTAATTGAATGATCGAAATTTGGGTCTTTTTTATTTGAAAATCCACCATTTGTGGACAGGTGTAGTTATGTAATTGTAGTTTTTTGCATACAATTACACAATATTTTTACTGTTTCGACTGGGGGGTCAACAATGAGAATATTCATCGACTATTTGAATTAATTTACATATAAAATCGGCAATTATTTTGATTTTCATCTATAACATAAATAATTAGATGAATGAACCGTAGATTGATTGACTGAATGAAGATATAGAAAGCTTGTAAATAGAACAAGACCACCTCAAGTTCACCTCCTTTTACATTTCTCTTTTCTAGTAAAATTGTGATTTTATTAGTACAGATTTAAAACGAATTGCTTAATTTAAGAAAATACGATTTTATGGAAATATTCCCAGATTTCTGTCGTTATTATAAATATTGAATTGAGACCAAAACGAATTTATTGATAATCAAACTATAACATTGAATAATATTCAAATTCTATGATTTTTCTCTGGTTTTCTTTCTTCTATTTGTTATTTATTTGTTTGTTTATCTAAAAAAAAATAGCAGCTACAATAAATCTATTCAGGTTGATATTTTATTGAATAATACAGCCGTTATTTGTTCTACTCGATTATTGATTTATTTTTGTTCCTAGTAGAGCTTGTTGGAAAGTCTATCCTGCTAGTTAAAAATTTAGGTTTACAGTTTAATTCAATAAATTCAATACATTGACGATCTAAATTTTTAAAGATTGGCCTCTAAACAGACAGGATGTGAAGAAGGTGAACAAAATTCTTCCCTCTTACTTTCAGTTTTTCTAAGGTGAAGATAGATTGGCGTCCAACTTTTAGTCCAACTGGTTTAGAAAGCACCCTTACCCTAAATTCTATTAAAATTCACCACTTCCTTATCAATCAACCACCTGCTCTGTTAATATTTGTGCTAACCATTTACAAATAATGCTAGTTCTAAAAGATAATTTAGGTGTATTTAGGCAATTTGTTCTAATTTCTAATAAATGGAAAACTCGATGAAAAATTGGTTAAAGATGTGCCACACAGACAAAACTGTTATCTAACAATTAGGTACTAAAAGTAGATTAGAAGGGTACAGTTTATTGTGTTTAATGATGCTTATCTTGGTAAATTTGAAGATAATTATTTTAAATTACATCAGAGATATTGGTTGAAAAGTTTTCCTGAAATTACAACCTTGTAGGAATTGTTGAATTATTTTTTTGAGTATGAAACACCAATTTTTAATAAGCGATATCTCGCTTATGTTTGGAAATATTACAACAATTAAAACGGATTTAGAAAGAGCATTTCTAGATGGATCTAAAAAATTTTATTGTATCAGGAAATTCCGATTAAATTTCGAGTTATAGAGGAAAATTTTGAAGCATGTTTCTTCGTGTTATTTTACAATATTTTTATATTTTTCCTAATAACTCAACTAATATTGTTTATTTTTTAACGATTCTTACAGAAATTATAGAAAAAAGAGAGCACTTTCCAAATATCCAAGAAATTTCCCAATCGGTTTGCTAGTTTTCCAGGAAATCGCCAAAAAGTTGAGCGCCTATACTACACCATTTTCGATTTGGACTCTCAATAATGCTAATATTGAATAATCGTTAACTCCCTTATTTTCGTGAATAATGCAATGAATAAAACAGCATTAGAGAGAGACTTTCAAGGAGCATTAGAGAAAGTTTTTTGTTTTATAAAAACCCAGTTGAATTTGAATTTATAAACGAAAATCTAGGGATATGATTTTCTTCTATATTGTTGCACATTCTTCTATATTTTCGCCAATAATTTAGCTAATATTACAAAATTACGAATGATATTTGTCCAGGACATAGGAAATGGAACGCGCTTTCTAAATATCCAAGAAATTTTCCAATCGACTAATTTTCCGGGAAATTTAATATTTAATTGTTTTCGGAGATAAATAATAGCATTAGAAAGAGAATTTAACGAGTATCCGAAAAAATTTGCAGCTTGAAATCTTTTGAATTCCACCTGGACATAAACCAAGCAACCCTTAATAATATTAAGTTAAAGTAGTAGATTTTTTAAGGGTCAACTTCAATTTGTTTAGTGGGTTTATTGAAAATCACCACTTAAGCAATGATGATACAAGAACAATGAAATCTCGAGACAATCAATAACGTTGTCATTCTGCATTTCTTTTAGTGCTTATTATAAAGAAAATCTATCAATTAATTTGAATAGAGTTTAATAATAAGATTTAGAACAAGGTTCTCACTCATTATATTGTAACAAGTTTTTTAACAGCACGTAAACAAGTTGAAGAAACACCTACTATAAATGGAAAAGGAAAACTCCCACTTATTCATACTTTTTTTTAAAGCAATCCAAATGACAAATCGATAATTATAAAGTTGCAAATTTGGAAATTTAACCAAAGTAAAACCACGAGATACTCAAATTGAAAAAATCAACAATCAAAAGATACACCGTACAAATTGATAGATTGAATTGAACAAAATTACAAGCCAATTAAATAACAATTACAATTATAGTAAAAACAATAGTAGGATAAATTGTTAATTAAAAAATTATATAGTTGCCGTAAAATTATTCAATTACTTTAACAGTTATTTTTTATTATTATTATCATTATTATTGTTAAATAACGAACATATGTTAAAATTATGTGTGCACGTTATCAAATATTGACCGTATTGCAGAGGGCATGCAACGGATATTCTTCCAAACACACACACATCCAAATAGACACGTTTTTCTTCGAATTTACACGAAAATATAAGTCAATTTGTGTGTGTATTAGTGTATACGTATGGATCTTCCTCACCCTAAAATGACGTCACCGTCTGACTCATAGCCGATAGGTAGACC
This sequence comes from Mylabris phalerata, assembly GCA_020740385.1. Lineage (NCBI taxonomy): Eukaryota > Metazoa > Arthropoda > Insecta > Coleoptera > Meloidae > Mylabris > Mylabris phalerata. The sequence goes on from JAJEOX010000222.1 coordinate 3,512,915, forward strand.
CCAAGTAGGCCAAGAAAACAAACGACAACATGATAACAAATTTGTCGAATTTCTCTTTATTTCGATCGATCATTGATAAGAATATTTGCAATTCTACTACAATACAGAATTATCAATTCGATTGCTAATTGGCTATAATCGTGAATCGTCCGGTATAAAAGTAGTTTAGAGAAAAATTAATTGGAAAATAAAAATGTTCGTATTGTAAATAGTTCAATTAACCTTGTTAATTTCTAATCATTAGAAAAAATTTATTCTAATTATGTGGGCAGTACTCGATATTATACAGTAACTTTACGTATCTACAGCCTACTTAAATAACAATTATGGATAAATCAGAGAAAGACGTGAGACGATAAAATAAATTAATAAGTCGACAGATGTACAAGAAAATGACAATATGGAGGTGGATTTGTCCATAAATTTGAATTCTACACCAAGATCAACATTTTTACGAAAATAAACTTAGAGTACATGAAAGACAATTAAAGTGGGTGTTAATTGGTGGGATAAATTTCCGATTAATCGTCCGATTAAATTTATCTCGACAAAAATTATAACAATGACGACGATAATTGAGAAATAAACCCATAAAATCAATTTTTAGAAAATTCTAGTCCTAGGGTTGATTTACTATAAAAACTTTTCGAAAAAATGTTGTATTCACACGATTTGAAGCCCATTTTGTGCAATTTTTTGGAAAAATTCTCTAAGTCCAATTACTTTCAATAACTCTAATGCTTCATTTAATAATTCTATGGATAAATCAATATTTTTCTATGTTTCTTGTTGTACGTGCCGGGTTTGTATAAGAGCTCAATTTTATTTCTTTTAAGGTTTTACAAAACTACTTGGCGATGAGACAATATTGAAGAAAACAGGATTTTAAGACCTCGAAATACTCTAAAAATCATTAATTCTGCTCCTTTAATTTCACCACGTTTTCAATAATAAAAATAATTCGTTTTTCCTTCTATTCTACTTTGGATAGCAACGTACACGTAACTCTGTTATTCAATTCACGTCTTACGCGAATAATAAAAATGTGGATGAATGAACAATTAAATTTTGAAAAAAAATCGACATTGAACGTTTACTTTTCATTTCCATTAAAAAGTTTATTTAAAAATCAACCCTAAAATAGACATCGTACCGGATGGTGCAAGGGTAGTTCGACAACACCACCGTCTCCCCTGTTGTTCAATTTCCCATTTTTATCGACTTTCATGTTTTTTAAATCTTTTTATTAATAAAATTACACATTTGTTTATTATTGTTGTTATTAGAACGACTCAGATGATATCATATTTATTTGTAATTCATTATCAGTCGTTGTATTTTAATTTGTTGTTGATTTATCGAAATTTCGTGGATTTCGAGGAGTGCTTAGACCTTTCACGCTACCTCATCAATCGAAAAGTTTATTATCTTGTAACTATTTGATGTTATTTACATACCGTTAAACACGTTAATGAACCCATGGTTGTAACTTGTCTAGAATTTAATAATTCGTTCTCTCGATTATTCTTTTATTGTTAATAAAAATGCAAACTGATCTCATATTATTTGATGTAATCGATTCGATAATTTCCGATTTAATTTAGAACTCTAAATGGCCACGATTGATTTTAATAATAAGTCAATACCATATGTGTCCATTCTCGACCATATGCTGTTCAACCCACATACACAACCAGATCGAAAACACTTTCATATGTCCATTTATAGCCAACTACAGTTCGGTGTGTAATATGTTTTGCATGATAAAAACGAGAAAAAAACTAGAGGAGGCCTAACATATTCCGAAAAGGCCCACGATAACCTTCAATACGGCCGTCAACAATCAACAATAAAACAACGGTAATTCTAACCATCTCTCCTATGATTTATAACTGGAAAACAATACAGTAGGATATAAAATAGTTGAGAAAAAGTTGATGATTGTCAGAATTTATATGGTGATCGTTGTAAAATGATTTCGTTGGTTTTCTGTTCCAATTCTCATCGAAAAAATGGACGGGTTGAGAAAGTGGCACGTTTCTGGAAATGAAGATCATAAATCAACCACAAGATCAAGATTGTCACTATACTAGATTTTATACTTCGTCTATTTCAATCCGATCAACTGGACTCTTTCTATATACAATACACAATATGGGAAAGCTTGTTTCTAACACCAGTTAAGTCGATCGAATCCAAACAGATTTGGTATATAATTTGACTAATTGTAGTCTCGCGTTCAAAAATTAAAGAAACTCGGATTATTGATAGCCTCAGTTACCTTTAATTTAAATTTCTTCAACAAAAATATGAGCAACATAAAGTATCGGTGTTACTTTGATTTGAAAGTAACTTCTGTCTGCTTAAATTTGGCTATTTTCGTCCACTTAAACTCTAGTTGAACTCCAATATAGGAAAAGTTCAACAATTTTGACGTCAATTGTAGATTTCTGGATCTAATTATCGATTTCTAAACTTCAAAAGATTGTCTTCTAAATCATCAGTTTTTTTTGGTAAATTCCGATTAGAAAAAGTCTATTTTGATCCGATCAACTTCGCTTTCTAACACGTCTGCGTTTCAATCAGTTAAGCTGGCTAAATCTAAACAATTTATGCTATTTTGATCTTCTTTCTAAGCTATTCCACCTACGTTGTATACTTTACATTGACATTTACCAAAAATTAAAGAAAGTCCATAGAATATCTAAAATCACTTACATAAAAGGTGTCTATAAGAAATAGAAGCAATTTGAACTTTTATCAGTTTAAATTTGGCAATTTTGGCCCACTTAGGCTCTAATATAGGAAGAATTCGACAATTTGGACAGTTTATAGTTTTTTAGGAGAAATTTTGACGTCGAGTCTAGATTTCTGGATCTAATTATCTATTTCGAAGCTTCAAAAGATTCTCTTCTAAATTCTAAATCATCAGTTTTTTTTGGTAAATTCCGATAAGAAAAGTTCATTTGGATCCGATCAACTTGACTTTCTTTCTAAAAACGCCTGTGTTTAAAAATGGTAAAAATATATTAGAAATGTGTTAAATCCGTTAAGATGGCCTAATCTAAGCAACTTTAGTATACAATTTAGGTTATTTTGTCCTTATTTCTAAATTATTCCAGCTACGTTGTGTACTTTTCGTCGACATTTACCAAAAATTAAAGAAAGTCCGTAGAATATCTAAAATCAACTACATAAAAGGTGTCTATAAGAAATAGGAACTTTTAAATTAGCTTAAATTTGGCTTTTTTGGCACACTCCAACTTCTCTAGTTCAACTTAAAAATAGGAAAAATTCAACAATTTGGACAATTTAATAGTTTTTTAGGAAAAATTTTGGCGTCGACTCTAGATTTCAAGATCCAATTTGCTATTTCTAAGCTTTACAAGATTCTCTTCTAAATTCAGTTTTTTTTCAGTAAATTCTAATAAGAAGAGTCTATTTTGGTCCGATCAACTCGACTTTCTTTCTAACACGTCAGCGTTTAAAAATGGTAAAAATATATCAGAAACGTGTTAAATCAGTTAAGTTGACTAATTCTAAACAATTTAGGCTAATTTTGATCTTATTTCTAAACTATTCCACCTACGTTGTATACTTTTCGTTGACATTTACCAAAAATTAAAGAAAGTCCTCGGAATATCTAAAATCAACTACATGGACTTATATCAGCTTAAATTCGGCAATTTTAGCACACTCAAGCTTTACTTGAACGTAAAAATAGGAAGAATTCAAGAATTTAGAGAGTTGGACAGTTTTTGGGGATAATTTTCGGCTTCAAGTAGATTTCTGGACTAAATTATCTGCTTCTAAACCTTAAATATTCGTCCGTTTTTTGGTAAATTCTACAACTGAATCGCGGATAAAATAGATTCAAAAGTTTTAAACCAAAAAAATTAATTTATTCAAGTGTACAATAAAACTAGCCCGTATTTAGAGTACAATGATTGAGGAAAATTCGTAAATTAATTACTTCTAGCAATTAATGTGTACGATTAAAATCAAATTTTAAAAAATTTGTAAAATTAACCAACACAATTATAAACGCTTTATTATTTAATTGTAGACAAGAACGGTCAACAAAAAATAACGCTAATTATTATTTTGATTTATTAACACTCACTATTTTCGAATGGTTGGCTAAATTAAAGTAATTAAAACCGAATTCTTAACTGTTTAAAATCGAATCAACGTTAGTTCATTTTCTTCGCTATAATTACGTCGATTTTGACCAATTATGAGTAAAAGAAAATGATTGGAATCAATTAGAAAATTGTTAATTGCGTGAAAATAACAATACATTAGTTATTGTCACAAAAATAATTTATTTTCAAGGTGTTATCAATTATAACGAAAATATTACACAATACAAGCTTTTGTGTCAAGAAATCCTCAAATTACAATTAAATTGCTTAAATCGATTTTAATTTTTATTGTGTTATATAACAATGATATAATAATGAATGAATCATCAATTATATAGTTTTGATAAGATTAATTAGATTTAAGTTAGTAATTTATAAATTATCCTTATTATTTGTAATAATTGATAAAATTGAATTTTATTTAACAATTTCTACAATCAATTTAAAAAAATCAAAAACTATAAATTCTATATAATAAAAAATATATCAACAAATATCGCAACACAATTTTGGAATGGCGTTTATTTCAACAAAGCCCAATACAATTTCAAATTCAAAATATCACCCAAAACCTAAACAAAAATCACAATATTGTCGCTATACTTAAATATAATTATGTTCTTTATAAATCTCTTTAACAACAGCCAAACAACCGCCGGGTATAAATCGTACAAAATTATCACCAGCCAATGGACCGACAGCAAACAGATTCTCTTTACCGTGAATCTCGTGAGTGAATCGATTTATATTCAATGGATTCGTTTTGCTATCGATCACCGAACTTTGGTTCCTTGCCAGATTGTAATTGTTCGGTAGAAATTGCAAATCGGGCTTCGAACCGATCAATATACAAATGAACGACACTTGCATTTTAATATGATCGTCCGTTTTCGTCGATGTCAATACAACTGTACGATTATCCGGATCAATTTGCGTTAAATTATATTCAGGGTACGATTTATAATTTGGATAATATGTACCGCCATCTAACATCATTTGGTTGACTTTATGGTATTCTGGATACATATTTTCGGGTAATTGTCGACTTATATTATTCAATTTATTTCGAAATACATGAATTACAGGAATATTACGATTACGGATAGCTATAATTGCGTCTGCGGCACTCAAACCGGCACCGATTATTAAAACCGGATCGATATTTGCTAATTTATCGTTTTGTGATTGATTTATCAATAAATCCAACTGATTTTCTAATGTACGTAAATCGTAAAATAACCAATCCGGTTCGTTTTGTTGTTGTAATAAATCTAATTTATTTGGTATATCGTTGGCACCATTGGCTAATATTAAATGTTTACAACAATATTTCGTCGTCTCGCCTGATTCAACATTACAAGTCTCTACAATCCAGTTTATATCACAGTCATTATCACTAATATTATTATTGTTATTATAAATATGAAAAGGCACTCTATTATTACTATTGTTTTGATTTAATCTACGGGGTCTACAAAGATTTCGTTCCCTAGATCTACCACAACACCGGTACGGTTTACATTTGCGATGTTCGCGTTGTAGAATAAAATTCAAAGCCCGACAAAACCAGCTCGGATTATCAAATTCTATATCTTGTTGTTGTTCAATATCTTGATTCGTTACGAATTTTTGTTGTTTTATTGGATAAACTTTCGTGACGATAACATTATTGATAAAATTCTTCCCCAAATTCATGTGTTCAATATATTTGATGTAATAATTGGCGATATTCGATGCTAATGCACGTTTCTCACCAGAATCACGATTCTTGTAAGGTAAACCAGGTAGAGACATCCAACTACCCAATGATAATGTCAGTATGTGTGGATCCATTTTGTGCCAAGAACCACCCGGGGGGCCCTTTCCCAACACCACATGGTCAATCTAGAATAAACAAATATTTCATTTGGAAAATTAAACAAGGTATGCAACCAATTATACAACTATACTAATATTGCTAATTTGAATGAATTTGTTGCTAAATTTTCTGCACAACTAGAAATTAACAACTTTATCTGATCTCTATACACAATAATTAGAGTATAATTCTCGAATTTTAACCTACCGGTATACCGTCCTGACGGAATTCCACTAACGGCGCCATTTCAAGCCCAATATCAGCACAGGGATGCAATAAATTATCCAATAATAACGAAACCGGATTCATTGATCGTCCCTCTAAACCTTGCGATAAATAATTCAAATCTTGTTTAATCAAACATTGGCCAATATTCGTGTTAAGACGTCGCGATAACATCTCGTCTGGATGACAATCCGATACAACATAAGGTAGATTGCCTGATAACATATACGATAAAACAATACCACTGGGACCATTTCCTACAATTGATAAAACCGATTCGATTTTATAGAAATTAAAGAAAATTATAGAAACTTGCCTACAATGACCACTTCCTTGTAAATGACGTCGTTTGAATTTCCGTACACCATTCTGTTATCTGTGGGAAAAAAATTATTGAAATTAATCGAAAGACAATTTGGAAACTTCGAGGTCGATTATTTCAAGGAGAAATTCGTGGATTTTGCAACAATTCAAATCAATCAATTGTGGAAGAATTAGAATTTATTATAGTTGTAAATGTAGAAAGATGATTGATTGACGGCTGAAACTTTAATGATAAACTTGAACTTAAACAAGGCCATTTCGATTAATCGTAAATAATTGTAATTGGTAGAAATTTTCCATCCGGACACAAATTACAAAGCCTCCATACTAGAATTTCGGATTAATTTTATCAATGAACTAGTTTTTTTTTGGCAAAACTCGGATTTAAATTTAATAATTGATAAGAATCCGTTGGCTAGTAACTAAAAATATCGGCATTTATAAATAATTTAAATTTGTTGTATTTTGATCAACGTTCACGTTCACGTGCACGGTTTTTTATTGTTGGACCACTCAACGAAAAAATTCGGTGAAATTTCCCCAATGATTCGAGTTTATGGGGAAATACCCACGAATTTAGCCTAAATTCCTGACAAACGACAAATTATGGAAGATGTTGAAATTGTTTTGAAAGAAAATCGAGATTGTCAACAATAAAATTGTTGGTATTTATTATTTTTAACAATAAATCTTGTAATTTTCCCACAAATTTGTTTTCATTTAACTCAAAATAGATCAAATTAGATATCAAAATTAATAATAGACATGTTTATTAAAAATAATTGCGGCTGATAAAAAGCGATATTCTATAATCGAAATATCAAAATAATTTTACTAGAAAACAAGTTTCTAGAATTACGATTGTTATCCTTAAGAATCGTTATCTAATTGTGGAAAAATCGTAATTTTAAAGTCAATTCATGCATTTTTTCCAGGTTGCTGACCGGTTCTAGTGTTCTGCCATAAGTGCATTACAATAATTATTTTCAAAGAATGAATTATTTTTTTGTCTATATTACTTGTGATATAATTTTTTAAACATTGGATAACAAAAATACTTAAACACTTTATAACTGCGTCAATTAATTTTAATTGAATCGAAATTTATTTTTGATTGCCTCAATTTAATTGATAACAATACCTTTTCACTTAGAATTTAATAAGTATATAGTCTGTTTTGATAACGGAAATAATTAAAATTGCTCTCTTATCAAATAGTAGCTACTAATTACGTACTGAACCTCCGTGACTAGCCAATATAATTAATAGATTTATTTTTAAGTAGAAGATAAGTTTAAAAAATTCACTAATTATTGTCTTTAGTTTTGGTGATTCTTTATTTTAAAATTAATGTCCAGCGAAATGTCGTCTGAATTATGAAAATGAGGCTCATTTTAGAAATTAGTTTATATTTTGAAACATTTATGTGTGAATTTTGCTACCGAAACGAGATGTAAGCCACATTGTTGCACTTAAATTGAACATATGTGTTTGTTTTGATTATTGACGATTATTATCAATCCTTATCAATTTTATAGAAATAGCACACTCATTACTATTTAAACCTGTATTATCGATTGTAGCAAAATATTTTGGATTTCGTAATAAAAACATTAAAAAAAAACAATTAAAATAATTAGGAATTAAAAAAAATCATAAATTTTTCAATGGCCGGATTTTGCTCCTTGTCAGATAACAATTAATTGAAAATACTGATTACAAAAGAACAAATAAATTGTTATTATAAATATTGACTTTGGGAACGTAGAAAATAAAGACGCAACGGGTGTGCCATGTTGGCCTTGACCATGGAAAAAAGACATCAAACTTGCGAGATTAAACCACCACAGTTCGTTATTTATTAAAGCAGAAATTTCTATAATTTTAAAAAGACCAAATTCTCGGTTCTATTTTTAATTATTTATATTTCCTTAATAATTACAAAAAAAAAATCAAGAAAAGTGTATGTTAACGAAAGGGTTACAGCTATACTCCATTCATTCACTAAATGTCATCTCATTGGCTCTAATGGCGCAAAATTTGAAATTAGCCAATAAATTAGCAATACGTCATTTGTTAATTTTCTATAAAAGCGCCAAATTTTGAAACAACCAATGATTTAGAAGAACGTCATTGGAAACAATCTAACAACTAAGTATATAAAGTTACTAGATTAGATTAAATTAGTAAAAGTTGGGGACTTTTATTTCGTCATGTTCACGTTATATGAAGCGAACGAATTTAATTTACATAAAACAATACGTATGTCGTATATCAAGAAATTCGGACCCGTATTCTATAATTTTAACAAATAAGTCACTAGACCCAAATACTATAATTGTACGAACAAACGACACAATACTAAAATTACGTATACACGATTTTCTCGAGCTTGTAATTAAAATAATTTACATTAATTAACAGTATAATTAACATCAACAAATGTATTAAACTGTAAAAATACGTTGTCTTCTTATTTTTTGTTTATTACAACGATAAGAAAAAAATACTGACCTAATTCTCATTGTTAATTATTTAGTAATCGTTAATTTTTAATATTAACGATTTAATTTACAGAAAAATATGGTAAATTATTCTACTATTTTTGTAAATCGTCTAATTATCTTCCATTTATTTAAAACAAACATTATTATCAATCAATATTCTATTGTTGATATTATTCAATAATAGTTTCCATAGCAACTATGGAATATACTAGTTGGCCATGTATTTGTCGGACTTCTTCGAGCACTTGAAAGACATTCATAAATGTCAAATTTAATGAAACATGAATTAATCTACGACACCATGTAAATAATGCATGGCCATATAAGTTACGAAATCAACAGTTTTATCGGGGGCACTATTGAAAAGACACATGATATACGAATGTAACGCTTGTTTTGAAAAATGATCCAATTATTTTCAAATTATTTATAAAAATAATTAGAAATTATTAATAATTAATCAAGGTTAGAGATAAGTAATAATGACATTCGTTTTTTTCAATTCCAATAATTTTCATTACCTAATCTAAAATGCGTTTAGATTACTAATATTTGTATTACTATTTTTTCATTCATTAAATATGGATTACAAGTTAGACGATCGTAATAATACCAGTGGCGTCACTAAAAACTATTCAATGGAAGATTGGCGACAATGTGACGCAATAAAAGTCCCCAACTTCAACTAATTTAATCCCTTACGAATTTAGTAACTTAATCTATATTTAGTTGGCATTGCAATCATTGACGCCTTCATAGCAAACCAAGTAGTTAGGTTATTGGTCAGTTTCAAATTTTGCACCTCTCTAGAGAACCAATCAGATTTTCCCAAATAAAATCCTGACTGAATCAAGTATACTGTGTATTCTTCTATAAGAGCTCCAAATTTCGAATTCTAATCAATTCTAATTAACGAAAAATCAAAATCGAATCCATATTTAGAGAAATCAAAAATAAATTCCGAACTGTGTTTATTTTTAATAGTTTTATTTAAGGACAATACGCTATTTATATCGGCGCCAATCCCAGAAGAACAGTTACCCTTGATTCGTTATTTTCTAACGATAATTACGTCTAATTTTGAATCATCTAATAAAATATCTAAATCTGTACACGTAAATTGATACGTACATACAGGGTGTACTATTTAAACTCGCAGTAGCCTATGAATTTGCGAACGTGTCAGTTTCTTGTTTTAACTAAATCTGCATTACCGACATGGTCTTGTGTCAACAGATTGTCGATAATGCAGATTAGAGTTGAAATAAGAAGCTGACCTACGTTCACGAAGTCATAGCGTTGTACGTACGCCACTGTTTAGATTTGAAAACACGGATTAATTTATTGGTTATAATTTATTACTAATAAATTATCACGTCTGATTGTGAAATAATACAAAAAAAGTCACGAAATATCAATGAACTTAAGCCTATAGGCGCTTTCTTAGAATAATTTTTAGTATTTTTTCTATTATTATTGACGATTATTGACTTGCGGCCTTGTAAATTTTGTCCAAAATTATCTAGTTATCGTAATATCAAGTAATAGAATGATTTAGCAAGATTGTTTTTTTAATTGTTTAATTAAAATGTTTTTTGAATTTAAAAATAAACGAATAATTGGATGCTATTAAGATAATTTTAAATTATATTTTCAAATTTATTGTAAAATTAGATCGCGGAATTGAATCGAAAGATCCAGAACGCCGCTACTTTTTTCTTGAACATTCAGTTGGAGTACTAAAATTTTAGTTGGTGATAACCCGAAAATGACCCGGTTAATTCAAATAAATTACAATATTGTGAGAGACACTAAAAAAATAGTGTATATTTTTAATTGTTATTTATTGCCATTATCTGGTGGCAATGATTCATAAAAATTTTCAAAATATTTTTGTTCCAATTATAATTAATCCACCAATCAATTAATTTGAACGTAAACAATTGTGGTATATTTTTGATTTATTATTATAATCATAAAATATTTTGAGGATATTGCGTTATTTTTAGATAGTTGACAGTGATCAAATTTCCTAGGGAACAAAATGAAAAATACAAAATCTCACCTAATTTCATTCTAATCGATAACTAGCACTAATAATGACGATACAATGACTTACCGATAACGGTTGAAGTTGTGAGAATTTATAGGAATCGTTGCGAAAATTTCAAGTATCTCCCCGAAAATTGTCTCCAGTCTTCTTATCTTTCAGGCAATTTTGAAAAAAAAATGATCTATTTCGATTGTTGATTGCACGTGCAACTCCTCTAAAGGCGTCCAGTTAAATACTAAACACCACAATTTACACACATGCTGAAAGCCGGTGTTGTAGTGTAGAATGGATTAGTTGCGCGCGCATGTGAACCTACACTTAAAATGCAAGTTGAAATTTTTATGAATTAGAGCAGAGTTTCCCCAACAGTTTTCCGATAATGAGGTCATCGTGGAAGAATTTGCAATGCAACCGGAAAGAATCCGACTCTTCGTCACTATTTTGGAGGACTATTCGTCAATATACTTCAAGATAATTACATTTTTTTATAATTATTGTTAGCCACAAATGATTGATTAATGAGTATTTTACTCAACACTAGCCCAGAGACGGATCAATGTATGGTGGGCCCGGCCTTCATGGGGCCGCCACTTTCCAATTACAAGTTTTCTAATTTATCCTAAATTACAACCATAATCTGTACCACTTATGAATCTGCTCTTGAAATAACACAAGACAAATTTGGCATTATTTGGGGGTAGTTTAGCAATTTGGGGAAATTTGGCCTTATCTATTTCGGTTTTTTCTATTTAAAAAAAGAGCAATTCTATATTATCACATGACTGCACCTTTGATAATATTGTGCAACGTTTATGTGTCTTATCTCTCTATAATAATAGTATTAATAATAGTAATAATAATAGTACCGATAAGGGTAATAATTATTATTATGTATTACTGCACTATCCTGCGTTCTTTATTTTTCGTTGCCAAGGTCAATAACTGTTATCTCAACCTATAGTAAACAATCGTATTGATTTCTTGTGTCTTGACCAGGGTCGGCTCGTTTATTGCACTTTAATAAAATAATGCGTAATAGTTTTCAGAAACAATACCCTTATTAGTTTAAATCATGAGTCGGCTCTGTTTTTGATAGAAACAAAAATAGAATATGAATAATCTATTATATTTCTAGTATTGTATTATTATTTAATTTCGTAATTACATTTTTTGTACACCAGTTAAAGACGTCATTAATTATAGCTTCTATTGTCAGTTAAAACAATTATAATGCAATTAGTGAAAATAACTATTTTTGGTAATTTAGTCATACAATCGTATTCTTTAACTTTTTGTAGATCCGTTACCATAACAACAGTGTTTTTTACTTGTCTCTTGTCAATTGTACATATGATGGAGTTCTGTGGAGTGAGATGGAAGGTCTCTTCTTAGAGACTGCTGATCTCTGGTTGTTATAGCAACGAATCGACAAAAAAGAGAATACGGCTAATAGACTAATAGTTACTAGATTAAATTTAAGTAAAACGTTAACGCACTGCTTTTGATGCTTATATAAGTTAATGCACGACTGTTTATCACGTTTATACCAACGAAATTTAATTAACTTTAGTTTGTTTGTATAAAATAATTAAATTATTACAGAAAACCATGATGATAATTATAGAATACGATTATAATTTCTCTTAAAGAGGTAAATTTCTTTAACCGGAGTCAAGTTGACAAATTTAAATTGGTTCAAGTTTAGATTTTCTAAATGTAAGTAATTTTTTTAAGTTGTTGAAAATAAACTTTGATTATCTGTGATTAAATCGTAATTAAGTTGTTTTGAAATGATAGAGTAATTTATTTTTTGTTTTGTTTTCTAGAAAAACTTCTATAAAGATTTGTGAATTTTTAAACGACAAAACTACTTGAAAAAGGAACAGTAAATGGAAAAATAATTGCATGCCAATTAAAACAAAAATTTATGTCGTGGTTTGCCATTTTTTACAGAAAAAAACCTTGATTTTACAACTAAAAATTTATATTTTCTTACACGATTATTTAAACTTTTTTAGTAATTTCCAAGTATTTATTATTATTTGAAAACAATTCTAATTAATTGATTGATTAAAATGAAATAAAGGCGTTAAGAATATTCAAAATTTAGGGAATTTTGTCGTAATTGTGGATAATTTGAATTCCCTCTACCTATCATAGAATTTTCGTTTCTCCCCTAAAACTAAAGTCACTATATATATAAAAGTACCGCAATTGGCATCCATTTTGTGTCTGAAATTTGACGCCAACTTCAAACAGAATGAAATAAGGCAGGCTCCTGTCAGTTATATTGGTGGGGTAGGCAACATTAAATACTTAAATTTTAAATTTTAAAATTTGGCGCGCTAAAAATTTTGATGACCAGTGTCATTCATTGGTTATCATTTATTGTTTTCTGTTAAATGAAGGTCGCCTTCTGTCAGACAGCCATGTTGTGTCTAGAAAATGTACTTCTCTCTCTAACACATTTGAACATTGAATTGCGGTACTTTATATATACACTGACTTTATCTAAAAACTATACTTTACTGACATCTAGTGGAAATTATATCAATTAACATTGAGCTACAAATAGATATTGTAGAGGTCGCCACTTTATACGTCAATCGCATACTGTATGGATATTCTTTCAGATTTGTAATTTTACTTGAAAATTGTTGAATTTCCGTAGAAAATGTCCACAGAAATTGAACCAAATACCAATAAAGAACGCCGCTTTAAACGCAAACGTAAATCAGTGTTATTGAAAGCACGAAAATACCACAAAAAGGGCCATTTAGGTCGGGGTAGCCAGATAGACTCCGATACTTACGGCTATTTTGTTAAAATTCTAGAAACTTACAGAGATGGATTCGAATCAGAAGATGATAAATGTAAGTTTAATTAAATCATTAAAATATAAACCCAAATCTATAAAATTATAACACGTGTGGTTGACATAACCTCAATTTTGTCGATATCAACATAACCTAAGATTTCTGTTTTTCCAGTAATATTCGCTAATAACGCCCTCGAACAAACAGAAAATGAAGAAATCAATTATAGCCGTAACCAATTGGGTTGTAGAGTCATCGAGACTTTATTACCGTACGCTAATAATACAATTTTGGAGCGATTCATCGATAAATTCAGCGATGATCTTAGACCGTTATGTAGCGACGAATTTGCCAGTTATGTTGTACAAGTATTAGTTAGAGAATGTTGTAAGAAGTCATTAATTACCGATCAAGAAGATTTAAAGGTTGAATTCCAACAGAAATGCCAACAATTCGTCTTGAAAGTTAGCAAATTTCTTCTTAACAATTTAGAAGATTACATTTGGGATAGAGTCGGGAATCATATAATGCGAACTTGTTTAGAATGTATGGCTCAAGTACCTACCGAAAAACATCAAGATTGTCGTATAAAGAAAGATTCTTCAATTGTTATACCATCAGAATATGAGGATATTGTTAAAGATTACGGTGAACGAATCTTAGCCTGGCCGCAATTTAGCGAATTATGCAACGAGGTTTTAACGTCCGGATTCTTGCAAATTCTACTCAAATCGTTGAAACAGACCGATAAGAAGTTGTTGAAGAAATATTTAAAGAAATTATTAGATGAAAACTTCTCTACTGGACAAGAAACCGTCGATTATAATCAACTATTACCGGTATTTCTATCAAAATCGTTAACAATGCTGTTAGAAACTGCCCTACAAGTAGCTAAAGAGAAGATGTTTACGCAGATTTATATAAATTGTTTTTTGCATCGATTATCGAAATTGGCAACAACGAAAGCTACGAATTTCGCCGTACAGAAACTAATCGGGTGTTGTGAAGAAAAAACAGAAGTATTTGCGTTTTAATTAAAAAAATAAATCTAATTTTTAATTTGTAGTTTGAAGCAATTTTCGAGGAATTAAAAGAGAGTTTCGAACAAATTTTAAACGCTGGACATACCGGAATTTTGCTCGCTTTAAGTCAGGGTTGTAAAAAATTGTCAACAAAACAAGGACTTTTCGTACAAGTATTCAATTAATTCGATTTAATTATATTTGTTTTAATTGTTTTATTGTAGAATTTAATGAAATGTTTGGATTGTTACGAACCAGAAGATCGACAAAATCGATTTGTGATTTGTTTATTGACTTGGCGAAAATTCGATAGTTTCGAAAATTCCATCGATATATCGAACGAGAAATTGAATTTACACGGCAGTTTAATTTTACAAACAATTCTCGAGTTTAATAAACCAATTAAAATTGTTAATGGTCTATTGAATATGGATAATAAAAGTTTAATCGAGTTATTTTGTAAGAAAATGGGTAGTTATATTACACAAGCATTTGTTAATAGTAGTTTTGTTGGTGAGAAAAATCGCGATAAATTAATCAAAAAATTACGAGTAATTCTCCAATTTTGTTGAAATAATCAGCTAATTTTGTATTTTTCTAGGGATATTATCAAGATTTAGCTTCAAATAATTACGGTTCTAGATCGTTTGAAGATCTATGGAATGTTGCAAATTTAAATAATAAACTACAGATTATAGCGGAATTAGCCGATAAAGATGCGATCTGGTCGAACTCACAATGCGGTCGAATTATCGCGAAGAAAATCAATTTGACATTGTACAAGAGGCATAAAGATGAGTGGAAAAATAGTCTAAATGTTGGTGATAAGGCTAAGAAGTTGTTTGATGATATTGTTAAATAAATGTCTATATTTGAAGTTGAATTTTTCATCCTTACGGCGCTAAATAATCGAAGAAATACAGGTAACGAGTCTCAATTTATTTACTAATCTAGCTCTTGTTATTTATTTTTATTGGGAACAATTCGGAGATATTTTAAAAATTTATAGAACCTCCAAAATTGGTCAAAAAATGTTCAAAATTGATCGAGAATCGTCCCTACATTTTCTCAGTTTTCTCTATTTTATTCTAGAATCGATACAATTGATTTGTAGTTTTTCAGAAATAGAATGAAAATGAACAAAATAATCCTGAAATCACTCAGAATTATTTTCAATGCTTATCGCATTTACAAAACACCCAAAATTCGCCAAAACGAGCCTTTTGGCCAACTTAAAAATGAGCTACAAGGTTATAATTTTGTTAAAATGATCTCCATTGACTTTGTTTTTTAATTTTTCAAATCGCTCGTCAAGTATTAGGAGTTATTCTAATCTTAATTGATACTCTGTAGTGTTTTTCATGAATTTTTGGCCTTATTAACTCATACTTTAAAATTTATGCGCCTATTTGAGTAACAAATTTACGAATATTTGCGGAATGAGTCCTGATTTCGTACAATAGAATTTTATTAGAATTCATCTTTACCTTTGAGATGTTGAAATTGAAGTCCTAATCGGTGTTATATTAAAGACAAATTTATAAGTGTGTGTTCATATATTGTGAAAGTACATCCGTCCTTCTAAACTATAAATAAAATAAATATAATAAAACACTAATTAACATGGAAATGTACAATTATTCATACTAAATGTAAGTCTAAGACTTGGTTTTGTTGGTTTTTTTTTCTTGAAAAACGCCTCACGACGCGAGAACTTGACAAAAATTTGTGACTAGAAGAGCATTTATCTATCAAATACATAAAATTAAAAACAAAATGATAAAAATATAACAATTGAACAATAAACAAATATTTAAAGTGCAGCCATTTATCTTTGGTAATAATTGCAAATATTGGATTTGTTCGGCCATCAAGTTCAATAAAATCCAATCGAAAAGGAAAACTGATACAAACAGTCATTGATTATACAACAAGACATATATCTAATTGTGCTCAATTGTTTAAAAGTATTAAGTGATTAAGTGATAAAATAATATTATCAATTGGAGATGCATGCGTTTAAATCCAACACAATTATGTCCCGTTTGTCGTTAATTCCATTTAAAATTTCCTACAACGTTTCGTTCTTTTCTGATGTCACTTTTTAAACTTTACAGTTTCAGTTGTAGCAGCTGTAGCTGTAATATGTTGATTAGCACCGCCAATATTCGATGTTGTTGTTGTTGTACTAGGCGTTGATGTTCTTAATGGACGCGATTTTTCTTTCGAACAAATCTGATGGTGATTCTCCCAGTCTTTGTGTTGACAAAACGGACCACAATAACGTGCCACACTACAACCCGAACAAGTTTCATGGGCTTTCCGTCCGCAATTCCAACAAGACTAAACCAAAATCGTGAACTTTTGATTGTTAATGTTTGTTAACACTTACGTTTTGTTGAGACGGTGCTGGTTGGGACGGCGATAGGTTATTATCAGTTTCAGGTGTTTCTTCGGAATGTTTTCGAGCTTCTGGAAAATTAATGCGATTACTTTTGTTTTTATTGTTGTAAATAGTCTTACCGGCTAGGAGTTTTTCCATTTTAGCCCGTTCGGCTGCTACTAATTCGTTTGCTTTAGTTTCAGCGGCCGCTACGGCTTTTTGTAATTCGATAACAGCTTGTCGTTTGACATCATTAACGGCATCTTCAGCTCTACGCCGGACTTCAGCGACACGATCTTCTGTCTGTCTGACGGCTTGTAACATGATTTCATTGGCTGCTTTTTTTAAATCGACACTAACATCCTGTTTTCTCAACCATTCATTGGTTAAATCCTGACTGTTGCGTTGTTGTAATATTGTTAAGGCCCGTTTTGTTTTTTCTACCATTGATAGAATACAATTTAGCATAACATGAATGTTGCGCCACTCCTCATCGCCACGATTATTATTCATTGTTGTCGTATTGTTGTTATCTTCATACCGTTGGGTTGTAGATGGGTGTTGGTGGTTGTAATCGAAAAAATGCGAATTCGGCATATTCGTCGACATATTCGGCAATAATAAACTTTGATGGGAGAATAGGAATGAACTTTGGGTCGTCGATGTTAACGGACGTTTAATCGGCAAGCAGTCTTGATGGTCGTTTGGATGACCATTTGTACCATTTTCATAAATACTACAATAAAAAAATTCGACATTTACTCCATATTCCCTAATAATCTATGGAACAACTGACGGTTTACAGGAAATTAGAGCACAGGGGGGCATTTACAGGAAATCAGCGAGGTCGATTTCCAGCTATTTCCAATAGTCTGCATGCGACCGTTTTATTAAAATGAGTAATGGTTTCTTTCAGTTGGCGGACCGGTTGGTGCACATTGTGCCGCCGGCGCCATCTGTTGTGAACAGAGCTCTTTTTACGCTACTACTACCACCATTGCCACCATTCTCTCTTTCGTTAAACCACCCTATTGCCACCCCTTTTTCAACGTCACTTACACGGCCCTCTTGCCTTTTAATTACGGCACTGACGTGAACTTTTGAAATTTTAGGACGAAAACGTTAATTTCTGCTTGTTTGTGTCATGTTAATCAATTGCTCGACGGATTTTCGTTCTTTCTAGACTTCGTCTTGGTGGTGGTGGTGGTGGTAGTTGTAATAAAGGGAATAAGCGTCAACCTAATCATTTACAATTTCTAATGATTAGAGAATAAAATCACCTGTCGGAGGCCCTCCGTTTGACTCCGGTTATCAACGGTGCCTCGTTGGGTAGAAAGATTTCGGCCAATTCGGATGGTGAATGCGATGAATCCAATATGACATGATCGTGGGCCCGGACGTATTGTAATGTTGACTGGAAATATTGAGAACATTTTTAAAATTTACACAAGATTCCTGTTGGAATGTAAAAGGTGTCTTTAATAGACCATGAAACAGTTGGATAGTTATTGAATCATTGATTTCTTGTCGTACATATGAACCTGACATTGCACAAGATGTGTCTGAATTACTAGCACGTTATCATAAAAACGGTGATTGGTTCTTGGTTTTTCCCGTCGAACTCATTCTAACTATAATATAAAATCGGAAATTAGAAATTTAATTAATAGGATTTTATAAAGACCACGTGTTACGTGTTCTCTTAAATGTTGGAAATAATAATAAAAGTTAGAAGTGAAATCCGTATTTGGATGTCAGGTGGTTGTGGCGGTGGTTGTACTTAAAGTATATAGCATTGTAATAGAACTTGGGCTCCTAACATTCTCCCTACAATCACTCATCAAGTATCAGCAGTTGGTTGTAACAAAAACCGGCATTATGCCTTTCCAGAAGCGATTTCTTTCACCCGCCCTTAATATACAGAACGTCCGCTAATAACTCCAACACATTACATCTATTTACGTGAATAATACCCGAAACAACTACATAGGATATAAATTAGAATAATTTTGATTATTGTGAAGTTACTGTGTGGGAAATTTCCGGAAATTTGTTGCGCTAATATCGGACAGCCTGTATTTATGTACTAATACCACGATCATCTTCCATCTGTGACGACTTTCAACTTTTACAATTATTTTTTGATTTGTATTCACCCGTACTGAATCCATTATTGGGTTTCTTTGATTTATTTGTTTTGCTGTTATAGGAAATTTGCATATTGATCTGGTCTTTGCTCATGTTTTATGTAATCATTTAAGACCGTTTGCTTACTCAATTTTACATTTTCTTATTTATTTTTAATTTCTCCTCAAATAAACTTTCGTTTATTTAGCCCCCTTTCTTTTTTCACTCGCTATTTATTTGAAATAACACAAAAACTGTTCTATAATCAAAATTGTGGTTAAATTGAAGAAACGATTAGCTCACCTGCTTGTTATTTCTAGCCAAAGCGTGCACTTCCCTTTGTAGTAACGGTAGGTGGGTCCTTAGAAAAGGTAAAACGAAAGGTCTTAACGGGAAATTCGTGACATCTTGTAATGAATGATGGAACTCTTCTATACTTAAATTTGAACTCTGTTAAAGTTTCTAATTAAAATTGTTTCGAAGATTTTTATACGATTACTTACAACTAAATTTAAAACAAGACTCCTAACACGTTCACCAATATCCGGACTGATATCGTTGCCGAATTGCACCAATGTACTTAAGAATCGTTTAACTTTCATCAACGGTCTTGTTATATTCGTCGATGATGATAATGATGTTGCATATCCAACATGATTGCTGTATTGTAAGGGTTGATTGATGTCCAAATTGACTGATAGTGCAGTAGATGCCGGCAGAGGAGGTGTGAGACTATCTGCAGAACCGTTGTTGACAGGTGACGAAGTGCCATTTGTAGGTGGTTGATGGCGGCTAGTTGTTGAGGGTTGTGACGATGATGGTGGTGGTGGTGGCGGCGGCGGCGGTGGTGATGATTGTGTTGGTGATAATACCGGTAGAGTTTCTGGTGATTCTGGTGTTTTACACCGTTCTTTTCCTAGAAAAATAGTTGCGATTGATTTTACAAACAAGAAAATCGATTTCTAGAAGTAGTGAGTGGTTGTAGTGGAATTGGTCCGGTAGTTGGTATTTGGTGATAAGACACGTCCCACGGGTAGGTTAAAGGGGGTTTAACTCTGCCACACGCCACTGTATTCTAAAGATAATGTTTCCAATAAGGAAGTTTGTGTTTGCGGATGATACAACGATTTCTAAATTAGTTCAAAATATAATGGAGAATAAGTAAGAATATTTAGATTTTGTATCGGTAAATGTTTATATTTCGATTTATATCCACACGTGGCAAACTAGGCGAAAGGGGATAAAAGCTAAAATAAACATCGAAAAGGGTAAGTTTAGAGTTTTGTTTGATGTATTGTACTCGATCCTTTTCAATTTCTATATATCTATATATGGTAGAATTAATTTCAAAGAAAACAGTCAAGATATTTATTTTAATTTAAAATAATATTGATGATAGATTGTAACAGCTGTGGCCAAAAATACGATCTAGGGAAATTACTAAATACGTCTATTGCACAAATTGCACTACGAATATTCAAATATGCAATTCGAAATTAAAGGAGAACGCATGAGGAATAAATTGTTGGTAAAAAATCGAAACAAAATGCTCGAAATGTATACAAAAAATATACTCCGTCTATTACTGTTTGTCAACTTGGCTGGGGTTTTTGGATTGGTTTTAAGTGGAAATTACCCCCATTCAACTGATCGTCTACGAAAAGCCATAGATGTGTACGGCATTAAATACTCCCACGTTTATCGAACAATATCGACAACGATGGGATGTCAATGCCAGGTGATACATCTACAGTTAGGTTACCGGTCGATCATCACCATCACGAGCAGTGGAATTGTTTTAGGAAGGCCCGATGTACGCCTCCTATTATAATAGGTACGTATATAAGTTGGTGTATGTGTGCTAGGACAGATTAACGATTCAAGTGCAGGCTGGTATTCCACGGGGGATGATGATCAGGAATTCGAGAGACCCAGGTGGCTATTGGATGGCCTTTGTCTTTGTTCGAATTTGGCCCCGATATTAAATTCACACATTTTGGCGCTTGAAATTGCACAGGGATGACCTTTTACATATTCAAATAAAATCAAAACGATCATCTTGAAAGTTTATAAGTAGAAAATTGAATAATAAAAAACAATACACCGATATACCGATTTATATTCAAAGAAAAACTTTAATCAACAAAGAGAACGCACCATCCCCAAGAATAACAGCCCTTACAAATACAGAAACATACACGAACGCAGCAAAACTGACAAACATCCCCTTATGAAAGTTGTATGAAAGTAAATGGTGGTTCGCTAGGATTCCATTCAACATTAGACCATCTGTCTTTTCTATCAAATAAAGGTGGTGATGGTGTTTGTGGTGATAACGGTGGTATTTCTTGAGCTCTTTGTTTTCGTAATTAAAACAAAAGTTGTCTACAGATGGCGTATAAGTGCACACACCACCACTACCCGATTGTTTTTTGTGATAGATTGCTTTGTCTGTATTGTGCATAGTTTTGATTGTTTTTCGCTGGTTCTGAAAGGTAAATTTATTAGCGTCACCCGTTTATGATTTCTATCAGGATACGAGAACCGGTATTAAACTCCAGAGAAAGATGAGAAGATGAAGATTTTATGGATTACCGATGTAGCAATTCGCTTTATTACGAAATATTTTTAATTTAGGGGATACCGGACGCTTAAAGAATGGAATTTGGATACGTGCACCTCAGCAACTGCAGTTAATTCAATTTGTAAAACAAAAATGTAATAATTAATCTGTCAAAATCATACGAGACATCATAATATGAAAATCACAATAGACCAAACAAATATCATGCCATGTACAGTTACCGGTATTATGATGAACATAGTCTGTTAAAAAATATTTTTCTCTATTAAAGAGTTGATTCATATAATTGTGTAAATGTGCTATTAAATTTCTACAAAATAGCCCCTAGAATCGTATAATTAGAAAGTAAGGTTTTCTTTTGCATCGAGTTATAATTAATTCGTGGAAGCGGTTAAATATTAATATTGAAAAGTTCAATAGGAAGTTGATATTTAATTGGACTTTCTACCCCCGTATTGCGTTCACTATATGAGTCTTGCACGTGTTTCTGACGTTTCCCATCAGAGACCGTATGACGGAGCTTTCGGTATTAAAATAGATAGAGCCTGTTGGGAACAGCTTTTTATTCTATTTTATAGTTTCGAACCGATTCTAATATAATTTTTTGATGATTTTATTAATTCGGCAATGTTATTGTTTACAATTACCCCGTTCATATGATCCTTCAACGAATATTACCACCCTACAGTTGTGATGATGCTACTGTTGCCTTTAAAACGGTAATCGTCAACTTCTCACCCGTTATGTTACTGATATTCCATATCAGCTCTGTGCAGTGTGGACCCTGTCGTGCTTTCTGTCACTTTTTAGGTTATATCATTACGACATACAACCCCTCATCATCTAAACGAGAGGATTCCCATCCCTTCAACAAAACCAGTATGCTACTACATACTTGATCCTTTATATCTCAACCGCGCAGATTCTCGCCCCATTTAATTACAACTTATAATTTGAATTGGATTTTGTTTTATTTGTTCTTTAGGGATGATTTGAGTATCTCAATATTGTCTCAATTTGAATATGTGTTGGTACAAGTACGCCGTTGTTGACGGTGGGAACGAGGCGTCCTGTCGCCGGCCGTATCTGAGGATTAGCGGCTAATAGGAAAACGTGCCGAAGCGGATATCCGAGGATTCTAGCGGCTCGCACGCCCCCAGCGACAAGTGCACCGGTTCTCACTGTTGCACACAAACACATAACCACCATCTAGCCCGTATTTTCATCTCTATTTGCGCCGAATTTTCCAATTTGCTATCATTGTCGTTGTCGTTGTGTTTACGCACGACGCCTCCAGATAAAAAGCATTAATTGTAGAAAAAATATTTTTGTTGGTTAAGAGAACCCGCCAGATGTTGTAGGAACGAGAAGGAGAACGAAAAAGAAAAACTAACTGGAAATGAAGAGAGCATGCTTCTGAATGTATTTACAATTCTTACAACACAGGGGAAAAATCGACCACTCTTTAATTTATTCAACAATATATCCAACAATTACAGACTGCGGTTAAGGGTTAACTTGTTATTTATTCAGTAATTGAGTTTTGAACGGAATTCGATTGAAGGCGGTTCGAGTTTTCCGACAGCGGGAATTCCAATTAATTTTTTTTTTAAGATGAAAACCAAAACACTGGATCTTTTCGCATAAAAATCCCTTTATTTTTTCACAATTTTGCTGCAATTGTTTATTTTAAAACTTCGTTTCGGTTTATATTCGATCTTGATAGGTTTTATTGTTGGCGATTCTTGCGTGGATCAGCAGGAAACGCAAATTATTTCTGTGATTTTACGTGCCATACTCGTAGACGATGTTGATGACGAAGACGATAGCGACAAAGATTCTGACCCTCTTAAAAGCTTTACACAGCTGGCGGCCAAAATTTGCAGTCGAGTTCGTCGTCGGCACATATGTCTCCAATGGATATCCGTCTCCAACATGTTCATTATTACATTTTTAATGTTATATCAAAATTATAACTGACACATAGTGGGCAATTCAAGCGACAGATTAACTGTAGTGTCGGGTATTTTTTTTATTTCATCCCCCGATAATTGGCAGATTCTTATTATATCAATTATGAAGCTGCGTTATTAAAAGGGTCCCAGATTCTATTAAATAGTACACGACCGCATATGGGCCATACGGTTGGATATAACATAGTAGGCATGTTTCTGTAGACATAAAGTATTGTGGTCAATGCTGGCACCGGTGCCAGTAACACAAAACACCCAATTTCGCTATGAAATACCACCAAAAATTAGCGGTAATCTCGTCTCATATACAACCAAACTACCCCCTACAATACTACAATATTTTTGCTATAAAACAAAATAGAAAAGTAATTAGATGAATAGACTGTCCCGTCAAAATAATGAATGATTTGCTTTTTCGATAATACATGCGAGATCGGATCAGTGGTTGGGAAAAAAAAACAACGAGTATATAATAAGAGGGTAAGAGGGGTGGCGATAGAGATTGGATTGTTTGGTGGTTGGTTTGTTGGTGATGGTAGTGGTTATGTGTGTATAGTTGTATGCGGGAGACGGCGCTTCAAAATGTCAAATGCAAAACAATTGATAACACAAAACGGCAGATTAAAGTACAAAATAATATGAAACGATTTTGTTGTGTGGTCCGATGGAACCGGTGATTGTTTTCAATTGAAATATAATTGGAAAAGTTCCATACATGCATACACATCTTGTCGTTTTTACATGCACTCCATTGTTGAGTTGAATGCAAACACGAAAACTGTCGCAGTGCTAATACACCGTCTCTGTACTAAAATCTAAACGCAAATACAGGGTGGATTTTTGAGAGAGCTATCAGAATAAATTAAGGATTTATAGACTGGTCCCTAGTGAACACTTTAACTCATTTTAGTTTTTGAAATTTGCTCTTTAAATCTCTAAAAATTTAAAGACACGAGTTGAGATCGAGCGTGAAAAATTGAAATATAAAAATCGCCTCCCTATGTTGGTCGCCATTCGTTACCATTAATTTAGTACCAAGTTCCAAACGTGTTTTTCAACAGTCGTTTTTAGTCCACAGACTTAACAGACTCATCCACAACGTAAGAGTGGTGCTTAAAGGTTGAGGAGGCGAATAACTAGACACATTTTAATTAGTCGATCGGTTTTGCGCCCGTTTCCGGATAATTTCGCGATTCCTACTTTGACTAAATTGTTCTCTGAGGACTCCCCGTTAGACTTTAAAAAAATATTTTGAATCACTCAACATTTAGTAAGAGTTCTGTTCAATATAAATAAGGATTGTATCCCGGCGCATCCACCATTATTGCAAACCGGCCTAATTCAATTTGAGAAATTACAATCATATTCGATATTTAAGTGTAAACGAATTGTGAGTGGTCTATTCGGTTTATTTTATTGATTATTTCGTTGTAGTACGATAAAAACGGTAATTATCCCATCCGCTCGCCGTTTATATTGTATATATTCAATAATTCAACCGTTAATAAATAAATAAAATACAGTATAGGTAGTTTCTATCCTCTCTTTTCTCTAATATTAGTGAGCGGCAAAAGGGAACAACCTGTTCCAGTCGATATTTTCCTATTGGAATCTTTACATCTGTTCCGTTTTCTATATAATGTTGAAATATACTTACATTAAGAACGTTTTTGTTAGCCTTAAACGATTTTCAACCATATTAACAAACATAATAAAGCAAAATTCCCGATAATATAACATCGAATGATGGTGTTTATCTTTAATGGTGAGATTTTTATATAAATCTACAGCTTCTTTGAATGGAACTCATCAAATTGGGCAATAATAGTGTAATTATTGCGCTTGGAGGATTTTCAGTGTTCTTACAATAGTTATGAAACTTCAAGCTGGAATGGTAACAACAAACGAGGATCTCTTTTGGCCAGTAAAGCCTTGTATTAACCATATAGAAACATATAAACATGTGTGTATTTACTCGCACATACACACATATAGAACAGTTCAAAGGTGGCCAATGAAATGCCTCACAGCAGGTCGATGCTTTGTTTCATGTTTACCTGTCATATTCATACATTTTAGGGAAATGGGCCAGAATTCGGCCGGTGGGAAAAAAAACTAAATTACCAACTTCATAATAACCATTTCGACTTATCACAACTATTTATATTCTCAATTAGTTGGCTTTAAAGTTTAGTAGTATGGCAAAAAATAGAGTTTAATTAAATCATTGATTTTCCGTTAAATCTGTGCAACGTACAATTTCACACACAAAGTGCAAAGTGGGGTCTCATTTTAGTCTCATCCAGTTGCAGGATATTAGGTAGTTTTAGTATAAACGATGGCACCCTCATATATTAGCGTTAACAAAGCTTACTCTTTCTATATATTTCCATCTCGCTATTACCCATTTAAAATCGTATTCTCCATCCTGTTTTTCTGTCGGTATATATATGGGTTTGTGTACAGGATGGGACTCAGGTGCGTTCCAGCCCAATTAACAGTCTTACCAGTAGCCGTAGGCACACTGCTGCACTAATATCTATAAATTGCAGGATAATCCTTAACATAAACAGCCAGTTAAAGTGATCTATGATACGCTGGACATTAATATTTATAAAGCTCTAAAATAGGAAAATATCATCGTACAGGAGAAAATGTGAGGAAATTAGATTTTTTCGCCATATTTAGTGAATTAATTTTATGGCAAAAAGGTGGCGGTAAGGCCGAGATAACGAGACAATATTTTAAAAAAATTCCCAAGCAAGCGGCTGAATTTAAGAAAACAATCTGTAACAATTGCTCCATTTATATAGAAATTGTTCCAGATTTTCTTCAAATGTACACGGAAGAAATATGAAATATTGAAATAAAAACATAGTTTACTATATAATAAAATGTGATAGACCACATAAAACATTCAAATGAATTTGTGACGTGCAAAACCCTAGAATTGAGCTGAGAACTATACACCTGTCTCAATCTATCCGTCTTTACCACCACCAACTCACCCCTATTGCTTGCTTCTCTTATTATTCTACAAATTATTAATAGTATTGTAATAAATTATAGGTGAAGGCTTGTTTGGAAATTTCTCATAGGCGGATCGTCGATCAAAAACAAAGAAACATTTTTTCCTATGCCATACACCGGAAAAAACAGACAAATTTCTAGGGAATTTAGACGGATTTTGTAGACCAAATCGCGTTCCCAACTCCAATCGGAAACAAAAAAAGCGTCAATGGGAATTTGCACGCAAAATTGCACATTTTGCTTTAATATTGTTGAACTGCAAAAGATTCTTATTTTTGAACGCATTCTGGATTTTGGGTGTCTTAAAATCAAGTTGATTGTTGCACCTTGGACTATAAATTTGGCGAGCAATTTTAAGGATTTATAGGAGGGTCTCTGGGGATCATTTTAGTACAATTTGGGTGCTGTAGCTTATCTAAAAGTTGGTCAAAAACGCTCGTTTCTAACAATGTCGCGATTTTCAAAAGCGAGGTTTAAAATTGTACAAGAGAACCTTCATCAAATTTTGCCACTTTTCTTAATTCGGCAAACTACTGCATCAACTGGAAAATTTCTTGCATATTTGGAAATCTAATTCAATTTGCTATCGATTAAACTCCATATTCATTGCAAACCGATTGATATAAACTGAGTTATGCGAGATTTTCATATACTTTGGGCTCTAAGTTCTTATGACAATTGCCCTGATTTGGCGAGCAATTTGTAAAATATTTCAAGAATTTATAGGAGAGTACTCAGAGATCATTTTGGCAAAATTTGGGCCCCGTGGTTCATTGTGAAGTTGGCCAAAAGAACATTTCTAATAATGCTGCAATTTTCAAAACTGAGGTACGCACAAACTCAGAATGACTCAAAGGTGCTCTCAACATATTTTTTTTTAATTTTTCCTCATCGCATTCCAGAATAAATACAAAATACTCTTACCCATCCCAGAATAAAATAGAGAGAAACGAAAAAAATCAGTACTGGAAGCATCCTCGAGTCGTTCTGAGTTATTTGACGTGAGCAACTCGTTTCTGAAAATCGCCACGTTTTTGACCGACTTTCAAATGAGCTACGGGACCCAAATGTTGCTAAAATGATCTCCAGAGACCCTCCTATAAATCCTCAAAATATTTTACAAATTGCTCGCTAAACAAGGGCAGTTGCTATTAGAACTAATAGGTGAAATGCAGTTATTTTCTGAAAATCTACTTGGTCAGAACCGAACGGTTTTTAACCAACTTTCAAATGCGCTACGGGACCCAAATGTTGCTAAAATGATCTCCAGAGACCCTCCTATAAATCCTCAAAATTTTACAAATTGCTCGCTAAATAAGAGTAGTTGTCATAAGAACTTATGAACGCACTAGTTTTGTAATTTTTAGTAAAATTGTTTCGTTTTTCTTTAATTTTCAATTGATTTCAGACATTTTTAATAAACTGCTACATTTATAGTTTTCAAATTAGTTTTAAATGTCTAAGTTAATATACTTTTAAACTATAATAGCAATAAAAACAGTCATTTAAATATTTCATTATCATTTGAATGAGTTGTTGAAAAGTCCAATTATTTCCATTTTTCCTCCGTTTTTCTCTATTCCATCACTTTTAAATTTCATTAATGAAACATAAACGCTATTTTCATCATCACACATTAGAGTGCTTTTATAAAATTGTAAATTGTTCTTGTTCGTACTTGAAATTGTCAACTTTCAACATCAACATTGTAGATTTGTACAATATTTCCAACTACCCTCTTGAACATTTACTGGACAAAATACAGACCACAATATAAGAGAAGGGGTGTTACTATAGCCATACAACTACAACTAACTGGTGATGTTATTATAGGATCATTGACAATTAAACCATTAGGATGGAAAGAGACAAACTGCAGAGATCGAAGAAAGTTTCGATTTTCCACCACATCTGAGATATGTTCAGTATTGTGTAATTGACACATGCTAAAGAAAATTGAGAGGGTGTTTTGTGGATATATGTGTAGATATATCGAATGTGTGCAAGTATTTCGATATATAAATAGAAAAGGAGAGATTGTAGATGTTGTTGAGACAGTGCAAGTGTGCTATTGACATTTCACTTTAAATATCTACCAACATATGCTACCCTTCACTAGCACGATTCGATTTTTAACAAAACTCAATTCTGTGTAATTAATGAATTTTGATAATTATTTTGTTGTTGTTGATTGGTAAAGAGCACAATCGCTGTACATTTGTTAATAAATTGAAAAGGAGCGAGACACTCGGAAGCGGGTACCAACATCATCGACAGCAACTATTGACAACGTTACTGTTTCGTCGAATGGAGGCGGCTTTGGTAACGCCAAACGCCCAGATGATTACAAACAGTTTTTGCCTAGTTCCACAATTAAAACGACCAGCACCTGCCACCCTCGAAACTCTAGCAAATACCCCGAATTCTGCTGGTATTTCTAATCAACGATCAAAAATAAAAAGCCGAGTACCTACCTTTAGATCTAGTCCTTGGCGCTTCCGCATACCCAACATTGTTATCTTTGTCGCCGTTTTCTTCTTTAATAATTTTCGGCTCCATTGCCTGCCAAACGAAATGCATCTCTATTATTATTTTGTATTTTTTTTTTAAATATCAACTTTATTTATTCAACACACGCCATTGCCATAAAGTATAAAAATCAAATTACTCCGTTCCACATCTCTGGGAATTTTAGGTACTGGTGATGGTTTTGAAAAGTTTGGGGGGTTGACCAAACAATTGCCAGTCATCTCTATCTAGCACGCTTGATTTTAACTAGAAAAACGTGACGCACATTCTAATTGCCAATTATTAAATGGCACCACCACCACCACCGCCACCAACAGACGACTAGACGATCATGTTGAAATTTTGCAATATGAAACATCTGTTTTAAAGGGGCGTATATTTATTTTTCTATACCACAAATGCATAGTTGCATGCAAAATACATCTAAATTGGTATTAGAACGGCGTATTGTGGCCATTTTCCATTATTATTCAGTGAAGCGATAGTTGAATAAATTCGACAAAAATTTCGTGCAATCTAATTTGTATTAACGTCATTTTTCAGCGTGTTATCTCGACTCTATGAAGCCCACCTATACCCCAATTGCTAATCGAAACTTCACCCTTACCAACTCTTAGAAATCTTATCGAATTTACAACAAAATCAAACGATACTACCCCGATTTATTAACAAATATCCAGCTTCTAAACAAATTCTAATTGTCATCGTTACGTTCCAAAGGATTTAAAGGATCACGAAGCTATTAAACGTTTAATTAATTATCTTTAATGTTGAAAAACAAGGAAATAAAATCGAATAAGATTATAATAATTGATATTTGATTGTTTCTACAGTTTATTCTTTCACTTAATTGTGAATTAATTAAACAACATCGATATTAATGTCGTCGACAAGTACGTACAACAATAGAACTAAACAACAAATTTGGTTAGAATTCGAAAACAATTACTTTAAATACAACAGTAACAACAAAAACAACAAATTGTGACACCACCACCACTACCCTGTCTCAAGTCGACTTATAATCAATAAAATGTCCATTTAGTTGACTAGAAATTAATTCCCCTGGGGCATCATACATTCTTCTATAGTTTTAATTAAGAAAAACACGTCAATATTGTGCGGTTTTTTAATTTTTTCTACGTCATCAACAGGGAAACTAATGAAAATAGAGTTAATTTCATGAGGTACAGTTTTAATTAATTGTCGCATTTTTTAATGAACTACAAACTTATCATATAGTTGGATTTTTTTAAATAAATCTGCCAGTCTTTTGAATTTGAACTATTCTGTAATTCTCCATGTCTCTATTCAATTAAATTACAGAATTATGGGAATATCGAAATATAATTGCGGTTTTCTGGAAGACAAATGTTTCGCTACCTTTAGTTAATGATAATGAGGCGAAATTTTTTCACCCCCTCGTGTTAGTCTAATCTATCGTGAAATTTATTTTTTCGAGGCTTTGTTCTCAACTATCGGTAATACACGATTTACGATTGATTTTGACCCTTCATTTCCAACAGCCACTTATAACAATAACATAATTGGAAAGTTTGTTTACTTAATTTTCTTCCTCTCGTACTTTTAATTTAATTAAAAAGTGAGCTGAAGTGTAAATTTGATACAAGTGAAAAATAAATGTAGTATCGTGGCAAATTTTTGATCTTAATTTTGATATTTTGCCGTTTATGGGGGAGTTTATAATTTATTTACAATAATGGCAAAGAATTGGGGATTTTATACGACTACCACAAAGGGGGTGGATATGTCTGTTAAATCACAGTAGAACATTTTAAGTGTCAAATAAAGAGTGGCTTCTAATTGAATTACACTTGCTAGTTTCCATAAAAACAGTTTATTTTTAAGAGACTCCCTAATCGATCAGATTTAAGTCCAGATATAATTGTTTTTAATCCCTCGATCATCACACAAAAGTATATAATTTAATGAATCGGTGGGCGATTTTGGAAATATTTTAAGGGTTTTTACGGGGAATATTTTAGCAAAAGTTGAGCGTTCTTTAGACAAATTTGTGAACTTTATCACTCAATTACATTCATAAAACATCCTCCCTATGTCTAGAAAAAGTGCTAAAAATTACTCAAACAATCTTCCCTTATCAAATTAAAAATAGTAAAGGCTGTAAGGTGTTTTGAGTAATTCTTGGTCATTTTATGTGTGTAGTTGATTGGTTAAAGTCGCGACATTGGAAGGAAGCGCCTTTAGAGCGATTTCTTGATGAACTGTTGCTCTTGTTGTTTAGAGTGGTCCCCCTGTATATTTGGTCCAGAATTTCACATGTATATATGTTAACAAAGATAAACAATATAACAAATAGACATATACACATAGAGAGCAGATACAAAACATTCCGACACCATGTGTGCGCAAATACCAGGAATCTTTCAACAACATCCACAATCATTTGGTTATTTTTACTGACCATATAATCTTAGCAACATTCACCAAAACACAGACACATGCATATAATTTCGTGTAGATGTGTGTGGGAGATATAACAGAAATTTTGAATTTGTACAGGCGGACATCCTAAAATATCTGATAAAGACAACAAAGTACGACAACCAGATCAGAGAACACCTTGCAGTTAATTACAACACCAACAACAATAACAGAGTTTGAAATAAAAATAGAAATAGACGTGGAAATAATGGTGTTTCTTACAATACAAACATTTATCGTGATAACTAGTGCATAACTATTGTTAATCAGAAAAAATAAATTTAACGATCTCCATTCATCTATTTTCGAAATTGAAACTATCCATTGGATATTATAAGAGTCGTACTTGGGGATAATAATAATAATTTATAACTTATACACATTGAATACAACTACGAATAATTGAAAAGAATTGAAGAAAAGTTATATCAAATACAAGATCGCGTGTTTCTAATTGTATTCCAATAAAATTGTGATTGTTATAAACGGAAATCATGACAGTTTTAAGACAGTTAATTTCTAATACGGTAATCCATAATTGATATACAATATACGTTCACCTATCACTCTAATATAGTTCGATATTCAGCGCCGGATTGGACCATTTTGGCCCGGTGGAGGCTCGATAATTCGCACTAGATTTCCAGTTTTCCAAAACCAAAAACTACATCGGATGCCAAATGAAGCTAGTTACAACTTTGGCAATTTCCTCCGGAAAATTAGCAAGTCGATTGCGAAATTTCTTGAATATTTGGAAAGCGTTCGTTATTCTCTACGCACTGGACAAAAATCATTCGTAAATTTGTAATATTGGCTAAATTATCGGCGGAAATTTAGAGAAGTCTGCAAAAATATAGGAGAAATAATGCTTCTAGATTTTTGTTTATAAATTCAAATTCACGTTGAATTTTGCGAAACGAAAAACATCTTCGAATGCTCCTTGAATTGCTCTTTCAATTGCTGTTTTACTTGTTGCGATATTTACGAAAATTAAGTTATCGATTATCAAATATTAGCATTATTTAGACTGAAAATCGAAAATAGGTGCGTAACTTTTTGGCAATTTACTGGAAAACTAGCAAATCGATTGGGAAATTTCTTGAATATTTGGAAAGTGTTCTTCATTTTCTATACACTGGACAAAAATCATTCGTAAATTTATATTGTTGGCTAAATTATCCGCGGAAATATAGAGAAATCTACAGGGAAAATCATGCTCGTAGATTTTTGTTTATAAATTCAAAGTCAAGTTGAATTTTCTGAAACTAAAAACTTTATTCAATGCTCCTTGAAATGCTCTTTCTAATGATGTTTCATTCATTGCAATATTTATGAAAATAAACGAGTTATTAATTATGAAATATTAGTACTGTTTAGACTCCGAATCGAAAAGGGTGTAATATAGACGCCTAACGTTTTGACAATTCGCTGGAAAACTAGCAAACTGATTGGAAAATTTCTTCGATATTTGGAAAGCGTTCTTCATTTTCTATGTACTGGGTAAAAATCATTCGTAAATTTGTGTTATTGGCTGAATTATCGGCGGAAATATAGAAATATCTGCTAAACTATAGGGAAAATCGTGCTCCTAAATTTTTGTTTATAAATTCAAATTCAAATTGAATTTTCCGAAACAAAAACCGCTCTTTAATGCTCCTTGAAATGCTCTTTCGACTGGTGTTTTACTCATTGCGATATTTACGAAAATAAGCGAGCTATCGGTTATTAAATATTAGCATTGTTTAGGCTCCAAGTCGAAAAACGTTGTAATACAGGCGCTTAATTTTTGGCAATTTCCTGGAAAACGAGTGAACCGATTGGGAAATTTCTTGGAGATTTGGAGAGCGCTTTCTCTTTTCTATAAACTCCGGCACAATTATTGAAAAATAAACAACATTGGTTAAGTTATGGGGAAAAATATAAAAATTTGGTAAAGTATTACGAAGACACCTGCGTTAATATTTTTCTGTATAATTCGAAATTCAATCGGAATTTTCTGAAACTGAAAAAGTTCTCAGATCCGCTTTGAATGCTCTTTTTGAATTTGTTTTAATTTTTGCAATATTTCCAAAAGTAAGCGAGATATCGCTTATTAAAATCTGTTCGCCCTAGTCCGGGCCTGTCGATATTCAACACAGAGAATGTGAAAAACACCACCTGAATGGACGTTTTTCTCATCTAACTACATCAATTAAATCAATAACAACCAGCGTTTAAGTTGTTAGAATACAACACTCGAATTAATTCATTACAACACAAGGGGTAGTCGTTAAGAATCTTTTTATTGGAATAGTTTTAACGGAACGAATCGCTTCTCCAATCAGAATCAATTCAACTATAAAATGTTGTTTAGTTCATGGAAATTTATTGGAATCAATTAGCTCCATTCTAGCATTCTAAATTTTATTCTACACTTGGTAGATTTTTTCTAATTTGAACAAGCGTTAATTTCTGATTAATTTGAATGTAGATTTTGATATGGTCGTAATAGAGAGGCGGTACGATTCTTAACTTAAAATTCCCAGCTTTCATCTTCAGCTGTTGACGTTAATTCCAACCTACTTTCCAAAACTAATCATTCAACTGTCTAAACCGGACATAATTCGACGTTTGGGACAATTAGATTTAACCAAAACCAAATTCTCATAAACACCATTCTATTAAAGTAATCGATTATTGTTTTATTGAAAGACAACTGGGTTTTATCAAAAGATCAAGAAACTAGTGTAAATGCAGATTGTGCATCTTTGCCACTACCGTTTCGATTCGGAGCCGGCAAAACGGGAAAATAATTGGCGTGTCAACAAGATTTTTTTGTATTTTGTCGCTTTAGTAAAACTATAGATTTGAAATTTAACGCCCAGAGACGGGACGACTGCCTGGTAAGGACGTGGAATGAATTTAAAAATCTTCTAGTGGAGAAGATGTTCTGGCGGCAGATGGTCCGTTTCAGTTTCGGATGTGAAACAGACTGCAGATAGAGGCACCGGCTGCTTTACAATCGTAATAGTAGATTGAGATTAGCAGCAGTAACAACAATACTAGGCCACTTGTGTATATCCAGAACATATTCCACATGTAGGACAATAGATTAGGTTGGCGTTTTTCGCCACGAATCCAACTACAACATGTGTACAAACACCATCAATTCATTCACGATGCTTATCGCTATAATCTTAATTCATTCATGAATGAATCGATGTTTGTATGTACACAGCAATTCGAATTCCAAATTATTTGTAGAGATCAACCAATTAGTGGAGCATAAACCGTAAATTCTAGGGTAAAGGTGTTAACGTGGTGGTGGTGTTGTTAAATATAGATTTTGCTAAATCACAACCAACAACACGACTCCCAGCCGGAAAACTCACACAAACATTTGCAGCAATCTGGTTTTGTTCTTTCTTTCGTTCCGTCTTTTTCCTCCTGTTTTCGAACAGAAAAAACAGGCCAAAACGTAAATAAATACCGGAACACCTGGTCCTATTTAATGAAAAACTGTCATATTCAAAGCAACACACATGAATTTACACAAAAATCCGGCGATTTATCAAATGCCGTACCTTTATGGCGATTTTTATTGGATATCAATCCTTTTATTATTGGAAAGATAGCTTAATTGGAGTTGTGGAATTTGTTTCTTGCGTGCGACCGGCGATCGAAAATTCGTTGTCTGTATGGTATTGGTGGAATAAACGCAGGTGGCCAACCAATTCGAATATACGGTTGCCTTAACCGATACCCGCGGGGACCGTTTGTAAACACTACAGTCCCGATCGCATCCCCATAGTGCCCCAACGGAAGACAAACCAACAGATGTGGCTGCGTCTCTTGTGGTTCCAATCGACAAGAAAAAATCCCGCAATTCTATTATCAACCGGATGAATAATAAACGATTTTGGCAAACGAAACTAGTTTATATTAGAATCCACCTAGATTGTTGTCATTGATGATGATGATGATGATGATGATGATGACGATTTAGATGAGCAGGTGTTGTGGAGGTTTGGATGAAAAGGCGGGTGATGCGTGTAACCCTGTCAGGTGTGCGCCCTCACAATGTCGAACTCTCAATGCTTCTCTAATTCACCCTCTCTCTATCTCTCCCTTTTGAAATTCGTACACTCGCACACCACCTACAAACATCCCTCTAGGTCTTTCCACTCGATCGGCCGCAGCACACCTGTGTCTCGGCCCACTGCGATTGCCTGCTTGGATATATCTATTTGTCTTTTGATGGATTACTCTGTACATTGCCGTTAAAAGGAACACCCCGGATTATTCAACTAGAGGGTGTGTGTATAACCCGAATACAATGATCTTTTTCCACAAATTTACGCCAATAAAACAATAAAAAAACTCACCTTTTTCATTCGAGCTTTTCTTGTTAGTATTTTCTTAATTTTGGACGTCTTTTTTGTGATTATTTCAACGACGAATCAATCATTTGTCCGAAAATGGAATTTCAAAACAAAAATCACTCAAAAGAGGAATTACTCTCCCCAATTTCTTCTAATCAAAAACATAAAAACAAGAATAAGAGAAACGTTTTTGTTTATTGTTGAAAAAAAGAAAAACAGGAAATTGGTTGTCGTTTGGTCACGGGACACGCGTGTGTTTTTGACGTGTTCGTGTTCTAAGTACGTATTGTTGTTTTAATGGAGCGTCGCCGGCGTCCGTCTGGCGTCGTGGCCTAGAGGTGACTGTGCGAAGAGCGTCCGTCAAGCTTACGCACGAGCGCTTTTACAGTGTTATGCAATAGCGCGGGCTTTGCACTACATTTTCGAGCTTTCAATACACGTACCGGCTTCGATGAGGCGGCGGAAAAGAGATAGACGCAAGCGCCGCGACGCACTATACCCGATTAAATACAAATTAAAAATATTTCATTTGCTAATTACAATTTTTTCCAGGTATTAGTTGTAAATAGTTCAATTAATCTGTGATTGTCGCCGGATTGTTTCCAATGAGTCTTTCAATATCACATGTCGGTTACAGCACGTGTTGAAGAGGTGATTTTTCACCTGTCACTACCAGGTCCAGAGGAGCGCCTCTTCAACACTCTTATGTGTGTAAGGATGTCGAGAACTCTGTTCTGGCAAAAACCAATACCTAGTGATAAGAGTTGACAGGGTTGTATGGGTTGGTGGAAAATCCTATTATAGATATACTCAACTCGGGGAAAAAAGCGTCAACTCATACATTAATTTTTAATAAGTCGAAGAAAACAGTTTTTCTATCGATACTTCTTGTATTGAACGAAACAACGACACTAAATAGAGGGTGGAAAAGGTGGCGGTGGTGGTGGTAGTACTAACAGTGGCGGCATATGTACCACATCTGCTTCGTTCGAAACATCTGCGATACCAATCCGCGCACACAAAATATATTAAAAACACATTACTATGTAGAATAATTACCAACCTTACGATCGATGTTGAGAGAGCTTAGTTATATGTATATGTTCACCTATCGTACAATATAAGAACATTAATATTCGCAGATTTATATTGATGCTAAAATATACAACAATAACTGAATCAACATACATGTTAGCAGGGCCGGACTCGGCCTTTTTAGCCCTGGAGATTCGAAAAACCCACTAGATCTTCATCGAGGTGGCGTGCGACAAATGCCTAACATCTAAAAGGTGTAATTTTTGGTAGTTTTCCGAAAAACTAGCAAACTGATTGGGAAATTTCTTGAAGATTTGGAGAGCCTTCTTAATTTTCTTTGTTTTGGCCAAAAATCATTCGTAATTTTGTAATATTGGCTAAATTATCCGCTAAAATCTATCAGCATCTGCAAAACTAGGAAAAATCATGCCCGTAGATTTTTGTCTATAGATTCAAATTGAAGTGAAATTTTCCAAAACGAAAAACTCTCTAATGCTCCTTGAAATGCTCTTTCTAATGCCATTTTAGTCGTTAGAATATTTAGGAAAATACGCAAGTTATCGATTATTAAATATTGGCATTATTTGGACACCAAGTCGAAAAAACAGTTTAATACTTTTTGGCAACTTTCTGGAAAACAACCGAACCGATTGAAAATTTCTTAGAGATTTTTAGAGCCTTCTTAATTTTCTATGTTTAGGCCAAAAATCATTCGTAATTTTGTAAAATTGGCTAAATTATCGGCGAAAATGTAGCAACATCTGCAAAATACTGGAAAAATCATGCTCCTAGATTTTTGTCTATAAATTCAAATTCAAGTGAAATTTTCCAAAACGAAAAACTCTCTCTAATGCTCCTTGAAATGCTCTTTCTAATGTTGTTTTACTCATTGCAATATTTACGAAAGTAAGTGAACTATCGATCATTAAATATTAGCACTGTTTGGGCACCAAGTCGAAAATACGGTTCAATACTTTTTGCCAATTTTCTGGAAAATAACCAAACCGATCCGGCAATTTCTTGAATATTAGAAAAGTGCTCTCTTTTTTCTATAAACGGTGTTAGAATCGTTGAAAAATAAACAACATTGGTTAAGTTATGAGGAAAAATATAAAAATATAAACATTACGAAAAACATGCGTCAAAATTTCCTCTATAACTCAAAATTCAATCGAAATTTTCTGAAACAATAAAAACCCTCAGATCCGCCTCGAAATGCTCTTTTTAAATCTGTTCTAACTTTCGCAGTATTTCCAAAAATAAGGTGGATATCGTTTATTAAAAATTGGTGTTTAATTATCCAGTCCGGGCCTGCATGTTATTTTTTTTGAAAATACAATAAATAAATAACACTCAAACAAACTGTATTATTTATTATTTATAGAAATGCCAACAATAAAGCGTATTTTCTTGAAATAATTGCCACAAAGAGGGTGTACGACAAGATTTCTTCCCCAAACTGAAATCTGTACGGGCTTGATGAAGAACATAAATCACACTTTGACACGATTCGATTTCCCTCTTACAAGCTTTTTAATCGGGATTGTTTCAGGAATTTTCAAAGTTGGCCCGCTATTATCGTTTCTATAACAACCCCAATTTCAACACCACCATAAATTGTTGATTTTCAATTGAAGAAATTCGTTGATAATAAATTCGTAATTTTTCTAGTCGTTATAATAATTGTCCATACAGGTATCTATCTACATATGTGGATTATTATCAGTATTATTATTATTGTTTTATTGATTATTATACGAAATATTAAACAGGCAATTCATGCCCAATCACCAAGACAACAAAGCACTACAAACATTCCGATTATTGTCTATTGTCTTTTTAAATAAACGCGTATCTATATATGTGGAATGGGTTTATTTACGAAATTGGTACAATTTCTTGGTGTACGTAAAAAGGAGGTTAATGTTTTAGTGATCGGTTTGAATAATAGTGGGAAAAGTACAGTTGTGAATCATTTTAAAAATGAAGAGGAACGTTCAATGGAAATCGTACCAACTGTTGGATTCAGTGTGGACAAATTCCAAAGTATACAATTAACATTGATTTTTTCCACTTTTCACAAGCGAATCTTTCTAGATCAGAATTTATCATTTACAGCGTTCGATATGTCCGGCCATGGTAGATATCGCGACCTATGGGAGCACTATTACAAAGATTGCCATGGTATAATATTCGTTATCGATAGTAGTGACCGTTTACGTCTAGTTGTCGTTAAAGAAGAATTAGATTTGTTGTTACAACATCCGGATATATGCAACAGGAAGATTCCGATATTGTTTTTTGCTAATAAAATGGACGCCAAAGATGCCTTGAGTAGTGTTAAAATTGCTGCCGGTTTAAATTTAGAGAAAATTCTAGATAAACCATGGCATATAGCGGCTAGTAATGCATTAACTGGTGAAGGTTTACATGATGGTGTTGAATGGTTAACACAACAAATACGGGATGTTGTTTTAACAAAAAATTGATTCCTTTTTATGTATTTCGACCTATATCTGGACGTATACAGGCGAAATTACCATATGATTTGAATATTTTAATAAGGCTGAATTTGTTTAAAATTACTGCAAATGGGAGGGTATTTTTGGGTTGACTACTAAGGCCAAAATTTTAATTATTTGTAGAATTGTTGCGAATAAATAAACACAATATTAATTTTTCTAAAATTTGCCAAATCGGAAAATTTCTGGAATATCTGGAAGCCCTTTCAATTTTGTGTCAGTAGATGGCAGAAATATGAAAAATACAAACTTTTATTATCGCCAGTACCTCAAGTTTTCGCAAAATTTTCCTGGTGCTGCTTCAAATGTTCTTTACAACGACCCATATGACTTGACCTTTGAGTGGAAAATAAGCGAGAAATCGTTTTATCGAAGCGAGTAGATCTAGTAATTTTAGTAGAATCACACTTTATCTATGTAGAAATAGAACAGTTGATTAAATGGAGACTTACAAAAAACAAAGTCTCAATTGTAAAGTTTCATTAAATCAAGACTTGCAACACAAAACTAAATACGAAAGAGAAAAATTAGAAATCTGTAGAGTAATGGGAATGAAAGAAACAATAAAATTATATAGTAAACTATTTCTATAGGAAGTTCTGTTTTTAATTAGAGAAACATTCAAATAAGACTCTAGTCAAAAACATTCACTTTAGGCTATTTTAAAGTTTTAATTAATTTTAAAACCATTTCAACAACATTCTACCTGTACCCATATTAATATTATTGGTATTTAGTAAAATTCGAGGAGAATATACCCAATTACAAGACCAGGCTATGTTAGTTTTAAATATGGAAATACGTAATGATAACAACAACAGCCATAAAAGTGTATAGCAATCTAGCAATGTCTGGATTTGATTGAAATGAAACGTAATAGTATTTTAGATTTTCAATTCTAAAATATAATTTCAAACTGAACAGAGTTTGTTTTTCTATTGTATACACGTTCAACTATATTATGAATGTGTAGGTGTCTGTATGCGTATGTATGTGTGTGTGTTTGTGAACAAACGAAGCTCGAACTTGTTGAAGTTGTCAGATACAGGAGAGCTTTGTGAGGTCGCTCTTTGAGACATCTAGTGACTGTCAGTGGCAGCGTGTGCAATTTGTTTTCGAATATGGCGGACCGATGGTGAGCTTTCGAATAAATACACACACACACACACATATACACTTATAACGTCTTCTTCGCTACCTTATAATCGCGATAATACAGAAGAAGATCAATTTCTTCATAAAGGCTAACAAATCTTTAATCATCATCATTTAGTCTTCCTTGGTAGTTACTTCTTTATAAAAAAGCAAGATAGAGAATAAATTTCAGCTTTAATTAATATCACCTACGCTTAATCATTTTTAGAAACAACCCACTTCTTTTGAACATCAATAGCTAGCGCGTGATCCATTTAAATATGCCCAACTCTTATATCAACTCCCATTATAGGCGAGTAATTTGTAGGGGAATCCCTGGAGTTTAGCTAAATTTTAGCCGTGTAGATCATTGGCAAGTTGGCCAAACAACTCATTTTAGATAATGTGGTGGTTTCCAAAAATGACTCAATAATTCCTGTTTTTTAATTCTGAGAAAGGTTTGAAGAAAAAATACGTGAAGAGCATTTTTGAGTCATTGATGCCTTGAAGGGTCTAAAAGTTGTTTGAAACGAGCGTTTTTTGATGCACTACCAGTTTCAAATTTTGCCCAAATTATGGTGTTACTGTAAGGGTTAAGTAAGTGAAGTCTATTTGGAAGAAGAACAAACAAAAAGGGAAAACGAAGAATAGAAGAAAGTGAACGGTACGAAATTATTGAAATTGATGGGTGATTTTGAAAAATGCAACAAACTTCAAGAATAAACAAGAAAATTGTGTTTTTTTTTTTGAAATAAACCCCTTTATAACTTCCACAAGCGTTAAAATTTCTTTATTTACATAAATACTTCTACTACTAGAAAATGTCTCGTAAAAAGAGACAAATGTAAGGGAAACAAAGTAAACCAAAATTTTTGTTAAAATAAAACTTTTCTCATAAATCCTTATTTTGAGATCTTTTTAATGCTTTTTTCATCGATTTTTGAGCTCAATTTTTGACTTGCATTGTTAATTTTGAATTTCTTTCCCCTAAATCGTTAATTTTTAGCAAACTTCTCTAAAGGCCGCGACTAAAATTCCTTATCAATTTTGATTTAGAACTTTCATTGATGATTTTAGACATAATCACGTAGAATTAGCAGACACTAATTGAGTTTCTATCGTTTTAAAGCTGGATTTTTTGATATTTTTATCCCGAATTAGAGGCACAATTCTATGACATTATACTAAAGAACTACTTTTATATTCTTTAGATTTAATTGGCATTTTAGAGTTGCTAATTTTCTACGATTTCAACAGTTTTAATAATTTTTTTGCTAGAAATCAATTTGAAAAAAATTCTAAATAATTTATTGAATCTTAGCAAATATAACAAATACAAAAGTCTATAATTTCAATGAAGCCATACTGGATAATTAATAAATAAGATTAAACGATGCGACTTCTTTTTTCAATAATTTCAAAATAAAAGTATTTCCAATTGGAAATTTCGATATAGGCAACCAATTATACACGCGAGAATTTGATTGGATTTTGACAGTTGACGTCTAGAAATCTAACCTCAAAACCAGTGTGGCAACTCCTCGTTTCGAACGACAAAGGGGCACAAGACGCGAATTTCTAGAAATTAATTATCGCCATATAGAAAAATCAAATTCTATACGAAATTTCGTAGTAATTTCTAGTTTTTCCCAATAAAAATTGATAGATTTAAATGTTGATTGACGACAATTGTAAAAATGGAAGCTGTTATCCCTGAGACTAATCCAAAAGAGGAGAAATTCGTCGAGGTAAGTCTAGTTTCAATTCGATGAAATAACGGAGGGAAATTGGGGGTTTTCTGTTGATATTCGGTTGGGTTTCATTTGATTTTTCCGAAAAACGAGCGACTAGACGTTTACCCTTGAAATACCAAGTGGATCGAGGTCACAAGTTCATTTCGTTAAGTGGAGCGAAACTGAACGTCTACACGGTCTATACTTTTGAATTTGCAAATTTTTACATCCCATTATAAAACTACAATTAATCCGTTGTTACAACTAAATTTAATCGTGTTGAGAGTTATTTATAGTGATGATTTTACAGGAGAAAGACGTCGATGTACAAAGTAAACAATCAGCTAATGATTCCGAATACGATAGTGTTGGTAGTTTTAGTGAGAATAACGATGATAGAGTAAAATCGAGACAATCGGATGGTGATAACGGTTCTGTATCGGAAACCGAGGGTAGTGTCGGTTTAGAACGCGAATCCGGCGATGGACAAGAGAGTGTACCCAATAAGAAAGTCGATGATGATGAAGACAAGAAGAATCCGCAATATATCCCAAAAAGGGGCACATTCTACGAACACGACGATCGAACCGCTGAAGATAAGTTCGTTTATTGTTTACAATAACAATCTCGTATTTATTTACAATTGTTTTAGTGATAATTTAAAGAATGCTGAAGTTGAGGAGAAAGAACCGAAAAAGAAAGTCTGGCAAGATAAGAAGGAACGTTGGTCCCATGATAGATTCAACGATACAGAACAAGCGCCCAAATCACGAGCGGAATTAGTTGCAATTTACGGTTACGATATTAGGAATGAAGATGGCCCGCCTAGGGCCCGAAGGCGTAGACGTTATGGGTAATTTTATTTACAATAAAATATTCTGTTTAAAAACCAAAAAATTTAGACGCGGTCCGAATAAATACACGCGGAATTGGGAAGATGAAGACGCCTATTCGAAACCACCACCGAATCGAGTTCGACAAAAACCGAGGAAACCGAATCGTGGCGGCGGTAATAGCGGTAATATTGACGATAATTCTGGTAATAATCAAAATAGAAAACCCAATAGAACTAATTATACTGGTGAAGATTTTCCGCAATTATCCGGTAGTGTTAATACGAAAATTACTGATAATACTGGTGATAATAGAGAATTGAATCATCAAGATGATAGAGATAATAATCGGCAATCTAGTGAAAGGTTTTTATTATTTTTTATTCTTCT
Organism: Mylabris phalerata; assembly: GCA_020740385.1. Classification (NCBI taxonomy): domain Eukaryota; kingdom Metazoa; phylum Arthropoda; class Insecta; order Coleoptera; family Meloidae; genus Mylabris; species Mylabris phalerata. Next base: position 3,556,965 of record JAJEOX010000222.1, read on the forward strand.
ATTTGATTATAATTGGATTTTTTGTAATTAGAAGCGAGGGGGAAACTAATGGTAATGTTCATACTCCAACGACTTCCATATCTAATGATAATGCATCATCGTCATCATCATTACGTTCGCAGAATCATGACAATAATCAATCGAATAAAACGCAAAATTTACAACAACAACAAAGAGTCGGTTCTGGTCGGGTTATTAAACCGAAACGTGAAATTAAAGATTCCGATTATCGAGGTTTTACAACCAAAACTCGACAATATCGGAATTTGAAAACCGAACAGAAAATTAATCCAAAAGGACAACAACCTCAACAACAATCGAAACGGAATGATGATTTTATTCAAAGTCAGAATTTTACAAATAAAAACAATAGTCAAGATTTAGATAAAGATATGTCGAAATTAACTATACAAGATACGTTTAAGAATAGTAAACATGGTGGTAATAATGGGGGTAATAATCAAAGACAGGGTAGTGTACCCCCTAGGTTACAAGCCGAGCAGAAAGGGTCGAAACGGTATAGTTCTATTCGACAACGATCTTTACCGGAATCACAAACTCCACCATTCAATCAACATTCGAATTATTATCCGAATGGTAATCAATGAATTTCAATCAATTGCTTTTATTAATTATAATTTTTTTCTAGAATATAATCAACAAAATCAAGTAACCCAACAAACAATAATCCATCAACAAAATACACAAATTCATCCGTCCACAAATCAAGTACCACCACCACCACCGCCACAAATAGCACCACCACCATTACCACAAATACCAGCTCAAGTACCGGTAACAGCAGCAACAATATTACAAGCACCACCACCACAATTTGCACCACCATATCCACAAGGACCACCACCACCACCGCCACCATATTTACAAGCTAGTGTAGCCGGACCACCGACATTTCTACCACAACAAACACCACAAATCATCAATTATGTACCAAGTCAACAATTTACACAGAGCTATCAAGGATACCAACAACAATACAATCCAGTTGTAAGTTATTTTAATTGTATAATAATTTTAATTAAATTATTAATTGTTAATTAGACACAACCAACGGAATTGTTCCAACAACCATCGGGTATCACGTACTATTCGACAGATCAACAGGTGAGCCAACGGGCGATGGTACAGAAACGTCCGAAGGCGGCTATACCGATTGTGGCACCGCCACAATCCGATTCGAAAGATAATAAGAAAGATGAAATAATCTCGCCTACGGTAACATCGATTGAGGACTCGGATGTTGTAGAAAATACAATTAATATTGATAATAATAGTAATAATAACAATAATAATAGTAATACTGATGATAATACTAATTCTAGTACTATTGTTGAACAAGGAAACTGTACAACAATAGTGATTTTTTATTGATATTTTTTACTAAATTCTCCAAATATAATTGAATATTATCTAATAATAACGGTATGATGAAGGATAATTAGGAATCTTCCTGGCAGATATACATATCTGGCAATTGGAACTAGAATTATACTAAATATTGGGGGAAATTCTGGAATTTCTAGTTTTATTTGCCAGCATAATTTTCGGTTTCCTTTTCAAATATAATCAATTTACTAATTCACTAATTTATATTTATAAACTTCGTTTAATTTGGAATTTTAAAAGCAAATTATTTATATTTACAGGATTTATTTATATAATTACTCTTATATTCTTATCTACTCTAGCATTGTTTTAATTGATAGTAATTCTTATTGTTGGTTTTCGATTCTGTAAGAGGTAGGTTTTAGTTTCTGTAATTTATTTAAATTTAATCAATTCGTTGATTTTTAAACTAAATTTGAGAAGAAATTGATAAAAAAACCGCCTTTCTGTTGCATGTTCTTTTAGAATAATTTCATTATTATTATTATTAGTATGAGTTTTATGTAATTTTGCTTGAATTTATTATCCATTATTAAAAATAATGCAACAGTTTCCGATCTCTTTTTTGTTAAATGAAAGAAGGCCTGTATTTATCGAAATTTCAGTTTTTATTAGTTGCTAACTAGAAGTCTAGGACAAGGCGAGTGGTTTACATTGTTAGGTGGAATTTTTTCGTGATTTCGTAAGCCTCAAGTCTTGGTTGAAGTCCTTTTTCATCGTTAAAAATTCGGGTCACAACTCGAGAAAAAGTGGAATGTTTGATGAGCGATTCCTTTTTCATTTCTCCCTTAAAATTGAGGTTTTTGGGGTTGTTTGAAAGAGAATTTCAAGCTCTATGTTTGATAAACGATTTCTGTTTCATTTTTCGCTTAAAATTGAGTCTTTTGCCATTGTTTGAATGAGAATTTCAAGCTCTGTAGTGGAATCTTTGATTTCTCTAAGACCACTGATTTACATTGTTAAGTGATGTTTTTTCGTAATTTCATAAGCCTCAAGTCTTGGTTGAAGTCCTGTTTCGTCGTTAAAACGTCGGGTTACAATTCCGCAAAAAGCGGAATGTTTGATAAGCGGTTTAGCTTTCATTTTTCACTTAAAATTGAGTTTTTGCCATTGTTTGAAAGCGAATTTCAAGCTCTATGGTGGAATCTTTGATTTCTCTAAGACCACTGATTTACATTGTTAAGTGATGTTTTTTTGTAATTTCGTAAGCCTCAAGTCTTGGTTGAAGTCCTGTTTCATCGTTAAAAGTTCGGGTCACGACTAGAGAAAAAGTGGAATGTTTGATGAGCGATTTCTCTTTAATTTCTCCCTTAAAATTGAGGTTTTTGGGGTTGTTTGAAAGAGAATTGCCTGCTGTATAGTGGAATGTTTGATGAACAATTTCTGTTTCATTTGTTATTTAAAATTCAGATTTTTGGAATGGTTTGAAAGAGAATTTCAAGCTCTATTCCCCGAAACTTACCGTTCTCGAAAATTTTGAGTTATTTCGGTTTTTAACCCTATTTCAACTCAATTCCCGGATTTTTCGAATCAGTAAGGTTTCCACGCAATTTTCCCAGAAAATCAAGTTTCTTAACAACGACATCATTTTAGACTTCATAGAATCGCCTTCAAATTGAAAAACAATTATCTTTAATACGTGGAATATCTAATGAATTTCCCATATTTATCACATTTTCCCTTGTATAAGCTCAGAAAATGCGACATTCAACTCGCTGTCTTTAAAATTGTTTGAGTTCTTTAGAGATTCACTGAAATACTTGAGTTTTTCAATTTTAATAGACTTTATCGTAGACAATATTGGTTGAGTTATGAAAATATGAGAAAATGATCTATAACTCCAAATTTCCACGAAATCTTCCAATAAAACCCCCGTTGTAAGGCTTGAAATTCTCTTCCGAACGAGTCGACTGAATTTCGCGTTGAAAACGAAACAGAAACCGTTCATCAAAAATTCCATTTTTCCAAGTAGCTTAGTGCTTTCTTTCAAGTACTAATCTTGCCTCTCGTCTATGACCGCATTTTCGTAAAAAATATCCAAATGAAGACAGCTTCAAAGCTATCTGTCTTCATTTATGAAGTCCGCCAGGATAACCGCCACTGTGTACGAAACAAATGGAAATTAGAAACTTACACGAACAAACAAGATTGAAACAGAGATTCAACTGAGACTCGAACAAAAACGCTCCTACTAATATGGTTACAAGAAAATAAAAATTCTATTCAAGACACCATAAAGAGACTTAAGCGGAGTAATTATAAACGATTAAGCTAGCTTGCATTTAATTATGTTGGTAATAATACAAAGTTCCAAATTCTCAACATATTAAACTTAGAAATTGCGTTAAAATTAAACGTGGGCGCTTACAAATTACAATTACAATTGATACTTGTTTGTGAGATAAAATTAAAATTTCTACACTACAATTTATGGAATTTCTATCTGTTTGTCTGGCAGTTCTTTCGAGATTGCATCAATTTCAATAAAACCCGAATAATGTAGTCTGGAGACTAAGTGACAGCTTCCAATATATCGACAAATAACACGAGTTCATACTTTATAATTTTGTTACAATCTCGAAACTTATTGAATGAACAACGACGAATTTCTAGGAACGATTAGATTATCTGAAAGTAGAATAGAATTTCGCCATGTTTTTTACAATTTATTTTCATCAGCGGCCTGAAATTAATGTTAATTTACTCGGGTCTTCTTCAGCAACAAAGCTTCTTTACAGCGTTAATTTATAACAAGTCTAGCATTTTAATCTTGTATTGTGTTGACGAAAGTTTTAAATCCTTCTCAAATATTAATTCCACAACAAACAACACAATAAAAAACAAAGAAAATTACAAATTTTGCATACCAGAGCAAATTTGTTCTGAAACACCCCCGACCCTATTGTTTATCTCCAAGGTCTCACACGATTACAATATTCGTCCACTTTAATTAAGGGATTTACAAACTTCCTTTAAATGAACAAACAACTCCACACTGACAGTAATTAATCTCTCGGAATTGATTTTTAAGTGGCATTTTTGCTAAACGACCGGCGCCTCCACCAATTATCACATTTGCTCTAGCAAATTTGTATCGAAATTGGCGATTTTAACGGGAAAAATCCCCGAATAGTTGCGCCATGTACAAAACAAGATCTCCAAACAAACACGTGTTTCGGCCACGGTAACGCGCATCAAGTTTGATTTTAGTATTCATGCCACTCTCGTAACGTAAACGTATCTTTTGCTTGACTTATTTTTAGTGAATCTACGAATTCGTCGATTATCAAAACAATCAAGTCGCTTGAATTCTACATGTTCAGTTGTGGAGTCGTGAAATTTGCGCTATTCTCGATTCTTTATGGGTGCTTTCTAGTCGACGACAACGGGGAATTTTGGTTGTTTCAACCGTCAACAGGTCTTGAAGATGGTCGTTTTAAGTTTTATAATATTGGCGTATTGATGGCGTCCCATTTGGATTCGCCGTTTGATTTGGAGCGTTGCGGCCCGGCTATTGATATGGCTTTAGAAGAAATCAACGAGAAATTCCTTTCGCAATATAAAGTTCGCTTGAGGAAAGTCCAAGGAAGGTAAGTTTGCTTATACATTCCGATACAATAACGATACATTTGAAATAAGAAAATCGTTGAATATCTGATAAAAAATTCATAGATAGTGGTAATATAAAAGAAAATTCACACTCTATCTACATATTGAGTCCCTTATCTTTTTTGTTTCGTTATTATTTTACTGTATAGTTTGCATCGTAAATATTTATAGTAGTCTCTTTTATGTTATTGCATATAGGGGGATGGAAAATTGATTTCTTGTTTGTTTTCATTCTTACATTTTCGTTTATAGTTGGATTAATAAAACTCGAATGATTATATCTCAAAATATATCCCCATGGGAGCTTTGTTTGGAAATATGTTAAAAAAATAGAGATTCGATAATGTTGTAATCATTCGATCGGATTTTTATTTCTACAATCCTCCAAATTCGACAACAAAGTGCTAAAATTTCCGTTATTTTCTCGTATTTTTTAGTTCAATTAGTTCAATTTCCCTATTTACAAATTTATTATTTTATGTAAGAGATGATTATAAAAAAGTATTGATCTCTGTCGGAAAATTCAGCAAATTTATAGCTAGTTAAAATTAATTTTATTGCATACGCAGTATCTCTTAAAATGATTGTTAGAAACAGGAATAGATCAGTAAAAATATCGTTAAATAACAAGAAAATTGTAGAATAATTACACGTATTTCTACATAATTAAAGCAAATTAATTAACTTTATTTTTCGCGTTTTATTCGACTTAGATTCTCTTGATTTTGCTCCATCTTTCTTTTCACAAACAGCTAATCGAAATACAGATTTGTTCAGTTTTTCGATAAACACGAAGACTGGAAGTTGTCAGCTGGATTGGACCTTTATTTTTCTCTTTTATTCAATTAATTTGATTTTCGACACCTGAAACAGAAATGCCCCATTAATGTCTCCACTAACACCTTACACAAGACACTAATCTAATAGGGTAAAACTCGTCGAAACGATCCTGTTGTCATAGAGATCCTTCTATCGACTCTCAGAAATATGAACACCAATTTATATCCAAATTTAGCTTTATCATCACCGGTCGTCTTATAATAAATGACTATTTGATTAGACTTCTACAACTTCTAATAAAGGGGCTGTTACCTTGCTTTCTGATTTGATTTATTAAAAACGACACCAATATAATTCTCCTTATTCGCTAGTCCTTGTTATCAACACTTCCCCTAATATTAGTTTTCCTGTTATATCTTCTCTCGATTTACAACGAATACACCCAACAAGTGGTTTCTTTATCGAATCTGGCGCAAATAAATGGAAACTTCTAGACTCGAATGATAACAACGATTTTTATGTTAGAAATACGTTAATTTGAAGGATAATCAAATATTTATGTTAAAACGTCTCATTTGTATTTTAAATAAGGGGAAAATTTGAATATTTAATTCACTGCCTGCGCAATTATTGTACAATTTGGTGGAAAATTCAAGGAAAAGAATCTTCCAACAATAATTTTAAAACACTTACTTTATTTTAACACAAATTCTTTAATATACTCTAAATTTTAAGTTGATGAGAAAATTTAATAGAATTACAAACGAAAATAGCCCGGCGCATCCACCATTCTTTTTATTCGCATATTTTTATAGTGCCGTAAAGTGTATTTTGCTAATCTACTTTTAAACCATCCACCTTTCATGTTTTTATTAGTCGCATGGGAGGGAATACGTTGAAAACACGTTTTTTGCGGATAATGAAAACCTATATTTAAATTTCAGTGAAACCGATATACTTTCAATTATTCTTGTTCTTTATATCTGGCGAAACACAAGAATATTTCTCGATTTCTTCTTCGTTCTAATTGAAAACTTGCCGATTTATTAGCTTGAGAATTTGGATTTATTTAAAATTATCGTTTAAGATAATAATTTATGTTTAAAACTTTTGAAATTAAAAACCGCAAATTTTAGAATTTCAACGTAAATCTTCCTATTTTAAAATAATTGCACAATAAACGACACCAGAAGCTCTCCCCGTAAAGATAATGAAGTGTATGGAGTTAATTATTTCTTACACAAAGTAGACGACTTGAAAGGCCTTGGAAAAATCGAATTGATAATTAATTACAGAAGGGTGGAAATTATTCGAAAATTACATTTTATTCGATTCATTATTATTACCCCTAGCGGACGTATTAATTATCAATTAGATCTCGATTCAGTATCAACATCATTATTTAGTTCTCTCTCAACTCACCATACCTATTTTATTACAATGTCAATAAATATAGAAAATATCATCCCCATAGAGTTGAAATATTGGATACACCCAAGTGACTAGTGTTTTTTAAAACGAGATTTGAAATAAATTCGAGAATTGTTCGAGTAGCAACGAAATTTAATCAAAACCTTCCACAACAACGATTCTATTATAGAAATACGATTCTATACGTAGGTATATATGGTCTAAGAAATACCGTGAATGAATAATTTGTGTTGAAAGGATAGATGATTACTTTGTATTGTAATTTCTGTTGAATCAATTGAATTATGCAATTGATTCGAAACTATAAAGGTCAAGTTCACGATCACTAATTGAGCTATTGTTTCACGATAATTAATAGCGAATGTAACAAATTGGAGAGACTTATCGCTATAATTATCTATCTGATTCGAATTCGTTTCAAGAATTTTAATGACGCCGGTTTTTAACATAAAACTATCAATTTAACCGCTTTTATTCCCTAGAATTTGATAAAAACACCACAAATATGCTTAGAGATGAATTTTACAACCAATAAAACTGAAAGCTTGTCGCATTATTAGATTGATTATGAAGCGAACACCTTTTAGTGTCACCTGAAAAAAGTACAGCCGCATAATTGAACGGTCTTAAAATGCTGCCAGACAGGGTGGATGGTGAATTAAAATTGAGCTGTTTTTGTGGCCGATCGTAAAGGGTCGTGTGCACACTTTTTCTAGCCAGACCAAGAGACATCGATGGAAAATCTCATAAATTGGCGGCTGTGGCTTTGTTGTATCGTATAAATTCCTATAAAATGGCGAAATTATTGAATATTTCTATTTGAATTCGTTCTGTATAACGTCAATCATTTCGAGTTTTCGTATTTTGTGCTTATAAAGAAGTTATTTTCAAGAAAAACGCAACAGAAGCGAAATTATTTTGTGATATTTGACAGATTTTCCGACAATAGCTAAAGAAAACCGTTTCTAATTAACGAATTTTATTGTTAGAATTTGATTTAAATTCTCTTTATTGTTCACAAGGCAATGTTTTATTGTATATTGTGTCGTTTTTTATTAAAATAATGTTATATAAATATACAATAAGCTTTAGAGTACTCGGAATTTAATTTAGAATAAAATAAAGAAAAATAATCGACTAGACTCAATCAAACCGTCTCACTAGATAATCGTCAACTTGAATTTTCTATGTTTCTAGTTAAAATTGCCGACACAGTATATTTCGTTGAAATATTCAAAATAACAGTTGTCTATTAAGATGTCATCGTGAATGTAACGAAACAACTCCATTTCGGACGTAAATATGAGAATAAAACTAACAATAAAACAAATTATTTTCCATTTTATCTATTTTCCCTGTAGCCAGTTGGATATTGCAATTTCTACAGAAAACTGTACAAGATTTCTCTAAGTTTCTAGATTAGCACCGTATCTAAAGGGACTATCCTATCTACCGGATTTTGATGCAAAATTAATTGATTTCAAGCTGAAAACAATGGGAAAAACAACTCGTTTTTCCGCGATAATTCAATCAAAGCAACGATTTTTTGTTTGCATTAGCCCATTCGCTGTTATATCAACTTTAGAATGAGGTGTCGTTTGCCAAAAACTGTACAAAAATTGCGGTTCTCGGTTGTGGAAATTTTCCCAATTTCCCGGAAAATTAGCGGATTTAACTGGGAATTTCTTGATTATTTGGAAAGCGCTTTCAATTCACTATATACCGATAATACAAAATTGGTAATATTAGCCAAATTATGGGGGAAATATTAGGAGAATATCAAAGAACAAGGTTCAAGACTTTTGTTTGTAATTTAGAATTTTTATTAAAATTGAAATGCGTTTTCCAAAAATATATTTTGGTTGTCATCGCCTCGAGAATTAATGAGAAATCGCAAGCCAAATATTCGCAAGAGGCGTACCCTTTTTTACTTAAAATTTATTAAAATAATCCCTCAATTCTGCACTGCTTCTTTCGAATTAATTTCTTTTATTATTTTGATTTAACAGTTCAAATATATTTAGAAAACTGCTCTTTAAGGCCATATTTACCGTACGTAAACGTTGCAAGCTCTATAATTCAGTTACTATTTACTTGTTTGATTCAATTAAAATCCACCGGAATAGATTGGATGGTTTTATGAAAAATAAATTTCGGTCACGAGACCATCACAATTCCCATTTCTATAACAATTATCATTAAGTTTCCCTAATGGAATTTGTAACTTTTCACTAATGAGATACTATCTTTAATCATTAAACCAAAATTGGTATTTCCTTGTGATTGTGCCCTAATTATTCCAGTAAATTGTTATTGAATGAATGCGGATTATATTTCAATTAAATTGTAAGCAATTATCGATTTTTCCAGTTATCCATCGTGCAGTGGGTCCCGTGCACCCGGTCTAGCTGCCGATATGCACTTCAAATCGGATGTGATTGCATTCGTTGGACCGGCCTGTCTGTTTGCTTTAGAACCTGTTGCTAGATTGGCGGCGTACTGGAATACGCCGATCATTACAGGAATGGGGGATCAGGTGATAAATCCGCTATTTCGCCCTTATTCCTGAAAAATAAACATGATTATCTGATCTAGCCGCCGTCTGAAGGCGAATTATCGGTAACTTCAGGCATTTTAGGACGCTTACAGAGATGGAATAAAAGCGATAGTGCTGTAAGTAGATTACCGATAAAATTCAAAGTAATTTCCCTAATTCTTAAACCGATAAAACAGGGAATTCTTAAGGATAAAAGTAAATACGCTACTCTAACAAGAATGTCATATTGCCAATGTCGATTGAAGCTTGTATTTGCCAGTATTTTTCGCCAATTCGGTTGGAAACATATAGCATTGATATTAGATCGGTCCGATTTGTTCTCTTTAACAGCCGGTAAGTTATCTTATCTATTATCAGATAATTATAATAATAATAAAATTGTGTATTGTATAAATAACAATATGGATAAAATTTATAAGGACGAGGTGGCCGAGTGGTTAAGGCGTTGGACTGCTAATCCAATGGGCTCTGCCCGCGTGGGTTCGAATCCCATCCTCGTCGCACATCACTTCATTTTTTTTACATTGATAAACGATTTTTTATTTTGAAATCATTTGAGAGTTGTTAAAACACCGAAACTAGTGCTTTTATGACTGTAATTGTAACATCTTTACATTTTTCAGCTACAAAGTTTACAACTCTTTAGTTGGCTGTGGCTTAGTTGTTGAGTATCGTAGATTGCTTCAGATTTGTAATCTATCTTTAAACGTATGAATCAATCTACGACCCTACATAACACGAAAGGCCATAACTGCGTTATGGCTCAATATTTCATAATTGTAACTTCAATAAACGAAAAATAATCTAAATAATTTAAACAAATGATTCAATCGGAGTAGTAAAAAAGAAGAAAAAATAGGGCTGCCCCGGGTGAGGATCGAACTCACGACCTTAAGATTATGAGACTTACGCGCTACCTACTGCGCTACCGAGGCTTGTAAAACTTATATTAGTAATTTTATTTTAAGCTAAAATTTACAAATTAAATTTTAATATTTAATTATTTATGCAATTTCAATTATTTCTTTTATTGTATTAAGCCACTGGGGTGTTTTGTTGCAATTATTGAATTTGCGTCTCAATTTCCTAGGAAAAAATCTAGAGCACGGTCTAAAAAAAGAGGGTCTCTTGACGTTCGTCCGTGAACTGGATGGCAATGATAATGGCTCCATTGATAATTATTTAAGGGATGCAAGTATGTATGCCCGAGGTATACAATTATAGTCATTTTATTGCGTGAATTTATAAAATTTCCGCATTTTCAGTGGTGATATTGAGCGTTCGTGGTGTTCTTGTACGGAAATTCATGTTGGTAGCACATGCTCTCGGTATGACGAAAGGCGATTGGACTTTCCTCGACGTAGAAATATTTCAAGTAACAATAAAATTATCATTAGTGCAATTATAGTTTGATTATAAACCGCTATAGGGCTCGTATTGGAGAGACCACGATTGGGAAGCCGGCGATACAGACGATGCAATGGCGCGGAAGGCTTACGAGGCCCTTTTACGCGTCTCATTGTTACAACCGACTAATGACCAATTCCAAGATTTTGCCGATAAAGTCAAAGAACGTGCCCTACGTGATTATCACTACCATATCAGTGATAAAGAGGAGATTAATTTCGTTATTGGTGCATTCTACGATGGTGTCTATTTGTTAGGTTTAGCACTAAATGAAACTTTATGGGAGGGTGGCGATATTCGGGATGGTTTGAACATAACAGCCCGAATGTGGTCGAGAGATTTCCACGGTTTAAATCGAAATAATCGTAAATTTAATTTGTTTAAAAATACTCAAATTACAGGCATTACAGGCCATGTTCGTATTGATGATAACGGTGATCGTGATGCTGATTATTCTGTGCTAGATTTAGACCCGATCACCGGTAAATTTGAAGTTGTTGCCCATTATTATGGGGTTGATAAGAAGTATTCACCGGTGGCTGGGAAGAAGATCCATTGGCCCGGTGGTAGAGAAGGCCCACCGCCGGATATACCCAGATGTGGATTTCTTGGTAACGATCTTGAATGTAAAAATCGAGGTAATTGAACCTTTTTTAATAAAATAAAATCTAACAAATTAATTAAATTAATGCTGCTTAATTAATAAAGAGGCGCATACGTTAATCGTAATCGGATCATTTGCTTTTGGGGTTTTTCTAGCTGTTGTACTTACATTTATTTGTATTTGTAATAAGTAAGTAATTTCTCTAATTAACTAATTTAATTTAAAAAAAAAACTGTAAAATTAATTAATTCTTGAATTGTTTTATTTAATTATAGACAAATACGAATTGCTGCAGATTTAAATAATATGTCATGGCGGATTCGCTCCGATGAGGTAATTTTAGAGATGAACCACACCTTCGGCTCGAAACTGGCTCTACACAAACTAACTGAGGTAAGTTTAGAGCCGTTACGGAAGTGTCAACAGAAACAGAATCGGAAACAGAAACGAAAAACGAAAAATAAAATATTTGTAAGTTCAAAAGAAAACCTGGAATAAAATTGTCAACTTTTCGTCAGTTTTCCGGAAAATTAACGAAATATTTTGAAAATTCCTGGGATATTTAGAAAGCGCTTTCAATTTGCTATAAATTGAGAAAAACTTATTAAAAAATCGATAAAATTGGCTGAATTATAGAGGCATATATGAAAAAATTAAGAAAAAGAACGTCCTCCAAGATTATCCTCTGTAACTCCAAACTCAATTGGCATTTTTCAAAACAAAATACATCTTCGGATGCTCCTTAAAATACTGTTTCTAATGATGTTTGACTCATTACAATAGAACATTAAACAAACGAAATATCGATTATTAGATCTTAGCAATTTGCTATAAATTCATATATCTCGAATGTGATCTCCGTTATATATCCGCTTAAAAAAGCGCAGAAACAGAAATAGAAATAGACCTTCCAATTAGAAGCAGCAATCCAGCACACTTCCAGGTAAGTTACTTAGACCAATCTCAAATGAGTAAAGAAGGAAAAATGGCTACATCAACTAAAAATAGAAACAGAAAAAAATTATAAGTTCAACAGAAAACGTGGAGTTGAATTGTCAACTTTTTGACGTTGTTTTTTTTTTTCGGAAAATTAACGACATGTTCTGAAAACTTCTGGGATATTTAGAAAGCGCTTACAATTTGCTATAAACTGCGAGAAAATTATTGAAAAATCGATAAATTATAGAGGCAAATATCAAAAAATTAAGAAAAATAACGCCCTCAGAGATTATCCTCGGTAACTCAAAAGTCAATCGATATTTTCCAAAATAATGATGCTCCTAAAAATGCTGTTTCTAACGATGTTTGACTCATTACAACAGAACAGTAAACAAGCGAGATATCGATTGTTGAATATTAGCAATTTGCTGAATCGAAACGAGACCTCCGAATTTCAATAAATTCGTATATTTCTCACATGATTTCTGTTATAAATCCGCTTAAAAAGGCGCAAAAACAGAGCTTCCAACCAGAAGCAGAGATTCAAGATATCTCCAGGTAAATTACTTGAACCAATCTCAAATAAGCAGAGGGAAAATTGCTAAATAAACTAAAAATAGAAACAGAAGGAATAAGTTCAAAAGAAAACTTTTTCGTCTTTTTTTCGGAAAATTAACGCGATGATTTGAAAATTCCTAGAATATTTAGAAAGCGCTTTCAATTTGCTATAAATTGCGAAAAACTTATTAAAAAATCGATAATATTGGCTGAATTATAGAGGCATATATGAAAAAATTAAGAAAAAGAACGTCCTCCAAGATTATCCTCTGTAACTCAGAATTTAATCGATATTTTCTAAAACAAAATACATGCTCAGATGCTCCGTAAAATGCTGATTCTAACAATATTTGACTCTTTACAATACAACAATACAAATATTAGCAATTTGTTGAAACGAAAACGATGTACTTTAGACCTCCGAATTTCAATAAATTCGAATATATCTCACATGATTTCCGTTATAAATCCGCTTAAAAGGGCGCAGAAATAGAGTTTCCAGCCAGAGGCAGATCCAGGACATCTCCAGGTAAGCTACTTGAACCAATCTCAAATGAGAAAACAAGGACAAAAGGCTAAATCAACTCAAAATAGAAACAGAATAAATTAATACGTTCAAAAGAGGGCTTGGAGTAAAATTGTCAACTTTTCGTCATTTTTCCGGAAAACTGACGAGACGATCTAGAAATTTCTGGGACATTTAGAAAGTGCTTACAATTTGTTATAACCTGCGAAAAAATTATTAAAGAATCGCTAATATTTGCTAAATTATAGAAGTAAATATCAAAAAATTAAGAAAAAGAACGTCCTCAAAGATTATTCTCTGTAACTCAGAAGTCAAGCGATATTTTCCAAAACAAATCCGCCTTCTGGTGCTCCTAAAAATGCTGTTTCTAACGTTGTTTGACTCTTTACAATAGAACATTAAACAAAACAACAAATATTAGCAATTTGACGAATCGAAAACGATGTACTTTAGACCTCCGAATTTCAATAAATCCGAATATCTCTCGCATGATTCACGGTATAAATCCGCTTAAATGGGCGCAGAAATAGAGCTTCCAACCAGAGGCAGAGAGCTAGGACATCTCCAGGTAGACTACTTGAACCAATCTCAAATGAGCAAAGAAAAAAGTGCTAAATCAACTAAAAATATCTTCTTTCATTTCTTCATTAGACACGAGATTTGATGTTGCAGTCCTATGATCTCCGCAGCGGCCGGGCCTCCATCACCTCCTGCACTTCAGTACAAACAACAAAAATCTACACAACAGTCGGTATCTATAAAGGTAATCGAGTAGCAATCAAGAAGATCAGCAAAAAGAAAATCGACATCAATAAGAAATTACTGTGGGAAATCAAACAAGTCCGCGATGTAACCCACGAGAATACCGTACGTTTTCTTGGTGCATGCATTGAATGTCCAACTGTACTGATAATAACTGAATATTGCCCGAAAGGCAGCTTGAAAGATGTACTCGAGAATGATGCGATACATTTAGATTGGAATTTTCGTATGTCCTTAATTCATGATATTGTTAAAGGCATGAGTTATTTACACAGTTGTGAAGTATCAGTACATGGTAAATTACGATCGTATAATTGTTTAATTGATGGTAGATTTGTATTGAAGATTAGTGATTTCGGTTTGGCCACTCTAACTACACCATCGGAGATCATCAAAGATGCCAATTATTATAAAAGTAACCTATTTCTTATCATTATAAATTTATTAATAAATAATTCTATTATGCAGAAATGTTATGGGTGGCTCCTGAATTGCTACCATTAACGCTAATACCAGGAATACCGGCAACACAAAAAGGTGACGTTTACAGTTTTGGCGTGATTTTAGAAGAAATTATCGTCCGAGGTGGTCCGTACGAAGCTGCACGACAATTTTTAGAGCCACAAGGTAAATCTAAAAACAATCAAACTTCAATACAATCGTATTCTCTAATTTTTAACAATTCGTTACCATAACAACTCTACGATTCCATTATATGTTGTTATGGTAACCAATCGCTGATATACCCAACGTTATAGAGATTATCTCCCGGGTTGCTGCCCGTGAGAATCCACCGTTCCGTCCAGCCGTCAGTCGGCGGGATTGTCCGGAAGATCTCCTCGATTTAATGGAACGCTGTTGGAACGATAATCCGGACGAACGGCCATCATTCGATACGATCAAACTAACCTTACGGAACATTATGAAGTAAATATTTGTTGAATGGTAAAATTATTAATCGTGATTCGTTAAACTTTCCAGGGATTATTGTGAGAATTTAATGGACGATTTGTTGAGACGTATGGAACAATATGCCAATAATTTAGAAGCTTTAGTTAGCGAGAAAACCGAGCAATTAAGTCAAGAGAAACGACGATCAGAAGAATTATTGTATCAAGTTCTACCGAGACCGGTGGCACAACAATTAATGGCCGGCGAATTAGTACAACCGGAACAATTCGAATGCGTCACAATCTATTTCAGTGATATTGTCGGTTTTACTGTATTGTGTGCGAACAGTACACCGATGCAAGTTGTTGATTTCCTCAACGATCTCTACAGTACTTTCGATCGTATTATCGGCTTTTATGATGTTTATAAAGTCGAAACTATCGGTGATGCTTATATGGTTGTGTCCGGTTTGCCCGAACGTAATGCCGATAATCATGCCAAAGAAATAGCATTAATGTCGCTGGCTATAGTTGATGCTGTACATTCATTCACGATACAACATAATCCGGATTATAAATTGAAAATACGGATTGGTATCCATTCCGGGCCGGTGTGCGCTGGTGTTGTTGGGCAAAAAATGCCGCATTATTGCCTGTTTGGTGATACGGTCAATACAGCCAGTCGGATGGAAAGTACAGGACAACGTTAGTTTCAATTCTCTAAAGAAGGTGTGTCGCGATAGTGGGTGTTAGAATTCTTTCAAAACGAAATATTTTTCTTATTTTAAATGGTTGGATAGAGGAAATTCTGCCTATTTTTAAGTTTTTCAGTTTATGAAAAAGACTAAAACATAGAAGGCTTAGCAAAACAACTGCCAATTCAATTGTTACAATTGACGTGTGCATAATTAATTATTTTTAGATAATTTAAACGAAAAACAATAGAAGAAATTGATAATTTAATAAATCAAAATTAAGTGGATTCCTGTTTTTTCGTGTAAAATTTGCTGAAATTGCTGAAAAAATGTAAAAAATATTCAATATTAACCTCAATTGTGACAGTTTATGTCAATTTGCTAAGCCTTCTATGCATTTCTTTTAAACCAACTGTTAAGTCATAGGCGACTACACTTTCAAAGAATGCTGAAAATTAATGGAGCCAAACGCTGAAAGATTACTTGATTATAATAGTTTCGAACATTGTAAAAGTAAAAATTTCTTATCTCTCTAGCGGCCCATCGTCGTGGCACCCTATGCTTGCGCCAATTGATAAATTTTCTAAAATTGCAGCCTTAAAAATCCATGTGAGCGCCACAACTAAGGAGATTCTCGATAAATTCGGTACTTTCAAATTGGAATTACGCGGTGAAGTTGAACTGAAAGGTAAAGGTTTCGTTACAACATTCTGGCTATTAGGCAGTACCGAATTAGATCCAAGACCATCGACTCCGAAACATACAACAGCTATCATAAATACCACAACAAATAACAATGAAGATATAAATCCATATCCTCTAGTATTTATGGGAAATTAAACAATATCTAAATTATTAAAGCAAAATATATTAAATGTGTACCTGTAAATTTCCAAAGATAAAATAAATCTATTTTTATCCTAAATGTCGATTTTTCTCTTGTGTGATATTCAACGGTATAAAAGTTGTAAGACAATCTAAAACTTTCGGCCAAATCTCATCAGACGTCCGTCCGTAAAAATCGTACAAAACCTTCTTTTGGCGATAGAAATCGATGACCGGCCGTGTCAGTTCATCGTACTGTTGTAAACGTTTCCGTACAACCGCCGGTTGGTCATCATCCCGCTGGATCAAATCCTCCCCAGTTACATCGTCTTTAAACGGTACTTTCGGCGCATTAAAATCGACATTATAGACCCGTCCACTGGGCAAATGCACCCATCTACCTTTAACCCGTTCTATGATAACATCAAACGGTACGTCTAAATTGATAACCACATCTAATTTATGGTAATTCCATAGATTTTCCGCTTGTTTTAGTGTGCGCGGAAAACCGTCCAATAACCACGGCCGATCGCCGATCGATTCAATTTCACTATTAATCAACTCAATCATCAATTGGTCGGGTACTAATTGTCCATTCTTAATGAAGGTTTCGACGTTTTTACCTAATTCAGTTTGATTTTTTATATGCATACGTAATTTATCGCCGCTGGAGAGGTGTTCTAGATTGAAATTCTTGATGATACGCGACGATATGGTGCCTTTACCGGACGCCGGGGCCCCTAGAATGACCGATTTGAACATTTTCAACGCATTTGCCATTTTGCTTCAATTCCAAATAAATCACAGTTCAATGTGCGTATTCTTTCGATGAGGCTAGAATTATAAATTATAATAAATTTAATTTCATTTAATTTTACTTACGGTTTTTATAGTCTAATATCGATTAGACGAAAAATTAAAGTCTACATTTTATTCGTAGATAAATAGTCGAAAGTCGAAGGTCGATGATATTTACATGCCATCGACGTAGCGCGCTGATTGGACCAGGCGGCAATGACGAAGTGCCGGGATGCGTTCGCAAATTAGGGAATATCCCCGATATTCATCCTGAAAGTAAGCCTATTTTATTAGTCTTCGATATCAATTGAGGTATGTCGGTAATTAGTAGTAATTGGCTACAAATTGTTGAAATTCTATATTAGAATCGATTACGTGGCAGTTATAGTACGGTAAAGTAGGATTTACGAAATAATGAGTAATTTATTTTCAGGCTTATCCAGCTACAACTCAAGTAGAAAAATAATTCGAATACTGATTTAACAAACATAAACAAATCGTTAATAAATAAAAAGAATCTTTCACAAATACATCTTACATGGAAATAATCACCGATAATAACGAAATTTATGGATAAAGAACGGTAAACTCACAAAAAAACACGCGATAACAATAATTAACAAGAGAAAAAGGCAAGAAGCGAAGGCATTCCAAGTGGTTTAAATACACGATTTTCATCATTGAAATTCCAAATTTGTCGTTAGAAAAATGTTTACAAAAGCTACAAAGCTATACAAAAATTGAGCAAGCCGACTTATTTTTATTTTGTACTTTAATCGAAATGATATGCAGGAATCTTCTTGTTTTCTCTCGATTCAATCTATTTTTTACCACCGTTCATTATCATATAACAATTTTCGATTTTATTCTTCAATTGCACAACCGACGACATTGGCATATAGAAATTCTCACTGATTGATACTTTCGATTTATCCTTTGTTGATGGATTTTTAGACGGACTCATCACCACATAATCCGAGTCAGAGGTGAAAGTTTGCGAGATACGCGACATATCTTTAGCCGGCAGTGTATTACAACGTTGTTTATAAATCAAATTATTTATCGGTAGTAACGATAGGGGTTCAAGTCGTCTTGGCGGCAGTGGTGGCGGCTTTACTTTTGCTTTATTCAAACCCCCAGTCTTTTTGATTATCTCCAATGGATTCTCGTAGATGTGATTCGTTTTCGTTGGTGGTGTTTTGACGGGATCTTCAGCGATTTCCTCGTAAATACCGGAAGCTAGCGATATTCCAGATTCGCGTCTTGGTAGGCCTGTTTTTCTATAATATTTATCGATTAATATTGATTAGAGTAGAAGTGTAAACTAACCGGGATGATTGCTCTTCAACCGTTGATAAATCTTGTAAAGAATCTTCATTAGTCTCGCTACCTCCTGGTGTTTTTGTTAACACCCCCATCCCTAAACTAATTAGACTTGTGGCAGTCTAAAATTATAATTAATTTAATCAAAATCATATCAATTTTGAATACAACCTTTGATTTGAGGACATATCCGGAGTCGTCGGATGATATAGAAACCCTAACTCCGGAATCGTCACTACCGGTTTGACTGCGAATACAAATTGGACTATCTGTATTGTTTATTGCACCATTTACTACAGTATGGTTGTTATTAAATAAATCTCCCTCACTACGACTCAGTCTTTTCGTTGAATGTAAGCCACTAGAATTCAATTGAACCGATTTACCCCTACTGATCAAATGTTTCAATAATCTCGGGCCTTGTTTACAATAGAGATAAATCTGGCCTGGACCGGCTGGGAATTCTCTAAAAATTACAAGCCAATATTGTCGAAATCTCCAATAAACGACAATATTTACCCACTAGTGTGCATAACGATAATCAATTTATCATCAATAGGATGGGCTGAGGCTTGTAGATGGAATTGGTGAAAATGGTACCATTTCCAACAGATGATCGGTTCACCGGTACACGGATCACTGATAACGATCTCTTGGGAATTTGTGCCTAAGACGCCGTGTAAACCAACCAGACCGGCGCCTCTAGAGTGGATATTGTCCACCATCGAGACGTGGAAATTCGATTCGCCCACTATAACGAGTTAAATTCAAATTAGGCGCGTTTTTTTCATATAAGTTGGTAGTATTTTTAAATCTATTGGCGGCAAATCCAATTAATTTATGCGAAATTTATTGGATTAGTGGGAGGCACCTGGTAAATACGAGGCAACACACAGCATTTTCCTTATCGATGTCATCCATTCTTGTGTATCACTTTCCGAATTGCCGGCTAAAAACAATAACGGTTTCTGTTGTCTACCGAGTGCGAAAACACCAAAAGCGTATTGTTTCGTTCGGGATTCGGTACGGCAAATTGTCGACGAACGTGGCAATTGGACACAACTCAAAATTGAGCCATCCGGGGACGTTTTCAATTTTAATTCAACACCATTCTCTATGCTGTCCAGACGTTTCAATTCGCACCATTGTTTCTGCCAGGCCTACAACAAATTCGAATTAAAATCAAATTCGTACAATCGCTACAATTACCTTCCAGGGTGTAAACCCTCGCCGACTCTTTTCCGAGATTTTCACATCAATATAACCACAAACGATATTGTTACCTAGCATTCCCTCCTTTTTATCAACTTATCCTTAATCGGTGATTGGGTTTATAATAATTAACATTCAATTCTATTCATTAATTATCAATTTTTATAGGAAAAATCACCACTGATAGTATACAAACACACATATAAATATTCACAACCCCTCCCTGCTCTGTGCGAGGAAAACCCGCCAAAGCGCATCCATTACGATCTAAGGCCGTTTGTTGAGGAGGTGGTT
This sequence comes from Mylabris phalerata, assembly GCA_020740385.1. Lineage (NCBI taxonomy): Eukaryota > Metazoa > Arthropoda > Insecta > Coleoptera > Meloidae > Mylabris > Mylabris phalerata. The sequence goes on from JAJEOX010000222.1 coordinate 3,577,582, forward strand.
AGCGACAATGATGGGGGTACACAGGGCCGGCGTCAGCACAAAATCCAACTAATTCACCCCTCTTCAATCATTGATCCAAATAATTTCTAATTTACACAAAACTATTCCAGTTCAATGTACAATAAATTGTTTTATTGGCTATTATTGTGAGGACGTTCAGCGTTGATTATATCAACTAAACCAACAATAAGGCCCATTAAATCATTATTATTCGGTAGGATTTGTTTAAATTCGTTAGTGGAATTTTCTATAAATTGCAATTTTGTTTTATCGTAAAATTTGCCTTAATTCCAGGGTTTTCATCGAGAAATTACCTATTTCTATAATTTTTGTGGATTCGTTACCATAACGGCGTAGGAGGCTGTTTTATTCTCGTCTCGTCTCAATTTTAGATACGATAAAATTGTAGTTGTCATGGTGACGGAGCTTCATCAAGTTAAAGAATACGACTATTCGATAAAATGTAGACCTTTAATCGAGCTGTATTCTTGTCGTTCGGGGATATAAAAACTCGTTTATTTGTAAAAATTATATTTAACAATAATCTTGTACTGTTGATTTTTTGCCTTCTTTTCAATTTTCGTCTAATTAACAATAGAAACATAACAATTTTTACACAAATAAAATTTGAATACATTTACATATAAATTGTATATTTCACCGACAATTCTACTACAAATTAGCGCCACAAAATTGCCTTAATTACTAAATTAATATTTAATTTAAGAGACAATCAACATTAACATTTATTATTATAATTATACCTGATGCTCGGATGACAGATCTCACTCGCTTTCTTCAATCATACAAACAAAAAGCCAACAAAAATATTTACAAAATAACTATAATTAATTTTCTTTATAGAATTTGTACCCTACACTCGTTCTTATCTCAAATTGCAGCTTAATTCCACAAATTACAACGGTTGCACGCAAATTTATATAAAAAAATGTGTAGAATTTGGTTTCATAACAACACAGAAAACAGGAAATCGAACCGTCTCGATAATTTTAGATATAACTCTAAAATTTTTCATTAAAATTAAACGAAATGCTGCTGATTTACTACAGGAACTTTATTTAAAATTAACAATATCAAGAGGTTTAATCAGCAGCAATATTGGATTTCTATCTAGTTTTGAACGCCAATTTCTACAATTCTTGTTAGTATCCTCAATAAAAAAAAAAATTACAATTAATTAATTGTTAATTAGTAAATATAAAGTATACGAATACCTAAAAACAGGTAATAACTAGTTTGCAATCAATAAAATAAAATCTCATAAGATTAAATTTAAATTAAAGGAAGAGATGAACGACAAATATTCATTCATGATTTGTCTCGCTGTTTGTATATCAAGATTAAACTAACAAAAATGCTGATAACATGATAAAATTTAAAACTTAATAGATTCGCTAATCATTAAAAAATATGATTATTTACAATTAAAAAATTACAACTAATTAATATCACATAACATATTTGACACATGAGACATGATTTTTTCATATTAAAAACTATAACGTTAAGTAGATTTCGTGTATTTTAGCTTCTGTTCTATAATCTGGTTAATATAAATTATAAAAAAACTATATACGCTTTTTTCTCGTTAACAATTCAGGATCAGTCTTGCATGTCTGTGTAAATTTTTAACTATTCAGCTAACTATTTTCATCATCTAAATTGTCAATTGGATTCAATTGATTCAATTTATTTGGATCGTTGATAAAAACTTTCTTCGCTAAAGTCTATCAATTAAATTATTAATAAATCGAGCTAAATCAATTCGAATACAAACCTTCAAGCTCTCTAAACATTGGTCCCCATCGGCTGTATTAATTTCGGTTAATAAACTATTAGATCGCTCCAATTCAGCATACAATCCGAACGGTATTTTTGCAAGACATTCTAATTTCATTATGTGCATTTTTGAACGTAAATGTTTCGCTAAATGACCATGTATTCGAAACGCTATATGACAATCAATACATTTAAATGGACGCGGTTCTGACGACGATAAAGCCGGCGATGATGATAACTAGAAAATTATAAAAAAAACAACTTGAATAGAAATCGATTAATAACAATAATGAATTACTTTATTATGATGACTGGCACTTCGTTCGTGTTTTTGTAAATGGCCTTTTGTTCGAAAACTCACTGAACATGAATGACATCGAAATGGACGTTCCAAATAATGAATATTCATATGCAAACTACAACAAAAATAACAACAAATTGATAAAAAAAATCGACAAAATCAATTAATTACGTAAATCAATTTATTATTCGATAGGAATCTTAGGTCATCATTGTTTACATTATTTTCCATAATTTTGCATAAATATTTGATGATTCAATATTATTCATAACAGTGATGAGCGAAAATCGAAAATCGTATTCTGCAACTTCAAGATTCGTTGCCATAACAACCTCTCCAATTATTAGAATTAGATAAACTAAACGGACAATAAAAACAATACCATAAATAAGCTGTTTCTAGCGTTGTTATAGTAACGTATATCTAAAGTTGCAGAATACGATCGATTTTTAGAAAACTACTTACCGTAATTGTGACGGTTTACTGAAGCTCTTCGAACAAATACTACAACTCTTATTACCTTCCGATTTAACAATCAATTCGTTAACGTCTTTATTACAAATACCACCAATATTATCACTATTTTTGTTATTATTTCCAATATTACCAGTTATTACTTCACGATTATTATTATTGTTATTGTTATTATTACAATAATCATTTTTCGTTGCAATTTTCAAATATTCAGAGGCTACACTTTTTGCTAATGTATTCTTTTCTAATTTCACCTGTTTCGTAGCAACATCAGCTAATGTTTCCATTGCACTATTATCGTATTCGATTTGTTTATAAATCGGTTTTTGATTTGTTATTTCATTTATAATTATATTATTATTATTTTGGGTTAATTGAGATTGGGTTTCAATAATATAATCATTTTGTATGGGTGTTACTACAATATTACCATTACTTTTCAATTTATAATCGTTGTAATAATTTTCTTTTTTTCGATTGATTTCGTCACCGTATAACTTTCCAGTTTTTATATGTTGTTGTTGTTGTTGTTGTTGGTGATAATGAATCGAATTATAATCGTTATTGATTTGTTCTACAGTTAGTCGTGTTGTTGGTGATGTGGAATAATCTTGTTGGTGATTTCTTAAAGGTGGCGTATTGATATTCGATACTCGTTCATTTGCCATCGATAAATCCATAACTTCATCCGTTTTCGCTATTTTCGTATAATTCTTATCAATTAACTGTAATTTACGCTTCCTAACATCTAAAATTGTTTGATTTCCATCGATTGTATCGTTAATTTTTAAAATTGGCGTCTGTGTTGGAATATTTTGTACAACTTTAACCGGACTTTGGATAATTGTACTTGTTGTTATCGGCAATATACGTTCTTTTATTGGACTTTTATTGTTATATTGATTGGATTGTGAATTATTTGTCGATTTATCGTTTTTTGTGGATAATCCGCTATATTTCTGTATAACGTGGAATTGTTTGATTGATTTAACCACAGAATTTTCACTATCATCATCCAAATTTTCTGTATTTTTTGTTAATTCTTGTGTTGGTAATACTGAAGTATACGGATAAGTAAGTGGTCGATTTATTGTAGTTTTACCGAGAAATTTCCGAATATTATCATTTTCTTTCGTTACAATCTCACTATCATTATCGTTATTTGTAGAATTAACCGGATTAATAATTTTATTGAATTGTAATTTTTCGTCTAGAATCTTATTTTTGGCATAACTTGTCTTCGAAATATACGCAATTTCTTCCGTATCCATTACATTAATTGTTGTAGTTGTTGTTGTATTTGTTGTTGTTGTTTCTATAATTGTTGGACTATTTGTTTCATCGTTTCTCAACGATTCATCACAATTGATTGAAGTCTTCTGTCGATAACGACAATAGACCGTAAGCGGCTTCGTGTTCTTCCCGACGAGTCGATTCATCTAAAATTCGATAATTTAAACACAATTTTATTAAATTTAATAAAATTACCACTACTATCCATGCCACTATCTTCAGTATCAGATTTTTCCGATTCTGAACTGTTTAGACTACTCTGTTGGGCTGATGATGACGATGATGATGATGATGAAGATGACGATGATGATAATGGTGAGGAACTTGAACCGGTCGCTGCATAATTCTTCGTATGCGCTTTACTTTTCATATGTTTCGTTAAATTTCCTTTAGTTTTAAAACTAAAATTACAATGACTACAAGTATAGGGTCGATCATTTGAGTGGGTCTTTATGTGTTTTTTTAACATCGATGGTTTCTTGCAACGTATCCCGCATTGATCGCACACATAACGTCCTCTACCTATTCAAATAGAGTTGAATTAATCGAGATAATTTGTTAAATTTAGGAATTTCTACCTCTGCCTCGGATATAAGTGTAGTCTTCATCGCATTCATAACCGCCTAGTATTGTTGTTTTGGGCTCGTCAATTTTCTCATTTTTATTCGACGATTCCGAAACAATAAACTGAAATTAAAATGAAATTAAAACAATACGAAATATTTCCGGTATTTCAACCGTGCATTAATTTTCAAGTACGAATGGAAATTTGCAAATAATCAAAATTTTAATAAAAATCAACTACCTTATAGCTAGAATGGACAATCAAATCAGCAATAGTCTTCCCGGCCGTACTATAACGCTGCAATTTCTGTCTTGAATCATAAGCACTAACATATAATTTATCAGTTTTTGTGTCCTGTTGTCGCCATTCACTATACATACTCAATTTTTTAAAATGTGGCACATAAAACGGTTGGGTTTTATTCAATGTACAATAAACCGATTTCGTTGAACATTTCAAACCTAAATAACTAAAATAATTACCATTCAAATATTGTTGTACGTATTTTTTTGCAACACGCGGCGTATCCGGACTTATCAATATTTGATTGAACATTGTCGGCGTTAAACCGTGATGTTGTTTCAATGAAGCTGTGGTCGGTTTCAATGCTAAACTATTAGGACGAGCGAACTTTTTTTGCTCAATTGTTGTTGTTGTTGTAGTAGTGGTGGTTGTATTCTTTACAGGTGGTGTTTTTGTATCATTACTACCCTTATTAGCGACAATTAAATCAGTCTTTATTTCTAAATTATCCAATTTCGATGAGGGTTTCACAATATTATTACCATAAACTAAATCTAGAGGTTCTTCAGTTGATATCGGTCCAGGTATTCCGGGTACATACGGTACCACTTTACCATTAACTAAAAATTGCATAGGGCTACATAAATTTGGTAGCGATACAGTTGGTGTTGTTGATAGAATTTTCGGTTGGTATTTCTGTTGTTCTTGGATTGTTGTTTTAATTAAATTTTGTGGTTCGTCGATTTTTATTGTTGTTGGTGTTGTTGAAAAGTTACTAAATGTAAATTTACTATTCGGAATTGGTATACCTGGTATTGTTAAATTGGGTTGTCGGATATTTGGTGTTAATAATTTAACAGATTTTTGACTAAAATCAACAATATTTGCGTAATTATATGAGGAATTCGGTGTTGTTGTTGTTGGTTCATTATCTTTCTCATTTATTGTCAATCTATTATGATCGAAATTAAATTTCGTATTATTCGATATTTGTTTGGTATTATCATAAATTTTAATAATATCATGTTCTGTTGTTGTTGTTTTATCGTGTTGTTTATTACAATTTGTATTATAATTCGTTTTATTGGTCAAAACAGTACCACCCGATTGTAAACTAGATTTAACAACACGATTCTCACTCAATTTACAATTATTTAAATCAACAAAATTCGAATTATTCGTAAAATTATCATTATCATTATCCGGATGATCGATTTTAAAACTTTTCGTCTCACCAGATATTGCATCGGCTATTTTAACTTCACCACCAAATAATTTCACCGGTATTTTCTTCTCTTTATTGTTACTCAAATCATTGTTACCATTGTGATATTGTAGCGTTAATGGTGATAATAAATGACGATGATTGTGTTGTTGTTGATTTTGTTGTTCATTTAATGTTGTTGTAAATGTTAAACCATCATCGAATGAAAATGATTTATTCTTATCGCTTTCAACTAGACGTGTCTTACCTAAAAATGGACCCGGTGATTTGATTGGGAATTGTATTGTTGTATAATTATTATTTTTGATATTATACGGGATATAATCGAAAGCATTCTTATTTTGTGTTAATATTGATGCAACATTAACGCTATTACTGCGATTATATTTCTCTGATGGTTTCACAAAACCTTTACAACTTCGTAATTTGTGCAATTCTAATTCTGTTACTGTTTGGAATATCATTTTGCAATAGCGACATTGCATATCTGAATTTAAATTTTTCAACAACAATTCTTTGATTAAACTCTTCTGTGCTGTGGGTTCAACCACTTCACTCATACTACGTTTACGACTCTTTGTTAAATTTAATGGTTCATCTATTAAATTACTATTACTAGTTGTTGAATATAATAAATCGCTTGTCCGTTGTCTAATTTGCATATTATTGTTACAATATTCAATATTATTATCGATAAGAAAATCAGTTGGTCTCCTCTTCAATAGGAAAGTATCACTAGAATTTACAATCGAATTATTTTTACTGATAATTTCGTTTATATGATGCGACAATAAATCCGAATTTGTGTGTTTACTCGAATTTCCTGGCACATCATCATTTTCTTGGATATTTTCCTTGCTTGATAATGAATTAAAAAATTGTTTTGCCGTATGGAAACGCGGCTTATACGGTTTCGTTTTCATTTCTTGAGGATTCTTTTCAATTACTGTAGTCGTTGTTGTTGTAATTGCTGTTGTTACACAATTAAAATTATCACTTACAGTTGTTACAATCTTTTGTTGTTCATTAATTGTAGTTGAATCGATATCGGTATTAATTTCTTGTGCTTTATTGCCCATAACTCGATTAGCATGCGTACGTGAACGGCAATGTTTATACAAATTTGATCGTGTCTTAAAACTAAAACCACACGAATTACAAGGATATGGTCGTTCGTTTGTATGCGCCCTTATATGTTTTTGTAAAACACTAGGTTTTGAACAAAGTAAATTACAATAAGGGCACACATATTTACCACCACCACTACTATTTTTTTCTACTTGTTGTACAGTATCATTTTTATTATTATTAACAGTTTTAAAATCGGTAATTTCTTCATTGATTTGATTTCTATTTTGGATATTATCGGACGATATGTCCTCAGTTTTCATTAAATAATTTTGTTTAATTGATGAATTATCTAAAATGGAAGACGTAACTGGTTCTGTAGTAATATTCGTTCTTCTATCAAAATTAACTGATCTTAAATTCTCCACATCATTTTGACTATTAATTGATGAAACTACCAATGATATGCACGTGTTGTTGTTCCTGTTGTTACTGTTGGTGTTGTTTGTTGTTGTTGTTACGGATTGTAAATTCGCTCTACACATTTCTATTGATATGGAAGACTTGGTACTATTACTACTACTATTATCTAACACAAAACTAATTTGATTTTTTGTACTTTCATTTGGCACATTTTCGTTATTGTTTTTACACATTTGATTATCCGCCTTATCGTTAATTTTATTACACTGTGTTTGTTGTTGTTGTAATTGTGGCACCTGTTGTTCCAATATTGGTGGTAGTTTCTTTTTCACACATCTCCACATGTCTTTCGATTTTCTTTTCTTCTCCATTTTGTTGTTGTTGTTGTAATTTTTGTGATAATCTCGACTCGACGTTTAGTTGTTTCTTGAATTTTTTATGCAAATAACTATCGACACTATTTTCCATCGCTGTTTATTGACTGGAAAAATAAAGAAAATTACACTTTTGTCTAAATTAATAAACAATAATTGTACAATATTAATAAAGAAAAAAAAAAATGATTTGAAATTGTAGATTGTATTTTAATATCGAATATAATGACTCATTTTGTACAGATAAGAATAATACTGATAAGAGTTACTCTGAATAAAATACGATTTATCATGAAGGTTTTCTTTTAAATAAATAAAGAAATGAGAAGAACCACTGATAACCCCTAGAATAATGATAATTATAATAAGAGGCCCCGTTGTATATTCGCAAAATAAACTCTAAATATAGGTACGTTTATTAATTACCTATGATAAAAAACGATTTGTTTTGTTGATATCATAGACAAACATACAGAAATATCATCATTTCTAAACGATGGAAAATAGGATCATTTTTAGAGAAGTGTACGATTAAACAAAAATCATATGTTATTTATATATAAAATTTTAAACATTTACCTTTGCCCCCAGCATATATCTTTATCATTTCCGATATTTATACACATAATTGTACAGCTAAAGCAAACAACAAAAAATAAATCGAATATAAATATAATTGTATAGAAAACTTGTTTTACAACTTACAAAATAAAAATCATCGTCCACAAATTCTACAATTTCACAACAGAATTCATTTGAATTTCTAGTAATTTCTTAAAAATTATAATCAAATCGATTAACTACCACCAATTCTACAACACAACCGAGTCGAGACTGGGCATCTGCTGTTCTCCGTACTCCAAAGATAAGGAGAAACCGGGGGATTTCTGAGAAAAACCAGGTATAGCTCGTTTACTTTTCTAAGAAACAGATGACTCCTTTTTTGAAAAAAAAAACAAAACGTTTATAAAAATAATGAAATAATCGAATGAACGATCACGAAATAGAGATGGTTGTATTGTAAATGAATAATAAGAAAACAAGACGGACAACAAAGGTTTTTTTACCTGTGCCAACTGACAACAACAACAACCTACCCAACAAGCCGATACAAAAGTTGCACCTGTAATTTTTATTTTTATAGAAAAAGAAAGGTATTCCCTCTCTCACAAAATTGTATTCAAGCATGTTGAATTTTACAAAGGATTACTCAGTTATTCTCAATTTAAATCAGCGTAATTGATTCAAGGATAAATTTGAATTTTTTCCATAGATTAATTTATAAACACAAATCAACTATATTCGATAATCGAAAAAACCTTCTATCATGACTGTTACATAAAAATAACTCTTATCAATACTAATTATAATTCAACTTTGCTAATTATAATCTTATAATTTATAAATGTAATTATTTAATCAATAATCTAATTAAAATACTATAATTTTTCTAATTTGGACTATTTTTTCGAATAACAATGGCTTTTGTTATCAGAGAAGACGACATTTCTAAAACCACTCGTATTTGCAATAAAAAATATTGTTATACCCACTTCCTTAACGGAAATCATAATAAATTATTGATAAAGAGGGTGATTTTCCATTTAATTACGAATAACAATAGAAATTATTTGATTGGAAATTTCATCACTTATTTTGTAACAATTACACTTACAATAAAACAAACAAAATGATGATTAAGGTGTAGTTTTAGTGTTTATTTATTTTCATTCCTATTATTATTTTCGTAGTTCCGAGAATTTTTGATAAATCCAACGATAGTGCTTAAATTTTGGGATTTTTATTTGACCCCACAATTCCAACCTAATTTCTACAATATTGAATACCACAAATATTTCTACATGGACATCTAATAATTTACAAAAATAACATTCTATTAAAAAAAAACCAACACCAACACACGTACAGATACGTACACCAATGGAAACAGAAGCCTAATTATTCTACATACACATACAACTATGTCGAATTGGAGAGGAGTAGGAGGAAAAATTCTATTAAAAATAGACACATACAGTCGAAGAATTCCCCCAGATTTTAAATAACTTTTCGAATTTATCAACGGAATTTCAATGTGTAAATATGCCGTCATTAGCACGAAAATTCCCTAATTAAAGGTAGAGGATTCGATTATTCCACCAAATTAAAAACGGAGAAAATCTATTCAATTAAATCATTGTATGATTCATAGTGATGTAATAAAATCTTCACGAAAGAAAACGAAACGGAATTATCATTTATACCTAATTCTGATTATAATTGGGCTTAATTTATTCGAATATTATAAAACAAGAAGGTCAGTGTAGATTGGAAAATATTTATAGAAATAATAGCGAGTGTCCCAGAAATTTTCTAATCGATTCTACCACCTTATTTTTGTCTATTAGTGCGTAAAAATAAAAACCGGTGCATAAGACCAGCCATATTTAGCCAACCCACTTGTTTTGAACGAATAGAACTTGTTGATATTCGACAATAATACGTAAAGTTTAAACCAGTTTTTACGTATACTGTTCAAATGTCATTTGGCAAGGTTCACTCCACTGGGACGTTCGTTATATTCGATTAAAATCGTCGAATTTTTTGATTTTTTCGCGCAAATTCTGTATCAATTTCTCTTCCAATGATCCCTAAATTTGCCAAAGTTCAATCAATTTATCAATCAATTATTTCAAGTTCAAATAGTAAAAAATAAAATTCCCAATTTTGTTAATATTTAAACGAGATGTTAATGTTTATATAATTTTTTTAATCGCATTTGCACCTAGATAAACGCTAAATTCACAGATTATCGTACAAAGTACAAGCTTCCAGTTATCTCATACTATGATAAACTCCAAATAAAACGCACGTACACAATTAATAAACAGACAAAATTCCAGTTTTATCAAAAAAATAAATTAAAAAAGCCCATTATTGATGGGGAAAGATAATTGTTTATGAAATTAATGGAAAATTTATTGAGAATAAAAATTAGATTAAATCGATTGATTATTCAACGAAAATCTATTATTTTTGGAAATTACAGTTTTTTTTGGGTTAAAAACAAAGTATTTACGATTTAAAACGGTGACATACAAACTTGTTCGAAATTGAGGTAAACGTGCGGATGAATTTCAAAATTGTAATCTATCCTCACTCAATAGTTGAGTATAATTTTCATTCAAATTTGCTTTTTAACGAAAATTCCACCCTACATTTCGATTTTCCCCAGAAAATTGACTAGTTGAATTATATCAAAAATAATAAAAACGTGACTTAATAAAAACACGACCTAGCCTAATATTGACAAATCCCCTGATAATTTTTTTGAAATTGACAACAATAATTGTAGGCAACCTTCTTCAAATGTTATAATCAACTGATCATCTTATCGTGAGATAACAAGGCAAAAAAATTGGGAAAAACGTGTAAATATTTATTTTCGGATGTTAATTAAGGACGTTCAAAACAAATGTCAACTGGGTTTAGATAACACGAAATGCCCTCTAAATTTCCCAAAATTGCGTCCAATTTTTCGACTGAAAACTGCTGAAAATTCAAAACCCCCACTCATTGATAACAAGTAGATTAAATTTAATGAGTCACCTCAGATTATGGCAATATTATCAGTTTTCGATTGGATTTCACCAAAAAAATAAAGTTAGAAAAAGAGTAATTGCGAAAAATACGTCTGCCAAACTAAAATATCGATCGAATTTAAAATTAGATTATGGAAAACTCAACGGTCAATCTATTAAATAACTAAAAATAAAAGCAATTATTTTTTTTGAAGTCGATTTACCACAAATATGTGGTCTATTGATTGTGGATAGCACGTGGAAACCTTTAAACTTTAATCGGGCTTTTCTCAATTAAAATAATAACAATATTTATTGTTTTTCGGGGTGATGAGTGGAAGCTGAAATTGCGAATTTCATTCATAAATCTAGACAATTATCGAGTTAAAAATGATATCACTATAATTAGATTGGAGAAATTTCGTGTCCTTTTATAAAAATATAAACACAAAAAACTGGCAGGTTACACCTGTTGAATTCTTATTAAGGAAATTGTTCGATTACAAAATTTGTAAATTTAATTTAATTTGTTTGAATTTTCGCCCTAATAACGTAGGTGTACAATAAACAATTGTTGCGTAAAAGTGAATTAAAATTTATTGTTGGTATTTACGAATATGATTCAATCCGCGAAGAAGTTGGTGTAGCTGACGAGGGGGCGATGGAGAGGCAGGGGCGTACAAATGACGCACTTTATTATTATTCGTTGTTGTTTCCTTTAAAAATTTATAAAATTCCACGAAACTCTCGACGTATACTCCAATTTTACAAGTTGGAAAATAATAATTGGAAATAAAGAGAGGATATGTGGAATATTTATTGGTAAGAAAGAATCCGTATGTTTTTGTGCAGAGCGGGGACAAAGGGGGCAATGTTCGTCGACGACTACGACTACTCGAGGAGACAGACAGCGTATGACGCCAAAGCGATAGTCAGAGCGGCGCCAGGGTACACTACCGTGCAAAAAATCCAACCTAGAGGCAAAATTAGTTTTGTTACTGTGTATATAACATAAACAATCAACCAGTAAAATCCTTTCTATAAATTTTTTTTCTCGAATTAATTAATTCTTGAGTAATTCCTCGATTTTTTTGTAATTTCATTTGTAAATAGGAGGGGAAAACAAGGAAATTTAAATGGAATTCCAGGAAAACACTCACCGTCAGTATCAATAGGATGTGACGTTGCGCCCACGTCTCTTCAACTGTTCATACACAATACACATGCACACTCTGTTTACATATTGCAAATCACCCCCTCAACTTTTAATTAATCAACGATTTGTACACATCCTCCACCACCCCGTATTTATCAATAAACAACACATTCACTAATGGAACACAATCGAATAATAATAATAATAATAATAAAGTTGGCTGACTTGGTGGAGGAGATCGGCGAACAGGTTAAATTTTTTTCAATGGATTGTTGGTTAAATTGTATGTGTTGGGGATTAAATGAGTGTAGAAGGGGACAAGCGGGCGGACAACGACGATCTAGCACTTGGCACTTGATTTTAGACGTGTAGATTGTTGTACATTGCGCGCATTTAATCTTTTTTTCTGTATTCTCTCCCTCTCTCTCTCTCTCTATTACCCAATTTTCTAAAATAACCATCCAAATTAAAATTTTAACAACTATTAATTACACGTTTATAATTTTTTTTCAAATAAAAGCCACAATATTAAAATTTTTTAATAGAACGATGATATGATGGCTCATTGTTAAAATGCGCCATGTTTACTTGTTGTCTCACTCACGCAAATACAATGACTAAGACTGTACTTCTCACTCGATTTAGGAAGATGACGACATACACACACCACGCACACAACTACACCGAAAACGATAAACATTTGAAAACCGGTCGCTATCTCGCTCGATCTTATTGAATGACAATTTAATTTAAACCAACAAAAAAACAATCGATCTCTCTCTAATATTATAAAATATTATATTCTATCTCTGTTGAAATACCTTTTTCCTTTGAAAACTTTCAAAACCTGTTTTATTATTGTTGTAGTAGTAGTAATATAGCTGGCTAGGACGGCAACTGTCTCTCTCCTTGGTTGGATTCACCTTACTATCCAATACAATCAGTTGTCTCTTTCTAAACATTGTTTCAGTCTCTCTCATTATTTCGCACTGTTTCTAAACTGAGAACATGCCACACGGGCAAAGTCTAAAAATATAATTATTTCGAATCAAAAAATAACAACCACACACACAAAGAAATTTATATAAAAATACAAAAACCCAAAAAATTAGAAACACCCAATTGGGACTTGTTGCGTTTAAACGTAAACAAAATCACAACTACACAGATAACGATGAGCAGATGTTTTTTAAATACGACCACGATATTGGATTATCATTGTTTTCATTAATATTAAAGAAAAAAACCTGGAGAAAGAGACAGCGAATATGGTATCACCATCTAAATATAGTAAGCTCCGGTATTTTCCTTTGATTTATTTATTAAACACAACTCTGTGAAAAATTCGCGGAATGCATCAAGTGATCGTTGGTGGAATCGCCTAGAAAAACCCGTCACTTTATCTCTCTCCACAACAAACCACAATTACACCCATCTTTATCTAACAAACATAAACATATGGGGAATTATAATAAAAAACGTAGATAAAAAATAAATGTTGTGTTGTTATAATGATGATGATGATGATGATGATGGAATCTCCTGATGTTTTGTATCTTTGTTTATTATCGTTGTCTTTGTTGCATTTAACAGGTTATATGGTCTCACTTTTGGAATCTCCCTGGTTATCCTTGTTTAAAAAAAAAGAGAAAGTAGAGGAGATTGACGCCGTCTTCATGGCAACACCAATCAGAGGAATTTTAATATCGCTGTAATAGAAGTAATCAACGACGTATGTTTATTTGATTTATTATTAGAATTCATGGCTCACTTGCCAGCGAAATGGAGAATTTCATTAATTCCAACCCTTTGGTAATAAAATGAATATTTGGCTTTGGGGTTGCTATATTAACTCTATATTGGCTATTTATTTTTATTCGGTACTTCGATACGAAATAAAATGTTTGATTAAATTTATTAGCGAAATTTAACACGAAAATATCCGATAACCTTTAGATAATTGTGTTAAAAATACAAATTGCAGTTGAAATTTATTGAAAAATTCAGGTTTACAAGAGTGTACAACCAAAGTAATAAGAAAAAATAAACATTTATTACAATAATTATTGCCAATCTAACACAATATGTACGTTTTAACAATATTGATTTATTGTAATACTATATTATCACAAAAAGTTTGTATTACCCCAAAGAAAAACCAGTAATTAAGATTGTCAGTTTTTCTAATCATAACAGAATCGATCCTCTTCAAATTCCTAATAATTCGACAATTAAATTTTTTATTCATAACGAGAATCACTTCGAAATAACAAAATTGTTACAAATACAGGTAATATTTTGTACTGAATTGTAAATAAATAAATAAAGTGCACAATTTAAACAGATTAACAGCAATTGAAATGTAAACGAGAAAATTTATTCGGACATATCGTCAACGGATCGGGCTACTTCCTCAACTTCCGTTGCCTGTTCAGTTGGCGTTGTAACGTTCTTTTCGGAAACACAATTTGTACCTTGATTCTCACACGACGGACATTCGAAATGGACACAATGGAAAACCTTTAATTGAAAATATATTAGGAAATTCACAATTAAATTATAATAACGTACTTCATTGGCGGAATTATGTGTACCAACGATACGGATAAAAACAACAGGTCTAGGTGGAAAACGTATTAATTGCCATGATTTACAATTTTGTCTTGTATAATCAACAACCATCTCCCAATCCCAAACATTTACAGATGACTCAATATAATAACTATAAGTACGATCGTCACAATCCCATAATAATAACCGTAAACTTGATATAATATACGGTTGACCTAGACAAAAATTCGATATAATAAACAACAAAAAATTAACTCAATTAACCAACCTAATTGTATTAGAATAGCTCCTGAACCTAATTGATGGCATGTATAGCCGGAATCCCAATCGTATTGTTTTGTATCGCCGTTTAATAAAGCGTTACGGGATCGACTGGAAAACAATAATCCAATGATTACTCGGGAATACTACAACAATCGTGTTTTTTAATTAGAAATGAACACAACAATAATGATACAAGTCCTGTCTATTTGAGTAATTTTAAATAGCACGATTGGAGATGATTGTACAAAATCGGAGTCGTGTAGTCACATCGTGTAGAGATTGCGATAAGCTACACGGTTCAAAATTTGCTCAAATAATCTCCAATGATTCCCTTATAAATCCCCAAAATATTTTGCAAATTGCTCGTAATATTACGAGTTTTTAAGCAAAATAGCAACAATTATACATAATTAGTTAAACCAATAATTTAGTCACTTTTGTATAAATTGGTGATAATCCGGTCTTAATAACTTGTTACGTTTCAATAAAACTGAAATTGTCTCAATAAAAGTACAGAAAATAGATAAAGTATCGAATTATAGATTAATTTGCTTAATTAAATCTGTAATTAACACCTATTTATGCAAATTACTACTTAATCTAGACGTTATTAATAAATTCTTATGAAAATTAAAAGGTTAACTAGTTACAAAGTTTTTCTAATAATAAAAATAATAATTATTACCTAACACCTTCAATGACAACAGCACTCTTATCTAATGTTGCTACATTATAATCAGGACAAATAATATCGTTAACCATTTTAGGAATTGTCGATTTACAACATGCTTCAAATGATACTAAATGGAAAACCTATTTAACAATTATTATTAATAAAATTTCAAAAGTTTGGTAATAAAAATACCTTATTAACAGTATTATGGGTACCAACAACACGTATATATTGTACAACACGATTTTCAAAATATAAATATTGCCATGATCTACAAGAATAATGACTATAATCAATAACACGTACCCAATCTTTCTGTTCCATTGATACTTCAATATAATAGGAATAAGACCTAGAATTTCGAATTTTAATCAATTCTAATTTAAAAATTACTGAAAATACCGTAAATCGCGATCCCATAATAACATTTTTATATGATTAACAATGGAAGGTACACCTAATTTGATAATAATCCCTTGATCACCAGCACCATTAATTGCATGTCTTGTATAACCCTTCTCCATATCGTACGAATAATAATCACCATCTAGTAGATATTCGATTAATTCACCGGCTACAACTTTAGAACCATTACGGAGACTGGCTACATTTTTATCTAAAACTAAATTTAGAATTTCAATTATTTGAGAGTTATTGTTAATTAATTGGAATTACTTAATTGTCCGCGATGTGGTAAATTACAGAGTCGTACGTTTGTTTTTTCGGCTATTGCATCTAATAATGCATCGGCTTTAACGAGACCAGCCGGACGTACGACTGATAATAGATCGGCAACACTCATCAATGGTAAACGTACACATTTCATCACTAAATCATCAATATCGTTATTAGCCGTACACCAATTACATACACCGCGGAATATTTCAACTTCAGGCGCAAAGAATGAATCGCGTTGTAACAATTCAACTAAAGACGACTGAAATTATTATTTTATAATTGTGGAAATTCATCAATTAAAGTGATTATACTTGTGAAAGTTGTAAGAATGATTCGTGTTGTAAGATTTCGTTAGCATGCCGATCTAAAAATAAATGACAAACATTCACCAATTTCTCTAAACCGTACAAATGGGCTGTATCTAATATGGCACAGACATTTCTTAATGCTAATAGTTGTTTTAAAATATCGGAAATTGCCGTTTCTAATTCTTGAAAACCGTATTGATGGGCCAAACCTAATGTATCCAATATTACATCCTCTTTTAATGCCATCAAAAACATATGGCCGGTATAGATGTATTTTAATAATATTTTAAAAGCTTTAACTGGTGCGTCCGGTAATACAATTTCGGTTTGGTTCGATTCCTTCAAACCACCGTAGAGTAGGGCGCGGAAATATTCACTTCTAGCCGCCAAAATTACCTAAAATTAACGCGTTATTAAATTGGATTTGTTGCGATATAATTTGGGCGATTTTCACTTTATGTGCGTATAGTTTTTCACCTTCCACAATTAGAACAATATCTGAATATTCATGACTTAAACACAATGATGAAAGATTCTCAGATAATTGTGATAAATGTTCAATATCACCTAATCTAGACGTTGTTACCGTTGTGGTTGTTGTAGCAGTTACAGATTGGGATGTTGATGAAGATTTGGGGTTGGAACCTTGTAAATACTGATGACTGTTACTCATTTTTTTGTTTAATCCTCAAAGTTTTTCTCCTTTTCACCACAAACTAACAACAATAATCGAATAGATTTGTGTTAATTAAACATTTATTTATTTATAATTACCTAGATTTACGTTAAATTTATTTGACAGTTAAAATTTAAATTTTACTGATTTTGTTGATGAATAGAAAAATAAATCAAAATTTTTTAGAAAAATAAACTGACATTTTTGAAGTGTGTCAAATGAGTTTCTCATTAACACCAACAGATGGCCGAGATTATCTGTCATCTGAGAATCGGCGTTGCCATATTGTCACTCGAAATCAACTTGAATTAATAAATTTACAATAACTAAAAAATGGCTATTATTGAACATTATTCAACGATCAAGTTATTATTTATCGAAAATTTCTACAATAAATCCGGTGAATTGAAAATATAAAACAAATCGGCACTTGAGTGAGGTTAGAATCCTGCATTATCGACCCAAATATTGACGTTTCCCTCCACTCAGAAATCACATTGATTTAATTAAAGGTAATTAAAAATCACCCATTTTGCTCGAAATTATAATCAAATTGTTATTTTTCTATTCTAACATTCTATTCTAACAATCTATTCAGTTTAATTGATGAAGTGATTAAAATTGTAGAACTTGCAATAGGCTATGTTGCCAATTCCCGATAAATCACCAAATTTAAAGAAAATTGGAAAATCTCCCAATTTACTTTCAACCCTTTCTAGATCAAAACATTTATATTCGAGTATTGCAAGATGGATTTTGAAAGTGCCCTAATGCCGGAAATTCTGGAATTCCTGAAAGTAGCCGAACAGCAACGTTCCAATAGGTGTTGTGATTTGGGAAAATACGAATTGTGGAAAAGTATCGTACCGATTGTAAATCAATTCCACGGAAATTAAAACTTGAATACATTTGTTGAATTTCAGGATGAATCTTTGCGTAATAGAATTGAAGTCAATTCGGAACAACCTGAAATCGTTGTGGTAGATGATCTAACTGATAATCACGAGGATTGTGAAATTGGTACAAATGAGCAGATTTCTCATATTAATACGAACGATTTAGTGTTGGCTATAAAAGAAAATCTCGAAAGTCAGGAGATATTAACAGAGGATCTGGTTAAAAGTTTACAAACAAGTTTAGAGTTAGAAGTAGTTTTCAGTGAATTGAACAGTATTTTAAATATCAAAGACGTACATAATTTTGGTGATTATCTGATGAATTATCCGTTAATTAACCAGAAAATTATAAAACTATATTGTCGATATATTCTAATTCCTTCAGTAAGTTGCTTTTTTAATAAGAGAACAAATAATCATTGTTATTGCAGTTTTTCAAGGAACATTCCGATAATTTACAACGATTATTAAGCGAGTTATTGACGAAAAATACTGATTTAAAATTGGAATTATTACAAGAAATTAAAAAGACCCATTCTAGAACATTTCTATTGTACATAAATCACTTGAGTAATAAACATAAGGCTGCAATTTTGAGGTAAATTACTGGAATAAATATCGATCGATTATACAAAAAAAATTGTAGATCTTTCGTCTTTGATGTAGAGAAATTGGAGCGAAATCACCTCGAATTGATGGATAATTTATTGAACAATACTACAGAATTTGAAATTTTGCGCAAAATAATTGAGTTGTTATCGAATCAATCCGATGAGTTTAAATGTGAAAAAATCGTCGGTAAATTATTGATGAATATCATCGAATTTTCCCAACAAAACCTGTTACAATTAGAACAACCGTTGAAACATCTCATAGATGCCCACCAGAGCGTTTGGAGGGCGAAATTGCGGCGGAAATTCGATTGTTGTTTCGAGGAGAGTGTGATCCTGTCGCAGAGCTTTCTGTGAATTCTAAAATTCTACCGACACAATTCAAGCGGATTATAACCGGAAATTTCCGGTCGTCTTGTTAGTTTTCCGGAACGTCGACAATTCTGTTTCCGTTATAACTGAAAAATACTGATTCTAAATATATTGCGTTTAATGGTACAAATGGCTCAACAACATAAAATTTAAAAATAAAAAATAAATTACAATTGCACAAATTATAGTATTCCACTTCTTCTCGATTTCAAAATTAAATTAACGGCTTTATTGTAAACTTTGGTTCTTACAATATCTCTTGATTTTGTTTCTTTTTTAAACTCTTTGGAATTGCGCTACATTCATATTTGATACAAATAAATTTAAGGCATTTTTGTTGTTTTGAAATAAGATAATTTACAACTTATTTTACAATTTTACAAACAGACTGGAATTGATCACAAGATAATTTCAAAGAAAACAAACTAACAAATAAATAATTTAAACGGAATTGTATACTAGTCAATCTGATGGTTTTTTAATACGAAAACAATCGATATGGAAATGTCGACACATCTGGCGCACCTGTAAACCAACCGAATTTAATTAACAATAATCAATAATAGAAATAATTACCAAAAATGTGCCGTAATGAAAATGGGCTAATGTTGTAAAAATAGAGAGCGAATATGTTAAAAACAATTCCAATATGATACTTTGCGACCATATTGATAAGAAAATCGTTAGAAATGTCGGAAGTAACAACAAATTGAATACTTCACAACGTGTACTACTCATCTGAGCAACAATTAAACGACACTAAAAATTTATCAATCAAATATTTATCTAAAAAAATAATTGAATTTACCGATATATTTGAAAAGACTGTACTTAAAATTAGAAAAACAATCCTAGGATCACGTTCAATAATATTCGATGGTGATTTTATTATCCAATAAACTGTAACTAAAAAGAATATTGTAACTGATAATAACGGCCTTATGGCTTCACTAAATGTCCGCATATATCCAGTTTTATCACGATATGATTTATAAATATTATAAAGTACAACTGGTATATTTGTTGTTATCGCTGATCCGTATAATACAATTTCGAACATAACACCTGTTGTTAAACCACCAGGTAATTCAAATTGCCATTTCTCATAACCTGCTAACTGAATTCAAATAGTTCATTAATAGAAATTGAAAACTATAAATTGATTACCCCAGCGAAAAGGAATGCAGCAATCGTGCCCCACATTGAAAAATCATAGCCCCATGGTAGAAACAATACACCAGTATTGTATTTCTCCCAATGTGATAAATAAAAATTAATTAAAACATTCCATACAATGAAAAACATCCGGAATGGTCCAAGTGTATAAGGTCCACCACGTCCAAAAATTGTATATGTGGCTACTGGTATTAAACCGGCACTAAATGAATCTAAACCATGATCGAATAGTTCACCTAATGGGCCACTTGTACCCGTTCTTCTTGCTTGTTTACCATCAATACCGTCTAGAAAAATTCAATAAATTTGAAGATTTTTAGAATTGTATTTTTAATTGAAACTTATCATTAAATAAATGTACAATTAAAGCTCTATAGGGTGAAGAAATTGTTTATCTTACAGAATTTATCAATATCAAGTCGTATTCTATAACTTTATGTATATCCGTTACCATGACAACGTTGTAGATCAACCATCTTGAATAGATCAGAATTTTGTATCGTTACTAAATAATTGTATTTAAATAACAAAATTGTAGTTGATCAAATGATAGAATTAAAGAGATAGTTCTACTAAGTTGCAATGATAACGGATCTATAGATAGTTACAGAATACGACTGATAGTTTTATTAAAAATAATACTCCTGGAATAGTGTCGAAATAGTTACAATTTTTAGATAATTTCTATTTTATTTAATCTTTTATTTAATTTATTGACAGGTGATGCAATTTTATAAACATAAAAAAAATAGATATGCAATCTTTATCTCCGTTATTTTTAACACCTGTATTTTGTTAATAGATAACTATATTGATATTGAGTCAACTGTTCTTATACCAAGTGTTTCATCTTGGATTATAAATTCTTAAGCCGAGACATTAAAAAATATTTTAAAGGTGAATTTTAGCAAAATTTGGGCCTCGTAGGTCATTTGAAACGAATTACGCACATTAAATGATTTACTACGGCTTGATGCTTCCGTTTTTTTTTTTTTGATTTTATTCAACAAAAAAGTAGTTATTGTTAGAAAGGCCGCGACGAGCTACGAGGTTCAAATTTCGCTAAAATCCACGGACCCTTCTATAGAATATTAGAGTATTTGTTTTTAAACAGATAGTGTAATAATGAATTTTGAATTTACCTAAAGTGTAAGCTAGGAATAGAAATAAAGCAGCTGCTATGAATGCCCAATTTGGTACCGGTGGATAATCTGGATGTTCTAAATCGGAAGCATAAAAACTATAATCCATTAATGCAAACATTAAATACATTAGTACAGTAAATAAAAATCCTGAGAATGTAAGTAAATTTGGTGCTATCCATTTAGGGCAATACTTGAAACAATTGTAAAAAAAAGTTAAAATTCGTAAACAAAATGGAAAATAATTATACTTACTTGAACCAGCCAATTCCAAAATGGATGCATTACATAAATACTTAAAATACCAGTATCTTTACAACTGTACTGAAAAAAATAGAATTTAATTAGAATTTAATAGAATTGTGGAATATTTTGTAAAATTTTAAAGCTTTCAGTACAAATTTCCATTGATTTGCAAGATTACAGGATAATTCGGTTTGTAACAATTCAAATTTCCTGCCAATTTCCCACAACCAACCGTAATCTTTTAAATTGAATCTAACTAAATTTTATAAATTTCAAGACCAAAGTTCAATTAATTTTGCTATAAATCAAAGTTCTTTTATAAATTATACAAAAGTATATAAATTGAAATTTATATATTTTTGCTTCGAATCGTCAGTACAGTATAATCGTCCCCGAATCGTTTTTCTTGTAAATTAATTACTAAATTAACAATATAAGCGTGATATTGATAATTTTTTTATCCATCGAAATTAGAAAATCGTATAGTTGATTGGATCTTATAAGCCTACACGTAAATTCGGTATAATTTTCCAATTGAACAATGGAATAATTATTGGCAAACAAATATTGTAGATTTTACAATAACGTATTAATGATTTTATAATTATCATATTAAATGACCTTAACAAATTTTATTGTAATCAACAATGATTGTTATTTTACGAAAAATTGGTAGTTGTTTCGTAAACAACTCGTTTTATCATCATCATTACTGTATAACGACTCTACGTATACTATAAGAGGGAAATAAGTTAATTACAGTAATCTTATTTAACACAATGATAAGAGCAAAAAATTGATAAACTCTTATATTATGTCTAAGGATAAGAATTGAGGTTCCTGCTCTTTGACACAACGTTCTGTAAGAATTCGATCTTATCAATTGTTGATTTCAGTAAAATTTCGAATAAAATCCGTTTATTCATCAACTGGAACCTATCGTTTCGATCGAGTCTAATTCAAAGCACGTGTTTAAAAGGAATCCGGTTTCAATTTCGGCTACACATTCGTATCAATTCTTCTTAATCCAATTACGATAAATTTAAAAGCTGATGCTTATTCAATTAGATCGTCATTCATAAACACTTACTTTATATCTGTCGAAACCATTTAGTTCTTCTTGTGTTAAATATTCAATTTCCATTATGATTTTCTATAAAATTATCGATTTTAACAATTATTACTCTATTACAAATTATTTACTGAATAAAAACATGTTTCTATTAATTCCAAATAATTAATCCCCCTTTTATTCGAACAGTTGTACAGCTTTTTCTTACCCCTTTGATTTTTCTAATTTTTTTTTTTTTTTTTGGTTAAAACCCCGTCGTTTTCGAACCAATAACTGTCACCGAATGTGTCATGCTTTATCATTCCGTCAACGACAACAACGACATCTATTGTTCAACTTTTTTAAAAAACAAATTTTTGATAACACTAAGCTTCAATATTACGAAATAGATAATAACAATAATGATACTCACTATTCCAATTATTATTTATTAGAAAATATTTGCTAAATTATAATTGTAAAGCGACATCTAGTAGTGATTAATGCAATGAAGTTACTTTACAGAAAACTGTAATTACCACTATTTTTTGCCTTCAACCATAATTATATGATAACCGAATTTCGTTTTAATCGGTGGATCGGTATAGATTGGATTATTAACGGTCGATACAGGCAATGCAAAGGCAGCGTCTTGAAACGGTCCAACCATTGAGCCCCTAGTCATCCAACCTAAATCGCCCCCTTGTCTGGCTTTATCTTCACTGTAAGCTGCCGCTACTTCCGGGAATTTCTGGCCAGCTTTCAATTTCTCTAGAGCTTCCAAAGATTTACTCTGTTTCTCGCATAAAATATGCCGAACTTTAACAGCAGCACCGCCTTTCTTCTCTTTACCACCGGCACTGTTCGAGTCGTCGGATTTGGCGGTTTTCGACGCCGATTTCGATCCGGACGGTTTCTTCGGCGGCATCTTGTTCACCTACAACGAGATTTATTATTTATAAACAGAAATTGTGGGTTCGATTTGTAGGTTATGTTGCTGGAGCAAAAGTGAGATTATCCGTGTTGCCTAATTTACGAACAATTATTTTTGTTTTAATTGAGATAATTTAATAGAGATAATTTTAAATTGATTTTTATTTCTCTTACACAATTAAAAATTGTTTTTTCTATTATTTTTCAATTTAGATTTTGTGTTAGTTGATTTTCTTAATTTAGAGATTTGCAGGTGAGCTGGCAATGCTGCAATGATTTGTTATTTATCTGTCAAGAACTCTGTAATAGTTGCTGACGCTCCAGTAAGATGTCTCTCGTGTAGTTTTCAGTGCTTTTCCTGGGGGTCGAGTTTTTCCGGTTTTCCGGGTGAGTTTTCTATTTTTAATTGTTTTTCTTTGAATATTTGGTATAAATAATTGGACACAATTCATCTGTAAGAGTTGTATCTTTATTTTTATTTTTACCCAAATGGTCGAATACGTGTAATAGAATACATTGTCGGCATTGGCACTGTTTTGAAAAAAATATATTTCCATATTAATTTCAGCATAATTACAATAAAAACAATTATTACAATAATACGTATTAACAAAGTCTTAAACAAACAAGATGAACGCTATATGTGAATTTATTTTGATATTTCCGTATTTTGTATTAGGTGAAAGTTTAGCGTTGATCTTTTTCTTTCCAACTTGTTTTCGTTTCGTATTCAGATCACAACACAGAATAGTTTAATAAAATTGATATAATGACAATAATAATAATAATAATTATAATGATATTGATAAGTATTATTATTAAATGGTCACTTTTTGTCCTCTAATTTGGCTTTATCTAAGGAGGACGTCACAAGCATCGCTTGTCCCTGTTGTGTATTCTGATTTGGAAACACTTTATCTAAATGTTTCAACGATTCACTTAAAAAATTCTGTATAGCAGTCAATGCGGCCACAATAGCTGGACTACCAAAACCATGACTGATCAATGAGAAATGCGTCAGATGCCGTTGTATCGATGGATCTAATAAGATTTGCGGCCTAGTATTACACAATGGTGAACGATCTTGATTTAATAAATCCATTAGTTCTTTTGTAATTTGTTTAGTTGCCTGTAATAATTCTTTACGTCTTGGTGTTTCACCATGTTGTCTTAATAAATATTCAGCAACTTGTCTTGCTGGGAATTCTGTTTCACATACATATCCAAAATCACGTGCTAAATGTATTGCTTCACCTTCCACTAATGATGTTAATAATGTAACATTTGCGGCTTTCCGTCGGCCAGCTGGTAAATTTAAACCAATCTTTTCCAATTTTTCACGTAATATACGTCCACCATTTTTACTTTTTGCACGACGCAATACACCACCTAATAGTGAGGCGTTCAGACATTCCGGTGGTGAGAGACGGCGTTGTACTTCACCTACAGTTACTTTGTACTTTGACGTTGAGGATAATAGCGAAAGACGGCCGGGTACTGAACAAAATACATCACTTGGTGATACCATTGCATTACCGCTATGATCTTTGCCACCTTTCATACCTGGGAAAACCAATAAAATTAATGGAAATTATCGAAAAAATCGACTAACTTACTTTTCAATAAAGGTAAATCTGATATGAATCCACTATTGTCGTCGATACCACCTTGGGCCTCTTCAACAGCCTGGCCCAAGGCTTGGTGCAGTGATAGAGGATCATCGTGGGGTCGTTGAGGGGCTGATACTGAATAGTCAGGTCGGCCACCACTAGGCGCTGTACTGTACGGGAAACCGGTACTATGTCCTAATTGGCTCTGTAATAATGAAACCGACAATAATTAATAATAATTGACAAAAAGTAATGAAATTTGGATAACTGTTCTTTAATTGATAAAGGTATCAAATACAAGAATTAATTAGACAGCAAGTTTGTCTTGATTAAGGTGCTCTAAATTGATTAATTGGAAAAAACGAGTTTAATAAAAACATGTCTTCCTCTACATTGCAAAGTATAAAAATTCATATCCTGGAGGTATTCGGTATTAAACTTTATCAACAGTTTAACTGTTGTAATTTAACATTTCTATTAAATCGTTGACAATGCATAAAATTAGACAGATTTATATGAATCACCGTAAAAATCGACATTTATGAGGCTTCATATTTGCATAAATCTTAAAATGAATGATTTCCTTATAAAACTATTTGGAATATTTAAAATTTTTGATTGGCATTCTTGAAATTTTCATAAATTTTTACTTTTATTGAGTCGATGATGACGGCACTACCACCATCATCGTCAACACGACGATTTCCAATGAATTTACGAAAGATGAAGGAGCACAATCCTGACATATTTGTGATGTCTTGACATAGTTCCAACAGTAAATACTTGCTTGAGAATGCCAGCTATCTCGGTACTCACCCTTCGATAGCCAAACCCCGGACCCAATGCAACATATATTTATATAGAAAACTTTATAAACACGCACACAACGATATTAGATAGGAAAGTTGATAAGATAGTCTTCCCCTCGACTCTGATATAAACGGCAAAATAACCCCTCAGCATGTTTGAATAAAATTACAGAAATACCGCCGTTAATTTGATAATCAACGAGCGTTACAGAATAAGCGAGACAGATACTATAATAATAATAATAACGATAATCATTACTTACAACGTGCGTATGATTAGGATCACCTTCCCTCGGCCGTAATCCTAATTGATTATAATGATGTAATCCAGATAAGCCACCATATGGATCGGTGAGGTATTCGAGATGTTGTTGTGGTGGTGGACTAGGTGGATGATGGAATGGTGGTGGAAAATATGGTGGTTGGAAATCAGGTTGTGGTAATTGATGTTGCATAGCGGAACTGTGATGCAGGCTTCCGGAGCCGCGATGGTGTGCCCCGGAGCCGCCTGCTCCGTATCCTGGTGAACTACCACTTAATGCAAGCGAACCATGACCACCGGCTGTTAAACGCTCCTATAACAACAACAAATATTTAAAAAAAATTGAAAACAAATCTTCACACTTTAATTATGTACTTAAACAATTATTTTCATTGCGTTAATATAACAAAAATACAATTGAAAAATGGATCTAATAGACGATTATTAAATGTGAAAGCACGATTTATTTTTAATTAAATATCTGTTAGTAACTAATCACATTAACACTGATTTAAAACGAAAAAATCCACAAACATTCACAGAATTGTTAATTATTATCCAGGAGATAATCGCTAAACAATTATAGCGATCTGTTTGGAATTTATAACGACTACCTCAAGTCATTTGAAGGAGTATAGTTCGATTCTGATGATGTTCTGTGTTGAGAGATTTTAGTATACTACAACTAGAAGGGTAGCCTGGGGGGCCCTCTAAACACGTGGCTGCGCGCTTACACGAAAACTAGACCGAAATAGGAGGTGAGCCACGAAAAAAATCTTGTTTTTTCTAATCTCTTTTCAATATTTATTAAAAATCTATATCTACAAGTGAATTATAAATAAAATACGAGATTTGATTGGTTGAAACGTGAGGTTGAAAAGGGTGTTTGAAATGATTTGATAATTGACCGGAAAAAGCTCGTTCGTTAGTAGCCAATAGAAAATACAACGGAAATGAACAATTATACTCACCATTGCTATTAGATTTTAGCTTAGAATCTTTGTCTAGATAGGTATTCATCTTTATTTTAATTGATTACCGATGTTAATTTGAATATTGTCATATTTTTTTATTTGTTTATACCTAATAAGAATGATGAAAATGTTAAAATTGTTCGTAGTTTATAGTTTTTGACAGCAATAAAATGTTGCAAGAGGTTACAGGTTGTAACATTTGGGAAATGTTTTCAAAATTATTATTTCAAGGGGGAAGACATTGTAAATTGTGAAACTAAATTGATTATTTAGACATTTTTATTATTATAAGAAAATACTTGATATAAGGCTTTCTATTATTTGATGTTTTCGATTGATGCCTATTGTTAAAAAGTAGAGTCATTTAAAGAATTGGTTAATTATTTGAATTATTGTTTGGGTGAAAACTTTGAAACGTCTACTGAAAGTTTTCAGATTTTCAGGAATATCTGACGGTAGAAATAAAGTGGATAGTTGAGAGGAAATTTTCGGTAAAATAAGTTCTCTAATTCGAATATCGATGTGATAAAATAACGTCTTTTGTGATAGAAAGTTTGATGGTTTGTCGTGTGAGTTTATTGCTTTGTTAGGTACAATTATCGACAAATTCCGTTCAATAAAATCAACATTATACAAGAAATTTAAAGCGAGCATAGGCTATAAAATCGAATTCTTACGCTTGATATTCTCTGTAAATATCAATTTCGATCTCTCTTCTCCACAAAAAAAAAACCAAAACGGTCAGAAAAATATAGTAGTCTCCAGGTTTTTATGAGAATTCAAACAAGGTTGTAACGATCATGTCTATAACGAAATCGGTAAATTTTCGTGAAAGTTTAAGCTTATCGAGCGAAATTACAAACAATCGAGAATTCAAATTGTAAATCCGAATAATTCGATTTCAAATTCTGGTGAGTTTCATGCAGAAAACTCAAAACAATAATAGAAACGAGTTCTAATTAACAATTTTATAGAATCGCTGAACCTTTTTTAGGTACATTTCTAAAGATTAGACGTAAATAAGATTCGCAAAAATTACTGTAATTTTACGAGTCTCTCAGAATTACCTTGAATTACCGATTTTTTCCTTCCCTAGCGTAAATGAGAATAAAAATTGCGTGACAAGGATTATTTTTGGCATTCCGGTAGGCGTAAAATATTCGCATAAAAAGCGGTCCCCGTGTGATTGTCTTCATAAATGGTATACGTAAATTGGAGCATTTAACTATAAAAGAAAACAGCAGTTATAATAACAACAGTTCTAGTTCCACTTATTTTCTTTATATCAGTTGGAGGAAATATCTGTTTATAAGCTTGAGAACTAGTTTAAAAATTCGATATAAATATCAAATTGAAAACGATCGAATTAGTGGGCTGTAAAATCAAACGAATTTTCTTCAATCAATTTTAATTAAGGGAAAAATTAAAAATTTTCCAATATTAATAGATTTCCGTAGGGGATCGTTGAGATATCGATTATGTAAGACATAACTACATATCTAGACTTTACCGCATTTTATCAGCTTGTCAACTTGTCAAACTGTGTTACGTTAATCTTATTTATAAAAAAAAGACTTAGAAAAAATAATATTTAATATTACGCATCAAAATCTTTAGATTATTCGCCAACTTAACATGACAAGTTAATGAAATGTGGTAAAATAGCATGTCTTAATTTTTCAAAATCATTTATCAATTTTATAAATCACGCTGTATATTGAAGGTAATTCCTATACACATTGGAAAAAAATTATGTAATTACATACGATTAACGATAAATTGATGTAAATTGAGAACATTCATTTCGATTTTTCTTTGAAATATCTAAAGTGATATTGAGAGAGAATCAACGAAACAATTATAGAAAATTCACCACCAACATAGAATATTTCTAATATTGGTTGGAAAAAAACAATAAACAAGATGATTATGATGATGACGATGATGATGATGATAAAAAAATATATAAAAACAATAGAAAAAAATTACTGGAAATAATTTCCATTAGATCATCATTGGTTAAGAGTAAATTATAGATCACTATGCAATTTCAATATTTTAAAAGCGAACGATATATCTGTATTTGATAGGATTGGTACTAATAACAGGTGTCGGTCAAGGTAGGGCACGTGAGGCCATATAAATACACGTGGGAGCCCCTTTAACGCCAAAATTATTTGTGATTTTTATCCCTCTATCTGTATAAAAAATCAGATTGTGAGATAAAATTGCGGTTTCTTCTGGTATGTAAATAAGAAACATAAAGTTAATACCGAAGAGTAATTCCAAGAGAAAATCATCAATTTCCCCCTTAAACATCAGTTTATATCAAATCGTGTTTATGTAGTTATACAAGAAACCTATTTTCGTTTATAATAAATGATTGTTAGTGTATGTATGTGAAAATTTCGATAAGACAACCGTAAATTTCGTGTCAGTTTTTGATTATAATAAATTGACGTCTATCTAAACAATAGATGAAAAGTTTCTGGTTTTTTCTCTTTTTTCTACTCCCATCTAGTTGTTTTCTTCTGATTTTAAATTGATTGTGATTGGATTCGTGTATGTTGTAAAATATCAACGTATGTCGATTATTTATGATTGAATAAAAATAGTGGGGACTTTGCTAACTAATGTTTTTATAGGTATGTATAGATATCTCTGCCACATACAGAGGGACCGTGTTTGTGAGAAAAAGAGAAAGAAATATCAGGGCGTGCACACTTGCCTGACGGCATTCCACACTGCTCCAGGCGACCTGCCTCCAGTCTTGGCCCCGCTATTTTATTCCGAAAAAAAACAACATGAAAAATGATAACGATAACATCGTACATTACTAAAACAATAGTGACTAATTGATGATTTTTAATTATTTCTCATTTAATAAATGCTTTCGAAAATCATTAATACCTAGGGTGAGAATTAGGTGTGGATCAAGTAGATTCTTTCATCATTTTTTTTAGCATAGAAATACCTACTGTAAGTTGATTAATATCTTTAGTTAACTGTAAAATGTATCTTGCTTAATAGACTGCCTTATATAGAAAATGAATTGACGCAGTTGGAAAAATGTTACGAAATTAATTTGTTTTTTTTTTTGTTTTCTTCAAAACATGAACCTTAATATTGTAGCAAATTTTCGGCCACAGTTGGGGGTTCTTTTGTTAGGGCAGAAAGTTTTGAAAGTTGACAATTTCCGTTAGAAATTCCAAGATAATATTTTTCAATTCTTCTAGAAATTATATGAATGAAAAGTTTGTAGTAGAAGAGGAATAACAAGGGTTACCCGGAAGGCTGTAGAGCATATATAGAGAGCACACGCCTCACGCATTGCCTTAAGCAATTTGCTGGTTAGAGTAGTAGGTACTTCACTCTACTACTATACTTCTTCATTTTCAACAAGCATTAACTATATAGAAGCCACTGCCCAGTCATCAAGCGCACGAGATTAGCTACCGGCTATATTGAACATATATCTACTGTGTATATGTGTTTATACACCCCTTTTCGCCTTAAGGCACAAACTGCCAATACTACTTATTAAATATCATCAATGATGATAACGATGATAGACAGAAATGTCAAAAGCAAAATCAAACTTTAAATTTCCGGTACGTTTAGGGGATGGACCCTTCAGATAAACATGTCTCATCTTCCATACCAACAAACAAGGAAACAAACAAAAAAGTGAAATCTTTGAAAAAGTTGTAAAGTTAATCGTTTAACAATCGAAAAATATTCTCGAACAGGTTGTCTTTTATTATTGTCGAACAATAAACCACAAAAATACCTGAAATGTTCCTAGAAAAATTCTCTAGAAAAGTTACAGGTAACAATTTTGTGGAAAAAAAAACAAAGAATTATGAAGAATTGTCGAATTGGTTTGGAGACTTCAATGCTAAATCAAAACAGGAACCTGGTCAGGTATACGCCGCCCCAGGTTAACTAGGAAACCCTCCCGCGGGGTATTTAATCGTGTATACGTTATAGAAAACAACATTGTTGCCAGATTTCTCAATATTTCATAATTAATTATTCATAAATAAATACCTACTTCATCATCTTCATCATTATTCGCACCATTTTCGTGTGTTTCATTGTCCATTAAAACAAAACCAACATCGTTATTGTTATTATTATTATTGTTGTTATTATTGTTTTTGTTGTTAATATCTGGTGTACTATCACGTCGTTCAACATCATTAATGTCATTGATAACAATACGACGTCTTTTGGCGCGCGGACTCAATAAATCAACAGTCAGTTGATCGCTAGCTAACGAATCAGGTGAATCCGGATTTGTGTCCATTTTTTTTATTTTATATACAAATATATAAACAATTACGTTGATTTATTATAGAAAATTGTTTAAACAATAACAAAAAAAACTAATAGAAAAATAAAAAAACACAAACACGCACTTATTTTCTATAAAAGATACACATCTTTATGGCAAGAACTTGACTAGTAAGAGAGCTTCAGGCAAACTGACGTGTGTATAGTTGCCGCAAGCAAATGACCATCGCTACAGGTATACCTAAAGTATAGTTTAGTATGGATAGATGCGGGAGGTGAGAAGGAGGGAGTTTGGTTGGTTGGTTTTCCTCCCAATACCCCCCTACTTTATACATCACCTCTACTTCTTTACCGTCCTCTATACATCTTATACACAGAAAGACAGAGATATACCTGTTCAATTCTCGGCCAACATGTTATATAATCTATGCTGATGTATGATTGAAATTTTTCTTTCTGAAATAATGATGGATTATACCTGTATAGTTGTGTATGTGTATATGTGTGTATACGTGTATTTATGTGAGTGTGCGGTAGTCCAAGGGCACAATTAACGAAATCTTCACCATTTATAGCATATCTATAATTTGTTGATTTTAATTGAATATATCACTGAACCAATGAAAGATTGTTCATATTCGGAAATCTTATCTAAAATTTTCGGATTAAGAACTGTTGTAATAATTTCTAATAATCCTCATGTTTGTTGCTATCAATCCATCGATCAAATCCGTCTATCCATTTATCTTTCATAACATTTATAATCTGATTGTTTCAATAAATGTTTTCTCTTCTCTATCAAATATACAGATAGGACTCATGTCCGCCTATTCCTTACACCTGCGAAACTCTTTTTTTCCAATGACACAGCCATTTTTCATCATGTTTATGACAAGAAGCAAAACTTTAAATACATTTATACTCCCCATAGTGCCTAACATACTTCTATACAACAATTCTATTAAAACTTACAACGATTTTCTATCTGCACACACAAGAAAAAACCAACACAACCAATTATTGTTTAAATTACAAAACTAAAAAAAATATTCTTTGATTATTTGAACTATACACGATAGATAGAGGTATAAAGTGCCCCGCCTCCAATCCAATAACAATCAGTAAATTGAGCCAAGAAAAAAATTCGTCATCATTTCTTCCGAGAAAATTTGATTCGACACCGTTAATCACTAATTATAGACAAGAATAGTATTATTGATGGTTTATTAATATTGAAAAAAGATAGATATTGGGTATCTATATAGATATATATATATGTATATTGTCCAGGGAAAGGCATTTCAAGGTTGCCTCAAGCTACCTTTAAAACTTGCAGGTGCAAAACAATGAACTTTCCATATTGGTAAGAATTGACCGGGTTTCTTTTATTTTATTTTTGTTTTTTCTCTCATTTATTTTCTTTAATCGAGTAAATATATAAAATGCAATCTTTTCACCAATACTTCCTTCTGTTATCTCTCCAATATGGATTTTTTTATAATACTCGAACGAACACACCTTTTCTCTAATTGCAATAAATTTACAACTTCTTCACACTAGGTTGTCTCGTGTTTATTCAAATGATGATTTAATTTTTGTTTGCTAGCATGCTATAGTCGTAGACGACAAGATTTCGTTATCATTATTATTATTTTTGTAATCATTTCTTTTTTTTATTCGTTATTAACATCAAATTTATGTTAATATAAAAACATTGGATTATTTAGATAAATTTTCAAAGAACATAATTTAACAAGACCGTTAATCCAGGATTATTCTAAACTGAAACGTGAGTCTTAAAATTGCATTTCTTATTAAGTATTAGAGATAAGTGTTGAAAATTAGGGATTCTTTAAAGGTTTAAAACGATTTAGTTTTGATTAACGTTCATAATTCATTGGGGTAGAATGGAAAATTGCTGAAAATATCAAGACAAAGTATTCTTTGACGAAAAACAACTGGATACATAAAAGTTAATGTACTCGTCCTCATAACCGCTATTGATGGACGGTTTATCTTGTTGTGAAAACTATTATTATCGCATATTTAATCAAGTATGAAATAATGCAAATTGTTATGATTTGCGACCATTTTTGCTACATTCGAATAGTAAATTGAATTTTTTCAATAAGTTACGAATAGATGAAAAAAATACGATTTTTTTGTGATGGGGCTTTAAGAGAATTGAAGATCACCGGTTCAAAATAAAGTTAAATATTGCTAATTTAACGTGATCTGTATAAACTGCAAAAACACGACCTTATGCGGATAAATTCTGTTAAAAATTGGTGTACAACGTACGATAAACTTACCCCAATTTGCCTTAACCCACTTATTATTGTGAATTATTATTTCCTGGAGGTAATTAGGGTGGAAAAGAAGTTCGCGTTTCAGCACCTACTTCCTTATATAGGATAAAAGTGTCGACAATTCAATATTTCTTGTTCCTTCACTGTGATTTATTTGAACAAGTAAATTAATTCAAGTATGCGTACATTATTTTCTAATAAATAGAAGCCTCACCTTCATCGATTGTCCAGATGTTTCGATAAGTTTATTCAATTGATTTCAACGAAATGAGAATTAAATGTAAACAACGAATAATAATAATATTATTATTATATAATGACTATTTTAATATTTATTAAATGTTCAAGTATGTTCTTAATTGCGATTTTTTTGCACTAAAAATAGAACAAACAAGTGGCGAAGTGAATATTTTAAAATTGCGCTATTTTCTGTTTAGTTCTTGGATAATTTGTGTTAATAATTGGTTTTTTTGATTGTCGAAAAGTTGTCGAAATTGCCATTTCCTGTTGTTCAAAACTTTCAGTTCTTCTATAAGTGGTCCAGATATTATACAGCATCCTGTTCGCACGTTATATCGATAAAATGTTTCTAAGCATGTTTTATTTAAACTATTACAGACATGCAATCTAAAAGATTTATTTGCGAAAGAGAAACATGAACAATAAAGAAGAAAAATAGAAGCATTTAAACATCTATTAAGTATAATTAGTTTGGATTTAATTAATTGATTTCTGTGAAAATTTTAATTAATCTTTAAGGTTTTATGATTTTATTTGTGTGTAAATCGATTGGTTATCGCGGAATTTAGATTAAATAATTAATGCGAAAAAGCTAGTAATCTTCAACTGAAATACGGTTGAAATCTTTTTAAAGATAAGCTACCGATAAGCTCAAGTCCGCCCAGTAGCTAAATAGTCCACTTGTTATTCCATCATTCATTGTGTATAGTCTATGCCCCACCTTTGGTGGTTTATAGTGTTGATCACAACTTCGTCTCCGTCTTCTTCATGCCCCCGATCCACCAATCCGACTATCTATCCGCTCATCTTGATTTGAGCATATGTGGCCGAGTTGATGATAATGTTGATGATGATGATGGTGATCAAGTTGAAGCGACAAGAAGGAAATCGAATATTGAGGCGCGGTCGGTTTTGATCAAACAGTCAGTTTTAAAAAGTTTTATATCCACACACATACATACATGTATAAGTTATGCAGGGTGATCGTACGGTCAACAACCGGCCAAATCACCGCCGTTGCAGGCCCGCGGAGGTGTCTTCAGATGACCCACATCTTGTGTTGAGTTTTTGCGCCAAGTTTAACAGTACTGGACCCAACCTGCAGCATGTATCTTTTCTTTACATACATATGAATGTTGACCGTCTCATGAGAAACTTTCAAGTACTTATCTAGAAGCCTACATAATATCCCATCTAGATCATCACCTTGTTTAACAATATTTAAAAATAGATAATCATAACTACAATTTATACAATTTTATAGTTAAAAATCGATTCAGGTCACTTCTTCTATTTATATTTTTGTTGTTAATAATAAAGAGGGTGGGTATATTCTTCTGGGACACTATTATATCTCGAATATATTACAATACACTTGTCCGGACGATCTCTGGTATTTAGAACGGATGGAATTGAAGTCATTTTTTAAAACTAGCCATTAAAATAATGGAGGAACACAATAACCAGTTTGCATCGTGATAATATTTTGAATGATTTCTGTATATGATTATTGTCTGTCGGGTGGTGATGATGATGATGAGAATGATGATGTCTTCTAGATACACATTGCTTCAGGTTATGTCTCTCACGTTTACAGTTAGGTAGGTACTTAATTGAGACCTTGTTTATATGTCGACGTCACAAAATTACAAAATATGTTCTAAGTGGTATTTTTAGTATGTGCCAAAACTGTGTATACATGACACACCTACATTGTTCTATCATCCATCAATATATTGTAATTAATAGTTTGTCATTTTGCATGAAACTAATAGGGAATTTATTACATCCTAAAATTATTTATCAATTCGTTTTTTTCGTGGTTGTAGGTATTATTTTACTTTCTTTAATACGTTTGGTTATAAAATACAAAATCCGTTAATTCGAAATAAATTAAATATTTTGCACGTTTCTATTCTCACGCTTTTTTTGTTGTTGTAAATATGAACTTCAGTTGTTTAATTGATACGTGCTAAAAATGCAATAAATTGTCAGAAGGGAAAACCAGTTCTATTTCTAGAAATTTAGTCGACAATTAATATGGAAAAAACTTAGATTTAGTTATTAATCCGATTAAAGGTCATTTATATATAGGTATTTTACCTAACAAGCTTCATTTTGAAGAGAAAAAACCCAAAAGGATTGTTGCCGGGGCAAACCACCATTAGGATGTCAATGCGATTGTCTTTTGAATGATCAAAAGATCTTTTATCAATTCAAAATTCAAAATTTTGAAGCATGTTTCTTTGTTATGTTTTACAATTCTTTAAATTTTTCTTCATAGTGTTGTGTATTTTTCAATGATTCTGACAGAGTTTATAGAAAATGGAGAGCGCTTTCCAAATATTGAAGAAATTGCCTAATCGATTTGTTAGTTTACCAAGAAATTGTCAAAAAGTTAAGCGCCTGCATTCGATTTGGTGTCCGAACAATACCAATATTTAATAATCGATCGCTTGTTATTGAAGATAAATAAAATATCATTTGAAAGGGAATTTTAAGGCGCATCAAAGTTTGTTGTTTTGGAAAATTGCCCCTTGAATTCCGTTTCGGCTATTAGAATCTGTTTGGACAACGAACAAGAAACCGCTGATTTGTCGCACGCTACATCAATGAAGAACTAGTGCGAACCAAAATGGGCTAGTCCGGCACTGTTTATAGGGTGTTACAAAAAATTCAGACCCTCAATCAATCGATTTTATAGCAAATGATGCAAGATTATGGCAGTTGAGAAAATCATATGTTGAAAGACTAGAAGCCTTTGATTAAGAAATTCGTAATTACCATTAGTTTATCAAGTATACGCTCTATTTCTCTGAAAAATCAAAATTAATTTATAATTGTACTCAAAATATTGAGATTTAATGGCAGTAGCACTAATTATTTATTTTGTCAAAAATATCATTAATTAATTTAAAATCGAATTCTTATAAACAATTTATTGATAGTTTTAGTAAATTTCCATTGAAATGATGAAAGTTTAGAAAATCAACTACGTAGACCCACACAAATAAGCAAAACAGAACGTTAGAATATTTCATCGTTAGAATCGAACACAATACAATTAACAATACAACTGTAATAATACAAATAACAACAGTACAAAAAGAGGTGTAAACGGCAAAACAGAAAGCATGTTTCTATTTAAAAACAACCCCTTATTGAAAAAATAAATCGCAGCATGAAGTTTATAGAGAACTAGCCAATTATAAATTATAGAAGAACCCTCAGGGTGACTAGTCAGTGTGTTACCATAATATTCATCCACAATTCTAATTGAATTCCAATTCCTTTTGTTGTTACTATTGTCGGCGTTGTTGTGAATTATTTATTAAAAAAAAAGTGTTGCAATAAAATTATGTATTTGAAAAAAACCGGCGTGTTCTAATATTGAATTGTCATCTTTAACGTTGGAAATATAAAGAGTAAAGTTAATAGAGATACAAAAGTTAATTAATAACTAAATAACTTACGGTACTTTTCTTATAAACAAATAACACACTTAAATATGTTCTGTTATTATTAATGTTACCATTATTACGATTAGGATTTGCGATATGAATCAGGCTTTACTAGTTATAAATTCTTTGCATATATGTACATGACAAATGATAATTTAATGGTATATAGCTAATCATACAGTTAGTATACCAGCAATTCTAATTTAAATAGAATTACCATTTTAAATAACGCCCAAGAATTGTCGAACATATTCCTCATTAATTCTATATTTTTGTCTATTTCCAATAACTAAGCAAAGAAAATATCATTAATTTTACGCAATTTCATTTAAACAAATCGATAAATCGAACACATTCACTTATCATAGATTTTTGCACAATTCCGACAGAGTACAGGAAAAAAATATTGACTCCTACACATAGTTTGAATGGAATATAAAAGATACGTTTTGAGGAAATTGGAATATCCATAAGGTGGCGACCTGATAACACCCTGAATAGGCTGATATATGTTACACATATATTGAAGGGATGTTTTATCAGTGTTAACAAAACTATCTGAAAGCTTCTAGGTGGAGCTATAGAAAAATTTCGGTTTTTTTGGGTGTCGTTGATATTCATATTTATAGATATGAATATTTCGAAAGTACCGAGGATTAGACAAAGAAAAAATCTGGGATAACTGTACATTTTTTTCTATATCTATCTATCTATACGGAATTTAATTATTTTCGTTGATAATGTATCGTTTCTAATGTTAGCTGTCAAAGTTAATTAGAACGGTATATAGAAGAGCTAATTTTCGAAACGTATAAATAATATGCAAAAGCAACTCAATTATTATTATTTTTTAATTAATCAATAACAAAAAACTATAAATAAAACTGGTCCAAATTGAATTTATTGTATGTTTCTAGTCTATTTCGAACAATTTAATTTGATTTATTTTGATAGATGCGTAGATGAGGAAATTAGATATTATTCAAATTTTAACAACGAAAAAATTAATTGACATCCATTAGGACAAGTAAAAAATATTTAATTAGCTCGTATTTGTTTAGTTCCGTTTCTTATATACAAATATTCACGATTTTAGTATTAAAAAACACCTGTCGTATAATTGCGCAATTTACGACATCGATAATGATTCACGATTTCATGACTTTTATTTTTTTAATTAACTCAAATTTATTTATCTATTTAATAATTGAAAAAACCACAATAATTTATACAATCATATGTAAATTTGAAACACAATTACAGCGCCCTCGTTGTACATTTGTACGAATCACAAACGAGATAATGATACATACAGCATCTGATATTGATAGTGCACTATAGACCTCTAGTGTTGGATAGTTGAAGCAATTTCAATATTGTTGGTTTGAACCAAAGAAGAATCTGTTCAGTGATCGAGGATTTCTGTCAAATAATTGTGCAAATCCCCAATAGATTTGAAAATTTTGATAACTAATATAGGGCCAATTTTATTTAGCAATACAAATCAAATTTCGGGGGTGTTAACGAGTAGAAGAGGCTAATTGGGGAAATTTTTTGTGTATCTCAGGACTTAATTTGAGTATTATTTATAAAAAATGTTTATATTCCTTTTGTTTTATGTAGAAACAAATGTTATATCGGCAAATTTTCTAAATAGACAATAAATCCAACAAAATTCCATAATAATAGCTATTACCTGTTTCGAAATCACTGTAATTTCCAAGGTACAAAATTTATCAAAAAAAGAAATCTCCAACAAAAACAAGTTTTAAATAAAATACGTTTAAACAATTATAATTCTATAGATAGGTAATAGATATTTATAACAAATTGCAAAATGATTTGGGGGTGTTTGGAATTTGATTCTTTCTCTATTTTTTTATTGTCATTATTGTAAAAATCTGCAACTATTGTTATAGAATTTTTTCGAAATTTGTGTGAAATCCTATTATGAATATAATTATTCTTTATATTGTTGGATCCCCGGTCAGGTAGATGATATTTTCGATTTGAAATTCAAGAGATTCAGTTGAGATGACGTCTCGACCAACAACATATAATTATAACCACTTTCATGTCCACATCTTTGACGTTCTTTCTTTCACTTTTAAAATTAGCCTTCTCTTTTTACAAAATTTTTACTTGAAATCGACGTTTTTAATATTCAATTTCGATTATTTGAATGTTTCTAATTAATTATTTAGACAAGTCAATAATTACGTACATTTATCCAATTATAATCGATGTAAATCTTTGTTATTTAATTGAAAATTTTATATTATGATTAATTCTTTTTAATTTTAAGTTACTAGATTATTAATAATAATAGATTATTTAAGATAGAATCTCTAGTTGTTCGGCTTGTGATAATTAAAGCTGTTTAATTTATTCATAAATTATAAATACAACCTGTTATTTAATAAAATATCGACAACAATAACCGAATATTGCTTGAATCTACAATTCCAATTGTAGAAAATCGAATTAAATCGATTTTTTCATATTTCCTCCATTATAGTGACTTGTCGAGAGATTTGCAGAAAATTAACCACCAAAGAAGCTCAAATTGATATCAAAACTGTAATGAAACTTGTGTTGCTGTGAAATTAAAATTAAATCACTCTTTTTGCCGAGTCTTATAAAATAAGCCTCTTTATTGCTCGTTGGAGAGGAAAAAAATTAGTTGAGGTGAATTAATAAATGATTTTCGTTGTAAACAGACTATTATAAAACTGTTGAGATTGTTGAGATTTTGATAAATTAACAAAACATTCACTATATAGTACAGCTTTTAATCATAGCATTTATTAGCGGGTTATTTGCCGATGGCATTCTATTATTATTAAAGTTTAAGTCTATTTAACAACCCATTTTAATTACAAATCAATGTTGCTAGTTTAATTAATTGGGTTTTATTTGTTTAAAATTTGTGGATTATTTACTTTATCAATTATTTCAAAATATTAGCATTCAATTCGATGATTTGCTTTATTACAGTAGATGAACTATTAATTATAAACAACTAAATAAGCGAATTTTCGAAATTGAAAAAATGCGTATTCGTTCAACTTTGCATATGTCTAACGATATAGTTGAAACAGTAATTTATAGCAATTTAAAAAAAATCTTAAAGCATGTATCTGTTTCAAATATCCGTAATTATTAATCCATTAGTAAACACCTGTGACTTTGTAAATAAAATGGGTATTATTACCTATAAAAAGTATACCAGTATTCAAGGAAAAAAATTATTAGATGGATTGTAAGCGAGTTGATTCACTTTAAACAATTCAAAATTTGATTAAACTCGATTTTCAATCAAATATTAAATAAAACTGGACGGATTAATTAATTGTAAGTCGAGAAGAAATTGGATATCGTTAGGAATTAATCAATCTTTTATTCATTCTATTTTTCAATTTAAATAGTCTATGATCCGGTTCGTCTTATTAGTTGACAGGCCCGGGTAGGCAGAGTTTCCGCCGGGGCCCACCGCGATCAGAGGCCCATGCAAGGCCTTTTCAATTATAAACAAACTATATTTCGTTCGTTTTTGGAAATATCGAAAATACTAAAACAGATGGTTAAAAGGATTTTTATCGTTTCAAAAGATGTTAATTGAATTTTCAGTTATAGAAGAAAATTTTGAAGAATGTTTTTTTTATTATTTTACAATATTTTTATATTTTTCCTGATAATTTAGCCAATATTACAAATTTACGAACGATTCTGCACAATATCTAGAGAATGGAAAACGCTTCCGAATCTACAAGAAACTTTTCTAATCGGCTTGCTTTTTTCCGGGAAATTGCCAAAAACTGAAACTTTTTCCGATTTAGTGTCAAATATTTAATAATCGATAACTCCTTGTTTTGGAGATAAATCAAATATCAAAACTGAACTTTAAGGAGCTTTAGAGAAAGTCTCTTATTTTGGAAAATTGCGCCTTAAACCTATTTAATGCCGTTTCGTCCATTAGAATCTATTGTAAAACAAGCGGAAAAGAGCGCATTTGTTGCACGCTAAATCGACGAAGATCTTGCGGGTTTTTGAATCTACCGGAGTCGAAACGTCCAGTCCGGGACTGGTTGCTCTTTTTTTCTTGTTCTCATATCGTTATGATTGAATTTTAAAACAAGTAGTAGGTAGCTGGCCCGATCTGAGTAATATTAGTGGTCGTTTGGACACACAAAATTTCCAAGACGTTGAATATGTGGAGTTTGTAGTTTAATTGATGAGGCCGGACGGAATGTAGATAATTAGCTTTCAACCTCTCAACAACATTGGCCGTTTGCTCTGTTATTGCTGCCGTTGCTGCTGTTATTCTCAAACAACAACAGGTGTTCAATTTTGTCTCGTCTTATATTGCATATAAGATTTTTGTTATTATTATTATTGTTATTGTTATTATCCATGTTGTAGGTACTAATATTATTATAATTGTTATTACTGGTTTTCAAAACATTTGATTTGCATAATTTTACATAAAATTACAAGTAGAAATTTATTAGAAAGACAAATTTACGTGTTGTGCAAGTGTTTTAGATAATTATAATGGAAGATTAGTTGGAATATGACTCATTTGTACGCTTTATTCAATTAATTTAATTAAAAGAAAATAAAAACCGCTTGAATAAATAAATAATAAATCATTCTATAATTGTTTTATCAAGCCGCGATTCTAAATTATTTCTTTATTAGTTATGAATAAAATGCGGAAAATATTCAAATTAACAAATTGTTTAAATCGAATTAATAATAAAAAAATTAGACATTACAATCTCTTCGAAAAAAATTTAACCATAATAATAGTTTGAAAACACGCAATGTTTGGAATCCTAATGGTCTTTAAAAATAAAAGGGAGGAACGGCAAATTAATATTAGGTTTTCACTTTTTAACTAACAGGCAATTTGGCGCAAATTAAATTACCTGCACTATAGTGATTTAGTGAAAAAACCCCAAAAATTTATTTAACAATTATGTTGCAAATAGAAAAAATAATTCGCCCAACAACTTACTTCATATTGTTGATAATTTGTTAATGATGAATTCGAATTTAAATAGAAACGTGACATCATTCCATAATCCAACTGATGAACCACCCCGAGAGAATTGATAGAAATCACCCACTAAATTTTTGATAATAATTATATATTATTTAGAACGCATGCGTACACATTTTAATATAAAATCATATATCACAGTGTTAGAATAAGGAAAAATTCGTACACTTTGAACGAGATCGCCGTGATAATAAACTACCCTTAATTAACGCTATTCATTTATTTATTTATCACTAAACTTGCACACTTCACTTTTGCACATTTCTTTAATCAAAAATTAAATTAAGTGGTATCGGGGTTTTTGATTTGTGATTTTTATTCTTTTAATTATTATTATTTACAAATATTGCTGGTTTTGAGGCAGGTATCCAGGCACTGGTTTTTGTATTAAATTTGTTATTGTATACTAACACATATGAAAATACTTACACACACATTTTGTATATAGACACACACACACAATAAGTGAAGAGTTGGTAGAATAAAAGAGTCCTTTGGCTAGATACAACATACATAGTGAGAGTTTTGTCTGGGTATATTCCTAATACGGACAACTATAGAAGCAGGAGTCAAGCCGGGGGTAAGACTGGCGGCCATTGGCCAGAATTGTGAGATGGCAGCTACGCGATTGGCTCACCAAGTTACGTGCCATAGGCGATTCTGATTACAAACCTGCAATTTCATCTTTTTGATTTACTTCATACTGTTAGTAAGCAGGCATTGGGTGGGTGTACATTATAGATACGTATACAACAACCATATATAATATTATTCTTTTATTATCACTATTATTATTATTAATATTATGATATGCATATATGATAGTGGAAAGGAATAGATGTGGCTCCAGGGTCGCATCTAGGGGAGTCTGTAACAATCTATCATAGATCGCAGATTATACCACAGAGCTTTTTTTAAATACAAACTATATAATTAACACCAACTTTTCCACTAACCGGCAATTAAAAATACAGTTGTTTTATTTTTTTCGTTTTCTTCCATCATAAAAACGGCATTTACAACCATCATTTATCAAATACATATGTATATAGAGCAATATTAAACTGTCATCGTAAATTATCACGGC
Source organism: Mylabris phalerata (assembly GCA_020740385.1). Lineage (NCBI taxonomy): Eukaryota > Metazoa > Arthropoda > Insecta > Coleoptera > Meloidae > Mylabris > Mylabris phalerata. Next base: position 3,621,795 of record JAJEOX010000222.1, read on the forward strand.
TTTCTTGTAAAGAATTATTGACAAATATCCCGAAACGTACAGGGTTGAAATTCAGTTGAATCCAATCCTGTATTAAATTGTATAATAAAATAAAATATGATCAATCTAAAATGGGAATATGAACGTATATGCGTGTATATACCGGAATGTTGCGGCTTGATCTCTGTGATCACAAGTACATATCGTGGGCGTCCAACTCGATCTGCCCCAGGACAAAATATGGCTTCTTGAGTAGTCAACATGGCCGACTACCCATTGTTTCATATCGGCCCGCAGTGGAATTTCATGTTCGTAGGATGAAGACTTATATTGAACATCAACAAAAAAATAAAACTAAATCGATAAATCAAGATTGTAGTGATAAGTTGGCATTAAAAAATTTTTGACAAATTCTCCGTACACAAAAAAAAAACCAAATTGAAGAGAAATTCTTGTAGAAACGACGTATAATTATGTCGTTTGAGGAATATTCAAAATGGTGGGCAGGTGCCAAAAAAGAATTAGATGCTCTAATCGCCGATGAACAGAAATATGAGAAATTATTATCGAAATTCAAAACTGATCGAAATATTATTTCGTACCTATTGAGTGGAATTTACGCTAAATATTCGATACTCGTACAAAAAATCGGTTTAATTTACGATCAAATGATACAACCACAAAAACGGGAAATCGTCCGTAAATTATTGGACGTTGCAGAAATCCGTTTAAGCGAACTCAACGATCAATTACGATCTGTTGACATATCTGAATTCCACTATCTAGATAGGAATTTAATTGAATTTAAATTAATACCGAAAGAAATCGAAATCTTGGACCCTTTCTTCTACTATCTTCGCGATCATAAATTAGAAGACCTATGGCGCAGGATTAAAGTTTATTTATTTTTCTATTGTTTCCAATTTTATAAAATTAGCGAATTTCAGGAGGGTGAAAAGATTTATGTCCCACCGCCACCACCGCAAACAGAAGAATCTCAAACGTTAGTAATTGAAGAAGTTGAGGAGGAAACTCCAAAACCTCGTCCGCAGAAAAGGAAATTTGCAGTTGAACGACAAGAACAAGAACAAGATAAAAATGTTGTGTTTGCAATGATATTGCAAAGAAATGAACGTGGACGTCAAGCTCGTCTTTATTACAACGATAGACGTAGAATTGCCTATTTGAAACAACAATTTTTACCGAATGAAGACAACGAAAAAGCTGCAACTGCAATACAGTCCACATGGCGCGGTTTTACTGTCCGGCAGATGCTCAAACGCAGAGAGAAAGAGCGACGTTTACTTATTGGTTTGTTTAGAAAATATATCGGGTGGTTTATTTAAAAGTCTATAGTTTAAAGATGACTTTTATTCCTGAGCGATTGAAAAGTATTTTGAGGATTTATAGGGATCCCCCGAGGAACTTTTGACAAAAATTGAACCTCGTAGTTCATCGGAAAACCGACCAAACAGCACTTTATTTTGGAGAATGTTGCGTTAATCACAGTTGGTTTGTTTTTCCTTTGATAGGGGAAAACTGAGAGTAACTAGCACTAAAACCCGAAAAATCAGAGAGTTGTGGGCCAATTTTAGTAATTTTATGTGCAACATTGTCCAAAAAGCGAATTTTGCCGGATTTCTTGAAGAGCTACGGACTCCAAATTTTACTAAAATGTTCCACAATATTTTATAATTTTATTGAATGGACCACATGGTGTAAAAATTTGATGAAACGAACGTGTATTTCAGGTATGACAATGCCCAGTTATCGACCGCAACACGAATTCAGAAAGATCGAAGCAAGTTACAAGAGACGTCAAGATTTACGCGATGCACGCATTAAAGAATACATTGAGACAGATCTACAGGAACGTGAACGTATATTTCGTGTACGTGGTCCGGGCTTAATGGAGGATATCAGTGATGAGATACGCGATTGGTTTCGTCTATTTTATGATAAAACAAAGAATTTCCATCCAATACCACCGGAAAAAGAAGGTGGTACAATTTTGGTAGTTCGTGGTGAGACATTGACACCAGAACAATGGATGCAACAACAACAAAAGAAGAAAGAGAAGCCAAAGAAGAAGAACGAAAAATCTAAAGCTGATTTGAAGAAGGAGAAAATGAAGAAATTGAAACAGGAATTGGCGAAAAAGAAGAAAGAACAGAAGAGGAGGAAAAAATTGATAGCAAAAGGACAATTTGAATTAGAATTAATACCAACTGCTATCGATGAATTATATAAAGACGGCGATAAAGAATACCGTCATATGTGGAGTGAGAAGAAAGATGAAGATAATCCAAAAGAGAATATCTATTTGGATATAATCCAAGAAGCCAAATATCATGAATTGCAATTGGAAATGCGACCGATTGTTGATGAATTGATGCAAATCGAACTTGAATTATTACTGAAAGCATTAGCAAAAGATAATAAGAAGAAATATAAAGCCAAGAAGAGAAAGAAGAAGAAGAAGAAAGGGAAGAAAAAGAAAAAAGATATTTTTGATAAACGTAGTATTGAGGATTTATTACAAGAATTAGTAGATGCTGGTATCGTTCACCCGTATGAGAGGGCGGCATTAAAAGATTTCCGAGGCGATTTAAGTTATAAAAATTGGGATTTACGTTTACAAGACTTCGATCCACCAACAACACTGGGCGATCTAAAACAAGTCATTCAACTTAATTGTATTTTGCCATTGAATGTAACAACAATGAAGAGACCAAGATCTGTACTGATTTGCGGCTTACCGAGGAGTGGGAAACATTTATTGGCCAATGCCGTTTTTACAGAGACACGGTGTATATTGTTCGATTTATCGCCGGAGGTTTTGGCTGGGAAATATCAGAGCAAGAAGGTGAATTTCCAAATTTTCACGCTTAGAACAATATTTTGGGAATTGATAGGTTGGCTTCCGGAGAATATTTGAGATAAATTTGAACCTCGTAGCTCATTGGGAAGTCGGTTGCGATTATTAAAGATTATTAAAGATTAAAGATCATTTCAATTTCCAATGAGCTTCGATAAATTGATCTACCGAGACTCTACAATTTCTTAAAATATTCACTTATATGCTATAAGATTATGTGGCAATTGATTGTGTAGATTTTTTTTTTCATTTATTGTTTAGGAATTGAAGAATTTAATCCAATTAGTTAGTAAAATGTCGAAATTATTACAACCCTCGATTATTTTCGTGGATCGCGTTGAGAGAGTCTTTTATAAAAAAGTACCAGCAGCTGAGAAGCCTTTAGAGCCGAAAAGATTAGCTAAACAACTCTTTAAAGGTTTAGTAAAACCAATAAAACCCGAGGATAGAGTAATTATTTTGGGTGTAACAGGAAGACCATGGGTAGCAAAAGTTAAGCAATTAATCAAAACTTTTGAACGGATTATTCCAATACCACGACCGGATTATAACAGCGTTTTTTTGTTTTTAACCGAATTATTGATGGGCTATCATGGTCTCGATAGGAATTTTAATATTTCAAGTTTGGCAACAATGCTTGTTAATTATCAATTACCAACAATTAAAGAAGTAATTGAATCGGTCTTAATACCGAAACGGATGATTTCATTATCATATAATCCATTAAAACAACACGAATTACTTGAGAAATTCTTAGATGAGCCAACAATTAATGATAAGGAATATCGTAAATTTGTACAATTCTATTCGAAAACACCCGTTGGTAAAGACCGGAAAGTTCTAAATAGATTCCTTGATAAGAAACGTGAAGATATGAAAAAAATGGCGGAGAGACAGAAGTAAATAGAAGCTTTCCAAACGACAAGAAAAATCAATCAAGACGAAAAGGGGTGATAGAGATAAAGATAGTGTTGTTGTTGTGAGGGTGGCATATGTGTGATGTGAATCGGCGGCTGTACTATACGTTCTGCAAACAAACCCCAAGGGCGTTCTTTAAGAATTTCACCAAGGGTAGTTTCTGTGAGTTGATCTACTGAATTTCTAGAATATGATTTTTCGTTCACTTATTATGAAATAGTCGACTGTATTGAAGGTAGAATTTGACTGTGTTGAGTTTGAACACCTGGGGCATTTACCTGAATTCGACATTACCCCCATTATCAGTTGGGTGTTTATCATTAAAGTTTTACCATTATATCATCAAAATCTTGATACTAAAATCTAATCTGTTTGCCTACGTTTTGTTATATTCGTGTATTTTGTTTTGATAATAAAATATAATTGGATTAAGGCTGTTTCACACTGGTGATATTGATTTGTTATCGTTATAAATTGTGCTTATGATTTGTTTTTGATCAATTAAATTGCGCAAGGTGTTCGTTTTTTCGAATTCAAGAAATCCATCAAAAATTCATCTTGTTGCTTGAGGGTAAATTTCAGGACTAGTTTGGTGAGTTGCTGCAACCGTTCTTTTATCGTTGAGAATCTCAGCACCCTTTATTTTATGGGTATATGGTTGTTTTATTTTATTTTTATTTTAGTTTACTTATTGTTACTCTCGGTCACGTTGGGAATTTGCATAAAACAAGTCCTCTACCATACACGTTTCTATATTTCTATCTATCTATCTCTGTCTATTATAGATAAAACTGTATGCCGTAGCCGGTAATCTACTGATCTGCGTCGTGAGGTATGGGCGTGCCTTGTATGTACCGCCCAAATGTCCCCGCCCTATCTTAAGCATACCGCAACATTAAAACGTTTATTTTTTGTCTTTCCACAGAACATGTAGACACATACGTAGATATAACTATAGATATTTAGACGTGTGTGTGTAAAATGCGATGATATCAAAACACCCTGTGATTAGGCTAATAAATAGACACTTATATGTGTATACCGGCGCCGACAATCCTGACCGCCTAATCACAGGTCAAACGTTCACAAAAATGATACAGACTGACCTGAACAGAGAACGATCGATACGTAAACAAAGAGAGCGAGAGAGAGTAAGTGCGAGGGTGGTCGAATTGTTAAACGCTCTTGTTCCTTTCAGCAAACAAACTTACCCAAAACTATACAGTTATCTTTATCTAACGCACCAACAATATTCGAAAGTTACGTCGTTGATTATTTGATAGTTTTCGGTCTGTTTTTTTTGTGTTCCTCCAGTTCGTGAAGATGTTGATAACGTGTTATTATTTGGCCAAGTTTCAAGTTATGATGAGTGAGTTTTTGACTTTTAGTGGGAGTTTAACAACGGACCCTTCTAATGTAAAATTACATATAGTTTTAGATAAATGATAGACTCTATAATAATTGTCCGCATTTATATACCTCGAATTTTATAAATCATCCCTTAAATATGCTTTTATTGCTCGATTTTAGTGTGTACAACGCTTTAGACGAATCGATTCGTGATTTGGACACGCTTCACTAGGTCCCGTTTTTTTTTTAACCCGCATATAGTTTAAATGGCGGTAGTTAAATAACGTTAAAGAAACTAAGCAGAAAGGATGAGAAAGATAATTAACTTTGGGAGTTAATATTTGTTGAAATAATGACTTTTGACTGATGTTCATTTGTGAAAATTGACGGCAAGAGTGATGAAAAGAGACCCCAAATTTCGAAAGTAATTTGAAAAACAAATAAATAAATTATCGAAATATTTAGGGTTTTGCTTTTTTAATTTTTCGCTTATATTCGTTTTCGATCAACTTCTCCAGTGAGGGTGTCGGTATTCTTCAAAAGCTCACCCTAGTTCTATAAATCTGTTCGAATCTCCCCCAACTATAGCCAATTTCGATTTTTTTAACAATAATAATAATGTTGATAAATCATATTAAAGATTCTGTAATTAATTCAAAGTTATCGAATGAGAGAACGTTAACTGTAAACAATAGGTGAAACTTGGAAGGTTTTGTGCGTTGGCCAAGATAATTTTCATGACAAAATGTGATAGATTGATTAGTAGATTAAGGCTGTTTTATAAATTACGTTTTCTGGTAATGTTTGTAATACAGTTTTTCAACGATGATGAATTGTGCAGTTATCACGCAATTACTGGACCGTTTTTTCATCTTCAATATTCTCGTTTTTTGTGTTGTTTTAATTTTATATTCCATCTCTACATCAGGTATTCTGCCCAATTTGTACTTTACTGCCTGTTAAACTATACACCGACATAAGTTTATTGTTGTGTAGGATTTTATGACGTTGCGCGTATTTTCAAAATAAATCATAACGATCTTTACTGCTGATTAAGCTCTAGATGAATATTGAAATTAAAAAGAAAATAACATCAAATTGTAAGGGGTTTTTGTCGCGATATCCACCCTTATGCAATTCGATACATATCTAAATTGTTGCGTAATTGCCGAATCGGTGGTGGTTAAAAGAGCTTGAAATTGTCCCTGGGTGATATTTACATACAACCCCCATGTATATTGTGATGTATAAAACAGGATTGTTTAATTAACCATGATGATGATCTCTACAGGACCACATGTTTAGGAAATTGAAGATCGTGCATAAAGAGGGCGAAAGCCGCTGATATCAGTCATTATCAATACAAATATTAATAGAACAACATAAATCAAATTAGGCAAGCTATGGAAAATAAATTGGTAATTTCACTATGTTTACTTTGATCTTTGTCAATGATTCAATCGTGTAGTCTAAAGGTTTGTCTGCATATTCAGATGTGGCGATTATTTCGAAATCTATAAAGTTGGTGTTGTGTTGATTTATGCGTCGAATAATTCCAGTTAACAGTTTGCATCTCTATCTATAAGTACCTATAATGTAGGTTAAAGTTTAATAACAGTAGCTGGAGCCCTGTGGAGGAATCCTGCTGCGACGGTGGCGACCCCTGCTGGTGCGACACAACCGCATCGATCGTAGCCTTAAGCCATCACACATACATAGACAAACAACTACAAAATGGTCGACACATTCACAATATCTACGATTTTATTTCCTTTCCGAATATTTTCCATCCAATCCCTTTTTGTTCGTTTATATCGTTCAATATTGTCTTTGTTTTTATATAAGCGATACGTCTTTCAAGTTTATCGTACATCATCTCTAGCCGACGTTTTCGTTTTATAGATTGTTTTATTTTTTTGACCACGTGTATAATTAGGTATGGTAATGTTTGATGAGGCGGCGAGGGCGAATACTCTAATGAAGGGGCCTTGCTTGCTTGCCTGCCACAACGGGTCCAAGTCGTTATAAAGCCTTCGGCAATTTGGCACGCACGCGATCTCTTCTCTCTTACACATTCCACGTCTCTTCTACACCACAACCGGACCTTATCCATATCCTAATGGTATTACACGATATACGCTAGAGAAATTCGCCTATTTCCTATCCACAATTCTCTCTATTATACGACAAAAACTATTAAATTCTACCCTATGTCGATTACAATAAATTTGTAATAATTTGATAGATTTGAGAGTTATTATTGAATTGTTGTTAATATTGACATGTAAGGTGCATATTTCGTTTAATACAAGCATCGCTATAAAGAGTGATTGTTTGATGTTGTTACGCCCTCCACTGAACCCCCAATTAACCGGTAGCCCGTTAGTTAAACTCTAATCACGACCTGATTGCTACCTGTTCACGCCCTACACACCAGGCAAATTAATACAAGCAATTTTATGTCTCAATTAACTACCATATGGATGATTAAATAAATTAATCAAACAACCAATCGATAAATTCCAATCGAATCTATAACAATATATCGTTATCAAAACTTGAATTGCACCACCTTATAAAACAAACAAAAATATTGTTGAAGCTCTGAGCTAAACGTTATCGTAAATAATCGGAGTTTTCGAAATATTCAAGTCGAGTTTCTTTGGCAGGAAATGAGCGCAGATCAGATGGCCTTAATGTGTTCTACAGGGCAATAATAATTGGATGTGAGGCGCTTAACGAACACTTTAATTTCCTCTTCTACTACCCAACAAAAACAATTAAACACTTGACAGACATTGTCGACAACAGCTACGTAAATCGAAACGATTTCTACAATCCGAAATTATAAAATACAAACAAAACGAAATCGAAGCGTAGGTGTTTAAAGTCTATCGTATATAATTTGCTGTAAAAGATCCATTTGTTTTTTTGTGTTGTTCTTGTAACGAGAATTCGCTTCTAACGAACCCATTAAAACAGCCTCATAGAAACCTAATTTAAACCAGTTAATTGTGTATCCTCTTTCGTATAGTTTTCGTTTTCATGAAGACAGAATCAATCCATTTTTGTTTTATTTGTTAGAACATCACTTTAGTTACAAATAATTATAATAAATAATAGCTAATAAATGGTAAAGAAACACGAAATTTATAGCTCAAACACGAAATCTACTAGTAGTATAACTGTATCAAATTGTCAATATTTTAATATTTATTGTTCTCATCATTCTTTTTCTCCTCGTCTGTAGTTGAATTCGAAAGAGTTTAATTTAAATTAGGCCCATTTTTATTCTTTTTCACTTTATTAATGTTTAAACTAGTCGAAATAAATCATCGGAATAGACTTTCACTAGCCACATCCTGTACAAATCTACCGTATATCCCATCTAATTCCACAATCTTTGGTAAATTCACAAATTCTTGCGCAAATCCTCCACTAATATCGCAATAATTGTGAATTATTTCAACACAATTGTTTGTTTTTACAATTTTAATTGTTGGTAAATTCGTTGAATAGGGGGTGTTTTAAATGGGTTACCCGATAGTCGGATTGACGATCGTCAACTTGTCTGTGCGATGAATTCTACCTGGGCCTTCTTCTTGATTCTTCCAGTCCGGTTGTATATGGTCATATGTAATCGCTTTGGCTGGCATTTCATTTGCTCTATGACAGATTCCTCTTACTAATTCATTTTTTAATTAACCAAAGCCCATGTTGTTGCCGTTATTGTTGTTATTCATCGAGACTCGGTTCGAATTGCTGCTGTTACCATCGCCGCCAACGTAATCAACAAACAAAATTCTTCAATGAATCGTCTCTAATTATTTTTGTTTATTGTAATTTTATATCGGCTATAGTCGATTGATTTATATTAAATCTATTAAAGGACATGAATGATCGACCCTTTGGAATTATAATCGCAAATTACGGTTATTTGATGTGGAATATTTTAAAATATTGGTAGAGAGCGAGTGAATAGAGAGAGGTTTTAAATTTGTTTGGTTTTACATCCCTCTTTTGATAGATGACAATTCAATATGTGATTACAAAAAGGGTTGGTTCGGTGATTACAACAGGGTCGTTTCTCATCTTTCTTCCTCCTATATTTTTTTCCACTCTATCATATATTGAATGAGCACAACAAACACAAATGTGGCTCAATTTGTGTTCGAGATAATAACGGGATCTATCGTCAGGACATACAAAGAGACTTGTTTCAATTACAAATGACCGTATTATTAACGATATGTCACCTTTTTGTATTTAAATTTCGTTTGTATAGGCGTACAATTGCTTTTTGTTTTGTTAGAATTTAAAAATAAAAAGATTAGCATTCTGAAAATTATCCAACGTCAAATTTTCTTGACGAAATAAATATTCTGGGACACGCAACGTAAATATTTTCGAAATACACATGTTATGGACAAATTGGAAGCCGAAAATACAGTGACGGAACAACAGATAGAAATATTTGGACAATCAGGCAATTTTTGCAACTTTTGCAAGCTTTTCTAACTCCTCAGTCTATTTTTTAGTAGACTGCTTGGTAAAATGATATAAATAATTAGCAATTTCGGGTCACTTTTAAATCATACTTTTTTAATTACAGTCTAATATTTTATGAAGATTTTATATTGTAAAAAGTGCGAAAATTCCTGTTAATTCCGATTTTCTCTAAGACAACGTAATACTTGATCGAATAAAGCTCCCGTATTTGTTCTTTTATTGCTCCTCGAAACATCGTAATTATATTGCCGCCTACAAGTCTAACGAAATTTCTGTGGCCACGATTAAATAGACATATAATTTAAGAAATCAATCGTTATTTGTTCTTTTTATTGTTGTCTCAATTGACAACTAATCATTTTCAAGAAGCTCTAGTATCATTTAGAACAAGACCCAAATATCGGTTATTTGATTGTTGTCGTTTTATACCCGCCACTGTGGCTAGCATCAAATCAAGATGGAATGTTGCCCCTTATATTCGAACAAATTCCACACTAATACTAGGTCATGAATGGAACTCTTCATTTGTTTCTCATCAAGTGAGTTAATTTGAATAATTTCAGCAGATCCGTCTAGTGCCAATTGTGTGTGTAGATTTGTGATCAGAATACGAAATTTTATTTCAAATTCGTTCGGATAAAACAACAAGAAATCTAAAAAAACCAAAATATTGTAGATTTCAACAAGATGAACGGGGAGAGGATCATTTAAAGTTTATAATGAGTATGGAAGCATGAGATGAAAAGTGTAATGCCCAAGGGTGAACATATGCAGTTTCTCTAGGACTTTGTAGAGGCATTTTATATTATTATTAGTATCATTATTATTATTATATACAGCGTTATATCTACCTATAGGTGGATAGTACGCCTACATAAGACATCGGCGTTGTTTGGAACGTATTGCACCTGCTTGGAGAATAAACTGACAACGGAACGCCACTAGCAAGTCTACATCAAAATCGTAAATTTATTACAATTAAACCATTATTTATAAAAATTAATATGTTTCCATTCGGAAATTTTTATTCAAATAGCAGCATCCGTTCCGATCATTATAAATAAAGTAATAGTTATGTATATAAAATATAAAGTACGAGAATTATAACAACAAGTAGTTAATTCAACTTAAAATTGCCTCCGGTGAATTATATGAATGTGTGCAACAATATTTCAAAAAGAACGAAATTAACATTAATATGTGTATCGATATAAGGAAGAAATTGCAAAATAGGCAGAGTGGAGGTTTTTTTGAGAAAATTAACCAAAGACTTGCACACTCTACTGCCGGTTGGTTGGTTAGGGGCTTTATCTCCGTGACATGGCTGTGACAGCTGGAGAATATACTCGGATAGCCTCAAGATACGGATAGTTATAAACGTGCAAGTTTACGTGCATCTATACGGATACTTTTCCATTTTGGTTTGATTTAACCAAAGTGTACAGTTGACGGAAGCTCGATTCCAACAGCCAATTATAAATAAGTTGCGCACGTTGATACAGTACGTCCCGATTGCCTAGAATGTACAAGTTTTTCCGATTGGTAGAGCAGTCCCTAGGGAACATTTTGATCAAATTAGAACTCCGTAGCTCTGCGCATAAACAATAAAAATCAGCATCAAATACTTCCTGATTGATCTCGAATTGCAAGTTTTGCCGTTTTTCAGGATTTAATGAAGAAAGAGAAACACGAAAGGATTCTGAATTGCTTTACGACAATTTTGGGAAAATGCCAAATTAGAGCTACAAAGTTCAACTTTTGCTACAATAGGGACTGTTATCAGAACTAAGTAGAGTCAGCGAATTTCAGACACTCTGTAGTTGTTTCAAAAAGTTTAGTTTTAAATCCCGAAAAATCAACGTGTTTATTTGTTTTTCAATTATAAATAGTTCAAACTAAACTGTCCTTTGATGCAGCTAATGTTCGGCTTTTATTTTTTAGATAAACAACGTTTTAATACCTATGCGAAATAATAATAACAAAGACTTTCGTGGAAAAGTCAATTTAACAAATATCACATCTTTATGTTAGACTGTATGTGTGGACTCTTCTATTCTTTGAACTATTCGATCATCTCTAAAATGAGAAATTGTTGTTGTTGACAGAGGCCGCGTGCCTAGCTGAGTCAAAAACCACAAATTCATTGATCACAAGCAAAAAAATAAAGGGGCACGATTGTGTTTTGTGCAAGTGTCATCAATACGATCAATCATCCACTTACCGACATTTAATATCGACGAATTTCCCATATTTTAATCAAAAATTCGAATAGGTACAAACATATATAGAAATAACAACTAGATAATTGTTGGATATGATCCATAGTGTGATATCAAGTGGGTATTGTTGTTATTTGTTTTGTTAACGAGAAGGGCAAAAGAGCCTTGTTATATGTGAACTGTAAGCAATACAAGAACATTTCAAGTGGTATTGTTTTCGGTATACAATCCCCCTCTTGTTACAAATAATACAGTATTGTTTCAAATTTATAACAAAAAATACAATTGTAACAAAAATTTTCCAAATTTCAATTGAAAATAAACTCCAAATTACTATCAAATCAATTAAGTAGAAAATTTGTATTTAATCCAATTTAGATGAGTTAATTCTATTAATTTAGGGGAGAATTAACGGTTTTGATTGATAAGTGTTGTTATAATTGAGACAATCGAAATTACATCCCTGTCTAGGATTTAAACAACGATCGTTTCCGATTTAATTACAGATATTAAAAGTAATTATTAAACGTTGTGCTGCCGAAATTACGCGATAATTGTTTAAGAAAAAAATCCATACAATGATAATAATAGCTCTATAAATTTTAACCCTATTAAAGAAGACACTAATTTATCCGTAATTTTCTCATTATCGTTGTTGTTATTATTTTGTTACATAAAGAAATAGCAAGGAGGAAACCGACAAGTCTTAAGAGGATATTATGTAAATAAGTGCACGAAAAGGAGCTTATTCAAATATTATTTTGTACGATCAAAGTAGCTCTCGTCTAGGGAAGTAAATAAAAAAATATTTAATATTGTCTTTTGTGCGGAATAACTGTGGCTTCGTTAAAACATAAATTAATTCTCTTTTACTCCGTTTTGGTTGCTTATTCGTCTACAACTTAGTATTTTTCATCAACATCAACATTATTATTATTATCATCCCCGGCTTCAGTTTTCTTAAAATTTTATTCAACCGTTCCGAATTAAATTAACGAATTGTTTCGTATTTGTAATCAACGAACAAACAAAAATAAACCACAATTTGATTCTATACAACGGATTGAAACTATTACGTGATTATCTTCTAATCATTAATTAAACAATTGAGATAATAATTATCTAGAATAGAGGTATCACAGAAACAGAAACGGAAATCGAAATAGAAACGAAAAGAAAGGTTTGAGGAAAATTTTCAACTTTCCGACGATTTTCCGGAAAATTAAGGAGTCTACTAGCAAATTTTCGATATATTTGGAAAGCGCATTCGTTTTGTTATATACTGTGGGAAAATCGTTGGAAAACTGAAAAAATTGGCTCAATTATAGCGGAAAATATGAAGAAATAGAGCAAAACATTGTCCTCTGTAACTAAGAGTTCAGCACAAAATAAAAAGAAATTGTAAATGTAAAGTAAGTTTTTGCCAATTTCCGGAAAACTAGCAAATTATTGAAAGATTTCTTGGGAATTTGAAAAACTTCCAATTGGTTTTGAAAAAATCATTGAAAAAACGATAAAATTCGCTCAATCTTAGGGAAAATATGGAAAATTTTAAAAAAACATGCTCCAAGATTATTCTCTGTAACTCAGAATTCGATCGGAATTTTTACAAGCGGAACACACCTTCGAATACTCTTTAAAATGCTCTTTCTAATGACGCCTGAGTCATCACAATACATCTCCAAACAAGCGAGTTATCGATTATCAAATATTGTCAATTTATAAATACCCAATCGAAGAAATATTATTTAGATCTTCAAGTTATAGAGAGAACTTCTAAATCTTGCGGAAATTCTGCAGTTGCGGAACCAGAAGCGGATATTTGCAGCATCTCTAATCTCTAGTCTAGAATTACCAATTTGACGTCCATTTCCCCTTCGTTATTGTTTTATTAAAAGTATCAAAACATAAACAATATCGACGTTGAAGTGGTGGAGCTTTTTACGGATCAAGTTGATGATTGTTAATGAAAAGCACGTGTCTTCTAAGAGAGCTTTTTTATGATTAATATTATTAAATGGCACGTGTTATAATACTCATAACTGTATTGAGTAATATGATGTTTCCCTGCTTATCGTAAACAAGACGACTTGAAAAACTGATGAAAACGATACATTGGTAAGCTAATTAACGGCACGTGTCTAATTTTAAGTTGTAGCAACCTTTAACGGTGTTATGAAATTGGTTTGCGTCTTGGCAGTCGGACCAAAGAGGAAATTCTGTTGTTGATTTTTCCATTCAAATCTTTCGTGTATTAACATACCGAAACTCATTTAACTTTCAAGCCTTAAGGTTGTATATCTATATGTGTATCAAAACGTACACATACACAGATTTCAATCTAAATCAATAATAAGTACATTGAAGGGGACATCAGGTTCGTAGCTAAGGGTGTTAGTAGCGATGTTCCGCTCAACGTAGCGCATCACATGCCGTATGTCATGCTCAGCCAAGCATTTAACCGACCGCTGTCTACACATTCCCTTAATTTCACGTATTTCCACTCATCACCAGCACAATTATCGAAATTTTCAAAATAATAAACATCCCTTATTTGTAGAAATTTGTAAATATTCAAAATAAAATAGAGGATTGTGTTGGAGAACCGACCGGATACACGATTGATTCCATTCCATAACTTTCAATGGAACTCTATCATTTTGTGTTGATAACAAATCTTATTTCCTATAAGTTGTAAAGGGCAGTTTTCGGACAAAATTGAGCGAAATAGGGTGCATATTACGAGAGATAAATCACTTACCTGCCATGTATTTGAATCTAGAGTGGCCAAAAACGACATGTCTCGATGATTTGAATTCAATCACGATTCAATCTGAAATATTAAAACAATATTTAAAAAAAATATAAACAAATTATTGTTATTATCGTATCGATTAAATGGAAATTCTGTTTTTAATATAAACAAATTATACATATTTAAATGATAAAATATACAGGGTGCTCTATGCTATTTTAATTCACTCTAGATTTTGTAATAGTCATAGCTTGATCCGGATTCTACAAAATTTTTGGTAAACAAGCCGGATTAAGTTACAGACATACGTCAACAAATCCATGGCCAATTTTCGGTTGATTCAACGTTGTACACCCTGTATAGTTGTATTATAATATGTAGATTGATGGCGATTTATTGATTCGAAACAGCAATGATATAAAGTTGTGTCAAAATGTGATTAATGCATTTTAAATTAGTTGTAATTGGTTTGTAATTTGTGTTAATGACAAGTCATTAATAATATTTACAAAGCCCTTAGGTAAGTGGTGGTTTTCAATGAATATTTTCAGGTAAAATATCTTTATTAACTTTATCGGTAAGTATCTAGAAAATTAAACTTGACTTGTTCTAATTAAAAATCGGTAGTCTCTAGAATTGTTTTTCAATTTATACTAAACACACAAAAGGAATACTGTAATAACCATAAACGCACCGGTTTTATGGTGTCGTCTCCATTCATAACCATTTTAATTTAATTTACTTAATTTATTAGTTGAAGAACATGCGAAATACCCCACCAGTGGTACCAACAATTAAATTCCCTAAACTCACTTTTTTACACTACACTTTTTTTAAATGTAGTGATAATAAGAATGTTAAAATTCCCGATATTTTAGAATTTATTTAAGAAACTTTAATACCTAGACAAAATTATTAAAATCCCTAAAATCTACACAAATATACGTGTTAAACTAATTAATATAAAATCAAAATTTAGAAATTTGACGAGTTTAAAAAAATTCAGTGATTTTAATGACCAAACAACACTAATTTAACTAATATTGGGTTAAATTTTAACGTAAAAGCCGTCGGATTGTTACAGGATAGAAATCCAGTTAATCTTCAATGATTAATATTCTATCGATTATAAAAAAATTGTTATAATAATGTTGGTAACAATTATAGTTGGTTATTTATTAGATTTTGGAAAATAATAGAAATTTCGAACTACACAACAAGAATGTTGTTAATTAGAAAAATTCCTTAAATTGTTAAATTTCGACATAACTTACTTGAATTTTGGTGGAATTCTTTCAATATTCAAACATACCGTTGTAATTTCCTATTTATTTAATTCTCAATATTCGTTCTTGTTTATAACAATTTGACAAATATAAGAACAATAAGGAAATATTTGATCGATTTTAAAATATCAACAATTACAACACTTGAATCTAGTCGGACAAGAAACAAACTCTCCAGACAAAAGCTTTGGGGAAACTGGCCTGCAGGTGGGCCCCCGGCACACGCTTTTACTCCCTACAGGCAACCCGTCACTATATAAAACATACACACACATACACATATAATATAGAGAGACAGAGAGTTGGTAGTCCCCGCCTATCGGGCTATACTCTTGTAGCCAATCAGGCCCGAAGACACGCCCAGCCTCAGGCGATGCCCCCTATTTCCAAAACTAAGAAACGGGAAAAATTTTCCCCTGGAATTTAAGGGAGAGAAAAGCCAAGGAAATGAATGTACGAGCATAAAATCGCTGTTATCTGCATTAAGGAGAGAATAAGAGAGGGATATAAGAAGAGGATGAAGAAGTATAGAATATTAACATTTCTGTAGTGGTGTTATTGCATAAGTTCCGTGATTCTAGTGGGAATAATTGCAACAATATTAAATTTAATTATCTGTATTTTAATTTTGATTACTGTCTATTTAGTTGGTTTTTTATTGTGGATTGAAAGCGTGAAATCCAGCGATTTTAATACAATTTTCCTGGAAAAGTGACAGTGGATTTATACTCAATGACGTCATTATTTCTACTATTATTTCATCAAAGCATAGGCGTGCCGTATGGGGTGGTAATAAGGTTATTAGGTTTTAAAGATTATTTAGTGCCTCAGGTGGTTTTAGTTTTTGTTTAAATAACGCGAAAAATACAATGGCATTAAAACGGTAAGAAAATCGAATGAGATGGGGTGTAGTTGCATCAGGTTAATTGAATGTTAAGAACACTCGCAGGGAATTAATACAGGTCGCTGATCAAAGGTGATTATTCCCATTCTACTACAATCCATCAAGTCCAGATCCTATTCTGTTTATACTTTTACAGGATATAAGTAGATGAAATTTTCATTAAACTAATGGTTTTTGTAGGTATGTGTGTGTAAAGTCCATAGAGTATAAAAATGAATTCTTCAATTTTTCAAAATCCGTACGTGGAAATTTACGAAAAAAACCTATAATTCTATCTGTATGGCGTACAACATTAAACAACAGAAAACGAGCTACAGTTCTTTTATAATCAAGCTACCACCCCCGCGGCGGACGGTCGCGTGTATGCTCAATATCATTCCTTCTTTCTCTTGTACTAGTTAATATATACAATCACCAGTCGGCGGCTCATGATGGCCCAAGGGTCTCATGAGTCCCAAGAATACAGGCCTCTTCTACAGCAGACCACGACTGTCCCCTAAAGCCAAGTCATTGCGCCTCTTCTATACAGTTGTGTTGTTGTTGTTGCTGGCTATTACTGTTGTTGCCCCTCTGGCCGCACAATAACAACAACAATCTTCAACACACCCCTTACAAGACGGTATTTGCCTCCCCCCAGACACCGATCATTATCATCATCATCATCATGAACATCCACAATTGTGGAGTTTTTTTATTACAAAATCACCAGGTGGAGCCGAATTGAATTTAACGCAAAAAATTCACAACTGTAATCAGTGGGTAGTATTTGTAATTTTCGATCTGTTTATGGTTTGGAAAAAATCTAAATTTTTTACGATAAAATTATTTAAAACAGACCGGTGTTTTATGATTTTGATTGATCCTCCTATATCGATTCTGTAATTCTCATTATGGGTAATTCGTGACGGATTATCTTAATGTGTTTATTGATATCTGCATAGAAATGGCTTAATGACTCCAGGGTATCTCATTATCGTTTGAATGAATTATTGACAGAAATTACACACAATAGTGGGTTAGTTTGGAAATTCATGTCTAACTACAAACATTATCGACATTTTCTACCCTCCAATAAACAAGGTTACCAACAAGCAACCAGAAAGTGCCAAAAACTAGTTATAGTTTTGGAAACAATTTTGCCTGTAACTGGAGGCCCAGGTCTCCGTGGGCTCCTTTTAAATATCAAATTAAGCAGGAATTTTTAATAAGCGATATCTTGCTTATTTTTGGCAATATTTTAAGTAACGAAACAAGTTTAAAAAGAACATTTCAGCTGGATCTAAGGATTTTTTTCCATTTTAGAAAAATCCAACTGACTTGAGTTATCGAGGAAAATTTTGAAGCATGTTTCTTTGTAGTTTTCACAATATTTCCAAAATTTTTGTGATAATTTGACCAGTGTGGTTTATTTTTTATTGATTATGATGGAATTTATAGAAAATGGAAAAAGCTTTCCAAATATTGAAGAAATTTTCCAATCGATTTGCTAGTTTTCCGAGAAATTCCCAAAAATTTGAAAGGCTCTGTATTGCTCATTTTTAATAATCGATAACTCGCTTATTTTTGGAGATTAGAAAGAGTATTCAAAGAGCATTAGAGAAAGTTGCTTCTTTTGTAAAATTGCACTAAATCTGCTAATTCTGTTTCGGTCATTTGGGAAACTCGCGAGAAACATTGGAATCTAGTGCGGGCTTTGAGTCTTGTGGGCCGAAACGGTCCAGTCCGGCCCTGCGAATTTCACCCCCGATTTGGCGTGAATTTCCTAACTAATAAAACGTCAATGTTTAAGAGAAACAAAAGACAGTTTTATCGGAGAGAGGAGGTAAAAAATGATTAGTCGTCGGACACTATAATTTTCTAATTACAACGTATGGTTTGGTCTTAAGAGATACCTTAATATCAGCCGCAGGTAATACAATAAAGACAGCTAGATCAACTAGAAAAGGATCGATTTATATCAGAGCCTTAATCATTTCTAATTTTGTTGTTTTGGTGGTGGTGAAGGAGGAAGAGGATTCCACTAAAAAAATAAATCGTACATCCCACTTTCGGCAGACTTTCTGTTATAATTAATCCAACGAAACGGTTGTCCCGCTATCATCAATATAAATGATGTTTAAGGGAAAAAATCCACAGAAAAAAGGATGCTAAAATTCTGCTTTGCCTCTAATCGAATTTTATTGTTTCGCTGTATCTCGATGGTTATTAAAAGTGGAGATAAGTATTTGTTGGGCACGCTTTCGTGTCTGGAGATGGTGCACGTTTCTTGTTGTTATTGTTGTTGTTAGTGTGGTACTAACATGGAAAAATTATTTGTAAAGCTAGTGCCGGCTGACCTTAACTGACCCCTCACGGATGCGGCACGCGCAGCATCTCTTTAAGATCGACAAACATCAAGAATTTCATGTTGGAAACTTGAACGGACTCGACCATCATCGTAACACAGACATTGTAGGAAAGTCTATCAAAATTGTTATTACAAAAAATTATTGTTATTCCGTTGAGTTAATTTATGTCATGGTTCGATACCTGTTATAGGTATCGATTATCGTGTTTATAACGTGCCCATATGGGCTTTTAATCTCGTTAACTTGCAAAGCTCTAACCAAACTTAAAACATGTTTGTGTGTGGATGCGTAGGTACAGCATATGTGTGTGTCCCCTAAGATTTATACCCATAGCAATAAATTCAAGTTATTTTGTTTTAACTGCATATTAGACAGGTAAAATACGATATAGTTGGATATAATGGGCATTGCGGTTTGACCATTCAATAAATCAAATAATTAAGAAGCGGCCCATCATCATTCCACTACACTTGAATAATTTTTATTACAATTTTCTCCTCTACTACAACTTATTATTTTAAATTCGATTTTTAATAATGTTGAACGATTCTCTAAAGAAGAAGAAAAAAATTAAATCTGCTACACCTATTACAATATTCTCATTTTCAATGTCTATTTTTATATGGAGATAGACGTATGTATGTAGATCCGATCCGTACATATTACTATACAAAAGGGGGAATTTTTGTAGGGTTGGCAGGGCGACGCCGCCCTCCGGGCAGCGCTCAATAAACCCCGGAGTCTGCGCCTTCAGTCTATATCTTCCGGCTATACGAAGGATACTTGTATTTAGAATACTTTATACATACAAGTATGTAAGCATAATCAACAATTCAATAGTATTTCGGTCAAGATCTCCTCCTATGATTGAAATTGGCAAAAAATAATAACAATAAAATTGTTTATGTTGTAAATTTTCTTTAAAATCATCAATACTGTTGTTTAAATGCTATAAACTTATTGAGGAACAACATAAAATCTTTGATGAGTTCATAAATGAGTTGGCTGAAATAATAATAAGAAACTAAAGATTTCTACAAGAGTTGATTTATTGAATTTGCAATACTTCTTCGACTATAAGCATGTCAAATATCGTAACCACGCAGTGCTCCAACGGTATTCTATAACTTCTTGACGATTGGTTACCATGACAACACAAAGAGACTGTCAATCTACAGTATTGTCATGGTAACATTACCAAAAAGTCAGAGTAAAACCTGCTAGATTTCTTAGTAGTTCGCTATAGTACCCAGGTCTTTTATTTTGATTAAATTGATACTTAAAAGTGCGAATTTTGGCCACAGTGGCGCTCAATACTATAACATAGAACAACAGATTTTCCACCAATAATAAAGCTTGACAAGAACAAGATGGATATCTAAGAAATAAAGATAGAACTACTGCTACTATAGCTATGTCTTTTTATGTGACCGTTTCGAGCGCCAATACGGCTAAAATTCGTATTTCTTTCTTCAGTGCCAATTAATTAAGCTTGCAAATAAGGTGCAGTCTTACCAACTGTTGGTGAGTAATCTATTGCCAACCATACAAATTATTTTAGATTTGCGTTAGTAAGTAGCGCCGCTATGGTGAAAACTCATGGAAACAATTTCAATAAATCTAGCAGGCTTTGTGTTCGATAAAGTTAAGACTTACGTTACCATTTCATCGCCAATGTTGATCAGAAATTTACTTCAAAATCTCTCATTATTTGTTGCATTGTGGCCCTACAGTCTGGAATACAAGAAACAATCCATTTTTCCACCCCTTTTATTCCTCCGCTGCAATCAGAACTAAACCAAACAAAAAAACTATTGTAGTTGAAAACACGTTCCCTGTATTTTCCCTCTATTTGAAACAAAAGCTTTACCATTAAATTATTTTGCAGTAGAGTTGACTGTCAATTTTCGTCTTATTAATAAACAACACTGGTGGTCTAGTGGCGGTAATGGTGGTGGCGTTTTCCTTTTACACACACACGTAAGCATCGACAAAGGGCGTTATTGGGATGATTAAACATGAATGAAAAGACACCCTCAATCACACAATGATATTGTCATTTAGAAGAGGGTAAAATCGAAAATAACACATGAGAACGTGTGCGCGTTTCTATGTCCTATTAGTTTGTAAAAGACCACAATAATATTAAAACAACCCCTAGAGAGAGCCGAGTTGTTTCTCTGTTTTTTTCTCTTTAGTCTACATTTCTACACCCCAGTCTCTATTGACTTGTAAATTATTATTACAAAGATTTGAAAACGATTAAATTGAAGAACTTGGAAAACTTGATGATATCAGATAGAATTTTGAGGGTGGGTTGTTTTTTTGGGTTCTTATACTGTCGTCATAGTGGAGGGTCATGATTTTCGTTTTTAATTTCAAATGAAAATGCGCGCACGCATATTTTGATTGGTCCATATGATAATCGAACAAAATATCGGTTGTTTTAAATTTTAAAATTATAGTCTTCTTTTATATTTATGAGTTATGAATAACGTTTATGTTTAGAAAATTATCCATATTTTATAAGTGGCATTAAATTAAAATATTCAGGACTTGTTGTTCGGATTTTTCTCGCTATCGTCCAATCACCTAGACTCTAGTCTAAATTACACTACAATTATGTAGGCAACGTTAAAAAAATATTGTCTTGTTACAAATAAAACGAGAAGAGTAATGATTTTCGGTTCAATTTTTTCCGGTCGTTTTTCCTTTCGGTAATAAACTCGTGAACTATTGCAGTTGGTATCAGTTGGCGTAACCAATTCCAATTCGTCGTTCTGTTAACAGTGTGGAGAGAACGAGGACTAATTGGAATATCCGGGGGCGATTCGATGCTTTAGATCCTTGTTCCATCGTTCTATACTACCTATAGTTCGTATATATGCGCTAGATGGATCGATATTCGACAAATTCACCAAAATATCATTATTCAATATCGAATAATTCCGATATTGTGTCATAATCTACGAACAATAGTAGATTGCTTTATTGATAACAATAAATGTAAATCACGAAGTTGTATTGATTGTTTTTTTGTTGTTGTGGTTGTTCTTGTTTCTTGAAACTTATTTCTTGTTTGTTGTCTAGAAAAATTGACACAAGAGGGGAGATTTCTATGAATACTTGTCGATAAATCTCAATGCCCACAAGCGAAACAAAGAACAGAAAGTTTTGAATTATTCCTCCACTTTTGCAAGAAAAAAGAAACTATAAAACTGATATTCATTACAATGCGAGCAAAAGTTTAAATGTACTTCAAATATACTGAAGTGGCGATACCATTCTATGCACCTATTTGGCAGTGACGCATCCACTAGTCGGGATTTCTGTAGAAATTCACAGTTGTATTCTCTAACTTTTTAGAGATCCGTTACCAAGACAACGATGCAGATTGACAGTCTCCAGTATTGTCATGGTAACCAATCGACAAAATTTAGAGAATACCGCTATCATTCACGGCGAGAACATGGCGGAATAATCAAAAAAATTCGATGTCTTTAATTCCAATTGCCAGCTTGGTATACAACTTTGCCGGATTATACTCTTTAGGCGAGCGATTTGAAAAATATTTCACGGATTTGTTTAGAAAATTGTAGCGAGTATTTAACAAAGGAAACAATCGAATTTACATTTTGACCAAGTTAGAGACAGGAAATTCCCTTGTTGAAAATTATCCTCGACAATTTGGCGTCTAATTTAAAGTATTTTCAATTGTTTGGCCGCAAAACAACCCCATTTATCAACGAGAGGTACGGGTTTTTTCTGGTAATAAATCGGCAACAACGGGGGAATATTTCTATGAATATTTGATGGTGAATCTCGGTACGTACAAGAAAAACAAGGGAAACTTTCGAACTGTGTGTGCGTGTGCAGGCGTGTCGTGGAGGGATTGAAATAAAGTTGAAAAACTGATACAATCACCATGTTTTCTATTGATTTATGGACTGCGATTTGAATTTCTGCACGTAAAAATCATCATCAACGAAAAAATAAACAATAATTTCGTCTGTTGTGTGAATAAAAGATTAACAAAATAACACCACCAATTTCCATGTATTATTATTGTTGTATAATGATGTGTTGGTGTTATAAATTAATACAAATCCAATTCCTTATCAATATTCATTGGGAGGCGTTCACCATCTGTCCCATAAAAAACGTCCACTGAAATTGGAGCAAAATTTGTGTTATTTTCTATCAAATAGGAGTTTTTATTGAAGATTCCAACAAAAAAAAACTCAACATTCAATAGATGAATGGGAAAAATGTATTTTGTCAATCATGTCAAGTATAGTCTATGGTAACATTATCAAAAACCATGAAAGTGTATAATAATAAGAACCCAACCCCAATTTGTTTGTTTAGGTTGCTGATCTTTATTAGCTGGAGGCTAAAGAGATTTTGCTGTTAACAATTGTGTGGAGGAAATTTTCAAAAACTCGATTTGCTACAATAAAATAATAACAATTATCGATTGTGTATATTTAATTGCTATACATAGAGATGGTGGTATTGATAATAAAAAGAAAGATAGATATATATCAAAGGAGAGAGAAATAAAGCCCAGAAAAATAGAAGAGAATGTATAAAAGATAAATGAAATGAACTCTGTGGGATAAGAAATAAAGTAAACAGTACTTGTCGCCTACGGGTTGATATTGTAATGTTACAGATGAGAACGGTGATCATATACTCTATATAGTGAAATAGAAATGGAAGATAGAATAGATGGGGAAAAACAATGTCGATAGAGGAAGATGTTCAATCTAAAACATGAACAATATGTTCAGTTGAACCGTTCTCGGTTGATACATCGAGCCAAAAGAGGGTTACTGATTAGTGTTTTCAATTCAACCCCATTTTAGTTGCCTGAAGAACAGGAGGCTATTAGCAAAAAGTCATAAAGATGCTCAGAAATTGAGTAAAAGTGCTATTATAATCGACAATAAACCCAAATAAACATTTGGAACTCTTAATTGAACGGCCAAAATGCTACGGGAAAGGGTCCTTAGTTAGCTAAAAAGGGCCGCTTAAGGTGAAAAATTCTGCGAATTTTGCTATTTAGGTTGCTTTTAGTCTAAATTTATAGATTTCAATTTTTGAAACATCATCTTCTTCTATTAGTTTTTCACACGAATTTGGCTACGTAGTTGTTAAAAAACAGAAAGCTTAGACATTTTTGCTCAAATTTAAGCTTAAAATCTTCAATTCCATTCATTTTGAGGGCAATTTTCAAAATTAAGATCAGATTTTGAAACACTAACCTATTTTGGTAAATTTTGCTAATTGACTGCAACTTTTGGTCAATTAGTCTTCAATAAGTATCCCGATTTTAGTTTAGCCCTAAATTAGCAATTTTGAATAATTTTGAAGAAAAAGTCTGGGGACTTTAAAGATTCTTCGAGTCCAGAATTTGAGACTTTTTTTAAAATCTATTCTAAAAATTGATATTTCAGCTAGAAAATGTCTTAAGACTCCAGTTATTCTTACCACAGTGGAAATAATGTATTCCTTTTTAAGAGTTATTCATCAAAGACTAATAATTTAGACAAAGGTATGTTAAAAGTTCTATTTGAAACCGAAGATCTCACCCGAAAACGCTAAAATTGAAGCTAAAAATAGGAAATTCCGCCTAAAAAGATTAAATATCCAAATTTTGTCTTTTACAATAGCTAGAAACGATTAAACTCGAAATAGTCTTGATTTTGGTCGAAATCCTGCAAATCCTGCACCAAACTAGTCTCAATTAAGGCGCTTCTTCGTTTTGGTTGGAACTGCCGAAATTCGGTGAGTAGGTGGTTACTTTCCCACTGTCCAAAAATTCCCTCGCAGCGATTCTATAATTTCCCTTCGAAAAAAACCGAAATAGCCACTGTTGTGTTTGTACATTTGGTTTCGTTCTTCGGCACCCTTCTCCAAAATAAGGCAAAATGAAAACAAACTCGAATGTAGGATATTTTGCCCTGTCTGATCACGATTTCTGAATTGTCTTTCTTTTTCGTTAAAACAACTATTCCTACCCTTAGGGTTGTATAGTGTATAGGTATATCTGCCTACATATAATCAAAATTATTCCACTGTTCATGTAGTAAGTAATATAGCTTTAAGGTGGTTGGTAGAAGGAAGAAGAATAATAAGAATAGAATAAGAAAAAAATTGCTACATAGATATAAGTTATACGTAAGTGTATATGTAGATAGCTTGTGGGTGTATTATAAATTCTTTTTCTTCTTCTCACTGATGGTGGTTTGTTTTAATTCTTTGATGGGTGTGTGTATGAGTGTAATGGGAACTGATTTTTGTGAGAAATGTGGAATGATGATAATGATGATGATGATGATTGGCGAGAATTAGTTTGCGTGTCTGTAAGCATCTCCCACACGTATCCCTCTATCTCTTCAACTATTCGGTATTTTATTAACAATGATGGACACACGCACATATCGCATACCTAACGTACCTTTATGATTATAGTTTTAAATATGCCGGCCCTCATACACTATTCATAAGTTTTCGTAAATATAGTTAAGACAGACAGAAATATTCCACATAAACATCTATCTCCATCTCGATCAACTTGAAAGTTTACAAATTATCACAGGAAAAACAACGATCAATATCGGGATAATTGCCGGAAAACTGTTCTGTTTTCGGAATATATTCGATGTATATTTAATAGTATGGGGGCATTGTAAATATGCACCCCGGTATGGATGGTTAAACGTTTAGCCATTCGAAACAATCGCACCTCGGGCCTAGTAATGCTCATTTGCTATGCGCAACTGATTTGATCTACCGTGTGTTCGTGAATAAATTAATGTAGGTGTACATATTTAAAGCATGATTTTCTTTCAAGTATCCCGCCCTCTAAATAAACCCAAAAACAAGGAATTTTCGAATATTTCTCCACGTATACAGGGCCCAACTGGACCATTTTGAACCAGGTGAAAATCTAAAAACCCACGCTAGAAGATCTCGCTTGTTTTCTATTGTAATGTGTAATTTTCCAAAAACAAGCGAGTTTTCGATTATTAATTATCGGATTTTCCTGGAAAACTAACAAGCCGGATGGGAAATTTCTTGTAGATTTGGAAAGTACTTTCAATTTTCTGGAATCTCTATCATTGAAATATAAACAACATTGGGTAAGTTATGAGGAGAAATAGAACAATATTTGATGCTTCAAAATTTTCCTCTATAACTTAAAATTCAATTGGAATTTTCCGAAACGATAAAAGTCTTTAGATCCGTCTTGAAATGACCTTTTTGAATATGTTTCAATTTTTGCGATATTTCCAAAAACAAGCGAGATATAGCTTATTAAAAATCGTTTAATTGTTTCTTATTTGAATTTAAATTGAAAAGGCAATGGCATGGGCCTCCTAATGATAGCGGAGGCGCCTTGTCTAGTCCGGGCCTGCCCGAATACAGAGAGCCAACTTTTTTTGTGTGTGTGACCTTAATGGCAGGTCTTGATGGAAATTAGTCTGTGGGAATCCAACTCGTTATAACAAATCTTCTAAACACTGTCATTTTTTGTAAATGGTAGGTGTAGGTGAATCTCTAATTTTTGGCTTGATTGAGGGATAAAAGCCAATGACTTACTGGAATCGTAAAAAAACAGCTAATGATAGTTATACACAAATAGAGCATCATTAATTTTGATTTTTACTAAAAATAAACTTTTACATATTGGAGTGGTCATATGTTTGAACGATTACAAACGAAAAAACTGCACATATGTAGATATCCATATCTGAGGGGTGTACACTTCGCCCTGTTATTATCATATTAAAGCAGCTTATCACCCTCGGAAAGAATTACTATTTAACATCCCCTAGAGTATCCAATGACTACCGCAAACGATCAAAATTTTACGATTATATTAACTATATGCAAATTATTCGAATCGAACATAAAATCACCCTTTTTATTCTAACGACTATTCTATTTTATTTATCATTATTGAAGACAAAGCAAGTTTTCCTTTAAAATTCTCCACAGTTCGATTCTAATCGAGTTGTTGTAGACCACCCATTGTTTGTGCGAGATGCAAAAATTTTAATTGGAGAGAATACCATCGTGTAGTTCTGCTATTGTTCAGACATGTACTGGGACTTTAATAGCAACCCCTCAACAATTTTAATCTAACACAATGTTGATAACAAGTCAATAACAATTGAATTTAACCAAGCCTGATTCACACCAATTAACTTGTCGATTTTATAACGAAAAATACCTCCCTCTGTCTATTCGGTTTGATTGATAGATCAATAAAATCGAATATGTTGTGGCTGCTATACTTTAGAAAATTCCAAACTAAAGATCGTCCTTTTACCGTGAAATTGTCGATCTATTATTAAACAATTTCACGCAATTTCATCCGCAATAAATCAAACGAAGACTGAAATTCTATTGATAGAAACGACAAACCCTTAGTCGCTTGAGGGCCAGTCCAGGTAATTCCCATACATCATATACGATATCTGGAACTAATTAATTAAATTACCTAATTATTATTAATTGTAATATTAGAAATAATCGAATTGATTGGATTTCTTCGGTTTTATTTACAAATGAGTAGACAGGTGGATCAAATCCGAAATACCTGCATCTTCTGGTTTATTTCGATAATTTGGCGTATCGGGGGTTAGAGAACAATATCGAACTTCAGTCCGATCAAAGGCGAATTGCGTGGGAAGATTTTTCAAGTTGTGCAAAATAAACAAACAATTTTCAATTTTTTGCAAGGGTAGGTTTAATAAACTTAACAATTATTAAAATAATTCTTGTATTTACCGACGACTTATCTGAATATAAAAGAGCAACCACATCTAATAAATTCGAGCATATGATAAAGGGATGGATTAAAGCGTGGGAGCTCAAGAGACTGGTCTATTACGACTACAACTACTTTATTATTGTACACTATGACAGATCCGATCAGTAAATACTGTACCAATTTAGTTATAATCCCGTTAGTTCTGATACAACTTCAACATTGATGGGATTATATGGAAATTATGCCCGTTGTCGATGGATTTTCATGAGAAAATTCGTCTGGCAAATCTTGTTTCCGAAATTGGAGGAATGTAATCGAATTACAACAAATAAAATTTCCCCTATTTTGGCCAAAAACCACCAATATTGATTCTTCAATCAACCCACAACTCAACAGAAATCATCTAGAGCGCCTGTGAGTTAGGCAACCAATTTAACACAAATTGAACATTGTCTAATAATGAGTATTGGCAATATAATTTTACACTTATTTCCTAATAAAACTATAATCAATAACCAATAATTAAATTTAATTTAATTTCTTGGTTTTTATCCAATAATTAGAAATAATTATAATTTTCTGAATTAGCAAGGTGGCAACATAGCTTCGAGATGCTGCCATCTATTGGGATATTAGTTGTATTACTACTGTCAATTTGGCAATTATTTTCTAACCTAAGATTTTTGCAATGTAATTTAAATTATTCTAATTGAGAATAAATTTCCTGTAGTCGACCGTTTATTTCAATTATGGAAAAATCCACCGATCTAGAAACGAAATATCAAAAATTAGCGGCCGAATATTCAAAGGTATCACTAATGATAACGATAAAAATAAAACGGGCGTATCGTATCATATTTTAATGTTCTATTTAATTTCCAATTTAGGTGCGATCGCAGGCCACAGTTTTGAAGAAAGCTGTATTGGATGAACAGGCCAAAAATAGCGAATTGAAAGATTTGATCAAGAAACACGAACAGAAGATACGGAAACACGATCAAGAGATGGAAAGTTTAACGTTTCGTAACGATCAACTAACGAAACGTATATCCGTTTTACAACAAGAATTACAAAATTGTAGCACTAGCAATAAGAAATATCGCCCTCCTAGTAATAGTAGTAATAACAGTAAACAAAACAATTTAGAAAATCCGATACAAACCGATTTAAGCGTCTTAGATGAGGAATTACAGAAGAAAATCTTAGAAAACGCCCAACTAGTTAGTAGTGTAAGTTGTCTTAAAAATCGTAGAAATAGAATAATTGAAAATCGTTTTTAGATGGCCGATAAAGAGTTCGAATTAAACGAGCTTAAAGAGCGCAACTTGTGGTTGCAGAAGAAAACCGAACAATTAGAAAAAGAATTACGCGATAATGAGGCCAAATATATCGAAGAAATCAGTAAATTAAAACGCGAACAATATCAATCGGATGAATTAAATACAGTTGAATTATTAAATAATTCTATCGATAGAATTGATAAAAATCCACAACAACAAGAATTGAAATTATTACGCGATGAATTGGAACGTTGGCGTACAGAATGCGAATTATTACGTTCGAAACCTGATAACGATACGCAATTAATCGAATATTACGAGAAACAATTGAATGATCTCTATAGTAAACAACAATTGGCTAAATCCGAAACAAATACGTTATTTGCCGAAAATCAAGCGTTATATAAACGTTTAGAAAATCTAATTGTCGATAAGAAAAGTCTACAAAACGATTTAGACAAATCGAATGAAGAATTAATTCTAACAATAAACAATTATAAACAACAATTAGATGCAATGACTGAACATCTGGCAGCACAGAACGATAAAATAACGAAACAATGTGATGAAATTCAAGTTCTAAGGCATAAAGTTTCGATGAAGAAATAGAGAACATTCCAATTGTAATTATAGGTATGAGGTTTGCATCAATTTCGCTTTAATTATTTATCTGAGAACGGGTGATCCCAGTTTATTAATTGTGATAAGTTTAAAATCTGTATTTTAAGAACTAATATAAGACGCAATACTGCCTCTTATTAATAAATAAATCTATTTGTAATCACTGTACATATTTACAATTTAAAATAAAATCAATTCAATCTAAACGTACAGCAAACGATGAACCGCACGAACATCCTTGTTCAGCTAAAGGATTATTAACGATACGGAACGAAGAACTGATTAATTCCTCTCGATAATCAACGGTAGCGCCTTTAACGTAATCTAAAGAGATTTCGTCGATCACAACTTTAACACCATCTCGCTCAAAAATTCTAGAATTAAACCATATTTAGTTTTAATTATAAATTATTTGATTCAAGATACTTGTCGTCGTTATTCAGTTTCGAATCCAAATTGAATTTGTATTGAAATCCGGAACAACCGCCGCCTTCAACACTAACTCGAAGAAATTCCGTACCATCGGTGATTTGTTTTAAACGTTTTATACAATTTTGGGTTAATAACAGTTCGGATTTCACATTCTCTAGTGGTTTTACTACGGTTTTTGATTGGTCGTGGATTAAACGTTTTAAATTGAAGACAACCGGACGAATTTTTCGCAAATTTCCAAACATAATTGAAGTGAGGTTATGACAGCCGAATTTTCTGACGTTTATAGGGAATTTTACGTTTACAACTAGGGATTTTTATTTCTCACCAATTTTCTTATTTATAATTTGAGTAATTTACAACAATTATTTAGAGTTTTTGTGTTAAATTTCTATAAAATTAAATTAATTTCTTTATTAAAAATAATATAGATTAATAATAAATTGAAAATATATTTAATGGGTAAAGTAGGTTGGTAATAGTTGGTGATGTCTGTTTGGCCACGTGACAAATTCGGCCAATCAGATGGGGTATTTTGTGTATTTTGGCGCTGGCGGTAAAAAGACTGACAGTTACGTTTGTTCTGGCCAGTTGACGGTTTCGACAGAAAAATTTCCATTAATATCGCGATCAGTTTTACAAAAAAATCGCGATAATTTCCTTATTTTTATAAATGTGGATATTATCGATTTGTCGGTTAATAAAACCAAGTGTTTAGAGTTATAATTGGCGTCAATTAGCCGATAGAAATAACTAATGTGAGTTTCCTCAATCAATTCCCTATTGTGTGCGTGTGTGTGTGTTATAATTTTGTTATATTTTCTTTTTAAGGCGCTTTTTGTCCGGTTTATGTGATGAAGGCGATAAATTGTAATTTCGAACATACAACACAAATTAGCAGTAGACGCCGTGCCTTATTCCCGAAAGACGATAATAATCCATCCGATAATAGCGATTTAGATTGCATAAAATCGTTGAGTTCCGATAGTGAGACTGATGATGATTTAATAATAAATCAAAAAAATCGCCAATACTATTCACATATCGGCGATTATGATATAATCGGTATTGTTGACGATAATGTATCGAAATCGAATTGTACACCGCAAAATACAAAATTGATTGATTCAACATCGTCAACAAAATTCGATTCGAAAGAGCTAACTGAAGAGACACCATCGCAACGTTTCAATAAAACACCACAAGATTCGTTGAACCATTCGCAATTACCGAAATTAATCCGCAAATCATCCTGCAATAGCAATATTGGCGATAAATTACCTTTAGTAGAGAAATCGGTTGATAATAGCGAAAATTTGACGAAAAATCCGAAAGTCCGCACCGCTTTATTCCGGGAATTTGATATGTCGCTATCCACTTGTAGTTTTTATCCGAAAACGAATACGAGTCCTCTTAATCAAAATCGATTAATTAACAAGAATTTAACGAATAGAAAATTCGTAACAAGTGTAAAACAAAAAACTTTATATCTATGCAATCGAAATTATCGTAGAAAAATTGGTTTAATTAATGCTGGTGTACGGCATGGTGTTAGAAAACCGAAAAAATTGAAACGTGTACAAGACAATAAGGCGATATTGAAAGCAGCTTTGAATATTATCGAAAACTCACCATTGAATGAATATTTAAATAATGATACGGAATTGAAAGACCAAACAATAGATCAGGATTTTATCGATACTGAAATAGAAGACGAAGAGAATAAAATACCGGAAGAAATCGATACTACTAGAAGATTCTTCAAATCAACGAAACGTAGAGGTAATTTTTCCGTATTATATTCCAATACTCGTATTTTAACCGGTATTTCCCCTATATTCAAGACGTTTACCGTTTTATTAAATAAAGAAAACAGGTTTTCAAACTTTCAGTTATAACTTAATATTTCCAATAGATTTTCCAAAAGGTAAACTTCCTGCATTAGAGCTTGAAATGCTCTTTCGAATAAGCCCACAAATTTGAGTTTCAAGTGAAATTAAAAAAAAATAACGACCCCTTAAAGTTGTCTTATAATTTTAATCTGAATTTAATCGATTTCAGGTATCGTAACAGTTAGTGATAATATTCGTATAGAATTGAATAACGGCAAAATGAATTTGATTGATAACAAAAAGCCATTGAAACGGCCACGTTTGCATAATAATAATGATAATAAAGTGGTAGTAAAACGTCCAAAAATCGATTTTGAAATGGACAATAAAACCGAACCATTGATTAGTACGAATGAAATTGAGAATTTAATTAAAATCCTCGACGATAAAGACGACAAAAATAACAATAAACGAAATTTAGAAGAAGATGCTGATTTGATAATGTCGCCAACGTCTCAAATGTGCAACATGACATCCGGTCTAGCATTGAATAGTCCGAAAAAAGCAAAAAATCTGCTACCTGTACTAAATAATCTACCATCAACTAGTTTAACAACTAACGAACAAAAATTATATCCAGTTTTCTATCCAAGAAAGATACAAATTGATAAAAGAATTGAATCATCGCCGAAAAATCCAAAGAAATTCCGACAATTATCGAAAGATCAAATGTTATTGGATGCTGGCCAGAAACGTTTCGGTGTCACCCAATGTACAGAATGTAAATTTATTTATCATATGGGCGATCCGAGCGATGAAATTATACATTTAAATTATCACGAAGCTCGCCATATATTTCGTTTCACTGGTTGGAAGAACGAACGTGTTGTATCGAATGAAATGTTGGATGGTAAAATCCTACAAATTGTTCCAAACGATCCGAAAGTATGGTGGAAGAAAACTAAAGAATTATTAGAATTCGTTAATAGAGATTTAGGTTTTTACGATATGACATTAAATGTTGTTGAACATTCACAAATCTTTCTCTATATTAAAAATAAAACAATCATCGGTGTATTGGTGGCTGAAGTAAAAACCGAAGGTTATCGTCTATTAACATCGCATTTAGATCAAATTGATTTGTGTAGTGAAGAGAATTATCCCATCAAATGTGGTATATCGAGAATTTGGGTAGCTGCAAATTATCGTAAAAAAGGTATTGGTACAGCTTTAATGGACAGTTTGAAGAGGAATTTCGTCTACGGTTATATATTGAAGAACGATGAAATCGCCTTCAGCTCACCAACTGAATTAGGTAAACTATTTGCTAAAAGCTATTTTCAAACGCCAAATTTCCTAATTTATATGTAAGTTCAATATTTGCCATATTTAAGTACTAACGTGCCTATTTTAAGTCTTATTACTATATTCTTATTACTATTATTATAAGTAATTCGTATTTTGTACCTGTTTTGTACTTTTCAGTAATAAAATTTTTAAATAATCGCGCTTTTTTCTAATACATCACGCCGATATTACAGAGACCTATTTATTAGAAAATAGCATTGTTTTTAACAATCAACACTAAAATTCCACAATTTAGACAAATTTAACAAAAATTTAAAGTTAACAAAAGTCATTTAGTTATTATTATGATTATTTGTTACGATAATAATTTTTGATAGTTTCAAATATTCGCGCCTATTCTCTGATAGATGGCGCTTTAGCCGAGGATATTAATCAAAAGTACCGCAATTTACGAAAAATAATATCGAAATAATCGACAATTCGGACAAAAATCTCTAGTATTAGTCGTAAAATAATTATTAAATTTAATTTAAATTGTTGTTATATCGAAATTTGGGTGTTATTATTCTGCCCAATTATACAAGTGTTGAATTTGATATGTTTAGTTAATGTGAAGCTAGATTTTCAATTGTTTGAAAAAATTGTTTATTGCTCATTTGACTGTAAAATTGTGATTTATTTTAAGAGTTTTTCTTGAAATAATTTTAAAATAAAATGAATATTGCTGGTAATGAAAATGATGTACAATTGCAAATAATTCGAATTTATTATACTTCAACTAATAATCAGACTTATTCAACGCAATACTGTAGTGATACTTTGACTTGTATGTTGGTATGGAGGAAGCGAATTTCCGATTATCATCTACAAAATGGAATAAAATCGGAGACAAATACAGATAATGGTGCAGTAAGAATGATAAATTTGAACGATTTAGGATTGCTGATTCATAATCCATTGAAGATACCGACAATGATGCGTTGTCAGAACTGCGAAACGAATTATTCGACCAAATACCAATATCAACGGCACCAGTGCAAATTCAACGCTGAGAAAGTCGTCTTGAAACCGAACGTTTATTTAACAAATCTAGCCAATAATAGCAATAGTGACAATGACGATAATAGAAGGAATAAAACGAAATACGATTGTAATGTTTGTAATAAACAATTTGTTAGTATAACGAATTTAGAGCGCCACCGATCGTCCCACGAGAATCCACAAGACAATATTTGCGAATACTGCAATAAGCGATTCGTCAGCGAGAACCGGCTACGAATACACAAAGAGAATCACTGCAAGAAAGCTGGCGATTTATTGAAATTCTACCGGACCGATATCACCGTTTGGAAATGTTGTAAATGCCAACAAGTCTTCTCATCCGATGAAATCGTTATCAATCATTATAAAACTTGCAATGAATTCTTCCATATTCCAATAACGAAAATTGAAAACGAGAAAACTGAGAAGATATCAACGGAGATCTTGTTGCAATGCGAATTTTGTAATCGTACTTATGCCGATAAAGAGATTCTATTGAAACACCAAAAAACCCACTCGACTGATCGAAATTACGAGTGTGCTATTTGTAAGGAAATATTCGATTCGTATATCACAGCAACACAACATTGGTTGAAGAAATGTTCGGAAAATACCAATTCATTTCCATTACCGAAATTAATTTATTGTGAATATTGTGATCGTACTTTCAAATCGCACGAATTGTTATATACGCACAAAATTAAAAAGAAACACTACACGCAAAAAATTCATGTAAACAATGATGACAATAATACGAATTCCACAAAACAAGCGATTAAAAACGAGCATACTATCAATAAACTAATCGAAGAAGTCTTGGTGGCTTTAGAAATACCGTTTAATCAAAAAATTAGTAATAATAATAATGATGAGATTGATGTGAAAGTTAAAAACGAACCAGAAGAGGATACCAACGGTGATAAAACCATCGAGAAACGGAAACGCGGCCGTAAACGAAAATTAACCCAAGAATCGTCCGATAATCCAACTGTCGGTTTAGAAAATGGACTTGTGTACCAATGTGAACGTTGCGTGCAAATTTTCACGAATACAACAGACCTAGAAACCCACCATAAACAAGAACACGCCGCCACTTTCAATTGTGACGAATGTTCACAGGTATTCATCGATAATTCTAATAATATCGATTTTTATACAATTTTATTTCAGGTTTTACATAGCGCTAGGGCTCTTTTAATCCACAGTCGGGCGCACAAGAATCTCAAGCCTTTTATGTGCGAAATTTGCGGTAAAAGCTATTCGCAAACGTCGCATTTATGGCAACATATGCGCTTCCATCAAGGTTTTCTGTATAATTAATTAATAATTGATGATTAATTTTGTTGATTTTTAGGAATTAAACCGTTCGCTTGTCCGCACGAGGGTTGCGAGGCCCGGTATACGATACGGCCAGATTTAAAGGACCATATACGTAAAGTCCATACAAGAGAACGACCATTCAAATGTAATGTTTGTGGGAAATGTTTTCTAACTGGTAGTGTTTATTATCAACATCGTTTGATCCACACAGGAGATCGGCGATATGGATGTGATGTAATTATATTTTATAGATACTTAATCGTTCTTGAATAAGGGTAAAGTTAGTTTTAATCAATTATTGTTAAACTATCAAGTCATTACCTCCTTATACTATAATTTCCTTTTAACACAAATTTTCCTAATTGAATGAAAATATCTTCTACACAAGCTTTGATTGCATTTACTGTTTTAAATGAAGCGATTCTAACAATAATGAGAATATAATTGATCGATTTTCACTGAAATCACATTGTGGTAAAGTTTTCTATTATAATTCAATTTTATGTACGATTATTTGTATAAAATAGCTAATTTTGGTTCACTGAATTGATAATTCGATTTGAAAAAATGTGGGAACAGGTGTAGATTTAATTTTAGAAATACCACCGTTAAAAATAACTCTAATTGTTTATTTTTATTCAAATTTCACGTGTTTTTAGATGTGTGATAGAAGATTTTTCCGTGCTGATGCCCTAAATAATCACAAAAGAATCCATACAAACGAACGTCCATATCCATGTTTTGTTTGTGGAAGATTATTCCGCCAGAAAGGTGATTGTAATAAACATTGCCGCACCCAACATCCTGATGCTATCCGTAATTAATTATAGAAAACAATAAACGAATTATTTTAATTAAATTTATTGTTATATTTGAATTACAATTAATTTGTTGTGTATATAGATAAATAGAACAAACTTGTGAGCATTTAATTTTAATTTATTTGTCGATGAGCTTTTTGCTATTATTATTATCAATATATTGTAAAATCAATAAAAAGTTAACGCAGCTCGCAGTAAATTAATATAAAAATTTGTAAAAAAATAAAAAATACTGATTTAATGTGGTAATATTAAGCAGATCTTTGTTTAAAATTGATTTTGTACTTTGAAGGCATTCAAACTTGTTCGCCATTTGTAAGATTAGTGATTTTTTGAACTTCTTCCTGTAACAAACATGTTAAATTTCAAACAAATTAAAGATTGTAGATTTACTTCTTTATCTCGAATTTGAACGAATTCAAATCTGAAATCTGTAAATGTGACAATGCGTAGAAATAAAATAAAAACTTGTAACAACCAAGTAATGAGGCCAATATAGGCGGTCTTCTTTGAAAAGTCGTAATGTTGGAAGAACGGCTTTTTCTCTTTGTGAAACTGTAATGTCCAATAGTCGATATCTGGATTACATCTAAATATAGAAAATTAATTATATTGTTGTTAAAATTGTAGAAATTACTTTGTTATATTGACTTCTGTTTGGAATTGTGCACAAAATTCGTCCATTCCTTGGGCTAGTGTAATCGTGCTGCTGAAGACGACAATTGAGTAGATCGCCGAGAAGATGAAGCAAGGGAAGACAATCCGCCACGGACTCGGTAATCTGGAAATTTTATAAAATTTTAATTTAATTAAATTATGTTTTGTAGGTTTACATATCGCTTCTATAACCGGAACCGCCTTTCGATAAGAATACAAAGAAAGTCCCCCAAATATTGGCGAGCAACGTCGAGACTATTGGCGTAAATTGAGCAAAATCACAAGTTGATTTCGAGCCCCAGTGTGTTTTTCTCAAAGAAATTATACGTTTTGAGTAAACATCAATCTCCATTCTTGTTAAATTTGTTGCTCCATATGTGGTATTCAAGACTAAAATTGGACTTTCAGTAAAAATTCGAATAGTAGAAAGAAATTCGATACATTTATCGTCGTTAAAGAATCTAGTTTCACTCGGAATGGTTAAATCCGGAGCAAATTCAATTTTAGCATTCAGTACACAGAAATTATTGAAGTCTTCACGGACTTTTTGGAAAATGAAAGCTGTAAATAAACCGCTGATTGCAATTCCTGTGTAGAGTAACAAATGGAAAACTGGAAATTTTAAAGAAATTGTCAATTAATCGAATAGAAAATCGGAAAACTTACATTTCCAATGGACACCAATTTTACTTGGAATTTGTTCGGAAATTTGATAACGCTCCTCTAATATGGCCATTTTTATAATCGGATCTGAAATAATTAATACTTTCTGTCATTTATTCGTGAATTATGTTAGAAAAACATTAGATAATCAACAAAAATAAATATGTTAGATTTTTGTTTACAGTGAACACACCTCCTATGTCGCCGGCGTTATGCAACTAACAAAACATGCGCTCCAGCCGGAAAACTGGATTTGAAATGCTGAATTTCCAACTTTTCCAAAGAGCTTCTAATACTTGTTTAGAAAAGCCAATACGATCAAGAAATAATCCGATTATTGGGTAAAAATTATAGTGCTTCTTGTATTGTAATCTAATTCGAATCTAATTCCAGAATAATCACAAGTTTACCGAACAAAAATGGGGTGTTTTTTAGGGTAAGTGATCATCAAAATATCTTATTTATTTTCAAATAAATCGCATAGAATTCAACTAGTGGAGACAAAATAAGGCCTTTTTTGTTACACTAAATATATTTATTCTCATTTTCAATGGATACATTTTGAAAGAAACATAGACACCATTTACTAATTTCTTTTGTGTTAATTAGACTTCATCTATACAAGTATTTGAATGATCAGTATTTGCTGAAACTATTTGGCACAAAATTCTTTCAGTTGCCTCATTTTATTCTAATTAAACATTTTTTTTAAACAAATAAAACTCCAACAAAACATAGAAGGTACCTATAAAAAAATCCAACAACTACATACAACAATTACATCAATTTAATAAAATCTCTATAGGGT
This sequence comes from Mylabris phalerata, assembly GCA_020740385.1. Classification (NCBI taxonomy): domain Eukaryota; kingdom Metazoa; phylum Arthropoda; class Insecta; order Coleoptera; family Meloidae; genus Mylabris; species Mylabris phalerata. Next base: position 3,660,509 of record JAJEOX010000222.1, read on the forward strand.
TAGATTATTGAAAACACAAAATTTACAACAATTCTCCTATCACAAGGGTTATTCATTTGTATTTTTCATCTCGAACATATTCAGTTAAATTTAAATAACTCTTCTAAACATTAATTCTTCCATTGTTAGATTTATGTCTATGACAATTTAACAATATTTACAATATTTTCAAAGAGCAGAACTAATATTTCTAAATAGACTAACTTTCTTTGCGTGTTTTTTTGAGATTATTTTTAAATTAGACAACATCAACAAGCACGCTTTTGCGTTTTAATTGCTCCGAATTTCTCTATTATATTTCTAAATATTTATTGAACCATCTCTGTATGAAATAATAGAGGAAAATCAACAAATTTGCAGTCTTTAAATTGTGATCAGGATGATAATCATAATAAACATGACTAGAAATAGTAGTGAAGCAAATTGTTCAAGATGGTTCACTGGAGGATTATTCTTATTGAAAATTATAATAAACCAATTGATTGACCAATAATCTCGCGCTCTCTCTTGATATTTATATATACAAAGCTTAGGCCTTTCCGTCATTTTTTTTTAATTTTTAATTTCTTATTAAAACAAATTCATCACAGTGTATCAGCCAATTCTCAGGATTAGAATTTGATTCGTAATTGCTTTACTTTTATTATTCTTGTTATTACTATTATTAAATAGGTAGAATTCCAGATTTATTCAATAACAAATCTACCTGGATTATAGTCTGGATTAATAAACGAGAAACCTTTGAATTCTTCTTGATTGATTGAATTCATCACTTCTGCACTGACCGGTGTTAAAACTGGATCTTCTTTTGTGAATTCTGTATCGAAATTGATAGCGTCTTTTTTGCTTTTCTGGGAAATTAAAATCGGTTTTTTAAAGAGACAATTAGATTGTTTGAATGAAACTTACAACTCTTGGTTTGAACGGCGGTTTAACTTTCTTCTGTTCCAATGCAATCCAATCGATTTCCCTAAAGAATGGATGATGTTTAATCGCAGCCTCACCGCCTTGCGAAATCACACAACCTAATCTCTTATTCGGATTCTTTGTCATAAAACCTTTCAAAACATTCACAGCATCTTTACTCAACCAAACCGGATAGAGGACATCATCGTGTAGGATTGATTCGTACATATCTTCTTCGTTATCGGCCTCGAACGGTGGCTGGCCGGCCATCATTTCGTACATTAGAACACCCAAAGCCCACCAATCGACACTAGCACCATAATCCAGCTCCTTCAATCAAACAATCAACTAATTATTTTGTTAATTTATTAAATAATTACTTGTAGAATTTCTGGCGCGATATAATCGGGAGTTCCGCAGAATGTTGTAGTTGTAAGCCCGTCCAAAATTCCCTCTTTACACATACCGAAATCGGCTAATTTACAATGGCCTTCAGCATCTAGTAGGATATTATCCAGTTTCAAATCGCGATAAATTACGCCATTTCTATGTAAAAATTGTAACGCTAAAGTCACTTCAGCTGCATAGAAACGGGCACGTGGCTCGTCGAATTTACGGGCACGTTGTATTTGAAACATCAAATCACCTCCATTCACGTATTCCATAACGAAAAACAATCGATCTTTCGTTTGGAAAGATGAGTGTAATGCTGTTAGAAATGGATGTCTAGCTGCCAATGCTAGAATACGTTTTTCAGTCATTGTACAATCAACATCATCATCTTGTATGATAACGTCCTTCTTCAAGACTTTAACAGCGAATATTTCTTCTGTGTCTTTCTTCTCAGCTAACATCACCTTACCGAAACTACCTTTACCTAAGACTTTAATAAATATGAAATCATCTAATGTGATTTTATTTAAACTTCGCATTTCTTTCAAATCTTTAGCGGTTGTGGCATTTTCTTCGCTTGTTGTATCTTGGGTGGTACTTTGAGCTGGTGTTTCACCCGAATTTTCCGCCTGTAATTCCTGAGTACCCGTACCTGACGTGTATTTGTTACGTCTCTGGATTTGTCGATCGGGCGATACTCCTGAAATTTCAAAAAAATCGATATTAGAAGAAAAATGGGACATAATCGCAACTCGATTACCGATAGCTGAAAGAACTTCAGCCATTTCTTTCGTGTTAATTCCACAATTATTCGCGATATTCTTTTGGCAACGCTTATGAACATTCAATGAGCATACTTCACATTGTAAACCTTGTCGGATTAGACCATACAATAACGAGCCACAATGGTCACAAAAAGTGAAACGTTTATAGTTATGGACAACGAAACGGTGTGGTACATTCACATTGAATCCAGTATTTGTTAAATTTGACTGTTTTGTTAATTGAAAATCGAATTGTATTAATATGTGGGGAATTATAGGGTAAAATTGCCTACCTCATCTTTCATCCCTGGACATTTTGTTAGCACTAATAGGTGACAACGCTTGTGAACCACACAAGCACAAACTGTAAACATATAAGAAGTCAATTTTATACGCATAGGAATGTTTTTATTTCGTTGTTGTTATAACTACAGTAACAAAAGTCAATTGATAAGTTAACTTTCTTTACTTTAGATATAAATCATGTCACCTATAATGTTATTTTTGAAACGTTGCTAAAGTATAGGAAATACCTATGTTTTGGAATTACCTATGATCGACCGATATCTTATAATTCAACAGAAAAATTTGTAGAAAAATACGAATCGTAAAGAGTTTGCACCTCTTTGAGTTGAGTCCGATTACTAGTAGAGCCTCCAAAAATTTGCTTGGCTTTATTTTATGTCCAAATGTGCTAAATTTACCAAAATTCGCGGATTAAAATCCAAAGAGCAAAATTTTTTGAACATTTCTCGGTTGATAACAGACTTCTGAGACTTTTACAAGAATCTACAAAAATTCGCTTTGGCTTTATTTTATGTCCAAAGATGCTAATTTGCCAAAATTCACGGATTAAAATCCAAAAAATACAGTTCAAAGCTAAGTTTTTGAATAGTTCTCGGTTGAAAACAGCCTCCTGAGTCTTTACAATAATCTGAGCTCTGAGCGGGCATTAACTCGTAATCATTTCGAAATTTAGCCTTCTACAAAATTTCTCTGATAAACCAAAATTAGTTGTTGTTATTGAGATTGACTTGTTTTTTTGGGAGTAATTGAAATCGATGATCTTTTATTAGCACCAAAAGCGGAAACTTCCATTTTTCCGATTCCTTAAAAAAATAACAATTCCAAAAATAATTAATTGAAAATAAAAATACTCCACACATGTGGTCGAACGCAGCGATTTTATTGAATGCAATAAAATTTTGGAAGAGTCGATTCAGTATCTCTGGTCGATTTCCAATAGAACCACCCTATTCATTTATAATTCTATCTTTCGCTACTCGTAAAAATTGATTGTTTTGCCCTACTGTATTTTCGTATGTCTGTACGTGATGCTGCTTTGTTGAATGTAAATAAAGAATCCGGAGAGTTGTCGAATTGCAATTAATAGAGCGTATAAGAAGATATTTTTAGCTAGTGAAAGGGTGAAAAAATAGAAGATAAATGATGGATACGAATCGAATAATTTTAGTTTGAGCGCACTTGGTGTTGTTCCTTATGAATTATTCGTACCTTGACACTGGTAGCCCTGCTTCCCTAAGCCCCTGCAATATAATTTTTTAATAGACAAATCAAATATTCGATATAATTTGTACCATATGAAATCTCTACAATGCGAACAGAATGTTGGTTGTCGTAGAAATGTTGCCATGAATTTGTGGCCATTAACTTGATGGACTCTTCGACGCATAGCACCACGTCTTCTATTGAAGCCTTGACGCTCTTTAAATTCCTTTGCATTAGCCCCATCGCCTTAGAATCCAAGGAGAAAATTGTAAAATTAAAAAAAGATGGTCTAATTGATTTGGAAGAGTTTTACCATTTCGGTTCAATATAACTCGAAGATGAATACGGCCGGTTGGTTCCAAATTGACCTAATTCAAAAGAAAACAAGAATTTCTATAAAGTTTTACGATAAATTTAATTGGGAATTGGAGTGTTCTTAATTCGGTTAAGATAGAAACAGATGTTGAGATTACTGGTGGATTTCATTTAATTTTTTTCATATTCTATCCGATCTTGTGCACATATTGTGGAATGGCTGAAAGATTAGGATAAATGCGGTTGATTCTAACCTCTAAAATTCTAAAAATAGCTAGTAAACAGATTATGTTCACTGGTTACAGTTTTAGGGTGCAGTAAATCAATATTAGCTCCTATAAACAATTATCAATTTCGATCGTCTACCTTTCTGGAGGATTTTAAAAATTGCACCATTTCTCGATTTGATGGAATTATGCGGGGAAAGATTGGGTATTTTGGCTAGGAATCTCACCCAGAAATCTTTATCGTGATTGATCAGATCTTCAAGTGGAATACTACAGTTGGCGACGAAGACGTCAGGCGGTATGGCAGCGTCGTGGAAGACAGTTAATGTCAAATTGGACGCACCATCGACGCTATGTTCGAAATATTCGTTCCAAATGGGGTCAAGTGTTTTAGCTTTTGTTGTTGATTGTGCTACATGGGTATCATCAATATCGATGACAACATAGGGATCTAATACTTGTTCATCAGCTGCTGTAGTCCTTCCAAATGTCATATTGTGGCGTCTAGAGAAATCTGTCGGCCTTAGACCTTGTGCTTCATATAATTTTATCTGTACGGTCCCAGTGAACATTGTTTTGCACTATTAGAAAAACACACACAACACACGCACAAATACAGACACAATATGTTAACGGCGCGCCAGTCAGATCAGAAAGAAAATAGGGGAAATAACACAACTAAAAGCTCAATTATTTATGTCGTTTTTTTGATATCAATCAATAGAGAGGATGGAGTTTATATAACAAAAACAATAATTTTTAAATCGCCGTACAAGATGGATCACCTTTTGATTGAACACACGATAAAACCTTTAGATTTAATTTATTTAAATCGAAAGGGAGACGAAGTGAAAAGAATAAATATGATGATTATTGTAGTGATGATGATGATGATGATGACAACGGCGACGACGACGACGACGACAACGACGCCGCGACGCCCGTTACAACTCCCCAAAAACTGACAGACGTCGTCGGAATATAACCGACCAATATCCCAATCTTGTATCACCACCTCCACCATCACCGACGCCGCCGTCACCTCCCACAATCTCCCAATGTTTTCCTACTCTGGTTTAGTACAAAATTGATGCGCTCGATGTTTTACCAGGATTGCGAGCAAACTTGTCGCTCGATAAATATCGAAACAACCAAAAAAAATTCGAACAATAAACTATGTACCAATAAAATTGACTACCAATTAAGGTAGTTGAATTTATTGGGCATATGGAAATTTGTAGAATTGGGTTGTCCGGAAAATGGGTCAAAATGATCAATTTTGATATCGCTCTGTATCGGGAGTTGTCCAGCTGGCGGGAGGAGAAGTGTAGCAGGAATCGGGGATTTGTTGGCGGATTTTTAGTGGCGTCATCTCTGGTAAAGAGGCTTGGAAATTCCTGCTAGATGATGTTCGATCTTGCAGTCTCCTGCAGTGATTACGTTAGCGCTTAGTGAAACGGTATTATTTGTTGGAAATACATAACGGTACAGTGGTGGGCTTACCGAATAGCACTGTGGGAAAGGTGTAGAATGGGTGTATGAGTGTATTTGGTGTGGTTGTGTGAGTGCGGACGAGCGCGGGCGCCGTCGCCGTCGTTACCGTCTGTCTGTCATCGTCGTCGTCCATCCATGGCTGTCAAGAAACGGGTTGTGTTTTACGTTGTGCCCTCACGAATTCCTCTATGTAGTCATTAAAACAATAAATAGTTTATTTTTTTGTTCTCCATACTCTTTCACTTCTCCTGTGTGTGTATGTGTGCGTGTTAATCCATTATTAATCCGATCAAGTGATGCACTAGAGAATTTAACATTGTGTCTATGTGTGTGTCATCTGTTCACCTGTACAGAGAGATTTCCAAACGAAAAAAAATACAACAATTATGGTTTAAAATCAATTTTTGATGATTTATTGAAACAAGAAGAACGTCTGTATGTGTGCGTGCGCTAATTTTTCTAATTAAATCCGTTGTGGAAACTCCAATGTTTACGGGTACCGTCCGCATTAAAATATGCGAAGCCCAAGGCTTGCGGCCAACCGATTGTTCCAAACGTCTAAATATGACATTTGGCAAACAAACCGACGACCAATTAATGGATCCTTATGTTACAATCGATGTGGATGATACACATGTAGCCCAATCAACAACTAGACAGAAAACATTAGATCCAGTATGGAATGAATATTTTGAACATGGCGTCGAGAACGCCAAGACGCTGACGCTTACTGTGTTCCATGATGCTGCCATACCACCCGATGTCTTTGTAGCAAATTGCAGTATACCATTCGAGGATCTACTCAATAAAGAAAAAGAGGAATCCGACTTTTGGGTAAGCAATTGTTAGGATTTTTGGACTTCCTTTGGCCAAAGCGTCAATTTCAACAACAAAAGTTTCTAACTGACTCCCTGGCTTACAGGTGAATTTGGAGCCCAAAGGCCGGCTCCATGTCCGAATAGACTTGAAATTAACAACGAAAGACTACCATGGAGCCAAACCGAGAGAATTCAAAGAACGCCAAGGTTTCAATCGCAGACGTGGTGCGATGCGTCGCCGTGTCCATCAAGTTAATGGCCACAAATTTATGGCAACATTTTTAAGACAACCCACATTCTGTTCGCATTGTAAAGATTTCATATGGTATGTTCTTTTAATTATTTCCAAATTGAATCTAAAAATAAAACAGCAAAAAGGGGCATGATTGTTTATTCGTGATTAACGGGTTCAAATTTTGTTATTAATAAGCCACAAATATACAAAATGTTTTGAAAATTTTGGGGGGCTTTTAATATTTTGGTGGTTTTATTTTCAGGGGTATAGGCAAGCAAGGCTATCAATGTCAAGGTACGATAAAAAAACAGTGTCTATTGACCCATTTTCAATGTTTATAAATGTTTATACCTCAAAATGCTTGTATTCTTTTGGTGTTAGGTTCCTGTTATTAACCCTATTGATAGTTTTATTCAAAAATTATCCCTCAATTAAAATTCTGCTTAAAAATGCTTTTACTCAATATATAAAATTATAAAAAATTGCATGTGATTCTTTTATTAATTTCGAAATATTTTTTTTAATTTGCAGCACCACTGGCATGGCTGACTTATTAGCTTTTTTAATTTTATTTGTAAGTGACTTGTATTTTAATTTATTTAAGAATATTCTACCTACCTATTGTCCCAATGAAATTTTACAAAGGACATTAGGTATAAGACTACAATTATAAATAGCCTTTAGCTTTCTTATCTGTATTATTGTGCCTCAAAAGACGTCAGGAATATTTCGGAAATATTCTATCTCTAATTAAGTTTTTTTAATTAGTACTAGTTTCATTTTTTTTGGAATTGGTGTTGATTATAATTTTCTTCCAGTTTGTACGTGTGTTGTACATAAACGATGTCACCTTCTAGTTGTAACAAAATGTCCAGGAATGAAAGATGAGGTATTTTCTTCTAAATTTAACTGTGAAAAATATAAAATTTCGTAAAAATTCTAGTCTAGTCAACAAAGTACAAGATTTAACGTGAATGTACCGCACCGTTTCGTCGTCCATAATTACAAACGTTTCACATTCTGCGACCATTGTGGCTCGTTATTGTATGGACTGATAAGGCAGGGCCTTCAATGTAAAGAATGCAATTTGAATGTCCATAAGCGCTGTCAAAAAAATGTCGCCAATAATTGTGGCATTAGCACGAAACAAATGGCCGAAATCCTATCATCGCTCGGTAATATTTCGAAAATCCTTATCAATTCTTATCAAGATTTAAACGTATATCCAGGTGTATCTCCTGATAATCCAACACCTAGACGGAGCAAGTACGTATCAGGATCCGGGTCCAATGGTTCGACACATTTTGAAAGTAGTACCGAAAATCAAACGACAGAAGAGGAACGCGAACAAAGCGAAGAGAGATTAGCGAAAATTTCAATCGACGATAAACTTTCAGGTGATTAATTGTCGGTACTTGCTTGTTAATTTATGAAATTGTCGAACATTACAGGCGATAATTCGGAGCGTAAAGGCAAATCGAAGATAGGCCTTGACGATTTCAATTTTATCAAAGTTTTGGGCAAAGGCAGTTTCGGTAAGGTGATGTTAGCTGAAAAGAAGGATTGTCCCGAAGAAGTCTATGCTGTTAAAGTCTTGAAGAAAGACGTTATCATACAAGATGATGATGTTGATTGTACAATGACTGAAAAACGTATTCTAGCATTGGCAGCTAAACATCCGTTTCTAACAGCATTGCATTCGTGTTTCCAAACGAAAGATCGATTGTTTTTCGTTATGGAATACGTGAATGGGGGTGATTTGATGTTTCAAATACAACGTGCCCGTAAATTCGACGAGCCACGTGCCCGTTTCTATGCAGCTGAAGTGACTTTAGCGTTACAATTCTTACATAAAAATGGCGTAATTTATCGCGATTTGAAACTGGATAATATCCTACTAGATGCTGAAGGCCATTGTAAATTAGCCGATTTCGGTATGTGTAAAGAGGGAATTTTGGACGGGCTTACAACAACAACATTCTGCGGAACTCCCGATTATATCGCGCCAGAAATTCTACAAGTAATTATCTAATTATTTAATTATTTCAATTAATTGTTTGTTTGAAGGAATTGGAGTATGGTGCTAGTGTCGATTGGTGGGCTTTGGGTGTTCTAATGTACGAAATGATGGCCGGCCAGCCACCGTTCGAATCGGATAACGAAGACGATCTATTCGAATCAATCCTGCACGATGATGTCCTCTATCCGGTTTGGTTAAGCAAAGACGCTGTCAGTATTTTGAAAGGTTTCATGACGAAGAATCCGAGCCGACGGTTGGGTTGCGTTGTGGCCCACGGTGGAGAGGCGGCAATCCGTTTGCATCCGTTCTTCAAAGAGATCGACTGGATTGGGTTGGAACAGAGAAAAGTCCGGCCGCCGTTCAAGCCGAAAATTGTAAATCTCCAACAATTCTAATGATCGATTTTTAATGTTGTCGGATTTGCAGAAAAGCAAGAAAGATGCCTTGAATTTCGATACGGAATTCACGAAAGAAGAACCAATCCTAACGCCTGTCAGTAATGAAGTGATTCATTCAATCAATCAGGAAGAATTTCGTGGATTTTCGTTTGTTAATCGCGACTATAATCCATCAAGATTAGATTTATAGATCTGTTTTTTCTAACATAACAGAAAGCCATAATTTGTGCAATTCCTTGTTCCTTCTCGAAATAATTTATTTGCTTTCCCCTACCCCTATACAACTGTTATTTATTATATTAATTTATCTATATTTTAGATAAATTTGGTCGAGCAATCGGCTCAAGCAAAAGATAGCACAAAAGCTTAAAGCTTTAATTTTATAAGAAAAACAAAAATTATATAAATATAAAAATATATATGTATATTACCAATACTCGAGTAGTTGAGAACAAGTAGTTCATAGAATTCATCCTGAAGTTCCAATTGTGCTAGTTTTCGTTGTATTTTATTTATTTCTATATTTTTTTGTTGGAAAACAACAAAAAAGTGTAGTTCAGTGCTTTAGATCGTATCACTTTAAATTAAACGGAGAGATTATTGAAATTTCCCCAAGAAATTTCGTAATCTTTCAATTCTAGTCACTGAATGGCCTATGCTCTGTAAATATCACACATCACAAAACATACACGACAAAAGAATTGGTTCATTCAATTTCTAGGCGCCTATAAGTCTTGCCGTATAGTTTAAAAAAAACCAAAGATCTTTATTATTTTTCCAAAAAAATGTATAAATGTTAATATATATAGTTTATGAAATATTAATTTTATGAAAAATGCCATAAGTGCAATATTATTAATATCTCAAGGAGGGCTTTAAAAATATTCAGCATATCTCTATTATTTTCCTTTGGAAACTCGTGATATTTCCACAATTCTGCTTATCGTAATTCGACGAATTTTCGTTTATTTCAACCAAATTCTAGTAATTTTCCAAAAATCAACTAAATACATTTCATTGAAATGTAAATATTGTTAAAATTATGAGAAAAATATTTAAAAAAAACAGATGTTTTAGATATTTATTAATGTGAATGCTTAGAAGTAGTACGAACAAGAAGAATAATGAATTAACCCAATAATATTAGTTCATGTCTAGAAATCTCTCTTCTATCTATATCACTGATCAGTGTTTAGCACCGAAAAATTTTGGAGATTTGGTGGTGTTAATTTGATTATCAATAATTTCCTCGAGGCTTTGCTTGTTTTCCGTTTTGCCGAATTTTCCAAAAATCCCATTAAAATCTCCATCATTTATTCTGTACAATTTTTCAGTCTCGATTTCTTTTATAAATCATTTGCTTAAATGATAAAACAAAGCTTATGTTGCATACATTGTTGTGCCAAACCGTTGTGTCCACTTTTGTGAATAATAATAGAAATAAGAGAAAACATACCAAAAAAATGTCGCCATTCAATTTGCACCCTTCCTACCCTATTTCTATTTAGATAAAAAATTAAGGGAGAAATAACGTTTCCTTTCCTGTTTATTCAGAAATTGATAAATGAGAAAATGAAAAAAAAATTAAAGGAGTCCTATTGTCTCGCATTGTTATTGTTTACATCATATTTGTACTAGCAGTGTTATATCAATGGTGTATCTACTTCTCTGATGTACTAAGTTACAAAAATAAACATTATTTAATGTAATTTAGGCTGTTTTTTAGCCCCAATTTGCCAAATTTTTGAAATAATTGAGGATGAAAATATATCAAAAACTGCTTAGCAGAAAATCTCAAAAATATCTCACAACAGAACAAAAATTTGTTAAACTGTCGGGTTAGAAGAAATTGAAATTTTGATTTAAAATCCAAAATTTCGCCCTAAAACTTAAAATGCAAGTAAAACTTCAGCCCGACTAAATTTGGCACTCCGGTATAGCAAAATTCGGCTCAAAAACTGATTAAAAATGCCTTTTTCCACAGCAGTGGACGGCAGATTGAGTCTCTATGCAAGTACAACTGCAAAGGGACTAAATTTGGCCCTTCGAAATTCCAAAATGATCCCCGGTATAGCAAAAAGTTGAATAATTTTCGCGAATTAAGTTAGAAGATTACGGTCCACAAAGGTTGTGTTTATTTCAATAATTTTGTCCAAAAATATTCCAAAATCCGACTGTCTAGTTTAGCAAGTCTCGAAAATATGGCAACTCTTCAATTTCTTTGCCCGGCAAAATTTGTAAAACTTCTGCTTTAGAAGAAATTTTTTATTTAAAATCAGAATCAGCTCAAAAATCGATGAAGTGTTTTCTTTTACAGCAGTGGACTTTGGATAGAATTTCTCAATGAGTTTCAAAAAGGCTAAATTTAGCACTTTTAGTTCAAAAATTTTGCGCAGATTAAATTAAACTGAAGACGTGTTCCTTTTCACAGAGATTACCGTTGATTTCAATAGGGAAATCGTGAATTCTTTGGATTTTTTGTGCAGAATGTTTTCAAACGCTCCAAAATCAATTATTCTGCATCGACCTGGCTGTAACTATAGAAACACATCAAATATTTACCGAAAAATGCCGAAATCAGCCAACAGAAAATTGTATGAAGAATTAAAATCAAAACTCGATGAAGATCGACTGTATTGGGTTAGAAATGATGCAAAAATCCGTGCCGTAACCGCATCGAAAAGCTACGACGAATTTCGGTAAGTTTGTTATTTTTTTGAACGAATCGATTTCGTAATTGAGTGGAATTTAGTGACATTGTAGCTGCCGCACATTTGAAGCCGCTAACAAAGGAGAATAAAAAACAAGATTAATAATTAACTGGAAAAATTATGTATTGATTTTTTTTTTGTTCTTTTCGACACGAAAATGTCTAAAAACCCAATTTTACAAAATCCAAAACCTTAACAACAGAAAAAATTGATTAATTACATCAAAGCCTCATGTTAATATCCAAATAAAACTCTTTAAATATTCTATTAAAGCAAACGGAGCAATTTTGCAAGTTTCTTTTTGCTCCATGACAAAAAAAGACTCGTAACAAGATCCTTATCTATTATATAAAAGTATAAATCATAAAGTTTTATTTAGAAAAAAAATTCCAAGAAAAAGTCTATTTTCTGGGCTGTTGGATGTGATTAATTGGTTTATTTGGTACTAAAATTGGTGGTTTCTCTTTGTGGAAACTCTGGACGGCCTCGGCTGGAAAATCAGCATGTCCTTTGGGCACAGCACCGGAAATTGTCGTGTTCTTTGGTGGACTAGAAGACACAGTTATTCCAGTTGTATCCTCTGTTAGGCCGCCGGAATCTTTTCTAGTTTTATGTTGTGTTATTCGCATACCACCAGCTTTTACTGCATCGTTAAACACAGAAAAATCAGTTATAATTATATTTTTGCATATGGCATATTGTGCAAATACAAAAAAAAATGAAATAATAAATAAACTCACCTGCAGGAGGATGGCCTGCTTTTAATTCACATTGATTTTTACCAGGACTCGACATGTTCCTTCTTCGTATCCCAACAATATGGAACGTTTAGATATTTTGATATTTGTGTAATTAAAATACACGTAGACAAATATTGTTATCACGTATTATACACTGTTGTTGTTTTGTAAATGTTTTACGTCTGACTACGAAGGACATCGGGCTGTTTCCAAACAATAGTCGAGTTGTAAACCATAATTTAGCTAAATTACAGATAACTAAGCGTAAAATTTGAAGTGACATCTCTTGTTTACCAATTAAATTGCTTTAAAATCAACAAATTTAGTACCTTATTGTGGTTATTATCCAGTTTAAAATATGAAGAAACACGTAAAATAAGTTTTAAAACTTACAAATACTCAAACAATATAAATTCGAGAGAAATTAATTGAAAAATATTCCTACTCTACCGTTTCCTGCTAATTTAGTTACATAAAACTACAATAGATGACTCTAATAAAACTTGACACGCACTAAAGGTTGTTTCACATATAGACGTAAGGTTTTAAGTGAAACATTGTCAAATTTTTGGGAAATTATCGATAAAAAGCATTAAAATGACAGTTTGAAATTAACAAGTCTTTAAGGAATTCGAATAGCTTGACGGAAATTACAGTAGAATAAAGTTTTGAATTATCTGCCAACTTTACAATTCCAAAACTAGTAACTTTTATATATAAAAGGTTAGTTAAATTTACATCCTCAAGTTGGTACCTATGACTCACCGAATATAACCTCAAATTTTATGTATTTGACTGTGTGGTGACGTGTTCTTATTTTTAATAAAAGACTTCCTTATTATTTTTTATTATTTGTGAAATAATTTTTATTGCGAATAGGTAATGTTTTATATTAATTATCCAGCTATTGTTTGAACAAATTTTTTAGAATGGAACTAAAATTGCAGTTCTATTGCAACAAAACCCAGGAAAACTTTAAAATTTCGCCTATACTTTTAGGTAATTCGGTACAAAATTGGCACTACTGCCATCCAGATTGGTGTAAACCAAGCCTAAGTATCCAGATGTGTGGAACATGCGTTACATGATTACGTTTACATCTTATCAAATTGTCAGATGTAAACACAATCAGCCGCTTTTGAAATGTTTTAACAAGAGAATCACGAAATTCTACTTATCAGCAGCTTATTTTTTAAATAATTTTAAAATTTCTGTAGATAAATAATTGATAAGCACACCACAATTTTGAGATAATCAAAAATTACAAGTAAGTAAATTTGATAACTGACGTGTTTTCATTAATTATCAAATTGTAGATAATCGATGATGGCTAATCAAATGGGCAATGACGTATACCATCTACCGACAATACTACCATTACCATTACCCGATAAACAACTTAAGGACATTATCGAAAAAGCCAAAGATTGGGCCCTAATGCATGGTGTATCGATGAGACCGAAACAACAATTCTCCACTGATTCGATACAATTTGCGCCATTTATTCTATTACCAACGGCATTTCCAGGGAAAGAATTCAATAAAGCCGTCGAAATTCAAAGTATTTTGAATGAATTGATGCATAAAGTTGCACATCACCGTGAATTCCTAACGAAAAGTCTAGAGGAGACGATTAAAGTCGACGAATTCACTAGAAATTTGTTCAAAATCTACGAAATTGTAGAGGATGAAGGAGTCACACAGGTAGGCGTTTTTTCAAAAAATTTCCACTTAAATAAATTAAATAAATCATCAATTTATCCTGTGATCGACGATACAAAACTAACCGCATGTATATCTGGTTGTCTAAAGTGTTAGGGGTAAAACTAATCGTCGGGGGTTATTTTGTTTTCGATTATTTTCATTCAAGGACCTTAAATTGGGTCTATTAAGATCGGATTTAATGCTGGAAACTAAATGTAATAAAGCCGAATCGTCTCAATCGGATCTACCGTATTGTTGTTGGAAACAAGTTGAAATTAATACAATTGCCTCAGGATTTGGGTGGTTAGGGCCGGCTTCAAGGGCTATACAGAGGTAATTTTGGCGTATTACAAATAATTGACAATGAATGAAATAATGAAGGTGTTGAATTTAATTGGAGAAAACCATCAATTTTTGTATCGTATTGTCGATTATTGTTTCTTTTATTATTTCAGCGATTTTCTTTGGGTCTTTTACGTTCCGATTATATGCTACATTCAACAAACAACACAATCAAACAAGTTGAAATTAATACAGTAGCTTCTAGTTTTGGTGGAATTTCAACAAATATTTCAATATTTAATAGGTATGATCTTTATTTTTCTCTGTTTAGTTTAGATTGTCACACATGCACCCTTCATTGTTCAATTCATTTGCACTTCAATTGAATTTTAATTAAAGACATTATTATAAATTGAATTCATTGAATTACAGATATATTTTAGAGGAACTTGGCTATTCGAATCTTATCAAAAATGTGAGTTGTTTTCAATCAAAAATTAAATCGATTAATTTATAGTTTTGTAGTTGCCTGAAAATGGTGCCTTATATGGTTTATGTCAAGGTATGATCGATGCTTGGAAACTTTACAAACAACAAGAATCTGTGATTTTATTTATCGTCGAAAATATCACCTACAATATTTGTGATCAACGTTTCCACGAATTCGAAATACGTAAATTATGTCCGAATGTTCGTGTAATACGACGGACGTTAACTGAAATCGCTGAAAGAGCCTCATTAGGGTCCAATAAACAATTATTGATGTATTTAAATTAGAATTTTTGGTTATTTTTGTTAATTTCGATTGATTTTAGTGATAATTTCGAAGTGGCAGTAATCTATTTTCGAGCTGGTTATGAACCTGGCCATTATCCAACGAGTAAAGAATGGGATGCCAGATTATTAATGGAACGGTAATTGAATTAATATTAGAGATGTTACGGATTTCTGCTTCTGGTTCCGCAAGCTTTGAGGTTCTGTTTCTGTTTCTGTACATTTATAAACGGATATTTAATCGAATTTATTGGAACTTGAAGGTTAAGTAGGTTTTCGATCGATCGATCGATATCTCGGTTAGATCATTTTGGTCCCGGTGGTGATTCAATTTCAATGATTTTCTGATAATATAGAAGATTGAAAATAATTTCCAAATCGTTCAGAAATTAGTTTGCGGAAAATTAACAATTTTATTTCAAGTTTTGTTGCTTTATTTATTTTTAGTCTATTTCCGCTTTCATTTCCGTTTCTGCTTCCGTAATATCTCTAATTAAAGTAGTGGAAATTTTAGTGATATTGTCGATCATTGTAGATCACGAGCCATAAAATGCCCATCAATCCAATACCATTTAGCTGGAACGAAAAAGGTCCAACAATCACTAGCCCAATATGGTGCTGTAGAACTCTTCATACCGGAATCGAATAAAGCCGAATCGGTTAAAGAAATCTTCACCGGCCTTTATAGTCTTGAACGTAACGAAATCGGCGATAGAGCCATACAAATGGCGTTAGATGATCCGGAACGTTTCGTTTTGAAACCACAACGGGAAGGTGGCGGTAATAATATTTACGGTAAAGACATACGTGACGCTATTCTACGAATGAAAGATACCGATGAACGTTTAGCTTGGATTTTAATGGAACGTATCCAACCACCATTATCAACAGGTTATATGATACGTCCCGGCGGTTCTGAGCTACCGGATTTGGTTGATTTGATATCAGAATTGGGTATTTTTGGTGTTGTTATCGGGTAATTTTTATGGTTTCTTTCAATTTGTTTTTTTGATTATTTTAATTTGTAGTGATTCGAAAAGTATTGTTGTAAATAAACAAGTGGGTCATATGTTGAGGACGAAGGTATCCACGGCTAATGAGGGTGGAGTTGCTGCCGGTTTGGGTGCCCTTGATAGCCCCTATCTAATAGATTGTTGAACGATTCTAATTTAATAAACTCACATTCGAATATTGAAGGTAATTCTTCATTTTTATAAATAAATATTTAGATTTATCATAATTTATTTCCTGTTCAAAACGATTACATAATTGTATTTGTGTATTGTTGATTCGCACTATTCGATGTCGCACGAATCGAAAAGCCCCTTCTGTCTCATCCGTTCAAACTCCTTATCTATTTCATATTGCCTTTAAAATCGGTAAATTATCAAAATTTTGTTGAATCCCCCTAATAACTCACCGATAGAATTCAGCATAGACCCTCTTTTGTCCATTGCCATAAACAAATTTCATGTATACAAATGCCGCAAACATACTAACACCAACTATGGATAAATTTCGTTTGATTTGGGCATGAAGAAGGCCCCTCAGTTGGGGCTTGGGGATTTTCGAACCGGTTGAACATTCGGCCATGTTTTCTCCACTTTTTTATAATCGGAAAAATTCGATTGATCGGCGGTGATGTAGCGCGTTAACTCAACTGAATGCTTATCACGAGTTATCTAATCTAAAAATTTGTAATTATCGGAAAAAATCGGTTTGTATTGAGAAAATGAATACGTACGTGCAACCTCGATAGGCGCCAATGTCGGTATGATTTGTTTGGTTTATGTGCAGTTTCCTAGGAAAGTTGTAAATTTGTTAACAAATGACAAAATCAATAGCCACTAATTTTTATTTGAATTGTTTGTTATTTTATGCTTAAAACATTTCATTTCCAACCAGAAAATGGAGAGGAATTGCAGCTGAATGCAAATCTTGTGGGGAGGCGGCTTTGCAGTACTGCAATTTAGAACAAAGATGATTTCACGCTTAAAATAAATTTACATTAAACATAATGTAAACAATAGAAATCAATGTTATTTTCGCTTATATTATGAGGCCAACTTGATAATTACTCCTATTTTTCTGTCTTTAAAGGAAAATTATTGTTTTTAGAGGCCATAAAATGATATGGGGTTAAATCTTCATCCCAAAACCATTCGATTTTGTTCTCTTTCTCAAGGAGAAAATTTCGAAAATCTTCCTGCAATACATTTTTCAAACATTCATACGAGCTGGATTAGGGACTCTGATAGCATATAGTTTAGTCCTCAAGTCTGCAAAATCTTTGATTTTGTAGTGTTTGATTTAAAAGCAAAATTTGGAACTCAAGTAGCAATTTTTGCCTGGCTCTACTTGTTTTTGCTACGAATTCGGGATCAAAAAATCGGAACTGAAAATTGAGGACTGTCCGGAAAATTCGGGACTTTGCTAAGTTTCCGATTATGTTGTTATAAAAATAGAATGTGAATGAATGAAAAATTAATGAAGTTTAATAATTAATCGAACAAACCGAAAAAACACCCAATTATAGTGTCAATAATACTAAACGAGAAATAATCGAGTTCCATTTATATTTCATCAATCATTCTCGTATTACATTTTATAACAAAGACCTAATTCAATAAATACTTTATAAAAATAACTTCCTCATAAACGTCCAATAATTAATTAAAAAGCTATTATCACAAATTAGTACAATTTTCAGCAACACCACTTATAAACAAAGAATAAAACTACATTTTTATAGAAAGACTAGGATTTTTAGGATAAAAAAAGTCTTGACATTGAGACAATTTTATAATTGTGGTGTTTTTTTTTTGAATCTGTATATCGAAAATGTTGCACGCAACAATTTCCACCGATACACCTAATGTGCGACACTTATCTCAAAGACAATTGAGCTGATTATACAATAAAATTAAATCTATCACATTCATCCATTAAAATCTCTTAAAGAGTCATTTATAAATTACATCGTCTTCAAGACGTTATCATTATGATTCAAGGCTAAACTACCAATTAAAGCTATCAATGTCCGGTCCAGCCAGGTTACCGGGTTTGGATAAATTAAACCACCCTCATAGAAGCCTAAATGACCACCATGTGCCAATTCTATGTACAACATATTACTCTTCTCGTCTATAAAACAATAGAAATTATCAAATTTATCAAATAAATAAATAAATTACGTACAGACTAGATTCCGGATTGGTTCAAGCAATGGTTCCGGTACAATCGGGTCATCTTTAGCGTTAATAAAAATAATCGGTTTATTAATATTGTTGATATAATTAATACTGGAGCTCCATTTGTATAATTCGGTGATTGTTTGGAATTCGTGTACTTTCCTCGTATACGCTTCATCTAATTCGGGTAGAGTTGCAGCCGATATAATTTCATGTTCGTTCAATTTGTAACGGGATTTTGTATCGTCCGATAATAGAACATGACGGTGTCTCAATATGATATTTTTCACATTTTCGGTCATCACGTACAAGTAGAAACGGCGGAAATTTTGCCAATTCAACAACCATCGGGTGTTTCTAGAAATAATCGACAATAATTAAGCAAATTGTAATTGAAAAACAGGATTACAAGTCGGTAAAAAGCGGAAATTTGGACGATTTCTCGTCAATTTTTGGTGATAATTCAAAATTTGGGCTTGTTCGAAAGAGCATTTCAAGCTGGATAACAATTAGTTTTGAAAAATGCAATGATTATAGCCAATTAGAAGACTTTCCAAATATCGGGAAATTTTCCGATCGATTCAGTATTTTCCGGAAAATTAAGAAAAACGGTAAAATTCCAGTTGAATCTAGCATTTTCCGGAAATTTGAGGCTTTTGGAAAATGCGACATCCAACTCTTTATCTTCTAAAATGAGTTTGAATTTTTTTTTAGGAATTTCACCGGAAAACACATATCTGGAAAGCTCTATCAGTTTGCTATCGATCATATTTTAAACAAATTAAAATTGGCAGAATTATGGGGGAATATATGGGAAACATGCCTCTAAATTTCCATGTATAACTCAACATTTCCAAAACTATGAAATCACTCTGATGGAGCTTGAAATGCTCTTTTCCACAAGCCCCAAAATTTGCATTTTCATTGAAAAATAAACGAGAAGCCGTTCTTCAAAGTTTACCCTAATCCAGCCCCTTAAATTGAGACTTACTCAATTGCGCAATATCCTTGACATATTGATATACCACCAATTATATTGTTAGGACGATCACGATCCGTTTCGCCCAGATATTTAGTAACCAAATTACCACCTAAACTAAAACCGACACATACGATTTTTGTATTTGGTTGACGATAAGCCAGATTCGCTACCATCTCATGGAAATCATTAGTTTGACCTACAATTTAATTTAATTAAAAAAAATTCAATTATGTTTATAAAATATTACCATAACTGAAAATACGTGGTGATGTCACTGGTACACTATGTAAAGCACCAACATGATTCAATACAGCACACCTATAGCCGTGACATTGAGCCCAATGTACAAATGTACGTATATAAACACTTTCCGATGTATTTCCAATACCCGGACAAATAGCCAACGATAAATCGTCTAAAATTGGAAATTTTTGAATTATTTCGATTCAAATCGTTTAATTTACAATAATTACCTTGAAAACTATTGTCTAAAGGTTGGTACATATCGTAAGTTAGTGTGGTCCCGTCTTTTAATGTTAAAAATACACGTTCACCAATAGGCCATGGACATTTCACTCTACCTATTACGCTGTGTAAAATCGTCTGGACATGTCCACTGAAGCCCCATAATCTTGTCGGAATATATCTGAAACAGAAATATATTTCATTTAAAAATTGTTTTGAAAGTGAATTCTAGGTCAAAAGTGGGTGATTTCATAATTTATATTTAATGCTGATTATTTCAAGCAAACAATAACGATTAATCAGCTTATTGTCATACGGAAAATCGTCATTGTTTGATTAATTAATTGAAGAACAATTTAGATTTTAGGTGAAATATAATTTACAGTACAAAATCTAAGGAATAAACGGATTTTATTCGTAAAATTTCAACGATTATATAATTGAATGAGTCACGATGATTTCATCGATAATTCTTGTTTTGGTAGCGGACATCCTAGCATAAAAAAATATTGTAAAGCCATTCAACCAAAATTTCAACCTTCAATTCATCGGGAATTGGTCAAAAACGCTCGTTTTGACGTGTTTCCAAAAATGCTATTGATTTTTTCGTTTTTCTAGACTTTCAGAAATAGATAGGAATGCTTCTGTTTCTAGAAGGCGTTTTTGACCATCTTCCCGATTAGCTACCAGGTTCAAATTGTGGTAAAATCACCTCCAAGGACCCAAATAAGTCTATAACAGATCATCTAAGTCATCAAAATACTTTGTATTCTAATCGTAAATTTAATCTCCAGTCCTCTCTCTGGTGTACTTCCAGATAAAATTGTCGTAATAATTAGAAAATACGGTTAATCTGGAATAATCTCCAAGTGAATCGGACTACTGATATGAATTGTTTTACTCAATTATCACTGGCAATTTTTTTAAAGAAACCTTGGCTCAATTAAGGTAGGTTGTTTATACTGCGTAGAAAAATCCGAGTTTAATTTTTATATCCATTTATCTTGTATTTGTTGAAGAAATAAAATCAATATAATTTTATTTGTTCGATTAATCTCCAAGTTGGGAAACCTCGTCTACGACTATGTCTAAAGTTTATTAATTGAAGATTTTATCTTTAATTTACTCAATTTACTTCCAAATAGATTCAGAATAGCCAGTAAACGATAAACGATTGCATTTAATTATAATTTCACTAAAAATATAGAATATTTCGTGTTCAAATTAAACAGTATGGTCGTTTTATGGGTTAATCAATAAATACTTTAACAAAATTTTGTTACTTTTCTATATATCAATAATACATCTAATTCCTGTAATTTTCAAGGGTGAAACGTGGGATTATATCAAATCGAGTTGAGGGGATAGAAAAATCAATATTGAAAAACCGAATTCAATCGATTTTCCGAAAAAATTCGATTTATTGGACTTATACTGCGGGCTTTATAAAAAATAGGTTTATTCAACCACTAGATGGATTCTCAGGTTGATTTCACGCCTTCATACAATATTACGGAATTATTTTATAAATATCGCAACGTAAATCGTCTATTTTTGTACGATATTCATAAAATTTTCCGATAATTTTCCAAACAATATAACTCGATAATGGAATTCTCCTTGACTTTCGTTAATTGACGAGAATTATCAACTAGAACAATTCTAGATAACATTTGCGCTGTTTTAATAAATTATCAATTGTTATCGGATTAATTTGATAAGACTAATTACGTGCAACTATGACGAGTGGAAAGAAAGCAAATCGAAAGACTTTCGTTCTAACAATTTAAATTCCAGCGATTTTTTTATATTGTAAACTAACAATATCCAATTGATTTCTGTTATCATTCGAATATTTTCCAAAATAGAAAAAATAAAGATATGAGTTATATTTTGTTTGCATTTGTAGTTATCAAAAACTCAATTGTTAATAATTTTTCTTAATCTACAAAAATTCCAAACTATATTGTCCGTAGTAGACAGAATTTAAATCTGTTTGAAGCGTAAAATCTACAATTTAATTCGCAAATTTCTCTAAACACCCGTTTTTGTAAATATTTACATTACACCTAATTCCTAATTTGTTGATTGTTCATTACAATTACTGAATAATGATTAATGAATGACTGTATATTTGAATTATAAACAGTCTGGCATTAGTCCAGTTTGTTTTGAGAACTTTGGACGAAATTCCCACATTTCCAATCGGAGATTCCTTCGCGAGTACCGATGATATTTCTAAAAATAGCCGAAAATTCAAGCTTCTACACCCTGGCATTAAGCCCAATTTAATTCTTCAACAGGTACACCGGATAACTTCCAGTTGTACTTACGGTTCTTGTATTAGCGGCGATATCTTGAGGACAGTATCCAGAAATTTCTTATCACTACACAATATTGTCGGCTTTTGTGCTTGACTATTGACATT
This sequence comes from Mylabris phalerata, assembly GCA_020740385.1. Lineage (NCBI taxonomy): Eukaryota > Metazoa > Arthropoda > Insecta > Coleoptera > Meloidae > Mylabris > Mylabris phalerata. The sequence continues at coordinate 3,682,865 of JAJEOX010000222.1, forward strand.
CAATATACGAAATAGGATACATAAAATTACAGCGATTGCAGCCAGAATTGCAGTTGACATGATGGCGAGATTACGCCCCAAATCACTTGTTGTTAACAAAATTAACACGTTGATACTTCTAGTTTATAAAACTAAAACAATTATAATTGAGTAATTTCGATGCTTTTTCAAATTAATAAATACATAAAATTAATCTAGTTGATTGTTTTGTTGATTACTATCGAATGAATGGATAATTAGCGATTGAAAAGCCGGGGAGAGAGGTTGGTTTCTGTATCGTTTGCACATGCTCTGTACAATTTTATTGTTTTCAATTAAAACATTGAAATTTTTCAATTAATTTGATTCTTCATTGATTTTCTTCAATTAATGTTTATAAAAATCTATATAATTTCATTCAAATTGATAATTTTAATCGATGATTATTGATTGTTTATTTTCTTGATATTTACATAACCTCACACTTTTGAAAATTGCGCCAATTTTAACCATCGCCTACTAATTTAAATAAAACCAATCATCTGATATAGCTGGTATACAACCAACAATACACAATACCAAAATTGTAAAATTAATCGGAATATTGTAATTTATTTTAAAAATTCTACGCGATTATAATTGATAAATAAATGTGTGTTCGTTATTAGAAAAAATTATAAATCCATATTTAATTTAAAAGTTATTCGCGATTCCTGGCGTTTTTACTTTGTACAAGTTGGCGGTACTGACGCCATGTTAGTTGTCCATCTAACCAGCTTCAAATGTTTGAAAATTTTATCCAGTTTATTTATTTAACAATAATTAGCTTAATTGCGCGAATTAATTAATTAAATAAGTGAGAAATTGATTAATTTTGTCGTTTATTGTGTTTTTAAACAATTTTTAGTAACTTTAAAACATTCGGTTCACTTTAACAGAGTTCGATTTTTTTTTTGTTTCGTGATTGTGCAAATTATTTGTGTTTTATTAATTGTTTAGAAGAAACAACAATTTTAAGTTTCCAATTAATTTATGGTAAGTTTGCGTATCAATTAGTGGTTTTGGACATAACCTATAAGGTGTAAGGTAACAGGGTCGGACTAGCCCCTCTGGGGTGTTTGAAATGTTCAGTTTTTACAGGGTCGGAATAGTAGAAAATGTCGCCTGAGGTAGAAATTCGACATCTTCTGCATGTTAGGTTGTCAAATTCTATCGATTTTGCTATTTAATTATCGATATTTGATATTTTAATCATTAATATTCCTTTTCGAGTTTTGGGTCCAGATTTTGGAACACTTTTATGATTTTCGTCACTAATTATCAATTTTTCAAACGAATTTTGCTCCGTAATTGTGACAAAATATAAAATTCGGATAATATCGTGCTTTTTAATTACTTATTAATGAGACTAAATTTTTGAATAGTAAGCCATTTTAGTAAATTTTGCTTTTTTAAAGGAAATCTTCAATCATCATCCAGATTTAAACAAGTTTTGCTTCTATATTGAATAGAAATTTTTAACAAATTTGGCTACTGGATCATTTTACAGTATGAATTTTGATGTTGTCAAGACTTTTTGAGTTTATAACTTGGGGCCTTAGTTGCTTAGTAATTCGAAAAAAAAATGGGGATCTATAGAGAGGTTCTAGAGAAGATTTTAGCAAAAGTTGGACTTCCTAACTTATCGAGAAGTCGGTCAATAAACGCATTTTTCATCAAAATGTAAAACAACGAAAATAAAATTTTTTACAAGGATCTTTGAGTCATTCTTATTGTTGGTAGTTTCATGGGTGCAATTGATGATGAAATCTCAACCATACCAAAAATGCGTTTTTTTAATCGACTTCCGATGAGTTTAAAAATTCCCCAGGGATTCCCTTACAAATTCTCAATTCGCACACCAACTAATAAGACTCGTCTTTTAAATATGCTGCCTGAGGCTTGGCAGTTTCACCCCTCGAGCCGAACCCTTAGTAGAGGAAAATCTATATTTTGATGTTTAAATGTTAGATGGCACTAAAGTTGGCGTATACTTATACTGACGTTACAATATCCTAGGGGTGGAAAATTGTATTTTTAATAGGATTTTACGTAGAAATAACCCTTATTTACGTCCATAATACAGCTATTTGAATTCACAATTTGCGAAAATTCGAATTTTGTGAGAACAACGAGTTCGATTTAAGAAAATATCTTTACAAGAACAAGAATAAATATTTGAATTGTTTCATTTTAATAAGCAAGTAACAAAATTCATTATAAATTGAACATTTAATACGAAAATACGTTAAGACTTAGTCTAAACGTTGAAAATTCAGTCATTCAGTCATTTTCACGAAGTTAATATGAAAATTTACAAATCATGTTAGAAAGATTCTATATAATGTAAATTGATTTTTTTCTAATCTTTTAAAAACATTTTTGCAACCATCCTATGTAACTCTCTAAGAAAATACAATAGGGAAGGTGGAAGATAAAGTCAAAGTTAACATTTTACCTTTACTACTACAACGTTGAGTATGAGATTTCTTTGTGATGAATACATTCTTTCAGTCGACCGTGCATCTAAACATTGACCTTATGTTAATATAAAGACCTACATGCTCATATAGAAGATTTGGTTCATATGTTTGAAATTTAGATTTCTTGAAAATAATATGATGAACTCAATAAAAGAGAATTAAGTTTGTTTCTTCAAATAATAAAACTTTTAATTCCATTGAATTTACGTAGTAGTAGATTAGATTAGAATGAAAAAGTTGCATTGAGCTATTTAATCCTAATTCATTTGATAAATTCACTAAATGCATTACTAGTAAATTTGTTATTGGAAAGGACTTAAAGACATTGTATACAATCAAATTGAATGTTTACGATTGTAAGCCCTATAAATCTTGTTATTCGACATCTTGTGGTAAACAGTAGTAATCACTGTTCTTAAGAAGATTAACAATCGTTAATAGAAATTCAGTCATTATAATTACTGATGGCTATTGTAAGTTTTATTGTTTCAAAATAGTTCATAAATTATCCAAGACAATATCTGAGATTCAAATTTATTTATGGAAGACGTTGTAGAGGAAGTGTATAATTTTATTAACAGTGTTAATCAATAGTTTGTGGAAAGACTAAATAACAAATCTTCGTTATGTTTTTGTTACACTATTTAGAAATTTAATGCGAGTAATCTCGAATTTTGCAAAAAAAGTCATTTAAATGGATAGTATTGGAAATTTGTGCTTTCTATTGGAGATCTAAATGTGATTCTATTTTAAGATTAGTTTCTATATTGGAACTGAATGTCCTCTAAATTTATTTATTCAGGGTCCAGTGAAAGGTATCCCCTTTATAATTTCTTAATGTTTTTCCTTTGTTTCTTTTCAGTGACGCTGAGTGATGTGTGCCAAAAGAAGAATTACAATCCATGATAGTCGCATTGGTGAGTTCTTTTATATTTGATTTTATTTTATTATCAGTTTTTTAATGATATTTGCCCTATATTACTGTTGATTTTTCTAAATAAGCGAGCGTAGTGAATTAAACATAAATCTTTAAATTCCATTTGTGTTGAATTAAAAACAAAGTTCTTTTGATTTACAACTATTCTTGTTGTTTAATAATATTGTTTGTCTTTTCTGCAAATCTAATTATACTAATTGTAAGAGGAACTTTTATTGATTAATTTAACGAAAACATAGAATTGTTTATTCTAATTCTATTTAATTAAATTTGTTGTTATAGATGATTTAGCAAGTCAATCCGTTTAAATTGTCTTTTCTCAATGTATCATTTATCAAAAGCAGATTGTAACTATAAATCAAAATATGGTTAAAAATATTAAGGTAGATATCTGTTTAAATTTCATGGATATTATTTATCATGTAAAAAGTTTCTTGAAAGTCATGATTGTCTTCTTATATTGATTTTTTTAGAACACTGAATATTTACAAATTTATAGTTTGAGTTTAAAAAGTTCTTTGACATGGAACTTTGGTAAACAAATTACGAACAAAATACTTATAGCGCTTCTATATTAATTTCTCATTAAAAATTCACCCTTTGACTTTCAACCTAAACTTTATATTAACTTTCGATAAAATTGTTTACATTATTTATCTTTGATTTAATTGTGGTTGCTTTAGTAATTGTAAAGATATTGTACTATTTATCTGTTAAAAAATATGTAGTACATCTATAAGTAGGATATTTATTTAATATTCGGTACTCGTAAAATCACATATTAGCTAGTGCTTTAAACTTTATTAAAACCGAGAAGTTCCAACATTTCTAACAACAGCTAACGCAAGAGTGGTTCCGTTTAATTAATTAAACTTAATTAAAATTTAATTTGCAAGTTGTCGAGATCAGCCCAGCATATGTGTTAATGCTGTTATCATATTTCATATCTTCCTATTTTAATATAGAAGACTGTGTATGTACGTATATGAATGGAATTATACATGTAATTTCACGGTCCTTTCTCACTATTTAAGCCACATATATAGAAAATATAAATGAAGATATTTTCCCATTGTATACATTTGAATTCTTTGAAATATTTGGTAAATCCTTTGTTGATTCGGTTTATATTACAATAACGCAAATATTTTGCTAGTCCAAATAATTAACTATAAGTATTGTCCTAAGTTCGAATATTTGGATCGATATCAATTGTAAGCTGTTTTCTATTCGAGAAGAAGGTTGATATACATACAATCACAAATACATATAAAATACTATTTCTCAAGGGGATTATTACCAAGTGTTTCCTTCTGAAATTTCCACCCTTTAGCACTAAAGGATATACTGAATGCGTAATCTACAAAGCTACGTGGTTTTAATCGTCCGTTGAAACGAGCGTAATTGGTGAATTAGGATTAAATTGATTCAACTTGCCATCTTACTGTTATTATACTGTTTCTACAATTAAATATTTCTGTTATTCAAATAGAAATCTAAACTGGATAAAATACAAAAATAATTGTAGTTTTTTATTTATAAATAATGTAATAATATGGTAATTCAATTTTCCAAGTTGAACTTTCTTAGAATGTCTCCATAAGTCATCAAAGAATTTAGATTGAAATTCTATTGTTTCAAATTTGAAACAGATCTCAATGTCGTCTAAAATAGTAGGTGTCGTTATTTATAATTAAGTTATTTCATTATTCGTTTTCTCTCACTATAAATTTGGAATCTTTTGTGTTAACTTTCTGTTAAATTTCAATTTCATCACGTAAAAGGTTTGGATATTGATAAGCGACACGTGTTGACAGGTGTCATATTGATCGATTATTGTTCTGTTCTCTTAGTCAAAGTTGATTTGACAAAGCCTAACTAAACGTTGTTCTTTATTTTCTTTCTTTTTCGAACTGAACTAATTAATTCCAACTTTTTTAATAAAACAAAAATCGTTTTATTGTACTGACATAAATGACGTTATTGGTTAATTGTTGAAAACTTCTTTAAATTGCAAATATGTCCGTTTTAAATTTGCAACATTTATGTTTTTTATAATAATAACGTTGACAAACATGAGAAGGATTTAGAACAAATAAGAGAACCAACTGCTGAAAGCAAAGTTTTAGCTGTTTCCATATTATAAATATGTATGTATACAGTCTAGAACTGTACAAAGATACATACTACAACTTAATAAAAGTTTTCAAATTGAAATCAATTTTATTTGATTTACATACAAATAATTTTATCATAAATTACATCGGGAAAGTTAACGATTATACGGAATAAAGGAAAATGATAATAAATCTACCTATTTTTCTAATAAAAGAACCTAAATTTGATCAATCAATTTTGTTCATAATAGTTTGTTGAAATATAAGGATAAAAAGTCAAAAGGTTAATTTTGGTTAAATATTCAAACATGCACGTGTCACCTATTTTTTATTATAACATTTGATTTTGTTGCCGATAAAATCTATTTTATTGCGCCTCTTGTTGTTTTATTATGTATGGCAACAAATTTGTCACAAACCACAAAGTCTATAGGGGAGACTTTTTGTGAACGTTTCCTAGTTATAAAGCTAATATTCTACAATTTTCAACATGGTTTAGAATGGAAAATTGGCAATTTTCTCTATGAGGCTAACTTTTATTCTATAGGGAGTGTTTGAAAAATTATACTTTTTAAATGTTATTATAACTTGGTGTTGTTTCAAAATGTGCAAATTTATCAAAATTTAGTATACGTTAATTTACGATTTGACGTAAAATTGGCAAATTTGTTGATGCATAGCTAGTAAGATAGAAAATATGAAAGAATAGTAGTTGTCTTGAACACATACGCACAAAACAAGCTTTATAAAAGCTACCAGGAAATAGGTTTTATTGCATCACGTATGTAAATGGAATGGTTGGTGTGGAGGTAAACCACTTATTTTCTTTTATACAAAAAGAATGTTATCCGTGAGCAATATGAACGGAGACTTATCATTTTAAAAGCTAGAACGTTTATCATTTTTAATGTCGATATTGACATATCTAAAGCCTATTTTTTTAACAATATAAAAAGAAGAGAATCAATAAAAGCAACCATTTATTTCAATATTATACTTTATATTTAACTGAATCACTTACGTTACATATCACATGACAACAGATAACTGACAATTGAAAATTTGAACATAACATCCCCTGAGAATTTTACTTCAACACGATTTAAATCCTTGGAACTGTTCTAGTTCCTTGTAGATTCAACAGCCTATTTGGTATTTAACTTGTCAATCCTTAATTGAATAATGGTGAAATTTCAACGGAAATGGAAAGAGAATGAGACGATATAGAATAGAAATTTCGATTCGTATATATTTTCAACTTTCAATTTTCGTATAAAATTGTTTAGTAAAAGTGGTGTGATATATTTCGTACGCACAAGCTTCTTCAAATACAACCACGATATAATCCACTAACATCTAAAGTAAATATTCGTCGACGACGCCTTAGTGTTAACAGAACTAGAGATTATCGGTGTCATCCTTTGGCTTCTTCAGTTCAACCTTAAAATTGAATTTGATTATGCTTTTCCACACCAGATAAGCTTCAATCTAAGCAATAGTTAAAAGAGGTGAATATATTTTAAAACGAAATCTTCCAATAAAATACAGATTTGCACTAAACTTGTCTTGTTTATAACCTGAGATGTTGCATGTTTAAAAGTAATAGAAAGAGAGTGATAATAATGATAATAATAAAAGAAAAGTAAAGGTCTTGATAAGTTACATTTTCCTTCCGTTCTCAGTCATTGTTATACTTGGTTTTTATTGCGATCCTCTGCAAACAGATAATAAATAAAACCAAAATAGATTCGGTGATTAGGGTTGGAGTTTTTGTTGATTCTTTCAGTGTGTTTACGCATTTTTATAAATACTGTAATGAATAAACTAATTGGAATTCACAAGGGAATTCGGTATTATCTATGAGATCAGTTTACCAAAATCGAATCGTTCAAATGAATACTTTTATTTGATTAAAATTGGAGTTTTCGAAATTGAATATTCCAAATTTTTATACCAATATTTCATTTTAAAATGGAAAAATATACCATATAGTTCGAATATTATCAAAAATGTGGTTTGATTCAAATTTCAATTAAACACCACTTGACTATAATCATTTTTATTTTCGATTTTAATAATTTACATTTTGTGTTGATGTGATTTTTCCACAATCCAATCATGAAGCAAACGATTTCAAGCTTGAAGAGCGGATGGAAAGAGATTATTTTTGTTGTTACTGTTGTTTGTTTCGCGCTTATTACGTTGGCATGACAGCTTCCGTATACTTTCGATTTGTAAATGGAAATCCATTTTCTGTTCACGATTAGGACTTTTGTTGATGCTTTCCTTTCTTTTTTTTTCTCGCTACCACCATCCACCAATATTGGGAGTTATTTTACGTTTTCATATGTAACAGGTCGATTTACTACAGCTTTATCGTTATTAATAAAATTCTGTTTAACACTTTGCAAGCGTTGTGGAAAATCTTACATTGTTTACTCTTATTACGTTTGTATTAGCGCTACTAAGGTAAATATTCAACGTAAAATTAATCTAAAGTTACTTATATGTCTATCTCACTTTGTCTTCTATAGTTTAGAGATTCTTATTTATTGCCGATGGTTATGATAATCATAACTTTAAATTCCCTCTTTCTGATCTGTTTCTTTATGAAAAGGAAACAGATGTTGAAAGACGACAACAGGCGTTGATAATGTCATTGTATGAGGATGCATCACGTATTTCATAAATGTTTATTAATAAAACAGTAGAATAAATAATGGCAAATGTTGGTAAAAATTTCCATACTAAAATATAACTTGCAGTCAATGCATATATCAAGAAGAAAAATTTGTTTAAATATAGGAAAATTTACGCATTCTTCCTGTTTTCTAGTATCGGAAAATATCAACGTTAGCGAAAGAATGAAAAGAAATTTTCGTGCTATATAATCGTTCCCTTGGTTATCATAAATAAACTTCTGTTGTACTTTTTCCTTTATCTCTAGAGCATGTTACATAATTTTTTTACCATGACAAGTGCTAAATTTTCACAAATTGAAAACTAGTGCCTTTTTCTTTTGCATACATACTTTTTGATATATTTCAAATAATCGTAGTTTTAGTTTGTTTTTAATTAAGTTTAAAATTGGAAAAGTTGATATTAGAGATTTTCTTTTTGATTCCTTTCGATGTAAAAAAAATAAACCAAAAGAGAAACAAACAAGACTATATGTAAATTGAAAGATACACGGTGACACTAAACATCCTGCGTCTACGTATAAAAATAACGCCATAAAATAACAAAACCGTAACAGTATGCGAAAAAATGATTACATAAAAACAGAAACTGTCTCTTGTATATTCGGTTTTAGGGCGTCCACTTTGTCTAAACTTACATTACAAACAATATGGACGTTGAAAATAATAGTAAAAAGGATACATCTTATGCAGAGGTGTTTTATGAAAGGACCTTCGTCTATAAAATAAGAAAAAGGAGTATCTGCTATGAAAAAGGGTCACAAAAGAATCATTACTCTATAATTTGAACAGTGTTCTATCTTAAAACTCAAAAAAAAGTGCTGAGAAAATTGATATGACTGCAGTATGGAAAAATTGCACAATGCCATATTGTCGATTTATATAAAATATAAGTACTATTGATATAAAGATTGGAGCTTTATGTCTACGTTAGATTGATTTTTTTCGCTTCTATTTACCTTGCGGTAAGTGGAATCGTTATGTGTACATGCAAGATTTTCGAAACATTTTCATGCAAGGAAATGCATGCGAAAATTACTAAAATATCCCATTGTATAAAATGGAAATGTAATAGTTGAAAACTGTTGGATGAAAAAGTGGTTAAGGCAAGTTTTATATAGCTCTGGATCGACTTATATTTGTCTTCTAGATGATTCTATTAATGAAATTAATTGTCGAATCGTTTTACAATTAATTGCACTATTTCCAATATAGTTTAAATTAAGTTCGAATTTATATTGAAACTAATTTACTAGTTTCTGTTTTTGGTCAATAGGATATAACCGAATGAAATAACTTTATCCTATTATTGCAAATTCTAATCTAAATATTTCAAATGAATTTCAATTGATCAATAGAATTCTAATTTTATTCAGATTGTACAATAGTATTACAAATATATTACGCATAACAGAGATAGATAAATTGTATTGGGGTGTATTTTCGGGGTAAAATTGAGGTAAAACATTGGAAAATTTTAAAATTTTCTGACATAAAGTCCATTTTAATGTTTGTCTTTCGTTCATTTCAGTTTCAATACATTAAATATAATATACATGATAAAAACAATTACATTTATATGCAGCTCTCTTGTATCCGATTGGAAGTGGTGACAACTTCAGGACTTCTGTATTTGTGCGTAAGGGTCTGTGTGCCCGGAATTGAAACAACCGGACTCCGTACAGCAGGTCTTTGTAAACTTCTATATATCTATAAATAATAAAATTCATATTTGTATTTGATATTGGGGTTATTTCTGATAACTTACAGTTTGATTAGGGATGTGTGTATCTTTGGCAACATGTCTAAAATCGTATTCTTCACCTTCTTCTTCTATATCTTCGTCGTCATGTTGTTGATGTTGTTGTAGTTGTTGTTTAGATCCGGGTGGTTCGTAGACTTTCATAAATCCGATTGTTGGTCGACGTTCTTTATAATAATAATAATAATAATACAAAATGTATTCGCAAAAATATTGTTAAGCTACTTATATCGAAAATTATTTCTTTTAACATTTCTAAAACGATCTTACCGTACTGATTTCGGATTATATCAGGATCAGTTGTATCAATTGAGGAACCATTTCGTACAGTATCAATTGTTAGTGATGCATCAGATGTAGCTGGTGTACGTACACCAGTAATAGATCCATCAACAATTAAATCATCAGCTGCAATAACAGCTTCCATTGGGACATGTTTTGTTCCACCATCGGTTCTATGACAAGGTCTTGTATAGTGTCGACGACATAAAGCTGCTAATACTAAACAAACTCCTGTTGCTAGTACAGCAGCAGTACCAAGTAGGCCCATAATCAATGGACTAACAGGCATATTGGCAGTTGAACCTAAAGTAAATGTTTGTTGAATATTTTGAAATATTGAAAATTTATAAAGTTGTTCCAAATATTGATATTTTACTGTTAAACTTTCAATGCTAGAACGATTGAATAAATAAAATTTTATGTAGCCGATCGTAAAATTATACGATATTTCGATAATTAATTCGATAAGTTGAATTGAAAATTGTCTTAATTCAACATTTATTTAGAAAACTTTTGTAATTCGAATAAAGATGATTGAAAACAGAACACGGTTGAATTTCTGTTTTGAAAATTTCATTATAAATCTAAATAATCGTGATCCATGAATTTGTCCACTAAAAATACTCTAGATACACGCTTATGTTAACATTACTATGCTTCATGGCCGTAAAGAAGACAAATCCTGATAAAACCGACCTTGATAGTTTGTAAAAGACTTTTGTCAAGAAGAAGAAACATTGCACATTCCCACTAGGGGGGATTTTCTTAAAAAAGATAGCAACGTGACTGTTGCCTTGCTTAAGGCCAAGTGAGAAAGAGTTTGTATCGTCGTAGAAGATATTACTTACTTACACATGCACACATTTATACATATCTATTGAAGAGAAGATGTCGCCGACACAAGAACAAAAATGAATTATACATGAATCCTGAATAAAATATGGAAATGAAGAACGACAACGTAGAGAATGAACAGTTTGGTCCAGGCGTTGGTAATATTCACTATGTAGGAGGAAAAATATATAGAAAGGAAATAAAATGAGAGAATAAGGGTGAAAACGAATAGAATGTTGAAAGCCGTTCTTTACTTTGATAATGAATGTTGATTAATATAATCCTAGAAGGATTGTCCAACGGGGTGATAATAGGTTTTTGTTTCGTTGTGTTGTCGTTCTCTTTCAGTTGAAATTTCCAACAAATTTATTGGTCTAACTTTCAACTTATTAGATTAATTCTTCGATCTTACAGTTTTAAATGAGTTTAATGAACATATGCTATTTTACGACAAATGACAAATTAATCCATGTAAACAATTAACTTTATTCCATCTAAAAACGAATTTAACTTGGGAGATATTTTCATTTCTATTTATTTAGTTCGTTACTAAGTTTGGATATCTTTAAGATGATTGTTTTTGTTGTTGTTACCATTATTGTTGGTGTACGGTTCTTTCTTCGGCTTATTACTATCGAAATGAACCGTGCATGGAAATTTTTGGTGAATTTATGATGTCGCACCGACGACAATCTAGAGATAAAATGATGATTTTTTTTTTTAAATCCCCTTGATAAAGTTGCGACACTGTACCTATTTTGAAAGGGGGTTCCATATACTTTATCAAAAAAGCCAATGTGTTATATCTATTTGTTGTCACCTTTATGAAGCTAATCTCCCAGTTGCCATCCCGATAATAAATGAGACAATTTGTCAGTTTTATAACATTAAGTTTATATGATGTCTTTTATTATGAGATTTTTGATATAAATACTATTATATCGATAAAGTTCAACTCTTAATCAATTTCTAATTGATTAATGTTTCTATATGTGTTTGATAAAACCAAAAAATTAATTTACCTTGTAGTTTGGCAACACCTTTAAACGTTACGGGGTCAATAATGGTTGGTTCACTTTTCCCTTTAGCATTGACCGCATACAACATTATACGGTAACTTGACCGATGATCAAGTCCATCGGCAAAAAACGTCGGTGGTGTTTTATATGTAGTTACATTGATTCTGGATCGTAAACTTGGTAATTCTAGAATTTCCATGAAGAAACTTTGCGGTAAACCCCCATCATAACCCTCCATACATTCAACCATTAATGAATCAGATGTTTGATTTGAAATGGTACAATTTTGTAATTGTGATGGCCGACCTGAAATACACAAACGTTTACATATATCTTTATTCATATACACAATAATCATCATTATTATTATTATTATCACTATTATTATTACAGTTAGGAATAATGAATAGTTTGATGATAATAATCGAGGATTACCTGGGGCAATTCAGTTATGCAAATTACAAAGCTTGTGAGCTTAAAACTTGTAGAGAATTTAAATAGTAATTTTGCTAGATGCACCGGATTAATGAGTTAGCACCTCTTTTAATTTGTATTTAGTTCGTGTTTTTCATCTTCTATCAACACTAAATTATTTATATTTGATTTGAATAAATAATTATACTTTACAAGGGAAGTTTCAATAGGAGAACATTTCAATTGAACTGTAATTCCGTTTTTTCCATTCCTCTCTTGCTCGCAATTGGAAAAAGTTCAAAAGGATTTAAATCTAACGGTTTTTCATCGAATGTGAAAGTTGAAAAAGAAAATTTTTGTGCGCGTCTATACGGCTGTGAACCATTGAGGATAACGAGCTTGATATATATTTTTTTTGTTTCCAATCAGGCAAAGTAGAAGAAATAGGCAAGAAGATGAAGAAATTGCAGAATAGAAATAAAATGGATAAACGGGGAAAACATACTGGTACGGACATTCGATGGATCTTAATTACTATTTATTTTCCATCTTTTTATTAAATTCTGCTTTTATTGTAATCTACTAAAAAGGAACAAAGTTGGATGTGAATCAGCGTACTAGTGTACGGAATCGAGTGATTTTCTAAATTATAATCATCATATTTGAATAGCTGGGAATTAGATTTAAGTAGCGAATAAAATTGAGTGAACGTTATTTTAAACATAATTTTGCTCAAGGTTGGTACACTAAAACATACTGAAAGAACAGATGGGTGAAAAGTGGAAAGTAAATGAAATTTTGGTAATCTTGTATTTATGTGTTTAGCTTGTGTTGATATTTCCCCCGTCTACACATACAATTTATCTCAACAGACTTTAGTAAATTAAACTGTGCCCAAGGATCATTTAATAACTTCAATAGGGGCTTTATCGAGATAATTTGAATTTTGTATAAATTTGAATATAGCGGGGAAGATTTACAAATTAAACAACTACTTCTTAATAATCTAATAATTCATCAAATTTGATATGTAATATTATTGTTCCGTTTTCTTTTTCTTCGAATAGAATTATTACAAAAGTTATTCGGAACGTTCAAATGGTGCTATAAAGATGGAAACGAATTAGGGTGATTTCAACCGAGGGGATGAATATCGTCCTGTCAAATACCAGGAATATAGGATAGAACTTTTACTTTGCATTGAAAATGACTCGAACTTAGGGGTGATTTTATGAAAAACTACCTAGAGAACAATTCGATTATTCTAACATCTGCATATTCTAACTCTCAACATTGGCAACAATACATTCATTTGTAAACAATTAGATTCGTAAAACAATCGATACGAAAAGCAAGGTTCGTGCTTGTAAAAATTGCATTAGATCCAACTAAAATCAATAAGTGTTACAAATCTAAAGCGATAAAATTGATAATGATAGTAAACAATAAATAACTGAATTTGAGATGGATTACAATATTATCAACTCTCCATTAAATAGTTGATGATGTTTTCTAAGTGTTTATTGGCACGAATCTTCTCGTCTTTCTAAATCCTATAAATTCCCAACGTAAAAACATCCAATTTACAGTTGCTGATGAACTACTTTTTTGACTCGCTTATTCACATGAAAAAACTAGAACTTTCTATCTGCGGCAAATCCAGTTGAGTCCGTATATTTTTTTATTTAATACAAAAAATATCAGAACAATGGGGAAATTATGTGGTTAATTTCAGTAAAAAGAGGTAATTGTTTTATTCAATGACAATCCGAATAATTAAATTTCATGAAAATTTCCACGATAATTGTAACCATATTCAGTAAAAGATTGATGAGAAATCTACAAATTTTATAAAGTACAAATGAATATTCGTTCGCTATGTGAATGCGGAAAAATATCAAAATTTCAACTGCAAATTCGGTATCAGTATTTATAATTAGGTTGAATTCTCTTGCCAATATTTTAATGATGTTTATTCCTATTATTTTAGAACCTGTATAGTATAATACTAAACAATAATGTACAATTGTATAGAAGCTTTCGTGGTCCCTAGTTGTCTGTGGCAATTATGTATTTAACCTCCAAGTTCTCGTGTTAATTCAACCCAATAATAGATATAGATGTCGGAGGCGAGCTAGTGCAACCAATATAGCTTCATTAGGGTATTGAAACCGTCGTTCCATCAGCGTCATTAGAGAAAACTGAGAAATAGAGGGAGAATAGCAGTTAGGGTAAATAGGAAAGCAACCCAAATGGGTGGGCTACTAACCCTTCATTGTATTTAGTATGCGTTCGTGTCGACCAAGCGGCGTGACTGAGAACAAAATTAAATGAACTATAATCGATCACAATTAAATATATCTGTCTTTTTACCGTACGTACATACAAAAATCTCGATGTATTTTTAAACAAATCTCAATATTATTCCTCGTATAGTAAGAAGGCGAAGCAATGTAAATTAAAAAAGAAATAAAACAGGAAAAACTTAATCCATCCAGTAATACTTTACTGTATTTTGATGGATCTCGATTACAAACATCGTTTTTCTTTCTAGAGAAATTTGTTTTTGTAATATTAAAAGCAGCATACCCTCAAGCTTGACGTGATTTTAGAATTTTAGAAAAGTTGGCATCCCGTTATACTCACATTTATACAATTTCAAAATTATCTCTATAAAAGTTTGCTTCAAAATAACCCAAAATAGACTTAAGGTTATCAACGAGTATAGAGAATTGAAAAGTTGTAGAATTGTAAATTCACTCTTAAATCGAAAGTTTAAATATCAGCAATTCAACAATTACCAGTAATTGACAAATAGAAGTTTTCAGTTATGAAAATATAGCATTGTTTTGAAAACAACAAAGAAAATATTTGTTGTCAAGAGAAATATTTTCATTGGGATTTTATAATTTTCTATAGTAGTAAAGGTGAAGTAAAATTTTTTTCAGAAAGACAGTAGATAAACAAAAACAGCAAAATGTTATTTAAGAAAATATAAATTTCAATAAGCTTTCGTATACATTTTTATAACTTGCCAATGCTCTCAGATCGAATAAAATCGAAATGTGATAATGATAAATCTATATTTCCTATAGTAGCATCGAAATATTATTTAATATCAGCGATATTTACTTTTCGATTCTGTAAATTGAGAGTGCATTTTAAAAGCACAATATCAAATAAATTTTCCATTAGTTTTGCATTAGATTTGCAATATCTTGATTATTGTGATTTTATTGTAACTTACCGGCTATAACGACTTGGAAGACACAGGGCACCTTTTGATGTCCAACTTCATTGTCGCCCCAACACAATAATGTGCCATAATCTAAATCAGAAACTGGTGTATAGTTAAGTCTTGATGATGAAACCTCATTTGTGAATCTGTTAGCCGGAACTTCGGTCAAGTCCCCGGAGTTGTTGAATGTCCAGTGGAAGGTCACAATAGCTGGATTGGCGTCGACTTCGCATCGTAACGTTACGGTCTCCTGCTTCAACGCCCCGTATAATTCTTCGCGATCTTGTTTGCAAACTGGAGCGTCTAGAAAATAAAACAAATCAAATTAAAAAAACAATAAATAAATGGAATATTTTCTATGTAATTATAAGAGTAGTTTCTATGAAGTTTAAAATCATGTTTTTTCACGTTTTGCATACAAAGAAACTATCATCGGTTGTGGTGACATAGATAAAAGTATTTTCAGACATTAAATCTCAGAGCAATGATAGAAGTTTAATGTAGTTTGAGATTAAAGGCATACGCTTTTAATTTGAATTGAACAGTAGACTGAAGCTTTACAGAAAACTAACTTTCAGTGGCGCAACCAGAAATATGATCACAACCATATAATAATAGGTATTTTTATCTATACATACAGAGTGTTTCACGATGAACTGATCAAGTCTTGGTTGCGCCACTGCTAACTTTAATTATAAAAAATGATAATGATGAAAAATTATATCACTTGTACATATCCACTTCAAAGGACAATAAACTTACCCTAGCTTGGGTGCTAGGGCATCAGGTAATTAGAGGTAATGAAGAACTCGATGAACTTGCTGAGGCTCCATTTGTAGGTCCAGAACCGTTTTGCAAGCCAACCAAAAGGGAAAGAGATCTGCCGATGGGAAAGGAGCAATAAAATGCTCCATTGGAGGCAAACTCTGGGAATGATACATCGATAACTCGCTTAAGAATGCTAAGAAGCTTCTCTACTTTACGAGGAACGAATTAAGACTCCTCACGGGGTTTCTGACAGGACATTGTTCCGTCAGATATCACCCCAAAAATTGGGATTAGTTGACAGTGAAAGGTGTCGGTTATGTAAACTGAAGTATGAACCCTCTGAGCACATACTATGTGAATGCATAGCGTTGGCACACAATAGGCTTACTCACCTCGGTGGCACAATTCCGTCGCCTGCTGAGGTACGGAGTAGGTCTCCCAGAGGCATAATTAACTTCGCAAAGAAGATATTTTTTATGGGACACTAATAGGTAGAGGGTTATGAACAATAGATCAGAATGGTCGCAAATCGGTAAGGCTTAATAGCGAATCGACCCAGCTAAACTAACTAATTAACTAACATATCGAATTTCAACTATAGATATATTTCGTGAATGTTAATTTAAAACGCACAGCTCTTTATTTATACAATTTCAACTTTAATTACCTTTTTTTTTAAACGCAGTTAGGGAGCTTGATCTAATTAGAGTAAAGAGGAGAGAGAAAAAAAGGTGAAAAGTAGAGGGAATTTGAAGAGTTCTTAACAATATATTATTCTCACCCTCATCCCTATCATGTTTCTACTACCCTAGGAAAATGGAACGTAACAAGTTATTTGCCAAGTCGTTTAGCATTTGGAATAAGTAATTACATAACCACAGCGGATGCCTTGCTGTGAGAATTTCGGTTTGGCATGACAGGCGGTATATGTTGTTTTATAAAAGTAGTAGAGCGACTTGGGTTGGTTTATAATCCAATGTCGCGATACTACGCCGTGATGTTTGCTTAAAGGGCGACACTTGAATTAAATCCAGTTACTTTAATAATAATACAAAATAAATCAAGAGGAAAAAATGTAAATCATTCGATTTTTATTCTATGTTGATAGTCTGAAGTAAAGAGTTAAATGGGAATTTCTATAAAAAATCGCTAATATTTACAGTTAAATAAAATTCGAGTGCTAATGGAAAAACGGTAATTAATCTATTTTCCCTACAGCACTAGCTTAATTATTGTTTTCTTCAATTGTAAAACTATTTTCAATGACAAAAACTGTTGTCTGTAATAAAAATAAAATTAATTAAAGACAGTCTTTATTGTAAACGTGTACAGCAACCACTCAATTAGTGCATAGCCTCTAGCGATAATTTTATCAAAGTATCATTGTCGACCAACTAATTATCGATTAACAAATGTTTGTGTTTGTCTTTCCCTATTTTACCTGTATTTATAACAAATCCAATTGTTTCGAAACTAAATTACGATACAGAAAAATAGAAAAATGCTTTTTTTATAAATTGGACTAATTATAAATTTACGTTTGTTTGTTGTTTTTATAAAAACAAGTTGACTACTATTGAAAGAAGGTTAATTACAAATCCTATTTTACCTGTTTCTCGTTTTGCATTTTTTCCATTTTTTATTAATCTTAATTCCTTAATTCCGCCTGAAACGGCAAAACTGTAAATTACATAGAAAGGTTTTACATTCAAGAGAGTTATTTTAATGTAATTAAAAATTTAAATAGATTAAGTTTTTCTTTGGTGTGTAAAAATGTTTATTTTACGTGAAGTTTTCGAGTTCCTCTTTGAATTCGTGTTAATATTTAAGGGTTAATTGCTTTAATTTTTATTAGAGATGATAAATTATTATTAATTGTAATAAGATTCTTTGTTGTTTTCGACAGAAATAGGTCATTTTTAAATAAAATAGTACGTATAAAATGGATTTGTTCTACAATCGTGTAATTCCAGTCACGAGAGATTCTAATTTGGACTTATCTTTTATCAATCTGAAATTTGTACTTTATGTTTTTTTATTATAATTACAATCTTTTTTCTTCTTGCTTTAATGCCTCAAATAATCGATAGATTTTAACGTTTAACAATTATAACTAAATATTTTTCCGGGAAATATATCTCGAATATAGTACGAATAGTATTTTTGCATTGTGAAAGTCATCCAAAAATTCTAAAATAGAACTTAAATTGAATCATATGCTTCCCGTATGGTAGGATTCGTTGAGAGAATGCCTACAGTGATCAATGGGGTATGAATAAACGAACAGAAGGCAATTTGTTAAAGTTGAACATTTCATACGCTATATATTTATCGTTTTTTTTTGGTCAATTTAATTTTAAACTTACATCAGATAAAAGTTAATAATCAAACTTTATGGATAAAAAATTGTTAATTCCATATATTGCAGTCTTTTTCAGTTGAACATCATATTTTTCAAACTTTTTGCAATAATTCGTTTTAAGTTTTCGAGCATGTCTGTGAGACTTGTATTAATATTTCTGTCAAATGCTATTACGTTCATGTTTTTCCATTGTCGTAAAATTACATTTGAACGAGAAGTTTACATTCAGTTTCGACTTGGTTAATTGAGTTTCAGTAATTTCTTTATATCTTCTGCTGATAACATTCCCAATAGTATTTGGTGTTATAGAGGTCTTTTAATCATTATTGAGTAGATTATTGATTTTCAAATGTGTTTTCATTACGGTTTAGGAATAATTTAATGCCGTAATATAAACTGTCACAGTTGTTTGTTATTATTCCACCAATCGTTTAGAAAATAATTGATTCGATACAATTTCGTTTTAAACGTTGAATTCTAAATTATTTGAAATACAAACCGTCTGTAAGGTCGCCGATATTTCCCGTTTTATTTAATTATAGTTCTAGTGTTATTTTAAAATAACAGTAGCTTCGTTGGAATTGAACTTGAAAGGGTTCGTTTTTGTCGATTGTGTAAATGTGGTGGACACACCGCCACCAACCACTATCCCTGAATAAGCTACGAAGTTATCCATTTGACAATTTCAAAAGTCAAAGGGTCATTCAATGCCAAATTAAATTTGCCAGACAAGCTGACTTGTTCACAAAAGCTAAGCTTACTTTACATGGTCAGTAATGTCATTTTATAAGCGTCCCTGGGTTTTTAATTTGATTCGCTTGTACTCGTACTCTACTAAACTTTAACCACTACTGTTTTACAGAATGGATGTGAGGAGGATGTAGATGTGGATTGGATGGAATGTCGACATTGTGTTGTTTAATTTTCACCATTTATACATTAAATGTTTAAATTTATTTTGCTCAACCGTATATTTGTGATATTTTCAAGATTAAATTTATACAGTTTATCGCATCAATCTGTATAAATGTTTAACCATAAAATTGCTCTAGAGGACGAAATTATTTGGGTGATGATAAGATAAATTCTGCAATTGGTTCTAAAAATGATGGAAATAAAATGCATGAAATTGATTGTGAAATATGAAATGGAATTAAATGCCATACATCTCGTACAAAATTCTATATTTTAAGCACGTTACATTATACACAAAAGCACAGGTGGAATTGTGCGGAAAAATTAAATGAAAACCTATTGTTCCATTATGGCCACCAATTCAGACTGTATTTATTATTTGAAATAGCGTATTCTTGATAATTTCGGATTATTTTATTTCTAATTTTACGCATATTATCCAACAACTGTAGAGATATTACGATTTTTAAAAGGATTGTATAAAATCTAACTTTTCTCTAATACTTCAACTATTATCCGCTTTGTGTTCAGCTTAAAAATATACATTTATGCATGTACAGACAGACATAAATACCGTTATTCTTTGATATTCTGTCTCGTTCAAAATTGTTAGTGTGCTTCTTATGATCTTCGAATATGCCACTCGTAGAAAATTCCCTAGAAATGTGAATTCCTTCGTCTTATACAGGAAATTCTTGCCGATTTGCAACTTTGTTTTGATAAGGGTTGCTTTTTATGTTTATTTAGAATTCTAGTTTAGTACATGCACAGAATCTTTTCTATAAAGTAGAAATAATTATGGAATTAAAGTTTGTAATGTCTATTCGATTTCTTGTATATTTCAACTTAGAAATCATTGCACCTCCTCTAGCTATTTCTATAAATTTTTCGTGGGTAAGATAACACTTTCGCTCCATTCTTGTATCGATTTTACATTACAATTCAACTCCTTGTACAGTGATTTCGAATAAACGAAAACAATACCAATTACTGATAAATAGTGACATCGTTATCATTCATAATATAAAGAGATTTCACATCAATAGTACTAGATTTTTGTTATAAAGTTTATGAAAGACTCGCTTTTGGGTAAGTTGTGTGACAGTGATAAACAATAGTATTCTTTGTTCTCTGATAAAAGATAGAAAGGGTTTTTTTTTCATTTGATTCTCAGGCTCGAGTACAATAAAACTTGCAATAAAGCTCTAGCACATAACTATGTATGTGTGTTTGTTTTAATGAAAGCTACTATCTAGCAATTTCACAGTTTCTCTACTATTCTAAGGTTATTGTGTAGAATTGTACAGCTCTGCTTAACTAATGCCTTCAATAATTTATCAGTTAAAGGGATCTGAATAGAAATTGTAAATAGGTATTGAATTTTAGTTTAAATACACGTAAATTGTCATTACTTACATCGCACAACAAGTTGTACAGCATTGCTTGTTCCTTTCCCTTCAACATTTGTAGCAACACACGTATAATCACCGCCAGTTGCTCGTGTGACACTTTGTAAAACTAGACTTTGATCGCTCATTATCACACCACCGGTCACGTTTTGGAAAATTTCACCATCCTGGAAAATATATAGACCGAAAAAATAAGTAGTAAAGAAAGAAAAAGTAGCAAGTAGTTTTTCATTAAAACACATAAAACTCTCAATCTATTCAACAAGTAATATGAAAAGAGTTTGTATCAAGTTTACTACGCGTTCTACAACAAAGTTTTGAAAAAAACATGTGCATGTTTTTCATCTCAGTTGTTTCTAAATACTTACATTATGGTACCAGGAAAGTTTGTAAGCTTTCGGATTGGCCCGAATATTGCATTCGAAATACACATCGTCACCTTCTTTTATATCATCCGGATTTAATGTGGAGCCCATTTTGAGTGTCACCACTGGTGTATCTACGGCAGAGTTTTATTCGTTTATTTTTCACGTATATAAATATAAAAGTATGAAAAGAAAAATATAAAAATAACTTTAAGGAATGATGAAAATTGGATCTTTCTTTACATCTTATAGGAAATAGTTGTTGAAATAAAAGAGAAGCAATATAAATTTTCAAATTTAACATAAACAGAAACTACACAAATTTATTACGTGAAATGTGCATTTCCTTTTGCGTTTTATACTTATTTATACTATTAAACTAGACAAGATAGCGAGATATATTGGTTCAAACTGCAGAGTGGTAATTAATGTTCTGTAATGCGTACAAGACGACAGGCACCTTTGCATCTTTAATTTAAGTGTAAAAGTAATACGATAGTTTCAAGTTAAGTTATTTTTAAGTGAATTTAGAATATTGCATTAGATTGCGATAATCTAGCTTTAATCAAAAGCTCTTGATTCAAAAGATTTCTCAAGTACATTAAAGATAAAGTGTTATATGATAGCTCCAAGATTCTTTCAAGTAGTTTAATTCGGATACGGCAATATCATTGCATCGAAAAATCCGCACTTTATCATCTTCCAAATAGCAGAAAAATAACTCGGCAAGCTTTACTTGCCGTTTTATTCTTATAACAACCGTAAAGATGAGAACGTTAAGAGGTTTGGATGTTTTTTTCCTATTCGAGTTTCTCTATTAGTGTTTTGGTATTATCAAATTTTATGATATGTGAGAATGCATTTTTCCATCCTATTATCTCAACAGCAATTCTTTTTAATGTTGAAGAAGGAATATAACTTACAATGGACGTTTAATCTCCACTTGTCCTCAAGCGCACTATCAGGGATGGACGGGTTCTCAGCTCGACAGGTCAAGTATTTACCGTCGTCATCGATCACTGGGGCAAACGTCAAAATGCTTAAACTTTGGTTGTTCTGTTCGGAGAACTGGAAAATAGAGATATAAGTTAATAGTGATGGAAAATTTTCTATGGTTAAATACCTGACAATTAACATCTAGATTTGTATTTTAAAACGGGAAGTTTACTTTATTAATATTTCAAAGGGTAATGATACAACTCCTCAACTTGTCTAAGTTGTATCAATCATTCAATTATTCTTGAATTAATCAAAATAAAGTTCAAGAAGAAAGGGAGAATATTTAATTGTGTATTTACAAAAACTGTTTGCTTATTAATTTATTATACTGCAGATATTTTCTGTAGTACTGCATAATTACAATATTTTACTAAAAGTAGAGCTCTTGGCGGCTATAGCATTGAAATTTAATGGTTGATCTGTTTTAAAGACAATTTATTTCGAATTCTTTTGGGGGGCGAATAAAAAACTAATAAAACTTTGAAAAGCTCTCGAGAATAAAAGAGAGACAATCCACTAGCTTTAGATATAGAATTGTTGGCGTAGCTGAGGTAATTTTTTTCGCCTTAGAAAAACACCTCTTCTTGAGACATTTCAAGGTTAATTATTTAGCAATTTCGTGGAAAATATGCGAAAAATTCCAAGGGTATGCTTCAAAAACACACATGATCAACTTCCAGTTTTACCTTTCAAGCATCTACTTTGATTTCTAATTGTACGATTCTTGTAATTTGGAAAAAAATCTCCAAACAAACTTATGAAAATATAAATTTAATGATCGATTAGAAAAGTAAAGTTTTCAAATAACCATCATTTTGTCTCTTGGAAAATTGGTTTCTATCAATTTCCCTTGAGGGACATGAAGAATCCGAATGAAACAGTAATATATACAGAAAGAGAGCAGTAGCAAACAAACAAACGAAAAAAAAGCTCGAAATGAAAAGACCGGAAACTTTGTGCTTTACTTTTCTTAATTTGATAGAGATAAAACCAGTATTTTAAGCTCCATTAACTTTTTAAACTGAAAAAGATGGAGAACCAGAAGGGTAGTGGAAGAGAAAAAAAGCGACGGTCTGTAGATATCATTTGTTAGGCCTACTTTCTAACGCCATCATCTATTCAGTTAACTTTCTGAAATTTCTTTACTTGTGTTCTTTATACAAACACATCCACGTATACCTACACACAAACAAATATTTAGAGAACACAGACATAGTTGAAGGAGCTTTTATGCAATTTTCAATGGGAAGGATCACAAAGGATAAACACAATGGTGATTAGGGTGAATTCAAAGTAGAATAATATGAAAGTACGTAGTTTGGATACATAAGGCAATTGTATTCCTAGTTCACGAAGAATTTAAAGTTTACAGTAACAATAGAAAATCTTCCATCATAACCACCTCTATTCCACAGTAGTCTATGACTTGTGAACGTAGGTCAGTTTCTTGTTTCAACACTGTAATCTGCACCCACTAGCTCTTATTCCAGTGGCTTTTCAGTAATGCAGATTGCTAAGCTGAAACAAGAAGCAGACCTACGCTCACAAAGTCGTAGGCCACTGCGAGGAGAAATATCGTGAAACACCCCCGTACATCATATTGAAATATTTTTAATAACTCGCCTTATGTAACTTTACCATCAAAAAATTAATGAAAATAATTTTGGTTAAATTGATTTATATATTTAATGATAAATCTCGTGTAAAACTTTTTAAATTTAACCAAAATTATTTTCATGTTTTGATTAACTTTTTGTTATTGCAGAATTTATTAAAAATATTTCAATATGATTGGGAAATGAACCGATATAGAGTATTAAAATAAATGTAATATGTAAATGATATTTTTATATATCATTTAATATTATAAAATATGGCTTATATTGATTTAATACCAAATTAAAATCATTTTCAGTCTATTATTAACAATCGATGGTGTTATAACAGTTTCGTTATTAAAATAATAACATGGCAATGAACCAAAATATCTCAAAGAGATCCATACTGTTATGATGGTATTTCATAATGTTTTTACTATTGTCATGTTACTTGTACCTTTAATTAGATAACGATTATTGTCTATAAAATGTCCAATATACCTAAATATATTTGTATAAGAAGCAACTTTTCTACTGTATTAACCGGAATTGTCAATAAGAACAGCTCCCAGTAGTCTTGACAATCAATTTTAATGCTTATCTGATTGTTGCAAACTATTCTAATCCAGTTCTATTTTATTGAACAAATTGACAAAGATTTACAATCTCAGTTGCTGCACTAGAGGATTTCATCTAATATACCGTGTGTTTCACACAAAGGGTCCTTACTATTTGATGAGTATTTGAAAAATATATGATTTATAAGAGGGTGCTTGAAGATCATGCCACCAAAATTTGAACCGTGTAGCTCATAGGGAAGTTGGTCAAAAAACTTGTTTTAGAGAATGTTACGATCGAGTTAAGCACCTCGAATGACTTACTAGTGACTCAGGGGGTGTTATTCAGAGATACTTAGAAAATCGCGAATTATCTTCAAGGTATAGAATGGAATAATGGAATTAAAATTAAATACTATTATGTAGTATTTTGGTCGATTGCAGTTTTTTGTACCCCTACAATTGATACCTCTTATATTGCTCTTTCTAATACTACAATATCTTATCAAAAACGCAAGATATTTGGAGTAAAGTGTCTGTCATTTTATAACAGATTTAATTTTCTTATTTTCAAAATCTACAATAATCTAGACACTAATTTTATAATTTTAACGTTATCTCAACTAACGCTTTCAAGTTATCTTGTTTTTTTTGTGGGTAAGAACGGAAAAATTACACGTACGTACGTACAGTTTTTTTTTTCTAATTTTTGATAAGAATACAACAAAGGAACGATTACGTAACACTTTTTTCGAGTTTTGCCAGCGCCTGTCTTTTGTTCAGTTGAATTTTGACCGTCGGGGTGTTTGTTCATTGAAGTGCTATCGTTTCGCAAATTTAACAATAAATTAACGCATTTTTTAAACAAAGTATTAGTGCTATCGTTTCAAGTTTAACAATAAATATGTGTGCGTCTTTAAAATAAAGTGTTAGTGCTAGTGTTGGAGCTAACCTGGACGAACGCTTGGATATAGGCGATAAGAAGTTAACGAAAAGGTAAGTTGAAATACTTAAAGAATAATAATCACTCTTTTAATTAACTAATCTACTACGCTTGTGTGTAATGTTGCAATTTGTGAAATCGCACGTCAAATAATTCAAGGATGTTTCCCACATATTTTTTCATTTTCCTCCATTCATTCTAGAATGCGAAACATAGGCGCAAAATAGAAAAAAAAAGAGTATTTTCTCGATGAGCTACACAGTTTAAATTTTTGCTCAAATGTTCTGCAGGTGCTTCTCTATAAATCCTGAAATTATTTTTCAGATCGATCATCAAATGTTGACATAAGAACTAGGTTGTATTTCTAATTTCTATTTAAATTAAAAAAATGTTTAGGATATTTTCGTAATATTTTCCATTTGTCGTCGATTTGAATTTGTATTACAAGAAAAAACGAGCCAATTTAACAAAATAGCTCTTATTCCTGAAGAATTAATTAAAGTCTTTTCTTTCAACAATCCACTGACGATCTCACATTGTATCACGAACAGAAAACTTGCGCATCAAATGGGAATGTGTGAGGCATAAGAATGTGAGTTAACAAGGGGTGCTTCTCATCAAACCGTATTGAAAAAGAGCAAACATTATTGTAATCAATTGACGTAATTTTCCGTATTTTGAAGAATCTTTACTTTACACAATTGGCGCGATAGCGTTCATTTGTAAATGGATTTTCGCAAAAAGTCTCAATCTAATAGACTCATATGAGACGGCTAAAAGCCCGGCGCATCCACCATTTTGCATACTCATCGAATTCATTCAAACATTGCAGTAAATGCAGCTGAAATTTTATTATTCTTGAAACGGCCCCGATGATTGTCGTGTCTAATGTCAATAACTACAGTGATGTATTAGTTCTATTATATCGTAACTTGGTTCATATTTTATTCGATTTGACATTTGTCAAATGAAAAACAAGCAGTTGAACCAAGCTGGATTTACGCAGCCAAATATGGGGTGAAATAATTTGGCACACCCTGTACAGTTCTTGGAAAATTACATAAAAATCTACTTACGTTTTTTGCCAGTTTTCTAACGGGTCTGCTACCCTTCCACCATGTAATAACAGCGTCTGGTCTAGATCCAGACGTTCTACATTCAACTTCATAACGTTTTCCTGCCGATACTTGTTTCTCTTTTGTCAAGATATTTACGGTTTGGGGTTTTACTGTAACAGAATATTTATGTTTTGATAAACGTATAAGTTTCTTTCAAATCGGTATAAATTTCTTTTAAATTAACTTGGTACAACTTGTTTCTCGAATAGAACAAGTGAATGCAATTCAAGAGAACTTTTAAATAGAAGGTTTCATTTAAAATGTACATATATAGTAACTCTCAAAAGCGTATATTAATCATGTCGTCATGTAAATTAAGGGAATTGCATGCGTTAATCGAAACGTTTTCTCCCGCTTATCTCTCAATACAAGTTGGAATGTTGATGATAAATTATTGATACCGTCAAAATATGTATGTATCTATCCATCCATCTATATATGTAAGAAAGAGAAAGATTGCTGTAAAAGGGTGGTGAGGAGATAAAAGACGAATCTATATGTATAGTATAGGAGTAATATGGGGTAATATTCGAACGGCAATTCTAGCAATCAATTATAATTTCTCACAAAAGCCTCGTTGCTACTTCAAAGATATACGAAATGATTACTCTTAAAAAGGAGTCCTTCTCTGGATGGGAAACGTCAGTTGCTTCCATTCCTTCATTTCACTTATACACACATACACATTGATAACTATGTATATATGTATAAAGATATACGACAATAGATTTTGTATCAACAGAATTTTCTTTTCTGATTGAATAACAATGTTTATTTTAAATGGGCTTGTTTGTTATTATTATTGTAGATATAAGCAAAATCCTAAAGATTTAACTCGAAAAAGAGCAAAAAATAAAAGAACTAAATGGATATGTGGGATTTTTATTATAGTTAATCGTGAATTATCAAAAAGTGGAGTTAGCGAGAAAGAAGAATTCAGTTAAAAAGACTGTGTTGCAAATGATAATCTCGTTGGTTTGGCAAGATTTAAATCCAACGTTGGATCAGTTGTTATTAGTAATCGTCTACGGATTATTGGAGACCATTAGTTTAATTTTTTTTGCTCCTTCGACAGATTGCGAATTTTCCGAAACCATTTTTCTCAATTAATTCGATATTTCGGGTTTTACAACTAGATTTTATTGTTTTATACAATTTTATGAAACGTATTTATTCAATTATTTTCTAAAGAATTATTCCATTATATTTGAATAAATTTTGTAAAGTAATCCATATTTGGCTTATTGTGCAATAATGACTGCCGGCAAAAGACAGAAATAATAATATTTATAGCGTGCAATAAACAAGATTTATAATTTTTATAACAAAACATCGAATGGGCCATACGTATTAGGCATATAGATTTATTGACAACGCTTTTAGAGTTACTATTATCGAATTTTATGAGTATTTAAACATGACAAATGTTCACCGGTATGTGTATTTTTAACATTTAATTTTCGAGTTAATTGAGTCATTAATAAAAAGAATCAAATTACTAATGAAATTGTTGAAATTTATCACTTTTAGCAAAGATTTAGTTCATGATTTGTTTGGTATAACTTTAGGCGAACATATATTTGCAGAATATGTGCATATTTATCTCCTTTGAAGTGCATCTACGTGTAAGACCTTGTTTGGGAATTGTGCAAACTATTTAACGTTTCATAGAGCTTCTCCCTTAAGTGTATGCAATCCGTCTATCTGAAAATTGTTTCAAATAGATGCAAATTAATCGGGGAAACAATTCGGGATCTTCTCTAAACAAAGCAGCATATTTCATATCAAACAAATTCAAATTAATAAAACACATTCCCGAATAAACACATTGTTCCATTGTAATTTCCATTTTATTTCTAGATGATTTCATGGGAATTTTAATAAGTAAACTACCACAACTAGTAAATTTTAATACTTACAATTAATTTCTAATACAGCTACTCGTGTCTCCGGTGGCACCAGATTATTATTACTGGCCTGGCAGATCAGTCTTGCGTGCAAATGTTGTCGTCCAACATTTGGAAATGTGAGATGATTGACGGCAATACCATCCGATCGAATCTCGTAAGAATCATCGATTACTGTATTTTCGAGAAACCATGTAACCCGAGGTCTGGGACGGCCTAAAATCCAAATAATTCAACATTACGCAAGTTGAATAATTTTTTCAAAAAGTTTTAAATAGAATTGCGTTTTAATATTTGTAAATGTTGGATTTCTGCTATAATTATAAGTGATATAAGCGTTAATTATCTGTCTTCGTGATTTTAAATTAATTAAATTTTTAGTGTCGGTTATTTGATGCGCTTGACAACAAATCAAATATTCAAATAGTGTTCAAGAAAGATTCGTTTTGAAATGTTGAATAATTTTATGAATAATTTATCGTTGATTTTACGTAGACATTATAAAATAAAGATACAATTTGATTGTGTTTCTGTTGATTGAGATTTTCAAAAGTAAATTGGATATTGTGTTGCGTTTTCTTACTGTTACAATTTTAAATGTGTATATACTTACCACCCTTCACTTCACATAAGAGGTTTACATCAGAACCTTCATTATATGGCCCTAACAAGATCGTTTTGTCTACCCTTTTGTCATCGTAGATGTGGATCTTTTCAGGAGGCACTGAAACAGATAAATACATCAATAGAAAAAATTCAAAATAATCTTGAAAAAAGCTATATATTTCAAGTATTGAAGGGGAAAAAATGATGACAGTGGAAATTACAGGATAAAAGACGGGACCACAGTAGATAAAGACGATAAACATGCTCCTCGCTTGTCGTTCTGTTTCCAACCCTTGTTCCCTAATATCGGATATGCTTATCTCTAACTAACCAAAGCACAAAACGTTCATGTGTACTACACACAAATAACGAAAAAAGGTGTTTTAATACAGATTGTATTAAAAACGAAATTAAAATTACATTGTTAGCTCTACTTAATTGTTGTTATCCTCTCAAAATAATAGTCCATAGGGCAATTCTTCTTGGTGGAAACCGTAAAATCGCAACAATAAAAACAATAATGTCTCAATAAAGTTTATAACTCTGTTTCTTTTATATCTAGTTTGTAAAATTATGACATTCTCATATCTTATCGTTATTAAATTGTGGTCTTTTAGGAAGTGTTACAATTACATTCTCTGAAGTTGATTTCAAACGAATTCAATTCAGGTATTTTTAAATCACAAAGTCGTCAATTTTTGTCTTTGAGAAGTTAAACAGTAGCTAAGATAGAGGATTAGAAAAACTGCTGGATAATCGTTTTTTTATACGACTTTTAAATTAATTTTAAATCTCCTTCCTGTAAAATCATTACGATTATACTCCAATGTCGTATTGAATAATTCTAAAGTTAAATTGAATTTAACAAAGTTATATAATAAAGTCATCGTTTTTCGACCATGGAATTAGTGCACGATTAATCGTAAACTATGGTAACTTCCAATTTGGCTCTAGGACAACGAGGGTGTGCCTCAGACTGCAAATGTGACAGTGCACTTTCTAAATGAAGTCATTGGTTATCCTGGCAACGATCCATTAAATATATTTACCTCGTATGTGTTTGCGATGCAAACGCTTATCTTATCCTTTGTCGATTTTATGATGGCATATTGTAGCCCCACCTGTTTCTTGCAACTATCAAACCATCATTTTGGGCTTATTGATCGGATATAATTTAATTACTCAGTTCAATAACGATAAACGACTAAGATTACGAGAAATTCATGCGAAAATATCAAACGAAACTAATTATATTCATATTGATATTGTATACGAAATTCTTTTCGTTTGATCAAAAATAAAAGAGACGTGAAAACTACATCGTCAAACTGGAAATTCTTTTGTATTCTTCACAACGCAGATAAAAATGTAAATCATAGAATATCATGTCATTTTGTCGAAGGCAATTTAAGTTTTATACCAAAAGGATTTTATATCAATCTATAACAGCAAAAAACCCAGAAATATTTGATTTATTTTACATCGAACAATAAGAGTTTAACTAGTTTTTTCTCCACATTTTCGCAACAAATCGTATAAAAATAAATAAAACTATAAACAGTTTTAGTAAAGTAGGATATGCTCTAGAATCAATCCCATATGAGTCTAGCTTGTTGAATCCCAATTCTGTCACGCTGATATTGATAGAAATCAATCATTTAACTTTATGCGGGTAGATTGGGGTGGCTCTATTTTATTAGGTTTCTGTTTGTTAAATACGGATAAAACGACAGGATTTAGTCGAGATTATAGATTAGTCGATCTTTCGATTCAATATCTATAAACTACAAAAAATTAATATAGATAAAATTAGAATATTTCGCCCGGCGCATCCACCATTTTTCCAATCACAATCTTATTAGATTATCGGAGGTTGATACTTTGAAGAAAATGTTTTAAAACTTCTATTTCTTCAAAATTTCAACATCAATTCGGTGTTCACAACTTAATTTATTATTCGTTCACCGAAGAAGATGGAGAAGAAGAAGATGAATCCCCAGCGCACACGTCTTAATGATTTATATGTTCATCTCTGGTATAATTGTCTTGCTATCAACGTTAATTAAACATTCTCTTCTACGAGAAGGAAAATTGACCTTTAGAGTTCTGTTGGCTGAAGTGTAATAATTCCGTTTTCACAAGTTAAAAACTTTAGAGAAATTTGTGTCTATTAGCATATACCTTAATTTATTTGTATTTAATTTGAACTACAATTATTCCTATTATCTATAAATATTTAAAAAAATCAGATTTTCTATTATCGTTCTTTTGGTCTTTTGTTTTCTTGAATAAGTAATGAATCTACCCCTGCAATCTCTATTTGATGAACAGAACTTAATTAACAAAATTTTAACACTTTCCTTTCAACTTTTATTCTTTTGACTTTTATCCGGAAGATTCTCATAAAGTTATGGCTATATTAAAAAAGTCTTTGTATTTACATTCTAATAATCTCAACGGCAATATTACTAAATTATAATAGATGAGAATGGTTTTATAGTAAATTTTGGATAATGTTGTAAATTTATGCATTGAAAAAAGTGTATATTCAACAATATCTTTAAAAGGTGAAGAGATCTATTTGCATATTCTAATTTACATGATTACATTTACGTGTTAAACAGATGACGGAATTGTGGTTTACAAGAAAAGACGAGAAATGCACCATCTGGATTAATCAACACGTGAAGAGGTAAACTTTTATAATATCGTCATTCTCGATTCCATTGTATCTTGTATTAAATTTTATCGCTAGAGGGGTTGAAATGGAAATTATACAGCTTTCTAAAATGTCTATAGGTGTACGTCTATATTTGAATTATAAACAAGATTGTAGTTTTCACGGTTTTCATTTTTCATTAAATTGTATTGTTGCGCTTTTCAAAACTAAAATAAATTCATTTCATGTGGTAGTAATATTGAACTGTTTTCCTGTCTTTTATATTGCATTATGGTGTAGCGAAACGAAATACCATTTATCACGCGTCAAGGAGATGTTCCGTTTCTAAAATGACAATTTGTTTTTCTTGGCTCATTGAAATTGAAGTTTCTGGTCTTCAATGTTCTCGTTTCAAGATAAGCACAGTGAAATACAACAAGATCCTTTCTCTATTTCCTTTTTATTTTTATAACGTATTGAATAGTCTTCAATTTTGATACTGAAAAATTAGTGACCCGTAAATATTGTCACAAAAAAAATAGATATTTTACAAGTGATACCAAGGGTTTCATCTCGCACGATAAACTCTTATAGCAACTGCCACTATTTGGCGAGCAATTGGAAAAATATTTTACGGATTAAGCGCAATTTGGGTTTCGTCGCTTATTTGGCAGTTGGTAAAAGAACACTCGATTCTGATCATGTTGCAAGTTACGCACATCAAGTTTTTTTGCACAATGTGGAGAGCATCTTGAGGCATTCTGAGTTATTTTATTTGCGTTTCTAATTTTTGGAAATCGCATTATTGCTATAAAATGAGTCTTTTTGGCCAACTTTACGGTTAGCTACGGGGCCAAAATTTTGCTAAAATGATCTCCTAGGACTTGTTAATATTTTTTGTAATTGCTAGCCAAATAAAGGCCATAAGAGTTGATACTACGAGATGACACACTTGGTGTCACTTAAATGGTACTACTTCTTATGGAAACACCTAGTATTTGAAGAGTGATTTAGAAAGTATTTTAAGGATTTATTGGAGTATTCCTCGAGATCATTTTACCAAAATTTGAATCGTGTAAGTCGTCAATAAGTTGGCCAAAAGACGCAAGATGTTGCAATTTTTGCAACCGAGCTGCACGCGTCAAATAACTCAAGAATGCTTCCTACTTTTTTTTTACTTTTCTGCATTACATTCTAGAATAAACGCCAATATGCCTATCCATTTTACAATAAAATGAAGAAAAACGAAAAAAAAAACAATGTTAGGAGCATCTTTGAGTCATTCTAACTGATTTTGTTACTCGATTTTGAAAACAACTTCCTGGTGAGCTAAATGGTTCAAATTTTGCTTGAATGACCTACGGAAGGTCTCTTATGAATTATTAAAATATTTGTCATACCGCTTTTCAAATTCTAAGTGTTTCTTTAAGAATTAGGACCATTTAGGTGGAACAAGCGGTACAGGTAGTAAAATTTTATTTCGCAATTCAATCACCATCATTATATTTCTGTAATAAAAAAGATGCAACAATGACGAGATACGTTGTATTGTATTGTATTGTATTCCACCTTCATTATTTTATTAAAGAAACACAATTTCAAATATGAAACAAGAGAACTTCATTACGTTTGTACAATAATGTTAACGTAATTCTATACAAAATTCATAATTAAATTTCCGTTTGGAAAGGAAATATATTTTCATATTGATGAATTCAAGATAGCTTACCAATAACTGTAAAGTTGACTTTACTATTCCTCGTTGGTGAATTTTTAAAATCAACTCTACAACGGTATATGCCCTCGTCCGATAATTGAATTTTGTCAATGTCCAATGTTGCAGGCGTTGTAGTTGGTCGAAAATATGCTCGTTTTGCAAATACTGTCGGCGATGACCAATATTTCGCTTGACTAAACTGCCGGCCTCTTACATCAAAACTGTAAATAACAGAAAATATTTAAGTATTTGTATCGATTGATTGATTGAATGATCGATTGATTGATTGGCTAGTAAAGAGAACGAGTTTCAACGAATTTACACATTTGTAGTAAAATAGCTGTCACTTTTACACTTTGTCTGAAGTGTTTAGGAAAAGTATCGAAGCGAAACAACGATTTCTTGTTGTTTCACACACAACTTTAAATAGATTGATTGATATACAAATCTACAAATAGCTGCAGTTTTCAATTGCATTTCTCCGAAAGTAACACATCAATACTTGGAGTTAATACGGTGTGAATTTCACAATTTACAAATAAATTGTGACTTGTTAAAACCCTTACGATAACAGCTCATATTTACCTATTCATGGGGAATTTATAGCGTTTGGCAGTAGCAAAACGTGCCATATACACGTATTCTAATGGGATAGAATAATAAAGTCTATGGCTTAGTTCACAAAACTGACACACTTCAATTAAAACTACTTTATTACAAAGCAACGTGAAGCAAAGTTAAATTAAAGCAGTTTTGAAAACCGTTGAAAGTTTTTCGCTAATGTTGCCAATGAAAAAACGAATTATTTGATTTCTTTATTCAACAACAATCGGATTTTTTCGTTTCATTTTGAAATATTTCAAAGTGTATTTTAATAGACAGAACGAACACATCTCACTTGAAATTTGCAGTATTTCTGTCACTGGCAGATTAATTTTATGCGATGACAACATTCGTTTTGTTTCAATGTTGTGTATTTTTTCCGTTTTTTTTTTTATTTTTCTCTCTGTTTTAAAATATTGACAAAACAGGAAAAATATGTAATCGCCGGTTTTTTAACCAACGAAATTTCAAACATTTGTATGCAGATACAGCAACAACAAGCTTATAAGGATAAATTTCGGTCTGTTAAAGTCTTTGATTTTAAAAATGAAAACTATGCATGGAACGTATTTGCCATAATTTAAATTTACGATTCTTCAATATTTCTCTAGTCATATAATTCAGAAAGTTTAAACTGAAGATTTGGCGATACCAGATGCTGTTTCCTTTGTTTTTATATCTGCACATTATGATAGTTTTGTATTCTTGGAGCGTTTAATTTTCCCGAAAAATGTTGGTAGTTTTATTTTTAGTAAATTTTGCTAGACTAATTGTATGTCAGTTATGTTGGTAGTAAGGTGATGAGTTTACGACAGACAAATGTTTTCATTATAGTAACGTTAGTTGAACATTAGAGCTTGAAAAAGCTTTTATTGTCTTGGCAAGAACTGACTTGGGTGTAGTAATGAATATTCATCTTGTTATAAAAGCCAATCTTAAATTTTCAAGACGTAATAATAGTAACGGGGGCGGCTCAATGTTGTGGTTGAACATTTAAATCAACTTTGTTGCTCGATTTTAATTAATAATTCTAAAAATATACGATTATATTGATTTGATCACGTCCTAATTAGAGATGTGCCATAACGAAAAACCAGTTATACAATAGAAAACACGTGGACTAAAATATCTAGTGTGAAAAGCTCATTGAAAAATTGATAATGTTGGCTAAGTTACAGGGAAAAATATGGAATTTTTGAAAAAAGCAGATTTTTCCAAAGTTAGCTCAAATGACTCAGAAAATCAGTGAACGGATTAGAGGATGCTTTCGAAATCTGAAAAGCTCTTTCAATTTGCTAAGAAAATCATTGAAAAATCGATAATATTGGCTAAATTATAAGGGAAATATTGGAATATTAGAATAAAAACATGCTCCAAATTTACTTCTATAATTTAGAATTCATTGGAATTTTTTGAAAGCAAAATAAATCTTTGGATGCTCCTTAAAATGCTGTTTCTAATGGTGTTTGAGTCGTTACTATATATTATCAAACAAGGGAGATATCGATTATTAAATTTGCAAACTTTGGATCGACAAAGATAGACCTTCAAGTTTCAATAAATTAGTATTTCTCTAATATTAATTTAAAAAGACGCGAAAACAGAACTCCCGAATCTTGCGGAAATTTCGCAGTTACGGAACCACAAACAGAGGCTGTAACATTTCTAGTTCTAATCATTATTATAAAAGTTGAAACAAAGTAAATGATGCTTGTGTTAAAGGGAAAGTTAACTGATAAAATGGATTTTTATCTCTACCCTACATTTAACAAATTACTTATCTGACACTAACCGCAACTAATTCCGTCCTGAAGGGTTGAACAGCGATAACATCTGACAACCAAACGAGGCCAAAAACGATATTAGAAAAATATCCATCTCCCCCTATATTCAATCTTTCCAATGATAAAGAATATCAAATCTTTGTTCGTTTTGTCTAAATGTGTCGACATTTTTGTCTCCTTGTATTTTTCTCAAGAATTCCTCCACTGTTCCGAAAATTTATTTCTTACAGTTCAATGAATGATCATTTAATGCTTATTCGTTTTTTTCTTTTCTTTTCTCTTTGTAATAAATATCAATTTATGATGTCTGGAAATTTGCCGAGTTGCTGTTTACGAGTTGCAATTCTTGTTTTACAATGTTACACATTAAAAGTTAATTTGTGCACCTCGGCAAGAGGAAATGACGTGGGAAAAATCACCTGAGGTAGTATACTTGGAGATAAATGAGGGCATAACGAACTTGAAAAGGCTTACTTCAGTAATGGTTACAGAATTATAGGGTTGATGGGTTTTTGCTTAATTCTCTTTTTGGCAACTAATATGGAAATTTCGCGATTTCCTTGGGGAAGTTTGATGGTTTTTAATTAGTTAATCTTGACTTTTTATCCATTTGATAGATGAAATCAAAAAATCGTTTCTAATAAGAATTGAGCGTAGCGATCGTTGTAAAGCATCTGTTAACGCATCACGTTATCTGTTGGAAAGAAATTGCCGACCTGAGGGATTCCAGGTGTATGAAACGAATAGATGAATATCTTCATTTGTATTTGTTGAGATATAACAGTAGGAATTCTGTTTGAATAAATACATTTATGATTTCAACAATATCTTCCATTTTATTTCAGATACACCATTGTGACATTAATGAATTTATGTGTTAATGTTTTATACACAGAAAGTAAACAAAACAATAACATCTACCATTAATACTAACCTGTAAAGGGGTTCACTGATGGTCTCCTTGAACCACAATACCATAGCAACAGCATCATCTCGATCTCTTGGTGTAATATCACAAGGCAGGCCCTTCTTTTTGCCGAGTACACCATGAACTTCCTCCATGGGGACTGCAACAATTACTCGTGTTACCATTGTTTGAATGCTTCTTGTTAGTAAACTTTCATTTAAAGACTAAAGCACAAGTGTGGAAAGGACAAACTTTGGTTATTAAGATAGTTGAGGCTATACTAGACCAGAAACGAAATTGTCATAAATTAAAACCGGATAGACAATCAACAACTGTATGATAATTTTGCAGAAATTTAAACATTTTGGCAATAAATATTAGAAGTCTACAACGATCAAGAGGAGCTTAGATATGATTGTTAGATTAAATGAAAACGGCGAATAAAGAAAATAAATATCCGGTCGATTCGATTCACAAAATCCAACTTTGTAATTAGTAAAATTTAATATTCTGAAAAGCCAAGCAACACCTAGCCTTAATATCGATCAGCAAACAGATTATCTAAATTGCTTACTTTGTAAACATTGTAATTGGAAAAGTTTGTATCTCATTGTTTGCACCCCCGCCAACCCTATATTCATTGTAATATTGTACTGATTTAGAAAATATTGAAAGATAAATCTAAAGGCTATTAACGATAATGATGATGGGAAATCTAGGAAAAATCATATTTAATATAGATCAATATTGGTGTTTTATTCAAGTTTCTTGGTTGGTTGTTTGATAGCAAAGTAGCTTTGTAGAAATTCTATTTTCTTCAACAAAGTAAGCAGAGAACATAAGAGATACCTCTAAAGAGTTGGCTCTTTTGTAACCGGATCTAATCGAAATTAGTTTAAAGTGCAGATCTTTTGTTAATTATATATCTACAAGAACGTAGTGTCTTTTTACTTTAAAATCTACATAAGGATTCTCTTTTGAATGATGAATTGCTTTGTTGATGATATTTGCTCATTTTTATCTTATTTCCAATATTTTGACAACAACAACGACTAAAAAACGGCTTTGATTGATAGTCTCTAATGTAAACAATACAGTTGATATGAAAATCAATTCAGAACGTTATCATCTTAATTAACTGATAGGATTTAATAGAATAATTAAAATGAAAATTATAGCAAGTATGAGACGGTATACATCGTTAATTTAAAGAGTCTCTACAACAATGAAGATTTGACTAAATTCATCATTGTATCGTTTTCTTTCCTAGGCTCGTTGTCAATGAACGAAAACTCCTCATTATTAGTCATAAGGTGTCTCCTTTAAATACAATTTTCCTTCAGTTTGTTGCCATCATCTACACTGTTGACAACAACATAAAAAGCGCGTTTATTAAAAAACTCTAAGCAGTCTGAGCCGCAAAAAACTTTTATTAAAAGACCTCCCTGTCTGTTTTTTCCCTCCTCTTTTGGTATTTTTTCCCAAGTCTTAACTTTGCGTTTTTCATTCTATATATGTGTATGTGTTGACTCTTTATTGCTTTCTCATCTAATATCGCATTTTCTTTTATTTTATTTCCTGCCAAGACTGTTTGTTTATCTGAAAACATCAATCATCGGAAATGTCAGAACAAGTGCAGAATTTAATCAAGTTGACTTTCTAGTTATCGCCAAAAGACGACAATAGTAAAGTTAAATTCTTTCCACCTTAGTTCGTATTTTCATTTCAATTACTTATTTCTCCATTATTCTTCCAATATTGAGTTTTTGATAGATTTATCCGGTTCGGAACTTTTCCTAATTAAACGTTAATGTTGTTTTTATTTATATTTACAAGTAATTAAAAAGGAGACGTTTAAAACTGTTTATAGTAGGAGACAATATTAAGACAATTCCCTAGGGATATTTCAATTCAACCATTTTCGTGTTGAACAAAAACTGTTTACGTTCATTTGAGAAAAGAAAACATAGTGAAACTTGTATAATTGACAACAGATTCACTTTGTATCAATATACATCCGTTTATTCAAATAGACATTAACATAAAATCAACTTCAATACAACATAAAACAGAAGTTGATTTTTTCGTTTCTACTTTTGTATTCCCAAGTTTATAGTTGTTGTTTTACTAATTGTTTACTAGAAAAAGAGCAGAATATAGCTACTTATATTTAGAAATTTGGTAAAGTTACAAAGTAATTCCTTTTTTCTTTCTAGCAAGTGTATATAGACAGACAAAAAATTCTTGTTTATATGCCGACCTTTAACAATTTATTTGTATTAAATTCGGTTTACATTAGAACTGTTTACATAAAATGCAATAAACAGACAACTTACTGCTGCGATATTTTGAGGTTTTAACAGCTTTTTGTCGCTGTGTCGCCCAATATTTACCACCGTTTTATGTTTTATTTCACGTCTCTAAATACGCCGATAAAAGTTCAATAACACAAATAAAATTTCAAGTTTGGAAAATTTTCGGCCGCAACAATTTAAAACTACTGAAACCGGTGCAGAGTCGAACTTTCTAGCATTGAAAACCGATTATAATCCAGATTTTTGCAATTTGTTTAATTAAAACTCGAATGGGTTGATCAAGAAGCCCCAACTTTTCTTTGATCTACCAATGTGTGTTTCATTTCATTTTATTGATTATACAAGCAGTTGTACTACTGAATGTTAGCACACTTTTTTTGACTAAAAGTGCGGTTTTTCGCAATTATCGCAAGATTCCGTTTGATTTTCCAAATTTCGTGGGGTAACGGCCGTTCAAAATTGAATTTTGAATCGAATGAGATATGTCCCATTTTGATATCTTTTGTCGTTTTTGAGTTATCCTAGCGAATTATTTGTTTCTTATGGGAGATCACCGTTCAGTTCGAGCGACAGTCTTAATTGAAAATTGGAAATTATAAATTCCGAAATACACTTCTCTAATTTCATCAATAATTAATCTTACGAATAGAGATTACCTGTCTCTTATATGTTAATATTAGATAAGATAGAAAGAAGCATACGATTATTGCTACATATGTCTAGTCAGACTATTTGTAAATCTGATAGCTTTAACGTTAATATTAACGTTCAAGATTCTCGTATTCGCCAATGTTTTATTTATAGAGACAATTTCACGAGTTTTATATTCTAATACTTGTTTTATTTTTTGATCCAACCCACACGAACAGTACAATTGTAGTAAGATGTATGGAAAACAGTACAAGTTGTGGCATTTTAATGCAACATTTCACCGTTTATAACAAAAATAGAAAACATTCAAAGTTCTTGTTTATAAACGATAATCATAGCTTTGTTTGTTCCTTAAACAATTTAAGTTTTTCCGTAAATTTCCACAGTTCGATGTTATTTATTCATTTAATAAATTAAGACTGGAATAACTAAAATGTCAGGCTTGTTTTTAATGAAAGAAAACAGTAATAAGGGTAGAAATTGTGAGTGTTATGTCTTTTTTCCTTTCTGAAATGGTTGAAATGAAAAGATGGCCAGTAAAAACTCTTGGAAGAGAATAAATAATTAACCAATCTTCTTTTATATAAATTTAATATCCGGTCGTTCTTTTCCGACGTTCTCGTTTTCCTCTTCTCTTTCGTCGTCTAGTTGATTACTTTTTAAAGGGAAATTACTTACTATTATTCACAGCTGTATTAGGGTTGAAATTGTTCCTTATCAAACTACTCGTAAAATAGACGAGATTTCAATTATCAAATCGATTGAATTTTGTTGAATTTTTATAGAAATTCTACATCTGTTCTAATTTGTGTAATTTAACCAACTTTGTGTTGAATTAAAATTTGTCTATGTTCATTTATTAAGTATAACAGTGTTGATAAGCTGGCCCAAAATTTAAATAGCCTCCTTCCATCCGGCAAACTCTATTTTGTTGTCGAAAATTATTATGTCTCGTTGGAGATAGAATGAAATTAGTAATGTTGTTGTAATAAAATTTTCACGACAATCACAAATTTAATTCGAGGGTAACAAAAGTTGGACAAAGTCAATGTTGTTGTTTTTACATGCTGTTTAATATGTTTTAGAATAAATGTAGCGACGACAATTTCAACAATATTACTTCAACCAGCAAGCATGAAATTTGCTCTGCTACAGAAAGATGATTCTTATTTTTGGCGAATGAAATCTTTATAATTAATCGAATATTCGTGCATATTGCACGGTTTAAAGTTTGCATTTAAACTAGCATGGACGACAATGATTCTATAAAGGATCATCACGTAGATAATTCTGTAATTTTGTAATACAAATTAAAATACAAACTATATGTGTATTTGTACATACATACATAGACAACTAGAGCAATATCCGATAGTTATGCGTTCAAATCACGCACGTCTGGTAAGGATTACCTTGGACCGGCAACAGCAAAGTTTCAGATCAATTTTGTTTCCTGCTTCTAATGTTAGACCGCAGATTTCCACCAGTATCCGGTTATGTGTTTGGTTTA
This sequence comes from Mylabris phalerata, assembly GCA_020740385.1. Classification (NCBI taxonomy): domain Eukaryota; kingdom Metazoa; phylum Arthropoda; class Insecta; order Coleoptera; family Meloidae; genus Mylabris; species Mylabris phalerata. The sequence continues at coordinate 3,724,361 of JAJEOX010000222.1, forward strand.
GTTAAATATCGGTTAGAATACATCCAACTCATAACTTATTAGGGTAGTTAATATTGTTGAAAGGACAGCTCTATTGGTTTATGTATGTACTTGTATATAAAACACTAAAATATACGGCCGTATCACAATTGGGAAATAAACTCTAGCTATTTTTTCCGTGACTAGTGTGCCGTATGGGGAAACAATGTAATAGATACAGCACAACGATTAAAGATCGAATAGCGATTGAAGATCGGGAAAAACGGGAGTATCTGCATAGGAAACTATTACCGAAAGAAACGTGAATAATCTTGATTACGGTTATTGTCACCTCAATTCTCACCGGCTTTGATATCGCGATTCCCTGTAAATCACTAAATAAATCGATGTTGTGCTGAAATTTCCAGCAAGATAACATCGTTACCTATGAACGAAAACGAAAAACATGGGTGGGTTTTGTATTTATCGCAGTTACGGCACGTTCATTCAAGATTATTTATATTTAAATATTTAAATTGTTTATCGGATTGTGGGAAAGTCGAACAAATTGTAGAAATTTTGTGCGGTATTAGAGCGTCAATAAATTTATTATGAAAACATTTGGAAACAACACTATAAATTATTTTCTGGGAATTAAATATGTAAATATCTGAATTTATAGATGCGTTTGTGTTAACTAATTAATAATTTATACGTTTAAAAATAAATCCCCATCGAAATGTTTAATGTTAAAAAATAAGCCGCTAATAATTGAGACACAGTAAAGCACTCAACATTGGACAGATTGTTTGTAATATGCAAAATGTTTCGAATTTAATTTGTTTCATGTTCAACTAGATCGATTCTACTGTCAAAAAATTAAAGAATCTCCACCATTTCCAGTGAGATTAGATTGTTACCTTGTTATGGGTAAATATTAAGAATTTCGACCGTTTCAAGGGCCACTTTATCAGTGTCCATTATGTGTACAGCTCTCAAAAAGTACCCAACTCTTTGAATAATAAAATTGAACAATGTTGGAAATTCAAAAAGACAGACTTTGTAATTGATTATGTCTGTAAATATTGTTGTTGTTGATAAATGTTTACCACAAAGAATGTTGACTGGTAATTCAGAAAGAAAACTGGTCCCCAAACAGCCATAAGATAAATAGATAACAAGCCAAACAGCAACTTCTAACTTTCTGGCGTTATTCAAGTAATTGCGTCTTCGATTTTAAAACACATTCGAAGCCTTTAATTTACTTTTATCACCATCTAGGGTGTCCTTTTTCAAACTAAATATGAACATTCTCTGAAAAAAATCTGTTATGTCATTAGAATTAATCCAAATTGGCGAAACTTTTCCATCTTTTTTCTTTAAAAAAATACAGTAAACATGTTTATCAATTTCAAAAATTGAAGTCGGTCTCAATGGAGTATCGGCAATGAACATTATAAGAAACATATTTAGAAGTTTCCGGTTCTCTTATGATTTGTTAAACTTCCTGTTAGATGAGAGCTTTTTGTTTCTCTTTTGAAAAACTTGATTTACTTTTACATTGTTTCAACATTGTTTCCAAACGGTCGATAGTAATCCTGTTAAACTAATGTTTTTGTTGTTGTAGAAAAATTAATGAAATTGCCAAAGACTTAAAACTGATTCAAGTATAAAAACTTCAGCGCGTCGTTAATATTAAGTACAACTTTATAAAATAAACAAACATTGTTAGTTTTCGTTCAAATTGCAAATCGGGACAAAAATGTACAAGAGACAGTTTTGAAATTGTCGTCTTGATAGTTTTCCAGTAATTTGTCGATACAACTTTTGTGACAATTTCAACGCTCGTTTATGGAGTAAAATTTTTCGCATACCGTGAATTTTGTGATTTCAGTAATTTTATTGTAACTTTCATGAAAATGTCAACTATTTTCACGCGCTCGGCATATTAGTGAAAATTGAATAGGGTTGATGGTGTTATTTTAGCCGACATGGGGTTTGATATTCTTCAGAGAGCTTGTACACGTTACCATTTGCGATAATTAAGTTTTCTTAGTAGTCGCGTGTCATGGTTTGTTTTACCCTTCGTCTAACATTGTTTAGAAGAAACTTTGCCGCATGCTATTATTCAGCTAATGTACAATGTTCGGTGGGAGTTTGGGAGAAAACGTTGAAAATTTCCTGTGTAAACTGAAATAATCCACTAAAGATTGTTTGATTCTGAATTTATTGTTCTATAAATTTACAACAAATCAAGTATCCGTTTTAAAAAAGTTCATAAACACATTTGAATTACCGGATGGCGGTATCAATTTTTGACATTTTGATGTACGTTCAACACCAGGAAATGTACGACACATTTCAAGCATTCGAATTTTACTCTTCACCTACAATTCAAGCTTAATTAACGTTGATATTCCAGTTTTACTATTCGACAACATCGATTTTTCATTGGGTTTTATTGCAAAATTTCTCCCAGATTTAACTCGTTATAATTGACTAGATTTTTGGTAGCGAATGTAAAAACAATAAAGGGCGTTCAGTCAAGTGTATTAATCTACGTTATCATTTATCTTCCCAGGTTCTACTGTCATATCATTATAAAAGTTTATAGTAATTTTAAACTGTCATAACCAGGTGCCTTTTCATGTATTCATAAGAAAAGCCAAAAAGTTTTTTGTAAAACTTTTACTAAAACTTTATAATTTTATAAAAGAAAATCGTGAATAGTTGTAATGTATGTGTTCAATTATCTGCAATAAATTCGAATTCAGTTGGAAAGAGGAAATTAAATCTATAATGATGTAAGTTATGCACGACTATCCAAACTATAGTACATCCTAAAAAATATTAAAATTCAAGCCGAACTTGTTTGTTTTGTTGATTTGTTTTAGACGAAATTCGCGAGATCCAAACGAACAAAGAAACTTTTCGCTGAAAATATACATTTCTGTTCCAGACAGCTTCAAATAAATTGACCATACAGTAAGCCTATAAGCTGAATGTTTAGAAAAAAATGCGTGTACAAATTCTGTTATATTTCCACTCTTCTTTGTTGAATTTAGATTAAAATTATTCGCACCGTAGTTGTCCTTTTTTTACGGTCAGATGGAAACACTTCCAACTTGTTCATCAACAAACAATAGTCGGGATAAATAGCAGCTGGTGTGAAACAAAAGTGACATATATTCCCCTATACTCATTCCGAAATAAGTGGCCTCCTGTCGACTATTCTACTAACCACCTACCCAACTTTGACCTAATCTAAACGCGTATTGTTCCTTTTCAAAAAAATACCATCGGTTGATTTTTGGTAGATTTTCTTTAGTAGAATTTCCCTTAGTTTTAGTTACTTACAACTATACTGCAAGATAATGCTTTTGCCATTAATCATCCTGTTGGGTTTAATTAAAAAAATATTCTTGTAACATTGAACAACACAAAATCTTCAAGTTTTTCTTTAATTTATTCTTGACTTATCTCCTCCAGTTTGCTTCTATAGTTTCACCCTTTAATTGAGATAAATATCCAATGACATTGTTGCTTGAAGCCATAGTTGCTTTTGATACTGAGAGACGGAGACATCGTATAGTTTATGTGGTCTAAATGTACAAATACAACATTTCCCAACATTAAAGCATACCCTTTCCGTATAGAGCATGTTCAGGTGACTACAATACAACCGCACTATGTCTATGTGTACCGTTTCCCGTTTTCCGCATACGTTCTATGAGTAACGATCCCTAACCACATGTCGCCTGGGCATCAAGTGATGTATTATTGTGTATATTGCCTCGTTACGTCCGTCCGTTTATACAACTATCTAAGTGTATGTCTATTTACTAATATATTCCTATATGTGTGTGTATGTGTCATGATAATGGGTTGCTGTCTGTTAGTTAACTAACAAGCTTGCGGTTGTTCCCTTGTCAACTTTTTTCTAAAGAGTTTAAAGCGAAATTTTCATTTTAATCAACCCATGAACTCAACGAAACAGTCAATATTATAACGTCACGAAACGCAATTTCTTTTCCACACATTTTATTCAAATTTCCACCGACAACGCTTTTTAGCCCGCCCAATTTTTATAAAAATTTATCAATCATCGTTTATTGATTTCGACCATAAACGTTCGTCACAATGATTACAACATCGCTTAGAGAAATTGCGCAAAAAAAAAACGGAAAGAACATATATTTCGTGATATCCAAGGGAGGATTTCGATTAAACTTGTCCCCGACTACAGGTGTTTCATCTTTTTGACTAGTAAAACGAAATTATCTGAATTTCCCTTTAGGGTCACTTTCGTACTTTAGTCGTCATATATATCCTGTAAAAGGTAAATAAATATAACCCAAGGTAAATTCTTATTAACGAAAATGATCAAAGGATTTCACCAAGAAGATGGTGAAAGTCAAAACCGCTCCAAATACGAATGAATTAACATTGGCGAATATTTTTATTAAAAATCTCGTTTTATTTATAAATTAATTTGTACATAATGATAATGGAATTAATTAAGCGGGTGATTTGTGTGGGCTTATAAAGGCAATCGATTCTCTTTTTGAAAGAAACGAATCGAGGAGTATTTCGTACAGTTATTAGAACAAAAAATTGTATTTTATGGTCTGTGGAAATTGATTGTTAATTAACGTTATTATTGTTATAATTTTTTAAATTTAAAATTCACTGTAATTAAATTCGAAATAGATGTATCGAGATTTAATCTGTTATCTGAAGCTTTACATGTATCACATCTAAAGACTTATCACAAGTTGTAAATCCTTCCACTTAAACTTTCAAACAATTGTAGATTCTCGCCTATATTCTCCACATATAAACTTTAAATTGATACGGAAATATTGCCATATAGTTTATAATATTTTAAAACGAATTGTTAGATTAATTTTTATGCAATCCATTTAAATTAACCAAAAACCCAACAGTAGAGCAATAATTCATTGTGTAGTTTAAGCCGATACAAAGTAATCCACCTAATTCGTCGTTATACGAGATTCTGCTTTAACATTTATTTACGAAAATGCGTACCTCTGCCAGAAAATTATCCAGGCTTACGTTTATTTATTATATCCAACGATAGGTCGGTTGACTTGTTTTTAAAAACGTCCACTCTCCAGTTTACTCACATTTTATTCTTGAATAACACAGAAAAGCGATAATTTCGAAAATAAATCAGTACTCGATAGTATTTGTATTTTGATATCTTTAAATTCTAAGACTAAGCGTTTTGAACTATACTCGTGTATCCTGCAGTATATTGTTACCTTAACGAAGATTCCTTTTGTGAAAGAAACGGATAATTAGGTTCAACTTTTTCTCTCCAAAAATCCTTTTCTTTGACAACTTAGAAGAATGGAGAGACGACAATATAATGCAGAGAAAAACTGGTAAAGGTGGAATAGCGCGAGAAAAAAATAATAGAAGAGAAAGAAACGAATAAATTGTCAGTAAAAGTTGTTAAAACGGGAATTATGCTAGATGAACAACTTTTCCTCTTTTCATTCCTCATTCCAACATTAATTAACAGGTAACTATGAGTTTTCAACAAAAGAGTTTACTTAATTAAAACTCAATTAGTAGAAATTGGATGATTTGGTACAGTCGCGTGAATAATAATAATTATGTTTAGTACAGCGAAAATAATATCGTATACATTTTAACTACCAGTTAATTAAATCAATTAGATTTATTGTTGTGATTTTATTAAATAAAATTCGAATTTTCTAGCCAACAATTGGCTGAAATTTAATTGGGGAAACCTTATATCGATTTTTTTTTTAACACATGAATAATTCTATACTGTAACAACATCGATTTGCGCTTGATCCCTGCTATGAATCGAAATAACCATTGATATCTTTCTCAATAAAATTTTTATCTCGATCGTAGAATCTTCTCTAAAATCGTTCCTTTTTAATATTAAGGTTTGGCTGTTGAAAATCTGAGGTGAAATTGAGAGAATCTTATAAATCTCAACCAATATTATTAAGTAGAAAAAGGCATTCGATCAAAGCGGCCCAATATCCGTTTGGCCGTTCAAAAATTAGTTTAAATCTTAACAAAATTCGATGAGATGGAAATGTAAATGGGCCAACAATAAAAGATAGTAGCAATGTGATTGAATTACAAACAAAAAGTTTTCGTGATGAAAGTTTTTTTCAATGGGACAAAATCTATTCTACTTCAGCTATAATTTATACATAAGTTAAACTAAAAGGATGGCGACGTATTTTTGTTGGCAAAACACTCAAAGTTCTGAAAGTTTTTCTACCACTTGAACGAAAAGATTTACGAAATACCAACCTGCCAACATAACTAAAATTTATTCAATCAGAATATTAATAAAACGTGTGAATCTTTCGCTATGCAATTGTCGAATAAAATCGCGATTTTAGTTAAATTCGAAACGGCCATTGTTGAAATTGCAATAATTTGGTGTTATTATATGACAGGTTGACGTTTGAAAAGCGTTCTATTGTAATCGCTACAATAATTGTGTTATTTTAGTTTCAAAAATCGGTCGACAGTTTTAAAAGGATAGAAATTTCCAATAAAACATGAATATTTGAAATTACTGTACTTGTAGTTTAAGTAGTTTTTTCTTTAATTGAACAATAGTGGAAAACTATCGATTAACTACTTTTAGTGCTATTAGTTTGAAGATCAAAATCGTGACAGTAATGGTAAAGTTTGATTAAAACCTTTAACAACATGCTTGTACAACACGAACAAGGGTATGCTCCGACATCAGGTTACTCGTAAAATTGCCATTACCGACAATGTGTGATCCACAAACTAATACTTTAACACACCACCAATAGTAGAAACTTATGTTTTAAAGTGGCACTAATGAAATTTTTATCAATCTGTTTTCCAGTAAAAATAGACGAGAACGGATGGTAGGAAATGTTAGCCATCAATCATTCGTTACTGGCCATTCTTTTCAGGTCTATTGTATTTCGAAAATTGTTAGTATAGAAAGAGTGGCTGTATCAAGAATTGACGCTTGTTTTTAGAAATATTGACCTGTCAGAGTGTGACCGGTTTTCCGCCACTAATATTTCTCTAGTCCGCATTGGGATTTAGTTTCCAGTATAGTGATGTTGTGGGATTTTCCTCAATTCACATCTCCCTTAGAGATAAATAATTGACAGGCGAGATAAGTGGGTGTATTCTTCTGTTGATTACAAAATAAACAACGTATTCTATAACTAGAAATATGCGATTTTTTCTCGGTTTATAAGTAGAATAGTATCATTTAGTCTATGTTAAAACAGTCTGGACGTGTGGAATCCCAAATGGCATGCGCTTCGAGGGTTTCCGTTTCCGCAGTGACGGTGCAACGCGCTCAATGTTGTCCTGAATGCTACATAATGGAAATTACTATGGAACTATCCGATTCTAGGGAATATTTTAACTCAAACACTATTCTTCAATCATATTAATAACAATAAGGAACAATAAAAGTTTGTATTATTAAACAAATTAAACGATATATTTCCCTCGAGTTGGAAAGTTTTGACGAAACCGAAAGCAGGATATGGAAACGATTTGGGAGAAAATTGGTACGATTTGAGAACAATCTCCATTTCCTATTTTGATATTGTCTATTTTTCTTCTACTTATATGCTATAGTTTTGAACAATCAACATAAATCTTGACGTTAAAACCGATTTTCTGTAAATACTGTCATTAAATCCCATAAAAGAATCTCTCAACTATTTTACATAAACCAACACGAAACTGGCGCACTTGTCGATCGAACCTGTTTCAACTTTAAAGCTTCCTGTTTTTAAATCATTAATTTAAATTTAATATAGCCGCAAATTAGGCATTATACTCGACAAAAATTTTGTCGCCGGTGTAAATTGTGATTACATCGAGATAAATTTTGAATAATTCAATAGGTCCGTATCGAGATTGGTTACTTACACGTGTAAAAAACTCCCGAATTGACCATTTGCGGTCCAACTTGAATGGTTGTTTCACTTCGCAACGGCGAGTTTTTCTCGTATTGATTCTTCTACCGAAAATTCGCATCTCTTGGATTTTGATGTAGGTTTGCATATTTGTAAATAACAAAGTTGGAATTGGGTGGGATCGGAAATGGGATCTTTGTAAATGTTTTTTTGAGAGAAAACAATTTTATAGATTGCGCAAATATTTCGAAAATGTTCATTTTTACGAATATTTACATTCTATAAAATGTAAAGGTGCTTCTTTTTGCTAATTTAAACGAGATTAATTTTTCATCAAGTCGAAACGTTATTGATCGGTAAACAACTGTGACATTTCGGTTGGTTTTTATTTAAATAAATAATAGTGTTTTATAGACGTCCACCGACTGGTTTTGAATTATTTAAATATTGCTTGTAAAACAGTAAATGTACCCCTATATCGATTATTTTCTCCTCTAATATTTACATAAAATACAGCAATCTTTAATAAATTCAATAATGCCTTCATCAATCCATAACGAGCTTTTATTATAAGGCTTTGTCAAAATTAGTTAAATACTACTTGACTTGATCATATTTTACTTTCAGCGACACTTTCAGCGAAACGTTTATTAAAGATATTTATTTACACCGGTTTGTGTTGGTTGAAGAGAACGGCAACGATGATACTTGTACTAAATACTTGAAAGGGGTAGGAACAAATTAAAACCCCCGTGGTGGATTTATTTCAACTCTTTATGATTTAATAATGGAAAATAAGAAATTCAACTTTCATATTTTCGTTTGTTTGATTTGATGGATTCATTGTTGGAAAATCAAACTGAACATCAATATTTGAAATACTACGAAACTGTGCAATATAAACCTAGAACTTTCATAATTAGTTTCAAGTAATAATTGGAAAGTTAAACTCATACAATCAAGGGAATATTGTCGTCTTTATATGTCGTTCGTTCCTTGGGAGTTCGTCTTATTAATTGGGTTACGTTTCTGACAGGCAAACGAGCAGAATGGTGGAGTGTAAAATAAAAAGATAAAGGGAATATTCGATTTTGCTTAACTAGGTGATTATTTCGTTGAAGATGGTCGTAGTGGACGAATTTGCATAGAAGGAAACGAGGTCGAGGATGGCATAAGGTGCATTTTTAAGACTATCTGATTCCAACCGAAAACCTTATTTTTCTACAATTGTTGAAATTTCCACAATTGTAATCCTCGATGGTTGCAATTTACATTTCGAGATAGTGACACGTGTCTATTGAATCTCTTGATAGCTGACAGATTTTGGTACATTTAATCACAAATACAAATGAATAGATAGACTGATAATATAGGATAAACAAAAGATAATATTACGCCATTGTAATGATGTTTATATTGAATTATCTCTGATAGAATCAAATGTTATATTATCAGCAACGCTGTAGGTCTATTTAATTAAAAATTCTTTCGCCGATAATGAAGTAAACAACGTTTTCTTGTTTGCGTTGTTTTAATTAAAGTCCATTCTTTTTCCCTTCATCATTTTCTTATCTAAAGGATGATGGTAGTTGTTGTATACGTGGCATACTTTTCACACCACTACTGCTATTGTCTCTCCAATTCTCAAGATGCGGTAATATCGATCAACACCCTACAAGACTTTTAATTATTTTAGAATAGAATAGAATGTAAAGGAAGCGAACTAGTCAATAATACAAATAAATCTGTAATGATAATTGCAACGTACAATTTGGATGAAAGACGTTGACTATTACAAGGACGTGATAATGATGTTGACTGAAATTTAATCGAAACTCTAGTCTCTTTCGTAAAAAGTAAATATAACATCCTCCAAATTTGATTTCTATAGAAAGCCAGCTTACGAGGAAAATGGAATTTAACAAGCGACAATTTATAAAAGTATAGAAGAAAAAAGTTGATTGGCGACAAAAAAAAAAACGTTACTCACTAGAGATTTGTAGTTTTTACATCGACACATTCATTTTCTCGAAAATTTTTTCTCCAGCGGTATAATTTATGGGACAGATGGTAGACAGGGAAATATTTTGCATTTCCAACTCGTTTCTCTCCATCGTGTTCGTCTTTAAAGTCTCATCAGAGACGGTTGGACGTTTTTCTTTCGTTTTACTCTAGCACAAGTCTTTTCATTAGAAAGTAATTGCAATGAAAGCATCACAATTGGTATTAGTTCAAATAACTTGTCGTTCCTCACAATAGACTTAATATATTATAGAATTTTTCAGAATACTCTGTATACATACATAACGGTTTAACAAAAGTTTAATTAAATTCCTTCAATTTCCAAGTTTTTCTTGCCAATGTAAACAATTACTAAAAATACCAATGTAGCGGGCTTATCCGGCTTCCTATAAAATGTCCGGATGAAAGTAGCGTTTTCGATTCACTCAATTGCACATGAAACGAACATATTCTAGAGGAAGTTATCATAAAAAAAAAAAAAACAGAAGGAAACCACCGGACAGCAATGTAACACCGTTCAAAACGACTGCAGACGAAACTAATATCTGCAGAACAATCGATTCTTACGTTTCTACTTGAATTTATTTAAACTTCCCCCAGATAAATTTCCCAATTTATTCAAATATATTTGTAAATTCTCTATTATAATGTCGCGGTTTTATATTATCGGAAAAATCGTTAAACACCAACCAAGTCTGGTCGAATAATGGAAATTTCTTTGATACATTTATTAAAATCGGACCGTAATTTTATGGAAACAAACCGGAACGTTCCGGTCATTTGAATTTTATTATTTCAGCCACATTTGATCAAAAACTGTCCTTTTTGGGGAGTTGGGCGAGTAAAATCTGTGAAATGTTGAAATGCAAGCGTTGATTTTTATCATCATCGACAGTGCACAATTGCAATGAAAGCACTCGATTGAAATATATTTGAAAAATGATAACACGGTTGTGGTGGTTTTTTGCCCCAATCAAAACATATTTTAACGGAGAAAATTGAATTAAAAATTGGATTTTTATTGATCAAACCGTTGAAATATCCAATTTTTCGTTATCTGTAATTAAATAATATGAAACACAGAATTGTTTGAATTGCAAATATTAGGATGAAAGTGTCTCAATATTGTTTCTTGTAAATTTTATTACAACTTTATTAAATTTTCAATTGCATTGTAATTTTGTTTTAATAAATATTGAGATATATCAACGATTTTATAAAATAATCACTTGATTATTATTGTAAAATCTAGGGAATTTCTGACGTGAATAAACAATAAGTTGCAGGCGTGTTGTATTTGTAAAATGTATGAATATGAAAAGTACGTTGTAATACAGTGAACTCTCTCAAGAATTCAGCAACATTCTCTAGTACAAGTATTTTACAGAAACGTTCCCGTATCCGGTCTCTCATTAAAATGCGTCGATTCACATTTTGCCTATGGGATTATAGTTACATCTTTTCTATATACAACAAACTAAACATGAGTATGGTGTAAGTGTTTCATATAACTAAAGACTAACAGAAGTAAACACTGTACAGAAATCTACCTTGCATTCTCTAGAGCATTGACGAGAGGTAATGGTGTGTCTTCAACAAAACTAATATACGTTCCATTACAACAGCATCTTATTACAATATAAGATGCATATGTGAATATTATCACCGTCTCGATGGTTGTCGTTAAATGAAATTGTTTTGTTCTGTTAAGATTGCACATATTGTTGTTATTCAAATAAACCGAAAACAATAAGTATCAAATGTAGATTGCATGGAAAATTATTTTCAACTTGATAATTTTCGAAAGTTCTCGACAATAACGATCCATTTTACACATTGTTTCATTTTATATGCCAACGGTCTGTTTGTGCCATACGTTCATTGATCGAAACCCTCCCTTTCCAACCTACACCATTCAACAGAGAAACGAATCTTTCGCCAATTTCTAGAAAATTCACATTGCAGACAATTAACAGAACAACTCGATCAATTTATGCAGTAATAATTGACTAATTGGCTAGATTGCTAAGAGTCCGGCATACTCGTATAACTCGTATAACTCTAATACGGAAACTGATATCGAAATGGTAAAAATCCCATTCGATTCTCAATCTGATTCTTCAACTTTAGACGAGAGTAGTTTTTTGGAAAAAACGACCGAATTTCTGCAAATCCGGAAAATCATAATTTTGTATCAAAAAATAAGTATTCGTCCAACACACGTATCTTTTTCTACAGCTAATAGAATGAAATGAAATTTATACGATTAGATAGGCGAAAGATTACTCAACACTTGGACGATTTTCTTTTTCGCTTTACTCCCGAAGTAATTGTTTGTAAAGCGAAATAAACAATGACAAGCTAGTATGCCGTTCAATACAGTCGTTGATCATTATTTCAAGTGGTCTACTACAAAGAAGTTGTAAGAATGGTAAGTCAATTGGTTCAATTTGCAATTAGTTCTAATTATTCAACCGTTTCTTCTTGTTTTTCACTCAAAAATCAAGAATTATAATTAGTTGGAAAGAAAAAATATGGGGGAAATATAAAACTAAATACTCTAAAATTATCATCAATAACTCAAAATTTTCGTAAAATTCTTTAGAACGGTACAGTTCACGTATTGTCGCTTGAAATGCTTTTTCCAACGAGCCACAAGACTTTATTTTACAATAAGAAATAAGGGAGAATCGTTGAATCAAAATTCTCCTTTTAAATTCTTTAACGATTGATTTAACCTATAATCTTTGATTATCAAGACGATACAATTGTGTAAATGCTCCTAATTCAATCGCAATTACAGTTTTGTTGTATTTATGAAATAGAGAAAGCTTTCCGATAGAATCATTTCAATTAGTTTTAATATCCTGGTCTAATTCTTATCGAATTTCAGGGGATTTCAGATATATTTTTATATTCTTTATAATTTATTTAAAAAAACTTGAAGAGGGTACGCTGATTGGAGGATATTTTATATAAAAAAAACTATAAGACTGTCATTATCTGGCACGATGATCAGTTTTACGAGCCGTTGCTTCCCTTCTATCGATGTTGGAAATCGAGCGAGATTAATTGTGTCCGATTATTGTCGCTTAAACCGTTTTTAAATGTTTATTTCTTATCATCCAGAGATTCGTTTAAATTTGCGAAATTCAGTCTAATTCGGATATTATCCGAAGACGGTGTTCATGAAGCAAGATATAACGATTTTCTACATAATTCTAACGATTATAAGCGTTTTGTATGTTTTTCTATTATCCTTCCTGTTTTTTTATGTTAGTCATAATGGCAACTATTGCGCTACATGATGTTCATTTAATTTTTAAAGCATTTAAATATATAGCCAATTTCAACCATACGTTCCTAGTTCTTATAGCCGTCCCTATTTTGATGTCGTGTAGTCCCTAGGGAACATTTTAGCAAAATTTGAGCCTTCTATTTCATTAGGAAATTGGTCAAAAACTGCTTAATCGGAAAGAATCGGTGCAAAATATTTTTTTCTAAATTTTTCTGCGCGAAATCCTGGAAAAACTTAAATTTCTAGTTCTTATAGTAACAGTATTTGGCAACTTATTGGGAAAATATTTTAAGGATTTATAGGGAATCCCTGGAGATCATTTGAGCAAAATTTGAATCATACAGCTTATAGGTTAAAAAACGATCGTTTCTAACGATATTGCAACTTTCAAAAATCGCTTACAATTGCTCAAAGATGCTCATAACATTAATTTTATTTGTTTCTCTCCATTTTATTCTGGAATTGGAAGGAATACGCGTTTATTCTAGAATAAAGTGGAGAAAATGGAAAAAAGAGTATCTTTGAGTCTTAATCAGTCATTTGACTTGTTTATTTTGGTTTCGAAAATTACAAACTTTTCTAAAGCGAGGGTTTTTGATTAACTTCCACAAGGCTCAAATTTAGCTAAAATGATCTTCAAGGACCTCCTATAGATGCTTAAAATATTTTTCAAATTGCAGTTCTACAAGAGCTAGGAATATTCAAGTGAAACACGCGGTACAGGAGTGCTTGACTGAAATTGGCTGTAGTATGAGCAGTTTTAATGAAAGAGCCTTGGAATTTATATTGCAAAGCTCGCTACGACTTCGTGTAGTCGTGATTGCGTTGTTTACTTTTAAAATAATCACATGCCGCTAAAGATAACAATCACATGTTTAATAATTACGACTTTGTATTTTATTAAAATTAATTAATTCGTTGAAAGAAAAATCGCTCTCTTCCTTTATTCATTGTTTATGCGTTACATAAATACAAGTGAAAAAATTCTGATTATATTATTCTAAACACGTAAACGTATTTTTGCCGTTGACAGATTATTCTTGGAGGATTGCCTTTTATTAAAATAATTTCTCTCGGAAAAAAACCGGTCGACGAAAACCTACAGCATTAACAATGTTTAGCTAAATTGTTAGAAAACTGCCAGAAAAGTGACACATTTTGTTACATTTTTTCCCTCATTACAATGTTTACATATTTGAGTTTTTATCCTGTTTTTGTTTTAGTTGTTATTGTCTTCTATTTCCAACTTTTCCACATCATAATAATAAGCCATGAGTGACACTTTCTGTATAAAGATGACAGCCTTGCATTAGACTAAACCAGATTTGGACTTGACGCTACCTTTGGGCAGTCACGAACGAAAAATTGCTACCTTAAAATCATATTCGAGGGTTTTTAAATTGTTAAAAAATTGTGATTTTTTTTGTAATCGTTCACTTGGTTTGCGATAAACAAATATTTAACGACTTAAAACCTACAATAAATGTGGAAAATTTGATCCAATTTCCCCCTGGCTTGTTAAATATTCCAATCTCTCAATTGTGTAATTAAATTTCCATCCTGATAAAATGTAAAGAATTTCTTTAATAATGAAAGTGATTGTGCCGATGTGCAAAAAAACAAAGAAATTTATATTTTAAAACTGCCATTTCCTATGGTTGTGTACGGAAACAGGAAACAACTCTATTTTGTCACGTTCCGTATTCCCGATTTATTCACAAGAGCCCAATTCCCGGGATAGATTGGAATTTTTGAGATATTCTCTTGTTAGTGTTTTTATTGTTGTTCTTTTTGTTGTTAGTGTTATTGTTGTTGTTGTTACACACAAAATTGTTGAGCCATTATCGAATTATTATTTGTCCTCCGTATTTTTCCTTTTTTTGCCGTACGAATCTAATTCCCATTGATTGTTTATACAACGAACAAATCTACCATGAAACGTGCCTGAAATGACTTCGTTATCGTCATCCATTTCCCTTTTTGTATGTGTAACAATATCAAAATGATATATTTGGAATAATTACGCAGTGAATATCTCTCGTTCACTATCTGACTATATAGACTTTGTGGTTCTATAGTGGAAGAGAAGGTATTTCCCTTTGAAGATCTAGATAACAAGGCAGGATTTCATAGTAGAGTATAATCAACAATATTTCCATAGGTGGTTGGTACATGGAATTTACATACACTTCCACCTCTAATTATAGCAATGAATAAAACCGTCCAACTAGACGAACAACTTTATATATACCTGTAATCATATAATATGTGTCCGCTTAACCACACACCCCTAAAGAAAACAACGATTAATTACAGACCCAGTTGTCTTCTACAATTTGGGCAGTAATTCTTACGATTCGCTGTCGTTATGCACAAAATCTATAGCTTTCACTCTCCAGTTAGACATGCTTTTGGTTACCTACGTAATGGATCTTTGTTTTAGGTTCCGCAAGATTTGGGGATCTGTTTCTGCTCTTGTTTCCATTTTTAAGCAGATATACATTGAAACTTAGTCTAAAGTAGATCTTTAGCATTTTAAAATTTTTTTGAAGATGTACTTTGTTTTGAAAAATTCCTATTGCTTTCTAAGTTAAGGCATAGTACATAGTCTTGGAGCATGTTTTTTCTACGACAGTGCGGAATGTCTTACTTTCGATGAGCCAAACCAGTATTGAAAGTGGCACTTTACCGCACTAGTGCGGAAAATCGAACTTTACGCACTAGTGCGGCAAAGTAACTTTTCCGCACTCTACTTTCCACACTACTTGTTCCTTACCGACAATAATTGTTTTCAAGTACAATTTTGGATTTTTCCATAAATTGTACTTGACTTGGGATTCGAACCCAAGACTAACCGTTTCGAATGTCGACTTGCTTACCACTGCGCCACTCGCGGTTCAAATTTAAATATATTAAATTGTCTTTATAACATAATTTTGACATAGACACTTGTTTATACTGTAGTCATAGTAACTCTCCTTACATTTAAAGTCAATGGTAGGTTGATAATTATTAAAAATTTTATTAGTTAGTTTTTATTTAATTTTTTTAATTATTTTCCGCGATTTTGGACTGTCGTAGAAAAAATAGTATACAATACACGGTCAGAAAGTTTCGTTGCAGAACTCGTGTGAACGTTGCAGCACTCGCTTCGCTCGTGCCGCAACGTGTTCACACTCGTTCTGCAACGATTAACTTTCTGACCTTATATTGTAATATACTATTTTCAAATTTCCTTATAATTTAGGTAATATTATCGAATTTTCAATCATTTTCTTACTGTATATAGCAAAATGAAAGAGCTTCAACCTCCCACAAGTTTTACAAAGTTGTTAGTTTTCCAAGAAATTGATAGAAATTGATAGGCCGTTAATTCCAATATTCAATCATCATTATCTCCCTCGTTTAATGAGCTATTGCAGGAAATACAGTAGCATTAGAAAAAAGCATTTCAATGAGTAAAAGCGTTTTTTGTTTTGGAAAATTCTGAGTTACCATATGTTTCGCCTTTGATAACTGTCATTTAGTGAGCAATTTGAAAAATATTTCAAGGATTTAGAGAAGGGTCTCTAGAGTTCAGTTTAGCAAAATTTGGTTCTTGTAGTTATTTGAAAGTTGACGAAGAAACGCTTCTTTGTGACCAAGTAGTGATTTTCAACGCACGTCAAGTGACTTGAGTGACTTCCAACATTGATTTTTCCCGTTTTTCTCCATTTTATTCTGGAATACGATGGAGAAAAATATATAAAATATTTCTGAATCACTCTACGTTCATACCTCACTTTAAATTTTGCTAAAATAATTTCCAGGGACCCTCCCTATAGGTCCTTAAAATATTTTTCAAATCACTCAACAAATATAGGTACTTGCCATAAAAACTTATACTACTAGGTACAGAGGTCAGACAATTATGAAACATGTTTTTTATTAAACTTTTTCATATTTTTCCCTATAATTTAGCCAAATTTTTAATGGTTTTCTTACAATATGAAGCAAATAGAGAGCGTTTTGCGAATCTTCTAGAAGTTTTCCAGTAGGTCTGTTAGTTTTATAGAAAATCGAACAAAAGTTGTCCTTATATAAGTTAATTCTTTTTTTTTCGTTTCTGCTTCTGTCTCTCCCTTTCCGTTAGGATAATTTTCTAAGAATGTCTTTTTGATTCTGCGTCTTCTCTGGCACTTCCATAACATCTCTACTTTTGTTTAAGTAGCGTCGCAGCTTAGTTCAGCAGCTTTAGTTTTTATTGTAAATTACATTGATAAAAGCCAAATGTACTAGAGTATGAACCAAGCTACGATCTTTAATAATAAAGGCAAAGCGAACAAAGGGATGAATCTACAAAATATTATAATTATGTCAAATTAGAAAGAATATAAAGCATTTAGCTAAACTGACTCAATTCTTTTTTATTTGTATTATAAATTAAATTAATGAAAGTCAAATGTAGTGAGAAACGAATCAAACTACGACCCTTAATAATAAAGGGAAAGCGAATTAAGAGATGAATTCAAAAAATATTATAATTGTATTTATTTTTTGTTAGCAATGGAAGAATTTTACGTGAAGCTTTTGACTAAACTGAGCCAGTTCTTTTCAAACTATGCTTTGTAATCTTTTTAGAAATCCCTACTTTTCAAATTTATTTTATAAAAATGCTACTCAAGCTTGCAATGCGCAGCTTATTTCAACTGCTTGAATTTCAATTCAAATTATAATGAAA
The DNA here is from genome assembly GCA_020740385.1 of Mylabris phalerata. NCBI lineage: Eukaryota > Metazoa > Arthropoda > Insecta > Coleoptera > Meloidae > Mylabris > Mylabris phalerata. The sequence goes on from JAJEOX010000222.1 coordinate 3,742,299, forward strand.
GTCGCATCTAGTAAGGTATCAACCAAGCTACGATCCTCAGTAACAAGGGCACAGCAAACTGTAGATGAATACAAGTTATATTGCTTGTTTTAACAATTTTCATGAAGCATTTCGATGAATTCTGCCTTATTACTTTTGACAAATCCCTACTTTTGGGATCAATTTTATAAAAATACTCTATAAGCTTGCAATTCTTGATGAAAATGCTAATCGGCAGCCGTTCAATTGCATGCATTTTCCAAAGCCGCTTGCTTCATTAGAATAAATTAAAGACACCGATGGGTTCGATAACTGTACATTTTGTAGAGAATTATGAAACTCCAACATTTTGTATTAAATTCATATATCTTCAACCTCATATAAAACTGCCAGATAGTTAATAATTGTTAAGGTATTATGAATACGTATTACATTGAAGTATAGTGGAAATAAATCGTGTGCATTTTTAACGAGATAACGTTAATCTTTGCAGTACAGATGCCTTTATGTTTGTACAGGCATGGTGAATTTACATGAATTAACATAATAACAAGTAGGTGGTGCGGTTGTTGGTCTCGACCCTAAATAAAAGAAGACTATACATATTTGGCACAAATTCAAGTTTTACATCTACATTATACTAGTATGTAGATGCCATACCGGATGATACCAGCAAAAATAAAATCCACCACTATTATTATGTTGATATTGTCCTTTTAGACTAGAATTTCGATTAATTCACCAATTCAAACTTGATTCCTTACTACAATTCCCTATTTAATGTTGTTAGTAGTGTTTCAGGTGTGGCTTAATAAATTACAATTTGGGTATTTGTATCGTGCATTTCTAAATACATAATACACGTGTAATTACGCGGTTCGTGTTATATTTGTAGTCGTCTCCGTGTTCTTACTATGTGGAAACTGACGTGCTGTGTACTAGAAATAGTAGACATGAGAATTTGCCATTAAGAATCCAACAAGAAGCACGACACTTGATTAAAACAGCTCTCTTGTATAAGAGTAACATCCATTACAAGACCTTATATATAAATGTAATCTTTATTCGAAATTAGACACTATAGTACATAGCTTATATCTCTGCTATTGCAACTATTAGTAGAAGAAAACGAAGGGTAAGGCGTTTATAACGAGCATCCCGTAAATTATTACTAAAATCTAATTTCTAAACAGTACAATAAATAATTTTGGAATAATATTGGTATAACACCAATTCTTCTAATTAATTAAACTAAGATCGAATAGAAATAATAACAAATATTTACCGAACACGTCTACAAATAGAAATAGAATAAAATCGACAATGCAGCCAGTTTGATTGGCAATAAACGTAAAATGAGCTACAATCAAATTTATTTTTTCCTTCCGTCCAATTGTTTTTACCCTTGATTGTAAATAATACTTACAAATTGTTACTGTTCTTTATCACGCCATATTGTAGTTAGTAGATTTACTAATAATATTTCGTCCTAATTAGCTTAATTAATTATTAAAATGTTATATGTCATGATTGGCTTTAATTTACATGATTATACCCACTCATATCACAAAACAAAGTAATCATATATTGTTATAAATTTATAATGGAGATAAAAACTACCTGTAACTTTTGAACTTTTTACTCCATACACGCGTACTCTTGTTTTTCTCTTGCTTTATTGTATTTTATAAGAAACACTCAGACATGTGGGAAAAAATTTGAGAAAACGAATAAATTGCGCCAGTTATCGTCATGTAATTTACGAATTGAAAAGAATCGTAATTGTAAATGTAGATAGAATATAACGGATAGGGAGTTAATAATTCGAATTTTTTACCAACATGAGTTTTAGTATTTGTAGCAAGATTCTTACAATTTCGCTTAATTTAATTTTAATAGAGGAGATCATCACTTTTGGTGGCCTTTCCACTGTAATAGAAACCTCTTGATCTTCTTGCTTCCCAATTGATAACTGTAACGTTGTTATCGGTATCACGTCTAATGATTTTGCTTTGTTTGCTCTCCTTGTGAGAAAAGTCATCATCTAGAGCACATATAGAGGAAATTCGTCTCATTAAAGCAGTGCATCAAAACGGAATAAAATGATTTCGCTTTGAACTCGCCATGTGTACACACAAACATATTAAAGGTGGAGATGCAAATTTATTGAAGGGATAGCATGAGGATTTGTGTTTGCTGCCACCTTGTGCCGTCTATTGGTACTAAAATTGGTGATTAGAGATGATAGTCATCATAAAGTATAATGTCTGTAAATAATTGAAAATTTATTAGGGAATTTAAATGGCTTAAATTTGTTGAATATTGTATTTATTTTAAATTGGTTGAATGGGGTTTCAGTTTCTTTATAAATTGTAATGTTCATCAGTATTAATAAATAATTAGGGGATTTTAGTCCTTTTCTTATTACAATCAACATTTTAATATAAAATAAACATTAACTTTATCAAAATCAGATTTTCCGGTATCTTTTGTATATATTTCGAACAATATCTCTACATAAATGTTAACAATCCGAAATTCAGAAATAATTACGATTTTCATTATTATTTCATAGTTACAAAAATTTATTATTCCTACTGTATTGGTTAAACAGGCCGAACCTTGAGTAGTATTAGTTGTGTATTAAGGGAATTCAATAACCAGTTTTGTGTATGTGTGCGGTCGTTGTATCAGAATTTGGCCAAAAGAAATATTAGTCGATTTATAATTTATAAATCATCTAACCAGTAGGGTGTTGCATGGTAGCCCAAAAATACCGATATAAACCGGCTTTATTTACGATTTGTATATTTTTTTTTATTTTCAATTCTATCCAGGCCACAATACTATTACTACTATTACGACAACTAGTTGTACACCCGACGACAGGAAATAAGAAACTGGCTTATAAAGAACCTGTCCACTGGAATTACTAATCGTAAAAGTGAGATAATTTATAGGTTTTGCTAAATATGTTTGGCAAAAATTGTAAATTATTCGAAGAATTGTACAAAAATTAGATGATACGAATGAAGATAGTCAAAATTGAAGCTTTGAGCTTATAAATTTAGAAGATATTCTTGTTTCTACCTCACAACTTTAAGGTTTTTTATCGAAAACTATTATAAAATAATTTCAGTTAAAAGTATAGTTTCTTTAGCAACTAGGATTATTTGACGAACAATTCAAGAGATATTTTAAGATCAGTTAAGCAAATTTTGAGCCTCTAATTCACTTGAAAGTTGGTCTAACCATGGGGCAATTTTTAAGTGCATATACCCAATGACCCAGAATGATTAAAGAAGCTCCCCAAAATTGATTTATTTTGGTTTATCTCTATGGAATGGGTAGAAATATTTCGCATTTATTGTATTGGAGAAAAAAAACGGAAAAATTATGTTAGGAACACGAGTTATTCTGTGCTTAACTTATTTTCAAAAATTGCAACATTACCGAAGACGAACGTTTTTTTGACCTACATGCCGAGAAGCTACGAGGTTCAAATTTTGGTAAAATAATCTCTAGCAACCTTGCTATAAACCCTTAAAATATTTTCCAAATGACTCGACAATTAATGATATAGGTCAGTTTTTAATTTTTTGTCGTCCAGTATAGCAATATTACGATGTTATATAAAATCTAAGTAATACCTGCATGTGATTATTTTCGGAAGGTTAATAAATCTTTAACTGGTCGTTATTTCCTAGTAATAACAATGAAATTGTCGATAAATATACGTAAATATTTTGTTATCGTCAAGTTTCCGGCATACATAAAAACCGAAATAAAATGGTACATTTTTTCCAGTTTCTATTTCATAGGGTTAGTTATTTATGTTTTACTTTGGTATAATAACATTAGATGAGGGTGTAATGAATGTAGGTCTATGGAGATGAGTTAAATTAGGACGAAAATAAATTAAATGTTTAGATTGGAAGACCATTTTCACATGGTAAAGTTTACAATTGTATTTAGGGAATTTTACGAGAAACTTTCCACTTTTTTTTCAATCAAACAATAGTGAAATTTTTAAATTCATATTCGTTGTAGAGAGCATTTATTAAAAGAGATTATATTGTACTGTAGAATAGAGTGAACAATTTTCTCTACTTAAATTCCATATTTCTCTATAGTGGAATAACAGAATTTTGTATAGACTTTAATATGCAATATGAACCTAGAAATTTACATTATAACGATATACTCCCGACTATTATCTTACTAGTATCAAACGTATTCCACTCCAAATGACTCGAATCTCATAATATTGTGAATTATAGTAACATATTCGAATCGGTTGACATAGTCAAGAGACAGATTCACTTCCCGAATGTCTTTTACAATTAGTTTATTTAAATTCAGTTATGCATATGCTCTTTATTTTTGCTCGTGCAGAAATTTAATTTCGCTCAGCTCGTTTCCAGCAGTTTTGGCAGCGGAAATCGCTGAAAATAATTTAAAAATTATACAAATTATTATAATTGAATCAGTCACGAACTCCTCATCATGTTCGATAATCAAACTATTGAAAGGTTAATTGGATGAAAACTTTATTAAATCTAAGAAGATAAACGTGGATCTTAAATTACTTATAAGAATTTCACAATTACAGTTTGTAAGCTATAAAAACTGGCAATATTTGCAATAAATGGGTGAACCTTGCAGGAATTGTCGACCCTGATTGACAGGAAAAGAAAGAAAAACATTGACACCGAGTCTATCATTAAAGTACAACTTATTTGCGGTATTTGAAATTACCAAGTCAAGTCAATAATTTAAAAAAGTTTAACGACTATTGTGCGTGGTACTAAAAAGACTAGATATAGCTATACATAATTATATTTATGGTTAAAAATATTTGTAAAAAAATGAGGCTTTAGCGCTTTGTTTTTTTTTTATTTATTGTTGTTAATTTCATTACATTTTTTTTGTTCTATCTTAGCTCTCTCTTTGTACAGTTTCAACCTTAATGGTTTTCCAATGTTTCACCATTCTAGTCACATCATTCAGCCAATTCGATTACGTTTCATTTGGTAATAAATTTAGACAGAACCGTGGGGGTATAGAGTGCGACCATGTCCGCACCCGTAAATTTTCCAACAGAATCGATTTAGCATAACCAAAATTCCACTGTCTATCTGTTCAATTTTCCAACGGACGCAATAATAACACCAATATAGACAGAAACAATGAATTTTCTAATCGAATTGTCGATAATCTTAGTTTATCCTAAAGCAGGCCCGGATAAGCGATTAGGAGGCCTTTTGAATTATTATTTTTTAAATACAAGAGATAATTAATCAGTAATTTTAGTCGAAATTTCGCCTGTTTTTGGAAATATCACAAAAATTAAAGCAGATTTAAAAAGAGCTTTTCAAGGTGGATCTAAGGACTTTTCCGTTTCGGAAAATTCCAATTGAACTTTGTTTGATAGAGGGAAATTTTGAAGCATGCTTCTCAGTAATTTTTTACAATATTTTTATATTTTTCCTCATAATTTACCCAATATTGTTTAATTTTTAATGTTTCTAACAGAGTGTAGAAAATGGAAAGCAAATATTCAAGAAATTTTCCAATTGGTTTGCTAGTTTTCCAGGAAATTGCCAAAAATGCTTATTACACCTTTTTTTCGATTTTTCCAAACTATGCCAATATTCAATAATCGATAATTTGCTTATTTTCGTAGATATTGTAATGAATACAACAGCATTAAAAAGAGCATTTCAAGGAGCATAAGAAAGAGTTTTTTGTTTTGGAAAATTTCACTTGAATTTGAATTTATAGTCAAAAATCCAGGAGCATGATTTCCTTCTGCATCTTCGCAAATTTTTCTGTATCTTTACCCATAATTTAGTCAAAACTACAGATCTACAAATGGGTTTTCCCAATACGTAGAAAATGGAAAGTCTAAGAAATTTCCCAATCGGTGTGCTTGTTTAAAAGATATTTCAAACAATAAAATAGCATTAGAAGGAGCATTTTAAAGAGCAGCCGAGAGAGTTTTCAGATTTGGAAAATCTATATTTTTGCATATTTTTCTATATTTTCACCTATAATTTAGCCAAAATTGTAAATTTACGAATAATTTTTGCACAGTAAATAGAAAAGAGAGAGAACTTTCGAATCTTCAAGCAACTTTTCAATTGACTTTTCAGTTTTCTAGGAAATTGCCAAAAATTGAAGGGCCCTTATTGCACCTTTTTTCGATTTAGGGTCCAAACAATGCCAATATCTAATAACCGATAACTTGCCTAATATTGCAAATAATGCAATGGATAAAACAACATTAAAAAGAGCATTTCAAGGAGCATAAGTAAAAGTTTTTGAATTTGGAAAATTTCATTTGAATTTGAATTTATAGACGAAAATTTAGAAGCATGATTTTCTTCTACATATTTGCACATTTTTCCCTATTCTAACCCTTAATTTAGGCAAAACTATAGATTTGCAAATGATTTTTGCACAGTACATAGGAAATAGAAGGCGCTTTCCAAATGTCCAAGAAATTTTCCAATCGGTGTGCTAGTTTTCTAAGAACTTGTCAATAATTGAAGAGTCTGTATTCCACTTTTTTTAATAATCGATAACTCGCTTGTTTTCAATCAATAAAATATTACTAGAGGGAACATTTTATGAAGCACTCGAGAAAGTTTTGTGTTTTGGAAAATTTATATAGAATTTGCATTTATAGACAGAAATCTAGGGGTATGATTTTTTTCTACATTATTTGCACATTTTTCTATATTTTCACCTATGATTTAGCCAGACTTGTAGATTTACGAATGATTTTTGCACAGTTCAAAGAAAAGAGAAAGGACTTTCGAATTTTCAAGGAACTTTTCAATCGGCTTTCTAGTTTTCCAGGAAATTGCCAAAAATTGAAGTGCCTGTATTGCACCTTTTTTTAATCGATATTTCGCTTGTTTTCAAAGATTTTCCGATGAATAAAAGAGTATTAGAAAAGGCATTTTCAGGAACGTCTGAGAAAGTTTTCTGTTTTAGAACATTTATATAAAATTTCAGTTTAGAGACGAAAATCTACAAGTATGATTTACTTCTACTTTTTGCCCAGTTTCTGTATTTTCGCCTATAGCTTGGCCAATATTTACGAATGATTTTCGCGCTGTTTATAGAAAATGGAAAACGCTTTCCAATTTGCCAATCCGTTAGCTAGTTTTCCAGAAAATTGGTAAACATTTCAAAATTTTCCAGAATTTTCATGTTGAATACTTGCTAAGTCCATTTTTGGAAAGTTTATGAGAAAATCCCATGGAGTTTTTTCAGGACATCCTCTATAAATTCAATTGTTTGCAAATTCAACGGATCATTGCTGAAAATTTGATCTTTTTTGTAACAAAATTTATAGAATTTTACAAGCAATTTTCATACTTTCCAAACTAATAGGCTTATCGGAAATTGGCTAAATTATTGAGAAAAATACAAATACATTCTCTAATCTCCTATAATTGGAACCTCTCATTAGATACACCGTGAAATCTGTTTGGAAATCCATAAATAAACTTTAGCATTTGTCGCACGCCAAAACTAGTGCAGGTTTTTCAGCCAAAATGGTCCAGGCTGGCGCTGTTCGGAAGTTTCAGGAATTGGTTTTTCAGTTTTTCAGTTTTTCAGTTTCCAATTCAATTAGGAGTAGATTCGTTAAAGTTGGAAAATTTCGGAATGTTTTACGTATCTGTCTCGGCGGTGCAATAAAAACTTTACGATCGGATCTTGACATAATTCACACTGTTGATGGCTTACAGTGTGTATTTAGTTAAATTTGATGTGTTTATTGTCACATTACGATAATCTATAACTTACAGCTTACAGGCCAGTGTTAATTTATTAATACATTAATTTCTCTACAATTAATAAGGATTCTAGTTATTGTTATGTGTATAACTATCGAATATGCAATTATATAGAAATCTTATGTCAATTGCACGATTTATTATGTTTCATACTAATTAACTAATAAAGTTGTCCTGTTCTATAATATTAAATTATTACAACTAGCCAGAATGCATTTCCTTTGTTTCAAGTTTATATTACTAACAACTACTGGTAGTTGTAATACTAGTAGATAGTTTACGTTTAAATCTGTTGAGGACATACCTATTAAATTGTTGAGGACAGTATAATTCGGAATTTCGTAACTACAGATTGCAGAATTTTGGATAATATAATATGACCGACAATGAAGTTATATAATTACTTTAAAACTAATTAATGTCACTTGAATGTTCCACCTTGTTATTAAACAACAAATTAATTAACTTAAAAATGCGACAATCACAAGGGGATTTTTTTAATCAAACAGTCGGCCATTTATTTGATAACGTAACGCCATAACTTGCTTCATACGCTTGTTTTCCATTGAAGAATACGCCGGTAAATGTCAAATGTCGTAAATACGAACCAAACTACGACGACAGTCTTAACAAAAAGTTGCCGCCTACGAGACAATAAAGTTATTAAAATTATTCATAATTATTGAAGCGTAATAATGTTTCAATTTAATAAAGCGACTACTCTGCTTGTTATTATTATTGACATATTTTATTATTAATATTGGAATTTACAATACAGCACTTGTAATATTGCTTGCTTTATTCTAGGAACAAAAAGAATAATAAAAGTAAATTGATGACTTTATATAGTTGGTAATTTATAAAATTCATGTAGTAACGTAAATTTCATTAAATATAAATCGATATTATTGAAATATTAATACGATTTGATTAAGATAATAACAGTTAATTTTCGTAAGTAATAGAAGCCCATTTTTATCATTATAAAACAATTATTATCAATAAATAACGAATGTACAATTAATATTAATAATTAATGAACGTTAATTGATAATAAATTCACAAGTTTATGTTATAATTTCTACAATAAGTCAATATAATTCGATCTATTTTCGAACGTTATAGTTCTAGAAATCGAACAACCAACGCCTGTTGATTGGATTTATTTACAGAATACACCATCAAATTTACCTCAAACTTTGATAACAAGATGCATTTTACCGTCAGCAAATATTATAAAATGCATCACATTAATTGCATAATTAACTACTCAAAAAATCACCCTCGTTGGGGCTACTAATTTGTAAGAAAACACGCCGAAATGGTGCACTTTCAGGTATTTAAAAGTTGGTAAGTGCTAGAGAATATTTCCACGTTAATTAACCGAGTATGTTAAAGGTATATTGTTGGATTCTGTGCATAATATAGCCTTTATTCTGACATTTCTGCATGTTTCTCTCATTTTGAAAATGTTTAATCTAAATGTTGGTACTATATAAAGTGTACCATTCACGCGCCGTTTAGCCTCAGGGATTGCATTGTGCAACGATGTGAAAAGAATTCAGAGTCCGTGTTAATATTTACCATTTATTTTAAAAATAAAATATTTACAATTAACTAATGTCGTAGTTTGGTTCGTTCTATTAGTTTACGGTTGATCGAACAAAGCTACGACGCCGAATTCTATATGAATTGCGATAAGATTCTGCTAGAAACACTCGTATAATTTTGATTTTATCAAAACTAGCCTTAGGTGATTAAACAAGTTGGAATAGAAACTGGTAGGAGATAGAGTGAATGGTAATGTTCGGGAATTCTAAATATTTGTGTGAAAAATTTTATTTTTAAAAAATATTTTGTATTAAACTGTAATCTGTCTATAGTTCAATCTATCTTGTAACACTTTGATCTGAAATACTGTCACGAAAAGAAAGTTTGATACATCAAACGATTTTGGTTGTCTTATTATAGCAGAAACTATAAATCGTTGATATTGAAAAGCTGTATTTGTTATTAAATTTTTCAAAATTGTCAAACAATACCGCGTGTTTCACTTAAATGATCCCAACTCTTGTGGAGAGATTTGAAAAATATCTTAAAGATTTATCCAAAAGTAATGCGTCGCGTTTTTTTCTGATCGGACCGGTTCAGATAGGCGGTGGAGGTTCTGTTTGCCAGCGATCGGCGCGTCAGTCGCCTCCGAGCAATCAAATTTTGCGTTAATCTTAAAAAGACGCTGCTGCAATGCTCGAGTAGGATTTCCTCCCCCAATTCCAGTCTAACCGATGGCACAAGTTGTTCCTAGAGAGCTAAAAGTTCGTAACCGAAGAAGCTCACTTAGAACGCCAAAGGAATTACGCATCATGAGTTCCCTTTAAGAGTAAACGTTGAGTTTGAAGTCAATGCTCATGAAATTGACCCGCGTTCGACCTGAGATCAGGAATTCATGGAGGCTCCATCGCGACTGCCTTCGTCCTCGCCAGCGCACTGAAACTTTGCCGCAGCCACCGTACAATCCAGATTTATCACCGCCAGACTTATTTTAGTTCGGCGGGCTCAAAAGAGGGTTGAAAGGCGAGCATTTCGATACCATCAACAACATCAAGGCTACCTCAACGAGACTTCTCAAAAGCCTCCGATGAATTTCAGGGTGCCTTCCGGGCGTCATAGAACCGCTGATAGAGGTGTATCGATGCGTAAAGAGATTATTTTGAATAACTGAGTTATTGAATGAAATGGATAAATAATTCTAAAAAAGCCTAAGCATTATTGTAGCATTTTACTCAAATTTGAATCCCGAAGCTCATCAGGAAGCTGCTCAAAAAGCGACCATTCTAGAAATATTTGCGATTTTTGAAACCAAGATAAACAGGCCAAATGACTCAAGATATGCGAAATATCCTTATCCATTTTTGAAGACCTCTATGTAGCTAGCAACGATTGTTTCTTGGCTAGCTTCTTAATCTACATGGTTTTAATTTTGCTCAAATGATCTTCCAGGCGTTCCCTATAAATTTTTGAAATATTTTTCAAACCGCGCATCAAAAATCCATGTTGCTAGAAGAGCTAGGACTATTTAAGTGAAAAAAGCGGTTTTTTTGGCTACAAAACAATAATTAAAAAAAATAACGTCAATGTATAAACTCAGTTAAATTGATTATTGTTATTCCATTGATTAGTACGAATTTTCAAACGCTACAATAGGAAAATAAAAATCCCTTTACAATAATGAATAATTTCATTTTGTATACAATTCTAGTGGATGAATGTTGTTTTTATTTATTTTTATTTTTTTAATATAAACGTTTGTTTTCTATGGGGATTTCATGAATAGCGATTGAAATGATTTTAGTTAATTTATGCATGGAATTTTTTATTTGCACAATAGGCCGACAAAAAATGTTGGTAAAATTCAACATTGTATCAAATCTATTGATGTAACAGTCGCAATTTTCATTTGGGATATCGATCATAAAAATTTTGACGCTAACATTAAGCAATCAATCACCTTTAAACTTTCACATCTTTCGCAATTCGCTTAAGTTTTGGTGGATTACTTTAAACCGTACCTTTCTCTGCAAGTCTCACAAAAATCTCTCATTACGTCCATTTCTACCCTGAAATAATGGTCTTTTCGTCCGAGTATAACTTTCGAATAAAAGAAAAATTGTAATAAAGTATAACGGTGATTTATGAGCAACTACATAAATTTCAATATAGTTTCAACTTAATGAACATTTGTAAGTGAATTTAAATGAAAAATGGTCAGTATGTTCCACCCTATCTGCTTTATTAATGTTGCGGACGATCCTCTAAATTACACTCTTGTGATTCAATCAAAAATCAACAGTCAAAAATTTTACGATTATCGAAATTGTTACGAGTGCTTGACCCGGAACATGCCACTATTCGGCCATGAAACCCACACACTTTTCACAATTAAAACAATTACTCATCCGAAATTTATAGCGAATCAATTGATGATGGTTCAACTCAACAATTTTCGGCAATCCAAAGGTTTTATTGTCGTATTTCTCGACGTTTTGTTTTTGACAACATCAAGTATTCTCAATTATTTATTCAACATTGCGTAATTCTCGGTGGTCGAATCATAATGACCTACAAATTCACTCATAATTGACGCAGCTTTCACTCTTATAGAGTTATATAGAGGAAAAACATCATTATTTATTAACGTTTCGACATTTTATTAAATCATAAACTCGTCTTTATTGATACTTTAGACAAGTCACAAGTTTATTCGGCAGATCCTTGAATCAATGTTTAATTCAATAGAACAAAGTCGAAACGTTTTAATTCGACTGACTGTAGTTTTCAGAGCAGATTCGGTATGGATATAGGCGAAATTTTGTAGATTTAAGGAGGATACCTCCCACAATCAACGTTATTAAGTTATCCGGGATTCACGATTTGTTACAGGCCATGATTTGAGCACACGTTAGATCGATAGAAACGTTATACGGTTGATTTTTGATAAATTATTAGAGTTTGAAATTGTATGTAAAATGTGTTAGTAGTTTTTCGTGTTTTGTCAATTTCGATTATTTGATTGATAAAGACTCAACTATATCAACTATCGGTTTTATACCGATTCAACTCGTACGCTCTCTATTGAAATAAACCTAATTATAATCAAACAAATCAGTGAATTTGATATTATTGTACAAATATTGACTAAACATATCGCATTTGCGCCTATATTGTTGACAGTAATGATTGGATTGTTTCGCTTCGATTATCCAGAAGAAAGTCGAAACAATATTTACATTTTAATTGTTACAACCGAATAGAACAAATTAAGAACAAAAATATTGCGTGTTGAATCTCTAAATTCCATTTTATTCACCGACCAATTTGCTAGACTTGATTTAAGGACATTGCGTGAAATTTAAGTAAACACAACGAATTATTCGGCGAGAAATTCATTATCTTTTCACGTGGAAAATCTCGAAATAGTCAAAAGTATAATTGCAGTCTTATCTTGACCAGACAATATTAATTAAAGTCACAAAAAGCTCGAAAATCCGGGCATATTGTTAATTGTTGATGTGTAGTCGCTTGATTCCAACAATTCTGTTTGTTGTTTATTCGTTATTTGCTTTTTCCCTCGAATAACGCACCTATTAGACTGTTTTTTTAGCTTGTACGAAAATAACGAGAAAGAAATAACTGGCCCTAATCGGATTATACTCATAGTTTATGGACGTTTCAGTCAGTTTATCTTTTTTAATACAATTTAAAACGAGCCTTCTGCTTTTGTTAATCAAAAAATTGTTGTAAAATATCGGTCATTGGTGTCTACTTGAACACGAAAAAATCATCTAAAGTGTGCTTAAATAAAGATTGATACGGTTATCGAATTGTCCTACACTTTCATTAAATTTCACAGGAAAGGCGAAAGAAGTAATTTAAGCGATAACATTTTGCAATTTCCGCAATCCTTTTTATTATCGTTACGATTATTGTTGTAATAATAAATTCGAGATAATTATAACAGATTTTTGCCGACGATTATTTCGTTATTTTTTTTTTAAATATTAGTCAGTAGTTTGGATTTATTTCCTTTGCTAGAAAATAAATAATTTAAATTGAACGAATGTAGTGGTTAATTTGGAACATAAACCATATTCCATGTTATCTTGTTATATTAGAGATGAAATATTGCATAGAACGAAAAACAGTTTTGTTCTATTTAACAGACAATTTTCATGTAGGAATCCAGTTTAATATGGACAAAATATTGCTCAGACAAGTCAGCAAATTCAGTCTAGTATTATGCAAAAATTTAGCCGTACTAGTTAAACGATTCTATTTTGATAAAATTACTAAAAATTCGACCGAAATTGTTTTAAAATTGTGCCATTCGAAAATTATGAATTGTGGAATCATTCATTAATTGGAAATCGATAAACGATTTTGAATTCTATCAGAAATCTATGAAAACCGTTATTGTATTTGTTGAATTATGAGATTGCCGGTCTTTGTTCCTATGAATTCCTACAACTGTGTCCTTTACCAATTATGCTAATTTAATAGCCATATTATTCTATGTTTGCTACATTTAAACAGATTTCCACATTCTATTCACATGTAAACTTATATTAATGATGTTAATTCGCTGATATTGAAAAAATATTTCGACTTTTAAACGATTCTAATTCGACCAAATCATGCAAATACCCTATTAATAAACAAAACCGGTAAAAAATTGTGTTATCTGGAATTTTGATAAGCTTAACAATTTGCGATTAGCACTCTAATGCGATTAGCAATCTCATGGTCCAACATTTTACTCAAAAACCAAGCGAAAAAGTTTCTCCAAGCGGCTCTTTTGTAGATCCAAAAATGAGTAAAACGGCGATTTCCGAATCACAGTGGTATTCTATAACTGTTTGGCGATTCGTTACCATGACAGCGCTTGTCTTTTCTCGATAATACTTGATGGAATTGTAAAGAAATAGAAGCCCCTGCGTTGTTATGGTAATGAATCGTCAAAAAAGTTAGAGAATACGACAGAATAGCTTTTTGAGTTCACATGTGATAAAGTAGAATACTTAGTTATCAAAATTGCGACAGCAGCACCATCTATACGTCATTTAGTAAAGTTTAAAAAACTCAATACTTGAGCTGTGAAATGAATTTTTGATTGATTTTTGAAACAATGTGGGTTTTTAAATAATCTATTAACAAATTTTGTTACTGAATTGTCAAAAATTGAATAATTTTGTTAATTTCACTGGAATTTTTTAGTTGAATTTTTTATTTTTTCTAATCAAATGTTGTTCTTTTGAGTTATGATTCTTTCATTCTAATTTTGCGCCAAAAGTGCGAATTTTTGAGAAATTTGCTGCATTAAATCAATAAAAAATTTGGAAGGGGCCGAATCTAAAAAGCGGCCTAATAACTTCCCCGACACACTCCGGATAGTTAATCATGAATTAGAATAGTTATTAAAAACAAGTGTTAAAAGTCGGCAATTAATGCACGAGTCCGAGTTTTAAAAAAACGAGTACCGTAGCACGAGTTTTTTATACTATTTTTTCTATTCTAGATACTTTATTAAAAAAAAAAAACTGACTTACTATAAAAATCAAAATCGGGTTCGAGAACCGTGGCTATCTCACAACCTCCGAAAAATTCAATGAGGAACCAGCACCTCGTCAACCAGAACTCTGTTCACTGATCGTTAGTTCCACACACCCTTTTCAATTCAACTTTCTCATAAACTCGATTCACGATTCAATTGCGAAATTTTAACAGAACAACAGAACTGTAATTTCAGCGCAGAGTAAAAATTAGTACGGTTGTCCCAACAAAAACATGGAAAAAATCAAATCATATCTATTGAATTGTTGAGGGAAAAATTAAAATTTATATTATTTTAAAACATTTATATATTGACAAAGCACTTACCGAAACACAAAAACCGCTTGAAAACAAATATTCTGAGGTTATGTTTCAAAAATGACAAAAGAATGTAAACAAACGCATAGGATTTTATGCCTTCAGTGATACCAACAGTAGATATCATTCTGTCTTTATAAACTACCGTTATAAATTTTACTACGCTTTAAAAATTATGTTGGATAACCTTCTAAACTGTCATTTCAAAATTTCGCAATTGAATCGTGAAAAGGATATATATCTCTCTCTCTATCTAACAACAACTCTTTTCTATGGCAACCGATCCCTTATAGAAAGCGGCAAATTTGAATTTGTGGACTACACTATTTTGCCAATTTTGTGCCCTTATTTAAAAAAAGAAAAGAACATTGCACATGATGGCTATCGTTTCGGACATAAAAGCACATGTCCTTTCGATTGGTGATATCAAATTAATATGTTATCTCGAATTTTTTTCAATCAACCCCCTCCCCCTTCCACCCCCGTGATCCGATTGGCACCAAAAACTAATCAACTCGAGCGGCCACCAAATAGTTTGTGCTGGCCAAATTTGAACTCTATCGGTTAAACAGTTTTTGAGTAATCGTTGGAGAACCGACAGACTCACACACACACACACACACACACACACACACACACACACACACACACACACACACACACACACACACACACACACACACCACACACGGACATCAAGCTAAAAACTTCAAAAACGTGTTCAGGGGACCTCAAAACGTAAAGATCTGGTGAAATCTCGAATTCGAAATTTTGGTCCGAAACTAATAACTTCCCTACCCTTCGGTCGGGGAAGTTAAAAATGAGATTTTGATTTAATTTCTCAGCCAAATTCGAGTTTTGTGAAGAAAATTTTCAAATTTTCGACGAGAAGGAGTTAATCAATGGAAATAGAACAAATTTTGAAATGGTACACTAAAAGTACTAAATTGTTTTGAAATTTTGCATTAGAATCAAATAAAGTAATAAATCTTTCAATATGAGGTAAATTTTGATTACGATACTCTAAGGTGTTGCAATATTTTTAAAAATAAATCAAAATTCCGCATTAGAATCTTGAGACTTTGGACTAACTGTAATTTCTCGTAATTTTCTTGATTTTAAACATCAAATTTTGATGATAACTATATACAGTAGTCAAAAATTTTGAAAATGAAGCAAAACGTCTAAAAATATTGTTATATTGTACCGACAGTGCTACTTTTTTAATTATTTCGATTATGATCACTTAGAACGTTAGAGTATTTTCAAAATAGAACAAAATGTCTCACTAAAATCCTCAAATTTTGGACTAAAACTGCTGAATTTGACAAAAATTTCCGTTAGAATCGAATAAATCAATACTTCGCGTGTAAGTCGAAAATCTTGAAATTCTAGAACGAGAGCTCTATTTAAGAGAAATGTGATTTTTCAGTCATAATGACAAAATCACCGACCGTGAAACATTGCTCATCTCCAGTCTAGACACCTACGGAAATGTTCAATTTCAAACGACTATTTGACTTTCGAATTTACAATTTGGTCGGCTTTTTTCAACAGAGCCAAAACGGTAGCTATGCGATGTTCTATTTAATGACTAATTTCACTTTCGATGAATTACCTGAGGGGACGTTGTGGTACGGTTAATTAAAGGAAATCTCATGAACAGATGGAATTTCTAATTATTAAATTCGTGTTCCGTTCAAGCTTTTCATCTAACGAAAGTATATTTCAAATTGTTGTAGGAATGTAAATAGGGAAAGCTTCCTTATTTGTACTTGAAGAAAACATGACGCTTTTATACGATGCACATGTATAATAAAATTATTGAGCACGTTATGTAGGCTATACAATCTCAATACTACATAAAATACATGAGTATGCATAAATAATAAGAAGAATTGTTCATTCAAGTTGAGCTACAACTTTTTTCCATTATTTTCAAGTCATTTCAATGAAATAATAAATGATGATGTAATTTTATACTACATAAGAATATCGCAGAGAAGTCAAGAAATTTTGATAGATTGAACTTTCACGGTGGCCAAATAGCTTTGGAGTTGCGTGTTGTACAGTAACTCACTTAATACAACGAACATTAGATGAACACACGTCAAATGTGGAATTTTCGCGATATAAGAAAGAAATTAAATAATAATCAACATTTCCAGTTGGGCATGCTATTTATGCCAAATCGAACTCTATTCGGTAAAAAAATCTAAAATAATTAATCGAAAAGAAAAATGTAGGTCGACAATGAACAGTTTCTAGAACAAGTAAACATCTATAGAGTTCTAACGACAAGAAATTGTTCCTGAATGTTGCCAACATAAGAGGTAATTAACGAACATAACACTCTAGGGATTTGTTAAAAGGTAGAATTGTTTATGACGTTCTACCCTAAATACATTAACATCTTCACATTTAAGACGTGGACCAGGAGGCGCTATAATAAAGTGCTCTTATCACTAAATTAAATTCTTCGAGGGGATGCTATTTTACAGTTTTGCTCAAATTCCATCAAAAACTACATGGCAAAATTATTTGAAAAGTAATCAAAGGCTTTTGCACCAAAATTTGAGCCTCGTAGCTTAACGGTAAGTTGGTCCAAAACACTTGTTTTAGGTAATATTGCGATTTCTGAAAATGAGTCAAGCACGTCGAATTACTCAAGGATGCTCCCATATAATTTTTTCTATTTTTCTTCACCGCATTCTAGAGTAAATGGAAATTACTTCTAGTCGGAATAAAATAGAAAAAAAAAACGAAAAAATCAATGTTGGGAGCCTTCTGAATCATTCGAGTGACTCATTTTTAAAAATTGCGAGTCTTTTGACCAACTTATAGACGAGCTGTGAGGCTCAAATTTTGGTGAAATGATACCTAGAGACTCCCCAATAAATCCTTAAAATATTTTCCAAATAGACCATCAAATAATGAGTAAAATGAGTAAATTGAGTAAATAATGAGTAAATGAGTAAATAATGAGTAAAAAACCCTATATTTTGCACCAACTGGACCCCTTATACGTGTAGATTTTAGGAATTTCTCTTCTACAATAAAAGCTGGCGTATTCCAATTAAATTTTGGAAATATAGCGATTATAACATTTTCAAATGATAAATATTCAAATCTAAATTCCATTGACTAACCAGATTTGTAATAATTTACATTAATCTAAACGTATAGCCGAATTTCAATAATTAATTGTGTTTTCGTGTTAGTTTGTGGTTTAAGCTAAATTAATTTGTGCCTATTGATGGTTTTTAAATCATCTATCTATTAAATTTTGATTATAAATCTCTACTATAGTTACAGACTATTACAATGGAAACTACAACTTTTATAGCTCTTATTATTAACTCTGTTCAAATATATTTTGTGTCGTTTATAGCGAGAATGGTGGAACAAAAGTTGTGTATAATTGCAGTCATCCCTCATAATATTGCAATTGTCCCAGATGATACTCCTTTAAAGTTGTAGAAACGATAATGACGCTATTAAAAATGTAGACTACAACTAGTTGTTTGTTTTTTTTTCGACAAACTTACAATTATCCATTTAATAAAAGTTGTAAATCTGTCGAATCAACTCGGTTTTATAAGCGACTCTTCTTAGAGAATTTTATTATTGCCGAATTGTCAATATTCTAAAGCGGCTTCATCTTAATTATAAAACTTGAATTGTTCATTTGAATACTTAATTTGTTCCAGTCATTCTAGCCGGTTTTTGCCGATTCTTCCACTGCCTTTGAATATCATTTGAAACTCCATCAAGTCATTATAATTAGTCTAACAATAGATGAATTGGTAACAAATATACGTTTATAAAAGCTTTGAAAATACTCAAACACAGTGAGGTTGATTGCCAACAAAGACTTTTGGCTTTTATAACTCTTTGAGTTAACCGTTGAAAATCTTTAGAGCGCTTCTACAGATTTCCAACAATTACCAAAAATATTTCTCTTATTGACAACATTAGTCAAGAATTTTACACATTATAAATTTAAGGCTGTCGCTCGAAGTAAACATTCAATTTCCTATAAGAAATAATGAGGAGTTGTTGGCAGGTATATCTCAAAAACGACAAAAGATATCGAAATGGGACATATCTCATTCGATTCAGAATTCAATTTTGTACGGCCGTTACCCCACGAAATTTGGAAAATCAAACGGAATCTTCCGATAATTGCGAAAAACCGCACTTTTAGTCAAAAAAAGTGTGTCAACATTCTGTAGTACAACTGCCTGTATAATCAATAAAATGAAATGAAACACACATTGGTAGATCGAGAAAAGTTGAGGCTTCTTGATCAACCCATTTCCGTTTTAATTTTCTTTTCCGTTTTTTGGAAACCAGCGTTTAAAATGATCCAATTTTTTGAAATAGCCCATTCTAACAAAAGTAACTCAGTAGATGATGTGATGTGATTTCTTGACTTATGATTGGCTAGATGAAGTTGGGGGGTAACTTGTTGGTTTCTCTACTGATTTCTCATACGTTTATCGAAAGAAGATTGTAAATTTGCAAAGAAAAAGGAAAATGCGAATTGTCTCTAGAGCGAGACTCTTAAAAGGAAACGTTACAGGTCTTACTCGAGAGGCAGTTCGCATTTTCAACCCTTATCGATAAATCAGTCGAGAAACAATCAAACCACCCCCCACCTTCATCTAGCCAATCATAAGTATCGAAACCACATCATATGACATCACACCACATCACATTAGTTAGAATGCGCAATTTCGAAAAACTTGGTCCTTTTAGAGGCTGTTTTTCGAAAAAAAAAAGAAATTAAAACGAGTACGGATCATTTCGATAGCCTCAACCTTCCTTGATCTACCCATATAGGTTTCATTTCATTTTATTGATTATATAACGTGTAATATGGCGGATTATTAACACACTTTTTGGTGAAAAATGCGGTTTTTCGCAATTAACATCAAATTCAGTCGGATTTTCCAAATTCTTTTGCTTATTTCTCAACAGATTCGTATTTTGAATCGAATCAGGTACCATTTCGATGTTTTTATCGTTTTTGAGATATTTGTAATGGAAAATTGTATGTTAACGTTTACTCCGAGCGACAACCCTAACGAAACCAAGTTGTGTCCCTGTGGGGTTTCATATCTCCAATTTAAACTCGAAAATATTTCAGGGGAAAGTCGATATTGTTTTCTAATAATAACAATTAAGGGTGAAATTACAGTTGGTTATATTTCAGGCTTGTGTTTACAATTAAAAAAAAATAACGTAATTAAAACCTTTAGCTAAGCTTTTATTAATTACCGTTGATTGTTCCCTTTATTGCCGTTGTTAATTTTCGTTTCCAATTTTTACAGTTGTTAAACATGAATTTTGGTCTTTTCATAAATGAAACGCGAATAAATTTTCTATTAATTTCGCTCCTCTATCAAAATAATTATAATGTTGTTTAATTATAATAAACAACACTTA
The DNA here is from genome assembly GCA_020740385.1 of Mylabris phalerata. Lineage (NCBI taxonomy): Eukaryota > Metazoa > Arthropoda > Insecta > Coleoptera > Meloidae > Mylabris > Mylabris phalerata. The sequence goes on from JAJEOX010000222.1 coordinate 3,762,965, forward strand.
TAGTAGATCAAATCGCGTTTATATCGGGAGAATAATTTGAATTTGTGTTCGAATTTTGCAATTAATTCACCGTTATATTATATACGAGAAAGATACAAATATAAATCGAATGAGATAGTGCAATTTAGATATGTGTAGGAGAGAGAATTAACGATTAGCTTTCCCCGAAAACAGTCAATGCTATTATTTTACGTTATTACAAATTTCCCCATATCGATTGTTTGCTATAATGACAGTAGCTTACACAATTAGTAGTAGTTGAGGCCTTTTATCCCTCACTATATACCAACCCAGTTTCTAACTAAACTTTACACTAATTCAGTTCCGTTTCGTGTCTACGTATGATCCAATCAACTTTACCCTTTATTCGATTTTTCGTTTAGTTTTTCCTTTCTAATTCCTTCGACTTTAATACAACACAAAGCTTACACGACAATTTGATTTTAATCGCTTGACGAAAATCCTAGTTCGATTGCCGCACTTTCATCTCAAACAATTAGATTCCGTCAACCAGATAGACTCAGTAATTTTTCAATAGAATTTGATTGAATTCAACGTACCCCTTTGTTGCAGGTAATAATTTATAAGCAAATCGATATTTTTATTTAAACGCTCGATCTATTGGAGTTTTTAAATATTAGTTAATTCGTGTTATTTAAATTGGATTAAATTGAATGAATTGTTGAATAATAAATTTTCAATTTGTATCGACTATTTTGTATTAAAAAAAAACAAATTCACATCCATATTGTTTATCGTTGAATCAAACAAATATTTTTTACGTAAACTGCAATAATTCATTACAACGATGCGTTAGGATCAAATTTATTGTTATACAAATTGAAATTAAAGCTAAAATTATGGTAAAATTTTAATAAACGCACCTACGCGAAACTAAATAATACAATTTTAACAAAACGATATAAACAAACCATTCTGATTTATTGTACACTGAAATATTATTCAAGTTCTAAAGACTTTAAATGCTCAATTATCATTCGTTATCGTGGAACTATTTCGAATATTTTAATAACTTAAGCTTTCATGTTGTTTTGAAGTTTATATCTTGAATTCTACACGACTATGTCTATTATAATCCATTTTATATTCGATATAAACCTCGGTAAATCATTCGTATTAATAAAATTATTGAATTCCAGATACACCCAAATCTACTCCTACATACGCTTGAATTTGGTTTCAATCGAAATTAGAGACGGTTTTTACAACTGTATTTCGAATTTCGCTAAAATTCAATTTATTGTTCTTAAATTGCGGTTATTATAGAGTATTCGTTTAACCCCGAGAAATCCGCAATTTTCCCCATTTATTTTGATGAAATTATCTCGAAAAAAGCGACAAAATTAATAAATAGCCGCCGATAATTGCGTTGACATGTAATAAATCATCGGGAAGAGGATTTTATGTGGGTTAGTTTCAAAAAAGTAAAGATTCTAGATATATCGAATTAATGTGAAAATTTCCCTTTCATAAGTTTAATCATGGGTCGGATAAAGGGTGGCAACTACCCCCAAAAAACAGTTCCAACAATTTACCCAAAAAAATCGAGGATTTATTTACATAGTATAATAGCTTTTAGATTGTTCCACAATTTAACTCTTGAATTATTGACGAATATTAACTCGTCTTAGAGGGATTGTAGAAGAAGTGATTTGAGGCCGAATTTCGATGTTAAATATCGGAATTACGGGTAGTTTGCATGATAATGAAACGAAAATTCTTCGATTAGAATATTAATCTATAGTGTTGAATTTTTTGTCTAGCAAATAGTCTCGAAAAATCGGCTAAAATCAATAACTACAACAGATAATCGATTCTATCAGACGTTATTATTGATGAAAGTTGGGGAAATTCGTCAAGGGCGATTGAATATTTACGATAATCTTATTCGAGTTTAGAAATTTCCAAATATTGCTGTCTATACAGAAAAGTTACATTGTTTCGGTGTTTATTGTTTGGAATTAGTTCGGTAATCGGCGTAAAATTTCATCGATTGTTAGTTAATTTCTTTACATTTACAATCAACTGTAATCCCTGTTAAATTTCATAGTTGTATCTGAAAGTTCTAAGAATGTCTACGTAAATTTCCAATGTAATTGCTCTTCTAATCTTTTACATTCTTCGAATTTTCAATTAAGTAGAAATACGACTTTAAAGAGCACCAAGGGTACATTCTTACATATAGAAAATTCGCAATTTATTTTACTACCCCTTTACAATATTTTATTCTAAATATTTCAACTTAATCCGATACATATATTTGATGGTAATAGGAGTTTGCCATGTTAGTTCATTTAACGGAAATTATTTTCACTAATTTGAATTGAACTGGCATGGGGGAAACGGAAAACCATTCTCTACAATATAATATTAGAAATATCGACAGTTTCTAATAGAGACACGCAATATTGATTCAGTCTCGGATAACGGTTGTATTTATACACACATAGTATTGACCCCTGTTTTCTTTTTCTATTTGATAAATTTTTCAAATTGTCCTAGCCTTGATTCCTGTGGTGCTTCCTCTATTATTCTACAAATATTTGTAGAACGAATTTCATTCGAAATAAGCCCGATGACAAAACCGGTCCATATTTTAGCGAGAGTTTTCGTACAATTATCCATCCATGTTGATGTATTTATTGTTGTTTTTATAAAAGACAGATAAATTCATATGTTTGCTCCTATTACGGCTGCATTATAATTAAATTTGTCTTGTCTCTTGATTTCTATAGGGAGGCAAACAATAAAAATAATGATTCTATTCTAACAAGTCGCGCATCACTTCCTCTTACAACTCTTCCAATTTTCAGAGCTGTGAAAAATTAATTAAAATCTAACAAGACTCGTTGCTGTATTAGTATTCTTTTGTATGTATGTTGTTTTTTCTGTTGTTTTGATATTATCATTTTCCACACAAATTATCTGTCTTTGTCCAACAGAATCTATATAAATAATGGACGTGGCTTAGTGAATGTTGGCAAATTTTCCACTAGGACATTAAGGGTTTTTGCTTATAAAGCCTACAATCGATGCTATCATTTAGGGGTGTATTTGTAACATATATGTGTGTCGGTTTAATATTTAGGGGGGTAATATTGGAGATATAGTGCCGGCCAGTCCGTTGCAGTCCACTTCGTTGATAGTAGTAATTAGTAGTTGGTCACTGTTTCACATAGCCTCTTACTTTAATTAATCACGTAAATCCCTACTTAGCAAATGATATAGGGAGAAGTCTAACGGTCCCTTTATAATCTTCAAGTGCCTGTTACGGGACATTGCAAATAAGGGATGACTACTCAATTTACATGCGGGATTTCTACTATTGATAATTGTCGTAAATTCTAGAAAATAATGAAAGCAGGAAAAAACAGCATTCAAGCGTATTTGTCGTTTATGAAATTAACTTTTGGAGGATTTTCATTAATAAATTAAGGGGTCGGAGTAGATCTCATCGATGTGATTCGTTAAAACTGTGGTTTTTTCGTATTCTTCTAAAATATACAGGGTCTTTCAAACAAACGTTCCTAGTTCTTATAGCAATCCCTTAATTGGCGGGTGATTTGAAAAATATTTTGAGGATTTGTAGAGGAGTCCCTCGGAAACGTTTTACTGAAATTTGAGTCTCTTAGTTCATTGGGAAATTGGTGAAAAGTCGCTTTAATCGGAGAATATCGCAAGCGATCTCTACGTAGAATTGCCGCTAAACGATTTACGATACAAGGATCTGCGGAAAATTGTTTTTTTTTTTGATTTTTCTTTACAAGATCTTGAAAAAACTGAAAAATTTGTTTTCGGAAATCGATCTTTAGTTTTTTTAGTTTTTTTCAAGTAAGAAACGCTTAAGAAATTGCATTAAAATCACGATAAAATTCTCGATCTTCTGCGAGATTTTCGTGGCGAAATAACCATTTTTTACAGGTGAAAGTAACCACTAAGGCACGAAAAAGCGCTTAATTTTCAGAAATGAGTACCACAAGTATTCCTCTGGATGTGCTTTATAAGAAAGTATCACTCGTTTTTCTATAATTGTGGAAAAATTCTTGTAAGCGGATTTTTATTAATTTTCCGGAAAACTAACAAAGCAATCGAATAATTTCTTGAAGATTTGAATTATAGTCATTACAAAAGGAATAATTTTGGCCAAATTATGGAGGAAAATATAAAAAAATATCAAAGAAACAAGGTTCAAGGCTTTTATTTCTAACTTAGAATTGTATTAGAATTGCCAAAAACGAAAGGTTAGATGCTCCAAGAGAGACTCTTTTCAAAAATATTTTTTGAAGCCCTAAAGACGAGCCAGATTGCATTTTTCGCTCATCCAATCGATGCGCCTTAATTGAAAAGACGGAAATCTTTAAAAGCGACGTTTTTAATTTAAAAACACCAGAGGTTTCATGTTTGTATTATGTTTGTAATATTTCTATAATTTGTTGTAAAAATGTCCATTTTAAAAGGAATAACAGATGCTGTAGAGATAATCATAGTCGTTATATTATTTGCATTGTCACGTCCTTCACCAATTCGTAAATTATTTATGCCGCACCTATTTCGAATACTTACTTCACTCTTTCAACAAACAAATTTGCAACGCTATCTCCAAAGGGAATACATTTGACAAATGTTAATAATTATTTTAGCGTTGTTTCTTTGTAATAACTGACATAATTTTCCTAGATTTTCACAATTTATTTTCCACAATGCAACAAGCAATACTAATATTGTCAACGATTTGCGGTAGATCATATACTGTAATGTTGTTTATGTTGGTAAATTAGCAATTAATCGATTTTGCATTAAAGGAATACACAATATGCTCCATTAACAAAGTTCATTTGTAGCGTTCGTGCATTGTGTGGATAGTGACAGGTGAAATTTGGCTATAAATTGGACGTTATTCTTCTAATAAGTGAGAAATTACAGTAAGTTTCCGCCAAAAACTGCTAACATTGACTAATTTAACAACTTAACAAGTCTAATTAATTACAAGTTTAGATGAAAACAGATTTTTTGTAGTTATTGGGATCGAATTGTATGTTCGTCTTACAGGCGTTAATTCAACTTTGTAAACGAGTTCTTTTTGTTTATTGTTTGCTACTTATGAAATTGTTTTCTACGCTTAATTTCCTCCTCCAGTCTCTCCTGGCACAGTCAACTTCACTTTGTATTGTTACAACAACATCAAAATCTGCTAGTAAATTTCATCGTATAGTTCCATCAATAAGTGGTATTAAACGATAAAGGATTCACTTGAATTGCACTCGAATTCACTTTATTGGTACTTAAAATTGATGCTGATAATAAAATTATTTTTCAACATAAATTGATGTAATTTTCCACAATTTCTTATACAATACAAACTCACATTACCGGCTGATTAATAATACCTTTGGGTGGAGTTTTTCTTAAATAATAGCGCAGAGAATGACAATGCAAATGCAATAATAATAGAATAAATTGAACAATGGTAAAAAGGTCGGCTTTTATTTTAATAAATGTACATGTTATGTTATCCGTTCAAATGATTTTTAACTTTACATTCGAATTGTTTCGAATAGAAACTGTTATTCCATTTATGGAAATCCAAAATTATAAATGTTTAATTAATAAACAATTTGCAACTAGGTATAATAAATGTAAATTCAATAATTCTAGATATGCGTTTATGTCTATTCAATTTTATGGAATTTTCGACATAATTAGAATTGTTTGCTTTATATTAATTAAATTTTTTAGTCCCAAATATTTGTTAATAATCTAGAAAAATGTGTTGTAATTCTATTGCTTTCTCTCGTTTTAAATAAATTAACCGTGTGATGAAATAGAAGGCAAAATATTGACTTGACCCGACCTGACTCGCGCAAAAATTTCCCCTCAAATAGCAGTTTGTGGGTTGAATAGTGGCTAACTAAAATTTTACCGTTTATTACACTATAAGATAGTTAAATATTATTCGATATCGATTTTATAATTACAATGCTCATTATTTATGCATATGCACATAAATGTTACATTTAGGTTCTCCATCTAATTACTTAATGACTTGTAAAAGTAATAGAACTAAAAAAAAACGGATATCATTAAATCTATTGACAAATAAACATCTAAAAAGCAATACAGAAATGTTTCTATTGTAGGACATTATGAATTGCCTCTACAGTTTAAATTCGAATTACTATGTTCTTTCTATAGCATTAAAGTTTGCGTGTATGTGGAAATTATAGTCGAAAAATATGTAAATCTATTCGTTGTTTTTGGTTTTTGTCAACGCAATTTTCTTGCGTAAATATGCAGCAATTTCGCCAAACATACCTATAATCAAATACAATAAAATCAAAATGACTTATTTATGAGACAATGAAAACTCAGTGTCATTAAACATATTGATTTTAGTTAAAATACAGCTTTATTTTTCTAGTTTATTGATAATTTTTGTGTAATTTGTTTGTTATTAGCATTATTAAAAATTCCGAATGCTTTATTATTATTTCATCTCCTTTCTGGCAAATATTTTGAATATCGTCAGAATCTAAGCTAGAAATCACAGAGATACAGCACAAACGAAATCTTAAAAGAATCATAATTGGACTACATTTTATAATTTTTAATTAAAGAACCGACATTAATGTAATATCTATAGATATACCTACATTAAAAACTTACAACTATGTCGGCTTTAAATTGAATTTCTATCTGTAATTTAATTACAAGCAACATACTAATCAAAATGGAACTCTTCAGAGACAAATTTGACGAGTTTGATATTATTAAATAAACGAAAAGTTTTATAAATAGAGATCGATGAACATTTTTCCCAGTTTCGTCATCTAGGGCAATAATAATTAACAAAAACATTAACAAAACATCATACTGTTGGTTTGTCGAACGAAATTGTCAACATTAAATAAACTCGTGCTGAAAACTTAGAAAAGACGAGAAAATAGAATTTTGTGTGGAATTTAAACGGTAAACGATAATTTGCGAGCAAGTAAATGAATTAAATTTTTTGCCAATATCTCTGCAATGTTCTGTTAGAAGCCCCGTTAGAAGTCTTAATTGGTTCTTCATGAGGTCGGGAAGCTTCTTAGTATTCTTAGGCGAGTAATCGATAAACAATTTCTCCTGTCTCATTCGCGTAGAGGATATTATTGTTTCTTCCTTATCAAGATCTTTTTCCCTCTCTAGGCTTTTGTTACTCTATAGAACGCTTGAGGTCCAACAAACAAAGCTTGCCCTCGTTCATTCCCTCTAATTTCCTGTTGACCTAGCACCTAGGTTAGGTCCCCTTGCCCCTTAACAGCAGTTTCAGGGTCTTTGACCAAGGCTATATTTCTTTAGAGTTTTCAATTCTGTCTAACTGTTGGTGAAGATATTTATTCGCATATCAGTGAGGTTTCTTCGGAAAGACCATCTGGTGCAAATCTCTATTGCAAGAGTTTCAGCTTACATTGTCGAAGCGAGCTTTCCTAACGTTATGCAAGCTCTGATTGTGTCCGTATATTCCTATAACAGTATTTTCATCGGTTTTTGATCCAGTTGTTCAATTTCATTTCTTACCCTATGGCGATCATCTATAAAGGCTTCAAATAGGATTTTGAAGTCAAATTTCCTAGGTATGTTTGATGTTTTCACTAATAATTTGCATCTGATTTAAAATTGCAAGGTGTCCTTGTCAGTCACTTGATTTTGATTTTGCAATCTGATGCAGCCTTTAGGGAGCAAGTAGTTCCTCCCATAGAATGACTGTCATAAATATAGAAAAACTCACGAATAATTTTCATATCGGTATGCCTTACCTTAGAATAGAAACTTAAAAAAACCCATAACCATCTGTTACTTACACCCCCCATAAGATATTTAGAACTGGTTTGCCCTGCATTAGCTCTTAAAAATGTTGATTATTCATTTTTTGAATTACCAAAAAAACTTAACACTGCTCCAAAGATGTTGCCAAAAAACTGATTTTACAGTAGTAACTTCAAACCTGATTTTATTCTTTAAACTTAACTAATAACAAAATATACATCCCTTAGAACATAATGGATAACCTATGTATGTATACATATACAAAAAATCATCAAATTTGGAAGTTTCGAGTTCGGGTGGTTTACTTGGTCTAGATTTTATAATTCTTAATTACAGAACCGACTTTAATTTAGTGTAATATTTGTAGAGTTTAATTAAATTGCCTTGTTTGCTATGCTAAATAGAGTAAAATAAACGTATTTTCAAGGTTTAAGATGAAAAAAAAAAGGTCAAAATTGCAGCAACAACATTTTTTCTGATAAAATTTAGTTATATGTCCATGAAACGAACAATTCCTTTAATTATATTAGAAGACATGTGAAAAACTTCTCCGGTTGCATTTACATTCGGGATAAGAATCTTTTGTTCACATCATTAATTTTGTTTATTTTTCAATTGTTGTGAATCTAGAGAGAATTTTGACAATAACGTTATAATAATATTACTCTATTTTTTTTCTGTTATTATTGTTGTAATTTTACGCTTGGCAAAATTTGTTGAAATTATTTCTTTGATAATTATGACAAAATACGAATCATTACCCATTATATATGTGTAATTTATATCAAATCTCTTAATCTATTCGGTGTACAGGACTATATAAAACGTGTCCGAAATATTCAAAAATCATATGGAAAATACAAAATGAGCTGTAAAGTATTTGTTACAATTACTATTCTGTGCTTAATTTTGGTATTGTTTTAGTTTTTCTTTGCAAATAATTATTGTAAAAATTTCTTTATTTATTGTTAATATTTATAGGCGATTGCCAATGAAGCTCTAGCTAAAAAAGAACGTTCAGATAGTCATGAAAGAGGCAACAATGGCCATGGCAATAATGGCAAACATCGAGGTCATGAACGGGGTAATCAACAACGTGGAAATAAACAAGGGCAAAAACCGAATAAAGACATTGGAGCAACAACAACAACAACAAGGGAAGAAACACCAACTTCATCAATGGGAGGGGGAACCACACCAACTCCATCAAAGGGAGGAACAACAACTTCATCAATGGGAGGAACAACTTCAGCTTCATCAATGGGAGGAACAACAACTTCATCAATGGGAGGAACAACAACACCAACTTCATCAATGGGAGGAACAACAACACCAACTTCATCAATGGGAGGAACAACTCCATCAACACGATTGAAATAAGAGGAACAACAATAGTTCAACCGGAGTGAAGATTTGCTTAAATAAAGGAAATAAAAATTTAAATTGGATTGCAGACAGCAACTTCAATATATTAAGTAAATTTTCAATGGCAATCCACCGTAGATGTGTTACTGATTTTAATATCACCCCATATAGACCTAAATTGTATTATTTTCCAGTAGTTCACAAAAACTTAAAACTATGTCGACATTAAATTAATTATAAGCAACATAATCATAATGGAACTCTTCAGGCACAAATTTGACTAGTTTAACGCAGAAATTTTGCTGCAAACTTGGAAAGTTGCCGAACAGAACACAAACTAAGATTTTATGTGAAATTCAAACTGTAAACAATAACTTGAAGGTAGGCTAGCAACTTATTTGAAGTTACATGTTGATTAACCAGGGCCGGAACAATAGAAAATGCCATTTGAGGCAAAAATTCTGCATATTTCGCATGCAAAATTTTCTAATTTCTGCCGAATTTTGTTATTTAACTATCCACAATAATTTCGGCTGTTTTTAAGGGGAGTTTTTCGAATATCACTAGATTTTTTGATATTTTAATCTCCAGTATTACTTTCGAAGGGAATTCCCAAGTTTTGGGCTCAGAATTTCATCAGTTTTACAAACAAATATTGATTCACAATTTTAAGAAAAACTTTGGCAAATTTAAGGATAAAATCCCGATTTTTATTCACTTTTTGTGGAAAATTTTCTCATTCAGGGCTAGATTTATAAGGATCTTTGGGTCATTCTTGGTTTTATGTGTATACTTGATTGGCGAAAATTGCTCCATTGGCAAAATAGCGTTTTTTCAGCGACTTTCCGATGAGCTACGTAGTGCAAGTTTTGCAAAAATATACTCTAGGGACTTCCATATAAATTCGCTCACCTACTAAGCCTGAGGCAATCGTCTGGCTGTTTCGCCCCATGAAGGGGTTCTGGATGTTCTGCTTCTCAGGAGGGTTAGACAGAGGCATGTAAGTGTAAATAATACTAATTAAAATTACTTCCAAAGAAGCTTCTTTCGATTATTAGATAAATAACCGTAGAACAAGCGATTATTCGTTGGAGTACCTCTGATTTTTTGTTCAAACACGTCTAAATACCCATCAAAACTCAATAAAATCGTCCATTTTTTAAACAGTAAACGTAATCATCTCGATATTGTTAAAGTATGGTAATTTAATTTGTGCTTTAGAATCGCCGGCAAGCAACTGATTAGCTTCACTTAACGTTCTCATGGTTATTTCCAAATCTTCTTATTTTACTCTACTATAAACTCTATCCCGTCTACTTACCAAAACATCATTATTTTATCGCTTCCTTATAAAAGTAGACTAATTAAATATTAACTTACAGTATTCGGTTTTTCTCTTTTAAATGACTTCAATTTTACTTTGAAGCCAATGGATATGGAATAATAAGTGGAAAATAGAATGGAATATTGTATTTTATTTTGTATGCAATATCGATTATTTACATAATAGAATCGAATCGTACAACTTCAAACAATAGAAAAGACTGAAATTAGCTGAAGGCAGCTTTCAAATTTTAAGCTACTGAATTTCAATGTACACCGACGATAAATTCTTAAAAGCTGCACGACCAACATTTCAACATTTCGGTTTATCTCTAAATAAGAAATAAACAAAAATCGAGGGAGATTTCGTTAAAAATAGACCAGATTTTACAACTTACATTACACCACAAATAAACTCAAATCTTAAATCGAAAGATCCTTTTAATTATAGTGTTTACACAAGAAAGATTATAATAATTGTAATATTAAATTGTTGAAATTAATTCGGCGATTAATATGAGTTCATCAACACTTCAATTATAGCACAATAATAATAATCATCTACAATTATTGTGGCTGATGTTTTGTTACAAATGGGAGTCTAGAAAATTAAATTGGAACGAGGAAGAATTTATCAAAACAGAGAAAAACCAAGTAATAACCAACATTAATTCTATTACAGAAAAAATAAGGAAAACAAACACTAAGACGAGAAGAACGAAGCAATTTTATTATGTCAATATTTCTTCTTTAAATTAGACCGCATGATAAAAATCAAACTATAATTGATTCTGACTCTTTAAGTGGATCTCGTTCAAGATAGAATCTTTTGATAGTCGAAATATACAAGTAATCTATTGTTGTCTATACGAATGAACTAGCTACAGACATTTCTATACGTACACGATCGTTATCTTACGGATATCGTCCTCTTTTATGTAAGAATTTCAGGTAGAATAATCTCAACAATTGCCTGTTAACAATTCTAATGTTAATTATTTGAATTCTTCCACTATTGTCGAGAATTATGGTAATCGAGATTGTCAAATAAGTTCATCGTTGAATGGGAATTGTAGAAAAATCGTGACATTTGACAAAGAGCCGTTGATTTAGGCTGTCGGATAGAAACCATAAGAGCTCGGAAAATCCTATTAGACGGATTAATGCACGATTTTCACGTTAATTCGGACCAAAACAAGTAGCGTTTATTTATTTATTGAAGCTTCAATGGTGATTTTGCAGTTTGCGACCGATAATTGACAGTTATATCGGATATATGGCTATTCAATGGCTGCAAAATTGAACAAGATTAATGACCATCGCTGAAGAAATTCAAATATTGGCACATTTCTGTCGGATTTTTTGTTTTTCTATACTTTAATACCAAGAAGAGACGGTTAATTATCGTCAAATATCAGGCAAGAAATTTCGAAGTGATTGATACCAAGTTTGCTCGATTTAGTTTGGTCGTTTTGTCTCGAAATCCCAATGGGGCGGCTATAAATTCTCTACCTGTTCTAGTTTGGTTATAGTTCTCATATTCAGACAGTTTTCAAGTTTGCAAGTTGTTATTATTATCATTAATTTAACAATCACGAGGGAAAATGGCATTAAATTAGTAAAAATAAACAGAATCGAGAATCATCAAGAGGTGTGGTATTTCTGAGTGAATTTGAAGAACAACTTTCTCGCCTCATCGATGTTAAGCTATTCATAATCGCAATATGTTGGCATTTATTACAGAAAAATTGTAATTTATAATATGTTGATTCTCTCGACAAATCTCCAAGATATCTGGAATCGCGTAATAACAACTCGAAATAGGGAATTACTCAACTTGATAGCTAGAAAATGAACTTACAATTCACTGATAATCATGTAAGTCAGTTGGCGAGAACTTACAATGCAACTTGAACATCCGTTGAGAAATTTGGAAGTTGTTGAAATTTCATTAGACGGATAGTTTGAAACAGATTCATCCCATTATTATTAAATATTCTAACTAAAAACGGAAAAACTTGATAGAAACGGTCAGCGATTTCAATCGAACACCGTTTTCCATTAATTAATTTTAATTAATAACCATCCACAACAGTTAATTACTCAAGTAATTAAGTTTGTGCACGTTTTTCGTTTACGATAAAACATCGAACCGAACTAACGTTTGTTTTGCCCCTTGATTCCTCTTAAAAGAAGTAGCATTTCTACCGCCTCGATCATAATTTAAATATTTATTCTACTTCAATACATGGTGTTCAATTAATTAAAAATTCCAATTGAATCGAGAATAAACATTTTAATTAGATTCCGATCGGTTTCCATTAATTAAACACCATCTTAAATGTTTTGTTGATTGTCCAATTTTGTGTAAATTGGAAATTGGCGCTCGGAATTCCTGAATAATTCTCCAATATTCTCATTTGCATAGGTGTTTTTTAAAATTTTCGTTATTAATCATAAAATTAAATAAAAGACCGGTTTTAATTAAAATTTCCAGCCGACAGGGGGTATCAGTGAATGAAGATCCATCTGATATTAAATACGTAGTAATCCACCTGGAATAATAAATTATTTATAAATAAACAAAGTTGAATTTTTATTGGCCTATAAAAGGGTCTTGATAATAAACTTCAACATTTGGATTTTATAAAAATTAATTGACATCGTAAATTAATCGTCTCTATATAAAAATCTTTACTTTCTTTCGAGTAAAGGTTAGTTTTCGTAACATTGGAATTTCTACTCACTACCGAGAGTGTTGAATAAATTTGCATAAATTCCATAAAATTAGCTAACAAATAAACATCAGTTGGTCTTTTGTATTGAAAACGGTACAACTTTCACTGATCGTCTACTTTATCGTCGAATTATTGAGGAAATAGAAACATCATTATCGAGAGAATTGTTGCATTTAAAGCTCATATAAATGACAAAATTTGGGCAGAAATTTATTGAAAAACTAGCGCGGTTAACCAGCGTGACGGCAAACACAAATTCAAATATTCAAGATTATTCCCCTTGAACATGTTTGTAATTCTCAATCGTTAAAAATTCGAGACTCGTTGAATTGCCGGCCGAAACTAGCGAAATTCCACCATCAATAATCGTAAATTATAATAGAAATCGACTTTTTCAACCGAAAATTTCGAGTCTATCGTGCATGTAACTTGTGGTAAAAGTCGCCTTATTATCATTTATCGATTCGGATAAAAGTTGTGGAAAGTGACAGAATTCCACGATAAATATCTAAACATAGGCATGGTGTAATTTCGAACTTTACAGTTAGTAGAATTGCGTTAACCGTATGGAAGCTTACCCTTTGTAATTTACTTCATTACTTGTATTGTCAGATTAGGCGTTTTGTGGACAATAATCACGTCCAAATTCGAGTAAACTTGGCTTTTATATTTGATTGTAGATGGAAGTGTGTTATACAAACACCTATCAGAATGATGTATGGAAAATCAATTGGAAACCACCACGCAAAACTTTAACTTTTATTTATTTTCACCCACCTATTGTGAATATTATAGGGAATAGTAGGAACTATGTAAACGATAGAAGAAAAATTCGTAAAACAACGGAAATAGAATTCGATCGTCAGGTAGATATTACACTAAAACCCCCTATGTATAAAACAGGATAAGAGTAATGGAAAAGATAGGAAACTAACGGAATCTAAATCGAACGATACAATAATGTAATCCAGTTGCTACAACGGACGATCCTTTGAGAAAAACCAGCTATTTCCGAAAATCAAAGCTACAATTTTTTCGGCTTACAAGTGGAAATTTTTTTAAATCAGCTATCGGTAATTTATGGCAACATTTCCCGACAATAGAGCCATAATTTCAACGATAGCGACTTTTATTTTGTCGCGTTATCGATGCTATAATTGTTTCGTTATAGGGCTGGTTTTCCATTGAATTTTCTTTTGAATATACGTGCCTGTCTCGTAGCCAATTATAGGATCGATTCCGTCTCCTATGTGCACACATAAAAACTTTATTATTATGGAAATATACACGTATATACTGGAAAAAAAAAACGTGAATTTCCCTCTTTGTTTGCCCTAAAAGATCGAACTTTATGTTCTGTTATAGAGGAGTTCAGGTGGAATTATTTCCAAATAATTCACAATAACCCAACAAATTCATCAATTTGTTTACCATATTTGGAAGAAGGGAAGTTAGAATTACTTGTATCGCGGTAAGGGTTTTCAATTACAATCCGACATAACCACAACAGTTTCTATAGGGTTACTGTTAGATAGAAACATTCCGTTAACTTCCCACTTCATTTTCAGGTTTGATTTAGGACCAAATTCGAATAACAACATATTCTATTATTTATTTAATAGTTCTACGAATAATCATAACGATAAAGACACGGATATCTCAATTCAACAGGAAATATAGCCGTGTTAATTGGGGGGAATATTTTTAACGTAGACAAAATTAAAATTCAATGAGCTAAAATAGAATAGAAACGAATTCAATCTTCTAAGAACGAGACTTTAAGAATTCATTAAGCTTTAATAAATTATAGATTTTTGTCAAAAGTCACCCTCTAATGTTACACAAGTTTTAAAAAGTCGGTTCGATTTATTGGTAATTTTTACAAATTAATCGAATATCGGGGTAGATTGAAGAGAACGAAAGCTTCCTGCGCCTTTAAATTGCTCATTAGTTTCTTTAATTACCTGCAAAACATTTGTAAATTTGCTCATTTAACAGCTTAATTCAAACGGCTTTTTTAAGTGTTCTGTATAATCGCTAAATTAATTAGATTTTTTCCATTCATTTAAATTTAAGCCGACTAACAAATTCCTCAAAACAGGCTCAATTGGAGTAGATTTTTTCCTTTACTAATTCTATTATTATTATTATTGGGGGAGGATTTCTCTTAGAATTAAAGTTGTCGAAAATTGTATTATTGTTATCACTTACTGGGCTTATCTAGCTCATTGGGGGCGGAAATATCGTCCAGGCCGTTGAAGATCGGGGACACCTGCGGCGCAACAACCAAATATATGGCTAAAAATCGCCAAAACAACCCCATGAACACTGTCATGTCACACCCCTCTACATTACATTTCAAACAAACACTCGATCTTTAATCAAATCAAATATTCACTTTTAATATTAAGGAAATTAGAGAACACTGACACTAAATTAGTGATCAATTTAGGCCGTCACATTCACAATGAAATCGAATTGGAAATCGAATCTTTAAATATTTGTTAATTATTTGTTAATGATAATAACAACAACAATAATAACACCAACATTATAATAACGATAAATATATGAATGAAATTAGCGGATTTGATTGTGTCTTAATTAGAAGTTTGGTAATTTTCACTAAACACGTATTGCATTTTACAATAACTAAATTTAAAAAGTTTTGGTCCAATCGATAGACTTCCAGTCGAAATAGACGTTAGTTTAATTAGTTTCAACACTTATAAAGGATTAATGTTTGGGAATTTTTCTAATTTTTCACTTTAATTGGTGGAAATCGTCCAGTTTATTCTCTCTCAACTTTGAACATCACATTTTTCTTACAACTTAATTAGCCTCTAATGTCGTTTTTTTCAGGTGTGAAATTACTTGGAATTTCTCCTAGGAAATGTGCATGCGTTATCCGGGCGGATTGCGGCTTTCCGGCTAAAAGCGCCCACCAAACCGCCGTTCGAAACAAACTCTTTCGCGGTCATCGCTGTACTGAACATCGGTATCAGAGTTTGGGGTTCGTGTCTGCGCTGCTGCTGCTGCTGCTTCTGCTACTACAACTACACACTCTCTCTAGACGACCTTTTGCTTATATTCCGACAATCTACCGGATTCGTATCTAGACATTGTGTGCTTTAGAATTTTCAAATTCCCAGCGAACTCCACCCCATCTTCGGTTCTTCTAATTTTTGATTGTCTTGACTTTCGTATTGCCTTCCGCTTGTTGTTTTATACAAATTTACATATTTAAGGATCGATCTATCGACAAATTGTTTGTAAAAACCGAATATAGAAACAAATTGCCGTTGGCGGTCTATTGTTTGAGAATTCTATTAAAATCCAGGACTACAACAGCTAGTTGCTTATTCGAATCGCATATTTATCAGATTTATCGGCGGTGACACCAGAATTAAAGCTACTGATAAACATTTAAATTAATTATAAAACAATTAATCTTATTGCTTTCGTTAATTGAATAATAATGAATCGAACCAAATCACAAGACAACTTTTTATTGTTTTATCAACAACATCCCGATACACGCAACATTCCGAATTAATCCAAGCTTTATCATTTCGTTATCTATTAAAAGCTGTTATAAATTATTCGGGGATTTGGTTGCGGTTCGATAAAATTCAACAGAAAACCAACATTTCTAAAACTCATTATGTCGATAAATGGGAACGTCCCGAAAAGAATCTTCAAAATTAGTTCCACCATCCAATATTTATCTAAATAATTTCGTTATTTTCAAATAAAGAAAAATGATCGTCTCGCCTATCTGGTTATATTTAAATGAAGCGATAACGAAGAGAATTTTCGATAGTAAAGAGGAAAAATATCTTCCAATCTCGTGTCCCAGACTATTACATTTTAATCTTGAACACATGGATGCATTTTCATAGGGATAACAGATATGAGAAATAATCAATGAATAAATTTCAAATTGAATAGATTCGGTTGATGTTTTCTTCGTTTTGTTGTCTTGTTCGTGGAGATTTTCATGAAACTATCATCGAGTTAAATAAGCTTTGAAATAACGGAAATTGATCTTTAGATTGAAAGTAAGAAGGGAGCGCATTGTTGCGATCGAGAGAATTAAAACGTAAGGTGCTGGTAAAAAATGTTGATTTAATAATCCCATTTCCTGTTGGCATGTAATTTTATTAAAGCATCACTAAAATTGGATTTGCTTGAGGTTTTTTATAGCCTTGTAATTATTCACTAGTCATTCTACAATCGACAATAATTGAGATAGTATCGGTGATTCGAGTCTTTGATCTCGAAGTTTTTGTAATTTTTTCGATATAACCGAGGATATTGTTTTAATTTCGAAATTTTGTTGAATTTCATCAAATAGTCGAGTGGATTTCCTTTTTCTTTAAAGTGTTTTGTTTGAATCCACAATTATATTGTTGTCTTTTTAAAACGTTGAGCAAATAAATCAACGGATCCGTTAAGTTTCAAGTGTTGATTATTAGCGTTTTTACCCTGTAGGATGACGATTTAAATATTCAAAATTCCACCAAGTATAGCCTTAGGTAAATTAGAAAAGTTTCATTTTTGTTTATTTACTTTGTAATACTCACAACTGCCTACACGCCGATCAAAAACAAAGTTCAGTATTGGAGTATAAAGAAAATTATCATTATTGTTTATATTTTCATAAACGTGATAATTCGTGTAAATAACTTCCTGAAAATTGTAGTTATATCAAAGGAGAAACTGGTAGAATTAAAGGAACTTGCCGCTTTGAACGGAGCTTAAACTACTGAAGAACTTTCAATAAAACTGAAGTTTACGAAATGGGGTTTTATAAGATTTCCAAATAAGTATACAATTTTCTACAAGAAAAGATGTATAAATATTTCTCCAATACCTCTTTCAAATATTCTACCGTATTTTTATCCTCTATAGTATTTTAGTCTTTTTAACAATGTTTCATCGCCGGTTCATTTTTTTAATGAAAGGAGCTAAATCTAACGGGAGTATGGAATTTGAATTTAGGTTAACAAATTTCTATGCAGCACAACATTGTGGCAAAAGCCATTTCTAAGGTTACCTCTCTTTCGTTTCGTTTCTACTTTAAGATGTTGGAATATTAAAATGTATCCTGCTGGCCTTCAACGCAATGTTTACATCGTTTTATTCATTAAACATTTTTCCATCCGACACTCGAGCATGTAAATCCCCATAAACGAGCCATTTAAAACGCCGATAGAGCCAACGAAGGGGTCTCAATTTTTCTGAGTCATTAATGATCCTTTCTTAGAAACATTGTACGTGGCTCTGGGTCATTCGTTAAAATATATACCTGGTGTTTTATCAAAATACAAGAGCGTCTCTATATTTGTGCTTGTTCAATTTGTGTCCTTTGGATCAAGAGTATTGAGTGGGCTTAAAAATGAAGAGAGATTGGCTGAAAACGCGAGACATTTCTTTTAGAGAGAGAGAGGAGATTCAACTCTGAAGTGGACCAAGAATTCGAAAGAACCAATCGTCTAGTTTACAATTTCTTATTGTTTGTTGTTATAATACAAATATTTTTTCGTATTCGTTTAACGGTCGGCAACAGATGGCATAAACGAAGGCAAACTATTTGTACTCAACTGAAACTGAATAAATATCAATAGTAGAGACAGATTTAAGACCGATTTTCTCGAAGTTTTCTATTCTACCCTTAAAATTGTGTTTTCCAACATTAACCTCCTTTTAACCGGCAAATTATCATTACCGAAGATAATGATGGAGTTCCATCAACTTGATGCACGTTTTCTGGTTAATAGCGGCTACTTTAAGGCATCAAAATCCGAATTGTTGATGCAAAAATCTCAATTCGTTGAAAATTTTCTATTTGAAAAATATCTTAATTACTTATAGGAGCATTTGGGCCTTGCAGCTTATCAGGAAGTTGGTCAACAGCGATCGCCAAAAAGCATGTAAAGTGATTCTTCCAACATTTGTTTCGAAAGCGGGCTTCCGATGAGCTACAAGGTTAAATTTTTGCCAAAATAATCTCCAGATGGTCTCTATTTTGTGCAAATTGTCGTAATGAAGTTACAGTTTTTGGAATGCAATGTCGCTGATTTATTTTTGGAAATATAAAGTTTACGTTACAATAATCGACATATGTTCATATTTACAAATATTAAAACCAAATTGATGATTGAGAATAGACAAGAACTTTTTGACAGATAAATTAATTACATCGACTAAAGATAAAATTATGTAGGATAAGACAAATAGTGTCACTCCAAAAACCGTACAAACAAATATTGTAAACAATAAAAAAAACCGTGGGTGTAATTTGAAGGGATCTCCCAGATGCAGACTAGTCTAAAATTGATTAATTTAAATAATTTTCCACATCCTCATGGGATTTAAATGTCACAATTTACATAGAAGATTACCTGTTCATCTATTATTACTAGAAACGCAATAATTTACTCACTAGTGGTTAGAAATATTAAAAAATGCACCCAACTAGAATTTTTATCAGAAGTCTCTGATTACAACGACTAACTACACGGTCCATTCAACTTGCGCTATTATAATTTATGCAAGGTAATTACCGGATAGTCGAAGAAAATATTGTTGTTGGATTGTTAAAATAATAGGTTTTTTTATGGTAAGTCTGTTAAAAATTCATAATACAGCGTCTAAAAAAAGCAGTAATAATGATGGTAAAAATTAACAATAAGTGGACGTTTTTTAACAAGAATCTTTTATATTTTTAATATTCACAAAATCCTTGATCATCAATCAAAGACTTTCTATACCGTTTCGGGTATTCTACAAAAAAATCTATTGACAGTTATAATTAATTTCGTGTTATTTTCGTACTAAGTGTTTATGTGTAATCGTATACGGGGTGGTGAATTTACGTTTCCATTGCCCCAATCGGTTCCATTATACGGTACAGATTTTCATATAACAAGATGAACAGTTAAAAATACGGCATACCATTAATCAGTGTTTTTTATAAGCAGATTTGTAATTTATTTTAAAGAGTGTCATTACCATATTGACCCAACTTCTATATCCATCTCCTCTTATGCTAATTCCATCGTTCCTTTTTACGGATCTATTGAATTATCGATGTCGCAACGCGGTGTTTTGTTTACCAATTATCAATCGTGATGAGTTCGTATCGATGATTTATTCTCATAATTAATTACTTACCGGAATCGTTTGTGGCCTTGTGCCGTTATAACCGGCATTATTTTATTGATTTTTTTTTAATTGCCACTTATAGGGGACATTTGATATTAATTGTGATTTTCTCGATAATGTTGTTTGTCTTGAACTATGTTTGTTAATTTTTCATTAAATCTCGATCTTTATCGATTGCGTAACTTTTTGTTGTAAAATTATAGCTTTAATATTAAAAATTCAATACGAATACGACAATTCTTTTATTGACTTGTTCTAAATGTTATCAGGTCAAAGTATTTAAATCTGTACTAGACCACTTCATAAATAATTCCATTTTCAACAACTGAAACTACAAATCACAGTTTTAACGCTATAAACGCAAGTTTTGAATTAAAATTTGGTTTTAGCAGTAGAACTAGAGTGCCATAACAGAAACAGATTTGGGAATAGAACAGAAACCGAAACGGAAGCGAATAGAGAAACAAACGCAAAAAACGGGTAAAATTATCAATTTTGCATCAATTTCTTGGAAAACTAGCAAGGGCAGTGGAAATATTTTGAGAGATTTGCAAAAGCTTTCCAATTTGCTATAGACTTTGAGAAAATCATTGAAAAATTGGGAATATTGGGTAAATTATAGACGAAAATACGGCCAAAATTGAATAGAGTATATGCTTCACGATTCCTTCTGAAACTCGGAATTCAATCAGCATTTTCCAAAAGAAGAACGTTCTTAAGTACTCTTTGAATTGCTCTTTCTAACGCTATTATAGTCATTGCAATATATCATCAAACAAGGGAGATATCGAATATTAAAAACTGGTATTTTTAGATAGCTTATAGAAGAAATGATTAACTGAAGGTTTTGTTAATTTTTCGAAAAATTAGCGGACTTACTGGAGGATTTCTTAGAAATTTTCAAAGCTCTATCAATTTACTATTTCCTAGGCGATAATCAAAACTATTTGCTAGATTACAGGAGAAAATATGAGAAATTAGAAAAAGTAGAAGTAGAAGCCAATGGGCAGTTTCCAAAACCCAAAATGTCTTTGTATGCTCTTTAAAATGTTTCTTTTAATGCTGTTATATGTATTGTGATACCTTATCAAATAAGGGATCTTTGAAAATTAGCATTTTTCAGGAACTGTATCGAAAAAACAATATGACGTCAAGTTTTTCTCAATTTTCCGGAAAACTAACAAATTGGTGGATTTGCTAAGTTATTGGGGAAAAACCACGTTCTCCTAGATTTTTCTCTCTAACTCAATGGCTAGAACTTTTAAACAAAACATCTTCAAATGCTCCTCAAAATGCAGAACTCCCAAATTATGCGCAAATTCTGCAGTTATGAAACCGGAAATGAATCCATATCTAGAATCAGTACAGGAGAAACAGAAATATTGTGCAATGTTCAAATTACGGTAATTGATGCAACAAAATGCGGCTTTTTCTATCAATTATCCGGACGATTTATGTTTGCATACCTTAATATGTTGACAAAGATCTATTAGAGCGTACAGTTGGGGAATATTTTTCATCTAACAGACGAGTAATCAATTTAAACACCACTGTTATTAACTGTGGAATTAATGTCCGTCTAGAAATTACAACAATTTCCCTTTGAAATGAATCTATTGATGTAAATGTAAATCCATCAAATTTCTATTACAAGACAATAATTGTCGCAAAATTTAAATCAACATAAATTTTAATAGAATAGTGTCGAAATTACACGTGTACCCAGGTATTTTGATGGCATTTCGAAAATATATTTGCATGTCAAGTGTTAGTTGGGGTTGTGCCACAACCACCACCACCACGCAAATCCACAATCTGTCACAATAGTAGACATGACATAAGTTAAGCGTGTGAGTATGACTGTTTCTTTGATATTTTCACCTAATTGCATTCTTTGTGTTTTTATCAACGTTGTATGTAATTTACATTTTCGTTAATATTTCTCCAAATTACATCCTTATGTTTTTATTAAAATATTACCCAACCGATCGAATTACATTATCAGAAAATTACACAACAAGAAATGAGAAATACAAATATAATCGCCGAACGAAAATGAAAATTAGTTATATTTTTTCGTTGTAAATAAACCGAATGGGTAGAAAAACAACACGTTGAACGGTGATGTTATAAACAGTGTGTTGAAAATGAACTAAAAATCAAATTAATTCCTCTTCAAAATAAAATAAATTACAAAAAGCTCTAGGCTACAGTCATTTAAATGCCAGTTTTTCTGAATAATTAAAGGAAATAGATGATCAAGGCTGTTGTGTTCCATTATTGTAATTTTCCAAATTTCGTCATAAAAAAATATGTGGAATAAAATATTCATATTCTGTTATGTTACAAAAGTACACAATTTATCATCGAAAAAACAGCACACTGTCCTCTTAGGAGTTAGTTAAGACTTACCCTTTTCTCAATTTTTTAATTGGGGCAATATTAAAATTCATAGAAATATTCAAACTTTATTTATAGTTCCTTTTGACCCAGGATAGTATAAAAAGGGGAATTCAAGCGGAGTAATTAGAGTTGGAACTTATTAATATCAACTTTAATTTAAAACTGAACTGTATTTAGACAACTTTAAGATACAGCAACCGAAATATGTTTAACTGAGTATTTTGTAGAGAAGTTATAGAAGTGCCATAACAAAAACCGAACCAGAATTTATTTTAATTAAAACAGATGAGAAACGGAAACGGAAACAAAAACAGAACAGAGGCAGAAAAAATAAAGTTATCAATTTTCGTCAATTTCTGAGAGACTTGTAAAGCGCTTTGAATTTGCTGTTCTCTGTGGCAAAATCATTGAAAAATCGGTAGTGTTGGCTAAGTTATAGAGAAAATTTTGAAAAATTTATGAAAAACACATGTGCCAAGATTATTCTTTGTAACTCAGAATTTAATCGGAATTTTCGAAAACAAACAACACTCTTCAATACTTTTTGAAGTGCTCTTTCTAATGGTATTGTATTCATTGTTATATCTCATCAAACAAGCAAGATATCGACTATTAAAAATCAACATTTATTGGTCACTGAATAAGAAGAAAAATATGTAACATAAGTTCTCAAATTTCTGCCAATTTTCCATGAAACTAACAAACCCATTAGAAAATTTCTCTAAGATTCGGAAAACACTTTTTGTTTGCTACCTGTTAGAAAATCACTGAAATATCGATAATTTTGTCTAATTTATAGGGACAATATGAAAAAAGAAAACGAAGCAGATGCTCCAAGATTGTTCTCAATAACTCAGAATTCAATTAGTATTTTCCAAAACCAAAAAACCCCTTAGATTATTCTTAAAATGCTTTTGCTAATGCTACTATACTCATTCTAATCTTAAAAAATATAAAAAAGTGCGAAAATAGAAGCAGAAATAGAGCTCTTAAATCTTGATGATATTCGAAGCCAGAAACAGAGACCCTTAACATCTCCACAGTTTTGTGCAGAAGAATCAAGAGAAGAATTTGCTTTGTTCTTCTTAAATCTTTCACAAATTCCGTAATTACGAAGAGCAAAGATGGTTAACACCTCTAGAGAACAGAAACAGAAACCCTTAACATGTCTATCGTTTGTAAAGAAGAATCAAAACAAGAATTCACATTCTTTTTTTTAAATCTTCCGCAAATAGCAAGCCTGAAACAGAGTTTCTTAATATCTCTATTGTTTTTTGAAGAAGAATTTGCATTTTTCTTCTGAAATCTTTCGCAAATTCCGCTATTACGAAGACCAAAGATGCTTAACATCTCTTAAGAACAGAAACAGAAATCTTTCGGTTTGTGAAGAAGAATTAAAACAAGAATTTGCATTCTTCTCTTTAAATCTTCCGCAATTGGCAAGCCTGAAACAGTGTTTCTTTATATTTCTATTGTTTATTGAAGAAGAATCAAGAGAAGAATTTGCATTTTTCTTCTGAAATCTTTCGCAAATTCCGCTATTACGAAGGCCAAAGATGCTTAACAACTCTAAAGAACAGAAACAGAAATCTTTCCGTTTGTGAAGAAGAATTAACACAAGAATTTGCATTCTTCTTTTTAAATCTTCCGCAATTGGCAAGCCAGAAACAGAGTTGCTTAACATCTTTTTTGTTTTGTGAAGAAGAATCTAGAGAAGAATTTGCATTTTTCTTCTGAAATCTTTCGCAAATTTGGCAGTTTCGAAGACCAAAGCTGCTTAATATCTCTAGAGAGAAACAGAATAGAACCAGAGATCCTTAGCATCTTTACTGTTTTGTGAAGAAGAATCAAGGAAAGAATTGGGATTCTTCTTTTTAGATCTTCTGCAATTAGGCCGACAGAAACATAAACTCTTAACATCTCTACTGTTTTATGAGGAAGAATCTAGAAAAGAATTAGCAAATACCGCTAATGTTGTGATTTTAACAACAGTCGTTATTAAAAAATTCTGAAATTTTTCTCATTGCGAGACATATCGAAGAATGTTCGCTAATACCAACATTCTTTCGGGGTTATTAAAATCTTTATTATTTTATTTGTGTGTTATTTATGCGGGATGATAGAACGAACCGCCGGATTATGTCTCAAAAATGATCAATTTATCAAATTTTCATAAAGAAACTTATTTTATATTGATAAACTCTAACCTCGTAATACACTATTTGTGTTACGTTCTTTTTTCGCTGCATTAATATTTTCTTTCGCAGTGGAAACCACTCGTAAATTCGATAGCCAAAGAAAAAAATTGAACTTGAGGTGTTAATAACCGATTTCTACTTTTTTTTTAATGAAATATTAGCTAAATACGACTATGTTGTATTTGTTTATGTTTTCATTAAGTTTAACTTGGTTGTAAAATTCACAGCGTGAAAACGAAAGAAACATAACGGCTAAAATTGTTTAATGACTTCATTACGAATTTATAACAGCTACCAAATAAGGGCAACAACGACAAAAGTCGATATCTATCTGTAGGCCGACTAACAAATAACCGACATTGATGTCGGTTATTTTGTAAACAAACAATCAAATTTAAATGGATTTGAGGGAAATAAATTGGATTTTTTCTGTTAATTATTTAGAATAAAAGTTATTTTTACAGTTGAAGCAGTTCGATGTTATTCACTGATCAGAAAACATGAGAATTGATCGAAAAATTCGTTTACTGTTACTAATTGGGTTGTGGTCAAATGTTGAGATGATTGTACTTCATATGTTCGACTGAGTGTGAAAAGCAACATTTCCTGATTATTGCTGGGTTTTCCAATTTTATTAATTTTTTTGCACAATTAAATAAATTCGTCGATATTCTATTGAATTTAGAAAATTTCCGGCACATGTTCCAGCCATTTACTCGAGTTATTTAGGACATTTGGAATTGGGAAATCTCAGGGTGATCTCTTTTTTTCAAGTGGCCGTTCGGGTAGATGGCCAGAGTAGAATAAGTTCAAGATTTCTCACACCCCTTGAATACGTGTTCGAATTTATACACGTGTATGTTATAAATGGTGGAGTGAGTTGTTTATTGAAAGTCCATTCACGATTTGACCTAACAAAAATGAAGATAAATAGTTACACAAATTTCGATAGAAATTGCCTAGTCATTTATATGTTTTTTTTAAAAACAGTCGAAGAATTTCGGGTAGTTTCCCCTTAAAATCGAAAGTCGGTCAAATACTTTAAAAATTCAACCTTACTGTCAATCAAACAGAAATAGAAAGAAATTTAACATTTGGATACTGATGATTGATAGCTAATTGAACAATATTTCGACACAATAATAACGCATTTCAATATCCTCCGAAATAATTCCAATATAGTACGTGACCATGGAATGGCGGATTATTCGGACAATTAAACGCGCTAGTAACGCGCCTCCCGCTTTCGCAACTTATTGTTAGCTAGAGTAAGAGGCGCGCTAATAAATATTCGTGTACTTTGCGATTTTAAATTGTAAAACACTATTTCACTCCAAAATGCCATCGTAGCTTGGTTCAGGCGCTCTTTTCATTGAGAAATATCAAATGTAGTGAAATACGAACAAAGTTACGACTCTATTGAAGTTGTACACCTTGTACGGAAAGAGAACATAAATTGCGATAAATTTACAAACGTATAGTTTTCTTGGAATTCCTGTTCTCCTTCAACTTTATGGAAAGATATCGAATGAAATATTACAGTGTGTCTATAATCAATACGTAGGAGGACAGGTAGATTTGCGTCAAATTATTGTGTATATGTTTGATTATCATAATAGTAATAACAACAATAACGTTGCCTTATCGGTACGTGTAGAATTCAGAGGCGTATTTTAGAAATTTTATAAAATTAATGATGGCAATTCTAAAACTTCTCATAGATAGAAATATTGTAGATGATCACTTTTATGATAGCAATTAATTTGTGTCCAATTTAGGATTATTGGTGATTTAATAAGTTGACATTTCACTAAGCTTACTTTTATCTATCCACTGCTTAACTATTATTTGGAACTAGAATCGAATATAATCCGTACATCGATCTATTTTCGAAATGTAAAGTTCAACACTTGACTATTTTGGTTCAAATCGGATAATCGTGTTTCGAAGGCAAAATTGTCAATGTTGTTGTCAATGTCAATTCAATTATTTAGTAAATATGTACGTATTTGTACTTTTAACATTTACACCTACATATTCCCTTCTATACAGGAATGCCACACTAAAAGTATATAATTTATACGTGAAGTCCAAGTATTTGGTGAGTAATTCGAAGAATATTTTGACGATTTATAAGAGGTCCTTGGAGTAAAGTTTGGGCCTCGTAACTTATTTGAAACTTAGTAAAAAAGGTTTTTGACGATGTCATCGTTTTCATCAATGAACTACACAATTAAACAACTAAGAAAGGCTCGAGGATGCTTCTGAAATAGGTAGAAATATTTCGTGTTCATTCTGGAATGGGGATAGTAAAAAATACGTCATTCTGAGCCATTTGATGCGCTTAGCTCGTTTTCAAAAGTTGTATTATCTAAAGCGAGCACTTTTTGATTAATTTCGGTGGGTCTCTTAGCTTAAAAAGTTGGTGAAAAAACGATGGCTTCTCACATTATTGTGTTCATCAATCAATTACATAAATAAAACGACTAACAAGTAAACCTTACGAAGTCGAAACTCCCGATTTTGATGATTTTTGGTATATAAGTACTTCATTATATTCTAAGGGATGCGTGTTTTGTCATTCGTGCCCATACGCAAGTTTCAGGGAGAAAATGGGGGTTGAAGTTACCCCTGCAAAATCAGTTTTTTAGCAATATCTCTAGAACGGTTCAATATTTTTTGATAATTCAAAAACTGAAAGATAAACATTTGTGAGGACTATAACGTGGTAGAAACCAATTCTCAATATCTTATTGGGGGTGGAAATGACAGGCACTTATGTGCAGTTTTTTACGGTTTTTTGCAATTTTACACCCCATGGTAAAACATAGCAATACGAAATTTTTTGTAATAGTAGAAAATTACAAAATAAAAGTTACCTGTTCGAGGGTTTTTCATTATTTTTAATTGTTACCCCATAAATAATTCTTAAGTGTTGCAAATTTAGGGGTGAATTTTGGCTATGTATATAATTTTTTGAAATCGTATTTATGTGGGTTTTGAAGGCATTTGAAGAACCTTTTAAATGATATATGAATGAGTACCCCAAACTACCCCTTAATGAATTATGCTAATATGACTTTATGAAAAAATATTTTATTACTATTAGTGATTCTACTCAGTAATTATTTTATTTATCCTATCTAGTATATAATGATCCATTTTTTTATTTTAATTACTATTTTTACCAATTACAACCCCTTCCGAATTATGATACTATAAATTTATAGAAAAATATTCTATTATTCTATTTACAATTATTCTGGAAATTCCCTACATTTTACATATTTCCATATACGCAACAACTTGCTTATGGTCAGCAGTTGTTATAGTAAAGATAGATTTGGAAGAAATGTTCAAAGCAAAGATTTTGCTTGCACCATCTGCAGGTTACATTCACAAACGTCACATGTACGGATTGTATGATAGGCTTTGAATGAAAAATCTATAGAAATATCTGGTCTTTCATTTAGAAATTCACTCTGGTACCATGCATATTTGAATAATTCTGTATATCTTGGGGAAGAAAACTGATTATGGACTGATTGTAGTTTAATTATGTTATCCCTTAAGTGAATATTATAATCTTATCATGACAACAACACAATGTTCGAGAACTGTCTAACGAATTTCTTCCATTGGCGAAAGCCATAAACGTCTAGAGGTTGAATAAGTACAGTAGACCCCTTTGGTAAATTCATAATTTCGACACATGTGGATAGTGGGACTATTTCATACAAGCCTTTGCTTTCTGCCCAAACAGATTTTGTGTTGCTGTTCGGGATGAACACATTGGTAAAACACTCTTCAAATCGTTCTTTCGTCAATTTACCAAATTTTGTTACCATTATATATCATAATTCAGAAGGGGTTGTAATTGGTAAAAATAGTAATTAAAATAAAAAATTGGATCATTATATACTAGATAACATAAATAAAATAATTACTATGAGTAGAATCACTAATAGTAATAAAATATTTTTTCATAAAGTCATATTAGCATAATTCATTAAGGGGTAGTTTGGGGTACTCATTCATATATCATTTAAAAGGTTCTTCAAATGCCTTCAAAACCCACATAAATACGATTTCAAAAAATTATATACATAGCCAAAATTCACCCCTAAATTTGCAACACTTAAGAATTATTTATGGGGTAACAATTGAAAATAATGAAAAACCCTCGAACAGGTGACTTTTATTTTGTAATTTTCTACTATTACAAAAAATTTCGTATTGCTATGTTTTACCATGGGGTGTAAAATTGCAAAAAACCGTAAAAAACTGCACATAAGTGCCTGTCATTTCCACCCCCAATAAGATATTGAGAATTGGTTTCTACCACGTTATAGTCCTCACAAATGTTTATCTTTCAGTTTTTGAATTATCAAAAAATATTGAACCGTTCTAGAGATATTGCTAAAAAACTGATTTTGCAGGGGTAACTTCAACCCCCATTTTCTCCCTTAAACTTGCGTATGGGCACGAATGACAAAACACGCATCCCTTAGAATAGAATGAAGTACTTATATACAAAAAATCATCAAAATCGGGAGTTTCGACTTCGTAAGGTTTACTTGTAAGAATGACTTGAGGATACTCCCAACATTGATCTTTTTCTTCTTTCTTCATCTTATTCTGGAATAGGAAGACATATTTTGTAAAAAATACGCCATTCTGAGCTATTTGATGCGCTTGGCTTGTTTTCAGAAATTGCTTCGTTACCTAAAATGAGCACTTTTTGATCAACCTGCTAGCGGGTCTCTTAACTTAAAAAGCAGGTGAAAAGGCCCTAGTTTTTGACAATGTTGTGATTTAGATTAATCAACTACACACATAAAACAACTAAGAATGACTCGAGGATAGTCCCGATGTTGATCTTTTTCGTTTTCCTTCATCTTATTCTGGAATAGCAAGAAATTTGCGTATTTATCCTGGAATACGCTGTAGAAATATGTAAAAAATACGCCATTCTGAGCCATTAGATGCGCTTAATTGGGTTTCAAAAATTGCTGAGTTACCAAAAATGAGCACTTTTTGATCAACTAGGTTGGGTCTCTTAGCTTAAAAAGCTGGTGAAAAAACGATGGTTTCTGACAATGTTGTGATTTTCATCAATCAACTACACACATAAAACGACTAAGAATGTCTCTCAATGTTGATCTTTTTCGTTTTTCTTCATCTTGTTCTGAAATAATGCAAAAAATGAGGAGCATTCTTGAGCCATTCTGAGCCATTGATGTGTTTAGCTCAGCTTCAAAAATTGAGTGCTTTCTAACCAACTTATTAGCGGTGGAATGATCTCTAGGAATCGTTAAAATAGAAATTATACACTTTAGTTGAGCAGCCCTGTATATTTGAACCATTCAACTGTTTGATAGCGATAATGATGAAAATTACTGTTTGGTAATTATATGTATGGCGACATATCCGTAATGGTTTAATAAAGTGCCTGTCGGCTGTTTAATTTTGCCAAACTCAGAGAATGGGTGGTGGGTTTTATTAAATAGGTGATTGTCATTAATTGCTTCAGATTGTTGGTATTGTTACAATTATAATAGCACCCAATTTTGTCACGTATTCATTAATAAGCCTCACTAGTTATGGATATTAATCGAGCATCGAGATTAATTTGTAACAAGATGAAAGATTTTCTAAAATATTTACATATTTATCTAAATTAGTAATCTATACTAAAGAAAAATCTAATAATAACTAGGCATTTGGATCGCTTCTCTTTCTACTTTAGTAATTTAGAAAATCACTACGAATGCTAGAAAATTATAGGGAACACCTCGTCTGAAATTAGGCTTGCGTGTCCTAAATGAACGGATAGAATGAGTCGGTTAGATACTCGGAACGGCTAGTTAGAAAAAGTCAATATTAAGACCTGTAAGTCTCCATTCTGGTTGTTGTGTTGTAACAAACCAAACAATAACGACCCATAATGATGGTAGTTATTAAGGTCTCCTCACCTAGGCGCTTATTTAATGTCCGCCACTAAATTATATTCGGTTTATAATAAATTTTTGGCTCATTGGTTGTATTGTCTAATAGAAAAAAACAACTGACAATATTTACCTGAGGCTATAAATAAAAATTGTGTAACATGAAAGACGCTACAGGGTACATGTTAGAGAATCATCAACAATACTGCGTCATTCCTATCTAGATTTATTATTTTAACTTACTGACAATGTATCAGAAGCGGACTGTTTTCAAATCTTCCAACTAATCATCAATATTGAAGATCTATAATAAGTATTTATGAGCCTGTCTGAAAATTTCCATGTAATTGGCCACACCTCATCAAGTTATTCTATATAAGGACCACACTTTTGATTGCTTCTAATTCTCTTTCTAATGACTTGTGCATTGTTTACAAACAGAAATCTCCTGTAGAAGAATCATAAATACAACAATAGATAGTTATCTTTAGTGGAATTTTAAGACTATAAATTCTAGAACCATTTATTTGACATGAGTTTTCAACCAGACTGTTCAATATCCGAGGATTTCCCGAAAGGATTTTACCAACGCTATCCACTAAAATCCAATCTTTATCGCTTAAACTAAGAAAAAATAGCCAGACGATTATTTACCATTGTTAATATTATGAATAGACGAAAAGCAAAGTAGAATATTTCCAATTATCTTTGCGGTTAAAGCAAGAAATAACAAACTAATAATTAACCGATCATTAATTGTAATTATGATGAAATAAACATGTTCAAGGCTGGTTTTGATTGAACATTTTAGCGTAAAATTGACGGAATTTTTTGTAATCATTTGTGTTAATTTAGGGGGTTGGAATAAGGGGCGATAAATATTCAAAATATCCGAAATAACGTCCTTTTATTATTTATTAATGTACTTATGTAAATCGTTATTTTTACTCATTTTCGTTACATTTCTTTTTCTGTATAAATCATTTTGACACTATCAATGTGGAATTGTCATTAGAGGTAAAAAGTAAATTATGTAGTGTCAAAATAAAAGAAATAATCATTGCTTTGTTCTATAATTATGACGTACTTGTAAACCAAATTTTGTTATCAAACAAATCTACCCTAATGGTATTGAATTGAAACGAAATAATTTGAAATTTTGTTAGATTCAGGGTTGTTAAAATTTAGGCCAATTTCTAATACTCCACTACATCAATTAACAATCTACAGAATAGAATTTTTTGTAAAATTGTTGCCATAGTTCGAATTTCTGACTGGGGCAAAGTATCGAAGTAGTGTGCTCATAAATCAGAATATTATGACTTTTCGTTATTTGATCGTTTTCGAATACTCTTAAAGACCATTCACCGTAAAACTGGCATAGTTGACCTGGAAAAAAACTTTTCAAATTCGCCGTTTCTTCGTTCGTATCGGTTTTTAGGTGAAGGTCTTGTTATTGTTTGAATACGAAATATTGGAGATAAAAGTCGTTATTTTGGGAATATTGCCAAAAAGTTCCACTTTCAGGATAAATTACGGAGTTTAAATGGAACTGAAAATAGCCAAATTTCTCTAAATCCAAACTCAACTTAGATTTAATCGGTTTTAAAAAATTCATTATTTTAAGTACATTTCCAAAAAGTTAAGGCGTTAAATTTGCCACTTCTAGAAGAACTTACGGGTCTGCTTGGGAGTTCAGATGGAACTGGAAGTGGCCAAATTTTTCTAAATTTAACTAAATTGAAACTTAACTTGAAAACATGTCAATCAATTTTGGGAAAATCATTATTTTGAAAAGATTTACAAAAAAATTAAAGTGTTAAAGGCTGTAAGTAAATTGCCCACATTCAACCTTTTGGTAATTTATCTAAATTTCTCTAAATTTAAAGACTTGAAACTCAACTTTATAAGCTTTTAGTAAATTTTCCAATTTCAGCAGAAATTATGGAGCTCCTTGGGCAAATTCCTTCAAATTTAAATAGAATTGGAACTCAACTTGAATTTTGCAAATATTTCATTAAAAGACGCAAATAAATTTTCAATTTTTAACTTAAAAGAGAAATTTCGGAGTTCGTTGAGAGTTTAGATGAAATTGAAAATAACAAAATCTCTCTAAATTCAAGGACAGCTAACTTAAATAGTTTTCAATCAATTTTAGAAAATCCGTTATTTTTGGAACAGTTCCAAAAAATTAAGCTTTTAAAGTAAGTTTTCGACTTTCAGGAGAAATCACGAAGCTTCTTGGAAGCCCAAGTGAAATAAAAAATAGCCAAATTTCTTTAAAGTTAAGCAGTTGTAACTCAACTTGAATATATTTCGATCAATTTTGGAAAATTCGTTATTTGGGGACGTTTCGAAATATTTAAGGCGTTAATGGACGTTAGTTCATTTACCACATTGAGTTTAGATGAAAATGAAAATGCGCAGATTTCTCTAAATTTAAGCACAACTGTAAGTTAACTTGAATAGATTTCAGCCAGTTTTGAAAAATTCTTTATTTTGGGACATTTCTAGAAAATTAAGGTGTTAAAGAACGTACGTAAAGTCAGTTGTAGAGGGAATTTGGAACTAACAAGAAGTTTAGAGACTGAGAATTTCCAAATTTCCCTAAATTTAAGCAGAATTAAAACTCAATTTGAATAGATTCCAATTAATTATGTAATTTTAGGAACATTTACAAAAATTAAGATTTTAAAGTAAGTTTTCTACTTTCAAGAAGAATCACGAAGCTCCTTGGGAGCCTAGAGAAACAAAAAATGGCCAAATTTCTAAGTTAAGCAGTTGTAACAACTTGAATATATTTTGATCAATTTTGGGAAAATCATTATTCCGGGGAGATTTCCAAAATATTCAAGGCCGTAAATAGATTGTCAGCTTTCAGCCTTTTGGGAACTTATATTGGCTAAATTTCTCTAAATTTAAACAGAGTTGAAACTCAACTTTAAAAGTTTTTAGTAAATTTTCCAATTTCAAGCAAAATTATCGAGCTCCTTGCGAGTTTAGATGAATTTGAAAATTGCCAAATTCCTTTAAATTTAAGTAGAATTGGAACTCAACTTGTATTTTGGGAATAAGTATTTTATTAAAAGACGTAAATAAATTTGCAATTTACAACTTGAAGGAGAAATTTGAACATATTTCGATCAATTTTGGAAAATTCGTTATTTGGGGACGTTTCGAAATATTTAAGGCGTTAATGGACGTTAGTTCATTTACCACATTGAGTTTAGATGAAAATGAAAATGCGCAGATTTGTCTAAATTTAAGCACAACTGTAAGTTAACTTGAATAGATTTCAGCCAGTTTTGAAAAATTCTTTATTTTGGGACATTTATAGAAAATTAAAGTGTTAAAGAACGTACGTAAAGTCAGTTGTAGAAGGAATTTGGAACTAACAAGAAGTTTAGAGACTGAGAATTTCTTAATTTCTCCAAATTTAAACAGAATTAAAACTCAACTTGAATAGATTCCAATCAATTTAGTAATTTTTGGAACATTTACAAAAATTAAGCTTTTAAAGTAAGTTTTCTACTTTCAAGAAAAATCACGAAGCTTCTTGAGAGTCTAGAAAAACAGAAAATGACCAAATTTCTAAGTAAAGCAGTTGTAACAACTTGAATATATTTCGATCAATTTTGGAAAATTCCTCTTTTTGGGGACATTTTGAAATATTTATGGTGTTAATGTGGTGTTAGTTTACCACTTTGAGCTTAAATAAAACTGAGAATGAGCAAATTCTCTAAATTTAAGCACAACTATAACTTAACTTGAATAGATTTCAGCCAGTTTTGAAAAATTCTCTATTTTGGGGACATTTCGACAAAACTAAGGTGTTAAAGAACGTACCACTTTCAAGTTGAAGGAGAAATTTTGGAAATCTTAGGAAGTTTAAAGAATTGCCATTTAACCAAAATTTAAATTCAACGTGAATAGATTCCAATCAAGTTTGGAAAATTCGTTGTTTCGGTGTTAAATCTGCTAGTTTAGAGGCTGAAAATAGTCAAATTTTTCCAAATTTAACCGGAATTGTAACTCAACCTGAATAGATTTCAATCAATTTTGGATAACTGTTTTTTCTAAACATAAATTTCGAAGATAACCGAAATCGTTTACTCTTGATTAGTGTTATTGTGTGGAACTAATTCATATCCAATTTGAATCGGCATAAAAACAAGACAAAATAAAGCCCGTGTAAATTATTAGATAAAATTTTTTCGTTCTCAACAATTTCTCTTTTATACACTTTTGAAATTTGTTATTGGAAATCTATACTAACGGTATCGGAAAATTAGTAGTTTGAAAAGAGATCTAGATAAACCGTGTGAAGGGCGGCAACAACCCGTCATTCAATTGCCCTGTGTGCTCGTTAATATTGGGCATTGGTGTTATATTGGTGGTAGTGGTAGTCGATTGAAATCTGGAAAAAATGCCACGTCATGTTGGATTAAGTCGGATATACACCTATCAATATGGCTGATATAATTATTCTCCCATAATCTTCCAACGTATTAGAAAGAAATTAAGCTCGATATAAACTCGTAATAATCAATTTTACAATCGTCAATGTATTTTTAATCAAACAAAATTCCAACATGACGGCCTTTTAATAAATTCTTGTGTAATGAATCAGCAATTAGCCGGTATTGTAAGGTTTGTAATGTTGATTCGCAAAAATTCTTGTTTATTTCTATTCGATTCATGATCGATTCGATTTGAAGTAATTTTCTTTGTCGTGTTGAAAAAATTAATCTGGTAATTGTAGTGCTACTGCAAGGAAACTTATCATTATAATCTCGTTATATTTAATTGTTAGAGTTTCTTTATGGAAAATAGAGGGGCAAAAACATCTTCATCCTGCAATTTAGAAAATATTTAATAAATTAGACGGTTTATTTGAACAACTATCATAACATGCATGTAATCCACTATAATCATTACAACAAACAACTGATTGATTTCAATGAATTCCGTCAAAATTTATAACAATAACAATTGTGGTTTACATTATTAAATATACTGGAATTATTATAAACGAAAAAATAACGCACAAAATGATTGATGTTGAAGTTTCGTGTTGTAAAATTAGAACTCGAATTGTACGAGAAAATATTAATTGAAATTCAGACAAAAAAAAAATCCATCATTTTCGACGCTTTTTTCCATCTACGCGCCAATTTAACTAAACAAACACCATTGTTGGATTAAATTTAACGCGATAATTTGACAATATGCGCTCAGAAGGCAGAAATTAATTTCGCATCGCTCTTGGTTTTTCCGTTTGTCGGCGTTATTTACACCTTCCAGTTTGGTGAATTATAAACGCGATTTTGAATCGAATCCAAATTGAAATGTTTGCCAAAAATTGAGCTCAATTTGATAATCATGAGCAATCCAACCAAATTCAGGATCAGTGAATTCTGAGATACATTTTTTTTCGAAAACTACACATCAGATTTTTCTAAAATTTGGCACAATTGAAGTTTAAACCAATATAGAGCTCTGGTAATTTTTTGAAAATTTTCGTACTTACAGTTTTTCGAATCGATAGAGCTCCACTTTTTATAACCGAAGACTACTGAACTCGGCAGCAGGTTTTATTTGTCGGTTAATTTAAAGAAAATAAACTATCGTTGGAGTCGCATCCTGGTTTTATTTGTTGAATTTACGTTTTAATAATGCCATAAATTCCTATTTAATAGATTATGATGCATGTTTAGCGGCCAAAATGCAATTCTCTTGTTATTGTCGTTGTTATGCTATCGAATAACAAGGAATGTTAATCCAACTACCGGTCCAAAAATTAATCGTGTTGTTTGGGTTAACATGAACGTTTTTCTAACGATACAATCTATCACTGTATCCTTTACATTGGAAATATATTTTTTATCGAAGAGAAATTCCCAGGATATGTCTTTTAGAATTTCTAGTGAAATAATAAATTAACAATAATTTGCTGTTTTATAAATAGAAAGAAAAATTAATGGTAAAAATCTTCATAGTAATGGGAATTTTTACTGTCGACAGATAAAAATCTTATTCCACTTTAACTAATATTCTATATAACTTGAGATTGCCTCAACTCTGATTTCTTTGAAGTTTTAAGTAATTACGTTGAATATTTCACAGACAGAGAACATTTATTCATTATGTGTTCAAAATGATCAGCCATAGGGCATACAATACGAGTTTAATGAAAGCTCCCGAAAAATATAGTTTGGCTTTATTAACTTGCAGTTATTCCAGATGGTTGCTGTTTTTTTTTCTACTCTATTTGGAGGATCGAAAAATATTGTAATAATTACGCTTCGAGCTCTATATAATATCACACATCTGTTTTTTTTGCTGCTTTATTTCAGTCTATTGACTTGCCGGTTGAAATTACGCTTTCTGGATATTCTAGTTATTTTCATTAAACATCTCCAGGGCTTTTTACTACCACAACTATGAACTTAAAGAATTGTTCTATGGTCTCTTTATGTCCAATAAAAACCAATGTTTTGTATGAATATCATAAATCAAATGCGGCAATATTTCTCAAGCAAATAATAACAAGTTTATTCGTTATAAATATTAGTCCTTGTCACTCGTTCCTTTTATCAACATTAATCTTACATACAATACGTGAATGTGTCCAATTATTCGATTTTATAGTCAAGCTTATTCGACTTGAAGACATTGCCGTATAACAAACACGATTATAATCGACGTCGTTAATTCCGTATTGTTTTATAAAGGTAATAAAATTTATAACCCCAAAACATCAATTTTGTTTATCTTGATTGGTATTAATTCGGTTTGTGCGATTTTTCGAACATTTACAATCAAATAATTCAGTTTAGAAGCGTTATTTGGACAAATAATTCTTCTCGTGTAAGGTTAGAAATAATAAGCGGAAACTTGGTTATATCAACCCTAGTTTTAGGAGAGCGCATAATCCGAAAGTTGGCCTGTAGAAGTTGAAATATTCAAATTGCGCGCTTATCAAAATGATGGGTTGGTAACAAAACTTCCCAGTTCTAACCTTACAATTCTAAACATGATCAATTCGTGTGTTTCTAGCCGCTGTTGCTTCACTATTTTGAATAATTGGTGCCATTTCTACTACGTTGCATTCAATTTAGACAGATTTCCGTTCCCATTATAAATAACTCAAACACAACATGATTTAACCCATATTTCGGTCATTAGATATTAAGCAATACTTTTATGACTATAGAACATCCATTTGGTGGGTTGTAAAGCACAAATTAGCTTCAATTTAATCGAGAAATGATTAGTAGGAAAACTACCATATTATTTTCAACTTCCTAAACTATAGATATCAATATAATAAGCATAAACATATACGGATTTATCCCTAATAATTATTACAGAAGAGATCCGCCCTATTACAATGCGCCAATATTTACATCCAATATTTACTATTTGTTCTCGTCTTGTCTGTTGTTAATAGGGCAATAAATTGCTGCATTCATCGCTGATTTATCGAGTGATATTATCGCACACATACTAACAACTATAAATATATTAAACACAAACACACATATATATATGGGGATGGTAATGAAAGCTGTGCTTTACTATTCGTGAAGCTCACGTTCAGGATATCCGAGATAAAGCTGATTTTACGTCGTCATTTCCGGTTTCGCTACAATTTCTCTTCTGCGTTATAATTGCTATACTACAAGCAAAATATTATACAAGTAGGATATAATGAAGAGATAGTTGCATATAGATGATTTATTTTCGTTGTATTTTCTCTTCTTTTCCCTTCCCTTATACTATAGGTGTAGATTAACTGAGTAAATAAAGCAATAGAGATTTGGTAAATATTAAAGACTTGGTTAAATTTCTATTGTTGTTTGTTGTAATTAATAAACGTAATTATTAATGTGTAATGTTGGTGTATTTCTGATTGAATAAGCAGAACTAATTGGTTTCCACCTACAGTATACATTAATTATATAGAAAGGAAATTGATTTAGTGTTTTATCAAAGATTAGCTTGTAAATTTTCTCTTTATTGAAATTTAATGAAGATCTCTGCCATTATGGACATATTTTTGTATTTAAGGATCTCTCTGACAGCAAGCTAGCCTGACCTCAATCACATTGAAATCCCATAAGAAAAGTGTCATTTGAAAACGACAAAAGATATCAAGGTGGCAAGCATCTCATTCGACTCGAAATTTAAGCCTCTCTATCGACCCTAGTAGGTAAAATTTGGAAAATCCGACAGTTTTTCCGAAATTTCCAAAAAATAGCGTTTTTCTGACAAAAAAACAGGTGAAAAAATTGTATATAGATGGAAAGTAGAAAGTTGAGGCTAGCGTCTCTAGTAATTGTTTTTCAAATTTTCTTTCCACTTTTCGGAAAATAGCGTCTAAATGAACCACATAGTAGTAGTCCACATTTATAATTTCGATGCAGTTTTCGGAAGAACAGAAAGAACGACTCAGAATCTGATAAGCCTCAGTTGTAGAGTTAACTTCCGTCTTTTTGTTCACAAAATTTCATTTGCTTTTGTTAACTTTTACTGTACGGAAAATCTATTCAATTAAAACCATAATTTCATTCTCAAAAATGAAGTTTTTCGGAATTTATCGAGTAAATTTTCTAGAAATTGCATCTACAATTCAATGAGATATGAACCATTTCTTTATCTCTTATCATTTTCGAGATATGTGTGTTCTAGTGCCCAGAATTTACATATAATTGCCTTCAGTTCTATTTGAAAGCGTTCTTAAATTAGAAATGGAAACTCCCTTATTACTAGACTCATCGCCAATATCTATTGTGTGTTTTTATTATTTTATTGGCCGGCTTTGTGTCTAGCACAACGACCTGTCGACACCCATTTCACAACAAATAAAGCACATACATTCTGTGATATTCGATATTTTTCTTTGTTGACATATCTAGATGGTTTTTGGTTGATTTTCTTTTCATCTTATTGTTGATAGTGTTGCGGCGTGTGTTCAACGCTTGTGTTCAAAGTAAAAATAACATAAAGAAAAATATTTGTATTGATTGACGATTGAACGAGACTTTTGCATGTTTACTGAACAATCTTATACTCCAATACTTCCTCTATTTAAACTGAAATGAATCAATTATAGTATCAAGAACAATTACTCCCCAATTAGTAGTAGTAGTTGTTAGCACGTTGTTCTTCAATTTGCCCTTTAAATACATAGTAAAGACGCCCTTTGGGCATTTTTTAGACACAATTTTCTAGACATTCTAGATAGTGGCCAAGTTGTTTCATTATCGCCTATTAGACCGGCTCATGATCGATGAATTATACAATTAAGCTTAAGGGTGCAAAGACTCGAGAATATTCGTTGATAATAATAAAAAAATCAACTTGAGAGTATTCAACGTTGTCAAGATTCTCTTCCGAGTATTTGATAAGAGAAATGCCGGAAGCTTATCAACTGGCACGCACAATATCTGCTCTTTAAATACTGGAAAACTTGCATAAACATATCGATTTTGGATAGTTCAGTGAAGTTATAGTGAAAAATTTGGTAGTGTTTCAATTTCAACTGCCAGTTGTGTATAAATGATAAAAAATTGATAAAATTATAGCTTGTTTTCGAGTATCACAAAGTTAATTTTAGGAATTGGAAGAAACTTTCTATTTTGAATATCTTCATTCAGATCATTTGCAAATATTAACAAATATTCCGGCGAATTGATAAAGAAGTTGTATGGAAATATTCTCTTTTATAAATTTGTAATTAACTTGGAACTTCATTGAGAAAAAACGGTAAATAAATAAAGTTTAAACAAAGTTCAGTCAATTAAACATAAATTAGATGCAAAATAAATGAACTCTGCAATTTCCATGTTGTACTAATATAATTGAGCAACTATTTGAATTGTTCCATGTTTCGAGAAGATTCTATACAAGAAACTTATATAATAGAAGCTTGTTAGTTTGTTGATTTGTTGTTAAATACAAAAGATTTCACCTATACAGATTCCAATATGATTAACGAGTCATTAGTAACGTGAAGAGATAATTTTTCTCTTCCAATAGAACGATAATCATACGACATCCGACCCTATTGTTGTGTCACGTTGGGGAATAATTCTTACAAAACAACTTGATGTATTGCCCATTAAAATATCTTTAAATTTATTTTATACGCTTTCCAACATTATTGTCAGTGTGGAATAGAATTGATAAATGTTGTGTACAAAAATTGAGAAGTGTTAGTTGTAGTTAACGTGGAAATAATGGGTACTTTGTTAAAATAAAAAATAATGGAAATTGTGGGTATAAGGGACGAGATCCCAATCGCGTATTGGATTAATTTAACGATTGATTGATTTTTCAATTTGGATCTATTTTCTATTGAATTGTGCCTGTAATAGAGATTGTTGATAATGTTGTTTTATTATAATATCGTTGTTGGTACAGTTGTGTGTCAATTAGGTCTGTTACAGGTGTGGTGCAATTTGTTTTTATATTTTATTGAATACATTTGTATAGAATCGACTAATTGAAAACATCTGTTCGAAATTTGATTATTGAAAAACGGCATTAATTCGTTAGTTTGTCGATTAAAAAGTGTCAATTTATAATTATCGATATTGAAATTGACGCGAAATTGAACAATTCTAGTTACTATAACAGGTTCGAGTCAGGCGCCGATTTAGGCTTGGCCTTTATGCTTTGCCGGAGGGCCTCTTTTGCGCTCAGACACATAAAAAGTTTTTTGTTGTTCTCAAAAATGAAGCTGTTTTGTTATAAAATGCCAAATGTTTCGCTACAATTGACTCAAATTTTTAACTATTTGGGATAGACTTCTGAGCATAACTAAGCTCCGAAGTCCTTGGAGCCCAGGGCTCCAAGTTAGTTATTTGGGTCGATTGGATACTAAGCCTTAACGAACTGGGACCATTAGGATCTACTGTTAATAATCCACTACCTATTACTATTTCACAAAAGATATCTTCTTGCTAAGTTAATTATCTCTCTAGGGACCTATTCTGTGCCTCAGCAGGCGGCAGAATTGTACCGCCGAGGTGCCAACAGTATGGGCTCCAATTCACATAATCTACATCGCTCACTGTTAGTTAAGCCCAGTTTTTGACGTTCAGGAATCCTTTAGATTCGTTCCTCGTAAGGTCGAGAAGCTCCTCAGTATTCTTAGAGGCATAATCGACAAACAATTTTGCCTGCTTCTTTGACGGAGTTTGCCATCAGTGAAGCTGTTCCCTATCTTCAGATCTCTTTCCCACATTGGGTTTTTGTTAGCCCATAGAACAGTTCATGAAGCCTTAGCGCCTGCCTTTGCAAATCCATCGGCTTGTTCATTTCCTCTGATTCCCTGATGCCTTGGTATCCAAGCCGGTGCCCTGGTGCCCTTCAGCAGCTTCAGGGATTGACGACACTCCGAGACGCAAGGATATACACCTTTCTGGCGCCCATCTCTGCATGAATCTCAGCTTGCATAATGGAAGGGAACTTTCGCAAGGCTATGGATGCCCTACAATTGCTAGTCCCTTTATCAATTTTTAATCCATTAGTAGCCCAGGTGATCAGTCCAGTTTCTTGCCTCATGACCTCTTCATACGGGGTTTCGAAGTCAAATTTCCTCAGCATTAGACAAACTATCCATTATGGTTTGGCTAATAATTCTGAATCTAGCCCAGGGCCCCAAAGTTAAAGGTCCGCTCCTGATTCGATGGAATTTTCGTCGCCAAGATGGGTGACAGTTTGAAAGATTATCTTGTAACTTTTGAAAAATTTGATAGAACAATAATAATATTAGTTTTCATATCATCAACAACAAGTACTGAGCCGTCAACATACACGATATCTCCCTGGAGATATTCACGAAAAAATCAAGAATTGTCGTTTATTCTACCATTTCTTGTACTGTTTTTGTTACCAGCCAGTTCATCATTATACGTACACGTTCTTTATTATTTTTCGGACTTAAAATCGAATCGAAATATGATTCAAACTGGAATACTATTGGATTTATTCCGTTTCTCCCTATACCGTAAGTAATATTAGGAATCAATTTTGAATTTTAAATCGACATCTGGTCCAACTTACCCCAAGGCGCATATTTGTGTTTGTACAAAATTTAATCTCAACCCACCTTTGATCAATGAAAGTTATTAACCGATCTGTTTCATATAAAAAGCATTGACTCAGACACATGCCTATTTACACAAAACTCTGTATTATTTATATTTGTATATGGATAGAGATTTGACCTAGTTAACCCAATTCATGACAAGTGGGAAAGTTGTAAATGTTCTGCGCGACTGACCCGTTTGATTTGCCCCTGTATCGTATACCAGAAAGAATATCTCCCTTGGGATATTTTCGCCACATATTGGAGACATCGCACACAGAGAGAAATACCTGACTTCATTCCACTATACATACATACCTACATATATATTGATATTTAAACTTGTCGCTAGATAATAAGCAAATTCAAGAGTTCTCATATTTGCATAGTTAAAGGATTAAAATTAACGGAAATGAAACAGTCAAGTGTAAATTTCCGTATTTGGTAGGAAATATTTGAGTTTAGCAAGTGTAATCTTTAATTTCAATAGTGATAGTTGCGAACATAAAAAAATTATTAAATCTCGATCAAAATAAACCTTACATAGGACCGGAGCAAGAGAAAATGCCGCCTGAGGTCAAAATGCAAGTCGAATTGTAAATTTCTATCGAAGTTTGCTATTTAACTAGCGAAAATAGATTAGGTTGCTTTTAAAGGGAAGTATTCTCTAGATTCTTATCAATTAACAGTTTTTCAAAGGAATTTCTTTATGTGATTGTAGAAATAACAGAAACTTTATGCTGTTTTATCAAATTCAGGAATAAAATCTTCATTTTTGCTTACTTTTTGATGAAAATTTTCGCATTTATTTTAGGAAACTTAGTTCTCAAAAAGCAACTTTTAGACAATCTTCTTTGTGCATCCAGATTTAAACAAATTAGGTTCTAAATTACTACAAATTTGGCTACTGGATCATTTTTAAGACACAGATTTGATACTTTTAAGATATTGAAGTCAAGTTTTTGAGACATTTTCCTTTTTATTAATACTTCAAAACTATGTACATAGCTTCGAGTAAGCAATTCGGATCTATAGGGGGCCCAGAGACCTTTTTGGCAAAAGTTGGACACTGTAACTCATCAGGAACTCGGCCAAAAAAGGGTTTCTTTGGGCAATATTGCGATTCCCTTACAATGCAAAAGAACAAACACTAACAACTTTAGGGAGATCTTTGCGTAATTCTTAGTTGTTTTACATCTGTGACTGGTTGGTGAAAATTCCAGAGGTGCACAAAAGAGGCACTTTTTGACCGACTTTCCAATAAACTACGGATTCCAGGTACTTTTGTGAACTCCCTGACAAATTCTAAAGATTTATCTTAAGCGACTCGCTCGAACCGTTTTGCTATGTGTAGAGAGATCTGTCGGAGAGACTATCAAATCGTCTCCTTCCCCTTTTTAAGCCAGTCGCAAGTCTCGAAACCACATCACATCATCTGCTGAATTACTCAGAGTGCTATTTCGAAAAACTTGATTCATTTAGACGCTATTTTCTGAAAAATGGAAAAGAAAATTTGAAAAGCTATTATTAACCTCAACTTTCTACTTTATATTTATCCAAAATTTGTTTCATTTTATTGATTGTACAGAAAACTATGCTGGAAAATATAGCACCCTTTTTTGGTCGAAAACGTGTTTTTCGAAAAAAAAACCAGTCGGATGTTCCAAATTTTACCAAATAGGGGCGATATGGGCTTAAATTTCAAATCGAATAAGATGTTTCCCACCTTGCTATCTTTTTTAAATGATTGGAAACGCTTTTTTATGGGATTTAAGTGTAAGTGAGGACAGGCTAGCTTGCTTCGAGCGAGACCCTCAAATCGTTCACTTTTGAGGCAATCGCCTCGCGGTCTCACCCCACAAACATTATTTGTTGTATTTTAAAATTTCACGACCTTCGAGCAATCTCTTCTTATCAGTCTTGTGCT
This sequence comes from Mylabris phalerata, assembly GCA_020740385.1. Lineage (NCBI taxonomy): Eukaryota > Metazoa > Arthropoda > Insecta > Coleoptera > Meloidae > Mylabris > Mylabris phalerata. The sequence goes on from JAJEOX010000222.1 coordinate 3,807,964, forward strand.
TAATTAACGTTTCAAGCGATGCAAAAACTGTATTCGAATAGAATCGGTTTTCGGATTGATGGAATTGGGAGAGAATTGCTGAAAATTTGTCGAGTACAAGGCATTTTCGAAATGTGATTAGCTGCGAATTATTTATGCGACTACTTCGAACTGTTGTAGAATACCAAATACAATCTAGATTTTATTATAATTGTATTTAAATGTCGTTTTTTAGGGGTTTGTTGAATCATTGATGAATATTTAATGATTTGTATACCCTATTTGAAGGGGCCTACAATGGAGCTTCTGTTTATTTTAAATGATATGAATAGACAAACAGGTCTATTGTTATTTGATTTGATTTTATCTATAGATGTTCCCTATACAATATTTCCTGTATTGTACTATTATACCTCCAATTATAACCCGATTCAAGTGAATAGATTTTAATGATTATCAATTGATGAAATCGATACGTTGTCCAACAAATAACGCATATGTTAACTAATTGTTACAATTATTCACAATTTAATGAAATTTATACAAAGATTAAATAAGCTTGATGATATAAATCAGCTTTAATTGGATACTGTTCACTGAAAATATAAACATAGATAATATATCAATAAAGGCAAATTAATTACAAACGATAGGTAGTGGAGGTATTCGTTTATTGTACCTGCGATTGAAATTTATATGTGTGCATAGGAACATGCCGGTTGGTTTTTAATAAGCCAAAAATTTTAATCCACTCACAACAATCCCTCTTAACTTATATGTGTGTGTCTATGAGCATGTATGGGGAAAATGGAACAACCACATATAATCGCATCATTGGATTAGTTCTAGTCTAATGCTGTTTAATTGACAACTGTGTAATCCTCTAGAATGCCACTAAAAATTGTTGTAAAGCGATATTATTGAACTATTCTCTATTATTAGAGCGTTTTTCGTCGATTCTCTCTCTTGTTCGTTATGTGGGTGGTATTTATATCATTGATTATCGACAGAATTTCCAGGGATTTCTACAATATTGAAAGCCTTTGATCTGTACAAATTGTTGATTATTTTCTATTAAAGAACGTTTGTTTTATCAAATAGGTGTTGCTCAATTTATATAATTATTAATGAGTTGATTACAAATAATCGATTCCCTATTTAAATTCAAATTAATTGCAATTTATTTGATTATAACAAAATGTTCGAATGAAATATACGTTGAATATAGTTGGATTCGCTGTCGGTAATTAGGAGTAAATGATACTTTTCGAAACAATAGAAATAAGGGTGGATTGTTGGGGTTGTAATTTAGATACCGGAAACAGAATCGATCGTTTTCTTTCTTCTCCCCTATCGTACTTTATGCTTGATTAAACTACAACAATACTGTATCTTTCAAGACTTGTTTTTTGCTCTATATTCAACAATTAACCACCCATCATTACCCATACGAATTGATAATGTGGCTAGTGTTACAGTGAAAGAAATGTTGAAATTTGAATTCGAAAAGACGTGTAGTTGTGTACTGGAAGAGGAGGATCTTTTTTCGGTAGTATAGTCAATAAATAACGTTTCAGTCTACGACTGCGATTTGCTTCATGCTATATTGAACTTCCACACTAAATAAAATAGGGACTTGGGGTAATATACACAATCATTCCTTTGGTTTTCCTTTGAACAGCCGGAACATTATTTAGAAACATCGTAGATATTTCTAGATACATTTTCCTTTTTGTATGCTCATTTGAATTTGAGAAAATCGGCCTGAATGATCGATTATCATTTCGAATTCTCTAATTTTTCGCATTCAATCTCGACCCTCTGTTTTAACAATGATGACGACGACAACTACAACAACCCTCGATATAATGTGAAGTTTTAACGACACTTATCCCCTTTTCTACTATAGTGGATGTATTTGTGTATCTGAGATGTTTGTGGTTTGCGTATTATCCAAGAACAAAGGGTCGGCCTCTAAAGATACATGTCATCAGAAGGACACATATGTTACATTCACTAAAAGCGTTAAAATATCTCACAGCTTCCACCCTCTCTATAACACAATGTTGATAAATCATTCATTGCATGTGACAGAATTTTCTAACTAGAAATATTTATACTCACACATTGTATGTATACAAAAATCAATATGGGGCATATGTGTGAAAATATAATGAAAAAAGTTATGACGATTATAAAAAAAATTCTATGCCGCCGTTCTCGTATACAAACCGTTTTAACGTAAATAAACAATAAGTTGAAACGAATTACGTTGTCTTGTAACTGTGGAAAGGAAACTAACGAAAGTCTAGAAAAATAAACAGTTTCAGTACTTGTAGTATTGAAGCTCAAAATTTTTGTTTTTGGTTCTGTAAATGCGGCATTTCCGCAAAATTTCTGTTTCTATTTCTGCTTCTGCACCTTTTCAAACGAAATCCAATAATTAATTATCGATATCTCCGTCATTCGGTAAGATATCACAATGCATACAACAGCATTAGAAAGAACTTTTTAAGGAGCATTTGGAGACTTGTTTGTTTTGGAAAATTCCAAAGGAGCTTCGAGTTACAGAGGAAAATCTTAGTTTTCCGGTTCTCTTCTAGAATTTAGTAAATATCACCGATTTTTCAACAATTTTCGTACACTTTAGGACAAATTGGAAGAGCTTCCTTAGTCTTAAAAAATTTTCCAACAGCGTTATTAATTTTCGCGAAAATTGGCAGAAACTTGAAGGCCACACTTTCTTGTGATTCGGTGTCCAAAAAAGCCCAATTTTGAAGTCGATATCTCTTTTGTTTGATGAGATATTGTAATGAGTACAATAGTATTAGAAAGAGCATTTTAAGGAACATTCGGAGACTTTTTTGTTTCGGAAAATTCCAGTGGAACTTCGAGTTACAGAGGAAAATCTTAATTTTTCCCGTTTTCTCCTAGAACTTGGTAAATATACTTGATTTTTCAACAATTTTCGCACAGTCTAAGACAAACTGAAAGAGCTTTCCTAGTCTTTAAGAAATTTTCCAATGGTGTTATTAGTTTTCGCGAAAATTGGCAGAAACTTGAAGGCCACACTTTCCGTATTTTTCTTGTGATTCGGTGTCCAAAATGGCCCAATTTTAAAGTCGAGATCTCCGTTGTTTGATGAGATATTGTAATGAGTGCAATAGTATTAGAAAGGGCATTTTGAGGAGCATTCGGATACTTTTTGTTTAGGAGAATTCCAATGAAGCTTCGAGTTACAAAGCAAAATTTTAAGTTTCCTGTTTTCTCCTAGAACTTAGTAAATATACTTGATTGTTCAACAATTTTCACACAGTATAAGAGAAATTGAACGAGCTCTCTTAGTCTTTAAAAAATTTTCCAATAGCGTTTTAGTTTTCGCGAAAATTGGCAAAAAGCCACAGATTCCATATTTTTCTTGTGATTCGATGTCCAATTTTTAATAATCAATACCTCCCTTGTTTGATGAGATATTGTAATGAGTACAATAGTATTGGAAAGAGCATTTTAAGGAGTATTTCAAGACATTCTTTGTTTTAGGAAATGCTGATTGGGTTCTGAATTACAGTAGGAAAAACCTGGAGCACGTGTTTCTTCTTAATTTTTCAATAATTTCAACTTGACGGTTCACGTTACATCTTTTTCCCAATTCCAATTTTTAATAATAGTTGTTTAATGAGTTATTGCAATGAGTATGGCAGCATTAGAAACAGCATTTCCAGGAGTATCTAGGCGTTTTTTGCTGTCGAAAATACGGGTTGAATTCTGAATTACAAAGCACAATCGTCGAGTGTGCGCTTTTTCCCATATTTCTCTCCCTAATTAAGCAAGTATTTTTCAATTTAAATGAGTTTTTCAAAATAATCAGCAAATTGAAATCGGTTTATAAATCTCTCGGAAATTCTCCGTTGAACTTGTGAATTTTCCAGAAAATTGATGAAACATTGATAATTTTTTCGTTTCTTTTTGTCACTTTTGTGCCAGCAAAAATCAATTAATGATAAACTCAAATGTTAGTGTGTCATTGATAGTTTATTTAATACCATCAGGAATCTTTCAAGTTTATTGTTAGTTAGTCAACTGGAAAACTCGTCTCTGTTTGTGAATCATTTATCGTCTATTAATAAATAATTTTATAAAGTTGTGAGTGCAGAAAGTTATAGCAGTTGTCAAAGTCAGTCTTGTTTAAAGTTTTACTAATCATTTATTATTTTTATTTTGGTTTTTGTAACACTATCGATAGATGAAATACGATCGGCTTTGATCTATTCCAATTTATACAAATTTGAAAGTTAAATCAGTTAAATTGAAGAGTCTTCCACAAGCTAATATTATATGGAAATACCCAATGTTTGGAGGCTCTAAACTCTCATAAACTAGTCAACAAATACCGGCTATTAGTTGTACTATAATGACACTTTAATTCCTATTGGGTATTGTGGATTAGTTTGGAATATTGTACAAAGAATCCGTTGAGGTGTTGTAGTTGTTTGATGGTAAATAAAACGTAAAATAGTATTTCACCGTAACATTCCAAACAACACAATTTTAAAGTAAATGTACAATACATTTGTGAATGTTTATATGGTATTATGGTTACGTTATTGTTATAATGAAAATATTCGTAAAGAACTACCACCACAACCAGTTCACACTACCAACCCGTTGAGGGGTTTACATAGAGAACAAGTCTCAAGTATATACGCGTTACTTACTCACTTTTTACAACAGAACCGAGTTGAGTTTAAACAGTCGTAAACTGTTTTATAGGCTAGAGGCTTTCAACGTGTGCAATTTAATGTGCCTTTCCAACCATCTTCATAATTATACTTTGTCCCTCAGGAACTGTATAAATTGTTCGTCTCGTTTTCTATGTACAGTTTCTTTCATTGAAATTATTAAATGTTGTTAATATTAGAATACTCAAATTCCAACCTTTTAATAATCATCATAGAATTTTTTCTGTATTAAATTCTACAAAGGAGCTTTGTACAGATGTACAGTTATGTTTCAATATAGCTTCAATGCAAATCAAAGCTTTTACTTCAATACAATTTTTAGCAATATATACATTCGATACATTTTGAATATATGCCAATAGGGAATCGTTATCTATGGATGTATGCAATCGAAATAATAAAATACAGGGCATATTTCCAACATAGGAAACATTACATACGCTATTGCAGGCCAGTTCTATACGTTACCATCATTAAATGCGATCTCACCTTATTGTTTCATTTATTTTATAGCAGAAATTACACCGTAAATGGCGTATTTCAACTCACTTAACTGGAAAAACCACACAAAAACACGGTGAAAAAGTTGATATTTTAAGGTTAGAATTTGGTTATACAGGTTGACCAAGTTGTTAGACGGCGCGAAATTCGAAATTTGCCATTTGTTTAACAGAAATTTGAACTTAACGAGATTGTGTAAGGTATGAATTAGGGCACTTAAATTTCAACGTTTCGATGGCACTTTATTTAATAATAAACCCTTGAAATATTTCACAATATAACAATTCGCTATAGTTGAATTGTAGTGTACTTGAACGAAATGTTGCGTAATTTGCTTGATTAGCACGTATTCTCTACGTGATAAATAGACTTTTATATAATAATTCTCTTTTTTATTATTAATTATGGAAATTCGATACAATTTCCAATTTTCGTTTATATAATTCAAGTTAATATAATCGAAAAAACTGCACACATTCACAAAGTTTTAGCGTATGTTTCGTAACAGAACGTGATAAAACACCCCTGAGGCAATTTAACCAACAATTGTTGTGTACTTTGTGCGATATTACAAGTTGTCGATTGGTTCTAATTTTTGTTTCTTGTATTTTTCAGTAATTTCCATAAAAATGGGCAGCCTCCGGTGAGTTAACTCTAACGCCATCCGTTGGGTTATTTTTCAAAATTAATAAATGTTTGTTATACTAACAAGATAATCTATTCCCTATAGAATTTCAGCCTAACCCTATTCCTGTTACAAATATCCACTATAAAGGGTAGGTTTTTGTGCTTATAATTGCGCTATTTTGTTTCAAACGTTTACTCCTTGGATTATTAGCGTTGTTTCATTAAATATTAAATGTTTTCCATCGATGATTGTCGTTTAATGTTTGATTGATTATATTAAACGAATTAGGAATTAGTGATAGTGCTATTGTTTATTGTCAAATACAAAAGGTAATATTTGACATGTGGATAACATATGCGTTATGAGCGGACATTTCAAAATAAATTATAACGTTGTGTGTAACTCATCACCTGGGATTTTCATTGTTCTCCTCCTGTATTTATGCCAATTTATTTTCACAAAATGGTACAAATACAAATTTGAACAATGTAAATCGGGCGACAATTGTGTGTTGCAATCAACCCTACCGCCCACACCACCTTCCGTCCGCTTTTAAATAATAAATACATTAAACAAAATTTAATTTTCCAAACAATGTCAGTTGAGATTGATTTATTGGTTAGTGGCATTGGTGTTGTTGTAGGTTGATTTTGATTTTCTTTGTATTAAAATTAATAATTTATGGGCGTTGTGGAAAAATCACTAAAAGCTGGCTTTTATTATAACTGAGATAGAGAGTTAAAGGTGAGGCCCGTAATGAAAACCTTGTTAAAGTTTCCCTCGTTTATCTTAGTCGCAGATAAATGTCTCTGTTCTTTAAGTCGAGTAAGTCGAGTAAACGGTACAAAGGGGACGATACATTCTGTGAAGACGCACTATTTTTCCTTCTACAATCCAAAATTTAAACAACTTTCTGTATAATTACAGGAATTATCGTGTGACTCTACGTAAATAACGGAATGATAACGTAATCCGATCCGAGCCTTACATGGGTTAAGTGATGTACGTCGATCCTGTAGTGATGCTGAGCTGATCTATCAACGCCTCACCTCACTACATTTCCGATTCTACAACATCTTTACCACTTGTCTTGTCACGTTACCCACTACCAACTTACATGTAACTTTTCCATGTGAGCGTTATGCGAAAGCTTTGATGCTTTTCTCTAGATTGGTTCATCAATCTTCCATCAAAAAACGTACACAAACACACTTACACAAAAGATGCACTTTATGTTATTCCCCTTCTATTTCTGGACAAGATAACAGAATGATAAAATCGACATCCGCAATGTCCAGATCGAATCAACTGCAAATCAATATTGCTCCAGTAAAGGGCGCAAATTTAACAATAAAACGTGTCTTACCAAACAGTTATTGAGATAACTATGAGAGATAACGAAATTGTTAATCTCATTCGATTTAAATCCAATTTTACATCATTGTTCGGAGATTTTTAAGAAATCGGCTAAATCTTCTGAAAATTTTACAAAATTACGTTTTTGAGAATGGAAATATGGTTTTACGCTTAGTAAAATTTAATAAAATCCAGTGAAATTGATATAAATAGTTAGATGAAAGTTAACTCTAGAATTGGGCGTTATCATATTTTGAATTGTTCCTTCAGTTCTTCTGAAAACTGCATCCGAAATAAGCAGCGAGTATAATACAGTCGGCCACATGAACAAGAGTACAAATACAGTTATGTTAGTTATCATTTGATGTGGTTTACTATAAAGCAATTGGAGTAAAAAAGATTTGACGAAAAGTGGCTTAGTTTGCACTTGTGCACTCTTCCATAGATTCTCAACGTAAATTGGACACTAAAGTTAAAGCTCAAAGTAAACGTTAACATACAAATTCTCACTAGAAATAATTAGACTTATATCTCAAAAATGCCAAAAGATACCGAGATTCGATTCCAAATACAAATCTATACAGAAGTAAGTCCAAGGAATGTGGAAAATCCGAGTGAATTTTCCAATGTTTTACTCCTTGTAAACACATTTAGATAGATCAAGGAAAGTTAGGGCTAAAAAAATGAGCCATACTTAACTTTACTTCAACTTCCTTTGGCGTTTTTCGAAATACAGCGCCTAAAAAGACGAGGTTTTTCAAAATTGCACATTCTAAGTAATGTGGTGTGATGTGATGTAATGTGGTGTGATGTGGTGTGGAGTGATGTGATGTGGTTTCGAGACTTGTGCTTGGCTAGATGGAGGTGGGAGCAACTTGATTGTCTCGGCTGATTTCTCGAACAAAGATTGTAAATTTGCAACGAAAGGGCGATAATGCTGGCTCTTAACGTTTTTTTAATTAGTTGATTTATAAACCGTGCGGATATATTTATAGATATGAGCATCAAATTATAGCCAAACAATAGGTTTTCAAATATATAAAACATAAACTCCCAACATTCCACAATAGTGGTCGTATATTCTCATTCGTTGTGTGTTATTCGCAAAAATACGTCAACTAGGGTGACAGATGTATACACAATTTTATTTCATCGCTTGTGTGGAAATATGTTTGCGTCCAATATGCTCATTTCGCTTTTATAACACAAAGCTAAAATACAGGAAAGATCCCTTCAAAATCGATGATAGCAATGATGATAGTGCCGGTAACATATTGTTGTTTTATTTGTTTTTATTTGTCTGTATTTTTCACAAGGGCTTAATACAAATCAGTAGTATATGGGAGGGAACTGTCGGAAAAATTAGGCCATAATTCCGTTTTATTGGACATAAATCTGTCTAATGTTTGGTGAATGTTTCGAAGTTTAATGTGTTGTAATTTGTCTCATTATGGCCGTCGTCGTTTACAATTAAAACGCAAAGTGTACAATGAATTGTCGGTTTTAATTCGTATTTATGAAAGTAGGAATTAAACCGTCTGGTGTTTAGTTAAATGCAAATATAATTGCAACTCCAGCTTTTATAATTTCCAGAATGTTTTATTAAAAGATAACAACAGTTATGGCTAGTACACCAAAAATAACCAAAAAAAAAGAAATGGAAATAGAGGGAGTATAACACCAGAATTTGTCATATTTTGTACATTTATTTGAAAATTACATTTATATAAGGGTATACCAGATGTAAATTCTCATTACGGCTTCCTTTACATAGATAAACATTATTTGACTTGTAATGTATTTCATGCAGGTTTCATTTATTCAATGTAAACACAATTTTTATGACTGTTTGTAGGAATTTCGTTGAGAACAACCAAACCATTCGGAATAACTCATTCAGATTATACCAGGTGGACCATTCAAGAGAATACAATTCATAAATAAGACCAATCAGTTGAACAATTTGAAAAATATTTTGACGCTTTGTGGGGGATTCCCAAAAGGTCAAAATGCACTAAGAATTACTGAAACAAATTTTTTTGCATTGTGTTCTGTTGTTTGTTTTCAGAATGATATAAAAGACGAAAACAGGTAAATTTTGCGAGGATCTTTGGTTCATTCTTGGTTGTTTTACGCCTTGGTTGATAAAAATCGCGATATTGTCCAAAAAATCAATTTTTGACCAATTTCTCGATAAGCTAAAATATTTGGTAAAATATTTCCTGGGGACTTCCCTATAAGTCCTCAAAATATTTTTCAAATTGCGCTTATTAATGGGATCTAAACTATGTTCTTGGATGATTCACTTTGTATAAAAGCTGTCCTGCTAATTCCAACTTTAGTTATTGTTGAATGTTGGAAAATCTTTGAGAGATCTTTGTCAAGTTATCTTTCCGCATGCTGAGTATTTTTTCCTTACCATGCATACCTTTTTCCAAATGGTATTGATAACGCACAATCATTATGATAATTTGATATCAACTCTTTAATCTAAAATTGGTCTAATTTAATTCAAAAATAATTTTTTGTCGCTTTTGGTTAGCAAATTTGCAGATTTCAGGAGTGATTTTTCAGTTTTGGTTCAATCGTAGGAAAAATCGAATTCGAGTAGAACTCGTGAATCTAACTCTTGATCACATTTGTTTTACAAAGATTTCGTTTCCACCGTTGTTTTGTTATTATTTCTGCTTTGTGCTTTGGAAAAATTGCGAAGAACTACTTCCAACAACGATTATCAACTTCATAAACTTTTGGGCTGTTTTCAGGACAATGTAAAAATTGATTTGGCTCATTCTTAGTAGTAGTGTGCAGTTGGTTGATAAAAATGGTAACATTGACTAAAGAAAGCGATTTTCGACCAACTGATAAGATATTTTCTACGAATTTCCCACGAAGCCTCAAAATATTTTTCGATTACTCACTAATTAATAGAACTAAAGAATATCGTCTTTGGCTGGAACTCATCACAAACTGGACCAATTGTCTTATCATTTTTACGACTTTTTTGTAGTTAATTATTTAGAATGACGGCTAACGAAAGATCTCAATTAGTTTATCCGGTTGTGCATTTGTCGTTGCATACGACTGGAGTTGAACAAAATACGAGCTTCTCTTTGGTTATTTAGATTTACAAACAATTACTTTGGGTGTAATTTCTGGAAAAACGGAAAATTAAATTAAAAATTTAGTCTTGTCCAAATGTAGAGTTAACTTTCTTCTATCTACTCGTATAAATTTAATTTCATTTTATTAACAATACAGAAAGATAAATGTGTTGAATAAACACCTCTTTTTCGGCGCAGAATTATGATTTTCCCAATTTTCGAAAATCCAGAGAATTTTTTCAAAAAACTACCTTCGCCTAGAATGGAAGAATTACATTTAGAATTGACTGGGACATTTGCCATTTTAATATCTGCTACCGTTTTTGAGTTAAATGAAATGGACGTTCTGTGGGATTTGCATGCAATTCCAACTACGTACTCTTGAATGGTCCACTTAGTATAAAAGCCAGAAGATTGTCGAATATTAGAAATATTTGGCTTTTCCAAAGAACGCCGACCAATTCAAAAGTTTGCCTGCTTCTTAAATGGGTTTTATCGCCGTTTTAAAATAACACCGTCTTAATGAAGATGAAATTAATTATCTATAGATTTTCGTTTCTTTGTTCGATGTGTAATAAATCTAACCAACAACTATATAAGGATGGTCTTAATCTGAAACGTTGACAGCCGTTCATCATGCTCAAATGTCAGGTGTTTGTTAGCATCGAGGTCGGGCAAGTCGTATTTGTCACGTCTACGTATAACAACATCACTGAGAGAACATGCCATTTCCAACAAATGTATATTTAAGTGTCTTTTTAGATAGGAGTTAAAGTATAGACGAACAAATGTGTAAAATAAACTTTTGATCAAGATTATGTCTGCATTATTGTTACAGTTCTAAACAATTTTGATAAAACCAGAAACAGACATGACGGAATACCAATGCGCTGATACGAAAATTATTCTTGCATAATTCGGTCATAACTTAAATTAGTATGGCATACTGTGGTAGAAAGTCGATTGAAATGATAAATGCCATTTTGCCACCCCTCGGATGTTGGGTTAATATTTTTGTTTGTTGCAATGATCGACACTAGAAGCTCGTCAAAAATTTGAAAGTCAAAAGTTACGAAAATTAGAATAAAATTAATTTAACAACAGATGAGGAATCTTTGGAGCTTTCGGTTAATCGTTGGATGTTGGGAGCTTTCAAGCGCAGGTGTCTCTGATTGGGGGAATTCTACACGATACAGAAACACCACACGCAAAGTACTTTGGTTGAGTTGCTTGCTATCTGATACAGCAATTTGCATATTTATACTGTAATGACATAGTAAAGTTTACAAAATAGTTGATCCCGGATAGAGTCTCCTACATGGGAATACATTTTAATGATAATTAATCAATTTAAAAATAATTCGCTTTATATAGAAAAAAAAACCATTATTTCAACGTGCAAACAGTTTTGCTCCGTTTCTAATATTATTGCAAACACAACAAGTACTTGTGCTTTTGCATTTTGATTATTTACGAGTGCTTTCAATTTGCAGCTTGCAGCTATTTACAATTGAAGCTGTTGAATAAATGTCAATGTAATCCCAGTTTCCATCTACAACAACATGTTCATATGAGCAGCTTACGTTTGTCAATTGATTAACAGAAAACACACCCACACGAAATCGTTGATGGGAAACTCGACGTGAACCTTATTAATAATTCACATTCAGACAATCAGAAACAATGTCGGTGCTATTTCCAATTTCAACCGCATTAAAATAGTTCTAAATCGGGTACTTTTATATAATAAAATACAACAGATTTTAATTCAATGATAAAATCCACCCTTATGTGTCAATTAGAGTCGCTTAAATGAAACCGAAAGTTATAACTGTTTTTAATAGATGTGCCCTTTTATAATTCCGTTTGTGTAATTGTTGGCATTTTGTCTTCTTTTGAGTTCAACAAATAGTCGTTTGAAAGGATGAATAGTGTCGAATTGCCTTAGGTAAAGTGATATGTTGCTGACGTCGCATTGTTTACTGTAAGATCAGCTAGATTGTTGCCAGCAGCAGAAATCACTTTCCTACACTGATCCCTGCTGTGAGTTATACAGAATTTGCCGTCTATTTTTTTCAGCCTTATTGATTCTTTTATTTAATCGAACGAGCTTGTTTCTTCATGCTATAAATATTGTTAATTCTCGGAAAGGCATAAATTTATAAGCCTTATTCGAATGAGTCGTACAATCTTTAAACTAGGAGTGATTTAAATTGCCCGCCTCAATACCAGCCTCCTATTGGTTATTTGTCAAATAACAATTAACCTATAAATCCTTCATTTTTATAACTATTTATTTCGCCTTATATCATTGTTTTTGGATATTTTCGCTTTCCCGATTGCTATTAGAGCAAGCACCAATATTGAAATCTTTATCAAAACTTGCCTAATTGCCGTAAAAATTCAAATTTACCGCCAATTAATCTAGTAACTTTCGCTACGTAGAAAAATACGCTACAATATTGGCGGTAAATTTGAAAATTATCTCAAATTTAACACGTTTAGACGATGAAAATTGATGGAAAAGCATATAGAAGCGCATCAGGAACAATTTAATGATCTAATGTAACTGAAAAACTCTATAATCGAAGTGTTTTAGGTTATTTTTCAAATGTTTTGGGTTATGTAAATTTGTAAAAGAACCGGACATTTAAGCGCGAAATTTAAATCTCTTTTCTTTTAGAAGTAAGGTCCCGAATGAGTTATATAAAGTCTCTTTGTGCATACTTTACGACTTACTTGGAAAGTTATTCTGGACTATTTGAGATACATTGGATAGAATAGAAGTTATAGGAAATTTTAGGTGGAATTTTTAGTAATATTCCGAGATACTCCAGGGAAATATCGATATTTTGTTAAAACTTGAACAAAGAACTAATTACAGCTTAATATTTAGAAACTGTCGATTGATAAATAATTAACGTTACTTTAATCAAAAGTTAATCTTTTTAACGTTTAACAATCGATCTGATAACAAATTCTCCAATAAATCGAGCATTTTATGTACTGACTGGAATAACGGCGATTACAGAAACAAAGTTAGATTGTTTCCAATGAATGTGCGTGTGTAGATTTTGTTATCGTTCTCAATGGGATACTGTGTCACAAAGCCACAACGACCTTAGATGTTAAATGTGGCTATCCCTTCGTCGCACAATTGATAGCTTGATTCATCTTACAAAGCTTCAAGATTATTCTCTCTCATTCTAGTTCCTTTAGAGCTTTTACAATTTCATCTGCAATGTTTGTAAATGAGACACGTGTAATAGAGATTGACATGTGGTGCTTTTATATTTCACTTGTATTTGTAACATAACTGTAAATAGAAGGCAATCTAAAGAGATAGAAGCTTTATTGTAGTTGATGGTAAAGGCCAACTGTGAAACAAACATTGAAGAGCCTGTCGTCTAATGTAACAAGTCAGTCGGACAGCTTTAATCATGACTTTATACAACGCTGGGAACCAACAAACGTATAGTTAAATTCAATTTCCGCATACGGTTATTTAGACAAATTGATTACTTCGGATAGAAATGCAATATTGCACTTTAAATATCACCACATCAAAGTTAATCGCGGTGTTATCATGATCGATTTAACATAATGAAACCGATAATTGCCACTTCAATATTAGAGAAACCACATTTTGGCCATCATATCATCCATTAATAACGATTTGACAAAAAAATTGTAGTTCGGAAGAAAAGATTTGACGTTCATGAAGACTTATGATGAGTTTCCAGTCAAATTTTGCTATCTATTTCGTGGTTTAAAATCTAGATACTGGCCAACGTTTGGTTCATTTATCAAAGTCTGATAACTCTTACAAGCGTAATACTCGTAATGCACGTTCCTGCTATCGAAACTGATATGAAATAAATACTGAAATGTTTATAGATCGATAGATAGATGGATTATTAAAATAACAAATCGGTTTTATGAAGCAATATCGATCAGGTTGGTTGTAAAGCGGGGGTTATTGGAATGCTCCAATGTGGAAAATTTCCAAAGTAAATAGCAGGTACAGAAAGCGTGAATGAGGTCTCTTTTAGAAGAAATTGTATCGTAAGATATTTGCATATAAAGGATTTATGTTGTATTTTAATGTATAGAAAAATTATTAAAAAATATAGTTGGAACAAGTGTAGTTTCAGGTTTTGCAAGAATGGAAGCTACAGATTGAACAATATTTCGCAACGAGAAATAATAAATGTAGCAATATTGGTCTATTTACGTCTGTATAATGTCTATAATTTTATTTCAAAACGCTATCTTAAATGTTTCTCTAAAACCGTTTGACGTATACAGCAAATACGTGCACAAAATATCTGATCGTGAACATACTTAAAGTCCTGTGAAAGTTATTTATGTAATGAATCCCTTGGTTGCCTCCTAGGTCGTAAAACAACTGTTCGATGAAACATGAGTCGGATATATTTTCCACTGTATTGAATCGAGAGAGGTTTTTTTATTATTACTATAGCTGCGACTCTTTTTTGGCATGTTCATTTAAAATTCGACAAATGTCTAGCGTTAAAATCACGATATTATAGCTTCTACCGTATTGTGAATGTTTTGTGAGGAAAAAATCGTAAATTCCAGGCTATTTCCGAACGGACTAGCGTTATTCAAAGTCTTCAAACTAATAATTTCAACCGACAAGTTTAGGCTTCGGTTAACATAAATGTTACAATACAGCAATATTTTTATAGGTTTTCCTGTAGATCATCAATAATGATGATACTGATAGTAGTGGGTATAAAATCAAGTTTAATCATAAATCGTGGATTCCAGTACGCATACAGCTTTTAATGAAAGTTTGAAAAGCCCCATCCAATATACACTTGAGTGCATAATTCGCGGGAACAACTAATAACTAGAATATTAAGTGCTATCAGGAACTTCCGCCCATTGCACGTCCCAGGTTTTATCGTTTAAGAACTCAACCAAACTTGACATTCTTTACGTTTTAAACCCCATGATAAGGACTTGGCCACAAAAATATAATTTATATAGCTCTCAAAAAGTTTCTCTCTGTGTTTAAATGTGAAATATTACAAGATCTAGCTTTATTTATATCGTACAGCAGTCATTCGTTCCTGTCTTGACGCTTTACGAATCAATTTTTTCAAAATAAGCCCTTCTCGTACTATTAACAGTAAGAAACAGAATCGAAAACATAATAGAAATGCAAAAAGATGAGTTAACAAGTGGAAGAAAATCCTGGAGGAAAATTGTCAACGTTTTAGCAATTTTGTGGGACAACTGAGAGGCTTACTGAAAAATTTCTCAGAGATTTGAGAAGCACCTTCAATTTGTTACGTATTGTGAGAAAATCATTGAAAAATCGTTAATAAATTATACGGGAAATATGAAAAAATTAGGAAAGAATAGAAGCTATAAGATTATTCTGTGAATCAAACAAAATTTTTCGCTACTCCCGAAAGTGCACTTTCTAATAATACTATATTCATTGCAATGGTTCATTAAACATGCGAGATAGTTTTTTCGACGCTCCTTAAGTGCATTTTCTAATGGTACTATATTCATTGCAATGGTTCATTAAACAAACACTACGGAAATGCCATAATAGAAACAGAACAGAAACGGAAATAGAAAGATGAATTAACAAGTAGAACAAAATCTTGGAGCAAAATTGTCAACGTTTTGGCAATTTTTGGGGCAACTAAGAAGTTTACTGAAAAATTTCTCAGAAATTTAAGAAGCGCTTTCAATTTGTTACATATTATGAGAAAATTATTGGAAAATTGTTAATATTGGCTAAATTATAATGGAATTATGAAAAAATTAAGAAAAAACAGAAGTTACAAGATTATTCTGCTAATCAAGCAAAATTGTTCACAACAAATGATGCTTTTCTATATTCCCGAAAATGATCTTTCTAATGCTGCTGTATTCATTACAATGGTTCATTAAACAAGCGAGAAATCGATTATTAAGTACCTGCACTAGATAGCCCATAAAAATACCCATTTTTCGAACAAGAATTTTCGTTTATTTTCCAATCGATTTTAATGATTTGAACGGAATTTGAAAGAGCATTTCAAGCTGCAGTTCGTGGAATATTTAATTTTTATAAAGTCGGTTGTAATCTAAAGTTACAGAAGGAAAGCTAAAGCATTTTTATTTAGTATTTTTTATAACTTTTTTATATTTTCGTTCGTAGTTTTACTAATATTGTAAATTTTTCAATGATTTTCACATATCGGTAGCAAATGCACTATTAGTTTTCCGGAAAATCGATAAAAACTTTAGAAGTTTACTGTTTATAGACAGTCTGTGAACTAAGTTAGTTGTTTTTCAAACGACTAGTTTACTTAGATTTTCCTAAAGGGTTTCAATTTTTTGCAATGGTATCGTTGGAAAGCTAATGAAATTGTTTTCCCATTTGCATTAAATTTTCTAAATTTCAAAATTGGCCTCATCTTAAAATAATCTCCTGCGTACAAGCTTTCAATTGAGTCCTCATTCAATTGTCTCGCAATCATCAAAACTGTACTTAAAAAATTAATTAGAAACTCAAAACTTTTCATCCATTTTCCGGAAAAGTAACAATGCGGTTGGACAATTTCTTGCAGATTTGGAAAGCGCTTTCAATTTACTATTCGCTTTGTGAAAATTATTTAAAATTAAGCGATATTGGTAAAGTTATGAAAGCAAAAAAACTGTGTCAGATACTCAAAAACATTTTCTTCTGTAACTCTCAATTACATCTGAATTTCCAAAAATGAGATACTCTATCGTACGCACCTTGAAATGTTCTTTCAAACTGGGTTAGGATCATTAAAATCCATTGGAAAATAAACGAAAATTTTTGCCTGGAAAATTAATAGTTTTTATCAACGTTTCTAATTAGAATGATCACTCTATTAATTACTAGTAAAACATCAACCATCAAGTAGGTGTACGACTAGATACATTCAAATTTTCAGCTTGATAAATTACTGAAACCTGTACCATTAATACCTGACACAGGTAGTTAGTGTTAAATGTATTACTGACACATAAATGGTTCGTCAAACAAACACACACATATCATTATTGTCGACTTGTGTCGTTAATAATTTCCCAAATGACAATATGATACTGTCAAAATTCATTAAATCTAACTCCTTGTTGGTTTCATAGAGGCAGAAACCGAAATAAAAATGCCCCAATAATTTATCATATTATACAATTCTTTATTATGAATATTTTTGGTTAAAATAGACGATTTTCAGGAGAAAAATTAATCCAGAAATTGAACCAATTTAGTAATTCGATTTCGGGTTTTATTTTGAACGGTTCACAAATACGTTATGTTGGTCGTATAAACTACAAACAAGAAGCTTTAAATTAGCTGATTTTTTGTTAAATCCTTTTTGATCTATCACTGGAACAAATCCACTGCTGTTAAATGACCACTCCAAAAAAAGATACACATACAAACAAAGAGTAAATCCTGAGTGACAGTATTATAGCTTTAAACATTATCGATTTGGGATTGCTACTTTTTGTACTCATCTGTATAACAAAACATTTGTAACGCCGAAAAAAAGGTTGTATCGTGTACGAAACACCGAACGAAGTTGCTTTGATTAATTTACACGACAAGTCAAAAATTCGCCCTTAAACTAGTTGGGTTTTTATGATGCAGGAGCAGATCGTTGTATTGTTGAAATTCAACAGAATTGTGAGAGAATCGATCCGATTACAGTAGAATTGCCAATATAGGGCGGGAAATATTGACAATACTAGAAAAAGGAAATGCTTCAATTTATTTAAATTTCTTGCGAATTTTGTTTTCATCGGAAAAAGTGCTGAATTTCACATTTTTTTTTGTCAATTTCAGTCACTTTTACTCGATTTTGGCTTCTGCCACAATACCATTAGTTGTTTTGTAATGTTTTTGGAAAATATATTAAGACTTTAATAACGAATCGACTTTTTTCTGGTCGAACTCTAAACAATCTCTCTTTGATACGAAATTCACTTATTGAGTCGTCAAATGACGCGATGAAAGAGAATTTGCTCTTAAAGAAAATACTGTTGAATGTTGAACAAACCATTGTTGTAATATCAAAAATATTCAATAGAAACCAACACATTATATATTTATGTAAACACAATTCTAATATACAGCATACAATGAAAGAATTCAGCTGTTGTAATAAAACAACATAAATAAAAATAAAAGAACTTTTGTTTATTTGAATTTATTTTGAAAACAACAATAACAACAGTAATAAAAATAACAACAAATGGAAAAAGAACGTCATTGTAAATATTTGCATATTTCGTTCAAGCAAAACCAGATTGAAACCTGCATATTTCTTTCAAAAATTGAACAAAACGACAGTAGAACTACTAAACTAAAAGTATACAGCCTATTCCATGTAAATAGTCCTAGTTCTTATGACAACCCTTATCAATTATAGGCAATTAGAAAAATATATAGGATAGTCCCTAGCGAACACTTAGGCAAAATTAGAACTTCGTAGCTTACTGGGAAATAGGTGAAAATCCGCTTTAATCTGACCATGCCACATTGTTCATCATCCTAGAATTCTCTTAAAACAATAAAGAATATCCTTTCGAGATAGTTTTTCTGTTTTTCGAAAACGGAAAAATTAAGAATTAATGAGATAAATTTACCAAAATTGGAATCTCGTAGCTCATCGGGCAGTCTATCAAACGATGAGTTTTTCGTCAATTTTTGCCGATGATCTGTACATATAAATTGACTCAGGATGACTTGAAAATCTGTGTGAAATTATTTTTTCTTGTTTTTCGCCTCTGCAAGTCGCACAAATAAACAAAATTACTGTTCTCAAACATCGATCTTCTAAAAATTAAAATGTGACTAGTCATTCGCCTCCTCAGTTTTAGCAAATTGACTCAGAATAACTTGAAAATCCGTGTGAAACTATTTTTTCTTGTTTTTCATATCTGTAACTCGCAAAATTACTTTTGTCGAACATCGATCTTGTAAAATTAAATTGTGATTAGTCATTCGCCTCCCCAGTTGCAGTGAATTGACTCAGAATGACTTGAAAATTCCTGTTTTCATGTTTTAAAACTACTGTTCTCAGATCTTGTGTAAATTAAATTGTGACTAGTCATTCGCCTCCCTAATTGTAGTAGTAGTTTTTAAATATTGATTAAATATTTGTGTTACCGAATTTGTTTATCTTTATGCTTAACTCTCAATTCAATATCAATGTGTGGTTGATAATTGATAGTCATTGGTTACCCTTTCAGGGTCACAAATTTAAAAAATCTGTTGTAGCTCAGAAGTTATTTATGTTGGGCCTATAAAATGACTCTTCGGACCAATAGGAATCGAGTTGAGAGGGACTGATGTTGAAACTACTGTAAGTAAATATTGAACGAAACAGGGAGGCGAAGGATTTTTATATTTCAATGTCTCACACTCTATCTCCGCCTGTATTTTTTTTAACTTTTTTCCAAGCCTAGAAGCTAAACTGCAAAAATTCTAACACTTTTAGTCTCCTGAAATTGTCGAAATACTCTTCAGGGACCCTTTATATAAAAGAACTCCTAATCTAAACTAAATATTTAAAGTTCATCACCCCTGTATATCCTAACATAAGCAATTTTACATTGATTTTGCCACTGAAACGTACATTTCAAAACGACAACTGGACCGTAGATGCGTTAATTATTCGAGTTCAAATTATAGAATAAGTCTCGAAATCTTGTTGAACTAAAATTTAATCTAACAACATCGAACAAATTATTCCATTATTTTAGACAAATGTTGTTTGAAATTAAACTGACGAAAGAAAAGAAAACAAGATGAATAATTCAATTAGGACTTTTTCATCGAAATTTCGTATGTTTTCTCGAAAGTTGGGTCAACAACATTGACGACAATTGAACTTTGAGACAAGTCATTCCAATATCTAGATAGTGGATTGAATCCTATGGGAAAGTTTCCAATGTGATTGTGCTATTCAAACATAATAACTTTAATCCGATAAGAAATCGTACAGATTTTTTTTGTAAATCACAATTATAAGTACCGTTTAATGTTTCAATAATGCCTAAAGGGAATCTGTTCTTCCAACTCAGACAACTTCTATTTAGAAAGTTTCTATTTAGGTCTTGTTAATACATTAATGTTACAATTTATTTATTTACTTAATTATTTATTGTTGCAGCTAGAGAACAAGCTCGTCTCTTATTTAAACTAGCCATGAATAGTTTCACGAAATGGAATCTCCAAACTATGTTCAAGTCAAATTGTAGTTTTATTTTGTGGCTAGCCTACAATGAACTTCATCCCTTTCAACCGCCACTATTTCCAATTGTAATCCGAATTCTTTTCAACTTTCCAGAATTCCGTCTTGATTTGCCTGGATTGAAACAAAATTCGCCACAACAAAATCAACCTGATGGCTTCTCGGTTATAAATCAACAGCGCAAATATATTTGTGTTTAGTAGGATTGGTTTTTCTTAATTATTAAAGTTGAGTGCTTATAGAATCGGTTTAATTTACTGTGGAATGTTAGTCATGAATTTCTAATCGATTCGCTTAATGTAGTTGTCATTATAGCCATCAGCATCAGTATCTTGAGATGTATACTAGATTCAAGTTGGAGATGGGGTAGTGGATCTATAAATCCAAATTAGAGCGAACTCCTGTTTACGGAATTCCCACCCCAAGTATGTTACAACTAATTATTTACAAGTGCTTAATTACCAAAACACGATAATCATCTCATCGTACATCTTATTTGTTAATGGATGATTGATTGATTGCCCGATTTTGTTATAAACTCACCAATTTGAGACATTTTACAAAGTGAGATGGATCGCATCGATTGGGAGACGAGGTTTAATTGGAAATTTGCGAAATAAAAATTAAACAACAAGAATACGATCTCTTTGTAATGAACATTCGAAAAGATTTATCACCTAAATGAGAATAAGATAAAATAGTTTCATAAATCGTTTATTTTTAATGTTTGCCGCTAATGTTATAATCCGTTACTTTAATAAATAATGCACTGAAAAGTTGCAATAAATATGTTTTCAACGGCGCATTTCTTGAATATAAGAGCCATAGATCTTGTTCTTTTGAAACTTGTGAAATTGAAAATTTTCAAATTATATTTTCCATTAGTTAAAGGACGATTCTTTTCATACTTGCATTCACACAAAGTTTATACTAGTCTTAATTACATCTCATTGTATTTATTTTCAACTTCTTCGCCTAATTAAGGAAATAAAGGCAGCTAGTGTGTCTCAAATCCAATAGGCTGATAATTTTTAATTATTGCCAATATATTTTGGTTAATTAAGTTTATATCGTATAATTATAATTGTTGTCAACATTAAAGTAGCTTGTATTGTCAACTAAATTGTTGTGTTCTTGTTTGCAATTGAATTTTGCAATATCAGAGAGAATCTTTGTAAATTACTTGTAAACTGTCCTATCTAGCTCCAAGTTATAGTTAAACTTCACTGCAACTTGTATGTCGAATTAAACAACCTACAGTGAGAGAGAGAATTGACGTGGATTTTCCTAAATAGTCGAATGTGCTCGATAATTATTAGAGATATCTGCTTCTGGTACTGTAATTGCGGAATTTCCGCAAAATTCGAGGCTCTGTTTCAATTTCTGCTTTGCAGATTAGCACTGGAATGCTTCAATAAACTTAAAGAGTTCGCAGCACATAACAAGGTAAATTTGAAATGGGTACCAGGTCATCATGGGGTTGAAAAAAATGACCGCACCGATTAGCAAAACGAACAGCCAGAACGGCTCTAATTGGATTTAAACCCACATGTGGTATCGCATATGCGGATGCTACGGAGGCCATAAGGACGAATTAGAAAGCAAACATCAATTCTATTTGGAGGAATACCTGAGATGGTGCTTTCAAGGACATTTCTCGGACTTCCAAACCGAAGAAGAACTAAGGAGCTCCTGGAATTGAACAGGAGACAATTGCGCTCTGAGGAAGCACCTCAATAGTATTGGAGTTGTAAAGAATCCGACATGTAGGGCCTGTGAAGAGGAAGACGAAACTCTATTTATGCCACTGTGAGGCCTTTAAGGATCTCAGAGAATGGCATCTAGGAGGGGAATATATCACTGCTGAAGAAATTAGGAACACTCCCTTAAATAGTTAACCCAAATTAGGTGAGTTGGCAAGTGTACAAAAGGCCTTTGAAGTTGAGGTACGATGTGGGATGCACCACAGTTCGCGTGTGAGGGAGTGAAAGAACACAAAATAATAATCGATGAGTTGACAAAGATCGCTCTTTTTGGGTAAAGTTAAGCAAATGACTTATATTTTTTATCAGTTTTTGCCATTGCATTGTAGAATATTTCTTAGTGTTCCAAAATAAACTAACACGAAAGAATCTATATTGGAACATCTTTAAGTCATTTTGTGTAATTTGACATGAGTGACTCATTTTTAGAAATCGTGTCTTGGTCAGAAACAAGGGTTTTTGACAATTTTCAAATGAGCTAAGAGACCCAAATTTGGCTAAAATGATCCCAGGAACTTTCCTATAAATTCTTTAAGTATTTCCCGAATTGCTCGTCAACTAATTGAAATTTCCATCAAAATTTTGAGCTAGAGAAAAAACCTTAGAGCACGTGTTTTCTCTTATTTTTTCATATTTTTTGCATAACAGTATACAGAAAATTGAAAGAGCTTTTCAAATTGCTGAAAATAGGGTTGTTAGATTTTCGGAAAATTACCGAAACTTGAAGGCCTACATTACAATTTTTTTTCGATTCAAAGCCAGAAATATGCTCATTTTTAATAATCGATGTTTACCTTGTTTGATAAGATATTGAAATGAATTCAGTAATAGAATTAGAAAGAGCACTTTGAGGAATATCTAAAAGTCTTCTTTGTTTGCCGATTGAATTCTGAGGAGTATGCGTTTTGTTTCATTTTTGGCACATTTTTCCATATAATTAAGCAAAATTATCGATTTTCAATGATTTTCTAACAGTTTAGAGCAAATTGGAAGCGATTTTCAAATTTTTTGAAACTTTTAGATAAGCTTGTTAATTTTCCAGAAATTGATGAAAAGTTGATAATTTTGTTCCAAGTTTGCCTCTTTATGTTAATTTATTTTTCAATCATCGATATCCCACTTGTGTGATAAGTTATCACAATGAATATAACAGCATTGGAAAGGAGCTTTCAAGGAGTATCTATAACCGTTTTTATTCTGGAAAACGCTGATGGAATGCTGAGGTATTGAGCATATTTATTTTTCAATCATCGATGTCCCACTTGTGTGATAAGTTATCACAATGAATATAACAGCATTTGAAAGGAGATTTCAAGGAGTATCTATGGGCGTTTTTTATTCAGGAAAACGCTGATGGAATGCTGAGTATTGAGGTTAATCTTGAAGCATATTTATTTTCAGTCATCGATATCCCACTTGTGTGATAAGTTATCACAATGAATATAACAGCATTTGAAAGGAGATTTCAAGGAGTATCTATGGGCGTTTTTATTCTGAAAAACGCTGATGGAATTCTGAGGTATTGAGGATAATCTTGAAGCATATGTTTTGTTTAATTTTTCTTCTATTTGCCATATAAGTTAGCCAATATTCTTAAATTATCAATAATTTTCTCACGAATTAAATACACTTTTTCAATTCCTCAGAAATTTTCTGGGTAGCTTGTTAGTTTTCCGAAAAAATGATAAACAATCAAGTTTTGCTTTAAGTTTCTCTTTTTGTTTCCGTTTCTGATTCTGTTTCTGTTATGACACTTCCGTAACACCTCTAATAATTACAGCCTGATAATGTTGAATGAAATTTAAATTCAACGCTGAAAAAACATAAAATAGCAGTTTTATTGTGCGGTTTCGCTTGTAAGAAGAGCTTTACATTTAAGCGAAACACGCCAAAACAGCACGCGATTCTTGAATATTTTACATAGACGGGAAATTTACAATAACACTCTTCTAACGTTACAAATTTTTTAAAATGATAAAACAATAACATGAGTTTTTATCCGAGGTAAAACAACAAATACGCGAAATCGAGATAACAAACGCGCCTGAATTTGACATCTTGTCAGATGATTTTTCTCGTGTTATTTTTTTTAACCAAAGCCATATTTTCCATATAATGCGGAAAATTGCAAAACTGTCACGGTATAAGTGGCGTAAGAGGCGGCTTATTTTCGTTCCAACATCCTACGATAATTATGCAAATTAAATGATCCTTTGTCATAGCAATAAGAGAAGTAATAGTAGCAACAGCGGCGCTGTTGTATTATAGGCAATAGAATATGGTCCAAGTTTTACGGATATTGCCGTTGACAACGTTACTATCGTCAAAAATCTAATATCAACCGACTTAATTTTGAACTTTGAAACTAACGAGAAATTTCAATAATATGTGCCGGTGATGGAAAATAAGTCAAACAATAAAAATTTTAACGAATAACAAAACAGAAACAATAATATAGAGGAGAATAAATACAATTACTGTTACAATAAAACACAATTTATGTTCTGAGGTTATTAAAGTCCGTGTTGTGTTTGGTTAAAGAGGGTATCGGGTGGATTGTGGGTCGGTTTTGTGTATAAACCCACCACCCGATCTCGCTCTCTTTCATTCTGTCGTCTCTATGTTTTATCAGAGGATTTTATTAATTAAAAATTTAACACGAACGATTCTAAAAAGCTAAAATGGTCAATGGTGTTGTTCGTGTCCGGCAACAATAGGGGACGAAATAAAATCAATAAACTTTCAGTATTTTTATTTGAAATTAATTTACAAAATACAAATTCGAAAAAATATATGCAAATACCTGAGGTGAGATGTAATTGTGGAAATTTTCAAACTTGTTTGATTCAAAATCGGGTATTGAATTTGATAACAATCGAAATCGTCCGAGTTTCGAAAGGGAAACGCTGATAGTTTACCAATTTCAGTCAATGTTTAAATTGGTCTTTTCTTTGTCTAAATTCACCCTTATTGTTCCCGATAGACAATTACCCGACTAGAGTACAATAGTAATTGAAAACTGATTATAAACAGAACAATATTTCAATAGACAGTTGAAACTACAACACAACTATTATATAATATGAGAATTTGAAACTATAATTCTAAATTTATAATTACCATCTATATTTACATTCGATAATTAATTAGAATTGTAGCGATTACATTAAATTTGATCAATTTATCATACAGACTAGGCGATTAGAAACTAAAATAATACTATTTACAACAGTCATTAATATTATTAATTATTTCGTTAATTAGCTTTTATTAAAATCCTTGTACTTGTACAGTAGTTAGTTGGAATGAGTTTATTTAAAAGAAAAAATCGTCGAAATTTAATATGCAGAATTTGATTGCGAGAAACTCACTGGAGACAGAATCAAATCAGGACCTGGAACAGGACAAAACAAGCAAATGAAAATATTTCATTTATACGGGAATTCTTAAATGTTTTACTAAAGTTTAATCTCAAAAAGGCTCTTTTATTTGAAATAATTCGAATTAAAATCTATTTCTCGATTGATAAATATTTAACGACAATTCCCTACAATAATACCGTAAAGGATCGATACAAAGGAAACCTTAAATTATAAGACACTTTGTACAATTACCTCACTCGTTTTGTTGAATTATCTACAAAGAATAGGGTGAATTATAGGAAATATCCCCAATAAAATTTCCATTTTTGTTAGTAAATTACATCCACCAAATTGTAGCAACTAAACAAACTATAAGTCTTCGCTTTTGGAATGTTTGCACGATTCCTAAGGAACATAAACCGTATTTCTGTCTGTATCGAGAGAATTTCGAGTATGTTATACATCTACATATTAATTAAATTTAATTGACAAAATGGCTTCTACGCGCGCGGAAAACGCGATTATTATAGTGATTTTGCGGTTGAATTGGTGCGTTTTATCGATCAATTTGAACGTCTACAACCCCCTTAATGTGTCTTAATTTGCCTGTAACAATAATTATTTTGTAGTTTTTTATTGTTTTCTATTTCGGATCGGCTCACGTATCCGCACAGCAAGACTTCTTTAGTAAGCCGACAGCATACTGCAGACGTATTCCGAATTAGCCAAGATACAAAGCCGCAAAAGCCAACTGGATTCTTTCGATAAGACTAGAAAGAAAGATTTACCCTTCTATAGTCGATCTATTTTGGTATAAACGTGCCCTTTCATTTGCTTCACTAGCAAAACGTTTAAAGACCGTTTGATTTACCGACCAAATACGTAAATGTGAAACATTCGTTTATTTTTTTTTCCGGGGTTTGGTGTTTTGAAGGGAAAAATTGCGCCATTGGCTGCCGGTTATGTCCGATAGCGGGTGGAGAAGAAATACAAATAGGGAGATCAATTTCGGGGGCAATCGACAAGAAAAATGGAACTAATTGGGATTCGTTTGGCAATTAAAATCGATTGTGATATTTTAATAAACAAATATCGATGATAATAAATTATAGAAATCAAGGATGTCAAAATAAATTAAAATTCCGGTATTAGTTGAAGCAATATCGTGATTGGACATTTTAAACTTTCATGCTATTCTACTTTTATACAACAATTAATTTAATGAATAATTCAAATTCATTTTAATCAATGATCCATTTTAATGCCATTCCAAATTATAAATATTTTAAATCACGCAACATTTAATGACTTTCCTATATAATAACACATCGTTATTTCGACTTTTTTACAACAGAAAATTAATAAATTGCAACTATTAACAAATACGTGTAAAACAACTGGAGATTGTATCGTAAATTCCCAACTAATGCACTATTCATGAAGCACAACGCTATTTATAGGTTGATTGACACAAATTTTCGGCCAAAAATACTCGTTTTCTTCCAATAAATATTGAATATTCCACCCTTTTAAGGGCTTGATTAAAACTAGAATAGATTATGGCTCAATAATAATGTTGGTGTCTGTTATCTGCAAGATTACTGACAGAATCCCGATTCGAGTGAATTCGGATTTTGTATTCAACCCTCGATCAGGTTAGTCACAACGCTAATCAGACTAAACTAAATACCAGCGTCCTTCTATAGACCTCTACTTGTACAAGTAGACACGTGTTCATAACTACCCTTCGTGTCAGCATCCTACTAATACGTTGACTCTTACTTGAAATCTAGAACGCAACCCCAAAACACCCCTTCTATCTATTAAATACTAACACAAACTATTAAACTATTAACAGTGCTTATTTACCTATGCATGTGTATGTGTTTATATGGTGACCCTTATCAGTTTGTATGGGATTATACAGTGGTATTATTGTTACAATTAGACATGTTTAGCTTAAGGGATAATTCGGTTTGGGGGTGGAGAATCGCGCAAAATGTCTCAATTTTTCCCCAAAAAACCTGCTATTTAATCATATTATAGCAGATTGAATCGCGTTTGTATAATGAATCGAGATATGGTCGAAAATATAGAGTAGTGTGAACATGCAACTTACGCGAAATTATGAAATTACCACAATTCCGTTTTCAAAATTACATCACGAACACACACATACCCCAATTCGCTACTTTTTCTTCCTATTTACAATCCGGCTCAAGATTTGATCACCCTAGAACGTTGTAAATTTTCAGGCAAACGGAAGATTTTAAAAATTACATCAATTTTCATAAACGCTGATAACCTATTTGCCGCGTTTATTTCCAACAATCTACTATTGGATATGGCAATATTATCAGCTAATCTTATCATCATCCCTTCGGTTCGTCGTTGTGTTGATCATTTGCCCTGCCTGTTAAAACATCACCCCCGCTCTTGAGGCGTTCAAATTTAAATGGGAAATATTTGAAAGCTTCGAAACGCGATTCGATTGTAAATGGAAAATCTACCGCCGTCTCTTGTTTATCTTTTTTTAAATAACTTGAATATAATCATAAAATTCGATCAAATAACAAAATCCATTAAATTTACTGTTTTTCGAGAATTTTTACAAATATCGCATGACTTTAATTAGTTAAAAACGAACGTGGCTTTTGTACGAATTTAATTACATCAAAGTTCATCTTGTAGAGTGCGAGATCTCATTTAAAACCACATAAAAGTTTTAATTCTTCTCATGCATATCTTTATAGTGGAGTTGATTAAAATTTACCTTCAATTAATCTCGATATTCTCTCTTCAGCTTCCTGTATGCCGTACATACTGGCGCGGTATTGAGCGCTACGTCTATGGAAACCCTCGCCGAATCCGGCCTCTGATAGTTCCGATTCATCTGGTGGTTTATTGGTGGTTCTCTGTCGCCGTACTACTCTTGGTGTTTTGCGACAGGCGATACAACAGGCCACCGATACAATTCCCACAATCAACAGTACTGCAGCTGCGGTCAGTGCCACTAATATTACGGTTAGATTCTGCTTTGATGAGGGCGAATCTCCTTCGCTATTTGTTGTTTTATCTGGAAAACAGCAACAGATTGGTCATTAGTTTCGAACCATATGAGCTCTTGTTGATTTTAGCGATGAATTATTCAGAAATACAACAATACTGGGGATGATTAAATTTTTATCGATATTAAAACGATTATAATTTCATCTAGGGTGGTCTGTCTATAGAAATTTAGCTAAACCAATAAAATATTTAATTAAGCTGAAGAAACAGAAATCTACAATCTAGAAAGGTTATTACTAAGAATACTAATGGTAGGTGCCTTTACATATTATTGGCACAACAGGCAATGAAATTACAAAGCCACCCTTTAACTATTTGAAACAATCAAAGAACTTTTTTAGAACACGTGCGCCTCATAAATGCCGCATACAATTCGAATAATAAGCGGAATCTTTTATTGTTATTTGTTGTTAATTAAAATTCAATACGTTACCATTTTCAGGACTTGTATCTGGTTCGAATCGAATTGCAGGTAGTATAACTGGCTTACTTTGACCTTTAGCATTCTCAGCGTACACAGTAACTTGGTATTCACGTCCGGACTGTAAACTGTGCAGTCTAAATAAGGGTCGCTCCCCCAGGACCCTGTACAGTGGTGGTGTAAAATGTTCGCCTTGATCACTCAATGTTGTAACACCTGGCAGTTGGGATGGTATCGAAATGTCGCTAACTTCCATAAAGAAACTTTGATGTAGACCGCCGTCGTGGCCGGGCAGACACGCTACTTCATAGCCGCCAAATGAGGCGTTCCTTAGTAGGCAGTTTTTGGGCGATTCGGGACGGTCTGGAAATTGTTAGATTGTAATTGGGGATTTGATGAGCTGATTTCAATAAGTCAACGTTGCTAAAACGCCGACCAGCTGCAGTATATTTCAAATTAATGCATAAACAATGACCATAAATAACGCTGCTTTTTTAATAAAAGCCCCAAAGTATTGGACTTTATAGCAATCTCCTGCATTGCGTCACCCGTCACATGTAATATAGTCATTGATTCTACCACTAATGTGTCTTTATTCACTGTTACCCATATAGAATTTACCACTAGCCTCTAGAGGGTAGGAGATACATAAAATAATTTTTGCATAAATTCGTGTTTCTATTATAACATTTTATTGTCCTCCTAGGTAAACATCTTTGAGAAAATATATCGCCAGCTATTTAGAAAAATTTACAACCGAGTTTGGGACAATAATAAACTATAAAACGGATATATTCATATATCTTGGTGCGAAATCTACAAATAAAGTTAAAGATTCACAAATCATCCCCATTGATCCACGTATATTTCGTAAAAATCATATTTTTCACACTTTTACAACGCAATTCTTCCCCCTATTGTAAAGTCGGAATCTTTTGATCCTTATTGGTTGTCCGGATAAAGTGTGATAATGTTCTTTGAGTAAAAGCTATTAAAGCAATTCACTTTAACATTGCCAAATCTCGCTTGTAGAAGATGAACAAGACGAAGAAGAATGGAATAGTTACAATAGCGGTCTGGTTGTGAGAAATCATAATACCATAACGGATCGTGTTTAGAATGCCATAATCGTTATGGTGTTGAAAACAAGTGGCAAACGATCAGATGATGAGTAATGGTGAATTTTAACGGTCAATGAGTGGATGGTCTGAGTGCAGATCCTTGTAACTAAAAGCTCCTTGCTAGTAGGACATGTATTTCGTGTCAATATTATTGAGCTATTTGCAACAAGAAATATGTTGTTGTCGGCGAAATTTCCATTAAATTTTTTCTAGAGATTCTCACAAGTCTAAAACAATAAATCATTTGAAAAGTTTCAATGATACCGCTATTCTCTAGATAGTTTTTCGGTAGATTTGCACCTAGAGATTTTCCCAGAGTGCTTTCGTTGTATTAAGTCATTAACAGGTTAAGTAGTTTGAATATTCATAAAGCTCTAGATGAGACTTGAAGATGTGAATATGGTAATGAAATTTCTCTTAGTTATATTATCAAATTTTCAACATATATAAAACTTCAAGAAATCACCGAAGATTTTCATATAAATACAAACAGTACTTCAACTTGACTCGTTGGAATTACTTTAATCAGATGGCATTTGAATGTTTAATTCATGGAGGAATATTTCATCAAAATAAACCGAAATTTTCTCTTTTTTCACGAAGTATTGAAGCCATTTTGTTACTGTCCAGGAGATTCAAGAAGATGCGCTGTAACCTGCGCAGTAAGCATTTGTGTGATTTTAGTTCGGAAATAGACTTGTTTCAAGAGTCTGGCTCGAGAGGCAGCTCGCAATCAAGCTGCCCCCACCTTCATCTAGCCAATGTCTCGAAACAACATCTGCTGTGTTACTTAGAACGTGCAATTTCGAAAAACTTGCTCTTTTAGATGCTGTTTTTTGAAAAAAACGGAAAAGAAAATCGCTCGTTTCTGTAGCCCTTGATCTACCTATGTGTTTTATTCCATTTTATTAATTACAGAACGAGTAAAACGTCGGATTATCGACATACTTTTTTGGGTGAAAATGCAGTTTTTCGCAATTATCAGAAAATTCAAGCTGATTTTCCAAATTTTTTGGACTTATTGCTGTACAAATTTGTATTTTGGATCGAATGAAATATGTACCACTTCGATATCTTTTGTCGTTTTCGAGATATAAGTCTAATTGTTTCTAATGAGAATTTGCCTTAGCATAGAGAATAGTGTGAAAATTTAGTATTTATAAGCTTAAAAGTCGAACGATTGGCTAGAATTTTATGATATGCTCACAAAATTTTTATAGTCCACTTTAGCTTGGAGTTTTCAGTGTGGGCGTAGCTCTCTAATGGAAATAGATGTAAAAGCTGATTTTTGTGTTGCATGGAGAAACTGCACGATACATTATTGATGGTGATTGAGAAAATAATACGGCTTGAAATCGGCAAAATTTTCAGATTAATACAAATGCTTTAAAGGGGCGATATTTGAACTTTGTCAGCTTTTGTAGCTTTTTAGGAAATCCAAACAATTCCCTGTAACTTGCGCAGTTATAACTTATTTTGCAGTTTATAGGTTTAAGTTTTGAACTATTGGATGATCTGCTCAAAAAATATGGCTTGTTCAGTTCAGCTTGGAGTTTTCAACGTGGGTGGTAGTTTTCTAATGTAAGTAAATATAAAAGTTGAGTTTTGCGTTGTATGAAGAAAATGCACGATACATAATTGATGGTGAATGTTAAAATAATACGGCTTGGCAATTTTTCATAAACGTTTGAATGGATTGCATAAAAATTTAATGAAACAGCAGAGAAGGAAAATCAATACTCACCTGCAGGTACAATATAGAAAATACAAGGCTTCTGTTGCGGACCGATTTCATTAGTTGCCCAACAAGCCAACGATTCGACATTATCAGTGGCTAAAGTGAAATGCAACGTACTAACATCATTAGTGTTTTGTATTTTGACACCTTGTACGGGTAGTACGCCTTTGCTCGTATTGTACGTCCATGAGAATTTCGTTACTGGTGGTATTGCATCGATATGGCATTGGATGATCAATGTTTCATAATCAATGACACCGACTCGTGTAATTTCATAGCCTCGTTTACAGCGCGGTGAATCTGTAAATTGTACACAAAAAAATTTAGTTTAAAGTTTGCGAAATTGACATTTTTGTGATGTGTGTAACGCAATTCTCAGCATATCCGCCACCGTTATCATGGACGTGTCTTTGCTGAATTTTCTAGTTTCATAAATAAGTAGGATTTATAGCGACATGCACTTCGTGACTTTAGTTCTCATATAGCATCAGTTTTCGTTCTCATCTGTAGATGATGGAACTTTGTCACATAGCCACTTTTCCGGCATTTATCATTTTCGTTTTATATCAAAAGAAAAAGGAAATTCATAGTTGAAAAGAATGGAAAAATATGTTTAGAGCCCAGTTTTTTTCTTGAATAAAAGACAATCATTGTTAATATTATAAAGGAGAAAAGTTACTTTTAAGTTTCCTGTAATTAAAACATTTCCCATCTGATAAGTTGCATGCACATACATGTTGAAGTACACGGCTAACATGTACGTTCTGTGATCGTGGCTGATAAGGCCGAACATAATCAAGTAAAACATCAGTAATTAACCAAACAACACGAGTCTGTAATTGTTTTGATGCGTGTCGGTGGCGGAACTGAACGTCAACTCTGGATTTTAATACATTTTATCAACTCTTCTCATACAATCCAAACGACACTCTTCACAAAGGTTTTGTTGAATAAAATTGCATCTATAGTCAATGGATATTGAACGGATTGGGAATTAATTAAACTACCAACAACTATTCCGAAACGGTACTTAAATTACCTTTATAGTTTCTCACCCAATAATGGAACGTCTACATCTCTAGTCGATATTCTCAGAGCATCTGTTCTGATTAAAACCGACGGACGTTATTGTTATTCGAGTATTACAAGTAATCGAACTATTTGAAATCAACTATGCAGACTATTGGCGGACGTTTAAACTTTATAATTTAAGGGAAACTTGTAATTGGACAAAACCAGAGAAATGTCGCCTGTTGCGAATTTTGACGCAATTCGCTCAAAATTGATACTAGAATCTTGAATCTTTTAATCGATAATCCAATTCGCACAACGCCATACAATTACAATACGAAATTGGTTTGTTTACCGCAATATTTATTGTGGCAAAGGTAATGATTTGTATTGTTGATGATTATGGGGACAATTGGGGATTATATAGAGGAAACAGTAAAGTGTTGAGAGTTTGATCGGGGAAACTGTTGTGGTTGGCGCACGTTGCCTGACACGCCGCATATACAGCCGTAATTCTGTGTATGTGTGCAAAATTGAGGCAACTCTGCTGTTGTAGTAGTGGCCGCCTCCCAAAATACGCCACAATGTAACATATTGCAACCGGAATCCTGTTTAATATGGACGGTTGTCTGTTGTTAATTCACCGCTGGAAAAATTATCACATTTCAACAGCAACGAAAGCTTCTAGAGGATTTTTTATGGGTGGATAGCAACCACGAGAGTGGATGTATCAATCAAACAATTGAGCCACAACGAGAACGGTTGAAAGGTAGAATATCATGCTAAAAATTCCAATTTAAATATTGTAATTTCGCTGATTTTCTACGCTTTTCGCTACATTTAATGCGATCGTTGTTGATCCGTGAAATTGTCTTTAGCGACACGGCTGTATTGATAATTATCCGGAAATATTCGTAAAGATGATTAAAATGTTGTTTTTGGAAAAAGTTGGCATATTTCTACCGTCTTTTGTATTCGTACAAGTTTGAATTATTTAAAAATTTATTATTAGAGTTATTGTCAGAGTTTCGGTAATAAATTCTTTCGAAATTGAAATTTTCCCGATAAAAATGTTTCATATTGAAGTTAAAAGTTTATTGGAAATATACATAAAAGCTAAACGAAAGTTGGCAAGACTTTTATATATGTGTATGTAGATGTGTTTAGTTGGATGTACGTATGTTGGCACCGATAGATTTCCTCCTTTTAGATCGTCCACAAATCACACTCGAAATTGATAAATGCTGAAGAACAAAATGAAAACACACAACATTTACTGATACTTTGCAGTCTACGGTTGCATTAAATAAATCTAAATGTTTGTAGATTTTTCTAGTTGAACAAAATCACCACTAGTAGTTTGTCATTGTCGAAAATTTAATCATTTCAACAATTTTTCATCGAGATTCGATTATACTTACATTGTATTTGTAAATCGTACGGTGCACTGTACGTTTCCCCTTCAGAATTGATTGCTGAACATGCATATTGGCCTTGGCTCTTTTTATTAACATTGCGTAATGTTAAAATATGATCGATCGGTAATACACCACCGCTCTCATTGTAAGCAATAAGATGCCCCTGTAATAAAAACCAAAGAGATTACGATATAAATCATATAAGACGACGTTAATTTGTTAAAGATAAGAGACAAACAGTTTGGAGACAATTAGATAGACGGCGTTCGGCCGACTTTATCTACATCTTTCTGTATTAAGAGAATAGAAAGGGGAGACGGATTAACGGTTGAAAGTCAAAATGATATAATCGTTAGTGACGTGAATGTCAAGGCAGAGGCTTGTGAAGTTTTCAAACTTTACAACAATTCTGATGAGCGTATAACAGCAGCTGAATCAACGTGAAACGAGACAGTACACACCGAAAGGTATATTTGTGCTGTCTAAAGACGAATTCCCCCTCTTGTTTAGTCTAAAAGCAGTCTTCACAGCGACTTCCAACTCTCTAAACAACGATAAAAATCGATTAAGCTGCCTACAATTGTATAGAAGTTGATAAAACTGACCCACAGCTAGAAGAAAGCGTTTTCGGGAAAACTTTGGCACATAAATTGCGTTAATTAGCAGGAATACGTTGGTTTTTTTTTCGAGTTGTAGAACCATTTCCGACTTCTCTCGCTTGTAATCTTATTAAATCTTACTTTTGGGTTTTATTGTTGTTTTTAATTTTCGAAATTAAAAAGTCGCTAGATTTGTTAATTTTAATTGCGGTCTAGTTAAATTAACTTATTCAACTTTGTTTTGACGACAAAATCGGGATTTTATTGTTTTATTATTGAATCTACAAGATATCTTGTTGCATGATTCAATCAAAACTACCTCTTGATGTACGCTACAGTAACGTTTATATTCGATTTTGTCGGTAATAAATTCAGTTTAGAATGCCGGTGATGATGCAGTCTGCGCTATAGAAGAGATGATGTTTTGAAAATCGCGAAATATTCTTAATTGTATCGTTCAATTTTCAAATGATTATCGTGAAATTGATTGATTTTAGTCTAGCGAATTCGGATTTAGGTAAGGGTGTGTTATTAATGCGCGGTATCTAACCGATTCTTCTAGAAATCCTCTACTAAAGAATGAGAGAAATGACGTGAAATGGATATAGAGAATGAGATAAATATCTAGTAAGACAGACATAGATAACACAAATCCACTGTCATCGTGATAGATTGAAGCGGTAAGAGACGATGGATGTATGCTAAATAAAAAGTGAACACTTTTTATTGTCCGTGAAAAGAACAGATTACGTTTTACTATCTTCCGGGTGGAATTCACAACTTTTCTACAACAACAGAGAGAGTAAATGGCAATAGATCAGTTCGGATTGTTTTGACAATTGGAACGATCTATGGAAATGCATCAAAGAAACAAAATGCATCTTTCAATGTATAAACAAATAATAAAAGTGAATTATCGAAAGGTTGCCTCTCTCGCCAAATGAATAACGACGTTGTCATAGATTTCCAAACTAATACAGGAAAGTGGTGCGATATATCACAAACTTACATGAAATTTGGATAAAGAGTTATTCTGGCAAATTCTGCTGGTTTGCCAAAAACCTATCCAGAAATAAATTCACCAATTCTGGCAAATTGCAAATAGTCTCTATCAAAATAATAAAATATAAAATTTTTCAACTATCCGGGTTGAAAACGAAATAAATCATTGTAATGTAACTTTTATCAACAGGGAGATTTTTCGATAATTTTCAAGATTTGAGTAATCGTTCGAGCCGACCCAGCCTATTGTTCTTCAAACGAAAAATATGTTACGTCCAAGTAATATCATTTATCTTTTGCATTCATGAAAAACCATCTGGCGCTTCGAGTTATTTCAACGGCAAGTGTCATAAAAGAGTTTGTTTTTTTTTTGCAAAGAGCACGAGACGAAAGGGGTGGTAGACTACTCACCCCCTGGTCTATTGTCACATTGTGTTCACTTCCATCTCTTTTTATACACAAACACACACTTATCTGTTTTTCTCTTTGAGAAAACAAGAATTTATTCTATTTTCTACGGTAACATTATATTATTCCAGTCCATTCAACATTAGTCAGTTCACTTAACAGTTTTCAAACAATACCTTTCTAGTTGTTACTTACACAGTATACTTGGCACATTAAAAGTGCATTATTTCTGGAAACTAAACAGGGCCGAAGAGATAATGCCCATTTGCAGGCAAGACTTTGAACTGCAGACGACATAGAGACGAGTATAACTCTCTAGTGATTTTCTTATACTTTTTGTTATTCTTCTTACTATCTTCGTATTTTTTTTTGTTGCCATTGTTGTTGAGGGCTTATTTTTTACGAACACAACACATACAGATCCACATGGGAAATTTGTAATTTCGCCCTTATTTTCCATCTTTTTCTGTCTATTTGACAATATGATAAGGGCCAAATACGGTTTCTGAACACTTTATAATGTACCGGGTCGACCATTCAAAAATAAGTCCACTTACAATAGTTGAACAATAAAAACTATTTCGAAAATTTGTAGCATTTTAGTAAAAAGTTGGATCTTGTAGCTCATCGACTTTTTAATTAGCTACACACACAAAACGAGTAACAATTACCCAAAACTCTGAAAACTTCAACAATGATTATGCTAAAATCTTCTCTAAATACATCTCTAAAAATCCTCAAAATATTTCCCGAATGGCTAAATTGATTGGAGTTATTTTTGGACTATCACAATGATTCACCCGGTATTGTTGTAAAATAGCAGAAATTTCCCAAGCTTTATCGATTTGAGGAATTCTAAACGTTTGGAAAAGTGCAGGAATTCTCACGCAATAAATTGAAAGAATCCGATCGATTGATGAGATCGTAATAGGGTTTAGAAAACAACAATTTTTTGATTAAATTCGCCGAATAAAATCGGGCGATTTTAACGAATTTGTAATTGTATCAGAGCGCATTTTGCCTTATCAAAACTCTTTTAATATCCATTTATTTGTGAAATATGTTGGTGGAATTGTACTTTCTTGTAATTTTTCCTGTAGTTTAAATATTGTACGTTATCGTCTCATAGATCGGTGCTTTTAACTGTTCGCATTTCGCAATCTACTAACGTTCGTTGCATATGAATTTTTTTCTTTTGGAACGCTTCATCCATTAGCATTTTATAAGTTCGTTTCGAAGAGAACCGCCAGATTTTAATCTCGTTGAAACTGTAAAATGTTGCAAAACAAGAGTATAATACAAGTAGCCAATTCAGTCAATCCATATTTATGAGAATGAATAGAAATGAACGAGACAGGACTGCCTATTCACGTACACAAAAGAAACGTATAAAAAAAAGAATTAGAATGGAGCCAAAATGAAAATATTACATAGTAAAAATATAAGAATTCACTTTTACGCATACATATAAATATTACTACATATACCCAGCGAATTTCCATATTTCCTTCGATTTTTATTTATACTGAGAATCCGGAGTACTTCAACCAGGTTCCCTCGCATAGCTTCCGCATATATTAGAATACTTTTATTTTGAACTTTAAAAATACAATGGAGTGAATAACAATCGCAGGTTTTTGTTTCATTTCAGCATACAATTAAGGGCTTGTTTATGTAAATAATGTTTTATATGCCTTTTCTTAATTTCACCATCCTCCCAATTCCATTTTAATTGTGTACGTTTACATGAATAAATTTTTCTAATTAATAAACGGGAAAAAAGAAATTACTTACATCATGATACCAACTGAAACTGTACGGACTTGGTCGTGCCATATAATCACAACGTAATGTAACGTCGCTATTTTCTTTAAGCGGCGAATCCACCCTTGGGTCCATCTTTACAGTCACCTTTGGGGGATCTGAAACAACAATCATAGTTCAATTACGTTGCGTGTTAACAGTATTTTGTGGTTGCATCCCCTTTTGTTAATTATCTAGTGGATGTTGGATACGGCCAAATTGATTCTAAACACATTATGATTGTTTGCCACATTGGTGACGAAAAACAAGGGGTGGATTTAATGATGGTGATGATGACAATGATAAGGGAAAGATTCTATTCAACTATAGTTTGTCTATTTGAATAAACAGATGTTTCACTACATTAATGACCATCTCTGAGAGGATAATAATTAAATATTAAACCGATAATGTAACATCAATAATGCGAATCTAGGCCTGTGTCATTAGTGAGATTAATGGAAAATTAATTTGTTTATTATTAAATATTTGCGGCCTTTTAGTTGACGTTCAGTTTGACTCGAATTCGAAACGAAAATCGTCCATTTATTGATCGATAGAAGTCAATTCGGGTAAATTGAAATAGAAATTTTCGTAAAAGAACACAAACGATTAGCTCTTTATTGTTATTGAATCAATTAATACAACATTTCGTTATCGTTGTACAGTTACCAGACCGCCTTCTAAAGTGATTACGCACCATCTTGAAGTTGAGAAGATACAAAACTTCCAGTCTCCCTAGTGTAAATGATCAGAATACAAACGGCCGTATTTGTGACGGTTGGTTTGCAAAGCTCTAAGCTAAGGTTATCGTGGATTCATTGCATGTTTCCATCTATAGAAAGAGCGAAACTGTCTAAAGAGAAAAGTAGGTGCATTGTTGAAGACATCAGCTAGTTTCAGTTGCTCATTTTCACAACAATTTTGTAAATTTTTATTAAATAACAGTGTTGTAATCTAATTTAATTCGTAAACTTTACGGCGCTATTCTAAAATCAATGATTGAAATTTAGAAATATTTCGTGTGCAGTAGTAGAAAGAATAAAAATGTTTGATCGATTCGAATCGAAATTACAATTGGTTTTCAGTTTATTCCTCAAATAAAATACACATATAGAACTTTAATTTACTAGCCATACGGTTAATACTCTTGGGAGAATAAAATTCGATAGCCAACCGATTTTGTAATGAATCTATTTGTACGTTATTGCAATACTGAAAGTATCAAAGACCCTAGTTTGGAGCGCATTCTATATAACTCGTTTACTCTTCTTTCTTTCCTTCTCAATACTATACTTTAATAGTATCTTGCCTTTTCGTTGATTCCAACGATTTGTTGGATTTACTATGAAATTGATGCATTAGAATTTTACAAGCCAGTTGACACGATAAATTGTTAGTTTTTTCTAGAATAAATTTGAAAGGTCCATCATTGGAATTCCAAACAAATACGTTAAAAACAACAAAATTAAATACAATAAGGTACTTTATCTTTTCTCATCAATCTTTGTGTTCTTTGTAGAATAATTGAGACGGTTACAAAAGTCGCAATATACCGCCCGTTTCACCTAAATGGTCGCAATTATTTTGACAAAATTTAAACCATGTAGCTCTTCGGAAGGTTGGTCGAGAAATGCTCCTTCTTATTTTGGAATGAGAATTTGATAAAGCGATAGAGAAAAATAAAAAAATGGTGTGGCAAGCATTCTTGTGTCGTTAGACCTGACGGGTTTTTGACCAACTTTCAATGAGCTATGGGGCTCAAATTTTGCTCAATTGATATCTAGAGGGTTCCCTACAAATCTTTAAAGTATTTTCCAAGTCTCTCATCAAATAATAGCTGTTTTCATTAGAGTTAGGTCGATTTAAGTGAAACGCGCGGTATATATGGTTCGTCTATGGATTCAGTAGAGGTCTAGAAATTTTGGCAACTCAAGTATAGAAAACGCATCGCAACATACTTTTCGAGCAAAACCGGGTCATTTCCAAAAGCGTGCATCTTTCAGACAAATTTTCCGGGTTTTTTCAAAGTTTTTCCAACGATAATAATAAATATTGGAAGTTACTAAGGTGCTCGATAAATTGATATAATCCGGAGACAGAATAATATGAAAATAATACCCGAAAAATTTTCTCTTCTCAAAATTTCAAAATTGAGAATTTCAAGACTGTCATGCCCTCTTATGCATAAGCTTTTAAACGAAAACTACATTTAGTTGTCTATAAAATTGTAGGAAACATAGCGAATATAAATTTCTAAGATATTATCAATTTTCCGGAAAACTAACAGATCTATTGGAAAATTTCCCGCAGATTTGGAAAACGCTTTCAATTTTGTATCAAAATCTATAATTTTATCGCAGAATCAACAATATTGGCCAAATTATAACGGAAAACTTCGAAAATTACAACAAATTATACCAGAAACATGCTTTTATATTTTTATCTGTTACTCGAAATTTAATTATAATTTTCCAAAACACAAAACATCATTAGTTGCTCTTTGGAATGTTGTTTCTAAAGCCATTTGAATCATTAAAAATCATTGGAAAACAAATGAGAGAATTATCAATATCGGCATTTTTGGGTCACCAGATCGAAAAATATGCGCTACATCGCTTAATTAAACAAAATCGCATTCAACTATCCAATTTAAAACCTGAATTTGGAAATAATCGACTCGAACACATCTGCAATATCGCCCTCTCAAATTAAACGCTCGATTTAATCAAACATAAAATAATAATTGGAATTTTTCTATTTATAAAGTGAGAGTGAACAGTCGCCCGGCGCATCCACCAAATTTGCGCATTAGCCTCGTACACTAGTTCTTATCGAATATTAAATTGTCTAATTGTTAAATTAGTTCCTACAGGGTAGTTTAACAGTTTTAGTAGCTGTCAAGTTGACATACACTTAATTAATTTATTTAATAAACTTGTCATGTACGAAATCGTAATTAAGAATACCGTAACCTATACCTTAAAGTAATTTAGTTGGATGTGGTTGTCATTGCTGGAATAGTGAAGCTGACCTAACATTTGTCACGAAATCCGAATGATACTACAGAGTTAGAACTAGAATCAACTATTTTAACGATTCAATATAGACTGAGACTTGTTCGATTTCTTAACGTTATAAAAATTTCAATTTGTTAGATTGCAACGTCAAACTTTGTTGGTAAAATAATTGTTTATCTAATAAAATTTTAATGTATTGTTAATTGAATCAAATCGTGATTGCTGCAATTGTTTATAGTTAGCAAATTAAATTGATTTGTGTAAATATTTAAAGAGTCAATTTTCAATCGATGAGCGCTATTTCTTGCCGTTCACGTAAAATCAACAAATTAGAATAAAGATCGGAGATGGATTAGTAAGGTGGTGAAATAAAATCGAGTAACTTACACGCAACGTGTATCTGTCGCCTGTCTTCAGCAGATCCCCCGGGAAAACGGGGATTATCCGCACGACATACAAGATCCTTGCCGTCGTCTTCAGCGACTACATTCAACAACATTATACTGCCAGTGAACGAGTCCGTTTCTTCTTCCTATAAATTTTATAAATTTTGTTGTACGAAAAAATGATTAACAATTACCGGAAGTCAATTGTGTTGATTTTAGTGGAGCAGATAGCGTGTTTAGTTTGGAATAGTGAACGAGTTAGTCAACAAATTAAAGTCCGTTCACGAATTCGGAGTTAATTTAGAAAATTGTTGGGATTGGTGTGCGGTTTCTAGTGAAGATTTGTTAAGAAATACCTGATGTTTTCGGTTAAGTTACGTATAATGTAAACTTCAATAATTCAGTAGTTTTGTTTGGGTTTCTCTCATTTAATGTAGTGGTAACTTTATTGCGGTCCATTCTACAAATTAACGGGTGCAGGTGGAAAACTTGTTAGAAACTTTAATGCAATACAACGCATCGTCATCCAATTAACAATAACGTATGTTGAAATTTACTTACCGTTACAACAGCATTCCTAATAGGCTTTCCATCCAATAACCATGTCAGTTTAGCTGGTGGATACGAGCCGGATGATTCACAACGAACATTTTGTGATTTATGGATTGACATCAGATCATTAGGTGTCACGATTTTCACTTTATTTGGTTTCACTATTTGATAACAGAGATGATGTAGAGAGAGTCAAAATATAATAAATTTTTGGGTTTATTTTCATGAAAA
Organism: Mylabris phalerata; assembly: GCA_020740385.1. Lineage (NCBI taxonomy): Eukaryota > Metazoa > Arthropoda > Insecta > Coleoptera > Meloidae > Mylabris > Mylabris phalerata. The sequence continues at coordinate 3,850,440 of JAJEOX010000222.1, forward strand.
AATCCACGTATACAAACTGTTGATAACTACAATAGCTTTCGGGGGAAAAATGGAAACAATGCAAAATTTACGTTTATTACATTCACAGAATTTTGCAATGTTGGCATGTATTTGATATTCACCAAACAAAACCGTTATAAATAAATATTGTAGTCAATACATTTATATAGATGCATTTTATATAATTTATCGTGTTATCTCCTTTATTTGTTAGCAATAAGCTTTTTTATTGCCGCTATATTTATCACGTATAAGAAATCGATTTCTATTTACTTACAGTAAACCGTGATTGGTACTATTCGTATAATATCACCAGCAATTTCAGAGGATGACGCTCTACATTCGATAAGAGCCTTCCTGAAAGATCTCGGTACACGGGCAATCACTAGCTGGTTTACGGTTGTATAGGAATCCCTATTTGAATCTATAACCGTATCCAATGTTGTATTATTATACCACCAAGTTAAACTCGGTCGTGGCCGACCTAAATACAACAAACATACACACAAATCGAACAAATACCACACACATTTCGATCAATTAATCAATAATAATAAAATTTATACCTACCGCCGGTAACTTGGCACGATAGGAATAATTCATGGTCTTCAAAGAATGGTCCAGCATAACTGTTGGCTTTAATCTCATTACCTTCAGCATCGAAAATTCGTGGCGATGACGGCTGAACTGCACAAATAAAAGACGTATTAAGACTAGACGTTAAAAAAATGAAACATTTGACGAATAATTTCTCGTTTGTCACCCAAAATTCGAGCTTAGAAAGAGCATTTCAAAGTTTGTTGTATAAACAGATAATCAGTTGTATTCTGTAACTTTTTGATTTATTACCATGACAACTCTGAAGATCAATAGTCTCATTTAAATCACCTGTTTTATTCTTGTTTTCTTTCAATCATACATATAATGAATAATAAAGAATGAGATAAAAACACTGACCATAGTGTATGTCCATCTTTATCGAGACGATACACGAACAAGTTAGAGAAGACAACTGAATGGCTTCACGTGATAAAATAGAACACTTACTTATCAACATTGTGATAGCAGCACCATCTATGCGCTATCTAATAAACCAAAAGCCTGTTTTCCAGACAATGTTCCCATAAAAATAAGCAAGTTTTCCACATAACCATAACATAGATTCAAAGACCATAAAATTATCTATAAACTGGATAAAATCTGGTTCAAAATAACTATTTTTAATAAATGAAAATGACTAACAAATTTCTTCTAGAATTACCCTGAATTTTCCAAAGTTTAATATTTCAGTTCCGGTATAATTTTTCCGATAGATCAACTTTTAAAAAATGCGACAAACTGTTTATGACTGCAAAAAATTCTGTAATTTTTCTTAATTTTCTAGAAAATTACCAAACCGATTTCAAAATTTCTTGCATATTTGGAAAACTCTAATTTTCTATCAATTAAATCCCATATTCAAACAAATTATGGTGGAAAGTTAGAAAAAAGGCTTCTAGACTTTAATCTACGACTCAAAATTTTCAGCAAATTTTCCAAAAAAGATGTAACTTGAAATTCTCTTTCCAACAAACCCAGAAGCTTGACTTTTGAGTGAAAAATAAACGAGAAATCGTTAGTTAAAGTCTCCACTTTTTCAAGTTTTGTATAGTCTGGTCGCTTAATAGACCAATTTTTTGATATAGTCGAACAAATCAACAAACCTACTAATGTCAAATTGACCTGGAAATTCCTAGTTGGGGAATTGTTGAAATCTACGCGACAACGAAAGATTCCTTCATCGTCTATCGTAACATTTTGTATCTCCAGACGGGCTTTAGAGGGTTGATCGTCTGTGATGAAGTAAGAGCGCGACCCCAGGTCATCACTCATTGCCAGATGAGAAGCTTCACTGAGAGGACCGCCCCGGGCATCTAAGCTGAAACCGACCAAAAAAAACACACAAACACATACATAAACACTGATAAGAAAAAAAAGAGATAAATAGGAATTTAGTGGTGGTATATTTTCGGCAGATGATGCTGACAAGTATGCTAGTGATAGGCTGAGGGGACGAATAAAAAATTATATCAACGAAAAGAAATCCAATAAAAACTACTATGTTTAATTAAATTCTTTGTGGAAGCGGGAAAAAATTGATAAGTCGGTGGTGGTCACGTTCTAATGAAACAAAAAATTGATTAAAATTAACGAACAAAGACTGTTGAGTTTTTTTATTTTTAAAAATTTTAAATTTAGCCTAAGATGTTTAGAAAAAGAAGCCGAAAACAACATCCTGTTACAGTGGGGCAGATTTTCTAAGGGAATAAACAAAGTAATAGAATAAAGTTAAACCATTTTAACAATGAACCAAATTCGGTGAGAAATTTAGATCCAAACATCTGGGGAGTTTCGTTATCAACCCACTTTTTAATTGGAATTTTGAGGTTAGAAATTTTAGTAAAATGGGATTTCCACATCTGAATAGATTTCGGACAAAATCGGTAGAAACGAGTGTGTTGGTCCTTTTTTTTCATTTATTATTTGATGAATTGCAACTTGCATAACGTTCTTTGTTAAAATTACGCCAGGTACACGGAACTAATAGAATTTTTCATTTGACAGAAAACTTACTAGACATATACGTAAATGTTTCGTTCATACCAACCTAACGTTTCTAAAATTTCTAAATTTTCACCAATAAATTTAGGGAATTTAATGCTAATAAGTTCGCGTCAAGATTTAATTATTTGCGTGTACTGAGTTTACTTAACTTTATTCCGTTATTGTACTTTAGTCATTCTTTTTTTGATATCTCACAAATGTGATATGGAAATTCCAATTCGACTGATAATAATTTGATTACATACAAATTGTGATAAAGAACAGTTTAGTTTTGAATTTGATCAAGTGAAATTGGAATTTATTTAAATTATAAGTGGCTACTTTAGATGTGAATTACTGTCAAAACAAGACCACTACCAGAAAAGAATTGTCTCCATTCACGAGGTAGGTTTTTTGGTATTATTTTTCTTCTTAACTGTGGTTAAAATAATCTTTATGAAAGTGGAAGTGAGTTATTTATGTATATGAAAGTTGGCTTTTTATTTTATTGTTAGCTTCTATCTCTTGAATTGCCTAGAAAATAATTGCAATTATCTAAAACTAACACATTTTATCAAACTGTAAAGGACATACAACAGTATTTCACCTCGCAAGTGGCAATGTTCGATTACGTAGAGTCGTAGATTGATTCATACTTTACTAAATTTGACATTTGTTGTATTTTCGAATCTACGACCCTGTGTAATTCGAGAACTCGCCAAAAAGTGGAAATTTTGAGGAAAATTTGGGTTTGTTCGGTAGAGAATTTCAAGCTATATCAGAGGAATTTTATAGTTTTGGCAAATATTGTGAAAATTTTGAGTTATAGATGAAAATCTAGAAGTATTTTCTCCATAACTCAACTTACATCAATTTGTTTGCAATTAAAGTAAAAAGTCGTTTGATCGGTTTGGAGTTTTCTGCAAAATCAATAAAAATTGCAAATTTTTGTTCAACTCAGCAATTTTCTGAAATTTCATACATGGGAAATTCACACAACAGAGGCCAAATATAAAAATTTTGAAAATCCGGCTCAACTGCGAGGTGAAATACCGTCCTGCGCCCTTTAGAGGCTTAGTTAATTTTGAATGAAACGCTTCATCTACTTGGCATTCGAAATAGAACCGGTTTTCTACAAAGAAGCTTCCTAACTAATTTTTAATTCACTCTAAAGTCGTACAACTCGCTATATTTTAGAGATAATTGTCAAAATTTCGGCTTTGATTGCTTTTACAAGAATTTTCTTGACCACAATTTTTGATTCTGAAGATTTTTCATGTCGTGTTGAATCACTAATATTTCAAGAATTTCTTCATAGAAATCTTCAAGATTATTTTTTAGATCTTGGATATTTATGAGAGCAGAAACGTGTAATCATTTCAAGTAATTTCGGGTAATCATTGCAACCTATTATTAAAATTAGTGGTTCAAAAAGACTGAATAAAATTGTCTATTATTTATTCAAATGTTATAATCCATTCGTTTTGTGTGGAGAATTTCCAGTTATTTATATCCAATGTTTTCGTTATTTTTTTCTTGTTCTTCAATGTCGACACTAGCCCCAATCTAATTTTAACTTAAAACAAAAAAAGAGGATAAATAAAACTTTGATCTGAATCGACTCTACTATAAACATCTCCATTTCTTTTAAATTAAAAATTCGCTAGATACATTGTTACAATTTACCTTTAATTTTTTCGTTTGCAAATAAAATTAGGTAGCGGCAAAGTAATAAAACCGATTCTCAATATTTAATGGTGTTTTATACCTAGCTTTACAATGTTAACTTGGCACAAACTGAACGAATTATCAGTAATGGTGACAGGAAGTTAGTCAATAAACTTGAATTGATTATTTAATCGCTATAAAACTGTTAATTCCATTCGAATTTTAACGATTTTCAATACGATTTTGTTGTTCCTCATATTTTCATTGTATTCTCTCTCGTATAAATTGGTTTATATTTCATAGTCGTGGTAAAATTTTAAAAGATTTATCCGAAAACTTGAAATGACAAGTGAATTGAATTTATATGTACGCACCACCGTTCCCATATTTTTCCTAAACGTATAACGATAACGATCAATATTAGCTTTTTTATATCGTATTTTCGCAAATTTAATATGCAGACAAGTTAAAAAACCATTGTAGAGAAAAATCTGAATATTGCACGTACAGAGTGGACCACTTAATAGAATACCAAGTGTTGCATAGAAGGGACTCCAGAGATTATTTCAGCAAAATTTGAGCCTCGTAGCTTATTTGTAAGTTGGTTAAAAACGATAGTTTGGCGACTTTCAAAAATGAGTCACACGTCAGTCGACTCAGAAATACTCAGAATGACTTTCAACATTGATTTTTCTGGTTTTTCTCCATTTTATTCTAGAATGGCTAGAATAATTTCGCAAATGCGTAAAGAATTAAAAAAAATAGAAGGTGCCGTTCCGAATAACTGGCGATTTTCAAAAATGAGTCACACGTCAGTTGACTCAGAAATTCTCAGAATGACTTCCAAGATAGTTTTTTCTGGTTTTTTTCATTTTATTCTAGAATATCTAGAATAATTCTGCAAATACGCAGTACAGAATTAAAAAAAATTGAGCCACTCTAAATAGCTTTATGAGTGCATCTCAATCGTTTTTGACCAATTTTCCGATGAACATTCAAATTTTGTTAAAATAATCTCTAGGGACTCTTCTATAAATCCTTAAAAAAATTCGGATTACTGGCCGAATAATTGGAGTTACGATATGTACAAGTTACAAGACATACAATGAGAGTTACAATAGTCTAAAGTGGAACATTTGGTATAGTTTAAAGGTAAATCATATTAGTTGAGCAATTTGAAAAATATTATAAGAATTTGTAGGGGAGTTTCTAGCGAATATTTTAGCAAAAGTTGGACCTCGTAGCTCATCGGAAAGTCGATCAGAAATCGCTTTTTTAGATCATCTTGCGATTTTTATCAACTAACTAGACATATAAAACGATAAAAAACGACCCAAAGTTGATTTTTTGTGTAGTGAAAAAATATGAAAAACTATTCTGTAGAACTTTTTAATAGAGGACGATAAAGTAGTGTTTATTGCTATTGTTTTGATATCGTTTAATATGAAAATAACGAGAGCACACCTTATTAATTTCTAATGTATCGGGTACCAAATATTTCTCTACTCAATTACTGTAAATAATACGATTTTATCGAACTGTGAGAATAACTGTGAGAAGAAGAGACTTCATTCATGGTCGACAAAAGGCAACTTTATGAGTAAATTGCAGGCTTTCTTAGGGTCGGTTTCTGAAACGATAGATATCAGTTCTATAAGGTTATCGATTCTATAAGGTGTCAATATTGGTGAAAGAGCCGCTAGGAGTTGTAGATTCGACCACTGTTCTCTAAGCTAGCGAGCCTATAAGTAGTGAGCGCATGCTTAGTTCATTTTGCAATTCTAGCGCTTTGAATTGTCTTTTATCATTGTTGGATCTACAGTTATTTCTCTTTCGGAAACAGGTTTAGAATTTATCGATACTACAATCTTATAGAATCGATAACTATTGGTTCTTTATCGGTTCTATATGTTCTAGAAACTGACACTTAGTCGTTTTGTAAGCGTAATTGATGGATAAAAATCGTACATCATTCAATCGACTTTGTGATGAGCTACAGAGTCCAATTTTTGACAAAATGCTCCCAGGGGATCCTCCGACAAGTCCTGAGAATATCTTTCAAATTGCCCAATTAATTGGATTTATTTTTGATATCGTTTTAAATGGTCCATCCGCTATGTGCAAACTGGAAAGAATTGGCAAGTCGAATTTTATAATTCACATCTTCTAGATCGGTTAGATGGGAAAGTAAATTGCTGACTAGACTTGTTTCTTGTTAGATTTGTTAGTTGAAAAGTTTCAATACATTACCTATACAACGGTATTCCATTTGTATCTTTGTACCAGAAAATCATTCTGACACTGTCGCTTGGTATTGGAGGTGTTACATCACAAGGTAATTCGACATCTTCACCAGTAACTGCCCATATTACTTTAGCCGGAACTGGAACATCAAATAGGGAAATATTTTCAATCAATATTGAACGAACTAGAGGGAAATCTCTTTTTTTGTAGCGTTTTATTGTTGGCTACTTTTATCTCAATGAATGCAGAGATATGTCCGTTTGAAGTTGTAATTTTCAACGGAAAGTTGTAAAACTAGCAGCATACGTTTTTTTTTTCTATTATTGTCGACAATTCGTATTGTTTAGTTATTTTACATAGATGACATCTTCTATTATTTACCAGTTGTATTGTGTACATTAATATTTTCATGGTAATTTTCATCCAGCAACAACAATTCCGTTATAATTTCCTAATAAAGTCCAATTACAATTTATACAGTTCACAATGCTATAATCCTGATCATCTCTATAAAATAACATGCTACTACTATTAACTATGTTATAGTTATGTGTAAAGACTAACCCTTGTCCGGTCGCACTTTAGCAGGTATTATTTAATTTAGATTATCTTGTTTGAGACTATGGTCCCAGTTAAAGGGGTGGTCCTAATTAACGAGGATTGAGAGATTATATAATCTCGTTTGCCGCGTGACCTGTAAGCCTTTTGCAAGACATTTCATCGGATCCAGCCACTCGTTACATACTAACAATTGAGATTACTCGAATCTTTGTTACTTACTATAAACGGATAATTAAATTATCTACATGAAAATTATGAGATTACGTTATGAAATTACACTGAACTAGTTACTGTTATGCCCCTTACAGCTATATGAACAATAAAGATCTTCCTATGCAGTTCTGGTTATGGAAATTTGAGAAATGTTCACTTGCATTGTCGGTAGTCTTCGAAATTGCAATTTCACAAATACTTTCCATATTTTAGATTGTTATAATTGTTAATAAGAGAATAGGAATGATTAAAAAAACAACCAATAAACCACATATGGAAAATACTCGACGATTCGCGTTTGAAAAGTGGAAATTTACGGTTAACCAGTGTGGAATGTTTTATATCACATAACAAAAGGCTTTCGAAATTACAGATTACATTTTATATGCGTTACACGACGAAATAATCCAATTAGTCATTTGCAAATTGCCGGGGATCAAATATATGTCGTCATATTTTTATTTGTCGCATTGTCCAACGGAAAATCAACACGATTCCCCAATAAATCCCCTATAATTTCAACAAATTAGCAAAAATACCGACGATTCTATAGATTTTTACAAGAAATTCAGCGTTTCGTAAGAAATATTGAACGATAATTTTCGGTGAACTACTAATTGGCATGTTTCTTGGGAATTTATTCAGTTAGAATTTCCTGAAAATACCAGTTTAAGCACATAAATACCCGGTTCTATACACAAAATAGTTGGAAAAGTTTCATCTATTGTTGGAATTTCTGATTCATTTACAGGTAAATAGGGCTTTTAGTTTGAATTAATTCGATTATATAATCACGTTCTAATTGGGAAATTTCCTTCAACAAACAATTGTCGAATTTAAACTGATAATCTCGATAATAATTCGAAATATATTAGAAACAGGCTAAATTTTACTTCAATTCAGTTTTATTGAAGTTGAAAAGTGTATTCAAACTGTAATTTTCTCGACGTTTTTTGTTTTATAGGAAACTCTGGAAATTTTAAATCACGACAGCGAAACTTGTAGAGTTGCTTATAAGTTTAGATCTTGAACTAGGATAATACATAATAAAACTGAAATAAACTGTACATATGTATAGTAAAAATCTTTAACAACTTTTTAGTTGTTCTCACATCAAGTTTCGCACAAAGATTAGTAGTAGAACTTGAAAATTCATATGATATGTACGTTCAACAGTATTGAGAGAGAAAAAAATGCAGAAATATTAAAGTTTGTTAGGAATTGATGAAATATTCATAAAGGGGAATTCTTGACAAACTTTACACGTTGAGGAGCCGTCCTGGAAGTTGTATTTTTGAATAACTGAAATGAAGTAGCAGGGAAATAAAGGGTAACAAATTGTCTCAACTTTTCTTCAAGTTTATCTACAAAGAGCAAACAAAATCATCAATTTTTCCATAAAATTAACACCTCTACTTTCGTTTATTTGCGCTTTATTGTCGTTTAGTGTCATCGTTACAAATATCAATCGATAATTTTAGCCGAGGTTGTTGTACTTGGATAATTGTCACGTTTCCAGGTGGATTTCATGGGAAATTCGTGGAAAATTCCCCAATTTTCCCCATCGATCAATATATTAAAAATTTGACAAATTCTCTAGATGATTTCATCAATTCCATCATTATCTCTATAATTTGAAATAATAATAAACCATCTTTCATGTAAAGTCTTAAAATTAAGCATTCTATCACCCACACAGATATTTTAATCTAATGTTGTTGGAGTAGAAAATAAAATTGTTGGTCGTTTGCCAAAAAACTGGCACACGACACGTTTTCACTAGAAACTCCTCAACTCCGCAACTCCACAGGGGGGCCAATATTTTTGTCCAATTCAAATTTTTGTGTAACAATTTTGGCAATCGAATCGGTGGACTATTTAAGGGCCCAATTCTGTGCGTCCAAGTTTGTTTGCTGATCTTAGACCTGGTTCGTTATTAATCAACGTTATTATGGAATTAATTTGGAAACTTTGCCGCTATTGTTCTATTTAAACTGTTGTTGTTGTAGTTGTAGAGTTTTCTTGACCAATTCGGGGACACGTGCCAGAAACACTTGGACTGCATCTGGTGCAGTTTACTATCCATTGACTTGCGAGGTTAAATCCATTGTAATAAAAATACACTCTTGAACGGTTCAAGAATTGCAACTATGTTGTTCGCCAGATTATACTTGAAGTTGGGTTTTTTTCTTCTTCTGTCCTGTGCAATTTTATCGGCAATCTGTTTACAGTCAACAAAATTCAGCAGACATTCAAGTACCGGCAAAAAATCCAACAAGATTCACAGTGCAATTGCAACAATATCAACAGTAACTGTTTATTGTTTGTTAATAATAGAAAATTATCTGTTTGTGATATTGAAATAAACAAGTTTCTGTAATAGTTCATGTTTGTTAGATAATTTAGAATATCGTATAAGTTGTCAACTAGTTTTGTTTCTATTGTTCGCGGAGCTTACATCGGTACAATGAGGACGTTCTGTTTATTGTTCACTATGATGACTTATGATATTTTAACATACGTTAAAGGTGCTAACAAAAACCAACTTATCTGATGTTTGTGTGCTCTATTTCTGTCAAAACTGTACAAATAAAATACAATAATCATAGGTAAAATATTCAAATTTGAATGTTATCTTTTCGAATTATAGTTGGAGATTCTAAATTTTGATACAGCCGAAGAACAGGAATAACAATTTATGTAGGTTGTTGTAATAACATCTATAGCGAATTTAATATAAATGTTTTATAGTACAGTGAACTTGGCAAACTACCCACAATTATTACAGATGTACCACCAACTTCTATTGTGTCACAATCATCTAACAAATTTATTATTATCGGCCAAAAGTTTATTTACCAGATAGTATCGTTTAGAAATTCTTGGCAAAATTCGTAAAAATTGCGGAAATTTTCGATTTTTTTCAGGCACAAGTTCATAGCACGTGTTAAACAAACACGGCGCTTCTATGAATATAGATAGCGTTTCTTTGTGTGCGTCTATTGCTAACTAGCTTTAGTGTAATTTTCATACATGAGTTCTGCTTTTTTTACATTTAATTTCGAACGTGTCCGGCTTTATAAAATCTCAATTTCCAGATTTCCTTCTATTTTTATTCAATAGTTGCTGTAAAAAATAATTTAAAATACTTAAAAATTGTCTTTGATAATCTCGAGAAGTTGAAGAAACTTGTTGAAATATTTCCAGACTGAAATTTAAAATAAAGCAATGCGATTTTATTCGAATCGTCATTTCGAGTTGAATATGTACAGAAATACGAAAAATTCAAGAACTTAAGAGAAGAGTAATAACCGGCGTTATTATGTAATGTTAGTTTACCTCTCAATGTTTATTTCATTATAATTGAAACATAAAATTGGACTAGATAACTCCAATTTTGTATTCTGTAGAGATATCACAGATTTTGATAACTCAAGCGAGAAATTCCTGCAAGATTTGGTACCTCTGTTTCTGTGTCTTTTGAACGGATATAACGGAAATTACTGTTTTTAGAGAAACAGGAATTTGTTGACAGTTTGAAGTGAAATTTTTCGATTCAGTGACTATAAATTGCGAATATTTAATTCTCGATATCTCACTTGTTTGACGAAATATAACAATGAACAATATAGCGTTAGAAAGAGCGTTTTAAGGAGCTCTCACAGTTATTTTAATTTTGAAAAATTCCAATTTAACACTGAGCTGTAAAGGGAAATCGTGGAGCACGTGTTTTCACTAATTTTTTCATGTTTCTCCTATAGCAAATATTACTATTTTTCAATAATTCTCTCACTGTATAGAGCAAATTAACAACAATTGTGGAAATCTCCAAGAAATTTTCCAATAGGTTTGTTAGTTTTCCGGAAAATTGACAAGAACTTGAGAGTTTTTTTTGGTTTTTAAAAATTCGAAATTTTAATCATCGATATTTCCTGTGATTGTTAAGAAATTGTAATGAATACAGTAGCGTAGGAAAGAGCACTTTAAGAAGCTCCCATTGATATTTTTGTTTTAAAAAATTTCGATTTAACTGTGAGTTACAAAAGAAAATCGTGGAGCTCGTGCTTTTCCTCATTTTTTTTATATTCCTCCTATAAATTAGCAAATATTACTAATTTTTCAAAAAATTTTCTCACAATATAGAGCAAATTAACAAAATTTTTCAACATCTCCCAGAAATCTTTCAATTGATTTGTTAGTTTTCCGAAAAATTGACAAAAACTTGAGGTTTTTTGGTTATCAAAATTCGAAATTTTAATCTTCGATTATTTCCCAAGTTTGATAAGATATTGTAATGAATACAGTAACATTGAAAAGAGCACTTTAAGAAGTACGTAAAAGTGTTTTTCTTTCGGAGGATTCTGATCTAATTCTGGGTTACAGAAAATAATCAATTTTCAAGCGTTTTTTTTTTGATATTTCCTCTATAATTTACCGAATATTACCAATTTTTCAGTGATTTTTTGACAGCATATAGCAAGTTGAAAGGGCTTTTCAAATCTCTAATAAATCCGCCAATAAAATTGATAATTCTCCGGAAAATTGGCTAAAAACTTAAAAGCTCACATCACATCTTTTTCTTCAATACACAGTCTAGAAAATGCCAACTTTTAACAATCGAAATCTCACTTGTTTGATGAGATATGGCAATGAATATGGTAACGTTAGAAAGAGCATTTCAATGAGTCATTAGTAACATTGTTTGTTTTAGAAAATTCCAATTGAATTCTGAGTTACAAAGAATAATCTTGAAGCATACGTTTAGTGTTAATTTTTATATTTCCACTATAATTTATCCAATATTATTGATTTTTCAGTGCTTTTCTTACAGAATATAGCAAATTAAAAGGGCTTTTCATATCCCTAAGAAATCTTTCAATAAGTTTGATAATTCTCCGGAACATTGGCTAAAAACTTAAGAGCCCACATCACATCTTTTTCTTCAATACACATTCTAGAAAATGCCAACTTTTAACAATCGAAATCTCACTTGTTTGATGATATATGGCAATGAATATGGTAACGATAGATAGAGCATTTCAATGAGTCATTAGTAGCGTTGTTAGTTTTAGAAAATTCTAATTGAATTCTGAGTTACAACGAATAATCGTGAAGTATACGCTTTTTAATTTTTTTTATATATTTCGCCTATGATTTATCAAATATTGTTGATTTTTCAGTGATTTTTTTACAGTATATAGCAAAATATAACAGCTTTTCATGTCTCCAAGAAATAGTCCAATAAGTTTGCTCATTCTCCGGAAAATTGGCAGAAAACTTGAGGGCCCACATTATATCTTTTTCTTCAACACGAAGTCGAGTCAAGTCAATTTTTAATAATCGAGATTTCCTTGTTTGATGAGCTATTTTAATAAATACAGTAGCATTAGAAAGAGCATTTCCATCAGGTTTTGAGTTACAAAGAATAATATTGTCCAATAATATAGATTTTTCGATGATTTCCTCGCAAATTCAAAGCGCTTTGCAAATCTATGTTTCGGTAAGCTTCTTAGATTTCCCAAAAATTGCCGAAAACTTGATACCTTTCCTTCTTGTTAATTCATTAGTCACTCGCTTCTGTTCCTGTTTTTATTTCTACTTCCGTTTCTTTTTGTTTCACTTGGACTTGATTAAAAAAATCTGTTTCCGATTCTGTTTTTGTTCTGGCATTTCCGTAGCTTCTCCAATATTCCAATAGAAATCGATTTCAGAGTAATTGTGTCCGGTAGAATTCCATTATTGCTGGCGATAAGTGATTTGACACGTGTTCGAACGAATTTATGATCAAAAAGCGAATAATTTCCATAAAGGTGTTTGACGACAAGAATAGTTTTTGATGTCACTTCTATATACTTGAAATTATTTTAAATCCATCCTGTTTCTGTTGTCGCAGTTCAGAAATATGTAGTAGAAGCAAATGTGCATCCGGCGAAGCATTACTTGAAACCGAACTCACACACAGACATAAAATATTTTATATAGAGACGAGGGAAAAAATACATCAAAGAAATTTATGTTATTATTATTTTAATAATTTTTTCTCCGTTACTAAATGACTGTATCCGAAACGTTCAGACAGATACAGATAAAATATTTTTACAGTATAACAATAACAGTACCGTTTGTTTGCTATTTAAACAAGTAAGGGATGATATTATTTTAAGATCAAATAAGGGGTGAATCTAATATTAACTAACCGTTGAAAATTTTGTGTATATTTGCGTGTCTGTGTTGGTGATAGGAAAAGCAAGTAAATTTGTGTAACTCTTTAGTGTATTATTTGTGGAATTTGCAATTAACTCTAGGTCAAAGGGTAACTGAACGAATTATTAACATCTCTAACTTATATACACATATACAATCATATAATCAGAATAAACATTTGTGATTATTTAACGAGGCCCATTTATCAAATTGAGTTTCAACCAGGTAGAAAAGCCACTAATACGGCCTGGAAAATGGAGACTAAATTTAACCGCAATAATTGTCAATTTAAATTTTCAAATCTAACTAATCATCGGGTGAGTCATAATTTTCCCATTTCATCTATTCGAAGTGTGTTTTCAATTTTTGGAATTTTCCCCGAACATATGGTATGAGTCTTTTTAAATTCTTCTAATTATAAAATTCGTTATAATTTCAACAGTTTGTGTGCGGTAATTGCGAGCATTGTTTATTTCATAAAAATTTGGTTCGCTCATTAAATCTTTAATGTGTAGTTTTTGCTACAGGCTACAAAAATATGCAAACTTGTAATTTATAACAAACTAAAGCCTCTCGGAACTTGAAACAACAAATAGCTTTTCCGTTAAGTAGCCGAATTATTATTCAATTTGATCTTCATCGAAATAATTCATTGGAAAAATTTTTCTTATTTTTGAGCTATTTATAAAAATTTGTACAGCAAAAACTAGAACGTAATTAAGTTGATATCACGCCAGTTATTAAACCTAGCAACTGTATTAATTTTGTCCTCGATTACATAAATGACTAAATTTCATCGAATAACAATCTCCAAATATAAAGGTAATGTTTTTAGATATCCGGCCAAAATGTTTGTTATAAAATACACAATGAAATGTTTACAACATTGTCGAAATTCTCGATAAAGTTTAAAACAAATTCATTAAACGTTTATATGTTGGGGAGGCTTTGCAATGTTGTGTTGTAAACAGGATGTTTCACCTCAAAGCACCATTAAAAAGCTCGCTATAAAATAAATCATTACCAACGAAAAAAATTTACACTTTGTATACAACTCGAAATTTCAACAAATTGTAATACATTCAAATTAATTGTATTTTAACAATCGGTGAACGATTCCAAATCTATTTATATCTGTTTCAAAAATGTAAAAATATTCGAAATTCTATATATAAGATTGATATTTCGTTAAATATTCAGTTGAAGCGAGCAAATTTTCCGTGTATAAAACAATTCAAATTGGCTATTAGAAGGGTTCTGGAAACACATGAATAAATCGTTAAAGTTTTACACTCCTAGAATCCGTATGTGGGTAGTTCGTACAATTGGCACACGATAATTAAGCCCGTTTTAAATCAGATTCTCTTGAAAAATTTTACAATATTTCGGTTTTTTTAATTATTAATTAAGGGATTTTTATTAGCAAATCCTTGAGCATTCATCCATTATCGTCTCCTAAAATTTTCACAATAAGCACTATTTTTTATGGCAGTGAAATTATTGTTTTGGTACTTTCGAGTTTAAAACGCCGCTCATTGTAGAGGTGTTCAAATATTTCCCCAATAAGTACCTTTTTAACAATGAATTTTGCTTTTAAAGTCTATAATTTGGTGCTAAAATAATGCTTGACTTGAAATTTTAAGTAGAAAAAGTCATAAAATCAGTATTATTTTCAGTTTATTTTAAAAAGTTACAGAATCAGAGCCGGAGGCTTCCCTCGGTGCTGAAATTGTCCGAAAATTTACACAATAAGACTAATTTTTGATATTTAATTTTGTAATTTGGTGCTAAAATAAAGCTTGACATATAATTTGAAGTAGAAAGGAAATTTTTGTTATAGAAGTTGTCTTATTTTCAGTTTATTCACAAAATAAGGACTATTTTTTATGGCAGTAAGTAAAAAGTACAGTCTTTTGGTACTAAATTTTGTAATTTGGTGCTAGAATAATGCTTGATATAAAATTTTAAGGACACTTTTGTCTTAGAATTTGTTTTATTTTCAAATTATGTACAAAAATTAGAGCCTAACATTTCCTTCAGTGCTAGAAATGTCCAAAAATTTACAGAATACGGACCATGTCTTAGAAATATAAGTACAAATTATCATCTTTTGGTATTTTATTTTATAATTTGATGCTACAGCAATACTTTTAATTAGGAAGGAAATATTTGTCATAGAATTTGTCTCATTTTCGGTTTATTTACAAAATTTAAAAACTTAAACTTAAAATTTCCATAA
This sequence comes from Mylabris phalerata, assembly GCA_020740385.1. NCBI lineage: Eukaryota > Metazoa > Arthropoda > Insecta > Coleoptera > Meloidae > Mylabris > Mylabris phalerata. Next base: position 3,866,152 of record JAJEOX010000222.1, read on the forward strand.
AATGCACATTTTTGTAACAATCAATAAAAATTACCATCTTTTGGTACTTAGCCAAGTCAAGTCAAGTTCTAGAAATGTAACAATTAATAAAAATTACTATCTTTTGGTACTTAGTTAAGTCAAGTCAAGTCAAGTCCTAGAAATGTAACAATAAATAAAAATTACCATCTTTTGGTACTTAGTCAAGTCAAATCAAGTCAAGTCCTAGAAATGTTGTAATAATAAATAAAAATTACCATCTTTTGGAACTTAGTCAAGTCAAGTCAAGTCAAGTCCTAGAGATGTAACAATAAATAAAAATTACTATCTTTTGGTACTTAGTCAAGTGAAGTAAGTCAAGTCAAGTCAAGTCTTAGAAATTCTGTAATAAAAATTCCCATCTTTTGGAACTAAATATTGTAATTTGTTGCTAAAATAGTACTTGACATGAAATTTTACGTCGGAGACTATTGTTTTTTAAGTTTTATTTTCAGCTTACTCACGAAAATTACAGAATTAAAGTCTAAAGCTTCCCACAGGGCCAAAAATGTCCAAAAATTTCCACGATAAGCACTTTTTTTTGTATCTATAGAAAACAATTATCATTTTGTAGTACTTAATTTTGTAATTTGGTGACATATAATCTGAAATAGGAAACTTTTGTCATAATAGTTGTTTAATTTTCAGTTTCTTCAAAAAAGTTACACAGTTAGGGCAAAAGTGTCCAAAAATTTACAAAAGGTTAATTTCTACACCTATCAGTAAAAATAACCATCTAAATTTCATAACTTAATAATGGTATCTAAAATAATACCAGACATAAAATTTTGAGTAGGAAGCTTGTCATCAAAGTTGTCTTACTTCCAGTTAATTTACAAAAGTTACAGAATTCGGGCCTAAAATTCTAATTTCTCCGTTCAGACTTGGGGTAAATTCGCCTTATTCTTTTACTAAATTGAAGTTTTTTTTCAATTCTAATTTTCTTTTGTGGGCGAATTTCAGGTGATTGAACTAAAATCCTTACAATAAATTACAAAAAAAAAAACGCTACAAGTCCTCGATTTTCTTATTCTAATTTCGTTTGTTACATTTGCAAAGAGTTTGAAGACTGAGATGAAAATCTTTAGAAAAAATTACAACTCATTATATTTTTTTATGGTTCATTATAATAACGCTGCTCAAAATAATCAAACAAATTGGAAATTTTGCGAGTTTAACATAAAGAAAAAACCGATCGATATTTTTTGTTGAAATCTATTTTCAACTTCGTTTCTTTATTTCAATAAATGGAAAACTTTGCCATTCTAATAAGGCCACAACACAACAAGATCAAATTAATTAACGGCTAAAATTAAACGAAATATTTATGTACTTATTAAGGTAGACTTAAGAATTTGTCTCCATACATACAAATTCTTAAAATAGCAAGATTCAAGTAGAAAATTGTGTGTTTGTCAAGATTATATTCGTGTTTCACTTTGACTACAGAAAATTACATTTTAAATAAAATTAACTCTTAACAACTTGCAAAGAGATCATCTTCATTCGGTTTAATTAATTTAAACGCCTGAAATTGCGCCTTTGTGGCTTATATTTCAAAACTAAAATTTACTTACGATTCTTCTGGAACTCTTTACCGTTCAAACAATACACAACTTTAACAACACTACAATAATTGGTGAGAATGGTTAAAACAATTAATCGGCACAAAATCCGGCAAGGTAACGATAACAAGAACTTCTGTTGTCGTTGTTGTTGGAGCTTTACCGAGCGCATTTCGCACTCAGTCCATCAACGGCACCCATAAAAGCTCATCCCATGCTACACAGAATTTATCGAAATATCCCGTCTTCGATACAACAATCGTTGTTATAATAATCGTCAATGTCTGTGACATATTCTAATTTAAATCTAAATGTGTGAGTTGAACAGGCGCGCGTCGTTACTAAAACTGAACACTTCAACCCTACTTAGATTTTTCACGTTCACGTTTGGTCCTCTCTACTCCTACTCTTGATTATTTCTTCCATTTGTACCGTTTTTATTGTTCCATTTCTTCATACAATCTTGTTCTGCAACTGGGGATTATTTATAGTCATATTCAAACGTAAATTTATCATTCTATTTGCGGTGAACATGTACGAGTTTTATCTATTTTTTTATATACTAGGGGATGATTGCATCTGTCCTTGTAATGTTTGTTTTCGGTAATCTTAACAGATGGATTTTCTACAACAAATATGTAAACAATATACATCTGGGCGATAGTATTTCAACAATTCTAGGAACAAGTCAACGTTCTTGAAATTTCGACAGTTCGTCTTTTGCACGGTCCAAACTTTTTTCCCAAAATTATTGGCATTAGTAGAGACAAAAACAGATTGAAGAATCCGCTGAGATTTTGCCAAAATTCTATTTTTGTAGCGCATTGCAAATAGATTAAATCCGCATTTTTTCCACGACTTCGATAAACGATTTTCCTTTATAGTTAAAGAAAATTACAAATAAACAAAATAACCGTATACCTAAATAGTGTAAAGTTAAATTTAGTAAAACCTTAAATAGATGTTTGTATAAAACGTTGCTTTGCTCTATCTTGTGAAGTTCACGGTTGAAATGGATTTCTCTAGATGGGCGACTACTTGAAGACGGTAGTTTATCAAAAATTGTAAAAGGAAATTCGCTCTTGTGAACCGTTGGAAATATATCTAAGAAATATCTATTATTGATATTAAATCATTACTCATCGCTTACAGGCACATTGATTTTATCGGAAAACATCCACCAATACCGGTATTTTTCAGTTTAATTGCGCTGAAACATTTGCCAAACTGTGCAAAATAATAGGTGAAAATTTAAACTTTTATCCCCAAATGCCCGTTTTCTCTAACTAGAATTTGCAACGACTGTCATTTATAGCCCAGACAATTACTCTTTATTGGCCAAAAAGTTTACCAAAATTGATAAAACCGGTGCACGAATGTTTGAAGTAAGTTGTAAAGTTTCAGGGGTGATTTCAGTAGAACAAAACTTATTCTTACAGGGACAATAAGTTCGTTTATATAGAAAGACTTGAGACGTCAAGATATTTGAAATATTTTTGATAAAAGTCGGCGACTTTTACAATATTTATATCAATTTTATGCTCTATTATTCTAGTTCAAGATCTTTGAGAAGCTTAAAAGTACTCTACAGTTTCTAATATTTATTATCGTAAAAGTCTTCAAGCTTTGAAGATGTTTTTTTGTAAATTATCCCCAAGTATATGGTTAAGTTTTTAAATAAACTTTTATATTCATCTATTTTATTTTTCTAGCGTTTGAAAATAAAAGTTGGAAGCTTTTATAGTTTCAAGGCGCTCGAATTGTGTGCGTTTTAAGTACACCTCTAAATCATATGCAATTAAACGTGTTATTTTCAGCTAGTTAGTAGTAACATTTTTGGCTTCAATTCGAATACAATCCGTTATTTTCGATGTAGTCAGCTGTTATCATCTATTTCTAATATCGTATTTATTTATAGTGTGAAATACTGAGAGAGAGAGTCATTTTGTTTCTAATAATAACAGCTAAACACAATAAACTAACCTCGTTTTCGTTCCATCATTATATGGATAGTTTTCGAATTTAGTGTGTCAAATTAGTGGAAAATTCGACGATATTGTACACCTTTTGTTTATATAAGAAAATCTTGCTTTTCGATCAGGAAAATCGACTCGGTATAGGCGTACAAAATCGTGTTTACAATGGATAATAAACGACCATCGAGGACATACAACTTCCGTGACTGGGCCCTTATATCTTCCATTTATTATCTTTACTGGCGTATATCTGTGTGTAAATTAAAGTGAAAAACGATAACCGACATTGGCAGGAATTGGAGGTATAAAATAGGGTCCGTTCTCATTTAAAATCGATAATTACCACCGATAAAACTCCACCACAACTATTATGTAATATCAAATAAAATAAATGAAATTTCTCTATTGATCAAGTCCTTGTTTGAAAAATTTACGATACTTTCTACTTTTATGAATTGACTAAATCGTAAAATTTTTAATCTTGTCCAGATTGGCGACATAAAACTTGTTCCACTTTTTTGCTCATTTGTTATTAATATCTCAATTGCACCAATTTTGACAAAGATTAGAGCTTGTCCGGGCAGTTTTTAACTGGAAAATGACAATTTTCTCATATTAATGACACACACCGCTTTTCACTTAAAAGTGTACATGTATCGCAACTTGGATTATTTGACGAGCGATTTCAAAAATATTTTAAGAATTTATAAGAGGGTCCTTAGATATAATTTTACCAAAATTTGAAACTCGCAGCTCATAGGCCAGTTGGTCAAAAACGCTCGTTTTGCCCTTGTCGCAATTTCTAAAAATGAGTTGCACCAAATGACTCAGAACGACTAAAGGATGATCCTTGTTCGGTTTTCTTCATTTTATTCAGAAGTTGGTAGAAATATTTTGCATTTGTTCCAGAATGCAATGGAGAAAAATTATGTGGGGAGCCTTTTTGAGTCATTCTGAATCATTTGAGATGCTTAACTCGTTTTCAGAAATCGCAACGTTACCTAAAACGAGGGTTTTGTGACCAAATTGCCGATGAGCTATGAAGCTCAAATTTTGGTAAAATGATCAGTTGGTGAAAGTACAAAGTAGAGATGTTGTTTCTGGTTCTGTAACTGCGGCATTTCCGCAAAGTTTGGAAGCTCTGTTTCTGCTTTGGTTTCTGCGTCTTTTAACGGAAATTATTAATTTGAGAAAAATTCTAATTTATTGGAACTTGAAGGTTTAAAGTTTATCTTTTTCGACCCGATGTCCGCAAATTTTAACAACTGATAACTCGCTTATTTGATGTTACATTATAATGACTCAAATGTCATTAGAAACAGGATTTTAGGGAGCATCCAAAGACGTATTTTGCTTTGAAAAATTTCAATAGAACTTTGAGTTTCAGCAGAAAATTTTGGAGCATGCGTTTTTTCAAAAAAATATTTTTTATTTTCCCTTATAATTTAGCAAATATTATCGATTTTTCAATGGTTGTCTTATAGTGTTTGGAAAATTGAAAGAGCTTTTCAGATCTCTAATTATTTCGTAGATTTTCTGGAAAATTGATAAAAACTGGAGGACCTACTTTACGTCTTTTTTTTCAATTTAGTGTCTAAGAAATACCAATAAAAAATCGATATCCCCTTTGTTTCATGATGTATTGTAATGTATTTGATTTTTTTAGAAAGAATATTTTAAGGAGTATCTATGAGCTTTTTTATTAAAAAAAAATCTAATTGAACTTCGGGTTATCTGTGTCATTTGAGCTACTTTGGGAAAATCTGTTTTTTCAAAAAATCTCCATATTTTCCCCAATATCATCAATTTTTTAATGATTTTCTTACAGTATTTGACAAATTGAAAGAGTTTTCCAGATATCCAGGAAGGCCTCTAATTGGTTCGTTGATTTTCTGGAAAATTGATGGAAACTGGAAGACTTACACTACATATTTTTCTTCAATTCGATGTTTAAGAAATACCATTTTTTTAATGATCGATATCTCCTTTGTTTGATGATATATTGTAATGTAATGCAATATATTAGAAAGAGTATTTTAAGGAATATCTAAGAGCTTCTCTATTTAAAAAAATTCTAATGCAACTTTGGGTTACCTATGTGATTTGAGTTATCTTTTGGAAAATTTAAATTTTTTCACAAAATCTCCTATAATTTAGCCAATATCATCAATTTTTCAACGATTTTCTCACCGTATATAGAAAATTTATAGTACTTTTTAATTCTCTCAGAAAATTGCGGGTAACAATGTTATTTTTCCGGAAAATTAACGAAAATTCAACGATTTGAATCCAAGTGTTTTTAAATTGATTTGTTTTTTCGTTTCTGCTTTTGATGTTTCTGCTCTGTTTCCGATAGAATAAAATTTTAAAAATCTGCTTCCGATATGGGACTTCCTTAAGGTCTCTTGTACAAAGCATGAAAACCGGGAGGGAAATTGCAATGATTTTTGTTTGAAAGTATTGAAAAAGCCTCGAAATGAAACGAATTCGTTTCAGTGAGACATTTCCAATTCGCTTGACAATTTCTCAGTAAAACTGCACGATTGTATTTCTGATGTATTTGTTGTAATACCAATACTCATAGTAATAATAATGATAATGGATCATAACCGCAAATATTAATCAGCATTATTACTTTACCAAGTTATGACATATAGCAATAGTTTCTAGTTCCCAGTATTTTCTAATTAAATTCAATATCGTAATGCTGTCAGTTGAGAGATGAGACATTATACACACACTCACACATGTATAGAATATAGTAAACGTTAATGGCGCCATCGTTTTTGTCATTTCTACGATTAGATCAAATTACAACAAATTATTGGAGTAAAAAAAATAGGTTAGCGAACTTGAGTAAAATATTAAATAAACGGCGCCTGTAATAATTACACTTGTCATTTTAACAAATCGTACATTCTTTATGAAATGTCTCTGTAATTTCGTATCTGGTACAATTTAATCAACTTTAAAGATAATTGAACCGGCCGTCAAAACCGATACGAAACATCATCCAGAATCTTTACCATTACAACTTTTATCTCACCAAATCTTGTTGAGATGTCTAATTATTATAAGAGCTCGTATCAATTAGCAGAAGGATTTTAGGTCTTAGATTTTAGAAAAATTAGAACTTTGTAGCTTACTGCGAAATTGATTAAAAATTGCTGTAATCTGATAATATTGCAATTTTCTCTAACAAACTACACACGTGCAACCGGAATGACTAGAATACCTTTATCTTGTCTATTGTGCATTATTCATCATTAGATTCTGGAAAAACTACTAAATTTACTCTCTCAATGTGAGAGTGAATGAAAATGAATGAATTAAGAAGTACGAAAAACTTTAGTTTTTAGGAAAACTAACAAATTTACTAAAAAAGTCGTGAGAGACTTTTAAAACGCTCTAAATTGTGGTAATTTTGCCTAAATTATAGGGAAAATGTGGATTTTTTTTTAAAAACACATGCTCCAAGATCGGCCTTTATACCTGAGAATTCAATTGGCAATTTTCAAAACAAAAATTGCCCTCAGATTCTCGTTAAAATGCTCTTTCTAACGGTGTTTGATTCATTGTAATATAGCATCAAATAAGGGAGATATCGATGATTGAAAATCGGCATGTTTCTCACACCCAAACAAACAAAGACTTATGTCCCTCGAGTTTCCGGTAATTTTCAGAAAAACTAGCAAATTTATTGGGATAATTTTTGAATATTTGAAAAGCTCTCTCAATTCGTTATATACTCTGAAAAAATCAATAATATGGGCTAAATTATATTGTTACAACAGCCCGGAAACAGAAGCAGAAGTAAAGCTTCCGAATCTTGCGGAAATTCCGCACCTAAAAACAGATATCGCATTAACATTCAATAAATTTGAAGAAAATTTTCCCTAATTCGTTCCTTGATTTCAGGCACAGCGTCAACTGTCGATAAAAGTAATGACCGATCTCGGAGAGGCAATTTTGCCGTTTTTCATGATAAGAAGACCTATTTCAAAAAGGTCTAGTCATTTTTGATCGTTTTACTAGCATATTCGGTTGATCGAAATCGCAACTTGGCCAGATTACGCGCTTTTTCGCCAATTTCGCTCAAGCTACGGCGTTCTAATTTTGAACAAATTTGCCCTAAAGACCACCCCACAAATGTTTGAACTATTTTCCAAATTGCCATAAATACGAGTATTAGTCAGATTTCAAACTTGGTAAACAAGATAGTAACATTCTTTTCTTATGTAAATTTCAAAGTTTAAAAGGTGAAATTTCGGATTTAATAAAACTAACAACTCGAATAACGGTGATCATTTGGCTTTACTATACTATCATTAATGATAGTGCTGATTATACAGACATTGTCGTTATATAACAAGACCAAACTCATGAATACATGAATATCGTATTATGGCAAGCTTTAATACCTACAACATAATGGATCGTGTATACTCTAAATTATAGGTCCTCATATAATGTAAACACTCATCGGCTATTTATTTTTACCTATAACTTTAATTAATGCAATTCGATTGTATTAGTCTATTAGCCTTTAATTAAGGACTTCAATTGAACTATTTATTGTTTGAAAACTCCACAAATAATACGATTGTTGAGTTTTCAAATTGGATAATTACAATTTAGTCTACTGCAATAGCTGCAAGAACTCCAATTGATTTCCTATTATTGTCTTTAGATAAAATATTAATTGAATACAGCAGTTTAAATCGTTCGGTGTAAATAATTTAACGATAAAGTTTAAGTTAATTGATTATTTCGATGGAATATCGAGATTTTTCTATTTATTGTAACCATCTCCGTGATTTTTAAAGAATAATCTAATAGTGTGGATGACAAGTTGTTGGAAACAATTAAAGTTTGCGTTTTATAATTAAATCAAGTTTAATTGTTTTGCTTTAAGTAAAACTATGAGGTTTATTGTTCCTTTTCGATACGTTTTACAAGCTTGTAAATTCAATAAAATAGAATAAAGACAATATTAGTCGAATAGTAATATTAGGAACACAAGGATTTGTTTTTTAATATAAAATTTTCTAATATTATATCATAAAAGACCCAATTTTCCAGCTTTTATTCGACTAATTTTATTTACATAAGCATGAAAGAAGTTGAAGAAGTTTCAGTTTGGATTTTTTCAACACGACATGTTTTAAAACTTTACCGGAAATTAGGTTTTTCTTGTCTCAGTTCTTTTTGTTTGATAATAGAAGCACGTACGGGGGCAAAATTACAGACTTGTTTTATGGTGTTTTTCTTGAAATTTGTCGATACATTTTTGATTATCAATAAAAAAAACGGCGCGACTATTATCATTATTACTGTTCTGTTATTAGCCACAATCTGGTGATAAATTTCAACAAATATAGAGTTTCATTGTAATTTTTTATTGTTGGCAACATTAAAACACATCACCTTTTCGTTTATTTTCATCCCATTCATCTACGTCGGTTGGAAGGCTTTTTTACGTTCATGTCACTCACGTTTCTCGCTTTCATTCCTCTGGCGGCTTCTCCGATTCTTTTCGTTTTCTTATTTTGTCGTAAACACACAAATATATAAATTTTGATGTATAATAAGATGAGAACGGGTGCAATTTTTGATTGCACAGTGAAATTGACTTAACATTATCATATTTACTTTCCAGTCTAGTAGCAACGAGTAGTTCTTCTATTTATCTCAAGTGTTATTTGCTCAAGTCTCTGTAGTGGACGTTCGGTACTTATGTACATATATTAAACAAATTTACATATGCTGAATACCTGGATATGATGGTTGAAAATGTTGGATAGCTACTCGGTAAATTCACAAAATATCCGACATGTGTTTAGCGCTAATTCAAACGGCTTACAACAGTTATATTCGGTTGAAATTAAACTAAACAACTACTCTATAAAGCTCTGTGTTTGTAGAAAAATATTAAAACAACTCCCCTGTAGGGAAATAAATTATAAATTATTCGATACAATAGAAAAAAAACGGAATGAAACTAAACCTTAACCGGTAATGTTTTATTATATAGAAGGATATATCGATATTGGCTGCAATCTAGAATGTTTTCTGACAGGATTAACCGTTGGGGAAATCGGTGTATCCTATAGAGGGATCTCTAAAGAATCACAGACGTTTGAGTAATGGTCCTATTCAAGATAAAAGCTTTTAACCGAAAAATAAAAATAAGCAAACTATCATTTTTAATAATATTCAACCATATCTCGGTTGTAATCCGATTTTATTCAACTAACTAACACCATATGTAATAGGTTAAAGTCTTTAAGAATGTGTTTCTAATTTAGTTAAGTATACTTCTAGATGGCATTAAGGGAGTTGCGTCCCGGTTTTTTGCCGTTGTCTCCTTATACACCAACCGACTACTTTAAACGAAGTTAATTAACTTGACTGAGTTCCACTGAAATAATATAAAAGTTGTGCGAAGTGATGGTTCCGTATACTTTTATGTTACAATCGGCGAAAATGGGGATGAAAGAAAAAAACGAGAGTAGAAAATCCAATTAATTTGGACCTTTGGCAAAAATTTGATCAACCAACTTTTTCGTTCCGGTGCAAAATAAAGGAAACATTCAAATTCACGTCGAACAAAACCAATCTGAGTTGATCAAAATTATCAAATAACAGGGGAAGTATTAAAATTATTTTTATACCGTTGGCTATACTTTTATGTGACAATAAAAGCCTAAGGAACATTACCCACGAGGGAGCGAGTCAAAACAGTATTTAAGTGACTTGTTCCCTTTTGTTCAATTCAGATAAGCCAGTTGTCACAATCTTGTCATTGCTGTGTCAACCATTCTGTTCTTTTTAACTTTAGATGTGAAACAAAATATCCCCAGAATAATAAAAATAAGTCCCTACCATATGGGGAAATTCAAGCTAGTCGTGTGAATAGAAGGGGGTATTTTTCGGAACTATAATCGATCGCATATAGTGTAGGGAAGTGGATTTTAGTCAGAAATTAATCCCAAAGTAACATATCCAGAAATGTGATGGATGAGTGATTCCTCAACCTTACCGGAAACCACCGGTGAAATTTATAAAGTCTGACTTTGCTTCCTCATGGGTACTTCCCATCCTTTTCAATCATCGAAATACTGTGTTTAGATCATGTTTGACGTGAACAGTTTCCAAGCTAATTGATGGTTGATTTCACTGCTTCCTCCAGTTTTCTATCGTTCCAAACGCCAGGAAATCAATTCGAAAATAATCATTTTATTTGTAATAATGCCCCCGAATATAAATCAATAGAGTTATTGAAAATTGATTATTCAGTAATAAATGTAGGTGTACTTGAATAATGGGCAGACTTACAAGTTCGTGTTGTATCGCTGTAAAGCATCAAAACCAACAAAAGACGAATGTTGTACTCCAATTATTTTATAATGAATTAGGCCGTGTATTCGTTTATTTGTTCTATTCTCTACGGTAATCTTATGTACGTTGAATTTACAGTGAAATACGTCGGAAAATGTTCAAGTGAATTATCTAAAGTTTTGAGGGTTTTTAATTTCTTTTCTCCGTTAACAACCCTAGTTGGGAAATTTGCATTATACACTTTTGTTTCGATAAATTCCAACTTTCCAACAAAACGAAAGACTATTTTATTTCATAGTATTAAATTATTATTAGTAAGGTATTTTATTTATTATTAAGAAACAAAGTTGTTCAAGTGCTTTTCTATAGTAGGTATCGCTATTATAATCCTCTTAAAAATTATTAATTAATATAAAATAGTGGAATAAAGTTCCATCATCAACAACACACCCTTATAATCTCCCACGTTCATATATCTACAATAAAATTACAAAAACATCTCTGCATTAGCAGCAATGGTTCGTTTCGGTGGTTGAATTGTAAGCGGAATGTTTGGGGTTTTAAAATTTATGCACTAATGGGAATTTTAGATTGTTTAAAATGCTTTCGAATAGCAAAATTTACTAAAATAGATGAATGTTTCAGAAACTAGTCTTGAATTAGAAAATTTTCCACGAAAATAGAATATAAATCAAGATTCTACCTTAAAATTTGACTAAATTTTGTGTTTTTCACAATTACCTAGCAAAATTCGCTTGAGAAACGGGTGAAAATGTTTTAAACTTAGATACAAAACGTCTGCTCGTGCGGGGAGGCAAGGTGATTAGTAAGACTACAAAAACGTTTCAAAATTTGGATTCAAAGGACCTAAAAAGCCTCAAAACTCGTTCTTCAGGATCAAAGTTTGTTAAAGTCTGGATGAACATTGGAGATTAAAAGGTTCAGATACCTAGCAAAATTGACTAAAATAGGTGCCTATGTCAAAAATTAGTCTTAAATTCTAAAATGTTCCTCAAAAATTTAATAAAAATCTAAATTCCACCTTTAAATTTGACTCAAAAAGCCTAAACTTTGTGCTTTTTCATAATTACGTAGCAAAATGCGCTTGAGAAACAGTTGAGAATGTTTTAAATCTGGATACAAAAGTCTAGTTCATGAGGGGATGCGGCTTGCTTCTGGAAGAGCACAACAACATTTCAAAATTTGGACTCAAAGGACCTAAAAAGTCTCAAAACTCTGTCTTCAGGACCTAAGCTTGTTAAAATCTGGATGAACATTAGAGATTAATTAAATGAAAGATGCTTTCAAAAGGCAAAAATTACTAAAATAGGTGACTACTTTAAAAACTAGTCTTAAATTCTAAAATGTTCCTCAAAAATTTAATAAAAACCAAGATTCTACCTTCAAATTTGACTCAAAAGCCTAAACGTGTGCTTTTTCACAATTACGTAGCAAAATGCGCTTGAAAAACAGATGAGAATGTTTTAAATCTGGATACAAAAGTCTAGTTCACGAGGGGATGCGACTTGCTTCTGGAAGAGCACAAAAACATTTCAAAATTTGGACTCAAAGGACCTAAAAAGCCTCAAAACTCTGTCTTCAAGACCTAAGCTTGTTAAAATCTGGATGAACATTGAAGATTAATTAAATGAAAGATGCTTTCAAATGGCAAAAATTACCAAAATAGGTGACTACTTTAAAAACTAGTCTTAAATTCTAAAATTTTCCTCAAGAATTGAATAAAAGTCAATATTTTACTCAAAATTTCGACTTGAACAACGTTAAAAGCTTCAAAACTCTTTTTGAGAACTATAGTTTGCTAAAATCAAAACGAACATTGAAGAATAATTGATTAAAAGATGCTTTCAAATAGCAAAATTTAGTAAAATAAAGTATTTTAAAAATTAGTCTAAAATTTGAAAATTTTTGCCAAAAATTCAATAAGCCAAGATCAGACTAGAAATGCCTAAACTTTGTGTTTTTTTACAATTAGAATTCGAAATGGCAAAATTCCAAATTAACAATTTTTGCCCAAGAATTATTTCCTTGTTCAATATTTTTTTCAGTAATTTCACAATAGATTCATCCATTTAAATGATCAATGAATAGACGCATATTCAATGGCTGAAGGTCAGAATTGTTGGATTTTCAGCAACAACAGCGTTTTCTGATGGTAGTTTTCTCAGTCTGGGGCCCATTGTTCACAGGCGACATAAATAAATTAGAATATAAATGTGCAGGATTAAGCAGAACGGTCGGCTAGCAAACCTGACAGTTTACTAATCGTGCAACGGTCCCGAATTACACACGATATCGATGCTCTCTGACCACTACCAACACCACCAACATCGTGCACCCGTCTTCGGTCCCCAAACTAGCGTCGAATTAAAGCTGCCGGATCCCTCTTAATGGACTTCTGGACCATCATTTCGCTCTTTTGCCCTCGTCCAAATGAACGACAGTCCAACATCTATTTTTCTTTTATACGAACATAATCCATCTGAATCCTAATGATTTCTTTCCCCTATCTAATAATAAATGGTTAAACCAATCAGAATTTTATTAATTTTCAGATTAACGATAATTATACGTTGGATATTGGGCAAGTAATTGTAAATAGTTGAATAGTTGAGTTTGCTCATTTCAACAGACAATTACATGGGCGGATTCTGCATCGGTTAACAAACAGGATGTGGACGAAATTGTAGAGGGATGAAACTAATACAGATTCAAAGCGTGCTTCCTTAGATGTTAGCAATCATCCCTTCGAATATACGAATTATGTACGATATATTATGAAAGCATTAGAAGTATTGATTTTTTGTTATCCACACTTCACATATATATTTTTTTTATGATTATAATAATCGGATATCGAAGAAAAAAGAGCTTAAAATCGAATACCAAAAAAGCTCGATTTTCAAATTTTCTAAATCTTCATTTAAATTGAATAATATAGTAGCAAAAATCGAAACATTCTCTACAGTAAGTATAATCGATAGTGGATTTATTTTTTTCAATCAAACCGTATTTTATGGGGAGAAGGTACGAAAAAATAGAGTTGTTTATTTTGTCCATTGTAAAGCAATGGTTTTCTGAAGATTTATGATGTTACAGTTATTTTCCTTTTATTCAAGATTTTTTTTTTAATCGAACAAACTTCTGTGGTAGAGCATTTTTCTTTCCTTCTTGCCTTAACAGTTATGATAAATGACTATCCAAATAATTCACACCTGTTTATGGTAGGAAGACTTGCATTGAATCATAATTTGAACAGTTTCGTGATTGACTACCGAAAAAAAGCAAAAATATCTAGAAATATACTGGGAAATACAGGTTTTTTTATAATTACTACAGTCTATTTTTTAGATTCACTCGCTTAAATGTTCGCTTTCTATTATAGCCGAATTTACACAGCCTAAAAGCTACGATTATTGACATATTTTAGTTGGCAGTTGACACCAGGGCCGTCGCCAATATAGACAACTCAGGCGATAAATGAGGGCGCCAAAATTACAACACTCAGCTACGCACAGTTAGTAAAATACTCCTTTCTTTAACTATTAGGCAAAATGGGTCAAATTTTATCAATTTTGTAAGTTAACATTGTTATTTAGGATGAATTTTGCAAGCGAAGCGTCATAAAAACCTATTTAAGAATTATTCTCATTTGTTTTTGAATTGGATTTTCGAATTTTCTACTAAAATTTTCTAAAAATTATTATTTTTGAGAAATTTCAACGTTTAAATTATCAAAAAATTGTGAATTTTACTTAAATTTTTGAACTAAACTGTTCAGATTCTACTCATTGTACTTTCGAGTTTGGGTTGCGGGGCCAAAATTGTGTTACTTTCTTTTTGTTTTTACCCCTAAAATACAAATTTGTGGTTATTTTGTTACAGGAAATCATTCAAAAAAGAGTTATTTCGATTTATATTCTTTACTAAATAAAATAAAATAAAAAGATTATGACACTCTAAAGTGCTCTTATATCTCCAAAAATAAAGCAAAATTTCTCATTAAAATCGTGAAATTTGGCGTAAGTTTTGCAAATATTCCAAATATATAAAAAATTGGGCAAACTTATCAAAATATTACAATTTTATAATGACAGTGTTTTTTATAAAAAAAATGTTGTGATATTTTCAAAATATATCAAAATTTTTTACTAAAATTTTGAATTAAAAGTGCTAAATTTTCAAAAAATTCCATCACAATTGGATAAATTAAAAGCTCGATTTAAAACGAAATGTCTCAGATAAAACATTTAAAATTCTAGAACTAAAATAAGGTCTAGCGTCTTAGCCTAATCTAAAGTCTAGTGCCTTAGTCTAGTCTAAAGTCTAATGCCTCAGAATTGCACATATTGTTAAAACGTCCCTAGTTAACGATTTAATTTTATTGTTTTGTCCCTTGTATAAGCCGAACTTTTATTTTCCTGTTTTTCCCAAAATCTAGTGATCTAGTGATTTATTTTATTTTAAAAACAGATTATTGTTTATGAGGTGTTTAGATCGATATTCTTATCCTTGCCTGGTCTCGAGGAGTTTCTAAACTAATAAAGCTACAAGATGTTGGAAACTTTCGATAAAACACGCATCCTTCTCCAATGAAGAGAGCTTCAAGGCTTGTTCTATGCTTGTATTCATATTATGATATTCTATATAGTTGAAAGCTGGTTTAAACTAAAATTTCATAGGAACGCGTGAAATTTCCAAGTTGTAAACATTTTTCATTTGTATTTGGTACAAACATTAAACTTTTAAGTTGTAAATTTGGCAGTCCAAATAGTAAAAAATATGGAAAAGAACACTTTTAGAGAAGAAATTTTAAAACCAGTTCGGCTACTTCCGGTGCATTATTATTAATAGACTCAATACTGTTAAAAGATTTATTTTTATGTCGATTTTGTTGTCATCTACTTTGAATCGAATATTATTTCCATTACAAACCCTCTAGCTACTCTTTTTTTATTAAATTATATATTTGCTTTTCTTTGACGTACGTTTTGCGAATATGTTTTTTATTTGCAATTTCCGGTGCGTAGCTAAATTTAAAATTCCGATTCTTTTCCTATTTTGTCAAGCTTTGTTGTTCTCCCGAATATCCACGCAACAGATATTGAAATTGAACTGAAGTTTTCTAAAAATATCCACTTTACAGGAATTACGAATTTTACAGATATCTATACTACTCAACTGTAATAGGGGTTGTTTTACAGTTTCGCCGCTACGTTGTGCTGTTTGTTATCGGAATAAAAGCTCGCTTTCTATTTGGAGCCACAAATTTCAGAACTCGCCCTAGAGTGCGCTGTATCATTCGATTTGAATTTCTAGAGAATCGATTTTTAGTTTTCAATTTTGTTGGTGTTGCTGTAATATTTTTGAGTTGTTGTAAGATTGAAAGCAACACGATCATAGTTGAGTAGATTGATTGAGAAGATCCAGTTTAATAAATAATAGAGTTTCAATTTCAAGTCAAGATCTTTAAGATTTCGCAAGAACAAATAGTGGTTTATATTAAAATTATAAAACTTTGATTAATTTCTAAAGTTGCTCGGTTAGAGTATTTGTTCTGATCGAAGGGGATAATGTTAAAGTTGATGGAGTTTTCAGTTAAACACAAATATTTACTATTCAACTGACTTTCTAATTCCTGTTGTTTTCAAATAAAAAATGTCTATTTGCCTACTTTAGAATTGTAGAAGATTGAAGATAAACATTAAAATATATTTAGCATTGAGCAAGTTTCTTAACGTTTTGTATTAAGAGACCTCGAAACTAATTCATGTTGGTATAGGTGTAATTCTATACCTTTACTCAACTATAATTGGGGTCTATGTGGTTCGGCAGTTCATCTCGTTACATGGGAGTTCTAATTAACAAGGGGAGCTAATGAAATAAGCCTTGATTGCGACACCGATCAAACTGTATATATAATAAACCAACATCTACCTGATTTGCCATTATTATGACACTAGTCACGGCCCATATTATCTAAACTCGTATAGGTACAGGGGCTATAAAATCGAAATTATTTAATCAACACAAATCTCCGTAAAGCTGGTGGAAATCGATATGTAATTTGTGTTATAAAACATTATAACAGCTACCCTTCGAGTTTTTAATTTCACCCGATAATCCTGTGGTACCTGCCGGAGCCGGAGAAATTTGCACGCATTGGAACTCGACTGATTGTAAAGTAATGCATCAATTATCGAATATTCGATACTAGTGGTGGTGTTATTGTTGTTGTTATTATTGCATGATGTAGGGATGATGGTGGTACTTGTATTAGGGGTGGTAGTAGAGTTAAAATGTAGCTTTCGCTCATAATTATTCAGCTGCTTCAATTTAACGCACGCCATCATTCTAATAATGATGTAAAATGCGAGACGCGAACGACTATATTCTATCTGAATTAACGATGGACCTGTAATTTTCATTATGTGTATATGCTGTAAAGCTGATTTTAATGTGAATGAAACTTTTTTTTAAATTTCCAATAGAAAACTTCTTTATTGTCTCACAAATCATCACAATTCAAATAATCGCCGTCTTGAAAATTTAAAAAGTTACCACAGGCAATTATATTTGTCATTTCGGTAACGAATATGGAAAGATGAATTGGTTAAGGTGTGTTACAATCGAAATTTAACAACGTTCCCATCTTTGTCTTGCTCATTTATTCACGAATAAAAGTTTCTAAATTGCATATAGAAGTTGTCGCAAGTAACCATCTCGCGTTCAACTTTTTTGCCTGAAGCATCTCATCTTACTGCCTCACAGTTGGCACCCAATTTCCAACTCGCTTACGGAAAGAATCCTGTCGTCAAGTCTTGCATTATTTTTCCCGTTGTTGTTAGAAAAAAGTTAGAAAATCAAATAAAATATCGGTATTCTTGTCAGATTTTCAACTTCAGCAGGGGCGTCCAATTTTAATTGTCTGTTGCAGCAATTTTGCCATTTATTCGTTCGAGTGTTGCATTAACCCACGCAGTATTGGGTTTTTGCTTAACTTAAAGCCGGTCTTTATGTCTTCTCTTCCATTTTCCATTAAAGAAAATGATGCTGGCTAGCACTCTCCGGATACGCTTCGTCTTTCTACCCAAACTAAAACTCTATACAGAGATGCTGAACTGATTATCAATAAGATACGGTTTTTCACATATTCTATCCCGTTCTTTTATATATTCGCCCGTTGTTGTTTACTATAGATTCGTTGGAAAGCTTTTACGCATCCTCGTTTTTGTTGTTTGTAGTTGTTTATATTTTTCGACATCAATTTAATTTGTTGTCCCAAGATTGGTCTTGTTGACCGTTGTTTTATTGTATGGCCGATAAAGGTTTATTGATCATCAAACGTGTTGCTATCGTTACAATACAATAGGGACCATTTCAAGATACATTACATTCAAGATAGTATCAAGATTTTTTCTTATCATCATCGGATTTGTTATACGCATAGATATTTTTACAAGAATAAAAAATATGTAGGTGTTGGTTGAGGTTTCGCTATAAATCTTGATATCTTTTATGAGTTTGCGCTGATATTTGCCGCTATTTATTTTTTGAGAGGAACAATATACAACTTACCGTATTTTTTTTTCTTCATCATCATCGTCTTCTCTACTTTTATAAAATAGACGGATTTGCACCGGAGGCTTTCCACAGACAGGTAAATTCAGAATTCGCAAGGCTATAACAACAACGAATAACAACAATAACAACAACGTAAAATACCGCCCTGTTAAAATCGATTTTCGTACACAAGCTTTAGCCATTTATCTTCCAACATAACGAGTCATATTTACCTCGGAAGATTGTAAATTGCAAATAATAAATGTACAATGGTGATAAACCGATTGAACCCGTAAAATTCAATTATAAACAACGTACCATTATTTTACAGAAACCTAATTCTGCGTAATATGTCTAGACGGGTGTAAGCTTACAAGTGCACTAGTAGAGATTTCGAGCAATTTTTCAACAATTTTATTTTAATAACGATGAAATTCCATACATGGCGTTTAATATAACAATAAATTTTATTACTGCTCTTTTTTTGAATAGATTGTGGAAAATTCTGCAATCGACATTGATGAAATGAGCTAAATTATTAAACAATTTTTATAGAACAAAAGGAAAGCGAAATAAATCAATCATTGGGACAAAACAGTTCAACTATAAAATCAAAAATTATTAAAACTATTAATAATCCTTGTAACAAATGGCTCATTTCATTCGCCTATCTTTATTCAATTGTAATCTAAATAGATTGCAACAAGCTGCTTTTGGCAGAGCAAAATCGAAAGCTTACACAATACCGAGAATAAGCTTCCAATAGTGAATAAATAGAGTATCTAATCCTATAAATGAAATGGAAATTTCATTGAAACGAACCTTGGCTTTTTGTATAGAAGAACTATTTTATGATTTAGTAATACACCGGGTGGAGTATTCATTAGTTCACTTAGTTGGGCAATCCGAAAAATATTTGGGGATTCGTAGAACATTTTAGCCCCAAAAACGCTTCTTTTGGATAAAACATACATAAAATTACAAAGAATGGCTCAAAAATCTTGACAAAATTAGTTGCATTGAGTCTCAACTCGGGAAAACTTACTTCAAGATAGTAAGCGTGTTGGAAGTAATTTTTTCGCATACTTTTAGGATTTAAGAAAGTGGTTCCAAATTTTGCTAAAATGTCCCTACAAATTCTCAAAATATTTTTGGAGTGCTCACTAACTTATCTCTAATATAATAGCAGATGGTCCGTTTAAAAGGTAAACGAGTTCAATGGTAGTTAGGACCTATTAGTGAGTAATGTGAAAAATATTTTGAAGATTTACAAGGAGCTCCCTAGAGATTGTATTTCCTAACTCATCGGAGGTAGGTCAAAAAGCTACTAACTTTTTCAACTTCTATTCTTTTTAATTTAACAGAGGAAGATTGCTTACAGAAGAGACATCTTTGATAACTGATACATTAAAAAAAAGAGTCATCTGCGAGATTTGTTGTTTTCACGTGAATTTATATCAAGAGCATTAAACACTAAATTACAATAAGTACTACATCAAATAAATAAAAGGGTAAACAAACGACAAACAGAGCACAATGGAAAAAATGACAAAACAAACATTTTACAAAGACCCCAGGTTCATTTTTAAGCGTTTTGCGCGTTTTGGTTGATGAAAATCAAGAAGTGTGCAACATGCTCTTTTTGGCTGACTTTCTAATGAGCTACTACGTACTTCAAAATAATTCAAAATAATGTTGTTTTCTCATTTTTTAAGACTAAAGGAAAAGAAACGTCAGGAAAACCTTACGAGGATCTCTGGGTCATTTTATGTATGTAGTTGCTTGATAAGAATCGCGGCACTGCTCGAAGAAAGCGTTTTTGACGAAATTTATACTGAAATAATTGGTCCAAATTTTGCTAAAATGTTCCCTTGGGACCTCCCTACGAATGCCCAAAATATTTCTTGAAGTGCTCACCAATTTATTTGTTCAGAGGTAGTTTGAAAAATATTTTGAAAATTTCTAAGAACATTTTAGAAAAAATTTGGCCTCCCAGTTTATCTGAAGTTAGTCAAAACGTTACATATTTTCTCAAATTCTATCCTTTTAAAATTAATAGAGGAAAATTGCTTAGAAATGAGAAAACCTTAATAACCGATTAAGATTAAATAACAGAGAGGAGGTTCATTATCGTTTTTGCAAGTAATTTTTAGAATTTTTCCAGGGCACAGTTGAAAAATGGCAAAACAAAAATCTTACGAAACTCCTTTGCTCATTTTCAGTCATTTTATTTGCGTAGTTGTCCAAAAATGCGCTTCTCAACCGACTTCCCGATGATCTGAAATCTTCAAGTTTTGCTAAAATGCTCCCTATGTACCTCCTTACAAATTCCCAAAATATTTCCCGAAGTGCTCACCAACTTATTCGTTCAAAGATAAATTCTATTAGAGTAATTTGAATAATATTTTGAAAATTTGTAAGGAGACCTCCAGAGAACATTTTAGAAAAAAATTGGTCTCCTAGCTTATCTGGAAATTAGTCAAAAACGTTACCTCATTCTAATATTTTTAATTTAATAGGGGAAGAAAACTTTGATAACCGATTAGGATTAAATAGCTGAGAGCAGGTTCATTATCGCTGTTGCAAGTAATTTTTCGAATTTTTGAAAAATGGCAAAACAAAAATCCTTTGCTCATTTTTAGTCGTTTTATTTGCATAGTTGTCCAATAAAGCGCTTTTCAACTGACTTCCCGATGATCTACCGTCTTCAACTTTTACAAGAGATCCTCCTATCTTTAAACTGTTTGGTTTTAAATGATTCACTTGGTATATTGCCCTGCTTCCTGGGCCACATTGCTAGTTTTTGATAAAGCAGCTTTTTCTGTGCGGTTAAAGACTGGCTTACAATGTCCAATAATGCGTCTTGTTCCTAATCCAGGGATAGCTTTTATAAACGTGATGTGTAATATTAGAACGGCTACCCATCTTATCCATGTATATGATTCAAGAAAGCATACTTGAAAAATACCATTATTTTCGTTTATTATTTCAGCTAGAATGTATCAATTTTCTAATTGTTTGTTGGTTGGATTTCAACGAAAATTTCAAGCCTTGGAGATTTATAATTTAAATATTTAATATGCATATTTACAATGCGGAGGTCTGATAATTGTAGATCACCAGATAACCGACAAAATATATATTTTATCACTATCTGCATAAAATCCCCGGAGCCAAAGTGTGATATCTCTATTTGTTGCTTGAAATTAATGGGCGTCATCGAATCTCTCGCTTTCTCCCAGCGAATTGAAACACACACACGCACCCATTTCGCCTACAAATACCCAAAATATAAAATACTTAATAATATAGCAATATCGATTGGTAATTTTTACAAAATCAATATGGTTGTAATAAAAATTTCGATCGATTAAAATTAAAAATCGAAATTCAATTAACTTCGTTTTATTAATTAAACAACAATATCAATTAGTTATCAGATTTAGGAATTACGTGCCGTTATTGGAAATATTACCGTTTTAATCGTTACATTTCTCGCTAAATTTGCTTATAAATGCTATTAAAATAACTGAAATCGTCGAAATTTTGTTGTATTTATGCATAATGCATAAACGTATCGATTTCACACACCAAGGTGTTAAAACCGATGAATTATAATAAGAGATAGGGGAAATAAGCGCCAGCCATTTGAACTATACCTGTAATTTACGATCATATATCTTGATTTAATCGATATAGGGAAAAAATTCGATTAACTAGAAGGAAGAGAATTAATTCTAGTTGGCCGATAGTTGTGTGTGTGTTGATGATATACGGGTGTATATTGACCGAAAGTGGAGTGTTCATCAAGACCAGCAAAACGATTTTTTTCGTCTCTTATACAGAGAATAAAAACACAATAGATTTGTCTTTGTCGAAAATTTACAGAATACAATGAATTTAATACATTATTACTGTCGGCTCTCAAGATTAATTTGAACCGTATTTGAATTAGTGTGCGTTAATTATTTAGATTATAATTTAGCAAATCCTATAATGGAATCGGTTAAGAATTGATTTTATCAACGTTGAATCAATGAAGCACAGGGACTTTGGTTAGTTGAGGTAATTAAACAATGCCCGTTATTAATAAACGCATTAGTTGTAGTGTTAATATAGGACATATTTAAAGTGCGGGTAGTGTTATTATTATTGCTCTAATTAGATAAAATTTGATAGATGAACAAGTTAGCGGTTAATTCTGCGATGAATTATCGTTATTATAATAATTTCCAACCAATAAAACCTACAAAAATACTTCTATAATACAATTACAATCACTATAACTAATGGTAGTTGGTGAATTTGAGATATTTTAAAGAGATAAAGTTTGTTAAAAGTAAAACTTTACATTGACTTTGATGATGGTAAAACCAAAACGACGACGAATTAAAATACTTTACCAGCCATGTAATCCATTTAGATTGAAATACAGTTACACTGAATGAATTTTAAATTCTTGCTGTACTTTGTTAAGAAGCTGGAGGAAACTGTTGGGAAAAGATGAGAGGACGAAGAAAAAATTTATATACATAGAAAAGACAAGGCGGCTATAGTATATAGCCGGAACAACATTCGTTAACGAACATCAATATATACAATTATGCAAATAGATGCAAAGCCGTCGTTTTCGCGAACCGCCTCCTGGATTTGAATTCATTAAATGAACAATAGGAAGACAGATAAGAAAGTTTCATGTTCCGGTGATGGTAGTTCAGAATTGCTACTGTTTGTCGGACGATGGCCGTCATCAAAATCTAAAGTGAATTAGAGAATAGGATAGATTTAACAATATTTAGACACTACTCCGATTCCAACTTGCTTTATAAATTACATCCATACAGACATCTATCATCAATATTACACTAGCACTGAACTGGTGCTGATAATTCAAAGATGGATCGGTGAAAATTGTGGATGAACTCAGCCGAGCTTGAAACTACAACTAGTCATATGAATCAGATTTGACAAGTATTTCCTCATAGAAAAAAACAACAACAAAACATGAACTATTACTTGAAAACAATGGGGAAATAAAATTGATAAAACCTTGTTAGAAAATTGAAAGACAATAAAAGCTTACCGGTTGAAATTGAAATGTGAGCCCGGTGTGTAAGACGGAAATTTCCTTTGTTGTTATTTGATAATGTTGGCCGTTCGTTTTGCATAAAGCAGCGCTCAGTTTTGTATACCGGACGGCAGAAAATAAAAAAAATGATTTATAAGCCTAACTATTACTATTCTAGAAAATTTATCATCCTAGTGAAGTTCATTGTCTCTGGGAAACCTTCTGCATACTTCCACAGGCGTTATGGTAATGCTGAGTAAGCCTAGAGAGCCTGAGTAAGCTTACAGAGCAAGGCCGTGTCAGAAGCATCGTTAAGTCTCAACTTTTCAGCATCCTTAGGCGATAATCGATAGACAAATTCGCCTGCTTCATTCACCGAGTTTGCCTCCAATGGAGCATTTTGTTACTCCTTTCCCATTTGCACAGTTTTTCCCTTATTGGGGTTTTTTAACCCACGAAATGGTTCAGGATCTGCAAATGAAGCCTCAGAGCCTGCCTTTGCAAGTTCACCAGCTAGTTTATTCCCTCAACTTCCCTGAAGCCTTGGCACACAAGCTAGGGTAAGTTTATTGCCCTTTACCAGAAGTTTTAGAGACTGTCGATATTTGCAGGCGTTTTTTTTAACTAAAATAAGGGCATAAGTTTTTGGAACTTCCAAAAACTTAATCTTTACAATAAAAAATTTTAGAAATTTACAGGATTTTTTGCAAAAATGCGCATTTATTTTGAAACTTTTACTGCATTTCAGAAGATAATCTTGGATTTTCAAATTGTATCTTTTTCCAAAAGGTTTCAAACACTTTAGTTAGTACCCTTCAGTTACTCATATGGCTATACCAACTCAATTTTTTTGAGGGGCTACAATTTAAAATTTTCAATTTAATCTTAAAAATGGGTTGGTAAGCAAACTCGTTAGT
The DNA here is from genome assembly GCA_020740385.1 of Mylabris phalerata. Lineage (NCBI taxonomy): Eukaryota > Metazoa > Arthropoda > Insecta > Coleoptera > Meloidae > Mylabris > Mylabris phalerata. The sequence goes on from JAJEOX010000222.1 coordinate 3,890,618, forward strand.
TCTAACCTTACAGTTTCAAATATTACACGTTTCCATAAATTCTCTATGCGCTACTATTTCATATTCAGAAGAATTGTTGACTTATTTGTACAATTTTCTCGATTATTGAAAGAACAGCTCTAATGTTTTCTTTAGCATTCTAAAGAAAACTCCTCTTGCAAGTTATTTCACTTTTCTGAAGATAAGTTCTTTTGTCGGGCAATAATCTGACTCAGAAGCCAGTTTCTCAATTTTTGTCGTTGGGTATACCCGAGCCGATTAAGAAAAATCCCGTCTAAATCAAAGAGACGAAGACTATAAACAGGACTTTGATGGATTTTAGTGGTTACATTCATCGAATATTTCGAATTTAAATGATCAAAGTCGAGAAGATACGTCACATATTGTAATTTCCAAAAGTATTCGAACTAAAGTTTCATACCACAACACTGAAAACTATCCAACAACTTGGTGATTTGGAATTTTTTGGTAATTGATTTTATAATAAGCAACTGTACAGAATAGACGACATGGAGGGTTGGAGATAAGAGCGATGTTTAATTATATGTTATCTCGTGGGTGGTCTGAAACGAGTGGTCCTGAAAATCTTCACTATATAATTGATTATTATGAGATAAGAGGCGCGTCCACTATACAACAATCTACACTTATCCATCTTGTTGCTTTGACCGTCATTATTTTCCTTGGCACGTTTTTAGATATTGCACTACCGATAAATTTCGATTCACAATATAAATCGATAGACTTTACTGTATATGTACATAGAAAATTAGCCACTAGTGTGATGTTGGAAATTAATTTACGAAAATCGATTAAATCTTTATTGAATCTTTATTAATCCATGTATATGTACAGCATCCAGGGAGACAAGTGTTGAGATTTTGTTATTAATTGAAAACAATCGACTGATGTGAATAAAGTCGATACGATAAACTGAACTATAGTGGCAAACTCTGGCGATATCAATTATTAGTTTAGGGTGCAGGATTGGCTGTCTAAACATCCTTTTGGAAAATCCTCAATCACTGACATTGCACTATAAAATTATAAATAGACAACCAGCCAAGGAAGATGGCAATTTTCATCAATAACCGATCAATAAGTCAGTTGTCTAACAACACAACGATCAATTTTAAAAAAAGCACCAAGCCTTCTTCAGTGGCCTTTTATATTCACATTTTCTTTCAATCAAATCACTTTAGAACTACCATTAATAACAGCTACCTCTAGTCGGGTCACGCAATTAATAGACCTCCTTCATCATTTATTTGATTTATTTTAAATTAATACAAAGACGTGAACGATACAATTATTAATTGAACTAGAAATTCTAAATATTCCATTACAATTACAAATACAGTTCGATTTATTCGTGAGTCTAGTCGATAAAAAAAGCACACACACAGTTCATGTTGCGGATCAGATAAATTTTACCGATTCCCTTGATTTATCCAATGTGAAAGCTGTAAAGATAGCCGACTACTACAATATTTCTCCCATTATAACTAGTAATTTTTTCTTCGATTGTAATAAAAACGTTATTTGAATAAATGTAAATTTGTCGTGACATGACAACATACAAGGTGCCGTAGAAGTATCATACAAAATTTTAAGGGTAGATAGGGGGAGGAATTCTAAAACGAAAAGTCTTATACCATTTTATCATCTGTCGCGCAGGTAATTAGTTATTAAATAATAAAATCGCCAATCGGATGCGCACTTCAGCGATCAAACAAGTATACAGAAAGAAAGCTATTTGATTTGATTATTAACTAATTACTTGTGTGTTAGATGAAAAAATGGTATAAGACTTTTCGTTTTAGAATTTCCTCCCCTATTTACCCCTAAAATTTTGTGTTATACTTATAGACAGCTTGTATAATCGTTATTTCGTATAGATAGCGATATTTTACGACACAGATGACTTACAATCACCAATTCTACCACGAAATTGCTTTGATAACTGATTTACTGATGATGAACTTATCCATCTATCCGTCACAAATTCATTACCAACTGACATATTCCAGTTGAATAACTACTATTGCGCCTACAGTGACCGATATTGGGATTTATTTTGTAAACTATTAAAAAAAGGAGTAAATATTTATAACAGGAGAGAGAACTGAAACTCGTACGGTGTGTAGACACGTTTAAATGACATCTTCACGATCCCAAGATTTACAGATGTTATCTTGGAAGTTTAAAAAGTTTCCCAAACTGTCCTCAACACAAAGTTGTTTCTATCCGTTACAAACTCGAAACTATCCTGCGTTATATATTTTTTTGTTGTTGTTATTGTTATTAAGTTATATTTAACATTATAGCTGTATCAGTGAAATTATTAGTAACGAACAAAGATTAGATTTCCACGTATAGAATAAATTTGTGTTAGTTGATAATTTTGTGGAAATACAACTACCTGAATACAATCAAAAGACCAAAATTAACTGTATATATCTAGGAGTAATAAAAGATAGTATAGTGAATATCGTTATAGGTATAGTTAATATGTACATAGTGTTTTCATCGTATCGTTTCATTAACGTTAGAGAATTACAATTTAGATGCAAGTCTACACAGATGCTTCCTGAAGGCGCCTATGTACTTATTAGCATCCATCCAGCTTTCACATTATCTTTACAAATACAGGGTGTGTCCTCACGATCGGCCATTAGGTGGCTAAAGAGTTTCGAAAGAGAGTCGAAGAACTGTTAGGCCGCAAATCATACTAACAAATCTCCACAATTTTGCCATATAGTCTAAAATTTCTATAAAATTTACTTGAAATAGGAAAACTGGTGTTTTTTTGAAGAATAATGAGAAAATACTATTTTCACGGCACCTCACATCACTGTAGATCATTTACTGTCAATTTATTGAAAATGTCGATTGCGTCATTCTCTAATTAAAGAGATTTTTCAAGAATTTCCCAGTGAGCTACAGGGCTCAAAATTTGCGAATGTGTTTGCTAGGAACTACCCTACAAAACCTGCGAATATTTTCCAAATCGCCCGGCAATTGGAGTTGCCATAAGAAATAGGAACGTTTAGTTGGAAGACCCTGTATACAGTTTCAGAACGATTACTATGGTTGAAATTACTATCGAAATTTCAAAAATTTACGATAGGAAGAATTGAAAGGATACGAAGAGAAATTCTATAAAATTTGAATATTTGAAAAGTTGTAAACGTGAGGCCATAAGTGATATCAAACCCCCTAATTCGGTGATATAATTTAAAAATGTGATAAAACCCCACTTTTATTCAAAATTATGCCGAGTTTACTACTTTATATAACAGGGGTTGTTGAAGCTATTTTAAAATAGTCCCGACAGAATTTCTAATGACTCATGGTCAGAATTCACCCTGTAAGTACTTATAAATTTGTTATATTAAATTCGATACAAGTACAGAGGGCTATCGTTAAAATCAATATCGAAATCTTAAAATTTGATGAAAAATTTCAATTGAAGAAAGAATTAGGAGACAATGTGCAGTTTAAAATTCCTTAAAAATTAAAATAATTGAAAAATGGTTAATGTGAGACCATAAGTTATATTATCAAACTCCCTTAATTCTCCCATAAAATCTAAAAATGTCATAAAATACCCCTTATATTTAAAATAAAGCAGAGTTTATTACTTTATATAACGAGGGTTGTTTGACGATAGTTTAGGCAGAATTTCCTAAATCTTCCTCAATTAAAATTTCCTATTTTTCTAACTGGACTCGCCCTTTGTATATTTACAAAATTTGATGCATTTGTAAAGATTTAAAACAACCGCGATCGTTAAAAATAATATTGAAATCTTCAAAATTTAAGCTCGATTTCTATCAAAGGAAGAATTAGAATGATACACAGAAATGGGGCAAAAAAGTCAACATTTTTGAAAAACTGTAAAGACTGACCGCAAGTCATATCAATAAACCCTTCGAATTCTGTCTCGTAATCTAAAAATGCTATAAAAGTCTTTGTTTTATTAAATTTGATCAAAATCTATGTAGAAAATTTCCACCCATTAGAACTAAATAAAAATCTTTCTGACGGCCCATCATCCGAGTTTACTCTGTAAGTATTGGTAAGATTAAACTTGATGCATTTGTACAGATTTGAAACAATTACTAGCGTTGAAATTAATATTGAAGCTTTAAAAATTGATAAACTTGAATCAAAGGAAGAATGCACTCTTTCTTGAAGTTTCGTAGAAATATAAAACAATCCGTTATCAAAAAGTATAATTAAATTCTTCCTATAAACTTTACGAAAGCGTATTGTTAACGTAAGTGCATTATTAATATATACAAAAGAAAACTTTTGAAGAATGCAGATAGTTTGCACGGTATTTTCCAAATCGAAAATTAGTTAAATTTGAAAAACACTCCACGCTTACAGCAATATTGTCCATTAATTTGAGTGAATCAAACATTGAATTCGAACGAGAAAGACAAGTATTAGAATAAAAGCGGCTTTCATTTCAAAGTATTCGATGTTAAATTGTAAAATCAGTTAAAGGTAAAAATTATAAACGAATCAATTTTCCATTATTGTTATTATTAAGTTTAAAAATTGTAATAATTGCGGCCAATCTACAGTTTCATCGGTCGTCCTTTTATCGAATTTTGTAGTGGTCATTTGGGAAATTTTGCATATTTTGATGCTAGAGTAAGGAAATTATTGATGAACCTCTCCCTTGTGGCGTGTTTTTCACTCGAATTGTTTAATTTAAGCGACCGGTTTTAGTCTAAATTTTAGAGAAAGCAGCAAATCTGCATTTCAACCACTTTTCTACGTTATTTAGTTGAGGATAACGATTATTTTTGAAAATGAATAATCCATTTATTCCCAAATATGGGATTTATTTAATAATTAATTCAATAAATCTCAGTTTATTTTTTTATTAAAAAATTGCGGTTTTTCAATAAGTGATTGCTACTCTGCTAAATTTAGTGTAATATAGGCAACCAACTATTAGTGTGCATTCCAAACTAATAGTTGGTTGCCTATATTACGCCAAAATAGCAGCAGTAGCGATCATTGCTATCGAAAAATCTGAACTTAGCCCATTACTACATAGAATCGGATGATGAGAATTCCCGAATATGATTCTGTTTATTGTTATTTATTATACGGGATTTTGTTTTATTTAATTAATAACGAATATTACCCTAATTTAGGTCCGAAACATAACAACGTTTTTCGGGATCAATGAACAAGGTATTTATACAAGAAATATGAATAACAATGTTATAAGGGAACAATTCTACAACCGGACATACAAGTTTCGAGTTTATATCAAAATTTATAATCAACTTCCCAAATATTATTATTATTGTTGTTATTATAATAACGTAGTAGTTGAACATTTGTAGTAATAACAAGTCTATATGATTTGTGGATACATGTGTATACGTGTTATTCCATGTTTCTAGTGAATTATTTTAATGTTAATGACAAATTTAGCATCTGTTGTTTGTATTTTGATCAACCACATCTACACACCAATCGTGCCGCTTTTACACAGATGAATTTCGATATAAATTACGGCCAGTACGGTGAAATTTTTATCGAATTAGTCGCATATTCTAAATGATATCCCGATCGACAACATTCTATTCTCGACGGAGAATTTGTTGATTTACCATTTCTGTACACGAACGAAGTTTGAATTGCTTAAAATAACGCCCCAACTATCCTTCAACCGGCTGAAAGGTCTTTGTTTTGTTAGAAATGATGAAATTATTGTATTTCGTTAAATCTGAACTGCACGATAATAAAACAATCGGAAATTTGGAATTTAGAATTTTGTTTGTAAAATTCTATCCGTGAAAGTACAATAATTGTTGATTGTTGTCTTGTCTGTTAGTCTCCCTAGTATTCTATTCAGGATGCTAAATATCCAGGGATTGTCACCCTTCATGTTACGTTAGTTATTACATATTGACGGTAACACGTACGTCAATTTTTAGGGTGTTCTTGTCAATTTTAATGTACACATTTATATTGTGGTGGAATATAGAGGGAAGAGGCTATTTATTCGATTTTCCCACTCTATTTATTTCGGTTATATATAAAAGAAAGAATATGTGCAGTATTAAGCGATTTTACTTTATTTTATGCGTCACGGATACACGTACATATTTTTGTTAGGGGTTGTTTTTCTTATTTTATTTTCTTCTTTCTGATTTTCTTCCAGTTACATGTACAAATGACCGATTTATGTTTGGAAATGAATATAAATTTTCACTTTTCGACAGTCGCCCGGTTCTAATCGAATTAGAATGATTATTATCAAATTTGTCAGATGTTCCTTTATTTTTCCAAATAATATCATTGGATATCCAAATGGATGATGATTGTTGTTGTTCATAATTGCAAATCTAATTAGTAGTTTAATTAGTGCAATGGCTATGCCTATTTAATTATAAATGAAATATTTCGAAATGGAAATCACTAAACGCCTTTGTTGGGCTTGTGTACAGTTAATTTATAGTTTCAAATTACAGTACTATGAGATGTTTGCATAACTAACATAATTTGGACATCAATGTTCAGTAATTATTCTATTGATCCATCCTTTAATATTACAAATCAGTTAATAATTGGCCAAATAAGTGCAAATTAATTGATTTTATATTGGTTACGACAGAGGCGTCATGAGAGTTTATCCTTTAAGGTAAAAATTTGGGGTGGCATAATTAAAATTCTGAAATTTAAAGGTGTTTTTACGAGAAATTTTGGCTTATATTGATTTATTTGATTCTGACAGAAATTTTTGAAATATTCGGCACTTTTAAACCAAAGTTGCAAGTGGAAGATTTTGTGTAATTTTAAAAATATTTCACCATTTCATGTTGTTATAACGCAAATTGACAAAATATCAAGGCTTGCATTAGAAATTTTGCATTATTTTCAAAATTATTGCAACACGGTAGATTATCATAAAATTTTGAAAAAATTGTAGCACTTTCGCCTTTTACGGTATAATTTTTAAAACTTTACTTGATTCTAATACAAAATTGTACCTAATTTAGACCAAAATTTGAAGATTCTATTGAAATTTTTGATTTTATTCAGAAAATATTCTCGTACTCAAAATAGTTATTTTTCTTCAAACTAGCACTATTAGTCGAAAATTGCATTATTTTGATGAGTTTTGATTAATTTTGAAAACATTTCTTAACTTTAACTAGTTGTAATCAAATAAAAAAATGTTCTTTGGCAGGATTTCGGAAAATTACAGTTAGTCCAAAATTTCAAGATTTGAATGCGTTATTTTGCTTTATTTCAAAAATATTGCAGCACTCTGGATTATCAGAATTAAAATTTGCCTCTTACTAAAATATTGTCACTATCGTATTTGATTCTAAACCAAAATTGAAGATTTTTGTTTAATTTGGCAAATATTTTAATACTTTAGCTCTTTTTTTTTAAATAACAGTGTTAATAAAAAGATGTAATATTTTGATAAGTTTGATTGATTTTCAAAATATTTTACTTATTTAAGCAGTTATAATCAAAATTAAAATAAATACACTTTTGATAAAATTTCGAAAAATTACAGTTAGTCCAAAATTTGAAAATTTTGAGAAATTTTGCTTTAATTTTACAAATATTGCAACACTATAGATTTTAATACCCAAAATTTGAAAAAAGCTAGCACTTTTGCTCCATGTTGAAAAGTTTCCGCTGGTTTATTTGAATCTAATGCAAAATTTAAGAATAATTAGTGCCAATTGGAGCCAAACTTCGTTCAATTTCTATTGATTTTCGTGGAAAATTTGAAGCTTTCCATAAGAACTGGAATTTTGTTTATTTTTAGTTAAAAAAGTTCAGTAAAATTTATAATATTTTTTAACTTTTGACAATCTAATAATGAATTTTGTTCAAATTAAAAAAAAAAAACTTTAAATCTCTAAAGTAACAAATTAAAAGTGTTTTCAAATAATTTTTTGATTGACAAATTCTTTAAAAATTTAAAAATTGATCCAATTTACTTGAATTTTGCTACCTCAACTACCTCAGGCATTGGCTGAGTTACCTGGGTTAGTGGGTATCGATCATTTCCACTCAAATATAGTCATCACAATATGAATTGGTATTTTGATAAAATTCCAAACAAGTTTTCTGTAATTCCTATTTTTGTTGCACCAAGTTTGCTTTCATACAAATATAATTTTCCAACTTGAAAATATTTCCTTCGTTCTCTATGCAAAATTAAAGACTGTTGATCTTTGTAAGACAAATATTTTTTTTTGCTCTACTACTACGGCTGTTTATTTATTCATAACCGAAAAGTGAGTTTCTTCTCCAACTATCGTTACTTGTTTTTAGACGTCGACGATGGCGATAACGAAAAAAATTGTCGGTTCATTGAAAATTCAAAACTACGCTTCATCCGTACTTTAATAATAGTTACGTATTTTTTTTTTAGTCTAGCGTTATTTTACAATACCAAGACCAAATGGCGTCGGTGTCGTTTCGAAATTTCATAGAATGAATTTATGTAGCCGGAGACGACCCTTTGGGATCTTATTAAATAGTTAAAGAGCGTCTTATCTCAGTTCCAATCTTAACATACCGCCTTGGCCATGTCAAGGGTTTCTATAGTTTCTAACACAGATGTAAATGCAAATGGGGGTCACTAACGACACACTGGGGTGATAGCAGACGCTACCCTCGTCGCACCACCACCACCGAATCTCTGTGGGATATTTGCGTGTTTATATTCGATATAATTTATAAAATCACAACGCAATTGTAGAAATGGTGGATGCGCCGTTTGAATTATCAATCAATTTTCGGCCAACTAATGAACAATACCGGAAATTTAGAAAATACAAAACTTTTCACGTGTTAGATACGGGATAGTTTTGCCAACTATTACAGTTAGTTTATGGATAGCACGTATATGGTAGTAAAAATTTTATTATAGACTGTATGAAACGCTAAAACGAATAACGTGTAAGTAAATGGAAGTACTCATTTAGATTGTTGTAATGTACACACAGGCCTGTTCATAAACAAACATACAGTTTGTAATTTTGAAATTAGTCGGCTTGACTTTAATTGGCTGAAATCTAACAAATATCTATTAAACCGACAGTATTTCTGTGAAAATTTCGACAAAATTCAGTTAAATTCGTTAGTCTTGTGTGTTGTTTCCCACACAATCATCAAATATAAAAATAAAACTAGACATAATGTTTAATTGTCGTCGTTTTTCACCGTACATACAGACATGTATACAAACACAAACACAGATATGTACGTAATTTTGAATTCGCCTATTCCATATTAACTATGAATCATCCCAATGGGTATCCGTCATTTTGACGCCTGGCTTGATGTGTATTTATCGGCGATCTCCATCTCGCTACTAAACATACATCTGTTTCACTCTAAATGCAAACTAACAGTGATTCTCGGCTAAAATTGTAATCTGACCAGTTGTTACAGTTTCCAGGTCCATTAAAAATTCGTTAGAAAGCTCTGTAACAGAAATAGAATCGGATATGGAAACGGAAACAGAAATAGTGACGGGAAAATGAATTAACGGGTTATAACACTAAATGAAATTATCAATTTTCTAGAAATTTTATGAATACTTGAAAAATATTTATCTTTGAAAAAATCACTGAAAACTAAGGAAAATATGAAAAAACGATAAAATACGAGCTATACTTATAATTGAACCAGCATTTTTCAAAACTAAAGCGCTTAGAATGCTCTTTCTAAAATTACTGTATCTTTTGCAGTATCTTAATAAACAAAAAAGCATTTATCAGGCATCGTATCAAAAAAAAGAAGCAATAGGGTCCTCCTGTTATGCCAGTTTTTCGGGAAACGAGCTATTTTATTAGAAATTTGAAAATCTTCTTCGATTTGCTATTTACTGTGAGAAAATCGTCGAAAAATTGTTAATATTCGTTAAGTTACAAGGGAAAATATGCAAAAAATAAGAAAAAGGATGTACTCTAAGATTTTCCCCTGTAACTCCAAGTTCAGTAGGAATTTTCCAAAAAGAAAAACGTCTCAGGATGCTGCTTGAAATTGGTACTGGCTTTTGGTACTGTTTTAGTTGTGATATCTCATCAAACAAAAAAGATATCGATTGTGGCGTGGTATGGCGTTTCTTTGATTGCGTCAGAGAGCTACAACACGCCACAACACGCGCAGGTGCTCAAATCAATTTGACTACAAAGTCAGTGTTTCTTTAGCGATAAATTGAAAAATTCTCAAAAATATGCGACGATACATCACACCACACCACACAAATAGAAACGCTTGTAGTCACAGCATATCACAACCACAATAATGAAATTGTGGCTTTATTGTGGCGTAGTGTGTTGTAGTACGATTTAACGCTATCTAGTCCATGTATTTTCAAAACACCTGATTCTATTATTGAAATGCAGTGTGGTGTAGTGTGACGGGATGTCGACATGACTTTTCTGATTGTGCCGGAGACTCAACACACCACACAAGTATACGCAGGCGCAACAATGTAATTCGACTATAAATCCAGTTTTGTTAACGATAAATTTAAAAATACGTAACAATACGCCACATCACATCACACAAATGAAAACGCTTGTATCACAACACAAAACTCCACGTCACAACATAACACAATAATGAAATTTCGGCTTCACTCTGGACCTTCGTATTTCTCGATTATTAGTAATTTTCATCGTACATCTATTTAAAAAGATGCGAAAACAGAGCTCAAAAAATTTGTGGAAACTCAGGAGTTATAGAACCAGAACCAAAGGTTTGTAATTTCCCAAAACAAAACCATTATTTATCAAATTCCTTATCTTTGCTTCAACATATCATTGTGGCCGACTGTACTGAATAGAATGTTCGCAATTTTTTTGCTTATTTCAATTTATAATTTGAACAAATCGGTTACTTTAGATGCAGTTTTCAAGACAAAATAGAAAGGATAATTCAACCTGACAAGTCTCAACTGTAGAGTTAGTTTTCATCGATTTATTTGTATGCATTTCATGTGGTTTCTTAACTTTTACTGTGTATTCCACTGAAATCACGTCTTCGTTCTGAAAAATATAGTTTTTAAAAAATTTCAGATCTAGCTGATTTTTAAAAACCCACGGAGCTACATAGATGTAAAATTGCATTAAAAATTCGTTATATACGTGGAGTTTTTAAAAATTGTTTTTCTTAAAAAATAGTCACAATTTCGACGAATTGTTTGCGAATATTTGAAGCGACAACTGGATTTTTACAAATTCGAAATTTGTACACAAATGGAAATAACGCATTTGTTGTAAAATCAAGACTATAGTCTCATTTATTCTTCTTCAAACGCACAAAACCAGCTCTATTTGGTATAATAGGCGACGACACAGTGGCCTATTTGTTCTTTTATTGTTATTCCATGTAAATCTTCTAACATACAAGAAAAAAGTTTCCAACCGTCAGTACTGCAATTTTTCTTGTTTTGTTGGCATTGTCGAAAATAAAATTGCAAACACGACGTACTGCAATTATCTAAACAAACAAGTTTTCCAGGGCTTTAATCATAAAACTAATTAAATCCGGTAACATTTTCGTCAAGTATAAATAAATAACTAAGTAATTTAGTCTGTGCAATAATTTATTAGATAGAAATTGATCGAGAACTCGATTTAAAATGGAATAAACGTTGGAAAGATTTTATACAATTCAACGTTAACTTTTGTTTGAGTTTCAACAGAGATTGGTCATAATAATATTGAAAAATTGATTTTAAATTGACGAGGCTCTACAGGTACCAGCATAATCTTGGAAATCTTCCGTATTGAACTTGTGTTGATTTTTTTCTATTATTTGGAATCTAATTGATTTCTCGTCCAGGTGCAATTTTGCATCCGCAAATTCGGAACAATAGGGTAGCGATTTAACGCCACCATTTGGGGAACAATCTCTGTTAATCCGATAAAGTTAATATAACGTACCATGTGGACAAAGGTTCAACATGTAGGCTGTTTTACACCATCTAGAATGTTTCATTGATTGAACTGGGTCACAATCTGTTACAATATAGTGAAATTTTCGGTAATTGAAATACTTTTAAAGATTAATCAATCAACTTTTATTTAGTATAGATGGTCTTTTTTGTGTATTGTAAGACGATCAAAGTTGGTATAGTGTTGTCGTCTATGTGAAAAAATTGTACATATCATCAATCAAAACACGGTGGGAGAACTTGAACGGTACTTTGAGGGGTTGAATGTGTAGAACTGTCGGCAACTGACTTTCATGTTCTTTAATTAATGTGTTTGCTTCCGCACCTAGATGGACCTTTCATCGACAACACCGATATATAATTAACCATCAAACGTTGCATTGCAATTAAAAATGAATTAGAATTGTAATTAATTCATCGATGTAAGCTTATCGAATCGTTAATAGCAAATAATCGCAATATTCTATTGATGTATAATCGTTGAAATTTCAACAAAGACTCGAATATAGACAGGGAAGAAGAATCGAATTAATGGACTTGATTATTCTTCGTTGACATCCCCGAAATTATCATCCATTATTCTTGTCAATTCATAGTTGGAAACGTTGTAGTTGATATACGGCAACATTCAGGTAACTATCGTATATGTTTTTCGGGGGTTGGAATTTTAGGCACGACAATGTTTTATAGACAAATGGGGGCGCAGCTGTTCAAAGTGCGGGTGTCTAATAGAGAGACCGGTCGGGAATTAGTCATGCCATACGAGATCGATGGCGTTAATGGAGCTTTCTATAATCAAACACAACACGATGTTATACAATAGAGGAACACGCACAATTTTATATTTATTCATTTTTCTATCAATGAAATTACTAGCGAATTTCTCGATAACCAATGCTACAAATACCACAACTACTACCAATATCCAATCAGCATCATTCCAGGATACGTTCAATCTAGTTTAAATCGATCCTAGCAAATTATCACCCACCAAATCGGAGACATCAAATAAATTCAACGAAAATTTACGATACACAATCCTGTAACCAGTTTTGTTGATTATAAAACAACACCTCGTAAAATTGCTACCAAACACGAATTGGTTTATTACACCTTTGCATATTTTTTTTGCTTCTGGTGAAAATTTACATTATATTTTTAATGGATCAACATTTCCGTAAATACAATAGGATTTACTACACTACATCCCCATACGTACATGTTTAGATACGTACTTTTATTTATAATTTAGAATAAAGTACAAATTTTCAATTACATAGGAAAGTTTCCACCGAATTCTGAATATAAAGTACAACCTCCAGGGTAATTTCCGTTTCAATAACGGAATATAGAAATTTCTTTCATTTAATTATTGTTGTTGAATGTTAAACAAAAATAACTTTAAAATTTCGTAAAATAATCTGAAGAATTTACAGAAAATTGCCTGCCACCTAAAATGGAGATTAATTCGACTAATATCTGAAATTCGAATCTCATTAAATTTAGTCCATTAATAAAAAAGTTACGAACTGCGCCGGGATTGTTTCCTCTCTAATCTTATTTTTCTCTCTTAAATTTAAGGTTTCAATATTCTCCCCTATTGGATTGTTTATATATTTTTTCTATATTATATAGTGTGTTTCATGTAAATTCTCTTATTATGGAAACTCTTCTTAATTTAGGGGCAATTTGGCAAATATTTTAAATATGTGGAGTAGTCCCTAGAAAACGTTCTTCAATACTGAATGTTTCACCTAAAAACACCCAGTTTTTTGGGGATTTGTAGGATAATCAATATGGAGTATTTTAGAGGGTCTCTAGAAATCATTTCAGCAAAATTTGCACCTAGTAGATCACTTAAGTTGTTCTAAAAACACTAATTTATGGCTATGTTACGATTTTTTAAAAGTCAAATGACTCAAAATGTTCCCAACATTGATTTTTTCGTTTTTCTTCATTTTATTCTGAAGTGTAATGGAGAAAAAGTGGAAAAAATACATGTACAGAGTTTCCTAAGGAGTTCAATTAGTTGTCAAAATTCGCAACACAAGATGAGCGTTTTTTGACCATCTTGCCCATGAGCTAAGATGTTTAAATTTTGCTAAATTTTAGGGATCCTCCTATAAATCCTTAAGATATGTTCCAAATCTCTCGTCAAACAGTGTAGGTCTCTAATGTAATCATATTAGGAAAAAAGACTTAAACTTAACATAAATACAGGGTCTGTCCTAAAAGTAATGCGTCACTTTTTTCTGATACAACTCTACTTCGGATTAGTTCAGATAGCAATCTGCAAGTCGGTTGCCGGTTGCCCGCGAGTACACGTTTGATTTTATAAACCTCTGTAGTGTGACCTCGTCGAAGTAAAACTGAAGCAATCAAGTCTTGCGTTAAACTTAAAAACACGCTCCCGGAAACTTTCCAAATGCTCCAGTAAGATTTGGGGAAAGATTGCCTCTCTCAACCGGAGTCCAACTGATGGAACAAGATATTCTTAGAGGCCCAGGAGAACGCCATAAAGCTCGCGTAGAACGCCAGAGGAATTCTGCATCAGGAGTACCTCTTGGAGAGATCGTAAGCGCTCACTTTTACAAGTCAGTCAAAGAGAAGAAACAAGAAAACTATTTCGAAAGGATTTTGCAGTCATTTCTGATCGTTTTACGTGTATATTCGTGAAAATTGTAGCATAATCAGATTTCTCAATGAGCTACGGAGCTCTAATTTTATCAAATCCTTGAATTTTCGAGATTGTGCAGAATTAATAGGAGATTTGGAAATATTTAAACGAAACATCCGGTATAAAAGGAAAAAACTACACGAATATGAAGATATAAAGTTGGGGTATAAATCTCTTGGGAACATATTCATTTAGAAAAATCAAAGTAGATTTAAATAAATGTATACCAACAACAGCAACAAAAAAATACAACGTATAAAAGAAATATCAGTGATTTTTCTTCGAATTTACACAAATAAAACAACATTCGGTATTCAATAATAAAACCAGACAAAAATATTGTTGTAATCTAGGTGTATTTTCCTTTTACTGGAATACAGTAATAATAAATCATATACAAACACATACATCTCCCTACGTAAATAAACACACAACACAGAGGGTGGAGGAAAAAAAGCTAAAGAAAGTTTTCGATTAATGCAGTTTGTGTGTCTGTGATTTATACATATACAGTTTTGGCAATTTTTATTATTTTGTTGTTTTAACAACATAAACAACAACACCAGATTGTATTCAAACAAATTATTTTTAAATCAATACCTACATTTCCTAAATTCTATTGTTGTTTCTGCATTGAATCTTTATTCATAGAACAATAAAAATTTCGCTTGTATTTTTATCCGGTTAAAATCAATTCATTGTTAATAGATACTAATCAATAATACTTTATGAACCATAATAATATTATAATCTTGCAACTATATGGAACTCTTATCAGCTGTGAATTTCAGTCGAAGGATTATTTTCAATCCCAGTCATTAAATTGTTAATTCCCTTGTATATATATAATTATATTATTATACGAACAGATTGAAATTGGATTTGTTAACAATAAGGCTATGTACAGGATGTTCCATTAAGGCACATAAACTTTCCAACGAAAGCTCCTTTAATGGGATCGTAAAAGCTGCATTTCCAGTCGTTTTGAGCAATTTTTCGGCAATACCGCTCATAAAATTACAGTTAAGTCAACTGAACTAACTAAAAGTGTTTCCATGATAGAAACAGCCACAAATGAGTCTTTTGAGCAAATAAACTGCTTAGAATATCAATCGTTTTTATCAAAATCTTTAAATCCTCGTAAAAAATTTGTTTATCTTCTAATTTTATAAATCTGAGTCATTTTTGAGTAGTTTCTCAGCAATACCGTTGAAATCATAGTTAAGTCATGCAACTTACATTAATTACATCTGTTTTGCTAACAGAAATGGTCATGTTTGAGTTTTATTTGTATGTTTATTGAGTAAAGAAGCTTCTTAAAATATGATCAACTTCAAATCTGAGCTTTGTGTCAAAATTTTTTCTTCGTAAGAGCTTTTGTATCTTATAATCTTATAAATCTGATTATGAGTCGAATTTGAGTAAAATCATCAAATTTTCCTTCTTGTCAACTCAAATCTGTTTTTTTAATAGAATTAGTCGTATTTGAGTCATATTTAAATGGTTTTCTATAATGATGCTGGTCTAAATATCAATGAACTTGAAGATAAAAGTTTTTATCCAAATATTCAAATCGTCATGCAGTAAATTTTCAGTAATCATGCTTGTAAAATCAGAGTTTTTTTAGTCAAATCATGAAACTCAACTTAATTCCTAGTTAAATCTGGTTTCGGTAAAGAAATAGTCGTTTTTGAGTCATTTTTAAGATTCTAAAATTGTTTCTATCCTCTAATTTTATAAATCTGAGTCACTTTTGACTGTTCTTTCAGTAGCATTGTTAAAAAACAGTTCTTTTTCAAACCGAATCTGTTTTTTCGTAGGAATAGTCTCTGAGTCTTTCAGTTAAGACGCTACTCAAAATATAAGTTCTGTTAATTCCCTTAAGAATGTTTCAAGTAAGCAAAATTTATAAATCGGAATCGCTAAATTCCAAATTTTTATAGTGAAATCATGAGACTCAACCTATTTCCTAATCAAATCTGTTTTTGGTGTAGGAATAATCGTTTTGGAGTCTTGTTGGAGGTTTTCTTAAAATACGAGTGAGTCTGAGAATCCTTTTCTTTTGTTAAATCTTCGAATCTTCACAAGAGTTTTGCATGCCTCCTAATTTTATAAATCTGAGTATTTTCTGAGTAATTTCTCAGTAATACTTACTTAAAAATCGAAGTTCGTTGATAAAATTCGATTTTTTGTCTACTTAAATCAGGCTTTGTATCAGAACTCGTCGAATTTGATCCACATTTAAGTGTCTCTTGAGTAAAAATGCTGTCCAAATCTGAGTGAGTCTAAAAATTAAAGCTTCCTCTCGAACTTTTTAAATCTAATCTTCTAGCTTTACAAATCTGAGTCCTATTTGAATCATTTTTCAGTAATACTGTTCGTAAATTCCAAATTTTTGAGTCAAACCATGGAACAACTTTTTCCCTAATCAAGTCTGTTTTAAAAGAGAAATCGCTGAATCTGAGTCACATTTGACAATTTTTCAATGACGATGCTACTGAAAATATGAGTGAATCGAAAAATTGGAATCTCTTGTCTAATTTATTTAATTTGTGCATCTAATTTTATAAATCTGAACTGTATTTAAGCATTTTTGAGTGAAATTACTGCCAAATTTAAATCTTTTGTAACAAAATCTATCTTCGAATTTGAGCCACATTTAAACAGTCTTTTGGGTAGCGCTACTCAAGCAGTAACTCTACCAATGGCATTTGCTTTGATTTTCCGGATTATTTTCGTATCTGGTAGACTTTACCGGTAACAGGAGCTTGTTTTGAAGTCCCTTACTTTATCGATGATTCAATCCTTACTGTTGATACGCGATTTTGTTGATAAATTCAACGATTTTTTATGAGAAACGGCAAATCTGTCCGAATTCGTGAATAATGCAGTGATTTTATACAATCAATTCATAGTCCATTACTGTTATTAAAATTAAATGAATAAAATAATTGTTGAATTACCATTTTGACCTTTCACAGATTCATCCAGACAAGTTTAAAATTTTAAACAACCAATTCAGGTCGATTAAATTATGGTTTATGCTAAATTTCGAACTTCCTTCCACATAATTGATCAAAATTAATAAAACAATTATAAGAAACGTAAATATTTGAAAAATATTCTAAATTATTAAACCCTAAAACTTATCAATAATTCAATATTTGAAGAGATATAGTTTGTCTTAATTTCATCTAATTTTGCTTTTGCAACTGTTATTTTGCAACAAATGACAAGTTGAGACAGTTTTGGGTAATACCGATGGTTTGGTTGGGTTGGTTGTGTTGATGATCTACGAGTAGAAAGTCCTTTACTAATAAAATATTCATCTGCAAAGTTCTACTTAGAATTCTAACGTGTTTACGTATACAGTGAAGATCAATAACGGAAAATTTACGTCGTCTTTAAGTTTTTAAAACTGTTGAAGTTTTATGATAGACGTGCTTAAATCGATACGAACGTCTAAATACAAGCCAAACTGTATGAATTGTTTGCTTGTAAATCGGATATACGAAACATAATTTAGAATAGGGTTGATTTTTTTTGGAAATTTTTAACACTATAGCGATATTTATAGGATGATAAATCATTGGGAATAAAACGAAGACGACTTGTCTCATTCAAACCAGTTATTTATATTAACGATAATTTGTGCCTTTTCGAAAATTCCTCCGATATGCTCAAGGATTTATGGTGAGACTGCTGTTTAATTTTAATTTTTCGTAGTCGGTTATAGATATTTTTTTTAATAAAATTGATGATTTGATTACAACAAAACAAATTTTCCAAATCATTAATTTTAGAATTTTTCTTTTTATTAAACAATAATTTATTATTAGATCTGACCAGTTGATAAGACTAATTGAATGTGGTAATAGATCGATGGTTTGTATTTAATTTAATTGACCGTTTAAAAGTGATTAGTCACGTTTTTGAAAACTCTAATATTAATCATAGTTATTATACAAGAACTTCTTCAATGTGGCAATAACAACAATTTTGTATAATTTCACGCTATTACCGAACGATCTAGCTAGAATAGATTTAAATTGGTCGAAAAAACCAATTGTAATTAAATACAGTTTGTTTAACTGACAAGAGAATTGTTCTCCTAGTTTGGTATGTGTCTAAAATTGAATTGTCTAGAATTATAACCAGTCCAGGATAAAAATCAAAGTCACAAAGTTCGCCTATTTACCAGCCACACAGATCAGTAATGATCATTTATCACTTTCCTAGAATGGTCAAGATAGATCGATTGTCTCTATTCTGAAGTGGCAACCGCTCATCGTTCACATGTATCTGCGTTTCTGATTTCTTTCACTTAGAACGCTTTTTTTATGTGTTGTATATGTGATTTATCGTTTCCTACCACACAATCGCTAAAGATTTATTGAAAAGTATAAAAGAACAAAAAAAAAATCGTATATGTGTGATCAAACGATTCCCATACAATACGTTTTTAATTATATTCGTTCGTATTTCTGACCGGGATTTAGATGGAAAATGCGAAATTTCCATGTAGAAAATGCTTTTCGTTACATTGTAGTCAGCGATTTTCATGGTAGCTAAGCGTGAAAAGCACATTTCTTAATTTGTTGGTATATCCAAGGAGGGCTGGAGCTTTTATTGAAATAACACACAGTAGAGGTATTTTGGTGGATTTTCCACTAGGTCAACCTATTGTGATGCAACTATTCGAAATTATACGGTACAGATATGAAATTGCTCTTGCTATATTCTCAAAAGCCACCAGTCTTTTATTAATATTATATCAGAAAATTCAAAAGTTATTGTGGTATTCTAAACTAGTTTCAAAGATTTTCCAAATTAAATTTCCAGTCTTTACGTTCGGGTATCAGTTAAAGGATGAATATCGATTGAATATCCGATTTTTACATTCAATTACAGGTGAGCATTCTCAACAAACATCTATTTCGATATACAAACCATTTAACAGACTGACATCGCAGCTTGAATCAAGATTTTACTATACAGAGTGTCTGATATAACTATAGAGACGGTAGACAGTAATCATTTCTCCATTATTAAAATGGAAATAAATCTTACAAAGACTCGAAAGAAGACATCTAAGCAGGCTTTGGCAAGCGAAAGCAACCCTTGAAATGGGTTAAATTACCGTCAGTATCTGGAAATTGCGCAGTATTGGATAAACAATTCACTGAAATTGGAAAAGAATTATTTACTTGAACAAATAATTCACCAAATTTTCAACAACTAGAATAGAACATGCGAATAATTTTCAATAAAATTGGAATTGTAAGGTTAGAAGTTTAGTTATTGGCAATATCTGGGAAGTTTGGTTACCAACCCATATTTTGACAAGCGCGCAATTTAAAATATCCAATCGGCCAAATTGAAAATGTTGAAGTGGGTTGGTATAACCGGATTTCCCAAATTTCTAACCTTACAGTTCTAAAATTGATCAATGACAGTTTTACCAAGTGTGGGTGGACATTTTAATTATTTTAGTCTAAAATAAAAATTACAAATTTAATTAAAATTGAATTAACAAGAGCATTTTTAATTGTCTAAGGTTATTTTGTTTCAGAAAATTCCAATTGAATTTTAAGATACAGAGGAAAATCTTGAAGCATGTTCCTGTCATATTTTCCAATGTTTTTATATTTTTCCTCATAACTTAACCATTGTTGCTTATTTTTTACTAATTTTTGAAGAATTTATAAAAAATAGAAAGCGCTTTCCAAATATTTAAGAAATTTGCAAGTTTTCGGGAAATTCCCAAAAAAATGAAGATCTTATATTACATTTTTATCCTCGATTTGGTGTCCAAATAATGCCAATATTTGATAATCGCTAGGTCATTTGTTTTCGGAGATATTCCAATGAATAAAATAGTATTAGAAAGTACATTTCAAGGAGCAAACGAGAAAGTTTTCTGTTTTGGGAAATTTCAATAAAATTTGAATTTACAGGCTCAAATTAAGCAATATGAATTTCTAAGTTTTTCCACATTTTTTTTATATTTTCGCCTATAATTTTGCTAATTTTATTACACATGAGTTTTGAATAGGATATGTATAGAAAATTGAAAGCGTTTTCCAAATCTTCAAGGATTTCTTGATCGATTAGCCAGTTTTTGGGAAATTTCCAAAAATTGTAGATGCTGTTTTACATCTTTATCTTTTGGTGTCCAAATAATGCCAATATTTGATAATCGATAGGTCATCGATAGTAGTGAATAAAATAGTATCAGAAGGGGCATTTCAAAGAGCACACGAGAAAGTCTTCTGTTTTGGAAAATTTCAATAGAGTTTGAATTTACAGGCGCAAATCTAAGAATATGAATTTCTTCAATGTTTTTCCACATTTTTCTAGATTTTCGCTTATAATTTAGCCAATATTAGTACGAATAATTTTTGAATCAGGTATGTGTAGAAAATTGAAAGCGCTTTTCAAATTTTCAAGAAATTTCTCAATTGGTTTGTTAGTTTTCCAGGAAATTGATAAAATGTCAAAATTTTCAATTCATGCTTCTTTTCTACAATTTTTATGTTCACTATAGGTCCATTTTTGGAAAGTTTTTGAGAAAATCCTATGGGATATCTTTATAAATTTAGTTGTTTGAAAATTTCAAGATTAATCTTTATTGTAACAAAATTTATAGTTTTACAGGCAACTTTTATACTTTTCAAACTAACACACCTATCGGAAAAATTCATTGAAAAATAAACAATATTGGCTTCTATAATTCGAATTTTCAAAAATGTTTCTAATTTCGTCTCAATTTTTTGTAATTCTACCTCTGACCAAATCTTAGCGCTACGTCGATCTAGTGCGGGTTTTATATCTTTACTGGGGCTAAAACTGCCCAGTTCGGCACTGGACAGATTTTCCCGGTACGCATCTTTTCTGCATTTAAAGAGATTTTAAATCATTGCCTCTACTAGATTAATTTGAATTACATACGTGAACAATGGGAGAAATTGAATTCTCTCCATTTTATATTTATAGTAGATTTTGCGATAATAAAGATAAACTTTACAAGAAACTTTTCTGGTATAAAATATATCCGATAGTATAGAGGAGAAACAGACAAAAAAGCCCGTTGAAAATGTAGCTATAAAGTTTGAATTGACTTATTTAAAATTTAACAGAAAACTAATCTTTTCATGCTTAGAGAATTTTCGTTTTGTTTCAAGTTCTCGTGCCGTAATTTTGGCCAAAATATAGCAGCTGTTACTAGTAAAAGTTTAAGAGTATTCTTTTACAAAAATAGTTCTCTCTTATGATCAACAAAAGAAATATAATTCGTTTTCTTGTTGTTGCTTTTTTGTTTTAAATACAAGCGAAAAAACGGCAACGAAAACAACAAATGCATAGCGTTTTGTATAGCGGAAATTAACCCTTCAAGATCGCTGTGTAATTCATAATTTAACGAAATTTTAAGCCTTCAGCCAAGTTAGAGTGGAATTTATAAATAGAAAGGAGTTTATCGTTCTTATAAAGGATCTTTATACTGTGCGCCCTGTCGTCTCTTTGCCTCTTTTGATGTGGTGAAAGAGTACGAATGTTGAGTAATACAGTAATTTCTTCTTCACTAAAGCAAGTAAATATTGATTCAGATGTGTTTTATATTATAGTCGGCATATCCGTTTTAAATTTACAACAGATCTTTCTGCATATATTTTCGAATATAATTTGTCACAAACAATAATAATAACAACCATAACAACAAACACAATTTACATATTTTTAATTGCATGTAGATCTACACTCCTGTTGTTTTAATCAATGTAATTTACATGTCACGCAGGTAATTTGTCTGAAATTTAGCAACAAAAAAAAACAACATTGTAAAGCTATCTATCTTTCGAAAACATTATTGTTGGCAAGTGTGCTGCAAACAACGGAAATTTGATCTGAATTTTTTATAAGCGAAATTAAGTTGGCAAAAATATTCACCTTCGACAGGACGAAAACCTACAAAAAAATGCAATTTCTCATCTAATTCCCTTATATTTTCCATCAAATTTCGAGCAAGTAGGTTGTATTAATTAATTATTAGAATCTGTTTCGAATAGGGGTAGTCGTCTGTAAATAGGGACATATCCATTCAAATTGGAATAGAGCGAAACAGTGTGGTCTTGAGGGCCTTAGGATATGTCTAATGTTGGGATTTTGTAGCCATTGCCGCATTTACCACTTCATTCCCACCATTTCAGGATTATCTTCAGATCTACAAATGATCGTGCCAGTGTTCTGTACATTTTAATCCTTATATTCACTAGAATTGAATTAATATTTGTCCAATAATTAATAATAATAGAGAAAAATAATAAAATACAATATAGGGAAAAGTATAGTTGAAGTTTTATACCCGGTTAGTATAAGTTTTCATAAAAGTTTTCCTTTTGGTTTGTTCAACTAAGCCGCATCGGACACATATCGAAAATATTGTTAATATTAAAGAACTTGAGCCATCTTGTTAGATGTAACTCGCCAACTTTTTATTAGATATTATGGCCGATGATGAAACCACCCCTATATTTTGTTGCAAATAAATAAACTAAATGTCTTCAATTCTAGAGAATTGATTAAAATTTTTGACGATATTCGATTAATTCTGGAATTCACAATTATTTTACTCCGAATTTAGACTACTGTACTTTATTTTTATACAGAAATGATTTAAATTTCACGCGTTTTATTGAAAACTTCCTATACTATAAACCAAGTTTACACAGCTTAATTGAACCAAATTAACAATTCTACGCTACTGTACTCTGTTTTAACTAGAAGTGATTTAAAATTGGCGCACTTCAAGCAAGTTTCCTGTTGGTTGACTTAAAGTCGAGTTTACACAGCCTAAAAGAAAGCATAGACGTTTCTGCCCTCTGTTGTCCATAAAATATACTAAAATAGTCAATGTATTGAGTTAAATGTAATTGAGTGATTTGAATGTTGAGCACTTAAAGGAAGTTTACAACCGTAAATGTTGTTTTTTAAATATTATTCCAACATTATCTATCAATTTTAAAAACTCATCAAGAAAGTAGATATGTTTTCAAGTTTCCCGCCAAAATTTAGTGTATTTTTAGTAACTTTTTGCGTGTAAATCTGACTGGATTCATTACTTCCCCCAGTTTAAAAATTGGTTGTAAAATTGGTAAAAATTGGATAATAGAGCCATCAGTTGGATTAAATCCACCCGAATATGTGAATATTTAACAGTCTTCATAATATTAATATCAAAACTTATGAATGAACTAATTCCTCATGAGATATAGAACATGTTATAATAACCAACAATGCACATTATCATCTAACCAAGCCTATTTTCTCTACACTAGCACCAGTAGTAATAATAATTACAGTAACAATAATAGTAATAAAGCTTGCACTTGATCAAGTCTTTGTTTACCGCAATTGTTTTCATAATCTTGATATACACTGTTATCAAAGTGGACCGAAATAGTCTATCTTCTGTACAATTGTACAAATAAATTCAAATAGAATAATTACAATTTCCACCTGTACATCTATTTATTGTTGGTGCATTTCAACTGAAATAATTTAATTACTGAATTTGTTAAAATTAATTGCATTCCGTACTGGTTGATTTTGTTTCGAAAAAACTAGCCAGGAGAATAAATCGTTTCAATTCGATATAATTTGCGTAATTAACTTAATAATTAATTTAAATTGTAAGTATTTAACAGGTGTTTGATATTTTACAAATTATTTTTCATCGTTAGAATATTCCGGCAAGTCAAGTCTAAGAAAATTGAGTATTACAGACAAGTCTTTATTATAACTTCCAAGTCTCTTCATTCTAATGGTGGTAGTAGAAATATAACAACAGCCTCCATTTGTTTTATTAATTATAACCATCATTAAAAGAGTTGCTTTCAGAAAGATAAATGTTTCAAACTCCTACCGACTGGCGATTAATTAAAACGGATGTATTGTTATATAATTTCAACAGAGTAGCATTATTAAAACTAAATCTTCTAATCGTTTATTTTTCGGCCATTATCGGATCATCAACATTAGAATTGGAAGATTTGTTTTGATTGATCCTCTTGATTTATACATTTTTTAATATCATTTTTATTGAGAGACAGGAAATTAAAAATACCCGACACCGATCAAAAATTTAACAAATAGTAACACTTTTCAGTCCATTTCTACATCTAGAATCGTTTGTTGTTAATTAACAGGCGCAATTATTTCCGAATTTGCCACTATTTGTACTGAATGCTACTTGTATTGCAACAAAAGAACATCATTGATATTGTAATTAAATTCTAAATATTCAAAAATCGATAGCATATTTCATTTATAAAGTTATTGAAATCCATTGAATTTAAACATCCAACATAGCGATCCAAAAATCCATTAACAGGTCATCTTAACTTGTAAGAACAAGAGGAGCAGGGTGATTTTTTCTGTTGGCACAACTGCTTATACCAACTTAAAACGTTAGTCTCTATTTTGAAACTAAAAGAAGTGACCTCAAATCTCGCAGACAAGTTTACACAGCTCAAAAGTAATGCTTAGAAAACATTCTTATCAGGAGCTATGTTTAGCTAGATTAGAAACAAAAAGGAGTTATAAACATACAAATTTACGGCCAATGTAGTTTTCTTTCTAGTGATTTTTTCTAAAGCCCGGCTTTAGTCATTACTTCTCTTGGACTGGACAAGGCGGAGGTTTTCGCCTGATCCGTTAGGAGGCCCATGTCATTGCCTTTTGAATTTGAATCTGAGTAAGACATAATTAAACAGGAATTTTTGATAAGGCGATATTTCGATTGTTTTGGGGAATGCCGTAAAAATTAAAACAGATTAAAAAAGACCATTTCAAGCTGCATCTAAGGAGTTTAGTTTTTTAAGAAATTTTCAATTGAATTTTGAGTTATTGAAGAAAATTTCGTAATGTTCTACAATATTTTTAAATTTTTACTCATAACTTAATCAAGGTTATTTATTTTTCAGTGACTCATAGAGTTTTTATAAAATGGAAAGCGCTTTTCAAATATTCAAGAGATTTCGCTATCGATTTGCTAGTTTTTAGGAGAATTGCCAAAAAGCTGTGCCCCTGTCTTTCATTTTCTCTTCGATTTAGTTTCAAACAATGCCAATAATTTAATAATCAACAATTTGCTTATTTTACCATTAGAGAAAGTTTTCAGATTTTTAAAATTCCAATTGAATTGTTCGACAAAAATCTAGGAGCTAATTTTTCTATATTTTTACAATTCTATATTTACCGATAATTTAGCCAATTTTATAACTTCACAAACAATTTTCGCACAACTCATAGAAAATGGAAAGCGCTTTCCAAATCGCCAAGAAATTTTCCAATCAACTTGCTAGTTTTCCGAAGAAAATTGCCAAAAATTGAAGCGCCTCTATTACAACTTTTTTTCGATTTAGTCTCGATAACTTGCTTGTTTTCGCGATAAATCAAATAGTATTAGAAAGATTTAAGGAGCATCTAATTCGGTCATTAGAATCTTTTGGAAAACAAGCGAGAAACCACATCTGTTGAACATTTAGTGAGGCTTTTTGAATTTCCAGCAAAATGGTTCAATCCGACACTGTATACTTTTTCTCTTTCTCGCTCAATAATCTTGAAACTGTTGAAGCATTAAATTGGCCAACCTTCTAAAATGTCACTCGAGAATTTTATAATAGAAACGTGAATTCGGCTTATAAATAATTTATATGATACATCCCATATGTAGATTAAATCTAGATTATCTGCAGTTTTGATGGTGTAACTCGATATACACAATGGGCGACAAATATGGGGATAAATTTTGTGTAATGTCAGGGGGCGCCATTAGAATTCACCAGGTAACTTTAGATTTAATACACAAACAATATTGACAAATTCCAAATACCTATATTGTCTATCTAAATCCTGTACTCATCCATTTTAATTTAACAACTGTTCTTTGTAGCAAATTAACTCTATCTTTAAACTAGCAGGGGAATGAGAAAAGTCAGACTTACATAGAAAAAATCACCAGATTTTGGCGGTAGATTTGAAAATTTGCCTCCTTACTATTATAAAAGTAGGAAAACTTGAAATAATTAAACTTTTAGTTTCAAATTAACGAACAATATAATCCAAGAGTTTTTAGATTTATCACCAGAGATAGATATTACGATTCAAATTTTTAGCCAGTGTAAACTTGGTTATAAAATATCCAATAACAAGCTAGCATTTGAGAACGAAATTTAAATCATTCCTAGTTGAAAAAACAGAATTTTTGTTGATTGAATTAGTTGTAAATAGAGCAGAGTTTAAGTAATTTTTTAAATGATATCACATATCACAGAGGCAATGCTGGGATCAAATAAAATTAGCTTTTTAATTGCAGATAATGTAGATTTTATTTATGTTAAATTTAGGATATTCTTGAACGTGTTGAAAAAATTATAGTGTGATTATACTTGTTAAAAACACATGACTTGGTACTTGAAATTTTGCATTTTTATAATTAACCTACCAAATTAGACACACTACACTACACAATTTATAAAAGGAAATAAAAAATGAGAACCACTTTTACAATGTTCAGCGAACTACAAGGCAGAAAAGGTGTTCAAATTTGAATTGTTATATTACAAAAGTTAATAACATAATTTTCAATTATATTTTTTCTTTTGGAAAAAAACGTTCTTTTTTATTAATTGATTATTATCGTTCCTTTTTTGTACAACAAAACATAATTGTCCAGGTTCTATTGAAAAGTGTATATTTTTTACGACTTGGTTGTTTTCTAGTAGACCAAATAGAGTAATGGTTGAAATATTGTTGTTTTCAACTTACTCGTTTGTGGTAAGGTTAATATGGTCGATTATGAATTTACAATTTTGAAAAAAATAGATTACTTTAGATGCAATTTTCAGAAAAATGGAACTGATGATTGAAAATCTGATAAGTCCCAATTGTATAATCAACTTTTGTCTATCCATTCATGTAAATTTGATTGGGTTTGTTAACTTTTACTAAGCGGTATATGTATTCTACTGAAACCATGCTTTGATTCTGAAAAATCTAGTTTTTCGGTATTTTCAGAAGATTCTTAGATTTTTTGAAAATTCACGGAGCTACATAGATGTAAAATTGCACTAAAAATCGAATGATCTATTAATTATAGCGTTGTCTTCAACCGTTTTCGAGATATTTGCGTTCTAGCGTTAATTTAAATCTATGCGTCAGTTAAATCCATAATTTGCTGACGATACATATATTTCTTCTATTTTGTCCACGTTTTATATCGATGTAAGTCTGAAAAGGATTTCTTTCAAGTTTTATCTCAATTACTTTTACGTACAATTGACAATTCAACTTGAACGAATCTCAAAACATTGACTGGAAGAAATTCGGCTCAAAGGCTGCCAAAACTGTTCGAATATTGGTTTTGACTGTTCGTATTTATTAAAAATTTGAAATATGATGAAAATTCAACTCGGAAAATAAATTTTGATATCTGCTTAGATATTCTTTTAGTGTATTTTTTCACAAATGGAGGTCTGGTTTGGGAATTAAAGACAAGATCTTGGAACAGAACTTAAAACAATGCGAATATATTGTAGATTTTTACAATCTTGGTATAACAACAAAATAAAAGTGTAGTTAATGTGTTGCGATATCAAGTCTTTCAACACTTCTCGCCTGTACATCGAGGAATTAGAGAGTTCAAGCTACAACAGTCGTTCTTTGATAACAAAGAGATAATAAGAGTTTTATTAAAAACTTCATGAAACGGCGGTGGATGTGAATATCCGACAATGTCGGCACGATAATACTAACGGATATTTTGCTACCGTAGCGGAAGTAAGGCGTTGTTGTGGGAGTTACTTTAATTTTACACAATACAAAACAATAATTCCAACAGGGGAAATGAAAAATTTAAAGAAAAGTCTTTTACGGTTAATGGTTCGTTGGTGGTGAGTCGTAAAAGAAGTACTTAAATTTCCTAACCGCACACACCGAACACATTTAAAAATTCAACTCGAATATTTTCCACCCAGATGATTACAAGCCTGGTAATTATGTGGAAATTTTCGGAATTTTTCCCATTTAGAATAGTAAAATTGCTATTATTATGAAAACGTTGATTTGATTGATTTGATTTAATCACAGTAATAAAATATTATCTTCGCCAATGTTAGGAACGCATATAAATCGAAAGTTCATGCAATCGTAAATAACGGGGTCAATTTTCGATAAAACATTTATTTTGATTATAAAACCATCGGTTTACAATTCAGAATAAACGATATTTAAATAAACGACTTGAATGGTGAACGGTCCATTTTTCCATTAAAATTTCATGTTTGTTTTCCTTTTTTTTTGCTCTTTCCTACCATCACTCGCTATTATTATTATTCAGTTCCTATAACAAGTTCTTTAGTAAATTGGATCTCTGGTTGTTTATCATTATTCTTCTATCATTATAACGCAGTTATAAACTGGTATTTTAACGAGCTTAAATATGGGTTGTTAGAATATATCAATCAGTGGAGGAGTCTAATGATCATTATATGATGAAAGGACCACCATATGTCGGCCACGAAATCCCTCATTTTTAGCAATTTAAAAAACCGTAGAAAGAGTGAGAAAAAGTAGATAAAATTAATTAACCCAACGTTGATTTTTATAGAGCCCCGTTATAGACATTATATTGCACAATTTATAGCGTTCAAACTAGAACGAATACGAAGAACGATGAAAAACTGTTTAAGTGAATACTGGCCAGTGAATTTTAAACGAACGGTTATATTCGTAAAGGGATTTTTTTACCGAATGCAAATATAATCGCTGCATTAGTATGATAGATATAAAGGGATGTTGAACACAAAAAAGAAAAGCAATGAATAAGAAATAGGCCTTTTTCAGCTTTAGAATTACAAAAAGCACAACAAAATATAAGAAAACAAGTATACAAAGTTTCGGTATTTTTTTATATTAGATACTTATGTTTCCGAGCTTTCGATTCTTTATTGTTTTAGAGAAGAAAAGCGTAACGTCGGCTATTTGAACGAAAATTCCACATTTAAACAGATGTTCAGAACAGACGCAAAAATGAAAATTCATCGCCAGGAAAATGTCGAATAATTCAACCTTATTTATTGAATAATCATCAACGAAATCGCTTTGATTTTGTTTGTAAGATTTGCTAACTTGTCGACTATTTTTATAGATTTTGTGCATCCATTTTCGCTGATTGTAGTCGGGCAACACGTGCTGAATTGCATTGTCACCGAATTGGTAAATCGTAGCTTGCGGCAATTGTAAAGTAAAGCAAGTTTTCTAACGGAATGACCAAAGTTATAAAATTATTTTAACAGCGATCCTTCATAAATCAAAAAAAAATTCGGCCTTTTACCATCTGCGTAGATTTTAGAGTGAAATTTTACAAAACTTTGGGTTTTTTTTCCATTTATAAAGTGAAAACTAATAACAGATAGCGTTCCCTTAAATAAAACAGCATACTTCAATCAAAAATATAAATCGTCCAGTTGTAAGGTTAGAAATTCAATTCCTAGCAATATTTGGAGAGTTTTGTTACCAACCCACTTTTTACTAGACGCGCAGTTTAAAATTCGCAAATTCTCTAGCCAAATTGAATTTTTTAAATTGCGCGCTCTCCAAAAATTGGGTTGGTATAACCAAAATTCGCCAAATTAGATTGATGTCAGACTACTGCGTGTTCATTAAGTATTGCTGTTGTTATTAAAGTAGTGATAAAGAATTTGTGAATTATTTGTTCAATTAAGATGGAATGGAGATTGCCAAATTGAGGTTTTGTGGTTAGAAATTTTAGTAAGAATTAGTATGACTTATTTCTTTAGAAAATCTGCCCACTATACTCCCATTAGTGTTCAAAAACTTCGAGAAATTGCCCTTGTTTCCGTTTGGCATATTCGTAAAAATAGTTGGTTGAGAAATTAATTCGTGAATAAATAATAAAATTCGTATTAACAAATATTTGATTGATGTAAATTTTGTCGAGACGTTCAAAATAATTTATACTAAACACGCAAATTTTCTATTAATTTTTTCCTATTGTTGAATAATAGTGAATTAAAAGAGTGTCATTTTTCCATTGTTATATGTCATGGAATTGCTATTATGAGCGGCTTTCTTGTCAACAAGACTGAAATACAATACGTGAAGGTGTTCAATAATTCCTAAAGCAATTATCTTTACAATTTCGCTCAATTAGGCGAGTACAATTCATTTATTTATCACCAATTCAAGCAATTATTATCACTAAAGAGCGTATTCAAAACTTTTATTTGGTTTTTTCTATAGTAAAACTTTAATTTTCAAAGGGTTCATTGTAATGAATGATAATTTAAAGGCTGATTTTCCTAAACTATCCCATTATTGTGCTCATTTTTCGTATATAATTTGAAAATTTATATTATTTCTATACTAAGACAACCGGTAAAGTTGGAAATTATATTAGAAGGACGCAGGAAAACAGGTGAATACGCTGATGATGAATGGTATTTTACCACGCAAAATGGTGGATGCGCCGATTTTTTTTCAACTCACGCTTTTCAATCTAGTATTGAATGCATTTTAAGGATACCTTTCATCATCTTGCCCGATGAATTTCCAATTATCGTAAATGAAAATGTGAAATTTCAATAGGAATATATACACGCACATCTACAGGGCAGTTGTCAACGAATAAAACTGTGTGGAAATGTGCTGTTAAATATCATCACAGACCTTTCATGTCGTTATTACAATGGACATTAACAGCACTTATTAAAGCTAATTAGGAAGGTATTTTAATTAAATATTACAACCCGTTTGTTGACCTTAATAGTGTGACATCATCGCGACTTAAACGTTGCCGTTTCTCAATCTGTACCAGATTTTAACGACTGGAATTCTCTATAAACAATTGTATTTGGGTATTGTAAGAAATGAGCAAAGTCGAACTCGTTTTCCTTTATGGCTCTTAATGTGAAAACTAAAACCGATTCTTGTTATCAGATTCAAAACTTTATTAACTTGGACGTTTTAAACCGTTCTTACTGTTACATAGAGGGAATTGAAAGTGAAAATGTTCTATTCATTTAAGCCTGAAAATGAGAATATCCGCTTCTTTATACACGTATTTGCGTTAATATGTGTATGTATGTGTAGGATTTCGGCTAAACGTATCAAATTTTAGCGTGAATTTGATACTTTAATTGATACACCAAGTCTGTTATTGAACGTGGTAGAAAAGACCGGGGTGAGTATTGAAAAAAAAAGTTCATTGTTGGCTTTTTCTTTTTTAAATAACTGAAATATTGGCAGTTCTTATAATTAAGAAACTGTTTATCGTAAGCTTTCTTCATCTAGTTGATTTCTGTTGTCTTCAATAACTGTCAATAACAGAAAAGCGTGAAATAATTAAATTGCTGTCAACCTGAAATTGACTTGAAATTAAACCGAGTAAAATCAAAGAATAATACGATCAAAGTTTTGCATTGAATCCCGGCATTTCATCTAGTAATTTGTCAGATTTTTATTAGAGTTATAACGGAATTTCTATATAAAACTAACACAAAATTAACAAAAAGTTGAAATTAATTAACTCCGTTTTCCATCAACGACATTCTATTTATATACTCGGTTAAAATTGGGAGTATATCGCCAAATTTTCATTAACTTTATTAAAACTAACAAGCTCTGAACGTTGGAAACGATTTTCTAAATTTAGAGGAAAAATTACGATTTTCTTCTGTATGTAATTGTCCGGATATTAGTTTTTTTAACACCGCAAAATACGATGTTTTCTACCGAAATACCGGGTGATCCATTCAAAAATATATGATTTTAAGAAATATCTTGAAAATTTGTAAGTCTCTAGAGAACATTTAAAAAAAGCCAGGTTAGCTTCACAATTATTAAACTATTGGATCCTGTGCCGAGGAAATTTGACTTAAAAAAACCCCGTTTGAAGTGGTCATTGATGACCGCCATGGGGTAAGAAATTGGATTGATCAACTGCATCACACATTTTCCATCTGGTTTATGAATGGATCAAAAACTGTATAAAAGGATCATAATTGCTATTGGAATTGAAAAACCCAATTATAGGACATCCTCAGAAAAGTCTTCTTCCATAATACAAATTGAAACTCTTGCAATAAAGAATATTTATGAAGGAACCTTACAGGTGCACAAATATACATCCCGATCGACAGTCAGGCAGTGTTGAAAGCTCTAAGGCTTATAGCCTTAAGTCAAAGACCACTTGGGAATGTATTTAATTGCTAAAACTGCTGGCAAGGGGCAATAAACCTACTCTAGCCTGGGTGTCAGGGCATCAGGGAATAATAAGAAATGAACTAATTGAGGAACTTGCGAGGACAGGCTCTGAGGCTTCATTTGTAGGTTCTGAGGGTTCTGTGGTTTTTGTGACTTAAAGAAAACCCACTGGGAAAAGAGAAGGAAGGTTCTGTGGGTTAACAAAAGCCCAGTGAGAGAAATAGATTTGCAGATGGGAAAGGAGCAATGGAATGCTTCACTGAATGCTAACTCAGGGAATGAGATAGGCGAAATTGTTGATTACTTGTCTAAGAATACTAAGAAGAGAAAAAACGGTTTGCAGGTTGAAAAGGAACAATATAATGCTTCACTGAAGGCAAACTCAGGGAATGAGACTGTCGAAATTGTTTATCGATTACTCGTCTAAGAATGCTGAGCAACTTCTTACTAGGAATGAATTTAAACTTTTAACGGACAGAACGTTGCTCTATCAGATATCACCTCTAGAAACTGACCTCAGAAGACATAGTTAGACTTATTCACCTTAGTGGCATAATTCTGTCGCCTGCTGAGGTACGAAGAAGGTATCCAAGAGAGATAATTAAGTTCTCTAAAAAGGTTTACTTTCTGGGATAATAATAGGAAGAGGGTTATGAACAATAGGTCATATTGATCGCAGCTCTTTAAAGCCAATCGACCCTATTCAACTAACTAACTAAGCGAGCCTATAGGGAATATTTTAGCAAAACTTGAACCCTATAATTCATCGAAAAGTCGGTTATTTCGACAATGACTCAGAGAATGACTCAGAAACCCTTATAAAGTTATTTTTAATTATTTTCACATTCAGTGATATAGAAACAAGAGCAAATAATACTAAAATTAAAAATTGAACTAATTTTTCCAAAGTACAATGGTAAAAAACCACAAAAGACAACTTTATGAGGATCTTTGGATCAATCTTAATCGTTTCACGTTTGCAATTGATTGATGAAATCGCAACATTGCCCAAAAAACGTTTTTTGACCCACTTCTTGACAAACTACTTGTTCAAGTTTTGCCAAAATAACCTCTGAGGTTCGTTTTACAAATGCTTACTCTTTAAAATCGATTGGCTCACCCGGTATGAAAACTATCCACATTGGAACGTGACATAAAAACTAACAACAGCAATTTTTCGTAGAGTACACAATGAAAATACCCTTCATCTCGTTATTATAAGGAAAGATTGCATATTTCTTAAGTCTATTACCATTCGACTCTAACCAGTATAATGATGAAACTGTATTATAGAATATCAACAATAAAAATTCACCATTGTTTTCGTGTTGGTAAAGTTATTTTATTACAGCTACATTACTGGGGATTTTTATAAAATTTCAAATCGTTGATTTTCATTACCTTCAATATAATGGAGTTTTTTGAATTCTATCGAATGTTTTACAAACAACTAATCAATAATATGGTTTTTTATCGGTAACAAACACTCAATATGTAATTTTTTAATAACTTTATCGTTGAATAAAAACGTGAATTTCCACAAATAGCCGAAAGCAAATATTACCATTGAAAATAAGAACTATTCGTGTTTATTCTTTTGTGTTTTCTAAATTGAAAACAACCGATTTTTACCCCTCTCTTAATATGTCACAAAGTTTGATTTGTTTTGTTTGTGTTCCATTTAAATCTTGACATTATACACATTAGGTATTATGGGCCGATGACATCTAACTAATGACTACATCAACTACAAAACTATTTGAATATCCTTAATTGAATTTGGCCAGGCAACATCAAAAATTGATGATATTTTAATAAAGCAAACTTCCAAAGTTGGGCGGCTCTAATACCGCCACTATAAGAAGCCCAATTGATGTTGAAACAGTGCTATTGCCATAAGTTTCAATAGATACCAAAATTATTAAGTCTATGTTAAGTTTTAAATCCTGCTTGGAAGTTGATTCAGTGCCGGCGTAATGGGGCCTTAATAACTTTACAATACTGTATACTTAATCGAATAGACGAGAAATTGAACGTTTGTAATTCAATTTTCAATCTAACAACTCAAACTATCGCGTTAAGGTGGATGTACGAAAAACTGTATTTGATAACAAGTTGCTAAATACCATTAAACATAGTTTTACATGCTTCTATCTAAAATACATTGACATTATTAGATGATAGAGAACATTGACAAAGCCCAACTTTGATTGTAAATCTTCTTGTTGTTCAATTATTTCAACTAGTTTTAGTCGATTCCTGAAACCGGATTCTTGACATTATTAATTGAGGTTTTCTGGCACAATTCATATCTAATCGACACGACTGAAACTTCACCCTATTGGATTTAGATCTCTTAGCACAGAGAAAAATAACAAAGCTTTGAACAGAATGGAAGCGTTAAGAGCAACTTTATGAGGAATTGAAACAAGACAATTACAATTCTAAAAGGCACTGGAATACAAATATTTCGAAAATGGTTAGAGATAACAGAATGGTTATTATCTAATTCGATTTTAAGTGCAATTTTACATCTGTGTACCTTCCTGGATTTTTGAAAAAGTGGCTAGAATTTCAAAAAATTCGGAAAAACGGTTTTTTCTGAATAAAATCATGGATTTAGTAGAACACAAATTTTGCTTAATCAAAGTTAAAAGAATCAAATCAATTTCAGACAAATCGATTAATGAAAGTTAGCCCTACATTGGCACTTATCATATTTTGAATGATCTTTTCAATATTTCTCAAAGTTGCACGCAAAGTAAATTATTTTTTCAGAAATTATAAATTTAAATAAGCATAGCTTCCATTGAAAATTCCTCAACAAATGCCAAATGTAGTAAAGTATGTCCCAATCTACGACGCTACATAGCCAACTGAGAGTTAAAATAACGAGAAGCATTGTTCTATTGCTTTAATGTATCCAAAAATGAGTAATTTTGAATTTTGCTACATGAACACTACACAAAACGCTACCTCTCATAGCCAACTGAGAGTTAAAATAACGAGAAGCTTTGTTCTATCGCTTTAATGTATCCAAAAATGAGTAATTTTGAATTTTGCTACATGAACACTACACAAAACGCTAATCTACCTATCAGAGCAAGAACTAATCTACGACACGAACTAAAATAACGAGAATTTTTATCTTATTGTCTAAAGTCATAAAAATGAGTAATTTTGCCTTTTTTTACTCAAGCATTTAATCACTATTTGCATTAGAGAGGTTCCACTATACACAACACTATTTTACTATTTACAGTAGGCTATATTTGCTTAGGTCGTAGCTTGATATGAAAATGTCTCAACAAATACCAAATTTAGTAGAGATTAGACCCATCTGCATGGACATTTGATGCAAATAGCATTAGAGAGGCTTCACTGTATAAATCGCGCTACTTTTACTCGCAGTAGGCTGTGCCTTTGGTTACGTCGCAGCTTAATCCGGCTTGCTTTCCATTGAAGATTCGTCAATAAATGTCAAATTTAGTAGAGTATGAACCAATCTACGACTACCCGATTATGTACTGTTGACTCGGTATAAATATAAAAAATTCATGTTTCTAAAAATATTCAACGGAGCAAATCAATCTTTCTCTTGACAAAATAGTATAAAGGGGTGTAAAAAGTCTAATGACATTCGACAATCTACATCGATTATTTGACCAATAAGGGGTGTAAATTTGGAATATTGTGGAATATTCTATTGGAAATAAATTTTGAATTTAATTATAAATCAATTTAACGCGATATTGATAAATGGTTTATATTTTTTATCTATTCATTAGAGCGAATTATTAATTTTTATTTGAATTATTAACATTGACGATTGTTTCCGATAGGGATAATAAACATAATAAATTTCCGAATATTATTTAATAATTTTGTTATTTGTAGCCATATTTGTATGAATTTTAGTTAATTATATATACTCGTAAACACATATACTTGGAAGAGATAATTAATTATTTGTTTGTTCTAAATGGATAACGTACTTGTAATTTATGGATGATGATTCTCTCTTCCGGCATATTGCGCGTATAATGTGTGATAAGAGGGTTGGTAGATGTTAACGTCAAATACAGAAGAGATAAGCGGATGTATTTTATTAAAATTCGCCAACTATTCAATAATTAATAAAAATCCACAAATTATTGAATATTTCATTGGGGCCCGCACTCAAAACTCGCATTAATTCAAATAGAATTTGTTTATTTTAAATAGTTATAGGTGGTGGTTATTCAGGTGAATTTTCTTTGGGTATACATGAAATACCCGAAGGGTAACATCACTCACACATATGTAAATAGAGTCCACCCTTAACTTTTCTAGTACCAGTTGTATAATAGATACACGGATAGAGATGGATAGTAAGAGAAAGGATGTGGAATATTTAGTAATAAGGGTGTGAGTATGTCTCGCAACCACTGTATTTTTGGTGGGGTGTTTTCGCGCGCACGCTTTGAACATTTTCAACAGCTAGCGCGGCTCAGTACCACGCGAGACCTGCTTCCAGTTATTACCTAAACGGAATTTATCCGGTGTATGGACCGGACCCGCCCACTTCTCATTCAAAAAATACTCAACACGGGGCAAGTGTTGCGATTTTTTTTGGGGGTAGAAACTGTAACACCCCAACGCCACAACAAATAAAACTGTTGATTGGCTATGTTTTAAGTAAACATTTCAAAGTACACTTAAGTGTTATTTTGGTGTTAGTGTTGTGCCAAGTGATTCTATTTTTAAAGATTTTTGAAAACATTAGTGTTGATGTTGACGATTTTCCCGCAACTATGGCCGGGGATTTTTCTAAATCATTTCTACTTCTAGTCGGTGTGATTTTCGTCGAGATTCAAGCTCAAGGTAAGCTTTTTGTGCTTCCATTTCTTGCCACAATCCACCGAACTTTATTGGAATAAATAAAAATAAATAACGACATTGGAAATGTTGTTGGTCTTTTTTTGAACCTATTTGTTTACTTTTAGAATACGATTTGATTTAGGGAATCACCGTTTTATATGCGGAAGCATAATGGTGGACATTTCCATAATTTTTTACGAGTTTTCCCCGAAAACGCGCCGATAATCATAATAATAAATTCATATCATTTAATATTTACGATTAATTTCGGTGAAATATTGTCGAATAACAGTAATTTATAATAAATCCAAAGAAAATGATTAATGACCACGGTTTTATTAATAAATAGAAACAAATTGTAGTAATGATTGTTTATTAAACAATCAAATATTTGTTATTTTTCACCCAAATTTCGACGCATTAATATTGCTCCTAATCGAATAACCAAATTAATCAATAACTTTGAAAATTTAACAAAATAATCTTAAATTCAGGTAGCCTACAATTAATTTCGTTTCATATTTTATGAATAAATAAGGATACAGAACAGGAAACGGCCAAATTCAACTTGACTAGTTTTGGGAGGCTGAAATTAAAATAGAATTGACACAATTACGATAGAAAAGAATTAGTCATATTCTAGAAATTATTTGAAGAAATTAATCTAATTAAGCTTCATTTAACTCCAATTAAACTTTCACACTATATTAACATCTCGTAAATTTCGTCATTAATAAGACATCCTTTTACATCTAAATTGGATTATTTGTAACGTGTAATTATAATCGAAACGGCTGTTGTTGTTGGAATAAAGATTTTTTTTTTTGGTATTAACAAAGGGTTGAAAGGGCATTAATAATAGTCAATAAGGAAGGTATAGAGGGTTATGAATAGTGGCGGTAGAACAAGATTTTAATCTTTGACCCTTGCTCAAAACGCCATATGATTCACTGGAGTCCACACAAATTCTACAAGTCGTTAAAAAATCCACAAGCTCATTCATCATTAAACGACAAGCTTTATATTTTTCTATTTGATCTTTGTCCTTGGGCTCTAAACTATCTAATTTTAGGCTAGAAAATCGAAATAATTTATAGACAACCCATCATTTTCGATCACCGAAAAAGCTCTAGACTTTATCGAAGTTTTCACGGTAAAAAATGACAGCTTCCTAAATTAATCGATGAAACTATTAAGTTAAATCAGTTGTAGTTTTTCATTTTCATCGTCCGGGCGGGCCTTATCGTCAATCATGATATATCACACCAATACAACCACATTTACTACTATCAAAGTTCTTCTCTCGTATCCATATCATGGAAAAAAGTGGCACGCAATATCGAATTATTTATAGTTGTTTTAATATTCATATATGCCGAACAGATTCTTCTTTTTACCCCATGTTTCCTCATTTCTATTTAGTCGGAGTTGTGCTAAATGAAAGGGTGGAAAAGTAGTGTACAACAAAAAGGGGAAGTTATTCGGATTCTTTTCCTTTTTTATATATTTTTCTACACACAGGACGACTATCGCGCCATTCTTCAACAGAGAAGGAAGTGCTGGAGGCGCGAAAATGGGATGACGGTCGACAATAAGGATAATTACATTTTTCTGTTCTGTTTCAAATCAGAAATAACAACAATAGAGACGTTGAAATTCCATCATCATCATCATCACCATCATCGTTGTTATCATTGTTACAAGACGAAGTTGTTTCGAATGATTTCTATAGAGATTGAGGGGGACAATTCGGCTCGAACGCGATTGACGTTGACTCGCACTGGCGTATCAACGGAAATAGGACAAATGTCTCTGTCCACCTACTTCTTCCTCTTCTTCTTGTATTAAATTGTATAAGATATCTAAGAGGGGAATCAGTCAGGTGAATAGGCTATATAAAAACGAATAAACACCGTAGGTCTACTTTTTAGTGTTGCGTTCTAGCTGTCAGATGATGTTCACAACACTAATAACATTGTCACTTTTATTTTTCTGTTGCTTCTTTGTCGTATAGTCGGAGATTCAATGGAATTGTAAGAAATGAAAAGAAAATATAAAACTTTCCATCCTACAAATGGATTTCTCATAGAACAAGTCCGTTGAAGTTTATCAAAATGTATTTAATGTTAACACATCAACTATAAATGCGAAAAATAACACAGCAAAGTCATATTTAATAGAACTGGAAGGACTGAGATGTTTGTAGAATTGAATCTTATCAAATTTTATTTTTTCCTACTCAAAGATAGGCGACAACATCAAAGCTTTACAATTTAATTTATTTCGTTCCAGCTTTTTGTTACTAATTTGTTGAAATGCTTGAAATATACACGTATACGCCTATATATTTATATCTAGACAGAAAAATGTTTTCAATTCAATCAGAAACCCTCTTAATATTCGTCCGGATATTGAGAAAGGGGGAGAAAAAGCTAGTAATTTTACGATTTAATTAAAGAGGTGAACATTTCGACGATGAGAAGATTAAAAAAAAAAATAGCAGATGTAACGAATTAAACACCAAAATCACGTTACCAACTAAAAGCGCACTAAAAGCGAGAGTTTGAATATAAATTTTCAACTTTTGTTAATATGGAATGAAGGTGGAAATTATACTTATGCCTTTTACGTTCCAACTCGATTGTTGTAACTGTTTAATGTTAATTGCCTTAAGCTGTGCTTCAAGTTTTCGTAACGGATTTCGTTGGGAAGTCGGTTCGTATGTGCATTTTTGGCAAGTTTTCAGACTGTTGTGTTAATCAAATCCAAGTCAAGACTGGAAAATTAATTGTTGATTCTTTTCAAATGCAGACTTTATTATGACACACAACAAGGCGACCCACAATACACTCCCTAATATTTTAACGATGTGCCTCGAGGTAAATCAGATGTAGATAGTGTGAGGTGAGTCAACAAAAATCAACCCCTGTAAACGTGTCGCCCTTTTTCTACGCGTGATAAATGAGTCACCTGTACCTCTTAACAGCGTTTCACTTTACGTTATTTTCAAAGTTTTTAATATTCTTCAACTATACATCATTAGAGT
Source organism: Mylabris phalerata (assembly GCA_020740385.1). Lineage (NCBI taxonomy): Eukaryota > Metazoa > Arthropoda > Insecta > Coleoptera > Meloidae > Mylabris > Mylabris phalerata. The sequence goes on from JAJEOX010000222.1 coordinate 3,931,460, forward strand.
GAATCTTGGGGATTCCCATCAAGAACAACTTTCGCTTAATTCTTCTGTAATACAAAATGAATAATTGAATGATGGATTTCTTATTAAATGAGTTCATTTGAATATAAATGTTTTATTGTAGCGGTGGGCGCAAAGTTCAGAAATTCTAGAGATATTGCGGAAGTGCTGTAACAAAAAAAAACATTTTTGTGTTAATAGAAACAGATCAAAGAAAAACTTGAAGCAAAACTATCCACTTTTCATCAATCTTCTTGAAAACTAAGAAGTTTACCGAAAAATTTCTGAGATATTTAGAAAGAGCTTTTAATTTCCTATATACTGTAAGAAAATCAATGAAAACTCGTTAATATTGGCTGAATTATAGAGAAAATATGGTAAACTTAAAAATACATCCCGTTAGATGATTCTCTGCAACTCAGAATTCAATTAGAATATTTCAAAACAAATAAGATCCTTTAATACCTCTTAAAATGCTGCTTCTGATGTTATTTTATCTACTGTAATATCTGATCAAAGTAAAAAAAATATTGATTTCATTTGTCGGACATCGAATTGGGGAAAGAGATGTAAGCTCCTGTCAATTTGCCGGAAACTAACAAATTCATTAGAAAATTTCTTGGAAATTTCTCAATTTGTTATGTATTGTAATAAAATCCTCGGTAATGTGCTAAATTACAAGAAAAATATAAAAAAATCGAAATTCCCCGAGCTTCTGTAATTCCAGAAGGTAATTGAAGCATGTGGTTCTGAAATTACAGAGCATGTGGTTCAGAATTCAGTAGGAATTTTACTAAACAAAGATGCTCTTTTAATATTATTATTTTCATTCCAATAGCTCATCTAACAAGCACTTTTGGGTTATCGAATGAAAAGAATAATAAGCTGAGCCCTGAAGTTTCAGTCAATTTTCCGCAGGATTTCTTAGATTAAAAGCCCTTTCAATTTGCTATACACTGTACGCAACTCTTTGGAAAATTACTGATATTTGCTAAATTATAGGGGGAAGTGGGAAAAAACGTATAGGTACTCCAAAATTATCTTCTGTGACTCAGAATTTTCTGTGACTCAGAATTTTCCAAAACAGATGATAGTCTTAGGAATTGCTTCAAATGCTTTTTCTAATGTTATTTTACACTTTAGAACTTTAGAATTCGTACTTCCCTGCAGTTAAAAACAGAAGCAGGAATAGGGCTTCCAAATCTTGCAGAAATTTCTTTGCCAAAGCAGGAACAAAGGTTCATAACATCTGTAAAATTCTTTGTTAAGATTAGACGAGTATAAGGGTTGAAATATTTTAAGCTAGTTGGTGGATGTTAAACTTGTCAGTATTTTAAAAGTTGAAATAATCGTCTTTTACATCCTGTAGACAAACCGGCACCAAGAATTATCATTACTTTTGGCAGTTTAAAAGGAAGTGAACATCTGGAATGGCAAGTGGTGATGTTATAAAGCACCCTGTGGTTGTACAGCGTATTTGGCGCTTGCGCTACCATTATTATTATCATTATTATTATTATTATTATATAGAATCCGCGAGAGACGAAAGACTAATGACTCCGGCACCCACAAAATTGCTTCATAATTTTCTACCGTAACCTTTCCGCTATCAATTCCGGTGGACGACAGGGGGAAAACCAATTCTACTACTAGATGTCCATACTTTAATATTGTTGGTGGGCAAGTTTTTGCCGTTATTATTGTTTCCAATCAAAACTATAAAAAAATCTAAATTATAGGGGCCAATTATCGTCGAGATTGTGGTGTGATTTATGGTTGAATTGTGGTAATTTTTTCCACATCTAGATATATCATTTTCACCACCAACGAAATGTATTAATAGAGTCTTTATATACCGAGTTAATTACTGTCATATTTTCAATGGGATTAGTGACGAAAATTTATTATAATAATGATAATCACTTGCCGGAAGGAACTAATACAACTGTGTATCAGTGTGACGGTGAGATTTACTATGGTTGTTTGTGGTTTCGTTTGCGGCTACTACCTTTTATCTGTAACGACAATTAATTAAAGCTCACATCGAATAATGTGAAATAGGAAAGGGCGTTGTTTCCGTATATACCGTGCGTTTCATCTCCGACTATATGTTCTTAAGGCAACTACCCTTATTTGGCGAGCAATTGTAAAATATTTTAAGCATTTGTAGACGGGCCTTCGGAAATTATTTTAGCAAAATTTGAGCACCATAGTGATTTTCAAAAACGAGTTACATTGATTGTAACGTTTATCTCCATTTTATTCTGGACTGGGTAGGAGTATTTTGCATTTATTCTGGAATGCGATGGAGACAAATAAAAAAGAAAGTTGAGAGCATTTAGCCATTCTGAGTGATGACTCAGAATGACTCAATGCTCTCAAGTTTCTTTTTTATAAGTCATACTCCTACAATGGTAAGAGTATGCATCACTTTCGAAAACCTGCATTTTTGACCAACTTCACGATGAGCTATAGGTCCCAAATTTTGCAAAAATGATCTCCAGAGACGCTTCTCCATATTCCTAAAATATTTTACAAATTGCTCGCCAAATAAGGGCCGCTGCCATAGAACTTATAGTGCGAGGTGAAACACACGGTATACGGACAAGGTTCTTATGCCTTGCTTGTTAAATGAGTAAACAAACGAGATTTGAACGAGTAGCGTAGATATATCTGTCTTGTATATTTGGATGTGTTATGTACAGTGGATCAAGGCTCGAGGGGGAGAGGATTCGGGGCTAGATTGTGCGTCCCTTCGGAGGGAACTTTTAACTTATTTAGATACAAATGGACAGTTCTAGAAACTTTAGTATCCTTGCGGGTTCAACATGTCCACTACTGATTTGTTTACATTATAGAATCGGACAATATCTACAACAATCTAAAGTGCGAATATTAACATAAAGTTAGCAAAATTTCGGGCATAACAGATTCTCGTAGAATTGTTAAACGATCACGATTAGAATTGATAATTATGATGGATTGATTGCACATCTCAAATTCACCCAATCTTATAAATTGCAACCAATAGAATTAGTTTAAAGTTTATCCAATTTTACATAAATCAATATGACCAATTATTATTTGACACCCAATTAATAATGATATCATTAGAAGATTAACATCCATTATTATTAGATAAATTTCGGAAGTGTATACACTTAAGATAATTGGCTTTAGAGATTACTAAGCCTTGTTAAATATTGCATTATAGTTTGTTAAGTTATCAATTAACTTTATTATTGAACCAGTTGATTAAGTGGCTAAATTATTTACATTTTAAATCGTCCGGATGCTCCAGCATAAGCGAACTTTCTATAATTTAATTGTTTTCCAATTGGCCGTTATGCTCATCTAAATTAATCAAACAAAATAAACCCTAAGCGATTTTAATTGCTTCTCAAATGATTGGCTCCCGGCCCCCCGTCCGCAACAATTCGCTAATTAAAAAATAAAGAATAAACGAGAATTTCGATATGTGGCTCAGTTTGTTTGTTCTCAAATAAGAGAATCCGTAAATGTCTAAAAACACGTGCATTTATTAAGCTGACTGAAATAAATTCGCTTGTCCTGTGCTCTTCATTACAATGCGTCTACGGGCCCCTTCCAACATTTATCATCCGAGCTTTTCTTACATTGTACACATCGCTTTTTCTTCCGGGCGACACATTTTTCTATTCGTTTCCCTTTGTCCGGCTAGAAATATTTCAAGTTCTCTAGAGAATTTTGATGGTAAAGTGGGTGCGAAAAGTCGTTCAGATATATTTCAATTTCGACAATCTCTCGGGCATTTCCATTGATTCCGAATTTAATGATTGAATCGGATGCTGTTGTAATTAAACTTAAGTGTAATTAGAATAAATCATCATTGTATTGTGACGTTTATATGGAAACTACAAGGATGAACGCGGAACGCCCCTTAGAAAACTCCGGCCTTCTAATTCGAATGTCGACAACGGCAATGATAATGTTCATACACTATATATACAAGAATGAGCTTTTCTTGTTTTGCATGTTATCACAATGCAACAGCATTTTCGTGATGTGAATTCACACTAATGGAATCTAATCAAATATAGTCGGAATATTTTCCCAGGCGAAATAGACGAGGCAAAAGAAGCAACAGAAAAACCGTTGAAAATTAAGTGAAATTTCTCATTACAATCGAGTTCTAACGAAATAAGTTCCATTTTCGACGTAAATAAAATGTTGTTTTTATACGGTTTTTCCATTAAAACCGACTGCAATCTAATTTCAAGAGTGTCAGATTTCAGCGTGGCATTCCATTAAAATGCGCCACAATGAGACCCAAATATGCACCTACATACAGACCGATAATCAGCGTTATAATTAATTAAAAAAATTGATTACACGTATAGTTTTCTTTACTAGATTCAACCGATTACCGCCCGCATTTACACCTCTTCTGCTACTTTACCCAATAAAAATCGATTTGAATAATTTATTTGACCGTAGAGGTCGATTCGTGAATCAAGTCTAGTCGGAAAAAATCCAACTTATAGCCGGTTATTACTAAATTAATAATTCAATTGGGCCGTCTCGAAAGTTGTATTTATATCGTGGAAAACGAGCAAACGATTATAACAGATCAAGAACAGAAGTCTATAACGTCCACTTTATAAGGCCGATTTTATTTCGATCATAATTCTAATCAGGTTTGACAACTAGAAGGTAAATTGTGCGAATCGAAAACTAGCCTCTATGGAATCATTATGATCGACATTATTACGTGGTTAATTTTCTTGCCTTTCGAACCGTTCAATTTAATGTCACTGGAACATTGTTCATTATTGAAAGGGTAAAGGAATCGATCTGAATTTAAATTGAACACTTCTTCCCATAACCAATCCGATCTCTAATCGTTTTCGTTTTTATTCGAGAATGATGCAAATAATTTCGTTTTATTATCGTAATAATAGATGACAAAATTTACGAATTGTAACTTGCATTATAAATTCGCTGATAATCGAGTAGGAATGAGTTGAAACTTGTGTTTCCCCATAGGCGTTCATTCGGGAAATTTGAAACTTTTATAGAGTTTCATTTCGGCGGTTTTTCTTTCTTTAAAATGGCATATACGACTTATATACTGATTACAAATCTTGAAAGACCAGCTTAGAATTGAAGAGTCTCTCCTGTTATAGGATCAATTCTTCTTTCGTTCTTATTACATTGCTTTCAACTAGAATTACTCGAATCGTTTATAATAGAAAAATAGAATAGTGAATCAACCAATTTCATGAATTCTCTTTAATAGTTTAACGGAAACTAAGAGCTTTTAATAATGAGTATTTGATTCGTATTCTGTGTTTGCTTATAATTTTCTTTGATTTTCTTTTACTAGAAAGATTCGCTGTTGTTCCGCTTAGACGTTGACAGTCTCGTTATCGTTATATTCTGGATTTATTGCGGTACACCAATTCGTCAATTATCTTGTCTTCTTCCTATCTTCTCATTATAACAAATAATTTATATGGGACTGTTATACGAATTATTCTTGGAAAAATCTTATTAAATATAGCAATTTTGAACGGCAAATAACTCATTTCAAATTGATATAAGAGTCCGGCTTGTGCATCATTTGTAAATCCGATCTATATGGCTTGAGATGCCTTTAATTAAACCGAATATTTGATATCAAGATGCAGCTTCAAACTGTAAGGAGAGTGTTACAATGCTTCAAAATTCGAGGATATGTTGTTACATCCTTCTCAAGATAAGTTACATTATTGCCGGGCGGCAAGTACACGTTTTGTCAATTTCACAAACACTCCCTCTTTCAGGCGGACAAATATTTCCACTTCTAATACTCCTAGTTCTTTTGGGAATATTTTAAGGATTTGTAGTTGAATTAGAACTCTGTAGCTCACCGGAATTTGTGTAAAACTGTTGACAATACAGCGATTCATTCATGATCGGACTCGGAGAGCAAATTTTCCAACTATTCCGAAAGGATCTTGGTAGTTGCTAGATTTAAACGTTTCCAATAAGCTACAAAGTTCTACTTTTGCTCAAATCTTCCGTATTTAGCTGAAACACCAAGTATTTCGAATTTTGCTTTCGATGATTAAAATCTATAGACCGATAACTTGTTGTAGTGGTGGAGTAGAAAATGGGTCTATTAATGTTAGTAATAGTGAAAATCTAGTGGTTTCACACTTAAAATAGTTTCTAAAGTGGATATCAGTAGCCTGTCGATCGTGTGTAATTTAAACCGTGGCCTCGTTCGCGTGGACTTGTCGTATTTATAATGTTACGTTCCAGCTTGTAGGGCATCAAGTTCTACAACATTAAATATGCCTTGATGATGTCTAACAGTTTTCGAATAAATTACCGCAACAGGAAAAAAACAACACGAAGAAAATGTTGAATCTAATCGAAAATAATGGTGATGAAGGTTACTGGTTTTTTCCCGGTTTTTTTGATTATAATTAATACGAAACAGGACCGTTTAGTTTTTTCATAAATTGTCTATTTTGAAATTCAATTTGTTTTTTATTATTATTGAAAATTTCACGATAACACCACGAAGAGGTCGATCATTGTATTTATATGGTAATCAATTTTGTCTGCTCATAAATATAAATAAGTAGCCCGAACTGAGAGTGTGGATTCTCTCATGCTATCAATTAGGAATTTCAAATAATTTACAGGCAGGTAATTCCAACATTCGTGCAACATTCTACTCTCACGATTATTAATAAAATTTCAAGATGATGATACCAGCCGATCGATACGGTAATTTTGATTGAATTTAGTTTTGTAAAAATGTTGCTTGAATTGGTGAAGATTTCACCGCTACATTTCCGTCTAAACACCTCCTTTAAAGAGCGGCTTAAGAGAGACATCCACCCATACATGTGTACACACAGTAAGCAGTCTTTTCACGGTGTGATGTCTCTTTCCGCTTGTAATCTGTTGGTGTGAAGATAGATTGCTATACCATTGACTTGAACTAATCCTTGAGTCTGCAGCCATAGATACGAGAACGAAAATTACTGGTAATACCTTTTAGTACTTTCTACTCCTACTACTACTACTACTACTACTATAACATAGAAAATACACACATCTATCTATCACAAACTTCTGTTGTTCCTTCCTTTATTTCCTTCCTGATTTCAATCGTGACACAGATTTTCAACTGGTGATAAGTTTGTATAATTAATAACTTAACGCAACTGCTCTCTAATCAAACCTAATTCAATTAAAACAAACATTATGCCTTCTGGTCTTTATAAACATAAATCAAAAGTCTTGTTTCCAAATTATTATAAGTGCCAGTTTGTCGATTCTAATGAATATAAAACTTGATGCCGTTGTTAAATCAGTTCTGACAGACTACCAATTAGATTGTAACGATCTGAAAAGTTCCTTGTTATCACTTGAAAATTGAACAATTCCAAGCACAAATCTACAAGATAAGACAGATAATCGAACTGTTTATTGAGCGGGTAGAACTCAAAAAGTGACTCTTATTTCCTAGTATAAAGTAAGTTAGAGCTCATTGGAAAGAACATTTCAAGCTACACCATATTGATTTTAGCGTGCAAGAAAATTGAGTAGCAATAAAAACCTTCCGTATGTTCCCCATAACTCAGCCTATATTAGCACATTTATAGCAAATTGAAAGGGGTTTTCAAATATTCAAAAAATTTGCAAATAGCTATTGGGTTTTCTAGAAGCTTATCCCGCGTTACTCATGGAGTAGTTTTTATGCCAACTTCTATTATTAGGTGAGCAATTCGGGAAATATTTTGCGAACGCTTTAGCAATTTCTTGAAGAGCTACGAGTTCAAATTTTGTTAAAAGACTACCGATTCGATTGTAACGATCTGAAATTTTCCTATTATCGCTTGAAAATTGAACAATTCCAAGCACAAATCTACAAGATAAGCTAGATAATCGAACTGTTTATTAAGCGGGATAGAACTCAAAAAAAAAACTCTTCTAGTCTAAAATAAGTTAGAGCTCATTGAAAAGAGCATTCATTTCTAGCTGCACCATATTGATTTTAGCGTGCAAGAAAACTGTGACTTGCGACAAAAACCTTTCATATTGTCCACATAACTCAACCTATATGAGCACATTTATAGCAGATATTCAAAAAAATCCAATCTGTAGTTTTCCGAAAAATTAAGAAAAATGTAAAGACTGGCAGCTATTGAATTTGCTGGAAGCTTATTCCACGTTACTCATGGAGTAGGAGTTCTTATACCAACTTTTATTATTTCGTGAGCAATTCGGAAAATATTTTGAGAACGCTCTAGCAATTCCCCGAAGAGCTACGAGGTTCAATTTTTTCCAAAATAACACCTAGATTCTTTTATTAATTCTTAAAATATCTTTCAAATTGTTAGTCAAATAATAGGAGTTGTCATTCCGAACTGAATAATGCATTGGAAGAGGGTATGATGTTGAAATCCAAGGGTAGGGAATTTAAGGGAAGCTCGAAGAAATCGCTTAACATTAGAAATTATTAGTTTGGGCCAGATTTTGTTTTTATTGGTTTCCTAACGAAAAAAAACAGATGGGAAACGGTTCTATTTGTTGATTTAACGTGCCAACTGCCAGGCCGATTGGAAAATTTTTGAATATCTGGAAAGCTCGTTCAATTTGCCATCGATTGCAGGAATATTGTGAACGACACGACGCTAGTACTCGAAATTTTAAGGAAATTTCCATTTAGAATAAAATTAATGTGGCATAGCTTCTTAAGGGGCTGTAAGGCTCGATTTTTGAGTGGAAAATAATGGAAAAATCGTTAATCAAAGATTCCATTTGTTGAGAGCTCTGCACCGGCCCTTAATCGCTTTCCATTTGCGAATTTGACATAAACTGCTTCCATTTCAAAATTTCGTTAAAATCAGACTTGTGATGGGTTTTATTTATTCAACACGACTCAGAATAGGTGAGTGATATTTGGAAAAGTGCATGTCTTCTAGTTATTGTTAAAAATGTATCAACATTTGCATAAATTGTCGATAAAACGGAATAAATGTGGTTGTTTTTTTTTTAAATAATAACGATCAGTTTTTTACCCATCAAGCATACCTACACGATTCAAATAGCCGGTGTTTGCGTTCGAGTTAATCTTGTAATTGAATAAAATTGGCCAGATATAATATAGAACAATGTTTCGGGTAAATGTAATTAAATTTCTAGGTTTCTGTAGATGAAAATTTGTTATCAATTTCTTCTTTTTGGCTCACCCTCGATCTGCATGTTATTATTATTGATTTGGTTGGCTGTTGTTTCTGCAATCATGTACGTGTAAAACGAATAAAAAATATTGCGAAAAACGTTCTACTATACGAAATTGAATTTTTGCGCCTCAGCTGTCTAAAATATCGTGAAATAAACCGTTGGTTGTTTTCAAATAATGTTAATACAATGTATACAATTCGAATTGTTGGGGGTATTTGGACGTTCAACAAAATTTCGAAAATGACTTGGAACAAGTAAACACTTTGTCAATTATTGTGCACAATTTTTGAATCATTACCTGTGTTCAATCGAATTTTCAACTATGGAAAGAATATCAACATTGACTTTAATTTAAACGAGTTGTTTTCGTGTACTTTTCAGTTATCGAAATGTAATTGGAAACCCATTAGAAATCGTCTAATTAAACGTACAAGACTTGCCATGTTTCGTACAATTACACGATGTATCTATTTTATAACAAGAATAATCCAGTAATTCCGATCCCTTATTACTACAACTCCATATTTCGATCTATCTCCAACTATACAGGAGTATAAAAGAGGAATTGTGTGTTTTATTGGTAGTCCTCTTTCTCAACGCCATTGACCTCTCCTGACAATAGCCAAGAATTGTTCGTTTTCGTTTATTTTTTTCTGGGCTGGTTGGAAATACGATTTTCCCTCCTTTCGTTAATAGTTTCCTTTTTCGTAATATTGGAGAAATCATATCCTCAAATCTAGATCGTAATATTGGAAAGTCTTTGACCGGCCATCCGAGTCAAGTCCCTTTTCGGACTACCAATATTTGATAGCAGCAACATTTACCAAATTTCGATGAATATCAAAATTTAATAAATTGCAATTGTTTGTATAGAATTTTGATAAGAAAATTAATTTTCGGCAATACAACACACAATCTAGTCGTTGTCTTTAAAATCAACAATGACGTAGATAAATTGGGTATTGCTGAGGTAATTAGAATGTTTGCATCGGAAACTCTGGCCAAACTGTTATCTTAGTTTGTGTAGTAGTGCCAGTCCGAACATGCCACAATTTGACTAGAAACTCATGATTAAAACATCCAGTGATTTACATTTAAGTTTTCAACGTTGGAGATTCAAACACAAATCTAATTCAAAGGAGACGTATAGGGAATTAAAAACTTCCATTTTTGTATATTACTAAGTGAATTCATAATTTAAATCAACATAAGTTAATGTTTAAAACAAGACATTAGGGCATTTATAAATTTATTTAAAAAGCCCCCCTTGCTCGCAACGAGCATTTATCTATAAAGTTGAAATTGTAAAAGGCCAAAGTTAATGCCGGCATCATTAGTTGAAGGTAATTCGATTTTCAACAAGCTCAAAAAAAACGTACAAGGTTCATTTATGAGGTTCAGTTCTTGTTAAAATAATCTCACGTTTCCACCTTTTTTCCCCATGTTTTCAAAACCAAATCGTGACAAGCACGTTGAAGCATTGATCACAAACTTGTTTACACCCGATCGTATTTCATTGTTAATTATTTTTAATAAAACATCAACAAAACGATACTTTTTAATCATTCAACCGGAGCGTTGTCTGGGTTTCTCTCAACTTTTCGGCCGCAGATTGGCAAAATTGCCGGAATAGAAACATACGGGGGATAAAAATTAAATGAACAAATAGTACAAATAGCCGTTATGATTGTTGTGGGAACAATAAAACAAACGTCTTTTATTTTAGTTGTTTTCGTGCGAGAACGAAATCAACTTGCTTACTCCTTATTAGGACTTCTAATATACAAGGTAATCTTGGCATATTTTCCTCATTCTATGTATTATTATATAAAAAGGAATCGATACAAGTGGCTTTGTTTCTTTTGTTCTCGTTTCAGCTTTGTTTTCCTCTTTTATTTCTATTTTTTCAGTCGGTTTCATTACACCAAGCTATACTACTTGGCATTTAAACGCTACAATTATGCATAAATAAAATGGTTTGAATTTACGTATAGCATTTCAATTAATTCATTATTTAAATATTGTTCTGATCACGGTACAAATACAACAAACAAATTTCAAATCATTAATGGAAAACCAGAAAAAAATCCGTTTCGTTTTTTGTTGTTGTTGAAAGTTGAATGAGGCATTCGTTGTTGCCCGTTTTACAACAATAGAAGAAAACAATCGGATAAATATTGAATTATTCTCATTCAAATTACAAAAATTTTTTTGTTTCTCCAGTTCGTTTCGTGTTGTTGATGGTATTTCTGGAAAAAATTCGTTATACTCGAAACGTATTCAATTAATTAAAAGAAGATAACGATGAAACTCCGTTTGGGTGGACGAAAATTGTTGTTTCTCTTCTAATTATTGGTGGAGACATGGAAAAAATGTCCTTGATTGTGGATTTTTTTTTTTAATAGAAATTGTAGGACACGCAATCGGTCATGGCCAACAGAACAAACATGCAATTGAACAATGTCGCGACACTTGCTATTGTAAATCGAAATCACTAAAGTGGATAATACAATTGCTTTAAATTGTGGTACATTTGAGCCATGGGAGCTATATAATCACTACTGAAATTGCACTTTAAGCTCCACTAAACAGTTTATAACAAAATCTATAATATTCTATTAAACTACAACTGTACGATTTGCTCAAGTTGCACTATTAAAGAACCGGACTAGAGCTCGTTAAAAATTGAATTTTTGGGAATTCTCCTTTAATTTGTATTCTTTGTGGGAAAGAGCATTTCAAGCTACTCAACAAGAGTTTAATCTTTCCCCATAACTCAGTCTATTTTAATTTATTTACAACGAATAGAAAGATACTTGGCAACCTCGCATAAACCGGTAATAAAGTAGAACACATACTTATCACCATTCTGCTAACAGCACCATCTATGCGCTGTTCAGTAAACGAAGAAGCTGTTTCTACTCACAATCAGTTTTACCAAGAAGATAAGCAATTTTTTCGCATAACTTTAATCGGCTACAGGGTGGTTCAGAACAATTTTTAATTGGTGGTTATTTCCCTGAGACTTTTCCATTTGTCTTAGTTCTCTGGAAAACTACCTTGATCGAAAATTTCTTCAATATTTGGAAAATTCTTTCAATTTGTAACAAATTAAACCCCATATTCGTTGCGAATAATTTAAAATAATCTGAGTGTGGTGAGAAATTTAGAAAATAACAAGCTTATTTTAAGCAGATCTACTGCTTGAATTTTGATTAAAAAGTAGAAAAGAATAATCCAAAAAAGAATCAACAAAATATTTATTTCACATTGAGATAAAGTTGGTTAAAGTACAAATTGTAGTGCACACTTATGTGTCTCCAGGATATCGGAAATTTGACAGGATATTGAAAGCTGTCAGTTCAATACCGGTGTCTGGTATGTGTAACAGCCTTCACTTACAGTATGCCTCAAATTGTTCCATTCACTGTCAATTTTCGTTAATCATAACAATGATGTCTTCACTCTAACAACTTATCGTCGGCACTTTATCTTTGCTATTGTCGTAAACAGGTCTAATTAATGGATTGTTTTTTCCTTTATAGATCGGTGTCATAAGGTCTAATGATGCTAGTAGAGTAGAAGCGGTAGACAAATGATGTATGTCGATAATAAGGCCGCTACTTGTCTATAAAACTATTAACCTTTCATTGGAAAGGTCATTGACGTTGTCTCTCCATATGGAGTAGAGTCAATTTAATTTTTCTATAAAAATAACTTGGAATTTCAAGTAATTTGAATAGAGAATTGAGAAAAATAAAGAAAACTCCACAACAACCACTCAGTCATTCAGAAAATTAAATCCAAGTTTGCTCTAGAATTGTGCAGAGACGGGGGTTAGTTTGTACGTCTTATAAAAATTTACAAGCAGACACAGTAGCTGTTAAATTTTCTCCTAGCGAATATAAACTCCCTTTTTACTATGTTGGCAGGATAAAAAAAATTAGATATCAAAACCAACTGTGTAGATTACCAGTCTGCCAACATGATAATGTTCATATCTTATCACGAACGCACAACACAAAAAATACGACCATACTGGATAATAATCAAGATTAAGTCCGGGAATTTTGGGTGGTTTAGCCACCGATGCCCCTCTAGTGCACACGGCGTCCCTCTTTCAGCCAACAATATTCCTCTATCACTTTTGCCTGTGGGACGGATAAATTCGAAGAGTAAGCCCAGTAGGTCGTAAATTTTGCCACTCTTCTCTTCCACACAACGGTACACACTCGGTGTTCTGGTTTAAATCTAGTAAACTAAAGTCCCCTGCAATGGTCAGGTATTCTATGTACTGTATAGTCGACATTATTCCAATAGTAATGCGGTTGGCAATAATATCACTCTTAGGGCACATTAGTGTAATTTAGAAAACGGAAACTATATGGTGGACTTTTTTCCGTATTCTATACTCGTCCTTTACTCCTTTGAAATCACCTAAATTGATTCTAATGATCACTGTAATGATCATTGTTGGAGATTTCTAAATTCCAGTTGAATTTTCTCCCTCTTATAATTCTTCTATAAAAGTAAAGAAAACGATATGGACACGTACTAGCGCGATTTTACTATACGACATGTGTCAGCAGAATGATAAGTAGACCATTTTTAGAATAATCCATTCGCCCCGTTTTCCCAACATCCCAGCCGGTTTGTGTTCTTTTTTCCAACATTGTAGAAAGACAGATTGGACGAATCGGGGGGTGTAAATTATTGCGACATTGTCGACGCCAATTTTTCCAATCAATTTCCATTAGCATAGCTCGTTAAAAGAAAACGAATATAATGGATAAATTTATCCATTCTCAAACAAAGAAGGTGCGCCGGAAACGGACAATTTAAACAAAATTTTCAACTGAAACATAAACAGTGTCGATATTTAACCTTATCGATCGGTAATAGATTTGTTACTAGGTCGTTTACTTGCAATATGCGCTCGAGAGAGAGTCCCGAAAGGGACGAACCTCATGCAGAGATATTCGCCGATAGAATTGTAGACGATACTAGATTATAACGATCTTTTATACTCGAAAATTTACAGAAATTCAACAATACCTGAGACTGCAAAGTAAATATACAGCACTTTAAATACACCATCTGTAATACAAAAGAATTTTATTTACAATTGATTTTTTTCGTTCTTTATCTGGTCTTTGTTTCGTTCTATTTCTTTTATTTCCATTGGAAATCCACTGGGCTAGATTGAATTGTACAAGCCTTAATCTTCAACCGGGAACCGGCAAAAAATCGGTTATTACAGCAGATAAAAAATACAATCTTGTTTTATTCGTGTTTCTTGAAATGTCAAAACTTGTAACAGATCGTAAAGTACGGTCATTGTAGTTGGAAAGTAACCACAATTAATGTTTATCTATGAATATGTATGTATAATTTTAAACTACCTATTCATAAATCTGCTAAATTTTAGTGGATAAGTTAATTAATTCAACTTGTTTGGGTTAAAGCTAGTTGAATACAGGTTTGTTGTTTTGCATTTGTATTACATTGTAAATAATTTGCGATATATTTCAATGGCATTGCCTTTTTACCGGGCCAATTTTACACGTTTTTAACGCTTTGTATAGTTCCTAATTCCAACATCAAAAATCCGTTAAAAAATCAATAATTTCATAACATTTACATTTTAAATTAATTAAAAATTAAAATCGACACAACAATAGCATTATCGTCAAAATTCGAAATGCTATTGATTTCAGCTATTAATTTAGTTTTATAGAAAAAAATTGATAGAAATTGAGTTTGATAGTTTCATTGTATCAAAGCTTCACTTATATCATCAAAAGCTTCGAATTCGTCAAAGTTTTATTGAAATTGTACAACAAATTATTAACTGATGCGTTAAATTAAAGCATCCGCTATTATTTACGTGGATCTATTAAAAATTTACCATTGAATATAATTACAGATAAAAACTATAAATTGATTTCATTTCCTAAAATTCATTAAACTTTATTAATTGGTAGTATAAATACGGGTTATTATCCTCGTAAATATTGGCTATATTAGCATATTTAATATGTTTAAAGAGCTCCACTTTTCGACTATAAAACGTATTATTATGTTGTAGATTTGTTTAATAATAATGTTTGGCAAACGTTCAAATACGATCCGTGAGTATGCTTTAAACGTACTTGCTTTGCGATTTCTTTATCAACAATCCTACAATGTTTAAACTAATTTCCCATTCTGTTTTATTTTTCGAAAATTCATCGGTATAAACAACACAAAAAGCCAATTATTTCGTTCTTTCATCGTTCTTCTAGTAAAATTCAACGTAAACAAACTCGAATATTGTATTATTGTTTTATTTGAATTTGTTAAGAAAAAATTCAAGTTCTCTTTATAATATTCTTGTTTCGATTAAAGTTTTCAAAACAATATCAGAGTTTCTATTCAAACCAAAGTACTTTAATACTGTTCATTAATTTTAATATCGCGTATAATGACTGGTGTGCACGTTATGCCTCATTAAATTTATAAATCGATGGATTTTTATTATTTAGCATTTAGAAATCTAATCAACCAACTACAAAGAACATCAAATTTATTATACAATTCAACCGATTATTTTACATTGTGTGTAAATACCGTCAAAACTACATTAACGAAATCATAATATTGATGAATTTGTTAATAATAAAACCGTATTTATGTTTGTTATAATTGTTTATTTCTAAAATTCAGGAAATGAAACTGTTTATTATTCGCTCGGCGCATCCACCATTTTTACAAATTATACAGCGCGCTTCGCTCAAATGCTAATTTCCAATTATCAAGCGATTTGGAAACGATTCCAAAGAGTTTTTATAGAATCTTTTAACAAAATTTGGACCTTGTAGCTTTATTTGAAGTTGGTCAACAACGCTCATTTTTAGCTATAACATTTTCAACAATTATTCGCCCAGCGCATCCACTATTTTTATATAAAATTATATGACATGGTTCACTCAAATATTCCACTGTTGGCAAACGATTTGGAAACTATTCCATAGAGGAGACTTTGTACAATATTTTACCAAAGTTTGGGCCTCGTAGCTCAATTGGAAGTTGGTCGAAGACGGTCATTTTCAAAAACAAGTATTTGTCCGGCGCATCCACCATTTTTACATAAACTTGTACGGCGCTGTTTGGACAAATATTCCAATATTGGCAAACGATTTGGAAACTATTCCATTATTTCACTAAAGTTTGGGTCTCGTAGCTCAATTGGAAGTTGGTCGAAAACGCTCGTTCTTATTGTCGCATTTCAAAAACAAATTACACGTTAAATGACAGAATGACAAAGATCAATATTGAGAGTTTTCTACCGGATTTCGCGATGAGCTACAAGGCTCAAATTCTGCTAAAATATCCTTAAAATATTTTTGAAGTCGCTCGTTAACTAATAAGAACTAGATCATTTCAGTGAACCCCGTTGTAGTGTTCGGTTTGGTTTTATTTTTAATCAATAATAAGTATGAATTATTTATATTAAATATAGTACGGATGGAATTTTAACTATTTTAAATGAAAATATCGCACATTAATTTAGCTAATTTGAAATATCTCGAACTTTTAGAGCTTCCACATTAATTTTAATCGAAATTCACCAACTGAACAAATACACAAAACTCAATGTAATCTTCTAATTATTGTATCAATATCATTTCCCGCGTTATAATCCTCGTCGGTTTCCCAGAATGTGCAACAATTTTGATTAAATACAAATTTTTGTTTCGGATATTTGCCATAATTGGAGAAATTGTAGCAAAATTGATTATCTTCATGGTAATTCTTTATAAATTATACCTAGCTAATGTATTGCTTGTGGTGTAGATTTTTTTGTTGTAAAATGATAATATCGCTTTCAGCTTTACATAATTTACTATTAACTCCCATACTGCATGATGGGTGTGTAATATTTTATCGAGAAACGGATAGCTACCGGACAGGAAGTAAACTTTATGAGAAATTATTTGCACTATAAATATTTTCATGTGTACAGTTTTCATATTTCCATTCATCCGCTCATTTTTCGGTAATACAACATTTTTAAAAGAGAAAGTTTTATAGTTTATAGTTTTTAAAAAACCTAGCGCTTTCATATATGTCCCGATGATTTATAACAAGCATTAAAAACCGAGTTAATTGCCGCTTTTTTATCAACCATAAGAAAATTTTATTTGCTCCCATTACCTGGCAACACCTCAACTAACAAAATTGTAAAAATTTGAACGAGTCTGTTTAATATTCGTGGAATTTTTTTGTTGTAATTATTTTCGAAACTTTGCGAATTAGTTTTTGTAAAAACTTGTAAGGCAACTTGGAAATTAATCAACCTTCCGAGATGATAGATGGAGATTATCGTTTCTTCCATCCAATCTACTACTTTGTTACACTTTTCTAATTAAAAAATTAATAGTTGATACAGTTATCGAATTTAAACAACTTCCAAAGATGTTAATTGAATGGAGTTTAGTGCATGGTTATAAACAGGGGAAAAACCGGGATTTTATGAATTTTCAAGAGATGTTCCGCATAACTGACATTGTTTCGTTCTTTCAGCTAAATGTCGGGGGAAAATATGCAAACAATTACCGTCTATATGGAATGTTACAACTATCTTTTGATAGTAATGGAAAATTTCGATTCTTGTTGGAAATTTTCCTAGATTAATAGTGCAAATTTTTTCTAATTGAATAGACATGATAAATATCGAGATATATCGGGAAATTTGTGATATATCGGGGTTTTTCTCCATATTTGATCCATCATTTTATTATAAATTTCTACGCGAAAACAGATCACTCTGTGCTGTTTGTTACAGATGAGTTTCATGTGATTGAAAGTTGTTTAATGTTACGAATTTTTTATATTTTGGGTAAGTTTCTACAAATTTTCGATCAATCTTCGTATCAATTGCAACAGTAATCGAAATTAATTGTTCAATAAATTAGTAAATCGAGCAAATTTATTAAAATTGAAACACATTTATTACATTATTGTTGTAAATGTAGACTATTACAAAACAATAGTATTTACAGTATCTGGTTGTATTATTGTTGTATTGATGTTTGTATTTGAATAGAATCAGACATCAATCGAATCGGTAAAATTAGATTTCTCCACTAATAATCGTGAATTATTCTACATTAATAGAATTTCTTATATTTCTATAACAATATAGTAAAACCTCTCTAATGCAACTATTCAACAATAAAACTGTATTTCTTTTCGGATACATTTCGTACAAGGAGCGGTATAAATATTGGATTTTATACGGTTCTATACGGATCTAAAATGACTCGTGTTTTAAAGAAAACGAAACCAGATACACTGCAAATATAAAATTTATAATATTCACCCTGTGGAGTAAATCATATATGGAAACATACAATAAAATGTGAGTATGCATAATTTAGAGTGTATCCATTGAAATATGTCAAGTTAAGTTGTTTTTTCGCCTTCAAGCTTTGTAGGAAAAACTAAATTTCATATTACCAACCAGTTCGCTTTTGTGTCTATTATAAAGAGAAAATACCACAAATTTCTAACCTTGAGACAAATGGTTGTTTCCGTTCTTTTAGATCCCATGTTTACCCTCTTTTCCTGATGTCTAGCTGCACCACCCTCTTTTGTTGTACGTTTCAGCGAGCGAGCGAGAGAGAATTCGGTTGAAAAAGATGTAAATTGTCTAGTACAGTAGCCGTTAAAGCCCATTTTTTTGTCCGTCCCTATTTGTTTTTTGTTTTACTATTCAATTGTCATAAACAATCGGAAAACTTGCAATTAATTATCGTAGTTGACATGTCTTGAGTCGATCAATAAAAATTCGAATTCCGAACGTATAACAAACAATAAATGTAAATTGCAATTCGGGAAAATATTCAAACTCACGACTTGATTGTATCACATATGGACCAATATAGTATTCTACATTTCAAAGAACTTTTATTGTTCCTTTACGTCTATAACAGTAAAATTCATGGAATGGAATAACAATAATTCCGGGTGTCTGTGTGTGTATTGTAAAAACCGCCCTTCGGCTTACTTTAAATCCCATTGACATCAATAGATAAATTGTAATTGTACGATTTAATGTTAAAATTCATCAATGAAATTCCATTAGGATTCAATTAATTATGCAATTAGTTTATTATCCTATAGTTCCAACCGCGTCATAGAATATTTAATGCTAGCATTGGGAATAACATCCATACTTGTTATATCACCGACTCTAAATACTGGACAATGATTGTAGAATTATCGAAATGAATCTTGTAAATCTTCATTGCAGTTGGTTAAAGTAATTTACAATAATTCACCGAGTGGAAACCGTAAAGAAATTCCAACCGATTCAAAATTTTCATTTATCACAGTAAAGTGAAGATATTTTGTCAAGCTGGCACCTAATTCTTCTCCACTGGCATTAACTTTAGCCAATACACCCAGCCGTTGTCCTCTTAATCGAATCCACTACAAACACTGAAATAAAATTGGGTAATTTTATTTGCTATAAAATTTCCATCCCTTTTTCTACCCTGACGAACATCAGGTGCCAAAAACCGTGAAACTTTCTCGATAATGAGAAAAGTTGATAATAATACCGCGATGTTTTAATATAGTTTTGCTTTTAGAAAAAATCGAATGCGGCCTTTTATTTCGATTTGAACGGAAATACACTTGTGTCGTTCAAAAATCCGACATTCTTTATATGTGTCGTATTGCGACGACTGTAATATATATGGCGTGCTGAATAGTTATTTGTCTAATGGATTGTCGAAGGATAATCCCCTATATTACAGAAAAGTCTGTATGCGGACGGATGAAATTACATCGTCGAGTAGAGAAAATGATCCCTCAACATCAATGGGACAATTTTCACGTTTTTTCTAATGGAAAAGAAAACATTAAATAAAATAGACGATGCATCTTGTGCTACTTCTTTAAAATCTACTATTGCTTAGCCTAAATAAAAGCTGATTTAAAGCTGTATGGATTAAAGTTTATGTGAAAAGATTGATAGTGATTACTTGGCCTGGGTTTAGTGCTGTCACCTCTAAGGATTAACAATTTTCCAAGACTAATCTCCAATGGTTTCTGATTATTTACGCTAAAATTACCACGAATTGAATCTTTCTTTCTCGACTAAAGATTAAACAACTAGTTCCACATTATCAATCAAGAACACGAGCAATTTGTAAAATTTTAAAATTATCAATAGAATCTCGTCTACAGCATTGAACAGAAAAAGACAGTTGCTATTCAGTAATTTATTTCATAATCTCAAATTTAATGAGACAATTTCGTTTTCTTTGTGTATTTGAACATTTCACGCCACCGTTCTTGTAATATTTATTGAGTTCATTAAAATTTTTCAGCATTTTAAACGACGAAATTATTCCACAATGATTACAACGTTGTAAAAATTTACCAATAACGCAAATAAACCAAAAACTTGATCCTTGAGAGAACACCAAGGAACTACTAAAACAACATACGTAATGAGACGAGATGTTAAATCTCAAACAGAAAATCACAACACGTTGTAACAAGGCGGTTGTGTGTGTGGTGATGAAATTTATTTGACGATAAGAAAAATATATGCCGCTAACGTTATTGATTTTGACATGGTGAAAGACAACATGCCTACTTTAAAAACGTGATTTTCTTTAAATTCCGGAATGTCCTATTGTTGTTGTTTTGCCAGAGATTACAGTCTGGAATAAATGCTCTCACGAGTTCACGTTATTGGAATCTTTTGTTATTTAAATGATATGCCTGCAATTTGATAATACTCCCAAACATATCGGGTGGTTTATCTGAAACCTGTTGGTGAACAATTTAGAGAATATTTTGAAGAATTTCACAAAAGTTCATCTAAAAACGCCTATTCAGACCAGGCCGAGTTACTGAGTAATTCATTTAAAATTGGTAAGCGATTCGAAGAATATTATCGGAAGTTGCATAGATAGTTCATCAAAAAGTTGCTCAAAAAGCGCTGTTTACAAGACAGGCATATCTGGTGCTTGAGCTAAATGTTGGTAGATGATTCGAAGAATATTTTGAAGATTTTATCGAAAATTGGACTCGTAGCTCAGCAAAAAGTTGATCAAAAAACTGTTTTTTGGACACTAGTGGCTTAGCGTGTAGTTCATCAAAAAGTTGGTGAACGATTGGAAGAATATTTTGAAGATTTAGCGAAAGTTGAATTCTAATGTTGCTTTCGAGAAATTTGTCAAAAAACGGTTTCTTGACTCGAAGAATATTTCAAAGATTTTATCTAAAGTTGGACTCGGAACTCAGCAAAAAGTTGCTCAAAAAACGCTTTTATAGGCAAGACAGGCATAACGTGTGGTTGATCTAAAAGTTCGTGAACTATTAGAAGAATATTTTGAAGAATTTAGCGAAAATTGGACTGGTAGCTTAGCAAAAAGTTGATTAAAAGTCGCTTTTTTGGAAAAGACTAGCATAGCGTGTGATTCATCTAAAAGTTGGTGAACAATTAGAAGAATATTTTAAAGATTTTGGCGAAAGTTGGACTCAGCAAAATGTTGATCAAAAAGACTTTTTGGGTAATTCATCTAAAAATTAACAAACGCTTTGCAGAATATTTTCACAAAAACTGGATCCATAGCTCATCAACTGCTCAAAAAGCCCTTGTTTAATTAAGCCGAGCATACCGGGCATGCCTAACAGTTGATAAACGATTTCAGGAATATTTTAAAGACTTTAGCTTATCAAAGACGCTTTTTGGATAAGACTGTGCCAGTTAATTGCACACATAAAGCAACTAATTGTAAAAATAATCCCAATGCAACATTAATTGATGAAAATTGTAACATTGCCAAAAAGTCGTTTTGGCCAATTTTCCGATGAGCTACGTGATCTGACTTTTGCTAAAATCTTGGAGATCCTTCTACAAATCCTCAAAATATTCTTCTAATCGTTGGCCAACTGATAGGACTTACATCACGATTTTTACTTTAGAATATAAGGTCTTAGGTAAACGCAATTTCCATTATTTGACGAATATATTTTAAGAATCTATTTTAGCAAAATTTTCAACTCGTAACTCATTTAAAAATTGGCTAAAAGCTCGTTGTTACAATGTTACGATTTTTAGAAAATGAGAATTAGGCATTAAATGGCTTAAAATGACTCGAGAATCATACCATTGGTTTTGTCTAAAATGCAAGCGAAAAATCAGTGTTGGGACGATCCTCAAGTCATTCTGAGTTACTTTATATGTGAAGTTCGTGTTAAAAAATCGCGAATTTTCCAAAACGAGTTTGTTAATCAACTTAGAAGTTCTAATTTTGTTAAAATGATTTCTAGAGGTTTCTTACAAGTTTTTTTCGAATCGCTCGTCAAAAATGGGAGTTACCATAAGAACTTGTAGCGTGGTATACTTTTGAATGGACCGCACGGTAGAGTCGGTGTTGGGTTAAAAATCGATTCTCTGTTTAAAAAGTGTAGTTGATTTAAGTTTACACTATTGATAGAGAGTATATTTTGGTTTGAAGCAATATTTTGTATGTGTTGTTTCGTTATTTTCAATCTTTTGAGGAAGTCTATGTCGAGACAAAATTTATACTATATGATTCATTTTCAAGTATCATCCTTTTTACTATACAAACGAGTAATACTTAGAGACGGATGGTATTTCAATAGAAAAGAAAGCAATATTATTTCGCGCTTGCATAGTTACGAAGAGACGATGATAACGACAAAGACGTACTATACTGAATTGAACTTGTACATGTCAAAGTAATATTTATGGCCGGGGAAGGCGCAAAGACCGGTAGCAGGTCGCTTGCCTCTGGCTGCTTTCAGAATTATATTTCGTCTCATACATCATTCCGGTCTTCTTACACTATTCTCTACTACAGTATATACTACACATATAGGTGTCTATATAGGTTTAGTATATAAATGATGAAAACGCTTGCGGTTGGTATTGTGTGATTTATAAACCCGCCGACTTATTCAGGCCTTCCTTGACATCCATACAATTATAACAACGAAAATTGCATTCAAATTATACGAATATCCATCGACTTTAATCGTTAATTATTTGCTAATAAAATCAATGTTTTAGTCAAGTTGAAATAAATTCACCATAAAACAAGCTATTGGCTGACATAAACGAGTATCTCTGTTAAAATCAATCAGTTAATCAAACATAGTTATTTAGAATTCATGTAAATTGCCTAGTGAAATGATAAAAAGCTTGTAATCCGATAAAATAAATAAATCCGGATTATGTTGAGGTTTTTCCAATACGGCTCAACTATCCGTTATAAAGTTGTTGTTTTCTAGTAGAAAAATTGTTGATGTGTCACTAATTATCGAATCTATAATTAATAAAGCTGCAACTTGGCGTGTTGTAATTTTATATTAATTGCCTCTTATTTTTCCATCGAATTAGCCGCAATGTTCGTTAATTCAATTATCTATTTCTATCGATTCCGATCGCATTATCTTGATATCCTTTGTTGATGTAAATGTTTAGTACCATAATAGCATTGTTGGAATATCTAAACAACAATTGCTGAAGTTTTGTTAACGTACAGGTGAACGATTATTGAATAATTCTATTGTATAGCTGGAATGATCTGCTAGAAAAAAAACCGAGAGATCCATCAATCGGCAAACATTCAAATCTGATTTGGAATCAGAAGTATCTCTTAAAAAAGTATTCCATTTTTCTTCTACGATGGTAGATCGAATTGAACAAGTAGAAGGATTTACATAAGAACATCCCCAACAAAATATTTGCTTAAAGCAGATAATTTTATAAACCAACATAGGGAAAACTCAATTTTATAAATCAATATGTTTATCAAGTATCAGCAAATATTTCTTCGTTTCGTACACTCCACTTCTTTCTTCGTTTATTATACCATCTCCTTTAAATAGGCTATGATTTTTCTGATATTTTATCCAATCATATCCGGCAAAAATTGTCATCGGGAAATTACAAAGAAAAAACGAATACAACAACAACATAACTACTGAAACTGAAACGAACAAAGAACTGTAAAAGGTCCTGTATTAGCTAAGCCGTCCAGATATTTATGGTGGCTATTTGTGAGATGTGAAGCGGCCAATGTGCAAGCTCTATTTACTATTTATCTGTCCCGGTGGTGCTATTTGACTTTATCAAGATGGCGGATCTCTGTATCATACATTGTTTTTGTTACACGAACGATTCTAGAAAATGTTGATCCCAAATATTTGACGAATATCGAACGTAAAATCGACGAAATTTCGCTTTATTAAACGATAAAACTTTTTGTTTATTAACTTTAGTTATAATTGTAATAATCGCGCGATATTAAAGCAGTAGGATACGTCTTTAATTAACTGGAAAACGGGCCGATACTCGTAAAATTCAACCGTAAAACTACACAATTTCAGGTCAAGATTGGAATTTTCGAAACTTACCATTGTTAATGTTTCGAATATGACGTTAATGTTGGAGAGTTTGAAAATGAAACAAGTCTATCACGTTTACGTTATCCTTACAGCTGCTAAAGTAATTTTCGCGCTTGGCTTGGTAGCGAACATCCTGAAACTTGATGGAATCTCACGGCCGACTTGCTTTATTTTAAATACATTGAAGATAAATCGCTATATATGCTAAAATATTTACTATATGGACGAAAATATCTGTTGTACCAACAAGTGATTGATTTCTATGGAAATTCTTCGGCGATTTATGAGAACCTAGTATTTTGGCGAACACTCTCTTCATATACCCAACAATTTCACATTATCATCAAATGTGAAAAAAACACTTCACATTTTTAGAGGCTTTCAAGTTGTACCCACTTAAAAAAAACTTATCGAGTTTATTTACAGTTACTCTAGACTAGCAAAGAGCGTTTTGCAATATTTCGAAGCTTAATGTCACCGGAAAAAGCCGATAACATATTTTTTGGAACAAGTAGGAAAACCTGTTCAAAAATACTCCATACTAATAGTATTTAGAAATCAGTCAACAGGGGATAAAACGAGAAAAAAATAAAATGGAAACCATCCCGGCCAGATGATGTGGAACGTACATTTTTATGCACCAATGAACAGATGCGATATTCCTTCGGGATCTTATAGTTTATATATGTAGGTATATGACACAGGATTTTTCTGCATATGACACGTTCTACTATCCCTTACGGTTATATAAATCACAAGTCAAAAGAGTCGAACCATTTTCTAAAACGCATATGGTGCCCTTAGAGAGAGGGTAAACAGCTTTTGTCATATAACAACACATTATAAGCCAATAATAAAGCTGGCAAAAGCCAAATACAATACTGGAATAAAAGGTCAATATATTGGGGAATATATAAAATTTTAATCAGTTTTCCAAACTATTATTATCACTTGTTTATAATTTATGTTTAATTTAAGCTTTGAAAGTCGTAATAAAAGCCCCATTATTGATTTACTGTATATCTAGGAGCACCGAGATTATCTTTGTTGAAAGATATGTTTTACAGTATATATAAGTTTAGTCAATTTATGAAGTCGTAAAACAAGCCTTAAGAAAGCTGCTGCTATACGAAAACACCAAAGTAGAATAAAAGAATGGAATGAATTGCTCATCAAGATCTTGATAGTGTCAGTGAAATATTGTGCAGATCCTCAATTGACTTGTTGCAAATAACACTCATACAATCCAGTTTTCTAATAGTACATTTATTCATTTAAAACTTCATTATTTACTTTAATTTAGATACTATTGAAACCGTTTCCACCTTTGATAGGAGCGCTTTTGATAATTACTTTACTGGATTGTTGAGGGCGAAACAATCGCGTCCTCTTTTTTTTCTGTCGGTTAGGTATCGTAATTAACCGCAGAATCCCCAGCGGTTGGAATTATTTCATCTCCGGTTTTGCAATGTATGACAATCTAAAAAAGGGTTTTTTTTTTCCCGAACGATTCTGCCTTAAATTGTAGACTTGTAAACGGCACACACTACTCGGCTAGTGGTTGAATTGATTTGTTATCAAGTTAAATTGGAATGATGTAGGTGATTGAATTTTGATTGACTTGTTCGTGGAAAAGAAACGATAAGGGAGAGGGGATTAGTCGATGTTGTCAATAGTGATGGTGTTGTAGGCCAGTGTTCCTCAATCGTTTTTGTAGGGCGCATTTCGAAGTGCTATTTTTCTTGAATTTTCAATTTCGAACAAAAGTTCCACTAAAGGGTCAACATTTTGGATTAAAAGTGCTAAATTATTCAGAATTTTATATTAAAATCAAATCATTAGTGAGTCTTTCAAAATTTTCCATCAAAGTCTTGAAATTTTGGACTCAGATTCTTTCAAAATTGGAATCAAATAGTAAGAACGACCGAAAATAAGAATGTGAAAGGAGTCAAATTATTCTTTGGTAGTATTCGACAAAAGAACTTGTCAATTCGTAAAAAGAAGACTGACATTAATAAAATTTGCAGTTGTTGTAAGGTTAGACATTTAGCAAACTGGGTTATCCAAACCCAATTTGGAAAACTGAGCATTCTATATTTTCAATTTGGTTAATGGAAAATGAAAATTTTAAATTGTCTGCCCATCCAAGTATAGGTTAGTAATAAAGTTCCCTCAATGAGGTACTAGAGTGCGCATCCGATCAAAAAACGTGTCCACGTATGGTGGCAGACATCTTGCATATGGATCGACCATGGCTTGAGAAAAGGAGGTCTCTATTGAATGACACACTCATAAGTTAGAAAGAGTGAGGAGTAACTGTTAAAATTTACTCGTATGAGGACCAAATTGGTCTTATACAAGTATAGGGGATGCGCACTTTAGTACCTCATTGAACTCCCTAGATGTTGGTAGTACCTAAATGTCTAATGGTCTAACCTTACAATTTAGCCATTGTCATTCGTTTTCGTGTGTTTGTTGTTTGTTGCTATTCCAGTACTTTGACGAATTGATGAATTATTTTTACAAGTAAGTATTTATTTCTCTATTTTTGATTGGAATATGTTCATTTATTTGAAGATATGTTTTCACTTTTGATACAATGTTCCCTTCAGTCCTATAGGCTTGAAGGTTTTTTCCACATCTGGCAAAAATTGTAAATTATTTCACTTTAAGGGTCAGCAGTTTCAGTGGAAAGGCTTTTTTGTCAAACATAAAATAATTTGATTTATAAGGCAGTTTCTTATTTTCTTGTCGAGTACACTGACAACACTTCGAACTAAAAAAATATAAAAATTATAAAAATTTCTAAATTTCGAGTTGGAACCGTCAAATTTCTCGAAATTTTATACAAGCCGTAGTTGACATTACGGAAAATTTCTTATCAAAATTTCCAAATTTTATATCGAGATGCTCTTTAATTTTTATTATTATTATGTTTTTGAAATAAAATAAGACTTCTGATGAAAATTTTAAAAATTTCAACTAAAATTACTAAATTTTTGGAAAACTGCTAAATTTTTTGAAATTTTATGTAGAGAAACTGAAAGACAACTATAGATATGGTACTTACAATGAAGCAATTTCTCAAAAAGATCTTTTTCTTAAAATTTTATCAGTTCTAAGAGTAAAGAAAAAGTTTTTGAATTTTTGCATCAAGAGTGTTGCATTACCAAATTTTGATACTTTATAAGTGCCTTCAAAATCTTAGCCTTTACAAGAATTCTTAGCAGAAATTTCCATTTACTTTTGAGCTCTTACTCGATTTGAGCGGTAGTCTTGGATTTCCAAATTATATCTTGTTTACCCGCTTTTTGCAAATGTTCCCAAACACTTTTGATAGTACTTTTCCTAAAGGGTCGGACTAGAAGTCGATAACAAAAGTGCAAACTTTAAGGAACGATTTTTCCTTCATTTTTTAATGAAAATTCATGTTTTTGGGTTTGTTCGAAAGAGCATTTCAAGCTACATAAAAAGTAACATAAGAAGTGTTTTATGTTTTAGAAAATGTCGAAATTTTGAATTATAGATGAAGATCTAGAAGTTTCCCCCATAAAGCAGCTTATATCAATTTGTTTGCAATTTGGTTTATTCGATAGCAAATTGAAATAGCTCTCCAAAAATGCAAGAAATTTTTCAATCGACCGAGCAATTTTCTGGAAAATTAGAAAAATAGCAAAAGTTTGTTTTGCTTGCGCAATTTTGAACATAGAGAATAAGCGTTCTATTTTCTGAAAGCTTGTAAGCAATAGAGGCCAAATACCAAATTTTTGGAAACTCGGGAAAATTATGGGGAAATCCGTTAGCTATTTTCACTTGTTTAAAATAACTGTTTTGGATCAGATTGAAACGCTCTTTCGAAGCCCAAAAACTTGAATTTTCAATAAAAATAAAAGAGAAAGTATTCGACGAAATTTCCAGTTTTTTTATCGGCTCTTTAGCGTGATATTCACCAACTCAAATCAAATTTTCGAACGACTGAAACAGGTTTAAATTTCGGACCGGTTACAACTTTACATGGTCTTAAATACGTCACCTTAATCGCCGTTGCTGAAACGATTTAACTCGAGCGTAATCTTGAACCTGTATCAAAATCTAGCTTGGTGAATAATCATTGAAACATTTCAGTAATACAATTTTTGGAAAATTGTTTTTTGGGAGTAGAATTCTTCTGCGAACCGGTTGAGAAACTCTGCAGTAGACGACACTTGAGTTTCGAATAGATTAATTGTGCCACCCTGTCAGGTACAGGGATGAAAATCTATACCGATGCTAGGGATTGGTGGGCGTGTTTGACTTTCATGTATCGAAACGGGAGAGCTACACGATAGATAAAGTTTTTTTGTGGTTACAAAACTGGCATCTTTGGGATGTATAGCTTAAATTTAATATAGAAATTGTCCTTGTCTGTTTACATACCGTGTAGTGGCAACAATTGTGCCGCACCCGTATGTGTAACTTGTCTGTGTATATGTATATACTGACAATGTGTCGCCTAGTCGCATTTCAATTATATTTTATGTTTCATCTTCCGCATGGGTTCAGTCCGTTATTCGCGTTACCCCATCTGTGACGCCTTCTATTCGTACCGACAATAGTAGCGTTTATAGCATAGAACCCTTCTGCGTGTGCGGTCGTCAACAATGGCCCCAGGACACCTACCGGTCCTTTATTAAACAATACCGCATTTGACAATCGTTTTAGGTGTTTAAAGTTAAACAAATCTAAAATTCGTTATGTTGACAAAAATCACTCTGGAATCACAATTGGACGTGTGGCGTGAATTTCCGGCTTTAAGGGCAATAAAACAATATAAGAAGCCATTATAGTGAAGCGGTCATTCGTATTAAATCCTCCAATGTTTCACCAACATCTCTATAAAAATTTCAACCTCTTTAAAATAGTTATAATAAAAATATTTGTTGAATTATAATCTAATTCTATTCAGTTTTGTAAATTGAAAAGTTAAGTATCGCATTTTATGTGGGATACGTGACCACAATCGTTGAATATATAAAAAAATTCAACTCGTTTCCTGACCACCGTTTGACTACAGTCGTATAACTCTTCTCGTTGGAGCTTTTCTATAACGTTGAGAAAAGTCCGGTCTCAGAAAATGACTAAAACATAAATCATGGACTTGGATTCGTATGTATGTGTGCGGATAATCGACAGTCGTATGTGACAGCTGAACATAATTTCGCAAAAAGGACGCCAGTTCAGCGTCCCTAGAGGAACTAAAATGCAAAATCCCCGCTTCTATTCGTTATATATTTTCTGTACCTATATATAGAACTTGTTCGTTGCTTGATGCAGATTTATTTTACAACTTTTAAAAGACAAAATAACAAATCAGAACAAAGTTATTCTACTACAAACTAAATAATATTTAACTTTATACTCGTCCGGTCTCATTAAATTCAAAACACGATACGTCAATATTTTTAAATACATTGTCCTATATTGAATAATTTAAATAGAAATCGTTTACAATTTGTAAAAGCCGAATGGAATCTATTGTGACATTAAGCAATTACCATTGATGTCTTTATCGTATTTACAGAACAACACGTCACTCTAATAAAATTATATTATACAAGAAATAAAGCTTTACATATGAATATAAACGAGGGGACGTACACCTTTAGGGGACAAATCCTCCCTATTCGAGTCCAACACTATTGTTGCGATTGTTAATTAAAAGTTTTCAATGGTTGAAACAACACATCAATTCTTTATTTCAATTAAACTCGACGAAAATACAATTTTTGTAAAATATGAAAATCCATTGAGGCCCATATGATTGTCTATAAAATAACTTTTTGCATTCTCTAGATTGCACTTTATAGATTACGTTTTTTATAGGTGTGAGCTTCGGGCAGTTTTTATAGCGAAATCCATCCCCTTGCGCACTTATATCGGACTATATCGAGAAAGATTCTTGATTTTACTCATAAATCCCACTTATAGTCCCTCGGTTAGAGTTGAATCGATTATTTTGCAATTATTCCAGGACTATTTCGAAACGGGGTTGATGAGGCTATAGTAGATCTTTATTTATAAAACTCGCCATTTATTTTCGAGCGGATTTAAATGATTTAAATGGTATTTGAACGAGCATTTCAAGGGGCATAGTATTTTAGCTTTGGAAAGTATCAATTGGCTTGAGTTACAAAGGAGAATATAGGAGTGTTTTTTGCTCTAATTTCTTGAATTTTTCCCTCATAACTCTATCAAGATTCTAGAGATTCTGATAGAGAATTGAAAGCACTTTCAAATCTATCATAGTTTTCCAGAGATTTGATAAACAAGTTGTAAATTCGTTAGTTTCTACGATTTAAAAGATAAACAATTGTACAATATCCCATTTGAAAGCATACGCACAGAAAGAGGGCATGATAATCTAATAATTTCGAATTCTTTTGAAGTCATTCAAATCCCTTCAAAAACCAAAGCGAAATAAAGCTATAAACTATAAGCTCCTTGGAGAGATCCAAAGAAATGTGCTGTAGATCCTTAAGGTTGAACTCTAGTGGAAATTATTGCGTTTGGCTACGATAGATGGCACTCTTTTAGAAGAATTCTCAGGATTAGTTTGTATCAATTGTATTTTTGCAAAACCTGTAAATTCAAAGTCAACTAAAAAAGTACAGGAGTTAAACCAAAGTAAGTCTCATGTGATAAGCAAAAATGGAGCAAATCTGGTGGACAGTTTTTGAGAAAAAAAATAAAATGTTGCAAAGCAAAGGCCAAAATTCTGTAGCCGTTCGGTAGAGTTTGAACTTAAGTTTTCCTGTATTTTCTTGGAAAAATGCGCGCTTCAATCGTCGAATTACAACGAACATTTAGAAAGTGTTAACGAGATTATCAATGTCCAATAATTCCTTATAATCCATCGTGTGTTAAATGTGGAATAATCAGTAGTTGAGTGCTCATTAATCCTTATAATCCAACGACCGTCTACTTATAATGCTAATACTGCAATTTCTCTTGAAAAATGCATAATAGAGCATTAAAAATTTATGTTGTGTGCCTAGATTATGCAGCAAAAAAATGTAATTCCAACATTAATATTGTATAAATTGTAGATTTTTCAATAATGCACCGTTATTTTCTATTCAATAATAAAATAGTTTGTTATTATTAAAATAAAAATCTTTACTATTGCGGACATTAAACTGAAAAAATGCGTGTGTTGTTGGAAAGAAAAATTACGTTATTGCGTGCTTATTTCTAGTCGTATAGAACAGAAAGAGACGGCGAATTTAAGAAATATTTCCATATATTTGTAGAGAAATAGAAAATAATAATATTCTGTGTTTCTTTGACTAATCTATCTATCATATCCACTACAATTTGAAATATTGGAGTTGTATTTACAGGAAGAAATAGTAAACAAGTTTTTTTTCAAGCGTTTCAGTGGAAAGATTCGTATAGATCACAGTGGAACGTTCATTTGTCCAATTAAATTGTTAAACAGATATTGAACAAACGTTCAATTGTATGATTCAACAACAAACATTCCACTATTGGCTCAAATATAGCTTTAAATAGGTTTGTGTTTGTTTTACGTGCAATTTCTCTATAGAGTTTCTTGGATTTAGTATTCCAAACATGAATAACTTTATAGTTTCTACTTGCATGCAATTTTGATTTGTCACAACTTGATCAAAACTTAAAAAAGAAGAAAAATGGAGACGACTGTTTTTTTTTTTAAGAAAAACAGACAGATATTTCAAAATTTACACGGTTCTATCAAAAGTTGGAAATAATTTCTATTGTTGTCGTTTAGTTGGTACAATTGTAAATGAAACGACAAGTGTCTTCTTCTTTCACACAAAAATTGGATCATTTATTTTCGCTACCAAATTTCAAGAAGCTCGAAAACAAATTGCACATTCTTAAAACGAAAATGGAGTTAGACAAATAGAAAGCGGCAAAAAACAATTGGACTTTTGTTAAAAAACAAAACGAACAGCACCGAATTTAGGCTACAAAATTTGCGAGATTACCGGATAAATCGCTCCTATTCGGGATTTATCGATTTTTTCGTGCTATGGTGAATTATAAGATTGTAAAATTGGTGTGTTGATTGGATTTTATAAGCTTTAATTTGATTCGAATTATTGTTTAATTGAATGGGTGGTTATGAGTTTTGCGCGATGATCAGCGACCCGTTTCAACCTGAGCAAATCCGTCTTTTGCTAGTAACAACAGTTTTGTTGTAATAGTTGTAGTAATGATAGTAAAGTTTCCAACTTTCCGCATTATGTTATGGTTTGCCCATTAACAAGTTCCGTTCAACTGTATTGATTAATTGGTCTAGGAAATGTATGTGTATCATAAAGAAAGGACACTAAATATAGCGTTGTATGTTGGTATAATCCCAAAGATCAAATTTTATAGGTCGTTGGTCCGATCTTGCCAATGTTGACTAAACATACACATTTTGTATTGGTTTATTTTGTTGAGAGAACGTTTCGAAAATCGAAATGTGCACAAACAATATCCTGCCGAATTGGTTTCCATTATTGACAAAAGTCTGATTCCAATTCGGATTGTTTTATGGATAACTCCATAGTACCCATTCATTTATTCCAATAATTTAAAACCACATCAATTCATTTCAACAATTTTAATGTCACTAAAATAGTAGTTTATAGTTAAACCACGTTACTACAACCAATGGTTTGCAACTCTTATCTGTACGATTCCACATTACATACGAAACTTCGAAACTTAAATAGACATAAATGACTTTGTGAAATTTAACACACCATGAAGTGCCCTCACGATACATAAAATTCACCCCTTTGTTGCCAACTTTGTACAAAATTGTGGATTTTTTTCTGAACCGCTTTGAAACATAAATCGTTTTTTGAACATCACCGCCTTTTTGGATAAAGTCTTGTTGTCTCGTTTTTCCCCGTCCACGATCCACTTCTATATTGTTTTGTTAGGCTGCGAGCAAGCTGAGAAGAGCAACTAGTCATTCATCTTACAAGAAATTCAACGATACGACAGGCAACATGATCCGCCAGATACTTTGGTCGTTTGTTGAAATTTGGCTCTTGTTAGTCAATAAATATCAAGACGGAGACCACCCAGAATTATTTGCAATTATACGGTTAATGTCTTTCAACAGATTATACCGAAACTGGATGTTATACGAAAGATTTATAACGGTGTTAATTAGACGATCGCCAGGTGTATCTAACAAATTAAGACTCATTTATTCTGTTTGTACTAACAAATTTCTTTCAACTTTTCTCTGAGGGTGGAAATTTCAATTATATTTCAACTATCGATTTCCGGTTTTTCATCATCAACACCGAATCAAAAACAACAAAATTTATTTCAATTTAATCATTAAATATGCTACACCAGGTCCGGTTCCAATTAATTACGATTTTAATGCGATAAATCAAAAGTTTTTTTAATTATTTCTTTATTCAATGAAATTAGAGATTTCGATTGAGCGTTCAACGCTTTATTAAAGCCTTAAACTTAACTAATTGCGGTGTGTAATCCATTTAAATAGTGCGTCATCGGGGGCAAACTGTCGGATTTACAACCCCTATTGATACCCGATCAATGTAGAATGTCGAGTTATTTACACTGTTAGAAAAGCAAAAAATATGGGTCAATTATCCGGTCGTTCGCTAATTACATCATCCATCATTTGTACTAGTTTCTTTGTAATAAAATCCATTATTCAATCGAGCCAGACCGTACAAATATCTTTGCAATTGGGTCGAAAATGCACCCGAATATTTTAAAATTCACCGTGTAATTTTAATAAATCACAACGCCTATTTTCAACATACAAGTACTCGGAAAAATCGTTAAATTGTGTGAAAATTTTTAGATTCTATTTGATTTCCACGCCGACGAGGATCCCCAATATTGCATGTCCAATACGTATTCTTAGCGGTTTTAGATATGGAAATGGTGACGTGTCACTGACGTGCCACACGATCCAATATATAAATATTTTATAACGGCACTAAAATGATAATAGTAATAGTGATAGTTTGGTTAAAACTATAAAGATTCGCGATTTAGTCGAGTTTACAAAATCACCAAATTTCGACAACTCTATCGGCTTTAAATTGCCACCAATTACGCAATTTACGCGTACAAAAATTCAATATTGGGGTAATTGTAGGATAGAAGGAATAATTCGCATCCATATAAATTTGTGGACATTAACTATAGAGCATGCGTTAAAAGAATTGGTAAAAAACAAGAAGAAAAAAACAATATCAAAAAGCTCACGCAATATCTGTACACGCAACCACATAATGAATAGGCTTACTTATTACCGAGCTTTTTTGCGTAATGATATTTTTCAACACACAAAAGCATCATATGTACAACATAGAAACAAGTTTTAAATTTTTACGTGTTGTACTTAAATTGCCGTGATTAAACAACAAAAGAATTGAAATAAAATGGAAACAGTTCACGTCCACATTGTCCTCTCCTCTATACGAATAAATGATAATCATTTTTTTTGTGTGTGTGATGTTGTTTTGTTTTCGTTTGTTATTGCCTTTGGTGTTACAATTTTGTTAATTTATTGGTTTGGTTGTTTTTGTGTTTTAGGCAAATACATCAATCACTATGCCAGTCAAGTTGGAGAATACCAAACGAACCGTAAGTTTACCTTCAATGCTACTAATCATGCAGTGAACGCCCCCTTGTCTGTCAGCTATCTATGAGATCTATATACTTGCAACAAAGACCGTATTCTGTAACTGTTTCACAACATTATCTATCCGTATCGCCCTCTATTTGCGCTGTAAGTTGCGCAATGCATTGTAATTTATACGATTTTCAATAAGGAGCGTATTCTGTAACTGTTTCACAGTATTGCTATCTATCGGCGCTGTAGGTTGCGCAATGCATCGTAATTTATACGAGTTTCAGTAAGGATCGTATACTGTAACTGTTTCACAACATGATCTATCAGTATTGCCCTCTATCTGTGCTGTAAGTTGCGCAATGCGTCGTACTTTATACAAAACTGCAGAATACGGTTTTTATAGCTGTTGAAACTAGTAGCAGTTGGATAATCTGTTTTATTAACAAATAAAATGCATTGTTTCCATCCGAGTATTATTTTCTTCGGAAAATCGTCTGCTACTGTTTTAATGGAATGGATTTTAGTTGGCTAAAGTAAACACTTATGCTATACGGTGTAAGTGGTAGTCTTAAAAAGGGGTTTACTATGAGTAGTGTAATTTCTAAAAACGATTAAATTGTTGAAAGTTCTCTCGCTCCTCGATTGCTACCAACTACCACCCTAGAATTAGGATGGTCGGTTTGCAGGAAATTCTATATAAACGTCATTGAATGATATATGAAATACCACACTATATATATTGATTTAGTTAAGGCCTAATAAATCATAGCTGTCAATAACTTTATTATTTTTAGCAACAGGGTGTATTTTTATGGATATGCTGCTTTATCAGGGCGATAGGAATTTTTTGGTCGGAACTATACTTGATTCTCTTTTTAAATATTTTTGTATAGTCGGTAAATATTTGTAATCAATTCTTGAATGGTTTCAATAATAGTTTGAAAAGTAGAAAACAATAAGAAACTATTGATATAAAAATATCATAAAGTATAATTGGAAAACTTGAGAACTATTTGTTTTATTATAAAGACTGTTTTTCTTTCTGTTTTTTAAAGAAATTTTACAGCATATGTTGGCAAATCGGTAAAAATCTCAACCCGTTTGTAGTTTGTGGGGTGCTTTTATTATATCCGTGGCGGCTTTTCTTTTTTCTATCAAATTCCAACTGCAGTCAGTCAATATAAACAATGTTTACCGTAGACAAAGGGCACCAACAGAGACTAAAACTCGTTATATCCATTTTATATTTACCCCATTCTTTATACTGCTTTTTTTTATTCTTAACTAACGCTAGTCCAGGAAAGTTTCATGTGATTCAAACGAGAAGCAATTATCACCGTCTGTAAATTTATGCGTCTCATTTTAAATCCGAACCGTCAAAATGAAATTGAATCCAATATTAAAATTTACGCTATCTATAATGAAATCTTGATTGAGGAAACTATATCGCGAACGTAATAAAAATCTGACGTTGCAAAAGCAGAAGTAGTAAAAAGATATGAAAGTATATAACAGTTACGTTATACCCTTGGACGGATCGAAAGACCGACCCCATATCCGCGTCCAACGCTCACCCAATTGTGCTAAATTTATCCCTCTCTATCCTATACAGGGTGGACCCTACAGAATTTTGCGAGTAATTCGAATATCTCAAGGATTGTAGGGAGGTCCCCGAGAATTCAGCTCGTTTTAAAGTCGGCCAAAACACACCTTTTTGGGCGCATAAAGCGGCAAAAACAACTTTATGGGTAATTCGTGCTCGTTTCCAAAAAGGCGCTTTAGACCAACTTCTTGATGAACGACACAATATTCTCTGCAAGTTTTTTAAAATATTCTCCAAATCGTTCATCGAGTGGTACGCTCTGTAGAAATTTTTGTTAGCATACAGCATTGATCCGGTTGGTGGTAGATGCCATCAAAACAACAAGCATATAACTCTCCTCCTGGTCATTTTCATATCAAATTGAAATCTCCTCAAATTGTCCACATCTGGGACATTAGCCATAAAGAAGAACGATTCCATTTCCCCGGATTACACCGATACCAACAGTATTGTTAGAATTAATGTTTTACTAATGAATTACCGCCATAATTTGTTAGATTTTCACGGATGCACTAGAAATATAAATAAGGGAAACAACAAAAGACGAAAAGCGACTATCAGGGGCGCGATAAATAAAACTTGCAACTATAGTCTCATTAACACAGCACAAGAAAAAATACATCCGTTCAACGTGGAACAATAACAAACAACAATGATGATAACGCTCTTTTTTCAACGTAAAAAAGCTCTTCCAGATCGTTAGTTTTGAGGGCCTCAAAGTACAGTCAACTAATTAGATTTGAATTCAGTTGGAACAATCGCTCCAATCATCGGTCAAGTGCACTATCCAAAATCCATTACTGTTGATCTTTAACGAATTTCCGATTGTCAATCGAAAAGTTTCCAAGTTTCTAATCCGGTAAATTTGATGAATTTGGCCGATATATCGATTAAAATTTGTATTCTTATGCGTGACCTATTTCACAATATCAGGCTATAACTACTCAACAATTGACCTGAAAACGAAATTTTTGCGTGTACGTTTAATTGGGGTGGTTGAGTAGTCGGGGTAGAAATTATACGCTAAAGTGCATGAGAAATTTGTATGATTTTAACATCACTTTCATGTTGTAAACTCCTTAAAACATTTCACGTATTTTTTAACAAAGTTTCATTGGTGAGAGAAGCTTTCGTTGGAGTTAAAGTGGAAACTTTGTGGAAATTTCGTTATCAAATGGGGTTTTGAAAATGTGGTCTTTAAATAGAAATTTTAATTTATACAATACCGGCAATTTTTACGTTATCATGATAACTGGGAAATTTTATTAAATACCTTAATGATTTTTTAGTATTACACATTGGAATATTTATATGGAGCGAAAAAAGGGAAATAACAACAGGAGCTTGGTTATTTCGTAACATTTCGTAAAATTAATTTGAATAAATTGTTGCCATTATATT
Organism: Mylabris phalerata; assembly: GCA_020740385.1. Classification (NCBI taxonomy): domain Eukaryota; kingdom Metazoa; phylum Arthropoda; class Insecta; order Coleoptera; family Meloidae; genus Mylabris; species Mylabris phalerata. The sequence goes on from JAJEOX010000222.1 coordinate 3,969,775, forward strand.
ATATTATTTCGCCCCCCTTTCGTTCCATTCTCTTCCACTTACTCTTATATAATATATACGATATTTGTTCAGCAAAAATGAATTCCATTATAATCTGTACGGTTGGTTTTCGTGAGTTTGTGAAATCAGTGTGTAACTCTCGCAGTATAACGGACTGATGGGGGCAAGAGAGAGAATAACGAGATGTAAATTGATTCCGGCGGCTTCTAGGGTTGAAATTGCTGAACTTTACCTAAGATGAATCATATAAATTGCGGCTTGGTTAACCTTTTTTCTACCATTCTATTGTGTTTTATTGTCTATCCACACATTAAAATGAAATTTGCAATATTTAAAAAATTCAACATCAACGGTGATCGAATATCCCGAACAACAACAAAAACACAAAACAATTAGCCAAACAGAAGTGGATAGAAACCGCAAAATTAGGGATAAAATGTCTTTTGTTTTTGTGGACGAGACATGTTACTAATCAAAGTCTAAAGTGAATTTAATTGAAAAGAAAATACCCAATTTCCGGAAATTATACGAGGGTAATAGTGCTAACGGAAAAATCCTTTTAATTTTCCTCTCACGTACTCCTGTCACTTTACGTTATTATACAGAATTTCAGTTTAATTTTATTTTCATTTAAGTACTATTTAAGTAGTAGTAGAGTACATCTTAACGAGGAACCAAGCGAATGGTTCATTTCAATAAACGTATTTCCGCAAATTTGGCGAATTTTCAAGGGCCAGTATATCATTATGCAAACTGCACTATGCCGGTTTTTTCGGTCACCAAACATCTCTATTTGATTATTGTTTTGTGAGAAAATTATGTCGGAAAGGTGAACCTTTGTTACAAGATTTACACAAATATTAGTCTTTCTTTTTGTGATTTCGTGTTCGTACAAGCTACCCGACGTCGATTTTGTTTGACGAACGATTGAAACTAACATATTCCCGCATGAAACAATCTCTATATATTCAAATTGATTCACAAATATTCCAATATTGGCTAAATTGCTATAGGTCGATCATAATTCCGTATTATTTGATACAATTACTTGGAATTGACGCAATTAAATCTAATGAGAATTGTTTTTTGGGAATATCCAAAAAATTGGAGATAATAAGATTAGTTTTGGAGCCGTCTGGGAACTTTTAACAAGCCAAACGATAAGCATACAACGGAGGTGTAAATTCTTTTTTCGCTACAGTTACCAGTAGCGAAGTTTATATAGTGTTATTCAAGAAAAAAGAGATAAAATAACGATAGAACTAGAGGAAAACGTAACAGAGTTACTATGTCGGGGAAATTTTTAGAAAAATCGTTTAAATATGCAAATGACGAAGGGAATGTTCAACGTGGGACACGTGCGTAAAGTTAAAAATTTAAAAACTTTCCACAGGAATATGGCACTTTGTTTAGTCTAACAATGGATTCTTTTCCATTTTGGTTCATCGACGATTTTAATAAATAAGAAGATCTAGCCGTAAAATCAAATCCATTAATTTAATAAAACAATTAACCACTCGGGAAATAAATAGCATTGTTGAAATCGCCCCAAATTTCCAAAATTGCAAGCAATTAGAGGATTTATTTGGGGAAAAATAGCAGTTTTCAGTTGGAGAAACCGGATAAATATTGCATTCAAAATGACGATCAGTATTCATATTAGATACAGTGTTATGGAAATGAGCAAGACATGTTACAGGAAGTGTTGTATAGAATATGCAATAGTCCACGTTCAGTTCATATATTCGGTTCATATTGTAAGATTATTTAGATTTAGATAATTTTTTGGGGAGACTGGCCGTTAGAATTTCGGTCTTGTTTGATTAAAACACCATTAAAGTTATTGTTGTTAACAATAGTTTAAATTGTAATGTTAGTAAAGTGAGTTTGTAAACTATTTTACAAATTTCTATTCATTTACGCGTATAATGTTCGGTCCCTAATACGTACCGAAACTGAACTTAAAATAAACTTAATCCAAAATTCGATATAAACACAACTTGTGTATCTATATTGCCATGTTACATACTTTAATATGTTCCTGAATATAGTGGAGGTTGTAAAGAGAATGCTTGTCTCTTTTAATTAAAATTTAATTCATACGATATACACAATCGAAATTCTCTATTGTTTAATATCTCACATCATCCCTGTTATTGTTGTTTTGTCAGGAATAACAACCGAAAATCTTGATACACACAATTAGTCAGACAGCATGGGGAGATAATTTTTCAAAACAACAACAACATAGTACAATATCTCTACTATTGTGCGAAATATAATAATAAAAGATGGTTACAGTTCAACTCTCCTAGCTAGTAATGTTGAAACGTGATCTAACTTCTATTTAAGACTGCACGATACCCACGAGACACATATCTGTACGTGTATGTGTAATTCTATGATTGTACAAAAATTACACGGTCCTCTCAAGATTGATTCGTTGTATTAAAACTGAATGCATTCAACGCTATAGTTTGACAAATTCATAAATTTCCGCTTGTTGCTCGTTGGAAATTGTCGAATCATTCTACAAAGAAATCGCCCGGCGCATCCACCAATTTTATCAATAGAAACAGGTAGGCATTTAAAAAATTTTCCATATTTTTTTTTTTAATTGGAAATATCGAATTCTATCAATTCGAAGTAAATCGATAAGAGTCCGTATTATTTAGAATACATTGGAACATTCTAATTCAATGAAATATGTTGTTGGCATTAAAACGGAAGTTTAATTCAATCTCGAAATTAATTAAATTCGTTAGTTTCAATATATGAATTTATGAAATATGGGTTAATAAAGTACGTATTTCGATTAAATAATTGTTAACAAGTCGATTGTCAAATTCGAATTTAAACAATGTCTCAATTTCTCTTGAGCTATTTGAACGTAAGCGATTTAAATTTGGCGCATTTAAAGGTTATCTTCCTATTGGTTAGTTTGATCAATTTTCACATAAATGACGGCTAAATTTGCATATATTGACCATTTATTATAATCTTATTTCACGTATTATTAATAAAGAAATAGATTGATTATAAATTAATTTTCACTGAAGTGTGCTAAATTCGAAATAAAGTCAATTTTCAAATTCACCGCCGAACTAGTATGTGTGACAAAGAAATTACCAAACTGACAATCTTCTACCGCGAAAATCAAAATAAAATAAATCAAAAATCGTAATATTTGAAAAACGTACGACAAAAATGAAATTTTACAATATTTTTATTAAAAAATTGCCCAAAAGTCGATTCTTTAATTCCAATTTTAACAGTTTCCGATAATTTTTCCGAGTTATTTGAAAGTAACAAGGAGGGATTTAAATTTCGCGCGCTTTACCCCCAAATTGATCTAGTAACTTTTTCTACGTAAAGTTACTAAAAAAAACGCCTTAAAGCGCGAAAATCAAACTGACAACTGCATTAATAATTACAGACTCTGAATATTAGAAAAATTACATTAAAATTAAAATTTTATTCGGATTAAATAATTATTAGCAAGATGATTATCAAATTCCAGTTTTAATAAGTTTCAGTAGTTTATTTGAGGTATTTGAAAGTAACAGGAGTGATTTAAAAATCGCGCTCTCAAATACTATCTTCCTATTGGTTGTTTTAAATTCAAATTAACCTATAAACACACTAGATTTATCTGTGCTTCCCCAAAACTTGCAAATATTGGCCATTTATTATTCTATTTACTGTTAATAAAGATATGATGAACTTTTCTTCGGCTTGGAAGTTAGATGTGTTAAATTTAATAACGAAACTATGCAAATTACCGCCAAAAGTAGTAAATTTTTGTATATAAATAGCAGGAAAACTACCAAAAGCTACTAAAAGTTATACAAATGGCAGAAAAGTTACTAATTATCGCGAAATTCCAAAATAAAAGCGTCAATTTCAAACAATTTTAAACTCAAAAAGATACATCACGGAAATTGAAACTTTAAGGTTAGAATTTACTTGAATGGCTGTTTTTAAGGCGCGCAATTCAAAATCTCCAATTCAATCGATCGAACTATTATATAATTTCTAATTGTATGAGTCTGAATTGGGGTAGTTTTGAAATCGTATATTCCTGTAATTCTACCACATTAGCAGTAATAATAAACCAATTTCGATGAACTGTGCTTAATGGTTCGACTTACTAACTGATTACAACATGTAGAACTGTCATTCGATATATAAACACTTCGTTTTATTCCCATTTAATGCAAGTTAATAAGTTTAATAATTAAACTAATTTATGATGTACTTTAATTCTTGTAAGTTTTAATCGAATAGTGCTTTTACTGGAATTAACTAGACTGAAGTAGTTTTCAATTTTGTTTAACAAATCGATGCACTTGCGAACTTTTAATATTTTACATCCTTCAGATTGTTTGTATTTATTAAATATCATCGTAAAATTCATTAACAATTTGCTGCAATATCATGAAATTACGCTGCAAATTTTAAATATGCACCTATGATCGATGTGTGACACTTTATAATTTCGAAGTTCTATTAAAACTAGTTTGTTGAAGTGTAGGTCGTCAACCCTTTGCCAAATATTAAATTAAATGTCTTATTAGTCTACTTTAATAGCTTAACAAAGTGTATATATGGAAATATTTCGTTTGCGGTTCCACAGACAAATAGACAACTAGTAGAGATTAAATAGAGAATAGTAATACCACCTAAACAGTACACAGAAAACGTGTCTTAGGTGGAATTTCGCACAGATTTCCCTATTGTACTCCCTTAAATTACCCATATAAGTTTTTTCCAACCATTACTACTACAATAAATAACGATTATTGTCAGGTGTACAAGTTTAATTAACGTTCAAACGTAATAATAAACGGAAACTGTTTAATACCACCCCCATGTATGTGGTCTGTAGTGGATGTGGTTGGTTGCACTTCAAAGACATCAACCGAACGTGTAGAGAGAATCTATCGTTTAAATGGAAATGAGAAATCCCTACGACTTACTTTTCAACATATAACTTAATATTTCCTTCTTTTACCCCTTTAATTTCAGTATATAAACAAACACGGATAACCTTTCCATATTCGAGTTTAGAGTTGATCAAATTAGTTAAAAGTATATGTAGATTTATATAATAGAATAAGACATACGTTGAGATATAATGAGAATTGAGGGGGATAGTTAACACGTTATATGGTACGTGTTATGTGAGTATACTTATATGTAGATACATAATGTATTTAGGTATGTGTATGTGTGTACGACTGACTTGTTTGCACGTAATTATGGAAACGCATTCAACTAGAGTTCATTACAGTTGTGTGGGACGTTAGGGACGAGGGTTTAATTACACAGTAATTTACAACCCTCTACATTTTAGATTTGTTACTATAAAATTACATCTGCTGGTGTGTATATGTGTGCATGTATTGGAGCTTCTTGTTTCTGAAAACCACAAACTAGAGTGTATTATCAAGTAGACAATAAGTACGGATATACCGGATATGGGTAGCAATTTTATGATTCTTCTATTATTAAAAAAATCGTGAAATATTGAAATATTTGCGTATATCGACTACAATTTGGGGCGATTTTCAGGAAAACGAAAGCGACATTTCAAAATGTAATATACCCCAATTGTAGAGCAAATTTTTGTCTATCTATTTCTAAAATTTTGTTTGATTTTGTTGATTTTTACTAGTCGAAAAATGTGTTCTACTAAAACCATGTGTTTATTCGAAAAAACATGATTTTCAGAATTTGCGGCAATTTCAGCCAATTTTTACAAAATCCACGAACTAACACAGTTGACAAGTTGTATTTCGAATCGAATGAAACATCAACTATTCCATTATCTCTCACCATTTTTGGGAAATTTGGGTTTTAGAGTCTCAAAGATTTTTAAATAGCCCGTCAATGTCTGCCACAATTAATATCAATCAGCCCGAATTAGATCAAAATTTGTAAACTTTCTCCTCTTGTTGGATTATTATTCGAGACCATCGGTTTTGATTGAAATTGATGTAAATTACCGCGGAAAACTTGTGAAATTAGCAGGGCGTCATAAAAGAGTTCATTGATTGATTATTTTGGGGTTTCTTTAAAAATTACAAAATTCCCTAATTTAATAGAAAAAACGTGTGTAATTTATGGATTTTTGTACGTTTAAAGCTCAATTTTTTGTCGTTTCGGTCGAAATTGTGATTGCGTTAATTTAATTAGCATAATAAAAGCGAACTCGTGAACATTAAACGCTTCTTTTGTGTGTTGGCATACTCTTCGGTCTGACACGTCTATGTGTTTGTATCTGACGTGTCTACAATTAATGCAAATAACAATAATGACAACTCTATTTGTCCTAACTGAACGGAAACAGTGATTGAAATTCACTGATTTGACTACATAACAGTACAGATTGTTCGAGTTTTGCTAGTCTCTACTGTTCGTCTAACGCCTTTTAATATCTATATGGGTATATCCTTGTACAACCCCAATATACGTGCTTTTCCACCATTAACCATAAATATTAATGATGCCACTAGAGTAGCACAATTTACCAAATTTAAAGTCTAAAATATGGAATAGTTATAAAAAGTGGCATGCTGTGTCTGTGTTTGAGTGTAGAGAAGAGCATGATGCCACATGGGGTGAACATCATATGCCCTAGCTAATCTCACAACATTAACATTCATGTGTGAATGGATGAGCCAAAGAAACATGGTTTTAAGATATAGCAAACGACTGGCTCTAATATAATATTCAACAGAGAATTTGTCAATCTGAATTTGTTCTACTAATAAACAAATTTCTTAAAGTGAAACTATTCCCGATTATAACGAGACACACCACCACAATGGACATGTCTGTACAGCCCTCCGGCGAGCTGTTGCCTTGGACGTGCCACCCTCGAAACCACTCAATGTTAACACCCAACCTCTTCCTTCCTATTTCCCATTTTCTAATATTGCCGTTGAATTGTAATCGTTTTTTGTTGCATAATGTTTCCCATTTGGATTATTCCATTTCCGTTCACTACTTGGTTAATTTTAAAAGTAGGAAACGAAAGTTTTACGATATTATCCTATCGATCTCTCACCTATATAGAGCGATAAAAGACAGAAATCCGTACAGTTTTACACAATCGTTACGATAAAACTGAAGGCGGAGGTTTTAAAATGTCGAATAGTCAAAACGTGGTGAAACTTGATAAAAAGTTGTAAAGGTTAACAGTATAACTACTGTTCGATTCATTTTTATTCGCCTTTAGATAATCCGATTCGATATCGAAACGAATTTTTATTAGATGGAAACGATGAATATTTTAAAGAGATATAATCGATGGATAAGCGCTACTACTCAACGCCTTTTTCTATAGTTTTTAAATTACTACCTGTTTTAATACGAGTCACTATCTTAGTACACGATCTAGATGAGTTATACGCTTTAGATTCGTGGTGCAGCCGATAGTGTTTTAAAGTGTATACGGATAATATTTTATTTATAGAATCACTTGGTCGCAATCCTTTACCGACTAACTTAGAAAAGAAAATCGGTCACTACAAATAAAGCAACGTGTGTGTTGATAAATAGAGAATTTAAATAAATAAATCTCTGGCTCAACTACAAATTAATTTTGTAATCGATGAAATGAAGTTCATTTTAAAATCCTCAAATTTAAATATATAATCAAACTGGAAATTTTGAATTGCGCGCCCTTGAAACAACCAACTTGTATAAACAAATTCCCCTGCTACTGACAGAGTTTCTAACCTCAAAAATCTCTTTTATGTGTTATTTTTCCGATATTTTGAACTTGTGGATTATTTGTAAGTATTTCTTTTTTTATTTTCATGATTTTAGGTTGAATTAACTTGTTTTATTCAAAAAATAATCAAACTGAAAAATATAAACTATGGAAATCTTGTTATACCGATTAAAACTTATTAATTTGCTTCATTCTATTGTACACCACTGTCCCATCAAAATTTTGTTCCTATGTTACTATTTTATTTTCCTCTAGTTGGTAATAACCAAAATTTGATAAAATATGTGGCTTTTCTTGTAGAATTTTAAGGCTTAAATTGGAGGAAATTACTCTTCATCAAGAACTTTCAAAAAATTTAGCTCTTTGGACCAGAATTTGAAAAATTTTGTTTTATTTTGAAAATACAGTAGCAGTCTAAATGATTGTGCTGTAAATTTTAAAAAAAGTGGCTCTGTCAGTAAAAAATAGGAATATTTTCAATACTTTGCTTAATTTTGAAAATATTCCACTACTTTATGTGGTTATAATTAAAATTTCCAAAAGTACAGTTATTGCATTATTTTAATTAAAAATTGTGCTCTATTTTCTAGATTTTCATAAGAGTTTTAAGGCTTTAATTGGAGAAAATTCGCTCTTTTCAAGAAGTATTGATTTATTTGATTCCGAACTTTCAACAAATTTAGCTCTTGAGACCAGAATTTGAAAATTTTACTGAAAAATTTTGTTTTATTTTGAAAATACAATAGCAGTCTAAATGATCGTGCTCTAAATTTAAAAAAAAGTGGCTCTGTCAGTAAAAAATACGAATATTTTCAATGCTTTGTTTAATTTTGAAAATATTCCACTACTTTATGTGTTTATAATTAAATTTTCCAAAAGTACAGTCACTGCAATGTTTTAATTAAAAATTTTGCTTCATTTTCTAGTTTCTCATAGGAATTTTAAGGCTTTAATAGGAGAAAGTTCTCTCTTTATCAAAAAGTTTTGATTTTTTTGATTCCGAACTTTCAACAAATTTAGCCGTTTGGACCAAATTTTGAAAATTTTACTGAATATTTTTGTTTTATTTTGAAAATATACTAGCAGTCAAATGATCGTGTTCAAAATTTTAAATAAGTAGCTCTGTCAGTAAAAAATTTAAATATTTTTATTGTTTTGCTTAATTTTGAAACTACTTCACTACTTTATGTAGTTATGATTAAAATTTCCAAAAGTACAGTTATTGTAGTATTTTAATTAAAAATTTTGCTCTATTTTCTAGATTTTCATAAGAATTTGGGGTTTTAATCGGAGAAAATTTGCTCTTAATCAAAAAGCTTGATTCCGAATTTTCGAAAAATTTAGCCCGTTGGACCAAAATTTGAAAATTTTACTTAAAAATTGTTTTATTTTGAAGATACACCAACAGTTTAAATGATCAAAATTTTGAAGAAAGTAGCTCTGTCAGTAAAAAAAATGAAATATTTTAGTGCTTTGCGAAATTTTGAAAATATTTCACTACCTTATGTGGTTATGATCCAAAAGTACAGTTGTTGCAATATTTTAATTAAAAATTTTGCTTCATTTTCTAGATTTTCCTAACTGAAAACTGAAAAAAGTAGCACTTGAGCTCTTTATCGAAGATTTTTCACTATTTTATTTGTTATTTCAAAACAATTTAATACTTTTAGGGTAAAATTTTGCTCTATTTCTATAAGCTGGTCAATTTTTTGTCGAAAATGCACTAAAATTGTAACTTTTTGGCTTGAAAACAGAACAAAAATGTTGTTTGAAAGTCGAATATCCAATTCCGGAAACAAATCAGTGGTCTTTTATAACATTTTTAAAAAATCCAGGCTCCCTCAAGAATCGATAAAATCCAAGATTTTAATGTGAAAGGTACCTATAGACTGATACCTATAATCTAAATTTTAAAAAAATTGCCCTTTTGCTGGATATCAAAGAGTTTTCTCTTCTAATGCAAAATTTTAGGAACTTTGCCGCACTTCTATCTGACTACTTTTTGGCAAAAATTTGACTGAGGAATTAAATTAAAATAACTCATTTTTTATTGATTTAGTGTAGCAAATCTGCCAAAAAGGCGAAATTTCACCTAATAATTCGAACCCAATGGAACAAATTTCTTTGGAAAATTGAAGAGTTCAAGTCAAAAAATTCTACTCAAATTCGGAAAATTTACATGAAATTTGTTAAAAATTATAATTGAAAGTATAGAATATCCACAAAAATTAGCTTAAAATCCGAAAATCTAACTCCAAGAAGTGACCGACCTAAGTCAAATAACAATCTATCATTCGATCTAGGGATAGTGTGAATTTTTTCCTAATTGGCACTAGTGACAATTTTTATAACCGGCATCTTCAGTGGTATTCTTTATCTTTTTAGCGATTGATAACAAAGCTTAATACTGAAAATAACTTTAGAATAAACTGCTTTATATTCAGGAATTATAGAGGGTAGGTTCAAAGCGACTGTTAGAGTCCAGCGTTGTTATGGTGACCATCCGTCAAAAAGTTACAGAATACTGCTTGTTTCATCTCCTTTAACGCTTTAACAAAAATCGACTGTATAGTGAAATACGTTGTGTACGCCCTGTATAAATACAACTACGATTTATCTACTGCTAGTAACAATAAATCATAAATGATAAATTAAAATCTAGATTTCTAATTACGATGTTAAGATTGAGTAGTACATTAAAAGACCTACAACAAACATGAAATTTATGTTGGTTATAATTAGAAAACTTGTCTAATCGTATAATTAATATTTGTTACTAATTTATAAACGAATAGAGAGTAGATAATTTAAATAAATAATCAATTTAGATAATTTTATTGTAATTTATATTTATGATCATAAATGTATAGATAGTTTTTCGATAGTAGGCGTTACTAATTTGTTTCGATTGCACAAATTCCCTATGGGCAATATACACAAAATACATAAACGTATGTAACAAATAAATACAACTTGATTTATAATTGTTCATTTTTGGTATCGGTTCAAAACATCAAAACACTAATATCCTGTATGATTACCGTTCAAATCCTCGTATGGTTTTTACTTTATAAGCGTCACAATTAAAAATTCACGCTGAATTCAGGTGGAAAATAAAGAATTTCAAAGGTGAATAAACATATCTGCCCCAATTTCATAGAAATGCGTTATCGTTAATCGGGGGTTGTTTTTTTTAATGAAATTAGAACGGCTTCTACAGTCCATTGTTCCAGTTTGATTATGTTAATTTGTGTACAGTTCAAGACATTGAAAACATCTGTTTGGGGCCGATTTTTTCCAGTTGTATCTTGCAATGACGGGCGATAAATCTCCAAAAAACACCCCCTTTATACAATCAACTATAAAAACGAGTAGACAATTGTAACTCAGTATAACAAATAATATCATCACCGATTATAAGTCGTTACCCTTGCTGTTTATTCATAATTTATCCAACAATAGTCTAATAGTCTTTCCTAGTTGTGAATAATTGATAGGAGATATTCACGAAAATCAATTTCATCCCCTATATTTTCCGTATATAACGTGATATAGATTACACTCTATATTTATCGGTGTATATCATCATATTTGAGGCCTCTCAGATCGATTACAATAATGATAATTAATGATAGTTGTTGTTTCTAAACAACAACTATGTGAAACGTTATAAATCTTAACTTACACCCCCATGAAACAAAACAACTCGCAATTCATTATTAATAATAAGTGTTAATATAAAGATAACCTTGAGTTCTACAATTTAAAAAAATATTGCACATAAGTTGCATATAAATGAAAATCGCTGTACAATTTGCATATATCAAAGACTTTCTAGCTGATTTCCCATGCGGAATTGCAGTTTTGTGTAATAGAACATGCGGCAAGGTCGTCTCAATTACAACTTCATAAATTTGCTTGTAAGGGAATATCAAAGTTCATTTTGATCAATGATTTCATATGAAAATTGCGTGTTTTGTGTAAAATTCTCCCCTCGTAACGGGGCGTTCGTTATAAATTATAACTTGGATGGATTTTATGTCCAATATAATAATTGAGTTTGCCTAGAACTGAAGAGATTATCAACACTATTGAAGAAAATGTTTTTATTATTGTTGTTTGTATAGCGTTATAGAGGTGATATTGTGACAATAATCAACAAATCAAAAGTAAATTAACCTTATTTTATCGGCTTGAAACACGCCAAGTATTTAGTAAGGCTTCAGAAAACTGGAAAAAATCGAGAGAGTTTGCCACTTGAAATTAGCAACGTTTCTTTTTTTGTTGTTGTTGATCAAAACTCTTGTTCTCAACGACCTTGTTGTATTCACAGAATTTCCAACTCAATTTTTCCTGAAAGACCCGGCAACTGTATAATAGAATTCCGCAAAAAGTCTTCAATTAATTCGCATTTATTGTTGGACTACTGTTGAAACTTTACGCCGAAAAAAGTCGAGTTTTACGTGAATAATTACATTTAATGCACTACTAGCTTGATTTCTCAGGAAGCCAAGCATATCGGATACAATTATGGTAATTAACTTGCGAATAAATTACATTTTCATATTTTCTTTCACGATTTTTTCCCCTTTTCAACGGACCCGTATTAAAAAAGAATGAATCTTTTTATAGGTTCTCGTTTTTTCGCGTAATACTACAATTACATGTTGAATAAATCTGGGATTTCTTCCGGACGGATCTACGCTAACGGAAACACTAGTGGAGTCCATTCATTAAAATTCTTTCCTGTTTCTAAAGGTCCGATCACTGATGTCCATTACGGCCGGTTTCACCCCTAAAACAGCCGGTGTATATCTTAGAAATCACGCAACTTTACAGACACGCGATTCAAATGGAATTCGTTTATTTGAAGCGAAAATTGAAAATAAAAATGGAATTATCGTTAACATTACCGGTTTTTATAGATGTTTGATCCGAATGAATGAATGGAAATCTGTTCGATTTGAATTCACAGTGTCGGATGTTCTGTTATTTGTAGTCGACAACTTCCCCTATCTGACAATTTGCCGATTATTGACCCATAGGAAAAAATAGCGTAGGCGTGATTATCCCCAAGAAATATTTACATCTTTCGACAAAAGGTGCGAAATCTTCTTATCGCACAAAGTCCAGACTTCTGGGATCGTTTTACCGTTTCTTTGGAAATTATCCAGTCTCTATGGATAAATTAAGGGATCATACTGTTGAAAGGATAGCTTTAGATTCGGAGAATAGTGTCTGGAATTATTGAAGCAACAAAGACGACTCAATTGCTAAAATCAATCGTTATTGGCGGTGAAGTGATGGAAAAATTGTGCAAATTTATCGAGAATCCAACTTATGAAGCGAGTTTTATAAATTTTTAAGATTTTATTAGTTTGTTTGTGAGAGAGGTGAAGAATTTCAATTTTAACAAGTTATGCTCTTGTAGCCAGTTGATAAGGTGTATTTGTTTGATATTTCGTCTCCAAGACAAATTTTATTACGTTTTGAACGAGTAAGTTCTATTTTAAAGTCTGCTTGTAACAGAGTTTCGATTGAAAGTAGATCAAAAGCTTTCTAGCAATTGTAAACAAAATTATTCGAGTATGATGGGAAAATTTCCATGTAAAAATCAAGAATCTTCAGTTTATTGTTTTTATATTGTTGATTTTAGCGTTTGTTTGATAATTTAGAAGAAAACTACGTCATTTTCGATATTCATCTGGGATTTAAATAAAAATTCATTAATTCATTCATTTCCTTCATGCTAAACATTACAAGTCTTTATAGTTGGAAGCTTCCATTAGGATAATAGCGTTAACATTTGCGGTGCAGTTGATTTCTGAATTCATACTCATTCAACAGTTTGTTTTTTAGAAGCATTTCTATTCTATTTCAGCGGCGAATTTCCTTTTAATATTTAAATTTATTTGATTATTTATAGGTGAATTATTTTGACAATACGGCCGGTTTTTATAGAGCGTTTCGGGGAATTTTTAACCATATTGTAACCATATTTATAAAATTGGGAAATGTAAAAGCGTTGACGATAATATAAACGGCGAAATTTCGTTGTAAAAGTATAAAAAAGTTATAAAACAATACAACAGTTTGGTATTTTACGAGTTATCGTACCGGGGATATTTTATAATCGTGTCTCATTTCATCTAGCCAATTTTATAAAAATTGTAATCTTGAATAAGAACCGAAAAAACGAATTTAAACAGAATTAATGATTTCGCTCCTAATTATTTCACAAATAATTAATGGTCGCCTTAATGATGCTCTTACCGAACTTAGATCCAGTAATGAGAAATACAATTTTAATAAAATAACGAAGAAAAATTCTCTTATTACATTTTCTTTCGACTGTTATCTTTCAGATAAAGCTCATTAAATCAATTCCGCCCGTTAGACACACGAATGGAGCAATTAATCCAATACCTCACCGTCACCTGAATAATCTGCTGCCGGCGCCTCTTCACAAACCGTTAAAATTTCATTAGAAATCCCAGTTTTGATCGATTATCGGAAATCAATCCAACAATTCCAAAATAAAATATATTCGGCGATATTTTTAGTGATTCCGTCAACTTGAAAAAATCCATCGATATTGCTCAAATCGAATTTTTCTCGTTGGGGTTTTATAATTTTGTTATAAATATTGCAAAGCGACATGAATAGAAAATGTAAAACTAACAAGTTTTTGTGTTTTTCCGTCGAAGGTGTGTAAATATCGAAACGAACAAATAGTGATACATTATTCAGTCTACCGGTTTGATAGAAAAAAATACCCAAATAACGAAGCGTTAGGGAAAAAATAAAGTTGTAAGGTAGGCGACATAGCCTGATTTTCGGTTTGTTGTTTGTGCACGAATGTTGACGTTGAAATTTAGTTTTGCTGTCATTTCCCTTCGACAACAAAGTTCGAACAAGCTATTTTTCATAACGTTGTACAAATAAAAAGACCATTAATGTTTAATATGTTTTTTTTCCTTTAAATAATACTTGATTTCTTGTAGAAATTGAGTCTTGAACAAAACGAAAGAAACGAAATCTACATGGAGATGGTTGAAATAATAGATGTATAGCCGATATTGTTTCCTTATATTCTTCATTGTTGATATTTGTATTCCAGCATCCACTCTCGCATTCAGAACCGGCGATAAATCTCAAAACGGACACGGAACAGGATAATACACTTAAATTTAATATATTCATCCCTATTACAGCATATTAGATACAAATTGGTTGTATGTCAAAAATCTCGGAATTTATAGAAACGACGACTTTCTTCGATAAAATTTACATTTCCAATATGCAAATGGAAATGGACGATTACAGTGTGTTATCCTCGCCTCACTGGTGAATGTTTAAATACAGATAAAAAAAATCGTGCCTCTCTAATCGAAATCATCATTAAATTTACACACCATCCATTACCGTGAATTTGTATTTGAACTAGGTGCGTGTTTTCACTTTTCTCATCTGTAATTTTTGTGTTTTATTGGCCAACAACCGCGATATTTTGGTAAAAGACCAACACCTCAGTCTTTTATCATCGAATTAATCAGTTTCCGACTGGCTTCTCTTTAATTAAATACTGAATGTGACTTGATTAAAAAACGAAATTGCGATTTTTATTCGCACAATTTTATCCGACATTTGATATTGCCCAATGTTCCAGCATTGTGAACGGTCTAATTATTTCAAGGAAATTACAGTAAAAATATAGCTATATTCGAAATTATAACGCAATGATGGTGCTTTAATTACACTCAATCCTTTATGGTTTAAAGAAATAGAAATTGTCCGATAGACTCCTTTGTGATTAGGTCAACTTGATAAATAGCAGTCGACCGTTGAATTTATCAAGCTCTCCAATATAATCCGAATTTGTCTTGATTGCTGGAATTTAGTTGAAAAAATATTTGTAAAAGATGACGGCACTTTCGAGGAATAGCGGTTTGGAGAAATGGTTATTGTTAAAATTTGTACCGAATAAAAATTGCTAGCCTTCAGTTGGATTATGTTTATAACATTGAATAATTTTAATAAATACAAAGTTGGGAACAAGCGAACTTTAAATGTAGAACGTTGAAAGTTCATTATTTTCTCTTGGTTATTCATTAAAGGTTTACAGAAATGTGATTATCATCATCATTGCTGTTATCATCATTACCATCATCATCATTGTCATCAAACACAACCACCACGGAAACGTTTAATCATGTTTTTCGTTGGAAATTTACAACCACAAAGCCTCTCTTTTATCACAAAGAAATTTTATCAACATCACCACTTTCCCTTCCAATATAGAAGATGATATTACCTTGGTTGAATGGAGTACAGTATTGAAAATTTGATTCGATGCTATTCATTCCATTATTTCTAAACTTGACTGAACTGTCGATATTTGAATTTAAATTCAAACATTTCCACCTGACGAATGTTGTATTCCCAACAATTTTATGATTGTTGTACGAAAGTTCAACTAGTAATGCCCCATAATCAACAACAACAAAGGCACAAATAACATTCCACTTGAGTATTTCGTAAACTAACAAACCACAAACCTTTGGTTGTAGTTGAAAGAAAATTTCAAATAACTAGAGTGGAATTAAACTGGCAAATATTATTATACACTTTTATGTTCGGTAAAAGAATGGAATTTTATTTTTTCGCTTTTCAAATATCAATTTCAATCAGTTATTCTCTGAGCTTTTACAATAATCCCTTTCAAATTTATTATCGATCAGTGTTAATACCCAAGGTGTTTGTATGAGATTCAAATTCCCAAAGGATTTTGAAAATTGTAAATATGTTGAAAATATTTTTGTCTTTCTTACAGTTTATTTATACAACAACTAAAACTAATCTTGGACAATTTGTACACAATCGAGTTAATTTCAACAGGAATTCGTGTCCAAATATTTATGACTATCTACAGTTAAAGTTATCAAATTAGAATATTTGTAATTATGTTAAAATATAATTAAAAAATTCCAGTTTTTCTAAATTATATTTAATGTTAACTTTCTTCCATTAGTTTATTAAAGCGATACTTTATCTGAAATATGATCCTCATCAAATATCTCTTTATTATACCGATAGTTTGAAATATTTGAAAAAAATTCACCTACAATTCCAACATGATAGTTTTCTTCGAATTATTCAATTTATTATTGACAATGAGAATAATGATCCATTTATTATTGTAAAAAATTACCCACTACTTATTGTAGATAGAATCTTAATTGAATTCCGATAAAGCGACGTTAATAACTTATAAATTCTTATTGATCGTTCCAATACATATGTCATCGCCTGAAAAACAGTTTTATAACACGTTTTATATAAGCCACCAAGCCTGAAAACTGTAAGTCTCACTTACAGGTACCTGAAAAAGCGTAGTCAAAAGTATAAGTCCTATTAGTTGGTTAGAGATTCGATATTTTGAGAATCTGTAGGAGGATCCCAGGAGTATTTCAGCAAAATTTGGACCCTGTAGCTCATCGGTCGGAAGACACAATTTTGGACAAGTTTCCCCAATCAATTGTGCACATAAAATGACTAATAATGGTCGCATTATTGTTTAAGAAAGATTTTTTGACCAAATTTCCGATGCTAATGTTTTCTGAGGGTCTCGCTACAAATCCACAAAATATTTTTTGAATCGCTGATAAGACTTCAGCGTTGTGACTTGTCTACTTTTCAGGCTAGATTGCGATCAAAGTGATATTCTACAACTATCAGCAATTTTAAAGCTATGTTAATCAAAGATTGGTTAGTTACAAAGGCGAAATTAGCTGAAAAATCAGTTAAATTAACTAAATAGTCTTCGTTTGGTTGAAAGAATAACGAAAAACCTCTGATTACCTCATTAGCACGATTCGCAAAGATTTGGATCTAAATTTAAGGCCGCAATTTTATTCGAAAAGCGATTTAAAGTGTCTATTTTACGACTATTATTATCATTTTAGCAATCCAATAAAGGCCGCAAAATTGAAGAAATGTATCCCAACTATCCAAAATAATCACTTTTTAATCTCTTCTACTGTTCGAAACCTAATATTCAAGTCAATTTAATTAACTCTAATAGCTAACAGTGAATTGTGGTTCTAAATCATTTTCAACTGAATATTGTCAGATTTAATTGGTATTTAAATGTAATTAGAAGTCCCAACTTAGATCTCTTAAAATTGCATCGATACATCTAAAATTTTCAATTATTGATCCTCTGAGAAGTTAATGACTCGTCCGCTCAATATTGGGCTGATTATTCGAAATTTTCGAAAATCTCCCGAGATCGCTTATTTCCACCAAATTTCCTCCGATTTCGCCTGAATTATTGACAATTTCGATTATTACCAGAACAATTTTCAATAATCGCAAAGAAAAACATTTAATCGTCTGATTTTACCCCCAATTTTGATCGCACAAATGCATGATTTATGAGCTGAAATTGAGCGCTGGAAAGAAGCCTACAGCAACTTAAAACCACCGAAATAATAACGAAGAAATCACAATTTCTAACCGAAAGATTTGCGACACTCTTGTTATAGAAACGATTAAGCTATGACGAGATTGGGAACTTCAAAACAAGTTTACAAAAGCACTTAACAGTGTTTTTCCGGCATTTTCACGCCCTTGTTTAGATTGCAACGGAAATTTTTTAAGTAAATATAAAACAGTGAAACAAATATTAAATTAAGAACACCTCTACTGAAAAAAAAGCAACAGTCGGCCTGTTATGCAAATTTGTTGAACATAATTTTTATTTTTCCATCCGTCCAGCGGGTTATAATTTAGAAAGGTAGAAACGAATGTAATGGGGAAATTTCGAAATTTATTCGATATCTTGAATTTAATAGCGCGATGATCGTAATTGATGTTAGCGATATCGCTCAAAATAACGCGTATAATTTTTAATGGTTTCGGTGTTGTTTCCTTTTTTTTTATTATTGATGATGAGCTGACTGGGGGGCTCGAATTAATTTACTGCAGAACTATACGTTTGGGAAACATATTGTAGATTTATAATATGAAGTAGGTCGATATTGCTACAATTCTATTTATTTTCGAATGTTTCGCTTAGAAGATTCGCCAAATATTTTGACTTAACGGAACCCTCTGGAGATCATTTGAGCAATATTTTGAACTTAGTAGCTCAAAAGTGACTGAAAATGGCTCAAAAATGCTCCCAATATTGATTTTCTCGTTTATCTCCATTTTAACCGGTAACGAGAGTTTCTCACCAACTTTCTGATGAGCTACGGCGTTCAAATTTTGGTAAAACAATCACCAAGAACTCTCCTGTTAATTCTTAAAATAATTTTCAAATCACTCTTCAAACAATCAAGAATTAGTAAACACATTTTTTTCGATCTGGCCTAATTCTAAACCTCATTTATTTTTTTAAGAATTTAAAGGCTTTAAGCGGAATTCGAGTATTTTAAGCAGTAGATATTTCCATTTTGGAAAATTTGATTGATTTTTGAGTTACAGAAGGAAATGTAGGAGCCTGTATTTTGTTGTAATTTCTTATAATTTTCGATATTTTCTACACTTTTTCTCATAAAGTGTTCAATTTTATTTTGCAATGAAATTACAGATTTTGATGGAAAATTTAAAGCGCACCCACTATGAAATAAATTTTCAACTAAACTTAATTTTCTAGAAAATTTGATAAGTTTAACTCGGTTTAGCTCGTTTCTAAAACGACAGTTTTTTGACCAACTTTCCGATGAGCTACAGGGTTCAAATTTTGGTAAAACTACTCCAAAGATCCCCCTATAAATGCTTTAATAGTTCGTGAAACACGCTGTATGCGGAAAATACTAAATCATTGGCTCTATATACTAAATATTGGTTATAATTGGCTATTTTTACGTGTATGTTTGTGGATAGATTCAAATTATTGTGTTAATCTGTGGAGAATATTTAATTTATAAGAGGGTTGGGTCTGGTTATCATATATTGTTGTTTTGTGTTTTAATTACAACAAGGGTACGACAAAATTAGGTTATTAGAGAGGGTTAAACACGCATAAACAAACTTTTAATATTTAGCTATAACCAACAAACTAGAAAATATTAATATCGATGTTCAGTTTTAACTAGATAACAAACGTAAAATTACTTAATTCTATTGCACACAAGTCCGTTATAATTATGATGGTTTTATTGTTAATTTACAATAGAGTAAGATGTAAAATAATTGTACCTTATCATTGTTGATAAATTATTACCACCGGATTTGATATGATTACAAAAATAGCCTTTTATTATAGTTCAAAGTAAAGATATAAAGACGGAAATTGGGTTATCTCTATTACTCGTATAACTTATTTAAATAATAATAATGATCGGTATAATCTATAAATATTTATTATTTGAATCGTTGCTATCTGTGCATTTGTTGCAGACTACAATAAAGCTGAGGCATAAATGCAAATGATATTTTTATTCAATAATACTCATGTTTGTCTAGTTGTGTCGACATACACACGGGATCTCGTGACGATAAATTCCACATTAAATATTCATAAATATAGTTAATTCCAATTCAACTATAGATAAAGCAAATGAGACGAATAAAAATATTAAAAACAACGAACTATACATAAATTACCATCAATTTGGTTTAAACAAACAAAAATGAGAGAACATCGTAAATTCAACAATATTTTCCTATATTGTTATATAAACGTGTATATTTAAAAAAATAAAAATGAACGTTCTTATCTTTAGTATCCTGAAATCCTCGGGTATTCTGTAAAACTTTCAGTAATCTAGATTAGGTAGGATCCATCCACTACTGTGCATCCACAGAAAAGATCCCGTTCCATTATGTATAGCCGCCAATCCCCCTTCCTCTTTCTGCTCTCTTTTATATAAATTGAGCTCGTTTTACTGAAAGAGCCTTGTCGTTTTTCAAAAGCAGATATATTTTTGATGACTTGTGTAATTTAAATCGTGCAGATTCCGCACGATCTTCTACCCCATACATATTTTTTCAATAATGTTCAACCAGGCTACGACAGGACTATTTATCTGTTTTTCCAAGTAAATTAACCGATTGAATAATGGACATTTATTATTCGACAAAAAAATTATTTCGTTCAAAATTAAATACGGCGAGTGCTTCCACCAATTATGTCAGTTAATTTTATAGAATGTTGGCTATATAATTTATCATTTTGAATGATGTTGTTGTTGAAATAATTGGTGGTCTCTTTGTGTTGTGTTAGTCTAAATATAAAGGATCATGTTACTAAAATCTCTAATCAAGCTAATCAAAACTGAAGTTTCTTAAATTACATGTTTAGCTACGTGAACGAAGATAAATATTATGAAAACTGAACATTCTATAGCCTTAATTCCGACTTCTTTCAAATATTCAAATATTCAGCAGAAGTGCTGAAATATGGCAAAAATGACAAAACATACCGATTCCAAAGAGGAGTCTCCACAACTGTAAGTCTATAGCATTCCGATTGGATCACTGAAAATTCCGGAAAATCAAGTTTTTCATTAGAAACATTTATGCTAATGGCACTGAAACTACTGATAGAGGAATTTTTCGTAAAACAACGCAAATTAGTCCAATTTTTGTCTAATTTTGGTTTCGAAACAAGAAGCGAGGATGTTTAAAGATTTGCTTGTCTCTCAACAGGTGTTCGAGCGAAATTTTCGAATTTGACAAGGGGAGAATGGAAAGCGCCTCTTGAAGCCAATCCTTAGAATGTCTTAATTGCGGATTTTCTCTCGTCTGGTAAAATTCTTTGAAAATCGAAATGAATAAACCGGGTCACATCTGGCGTGCATGCAAAACAAACAAGATTTCCCAATTTGTTCCCAGTTCCTTTAATTTTTCCTCAATCTCACCTCAAAACTTGATTCAAGCTTAGAATCGATTTCTTTCGATAAGTTCCACTCATTTCCCGTTTCTCGTCACGATTCGTTCCAATTTTCCTTGATTAAACTCGAGGTGTTTTATTGTTCACCAAATTTTTATAATTAGCAATCTTTGACTACTTCTTATATAATCAATAAACTTATAAAATAGATACACAGATAGATAAAGTTAAAGCTATACCTGCTTGTTTATCGATTTTTGGCAAATTAGCAAAATATCCCAAATTTACGAAATTTCAAATCAAATAACGCATCTGAACGGCTAAAACGAGGGGGAACGTTTAACAGCTTGATTGGCCATCAACAAGTAGCGTAAAATTTCTAAACTTGCTGACTGCTTCTCGTACGGGACCCTCAAAATGATCGAATTTTTGTTATTTGAAATTCTTTAAAGATCGCAATGAAACAGGTCATATCTGGTGTAGGTATACGCAAATCGATAAGGAATTTTCAAATTTTACTTGAATTTTTCCGCAACCATCTCAACGTCTCCGATTGAAGCTTAGAATTGCTTTCTTTTAGCGTTCGATGTGGCTTTGATTTTCCATCTCCTGCCACTTGCCATTAGCAATCTAATCTAATTCTGGAAATTTTGAAAAACCAAATTTTGCACTAAAAATGTTGCGTAAGTGGATTTAAAATTATTCATAATATAACCAAGAGAATGGGATAAAATTCGGATGGATAGATAGAGGAAAGTTAAAGTCTAAATTACGAGCTATATTCGCTTCAATTTCCTTATCCGTTTTTCGTAAATCAGCATCTAAAGTAGCCCAATTTTATCAAAATTTTTCGTCTACAACACATTGATTGTACCCAACAGGTCGCTTCGAACGAGACGCTTAATGCGGTTTATCAAATTTTTCTCTTCTGACAAGATTCTTGAAAGATCGCGGGTCATCCAAAACGAACAAAGATTTCCCAATTTGTTCCCATTTGATTTAATTCTTCTGCAACCCAACGTTCTTTAGACGTTCGGTATAAGTTTCACATCATTTCCCATCTCGATTTGCTCCAATGTTCCTCGACTTCCCCAAATTTTCGCCATTAGCAGATAATCTTCGACTAATCTACAACTCAAATTTATGTTGATAAACTTGAGAGATCGGGCGAATTGTAGGTATAAATTCGTCAAAATTATAGGAATCGATGAGTGGAAACATGACATATAAGATCGTATTGACAGCTTACAGATTATCAAAAAGCTCAACGTCTACTTAAGTAGAGTTTTAAAAGCTACATTTTTGATTTGTCGCAACTAATTATAAGAATTTCAGGTCAGATTCAGAGTTTTAATAATCTACTTCTTTACAATTTGAAGCGAACTTTAGCGAATATAATTATGACAAGACTCTTATAATATGTGAAAAAGTCTTTATGTATTCGTAATTTCTTTCACTTGAACTGCATGGAATGTGCAGTAATTCATAGCATATAAGTTAACATTAATTATTTCGCTAGTAAAACAGTCCAGTATGAATAGAGCAAATTGAATAATAATAATCCTCGACTATAGACGTGAAATAATCATCATTAAGGTTCTATATTTAGGTTTCATTTATAACGCACGACATTCTTAAGGGATTTAGTTTCGTACAGAGACTGTTTCTAATCTAAACGATATCTGTCGGGAAATTTATCCTTCAAGAAAAATATTTAGCAAAAACATTGTTTGATAAAAAAGCTATCCGATCGTTTGTACGGCGATATTTGTGCGACATACACACACACATTTTCGTGAGAATCGGGCGTGAACACATTTCACCCAATGTAATCCTGGCCAAGTTCTCATACATAGAGCCAAACTCACACACTATCAGTTCTATACAATATGTGGAAACAGTGGCAAAGCACCACTTCAGCTGTTACAATAACATATTTCCTTTCGTTCTGAATATTTATTGAAAATTTATTCTGTTTTGATTCCGTCTGTGTGTGTTTTTTGCCTTCAAGCTCTTATTGGACCCGTTCGTACACACAAGAATCGGAGAAAATTGAATCTGTTACTCTATAGAATCGAATTTTTATTATATCCGATAGTTTGCAAATTGATTAGTTATTAAAATTGAATATTATACGAAATAAATCAACATTATTTAATATTGTTCATATTTACACAGAGTTGTAAACAACCGTAGGAAAAACGATATTAATTAAAAAACTAATTAATTTGCAGAATTCCCATTGAACATACAACCAGTAACGATAGATTGTTGCAAATGGTTTAGATTTAATATCCTGAAATACAGCACAATCATTGGAAATAAATTCATGTCATCAGAATTTGTAAATGTTTAAATGCAACACAATTATTTATACAATTCAATTTTACAATAATTTTTCTGCGGTGGCCGATCAAATATTAGAAAATTGCGAATCTAGTTGGGAATTTCTCTCAATCATTGTTGACATTGTGGATCTATACGGCCGTAAATCAAAACGATTTTGGATAATATCCAAGAGGATCCTGTCGACATGAAAATATCCTTCCTCCATCCTATAAGATAGTCTTACACGCCGGATAGAAGCAGAAAAAGTAACCTAACTACACGAAAATCGATACAACAATCTTGTCGGTGGTATTTAAGCTTCAACAATAAAATTTTTATAGAGTGTAAGTTTCTAAAATTAGACAGCCACAATGGACGTCTTTTCATCTATCGTTGGGTGTGGTATTTTTGTAGAATTTTGTAGATTTAAACTAATGTGTTTGTTTAGTACAGGCGTTGTTAGAGTCGGGTTTTCTCTTTATTTATTCTACTTTTTCAACGTTTTTCACAGTCTAACGATTGTTTGCTTTATTTTCGATGGTGGCGCGCGTCCATTGCGCTTAAGCGCCCATTTAATTGGCATCATATTTTTACGTTTATGCTACGATCAATGTGTTCACCAACATAATGATTATCGTATTAAAGCTTGAAGAAATACTAAAGGGAAATTTTACAGTATTCGCACCCATTCAAAATTTAAAGCGTCCCAATAATTTGTTCAATATCTACAACCAACTAAAAGCTTTTTTATGTTCATATAGACGGTTTGGGAAATTCACCTACAAAAGCTCCCGAATTCTGTCAGGAAATCTGACTACATCCTGCACCATAAGTGTGCCACACTCGACTAGTAGGAAACAACGGAAAATTGAAGTTTTACAATCAATTCGTGTTGATAATCTCGGAAGATAACGACAATTCTTCAATTCGATCGATTGATGAAAATGACACGGATATCCGTGGTTATTTCGGGGCAAAGTCAAGAGTCCACTAACCTATCGGAATTCACGTTAAATATTTGATTTTAATCAGACACATGGGATGGAGTTGGAAAAAACGTACTCCCGACGATCTGAAACCTTCGTCTGTAATCTAATTCGTTTTGATCTAGGCCACTCTCTTTAATTATTATTATTCAGAATGAATTCGAATTCGAATTTTCGTATACATATTCATCAAGAAACTTTACAGAAATTTCTAGTTAGACACTAAATAACTCTTTATATGAATTGATTTTATCCATTCGACTGTTGCTGGTATAAAATTAGATTAAAGTAGCTTTGGAGTATGTCTCAAAGTAATCTCTATGCGCTCTTATCAACCGATGATTTTTGATCGAGTTTCCAGGATAAATTTTTAATAAGCCTGATTTGTACTTAGAATACATAAACGAGACTGACCATTCCCGGGATAAAAATATAAAAGTCAGTGTTAATTTAATTAGAGTTGCAGGAAAGTTTCGATATTTGATAACTCGAACTATAATTTAATATAACAGTTGTATAAATGTCAAAATCGAGTATTACATTTTCATATAGTGGAGTATTTGAAATTACGCTATAAAATTTCATGTTGTCACTAACAACATGTCTTATTATTCTTAAAAGCTTTGCATGTTTGAAATGCAAACAAGAAACTTTAAGACTTCGTCTAAGTGATGCCCCAACAACACTGCAATTATTTCAACATATTTGAGTTTAAGAGTTTCGGTTTTAACGGGGATGTTTTTTATTAAATTCCACCAATAAACGATGTGTTATTTAACAGTATTTTAGACGATAAATAATCGATTTAAACGGAATAAACTTTATAAGTAGTGGAGCGACATAACTGCAGGATATTTTTATTTTGAACAAAACTCGATAATAAAATAAATATAAACATCTTATTGCGCTCGTAAAATGATTTGATATATTAATTTCACTACATTGTGTCCCGTCTACGACCGGTTTCGTGTTTTAAATTAATAATTAACATTCGCCTTTCTGTGTGTTTTAAATTGTATAAGATCGGGAATTTATTGAATTCAAAGCGAACACACACAAAAAAACGATATCCAACCATAATCGTATAAAACCTTGTAGAATTTTATAACTGAATATATTTCGTTGTTCTAGTTCTCCTTTCTGTTCACGTAGTTGAAATAAAGACATGGATCGTATGTGCAGAATGTTCGCATTTATGGAAAACTATTAGCAACAACTATAAAAGATAGAGACGGTGGTGGAGATAGAAAAACAACAAGAAATAATACACCGACAAAATTTATTTTAATTACCACCATTTCGTTTGGGGATATTGCAGGAAATTTCGAATTTAAATAATAAAAAGCTTCAAGTCTTCAATTATAAACGATGAAGTTTTAAAGACTGATTGAACACGTAAAAGCGCCAACTGATAAAGTTAATTAACATTGTTTAACTTTTTGTAATAATTCACCCGTTTCGGTGGAGATTTTCGCGTTTTTCCGATTGATTTAGAATAAATCGAGCTACATTAAAAACTAGGGGTGCTTAATTAAAAGCAATACTATTTGACTAGTGATTTGGAAAATAATTCAACGATTTATAAATATCCCTTGAAGATCGTTTTGACGAAATTTGGCCCAAAATTTAGCCACCTGAAAGTTGATTGTTGTGATTTTTCAGAGTTACACCCATCAGGGGGTAAGAGCGATTTATTTCATTTTATTCCGGAAGGGGTAGCAAAGTTTTGCATCTATTCTAGAATGTGTCTTCAGTCATTTTAAGCCATTAAATTCGTTTAACTCCTGGAAATCGCAACATTGTTAGAAACAAATTTTTTGGCCAACTATCAAGAAGCTTCAAGGTCCAAATTTTGTTTATAGATTCTAAGAAGTACCTCATTTTAGCAAATTTCGAACCTCGTAGATTGTTTGGCACTATCAGCATTGATTTTGTTCGTTTTTCTCTTATCCTGGAACGAGTAGAGAAACGTAAAGCATCCTCGAGACATTTAATGTGCTTATTTCAAAAATTGCAACATTAGTGAGCGTTATTTGGTTAACTTTCCAAAGGTTCAAAGAGCATTTAAGATGCTTTTTTCGTTTTTCTCCATTTGATTCTAGAACGATCAGCAAAGCATTCCAGAATGCGATGCCATTTTGAGCTTTTAATGCTTGTAATTTTTACAATTCGAAACTTATTAGGACGAATTTTTGACCAACTCTCAAGAGAGCTCCAAGGCCCAAATTTTGCCAAAATGATTTCAAGGATTCGTACGGGGTGCAGCGATTTTTAATGACGAGTTGCACGCATTAAATGAGTCAAAATGATTTTGCTCCTGGAACGGGTAGCCACACGGGAAACATCCTTGAATCATTCAACATACTCCAATCAAAAATCGTAACTCTAGAGAGCGTTATTTGGCTAACTTCCATAAAGTATAAGGTTCAAATTTTGTTTAAATGATGGCTCAAAAATAAACTTTATATACACTTTTATTTCAGCAGCCTTGGTTTCTATTCTGTAAGATTAGGTAGCAACAAATTTGTTGTGTCATTTCTATTATTATAAGAATAATGGCTGTATATTTTGTTATTTTAATAGAACTTCTGTCGACTGTGCATATTTTTGCATAAATTTCACTTGATAGAATAGGGGAAAAATACTACACTTTTATTATAGTTTTATTTTTTAACCAAAAAGAAGAAAGTTATCTATATTATTGTTGATGGTAAAAGTTTTCTGAGTAGAAATGTCATATTTACCCTGTCAAGCCTCTCTTAACACAATTTAACATTTTATAATTTATCGTGTCCGGGAATCGGACTGAGCTTTTGTGACAAATTTCTTTCAGTTCCAAAGATTAATGACTGAAATGTTGCTCTCTGACAGTCATCCTTTTAATGTTTATTATTTTTGTTGTACGTACTTAGAAGTTGAATCATTCTTAACAATACAAAGATCTATCTTTAACTTAATAAAAGAGAACTGTAACGCTATTCTGGAGATTTTAAAAATAAATGTAAAAATGGTGGATGCGCCGGGATTGTTAGTTGAATTTTCAACTAGCGACTTTTATATCTGAATTTTTTTCATTATTCTCTTATCTATAGTGAGTTTTTATCAAAACTTTGAAGGTCAGCTGAATTTCTGTTCAACAATTGCTCCACCACTTACGATAAAGCAATTAAAAGTCTACAATACGTTCGTTTCTAAAAACAACAAAAGACAACTTTTTTTGTTAAATTTAGCTTTACAAACAGACCGACATGATGGAGAACAAAGCGCTCTATTATTAAGAAGCAGATGTCTTGTCTTATCCTTTATCTACCTTTACTGTTCGCCGTCGTTGAATTTATTTGCTGAATAATAAAATGAACAAGAACGAGATAGAGAAATAGAATCAACCCTGTCGACAATGGGAATCATCGTATAAAAGAAAGAATAAAATGTAATAATAGAAGGTTGGGAATTGTTTATTGAACTAGCTGTTGAGTTTAATTAATATTTGTTCATGATGTAGTCGTAACTGTAATGGTATTTATTCGATAAAAAAATTAAATCAAATACAGTATAAAATTATTGAAGCGTAAACTTGAACTATTTATTGTACCAATACTTAAAGGTATTTAAACTGGCGTAAGTAGGCTTTAATGGTGCAGTGTTAGAGTTCAATTCGACCAACCATCAACCCTCATAAATGACGACGGGTCGTGAAATCTGTTAACCCATTTGAACCCAACGATTCGGTTTAGTTCAAAAGTGAATCGATGATGGAATTTATAAAAAATTTAACTGTAATTTTCTCGTTCAAAACGATATTAGATGATGGAAGAAATTTCCAAAATACAACACTGATATTAAATGTTTGATGATAAATTTCTGTAAGGTTGACATATTGTGTCACGCAAGAGTTTCCCTTTTATTTTGCCAAACTGAAACGGAAGAATTTTCTATAGTCAGAACACGTAATCAAAGCCGACGATTGATGAAGCTTTCAACGATGCTTTATATTAATCTAGGGCAAAGATGATAATGACAATGGCGACTTTGGATATTTTGGGTAATTAACGCAATTTAGACTATTCTCAATCGATTTTGTTATCTATTCAATTGACGACTAGCAAGCGAAAGAAACGCATGTTTGAAATTTATGTCAACCGGAAAAACCGCCGCAACTATTTCGGGCGAGTTTTTGTTTTTGCCTCACCAACCGTACTTTTATACTATACATATAGATATAGAAAGATTAAATCAGAACGTTTGAAAAGCTTGACAAATTCACGATTAGTTTGACTTTATAATTAATTTAACGTCTGTTTCATTTACTTTTTCTCTCAATATGAAAACCAATATTTGATTGCTATAGAATCGAATCAGGCGCAGTTTTGTTTAAACAAGAACAAAGGACAACTAGGGTAGCTTTCTGTTGATATTCTGCTAATATTTTCTATAGTAATTGTTGATCGATTTTCCAACAAATATTACTTTTCGTTGTTATTTGTTGATTGAAGATTTATTTGTGTTACAGGTGGGATAGTGGCGCACGTTCAGGCGATCATTAAAGGAACAGCCCTTCTGCCTTGCGATTTAACACCGCCCGAATCCAACGACAGTGTGGTGTTGGTTGTTTGGTACAAAGATGAGCATACGCCTATTTACAGGTAATTTATAATTTACACTTTGACCTTAGAGTTGATGTAATTTTTCGCTCCTAGCGTAAGTTCTTGAAGAGCTTCTACATATTTTATGAACAAAACAGGGTGTATTTCGTCTACTACACTTGTATTGTATCAAACAATCCTATTTATATTTATTTAAACAATACTGTCGGATTCGTTGAGTATTGCTGAAAATTATTCAACCAATGTTAATGTCATTGTCAATTAACATATAATCCGACAATAACAATGCGAAATTAGAATTGACAATATATTCTAAAATTGATTAAAACTATCTCGTTTGATTTGTAATTGTACATTATACCGGACAGGAGCAATAGAAAATATTCTCTGAGGAAAATTTTCTGCATATTCTGCATGGAGGGTCTCGCTCGAAGCAAGCTTGCCTGTCCTCAATTACATCGAAATCCCATAAGAAAAGCATTTCTTGTGTCTTCTTAAAAGTGGAAAACATCTCATTCGATTCGAAATTTAAGCCTCTATTGACGCTAGTAGAAAAAATTTGGAAAATCTGACTGGTTTCCGGAAATTCCCAAAAATATCTCAGACATAAAACGGTGTTATATTTTCCAGCGTAGTTTTGTGTACAATCGATAAAATAAAACAAATTTTACATAGATAGAAAATAGAAAGTTGAGGTTAGCGTCCCTAGTAATTGCTTTTCTAATTTTCTTTCCATTTTTCGGAAAATAGCGTCTAAATGAATCATTTTTTTCGAAATAGCACATTCTAAATAACTCAGCAGACGAATGGTTGTGGTTTTGAGACTTGTAACCAGCTTAAATAAGGGTAAGGGGATGATTTGATAGTCTCTCGGACCGGTCTTCTTACATACCTGTAGACATGTAGCAAAAACCGTTCAAGCGGGACCCTTAAACAACTTTTGACCCTAAATGAGAATAGAAATTTTCATTAAATTTGGCTATTACATCATTCTGAAGAAACATCTTTTAGGCTATTAAGATTCTTTCAGTCCAAATTTTGTCACCTTAGTTGGTGACCAATTCGAAAAATGTTCTGAAAATCAATAAAGAGACTGTTGCAATATTTTTGCAAAAGTTGGACCCCACTGCTATTCAAGAAGCCGGTCAAAAAATACTTTTTTGACAATATTGCAATTTTTATCGCAATGCAAACAACTTTACAAGCATCTTTGAGTTATTCTTAGTCGTATTACGTGTGTGAGGTATTGAGAAAAATTGCAAACATTTTTTGACAAAATATTCTACAAATTTCTGAATCGCTCACCAACTAATAGGAATTGTCTTGAACTTTACTTTTGAATGTTGCCCTCCCAATATGTCGCCGGGGAGAATCGCCTCGAAACTTGACCTCACGACCCGCCCCTGCTATTATATTTCCAAAGAATCTTTGCCGCAATCCCAAGTATTTGAAAAAAAATCATGACCCCTCTAGAAATCTCCAACAACACACAAATCCAACAAACAAGTCAATTAATTAAAAGTTTTTGTGCGCCACTTCACTCTTCAAATTTGAATTTTTTCCTATTCAACGAGCCTGCAAGTCGGATAACAACCAAAGTCTGATGATTGTTGAAAGTTCTATCAGAAATTACATTATT
Organism: Mylabris phalerata; assembly: GCA_020740385.1. Taxonomy (NCBI): domain Eukaryota; kingdom Metazoa; phylum Arthropoda; class Insecta; order Coleoptera; family Meloidae; genus Mylabris; species Mylabris phalerata. The sequence continues at coordinate 4,000,916 of JAJEOX010000222.1, forward strand.
ATTATTTTATTTCCCATTTTCTTGTGATTTTCACGTTACTGGAAAAATTGATCGAAACTGTTTAAACTTCAAGGCACACATTACTTATAATCTGTGACCATAAGCGAAGGATAAGCCAAGGAAGACGTCCTGCTGTGACAGACAGAGCTGTAACGATTTTAAATCCCTGCGTTATATGAAAGAGAATGTTGGGAGGAAACTATCGTGAAAAAAACAGGCACACAAAAAGACTACTAACTATCTCTACCTACATCTAAAATGAGCCACGAAATTGTATTCTACGGAAATCGTTAATAATACAGTTCTCTGAGGCGCAATTCAGTTTTTCGCAGAATTTTATCGAAAAACTATCATGAACTAATGAGTTTCGTAAGAATTGCCATATTAACAAACAAACAGTGGTGTTGCACTAAATTTTTGATAATCGACTCGAAAAATAATTTTAGGAGAGTTTCTGGAGATTGCTTGAGCAAAACTTCAATTTTGTAGCTCATTTGGAATTTGTTAAAAGACGTAAAATGACTCGACAAGATCGATTTTTGAATTTTTTTTCCAGTTCAAAGACTTCCCAATGAGCTACGATGTTTAAATTTTGACAAACTTCTCTCCTTAGACTCTCCTATTAATTCTTGAAATATTTTTCAAATCGCTCGCTACCTAATAGTACTTCCCTTCAAATTATATAGTCTTGAATGGACTGCCTGGTATAAAACCAGCTTCTTTAGAATTTCAAGTATCGTAAAAGTTCCGATAAGTCTTGAGAGAAATCGTCGACTGTCAAGATTATTTATATTTTTATGACAATATTGGAATTTAATCAAAATAAACAAAATTCGTAGATCGTAAAATTCAGAAATAAAGTTTCCAAACGGAATCGACATAAATCATTGTTAGAATCGTAAAATCGTGGAGCTAATTTTGAATATTTTTGGGCCAAAATGGAAGATTGGAGAAATTTTATTGAGTTTGAACATAAATTTCATGCAATATCATCAAAACAACTATTTTCCATAATTAAATCCATTTTATAACCGGTTATTAAGGTTAAACTCCACTGAAAATTATAATCTTTAGTCAACTATAGATGGCGCTATAATGTTTTATTTAATATTTACAGATTTCTTACTTTCTTAGATATAAAACGGGTAGCAACGGCGGGATTTTTAAATTTTAAATTGCCCTTTTAGACTATAATTTAGTTTATAGCTGATCGTACGCCGTAAAATTGTTTTTAAACCTATCTTAACACAATTGCACTTAATTTCGCCTTTATTTTTTTACAAAGCAGAAATATTGGAGCCAAATGAAACTGTTTCCCATGTGATAAGGAAAAATTGAGCAAATTTGCTACTCAGTTTTTGAGAAAACATAAAATGATGCAAAAATCGCGATTTTTTCAGGTTTTTGCATTTATTTCAAGAACTACATAATAGATTTTCTGGAAATTTGGTATAAATTGAGTCTAGACTAACATTAAGTTCTAGGAATTTTTTGAAAATTTTTGAACTTTCAGTTTTAGTTTAATCGAGTTCAGTTCGAATACGGTTAACCTTAATAATTGTTTCGATACATTTCTTTTTTTGTATTGTTAATCGAATCTGTTTTGTATTGAAAAATTGCTCAATGATCTCTTGCTGGGTAGTTTTGGGATGTGTCGCACATGGGGTAAAGATTCAAACAATAGATGTGGATTGATTAATTATCCTTTGCAATCTACAATGAATGTCACAGATGATACCTGTATGTGTGTGTGTGGTCCAATTATTATTCACAAAGACTGTCATTATATTTCGACACACAAGGTCCCAAATGAATCATAATTCATCATGTTAAAGTTTTATTGAAGCTTGACTGTTGTTATATGGATAATATAAATGTCCTGTTTTGTATACAGATTGAGAATGGACAAACACTGGGCGGGCAAATCAATTCCAACGATTAAAAATTTTTGTAACTTTTTTACAGAAATGCCAATTATCGTAAGACAAACGATTGCGCTCCATTTAGATTAGTTTCGAATTGATAGTGTTGATTTATTGTAAAATGAATTTGCTTGTTTGATTTGTGGAAATTTCGAGAATGGAAACAATTTTCTTGGCGATATTTACAACATTTACCCGATCTAACATGAAAGTGTTTGGAAAATTCCACGTTCTCAGATCACGAACACGTCTTATCCGGCCAGATAAATCCAACAAGGGTTGATGTCAAATAGAGGAGGCTACACAAAGAGTCCACCGACCAACACAACAATCCCTGTTTCATATTTTCTTAGTTTAGACGTATTTTCGTGTAGTTGTACGTGTGTGTTGGTGAATCCCATCCAAGATCAAGAATGTCAACTTTTTTTCCCCCCAGTTTTTCTCGTTTTTGTGTTCGTTGTTGTTTCGTCGAAAACAACGAATGTCCGTCTGTAATCCACTTTGTGGCCATCACACAGACACATCATGGATACAAAGAAATGTTAGAACCGGAAAAAGAGCGACTAGTGGAATTCTCCCTTAGGGAAATCTGGTGTTTGGAATCGTCGTTTTCTAGCAAAACTTGCCTCAACTAATCTGAAAACAGGCCACAATCAAGTGTTCTGCACTGTCAACATGTAAAACTCCAACATACTGGGATGGGGTGAAGCAACAATAAAAAAAAAACGGTAGAGAACGAGAGAAAGTTTATTAAATTCTGAATGTCAAATGGACGATTTTTAGTATATGCTAAAGAGCGGAAAAATTCACTCTAGCGTATTCAACTTTATAAAATACAAGAGAGTTAACCATGTAAAGGGAAAAAGAGAAAGCGGAATGGAAATTTAACGACAGGACAGCTTGGATTTTAGACGGTTAGGAAAATTGCAGTAATTATCTCTGACAGTTGGCAGTTGAAAATTCAAAGCTTATTTAACACAACTTTTAAATGATGATGATGATGATGATGTTATAGAAGCGACAAAACTGACAAAATATACGATAACGGATTGGGAATTTTATTGGGCAGCGTTTTTCTTAGCAATTGAAACGAAACTATGGTAATTCAGGTGTAAATTGTTGAGAGTTAGATAGCAAATTACTAACTGGTAATAATCTCCAACATTCCCGTTCATTCACTGTATTATTCCTAAATGATCATATCCATCGTGGCGTATATTTATTTAGGTATATGAATTATGCATGTCTGTTGTTAACATTGTCTAAGCAACTAGACGTACACGCTCCAGTACTTTAGTAGTTGGCCGTATGTACATATGGATTATTAGATCATCGCCCAAGGTTAGAGATATTGTCGGTTATTATCAAATGTCTGACATTTAAGCTCAATACGCATCATTCAACTAAATTACCCACCCAACTCGGCCCGAAAAACCCCTTTATAACAGTTGAATTATAAATGCCACCATCTTTAACATTGTGCCAATGGAGAGTTCAAACTGCCATCCCTAATCATTCATATATCGATTCAGCTTTTATCATATCGAATTAATTACAACGATAAAGTCGAACGATCGATGCAAATGAATCCACCGTCTCTAGTAGCGCTATTGATTTCAATATGTTGAATTTTTCATTAGATTATATTTGATTTGGGTTTGAATAGAATTATATTTTCGTAACATAGGTACATACCGCATTTATTTGGGTTTATCGATCGACTATTTCCATCTATATTGGAGACGTACTCTCTTTTAACTCGACAACTACTTTGAAAACATTCAATTCACTCAGTAAAGCTATGTCGATTGTGCCAATCTTCCAATCCTATTATCACATTGGATAAGATATGCAATGACAAAAGCACTAAGAGAGATTGAATATTCTTAAGTGTACTAGTAATCACCTTTACGTTACTCGTTTCGAACTGATTGAAGACGACACGTTTTATTTTAAACTACAACTGCAAATAAAATTGATTTATTATACGTGCAAACGTGGAAATTCAACGCTTTTGAAAACATTTGCCCAATACTAGACATAAACTGTTGTAATTGCAGGTCTGACCCATGTCATCCGGTCTAGTGTGATTATTTGATAACATCGTAATTACGTACAGTGCTAAATTGCTCCTCATTGGTCTTGTGGTGGCTAAATTTAAAATCATGATCGTATCGTAAATAAGGCTATCGATTATTTTAGAATTTCAAATGAAATAGAAGTAGAGCTACACAGGAAGTCCTATTATTTGGCGAGTAATTTGAAAAATATTTCAAGGATTTATTCCTAAAAATCGAGAAGCTGCGGTCAAGCTCGCAGCAAGCTAGCCTGTCCTCAATCGCATTGAAATCCCATTAGAAAAATTTTTCCAGTGTCATATCTCAGTCGATTCCAAATAAAAGCCTCCATCGCCACTAGTAGATAAAATTTAGAAAATCCGACTAATTTTTCCGAAAATTCCGAAAAACGGCATTTTTCGGTCAAAAAAGGATATTATATTTCCCAGCGTAATTCTATGTACACTCTATAAAATGAAACAAATTTTGCTTAGATAGGGACTAGAAAGTTGAGGCTAGTACCCCTAGTAATTCTTTTCCATTTTCACGAAAATAGCATGTATATTAATCAAGTTTTTCGAAATAGCGCATTCTGGGTGACTCAGCAGATGTAATGGTTCTGGTTTCGAGACTTGCAACTGGCTTAAAAAGGGGAAGACGACAATTTGAAGCTTCTCGGGCAGGTCTAGATACCTATTGACATGTAAGCAAAACCGTTCGAGCGAGACCCTTAAGTTTGCATTTTCTCCCCTTTCATTGCAAATTTGCAATCTTCATTCGATAGACTTATGGGAAATCTCTCGAGAGAGAATCAAGTTGTCCAATCATAAGTCTCGAAACCACATCACATCATCGGCTGGATTATCTAAAATGTACATTGTCGAAAAACTTAGTCCCGTTAGACGCTGTTTTTCGAAAAACGGAAAAGTAAATTACAGGGGGTATGGATCATTTCTCTAGCCGTAACTTTCCAAATTTCTTAGCCTTATTTCAGTACAGATTTCTATTTTGAATTGAGTGAGATATGTTCCATTTCAATATCTTTTGCTTTTTTCGAGATATAAGCCATTCATTCTAATGTTAGCGTTGACTTCAAGCGACAGACAGAACGAGTAGAAATATTTTGCACTTACTCTGGAATAAGATGGGGAAAAATTGAAGAAAATTATTAAGGAAGAACCCTTGAGTCATTCTGAGTCTTTCGACATGCTTAGTAATTTTAACTAAACCAACATCTTTGGCCTGACCTGACCTACCCAACTTACTCTGAGAAAATTTGCCCTTTAAATTGCTCATCAAATAAGAAGAATCCCCATATGAATTATATACTTTTAGTTCAGCAGCCCTATATTTGAAACAATTGATTTTTAATATATTTCTTTTAATATTCAGCTTGCATTTGGTCGTATTTTTATCGATGTTACGATGCAAAAGACTGTTTGTCATACGGATATAATCTGAACGCACATGACTAGATTTGTACGTGCCATAGAACGAAAAAGGGTTGGATGTGGTGGTGGTTGGACGCTGATGGTCTCTGTAAACCACATCAGCAATGTCACCACGACTCGATTGATTTAATACGTGTGTATTTTGAATGTAAAATGCACTGGCGCATAACAAATAATGCGATTAGAACAGCGATTTGAACATTTTTGTTGGTATACTCAAATACAGGATAAATCATTCAATATAGCTCAAAAATAAGACTAATTATTTGATCCATTTGAAAGATATTTTTGAGGATTCGGAGGGCGGTTATCAGAGAATATTTTCGCAAAATTTGGATTTCGTAGCTCGTCGGGAAGCCGATCAATAAATCCTGTTTCTGTGATTTCCGTCAATCAACTACACACATAAAACAACTAAGGGTATTCTCATAAACAGGGGTAGATTCAAGCTTGGTCTTTTTGGACTGCAGTCCAGAGTCTCATTTAAACAAAAGATTTGTTTATAATTTTCCCTATTTAATTAAATCTAAAGCATTTTTATGACGAAATGTAAAATGTGTAACCATAATTAACCCAAAATTAGCCCAGGGCTTCCAAAATTAACAGTCCACGCCTGCTTGTTAAGCTGTTTTTGTTTGTTTGTCTCAGAACACCCAAAGTTAGCAAAGGGCCCCCAAAATTGACAGTCCACGCCTGCGCATTGAACTGTTTTTGTTTGTTTTTTCGACATCTCAAAGGTGTTTTTGTTTGTTTTTTGCCTCATATCCTGAAAAAATGCAAAAAATCGCTACCACAATTATAAATGAAAAGCTTAACTACCTCACAACTGTTTACTATTTTTATTTTAATAAAGAAAGATTGTTTAGATTAATTGGAAGATTGATTAAAAAAAAAAATCATTAATGCTCGATAGATTAAAAATGAATAAGGTTTACGTGACTTCCATTATTTTCACATTAAACGATAACAAAACAAGAGAAATAAATACTAATTTATCAAATAAAAAATAGTAAACAGGAGAAGATCGATGCTATTTCCATCCATGTTCGTTGCAGAAAGTAATTTTTCGCACACAACATAAAAAACGAGAATCTTTGGGTGTGCTATGAAAATTGTGTCATTCTCCAGAAAAGCGTTTTTGATCAACTTTCCGATGAGCTACCAGGTCCAATTTTTGCTCAAATGTTCTCTGAGGCCCTCCCATCTACACGAGCAACTATGTACGCAAGGTTGACCCGGTATAATCAATAAAAATCGAACTGTTAATCAATGTGTTAAATTGTGTTAATTTACTTCCAATAGATATTCGGGAGAGTTTGTTAAAGACTGAATCTATTGTAACTTACCCCTAAAACTCGGTAATTATCCCGGAGGGACTTTCTCGCGTGACTGGAGGGTAGGTGTTTCGGCCACAACTCTCTCTCTCTCTTATTCTTTTTCTTTTACCCTTAATTCTACATTGTTTAATTGCTTTTGATTATTTCCCATATATTCTTTGTCCTTTTTCTATCTAGTTTAATTAAAATACCTGATCGAAATAACTTAATTAATTAATTATTATCGTCAGAAATTTATTTCAAATAGAATAATTTAATATCAATACATTGGGGGTTGGTTTTTATTATTTATACAAAACAAAGACAGAATTGTATAGAATCAATTGTGGTGGAGCGTTGCGAGCAAAACTCCGCTTTCACTATCGTTGATTCTTTAACCGTGACGATAATCGATATTTGACAAATGTTAAGCTATTGCTACCTGTTTTTTTTTCAAATTTTCCATTTCATAAATAGAATCGAACAGTAATCCAGCAAATCGATCGTTATTGGGGAATTTTTGAAAATAGTTCCGCTTCGCTAATCGCTGAAAACCCCTTCAGAACTAAATATCGGTGGATTCGATTGAGTTTTGTTTAAGTTTAATTTGATTGTAGTTGAAATTTGTTACATTTACGAATTTGATGTTGAAGACTGATCGGCTACTTGTGTATTTTAACCGAAAACCAAAAAGATTTTGAAATAAATCGACGTCTTATTCACTAGAGTGTTTCAAATTGGAGTAGAATCGAACAGTGGTGATCATTTGTATTTGTGGTTGAAAAATCGGCAATGTTTCTACATGAAAATGTGAGATTTCTATTGGCCAAATTGAATCATCGAATTTCGCGCCTTTAAAATAAGTTGCTAAACCTGTATAACCAAATTCCCTTGTAGTGGTTACTCCAATTCTAGCCTCCAAATATAAGTTTTAGTACTTAGTCATGTGTTTCTGTGCTGTAATTCTAATATTCTAGAGAATTTGTGCTATTTGTAAGTATTTTTTTGTGATTTTGGTGCTTTTAGATTAAACTAACTTGTTTTATTCAAATATTTTGAATTTTTTTAATTTTCACTATTTAGAATATTAAGTTAATAATTTTCCTGTCATTTGATTGTTTAGATTCGTTCACAGCTATTTATCAAAATGATTTCAAGTTTAAAAGATTCGAAAAATTCGAAATTTTGAGGTTAGAAATTCACGCGAATCTAGTTGTCTTACCAACTGATTCTTTGAGGCGCGCAATTCGAAATTTCAATAGAATTATAGCGCTTGATGTCGTTTTATTTATAATTGTAGCAATACAAATTGGTAATATTTTATTTTTTATTTTATTTCGTTACCTCTAATATAAAGATAATAACATTATATTTCACTTTGGGTGTAAAATAATTTGTTGCTGAAGCAACTGTGAGATAAATGCATTATAAATAAATTGAATTATTTCAATCAATAACCACCCGACTACTATCCTATATCATTCGTTAATGTTGTTAAATTCTTTCGTATTGTTATTATAGCTCTTACTTTCATTACTATCCCACATACATTCGTTTTCTTTAGTGTCCCAGTAATCAAGTTACAAAAGGAGTTAACATGACTTTCAATATAATGCCACCACAAGGGATTTCTACTCCTGGATTACATGTCGACTCGTATCATTCACTAATCCTGGACGACAACCCTAATACTATAGCAATCTATTATCGAACTAATGAATTATTTAAGGATGAACTCTGTTGTAATTTACTTACCTCGGCAATTTCTATTTTTATCATCCTCTCTATTAATTATTCTATTAACAATAAAATCAATAAAATTCATAGTAGTGGAATAGATTTCAACACGAATAAAATTCAAAGATGTTGCATGAGATTGCTAATAAATTGAGAGTAACTTGATTTAACTGCTCCCTGAAGAATTGTAAGAAAAACACGAATCGGAAATGTTTTCTGCATTGTTCCAATATACGCTGTTAGATTTTAATTTCACCGATAATTGCTCAAAAGAAAGCCTCTGTTAATTGTATAAATCAACTCAGGTTCGGGCTTTACAAGAGGAACTTTAACTAATTACGGAATAGACTTTTCTTGTCGGCTACATAATTAGACTTGTTAGTAAACCGACTGTTTTAGGGTATTAAAAAATGAGTTTGCGAAACTATCAAGATCAACATTTAGTTTGTAACTATATAGATTGTATAGAGAGAAAAGGGATTAAATTGTTAAGAAAAAGAAGAATAAAGGATTTATCAAAATGCCATTTATTTGAAGAATCAGTTTCGGAATTTCCAACAAATTCCAAATCTATAGAACGTTCAAAGTATTTCAACGATTCTGTCTCAAGTTTGCGTTTTTGATTTCGTATCGTCCAGTAGAATTCGACTTTGCCAAGTTGTCATTGTTATATTGTCGTTTTGTATAATAATCTTTACAGTCAGACATGACAATTGGTAGGAAACTCAATTCTAAACGACAAGTTTTGTAATGTTGCCTCTACTGTTCGTAATGTAATAGATATAAAATTGAACGGCTGCTGTTGGTGGTGGAGTTTGAAGAAAGCAATAATCTACACGCGGCTGGTGCACATTATGACCAGATATGGTTTCAGAAATTGAAGACGCTCAACTTGGCAAATAAACAAACTGCCATTAGTCAAAACGAAAAAGGGGGCGGTTTTGCTTTAACACCAACTGGAAATATACACACAAACATCGACCACATACAAGAACAAACAGCAAAGTTGTTGTGATAACGGCCAAATTATACTGCCTTGCAGATATATGCCAACAACAACAAGAACAACAGTCATCGTTGTATGAAAACTGCATCATCATATCGTCTGTCTAGCAAACTGTTTATGCGAGTGTATGGCAATCACCATTATGCAAATACCGCACAATTTGCATATTTTAGGAACATTTTAAGCAAGTTAATTCTAAAGAGACGATAATGCCTAAAACTAGCATAAAATATTATTGGAATGGGTAAGGGAGTGAACGTGAAATAGATGAGATTGAAACCGACTGGGTGCCGTTGACAGGCTCAACATTGCTAAAATGATTGTCCTTATTTGCAATCGACAACTCCTTGTTTCAACACACCAACTACACAATAATACAAATTGTATTATTTGTCGAGATTTCCTCTCAAACAGCTCAAAAATATTGACATAACAAGGTCGCAAAATAAATAACCGTCCTAATATTTTAATTCAATAAAACTCTGCGTATTTTATCATATTCATAATAGCAATTGAAAATTTCGAATCTCGCGCCTTTCAAAAATGGGTTGGTAAACTTATATAACCTAACTCCCTACTAGTATCTATTTAAATTCTAACCTTCCAGTTTTGATTGACACTCCATTGCTGTGCTATAATTCCAATATTTTGAAGAATTTTTAAATTATTTGTATTTCTTTTCTATTTTGAGGACGTTAAATTAATCACCGTGTTAAATTAATGTCCTCATTTACAATGCCTGTTTTAAACCCACTAATTACAACAATAACACGGAATATTCTCTCAAAAAGTTCAAAAATATTGGCACATCTACTCCAAAAAAATAATAATTCAAAATTTTCAATAAAATTCAATAAAAATATGAACGAAATTTCGACATAATGGAAATTTGATACTATAAATATTTTGTCATTGTAGCGATATTAGTTGAAATTTTCGAATTACCCGCCTTTCAAAAAATGGGTTGGGAAACTTGTATAATCAAATCCCCCTACTAGATTCTACCAAAATTCTAACCTTGAAATTCCAATTTATATTTACGATCAACAACTCCTTTTTGAACCCACCGACTACAACAATAACACGAAATATTACCTCAAGAAGCTCAAAAATAGGTATAATAAAGCTTCCTCGACGTAAATAACCGCAATAATCAATTGATAATCCCCGATACTTCTTTTCGTATTCAATGCAGGCTTACAATACGGCCGAAAGATTACTGATTGGAATGCAGATGTCACGTAATAGCCGTTCAGGTAGCTTTTCAATAGAATTCATTCGCCAATTCGAGTGTGTTAGTTTCTGAAATGTACCACCACGAATTGCATGCATTCTCGAAATCGAATCGATAAAAGAGTGGAATAAAAATATAGAGTAAAGTATGGTGAAATGAGATGGGAATATATAAATTGTTAACAGTGGTAGGATTGGCAAAAAGTCTCGTTTAACCACAACTAGCCCTTGTGCGAAATATGTTTCAAATTAAGTGATTTCTCAGTTCAGTAAGTTGCTGCATTCGAGATTATTAATTTCATTATGTTTTATGGACATAATTCCTGTGGTCCTTTCCGGTTTTACCATCCAACATTAATTTATTTCGAATTTAATCGTTAGTAAATTGAAAGATAAATTAATATTTGGTCAGATGGTTAATTTATTAAAAATGTTTTACGGTATTTTTAATCATCTATTGTGAAAGTTATTCAACTTTAATTGTAATTAAATTTTATTTTACAAACGATAATTGGCTAATAGTTTTAATTAAATTTTACGCTCAATTCATCCTGTTCAAACAACAACGGATTCCCCACTATGGCTAGGTGAAATTTCAACTATAAATTTTATAACCAAAGCGTAATTAATTGAAATTCTTTTGTAATTGATTCGGAGACGGGCCATTTTCAATTTATAAAATGAATTATTCGCAATTTCAGATCGAATTGAATCAAATTGTCATCACTTGGACAATTTCGCTAAACTTTCCACCAACAACGGCAAAAAAGAAAATTAAAAATTCACTAGATTATCGCCCCAAATAAACTTAAACCAACGACAGGCCGAGTTGTTTTAAATCTCAAATATACTTTGTTAAAAAGTTTTCACCAACTTTGCTGCTGTTGAAATGAAACAGGATAGAGAATGAGCATACAAAAAAAAACAACCGCCCCAAATTTGATTTAATATCAATTTGATGTGTTCCAGTTACGACACAAGGGGACCTTACAGCACTTTAGCGAAACATTGGAAAGATGAAAATTTGGATAGTCGAGCCTTCTTCAGAACAATGACAGAGCCATCCACTCTCAGTATCGATGATATTGGTGAGAAAGATGAAGGTGACTATCGATGTCGTATCGATTATTTACGTTCGCCGACGAAAAACTTGCGAGTCAAATTGACAGTTATCGGTAAGTAGATTTATATTCGACTCATACGGAAATTATTGTTTAATTTTCGATTTAATGTTGGAAAAAACCTAAAATTTATGGATAATCGCCCGGTTGGAAGCCGGTGAAAGTTTGCCGTTGATTTTTCTCCACCTGCTGTTGAAAATCTTAATAAATTTAATATTGTTTGGTTTAGTAATTAAATGGATTTTGAAGATAGCTTCGACATAGGCGGTTGGCTTTTCGATAATTCAACCAGTTTCATTATTACCTTAGCATGATGACGGTAATGTTGACGTTATTGGCGACGCTAGCTTGGAATTAATTCTCTACCACACCTTTAATAGCGTCATTATTCGTGTCACAACAAGGGCATAAATCTATCATGATGGTAATTTTTAGTCAAATAAACGTCGTAGATGATGGCAACTGAATCACGCCATGACAGCTTCCATATTTTCGCTTTTACTATAAACTCTCGGTAAAGTTCCATTTCATAGTCATAAAAGAAGTTTGTTATTTGAATACGAACGAGAAATAATGAAAGCTACTTTTTTCTTTCTTTTTTTTCCCGTTTCTGTCGCCTCTTTGGTAGTGTAATCGAAGGTATTGGTGATCTGTATGGGAAGGCAGTACGGCGCGTATTTTCCACCTGACGCCTTACTCGAGATATTGATTCTATTGGTAAAAGCTCCTGGATTCTCCCATGAATCGATACACGAGTCTGTTTACCGTCTTTAACAACTAAGAAAACTAAATATTGCTCATTGAAGCATTTGCTTATAACGACAAGTTAAACTATCTACCAATTAAAACCCTCATTACTAGTGGTTTCAACGGAATCTTATGATAATTAGTGTTATTTGGGGCAACTTTAACCATTAACAATATCGAAATAGTCGCTCTAATTATACCCCCGAATCAATTAACATAATTTGAATATGAAATAGAATTGTTTTAAATCAAGAAATCTATCAAAAAATCGGTTTATAATTCGATTTGTCGGCAATCTCGATTATTCTACATGGATTTGGTTTGAAATTAGTTTCTAAGATTCGATTGTCGTCACTTCGATTAAAATTCTATCAACAGAAAATTGACTGATCTATTTATCATAAGTTCTTTTCCCACTTTCGACGTTTTATTGACACTTATAGAGAACTATCCAATATTTCTCAGTCTTATAGTTAATATTATTTATGACCATCAGAAGGTCTTTGGATGTAAAAGGTGGCCATTTGTAAAGATGCCGCTAGTCTTTCTAGATATGACCCTTACTTATGACTTTGAGCATGATAAATGGTGCATAGTCTGTGGAAAAATAAATGACTTATCAACAAGTTATATTTGTTGTAATGTCTAAATGAAATTTGCTATTTTAGAATTTTTTTAACAAAAAATACACCTCGAACTTTTCCAAAGTAATAAATCTGTCATCGTCATATGAGTTTCCGGATAACATCATGGAAACTTTTATCATAAAATATGCATAGACACTAAAAGCGTTGAAATACGTATACTTTACCACCAACTCGACTCTACTAATTTTAAGTGAGACCTACTGTTTTAAAAAAGCCAACAGGAGGATTAAAATTTTAATGGATAATGGTAGTATCGACTTGGGCGAAATTCTAATAAAGATTCTCCCAAATTTGTTCTATTTTTAAAAATAATATCAATCGTGCTTTACTGTTTTGTACCATTTTATTTACACGCTAGTAAATTGTAAATTGAACAAAATTAGCTTTTAGAAAGTTTACAATTACGGTATTAACGGTTTTATTATAATACAACGCTTATTTTTGATTTAAAGCGAAACGGTAAACTCTAAAAGAAGGATATAATTTAAAGTTTGCACAACACAAAACGATATTAATTACTCTCTTTAGGTTAGTGTTCGTGTTTACGTTAATTTCGCATAAATACTCATAAAGTTTCCGAAATAACGAAGTATCAATTTAAACAAGAAAAAACGATTTAAATTGAGAGTTTTTTTGCCAAAAGTCCATTACAAACTAAAAATTTTTCGGGTCCTTTAATGGACGGCTACAATAAACCCTCCTACTTGTCGGCAAATAGGAGGAATCTGATATGGGGAAGAAACCTTTTCGGCTAGATTAGAGAGTCGATTCGACTGAAATTAAAGTGCACTAATGACAGGGAGATTTTTACGGAAATAGAATAAAATTCCTTATTTTAACCACCCCATTTGGTATTTACACAAAAACCAAGACCAAGAACGAGGGAATAACACAAAACTTTTCTGTAATTATTTGTTTAATATTCAACATCTCTTAAAAGTATTGAAATAATGGAGAATCCTCGAGAATTTTTCAAAATTTATTCGCAATTAGTGCAACGAATTCAAATCCAATCGTTTGATATTCGATGGAATTAATTTTTATATTATAGCGGATATTTAGAAAAAACTCCTCTATTCGGGACTTAATTTAAAAGAATGACATTATTGTAAACAATACTTGAAATGCTGAAAATTCCATTATATGCAGGAATCATTACCTTATATAATGGACTCTAATATCGATCAGTCTGATTCAATAAATATTTATTCAAATAGTAGTAGAATCTAAATTGTTCTCCGATAATAAGACATAATTCGAAACTAAAACAAAATTCGTAATAATGAGCAAGAAACGTGTCTTACAATGTAAATTAAGACAATTTACTCCAAAAAGGATATTACATCCCCGATATTCCCTTGGGTGCACTAAGAGCTTCTATATTTTCTTAAAACTAAATCGATTTTTTCAATTTCCCCTAGTCTGATTAATTTTTGTTGTGTGTTCATACAGTACCGCCACAGAAACCGACGATTATCGACGAACGTGGCAAAGAAGTACCCTCGCATGCTGGCCCATACGAAGAAGGTGGTGATATGAAATTGACCTGCATCGTTACTGGTGGTGAGTTTTACGCTTTTTTTAACTTTCCCCAATATTTCGATATTGTTAAAGTGTTTTTAAAATGGGAAATTCGGGAAGTTTCAATTAGTTTTGTGGATATTTTTCGAGGGGTCGTTGCGATAGAAACGTGCCGAAGGAGTTTTTTTTTTTGGATATCCGATATCAATCGATTTATTGTAAAATGTTTGCTGGAGGAATTCGTTATTTATCGAACGGAATATCCGATGGACATATTGATAGGTTAAGTAAATATACAAATATGAAAGTTACTGCTTGATTTTAATCAACAGTTTGATTTTAGTCGAAGTGTGGCCAAATTAAACAACAATTTGCTAGTTTTTCCCTTGTTGTTTAACGATTGTTTTCATACAACTGTATTGACCGTTAATTGTTTGTTTATCTTTTAATTCATCGATAATCAAATAATTTTTAGAATAGTGGAATATTTGTGTGTATTGTGGAAATATTTGGGTTTTTTCTATTGAATATTCCCTAATTATTATTTCCATTTGCACCTCACTTTCGAAAATTAAAAGTATGTATCCTATTATACTAATGAAATTGGAATCTGTGCAGATGCCTGGAGGATCCAACCCCAAAAACCTATTTTATTTCAATGTTTCACCCTTTATTCTCATTCATCCTCATGCGTATACAAGTTAATGAGATTATACATTCGGGAATCCATCGAAACCGTACAGATTTCTAAATATTAAGAACAAACAAACCATCTCGACATATATAAAATAGTTTCTCGTTTTCATCGTTGTTTTACAATTGTGTTGTTAAAATCGGTTCGATTTTCTAGCCAAATCTACGTGTTTTGTGGTTGAAATATGGCCTCACGCCCCATTACACCTCTCGACGCTGTTTTGCCTTTTAATACAAAACGATAGTCGTTTTATTTCGTACTATTACTACTATTACAAAATTTACAAATTCCCGTTTATCCATCAAATGATTTGTAATGATGACTGTCTATTATTTCAATAAAGGAACACGAATTTAGAAGGGCGAACAATGGAATTAAGTTTCGGTTAACAAAGTGTATCAACTCTAAAATAATAATACAAATTTGTTATAATAATGCCCCCTTAATGGAGATGTTTATTGTTTCATTTGTAACAATAAACGACTTATGCATTGTGATAATATATAAATATTTATTGTGCAACTGAATGGGAATGAAAGTTTTAGAAACGCAAATAATAAGCTAAACTCGCTCGTATCAGAAATAATTGTATCAGTCGGATAATTAATTATCCAACTAAACAAACGTAATAAATTAGTTTTTAAATTACAAATAGAATTTTATTCTATTAGAGGAAACTCAATAAAAGTAATTAATACAAATAGATCGCTATTAACTTTAAATTTGTTGTATATCTATAGCTTTGAAATATTCGTTTAAACTAACGAAACTTTCCATCCAGTCTTATTCCAACGTTTTTGCTAGTTTCACTCTTCTTTTTTTCACTCTCAAACCATTCCAACTAGAACTTTTAAAGTCCTTGACTTAATTAGATGACGGTGTATATTTCACGTACAGAAACGTTAAACCATCACAACCAAAAATTTAAGTATTATAAATAAAATACACAAGAAAAAACTCAACTTTGTACATTAAACCTAAACCAACAGATAATATTTAACTTTTATTATAACTGCCTAATAGTCGTTATTGTTGTTGTCGTATAGTTATACTACTGACACTACCAGACATATCGTGTAAAATTCTCCTATAGGACCGTTATCACGTAGACGAGGTACCCCACTTAGTTACTTACAGTGCACATGTTTCTCCCTTGAGGCGTTCGAACGAATTGTACGTGGTGTGTTACCTACAACGTATAATAACTTTCCAACAATATAATTCTAAATGAAATAGTATAGACATAGTAGAAATGGCGACAATAGTGCTAGTTATGTTTGAAAATAACGGAAAAAGTCGCACGAGAGAATTTCGAATTTTCTCAATTAGATGATTTATAATACTGTTGTTGGTTGAATGGCGAAACAGAGATGAGAAATCATTAAAAATTGTAGAAGAAAATACGTACAGATTGAGTTAATCGAGAGATTGTTGAATTGGTGGATGCGCCGGGCTATTTTTTGTATCCACGACAATTATATTTATTTTTTAACCGCTCAACTGTTTGATATTCCATTTCGGTGGATAACGCAATGAGAATGGAATTTTTTTATAAATGTTAGTGTGATAAAGGTGGATGCGCCGGGTGATTTTTTTTACATTTGTTTAAAAATTGATACGTTTTTTTCAACTATTCGATTGGAAATATATTTAGAAATACTGAAACTGTTCGATTTGAATACAACAAAAAATTCCATTATGAATTATGAAGAGAAGTTTGAAAATTGGTGGATGCGCCGGATTAAATTTCTAACAAAAAATTTATATAATTATTTATACATTGATTTTATTCGATTGAAACGCTAATATTCAGCAATACTTTAACTATATTCCGTTTGAATGGAGACGATAATAAAAACAAGAATTTTACACAATATTGGTGGATGCGCCAGTAGAATTTTTTGTTTAAAAATCAATATAACTACTAATTGTCTGATTGTTGATATTATTTGATTGCAACTAGTTCGTGAATTCTAAATTTTGATAAACGATAAAGAATAGGTTCAAATTTGGTGGATGCGCCGGGCGAATTTTTGTCCGAACAAGAATTAAAATAATTATCAATTTTTTTTAGTTTAGACATTCAGCAAGAGTGAAAGTTCAAGTTTCATTTGGCTGAATAACCCAATAAAATTGGTAATTTTTGGAGAATTTTAGAAAAAAAACAGTCAATCAAAAAGTGTAATCTTGGCGGATGTGCCGGGCGATTTTTTGTCCCCAAATTTAATTACTCATTATCGAACCACCAAAATTATTTAATTAAAATTTTGATACTCAGTTACACTGAAACTTGCGGTTTCGTTTAGCTGAATAATGCATTTTTTCGAAATCTTCGAGAGCAATAAATTAGAGAAACATAATATTGGTGGATGCGCCGGGTGAAATTTCTCTGTTTAAAAATTAATATGGTTTTTTGGAAATATCAAGACTTAATATTATATTTAGCAAGATAATGCAATTGAAATTATATTAGCGATTAGAAAGTAAAGTTGTAAAATTGGTGGATGCGCGAATTTTTGTTTCTACAACAATCGATGTAATTATTTATTTCTCAGTCACGCTATTATTTGATTGAATCTTTGATATTCAGCTACAATAAAATTTGATATTCTTTTTGGAAATTTTAAATGTTATATTGATGAATTTTCTCTGTTTAAACATTAATACAAATGTCGATTTTCTAACAATTTAGAAATAACTTATTTATAAATACTATTATCTAGTTTGATAGGGTAACAATAAAAATTATTATGAATTATTAAGAAAAGTCGTAAAATTGGCGGATGCGCTAGCCTAAAATTTGTCTGCTTAACAATCGATATAATTATCCAATTTTCAGCCACTTTTATTTGATTTAAGCTGTAATATCCAGCAATACTCAAACTTGATGATCCATTCGATTGAATAATGCAATATTTCTTTTAAAAATTTAAGAGAAAAACAATTAGCGAATGCAAAATTGGTGGATTGGCAAATTTTCTCTTTTTACAAATTGATGCAACTGTCTATCTTCTAACTATTAATAATTGCAGTTTTATTTAGAAATACTAAGTTCCAATATTTTATTTGGTTAAATCAAAAATTTATTGTGGATTGTACAGGAAGGTGTTAAAATTGGTGGATGCGCCGGGAGAATTTTCATCTCTACAACAATTAAACGAATCATTTATTTTTCGATTATTGATAAGCGATTTGAGACAGTTTTGATATAGCAATTTTCGTATACGAATGGAATATTTTGTAAATTTTTACGTATTCGAGGCTTATGCTGTAGCCATTTTACATGTTAGGCACAATTTGAACGATTTCTCGTATTCTTGTCGTTTTTATTTGTTTTCCTCTTAACTGACATTATATATATGTGTATATGTGAAACAGTGTTAGATATCGGTTGAAACGTAATTTATTCTCCGACATTTTAGATAATATTTTTGTTGGTTAAATGATGGTCGATTTATCTTGATCGCCTTTACTTTATTGAATAAATTTATATTCTTTCTTCAAACGATATAAATTATTTATAGGGACCGGTGTATATTCCATCGAAAAAAAACATTTTATATAAATCTAAATATAGATGTATGTATTTCCAATAATATGCGTGCATATATCAATTTTATTTGACAATATAATCAATAATATTGATTACGAGAGATTGGTTGGATTCGTAAAAAACTCTTCGGAATACATTTGTGAACAATACGAATTGCAATTAAATACGAATTTATAACAAAATTACCCGAATTTCGAGAAAATTGCCCGTCTTTTCAAGCGACTAATTTACATATGGAATTGTTATTTCGATATTAAATATCTGAAACTTTATATGCGACCGTTAGGGCAACAGAAAAATTAGCATTAGCAAATACAAATCGGGCTATAGATTATTAAACATGCACATATTTTTAATCGATACGCTCAAATGAGTGGATTTTGTTGAAATATTTTGGCACAATTTAGAGCGATTCGAATGATATTTTGAGAATTGTTGGGACAGTTATCGGGGAATTTGAGGGAATCGGTTTTAAACGTTTTTTTCAATAGATTTTCGCCGCCATTATCAGCAAACTATTTCAAGTTGAATATCTTGAACTGCCATTGAAATATTTCTGAATATCAAATTTTCGTTGAGCGCTTTTTGAAACTTTTATAAAGAACAATTGACTTAATTAACTGGATAAGAAACATTGAACCCAACTACTTGGAATATAGTGTTTTTATGGTAGAACATTTAAAATTTAAACGGCTAAATTTATCGAACTTATTAAATAATTAAATAGGTTTTATCCCCAATTATAATATGAATAAGTTATCAATTGGGGTGTCATATCTGTCTCCGACTGACAAATATAGCCGGAATAACCGCAATAATTTTACCTGATAAATGATCTCTGATAAAGGATTTCATATTAATTTCATTTCAAATATAAATAAACAGTTTTTGTTGTGAAAGACCTGTAGTTTTCCGTGTTTTTCTCGGTAAATTTGTTAGTTCGACTTAATGGTATTTTCGTGTGTTTGTGTTTATGGAAAATCATCAATAATGAAGTTGGCTGAAAATTGTATTTTCTAGGTAAACCACCACCAACTATAAAATGGTGGCGTGGTGAGAAGTTGATTGAATCACATGAGACCGATAGTGGCTTCCAGAATGTTAGATCGAACCAGCTAATCATCCGTGGTTTACAGAGATCCGATCAACATGCAGCTTTTACATGTCAAGCCTCAAATAACAACATCAGTCAGCCAGTATCAGCGACAACATCCATTGAAATTTATTGTAAGTAGTTCAACCATATAGATCCTGTTATAAACACACAAACAAGATTTAAACGTTAATTTATCGGTGAAAAATCAATCGAATTCAAGTATTTAAGATTCTATTTCTAACGGATTTGCAGACGTTGTAAATCCATGATTAAGGGGCTAATCTGCATAATGGTTTGCGAATATTGTGCCCTTCCACCAACCCACACATATACACGTAAAGACAGGTCTTCGGTAGGTCAACCAATAAATTATATGAAATGTCAAAATGTGGTTTCGTACTGTAACATATCTGAAAACCGGAAACATTTCCTCTACAAACTATTCAATTATTTGTATGATGTATTGTCAACGAAATTCAACTACAACTAGTCAATTTTACCATAACAAAGTTGAATTTGTACAAAAATCCTCTACAATAATTCGTTATGCCATATGCAGAGATTACCTTACAATCTAATATTGAGCTATTTAGAAATATAAATACGATTTCATAACTGGGGAGAAAGTCATATTAGTATATGTAAATGCGATATGTCCCCAGAGTAGAGTCGAGTATTTTTCCATTGTGGAATGGAAGAATTTTTTGTCTTCTGTGAGATTATCTAATGACTGAATCTACTGAACCGACTTTATATCTCTGATGGTTCTAAAATAACGATTCAATGTTGAATCAACAATCATTTCAACTTCCATATTTTCACTTTAATTTTTTTGCAAAAGAATTGAGTAAATTTTAAATATTAAAACCATAGTAAATATCTCCTTTAGAATTGTCTCACTGGAGACCTGTAGCGTCCAAACTAGTTATACAAGTGTACCGTCCACTTTCTAGTGGACATTAATATTTATAACACACTTTAATCTAACTATGCTGTTGATTAACGTTCATAAATTATTTCACGTGAACGAAGACCAATTTTTCTACATTTATATTTCCATCTTTCATTAAATTTGTTGCATTATCAAAGGAAACGAAATGTAATAATAACAACAGCATCATATAAATAATTTAACAAGAATACTTACAAGTTTGGGATTATTCTAAAGGAAACCTGATTAAGTTGACAAAAGTAGAGGGAAAAATTGATATAATTCAACGAGTTTACGGTTATGTTTGGCCCGTGGTGAGCCCCTCAAGGGAACGGTCTCATTGTACCGAGACCCTTCATGAAATTAAATTTTCAGTATCATTTACATAAATACAACATTTTTACATTGACATAATTAAGTATTCATAGTGTTGAAGTTTTCCAACTAAGTAGAGGTTGGGAATATTTCCATAATTATTGCTTAGAACAATTTACTAACAATTATCGTATATAATTCAGAAAATTATAAACTTTAAATAGAAGACTTTAAAGTTTACGAGTTTAACGAATTTCCATCTATTTTCACATCGAACAAGGAAGCTGGAAAAGTTCAACTAGCTTTTATGTGGCGATTAGATTTATTTTAATATTTCGTTTTCTTTTATGTTAAACGAAAATTTCGTTCGATTCTCGACGATTTATTCCGTTAATCTGGTGGAAAAACACAACCAAACACGCAATAGTCGCATTAAAACAAGATTTTTAAATTTGACAGACAACGATGATTAATTTTCAGATTTTCCACAACAACAGCGACAAAAGGTGATGTGGTGGTTGTTATTTTGGTTTCCTAATTGTGTGAAGTTTGTGTTTTTATTATACGTAATTTAATTGAAATGAATTTGTATGGAAATTCAAACACAACAACATAGAAAACGACCAGGCAAAGGGGGAGGAAATGAGCTAGCTGATAAACCTATTATCCCCGTTTATTATCATTATTATTTAATTTTTCTTAATGCATTTCTGAAAAAAATAGAAAACGATTTGTGTTAATTCCCGTTAATTCGCTTTTGTTAAACGAAATTACTACTTAAGCCCTGCCGGCACAGCTTTTGCGTAGTGGTCGTACAATAGCTGGACATGAATATTCATGAAACGAACTTGTCCTATAACTTGCATATGAGTTAGTCTGTTCAAGCGGATAGATGCATATAATTCACCGTCTAAACAGAATATTAAAACGTTTCTCAGTAATTTAAACTTTCTGAATAGCAGAGAGAATCTCGGTTTAGGAAAACGAAAAAAAACGATGTTCAAGGGGGAAAAAAACGAAAAGTAGGCACGCTCTCTATACAGCTATCCACTTAATTCGATTGAAAACTTGGAAGCCTTTAGGAGTCGACAAGATTAATTAAAAATCGACCAGAGCGGTTCCCAGTTGCCGAGATTCATCTCAACGACTTAATGGTCAATTTTCTGATTCTCTGCTATCGCAAATTTAAAGCACAATAAGGGAGCTTTGACGCCGGCGATACAGTTGTCTAAATAACCCAACAGAGTTTCTATCAGCCAACTAAAAAAAGGAAGTAAACGAACGCGCTATCTACTAGCATGCATTGAATTTTAATGAGCAACTGCTACTGTAAAGATTCGTAAACTTGTAGACAATAAAACTAATTATTTTCGACAAACCGTAGATTCTTGTAAATATCGATTTTAATCGAAAATATACAACAAAACACTACAATAATCCACAATTTTATTATTTTCTCAATTAAGAACTCATCTAATTAATTCAGTTTCAATAATCCAATATCAATGAAGTGATTTAGTACAGGATTTTCGCTTTCACTGGCAATTATTGGTGTTGTTTGTCGGTGTGATTGGAGTAAGATCTTCTTTTAAACGGTTGCTTGTTCGAATAATGAAACCCGTTCAAAGTGCCAGTCACATTCAGTTCACTTATACACTCCTCCAACAGCCTATCGTTGCTGATAAAAGCCTCTTAAAAACGACGTAAATTTATATTATTGAAGTCGATTCAGTTTAATTCCATTCTATGATAACATACACAGTAAAGGGAGCATGAAAGGATCATTGATTCTAACAAAGATGCTTAACGATTAATACAACAAAGTCGCATGAACAAAGCAAAGAAACATCTCTTTATAGGGGGTAAAAATTTAAAAAAAAACTTTCATGTCTAGGTAACATTAAAGTATATTTCGCATGCTTGTAATACTTATTGTTGCATTAAATAAAATTCAACAAATAATTCTTTCAAGTCGATTCCTTTAAAATAATTTCACTAATCCAAACTCTCGACTATGATCGATTTATAAATAAAAGATTATAAAACAAGCGTCAATTTAGTGGAATACTACGTATGCTTATACATTATTTAGAACTAATTTTGGAATAGTGGTGGATTTTAATGAATTATTAACAATATCTTCGCGTAGTCTTTTCGAACAAATTCGTTTTATTCAAAGAATAAAATAACACCCTAATAACACCATCGATTATTCAAAATACAGAAAAAATCCCATTTATAATTTACGTGAAAAATTACTAATTTTCAAGCAAAGATAGATATATAGAATCATTAAAAGTTCCCTAATTTCTAGGAAATTCACAGCAGAAAAACGTTCAACTTTAACAGAATAAAGTAGAACGAACAACTTTCGAGGTGTCTCGAATGATAAATACGAACATCTTTTAAACTGTTCGATAAGATTTTTAATTAAATTAAGTGAAATGTTAAAGGGCATGTTTATTCGTTTGATTATATCCGTTTTATTTTATTAAATTATGATAGTAGGTACTCTATTGTTGAATTAGAGGAGCTATTCAAATTTTGGTGCCGAAATTTTAGCTTCTTACTGGTTATTTTATAGCCGAATTTACAGAGCAGTGGGGAAGTACCCGTTCAATTTGTGACGAGACACCAATTTGGCCGCAGTGGCGCTGCTTACCAACGCAAATCAACAGTTGGTAAGGTTTCATAGATGGAGATCGTAATAAAGTTAGAAGTACTACAATTATTTCTTTTGTGACTGTTATTGACGCCAATACGGCCAAAATTTGCGCTTTTTCCAAAGTTTCAGTTCGGCCAAATGATCAGGTCTACTTTGAAGTAAAGAGCTGAGAAGTCAAGCCTTGATCAAAACCGAGATCTGCTAGATTTTTCAATGGCCAAAATTTAGACAAAGAATCAGCAAAGTAAGCAAGCCTCGACTGGATAATCAGAATTTTGCGACTGCGTAAACTTGGCTGTAAAACACGCAATTTCAGCGCTAAATTCAAATGGTGTTAACAGTTTTGTAATAATTTTGTGGTTTACAGTTCGTCCATTGCAAGTAGAGATTCTCACCAGCAATAATCCTCTATCGGCTGATCGCTCGTACGAGATACCCTGTCAAACTTATGGCTCAAGACCACCGGCAAAAATTACATGGTTGATGGATAATCGTGAATTATTACCGCCGAAATACAATTATTCCCAATCGGTAAATTCAAATGAACTTAATTTAATTCTTATCATTGTTGTTATTGTTATCATAGGAATCGGCTGATGGTAATGTAACAACATCTACATTGACCTTCATTCCCACAAGACAAGATAACGAGCGTTCGCTTACGTGTAGAGCATCTAATCACCTGGTGCAAAACGGGATTGAAGAAGCTACCGTGAAATTAAACGTTTTCTGTAAGTTCTTCTTACACGAACATAAAAACTGTAACATTGTTAATTACAAGAATCCTCAGATAGAAGTTTTCGTTGTTTGGTCGATTTTTATTGTACGTTTAACTTGTTTCCACCAGACAATCGAAATGAGTTTTATTTTTTCTATTGTACAATACGAAATGTTATTAACTCTTTCTATTTTCGCTCAAAATCTCGGTCTCTATAATTTTTTATTTCGTTTCTTTAATTTTTATTCAGCCGGTGAAATGGTAAAGTTTTCTAAAATCTCACCGATCCAAACGACCAAATTGACGAAATCAAATATCCGTAAACAAGCAATATAAAGTCTGGCCACGAGCCGATTCGTATAAAACCACCGGATAATCTTACGTAAAGCAGATTGAAATCTTTCGCTACCCGTTTACTTTTTTTTCTTCTCTTATTCGCTGTGCTTCTTGTCGTTCTCCTCTTTTTATTTTACAGATGTGCCAATTCTGCACCTGTCTTTAGGTTCTAACTTGAATCCAGATGACATTGAGGAAGGCGATGATGTTTATTTTGAATGCAAAGTGAACGCCAACCCTGGAGCATATAAAGTACTATGGAAACACAATGTGAGTTATAATAATAATAATATTCATTTCTACGCAATTTCAATGCATAATTTTGCCGGTTTGAAAACACCAACTACCATCATCTGAACCTCTATTTGGTACAATCACATTGAAATTATGCCGGCGGAAATACGATTCTGCCTAATTTGACTGCTAATTTCTCATCACATTGTTCCCAATGAATTTGAAAATGTCGGTGTGCGAAAACTTATTAATAAACTCGAAAGCCTTTCGCGCTACTATTGTCACCATTATTAACGCAATTGATGCGCCCTTTTATTGCCCAAATTTTATAATAATAATGATGATAATAATAACAGAACAACAGAATAGGTTTTTAATTCGAGTTTGATTGTAAACGGAAAAGAACAATCGAGAAGAATAGAGTTACGTAAATTTCCTGATAACACCCTGTTTGAGTAGTAGTTGAGTAGAAACGATCCCGGAACTCTCAAAAACAAGTCTAACTAACGACCAATATAAAACTTTGCTGATTTGTGCTCTTCTAAAACGATTGTATTCTCCAATTTCTTTCGATAATTACTTGATATTGCGTCTTAATTATCGGGGTAATAATTATTATTCGATCTTTAATATATTTTACAAGTTTTGTTTATTTTATTTCAATAGTAGAAAGGTTGCTAAAATGCGCATTGTAGATAGTCGAAGGCATGAATGATATGAATAATGTAGCAGTTGTGTCTGTTTTGACTACAGAAGTATTCAGAATCCACTTTGCACCGACTACTATTACTTTCTTGTTTTAGTTGTAACTTACTTTTCACGTTTCTATTTATGGTAATATTTTCTACAAGATATTTTCTGTACAAATTAGGTGTATTCGATGGAAAACTCGA
Organism: Mylabris phalerata; assembly: GCA_020740385.1. Taxonomy (NCBI): domain Eukaryota; kingdom Metazoa; phylum Arthropoda; class Insecta; order Coleoptera; family Meloidae; genus Mylabris; species Mylabris phalerata. Next base: position 4,027,109 of record JAJEOX010000222.1, read on the forward strand.
CTATACAGGGTCTTTCAAGCAAACTAATTCTAAAGGCAACTCCTATTAATTACCGGGCGATTTTAAAAATATTTTGCAGATTCGTAGAGTAGTCCCTAGGGATTATTTTACCATAATTTGAGCCTAGTAGTTCGTTGGGAAATTGGTGAAAAATCGCTCGAAATAAACGGTAACATGCAATCTCCCATAAGAAATAATGAGGAATTGTTCGTAGGTATATCTCAAAAAAGACAAAAGATATCGAAATGGGACATATCTCATTCGATCCAGAATTCGATTTTGCAGGGCAATAACCCCAAGAAGTTTGGAAAATCAGACGGAATTTTCTGATAATTGCGAAAAACCGCAGTTTTGGTCAAAAAAAGTGTGTTAACATTCAATAGAACACGTGCCTATATAATCAATAAAATGAGATGAAACACATGTAGGTAGATCAAGAAAAGTTGAGGCTTCTTGATCAACCCATTCCCGTTTTAATTTTCTTTTCCGTTTCTCGAAAAACAGCGTTTAAAATGATCCAAATTTTTGAAATAGCCCGTTCTAACAAAAGTAACTCAGTAGATGATGTAATGTGGTTTCGTGACTTATGATTGGCTAGATGAAGTTGGGGGGCAACTTGATTATTTCTCGACTGATTTCTCATACGTCTATCGAACGAAAATCGTAAATTTGCAACGAAAGGGGAAAAATGCGAACTGCCTCTCAAGCGAGACCCTTAATAAATGTCGCGATCTACCTCTACGTAAAATTGACGTTATATGATCTACGGTGATTCGAGGATTTGTAGAAAATTTTTTCAGTTTTCTTCACGAAATCTAGAAAACAACTACTACTATTTTACCCCTGATTGTTTTCAAATCGCCCGGCAAATAGGGCTGCCACAAGAACTAGGGACGTTTGGTTGAAAGAGCCTGTATAGGGTATTTTTGTGTGTGTGTTGAAAATTAACAATTAACGTTTTATTGTTGTTTGTTGTATTGAAGAAAATTTGCCAAAAGTACAAGGTTTGGATAGGAAATAACAACACGAAACAATCCAAGCAAACACCTTGGTCGGTTTTTGCTTAGTTGTACGAGATTTCTCGTTATTAGTAATGGGAAACCGTAGGATCTTTCTATGTGTGTTGTATTACAGAACAAACAATTCTGTTGCTTATTTGTCTTTTATCTCTCAACTTGGAGACCACATACTTATAAGGTCTAAACTACAATTAATAAACGAACTTTAGTCGTATAGAACTCGAACAACACTCCAGTCTGAAATATTATCGTTGGTGAATGTTTGGGCACACATCGCCCCAAGCATCCTATCACATTCATTCTTCTTTCCTTCCTCAAATTAATACCCGAGAAAATCAAGAATTGGGTCGCAAATACATGGAGCAAAAGAGAGAGAATCTTATGTTTTGATCTTGCAGTTGCTAGTATCATGTCCGTACTGCAAGCGGACTTTGGCTGTTCATTATATTATACTGAAGCATAGCAACAATAACACTAACAACAACAACAACGACCTTTAATAATTACAACTGAAAGTCTGGACGTGTCTAGAGTTTCTAGCATTCCAAAGCGTTTTAGGAAGAGGTGTAGCGTAATTCGTGCATACCATCCTTGTATACAGTTTTAGACTCTTGACATGAGAGAAATGGATACATCCATTCAGCGATATTAAAACGGGAATACTATGAGACATCAGGAATTTGCTTCAATTGTTTCTTTGCCCTTCGCTTGTAATGTTGAAAGGGTGCGAGAGAGTTGGTGGAAACTAGCAAGAGAATGGGTGAACTGAAGCTTGTATATATTTCCGATGGACGTGACTGTGCTTTATTGAACATTGAAGAGAAACGCTTTTAACAACAACGAATGATGCGTTTATTTTGATCAAATAAATTACCAACCACTCGATCGTTCTTTTCGATGCATGATGACATTCTCTTTTCGTTGTTATTTCGTCCAACTATAATTGATCTATTCGTCTTTAAATATATCGTAATTAAATGTTTACCATTAAATTAATGTATTTTTTTTTTGTTTCTACGGTAAGTCTAACAATTTGTTGTTGCTAAAAATGGATTAAAAAGTTTTATTAGAATCTTGAATGTTGAAGAATTGTTCGTTTTTTGCTTGAGATGCCGTGAAAGAAAAAAGGCCCCCAAGTCATTACAGTAATTGCTCTCAACTTCTTTTTAATTGTAAATATTTAAAAAAGATCTAAACAAATTAACACAAAAACTGAAAACAAAAGATTATTTGTTCTATTGTAAAACAAACGAAAATCTATTAGAACTCCACTATCGAGCAATTGAACGTAGACATTGCCAAATTAATCGATTCACTAATTAACCGCTCGAGTGGGCATACTGAGTGTAACGTATGTATGTCGAACTATTACCGGCAAATTGTTGAATTAATGCCGCGATATTTACACGATTTAATCGATCGATGAACGTTTTTTCCACAGGATCAAGTGATGCAACACAATCAAAAAGGCGGCGTTATTATGAGCAGCGGCGATTTGGCTTTGCAAGGCGTCCAGAGGAGCCAAGCTGGGAATTATTCGTGTGTTGCATCCAATGTTGAAGGGGACGGTGATAGTAACCGGGTCGAATTGAAAATTATGTGTAAGTCTACTAATTTTAACTCTAGATTATGGGTGAAATTAATTGTAAATAAAGTTGAGTAAATTTAGAGTGTTTTTCAAATTAGCTCGATTATTACACACTGGCTACATTTATAATAAAAACATGTAAATTAAATAAAACATTTATTTAACTAACAGCATTCCATTAACCGAGTTGCTTTTTCTCTGGAAAATAACCGAAATAAAAACAAATAAAGCAACAATAAATGGTACCAGTTAAATCCATTTAATCCATTATTACACACTGGTGTAAATGATAATAATTTGAATTAATTGTTCCATCAGTCATGCCGGGCGTAAAAAAAGTGTAAAACGGAAGCAAATTTGTAAGTTGTACTGTTGACACGTTATCAATCAAAAAATACACATGCTGTATTTATCGTTATTGTTGATGATGAAAAATTGATGGCTATAGATACATCAATAAAGTTTACAATTAGATTAGAAAACAACTAAAATAAAATAGAATTTTGTTGAGGTCTTCTTTATTGCTTATATGCAAACAGAAAGCTAATCGAGTGCACGATGACAAGTCATATTGTTTAGGGAGCCTCAACTGAGCTATAGTGATAAGGTAAATTTACCTCACACCTGTTCGTTGTCTTGAAACAACGCTTTATCAAACTATACAATAAAGTAAAGTTATTACATTCATTTCAATTTGTAATAAATTCGAAACAGTAGGGTATTGTTTGGATTTATATTTTTCTTATGCTTGCAGACAAACCGGTCTGTCGTCCTGAACAAAAGCGGATCTATGGTGTAGCGAGGCATGAAAACGCCAAGATTTTATGCGAGGTGGAGTCGTATCCGCCTCCAGACAGTTTCAAATGGTCTTTCAACAACTCAGCTGAGAATATCGATGTACCACAAACCCGTTACCGTTCCGGTATTCACCATTTTTCATCAACATTAACTTATACGCCAGTCACTGAATTAGATTATGGTACGGTAATGTGTTGGGCAAATAATTTAGCCGGTAAACAACAAGAGCCGTGTATTTATCATATAATAGCCGCTGGTAAACCAGATCCACCATTTAATTGTACAATAATAAATCAAACAAGTGAATCATTGGAAGTTGAATGTACGGAAGGTTTTGATGGTGGTCAACCGCAGTTTTTCCTTTTAGAAGTTTACGATCAACAGACTGATGCTTTACAAGCGAATGTTTCAGCCAAATTTCCGCTTTTTAGTGTTAGCGGTCTAGATCCGGGTAAAATACTTAAAATGGTCGTCTATGCTGCCAACTCGAAAGGAAGAAGTGAGTCGGTTTTATTAGAGGGATTAATGTTGAAAGTTGCCGAAAAACAAACAGGTAAACGAATTTAAAATCTCCACTTTAATATTATTAAAAATTCTGTTATAGTCCCCTCATTCGATATGCGCGACCAATTTCAAGTTGCGCCAATTTTGGGGATATTGATAGGCATAATTGCTGCACTTCTATTAGTGAGTGTTGTGATTTTGGGGGCGCTAAAGGTGCGAGCAACACATAGGGACGGTAATAGTAGGGCTCTTCGGCCGGGTTTCCTGCCAGTTAAAGAAAAGGTCACATTGCCGTTGCGTTCCGAATCGGAAGATTTATTTGAAAAGGACGATAAGAATCCAGATGTCATCCCGGCTAATAAAGGTAAAAATCAGAAAGACCATCCACGACTTTTTATTTATTTTTTTTACGTTAAACGACAAGAAAATTAAATGCTTTGACAATATTAGAAAGCATTTTTGAGATAATTGAAAATTTATTATACGCTTTTCACTTTATATTTCGATTTTTATTACTCGAAATAACGAAATATTTCAAACAAACGTTTAATGAAATTCTTCCTTGACGGTTTCCGATAAACATCCCGTACCTTCTTTATTTATGATACAATCAGTCATTCTATTTAATCATTTTTGATTTCGTTGAAAAAACAAACATCCTGATGTTCATATATTAAATATATGCATGTATAAATGGTGTATTTGCTGTATTCCAGACTCCGATTATCAACTCGGGTCAGCAGTTCAAACTCCAGGTTTGAATAATTCAGTGACAGCAACATCTGAATACGAAACGTCATCTACTCCACAACAAAATATTACTCCCCTAACAGAAGCTTATATGGCTAGAGATCGGGCTTATGCTCCCCAACATGTAAGTTAGCATAATAATTGATTCAACGAGAGCTTTTAAACTCGTCGACTCAATGTTAACGCCGCATATATTTGTATTATGCTTGTTTAAAGTTAGTTTTCGACCATATACGGTGGTGTTGTTTAGTCTAGGTGGTTTTGGTTGATGCTGATAGGTAGATATATAGAGGGAGTTTATATTAGGATCTCGAACCCTTGAATTTACATGTTTGTTTTAATTTAGTTGACAACGATAAAGTTTCTTATATTCAAATTTATTCAATTTCCGGGGATACAACTAGATTTTCTAAAGCAAAAACGATAGACAAATGGAAATTTTGCATACCTTTTTATTATTGTAGTTTACGTGACTCATTAGTGTTTTGTCGTCGAGAATTTCAATGAAATAATAGCGAATTTCTAATAGAAACCATTATTAAAACTGTAATTTTACCGGTTAATTTACATTTATGTTTTTATTTCTAGGGTAGCTATAGACAGTTCACTGATATTTATTGAAACATGCACATTTTTAACAATATCCATAGGTATATTATTTTTATTTGCAAAATCAGATTGAGAATAAGATTTGCTTATTATAAATTGCTTTGAAAGCCAAATAATGAACGCTATGGAACATGCGGTTGAATAAATGTTGTCTGAAAGGATAGTCGACAAAAAGATAAATAGAAATAAGACATTTGTGTTGAGATAAATCAAAGGAACAAATCCACGTTGAAAACCATATCGAGAGATTTAAACAAAATCGTTTCATAACGAATTTGTATATACAAAACGAAAATATTCCATACAGCATTCATTATATCTACCCTTGCCAAATTGTTTTGTTATTCCAGCTGTTTATAACGAAATTTGTTGCTCAACTTCGCTCGCTTCCCACCCCCAAACGCACACACAGTCTACTTCATCATTTGCTTTGGCATTAACAATTTAAGAAAGAACCTTCGTTAAGGGCATGCAAACTTGTAGAACATTTCAACTTAATCCAACAAACACGCACACGCACAAATAGACAAACGAGTAACTGATAAAATATTAATTTATCTACCGCTAATTTCAAATAGCACGTCTATACGCATGTATTAATTTCATATTCTATTCGATATAGGTTGGTAATGAAGTGACTTATGCTGAATTATCGTTAACTCGCACCAATTCTCTTGAGGCAATGAAGAATGGTGTTAATCAGTACGGTACGTTGAGGAATCGCGACGATACAACTATTTATGCACAAATAGACCACAGTAAACGGCCACCACCGCCGCCAATTCCAACAAAAACACCACCAATGGTATCGCCAGTTTCTTCATTATTCCCATCATCTACAATAACGAAACCGACTGGACTTTATCATCATAGAGAAGTTGTAACTGTTCGAACTCCACTAATGGGCTGCCAACAAGAGAGTTGTGTTTAAACTAATCTCTAATAATAGTCTATTGTCTGTTTTTTTGTTTCCAAATATCTTCTAATCTTTAAAATTGTAAATATTTTATAAATAATAACGTTAAGAGGTTGTGTGCGATTTCAGAATAACACGTAATGTTTTCCTAATCACTTCATATTTGTCTGTATAAATAATCGTAATAATTAAGAATAAATATAAGAACAACGATAGATTTTAAGGGAAATGGGCCCAATTCTAGTTGCTCTACCAATTATCCCGAATATATAGCGGAACGACCTTTCAACAAAAGCTCTTATGTTTTGAAAAGTTTCCAACATATCGTCGTCATATCTTCAGAAAGGTCAATTCTAGTCATCCAATTACCAAAATTTCTAGTATAAATTCGATGTTTAAACGTTTCATTGAGTATTGGATTTTATTTGTAAATGAAATGAGGAAAATTTGAACGTTTTTTTTAATAGACTGATGAACAAAGGCAATGGGTTTTTAATAAATTTCCGCGATATTAATAAAATGTATCGCCCCTGTAAGGCACAAAACTCAATTTGTATAAAATGTACATACACATATAGGAGAAAAATGAATATAATTTTGAACCAATTGTTATTTTAATGAATGTGATATCCGGCTTCCCTATTATCAGGGTAGTTGTGGTATAGAATATAAAAAGAACAAACAGAAAAAAACGCTAAAGACTATATAAATTAATACTATATTGATCCGTTTAATGTTTCAAATTTATTATGTCTCTATAAGACGATCTGTAAACATATGTAAACATGATAAAACATATATGAAAAATAAAGTGTTTATTGCCATGTAAAACTAGTTTAAATTTATTCCAAAGAGAGGAAGAAAGCAGCACGACAAGCAAAAAATGATAAATAGACATTCCATTTAGATTTAGTATTTTGATTACGTTCTCTTTTACCACGTACTAGAATTTCCTCGATCCGAAACAGCAGTATTGCCTCTCATCGGGCAGATGTTCTGTCAGAAAACACGATCTTCCATTAGTAGTTTTCTACAATTTCTCTCCTATCCTAGTTTATCCAACATCTTCAATATCAGCAACAATATCGACCGTATTTATTTTGAATTTAATTTTATTTATTTGTTATAACTGCAGAATTAATTACAAATTTGATTGGCATCCAAGTACGCAAATACCAATTTACATTAGAAAAAATCCATTAGACTTCTTTGCGCATGGAACGAAACGAATCTTAATTAGTTTCACAATAGAATTAAACCCACCGCAACACGGGCAAACCGGAAACTTTTTGTATTTGAATGGTATTGATTTGTGAACAAATAAACGGCAAAATTTCGTTTTGTATCGTCCTCGAAACATGGAAATTCACAAGCAAATGAAAATGAAAGAAAATTTGAAAATCTATTTTCGTCCAAGTGTAGAGTTAACTTCCGTCTTTCTAATCGTATAAATTTCACTTCATTCTATTAACTATGCAAAAAGTTATGCGTATTGGACCTTTACCTCTTTTTCTATCCAAAATGATGATTTTCCGGATTTCCGGAAATCCTGTCTGTTTTTTTTTAAAGCCATTTTCGTCCAAAGTTGAAGAATTGTGTTTAGAATCGAACGCAAAATTTACCATTTCGATAAATGATGCCATTCTTGAGTTAAACGTGTAATGGTTTTACTTATAATTGGCGATAGATTTGATATTTTAATTAATTTGAGGTTTGGGTCCAAATTTTGAAACATTCTCATGATCTTCATCATTAACCGTCAATTTCTCGAACGAATTTTGCTTCACGGTTGTAAAAAACAGAAAATTTTGGCACAAATCACTTTTTAAGGGAAATCTTCGAATCTAAGACTAAACAACTCTAGTCCGACATTACAATAGAAATTTTTCACGAATTTGATCCAGTAGGATCATTTTGAGGCTTTCAATTTTGCGTCCAGATTTTGAGGCACTAGCTGGCGGGCAATTTAAAAAATAACTCACCGTAACTGCCCGAAAAATCGGCCAATACCGCAATTTTCATCCCAACCTAGTGAGAATCTTCGAGGCATTCTTACTTTTATGTTCCCAATAAAGCATTTTTGACCAAATGATTTACGGACTCCAACTTTTGCCAAAATATTTTTGGCGATGCCCCTACAAACTCCCTAGTCGCTCACCGATTAATAGGATTTGTTTTGATTGCTGGGGCAATTTTGCCGCAGCCCCACCCCACGAACCGGCCCTGTCAATTAACGCCATGTTTTATTCTCCAAAGTGACTCTTTCAAATTAAGTCATGTGTATGTTGAATCAAACGAATTATCTAAAATTCAAATCTAAATTTCACAATTCAGCGGAAATTAATGGTTATTCATAACTATATCGCTTTATTTTTAATATTTATACGGGTATACTGATGGAAATAGCGGTCTTTTATGTTTCATCATATTAAATCAATGTAGAGATAGTAATTTGAAAGATTGTTTCTATTGAAAACAACAACAAAAATTGTTGTTTTAATAACAAAGAAGCGATAAGTAGACATTGAGCATTGAATTTCTATTGAAAATTATGAATTGCGCACTTCAAATGGGTTGGTAAACTCGTATAACCAAATTGTCCATACAATTTCTAAGCTTAAAATGGATTTCTGTTTGTGTGCTAATCTTCCAATTGGAATTCGTTTTATTTACAAATTGTTTATCAGAGGTCGTAGTTTATACCCAACTGGGAAAGATAAGAGAGAGAATATCTTTTCATTATGGATTTAATTCTGCGCAATTTTGCAATTTCATCGTTCTATTAATATTAATATTAAATACACAAGACTAGAACAATAGATTTTAAACTTAATTTAATTCCCGTCCGTATCCTACTATCAAGGTGCCTGTATATGCAAGAAGTGTTTTTCAAGAGATTTTGTCTCCCCCATCACTATACGTTTTAAAGCGCGATAGAAAAGTCTTTGTAATAGTAAAGAGGTTAGAAGACAAAGACCCTTGAGAAATCTCCCTCACGAACAAGTATACTTACTCGTCTATCAATAGGGGAATTTTAAAATTTAAATTCTAATTTGTTGCATTTTTAATTATGCCAAATTGATAACAAGTTTCGATAGCTCAGTTGGTAGTAGGATTTGAGAATAATTGAAGAAATCTATAGGTCGCCGGTTCAAATCCGGTCCGAAGGAAATTAATTTTTGTTCTTAACGGAAATATTAAATCGAAACGTTGAATTTGTTGAAATTCCATTAATGTCAATCAATTCGATGTGGATATATTGAATGATACAACTCAATAATGACCTCTGGAATCCTGGATTGTTCTAATATTACCCTGTAGTATCATCAATCAGTGCGTCGTCGAATGATTGGAATGTTCAATTGCAAATGATCTCTCAATAGTCTCCAATGTAAGATCATATGAGGCAAATTACAGCAACCGAATCAGTTCAAATATTAATTACAATCATTGGAGCTAACGAAGAAAAGGAGGTGCATTTCTATTGAGACGATTTACTTAGAAATCTCTTTGGTGATGGCTAAAATCTAGAAAAAATTCAACTAAACTAAATTCGTACAAAATTGGTCGTTTTTATATAATTAAATATTCGAATATTCGCTATTGAATAGAAAATTAAACCACTTATTTATGGTTAATAAAGCACATACTACACTCAGATTATTTCATTATAATTTCATAAAATTTAATAACATTTTCATCGACTCGTTTCTACGAAAGCATCCGGGCGCCATCTATTCAACATAATCTGAATTTCAGGTTTCAGTAAATTCAATTCCTGTACAAACTTAATTTTACAGCAACTGGAATAGAGATTTCTATTTCAGGAAACTGTAAATTTCCAGAAATCTTTCTATCGATTAAATTGCAATTAATCCTCTGCGGCTTTTATTTAGAAAATAAATCAATTCAAGCATTTAATTGAATGAAAGACAGCATACATGTATAAAAGTTCCAATAATTGTTGTTTTCTAACAATCATGTCGTGTTGTAGAATAATGGATTCGATACTCTTAAGATTTGTTTGTTTATAATAAATGATAAACTAGTTGGATTTTGAAATGGAGGAAATCTTACAAGCTTGATTGGATAATTAACAAAACGGCAACGATAAAAGTATTGTGTAGAGCTTTTATGTGTTGTCATTTTGAAAAATAACGGATTTCCTTCTCCGGTTTTTAGTGACAAATCATCCCAACTACTCTCCTTCTAATAGCAATGAAAAGAAAAAGAATTTCATCATTAAACTTTCGAAACAGGCCATTTTTTTGTCTGTTCGTTTTGTTTCCTTTCCAACAAACAATTATTTCTAATCCATGTTGTTGGGACAGAACAACTCCCTAATAATAGTTGTCCTTCTTCATTTCAACGTTTCATTCTTTAGTTCTTGTGTTGAAATTAATTTTCCTTAAGAGCTAGCAGATACAGTTAGTTGTTCCTTTTCGACTTTGGCATATAACGAAAGTGTCTTAAGGGATGATTCAATGCTGTAATATAAATCACATTAGAACATACTCCTTAGTGGTGGTATAGCACCCTTAAAACAGTGCAAGATCCCTTATAATACACTATAAGCGGGTGTTTTGTTTGAAGCATCTGGGATTTATTTTATTATCTCGTACCGAAATTTTGATTCTTCGTAAAATAAAACTGTTTTGTTAATCCAGTGGATCTGCCTCACGGCAGGTAAAAAGATAGGAATAATTGTAGAGAAACTGTGGGCGTTTTCAATTTGAATTATAGACTCTACCATACCATAGATCAAATAGATGTTAGTAGCTAGAAGGTTAAAATAAATTACTTTATTTAAACAGTAATGTACAATTTCCTACCGATTTTAAAACGACTTAACTAGATACTCTATCTTTGTATCTCGCTTGATTTAATACTACTACTGTTTCTGGTTTTTTGGTAAACATAAAACAAATCGTTCTATTCGTATCACTTACATCTTATTCAAACATTATTCCCATCTTATCTCCGTTTTTTTTTTCAATGTAATCAGCTTTATGGAAGGAAGATATTCGCAATCACCTATTTAAAGCAACTACGTTGAATACGAAATCGACGATTTCAACATAATCAAAGGGACCGTTTTATATTCTGATATCATTCTGTTTAAATATTAGAGATTTGTGCGCTTTTCGTTGACATTACTTTCGAATTTTAACAATAATTTCAATGCTTCCGAAAGCAATTAAAAGTTTTATATATTTTTTTATTAAATCTGTATATTTTCCGACCCAATGAAGCTTCGAGAATACGCTACTATTCAATAATTCGCTACATTTCCGCCTTTGAAATTTTGATAGCGTTGTAATTTGCTACACCGACACCTAGTTTGTTAATGATGGGAAAAGGGGAATTTTCTAGAAATTGAGGAGTTTTCTAAAGTGGCCGGGAGCCATCGAAATTTCTTAGACATTAATTTACGTACAACCGTTATTCAGCGTGTTAGGGACTTTATTATGAAAAAATGGTGTAATAAGACAGTACCTTTTATGAATTGGCTGTTGTAATCCTTTATTATGCTAATGCACTACTAAATCATCAGCTTCAACTTGTATTTTTTTAATAGAGAAGGCTTCTTTGTAGAGACTATGGAGAAATTTTTCAAATCTACAGCGGTCTCTCAATTCATGCGTTTTGGCAGAAGTATTAGGCCCGTATTCACAGAATTTTTAAGCACAGTCTTCAATAATGAGCATTATTTTCTATCTCTTTTTTTAGACGACTCACTACCTACTATTCAATTTGATTTGTATTGTAGAGGAAGATAGATAGTGGTCAGAATACGAATGAGAGTCTTGATGCTGTCAACAGTGAAATAGAGAAGTTGCGTAGTCTTATCTGGTTTAGTTTTATTCCTTTCTCTTTTTTTGATGACAATCCTCTATTTCCTAATTATTGAAGACTGTGCTTAAAAATTCTGTAAATACGGACCTAAGACAAAATTTACCTTCATTCTATCTACTCTCATAAATATCGCAATATTTTTCTTTAAAGACATCTTTTAGACATTTGAGTTGACGGTAATGCAAAATTTCGCCGCATTACAATGTCAGATTTCTTATTGTTCTTGATGCAGTTTTATCAAATAAATCTGCAACTTTATTGCCATTATAAAACGTTCGGTGCACGTTGGAAAACAATAAATAAAAATAGTTGATACAAGGCAGCTTATATATCGAACAATACATCGAGAATTTAATGTTGTGTCTACGGTGTTTTACGCTTAAAACTTAAAACCGGAAAACTATAAACACGTCTTTACCAATCCACGTTTCGATGCTGGTTTAACGATTGTCGAAGCTCATTTTGGTCTTTAAAGCTCAATTTTTTGTTGTAGACGACTATAAAATTTGAATACAAACGATTCAATTGGCATGCATGATGGAAATAATTAGTAAACTGTACAGGAATAGCTTTATTAATTACAAATAGCTGGAATAATTTCGTATCGGCGCCACGATACAGGTCCACAACACTATGGAAACTTTAGTTTGTCTCTCAATTAAAGCGAGTTGTGATCTATTAAATATGCAGCATTGTCTAAATTAATTCGTTAATTATACATGGACATACTATTTATAATTTCCATCTCTCTCGTAGTATTTTATAATATACCTTAAATAACAAAATATCTTAGTATCCCGCTGGCATTTAACCAACGAAACAACCGACTCCATTCCACTTTATTTAAGGCACTTTTATCTCATAAATATTCTACAAACTTTATAATAATTTGTATCTATCCATTCCATTTAAAGAATACATTATTAGTTTTTTCGTCTATTTTAATGGAGGAATTTCAACAAATGACTTGCCTGTCAAACATTAAAACAAGCTTATTTTCATAGTCTTTAAGGCTATTATCGAGTTTTTGTTTGTCAACAATAATTTCGTATTAAATTGGTTCGTTTTGTTTCAATCAGAAATTCAATGAGTTTCCTTTGAAGAAAAAAAATTTTAATTAATTTTATCTATATTTTCACTCGCCGAGTCTTAACAAGATTAAGAATGACTTTTATATAGATAGAGAAAAATAAAAGGAACGAATTTCTATGGAATTAAAGTTGCTCTCCTTAAAGTTTTATTAACGATTGGCATCATTGAAGCGTATGGTATTTCTTCAATCTATTTTCCAAGTAACGGGACAAATAAGTGAGGGAAAATGTGCTCTTTAAAGATAACAGTAAAAGACCATCCATTCCTTTATTTCACTTGCAAAAATAACTCCCTATATATAACGAATAAAATGCGACTGTTGTTGTAGTAGGATAGTTAGTGTTGGTTGGTAGGCGGCGTCGTCGTCGTTGTCATCATCGTTTCTATAACGTTTTCTGATGGTGCTTTTAAAACATATCCATAAAAAGTGGCAATATTTAAATAAGGAAGCCGGCGAAAAGCTGAAATTGTTTTCAAACCTAATTTAGATGTTGACTTGGAACAAAAGCAGCACATATACACTAACAGACTTTTAGTCTGTTGTAGATGGTTTTAGAATGAAGACAACGGATAATTTACAACAAAAATTGAAGCTTCACAACAGCTACAACAAAAACTATTTTTAAATTGGATTATTTACATTAGCATCGTTTAAAATGAATTCAATTATCTTTTTAACGGTATATTTGCTCAAATATTTTTTAATAAAAAATGTTGAACAATCTTCTTGTTTTATTCGAAATATCGTCAGCTGCCATTATAACGCGAAAATGTTAAATGATATATCTCAAACGTTAGTAGATGTCAGTTATAATTGTCTTTAATAAATTCTATACAGCACACGGATGTTTGTACCACTCATTTATAAATTTAATGAATTTGAACACCATCCTCGTCACCCATTTTATATACATATACATGTATAAATTATAACATTTATATGTATAATAACATTTAATTCCTAAAATGATGACAGGTCATTGTCTTTAAATTCATTACATTTAATGTATAACATTACCTGCCTTTCATATAAATCGAAAACAGACAAAGGTTACTTTAGAGAAATGCTAATATCATGCTCTTTTAACCGGCAATTCATATCAAATTTACTCGAATTATAATCGAAAATTTAAATTTAGACGAATTTCGATTGAAAATATAAACTTACTTATGTTTCGAGTAAATTCAAAAAATGCAACGAGAAACTCTACGATATACTCAATATACTTCATTTATATTGTAATAGATGCAATTTTTCCAACCTAAATATGCTGCGAATAAATTCCATTTTATGTGCAATATTCTGAAATTTTCCTTGCAATATTTCCTGTTTAAATTGATCATTACGCCAAGTTTGATTGCTAATTTTTCACCAACTAATGCGTGATAAAATCAATAAGTTAAAGGAGCTAAAAATGATTGAAATTCAAGTAGGTAGCCACAAAAGACACAAATGGTGCTCGAGTCAAGTACACATTTTTGACCCTCCTATATTAGGATAAAGTTCGCCCCTTATGAATATCGTCAATCGAGACAAAATCATTGAATGGATATAGGGTCTGTACCAAATGTAATGCAATGCATCACTCTTTTTGCTGACGCAACTGTACTTCGCAAACCCATCGCACCGGTTCATAGTGGGGGGTCTAAGCTCGACAGTGATCTGCGCACCGGTCGCCTCCGAGCTCCGGAGCGATCTCTCTATCAACAATCAGCAACTAAGTTTTGCGTTAAACTTTTCAACGTCGGAAACTTTTCAAATGCTCCAGTAAAATTTTGGGAAAGATTGCCTCTCCCAATCCTACTCCAACCGATGGTACAAGATGTTCCTAGAATGCCAGAAGGACTTCACGATGAAGCAGAGGAATTGTACATCAGGATTGCTTCTTGGAGAGATCGTATGTGCTCAGTCCTCATGAAGTTGGCCTTCAGAGTGCCCCACGTCCGACCTGAGACCAGGAATCCGTGGAGGCTCCACCACGACAATGCCGCGCACTGAAACATGCCCTCAGCCTCCGTACAGTCTCGACTTATCCCTGGGTTCAAAACGGAGTTGAAAGGTGCACATTTCGATATCAGCGACATCATCAAAGCTACCTCCTCTCGATGAATTCCAAGTGCCTTCCGGCCGTGACAGAACCGCTGGCAGTAAGTTGAAGAAATTTTTCAAAAAATAATGCATCGCATTACTTTTCGGACAAATCCTGTATACCTATACATATAGCATGTTTGTCTGAATTACCACAACAGAGTCTGTTTTAGTAATATTGGATAACCACTAAAGTTGGGTGAACGCATATAGATAGTTTTAGGCTTTAGTTATATATATTGGTTCCCTAGACTACTATTGCTTATATTTACAAATAGTGGTAGTAGTTGTAGAATACTGAGAGAACTACATGAGAATAAAGCTATAGCTGTTGCTTCAGCATAAACTTGATTGGCTGTAATTAAACCGACGGTGGTCGGCCTCAGAGGTGTATCAAGTTAATTGGACCTTGGTCTTCTTGTAGATACCCCGAATAATTAAACAAACACTACAACCTATGCTAATGAACTTTACCTTCATGTTTATTGTTAAAGTGTCAATAGTAAACTCTACCACAAGTCACTTACTGTTGTTGTTGTCGCCACTACACTGTTTCCAAACCCTTCTTAGTTTGTACAAATTTGAAGACTGCCATTGGAACACCTGTTTGTCATCTTAGAAAATGTAGTTGTAGTTTGCCGAAACTTAAACATAGTGTATTTACTGAAACTACAAAACTGGACGGAGTAGATTTGTGTAAAAGCATTTGTGGTTCTAATTTGGTTACCACGCTATAATGAGAAAACATAAAGATACTTGTAAAGTTTCTAAATTAAAAGTTGTTGACGCCGGAAATTGGCTTTGAAATAATTAAACAATTCCAACAATTTGCCAAATACTATCAAATATAATAATTATTAACAAATTTTAATTAACGTCTAAAAAAAAACTAGAATTATATCATTTGTTATAAGAATCTTGAAAATTCTCCCATTTAATTTCACTCTTGATTAAGTTTTAACAGACGAAATACCTTCGGTTAAATTAAAGATAACAAGGATGAAAAGAACAATTACACAAGAATACCACAAAATAAACGACAGATAAACATCAATTAACTGTAATTTATCGGTCTACTATCAATTGATTCTTCACTTACATCTTACTTATTGTTAGATTTAACTATTGTATCGTAAAATTAGTGCGGAAAATTATACAATCTATCGTTTTAGACTATATTGAGTAGAATATTCTAATTAATATCCGACAAACGTGAAATTCCTCACGTTAGTAAGCTTAACGAATAAATTCCTACTAATCTCGTCACTTTCTGCCATTACCCAATTTATCAATTTATATTCCAATTAATTATTGAAATTTTTTATAAACTATAATCTTGAATTTTATCGTTATTTGAAACTTAACAAATAACGAATTTAACGACGAAACTGTTTTATAAGCTTGTTAGGTCTTTTCTTGTCATGCTGTGTTTAAAGAATCGGTTCCTCCATATCATCGTGTGTACCTTATCCTATCTCTATTATTATTCGAAAAAATTATGATGATAATAGTAAAGTTATAGAACCGACAAACTCCGATACAACCGAGTCAATTTGATTATTATTACACGCCTGATATGCTAATGAAACTGATTGGTTAACAAGATATATCGACACTTTAAAACCAGAGGCGTACACTCTATTTTCAGATAATCGGCTATTGTTATTAGAGCCGTTACGATAAATCTGTATTAATTTTGAAAGATTGTGGTAAAACAAATCGAGTTTTTATCGAATAAGTAGAAATCGCCCCCAAAACTTTCCTCTTATTAGTTAAAAAACGTGAGATTTGAATTTTGCGCTCAAATTTAAGCTTCCTATTGGCTACTTAGCAGCCAAGTTCACACGTCTCACAACTAACCTATAATTTTCGATTCAAGAATTTTGCATCCAAAAATCGTAAATCTACCGGTATTAGTGGATTTTTAATAATATCTTAAAATTATTTCCCGATTATAACTTTAATTTTTATAAATTTATCTAATTTCTAATAATAAAACAAATTTGTAAACTCACCCGCTTTTCTAATAAGTGAAGTTGGATTTACACTAAATATATAACTAATAAAAACAAATACACTAGATTATTAGGTTAGATGTCACTAGTGTCAAACTTCACGACGGTGTTGATTAACCAATAAAAACAAATATTTCAAAGCGCCAAATTTAAATCGACAATTTGATTAGGGTAGTTTGGGACGGAAGCTTGTTATTTGATGTGATTTATAGTGTTGGAAATCTTCCGAGATTGCCACTATGTGTTGTAATTATGTGCCTCATGCCGTAAGGTAAATATGTTTGCTGTTGCCTTTACATTGATCTTTAAATATTACCTGTATGTGTTTACAAACTGTTTATATGTCGATGGAATATCCGTCAAATTGTTGGTAATAATAGAGAGTAGTTGGCCACGGGGTAATAATCATCCCTTAAATTTTCACGGTTAACAAGTCGTTGTATTGTTGTTTTTTTTGTGAATTTTCCTTGCAATTTTAGTATCCTTTACAGATTTCAATTAATACCTACAAAACTCGATTTAATTTTCTATAATAATAGCAAAATGCGGCTTTTTCGGTTTTTTTGTTGAAATTCCAGTCTGCGATGAAAGGTGATAATTATATACGGATAGACAGACGTTGCTGTAGGCGCATTATACAGAAAAGAGTGAGCTAGAGAGCTTACTGATTAAGGCACCCTGCCGACTGAAATCTCGCCTTTTTGGCATCCTCAATTTCTCAAAATGGTAATTTAAATATATAGCAACAGAACAATCTCAATTATAGTGTTCGAATAAAAATTACCATAAATATATAATGGAAAGCTAATCAGAAAACATTTTAAATCATCCCCATATAGTTTATAACAACAAACAGCTGCAGGTGTTGATAATTAATTATTTCTATTATTAATAAAAAGAAAAATTACTAGCGTCTTGTTGTAGAGAAAATAAATCTGTTTTCATTTATAACCGATATTAATTTGAATTATTAAATTATACAACCGAATTTTCCACATAAAGCAAGTAAAACATAAATCAAAAGATATAACGTTTAGTTGTTTTGGTTGTAGTAGTGTGGTTTTCTCAGTGATCAGAACTTCAAATTGGTGCTAGAACTTTCCACCTGAGATCGTTCTTCAACAGTTTCTAGTCTCTAAACTTTTCATACACAAGATTTATGGTTACAGAACATAACTAGAAACCAATAAAATAGAAAAATTCCCGTGTAAAATCTGTCGATATTACCCAGTTTATAGCCAAATTCGGTCTTTACTTAAAGATACACAGCATGATTTTGACAGGTAAAATTATGTCTATTTATTATTTATTTTCGACAATAATCCAGTAGAAGCGCAAGCGGAATCTCGAAACTAATCCATACTGTAATCGTCGTTTTTTACTACAAGAAGCAAAACAAATCATCCGACTTTATATGGGAATACTTCAAGATAAAAATGTTCGACAACTTTTAGTTAAACACAGTTGTTATCAAGACACTTTATCAGTACGGAACAGTTGATTATATTCGGACTGTAAGCCATAAGGAGTATTGACTTTCTGTTGTACGATTCGAGATATATCTTGTCGTATCGATGTTGAGAGAAATTCACTTTATATATACCCGCGATCCCGTCAATTATTCGATGTCGAAAACGTACATTCCTACAGTAGACAGCTAGAGAATAAATCGATGTTGTTGTTCTTATTGGAATCGTTTCAAGCTTACATTTTATAGAGAAATAACAATAAAGAACGATTTTAAATTTGAATACTTTTACGGTGGTGAAATTAGTTGGGTATTAGTGAGAAATTACAGGATATAAAAGCGAACATTTGACATTAGAGATCGTATCATCGGAAACTGATTGTTTAGGGTCTTCCTGAACTATTCAACAAAATGACCTAATTAAGCGCTGTTTCCAGCCCCAATTCCCACCCGTTTTCGTTGTATCGCCATCGATATTTAACAAATACAAACAGTGTTCAATAATTTACACGAATTCACAAATTTCCCCTAATACCAAGTACATAATTAGGGGTTAAAAATTGGATTATCAAGAAGACGATCAAAAAATGATTTTGAGCAATTTGGTGGCTTCTATCAACCAACTACACACACGAAACGACTAAGAATGAGCTAAAGTTGTTGTTTGGGTAGTTTCCAATATATCCTGAAAAAAACTGGGAGTGGGAAACATTTTTAATTCGATTGGGGTTTGTTTTCAAGGAAAGAAATCGTTTTTATTGTCTTCACATTCGGTTTTATTTGGTAGGTGTTGTGAAATTTCAAAGTGGAAACTCCACCCTCGACGCATTTCATCAACCCCTTGCGTTGTTGCATCTCATATTGTTGACAGCAGGGGGCATCGTATGTCGACTCAACTGTCTTTACATTGTCGACTGGAAAGATGGATGGCAATAGTGAAACAAGCCGCCAACATTTTATAAACATCCAGATGATGATAATACCGTTTAAATGATGATAGACGGGTGACTTTTATCACACCGTCAAAATTTTGATATTTCGAATAAATCTCTACGTTGTTGTAGTGCAATTTAATTAGAAATATTAGAAAAAATTATGATAACTTTACGGCAACTTAAAATCGTATTATTGGTAGTTTAGTTGGGACTTGCTAGAAGTCGAAATTAGTTGAAAAGTATTCGTAATTGTTGGTGGTGGTAGGTAACTTTTAATCGATATGGAATCTTGTTAGTTGCACCATTGATGAAGTGGTGTACGAGAATGTTTTTCTTCAAAACTTTACCCGTCTTCGTTTTCTTTTTTTGTAAGGAAAATGTAAATGATTAGAGAGAAATAGTGTGTAGGCTAGGGAGAATTTTAGCATATTTCAAATTTTCTTATCTTAAAGTTGTTTGTCTAACAAGTACGCCCACCATTGGGTACGTATCTTTATTGTTTTGTTGTTTTCGTAAAGTTTACGTACAACAATCGGTTAATATAAATATTTTTTTAAATTGGACGCTAGATTCAACGTAAAATCCAAAATTGTTTGAATAATTTGGGCTTCTTAATTTTCCTTGAAATAATTGATCCTTTATTAGTTTATTGATGCTCCTTTATGCTAGAATTACCAATTTTTATATTTTTGTTACGCTTCTAGTTTTATGATGAAAATAAGGGTTGAATTTGGCTCTATAAAATCAGCTTTTTATACCGAAAAAGCCGCATATTTAAAAGTTGTTTCGAAACTAAACTACAGGGATTCCTCGCCTCTTTCGAACGGGTTGAAATTATAATTTTCCAACAAATTTCTAATTTTATATTAAAAAAAACTTGTCAAATGAGACTTATTTGGGAGTTTTCTGTAATTAGCACGTGTATTATTTTTTAAGAAAGGTTCAAACCTGTTGCTAGTTTTTTAATTGCGGAATTTCCGCAAATTTTTTTAAGCGGATATATAACGGAAAGTAACATTCGAGAATTAACTGAAACTTGAATCGATATCTCGACTATTCGAGGAGGTACAGAATGGGTAGAATAGCATTAGAATCAACATTTTAAGGAGCTTTGGAGGCATTTTTGCTTTGGAAAAGTCCAATAAACTTTCAGTTACAGAGAAAATTCTTGGAGTACGTGTTTTTCACTTTTTTCCATATTTTCCCCATAACTTAATGAATATTATCGATTATTCAATAATTTTCTAACAATTTACAACAAACTGAAAGAGCTTTTCAGATCCTTAAGAAATCTTCCAGTAGGTCTTAGTTTTTCCGCAAATTGACTGAAACTTGAGGGCCTCTATGTCTGATAATTTCTAATAACTGGTATCTCTTTTCAGAGAGTATTTATGAGCGCTTTTCTTCTGAAAAATGCGAATTGAGTTCTGAGTTACAAAGCATAATCTTCTAATTTTTCATTGTTTTCCCGTATAATTTAGCCAATATTTTCATTTTTTTAGGATGTAGTAAATTAGGGGCGTTTTCCAAATCTTCAAGAATTTTTTTCAGAAGGCTGGTTAATTTTCCAGAAAATTGACGAAAAATTAACAATTTTCCTATCTCCGCTTCTGTTTCTGTTTCCACTGGAACAAATTAAAAAATCTCTGCCTGATCACTATTACGACACTTGTAATGTTTACAATAAAGGTAATCAAAGCGAATTCTAATGATGTAGAAATACTACCCTTTATGACCCTTTAATTAATTGAAATGGGATAAATTTGCGGAGTTCAGTTTCAATTTTATTTATAGTGATTTGTGTAATTTTCCCAACAAAATTCGATTTTATAAGACGCTCTATTGCTTTTACTATGCTACAGACGGCGCATCCACCATTTTGCACTAGAGCAATCGGTTCCGGCAGGATATCTGATTTTAAAGTTAGCATTTCCAATGTAGTGGAAATATTTTTAAAAACGATCGATTCAACAATTCCACCAAATAAAATCAACAAACTTTATTGTTTGATATTTGAAATAAACAAATTCAATAACAGAAACACAACAGTTGAAACATTGGAGTTTTCAAACGTGTTAAAAAATTATACTATAAATTAGAATTTGGTATTAATTAACAGCTTGATCGAGCCTCAAATTAGCATTTTTAGATAAATGTTGTAACATTAAAAACAAACACAACCTCATCTCTCCTATTATCGTCCAATGAATCCTAATGATTTATGTTTGGATCTATGAAGGGGAGCGAAACAGGGTTCTAACAAAAACAACGTAGATTATTTGTTGTAGTCAATTTGCGGTATGAGCTGATAGTGGAAAGGAGTAAACAACTCGCCGCCCCAAATGCTGTATATATGTGTACATACCAAAGAAAATGCATCATTTATAAACCAGCATAGATGAATTGGCAATATTTGTCAAAGCGAGTATAGACGACGACGCTTTTTTTGAGCCACGAGACTAGAGTAATATTGGCGATCGAGGCAAAAATAATAAGAGAAAAAGAACAAATCATCGTTGATGAAATAGAATTTTGTTTGTTTAAACTCAGTTTACATGGAATTACAAGTACCGATGCATTAGTAGTCGGGCTAGAAATTAATAGAACTGCATCTAGAATTTGTAAAGTGTACTACTGTTGTAGACAAATAGTACTTGAACCGATATTCAATGATTCTAAATTGATATCAAGTTCAGTTGCAGTAATCCGCAATGATAATAGCGTAATTGTTGAAACAAAACCGAAATTGTAAAAAAAACGTATCCTTAATGTTGAATATAATCAATCACTCTACTATCAACGTTTACAGTTATTGATAAATTTACTGGTTTCAATAGGGGAAATGTCCACAAAATTATGTCGTATAGGATTCTATAAGATTACAATTTGTCATTTATATAGAACGATTGATGAAAAATCGAAATGTTTCGATATAAATGTAACAAATTGATTTTGCAGGTCAAAGGCTGATGTCCGCGAATACTGACGCCATCCTTGACAGCTGCCACATCCTTCAAAGCCGCCAACTTGAAGGGGTTGCGTTTTTATCACAACTGTTAGCACAACTTGAAGCAAAGCGCTTTTCCCTCTTCTATTCTCACAGCAACTATAAACCTGTCTTTCCGCCCATTGAACCGAATCAACTTTCTGACATTTGTACATTCACGATATGATTGTTTTCCTGTCGTTTCAAATTGTTGAATAATTCCCGTTCGATTTGCTCTAAGTATAATGAAATATTAATAAACACCAGCATTGAGGTCAGTTTCTCGTTTATCTTTTATAAAGATTTGCTTTTTGTTGTGGAAGTCTCGTTGTGTTTTTCAATGGTTAATCCAGTTAGGATCCACTTGTGTGTTTGTGATTTGTACGTTTTGTTGTGATGGATCGTTCTTGACTGTGTGATATTCCCACTCTTTTGTAAAATAGGACCGAGGAAAAAATTGTAACGGATATCCTGCATTGGGCATTGGTGAAGTTCCACAAGGATCCTTAAAAAGATCACACACAAACAGTGGACGCCCACTGTTAATACGGGTCAGCTTTTAACTTGTTTACCGTCTTACCAAAAATCTATTCGTATAAATAATAATGGAAACAATTTAGCACTTTAGTGGAAACTTTTTCTATTATAACCGTTATTATCGAGATACTGGCAAAATTTCAATGGTCGATAAAACCATTAATTCAACAAATAAAAATTGATAGTCATTAAAAGTGGTCGGAGTCCTTTATAGAGTATCCCACTATAATTTAATGCAATTTATATGATAGATACAATTGATACAAAATACCGTGAACTGAATTGAATTAGATGGTGTAAATCAACTATAATCAGACATTGTTAAAAACTGTCGACAAATCTTGATAGTCGCAATGTTGAAAGGATAAACACTACCAGTTGTGGCTTCCTAAATTGGACATATTTACGATTTCACGCTACGGATTTATAGTGTTTTTGTATATACGGTGAAGAGAATAGTCTGAAATAAGCGGCTATAACCAGAAGTCTGCTTATACCGCTCCCCATCTGATAAACAAGCAAGCTTCAAGCCAGGTGAACTCATTGTCGCCGTGTCTAATTGAAAATTAGAAAGTGGGAATTTGTCCCAGCGCAAACTATAAACTGGATGTTAATTCGAAATTTTGCAAATTTCAACCGATTTTTTGCAAGATAGCCTTTGATGATTGAGCAACGATTAAGCTCGAAGCACAAAAGTTAATCAATTCCAACCAGATTCCATTTCTGGCAGTATTTCAATAATGCTTAACGAATCGAGTTACTTTCTTCATCTTCAAATTGTTGTATTATCTCTACGCATTCCTATATCAAAACATTAATTGTGCTCTGGAATTCTTTTTGGATTGTGTTACAAGACAATTTGGGTTGGGTAGAAAAGTTTATAATAAGAACGGTTGACACGAGATAAAATTCACTTATGTTGACTGATCACGTTTTTCCCATGAACTCCATTCCATATACTCTTGTTGGAGTGAAGGTTCAAGCATGTTGACAGATAGGATAAACTGGATGACTCTCTTTCCGTTAGAGAAACGTGCCCGGACCGGAAGCTGTACTACTTATTGTTTCCAACAACAATGAAAGTCTCATATAAAGATTAGTAACTTTTTGTAAAACAACAATTAACAATTCTACTACGATTGAATTGTTTGAAGAATAATCAAAATCAAATAGGAAACAATTGGATTGATGAAAAACTTAGGAAACTTGCCAGCCATTACTGTACAGATTCGTATTTTCATTTTGAATAATTTTGCATATATAATTGAGGTTTCAGTTTAATAAGCTTTTAGTCTAATTACTCAATTAATTAAATGAACAATTAATTAAAAGACAAGTTTTCGGTTATTCAATAGATATGTAAAAAGTCTCTTCGAATTGATTAAAACACAATAATCACTCAATTTTATCCACTCAAGATACGCCTTATTACTAGATGAGAGATTCCAAGAATATTATAAAGATTTATAGGGTGGTCTTCAGAGATTTTAGCGAAATTTGGACCTCGTAGCCCATCGGGAACAAATCTCTGAGATATTTTCCGAATCTCAACAAATAGGAGGATTTACTTTACTTTACTTCAAGAGATAGTCGTGAAGGTATAGAAATTTAATAAATTCACTCTTGTTGTTGAATAAAACAAAAATTTGACATCAACTCTTCAAAATACAGACCGTTTTTGAAATTATGATGAAATTTAGTTGATTTTCTAGTCCTGTTACTGTTGCATTTTGAGAGCAACAACGTTTTTAGAGCTCCCCAGGTCATCGAAATTTATCTTGAAATATTCTTCCACAAAAGTAGTCAAAATAGACTTAAGTGGACCATTTTGTAGAGAAATTTACCCAGTCAGTGAATAAGCGAAGATTGAAGCGAGTCATTCAATGAAATAGTTTTAGAAAAAGCACTTTATGAGCCTCTTGGAAAATTTTTATTGAATTTGAATAGACAGAAATCTAAGAGCATGTTTTTTCTGTTTTCACATATTTTTCCATATTTTAGCCAAATTTATGAATGATTTTCACAAAGTGTAAAGAAAATGAGAAGCGCTTTCCAGATGGTCAAGAAAATTTCCAAGAGTCCTGTTAGTTTTTCGGAAAATTGTTTCAATTTACGTTTTCTTTCGATAATTTCTACTGTTTAATCCATTCAGAAAGCTTCTATTTGAAGTTTTCTCAGGACATCCCTTATAGATTCAATTGTATGAAAATCCAATTATTACGACAGTTAAATTGAAGAATTTCAAAATTATGGATTTTTCGAAAACTAATAAGTCTATCGGAAAAATTCTTGAAGATTTAGTAAGCGTTCTCAATTTAGTTTAAATTATGTGAAAATTATTGGAAAATATTGGCTAAACTATGGGGAAAAATTGAAAATCTTCTAATTCATGATTGTATTCTAATTTTGAGAAACAAAAGCCTTTATCCTCTTCCGAAATTCGCCTTGGCCATTCCAATTTATTCGGAAAGAAACGAGAAATCTTTGATCAAACAATGATATTAGCCGCTTACAGTATCGCT
This sequence comes from Mylabris phalerata, assembly GCA_020740385.1. NCBI lineage: Eukaryota > Metazoa > Arthropoda > Insecta > Coleoptera > Meloidae > Mylabris > Mylabris phalerata. Next base: position 4,052,793 of record JAJEOX010000222.1, read on the forward strand.
AAAGATCTAAGCTTCTAAATCTCAACCAAGGCCAAATTGGTTCAATCCGGCCCTATACTCTTGCTGATGAATAGAAACAAAAATTTGATATCAACTCTTCAGGAGAGACAGTTTTTTTGAAATTATAACGAAATTTTGTTGATTTTCTAGCTCAATTTGAAATTAACAACATTTTTAAAACTCCCAAAGTAGTCGAAATTTTATCGAGAAAACTAACAAATTAACTCGCAACCCATTAGTTTAACATATACAGTATAATTGGACATTAAACCATAATACTGGTATTGAATGAAATGCATTTATCCTGCAGTGAAGAGTTATTGTCTTGTCATTTAACCGCCATAATGTTGCGATGGCTTCGGTAATGCTGACATAAATAACGAGTCTCCCGGGTAGGTAGCTTGAATTCACTTGGATCAAACTGACAAGAAACAACCATGCACCTGCACGTTTTTCTTATAGCTAATTGTAATATTTATTACCACAACTCCGATTGGTACAATGATGCTATCAATTTTTCAGTCTCACAATCAGAAAGATTACAAAATTAAGAAGAGATTATCATAAGAATTTCAATTTCGGATTCTACGATTTTTTTCGATTGATAAACTCGAAAGAAGCGGCTTATGTACAACATAATACGACTACCAAACAACGTTTTGACGTGCCTGCAAACTTATGGAATTGGCGAGAAAAAAGCAATAGACTTTATTGTTTACATGTCGACATACACGAGAGGATAAACAAGTTGCTGTGTTATTATAAAATTCTTTTCAAGCTATGATCGGGTGAAATAGAGGCGTATTTTTGGGACGTGTACATATTTTAAAATCCGACTATTGATGGTGCCCCACATGAATATAGATAGTGGGACAAAAACCGGAAACACAATCCTAGATATACTAAGATGGACGGTTTGCATTAGCTCTTCGTACATATTTCACGCTCTTCAGACAGGACCTCTGATACTGGCGCCATCTCACGTTCGACCATCTCATTTTACACTGATCGAATTGCTATGCAACAAACTATTGCTAGCTATTGTATCGATGTATCGGTATAAGTTGTTAGAATTAGGGGTAAGATTCGATTTAAAGCTACCATCGATTATTACCACTTGTCAGCCTATGAATAATTAATTTATTGGAAATAATGTGGGCAAAATACGAGAAGAATTCGTCTAGATCTATTATTAAATTATCACAAATGAATGGTTTTTAATTAAAATAAATCTTTGAATAGATTTATTTGAAACGATTAACTGTAGATATAATTAAGCTGAATTGTGAAAATTCTAGTTTGGTTTTAATATAGAACACGAGCAAGACTTTATGACATGAAATAATTTTCCAAAAACCAAACGATTAGTCAGAAAACCGCATAACTTTAAGCGCACAACTGTTGGTCGGTGGGCATTGTGTTTATTCCGGCACATAGGCCAAGATATAAATTAATTTAAAAGTGGTAAATGGATAGTAATAGGATGGGGAGGGGCCGGGGTTGGTGAAAAGCATATGTTGCACATACAAGTTTCCGAAAGTTCCAGACAATTAACCTTTCCAACCTAGTAAAACTGAAACTGGCCGCACAACAAATCAACAGCAATAAAGAAAATATTTACTGCAATAGGAAAAAGAACTTTAGAAGGAAAATATCGGGGAATTTCAGACCTTTTTTCAAGCACCCACAATCAGTGTCGAATAAATTTATTCGAAATTTCGACTTAAAGGCTTACTAATCGTTAATTTTCCCAGTGAATTTCGATATACCGCCTGTTTCATTTAGACGGTCCTTACTCTTATAGCAATACGAGAAATTGGAAAAATATTTTCAGAATTTATGGGGCCACTCTAGAGAGCAATTTAGCAAAATTGCAACCCTTTAGCTCATTGAGAAGTTGATCAAAAATTATCGTTCTTAAGAATGACTCTTTTTTTATTTTAGAATAAGGATTTTTCCAAATTTATTCTAGAATGCAATTAAGAGACAAGAAAAAATATGTGAGAAGTACTCTTGAGTCATTCTGAGTCATTTCTGCTGAGTTTGTTTTCGAATCGCGATATTTTCCAAAACAAGCGTTTTTCAACTAGCTTTTAGAAGAGCTATTTAAGTGAAACACATGATAGAATAGCACAAAATGAGATTTAGGTACTTTTGGACAATTTTATCGTTAAAAATTCAGTTTTCCTTTCTTAATTTACCCCGTATTATCGAAAATTCCATGTTAGTTTATGTCTTGGTAAAAAAATTGAATTCAAGACCAAGTGGAAGTTTCTTATCCAAATCAGCAATACTTTTGGCAAATTTTGTTACCTTAAAGAAGGTTATTGACTCTATTTGAATCCACTTTTGAGCAAATTTCTTCTGTTCTTGTTTAATTAAATTGGTGATTTTTTGACAAATTGCCCTTAAGTCGCTGACTCATTTAGGCTAAATTTCGTAACTGGGCTTGATAAATGAGGTAATGATAAGTTAAACGTCTTCCGGTTTAAATTTAGAACATTCTCCTCTTTAGTTCTCAGTTTAAAAAGAATTTTGGCTTCAAATGACAAGCGTCAATTTTTCTTACAAACTCGATAGGAGTTAACTTTTGTTTTAATTAAGTTTTTGACTTTTAAACTAATTTCGATACTAAATCACTAGAACTACACAATTTAGACATTTCAATCTATTTTTGACCTAAATTTCAATTCTTTTGGCTTTTGAATCGTTAAACTAATGAATTTCAGAAACATTTAAACAACTTTAGGGCTATTTTCTTAACCACAGTTGACCTAAACTATCAATTTTTGAGTAAACTTTCCAGGTCTTGTTTTTGTGAAGAGCAGAATCGTAGAAATTACAATTTTGCATTGAAAGTGGAACTACTCTGAAGATGATTGTCTTCAATCACCCTTTAACTATTCAAATATTACATAATTTTTTACTCGTCTATTCTACAGACAAGTCAATGAACTATTTACGAGCTTTTATTCAAGAATCGCGATCTGGTTATAAGGACCAGCCTGTATACGCGTGCACAAAGAAGTAGATAGCTTCGTTATGTAGAATAAAATGACATATGAGTGCGACGTGATGTCATTTTAGCAAAGCAAAGATAAATGATTTAGATATTTTAACTTTTATGCATTTGTTAAGAAGCAAAGAAACGAATAATAATATAAGGAAATAAACTGAAAAAGCAATTTCGCCCTTCATTGTGTTCTATAAAATTTATGTAGAACTTGTACAAACAAAAATTTTATGTCTTTACCAATCGGTCGGGCTAAAACTTTACGTAATATTTCTTAATTTTATCAAACACGAAGATGTCAAACAAACATATTCGAAAGTTTCCATATATAAAAATTATGTGACATTTAGATAGTTGTATTAAAATTGAACATACAACTCACGTATTTTCCGAGACAATTCAAACAATGGGGGATGTCTTTTTAAATTATTTGAAAAATATCGAATTCGAATTGATTAATTTGATGGATCATAGTCGGAATAATTTGCATTATCTACATTCTGTTGAAATATTTGATGTTGAAATAGCGTTCAATATTTGTTAAATTAACTAGTCTTGTCATTCTTGCTCAAATAAAATCCAGATCGACATTCACGTCTTCGTATTTAACAATTTAAATTTCCACCAATCTCTTAAACATTCAAACAATTTGTAGAGATCTCGGTAGAAGAAACAGCTATAAAAACTGCAATTCCATTGATACGTCCCTCTCTTAATGACCCCAATTCATTCAGCCATCCAAATAGGTAATTGCATTAAATATAATTTGATTCAATTATCGCGTTGATCTGATTTGAACGTGAGAGAATTTCAAAATTTCGCCGACTAATAATTCCAATTTGACGTTATTTATTGAAGACCGAACGCAAGAGGATGAGGCAAGCGAAAAAAATAAAAAAACTATAAACTTCTCGTGGTATTCCTCTTTTGATATCCCAAAGCGGTTGTTAAAACTGGGAACATAAACCATAAAATCTGTCCAATAATAAACGAACGAAAGTTTGATACAATAATCTTTGTGTTGTAAAAATAATGATTGTATGTATTGTTTCCTTATCGAAAGACCCGGAATTCAGGGGTTGTTTTGGAAACATTCAAAAATTGAAAGCCATTCGTTCGGTATAATGCACCTGAATATTTACCGTCTATATTACTTTTCCAGGGATTTATAAAATTCCTTTATTATCTTCATTATTTGTATCTTTTACATGCCGTCGTAAGAATAAATCAAAGATGTACGTAATTTTATCAAATTGCAATTATTTTCGACACAAAGCTCTAGAAGAGGCATTTTTGACAACAAGGAGTGTAATTAATCCTGAAGTCGGCAAGAATCTCATTACAAGCTAACAATTGTATAGAATTTTCATAAAATATCTCGAAAAATATAAAAGATATCGATTCTAAATGGCAGTCTCTATAATTGTAACCCTATGGTGTTCTACAAGTCTGACTGGATTGTTTGAAAATCCGGGAAAATCATTTTTAAGGACCCGGACTAGGGCTCGATAAAACTTTAATGAAAATTTAAGTTTTTGGGTTCGTTCGAAAGAGAATTTCAAGCTGAATAATAGGGTTTCAAGTTTTGGAAAATGTGGAAATTTTGAGTTATAGGTGAAAATCTATGAGCATGCGATTTTCTGAATTTTCCTCAATAGCTCAGCTCAATTTGTTTGCATAGAAAGGCCAAAGTTTATTGGCGATTTTCTTGCAGTTTTAAATTTACAGAATTGATTGCTTCATTTTCGGAGGGCCAAATATCAAAATTTTGGAAAGTCAGGGAAAATTAAACATGATTATGCAGCTTGAAGCGCTCTTTCGAACACGCCCAAAACCTTTAATTTTTATTGAAAAATAAAAGAATTTTCTTTCAAAATTTCCACTTTTTTACCAACTTCTAGTCCGGCACCTTATAAAAGGTGTGTTAGAGGGTCCAAAATTACTCGTACCGTCATAAGGGAAGTTGAAGCTACAATTCTGAAGTAGACTCGTTTTAACTGTTGTCTTCGTTTTTTTATAAAGCTTCGCCCAAATGTATAAGAAATCTTCCACTCAGATTAATTTTCAAAAAAATTAAGGAAACGGCCAAAGTTTGTTGAGAGTTTTCTTGCAGAATTTTAAACTTAGCGGCTTAAATTCCACATTTTCGATAAACTTATACATGGGGATTTGGCGCAATAGAGGCCAAATATCAAAATTTTGGAAAGTCAGGGAAAATTAAACATTATTATGCAGCTTGAAGCGCTCTTTCGAACAAGCCCAAAACCTTTAATTTTCATTGAAAAATAAAGGACAATTTTTTTTCAATGTTTCTAGTTTTCTACCAACTTCTAGTCCGGCCCCTTAGAAAAGGTGTTAGAGGATCCAAAATTACTCGTACCATCCTTGAGGGAAGTTGAAGCTACACTTCTGAAATAGACTAGTTTTAACTGTTGTCTTCGTTTTTTTTTATAAAGCTTCGCCCAAATGTATAAGAAATCTTCCACTCAGCTTAATTTTCAAAAAAATTAAGGAAACGGCCAAAGTTTGTTGAGAGTTTTCTTGTAGAATTTTAAACTTAACGGCTTAAATTCCACATTTTCGATAAACTTATACATGGGGATTTGACGTAATAGAGGTCAAATATCAAAATTTTGGAAAATAGGGAAATTCACCTGTTAAACATAATTATGCAGCTTAAAATGCTGTTTCAAACAAGCCCAAAAATTAAATTTTTATTGAAAAATAGAATAATTTTTTGTCAACTTCTAGTTTGGCCACTTAGAAAAGGTGTTAGAGGACCCAATGTTGAAATGAAAATAAAATATAGATAGGCAGATAGAGGAAAGTTGAAGCTACAAATCTGAACTAGACTCGTTTTAATTGCAGTTTCCGTTTTTTTGTAAAGCATCTTCAAACGTAGGCTAATTTTGCTTTTTATTCATATTTGAATTGCTGGTAAATTGGCAGTTCCTATTTTAATGGCATTTGATTATTGCGGCATCAATTCCGAATAGTTTTCGGTCCGAATACGTTTAATCGGCAATTTATTTACCTATGCTGCAGTGTAGAGGGAAGAGGAATGGAAACGAAGAGCTCTATATTCCGGTTGTAAACAAGTCTCAGAGAAGGCTTCAACAGGACCTTGGAGACACATCAAACTCGACTCTTAGACAGCATGTTTATTGACAACATGCCCCCAACAATATACAGAAACAACAAGAATTCATGAATATTCCCCATTGTTGTTATAAAATTTGTCGACTCCCATTTGTTGTATAATTTTTAATAAATCCCCAGATATTGCCAACGATACCTATTTCATCTAGTTGATCTTGAGAAATTATTGATAAATCTCCGTGTTGTAGTTGTTGTTGTTGAATAGGATAGCTGCAATGTAATAATGAGTGCCAACATTTGCTTCTATATACAAATTTAAATTTAAACTCGCGTTATGTGGGGTTAGTTGGTACAAGCGCTAGCTAATTTCTCATGGGATTGTTATAGTACGTAGTGCAGGGTTGGCGGCTCTGTTTCATTTCAAAAACACTAAAACCAGCGAGATTCGCCCTCTACTAACTACAATACCGGCTTGCCATTTCCCAGTCGTTCACACAATTCTGTAATTGCTGCCTCGTTGCAGTCTTCCAACATTTTTATTTTAATTACACAAACGTAGAAAGGCACTGATTAAATTTGCCAACGTAATTGAGATTCTCTTCCGGTTAATTCCCAATCTTTTTCAAATCGGTTCAATCGCCAATTGACTGTTGGAGAAGTGAAATGTAAAAAGGACAATCGGGCGTGTTTTTTTCGAATTTTTCCACTCGAAAACCTAATTCGATGGATAAAAATTGATCCATTTCACAATGAAATCTGTCCGAATACTGGATAGATATAAAAGTTTTATGGTTGTAGATTTTCGGATAAAGTAATAAGAAAATTTTCATATATATGTATGTAAATAGAAATATTTTTCGAAACATTTACATGCGAATTTAAGAATTTGTGATTCACTTAAGAATAACATAGAAATAAATCACGTTTCTTACGTAAAATTATTGAATAATTCAAATTCGTGGATAAAATTGTCAAAATTTCCACAAAATTTATACGAATTGATTCACAAGATAATTGTTGATCAGCAACAATGGAAAATGAAACTTCTACTCTTTGTTAAGTTAATAAACTGCAATTAATTTACTAGGATTGGATCTGTCCCAAAGTCGATCGTTTTGAAGGAAGACAAATTGTAAGAATTAAACTTTTCCATTTCCGGTATACACTAATGCACTTTATTTAACCTCATTGACCACGTAACCGTTATTGTGTTGTAGAGAAGTTTTAGAAAATTTATAGCACTGTTCAATAAAGCTAATGAAGCCCAGGCAACATAAATCGCAAGGACAACGCTAGTTGGCGGTTATATATAATACTTAAAAAAAATCAACAATAACAACAACATAAACGAATAGATCATAAAGCAAGTTTGCATAATGTTAAAGATTATGTTTAGAAATGGGCGAAAATCTAGCGACGAATTTATATTCAAAATAATAAAAAAACAAACCATCCTCTCGTATATAACGGGGGCATTTCACTCAGTTTATTGGTCTTGAATAGTGGAACCTATTGTGCAAAACGTAAACACTTTCCATTTTTCATTCGAGTTTCTCTTATTACATATTCCACCCCGTTTTTTCCACCCTTAACACTCTCTTTAAACTATACAATAATGCGACATTTCTATCTCGTTCGGTTTTATTGAAAATCCTAAACGACCAGAATTTTCGTAAAAATTCGAAAAAACAACACCATATCAATTAAACGTTTTGTTTTGAATTTAATAGACGAGATCATTAGTTATGTTTAGAATTAAAGAGGGTAACAGCCGCCACTAGGAGGCGTTATTCCATCTAAGCGTTAGGAATTTTATAAAATATTACAGCGGGCAAAAGGGTGGCGTTTGCCCTGTGTGGCCCAATTGATTTATTATTTATTACCTAGAGAGATGACCATATGATGATTACGTTTATGATAGGCTGCTGTGAATAGAATCGAAAATTTATGAACATCATCAACGATTATTTCTATTATTAAATTAATATCATTTATTATAGTTGTTGTTATGGATCAGTTAACAATTTGTTGTTTTAACAATAGGACGGAAGTTGCTGAAATAAGAAGGGAATGTGCACAAAAGAACACAACGACGAAGAAAAATGGTTAATAATCTGTCCTTACTTGTAGGATATTACGAAAGTAGTAAGGGATGGGAGTTGACATAAAAAATTCCACCACTTCAGTGATGTTACTGCTTGTATTTAACTATATCTATATCTATATTTGTGTGTTTGTCGACGACTGGTGAAATATTAGCTAGCTTGCCGGGCAAATAACATGTACACTAAGGCCGTAAGTCATGCTTTAATCCTTACATTTATAATATTTGGACAGACAGTACGTTATGAATACAGGAGAGTTCTTTATGAAAGAGAAACAGGATGCGCCTATACTAAAACACGTTCAACAATTCTTGTTAAATTTATATGGAAAACTCATATATGTCCTATTTGTTGATGTAATTTAAACAAGAAAAGATTGAACGTCAAATGCATTTATAATGTAAGCACAACATATTTGCACAGACTACCAAATACATATTGAATTTAAAGCCCAACTAAACCAAACAAGTCCGATTTGCTTTTTATAAAAGCCTCAAAAAATCAGAAGACAACAGTAGAGGGGCTACAGAAATGCCATAATAGAAGCAGAATAAAAGCAGGTAGAGGAGAAATTGAGTAAAATTATCAAATTTCGTCAATTTTGCAAGAACTAACAAGCTTGACGAGTAGTAGTAAATTTACTATTTATTGTGAGGAAAAATCGATAATATTGGCCAAATTATAGTGCAAAGAAGAATTTCCAAATAATGCTTTTAGATACGCCTTAAAACACTCATTCTAACGAATGAACAAGGGACATATCGCTTATTAAAAATTGGCTACTTTTGGTACCGGAAATACAATGTAGGTCTTCAAGTTTTTGTCAATTTTCCAGAAAACTAACAAATCTATTGGAAAACTACTCGAAGATTTGAAAAGCCCTTCCAATTTGGTTCTTAAGTTTTTGTCAATTTTCCAGAAAATTAACAAATCTCTTGGAAAACTGCATGAAGATTTGAAAAGCCCTTCTAATTTGCTTCTCAAGTTTCTGTCAATTTTCCAAAAAAATAACAAATCTATTGGGAAACTGTTTGAAGATTTGAAAAGCCCTTCCAATTTGGTTCTCAAGTTTTTGTCGATTTTCCAGAAAACTAACAAACCTATAGGAAAATTGCTTAAAAATTTTAAAAGCCCTTCCAATTTTGTATATACTGTAGGAAAATCATCGAAAAATCGATAATATTGGCAAAATTATAGGAGAAAATTTGAAAAAATTAACAAAAGCACATTTCCAAAATTATCCTCTTTAACTCAGAATTTATTCCGAATTTTCTAAAACCAATAATTCTTTTAGATAATTCTTGAAATGCATTTTCTAATGTTTTTCTACTCACTGCAATAACTCGTCAAACAAGCGGGGCATTGGCGATTAAAAGTAGGCATTTTTGGAACGTCGAATCAAAAAGAGATGTGGATATTTCTGTCAGTTTTCCGGAAAATTAACAAATTTATTGGGAAACTTCTTGAAGATTTGAGGTCTACTAATTTAGTATATACTGTGAGAAAATCATTGAAAAATCTAGAATATTTGTTAAGTTATAGAACAGAAGTTGAAAAAATTGAAAAGATGTTCCAAGATTAAGCTCGGCAAATAAAAATTCAGACGAAATTTTCCAAAATAAAGTCTATTGAATGGTCTTCCTAATCCTATTGTATTCATTTCAATACCTCATCAAACGAGCGGGATGTTATTAAGTTTCTACCAATTTTCTATCAATTTCCCGGAAAACCTACAAACTCGGAAAACTTCCAAGATTTGAGAAACACTTTCAGTTTGTTGTATCCTTTGAGAAACCATTGAAAAATCGATAAAAATATGAAAATGGAAAAAGATTATCACCTACAACTCAGAATTCGATGGCAATTTTCCAAAGCAAAATTGCCTCCGAACGCTCTTTAAAATGTTTCTAACGCTATCTTATTGAGAGTTCGTTAAAATGTTGGCTATAATGATTCATTACAATTCATCAAACAAGCAAAGTATCGACTATTGAATATTGGAAATTTGCGTTCACCAAAACGGAAAAGATAAACTAGTTTCTCTAATACTGTTAATTTCCGGCAAATATCCGTTTAAAAAGCTGCAGAAACAGAAACAGAGCTAAATCTTGCAATCACAAATAGAGACCCGTAACATCTCCAAACAACAGTAGAATTAGCTTATCACTTACTTCTTAATTCCATTGCAAAGTCTCGACGAGTCCTTCGTGTATATTTCTCCATTCCAACTCTCTTAAAGCGAAATTTTCCAGCCTATATCAGCCTTTATCTGCCCTATATGTTAGATCTATGAAATTATAAAACAACTTTGTGTATATTTTTATCAGCTCAATATTCTGAGAGCGCTGTAATATTCCACACAAAGAATATAAAATTTTTAATAGAGTTAATCAGCTGAATTGATCATACACATAATTTAAATGCAATGCACATCTCTCTATTATACTCTATTCAAATATTCATTACCAACTACCTAGAAGATAAATGAATAGAAGTATGTTGTATAAATTGAAAAAATTACAAACTACTAATGGAAAATTACAATTAATCAGCTGTAATTTCTGTAATCAGGTACGATTTAAAATTAGATCTGTTGACGCCTATTTTATAAGCTTTAAACGAGATTTATCGTTACAACACAGCCATGACAAGTAATTTGTTGTGGTGAAACACTTAATTGCGTTCCATTCGCCAACATCTAAACAACAAACAATAAACACTTTCCTTTAGATGTGCAAATGTGCAAAACCAACCTGTGCAGCACTATTATCACCATTCTTGCTAAAAGGCAGCTCACATTCGCTTTCGTTGCAAATCTAAAATTTTCGCTCGACAGACTCATGACAAATTGGTAAAGAAACAATCATAAGTCTGATTTGCTGGGTCACTTAAAGGGTAAATTTTCGAAAAACTTGGTCCTCTTTGGGCGTTGTTTTTCGAAAAATAGAAAAGCAAATTACAACGAGTATGGGTTGTTTTTCTAGCTTTAACTGTTTTTGATCTACCGATATGTGTTTCGTTTCATTTTATTGATTATATAACGAGTTGTACCTCTGATTGTGAATACACTTTTTTTGACTACAAATGCGGTTTTTCGCAATTATCAGAAAATTCTGTTTGATTTTCCAAACTTCTTGGGGTTATTACCCTACAAAATTAAATTCTGAATCGAATGAGATATGTCCCATGTCGATATCTTTGGTCGTTTTTGAGATATACCTGCTTATTAGCGTACTGTTTGATTGTTTCTGATGTTAAAGTTTACTTCGAGCGACTTAATAATAAATAAATAAGAGACGACCCTTTATTTGTTTTATTGCAACCATTTATGGTAAATTCTATTGGAGTGTTAATTCCTTAAAAGAAGCAACAGATTACGCCGTCTTCTCTGAATAATTAGATCAAGGCAGGTAAATTTAATCCCTGTCCTACAACTTGAACATGGGCAAAATACATTTGTTGTGACTTGAGACGGAAACTTAAACGTGATATTATTAATGACACTTTCACTGTCGAGTTTTTCATGGGAATACGAGTGAAAACGCCAGAATTGCTAGTACATGTGGGAAAATTACAAAGTTTTAAAGCTTTCATGTTTGTTGTAAATTCGTTGAATTCGTTACAATTATCACAATCATTTGGAATGGGAAAGTTAAAAGAATAAAATAACTGAGGATTATGATTAATTATTCGATTGGGCGGTATTTTTATTAAATCTGTTGTTGGATTTGTTGTTTTCTGATAGATATCGGCATTGAAAACCGACCGCTATCTACAATATCGTTCAAGTCAATTTAATTAAACATTTCTGTTGGAAACGAAACTGGCTTAAAATTGGTACATTTTATGTGTTACAAGAGAGCGTAGTAGACAAACTAAAATAAATAAGAGAGAAAATGAGAGGGACTGAATAAAGTCTCTAAATATACTAACATTGACGAGATCTGATGGATAAAAGGTACTAAGGATAATGGAATTAGAGTGCTGCGATGATACTATTAGTAACACAACGAGGACTCTGTCAGCGTTTAAACACATTAGCCTTCTATCCTTCGATCGGGACGCAATCACTTTGGCATACGATTAGACGGACGGTTCTTCAATTATTCGAGCCAATTAAAAGGCGCAAATCTTCTAATTTCCAGATTAATAGACGACCGAAATTAACCCTATTTAACGATTTCAAAAAAATTTAGTTTTTGACGTGCCTCTAACAAATGGTGTGGTGGTGAATACATAATTACCCTCTTTTACTTAATGTAACTAAATTGAATTTAATGCCCGAAGCTGTTATATCCATAAACAAGAGTAGTTCATTCGTCTAGTTTTAATTAGACAAAATAAAGACCACGTCTATATGCCTTCAAGTCTTCGGTTATTAAAAATGGAAAATCAATCAATTGCGATAAAAATCTATTAAACGTTAAAACACACGATTTTTTGTGTCCAATAGGCAGACCTAGTACTGTAATAAATTGAAGTCGAGAAAGAAATTATAGACGCTTTGTAGTTGGTACAAATGAAAAATCGTTCTTTTATATTTTATCGCTTAAAAGGAAAGCTTTTGAAAGCGAACGTACAAGGTGTTGCGACTGGTCAAAGGTTGTTTTATGTAGTTTATCGACGTAAATTCTAGCTACTATACGATTTCACTCCCAGTATCGGGCGTGATTTACAATAAAACCATTATTAAATGATAACTATCGTTGATTTTAGATTGTTGATGTCAAAATGGCCAAGATGGCGACAATAAACCACCGAGCGTGACGTAATTGAGTCGTTATCCGGACTGGTGTCCTGGTAGACCCATTCGCTGAGGTCGGAACTCGAGTGCTTCAATTGCACTACGACTGTGTATACATTGCACATTAATATCGTTATAATTTTATAAAAGACCAACTTCAAACACCAATCTATTACACACATTCTTGGCGAGTTATTCGAATGACACACCAAGTTCAAGCGATCTTGGGGTGATTGTACGGTTACTAAAATTGACCCCTCTTCGTTTTAATAGTCGCATTTTAATTGGAGTTTTTTTGCTCTACCACTAGTAATTGTTTGTTTGCTTTTTTATGTTTTATTAGTAGAGAACAATCGAACCTCCTCTGGCAAACATCATTAGGAAAAAAGCCTTGACAATATCTGGAATGTTTCAAGTATAGCAATAAAAAAACTGATAGTCTATGGCTTTATTATTATTACTTGACTAGTTTTCAAAGCGCTAGAAATGCTTTTGAAAAAAAACTATACACCGATAAAAAATGAAATTACTTTATTACAATGAATATTTGAGCATGGAAACAACCCTGTGTTTATATTCGGTTGATACAATGAAGAGAACTATTGTGTGAAAATAAGCATGAAATTTCTGCATTATCTACATGAATTGTTCTAGAATAATAATTCACCTTGTAGATACTTCAAGAATTGTTGTTCTTATAGAAATTAAACATAACTAGTGATGTATTATAAAGAATTGGCATTTTTATTTTGGTAACTTACCGGGTATTTTACCGTTATTTAAGTGGGTGTTAATTGAGAAAAAATACAGGAAAACGGCCAAAAAGTCGGTTAATTCGACAGTTATAGACAATAATTGAAATTTGTATTTTATTCCTGTACAAAAAGTTGTAAAATTGTCTGCCGAATGGAAATAACTTTTTAGTTTTTACACTTTTCGATTGAATCGTCAAAATCGTCCTCTTCTCACGATTTGAAATCAGAATCAGCTAGAAGTGGATAGTTTAAGATGAAATATTCTTAAAATCCAACTTTAAATGTTCAAAAGCGTGTTATATTTTTTTCAATTATAAGCACAAAATTCTAATCAACAAGAAAAAACATTGTGTAGGTGGATAAAAAACGCAACATAAAAAGCGATAAAAAATGAGTAAACAGAAAAGTTTACAAAAAATTAGTAATTTCTTAATGTTGAGTCTTAAATTCATGAATTCCACCCAACGTTAAGCACGAAATTTGCCAAAAATTTTTACAAATCGATTGAATTGAAAATGCCTCTAGAATTGTCTATTCTTTGTACTAGAAAGCAGTAATTATCAAAAATGAGTAGTTTACTTGTGAAGTATGTGAGTAGTTCTTAGATTTTGCCCAAAATTAAAAAACTAGGCTAAAAAGTTGGTAAATTTTCGAATTTTCTATCGCTACCGATCCGATACTAAAACTCTAAAAATACGATTTTTTTTATAGAAATTTCCCAAAATCTAGATACAAAACTCTGTCTAAAAAGGGATTTTTACAAACAGATATAAGCTAATTCCATTCAGGTTAAATCAATTTTAAGATTTCTATTCTATTACTTTGTAGTAATTTGCAAAATTGCCTATCAAACAGGACTAATTTTTCTAATCTTGTCAAAGATCTGTCCATTTCCTCAAAAGACTACACTTTTTGCAAATGAAAGTGTCGAAATCGTCTCCTCATAACTTGAAACTTGAACTTAAATACAGAAATGTTGCTCAAAACGAATATTTGTGTTACTTTTTATTCAATTCTAAGCATAAAATTCCTATCAACAAGGCAAATTTGTGTGGGTGGATCAAAATTGCAGCACAAAAAGCGATCAAAAATGACTGAACTACAATTTAAGATTCAAGGTTCCAAAAATTTGGCCATTTCTTAATGTTAAGCCTTAAAGTCATAAACTTTACCCAAATTTACTTAAGTACCGAATTTGCCAAAAATGGGCGAAAATTTTCTAAATCAATTGGAGATGCCTTTACACTTGGCTTAGTCGTAGTATTCCTTTTATTTAAAAGCAATAATTGTCAAAAATGAATGGTTAAAAAAACTCGTTAAAAACTTAAATCTTTGGTAAACATTTCTCAAAATCTAGACAAAATTCTGTTCAAAAAAAAACAATTTTACAGACAGTTGTAGGCTAATTGAAGCCACATTAAATCTGGTTCTACTCCTTTAAAGTGGGAAAATAGCTTTCCAAACAAAACCAGCATTATATTTTTATCGAAAGTCTAGGAATTTCTTCATTGATTGAAAGTATTCTACGACTTAAAAGCAGAATTTTTCGAAACTAGGTAGTTTAGGGTGCAATAGTTTGAAAAACTATGCAAAGATTTTGTTCAAAAACAGATTTTGTAACTTTTGTCTCATTTTGAGCATAAAATTTACCAGCAACAACAAAAATTTTGGTCGACCAAAACTGCAACTCGTTAACAAACAAAAAAGATCAAAATTGCCTAAATTCCATTTTAGAAGCAGTTTATAGAAAAAAATAATTTTAGACAGACATCTCTCAAAGTGAATTACACCCTAAAAATTATCATTTTTGCAAGTCATCTTCTTTTCACGATTTCAAAGCAAAATTGAAAGTAGATACTTTAAAATCCAATAATTTCAAAAGCTAAACTTATAGGAGTTTTTCAAAATCGATTCGAAATGCCTTTACTGTTGACTAATTTTTTTAGTTAAAAGCATTAATCAGAAAGGAATACTTTAGGGCAAATATCTCTTAGATCTTGGTCAAAAGTAAGAAGCTCGGCTAGTCCAAGCAGTCTCTTTTTTACAACTCGGTAGTTAAGAATTGGCGATTTTTGATAGAAACCTTGCAAGATCTGAATGCAAAACTGAAAATCTTGATCAAAAAGGCATTTCTAAGGACTTATTATTTATCAAAGCTGCTCCACCGGATTATTCCAACAGATAACAAAACCAAAGCTTACAATGTACACGTGTATGTTATTATTGTTCTATAGGGACAGATCTAGGCTAATTGAATTTAGATGGAATCAATTCGAAAATGTGTATATGTACGTATTTGTGTATGTTTTCCTGATTGTGTGTTACATGTCAACAACTATGTAAATTTCAGTTAAACTTTAAGCTGTATTAAACATAATTAACAGAAATTGATGTCTATTTTAGAGAATTTGAATCGAGCAAATTATTATATTATTAAATACAATACAATCTATTATACCCTACTGTATGTATGTCTATAGCTAAATATAAGTTGTATTTATACGTAAATTACATCAAGTGGGAACCATTAATATTTTGCAAGTTTCCCCATATGTTGATGTCAAAGTAAGAACGGCATGTAATAGGATTCCAATCTCCAAGTGCTTATAAGATCGTTTGAACTGACATGGAAATGCAATCTTGTACCATCTTAAAGCCTTTGAAATGCGATATATCGGAAACATTCACGTCTTTGCACTATTATTTTAATATGAACATGTGCGAATTTATTTGTTTTCTAAAGTTTTTTTATTAGTTCTTCTAAGAAAACATAAAGAAACCTGCCATAAAAATAGCGCCCATCAAAACAGACTGTTTCAATAATTTTTGGCTTATTTACCAAGAAAAACAATCAAAAAGTCTAGTTTTATAGGCGACGAATACCGGCGTGGTGTCAGTCAATTTCGAAATAAACTTGATAACGGATAGTGGTGACGACAATATAGAGAATCAAGCGTTATTCCTTCTGGCAGACCAATTTCTATCAATTACCTTGGCTTCTACGTTCCAAAATGAAATCTGTCCGGAGATATCCAAGGCGATTTTTCTAAATAATCATAATAGAAAGTCGCTAGATTTGCGGATTTTCCCTATGGATATAAGTTTTTTTACAATTCCAACAATAGACAATAAAATCGTACAATTCTGAAATCATCCATCATTCGAAAATTCACCAAATTTGATATCGCAAATGATCCATCTAGTTGAGAACTTCTTAATTTAGCCCGACGCCAATCAATGTCCAAAAATTCCCCCTATAACACCGACCAAACGCTTCAACATTTTCACGAAATCTACGAATCTTCCACTCTTTATTGCGTTGTATTGTAATTCTCGACGCAGAACACAACGGAAAAAGAAACGTAAAACTTTTAGTTCGAGGGGAATGGGGAAAAACAGCGTTTTTAATAGGATATCATCCGTTGAATTTAATGAAATGTAAACACTATAAGCCTTTAAAACTGGCTTCATCTAATTATACAAATCGCCCAAGTCTGACCCAATATGCCGTTTAAAGGGGCGATTAATTTTTGAAATAGGAGAATTCACGTAGATTTTATACAGTCATTTACATTAGCGATTTTATTCTATCCGAATGTCTTTATTAAATTTCTTTGTTTATAATAATAAACGAGTTTAAATTAAGAAGAAATCGTGATCGTTATCAGCTGGACATAATTTCCAATTAGGCTGGATTTTAATTGGATCAGTGTTAACAAATATTTTCCTATATCAAGCCATGTCATCGTTTCATGTAATTATTCATGCTACTCCTTATCGTTCCGATCAAAATTGACTCCTTTTTTTAATGTGTGGTCGAAAAATCGTCTAAGTCACGCTTTGACAACACGTCTTCGAAAAAAAACATTCCCAACAATACAAAACGCATCGAATCGTTTAGAGGGCGGTATCTTTAAATCTCAAAAGCGTGGCTGTTGCTAATTTTCATAATCAATAAAATCGTAGACTTACCGATAAACAGACAATACATCAAATATTTGGATCTTTATCATAGGAATGTCAAGGGGAGGGTGGCTATAAATTAGACTGGATGGTAATTGAAAAAAAAGGAATTCAGGTGGGTGTCTGGACGGAACGGTAGATTGGAATTTGATTAGGCCACAGAATTTCTACTTTTCGAATATTTAACGCGATAGGTTCAACGAAAACAGTTTTCTAATCCATCAATAGTTGGAAATTTGGGATAAAATCGACGTATCTTTGCTGAGTTTATATTTAGTTCAGTTTTGATACTCATATTGATAAAACTTCAGAAGATTTACAATACTGTGGATAAATTTGTCTTGTATTGCAACATTCAG
Source organism: Mylabris phalerata (assembly GCA_020740385.1). NCBI lineage: Eukaryota > Metazoa > Arthropoda > Insecta > Coleoptera > Meloidae > Mylabris > Mylabris phalerata. The sequence goes on from JAJEOX010000222.1 coordinate 4,070,831, forward strand.
TTGAATAAAGATAAGCATCGATATTATAATTTAATTATAAATCAATCTAGATTCATTTCCGATACAAGTTGTTGAATCGGCTAAGGTTGTTTCGATATCTAATAAAATTTTAATTATTCCGCTTCATTAAATTACAACAAAGACGAGTCAAAACGGATATTGTATGTCCGTTCGTTGATCTTTAAAGTTTCCAAAATATACCGAATTTCTGGTTATCCTCGTCCAATGGTATTGTATTCCGATATATGCATGTATTTCGGTACTCGAAAGGAGGTGTGAGGATCATTAATTTATCAAATATGTATTCTGGAAGTGACAAAACTGACACATGACAATTCCCAGATTCTGACACTATAGTCCAATGCCTATGAACATATTTGTGAGGCTTTCAATCATACCATGAAACGTGCCAAATGGTCAATGTAACTAACTCTAATACCCGATCGAATCAAATTCAAACAACTATTATTATTATTGTTGCAATTACACTAGGATTATAAGTTTGCAGATGCACGATTTCGGCTGAAGATCGCCAACAAAAGTTAAGACTAGCTTTTTTCTTCGATAATAAATGATTCAACTATATTTAAATTCTATTGTTGTGGGATATATAGAATTGAACTGTGAAAACCTGAAACTAATTTCGTCGTAGATTAACAAAGGATGGAAATAGATATTTGATTGTTATAACGAAACAGAGAACCACATGATATTCTATAAGAACTTTACGAGGGAATCCAGAGTTGTATAACAACATCCAACAATAGATGCTGAGTCTTCACAAAGAGATTATTCAAGATAATATAAATATATGAAGACTACATTATAACTCACTCTGTGTAATAAATCAATTATTCTATTGCTGTAAGCAAACAATTCATATATTGAGCAAAAACGAAACTCTTGAAGATTTCATTCGATTGCAAAATTTCCTCCTAATTAACTCTACTTTGATTCCGATCGTCTACATCTATTGCTATTAATCACCTAGAAATGCGTTTAATCTATAAAGTAGTAAAGATTGGTGGATTATGGGGAGGAAAAAACGTTATCTACGTCGAGTGTGAATCGGTAAATCTTCTTGGATCGCTCTAAAGCCTGTCTGGCCTTATTAAATATTTTTCACTACTTCACTACGGTGACTTACCATTTTTTTCGATAATAAAAATGGAAAATTTGCAGTAAATCATCGTTAATGGATTCTATCATTGACTCTATTTTACATTCACCAATACAACCATAAACCGATTAATTCATTTACCTTATCAAAGGCAAATCCTATTTCACTCATAGCTATTCTCATTTATAATAATTTCGTTATTAATTGTTCCACTTCTTCCTCTTCTTCCACTCAATTTACAATACAATTTCGCTAGTTAATACGTAGTTTAATTGATAATAACAATAATTTAACACACTTTCCTATCCGAAATTTAATCTACTTTATATATAAAGTTTTTACATTGTTGCAGATGAAAAATTGCGAAATCTCTAGTGATTAAATTTTAGATAGAATGGTTGTTTCACTACTAGTTCTAGGCCAACACGTCCCACAGGATGTGCGTCTATATTAATATTTAATCGGCTTTCGAAAATCGTTGGAAAGTGCATTAGCAAAGTTTCAGATGATCGCTATTTAACCTAAATGAAGTTAAGGCTGAATTGGCGCAATTTTTAGTGAATTGGGCATGTTGAATTTCATTTTTGGAAAGCTTTTTATAAATGAAACAAGCGGTACGAATGCTTCCAAAAGATTAGGAGCACTTCAGTTTTAAAACGAATCAATAAAATATTGACGACAGGCTTATAGAAAATCTTTCAATCAGACAGATTTCGGTCGTTTAGTTTGCTCAAAAATTACAATCAACTGTGAATTAAAACTGTGTAATTTGGCAATGAGGCTGTAATAAGAAAACTTGGTAAAAACAAATTTTTTGGCAAGGTTTCTGTAAATAGAACAAGCAGTACAAATGTTTCCAAAAGATTAGGAATTCATCAACGTTTCAAGTAATCAACACGCAAAAATATCGAAGGAACAACGAAAAAGATTATGGAAAATACTTCTATCAGAGCGATTTAGACTTTAGTTAAGTGGTTTTCGGGTTGTTTCGAATATGAAACGAGAGTCAACAAAATTTGTTCCAAAATTCTAGAATTTTGGTGTAATTCAAAAATTACACCAGAGCCGATGAAAGTCAGGCTTTATCGACGCAATTTGAAGAGTTATTTCCAGAAATTTTGCTTTTAGCAAGTTTTCTACAAATAAAATAAATGCTTACAAGCGGTAAAATTGCTTCCAACAATTGATAAGCTCTTCAACGCCTCAACTAATCAACTGATAGAAAAATCGATTAAATGGGAAGGATTTTCATGGAAAATCTTTGAATGACAGAAATTTTGACTTAGGCCAAACAATTTTCGGGTTGTTTAAGAATATGAAATCTTAGCCAGTAAGACTTGTTAAAAAATTGTAGAATTTGGGTTTAAAGACTAATCAACGCCGATGACGCAATTCAGTAGTGAAATTGAGGCATTATCGAAGCACTCTAAAGAGCCTGAAACAAGAAAAGCCTGTAATTTTTGACTAAAAATTATTTTTGGCAAGCAGTCAAAATGTTTCTAAATGATGAGGAGCTCTTCAACGTTCCAACTAATCAACTTTTGAAAATATCGACGAAATGGCGAATCAGAAAGATCTCGACTTGAGTCAAGCGATTTTCGAGTTGCTTAGAATATGAAAAGTGAACCAGCGTTCTAAAATTGTAAAATTTCAGTGTTGTTCAAAAATTGCAGAACAGTGCAATCTGCCGATGAAATTGAGGCTTTTAAGATCATAAAACGAGAAATTTCTGCAATGCAAATCATTCTATTTTTGGTAAGTTTTTGTAAATAAAATGAACTGGTCAAAATGTTTTCAAAAAATGAGGAGCTCTTCCACGTTCCAAGCAATCAACTGGTAAAAATGTCGAGAAAATGGCAAAAAAGATTATGAAAAATCCTTGAATCAGGAATGGTTCGACTCAAGTTAAGCGATTTTCCGGTTTTTAGAGTATGAAAAGTGAGCCAGCAAAATTTCTTCTAAAATTTAAGGTTTTAGTGTAGTTCAAAGAGTACACTAGGAGTATACGATTTGACGATGAAACTGAGACTTAATCGTCCCTATATAAGCTTTGTGAAAAGTCAAAACTGAAATCTCACCATCAGATTGTCAATCTGAAGCCAGTTTATGAATTTTCACCTGTAACTATAACGATTTTTGAGATTAACCAGTATTTGACTCATTTTTCATCAAACTTCATCCGGACACTAATTAAAACTGACCATTTAACACGAAACTTATCATTTTTATCACAATAATTACAGGTAACAGGAGATATCTGCTTCTGTATTAAATTTCCGGTTCAAAATTGACCCAATCGCTTTGGTCAATTAGTCATTTGATAGAACTTCTTCAGTAGCTGGTTGCGTGTTAATCACCAATCAACCAAGTCTTAAACTCAACCCATACACAAGGTATTTTTTTATAGTTTCATAGTTCTTATGACCGCTCCTAATTGTCGAGTGATTTGAAAAATTGTTCAAGAATTTGTAAGGAATATTTTAACAAAATTAGAACCCGTAGCTTGTAGATTCAATCGATTTAATCTGACAAAGTCGCAATTTTCTCCAACTGAATATGCACGTAAAACAATCAAAAATGATTAGAAAAACGTTTAATATTCGAGACTCAGTGATAAAAAAACAAAAACCTATTCTTGGAAGTTACACATGCAGTTGGTTGATGAAACTCAAATTAAAGTAGCTTTTCATTAATTTCCCAATGAGCTACGAAGATCCAATTGTGCAAAAATGCTCCCCAGGGGTTGCTCTATAGATTTCTAGAATGCTTTTCCAATAATTAACAGGATGATTGGATGAAACGTGCTTTACAACATTTTTTCCCGAAAATATGCCACTTAAATGTTGAATTGATAGTACAAATAAATTATAATTTGCTTCCCAATTAAGAAGCATTGAATTTACGCTAAACTAATGTAAATAGTTATTTATTGATGTGTGTTAATCGGTAAAAGGTACAGTCTATAGCGTGAAAATGAGCAATTCAATCATCTATAGGGATCAACGGTTATTTGTGGATCACCGATTCACTGTCGTTTTCGATAAATTTATCCATCTTCACTCACGACTCTAATCGTTTCATCAATCCAACTATAAATACGACAATCGATAACGAATTTTGACTCGATTAAAAATTGGAGATTTCTATTTAAATCTATACAATTTTCACTAAAATTTTAATTGATAATTAATAATGAATGGTAGTTCCCACGATAAAATTTGATTGTCCAGGGTTTGTACCATCCCTTAAAATTACTGAAGAATGTAATAAAAGTCGGCGATAAATTCTGTTTTCCTGTGATAAAATCTCGATTTTATAATAAAACCAGAAAATTTAATACGTTCCCAGCTACCACACATGAATGACATCTAACAAGTGCCCGATATCGACCACCTGTGTTCATTTAATTGTTATAAAATAATTTAAAGCCTCTATATTATCGAAATTATATGGTATAATAAACGTATAAACTACCCCCTTTTCATTCTGTACTTATCATTGAAACGTTAATGGAAGCATATAGAGAAACATGCAAGATTCCGGTAGATGATTCGAGGGTAACTTTAGCTAGATAACATCTAAACTTAACCCCTTACAGTGGCTTGGTTTCTTGATTAGTTCCAGATAAGAATGTGGTTTACGTGTTTAGAATAGATTGGCGATATGAGAAGAGAAAGAGAAGGTGGATGATCTTTCTACAATCTGTAATGTTTATTGTGTACATAGACCAGATGCAGCATTTCTAGTAGATATAAAACGAAATTCTTACACAATATTAAAGTGATAAGATGGGGAAAATAGTGAGGCGAGAATATATTTATCTAGTTGTATAAATATGGGAATAAATATAAATAACAAAGTGAGGGTGGAGGGTTGGTTCGCTAGGACATTAATTTTTTTCGTTCTATCCACCATCTCTATCTCTGTTTCGTAATAGTGAAATTGTGAAGAGCTCGCCATCCTAATAATTCATCTCTAGTTTTATGTTTCGTGTAATCAGCCTCATCTCGTAATGGAGTGATAAATCATAGTTTTGATAATATAGTTTTTTTATTATTGTATTCGTAACATCATCCGTTCACTATCAAAAAAAAGCAAACAGACCGCTAAACAAAATTTAAAAACTATTTAAAAATAAACAAGTAGGAATTATAACAACACACAGAGTAGAGATGAAACGGGGAAAATAATAAACAATTAATTAAAAAGTATTGTAATTAATTATCCATTGGACTGTTGTAGTGAAAAGAGCCATTAATCAATTTCTCGCAGACAACTCTGAAGTTCTGAAAGCAAGTCAGATGACTAGGGGATTATTTATTTATAGAATTCCGATATTAAAAGAAAATCACTAAACAACAACAACAATAGAAACAAGAAATTTAAAGATTCAACAAATATTATTGTTTGGTAGTTTCGTTGGAAATTATGTTTACAAATCATAATGGTTAGTTTGACACGGACCAAAATTGGTCAATCTTTTGGAAGAAAAAGGAATTCTAATAAAAGACGAGTTGTATACAGACCAGTGATCCGAATCCAGTTTTCCGGAAACAGGCGGGGGATTATGTCGAAAATGAAACTGAGTGTTTTCAGTTGAAGGTCCACAGACGAAAAAAGAAGAAGATAAAACTAGAAATCGTTAGAATTTGAAAACGATGCAAAGAGAAATTTATTTACCCCGATGGAATGATTGAAAAGAACAATCAAAACTGAACGGATCTAGTGCGAATTGGGGAAATCGAGAGTAAAATTGGAATTTATTTGACCGATGATGGAAGACGGAAATCGACATTTTTACACACAATTCTTGTTAATCTGAGATAATTTTAGATAATCATGTTTATTAGGTGCTTGTAATCTTAAGCATCCTCACTAACCTTGTTACAACCATGTAAAATTATTAAAATCATCTGATATATCCCTGTAAAATAATGAGATATAATTTTCATAATATTGTAGTAGCTGTTTAAACATGATTCTCTAGAAATTTCAGCCTATAAAGCTTCTATTTTCATCAACTTTAAAATAAAGCCCAATTTTAATATTGAAAGTTTCATCTTTGTAAATATTAGCAGGGAAAAAATAATTCAAATCAACAATCGATATTGATGATTTCCAACAAATTCAATCGTGATTAAATCAAATTTTTGAAATAAACCCTCCGGGGGAATAATTTACAGCTACAAATTTCAAACATTTCAATTTTTCAATAAAAACAAAATTACATTATACAATTCAACAGTTTGTAGATTATTTCACCAAAATTTGAGCTTCTAGCTCGTTTAGAAGTTTGTCAAAGTCGTTCGATTTGAAAGAACGAGTTACACTCATAACTAAAACTCAAAGATGCTCGTTTTCTTTGTTTTTATTCGGGAATTGGGGGATTTTTTATAAAAAATAATGTTATATTTAGTCGTTTGAACTACTTTCAAATGAGCTACAAGACTCCAATTTTGCTCCAGAAATATGTTTGTATTTCTCGGCAAATAACGGCTCAAAGATGCTCCCAATTTTGACGTTTTTCGTTTCTCTCCTCTTTATTCTCGAACAAATAGAGATGCTTCACAAAAATGAATACTGAGAGCATCTTTGAGTTGTTTTCACTCATTTGAGCAACTTTCAAATTAGCTACAAGGTCTCAATTTAACTACAATAATCTCCCGAACTTCCTTGAAATATTTTTCAAATTACTCGTCAAATAACGGGAGTTGTCATCAGAACTAGTAACATTACAGTAAACCTCTAAAGTTCAGTTTTCCAAAACTTGAACAGCTCAAAGATGCTTACAACTTCGATGTTTTTCGTTTTTCTCCTTTTTGTTCTGAACAAATAGGGATATTTTATAAAAAATCAATTCTGGGGGCATCTTTGAGTCATGTTCGCTCATTTGACCAACTTCCAAGGTCCAAATTTTGCTACAATAATCTCCAGGAATTCTCTTGAAATATTGTTTAAAGTGCTCACCAAATAAAGAAATTACCATAAGAATTAAAACTACCTGTAGCGTTCTATTTCAGAAAACGAGTCAAATGGCTCAAAGAGGCTCAGAAAATTGATTTTCTTCCTTTTTTTCCTTTGTATTCTACGAGATAGAAAGACATGCTTCACAAAAATCAATATTGGGAGCATTTTTGAGTAATGTTTAGTTTAAGCAGCTTTCAAGTGATCTACACGACTCCAATTTTGCTGCAATGATCTGCAGAAACCTCTTTCAAGTATTTTTCGAATTACTCAACAAATAACCCGAGTTATCATAAGAACTAAAGACATTTAACTAAACTTTTTTGTACAGGAAGACCTTTGAGAATCTAACAATAAAAAGATCACCAATAATTAAGAGAGTTAACTTTAGAATTTATAAAAATACATGAGCATTTCACAGTCTGAACTGGAGTCAAACGGCTCAAAGAGGCTCCCAAAATTGATTTTCTTCATTTTCTCCTTTCTATTCTGTTAGATAGGGAGAAATGTTTCACAAAAATCAATTTTGGGAGCACCTTGGAGTAATGTTCAGTCGTTTGGACAGCTTTCAAATGATCTACAAGGCTCCAATTTTGCTGCAATAATTTGCAGAAACTCCTTTCAAATATTTTTCGAATTGCTCAACAAATAACAAGAGTTGTCATAAGAATTGGGCACATTTAAGTAAACCTCTTTGTATAGGGAGACCTTTGCTAATCTAACAATAACAAGATAACTAATAATTAACGGATTTAATTTAAGAATTTATAAAAATACGTGAGCGTTTTACAGTCAAAGCTCAACATTTTGGGAGCCTCTTAAACAATCTTAATTCATAACTTTGTAACATAATTTGGCCGTATGTACCAAAATACTGAGAATTCTTATATTATTAAACTTGGTTAAACTTTTTATCAAAATTAGGACTTTTTAGCTCATTAGCAAGTTCAGAATTAGGATGAAACCACACAACATTCTAAAGAGGATGCACAGAATTTGGTAATTCTTACCAAACTAATCGAGTCATTCTTATAATATTTTTGGAGTTTGTAGCCTACTTTTTTGGAATATTTTAGCCAAACTAGGACCTTGTAGCTAATTAGAAAGTACTTTAAAATTGCTCGAATTAGAATGACACCCTTCATTGTTTTTCTCATTGTATTCTGAAAAAATCGCAAAATTTGTTAGGAAACAACGCTGGGAGTGTTTCTTGAATGAACTACGAGGTTCTAATTAGGTCAAATAGAATTTTTAGCGATTGTGTTGGTAATTTTTCAGTACAAAGCACGACGATCGGCCTAATAGTAGATAAGCTTTCTGTAATCAATCAAATTCAGTAATTAAATGCAAATCCTATACCGTATAATTACATTACAATATAGAAACACTTAAGCAGTTAATTAGCTTGGTATGCATCTAAATGTGTAAATTATCATTGTAGCAGTTCTACGAGTATATTACCGATAATTGCCATCATGATGATGGTCAAATATTATCCACTATCGGCAACATATACTAACTATACCTACAGATATTGTGGTAGAGCAAAAGAGAGGAAGAGTAAATGAGAGACAAGAAGAGAAATAGATCTTGTTGAATTAATGGACAGTATAGAATGTATACAAGGGGCATATCCTCGAACCAGTTGGGTGCATTATACAAAGATAACTAAATGATTGGAATGCAGGCACAACTGAGAAAAAGAACGATCAGTTGATCTCTGGATGTGTGTCTGTTATTATAACGTTGCGGCATCAGTACCACAACAACAATAAAAAAGAATTCATTATGTCTTTCTAGTACCACTGATTTATAACTGAGATCCGACAATACGTTGATATTCTTTCACTCTCATTAACTCCAGTTGTTTTTTATTCTTTACAATTCGAACAATCCGAAATAGAAGAATTCTACTACAAGATAACCAACATTTAATCCGTTTACAATATCTGATAACAATAGTGGTTTATTATCGTTAATTAAACGGTCAAAATTCCCAACGAATTCGATTAATAATGAAGGGAAATTGATTAATTGTTATATTCCCGTAATTATCCGATGCAAGCACATCAACAACGTAGATTAATCTTAGAATTTTAGATTCTCCGTCTTGTGTAATCTTTTATTATTACAGCCAGTATAAGAAAAAAATAAGTAAATTATCCACAATTATAGTTTCAGAGATGATGATGATGATGCATTCGTGTCAGTAATATGCCAGATGTTTCGGTAAAACAGTCGTTAAATTTTTGGTAAACTAGAGAGCCGTAAAATTTTGATAGAAATCGTCGATTATAAGATTTTTATCTTAAAAAGTGGAATGATTCGAATTTGGCGCCTATATGTGAGATTCTTATTGGTTACAACCGAGTTTACACAGCTTAAAAGTCTCGAATTTTGACAGTTCTAGAACTAACCTATAAATCTGCAATTTTACCGCCAATACAGTGTAAAACTGACTTTATTCGTTCTATTTACCTTAAAAATAACCAATATTCGAACCATTATAGTTCCTTGTATTGGCGTTTTGTTTTGTATTCGGTAAAAATACGGTTGAAGTAAAGATCAGATTACATCAACGCATATTTATTTAAACTTTTCGACATTAAATCTCCACCATTGAGGGTGTCAATTTATTATTATAAAGTAAAAAACAACCGAGTATCTTTTGTGGAATTAGAAAAGTTGGTTCGATAAGTTATAAAATTTGTATCATATTTTCCCGATCGAACCCCAAATTCTCCCACACAGTTCGCTTTAATCTTCCCGTTCTATAAATAAAATCTTCCCATTAAAAAAAATTATTGATTATTTTATATCCTGTATATAATTCTCAACTACCGAGACCTATTCGTTTTTCGTTGTACAATTCGTTGGGAAAGGTGTAGAATTTGATGGCAATAAATTCTAATTATTTGATTAAAGTAAGATTAATCTGTTTAGAGTATTGCGTTTGATAGAACTATCTAGATATAAACATACATAAATAATTAAATAAACAGATGGATTTGTTCCGATAACAAACCGAAATGACAACATCAGTTTAAATTAAAGTTAATTACAAGAATTGTGAATGATTCTTAGAAAATTCATTTATAAGTTTTGTTCCATTTAAAGATTGAGATACTATTTGGAGATATGCGCATGTTCGGGGTCTTCTAGTTGTCGTTTGGAACTTAACTATTTACGTTGATTAAAATTGGTGCCAGTCTTATTGTTGTCAAAATGAAGCTGTTATGATTAATTGTTATTATTTTTATTATTTCTAAGTATCTATTTATTTATTTATTTCTATCATCGTCAAAATATACGGTTGGCGACGGTGGATAGAAGAGATATATCATTGTTTTGACAAGGCAAACATAAATTGCTGATTTTTCAATTCAATTTAATCAGACGAAAATTCACCATTTGGTAATATGTCAAAAGATAAGTCTGCAAATATTTGTAAGGGCACAATTTTTAAATTGATTAAATCATTTCGTATCATTTGTCTTCTTCGTATAACGAATAAAAACTAACTAATAGACAATTTTTATTCTACAACAGTATAATCAGATTATTGTAATTAAATGAAGATTGTCTCCATTTAGTTGAACCAAATTGCTAATTAAAGACGGTAATTATTGTAAAATATTGAATCGGGTATTATTGGATTTGTTTGTATTGTTGTACGTTCAAGTTATAATGGTGCAACTTGAATTTTTATTTCTTTTTAACAGAACTGGAGTTTATTTAGGAAGTCCTGTTATTTGGCGAACGATTCAAAAGGAATTTCTAGGATTTATAAGATGCTCTTTAGAGATTATTTTAGCAAAATTTGAGCCTCGTAGCTCATTGGAAGTTGGTAAAAAGCGCTCATCTGAGTTAATGTTGCGATTCTTGCAAACAAACTAATGAGTCAAGGGTGTTCACCATATATTTTTGTTTCATTGCATTTTAGAATAAATGCGAATGAAACTGAGAAAAAAAAACTCAATGCTAGAAGCATCTTCTAGTATAATTGTTAGGCCCAATAGTGAAAGTATTGGATTGAAGTTTCAGATTTTTTGTAAATTTTGAAAATTCTACAATAACTGTCAAGTCAAGAGATCCTTCAGTAGTTTCTTGTCATATTTGCATGAACTTACACTTTTACTTTTTGTTCACTAGTTCAAAATGATTTTTCTACGACTAGAATATATTAGAGATAGTTTCATCTTCATAAAAAAAACTGTTAACATTTCGTTCTTAATAGAAATTTTACTATTTGAAGCTTTAATTATATGAAACTTCACTTTACAATTTTTTTTTCTATTTTTAACGATTCTAAAATAGAGAATCTATCTATTTTATTTTAAAAAATATGTCGAGGATTCATAGAAGGCTCCCTGTAGATCATTACGGCAAATTTTGTACTTTGTAGATCATTAGAAGTTGATTAGAAGCACTCGTTTCAGATAGTGTTGCAATTTTCGAAAACGCAAGGGTGCTTTCCACATTTTCCTCCATTATATTTTCCGGATGGAATGAAAAATCAGTATTGGGAGTTTCCTAAGTCACTCTTAGTTATTTGAAAATAGTGATATCTTCAAAAAATTGTGTTTTGACCTATTTCCAAGCAAGTTATGAAGTCCAAATTTTGCTAAAATAAGCTGCCAAAGCTCTTCTATAAATCCTTGAAATATTTCTTAAATTGCTCTTTAAATAATCGAAGTTTCTATATAAACACTATGGTTTTAGCTCAATACTTCCGCATATAGCAGCTCTATAAACTTAATATGAGTCAAAAAAAGTAGAATTTTGTAATTTCTACAGTAACTATCGAATTAGCAGCTCTTTCAGTACAATTTCATGAAGTTACACTTTGGCGTGCTTTATTTTTAACGACATCAAGACAACTTTCAATGACTGTAATTTCATTAAAAATAGCTTCATCTTCATGAAAACACTATTGTCGTCCTTAATAAAAATCTAGCTATTGGAAACTTTAATTAAATGCAACTTGACTCTTTAATTGTATTTTTAACGATCCTAAAATAAACAACTTTTAGAGAGTGATCTAACGTCTGTCCATTTTTAACAGTTTTCCTCTTTATTTTACCTATTTTACTCTAAAAAAAAATCGGGGATTCATAGGGGGCTCCCTGGAAATCGTTTCAGCATTAGAAATTGGTTAAAAAACACTCGCTTCAAGGTGCTATCTACATTTCTCTCTATTACGTTTTCAAATAAACTCGTTCCAGGCTAAAATGGTATTTGGAAATTGTGATATCGTCAAAAATAGTGTTTTTGACCACTTACAAACGAGTCACAAGGTCTGAATTTTGCTAAAACAATCCCGCAAAGCTCTTCTACAAATCCTTCAAAGATTTCTTAAATTACTCTCAAAATAATATGAATGTTCTAGTTTTAATGCAATACTCTTACATAAACTTAATATGAACCAAAAATAGTGAAAACTATTAGGTTGATTTCTGGAAATTTTGTAATTTTTACAATAACTATCAAGTCAATAGGTCTTTCAGTATAATTTCATGAATTTACACTTTACCGTGCTCTTTTTACAACATCAAGACGGTTTTTCTACGAGTTTAATTTCATTAAAAATAGCTTCATCGTAACATTTCGTTCTTAATAGAACCTTATTATTGGAAGCTTTAATTATATGGAACTTCACTCTATAGAGCTTTAATTGTATTTTTAACAGTCCTAAAATAAAGATTTTTTTAAATGTGAGGTTCTAACGTCAATTTCTTCAAACTTTGCTTTGTTTTTATTTTACCTAAAATAGAACTCGCTACTGTCATACTTTAACACATAACGTAGATTTGATCCCGTGCCTTCCAATCTAAACTTTCGTTTTCATCTCAAAGAACTGACCGACATTTTATTCCATCCGAACTTTAAATATTCGATAAAAATTTAGCGAATACAGCCGCCGTTATCTAATCGGGGGAGAACCGCCTCATCCATTGAACCGCTAAACTGTCTAAACTGACCACTTTATCCCATATTTTTAACAATAAAACAATTAAGAGACGGTTCAAATTAGACGAGTCTCCCTTTGTTTTAAAAGTTGAATTTAAAATCAATCAACAATTGGAAATTCTTGTAATATTTTAGTTAATTTCAAATAAATAAAGTAGAGGATGTATTAGAGAATTTTTGGAGTTTGGAGGTGTTGGTTTTGGGTGGCGGTTGCTGTATTTTGTAGGCTTAAATCTGCAAAATTCCCAGCTTGTTATCCGAACAACAGCAAAGTCAAGTTCATTCAAATCATATACATTGAAATTTTCATCTGTTTAGATAACAAGGCCCTGTTATACTCCAAGCAACGTCGATCTCCATCAGTAAAAGAAATGTTTCCCTTTATGTTATTTATAAAGTTCAAATGTACATATGGGGGATGCGGATGATATAAAAATGTTTATATGCGTATTTATATCAAATTCAATGTTTTTTCTGGAAACTTTCAACCCTTGTTTTTGCGTCATCACTGTATCATTTATAATTTCCAATAAATCACAATATTGAGTACAATAACATTGTACGATTAAATTGGCAATACAAAAAATCGGATTTTGGATATTATTGGATTGGGTGATCCTTTTAACACATTGTCACGTTCACAACTCTATTTTAGGCTTTGATTTTTTTTTGTCTGTATATACACCACAGCAATAGGACATTTTAATAAATAATTTAAATGTACGCAGGAACGTGATGGCTTATAAAACCTTGTTATAAAGTTTTGTGGAAATTGGATTTTTTCTCCAAATTGGTAAATAAAAATCGTCATTTATCAGATTTTTTACATTGAAAAACTTCTTTCGCCCGTTATGGCGCTATAAACTCTAATTAACAACAGTTTAGTTTTAATTACGTTGAATAAAAAAAAACAGTAGAGCGTTTAAAACAATATTTAACAAAAATACTAGAAGTACCTCGACAATTTATCGAAACTGTACACAATTAGTTGGCTAATTTACCGAATCTAATCAATATTTTTAATTGTAACTAATCGAGAATGTTTCTAATAAAACTTTTTTCGATCCCTTCCGGTTCGTTTACCGCCAACAATCATTAACTTGTTTATCTTCAACGAGCTAACTTGAAATATCTGAAACTCGGCAATTATTCCATTAAGCTCTAATGGGAGAATTATTGGAATATAGGCTAAAAAATTCGAATTTAGAGGTGCAAGATTGATGGAGGAGTCGGCGTAATCTCTATTGTGTCATTTTAAATTTGTCGCCATTATCAATTTTGATCAACAAACAAACCGTAAATTGTCCAAAACGGCCGTAAATAGGCGTGAGTTGCGTGAAAATCAGCGCCAGTTTATAAATAAATTCGGGTTTGATTTGGTGTGGCACCCTAGCGTTGGCTGAATTAATTCAAGCTATCAACGTACAAGTAATTAATTAAAATGTCGACTTATAACTTGCTAACATGCTACTACATTGGTGTTCGCACAAGCGGAAAAAATTAACACTCACCGACTGGTTCTTTTCTTCGTTTTAAATCGCTGTCGTTGATGGATATCGAAGTCGAAATTGTTCGATGTTTTGACGTATTGGCGGATTTCTCGAAACTGAACCGTACTTGATTTACGATTATTCAATCGACTGATTGCATATTGATTTACATAAGAAATTGTATTGAAGGTAAGTAAGTATGTATAGAAATTGGCGTACTAGAATTGATATTAGTCAATTTGATTTATTGTTACTATTTCATTGACAAATGTAGGTTTATCGAACGGATTCGATTAAATTTATCACTTTACTTAAATTATTTATTTTTCCCAAGAAAATCTTCTAGTTTTCGTGTTATCGATAGCCGACTGGGGAGCTACTTCACCATGTACATACAATAAATCTATTTGAACAAATACACAAAAACACAACCTTATCAAATCTATTAATTCGTATATTTTTCTTAAATTTATATAAATATATTCCTATAAAATACTATCGTTTAATTTAAAGTTGTTGAAAGCCACTAAATCCGCCGTTTCTAGAATGTTTTAATGGCCAACATTAACGGGCTTTTAAAACAACTATCCCGACAAGATTTCGTATTACAAACACAGCTTAACACGAAATTAAAAACATATCAACTTAGTGTAATCATGAGACAATTCTCACTATGTTTTAATATCAGTGGGGAATTTCACGAAGATTTACAATCCAGTTTTTTGTGCGCTCCATCTATTAACGGATATTAAAAGCAATTAGCAGGCGTTTAATTTGGACCAAATTTGAATTGCGCGCCTTTCAAAAGCCGGTTGGTCAACTTGTATAACCAAATCTTAGGTGTCTTCCTCAATTTATAACCTTGCAATTTTCAGTTGCAATTCCTTAGCACTATTTCCATCAATAACTTACAAATCACAGGTGTCCTCCCCAGTTTTAATGAAATATTGTTCTTCGTTAAAATCTAAGAGATGCTAGTTTCTTTAACCGGTTGAAAAACATATCTAGGGGATGAAATTGCGGTTCAAGGCTTAGACTCAAAGGCGGTATTTACAATAGTAGCATTAGCGTGAAAAATAATCAAAAACGCTTTCGTTATTATAGTAAACTATAATTGGGGTAGAATTATAGGGGATGAAATCCTTAAGATCGTCATAAAACTAAAACTATTCATCTGATATCGATTTAAAGAAGAAAAAGAGATTTGTTTTTAATCAAGTTTGAGGGGTGAACGTAAGACATGCTGTAATCATGAGACAATTTTTTCCAAGTTTTAAAATCCGTGGAGAATTTTAAGAAGACTTAAAATCCAGATTTTAAGACGCTTAATCTGCTAATCAACGGATATTAGGAGCAATTAACAAACTTTTAGCTTGGGCCAAATTTGAATGGCGCGCCTTTTTTGAAGCCGGTTGGTCAACTTGTATAATCAAATTCTCTGGTGTCTACTTTAATTTCTAACCTTGCAATTCTAAGCCACAGTTCTATTTTTATTAATAACTTACAAAAAACAAGGTGTCCTTCTGCGATTAAAAAAATATATCTAGCGGGTGAAATCCTTGATCAAAGCTTAGACTCAAAGGGTGAAAAATAATGCAAAATGCCTTTGGTCTTATAGTAAAATAATAATTTGGACAGAAGTTATAGTGATTGATATCTTTAAAACTGTTATAAAATGATAAACTATCTGATTTTGACCCAATTGATGCCGATAAAAGAAGAAAAAATAGAAGATTCTTGTTTTTGGGTTTTTTCGAAAAATTATGAGACAATTCTGCCCATGGTTTAATATCAGTGGTGAATTTTACGTAGATTTACAATCCAATTGACGCTTAATCTGGAAATCGACAGATATTAGGAGTAATTAGCAAACATTTGAATTGCGCGCCTTTTTAAAGCCGGTTGGTCAACTTGTATAACCAGACTCGCTTGTGACTACTTAAATTTCTAACCTTACAATTTCAATTTTGGTTTTCAACTCCAAATCACAACTTAGTTTTAGTTTATAGAAAAACTCGAGTATTGAAGAAATTTCATCACTTATCGACAAAATTTGGTAAATTTCCTATCGAGAATTGTTGGAAACTACGCTTTATTTATTCATTATGAGACTAGAAAAAGTTGTATAAAATTTTCGAACATTTCCATTGGGGATTGTTCTATGAAACTGCCCGAGGTTGTGACGACTCCAACTATTGCTACCATTACTTTAACAGCGTTTGTAAACTGTTCTATTTATGTAACATCTACTACAAAACAATATTTCGAATTGAACGAGTCTTTGTTCTTGTCAATGTCAGCAACTAAACTATTTTTATGTAAAGAAACAGTCTTATTTCTAAACAGTTAAAGTATACTGAATTGTATCCAGCTTGACGCAATCAAGTGGAATTTCCTGAACGATGGATCTAATATTTGAATGATTTGAAAATTGCGGTTGGATAAATAGTAATATAGAGCAATTATATTTTGTAGATGGGTATTGTATGTAAGTGTGCCTGAGGTATTTCCAACTTACCTGAAGAACAATGTTCATTAATTATAACTTGAGGCGAAAATAAACAAGTCCGTACACAATGCTCAATAAAAACACTTACAAGCCAGAGGCTGGTCGAATATACGGATATGAAGCAATGTTTATTCTATATAACCTATACGTTATATATCTGCTTATTTACCTTGTTTCCTATTTATGTATGAGTGTATGTATTTTGATAAAGCATCACCATATCCAAAGACAAAGACTGCCTATGTTTATTTTCACTCTAATTCACTTAATTCAAGGCGACGATCGATAAATAATTGTAATTTCCGTGGAAATGCGCCATATACACATTAATTTTATTATTAATTCAAATATAATTTCTTAATTAATTAAGTAAAGTTATAATGGTGATATTGGATAGACTTTTTGTTTGTTTGTTTGTTTGTTCATGAAACTTCAGTTTTTGTTTACTATTTATAATTTAAATTATATTCGCAAATTTGATAAATTTCGTCGACTTAATGGCGCAATGTATCAACCCCCATATTCATATTCCTCGTTTATTCATCCACTTTTCAATGCTGTTGTTGTTGAATTTTTCAACAACTTTTAATGGTATTACAGAAAAAAAATCGTAATTGTTGTCGCGATTCGCATTAAATTCGTTAAATTTTCTATCTCCGGTTTTTGTAAGGCTTTCGATTAGAATTTAGCAGTTAATAGCAAAATTATACGTCAAATCAAGTCAGGTCAAGTCAATTGAATCGACGTTGGCTCCCTCTGTGTAGTTATGCGCTTGAGAGGGAGGCAATTCGGTTCAATTCGCGAATATTGACTTGACCTGACTCGTCGCTAGAACAAAACGAAAACACCCAAGAACCACAAAACTAGCCAGTTATTTATTACACTGTTTGAAACAAACTATTCGTTCAAATTTCCATCAATTTCTGTCAATTTGTGGTAAATATTCCGATAACTAAGAGAAAAAAGTTTATCTCACTTCTGCCCAATATAAGAAATATTTCTGGAAATTAATTAATCGATTGGAATTCCTCTCTTAGGAATCAATTCTGTTGGTCTGAGTAGTTTGCCGAATGCCTGGGAAATTGTTAAAATATCCACTTGTTGGGAAGTTTTCAACAGCTTTTGATGGAATAGAAGAAAAAATAAGCTTGTAATTGTTGGTCAATGGGCTGATTTTGAGTGGCGTTACATTCGATTCGCTATAATCCGTGAAATTTTTATTATTCAATTTGTTTCGTTTCATCTTTCAAAACAGATAGATCTTATTTTAATAGCGAACCAACTGCAATTGACTGAAATCTTTGTATTTGTTCAAATCAATCGTTCTACCACAAAATCAATGTATGTAGATTGTTGATCGTCTACTGTAATAGATGCTTGAGGCGACAAAATGTTTCACTTGCATACAGAGTCTCTACTACTATTTGAACGTATAGAGAGAGCATTGAAACATTGAATTACACAGCCGTAGGCTAAAATTGCCTATAGTGATTGAACATATGAAACGTTCAATAGAGAGAGTGAAAGCAATTAAACGATTAGATTACAAGTATTGCTCCTACTATTGTTACCAATGCTCTTCATTGTGTAGTTCTTTGATTCTGACCGGAAATCTAATGTAAGCAAGATCCGATATCGATGCTTGATTAGCTTGGTGAGCCTCAGCAGTAGGAGAACTCCCCTTTCGTTGCAAATTTACAATTTTCGCTCAAAAGACCTGTTGAGAAACTATCAAAATTCACAAAAAATTACGAGTTTATCATGTCCTTCTTCTATGCATAAGCTTCTAAACGAGATGTGGAATAATCTTTCAAATTATGGAAATTAGAGTGAATATAAATCTCTCGGTTTTTTATCAATTTCCTTGAAAACTGACAGATCACCTAGAAAAATTCTTGGAAGACATTTTCAGTTTCCTCTCAAAACCTGTAATTTCATTGTAGAATAAATGGAATTGTCCAAATCCTTTAAAGATAGTAACTAGAAATGATACGCTGCAGGTTCTGTAACTGCTGCATTTCTGCAAGGTTTGGGAGCTCTGCTTCTGTTTCTGTTTATGCATCTTCTTGATCCGGTTTCTGCAAATTTTAATAATCGATATCTCGCTTGTTTGATGATGTATTGTAACGATTCAAACGCCATTAGAAACAGCATTTTAAGGAGCATCCGAAGACGTATCTTATTTTGAAAAACTCCAATTGAATTTGGAGTTACAGCAGAAGATCATGGAGCACGTGTTTTTCAATAAAAAATCACATTTTCCCCTGTGACTTAGCAAATAAGATCGATTTTTCAACGATTTTCGCACAGTATATAGCAAATTAAATAAGCTTTTCAGATCTAGAAAAAAATCTCTAATTGGTTCTTTGATTTTTTAGAAAATTGATAGAAACTGGATGACTTACATTACATCTTTTTCTTCAATTTGGTGTCTAATAAATAGAAGTTTTTAATAATCTATATCTCCTTTGTTTGATGATATATTGTAATGTATTGCATTGCATTAGAAAGAGTACTTGAAGGAGTATCTATGAGCGTTTTTGTTGATAAAAGTTTGAGTTATCTGAGTCATTTGAGCTATCTTTAGGAAAATCAGTTTTTATTGAACAAAATCCATTTTTTCCCCTATAATTTAGCCAATATTATCAATTAATCGATGATTTTCCCCCAGTATGTAGCAAATTTAAAGCGATTTTCAATTCTCTCAGAAATTTGCCGGTAAAATTGTTAGTCTTCCGAAAAATTAATGTAAATTCAACAATTTCAGTCCAAGTGTTCTAATAATTAACTGTTTCGGTTCAGTTTCGGTTAAAACGAATTAAAAAAAATCTGTCTCGGATTCTGTTGTTGTTATGGCATGTTCTGTAGCATCTCTAATAGTTGCAGTGCTAGATTTCAAAACGATTGTTTCAAATGCACGTAGTTTCTCGTCAACTATCACATAACTGAGAATCCATTAGGTGATACTAGAACTTCTACCGCATGCTAAATTTCACGTAGAACACCCAATAGAACATTCCAACATACCCAATAAATATCAATAAGCGCTAAAGGCGCATTATAAACGAACTTTCTCAACGCCTACAAGCTCCGATAAGAGCAAAAAAATTATCTTGTCTTTATACGTACAGTTATCGTTTTGTTTCAGTATAATGTTGTACTTATTGTGATTTAATACAAATGCAAATTCTTTTAATTATAATCGGGCAATAACTGATCGACTGATACAGAAGGTCTGAGTGTTGAGGTTCTTGTTCGGCGGCAGAATTCGCTATCAATGCGAATTATTCAAGAGTCTCCTGTGTTAAATTAACAGTTCCACGGTATTGTTATCGGCTTGTGTAATGTGATGTTCTGTAATCGGAAAAAAACGTTCTCATTACAACTAAAAATCGTTTATTTGGTCTGTCTCTAATGATTACATGTAATATTGATCTTGTTGTTCTCGGATGAAGAACGAATATTGTGTGTCTTTTGTAAGGCTTCCCCTTTGATGACTATATGTCGTCATTTCTCGATTCTCATTTCCTTTTTATCTTTGCCCGATTTTAGTTTGGTTGAAATCGAAATCTAACAATCGAAATCAAAGCTGGATATTGCTCAATTTTAACAAAATATGATACAGAATGTAAAAAGAAACGTTCCGGCTATTCGATATTTTTTTCTTCTATCTTGTTTCTCAAATAACGTACAGTGAAAAAAAATATGTTTGAGATTTAACAGTAATCTAGATTAGATTTTATTGATTTTATGGCGTGTATAGGCGGATTTATGTGGGAATCAATTGTTCTTCAATCAGTGATTGAAAATCAAGAGAACATAATGTATCCCGTGAAATTATTTCCTTACTTCCACATCGAACGGTACGCTTTCGAAAGGAATCAAGCAACTGTTAATAGCAAAATTATACTACATTGATGCTTTTGATTCGATTGCTTGAACGCGAATATTGACTTGACCTGACTTGATTCGAACAAAACGAAAACACCCAACAACTGGAAAAATTAGTAACTTTATTGCAATATTTGGAACAAACAGTATTTCTATCGATTTTGCGGCGAATCTCCTTTGCTTAGTAAATTAATTAATTTATTAAAATTCCTCCGTTTGGGGATTGATTCCGATCGGCGGGCAGACTCCTGTGCAGTTTGTATTGATAACAAAAGGCCTCCGGATGACTGGGGGATTGTTAAACTTGAATTAGAGTGTCACCGGCAGTCGAAGAAATAGAAAATTCCGTTCAGATAAGAAAGAAGTATAAAGTTTGAGAAACGGTGGTGGTGGTGGTGGCAATACTAGAAAGGGTGAGGTCATAAGAAATGTATGTGAACGCTTAATATGCAAAAGATTGTTTCGCTAGCAGTCGACTGAGAATATTAAATTCTAGAAACTGATAAAGTCTACAATGTTGAAGGAGAATCGTACAGGAGAGGATGTTAGTGATAGTAGTTGGAGGATATAGAAAAGAAACAGGAAAATGGCTGTTATACAGTTAACAAGACTAAAAAACAAACATAATTTGGAGTCAAACAAACAGAGAATCTCAAATAGTTGGCATATCAAAAAATTTGCCGAAATTATGTCGTCGTATCTTGGGCAATTTGCATCCAGTTCGACTAATTGTCGACAATAATCGTAACGATTTACAATTCGGTGTATAATTTTGACGACTAGTCTGCATCGTTTTAATCTGCCGACGCTATTAGAGCCCAGTTTCAAGTCTCTAATTCAACGCTGTTTTTGCATACCTGTCCAGTCGTGATTGTTGGCCCCGTTGTCCGTTGATATTGCTGTACAAATCCACTAACATGTCGTTTCTAATGAATATTTATACTATGTTGGGTTTCATCAGTTCTGATTTAGCCTTAATAATTTATCCCGATTCTCTCTATCTCTCCATACACTAAATGTCTAGTTGCGTTTTTTCGTGTTCTCATTAAAAAATTTGCACTTTTATCGAATCGATCATGATTATAAACAATTCGGATATGTTTATCTTGACCGTACGTATTGAATTGAATTGGAAATCTACCTAAATGCGGTTATACGAACCAGTAAAGTCGTTTGTTTTGTATTCTATGGTTACGTGTTAGTTACTGGTTGTTTGTTAACTGTTGGTTGGTTTTCTTTCTACAAAGTCAGTCCTAGTAAATTGCTCATGTCATCCAACTAATTGGAATTGATTAGAAACATTTCAAGTAAGACTTAAATAACAACAGTGAACACGACACACCACTCCACCATAAGAAACATACCAATTACGAAAATAACAGCGAGGGTGAGAAAACTTTACCCTCAACATTTACGATTACAACTATAGAAAATCCATCAATTGTACGGTTTACAATGCACGAATTCCTATTCAAAATCAAAATATAGAACGGGCATTATGTTTATTTTCAAATTAACATTTGTCTAGTTCATGATGGAAGCTTTTAGAAGAATTCAACAACAATATAGTCGTTTTAATAGAAAAATATTAGAGTAATTGAAAAATCCTAACAATAAAAATCGAAATAATCCATTATTACAATTTCTCATTCAATATTGCAGCATTACTATTCATTAAACGACCATTAAAACTGCGTTTTTTCGTGTTTTACAATTTAAAATAAATACCAAAATCGTTATTTTATTCGTTTTCAATTAATTATTAATCAATTGCGAAAGGGGATAGTTTTTAAATTCATTTTCGGTTTGTTTCTCTAAATCCTCAAATAATGAATAGAATCATTAGTCCATCATTTTCAACACCAACAATTCAACATAATGCAGACATACAAATATTTATCACCAACGCTGGAATTATATTTTTAATTGGAAATAATGGCGTTCTAATTTATAATATTTTCGTAATAATTAACCATTATTTATATCATAATAACTGACGGGTTAATTTTTAATCCGGATTGCCGACTTTGTCCCAATCTAACTGCAATGATGGTCGAAATTAGAGCTGTTCCGGAAGTAGAATCGGAAATAGACCTTTTTTTAGTTGATTCTAACAATGAATTAGCAGTTAAATCATCTACCTTTCGGTATTCTTTCGGAAAATCGACAAGTTTACAGGGAAGTCTAGAAAGCGTTTTAATTTGCTATACTCTCTTAGAAAATTATTGAAAAATCGATAATATTGGCTAAATTATATGGAAAAATATAATGAAAATATAACAAAGCAAATATTTCAAGATTGTCTCTTTAATTCAGGAATTAATTGGCATTTTCCAAAATAAAAACACTCTTAGACACTCCTTGAAATGTTCTCTCTAATGCTATTATACTCATTGCCATATCTCATTAAACAAGCGAGATATCGATGATTACAAATTTCTATCAATTTTCTGGATAACTAAAAAAAATATTAGAAAATTTCTTGCCAATTTGAAAAGCTCATTCAATTTGCTCTGCAAAAATACTCCAGGATTATTCTCTATAACTTAGACTTCAATCGGAAATTATCAAAACAAAAAACATTCAAATGCTCCTCAAAATGTTGCTTTATCAATTGCGCTATATCGGTTGTTATTGGAAATATTGGAAAAAAATGTGGAAATATAAGCAGAAACAGAGCTCATTCGAGATTTTTAATCGAAAAAATTCCATCGATTAAGACAAAAACAAACCAATTCAACTGCAACAATGGCCGTTAGAGAGCCGTTGAAATAATTAAAATTAAACGGGAGACAACTTTTGTTAATGCTTTTTTCCTAAACCTCTTGTGATCGGATAAACCGAGTTGCATTGAAGCAAAACTGGATCAATTTTACACCGATTTTCTAGAAATAGCGAAGTTAAGTGGATTTTTGTTAGTCGACTCAAGTGCTAATGGGATTAGCCGTTTATATGAATTAAAATCTAAATACTTACTTGTTACAATAATTAAAGATGAAAGTTTAGTCTCGTTGTCTTCCCTTAACGATTTGTGTAGAAATTAATTCAACATTTTGATTTTTGTTGCGCTTACTTGCCTTGTTTTACAAACAAAATCGCCGAAAATTGCCGACAGATATAAAACGATTTTGATTTAAATTGTTCTGTTCAACGTTAAGCCTTTTTGGCTCGAAATTCGAGCTCTTTGTAGAACAAAATTTAACCAACCAAGTCTCGAAAGTACTCTAAATATTCCACAATAAATTTTTAATCTCGAACACATTCAATTATCGGACGACAATTTGCCCGAGTAAATTACCAAATTTGCGACTTGTTTGATTGTTTGACAAAACTGGCTGGATCTTGTTGAGTGGCCAGCGTTCGAAAAGACGATATCCGATGCGCCTCACGTCGAACAATTTTAACCCTTACGTGCTGCGTTTTATAACAAAAAAAAAGAAAACGGAAAAAAAAAACGAAGAGAGATAGAGGAAAACAAACTTGCCCTGTGAAAAAATCCAAAGAATAATAAACAAAGTTAGTTATGGCGAAATTTATGTGGGGCGCATCCACCATTTTTTCTCCAGTCGATATGAAGCGCACACACGAAGCAAACTGGGCGGCATTAAGGATTGGAAAAAGAAACTTTCCTACGCGGTGAATTTCCCAATTAGAGCGACACGAATTGGAATATATGTGGAGTAATATGCGGCGGTATTTGTCGATAAACGGTAGCTGGTTGGTTTTGTTTTAAACTACCTTGTTGCAACATTTAATTGGCAATTATAGACCTGTTTTCTAATGTATGCAAAATTAAATACAGTATTTAAGGCAAATAGAATTTTTATTTGAAATATGAACCGTAATTTTTCTATTTGATTACCACCAGAATCAGGAATGCAAGTAATGTCGTATTAAGGAAGACTTGGGGTAAAATCGTTGAATTTTCGGCAATTTTCGGCAAAACTAACAAGCCTACCGGAAAATTTATGAGGGATTTGGATAGCGCGTTCAATGTGAGAAAATTATTCAAAAATCAGTAAAATTGGCTAAATTATAAGGAAAATTTGAAAAAATACAACAGAACATTTGCTCCAAGATTATTGTCTATAACTCAGAATTCAACTGGTATTCTCCAAGGTAAAAACGCTCTTAAATATTCCTTGAAATGCTCTTCCCAACGCTATCATTTTCATCGAAATATCTCGTTAAACAAGCGAGATATCGATTATTAAAATGTGGCATTTTTAAGACACCGTACCAGAAATGAGGCTATATGGCCGCTCAAGTTTCTGTAAATTTTCCGGTAAACTAACAATCGTATTGGGGTGGGGGGATTAGATTTGGAAAGCTCTTTCAATTTGCTATATACCATGAGAAAATCACTGAAAAAGCGGTAATATTTGCTAAGTTATAGGGTAAAATATGAAAAAATTAACAAAAAACGTATACTTCAAGATTTTCGCCCCTAACTCAAAGTTTACTTGGGTTTTTTTGCACAAAAAACACCCCCAGTTGCTCCTTAAAATGCTTTTTCTAATGCTATTAGATCCACTATAGTATCTTACAAAACAAGCGAGTTATCGATTATAAAAATTGGCGATTTGTGGAGATCGAAAAAAGTTCTACTCGAGTCTCAATAAATTTGTATTTATCTAAGAGTAGGGAATTTCGTTAGAAATCCGTTTAGAGGCGGGGGAAGCAGAAACAGAGCTCTTACATTCCGTTGTAAATAAGGCGGAAGCAGAAGCAGAGCTCTTGAATTGAGCGGAACTTCCGCAATTACGCAATGTTGGGTCAAAATTGAGGTAGTGTCGTCTAGAAATTAGCGACGACTACTGTTTGGTGAGCAGGAAGATTGTTTCAGTTTGGTGTTTATTTGCGTGGATGTGGAGGAATTGTCAGAGGCCCATCCTGTCCAGCTTCCCTTAAAATTTCGTCGGGAATCGGTGTTGATCGGTGTTGGTAGCTGCTATTGGCCGGGCGCACGCTTCAATCTTAGCGCCATCAGTGGCAATTCGTCCGCTGTGTTGTGCGCTTGTTGAACAAGAACGTCAACGAACACGTTCGTTAGCCAGAATAGAAAACAAATTTGGATCGAATCGGGTGAAAATCTTCAAATATTTCGATAAACTATTTGATTAAATTGTGTAATTCGTATTGAATGAGTGGTGGTTTGATTTGCGTGTGGGTTCTTGTTTGTGGATAAAACCCATCAAGATTTGTGATTTTTATAAAATTTAGACACAATGAAAGTGTGCGAATTTTTTAACTTAAAAAACAACGTGCTTGTGATCGTTTGGATTTTTGTTGTTTCCAATATTGGCCGAATTACAGCCAGAATTAACGATGAACCTGGTGAGTTTATTTGTTTATTCAATCGACAAAACGTCTTATCAATTGTTGATTCTATAAAAACCGTTTTAATTTTAAACCGAAATCTATTGAGATGTCGGCGATATTGTTGACACTCCAATTGAATCGTTCACACTTGCATTTCTTGTCGTGGACGTTTTTAAATTCCGTTTCAATACAAACATCAAAGCTCTATTGTGTAGTTTTCCATTCTTCACATTCCAGGAAAAATAAATTCTAAGGCCCATTAAATTTCGGTTATAATTGTAAATTGTACAACAAATTTGCAAACATCCTCCTAATTAATTCGTTTCAATATTAAACAACCGATTTCAATTGAAATTAATTAATTTATCGTTTGCATCATAATTAGTTTTTGTACTCGTACAGATTGGCTACAAATCAGGAAATTATAATAATAAAGTTGATTCATTGATCATTGAATAATTTTCTACGGAAACAAAAATATAACAATTGTAATTGAAAATCTTTAATTTTAAACTTTTCCAATTCGGTTACAATACGAATTCTAGCAGAAATATTCAATCTTTTCTAATCGATTGTGCTGAAAGGCTGCAATATCGGAATTCCTGCTCAAACCGAATATTTAGATCCAACGACATATTGACAGTGAATTGGAGAAACTGTTCGGCAAATAAAACGATTTATAATTTTAAAATTGTGCCGGTATTGTCGAATTTTTACCCACCCCCGGATTGTTGTTAGATTAGAAATTTAATTACGATGAAGTGTAATTGTAACGTTTAATATAAACACAAAGGGCTGATATTTCCCGTTGACTGTTCTCGCTTGATTGGCGGCGACATTATTTGCACAGAATACTGTCGTTTGGTAAATATTTGAGGCAATATTCATGAAATTTCCTGTCAACATACAAATCCACACACATCCTTACTTATATTTGATGAAATGCGGTTAAAGCCAAGTATACGGGCTGCCAACGTACGATAAACACAGTATTTAACTGTAATAGTTTTTAATAATAGTCGATAAATCGGGTCGATTTTACAGAAAATTGTTGCTACCTGCTGATAGAATCCATGCGAGAACAATGCTCAAGGGACAGCTTCTCTTCAACTCGATAGACGTTCCCTTTCTACCCCCATCATTCTTATTGTCGTTCATATTTCCAGTTTTCAGACGGTTAAATTTAATTTATGTTGCAACAAATTTCCCAGTAAAAATGGAGTTTTATTTATTCCGAATGGTGCGATTGGAATTTTGTATCAGCCGATAATAATTCGCTCATTTCGATTTAAATGCCCACATCCGATGCTAATGTCGCGTGAAATTTTAATACAAATAGCCGGAATTTCTTCTATTTTCAAACTAAACGACACTTAAATAGGACCGACTACTCGAACTTAAAACAATTAGGAATAAAGATATTCGAACTTAGTATCAGTACTGGTTTCAATAAACTGTAATTCGAGATGTACTTGAAAAAGTTTACAACTACGTGATTAGTTTCTATTTAGCTAATTAGAGGACTTGGGGTTGAAAGTTTGAATTTTAGAAAGATTGGAGTAGGTCGAAAATTACACCGAATCTTCTGCTAATTTCCTTATATTTTCTCATTTCCCCCTCATTAATTGTCAACGAACAAATAAGTGAAGACGTTTATAAAACAATCATCGATTAAAATTAAAAATTAATCGCCCTAAATACAATTGCGTGATACGAGTATGGAAACGGCTACCGACCGAAAATTCAATCATCTAAGCCGCTCTCGATAAACTAGCTTTAAGCGTAATTGAATTTTGATGACTACATTTCGTCTATCGTCAGCTGGAAATCTTCAATGAGCGCTAGTGGAGACTTAAAGAAAAAGTGCCAACATTGCCGATTCGGTGGGATACTCGAATCGAATGCCACTTGTAATAAAAATGTGCATCAATTTTAAAGGGGACCGATTTGAATCGGACGCTACAAGAATTGATAAAAATATAGCAAAAACAAGCAGCCAGGTGGCAGTATTCAAGACCATCAACTCGTTATTTCTGCTTATTATTTTTATAATAATCGATGATCTTCGAGGATATTCTAGTGTGGAGTTACTGTTGGTTGCCTTGAAATTTATCCGAGTTGATTAGCGATAGTTGAAGCGTTTCGCGTACGAGATTAACATGCAACTTGTAAAATTTTTATTGTGTCACAATAGAATATTAAATATTGGCGCCTCTTATTAGTCTACAACAACAATTAATTGACGTTTGTCTAATTAAAAGTCCAGTTATATTCGTATTAATCTTAACTCGTTATTAGCGCCTTTTTTCGAAGAATTCGAAACGATAGAACCGATGAATAATTAATTCGAAATACTTGTTCTCTATAATTTAATACAACAAAAAATCGATTTCCGGTGTCAACTCGATTTCGAAAAAATTCCAATTAACTACACGCTATCTCGGCTAGTTTTCACGATGATATTTTGATAACTTTGTGCGATCTCGATGATGATTTTCGATAGAAAAACTCATCTCGCTCGTTATTATTACCGGTTTTCTTGCAACCCAATCTCGGGCACTTATCGATTCGATCTTGATTTATGTTTAACAGATTTCTTATATATTTTTTTCAAACTATAAATATTTTTGCTACTTCTATTTGAATTATTTTCGCGAATACGAGGGTAACTATTTCTTTGCCGTATGATTGACAGTGTCGAATATATTTGTATCCTTTTACGGTCCAAAACACATCCAAAAATTGTGTCCCATCGTTGTCTTCTATCCGAATTTTCGACAGAAATACGTCAATGTGACATTTCATTAATTCTTATATCTATGGAAAAATATTTGAAATATCCCAATGGCATATCCGTAACGGATTTTGAGTGATTTGCGGTGTAAATCAAAAGGTTATCTATCAACGGATTATTGATAAGAGTTTGGCGCGTTTTAAACAAACCGTGCATTAAATAATTCGTTTTTTGGGGAACTGCACGATCTCATTATAGATCGAGTCGAAAAAATATTTCTTCCCTTTATCTGCACGAATGACAGGCGCTAAATTACACTGTCACATCGTCTTATTTGTGTCCGAATATTATCGATTATTGAAATCGCGCAAATTTCAGGTAAAATCATCAATCTGTGTAAATGTAGATTTTAGGTGTTGTTGAGAAGACACGTCTGGATTCGAGAATTTAATATCGAATAAATTCGGTGGCTTTATTTTCTTTCTATAAATAGTAATAAATGATACATGTTCGGTTTTTTCTGTTGTTGGGGAGACGAAATACGATTAGGGCGTCTGCGAGAAAAAATCGCAATAAATATAACAAAACGTGTTCGAGACGATAAAGCCGAAATATTTCCATCAATTATTTTCAATATATTATAAAGAAACGGCTTGAGATTTTATTTTTGTCGTTCTGGAAATCAAATTTGCAAGGAATCTCCTTAAGAATATATTTGTTGTTTTGTCCTCGTTGTTGTTTAAATAACAATCCAAATGATTTCCATCTTCCAAGATTGTTCCCATCAACAACCGTCTATACAGATCACTCTTCAGATTTGATTTGTTCAAATTCGTATTTTTCCCTTTATTATTCCCATCCAACATATTCCATGTAAAATTTTGTATTATTTTTTTGGGTGGTGAATATCTGTTGTTTTCGGAAATAAAATAAAATTAAATCAAACGTGGGCAAACAGTTTTTAATTAAATCGTGACAAAAGAGCGAATCGAGCGATATTTATAATAGACTGAACATTTAAATTTTATCCACAATTTAAAATTCTAAACAAATAGCTCTATTGCAACAAAGAAGCCGATCTAAACTGGATTTTTTTAATAGACATTGAGTCATTTGTATTAACCGTCCTGTTTACTACCAATAAACAACGATTCTATATCAGGAAATTTGAAATAACAACGGCCACAGGAAGCGAACGGGCAATAATTAGGCTCGTCGATAACTCTGTAAAAAAACAACAGTATTTCTACTTCAAATATCGTTTTATTTTAATGTTATTGGAGCCGTTAGTCTTGTGCTTTCTATTTTTATGTAGAAAGATAGTGGAGAGGTCATCCTTTGACCATTCCAACTACCCTATGCCGGCCAACCCGCAATACATTAAGCCTTTATTACTGTGCTATGTCTTTGGGACTTTAGCCTTTGTCCATGTATTTGTGCGTCTCTGAAGTGTTTTAATTCCCAGTAGATGTTGTTTAACTAAATGCCACAACGAACTAAGTACCTGAATTACAACAGGATAATGTTCCAATATAATAGTCGGTGGAGTAGAGCGGAAATTCTTTTATTTTCATTCCAACAACAACAACAAATGTTAAAAGGACGAATTCTATTACATTCCTCATCAAATGAATTAATTAAGTCGGATAGACATAAAGTCCATGTAGAAATTTATTGAGTTGGTCTTGTTTATGTTGTTTATCAAGCAAAAACCGCAGATATTGTCAGTGGAGCAACAATATGTAATGTTGAAATTGTAAACGATGCAAAGAAGGTGGTTTTTATAGTTGCAAATTTGTTTCCAGTAACAATTAAACTAGAAACTGGATTCGTGTTTTTTGTGCAATATTGTTTTACATCCAATGTTGATTTAATTAAAGAAAACTCGGGGTGAACGTAATAAAATTCCATTATAATGGAAAAACCATTTCGAATAGTTTCGGTGCAAATCGAGAAAAGAATAGACCAGCCGATAAATCTAAATTAACGATACAAGATCAAAACATAAAATTCCTCTAGAACGGAAACGAATTGAAGGCAGTCATAAAATTAGTCGGGAAAAAATGAAAATCTCGAAACAAACAGAAACAACAAAACCCGATCCGTTTAAGTAAGAATCCTTATCGATTTAATAAGCTACAAATCTATTTAGATACCTTTATATTTTATTACTCTTATCATATTTGTGTACATTTACACAAAAGCCTGAAAAATACTTGTACATCCCTAAATATCGGATAAAATGAAACCGTAAAAATTCGAAATAATAAATCTCTATTGTAAGTCGACAAAGTCATAAATTCCAAGGAGTCGAAGATTCTTGGCGTAATAAAGCAAATCGTACACAAAATCGAAATAATTATTAGAAAATTCTATCAATTCACAAGTCCAACAACAAAAAAAGCAATAAATTTGGCCACATTGAAGGCAAACATAGTGGAAATTGTAGTAGGATGAGATAGAACTGATTGGGGATGATGTAGGAACAAATTGGGGTGCTAACGTTTTATACAAGAGAAATGTTGTGGTCCCTATGAAAATTCAACTAGATAGGACGAGCGAAAAAAAGATGCTCGTACAAATTACATTTTGTATAACTTCGTATAATTGAATGAAGTTTTATTAAAATATTATGAGAAAAAAATCGGGATGAATTTACAAGTTATTATAAAGTTGTGAATTCGCGTATACCTTTTTTGTAAACTGTTTCAATGCATGACGCAATATATTCGCTTTGATAATTGATGTAAACTGTACAAATTAATAAATTATGCACGTTTTACGGCAATTTCTAACTCGCATTCATTTTTACAGAGTGAACGACTTTAAAAAAATACTTTGATGTTTTCAAATTTAACATTAGCGATTTTAAATAAAGCAAGTTGCTTCATGTTAAAGTTGCTAGTAGAGTAAATACCTATGTAAACTATTTTTTTGTTGAAAAAGTAATGCGTTCTATAAAACGTATATTTTAATCACTCCACGTTAAGTTTGCTCTTAGTGAGCCTTTAAAAGCTTAAGAGCATACAGTATTTTGACACGACTTATTCGTTGAGAAACATTGCGTTAGATATTTTCAATTGCGAATCACTTTTCGAACTGTTATTGATCTTTAAGGGAATTAAAGACTCAATTTGTGTGTAAGAAGTGGAAAAATTTCATAAAAATTACATTTTTCTCATGTGCACGTTAAGTTTGCTTTTAGTGAGTTATTAAAAGCGTAAGAGCATGAAGTAGTTTAACATGGCTTACGAGACTCTTACTTTTCAAACCGTTACTGATCTTCAAGAAGTCGAGATAATTCAAAAAAATTGTATTTTCATTAAATCTAAGGTATGAAAAGGCTCAAAATTGTAAATTTAAAATCAAATTTATAAATGAAGCAAGATAAGAAAAACAGGTTTAGTCTAATTTTGATAATTTTAACAACTTGGGGGCTGAATGCATCCAGTTTCTCCAATATTTGGAAAATTGAAAAACAAATATGAAAAAATCTTGTTTTCAATCATTATAGAAAAATCAAATCCTTGTATCAAAAAAGTCGAATTTATTATTAAAAGTTACTACTCATTGAGTGGGCATTTCGTTCCCTTATAAAGTATGCATGAAGGAGGCTATTGACTCTCTACTCAATCAGCAAAATGAAGCATAAAAGTTTCTTATTTGGAACAAATTAAGCCTCTTTCTAGCAAATTTTCGCTAAGAATCCTTAATCTTATGAGTAGCTACTCTAATGAACTTGTCTTTCGAGAGAGTTCTATCTAAATTACTTTATAATTCAGCTCCTATTATATGAATGTCGTGAGGAACACCCACAACATATGTTGTAATTACTGCTATTCACGGAGTACTAAGATCCGATTTTATGTATAATCATTCAAGACTAAAGACTAATCATTCATGTCTAAAGTGTGTCGAGGATGAAAAATTGGAAATTTCACTTTAAGAAGCTTGTAAATGATGCAAATCATTGGAATAAAGCTTGAACAAGTCGTCATGAAGGAGGCAAATATTTTTAGCCTGACTTGAATTTTTGGCAATTTGGGGTACACATTTGGGCTCAATTTTGATCACAGAATACATTTCGTCAAAGTACTTGAAAATGGGTTTCATTGAACAAATCTGGAAACTATTGTTTCAATCATTGCTAAAAAATAGATCGTTTCGTGTGTAAAAAGAGCCAAATTCATTATTGAAAGTTAGTACCTTTTACACATAAAGTATGCATGAAGAAGACTAGTCAAATGAAATTTCAAGTCTATCAACAGATTGAAGCATAAAAGTTTCTTATTTGGAACACATGTAGCTTCTTCCTTACAAATTGTCGCCACGAATTCATTAATTTTATGAGTAACCACTCTAATGAACTTGTCATTCAATAGAGTTCTGTCTAAATTACTTTATAATTCAGTTTCTATTATATGAATGATGCAAGAAGCACTCACAGCATATGGTTGTAATTACTATAATTACTATTCAAAGACCTAATTTTATGTATAATCAGTCATGAGAAATCATAAAAAATATATTTTTCTAATGCCTAAAGTACTTCGAATAGGAAGAATTTGAAATTTGGCTTTAGAAATCCTGTAAACGACGCGAATCATTGAATAAAGCTTGAACAAGTCGTCATGACAAATTTTTGGCTATTTTAGGTGCATAATTGGACTCAATTTTGAGTCACAGATTACAAAATTTCGCTGAGATATTAGAAAATGAGTTGTGTCTCAATTATTACTAAAAACTAGATCGTTTCGTGTGTGAAAAGAATCAAATTCATTATTGAATGGGCATTTAGTTCTCTTACACGTAAAGTATGCATGAAGGAGGCTACTCACATGAAATTTCTACTCTATCAACAGAATGAAGCATGAAAAGTTTCATTTAAGTAATCTAACTAATGAAATTGTCATTCAATAGAGCTCTATCTATATTACTTTATAATTCAGTTCCTATTATATGAATTATGTGAGAAGCACCCACAACATATGCTGTAATTACCATCATCGCTGTAATGTAAATAGCTAGATTATAATTGAACGAAATTTCTATCCTTATCACTTCACTAATTCTATTTCGGTCAGATTGAGGGTAGCTCTTTGATAATACCAATTCTACATACCTATAGTTGTGTATGTGGGACAATCACAGGATAGATTTGACAACTTAATGGAACCCATCCCACTTTAAGGTGCGATTATGACATGGATTCTCGTGCATCTAAATAAATCGTGAATAGATTAAGTTCAGGTATAACTCACAGCAGGTGTATTTCTCATACTATCGTACTTTATAAACATGAATAACATTTCTAATGTATGACGTAGTTTGAACTGTAACACGAACAGGTGTGAGGCGAGATAAAAAGCCGTTAGGTTTGCTAGGAAAAAATTTTGAACTCCATTGAATGAAATGGATAAAATAGCATGAAATTTTGTTTTAGTTGATCGAATTTTCTTTTAGTTAGTTATTTGCAATTAAGCCCGATCAATTTTTGTGTTAATTGCCTATCGCATAATGATCAAAGTATAAAATTTTAATAAATTCTGTCGATTTTAAACTGGAAAAATTAAATTTAATTTGAAATTGGTTCGAATATTTGAAATTCAATATTTTTGTTTCAAGTACATTTCAACGGACAGCCCAATATCGAATTGTATAGAAAGGGGGCACACTATCGATGAAGTTTCGTTGCCCGATTTTAGGTCACGTTCAAGCTGAATGACCCGAAGAGAGGACAAACTGCAAAACGAACTGGAACAATTGATACTACAAAACAGTAATGGTCATCATCTATTGCTATTTCCCTTTCTTTTCATCCCTAAACGACAGGGATGTGAAGAAGGTCATACAATTTTATATAGAACACAAGGACCGTTGTTTATACAAAGAGGCGTCCGAAACTTGATTGAAATTTTTTATTTTTTGATCAATAAGTGCTCATTTAATGGGCGAATTCTGTCTACTGGAAATTTCTCTATACATAAAGAAATAAGTAGTGAAATATTTAAAGCATTTCCAAGCGAAACTTTTATCTTGTAAAGTGGAAAATATAATCCCTTGTGGAATGTCAGATGTGCATTAGATGATGACACTTTTACACTTGCTAGTAGATTTTAATTCTAAAACCGATCCGAACATACAGACGATAATTTTTAATTTTCGTTTTCGTCCTTTATTCCCATCAAACTACATTGATGTATCAGGTAAGTAGTATCGATGATAGTTGATTGATGTGATAAAAGAGTTGAAAATCTAAAGATGACAGGCTGCTCATTACTCAACATCACATTGTTGCCTGCCGTCTTGTTTGGCGACGTAATAGTCGCCCGCCATCGTTAAATTAAAAATAATAAAGGAGCTGTCTTTTATAAAAATTAAAAGCTCCACACCCACCCCTCCTATATAGAACTTTTCAATTCTGGCCCAACAAAGTCGCAATATTAGAATTGACTTTCAAGCTTCAATTAGACAAGCGGCAAAATCGAGAGAATTCGATTAAATTAGACTCAAATTGATACTAATGTGGCGCTATACCGGGTGTTTCAGCTAAATATGTCTATTTCTGGGGATATTTTCCCAAATTACAGCGTTGCAGCTCATTGGAATCTGATAATGTCACAATTTTTGCCAATCGAAGAATATCTGGATTTTTTTTCATTTTTCATCCTAGATCCTAGAAAAACTGGAAAATTTGCCCTTCGAGTTCAATTATGAATGGATGACGAGTTTCCTCGATGTAGTAAAATTGTTTATATTCACTTAAATTTTGTGATTTTGCAAGATTCAAGCATGAAAAACGAAAAACTGTTTTGCAAGGATTGTTTTTTTCATTTTTGGTTGTTACACGGGTGCAATAGGTTGTTAGGCATTGTCCTAATTTTACTTGAAACAAGTCCCAAAAATATTTCCGGTAATAAATAGGAACATTTTGCTGAAATACGCGGTATGTATTGATGTAAATTCCTCCGTCGAATGACTTATAATGAAAGTCGTACGTATGATAGACACGGAACAACAAAATGCTGTAAAATGGGAGCGAGTCATGAATAACAGTTCGAGATTATAAGACGCTCTATTGGATATAATAAGGGTTGTTTATACAAGATTATACATAGAAGGTCAAACCGTTAATGGGATTTGTCAAGTACATTTATTCATAAAACATTTAATTTAAATTTTGTGTTTATATCGATCATATAAAGACAACAATCTGATATTAACATAATTTGACATTGATAAATTGACGAACGATACTGTATATGCCGGCTAATTGATCGTATTTTCCTCAATAATAAATGTTAGAGTATCTCTGTCGTATCAATATTATAACTAGAAGGGTACAATGAATGATAATAACAATACACGCACCCATCCTAAAGCTACCACTACCCCATGATCGTAAAGTTATATTTATAAGAAGAGACTTGAGTGTGTCTAGAGGGCTTCTTCTTAGTTCTATGTTGTTATATGTACACCGTCACGAGTACACAATTAATGGTCCTGTCATCATCAACCAACGTACAATACAAAAGAAATACGAAATATGAAGGGGGAATACACGTGATTATACGATACCATTTTAATATTGTACACTCTCGGCTACAACAAAGGGGCGTCAAAGCGTGATCTTGCACGTTTCCAACATCTCACCACCATCAAACCCACCTATATCTATCCCTATTTTTCCAACATATCCGTATATAATTCACTCTTGACATTGTGTGAAGCTTTTTCCAACTATTCGGATTACTACAACTGGCCGTTAATTAAATTGTTACCCAGTCAACAGATTCATCCAATCGTATTTTTGCAATTATATCAAACGTTCCTGAAATATCACCTGAACTGTGTGCCCGTGCTCTAATTCGTCTATTTTATTTTATTTTCGTTCAAATTGACCAGTCGGACAAGTCTTAACTGTTTATCATAACCAGTAATCGGAATTTCAAGTGGCCGTCCTCTTATTCAAACCAATCAACTTTCACACAATCAGTAGCTGCTCGTTACTTAAATCCGTAAATGAGCAGCAAAAAACGCGCAAGATAAATCGTAATAATTGAAACAAGACATTAGAAAACGCATAATTTGAAAACGGTAAAAGATAACGGAATCGTTAATATATCATTCGATTTTAGATTAAATTTAAGGAGCTCTATGAATTTTTAAAAAATCGCTGGATCAACAGAAAATTTGGAAAAACTACGCTTGGTTAATGGAGTACAAATTTACTTTAGAAAAACTAACAAAATTAAATAAAATTGGCATGGATATCTACACAAAATTGAGGCTTATTATATTTTGAATTGTGCTTTCAGTTTTTTCGAAAACCGCAACTAAACTAATCGAATTTTTGCGAAACTATGCGTGTTTCAGTTAAGCGCTTAAAGAAACATCTAACTGCAGCGATTTGAAAAATATTTCAAAGATTTATCGCTTATACCTCAGTGTAGCAAAATTTGAACCCTGTAGCTTAACGGAAAGTTAGTCAAAAGTTTTAGAAAATGTTACAATTTTTGGAAGCAAGATAAATGATTCACAGTCCCTCAAGGATGTCCATATTTTTTACATATTTATTTATTGCTAAAATAATTGCGAAATATTCTTAATTGTTTTGGAATAAAATCGAGGTAAGCGAAAAAAATCATTGACAAGAGCATCTTTGAGTCATTCTGAGTAACACTTGTTTGAAAACTGCAACATCGTCAAAAAAGACCGTTTTTTGACCATCTTCCCGATGAGCTTCATAGTTGCAATTGGCATAGATGCCTAGACAAAAGTTCACCAAACAATTGAGGCTTATCATATTTTAAATTGTCCTTTCAATTTTTCAGAAAACCACATCTAAAGTAACCCATTTTGTCCACAACTATGCCTCTCAAGCTTTTATGATGAGTGGTCTGAAAAATATTTTGAGCCTCTTAGGTCAG
The DNA here is from genome assembly GCA_020740385.1 of Mylabris phalerata. Lineage (NCBI taxonomy): Eukaryota > Metazoa > Arthropoda > Insecta > Coleoptera > Meloidae > Mylabris > Mylabris phalerata. The sequence goes on from JAJEOX010000222.1 coordinate 4,108,761, forward strand.
AAATTAGTTAAAAACTGTTCGTTTTAGAAAATTTTTGAAATCGAGATAACCCATAATGCCTCAAGGATGTTCTCCATACATTCTTAAAATTTTCCTCCATTGAAATTTAGAATAAATACGAAACATTCTTGGTCGCTCCAAAATAAAATCGAGAAAAATGAGCATCTTTGAATAATTCTGAATGATTTGAAAACCGCTGTCTTGTCAAAAAATAGCGTTTTTGGCCATCTTCCCGATGAGCTCCATGCTTCAAATTTTACTCAAATGATCTTCAAGGTGTTCCCTATGAATACTAGGAGTGGCTACATCTAGGACCATTTAAATGAAACAGGTAATTTTTGGGCATAATTGGTACTGTTTATATTGTAAACTTTTCTACGAAGAGTGCAGGTCCGCAGTGCTTATCCCCGAGCCGCCTCTGCTTACGATAATACGTAATAATCGAATAATCGTCTGTTTTTTTCTACGTAGAACGAAATCAACATCAACAAGAGCAGCTTTGGCATTTTATGTGCATGTAAACACTTGACCAAATGACCGTTTCTTGTTGACACTTGTCAGTCTGTGTGCAACTATTTGATTTTCGTATAAAACCGAATCATAAATGATCATCATCATCATATGTGTGTGGAAGTGCAAATGGAATGTTTGTTTTCGAATTGGTTTCAGTAATGTTCGTGGCACAATTTCAAGCATCAGTTAGTTTAAATTTTCGTCATCTCTGTACACAGATTGCCATAGACATTGGTGCATTATACACCAATAACTATTTGAATTTTCACTTTTCATTAGTCACACATGGCATGGGAATTGTTGAATTGATCGTTGAATATGACATTCGAATGTAATTAGATTCTGATGTTGTTATTGTCGGATTTATTTACATTTATTAACAAATAGTGTAATGTTTCGGAAAGTAGCCCAAAATCGTATTTTTCGAGATAAATTGCAGTCTTCCTAGTAAAGGATTTTCGCTTCTAGACTAATATACCGGAAACGACGATTAAGGAATAAACGTTCAAAAATAATTCTGTATGTTTTTCAATGCGGAAGTTGTGCTTTTTCACAATTATTGCTGATTATCATCGAACAGCTTGATGCATTTTAACGGTTTCGTTGCAATAAAACATACTTTCTAAATGGTGAATTTATTGATTCGACTGGATTAGAATTGAAAATCTACACTATAACACTTCAATTGAATACTGATATAATGGATAGAATTTTATCAAGGATTGAATAACTTATAAGTTATAATCTGTACATAATTTAATTCTGATTTAATCATCATTTACTGAAATAAATAATTAGCAAAAGTTACAAGTTAATTGGTAAAAAGGAGAGAAGCAAAGGCACATTTCAGAAGCGCCTCCTAAAGTTTGACATTTGTCGAATTTGCATTTTAATGGATTATCGTCAGATAATTGGATAGGCTTTCGCATTGTTAACTTTGAGTTTTTGTGTATCTTTTTGCTTGATTGTTGCTTGATATGAAAAGGATAATTTACTAATAGCTTGTTAGTATTTCGACTAATCATCAGACACCATGAAAGAGTAGATGGGATAAGCAAGAAATATTTATACAGAGATGCTGAGCTAAAATTAGAGAATAATATATAGAAGTTAGAAAAAACGCTCTTTTTGGGTAATGTTATTTTCGAATACATCTCCCCCATTTTTGACAAACTTCCAACTTTCGCCAAATTATAGGAGCTTCCATATGAAAACTCTAGTTTTGGCTTAGTACCTTTATGTACCGCGAGTTTTACCTGGAACTGTAAATTCTAATAGCAGCTGTCCTTATTTGGCGAGCAACTTGTAAAATATTGTCAAAAGGTACGCATGTACAATGCTTTCATTTTTCCCCATCGCATTCCAGAATAAATGCAAAATACCCCTACCCAATCCAGAATAAAAAGGAGATCAAGGAAAAAAGTCAATGTTGGAAGCATCCTCAACTTATCCTAAACTGTGTGTAACTCGTTGGTCAGAGACGAACGTTTTTTTGACTAACCTTTAAATGAGCTTATGTGGGCAAATTTCGCTAAAATAATCTCCAGAGATCCTTCTATATGTCCTTTAAGTATTTTATAAATTTCTCTCCAAAGAAGGGCAGTTGTCATAAGAATTTATAGTCCGAGATGAAACTCACGGTGTTCTTGAAAAAAAGAGACAATTTGACAACTCTTTGACTTAATCCAACCACCAAGATCTCAAGCAGTACTGAAAGTGCTTCAAAGATTGCTCCATTCCTCGTCAATAGACGCAAACTTGAAAGAAAAATTGGAAAACCATTTTCTTCCAAGTAAGTTTCATCAAATTTTATTTGCTGTTACTGTGATTTTTAACTAAAAATAGCTTTCCAAATGGCCTGATCTTAATCTTATTGATCAGCTAGACATGAGATTTATCCAACTAATTGTCTATTAAAAATTTATTCAATAATTCCACATTAATAATGCAAGCTTCTGGTCAATTGTTGATAACCTAATGAAATTGGGTCTTTTATATTTCTTGGCTCGCAAACAACAGGCTTTATTGTTATTAATATTGTACATGTCGTAATAAATTAATAACAACCTCCTACAAGCAGCAGCTCGTCATCGACAGGTATAATTCTGGAATTAAAGCTATAAATCATCGATCTAAATCGATACCATCGTCCCTGTATAGTTGACTCATTTTTATTTTCTCGCAACGTGTTGATGTTGCTTGTAAATTGTACCTAAGGGATTACAATTTTCTCCCTTCTTAGTAGTAATAATAACAAAACGACGACGTGTCACAACAACAACGAAACGAAATACTTGAGGTAAAATCCAATTTACACGAATTTTTATTGGTGGTTAGTGCTGGTGATGGTGCTTAAGACGTTGGCTTTGTTGTTAAAGTGGGACGTATTTTCTAAGCGAATGACTACAGTAATAGGGTAATACAGTGAAAATCAAAAATATCAAACAACATATTTTAGTAAAATTGAAAAAGAAATACTTACTTGTACAAATACAGGAATAGAACGCAACCAACTAACACGTGTTTGAGAATTTCTGGAAGAAAAAAGAAGCGAAAAATTCTAGATTGTCTTCTGAAAACATCCAAAATAGACGGAAATTCATACTAAAAATTCTGTAAAATTCTACAATTATTTATTGTAAAGTCTAAGATTTTGGAGTCTTCTATAAAATACTGAAAGATAGCTCTATAAGCGTTTGATGTGGTAATACATGCTGAAATCAAAAACTTCGAATTTTTTCCTTTATTTTGGAATTAAATCTTAAGAAAATTGAAAACAAATCAAGATTTTTACGAGAAATTGCTTCATTTTAAGTATTTACAGTTGCTTTTTAGTTTCTCAGTACAAAATTTTGATAAATTTGGCATTTAACCCAAAATTTCAAAATTTTATAAAAAATTCTGTTTTAATTCGAAGTATTCTCAGTGTACCCGATGAGCAAATAAGAAAGTGGCTTAAATTAAATTATTGTATGATAATATTTGACAAAAAGCCTACTCATTGAAAATTTTAACCTTAAAAAGTAACATAATTTACAATTTTTACCAGCATTGCGTCAAATAAAACAATATTTTGATCAGAAACGAGTAAAATAGAAAGAGATACTTACCTGTATTAATAATTTATTAGTTCTTTAAAATATTGAGACAGCACACAACGAACACACGAATATGAATGACTAATTCCAAACTGGGAAGTTTTGTTACCAAACTTTCTGTTTATAGGCGCGCAATTTAAAATTCCCAGTTTCTATTGGCCAAATTGAAAATCTGCGCACACTTCAAAAACTGGGTTGCTATAAACAAACTGTTCTAACCTTAAATTTCAAATTATTCAAGTATATTTTGATTACTTTCGAAATATTGGACAAAAAGCTGATTGATACTGATAAAGATAGTCAAAATTGAAGTAAATTAACAACGACCATCAAAATAAATACATAGGGCAAAACCCAATTTACAGGACTTTTTATTGGTGGATGAGGGTTAAGACGTTGTCTTTGTTGTTACTGTTGTAATGTTATTCGCCTGCCGTTTTATGGGCCAACATTAAAATGACTACAATAACCCACCAAGGGGTAGCTTTGACGAACTTCCAGTATATACAACCTTGTAAGGGATGATATGACGATTTTTGGTGGTAATAGTGGAAATTTGCTTAAAACACTATAAACTGCTGATATTGGCGAAGAAACTTTGTTAGATCAGTTTTAGTTGTTCTAATCTATCCTAGTAATAGATGTTGTAAATTGCATCCAGATATAATTTCATCTTATCATTAGATATAATTTATCCGCATAATAGTATGTCACGTTTGTTAAGATAGTGGATCTAGATAGGAATTTCGATGATATTAAAATCTATATTGTTATTTTGTAATTATAAAGCAAGATGATATAGAGAATACAATTTTGAATAGCAGCAGCAGCAACAACAAGAACAACAACAATCAACGACTCATCTGCATACAAACAAACCTTAATTACAAACTGATTGATAATGAGGATGTGATTGTAAGATCTTCATACAAAATTCAAATGGCATTGTTGATAAACAATTTGTATTAGTCTTTGTTCCAATATGGGTGTACTGAAGGGACAAAGAACTATTACAACATTGTCAACAGGAATAATAAATGCAATACTGCCAGGAATCGGTGTTAGAAACCCATACGAATTACAATGTTTCCCTTCAAATTGCGCAAAAATATACAAGATTGTTGTTCAAACCAACTGGCTGCAATAAATCGCAGGGATTATTCCCTATTCAATTCCAGTTATCTTACAATTGCAGGATCTTCCAGTTTATAAAACAAAAATAAATTGAATCGAACCACTTTTCAATTGCGAATCTTGACTGTATTCAACCACAAATTAGCAAATTTCACCATCTTATCCAAGAAAGGTGTAACTGAAGTTTCATTGCAAATTCTATTTTAAGAACTATTATTATTATTTTAAAGGCATTTAAATTGTGTTGTTTATAAGTTCAAATTGGATAAAACTTTACACAACTGTAGCAATTCAATTTTAATTCAACAGTGTCCCTAGATAGAATAAAGAAAGTTTCAGGAAATGATAAAAAAGTTCGGTTCTATTGAAACAAATTTGCTGTGTCATTCTGTAATACAGTCATCTGCGATGATTGAACGATTTATGCCCTCATTTAAGGCAACATCTTCAAAGTTGTTTATCTACAAAGCCGTATTCGTAAATATTTTAATTTTCAATAGAGTTAAGGTTGAAGTCTACTGGAAATTATTACATTCAGCCAACGTTAGATGGCACTGCAAGTCAAACAATTCAATGGCGCTTCTTTTTTAGTATGGAATTTGGCGGGATTTTTAGAATTTTAGAAATTCTGTACTGTTAGTTTTAAGCTTATTTTAAAATGATTACACCTAATTTCACTATTGTTATTTTGTACGAAAACTGTAAATTTGAAGTCGATCAAAAATATACAGGAGCTGGTTAAAACTGATTCCTATGTAACAAAAAAAAATTGGAGCAAATCTGATGTAGAATTTTCGATATAAAATATAAAATGGAGCAGCTTTTTTACCTTTTTTCCAAAACTATATAACGGAATTTCTCAAAATTTAGCACTTGAAATTTGGACGGATACTGGACTCTGTTAATTTTTCGAGAAGTTTTGAATTTACAGTTTCTGTGGTTTTAACTTTTTCCCAAACTGTATACCAGATTTTCTCAAAGTTTCGGCAGATACTGAGCTCTGGTAATTTTTTGAAGTTTTAAATGTACAGTTTCTGTAGAGTTTCAGCTTATTTCCGAAATTGAATACCAGATTTTCTCCAAGTTTGGACAAATTCTGAGCTCTGGTAATTTTTTAATTTCTTGAAAATTTTTGAACTTACAGTTTGTGTGGAATTTTAGTTGGTTTCCCAAATTGTAAAGCAAATGTTCCTAAAGTTTGGTACACTTGAAGCTTGGACGAATATTGGGCTCTGGTAATTTTTCCGAAAATTTTTGAATCTACAATTTCTGTGGAGTTGTAGCTTTTTCGCAAACTATATACCAGATTTTCTCAAAGTTTGAGCTTTGGTAATTTTTCAAAAATTTTTGATTTTACAATTTCTGTGGAGTTTTAGCTTTTTTCCAAACTGAATACCAGATTTTCTCAAAGTTTGGTACACTTGAAACTCGGAAGAACACTAGGCTCTATTAATTTTTCAAAAATTTTCGAACTTACAGTTTCTGTCGAGTTCAACGTTAAAGTAATGGCCGGTGATTGTTTCAATGATGGAATGCTTGTCAAAATTTTGATATACAATGTTTTCCTATCATAGATAACCGTTGGTAGAGGCGACAGTAATATTGACAGACGCTTACAAAGAATGTGATATAGGTTTTGTTGTTCCGGAAAGAGTTCGTTATCGAAATGTAAACAAAATTTACGTGTATATGATCTTCCAACAGGTCGATATCGAAAATACATTTCTCTATAATATTCGAGATAAACCTCTAAAAAAAACAACAAACCTTTATCGATAAAACTAAACGGTGGAGGAAGGAGTTGCGAGGAAGTTTACTGTTAAAAATTTCGTCTCTAAAGAGGAATTCAAGTAAAATCATTAAGAAACTGTTCAATACAGTCGTTTGTAGTTTCTTCATCCGGTTAACAATTAAAAACACCGAACTGGTGTAGAAACCAGAGAAAAAATTGTATGAAAAGTTTTCGATACTGATCCCGAGTTCCTGATTGCGTTTGTTTTCCGTTCTGTAGAAATACAACAAGAAAGTGGACACACGAAACTTGTAAAGTAACTAAGCAGTGTTGAACAGCAACTTATAGACAGGGGAAATGGGGAAGAAAAAAACGAAAAGTATTCTCTAGTTTGTTAGTAGATTGTTTGCAAGTTTTCCACCCTTAAAAACAGTGTACCTGTAACTCGATTTTTCTTCAATTCGTTCTATTTTACCCCCTTATTCGCTCAATTTTTACAACAAATTTTCATATTTGTTTTCTGTAAATGTTTAAAATTACCCCTCTAGAGGGTTGCACTTTTATTAAGACCTTTAATAGAATTAATGTAAGTTTTCTTCGACTCGATATTATTGTTTTCAATACAATTCAAATTACACCCTATTGTTGTACAAACTTTCTTCCATCTACCTTCCATCGTCTACCAATTCAATTTTTGTCGGTGGAAATAATTTAGGGGTGTGTATTTGTAAATTTATTATTACCACTGCTGTAGTTCAGCGTGAAATAAAAGAAATAAATGCCGGCCATTAATTAAATCTATCGTCTCGTTGAGTTTTTCCAGTTGTTACAATATTACCACCCCGAAAAAAATTATATCTGTTAATTTCATTGCAAATTAGGCTACTTGATTATTTAGTTGTAGATTTTGTGATATGAAACGGATAAATGATAGCAAATAGGTCGTCGTTATAAAATTCTTTAATGATGCGAAAGGGGATAACTGGCGAAAAAGTTTACGACATTTCAGGCATTTCAGATGGTAATCAAACTGAGCGATAACGATCATTACAATTGATGGTCGCTTTATGGTAGAATTTTACGTTAATTATACGAAAATTCAATGGTAGAATTAAAACTATTTGATTGTTTATTATTAATGACAATATTAGAGTGCATTTCTCTATCGTTATTCAACTTTAATAGTTTTATACACATAAATATAAGAGAGAAAATGCCATTGACAGGTTCCTCGTACAATTCCATGATGCTGTTATATAATATAGGAAATCAAAAACATAAATATTATTTCGAACCAACGTGGAATTTATGCGACAAACAACATTCTACCAGCACACATAATACGAAATTATTGATTAATAAATGAACCATCCAGATATTAAAAAAACTATAAAAGAAACAGCAAAAATTTTGCAATACAGAAAGAAGCTTAAATGATGATGTTGATGCCAAAAACAGGTAAATAAACAAAAATAAAACAATAAAAATCCATTGATTGTTTGTAAATATTTAAAATTTTCAATAAAATAGAATCACTAACAGAGGGATTTGATGGTCCAAAAAAGCACCACATAAATTAAATTGTTTCACGGCTGAAATGTTATTAATATGAACTGATATTGACATTATCGTTTATTAATTTTGTTTAGTAGTTTTTGCTTTTATTTTGGCCTATTTGAAATAGATCATGCACAATTTCATTTAAAAAAACTCTCTATTTACAGTGAATGCAATCAATTTGTCTGCATACCTGGAAAATTGCCCAACCCTCAAATATTTCAGCCTTTACCGTTATTATTTACCATTTACGGTCTATATTTTGTAATGCGCACATTTTTGAAGTGTTTTGGCCGCTTTATAGTTTCACAAACCGGGAATAGTTTTGGAAACAAGAGGCTTTTATAAGGATCTACAGTAGCCAAATTCTTCGGAAATCGGTCTTCGCGCTTGTGAAATATTCGATTTTTGTTGCACATAAATCGTGTTAGATTTTGATCAAAGCAATACGGATGTATTGCTTTTTCCAGTTAGTCCTTTGATGAGAGAGAAGCAGTTGTGGGGGTTTTTCAGGTAGCGAGCATAAATCAGAAATCACTGTCGAACTGTGCAAAGAAAACCACTAAAACTTATGATCTGACTTGTAAACTAACAAAGTTTAAAGTTTCGTAATCATGTCAAAATGTTTAGAGTTCCGGTGGAGTTTTATCGGCATGTATACACCCTTGGAGTAAAAAAAAAACTGTAACACCATCTTTATTACAATATTTTATTTTCTATAAAAACTGTAATTGTTTTATGAACTACTATCAATTAGTGATATTTGTTTGATTTAGATGGAATTTTGTGGAATTTCTGGGAAATTGGGTCGATGTTAGATTAAAAATTTTCCTGTCGAATAGACGCAAAGAAGATTTATAAATTTTAACCATGATTCACTTTAATATAAAATTATCATGCAAAAGGGCTATAATCGGATCTGTTGGAACATAATTCAAGAAGTTTGTTCTGTCTAGTTATCCGATAAATATTCTGTCAAGACTATTTAAATAATTTTTGAAACGGAGAAAATAATATGCATAAATAATAATAAATAAAATATGACAGGGGAATGATAACAAAATGGGGAGAGAAGACGCACGAAAGTCATAATAAAAAAATAAATAAAATAGAATAAAAAGAATGTAGCGGAGAAATGTGGCAACAGGACGGATTTATGATGATAAGATTGGATGTTTGATGTATTTGGCGCAAGATGAATACTCATGCATAAATCAAACATCAATCCTTCTTATACAAAATGATAGGGCACTGTACAAACAACAATTTCTTTACAAAAAAATCATTCGTTTTGTTGTAAACATCGACTCTGGTTTCGAATTTTAATGCCATTCGAGAAACCTTGATCCACTCCCTATAACTATTCATAATCTGCTATACAAGACTAGCACGCAAAAGATTGAAAAAATATTTAAAGAATTTATAGGGTAGGCTCTAGAGAAGATTCTAGCGAAAATTAAGTCCCGTAGCTCATCAAGAAGTCGATCAAAAACGCCTTTGCAGACAATGGCAATTGTCAAAAAAGACTTACACAAGCAAAATGATTAAGAACAACTCAAGGGTCATCCCAGCATTGATTTTTTCATTCTTCTCCATTGCACTTTAGAAAAAAAGTAAGATCTCTCCATCTGTTCCAGAATAAAATGAGAAAAATCCATGTTAGTAGGGCCCTTGGGTCAATCTTTTTGTACAAAATGATAGGGTACTGTACATACATCAATTGGTTTCAAATTTTAATGCAATTCCAGAAATCTGGATCTACTCCCAATAACTATCCAGAATCTACAGATTATGGGTAGTTACTGGGAGTAGATGGTGCATACAAGACTAGTTCGTGAGAGATTGAAAAAATATTTAAAGGATTTATAGGGTAGTCTCTAGAGAACATTTTAGCAAAAATTGAATCTCGTAGCTCATCAAGAATTCGGGGAGAACGTCACAAAAGACTTACACAAACAAAATGATTAAGAATGGCTCAAGGATCACCCCAACATTGATCTTTTTCATTTTCCTCCATTGCACTTCAGAAAAAAGTAAGACCTTTCTATCTATTCCAGAATAAAATTAGAAAAATCCTTGTTAGTTGAGATCTTGAGTCAGTCTTTGTACAAAACTCATTCGTTCTGATGTAAATATCGTCTCTGTTTTCAAATTTTGATGCAACTCCAGAAATCTGGATCCACTCCCAATAACTATCCAAAATCTACAGATTATGGGTAGTTACTGGGAATAGATGGTACATACAAGACTAATTCGCGAGAGATTGAAAAAATATGTAAAGGATTTATTGGGTAGTTTCTACAGAGCATCTTAGCGAAAATTGAACCTCGTAACTCATTGAAAAGTCGGACAAAACGCCACAAAAGACGTACACAAGCAAAATGATTAAGAATGGCTCAAGGATCAACCCAACATTGATCTTCTTCATTTTCCTCCATTTCACTTTAGAAAAAAAGTAAAACTTTTCCATCTGTTCCAAAATAAAATGAGAAAAATCCACGTTAATTGAGTCCTTGAGTCAATCTTTGTATAAAACTCATTCGTTCTGCTGTAAATATCGTCTCTGGTTTCAAATTTTGATGCAATTCCAGAAATCTGGATCCACTCCCAATAACTATCCATAATCGGCACTGATAAAGCTAGTTCACGAGAGATCGAAAAATTATTTAAGGAACTTATGGGGTAGTCTTTAGCGAGCATTTTAGCGAAAATTGAACCTCGTAGCTGATCAAGAAGTCGGTCAAAAACGTCTTTTTGGACAACGTCAACTTTCAAAAATGACTACACATGCAAAATTATGGCTCGAGGAATTGATTTTTTCGTTTCTATCCATTGCGCTTTAGAAAAAAGTACGACCTTTCCATCTGTTCCAGAGTTAATTTTAAGCCATTTCGGAAAATTATAACACGGACATTTTGACAATTCTCTAATGAACTGCGAAATTCAAATTTTTCTAAAATTATCTCCAAAGACCTTCGTACAAGATCTCGAAATATTTTTGGATCTCTCAACATCGTAGTTTTACATGGCTACCCGGTATATGGAATATAATTTGGATTTGGTCGACATATTTGCAAAGTTATCGTCAAAATGGCATTAAGTATACATACCGAATTACGTTATAAGATTGTGTAAATGATTGGGGAGCAGCTAAATTGCTTCGAAAACTTATCGTTTCCAATTTCCAAATCCAGTAAATTCGCTAAAGTTAAGTAATATCTCAACAATTTGTTGGTTTGTCAGCAAAACATTTAACGAGTATCGATTCGATCTGACGCCATTTCATAATAAACGACGCCGACAACGTAAAAACACCCCGTCCTCCTTCATCCCCATCTCGACTTTTTTAGCTTTTAAATATGACTTGTATCATCACCATCGAACCTTTGAATCTTTTGATGATTCATTGTCATTTTTACCGATAAAATTGCCATTATTCTCGCTCTGTTATTGCCCTTTCCTATTACAAACCATAAAGACTGTCAAAGGTACTGACTTGGCGGATTTCTTTTCCAATTTTTACCCTCCCGTTCTGTCGCTGCCCCTTGTTCAAGCATCGGTCCTTTTCAAACATTAATACGGCGACAGTGTTTGATCGAACTGAAACGATATTAACTTTTTATTAGGTTGACTTTTTCTTGTTCGTTTGTGATTTATTTTTTGGCAGATTTCACACATTCAACTGATTAATTCCCTGTTGCAGAACGATTGCTTTTGGTTTTTCCTCGACAACAAGTCAGATGAAATCTTTTCGTATATTTTTCGGTTTTTTTCGATCTTAAATGGAAAAAGTTTCATCTATAGTTTGTGTAATAAGACAACAAAATAAGCTCCTTTTTGCAGTACAGAAACTTTTATGACGGCGACTTCCAATTAAATCGTGAAGTAAAGCGAAACTCTAAACGTGATGCATTGAAATACAAAAATAATTGGTTTATTTGAGTAAAATATAAATAAATTCTTTTGAAAAAAGGTCAACATTCTCGGCAAGTCAGCGAATTCGAACAAACTCCCTTATTTTTAAAATCGTTATTATAAAGTAGACTATACTGTTACAAAGCTAGGCTTTATTTCAAAATGAAACAGCTCGTCAACTGCGTCTCCATCCATTCCTCAAAGGAGCAAATCTTGAGTGGGTATTCCGCTCATTACATGGCAATTCATCAAAAATTCCTTGATTACTTACCTTCAAATACCAGACGTATAAAACTACCCTTACAACCGATTGAAAGACAGATTCCAACCCTTATTGTTGTGCGGTAAGTTTGAGAAAGATCCGGCAGTTGCTTCATAATGATTTGCCAATCGTTTCCATCTAGCGCTAGATTTTCTCGAATAATCTACAATTTTCCGAGTTTTAAACCAATTCGGGGTGTTTTTAAAGTGTGAACAACAGAATAAGTCTTGTAGCTGCCAGTTTTGCCTCTTTTTGTTTGTAATTCATATACGATCGCACATCGAATATATGGCCGAGCATTACATCATGTACTACTTTGTTTTGTGGCAAGGAACTTACGGAGTTTAGAATGAAGTCTACCAGGAAAGAATTACAGTCCTATAAATATTTCAGTTGTCAAGTTCAGCAGTACGACGATTTTACCTCGCACAGTTGTCGTCGTGAAAACTCATATTAGAAAACATCGTAGACGAACAAAACCCGATGATTATTATTGTATTCAGCCTGTTTTGCATATAAAAATTACAAATAAAGTTAGACAATATCAAATTGTCTTTAAATCAAGACAAAAAACAAGGTGTTAGTCTCTCAAAATTGATTAATATTCAAATTGTTTGGTTAAACTCGAATAAATCCGATTCTATACTTGCAAGCCTAGAAGACGAACAAGAAGAAATTCTCATTGTAGTCGTAAGAATAAGGAATCAGAAACAAATCTGAAACAAAAATATTAACATAAATACATATTCCGATTTGTTCTAAGCCGGGGCGTAATACATAAATATACATCTGTAAGGAATTTCACTACCCTTCTCTATTCATGCGAGGCATTAAATTAAATATTCAAATCCTTTAGTGGCTCATGTTTGCCTCCAGATTCCAAGGGATCTAAACATAAGCGAGAATCTCCGAGTAAATATTCTTAAAACTTATTACAAATGTTCACTTTTTGCATTTTCTAAACGATATACAATATTGTTATTGAGTTAAATTAAATAATTCAATATTGGTATCCATTTTATGATAACACGTCCAAATTTTATACAACTTAACTTTATAAACTGCCTCTATCAACTGGAAATGTCATATTAAGTTTTTTTATTTGCCATATTTTCTCTTCATATAAGCATGCGACTCAGATAAGGCGTTTCCGGCGTGTCTCCGGGGAATTCGAGGTAGTTCATTAAAAAACACTGCCTTATATTTGATAATATTCTACTATCTGTTGGACGTCTTCTATTTTTCGAAATAATGCATTTAATGTGAATTCTGATGGTTTGTTTCATCGTCTATTGAATTTTCCCTTATCATAAACAATATTGACTTTTACTCGAATACAATGGCGGGAGGAAAAAACGAACCGACATAAATTCAATCAATTGTGAACAGTCAACAAGTATAATCGTCGTAGCAATGTTGATGTAGTATAGTTGCTACGTGTTCAGGATCAAGTTCAACATAGATATCTTGTAGTCAAGGCAAAAAATGTGATTTTCTTCTTTACTTTCGGTAGAAAACTACGAAATTCCCCATAGGGATATTGTACACATGTACACCACGATTTAGGTACCTACAACGTAGTCGGTCCGAGACGAGAAAGCAAGAATCCAATATAAACTTCCATCCAATATATCCATTTTGTATGAGTTGCGACGATGCGTAACTGGAAACGACACCTGTTTCATGGGCTTCTTTTAAATAGCTGCCATTACACCAAATAAATGGTTTACCAATAATATAATTTTTCTTCTATTAGTCTCAATGCAAATTAGAGTTTTTCATGGATGGAAATTATTATAAAGGGGGAATTTTGTATAAAATTCAACAAAAGTAGGAACGATTGAAGTTGACGGTTTTATAGTCTTGTCGTAAACTCGAGAATTATTGCTGAATTTTTTGAATTTCTCCCGTTTGAAATGGAGATTAACGGCGCAAACATAGACGTAACTATTTTTACTCTTATAATACAAGTTTGCAGTGCTAATTTCCATAAATTATGCTTAAATTTTCTAGTTAAGTTGTTAACTGGCTCAGTTGAATTGCTTGATCACAGTTGAAGATTCCTACAATTCATGCGCTAGCAGATTAAATCATTTTTCGCGAAAACTTTCACAGATAAAACCGGGATAAGAGCCTTAATTGATTCTACAAGCCCTCCTACAGCGCTGTTACTCCTTTGCAGATTTTGCAAAATCGATTAAATTCTCCAAATAGTGGGAAAACTGCTCGATCACAGTTCAAGTTTCTTACAATTGATACGCTAACCGATTAAATCATTTTGCTCGAAAACTTTAACTGATAAAACCATGATAAGAGCCTTATTCGATTCTAAAAGGCCTCCTACAGCGCTGTTACTTTAAAGAATTTTGAAAAATCGATTAAAATTTCCAAATTGAGGAAAAACTGCTTGATCACAGTTGAAAATACGCTAACAGATTAAATTATTTCCTATACCGCTGTCACTCTGAAGAATTTTGGCAAAATCGATTAAATTTTCCAAATGCTGGAAAAACTGCTTGATCACAATTGAAGATTCTTCCAATTGAACAGATTAAATCATTTTTCTCAAAAACTTTAACAGATAAAACCGTGATAAGACCCTTATTCGATTTTAATAGCCCTCCTAGAGTGCTCTTACTCTAAGGAATTTTGCAAAATCGATTAAATTTTCCAAATGCTGGAAAAACTGCTCGATCACAATTGAAGATTCTTCCAATTGAACAGATTAAATCATTTTTCTCAAAAACTTTAACAGATAAGACCGTGATAAGAGCCTAATTCGATTCTAAAAGTCCTCCAACAGCACTCTTACTCAAAAGAATTTTGCAAAAACGATTAAATTCTCCAAATTGTGGAAAAACTGCTTGATCACAATTGAAGATTCTTCCAATTGAACAGATTAAATCATTTTTCTCAAAAACTTTAACAGATAAAACCGTGATAAGACTCTTATTCGATTTTAAAAGCCCTCCTAGAGTGCTCTTACTCTAAGGAATTTTGCAAAATCGATTAAATTTTCCAAATTGAACAAAAATTGCTTGATCACAGTTGAAGACATTCTAACAAATAAAGTAAGTTATTTCCTACAGCGCTGTTACTCTGAAGAATTTTGGCAAAATCAATTAAATTTTCCAAATACTGGAAAAACTGCTCGATCACAGTTCAAAATTCTTACAATTGATACGCTAACAGATTAAATCGTTTTGCTCGAAAACTTTAACTGATAAAACCGTGATAAGAGCCTTATTCGATTCTAAAAGCTCTCCTACAGCACTGTTACTCTAAAGAATTTTGCAAAATCGATTAAAGTTTCCAAATTGAGGAAAAACTGCTTGATCACAGTTGAAGATACGCTAACAGATAAAGTAAGTTATTTCCTACAGCGCTGTTACTCTGAAGAATTTTTGCAAAATCGATTAAATTCTCCAAATTGTGGAAAAACTGCTTGATCACTGTTGAAGATAGGCTAACAGATTAAATCATTTTTCTCAAAAACTTTAACAGATAAAACCATGATAAGACTCTTATTCGATTCTAAAAGCCCTCCTAGTGCTCCTACTCTAAAGAATTTTGCAAAATTTTGATTAAATTTTCCAAATTGAGGAAACCTGCGATTTTCGCCAAGAAATTGGCGCCCATTTCCATCAAATTTCTCCCCACATATTTGACAGAATCGAATGCAGTTTTTCTAAATAAATAGAGAAAAATCGGCTGTAATTGGCGTAGTATTTTTAGTTCTTTTATAATTTTGATATAGAACAAAGAATAATAACTTCCTCATACGCGAAATTTCAAGGAATAATTAGATAACATCAATCTATTTCATTACATCGATTATTTTAACGAAACGATAAGTAAGATGATAAATATCGATTGTCTGGCCTCGTTACAATTCTGCTGGTAGTAATAAATAACCCTCCAGCTAGACTCTATAACAGATATAATAATTAGATATTTATAATCATTAAAATTGTCCATAATTATCATTAAGTTTTTTTGTTCATTTCATAAAACTCGTAAACGTTTATGATAATTAAACGTCATTAAAACTACTTTATTTATTGGGGAATGTCGACAATTCGTTTGTTTAAAACGTCTTGTAGGGAATTCTTTTGGATTTAGCTCCTATTCCGATTACTTTGTAAATATTTATTAGTAGCTGGTGATTTATTTTTTTGTGTTAACTACAAATGAATAATTCTGTCGGCTAGTAATCTTCTTAAAATAAACTAACACCTCCACTACCATATCCAATGTCTACTGGTAATATTCTCATTCACAATTTGGTATGTGTAATCCACCAATGCAGGTTGTAATGCACGAGCGAAGCGAATAAAGCCTATCGTCTTAGCATCTGTTAAAATCTTTTACTGCTCGTATTTCCCAATGTTTCTTATATTATAAGTTAGAATAACAGAGACTTTATAGATTTTCTATCATATCATCGTGCCAGTCGGACTGGAAAACAGATTAAAAAAATTCTTTAGAAGACTACCAGAACAGAAGATCAACCGAATCAGATTGTTTGATATTCGTTCACTTCCTCTCTATTACTAACAGGTTCTATAAAATTGAATATTTCTAGTTTGTGATTTTTCATAGATTTCTCCACATCTATCGACGATTTATTTATTTTGTCATCGTAATAATCCTCTTTCAGTAAATATAATATTATTGATTGAAATATAATTTTTAACGACTCTTCTATGTCTTCTAATACGTAAAATAATGCCGGATGAATCTCGATTTTTAATCTACAACTATAATCTTGTGGTTGTACTTATTTGTTGTTTATCCCTCGATAATCGTCTTTTCGACATTTCTATTTTCTTTCTGTTGATATGACAGTCGGAATAATCTTCCACAA
This sequence comes from Mylabris phalerata, assembly GCA_020740385.1. Classification (NCBI taxonomy): domain Eukaryota; kingdom Metazoa; phylum Arthropoda; class Insecta; order Coleoptera; family Meloidae; genus Mylabris; species Mylabris phalerata. The sequence continues at coordinate 4,125,839 of JAJEOX010000222.1, forward strand.
TAGTCTTCCGTAAATCTACAAGCATCAATAAAGACAACTTACTGGCTTCCGTATAAAGTTTGACCAATCTGGACGTAGATAGAGACGTGAAACAGGGCCGCATTGACGGCTAGATGGAGCCCCAAGATAAGTTTGAGTCGGAAAACTATTATCGCATCCTTTTAAAGTGCATTCAAATGGAATAATCTAAAAAGTAAACTGATTTAAAGTAGCTTAAGGGTTGACAAAAAACTGGTAAGTTATAGAGAAAATTGAACAACGCTTTCGGGGACCGAGTAACAACTCGATAAAAAAGTGGAATCTTTGATAGATGATTCCCGTTGATTTTTCAATCAAAACTCAAGTGCTAGGCTCTTTGCGAAAAGTACTTGTCCCTTAAGAAGTCGACTTCAAAATCGTTCTTTGATGATTTAAAAGCAAAATTTCCCTAAGAACGAAAATGTCCCACAATTAATTTGTTAGTTGTCTCTTTCGACTCTAGAAAAATTGGCAAAAATTCGATTAGATCTCTTCTTTAAGGACTAAATTTAGAAAATTTTCAATAAACGACGATAAGTGTCGACAAAGTTGCTTCTTTTTGCTTCAATAGAAGACAAAAATATTCCCAAACCAAGCTTCAAACTAAAGAATTTTTTTGACTTGCAGCCACTTCATCGTTTCACAATTCAACACCAAAGTTCTCTGACAACTCAAAATCTAGATTACATTCCAATTTGGCTTAAAAATCAACTCTTTTTAATAGCTAAATTGCCCAAATAAACGATCATTTTTGATAAAATTTAGCTCTAAAATTAACTATAACAAGGGAATCACTATTTGTTCTCAAAAATCGAATTAAAATTGTTAATTTGTATTACCTGGAAACCAGTTGAATTATTCTATTTGTAAGAATTTGACTCTATTTGTACGATAAGTTCGAGTATTACTCAGCTTAGAATTGATTGAATCTCTTCTTTAAGGGCCAATTTTAAAATTTAGACTAAATTTGAAAACTCTTCAAAAAATAACTAAAAGTGTCGAGAAAGTTGCTTCTTTTTGCTTCTACAGAGGCCTCTTAACAGATGAGTTGGTCCAATAAACGACTAAAATTCAACTAGTTTTTCCCAAAAATCTATTAAAATTATTACACTCCATACATGAGCTGAAAAATTTGTTAATTTCTGTTATCTGCAAGCTTGAATGGTAAAAATTGGGCTTTATTCGTGCCGCTGGTTCGAGTATTACTCAGCTAAAATTTGATTAATCTCCTTCAATTAAAATTCAGAATAAATTTGAAAACTCTTCAAAAAATGACTAACATTGTTAAGAAAGTTGCTTCTTTAAGCTTATACAGAGAAATTCGTTAAAAAATGAATGAACTAGACTTAAAGATCTAAAAATCAGCCAAAATTTTGACTTAGAGCCATTTATTGGCGTTACAAATTAACACCAAAGTTGAAAACTCTTCAAAAAATGACTAAAAGTGTCGACAAAGTTGTTTCTTTCAGCTTCTACGCTCAAGTTCGTTAAAAGTTTATTCATTCAAGCTCAAAAAAAATTTCCAAATTTTTGACTTATTGTTAGAGTCTTTTATTGGAGTTACAAATTAGCATCAAAGTTGAAAACTCTTCAAAAATTAACTAAAAGTGTCGACAAAGTTGCTTCATTTAGCCTCTATAGAGCAATTCGTTAAAAAATGACGTAAAATCAGCCAAAATTTTGACTTAGAGCCTTTTAATGGTGTTATAATCTAACACTAAAGTTGCCAACTTAAAATCTGGATTACATTTTGAAACTCCGAGTCAAAAATTACCTTCAAAATCGTCTCCTTTTAACAGCTGAGTTGGATAAATAACTACCATTCGGGGGTGAAAATTTGGCTCTATTTGTACGTTTGGTTCGAGTATGACTCAGCAAACGTAGCAATCGGTGTACGTATTGATTTTTTAATTGTTTGAAAACTTACATTCGTAATTTGTGTTTGTAGGTCTTGATTTTAAGCCTCCATTCTTGTTTCTAATAATAGGAAGACCTGTGATTAAGCTTGTATATTTGTTGAACAAAGCCCATCTTTTTTTGGACGATAAAAGGGCAAATATCTAGGGACTAATTCTTCCATACAATTACACTTAGCAATCGTTTCAGCTAAAACTAAACTACCTGTAACCGAGAATTTTCTATTAGATTACTGAGTAATAACCCATCCAAATGTTGACATAAAACACTGACCGTAAATTGACGATTTCCATCAAAATTTTCCGGCTTTTATTTGGCCAATGAATTAAAATGCAATTTCAACGGTATGTTCGAGATTTTCCTCAAACTATATTGAATCTAGCGTAGTTCATTTATCGTTGAAAAGTAAACATGCACTGTTAACCATCATTTTTCTATTAACGCGAACTGGAATATTAGGTGCATTAGGGCGGAAAAATTGCAGAAAATTTGTATATTCCTCCCATATTTCGACGGTATTAGTTTTACTGGTATACATTTTAAGATAATCCGCTAATATAATATGACTGGTAACAATTGGTAGCGACATTCAACGGGTTTATGCACCGCAAATATCTTATCTGTATAGTTTTACGTTTCTACAACTTTAAGTTTTATATCTCGAACAGTTGTGTTAATAGTTTGTGACATTTTTCGGGCGTGCAAATTTCAAATGGAACAAAAATTGTATTGTTGTAGGAATATAGTGGAATCGATCGATGTTATATACATACAAATACACACCCTCTTTCCTCAGGGTAACATTCTTAAGCCACCTGATTTGCATTGTTATTAACTACACTGTACTGATTTACGTCCTTCTATTTCTCTACTCCAAATTGCCACAATTACCCTCACATTGTGTCTGTTATAGTCTATAGTGGTGTAGTTTTTACGTTCGTCTCATTAGATTTTACGTTACAAGCTTGTTGCAATTTAACTAGTTTATTAACAAAGAAGAAGCATAAAAAATCGCGTTGTTATCGTAATACCAATAGACATTTAATTTTATTTTCCATCATATTTATGTGATATATAAACAGACATTTCCGCTACTATAAACGTACGACTTTTATTTACATTATAAGACCCGTAAATTACTTTTATAACTTGTATTCCTTTGAATTATTACATGGAGTAGTAGTAGCAGCGTATAAACTATCAATCATCTAATGTACATACATCAATGCATGTATAAATTCATGTAAAGTGGATTGAAACAGACAAGAATTGTAAAAATGTGCAAACACACCCTGTTGTCTAATGGAATTCTAATCGAAAATTGACCAAGCCTGAAAAATAATATCCGTTATTTCGTATTTACAAACTGGCAACTTTCAACAGCCAGTTAACATATTAAGATATCGAATAAAGTTCAAATAAAAGTTCACTCTTATCGATATCATTCAATTAATAATCGGAAAGGTGAGACTCATTAGACCGCATTTATTTCGTTCAATAATTAGATTTGTTACAACTAATAATTAGATGAAAATCGGTTGAATTAGAGCGTGTGTTGTTGAAATATTTACAAATCGTAAAGGTGGATTTATTTAAACAGTACAGATGTAAATGGAGTCGTGAATTTGTATGCCAGATGATATATTTCTTAATAATACGGTTTGAATATTTATTTAAGAAACTGTCAACGGCAGGATGTACGAAAAGGGAAGGTGTAAATGTTAAATATGAAGGAAATCGGTAGAGTAAATCGCTTAAAGACCCGGATTACAATCGTTTCCCAACCCGGTATGTTGCTTTTTTCGACGATTGAACATCAAACAGCTTATATCGGTAGTTTGGTGACCGCCATACGTTCGGAAAGAAGCAGATATTCGATGAGAATTGATCAAAGTGCTACGAATTTTGATTATTATTGAAAATACGGAGGTTTTTCAAATTTGAGCTTGTTATTTTCGTTGGAAATATGTTTATGATAATTTATATAATGATTACATTCATTTAATAGACTCGAATTTTTATGAAACTATCAAACTGCAATGCCGTTTCTGCTTGATTATATGGAATTTAATGGTTTGTCAAGCGAATTTGATGCACTGTTGAGCAAATTTAATCGTCCGTTCAGTACAATTATCGTCGAATTTTATCCAAAAAAAGTGTACGATAATGTTTGGGGTTGTAAGTGAGTGGTGATTAACACCATTTTGGTAGGAATTTTTGGGTATTTTCATTTTCAGCTATTTGGTTGTAACAAATTGGAAATTTTTGTCCCAAGACATTTGGTAAAAGTCTGGACTTTAGCCAAAATTTTGAGAGAGTTTTGGGCAAATCATCGATTTTTTGGTTAAATTTTGAATTGTTCAAGCCAGATTTTTATTTGTCTTTAATTTTAGTCTAAACTTTAGGAGATTTTCATCCGTGCAGTTAATTTTTAACAAATTTTCCTTGAATAACAAATTATTTTTGATTTAAATTCAATTTTCAGTCATAAAGGCGTGTTTAAGTTTTAACTTTTAGCCAAGATTTTAGAGGATACTTGGTCTAAATTGTGGGTTTCGGTTAAAATTTGAAAATTCCAAAATTGGTCCATTTTCATCAAATAGTCAATTTTTAAGAAGTTTTCCTATGAATTAACAAACCAAACGTGTTTAGAGCATTTTTTATCAATTTTTAATTTTCAGTTACAAAAAAATTGTTCTTAAAGTTGAGTACAGATTCAAAAGATTTTTGATCAAAATTTGTATATTTAAAAGTGTGAATTTCTAAACAGAATTCTTAATTTTTATTCCAAATTTTGAAAAATCTTCATCAGTGTAGCCAATTTTTAGCAAACAGTCCTATAGAGTAACGAATCAAACGAGTTTAATGTATTTTTGATATAAATTTTGAATTTTCAGTTACAAAGGGCTTTCAAATAAAGTTAAGTCTAGATCTGGAAAATATTTTCTTAAAAATCATTGCTTTTGATTTAAATTTGGATACTCGAAGAGAGTCAATTTCTAATCTTTTTTCGAAATTTTGAAATTAATGTAGCCAATTTTTAGCGCACTGTAAGCCTATTAACTCTCAATTTGCACTCACAAAAAGACCAATCAATCGTTTTCAAATAAAATTAAATGTAGATTTCAAAAATTTTTTGCTCCTCATTTAGTTTACATAAATTTGGATACTCAAAGGAATCAATTTCTATACAGAATTCTGAATTTTTAATCCAAATTTTTAGTTCAATTTTTGAAAGATTTTAATCTAGCAACAAATGAAACGTATTTAGCACATTTTTAGCCACAAAGAGGTTATTTAGGCGCGTTTAAGTAAAGTTTTGGACTTTCAGCTCAGATTTCGAGTTTTTGTTGTAAATCTTCGACTGTTTAATTAAAATTTGGATAGTTCAGAGGTCCATTTTTGAACAGAATTTTTAATTCTAACTTAAATGTCAATAAATTTTCAGCATTATAGTCATTTTTTAACAAATCTTCATAGAAATGTAACAAATCAAACGTGTTTAGTGCCTTTTTGACGTAAATTTTCAATTTTCAGTCATAAAGCCTAGATTTTGATTATTTTTACTCAAAATCCTTAGCTTTTCAGTTAAAATTTGGGTATTTAAAAAAGTTGATTCCTAAACGGAATTTTTAAGTTTTATTCCAAATTTCAGAAGATTCTTAGTAGTCAAATTTTTAACGAATTTTCCTATTTTAAACATATTTAATGCATTTTTGAGATAAATTTTCAATTTTCAGTAACAAAAAGACAACTTAATTGCTTTTCAATAATAATAAAGCTAGATTTGGAAAATTGCTACAAATCATTGGTTTTTTGATTAAAATTTTGACATCCAAAAGGGCCAATTTCTCAAAAGTATTGTTAATTTTAGACTAAATTTTGAAACATTTGCATCGCTTTAATTAATTTTAATCAAAATTTTCTAAAAGATAACAAATCGAACATGTTTAGCGCATTTTTGATGTAAATTTTCTTTTTCTATTTTCGGTAATTTAATAGCAGTAAAATTTCTGGATTTTGGTCAAGATTTTGAGAATTTTTAATCGAAATCATTGTTGTTTAAAATTGAATAGTCCAAACGAGATTTAATCCGTTTTTAAACAGAATTTTTAATATTAGGAGATTATCAATTTTTAATAATTTTTCCTGTAAAGTAACAAATAGAACGTGTTTAATTCATTTTTCATATAAATTTTCCATTTCCAGTAACAAAGAGACTATTTAATAGCTTTTTAATAACATTAAACCTAGATTTGGTTTTTTGCTTCAAATAAATGGCTTTTTGGTTAAAATTTGGATATTGAAGAGTCCATTTCTAAACAAAATCTTAATTTTTAGTTCAAATTTTGCAAGATTCTCAACTGGCAGCCAATTTTTAGCAAATTTCCATGCAATATAGAGAATGCTTTAAAATAAAGTTTGCTACAAGTTATTGTTTTTTTTTTGGTTAACCTTTGGACACTCAAGAGCGGTCAATTCTTAATTTTTAGACTTCATCAATGCAGTCCAATTTTCAAGAAATTCCCCGCCAAAAGAGCAAAAGTTATAAAAATTACATTCCAACTGGCGATAAAGCAGAAAGTCGTCAACATTTGCTCTAAATCATCGCCAGCCTTCATTTCGCATCACAAATAATTGCGGAATAAACGAAATTGAAAGACGAAAATAAACACAAACCACTATTTATTGGACTTGTTGTTGTTGTTATTGTCGGATTTGTTTCAACCTCCAATATCGCAACCTTTTGACGTCGAAAAACAACAAATCGTCGATTTTCCATGCTATTCCCGTTGAAGTAAACAATGATAATTGACATCGACTTTGCTCGATATAAACCCGCTTTTTTCATAAAAAATTAAAGGAACCGTATCGGATTTAGGGATTTATTTCAACAATAAGACTCGAATTGTATTCGGTTTGTCAACAAAATATAGTTTAACATTTAATATTTAATGGTCTATTTTAATAATGTCAATTTCGATTTTAATAAACTAGATTTTTATTAAAATACAACTATTGCATCATCAGTTATCTAATTGCAACAAAGCTAATGCTTTATTTGAATTCGTAGTTTGTAATGGGAAAACATTTAATTAAACTCCAGTAGATTGTATCTGTGGAAATTAACAAAAATACAAAACTCACAATTATTAATTTTATTCTATAAAAGGCAAAAATTTTTTAATACTCTCGACAATTTTAACTTAAAGCTCTAACAAACAGTGATAACCGTATATTTATTAATATAGATGCATGTGCGATACAAACTTATTCAATTAATTAATAGATCAAAGGGTCGGAATTAAAATATGAACAGGCAAGCCGGTCAAGTCTCCATTTAATTTACTTCCAACACTATACGTTGAATATTTGATTTGTCATTACTTAATTGAACATTATTGTGGGTTTTCGTAATAATTCAACAATTTTCGTCGGTAAAACAGCTGCACTATAAAAACCAGTTGGGTGTTTAATAGTCTTATTAATAATTTCCTAGTTTATATTTGTTTTGATATTGTACAATGTGTGTTGCGCCAGGAAATATTGTCAGTTTTAATATAACTCTACCCGGATGTCTAATAACAGACTGTCACCAAAAATATAAAATTATTGTAACGAAATTGAACGAATAGACGACAAACTAGACAACTATTTAGGGAAGTAATTAGAATTAATCTAATTCCAACAATACTACTAGTCGTTGTTACATAAACAGTCTTGTGTTATTGTTTTATAGTCTCTTTTTTGTCATTATTTAAACAGGATCTTCATAAGTTTCTTCACAATATCCACTAGCGGATATAAACTAATCTTTCGCTATGTTCGTACTTTCATCCCCTTTTTCACTCTACATATATACGCGTGTTATTTACATACCACTTGGTAATTAGATGTCAGAGAGGGATATCACAATGAATATATCTCCTCTACACCTACAAAGGGATTCCCTTGGGGTAATTCGCACAGTTGCCCCAACTGGAACTAGCTTTGCAAGATTAATACCAATCCAACATTGTTCTTTAATGAAAACACAGAAAAAACTGTACATCAAGACAGGGGTGTTGAACTGAAAGAATATTGTTGATAATGGGAGATCTCTTGTTTGGAGAACATTTAGTAAAATTTGAGCCTTCATCGGAAGATTGTCAAGTGAGCTGTACATGTAAATTGACTCAAAAACACTTCGTTTTTGGCTCTGTATCTCGGAAAAATTAAAAGAAATCATGTAAAACTTAAACTGTGACTAGTCATTCGCCTCCCAGTAGTATTTCTATCATAATTAGTGTTATCGTATCTGTTTACTTAAAAAAGTTCTTGATACCCAATACAATACTAATGGCTTCTAAAGGCTATGCCAGTGTTTTTCAAACTTTTTTTCTAGTGCTATAGGTAAAATTATACATCCGAGGCCTCTAAAGTGATTTCAAGTCAATAAGAACTTCCTTACCGACTGTTGAGAAGCACTGGTTTCGAACGTGATACTAAACTACTTCGAACTATCAATGAGAGACGCAATGAGGCAAATGATTGGTGCATTTCATGTTTCACGCTCAATCTTGGCCTCTATTTTTCAAATTTTTTTTTTAAATAAAGGGTAAACCTTAAAAATCTGAATTTTATGAATGTATTTCAGTTCCTTAACTCTTTTAGTCTGAATAATCCTCGCTTAGAATATCCTACATTCTTGGAATATTTTTTAATGGCTCTTCAAATAATAGGACTTCCCATATAAACTATATACCTACTTTTAGTTAGGCTTTTAAAAAAATCGGGCGTCGATCGTGTAAAAATTAAACTGTGACTAGTCATTCACCTCCCTGTTGTAGTATTTTTATCATAATGATTACCTATTTACTTAAAAAAAGTTGTTGACACTCATTGTGGCCTATAATTGACAAAGTCACTTATTTCTTTAAGCGAATCAGAAGACTATACCAGTGTTTTTCCAACTTTTTTTCTACTACTATAGGTAAAATTATACATTCTAGACCTCTAAAGTGATTCCACGTCAATAAGAACTTCCGAACCGACTGTTGAGGAGCACTGGTTTCAAACGTGATACTAAAATACTTCGAACAATCAATGAGAGATGCAAGGAGGCAAAGGATTGGTGCATTTCAATGCTTTACGCTCAATCTTGGCCTCTATTTTTGCAATTTTATTCAAAGCCTAAAGAGTAAATTTCAAAAATCTAAATCTAAAAAGTATTTCATTTCCTTAACACTTTTAGTCTGAATAATCCTCGTTTAAATGGCTGCATATTCAGAAGCAAGGTTTGATTCATACCTTGGAAGATCCCACATTTGCCCCATCATAGATTGTTTTTTTTTTAATTACTCATCAAATAATAGTATTTTAGCTACAAACTATATACCTACTTTTAGTACAGCTGTACAGCTTTTTTAAACGTCGATCGTGTAGAAATTGAACTGCGACTAGTCATTCACCTCCCCAGTAGTATTTTTTATCAAAACGAGAGTTATCGTAGCTGTTCACTTAAAAAAAGGTCTTGACACTCAGTAAAATATTAATGTGTGGCCGATAATAGATAGTCACATATTTCTCTATATGAATCAACAGGCTTTCTAGTGTCGTAGGTAAGATTATACATCGTAGACCTCTAAAATGATTGCAGGTCAATTAGAATTCCGAATCGACTGTCTTGAAAGTGATATTGACGCTGATCTTGAAAATGATACTAAACCATTGTGAAGAAGCAATGAAATGCACAGGGAGGCGAAGGATTGGTGCATTTCAATGCTTCACGCTCAATCTAGGCCTCTATTTTTGATAATTCAAAAATATAAATTTTACGAATGTATTTCATTACCTTCAATAATAATTGATGTTCTAGAAGACTCAAATTTTGCCTCTTGGAATATTTTTTAATTTGCTCATCAAATATTTCCGTTTCAGGTGTGCAATTGAGCAATTGTCTTGTTGTCGTCCGATTGAGAAGCTAAATATCTTGATTTCACCAACCAATTAAAATTTCCAAAGTTTATATTCTTGTAAAATTCGTCTACCCTTTTCGCGTAGAACGTAATTAATGTGTTCGTTGTGGCAAAAGTTCATAAAACAGGCCACATCAAACAGTGAATTCACTTTGAATAAAAACAACACTCCATCACTATAACATTAGACATCGTTTTGTAATCATTGGGTGGATGATGATGAGACTCGGGGGTTGTTATTTTATTTTCGCCATCTCTCTGTACGTATTGATGGTAACAGAGACTAGCCACAAGAGAATAAAGTAAAGCTATTCGACGTAACAATTTACATATAGATTGTTTTGGTTATCAGAAGACGGCCAAAAATATCGTCATAGATGAATTTTTGATTGGGATATTGGCTGATTTTAATCTATTTTTTAGTAAAATCCCAATCACCCTCTAGAGTTTTCATCGAATATTTAATAATTGATGTTGAGTTATCAATTTTGGTTATAATACAACAAAAACAGGATGAATTAAAGCAATTGTATTGGTTAATAATTAGTTATAATCAATATCGGTCTTGAATCTACACACCAATTTGTCTTTGTGCTTTTCGGCAGAAAGCGAGAGTGCTTTCGGTCGGTTTTATAAAACAACTGGAAGTAATTTTCGTAAAAGCTTCACACTAGCGCACATCTCTATATGTATATATGGGTGTACATACATATACATAGTTCTGAAGTCTTCCTAGTTATTCGGCGACAGGCTGTCAGTTGGATTTTTGCTTGTCAGTAGAGAATGTCGTCGATAAAGGATAAACTTGGACGGAAAAGTGGAAGAAGAGACGATGAACAGTATTATCTGTTTTCTACAGAACGAACACTAGAGTTATTTCACCCCAAATGCTAACATTTCATTCGATTTTTTCTTGTCTCTCATATTTTCCGCCCTCATTTCACATCATTAGTTACGAATTGTATTGACGATGAGTGGTTGATTCTTAATTGATCTATTCAATCGATATTAATCTTATTTCGTTTCTAACATGATTTATTTACATAATTAAATCGTCTTTTTGCCAAATTTAATTCGTTACTTAATAAAATCGGATGGAGGTTGACAATTTCGATTTGAATTGCTGTAAATTTCCATTTTCCATTTGAAACCATGCCATTTGAAAGTTAAATCAACGACAATATATTATGTAGATTAAAAATCTCTTGATAGAACTTTATCATATAACATCGGGTTTTTTCCAATTGAATTAGGAAGACAAGATTCGGTCAAAACTGACAACTCGGCTCTATTATCTGAATTTCCAACTATTAGAATTCGATCGAGTATCGACGGGTTCCAGTATTTTTAATTAATTCCAACTGGATTCCGATGTTGTCTTTAAATAGTCGCATTTTTCCGTTATTCCGCTGCATCCTCTCCAGTTTCACAATTTAATAGAAAATAACAAAAAGGGAGTCGGTACGTGTTTTGAATTGATTAGAACTTGGCTATTTCTACTGTTAAAAGATCAGGGTTGTATTTTTTCTTAAATTAGTTTCATTAATCGAATCTTACTATAATTCCAACAAACTTTCACGAGTTATACTCTATTGTTAACAACAGAACACATACCCCCGGATTTGTGAGATGTTAGTTTCATGAATTTATTTCCGTAAGTAAATTTTCAAGTCAACGTAAGCAAGCACATCCAACACCTTCTTCGCCATCTACACATCTACTCCTTACTATCGTCTCGTTCAACAACACAACTCAATTACTAAACTTAATTACAATGTAATTTACCGAGTTAATTGCTACCATTTTAACCGCTTATAATATCTACTGGTTCGGATACGTAACTGGCGTGTTAACGCCAGATGTTGGAGGCTATGGGGGCGGCAAATAGTAGCAATGGCATTACTAATAGTGGTAGTGATATTATGATTTTCAGTTCACCAACTGCCACCATTATTACCAATTTTATACGGGATTCAGTGGAGCAATAAAATCAATGATCCCCAAAATTCAATATTTTAATTACAAAAGAATTAAATCATCAACCGATTTGAACTATTTATGGTAAATCGGTAGATTCAAGTGTGTTGCAGCTGAAATCCTGTATCAAATCCGGAAACGGAAGCACCGAATGAATGAAATCAAAAGAATAACGGGTGGAGTTGTAGAACAGACATGACTGGAATAACGTTTTAAAAACTTTTAAAATGAAGTAGTCTAATATGTAAAATTCTACTAAACTTTACGCATCCGTTGCTGTTTTTATGGCGGTTAAATTTCAATTCTGCCACAAAAAAATTCAATTCCCGCTAGTTGTGGCTCTTGAACGGCTCCGATGCGTTTCAGTTGACGTCAAAAACAGGAAAAATGAACAGCATTGATATTGTTTGGTCGAGTGACACTCCCTCGGGATACAAATACAACAATTAAATTCAACTAACAATAAGAATAGTGGATGGTAAATTGAATTTTACTGTAATTGTGGTGCAAATTCGACACCATTACTAACACTGTCAGACGCGATGCGATGACAATTTGTATTTGTCTGGAAATCGCCTTAAATCGGCTATGTCAACGCGGATTGTTTTCAACGTTAATCGGTAAAATTGTCAATTTCGGTGACAATATCATGCAGTCTCGGTAAATATATTCGTTTGAATAAAACTAAAAAGTTGGTAGTTTTAAAACAGTCACACAATTTTAAAATATGATTGTTCATTTCCTGTTAGCAAATAATAGGAATTACACATTAATTTTTTACGCTTACATGAAATTTTCCAACAAATTTCATACTGGACGTTTCAAACGATATTAGAAATTCAAATTCTACAAACCAAAAAAAAACGAATTCCCCCTACCTTATCTACTTTATAAATTAATTAACAACCCTGAAAAGAAAACGCTTTAACAACTAACAATACAATAACGTTAAAGTTATTCATCTACACCATTAATATGAAATAAGAAAGCCGTCTTCAACTTAAAAACCAAATTATCCGTAAGAATAACCCCGGCTGTATTAAAAGCCAGTGTCTTAAATTTAAAATACTTGATGTAATTTTCCAAGTTTATGGTAATAGTGGTGGTTAATAGGGGTTAGTATTCGTTCCCTTTGCGGTGGCACGTTCATTTGAATGCAGTTCACTTTCAAAACGGGGTGGTAGATTCGAATGCTATTCCTTCTTTGTTAAAGCATTTGAACGCCGACCACGTCGACGGAATCTCAGGATGACTACACGCACTCGGACGTGGTCACAAGCCCTCAATTGATTCTTTAAGCAATAATAGGCCACTATAAGGGAATAACTGTCATGAATTATTCGGAAAGCGCTCGTCCTAATATTATTGGAGTTTTTCGAAGGGAATTGCCGTTCCTTGGGCGCAATTAGTTCAAATTATTTGGTTAATAGAGGTGTCCGGGCACGAAAATTAACTTTTTAATATGAAGAAGTCAGATTGCTCAGAAACGGTAGCAGATATCGAAACGGCTGGTGTCTCGTTCGATTCTAAATCTGATTCTTCAACTTTGGACAGGAGTGGTTTTTTTGTAAAAATTGGCTCGATTTCCGAAAATCGGAAAAATTTTGATTATGTGTCGAAAAAGAGGTGTTTATTCAACACGCATATCTTTTTGTACAATTAATAAAATGACATGAAATTTGTACGATTAGGTAGACGAAAGTTAACTCTACACTTGGGTAAGAGTCTTTTTTCCGAAAATTGCATCCAAAATTCAACACAACGCATGATAAATACATAAGTGGTTTACTATAAAAAAGTCCTAAAGGCAACTGGTTGAGTTTGCAAAGAATTTTGCTCATAAACTGTGCACTTAATTGGGCTTGAAACCATCGTCCGTTATCGATGTATGTGTCTGAAATCAAATCTCGTAGATAAATGGCGATTGTAATTCGGCTTCAACAATCTAAATTCGCCAGATTCGATAAAGAGACAGAGACGATGACTTGTTACAGTTCTTTTAAAAGAGAAGAACGACCAAAAAAAAACCGCCGAACCGAGATAGAAAGAGTTACGTCCATCAATCGAAGCACACGTACTCACAGATCATTGGAGAAGTTTCCTTAGAGATCTCTTGGGGATTTTCAGTTGAAAACTCCGCCACCAACCACTACTACTATCCATCTACAAATGCTTTTGATAACCATCGGTCTGTAAACTAGAAGCGGTCAATTCGTACGATTCTATTTTTATACATCTACGACTTTTTCGTTAAATTCATTTTGTCCCAAGAAACTACTTCGAAACTTAACAAAATTGCGCATATCAATATAGTAGAATCGTAATTATTCATCCCCTATTTAACCAATTAACAAATTTCAGTAACGTTAACCCTTGGAGAATCAAAACGAAGTCCAGTTGAATAAATTTATTAATAAATCAATGGGATGAGAGCAACAACTACTATTTTAAAGAGGGATTGGGATTTTAAATTCAATTGTAGCGTTGGTTGATTTCAGTTGATCCGTACGGAATTTGTGATTTCAGTAAAGCAAAACCACCATCATCCAGTTATTGGGTAATTTTTGATTATCCCTTTCTGTTAAAATCAAACAGAAATCGCACATAATAATCATTTTTGAGTAATTTACGATTTAACCCTCATACTCGAGTCAATTAATGCTTCCTCAAGAGAGTAAGCTTAAAGCCGAAACTGAGGTTAATCGAACATAATCTCAATCACAACACCCATATTCCATTCATCCCTGTACGGATTAAATTCCTGTTTTTGCCAAATTAAAAAATCCACCAACAAGTTTTATTAACTGTCTCCCTCGAATCGATTGTTTTAATGTCCACATGTAATCATCGGTTGGGTTTTCGGGTATTGACGATTAAACGTTTTATATACGTGGGCTTATTATCAAGCCAAGGGAGGTGATATTATCTGTTATCAGTAACCGTTTTGTCAATGTTGCTTTTGTATGTAGCCCAAAACCTGGAAGGTCTACGGGGATATTCTCATCTATATATACGCCCAGCAGGATAATGGAAGATCCCCGAAAGTGGATTGAACGTATAGTTGAGAGATTTCTCCTCTTGCAACTCTCTGAATTCCCTTTGAAATATTCCATCAGGATATAGCTTCGATATAGTAAATAATTTCGATCTATACTCGCAGATTAAATTGTATTTACTTCGTTCTTAAACTGGACGTTTTCAATAAATTGTCGATTTTTCCATAAACATCGAATTATTTTAACAGTTACTGTAATGATTATAGGTAGTGATTCAGGAGCAGCTGCATTATTGAATATTTCAACGGCAATTTTAAAATTAACGTACCCTTAAGTGGTCGTTTCTCCTAGAACTAATTTAAACTTTTAACACACCCACCTTTCGCTTTTAATCACCATTAAACCGAATATCAGTTCAACTTGAGCTATTCATTTTGCCAATTTTATAGTACAATATTCGGACAAAATACTCATTTTAGAGCTCTTCGAAAATAGTTTTAGCGGTGGTGGCTAAATAAACCAATAGAAATTGGTCTCGTTTGTGTTGCCATTTATGTACTACCGCAAATTTCTGCCGGCAGCAACCGATTCTAAATGAGCAAATTGTTAAAACATACACGAGTGAAAAAAAAATCGAATGGGGTTTCTCTAAATTGGATAGGTATATCGTTATTGTTGTGTGGAAGCGAGCCCGTATGTGTGAAATAAAAGAACATGATTTGAACAAAGAAACCACCTAAAACTAACAGTGGTATTATTGTTTAGCTTAAAATTCAAAAGGTCCGTTCTCTATTCTATTCGTATGTAGTTGAAGTATTTAACACCACAAAACCCCTTTGTATTTATTGTTAAATGACAGGACTGTCAGACATAGTTGGGCATTCGATTGCAATTACGGCAGTAAATTTTATCGACAAAAGAAAAAAATTCGTATTGTCTTTACAGGGTGAATAAAATCGACTTTACTTTTGATTTTTCATCCATCTGCCACTTAACGGTTATTAAATCGAAGTCTGCGATATTTATAGAAATAATTTGTTAAATAACAGGTCGTAACAAAAAAAACTTTAACGAATAATTAATTGTGTAGAGTTGAAAATTGATTTCTTCAAGGGGGTAATTAATTTTAATTGGATCTACAAATTAGATTTCATCTGCTTTCTTCATTCACCTACCTCCTCCTACAGTACGTTAACAATAAAATTTCATTAAATCCGATCCATAAAAATTTCTAATAAATGTTAGTCGAACTGTAAAAAATCCGTTAAAATTCTAAATGAAAATGATGGAATTTGGTAGGAGTAGTAGAACGAACACAGGAACCGTCAATTTACTTTCCTGATCTGATTTACGTCAACAGTCGGAGGTCCTCTGTTCACATCAAAGCCAGCAATTACAGCTTTGTCTGAAATGGAGCTGGAGTGTGAAATGTAAGTCTCAGGGCACAAAAGCATTTCATATTACAACTGTTTAATAACATTCCTTCAGCGTACTCTGTTTATCACGTTCACCAGATTAGTATGGCACAAAGAAATACTTCAATATACGCATCTTTCGGGCCTCCACGTTTAAAAATCGTAATCGATTCCTGGTGAATTGTGCGTAAAATAAGCTTACACATGATATGATACAAGACGTATCCGCCACTGTCAACAAGAGATACGCTTTAATAAATTCCTCTTCAAACATTCTTCATTTTTCTGGAATGGAGATAAATCATTATTTATAAAACCCGACGATTTCTGTTCAAATACGATAATCGAAATAATTTAGTCAATATGCGTACGGTAACACTATCATTGTTAAATTCCGATTTTATAGGGATGAAACTTAACTAGCAACCGCCATTCAACGGTTTTATGAATGTTCACTTGATTTACCCCAAAAAGGTTTTTGTATAACGCGTTACCTACCCAGTTTATCTCAAATTAAATCTCTGATTTGTGCGCTATATAGAGGCATATGTTTTCTAATAAATAAACGCTATAGGTTCCTAATAAAACCCTTTAATATAAATTTGATAAGTCGCTTTTTAATTCGAAATATTTCAAATTGTCGATTTTTTCCGGTGCTGACAATTTATTAACTTTACAGATAAATGGTAGCGAAATGGTGATTTTTTGCCGTCTAAAAAGGCGCAATTCATTTTTACAAATTGGTTAATTTATTTTAGGAAATTATGATTTTAACCGATATTAAATTTCGAGCTTGAATTAATTAATTTCCATACAAAGGACATAATAGAATTAGTCGCATGCACAAAACAAATTAGTTTTCAAGTGTACACAACCACCAAAACTGCACTCACAAAATACCAACAAAGACATGTTTAGTTTTAGTTTAAATATGAATGGAACGATAACAATAATGGAAAAATACTGGTAGTTCGTGTATCCAAATAGATTGGCGTATTTTAATTGCCAGGTCACTTATCACATCTCATTAAATAATTTGTAGAAAGTTGCCGGAAGTTTATTTAGCTGCAGGAGGCCATTTCGTAAACCTTTGTACTCCTTCATTCCAAATTGCTTGTTTACTTATTTGAAGTTTGTAATAAAAGCATTGTTTGGTGATCGCTTCAGGCTACCCAGCTGCTTCAAAGTTGCCAACTTTTCAAATATAAGAACTAATACAACAATTCCTCCACTTTTACATTACAAAAAATAAACGTCTTTATAAATAAATAAGGCTAGAACTTAATTTGTTTAAATTTTAATCACAATTAATTCCATTCCAATTTGAATTCAATTAAACTCTGTATCTATTTGGGGGAATTCAGTTAGTATCTTGAACATCAACAATTGCAATAAAGAAAATGATCTTTCCTGTATAGCTGTATACAAATTAATTTTCATATGGATTAAACTGGAACGTGTTCAGTACACAGAATCGTCACATATTCCTAAAATACTCCCAGTAATCTAGTAATAGTAATAATTATAGATGAAGCTTTACTAATATTAAGCAGATTAGTAAGGTTTCAATAATATGTACACACGATCCAACTTATTATCCACTGCGATATTCTATTCCGATTTCGAAAAGAATCTCATTAAATCTACTCATCTATAAAACATTTATTTCCATGTTTTAGCCCATCAAAGGTATAGATTTTCATTTAATTCCAAGTCTATAAAAAGATTGTAAAATTTTAAAATGTTCATTAAACGAGAAATTCCAAATATCAAGCGCCGATATAAAAATGTATGCGAGTTAATTTCAGCAAAGAAGACGCTTTATCAGAGACAGTTCACTACATTAGGAGCTGTAATTGAGTGGGAATTTACGCCGAATTTCGCCCAAATTTAAACGGTTGTTACGAAATTCGGTCGAGTTTTTACCAACTGGATAGTTGCATTTGAAAAACGTTGAAATTTCTGGATAATTTCGGTTATAATAATTTTTAATCGACCCAATTCCGGTGCAATCTGAGGAATTGGATGAAGGCCGTAGTAACCCCAACTTGTTCAATAAATATAATAAAGCGAGTTGTTTTTATTGCAGTTATTGATTGTATTGTTGGATTTAATATAGGAAGTTGATGAAATATCGAGTATCTTTTCCGTTATGATGAAGATTCAATCTTTATCTCTGACTAGAGTTCTTATATATGTTTGCTACTATTGTTCTCAACTTGTTTTATTATTTTTTTCTCCTTCCAATATCGTCTTGAGAGACACGGCAAAAACTCCAAAGTTTTTACACACTTCCATAGTAGAAACATTAAAGCAAATCTCTAGAGTTTCTGTAGGAGTGAATAATTAAATGATGGGAGATTTTAAATATTCATACAGGTTGAAGTGTTTCGATTTTCAACAGAACCACTAAAACCGGATGACAAGGGGGAGTATCTTTGTTTTATCGTATAAAAGTTTTTTATTAGATCGACTGTGATTGATACATTCTCGAATCGTTTTAGATTAACAACCGGTTAGAAAAAAATTGATAGAAAAATCCACCACATTTTAATCTTGATCGATTATTTTTGCCGATTATCGAAATCGGCGAATTTGATGAACGTTGAAGTGCCTTTTTTGTAAATTCAACATAATCGGTAAATTGGTTTCAATTTAGTTGTGATGCTTCTAAAACAACTAGCTATGAGTGAATTCTTTATTCTACCCATTAATCAATGTCTATTCTACAACCACCCCTCGCGCGTCTACGTTTCCTGTTCTTTTCTTCTAATATAAACGGTGGTTAAGTGTTGAATTTGTTTCGACTGATAAATGGGTTGGATGTTGTGTGCACACCATCCCCTCCTCCCCAACCACCACCATCAACCCCATGATTTCTACTTGTTAGAATCAATTAAAAGCACAATGATGGTTTCTTCGAATAGAAGCACCGAAACAGGAAGATGAGCACTTGGATGTTTTCGATAATAGGTCGAATTTTTGAAATTTAAACCCTCAAACCGACCGACAATCCAAACGGATTTCTCCCTCGTATTGTAGTTGTGTTGTCTTAATTGGTTTGTTTTAATTAAAAATCCAGCGGACGGCTTTTTCTCGTCTTGGTTTTAGGTAGAAATTTATGATGCCTCGCAGCCGAAATTTACAATAAATAAAGCTTTAGTACCAATGGATATCTTATTTTACATATTGGAACAATCTCATAAATTGTTAAGAGAACGTCCGGTCTTGGCAGTATGTTAATTTGATCGTCTAGTTTGGAGAATTTCAAACCATAATAAGCTGATTGAATAGAAAAGTACCAAACTTGATTTTAATTTATAATTCTAAAAGCTAAAAGAAAAACACAACTTTATTGCATCAAATTTGCAAGTTCGTCGCTAAATTTATTGAATTATGCTTTGAAATTTCGTTAACTACAAATAGTACCGGCCAAACAAAATATTACGAGATTATTGAAAGAACAAAGACGGCAGCTTTTTCGCAGTTCGTACACCTTTAAATGAGGTCGACTAGAAAGTTGCAGTGTAAAACTGGAAAATTCAATACCCAACACACAATATCGAGGCAAAAACAAAAAGCCACTACTGCCGCTAAAAGCTATACATGGCGGAATAGTGAAAGTAGAAATTGGATGAAATTCGATAAAAATCGGAAGTATTAGCCGTAATTTTTGGTTTATTTGGAGGATTTTTAAGGCAGATACTCAACCATCAACATCATCATCCTTTTTGTCGACCGACTTCTTTTGTTGCACATCAACATCATAATTTTTTGGAAAGCTTCGTTTCCGGAGCCTGTTGTCGGCGTACAGGCAAAGTTTTATTAATAAATCCGGCCCGGAATTCCCATTAAGTAGTCCTATAATCTACATACCCAAAATTAGATTATTCTTATACAGAAAAAAAAAAACATTACGAACAATACGTCATCGTAAATGTGGATTATTTATCGAAGTAAATACTGGAGCTTGAAATTGTTTTGATTAAATTTGGCCCGGCTGTTTGTATTCAAATTTTATTTACAATAGAATAGAGCCAAATCGAACATTTACATACTGTAGTCTCTTCTAATTGGGGAGTTTTATTGTTGAAATCGGAAAAACAGGTGTCTTGGGGCAGATTAGCCGTTAGCGGGTTGGTGACAAAAACAGATATCCGGAATGAAACACTTGTCAAGATTGTCGTCTTGCCATTTAACACATCGAAACTGCATGAATCGTTGAAATATCGTCGATCTATATTCAACTGCAATTAAACAAGTCGCAAGTTGGATTACTTGTTAGATTCGATTGCCAAAAAGATAAGTTGATGTCAACTGCGACAATCGTTCAATAATTATCTTGATATTCGTGTTTGTTACAAAATTAATATGACAATCAAGATTTAAACGAGATTTTTATGTTTCGATGGGATTTTATGTCTAATCCTTTATTATAAGACGATTAAATTCCAGTTGCTTTATTTTCGAATGGTGGAATTTCCACTAATGTGGTAATTTATGGTAGAGAAACGTTCGAGGCGACCGTCTCATTATAACAGTTAATCTATAACCATCATTCGGCATTAAATCGTACTCTATCACCATCAATCTCCCCCATCGTGACAGTCATATTTATGAAATAATTGGAAATATGACGGCGATAATACCATATCTTCCTCGTCCCATCTCTGTTTTTCTTTACAGTTTCAAGCATTAAAAGTTTAATGGTAGTGTAGTAGGAAATGTAGCAAAAGTATAATCGGTAAAGCCTCCCCATCTGTTTCCACTGGTCGTTGTTTCCATCCAACTAGGTGGCAAAGATCGCCTGATACCGAAACATGGTCATTTTAACGGGTAGGCACGTCTGAACTTACTTGACTGTCAAAGACGCGTGCCGGACAGAGAATCCTCTTGAATTATTACACCAACTTACAAATCCACTGATCTTCAAGAAAGTATACTTTACCACATTTCGTTAGAGTTGTAATTTTGAACGGCAAAAATCTGAAGCTAGTGGATCAATTTATCTTGAGCTTTGGTCGCGTTTACATTGTTTTTATCTCGTCATGGCAGCATCCAATTAATTAAGACTAAGGTACATAGTAATAAATCAAATTCAGTCATCTTAATTTGTGAAATTTCATGATTCATCACGTTTCCGATGAATTAAAGTACAATTCACTGGAATCTATCTACGAAAGATTAATCACAAAGTAATCGGATGACTCATAGAGATCAACATTGGCATTTAATTCCACAATGAAAGTGATACTCAGTTTCAAATTTGAATAATTTGTTTTAATGAGAAAAATCACTTGTATAACAACCGGCTGTTAATTGCCGCTATTAAATGAGTTTTAAAGCACGCCAAGACTTGCAAATCCGGCCTGAATCAATTTGCAAGTTTGTTTCATCTTAACAAAGTAGTTTTTCGTTGACTATCTTCGAAATCCGAGGCGTCTTATTGGGGAATCAATTTTTCCCGAATTGACGCAAAATCCTTGTTTATTTCGAAGATTCCTCTACAAAAAAAACGAATAGGAATGGAAAATCTACCTGTGATAAATTTGCATCATCCGATTCAACCAATCTAAAGATATTTGATCTTGAATTAAAACTTTATCAATCGGATCCGTTTGTTTGAAACTCATTATTTGTTTGTTTCTATTTACAATTGTTTTTTTTCGATAATAAAAGTTTCCCATTATAAAAGGGGTAAGGGTGGGTGTGTTTGGAAGACGACGCGGGCGCCGCCGTCGTTTTTCCTAATCTCCCAGGATATAACACCCACTCTGGCAGATTGCTTTTGTGCAAATCTGTGAATTAGAACACTGAATGAGAATATGCTGAAATACATGTTTCAAAGTTATTGCTTGTCGGAATTATTAATGTTCGGTAATACAGACTCGAATAGACTTTTTCTAAATTTATTTGTCTGTCTCTTCACTATTCAACTGTATTCTTTTTTATTCTGTAGAAATCTGAATTCAATAGAAATTGAATAGAGAAGAGGAAAAAACGAAGTTAATGTGGCAATCGTTTGAGAATTTAAATCGTTGTTTTATTGCTTTTTAAACAACTAAATCTGTTTGATAATTAAATGGAAAGGAAATGACGAAATATGTCACTCTAATCCTGAATAATCGCTCATTTTACAGGAAATCTACAAGTGAATGAACGTCTCAATTCCGGCACCGATTATTTATTGATTCTTCCAAAATTCGCCGTGTTAATTGGAATTTTGAGTTAATAACAGCATAAGGGAAAAATTAGAGATATATGCATCAAGTCGATCGGGCGTAGTAACGATCAATTTCGAGCAGCACTCTTAACAATAGAATCAAAGTCTGTTCCTCTTCCGACCTTTTTATTGCCCCAGTCTCGATAACAATGTAGCAGCAAAAGTCTTTTTTTTTCGTCTCTCTTGTATTATTATTTTGTAAAAGTCAAGGAACCGCACAGGCGGACGGCCAATGATTTATTAAACATTCCATCGTTATCGATTAAACTACCACCTATTACCAAAAAATAGGAAAATCGTACAATTGTAACTCGAATACGGGCTTTATCACAAATCCAATTTATTTCCTGATGAATCACAATTATTGGCACTTTGTCGAGAGTTTGTGGTTGTTTTGAACTAAACAAAATCACAAGATAAAGCATTGCTTGTAATTTCTAAAGAGGTAGCTCTTTGAAACGTGAACTTTCTATTTATTTCTGTTAAGCTTGTCTATTTAGACAATGATAAAAAATTACAGCCTTCATTAAAAGTACTAAACTTGAATCATCTGTTTTTCCCGGTTAATATTGCCGTTTGTTTTGTCCTTTCTAATCCTTTTTGTTCGTTTCAATACAGCAGAAAGGGTCTTTGTCAGTTTTTGTCCAACAAACAAACTTGTCTAATGTTTGCCTTTTTGTTGATGAACAAGTCACAAGTAAATTGTATTTAATTCAACATTTCTACAATTATTTGTTCTTTATTGTAAAATATCGTCGATTTTGTGTCATTTTCATAATTTTAACGACTTCAAAACGGCCATCACTAATTGTGGGGAACTAGGGGAAAATTACGGCACATATGGCGCCGTTTACCTTTTGTGTAAAGCACAAAGCGGCAGTAATCCTGAAGGCTTTACTGTGTCTCTACTGATGCAGGACTAGAACTGTCTAGCCAAAGTTCGTCGAGTAAAATCTAAAGACCTAGTCCTAAATAGCTATCCAGTTTCTACATAATATCAACGTGTAATCTTCTATATTATACATCAATAACTTAAAGTGATTAAATTTACTGTCACTAATTTGTAATGTCCACAGAATTCCCTTTTTATGTTCAATAATACAAACATCAATAATTGTCGTAGCAGTCGACCCATAAAGACGAAATTTCCACATTAGGATTGTAATCAAAAGGACAATAATCCGTAGTGTGTAACGATAATAACTTATCGGCAAACACAAACTAAATCATTAGTATTAAAATCTATTCATAACGGTAGTCTAAAACCTTTAATTAATAGTATTTAATATATTACACATGAAAATTCTAATGCATATTTGTTTAATATTGTAGAAACCATTATTGATTATATCAGATTCTCATTTTATCTAGCTCGTCTATCAATATTAGATGGTACAACCAACGGCCGGTAATTGGTATGATCGTGATGAATTACGCTCTCGATTTGCACGTATACACAAATAATAAATTACTAAATTCATTTCGGAATGACATTTTAGAAGGTTATCCGATAATGTTCCAAAAATTACCAAGTTGATCATTTTTATTACTAAAAAACGACTATTTAAACTAGTAAACAACTTAAAAAAGCGGATTTAAGGTTATAAATTTCCATAGAGAACTGGTTATGCGCGTTGAGCAACCTATTTTTGAAAGGCGCGCAATTCGAAATTGTACAAGTGTAAAATTAAATACATTTCTTTTGTGTAAAGCAATCCATTCGGTAGCAATAATCCGTGATCGGTAAACTTTCAACTTGAATCGTATAGAATTGGAGCGATAGCAAAACGTACAGAAAAAAATAAATATCCGCGAAACAAGTATATATTGGTATTTACTTAAAGAAATGGCGTGCTGTGTATACAAATGGCGGCTATGATGACATGGGAGCATTAACAGCGGCGTCGGGACGCTTACACTTTACGTCATCCGTCTTCTAAGTTGGCGTTATTCATCCGAAACGGCCATCGCAGTCGCCGCACTATAAGTAAAAATAATCGGTTATCCTTGTCCAACTGGCGCCATTAACTATACTGAACTAAACAAAGAAACCACCATTGATACGTGCGTGATGTTGTCTGATGTTGTTTACGCGCGCGGCGACTTTTCTCCCGTCGTTTTTGCCTCGGTTTTTTTTTTTAAAGCTTCTTCTCCACCTACTTCACTCCTATTTTTCCTAAAAGCTGTCGCTATTCTCCACAGCAAATCTATAAAATACAATCTTTCAATTTAAAAAGTGTCAGTGTACGACTTTACGCCTCGCTCGTTCGTTATTACTTTCCATCACAACCAACGTGACACCCTCTTGTTGGTGGCGTTGATCTAAAAAAAAACTTTTATCACGAAGAAAGAAATGATAAAGGAGCAATTATAATGATAGATTTTGCGAATTTCGTGTTGTCGGAATTGACATAGAATCCTGATAAGAGAATAAAGCGAAAGAATCTAGAGGGATTAAAGGAAATATTAGATGAGACATTTTCCTCATCATTCCAATCTAAACACATCTACTATGTACACATACACACGTATATATATGTCATGTTAGTAGCGTTGATAGTGTTACGAGCAGTCCCTGGAGAAATCCCAAAACAAGCTCCCCAAGGACTAGTCTGTTACTAACGAAAAAGGGACTTTATCGATAAATCTTGCCTTTGATCAATCCTTGAGTAACTTGACTTTAGTTTTCTTGAGATGGACTTACAACAAGCACACGTATCGTGGCTAATTACTGCTTTCATCCCACCTTAGAAATAACGAACTAGTGTTTCTCTATAAAAAAATAACTATTTAATCAGAGATCTTTAAATATTCACGTGCCTATGCAAACGTGCTAATTTCCGTCTTCTAAAATTGAGTATTGTGTAATTTGTGATCAGTAATTCGATAGCTTCATAAAATATCAATTAATTAGTCTGTTAATTAATTTAGTAAATATATACACACTTTGTTGATGCATTAATTTTATTTGTTTGGTTTATAAGCTAGTCTAAAATAACAAATTCGATGCTTTTAGATTCAAGATTTGCATACTCTTTTGGGAAGTAATAAGAAACTTAAAGTTTATCCATTGTTTATATTCTCATCAACGCATAAAAGCTCTTTATTGTATGTCTGGAATTAATAAAAGTTTACAGAGAATTCATTTAAATTGTTGATAATTTTAAAAAGTGTAAAAATATCAATAAAAACACCAAAAAATTGAATGGTGCAACGAATTTTCGAAATCATATTTGGATGATAAGAAATAATGATAAGAGGTCGAAATTTCTTCTAAAAATATTACAATTTTGAATTAATAATGCCAATTTTCAGCAATTTATTAAAATTATAAAAAAATTAGATTTTTTTCTTAATTTATATCAAGATATAGTAAAAAGCAACAAGAATTCGAAGTGAGGTAAAATTTGTCTTGACTTTAAAGGGGCTAAATTTTTCAAAATATACAAAATAAATGCAAAAATCTTAAAATTTTACATTATTAAAAGTGTATTTTTTCAGTTTTTTTTAAATTATCATAGCAATCTTCTAATAATAAGTTTTTCAAAAATTTGTGCTAGAATTCAATACGACAAATTTTGCTAAATTTTCGAATAAAAGTACCAATTTTTCATATAAATTGATAATTTTTTTAAATAAATCTTATAAAATAATAAGAATAAATAGAAATAAATAGAAGTTTTTGGCTTAAAAGTGCCAGTGCTAAATTTTTCAAAATTTTGTAATAATGCCATCGATAATGTTAGAATCAAATGAGAATTTTCTCTAAAAATCTTAAACTTTAGCTCTAGAAATATGAAATTTTTAGAAATTACTGGAACTAAGAATTTTATAAGTTTAGCTCCAAGTGCCACATTATTCTTAAAAGCCGTAAATTTTAGACTTAATCTACAGATTTCTTGAAATTTTAAAGTTATAGGTGTAGAAAATAAATGAAAACATCACGAATTTGTCAAATTTTTGACTGAAATAATAAAATTTTGGAAATCTTACAATAAGTTCCTTTAATTTAAACTTGGAATAAATAAAAATATCGCCCTCTCTACAGAAAATGCTCCAATGAACGAACACATTTTTATGTAAATTCACAATCAAATCTTATAAAATAATCAGATTAAGAATTAATAAAAATATCTTATAGTTTTTAACCCTAAAGTTCTAAAATTCTAAAAAAATTATATTAATAACTGATGCAACTAAGGGTGTTAGAAATGAATGAGATTTTTTCTAAGAATCTTGAGATGTTACTCTATAAATGTAAAATTTTTAGAACTAAGAATTTTATAATTTTAGCCCCAAGTGCCACATTATTCTTAAAATTCGTAAATTTTAAACTTAATCTACAGATTTCTCCAAAAATTTTAAAAGTTGTAGGTGTAGAAAATACATAAACATCACGAATTTGTTAAATTTTCAACCGAAGTACCAAAATTTTGGAAATCTTGCAAAAATTAGAAAGATTCAAACTATTTCTACGAAAAATGTTCATCTATTTGTAACGACTTTCAGTTTAAATTTCCAAGACTTTCTCGCCCTCTCTACCGCAAACGCTTCAATGAACACACATTTTTATGTAAATTCATAATAAAATCTTATAAAATAATACAATTAAGAGTAAATAAAAATTTCTTGAAGTTTTTAACACTAAAGTGCTAAATTTCTCAAAATTTTTATATAAGTAACGGATGCAACTAAAGTTGTTAGAAATAAATAAGAATTTTTTCTAAAAATCTTGAAATTCACTCTACAAATGTGAAATTTTTAGAAATATACTGGAACTAAGAATTTTATAATTTTAACCCCAAGTGCCAAATTAGTAAAATCCGTAAATTTTGAACTCAATCTACAGATTTCTTGAAATTTTAGATTAAAGTTATAGGTGTAGAAAATTAATGAAACACGAGTTTGTCAAATTTTTGTCCAAAAAACCAAATTTTTGGAAATCTTGCAATAAGATCCTTTAATTTAAACAAAAGTTAAACGTTGAGAGACTCTCGGGACTTCTACGAAGAATTGTTTCAAGCAATTTTCAGCTTATATTACCAAAATTTTATCGTCTTCTCTACTGAAAATACTTCAATAAACACATTTTTGTGTACGGAAGAACTTTTCATCTCTAAAATTACAAAATATTCTTCCCTCTAAGTTCGACTAACAATTATTTTTCTCACAACAATAAGGAACACTTACGATGAATATCTCGAAAGGAGGTCTGTTTCTTTCAGTACAGGCGACAGTCTCCTTTATCGAACAAACTAAAATTTGTCATTAGTAATATTGTTGTATCGTATCAAACAATAGAATCAATCAAATGTCCCTAGTTATTAATTTACCACTACCATTATTATTACATTTGAACTTGTTCTATCTCATCTACTCTTCCACTCTGTTACACCCTCTATTTGAACACTAATTAACTAACCCCACATACTCTCAATCCCTAATGAGAAAAGCTATTAATTAAAAACTTGTCAATCCTTTTTAGTTTGATACGAGGTAGGTGAATACAGAGAGAAATCGGAAAAAAATTACGTTTAATTACATTTTCGTATCTCTCTACGAGCACTTGGTAATTGTTTTTTTTTCTCGCCTGTGTACTGAATAGGTGTTATTATAATCGATTCGTTGTCGCCTTGTTTATTGTGAGAATTGTAAAGTTTCTTCGTTCAAACTTCAATTTACGCTTCTAGTGTAGAACATTACGGCTTAGTAATGGATTATAATAGTTAACCAAGTTTAACTCATCCCCATTATTTAATATCACGTTACTTTATCGAACTATGTTTAGAATATAAATGTACATATATAAGTTTATAAAAATCCATTAGACGTTGGAATTTTCTTCACCTATGATGTTCCCTATATGGAAAATCAAAACGAACAACAAAAAAATAAGGTAAACACATTTCCGATGCTTTTATATTTTCATATTTACCGACAACCTAAAGACAAGTTGATTACATCTCGGTTGCATATTCCAGTGTATCCGCTTCCGCACTCACTTCCTATTTCCGAATCAAATCTAATATTCTACTACCTGTCGGTAATAGGCTTTCGAAAACATCTCCTCAACTGAATCTGACTTAACGTTATCGTCTAGTTTCTTTTCTCTATCGGTGACAAAATCAACATATTTCGTTAAAAAGCCAATTTATAACAATTATTATTATTATAATTCGATATAGAGGGTGCTCGATTGTAAATTTCGAGTGTACTCGTCAAAAATTACCAACTAACCAATTAAAATAGTAAAATTCGCATAGATGTTTCAATTTCGAAATGCGAAATTGGCGTGAATAATTAAAGTACAAATTTCGGTAATAAACGTTTTATTGTTATTTCTTCGATTTATTCGTGTGTATGATTAGCAGGGTACAAAATTTCGATTACCGGTAGATTTGTTTAGTTGTTTGTGCTTGAAGCTTCGTTAGATTATAAGCTTATCAACAGTTTAAAGAGCACTTAACTTACTGACAAGGTAAAGTTCACAGTTGCAATCCACGGCGTATTAGATCTGATGGAAGTTTCTTTATTCTTGTTTGACTAAAACAGAAGTTTAATAATTATCCTTTCATATAATACGAGCTTTATCAACGGTTTTATTGTCGACTTTATATACATGTACAGTTGTACCTGTGCTAAATATTTAATGAATTTTCGAGTTAATTTCCATCGTTCTTGTCCAACATCAACGTCGTCAACAATAAATAGAATTGTTTTGTGAAAGACGAGTGGATAATCTTTTCATGTTTGCCGCTTTCAAAGAACACAACAAAGTCAAAAGCGAAAAGTATTATTTCGTATATAAGCTGTTGAGTTTAAACGGATAATTGTAATATATGCCAGAACATGAACATAATACAATGAAGCCCATTCAACTATTAGTCAACTTCTTATGTCTGGTTATAATCGAGGAAAATGTTCCTCAAGTGCCCCTTTACCAAAATAGATAACAAAGCCATTGTAGATTGATAATAAGGGGAATATGTAGTGGATATCTTAACATCAATTCAATATTGAATGCTCCAATCTACAATGCTTTAATCGTAAATTTATTATTAGAAAAAATAGAACAATAGATGTTCAGTTTGTGGGAATTGCTCGTTTTAAGTGGGATTTTATTTAAATGACACAACCACGCAAATAGAAACGAATGAGCAATAAATTTAACATGTAATGGAAACAAATGCGACCAATTCGACAATGTCACACGCAATTTAAACACGTATTCCATCTATGTCACCATCCGATTCTGACATTCAACTGATAATAGTCGAAGATTTTAATTATTATCGCCTCCATGCACTTGTCCACTATCGATAACAATCTTTAATTAACATTAATGTGATTAATTATCATTAGCATTATTGTGTCAGGTGATTGAATGATTAAAACCGACTCCTGATACGGTAATTATAGACGAATTGATTATTTTAAATTTCAATAGACCGAATTAAAGAATTCTGATCGAATTCCATGCATTTACGATACTACAATTTTCATTAAAACCCGGGAACATAAAGTTTTACTATTAGTTTTTATATCCAGTTTTTATGTAGTTTCTTTGTGGTCCGTTCTCATCCAATTAATTATTCAATTAGATTGTCGATTAAACCAATAACTAGAAATTAACAATAACTGGCCTGTTGTAAACTTCAATATTAACATTAGTGATAGTGACATAATTAATTTCTTGTTGACAATATGTCGACAGTTCTCGTTCAATATTCGAGTATTGAACAGGAAATTTCTAAATTGTTCAAACTTAACTGATATTTTGGCCAGTTAGATTTCAATGCGATTTTCCTACCAACAATTGACCATTGAAATGTTTTGTTAGTGGGACATCGGAAATTTAGAGAATTCAAACTTGCTCTTACGGGTAATATCTGCATTTCCTCTCTATTATCAACATTATTATATTGTTAGTTGAAATTATTCCAGAATAGCCTGGACTTTTAGTGAAATTTGATTGCCTATACGAGAGGGATAATCAAAATTGCTTTTATTCAAATTAGGGATGAAAGTTGGAATTGTTTACATTAGTTCCGTTTTCGATATTTTATTGTTAATTTAATCGAGCGAATTTTTGTTCTCAAACACACCGAATTTCCGATATTTTCTTTCAATTCCGACAATCTGTTTACAATTGTGGACTACTTTGTCGTTTCCCCTTGTTTTTCCAAAGTTTGAATTTTATAGGGATTCGTGGCGTCATGTCACGATAATTACCAGCTCGTTAACATGGTTTTCGACCTTTTTTAACTCACAACTTCCGCCTTCGTCCAATAAAGTAATAAAAAACTCCTCTTCCGTTTCCAGTAAATTCAAATAGAACACTTTATCATCGGGCTGGATGTACATCTGTTATTTTGTTATTCGAAATTCGTACATTGTCGATTTTTTACTTGTCGATCTTACAATTGCAGACATTGCATCATAACAGATTACCATTTCTGTTTCATTTATATGTGCAATCACTTGTATTTGATCTGTTTTCAAATTCTACAGTTGCAAAATGTTAGATAGGGACAATTGAAAATTCCATCATCCAAACTGGCAATATTTCAAGTGAATTGAAAACAGGGAACTTCGCTCGAATCAGTCCATCTGTTTAGTTTCTTCAACAACAATGATGTTTTATCGAAACGATTCGATTTTCTTTATAGTATACAACGATAGAAACATAAACGGTCAACTGTTTATTTATCAACTATATTTTATTTACTTTGTAAATAGAAAATTCTCTATTGATATTTCCCCTTTCAAACAATTTCTTATTATATGAATTTTCGATAATGGCCAACTGGCTATTGCTGAATATGAAGTTTCTGCATGTCTTTGCCCCAAAACTCACAGCTTTTACTGCTTTAAACCGAACTGCAGCAACGGTTGAATTATCCTTGGCACCAGTCCAAATCCTATCGTGTAAATCACCACAGAACCGTACTACTATCCACACACATACACAAACACAAACTGTCTGGAATCCAACCCCTGGATAACTGTCAACGGTTCAGCTTGTATGTTCCTGCAAACAATCATGTTTACACTTCACCAAGACTGACTACTGATGGTCCTCTATCTAACTCTTCTCTACTAACAGTAAATACAATGTTTTTCACTCCCCGATTGCCGGTTTTTGTTGCATGATTTCGATCGAATACCATTCAACTGCCAGAAACTTCCGAAACATTTGTGACTTTTGAACTTTTCTTCTTCGGTGACGAATTTTGCTTGATTAACAGACTACAACACCTGATTTTTTTCATTAATATAGCCTTGGGGGTATAAAACAGAAAAAACAAGCTTCCATAAAGAATCGTTCCATATGAGATGATTATTGTGGAAAACGACGTGTGGTACGCAATCAACAGTCGCATGGCTGCCTCATATTTAGGAAATAATCATCCTTTTTAGAGGAGATATAGCAAGATAGAGAGAAATACATTGTGGAGTATGTGCTATAAAGAAAACCACCACCAAGCAGAAAATCGATAATTTCTGAATTGTAACAATAATATAGTAACAGCAGCACGGACTGCAGTAATCCAGACGGAGATTAATCACCTTTAACGCGATTTTCCAAGTTAATTTACATATTCTGGCCGACAGCAGTCGGTGATCAATTGAAAACTCTTGTCCTCCATTTTCACAAAAGAATAAGGAAGCGATCGATCAATTCGATTGAAATTCAACATTTGTCACAAATGTTGGAAATTATCAATCAACATTCCATAATTATAAACAGAAACGACAACCATTCTAGTCGTCTTTACTATATCTTAATGTATAGAAAGTTGTTACTTTCTAAACACGATTTTCAGGATTCAAGACGCGCACAATACACGACGTGCATATTAAAATCGTCCATGCATCTATCTGGTCGCTCTCTCCTTCTTATTGTTATTCTTCTCGCTAGAATTGGCAAATGTGCAAAAGACATTGCGAATAGATAAGAAGTTAACGAGGAGGCAGCCGTGAAGAATTTGAGAAAATAATCCGGTTGAGTGGATTGTTTGGCGACAAAAAAAAAAATTGTCTCAAGAGGCGCAATACAAATCGAATAGAAAGAAACGAAAGAATTTAAAAAAATGCAAATTACAGTACAGTGTTAATTCTATAATCAAAACCGTGTAAATTAGGAGCTATTATGAAATTTTAAACGATTGATTTAGCTTTACGAAAATTGATGTTATTACCATTTCAAATTATACGCTTCAAAATTCCATGGTAATATCCATTAAAACGTTTTATTACCAATATTATAACGTGACGGAATTTAAACAGAAACTTTCAATATTTTTAATTAATTAACTGGGACCTTTATCTATTCAATTAAACATCGATTAACTAGTTTTGATAGTTTTGTTTTAAACGTTAATTAATTGAAACGACAATAGAATACAATTACTAATCCGATTTGTAGTTGAAAGATTGCTCAATTTCGCCAATTCTGACATTTCTTTGTGCGATTCGATTCATTTACAATTCAAAAATACCACTTTTCATCGAGGAAAAACTGAATTGCAATTTTCCTCTGTGGTTTATTGCCGGAATCTGTTCTGAAAACGACTCATTTTTGTATTATTTAATGATTTTCTTATATGATCGATTTTTGAATATTTCCGCTAAATTTATCATAGGAAATTGTTTAAACGGTAATTTTTCTGTGAAATTTATGAACATCATCAACTATCTAGATAGTTTAAATTTGGTGGATGCGCCGGTGTTGATTTTCTTTTATAAATTACTTGAAAACTGTGAGTTTTCCACATAAAAGTTATTATAATTTAAGAATAACTCACAAGTAACTCTCGAGACAGCTAGGAGAGCTAGTAGAGAATAATAATTAAAACTAGTACTTGAACGAATTCACATGTTTCGCTGTTTGTCGACAGAAACATAATGAACTACTGAAAATTACAAATTTTAATCTAACAAATCCGTAATAAAAAAAGAGTTTTCAAGCGAATTCAAACAAAACTTGACTGATGTTTTCCATTAAATGTTCCTTTGATATTGCGAATTTTTTCCCTGTTTTAATAAAAAGCTGCAACAGAATAATTGTTGATTAATAGGTGAATGTATGGAGATTTTTTTACACTAGCTGTCATTTCCCAGTAAATTTTTTTGTCGTTTATTCTATCAAGTTATCTCGCTCTATTGTATGGCTTTATTAACTTTAGTTTGCCGGGACATTGCTTTGATTTATTACCTCAATGTGATGTTGTTTTTAAAAAAATATATTTCATACATTTGACAGTATGGTCGAATAGAATCACTATTGTCCAACTCGCAGCTCAGTAATAAAAATTTGCCATGAAAAATAGACGAATACAGTTTTTTTCTCAATGTAATCCCCAAAAAATCAATTTTTTTTCAACAGTTAATACCACAACAAAGCCCCATATCCGCTTTATAATGATACGCCATAAAGTCTCTTCAATGTCTCTCTGTTGTTTCTAATTAATATGGAAATATCAGGCGTCTAATTGCAAAAAACAGTTTAGGTGTACTCGATCGTAGAGGCAGATATTATTACATAGTTGAAACGTTTTTTTCGTCTGTTCTCATTAGAGTTTCAAAATTCACAAGGTTATATTTTATATTGTTGATCTGAAAAGGAACAACTAATTGGCGGAATCTTTCCGTAATAATTCGCTTGTAAACGACACTTTTAACAGTTTAAAACGTTAACTCTTAAGTGCCTTTGATAATAATTCTCTTTTTCGTTCTCTTTCTACACCACACAATTTCTAATTTAGTTGCGGTTGAACAAAAATAACATTTATTAAAGTTAAGACATCTATTAAGAAAAGTAGAACGTCTGTTTTTCTGTTCTTATATAAAAGCAGATCACCGCCGTCCCTCAACTAGTTGTGGTTTAATGAGGCGCTAAGAATGTTGAAATGGTCTCGTGAATGACCCCCCAACGAATGGCAAATGTTATTGTTCGACCTCGAATTGATGAACGAAATGAAAAAAACGGACCCCATAACGAGACCACTCTGCGAACAAAACTGTTCGTTGTCTCGGCACTATGCCAACCTAGTTGAGGGTGGATGGAATGGGGGTAAATAGCGACATGTCACTAACTGTGCCAGGGCGATACTTTACGCAAAATTAGGAAAATTTATTTTAAATTGGGTGAAAACTGTAAATGTACAAGTTTGGCAATAGTTATCGAATGTTGGACAACATTCGATTAGAGCGGCTGGTTTGTTTTCGTTTAATGATCGATATTTACCAATTTCCCCAGTACAAGAGCTTCTATTATCCTTATTGAAATTTATAACAGAACCATTTCACGTAACCCAAACAAATATCAACAGAGTTGTAAAGTTTTACGGCTTTCAACTAGGGTTTGTTTTAAGAATTCCTTGAAATTAGAATTTATCAACAATTTTTAGTATTATTTTAGTAAACTTTTTTCAAAATAAAATTATAATATTTTGTTTATTTTTCAGCAACAACCGTATATTCAGTTCAAGCTGTACAAGGTGGTATAGCGAAATTACCTTGCGATATAACGCCATCTGTAGCCGGTGATAAAATGCATATTGTTATTTGGTTCAAAGAAGAGGAGAACCGTAAAACCCCCATATACTCGTAAGTAATTAATTGAATCTAATATAACTGTAATACACTAAATTCTATTACAATCTAACTGCATAATTGTATACCAAACAGTTAATTAGTTAGTGTTATGCTAGTGTACCTGGTGCCATTGTCCAAGATATTTCTAATACCTACCCTTTAATGAGAACGAGCCATTAAATTAACGGTTAAATTTATAGATGTTACGAAAGTACTAAAACAGAAACAGAATCGGGAATTTATTTTAACAGTAACAGAACAGAAATTAAAGAGAAAACAGAAACGGAAGTGAGAATGAAACAAAATTAATCAATACAAAAAAACTTGAAATAAAATTAACAACTTTTCATCAGTTTTCCGGACAACTAACAATATCGCCGGCAAATTTAAGAAAAATTTGGAAAGTGCTTCAAATTTGCAATATATTGTGAGAAAATTATTGAAAAATCGACAATATTTGTTAAGTTATAGGGTAAAAATATAAAAAACGTATGTTCTAAGATTTTGTTCTGTAACTCGAAGTTCAATTAGAATTTTTCAAATTAAAAAAACATTCTTCGAAACTTCTTAAAATACGCTTTCTAATGCTACTATATTGATTACAATAGCTCATCAAACAAGGAAAATATCGATTATTCAAAATTAGCATTTTTTAAACACAAAATCGAAGAAAAAGACCTAATATACGCCCCCAGTTCCAGCCAATTTACCAGAAAACTAACAAATTTATTGAAACATTCATTAAGAATCTTGAAATCGTTTTCAATTTGCTATACACTGTGAGAAAATCATTGAAAAATTGATAATATTCGTTAAATTATAAGATAAATATGGAAGAATTAGAAAAAACACATGCTCCACAATAAATTCCTATAACTCAGAATTTAATGGCAACTTTATAGACAAAATACGCCTTCGGGTGCTCCTTAAAATGCTGTATCTAATGGTGTTTGAATCGTTACAACATATAATCAAACAAGGGAGATATCAATTATTAAATTTTCGGACGCGGGATCGAAAAAATGTACTTTAGACCTTCAAGTGTTCAACAAATTTGTATTTTTCACATAATAATTTCCGTTAAATATCCACTTGAAAAGACTCTGAAACAGAAACAGAGCTATAAAGTTCCAGAAGTTCCGCAATTATAGAACCAGGTGCAGAGAATCCTAACTCTGACTCAAATGTGCGAAATGGTGGATGCGCCGGGTTAGCGGATTATTCGTTGAGTTAACACAAAAAAATATACTTTAGACTTTCAAGTATTCAATAAATTCGTGTTTCTCGTTATATCCGTGAAAAGACGCAGAAACATAGCTCCCAAATTTGGCGAAAATTCCGCAGTTGTAGAACCAGAAACAGAGATCCGTAACATCTCTCGTTAAATTTATTGAAAAATGATGGATTCGCCTATTCTACTTGCCACTTTGTTGCTCTTTTATAATTTTAATATCTCCTTGTAAATTATAATTCCATTAACAGTCACAAGGCTATTTGCCAAAGCTATTGTCGCTTATTCTTAACCACTGACAGATTCCAGAACTATAAATGATGAATTACAAATTTTATGGCGCAGTCTATTGTCTACATTAAACAATGACTCTGTATCCGAGTAATGTGGATTAATTGTTTGAATGATAACGTCCACATTGCTCTCTAATTAAATTAAGTTAGTCTTCAAATTTTTTTAAAAGAGATCGATTTATGTTAAATTTAATTGGACTTGTTTATATTGTAGCGTGAGTCAAGTTGTTTCCACATCTTTTATTTGGTTTCCTGTTGTTTTTTATTGTTGTTGTGGATTTGTTGCGTTACACGAAAGATATCAGTTTTCGTTAACTATGTAGATAAAAAAAATAACGTGTAATTAAAGGAAAATTGTGTAGTAGTCGATGAAAAATTCCGGTTACTATTTCAGTTATTTCCATGTAGAAAATAAGTAGAAATCTAAGTTGATGTAGATACCTGGAATTTCTTTTAGCAATTTTTCAAATACATATCGTAGCAGCAATATGAATATGTCAAATTCAAATTCCCCGATATTTCCTTGTTAAAGTCATCAATTGAGGTTAGTCCGTCTCTTTTTTGTGTGTGTTTTATTTTCCAGATTTGATTCGAGAGATAAATTGTTGGAACAGGGCAAACATTGGGCCGATGAGAGTGTCTTAGGTGGTAGAGCCCATTTCCGCTATCAAGACGATCCAGCTAAACTAACATTGGACAGTGTCCGTGAAAGTGATGGTGGTATCTATCACTGCCGCGTCGACTTCAAACAAACTCCAACAAGGAACGTTAAAGTCAACTTGACCATCATCAGTAAGTTGTAGATCAGTTAATCACCTTTAATCACTAAAATCAATTAAATAGAGAAATCTACTGGATTAACTATAACAAATTGTTAGAATTGTTCAGTTCAGTGGAAATACGATAGTCTTAAATCAAGATATTGTAACGGTTATCAAGTTCAACTGAATATACAAACATCAATAATGCGAATTGTGGTTATTTAATTTTGACATTATAGGAGAGTTGTTTGCTATAACTTCCTAGTCACTGTGTCTATTTTGGTAGATTTGCAGCTTTTGGCAAGCCCGTCATATGGCGGATCTATTAGATTTTATATTTCCTATATTTACATACTGTAATGAAACTGCTTCCTACTATTATGTACAGCCGTCTCTATTCCACTACCATTCTACCATACTTCCACTCTCTTGGAAAAATAAAATTACAAATAAAATTTTCATCGTTTTCACACAGACAAATCCACAATTTATTCTAACCCACTTACATAGACTACCGCTTATTTATTCACTTATCCAAGCTAATTTCTTTAGATCAAATCGAACTCCTTCTACATCCTCAAGATGAAAATTATTATGTTTAGCCAAAATTAGATGGCGCTGTAAAACGTATAGTAAACAATTCAACGGTAATTACAAATATTTTTCTGTCTTAGATGTAGAACGAGTGGTAAAAATGGATTCTTTACTTCACTTTACTGTACTTTACCGTATTTCACTTCACTTCAATTTACTTTACTTACTTCACTTTACTTTATTTCACTTCACTTTACTTTACTGTATTTCACTTTACTTTACTTACTTCACTTCACTTCACTCCGCTTCACTTTACTTTACTTCACTTTATTTAACGTCACTTTATTTTATTTCACTTCACTTTACTCCACTTCACTTTCTTCACTTTAAATTATATTTTTTAGAACAAAAAGTAATGGTCTTTGTGAACAGTTAGAATCATACAAATTATATAAATTTTAATAGTTAATTCTACACCGTACAATTAGTTTTAAATTTATATTATCTCGATTACGCCGAATTTAGTTGGTCTAACTTTATTTTATTTTTTCAAAAACTGTAAATTCAAAATTAACAAAAAAATACAGGAGCTAAATAAAACTATCTAGAACTCAACCTTAACATTAATTCTATCGTATATTGCCACTTTGGCCTCACAATTGTCAAATCTATGCGATTGGAATAAAAAATCGTACGGAAACTAAATCATAATAAATGATCACTTAACTGTAGAGTTAGTGATTAAAAAATCTCAATTTTTATCTATTAAGCCGTTGATTAAAATTTTAA
The DNA here is from genome assembly GCA_020740385.1 of Mylabris phalerata. Lineage (NCBI taxonomy): Eukaryota > Metazoa > Arthropoda > Insecta > Coleoptera > Meloidae > Mylabris > Mylabris phalerata. The sequence continues at coordinate 4,164,551 of JAJEOX010000222.1, forward strand.
TATAATTCCATATATTGAAATCTGTTCAATAACAATAACACTTTAACGAAAACCACCGTATTGTTGAGTTCACAATAAGACGAGCATTGCAATGTTTAATATGAATTCTAGCACACATTTTGTAAAGAACAAGCACAAGTCCAATGTAATTCGAATAATAATTCACAAACGAATTGAATTTCTGGATGTAATCCAAGTGAAATCTTACAATTGCCAACTCAATGAACCTGATGTTTAGTTAGTGGAATTCAACTTTTTTTTTTTTTAATTTTAAGTTTTCATTTAATAAAGCACTGACAATTATTCTTAATTATGAAAATTGTAAATGATGCGTTAAATGTCACTAATTATTGTTTCATTATTATGAAAATTATGCCGGCTATAATTATCCTATTGAATGTATTTTATGAAATTTTGTTCTAATTAAGTGTATCCGATTGTATACCAACTAGACTTTATATTACAGTTGAATATAAAGCAATAACTTGTCTATTTGATCTGTATTCACCATTTGTTTCAACAACCGAAAATTCCTCAACTACCCGTATGCTATTATTCATTGAAAATTTGTAGGCATGAAGGGTGAAAGACCCGAAAAGGGTGAGAACGGACACTGTCCAGTTTGCATACCAACGAATAAATCCTACTACTAGAACTGAATTTATGGATGACAATTAAATAGATGACACAAATATTCATTTATATAACTATATTCAACGTTTCTAATTGATGCAAGAAATTTCGAGAAAATCAACTAATTTCCCCAAAATAATCGTTTTATTATTATTGTAGAAATTTGTGAAAATAATGCTTTTATTGTAGTCCAACCGGAGCAATTGAGCGTGCTGGATGAGCGCGGTGTCCACATCAAGGACTATATTCTAGGCCCCTACAACGAAGGCTCATCCATCAATATAACATGCGTTGCTACAGGAGGTAAGTCGATCAATTCTCCTATCAAACTACCAAATACAGTTGGAATCTTCAATGAATTACCGGCATTATAATTGCCTTATTTATTGCATAATATGATTTGTATCGAATTCTCTCAGACAATTTCAAAGTTTAGACAATACATTAATGAATTGTGTTCTATAGGTCGGCCACCCCCGAAAGTTACATGGTGGCAAGAGAATGCTCTACTAGATGATACATTCGAATATTTACCAGAACGTCGGGTACGCAACGTACTTTATTTGGAGAAACTTGAACGAAAACATCTTTACACTGTATTCACCTGTCAAGCGTCCAATAATAATTTGGTAGCGCCGATTTCCAGTTCAGTTACTCTCGATATTAACCGTAAGTAAAATGGCAAAGTTATTAATTAATAAAATTCGTTAATTGGTGGAATTTGTGGAAAAGTAGTACAGTTTTGAATTAAGTGCCAACCTTAAAGTTTAAGAACTAATAATTTGTATATAGAAATTGACAGTAAAATTAGTATCCTTATATTGGTATCCGTGGGAAACTAGATGACTCGTTTGTTTACATGACATAACCTTAAATTTTATATATTTTTTTTAATTTTAATCATTTTTATCTTAATTTGTGCATTGTTGGGCAATTTTTCGAATATTTGGTGAATTGTTTTATAAAAAATTGGAGAAAAAATTAGATGACAAAAAATTCCTCTATATCAAAAATAAAAAATTTCACAAAATTTAATTATTATTTTGTATAAACAACTAATTTCAATTTAAAATTATAAAAATTGAAAAATGGGTACTTACAATTCATAAATTCTTCTAAATAATGGGACAAACACACAAATGGGACAATAATCGATTTGAAATTTGTAGGTTAGAACATTTGGGGAATTTCGTTAGAAAAGTTTACCAATCTTTTTATAAAACGCGCGCAATTTAAAATTCAATTAAAATCCCATTTTTAATCATTGATTAGCTTTCATTTGATAATTTTGACTATGAATATCGTTTCATCAATATTTTTTGTATCGAATTGGAGCGATTATATTTTATATCAATTTTTAATTAATCATATTTTCTATATTTTAATAATTAAAAAATTATTAAAATTTTCAATTCGAATTTAGATTTTATACAGTAAAACTTATTTTCCTATTTTGCTTTGGAAATAAAATCATTTCCACACTAAAAGTAGTGATGTAATGGAGATTTCCCAACTACTTTGAGTGTGGAAAATCTGGGATAATTTATTTTTTCGAAGTTGGTAACACTGTCGACTATCTCAAATGTCATTCTTTGACAGAAATGCAGACCACTTGATTAACGTGAAAACAACTTTTATTTATTTCAAATTATTATTCTTGAAAATTTTGATAACAATGTTCATATTTTATTTTTGATTTACCGGGAAGTAAATCATTGATACCATTTTCAACAATATCACGTAATTCTGGTGGAGTACACGATAATTTGTCACACATTTTTACTTTATTAAAAGTCATAATTAAGATGGAGACTTAAACAATTGAAAATCAACTTGTTTACAAACAAAAAGTTGAATATCGTCAAGTAGAACTTTCATTTGTTTTATTTAATACCAACTTCTACAAAATTCCCTAAATTTGAAGGGTTCAATTTTTATTAAAAAAGGGTACAAAGGGGCGCAAAATAGGAAAAATAGTATGAAAAATTCGTTTCAGAAGTCAATTCCTGCACTCGACCATTAAAAAACTCGTGCTACCGCACTCGTTTTTTAATTTTGGTCTCGTGCAGGAATCATGGACTTCTGAAACTTATTTTTCAATATACTATTACCGACTCTATTACACGATTGAAATTTTTCTTTTCAACCCCCAACTCGTACAATTCCCCCGTTTTACAATAAAACACAAATCTCTTTGATGTTTATCAACAAAAACCGATAATTATTACAATGTTTTGGTCGAATATTGCAAATAGAATGTGATTTTTTATTAAATCTACACGGTAGACTAAATTTACACCAAGTCAAGAACTGTAAACTCTATTAACAACTATTTAAGTCTATTGAAAGTTATAAACCGTATGTGCATTTCAACAGTTGCCAACTTAATTTCATTCCGTTTATAATTTTATAATTGTATTGTTTTATTGTTTTGTAAATTTCATGATTTATAGTAAACGGTGTGACTGTAAAATGGTGCAAAAGGGTGTGTTTTGCAACAAGACCCAAGAGGACTCTAAACGCGAGACTGTTGCAATTACACAATGACATGTATATTGGTTAGATTGTAACCACATCCTTAGATATGTCGTCTAACATTATTAAACGTATTCCCATAAGTTTACTGAAATAATAAAATAAACGCAAACGAAATTTATATCTCCAAGACTCTATCGCTGAACTAATATCAGTAGAAGAGATGGTGGAAAACGGGGGAAAAAAGCCGCCACTTAACTTTACCAAACTTGCACATCATTTGAATAATGTAATGTATTTGAATTTATTGCTGTAATTAATTTCAAGTCTGTAACGTATTCTGTCTCTTGTAAAGTTTATCGCTTTTATCAACGGAATAGATCCGAGCCTTGTGGCTTTTTTTTATTATAAATTCGTCTTGTACCTAGACGACAATAACAATTTCTATATCATTCACATATGTCTCGTCTACATTCAAGATATACGCTCTATTTTTGAAATATTTCAAATATACACAGTTAAAGTTGTTATCTGTTTCGTTTTTGGGGTACTCTACATTGTAAACAAGTCGTTTTTAAATTGTCAATGGCATTTTTGAAGAGAGTTTCCCGGCGCATCCACCATTTCGTTTTTTAATTTGATTTCTCACCAGACTATTGTCGTTATTATTTTATATAAAGCACATTCTTATGGAATATTTTCGCTATAATAAATTTTACTTTTCATCAGCAAGACCGTATTTCATTCGAATAAAAGTCACCCATTTATTATACTCTTCTATGTGCGAATAAAAAATTGTTTTGCAATGTTTGTTTCAATTCCATATCAGTTTATTCAAGTTCAATAGATGTCCATTTCTACCTTGAACACTTATTATCAATATGGGATATTTTAGGTTATAGTAGCTATACAAAAGATATTGTTTACATTGATTGTAAATGTTCTGTTTACCCATACTATATCATCCTGTTTCACTACACAACAATACACAATATAAATCTCTTTTCTGTTAACAATAGAACTACCAAATAACCACTTTTCGGTCCCATTTTCTTTATTTCGGATAAATTTCATTTAGAGAATCCACCAAAAAAAAATATCTTGATTACAATTGACAAAGCTTGTTATTTAACTTTCAACTAATTAAGACTTGAATGAATACAATTTTTTAAAAACATAATTAAACTCCCGCGTCAGTTACGCAAGAAAAAATGCCAATTTTCGAAACAAGAATTCTCATTTATTTTCCAACGGATTTTGATGATTTAAACAAAATTCGAAAGAGCATTTCAAAGTGTAGATGGATTATTATTTAATTTTTGTTAATTCGAATGTCATTTGGAATCACAGAAAGAAAATTAAAGCCTGTTTATTAGTATTTTTAACTTTTTTTTTTTAATTTTCCCCAAATAACTTTACAAATATTGCTTCACAAGAATTGTAGTAAATTAAAAGCGCTTTCCAAATCTGCAAGACATTTTCCGATCGCTGTGTTAGTTTCCCGGAAAATCGATGAAAAGTTTAGAAATTCTAATTAATTTTTTAGATACAGTTTAAATGTAGACAATTGAGCGAGAACTCATTTGGAAGCTTATAAATATGAGATTATTTTGAGAGTGGATCGAGATTGAAATTTGGAAAATTCAATGGAAATTTGTGGTGGAAAATTGTCACCAATAAATCGATTATTTTTGTATAAAATGTATTGCAATTTATCGACAATTCTATTATCTTTCCGACTATTGTAAGTTTGAAAATCTTTCAGAATATCTACGATAAACAAAACCGTGTCGGTTATCTGAAAAGCGACTGACTTAGTTCATCTATTACCAGATAGATGGTCACAATTGTAAGTAAAGATTCTGTTTTATCAACACGTCAAGTTATCGTCTACTCAAGTCGACGAGGTTGCCAATTTTTTTGTGTATAATTTGTGCATAAATAGATAAATTATAAAAAAAAGCAATAGATAAGCTATTATTCTACTTTATAATATAAGATACAACATGATTTTGAAACGTTATTTACAAGAATAATGTGTAGTGTCAGTCAGAAAAAGTTTGATAAATTTGCAAAGATGGCAGATCCAGACTTGTTGATAAAACAGAATTTATACTTACCATTACGGCCATCTATCCGCTACTAGACGAACTAAGTAAACCGCTTTTCAGGCAACGGACACAGTTTAGTTTAGCATAGATTTTCCAAGGATTTTCAATTGCAATACGTTTTATATAGAAATAATTAATTTTAATCTCCATTAAATTTTCGAAATTTCAATCTTGATCCACTCTCAAAATAATCTCCAATTTATAGACTTTCAAATGAACTTTCGCTCAATTGTCGAAGTTTAAAACTGTATCTAAAAAATTAATTAAATTTTCTCAACTTTTCATCGATTTTCCTGTAAACTAACAATGCGATCGGAAAATTTCTTGCAGATTCGGAGAACGCTTTCAATTTGCTACACATTGGGTGAAATTCATTAAAAAATAAACAATATTAGTAAAGTTATTGGGGGAAATTTTGAAAAAATACTAAAAAACAAGCTTCCTTCTCTAAGTATCGATTATATCCGAATTTTCAAAATCAGAAGAAAATAAACGGGAATTGTTTGGAAAATTCGAAAATTTCTTGCGTAATTGAGGCGTACCCTTAAATATTTATCAAAGGGTAGAATAAATAATAATAATAAAATACTAATTAATTATGATTTTCAAGATAATCCTAGAATTTGTAGCTATATGAGAGGATTTCGCAAGCTTTCTATGTTAATTACGCTGAAAACAACACAATTTTTGTCTTATTTCAGCCTTATCCAACGATATTCTCGATTGACTTGCATAAAAATCGAAAATCTTTTGAACTATCCCCCCATTGTTTGGTGCCGAATTTAAATGCCCGCTTGGCTGAAATTTCAGCCAGTCGGGCATTTAAATTCGGCACAAACGGCAGCTTGTTCTTATTAATGTAAAACATTTTTGTTGGCCGGCAATTAAACTCGTTCACTCTTTATGAAATTCAAATAATGGTCACCCAACGTTTCATATTCACGTATAAGCGTTGTCGACTCCAATTAAAATCGTATTCAACACTTTCGTATATTTGTAATTTAATATCAGTTTCATTATTTACTAATCAAATACTTTAAAAATTTCACCATTTCTCTATTATAGACACTGTTTATAACCGAAATATGGATGGATAATTTATAAAACACGCAAATAGAATGCGTTATGTTCTTAGAAGTATAATTTATTTATAAAATTGACGTTTAATTTGTGTAATTGCACCGCTTAATGTACGTCTATTGATAGATTTGTTAATAATTCATTGAGGATGTTGTTGAAGCTAAATAGAAGCTTTATTAAAAATTCACACAAGTTAACTAATCAATAGTATTACAATGTTAGCATGTTAACATAGCGTTATTAAGTTTAGTTCATCGAACTTGAATTCAACACTTTAAATATTACCACCAGTTTCAACATATAATTATTGTTAATTATAGTTTCAAACTATAATCTTTGTTGTTGTTTTGAACATCATCAATGACTAACAATAATAACAACAATAATGTATTCTTGGAGACTTTTAGTGAGCTTTATTAGGCATTTAGAAAAGCTTTTTGTTAATTATATCTGTTTAATTATAGAAAAGATGAATTAGATTTGAATAAATTAAAGTAAAGTGTACGAATTGATTCAAATTCTGTCTCTCGTACGGTTATTTTGCTCTTTTAATTTTGTCTCATTTAAACTTTTAACAACTGTATGAAAAGTTACAATTACGACTTTATATTCATCAAATAAACTTTGTTTCAATATTATTTCTTTTAACGTTGTTATTTACCGTTATATATCGTGTTCTAGTTTGAGTTTCAAAGTTGAATTATCAAATTTCTAAATTAGCATCAATATTATTTATAGTAGAATTAATAAAATCGGTATTAATTGAAAAATTGAATTGTGAGAATTTTAATAAACTTTTAGGATTTATTTCAATCACGATTACTAGTGACAGACATGATTATTTACGACGTACGTTTATGTAAATCGCGAGATAATTGCATATAAATGAAGCTTTTGGGGGCTGTTATGAATATAAAGTCCATTTATAAAATATAAAATAAACCATATATCAAGCTAAAATTAAAGCCACAACACCTCATTTTTCCACCCAGTAGGAGGAACAGTTCGCAATTCGGTTAAAAAAAAATACACGATCTTTATAATAAACAACAAACAAACAACGATAACTATACAGACAGACAGACAGACAATGAATCGGCTATAAATTACGATGGAAATAATGCAAATTAATCCATTCAAGTCATTGCAGTCGGACCAACTGAAGGTTACAAAAGGTTTGGATCTGATAAATTGCTAGAAATTCTTTTCCTGTCAAAAAATACAAACGACATTAAATACACGAGGGATACGGGTAAATATAGATATGGGGCATCAATTTGATGAAAAATGGTATAGACCTATTCATCGTTTTTTTTTTTTTTGATTTTACAAATAGCATTGATAAGAAACTCGAATTTCAATTATTCCCTTTGTATTGCAAACAAATTTCGCCACTTACAATTGAATTTTTGGCAATAATTAGCAACGAAAAGAATAAACTCATCAATCTAGATTAACCCCGATGCGACTTAGTTGATGACAACAATAGAGTGAACTCCATCAGAGAAAGTAACTTATCAGAGTTGACACACAAGAATAAATAAAGTACGATAAATAATAAGACTTACATGTTAAACTAGCTGCCAGTGTTACCGCAACTGTCACTTGGCTTGTTTTTATAATATAAACTGGAAGCTTGAAAGCTCCAATAACAATTAATTTTTCACGATAAATGCACTTGAAAGGGGAGCTTTCTCGCTTCTCTGCAAGCCTTGTAAGGTGGCAGGTCTTAAAACACCTGCGTCGATAAATTTCAGGATATGAAGCCTGAAAAATTCCACTATCACGAACACTATGCAAATCAAGTTTTATAATTTAATCGTTTAAGGAAGTTACTAATAATACTTGTCGCTTTATTATAAATCTAAACGTATATTTAACTTTTAACAACGGTTTATAAAAGAAAAATCACCTACCAACTTATAATTAACAATGTATGTAATTCTTGTTTCGCTTCCAGTTCAATCGGTTCTTTTTCGATATTAAAACCTTACGATTTTAATCAGTTCTACTACCACGCAACATATTTTATTCTTGTTCTATTCACTGAATAATTAAAAAATAGAAAATTGAAAACAAAATCGAAATAAAAGTAATACGGGATTTGCATGTTTTCTAGCATGAAAATAGAGAAACTCAACAATTGCATGGTGCTTATCGATAGAATAAAACGAAACTACCGTTTTCAATTAATTATTTTTTAAATTAATTGAAATTGAAGGGATGCAATAAATTTCGCTCATCGGCACCTGGGCAGCTTCAACAATCGGTATTTTATTAAAAATTTCACTAACGTATAGAAATTCTCCATTTATGCCCTTTCTTCCTGTACAATTCCATTTGCAAGTTTCAGTATAATTTAAAAATAGATAATAAATATGACGATTTGAGATGAATGAGTTGGGTAGATCGTCTAAAAGATAGAAGTTTTAGAGAATGTTAATGATAGTGGTTTAATGTTTGTTTCCCTTGATAAATAATGAAGGAAATAGATCAAAATCACCAAATGAAGGTATCTGAATTGCGTGATTTCCCCCTTTAAAATCCATCAAACCATTATCGACACGAATAGCTTGTAGTATTTTTTTTATCGTCTTTAATAAAATGATGAAATATTTAGGGAAATATCTAAAATTGTTATAGATAATCAGTTCTATAGTTATTTGTATGGTTGTAGACAAAATAACGCCCTTTTAGATTTCAATATTTTCTATAAGATGACAGAATTCTAGACAATTTGTATAATTTGAACTATCCCATATACCTACAATAATTTCGTATAAAATATCGAATAATTTTCGGCCCATTTACCCTGAAACTCTGTGTTTATACAGCCAACCCAATATTATAAAATTCACCCTTTTTGTATAAAATACCTTGACGACCATTTAAACCAAAATCAAGTTTGGTTATTAATTAATTTTTCTATAATGAAACAACTTTAAGCCGGTCTTCGACTAGTTCAACAAGTTTTTAATAAAATCGTAATTCAACTAACATTTGTAATGCATGAATTTAATTAGTCTTCTATACAACAATCCTAGATTTGAAACGTCTCCATTTATAATCCAAACAAGATTTAATGGAATCGATAAAATATTTTTGAACTGTACAATATTCGAGTTTGTCTAATCTTGGAATGTATCAAAACCGGTTTCAATTGAGTGGTTTTTCTTCGTTTTTCGGGTTTAACTAATTGCTAACGATTTATATTTCAATTGTGTGCAGTGATGGGGCCAATTAAAACGATTGATTTTCGTTCTTTTCAATTCCGTATAGTATAAAAGAATAGGGGGTCTATATAGATGGTTTCCAATTCAGATAGAATTCATTCGATAATCGGACTATTTGCTTATCAACTGAAACGAATTCTTTTCAAATAAACGCGCTGAAATTACCGTTTTTGTACGATTTTATTTATAACTTTAGGCAATTGTAGCGATGAATGGGCGGTAAATAATTGTTACGAATTGTTGATTTTAAAGAGGGGACGTTTTCTTCGCACATATTTACCGATTTTACTAATCCCTTTATATATGAATATTCAGTATTTGTTCAATAATTAACATGAATTGTTTTGTAGAGTTGGTCCCTGATGACGATATTGTACAACTACCGTCAACAAATATACACAGTTGTATTAACATTTTACAGACGCGTTTAAATCCCCCTAGTCAGCTACAATCCATAAAGAGAAGTTGTAATACAGTAGTTTCACTTTGAAATATAACAGCAACCTCCGTTTACACTTGTGTTGAAAAATCAACATGATTAACAATCAATTTGCTGAAATTGTCGGTGTTTTTCAGGTTTTTTTCTAACAGAAATCTGCAACTAATCAAACTAACAAATCCCTGTTTGATCGCTAATTAGAACAGAATAAAAAAAAGAATTAGTTCCCTGCAATTTATCGTTGAAATTGCTGTCGTCTTTTTTATCCGCGCCTATTCTAAGGGCAAATTAAAATAATCGTCCACTTCTCTACTGTGACAAATACACACATACAATGTCTAAATATATCCACTATTCGAGAATTGTTTCGCACAAAAAGGAGACAAAAGCAGAAAGATAAATGAAACGAGAGAAAGGTAAATTACGACTTGTCTCGTAACCGGAAATTAGTCCCCATGACACCAGTCAGAAACCGCACAGATCGATTCCTACCGTACACCCTAATCTAGTCCTATATATACATATATATATGCCATATCAATGATGCTAATATTAGACACATTTTTATCAAAAACAACAACGAAATTAATTATATTGTGACTGTATCAGATTTATTTTAAAATCCCTGTAATCGAAACTTCCAAATCAACAATTCCCGTACTAAACGTTTTATCTGTTTGTTAATTATTCCGTTTCCATTCTATATATAGATAGGAAATACAATTTAAAATCGAATAGGGGGTGTTCCAAAGGCTGCATATCGAATTGATTGCTCTATTTTACTTGATTCTACATGTCAATTCCAATCATTGGAGGCACTGTTTCAAATAAGCTTAATTTTCGAATGTACTCGATGCGATATTGTCGTGACGAACTGTAAACAAAAAACAACAATAACGACAATAAACACCCCATAGTTTACTGAAAAAACCTGAAATAGTTGCGCCGGAGCAGAATTTCTGAAGTATACAAAAATCTACCTAATTCTCTGCCCTCTATCAAGGGTACCAGCCGAAAGGCAGTTCGTTTTCCCTTCCCTTTCGGGAAATTTACAATTCTCCTTCGATAGACTTATGAGAAATCAATCAAGCCAATTCATCTAGCCAATCGTACATCTTATTACTCGTTATTCGTTACTTAGAATGTCCAATTTCGAAAAACTTGATCTTTAGGCGCTATTTTTCGAAAAATGGAAAATGAAATTAGAATAGCTATGGCTCATCTCTCTAGCCTTAACTTTCCTAGATCTATCCATATGTGTTCCACTTCATTTTACTGATAATACAGTCAGATTGTTAACACATTTTTTGGGTGAAAGCGCGGTTTTTTTGCAATTATCCGAAAATTCAGTCGGATTTTCCAAATTTCTTGGGCTCATTTCTGTACAGATTTGTATTCTGAATCGAATAAGATATGTACCAACTCGATATCTTTTGTCGTTTTCGAAATATATAATTGTTTCTGATAAGACAGCTTTGAAACACTTTATATAGACGTTAGTTCTCCACCTTTCAAAATTTTCCACTCTGTTATCGTTATCATGGATGTGGAGATTTGGAATAATTATCAGAATTATTGCTGTAAAAATACAATTTGCATTGAAGTTAATGATAATAGAAGACTGTGTTATCATTGATTTTGTAATTGAAATTACTTTCTTGTTTGTAAGTTGGTTAATTAGCTGCATATTAATTATTGAAGTTTTACCGCAATAGAAAGAATAATAAAAAGTAATAACGCTAAAGTACTGGTATTATAGTTTTTGTTTTGTTTTATACAACTTCTTGTTCTCTGTGAAATTAATGAACAAATACTAGAATAGAAAAAACCTTGTAAGTTCTGTTTAATAGAAAAAGCTTGAATTATTATGGTAACGTTTATAGAATAAAATATAGAAATTAAGAACGTGATAAAAAAATTAATCTACTCTGTTGTTGGAATAAATTGTTATTTGTTAAAAGTCCACACATTGCTTCCAGTTTAGTTTCAAGTCGAAAATTTGAATAAATTTCAATATAAATCATCCAAGTAAATGCTGAGAATGGTGTGTAGGAACCGGATTAAAAAGGGTCATTGTTAGTTAAGATAAAATCTGAAAACAAAAAGTTTAATTTATTTGGACTGTATATTGTCCTTGCTCTTTGTAAGGATTAAATTACTAAAAGGAGAACTTTATCTCAATGCTTGCAATCGTATTACTGAAATTAGTTTGTACCATCGTTGGTCCTTTTTCTGCTTCTAAAATTGCTACAACCAACAAGTCAAATTTAGTTTAAATAAATACAAAATAATATAAAATAGTGTTAGTGAGAGTGTGTATTTTGTCGCAGTGCAGATCTTTTACGTTTAAAGCTTCAAGTCTATTATGCAGCACAACCCACTACCGCCACCAATCTGAAAAGATTTATTAATCTACGGATCATTACCTCGACGATGCCAAATAATCCAACATTTACGGCAACAGGACTGTGTTAGAAGAACACAATTCAATACCCATAAACTTGTAAGAGTCAATTGAAGTTGTCGTTTGAAACATTTATTTTTTTCGTTCTTGTTTTCAAATCACTTTTGTTAAAAAATTTGTAGTCTAGACTGGTACCGATGAAATATCGTAACACCGTCGGTTACTCGCTAACTCAATACAGGAACAAGTCTCGTTCCTAATACGCATTCAGCATAAATTACCAGGAAAACTGGAAAAACATAACAACAACACATATAGAAAATCTACCGGTGCTATAAATAGTTGTTTGTTTGTCTCATATTTTTGCCTTGTTTTTTGCTAATTTCATTAAATTGGTGTCTCCTGGAAAACCACCAAATAAAACATTTCCACCTACCGTTTTCCACTTCAATTCCACGACATCTTGTTCGAATACCGGGTTATAACAACACTAATATCGGGAACAAAAAGCTTTTTAATTAACAACGAAGGTTTCGTCGTTAAATGAAATTCTACATCAGCTTCCTTTTAGCTTGTTAGAAGAATTATCTGGCCGGTTTTTCCTTTTATAAATCTAGATTTTATAGAAAATTAAAACGGAAGTACATACGAAAAAAAATAAACAACTAATGATGATTTCTTGTATAACGTGAGGCTGATTTATTATTGCAGACATGCGTTCCGTTTTTCAGTAGAGCTGTCCATTTTCCAAATACCTAGTCAAAAAGCTGAACGTGCTAAGCCTATCAAATTCTGGTTCAACTCAAATATTTATAGTACACAAAATCCTCCATCGTCTCAACTAGGACTAGCTGACAAGAAATTTAAAATTTACTGCCAGCATTACATCAAAAGGATAACAACAAGTTTGGTGGTGTTTTCATCGATCGTATTCTAATTAGAAAAACAAAAATCGCATGTAATTCAACAATTCCGTATTTATGTGGTGATTAAATCAAATGGAAACAATGACGGTAATCTTTCACAAAAATCACCACGATTTTTCGTTACAAGAACCGGTCGTTCCGGCGAAAATAATACCAATTAAAGTTCACCGGCTACATTTCCACGCCCATTTCGGACGATTTGTTTAAATCTAACTAAAGAGGCACTAGAATTGCTCAAATTCTAGCGAATTAATGTAATTTTTAAGGCTGTCGCTCGAAGCAAACGTTAACATGTAATTTTCCATAAGAAATCTTACATCTCGAAAACGACAAAAGATATCGCAATCTCGTTTGATTCAGGATGGAAATCTGTACAGAAATGAATCTGAGAAATTTGGAAAATCAAGAGGGATTTTTTGATAATCGCGAAAAACCGTATTTTTCACCAAAAATAACAATCTGGCGTATTACTCGTTGTATAATCAATAAAATGGAATGGAACAAATCAAGGAAAGTTAAGGCTAGAGAAATGAGACATGCCCGTTTTAATTTCTTATCGTTTTTCGAAAAACAACGCCAAGAGACCAAGTTTTTCGAAAATGTACATTCATTAGTTAGTTAAAAGTGAGGGGAACTTGACTGTCTCTCGACTGATTTCTGCCGAGTCTAACGAAAGGGACGAGAACACGAAGTGCCTCTCGAGCGCAACCCTTACTGTAACTTATTTCTTATTGTAATAATAATAATTGTAATTTTCTTGTAAGTAGAATTAAAATTAAACCAACATCAAGATTTTAATGTTAAAATGTGACAGTTGGGATGATGGTAATGTTGGTGAAATACCATCATCACCCCCAGGACCAGAGCTTGAGCTTACACAAGAATGCACTTATTCCGCTAACTTCTTTAATTAACTTGCTGTTGACACATAAATGGAAATTACAGTTTGCTTGAAAATAATAGTGTCGTCTTATCTTGGAAGTTTATCAACGGGACAAAGTTTTACACAAAACTTTAATGCATAGTCGTGACAATCCAACATTAAAACTACCCCTGTGATTCTTTTCATATTGTACAAATCATTATTATAATCGTAATAAGTCGAAATAATCGGAAATAAATAGACTAGAAACGTAATCGGTTTAAGAATGAAATAGAAATTGATGAAATCAACTGGGAAAAATTTATAATCAAAAATCGTTCACGGGTCAGTCTATCCAAATAAAAGACCAGTGAACCGGATGACTGTTTCAAATCTCGCTCATCCTCCTCTATGCTTTTCTCCACACGCTAATCCTGGAAAATTCTAGGACAATGGTTTTATTTGCGCGCTATATCCTGTGCGCGCACACATACACATACACAAAATCTGGATGTGTACAGATACAGGGATGTTCGAGTATTAGTGTCTACGCTATTATCCTTTTGCGGATCCGGATTAAATTCACTAAATCATTGCTGGAAATTACCGGTCGCGAGGAAAAAATAGACAACTAACAACGAATTCTGTTTGAAATTTCCAGCATTTCCATTTTTATACGAATTGATCATCGTAATTACCGTTAACACTCCAATAGTTGAAGTTTTAGATTGATTTTAAATGAATTTAGAATAATTATCAATTGACTAGAAACAATTGGAATTAAGTATTTTCTACACGATAAACTTTAACTACTACACCGAGTGTTCGTTGTAAAGAAATGAAATTGCACGGAAAACGGCACAGATTCACAATAATCATAGTTAACAAGTCTGAAATTCGGCTAAAAAATTATTCCACAACAATTATAATCACAACTAAAATTGAACGCTAATCTACAATTAATTTCGGTTGTAAATAGAAACGTTCCGATCCAATTCCATACAGCCCCAACTCCTCAAGTCAAAATTAAAATTAATCCGGAGCCGATGTTTTAAAAAAAACCAAATGTAATTAAAAATTAATTTACTGCCACTTCAACAATCGAACTCTGAGCAAACTGATCGATAACGACCCATTTCAATTTTATAAATTCATACACTACGGTACTGACAGTCTGTTTTGATAAGATCAATCTACGCCTACATTATCAATGAAAGTTAATTACTCTTTCATCTGTTTTATTTTTAGTTTCAGTATTACTTCATTAAGTCTTTGTGGAGAATACCCTTTCGAATTTGAGACTCCCTCATTTATTAAAGAAACACCGAATTCTTTGTAATCTTTTCTCTCATTTTCAAGCTTATCGTACCCCAATGATAATTATCGTTGGTGTAATCAAAGAAAATTCATGACAAAATTACGGCTAGAACAGTTCGAAAATTAAAAACGTCTTTCTATTTGCAAGAAAATTTATACCCTTGCGATTTCGCCCGAACAGCTTCTTGTAGAGAATTATTCCCAATTGTCGGCGCGTACAGATTTGTCACTTTTAAGAATACACAAATTGACCATTTGAGAAGTCGACAAAAACAACAAATTTCGTCGGGAAATCCATCGGGACCGTCTGTATGTCGTGCAAATTTATAAAATTTTCACAATTTTCGATCGATTTCAACGTAAAGATCGCACTTAATTAAATTGTTAGCACAATAGTGGAACAATTTCCATACGGATTTCGAACTAATCGAAAATTGTAAATTTCGAGATTAATAACGTATATTGTATCCTTTATCTATCCTAGAAGTGTTTACATTTGAAATGAAGTAATTCCCTAACGCGCTATTTCGTTCATCTTCTGTTGTGAATTATTTTTAACATGATTTATTCATTTACGTAGCGTGTATTTTAATTTAATCAGTTTTTAATTATTTTCTTCTAAACGGATGAGTTCTTATAGTCTTTTTTATGGGAATACATTAATTAATTACATCGAGATCAAATTGTCTGCAATTTAATTAAGATTTATTAAAAATGGAATTATAGATACGATGGAAACAATAAGAAATTATTTGTTATTCCAGTGGAAAATGTTCGTGGATCTAGTTGGATAGAATATTTTCAAGTCAAGTGTAAATGAATAATAGTTGTCGGAGTTGGTTTTACTGAAAATTTAAAAGTAGACGACGACAATCTTCACGAATAGGCTCTACAACAGGTGGCTTCTGTCTTATCTCATACTATATCTTTTATGACGACAAAACAACCATTATCACTACAGTCCTTTATGTTGTTGTATTGTTTCTGATACGTTTTCGTGGAAAAATTCAATAATTTCTCGTAGAAAACAACTGGAAATTGATTCGGTGTGTGCGCTACAAGTAAAATTGCACATTATTCTAAAATTTACTGTAACGGTTGCAGGTGCTATAGTTATCTAGAATGTTTATTGAATTCTAGACAATGATATTACTAGACGTAACAAGCTTGTATGTGTATATTGTCTAGTTCCACTGGTGGTTGGTTGGATATTATTTTTTATTGGATTGTCTCCAATTACTGTTTCTGATGTAACAGCAGAGAAGCTTCAAAGCAGATGTGCTTTTGTTAGAAAGCTTGATAGTAATATTTAGGAATATTGTCACGTTTTTATGTAATCTAAACTTTCAACATGGATTACACTTATTACGATATATTATGAATATTCACGATTTCTTGTAAGATTACACCGATTTGAATATTTCAAATACGCATAGAACAAACTAAAAATGTCGAATTCTATAAATATTTCCACAACGAAATTCCGAATAAAACTCTTATCAGTCGTTTTCTTGCCTTTTCGAAATAATACCCATCGCGAAACCATCAGACGACCGTCTTTCCGGCTTATCCAACTGACATTAGTGTTGAATTAAGAAATGAATGGAACACGATTTAGTACTCAGTTTTAATTTTATTCTATATCAAATGGAAATAAATGTAATTAAAACGAGAGTTTGGATAAAACTTTTCAAATTTCTTTCATTCGCTACATCTTTAAAAAATTTTCCCAACCACAACTAAACGAGAATCAGTGCAAATATTTAATTTCCTCTTTTATTTTGATTTGATCGATAAAGATTTTGTGTTTCCCCAAGTGAACATTGGCGAAAAATTTAAATTTCTATCACTCGCGTTTGCCCGAAAGGCATCAATTCTATATTCCTAAAATCATAACTTCTTTTATATGTAGATATTGGCAAAAAATTCGATTCACCACTTTATCAGGAAGAAATAAGACGGCATAATCTCTGGTTACCGACCGGTAGGACCGGCTTCAATTTCAAATATTTAACGATTCAAATTTGAATATTTTGTTTAATTTTGGAAATTTAGCCGAAAGAAAACCGACTATTATGTTCTTGTTGGCTATTCTAGACGGTCCTGTCGGTATCTCGACAAAAAAACTTGAACAAAGCTGTATCATTGGGTGTGAGGACTGTCAATTGCCTGATTTCCGCTCTTATTGAAAGTACAACTAGATTCTTATCAACCACACCAATCGAACTTTCGCCAATTTTTTTTTTTGATAACTAAATTAAAGAACAAAGAAATATTCTTGTTGAATCAATTAAAATTGAACGAAATGAAAAACTATACTAGATTATTGAAAACGTTCAAGCTAATAATTCGTCTCGTTCTCTTACTTAACCGATAACGAGGGTCTGCCCAGGACATTTACCATCTAATGACTTTACTGGCTTAAATTACCCCAGCTTTTTGCCACTTTCATGATAGTTTATATGTGCGAGTTTGGTTTTAATTTGGTAGGTTTTTGTTTCGAACCTACCTTGTATGAATGGGGTGAAACGCATTAAAATAATAAAACGATTTTGCCGAACTGACCCAATCACAACTGATTACTAACAATTTTTTTTTTTATAATCGTGCAAATTTGCAGATTAACATCGATAAATTCAACGAATTTTAATGTTATAATCAATAATAGTCAACTATGTTTGTACATATTTATAAATAATTAAATCTGCACTGTTTGTTAATTAATAATCCGAAACGTTTACACGGTTAATAAAATAGCTCGTTCAAAGCTTGGATTTTTTCCCAGAAATACCACAAAAATTCAACAACAATCGATAGAATCGAAGATCAAAGCTGTGCTAATCAAATTACGACAATTTCAAAGAATTCCTGGACATACAATTTGTTTGATTCTATTCACTATGCAAAAGTGAATCGTGTACAAATCCATGCCATTAGATTTATTTTTAATCTAGAAAATTCAATTACAGCGCCAATTTCGGAATTTAGATGGATTTAATACGATTATGCCACCCGTTAAAATTGTGAAACATTCCATAGAACGACAGGACGCCCAATATTTAGTCCGTACAATCAACAATAACGACGATGATAATAATGATAACCAAATTATAAAGGTACAAATCTGGGGGAATGTTTTGTACTATTAGATTTTTTGCTATTTCGGCATTAACAATAGATCATTTCTAGTCCATTAGATTGTTGTCATTGTGCCCGGTTTTGTTGTAATTTTTAACAAATAACACATGCGGGAGTTGTTACACGAAAGAAATCAAGATCGAACTGTTAGATAGGTAGAAGACTTATGGGCGAATGTCTTTTTTTGGAGAGTTCAAACAGTGTAACGTTATACAGAGAAAAAAAACAGTGATTTTCAGTAGCCGTATCAGGGGGTGGTTATCTTACAATATGTCAAGATGTCCGTTAAGCATCATTAATTGCGTCTGGGTAAGTTGACTAAGCCAAACCCTACAAATTTATCTTTTCGGGAAGATTGTTCGAATATCATTATAGTTCTGTACAATTAGATGAGGCCGTCAATAATCGTTTCATTATTAGGTTTTTTCCATCCCTCCTTTCGTCTTTGTTCTTAAATAATAATATGTCAAAAGACGACCAGAGCGCATCTATACTATTATAACTAAAAGGCACTAAAGTTTAATGTGCATTAAAAGCTCTACTAAATAATATCATCGTTAATAAACGTAAATGACAAAAAGAAGTTTGCCTGCACTAGTCTCCCTTTGAGCCCTTTATGTTCCAAGATAAATGACGGAAATCATTACGTTGGTGTGTTATATTAACTTGTGTAGCAAATTCCTGCTTTGAAATTACATATTAAATTTCTATCAAGCCATTTTCAATTGTAAAATACTTTTATGCTTTTAATACAAAAGGATGGTAGAGGAAATAGGAAAATTTCAAATAATAATAATAACGATAATAATTTAAAACAAAATGAATTGTAGAATAAACACGAACGACAAGGAAACATGATAACAATCACAAATTGTCAGAGAACAGTAAACTTTATAACAGCAAGACCGGGGCAAGAAAAAAATCAATAACTCCTAATGTAAAAGTTTAACAAATGGAAGAATTTTTTCTGGTATTTGCTTCGACAGTCTTAATTTTATTTATTCTGTTCGAGGTTTCGCTATCACATCGTATAAAACAAATCAAAAGATTTTCTAGAAGAAGAAGAGGGTAAAAGTAGAAAAGACTTTATATGGCGCGCACAGAACTATTGCAATAAATCCGATTCTTAGAAGGGTTGGAATTTGTAATAACCCATAGAATAAGCAATAAGAATTGAAGGATCCGAATATATCGGGTCTTATCAAACGAACAACAACAACAACAACAGAGTGTAAAGAAAATTGACAGTTCGGTGGACTTTATTAAAATACACCCTTAGAAAGTAATTCGTAACAGGAAACTGGGGCTTTATTGATTTTCTTTTAAATATACGGTTGGTAATAAGTGTGAAAATATTATGCATTTCATCACGGATAATACGAAGGGGGAACAATATTTAGTTCGACTACAACTTTACATATTCGTAGAGTTTCTGATTTAGTTGTGAACTAGCAATTAGTTTGAGGAAGTGAAATCTTGTCGTTGTTCACAAGGGAAATCTTACGATCCATTCTAGTTGTCATAGGCCTATTGCTAATACATAGGACACTTCCTGTCATCCGAAATTATTCAATTATATTACTCATATTAAATTTGATCAATAGTTGTGTATCTCTTGTTAAAATTGATTGATATAGAAAAGAATTTCATAATTGTCCACAATCGTACAAGGAAATGGTTTATTTCTTTAGTTTGTTGTAGTATTGAATTCCTTCGAGATCGACGAAAAATATTTCGTATAGTTCTCCTTTCAGTTCGCTCTACACTCCCTACCGCCTGTCTAGTTCCTGTCTAGTCAAGCTGAAAGCTTTAAAGATTTCGAAACAAGTAGCAGCAATAGTTCTTTCGAATCGATTTCTTTTCGACAAACCGTACACAAAATACAATTTCCTCTAATAGAAATTTCGACTGGTAACCGTTGGGAAAAAAAGCTTTAATAAGCCCTCCTGAGTTCGTTGACTCAACAATAGTGGAACTTATTTATTCTAGACCTTAATTCACCTACACGACTTCTTCAACAGTTTGCCGTGAGATATTTACGTGGCAAAGTGTGTTGGTAATGTTTCACGACAGGTGCAAAAGGGTTAATTTTTTTTGCATAAATTTAAACAGCAATGCGCCACTGTACTACTAACTTCACCGTTTCTATGTGCAATTAATTGGGAACTTTTCTAATTTTCAACAACTATTCATTCGATTTTATTTAAACGGAAAAAATCAATTTACAATGTTGGAAACTCACCAATATGTGAACGTTATTAAATTATGTTCCTTTGTGGAAATTTTATATTAAAGCCTAAATCTAACGGCGACCTTACAATTCCAATGGAATGCATTTTAATAAATTCCCCTAGACGGTTTGAAATACTTCAACAAGCGAAACAACTTGAAAACTTTCTAAATTACCGCATATTCTTCAATATTTAACAACTATAAAGAAGAGAAAAACCAATTTTATCTAATTTAATCCCTTAATTTAACCAAAAAAGGGAATGATCTGATTTGAGACTTGGTAGCGAATTAGAAGAGGACTAAAAGACAACCAACAACTGGCATAAAGCCACTACGGTGCGGTTTTATTAGAGTCAAGATTCTTAGTACTGTAGTAGTTTGGTCCTTACTATCTAACCACCAGAAATAGCTCTCAAATGGAAGAAACCATACAACATACACACATACAATTCCCAATTGGGGGTAAGTCTGATAAGGATATCGTGGCCAATTCGAGTTGGTTAAGGTGGTGTGCCTGATATATCCGAGAACATGTAAAGGGCGAACTTACACAATCTCTGATAAACGTGGATTTACAAGGATTAAATTTAATGATATCTAAGGGATGATCCGTGCAGTAATGTTGACCAATAAAGAAAAATATACAGGGTAAGACAATTAAAATGAGCCATCTCTAAATGGGGTAGTTAGTATTATTTTAAATGCGGAACTGTACCAAATTTCAATTAAAGGGTAGAGCTAGAAATCCATAAAAAGTGGAAACTTTAATGAACGATTTCTCGATGATTTTTTAATGATAGTTCAAAGCTTTTGGGCTTGTTCGAAAGAGCATTTTAAGCTTGATAAGAGAGATTTTATAGTTTTAGAAAATGTTGTGGAAATTTCGAATTATAGATGAAAATCTAGAAGTTTGTGTTTTCTTAAATTTTCCTCCATAACTCAGCTTATATGGATTTATTTACAATAAATCTGGGGCTTAATCTATAGATAATTGAAGGAACTTTTCAAATATGCAAGAAATTTTCCAATTTTCCGGGAAATTAAGAAAAATGGCAAAAGTTTGTCGATGTTTTCGTTGCATATTCTTGAACTGCCGCATTTTTCGAAAACCCAAACAATTCAAGTAATCGAGGCTAAATATCGAATTTTTGGAGGAAAATCAAGGGGAAATTCGTTATCTATTTGTACCAGTTTTTCAAGTTTGTAGACGATTTTATCGACTTCAAAATTATGATATTGTTATGTGAAAAACTTATTTATTTTCATGGGAAAATCGGTGGAAAACAGGCTTTTTCGTTTACTAAATGGTGCACAAATGGGGCTATCACAATTTCGCTCTCACCTATTTATAATACTCATTCACTAAGCTTACCATGTAGACCAAACAAATTGATATAAACTGAGTTATAGGAGAAAATGTATAGTTCTGTCCTTTAACAATTTTTATAGTGTTAATAGGCCACCCTGACTCTTGGCTCACCCTGTATAAATTGCAAAATAATTAATACAACAGTAAACATGGAATCATCCAATAAAAGTGGCTGTACAGGTGGTAAATTCCTGCACATCAGTTACACGCAAATACATCACCTCCTGTTGTGCAACACTACATACCAATTAATTCTTCGTCCAGTTGGAAAAAAGAAACATTTGAATTAATCACAGCCAACGATGAACTCGAAATCTCTCATATCAAATATAAAACTCTACTGTTTTCATACATTTCAAAAACAACAACAACGAATGAAACAAAATTGTTGATGGTTGGATCCTGTTTTTGTCCAGCATCATTACAACGCTATTTTAAATTACATCAGCAAAAAGCTGCGAGTAAATAATTTAAAATAATTACCATGCGCACCGGCCGTTTATTAAAGTCTCTTTCTCACTGTACCATCTCTACAACCGTCCATTATTTATACATTTTTCCTACCTATTTTCCCTGCTGCCACTAAACAACACTTTTAATATTCCTTTTTTGTACAACTTTTACAACTCTTTATACGAAAGTATATTTTTAAAAAAACAACGATTCCATCAAACCAACACACAATTAATTCAGTCACGCACATTCCTAATGCAACAAGTTATTTCTGATTGAATAAATATAGAGGAAATCACCTTATCTGTTGTGGAAATTATAGAAATTTTCGTGTAGACACTATCTTGACGGACAAATCGATAAACAGATGGAATAATCGTGCTTTATTGTGGATAAATGATGAGTTTGTGGCGATTATAACATCAGAACTGGTTCAATTAGCGATTATTACAACGATACTCTACATGAATCGTGTTATTATATGAAATTATCGGTATTTAAATTAACAACGGTATTTACGACAATAAGAAATTGGTTATTCAATTACTACCTCAAATAACGCGATTTCACTTTAATCAAACAGTGTTAAATATTGGCAATTTTGTTATTACTTACCCTTTATTCGGCGATTTTCCACTTCTAGACACTGAAACACGAAAATAAAAAGATCTTGATATTTTTTAAATATTTTCACCAAAAATACATTTAATTAAAAATTTTGTAATTACAAACGACAATTAAAATTTGGAGGTTAGGTTTATGTCACCAAATTTAGTTAGACAATGTTGCCAACTTTATTGAGGCGGGTAATTAGAGTTTTTCAAATCATTTGACAATAAATGTTAAAATTTAATGGTGTTAATTCAAAATGAGATATTTCGATATAAAAACGCCACAATATACAAAACAATCGGTAAATATTCGAAAATTTGCGCTAATTTTAAACTGGAAATAGAATAGGGTGATGGGGGAATTTGGTTATGTAAGTTAGTCGGTCTGTTTTTTACGGCGCGCAATTCGAAATTTTCAATTTGCTTTATAGATTCATATTTTCTGCGGTTGGTTATTTCTGCATAAATTTAGCGAAATGGAGGGAATTGTTCGCAATGAAAATTACAATAAAGATAATGAAATGTGAATTATTTAGAACTACCATTTCATACATACAAGTTGATAAAGTACAAATTGAACAACTTTCTGTACAAGTCTCGACGATACTAATAAACTTCAGCACATAATGAAAAGTCTAAAGTAGACATTTCATATGCAGAACGTGCATAAAATAAAATTATATAAAGAAAATGAAAAAATAATTCACTACAATCAACCCTGTTAGATGTGTCTTTTTATCAACATCGGCGTCTATATTTTATAATATGGTTGACCATTTGAAACTAGCTAGAAACTTCCCAACTTCAAGGGGGCCAGTTTAGAAACTAACAATAGCTCGTGAAAAGGCTAGGGTGTGTATTTTATGACTTTGTAGGCGTCCAAGTCCTCGAAAACTTTTCGTATATCTTATACTATAACTGTATGTGTATCAAGCAAGGGTAAACGAAAGGGAAAAAATATCTATTGCTTGTATGATTTGTGTGGCTTGAAATAGTACCAGTAGGGCGCATAGAAGTTAACTCGATCTTTTTCTATAGAGAATTTCGCTATTGAATTCTTTTAAATATCTCCTGGCAATTTTCGAAACAAGAATTCTCGTTTATTTTTCAACGGATTTTAATGATCCAACAAAATTTGAAAAAGCATTTTAAGCTACAGATGGGTTACTATTTTATTTTTGGAAACTCTAATGTAAGCTAGAGTTACAGTAGCTTGTTTATCTTTGATAATTTTCTCTATTTTCCCTCATAACTTCACCAATATTGCTTATTTTCCAATGATTTTCACAAGACTTGTAGCAAATTAAAAGCGCTTTCCAAATCTGCAAAAAATTTCCCGACCATATTTTTATTTTCCCGGAAAATCGCTGAAAACTCTAGAAATTTAAATTAGTTATTTAGATACAGTTTTAAACTGAAATAATTGAGCTTATAAATAGGAGATTATTGGAATTTACAAAAATGAAATTCTCTTTCAAATTCCGTTTAGATCACGAAAATCTGTTGGAAAATAAACGAGAATTCTTGTTTCGAAACTGGCATTTTTCTTGTCTGACTGACACGGGTCCTTAAGCGATGTCTCACAACATTTCAATACGGAAAACGGATCGAAATGGCCGTATTTGTTGCGAATTCGTAAATTTTCCCCAGCTACTCATAATTCATGGGAATTGTAGACAATACATTACGAGACAAGCCACTAATGTTACATTTTCTCCTTGTAGGGAATATATGCCGTTTGTCTCTCTGTGTGTGTGTATACACGATTAAATTAGTGACTCTGTAACAATTTTACATAACAGACATTCCATTTTATGCAAATCACTTAATTCGCTGTAATAGTTTAAATAAATCGTACAAATAAAACTGCTGTAGTGCCGCTTTAAAGCTAGATTTTCTGACAACTCGACAAGGGTAAAATCTAGTTAGATGTAAGTACACAAAACTGCATGTTAATGAACTCGACGAATTTATACGATAATCGAATTAATATTAAATTGTAGAAACCCATAAAATTCTGTCTATTCTGTGATTTAAGCACGAAATTTTGCCGTTTTGATTGGATTTGATCGTTGTTAATATCAGTTAAACTATCAAGGGATTGTCGATTGTTATTAACGTTAGCTATCTAACCTTTAGACACATCTTTCTAATTAATTTTCTTGTTACAGTTCGACCTTTACGAGTGAAACTTCTTGGTGAAAATAAGCCATTATCCGCTGATAACACTTACGAACTTGGTTGTGAAGTTGTGGGCTCCAGGCCCGAACCGACTATAACTTGGTGGAAGGGCAGTGTCCAAATGAAAAACACCAGAGAAACGGTTGGTAATCAAATTCTCTAATTAAAATGTCGATTTTAATCGAATCCAACTAAAATCCGGACAGTTATACAGCCTTACCTGCAACGATAATTTAAATCGCTCAATTAGTGGAGTGAAAAATCGGTTGATTCTAGTGGAATATCGCGCGCATCGGGTCAATTTCTTGATAAAATTGCCACACGTCCGTAATGGCGTGATAATCTAGAAGATCGAAGTTTTGTGAAATTTATCGACCGTAATGGCAATATTGGGGAATAATAATAACGGTTTTGTTGAAATATTTTTGAAAAATTGCCCGATTTCCGAGGAAAGTCGATTTTAACTAGTTGTAAAAATGGTGGATGCGCCGAAACTAAAATCTCAATTTAGTCGATTTATTCTAATTGAAAATTGATAAAATATACGGAACGTCTGGTTTTGAATGCGAAATAAAACCGTAACAACTTAAAGGCGACAATATTGCCGATTGTGAATTCTTTAATGTTACATTTATGATGTCGTTTTCGTGACATTAGTGGCGGTATTGATAAGAGTACACTTGATAGTTTCAAATACAATTCGATTCTATAATATCGGCTCCTATTATGTTTCGTTAAGATTTATTATTGCGGTCATTTTGCGTATATATTTACCCATCTCTGCAGCTACTGTTGCTGAAATTCTCTCTCGCATTGGCTATTTTATTATAGGGCACATCCTGAAAATAAACAATGTTGTATTTCACCTAGCCAAAGAGAATGACTGTACTGTATATTAACCATATTTTATTATTTCCGGTGTAATTTCACAAAATATAAATTGTACTGTACGCTGGTGAAAGAAATGGGGAAAAACAACAATATAATCAATAATTTTATTTTAATAGGAATAAAAATTCTGTTTCCATTATTGTTCAGACTTGAACTCATAAGTGAACACAAACGAAGATGAATTAGCGAAGACAACACGTCTGGAATACAAAATAAACGAAAACAATAAGCTATATTAGATTTATATTCGTCCGGGTATTACGAATGAGGATAATAACTCAACATAAACTGAAGAATATAATCACGTCATGCATAATTCAACAAGTAAATGTCCATGTAAACATTGTAATTGAAGAAAATTCAATTGGAGCGACAAAAATTCACCAATTGGTCGCCGAATTTTGGCGAAATTTCCATTAAAATCTAGAAATAAACGGAAAATTTCAAACATTTCGCTATATTTTCAATAGCGAAGCTCCACAAAAGGAGCTTTGATGTGTATCTCGAGTTTATATAAATTCTTGTTCCAAACAAGTGTTTACCGAGGGTCGTCTCGTTCTCAACGCACACAAAACAAAATGACTTATTACGGACGATTGAAATATTTAAGGAGACGACTCGTAAAATTTGCAGCAGCTTAAATGGTATTGGAGGCGTTAATCATTAGAGGATATAAAATAGAAAGAAAGTGCACTTGAGAAGCGTCTGAGTGTGGAAAACCGCCCGGAGGCCTCTTCAACGGTAGAATAGACGGGAAGAATAGGACAATTGTACGAGATAAAGTGTTGTTAAGTATCCGTTATACGACTATTTTTGCAAATACATTCAAATATTATGAATGATAAATACGAAATGGAATTGGATAATATAAACTTGATAAAAATAAGCAAGCGGCCATAATTTCGAAATATTTTAATAATTTAGTTGATATACAAGCGCAACGGTGAAATTTTTGATAAAAATGGGGAGTAACACAACTCTATGCTAATTTGTAAAGTTTTTAATGTTCTCAATAGTGTCGTTTTTTATAAAAATTTAAAATGTTACAACTTTAAAGCGGCTAGTTCATTTTTTATTTGTTTATAACTAAACAGTCTATTTACAGAATCATTTAGATGTCCAATCGGATTATAACCACAATCATAAACTTTAATCGGCTTATTTTGTTCCCTATACATTTATATTATTGTAAATAGTCGTAAATTCCAAATTGTATAATTTATTTATTATTAACTAGTAATGTAAATCGAATATTTATTGCATTTTATTTATTTATATTTACGTTAATATCAACGGAATGGAAGTTGTTTATAAATTCCATTTCCACTTGGTAGAAAAGTGCATGACAACTATGCAAGGCAACACAATTTCTCACTAAATGCATCTTGAACAAGATGGAATCTCCAACAGCAGATTCCATTCATTTTACATATTCATAGATCTCGACTGATCTACATCCACATTAAACGAAATCTTTATAAAATTCCCCGACATATTTCCACCCCGAAAAAAATCCAATTCACCCTTAAACATCTCAAGAAAAGCGCACGCAATACTTCACAAAACGAAAAGCAAAAATAAAACAGGAAACAACTTATAAATCTCCACCGATGTAACTATAACGACTGAAACTGGATTAAATACTGGAATCGATTTAGAAGTTGACTTTTCCCGGTTTGCAATCAATCACTGCTTGTGTCGTATAGCTGGAGTCAACTGCACCAATTCGGTATAATTAGAAGGGTTGTGATAAATATTTAGCACATGTACGCATTGGTGGTGGATTTTATAGCCTATAGGGGTGACGTGTGGTTAGTACGTGTAGAGAACAATTTTTAGCCGTTAAATAGATTTTTCCACCCTATATCGATATAATTTGCTAGTTAATTGTAGTAGAAATCAATATTATAAAAGCTATGGCAAAAAAACTTGTTGAGTTTTTATATAAATTTTCATCAAATTAAAATTGGTTTATACGAGATGTAAGCTAAATATTTGTCATAATTACGACTATATTCGTTTTTTAATTGTTGGGGGTTAATTCTCCCCATCTAGCACAGTTGTTGGATGATGAAATACAATGTCGTATAAAAAATTGCATCAAATTTGAGCGTGTACAAGTTCATGGCGCAAAAACTCCCGAAAGAAACAAAAAAATTGAGTTTGAAATGTCGACAAGATGAGATATATATCTGTGTATATATATTCTAACGGGGTTGAAATTCTCCCCTAGATTATAATATAATAAGAATGTTATTCACAGGAAATGCAAGAATGTTGAATTATGAATATATACAGGCGAGACGTGATCTAGTTAAACTTGTTACTACCTAAGGCGTTTTTTTGGGAGTTTCCAAATTCTATAAAAATCGATAATAGAACGTTAGATTGGAGCCTAATTGAATCTTTCATCGTAAATTATAACAAAGATGCAATTACCTTGTAATTGGCTAGTATGGACTTTGACTTGTTCGTCAAAGGCACGACTATTAAGTGGAAAGTTGCATTTGACCATCACGTCCCATCCGTTTCAAAA
Source organism: Mylabris phalerata (assembly GCA_020740385.1). Classification (NCBI taxonomy): domain Eukaryota; kingdom Metazoa; phylum Arthropoda; class Insecta; order Coleoptera; family Meloidae; genus Mylabris; species Mylabris phalerata. The sequence continues at coordinate 4,193,442 of JAJEOX010000222.1, forward strand.
TAGCGTCAGTAGGGACGGAAATCGCACTTCAATTTCAGGACACGTCCGAAATACGGATACGTTTTAGCTACTAGCACCAAACTAATACACACACACTATCCGTCTATTAATTGAAGTGTCTTAATGTAAACAAGTTCTACTGGAACGTTACCAACTTAGTTGGTAATTAATAACTTTGGAAACACGATAGAGGAAAAAATGAAGGAGACAACAATCGTTCTTGTTTGAACTGTAATTATTTTAACGTAAATAGTAAGTGATATAATAATGTAGAAAGCTCCTACTATAACGAAAATGGATCTCTGAATATAGTTAGATAATTTGATTGGACTGGTTTCAAGTATATTCCACAAATAACAATATCAGTTTGTATCTGTAAAATTATGGAAACTTCCTCTCCAATTTACAACCACTTTAATAAATAGCGTTAGATTTTTTTGCCTATTATCCCAAATCATAATTGGCGTCAATAAAAATGATGGGAAATTAGATAATTGGATTCATCAAACCAACAACAAGGCTTTTGTTACTGTTTTTATTGTTTTTTTATAAACGAGAAGTGGGTTGTTATAAGTACATAAAACCCGCTCTAGAATCGAGGAATTTTTATTAAAATCGTCGGAATCTTTTATATTATACACTGAAATCTACAACAACCTTGCCAATAATATTCAAACAATACAATTTTTAGATAATATTTTCATGAATATCATCGAGTACGTGCCTCACTTAGATTCTCGGTTGGAAAGTGCAATTCGCCCTTATACTATGATAGTACATCAACCACTCATAGATAGACACGGGGTGAATTTCAAGCGTGATAATAAAACAAACTCGATGAGATTTTTCACTAGATTCACCCCATAAAAACTGACTCTACCAGCGAAACAACAGATTATTTCAAATTAAAAAAATACTCGATGAAAACAAGAGATATAAGTTGATTCGACAGAGGAAATTTCAATTTTTCGTTTTACAATTCAAAAAAATTGAACATTAACGATATGTCGTGGAATTTTTGGCGATATTTCAAAGCTCCATTCGCACATGATTCGTTCTTTGAATTTTAACCAAGCGAAAAAGGGGCTTTGTCAAAGTGCTATAAAGAAAAGGAGATGTAATAAAATTTCCAACAAGAAAAATAACGAATACAACGTATTAAACCGTACAAATCGTAAAGTAACGGTCAATCGTTACACAATCAGCTGGAATCTAGTTTGATTGATTCGAATTTCGCGCTCAAATTACCAATAGACAACCGGTAATTACGCGCGAAATTTAAACTTAAAAATTGACTAATTCGGAAATTAGACTATTTCAAACTAAATTTAAATATTTTTCGACTTGTTTTACTATTTTCCGGTTAGTTTGAGCTTCTAGGATGAAAATTTATCAATTACCTTGGCAATTTTCTGAACTATCGTTGTTTTTATGTTTCCCTTGTGTATTCGTAACCGTTTGGCTGTAATCAAACGTACACAAAGTAAAATTTTCTATAAGTGAAACGAAATTCTTATGTGGCAGCAATGTTGTTACAACAGAAACGCTATTTCTCTTGTAAATAAGCAAACTATAAAAAACGAATTGTAAAGCGTGAAAAGAGCTTTCTAATGCAACTGTTTGATACAACAAAGCACGCATACATAGAATCCCGGCAAGTTTCAATATTTTAGAAAAATAAGAACAATGTTAGATGGAAACGATATATATAGGACAACTGTTATCTATGTTTGTTGATATTTGAAAATAATGAAACATGAAGAATTTATCAAACAGTAAAGTTGTATCATGCTTGGTACTTGTCATTTTAAACCAGCATTCAAGCTGGTTATCAACAATGAAAAGTTCACTGGAAATTGCACACGAACTCAAATACGTCTTGAAAATTGAAACTATTTGAGGATTGGAGAGTATTTTATCTTGGTTTGTGTATAAATGTAAGAAAAATGTAACACACTCACTATATTTCAGAGAGAAACAAAAATAGAAGCGAGCAAAAATATTAAATGATGGAAGTTTCAAAGCTTCATTCGCACATAAAGCACGAATGTATGTGATTCGGAAAGATTTCCGAACAGATTAAATTTCGTAATGGTCTCCAATTTTTGATCGTGGAAAATATTGAAGTGGTGTCTGTTGGAGAATTTGAACAGTTCCAGATTTTATCAGCCAACATAAAGGCCATTGATGTTCAATAATTCCATACAGTATGACTGTACGATAATAGATAGGATCGTCGTAAAAATCAGTATTCGTATTTACGTTGATTTGGGGAAAAAGTAATAATATAGAAATAAATAGGGATATTTTTCTCAAACAGCGAAAATACATTTAGGTATAAATTTTTGCTTTGTAGATAAATAATTCAGTTTTATACAGGAAAAATAATTAAATTTCCCCATACTGCCTCAGTATTTATATCGAGCCGTTTTTTTGATCTTGTTTTCTTTATATTATCTTTTACTTTCCAGTATATGATCCGATTTTAGTTGGTATAAAATACAAATACACATACAGATTGCCGGGCCGAATTTGAAAGTTTTATTCGCTATTTTAAAAGATAACAGGAAATGTCTTTTCTGTGATCAATTGAATTTATGAACAGTATCAAGATCAAACGACACAAATTTGATCAAAAGCACTCTATTCTGTTGACGTTTATAGATGGTAGACTATTACGGCTACGATTTCCACTGCTGTGCTACAAGAACTCGGACTCGATGGATGGAAATATTGGAAATTGTTTGCCGAATTTATTCAACAACCAAAATTCAACGATAGTTGCCTAAAAAGATGCAATTTAAGGGACTCTATACCGTTCACACTCGATCGAATTTCGAATATTCCCCAACAAGAAATGTAGCTAATTCGCTGAATTTACACTAACAAGAGTCTAATTTAACGCGGAAATATTGGGGATGATTTCACGATTTTTATGACTAGGATTGAGTAAGATTCAAAGGTTCTATTTTAACAAGCTAGAATTCCAATCGAGTTTCAGTCAATACCTCCCAGTAATTTATAATTTGAATATTGAATCTATATTAATATCGAAATTGGAATAGTTTTCAACAAATCTGGACGATTTGTGTAGAAGAATTATCGGAAAATTCGATATTAAAAGCTGACACGTGTCCGCCCTTGTCTACAATCGACAAACGGGTTAGAACAGAGCGAATTGAGCAACAAAAATTGCCGTTTGTCGTAATAAATCGAAATAAGATCACGAAACCGCATTAAAGCAATTTTGTGATAATTAAAACGACTTACGTTCCAATTATAAATGGAAATGGCCTAGCAACTTCTTCACAATCTTCTCGTATAAATCTACTTTAATTAAACGTTAAAGAAATTTCGTAAATTCGTCATTAATTCGATTAATTTTTCGATTCGAATTTGAAATTGTTGTCTATTTACAGACTAGTCCTGATCGTAATACAACAACGAGTATTTTAACGTTTGTACCGACTGTTGAAGACGGTGGTAAATATTTATCGTGCCGTGGTCAACAGCCGCAAATTTCCGATAGTGGCCTGGAAGATGGCTGGAAATTGGATATTTATCGTAAGTATTTTATAATAAACAAAACATTTCCGTTTCGACGATTTTACAGCGTTGATTTTGTTAATTTCATATCATAAATTCGATGTAGTGAAATATTTCCAGCTTTGTTAACGTGAGCAATTATAATAATGTTGAAATGGTGGTGGAAGATCTCTGGTACATTCTATTTCATACGAAATCCTCAACATAATTAAATTGAACCCTTTTTAGTCGAATCCTTATACAGAAATCTTCTGTTAATAATTCATCTTGTACGTTTATTTATATCATTGGAACAATAAACGAACAGAGATGGAGTTAATCAGTTGAGAATTAGTGAAATTTGCCGGTATTTCGATACGTGCCTAATGCCTTTAACGAAATAGATTTCGTATGAAGACCACAAACTAACCACCGCACATCTATCCTTGGTGCTTACATTATACGAATTACACCATATCGTTTATTCGCTTATACATAATTGTCCATCCTATTTACGTTGATTGTTAATTATCCGAATGTCGTTACTGTTAATAGTCGGCATGAATTAACAATTTGATTAATATCGGAATAGACAAAACCGATATCATCGTAGTAGTACTCGAATTTATCATCGGCAATTTCGTTCTCCATTTTTTTTGTATTTTTACTAGCCTAACTTATGTCCGAGCGTCATCATGTCACATTGCCCACATTCCCAAGAGCATTATATGTGCCATAAAGATTAATCAAGTGGTAGTGTTGTTGTTACAGGCGAAATACAGTTGGTATTCCTGCTGTTTTTCCCCTCACACCAACACAATTTATAATGTCCGATTAAGTTCTAGTCAACAACAATAATAACAAGTTTGAACTGTTAGATTGTAAAGCGGCAGTGGGAAAAAACGTGATTTATTCCACTCCAGATAGATTCAAATTAGGAACAGAATCGAAAACAGATTTTTTCAAATTTATTTTGACGGAAGCTGAACAGAAACGAAAAACAATCAATACAAAAAATTTGGATTTTCAGGAAAACTAACAATCTTAGCGGCAATTTTTGAGATTTGGAAAGCGCTTCAAACTTGCTGCATACTTTGAGAAAATCATTGGAAAATCGATAATATTGGCTAATAGATATTGACTTAGATAACTCAAAGTTCAATTAGAATTTTTCGGAACAAAAACACTCATGGATACTCCTTAAAATCCCCTTTCTAATGTGATGCAATATTTTACAATATATCATCAAACAAAGGAGATGTCGATTTTTTAAAACTCGTATCTCTTAGGCACCAAATTAAAGAAAAAGATGTATGTAGGGCCTCCAGTTTTTATCACTTTTCAAAAAAATCCACGAATAATTAAAAGAATTTTTCCAAATCTCAAAAGCTCTTTCAATTTGCTATATACTATGAGAAAATCATTGGAAAATCGAGCATATTTGCTAAGTTACAGTGGAAAATATGATTTTTTTTGGAAAAACACGTACTCCAAGATTTTCTGCTGTAACTCCAAATTCAATTGGAATTTTTCAAAATAAAATACACCATCGGATGCTGCCTTAAATGCTGTTTCTAATGATGTCTGAATCACTACAATATATCATCAAACAATCGAGATATCGATTATTAAAATTAGCGGACCCCAGATCAAAAAAGAATTCAGACTTTCAAGTTTCAATAACTCCATATATCTCTCACATTAATTACATATCTGCTATTTCCGTTATATATCCGCTTAAAAAAAAGCAGAACTACCAAATTTAACAAAAATTCCGCAGTTATAGAACTAGAAATAGTGGTAACAGAGCCAATTCGAATGTGCGAAATGGTGGATGCGCCGGGCTAGTGATTTTGTTTGTTGAGTTATCAATGGAGATCTGTGTTGGGATTTTTATTTTTGGCGATATTTGAGTTGAATTTTGTGTTTGTTGTAGATGTGCCGCTTGTGTCGCTAGAATTGGGGAGTACTTTGAATGGGAGTACGATCAAGGAGGGTGTCGATGTCTATTTTGAATGCAATATAAAATCGAATCCGTGGGTTTATAAAGTTAGTTGGCGACATAATGTAAGTAATTGGGATTTTCTTGAGATAATACAATCAAATTTTTGTTGTTTTGTATTGTTGTTGTTTAGGGAAAACAGCTTTACAACAATGCTCAAGCCAACACAATTGTAAGCAATCAAAGTTTGGTCCTTCAGTCGATTACTAGAGCGAGATCGGGCCATTATACATGTGTTGGGCACAATCAAGAAGGTGATGGTGAAAGTAATCCAGTACAACTTGATGTTAAATGTAAGGAAATCACGAAAATCAATTTTTAATTAAAAATTTTAATTAAAAAAATTCGGTTTATTCCCGTTTTGAATACCATTATTCTTCTGTTCTATATTGCATTATTGAAATTATACGTATGAAAATCGATTTGATTCGAGCATTTATGTTACAAACATCCATTACACTAAACACATTACTAGTTTTAATCGCATTCATTACAGATGTACACGTGAATACACAAATATTAAAACGGTACTTTTCACATTGTCGCCGAATCGGCATGTTTCAAACTAAATTCATGGAATTTAATGCCGCACAAAGTAATTGTTAATAATTTCTAAATAAACCGGACAATTTATGTTTTGTAATCAACATCGATCCATAATTCTTTCAACTTTCGAAATATTCTAACGATGGAAATCAATTTTCAGAAATGAATGATTTATTCGTCAAATCCAATGGAAATACGAAACTATCACCTACGGTATGATTGATGATGTGTAATTTTAAATAAAAATTGGTTGTATGCGTGTTTTTATCGTTAATACAACGATAATCTATAGATTTTATTGCCTGTCAAGTTGTCTTGTAAAAGAAAATCACCTTAGAATATTCCAATTATAAATATCGACACCTTTTTTTGAACATTTATTTGAATTTATTTGAATCGTGTTGATTCGTTTGTCGACAAGTGTTATAAATAAATGATGAATTTCGATATTTGCACTTGATCGTTCGATTGTAATGTTTTCCAGTAGTATTAAAGCTCTCCAAATCGAGACTTTAATATCCTTTTGCTTTTATCACACCGACAAAACAATAGCTGTTACTTCAACTTGCTTTATTAAAAACATTGCAAATCTCTTGTTTTTTCACACAGTTACGAAAATAAATTTAAAAATAAAATTGCTGTAATAGCGACAGTCAATCAACAAATAAAACAAATATTCAAACTTGATGAAATGATCATTGTATATGCAGTAATACAGCCAGGAGATTATTCTTTTCAACTGTGTTTCAATAGGAATTCTAACTACCCCAAAAAGTATCAATATTGGTATTGTGAACTTCCTTAACTGTAAATATAAGAACAAATATACACAAATATAGATGTTAGGGTGGAAACTGAAAAGTTTATTTAATGGAAAATTGTTATGAGTAAAGTTCGACTGTGGCTTGACATGTTTCCATTGCCGCCGACGATATTTTCCAGGGATCATCGATTTAGTTTTGTTGTTTAGGGGGGCTAAAGTTGCCTTCACGCCATGCCTATGTCCACTTATACCGTTAGATTTCCAAAAATCGACTCTATTTACTTTGTTCCAAATATTATAGCTCTTCCAGTTTGTATAGGCTTGTTTACTTTCCGATAACTCTATAGATTCTTGTAGTTTTAAAATACGATTTTTTCTATCTTTAGTTGTTTGTAAGAGTCTTAAATCACAACTCACCCTCACTTCTATCTTGTGGAAAACACGTCGAACTGGTAAGAGCTTGTCCGTTCGAATGTTGTCGTGAAAAGATGATCGATGTGTTTGTGTATTTTTAACAATTTCAGGTATTTTCACTCACATGTCGTGATTTATTTGCTTTCTCTACGAATATTGGAATTTTTTCGGCACGTAGCCGTCTAATTTTACTACGATCGATTTTTGCCACACTGTTATAACAAAACGTGAAATGAAAGATGCGGGAAAAAATTCTAATATGTTCGTCTTACGGGAAGAATGATATATGACGTAGTTAAGAAGTATTTTTTGATCTATTAGTTTTTTTCTTTTCCGTTCCCCTAGCTAGTTTTAACGAAAATTGTGGATTTTCTATTCAATACTAATGTAAAAGTCATCAATCACAACACAAACATACACAGGCATCGCGAATAGACGGGTGATTTTTCAAATAACAGAACACAATCAACCGACTCTTCCAACGGGTTTTTTTTGAAAAATTAATGAAATAATCCCCCATTCAGTCCATTTTATACACAAAAAGAAGCTTGTAATTTTATAATAATCCAATAACATTTTTTACTATTCAATATCCTTACATTACAGTCATTCCAATATGCCGGCCGGGACAGGCGAAAGTATTTGGCGTTGCCCGACATGAAACGGCTCGTATCCTTTGTGAATTAGAGGCGAATCCAACAGATGTCCATTTCATTTGGAAATTTAATAATTCGGCTGGTACAGTCGATATACCACAAAATCAAATATATAGCGAGAGAACAAGAAGTACAGCTTCATATAAACCGATGACAGAATTGGATTATGGCACCCTTTTATGTTGGGGGCGTAATGAAATTGGCATGCAGAAAGAACCGTGCGTTTTCTACATAAATCCAGCCGGTAAGTTGGCCAAAATCGATTCGATCAACTATAAAAATCAACGATTAAATATTCCAATTGAAACATTCGACCTGTAACAGGTGGTGAAGCTAATTTTCGAACACAACAACTTAAAAATGATCGGAAATCAAATTATTTACCCTCCGTTATCGGAGGGTAATATACATGAACGTTGAAAGGGTGTAAACTGTAATTCAATAATTTTTTTCATTAACGACTCTCTAAGTAATTAAGTTTAAATTGCGTTCTAAAAAATCATCCATCGACTTGATTGTATTAAAATTGGCATTTACTCTAGAGTCGCCGCTTTTTATTTCTATTAAATTATTGCATATTTTAACCGATAAAGGTGGATTAGTTCTATAAAAACGCTTGTCGGGTTTTATTATAGATTATAGGCGCATTAAAGGTGACATAAAAATAAGAGATCACCCAACTTTCAACAGCGGTGACAGCTTTACGAGAAGCTTGTGTGAATTTTTTCGGGTCTTTAGTAGGACTAAATTGCAATAAAAGTTTTTACAACTTTGTCAATTCCACATGCGTCAAAAACAACAAACGATTTACCCAGACACATTCAGAAAACAGGCGTCGACTGTCTGCCAACAGAAAAAAGACTACTTTAATTGGAATTGGAGAGAAAAAATGCTGTCACAAACCCCAAATGAATCTATAATGGATTATTTGACTTTATTTTGGTGTTTTTAGGCAAACCGGACGCGCTGTCGAACTGTACGATTTTAAATCAAACGGCCGAATCGCTGCATGTGGAATGTACGGAGGGTTTCGATGGTGGTTTACAACAAGAATTCATTATGGAAGTGTACGACACACAGACGCGCAAATTGGTGAGCAATGTCACATCGAAAAATCCGATTTTCACCGTAGTTGGACTGGAATCCGGGCTTGGTTTCGACATCGGTCTTTACGCTTCTAACAAGAAGGGTAGAAGTGATGTGACGCATTTACATGCGTTCACTTTAAAATCAGCTGAAAAGCACACAGGTAAGCTTCATCCGCAATAATCAACATAATCACAACGCTTCTATTTCGTCCCTTTTTAACCGAATTTTATTATTGGATTTCCAAAACAATCTTTGTAGCTTTAAAAACTGTACGTACACGACCGTTACCACCAGAGAATTGTACATTAGTCCAACAAACAATCTATTATGTTCATGTAAAATGCCAAATTGTTGAACATTATAAAGATGCCACTTTTGTACTGCAAGTTTACGATGCCTATAGTCGTGTCTTAATAGGAACGTCAACAACACGCAATCCAGAAAGTATAATCTTTAAAGATTTACCGAAAGAATACGATGATTTGTTGCTATTCGTACGGACAATGGATGCCAAATCGATAACAAGCGATGCTAATATCATTTATGCACCAGCAATTAGACAAATTCGAACTGGCGGTAAGATAACGGGGGTGTAGTTAACGCTTTCTTTTGTATTAAGAAGAACAATCACACATAAAAACTAACTAAATTTTGAACGTATTATCAAAGAACTAATTCACGCAACCTGCAAACTCTTCCATCTGTTATTGTATTCTTTATATTTTCATATAATGTCTTTATAAATGCTTTTTTAAACTGTACAATAAAAGTAATCTTTCAAAAACTACACGAGATGGAATTCTATCGAAATATTAAATAAATAAAACGTATACATTGTTATTTGTGGATTTAAACTACTTGTTTGGGGCTTATATCAAAATTTAGAGCACTATAACGTCAAAGATTTAAAATAGAAATTCTACAATATTTTCCTCTAGAAATTTTCGTTTTCTTGTTTATAGTCTTTTCAATTTCCTTCTTGTCAACAAACATTCTAATCCTTTAATTTAAAAAATTCCGTCTTGTAATAAGACGGTTTTCTACTAAAAACTAACAAAATGCACAGCTTACACTCGGTATTCTTCGACAGAATCTTCATCTCTATCTGCAATAACTATTATCTTATTTCTAGTCTGAAATCTCTCAAAAATTGCCATTAAAATTGCGAGTTGTATCCAAAAATTGCCTCGACGCTTCGATCACAAAATTTGCTAAAAATTTGTTAATTCTGTAAATTTTAGAGATAATCTCCATCAATAGACTGGCACCATTTATTTCGGCACAAAATTTTGTTAAAAATTAAGATCAACAAAAATTTTTTAAGACTTGAATCTAACAGAAAGTCGAGAATTCTACAAAAAGTCTCCGAAAATTGGTTGAATTATTTCTTGTATTTTGTAAATTTTAAGAGATAATCCTCATCTACAATGATAATCATCTATTTCTAAATTAAAGTAGATTCAAACTCAAAATTTGTTAAAAATTAAAATAAAAAAAGTCTTAAAACTTGGATCTAACATAAAGTCGAAAATCCTATCAAAATTTTAAAAGGAAAAATATTGCCTTTAAAGTGTTCCTTACATTTTGTAAATTTTTAGAGATAGTCTCTTATATGCAATGATAATCGTTTATTTCTAAAATAAAGTTAATGTAGTCGAAAAAGTTGCCAAAAATTAAGATAAAAATAATGTCTTAAAACTTGGATCTAACATAAAGTTGGGGATCTTATCAAAAATCTGCTAATATTGTCTCTAAATTGTTTCTTATATTCTGAAAATTTTTGTAGACAATCTCTACCTACAATGATAATTACCTATTTCTAAATTAAAGTAGATTCAATCTCAAAATTTGCTAAAAATTAAGATAAAAAAGTCTTAAAACTTGGATCTAACACAGGGCCGTAGCTACGAGAGGGCTAGATGGGGCTGAGCCCCCCTATAACAGTTTCTTGCCACCCCAACATCTTAAGGACACGGAGTACATCTCGAGATTTTTACCGGCGATTTTTACTCGCGATTACTCGCTCGTCCTTGGGACTACGACAACCGGACTTATAGCCCCGAACGGTTTTTCCCGTTTTTCAAAATGTTGATATAAATTTAAATTACAGACGAAAATCTAACAACATGTTTTTTGTACAATTTTTTGACTTTTTCTATATTTTTTTATATTTTCATCCATAACATTAAAATAGATCTTTTCTTCCTCATACAATTGTTATATATGTATTGTGAAATCTATCTTTTAAAAAATACGCCCCCTCTAACAACGATTGAGCCCCACCTGAAGTAGTTTCCTAGCTACGGCCCTGATCTAACATAAAGTCGAAAATGCTATTAAAATATCAAAAAGGCAAAATATTGCCTTTAAAGTATTCCTTATATTTTGTAAATTTTTAGAGATAGTCTCTTATATGCAATGATAATCGTCTATTTCTAAATTAAAGTTGATGTAGCCGCAAAATTTGCCAAAAGTGTTAAAACTTGGATCTAACATAAAGTCTGGAATCTTATCAAAAATCTGCTAATATTGCCTTTAAATTGTTTCTTATATTTTGCAAATTTTTAGAGATAATCTCGATAATCATCTTTAAATTAGTTACTATCATCAAAACTTTTACTATTAGTTTTTACTAAAATAAAAACTTCAGATAAAGTTTTAAAGAAAGTTCCTCAAATTATATCGACTCGGAAACTTCTAGAGATAGAGATGAAGATAAAAGTTGCATAGATTTTTGTTTCGCTAGACTTGTCAATTTTATAATGTTCGCTTTATAATTCAAAACAGTTTTTTCGTAGGTTCTCACACCCTTTCCGCACCGATTCCATTTTCAAATTTCCAACGAATTCGCTTTTTTCCCTGGTAATTACCAATTTACATTTAAATAAAAATTCTAATTTCCTGTTTGTTTTTCCTGGTGGTGATACAATATTTGCTCTTGTACAGCTGTTTATACGGTGTCGGGGTGCTTTAATAAAACTAATAATAAACAAGACGAAAAACTAATCATGTTGTCCATTAATTAATTAATTAATTTAATTTAATTAATTAATTTTGAATACGTACATTTGTCATAATCGTTTTGTTGTCTATTTGTTTAGCCTCAACTCCAGTTCTATTACAAATAACACCATTATTAGGGGCGTTGATCGGTGTTGTTGCTGCACTAATCCTAGTTGCTGTGATAATAGTCGTTGTGATACGATTACGTGGTGGCAACGAACATGATGACAAAGACTATGATGATGGTGGTTTATCATCGTCACGACGACGCAGCGGATGTGTTACTGGAAATATTAATAATGGGAGTGGTGGCAGTGGTGGCGGTGGCGGCATTGGTGGCAATAGTGGCAGCGGCTGTAACAGCGACAAAGCCAGCACCGAACCATTAAATAAAGACCTTAATGACAGCATCGATAGTCTGGAGGAGAAAAATCCAGATATTATACCGCAGAATAACGGCGATGATGACTATCAGGATGAGGAGAGGGCATTTGAACGGTTAAATAATGCACCGATACGTGTTTATAACAGTCGGATGCAAAGTCCAAATAATCAGGGCAAGAATGGGAATTATCTAACGAAAACGGTGAGAATTTCCATCTTTCCATATGTAAATTGAAGAATTAGTTGATAATTTGATAAAATTCCGCATAAGCAAAAATCCAATAATTTCAACATGTATCCGGGGGAGAAATTAAAGATTATTTAGGATGAGGAACGGCAAACAAGCTTGTTTGCTTAGGGCAACGATAGTCCTCGTTTATTTGCATATTTCAACATACAGATAAGGACAAAATAAAAGAAAAACTTTTTGTTCTCATAAAGATATTCGATGCTACACAACTCGATTGTAACAGAAAGAAGACAATGGATTTATTTAAGAGACCCTTTGGCAAATTAACCTTTTTTTCGTCGTCTTTGATCCTAACTTGAAATCACAATAAAAAAACTAATTCTTCAATTTCCAACAATTTCTCAATTCAATCATCCTTCCGACATACAACAGTGTTGTTGTTTTTGTTCTTTTTCTCGTCTCTCTTATTTTCCAGAATGATGAAATAACTTATGCCGAATTATCTTTAACAAATCAACAGATACCTCATGTGATTTACAATCAACAAGCCATACCGATGTCGGTGATACGCCGTCAAGAGCCAACAGTGTATGCAACATTAGATATGAAACGGATGGCGACCTGTTTACAACCCTTAAGTCCGCCACACCCTTCCACATTTCAAACGTTACACCATCCCCATTTACCGCCACCGAATTATATGACACGGCCATTACGCGACGAACAATTATTCAACGAAAACACCATCAATGCTGAGACACCATTGATCAGCTCCCGCGACACCAGTGTAAGTTGCAATTAATCCTATTATCTGTACCATTTTTCACTTAAAACTCAATCTTGGGCTCATCTGAAAGAGCATTTCAAGCTGCATAAGAAAGGCTGCATACTTTTTGGAAATGTTGGGAAAATTTGAGTTATAAATGAAAATCTGGAAGCTTGTTTTGTCTTTATTTTCCCTTATAACTCGGCCAATATTGATTTGTTTGCAATAAATAAAGAGAAATTTTCCAATCGATTCAGTAGTTTTCCGGCAAATTAAGAAAAACCATCAAATTACGAGTTCAAGAGCATTTTAAAAGGTAGAGTTGAATTTTCTGAAAGTTTATACGTGGCAAATTGACTCATCTTCATTGAGTCATTTTCACCTGTTAAACATAATTGTTTTGCACTAGATTTTTTTACAGTATGCAAGAAAATTTGGTAAATTTCCCTGGAAAACTTGCGTGGAAAACACCAATTTCCGTATATTGGGAGAACTATTCCAATTTACTATCGATTTCCTCTATATTCATTGCAAACAAATCAAAATTGGCCGAGTTATGAGGAAAAATAAGGAAAAACATGCCCCGAGATTTTCGTTTATAACTCAAAATTTCCACCACGTTTTCCAAAGATATCGGATCTCTCTTATGGAGCTTGAAATGCTCTTTCAAATGAGCCGAAATAATTGAATTTTGAAGGGGAAATGAAAGAGAAATCGATTATCGAACATTCTAATTTCTTTCAATTGTGGTCCCGCCCCTCAATTACAATTATTGAATCAATCAATTAATTAATTGATTAATTAATTAATCGCACAGGTCCTACAGCCGCTTTTGGAGAACAATACAAGAGTGCCAACGGTCACATCAACCCAACCCCGGACAGTTACAGCGACTCGCTTTTGACCTAACTAAAAACAATTCCGATTTAATCTATTTATAAAATAAAAAAAAAAGAATTTGTTATTAATTAATTAATAAAATAATTAACAATAAAGACTTAATTATGAGTGTTAAATTAATCGTGAGTGTGTGTAAAACTTTCAATTATTCAACAATAAAATCAAGTTATAATGTTGGTTTTTATATTAAAAACATGTACAATTTCATATTTTTATAATAGCCATATTGATTTCCAATTTTTATAATTCTATAATTTCCAATCAATTAATCGATTGATTAATCAATTGAAACAATCTATGGACAATTGTAACGATTGCGATTCAATCTCAATCCGAATTTCTCTATTCAAAAAAAAAACAAACATAACGGGTCATCCGAAATATTTTGACCATTCTCAAGTATTGGAATAATTTGGATAGCCCGTTATTTTGTATGTGTGTATAAAGAGATTTTTATAGCTGTGACAGCAAATCAATTATTAAAATTCAAATAACATATTTTAATTATTCTAATTATCATTATTATTATTAGATATATGTTTATTTAAGATAAAGAAATTATAAAATTGTTAAAATTTGTAACCTTTCTCACTATATTTCTCTTGTATTTGTTGTCGACAGAATAACGTGTAATATATGTAAATTGTTGTCTGATTATTTGAATATTTGTGATAATTTTAAAAATTTGAAAGCGGTGAATTAGCAACGTAAGTTGTAGCTAGATACATATAATGTTGATTATTAAATGTATCAAACTACGACTTATAATTGTGTCACTGTTTTATTCCGGTTGGCAATGATTGTAATCAGGTGTTATAACAAATGGACGCACTGTATAAATGCTGCCATATTTACATTTTTTAGTCAAATATTGGATATACCGTCCGTTTGATTTTATTCAAATTATATTTAAAATGGAATAATCAAATTAATCTAAATGTGGAAAACATCGATTTACTTGATTTTATTTATAAAACTCAATGAATTTCCAATAATTCTGTTTTTGATTAGAATTAATGGCGATTTATTCCGTTATCAGATTCGTTTTTGTTTGTAAATAATTGTACATAAAGTGCTCAATTTTTAATCTTTATTAAAAGAGAAAAAGACACTTTTAAATATATTTTTCCCCAAACAACTGATGGCCCACAATTATTCAATTCCACCTCAATTTTCATTCTTTATAATTGACAATAAGATTGACTCCTATTTTAATTTTGTCTATTTCTTCAAATGAAAATAAAATAAATTACGTATACCGATTATGTAAACAAATTTATTAAAATAAAGTGGCCTTGTCGAAATTTAAAGTACGTTCGTTTTATAATTTTTATTGTAGTGTTTCGAGATAAATTTTTTGAATAAAATAAAATAAAATAAAATGACGAAAAGATGGATTATAAATTGTATATAAATATATTAATGTGTTATATCAGTAATATATGTAATTATTATTCATAAAGATTGTCAAAAAATATAAATAATTCGAATAAACATTTTGTTCTCAATTACTGAACAATCCTGTTTAAATACGATCAATTCGAGACAACCTGTATTAACAAATCGAGCGCTACAAATAACCATAATTTGACATTTCGTAGATTTGAACCGATACACATACGCCATCTACAACCCAGTGGCGTGTGCGTACAAAAAACCGCTATTTTCCTAAATTAACAACATTTATACCCCAACTAATTAATATTTCCTACAATATATAACAACACAAATACTCACGATAATTATTATTAAATTCCATCCATCCGTTTTAATAAAAATAATGACGATAATTCCGTATCTAACGCGACACTGGCGACAAATTCCATAGGTCATTTCAAACAATAGAGTGGAGGTAAATTTTTGTGTCGTCCATTTTAACGAATTTTGAAAATTAAATTACAGTTAATTAATTTTAAAAAAATGCCATCAAACGATGAGAAAATCAATAAACTTATGGAAGAAGTGATAATATGCCGGAAAGTGGTACCGGAATCTATAGAAGTCATGGATAAAATATCGAAAAAGTACTACCAACAATGGAAATTAGAAATCGATAAAATCGATAAGAAAATGGAAGATACTCAAGTTTCTACCGATTTAAAGGTTTTGTTTATCGTAAAATTGTGCATTCAATAATCAATTAATTTTAGGTTAAAGCTAATGAGGTGATACCGACCGGATCAACCGAAGAATTGAAGGATAGAATGAAAACTACGTTTAAAGTCTTGGAGATAATGTTAGAGAACCAAAAATCAACAATAATTTGATTTTATAACAATAATAGTCATCTGGTATTTTGTAAATATTGATAAATTAGTTCTAAGCACTGTAAACGCGGTCTAATTCCCTAAAAATAGCGAAATTATGAGTTATCTGTACGAATAATTAATAATTACCCAAAATACAGCCACTAGTTTCGTGTCATTATAATCTTTGGTTTTAATTGTCAATACATGCAGTACTTTCCACTAAAATTAATGTTTGATATTAATTAAAATTGTATTTAAATCGAAAATTTTACCCTGTGGAAGATTTCGTTTATGAAAACACTTTGGATTCGAGAATATGGAATAAATGAAATCCTTCTACCTATTATGTAATTTGTTATCACTTGATATCCTAAAGAATCTATCACTGTTAAAGATTCTGTAACATAAACGGTCAAATATCGATCAAATTCTGTAAATATTTTACCTTCTTTAACGCGTCTCGTGTGAGCGATTAGAACTATCGCTAAACCAATAAATACAAATATAAAAGCATATTCTAAATTAATACCATAATAATAACAAAAATACAGAATGGAAACAATAACAAAAATTACAGTCTCCACTGGAAATGCTATCGATTCATTAATTACACCAATATAAATAGCCTTATTATACTTTTCAATTTTCACATTAATTATATCACCGGCTGAATTCTTAAAACGATAAGAACATCTCGTTTTCGACATACTTGATCGTTACAATTATTCGATGATTTCTAATTGAACAAACATAGAATTGGGGGGCAATTCTGGCACTACATGTCAGAAACGCCCCCGATAATTTAAGGTTAAGTTAAAAGTTAGGTTATGTTAAACAAACCACACCCTATCGTCGAAGAACTAGAAAAAAAAAAATAAAATAATAATAGATAAATAGACGATAGTTGATAACATGATTGAGATAATTTATTTAATTTTTTTAATAAAAAAAATTAGATTGAATTGGCGCCATCTATCGGATAATTTGTGTAATTTTTTGAAAATAACCAGATTGACACAAAAATCACTAGAATGTGGCGGTAATTTCAATTATACCGAGCAAAGGGTGAATTTTGTAAAGTATACCTTTTATGTAACAGTAAAGAATTATATAAGGTTCAATCGTAGAGTTATTTATATAAACTGAATACACAAATTTACTATTTAGATTTATTCTGTAATTATTGAATTATTTTTTACCCCATGCGTGATTCTATCCTTATGGATAATTTATGTACAATCAACACGATTTTATTGCCATAGTTACAAATAATACCAACAAAATTGACCTCCTGTAAACCCAATAGTGGTAGTTACCGTTCGTTTTAATCAAATGCTAACAACGTAAAAAATATCGAGGGAAAACAGATCGGTAATAATGGATGACGAGAACGCTTGGGTGTTCGATTCTCTAGTCTGTTTCCTCAATGGACCGATTTGGAGTGCCCCCTTGGAGAGTTTCATTGAAGAGAAATCATTGAGTAGATTCGAACATTGTTAATTTCGTTTAATTCGATTTGATTTTCCAGTTTTCGAGCCGAATAACGACGACAATGAGGAGTATCGCAAAATTTTTGAGGAGTTTAAAAATTTAGTAAGTTCCTCGATTTTTATTACCGATATTAACGATAAAAATAGGTGGATTTTATGTTGGGGAATTTTATGGAGGACATCGGTATAACCCCGGAACAATTCGAGGAGGCTTGCAATAAAGGCCACAGTTATCCCGTCAATTTTAATCGCGTAAGTATCGGCGTTTATTCGACAATTAGTAATGTTGTAATTAGAATCTTTTCGAACAAATTTGGGCGGCTAACGATTACGAAATGTTCAAACGGATGATGACCCAGAAGAACGTCGAATTACAACTGCAAGCGTTGGAGTTGATTGAAGAAAAATACGGAATTACACCGCAATCGTTTGTGCCGCAGAAGAAAGATGAGAAGGAGACGATACATACGGCTGTAACTATCGAGAAATCGAACGATCTAGAGAAGGAAGTCATGAATGAAGTCGTAAAGTTAGTAATTTTTCCAACAATTTTTAAAATAGGAGTGATTTAAATTGCGCGCTTAAATAATAGCTTCCTATTGGTTATTCCACATGTTAGCCAATAAGAAGCTAGTATTTACGCGCAAAATTTAAACGACTCTTCCTAGTATAGAAATAATCGACGATTACAGGAATTTTCCAAAAGAAGAACCATCGACAGCGAACGACGTGCAGTATATTCGAGTAGAGAAACAAAATCTCGAGGAGAGCTTAAAGAAAGCTAAAGGTAGCGAAATTCCCCCAAATTTCCAATAATACCAACCGAATTTTAGAAAAAGTCGCCGAACAGGAGCAGAAAATCCTCCCATCGGCACCGGATGAGAAACCAACAACGGCCGAGATCAATTTCGATAAAAAGCCGCAAATTGCTGAAATTTCGCCGGTGGAATTGAAGAAGCGACAGGAATACTTGCGCGCCCAACGCGATAAATTGGTGGCGTTGAAGAAGGAGGTGCGCAAGAAGCAATTCATCGAGAAGAATGGGGAAAAGGAGCGGGCTAAAGTGCGTCCGAAATCGGCCAGAGCGGCCGAGGCGGTTTTGAACGGCGATAAGGCGATAGAGCCGCAACAGTTGCAATTGCGCAAAGCTCTAGCCGAGCGTTTGAAAACCGAAGTTGTTTCGAATAAAACATAGATTCAGTTAAATATTTATTTATCTAAATATAACGAATACACTTTTTTTTATGTTACACTTGTTTTCAATTGTTCAAAAATTTTACAGTTTCTTATATCAAAAAAAAGTAATTCTCTAGAAAATGGCCTTTCTCTGTATTTTTTGGTTTTTAAATTAACGGCTTGTATAAAAAATATAAGGCTGCCATTCTGTTTTTTTTTTAAATTAAAAATCATAACTGTATCACCTGAAAGTTGAACGAAATTGGGGAATTGTTGGCCGTGATTCGTTCAACTTTCGGTGGAAATTCTCCGTTATTTCCCAATTACAATCAAATATTCGCTCACTTGTACAATGTTATATTTATTTAAATTCTCTCGCTTACACCCTATTTTCTTTTTATAGAAATTTATAAAACTTTTACGAATATTGCTGTTGTTTAAATGATAATTGAGCGAACATATGAAGAAATTATTAAAAAGTATATACATTTGTTTGACTTATCAAAACCCGCCACAAAACCATTTTCTATTCAATTAAAGAACAAGTAGAAGGAAATAATAGAAAAATCATAAAAATAAAAATAGGAATAAACATAATTTATTCATCACAATAATTACAAAATTATAGTTAAGAATAAGACAATTAGTCTACCGTTACACTTCATACTGCCGAATTTCCAATCAACGTAAAGAGAATTTTATACAACCCATTTAGACACCGAATCAACGAAATAAAAGAACGAAATTAATTGAATAGAAGAAATGATATCACAATTCAAAATTAGCGAAATATTAGAAACGAGGAGAAAAATAGAAACAGTACGAAGTATGATACAATCTAAGCACTCCAATGACACTACACGCACTTTTTTTGTTGTTGTTTAGACGATATATTCGACACTACTAAGACTATCTACTTTCTAGATAATAATAACTTAGCCTACATTTAAATTCACATAGTTCTATCGAACTTTTACAATAATTTTTTTAGAGTTTTAATGAAATACCATATATATATTTATTATTTTTTTGTTAATATTTATCTTTGATTGCATGTATTTTAAAAACGTACAACTAATTTGCTACACAATTTCCAAATGAAGCAGAGAAATTGTGTGATAAGTTAGATAATACGTTCCTAAATAACAACCAAAGATAAAACGTATATTTATACTTTTATATAATTTTTGTTTATTTTAACATTTATAGAATTAAAAAATTATTCCGACAATCTCTTAAAAGTCCAAGAAAATCGCCATATTTACAACATTTCCATACAATCCCTCAATAAAATACATAATACAAAATTTAAGAAACTATCGGAATTTGTTGTATTTAAATAAATTTATAACTCTTTGTCTCTTTATTATTAAATTCTTTTAATTTAAATATAATTTATAGAGACAAAAAATCTGTTAATATCTATTATTATACAAAAGGAAGTTATACAAAAATTGTGCTTTCGGCAACTTTTTCACGATTAAAATTAGGATGTTTAACGGAAATAAAAACCAGAGATTTATTATAAGATTTCCCTATTTAACCGCTGATTTTTTGATATAATTCTCCTAAATGAATGTATCTCAATTCTTGGAAATAATGTACTGGAACACAGCACCAGGAATATTAATTAATTCATCAATTGTTAATAATTGACTGTTATTTTCACTTGTACAGATTTCTGGTTTTATTATTTTTGTTTTGTTTTATTTTGTTTCACTGAGATCACACTGGAAAAGGTTTCAGCACAACACAATTTTGTGTTCGTACTCACCTATTACCTAATTTTTCTGCCTTTATTTTTGTTTTTATTTGTTTTAAATCTGTATTCAACTATGATAATCTCGGCCTTTTTGTTACTTCACTATTCTCCTCCTCGTCCTCATCCGAATCACCACCTTCATAATCCACTAGGCCCTAAATAAAATAAAGAAAAATACGATAAATTGGGGAAATTGTGAAAATCGCCACACAATCAAAACGATAACTATCGAAATAAACGTACGTCTTTACTTGATTATCAAATAGACAATCAATATTAAAATAAAATGTAAGCGAACCGAACTTCAAAAATACAAGTTCTTTGCTGGTTTTACCGATAAACTCACCAATTTGGTTGATTTACAAATTTAAAGCTGAAATCTTACTTGACATACTAAATTTTAACGAATTTTCGGCCATGACAACAAAATTGGGGTAAATATAGAAATTTATATTTACCCGTTTGAATAGTGATTTATTTTCACTAGGTATAGGTGTACCAGGTGGTTGTGGTGGTGTATTATTTGCATTATTATTTAAAACGGTTGTTTTCGATGTTGTATTATTGTTAACTTTGGGACCATTAGTTTCTTGTTGTTTTTTATCAATCATTTTCCCTATACTATCTAAATCATTGTCGATTTTCTTTGTTAAAATATCGTTAGTTGCCGGCAATACAGATTCATTTTCATCGAAATCATCATCTTCATTGAACCACATTTCTTCCTCTTCTTCCATTTGTCGTTGATCACGTCGGTATCTACTGTTTCTCAATATTGATGGTACTCTATTGAATTAATTAAATTAATTAATTGGTTTGATTTAATTAAATAAAATTTACCCGTCTAGACTATTTCGTTCGCGATCTTTTAATTTATCTTGATGTTGATCATATCGTAATTTTAAGGCTTTAAATGTTTGTACATAACATATATTATCAAGACTTTTACCATATGTTTCAACAACATGTGAACATAATGTTTTTATATCTTCTAATTTAATAAATTCAAATAATTCAATAATTGCCGAATCCAATAAATTATATCTACCTTTATTTCTTACAAATGCATCAATAACTGGTGCAAATAAATTACCTTTTATTATATATCTATTATAAAATTCATCTTTTAATGCTATTAATTTTCTCATAAATCTTAATGCACCTAAAACTAAAAATTTATGTGTTGATTTCATCAACACCAATATTCGACGTAATAAATCTTTATTTAAGATGCAATTTTTTATATGATAAGTATGATGTTCCACACAAAACGATAATAATTCTAATATTAAACCCAATAATTGTACACTACGATAATCTTCTTTTTGTGGTTCATCATGGGCTGTATTCTCTAATAATGGTGCTAAAATTGACAATATATTAAAATAATAACAATATAAAAACAGATATTTTACCTATAAGTATATGAATGCTATGTTTATAGAAGAAATTCAAAAAATCGGTTTTCTCCGATTTACTAACTGACGCCAACATATTCTCGGGGTCGAATAATATTTTTAAAATGCCCATCAATTGTACAGCACCACCTAATTCCGGATCTGTATCGCAGATCATCTGTTCGATTATAATATTAAGTAATATCTGATCCTAAAACAAACAGAAAATTCAACTATAATTATCTTACATGGATTAATACAAATTGTCATCAATCTTTTCTATTTATTTAACAAATCGTAAATAGAATTTATACTGGAATTCCTTTATAAGTAAACAATTCGATTTTTACAATTTAATAAAGAAATACTTCCAATGAAATGGAATTTTTAATAAAGATGGAAAAGTGCACAGGTCACGAATCAATCGGGAATTTATTACAATTCCTAATATCTAGAAAATTCACCAAATATAGGAAACTACTTATTATCACGATCGTAAAAGGTAATTCTGAGAGAATAGCGGTGCATTTTCCAGACAAATTTATAATTATTGTATTAAAATAAACATCGTTAATTATCTACAATATTATAAAAATAAATATTTTGTATTACGTTATCGAAAATTTTTACAATAGCGCGATAAGTTATCGTTAAATAGAAAATTTTTGTAGTATTTCATTGATCAATTATCTGTTATTTTTATAAGATAACAACGAATACAATCTATTCTATTTCAACTGATTTAAAAATTTATTTGAAATATTGTCTTTAAAGTTAATAAAATCTTACCTCGTCGGTATTATTGGCTTGTTGTAACGTATATTCTCTAACAACAGATGGTGAGAATTCAACAATATAAGTAAGTATATCAATGGAGGCAGTCTTTGTTTTTTGGTCATCCATCGCCAATGTTATCTCTAATGCTGGTAATATACCTAATGATGTTAATGTTTTATAAAATGTTTCTTTAGCTTGTGGTTGTAAATTTTGCGAATAATTACAAAATTCTTTTAAAAACAAAACTAAATCCCTACGTTTCGTATCAGATGTATTAACATCTGTTAACATTGTAAATAATTCGGTTAGAAATCGTTCATCCTCTTGTAATAATGATACAATTTCGACTTTATTAAAAAATATAAAACTACTCAATGTTGATAACATATTCTCTTCGAATACAGATGGTGTTGGTAATACAACATCTTGTATATATTGTACACGAAATGTTTGATGGATTTTCGATAATAATTCAGTATTTTTGATTGGTATAGCTTCACGGAACATTGCCTGTTGTTTTAAATATTCACGATGGTGTTTTTGTGTTGGCGATGATGGATCATATTCTAAACAACCAACAACATCAAATATTAATTCATCACTAAACATAACTTCAAATAATGCGTTCTTATTTAATAAGAATATATTTTTAAATATATCGTAAAGATGATGGAGACCTTCAATATTTTCTAAATCTTCGCACATATGAAATACATTAATTAATTTCTTTATATAACCATCACTCTCTAATGCTGCCGATAATTTCTCTTTACGTACTTGTGAACTTAAACAATTACTAATTAATTCGCTAATATCTTCTAAACGGCTCAATTCACAATTTGGTAATTCAATTGGTGGTGCTGAATCTGACATTTCATCGAAACGTTCATCTTCTGATTCCTCAACAATATCTTGGGTTATTTCAACTGATGGATCTTTACCTTGTACTTGACATATCTTCTCCCATATCTCATCACAACCGGCTTTCTCTTGAAAACTTAATGCTAAATCGAAATTATCACCTTCCGACCATACAATTAATGTATCTTGTTGTTTTTGATAAGCCGTATCGGGTTGTATTTTTGATTCTAATAGTAATGAACCGTCACTTTCGGCTCGTACTAATAGTGAAATGCCCTTCAATCTATCAACGTAAGAGGATGATACGTGACCTGTACCGCGATCGTCCCATTGACGATCCGCATTCAATGCATACAATTTAACACGACGTCTTGTATCCGTCATTGCTATAAACTCAATTCTATTACTTATCGAAAATTGGATAACAGGCAATTTGGTGTGTACAAAACAATAATGGATTTTATTCTTCTTCGATTAGGAATTTAACGAGATTACTCCACATTATATCAACCTGAAACAAAGATCCAAGTCAACATTGATGACATATAAACAAACAACAATCTACAACTGTTTTGACTGACATAAAACTAACCTGAATAGTAAACTGTGTGTGTGTTGATTGTCAATTGTCTTTCGATTAAATCCAATTAAAATTGTCCGTTTTAAAAGTGCAGGATTCTTCTAGAAAATTCGTCCCGTTAATAAAATTCAATCATAAACACACCAAATTGTGTTCAATTCTTCTTAAAATCATCATCGAAAAAATTTCCACAATTCCTAAACAACACACTCACACACACATAGATATATGAATATATACAGACAACATTCATTTATTTAATGTTATTTCCATACGATAATTTCAATAATTAATAAATGAATCAAATTAAAAATTATCAATTCGTTATAGATTTTTTTTCGATATAAACGGATTACGTTATTAATGGTAGTTTTTTATAAAAAACGGACACAACACATTAATTACCGCCATATTGAATTCACAACAACGCTCAAAAAGCGGAGTTCACAAGGGCAAACGCAAGGACAACGCACACGGCCTTCCTGGCGGGAAATTCAAACACACCTCAACTATTCCTAATTACTACACCAAAAAAAAACAACCAATTCTAATTTATATTCCAATAATAATCATTTGGAATAAAATTAAAACAAAATCGACATATTCCACTAACATAAGAGATTATTAATCCAAAAACTCGCTAATTTCTTCAATTAATTACAAATTAACCGCTCAATAATTGATAATTAACAATTCGCATAATTTCCCTCTAATCTTGCAATAAATTAACCGAATAATCCACAATAATTATTGTAATCAAATATTAAAAAAATAGCACGTTTCTAATTTATTTTCCAATAATAATTTCGTATATTTTAATGTTGAATATTAGGAAATTTTATCAAAATAATTGTCAATCGTGGGCTAAAATTTCAAAATTAGCAACATTATTGATTTTGAAAATGGAATTACAATTTCCGGTTCCGATTGCGCGCGCATCTCAAAACTTACAAGTGACATAAGCAATGATGCCAAATTGGGCGATATTCCTGCATAATTGCCGGTCTCTATTAGAAAATTTCCAAAATTGCGATTTCTCGATAAGAATTCATCGATATTCCATATATTCTAGAATTTCTACAATTATTAGTATTATATTAGAATTATAGTGTAATTAGATGATTTAATTGTAATTTTTAGCGGAAATTTGTGGATAAATGAGCCAATTTGATTGAGGCTTGAGGTTTTATTTATGTGTTGAGGAGGCTGTGGAATTTCCGGTGAAATTTCACGATTTCTGTCAGTATAACTGGCAACGGTGTTGTTTAGTGACAACAGGTTGGCCAACCGTAAGTACATGAGTATCTTGTAAACAATGCAGTGATTTGTTTATAAAATGAATATTAATAATGTTATTGAAATAAAATTGTAATTAAATTTGAATTTTTCCATGTTTTCTTGAGATATTTTCAAAAAAACAACAATATTTAATATAAATTTTGATTTAATTGTGTTATTTGTCCATTGATTTACCATGACAACTTGTAGGTTATCTTACTGAAAAAATTTTGTTTTTTGACATAGCGCCAAATTTAAAATTTATTATGGCATCATCTGCAAAATCGAAAATAACCGATGAAGAGATTTTAGAGAAAATGGCAAAAGATTTCCATGAATTAGTAACAAATAAGGAGGCTTTACGGACGGCTGTTGAGAATTTTTTGAATAATACCTTCGATGAATTAACGTTGGGTATTATATTTGATTTACATCGAAAATATAAGACTGGTCATTATGATATAGAAGCCGATGATGACGATGACGATGATGAGACTACAAATCAGGATGATAATAATGGTTTAGTAATTGGTGGTGATATTTTCGGACAGAATGATATGAAAAAGATTCAAGATGTTACTTGCCCGAATTGTGGTCGTTGTGTGGCTGCGGCACGATTTGCACCACATCTTGAAGCTTGTATGGGTATGGGGCGGAGTCGTTCGAGGAGTGCAACTAGACGAGTAGCCAGTAATAATAATAGTAGCAATAATAATAGTAACAATTCGAGTAGTAGTAAAGATCGTGAGAATTTAACATTTACTGTACCTAGCGATGATGAAGACGATATGGATTGGAATAGTGGTAATAAACGCGGTAAAAAGAAGAAACGTAATGGTAATAAAAAATCAAAAGGTAGAAAACGTTTGGATTTGGTTGTTGTTCCGAATCAAACATTATTAAATCAATTCTAGGAACACCAAAGAAAAACGATATCAAATCAACAGAAACGATTTGTATTGAAATGGAACAAGATGACGATGAATTAGCCAATTTGGTGCACGATTATTCGAACGGTTCATCACCGGCCGATTCTGTATCCAGCACACAATCGACATCATCCAAGAAAAAAGGAGAAGACGAAAAGCAAAAAGAATAAACGGGAACGTTCCTCACCCAACACAAGCATATCAACGGATTGAATGTAACAATTTGTTTTGTCCGAATTTTACACTTGCCCACTATAAGCTTTTTATTCTTATACTGTTTTTATTATTTATTTATTTAAACATTGTGATTTTTCAATTTCTTTTACGGTTCAATTTTGGTATTACTGATAATATGAGAAAATATAATTAGACGGGTAATTTATCCAGGTTGTATCACTGTAGACTAATTTAAAAATGCGTATTTTTATGTAAATATTCTAATTTCGCTCCTTTTTTATCGAATAAAAATGTTTTTAAATCTGGTCTTTGATTTATACCGACACGAAAGATAATTCTTTAGCCTGTTTTCGTTTTTGAAAAGCTTCTCTGCTTTAGACGAGGACCCAGGATCCGTTCAACCGATTTTTTTTTCTAAAGTGCCAGTTTGAGTGCTACCAAATTTGTAAAAATGGTATAATTTAGGACCAAAACTTGCTTTCAAATAACAAAATTCACTAAAATAGATGAATATTCCAAAATCTAGTTCTAAATTTGGAAATTTTTCTCAAAAAAAATGAAAGAAATCCGAAATTTTTTCCTTAAATTTGTGCCTTTTTACAATTACGTAGCAAAATTCGTTTAAAATCTGTTGGTTAATGACGAGAATATTTCAAAATCTGGCCCCAAAATTGGAATATTAATTATTAAAATATTCGAAAAACTCTTATATGTATAGAAATTGACAATTTAAGACGTAAAATATGCAAAAATTTTAGCTTCTAAGGGCATTTTGTTGCTCTCGTCGTGCCAATAGACGAATTTGAATTGAACTCTGCCGAACTGGAAGATTTTGGCCCCTGTGGAGATTCAAAAACCCGCACAAGATCCTTATCGATCTGGCTAACGATTTCTGGCTGATTTTTGAAACAGACTAATGACCGAAATGGAATTAAAAAGATTTCAAAATTCCATTTTTCAAAACAAAAAGTTTCTATTGCTATTTTATTTATCTCCAAAAACAGGCGAGTTAGCGATTATTCAAATACTGGCATTGTTTCGACATTAAAACGAAAGAAAAGGTCCTTCAATTATTGTCAATTTCCCGGAAAATTTGCGAACCGATTGGAGATTTGGAAAGCGCTTTCTATTTTCTATCTACTGCGCAAAAATCATTCGTAAATTTTTAATATTAGCTAAATTATTGGCAAAAATATAGAAAACTTTTGCAAAATATAGAAAAATTATGCTCTTAGACTTTCGTTTATAAATCAAATTCAAGTGAGATTTTCCCAAAACAAACCACTTGATCTAATGCCCCTTGAAGTGCTCTTTCTAATTCTGTCTGATTCATTGAAATATGTCATCAAACAAGAGAGATAACGATTATTGAATATTGGTATTGTTTGGACACTAAATCCAAAAGTGATGTAATAGAGGCGCTTAATTTTTTGACAATTTCCCGGAAAACTAGCAAAACGATTATCAAATTTGTTGAAAATATGAAAAACACTTCCCATTTTATATAAATTTTCTTAGAATTATCGAAAAATAACCAATATTGGTCAAGTTATTGGAAAAAAATATAAAAATATTGTAAAATATTACAAGAATTTCGCCTGTAACTCAAAAATCAGTTGGAATATTCCCAAAACGAAAAAATCCCTAGATCCATCTTGAAATGCTCTTTTAAAACCTAATTTAAATTTTGCAATATTTCCGAAAATTAGCGATAGAGGCTTATTAAAAATTCTTGTTTAATTATTTTTGGAATTTAAATTTAAATTGAAAAGGCAATGGAATGGGCCTCCTAATAGTAATCGACCCTGGCAGAAACTATCCTCTCTGTTCAATCAGGACTTGATTAAACTTTACTACAATTTATTAATCATTTTTGAGGAAGATAAGCTTATCAAATTGGGTTGAAATCTTTAAAACGCCTTAACAATCGACTAGTGGAAATAGGTGCGAATAAATATTGGCTTTTATTATTCTTAATATTATTTGTTACTATGTTACAAATTAAATTATACTTTAAAAAAATAATTATTTGGAAACTTAATGATAAAAAATCAAAATAATATATACAACAGTCAAAGAATACTCCCTCACACTCTCATAATCCTGAAACACGATTATTTTTAATAAAACAAACCGACAACAAATCAAAATTCTCACCCATAGTCTCCTGTTGGATTTCAACTTTATAAGTTGGATTATCATAAGCCGACTGACTGACCCTATTCGGTGGCGTAATGGCAGCTTTATTCTGGTTGTGTCTTCTAACCAATATTAACAATAAAATTAACGTACTTAAAATCGCTATCGATGCTAATATTGCTACTATAACCAAAGGTCCATAATAATCGCCTTGTTTCTCGATATTCTTCCCTGAAAATTCCACAATTAACCGAAAATTTAGCGCAATATAAAGAATTAAACCTTGCGCTGATGACGCCGATACAGCTGCTGCACCCAACGAGATAGCCGCTCGGGGTTTCGTTACGAACTCCTGGACGTTACTCGTTTTGATTTTGCCATTTGTTAGGTAAACCTCCAACCATAATCGGTATCTAGTTCCGGGTTTCAAATCCATAATAACCGTACGTGTTGGCGAATCTCTCTTGGCGATTTTGAAAGTACTTTGGTCTTCTTTACCGGAATCACTCTGGTAAATTGCCCGGTAAATATTGACGTATTTGTCTTCAGGGTAGGGTACACCGTTCCAACTGATTTCGACGCTTGTCGATTTCGTGTGTTCGATATTTAAAGTTACATTAAAACCGTAAGTATCGATCTCGTTAGCCGTTGTGAAGTGCAACATGTGTTTAGCGTGCAATTCGGTTAATTGTCCCGGAAATGGGATGAAATAAATGCCAATTTCGTATTTGGTGTTAGATTTTAGGTTCTCTAAAGTAAAACTCCGGACCGATCGGTGGATCAACGGGGTGGCATCGTAGATCATACCATCAATCTCTTTGTATCTCAATTGTAAACCGTCGATGAATTGTAGCTCGTATTCGGTGAATTTTCGCCAATTAACCGTAACCCAAGTCGAATTTATATCAGTTATTGATAGATCCGGCTCGATCGGTATCATCTGCGGTACAGTTTGGGTTGTATTTGTATCTTTGGGGGTGCGTATTTTATAAATTCGACTAGTTGGAGTATTGTGGAGATTACGCATGGTTACCGTTATTTTGATTTTATATTCAGTGTCCGATTTCAAGCCGAGTAGATCGAATTCTAACTGGGGCGTAGCGATCAGATCGTTCGGTGGTGCAAACACTTGAAGCTCCCAGTTGTTAAAATCTGGATCACTGGAACGAAATTATCACAAATTGGAGACGGGTGAATTGCAACTTACTCTTGGTAGGTGTATCGGACTTCAACACGCCCATGGAGGCCTACAATTACCGTAGGTACCATAAATACCAGCCTGACAGTATGCGGATCGATTGCTTGTAACGAATGTACAGTGATGTCTTCGTCTTGGAAGCCCGGATAGTTGAAAACTGGCCCAGTTGCTTTAGATTAATCGAAATTATTAGAAATCTACCGGATTATTGTCGGAATTAACAAACCTTGAAGATAGCTCGTGTTTAGTTTATTGTTAACGATAGGTATGCCGTTTTGTGGGGCATTAAAATTTGGATATTGTAAAATTTGCGGCCGGTTATTTGTAGGTAATGGTGAATTTTTCTGGATTTCGTGGATGATTTGTTCTAAGGTAACGCCCGGTGGTAAATCATCATTATATGGCCGGACATTTGTTGGTACAATGAATGATGGTTTTGTGTTTATTGGTACATTATGGATTTCTAAAACGGCACCTGATGGGTAATTGGCAATTTCCGGGTGTTGGTGGATGAATTGCAGCAATTCATCCGGATTATTCGCCGGAAATTGAGGTTTGTATTGTGGAATAATGTAGGGAATTTCTGGATTTGGTGGTAATGGTGGTTTATTCTTTTGCGGTTTTTGTTGGCTTTTATTATCTTGGGGTTTCTTATAATTGGGATTTTTATCGGTATTCTTGTGGTAATAAGGATTCTCATTCGATTGGATAACAGGATGGGTATTACCAGAATTTGTCCCATTATCGTCGTTGTCTGTATTCGTATAAACCACTAAAGGTCCGAATATCTTTGATGGAGCTTTGGTTGGTATTAATCCAAATACTTCTGTTGTTTTTTCAGTTTCGTTACGTTTCGTTTCTGAAATTAAATTTCAGGTCAAAACTAACGAAATAACTGAAATTTTAAAGCTTCCAACTAAACTACACAACAAAGCCTCCAAATTAGAAAATTATTTACAATAGTCAAGTCAAGTCCTTGTCCCTTAATAGTTCTATGTACAGTACTTTTAGGTTAATAGGATACCCCACAATTTTATTTATTTGATCTTTGAAATTAAAGCGAAATAATTACCTGGTGGTGTTGTGGTGTCTTTGGGCGCTTTGCACACCCAGTACATGCAACAATCATCGTCGGGCAAATGGGCAATGATAGCGTCTTGTCGGGGGCATGGTAGTTCGGGTGGTGGTGCTGCTGTAACAGCAGGACAGACATTCTGGCACTCAACTATACCCATTTCGCAATAACAGCGCTTATTACAACCGGTTATATTCGTCGGTATTTGTTGCCAATTATTAAATAATTGTTTTGCATAAATACAGGAACCATTCCGTTTGCACCGGATATCTTCAGGACAACAAGCCGGTGGTGATGGTACGAATTGTGGCGGTACCGTCTCCCATTCGATACAATTCGGATCTAGGACATCGACACCGAAATAAGTTGGACATTCTAGTTTTAAACACTCCATTCCGGTTGTTTTACAAACACACAAAGATGTACAATTATCGTTATATTCTTCATTCAATTTTAACGTTTTCCCGTTATAAAAACATCCATCCGGATTTTTCTCGTTGAATTCTTGTATTCCGATAACATCATCGCTATTTTCGATTTTCAAATATTTCGAAGTTTGATGAACATCAACAAATCGTCCCGATCGAATCTGGTAGGTTTTCCAATTTTGCCGATCGTCACTAGCTTCAATGAAATTGTACTCGTCGTTTTCGTTAATTTTCGGATCGAAATTCAATTCAACTGTTGTCGTATTGATGAATTTCGCCGATAATAGCCGGTGATGGTCCTTCTCAGCGTGATCATCTAATGTTACATCACACAGAATCGTTTTACAACACGAATCATTCGGATCTTGAACTTCAACACAACGATCTGAAGTTTTATTAATCGGCGGACATCTCGGCTTGCACGTCGTCTTCCCGGCTATTTCACATCGACAGACTTCATCGCAGCCTTTATAGAATTTATCGCCACGATTGTACGTTTTATTATTATACGAACAAATCTCCAACGGTTCGGTTTCTGGAATTAATCGAATCAAATTTGGTCGAATTCGGGAGGAAACTCACCGGTATCAGCAGTACAGACTAGAATCGAACAACACGGATCGTCGGTATCTTTAGCCGTGCAGAGCGGGTCTTCGATTTTTTTACCACGCCGAAAATAGGGACCTTTACAACGATCGGTACAGTCCATTTTTCCATCAATACACGTACAAATCGAATCGCAGCCACTTTCTAATTTCTCGCCGTTCTCGTACGTTAAACCGCCTTTTTCACAAATTCCTAATCACAATCGAATTAATCTAAAATTACTACAAATAATTGAGTTAAATACCGTTAGTGGAGTTGTGTGTTGAGAATTTAGGGCTCAAGATTTTGGCGTTGATCATCTCTTCTTCGTCGTCTTCATCATCATTGATTGTAACATCGCTCAAATCGCCGAATTTATCGTATTTCGAACGATTAGCCGATTGTAGAATATTTTCAGACGTATTCTCGTCGATTGTGAAGTTTAAGGCGCGGCCTTTCGGTTCTTCAGTGGAATTATTTGGTGGTAATTTCGGTAGTGTTATTGATTTTTCCGTTTTTAATGTTATTGCAATATCTGTAAATTAACAAATAAAACTCGTTGACATTTAAATTAGAATAAACAAGTTGTCATTTGTTGATTTCATTTTAACGTCTTGGGCAATTGCTACTTCTAATCAGCACGCAACTTCTCGATTATCACCATTATTATTATTAGTTTCTTGAGATTATTACGAAATACATATGGTAAGGAAGCAGGTTAATATCTTTACAGCTTTAAGCTATACTGAAATGTTGTTTATCTGTATTTCGACCCGTCCTACAACATTTTGTACAACAAGAAAAAACCAACTCATCCCTAGTTTATGGTGATGATAGAAATGAGAAATGATACCCATAGGGTTATAGACACGTAACGAAGATAATCATAGGTGGAGGATCTTGGTGATAGTCTAATAGATCGATTTATTTTCTAATTGAAAATATACTTTCAAACCCGATGTAATAATCCCAACAATACAGATTTTATCGGGATTTTTTGAAAAGTACCAACAAAAATTCTAGCCTCATAAAAGAATAATCACCACAGTTAACAGAGTGTAAATTTTACCACTGACTGGTCGCATTTGTGTAATTTATGGGAGCAAATGCCATGTTAAATAAACTATATCCTTTAATAAAATCGTATTTTATCTAAATTTCAAATATTCACCAGATACATGCCAGTCTAGATATGGTTTTGTTGTTTTTGTAGAGAAAGGAGGACGAAAAATTCGCACGAAACACCAAAATAATTAAATTTTAACATTCTACGATTTACGAGCGTTGCCTGATTCCCATTCGATTTCCTCGTTTTTATAGTTTCGATTACGCTTATTGTGAGATGTTAACAAAATATAGGTCAACATAAAACAATAGTGGTCAATAAACTCGAAAAATACGAGACTTTCACTCTTATGAATCGAAAATTCTAATCGAAAAACCTACAAGGAGCGGCCAAAATCGACAATTAATTGTTCGAATTGTTTGTAAAATGCGACAAACCACTACTGTTTCCAAACGATTCAAAAGAAGTCTTGTTTCTGTGTAAAAGAGGAACAATGGGTTCATTTTTGTTATGTTTAGATGGTAGAGATAGATATTTTTGAACATCCACTAAATATAAGTGGGTGTTGAAAAATTACTTTTCTGTTCACCAACACAAAAGAAGTCATTCTAACTACAATTATTTATAATTACTTTTTTTGTTGTTGGTGTCGTGTTTAATTAAATAAGGTAATCAACATCTACGTACGGTTATTCTCATTTTTATTAGATAATAGAGTTTATTAATCGTGTTTTTTCAGTACCTCACACATAAAACACGCTCAAGGAAGTTTTTATGTTTATATTATTGTTAATAGACAAGTTTTCTAGAAATTGTTAGAGAAAATATTAAAATATTATCAAAAATCTCGATAGATTTAGCATTAGAACGATTCACCTTGAGTTGATGGAATTATTCAACTTTTCGAGTTGTTTTCAGTAAATTTTGCAACTTGATCGACTATTGAAATCTCCAATTTTTTCGTATTTTTACTAATCCGCCAAGTTTATAAAAATATAATATTTTGTATAAATTAATATTCAAATTTAACACAATAATTTCCGTCATTAATATTCAAATCTAAATACAGTTGTGTTTCGTTATTTGTGGATTTGTTATTCGTATAGTTTGCGCGGTTGAATTATTCCAAGAATTTATTACAGCACTATACAATAACGTTATAAAATTATGGGTTGATTAAATAAACATGTTCTGCTTTTAGTGGGAAACTATTGGTGTGCTTAACGATACCTACGTTTTATCGATTTAAATCGGCATTAAATTTTAATCGGACTGATTTGCAGAGGCGCATCGGGAACTAAATGAGCCCTAGATTATCACAATTTATTGGCCCCCTTATAGATTCTCCCACTGAGATAACTCACGCAAAAATTAAGTTAAAATCGACAGTTCTGTTAGAAAATCGAGTAAAATTGCCTAAATTTTCACGACAAGAGTAAAATTACTAAAAATTGATAATTCACAATATTAGCTGAAAATTTTGCTGTAAAACTGCTTAAAAATGCCTGAAACTCTTCAATTTAATCATTTAATAGTCAATTTCCTTAAAAGTCCATCCTGAAAAAGGAGTAAATTCGCAGAAATTGAACAGAAAATGGAATTTCATGAATTCTTTCTTGTATAAAACATTGACTAGTAAGCCTGAAATTAGTTGAAAATTGTGCTGTAAACTGCTTAAAAATACTTGAATCTCTCCAATTTGATCATTTAATAGTCCATTTACTTAAGATTCTATCCTGAAAAAGGAGTAAATTCACAGAAATTGAACAGAAAATGATAAGCATGAAATTATCTTCAAACATGACGTCAGAGTAATAATATTGACTGAAAATTTTACTGTAAAACTCCTTTAAAATGGCTGAATCTCTTCAATTTGATCACTTGTTTAAAATTCCAAAGAACGAGTAAATTCACAGAAATTGAATAGAAAACAGTGACTAATAAGCATGAAATTAGCTG
This sequence comes from Mylabris phalerata, assembly GCA_020740385.1. Lineage (NCBI taxonomy): Eukaryota > Metazoa > Arthropoda > Insecta > Coleoptera > Meloidae > Mylabris > Mylabris phalerata. The sequence goes on from JAJEOX010000222.1 coordinate 4,228,806, forward strand.
AGAATATTGTTGTAAAACTGCTGAAAAATGCCTGAATCTCTTCAATTTGATCATTCAATAGTCCATTTAGTTAAAATTTCATCCTGAAAAAGGAGTAAATTCACAGAAATTGAACAGAAAATGATAAGCATGAAATTATCTTCAAACATGACGTCAGAGTAATAATATTGACTGAAAATTTTGCTGTAAAATTGCTTTAAAATACTTGAATCTCTTCAATTTGATCATTCACCAGTCCATTTAATTAAAATTTCGTCCTGAAAAAGAAATAAACCCAGAGAAATGGAACAGAAATGTAAATTAATGAATCTTTTTTTGTATAAAACATGACTGAGGAGTAAAATTTTGTAAAAATTGATAATTCACAGAAAATGTAAAATAAGTAATTCTTTTCTTGTGCAAAACAGTGACTGATAAGTACGAAATTATCTTCAAACATGACGTAAGAGTAAAATTTACCAAAAATTGATAATTCACAATATTGGCTAAAAATTTTGCTGTAAAACTGCTTTAATATGCCTGAATCTCTCCAATCTGATCATTTAATAGTCCATTTACTCAAAATTCTATCCTGAAAAAGGAGTAAATTCACAGAAATTGAACAGAAAATGACTGAAAATTTTGCTGTAAAATTGCTTAAAGATGACTGAAGATCTTCAATTTGATCATTCAATAGTCCTATCAATTTAAATTCAGTCCTGAAAAAAAACGTAAATTCACAGAAATTGAACAGAAAATGTAATGGTAATGAATTTTTTCTGACTGATAAGCATGAAGTTATCTTCAAACATTAACGAAAAGTTAAAAATTTAGTAAATTATAAACAGCAATCGCAAAATTTACTCTAAAAAATAAAGCTGTTCCAGAATTTAAAAGACTAAAATTCATCCCCAAAGCTAACAATTTCAAGTTTTTTCAGGAATGGAAAATTGGAATCATTTTCTATGGGAATCTTAAAAAAATCGATTTTCAGGCCATTCTGGTATTTCCCAATTCGGATAATTTGTTACTCATTATCGATTAATGTAAAATAATACGCAATATTTTCAGAATCACGAATTTTAAAGTTTTTGAAATCAACTTGTAATACTCGAAGGTTATCTGATCGATTCGTACAATCGGAAATTCCCCGATACGCATCTTCAGATAAAAATTCTCATTTAAAATTGACATATACTGAAAATAAATTGAGTGATTGAAACCTGAAAAAATGCTTTAAAACTGAATTTAATTGTTTGAAAATATTTCAGCAATAATCACCGAGTTAATTGTCCTAAATTCATTTTGTTTGTTTGTTACAAATTAGTTTTAGTTTAGTTCTAAATTCGTTAACGGCTTCAGCGAGCTAGACAAACAATTATGTTATTGTAACTGAAAATTTGTAGCGTACAAAATCATTTTTTGTTGTAATCCTAACTACATAATAGTCTGCTTGTTTAGAAAATTAGTTTCTTCATATCCACAGGAAGAAAGAAGTATATCTTTCACGATTCCGAAGTTTATAATGGATACAATAACACAAAATGTTGATGAAGAAATAGAGATTTTTGTACCATTATTTATCTTTGAAAGATAAGATGCTGGTTTTGTTAACATTATTTGAAAGGAATAAGAAATTTATAAAAAATTACAAAACGAATAGTTTCTATAAAATTGTCGATCTGATTTGTATTTAAAATTGAAAAATTCTTCTCTGATTCTTTCCATCACGACAATAAATATTTATTAGTCCGAAAACGATTGCCTTTCAATTGTGAAAGGTATTGTGGCGACTAAATATTAAATTTCTTCCATTAAAAAGCCATCAACACAGTCTCATTAAATCGATATGAACGTATTAAATTAACCGATAATTTCGATATCGAATTAATTCTTTTTGTAGCGACTCCTCTATAATTGTTCCAGGAAATCGACGCGGAAAATTCACGTAGAAATGAAAGTATAGGCAGATACTTATATGGATTTCCGCTTGGAAACACGGGAAATTGAAAAACTTTCATTTATAATCTTCTCTATTATGTCTGTTATTGTTTCAGGTGAAGTGTACGATTTTAAACGTGATCCAAATAATCAGAAATCTAATCTGTTATTCTGCATCGACTTGTATCATTAGTTTTATAATATTGGATGGATAGAATTTTTCACCGAACGGTCAATTACACACAGTAACCTCTACAAGGTTAATAACATTCAGAATTAAAATTTTTAACGCATTTCTTTCGTCTTGTAACGCCGATAATTAAATGAATCATTACACATACAACTTTCTACAACAGAGCTACTGAATTTCACTAGATAACAGTTGATTTGCAATGCAATAAATATTTATAGGCCAATGAAGATTGCTGAAAATTTCTTCGATCGCTTCAAATTGGGAACGATTTTACGAAAACTTGTTTAAATAAATTCAAAACAATTCTAATTAGCAGGTCGACTTGTTTGGTTTGTTGATTTGTTTGGCCTAGAAAATGACTTGAAAGTAATAAAATGCAGTTATAATAAATGCTTCAGGTGTTTGAAGAAAGTTTGAAATTTATTAATTTGTAAAAACGACACAATCTTCCAGCCAATTCGAATCGAAAAAATATTATAATTGAATACTTTGCGTAGAAAAACAAGCACAAAACGTGACACAATTCTCTACAGTTGGCACAATTAAAATAACTCTTTTTTTTTAACAATTAAATCGTCAACGGTGAGCGCTTCAGGCGGGTTTCGCGCGTGACGCACCGTTCAAATCTCCACGTTTATCGCCGAAAACACCGAAATTTCTGATTTAATTCACAAATATTTCGATGGAACATTCAATAGAAACTCTCCTTCTGCGATTTTAACGGTAATTTATTTATTGTCATCATAATAGAAATATTTAAACCGCTTTTATTGATGTGACTCATTTTTAGCTAGGAAAATTTCTTTTACTATTTAAAGCTAATTTGTAGGTGTAATTTGAGTATTTTAATCTCGACATTTGTGTATGGAGAATCGATAAAAACATTAAAATTCGAATAATTATCATTCTAGTCGTGTTGCATCTTCAAGGATTCTTTTTTCTATAATATCGTGATCTTTGGTGTAATTTTCAATAGGATTTCAATTTCAACAATCATCACAATAATAACAAATTTTCTCTTCCCGATTTTTCGTACGGTTCTCAACATTTCTTATGTAATTTTCTTATAGAATTGTTGAGAATCCCGGACGATTGTTCGGATTAATTGTTAATAGTGTAACCGGAACTAAAAAACAGTAATCCGGTGAGGATGTTTTGGTGTTGGTTTGGAAAAAAGTAGAATTTTAGGACACAAGTTGTAAATTATTATTTATGCAAGAAACCAGTTCTGGTCAATAAAGTCGTAGTATAAGATTTCAATTAATTTGTTAATTAATTAATTGGTTTTTAATATAATATAGGGCCTCTTTGCGTCTATTTATCGTTTATAAATATTACATCAAAGACCTTGTGTTGCTCTCTTTCACTACAGTTGAAAAATTCGTATTGTTTTGTAAATAAAAAGAGAATGTCAGGGACCCAGTTTTCAACCTACCGTTGCTTGTTGTACAATTTGATGTTCCATCAGGACAATTTGATGATGATGATGGTGATGGTAACGATGATGATGATGTTCTAACAACACAACAACATATCACAATAATCACGGATAGTTTATAAATCATGAGTCTTAACATTTTGTTTATTTAAAACAATCCTATCACTAGTTATTGAAACGTAATTTTCACACTACTATTGGCGTCTTTTTGTTCTTGTTTTGTGGATTATTTCGACTCCCAGCAGCATAAATGGCATGTAGCCGTTAGAAAACACAAGTTTGTTTCGATCACATCACTGTTGGATTCTTGCATGAATGTTTAGGTCTGCGGCCGGTCAGCGGTCTGAACACACGGTTAGCCTCTCCATCAACCTACCTTCTATCCAACGTTTGTAAATAGTGGGGCCGTCATTTAGACATTCAAAAACTGTAAACGTGTATACAGAATAATCTTCCAATTCGAAATACAGCGTGTTAAATGAATTTCACAGCTTTCTCGAAGAAATTCACAGTAAACTAACCGAATTTTTGAAACAAAACAACCCGAATTTCCCTTAAAAAAGACCAAAATCCCCGAAAATATGCAGGTAAAGACTCCACACCTGTCTAATCGACAAATACATAAAATAGTTTCGTCTATCTTAGAAAGAGGATGAAATAGGTGGACGCCACGAGGCTTCTGGTATAATTACACGCGATTTTACCGTCATTATTGTGAATCAAGGCCGATTTTATGATTATTTTCAAAATTACCTGCAATAAATTAGGTCATCAAAAATAACAATATTAGAATTTGTCACATTGTGTCGCAAATAAATTACCAGAAAAACGGCCCTGAAGAAAATCCTGGAGAAATTCTAACGTGTTTCTCCATAGCGATGATTAAGAGCTGGGAGAATCCCAGTAGAAAGTTGAGAGTCTCTTTTTGGTTTTTAAAATTGGTTTTATGTCAAGGTTGATTTTTGGGTGGATTATTCGTCGTAAATCTAAAACAGATGAAAATTGAGTAACTAATTAAAAACGAATTGTAATTGATAATTAACGAAAATTGTACGGTTGGAATAGATTCGAAATTGTTGAGTTTATGGTTTTAACGATGTCTGTTTTGAAAGTATAATTGTCTTGTATTTCCTTGTAATTAACCCTAATTATAGACAGGAATTTTCATAATTAATAATCTCAAGTGTAGATAACAAAGAAAACACGAATGTATAAACTGTTGTCTGTATTGCTACCACGAAATGTAGTCCATTTTTTCAGATCTCGCAGCAATCTTTCAGCAACACAATTTCAGAGTAGTAAAGATTTTCAGTAATCAACAGAGTATTAACGAATCAATTTCTATACCACTTAATGCTGAAATGATTACTTAGTAAGACCAGTATTATCGAAAAATCTCCTGAAATAATTCAGGCCAATGGTTGAGTCTATAAATGGAGAAAAATAATTAAATTGGCCTAATTTTAAAGTCTATTGTCGAGCCTCAAGAGTCCTGAAATGTCTCTCGCAACGGTGAAAATTCGAAGGAACTATTTGTTGAGATAAAATTGGAACAAGGAGGACCATAAAGACTGGTTATTTCAGAATTTTCAGCGCTCTCAACAATCTTTCAGCTAATATCTTATTTTTGCCAAATCTCACAATTTCAGACAAGAAGAGAAGATTTTCAGTAGCTAATAGAGTATTAGCGGACTAATTTCTATATCACGAAATTCTCATCTCGAAATGATTCCATATTAAGATCAATATCATCGAAGATCCTTCTGAAATAATTCAGGCCAATAGTTGAGTCTATAAATGGAGAAAAATAAATAAATTTTCCTAATTTTAATGTCTATTGTCGAGCCTCAAGAGTCCTGAAATGTCTCTCGCAACGGTGAAAATTCGAAGGAACTATTTATTGAGATAAAATTGGAACAAGGAGGACCATAAAGACAGGTTATTTCAGAATTTTCAGCGCTCCCAACAATCTTTCGGCTAATATCCTATTTTTGCTAAATCTTACAATTTCAGACAAGAAGAGAAGATTTTCAGTACCTAACAGAGTTTTAGCAAACTAATTTCTATACCAGTAAATCCGCATCCTGAAAGAATCCAATATTAAGACTTACATTATCGAAGATCTTCCTGAAATAATTCAGCCCGATAGTTGAATCTATCAGTCAAGAAAAATAATTACACTTTCTATTGACGAGCTTAAAGACGCCTGAAATGTGTCTCGAAACGGTGAAATTTCGAAGGAACTATTTGTTGAGATAAAATTGGAACAAGGACCATAAAGACTGGTTATTTCAGAATTTTCAGCGATCCCAACAATCTTTCAGCTAATATCCTATTTTTGCCAAATCTCACAATTTCAGACAGGAAGAGAAGATCTTCAGTAGCTAACAGAGTATTAGCGAACTAATTTCTGAAAGGATCCCATATTAAGACCAATATTATCGAAGATTCTCCTGAAATAATTCAGGCCGACAGTTCAATCTATCAATGGAGAAAAATAAATAAAATGGCCTAGTTTTAATTTATTTTAACAAGCCCCAAAAACGCCTGAAATGCCTCTCGAAATGGTGAAAATTCGAAGAGACCATTATTGAGTTAAAATTGGAATAAAGACGACAATCTTGTGCTTATTTCATGATTTCCAATTTTCAGCATTTCCGGCAATCTTTCAGCTAATACCCTATTTTTGCCAAATCTTTCAATTTCAGACCGGTAGAGTAACAAATTAGTTTCTACACCACAAATTTGCGTCCTGAAATAACCCAAAATTAAGACCAATATTACCGAAGATTCTCCTGAAAACTCACACCAATGTGAAACGTAGAAAATTCGAAAGGACCATTTGTTGAGCTAAAACTGGAACAAAGAAGACAATAATCTTGTGCAATGGTATCATTAACGCCTCCATCTTAATTTCATTTCCACACCTTATTGTTTCTAATACAGTTTTCCATTTGGGCCGCTTTCCACACCATTTTCACAACGAATATAGCATCAGATTGGGCAATTTCGGCGTGATTTCAGCATTTTTTCGATTAGTTTAATTTCCTGTTGTTGTTTCTCCATTTGGCTTCAAATAAACGTTAACAAAACGAAGAACAGAAATCTGACCTTTAGTGTTACTGTATGTTTGTTTTATTAGGAAACGACTCTTAATTATGCTAATCTGTTTCAAATAAACGGATAATAATAAAAAACTAATTAGTAGTTTCCAATTATAAAAAATGAGTAGTTATTTCTTCCCCAGTGCGGAAAATGCAAGAAGTGAAATTTCCGAATATAACCACAGTTATTTTTATGATTTTTTCGCTAAATTGACTCGATTATCGGAATTTTTGGAATTCTATTGGTTTGAGAATAAATCTATAGGCGATTTTCGCAATCTTATCGAAAAACGATCAAATTTCCAATCGATTTTTTACAGCCAAATATGTGGAATGAATTTAGCATTAACAAATATCACAAAAGTCAATTGTGAAACCGAAAATCGTGAAATTTCATCTGTATAGATACACATAAAGTGAAATCGTGATTGATTTCCAACGATATTATAGAAAAAAATCGAATATTAACGAAACCATTATGAATTATTTTTCTAATAATAGTAATAAGGATGTAATAAAAGAATTTTTTTTCTTCTTGTTAGGCGCGTCTTTCACTTGGATTGTAAACGAGCAGAACTCGTTAGTTTTGTTACGAAAAAATTGTAGAAAATCCGCACTTATTGCACCGGTGATTATTCATTAAAACAAAACTATTCGAAGATAGTAATAATAAAGAAGAACCGTTTAATCGTAGATATATCCGGACGTTTACCTCTAAAGGGTCAAATATTTCGCTGTAAATTTTGAAAATTTAAAGATTTCTTATGGGATGGTAGAAATATGAGTCATTGGTTTATTTACAAGTTATAAATGACAATACAATTTTGGATTATTTTGATTACAACATGGATAGAGCCTATTTTAACATACAATTGTTAGGTCACGTCCAATTCAATTTGTATTCATATTGTATTGTTAACCATATCGCTGATACGATGTGAAAGCTTGTCGATATTATACCGAGACAAAGGCATACAGAAGGACGGGGCATAAACGAATTCTTCAGCAACAATCAAAGCATAAACTTACATAAACTCGATAATTATCGGAAATGTTAATTGAATTTATAGCAGTATTTGTGTAATCGAATCGGTTTTTTTTCGTAACGATACGTTCCGGTTGCTCTCCCGGATGCACCAGGTTGTGTGAGTGTGAAGACGACGTCATTGGCTCTCACCGTAACACCCAGTTGTTGGTAGAAGAGGCACATGAACACCACAATATACGGGAATACCTCGTTCGAAAGTCGGTCAGTGTGCTGATGACAAGAAGTCGAGTAAGCCGCCACAGTTCAGTTTCTACTATCCGCAAACGCGTACGTTTATTCTAAATTGAACTCCAACCAAACAGACGATTTAATTTACAAGTGATTGATTGTGATTCGATCTGGATTAATTTGCAAGTTCTACTCCAAATAAAGCCGTAATGTAAGTCAAATTGCAATCGAATTCTACTAGGTGACAACTTTCTTCGGCCGCCCGGTTGGACTTTTTAGAAATCGCCGCGAAATTAACATGCGCTAACATCATCGAAATTTCTTTTGTATCTGCAATCTCTAATGATTGTTTTATTCGAGAAAGTCGAAAAATTTACCGGAAACTGTACGGTTCCTGTATTGATTCCAATCTGGCAATTATAAAACCGCTAGATTATTGGAAATGTTGCAAATTTATGGAGGAAAGTTGTAAAATTTCCTCATTACTCTGTTATAACAACAATAATTCGATTTGCTAATCATCTGCTGTTTTCAAAACGATTTACACTTTCTTTATTCGAAATAAAACCGATGAAAGTAGTAGTTTGTAATTCAATTGAATAAAAGTAGACGAATTCTATACGATATATCGTAGAATCCGGAAGTTGATAAATCTGGAGAATTCCTAATCAATTTAGATTAAATAAAGTCAATAACCGGTGAAATTTTCCAAGATTTTATACAAAAATAACCGAGCTATGGAAAATGTGAGATTCTCAAGTTCTACTTGAGAAATGCGAATGAATAGGTAAATCATGCTGAAGAAAGTTGATTTGTTAACCAAATGATGCCGTATCGGCTCGATTATCATTCAATAATACAACCTTATTGTTCAAAAGCTTAGAAAATTGGTACCGATTCAGATTATTATAGAAAAATTATACAAAATTTAACCATCTAAAGAAGCCCCTTGAGTTTTAAATTTAACCCAAATTTAGTGGGAATAGTCAAAAATTGGCTAATTGCCCGATGAAGATAGCGGAGTATGGTCCTTGGACTTGCGTTCCACAACAAAAAATTAGTGGTTTTTCCATTCAATAAACATTATCATAATTTTGGTGAAATATAGAATGGAAAAAACTGGAAATTATGAGAACCGACACGCAATTTAACTAACGATTTTTATTTAAAAAAATGATGAAATGATATGTTGATAGTTTAAAAAAAACTATCGACACCTTTTCGGTAGAGAAGCACAAAAATTTCAAGGTGTTAATTAATTATCGATGATTCATCTGATGTTATTAAATATTTCATCGCCAATTATTCATTACAATAGCAATTCTTGTTCCAGATAACTGCACAAAATGTTGATACGATGGGAGTGGTGTTTGGGTATAATTCTCGTCTTAATTACGAATATTATCGCGAAAAAAGGTAAGATATTCGTTTAAATTTCCGTTTTCCTGTTTTAAAAAACACACAAATAAAAACAACGCTTTGACCTTTATCGGTGCGGTTACCGTTGCGTTTCAATGATGAGAATTTTCAACAATAATCTCCTCCATGTGAAGCATTAATTCTCGAAAACCGTCTCTAGTTCTAGTTTTTTTTTGTCACGGTTGAATCCTCGAAGCTTTCTAATCGTCAAATTCGTACATTATACTAATTTGTGACAAATTACATAAGTTTATATTTTGGACAATTTCTAATAATAAATTATTATTTTTTTGTTGATAATAGTGACTCATTGACCGACTATTACGATTACTACCGGGTTTCCTTCCTAATTTCATGACATACTCTCATCGACATTAACGGTCATCAATAACGAACGAAATCGGCTCTTATTAGCGTGCACTTTACTAAAATCGAGGTCAAAACTTCCTCTAACACATCTCGTTCTCAGATACAACAAATGCAAAATGCCCGATGTTGACTGAATGCCCGTTCCGTGCCCAACACTGCCAAGAGGACGACGATTGCCCCTTCGACAGTATCTGTTGTAAGAGTCCATGCGGTAAAGTTTGCACGAAACAACTGTTCACCGGCTGTCAAACTCTACGTATGGCAGCCTCACGGCGTGCAAAAGCTCTCGGCATCGATACGAAATCGGTGCGAATGCCGCGTTGTAATAAATCCGGCGGTTTCGAACCGATACAATGCGACAATGAAATTATCAGCTCTTGTTGGTGTGTGGATGAAACAGGCTTTGAATTGCCGGGAACTAGAGCCCCTGCTGCTGCTCTGGTCAATTGTACCGGTAAGTTTATAAAATTCTAATTATTGATCGAGGGAAAGTTGGATTCGACACGCTTATTGTGCGAGTCTATGAATGATTGCATTGATATTTAAATTGAAACTAATTAAATTGGAATTTCAAATGTTTCGATTTGAATTATCCTAATTAAGATCATCTCAGTCCTGTTTTGTAAATGCAGAACACCGTGACCGTTCACTTAAACTTTCACTTGGTTTTTTCGGTGGAAAGTCCTTGTTTCGTGAAAAAATTCCAAGAACAACAAAATTTAACGTTAGAATTTCCATTGTTGTAGTAGAACCACGAGACAAATCTCTACATGTGTACAACACAAGAAATACGACCCGTACAGGTTCGTTGACTTGTTATCTTGTTAGTTTTATTATCAAACGTACGTTTCCTGAATTCTAAGTAGATGAAATAATGTCTGATTTATCTCAATAAAGTCTGATTATAACAAGTTGTATTGTTGAACCAGTTGCATGGGAAATTTATTAATAAAACAGGTCATGGCCTGCAATTAGATCCGCATATGAGACACCAATTCAATTAAATTTTGTTGGAATTTTAGCCCCCAAGCCGTGCGCTGATCACACTTGTCGCATGTTCTGTACGCACGGTTTCGCCCTAACGAAAGACGGCTGTCCATTATGCCGATGCCGGGATCCTTGCGATGATGTTAAATGCCCCAATGCATTGGAATGCCATTTGGAAGACCTAGCCTGTGCAGATCCACCTTGCCCGCCTGTACCAACATGTAAGTCTAACCTACTTTAATTATTAAAAAAATACAAGATACTAGTGAAAGTGATGGCTATAACGCATTGAACATCAATCTTATAATTAACATTAAGGTGTGTTTGTGTATAAATAACGATGGGAAGATTTAACAAGTGTGCCTCACCCATATTTCAAAAGTTCATGGGCATAAAACGATATTCTTCACAACAATTCGGTTACATAACACTAATTCGTGTGTAATTTTGCTGTGCTTAAGGTAAAAGAGGGCGCAGCTTGGAGAATATCTGTCCTGTCGGTGATCCGTTACGAATAAGCGATACTGTCCGCCCCTTCCTCTGCGGTAACGATCCAGGCAAACCGACTTGCCCGCCGATGTACCAATGTTTAGTCCAAAAAGGCAACGATTACGGTGTTTGTTGTCCTGCATCTTTGAAAATTCAAAAAACCGGCACCTGTCCTGCACCCAACGAATCTATCGATGAATGCGGCCGGAATTGCAGTCACGATTTAGAATGTCCATCCGTACAAAAATGTTGCCAAAATGAACAATGCGGCTCGTCTTGTATGCACCCAAAAAACGTTACAGGTATTGCAATTTAACATTTAAATCGTTGGCATTTCACGTTCTTTCCCATTGAATTGAAGAGTGTCTCCATCAACGCGCCTTATCGGAAATCTTGGCAGTTAGCGAGAGAGCCGGTCGAGGTTACATACCGCAATGTAACCATGAAGGGCAATTCGAAACCAAACAATGCAGCCGAAATGGGTTGGTCTGTTGGTGTGTCGATCGTTTAGGCAGAAAGATTCGCGGCTCGATGGGACCGGCTGAAACTACAAATTGTAGCTTAATTGAAAGTAAATCGCTCTTGTTTTAATTTTTCAAACATTTTAAATTATAATGTTGTAGCTCGAGAATATAATTCCGGTCGTAGTTTGGATAATCAAGAGAAGCAGTGCGATATGCTTGAGTGCGCCGCTGTGTGCGAGTACGGTTTCAAAATGAACGATGACGGTTGTCCGACCTGTAAATGCGATGATCCATGCGATGGTTACATGTGTCCAGAAGACGAAGAGTGTATTAACGTTAAAGAAGCTAGTTGTACCGATTTCCTTTGTCCAACGTTACCGGTTTGCCGGCCTAAAGCAATCTATGCCAATCCTTGCGATCAAGGAACACCGTTAACTGATGATATTAGTGGAGCTCCAGTTGCTTGCGCTTTAAGATCTGAAGATGGTACTGTATGCCCGTCAAATTACGAATGTACAGCTGTACCTGGATCAACTCAAGCTGTTTGTTGTCCAAAAAATGAAGAAATGGAAACTGAAGAAACTACAAGAATTGAAGATGAAGGTTCTAGAATAGAAGAAAAACCTCAAACTAGTAAATCAAACTAGTATAATCAACAGTACAATTTTCTAATTATTTTGGTTTTAGTGTGCGAATATCTGCATGATTTTTCTGATAGTATGGAGGGTACAAGAGAGGGAATGGGTCTAGCAATTCCGCCACCGATTTGTACTCCAGAAGGTGATTATTTACCGACTCAATGCCATGATGGTGATTGTTGGTGTGTGGATCATTTCGGTACTGAAATTCCGAAAACAAGAGGTCGTGGAAATTCGTCAAAAGACTGCCAGGAATTACGGGAAACTATGGAATGTTTGGATATAACTTGTCGGATGGGTTGTGAGTACGGATTTGTACTTTCGGACGACACAGGCTGTCCTCAATGCCAATGTAGAGACCCTTGTTACGGCGTTACTTGCAAATCAGACGAACAATGCCAACTTGTTGAAGTCAGCTGTAAAGATCACTATTGCCCGCCGGTACCGGCGTGTCTACCGAAAAAAATCGGCCAATGTCCCTACTTAGTACCAGCAACTTCGACATCTTGCGATTTTGAATGCAACTCGGATTTAGCTTGTAACGGTACCATGAGGTGTTGTTCGAACGGCTGTGGTACCCAATGTACTGAACCATTAATGCTGACGGCATGCCAACACCAAAACGCTCTATCCCAACACCAAGCCCACGAATCCGGCAAACCAGCCGGTAAAGTCTACATACCAAAATGCCGGCAAGATGGTTCCTTTGAGCCGAAACAATGCAATCCTGGTACTGGCGAGTGTTGGTGTGTTGATTTTCGCGGATTTGAAATCTCAAAAACGCGCACAACTCAATTTCTATCGTGTGAACCTCCACCGAGATCCGATTGTCCGTTGTATAAATGTCTGCATGATTGCGAGCATGGTTTCGAGATTGATGAGCATGGTTGTAGAACTTGTACTTGTATCGATCCGTGTTCGAAAATTTCGTGCCGTGGTGAAGGCGAAATTTGCCGGCTAGTATCAGTGGAGTGTGTCGATGGCTTCTGTCCGTCAGTACCGATGTGTTTACCGAAAAAAGAGAATCCTTGCCAAAATGGAGAACCGTTGAAATTGGGCAATAGCGATGAGGTTGTCACTTGCGGTCCTGATTACGAAAGTTGCCCATCTTCACATAAATGCCAATTGAGTCCGGTTGGGGAATACGCAGTTTGTTGCCCCAAACCAAGTATTAACAAAATTACCCCAAATTTAATCAAACTAATAATTGTTTTTTCTAGGAGATGTTTGTTTCGAGCCTTTAGACAAAGGTAAATGCGACGATGATGAATATTCCAGAAATCTCACACGGTACTACTTCAATTCACGTACAAATAAATGTGAAAGTTTCATCTACAAAGGCTGTAACGGTAACCACAACAACTTCCATTCAGAAGAAATGTGTAATTTAGTTTGTCCTGGTTAGTTTCAACATTACAATTTTCCATAAAAATAATTACCTACAATTGTAGTTTTGAGTCAATGTGAACGTCTACGAGAGAAGAACCAGAGAGCAGCTGAGCGTTACCGAAAACCGACATTTATGCCGCGTTGTGAACCGAATTCTGGTACCTGGCAGTCGGTACAATGTCTCGAACACGTTGGCGTTTGTTGGTGTGTCACCCCACAAGGCGAACCATTAAAAGGGACTCTAACTCGAGGCGCTGAGCCGGAATGTAACTTCCGACAGGCTAGAAATCGCGCCAATGATCGCTCCGATTACATTAGCGAAGCCGATTTAGGTAATTTTCTTAGATTTATATCAATATTGTTGAATAAAATCGGATTTTAGTTCTTGAAGAATTGATGATGCAAATTGGGTCGTTCGATGATGACGGAGAAGATCAGGATTTACTCGAAACTGATGCTAATTTGAAGACTCGTTGTGAAGCTTTGGGTGGACAATGCGACGAGAATGGCAGATTCCTACCGACACAATGCGAAGAGGAGATTTGTTGGTGTGTTGACGAAGCTGGCAATCAATTATCGCACACGAATAGTTTCAAGAAAGGCGAAATTATTTGCTCGCATACGTCGGTAGAGAGCGCTGATGTAACTCTAGCCTTCCGTGGTGAATACGATGGAATTTCCGCAATCCCAATCACGAATCAAATAACACGAATTGTTAAAAGTCTGAAAGGAATCATCGATAGTAACGGTTTGAAAATTGAAACAACTCCCGATATTCTCTACATAAAATTCTCATTAATCGGCAGTAATAAAGTCGATGTCGCGTATCGTTTAGAACAGATGGTGATGCAACAACGATTACCAGGCTTGATTGCCGATATAACCAGATCTCGGGTAACACATAAAATTACTGATCCGAATTTGAATGATATTATTGCAATGGAACATCGGGAAATTGTTTCACAATCGCCGGTTTCAGTAGTTGCACCCTATCATACAGCATTGATTGTCACAGCAGCTGCTTCAGCGTTCGTTATATCGGTTTTAACGCTATTGGTGATTTTATATCGCCGAAAGATGAATAATATGAACGCTAATAAGGTTATTGATGATAGTCGATATTTATCGAATAGTAGACCGATTTATATTGAATTGCCCAATGAAAAATTCAATTCGATTCCAACTGAAACGAAACAAACGTAGAATTCATAAGGGGTGAAATTTTCAAAATTGACTGTGCTATTTTTTATTTGTCTTCAAGGGCAATTGAATGATTCGTGATTTAGTTTAAGTTAAAGTACCTACCATTTAATTTGAATAAAAATTTCGTACGGCAGTATTTATTTATTTAGACAGACTCACACTTTTGTAAATATACACGTTATTACTAATAAATAATATAATTAACAGTAATTTTATCTTTATTTCTCTATAAAAGCTACCTTTACAGTTTGTTTTCCCTCTTAACTGGATTCTCCACAGTTCATGCTTAAATTAAACCGACTTTTTGAGTAATTGGACTTGTAAGTTGCGATTTTTCAGTAGCAGTGATCGCTGCTAAATTTGGTGTAATATAGGCAACCAACTATGAGTTTGCATTACACATTAATAGTTGGTTGCCTATAATACACCAAATATAGCAGTAGTAGCGATCACTGCTACTGAAAAATCGCAACTTACAACTAGTCTATCACTAAATTGGACATCGCCAGTTTAAGTTTAAAACTACCCTCGGTATTTAAGCAGTTTAAAAGGGCGAGTAAACAATAATTAAACTAATTATTCTCTTTATTTCTTATACAAAACGATTTTAAATTCTATCATTAACAACCTGAGCAACTCCGATGACTAAACTAGTACCTTCCATATTTCTACTTGAACAAAACATCCATTAAATACACCCCTTGCTCTAATTTATCTGTGTGCTGTATTTCTCCCGTGTCACAGTGAGAAATTCGAGTTTAGATCTATATTGGAGAGAAATTTATTCATTTTGTTTTAACATAATCCAAAATAATATTGACTTCCGAGTTGATTATGCCGAATTTGTAATAGGCTAAGAATGGGAAAATTTTCATGATATGTAAAGAGAGAATTTGTAGAAAATTATGTAAGTAGCGGAAAATTCTAAATTGTAAACTCCACAAAATTACGGTGATTAAATAGAATATAAAAGTCTCTTTATAGTTCAATTTTAAATAAATTTTCCGTTCGTTTTGGTTTATAGTTAGAAGATTGTGTAGATAAACCAGGAAAGCTTTCGTGTTCAATACCGGATTCATAGCCCACATGCCTTCCATCAGATTCTCCACCATAAATAGGAATTTTTCGTTTTTCTCCTCGACAGCCGGACGTACAATTTGTGCGGCTAGAATTTCACAAATCTGGACAGTCTCCCCGACTGAATCTCGACAAATATTAAACCTAAAATTTCATCTCGTAAAAGTGTAAATTTCGCAAAATTTCGTACCGATCTTCGATTCCTATCAAATATCCGACAACACGCCAAACGTGGATGAAACCCCGCCAAGTCTTCGGGTTTCGCCCCGAAAATTCCAACTTTACCACTACGGATCAGAGCGTACCCCATGAAGCCGAATTGAGTCAGCGCCATGTCTTTTTGGGTGATCCGATGTAGGCCGTTTTGGAAGCACCGTTTACTCGCCGAATTATGGCGATTCTTCACGTAGAGCAAAGATTTCCATAATCTACAACAAATTTGAGAAATTTCCCAAAATTAACTAAATTTTAACGAAATCACCGTGTTCCTGGCTCTGGATTATTCTCATACCATAGACACATATGATTCAACGTCGACATATACCGTTTATAAGCCGTTACCGGGGTTGCGGACATATTCGTGTGGATTAGAATTTGCAGCATTGAGGGTATCGCTAGGCCGCTCAAGAGGCCTAGCAGTTTGGCGAAAAATAACGCGAAGATATTGTCGAAGAAAAACCGACGTCCTCTACAAATTCCAATTAGTTTCGGATCAAAAATTGTAAATTACCGTACCTTTGATATAGAATTTGGTTGTAGAATGGTGGTAATCCTGGACGGTTGTACGATTCATGACTGTCATCGCAGGGAATTTTCGCACCCTCTTTTAGAAGAAAATTCACAAATTCTTTAGCGTTGAATTCGTCTTCATCTAGAATTAACACTGAGAATTAACAACAAATGACGGTTTAAACTGTTACCTGGTTGCATGTTCTCAACTTTACTAGAAAACTGAAGAATTTTCTTTAGAAATTCGCTTGAAATATCCAATTTTTTTCTAATGTTGAGTTGCACACGATCAGACCTGGTGGTTACTGTAGGAAAGCTAAAATGGTCTACTTGTTCAATTTGCTGGAAAGTTGAATGTCTTTTGTAATTAATTTATCATTGACAATTAAAACAATCACGTTATAATCAACAAAAACAACACAATTTTAGCGTTTAATATCGAAATAAATCGATCTTATCGGCGATTTGTTGTGATTACTTTGAAAGCTTTACGTTGTTCTATTGTTGATAATATTGTGGTTTGTTGTTATTGTTGTTGTTGTTGTTATCATAGAAAACATAAACAAATTTTCACCTGCTATATCTGTACTTTCTTCTAAACTATCTAGATTTGGCTCTACTACAGCAAATTTTATTTGACTTCGTTGTAAAACACACGAAAACAAAGTAGGAGAAAATTCTTTCTATTATTATTGTTTTGCTTCAAAATAAGCCTAATGTGAAAGAGAAAACATACAAATTTGTGAATAATGAAAATATAACGCATTAATTTAACAGTTATTATGAATAATGGGCGAAATAGAAAGTGGGAAATTTATGTCGAAGAAAAATCGTTTGTACACGGAAAATAATAGAGGCGCATCCACCATTTTTGCACTTGTTCATGTACTTACAACAAATTGATTTCGAAAGATTAACGAGAAATTAATGACAGATTTGATGTAACTATGGTGAGAAAACTTGTATTTCAACTGGAAATTCTCGTCGCTAATTAGTTTTTAATTTATTACTTCCCGTTTTCAAAACAACGACATTCGTTCCACTCCATTCTCGCTATGTTCAATTTTAACAATTTTGACAAAAACCTACCTTATTCTGTTGATTTTCAGTTCAATCAATGAATAAAAACATCAATAAAGCAACAAATTTTGCGCTAAAAATGATCTTACTGCTTCTATTTATTGATTTTACAACATATTTATACGTTATGTTCACCTTAAAATTGTTTATTATTGTAATAATGTTAATTTCGACAAGGCTAGATTGACACATATTCAGTTTTATTCCTTGCTTTCGTTGTAGAATTTTAAGGTTTTTAGCTTTATTGTTCTATTATTATTCTAAATAAACCAAGAAATTCAGCCAGTGCCGGACTGGATCGTTTTGGCCCCGATGGTGATCTAAAATCGACCCGATCTTCATCGATGTACTAAAGTTTGATCAACACCTCGCTAATTTTCCGTACAGATTCTAATGATCCGAACGGAATTAGGAAGATTTAAGGGCGCAATTTTCCAAAACAAAAAATATCTTGAATGTTCCTTTAAATTCTCTTTCTAATACTATTCTATTTATCTCAAAACAAACGAGTTTTTGGTGTAATACAAGTCCTTCAACTTTTGGCAATTTCCCGAGAAACTAGTAAGTCAACTGGAAAATTTCTTGGAGATTTGGAAAGCACTTTCAATTCTCTACGTACTGTGCAAAAATCATTTGTGAATTTGTAATAATAGCTAAATTATCGGTGAAAATATAAAAAAAATTGGAAAAACATGGAAGAAAATCGTGGTTCTAGATTTTCGGCTATAAATTCAAATTCTAATGCAATTTTTCAAAACAAAAATACTCTCACGTATGCTTCTTGAAATGCTCTTTCTAATGCTCCTCTACTCATAAGAATATTTCCAAAAATAAGCGAATTATTGGGTATTAAATATAGGCAGTGTTTGGAGGTTATATCGCAAAAGCGCTTCACTTTTTTGCAATTTCCCGGAAAATTAGCAAACTAATTGGAAAATTTCTTGAAGTTTTGGAAAGCGCTCTCAATTTTCCATGTACTGTGCAAAAATCATTCTTGAATTTGTAATATTGGCTAAATTATCGGTGAAAATATAGAAAAATAAGCAAAAATATAGAAGAAAATCACGTTCCTAGATTTTCGCCTATAAATTCAAATTTCAAAGCAATTTCCCGGAAGGAAAATACTTTCGGATACTTCTTGAAATGCTCTTTCTAATGCTGTTTTATTCATAAGAATATTTTCAAAAATAAGCGAATTATCGAGTACTTATTAAATATTGGCATTGTTTGGACGCCGTATCGAAGAAGGCCCTTAATTTTTTCGCAATTTCTCGAAAACTAGCAAGCCAATTGAAAAATTTCTTGAACATTTGGAAAAATGCTTTCCATTTTCTATATAATGTACAAAAATCATTCGTAAATTTTCAGTATTAGCTAAATTATGGGTGAAAATCTAGAAAAATGTACAAAAATATGGAAGAAAATCATGCTCCTAGATTTTGGTCTATAAATTCAAATTCTAATGCAATTTTCGAAAACAAGAAAATCTTCTCGTATGCACTTTGAAATGCTCGTTCTAATGCTGTTTTACTCAAAGGAATATTTTCAAAAATAAGCGAATTATCGAGTATTAAATGTTGGCATTATTTGGACGTCATAACGAAGAAGCGCTTCAATTTTTTCGCAATTTCTCAGAAACTAGCAAGCCTATTAGAAAATTTCTTGGAGATTTGGAAAGCGCTTTTCATTTTCTATAAACTCTGCCATAATCATTGGAAAATAAACAACATTGGTTAAGTTCTGTGGAAAAATATAAAAATATTGTGAGATATAAAGAAATTTTAAAATTTCAATTCCTGTCCATTTCAATCACATTTTATAGTTTTTCCAACGATCATTGTTGCTGAATTTTCCAATTATAGCGTTAGAAGAGGAAAATTTAATCCAAATTGAGTCGATTCGTAACATTTAATTTAAATTTCAACATACAACAATCATTTTAAGACTAAAACACGTGAATTGGCGTAACCGAATTTGTAATACGCCAAAAATGGGAAATTTCGCCTTAGCCACATTGCTAAAAGCTCAACATAATTGAAATATAAACGAAATACAAAAAATTGTAGACTCCACATTACAACAATTATTAAATAGTACATAAATCTATCTTTTAAACTCAATTTAAAATAAATACTAACATTATCCTTACTGTAATTATTGTTATTATTATTGCAACTGTATTTCTCAATAGGTTGAACTAATTCGTGTAAAAACACCATCAATGAGTTGTAACTAATCATCGGACTTATCGTCCATACTCCTTCAACTAAATACTTTGACATCAACTGAAAATCATCGTCTTTACGTTCGATATTCGGTGAGAATACACGATCGATTAACACCTGGCAAATTTGACGAGTTTCATTACTATCATTACGGCAAATATTGAAACGCTCTTCGATTCCCATTAAATAACCAACAACACGCCATATGTGCACGAAACCGTTCCAATCATCCCCATCGATGTTGTGTAAGCCGATATTTTTCGATCTAACCAAAGCGAACCCCATAAAACCGAATTGCGTCAAAGCCATGTCCTTTTGGTTGATTCGATTGAAGGCGATACACGCCCGTTTACTGGCCGAATTATGGCGATTTTTCACCTCATTTATCGATTTCCACGATTTTGTGTCTTTCGTTGAGAAATCATCCTCGTACCAGATGCACATATGGAGTAAAGTTGATAAATATCGACGGTATGCTGTCAGTCCGGAACTGGAGTTTTTCGTAAATATCAAGATTTTGGTTATTGTGGGTATCGATAGGATTGTAATGAGGCCCAGAATTTTACCGAACAATAACGAGAAAATATTCTTGCGGAAGAATAATTGACCCCTGGAATTTCCAAAGAAATAAAAAATATAAAATCTAAAACGGTTACCTTTTGTATAATTCTTGGTTGTAATAAGGGGGTAAATCCGGACGATTGAAACACGAGACTGTATCGTCACAGGGGGTTTTTGCGCCTTCAGATAGTAACAAATCTACGAATTTTTCAGCGTCGAATTTCTCTAAAATTATCGTTTTATTAAAAGCAGAAAACAAGACTTGGAATTTCACCTTCTTCGGCCATTATTGCGGAAAATCGGCTAGAATCTTGCCTGTAAAATAGAATAAAATTATAAAATAACTGTTAATTTTATTCAAACTAAATTAAGATGAATGTGTTGAAATCGAACGATTGCCACGAAATTCGAGGTCCAATTTCTTAACACAACAGCATTGAACTTTTTTAAGACGTTCCAACTAGCGGAAATTCGATTCTAATTTAAACTATAATCAATAATAGAATATTATCAATATTACAATTTCTCTTTAGACACAAATATACAAAATTATCAATTATTCGATAATGGAAATCACGATTAGTATTGATAGTTTTAAATGTTTACAAAGTAATTTCTATTTTTAAACAATTTTCCTCGATTTAATATTCCGGTCATAGAAGAGAATGCAATTTTCTAATAAGCATATGACTTAATCGTTTACTATAAATAAAGTTTTTCCTTAAACAATCAATTGAAATTTAATAACTATCCGAAATTGTGAAATAATCCTTGTACCACTTGACTAACAACTACTAAAGGTATTAATTATCATCTCTAATATTGTTGGATTTTAAAACTAACAATTTTAACTGTACTCACCTAAAATGGTTCAGAAAGCACTTATAATTTATATTTCCCAAGATTTTTTGGTTTAGAAATTGTGCAAAATTGTTGTTTTCATGGAAAGTACACGGTCACCGTCTAAATTAACTTTCTTCTCTGTTGAAGATTTCGATTCGAATTGATGGAAAGTGAAAGTACTGTTTAAAGTGTAGAAGAGGTGACCGACATCTCTATTAACATTAAATCTATTTCGTATTTAAATTATTGATTGAAACAATAAGACTTAATCGATAATAAAATGGGACAATTCCACATATTTTGTAGAGTTTAGCGAATTTCTAATAATTTACGCGTATTTATAATAAATTCCAAGCCACTTACAGTTTAATCGTTGAAATTAAGTGCGTTCAATTTGAATCTGGCGCCATTTTCTAATCGTATAGTAGCCTAAATCTAGCTCTCTAAACTCAATGGTAGAATAGTGGGTAATACAGCTTAAAATTTTATAATAATCTGTAATTAAGATCAATATTATAGTGGATAATCTGAAATATTTTGAAATAATAAGTTAAATTTATCAAAAATTATAGTTAATAATTTTATTGTATATGCAACCAACAATACACTAGAGTTCGAGTGGGGTTAATTGTCAAAGTTGTTGATGTTGACATCGAGTTGAATGTCTCTCGACTTTCTAAAATGTTTCGTTCTAATTCTTGTTGTTATTACCGTTGAATAGAGCGAATATGGCTTCGAATCATCAGCCTTATTCCGGCGATATTATCCATTTAAACGTCGGTGGTAAAAGGTAAAAAAACCGATCCCTATTCTAACCTAAAAAACCGCTTTAACGATAAACAATATTTAAATTTTGTGTTATTTCGAATTTATAGATTCTCAACATCGAAACAGACACTGACATTGATACCCGAGACTTTCTTTACGGCTCTATTGAGCGGCAGAATATCGAGTTTAAGGGATGAAAAGGGTGCGATATTTATTGATCGTGACCCGGACATATTTGCAATTATATTGAATTATCTGCGCACTAGAGAAATTGAATTGAATGGCGTTAATATACGACAATTGAGGCATGAAGCTGAATATTATAATATAGCACCGTTAGTTAAACGTTTGATATTATGCGAGGAATTAACCCAATCGACTTGCGGCGATGTTCTATTCTACGGATATCTACCACCCCCTTGTAAAACCTATAAAAAAATTTATTAATTCTATATTAAAATTAATCGATTGTAGGTATTCCAATACAGGATAATTTAAATCAAAATTATACGGAAACAATCGGGGTACATAACGTTAAACCGGGTACAAGTGTCCGTGTCCCGGATCCTTCTGGTAGTACCAACGAGATACCCAGTTCGAGTTCGTCGAGCAGTAATAATGGCGATACAGCTCAAGCTGGTTGTAGTAGCCATTGGGTACCGCCGCAAGTACCGCCAAATCAACCCATCAATCCCCCATATCGGCCGCAAGGTTTGCTAATAAATCCAAAATTATCACTAGAATTATAAAAGATTATTGTAGGACATTCAAGGAATTTATCGATGGAATTGAGATTGGGCATGTCGGCGACTTATAGTCGTAGTTCGCAGGATCTACGCGGACAAACTAGCCGTAGTCACTCTAGAGCGGCGTCTTTGGATCTACGACACGTTCGCAACTCATCAGCCGATTTAAATAAATTGTTCCGCAATGATGTTGGTTTAGTTTTCGGCAATTCCGGTAATTTATTTTTATTTTATTTTAGATGTTCTGGTTCCGCAATTGCGGAATTTCTGCAAGTTTCGGAGTTCTATGCTTCTGTTTGCGCGCTTTTTAGGCGGATATTAACAAATCTGGGAGCATGTTTCATATTTTTCGCTATAACTTTATAAATATCGTCGATTATTCAATGATTTTCTCAAAATTCAGAGCAATTTGAAAGAGTTTTTCCAAATCTCAAAGAAATTCTCCAATAGACTTGTTAGTTTTACAGAAAATTAGCAGAAACTCGACATATTTTTGTTTCTGGAGTCAAAATTTGCCGAATTTTAATCACCGATATCTCTCTTGTTTGATGTTATATTGTAACGAGTCACACATCATTAGAAAGAGCACTTTAAGAAGTATCAGAGGGCGTTGTTTATTTTTGAAAATTTGTATTGCATTCTGAGTTAAAGAGGATAATCTGAGAGCATGTTTTGTTCACTTTTTTCATACTTTCTTCTATAACTTCATTATTATCGATTTTTCAATGATTTTCTCAAAATTCAGAGCAATTTGAAAGAGTTTTGCAAATCTCAAAGAAATTCTCCAATAGACTTGTTAGTTTTTCAGAAAATTGGCAGAGACTTGACATTTTTTTGTTTCTGAGGTCAAGATTTTCCGAATTTTAATCACCGATATCTGTCTTGTTTGATGTTATATTGTAGCGAGTCAAACATCATTAGAAAGAGCACTTTAAGAAATATCTGAGGGTGTTGTTTATTTTTGAAAATTTCTATTAAATTCTAAGTTAAAGAGGATAATCTGAGAGCATGTTTTGTTCACTTTTTTCATACTTTCTTCTATAACTTCATTATTATCGATTTTTCAATGATTTTCTTAAAATTTATACCAATTTGAAAGAGTTTTTCAGATTTCCATGAAATTCTCCAGTTTTTCTGAAAATTAGCAGTAACTTGAGGGTCCACATGACATTTATATGTCTGTTTCGGTGTTCAAAAATTGTAAAATTTTAATCACCGATAATTCGCTTATTTGATAATATATAACAATGAATACAGCGACATTAGAAAGAGCAATTTAAGAAGTATTTAGAACGTTTTTTTATATTAGAAAATGCTGATTGAATTCTGAGTTACAGAGAACAATCTTGAAGTGTATGTTTTGGTTAAATTTTTTTCAGATTTGGCCCTACAATTTAGCAAATATTATCAAATTTTCAATGATTTTTCCACAAAATATAGCAAATTGGAAGAGCTTTTCAAGTTTACAAGAAATTTCTCACAAGTTTTGTTAGTTTTCGGGGAAATTAACAAAAATTTGAAGGAATAAATTACATTTTTTCTTTGATTCGATGTTCTAAAAATACCAATTTTTAATCATCGATATCTTGCTTATTTCATGAGATATTTCAGTGAATTTAGTAGCTTTAGAAAGAGTATTTCAAGGAGTATTGAATGAAGTTTTCTATTTAAAAAAAATCAGTCTGATTTCTAAATTACAGAGAATAATCGTGTAGCTTCTCTTGCATGAATTTTCTCATAGTTTTCTCTATTTGGAAATATTCTCAATGTTTTAGAAATTTTCCGGTAAGTTGTTGGCTTTTATAGGTTCAAGTTGGGCCGACCCGTTACGTGTTCAAATCATCAAAGCCCACCACAATTGGATTGTAGTCGGATATGCCCATTTTATAGTCAGTTATAGGTTCATATTAATCGATTTTATTTATAAAAAAAAAACCCTAATTTCAATAATTTCAAGATTGAAAGATTCAAGCGGTTGGCAATTAGTCTTCACCAGTCCTTATATAGAAAGTTGTATCGAACGGATTGCAATTAATGCTAAAATGGGTACCGGTGAGAATGCTAAAATGGTCGCCATCTCCTATGGTAGTCAAGTTCGATTATGGGGAATCTCCGATAATGGTGACAAAACCAATATTGGTATTTGTATTAAATTTAATAACAATTCTCTATTGATAATTTACAAATTTTAGGTATTTTTAATCTTCATGTTAAAGTCGAATATTTATTCTTTATCGGTAGTCAATTAGTTGCCTTATCACCATCTGGTAAATTGGGCGTATGGCATGCAATGACCCAACATTGGCAAACTCAAGACGTAATGCCGATTGCTTCATTCGATACAGCCGGCTCTATACTCCTATTAGGTTGCAATAATGGCTGTATTTATTATATAGGTAATTTTAATTAATTTAATTATAAAAAAATAATAAATTTATTATTAGATATGCAAAAATTCCCGTTAAGAATGAAAGATAACGACTTGTTGGTTACTGAACTGTATCGCGATCCAAACAACGATCCAGTTACAGCAATTTCCGTTTATTTAACACCGAAAACTAGTAAGTACAACAATAATTAATATTGATATCGTTTAAAAAATCCTTGCACTTTATGTTTTATTCACAATTTTGTAAAATAGCTTGATTTGTTTATTGAATAAATTAACAGAAATTCTCGATTTTTACGGAATTATACCAAAAAAAATTAGGATTTCTGTTATTGAACCGTGTTTCCCTATAATTAAGGCCTTGTGTTTCATCCCAGCGTCAGAGAGGGGTCGGGAAGGTATGCCAAATATATTTTTGAAGCTTACACGTTGATACATTTAGTTTTTGTTTAAATTAATTGATTAATTACAACAATAATTCATATTTAAGGATAAAAATCAATTAAAGCTTTAGATTTTGCGCAGTATTTTCTATATTATTATTTCCTTAAGATTTATAGAATTGGAGCTTTTTTGATTTGTTTATAATGCAAAATATAAAGCTTTATACTACTATAAATCTCTACTATTACAAAAATTTAACCAAAATTAATGAGACAAATTGAATTTTGGTTTATGCACAATTTTTGCATTCCATTGGTTTGCTGGTATGTCAACACAAGGACACCAAGCTACCAATTCTACAATAAACATAGTCTTTTATTTCAATTATAGAGCAATTTCGATTTAATTTAAATCAAAATAATGTAGTTAGAGTCGATGAAATGCTTAATTTTGTAAATTAGTAAAATTTTAGGCTCTGCTTTTTAGAATCTTAATTAATTGTAATAATTTTGCTTATTTTATAATGAAAACAAAACGATTTTTCTCAGATTTGTGCGGTAATTGGATTGAAATCGCTTATGGTACAACATCCGGAGCCGTTCGTGTTATTGTACAACATCCGGAAACAGTCGGACATGGGCCGCAATTATTCCAAACTTTTACCGTCCACCAAAGTCCAGTTACAAAAGTACTTTTCGATTACAATTAAACGATTTTAATTATTTATTTAAATAAAATTTCAGGTAACTTTATCTGAAAAATATTTAGTTTCAGTATGTTGTGAATATAATCATGTTCGAAGTTGGCGTGTGACCCGTTTTAGGGGCATGTTATCAACACAACCGGGTTCAACGCCGGAGGCTTCGTTTAAAATTGTCGCATTAGAAGCTGTTGAACCGCATATAAGTCATGCTATATCGAATGATTGTGGACCGTTTGGTGAACAAGATGATGAACAAGTTTTCATACAGAAAGTTGTACCAGATGCTGATCAATTATTTGTACGTTTAGCTAGTAATGGGAAAAGGTTTAAATTCGTTTATTATAATTTTCAATTTTATCGAATTTATATTTGTAGGGTTTGTGTAATTAAAGCTGTAGATGGTAGTACGGTGAGTGCCTTCTGTGTGCATGAATGTGAAGGTTCGAGTAGGATGGGTTCAAGACCGCGTCGTTTCATTTTTACTGGACATTCAAATGGATCGATACAAATGTGGGATTTAACAACAGCACTCGATCTTTCTTATAAGACTGATTTGAGTAATTTCTATTGAATTTTAATTGTATTCGATTTGATTTGATTTGGTTTTAGCTGAGAAGACGAATGGTGGTCCGTCATCTGAAGAATTATTACGCATGTTGGACCAATGTGACTTAAGTAATAGTTTATGTTCAACGCCGTGTATGTCACCGTCACCGTCTTTAGCCGCTGCTGCACGACTTAAATCTAGTAATGTTGCTTTTTTGAATCAACTCCAACAAGATGATCGTACATCGAGCTCAAGTTAATTATTTTAACAGTTCCTCTCTATTTCTCTCTATAATTCGGTCCGGAGTACGTCGTTTTCGATCCGGTGACCGAAAAATGCAATATTTATTGAAAGAGCATTTCAAGGAACAGGAAATGGCTGTTTTCGTTTTGGAAAATTTTGATAAATTTTTGAGTTATAGTGGAGAATGTAGGGGCACTTTTTTGTTGAATTTTTTTATAATTTTCTGTATTTCTCTCATAATTTGGATAATGTTGTTTATTTAGCAGTGAAATTGCATATTTTTATAGAAAATTGACAGCGCTTTTCTAATCTATTAGAAATTTTCCAATAGGCTCGTTAATTTTCCAGAAAATCGTTAAAAGTTAAAAATATTAATTATTTCTCATTTCTACAATTTGAATTGATATCTCGTTTAAAAGCTTATCGAAGAGTTTGCGACAGTAAAGAAAATTCCAATTTCGGAAAATTAGAAAAGTTTTGGAAATTGGAGTTTTCCTTTCTGTCATACATTCGTTTTTAAATGAGACTATTTATCTTGCAAATTGAAGAAATGAGAGCGAAGAAAAGTCTTCAAATTTGTTAACAATTCTCTGGAAAACTTACAAGAGTGCTGGAAAATTTCTAACAGATTTGAAAAGAGCTTTCAATTTTCTATCAAAATTTGTAATTCTTGAGTTATAGTAGAAACTATAAAGACTTTTTGGTTGAAATTTCTTATAATTTTCTGTATTGTCCCTCATAACTTGGACAATTTCGTTAATTTTACAATGAAATTCTAGCTTTTAAAGATAAATTGAAAGCGCTTTTCAAATCCGCAAGGAAATTTTCCAATAAATCTGTTAGTTTTCTAGAAATTTGATACAAATTTGAAAATTTTTATTCTCCTATTTCCAGAATTTGAAATATGAATTATTGTTCAAAATCTCGTTTAAAAGTTTATTCAATAAGACAGCAAGGAAAATTCAAGTTTCGGAAAAGCAGGAAAGTTAACCGAAAGTTTTCCAAAAAGTACGGAAATATTCGGGTATTGTTTTTACATATTAAACATCATTCTTGTGCACCAGAACATAACAATTTATAGAAAATTTTATTAATTTTCCAAAAATTGCCATGTTTGTTAGGAAAATTTTTGAAAATTCTTGGGAAATTCGACCGAAAAGCCAACGCTGACAGTAACTAGCTTTAATTTAATCTCTATAAATAATATGCGAAAATAACACCTGATAGCGGAATTTTCGTTCCTGTAATGCACTCCTTTTTTGGATAAACTTTTAAACGAAATATAGAACAAGTCTCCATCTTTCAAATTGTAGAAATGAGATATGTTTTCCAATTTTTATCAATTTTCTAGAAAACTACAAGCCGATTTGAAAATTTCTTGTAGATTTGAAAAACGCTTCCAGTTCTGTATAAAAATTACTAATCTCATTGCAGAATAAACAATACTCTCGTAATTATAGAAAATTCATCAAAAGAGTGCTTAGATTTTCCACTATAACTCAAAAATTAATCAAAATTTTCCAAAACAGAACGGCTATTCTCCTCGAATGGTTCTTTCCCATTCAATTTGTCATCAAAATCGGTTGAAAAACAAATTAGATATCGGATTATAGACCGCGGATTGAAAAAGATGTACTGGGTGCCCTTGATATTTTCATTGTTGAATTAATCGTGTCAGAATTTGGTTTTGTCTTCCAATTTTAGCAAATTGTGATACAGCTTCACTTGAAATGGTTGATGTTTTGCAAAATTCACACTTTACGTTAATGTTTTTATTGTAAACAAATAAACAGTTAAATTGGTACAATCCTCCGATTTCTTTCTCTATTAATTGACATTAAGGACGTCTCAATATTTTCTAAGAACAAATTCGCTATTAAGACTACTTGGAACAATTCAGTCTTGACTTAACAAACAACAGAATGATAAAAATTTCAAAGTAACAATGGATTTAATTAAAATTTACGCTTAATATTTATTAACAATAGAATTTTGAGCAATTCTGTCTTAAATTCCAAGCAATATAAAATTCGTTTACCTGATGAATATCACAAATGTTAATATTAAGTAGCTACGATTTATTCAAAGTCTTTGTACCAAGGTTGATTATTATAATACCAACTAGGTTCGGTTAGTGGATTTAACAGTAAACACCAGGATACGAATCCGATAAAAAACAACAAAATTATAAAATTCCTCTCCGTGCCTTTGTACAATAAAACTTCATTAATATCGGGGAATCCCATATGATTACAGAACGCATGCACAACAACCGTTGATATAAAATGGCCAGTTCTATAAAACAAATACGCTGAATATATTCCGAATAGTGTTGTATAAATGAATTGGAAACATGCAATTTTAAACGCCATCTCCATTGTCATTCCATATTTAATACGCTCTTGCATATGATGGAAATGTGCTATTTTCAATATTTGAATAAAAATCGATGCCAGGTATCAAAATTCGTATAATTTCTTACCTACACCGAAAAATAGGGGACATATAAAGACCGATGTTAACGATGGGAAATATTCTAACAATAATGGCAACATACAACTTCTATATGTGAATTCCTCTGATAACGGTGCCACGATATGGTTACGTATCCAATGCAAATTCTTCCAATTATGCACCCAATACATTGGCTCTAAAAATAGTTGCTATTATCACCATTAAAAATTTCATAATTGTAATGGAATACCTGTATATAGTTTTAATAAACCGTTATGAGCCTTCATGGCTAATGGTCCTAAGAATAGGATCATTGTTAAAAATAATGGCATCACAAATCCTGGCATATTCCTCGAGATTTCAGCCCTAATATCTCATAAATAGTTACCTGAAATTAACGAATTTTTAAAGACATCAAAGACAAATAGAATTATCTCCGACTGTATTGAATTTTTTCTAATAATAAATAAAGATTCAGCAAGAAATCTTGTTTCTCAGAAAAACAACACCAGTAGCGGCTATTACGTTATATGTTTATTTTTATTTACTAACAATAGAGATAACTCTATCATTGTTTTTATTAAACGATAAACTATCTAAACAGCAATAAATCAACATTAACAGCTGTTTTTCCATGAAAAAATTATAGAATTCTTTGAAGTTTTTACTAAAGAAAACCCGAAACAAAACGTAGAACACGACCTACCCTAATATCGATTTTATTATCGAATTATAGCACAAAATTACTTAATGAAAACGATAATGGCCAGGTTTTTAACACAGTGTCGTAGCTTTATTCACATTGGACAAGATTGTTACGTATTTTTCAAATAGTCGAACAAAACTGCGACACTACATAAGACAATTATACCCAAAGTAAATTTAATTATAAAATTTTGAATTTGCTGCCAACCTTATAGTTCAAGAACTAATATTTATATGGAAACCTATAGTAAAATTTGTATCTTCAAGTTGGTGATATTGATGAACTAACAATATTCGTTTGTTTATAAAACAATATAACCTCAAATTTTCAAACTTTTTTCTTATTTTTAATAAATTTTGTTATTTTGACATTCTTGATTTTATTTTGTTGAATTTGATTGACGTTTTTTTGTGTATTATTATTGTTTATTTAAATTTGCCGCCTTCAATGAGTAGGCGTAACTATCAAATTCAACTTACTAGATTATAAACGATAATTTACCAGTTGGTTACGACTTTAATAGTGTCGTAGATTAGTTCATATTTCATTAATTTGACGTTTAATGTATTTATGTAGAAAAGGCCAATTTCTAGGTACACTCGTTATAATTTTCGAAAGATCACACAAAATTTTCTATACTTGATCCAATTCTTGAGAGTATTGACAAAATCGTTGTCCATGAATTTAGGTACGTAGGTTGCATTGTTGATAGTTAATGCTCCGAAAAATTCGATCGAGTATACGTTACTCGAGCTCCAGGGCTACATTTAGACGAGGGCGGCAGTTTGAAATACCGATTTTAGTATTTAGTAGATAAAAACGTGAATTTATATGATAGAAACGTGTAGAAAATTTCAATTAGATGAATATTTACACATAAATTGGTTATATAACAGTTTTTATACAGGTGTCCGCTATTTTTGTAAACGGTAGTCGTAGCTTAGTGCTTGCGTTTCTATGGAAACAAAGACCAAATGAACTAAGTTACGACTTGTAGTTAAATAGCGTTGTACACCTTGTATTTTGTTTTATTTGTAGAATCACCTTTTCTAAAATCCTCCTATCAATTCCAATATAGAGAAAACATGGTGCTATAAACAGCATAAAGAAAACGCTAATAAACCGTTTCTTGATCGTTGTTGGATGATCCCTGTAAAATAAAAGAAACAAAAAAAAAATAGGAACAATAATAGTAAATCGGATAATATAAAATGAATTATTTACAAAGAATCTAGGTTCATTCAAATTCGGATTGCATGCTCTTTTTCTGTTCTTCTATAATGAAGACGAGGCTGAAGATTTAAAAAAAGAGGAGACTTTTGGCCGGTGGCAGCTCGATTACCGGTTCAAGTTTGGGGTGAATATTCTTCAATAATAAATTAGGAATTCTTTTTATTCTCCGTCTCGCACATATACATGTAGAAAAACAGAGACAACCGATTGGAGTCTAGACAGCTGCGGGTGAAAGAGACGTAAAGAGGTCGGCGGCATATCATATCGTTACGTCTACTGTCTCTGTCATCACCGTTCCATATACCGTATATACGAAAATATTTTTGAAGGGTGGAAATTAATTCGTTGAGACAAAGGGGTGAGGATGCGAATTTACCTATTATGCGGTGATTTCCATATATGCAAACTGGCCACATAAACTACTGATAATAATAAACATAATAATATAGATTGAGAACAATTGAAGATTTGATAGAAATCCTGCACCATTCTGACATTTTAACTTGTGAACACCAGGTCACATGACACTGAAAATCGTTATTCGATTGGCCGGACGATATTACCAAGTCTAGTTTCGAGTGGGGGAAACAGCGAATATGGCCGCCAGTGTTGGTGCCAGTGTCTCCTTTGTTTAACAGCACCACAAAAGAAACACAAGAGAAATTCAAGAAAGAAATCCACAGAATCGGGAGAATTTCGAAGATTTCTTAATTAAGTTGTGTTTTTAGTGGAAATCGGGTGTTTGTGTGGACGAGTGAGTGAGTGAGTGTGAGTGTGTGTGTGAGTGTTGTGAACAAAATGCCAAGCGCCTCATTTACGGCCTCCAGGTCGTATGTTAGGAGGTCCCGCAGGAAAGGAGCTAATCGTATACCGACACCATCCCGGACGACGTCCGGTAAGTTGAAAAATCCACGATTTACAACAATAAATAACCGACAGATTGGATATAAGTCGCAACGACCCGAAACTGCTGGTTTTCTAGAACATGAAACGGTTTATTAATATTACAAATGAAGGAGGCCCCAATATGGGGCTTATTGATTTCTAAATTGTTCGTTTTTCTCGTTTGTGTGCGTCGATATGTGTATTTGTAGAGAAATTCATGTGGATATATGGGACGGGCTCGGGTAAATTGTCAAATAGCTCTCTCTTTATACACAGAAAAATTCCCATCAATATATCTCGGTTGTTGTAAAAATTACAAAAACTTATCAAAAATAAAGCCAATTGGACAACAATCTTAATTTCCAAAAAAATTCCACGCCTAATCAAGCCCCACAAAGCGATTTTAAATTGTAAAAATCCAATTAAAATTGTTCAAATATCACAATTATTTGTTTATGTTTTGTTTAGATTGTTACACAATTAATTTCGAACTGATTAGATAAAGGTCAATATCGCTCGAAATTTCGCTAAATTCTCAATTTTTTTCACTTGAAAATATTAATAAACACCTAGATGAATATAAAAAAGGAAACATTGAAATCGATTCAAGAATCTTTACCTGGCATATGTGCAGATGCCGAATTTATATCGCACATATTCCCCCAGCAAAAATACCTGGGATACATTCACAATAAAATCGACCCATTATTAAAACGTTAAATTGATTATTATTGTTGATTTCAGCCGAACCATGTGAACCATCCTGTCCAGTTCCAAATCAAAACATTCCAGCACCAACAGCCGCAGCACCAGCTGGTGGTGGGCCATCATCATCAGCTCTAGCGCCTGGTACTAGTAATGGTGGTAATAATAGTAGTAGTGGAAATAATGGTAATAATGCTAGTAGTAATAATAATAATGGTGGTGGTGGTGGTGGTGGTGGTGGTGGTGCTAATGGCGGTGGTGCTATACCCACACATCATTCACCATATGATTTACGACGTAAATCTCCGTCCCATCATGATAATGGTCCAGGACCTAGTACAAGTGCGGCAACAGCTGGTTCACCAACATCACCGGCTACACCAACAGCACCAGCTCAAGGATATACATCTGTTATGCTTCCAGCTAGAAAACGTCCAAGACGAACATGCTCTGCTTCATATGAAAGTAAATTTTAAAACAATAGGGTGAGCCCGGTGGTTGGCCTATTAAAAGTACAACTTCTAAAATTCAATATACGCTTGAACTATTTTCAGTACATGGGTTGATACACCCTACTTTCATATTTTAAATGGAATAGTATGCTAAAATTGAAAGGAACTTTAATTCTTATTGTGAAAATTTTGATCTTTTTAAAATTAATATTTCAAATAATTGAATAACGAATTTAGATTTTCAATAGCATAATGTACTTTCTACCAAATTTTACAAAATTGGATTATCTTTCATTGCTTAGCTGAAATTTAATTTAATTTCAGGCAATTTTCAAACCGTAATATCTGTTATTTAAAATGGAACACCATATTTTTCATTATATGATTGGATAGAGACAATTCTCTATCGAACTGTATTAACATTCCCTAAACCTAACTGTAATAGTTTTTCAGTTATTTAGAATTTTCAATTTACATTAATTTTTCTGTTTATTTGAAAGAATCTAGTCGCGTATGACTGTAATTCGCCTTCAAAGAAACGCATAGAAGGCCTAGCAAATTGACATTAACTGTGACATTTGAGGTTATGTTGGATTATTTTACATATTTTTTCAGCGATTTCAGCCAATGTTCCATGGAAAAAACGAGCCCAATTAATTTTAATTTAATTAATTCTAAATTTCTTCTATTGTTTTTTCATTAAATAAATCTAAAAATAATTATTTATTCAGGTGTTAATTGTGACAGAAAGTTGTTTCGCTAAGCCTACTATGTTTTACTGTTGAATTGAAAATCTTAAGAAAGATATTTGTTGATTTTAGCTAAATACTGAAAGATAATTCAGTTCTATAAAATTCAAAAGTACATAGTTTGAACTATTTGCGTTACAAATTTCGATTGTCTAGCAATATTTTTCGAGATATGGATTTTTTAATAAAACACTAATACTTGAATTGTTATCAAAGTCCTCATAAATTTCAGCATAAAATCTTAATATGTAATAAAAATATACCGAGGGTTGATTTAGAAATAGTTAGTTTGAATAGGCCAACTTCTAGACCCACCCTGTTTACAAAATTATTCATTAATTCTAAATATTTTTCAATTTTGTAGATTGTACAAATACGGCTGCTCATTATTTACAATATGAATTGCCGGATGAAGTATTGCTCACAATTTTCAATTATTTATTAGAACAAGATTTATGTCGTGTTAGTCAAGTATGTAAACGTTTTCAAGCAATTGCTAATGATACAGAAATATGGAAACGTCTATATCAAAATGTTTACGAATATGATTTACCATTATTTAATCCAGGACCGTGTCGTTTTGAATTTGTAAGTCCTGAAGAATCCGATTTAACAAATCCATGGAAAGAATCATTTAGACAATTATATCGCGGCATACACGTTAGACCTGGTTATCAAGATTTAACATTTAAAGGCCGCAATATTGTCTATTTTAATACAATTCAAGCTGCTCTAGACTATGCTGATGAACGTAGCAACAATAATAACAACAACAATAATAATAGTAACAATACTAGTAATACTAATACTAATAATATTAGTAATAACAACAACAATAATAGTAATATTAATACAACAAATAGTACATTAAATGAGAATGGTACGAATACAAATCAAGGTGCATTGATATTTTTACATGCTGGTACTTACCGTGGTGAATTTTTGGTTATTGATGATTCTGATATTGCATTAATTGGTGCCGCACCTGGAAATGTTGCTGAATCTGTTATATTAGAACGTGAATCTGAATCAACTGTTATGTTTGTTGAAGGTGCTAAAAATGCATATTGTGGTCATTTAACATTAAAATTCTCACCTGATGTTACATCAACTGTACCACATCATAAACATTATTGTTTAGAAGTTGGTGAAAATTGTAGTCCAACAATTGATCATTGTATCATTAGGAGTACTTCAGTAGGTGAGATATCAAAAAAAAATTTAGTGTAAATAGAATTTGTAAAAGATACCGAAATTGAGATGAAATTACACTACTTTACAAATAAGTTATTTTAGTATCAAATTTTAAGGTCAAAAGATTGATATTACTTTATTTCGACTACTGGTTTGATTGGATTTTATTAATTTTTCTTGATTTCAGTTGGAGCAGCGGTTTGTGTAAGTGGCGCCGGAGCAAATCCAACAATCCGTCATTGTGATATCAGTGATTGTGAAAATGTTGGTCTATATGTGACCGATTTTGCTCAAGGTACCTATGAAGATAACGAAATTAGTCGTAATGCATTGGCTGGTATATGGGTGAAGAATAATGCTAATCCAATTATGCGCCGTAATCATATCCATCATGGTAGAGATGTGGGAATATTCACATTTGATAGTGGAATGGTATACTTTTTTTGTTTAATTGACTTAGAGATGTTACGGATCTTTGCGGAATTTCTGCAAGTTTATATAACGGAAATGACATCTTTTTCGATTAATTTAAAAAAAAGTAGATATCTCGCTTGTTTGATGTTACATTGTAACGAGTCAAGGTGCATTTTTTGAAAAATTCCGATTGAATTTCGAGTTAAAGGAGATAATCTGCGAGCATGTTTCTTACAATTTTTTCATACTTTCCTCTATAACTCAGTAAATATGATCGATTTTTCAATGATTTTTTCAAAATTTATAGCAATTTGAATGCGTCTTTTAAATTTCCAAGAAATTCTCCAATAGATTTGTTAGATTTTCAGAAAATTAGCAGAAACTCGACATATTTTTGTTTAGGGGGTCAAAATTTGCCCAATTTTAATCATCGATATCTCTCTTGTTTGATGTTATATTGTAACGAGTCAAACATCATTAGAAAGAGCACTTTGAGAAGTATCAGAGGGCGTTGTTTATTTTTGAAAATTTCTATTGAATTCTAAGTTAAAGAGGATAATCTGAACATGTTTTGTTAACTTTTTTTACATGACATATTTTTGTTTATGAATTCAAAAATTGTCCAATTTAATCGATATGTTTGAATATTGTAACGAGTCATTATTATTTTAATTTATTAGTATTTTAACGAGCATTCATTCAAATTCCGATTTAATTCTGAGTTAGTGATCTGAGTTTTTTATTTTTTCACATTTTCCTCTATAACTTTGGAAATATTATCGATTTTTCAATGATTTTCCCAAAATTTTGAAGGTCTAAATTACATTTTTTCTTTGATTCGATGTTCTAAAAATACCAGTTTTTAATCATCGATATCTTGCTTATTTCATGAGATATTTCAGTGAATTTCGTAGCTTTAGAAAGAGTATTTCATGTAATTCTGCAGTTTTTCAGAAAATTAGCAGCAACTTGAGGGTCCACATGACGTTTATATTTCTGTTTCGGAGTTGAAAAATTGTAAAATTTTAATTACCGATAACTCGCTTATTTGATAATATATAACAATGAATACAGCGACATTAGAAAGAGCAATTTTATATTAGAAAAATGCTGATTGAATTCTGAGTTACAGAGAACAATCTTGAAGTGTGTTTTGTTAAATTTTTTTCAGATTTGGCCCTACAATTTAGCAAATATTATCAAATTTTCAATGATTTTTCAACAAAATATAGCAAATTGGAAGAGCTTTCCAAGTTTACAAGAAATTTCTCATTAGTTTTGTTAGTTTTCGAGGAAATTAACAAAAATTTGAAGGTCTAAATTACATTTTTTTTTATTCGGTGTTCTAAAAATGCCAGTTTTAATAATCGATATCTTGCTTATTTCATGAGATATTTCAATGAATTTACAAGCATTAGAAAGAGTATTTCAATAAGAATGCACGAAAGTTTTCTATTTTGAAAAATCCATCTAAGTTCTAAATTACAGAGAAGAATCGTGGGGCGTGTCTTGCATTAATTTTTCCCTATTTGGCAAATATTCTAAATTTTTCAATGCAAAACTCTCCAAATATCTTAGAAATTTTCCGGTAAGCTCGTTAGTTTTCTGGAAAATTAACAAAAAATTGATCATTTTACTGCTAATCTATGGCACTTCCGTAACATCTCTAATGAATATCAATGAAATAATTTAATTTTCTATGTTTTAATTATGTAATTTCTTAATTAGGGTTATTTTGAAGCGAACGATATCCACAATAACCGAATAGCCGGTTTTGAAGTGAAGGCAGGTGCAAATCCAACAGTAGTCCAATGTGAAATCCACCATGGACAAACTGGTGGCATCTACGTTCACGAGAACGGTTTAGGTCAATTTATCGATAATAAAATCCATTCAAATAATTTCGCTGGCGTTTGGATAACATCAAATAGTAATCCAACAATACGAAGAAATGAAATTTATAATGGCCATCAAGGTGGTGTTTATATATTTGGTGAAGGACGTGGTTTAATTGAACATAATAATATTTACGGTAATGCATTAGCCGGTATACAAATAAGGACTAATAGTGATCCAATTGTGCGCCATAATAAAATCCATCATGGACAACATGGTGGTATTTATGTACATGAAAAAGGTCAAGGTTTAATTGAAGAGAATGAAGTTTATGCAAATACATTAGCTGGTGTGTGGATAACAACAGGTAGTTCGCCAGTATTAAGACGTAATCGTATCCATTCTGGTAAACAAGTTGGTGTTTATTTTTACGATAACGGTCATGGTAAACTTGAAGATAATGATATATTCAATCATTTATATTCGGGTGTACAAATACGTACTGGTAGTAATCCAGTTATACGCGGTAATAAAATATGGGGTGGACAAAATGGTGGTGTATTAGTCTATAATGGTGGTTTAGGTCTATTAGAACAGAATGAAATTTTCGATAATGCTATGGCTGGTGTTTGGATTAAAACCGATTCAAATCCAACATTGAAACGTAATAAAATCTTTGATGGTCGTGATGGTGGTATTTGTATATTTAATGGTGGTAAAGGTATATTAGAAGAGAATGATATATTTAGAAATGCCCAAGCTGGTGTATTAATATCAACACAAAGTCATCCAATATTGAGACGTAATCGTATATTTGATGGTCTAGCTGCTGGTGTTGAAATAACAAATAATGCTACAGCCACATTAGAATCAAATCAAATATTTAATAATCGTTTTGGTGGTTTATGTTTAGCTAGTGGTGTACAACCGATTGTTCGTGGTAATAAAATCTTCAACAATCAAGATGCTGTCGAAAAAGCCGTAGCCAATGGACAATGTCTTTATAAAATATCCAGTTATACATCGTTTCCAATGCATGATTTCTACCGTTGTCAAACATGCAATACTACAGATCGTAATGCAATTTGTGTTAATTGTATTAAAACTTGTCATGCTGGACACGATGTCGAATTCATCAGGCACGATAGGTAAATTTAATCAATTTAATCGAGAATTACGTTATAATAAAATCATTACAGATTCTTCTGTGATTGTGGTGCTGGTACCCTAACAAATCAGTGCCAATTACAAGGGGAACCTACTCAAGATACTGATACTCTATACGATTCAGCTGCACCAATGGAATCTCATACACTTATGGTAAACTAAAACAACAAGTATCTCTATATAATGTACCACTAATTTTTAATTTATTTATTTATAATACAAAAATCAAATGGACAAGACAAGTGTTCAGAAGACTTTAACATATAAATATTAAATTTGTAAGTGTTTTGCACAAAATAAAATTAATGTAAAACATCTTTAAAAAAACAAACAACTAGCAGTAACAACAGCTTAGCAATATTACCGCACGACTGATCAGTTAACTACAACAACTCCACAATTAGGGTTAGGACAATCAAATGCAGGCGCTTCCAATTAACCAAAAAAAATTGTTACACAAATTTTGCTTTCAATTAATTTACAGTAAATTCGTTGATTTTAAATTGATTCATATAAAAGAGAAATAATGCACCATAGAATTTAGAGCAATACTGTCGTAATTTTTGAACTCAATTTGGGTACAATTTCCACAATTAAAATTGAGATGAAATCAATGAAATTAGAGTACGTTATTATAAGGATTGTACAGAATTTAATTGTTAGATTGATATTGTTTTAAGTTTACACTTATTAAGTTACTTGTTAAATTTATTTTTTAATTATTTATTATTTAGATTAATTGCGGGGGAAATACGAGAAATTATAGCCGGAATTACTCTCTATTATATAAAGAAATGTAATAAATATAAATTTAATTTGAAGGAAAATTTGATTTAACATTATATTTATATTTATAGAAAAATTGTTGTATATTTTGTTATATTATTGTTTGTTGGGATATTTTACTTTAACATTTGTGTTCAACTTGTTCTGTGATTGGGATTAGGTTTCAAAAACCCCCAAAATCGGACGAAATGAGTTATAATTTCGCGTATTTTCGCCATTCAAATTTTCATCATCATCATCATCATTTTATGTATTATTGAAAATAGCTTTAAAATTGAGACAAATTTGTAAATACGAGCGAGGTTGTGTGATAAGTGTTGAGAAATTTTTGAATGTTTTATAATTTTTTTAAATTGTTTCTAAAACAACGGTACGGTATTCGAAACAATAATTAAATGAATCAGTATTCCAATTCGAATAATTTGAGAGGATGAAATTCGTTGAAATTGGTTGATAGATTGTAAGTTTGTAAATAATTTTTTTGTTATATCAGCAATTTAACCGAGAGCTTTCAATATTTATTTCGTAAATTCGTCACAACTGTTAAATATTGTATAGGAGATACAACAATGTAAAGTGCAGTTTTTTCGATTCTTTTCTATTATTAATTAACAAAAAAAAATGAAAAACTGGTGCCATATTCACATTATCAAACTAAATTAGATGAATTGAAACTACCCGTAGATAATTAAAAATTAAAAACCAACAAAAATAATGTAAGAGATAGTAATTCTTTTTGATACCATTTTCTTACGTTGACTGATTGTGTAGATTTGTAGACGATTTAGGAGAACTTACGATTTCTTGCCGCTGTTTTATTTCTTCTCGATTCCGGAAGAAATTCTGATGAAGTGCAACGATTTATTGGTATTGTGATTTGTATAAAAAGTAATAATAATTAATAATAACGGTAAATTTGATTTTTTTTAATATTAGCTATAATTACGAAATTCCATTTAATTAATTAATTAATTTATAAGAATTCACTGTTTGCTACTTTTTGATTTTCCTCTAACTCAATTTATAAAACAATTTAAAGGGAAAACTGTTAATCAATATTTATGTTTTGATATGACTGATGTCTGTGTATATCATATTTGTAATATACTGTCCTTTTTCTATTATATACATACATATAAATATGATTAATTATAAAACTAATTCTAAAATTTAAGTTAGCCAGTAAGTATTAACGTAACTGTCAGGCTTATAGATCAACTGACAAAACAGGAACATTTCGTAGATAGCTAGCACTGTATTGTACTGTGTACATTATTATTATTATATAAAAAAAGTATATGGCTAATTTTATTTGATTTGATAACGAATTAAACCTGATTATAATGTTTGATTGTGAACGGTTTTGTTGTAATATCGTTAACTTGTTGTAGATGGACTTTCCCTATACCGACAGCCGGGGCTGCTTGTGTTGGACGTCCGCAATATTTAATCTAAAACAACAAAATTGAATTATACTGGAGTTCCAACGATGGGCCGTTAGAAGTTTTTCAAATTTGTTTCAGGAATTTCCACTATCTGAAGTATTTGATAAAAAATCCATATCTTTGAGACTATTACTACAGACAATCAAAATTTGCAATCTAAACAGTCTAAGTTACGAATTTCAGGTAAAATTTTGTAAAATTTCAGTATTTAGCTCTCGTTCAGCTACTTTCGAATCGTAATATCTTCCTTATTTTAAATGAAATATATTTCTCTTTATAGGGTTAGATAGAGGAAAGAATTCGGCATCGAATTATACCAACATTCTCTATACCTATCTGATAATTTTCAGTTATTTAAAATTTTCAGTTTACTAAATTTTCCCCTGAAAACTAAAACTAAAACAGGAGGCTTAGCAAATGACTTTCAATTGTCACAATTGACATCTAAATAATTATTTTTAGATTTTTTGTAATGAAAAATAATAGAAGAAATTGATAATTAATTAAATCAAAACTAATTGGATTCT
Source organism: Mylabris phalerata (assembly GCA_020740385.1). Taxonomy (NCBI): domain Eukaryota; kingdom Metazoa; phylum Arthropoda; class Insecta; order Coleoptera; family Meloidae; genus Mylabris; species Mylabris phalerata. Next base: position 4,270,483 of record JAJEOX010000222.1, read on the forward strand.
TTTTTTTTGTGTAAAATTGTCTGAAATTGCTGAAAAAATCGTGTAAAATATTTATGATTAACCTCAAATATGACAGTAAATGTCATTTTTTCAAGCCTTCTTTGCATTTCTTTAGGCGAATTATTCAGTCGTAGCCGACTAGACTAGACACTTTCAGGGAGAGAACTAACGGAAATCTGACTATATAAAGAAAAATTGTGTCGAAATTCCTGAAATTCAATGTAAATTTGTAAAACTGAAACTTTTTATCTCTCTAACGGCCAATCGTGTCACCCTCTTGTTATATTTACTTGTCTCCCGATTAGGTTCTGAAAGCGTGGCTTGATGAACGTCCAAGCGCCCATATTTCGCGGCTCTTCCTGGCACCAAACGAACACTACAATCGAATTATTTACACGCTAATTTGTACTTTTAATTGTTTTATTACCTTTAGCATTAGGGAATTTGGCAATTTCCTGTTGTAGAAACAATGTCGGAAACGGACAATACGATTCTAATCGAATAATAGCCGTATCTTTGTTATTCAACAAATTCCGTTTCTCATTCAACGTATAATAATGTTTACCCGATGTTAATAATACTCGTTCAATACGTATCGGATCGATATCCGTACAATCGCCAATAACAGGTTGGTATGTTGTTTTCGGTGTCATTTCAGAGAATTTCGATACACAATCAGATAAACGCAATAGAGTCTTTGGGGCGATTATAATTAACGGTTTACGATAATTGCGCACGATTTGTCGACGTAATAAATGGAAATATTGAGCCGGTGTACTGGGTTGGCAAACTTCCATATTAATATTATCACCATCGACTTTAGCCTCATTTGAATTGGTTAACTGGAGGAAGCGTTCGATACGCGAAGAACTGTGCTCGGGACCGGCACCGTCATAGCCGTGCGGTAAGAGCACAACCAAACCACTACTCCATAACCATTTATCTAAAATTATAATTTCTAATCAACAGATACAAGAATTAGAAGCACACCTTCGCCTGTTGTTATGAATGTATCGAAGATAATCTGCGCACCGTTGAAGAAATCACCGAATTGCGCCTCCCAAATAACCAAATTATCCGGATTCTCAACACTCATACCGTACTCGTAGCCCAATACGGCTTCTTCCGATAGAATACTATTGGCGACTTCTAAAAATCCCGTTTGATTGTTGTGTAAATTATTCAAAGGGATGTACGTTTGGTTTGTTTCTTGGTCAACTAACATTACATGTCGGTGAGAAAAAGTACCCCGACCCACGTCTTGTCCGCTAATCCTCACGTTATAGCCTGTAATTGTGGTTAAAATTGGTTTAATTTAGGGGTTATTAGAAATATCACCTTCATAGAGTAGTGATCCGATAGCTAGAGCTTCAGCGGTAGCCCAATCGATACTCGCGCCTTCTGCGATACGGTTCAGGCGTGGTTTTATGTGCGTTTTTAGCAAATTCGGGTGGATATTCTGTTGGTTTTACAATTAATTTACGATTATTTAGTATAGAGACTTACAAAATCTTGGGGGTAGATAAGAGATCGGCCCCCGATAAACGTCATCAAATCTATATCGATCCCCGTATCCCAAGTGGTGACGTTTTCTTCAGCTTGACTAATACCCAACCATTGTTTCTTGAAGAAAACATCCTAAATAATTCGGGTTTAATTAGTTGTTTAGAAACATTAAAAAATTAATACTTCCGGCTCGTATTTATCGACAATTTTCAGATGTTCATTCAACCAATTCGTGTGCGATTTTATAATATCGCGCCTGTATTCCTCGGTTAAAACACCATCTTCGATCAATTTATCGGCGTATTTATTGGGGATTGTATCGCGATTTTTGATGATTCTATACAATGCCGGATTGGTTATTGTCGGATCGTCCATTTCGTTGTGTCCCCATTGTCGGTAACAATTCAAATCGAGGAAGATATCCTTACGGAATCGGCGTTGATATTCGAATGTTAATTGGGTCATTTTCGATACCATCTCGGGATCATCGCCGTTCACGTGGATTACAGGCGATGAGATAATTTTGGCTAGATCGGTACAATAACGCGACGATCGGCCCCGATCTGAGGGTGTGGTGAAACCTACTTGGTTGTTAACGACTAGATGTACAGTGCCCCCGATATTAAAATGGGGCGTATTCGATAAGGCTAAACATTCCTGATTGACGCCTTGTCCGATTATTGCCGCATCACCGTGGACTTGTAAATTCAATATTTTATCAGACCAATTCAGCGAATTTTCGCTATAATCTCCATCTTTTGTTGTCAGTTGTTTAGCACGAGTCTTGCCCATTGATACCGGATTCACTACTTCTAAATGCGACGGATTATACAACATTGTAACATGTAAATTCTTATCATTGTAGTTTAAATCAGTCGATGAGACTTCAATTAAAACAAAAATTAATAAAAATTCGAATTATACCGAAATTACTCACTAAAATGGCTCAAAACATCGCCGGTAACTTGATATTTCGTTGGGAAATCCGATTTTCCGTTTAGTTTAGCAAAAATCTTAATCGGCCGGAAATTCAGCATGCCGGTTAACAGATTTAATCGTCCACGGTGCGGCATTGCAACAACAATTTGCTCCAAATTATCCGCAATTGATAAGTCGAAGAATTTGCGAAAGAACGCCATCATACTTTCGGCGCCTTCGCCGCCGTACCGTTTAACGCCGGGGAATTTATTGGCCAGATAATTATCGAAATTTTGCGATTTCAACATTTCGGTAACTATCGATAATTTCGTTTCGTTGTCCAAAGGTTGCGGTATAAGTTCCTCGATTCTTCCGGCAAACCATTCGATCTCCTCCTCATCCTGAAACAATCGTGTTGTGGTATTTATTCGTTTAATTTTCTAATGTTACTTCTAAATGGGTGAATTCTACACCGGCGGTTTTATTGTAGATTTGATCCAGAAACTCTACAGCTTCCAGAATTGTTCCATCATCATTTCCGGTATTTATAATCCCGTTAAATTTGACAATTTCGTCGTCTTTTAAGCCGTAATTTCTCCAATTGAGTTGCGGTAAAATACTACAATAAATCTTATAATTCTTCGATTATAATTAACTAGAAAATTACCTGGTTTGTTTGGTGAAACATACAGGGTTGATGTTGGCCGTTTTGTGGGCATATTTCCGATAAGCTTCAACTAACCGATAGAAATTACTAAATCTATTTCGATTTTCCAATACTTGATCAGGTACTACAATCGAATTGGGTTAATGGAAATTTTTACATGTGTCAATCTTACCGAGATAAGAACTTTTCGATTTTGCCGTAAAACCAAACACTCTATCACTGTGATAGTTGCGAATATAATTTGCTAATTTAATTTGGTTCCGATTCAGGTGTAATTTACACAATTTTAAGTACATTTTTTGGTTATTTCAGCGCGATTAAAACGGAGAATACTCAAAAATTTGTTGTTTGTTGGCACTAATTGAACTTTCGATGTTTTGACCTCTAGCAGAGATGCGTATATTTATCACAAAGATACGCCTTTATCTCTATTTATGTAATTCTCGTTTAGATTTGTTTAGATATTACTAATGTAAGGAATAACAAAAATCTAGTAATTAGTTTTATTTTCTACAATTACAATTAACAATACTAAATTTCCGGAAAAGCGCTACCTATCATATCCTTACCGCGATACCGGTAAGTAAACGTCCTTATAACAAAACGATGACCATTCATTTTCAACGGACAAATATGATCGGCTCTCAACAGAAAACAAGTCGTATACAAAGCCATTTCCAACTCCGGACTCGTACCGATAAACATCGAACCAACCGGTTTATCGATCCCGTAAAATTTGAAATGATGCTTCAAAATTGCGCCCTTCTACAACAAATTTCGATTAATCCAATCGAATTATCAACGAAATCGCTGATACATTGCCCAAATCGATCGTTTTGAGATACCCGAGATAGTTGGCGTTATTTCGTTGTTCTTCTTGGTTGAAATACAGCCAATTATGCAGGCCGGACACTTGGTTATTCCGGATTTCGGCGAGGAAAACGTGTTCGAAACCACTAGAACCGACCCGACGACCACCACGGGCGTACATATTGAACCAAATTTCGCGTAATTTATCGTGGAATTGTCGCGGATCTTCGCCTAGTTTTGCCTAAAATAAACAATTAAAAATTTGCCATTTTAACCAAACTAACAACCTTTTTGTATCAGAAAATTTCGAGTCAATTGCATGATCGGTGTTTGTAGTAGAGCCTCCAATAGGTGGTTCTCTTCGGTGCGTTCCTGCGGCAAATAATCCTCACTTGTATTGGTGAAGACGATGTAATTGTCGTAAAGTTGGATCATCTTCGATATTGTCGGAATTTGATAAGTTTCTTGATTAATTGTCAATAACCTTTGAAATTTAATTTGAAGCATACAGAAATACTGAAGTGTTAAATCTTACGGTAATGGTGCTTCATCTTTTTCCGATCTTGATGTTGTCCTGCCTTGATAATTCACAATTATAAATCTGGCAGCATTATTCTGGTCTTTTGTCAATAAAAATTCACTAAATTCCCTTAATTCGTCATCAGTTACATTAAGATTTGTAGCAATTTGTTGATTCGTTGGCCCTGTAGCACGATTTATTTGACTAGTTCTAGCCCTATTATTATTATTGTTATAATTGTAATTATTGTTATTATTTGGTCTAACCCATGTCGGTTGTTGGACGGGATTATTTGACCTTATAGGACCCAAAGCTGGCCATGGTGTCGTTTTTGGATAAACCCCAAATCGAAGTGTTTAGTGGAGCACTATTAATGCCAGCTATATCACGACCTAAGTTATTTTAATGCGTCTTAATTCTTTATTTATTCCAATTACAGCGAAATTTGGTCATAATTACCCTTCAAGTATTCAAAAAGTATCAAATCATTCAATAGAAATAAAACTAGTATAGTAAAGCCGATCATGTAGTAGAAAGTTTTAAATTTGTTGCCAACCTTCTAATTCAAGGACTAGTAACTTTTATTAGAGAAACGTATAGTACAATTTAAATCCTTACGTTGGTAATACTGAGGAACTAAACGATACTCGTTTGTTTGTAGATCAACAATTGAACTTTAAATTTTAGCTTTTAATCATTTTTTTTCTTATTTCTAATAAATTTTGTTTCAAAAGACTTTAGACTTTATTTTTGTTGATTTTTATTACGTTTTATTGCTATTTTTTCTGTACTATAAGTTTATTATTGTTTCTTTTAATTTGCTGTCAAATTCACCCCTTTTTACTACATCCCTAGATTTACCATAGGTCCGGATTCTTTAAAAATTGCCCCATAAAGAGTGATAAAAGGGGCATATAGATAGAAATAGGGCCAAAATTTGCTAAAATCTAGACTTTAATTGCAAAATTCCCCCAAAAACTGCTCGTTTTTTTGGAAAGTTTATTAAATTTGTGAACTTGGAAGGAAAATGCCCCAAAATCTATGTTTTAAATTCGGTAATTTAGCCGAAAAAACGCCTAAAATTGTTATAAAATTTTAGAAAGTAGTAATTGATTAAAATTTTGAGATAAAATTGTAGTCCTGATAAATTTCTATCCAAATTTCAATTATCTAGAGACACCCTGTATATGACCTCATTTCAGTGAGTCAAGTTGAATTCGATCAACTATATTCCGATTATTGGGAATATTTGACGACTTTTCGAAGTGATTACGACCAAATTCAACTGTACTTTAAATTGAACAATCCAACAGGAGATAAACAATTATCCAATAAACATGATAAGTAAATTTATTAAAACTACTTACAAAATACATTGATAATAATTGAAACAATAACCGTAATAATTGGTATTGCTACACTCCTGTCTGTTATCATTCTTATCACTTGTTGAGCAGTCTCTTCAAAATTAAGCAGGATACATGACTAGAACTAATCTCGAGTAAATTTATTTAATAAATTGATTTATTTTCACGAAATCACTGGACAACTGTCAGAATTTAACAATGGCAGGCAACCAGTTATACAGACACAGGGTCGGATTTGATTTATAAAAATGCAAATTAAGAAAATAGAATTTATTTAATACATGCTTTAATTGAACAAATATGCATCGATTATTATAAGGCTTTGTTGATCCGTGAAAGTAATTACAATATTAACGGGAAATAGATGCACGCCCATACAATGAAACAAAGTGAAAGTCCAAGGAAAGTCCACGATTTCTGTTTATCCCAACCGACAATTATTTGTTTGGTTTGTTTCGTTTTTCCGGGTATATTCGGTTCAAGTTGCGGTGAATTCTACAATTAAATCAAATTATATAATTTCTTTTAAATTGTTAAAACTTACATCATTGCTTCGTCTTGTTAAAATTTCAGTACTGCTCGTTTCCATTTTGTGGCGACGTATTTTCCAATTTTGAAACACTTAATCTACAATTATATATTTTTGGTTTTCACTTGATAATGATGATATTAAATTGATAACATTGTTTAAAAAAATATCTATCGATTATTGTTGATTTATAATTTGTATATTGGACGTATAAACAATTGTGTGTTTAATGTTATTATAAAAAGATTACCTTGAAGTCACGATTTTAAATTCTAGTTTTTCCCACTACACGTACATCATTCAAAGATGCGATTGTGCAATATTTATTTATTAAAACAACTAATTTTACAATGTTTTGTTGATTTATATAGAAAATTTCAACAAAGATAAAACAGGAAGCCCTAAGATTTTGTTGTTCTCAAGACTATAATTATCACTTAAATTAAACAATATACACACACAATTAGTTAATTAAAAAACGATCACAAAATCTCTAAATGGCCTAAAATACTATAAATAATTATCCATAAAATTACAATTACTATAATACTAATTAGGCAATATGTTTTATACTGTTGCCACGGACTACCACCTAGATCCGGTGGTGGGTACCTTTGTCTTACTGTTGAACAAATTTCAGTACGACAATTACCACTAGAACTACCATCATTACTATTGTTATTGTTAATTGATGATAACGTCTTCAATTCTGTGTTGTAGCTGTGGTTGCTCTCCTTGACAAAAGATGGATTCTCCATCTGGAAAGTAACAAAAATTTGGTTAAAATTCAATTAGGGGTTGTTTTATTTCTATTATTATTATTAACAATTACAGTACTCTCCATGGTTGATTTGAATTGTGGGTTACAACTACAGGAATCCAATGGGAAATCTTCCATTTTACACTAAATTTTTTATTTATAGATTTTGGGAAATTGGAACTTTAACAACCACATATTGAACGAATACTGTTTGTTTCAACGTGTATTCGAGCACTTTTGAATGTTTTTCAAATGGAAGCTAAACCACACACACAAATAGATAACACAATTATCAACATTGTGGCAATTCTATACAAAAAAATTTTATTTTAAGAATTCCATCCAGTTAAAGTATTCAATATTGACTTTGATATATCTATCTATGCATACATTGTAATGTAGTTTATATATCTACACTTATTTCCTCATAATCATTCATTTCTTTAATTCAAATCAAAGAGGGGATCTTATCAATAAACATCTATAAAGTAATAAAGTTCATTCAACAATTAGAGTGATTTGGCGAAAATAATTAGAGCAAATTCTACTGATAAATCTTATCAAGATCTAAAAATTGGGTATTTACACTTTCTTCTAAATTCCCTTTCTCCTGAATCCTGATTGATAACATCTAAACTCTTCTAGAGGCAATCGAAAAAGTGAAATTATTTTATTTGAAAGTGTCTTTATTGAAGAAAATCGATAGTTATATGACAGTGTTTTGATTACTTTCTTCTAACTTTAGATTGAACCGAAAATTTTAAAATGAAACGTTCTGTATTTGAATAGTTTAATACTTTTACAAGAGATTAGAATCTTTAATAATGTGGAAACCGCCGAAATGTCAAGGTTTTCCTCAATAAAACCCTATCCACTGACTCTAAATACTGATAATTAGTAGTAGAATTTTCAATAGATGATTTCTCTTTCATTTTCCACTGAAAACTCAAGTTTCCGGGCTCATTTGAAAGAGAATTTCAAACTGTGGATCCTTTGAGTTAGTAGTGTTGTTTTCCGTACAATTTTCCTAGGGAAATGAACAAGCTTCTCTGGCAACAACAGTATAATTTTAAACAAAAAAAATTGCGTACAATCTGGAAAAACTAGTGCAAAACAACCGTGAAAATGGCTAAGAATTTCTCTATAATTTTAGGAAAATTCCTCGAATTTTCAAAACTTATAATTCTACACGTTTCCTCAATTTTGCGGAAAACTGCTGAACCTATCGAACAATTTGGAAACTCTTTCAATTTGGCTGAGTTATGAGGGAAAATAAGAAAAAACATGCATCTAGATTTTCATTTATAACTCAAAATTTCCACAACTATAAAATCTTCCGTATTAAGTTAGAAATGCTCTTTCAAACAAGCCCAAAAACTTGAGTTTTGAGTGAAAATTGAAAGAGAAATCGCTATCGAAAACTACTTTTTTCCAGTCGTTTAACCAAGTAAAGTTGGATTTAAAACTAAAAATTCACCAATCTTTTGTGATGTTCAATTTTAATAAAATCAGATACTCACATGTGGTGATAAAGAGCGAAAACTCACAGCTACGAAGGCAAATAACGACAATAATAGGAAATATAAATTATGGGAACAACATTGACAAAAGTGCGAAATTTAACAAATATTCGCAATTATATTTCAACCTAAATATACCCAACGTCCCATTCACAACTAGCCCGGCCGTTTTCCATTACAACACTGAATATAGACAGAAATAATGCAAATAGAAATGAATTTTCTACTGCAAAATAAACGAAAAAATCACTTTCAATTTATTTTTAATAGAACAAAGTATTAGTAGGAAAAATCCGGTTTTCCTCTGGCCTATCTGTATAGAAAATTGTTATAAATAATTTCAATATTGTAAAACTCATAAAAGTCGGTCACGCTTTATGGGCAATAAATTATACATATCCGTAATAATTTTTTATTTAATAATTTCAAATGAAAGTTGTGATTTAAAAAATGTATAATAATTGGTGACAATAAGAAGAAATTGTAGAGCAATAATTAAATTACCAATCAATTTTCGTTTTGTAATAAGCAATGATCGAAGCAAAATTTACCTGTTTAAATTTTCAAAATTCGAATTAAAAACCACGAAATTTCGACTTCTAGCGCAATCAAAAACACAACTAATAGTTTGTCATTATTTTCAATAATCTAACAAGAATTATTACTTTCTCTTTATAAATTGTACGAAAACTAAACGAGTGGTACTCACAAACCTTTAATTTTACTTCTTATTATAGAAAGTCCGCTAGTTTTTAGCGTAGAACATTTTTTATTAACCAACACAAATAAACGAAATTTAGCCAAATAATTCGCATAGCGTTAAATAATTAGCTACAAATTTCATTACGACTTACCATAATTGTTCACGTAATCTCGCCCATTATTTCCAATACACTATCTTCTAATTATGTAGTTTGTAAATATTTCAAATCGATAATATCCGTCAATGTGACAATTTCGATAAAATAAATTTGACTTTTAAATTAACAATTTTATTCATTTCGATTGAAAATAGCGATATTTATAAACACCTGTACCCGAGAGAATTAACCCCGGATAATTGTTTAAACAAATATTGATCCTTTCGGTGTTAATAAACTTTACGTGTACAATTGGATTAGGTTGATAAGAGGAGGGAAAACAAGATAAAGGTCATGCATTGAAGTATTCCAAAATTTTAAATATCCGTTACTTTAAAAATAATCCAACAAGTGTCGTTTTTTTTAATTTAAATCAATATCGCTTACGAATTAAGCATCTATTGTACTGTTATCTTGAAAATAAGCCAATATTACATCATTTTATTTAAAATACGATTATTAATTGATTTAATTTCAAATTTAGCGCTCAAGTATTGTATTGTTGATTGCATAACATATCAACTAGAGTGACATCTTATGCAATAAACGATAATTATAGCACAATGTTGCCGGATTTAAATCTGGAAAATCCGGGATTACGTACTGGAAATAGTTTGACAGATAGAAATGTGTGGTTAGTTGTATACCATTTATTTATTTTTGAATTATAAATACAAATAATTTAATAATTTAATTAATCTTCTTGCTCGATAATAAATTATTCATCGTCGAATTCTAAAAGAATCGTAAGTGTACGATTTGATTTCTTTTTCGCCATGGAATTCGGCTTTTTCAATTCTAGATTTCGGACTTCCAACTTTTTGTAACCATTGCTTCCTATACGAAAATATTAATCGAATATTTATCAAAAATATGGAAAATTCACAACTTACATATCTGTAACTTTATTACTGTCACCCTCAAGCACCCCTTTGACTGTGCCAGCGGACGTATTCATACACCAACCCCTTAGGCCCAATTTCTCCGCCTCCTCTTGGGTATGCTGGAAAATTTACATAAATTTATTCGATTTTTACAACACGAAAGACTATAAATACCTTGCGAAAAAATACACCTGAAATTAATTATATAATAATATTTTTATTATTATTTTATAAAAATTAATTGTATACCTTGTACTCTACCATGAACTTCAAAATTAACCGACACTAATTTCATTTCGGCCGTTTTAAACAAATTTCCGAAAATTGTTATCAAAATAAACAACTGATAAAAATAAATAAACATAATATAACAGTTAACTTGATCGTTTTATCGATATTTTAACTGTCATTCTGTAGTTTCAAAAATACGCAAATAGATAGCGCTAATTTTTAGAAAATAAAAAACTTACCTCAAGTTTATTGTTTATTGTAATCGATAATTAAAATCATAAAAATACTTACAAATAGTTTTAAATGGAAAATCGATGTAGTTTTTGTTCAAAAAATTGGCCATATTACCTGTTGTTAAAGAGCGCTATCTGTTGAATATTAGCTTAACTAACACTAGAATCACCAAACTATCAAAAAATTCACTCTACTTTGCCTCTTATTCAAATTAACATGAGCGATTTGTTTTTACACACAAAAAATTGCAATAATTGAAGTATAAAAACCCGATTTTCGAAATTGCCGCTTTTTCGAGTAGTTCTGCTCTATTCCACTAGATGGATACGGATTCAGTTGCGCAAATAAAGCGATCTAGACGCCTTGGAGTTGTATATTTTGACACATCAGCGCCACTGTCATTTCAATTATTTCACAATAAGTCTTGTTAATAAATCAAAATTATTACCGTTATTATTGTTGTTTTTGCAATTTAATCATCGATCGCAATGATAAAGAAATGATTGATTTTAATTGGAGATAGATTGGGTATTGTTTGAAAAATTGTCCAAGGTTGGAAGTATCTAAAGTGACGACGTGACGCAATTTTTGGTAATAACAGAAAATTGGTGAATGGTTTGGTGAATTAAAAGAAAAATTAAACTCAGTCTGTTATCGGTCGGTGTATTGGTTATGTTGATTATTAAATTAAATTGGAATAATTCGGTTTCTTTAATTTAAATGAAACGTTTCAAACATATAAATGGTGACAATGACTACATTATTAATTTCAGCTGCTGAATTCTCCAATATGTTCTCAATAGCGGCTATTTTATTATGTTTTTGTGCAATGGTATTATTCATCACTAGGTCAGTAATTTTATTCATTATTATTATTATACAATCGATAATATCGATTATGTGAATTCATTAATTGAATGGTGGAAATTTAATTGAAATTCACTCAAATATGAGATAATTAGGGAATTTTTCGAATTATGTTGGCCATTTTTGGGAAAATCAATTGTTTTGATCCAGAGTTAATCCGATTTTTTTCCAATAATATAAATTATTTCAATATTCAAGTATTGTTGATTTGATAAGAAAATCAATTTGTTAATATTCAATTCTAATTTCTTATCGATTAATTTAGTGATTCTATTGTTCGATTATGATAATAATTTGAATTGAATAAAATTTCCATTCGTTTAATACACAAAAATTTATGACATAATCCAACACCAATAATATTAATTAATTAATCACTATTCGTTTATTTTAATAATTAATTGATTTTCTATTAATTAAATATAGTTTGTTTCTTTGTTTGAATGTTTTGATGCGTTACAAATGTTATATTTCTAATATTACAACTAAATTTTACCTGTTTTGTCGATTATGTAAGGTTTATGGAATAGAATTGAGGACAAATATTGAAAATTCCTCCAAAAATGATGTTGAAATTACTACCGAAATGTTATCTTTTCTTTCTATATTTCTTCTGTTCGTTTTTGTTTTCGAAAGAAAACGTAAAATCTTACGAAATTTGTTGAGTAAATTCGCGTTACTGTTTAGATTTCGTCATTTAAAAATTAGCGAATCTAACTAAAATCTATCAATTTTTATTTTTTTAATTTAATTATGAACCCGTATCACGGTTGTTAATGAATGAATTGAACTATTAGCTTTTCTATTAAAACTCGTAATTGTATATTTTTTGTGCTAATTGTAATCTATTGTAATGAATAGTTTGTTTTTCTCGTTTATTTTATTGTTGTTTTTTTGATTGATTATTATTACAATTAAGTGTCATTAGGTATTTGTACTTCAGAAATATGTTGGTGTTAAGAGTGCATGGTGAAGATTTTCTATTTCCATCAACATTCCATCAAGTAACACCAAGAATACCACAAATGAATATGATGAAAGTCCATATACCATTCACATTTAAATTATTAGAAACATCAAAATCTTCATATTCTGGTAAGTAGTTTTAATTATTCGAAATTATATTAATAATCATTAATTAGTTAATTAATTGATTAAATTAAACAATTTTTAAGATAGTTACCAACCTTGAATTTATTCATTTTTTTAAATAAGAAATTGTATATAAAATTCAATCGACTTCCGACATTTAAATCAAGTTCAACTAGAGTAGGTTGGATTTATTATAATCTAAATTAAATAGTCACTTAAGGTTAATAAAATAAATTAACATGTTTTTATTTATTCGATACGTATCTGTCGAGAATATACAGTGTGTATAATTTTAAAGTTAGAATTTATATTAAAATTACCTAATTTACAATATAATTCGTTAAAATTGAACTGAATCATCAACAAATTATCAAAATTTTTGGTAGAATTTGAGTACAATTCTTAATTATTTCATAATTCTGATAAAAATAAATATACAGGGCTTTTCACTTAAACGACGAGCGATTTGAATAATATAGGACTTATAGGAGGCTACCTAGAGATGATTTTACCCAAATTTGAACCTCGTAGCTCAGTGGTAAATTGGTCAAAAAACGCTCGTTTCAATTATTGTGATTTTTGTGTTAAGCTCAAATGGCTCAGAATGATTCAAGAATGCTTCCCACATAATTTTTTCCATTTTTCTCCATTGCATTCTGGACTAAATCCAAAATAGTTCTACTCATTCCAGAATAAAATGGAGAAAATCGAAAAAAAATCAATGTTGACAACATTCTTTAGTAATTCTGAGTCATTTGTAAAAATTGTGTTAGAAACGAGCTTTTTTTGACTAACTTGCCGATGAGCTACGGGGCTCAAATTTTAGTAAAATGATCTTTAGGAATGCCCATATAAATCCTTGAAATATTTCTCAAATCACTCGTCAAATAATCGGAGTTGCCATATAAACTATACCATTCGTTTCGCTCAAAAGTATACCGCAAGCTGTCTTACCGCCCAAAACTCCTATTAATTGTCGAGTGATTGGAAATATATTTAAAGGATTTATAGAGGGGTCTCTGGTGAACATTTTACCAAAATTTGAACTTCGTAGCTTATTGGAAAATTGGTGAAAAACCGATTTAATCGAACAATTTTGCGATGACTGCCAACCTAAAACTTATCCCAAAACAAACCGGTTTTATTCAAGCAAAATAGTTTTTTTTTCATGGTTTTTCGCGAAATCCGGGAAAAACAGAGAAATTTGTTTTCCAAAATCGATTATGTATAAAAGTTCATTAACCACTATCAGCTGTTTATTACTTTTAAATCTATGGAGGAATATTGTTTATAATAACTCGGTGTGTTTTTTCGAAGAAAAAATCCGTGACATTGATATCATAACAACTGAAGTGTACGTGACTTTTATTGTTTATATATTAATTGTAATAAAGGGGAGAACAAAGATACCGAACACATAAACAATGTTTTCCCTTAGATTTAAAAGTTGTAAACACCTGAGAGTGGCTAAAGATCTTTCCATTCATGATCGATCTCGGAAAACATGTTTCTGTTTTTCCTGAATTTCGTTAGGAAACATGAAAAAAAACTATTTTGCTTAGATTTTTTCATAATTCTGCTTTGTTTGGGATAAATTTGAGACTGGTCGAGATCGCGACACTTTCCGATTAAAACGATTTTTCACCAATTTCCCAAGGAGTTATGAGGTTCAAATTTTGCTCAAATGATCTCTAAGAACTCCCCTATAAATCCTTAAAATATTTTTCAAGTCCCTTATCAAATAATGGGAGTTGCCTTGTAAACTATATATTTTTAAGTGAAACTGGTGGTAAAACTACTTTTAAACGAAAAATTTATATCAAAAGTCTTTTTATTTGGCGAGTAATTTGAAAAATATTTCGAAGATTTATAAGATAATCCCTGCAAATAATTTAAGCAAAATTTGGGCCTTATAGCTCATTTAAAAGTCATTTGTGATTTTTAAAAACGAATTAGACACACAACTGCCTCAGAATGACTTAAGATTGCTTTTATTCTCGAAAGCGATGGAGGAAAAGAATGAGGAGTTGTTTGACGTGTTTAGCTCGTTTTCAAACATGGCAACATTAGCTAAAACGAGCGCTTCTTTGACTAACTTCCCAATGAACTATGGGGCTCAAATTTTGGTAAAACGATCCTAAAATATACTTCGAATTATTCTATATGAATACTTTTAAATTAGCAACCTGTAGTTTGTTAAGAAACTTTGTATACCAATTTTAGTGTTTTATTAAAATTAATTAACATAAGTTTTACCTCAAATGTAAATAAGCATAGAGTGAAAAAAAAACAAACTACAAAACAAATTTTGAATTCCTTTCTCAGAAGAGTAATAAAAATAATCTGTGCTTTTACACAATCAAAGCACGATTTTTCTGTTAGAATACTAACCTGATTTGATGAAAGTTGCTTTGAACTGACTGGAATTTATAGCGCTAGCTTTATCTTCTAAATAGGACCACATTTTTTAATCAACTCAAATTAATCTATCTACATTTTCCTGAATATAAACTAATAGATCTCGAAATGTGTTATCAAATATTGTACTAAACGTCTCTACAACTTTCGTATAGCTTTATCCATAGTATTGAGGCCTTTTTGACAAAAATGTAAAACCCAAATAAGAAATTATGATTTTTCTTGGATAATTTTGTTTCATTGGGTGTTTCTCACAATCGGTTGTGAGAATTTTATTTGAAAATAAAAAGGACTAATGTAGTGTCTTTTATCTTTTTTAAACGAGAAGTGAATGCTGTTTTTCTTCGTTAAGTATAAATGAGGTTCTCATTGGTAAAATTTTTAGTGATTTCCTTGATATTTTCATTTTCAAAGTCATCAATTTCTGTTTTCTGACCATATCAGATCTTCATTTGAACGTCTATTATCTACGCTGTATGTATACGAATTCTCCGAGCAAGGTCTACCAGTTCATGGTTTGTTATCGACAGACGAGACTTTATTGTATTTTTTGGTAGTACGATAAACAAAAATTTGTTTTATTTTTACATTTGTCAATATTAATCATTTCAAAATTTTAATTTATGCTTATACAAAATTTTTGGATAGAATTTATGATTGGACCATTTTGTTTCTCTTATAGCAACACCTACTATTTTGAAAATACTTTAAGGATTGGTGGGGAACCCCCTGGAGATGATTTAGGCAAATTTTAAACTATATAACTCATCGAAAAGTTGATCAAAAAACGATCGTTTCTGACGGTGTTGCGACTTTCAAAAACATTGATTAATTTGTTTTTCTCGATTTTATTCGGAATTTGCGTTTATTCTAGAATAAAATAGAGAATAATAAAACAAATATGTGGCGCAATCTTTTCTTGAACGGGTGTTTTTAGCCAATTTCCCGATGAACTACGGGGTTCAAATTTTTGTAAAATTATCTCCAGGGACCTTACTATAAATCCTTGGAATATTTTCCAAATCGCTAATCAAATAATAGGTGTTTTTATTAGAACTAGAAACATTTAAGTAAATCACGCGATATAGCTTTAAAAATTTCAACATTTGGCAGGTCATTACTCTAACGTGATATAAATATTCAAAATCGAAGGCCAAAAATTTGATACTAATTTGATCGATAAATAAATGAAGTCGCGTTATTTCTATTCGTTTTATCGTTTTTGCCAGTCAACTCTCTAATTTTATTAAAATTCAGATGAGTAAATTTTTCGATATTAGTTAAGAAATTTAAGAAATCGATTTGATAAGTTTAAAATCTAAAATTATGAATATTCTAAAAATATTTCGTTTACATTATTAGCCAATTATAGGTCAAATTTAATTGTCTGAAACTATTTACCATTTAAGCGATTATCCTTCGATATTCTAATATTTTTATTTTTATCAATATCGACATATCTGTACATATAATGCAACTTTTTGTTTTGTTTAAAAATATCAACGGCATTATAAGTCGACCGTGACTGTATTTTTTCTATTTATCTATTTATCTACAAAGATTTTGTATTTGTGTCTTGGGGAAATACTTTTTTTGTAATCGTTCTCTGTTAAAATTATTGATTTACTTTTTAATTAACCCAAAAAAATACTATTACGAAAAATTCTCAATATTATTCAATGATTCTATTCGATTTTATTCTTATTTTTTTCTAATTGTAATTTACCTTGCTTTCGAAATATATCGGTTCGTTAATTGTTATGATTAACGATAAATTCGAGGTAAATGGAATTTTTCTCTAACGAAAATGTAAATGTATTTACATTTTCACAGTAAGTTGTAGTTAAGTTTATTATTGTTTGTTTTAACATTTATTTTTCAATTTTTTTTTTTTCAAAAATAAATAAACGACTAATTGTTAAATGTAAATGTAATTTACACCTATGACTTTTTTCAATTAAAACAAATGTAATGAAGATGTTAAGGAAGTGTTATAAAGAAACAGAATTGAAAACAGATTCTTTAGAATTTATTTTAACGGAAATAGAACAGAAACAGAAAATTAATCAAATCAGAAAAACTTGAAATAAAAATTGATAATTTTCATCAGTTTTCCGGAAAACTAACAATATCACTGGCCAATTTCTGAAAGATTTATAATTTGCTTACAATTTACTATAAATTGTGAGAAAATTATTGAAAAATCGATAATATTTCTTAAGTTATAAGAATAAATATAATAAAAAACGCGTCCTCCAAGATGTTTCTGGAGATAAATCGAATAACTCAGATGACTCAAGGTTCAATTAGATTTTTTTTTTTTTTAATAAAAAATGTAATGTAGGCATTTTTTATCAATTTTCCGGAAAATTAATTAACTTATTTGAGAATTTTTTGGAAATGCGAAAATCTCTCGATTTGCTAGATACTTTGAGAAAATCATTGAAAAATCGACAATATTTGTCTAGTTATAGGGGAAATTATGAACAACATATTTTCCAAGATTTTCACCTGTAAAACAAAGTTTAATTGAAATTTTTCAACATAAAAAACCATTCTTAGATACTACTTGAAATGCTCTTTCTAATGCTGCTGTATTTCTTACAATAGTTCATTAAATAAGGGAGTTATCGATTATTCAAAGTTAGCACTTTTTGAATAAAGAGTCAAAGGAAAAGTCCCCAGTTTCTTGGAGGTCTTAATTTTTTTTTTCAATCTGTTGTATATTATGAGAAAATCATTGCAAAACTAATAATATTTACTAAATTATACAGGAAATATGAAAAAATAAGAAAAAACGCATTCTCCAAAATTAGCCTCTATAACTCAGAATTCATGGGGAATTTTTGAAAACAAAATACACCTTTGGAGGCTCCTTAAAATCCTGTTTCTTTTAATATTTGAATTATCAAACAAGGAAGATATCGACGATTAAATTTGCGGACACTGGTTTGAAAAAAATCAACTTTAGACCTTCAAGTGTCCAATAAATTCGTATGTCTCTCATTTTAATAGTTTCCGGTATATATCCAGTTGGAAAGAGCTTCCAAACCTTATGGAAATTCCACAGTTTCGTAACCAAAAACAGAGATCCGTAACAACTCTTTAGAAACCAATAACTGACCAGATCAACAATTTTATCATTTTTAAAAATAATTATTGTAGAATGAATGTTTTTCTTGGATTTTTAATGATCGATGATTCAAAAGTAGTTTTTTCGTTGTTTTTACAAATCCACTTATTTATCATTTACTATTGTTGTCCATAGACAAATTTGAAAGAGTGAATGTCCCAATTACCTTCAATAAATGATAAAAGTCTTGGTTTTGTCACCCGCGCAATAATTCTACCTGTTACCTTTAATTTATTGTTGACTTTTAAAATGTCGACAAGATTAAACCAGTTGATAATTTAATGTAAATTTAATATTTTATTTCAAGTAATTGCTTAGTGACTCATTGTGAAATTTAGTTGATTCTTTATCTTCATATCCTTGATTTTCGGCCAATTTAATAATTGTCTTGTAGTCTAGCAAAGCCAAATTGACTCAATTATATGTTTTTTTTATTCAAATTACCATAATCATGCATCTCTATTATTTTTAAACACAATAATGTTGACAAAAATTTGTGGCCGACTTGTTTACAAATAAATTTTTAGTTTATTTTCAAATGTAACCAAAAAAACTAATTCCCCATAAAAAATATACTTTAAAAAGTGTTTATTGTTAATTAAATTGTGAGACATATTGCATAATTAAGTACCTACCTGTTTACGTAAAAGTTGTAATCTTATAACCACAGTCGACAATTAATTTTTTTTTTGGCTATAATAAAATAGAATAATCAATAATTCGGCATTAATTAAGCGGTTTTCATTAATAACTTGCAAAAATCGGTATTTTCCGCAATTTTTACAACCGTGTTTGTAACCAAATCTTGGGAAATGCTCGCCGGTTTTATGATTTTTCCAAATTAGTAGTTTGCTAATTAAATTTGGCAACAAATTTACATTTTTCTGATAGAATTCCGATACTTTCTATCGTTTATCTTTCATAAAAATAATTTTTCGATGTAGAGATAGAGATGCAGATTATATTTGGATGCAATTTGACTTTCACTAGTGTAGCAAACTTTGAGTTGGTGTTACCGTTTTGTGATTATATAAGAGTTGACCGCATTTTAACTTTTAGATATAATCAAAGCGAACAATTCTATTCAGTATCAAGTCTCTAAAACAATCGTTAGATAATATTTAACTTTTTTTTTGAATAAAAAAAAACTATTTACAATTTGGAGATATTTTTACATTATACAACAATAAGTACATACTTTCAGAAATTTAAAAGTAATATTACAAAATTACAATAATTAATATAAAAATATTTTCCTATTGATTATTTATTATTAATATTTAATAGATGAGGCAATAAAACCTTCATTATTCTATAAAATAATCAATTATATACCATTTACAGGAGAAAAAAGAATTGAAAAGAAAAGTAATCCTAGTAACTAAATGTATAGAGCCGGCTTTTATGTAGGTCGCTATTAACAAACGTAATAATTGACCGCGAATTTACGGTTACGTAATCTTCACTATAGAAGAATCGCTTTCGATTTTATTCTTTTTTACCAATTCCTATTTGCTATTATTTAAAAAAAAAAGTCGATGTAATACAAGAAATCGCATGATTTACTAATATTGCTCATTATTGTTAATATGGTTGGATACTTCAAGGTTGTTGTGTTAATTTTATCAGAATTAAACTCAAAATGGATAACGTCAGTTAGAATAATTTTCCTAAAATTTGAATGTAATTAAAAACAAATTTACGCTTTGACGCAAGACTCGAAAATAATTAAATTTTTATAAACAACAATTATCGATAAGTTGAAGAAAGTCTAAATTGAGAAACTTCTGTATAATTCTTTCTATTTCAACGATTAAATTTCACTAAATTCTATTACTGTTAATTTGGTAAAAATTATAATTATCGATAATTGCACGTAATTTATAAATTTATTTTTTTTTTTCAATGTCACCAGTTCCGTTGATATTAGCACATAAAATAGATTGCAAAATTGATTTTGATTTTCACGGCACGTAAACGAACCAAGTGCTTTATACAAAAATGATTTTTAGGGCAAGGATCTCTGTTTTATTATAATTTAATTTTATTAATTTTCCAGAAGTCCAATGTAGTGTCTCTAGTCAAGTTGAGTACCAAATTCAAGCATTTTGGGGTGTTAATATACGCGAATTGCATATATTCTTATGGCGACCATGGTCAGATCTCCGGCAAGCTTACACAAGTCATGATTTTCTAAAAGGCTATTATCAATATCCTGGAATACAATTGAAGTTGTAATTTGTTATTTTTGAAAATCGTATAAATAAATTTATTAAACTTTTTCTTTTTAGAAAATCACCACATTCAGATCAAATAATAACGTTAAAACTTCCAGCAAATTCATTAAATTTAGGCTCACCACCACGTCTATGTTACCCATTAGTTATTTTCCTATTTCGTAATGATTCTCATGAGAATATTCATCCGGATGAAACTGTATGTATTCAATTAATTAATTAATTAATTAATTATTCATCTAATTAATTAATTTTTAGGTTGCTTTAATTAACGTTGTACATATCAAAGATTCTGTCTGTACGCTACCGACAAGTATTCTAGCACAATATTTGAAACAAGCTAACGGGCAGTTATCGTGTTTAAAAGTAAAATATTTCTTAAGGCCCTCAGTAGATTTTTCGATCAAAAAATGCCAGTTATAATTCGATGGTTAATATTTTGTTGAATTTTCTATATTTTCCTCCATAACTTGGATAATATTTTTTATTTAGCCATGAAATTGCATATTTTTATAGAAAATTGAAAGCTGTTTCCAGATCTGTAAGAAATTTTCCAATAAGTCTGTTAGTTTTCCGGAAAATTGTTACTAAAGTTAAAGCATTTATTATCTCTTATTACCACAATTTGAAAGATGAATATTTGTTCAATATCTCGTTTAAAAACTTATCCAAAAACAGAGTGAATGACAATTTTGGAAATATAATTCTTCTGGAAATAAACTTGCAATTTATAGAGAATTTAGCAATTTTCCGAAAGTTCTTAAGGTATTGGGAAATTCTTAGAAAATCGACTGAATTTCCCGAAATTGGAATTTTTCTTTGTGCCATGCATTCTAACAAGGGTATTGGAAAATTTCTTGCAAATTTGAAAAGCGTTTTAATTTTCTCTCAAAATGCCTAAATTTATTGCAAACAAACAATATTTTCCAAATTATAAGAAATTTCTTTATATTTTCCACTCAAAAATTACAAATTTTGATAGAAAATTGAAAGTTCTTTCCAAATTTGTTAGAAAATTTTCAGTACCCCCGTTAGTTTTCCAAAGAATTGATAAAATTTATTCGCTTTCATTTCTACAATTTGCAAGATAACGGTTTCATTTAAAAACACACATGACAGAAAGGAAAACTCTAATTTCGGAAAATTCAGACGAATTTTCAACAATTTTCCAACAAATTAGCAATTTTCTGGAAAATTAAGAGTAGAGGGAAATTAGTAAAAGATTTAAATCGAGCTTTCAATTTTCCATCAAGTTATTAGGGAAAATATAGAAAATTATAAGAAATTTCAATAAAAAAATGCCCTTACATTTTCCACTACAACTCAAAAATTAATCAAAATTTTCCAAAACGAAAACTTCTCTACTTCTAAAAATACTCGTTCTAATTCTGTTCGAATCATTAAAACAAATATATCGAATTATAAAAATTTGACATTTTTCAACTGCAGAATCGAAAAAATTACTGTAGCCCCTCAATATCGCGCTATAAATTAATTAAATTCAATTTATTTGTAGCAACTGTATCTGGCTACTGGTAATCCGGGTAGTTATGAAGATAATCAAATACCTTTAGCGGTAGCTGAACCGGTGGAAGGTGGCCCTGGTCCAATTGGACGTACGTTAGTATGTCCAACAAATGATGATTCAGCCATGTGGAATACATCAGGCGAACAATTATGTGTTGTTTGCCAATATTTCCCATTATCGAGAGCTTTATTACCGTGCAGGTATTTTCTATTATTACCATTTAAAAAAAAAAAGAGAATTAATATTAATTTTTAGACATACGTGCATTTGTGCGAGTTGTTTTATGAAATTAGACCGTTGTCCGATGTGTCGTGGTCCGATTAAGAGTTATTTCTGTATACGTGGTGAAGAATATATGCCAATTCAACAACAAACATCGAAATCAACACAGAATACTTTACAAACATGGTTGGATAGTTGGAATGATCGTTTAACTGATTTTCTGGGTTTCGGACGGTAATTCTTTTTCCTAATTATTCAATATTAAATAAATATACAATTTTATTTAATAACGTTTCTATATTTACGATCTATTACGGTGCAAAAATCTAGCACCACTTTTTTAACTATTGTACTCTATTCTTATAGGTTGTGAGGTACATTCGTAAGATATTAATTGTAGTAATTAGTACATAATGTAAAAAATTAGAGTCCTCTATTTATGTTTTAATGCAATAACAAATAAATTATATTAAGGAATGTTAACAATTTCGATTAAGAAATTACTTTTTTACAACAGTGTATTTTTAGTATTTATCTGAATTAAGTCTGTGATAATAATTCTCAATGTTTGCGAGTATAGAATTAAATAAAAAAAATTGATACTTTTCTTGTTTATTTACATATAAAAAAACTGTACATTCATTTAGAATTGTTGTAAACAACAAAACAGAATGCTACGAGAACCAATCGGTTGTTAAGCCACCGAATAGAGCGGCCGCACTTGAACGCATCACAGCTGCCGGATCTTGCGACTTCTTCGGCGTTGTTCTCACCACTTTATCCGTTGCAATACTCTGAAAATATATTATCATTAGTTAAATTACAAATAATTATAAGTTAGGAAAACAACTGTTTGTAAATTTATAAAATAAATCGTACCGCTAAACTGTGAAACGACTGGGCTACAATCGAAATTAATCCGTAATTTAATCGAGTTTATCAAATTTGTCAATAATTACCTTATCTTGGATTGTTGAATTAATGACAGTCTTCTGTGTGGGTACACTAATTGGTAATAATGGGAACCATGAAGTCACCGCTGGACAACTCAACGCTAGAATTGAAGCTTCCTTTTCGTGTTCTTTCATCTTTTCGGTGATTGACAAATTAACTAATTGTGTCGTTGATGGTAGCAGACAACCGTAAATCACTTGTGATTGGATAACCGACCGTTTTATATTCTCTTGTAAATATTTATAGAAAACGTCCAAATCGAACGGGTCGATTAAAGCGCGGAATTTATCACAGATATCTTGCGAATTTGTTATCAATTTCGTGTTATCTCTCGATATACAGAATGTTGTTAAATATTTGATATCGAACAAGAATTGTAATACTTGATTTTGGTTCAGATTCTTCTCGAATAACTCCCTATATTTGTCTAGAATTTTAATCACGTTCTTTTCCAGGAATTCCAAATGGATTTGTTTCGGTAACGTATGCGCTAAGACTTTCACGATATCCTCATTCAATTTATTCAAGATTTTATCCAACAATAAACTCGGCTTTAACGGCAATTTAATTTGTGATTTGAAAATCTTCTCGTCTGTTTGCTCCTGGATCTCGATGGTATCCCATTTCTAGAATTAAACCGAAATTATAAAATTTCCGAAAATATTTGGGGCAGTACCGGAAGAATTTCAATCATCGTACAGGAATCGACGATAGAAATCTGGTGATCGAGCAAAATTTCGGTGTTTTCAACACAGAAATCGACCCAATTTCGCCAAAATCCCACACTAGATTTAACGAAATCACCACAAATCTTCAACCAATCGTCGTTATTACCCGTCAATGAACAACATTTATGGAAATTCGGACATAAATTAGTGATCGCTTGCAAGAATCGGGCGCAAATCAACGATTTTAGAACGAATTCACGATTTTCTGTTCTAATTAAATCGTGTAAAAATAGCGTCAATATCGCCGAATTATTGACACATTCGACTCTAAAATGATTCTCTAATTCGTCTTTATCTAGGAATTTCTTTCGTGTTTTTATATCGAAAGTTAGCGTGTAATTAAAGTTGAAATCGTCGAATTCTCTACCGTAGAAATACTGGGAGATATCTTGGAGGGTTTCCAGGAATTTTCCATCGAATTTCCAGCACAAATCCATGATGTTTTGTGAATAACCGAGCGTTTTCATCGATAAACCTTAAAATATAAAATCGTAATCGAATCAAATCAACAATTTAAAATTACCGGTATGTTTGTTTTCGATACGACTAACATCATAATCGTCTTCAATCCAAGTCGATTGTTTCAATTCAATTCGATCTAATTTCGAATTTATTATCGTCGTAATATCGCATTTTAGATCATCGATAATACTTTGTAATTTCAACGAAATCAATTCTTTTACTCGATTTGTTAGGAGTTTTTGGAAGAAATAATACCAAACGTTGAAATTCTCTGGTAGATTTGCTTCACAACAAATACGCTCCCAATTTGGTGGCAAATTAATCTTCAATACTTCCTCCCGGATTAAATACAAACCTTTGATATGAGTGACGAGTTTTAGCGAATTTTCCACACCATTTCTTATCGATATTGAGGTGGATTGTAGCCAATCTTGTAGGAAATTATTGGTGATAGTTTCGTTAAAATTTATATCGAATTTCGGGCGAAATTCTTTAATAATATCCGGCAAATATTCGATTAATTGCGTCGAGGGTAATTGTAATTTCGTTATTGTTGGTTTTGTTGTATTGCCAACAATTTCATCCAATTGTTGCCAAATTAAACCCCTTTTACTATCCTGACGACCTGAAATTATCGTTTAATTTAAAATATTACAATTTTGGAACTTACAAATGAAACAATCGTGCAATAAATGGATTGTTGTAATTAAACATTTAACCATTGCACTTATTTGAATACGAACACTAGAATAGGTCGAATCGATAACTGTATTCAAAGCGATTTTTCGGTGTTCGATAAACGTATTCAATAAATCATTCGTATTAAGATTCGTCAATAATAATAAGCCGTTTAAATTGCTACTAGTTTCCTGAAATTTATTGATTAATTTATTGATGATAAACGAAATTGTTAATACTTCAGCTGTAATTTCAACGAACTCCAATTTCTGTCGGATTCGCTGCAATATTTGCTCTTTCAGTGTTGATAAATTCGATCGGATTCGTTTCAATAACGGTAACTTTTTTAGATATTCAGTTTTGGTTAAATTTAAACCTAAAATTATAGAATTAACCGTTAATTAGTCGATTAATTAATTGATAAATTAATTATAAATACCCAAATGGATGTGTTGTGCTAATAAATACAACTGTGCGGCTTTTAAATTATCACCCTCGTCTAGACTTATCCAAATTTGTTCATTTATAAATATCGCTAATCGGATTTGCACAACTAATATCCTCTCTTCTGTACGGCTACTGTTAAATACAAATAATTTAAAAAAATCGTTGATAAATGGTGTTAAATTTACTTATTAGAGCCCGATAATTGCGTCAAACTACTGGAAGTATCTTCATTGATTAGTTTCTCGCAGGTATCGGTGATTTTTTGGATATTCCCCACTATATCCTCCGATATTGTTTTCATCGTCTTTATTGCATCCGACGCTGCTAAAACGTCTTTATAACGATCGCTAATAATTCACAAAAAAACAATTAAACCCCAAACTGTCTGAACGGAAAACTTACCCAACCATCGATCGCAATTCGATCCGTTTTCGTTCAATTTCCGCATCCAATAATTTCTCAATTTCGACGATTTCTTCAATTTTGTAATCTTCGAACAATTTATCGACGTCTAATTCCAACAAATTGTGGTAATTTCGCGACATTTTGACGGTTTTTTTGGTGGAAATCGACCGACTTTAAAATAACCTAAAAATTGTGAAACGTCAACAAATCGAACGTCAAAACACAAACCGGCAACCGAACAAAACTAAATAACTAGATTTAATAAATAATAAATCGATAAATCCGAAATTTCGCTAAATTATCCACCCAAATCAAACAATAACCGTTAATTAATCGAAAATTATTGAAATTACTCGAAAATTTTGATAGTTTCTAAATTATTGTATAGTAGTTTAGACAAATTAACAAACAAAAAGTCCCTAGATTTGGAAGTTGTTATATACAGTATCTTTGAATATAGAGCCGGTCGGAAAGTAATCGACAACGTATTTCTATGAGCATTGAAATTTATTGAAAAAGAATAGCATTCAAACAATTACAATATAGTCCATTTACACTAAAATTAAATACATATATAATAGTCTACAAAGATATGGCGTAATTAATAGTTCAATCCAAATTACGATTAAATTCGAATAATTTTCGAAGCACTCCAGCTTCTCCAATTCAAATCGTTTAAATCTACAATAAACATGTACAATTGCTTTCTCAATTAAAATTGCTACAATAAATCATAAGTGAAAATTGTAAAATTTCCTTCTCTTATCCGAAACGAAAAAACTGTCTAATATACTCTTATTTTTAAGACACAGCGTGAATGTGAGTTATAATTACCAATAATTATCAATAATCAATCGATATCGGTGCAATAACGACAAATTAAAAACGTGTGAGTCTCGTTTAGCGAGATTTACAAAAATTACTTGACAAAATCTGCAATAAGCTCACGAAATTTCGATAATTAAACGATTATAAATCACCAAAATCGGTATTTATAATCGTTCAATTATTGTTGTATATTTAATAGAAATTATTGCTTAATTTATTACAGTGATTGTAGTTAATACTAAAGGCGAATATTTGATAAGACACGAGTTTTTCTGAAATTAAGGCGGCCTGATTGAATTTTCCAATAATTGATTGGAAAATTTACAATAATTCCTAATTATTATTTGGTATAACTAGACTGTATTTTGTTTATTTACAAAAATATATTAAGTAGGTTCTTTTAATTTAGTTGTCAATTGTTAAATTAATTAATCAATTAATTAATTAATCAAGGAGATGATTTTATACAATTTTAACTAGTCTAACTCATTCATGGATAAGCAATAAAATACTTAAGTATATTCATTGTAATAAACCTGACTAGATATTAAGAGTAGTTGGTAAAATCTATAGAATCGACTTAATTAATAAATATTACAAATATTACAAAATTATAATAAATAATTATTCTTTAATACCATTTTTAACACCCAATAGTTTAGCAACATCATCAGGCGATGCCGTTAACACTTTATCAATAAACGACCGATCCCTTATACCTAACAGATTACTAATTAAATCACCACCTTCATTACCATCAGATTCCTCAGTTTTATCCCCATGTTTGAAATTATCACCACCACCGATCCCACCACCACTAATAAGACCTTTACTATATTTCTCTAAATTATCATCATCACTATTATTACAATTGTCATGATCGAAATTAACATTATGCTTCTTACGATGCCGCAACATGCTGTGTTTTAACGTAAACCGCCGCCGGCAAATATCACAACTGAATGGACGTTCACCGGTATGGGTGCGCATATGTCGGCGTAGATCTTCCGCCGACCAAAAACGACGCATACAAAAGGCACAAATCACTTTACGATTAGAATAATCGGGGAATTTACCACGAATATCGTTCTCTTCATCTTCATTGTGATGGTCATCGGTTGTTGTTGTCGTTGCTGGTGTTGTTGTTGGTACTGTTGCATTACTATCTAAAGCATTTTTCGACATCAATAAATCGTATTCGGAGAAATGCTTGTCTTTGATGTGATCTAAAGCGTCCTGGCGGTCGCTAAATGAACCGTCACACAAATGGCATTTGAACGGTAAATCGGAATTTGTTATAATCGTTTCAGTTTTTATGTGGTTGATTTGATTATCATTCCATTCGTTTGTTGTTTTCGGTTGTTGTTGGGGTTGTTGTGAGGATTCAGTTGAGAGTTTCTCATCTTCTGAACTACCAGCCTCGTAGCCTTGCGCCCGAATATCGTCGCCTTGAGCATTCGTTGAATGCTTACAACTGATGTGTTTCTTTAAATTTGAATAAGTCGAAAATGTACTACTTGGACAATTTGAGCATTTGAACGGCCGTTCGGGCACATTCCTCATCAAATAATTCGCATTATTATTATTGTTATTATTATTGGTAATATCGTTGATTATTGTTGTAGCTGAATTGCCATGTTTCCTCAACAAATGTCGATCACAATTCGATTTCGTTGTAAATAATAAAGGACAATGGCTACATTTGAACGGTTTTTGACCGGTATGGGTTAAAATATGGCGACGTAATGATGAACTCCACGGGAATTTTCGGCTACAAAACGGACAAC
Source organism: Mylabris phalerata (assembly GCA_020740385.1). Classification (NCBI taxonomy): domain Eukaryota; kingdom Metazoa; phylum Arthropoda; class Insecta; order Coleoptera; family Meloidae; genus Mylabris; species Mylabris phalerata. The sequence continues at coordinate 4,299,075 of JAJEOX010000222.1, forward strand.
TAACGCGATTTGGCGCCATCGAATATGCTGATTTCTTCTTCACTGGTGGTGGAGCTTCAGATTCAGATCTAAAATTTTGTAAATTAACTAAACAAATTAGATTTTTGATAGGAGAAACTTACCTATTTTCATCGGTACCGGAAATATTGCCTTCACTAGTACTACCGCTGGCAATTAAACCTTCCTCATCTTCTTCACTACCACCGCCAGTTTCCGGTTCTTCACCTTCACGTTTGAAATATTCTTTGAATTGTTGTTGTGACGCGTTATCTAATAATCGAGATACCGATACAAGATCTTGATTTTCTTCTTGTTTTATCGATTTATTACTATCATTCTTCAATTGTTTCGCATGGAGTTCACGGAGTTTATCTTCCAAAATTCGATTTTTCTCCTCTTTCTCCAAATTCTCATCGATAATTAGGGCACAATCATCTTCTTCTTCTTTTTTGATATCGTTATTGGCTTGTAGATGTTGTGATAATAGGGCGAATTTCAATTTCTCATCGATTTGTTCGGTTTTAATTGTTGCTAATGTTGTTGTATCGTCCATATCTGAGCTCTTTTGCGATTCATAATTCGGTATATTAATATCGCAATAACCTTTAACAGGTGTTTGTATTTTCCGTCCAGGTGTACCAAGACCGCGTTGTCGTTGCGACCAAAATTGTGGATGTTGTTGTTTAATATGCCGTTCCATATTCGAACGTAATGTAAATCGAGCTGAACAATGTTCACATGTGAATGGACGTTCAGTTCGATAACGCCGTTGTTTCTGTTTTGGCATTAAAACACCATTTTTTATCACCATTTTTACAGAATTCGGCGATTGTACTAGATCCGGTTGTTTCGTTGTTGCCACCGGACTTTGTAGATTAACATTCAAATTTTCGTTGTAATTCGTATCGATATTCAACGGTTTCAAATCATCAATCTTCTTCTCATTCGGATCGTTTGTTGTCAATTTATAATTTGGAAAATTCTGTAAACTCTTCAAACGTTCGGTGAAATTATCGGTAATCAAATTACCACCACCGCACAATTGATAGCGTTGTAAACGTTCTTTAATATCCTGGGTATCTTGTGATAAAATCGGTTGTTGTAACGATTGAAATAATAGATGATTGATCGGAAAACCGGGCCAATTTCCGAAACTAGCAAAACTATTCCTAGCTAAAGCCAATTGGGTTGCATATAAAGCGGCCGGATCAATTTTCGGTGGTGTTGTTTTCAATAATTGTTGAGCAAAAATTTCGCCCATATTCAATTGAGTTGGTGGCGGTAACAATAATGGTGGTGGTGTTATCGATTTTCTCGATAAATCCTCCGGTACTATTTCCTCATCGATTCGTTTTTTACTCAAATCTAACACCATCGGTTCATCTTCATTATCATTGTTATCGGAATCGGAATGGTTATCATCGAAATTCGGTTCTTTTAGAGCTTCCAAACTTTTCACTTGAATCTTCAATGGGGGATGCGTTGTTGTGGGGGTTGAAATATTCGAATTTTTCGGTGAATAATTGTATTGTGGTAAATACGGCGATAATTGTCCATTTTCAATACTGTGATCTTTCAATGATTTAATATTTTCATTACGGATAATATCGGTGATGTTGTGGTGGAAAATTTTCGTATCTTTCTGTAGAGTTTCTTTCAATAAATTCGGTATAAATCCATCGTTATTATTACGTTTAGTTATAAGTTTTTCTGTGGATAAATCACTGGAAGAATCACCACTTGTTAGATTCAATTTACGATCATCACGTGCCAATTTATTTAAATCTTCATTAGTTGGATCTTCCGATGGGTGGTAGATTATCGATTTTTTGACTTCTTCACGTGTCGATTTCGCATGACGATTGCGTAAATGACGTTCACAATTCGCTTTCGTTGTAAACGCATAATTACACAACGAACACTCATAGGGACGATCACCATTATGTGTACGCATATGGCGAATTAACGCCGCTTTATCAATCGATGAATGTGGACACATATTACACCGATACATACCGTTATTATTACTGTTTAAATGGGCGCGATTGTGGCCTTTTAACGCACGTAAATTCGGAAATACTGCTGTACACAAACGACAGGGGAATTCCCCGCGTAGTTTCATCTTCCGAAATTCGACTGCGAATAAATCTTGCGTTTCTTCTTCTTGTTGGTCGTTAGTTTGGCGATTATAATCGTTTTGTTCGTTTTGTTTGTTTAAAATTCCATCATTTTTCGTTTGTAATTGTTGTAATAGACTACCATTTGTTGTCATCGATATTATCGATTGTATATCGGCTAGATCTTTGGTTGTTTCTAAATTCATCGCTTTTGCTAATAGTTGTTGGCGTAATTTCGTTGAAGTTTCATTCAATATTGGCGGTATAGTGTTGGATTTCTCCGGTGAGTTGTCTTGTAGATTTAATCGCGAAAAGAATTCGTTCCTTTTGATATCATTCTCCGATAATTGTGCGGTTGTTGTTGTTGTTGTTGGTGTTTTTGTTAAATCTAAACCATTATTATTATCAATTAAAACACAATCATTTTCATGTATTTCTAATGAATTCGAACATGGGAATGCTCTTGAACATTTACGACATTGAAAACGTAAACCACTATTAACTTTATGTAAATTCTTTTCGCATTCATAACGTGCAATATGTGGAAATTTCTCACTAGAAAAATCAACAAATGTTAAATCTTTAAAACCATATACATGGTGTTTTGTTTGATTATTATCATGTATTGTTGTACGATGTATTGTTAACATTTTATGATTTTGTAAGATTTGATTGCATTGATTACATTTAATTGGATAATCCGGATGATTATCCTCCAAATGAGTTTCTAAAACTTTAATCGAATTGAAATCATTCCGTTCACAAACCGGACATTTATAAATTTGTTGGTCGTTATCGAATTGATTCTCATCATAATCACCATCAATATCGTCATCTTCTTCGAATTTACGCTTCCTAGATTCGATTCGATCCAATTTTGTGTTAATATTATTATTAAATTCGGTATTTTTAGAATTTGTACTAAGACTACTATCAATACTACCATCAGATTCGTAATTATCAAACTTATTATTATTATTATTATTATTATTATTATTATTATTTGAATGTGTACGCATATGTCGATGCATATTACCATTCGTTGTGAAGGTATCGCCGCAATATTTACAATGAAATGGCCGTTCGCCACTATGGACTAAAACATGCCGATCTAAACTAGAACTTGAACTTAATACTTTATAACAAATACGGCATGTGAAGCCCTTATCATTATCGATGTGATTTAATTCGGTTATTGTTTCGTTATTATGCGAACGTATATGTAAAGTGAATTCGTGTTGTGATAATAGAGTTTTATCACAAATCGGACAAATGTAGTGTTTCTCTTGTTCTTCATCTTGTGTTGTTGTTGTTGTTGGCGGTGATGGCGTCCTACTACAATCACTACCATAATTATCACAATTATCGGAATGTAGTGTTGTATTCATTGTCGTCTCCATTGGTGATTCACTATTAATTGTTGAATTCGTTATCGAATAAATGCCTGAGTCGTTCTGATTGTTGCTTTGGTTATTAAATTGTTTCTCTTTGGTTAAATCATTTGGTTCGGATGATGTTTCCATTGTTACAATATCGGTAACTGTAAAAAATAAGGTGAATTAATCGAGTTTAATGACATCAAATTCAATATTGAAATTATAAATCAATAATACTTTGAGTTCGGTTTTTTTTCCAAATGATAAACAACAATTAGATGAAAGTAAAAGGATAGAATACAAATTATTGTTTATATTTATAAAATAATTGTTGGCTTTCTATTATATGTCAACGGTTCGATTTATTGCTCATTAAATGGACAATCATCAAATGATTTGATATTGAATTAATGCGATTTAAAATGTTTTCCATGTTCTGAAACAACTACATAATTTAAGATGCCTTATTGTTCATTATTTGCTTACAATTTCAAGATTATTCAACAATTACAGTCGATCTACTACAAATTGACTTGACTATAAAGAACTACTGATAATACCTTAATTCGCGAACTAGAGATTTGATAAGGTGACAAATTTGTCATTATTTGACAAGTTTATAATAAATTTTGGCGGTTTAAATTCGAAAATCGAGGCCAACGTCATTTGTCTAATTGGGGGATTTCCCCCGACCGTTCAAATTTGGCCATGAATTTTCGAAATTTCCCTAGTTGTTATGCATTCATGTACCGTCATTATTAACACTGATGCACTCAAGATTACCAATTATTCCAATTTTCTATGAAATATCACCACTTGTTCGTTTAATTCTCTTGAAATCCTCGACCTGTATTTTAGTCGTATTTAATGTAATATGCATAGATTTATTTGTTTAAAAATCGTCGGTAATTTTCGGTGTATTGTCATCTTGTCTACCACACCCCAATTCCCCCTCATCAATACAATCGTTTCATCTATTTAAATATGTATTCTGTGTGTATACCTGACATGAAATCACCATTGATAAAGTTTCTTCTTTGTTACAATACTACAACGACGACAAATTTGTAATCGTCAAACGACAATCATTTACTTGACCCAAATTTTTCTTTTATGTGGTTATTATTATTATTGTTTTTATTTGACGAAAAAAATTATTGTAAATACATATCGGCGGCATACATGTTGCAATTTACGCAATATAGACCATGAAAAACCGAGAAATATAAAGAGAGATAGAATAAGTGAGCGTCATTGGAAAATTTCTAGACGATAGAAGTCCACACACCTTCGTCAATAAGAGGAAATTTGTTTTGTAACGAGATAAAATTTACCAAATTGAATAATGAGACAGCTTCCCTGTTTTTGGGGCCGTTTATATCTGGTAAGTCTGGGAATTTTCGTGTGGGAAATTTGACCACTTTATTCCAACGATAGAATTGTGTGTTTCGGATGTTGTTTTTTCCTCTCTACGCAATCTTCAAGGAGAGGAAACTGAGAGTAACGGAAAAGACGAAAATGATTACATTATGGACCACAAATAAGATTAAACACTTTTAGAAATCAAACCGCATACAGGTTTTTGTTTCCTTTAGAAAACTGTTTCTTATGATTATTCACCTTTTTATAAACAAAACGACAATCAACAAGCAATTAAAAAAAAACAAGAATAATTACAGCATACAAAGAGACGAGTTGTTGATGGACAGATAAAGCTAAACGCTTCTTAATAATTAATGATAATTTAATAATTATGAAAATCAAAGACTTGTCGTCTATCATAAATGATTTTAATAAGCAAAATTGATGTCACACTGCAATAATTATAGCGTTTTTTTTTTCTATTAAATAATAACAATTTTAGAAATATAAACAAATAGGCAACAAACAACAAAACGATTTATTTATGTCTTGAATTTATTTGTTTTAAAAATAAGAAACAGCATTTGCGTAATTTATAAAACAAGACCAACAGGTGGAAATAGCAAAAAAACTATTTGTTCAACAACCGGTTCTAACAATTAAATCAAAAGCTGGGGTGTCAATTTTCAACATCACCATTGTTACATTTATTCCGCACTACCATCAACTATTCCAAAATCAAGAGGGTCAATACGGTGGAGAATTCGGCGAAGTATACTCTAAATCTCCTAATTCCCTATTGAAATTCAATTTTTAAACTAAACTAAAGCCGAGTTTACACAGAAAAATCAATAGAAGCAAAAATTGGATCGTTTGGCTATAAATTTCGATATTTATGACTCTATTTTACTTTAAATCTAACATATTTAGGTCTCTATTAGGAGTACTAACAAATCTTCAAAATCCCGAGTTTCCTAGACATGATTTCTGAGTTGTGTAAATTTGTCTGTAAAATAGCCAATTACTAAAGTCTATAACCATCAATAAAGTCAATACGGTGGAGAATTCGATAAAGTATACTCTAAATCTCCTAATTCCCTATTTAAATTTGACTATACTCAATTTTTAAACTAAATTAAAGCCGGGTTTACATAGTCACTAGAAACAAAAACTGGACCGTTTTGGGTATAAATTTCAATATTTCAATATCAAATCTTTAAAAACCAAAGTTCCCTAGCCATGATTTTTGAGTTGTGTAAAGTTGCCTATCAAATAGCCAATCACTAGAGTCAATACGGTGGAGAATTCGATGAAGTATACTCTCCAAGTCTGCTGATTCCCTATTTAAATTCGACTATACACTGTTTTTAAACTAAACTAAAGCTGAGTTTACACACAAAAAGTCACTAGGAACAAAAACTAGATCGTTTTAGCCATAAATTTACATATTTATGACTCATTTTTACTTAAAACTGAACAGATTTAGCTCCCTGATAAAAATTTCATTTTATAATTGACAAGTAATGCATATTATTAAATCTTCAAAATCCAAAGTTTCCCAGGCATTATTTCTGAGTTGTGTAAAATAGCCGAGCCAAATAGCCAAGTTGTGTAAAATAGCCAAGCACAAAGAGAATTCGACGAAGTATACTTTTTAAATAGCCTAATTTACTATAAATTGGACTATACTCTGTTTTTGAACTAGGAGGAGTGACGACTAAAGCCTAGTTTATACAAAAAAGCCACTAGAAACAAAAACTGGATCGTTTTGGCTATAAATTTCAATATATAACTCAATTTGACTTCATATCTAACATATTTAGCCCCCTGATAAGAACTACGTTTTACAATTAACTAATAGAGCACTATCAAATCTTTAAAATCTAAAATTTCCTAGGTATTATTTCAGAGTTGTGTGAACTTGTCTGTAAAATAGCCAATCACTAAACTCAATAGCCACCATTGAAGTCAATACGGTGGAGAATTCAACGAAGTATACTCTCCAAGTCGTCTAATTTTCTATTTAAATTCGTCTATATTCTATTTTTAAACTAGAAGGCGTGACGATTAAAGCCGGATCTACACAGAAAAAGTCGCTAGAAACAAAAACTAGATCGTTTTGGCTATAAATTTCGATATTTATGACTCAATTGTATTGTAAATCGAACATATTTAGCCCCCTGATAAGAATTGCGTTTTATAATTAACAAATAATTCATATTAGAGTACTATTGAATCTTCAAAATCCAAAATTTCCTAGGCATTATTTCAGAGTTGTGTAAACTTATCTGTAATATAGCCAATCACTAAAGTCAATTCGGTGAAGTATTCGACGAAGTATACTCTTCAAGTCGTCTAAATTCGTTTATATTGTATTTTTAAACTAGAAGGCGTGACGATTAAAGCCGGGTTTACACAGAAAAAACCACTAGAAACAAAAACCGGTCATAAATTTCAATATTTATGGCTCATTTTTACTGTAAATCGAACATATTTAGCCCCCTAGTTTTATAATTTACAAATAATGCATATAAGAGTATTACCAAATCTTTAAAAATCAAAATTTCCCAAGCATGATTTTTGAGTTGTGTAAACTTGCCTGTAAAATAGCCAATAGGAAGCTAGCATTTAGGCACCAAAATTAAAAACAATTTTAAAACGAATTCCTACATAGAAAACGACCGTTATCAACTTATCTTAAATGCATCTATAATTTTGCTATATTTATCCAATATTTGTGGAATTTTAATGGAAAAAAAGACGTGCTCGCTTATCAATACAGAAAAATTTGCCTACTTCAATGATAATCGAAATTGCCAACAATCTAGTGATTAATTTATTTAAAGTACCGTATGGATTAATCGAAGAATTAGAAAAATTGAACCTTTGGACGGCAATTAATGACGTTATCCATAACGGCGTTTTTTCTTCCCATATTCAAACTGATAAAAAATGTGCAGTTTTTATCTAGCACGTGTAAACTGTACATTTGGACTTATACAACTTGACCAACTCGACGCGAATTGTTAAATTTGGACTCACCTAGTGTGTTGTTTGGTGGCGGCGAGCCTTGTTGCGGATTTTGGGGCATGAAGACAACGCCTTGCATTTCGATATCAAGTTCTGTAAGTAGAAAAAAACAGGCTCAATTAACGAAATTTCCAAAGAATTATAAATAAATTAAACAAATTAATTCTCCTGTTTGATTTATCTATCAATTTATTTACATGTTATTTGTGAATTTATCCGTTAAAGAGATGACGTTGCGTAAAAATACACATCTATATAACTGATACAAACATATTTGAATATATCAGATAGATAGGAGCATATGTTCGTTCCACCTGCCCTTTATTGGTGGGTTCTCGTTTTTTTTTTCACTCCATTATTATTGTAGAACACCTGCTACTGGATGCGTGGCGTGTGCTCAATTCTGGAGTCCCCCTATATATCCGACCCGTGTTCGCCTTATATTATCACTCGTCTACCTTTCTAGGTCCAATTATTGTGGATTTCTCGACGAAAATCAATTATTATCGTGACGTGATAAGGTTTTCATGGTCGCTTTCGATTCGTACTCATATATCTCCGGTAATTTCACATCAAGGTATGCATGCAACCCAATCTCGGCATTATCAAACAGAAAATTGATATTAAAAAGATGTAACTTAAGTGGCTATGTGTGTTTTTCTATTGTTGAACAACGATGACATTGCACATTCAGCATCAATATTTCTATTTTAATATTTTACAATTATCCCCGTCTAATTTGCGTCATTTATTTGATTGATTTATCATTGATTTTTTCACGGAAAATACTCCTTACGATTGAATAACGATCTCGTTTATCTCGTTTTGTATAAATAGAGGCGTATCGATAGTCTTCCTATTGTTGTAAAACGAAACACGGTTATAATAAGTACAAATATTAAATGATTAAGACAAGAAAAACAAAATTGTACAAATATTGAATAAGGAAACTATCTGTACACAACAACAAAAATCGTGATCCACTTATACTTTCTCAAACCTTATCGCATCTGTTATCGCCGGATCGATTTTAGTGCATCTTTATCGAAATTGCACCAAGTATCGATAAGATGTTCAAAATTTGAATTAATTCCAGAAATTACGGCCAAATTTGACAAATATCCCGTTGGAAATCCGCAAAACAACGTGTGTATTTTAGTGTTTGGCGCTCTCTGATAACGCTATCAGCATCTTGTATGTACCTAAAAATTGGAAACGATAGGGTGAATTTAATCGGTCTAAACCAGATAAAAACCGGAAATCATCTCGACAATAAAATTTCGTAGTGAAAGTTTCCAAAAGGCGGTCCAATTGAAGACAATTTCAGTAAACAATAGTGGATTTTTTCAAAATGTTTATTGTACGGATAACAATAACGATAATATAACGAACGTCTCTTAGTTACGCTCGATGAAGATGAAATATTCAGGGGAGATTTCATTAGAAGCTGCATTTTGGTCACGCAATGCTGCCAACGTAGACACGACTGTCTTTCAACATCACAACAATGATGATGATGGTAATTTGTTGACCAATCATCGAATTTTTGTACCAATATGGTGGCTTAATATCCGAAAATCGCTAATTATTAAGATTTATGGATAGAATTATTACGATTTTATATAAAGTGAAAATGTCTCGTTTGAAATTATATCCGCTTATTAAATCCGAAATTGGGTAAGAATCTTATATATTATTTCAAAAATCATGAAACTCGATTACCAAAGAACCGGCAATAGAAAAAGCGCAATGATTCCTGAGTAAAGCTCTTAACAGGTCGTCACTCCCGGTATTTATTGGTAAATCTGACAGAATCGGAACGGTGGAAATCTGGAAATACCTGATATTTATCGATTTTTATCAATAATTGGACTTATTTAGAACAATTCTTGAATCCTCTCTATTTGATCAATCCGGAGATTACACTGATTGTCGACAAATAATTGTGATTATTACAATTTTTTTTTATTATTATCAATTACAATTTCTCAATTTTCTACTCTTTACGGTCTACTGGACGATCGTAAAGTTGTTTCATCTTTAAATTAAGAAAGCGTAGTAGAAGCACTCGTCCCTCTTCTTCACTATTATTTTTCTATTTTTTACAACAAACAACAACAATAAATCATATGTGTTTGTTGGATTTTATGTAATTATATATGAAATCTGATTTTTTGATACTATTCGTTAGGTATCTAGAACGTGCGTTTAAACTTTACTTGTCTTGTTTAATTTTAAGAAAATAAAATAGGCCGATTTTATCGAGATAAAACCCATTGATTACGATAACAATCGCATCTTCAACGATAATTGAACAATCATCCAAATTGACGTTAATTAAAAATGATTTGAGCAAAAATAAAGGACATCCTTTAAGATTATTTCATCTTAATTGACGAGTATTTTATCAAATTTTGTTTATTTGCAATGTTATCGAGCACGTATTTGACGATTTCATTAAAAATCGTCAAATTCGATTTACTCACGATTACAATAAAACAGATCGAAATTGGCTGTGTTTTAATAATGCAGTGTCGCTGATTGATCCGTACACTTGCAAATGTGTTATGACCCAATCTATGATGCTACTTATCCGAATTAAACTTGTAAACCCACCCTTTATTGCGCCTAATTGCTTTGATATAAGAGATGAGATTATCTACCCATAAACAATCAAAATTTCGTACAATAGAAGGGTTGGTACAATTTGTTATTTGTTACCACCAATATTGGCTTCAATTCAATGTTTTGATTAGTTAATGATGAATAACGTTGAGGGTGTCATGTGAAAATCCCCAACTGATGTTATAAATTATCAATTATCATCCATTATTAATTTATAATAACTTTATTGGATATTTTAATATAATGTGTATGTGTTGGTGAATAGGTGTGCCACCACCCCTATATGTTGTAGACATTGTCGTCAATCTCAGGAGAGCAGGCGGGCCAAGATGGCGTCGTTACCTGTTTATTGATCTACTGAGTCTGCTGTACCTGTCGTCTCCATGGCTACATATCACATACAGACAGTGTATTACTACGGCCTCAGGTCACACACATTCACATATACAACCGCAAACAACCCCCGTGTGTTTAAATAGTAAAACATCCCCAAAAATTCGATCTGGCCGGGTGAAAACGTGAAGAATTCTTCCTGCTTTCACTGAATTTCAACCCGAAAAAAACACGATTGGGTTTAATAGAGCGGCTATAATCGTGTGTACAGTCCACGATGGTAATTAATTAATTAAATTTATGCGAATATTTTAATAAAAATAGCAAAAATCTCCTAATTAGACGGTGCGAAAACCTTGAATATAAATTACAATTTTTTGTTTTGATAGAAACTGAATTTAATTCAATTAAAGGGTGTATTGCCGCTTTTATCATTAAAATCGGCTTCTTATTACAATAATTTCCGATATTAGCACCCTTATTTACATAAATTCATCTATTTTCGGTATTGGTTTTATTCGCCGATAGATTCAACAATCATCCATGAATAATGAAACGGTCAACGTTATTGTAACGAGATAAGATAAGGCGGAACGTATGAAACTCTCCCTCGTCCAATAAACACCCTTAAAGTTCTGTGTACGTCCTAATTTCCATGGTAACCAGCAAATATACACACACGTATGTTTAATTCGTAACCACAGATTCCCCCAATCTAGTATTAGACAAAGGACACTATCTACCCCTTAGCTACCACACCTATTGGTTACACGAAAAAATTGCGGGGTGATTTTTCGATTTGAATTGATGTAAATGAGAGGAACGAATCGATTCAAGGGCGCAAATCTTACCTTTTATGATAAAATCGATAATCCATCACATTATCCACAAGTGCGACATCAAAGTTCGGGGAAATATCGAAAATTCTCCAAAATAATTAGAAATTCTGCACTCACTAAGAAGCGGATCGTATCGGCTCAAAGTCCGTGACTTTGCAACAGACCACAATCATCAAAGAACTAGAATCGCACGCACTTGCAAATTTAAACACAATTTAAACCGTTCGGTTAAAATTTGAGAAAAATAATCGAAATTCGGCAGAAATCCAGAGATGTTGTCCCGCAAGACGTGCAACGTAAAGTGAGTTAAAAAGATCAAGTCACTTCACTTCTCCCAGCTTGTGGGTGAAGCTATAAACTCTCCCATTGGCCGGCACATTGATACTAGTCGAGTGGGGATAGATAGAGGTGAGACAGGTATTTCAACAAAGACAACAGATGGACATTGACGACGGCACGAGAGAGATCTGCAACATTGCTCTCCCTCTAACTGGCGCATTTTCCCGATAGTTCCATCTTTATTCAAACGAGTATTTGTGCGATAATAGCGCACTTTCCGCCCTTTTCCACCGACTTGATTATTATTTAGAAGAGAAAATAACAAGAAAATTATTCATGGCAAACGTGATCATTTTCGGAAAATCTCGGAAAATTCGATCGATTTCCTGATTATAACTTCCACCTCTACCTGTTACGCAGTTTTTCGAATTTGGCGTCTAACCATCAAATTTGAATATAGAACAACCCCATCATTATTGTGATTGAAGGGTGATTTCGACTTTGTGTTGTACAATAAAAACAACCCCAATAATCCATTCAATTATTTGTACTTTTACAGTTAATCTAACATCAATGGTATTGTGGCAACTACCCTCTAGTTTGGCAAACTCATCATCCCCGGTATATTTATCCCCGACACTTGTGCTCCACTTAATTTGACCTTATTATCAGAACACCAATGATAGAGAGAGGGTGTTGAATCGTATTAAATTTTACCCTGTAGCTTGAATAGGAGACGGTTCGTTCGGGTACCGTGCATTACAGATCCTATTGTTGGATCCGTTTTATCGTTGATAGCGTATCGGAAAAAGTGGTGAAATTAACATCATGTTGCGGTATCTGTTTAAATGATAATACCTGCCGCAAATATTATCAATAGAATTGATATTTTTACGAATATTATAAACAACTTGTTTATTTGTTGTTGTTCGAATGCTGGGTAGTTGTACATAAATCATTTTTTAATCATGTAATTCTTCTTTATTTGTCATCATTACAACCGTAATTGGATAAGAAAATTATTGATTTTATAGTCACCATCACCAATCTAAGTAATCTCAACAACGACAACAATAATAAACGGAATACAATAGGGACATAACAGTAGATCGAGGAATCACGTACATATTGACAATAAAACATACAGACGGTTGTTGATGGCATTAACTGATTCTTCGATGTGTCTTATTATAAAATATTGGGCCGTTGAACGTTCAAATTCACGATTTGATTTCAAAAAAGCCAGGATATTACGTAGATAATCGGATGATTTGTTGACGAAAACGGAGGAAAAATAGAGCCACAATTCTATTATTAATATCAGAAAAATGCAGCTAATTTCCCGTATATAGCGCGACTAAAACGACTTGACTGCAGATTCCGTATCAAAATTATAGAATTTTTGATGATTTCTCAATTGAATCGGATATAAGTCGATAATTTCGCAATGAATTTAATAATTGAGTACTTCAAAGTATTGAGTTTTACAAATTGTGTTCCGACTTGACTCCGCCAGATCAGTAGACTGTCAAAAAAAGGAAAATTCAAGTTGTTCAAAATGTAATACTAGTCAATTCACTCAATAATTTGAATTAATTCCGGTTTTGAAACGGAAAATAACGTTCGGAAATATTCCAAAATTTGATAATTAACAATTAAGCAATGTTTTATCGGAACAAAATCTTGACTAATGATTCGATACTTAAAAAAACTTTAAATTTAGATCCAATTTTCAACATTAATCCTGCGTGTTTCAAAATTAACGAAGATAATGTGGCTTAAAATGATTCTTGACTTCCTGGAAAATAGTTGAAAGTTTTCCAAAAAATTAAATAATGGAGATTTTAGATTATAATTTAATGAAGAACTATCGAAAATTAGCCCCCCAGATTCGTTTTTAGCTACTTTCTAAAGTATTAGTTCAAAAAATCGATTTTAAATTCTAATGAAAAATTAGCCCCCTTCTACCGTTCCACCTCAAAACCTCGATTCAATTTCATTTTGACTAGATATTTGTTTCGAATTGTCGAAATTTAATGAAAAAGTAGCCCTAAAATTCGAAATTTCTCACCACTTTTCAAATACCCGTACATTTTCGAGTCAAGAAATGCGATTTATGTTCATTTTGAGAACGTCTTTGTTTCGAATTTTCGATTTCTAATCAATTACTAACCCTCTAATTCCAAAATTTTTGCCTTTTCTCTAAGCACCCCATACTTTTTCATTCGATTGACCTTCATTTCGATATTGTTTTCGATTTTTAATCAATAATTAAACCCCAATTACGTTTCCTGGCCTTTTCTTAAGCACCCCTACTTTCTCAACTCAAAAAAATCGTTTCATATTCATTTTGAGAATGTTTATTTCGAATTTTCGATTTCTAATGATAAATCAACCCTCGAATTCCGAACTTTTTACTTTTTTTCCCCGAATAGTAGCTTTTCAAAAAATTAGACAAATATTCGTTTGTAGAATTGCCGATTTCTAATTTTAAAAAACCTCAAATTCGTAACTTTTTGACTTTTTTCCCAAATATTGGTGCTTTCTAACCCGAAAACTTCGATTACTGTCAATTTTCACAACGAATTTGTTCCGGATTGTTGATTTTTAATCAATAATTAACCCTCAATTTGGTTTTTAGGCCCTTTTTCAAGCACCTTTATCCTCAACTGCAAAAACTTGATTTCTAATGAAAAATTAACCCTCCAATTCCGAGTTTTGCGCCCTCTTCCCAACATTCGATTAATGCCAATTTCTGTTAAAAAATTACCCTTCAAATTCCCAAACACTTCTACTTTTTCGACTCAAAAAATTAGACAGATATTCATTTTGAGAATTACCGAACCTTCAATTCGGAACTTTTTGACCTTTTTCCCAAATATCGCTGCCTTTTTAACCCGAAAACTTCGATTAATGCCCATTTTGACAACGTATTTGTTTCGGATTGTTGATTTCTAAACAATAATTAACCCCCAATTTTGTTTTTACGGCTTTTCTCAGTCACCCTTATTTCCTCAACTGAAAAAAATGATTTCTTATGAAAAATTAACCCTCCAATTCCTAGTTTTTTGCCTTTATTCGCAAGCATCCGTAATTTTCCAACACAAAAAATTCAAAACTTGCCGATTTCTAACAAAAAATTAACCCTCCACCTGTACTTATTCAACTCGAAAACCTCGATTAATATCCATTTTGACAACGTATTTCTTTGGAATTGTCGATTTCTAATGGCACTTAGATGAAAAATTAGTAGCACTAATGGTAATCTCCTTGAACAATTTCTTGAAAATAATGTTGAGAAAACTAACCTGCGGCATTTCGAACAATAATTGCCCTGTCGCTAATCAACAAATTTTCCAAAATATCCATACCAATAATCATATTTGTGATGGATTGAAGATAAAATATTTTCAAAAATTGAAGGCTACGCAATTGTATTTCAACTTTTAAACATCCGAAAAAATCCAACAATTTTGGCATAGTCTCAGTGAAAGCGACTAATTACCCTATTTAACTACCTAGCATCTGTTAATTACTGGCTATTTAGAGATAATTATACAACTCTCCATCACCTAAAGTGAATCATTTTAAACATATAGACGCTGTTAAACACAACAATAACGAAAAATAATTTCGAAAGGTAGAAACGTATAACGGATTTCATGCAAATTACAATACGCACAACAATATCAAGCCCATTGAAATTTTACGCGGTATAAATTTTACAATAATTGATTATAAGTCGCGCCATCCGCACAT
This sequence comes from Mylabris phalerata, assembly GCA_020740385.1. NCBI lineage: Eukaryota > Metazoa > Arthropoda > Insecta > Coleoptera > Meloidae > Mylabris > Mylabris phalerata. Next base: position 4,314,795 of record JAJEOX010000222.1, read on the forward strand.
CATAAAAGGGGATTATGTTGTTCGAATCTGGGGTGGCCGGAGGGTCAATAGATTTGACCCCCAGGTAGCCAGGGTCAGGACTTGTGAACGTCCAACTTTAACCCTCTCGGCGATAAATCAAAACGACAAAAAATCGTAACGTGAACCGCACTTATCGAGAATCCAGCTGGATTTTGTCTACTTTCCACAATATTAAGATCTCATTATTTAAATTGCCGTATTTAGTCTCGCTATGTTGGAGATTTGTTTTGTCAATTTCCAAATTAGCTCTCCTGTATTTTTCCCTCGCATCTACCAAGAGTTATTTCGTTATATTGTCGGCTAAATTGGCTGGAATATAAAACAATTTTTTGAGAGAAATGTTTTATAATCCACCACACGTCTGTAATTATACCGTTTATCGGTTTCAGTTGAGTAAAAGTAAACATATGCAATTAAAAGTAGAAATTGACTTTAATTTAATTTAATTCAATTAATTAAACATGTCATCGTAATTATAATTTTGATTTATTAAACGAAAATTTCACAAATTATTACAACTGGTTAGTCTGCATTTTTGCCCATCGTTATTTGTTCTATTCTAGACCATAATCTTGTCGAATTTGAGCGTCATTACATATGACCTATGGCTCTACGTTAACTGTGGGAGAATCACAAAAAGATACGATTTTTTTACTATTTTTTCCTCAAAAAAGAAATTAGAACATGTGACAGAAACAAGTCTACTCTAGTTGTTTAGTGCTTTCTTCCAAAATAATGACCAAGTTTCGGTTATGGTTCACCATCTAGATGGGAAGATGCGACTGTTTGTTTCTCTTGCCGGCTGGTAGTGACAACCAGAATTGTTTATTACAACGATATTTAACAGAAAAAAGTTGGTACATTTTTAATGGACGTCTTCGTTTATTGTCCAAACTTCTTGGAAACATAATCTTTGGACATTATTCTCGACAACTGGCCGAAATTAATTATTATCACAACAAGAGTATAAACACAAGTCTTGAGATAAAATACCGGAGAGTCTCTGTTGCTTTATTATTGTTTTTAGTAACTGAAAACTTATGGAAAAGAGTACGGAGGAAATTTATGAAATCATTTTTGTTTACAATTTAAATAGGAGAGAAAGTGAAAGTCTTATTATAATTAGATTATCGAACAAATTGCTCCTGTTACGGTAATATAATTGATCAATTTATCGTAAATATTAATTGGGTCAATACTCATCAAACATAGATTTTCTAATATGTTAAGAAACTAGCAGATCTAATATTGCAAATGTTGAAAGATGAACGAACAGTGAATATTTTAAATTGGAAACTAATCAAGGATTCTCAAATATCGAAATATACTCCATTTGAAAGCTTAATAGAGCTTAGAATTTTAGACCTATAAAATTTCGCTGAAGCTTCTAAGCGGAGATAAGAGAAGACTTCCAAAATTCTTGGAGCTCCTGTTTCACGAGTTTGTCGAATTTTAAGCGATTTTAAGCTTAAATTTAAAGAGTTTGTCAAAATGTAAGCGATAAAACTGCCTTTTCCAACACTAATAGTGCAAAGAATTTTAACACCAAGAGATCTTGCGGTCAAAAAAGCGTACTGAAGCTTCTAAGCGGAGATAAGAGAAGATTGAGTGGACGCTCAAAATTTTTGGAGATTCTATTTTCAGAGAGTCTACTCAAAATTCTAAACTGTACTCCGTCTATTTTAATGGTATCAAACTAAATCCAGAACACTAGTAGCGCTAATAATCTTAACTCTACAAAATTTCGCAGTCGAAAAGAGTTGCTGAGCTTTAAAGCGGAAATAAGACCAGACTATGTTCTTAGAGCTCCTATTTTAAGAGAGTTTACTGAATAACTCAAAATTACCCTATACTCCTTCTATTTTAATGCCATCAAACTAACTTAAGACAGCTCTAGTGCTAGGAATCTTGATATTATGAGATTTTACAGTTGAAGAAAGCTTGCTGGAGCTTAAAAGCGAAAAGAGAAAACTAAATGAACTTCGAAAATTATTAGAGCTCCTATTTTAAGAAAGTCTACTGAATGACTCTAGTCCTACAACTATTTTTAAGCAATTAAACTGACATTACAACACTAATAGTAGAAAGAATCTTAGCACCACGAGATTTTGCAATCAAGGAAAGCTTACGGAAGCTTCTAAGAGGAGAAAAGAGAAGATGGAGTTTCTATTTTAAAAGAGTTTGCTGAATAACTCAAAATTATACTGAACTCGGTCTATTTTAGTGCCAGCAAACTAACTTTAGTTGCAGCGCTTAGAATCTTAGCTCTACCCAATTTTGCAACCAAAGAAAGTTTGAGGAGCTTCTAAGCAAGAATTAACAAAGACTAAGTGAATTTTCAAAGTTCTTGAAGCTCTTATTTTAAGAAATTTTGCTGAATTACTCAAAATTCCAAAACTATACTCGGTTTATTTTAAAGCGATCTACCTGGCTACACGACACTAATAGCGTTAAGAATCTTAACACGAGATTTTGCAGATAAGCAAAATGTACTTGAACTTCTAGCCTTCTAAGATTGAGTAAACCTTCCAAATTCTTAGAGCCCTTGTTTCGAGGTTTTGCAGACAAACAATGCTTACTGAAGCTTTTGAAGAAGCTATACTTCGTCTATTTTAACGAAATCAACCTGGCTTATGACACTAGTAGCTCTTAAAACACACATTTTAAGAGAGCAATTTTAGGTCTACAAAATTTTGCAGTAAAGAGTTTGCTGGGCTTCTAAGCGGCAATAAGAGAAGACTAAGTGGACTTTCAAAGTTCTTGGAGCTCCTTTTTTGGGAGAATCTGCCAACTTTCAAAAATTTTGACCTGTTTCATGAGATTTTGCGTCTTTGTGGTAGATCGTGTTGGTACGGTAATGGAACGCTATGGAATTTGCAAAATCCCCTTCGCGTTATTTTCTTTTCTGTTTGATTTGTTGTAAAACTGCCGAGAAAACAATCACAAAACCAAATCGGTTGATTCAATTCGCATCACGCAAAATGCAAATATGATTCGGTTTTTTTTCTCTCTTTTTCTATTTGTACGTTTCCATTTCGTCGAAGATGAATATTTCTTAAGACCGCGTCGTCGTACGTGAGAGTTTCTAAAACCTCAGATGAATAAATTTCGATTTCTCTTAATGCGTTTGCGCGTGAAAAATCTCTAATTTTTACCAACATTATTACTATTATTATGATTACTCTATATTATATGAAATGTTTGTTTTTTTTTTAATATCTAATAATTATATGGATCATGAAGAAAACAACAAATTGGGAAGATTTCTCTCTTAGTAAATTTACATATTACCGTACAACTTTCCCAAAAACAATTGTTGCAACCGTAATAAAATCACTAATTAGAATTTTGTAAAATTGAACGGTATTTTGTACATCTTCTAACGACAGCCAGATAGAAAAAATAAGTTGGCCAAAACGTTCAAAGGTCGAACGCAAAACAAGTCCTACTGGATATTCGATATTCCGTGCTACAAATTGTTCGGTATGTGTCCCACCTGACGCCAGAACCTCAACAGGTACCAACAAATCGGCCTTGTACAGGTGTTAAATTGAATTAAACAATTAACGTTAGTAAAACGAAACGACAAACGATAATTATTGTTTATTATTTATTCGTCTTAATTGATAAACCAACGGATTTGTCGCAATTCTTGGTGATTGTGTTCTAAACGAGACGTAGATATTGAAAGAATTCCCCTTTTATCTTGTTATTTGACGATAATAGAAATGGAAGATGGGATCATTTTGTTTAGAATACTCACCATTAAACATTTTTGTTGATGAGATTTCGTCTCCTGTCTGGATATCTGTCTGATGACCCAACTATTGTTGTTATTGTGGTGGTTTTAAGTAACAGACACGTGCCAAGATAAAACCCGAACAAATCTTCACTTTTATTTCAGCTTATCGGTTCACTCTTGGTTTTTTTGGTTCCAGGTAGGAATTAGAAAGAAAATCGGTGCTTTTACTTTCTTATGATCTCAACCACGACGACAACAACGACAATAAACAACGAAAATAATTGTTTAATAGCACGATACATTAATCGAATTCGGTATAATTGCGATTTGTTTACGCGATCGATTTAGCGTAATTTTGCACGGATTCCGACAATTAACGCGATTTAATTTAAAACGAGAAACGCGACGAAATAACGCTAAATAAAATCTATTACGAATAAAATTTACGAAAGTTAACAAAAATATTACACGACAATATCACAATAGTTTACGCGAATTTACTAGGAATTTTTAATTTTTATATTTTTTTAAATTTTATCTTCTATAACTATAAATTCTTAAAAATAAATCTAAAACTCTTATGTACAGCTTAGAATACTCTCTCATCGTTACTGAAATGCAACTGAAGCCTTCTTGCATCTCAGGTAAAATAACACGAGATCTCTCCAATTGTACTTACAGTAGACGAGATAACACTCGTAAATCCCTTACGAATAACAAGGATAAAACTAAAAGGGTTGAATAGTGAAAAGTGTTCGGAGCAATAGAAGTGAAGGGTTAAATATTTTTGCACTCAAAGGGGTGGCAACTTTACCACCATTGGTCGACAGCAAGGGGAAAATCTTCAACAAATCTGGAACCGTTAAGTTCTTGGAAACTGGCCAATTGTCAAAAATCTCTTGTAACCGGTTTTCAGGTAGAATTCGGTTTGAATATAGCGAAAATACACAAAATTTGTCCAAATTACGGAATAATTACAAAATCCAAAATTTTGAAGAGCCAGAATTTTTTGGTTTTCGGTCCAGAAATCTGTCATTTCTTAAATTTTGATTATTTCTAACGGTTAAATGAATTTAGGCCCTGAAATTTGGGTTTTTGATAAGGCTCAAATCTGGAATTTTGGGTTCTAGATTTTTCGTAACAGTCTCTTTCGACCGTTATATTGTTCGTCTTTAATTTCTGGTCGAAAACCGATCCACGTTCCTTACCGGACTTTTTCGAAATTGTCGCTATAACCGAAATGAGTCCGGTCATAAGGTCAGCCAACGGCCAAAACTCTATTTTATTTGCTCTAGTCTAATAAAAATTAGTTCACATCCTTTTTGCATCTACCTGAACTATCCTTTCTGTAAAAATCCTTTTAGACGAATTTTCTCATGGTCAATATAGTGTCCAGGTAAAATCAGTCGTTTTGCATATGTATACCTTCTATATTGACCATTGAGCCATGGTCATTTCAGTAAGGCCTCAAATTCGTAAATTCTACCTGCCTACACCACCTATATTCGGTTGATACCCTTTTGACCCCTTCTACATTGATCCAATTTAAATATGCCCTAGATTTAGACTGATGGTCAAAAGTGTCTAGGTGGTCACTATTGTCTTGGTTTGTTTTTTATGTTGGTTAAAAATGGACCATGGCCTGCAAATCCGAGTCTGACCCAACTAACGAATTCCGGAAAGAAATTTTGATAAATTCCCCCCTACATTTCTATATTGTAGCAAGATTGAAGGCTATCGAAACTAGAATCTGGGGTTTTCTTGGAAACTTTCCCAGGATTGACCGTTAGATTCGTTCGATCTAAATCCAAACCCTTTTTTGAATATTTCCGATGGGTGCGATAAAATTATGCCAAAAGTCGGACGGTGAGGTTCTAAAATCGAGAACAAATAGCGTCGAGATTTCGTCGGAAACAGCTGGTAGTCAATATTTTCGGTTTCTATGAAAATTCGTAATTAGCATATTTAAATCGGACGTTGTAATGGGAAATTATGTGGCAGAAATCGGCTTTTTTACAATTGATTATTGGAGTTAGAACTGGGTTTTTGAAGGGTTGACGATAAAATCTAGCCATTCTTTTGTTTCCAATGTTTTTTAAAATTTTTTTACGTTTATGACAAGAAAACGAAAAGATCAAATCTTGGGTCAAAAGATTAAAGATCAGCCGGCGATTGAAAACATTTCAGGTCTTGATTAACATTTATAATTGAACTATAGATGTCAACGGATGTACAGGAAAAAAGAAAACAATAGAGCAGAGTTGACAAAAACGAATAATCCATTCAAACGAAAAATTATTGATCCTTTTCGACCACGACAACAACAGCCACAACAGCGTTCTCTCTTGAAAATTCTTAATTTATTCCAAATGAATATTCAATCACAACAAAATAATACGCAAATCGATTTATTAGAGGAAAATCGCGTGGATTTTTGTGAATTTCCGCTATCATCCGGCATTTTCGATTTATTCGCTAAACACGTACGTATTCTCTCTCGACTACAACAAAAAAACATTCTTTATATTCGAAACATGTCATTTCCTTATCAGTTATAAACGTATGTGCCGTTATCAATTTGAAGAGTTCTCCTTTCATAATTTTGCATATTTTCCAGATAATTACAAAAATTATGAGGAAAAACACCGCCTTTATCAGAACTAATTATTCGAGAAAATATGTCGTCCTATCTTTTAACTGTCTTTATATTTTTTACAATAAAACAACTTATCGACGAGATAATTGGAATATTTCGCTAGTTTATTGCGAATAAGCGTTTATTTATCTCTATTCGTGCAAGATTATGGTTTTTTCCTAATCGAAATCCACCCCTATACAACATTACAAAGTAAAAGTCGTTAGGGCACGTGCCAAGAAAACCATCATTCGAACTCTATCAACGTACTTTTTATTCAAGTGTATCATGAGGGTGTTATCCTCTATACAGTCTGTTCCACTAAAATTGGCCGGAATTGGCGCCAAATTCCCCAATTTCCCCCGGAATTGGAGCGATTTCTCGTAGCGTTACAGTTGGAAATGCGCCGGTTTTGGGCGAGTTCGTTTGCAATTCGGTGGAGCCCGTCCAACGGTCATCTTGAAAGTGTTAAAGTGTAATTGTCGGATGGTGAAAAAAGGCGCGTGCCTTCTGTCTTCTTTATGTGCAACATCTGCCGGTCGCGTCGTCCGATCGGGGATGCATCTTTTTCTATCAGCTGGTGGCTACAATTCAACATCCAAATGTCGTCCGATTTGAAGACGACTTTAAAATCGAATTTTGAAGCGAATTTTCTCTTAGTCTAGCGTTAATTCATATAAATACAGTTTTAATGTTTGTATAATTACATACCCGGCTCCTGATGGGTGTATACCGTGCCTCGCAGGTGCTGATAGCAAATACGGCTATAAAGCAAAAAGCTGGGATATAAAAATAAAACAACCATGGTAGAGTCGGACGTACATGCGGGCCCATATCGCCTAATGATTGTAACTAAACTACAGGATGTCCTCTTCAAGATAATGACCTGTAGGTGAACGCCGTCAAGAATCCCTGTATAACACCTGATATTCATATCTGTTACAAAAAATAAAAACGAGAATTATCTGCCATAGCACCGATGCTTACGTTACCGAAAATCCTGCGATAAACGCTTAACAGGAAATTTGGAATTTTTTCGATGATAAGAATATTGTCGAGATGATACTATTCGAGAAAAATTAATATCCAACTGTAGATACGGTAGGTACATAGACAAATACAAATAAATGTGCAATTTGAATTTTTTCAACCTTGAAACCCGGACTGATAACACATTCAATAGGTGAAAATGACGTTGATAATTGTACACGTCAGCTTTCATTTGAAACCAATCTAATTACAATTAATTTCCTATTCACGAAGATCGGAATAATAGAGAAATACACCTATAGGTGATATTTCGTAGAAAATAAGTCGTAAAGTAATTAAATATGAAAGACAGTGAGAAAAACTGGAAAATAAACAAATCAACGATTGGAATTTATTTCAATTATTGAATGGAAATTAACGCAAATGAACCTGTAATTTAAACCAGAATTCTACGAACTATTCCGTTATAACTAAAGAACGGACTAAGAATCGAAGATAAAATGAATTATACCCGTTGATTTTACTGCAACAGCCCATTTTTCCCTTTCATCAGATTATAGTTAAGTTGAAATTAATTCACTCGTATAAATTCTAAAATGCTAATTACCCATCAGGATTCTGTCATCAGATAACTGGGGATCAGATTATAAAAGGTTGTTGTTATTGAACATTATTTTTCCCTTTTATTTGCCGTTGATAATGGAGAAAAATGTTGCGGACGAGCGTGACTACTTTCATTTCACCTCCATTTCTTCCATTCCATTGTGAATTCCCCCCAAATTACACAATTGCAGGGAGGACATCAGACTTTTTCCTATTTAATGTATTTGTGTCTAGTTGTTAATTAGGTAAAGTGTGCAATGTGTCCAGGTACAGGGGTGCCAACTGCGCCACCACACGTGACCGTACAGTAACCGTTATTAATGATCTCAGGTTTTCCCCTATCGTTTGGAAAAAAAATGACAGAGAATAATAATCATCTAGTTGAAAATGGTTGGATTGCCGGTTTAGGGGGCGAGTTTTTAGTGTAATGAGCCAGATAATGCGAGTCTCCTTGTATCGATTATAAAATTGTATACTCGTATGGTATTTGCTAAAAGATATCCAGTAATGATTTTTTCGTTGGGCAGTTCCTGGAATTGGGAAGGTTGACGCCAAATCCCCGATGGCGTCATTGCTTTTGTGTCTGTATCAGCGTCGGTATCTTGGCAACGATTACGGCGTCTTCGCAGACGCAATCTCATTGGTTCCAACGCTAATTCTCTGCAACATTAGCTATCTCTATCCGATCCATATAGTCGCTTATTTTATCAAACAAATCACCCCTTTCGCCCCTTTGGATAGTCGGTCGACTGAGTCATCTCAGGTAAACATTTGACAAGAGGGGAAACAATCTAACATTGCATGATTTGTGAGAGAAATATCGATCCATGTTCAGTTTTCATCAAATTCACCCGAATTGTGCAATATCGCCAACAATTCTGCCACTTGTAAGGGTTGTTTGTGTTGTTAGATCGCCGGGAGAGGACGTCTCTGGGGCGGGGACGCCCACAGTTTGCAGGTCGATATCCAGGAGCTGAAAGCATCGTTCCCCGTTACCATAACAACTGTGCCACCTGCCACCCCGGGGGCAATGGTAAGCTCGCCCACTATACGTGTGTGTGTGTGTTTTTGTAGTAGTCTTTTCTCTGCACCGACCGCATCAATTATGCACGAATGTGCGGACACTGAACGCGTCGCAGCCAACACCCAACTTTAGAAGAGGAAGACTGAGCGTCGCGGCGCCCGCATCAGGCGACACAATCACGCACAACTGAAAACAACAAACAAACAAGAATTAGATCGGTTTGATAAGCGAAAATCGCTCGGATAATTGATTGCGATCAATTTTAACGTTAATTTAAATCAAGCAGAACGGCGATTTTTTGCCGTTTAAAAGTCCGTTGAAGTCTTGATGAATTGATGGGTTTTTTATGTGCGCACGAGTCTTCCGACTGGTTTCGCTACAATCCGGCCCTTGGTCATTTCTGGGTGCAATTTAAAATTGGGGGGTTAATGTGCGGCTCGTTTTTCTTTTATATTGCACATATCTAATATCCATGTCAACAGAGGAAAAAACAGGCGCTACCTGTGACCGGTTCTTTTTCTCTCCAAATAGGCGTTAAAGTCATACAGGAAATAAGACTGACTTCCGTTGTGAGATTAAATGGTTTCAAGAGTCTTTGTCCCTTGTATGACCATACAAAATTCGTTGTTTGCTTTCGGATTATTCCATTGAACCAAGCACATAAATTCCATCTAATTCTGTCCATTTCTCCTTTGAATATAAATATTGATAAGGTGTTGCTCTGTAGATGTCTAACTTATGGAATACCAGATTAGTAGTCTGTGGTAGAGATAAAATCAGCTGGTATAACACAATCGGATGCTGTAGACTTGGATGGAATAATAACCGAAAAAATGTTGAATTTCGAGAGATCTCCGGCGCCATAAAACGCCTTTTGTTGGCCATCAAACCGACAATTTCGCACTGACATCGCAAAATCGAGAACGAATCTGATGCAATTCGAGTTTTTATAATTGCACCAATTAAATTGTGCAATTACCCCGGAAAGGACGACAATTTCGTTAATAAATCGATCAAACTGCAATTCTGCAATCGTCCAATTTAATTTCTTTTATTAATTGAGAGTTGAGATTTAAATGTTGATGAATCATTGGAAAATTGCGTGAATTCGACTTGTTCTAGGTTAATATGATGGTTGTCGTTCTACAACTGGTTATTGTCGAAATTTATTGTTGTAGCAACAGATTGGCCGTGAAGACAAGTGCTTTATCCTAGATTTGGGTCGTTTTTACCATCATTATTATTATTATTATTATATGTACAATTGGTTGGATGAATTGTCGAGTTGAAATGTTCATTACAGCAATTTTCAGTCGTTTTGACTCTTGTTTTCCTGTCCTATTGTCTTGTTCGTTATATGCGCTTGCAAGATGACTAACAGCTTTCTACTCTTCTCAATGCGAACCTCCAAAACGGATCGTTTATTAGTTGGAATCGCTGAATTGTCGATATTTTCAATGTCAATCGATCCATCAACAAGTCTCGGTATGGACATCATTTTTTCTTAAAATAAACCGAGCAAAAACGCAACAATTATTCGTAGTTTAGCATACAATGCAACAATGCATCTTGATGGCACGTGCCGCAGTCTCGCGGTTGTTCATCACCATCATTATTATTGTTTTTATTATTATGGTAGATATTACATTATAGGTGATTATATTGTGTGTGTATTTGTGGACAGATCGTAGGGCCGGCTGCTGACTCCGTCTACTAACCAGCTGTCAGACAGACTTTCAAAGTATCTCTCACGCAAACGGTCAAGTCTCTGTTTTATAACGTTGGAGAGAAGGATGTTGACGATGATGATGATGATGTGGCTGTTAATAATGATGAGAGAGAATTGGATGTATCGATACAGGCACGTGCCATTTAAATCAGCTGATTACAACTGAAACCATCTGCCCGATCGATTCGATCCAACAGCCGCCGGTTTTTTCACTTTTCTCCACCGTGTTGTTCGATTTCGATGTGAAAACAAAATCTTGGTGGGTTTCCTGTTCTCACATGCGGACAAAGCGGTCGATTCAGTTTCCTGTCAGACGAGATGAAATTATGAGAGAACGGATGGATTTCAAGATTCGACATAGTCCAGTAAATCGCCTAATTACCACACTATACGTATTTAATTGTGAAAGATAAGCAATTAAATGTATCTCGTCTATTCATCTCGTCGACGCGAACAGAACCGGTTTGTGGGGATTATAAAATTGTGTTTAAATACGAAAATTGTTGCGTCGATTGAAGCGCTAGATTAATATTCCGAGTACGGTGCTGGGGATTTGTTGGTACAGAACAGAAGTGCGTGCCAAGTGTACATCCGTTTAGAAAAAACGAGGAGGATGGTGAGACGCGATCTTGGTAAGAATGACCAACAGACCGTGGACATCTCCAACTACAACAATAAAAACAACAACACAAGAGAAACAATAAAAATTGGATGTGAACAATGTGTATAAATCCTCCAGTCTGTCTCTATTTCTATCTACCTCATGAAAGTTTCACACACACGTTTTTCTCTTATTTTCGTTGAGATTAAACGAACCGATTATAATAAATGGAATTAAAAGTTGTGTTTCGTTATGAATTTTTACAACTTTTCACCAATTAAGTCGGCGATTGTCGAAAATAAAAATCGTAAAAAATAAATAAATAAATAAAGGAAGAACGTATTAGAAATGAGGAAGATCCACAATGAAATTTGTGATACAATTAGTACCGCATCAGAGGCACGTTCTGATGTTCTCTTACGCTTTCTGTTGTTGGATTTCATAATTTGGGATTACGGAAATTTACTCTTAAAAGAGTGGTTGAAATCGGGCTATTCTGGCCTAAGAACCTAAGCTGCGCAAAATGGGTCAATTGACAAATTTTTGAGGTAATTTGGGCTCAAAAAATGTACAAGCCACTGATTTCTAGTGAATTTTTATAAGTGAGTGGCTGTTAAAACTCTTTTAATTTGTTACATTCTATCATAATTATAATAAAAATATTTTGCATTGGAATTTTTAAGCTGAAATCTTCAGTTTTCAAATCAAACTCAAAAGAACAAAATTTGGCCAAATTATCTCCTTTTTGACAAATTTGCTGCACTATATCAATAAAAAATGAATTATTTTGATTAAATTTCCCAAATAAATTGGAGCTTCTTTACAAAAATATTCAAAATTTTAATGGAAAGTGTTTAATTAATAGAAATACGATAAAGTTTATCATAGAAATCTTGAAATTGTTCACTGAAAATACCAAATTGTTCCAGAATTTTGCATAAGAATAAAGTAATAAAACCCTTATTTTATTTTAAAAATTATTATTTTTTTCAATCTCTATTGAATGTTGCAATTCGAAAATTAAAGCAAAATTTCTCATTAAAATCTTAAAATTTTAAAGTAGCTGCAATGTTTTAAAATTGCATCTTTTTCTTAAATTTTGATTATAACTAGTAGTGAAATATTTTTTAAATTTACTAAAACTTAGCTAATGTTGTGCTGGCAGTGTTATTTTTTCAAATTTTAATAATGAGCAGCTGGAATGTTAGAGAATTTTCAAAATAAAACAAAATTTTTCACAAAAATTTTGGACTAAAAGTGCTACATTTCTGTAATTTCTTTATTAGAATCAAGCAAATTAAAACGCCTTGATGCAAGGCAAAATTTTTCGTATAAAAATCTCAAAATTTTGGAAAACGAGGACAATTTTTTCGAATTTTCTTGGTGGTGTATAAACAAGTTTGCTTAGATTCGATTTGAATTATTTTTGGGGGTTTTCAATCTTGACCCATCGAAATCTATAGACTGCTAAACTTTCAAGCTTTCTAATCAAACTTTATTCTTTTGAGTTTGAATCACTGGCAAAAATTGTATGCACTTTCGTTTTTTTGGAAAATTTGTCATTGATTCAATAAAAAATGAGCTATTTAAATTTAATTTCCCAGCTTAAATATTCGAATTTTCGATGAAATGAATTTAACTAACAGAAATAGGGCAAAGTTTATCTCACAAGTCTTGAAATGGTTCACTAAAAGTACCAAATTTTTTCAAAATTTTGTATTAGAATGAAGTAATAAAAACTCTTAGATATACCCAAGTCCAAAAGATATTTTTTTTAAATTTTGATTAAAACTACATAAAGCAATGGGAAGCTTTCAAAATTAAGCAAAATTTTTAGTGAAATTTTCCAATTTTGGACTAAAAGAGCTAAATTTTTCAAAAATTCCCTTTAGTATCAACGAAATCAAAACGTCTCCATATAAGGCGAAATTTTTCATATAAAAATCTTCAAATTCTAGAAGATAAGCGTTATTTTTTCAAAATTTCTCGGTGGTGTATAAGAAAAGTTTGCGTTAGGCTTAGGCCGACACCTGTCTTGGATGGACACTTTTCTTCGATTCGATTTCAGTAATTTTTGTGGCTTTTCAATCTGACACATCGAAATCAATAAATTGCCAAACTCTTCAGCTTTCTAATCAAACTATTTTTTTGAGTTTTTGAGATTGAGTTAATTAATTAATTTTAAATTAATTTCCCAGCAAAAACAGTCAAACTTTCGATGAAACTAATTTAACTAGAATTAGAAAGAGGGCAATGTTTATCTCAGAAATCTTAAAATTGTCCACTAAAAGTACCAAATTGTTTAAAAATTTTGCATTAATATGGGGTAATAAAACTCCGACAAAAGTGTTATTTTCTTTGAAATTTTAATAGTCTAGAGTGGTGCGATATTTCGAAAAATAAAGCAAAATTCTCATTGGAATTTTGAAATTGTAATTTTTAAAAAAATTGGAAAAGTGCTATTTCTTTAAATTTTAATTATAACTACATAAAGTAATGGAATGTTTTCAAAATTAAGCAAAATGTCTCACTGAAATTTTCCAATTTTGGGCTAAATGTGCTAAATTGTCCAAACAAATTCATTAGAACTAAGTAAATCAAAATGGTAACATTTCTCATATAAAAATCTCAAATCTGGAAGACGGGCGCTAATTTTCAGATTTTCTTGATGGATTTGATTTGAATAATTTTTGTGGCTTTTTAATCCGACACATCGAAATCAATAAATTGCTGAACTCTTCAGCTTTCTGATCAAACTTTTATCCTTTGAATTACTGAACTAGAAAGAGGGCAAAGTTTATTTCAAAAATCTTGAAATTGTCCACTAAAAAGTACCAAATTTTTTCAAAATTTGGTATTAGAATGGAGTAATAAAATTCTCTGGAAAAAGTGCTATTTTTTTTTTGAAATTTTAATAGTTTAGTGGTGCAATATTTCGAAAAATAAAGCAAAATTTCTCATTAAAATCTTGCTATTGTAATTTTTCAAAAATTTTTTGAAAAGTGCTATTTCTTTAAATTTTGATTGTAACTACATACAGTAATGGAATATTTTCAAAATTAAGCAATTTTGGACTAGAAGTGCTAAATTTTTCAAAAATTTCCATTAATATCAAGTAATTGAAAACGTCTCAATATCAGGTAAAAATTCTCGTATAAAAATCTGAAAGTTGTGGAAGACGGACGCTAATTTTCTCAACGGATTAGATTTCAATAATTTTTGTGGCTTTATGATCCTGACACATCGAAATCTGCAAATTGCGTTTCCGTTATCGATCGTAATCTGCTGATTGAATGATTGTTCTAAATTCTGACATATGTTGATTAATTTAATTAATCGCTGAACAAGCGTTAGAATTTCAACAACAGAAAAATTTGCCGAACGAAATTCGTTCATCAACAAATAAATTATTTGTTTTAATATTGTCGTAGTTGTCGTTATTGTTGTTGCCGATCGGATGTTGCAACAACAACTACAACGTACGCAATTCTTCATAAAAGTCTTCTTCGATTTCTGCTTACCAATTCAATATGAGTGCATTCACACAGTCACATCCGCGTACAGAATCGAAAATGTCATTGGAGACAAATAATTGTTAATCGAATTAATCACGATCGGCTAATCAAATTTCTAAGATTATAAAACTTGCGAAGATTGAAATTGAGGGTGGTGGCCCTTGCAATTTAATCAACATCACTATAATAGGGGAGCCGACGAAATGTCAACGTAAATGCCACAGCCTCCGGTTGGCGTGCCCCTTCATCTATCTCGTGTTACATTTAATTTGGGGATTGTTGATCAGTTTATTAAAATATAGACTCGTGGGACTAACAAATACGCACACGCCTTGAAAATAAACGAGAGGAACATTTAAAAATTGGAATTATTCGTGTTTTTTTTTTAAATGCACGCTAGTTTAATTTCCATAACTGCCAGTATGCCCCATTAGAAAGATAAATACAATAATTGCCGTCTATTATCGTTAAAACAGACAGAAAATACACTACCTGAAAGATAAATGAAACCATTTATTTTCCTCTTTGCTAATGTCCCTGGACTGTTTGTTTAAGGATTCAAAACAGTCTAAGGATGGACGAGAAAAAATTTATTTCTTCCAACACAAAGCCAAACTTCCTTCTTAATCGTCCGTATTGTAAACGACAAAGATTTTAATGAGCTGGACCAAGGGTGAGTTGAAGCGGAAGGGTTATCTTATGGTCACACGGTTCTATACACCGGACAGATGCACTCTCCTATCTTACTATTATAAATTTCAGCTTCTATAATTTATTGCTGTTCGTACGGAGACATGACTGGCATTAATATAATAAAAATTGCACGGAAATGGATAACAAAAACAGGTTTCTAGGTGTTATGATAATAAATAGTTAACCGTTAAAAAGGGCCGTTGACTATTATCAGAAATAGTTATTTGAATTTTTGATGGGAAAGTTTGTGGGTGATTTCGAATAGTAAAAGGGGGTGATTTGTTGGCTCATTTCTACTCCCCATTACGTGTCTACTCGATAAGGACAGGTAGACTAGATCGATTCTAATCCGATGTTTTTCCCAACTAAATAACAAAGTAATGATTGTTATTATTGTTATTTTATGGTACGTACACGAAATTTGATGTCATGTTTTTAAAATGGGTAATCTTCGGATAGAGAATGGCGTGATACAGACTCTGAATCATCAATAATTTCAAATGAATCACACACCTTTATGTATAAATCATCTTTTATCATAATGAGATTCTGCGGTTGTAATTCTATAAATACAAATCGACAGTTTGGGAAACCGATCCGAAAACCTACTGGAAATTCCGCCAATTGATAAGAAGCCTCGATTTTCGAACAAATTCAACTAGTACGTGCTCATAATTCATTAAGAATTTCGTTGATAACTCATTGTCTTCTATTTCTTTTAAGTAAACGTATAAAATGCTATTAGCTCGAATGTCAGCGACGCATATCGCCTAACAATGGGGGAGTGGTTGTTGTTGATCGTCAGTAACATCAAGACAGTAAAACAACTCATGGAAATGTATCTGAGTGCAATTAACCAGAGGAGATACCATGAATACATCTTTGCCAGTATAGTTATACCTGTATGTAACAAAGTTACATGACCATCCACTCGCCGGCTTCCGCCCTCAGCGGCCATTCGACTTCCGGCTGTTACCCACAACATATCTCACTAAAAACGTACATTTGTCCTCCAACTAACCGCTATTCTTCACTGTTGAATGCCTATCGTCGTTGAAAAATACACGAATAACTCATTAACGACAGAAACAGCCAATTCGGAGATGTTGTTGTATTTTTTGCTAGAGGAAATTGAGTTGGAAAAAACACAAAACTGGAGGTACATCAATTCTCTTCGATTAGCATATTTACGTCTACATTGACCTTAATTTTATCATTCGTTTTCCTAACTGATAGCCGTATAAGGCATAATTAGAGCCATTATTTATGCGCTATTGTTTTCAATTTTTGTCGTAAATATTCAGTTAGAATATTTCCTGATCATCACCCCTCTTCTGGGCGAACCCTCAATTTTTCGTGTTCTAGAAGACAATTTACAAGTCGAGACTTTATTTCAAATTAAATTCGCGTATTTTTAGGGGATTTATTTTTGGAATTTGGGTTTTTCGAAGAAATGTTCTTCTCAAGTCACAACAAAGTGACAACTTGTGGCGTTGAAGATAATTTACAACTTTAAGTCCATTTGAATGGCATTTACGTTTTGGAAGATCGATTGTTATTTAATCACCAAAAGGGCCGGTGAAATTCAAGAGATTTACTCCTAAATGAACAATTTTTGAATAACTATAAGCTTAAGAAATTAAGCAGCTTCCTGGATTATTTGTTAAAATTAATGATGCGTAAGGTGGTTGCTTGACGGCAACTAATTGTCAAAATTTGGACTCGAACAATTTCAAAAGTCCTACTTGAATTCTTCAACAGAACTCTTGTTGGAAATTAAACAAATAAGTTGAAATCCGTATGGACTCGATTAAAGCTTCTTCGCAGATCCGGTACAAAAAATCAAGGATTCTATCAATTTTAAGCAAATTTCTGGATTATTTGTTACAATAGAATTGTTTCAACTAAAATCAGAATTAATTCACCCTTAGAAATTGAAAATTATGGGGAAGATTGTGGCTTCTTCACAGATCCAATACAAAAATCGATTTCTATCGACTCCAACTAAATTTTTGACTATTTGTTCAAATTAATCGTCTCACTAGAAATCTCAACAAGAACCCCATTGATGCGCCCTTGCAAATAAAAAGATAAAAAAATTCAATAGTGATCATGGATTCGATTAAAGGGAAGATTGCGGCTTCTTCACAGGTCCAGTTTCGTTGAATTCGAAATCGGAATAAACACCTACGAAAGCCTATTTGGACTCTTTGTTCAGCTCTCTCTGTGCCCCATACAGGGCCGTAGCTAGGAAACTATTTCAAGTGGGGCTCAATTTTTGTGATTGGGGGGCGTATTTTTCAAAAGATAGATTTCACAATACATATATAACAATTGTATGAGGAAGAAAAGATCTATTTTAATGTTATGGGTGAGAATATAAAAAAATGTAGAAAAAGTCAAAAAATTGTACAAAAAACATGTTGTAATTCAAATTTATATCGACATTTTGCGAAACGAGAAGAACCGTTCCGGGCTATAAGAAATGATCTTTTCAAAAATCTATCTTCGGTTATCGTAATCCCAAAGACGAGCGAGTAATCGCTAGTTAAAAATTCTCATTTTCGCCGGTAAAAATCTTGAGATGTACCCCGTGCCCTTAAGATGTTGGAGGTGGCAGGAGACTGTTACAAGGGGGCTCAGCCCCGTTTAGCCCGCCCGTAGCTACGACCCTGGTTCCATAAAAGTGTTACCGATTTTCAACCAGTCGGATACTGCCAATAAAATGTTTATGTGTACCGAAACTAGGTCTAGACCAGGCCGGAGCTGTAGAGAATGTCGCTTGAGGCAAAAATTCTGCATATTCTTATGCTAAATTGCCAATTTCTATCGAATTTTACTATTTAATAATCCAAAACAATAATTATAAACAATTAAAGTTGCTTTTAGGGGGAAATTCGGGGATAATTTTAGGTTTTTGGTCCAGATTTTGGGAGATTTTCTCCAGAGATTCTCATCATTGACCATCAGTTTCTACTAATTTTACCATGTAATTGTTAGAATAGAAAATTTATACACTTTTAGTCAAATTTGAGGTCAAAATTTTCGAATTTATCCGTTTTTTGAAAGAAATTTTCGAATTTTGGATTAACTTTTGAAATACTCGTCTATTTGAGTGAGTTTTACTATTTGAAGCAGCTTTTAATCAATTAATCTTCAATATTCTTGCAGATTTGAACAAGTTTTGGTCCAAAATTTGGGTCATTTTGAAGAAAATCGTTAGACTTTTAAGATTCATGGAGTCCAGCTTTTGGAAAAATCTAGTTTTGGCCTCCCAAATCGGCCCTGACAGACTAAAATCTAACAGTAAGCGAATAGAAGAGAGATTTATGATTTCTAGTCATAGAAGGAATTTGATCGTTGTAATTTATCTGTAAATTTATTAATTAGGCAACACTAACGAGAATTCTATGTTTCTATTAGTCGATCATCCGTTTATTTTTTTTTAGGAAAAAGTAATAGAGAAAACGGTAATTGTTTTTCCTATTCTCAAATGATTAGTATTTGTTGATTACAATGAATCTATTGCCAAATAGCAATCGAAACGTGTGTTACGCAAATAGCTGGTCGTATCCATCCACCTCCTCCCATTTTACATAACGTTATCGGTTAAAATAAAAGAAATCAGTGTGCAATGATTGTTTTGAAAGACACTAAATAATAATAGAGAAACACATATACCGTTAGTGTCCTGCCTCTTCTATCCATTTATAAAACTCTTTATCATCGTGTAATGTTTATCAATTAGATAGATTCAGGAAACAGGGGGCAATACCAGTAATAACTGTCCACATCAGAGGAGCACAACAATAAAATATTAAAATTAAATTAAATGAAACATGAAAGAAAATCGTCTCTTATCGACGACAATATTGTTTTTTTTAACAAATATCGAATAACCAAGTTGGAAATAAATGTATGGCATGCAAGCAAGCACCAGAGAAACCGTAAAAGTCAGGTGAAACCCGGTTGATGTGGACCTAACATCCTATTACCTACATCCTGGCTCATCCTCTTACTAGGCTAGGCTTGAGAGGATCCGGAAAGGTCAGCGCAGTGCACGAGACCGGGATTAAATCACTGCCCCAGCTTAAAATGGATTAAAATACGAAAAATTCGTCGATTTTCATTATTTATCGTGTCCACCTTGCTGTATTTCGACGGGAAATAGAATAGGGCGATCGGGATGATGACGGTTATTGTGGAGGATTGATTCAACCGGAACCGCATTGCACCGGCCCTGACTCAATTACCGACAAAAATCTAGACAGCTGTTTTTCCTACTGTTTATCAATAATAATCTTGTTTATTATAACTGAAAATCTTAGTTTTTTCATCAAAGAGAAGACTTTTAACGCGGCTTTAGTAAGTGAGGCGGATCGGAAGTCATATGTAAGGAAATGAGTCTAACGGCCAAGACAGCTCAGGTGTGTCCCGGAGTATCTTCTTTAACATTCCCGCACCCATCTCACCTGGCCAACACTTTCATTCTTATAGCAGACATATGTAGAGGAACAACCCAAATGAAAGGGTGACTGTAAGAGAAGACAAAGGAAAGACAATCGAGCGGCTCTTTAAATTATCCGACCCCTCTAATAGCCAGGAAATGTAGTTGGTTGAGATGACGATATATTGGGGTTTCTTAAAATTTCGTGTTGTCCGATCGTTTTCAGTTAATTTCAATCGAATGCTAATTTATTTATATTTTTTTGTCTAATTGTAACGGTTCCGGTAGCGACAGGGGACCATTTATAGGCAAATTGAGACGTTCCAATGTTAACGAATATACAGGAAATGTTGTCAAATAGACATCACATATAGATTAGTTGGCTTTCTATTTAGAATTTGCGAAATCCATAAAAAAGAGATTAGTCGAAGGCCGTTTACTTTGGGTGTTTCCAGCCATCTCGCCGACAATTTCCCCTATAATCAATTGCATAGATACGAAAATTTCGTAAAATCCAACAACTATTTATCTGAATTATCCAACGATTGCAAATGGATACGACCATCTATCTCTTTCTTTCATTAACATTAGATTATAAAGTAAGACATAAGTAGTATATGGTATTGCTACATATAGTGATTGAGGACTAGTAATGACAGGTGTCGACTTCCGCATTTCTCCACGTTTTTTTCCGTTTTTTTCCCTAACAATTCACAACTAGTATTTCTTTCTATTAGATTAACGATCGTCACGGCATCGTCTCCAATCCAGCTGGATGATTATGTTTTCTATTATTATCTTTGCCATCGTATATTTAGGATGAAAATAGGCGGTTGGACACGTGCCATATGATGTTATTTTTTATATTATCATTACAGATATTTGCCCAGTGGACGGTAATAAACCTAATAACTAACTAGTTTTAAATTATTTTTCATAAAACGTATCATCAATAGAGCCAGCGATGATAATAGAGAAGATTTGTACAACTAGAACACGAATCGAGCCCGAAATGTCGATTATTGCAGCAATAATAGTCGAGATTGTTGTGGTCGATGGAATTTGCGGAGAACCTAAGCAATTTCGACAAATATCCGATATTTATTGAACCGTAAAAGTGATGATCAGCATCTACCACAAAATCTAGTTTTAATAGAAAATCGGTTTGGTCCAATGGTGCGAAAAGCCAGCATCCTACATAATCTCAACGTGTTGCAATTGAGAGTTTCTTTTGCATAATTCCTTGTGTCTCTGATGTGTTGTTTTGAACAACAACAATACAATGATGAAATTGGGAAATCTCAATTCTGTATGCAACTGGTAGCTTCATCACAAAATAAAAGAGCAGAAGCTATAATCGACAATGAATACAAATTGAGTAGATGGGTTTGAAGACCTCCGATGATTGCAGGACACAAATAACATTTTCAGTTCAGGATTGTGTGGGTATTGTATAGAATGCTGCTGGCTTTTATATCGACATACCTATTGGGAAAACGACAATAATACATTCTCTATTTCTTCATTATCTGTTAACAATAGAACTGTGGACATTTTAATCCGTTCAAAGAGCGAATCTGTCCGAGAATTTCTAGATTTTGTTAATTAAGTCGGGTTTTTCAAACTGGAAAACTCTAAAAATTGTTAAGAAAACAGGTAGGTAATAATAGAGATTTGTATAAGAAAATTGCGCCCGGCTTCCTGGTCATTAAATTTGACCTTAGATGGTTGAAATCAATAAAATATAGCTCAACGAAATAGAGCTATGTTTTAAGAGACACTCGAGGACCTTCCTCGAAAAATACTAATGTTTATTTAATAATTTCTAATTGATTTTTCAACAAAATTGAGTAATTAGAACGGGTCTAGAAAGAGAATTTTAAGGCCCATCTAATGAGATTTTGCATTAAAAAAAATTCGCATACACTATTGAGTTATAGAAAGAAATCTAGGAAGCCGTTTTTTATCGTATTTTCTTACAGATTCTTATATTTTCCCTCATAATTTTGACAACTTCATTTATTTTGTTGCGATTTTCGGACAATTGAAGCAAATTGAAACGCTTTCCAAATCTCCGAAGTCTTCTTATATAAAGTCGAAAAGGAGTGAACTTCAAGCTCCTAATCTTTCTGTTATTTTTCCTACAAAATCAGGTTTAATTCAGCGAAATTATCGTCAAAAAATACAAAGAAACTCCTAAATCTTACTACTTCCTACTCTGATGATTTGGTTAAATTTAGAGATGTTCAGGATATCCATTTCTGCTTCCCTAATTGCGGAATTTCCGCAAGATTTAGGAGTTTAGTTTCTGCGTCTTTTCAAGCGGATATATAACGGAAATTAAAATGAGAGAAATGCGAATTTATTGCAATTTGAAGGTCTAAAGTATGTCTTTTTCTATAATCGATATCTCGTGTGTTTGATGGTATATTGTAAAGATTCAAACATCATTAGAAACAGCATTTTAAGGAGTAACCGAAGGCTTATTGTGTTTTGAAAAATTCCAATTAAACTGTGAGTTATAGTAAACAATCTTGGAGCTTGTTTTTCAAAAAGAAATCAAATTTTCCGCTATAACTTAGCAAATATCAATTTTTCAATGATTTTCTTATAATGTATAGCAAATTGAAAGAACTTTCTTTGATTTCCGGAAAACTGATGGAAACTGGAGGACTTACACTACGTCTTTTCCTTCAATGGTGCCTGAGAATTACCAGTTTTTAAAAGCCGATTTCTCCTTTATTTGATGATATATTGTAATGTATTGATTATGTTAGAAAGAGTATTCTTTGAGGTTACTTATGAGCGTTTAAGTTTTGAAAAATTCTATTTGAACTTTGAGTCATCTGAGTCATTTGAGCTTTCTTTGGCAAAACTGTTTTTTCCAAAAGAATCCCCTATAACTTTGCCAATATCATCGCTTTTTTAATGATTGTCTCACAGAATATAGCAAATTTAAAGCGCTTTTTAATTCTTTCAGAAATTTGTAGTAAGATTGTTAACTTTCCGAAAAATTAACAATTTTATTCCAAGTGTTTTTGTATTGAATAACTAGTAGTTCGTTTCTGTTCTGTTTCCGTTAAAATATTAAAAAAAAGTGTTTCTGTTATGGCGTCACGTAGCATCTCTAGTCAAAATTACTGAAGAAAAGAAAACAATTCTTCAAATTTGTTAAATTGAAATTTCCAACCGCCTAATTTCTATTTTACTCGATTCGACTGAAAATCCAACAATTTGCAAATAGAAAAATTCCCAGCTACGATAATAATTTGCTGATAACACCAGGTTATGGTCGCGGCGATTGCTAAACACGGTTATTGAATTGAATTTCGTGCAAATTCCAACAAAATAATTAACGAAATCCGTGTATTTTTTCCACAGTAACAAAAATTGATAATTTTCCATACATTGTGGGCAATTATCGAAAAGAATTCGGCATTTGAGGAACCTTGACACAGTTCGATTTGTGTTATTTCGGCTGGATATGACCACAGATCGACAAAATGAGCGAAAAATATTCACTTATACGTACAGAAAAAAACACATAAAGACGTATTTGTGTGTTGGTATGTATTACAAAAACCGTCGAGACTTGCATAAATCAAGCGAATAGAAAAAATTGAATTATTTATGGTAAAATTACATAAGTTGCGGCTGATTCTGAGGATCTATTGCTCGCATTACCGGATGCTGTTGTTGATTATTTCGATTCTATTGCAAATCGAATCGGGGAATATTGCCGAAAGGGCAGAAATATAAATAAAAATCAACGATTAGACAATTTATAATTTATTGCTTAGTTGTTAGACTGATTATGGTCAGCATTTGCGATTATGCAAATTTTATTTTCGATCATCTAAAAGAAGATTGTTGACACTTTTTTATTATTTAAAATACCAATTAATTCCATTTGGATCTACCGAGAAAACCGAATATAAAAGGAATGTATTGATTTTAGTCGATAATATCGGGGAAATTTGCCGGTCTATTGTTGTCGTTCGTAGAGCTTTCGAAAGTTTTGATCAAATACAAATGTCGAAATTTAATTACACAATAATCTTTTAATCTAATTTTGAGCGATTAAATAAATATTTATAATAAAGAAGCGCCTTTCACTCTCTAATTATTGTTGTTATTAATTGAATTATTTTCGAAAAGCCTATAAATTTTAGTCGGACTGTACGTTTTCTAGTGTTGGCTACGGCCATTGGACGAGCTCCATATAGGCGGAGCACTGATTACCAACACTCCAGCATCTCTTCTACTGGTCCAGAGCCGAATCCTCTCAATCCACACCGGTCACGCCCAATTTCCCCGGAACAATGGTGGATAATTTCACGAAATTATCCAATTTGGAATTGCCTATCGAATCAATTGAATTTAAAAAATCCGTTCGGACGTTCTGTTTGGATATTGTCGGAGCTGCGTGCTGACCTGGCTGAGCTGGAAGGAAAACTAATCAATATGCAGAGGCCTGGGAGAGATCGACCGCTCGGCGGACGTGCAGGTATCTTGGCCAGAGCACAAAACTCTCCAGACTCCCCCGCCACCGTTCACCGCCGCCATCATACAATTTTCACATATTGTCCTATTTCCAACGATAAAAACAATACGAAAAACGCCAATGTATTTGTACAATTGTAATGTTGGCTAGTGGGGGGAAACCTTCAATATTATTCGTTCCATGTACGTATCTGAATTCATGTACGTGGCACTAATTATGTGCACATACACAAGATATCAATTGGACAATTATTGGAAACTCAAAGGGCGAAATCGTTGGAAAATCGAAGGTGTGGTCGGTGATTTCGATTTCGCGCCCCAAGAATTGTCGTGATTGATAAATGACCGTACATATAACGGGAGATTTGCTGTATTGTTGTCGTTTTTTTTTAGCTTTCTGTATTTGTTTCAATAGCCCTTGTATGGATGGTCATGATAGAGATCCGTGAATGTTTTATTTCTTCTTTTATAAACTAACAAAACCCGACATGCATAATAATCACAACACAGCTCTCAATACTTGTTACTAATAGGCTTCTATTGAAACATGAAATTCAAAAGAAAGAACAATAGACTTAAGAAATTATAAGTCTATGAATATGGCCGGATGACCGCGACCGTATTTGCTTAAATGGTCAAACAACGGCCAGATCGAAGCAATGGTTGAGAAAGAGAAAGCCAGAAATTAATGATTAATAATCGTCACCATTAATAAAATAAATAAAAAGCAACAATGCGACTTTCTTTTTTAATTCAAAATTCAGATCAATACGTCTAGATATTGAACAATAAGTTTATCATAATTCCACGAAGAATTCTTAAAATTTTTCCCCAACAAGAATTACTAACCCACAAGTTGCGGATAAAAGAATTCATTCAATTTTCCCATTGGCGGATAAGAAAATTCCAAGATTTTTGCATAAATCGATATGTGGTTCAAATATGCAAAATTATATGCTCACATCTTACGGCCTACGATTTTTTAAGTAAGTCACTTGAAGAATTGAAAGATTGCGAAAAAATTGGTTGTTTGTATTTATAATAAAAGTATCATTTTTTGTATACTTGCACTAATAAGTTTCCCAATCGTGAATTCTTCAAATATTTACAAGATTTAAAATTCAAATTAAAAGCAGTAAGAAGATAGCGTCATCTAGTTATTGGAACTCGAATCTCGAAATATACCGAATAGCCCATTAAATTCAAGCCTTAACTCTTGTTACTTTAAATTTTTATTAAAAACAGAAGAAATGATATGAAATATGATATGAAATGAAATACTATTTTTATTATACTAAATCATCTATAGTGAATTCTATATTGATAATGCCATCTAATAGCCAACAAACAAAGGTATAGAATCTTTCTAATAACCCATAATTATCACCCCTAAGTCTAAAACAACACAATAGTATTGATTTATACGATAACCCACCCTTTAATTTGTAATTTCTCATTTGTAAGCGCCTAGATCATCAGCCGGATAGGCAACACATTAAACGATATAGTAGTTAATAATTTTGGTTGCCTATACTTACCGCCGAGCATGTTATTATCAATGAATTTTCCGATAATTTCCCGTAAAATTCCAAAAATTAACTTTTCCAACATACATATACTCGAAAATACTTTGCGTTATCGTTACAATTGTGCACAAAAACGTCCGTTAAATTACTCTATTTTTTTGTAATTTTCAGGAAAACTAGCAGACTTATCGGAAAATTTCCTAAATATTTGGAAAGCGCTTTTAATTTACTATACATAGCAGTTTGAATCATTGAACAACAAATATTTATGGATGAGTTATAGGGGAAAATATAAAAAGGGATGCTCTAACATTTTCCTTTCTAATTGAAAATTTTCTCAGAATTTTCCAAAATAGGTACGTTTAAGTTGTAGACCAAGAACTGCTCTTTTCAATTAGATATCGAGCATCGCTCCAAAATTTCAAATGATGGAGAAATCATTAAATAAAGATACCTTCTTTGATGAATTATAAACCCAGACTCTTAGAAGCAGGAAATAAAAAAATACAATTTTCAAACGTAGAATTTTCGTTTATTTTCCAACGGATTTTGACGATCTAAAACGAACTTGAAAGAGCATTTCAAGCAATATAATAGAAATTTGATAGTTTTAGAAAAAGTTGTGGAAGTTTTGAATTATAGCTGAAAATCTAGACGCAAGTATTTTTCGACAGAAAATTGAAAGAACTTTCCAAATATACAAGAAATTTCCTAATCGAGCCAGTCATTTTCCGGAAAATTATGAAAAACAGGACAGTTTGTTGAAAGTTTTCTTGCAGAATCTCAAATACTGAATTAAATATCGAGATAACGATAAAATATTGAAAATTTGAAAATTCGTGAAAATCGTAGGGAAATTCGTTAGCGATTTTCATTCTTGCAGTTTATAAATTTAGAATTAACTATAACTTGAAAAATTTGCTTATTTTCATTGGAAAATTATGTAGAAGACTGGTTTTTGTATTTACAAAGTAGCACATGGACAAGAAATCAAAAGGGGACACCTGGGATAATAGCCAATTGTATAGTGGCTTATTAATGATTTCTGCATGAATAGTACCATCTAGTGGCGAGTAGATAAAGCTGTGCAATCTTTTTAAAATACCGCATATCCCATAATTATACTCTTTATATCTCCTATTATACAGAATGACCAATTACAAATATAAGAAGATCTAATTAATGGGAAATTCTCAAATTTGTTCTTATTTTTCCATTTGAACTACTCCTATTTTTATTGTTCTATATATCCTCGATTTATGGGGTAGTGCACCCTACTTTCTTATTTGCGTTTCAGTTTTATGGTGAAATTGAAGGGGACTTTGATAACATAATCTATGGTCTAGCCTTGATAGTTTTTTAAGAATTTGGACTTTTCTGAAATTTTTGATTTTGCAGTGTTTCCTTAAAAAATTCACATATCAAAAAGTATTGCATTTGAATAAATTGAAACTTACTTAAGGGGAAACGTCAGCCAGCCTAGAATTTGAGGCCATTTTCAAACCAAAAAATTTCGTTCGTTTTCCAATGGATTTTGATGATCTAAACGGCATTTGAAAGAGCATTTCAAATAGAATGTCGTGGATTATCGGGTTCTTGGAAATTCGAACGTTGTCCAGAGTTACAAAAGAAAAACCGGAAGCATGTTTTTTTTATATTTTTTGTTCATAATTTTGCCAGTATTGCCTATTTTTCAATGAATTTCACACAGCAATTATTGAATTAAAAGCGCTTTCCAATTATGCCATTTTCCGATGGCATTGTTAGTTTTCCGGCCAATTTATGAAAAACGAATTGTTGTTAGGGAGTGTATTACCGAAATCCGAATAGAGGGCCTTAACGAGGTCAAAAAAAGGAATTCTTGGTTGATAATTTCTCCTTTTGGATAGCGTCGCAGCCTCCTACTAGTTGCGCCACTGTTCTGCCATTAGCGTATTTAATGGATCAATATTTAAGTTTTTATTCGAATAAACAATCAGAAATCCATAATTTTACTTAAAATACAAATAACCATTAAAGTTAATCAATAAGCCTCTGTTCTTAAGGCAATAAAAATAAAGTAATTCTATTTTTAAAAACATGCATTGTTAATAATTTCTATAAAAGTTAAGAAAGTTTAACACTTGCACAGTTTTCTGAGATACTCTCTAAAGTTCTTTTAGTGGCATTTGAAGAAGAAGCAAAATGATGTTCATCAAAATAGCATTAATTGTGGTATTAATTACGTTTATAGAAGAAGTGCAATCATTCAGAAAAGCTGGTAAAGTTCATTTACTTTATTTACATTATTAAGCTTACGTAAGAAGGCACTAGCTTTTACTTCTTCTTTCTAAATAAATATCTGAAATTTAAGGACACAAACTATTAAAAAATCACAAAAAGTACCTCAGTTTGAAAACTTTACACATTTTTTAGATAGACAGCTTTTTTGATAGACTTATGGAAAGTTTTCGTCTATTGTAGACTGCGATCTTGGACCGAGTTATGGACACCTGACAAGATGCAAAGTAGGTCCCCGCATTATTTACCATTGGAACAACAAGAAGAAAATCTGTGAGAGTGTTGAAGCATCAGTTTGCAATCCAACTGCGAACATGTTTTGGACGTATAAAACTTGTGTGACGATAGCAGCACCTATTTGTCTTGGAAGAATTTAAAATTATCTTTGTACAAAAAAATCAAATTAAATAGTTATAAATAGAATAGTTTTTCTAGTTTCTTATAACTTTAACTAATACATGAAGATCTACAATCTTTTTTAAAATACATCCAACAAATTTAAAACAAACACTTAGGTGAGCTTTTCTGTATTACTCAAATAAGCATGCACAGTACGAAGATGGTAGCCTAATAGCGCGGACAATAAAATTTCACGCATGCGCATCAAGGAGATGGTAGTCACAGTTCAAGGTAAATTGGGGAAATTTGTCGTTTTTGAAAATTTTAACAGAATTTATCGATTGAAGCATTTTTTTAGCAATTTTTCTGTTTTTGCCGATAGTTCAGCTGATATTAGCTATTTACAAGTAATTGTTGCACAGTATGAAAAAATGGAAAGCACTTTCCAAATGTCCAAGGAATTTTCCAATCGACTAACTGGTTTTAAAGGAAATTACCAACTATTCGTTAATAAAATTTAAATCAATGGATTGAAACTTTTATTTGAACAAGACAATCAAAAATCTATAAATCTATTCAAAATACAAGTGAAAATTAAAGTTAATTATCAGAGTAATTCGATTTTTATAAACAGGCATTGTTAACATTTTCTATAAAAGTTATGAAAGTTTAACAACAGCACAATCTTCTGTTACACACTTTAAAGTTCATTTCGTGTCACTTTTGGAGAAGGCAACAAAATGATGTTAATTAAAGCATTAATTGTGTTATTCTTATCAATAGCATCTATAGAAATAGTGCAATCGTCAAAATTCACGCAAGCCGGTAAAATAATTCACATTATTATCAATAATAAATTACCTTATATTACACTCATTGAATTGAGTTTCTTAGTTACTTAGTTACTCTACAATAGACGTAAAATACAAAAAATTATACCTTTTAATGCAAATTTTCCATCTATTGCAGACTGTGTGCTTCCCCCAAGTGATTTAGAACCGAAATATTGCCAATTACCCCCGTCCACGGTTTACCACTGGAACGACAAGAAGAAAATTTGTGAAAAACTCGACATTCCAATTTGTGCGCCAACCCGGAACAACTTTCTGACATCTGAAGATTGTGTGCAGATAGCAACGCCAGTATGTGAGAAACTTTAAAAAGAATTTCGTGCAAAAATAAAATGAGAAATGTATAAATAGAGCAGAGGCGTTTTTCTGATAAATTTTAGTACTCACTTCTCAAACACCAATCATAAATGTCCTGGATTTAAATATCATTTAACATTCTTACTTATAGTAGCACCAAATAGGTAACTTTCTTAGAATCCATTACAAAACTTCTAAAAATCAATGATTTATAGTAGAAGTTTCCTCAGATCTAAAGTATAAGTCTACAAACTAATCTAAAAAATCACACCTAGACGGGGCGAATAGGCAGATTTTTCCCCATGCAATTGCTTTTTGAATTATTATTCTTCAAATATGAAAGATGATTAAACGCCAAATTATTTCAGGCAGATTTCCTTTTACTTTTGAACATAGTCTCCTCTTTGGTTTTATAGATTTTTAAGCCTTCCAGAAAGTAAAACTTCTGAAGCTCCTCAAAATAGGCATCTATTTGGACGTGAGCTTCTCTTTGGGCGAGAATCGTTGTTTGTCGAGCCATTTCTTCAAATCTAGAAATAATAGAAGCACTCTTGAAAGATTTAAGAAATTTTCAGGAAATTACCAAAAAGTTAAGCACCTGTATGATATTTTCTTTTCGATTTCGTGCCCAAACTGCCAATTTTTAGTAAACGATAACTTGTTTATTTTCATAACAAATACAATGGCTAAAACAGCATTAGAAAGAGCATTTCAAGTTGAATTAAAGAAAGTCTTTCGATTTAAAATTGCACCTCACTTTGACTTTATAAATTTTTGTATATTTTCCTATATTTTTGGCAACAATTTAGCCAATGTTATAAATTTACGAATGATTTTTGCATTGAGTACAGAGAAAATCCGAATTTTCCTATCGACCTGCTAGTTTTCTGGGGAATTGCCAAAAATTTAAGGCCTCTTTTTCGATTTGGTGTCGAAACAATGCTACTATTTAACAATCAATAACTCGCTTGTTTTTGGAGCTAAATAAAACGGTCTTAGAATGACAATTTTAAGAAGCATCCGAGAAAGTTTTTTGTTTTGGATTTTTTCATATTGAAATCTTTCTAATTCGGTTTCGGCCATTAGAATGTGATGGTCAACAAGCGAAAAACCGAGTATTTGTCCACCAAGACCAATATCGCCCTTCAATTTTAAAAATCTGCATTACGGACGAAAAATTTAATTTTAAATTAATTCAATCTTAAAAATTGAATTAAATTTTTAATAAAACTTACTCAATGGATTGATGTTTTTATTCGAACGAAACAATCAAAAATCCATAAATCTATTTAAGTGAAAATTAAGTTAATGCTCTGTTATTAAAGCAATAAAATTAGAGTAATTCAATTTTTATAAATAGGCATTGTTAACACTTCTTATAACAAATTGTGAAAGTTTTACAACAGCACAGTCTTTTAAAACACGTTTTATAGTCCATTTACTGCCATTTGAAAAAGGAAACAAAATGGTGCTAATTAAAGCAGCATTAATTGTGTTATCAATTGCATTTATAGAAATAGTGCAATCGTCAAAATTCATACAAGCCGGTAAAATTATTCACATTATTATCAATAATAAATTACCTTTTATTACACTCATTGAATTTATTAAGCCAGATACACAGGCCTTAGTTACTTAGTAACTAGTAAAATACAAAAATTTTTACCTTTTAATGGGAATTTTCCATCTCTTGCAGACTGTGTGCTTCCCCCAAGTGATTTAGAACCGAAATATTGCCAATTACCCCCGTCCACAGTTTACCACTAGAACGACAAAAAAAAAAATTGTGAAAAACTCGACATTCCAATTTGTGCGCCAACTCGAAACAACTTTCTGACATCTGAAGATTGTGTGCAGATAACAACGCCAGTATGTGAGAAACTTTAAAAACTTTAAAATAAAAATTTCGTGCAAAAATAAAATGAGAAATGTATAAATGGAGCAGAGGCGTTTTTCTGATAAATTTTAGCACTCACTCCTCAAACACCAATCATTAATCTCCTGAATTTAAATATCATTCAACATTCTTACTTATAGTAGCACCAAATAGGTAACTTTCTTAGAATGCGTTACAAAACTTCTAAAAATCAATGATTTATAGTAAAAATTTCTTCCAATTCAAATTATAAGTCAACTGGCCTTAAAATTAAACCATAAAGCGTACTATTATTATTATCCACCATTATCAATCCCACAATGAAATTGAAAGAAGTCACCAAAGATAATTTAAAAAGATTTCTGAATTAACAACACCATCTCGTGACGAATAGATGAAGTTATACAATCTCTTCTAAATACTGCTTATCCCATAATAGTCTCCTACACCCCTATTTCAAGACAAAATTCTTATATCAATCAATAACAACTCTATAACACCCCTGAGAAGGATGCGATGGAATATTACCCCCTGTCCCCAATTGCAAATTTTGCAATTATTTCAATTTTTATTAGAAGTTAGTTACAGTGTTTTTTAATTTATAGTAATTTGCTACTTCATTAAATCACCAAAAGGGTAGGCAACACATTAAACATTATATTAGTCAATGAGTATTCATTTACGCATAGTTGGTTGACTAACTTCTTGACGGCTGTTCAATTTTGAAATTTTGAATTCTAGGTAAATGTTTCGAACAATTATTAGAAAAATAAATAAAATCAGTCTGAATAATTTCTAATCATACATTGATTATTTTCTCTCATTGGATTGGAATTCAAATTATTATTTGAATGAAACAATCAGAAATCCATAAATCCTTCCAAATACAAATTTTAATTAAACTTAATTAACAAGTTTTTCTTATTGAAGCAATCAAATAAGCATAACTTCATTTTAATAATCATCCATTGTTAATTTCTCTTATAAAAACTGTAAATTAACAATTGGACAGTCTTCTGCGACACTTTTAAAATTCAGTTAACAAAATTCAACAAAATAATCAAAAATCCATAAATCTATTCACAATATAAGTGCAAATTACCTACTTATCTGTTATCAAAGCAATAACAACAGAGTAATTCCATTTTTATAAGCAGACTTGCTAATTACTATAAAAGTTATGAAAGTTTAACAATAGCACAGTTTTCTGGTACACACTTTAGTGCCACTTTTGGAAAAGAAAACAAAATGATGCTAATTAAAGTAGCACTAATTTTGCTATTAATTGCATTTATACAAGCAAAAAGATCGGGGATTTTCACAGAAGCTGGTGAGCTTTTCCACATTATTATCTTAGAAATTATTTCAAATAAATCAATACTTTCTACACTAGTTGAATTCGTAAAATGCGAAACTTCTAGTTGCACCCCATTCTTCATTTTTCGATTGCAATTGCAATTGCTGAATTTTGTAATCATTTTTATCTTCAATTTGATAACAACAGGCGTAAAATAAACATTTTCTTATCAATTGCAGATTGTTATCTTCCTTCAGAATATCGAACTAACATTGACATCTTCTGCTTGGTAGCTCCCAGTGAGGTTTACTATTGGGACAACGAGAAGAAAATTTGTGATCGGACATTCTATCCGGTTTGCGATCCAACTAACAATAATTTTCGATCACTTGAAGATTGTATGAAGACAGCAGCACCTGTTTGTCTTTAAAAATATTTCTGTACAATAAAAGAAAATAAAATAATGCACAAATAGAGTAGGCGCGTTTTTCTATTATAAGAAAAAACGAAAAAAAAATTAGCCCCAATCATAAAATCTTAATTAATAATATTAATATACTCATCGATGCTTTATTTGGAAAAAATCTGGCTTTCTATAAAGGCGCAAAATATGAAATTAACCAATAATCTAGCAATACGTCATTGAAAACAAAAATAAAGGCGCCGAATTTTAAATCAACCAATAATAACGTGCTAATTTAAATGCAATACCAACCAAATATAGTTAAAATTACTACGCTCGTTGGGAATTCAATTTGTAAAATTTAGTAACTTTTTTCCGGAATGTTCTCAACAATCTTTAATTAACTAATGAGATGATTTATGTTTTGATTGAATAAAGATCGGGATAGCGCGTACGCAGTCCCGACTACCAAAAATTGCCCACCCGAGTTACCCACAGGGGAAATCGCAGGGGTCAACCCAACCGTAGTGCAATGGAAGGGCCTCACCCTGGAGGAACCGCCTTCATGATCACTTTTTTCTATTTTTCTGAATAAACAGAAGTTACTTCAATTCACTATAAAAATGAAACCATTTGGTGCTTACAACTGAGACTTTGATGGCTCATGAAGCTTTCTAAAAACAAAGCATTTTGGGTGCTATGGGCACAGTCGTTTGGATTTTCTAAGGACTTATTCGTATTTTACAATATTTTAATATTTTTCCTTATAACTTAACCAATAGTGTTTATTTTTCAATGATTCTGACAGAGTTTATAGAAAATGGAAAACACTCTCGAGATATTTAAGAAATTTTCAGGAAATTGTCCAAAAATTGAGCACCTGTATCTTTTCGATTTCGTATCCAAACTACCAATTTTTAGTAATCGATAACTTGTTTACTTTCATAACAATTACAATGACTAAAACAGCATTAAAAAGGCATTTCAAGTTGAATTAGAGAAAGTCTTTCGTTTTAAAATTGCACCTAACTTTGACTTTATTTTCTCTAATTGTAAGTATAGTTAGTTGTTTAAGCTTGAGTTTTAAAATTCTGCATTACAGAGGAACAATTTAAAGCAAATATTTTAAAAATTAAATTAAATTTTTAATAATACGTTGATAAGATTTAGTCATAAACTTATTCAATGGATTGAAATTTTTATTCGAACGAAACAATCAAAAATCCATAAATCGATTCAAAATACAAGTGAAAATTAAAGTTATTAAAGCAATAAAATCAAAATTTTTATAAGTAGGCATTGTTAACGCTTCCTATAAAAATTATGAAAGTTTAACAACAGCATAGTCTTCTAAAGCACGATCTATAGTTAATTTGGTGCCACTCGAAGAAAGAAACAAAATGATGCTAATTAAAGCAGCATTAATTGTGATATTAATTGCAATGCAATTAATTGCAGTGTCTTCGTTTGAATTTTCTTTATATGGTAAAATGTATTCACATTATTCTAGATCAATCTTTATTACACTAGTTGAGTTTATTCAGCCAGATAAGAAGTCCTTAATTTTTACTTATTTTAAAAAAATAAATGAAATTTAGAGATTTCCTTTACCGTGAATTCGACAATTTAAAATTCAAATGGCACTAACAAAAGTACTCCAGTAAGACTTAACACATTTTATTTTGTCTTAATAACTTTATGATAGACTTAAAATATGAGGACTTTCCATCTATTGCAGACTGCGGGCTTGGTCCAACTCGTTTTGGGCCGGAAGTGTGCAAATTACCTCCCACCATAGTTTACCATTGGAACGACAAGGAGAAAACTTGTGAAAAAATCAACGTCAAAAATTGTGTTCCAACTCTAAATAACTTTCCAACATATGAAGATTGTGTGAAGATAGCAACACCAGTATGTAAAAAAGTTTAAAAGTGTTTTCCTGTAAAAATAAAACTGAATAAAAAATGTACAATTAGAGCAGAGTCGTTTTTCTGAAAGATTTTAGCCCGCAAACATTAATCATTAATGAAGCCCTGGATTTAATTATAAGTAGATATCCTTACCTAAAATAGTAACTAATAGTAATCTTCCAATGCATTAAGAACAGGGCGGATAGATCGGGGTCCCGCCGAGGGCAACCGCCATTAAGAGACCTATGCAATTACCTTTTTATTTATTGTTTTTTAAATATGAAGGATAATTAAACAACGATTTTTAATAAGCCATTTCTGGATTGTTCTTGGAAATATCGCAAACATTAAAACAGATTTACAAAGAACATTTCAAGTTGAATCTAAGGAGTTTTCTAATTTTTGAAAATTCCGATTGAATTTTGAGTAATAGAGCAAGTTTTACAATATTTTTGTATTTTTCCTTTATTTTTTAGCAATTCTGACAGAGTTTATAGAAAATAGAAAGCATTCTTCAAATATTCAAGAATATTCCAATCGGTTTACTAGTTTTCCAAGAAATTGCCAAAAGCGCCAGTATTTTTTTCGATTTACGGTCCAGACATTGCCAAATTTTTAATAATTGATAATTTGTTTATTTCCGTAAAAATTGCAATGCACAAAATATCATTAGAAAGAGCATTTCAAATTGAATTAGAGAAAGTCTTTCGTTTTGGAAAATTGCAACTAAATTTAACTTTATAGATGAAAATTTAGAAGCATAATTCTTTTCTATGTATATTTTTTGCATATTTTCCTATATTTTCGGCAATAATTTAGCGAATCTTGTAAATTTACGTTTTAATTTTAAAATTCTGCATTACAGAGGAAAAATTCAAAGCAAATATTCTACCAAAAGAGTAGGCAACACATTAAACATTACTAATGTAATGCTTAATGTGTTGCCTACACATTTGTTTAATGTGTTGCCTACCTTTGTATAATTACAATAAATATTTATTTACGCATAGTTAGTTGCCTAATTGTTTGGCGGCAATTTAGTTTTGAAATTTCGTATCTAGGGACAATTAGAAAAATAAATAAAACATTTGTTAATAATTTCTAATAATACATTGATTACATTCTTTCATTTGATTGGAATTCAAATTATTATTTGAATGAAACAATCAGCAATTCATAAATCTATTCAAAATACAAATATTAATTAAGCTTAATTAATGAGTTTTTTTTTTATTGGAGCAATCAAATAAGAGTAATTTCATTTTAATAATCATCCATTGTTTATATCTCTTATAAAAGCTGTTAATTAACAATTGGGCAGTCTTTTGAGACACTTTTAAAATTCAGTTAACACCGCTTAAATAAGAAAATTTAAAAAAAATGTTAATTAAAGTAGTATTAATTTTGCTACTAGTTGTATTTACACAAGTAGTAAGATCGGGGATTTTCACAGAAGCTGGTAAGTTTTTCCGCATTATTATCTCAGAAATTATTTAATAAGTCAGTACTTTCTACACTAGTTGAATTCATAAAACGCGAAACCTCTTGCACCCGATTCTTCATTTTTTCGATTGCAATTTTTCAAATTTGCTGAATTTTGTAATCATTTCTATCTTTAATTCGATAACAATAGGCGTAAAATAAGCATTTTCTTATCAATTGCAGATTGTAATCTTCCTCCAGAGTGTCCAAATCCAGATCAAATCGTCTGTTTCATAGCTCCCAGTGAGGTTTACTATTGGGACAACGAGAAGAAAAGTTGTGAACGAACATTCTACCCGGTTTGCGATCCAACTAACAATAATTTTGAATCACTTGAAGATTGTATGAAGACAGCAGCACCTGTTTGTCTTTAAAAATATTTCTGCACAATAAAAGAAAATAAAATAATGCACAAATAGAGTAGGGGCGTTTTTCTATTATAAGAAATAACGAAATAAAATTAGTTCCAATCATAAAATCTTGAATTTAGCTGTTAATATACTCGATTCACTAACTGAATGTTTTATTTGGAAAAAATCTGGCTTTCTAGAAAGGCGCAAAATTTGAAATTAACCAATAATCTAGCTATACGTCATTGAAAACAAAAATAAAGGCGCCGAATTTTAAAACAACCAATAATAACGTGCTAATTTAAATGCAATACCAACCAAATATAGTTAAAATTCCTACGCTCGTTGGAATTCCATTCGTAAGATTTAGTGACTTTTTTCTCAAAATGTTCTCAACAATTTTTAATTTACTGACGAGATGATTTATGTTTTGATTGAATAAAGGCCGGGATAGCGCGTACGCAGTCCCGACTACCAAAAATTGTGCGCCCGAGTTACCCACATTAGGGGTAATCGCAGGGGTCAGCCCAACCGTAGTGCAATGGAAGGGCCTCACCCTGGGGGAACCGCCTTCATGATCACGGTAACCCCTACGCCAGGTAAGTATGCTTTCCACCACCATTGCCACAAACATATCATCCCCTTGTATAACAATCTCAAGTGAATTCTAACGCGAGTGTCCTCTGTTATCTAACCATAAACATAAAACTCATCTTGGAAAAATTTTAATTTAGTTTATCTCTAAAATAAAATTATAATTTAAATAATTTTCCAATTGTAATAGAAATCTTAATAAATTTTCAATAATAAACTAATCGTGTATATTTAATTTTGAACGTTCATTATTTTAAGAGAGCTACAATTAGATTACTGTATTAACAACGTCATAACTGACGTCATCTGTCAAATGTATTTCCAATTTCTAACCTCAAAAATTGAGAATTTCGGTGAAGTCAATTCTTATATTTTCGAAGATAATGTTAGACGGATGGTATTGTCGTTCCATGGCCAATGCAGCAGCTCTAGCTGCTGAAGAAGAACGCGCCCAAGAAGAATCGAAATTCAAAAAAGAATACAAATTCTTAAAACGGAAATTCCACAACCTTGTTTACGTAAATTGCAACAAACGCCCTATTGTTTATACATAAGAGTGATTTTAATCGAATTTCAGGAAAACGAAGCTTTAATGGAAGCCCTCCGGACGGCAGAAAAACGTCTATTGGCAGTGACCCGCGACCGTACATTCCTTCTAGATCGGCTATTATTGCACGAGAAAATCGACAATTCGACGTCTGAAAGTGAAGAAACCGACTCGTCAGACGATGGAGAATCCATCAGAATCGAGTCTTCGAAAAAGTATAATTTCGGTTATTTGTAGATAATTAAAAAACATTAATTTGTAGGCGTAAAATTGAAACGAATTACAATCCGCATATGGGTTCGCATAAATCGATACCGCCACCGAAACGACGCCGACCACCACCACCAAAACCACCATCGCTAAATCGACAATTACCCCACAACCCGATTACGCATCTATCGATGAATAGCGCACATAATAATAATATTCTATCGGATGGTCATATGACACCGGAAGAAGTAGAGCGGCATTTACAATCGCAGAATTATTTAGAATTAGTACCGGAACGGGCCCCACCGACAGTTCCCACGGAAATGTTCAGTAATGAACCGTCTCTGGATAGCGAATCGAACGATATCGGCGAATTGGAAACGTCACCGAGTAATATGGGAGAAGAATTAAGTATTGATATGATACCAGAATAAATTTACTATATAGAAATTGATTTAAAAAAGGCGCTTATTTACAATCGGTATCATCGCTATCTTCATTTTTATCATCTTCATCTTCCGTTTGGCTATCGTTAGAATCTTCACTAACATTCCCATCGACATTCGTTTCTTCCATTTTAGCATACTTCTCGATAATATCTTGAATTTTCTTCTCGCCTTCTTCGTGATTTTTCCTCAAACATTGATCTAAATCGGTATCTTTGGTAGCCGGATCATTATCGCTGATATAAATCGATAGATTATCGTGTAATTCCTGTTTGCGTCGTGATTGTAGGATTGTCCCCAGTTTTTTAAAACACCTCTTACTCTCTTCGGCAATTTCATATTCGGTTAATTGTAATTGGTGTTTTTCCACACATTTACGGACAACTTTTTCAATATCCAGATACGATGGAAATTTGTTATATTTGTACGATTTCGCTACAGCTTTATTGATTTCGTTATATTTAGAAGCGGTTAAATTGATTTTTTGGTGTAATAATCGACCACTATGCGGATCAGTATTGGTTAATTCGCAATATTTTTGATAGACTTTGTTTAAACGATTTGAATAACGATCGATTTTAACATAATCCGAATCGTCGTCGTCTTTCGATAAATCAATTTCTTTACTTTCTAAACGTTTTAGCGTTTTCAATAATAATTTTATAGTTTTTTCGAGTTTTTTCACTTTATCTACATTCTCACTTGGTATTTCAATCAATGTACTCTTCATATAATCGTGAATAAATTCGTAAATTTCACGAAACGCCAATACCGCATCTGCTGGAGATACAAGAGCGTTACTTTTACACGTGTTGATTTTATCTAAAAATTCCTCATCACTATCAATATTTGTACATTTTAAATACATCGATTTGATTTTATCGTATCTTTCAGTAAGGCGTGTTTCGTATAGTGATTTTTTAATTGAATTTGTACAAGTTTCGAGAAATGCTTCTAAAATTGTTGGATTTGGTGTTTTTGATGTTGATGGTTCTTGATTTTTATCACTATCATCATTGTTTTTTCTATTATCATCAATTTCTAGGGCATCTGTAATATTATCGTCTTTTGTGGTTGAGCCTAAAATTTATTATTAACAGATGAATTGTTTAAATTGATATAAAAATATACTTAGATTGAAATAATCACAGATTTCTTCATCACTTTGGCTTGCATTGTGATTATCTGGAAATTATCAAACGATTTTTATTAGAGATGTTACGGAAATGCTTTAACAGAAACGGAAATAGATTTTTAAAAATTTCTTCTAACAGAAAGAGTTTTCTGGAAAATTAACAATATCCGGCAAATTTCTGAAAAATTTGGAAAGCGCCTTAATTTTGAAAAAATTGTTGAAAAATCGATAATATTTTCTAAGTTATAAAAAAAATATGATTTTTTCTGAAAAAACGCGTCCTCCAAGATTTTAAAATCATTGAAAATGATATTATTTGATAAATTATAAGGGAAATATGGAAAATTTAGAAAAAAACATGCTACAAAATTAACCTCTATAGCTCAGAGGTCAGTCGGAACCTTTGTACACAAAATATATCTTTGGATGTTCCTTAAAATCCCCTTTCAAATAATGTTTGAATCATTACTATACATCATCAAACAAGGGAGATTTCGATTATTCAAAATGAGCATTTGTTTGAACAAAATTCGAAAAAAAAAACTTAATATATGCCCCCAATTTCCAAGAAAACCAACAAATCTATTGAGAAATTTCTAGCAGATCCTAAAAGCTGTTCCAATCTACTATATCCTGCGAGAAAATCATTGAAAAATTGATAATATTTGCTGAATTATAAGGGAAATATTGAAAAACTTAGAAAAAAAAACATGTTCCAAGCTCTATAGCTCGAAATTCAATCAGAATTTTTGAAAACAAAATACGCCTTCTGATGCACCTTAAAATGCTCTTTCCAACAGTGTTCGAATCATTACTATACATCATCAAACAAGGGAGATATCGATTATTAAAATTTGAGGACACTGGATCAAAAAAATGTTCTTTAGAACTTCAATAAATTCGTATTTCTGCCATATTAATTTCCGTTATAAATCCGCTTAAAAAGGCAGAAACAGAGCTCCCAAACCTTGCGGAAATTCCACAGTTGCGCAACCAAAAACAGAGATCCGTAACATCTCTAATTTTGATAAAATTCATTGAAAATTACCTGAATTAGCGGAATTTTGATTTGGAGTTTCCGATTTTTTATCCGCACAATCTTCGACTGCAACCGCATTCGTTGATGTTGAGCCGTTGTTTAAACCATTACAGATATCTAAAATTGATAAATATTTTCATATAATGAAATTAACTTCAAATTATTTGAAATTTATTTGAAAATGAACCTTCCAACTCTAGGTCAACGTACTACTATATCTTCAAAAAAACGTTTTCTTATATAATTTTTTTTATAATTTGACGATATTAGTTTAGTTTATTATAAATAATTACCTCATTACCTGTTTTTTTTCTCCGATTCAACAGACTTTTCAGCTTTAATTTCTTTAGAATTTTGATCGTCTGTCTTTTTAATTACACTGACTCCTACCAAAGGATTCCCTAGAATTCACGAATTTTCTTAAAGATTAACAATAAAAGACTCAAATATTCACCTTCTACTACTCTTGTATTCTCGTCCACTACTGTTACACTATCTTCTACATCTGAAATCGGATGGTATTGAAACTTTCGAAATTTATTAAAAATTTTATACCTGAATTAATTTTCCGTTTTTTCGCAGGCGTTTCCGATTCTTCATCCGACGATAAAGTAATAACATAATCCATACCCTTTTAATTTAAATTTTATTATTAATTATCTCTAATTTACCTTCGATCAACAACAAACACACATTGACAAAATTTAGTAATAATCAACCAACCTAAAAACGCAAAATCCCCACAATATCATAAAGACTTCTTGTCAAAAATTAGTGATTTTAACGACTTCTAGTTGGTGTACTTGATATCGTTTAGACGTTTGAGGTTATGTAAACTCACCGAAAGTCCCGCTTTATCAACTTTAACGCAATTTTTAGATTTCAACTTTAATCAAATGTCTACGAATAGAATCCTGTTGAATAACGCCCAAAGACTTGGAATTTGCGATAATACTACAATAAAGTAAGGTTAATTTTGTTTGTACCGCAATTTACAATCGTTGATTTTCCAGGAAAACCGATGAATTTTTACGAATTCTACAAACTAAAAATACGCTGAAAACAATCAGTGATACCAGTAAAATTGTGTTGTGTTTGGATTTAGCAACGACCCACTTGGGGGCGGATTTCGATAAAGTATTTCGCGATAATTTTGTTGAATTTCAACTAAATTTGATTGTAGGCGACAGCGTTGAAATTGAGCGGTTTGAAGAAGACGATTTATCAGAATTGTTTGAATAATTTAGAGAAAATATTGAATTTAGATAAAATCGTAACAATAGCGGAATTATGCGTGCAATTCAGTTGTACAATTGTACAGAACTTGGCTGAAGAGATTCTCAAAAATTATAGGAATTACGATGAGAAAATCAAAGATATTGACCATCCACAATATCCAGCAGCTGCAGTTTATACCGCTTGCAAGTAAGTCGGTACTTGCCAATTCTATACAACAATTATAATAATCGTTTTTAGGATTAAAAATATTAAAATAGATTACAGTAAATTTGTTTTAATCAGTCGTTTGAAGAGTACACAATGGAGGGAATTAATTAGCGAATTCGATCAATTTACGAAATCGCTCGGCTTAATTGATAAACACCAAACGAAAACCGATGAAACGATTAAATTGGTTAATCGAGAAGGTTAATTGTAAAATTAGTTTTTTGAGACTACTTCAATGTTTGATTGTAGATTTAAATAAGCCGAGAAAATTACAAATTGATAATCAAATTGAGGAGTACGAAGTGTGGCGTGAACGTATTTTAAAAGACGCAACCGAGGAGCTTTTAAAACAAATAATTAGTTAGTATCGGTTATTACCGGAAGTTATATAATCTCGATTAAAAAAATTAGCAAGTTTAACAACCTTTCAATTTCAACGCACTGTCCCTGAATTTTTTCAAATCTACGTTCACCTTTCATTTATCCAAACATCCATGGATGGGGAAATCTTCCAAAAATGAGGAAGATTTTTTTATTTTTAACAGAATAGGAAGTTGTTGGACTAGTTCTATTAACCTTTATCGAAGGTTATTTTTAATAGATGCACGCCTTTATGAATTTTTTTTCAATCAAAGACGTCTCGTGTAAATTGTCAATCGTTCAATTGCCCGATTTCAAGTTGAAAAAAAATTAAAATCAAGTGTTTTTCGTTGCTGTTATCGATAAGAACTCATCAAATTTCCATTTGTTTTGAACGAAAATCAAAATTGTACGTAATTCGAGTGTTATCTGTAAATATTTAAGAATAATGCAATTCTACCTAGTGACGGTTGTAATTTTTCTATAAAATTCAAAATTATCCCCCATTTCATAATGAATTATCGTTATTGTGAAAATGTAAACAATTTGTCAGTAAATAGACTAACACAGGTCATGTCAACTCGTATAATCAACAATAATAAAAATAAAAAGAACGGAACGAGATAAAAGTTCCAATGTATTAAAGTGAAATGCCAATTCTGTCAATATTGTTGCCATTAAAGAAGACCCTGTTGCGATAATTGTATTTTCCCCCAAAGTTCGTTCATATCGAAAGGCTTCTTGCGCTGCCTTCTAAATAGAATTTCTGTTTTGTTAATACGAGACGATTTTGAAATGTAAGTTTTTTTTCCTAGTAGAGCCTAGTTTATCTTATCAGTCACGTGGTATATTTCGAATTAATTAGCAATTAAAATATAAAATTGATTAAAAATGTTTTTTCTAGATTTTTATTTCGCTATTACGAATTTGGTTAGATTTAAATAGAAGAAATACCCAAATATCTCGATTACTAGAAATCAATAATTTGTTAATGTAAATCGATTGATTTTTTTCTATTTACAGATCTTTGGACGTTCGAATTGATCAAAAATGATTGGAATTTCAATACTGTTCAGAAGGTAAGCGACAATTATTTTGATAAAGTTTAGCCTTCTTTCTTATCAGTTTTTATTGTTAAAAACTATTGAAATAGTGGAATTTTGCAATTTGTAAACTTGACAAAGTTCAAATTGTTGTTACATTCCCGATTATCATTTTAAAGGAATTTATTCTCGAGAAATTTCGATTTACTTTCTACTATCAACTCAACTATTGGACTGTACGTGATCCCTGTTATTCAAGGTTTCTAGTAAATCCACAAATTCAAATTTATTTATGTTCAAACTTAAAAAACCAGTCTAATAGAATTCGATTGACTTTCTTTTCTTGTACAATCCATATGTTGGTTTTAAGATTTGATTCACGATAGATACGAGTACCGAAAAATTGCAGTATTTACTGAAAATTTACCAATTGAATTGGTCT
This sequence comes from Mylabris phalerata, assembly GCA_020740385.1. NCBI lineage: Eukaryota > Metazoa > Arthropoda > Insecta > Coleoptera > Meloidae > Mylabris > Mylabris phalerata. Next base: position 4,359,171 of record JAJEOX010000222.1, read on the forward strand.
AAAATTATGTTTAGCGATTTTTGTGTGATTTGGCACAGTGTTTAAATAATTAAAAAACTTGATCCACGACTATTATTTAAAGATTATCTTGTTATTCAAATGAGTTGCAAATTTAATAGCCTATCGTTAACATTTCGTCTGTTTCTTTTGGGGCGAAATTTATTATAAATACACAGTGCCGGACTAGAGCATTTTGGTCCCGCACTAGATTTTCGACGAGGCGTGCGATAAATGCGATTTCTGCTTGTTTTCGAAGAGATTCTAACAGTAAACCGATTTCAAGTTGCAGTTTTCTCAAACAATATTCCTCTCTAATGCTATTTTATTTATCTCCAAAAAAATGCGAGTTTTCTATTGTTAAATATTGGAATTGTTTCGATACTAAATCGAATAAACTAGAGATATTACTCTGTTTCTGCTTCCGTAACCTTGGAATTTCTGTAAGGTTTTCAAGCGGATATGTAACGGAATTAATACGAGACAAATACAAATTTATTGAACACTTAATTTTTCGATTCAGTGTCCGCAAATTTTAATAATCGATATCTCCTTTGTTTGATGATATATTGTAACGACTCAAATACCATTTGATACAACATTTTAAGGAACATCCGAAGACGTATCTTGTTTTCAAAAATCCGATTGAAGTCTGCATTATAGAGCTTAATTTTGGAGCATGTTTTTTTTTCTAATTTTTCAATATTTCCTTAATAATTTAGCCAATATTATCAATTTTTCAATGATTTTCTTACAGTATATAACAGACTGGAAAAGTTTTTAAGACATACAAAATTTTTTTCAATAGATTTGTTAGTTTTCCGGGAAATTGGCCGAAATTGGGGGCGTATATTAGGTCTTTTTTTCGATTTTGTGTTTAAAAAATGCTACATAGATATCTGTAATGGTTTAAATAACGGTTCAACATCAACGAATGCGGTTGCAATCGAAGATTGTGCGGATAAAAAATCGGAAACTCCAAATCAAAATTCCGCTAATTCAGGTAATTTTCAATAAATTTTATCAAAATTAGAGATGTTACGGATCTCTGTTTTTGGTTCCGCAACTGTGGAATTTCCGCAAGGTTTGGGAGGTCTGTTTCTGCCTTTTTAAGCGGATTTATAACGGATATTAATATGGCAGAAATATGAATTTATTGAAGTTCTAAAGAACATTTTTTTGATCCAGTGTCCGCAAATTTTAATAATCGATATCTCCCTTGTTTGATGATGTATAGTAACGACTCGAACACTATTGGAAAGAGCATTTTAAGGTGCATCGGAAAGCTTGTTTTGTTTCCAAAAATTCCGATTGACTTCTGAGTTATAGAGCTTAATTTTGGAGTATGTTTTATTTCTAATTTTTCAATATTTCCTTTATAATTTAGCAAATTTTATCAATTTTTCAATGATTTTCTCACAGTATATAGCAGATTGAAAAAGCTTCAAGGACCTCCAAGAAGTTCTTTAATAGATTTGTTAGTTTTCCGTGAAATTCTCCGAAAGTGGAGCGTCTCTTCGAATTTGTTTCAAAAAATGCTAATTTTGAATAATCGATATTTCCCTTGTTTGATGAACTATTGTAATAAATACAGCAGCGTTAGAAATAACATTTCAAGGAGTATCTAAGGACGTTTTTTATTTTTGAAAATTCCAATTAGCCTTTGAGTTACAGAAGAAAATCTTGGAATATAGTTTTTCATATTTTCCGCTATAACTTAACAAATATTGTCGATTTTTCAATAATTTTCTCACAGACTGACAGATTTTCAGTTGTCCAAAAAATCCTCCAATAAATTAGTGAATTTTCCGGAAAATTGATAGAAACTGTAGAGCCTACATTACATCTTCCTCTTTAATCCGGTGTCAAAAAAAATCAATTTTTAATAATCGATATCTCGCTTGTTTGATAACAGTATAATTTGATGAGTACAGTAGTATTAAAAAAATTACTTTTTCGAGTATCTGTTTTTTTTTTTTAATTCCAATTGAACCTTGATCCATCTGCGTGTTCGAGTTATCTCTGGGAAAATCTTGGAAGAAGTGTTTTGAAATAAACAAAATATATTTTCCTTTATAACTTAAAAAATATCGATTTTTCAATTATTTTTTCCACAATATAAGCAAATTTAAAGCGATTTCCAAATCTTTCTGAATTTTTCCTGGTGATATTTTTAGTTTTTCGGAAAACTGATGAAAAGCTGTCAATTTTATTTCAAGTTTTTTTGTATTGATGAATTTTTCTTATTTCTGTTTCTGTTTCGGCTTTCATTTCTGTTTCTGTTCTATTTTCGTTCAAATAAATTTTAAAAAATTTCCGATTTTGTTTCTGTTAGAGCACTTCCGTAACATCTCTACTTAAAATGACTCAAAGATGCTCCTATCAGTAATTTTATTCGTTTTTCTCCATTTGATTCGGGAACGGATAGGAATATTTTACGATTTTTCTTTAGAAAAATAGAAGAAAATTGTGACGAGTATCCTTGTGTCTAGCATCTGGGCATAACGTATTTATCTCAGCTTCAAAAATCGTATTTTTGACCAACTTCCCGATGAGCTACAGGGTTGAAACTTTGGTAAAATAATCTCCAATGACTCTCTTATATATCCTGGAAATATTTTTCAAATCGTTCTTTAAATTACGGGTATTTTCATTAGAGTTAGGAACATTTAAGTGAAACACGATGTACACCACAAACCCTTCAATTTTTGCAATTTTCCGGAAAATGAACAAGTCGATTGGAAAATTTCTTGCAGATTTATAAACTGTTTTCTATATTTCTACGTACTGTGCAATAATCGTTCGTAAAATTATAATATTGGCTAAATTATCAGCGAAAATGTAGATTTTCGTCTTTAAATCCAAATTCAAATTCAAATTTAAAACGAAAACCTTTCTCTAATGCTTCTTGAAATGTTCTTTCTAATGTTCTATTCATTGCAATATGTACGAAAATAAGCAAATTAGGGATTATTAAATATTGGACAACAAATTAGAAAAATTTGTAATTTCCCGGAAAACTAGCGAACCGTTTTGAAAATTTCTTGAATATTTGGAAAGTACTCACCATTTTCTATACTCTTTCAAAATTATTAAAAAATCAACAATACGATGAGGAAAAATTGAAAAATATTGTAAAACATTCCGAATATATTTCAAAATTTTCCACAATAACTCAAAATTGAATAGAAATTTTCCGAAACTGAACAAAATCCTTAGATCCAACTTTTCGAATTTGTGTTAATTTGTGCAAAATTTCCAAAAATAAGCGATATCGGCTTATTAAAACTTTAAAAAGGAATAATTCAAAAGCCAATTGCTTGGACCTACGGGCCTATTTAGTACACCTCGCAAATACGTCAGACTTTAGAATTGTGTAACGCTTTCTCCGCATTTGAAGAGAGCCTATTTTCTTATTTTTGTACTTTAGTTGTAAATAAATTAGGACAAATTCGAGCCGACTTCTATCTAGAATTCTCGACTCCAAATTTCAGACATTCTAGAAATTTTGGCAATAAAAAAATAAGCCAAATTTCTGTACAAAGTAAACTCCAAATTTTTGACTTTTTTAACAAATTTCGCCAATAAATTCCCAAATTTGATAGAATAACGATCTGTAACTTTAATCCAATGGCTATAGTTTTAATTCTAAAGTCAATGTCGGTTTGAATTGCACCACTTGACTTCCAATCTAGATAAGATTTCAAATTAACGACTTTAAAGCCAATTAATTTTTTATTCGAATTTTTATTATCCACACAGAAAACAATAATAGGCTCGATTTGCGTACGTATATGCAATAAAATTACATAATCACATGCGTTAATATCGATTTAATAAAACAATTTTATAATAATCTAATAATAACAATGGTTTTTATCATCTGATTGTTGTTATCAGTGCGAATTAGCAACAGTACAATTGAAACTCAAAATAGATCCTTATAAAAACAATAACAATATATTTTTTACTTCTATAACAGATAAAATTAACAAAACTCATATAGTAACAGATGTTTATAATTTCAACAGCAATCTTGTGATGAGGCTGATGATTTTACATATTACACAAATAATCTCATTTGGCCTCTAATAATTATTAATTAAAATTATAGCAAATTTATCAAGATCCATCTTGGCCCTAGGACAATTCTCTCTAGTTAACACCCAAACTAGCACACCTGCTTTAAGTTCTAATACTTGCTTCCTCTACCTATAAATAGTGTTAAAGTTTATCTTAATTAATTAATAAAATCTATAAGTATCGATTGAAATGAAATGTGTTTAAATAAATACAATAGTTGCGTCAGCTGTTTGATTATAGACAGTGGAAACACACCCGCAATTCTCGCCAATCAAATTGTTCGGTTTAAAGTCGAGTATTCGAATGGCCTCGATTTTTACACTGTGATTAATTTCAAATAATTTCAAAGGTTAATACATGTATTGGAATTTACTTGATTCAATATTAATAATAAACACGTTAATTCTTTGTTTAAATAGAGGAAAAAAAAACAAAAACAAGTTGAGACAGTCGTTGGAGTTTCAACTCTTAAAACGAACAAAGAATTTCTATTTTTACGTTAAAGGTCTTTAGAACTTCCGTAATTTTTGGAATTTCATATCGACAACAATACTAAATGTTATCTTTCTTATCTGATAATTTGACGATTAAATATGGAAATTACAAATTTCGAAATATTGCAAATATAAAAACAACGATAATTTTGTCATAAATAGGACTTTGTTCCTTCTCCCACTCTGTTTGGGGATTCTCTCTTTGTTGAGGAAATAAAAATAGAAGAGAAGGGAGATTTACTTTCGTATATAAATGATCGATCCAATTATTTCCACCAATATCCAAAAAACAATTTGAATTAACTGTGTTTTCCTTTATTTGAATAAAAGTCGATTAATCTGGCTAATACATTGATCAAACTTATCCCCAAATATCACAGAACTAATTGTTTTGTGTCCAAATCAGATAAAATATATCTGAAATTCATTTTCGGCTACTATTCTATGTACCATAAGAGTTACACTTAATTGATTGATTACAAAACAATTACGAACAATGCCTGAATTCGATGAAAAGAAACCTTTAAGGTGAGTAATTTTTCTCTCCTTTATTACGAATTAATTACGAATTGATCGCAATTAATTGATTTATTTCTTAATTACAGATGTACTAATGAAGTTAGTCGTTTCATCAAGCATACCCAACATCAAAATATCGGTTTGTTCAATCATGTCCGCGGTATTAGCGTTACAAACGGCCGTCTCAAGAGTCTTTCCGCACAAGTTCAAGAATTTGTCGAACAAAATGTAGAATTATGCCAACCAGAATGTGTCCATATTTGTGACGGTTCCGATGCTGAAAATCAACATTTATTGACTCTTTTACAAAAAAATTGCACCATTGTTCCATTACCGAAATATGAGAATTGGTAAGTTCTATTTTTAACAATAACCAATTTTCAAAGCCAGAATTTTCGTGTATTTTCCAACGGATTTTAATGATTTAAACGGAATTTGAAAGGGAATTTCAAAGTGTAGAAAGGTTACTATTAAATTTTTGGAAATTCGGATGTAATGTAGAGTTATAAGCGTTCAAATGAATCCTCGTTCAATTGTCTAAGTTTAAAATTGTAGAATTTCTACTTTTCAACGATTTTCCGGAAAATTAACAATGCGATCGGGAAATTTCTTGCAGATTTGGAAAATGCTTGGAATTTTCTATATATTTTAGAAAATTTATTGAAAAATAAGCAATATTGGTAAAGTTACGAAGGAAATTGTAAAAATACTACTGTTAAAAGATGCTTTAATTTTCTTTCTATAACTCTAAATTACATTTGAATTTCCAAAAATAAAAAAATAACGCTTTTCCAATTTGAAATGCTCGTTCAAATGCCGTTTAGATCACGACAATCGGTTGGAAAATAACCGAGAATTCTTGTTTCGAAAATTACTTGACTTTATATTAAAATTTTCTATTGATTTGTTCGATTAGTTGGTTGGCTAGAACAAATCCAGCCGATACGGCCCGTGTTGAATCGAAAACGTTTATTTGTACGGAAAAACGCGCCGATACTATACCAACAACAAAAGAAGGCATTAAAGGTGCATTGGGTAATTGGATATCACCGTGCGATATGCAGAAAGCTATTGAAGAGCGTTTTACTGGCTGTATGAAAGGGCGTGTAATGTACGTGATACCATTTTCAATGGGTCCAGTATCATCCCCATTATCCAAATATGGTGTACAAATTACCGATTCAGCATACGTTGTGGCATCTATGCGTATTATGACCCGGATGGGTCAAGAAGTTCTAGATAAATTGAATAAAGGTGCTGAATTTGTTAAATGTTTACATTCGGTTGGTACGCCAGCTGATGGTTGTATTGAAATGCCGAGTTGGCCGTGTGATCCAGAACGTACCATCATTTTGCACAAGTAAAACGAATTGATAAAGTGAAATTTTTGTTTAATTAATCAATAAATTTATAGACCGGCTTGTAATGAAATTGTCTCTTATGGGAGCGGTTATGGTGGTAATTCGCTACTTGGTAAAAAATGTTTTGCGCTACGAATCGGCTCAACTATCGCTAAACGTGAAGGTTGGCTAGCTGAACATATGTTGGTGAGTATTGTGATTTTTAAATAGCAGTGATCGTTATTTTGGTGCAATATAGGCAACCAACTATCAGTATGTATTACTAATAGTTGGTTGCCTATATATAGAAATGATCGTTATTTTGGTGTAATATAGGCAACCAACTATTAGTAATACACACTAATAGTTGGTTGCCTATATATAGCAATGATCGTTATTTTGGTTGCCTATATTACACAAAAATTACACTAAATGAATGAACATCAGGTAATTAATTCGATTTACAATTAGATTTTGGGAATAACCAACCCGAAAGGTGAGAAACGCTACATTACCGCCGCTTTTCCATCAGCTTGTGGTAAAACAAATCTAGCCATGTTAACACCAACTTTACCCGGTTATAAAGTTGAATGTGTCGGTGATGATATCTGTTGGATGCGTTTCAACGATAAAGGTGAATTGCGTGCCATCAATCCTGAAAATGGTTTCTTCGGTGTGGCACCAGGTACATCAAAAGTTAGTAATCCAGTAGCAATGGAGACAATTTTCAAAAATACAATCTTCACAAATGTCGCCTCAACTAGTGATTGTGGTGTCTATTGGGAAGGTATGGAGGATGAAATCGATCCGAATGTTAAAATAACCGATTGGCATGGTAATCCATGGGTACGTGGTGAATTGAAAGTACCAGCCGCTCATCCAAATTCGAGATTTTGTACACCGGCTAAACAATGTCCAATTATCGATCCCCAATGGGAGGATCCGGAGGGTGTTCCGATTTCCGCTATATTATTCGGCGGTCGTCGTCCAGTTGGTGTACCGTTAATTTACGAAGCTAGAAATTGGAAACATGGCGTTTTAATTGGTGCTTCAATGCGTAGTGAAGCTACAGCTGCAGCTGAACATAAAGACAAAGTTATAATGCACGATCCGTTCGCTATGCGGCCGTTCTTCGGTTACAATTTCGGCCATTATTTGTGCCATTGGTTGAGTATGGAGGAGAAATCCAGTTGTTTACCGAAAATCTTCCATGTCAATTGGTTTAGAAAAAATAAAGATGGGAAATTTTTATGGCCGGGATTCGGTGAGAATTGTCGTGTATTAGATTGGGTTTTGAAACGTTTAGATGGGGAGAGTTGTTGTTGTGAATCACCAATTGGTTATTTACCATCGCCTGATGGTTTGAATCTTGAAGGATTAAAAGAAAAAGTCGATTTGGATGAGTTGTTTTCGTTACCGAAAGATTTCTGGCAGGAGGAAGTTTGCGCTATTGAGAAATATTTCGATGAACAAGTCGGTATGGATCTACCCGAAGCTGTACAGAACGAATTGAACGATTTGAAGAAACGTATTGAAGAATTGTAAAATTGTATTATCGTATATTTTATTGTAATTTTAACAATTATTTTTGTACATATCGATGGAATATTTTGAAAATAAATCAATCAATTTCAAATAAAGCGCTTTTTTGGATAAATCGAATAAACATACTGTAATTAGTGAGGAGCCAATTTTTCAATAGCGAGAATTCTGTAATATAGGCAACCAACTATTAACCAGTAATACTAATAATTGGTTGCCTATATTACAACAATGGCTATCGTAATGTTTTAGTGAAAAATCGCAGCTTAGCCCACTGAAACAAACTTATAACTGCGAGAAAATCAACTGGAATCTTTCAAAACTTTGCGCCCCATCGATAGCGGTGTGAATGTACTTTTACTGGGCGGTGGATTTAATTTATTTGTGATATAAATGAAAGCTTCATACAAGCTATTACGCTGTAGGGCTGAAGCTGTAAAATGTCGAATTTTCTCGCGATTACACCACAACATCGCTTTACTCAACGTTGAATCGAAATCGGCCGTTTCACATTCTTTAAATTTGTTACCAACTACAATAATTGTCACCTCTTTCTTGTCTTTATTCTTATCGATATCCTTCTTCAGTAAAACTAGAACATCCAATGATTCCGATTTTTCTGTATCGTAAACCAGAATATAACCATCGGCTATTGTGAGGTAATGTCTGGGTAGTTGTTGGTTTGTCGTGCCGTTCGCCGTACTCGTTTGGGATTGTTCTAGACCGGCTGTATCATAGAAACGGACTTTTTCACGTGTACCTTTATCTGATTCTATATTAGCAACGTAGATGTCCTCGATAGTTGAATGTAATTCCTGAAATTGTTCTAATAAATAATTGAGAATTTAAAGATTGTTGGAAATACCGATTTTTCTGTGATACTGCCGTAGATCACTTGTTCTAAAATAGCAGTTTTTCCAACCCCTTTCATACCGCATACAACAACTTTGCTAGTTTTACCCATATTTGTAAGAATTCGTATTTATTTACATTCGTAAAAAAAATAAACTTGACAGTTTAGTTAGAGAGAGTCGGATAAAAGAGAACGTTCAGCTTTCGAGCAACGATTTTGAAACATCAGCGCTACGAAACGGTAGGCAGAGCCGGCTCGTTCGGTGGGATGGCGGGGCACGTTTGGGAGGGCGGCATTTTCAGTATAGTCGCAAAATTTGGACTCAAAGGCCCTTAAAAGACTCAATTAATTAATTTTCTGAACTATTAATTGGCCAAATTTATTAAAAATTGCTTTCATTAGAACCAAAATCTAGACCAAAGTTAAATTCGAAAATTATTGTTAAAAACTGAATAAAAGTGAAGGTTTTATCGTTAAATTTGAGAGAAATTGGTTATATTTTGTTTTTTTTTATTTATGTAGAAAAATTTGTTTGAAAAACTGGTGGTTAAGGAGCAGGGTTACTTTTCACTCAAAACTCAAATTGGGCTCCTCGGAAAGACTTCATGTCTTTGGGAAAGTGTTGTGGAAAATAAATGAAAATCTAGAAGCCCATTTTTCCATATTTTCCCTCTTAATTCAGCCAATATTAATTTCTTTGCAATGAATATAAAGCTCATCGATAGCAAATTGAAGGAGGTTTTTAAATATTTGAGAAATTCTCCGATCGGTTCAATAGTCTTCCGGAAAATTAGGAAAAACGACAAAATTTCAAAATTTGAATTTTCTCTCCTATTAAGCCAATTTCCCTTGCTTAAGTTTTCGGAAAATATGACATTCAACTCTCTATTAAAATGTGCTTGAATTCTTTATTTTCGGTTTTAAAGTTTATCTCAATTTTCCGGAAAACTACTAAACCCATCGGAAAATTACTCAGAAATTTGGAAAGCTCGTTCAATTTGCTATCGATGGACTCTATGTCCATTGCAAACAAATGCATATTGACTGACTTATGAGGGAAAATAAGGAAAAACAGGCTTCTAGATTTTCATTTATAACCCAAAATTTCCACACCATTTCCAATAGGTATATAATCTACCTGATGCAGCTTGAAATTCTCTTTCCAATGAGCCCAAAAACTTCACTTTTCGGTAACAAATGAAAGAGAAATCGGTAATTGAAAATTCTACTTTTTCCGAATTGTGATCTGGCCCTTTAAAAATTTGACGTGAACGAATATTTTCAAAGATAAATTGCGATTTTATTCTATAGCAAACCTAATTCTAATCACATTGAATTTCGCAAATTTTCCCTTACTATTTCAATTTTTTAATCAAATAATATTAAAATAACTATAAATTTCTAATACGTGTAAAAATGGTGGATGCGCCGGGTGAGCCTATTGTCGATATAAACAATCCAACTCCTTATAAACCGAAAATTTCGAATTTTTTCCTAATTCCTCTCATCCAACCCCTAAATGTGAGTACCTCAAAAATAAAAACCACAATACCAATCGAATAACCCAATAATAAAATAGTAAAAACACCAACAACATGAGTCCATTTCAATTTAACAACATCACTATCTTTCTGTGGATTTCTAATAACTCTATGTACATACGAATCTAAACATGAATCAATTGCCTAAAATAATCCCAATTTTATACGGGAAATATCATTCATTATACCCACCATATCGTGCCATTTTGTAACTAATCCAGTTTCTAACGCTTTTAAAACGAAACTATCCAATATCGGCAATAATATAGAACTTTTACGTGCCATAATTATACAATAGGTCCAATAAATATCGTATTTCATTACACGATAATACTTGACGGTGTCCTTTTTGATGAAACCACCAACAGCATAACTCCCTAAAATTGTCGCGATATAAAAATTCTATTTAATTGAGACGATTGTTTTGTTACTAGCCGAGAATCGTTCCATTGCAAAACCAAATTTCTGCGTTTTCGAGTACTTTTCTAATTCATCTTCGGTTGTTACAACGAAACCGTTTAACTAACGTGCGATATTCCGGCTCTTCATAACCCAAAATACCCTCAATCCAAGCGCTACCGGTAGCACCCCAATTTAAACGGCTATCGGCTAGATCTTTGACTGTATCGATCGGCTTTTGGTACCGTGGTACGGTCATAATACTGGAATAACTACTGGAATATAAACTGATGATAAGTAGACCGAAAATCATTAACATTGTTATGATAACTTTTGGTAATTTATTTTCTGCAAAAGATTGGCTTAGAAAAATCCGGTAAACTATTCCAACAGATTTTATGAAGGAATAAAATAAACTTTGATTATCAACTTCCGGATTGTGGTTATAAAAATATAATTCCAACGATAAAACAATTATAGAAATAATAAAAGTACAGCCAACGCTTATCCAAATTTGGGTACCGAACGAATAGACCGGCGTCAATAAACCACCAGCCACTCTATCGACAATCAAACAAATAATTCGGCAAAATTTGATTAAATTACAAACTACTTTGGTGCTGGAACCAGGCTGGTAACTCCAGTTCGGATCAGCGGTACGGAAAAATCCAAATAACGAAAGGCCGACTCCCATAGAGCCACCGAAGCGAACCCGATATCGGCGCTATCCTCCAATAATTTGCCACGTAAGCCGGTGCCGGTGAAATTTTCGAAAATATCGCCCCATAATTGATCGGCATCATCGTTCAGGATACCGATCGGCGTCATATTATGGCTCTTTATAAAATAGATAGCTGTAGTCAATTCGGAACCATAGAATGATAGGAATCCGCCATTATTATCGACAACTTAAAAATTAAAATAGTATTTTTATTATCGATAAATTTAATAATTACCAGGTACTGTGTACGGAGGGTAAGTTAGCGTAGAAATCCGTAATTTTCGCCCTTGTTGATTCGTAAATTTATCCGGATAAAGATGGTTTTGATTGAGAAAACTTTGATTTTTATTGAACCACTTATTGATCAATATTGGTGTATTATTATCGGCAAAACCCACGTATTTATGCGTGAAAAACTCAAAAACCACCTCCTCTGTTTGATTTAAATCGAATTTTATATAATTTCGATTATTTACAATTTTCACCACCAATAGATCGGCGATAAAATTTAATTGTTTCAACCAGAAAATCTTATCAAAGTCTTCATTATCGTTCAATACGATTAAATATCGTCGATTATTAAATCGTTCTTGACTATAAAGTAGACTTCTCTCGATTTCTTTTAGACGAATTTCCGGTTGTTTACTATCAATGATAATACCACGACATCCGTAATTTTTAAACATTAAACCATAATCCGATTCATTTCTTATTTTAATTAAAACAGCTGGAATTTGAATAGAATTGTACTGGAAATTGTCCAAATCTTGCAGGATAAAAATGCAATTGTAATTTTGAAAATACTGATTGATAATTAAATTTATTAAGAATGTTGTATAATGAAAAATTGCCGACATTGTTCTCGAATAATACTAATAGACAAACTAATAGTAGTTCAATCAATATTGCGGTTTCGTCCCAATTATCGTAAATAAAAGTGCAGTTATTATCAAGGAATTGAATAAATTGTGACATTTTACCATCACTTATCGATAATCGTCTAGTTACTAGACGATTATGGATAAGTGATGGTCAATTGACTATAAATTAAAACAAAGAGGAGAAGGAATGGGGAGAAAGAACGAATAGTGGTGCAGATACAAAAATAAAGGGCTGGTAAGAAAGCTACAAGGATTGTAAGATGAAATATCGAAAGAAAAGCGAAGAAAGAGTGCGAAAAGTAAGAAAATCTATACTGAAGATTTCTAGTGAATTGTATTCTAAAATCAACAATCTTTATAAAAACGTTTGAACATCTATTAAATGCGACTAAATCATCAAAATAATGGCTAAAAGTGAAGAATTTAGATCTAAAAGAACAAACTTTACGATAAACTGTTCAAAATGATGTTAAAAAAGCAAGTAAGATTAAAAATATAGATGAAATAACGAAAGAAACCGATTCTACATACAATAAATCTTCCATCTTTAAAATTTAATTAGCGCCATCTGTTTTTGCATATTTGTACTCTACCAACTCAAGTGGAACATCTCAAAAAAACCATATTTGTACTCCCAACTTAGAGGTCTATTATCGTTGGAAGTATTGAAATAAAATAAAGAGAAAGTATCGATGGAATTCCCAATCGAATGGTACTAAATTCATGTTAACATGTCGAAAATCATGGAAATTATTGACAATTTTGATTCGACATATCGCTGGTCCGAGTTTTCATGGAATAACAAGCTCCATCCAATAATTTTCTCATTCTAATGGACATCAACGTAAAATTGAGGAAATTTCCTTTACAATGATGTCAAATTCAATAAAATTTGTCAACAATTATGAGTGATTAGTGATTTTAATTTAATGAAGCATTTTTTAGTTTAGCCTTATTTCCATAGATGACGCTAAAGTCGATTTGACAATTTCTTTAAGCTGGTCGTGTTGTAGTCGATAAGATGGCGCCAATTTGTTTGTTGAATATTAAAATGCATTTATATGCAAATTTCCAATAATAAGAAGAGAAAATACGAATGATTTATTATGCCAGATTGACGTTTCAATTTATTGTATCAAAAGTATGCGTAATTTGATTAATTTTATGATTTCAAAATCTATAAATGTATTGAAAGTTGGAAAATCTGACAACGTTGATAATTTTCAACAACGCAATTACGTCGTTACGTCACCTCGTGCGCCAAAATGAGACAGAGAAGTATGAAGTAAAAGAAAGAGCAATGAGGTACTAGAGTGCGCATCCCCTTTACTTTTAAAAACCAATTTGGTCCACATATGGGGAATTTTAGCAGTTGGTCCTCACTCTTTCTAACTTGAGAGTGTGTCGTTCAATAGGGACTTCCTTTTCTAAAGTCTTGGCCCACCAAAGCTTGAGAAAAGGAAGGCAATATGTTGGTGTCGTTTCACTGTAGTTCAGTGAAAATATCAATAGATGTCACCTTTATCATTACAAAAGACCGAAAACTTTCAACAGTTTTTGTGGTTGCTTATAGAAAATTAATCTAAGCTGAAAATCACCTGAAATTTAATAAAGACCAATTTTTAAAGTCTTTAATGCAAAATTATCTTTTGAAATCTCCTTGATTTTTCTGTAAATTTACAATTGTTGAATAGAAAAGTAATAAATGTGCTTCTTTCCACACCACCTGTGAGGTAAAGCACACGGTGCGTTTTTTTTATAGTGGTATCCCCTGTAGGCCTAATCCACTATAGTATTGGATATATCCATGCTACATGATAATTATTTGAAACAGAGTAAAAATTGATTACTTACGAAGCTATTGTCACCGTCATACCATTGCACAGGAAGTGATGTGGTCAATGCATCATTGTCACAATAATAACCTCAAACAATCAGCGAAGATATATGCGGTAGACCTCCTCACGATATGCGAATTACCTATCGCAATCTCTCGCTCCGAAAACCGCACAATCCGTGAAAATATTTGAGCATTATTAGAGCAACTAGCAAAAAACCACACCACAAACTGCACAGTCATACGACGGAGTCAATGCTTGGATAATCGCTAAGTGATTATCTGAAACAAAACAAAAATTGATTACTTACGAAGCTATTGTCACAGTCATATCATTGCACAGGAAGTGATGTGGTCAATGCATCATTGTCACAATAATAACCTCAAACAATCAGCAAAGATATATGCGGTAGACCTCCTCACGATATGCGAATTACCTATCGCAATCTCTCGCTCCGAAAACCGCACAATCCGTGAAAATATTTGAGCATTATTAGAGCGACTAGCAAAAAGACCACACCACAAACTGCACAGTCATACGACGGAGTCAATGCTTGGATAATCGCTAAGTGATTATCTGAAACAAAACAAAAATTGATTACTTACGAAGCTATTGTCACAGTCATATCATTGCACAGGAAGTGATGTGGTCAATGCATCATTGTCACAATAATAACCTCAAACAATCAGCGAAGATATATGCGGTAGACATCCTCACGATATGCGAATTACCTATCGCAATCTCTCGCTCCGAAAACCGCACAACCCGTGAAAATATTTGAGCATTATTGGAGCGACTAGCAAAAAGACCACACCACAAACTACACAGCCATACGACGGAGTCAATGCTTGGATAATCGCGACAACTGAACCTGCAGCGGTGGATATATCCAAAACTATACCAATACCTATAAAGTAACAGACAAATACAAAGCAACACAACATTAACCCACCCAATTGTTAGTAAGTTTCATGCAAAAGGAATGGCCATTCCCTGGGGAAGGATAATGGGAAATTTCAAGGGATTGAAGCTGATGACCTTCGAAGTCAATCTGAAACTCTGAAACATAAGAAACAAATTTTTGTTATAAAGACAATGCATACAAAATACAATGTATAAATGTTCTGAAAAAAATGTTCAATACATTCAAAAAATTACCTGAAAAAATATCAGATATTTACCATTTTGTTGAAGAACCATAAGTAGACCAGTATCCAAAAGAGGGAGACGATGAAGATTCCTTTTATAATCAGGGAAATCGTTGTTCATAAGGCCTACAAAATCCAGCAGTAATGATGGGGCGGTACGTTCATGTACCTAACAAGTACCTAACATGAGCCTAACAGGTGCCTAACAAGTGCCCTAACAGATGCCTAACAAGTGCCCTAACAAGTACCTAATGCGCGTTCCCTATTCCTACAATCGCGTATTGCTCATCTACCGAACCGAACCGAACCGAACTGACGTTATTTTATATCCCGTTTTTATCGTGGGATATCCCGACTTGTAACGATCGCGATGTAAATCAAAAAAGTACTTACCCCTCTGCTACAACGCCTCCTGTCCCTCGCTGTTCGGACCTACTGTAATAAAACAGAAAAAAAACCGTTAGTAATTGAAAAATAATTTAACTTGAAAAATTATTTTAATTATGATTAAATTTGTAAACCAAGAATCCATTACACAAATATGGGATTAAATTATTAACGAAATAGAACAGAAAACTCATTTTTGATTAGAGTTTTTTGTTCAATTTCATTATTAATTACGATTATTCAAAATTTTCAACTTACCCTTTCGTTGACTTCTTATCGCCCAAATCCAAGGGATGACTTACTGCCCACTCCTTCGTCCAGGTTGACACCAACAGAAGCACTAACACCAACACATTGTTTTAAACACGTACGTAAATTTATTTTTAAATTTTCAAAACGCCAACACTAACACTTTGTTTTAGAAATCGCGTTATTATTAAATTTTGTAAACGAAACACTTCAACGTTCAACAAAATACGAAGCACTTTGTTTTAAAAAATACGTGAATTATTGAATTTTAGAAACGGTAGCACTTCAACGGGGCCATCAAAATACGCGTCACTTTGTTTTAAAAATCGCGATAATTTATTTTTAAATTAAACAAAACCAATTTCACGACCGATTTTCGAAACGGTGTTAACATCTCGACGACGAAAATTCGAATGAACAAAAGACAGGCACTGACAAGATTCGAAAATGGCGTCAAGTAATCATTCCTTTGTTGTATTCTTATCAAAAATTAGAAAAAAGTTGTTTGGCCGTACGTACAGGAATACGTAACTTGTAATCGTATCGTTTTTAACCCGCAAAAACAAGATAACTTAAAAGTGTTAGTTTACGTATCGCTAAAATTATAAAATTCTAGAATATTGTAGATTTTGTAAATAATAAATTTAAATATAATATTTAAATATTTTGTATTTACGGTGATTTCTACCAAATTTTTAAGTCTAAATATATATATCATATTCTATAAAATGATGCTAATTTAGACACATACAACAGGAGGTTTTTTGGAGATGCTTTTATCAAAATTTGAACGTCGTAGCTCATTTGGAAGTTGCTCAAAAAAAACGCTAGTTTTAGACAAGGCTGCGATTCTTGAAACCGAGATTATGTGTGCCAATATTATACACCTAATTTTATACAACCAGCAATACTTTTAGTTTAGATGCAAACCACCAGTTTGCCAATTGTGCAACTACTTCAATTCGTTTGCGTCTCACTATCAAAGATGTCTGCCACCATACGTGGACATATTTTTTGACCGGATGCGCACTCTAGTACCTCATTGAGAAAGACAAAGTATATAACCTCAAATATATGATTCCGGAAAACTGATAAGCCGATTATAGCGAATTTGAAGATCTGATAACGATGTTTTTTATTGATTTGACGCGGTTTTAATTGAATTATTCGTCATTACAATTGGATTTTGTAAGTAGAAGTTTTAATTGTTTAAATTTAACTTTTAATAAAAGGTCCTCTCAATTATCCAATTTTCAATTGCAGTAAAGACACAATAAACATAATAAAAGTGTTAATAATGAAATTGATGTTGTTTTGTTGATTATTGTGCTATTTATAAAGATGAGATTATTTAATTTGATATTATTTGTATTAATAATCCAACGAATCTCCTGTCAGGTAGATAATTTGAGTATTTTATCCAAGACTCGTACAACATTTTTGGAGAAATACGTGGGCTACATTAATTCAATTATTGTATATTTAGAAGTACCGAAAGATACGACATTTGCGGCGTTTCAATTCACCGCCGAAGAGATAAGAACGTCGATTTTCGGTAAGTTTACAATTGCGAAATTAACAATTATTGTAACAGAAACTTAAAGGTTGCCGGTCTAGAAAAGTATCGATCTATATGAAACATGGAGCATTGCCTGTAATTAATCCGGACGGTTCGAAATTCCCGACGCAATTCAAGAATATAACACGCTCGAAATTGTACAATTTAGAAATATTATCGGATAAAACCGTGTATTATTTGAATCTAACAACACCAAAACCGGGTCCGTATTATATTGCAACATTTCTATCGTATAGTGATCCGAAAAAGGAGGCAATCCAACCACAGGGATTAATACCGCAATGTTATGCCCAATTGGAAGTGAATCTATTCACTCATCGATTACAACCAACACCGGAAGAAATCGTCGATGATTACAACTATACTGTGGATCTACAAGAAAATTCGACGATTTATTATAAAATTCTATATACCGAATAATGTAGATTATGCTCTATTGATGGTGGATAGAATCGAGAATATAACGACTCGTTTACGAGTGGAAGCCGATAAATTGCCAACAGATGACGATTATATTGTCTCGAAAATTATCGATAAAGATTCGATAGAGATCTCGTTCAATACGATTGAAGATTCGTGGTATTATCTCGAATTAAAATCGGAAATTTCCACGAAAATTCAATTGAAATTGAAATTGTTTTATGATGGCAACACAACGCTCGATTATAATCGATACGGTAATGCTGTATTGAAAAACTACAATAGTCACGATATTACTGAAATCCAACAATATCAACAATATGGATTATTACGCGAATCGACTACTGAAAGTTATACGTTCACGTTCGATTTGGAGAAAAATTTAGAAACCTCAACACCAACAGCATTGAATCTAACTAATCAACAATTCGTTACATTGAAATTTTTTATACGGAAAAACGTCGATATTGGTGGTTCATTACAATTAACTATAGCGTTTAAACCGAGATTACAAAATAATCGAAAATTACTCGAACTAGAACCGGAAACGAATCAAATCATCGGTTGTATACACAAAAACCAAATAGAATTACCAATATGGCCAAATTATTGTAATTTTAATGGACAATTAACAAGATCACCATTGATTATTAATCGAACTGTTGATAATGCCACAATAGAAATACCCTATCCGGAATCGGGCTATTGGTTTGTTTCATTCCAATTATTTTGTAACAATTGTGACACTTGTAGATGTTCGGATAAATGCCGTAAAGATTTCAATGAATGCCGTTTAGAATGCCAACGGAATTGTAACGATACTGATGTTTGTAATAATTGTAGTATCGATTGTAAAATCGAAATTATAAAGAAATCTGGTTGTGAAACGTGTAATTGTAATGGTCCGTGTTTAATTCCAACAACACAGTGTAATTCGAGTATGTTATTCGATATTAGCTCGTATCCATGCACTAGTAATATTTGTGGTAAAAACGGCAAATGTATGTTTATGGTATCGCACGGTATCGTCTACACTACGTGTTCTTGTTTTAACAATTATAGAGGTAAAATTTTAGATTAAATACAATTTAGTTTTAATAATTCTCGTATTTTAGGTTGGGATTGTTCGGATGATTCGCTAGCAAATCCACGTTGGTTAATAATTTTGGAATTACTCCTGTTAGTTTTGAGTAATTTGGCGTTTTTACCGACCGTTTACGTTGCTTACAAACGTAAATTTTACATCGAATCTCTAACGTATTTTTCGATATTCTTCTTCTCAACGTTCTATCATGCTTGCGATGCTGGTGAACATTTGTATAGTTTTTGTATAACGAAACTATCATCATTACAATTCGGCGATTTTTTCTGTGCATTATTATCAATCTGGGTCACTTTGATAGCAATAGCTGATTTACCGTTATTTTGGCCGTCATTCTGCCATATTCTTGGGGCGATTATTTTAGCGTTTCTAACGACAATTAATAAGACTTCAGTGTGGGTATTTACAGTACCTGCCGTTTGTGGTTTATTATTAATTTCGATCAATTGGTATTTGAAATATCGACGGATTAAACGTTTATTTATCAATCGGAAATATTTATATGTTTATCTACCGGTTGGTGTGGTTGTTGTAACTGTTGCTCTAATTATATTTGCAACATTACAAACAACACAAAATTATAAATATTTACATAGTTTATGGCATATATTAATGGCAATTGCTGTGATTATATTGTTACCAAGATCTAATACGTTTAAACTACAAGAGATTTAATTAATTTACGTCCTTTAATGCTTTACATTCTACATAACTGTGATAGTTTTAATTCAATAATTCTCTCAATAACCCACATGCCATATTTTACGAGTAATAGTTTAATTTGTAAAGAAATAAATAGATTCAAGTTTTCTTGTGTTGTTGTTATTATCATCGAACAACTCCGGATCCGTATCGGATTTCTTTCTCGAATTGTTCCGCTTTTAGAGTACCGTCAATACTTTCACAATTTTTATTAAAAACAGAATAAGCACTGATTTCGTTCGGACGTCTAGGGCCGGTTCTTGTATTGATGAACATGAAAATAATACCGGAAACAATCAGAAAAACCGTACCGAATTGGAATTCGATGAAAATCGCGTAAACAATCGCCCATAGAATAAAACACAATAAATACACCAACACATCATAATACGTACAACAATCACTATCTTTTTCGTTGTAATTTATCGAAATCTTTGGGTCGATATCGTTGTAATCTTCTGGTAATAACGGTTCTTCTATCGTTTGTTTATCGGTGGATTTTTCTTGATTTGTTTCTTTATTAACTGTAAATTTTGGTAGAAATGACGAGATGCGTGATTTTAATTTATCAATTTGTTGTCGGCGTTGTTTTTTTGCACGGTATTCGTTTAATTTTCGTTCAATTTCTGAAGAACTCATCTTTTGACAATTAGAAACTGTCACGTCATTTTCTAGGTTAGTAGTTCAATTATTACAGATAATAGAACTATTTTTGTATAGTTGATCTACTGCGCTTCTTTAACATTCTAACAGTGTTGTCAGATGTATTAATTGTAGTAGATTTAGTAATTTTGGAGTTTCAATGCAATTTTATCAAAAAATTAGAAGAATTCTATGCAAATATTGAATATGATTCAGAATTATTGTTATTTTTAATATTTTATATAGTTTTAATTAGTTATACTGTTATACAGTTGGTCACAGATTAAAACACGTATGTCCGAACTTTATTCTTATATTCTAGCATATTCGATATTATGGGCGGATTTTTGAGCAAAAATTGCTTTAAATTTAGCAAATTACTTATAAATTATTATATTTAGGCATGTATCTTGATTTATACAGTAGGTACATTTTTTTTAAAACGCGTAAAACGAGACCTGTTTTTTCTCTTACTATTTTCGCTTACATTAAAACAAATAACTCTCATTTTGAGGCTTTATTAACTACCGTGCAAACTGAAGAGTAGCTTTAAAGCACTCGAAAGAAATTTTACTAAACAAATGTACCCAAATATACCAACTTAACACACTTAATATTTCAAGATTTTGTTACAATGTGAGGGGAAAAGAAAGAGGAACTTACCACAAAATGATGCAATTACACTTTTGTAGCCGAGTCCCTGTTCCTAATAGTTTCTTGTATTTGTCAGAAGAAATTGTACATTTGGCAACAGCGGCTCGGTTGAACTACACCAGAATTGTGTGCACTTGATCTACCCGAGGATATTGTTTAAACTTTTCCATAAAAATTTTAGCTTTTTCCTATCAGTTTTGCCGATTTTGTAAGATTCCAATCAAAATTTGCATAAATTTAAATTTTTATTTTTCTTGTAGATCCTGTTTGTCTCGTTTTTTCTCCAATAAAACAACAATAACGCATTAAAAAAAGATGACAAAATTTCGCACACTCATGTTGCTTATCGGCATTTTAACAGTTTCCACTCGATATAATTAATTCAATATTATAGAATTCCAACGTAGAATAAAACCAGTTTTCATAGCGATTTATTTGAGCGAAAAACCAGTTTGCAAAATAAAAAACCTGCCCCGTTTCAGTGGAGTTGTAGTGCAGCATAAGGGTCGAGATTTGTTGTTTAAAAGAGTGAGGGTTAACCCCTTGAGAATCAGATTCAGTTGCGAATTCCCGTTAAGATCTTGTTGGAATATACGGAATTTGGTTTGGTGAAGTCGTGTGTGAAATTCCGGTTAGAAATTTGGAGGAAAAAGGCGAAATCCAACCTCAAAATGTCCGTTGGTGGCAAGGTAATTAGCTAGTAGTTCAAATTACACATGTAAATTTATTAAATTTTTGTGGATTTTAGGCGATTTTATATTCGTATTGGAGGAGTTCGTGTTCGTGGCGGATTCGAATCGGTAAAACAACTTATTATGGGTCTATTTTCAATCGTTGATTGTTATTTTTGTTTTATTGTAGCGTTAAATTTGAAGGAGATCCCGTACGATATTAAACCGGTGTCGTTGATAAAAGCCGGTGGTGAGCAACATTCGAACGAGTTCCGCGAAATCAACCCAATGGAACAGGTGCCAGCCCTCCATATCGACGGGGTAACATTGGTAGAATCCGTCAGTATCCTTCATTATTTAGAAGAGACACGTCCACAACGGCCCTTACTACCGCCCGATGTCGTAAAACGCGCTAAAGTCCGGGAAATTTGCGAAGTTATCGCCTCTGGTATCCAACCCTTACAAAATCTGATCGTTCTGATCCATGTCGGCGAAGAGAAAAAGAACGAATGGGCCCAACATTGGATCACTCGGGGCTTCCGTGCTGTTGAAAAATTATTATCAGCCAGTGCTGGCAAATATTGTGTAGGCGATGAGATTACAATGGCCGATTGTTGTCTGATACCGCAAGTTTTCAACGCTCGCCGTTTCCACGTCGATTTACGGCCATTCCCAATCATTCTCCGTATCGATAGAGAATTGGAGAATCATCCGGCGTTCCGGGCGGCGCATCCTAGCAATCAACCGGACTGTCCACCGGAGGCTACCAAATAAAAACCATTCCGTTCGTTTTCCGTTGGTTCTCCTCCGTACTCAATGTAGAGTTGTTCTCGATGTTTACTCGTTACTTTTAAAGTACAAATGCTTCTTTATTGCTTTGTTATTTTGAGTTGATCAAGATTGATATTTTTTTAATCCAGTAGATGCTTTATCAATTATACAATTATTGAATAAATGTGTTTTTTTATCAAAGTTCTAGTCTCATTTTGTCGTTACTTTAAAATATGATTGTTAAAAGAATTGCGTTTAAATGCTTCTTTATGGGCGAGTTTATCAAAAGTTTTATTTTTGAATTTTAAAACTCAATTTTGAGGGACTTGCGGATTAATCTTCTTTCTAAAATCATTAATTATTTTGAGCAAAATTTTGTAGAATTCAAGCAGTTGTTCAGATTTAAGCCTGAGTGTTAACACCATTTTAGTCCTAAGTCATCAAAGAATAGTCAATTAAGTTGCCGAATTAGCAATTTTCATTTTTCTACTAGAGGTGCTTGTTTAGATTTTTAACCAGTTTGCACTACTACCGAACTAATTATGGTCGATATTTTCACAATCAACTACACAATTATCGAATGAATGTTCTCATCAAAAATCAAATTGTCTTTAAATCAAGCCTTTCTTTATTTGTTCATCAACAGTAACAATTACAAAACTTTCGACTAGATTTGTGTTCATAGAAATAATGGACGGATTTCGATTGAATATGAACAGAAATTATTAGAAAAATGAGGTGTGGTAGAATTTATGAATAATACGATCTATGGCACTATGGATTTTATTTTAATTTTTTTTGGTTGTTGTTTATAATGTGTTTTCTATGTTTGACAATGCTAAAAATTAAACTACAAACAATGCTTTATTTTTTCCAACAATCTACATTGTTTGTAGTCGTTTCGAATTTTCCTAAGGAAGAAGAAACGTTCTCAATTAAACTGAATGAATGAAAACCCGTGATTGTGTTTAAGTGTGTAACTTATAAATTTTAAGTGTAAACTGAACTAGAAACTTTACAGAATTGAACTAAATAAAACAAGTATCGTGCAATTATTTTTAAAACACCACGTTTATTAATTAGTTCATTATGTTAATTGGTAACTAAAGTCCAATAGATTTGACCATTGGTCATACATTCATACATCCACACATACAAATTTAAGAAAACTCCGAAAATTCACTAAACTTAAACGATTGTTTGAATTCTCTTCTGTTGTGTTTTATTTTCAATAATAGGCCTTGATTGATTCAATTAATTAAATTAATTAATTAAAAGGCCACTTATTTGTCAAACTAACGGTGAAACTTTAAAATCCTCAAATAATGGCTGGTTTTTGAAATGTGTGTTTCTATGCATGTATGTGATCGGATGTTAATTAATGTATGAATTTCAAATGTAAATGTCTACAATACATACAGGACGATTCACTGTGATGATAATAAAACGAATTCGAATCGTTCGAATCGAGTTTTCACTTTCCAAATTTGGACTTTAAAATTGTTCGATTTTCAACCGATTTTCAATCGAAATTTCACTAACGAGACCGTTGGTTTTCTATTTCCGATTTTATTGTAAATTTTCTTTAAGAAATTTCAAGTTCTAGCACTACTATCAGTGAAGATTCAAGTTTGAAGATTAAATCAAAACTTTCAACTAAAAATTTGGGGTAACTTCAATGAAAATTGCCGAAATGTACAATTGGACTCGCTTCGTTTCGATTAAGTCAATAGTGAATCGCCCGGTATAACGTCTTTCTAGCTAAAACCGGCAGTTGCTTCTTTTACAATGGTTTTTCTGACACTATTACGACCACCGCCACCACTACCCTGATGGGATTTAGCAGTGGTGGTGGTGATGGTGAAGAAGCCAACTGACCACCACCCCGGCCCACACAATTGTGAATATCACAGCAACAGTAAATAGAACAGTTTTTTTGTTGGTTTTTTTTAATTTTAATTTTGTTCATAAATATTTATATCAAAGTATATGAGGCATTATTATTATTATTATTATTATTAAAACGTGGAGAAGCAACAAAACTAAAACTACACCACTACAACTATTGTTTGTTTTTTAACAAAATAAAATCAATAAATATTTAGATTTTCCAACATTAATATAATTCTCATTTCAATGGTTGCAAAGCGTTTAATTTGTTCAATTTCCATCCTAATTACCGAAATTTCCATCGTTCGCATTTAGACAATCAAAAACGATTAAATTGCGGATGTTAACGGCTCCTATTCCCAAAAATATTTCAACTAATCCGTCAACAATCGAATTATTTTCGTTATATTTATATTCTCTTTTTATCTAGAAAAATAAAACATTCACGGAATGCCAAGATTCTTCTTCGTTAATTAAAATTTTCAAACTTCCAACACTATGACCCGCATAGAGCTACCACTACAATTATCTCACAATATATAAATCTATTGTTTACTAATTTAAAAGAAATGTCTGCCTTTAAAACAGCAATATCGATTAGTTAACGGTTTTGTTAAATATTGTTCAGCAGCAAGTGTTCGAAAAACATTAACAATATATTAACAACATGCGATAACAACAATATATAATATTTCAGTTATACATTTATCAATTTTTGCAATTATATATATAGAATTATCTTTGATATAATAATTTTATAGATATTTAGAAGGAATAACAGCAGAATTGGGTGAGTATAGATGATTATCAATTATATTTACAAATAAACGACTAAAATTAAAAACAATTACCCATTAATCTCGACATCAAATTCTAGTAAGGACGTACGTCACAATTCCGACGTACGTTCAATTCGATTTGATTCGATTCGTTAACTATAAATCCACAATTAATTCTAATATGATTGGTAACGTTGTTTGGCCAGCCAAATGTGATTTTTATTACATTTTTCATCACTTCTTCTAAGTTTAAAGTTTTTACAATGAGGTCTACAGCAGGTACACAATTTCAGATATTACCAATCAAGAAACCTTAGCGAATTAAAATATTTACATAAATATTGCTAAAATTATATCAATATATAAACAAAAACAATAACAATAAAACTATAAATACAGGACGATTCGCTGGAATTGTACAATAACAGCGAATCACCCTGTATAAAGACAATAAAAATAGATTCTCCTAAATAGAATTAACAGATGAAGAAATAATATAAAACGGTACAATTAGCGACGAGTTGATGACGATTTTCTCGGATTTCCAACAATTAAATTAACAAATTAAATTTTCTATAAATAAATAAACAATTTTATTGACTAAAAACATCACATTTGTTGAACGAAAATGACTAAATTTCCAAAAATTTCCAACAGTCCAGCGCTACACAATTCAATTTGTATTAATTTCGAACAAAACCGCCGAGAAAATTCCATTATTAACAACCATTTGTACCAAATAATTTCGTTCTAAATTTGATTGATGATAATTTGAATATAAACAAAGAGAATTGAGCGCTATCACTGCATAGTTAATGTACCCAGGCCGTTGTTCCTTGCCCGTTTTAATTCTTCTTCTGATATACGTTGTTCGATTAAATATTGAGCTGTATTTATTGATTGTGGACTACCCGATATTGTTACAATACGATTACGCGTTCCAGGCGCAAATATTCCCTTTTTAGAGATTTGTATATTGGCCCCGCTTAATTGTTGTATTTCAACTAACGAACGGCCACCAGGACCTGGAACACAATCAAAACAAAAAACAAAAAAAATTGGAACAAATTCCACCGTTTATTTCGGCTAAATTAATCGAATTTTTGTTAATTTAATTAGAATTAATTAATTATGAATTAATGGTAATGTGCAAGTGGTAGAATTAATTGAATGATAAAGATGGGTGTAACACATCGGACATGGCCTCACACTTTGTGTTGTTTTTTTTTTTTTTTGATTTTGATTTTGTTTGAATGAATTGATAGAACCACCTCGAGAAATCTTGTAGAAATTACGATTTATTAATTGATTTGTAATGTTAATTTCGCCAATATTTCTAGGGGTGGTGGTTTATTGTAGCGAATTTGAATGATGATGTTTTTTTAGTCTAGATAAGGTCGTCTTCATTTTTGTGAATTTCTTAATGTTGTCCTCTCTCGATCACAAAATGTGGGGTCTTTTGTCGTAATTACATCCCCATCATTATTAACTACTATCTTCTTGTGCTCTTATCTCTATTTATTTTAATATTTTGTTTCCGTTTTTTTTTTGTTTTATTTTAAAACGCCCATACCTAATATAGCACCAACAATAACTTCAGCAATTTCGACATTTTTTGTATCTTTAGCACCACCATTTAGTTCAGCTGGTGTTGGACTTTTATTTAACACAGCCATTTGTTGACCTGTACCTAGACCAAAGCTGTTATTGTTGATTGAGATGGGTGCTGTTGCGGGTGAAGTTTGATGTCTGAATGGATCGAATGTTGATTCGTACCTTTCTAAATTTGTTCTCGGTGTTGGACTTGTTGTACCTGATTTTCGATTTTTTCAATTTTGGCAAAATAAAAACGAGAACAATAACAACAACATGGAAGAGAGCGCAACCAAAAAAAAATAGAGAAAAATAGAATTTCAATTTGTATTGTTGAATTTTAATACCTATATGACACTCTCCTAGACTGACCTGGCCGATTGGGCCAAAAACGGTACCAGCATTTGCAGCACTAGCGGCGGCACTAGCCTGATCTACCATACCCAAATAACTCGACACGGGCAAACCACCAGTAGTACCCAAACCCAGACCCATAGCTAAAATACCATATTTAGCTAAAACTGTTAATGCTGCACAAATTTCAACTATATGCGAATCAGAGAAACCGGTATTACGCAATTGTAACTAAAATCAAATGATTAATATTAAAAAAATTAATAACAATAATTATAATTTATATAAATAAAATAAATAAAGATTAAAAATTACTTTAATATGATCTAATAATTGGCTAGTAACAGTTCCAACATTCTGTCCGGGTGTATTTAGATTTAAGCTGAGATTTAAGCCTCCATTGAGCATAATACTTTGTGATACCGAACTTAAGCCACTATTTAAACTGGCTGTTGAGGCATTAAATGCACTACCGGCATTCTGTTGGGCAAATGGTGAACCTGTCGGATTATAATTGGCAACTGGACCATTCACATCGGCATAAGACACATTCAAACAGGTACCACTTTGGGGATCTTCAACGATTTTACTTAAAATCATTAAACAAGCTTGATGATTTTGTGCCTTTTCACCTACAACAAACAATGTTGAAAATTAACTATTTTGTGTTCAAATCTTGAGTTTTAAGACAGCTTTCGCAATTTTTGTTACTGGATCGTGTCAATTTTTAGTATTTCTATTTGGATATGAAAATTAGATAATTTTGGACTAAATTCTAATTGGGCTTCTACAATTTGATTATTTACACCCTCAAAGGGTGAATTTTAATCAATTTTCAGTCTAATATCGCAATTGAATGAATTCTAACAAATTCTACTTTGTTTTAGCCAATTTCCCAAATAAATCCTCGAAATTTTAGCCATTTTTAATTGATTTTTGTGCGAATTGGTAAAACTAGACTGTTTTTGGTTTATTGTCGTTGCTTTTTAGTCTTAATTTTGTTTAATGTTAGTTTTTAATTATTGATTTTGAATGAAATCATTGGATGTTAACGCCTAGCAAAATTTTACGAGTTTTGGATAATTTTGGGTTCGTTCGAAAAATTAAAGCAAAAAAGGCCGATATAGAATCATCAATTATTGTAAATGGACGTCATTTTCGTTAATTATAAATAATAAATTTGTTGAATTTGACTTTTAAAATAGCATTGATGTTGTTATTGATGATGATGATGATGACATAATTATCTAAATTATTGGATAATTTCAAGGTCCCTAAATATTGGATAATTATTCTAAATATATATCGTAAAATAAATAAGGTATATGTATACATAATGTACAAGTATGGACATATGTAATGTAACAAAATTACATCTAATACTAGCTTAACAACAAATAATCAACTAACATCCTGTACAATTGCATCATAACAATAATTTCATTGTTTCTTTATTCTGTCTTTCTCGTTTTTATTTATTTATTAAACGAGAAGAAGACAGAATTTAGCCTCCTCGTACTTACCTATCACAGTAATACATCTCTCTTGTAAACTAACATCTTTAGCTTTCTGTGAAATCTGTACATATGAACCACTAGTTTCTTTAATTTGTTTAATATAATTACCAGATTTACCAATTATCATACCAGCTGTTGAATTTGGTACAAGAATTTTCACTTGTTTATCCCTATCTTGTAATAATTTATTATCATTTTCGATTATTTGTTTTGTTAAATCGGGTTTTTCACGGATTTTATCAGCAATAAAATCGGCCACAATCATTATAGCATCTACTGTACCAGTTATAAGACATACACGTTCTGTTGTTCCTGTAAATATTAATTAATTAATAGAATAATAATAAAAATATTAATCTATCACGTAATCAATACAAATCTATCAATAAATTGGACATTAATATTCAATTTATCACATTTCAATTAATGTTATCAATCCAGTGATTTTGTCAATAATGTGAAAGCTTTAATTAAATCGACATTCGAATTAATACGAAAATATATCGACACACACAATCCATTAAATTGTTAATTAACTTTAATTGTAGGTACAACTAAAGAAAACTCAATTTAATTGATTTTTGTTAGAGACAAATCAACTCGAACAGGATGGAATCAATTGTTGTTGAAACGAAAATCAACAATTTTGTTGTTATTGTTGTTGATCTATCAATTCACCCCTAAATAAACGTTTCGATAAAATCGAGTTTTAATTAAAACCATCTACTAATAGTAGACTTAAATTAAAAGCTTTTATCCAGTTCATATAGATAGATTAAATATTATTATTAATAATAAATAGTTCGTTTTAATAACAAAAATTGATATTATGAAATTGTAATATAAAATTATGTATTAGCATTATTTTATACAGGGCGATTCACTAGGGTTTTTGGTTAAAATAAAGATTTTGATAGTTGATTACGCAACTCTTACAAAATTGATTTTTATCTACAATTCCGCGTGGAATTTATTTTTTAAATAATCATTAAATTAAAAATTATCTTGCAAACAGAGGTAAATTAATGTCAAGGTTTCTTATAATCCTCTACACATTAAAAATAACAGCTAGAACTCCAACTCGTAATATTTCGAAATTGATAATCATTTCGAAAATTTATCCATAAAAATACAACAATTGAAAACGTTTAAAAAGCTAAAATATACAGAGTGATTTGCTAATATTTTGATTTCTACAATCGGTATAGTGACCTAATTGCCAGACAACTTACTGCCAACCTAATGCCTTTAAAATTCCCAGATTTTGACCGATTCAATCGGGAAATTTAGTCTTGTTAAGTTTGTATCAATATTCAATTATGTCCGCCAATATTGAGTTACTCTGTAGATTGCTATTAGAAATTCCGCAAGTTCATTATACAAAATTGATAAAATTATTTTAAAACTTTATCAAAATTTCGATTAAGGGTCAACATTAAGCGTGTAAATCACGTACAATAAATGTGGGGATTTTGTAAATTATTCCACTTTTTTTTTGAAATTTTAAATTTAAACTAGGTCTTGATTTTTATTTAAAAGTAGTCGTTAATTTTAATGTTACAGGATAAGTTTAGAGGGTGAGAGATTAAAAATTCTAACGGATAGAAGTTTCTGAAATTTGGTTTTCCATCTGAACTACTTCTAGCAAATATGTTCGTAGTTCTATCTACCTTTAGTATAGGGGTTAGGCGCCATATTTTCTTATTTTAAATAGAATAATGCATGACTTTTGGTTTAGGGTTTGACTTTTTCTAAAAAATTTTAATGTAATAGTATTTTATCAAAAAATTCTTGAAATTCTTGCTAATTTTGAGATACAAAGAGCCCAATTTAGATCAATAGAGCTCCCTATTTTTTAAAATTTACTACAGAATGTGCAGTAGGATATACCATTTATACATTTAAAATAAGTAGGACTACCCTTTATACAAAGGGTTGGTAAAACAGAAATATTTTCTAGAGGTAGTTTAGATGAAAAAACAGCTCCAAAAATTTTAGAAAAATTCTAGTTTAGTCCCCTAACTAATCGTTCAATGATAAAATTGCCTTCAAAAAGGTCAAATTTAATTAGAAACTTATATTTAAAAAAATAATTTAATTGTAAATTATAATAATCTGATAATTAGCATCACCTTTTTCTTGTTTGATAGAATCTGTGAGTCGAAATTTTCGTGTTATTTTATACGAACAAGTGTCCGTCATTGCTAATTTTAGAAAGCCAACATAATTACGTCGTCCAATCAAAAGCCAAAAAATTTCAGATTTCAACAACATTCATTTAAATTTTTACATTAATAAACGATATTTTGCAAAAATAAATTTAATTGAATTAAACCAAATCTTACCTGGATAGAAATCGTGTGATTTTGACATTTTAACACGTGCCCCAGTTTCTTTCTGTAATTGGGCAATCGTCTCACCCCCTTTACCAATAATTGCCCCAGCTGCCACACTAGGTACCAATACTTTGAAATGATACGTTCCATCACCACCTGTAAATAAAACAAAAATCATTCAACCCTTCGATCAGAAAAAAAATCGCTGCCAAGATGGAGATGGCGGGAATTAGGCCAACAAGGGTGGCATAGTAACCCCAATGCAGTAGAGTCTAGCTGACGACGAAAATTATGATAACGACGATAAAACAGGGGTAGTTGGTATTGTAGATATAATAGGAGTGGTGTTTTATTTAATAGAAAATTAAGCTATCACAACGATTTGATAATAGTATTGGGATAATTATTAATAAAGTCATCTGGTTTCGATAATGTTGTTGTTATCAGACAATATTGTGTGAATGTGTTATTTTAGATGATCCGCCCTCATTTTCGTACCCCAAATCGTGTTATCTAACCATGAAAAATACGAAATTACACAACTGATAATTGATATTTGAAGGATGATTTCTACAAAATATTATTTCTAACTGGTATTTTCTACAATAATAATTAATAAAACTTGAATCTATGTAGATAAAGAAAGAAATCTATTAGGAAAATACAAGCAGACAAAAGAAGGCTAATTATTGATTTTTCTCATATCATAAATTATGGAAAATCTTCAAGGGGAAATTTACAAAGACAATTAATTCTGGAAATTTATCATAATTATTGTACACACTTTTCTATTTACTACAACAATTGGACAAAGATTAATTATAAATTCAAAGGGGTCAAGGTTGTACCCATGATAATTAAATTATTGATGAGCTGCTGTATTTACATACATACATACATAAAGAAAATTGACAAAAATACAGGACGATTCACTATGATAATCGATTAGAAGTTATAAACTTTAATTCGGTGGAATTTGTAATTTTAACTCTTATTGTAGTCGTTGTTTCGTTATATTTTTGGTGGAATCAAGTGGTTTTTGATATAGTTAAATTTGAAAGCGGTAAATTTAAATAAACAATAATAAAACGGTATATTACACAAAAAAATCAGTAAGACGTAATAAAAATCAACAAAACAAAGTGAAGAAAGCGTTTTAAAACAAAATTCATTAAAAATTATAAAGAAACATGTTTAAAAACATAAAATTTGAGGTTATATTGCGGATCTATAAACAAACGAGTATCGTTTAGTTCCTCAGTGTTACTAATGTAAGGATATAAATTTTACTATACGTTTCTATATACGTATTATTAGTCCTTGAACTATAGGGTTGGTAACAAATTTAAAACTTTCTACTACACGAGTGGATTTACTATAACTACTAATTATAATCATCCTGTATAAAATATTTCAATGGGTTTATTTTTTCCAATTAAATGGAAAGAATATAAGAATCTCATGTTATTGATTAATTGATTGATTACGAGACCTGATACTACCTTGACCGATAGAACACGGAACTACAGTTTCTTAAAAAAAATACAGTAACGATAAATTTAGAATTTTCTTCTTTTTTGTTTAGTGTTTTTGTGGAAAATTTGCTAAAATTTTGCTAAATTACATAATTGTGTTTAAAGCGATACAATATTTTGGCAACTTTGACCAAATTAAAATTAACTAATTTGAAATAAATTAACAAAAAAACATCAGCTGTTTGTTATGTATACACTCAAAAATCATTAAAAATGATTTATCATCATTTAAGTTAATGATTCGATGATATAAAATGTCTTAATTCTTATCTACATTATAAATTTGGTACTTTTACAAAATTTCAGTTGATTTTCTTTTGGTTATGTGGTAGTCTACTGCATTGGCTTTAGCTTTAAAATTGTACAGTGGTCGCCACTTAATTCAATCACATTGGAAACAAGCCAAAACAATCAAACAATAAACATTGATTTTTCTAGTGAGGCTTTGAAGAGGAAGATAAATAGAAAAATGGAGAAGTTACAGGTTTGTTTTTAAAGCTTTATTGCTGTCTTTTCTTTAATTCTTCCTTTTTCTCGAACTTTTAAAATATTGGCAAATGTTTCTTTACAAAATTAATCAACGACAAAATGGAAAACAACAAATTAGTTTCAATTACAAAATGAAATGCGTCATTTTACAGTGGTTTTCTGTAAATTATTAGTCGTATTCTCTAACTTTTTGACGATTCGTTACTATGACAACTTTACAATTTCATCATAATAGCTTTGAAAGAGACAAGTATAAAACAGTTATTGTTAGGTGTAAACGGAGTTATTTTATTACCAACAGAGTTGGCTATGGTTAGCTTAAAATAAACGTCATTTGGTGCAATATGAATAAAGCTACGACACGACGTTAGAGAACTATGGCCAATTAGTAAATTATTCAGATCTTTTTTGTGTCTCAATAAAGCTAAAGTTCTTTAAATTCAAAGTATTGACTATAATTGTAAATCATAATATTTTATCGTAGCCTATAATCATAATATGTTATGTTATATATGCATAAATTAATAAATAAATAATCTAAATTAATAATAATTTCGAACTCATAACCAGCTGTTTATCGATATGGATTAAGTACACTTCTGTCATACTCATTATTTGGTAAATGTAAAGGGATTACATTTTCATTACTACTCTACATGTCGGATAGATAAGGCCAACATTTTTTTCAATGTTAAAACAAAGGATTAACGATAATAGAATATTCAATATCTATCATAAATTATAATAAATTTGACTAGAACGATTTTTCATGTATCTACCTACTAGGGTTGTATTAAAGAATAATTACAATTCTACAATTAAACTAAATATTTGTGTAATTTATTATTTAAAGTATAGGTACATTTATTTAGTGATAATACTAAAAGCACATTAATCACGTTTTTGTTAACAATTATAGTTAGTTTTACAATCAAATCTTGGAAAATTTCCTTAAAGCACGTATTAGATTGTCACCCTTTCTAACTACCACCGATTAAATTAAATTAAATAAAATTACAAGGTATATTTCCTCCTACAGTAGGCTTTGCTTTTAATGAGTAAAGTCGTAGGTTGGTTCATACTTAAATTTTTCAATTCAAATACAAGCCCGCGGCGAAAATCGAAAGTTGCCCACTTAATTTCGGATGAGAAATTATAAAGATCGTAATTCAGCTCAAATTGACTCGAATTTGAATAAATATCGGCGTCTTTGGTGAATTTGTAATAAAAATAGCTAGAAAATCGATTAATTAAAAAGACAATCGAAAATTTTAGTGTCGAAAGGTTAACCTTTCAAAAATTGCAAAAATTTGTGATTTGAAACGGAACTAAAATTGAAATTCAACGATCTTTGAGAAGTTATAATATTTGCATCATTAGCACGATTTTATAGCAAAATTTATTAAAAAATGATAATTTTTTTATAATTTTATATAATTTCCAATTTAATTACCAAAATTGGAAGATTTATTGAGCTTAAAGAAGCAAAATTGGTCCATTTTGCGTCAAATATTGCAAGATTTAATGTAACATTTAATATAATTTTTGGATATTTTGAACAAATTTGGCTAGTGAATTCTAAAAATTCACCCCATTTATTTACATCCGCAATATTTCGAAGATCAGTAAATAAATTGATAAGTGCTAATTTTCAAATACTACACTTGATAGATAAACGATATTAAAAAAAAAATCGTTTGTTGTCTAAATTTTTGACCTAATTTTGTAATATTTTTCCATTATATAAGCATTTTTATATCGATTTTTTCTTACAGCATAAAAATCAAGTTTTTATTTTTTATTTAATATAAAATTACAAGAAATTGTTCGATTGTAAATAGTCTAATTGAAAAACGAAAATGACATGTCCTCCTATAATAATTTCCTCAACGTATTACCAAGCGAAAATCAATACTTGTTTTCCCCCAATGCTGTGTACAAATCGAATAATTTTTCTTCCGTTTCTATCAAATTATGAACGTTTTATTGGGGAAATGGAAAGGAGTAGTAATATTAGCAAATAAAATTGAAAGACGAAAATTTGCAAAAATAAAGACGAAAATAGCCGAACAATTTGCAAATTACTAAATCAATATTTGCAGAAAATACGTGAAAATTGTGTAAATGAAAATAATAAAAAAAAAACTGAAACTAACAATTTGTAAATAATCCAATTGTTATAAAATAATAAAAATTCTATAAAATACCGCTTCATCTTTGCGTTATTTAGCTAATTTTGGTTAATGCACGAGATTTTGTAGAGAATACAATGATTTACGACTATCATTTATCAATCGTATTATCAGAAACCCCTTCAACTTGACTATAGATTTTAAAATGTAATAAAAAACCAGACTATTTTAAACAAGACAGTGAGTTGAGAACAATAAAAATATACAGGATGTCTGTTTATTTTAAAAATTCACGATTTTTTCCGAATGAATCGAAGTAAACGAAAATTCTTCAAACATTTACGATCTAAATTATAGTTCTCAAAAAATCCCATCGTATTGACAAAAATATAAATATTTTGTAGATTTTACTAAAATTGTTGAGCCGAACTCTACTTTTCCAATCAGACGTTGTTCTTTGAATTTTGGGGGACAAAATTTACAAATTGATAAATTTGCAATAATAAAAAACGAATTATTTCAACAAAAATCTCCAAATTGTCGACGAAAATAACTTAATCAATATAAATAGAGCAAAGTTTATCGCACACTTAACTCTTGAAGCGATCAAAAGTTTTCGGTATAAGACAAAAGTGGCAATTTTCAAATTTTGATTACAAAAATTTAGTTCCGCAATATTCTTAAAAATTAAGCAACATTTCTCAACTAGATCTTGAAATTTTAGAATAAATTAGGTAAAGGAGTAAAATATTATCAAAATTTATCAAAAAGTTGAAATTTTCGATGACTCCAGAGTATTCCAGAAAATTGGAATATTTTTTAAATGAAAAGCAATTTTTTATTAAAATTTTCAAATTTTCGACTAAAAGTGCTAATTTTTCAAAAACTATTAGAATCGAATAAGTTAAAACCTTTTACTTATTATCATTTAAAATACAAATAACATTACCTACTGAAATACAACTGGTATTTTCCTGAATAGAATTTTTGTAACTGAAAATTTTGTCGCACTCTAATTAATCTGTTGCTTTCTGAACTAAAGTTGGAAAAATTAATAATAATTATAATAAATCTAATAATAATATCAATCACTGTAATTTTATCAAATTCTATCATGTT
Source organism: Mylabris phalerata (assembly GCA_020740385.1). Lineage (NCBI taxonomy): Eukaryota > Metazoa > Arthropoda > Insecta > Coleoptera > Meloidae > Mylabris > Mylabris phalerata. The sequence continues at coordinate 4,395,448 of JAJEOX010000222.1, forward strand.
TTTATTATTCTACTAGATGAACATAGTGAATCACCCTGTACAATAAACAATAGCGTTCTAATTTTGGTAAAATACGGCGACAATTCCATTATAAAAAAATGATTGCTATCTATTAAAAAGAAAGAGATAGAGACAATTAGAACGAAAATAGAATAATAATACAATTCCCTAAATAGAGAACTTATTGACAAGAATAAAATCTATTCGATTAGTAGTATTGATAGAGAATTATTGATTTGTAAATAGATATTTGACATGTCTATTAGAATAATTAGAAATGATCCAACTATAATAGAACCGTAACAAAATTTTACTTTCAAAGTATCAATTATTGTATAGAAAACGAATCACTACACTTTTATTTTCATATTCTAGTATTCTACCTGAAAATTGGCTGTATCTTTGGTTACGTCGTAGCTTTGTTCAAACGCTAGAAAAATACTATACAAATGTCAAATTTGCTAAAATATGAACTAATCTACGACACCACGCAATCAAGCGTAATTACCGTCGTATATTTCAAACAATTATTAATAATCTACGACATTAAAAACTGTAACACAGCCACGAGGTGAAATATGGTTGTACACCCTGTATAGTATTAGAAAATTTGATGGCTTTATGTATAAATAAATCAAACAAATCAAATCGAAGAAAAACTATTTTACTGGGTGAATGTAAAGATTAAATAAAATCCTTGAAATCAATTCGGTCAAGTTCTAATAGACAAGATTAAAATAATAGTGATCTAATCTTGAATAAAATATCAACAAGAATCATAAAATATTTCAATAATGAAATAATATTGAATTATAAATGTTGATCAATAATACAACAGGTGAAACTCTTTCTTTTGAAATTACACAATTCAACATATTCATCTAATTTCCAGAAATTAGAAAATTAATAACGAAATTGTCGTCGAACAATAACAGTGAAAACTACTTGTTTTCTATCGATGGAGAAGAATTTATTAACTGTAAAAAAAGACCTTCAATATGAGATTTGTATGCGAAATCAACTAGAAGAGGCTTCCTTTCCACTCCATAGAAATACAATAAAGTTAGATACGAATAGGTACTTTTTTCCTCGAAAAAGAAAAAAAATCTTATAGAAAGTTGATAGAATTTTGTACGAAATGATGGTGAAATCAAATGAAAGAGAAACAGAATAAAGCAGCAGGCAGGGAGAGGGATATTTAACGACAACGACGACAATACTACGACGTCGTCGTCGTCGTATAGCGTCAGTTGCCTTGAAATAAAACCGTCGCACCGTTCAATAGTGCTGTTGCACAACAACGACAACGGCGACAAGAGTAAGGAGGAAAAGACCAACATCTAGCCTAGACCTAGTGACATACAGCCACACATATTATTTCAAACACGTGTCTCTCTCTTGCTCTTACTCTCCGTATTTCTCACTTTTACTCTTTGAAAATTTTATGTATAACATAAAGGAGAATAATTATTGGAATCGTAACAAAGAGACTTGAGTAATCGACTCCTAATGTTTGATTTAGAGAAAACTAGCACCAAGTTGTTGAAAATAAGGAATTTTGAAGTGCTAAGGCTAGCTAAAGGGTTAAGGAAAACAGTTTTTAGTTAAATTCAATGAACATTTCTTTAGCACATTTTGTTGTAAACAAAACTTTTTCTGAATTTGAAACCGCTTTTCAGAAAAGTTTTGGACTCTTAATCCACGTATTGGGGCTATATTTTCGAAAATTAGAAGAACCGAATTGGTGAAAATAGCCAGTTTTATTAGTTTCCTGAAGTCTCACTAGTGAATTTTTCTAGAAGTCCACAGAAAAGCAATTTTTGATTAAATTTGATGATTGGTTTCCAGCCAAATTTGACAATTTTTGATTTCTAATTCAAATTCAAAGATTTTGCTTTGATTTTTCAGTAAATCTTGCCTTTAAGATTATTTGATTCTAAATTTTTAGCCCAATTTGATTAATTTCGGATTATTTTGAAAAATTTCCCCTAAACCATTGCAAATAGAAATTTTCATTATTTTTTTAAATTTTAAGACTTCTATTTTTTATTAATTTCATTTATAAATTCTTCAATATGCAAAATTAAAAAAATTCTATTCAAAACGTAGAAAACAAAATCATCATCCTCATCATTAGAATTCCAATCTAAACTGGCTAACCTTGATCAAATAACAACGAAGTGAAGAGAATAATTCAAAGTACAATTAAAGAATTTACAAGATTCTTAATTTAATTCTCTTCATTATGGTGTTTTATTTTTAAACCAAGTAAAGTGTGATTGTTATTAATGAATTCTTCTATTTTCCTTCATTAACAAATGTAATTATTTCAAGAGAAAAATAAATACGGAGAAATACTTTAGTTTTTTTCCCGTTTCTATGTATTTTCAAATTTCCATGTCTAATTTTTTAAAATTACAGTAATATTTAACCGTCATTATTTTTCTTATCAATTATTCATTATTTAATAACACAATCAATAATAATAATAATTATATCATATGTAATATATTTATATAGAACGTATTTTATTATTATTTGATTTAGAAAATTGTGTATTGTATATTTATGCCAATATGTATATTAGGAATTAAGTCTAATTACCTATTTAGATTGGCGATGACAACAGATAAGTTGTTTAATCAAATTATTAGATTATTAGATAATAGAAAAGTCAGTTATTATAATGGAAAATGAATAAAATTTATTTTATTAGATTTTAAAATTTCTAGCAACTAGAATATTCAAAAATTGCTCATTTAAGATGAAATTTTGTTAAAAATCAATCAATCTTGAAAGAAAATATCTAAAAATCATAAAATGGGGTAAAATATGAATTAATCTAGGATTCTATTCGTTTCTAACATTGTATTGTATACACCCTGTATAAGAGGCAAGTTTTTGTGGTTGTGTAAAACCGGCTTTTAAGGGCGGTCATGCCAATATACAAAAATTATCACAGGCCAGGAATTTGGTTAAAAAGATATTCAATCAGAAAAAGGAGGTGGAGTTAGTGGTGCCATTTTGTATATCCATTCAAATAGATAAATGTTTATTTTTGTTAAATATTTAACAAATCAAAATAATTAGTTCTTTTGTCTAATTTTAGTAGCTTTGTTTGTTTAAATTCTATTTAAAAAAAAATATTATTTTATCGATCAATTAAATAACGTTTGTAACAATAATTTGAAATCAAAAATACAATTAGATACCTATCTAATGTAATCATTAAATCAATATTTAAACATTCATCTCAAATCGATAACAATTTCGTATTTTTTCTCCCCCTTCAATAGAATTATCCCAAATTACTGTACAAATAATAGAAGAAAAATTAGGCAAGATTATAACCTTGATATTTACACATAGCTATACATCTGTTATAAATATTTATATAGTATCGTAATAGATAAATTATAGTATAAAGTTTATAATAATTGAAGAAAAATATTAATAATTGTATACTAAATCTTCTGTGATTGGTGAATCTCTGATAAATTATTATGCACGTTATTGGTTACTATAGGTGTATCTCAACCAATGAGAATAAATTAGAGAATTGTTAACTAGATTTTAATTAATTTATAATTATTCAAATTATTTCTTAGATTTTAAACAAAGACATATTCTAATGAATCAAACAAACGTACAGTAATTAAAATGTTCACACTTATATCCTTAATTAATTAATTAGTTATCAGTTTAAATCTCGTTAAAGTTGTCTGAAATTTATCTAAAAAAACTGGACTTTAAATTTTGTTTTATAACAAAAATATATCTACATCCTGTAGAAATTTCTGTCCGTGCACTTGAAAACTTCATCATCATCATTGTAATAAACGATACTTATATTGAATTAAAAAAGAAAATAATTTTAATAATAATTAAATAAAGAATTAGAAAAAAGAAACAATTTCAATTGAATATTATTAGATATCCACGTGTGTATAATTATCAACTTGTTAAACTGCATGTTATTATTTATTATTTCCCACCAATACTTAATAATAGAAAAGAATGTGGAAATTTAGTTTTTCAACAATATTTATTACTGTTATATTTATTTTTATACTCGATTTATTCCATATTTTCATGTATATACAGGATGATTTATTAATTAGAAATATCGTGTGTACTGTAATTTATTTTAAAATTGGCCATGTCTTTGATACGTAGTGTCGTAGCTTTATTCGACTACTTGAAAATTACATTAACAAAAGTTGTATTTAATAATTTACCAATTAGCCGCCATTTGCAATAAATATAAAATTATCGACATTTAAGTTATTTAAATTCATTTTATATAACAAATAAATTAATTAATCAATTAATTAGAAGACTAATAAGGGTATCAATTATTCTTTAGATAAACAAGAATTTCATATTTTATTTGAATTATTAATTAATTTAATTAACATTTACGTACCTATTTAACATTGGTTAAAATTGTGTAAATAACACGCAGATAATTCATTTGTTTTAAATGATTTAAATTAACAAACATCACTAGATTCATTCTTGATTTATAAAAAAAATATTGACATAACTATTCAATTATGTAAAAGAATACAAGGTTACGTACGTTGTAGTTTTGTTCGGCTATTTCAAAAATAAATGTCGAATTTGGTAAAGTATGAACCTATCTACGACACCACGTACCCAACCATGGCCAACTACAAGGTGAAAAAAATTGTACAAAATGAATTGATTGGAAATTATCCCGATTTTGAAAATCGGTGGTACTCTCTAAATTTTCGAAATTCGTCTCAATGTTGTTTGAAGACCGTTGCTATAGTAACGAATCTCCAAAATGTTAGAGAATACGACTGGAAATTAATAATATGCCTAAAAATTCAAATCTATCAATTTTAGAGTATTATTGTATTATAAAAGTCTGGTTCAATTTAACAATACAATAGAAACAAAGGTTAAAATAATGGACAATCATAGTGGATCACTCTGTATGTATGTTTTAATATCCAAAAAGGAAGAGTACGCGAAATTGAGGCCACATAATCACACATACACATTCACAAACAAATACACATATGGTGTGGATTTATTTTAAAATTATGCAAAATTGTAAATAATCGAAAGAAAAATTAAGAAGAATAAAATGAATGTTATTAAAACAACTTTAACAATGATTAATTTGTAAATGAATAACGAATTTAGTTGAAAATTATAGGTACAACTCTTCTTTTTTAATTTAATTTAGTTGATGAGGTGTTTTTATAGGAAGAAAAAAAGGAACTCACCACAATTTGGCAATGTGTTCATCAACTTGCAAAAACAAAACGTTTTCATATCGTTTGTCATTTGGTTTTTATAAAATTTAATAAACAATAAGGGTAAAAAAATTGGGGTAAATTCTAATAATACTAATAATAATAATAATAGTAATAATAATAATAATAATAATAAGAGTATTAATAATAATCTACACAGGTATGATGATGATGACAACATACGTTCGAATATTTAGGCGTCATCACAATTTTTATAAAAATAAGCGGTGATCGAAACATTAACGTCGTCAACTAACCAGCTGATCATCACTGAAACTATCGCCGCGCTATAACTATCACAATAACGGGTGATTTTCGATTTTTACTATTTAATTTCAAAAACAAAACTATCAATCGTGAACATACCAATTTTCCATTCATCATTAAATTTCCATAGTTAACTTTGATTTCAAATTTAGAAACAACAACCAATAATTCAATTAACATAGCCAACTTTAAACGAGATTTATCGAATTAATACAGGACGATATAAAAGTGGGAGCGTCGCGACGATACTTTGACAGTTCTCCAGACGATAAACGTCAAAGCACAACAATAACAACGCGCCAAATTATCGTATAATAGTTAAAATAATAATAATAATTAAGGGAAAAACAAAGAAATTACCTGAACTAAAATGTGATCGTTTCGTATCACCATTATCATTATCACTATCCAATGGACGTTTCCTTGAATCGGCTATTTCTGGTGATGGGCACGTCGTATCCATTCCTGAATCGGCAGCCATTTTGTTTTGGGTTAATTTTTAGACGTCCATTAGAATAGAGCGGGAATCAAATCTGTAGTATTGTTACGACACTGCTATTTGTTATAGTGTTATGTTGTATATTAGTGTTGTGTGTGTGAGTGTGTACGTGTGTGTGTGTATGTGTATGTGTGTGTGTAAGTGTGTGTGTGTGTGAGTGTGTGTGTTACGTTTTTCTTGTTTATGTATACGTGCGTATTCTTATACGTACATTTACACACTAAACTTGAAAATAAAATCAAGTTGACTGCGCACTAGTCCAATACATATACACTAATACACACATATAAAACATATAAACACTCTCTATCCTTATCGTTTTATGTAACAACGTTAACGTAATTCGAATTACAATGTTGCCAATATTTGTTGTCGATGATTTGATGATGATGATGAATTGGCAACAATGTTTTCTAGTGGTGATAGTCTTTAAACAACACAATAATAATAATAATAACAACAACAACGTCGACGACTATCCGCACACAACTGATTGAAATCAACACTGTTATAATGTTTTCTAATAAGAGAGAGGGATAGAGAGATTAAAATTAACACACATATACGTAATGGTAGTGAAAAAAAAAACAAACGACGGTTACGTATTGGACGACGTCGACGCAGGAGCAAGGATGATGATTAGATAGCAACAGGATTCAGTGGTGGTTCGTTCGATTTGCCCTCAATTCTTCTAGAATTTCCCACTAGATAGCGGCCTTGATAAATATGCAGGAAGTGTATAGTGTATTCTTCAAAAAAATATCTGCAATTATTTATTATTATCAACAAGTATAATAATGATAATAATATATAAAAATAATCGTAAATTTATTCTAGGAAACGGTACATCCACACATTTGTAATGGATTCCAACATCCGGATTGCTAAATTTATTTTTTGCGTAGTCGTTTTTATTTCGTTCATTGATAAAAAAAATACAGTGGCGTAGCATGCTCTCTTTTTAATTGGCTTTGTCTTGATTATTTAGTGTCGTAGATTGCTTCATATTTTACCAAATGTATTTTAAATGTTCGAATGAAGCTCCGACTATCATTTGCATAATTGTTTTTAATAAAAAATAAATTTTTAAAATTTAAGGAGTTTTGTCACTAAACTACAATTCCAAATAACGCGCCAGTTGTTCTTTTGTTCCAATTTTTTGCCAAAATAGGTTTATTTTCAACACAAAAAGGAAAAAATCAAGTTTTACAACAATTCTTCAATAAATTTCCTAAATATGATTGAAAGCCGGCATTTTTTAAATCGTAAATCAAAAGTACAAGGTGTACAAGGCTATTTAAGTTCGCATTAGCTTATGATTTTGCGAACGTATGTCAGTTTCTTGTTTCAACTAAATAATCTGCATTGCCGACATCCTCTTGTTTGAACAGATTGTCGGTAATGCAGATTACAGATTGAACTAAGAATCTGACCTACGTTCACGAAGTCATAGGCTACTGCGAGCTTAAATAGCGTTGTACAATCTGTATATCGTGAGGTTGAATTGAAAAACTAATTAGAACTGCCTGAATTCTGTCTTTTTGACGACTAAAAGGCAGAATTTGTTAAAAAAAATGATTAACAGAGACAAATATGTCCTAAAATAGGACTCAAACTTCAAAATTTAGCCTTAAAATCGGTGAAATTTCCGAAAATCTAAGCTCGGAAATCTTCTGAAAAAGCAGCAAACACGGTAAACCGTTTATAAAAACCAGGCAATTTTTTGATTTCAAATAAACTAAATTAGAACTGTTTGAATTTTTTTAATGGAGAATTTTAAAAAAAATGGATGAGCCTAAGCGAAAATGTCCTCGAATTGCACTCAAATTGGAAAATTTAGCCCAAAAATTGCCTAAAAATGGCCAAATTTCCAAAATTAAAGCTCCAAATCTTCCAAAAACGGCCAAAAATTGATTGTTAAGTGGCCTAAATGGAGCCTGTTGGAGTCAAATACGGGGCTTAGAACACCGCTCGTTTGCTCCTTGCTACGCCACTGTCAAAAACAACTAAACAACAGGAATTCAAAATGATCTATGAAAGATTAGCGCATTTATTGTTGTTGTTGGTGTTATTGTATAAATAGAACGCAAAGGTTAAAATAGACTCGAAATTTTTCGATAGCCTTAACCTAAATAAAAAAACAGTTACTTACGATAATTTTACTGTGTTTACTGGTTAATTGAAAACAAAACAAGCGAAAATTAATGAATTAACACCAATGATTTTTGATGATTGTATAAAAAAAATATTTAAATTTTTAAAATGACTAAAAAAAATGTGTAAAATCTGAAATTTAATTGACAATTGACGAAATAAAAACAATAGACAAAAAATGTTGTAAATTTCGATAACTCGATCCAATCGAATCATTGTTAATTTATTATTAACAAATTAAACAAAATACAAATAAAATAAGGAAATTTTCTAATTAGACATCTAATATTACAAGGATATTGGTAATTTTGTGGTTTTCATTTAAAATCCGCAAAAAGGCAATTAAATAACGGTGGCTAAACACGATTCGTCAAATATAATTATCAGAATTCGCTATGCTTTAGTTTAGAGGTGTCGTAGATTGACTCATTCTTGTCGATTCATTAGCAAATATCAAAATTTTGAAAACCATGAATCAATCTACGTTAAGCAAGGACAATCTGATAGTGTATGGATTACTTAATCATATAATATTTGAGAAATTTAAGAATTTACAATAAAATTTCGCTTGTTTGACCCAAATTTTGGCTAGATATTTCTACAATGATCTCAATTGTAAAAACAACCGATTTTCAAGCAAATCAACTCAAATAAAGGGAACCATACACTGAGGATTAAAACACAATTCCCGATACATTATAGTCTTGTTGATTGCTAGTGTAAGGCTTGCTTTAAATCGAAATAAAACTATATGAATATTTAATTTTATTAATTTTTATTTTATGTAAAAAATTAGAAATTTTCGACATAAATTTGGAAGATTTGAGGAACGATTATAACCATAAAGGTAACCTTACACTTCAATTCATGATTTATAGAAAAAAATTAAAAAACATGGTTTTAGATTTTTTTTTATGAAAAATGTGGATTTTTAGGTCAAGGGAGTGATAGATAAAATCAATACAAGATAGGATTTATCGAAACAACGTTCAATTGAAAATGACTACGATTTTTCTCAAGGGAAAGATGAAAATCTCCAATTACGGTTTTTTAAATAATCTTCGGTTTATCAAAACAGGAAATTAAACAGATTTGAAGACTGATAACTCTTTATTTATTGTGAAAAATTTTAATCAATTGTTCCTCGATTATCTATTCGAAGTGTCTTTGATTTCACCACAAACGTACATTGATCGAAAAAAAATTTCCACTTTTCATTACGTGATTTTCTTCAACAATTAGTTATTTATTTATGTAAAATCGAAAACAATCTACCGCATTTATTAAAATTCTAAACCGTTATTTCGTTATTCAAATCCCATTAAATTACTGGTTGGAACAAACATAATATTGATATTAATTTTCGAAAATTGCGCAATTTAATTCAAATTTCAACGTTATAATAATAATTTATACGCGATTAGTTGCGAATTTTCAAAATTTATTTAACTAAACGATAAAATTGATTAAGAATTCGAATAGCCCGCCAAATTGAAGGATCCAACTAATTATCGCCCTGAACACAGGAGCTGAATTATCACGTGTATCAATTTACCACCAAATTATTGGATTATTAAAATTAAAACTACAATATTACAATTAAATTTTCTATTTAAATGCCAATAATTTGCAATTAATTCAAAATAATAGTTAAATTAGTGACATCTGTTTGAAATTATACGAAATAAGTTGGCAATCGTGATCAAATTCGCGTATTTTTATAAGTGCATCAAGAGTTCTTGTGTCAGTTGTCAGAGGGTTTTTGTTTTTGTAGATGTGAATGATGCGTCTACAGTTTATATTTTTATTTTTAATTAATTTCTTGTTAATTAATTGTGAATTAATTAATGACAGTCAATCGAAATCGAATACCAATCAATATGAAGACGATATAAAGATAATTTTGGATTATTTGAATACGACACCATTGAAAATTTATAATTATAAAGAGGCGATACTGCAAAGTGCGCATCAAAAGGTCTGTCCTTATCTGTATAATTGGATATATTTAATTATCTATTTTTAGAGATGATGATATTTCTTGGAAATCTCATTAAAAACACACTAATCAACTGTTTATTTTATATAATTTTAATTGTAGGGTGATGTAACCGAATTAACATTGGATGTTATTGTTGAATGTTTGAATAAATATCCAGAATTACCATGCGATGGAAATTTATTAATTTGCACCGGTTTCGTGCGTTCCAATACAGTCTTAGGGGATGTTAAATGCGTACCGAAAGTACCGCAGAATAAACAAACAGAAGATGCACCACCACCAGTACCACCAACATCAGAAAGTCCAAATCCACAAGATAAAACTGTAATCCATCTATATACAATAATTTTGGTTTAATTGAGAATAAATTCATATTTTAGGTGACTTTAAGTAATGAAGCTGTCTCATCGGAAACTACTGGGGAACATTTTGTGGCTGTACGTCGTGACCAAATACCATGTTTGGGTTGTCCATTCGATTTGAATCCGGAAGCTGAAGGTGTACAAGAATTAGTTGAACTTGGTTTAAAACATATAGAAAGTGAACAGAATCAGAAACATGCCGTTATTAAGATCCATCGAATTCAACAACAGGTTCGTTTTAAATAAAAATGATGGGTTAATTTTGAAAGGAATTCAAGAAATTAACAAGCATACACCTACAATTTCCTTTGGGTGTTCAATTAAACAAATAGAAAGACTACAGTTATATTTCCTGTCTAGATAAGGAATTTTCAATTGTTAAAAGTCGGTGTGTTTTAAATGCGGATGATTCTTGTAGGATTCGAATATTTTAAAAATTTCTGATTTTTAGCATGAAAATTATTTTAATGTTGATTTATTTTGGATTTTAATTAGAATAGAATGGGGATAAACGGAAAAAATTAAAACTGAGTAATTCTTAGTTGTTTTACACGTTTAGTAGTCTAAAATGACTCATAATAACTCAAGGATTTATTTAATATGGATTTGTTTTGCATTTTTACTAAACTGGATAGGAGAAAATGGAAAAAATCCATGTTATGAAGGTCTTTGAGTGATTTCTAGTGGTTTTACGTGTTTAACTTCTTTTCAAAAGTCTCAATATCTTAAAAAATGACGTTTTTTTGAACAAATTCTAATTGATCTTTAGAAAATCGCTGATAAAAAGACACTCGGTATTGTCTTGTGTGGGGCACGTTATTGTGATAAATTGGTGCCTTAGGGCGTCTTTAATTTCGATAAAAATATGATTATAAATATTAAAAATGTCTACAAATTTCAATTATTCCACAATTTCTCGATCAAATTTGTTAAAAATCAATGATGAAAAACGATTTTTTCAAAGAAATCTAGACCAACGACCGAGAATTCGATTTAAAAGTAGGTCGAAAGTTTCTAAATTTTCTCCTCTTAATATTTGCAAAATTTATTTAAAAATTGATATTTTAGAATAAAAATATCGTAAAATTCGTGCCACTGAAGGACGTAAAAATTTGAAACGAATCCTTCTCAAAGAACGATTAAAATCGATCAAAAATTAATATTTTAGAGCAAATTTATCTCGAACCTCTAGAAATTTATTAAAAATGAACAGTTAAGTTCTCAAATTTACAGAAAATGATAATATCTCATAATTTAAACTCATCAACTCGTCTCTTAAACAATCAGATACTCCAGTTATACCTTTAATGATCTGCTAAATACCGAATTTACTAATTTACTTAATTATCTAATTTCCTAATGTTTATTTTTGTAATTTTCAGGTAGTTGCAGGTGTGAAATACATTTTAACATTAGAAGTAGCACCAACAGTTTGTTCAAAATATTCACCATTACCATTAGAAGAATGCCAGTTAGATTTAAATATTGGTAGTAAAATTTGCGAAATTGTCTATATAGAAAAACCATGGATTAGTAGAGTTAAACATATAATCCATAATAATTGTACAAAATCGCAAGAATTTGTTGAAACTGATATAAATGATGAATCCCATCGTATTAAATCACCAAATGATATCGATAATGAAATTGAACCAACTATTAATGATAATATACCAAAATATAATGATAATCGATTAAAACCGGGTTTTTGTAGAACAACCAAATTTTGATCATATAGCTGAAAGTGGTATTATTTATGATGATACAATACCACCAAATCGTTTAGCCGATTTAGAATCACAAATTCTATTTGGTGAACCGACAAATTTCGCAATACCACAACAAACACAATTACAATCACAACCAAATATCGATATTATAGTTGAACCAACTGAAATTATAATTGGACAATCAAGTTCAATCAATTATGATGATGATGTTGTTGATGATCGTCCTAATAATGGTGAAAATACTGAAAATATCAGTGATATAACATCACAATCACCAACAATTGCAACAAATCAAGATGATTTAATGGGAATTAAACAACCACAACAATATGATTTGAGTTTTTTTGATCGATTTACGGAGATTTTAATCGATTTAACTAAATCTGAAAATACAACAGATGATCAATCAAGTGAGGAGCAACGAAACCGTTTCGAAATCCCCTTAGAATCGAAAATTGATAATTCGAGTATAACTGAATCTAATTCGTCTGAATCATCGAAAGAAGATATTGACGAAGGAAAAGAATTGCGAATGAAACGTGCTATTCGACAATTGGAGAAAATTTCGCCGGACGAAAAAGGTTTAGTACGCGATTTAGCTGATTTTGCTGCAAATAGTTTAGATAATTTAGATGATGATAATAATAAACGGATTGTTTTACAAATATTAGGTGCCAAAAAATTAGTTACCGATAATGATGGTACTTATTATCATCTAATATTACGTTTAGGTATATCGCATTGTTTAGAAAATGGACGTTTAAATCCAATGGAGAATTGTCGTGAGAAATTATTTGAGAATTACACGAAAATTTGTAAAGTTCAAATTTATGTTGATGAAGATTATACAACCGGTCCGAAATTAATCAAATCCCAATGTCAGAATATTAAACGCGATAAAAACGATACGAATCGTACGAATTATAGCCGATATCGGCGTAAACGGCGACAATTAGTCGGCGCTCCACAACAGTTAGATAAAAATGATCCGAAAATTATCAATTTACTCGAAGCTGGTTTATTAAAATTGGATAATATTGAAGGTAATCGTCATAAATATAAACCTGTGGAAATTCTATCAGCAACATCACAGGTTGTTAGTGGTGCTTTATATAAAATTCGAGCTTCAATTATATTGACTGAATGTAGTGTTGATGATGCGAAACGTCGGGAAGATTGTGTTGAATTAAATGATGTAGAAAATCGAATTTGTGAATTTAAAGTATGGGAACGGCCATGGTTGAATAGCCAACAAATCGATATTAATTGTGATCATTTAGATAAGAAGATTAATAAACGACAAATTGGTGTACCAGGTGGTATAACTGAAGCTGATAAAAATGATCCACAAGTTGCTAAATATTTAAAGAATTCTTTAGAGAAATTAGACTCAATTAGTCAATCGAATAATCGTCTTAAAGTTGAGAAAATTCTATCAGTTAGTAAACAAGTTGTTTCCGGTGTTTTGTGGAGGATTAAAGCGGAAATTGTCGAAACTGAATGCCAGAAAAACGATAATAAAAATATTGAAGATTGTAATAAACGACCCGATGCTGAGGTGCATATTTGTAATTTTGAAATATGGTCACAACCTTGGTTGCAAAACGGCACAAAAACCAATATAACTTGCGAAACTACAACTAAATATAACCATTATTATCGTTATAAACGTCAAGTTGATAATATTCCATTAATTGGTGGTCCAATTCAAGTATCTACCGATAATCCTGAATTATCCGAATATCTATCAGATGGTTTAGATTATTTAGATTCAGAAAGTAATAATTTATATAAATTGAAAGTAGAGGAAATTCAATCGGCAACAAAACAACTAGTAGCCGGTTTGCGTTGGAAGATTACAACGAAATTAATCGAATCGGATTGTCAACGTAATATCGATAAAGATCGACGTGATTGTGGTAAACTCAATAATGGAAAATCACGTATTTGTAAATTTGATATAATCGATCAAGCCTGGTTGGAAAATGGACGACATACTACAATTAAATGCGAAAATGATGACAAAATTTACGAGTTTCAATCGTCGAGTAAACGCCCCAAAAATAAACGTTCACTGAAAAATGACGATTATTATCTAAATTTACTAATGTTTGAAGATTTTATTAAACAATACAACAAAACTTATTCGGATAATCAACAATATAAGTACCGTTTTAAAATATTCCGGAAGAATATTAAATATATTCATATGTTGAATACGTATGAACAAGGTACAGCAGTCTATGGTGTTACCCAATTTAGTGATTTAACACGTAAAGAATTCTCAAAGATGTTAGGTTTACGTCCGGAATTACGGCAAGATAATGAAATACCGTTTGAAAAAGCGATAATACCGGAATTTATTAACGAAGATCTACCAGTAGAATTCGATTGGCGTAATAAAAATGTTGTTACAAATGTTAAAGATCAAGGACAATGTGGTAGTTGTTGGGCATTTAGTGTTACTGGAAATATTGAGGGGCAATATGCTTTAAAACATAAACGTTTATTAGAGTTTTCCGAACAAGAATTAGTTGATTGTGATACAAGCGATAATGGTTGTCAAGGTGGTTTAATGGATAATGCTTACAGGTTTATTCGAAATTATTAAAATAACCGGATTACAATTCTTTAAATCGATGATTTTTCAATGTAAAATCTAGAAATGGATTGGATTTTAGTATTTTGGAAATTTTTGTGGAAATAATCCGATTTATAGGGCAGGTCCTGGAGATCATTTGAGCACATCTTGGACCTTGTAGCTCACTTGAAAGTTGCTCAAATATTTCTATAAAGGTTTACAGAGTGAGCCAAGTGGTTGGCCTATTAGAAGTATAAGAAGTTCGAATTGATGAAAGTTTCTGAAATTTGGTATGCACCCGGCTTTCTTATTTTAAATGGAATGCTATATTTTTTATTCCATATTTATATTCTATGATGAAAATGAAATGGAGTTTGATAACATGACATGGTCTAGCGTTTACAGTTTTTCATGAATTTCGACTTTTTCTGAAAATTTTGATTTTGTAGTGTTTGAAAAATTCATATGTTTGAAGATATGGTTGATAGATAATTCAAATTAGGAGCCCAAATAGTTTAAACTATGTAATTTACGCTAGATTTTTCAGAAATGAATTATCGTTCAGCGTTTTGTCGAAATGAATTTTTCTTTCAGCCAATTTTCAAAACGCAGTATCCTTCTTATTTTAAATGGAATGGTATATTTTTCTTTACACGGTTAGATAGAGAAAAAAATTCTGCATCGAACTGTATTAACATTCCCTATACCTATCTCTAATAGTTTTTCAGTTATTTAAGATTTTCGATTTTCAATAGTTTTCTCCTTAGTCTGAAATTGACTAGTGTCTAGTTGTCTATGACTTAATAAGTCGCCTATAAAGAAACGCATAGGAGGCTTAGCAAAATGACAACTGTCACATTTGAGGTTAAAAATGATTATTTTTTGTTTTTTTCAGCGATTTCTGCTAATTTTACATGAAAAGAAAATACAATTCATTTTAATTTAATTATTTGTCAACTTCTATTATTTTTAAATTAAAAAATATAAAAATAATCAATTATTTAGATGTTAATTGTAACAGAAAGTTGTTTTGCCAAGACTACTATGTTTTAGAATTTCGTTTCAGGGGGTTAATTATTAGAAATCGAAAATCTTGAATAACTGGAAAAATTATCAAGAATAGGTACAGGGAATGCTTATATGATTCGATGCAGAATTTTTTTCTCTATCTAACCGTGGAAAGAAAAATATACTATTCCATTTAAAATAAGAAAGTTATGGCGCTTTAAATATTGGCTGAAAGAAAAATTAATTTCAGATAAACGCTGAAAAACAATTTAATTCTATAAAATTTAGCGTAAAGTGCATAGTTTGAACAATTTGATTTCCAAATTTGGATTGTCTAGCAATTATACTTTCCGAGATATGATTTTTTTAATAAAACTACAAAATCAAAATTTTCAGAAAAAGTCAAAATTACTGAAAAACTATTAACGCTAGACCATAAATCATGTTATCAAAGTCTATTTCATTTTTACCATAGAATCTAAATATGAAATAAAAAATATACTATTCCATTTAAAATAAGAAAGTAGGGTGCACTACCCCATACACCGGGGATTGATAGGACAACGAAAATATTATCCAGGTGTAGTTCAGGTGGAAAAACGGGTGCATACCAAATTTTAGCAAGTTTAATCAATTAGAACTCTTTAAAACGTCTAATAGGTCAACCACTTGGCTCACTCTGTATATCTATAACTCAAAATTTTTATAAATTTTTCCACAGAATTCAAGTCATGCAGTTTAAAACGAACTATACTTGAGTTTGAAGTGAAATATAAAAGATTCCACTTTATGGGGTTGCAATCCGGCTTTTTAACTATTAAATTATTTATTTGTTTATAATAATTGTAGAGCTATAGAAAAATTAGGTGGTCTAGAAAGCGAAAAAGCCTACCCATATGAGGCGGAAGATGAAAAATGCCATTTGAATAAGACTTTGGTTCAAGTACGTGTTAGTGGTGCTCTAAATATTAGCACTAATGAAACCGATATGGCCAAATGGTTAGTTAAAAATGGTCCAATTTCAATTGCAATTAATGCAAATGCTATGCAATTTTATATGGGTGGTGTTTCGCATCCATTGAAATTCTTATGTAATCCGAAAGATTTGGATCATGGTGTTTTAATTGTCGGCTACGGTGTCCATAGTAATTTAACTATAAATTTATATTTTTGTTAATAATTAATTCGTTTTTATTTGTAGGATATCCACTATTTCACAGGCTATTACCGTATTGGATTGTGAAGAATTCATGGGGTACATCGTGGGGTGAACAAGGCTATTATCGGGTGTATAGAGGCGATGGTACCTGTGGTGTTAATCAAACACCATCCAGTGCAATAGTTGTTTGAAAATAATCGGTAATTTTTAGTAATTCAAAAAATAATATTGTGATATTTTCTAAATCTCAATGCTTATTTAGTAGTTGGTTGAACTTTAATCTCTCTAACATTGACAATTTTATCGATACATACTTACAGATTAAAATTTCATGAGTTAATTTTGATAATTTTTACCCAACTTGTAGAAATCCTAATTTAATAGTTTTGCAATTTAAGGAGCATACATTTGATTTTTCGTGCCTCGTAAGTTACAGTTTCTTTACCATTAGGACCGGTATCTTCATTTAAATTGACATAAGGGGTTGTTCGTATACTTTTACCATGTACTTCACAATTCTGTAGAAACACTATACAGTCTTGTAGAACTGAATCTTTCAATACAATTATATGTTTAGCGACATTTTCTATTAAACTCAAAAAACAACGTTTTGTGTAGTACCAAGTATCAGTACCTAGTTTCTTGTAGGGTTCTAAAGATTTCATCACTCGAGATATACCAAATTCGTAATTACCTTTCGAACAGTATAAAGTACTAGAATTAAAATTGTTAAAGCGATATTATTTTTAATCAAAAACAAGTACCCAATGACCAGATTAACGATGCAATGATGGAAATATCTCTTGTCAGTATCCTCAAACGCCATTTGATCTTCTTCCCGTTCGATTTTCCTCATCAAATCTTCTGCTTCTTCATTTTGTGATGTCATAATGTACGATAGACACAAATTCGCTAAAACAATCGGGTTCACTTTCAGTACTTCCGTGTAATTCTTCTTAACTAAAGGCTCATAAAAACCGGTAGCTTCTTTAAATTTCTCTTGCATAAACAATACATGAGCCACATTCAAACGCCATATATCGTTATCATTACAAAAATCGACGCTTTTACGGAAAATCTTCTCGACTTGTTGGTAATTCTCTAAATCCCAATAGATTTTCGCTTGGGCCATCAATACCGGTATATAACGATCTAAACATTCCTCATATTCCATTACAGTCTTCTTCGCCTGTTCTGTATCGTTTCTACTGCGATGTTCTTGGACTTGTTTCGTTAATTTCCTCAACAATTCCGTATGGCGGCTGGTTAATTCATCTAATTTCTGATAAGCGTCATTCGGTGAGGTTTGTTGGGTTATTAGAGCGTCCAAAAAATCGTACAAATACGGCGTTAGATATTTGTACGTTAAATGGGCGTTTTCTGCTAATATATCGGCAGCTAAATCGTAACATTCGTGCTGGCAATATAAGAGGAGGAGATTTGCGAAAGTTTCCGGTGGGAATGGGTTTTGTTGTAGGAGGAATTGGAGTTTTTCGAAACCTTCAGTTGGATTCTGTTCGAAATTCATTAATGCTTGATTGTGTAGAGTTACAGCATCTAATTCGTATTCGGCTCGTGGTGGCATGTCTGTTAGGGCTTCTCTAGCAGCATCGACTACAATTTGACAATAGCTATCGAAAAATAGTGAAAATAAGCCCTTTATGGAACGCGTGTGTTCATTGACGCCTTAGTTTTAACGAGTGCTTCGATCACACGAGTTTCACAAAGTTGAGTTAGATACGATTGAACAGAAACTGAAAAAGTACTCGTGAAATAACATTTTAGCAAAATTTGAGCCTTGGGAAGTTGGTCAAAAACGATCGTTTATGGCGCGATTCTCATCAACTACTCACAAATGACTCAGATTGCTCCAAAAATGCCTCAAACATTGATCTATTTGTCTTCATTTTATTCTGAACTGGGGCGGAATGTTTCCTGTTTATTCCAAAATGCAGCAAAGTGAAAAAATGTAGGGAGCATCCTTGAGTTACTGAGTCATTTGAGTTAAGTGTTAAGCTCGATTTTACTAAAATGATATCGAATCCTATAAATTATCACCATTAGTGATATGTTAAGTAACGACTCTTCTACTCTAGTACGGAAAAAGCCACTTTTCCATTCACTAAGGGGCCAATTAGAGACAAGTTGCCACATCATTGTTTACAGTGTACAACATGTCAAACAGGACAATTTCTGTTCAATGGTAGAAAAACATAAAAACAACACAATAATAAAAAAATCTTACAATTCTTGGCTTGATACTCAATAGCTGCAGTTAAATTGAACGCTTCAGTTAATGCCGATTCGTGTAGCGTCAACGTATTACCAACCGAACGCACTTCAATTCCTTGCGTTTGCATCCCTATACCCAATTCGGGATGATCACGAATCCCTTTTTTGATAATATCATCTAGAAATTAAACAAACAATCAATTTGATAACAAAATTCAAAATATTTACCGCAATATTTCAAAGCAAGACCGTATTCTTTTAATTTATAGTAGCACAAAGCAATATTGTAGGCTAGATAGGGTTTAAAGCCTTGATTTTGTAGGGCTGTTGTAAATTTCGATAAGGCCACCTCATAGTCACCATCCTAAAATCAAAAAAAAATCGAATAAATCCGATTTTATCAATTATTAAAAGTTAACTTTAAACAAAAGGCATCCGAGATTGATTTCCTTATCAGGATCATCATTGGGACAGGCGTTAACTAGATTCTTTGCTGATAAGACATCTTCTTGGCTATATTTAATAGCAGCACGTAATTTGATTACTGAAGTCTTATACTCGTTATTATCGATAATTTTATTTGTTATCTGATAAGACTCATCGTACAAGCATGCTTGATATAATGCTTGAGCATAATATAATTTATAATCGATATTATCGGGATACATTTGCGTTAATTGTTCGTAATAATTGGCAGCATTTGTAAAATCTTGAATGTAGAAATAACAATAAGCCAATAATGATAGGCCAGCTCGTGTTGTAGTCGATTCTGTGATGCCATGTAAGATCTTTATAGCTTCATTATATCGATTATCTTTGATCTAAAAATAATTATTTTATTTAATTATTGAGAAATAATCGAGGAAATTTACCAAATTGTAGATGGTTTTGGTGAAATCACCATCGTTAATAACACTGGCCGAGTACATTTTTGTAATGAAATATTGTTTAAAGTAACAGTCACCTTAGCAACCGTGTAACAGGACCGGCTCTAGTACTAACCCTATTTTGAGTGATTGTTAGAAATAAAGAGGGTTGATCTAAAGGGTTATTTTTTCAAAAATTATACAGATTGGTGTTTCTAGTGCGATTTCCAGTACTGTGTATATTTAGCGCACATAATTAGAATAGTTGGGAATTTTCGAAAAATTCCCCTAACGCTAATCAAATGTTTATTTATAGAATTGCATATTTGTAGAATAAAGAAAAACAATGGTATAAATTTGCAAAAATATTTTTATAAGCACTATTTTTAATTGCGCTAATTTCTTATCGCTCATCTTCTAAGAATACAATGGACGAAATCAACAGGGTTACAATACAGAATGGCCAATACTGGAGTATCATTCATTTTGGAACAGGGACGGATTTGGATGTAGTCTTTATGGGCTACAGTCTAGCCCTCCATTCAATCAACGAGCCCTTTTATCAATAATTTTTACTGTAAAGTAGATAAAATTGTCTATAAAACCGTGTAGTTTGTGGCGAAATAACCAATTTCAATAGACTTACTCTATAATTACTGCCAAAAATGATGTTTTTCATTAACAAATAGTGATTTAAATAACGAAGAGAAGCCGGGAGAAATCGCAGGTGTTTTTTATGACATTCCAGCTGATTGTAGCAAGGTCTGCTCGCCAAAAGTGTCCGAAATTTTACTCAAAGAATAATTAAAAGCTTATTTTTTTAGACGAGCCGACAAAATTTATTTCAATATAAATTTGGCTTCAATTAATTTGAAATCCTTGGATCTTCTCTTTTTGACAACTTGCAAAATTGATGGTTTAACATACAAATCTCTAAAATTTGAGTTGAAAGCTAAAAATTAGGATCAAATCAGGTCGGGTGTTCCAAAGACTTGATCGGTAGCGGCCATTTAGCTGAATGCAAAATGTCTTCTTTTAGCCAAATTTAGTCACCCTGTATGTATAATTGTTGTGATGTTGAAGCTATCAGTTGAATTTTTCTACAAACATAAATTATATTTATCTTAACACTAATTGTTCCAAAATACGCAAGTGTATTCAGTGATAATAGTATCATTTAAAATAATTAAAAATATATAAATTATCTTAGTTTAAAATTCAATTATTTGTTGTTTTTTCGCTAGTAAACACGGTTCTTTCGCGAATTTGTTTTTTTTTTAATAAATTTTTTAGTTCTACAAATTTTGGTATTGTAAGTAAGTTTAAGTTCCGTTATTTTTGGTTTTTTCATTCCAATTTCAAAATATGCGGGCATATTAAATAATGGAGCTATGTCTCGTATTTTTTACCAAAAATTCAAATTACAATTGAACTTTAAAGTAGAAATTTCTAGGGAGTAAAGGGTTGGAATTGCTCAAAAAGCTAAAGTTTTAAATTTCCGAAATTTCCATCCCTATCATTTCCAAATAGAGAAGCTTGAATTTGCTAAAATTTCGCTTATTTAAGGGACTGGATTGGAGTCCTTTATTAAAAAGGAAATCTTTAACTGACGATTTCCTTTTATTGAAATAATGATTTAAGCGTATTTGGGAAATTTCTGAGGAAATTTAAAATAACAGGAAATTATTGAAGCATCATTTTTACGTTTTTTTAACTTCCCCGACCGAAGGGTAGGGAAGTTATTAGTTTCGGACCAAAATTTCGAATTCGAGATTTCACCAGATCTTTACGTTTTGAGGTCCCCTGAACACGTTTTTGAAGTTTTTAGCATGATGTCCGTGTGTGTGTGTGTGTGTGTGTGTGTGTGTGTGTGTGTGTGTGTGTGTGTGTGTGTGTGTGTGTCTGTCGTTTCTCCAACGATTACTCAAAAACGGTTTAACCGATTGAGTTCAAATTTGGCCAGCACAAACTATTTGGTGGCCGCTCGAGTTGATTAGTTTTTGGTGCCAATCGGACCACGGGGATGGAAGGGGGAGGGGGTTGATTGAAAAAAAGTTAAGATAACGTATTAATTTGATATCACCAATCGAAAGGGCATATGCTTTCATGTCTGAAACGATATCCATCATGTGCGATGTTCTTTTCTTTTTTTAAATAAGGGCACAAAATATGCAAAATAATTCAGTCAACCAATTCAAATTTGCCGCCTTCTATAAGGGATCGGTTGCCATAGAAAATTTAATTGCAAAATTTTGAAATGATAGGTCTGTGGTTCTGTCAAAATTTTGCAATTGAATCGTGTATCGAGTTTATAAGAAAGTTGAACTGAAAAGTGTGTGCGGAACCACCAATCAGTGTACAGAGTTTTGGTTGACGAGGTGCTGGTTCCTCATTGAATTTTTCAGTGGTGGTGAGATAACCACGGCTCTTGATTCCCGATTTTGATTTTTATAGTAAGTTAGTTTTTTTTTTAAACTTGGACTTTTGCATTAATTGTTGACTTTTGACACTTGTCTTTAATATTCATGATTAACTATCCGGAATGTGTCGGGGAAGTTATTAGGCCGGTTTTTAGATTCGGCCCCTTTCAAATTTTTTTTTCATATTTTCCTCTATAACTTGGCCAATATTTATTTTTCAATTACTCAGTGCTTTGTATGTTCAAAAATTTTTGAAAATTTAGGGAAAATCGCCAATCACCTATTGAAAATAACAGTTTTGTACTAGATTTTTTCAGTTTGCAGACGATTTTTTGGATTTTCCAACGGAATTTCATGCAAAATTTTCTTACTTTTCTTGGAAAATTACGTCGAAAAAATCCCCTTACTCCTTAATTTATCCCATAAAAATAATTTTCCTGTAATTCAAAATTTCCTCAAAATATTCCAAAACAAACACCATGATTATGGATTGGATCGTTAGTTTTCCTGTTTTTCCAGGATTCAGTGATGAAGAACAGAAAATTATTGTGCAAGAATCCTCTAGTCATTTTTCATTGTTTCATGAGCATTTTCAGATGGTGAACATCGCTACATGGTCGTATTAGAGCAGTTTTTCACCGATTTTCCAATGAGCTACAAAGTTCCAGTTTTGCCAAATTGTTCTCTAGGGACTATCCTACAAATCCCCAAATTATTATTCAAATTGAGGGGCTGCTACAAAAATTAGGAGCATTTAAGTGAAACACGTGAACACCAAGAAAGACTATTTCTAATGGAAACTCATTATTTCAAGCGATCAAAAAATCGCTCATTTTGAAGGAATTCTATTTTGCCTCTATGTTTATATGATATTGATCCAGTTCTGATAACTTTATCCAGAATCCGGCATCAACACCCTAATCAATAGATTTTTGGGGTAGTTGATACCCAAACAAGAAGTCAATCCAATTTTATTTAAAATCCACTGTTATAGTTTGTTAAACATTTTTTTATTGATTTATTAGTTTATTATTCAACTTTAATGATTTATCCCTCAATTTATTCGGCTAAAACGAACTTGTGGTAAATTGAGGTGTAATTAGTAAAAAAAAAAGTATATTTGAATGTAGGCGCCATTTTCGTGAGAATAAGCAACGTTGCCATCCGGAATAATTGCTTTATTTTGTTTCAAAACTGGACAATTTCATGGAATATCCACTAAAAATTGATTTATAATAATTCAAAAATATTCGACTATTTTAATTATTAATATTGTTGTAAATTGTTAATTATTAATATTGTTTTAAAGGCTATTTATAGGGCACGATCTACAACAACACTGCACAGGTGTTTTGATTGAATCATTACAACAACGCATGCGTAACTCGAGGTGTAGTCAAATTTCAACTCATCCCCACCATTTTCTTCACCAATTCGACCAATTCTATTTCAACAATTGCTTGTATAGCACGTGTTTAGAAAGATCCGTTCATTGATAAGAACAAGAACGGATATTATCAATTTAATTTAATTTATTTTAATTGAAAATTAGAGAAAAAAAAGCATGGACAATAAAAAACTAGAATTGTCCAATAATGAACAGAAAGCCACATACAAGGCAATACCGGAAAGCGACATGGAAGGTATGGTTAGCTTTATTGCATCATCCTTATCAACCAATTGCTTTGCTGTTTTTCCTCTTGTGTGTTCTTTTTTCTTGGTACTATCTTCTTCCTTTCTGTATTGGTTGTTATGTTGTAATTAAAAAATAATAATAAAATAAAAAGCCCCATATGTTCTACTTTTAGAACAGGCAATTGCTAAGGCAAGAAATGCAGCAACTGTACGCAGTAGTGGACAGAAACCAACCGTGGACGACGGTGCTGATGAAAGGATGTTGTCTGGTGATGATAAAAATGAGATTATCGTCAGTGATGGGGCTAAAATATCGTCGAATGAGAAACAGAACGGCGATGCCAAACTTGATATCGGTGAGTTTTTATCGATTATCAGGTAGATAACGGTAATTCACTTCATAATTGGCAGTGGCTTGGTTTCATAGTGTCGCAGCTTTGTTCGGACATTAAAACATTAACGATTATCAAATTTAGTAAAATATAAACCAATCTACGACAATATGAAATCAACTACAAGGTGGAAAACCTTATATGCATCCTGTTTTATAATTTATGGTCAAGAATTAAGTAGAAAGGGAGTGGCCAATCCTGTTTCAACTTCATATGGCTTTACAGTAGTAGATTTTTTGATTACCTAGTTTCTAGGGAATTTCAAAATATTTGCTGTATACCATGTGGGCCACGCTATTCTTCGCAGTAGCCTATGACTTTGCAAACGTATGTCAGTTTCTTGTTTCAACTAAATAATCTGCATTACCGACATGTTCTTATTTCAATAGCTTGTCGATAATGCAGATTACAAAGCTGGAAACAAGAAGCTGACCTACGTTTTCATAGTCATAGGCTACTGCGAAGAAGAATAGCGTGGCACATGGTATGGAAAAATTAACAATTTTGATGCACTTACACAAATCAAAAATGATAAGAATAATGAAGTGGTATTCTCTTTTTGCATTTAGTTGCCATAACAACTGGATATCGAGTCACTTTGGAGAGATTTTCTATTCTATGGTTATGTACCATGTGTGTCACGCTCATCGCAGTAGCCTATGACTTTGTGAACGTAGGGCACTTCTTACTTCAACACTGCAATCTGCATTACCGACATACTCTTGTTTCAATAGAGTGTCGGTAATGCAGATTATTTAGTTGAAACAAGAAACTGACATACGTTCGCAAAGTCATAGGCTACTGCGAAGAGAAATAGCGTGGCATTCGTGGTATAATTGAAAAGAGACAAGTATAAAGTAGGTCATTCAATAGTGGCCAAGTTTCCAGCGTTGACATGGCAATCAAGCGCCTAAAAGTTACAGAATACCACCATTAGATTAGACTTAAAAGCGTCGGGGATTTTGATATTTTAAAGTCAATTTTGCTGTGTAAATGGACAAAATGCGGAGATTTAGTTAATTTGCACCCTTAATTTTCCTCTTTGTATCCTTGGGGCGTGAATTATGACAAATTTTCGGCTGATTTTCGTCCAAATTCATCAATTTTTAGGAAATTTCGTGTTAAAAATTCACTTCCACTTAATTGTGTAATTATTTGACCTTATTCTATCATTTACTTTAAAAATCAATAATTTTTAATCAAATTTGATAAATTGCTTTGTTTATTATATTTGACTCAGCTAATATTTCTAATTATTATTGATAAAATAACTAAAATCGTTTAGTATTCTTGTAACATGACAATCGAAGAGTTAGAAATCGGTATTTTCCAAAATAAAATCTCAATTCTAATTAGTAATTGTTTTTCTTGTAAATTAGGTGAAATTAAAACCGCTTTTGTTGGTTTAACTAAAGAGGAGTTAATGAAATACGCCAATGATCCATTTTGGGTACGTTTACGTTGGTTCCTATTCGTCACATTCTGGTTATTATGGGCGGCTATGCTGTTCGGAGCTGTGATGATCATCTATGCTGCACCGAAATGCGACCCACCACCGCCCCGAACTTGGTAAATTTAACTGTAAAGATGCCAATTTAATTAAATTAATCGAAATAATTGCGCGATAGGTGGCAACAAGGCCCATTAACTGAGATCGAGAACATTGATGCGAATATCGATAAATTGAAATCGTTACAAGAGAACGGTGTACAAGGCGTAATTGTCGATTTCTCTGATGATGTTTATTTAGAATTCAACGATACTCATCCGATTATCGCTTTGTTAAAGAATACGAAAAGTGAAACTAATATAATCATTGAATTAGAACCGGGAATTTCAAATAAATGGTTTAATTTATCTGAAAATAAACATCCAGAATTCATCGATTATTACATCTGGCGACCGCCTCAAATTGGCGGCGGTGATAACGGGAAACGTCCACCAAATAATTGGGTAATTCCCCAAAATAAAGTTAGAAATTTTCAATTAATTCGAACATTTTTTAGATCAATGAAGATAACCAACCGTCTTGGACTTATTCGGAGGAGCGTAAAGAATATTTTTATACGCCACATGGACGGCCGCAATTAAATTTCCGCCATCCGAAAGTTGTCGATGAATTTTCGAATGTTTTAAAGAGATTCATCGATTTCGGTGCAGCCGGTGTACGTTTGAAGAATGTTCGATTTTTATTAGTCGATGTAAATTTCGAGAATCAAACAATATCGAATACACCCGGCTATTATATGACCGATTATGGTTTTTATAAACATACAAAAACGGAAAATTTACCAGAATTGGCGAGTTTATTGCAAAAATGGCGTTCAGTTTTGAAGAATTTAACAGATAACGGGCCATTTATGGCCGCCGAAGATCTACACAAGATTGAATCGTACAAGATTAATAATAGTTTAGTTATTGATTTACCGTTAGAATCGCGTCTATTTACAAAACCAAATTTGAGTGCGTCCGATATTGTTAAGGGTTTAGATTCTGTGTTTACTGTTGATAATATTACATGGCCCTTATGGAAGGTAAATCATGTTAAACAATCAAATTTCCCTATCTATTTTATATCGTTTACAGTACAATACTAATGATGTTTTCGATATAATCACGTTTCTACTACCTGGTACACCTTTAATTAAGAATGATGCAGTTATAAATAGCGAATTGTTAAGGATACGTGAATCGCCATCGATTATGAGGGGTAATTTACCTACCACCAAATCCTCAACAATACAGTATTTGCTTTCAATCGGTAAGTTTCTATTTTCAATAAATCCCCAATTTACTAATTAAATTCATTATTGCTAACTCGGAAATAGCGAGAGGTATGACTATTTTCAATTTAGTTTCCTAATTTATTTAATTATGTAATTTTGAAATTAATTTGCCGAAATTTTAGGGTGACTGCGGGTAATCCAGGCTTTCTTGTGGCTTACAATCCAACCAATACTTCAGTTATCGTCGATTTTCCATCGGAAATACCTGCAGTATCCGAAGAAGTTACCGTACAGTTATTGAGTAGTAATTATCAAGAAGCCAATATTGATGTTAATGTTAAACAAGAGGCTCGTAGTATTCCAATATCGTCGAAGGCTGCTGTTATTTTATCTTATGTACCAAAAACGTCGTAAATTTTATTTAAAAACGGCTTCTTAATCGAGATTTTAATGATATTAATTAGATTATGTGAGAATAAATATTGAGCATATAATTTTTGTTGTCTCGACCTGAAATATGATTGATTTATGGTCATTAAATTAAAAAAAATTAGTCGTTTCACTCGATTGCGAGCTGATTATTTTCGTATTTCGCGCCATTTTCGTTATCGACCCGAAATCTGTCTCAATGACATTAATACCAACTTAAAATTTTTGAATCAGCGCCATCTATCAAAACTAAACTAATTTCTTTTTATTAAACTAAGATCTTTTTCAGTTTAATTTACCATTAAAAATCAGTTTTTACGGTAATTATTAATTTTATTTTAACAGGCAATTAGATATGCTGAATTTCAAACGAATTTCTTTCACAATTTTTAGGCTGTATTGTTGGAACTTTATTGGAGAGAAAATTGGAAAAAATCAACCTGATTTCGAATTGGTAACGCATTTAAATCATAGTCGATTAAAAATTTAGGGGATTTCCTCTCAAATGGCATAAAATTTATGAGAATTCGTTGAGAATTGTAGAAATTGTTAACAATTTTGATTTAGTCGTGGTTAGTTATGTTTTTAAGTAATAAGAAGCCCCACTGAACAATATCCTCACTCTAATGGTTATCAACGTAAAATAGAAGAAATTTCCTTTAAAATAATACGAAATTTGTTAAAAATTATAGAAGTTATTAATTTTAATTTGATAAAAAAATAGTTCAGCCTTGTTTTCATAAATGGCGTGATAATCGAATTGAAAAATTTTAAGTTGGTAGTAGTGACAGACCACTCAATTAGCTTGTGTACTGGTTGAGGTTATGTGATTTTTTCTTGTGGTTTTTAATTATCAATTAACGTTTATAATTTTAGTTAATTACCTCTGAAATAAAGAATAGTTTTTTCTAAATTAAAACAATGGGAGTACCGGCATTCTTTCGATGGTTAACGCGTAAATATCCGTCAGTTATTGTGCATTGTGTGGAAGAAAAGGTGAGGTTATGTTCACATAATAATTGTAATTATAAATTACGAAATTTTAGTCGCTTGATGTGAACGGCGTCCGTATACCTATCGATTCATCAAAACCGAACCCAAATGGGGTGGAATTCGACAATTTGTACCTGGACATGAACGGAATTATACACCCATGTACCCATCCGGAGGATCGTCCAGCACCGCGCAACGAAGACGAAATGATGGTGGCAATCTTCGAATGCATCGACCGGATGTTCAATATCGTCCGGCCGCGAAAACTCCTCTACATGGCGATTGATGGAGTAGCACCGCGTGCTAAAATGAACCAACAACGTTCGAGACGATTTCGCTCATCCAAAGAATCCGTCGAGAAGATGAGCGAAATTAAAAGAATCCGCAACGATTTGATATTACGCGGTGCACAATTACCCGATGAGAAACCAAAAGAGGAACATTTCGATTCGAATTGTATCACGCCAGGTACGCCATTTATGGCGCGATTATCCGAATGTTTGCATTATTATATCCATGAACGATTGAATAATGATCCCGGTTGGAGGGATGTTAAAGTCATATTGTCTGATGCTAATGTACCCGGTGAGGGTGAACATAAAATTATGGATTTTATACGAAAACAACGGGCACAACCTGATCACGATCCCAACACTCAACATTGTCTATGTGGAGCTGATGCGGATTTAATTATGTTGGGTTTAGCAACACACGAACCGAATTTCACGATAATACGTGAAGAATTCAAGCCGAATAAACCAAGACCGTGCGATATATGCGGCCAATTGGGACATGAAATGAAGGATTGTATTGGTAATTGTGCTCCAGTTGAACAAGATTCGCAGAAAATCGCCTCTGAAACTGAATATATTTTTGTTCGTTTAAACATTTTAAAGGAGTATCTAGAGAAAGAATTACAAATGCCGAATTTACCATTTAAATACGATTTTGAACGCGCTGTTGACGATTGGGTATTCATGTGTTTCTTTGTTGGTAACGATTTCTTACCGCATCTACCCAGTTTAGAGATACGTGAAGGTGCCATTGATCGTCTTGTTAGTCTTTATAAAGATTGCGTTTATAAAACTGGAGTATGTTTATTATTTATTTTAGAAAAATTAGTATAAATTGTTGATTTTAGGGTTGGTTGACTGATAGTGGCGATGTTAATTTAGAACGTGTCCAATTGATTATGAAACAATTGGGTGCTGTGGAGGATGAGATTTTTAAAACACGACAAAAGAAAGAATTGGAATTTAAAGCTAGAGAGAAGGCGAAAAAACGGCGTTTAGATGGTTATAATCAATACCGGCCTAATTGGGATCTAGTTAAAAATACACAATTTGCCCCTATGGTATTTATTTTATTAGTAAAACTAAATAAAATTATCCCCTCGATTTTAGGCTTTGGGTAAAACTAGAACTGTAGTGAATGCTCGCCAGGAAGCTTATGAAATTCGACGTGCTGGAATGCATACGGAAATATCAACAAAAACGGAAACTATTAATGAGGACGCTTCAACTGATACCGTTGATAATGCAAACATCCCTGATACTGACAATAGAAGGGGTGTAAAACGTAAAATTGATGAGAGCGAGTTAGGTGATGACGATGATGATGATGATTATCAAGCTAATGATGAAGTCCGATTATGGGAGGCTGGATTTAAAGATCGTTATTACGAATCGAAATTTGACGTAGGGTCTGATAATCGTGAATTTAGGTAATTTACTACAAATTCCTCAACAATTTTAAAAATTTATATAATTTTATTAGAAACCAAGTAGCTCTACATTACGTCCGGGGGTTGTGTTGGGTATTGCGTTATTATTATCAAGGTTGTGCTTCATGGAAATGGTATTTCCCCTATCATTATGCCCCGTTTGCCTCCGATTTCGTTCATATATCCGGATTGAGTACCGAATTTGAAGAAGATACGGAACCTGTAATTATATTTCCATATTCAGAGAGAACTAAGGGGTGGTCTATTAAAAGTATAACGTGTTCTAATTGATGGAGTGTCATATTTTATTTATTTTAACTAATATTTCGTTGCTCAGTTGCTTTGAGAAAAAAATTATAACTTTAATAGGCCATTATCGTGACTCACCCTGCATTTTTGTATTAACAATTTGATAAAATTCAATAATTTTTGTAGTTTCGACCGTTAGAACAACTGATGAGTGTATTTCCAGCAGCTAGTAGTAAACATGTTCCGGCACCTTGGGCTACATTGATGTCAGATCCGGTAAATTGAAAATCAATCCAATTGAAACAAATTTGTAATTAATGGAAAATTTTAGGAATCGCCAATTATCGATTTCTATCCTGAAGATTTTAAAATCGATTTAAATGGCAAGAAATTCGCTTGGCAAGGTGTTGCTCTATTACCATTCGTTGAAGAAGAGCGTCTATTTAAAGCTTTAGAACCGTATTATGAGCAATTAACACCGGAAGAGAAACAGCGTAATGTACGCGGTGATGATCGTTTATATGTTAGTATGAGCAATCAAAATTATAATCTACTTAGGGAATTATATACGAAGAAAATATCAAAAAAACAAGAAGTTGTAGTTACTATGGAGGGTATGCGTGGTACTGTTTTAATATCAAAACAATGCATCACACAAGGAGGGTAAATTATTATTATTTTATTATCTATTTGTGATTAAATTTGTCTTTTTTTATAGTTATTTGGATTCTCCAGTAGTTGGTTTAGATCCAGTTAGTGATAATAGTGTGTGTTGTGTTCGTTTCCGTGATCCGGAATATACAAAAGGCTACATATTTTCATCGAAAAAATTGAAAGGTGCAAATGATCCACCGAAAGTTTTAAAACCTGCTGATTTAGATCCGCAAGCTAATCGAAATTGGAGGGCACAAATCGGAATGGCACCTGCTACACAAAGGTAAACAATAAAATCAAATAATTGAAGTTTAGTTATTATTTTTTTAATGAAATTAGGGCAAATTTGGGAGAAGCTGGACATCGAATGTTAAACCATCGTTTACCGAAAGAACCGGGTGTATATTCGAATGTACCACCACCTAGATTTGAAAATAATCGGCGTTACCAGAATTATAATCGTAACAATTCAGGTGAGATTCCATTATTATTATTGTTGTTATAAAATTGATAATAATTGAGGATTTATTGTGGTCACGTTTCAAAAACAAGCAATTTATTTAAGGAGTATTGTGTGTGCAGTTGTTTTGTGGGGGTGTGACGCAACAATGATACCGTTCTGCCGGCGGCAGAGCGCGTAATTGGGGCTTTTGTATGGACGTCAACACCACTGACACGCCTAATTTGACAATCACAGCACCCCCGTCTTCTTTACCCTTAATAGAAACTACAATAAATAAAACGCCTCTATTTCTATTCTTATCAAATAAACAAATCATTCATTATTTCGTTACACTATTTTGGTATTAGATGATTTTTTTTGTGGAATTCTTTGTTGATTTTCTTTGAATTTGTAAGAGGGGTGAACGGGGTGCAATTGTTTGTTTTAATAGACGATTGTAAGCACGCGTGCCCGATTTGGCACGTGTTCATCCCTCTCTATTATTATACGATTGCAATTAAATTGGTTTCAAGTCATACGACAATTGAAGAGACGAAAGTAGAATCGAGAAAAAAAATTGGTTTTTGTCCACTTTTCTTGATTGGTTAAATCAACAGAAAATCGTTTATATTTCTAATTGAATCCGTTTGTAAATCTTATAAAAATTCAACTAATTCCACAATGTACATTCTGTTATCTGTCTATCAATAGATAAATTTGTTATAGAGGGGTTCCAAACAAATGAAATTTCGATTTCAACTGGACAATAGTTTCGGGGGTGAATTCAATTTGTAAATCTGCCAATTTCAAGATAATTTTCGAACTAGACAGCGGCGTTCCATGAGGTTGGCAATTTCAAATGTTTAACTTTGACTTGGTGGGCTTTAATTGATAATTTAGTAATAAGACCACAATTTGAGTCAGTTTTCTTGTAAAAAACTAGAACTTTAGCCTATATTTTGAGGCATTATCGGCATTGTTAATGTTTCTGGTTCCGTAAGATTTCCATTAGAAGCAGCATTGGAGCGTTCGGGTTTTTTTCTCAAAATTTTCCTTATAATTTAGCTAGTATTATCGATTTTTTTATAATTTTTTGATTCAAAAATGAAGAATATTTCTGATTATATCTGAAAAAAATTGTATCGGCGTATACATTTACACTATTGAATTTTGATTGAATTTTAATATTTAGGTCCGCTCAATAGACGCGGAGTTGGATACAATACTTATAATAATGCACAACAAAATTACCACCAACGAAACTATCAACAGCAATATAGGAATTATAATTCAGGTGGTTACAATGGACATTGGGTTGACCGAAATAGTGGCTACAATCAACAAAACTATGGTAATTATAGTAACAATTACAATTCCGGTGGGAATTATTATCAAGACAGGAATCAATATGGACCAGATAGAAATCAACAACAGGGTAGAAATAATCAGCAAAATGAGGAAAGGAGTCCATATCGGGTGCCAGGACCGTATAAAGATGCTTATATACCCTCTACAACTTGGGGTAATTCTCAATAATTATAATTTAGTAGTTTTCTTTAATTATCTATGTATTGGTGTATAAAATAAGTCTTATTCCATATCGTTTAAAAGTAATCGGATTGTATTTTAATTTATAAATTAAATGGCATTATGATTTCCAGTTTTTAAAAGTAAAAAGAAATACAGAATAGAATTGACATTTTCTACGATTCTTTTTATTATAAAGCTAGTAACAAGCAACATGAGAAGAAATAGAATAAGTAGAAGAAAAAAAAATGAGAAGAGCATGAACGTGAACAATAGCAGCAATTCCTCGATTCGAGCCTCTGGCGGAGCGACTGGAGGACTCTTGTCTCGGCACCAAGAGCTCGACGGCGAGAAGGGTGCTCGGCCATTGTACGCGCTTATGTTAATGCGCTTTGTGCGCCACTAAATATTGCAGTTGTAAGCACTTCTTTTGACTTTTCGCCTTATTCTCTCCTATCTCGCTCTCTCGCGCACTTGGTGATTTTCCCTCGTTTATCGTCGATGACTTTTCACATTTGATTAATCCGAAAGAATCTATTTTACGTTTTCCCATGTATGGGAACGTGATGGTTGGATCTTTGCAGCTCGTTGCGTCGTGTGGGAGCGCCAGGACTACAGCGTCGAAACGCCAAGGGTGGTTGTAGAGACCGCCGGCGGGCGCTCCAGGTTGTCCATTGTGCGTGCTCATCCAAGACCGCCCAATTTGCACCACCATAAGACCCCATTTATTGTTCACAATTTCTTGATAAATCAACGAAATTTTTCTCGAATTGTGACGGATTTTTATCGGCGTCCATCCAGCCCTCGGTCCTCTTCACAATTTCTACCCTGCATGTAGTTCAAGTGGCTGTTCTCCTTAGCTACCTAGAGCTACACACACATACTCTCCGGCTCTCAAGTGGGCATTGTGCAAGTTCAACCGACGGCCCTTCTCTCATACTCACCACTCAACTGTGTATTGTCTGCCACCGTACATACTAAACAATCCAAAAAAAAAAAAACGTACTTATCATGATAAAAGCCCTAATGCACTATTTATTCGCATATTGTGCGGTTCTAATAGCTGTCACCTGGACTAGAACCGATTCGGATGATTTTTATCGGAAATTATTCAACGAAACAAGAATCAGGAAATAAAGAAACAAATCAAAAACGGGGGGTTGAAACAAACACAGGATGGAGCAATTGGCAATTTGTCAGCAATTAAAACAAGACATCATTAAATCAACAGCAGTACGGCGGTTGCGAGTTGGCCTTTGTTAGGTCACGTATGGTCCCCGACTATGGTGCGTCGTCCCCTTTACTTTCACCATCCACCCTCTACGATTCTATTCGTAAAACTCGTCAGACTCTATATCTATAAACTCAACTATTCCAAATCTTTCTTTTCATATTCAATATTATAAAAGCGCTTCGTTTATTTAAGAAATACGGAGATTTTTTCCTAGGAAGCGATCAATTCGCAAACACCCCAACATTATACCGAAAATTGTGTAAATAAAGTTCAAACATGATCGATCATTGTTATACCAGCAATAAAACACCAATTAGTGATTTGTTAATCAAATTGAATCACTAAATAATCATAACAACACACAGCGAATAAAACAATAAAGATTAGAACAGGTATGTTTAATATAACTGGGATTAAACTTATTGAAGAGGGTGAGTATTAAATGCTGAAATTGCGAAAGCTCCAATATCAAAAATCCAATGTGATTGTTTTTTTTCTTTCTAAAATACAATACAGATAAAGCTCGAATGAAAACTGATGCAGTTTAACTTGCCCTCAACGTTCATATTTACCGGAATAATAGTATTACCGAGTACTGTTGATTATATACCGGGTGATTCATTATGCGAGTTAACCGATACTTGAATTAATTTCTGTCATTTTTGGATTGCTGATTGATTATTTTGAGGAATTTTTCGTCAACGATTCAAGATTAATAAAAATTGTAAACTCGCTTGAAAGTGGGGTGTTTTGGGTATTTCTAACCCTTCAACGGCCATAATTCCTCGCACAATTAGATATGAATTTTTCAATTAAACTTACAAAAATTAGAATTAAAAAGACTTTTTAATTTAGACCAGGAGCCATTCTTTCAATTCAATTGCAAAACTACAACTGTAATAAAAGACATAAACCGTTTAAAATAAGGGAAATTTAAGTGTAAAACGAGACAGTTTAAGTGTTAGAATAGTCATCAACAAAATTCCATAAAATGAAACAGTTTGGAGGACAATTTTCATTTAAATCAGATTATTAAAAATTTGCAATTTCTAACCCTTCAGATATGAATTTGTTAAACAGTACGAGCTGGATTTTAACAAAAAATTCCATTGAATTCAAACGCTAAATCTACGAATGTGATAAAAAAATACAGTTCCTTTAAAATTAAGGAAAGTTAAAGTGCAAAAGAGCCACAAATTTCAATCACAGTGAATCGCCCTGTACTTATAAACGTATACCAAATAGTAGGAGTAATATTGGAGGTAATACTACATTGTTAGCTATAATATCGGATGATTAAGTTTGAACTGAAAGGGATTATGTACGGCATAAGATAGGGCAATTGAAATTAGTTTTGCTATACTGCAATAACATTATTAATACACACACATACACAACTAAATAGCTAATTAACAATCTAATTGCTATTTGAAATTGTACGCTTGACTTGTTTTGATTATCCCCAGTCATATTGTGATAAGATAAAAAATTTTCGTATTTTGAAGAAAGTGAGTTGATTTGAATTCGATTTCGGTGGAGATTCGTCTAATTAACCCTCGAAATAGCCGTCTACTGTAACTACAATAGATTGGTTTTAATTAAAAATTAAACGAATAAAAAACGGGTGGAAAAAGCGAGAGATGATGTAGAAAGTTTCAATCAAGGGAGAATCCAACCTGTAACAAGTACGATTTAATATACACACATACAAGCTTAGAAGTAAGCTGACGCTAACGATAGAATGTGATTAATTGTTGCTAAGTAACCATCAGGAGCTTAGGTCAAGTACCAGAACGACGCCCCCGATACTTACTTGTGTGTATACCTATATCGTTACAGCCGCCACCGCCGCCATAAATCCTCTTCTATCCTCAAGTGAAACCAGGGTGGATTCCCTCTTTGTCGCTCTCTTATTCCCATCATCATCATTATTGCATTCCGTACGAGATTTACTCAATTTTCGATTAAATTAACAATTATCGGATGTTCGATGGGGTTGAATTTTTAGAAAAATTCGTACGCTTCCGGGGTGGCTGCCGTGGCGATTGGTCTCGGGTGTCTGGTGTTTTACCCAAACATATACGCACACATATAAAGTCGGATAAATCTCAAACTGTCATGGCCAGAGGACGGCCGGACAGCATTTTATGGAGCTATCAATATCAACATCCGACACAGTGTCGTCAACAGCTTGATACACTTTTCAAATATAGCGCCCGAGTTTTTTCCCTATGTGTGGGTTTTGACCACATTAGTAACCAATTGAAGGAGCAGTGGCTGTTCGTGAATTGTTCAAGATCAGTGCGGTGCCAGCGGAAAGGAGAATTTATACAGGGTGACTCCAGCAGTTAGCATATTCAAAATAGAAGTTGTAATGGATAGAAGGCTAGAGTTAATAAACCCTCAGGAATTTTGACTTGTTCTTTTTAAAAAGCTATATCGGAAAATACGCTTGATCGTATTCTCTATCTTTTTGCCGATTGGTTACCATAACAACGCTGATATGTTGATGAATTTTGCATTAAAACAGATTTCTCAGTTCTCCCACATGAAGCGTTATTATTTAAAAGACCAGGAAATAGCATTGGTGCAGTTTCTTTAATAACAAACAAGTAAGGGCTGTAGAGAATTTAAATTGCTTACTTTTAAATGATTCAGCAAATTTAAGATTCATAATTCTGAAGAATCCCCTATTTGGTCCATCTCAGAATAATTAAACATTCAAATTAATCCACTTGGTATATTTACCAATATTGGGGGTCGTAAAAAAACTGTTAATAAATACCAACTATATCAGCAATTGGAAACGAAAAAATCATGGAAGAATCTAGAATTCCACAATTCCATAAATAAGAGGGTTGTGTAAACATTACCTACCCTTAAAAGCTGTCATCTTGGCGTTGACAACTATTGTCGTCCAATAATTGTATGGTGATGTGGTGAATATGCAGAATTGACCATAAGGGGTTGGTATACCGTTATCAAAACGTCATTTGCACACAGTTTTTGTAACGCGGATTATCCGGAAACTTATCATGAATTAAAACAAACGATTTTCCATATGGTAACTTTGATTTATTTCCAATGTTTTATTATTTTTTGGTTTAATGCTCTTGAAACAAGAAAAATTGTATTGTTGTCTTTAGCAAGTCATTCTTCACGCTGGGTGGCAACTGGATGGTATCTACAGGGTGAGTCTTGAAATTTGAACAATTTGTACTCGTTTGGTTTATTTAGAGCCAAATTTGTTATTTTACCCTAAATTATCAGTTTTTACGGAAAAACTTGTTTCTTTTATTTCAAAATTAAAGCACAGCCCTTAAAGGACCAAATTCCCATTTAAATTGTGGAGTTATAAAATTAGACAATGACTTCAATGAATTGAATTTTTGCTGCACAATCGGAAAGTGCCGGTGAAATTCCGTGAGTCATTCTGTATATACAGGTGGGTGGTAGAGGTTTTGGTGAATGAAAGAAAAAGTGGCGCTATTTGAAACGATAAGAATTCAACATTAGTTCAAGATCACGTTCCATTCGAGCTGGCTATTGTTCACTTGTCATCTTTCACCAACTGATAATCACAATAATAGTGATAGTAATGATAGGTGATGTTGTTTCAACATTTCGAACAATAG
Source organism: Mylabris phalerata (assembly GCA_020740385.1). NCBI lineage: Eukaryota > Metazoa > Arthropoda > Insecta > Coleoptera > Meloidae > Mylabris > Mylabris phalerata. Next base: position 4,433,655 of record JAJEOX010000222.1, read on the forward strand.
GCGTCCTTTTTTCATATCTATAGTTGTTTTTTTTTTTCAATTTTAATTAAATGACACTCCAATTAGTGTCATTTATTGTTGTTGATTTGTTGATATTTTGACACGTTGTAGAAAGAAAATAAGTGTTAATTACAGATAAATTTTATTGAGGGCAGATTTTTAAAAACACAGTTACAATATTCTTACATGACAGTGCATTAATACAATAAATTGATTATTTCATTATTATTATTAATATGAAGAGGGAAAAACTGTACATTTTATTGGAATTTCTCGAAAATTTCCACACTACATCCATATAAATTAATCCCCAAAAGTTTTCCACTCTATCTAAATATTTACAACAAATTCAAGTTCGAATCTTGATGAATTCATTGCACTATCAACGGTGTAATTTAGGTACTCTAGAATTTTTAATCAACAAACAATCAAAGGAGAAATTCGACTATTTAAGTAAACACCCTGTAATAAGCTCGGACATTCTTCATCTCTCCCACTAAGAAAACCCATCAGTTTTTGGGCCGATTTTCCTTTTCTATACATTTATCACTCACTAATAAGTCCCGTTTTTCTATTGATTGAATTAATATTGATAACACTACCACGCCCTTGTTTGCAACGGTAAATAAGTTCCGCACTGTTGTTGATAATTGCCCTGTTGTCGATAAGCCATCGCTAGACTACCGTTGCCCATACATTGGCCGGTCTGTTGTTGCGTTTGACAAACAATCGGTGATTGTTGTGTCCGTGAATTATCAACGGCCGTTGCTGCCGATGCGGCCGCTGTTGCTGAATTTGTTGCCGTTTGGGCATTGCCACTACCAGCCGAACACGGTTTACCATCTTTGACTAGGACGGGCACGGCGACACGACGTGGGGAGCTCGACGACTGCAATTTCAAAAACCAAATCAAGAATTTAACAAACTTGTATGGGGATAAATATGGCTGCTGCTGCATCAATATTGATCCAGCGCACCTGTGTTTACGGCGTGTATATGGAGAAAAAAACAAGAAAAAACAACGAGAATTGTGGTCTAAATTCGTGTCTTTCATCTGGAAATTGTTGGAGTTGTGGAAATTTTGAAAACCCAGTTGGGTTTAAGGAAACTCGATATTTACGCCACTGAAAACGCACTCTTCCAACACTCAAGCACCGCATTCCATTCGGTTAAATGTGTAAATATACACCGTAGTTTTTTTTATGTGGAAACGAGATATTTGCGTCAATTGAAAATAGTTTTCCTTCTCAAACGGGAAAAATATCCTTCAATTCATGCCTTAATTGTTTGGATTTATTTAAATTGAGTGTGACAAAGTGCAAATAACGTGAATGTTATTTTGAATAATCTTAGTGTTTTTTCTAGTGCCGTAGCTTAAGGGGCCAGATTAGAATTCGATAAAAAAAAGGGAAATTTTGGCTCATTTTTAAGAACATTCCAAGCTGCAGAAGAGGGATTTTCCCGTGAAAATAAACAAGTTTTTCACATAACAATAACATAACTTTAAAGTCAAAAAAACTGAAAAAACCTGGTGTTTGATAAGTGAAAATGACGAAAGAATTCGCTACAATTTTTCTCTAATGAGTATAAGTTTTCCGAAAATGTGACATTTTTGCCATTTTTCTATAATTGAACAAGAAAATTTGTTACAAAATCATGGTTTAGAGTGAATAATTTTTGGAATTCACTCAAAAACTCGAGTCCAAAAGCTGCAAAAAACCTGGTGTTTAATAAGTGAAAATGATGTGTGATTTTTCTCGAATGAGTATAAGTTTTCTGAAAATGTGACATTTAATTTTTTTGCCATTTTTCTATAATTGAACAAGAAAATTTGTTACAAAATCATGGTTTAGAGTGAATAATTTTTGGAATTCACTCAAAAACTCGAAATTTTTAGCAAAAAGTGCTAAAAATGAATAAGTTGAAAAATCCTGTAATGTATTCAGAAAGATCAGAATTTAATTTAAAACTAGAAATGTTTCAGTAGCACAAAAATCGACTGAAATTTCAACGACTCAGGGCAAAGTTTAGACACAACTGATGATTTAGTTCGAAAATATCCTGAAATATTGACTAAAATTAACGAATTCAGACATAAAATCAAGCCATATTGACCACATGTCTTTATTTAATGATTTAGCAATAGAATTTGTTGGGAAAAAGATATAAAAATCTCAATTAGCGTCGATCAAAAGTGGCTAAATGTATTAAAAAATGCTTATTTGGAACAAAGTTGTCTCAAAAATTTTGAAAATGAAAACTTGCCTCATTACAGGATGAAATTTACTGAAAATTAACGATTTAAACCTGAAAATTCACGAATTAAAATTAATGAGAAGTGTGTAAATTTACTGCCTTTTAGGAAAAAAAAATCCAAAATAATTAAAAACAGCCTTCTTGGGCAGACCAAAATTTAAAAAAAAAGCGTTTGAAACAAAAATCTCCCTCAAAAATGATTCAAAATGTCTAAAACCCTGTCTTTTTCCAAATTTTTAGCAATTTTTTTGGAAAAAAAACCAATTTTAAACCGAAATCTGGAAATAATTGAAACTTAACGGTAAAAATATTTCAACCCTACAGCAAGAAATCCGTAAATTGGCTAGTTCCACTGAAATTATACAGAAATTAATTCGCAGGCCCACTACCCTTAACACATACAAATAAAGAATCGGTTAGGGTTTTTGTTAGTATTATCGATAGAAACGAGGGGTTTGTATGGCGGTGATGTTACTGCTATTACTGCTTTCTACTATTTTGCTACCACTGCTGCTGCTGTAGACCTCTTGAAAGCACACGCTTGTTTCAAGTGGCCACGTCACAACCACCCTTTTCTCTCTCTCTGTCGCTCGCGCGCGCTTTTTTTGCGAAACAGTGGTGAAAGAGTCTCCCTATCGATGTACGGTATAGGGAGAGAATTCACGCACATCCACCACCACTACCACCAGGTCAAACAACACATTCACATTAAATTTTAGTGAATTTTCGATAGACGATCAATAGCCAGAGGGTTGTTGGAAATCAACACATACAGGTAGAATTGTTTCCAATGTTCAATATGAAAGCCGTTTTTTTTTTAAAAACATTGAATTGACAGTTGAATTGTCGTTTTTGTGTATAATTAACAATTTTTTGTTCTGTCCCACCATCATTGTTGTGATTTTTATTTTGGTTTCATTTAAATCGAATCGACAACAACAGGGTGAAATGGATAATAGTGGCGTGACGCCCCCATTCACTCGTCTCAATCAACGTTAATTCAATCAAAAATGATTCCTTCGCCGTCGTCTTCTTATCGTCTCCATACCATCAAACTTCCGACGGATGTTGATATTGGTTTGATTGTTTTTAAACTCAACTGAATTAAAAACGAAAGGAACGGAATTGGTTTCTTTTCGTTTCGTTTTTTGGGTGGCTGTCATGTCCATCAATTTAGCTACAGGCTAGGTGTACTGGACAATATCCCCATGTCATCGACAATTTTCTGGCCTTTGGTAAATATACAAACGAAAGTCTAAAGTAAATAAAACCGTTTTGAAAGGTTCATTTAAGTTACACGTTAAAAAATAATAATGATGATGATAATAAAACAGACAATCAACTGGTAAATAGGCGAAAGATTGACATGTCTATTGTTGGGGATCAGTAAATTTTCTAACGCGCCATCAACATCAACATCATTATTTTTCCTCTTCCTTCGATTTTTTGTTTGTTTATTACGAAATTCTAATAGAATCGATTGAAATAAAAATAGACGGACTGATGGATGGAAAAATTGTCGAATTCGTATGCAAATCTAGCCGAAAATCGGAGCTAGTTACCACAATAACTCCTATTGTTTGTTTGATCAATGAGCATCTTGTTGGTGGTTAGATTGTTATTTTGTGTCTATCTATAGAGATGTTAATGTTGATGGACAATTGATTTCTAACATTTTTACTAATGCAGAGGCGTTTAATCTTCTTTGAGAAGAATCTTTAAAGTTTGGGCCACTTTCATGAATTTTTTTCGGAAATTGGTTTTTCTGGAGATTTATTTCCAAATCATTAGTTTTGTTCGAAAAGACACTTCGGCTACTTTTAATCGTTTTTAAATGGACTAGAAGATGAATTTTAGCGACTTGATTTGGAATTTTTGAGATATTTTGACCTAAATCCTGTTTTTATATCGAATTTTACTATTGAATTGTACTTCTATGAGAATTTCATATTCAACTTTTAAGACACTGGTGCTAAATTATCTAAGTTTTGCTATTAGATTTTGAAAATTGCTCCATTGAGGAGTCTAATTTTGAGCAAATTGCTCGTTGAATTTCAGTAAATTTACCCAAAATCAATATTTTGGTTTGTTTTTCTTCTAAATCACCGCTTTAAAAAATGTTGTAGAATTACAAAAAGAACATTTTTAGTATATTTCTGAGCTAAGAATCCTAATTTTTGCTTTAGAGTCGGATCGAAGTGCAAATTCAGATGTTTCTCCCTTTACACCAATTTAATAAAATACTACCCGTAATTCACCCCGGCTATTATTATAAACTGTTGGTATTCTTACCTGGTTATGTTGGTTTTGTTCAGCCATTGCTTTTTCTTTTGCCTGCCGTTTACACTTGTACCGGTGGTTTTGAAACCAAATTTTCACCTGCAACAACAATACGAACAACACACAGTTGGTCAAATAGAAAAAGATCCAAATTTAGAAGGATTTTTAAGCTAGAAAATCCGCTTAGACATCAAGTGAATCGGAATCGTTTCACATGAAAGTGCAATTTTTGATTAGAAGGCAAAATTCTTACAATTTTCGACCCTTATAGTTGTATTGCATTACAATCAAACTTTGAATTGTGTTCATAATAGAAAGTTTCGGGGAAACTCCTAAATCTGGTGAATTTTCATTTCTAATAGCTTTCCTTTTTCTATTTCTTAACACTTACACACACATATTTTAGCCTTATACAGGTAGGTATTTATATGATGTGTGTACGCATTAAACACACATCACATACTTCAACTGGTAGCTGTTTTTAGATCTACTCCACAATATGTCAACAGCATAGAGAGTTCTTGATTAGGAAGTTGCACCATCTATCTATCTCTCTCATATACACACACAAATACATATCAACATAGTTGATAAGTGTTTAGACATTAATTACTCTTTGTAAAGTCCAGATGACCACTCTTATAAGACACTACATATGTGTCTCCATATGTTGTTGATTCTACTTAAAACTCTCATATCTTATTCTTTTTGAATTGCACAAACCTTATTTAGTTTCAACATCATTAAAAAACGACGACGAAGATAACTTTCATATTGTTTTTTATACAGGGCGCTCTACGATAATCGCTTACTGCAATTATTTATATTGCATTTTTACTCATTGTTAGCTACTATCGAGTAATTTTCAAGATTTCTATGCGTGATTAAAACTAATCAAATCTCGTGAATTATGAGCTCTAAATTTCGTTCTTTAAAGTTCAAAATTTGCGACTAATTTAGTTATTTTGCTGAAATAAATTTCAAGCTTCTTTTCAAATGATGATATTTCATTTATTTTAATTATAACGCTACGTTTCTCTATTTGGTTGGATAGAGGAAAAAATTCTCTACAAATTGTATTCATATTATTTCCATTTATTTTTTATAGTTTTCGAGTTATTTACAATTTTCTAGTGGATTATTGAAAATTTTCTTGTTGTAGAGTAATTAAGAATCTAGTTAGTTGCCGTCGCAAACGGGCGCCATTCGTAATAAACAAAAATCAGCCGACTTTTCAAAATTGTTTATATTCGTTTTATAATTAAATTAATGAATTAAAATTTCTAAAATCAACTAAAATTATTAATTATTGAATTTGGTAATAATTAAATTAATTTTTTTCTATATAATTGTGTGTAGAACGAGGGAATATTGATGCGAAAAAAACAAACAATTGAATCAAAATTCACTTGTTATAAATTACCTAGTTATCAAAGGTTACTATTCTTTAATATAAAATACGCGTTTGAAAACTATTTGTGAATTAATTTCGCCTAAATTATTGAAAATTTTCAAAAACTTGCAGTTTTCAGGAAGTCTATTGGCTCAGCTATTTAATTTAAAAATTTGAAAATATTTCCAATTTTTGAAATCTAATTGTTTTAAAGAGACATTGCGCAATTGAAAATTCACCAATTTTATATGAAAGAAAAATTAAAATAATATATCGAGAAACAAGTAGGGAATTTTATAAAAAACGGACTTTTGGGGCGTGTTTCTGATACAATTTCTTTCATTTTTCACCCGCTTGCACCGTTTTTTTTAATTCTTGAAATTTAGGGAATTTTAGCGATTGGTATCGTTGACATGTCTATTGTTCTTTTACCCATGCTACTTGTTTCTCTTCATATTTTAAAAAAGTGCGTTAACAGACATTAAAGCACCGTTTTTGTTGCTTCGCAAAATATAAAAATTGAGTTTCTATAGCACGAGCAATTTAAAAACGCCCTTTTGAACGTGTTTCTGATACAATTCTTTCCATTTTGCACCGTTTCTTTTAATTCTTGAAATTTAGGGAATTTCAGCGGTTGGTATCGCTGACATGTCTATTGTTATTTTACCCACACTACTTGTTTCTTCTCATATTTTAAAAAAGTGCGTTAACAGACATTAAAACACTATTTTTGTTGCTTCGACGATATTATAATATAAATTTTTGATTCGTAATGAAATGATTGATATGTGAACAATTTTAATAATCACAATTCCGTTTATTATTCGAACAATAACTTAAACGGTGGTTGATTATCATAATCCTTATTTAATAAAGTTCTAATCCAAACAACAAGCAAACCCTATAGAGGTGTTTATGTATCCATACAGTCCCCCTGATGTTAATCGTTAGGATTATAACGCTCAAACTGTCAAACTTATCCCGTTTATTTTTCTAAACGTTTATTACCGAAGACAGATTTTCGTTAAAAAATCCCACAAACAACTGTAAAAATATTCACAAATTGGTTGAATTTTATGAATAATGAAACCGTATTTTTCTACGTATAATCAAGGTTCGTTATTGATGTTTATCGTGTAATAAATAAAAATAAAATGAAATAAAGAGCGAAACCCGAATGGGAGAAGAAAGGAATCGTTTTAGATGTAATTATGAAAGAGGAGAGAATCCGGTCCCTTGTCGACGTCTATACGGCATAATGTTGATCATCGTTAGCGGTAGTAGGTAATTGAGGGTTGATGTGGGTGCGATGTGCATACGCCTGAATGGGTACATTCATAAAACCCGAAAACCAAACATCTATACCTATATTTATATTTATTTAACTATATCAGAGCAAGTGCTTTACCGTACGTATATTCAACTATACAGACTCCCTTATAAACGTAAACTAAACAACCAGTCTTGAATTTATATGAGAATATAATTGGGGGGTGGAGATGGAAGGAATCGCTGTTGCTCTCTCTTCACTGCTATTCGATTTTATTTTTTTTTAATAGAACGAATATAAGAATGGGTCATATTTTTATATTTAGAGTTATAGAAATCCGTAAATTCGGCAAAAAGGAATCATGGTGGTTGGTTTTGTACAAAACACTATAACCACCCTGATACCGATCGATAACCGGCGAAATTCAATTATTATGATCAACGTAGATTGTCAAATTTCTTAATTTGTCGCCTTATATTGATTCAATTTGAGTGGATTTTTTTTTTAATTTATATTGGTGGTAGAAGGAATTTAACAAAACAACCCTCTAGCATTCAGTAATTTAATCATGAATACTGCAACAGCATTCCGTAATTAAATTGTAATTAATTGTGTTTCTCTCCCGATGTCGACTACAATTGTAATTTTCATAATCTTCTCTTATAATTCTCCATCTTCTGTTTGTATTTATTTATTCTGTAATAAATACAGGATCGTTCACTAGAAATATAACAATTCTAATAAACGAATAGAATTTTATAGTCTGTTTTTAAATTATATACATCTGGAGTTACATACGATGCAATATACGACGTGACCCTCCGTCTGAATTTGACATTTGACAGATCAGCGTTGCCAACCTGAAATTTATGTTTGCAGCTCTGCAGAGTGGCATTTCTGCATTGCGCATGTCGTTGTACTTGGCGTCGTTTTAAAACTCAAGAGTTTTCCTGATAATTTCAATATTTTTGTGTTTTTACTCGTGTTTTTCTGTATTTTTTCCTTTGGTCCAAAAAAGTCGACTGTCAACTGCTGACAACGTTGCCGGTTTCGTAATATCGAACCTCTGCATTTGTAGCTGTGCTATCTGCCATCTCAAACTTACGTATAATACTATTCTCTCACTCTAATCACGTGTATTAGTGTGAAATAGAAGATCCCCAAATATTAATCAAATACGTAAGGGAATGTCGAGTCATCGTTCAGCATATAATGAAAAGAGATATAGATATGTACGGATGCCATGACTTAATTCAGTACAGATGTATATAATTAAAAAACAGACTATAGTTATCAATTTCAATTGTTAGTGTTTCATTAAAAATTTCATATTCCGGAAGCAGTTAAACTTTCAATAAAAGCAGTACCTTAATACTTATTAACGCACATTTTTAATCTGCGAACTTTTTTAAGGCCTGCTAGATTTCTCAACACTTTGTTTATTACAGGCCTTTGATGAAACGCCAACTTTCGCCACTGTGGCGCTGCTACCTCAACAAATCTTGAATTATGATTGGTTACCGATTCCCGCCAAAAACACACAAACAAAACAACCAAATGACGGATCTAAATAAAGATAGAAAAACTAGCTATATCGTTTTATGTTGTGGTTTTGACCGCCAATGCGGTCAAAATTCGCATTTCTCTCAAAAATTGTAGCCAAATTGACAGGCCTGTAGTTAGCAAAGTTTCGAGAAATCTAGCAGGCTTTGAAGAAAACAAATAGGGTAACGAAATAACAATAGAATATAAAGAGAATTTCTAGTTATCATATCATTGATACCAACCGCAACAAAATTTCAAGAATTTGATTTTTTCAAAAACGGTGCAAGGAGTGTAAATATTATTGTATAAGAAACGAAATACGTTCCAATGAAATACCTTCGTTCTCTATGAAAGCCAATAAACTTTCTAAAAGATACAATTTTTAATTATTTTTAATAATTTACGACTTTATATTAAAGAATCTAGTAACCTTTGCTAACTACCAGATTTATAATAAATGAATTTTGATTCAATTGTTTGTTTTCTTCTCATCTACACCCGTCATTCTACTTACGATTGTATAGAAAAAAATTAATTTAATTATTCCTAAATTCAATAATTAACAATTTTGGTTAATTTTTGTAAATTTTAATTGGTTAATTTAATTATAAAACGAATATAAACAATTTTGAAAAGTCGGCTATGAGTTTTTATTTATTATGAATGGCGCCTCTTTGCGACGGCAACTAACTAGATTCTTAATTACTCTTCAACTGGAGAAAATTTTCAATAATCCAATAGAAAATTGTAAATAACTCAAAAACTATAAAAAATAAATGGAGATAATATGAATACAATTTGTAGAGAATTTTTCCTCTATCCAACCAAATAGAGAAACGTAGCGTTATAATTAAAATAAATGAAATATCGCCGTTTGAAAAGTAGCTTGAAAAAAATTTATGTCAGCAAAAAAATAACTAAATTAGTCGCAAATTTTGAAATTTAAAGAACGAAATTCAGCAAAAATCGCAATAAAAACGACTATAACTGAAATTTTATCAATTCCACCCTTTATAATTTAATTAATCTGTAACAGAATCATAGTGAATCATCCTGTATATACCAGCAGTCTTCATTTTTAATTGAAAACAGGCTAAATATTTGGAATTAATATTAAAACACCCATTATTGTCATTAAATTAGACACAAATTAACCAAAATTTTAATAATTTTCCAATAATATTCGCCTGAAATTAATCATTTCAAATTAATTTGATATAGTTTATATTATCATGGACACTATCGGCCACTTTATCAACCCCCTATTATTGTGTTAACAAATTTTCGAGACATTTTGTGTATGTAACAAATTGGAAATGTTGAGGGGTCACTACCACTACTCCTATTATTATTACTATTATTATTAGATAACATGATTGCGTTAGATTTAGTCTACCCTAACTATTTAAAGTGAACGAAATTTACCAACCACCCTAAATTTATCCACCACTCTTCGTACAATAATGGTGGTAATATTTGGTGGTTGGTGACGATCGTCGATGGACTGTTTCAATCGACCAGATTTTCAAGTGACTATTGTTTGACACAGAAAAGAGGGTTGTTATAGTTTTTTTGTTGTTGTTCATCGTAACCAGCTGTCGATGGTGTTATAAAAGTTGAAAATTTTTCGATAATTTCCAAAAATTAAAATAGAAAAAAATCGGACTTACTTGTGTTGGAGTTAGATGGATTAACGAGGCTAGATGTTCCCGTTCGGGCGCCGATAAATACTTCTGTTGTTTGAATCTTCGTTCCAGTTCGTACACCTGGGGAAAAACCACAAGAATTCACAGATTTTTCGTTTTAAAAATTGCATTTTTTTTTAATTTATAATTTAAAAAACGGTTTCGAGGTTTATTTATTATTGGGATCAAAATTTTCGAATGAAGAAATCGGTCCGGTTTTGTTGATAAAGTCGATGATGGTGGTCGTTATTTTTTCGGTATACTAGAAAATGGGCGGAGTCAATAATATTTATTTCTCTATATCTACGATTTTCTGTTTCTATTCGATACATATGTGTAAGTGTGTTTAGTGTATTTAAAGGGGGTGTGTGTTAGTGTTACCTGGGCTTGTGTGAAAAGGACCCGCCTTTTCCTGCGTTGGGCCAAAGGAAATTGCATTGGTTTCGAATCGGGCATGGCGCAAGCGCCCAAACCAGGCATCCCACTATTTAGACTGTGGCCCATGTTAGCTGCTGATGCTGCCGAACTGCCCATCAAACGGGATACTAAAAAAAGAATACGAACACAAATTATCATCCCTTAAATTGAATAAAATTCGCTATAAATAACAGGATATTATAGAAATTTGTATTACAATTATTGTAAATGCGATTAAATTCTAATCTAATCAATAATCTTATTAGAAACATTAAGTAAAGTTGCCTTAAAAAACAATTTTCATTCAAAATATACAGAGAGCATTTCATCTCGAAATTGGCTGTGAATTGGTTACGCAGTGTCGTAGATTAGTTCATACTCTACTAAATTTAAAATTCTTTAATGTATTTTTAAGCGTCTGAACAAAACTACGACTCTCAGTTAATTCTAATCTAATCAATAATCTTATTATTATTATTAAGTAACATTCTCTTAAAAATCAATTTTCATTCAAAATATTTCATCTCGAAATTGGCAGTGGATTGGTTACGCAGTGTCGTAGATTGGTTCATACTCTACTAAATTTAATATACTTTAATGTATTTTTAAGCATCCGAACAAAGCTACGACTCTACCTAACGAAATCTGCTTAAAGAACATCCCCCGAGTAATTTGAGCGACGAGCCGCCACTGAAGTAAAACTAAACCTAAAATTATATAGAATTTATTCAAATAAAATCGGTTTAATTCGAGGGAGATCACCGAGTGTCAATCAAATAATTAATAAAATTTAATAATTGCACAATAAACTACACCAACTTGTCTATCAAACTGTCAATTGTGGCTAATTGTCAATGAAATATATAAATAAATAAATAAAGATATCTTCACACTCATTTCCGACATACAGGGTGATTTTTTTAACATAATCTACTATCTGTTACGATTATAACTTGTAATCAAAGTTGGCCATGTAAACACACTAGTACATACTAGTTGACCATTTAATTCAAAGTCGTAGATTAGATCGTATATTAGGTTTATAATTCGTTACAAGGGTTTATGAGTCAAGTTACGACTCAAATATCAAAGTAATTGCTAAAAATCTAAAAAAACACGGCTACCTAAACAACATTTTATGATTTGTAATTAAATTTGATTATGGAAAATTAATTGAAAACAATGTGTAATGATTATTTAAAGTCGTAGATTGGTTCAAATATTTGATTATTATCGAAAAATGTGTTGTAAAGAAGTGAACGAATTAAGTTACGATTCAATTATCAAGATAATGGCCGAAAATTTAAATAAGTCAATGGCTACTACGACTATGACCACAATTTTATAATTTTTATTTATAAATCGGCTGTTTTTGATAATTTAAAGTCGTAGCTTGGTTCTGAAGTTTAGTTTAGTAACAAAGTAAATACACGAACTAAGTTACGACTCAAATCTATACGTGTACAATTTAATTTCATAGCCAACTTTAAATTTGATTTAGAAAACAACAAGTGAATCGTCCTGTATTTTTAAGAGTTATAAAAAGTCGAAAATAATGTGTCAGTTTATTCAAAATTGTTAGTTTTTGGGTGTAAACGATTTTTTTGCTGAATTTCTGTTTGGTTTCGTTGAACATTTGAACGTTCATTAGAATTTCTCGTGTTGTTTTTACAAAAAATTCACAATCTACATTATTAATAATAAAATGTCTGTTCTGTTGGTAGGTAGGTAGGTAGAGATGTGTTTACGTATTTATATAAATAAACGTATGATGGTAAATATTGTATGTATGAATGTGCTATTAGGATAGCAGCATAACTAACTGACAGTCCAGTAAACAGACACTAAGCTCAGTATGTTGACAAAGCACTTGAAATCCAATGACAATACAGTAGCGATGACGATGTTATATCTATGTGTATGTGTATGTGTGTATGTATGTAATAGGTGTAGAGAAAGAGATGTGAATTGTACAAGAATAAGAAATGTAAAGAGAGAATGAAAATTTATGTATTGTTATACAACCATTTTCAAATACAGAGCGATTCACTATTATGGCCTGTCACAAATATCAACATCTCCAATTGATGGAATTCGTCCAAATTTTCATTACAGTTGTGCTATTCGAACGAATCCATCATATACTGGTTGATTTGCAGCTAAATTGAAAAAGAGTTTAGTTCTAGGTATAATTTTGCAACATTTCGATTTTCCTCTAAAATTTTGAATTTTGTAATACTCCACTGAAAATTCGTATAGAATCGCAAATACTCGCTGAAATATCGAATTTGCGAATTTAAATGGTTCAAAGATTTTTACTAAATTTGTAGATTTTCAGTTGCACACCATTTTCCTGAAATTTTCGTTAAATTGTTCCGAACTTGTTTGGATTCTTTCTTCTCTCGTATTTTTTTCAGAAAACTTATAAAAAAAGTTTATTGATTTTTCAATGATTCAAAATTTTGAGTTTCATCAAATTTCCCGCCTGAATGAAATTATTACCAATCTAGTAACCTACGTTATTATTTTGTCTCTTATAGAACAGAAAGCTTAGTGTTCAATTGTTACAGTGAATATCGAAATAATTAATTAACTGTACATTTTCTTAATTAGAAAATTAAAACCGATAAGCCTTGATAAGCAAAACTTGCTTCGATTCTATTTTTAATTAAGAAATACGTCAAAGTAAATTATGAAACAAGCTACGACTATTCATCAAAGACATGGCCAACTATGAGGTGAAATAATGTGTTTTAGGTACACTCTGTTTAAACAACAATAGTACAGTATGAGACAATTATTTGTATAGTTTTAAGGAGCCATAATGATGAATCACTCTGTATATTTTATATTATTTTAGGAAACTTTCAGTTTTACAACTCTGAAAATTCTTATCTCAAAAATTACTGATACTCAAATGTCCAGAGATTAAAAAAAACCGTATTTTTCGGGAAATTAAACGATTTCGAATTATTTTATATACTTTCAGCTGAAATTAGTCGTTTTTGATAATTTTCAACTGAAATTTTGATGTCTACATTGATCTGATATCATTTTTTGGTGATTTTTCATTCCAAATGTTCAGTTTTATAATATAATAAATAAACCATTACAAATCTAGTAATCGTTGTTAATTTACGTCATTTAAAACAAATGAATTTTAATTAAATTATCAATATTTTTTCGCACATTTAGAGTACTTTGAACATATAAAAAATAAATTTAATTAACATTAATTTAAATAATTGAAATTTCATTATTATTATTTTAAAGAAGGCTATGGATTTTTGTTTATCATAAATGGCGTCTCTTGACATAGGCTACTAGATTTATAAATTCTCTTCCAACGGGAAAAATACAGATATACAACGATATTTCGCCTCGAAGTTGGCCATATCTGGATTACCTAGTGTCGTAGCTTGATTCGATTCTTTACTTTTAAATTGTTAAATATCCAAGTGTAGCGACTCTGTTGATCAAGTATAGTTAATTTCGAGGTGAGATAGTACACCCTGTATATGCAATTTGAAAATAACTTCAAATCTGTTTCTCCATCGAAGTGTGTCGTTAATTTAGCCTGAAAATTGTCTGAAAGAAAACTCATTTCACCTGAAAGTATCCTATTTTGGCTATTTAAATTGCAAATTTAAACTTCTATTAGCTTCTTGAAATTTTGCTGATAAACTACCCCTAATCACCATTTTTGTTGGCAGTATTCTCTAATTTGGCGATTCGTTACCATGACAATGTTTTATTATTATCTCTTTTTAATTCTGTATGATAAAATTGTAAAGAGTGAAATAGGAGTTCTGTCTAGTGTTGTCATGGTAACGAATCTGTTTAAAGTTAGAGAATAGGACTGTGTGGTTGAAAATTTTGCAAATTCGAAATGAAATTTAAAAGAATAGGCGCCAATAGATTGTTGAAAATGGAATCCAGTCATCATACGTTGAATTTCCCACACCCCTTATTCATATCTCGATTTCATTCCCTTTGCATGTGTGTGTATCGATTTTACAAAGAATGTGTGTGCCTTAAATAAATATTTATTTTAGAAATGCCCCTGTGTCCATTTCATAAATAAAGAGTATGAAAGCACCAGGGTGGCCTTAGATAAATATATCGAATAGTACCCTTAGATATAAACAGATGCATTATTATCAATTGATAATTGGAAAATTTTCCTACAAAAATTCCACCCCGTTACCAAATTATTTATTTGCGATTTTACTGTCATATGAAAACACCCCTTAATATGCTATAACACGTATAAATAATATTTTACAAGGGATATATCGATATGCAAACAGGAACAGGAAGATTGATAGCTGTGAGGGTTGTAGTGGTGGTGGTGTTTAAAGGAAATGCGGGTGTTATTCCGACGGTAGATCGGTTTCTTCCTCCCACCCTTTCCTGTTTATTGTGTATTCATCGTCACGAGGGATGGAAATCTTTGGGATTTTCCAATAAAACTCTTTTGCAACAATTACACGTTAAATAGATCGAATTACTAGAGGGTTATTTACGATATCTACCCCTATATGAGTGTTGTTAATACCACAAAACACTAGCTAGGACACGTTAAAACGATCAAATTACCACTTTCATTTAAAGGGTAGTATTTGAGACTTACTTGCAAATCGTGGATCGGCAGCCGAACTTTGATACCATCCGGAAGAATAATGGGGTGCTAAACTGATATTCTCCGATACTGGACAGTATTGGCCACCCCCAAATTGGCCCATTACTGGATAGCCACCGTTCATTGTACAGCTGCTTGTGGTACCTGGAGCACTAACACCACCACCACCACCACCCCCGCTACTTGTAGTAGCCGTTCCACTAGCACCTGGTGAATTGATACTGCTACCACTCGATGTTGATCTTCAACAAATTACGCTTTTATTATCAATAGAAATTGAATAGAATTATCGTATTTAATTTAATTACCGATAGGGTGATGGGGGATTTGTTGTTAATTCGAGTTTCCTATAAGATTCTTCAATGGGACTTAGAATATCGGTGACACTGAACGGTGTCGAATGGTGTAATTGTTGTAGATGGCTTAAAGCTTGATGGTGATGGTGGTGTTGTTGTTGCTGTTGTTGTTGTTGTTGGTGATGGTGTTTTGGACTTAAACTCATCGCCAATTCAACGCCATTGAGCTCGGGCAGGAGACCGTGCAGGTCAGGTCGGTCGGACACCGCCACGGGTCCTTCCCCGTAGCCGCCACCACCTGCCGACATCGACTCCAGGACCTCCTTTGGGAAAATCACCGCGGCCCGATTTCTCTTAATTCACTACACTTTTAAATATTTAACATTTAAAAAGAAGCACATAAAAACACCATAAAGATCGCGCTAATAACAATAATAATAATAATACTTAAGTGAAACGAAGATGGCCGTAGGAAAGTACACAAGAGACCGCCACACAATTGTTGAGTACCACTTCCGGGGGCCGGTTCGATATCCGAATTCAATAAACAAACTGACTAACTATAGTATAAATAAATCAGTGATCGAGTCCTCTATATAGCACACAGCACTCTTTAGAGCACACTTGATGTAAGACTCTTTAACGGCGAAGTGCGCTTAACTTGCCTAAGCGTACTCTTAGAGTGTCCTCAAAGTGTACATGGGGGCCCGATTGCATTCTGGGTACACTCAACACGATTAGTAGGCGGCGCTATACAACCAATCCAATGCATCCAATTGGTCAAGTCGACAACATTGAGACTCCGCCTATTTTTCGAATTGCCCTCTTATAGACTTGGGTATATAAAGTCGATGATAATAAGGAAAAATTACAGGATTTTCGACTGTATTGACAATAATTATTGGGCGAAATATTGGTTCAACCCCTCAACCTATTGTTGAGAGAGGTTTTTTAACATTAAGTGGGGGCGCTACACCTCTCCACTTTTTGTTATTTTGTATATTTATATCGTTTTATTGGGCATATTGATTTGTGGTTGGAGTACACTCTTTCTCGCCGTTTTGATTCAACGATTCAACAAATCATAAATTTTAATGATGGTCACGCCTTATCTCTTACCAAATACCACCACCGAAAATTAATTAATAATTAATTTGTTACATTTATAGACTACAAGTAATCTCAAATGGGGATCTTTTCAATGGCACAAATACTTAAAATCATCCACTGTTGTATTCACCAAACACAATACGATACCTGATTGCTTTAATGGATCTTTTACAAGAAATTCTAGGGTAGTTGCATCAATGTTCCGCTTGATTATTCACAAGATAATAACAGATTTCCAGCATCCGGTTAGGATCTATTGTTATATCATCTTTGAGACAGAATCCGTCATCAATATCAGCATCGACTACGATTATAACGTGAATTGAGTGTTGAGTGTTAGAACATGAAGAGTACTTGGTGTTTGAAGGGTTGCCGGCCGGTGGTCAATTCGCTCTTTCACTCTATCATCAAAGGGTGGTGGTTGGTGTAAGGGCCCTTTTATACAGAGATAGAGACACGAAATCAAGCCGGACCAGCAACACACTCTCGTCTAGAGCTCTATTATCATAATGTATAATCAAAGAGCTCGCATTACATCAAGAGTCCGTCGAGTATTGCTGTTGACAACAATCGTCTTTGCACTCTTTCATCGGTGTCTGTACAACCCTTCAGCTGGCTGTCATAAACCACCCATAAATACTTACCTATGTAGGTGAATGGGTCAGTACCGTAGTACGATAAGTTTGTACCCTGTTTTGGCACAATTTTCATCCAAATTTCGCTTCAAACTCGACATCAAAATTCTGAAACTTGTAGTTTGAAATAAAATTGATTAGACGCCTCCTTGGGGCGAAGCCGCGAAAAATACCAATTTTCGTCCACGAATTCTCGCTTGTTTTTCAACAGATTGAAATGATCGAAGCGAAATTAGAAAGATCACTTCAAGGTGGATTGCTCCCAAAAATCTGGAGGTATTGAGGAAAGTCTTGAAGAAATTTTCCAGTAGACTTGTTAGTTTTCCGAAAATTTCAATGCAATTTCAACATTGAATAATTTTTCAAACCGTTTTTCAAGAAAGGGGTCACGTAAAGTTTAGTAGAAAATATTCGCAATGATTTTAATGTCTTTTTTTGATAACTTATGAGCTGAATCTGCAAAACAAACCAACGATTTAAGGCAGAAATTCGTCAGAAATTACTCAAAAAGTCGGAGTTTTTGCTATGAAAATAAGCTAAAAGTACTTAAATTGAGCTGTTTCGAGCCAAATTTCATTGCAAATGATTATTTGGGACTGAAATGTTTTGAAAGTTAATTAAAACTATTCAAATTGATTAATTTAACAGAATTTGATTAAAAAAAAAACGATTCAAAGTGCTACAATTCAATAAAATCCGTGAAAAACTGCAAAATAAATCAACAATTTAAGATGAAAATTTGTGATGCTATCTATCAGATAAATGGTGAAACGAAAGCCTCGTTTTCCACACAAATTTTCCAGGAAAATAAGCAAGTTTTTCCAGTGACAATATATCATTAAAATTCCCAAAAAAGTGTCTAAAATTGAAGAAAATCTGCCAGAATAATGATTTGTAACAAGTTAAAATAGCTAAGAAATTTGGCCAGGAGCTTCATAAGATTTTTCTTAATTTTCCAGAAAACCACCAAATCAATCGAAAATTTCCTTGGATACTTCATAGATACTGTAAAATTAACATGACTTGAGTTGTGGAGGAAATATAAAAAAGTCTAAATAGAACGTACCCCAGAATTTTCCTCTATAACTCAGAATTTCTATACAATTTTCTAAAACAATAGTCTATCCTGCACTTTGAAATACTCCTCAACCAGCTATTGCCTTTTATTATAAATTGAAAACGAGCTACTAATTCTTCTTTTTTGAGGGAAATCTTTGATTCAAACCACAATAAATTAGCTTTACTTTGGCCAAAAATATCTGAATTTCCAATTTTTGCCATCGTAAAGCGGAATTTATAAATAAGCAAATAACTTGAGTCATAGTTTTTAAAATGAGAACTAAACAATCAAAAATTAAGCGTAACAGACTAAAGACAAATCCTCATCATACATTCTTATAAAAGTTGATAACTCAAGTAAAAATGCTTTAAAATTGACTATTCTAAGAGCCGATTAAAGAATAATACCAAAAATTTCCTAAGCACAAGAAAATTATCTACCAAGTTGTTACGCCACTGGAATAAATACCATTAAACAAGTATATTGAATAATAATCAACGATGAGTCTGTTTGGGTATCTGTAATTAATTAAATACTAATTATCAATTGTTTCCAATATGTCATCCGTATATGCGATATAAAGAAAATTCTTTAAACTACAGGAGTTCCATTGGAATTTCCACATCAATAAATCCAATATTGTTAGCAAGTCGATTATAAAATAATCGACCCGGTTGAATTTCTCTGTAATTCTTTAAAATTTGTACAATATCGGAATAACGTCCATTATTACATCACTACCAAATACTAAAATAAACAACAGATGGCGTTGATAATTCAACCACAATGTGTATCGTAATGAAACCCATTATAGTACCCTTATTTGCGCGAATTGTGCTGAATAAATCGGGAAAAAATCTAACATTTTGATTCTTAATTAATTTGAAAGTTTCTCTTTGTCAACTCTTCATATTTGTCGTTAAATAAACCGTTTTTTTCCCTATCGTCCACGATGTACAGTTGAATTTTGATACGATTTACTTCTTAGTGAATGGTTGGATAGATGGGGTATAGGGGAGACTTTCAATATTGACATTGAGATTCGCAATAAAGCATCTAAAACAGAGGCAAGTGCAATGTAAATAGAGAGAATTCTGCCTCTGAATTATCTCTCTATACGTAGACACACTACCTTGTGATTTCTATTTTGTAAATAAATACAATTTGTACATGTATTAGTGTTAGTTTAAGTAAATACACTTAAACTTCTATTATGCACAAAATCATTAGATAATTACGTTTTTATTATTCGATCCCTTTTATTACACAATATCTATTCGGAATATTTCGTATTTTATCATTAAATCTTGTTATGTTTACAATCAACTGGTTTTCAAGAATCGATCCTAGGTCTTTATCACACCATCCCCCTTTTTTCTTTAACAGAACCTTCTGTTACCGTAAAAATCGAATCTTCATTGTATCATGAATACACTTTCTTACTCTTCTATTATAAAACTATTTGGACAACGTCTGTCGTATACGATTAGCTTTGTTACGGATATAAGCAACAATAATAGAATTTTGTATTTTCGTATTTCTATTCGAAACAATTCGAACGTGAATCAATCTGTAAGTGTAGGCACAAATGTGTGGTTTAATAATTTTCTTCCTTTCTATTGTTAAATGAGAAGGAAATTTTCGATATTTGTAACTATCCATAGAGCCGGATTTGTAAATAAATATAAAATAATCAGTAAATTTTAATAAATTTTTGAAAATTTGTAACTATAGACCTCTAGTACCAGCCAATAACACTAGCACTAACACTAACATTAACACTACAGATCGCTACATTTTCACTAATTATTCATTAATAGTTTTAATACTTGCGTAATTTAATTTGTTGATCAATTTTCCAATTTAATTTGAATTAATTTTTTATAATTTTTGAAAAATATCACTTCAAACCTTCTGACAATAGACTCTAATTATGACCAATTACAGTTTCCTAACTAACAAATCCGCTTACAAATTGATGAAATACACTTAAAATTTTAGTATTAATCAAATTTACATGAATAAATAGGAAATATAATTCAAAAATTCCTACACAAAATCAATTTATTATAAAAAATATCAATATTATTGTAAATAAATCCAAAATAATGAAAATCTAGTAACTACAGACCTCTTGTGTTGTTAACCGGAACTAAGAGAGGCATTACAGATCGCTACCAATAACTTACAGTTTCCTTACTACAAGAGTTGCCAAATTGTCGAATTTTTCGCTAAATATACCGTTTTCAGCGAAAATCCGGGTAAACACCCGAAACTTTGATAATCTAAAGGAATAATTAAGAAATTCATATAAAATATGATTTATTGTAGAAAAAAACTATCAAAACTCCCACGTGTCCAACCATTTTAAACCGTACATCGTCGAATTGGGTTCGTTGGCATTTGGGCCAGACATACCGTAAGATAATGGTGCAAACAGATAAAAACTATAGACAATCGTTGATAAAACCAACACTACAAATGTATGATAGATAAGATTTTGGATTGATTTCGGAAACCATTGCGGTATCTCATCTAAAATTATATCAATCACAATTCCTGTTATCATCGAACTGAATAATAACGCAGGGAAATAATGGTGGAAATAAAGGACTCGACCCATTGCCCAGAATGGTACGTAATGTAGAAACCAACCGAGAAACAACCAACAACCACCTTTCAACTTCTCCAAATTAGCCTCTAAAATTTGATTGATTCAAATAAAACATTAAAAAAACAACAAAATTTACCAGTAAATGATTTGATGTAGCCTCGTTGTTGTTTGATAGCAAATCGACAAAACATTACAACGAAAATGAACAAAAATACTAAATTGCTCCACCAAATCACCGGATTGCCCAAGAGGTACACACGGAAAGCTGAACCGGAGAAAAATTGGCCCTTTAAATCGATTAAAAATGTTATCAATTGGTTTATTTATAAGCGTAAAAATAAATACTCGATAGTTGATTGGCCATTGCCACGGTCTTGATGTAATTTCGCCTTCTTTCGGCTTCAATCCAGCGTTACCTTGCAACATTACCGCGTGCGATTCGAGGAAACGTTCCAAAAAACTCGGCGCATACACCTCGAAACTAACATTCGGTACTACAATCAAATAATTTCGTGTAATCATTAAAAAATTATTGAAAATTTACATTTTTCGAAGATATTCTCTTCGACGTTCCATACAGCATACGGGTCGCGTAAATTCGGATTACATGTAACTTCCTGTTGTTCGTACGCCCATTTCGGTAATTGTTTACCGCTTGTTGTTAAAATACACGATTGTAAATAATGAATGAATTTTAATTTACTACTAACAGCTGAAATTTCGGTACCATCTGGTGCACCCAACATTGTTATTTTCCATACATCGTTAGCATCACCGGTACCATTCTCACCATAACCGGTAACTTGATGATGTTTCTTTGTTATCGGTGCTTGTTCTTTATGCGAATGTAAATTACGTCTTGTTGGTACATGTTCTAAACGGATTAAATCACCACTTTTTACAATTTCAATACCATTAACTGTATCGGCATTGTATTTTTTAATTAACCAACGATTATTATCATCTTTATGCGTATATGTAGTTATCTAGAGATCAATAAAACGAATTAAATACGAATATTAATAGAGAATCGATATACTTGTTGTTGTCTAGCGCCGATATTTTCCGGATATAGATGATAATGTGAATGTAAATAACCACCACCAGTTCGATGATTTTTCAACGTAATTATCGCCCCATAGGCCACTTTTTGTGGCATTGTTGCATTATGTAAACTATTACCGATTAGTTGCGATTGAAACGCTGAACTATAGAAACCATCACCATTTCCACTAGAAATTCACTATTATTTATCGATAAAATCATAAAAATCCCTACCTTCGATTCAGTACGCTTAAATGAATGTAGAAGAATGTTATATAGAGTAGAATTGGCCAGATTATCAAACAAACCGAACGTGCTAACAGGTGTTGAACTGTGATCATCTGGAAATTTGATTCAAATTAACCGCCATATCACCATACAGTTGTGCCAATTTAACACAAATTCACTATCACAACTCTAACAGAATTTTTACAAAAATCCAAATAAATCCATATTTAAACGCAATATTATTTAATTCTAATTAAATCAATTAATTAGAATAAAATCAATTAATTGCAATTGATTAATTTACAATTGTTTTTATGGATAATTTGTAGTGGGGATACATTTGAACTACTCTGTTGTGACTTGAGCCACATCCGATTGTTAACCTTAAATTATTTCCGATTATTACAATCAAAAATGTTATAATTATCGTGAATTTCGTTGATAAAATTGTGTTAATTTACGTTTAAAATAATGTTTACGATAAAAACGATCAATAAATTAAAAACGTTAAAAATCGGTCTACCACGACGGTTAAATCCGAAACTTTGCTATTTAAATAAATCAACAAATCAAACAATAACAACAAAATTCGTTGATAATACACCGAAAACAATACAACCGTATTTAAAATTGATACGATTAGATCGTCCAATTGGTTCATGGTTATTATTTTGGCCATGCAGTTGGGGTATTGGTTCAGCTGCTTTACCAGGTACTCTACCTGATTTCTATATGTTAACATTATTTGGTACCGGTGCTGTGATAATGCGTGGAGCTGGTTGTACAATTAATGATATGTGGGATCGTGATATTGATTCAAAAGTTTCAAGAACTATAAATCGTCCCTTAGTTAATGGTGATATAACATTAAAGAATGCCTGGTATTTCTTAGCCGGACAATTAAGTTTAGGTTTATTAGTATTGTTGCAATTGAATTGGTTTAGTATAATATTGGGTGCAAGTTCACTAAGTCTAGTCATTACTTATCCGTTAATGAAACGTTACACTTATTGGCCACAATTATTTCTTGGATTAGCGTTCAATTGGGGCATTCTATTAGGTTATAGCGCAATTAAAGGATTTGTAAATCTACCGGTTTGTTTACCATTGTATATAGCTGGGGTATGTTGGACGATAATTTACGATACAATTTATGCCCATCAAGATCGTTTAGATGATCGTAAATTGAACGTAAAATCAACAGCTTTAAAATTCGGTGATAATACAAAATTATGGTTGAGTGGTTTTTCAACAACAATGATTGGAAATTTACTAATTTCCGGATTGATGAATGAACAAACTTGGCCGTATTATACAGCAATCGGATTGACTTCACTACATCTTGCCAGACAATTATACACGTTAGATATCGATAATCCCCAAGATTGTTCGAATAAATTCAATGCAAATACCCAAATTGGTTTACTCATATTTTGTGGAATTGTATTGGGGAATATTTTTAAAAATAAACACAACAATAAATTAAACTCACCACCGGTTTAGTTAAATCGCCGAGTATTCGCCACAAATCTGCAATAGTCATCAAACCTACCAATAATACAACAAATAAACCAACAAATTTAACGGAAATACAACACGACAACATTGTTCCAGTGAAGATCAACCATAACCACCAATTTATTGTGAATTCTTGGATACGTTTTGATGAAATTTTAACAGCACCCAAAACTGACGCCATCATAAAACACAACAATATTGGATCCAATAGGATATATTGTGTTAAAGTCAATAAACCCACATCTATTAAATTGATGGTTAAATTTAATTAATAATTGTGATTATTTCGATAATTACCGAATAGAATTAGAAGAGATGCGAAAGTTGCAGATGTTAAAGATCGAGTCATTTCGTCTACTGTAAGAAAGACTATTGGAACTAATGTTGCACCTAATGCTGTACAAAACTAGAAAATAAACGTTAAAACTATCGAAATTTGGTTATTTTCAAATCACCATTCTCATTCCGATATAATTGGTATTCTCGTATTTATCGCCAGGTTTATCGAAGGCAAATCTACCATCATAACCGGTTAAATAACCCGATAATCCAATCAACATCTACAATTATTCCGGTTAGTTTCATTAATTTTTAGCAAATAAATCGAAAATACTTTGCCTAAAGGCGGATGGACGTCAAAAAAGAAGGTTCTATTGATATACCAACTGCCCATTTTACCAAAATGAGTCTCATCCCAACTGGAATAGAATAAATCTCAATTTTTTTGGATTATTTCGATAACTAACTTACCAGACATGATCGGGTTCTGTTACTTTATAAAATCGGGTTATTATCGTTAAAATACAAATTAATAGAAAAATCAATCTCCAATTCCTAGAACTTAATTTTTAATTAATTTGAATATTTGTGAATTAATTGGGGTAAATACCTGTTATTTTCTACCATTTTTATTTGTAATTCCACCAATTCTAACGGTATACTTGAGTAAAATCGACACGTTTACTGCACTTTAAGTCGTCATTATAGGTGTTGGTGGTTGTTTGAGGGAAAGTATTAAAGTTGAAATAATTTTGGGACGATTTCTAATGGGGGAAAATTTTCAAAAATTAATACACAAAAAAATTACTAAACTATTGAAAAACATATGAATAGTTACCAACTCTCTATAGTTACTCAAGTTACTATAGTATAGTCACCTAGAAAGATGCATTGTTGCCTATATTTCTTATTTTATAGCGCCTACTTTGATTCAAATTAATAAATCAGAAAATACCATGAATACCACGCTATTCCTCTTCGTAGTAGCCTATGATTTTGTGAACGTAGGACAGCTTCTTGATTCAGCTCAGTAATCTGCATTACCGACAATCTGTTGAAACAACTGTCGGTAATGCAGATTATTTAAGTTGAAACAAGAAACTGACATACGTTCGCAAAGTCATAGGCTACTGCAAAGAAAAATAGCGTGGCACACCTGGTAGTACGCTATAGTAAATCTAGTGATGTAGCGGGAAATTTAAATAAACAATAATAAAACGGTATATTACACAAAAACATTCAATAAGGCGTAATAGAAATCAACAAAACAAAGTCAGGAAAGCTTTTTAAAAACAAAATTCGTTAAATATAAGAAAGAAATATGTTTAAAAATATAAAATTTAAGGTTATATTGTTAATTTATAAACAAACGAGAATTGTTAGTCAGTGATACCAACGTAAGAATGTAAATTTCACCATACGTTTCTATATAATGTTAGTAGTCCTTGAACTGTAGGGTTGGCAACAAATTTAAAACTTTCTACTAAATGAGTGGATTTCCAGTACTGTAGAATTGAATGATTTTTAGTAAATTGCAATATTAGAAAACAAAATAAAATAAGAAATTTACCAACAATTTTTGAAATTATCTCTAATTAACCTAATTTATCAATTTTCGTTGTTTTAGTAAATATTCATTATTAAATAAAAACAAATTCTAACCTCACTAATAAACGTCAATTTCAACGACAAATACCGGGTGTACAACGCTATTTCAGCTCGCACTAACGTATGATTTGTGAACGTAGGTCAGCTTCTTGTTTCGACTCAATAATCTGCATTACAAGAGGTTGTCGATAATACAGGTTGTTAGCTGAAACAAGAAGCTGACCTACGCTCAGTCACCGACAGAATTTCGTGTTTTTTCTTTTATCAAACAACTGAAAAATCAACGAAATAATTCACTGTTTTTTTTTCAAATAATCGTAAACTTGAGAATCGGCAACACTGTTGTATTGCCGAAATTTTGTAACAAGAGAGCATCGACCCCAACACCTACAACCTTGATATTTCTATAAAATTAAAAAGAGCCTCAAATACAATAAAATTGGAGAAATTACAATGGAAAATAATATATTTGAATATAAATTAATAATTTTTAAATACTTTTGTTTCTTTTATGTTTTATTATTTTACATAAAAACCAATAATAAAAATCCACCTGTATTGTTACCTGTAATAATAATAATAATAATAATAGTAACAAATGAAGGAGCAATAATTGGCGCATGCGCTAATCGTAATTATCAATATAAAACGCGTGGGCCGCCATTTTGATATAGTGCTTTGTGTTTGACGGTATCTTTTTAGAACAACAAATAGAAAAAAATTGGTGAAAAAATTCAAAAAAATGGATTTGTTTTAAATTGGAAAATTGTAAAATCCACTACCATAACCCCAATGGTAAGTTTATTGAAAGTTTTATAATTGTGGAAGAATTCTATTAAATTTGACGATGGAAATTATTTTCCAAAAGAAAAACCGATAAAACTCCGCTAAATTATACGATTTTGATCAAATTTGAGTGATTGTAGATTGTTGTAGTTGTTTTCTTGTAGATTTGTTGGTTTATTTTGGTTGAAATTGTAATGTTTTTGGATTTATTTTGATTTTTGACAAGGCGGGAAGCGTTCCACTGTATCATTGGTTAAATGTACAATTTTCACCCTTATTGCCGGTCTCTATTGGGAGTTGTTAATAATTTTAGAAAATTTTCAATTTCCAGTTGTTAAATGGATGGAAAAGATGTGGTTGCGTAGTGAGAAACGTAACAAAACTTCTCGTTCATTCTCCGTTTGTTTAAGGAAATTCAGAAAGATCCGCAAAGAAACAAGAAAAATCTACAAGAATTCCGATAAATTGAAAAAAATCGATAAGACCGTCGATAATAACAACGACAAATTCGATGAAATCAAAGAAAACTACCAAGTAGTTCCCGAAATTAATGAAATTAATAAAACTGAAATTGTACCAACTCAAATACAAGACGATTTTAATTTGAACAATAATCAATTAGAGAATGCTATAATTAACGATACTACGAAATGTTTGAATTATTTTGAGAATCAAACAACATTGATAACAACTTTATCGGCTACAACAACGGAAACTCAAGAATTTCACGAGATAAACTCGGATTTATCTCGTGAGGTGGAATATGCAAATTTCGATCAAGTTACAACAACAATTCAAGATTTTACAAAAACTACAAATGATCCGACAACTAAATATAATTTCGAAATGTTTTCCGAGAAAATTTGCGAAACAATGTACTATGAATACGGCCAATTGAAGGACGATTATCAGGATTTACAGTTAGATATGAACGATTTGAATAATGTGAATACACAAGAATTCACCAACATGTTGGATGAGGAGATGGCGAAAAACAATGTGAATATATCGAATGTTTACGATTATACAACGTTATATCCGGTGAATTTACCGGGTGATCCGCATATGATAACGAATATCACGCCGGAGAATGAAGAACGTTTGGATAAACAACCGGAACATGTTGAAGTTGAGGATACTTGGGAGGCTTTCGATCCGTATCTTTTTATTAAACACCTGCCGCCGTTAACGTTCGAAATGCGCTCGAAATGTCCGGCATTACCCCTAAAAACTAGAAGTAGTCCGGAATTTAGTTTGGTAAATTTGTTTTAAAATCAATAGTGAATTATTTAATTGTTAAAATTGTAGGTATTGGATTTAGACGAAACATTGGTTCATTGTAGTTTACAAGAATTATCAGATGCTAGTTTCCATTTTCCTGTATTGTTTCAAGATTGTTCATATACTGTCTATGTACGCACACGTCCATATTTTCGGGAATTCATGGAGCGAGTCTCACAAATGTTCGAAGTTATATTATTTACAGCATCGAAACGTGTCTATGCTGATAAATTATTGAATCTATTAGATCCGGAACGTAAATGGATTAAATATCGTTTATTTCGTGAACATTGTGTATGTGTTAATGGTAATTATATAAAAGATTTATCAATACTTGGACGAGATTTATCGAAAACTATTATTATTGATAATTCGCCACAAGCATTCGGTTATCATGTATGTATGAATCATTTTATTTATTACTATTATTTTAATATATATAGGATGTCATTTACGATCTTTACTTGGAATTGTATTTTTAGATTCTAAATCGTAATCTTTTCAATTGTTAGATCTAGGGATGGATTTTCGTTCAAATTTTGATTTCGAGTCAATTATAGGTAAAGAATTTCGAAAGAAATCGAATTTCGATTAAACTATAATAGATTTGGACACTTTAATTCATAATTTGAAGCTTTAACGATGATTTCTTAAGATATTTCAGTTTTAAACATTAATTTGGATTATTTAAGTTCAACAAAGTCGTCAAACTAAATTTCCACTAAAATTTGATAAAAGTTTATAAAAACATCGAATTCTTTGGCTAATTCTACTCTAAATTCGTCAACACGACGAAATGTATGATTGATTTTCATTCTTATTCATCAAATCTCTATAGAAAATAATTTAAAATTGTAAATTAAATCCCAAATTTCAAGCTTTTGGTTGTTGAATTGTGTTTCAATTGGCCGCTACAAAAGTTAGAATTCGATAAAAAATCGAAATAATTAAAAGTTAGTCCATTCGATTCAATTTCAATAAAATTTGGCATTTGGATCGTATAAAAAGAGTCTAAATTAAGTTATTTTTTAAGTATTTCTATTCTAAAATGTCTGATAGATGTTGAGTCAATTAAAACATCGAATTCTTCGACTAATTGTGCTCTTAAGTCGTTTTTCTACTAATTTTTGAAGAGGTTTTCAGGCTTTAAATTAAAATTTTGGAACACTTCCAAATTATGGTTCTTTAATGAATTTTCTTTGACTAACCGCTCGAAGCAAGCCTGTCCTCAACTACATTGAAATCCCATAAGAAAAGCATTTCCCTGTTCAATTGAAAGCGATAAAAGATACCTTAAGTATTTAATTTTATAAATTAATTTGGATTGTTTAAGTTTAACAAAATCGTTAAATTAAACAAATTTCTACTCTAAAAGCTCTGACAAGTGTTGAAAGTTTATAAAAATATCGAATTCTTTGGCTAATTCTGTTTTAAGTTCATCAACACGAAGAAATTTGATTTTTATTGATTCATCAGATGTCTATAAAATAATTCAAAATTGTAAAATTGGACCAAAACTTCATTGTTTTATCTACTTGAATCCCAAATTTCAAGCTTTTGGTTCTAATAAAGTTAGAATTCGATAAAAAATCGAAATAATTAGAAGTTGGACAACTCAATTCAACTTTCAAGAGTCGAAATTAAGTAGATTTTTAAGTATTTCTATTCTAAAATTTCTTTAACACATGTTGAGTCAATCAAAACATCAAATTCTTTGACTAATTGTGCTCTTAAGTCGTTTTTGATCAATTCTTCGAGGATTTTAGGCTTTAAATTTTGGAATACTTCCAAATTATCATTTTTTAATCAATTTTCTTTAAAATGATCAAGAAATTAAAACACTTACAATTGGTTTTTGATGTTGAATTGGCAAATTTTAACGGATTTCTCCAATAATAGGTAGTTGGAACAAATTTTGACATTTTTTATCGATTATTTTAGTGGATTTTCGTTCTAATTTGAGTTATAATTTTCGAACATTTTGGAAATTAACAATTTTTGTTTCCAAATTGACCAAAGAAATGATTTTTATTCGATTTTTGGATCAAATTTTCCTAGCACTTTGAAAATTGGCTCAAAAGTAATTACAATTAAGATATAAAAAAAAATTAAAGCTACCAAATTTGATTAAATATACAGTTTTATCTACAATTCAAAATTTGGTTTATAAATCGTAAAATAAAACTATTCCCTTGAATAGGCTAAATAAAATTATTTTTAATATGCTATCATTTTGCATGTAATTTATCATTCTTGGAATTATCGTAAT
Source organism: Mylabris phalerata (assembly GCA_020740385.1). Taxonomy (NCBI): domain Eukaryota; kingdom Metazoa; phylum Arthropoda; class Insecta; order Coleoptera; family Meloidae; genus Mylabris; species Mylabris phalerata. Next base: position 4,463,871 of record JAJEOX010000222.1, read on the forward strand.
TCTATGAATATTGTTTCAGTTGAATAATGGAATTCCAATAGAGAGTTGGTTTATGGATAGAAGTGACTCAGAACTGATAAAATTGTTACCATTTCTAGAAGACTTAGTTCAAATGGTAAATATTTCCATTTATTTTTCTATAAAATACTAAATACAGTTACGTAATTATTATTTTTTGTTATAAAATTGTAAACAAACTAATATTTGTGTTGCTTTAAATTGTTTCACAAATTTCGAGATAATTGATTGATTTTTGTTTGTTTGTTTGTAAATAGGAGGACGTTCGACCCCACATCCGTAACAAGTTCAAACTTTTCAGTTATCTACCACCGGATTAAAATGGAGCGCGACAATATTTTTTTAATTGATTTAAATTTTTAGATTGGAAATATTGGAATACTCGACACTTTTAACTTTTTAAAGTACTGACTAACGTTTATTTTACCACCATTTATTGTTTAATTTCCAAGGGAATTTATAAAATTGTGCAACTGATGTGCCTTTTGGAACGTCTAGATTGTTGTTTTTCGTAACAAAAAAAAAACGATGTAATTTCTTCCAATATTTTTTCATTTATTGATTGATTCAGTGATGTAATTGTGCAATATATTTAGAAGGGAAACAAGAAAAATTATTTAATGTTATTGGGACATATTGTTGATAATTATAAGAATTGTTGGTCAGTATTTTACATTCTATTGATGTTTGTTTCTGACGAATTTTCTTTCTACACAAATTCATTGAAATGTTTTTAAACACATAGGGAACAAAATTTTAGATTTTCTTGCCATATAATTAGGAGGAAAATTGGAAAATACAAAATGAAATTATTTAGAATAGCTGCAATGTGCACAATTTGTTTTTTTGTTATTGTTTTTTTTTAAATAATTTTGTCTAATTAGGGGCCAATTACTTTATTATTATTTGTTTTTGTTTTGCTTATTAGAAAATATTTATTAGGCCCTTGTTTATTTAATTAAGTATTAAACTTATACTCTTTAATTTTTGTTGATTATCCGTTTCGCGAATGAGAATTAAGTTATTTGCAATTATTTATCTATTTTTTATATTCTATAATTGTAAATTAGATTATGTAAGTTAATTATCGTACTTATATTTTGTTTATTGTTGTATATTTAACAAAAATTATAAGCTATAGAGTAATAATTATTGGTAGAAAATAGTCGGATTAATGAGCAATTATTTTCGATTTAATTTCCCAAAATCGCTATGGCTTTGATTTTTTTTTAATGTGACTATTGTCGTGCTATCTACCATGAATGTTAATTTGTTGGTTTCCACTGTTATCTTAATTACTTTTATAAATTTATTGTATTAAAATTAACATAAATACACGATAATATACAAAGAATTATAATTATCGCCCATATGGGTGGATTTGTGTGGCGCTTTTTATATTGGTTTTAATCGCTGATGGTGCCTTGTTCATCGTCATTGTTTGTGTGGTGGAGGCTATCGGGCCTTGGCCGGGTGTACCCCCAGGTCTTCCAGACGGAGCGACCATCATACCACCAGAACCCTGTCCTTGTTGACCATTAGGCGCAGCACCCATCTAAAATCATAAATTAAAACTAAACTCAACAAATTTACAATAAATTACTACTTTAAGTCCTTTCCCCATCCCTACAGCTGCTACTAAAAGGTGAGTATCGGCAATATTGGAATTCTGTTGGGCTCCACCGCGCGCTGACGATTCAACCTCCCATTCTTCACGGGCTTTACTGACAATCTCCCAAACGTGCGTTACGACTTTCTGATAAGCGGCAATTTGTTTCTGGGCATTCTCATACGATAACGTTGACGCCTTCTGTTCTAATTGTAACATCTTCGTTTCAGCCAACGGTTCTAATTTTGTCCGTAGATAATCGGGGACTAAATCATGGGCGAATGTTGTGACACGTCCTTCTGTTACTTGCGCCAATTGTTCGTCACGATCCGGTGATAATAATAGTGGTAATAATGTTAAATTGCGTAATGTTGGGCATTTGTCGTGACTTAAAACTTTCGATAGTGATGTTAATTGGCCGGATATTAGGGCGTAATTGTCGAGAAATGTTGGCCAATTTAACGATTCGTATTCGTTTTCGATTTTGAATATCATTGAAGCTATTGATGATTTTAGATCGTTGACGCGTTGTATTATCGATTCTAATGCTGCTTCTAATTGTTTCTCTTCTCGTTGTTGCATTATTTATTAATTTAAATTTTTGTTTTGTACAAACTAACCTAAACAAAACATAACCTACAATTATGATAAGTTTGACAGTTTATCATCGCTACCAACTTAAGTAATATTGCCAAATTTAACGACTTGTTAAAAAAAATACAGAACAATAATTATAGTGAGCAAGTATTAAGTAAATATAAATAAATATTAAACAATTTATAGAATTCTTGTAAATATTTGAGATAATTGTGATTTAGTTTTATAAGAATTATGAATTTTCTATAAATTTGAAGATCTGTCAACGTTGGTAAGATATGACACTCATAGTTGCCAACGTAATAATTATTTTGACTAGAATCAATGAGGTAGTAAAGTGCGCATCCCCTATTATTTTAAAGACCAAATTGGTCCTCATATGGGGAAATTTTGGCAGTTCGTCTTCACTCTTTCTAACTTATGAGTGTGTCGTTCAATTGGGACCCCCTTTTCTCAAGTCATGATCGATCATCGCTTGAGAAGAGGAAGGCAATATGTTGGTGTCGTTTCAATATTGTAGTTCAATGGAAAAATCAATAGATGTCACTTTTATCGTTGCAAAAGACCGAAAACTTTCAACAGTTTTTGTGGTTGCTTGTAGAAAATTAATCTAAGCTGAAAATCACCTGAAATTTAATAAAGACCAATTTTTAAAGTCTATAATGCAAAATTATCTTTTGAAATCTCCATGTTTTTTCTGTAAATTTACAATTGTTGAATAGAAAAGTAGTAAATGTGCTTCTTTCCACACCACCTGTGAGGTAAAGCACACGGTGCGTTTTTTTTATAGTGGTATCCCCTGTAGGCCTAATCCACTATAGTTTTGGATATATCCATGCTACATGATAATTATTTGAAACAGAGTAAAAATTGATTGTTTACGAAGCTATTGGCACCGTCATACCATTGCACAGGAAGTGATGTGGTCAATGCATCATTGTCACAATAATAACCTCAAACAATCAGCAAAGATATATGCGGTAGACCTCCTCACGATATGCGAATTACCTATCGCAATCTCTCGCTCCGAAAACCGCACAACCCGTGAAAATATTTGAGCATTATTGGAGCGACTAGCAAAAAGACCACACCACAAACTGCACAGTCATATGATGGAGTCAATGCTTGGATAATCGCGAAGTGATAGTGATCTGAAATAAAGGAAAAATTGATTACTTACGAAGCTATTGTCACCGTCATACCATTGCACAGGAAGTGATGTGGTCAATGCATCATTGTCACAATAATAACCTCAAACAATCAGCAAAGATATATGCGGTAGACCTCCTCACGATATGCGAATTACCTATCGCAATCTCTCGCTCCGAAAACCGCACAACCCGTGAAAATATTTGAGCATTATTGGAGCGACTAGCAAAAAGACCACACCACAAACTGCACAGTCATATGACGGAGTCAATGCTTGGATAATCGCGACGACTGAACCAGCAGCAATGGATATATCCAAAATTATCAATACCAATACCTATAAACTAACAGACAAACATAAAACAACACAACATTAACCCACCCAATTGTGTTAGTAAGTTTCATGCAAAAGGAACGGCCATTCCCCGGGGAAGGATAATGGGAAATTTCAAGGGATTGAAGCTGATGACACCTGCAGACAATCTGAAACATAAGAAACACTTTTTGGTTATAAATACAATGCGTGTAAATACATGCTTAAATGTTCTAAAAAAGAAATGTTCAAATCAGATAAATACATACAAAAGATTACCTGGAAATTACCTGAAAAAAAAAAGAGATTTGATGGGGAAGAATGATGGGAGGGTTGTACGTTGATGTACCTAACAGGTTCCTAACAAGTGCCCTAACAAGTGTCCTAACAAGTACCTAACAAGTTCCTAATGCGCGTTCCCTATACCTACAATCGCTTATTGTTCATTTACCGAACCGAACCGATGTTATTTTATATCCCGTTTTTATCGTGGGATATCCCGACTTGTAACGATCGCGATGTAAATCAAAAAAGTACTTACCCCTCTGCTACAACGCCTCCTGTCCCTCGTTGTTCGAACCTACTGTAATAAAACAGAAAAAAAACCGTTAGTAATTGAAAAATAATTTAACTTGAAAAATTATTTTAATTATGATTAAATTTAAAAACCAAGAATCCATTACACAAATATGGGATGAAATTATTAACGAAATGGAACAAAAAACTCATTTTTGATTAGAGTTTTTTGGTCAATTTCATTATTAATTACGATTATTCAAAATTTTCAACTTACCCTTTCGTTGACTTCTTATCGCCCAAATCCAAGGGATGACTTACTGCCCACTCCTTCGTCCAGGTTGGCACCAACAGAAGCACTAACACCAACACTTTGTTTTAAACACGTACGTAAATTTATTTTTAAATTTTCAAAACGCCAACACCAACACTTTGTTTTAGAAATCGCGTTATTATTAAATTTTGTAAACGACAACACTTCAACGTTCAACAAAATACGAAGCACTTTGTTTTAAAAAATACGTGAATTATTGAATTTTAGAAACGGTAGCACTTCAACGGGGCCATCAAAATACGCGTCACTTTGTTTTAAAAATCGCGACAATTTATTATTAAATTAAACAAAACCGATTTCACGACCGATTTTCGAAACGGTGTTAACATCTCGACGACGAAAATTCGAATGAACAAAAGACAGGCACTGACAAGATTCGAAAATGGCGTCAAGTAATCATTCCTTTGTTGTATTCTTATCAAAAATTGGAAAAAAGTTGTTTGGCCGTACGTACAGGAGTACGTAACTTGTAATCGTGTCGTTTTTAACCCGCAAAAAATAAGATAACTTGAAAGTGTTAGTTTACGTATCGCTAAAATTATAAAATTCTAGAATATTGTAGATTTTGTAAATAATAAATTTAAATATAATATTTAAATATTTTGTATTTACGGTGATTTCTACCAAATTTCTAGGTCTAAATAGTTTGAAAATTGGATAAGATTCTTTAAATATTTTTCCTTGATACTTTAGCTGCAAAATTATATAAAAAATAACCGCAAAAAATATAGTATTGTAAAACACAGAATGATTAACTAAGAATTAAGTTCTAAAGTAGATTAATAGGGTCTAAATTAGCATTATATTCTATAAAATGATGCTAATTTAGAAACATACGAACATACCGCGTGTTTCAATTAAATATTGCTATCTCTAAGGAAATACGTATTATTTGATGAACGATTTGAAAAATATTTCAAGCATTTATAAGAGGGTCCTTGGAGATTATTTTATCAAAATTTGAACCCTGTAGCCCATTTGCAAGTTGGTCAAAAAAGGCTAGTTTTAGACAAGGCTGCGATTCTTAAAACCGAAATTTTGTGCCAATATTTTACATCCAATTTTATGCAACCAACAGTACTTGTAGTTTAGATGCAAACCACCAGTTTGCCAATTGCCAACTACTTCAATTCGTTTGCGTCTTCACTATCCAAGATGTCTGCCACCATACGTGGACACGTTTTTTGATCGGATGCGCACTTTAGTACTTAAAGTCACTATATATATAAAGTACCGCAATTGGCATCCATTTTGTGTCTGAAATTTGACGCCAACTTCAAACAGAATCTAACAAGGCAGGCTCGTGCCAGTTATATTGGTGAGGGCAGGCAACATTAAATACTTAAAATTTAATGTTAACGTTGTGTCTACAAAATGTACTTCTCTCTCTAACACATTTGAACATTGAATTGCGGTACTTTATATATACAATTACTTTATTAGTACCTCATTGCATGTGCCATCTATTGTTGGACAAACAAACCATTTTATTAATTATAAATTTGCAATTTTAAACAATTACCAATTAAATCGTCATTAAATTGTTGAAAATGGCGAATTTATATTGTTGAATTATTTAATTATTAGAAAATCTTAATTAAAATATATGAGTTTAGAGAGCTGCAATTAGTGGTTATTTCCATCTGTCATTCGTTTGTCGGTTCGATTTTTGAGGTTAACTTTCAAATTTCTCAAACATTCCTTCAGTTTTCTCCAATTTCTTTTAAATTATGGAGGATTTTACTTGTCCAAGATGCAGGACGACGAAATTCCAAAATCCATCGTTGAAAATGATGGTGAACGTTTGTGGACATGCACTGTGCGAGAGTTGTGTTGATTTACTGTTTTTAAAAGGTAAAAATTCGATTTTCTCCAATAATCGACTAAATTTGTACAATTTGTACAGGTTCCGGTTCATGTCCGGAATGTCGAATACCGTTAAGACGCAACAATTTCCGTATACAACTCTTCGAAGATCCAGCCGTCGAGAAAGAAGTCGATATCCGAAAGCGAGTCTTACGCGATTTCAACAAGAAAGAAGACGACTTCAATTCGCTGGCCGAATACAACGATTATTTAGAACAAGTCGAGACGATTATTTATAATTTATGTAATGATATAGATGTGGTGAATACAAATAAGAAAATTGAACAATACAAACGAGATAATCGCGAACAAATATTGAAAAGTAAAGGACGTTTAGGCCGTGATGAATACGAATTGGAGGAATTGCTCGAATTGGAAAAACAACAGGAGGAATTACGCAAACAGGTGATTATACAAGAGGAGACTGAAACGAAAAAGAAGAAAATCCGCGAAAAGGAAGCGTTAATTGATGAATTGATGTTTTCTAATGTTAACGCGAAGAATATCGTTGAAAATTTCGCTCAACAGCAACAACAAGAACAAGTTAAAATCGACGAGGAGACAAAACAGCCGGCAAAAATCGGCCAATTCTCTACCGGTATACAATTCGGTAAACAATCACAGACGCAATTTCTACCTGTACCGAATGATGAGGGGCCTTTGTACCATTACAAACAGTTAAATCTACCAACTGAAGGTCCGAAAATACCAGCCGTTGAGGAGATACGAACCGAAGGCTATACGAATCATGTACGAAATGAAACGGAACAGGAGCGAGCCGGCGGATTTAAATCGTACATTGCGTGCGCTAGAGCCTTACAAGACGCCTTATCCGGGCTCTATCATTCGAAGAAAACGCCTGTACATTGATAATAAATATTGGTTTCTTTACGATATAAATCCTAGTATTTTAAAGTATGCCATTACCCCATTAGCTTAGTCTATTTTTGTAACATTCATAATTAGAGGATACAATACGAATCTATTTCAGTACGTAAATCTAGATCAACTTGACATGAGTAAAATTCCGTATAAAATTACAAAAAACCCAAAATACGGCCGGTATTCTATTGATATTTTTTTTTAATTGTTGTTTATAATAATTGAAATTATAGTTATTTGATTGCTGATCGTTTGATAAAGCAAGGCGAGATTATCATTAAAGAACCCCCATTGTTGGTCGCACCGCATCTCGGTGGACCGCCGATTTGTTTCAATTGTTGCCAACGTTTAAGAAAATTCCAATATTGTCAAGAATGCAAAATTGCAATGCTCTGTCAATCGAATTGTTCCGGTAAGTTATTTGAGAAAAATTACCGATTGTTTGATTGGAAATTCTAGGGCAATTCCATAATCAAATCGAATGCGATTCGTTCAAATCGCTGGATATAAATCCGAAAATTCTGCCAACAAATCCGCAGATTATCACGACATTACGTTGTTTATTGAGGCGACAAAACCGGGAAATATGGGGCGAATTCTTCGAATTAGAGCCGCATCTAGAACGGCGCCGCAACACCGAAATTTGGCGACAATGCCGCGTTGAAATCGAGCAAATCCTCCAACAGATCGGCGTGATCGAACAAAACGATTTGGATGATGAAACCGTACAGAAAATTTGCGGAATCATCGATGTCAACAGTTTTGAAATACGCTCGAAATTCGATTGTTGCTCCAACAATCCGATGAGTAGATTACGCGCAATTTACCCAAAATCGTCACTATTAGCCCACGATTGTTTGCCAAACACTCACGTATCTGTCGATGATGATTTTATTCTAACGATAAGAGCTGCCGAAGATATCCCGCAAGATTCGACAATTTTTTTCAATTATACAAACAGTTTGAAAGGTAGTCTAGAACGACAAGAACACCTACGCGAAGGCAAATATTTCGAATGCAGCTGCGATCGTTGTTTAGATCCAACCGAATTGAAAACCGAAATGAATTCGATAATTTGCCCCAAATGCCGAGGACTAATCCGTTATCTCGCCAATAAATGGCGTTGTTCCCAATGTCAACACAATTATTCTCAATCAATGATAACAACAACAATACAAATCGCTAGAGATAAAATCGAGCAAATTGAGCCGGATATTAGAGAAATTGAAAGTTTATTAAAAAATCTCCAACAAACCTTCCACAAGAACCACCATTTATTACTAGAAATCGAGCAAAATTTGATACAATTGTACAACCAAACACAACCCAATAAGAAGAATTTGAGACGTAAAATCGAATTATGTGAGAAATTATTGGCGATTTTCGATAGAATCGAGCCGAAGATTTCACGGTTTCGCGGTATTTGATTCGATTTTTTTTTAATTAAAGTTCTAGTTTTGTTAAATTTCAGGAATTTTATTGTACGAGTTGCACCTAGCTTTGGTGGGTTTCGCTCGGAAAGAGTTCAATAATAAGGAGATAACAGATGTGGAGTTGTTGGAGAAATTGTTAGAAATCGAGCGAATTTTGAAAGATTCAATTGGGATTTTATTGTACGAACCGAAGCGGAGTCCTGAAGGTAAACTGGCACATAAGGCCTTATCAGAGTTGAAATTGTTGAAAACTAACATTGATAGTATTAGAGTGATGATCAATAAATAATTTGCACCTTCAATTCGATTGGTCTTTTAATAACCCATAAATTTTGCAAAAATCCATTATCGGGGTTCATCCAACTCTTGGTGCGTCCCTATCCTTATCACCAACGAATTTGTAATTATGTTGGTTTACTCGAAATTCTAATTTTCTAATCAAGAAAATTCAACACCTGCCCTTCAGGATACAAACATTTTTGACTATAAATTCGAGTCGATTTCAAGCCAATTTACAGAATAAATCCAACAATGTTGTCGATAATTTTAATATTTTCAATTCTATTAAATATTAGTGTTTCACTACCTGAAACACTCTTCAATCTGATGAACGATTCGGAGAGGGCTTATTATTTTCAAAATTCCGATCAACCGTACGAAGTCATTTATCTCCCCAAAGAAGCGCTAGAAGATCGCGGCAATACCGACGAATTCAACTTCAATTTTGAAGCCTTCCAAAGGTTAGTTTTTTGATTAATTGATTAATTAGTTAATTGGAATTGTTTCAGGCCGGTTTCTTTGAGATTGAAGCGTAATCTATTGACTAGTCCAGATTTTAAAACTTTTGTAAATCTCAATGACGAAACAGTTCTACTCGATTCACCCCCGAAGAATTGCCATTTTCTACATTTGAATCAATCAACAATTGCTGCAATTAGTATCTGTGATAACGATAGTGTTGTAAGTTAAATTAATGAGAATTGTAAATAATTACGCGAGAAATTCTAGCAAGGTTTATTGATAACGGATGAAGGGACGTTTGAAATCCAACCGTTAACACCCCGATTACAATCGTTATTCCATATAAGAGAACCATTGGAATTAACGCCGAATATAAGAGTACCGCATTTGATAAAAAGGGCGAAATTTCCAACAATTTACGATAACAGTATCGCCGGTATTGTTGAACGTAAAATCGAAGCGGCCAGCCATCGGCCAGCTGATAGTTTAACTCTAGAACTGGCAATGTTCTTCGATGAGGCGGCTTATAAAATTTTCGCCCCCTATATGAATTTCGATGATCAGAAATTACAGGATATGCTATTAGCGTATTTGAATGGCGTTCAAGCTCTTTATCATCACCCAAGTTTGGGTACTTCGTTACAAATTGTTCTAGTACGGCTCGATATTATGAAACAACAACCGGCCAAAATGCCGCACTTTGATGGAGAACGCGGTAAATTATTGGATTCATTCTGCGCTTATCAGCAGAAATTGAATGAAGGCGACGATAACGATCCGAACCATTGGGATATGGCTGTTTATATCTCCGGGTAAATTTCATTAATTATTGCAATTTTTTGGTGGTAATAATTGATGTAGTTTAGATTTTTTCGCGTACGAGAAGGGGCGAAAAAGTGGTGTTACCATGGGCTTAGCTACAGTCGGTGGTGTTTGTTTGGACCAATACGCGTGCGTTATCGCCGAATTTGGTACCACCAATTCGTTCGGTAAACCGTACCCAAGCGCCGGCTTTACTAGTGTTTATATTTTAGCCCACGAAATCGGCCACAAGTACTATAATTCCCAATAAAATACCCTAAATTTTCTTAAATTTGCTCGATTTTAGTCTAGGTATGCATCACGATAGCGTCGGTAATAGTTGTCCAAAAGAAGGCTTCGTTATGTCGCCATCGAGAGGTACTAATGGAGAAACCCAATGGTCCACTTGCAGTGCCGATGTTATGAGGAAATTAGAGTAATTATTTTAGCTAATTTGGTAATAATCTCGTGTAATTGTGGTGTTTTAGTTGGGCTATTTGTCTACAAGATTCAGCGAAATCCCCAAAACATTTGGACCATTCCCGTTTTTACGATAATCCCGGCCAACAGTACACCGCCAAGAAACAATGCGAGATTCTATTGACAGACAAAGATGCAGTAATGTCGCCTAATCAAGATTTATCGACAATTTGTTATAATTTACAGTGCAAAACACCGCATCGGAGCGGCTATTATTTCGCCGGTCCGGCTCTGGATGGTACCCAATGCGGTGTCGGCAAGTACTGTTACGGTGGCGATTGCGTCTCGAAACAACCACCAAAACCGCCGAAAATTGTCGTCGGGGGCTGGGGACCGTGGAAAGACGGTAAATGTGAATCGGGTTGTATCGAAAAATCGAAAGGTTTCCAGATGAAACGGCGACACTGCAACAATCCGCCTCCGGTAAACACCGATCAAGGGTGTGAAGGTTCAAGTATTGAATTCGGTATTTGTCGGGATGAGAAGATTTGTAAAAAAAAGCGACAAGCGGTGGTTGATTACGCTTCGAATAAATGTGAAGAATTTTCGAAATTATTACCGGAATTGGATTCAAAAGGAATTGGATTACAAGCACCACATGAAACCGGTATTGATTGTAAATTTATTCCATTTTCGGGTGGTAAAAATTAAAATTTCAGCTCGTTTATGGATGGGTTGCGCGATATTTTGTAAACGCGCCGATTCTGGTAGTTTCTACACACCAAGAGTTGAATTGAACGATTTAGGTGTAATTCCCTATTTCCCAGACGGTACCTGGTGCCACCGCCAAGGCGACATCAACTATTATTGCCTCCACCACCACTGTCTACCTGAAGTATTTCATTGATATTACTTTAAATTATTCCACTGATAAAGTAATTTCAGAATTTTCATTTTTCGAAAACTTCATCAATTTTGAAAGGAATGGGACACGATGTACCATTTTCACAGAATGCACGACCTTATTCTGTTTTACCACCGGAAATACAATCGTATTTATCGTTAACACCGGATGGTAAGCCGATTAAAACGGTGATAAAGCCTCATATTATCAGTAAGTTTAATGAAGAAGAATGGGAAACGGATGATTATATCGAAATACCGGAATTGGAAGAAAGACATGAGCCTCTGCATACACGATTCAATACAATCTATTGAATCATTTCTTGATTTACGATTTTCTTAAAAGATAATAAAGCATTCTAAAAACCAATCATTTAACAACAATCTGAAGACATTTCCTCATTTAAATTCCTTCATTAAGAAAGATTCCCAAGTGTCTTTGATTTTAATGAAATGTATGAATAATTTTTCCCAACACATGAAAAATGGGAAGAACTTTCCAAATTTCCAAGAAATTTTCCAATCGACTTGCTAGTTTTGCGGGAAATTGCCAAAAAACTTGTATTCTTCGATTTAATGTCGGAAATCAATCGATAATTTGCTGGTTTTTTGAGATAAAATAGTATTAGAAAGAGAATTTCAAGGAGTATCCGAATTTCTTCTTTTAGAAAATTACCTAAAAATCTTTCTAATTTCGTTTGGACATTAAAATCGGATGGAAAACAAGCGAGAAATCGAAGATCAAATCAAAAGGTCTAATCCGATGATGCTTTTAGTTCAACACCCTTATACTTTTGATATAACACGAATAACTTTGTAAATCGTAGAATATCCTCCAGTTCTCAAACTATAATTGCTAATCATCCTTCTCGTTTGTGTTTATTTGACATCGGTTAACTTTGGTGTCCATTTAATTAATTTCACCATGTTTAATTATCAAGATCTAAATGGGTTACAAATTTATTTCTTCTAAAACAGAAAATATTCCAATGGGAATCTTTTTGGAAATAAACGAATAAAATTCCCATACAATTAGTTTTTATAGATTCATGAACATGTGATTGAACAAAGCAAATATTTATAATTATTACACTTTCAAACATGATTGTTTCTAAAACAATATGAAATAATTTTAACGGAATTTTTCTATGTATAAATGGCTTTTAATATGCCAATAAACGGTATATGGAATTAAATCACAATACGTCAGTATCTTGGTTATAAAAACTTAAACGAATCAATTTAAGATTTCATTTGATGGTAATATGGCAAATAGAAAATTTGATATCAACTCCGAGATCAAATCTCTACTAACCAGTGCTCTAACTGGAAAGAATCTAAACGATTTCAAAATCGATATAATCGGTACGTCTAATAAAGGTGACGGATTTATCGGCGATATCTATTTCGTTAATTTAACATCGAAGAATACGAATTATAATTTCGTTGTAAAGTGCGGTAAATCCGGTGCAACTCTACGGGAAAGTGTTCCAGTTAAAGAGGCTTTCGAGCTTGAAATTTACATGTACCAAGTTGTATTTCCTGCATTTAGAAAATTCGAAATTGAACGAAATATCAACGATGCCTTTGATAGTCTACCCAAATGTTACGGTACTTTTACCTGTCGAAATAAAGAAGTTATAATTTTGGAAAATCTGAAGAGTCTAGGGTACGAATTGTGGGATAAAAAACTACCATTACCCAGAGATCATTTGGAAGCGGTATTGGAACAGTATGGGAGATTGCATGCAATTTCTGCAGCTCTACAGGACCAACAACCGGCAATTTTCGATGATCTCCTCGAAAACATGTTGGACGTATGGGGTGGATTTTGTAATATTAAAAATTACGCCAATATTTACGTTGATGCAATTGAATGTATTGAGAAAATCTGGGAGGACGATATGGATGCTAATATTTTAAGCGTATGGAAACAATTGAAGAATTATACCGAATTTTACGTTAGTAATTTGAGGAAAAAGTCGAAATCTTTGAATGTAATCATCCATGGGGATGGCTGGAATAATAACTTTATGTTTAAAGTAACAGTAAGTTAAAATTAACATTAGTCAACAAACTTTTATTGTCACATGTCCAAAAAACTTTTTCCCCATAGTTGTAGCTTTATTCACTTAAACAAGAGATCGAATTTAGTAAAATATGAACTAATCTACCAAGCCATAGCCGATTATGAGTACAGTATCGTGATACACCTGTTAGAAATTCTATTATCGAGTCAAAAAGGGCGAATTTTTGGTAAAATTCCTAGTTGCTATGACATAATCATTCAGTTTGTTGTCGATTATGTGACAAAGTTCTTTGGACATGTGACCATGACTGTATAACAATTAATGATTATTATAAATTTAGGATAACGAGAAATTGAAGAAAATCAAAGTGGCAATACTGGATTGGCAAATTTCCAGTTTCTCATCGCCGGTTATTGATGTTGCCTTCTTTCTATACTCTTGTACCTCGCTAGAAGACCTAGAAGATTTCGATGATTTATTAGAATTCTATTACAGAAATTTTGCCGAACATTTAACAAGATTAGGCAGTGATCCAGAGAAGATTTATCCGTTTTCTAATTTCCTAAACGATTGGAAAATCTATGGTATTTATGGTATTGTACATGCTTTTACTTTATTTCGTGTATTTGCTAGTGAAGTTGATGATATCATTGATATAGCAGAAGCTGCAGAAAAAGGTGATATTTCTCTTACATTTTGTACAACTATAAATGATGTTAATTATATTAAACAGCGTACGAAACATATTATTTTACATGCTGTTGAACGCGATCTAATCGAATCAATCAAATATAATCAAAAACACTAAACTACTTGGTGTATTTTAAACAAATAATTGTGCAAATCTTATAGCGCTAATCTATAAAAATTTGTAAACTATTTACTTTATCAGGCTTATTAATAAAGTTAGAATTTTTAAACCTAAAAGATCCATTGTAAGGAAGTTGCTCCTAGTTTCCTCTCTGATTCTGTGCTTGAAAAATGCCAAAAATCAACGACTTCTAGCTTGTTCTCTAATAGGTTCAATGGGTAAAATAAGGACACTTTTCTTTTCAAAAATTATATTAAAAATTAAAGTCTTAACACAAGGAATTTGTAGCACATTTTTTCCTAGACTTGCAGTAGGAAAAGGAGCAATAAAATACTTCATTGGAGGCAAAATTTGGGACTGAGACAGATGAATTTGTTCATCGCTTACTCACCTAAGAAGCTTCTCGATTTTACACCCTAACGGGACATTGTTCTGTCAGATATCACCTCAAGGAACCGGGTTTATCTTTGGGGGTGAAATCCCCCAGCACGTACTATGTACCTAAATGCATCTTCGCAGCACGACAGTGACGCCTGCTAAGGTACCAAGAAGGTCTCACAGAGAAATAACTGACTTTACAAAGGAGATACCCTTTTTGGATTAGTAGATAGAGTTATGGCCACAGTTCTGTAAGGCTAAGTAGCCAATGGATCCAATTAAACTAATTGAAAACTTATACAGAGGGAATTTAAAAGACGTTTAGAAATTTCCAGCTAATCTGTAAAATTTTGTAAACTATTTACTTGATTAGGCTTATTAATAAATTTAGAATTTTTAAACCTAAAAGATCCATTATAAGGAAATTACTCCTAGTTTCCTCTCAGATTCTGTGCTTGAAAAATGCCAAAAATCAACGATTTCTAACTTATCTAATAGGTCCAATGGCTATCAAAGGACACTTTTCTTTTCAAAAATTATGTTAAAAACTTAAGGAATTTGTAGCAAGTTTTCTTCGAGACTTGCAGCTGGAAGATACTCCATTGGAGGCAAACTCTGCGACAGGAGAATTTATTCATCGATTACGCACCTAAGAATGTTAAGAAGCTTCTCGATTTTACACCCCTAACCGGGCTACTGGCAGACATTAGTACCTCAAGAAACCGGGCTTAGCTAACAAATTTGGGGTGAAATCCCCCAGCACTTACTCTATACCTAAATGCAAAACGTTGGCATACAATAAGCTTACTCATCTTTGCAGCTAAGGTACAGAGAAGGTCCCACATAAAGATAAATAACTGCAAAGAAGATGCCCTTTTTGGATGAGTAACTATTTGAAAACTTATGCAGAGGGAATTTAGAAGAATTTAAAGGAATTTTTAGTGGAAAATTTTTATTTTAGTTAATTGGGGGAGAATTGAAACATTGCGCTTTTCGTAGCTCGAATCGGTGAAGGCCCTTTATAGATTTCCTGTCGAAAACAAGGATGTCCTTTCCTTGTCGTTTTAATCAAAATTATAAGAAAGATAACCAATTATTATTCGAAATTAAACTAATTTTCCATTCGTTAATCAATTTGACTTTTTTACGAGAAACTACGACAACTATGATGGACTTGTGGTCTTTTAAAAATAACTATTATCGGTTTTACTGTAAAAAAAATTATAATTTATTGATTACTAATCGCAATATAGGTCTATATAAATTGTTCTAGTCCCAGTTGAAACAGTATTTAACAAATATGGAAGATATTAAAAGTGAACTTGAATTTCTCTTAATCAACGCTTTATTCGAAGCGAATTTCGATGATTACAAAATCGAAATTGTCGCTACATCTGGCAAAGGTGACGGTTATATAGCCGATATTTATTTTATTAATTTAACAACAACTGATCAAACTTATAAATTCGTATTGAAATGCGACAAGGAAATCTTCCGCAACAATACGACATTCGAAAATATCTTCAACAATGAGATTTTCGTCTACAATACAATACTACCGACATTTCGAAGATTCGAATACCATCGAAATATCGACGATATGTTCGATAGTATACCGAAATGTTACGGTACATTCAAATATATGTGGCGAAAAGTGGTGGTTTTAGAGAATTTAAAAAGCAACGGCTACGAAATGTGGAATAAACGTTTACCATTTCGTCGGAATTATATTGAAGCCGTTTTGAAACAATATGGGAAATTCCACGCCATTTCAACCGTGATACAGGAACAAGAGGCGGATGAATTCGAGGCAATATTGGGCAATTTACGCGATACATGGAGCGAATTTTGCGTGCCGAAGTTCTCTAAAGCTTTCGCTATCGCCGTTGGCAATGTGGCAAAGATTTGGGAGAACGATATGGAAGAGAACGTTCAAAATCAATGGAAATTATTTGCGAAAAACGTTGAATTCTACTTGTTGAATCTTAGGAGGAAATCGAAAAATCTCAACGTTATCACGCATGGTGACTGTTGGAATAACAATTTCATGTTTAAAACTACAGTAAGTTGAATTAAATTAACTAAAATAATTGTAATTACCATTGTTATTTGTGAATTTAGAAAAATAACGGTAAAGAAGAAATTAAAGTGGCTATAATCGACTGGCAACTTTGCGGATTCTCATCGCCAGTTACCGATATTGCCTATTTCTTATATTCTTGTATCTCTGAGGAAGATTTAGAAGATTTCGATGGTTTATTGAGAGTTTATTATGAAAGTTTTGCACAACATCTACAAAAATTGGGTAGTAATCCCCAAATCTACCCCTATTCGAATTTCTTGGACGATTGGAAAATCTTTGGACGATTGGGTATAATACTAGCGATACTCATTTTCATTTTGGTCTGTTACGAACATGATATGTCCGATTTAAAAGAAAATCCTAGAAATTTTGAAAATATTATTGAGGCAATTTGTCTGAATATCAAAGATATCGATTATGTTAAACAACGTTCTGGTTGTATTATACGGCATGCTGTGGAACGAGATTTTATTGGATCAATTGAAAATCTCTTATGAGCATTGTTTTAATTTATTGAATACTAAATTTATTATTATTATATCAATGTTCAAGGCTATTTAAATGTAATAAAGTATTTTAGAATTTACCTAATGACATGTATTTATGCGACAATTATTCTTCCTACAATTCAGAATTCGGTGTGAATTGAGGCTATCGCTCGAAGTAAACGTTAAAATAACACTTCTTGATCGAAATATCTTGAAAACGACAAAAGATATCGAAATGGTAGATATCTAATTCGATTTTAAATACAAATCTCTACTGCAATAAAGCTATACGATTTGGAAAATCCAACTGAATTTTCGGATAATTGCGAAAAATTCAGCAAAATAGTGTGTTAATAATCCGATGTATCACTCGTTGTCTAATCAATAAAATGAAATGAAACACATGTAGGTGGATCAAAAAATTAAAGCCAAAGAAATGACTCTGAACTCTTTGAATTTCCTTTCCGTTTTTTCGAAAAACAGCGCCAAAAAGACCAAGTTTTTCGAAGTTGCACCATTTAAGTAATACAGCGTGTGATGTGGTTTCGAGTTTGATGACTGTCTAGATGAAGGTGACTTGACCTGACCTGCCCGAGTAAGCATCAAATCGCCCCCTTCCCCTTTTTAAGCCAGTCGCAAGTCACGAAACCACAACCGTATCATATACTGAGTTACTTAGAATGTGTAAAATGGAAAAGAAAATTAGAAAAGCAATTACTAGGAACGCTTGCCTCAACTTTCTACTTTCTATCTATGTAAAATTCGTTTCATTTTATTGATTGTACAAAAAACTACCCTGGAAAATATAACACCCTTTTTGGCCAAGAAACCACTCAGATTTGCTAAATTTCGCCTAATAGGAGCCATAGAGGCTTAAATTTCGAATAGAATGAGATGTTTACCACCTCGATATCTTTTGTCGTTTTCAAAGAACCCTAGAAATGCTTTCTTATGGGATTTCAATAAAATTGAGGACAGGGTAGCTTGCTTCAAGCGAGACCCCTCATTGATCTACTAATTTTTGAAATTTGGATAAACACTGCATAGTCAAAAATTTCAAACAATGTTAAATGGAAAAATATTAACGCTATAAAATGCTATAAAATCCCTTAAAATTCACCGTAAAATTAAATATGTAATAATAATTTAAAATCAGGGTGCCTAATCTCATATCCCAGGACTTGATAAGGTTAATTCAAGTAGCAAGACCAAATTTGAAAAACTTCCCTTAATTAAAACTTTCTAACTCTCCATCGTTGTAACACACTGTATAAATTATAATAATAATTTTACAATTTATCAGATCTAGAATATTAATTTTATGACCAATAACTAGCTTGATAATTGTTAAAAAAATCCAATTTAATGACTCTTATCAACACAATTGAATTTTGCAATGTCATTTAGTTTGTGTTATTCAAATAAATCGAGACATTGAACTAAAATGGCAGATGCTGAAGCATTAATTAAACCGGAAATAGAGTTCTTATTAACTAGTGCCTTACCTGATGAAAATTTAAACAACTACAATATCGAAAATATCAAAAAATGTGATAGTTTTATCAGTGATATTTATTCGGCTGATTTAAAATCAAAAGAGAGAAACTACAATTTCGTATTGAAATGCAGTAAATCTAGTGAAATTCTACCAAAAGGTGTTCCAATTAAGAATATTTACGCAAATGAAATCTATCTGTATAATACTGTAATTCCTGCATTGAGAAAATTTAAAATCGAGCGAGATTCCGACGATATTTTCCACAGTATACCGAAATTTTTCGGTAGTTTCACATGTCCATGGAGAAGGGTGGTGGTTCTGGAAAATCTAAAAAGTTCCGGTTACGATTTCTTGGATAAATCATCACCACTACCAAGAAATTGTATTGAAACGGTTTTGAAACAGTATGCGGAATGGCATGCGATTTCGGCAGCCATGCAAGACCAACAACCGGACAAATTCCAGCAATTAACCGACAAATTGCTTAATGTCTGGCCGAAATATTGTGACGCTATCAAAATTAATGATATCATCGGCAATATTATTGATCGTATTGATAAAGATCTCAACGAGGATGTTCTAAACGAATTGACCAAATTCAAGGATGGCAATGGAGATTTTATGAGGAATTCGAGAAAGACAATGGAAGGTTTCAACGTAATCACCCATGGTGATGGCAGAATTAGCAATTTTATGTTCAAAACAGACGTAAGTTTGAGTTCCTTTCTGGAATTATTGATTTGATTTTCTAAATTCTAGTGTGATAAAATTAAAGTTGCTATACTTGATTGGAAATTATCTACGTTTACATCACCAATTTTGGACATATCCGTGTTTCTTTACGCGAATATTTCAAAAGAAGATCTTCAAGATTTCGATTATTTCTTAGAACTGTACTATAGGAATTTTGCTGAAAATCTAACAAAATTGGGTAGTAATCCTGAAAACATCTATTCTTATGCGAATTTCTTGAATGATTGGAAACGTTACGCAAGATTAGGAATAATAAATGCAATATATGCTTTTTACTTAATCTCTAACGAGGAACAAACCACTGATAAGAGTAAAAATACTAATGGTGCATTTAATAGAGATATAAAAAATATAAATTTAATTAAACAACGGTCAAATTATATTCTTCAACATTTTGTAGAATGGAATTTCAATAAATAAATTATTCCTAATTACTTTAACAATTACGTAAATTGAAGGTATAATAAAATTTTCAGAAAACAACAATGAAGAGTTATTTTTAATCAAGACGAACCACAGCTTTAGTCTTGAAGAGAAATTGTCAACTTTCCGGCAATTTTCCGGAAAACTTCCTGTCTCTAGTTAGAAAGCCATTGAAAAGCCGATAATAATAGGAGAAACTGTGGAGAAGTATAACAAAACGCAGACTCCTCTATAACTCAGAATTCAATCGGCATTTTCTATGCGAAAAAGCGCCTTAAGGGTTGCGTTCGAAGCGAGCTATCCTGTCCTCAATTACATTAAAATCCCATAAAAAAGCGTCTCCATGTCATTTGAAAACGACAAAAGATATGGAGTAAGGAAATATCTTATTCGATTCAAAATTTAAGCCTCTATCCAGGTAAAAATTGCCAAGGCTGACAATTGGGCAAGCCTTGAGCCAATGGTTATTTGTAAAGCCTGGGAGACTGAGCATCGGGCCAAACCTTGGGCCTAGCCTTGTCTAAATTCATCGCATCCAAGCCTTGGCAACTAAATATTGGCCCAAGCCTCGTTCCAAGCCTGGCCCAATGTTTAGAATAATTTCCCCCAAGCTTTGGAAGTTGAACGTCGGTCCAAGCCTCATTCCAAACCTGGCCCAATGGTTAGAATCATTTCATCCAAGCCTTGGAAACTGAGCATCGGCCCAACGGAGACTTTTTGTTCCCCGAGGCTGTGATCAACGTTGGTATTTAATTTTCCGAAGTTAGGACCAACGTTAGTTTTTCGTTTCCCAAGGCTTGTGCCAACGCCGATTTTTTGTTTTCTGAAGTTTGGGACAATTTCAAATTTTTAGTTTCCCAAGGCTCGGTCCATGGCCAGCATCCAAAGCTTGGACCAATCCCGAACCAATGATTAGCCAAGGCTGGTGCCCAGGTTCGCCCAAGGCTGGTAAATCTTGGTCCAAGCCTTGGCCTATGAACTTTTCCTACCTGGGTATTGGCCCTATTAGGCAAAATTTGGAAAATCCGACTGGTTTTTCCAAAAATTCCGAAAAACACGTTTCCAATTGAAAAAAGCTTAGTTTTTTGTACAATCAATAAAATGAAACGCATTTTACATAGATAGAAAGTAACAAGTTGAGGCTAGCGTCCCTAATAATTGTTGTTCTAATTTTCTTTTGTGTTTTTCGGAAAATAGCCTCGAAATTAATCATTTTTTTCAAAATTGCGCATCGCAAGTAACTCAGCAGATGATATGGTTGTGGTTTCGAGACTTGTCCCTGGCTTAAAAAGGGGAAGCGACGATTTGATAGTCTTTACATACTTCTTAAAATGCTCTTTGCAATAGTGTTACATTCGTTGCATTCTCTTATGAAACAAGCGAAATACCGATTATTAAAAACTACTGATGCCGCATTGAGGAAGGTATCGAATTGCATGAATTCGTATTCCTCGAATATTACTAATATAAGTATCATTATCCGGTTTAATTCTGATTTAAAGCCTTGATATTAAGTACAAAGAGCATTGACTTAATTTGAATTTTAAAATTGTTATTGTTAAAGCTTATCATTTCTAGATTAACATCTGTTATTGGCTGTGTTATATTAAGGTGCTTATTTTGGTTGATATCAGTTCTGCTGTTATCAGCTAATGAACAAAAACACTCAAAGCAACATGTCACCAAATACCGCATCCGGGATTCAAGCAGAAATTGAATTTTTGTTAACCAGTGCCCTACCTGAAGAGAATTTAAATAGTTATCAAATTGAAATTGTTGGTACTACCGAAAAAGGCGAAGGCGGTTATATTGGTGATATTCATTTCGTCAATTTAAAATCGAAAAATAAGAATTTCAATTTCGTCTTGAAATGCGGTAAGCCTTGTGACATTTTACGTAAAAAAGCCCCAATTAAAAATGCTTTCGACAACGAGATTTACATGTACAAAGTTGTATTTCCTGCATTTAGAAAATTCGAAATTCAACGAAATATTGACGATGTCTTTGATAGTCTATCGAAATGTTATGGGACTTTTACTAGTCCAAATAAAGAGATTATAGTTTTGGATAATTTGAGAAGTCTAGGCTATGGATTATCGAAGAGTAAGTTGCCATTACCACGGAATTATGTTGAAGCGATTTTGAAAGAGTATGGAAAATGGCACGCAATTTCGGCGGCTATGCAAGACCAAGAACCGGCAAAATTTCAAGAATTAACCAATAATTTATTTGATATATGGTCAGATTACTGTGCTGTTCCAAATTATGATCGCTTGTTCTTAAATGCTGTACAAGAAATTGTGAAAATATGGCAAAACGACATAGATGAGGTAATTTTAAAAGAGTGGAAAACATTTATGGACCATGTTCGATTTTATATTCGAAATTCACGAAAAACCAAATATTTTAATGTTGTTACCCATGGTGATAATTGGAATAACAATTATATGTTCCAAACGACTGTAAGTTTTAATTCATTTTTAAAATTCTATTGAAAATAAATTTTATTCCAATTTAGGATAATGAGATTAAAGTGGTAATGCTTGATTGGCAAATGGCTGCGTTTACATCACCGATCGTAGATTTATCTTGCTTTATATATTCCGTTATTTCAGAAGAAGATCTCCGAGATTTTGATGATTTATTAAAATTATACTATAAAAGCTTCACACAACATTTAAAAAAATTAGGTAGTAATCCTGATACGATTTACTCTTATACGGATCTCTTAAA
Source organism: Mylabris phalerata (assembly GCA_020740385.1). Lineage (NCBI taxonomy): Eukaryota > Metazoa > Arthropoda > Insecta > Coleoptera > Meloidae > Mylabris > Mylabris phalerata. The sequence goes on from JAJEOX010000222.1 coordinate 4,486,650, forward strand.
CGATTGGAAACGATATGGTCGAATTGGTCTTATTTATGCAGCATTTATAATTAATATGACCGCTTTAAATAAAGACGAAATACCAGATATGGCGAAATCTGCTGAAAATGGCGAAGATCTCAGCGTTGTTTTTAGCCCAGTAGCGAAAGATGCCGATTTTATTAAGAAACGAACCAAAGGTATGATTTATCATGCTGTTCAACGTGGTTTAATTCAACCAATTGACGATTTTTAATATATCCGTGATTGCACAAGTTATTGGAATTTAAATATTTTTAGAAGTACCTAAAATAAAACTTTCCGATTGCAATATTCATTCGCTCATACAATGTTTACTTTAATGTTACAATATATCGATGATCTGTTATCTCAACATTTCAATATTTATTTCAAGATAATAAAACAATGAAAACAATCCAAATAAGACCAAAAATTTAAAACCAACTCACAGGAAAATGTCACTACGGAAAAAATGGATTAGGTAACAATTTTCTGAGAAATTAACAAGCTTATCGTTAAATTTCCGAGAGATTTAGAAGACGCTCTGAATTCGCAATAAACTGTAAAAAAATTACTGAAAACTTGACAATATTGGGTAAACAATAGAGGACAATATGGAGCAAATACTCAAGTAAGAGTTGCCAAGGTTGACAATTGGGCACATCTTGAGCCAATGGTTATTTGCCAAGCCTCGGAACTGAGCATCGAGCCAAACCTTGGGCCTAGCCTTGCCCAATGGCTAGATACATCGTATCCAAGCCTTGGCAACTAAATATTGGGCCCAAGCCGTGTTCCAAGCCTGGCCCAAGCCTTAGAAACTTACTATAGTAAGTTCCGTTATACAAGGTGTTTCACGCCGGATTTAACCTCTTACGTTGCCATTATTTGGCGAGCTATTTGGAAAATATTTTGAGGATTCACAGGGAGGTCCTTGGGGATCATTTGGGCAAAATTTCAACCGTGTAGCTCTTGCGAAATTGGTGAAAAAAACGCCTTAATCGGGAAATGTCGCGATCTCGGCCGACCTAAACTTTATCCCAAACAAAGCTGCATTCTGGAAAGACTCGAGCGAAATAGTCTATCCGTTTAAAAAGATGCGGAAATCGATAGAAACAAAATTCCTGGCGTCTTTATTGTTGATATTCGAATTTTTATCAATTTCTTTATACCCATTATCAGTTATCAAATATATAAATGGAGCATTAGGAGCCCGCTAGAGAGGCAGTTCGAATTTTTCCCCGTTCGTTGCAAATTTACAATCTTCGTTTTCCGTTGTAGACGTTGTTTTTCGAAAAATTGAAAAGGAAATTCAAACGGGTACGACTTATTTCTCTAGCCTTTACTTTCCTTAATCCACCCATATGGGTTTTATTTAATTTTATTGATTCTACAACGAGTAATACGTCGGATTATTGACACACTTTTTTGGTAGAAATGCGGTTTCTCGCAATTATCAGGATTTTCCAAATTTCCTGGATTTATTTCTGTACAGATTTGTATTCTGAATCGAATAAGATATGTTCCATTTTAATATATTTTGTCGTTTACGACATATAAATCTGATTATTTTTTATGGAGAATGGCATGCTAACGTTTATTTGGAGCGACAGCCTGAAGGGTCTGGCTCGAACAGTTTTGCTACATGTCGACAGGTATATAGAGAGACTATTAAATCATCCCCTTGCCCTTTCTAAGCCAGTCGCAAATCTCCAAATCACATTGATACCGTCTGCTGAGTTACTTGGAAAACGCTAGTTTGATAAACTTGGTTAATTGAGACCTTATTTTGTGAAAAACGGAAAAGAAAATTAGAAAAGCAAATACTAAGGGCACTAGCCTCAACTTTCTAGTTTCTATCTATGTGAAATTCGTTTTATTTTATTGATTGTACAAAAAACTACTGGAAAATACCACATGTTTTTTTTTCAATCAAAAACGTGTTTTCGGAATTTTCGGAAAAACCAGTCGGATTTTCCAAATACTGCCTAATAGCGGACATAGAGCCCTAAATTTCAAATCGAATGAGGTATTTCCCACGTCGATATCTTTTGTCGTTTTCAAATGACACCGGAAATGGTTTTCTTATGAGATTTTAATGTAATTGAGGACAGGTTGCGGGTGTGCAACCGATTTTATTTTTTAATTTCGGAATGATAAAATAATAGAAAGTCCAACAGAATAAAGAAACTTGATTTTATGACCATGAAAATTTGCGTACCGTTAGAGATCAGAGATGGTTCAGAATCTAAAGAACCGTGACCTTCAAATGCGCGGACACTTCCTTCACGTGGTTTCATTCAACTCGATTTTTTTTAACTAATATTACCCACTATTGCGCAATATTACTCTAACCTTGTCATTTTATAGAATAGAAGTATATGTAAAATAAGTAATCGATTGCTATATAATCCGTTAGCTGCTAGCTCTGTTTTATTTAGGTGCTTTTTTTGGTTGATATCAGTTCTACTGTTACTAGCTAATCCATAAAAATAGTCAAACCAACATGTCATCAAATACCGCATCCGGGATTCAAACAGAAATTGAAAATTTGTTAACCAGTGCCCTACCGGACGAGAATTTAAATGATTATCAAGTTGAAATTGTTGGTACAACTGAAAAAGGCGCCGGTTTTTCGGGTGATATTTATTTCGTCAATTTAAAATCCAAAAATAAAAATTTAAATTTCGTTATGAAATGCGGTAAGCATAGAAGTGCCCTATTTAAAGATGGTTTCTACAACGAGATTTACATGTACAAAGTTGTATTTCCTGCATTTAGAAAATTCGAAATTGAACGAAATATTAACGATGCCTTTGATAGTCTACCCAAATGTTATGGTACTTTTACTAGTCCAGATAAAGAAGTTTTAGTATTGGATAATTTAAAGAGTCTCGGCTATGGATTATGGGATAAAAAACTACCATTACCACGGAATTATATTGAAACAATTTTGAAACTGTATGGAAGATGGCATGCAATTTCGGCAGCCATCCAAGATCAAGAACCGGCTAAATTTCAGGAATTAACCAATAATTTAATTGATGTAGGGACAAGTATTTTTACTTCCACCAATGTTGAAAATATTTTCTTAGATAGTGTTGAATTTATTGTGAAAATATGGGAGAATGATGTAGATGAAACGATTCTAAATCAATGGAGAATATTTTTAGATCACGCGAAGTTCTATTTAAACAATTCACGGAAAAAAACGAAATATTTCAACGTTATCACTCATGGTGACTGTTGGAATAACAATTTTCTATTCAATACGGCAGTAAGTTTGATTTTTATTGTATTTTAAATTGTATTCCAATAATTTTATCAATTTTAGGATAACGAACTTAAAGTAGCGATACTTGATTGGCAAATATCGGCGTTCACATCACCGATTGTCGATATTTCATACTTTCTATACGCTGTTATCTCCGAAAAAGATCTAGAAGATTTCGATGATCTATTAAAATTATACTATAAAAGTTTCGCAGAACATTTAACAAAGTTGGGAAGTAATCCCGATATGATTTACTCTTATACGAATTTCCGAAATGATTGGACACGATATGCAAGAATAGGTCTTATACATGGTGCTTTATCATGCCGTATGGCGCCTCTAGATAAAGAAAATGCCCCTGATGGTACAAATATCAGTGATGCATTTAGTTCAGTTGATAAAGATTTAGATTATATTAAAGAAAGGTCGAAATGTTTGATTTATCATGCTGTTGAACGCGATTTAATTCGACCAATTGACGATTTTTAATCAACCATTGTTGCACAATATTATTTAAGTTGTTTTTTTATAAAAAAACACAATTATATCAGAGATCAAGAGTATTTAGATAAAAATTAATCGTTATGAATAAAAATTATTCCAAGGACAATTATAAAAACGATTTATCGTTTCTCAAAATTGCTTTTGATCGGTTGCCAAATAAGCTACAAGGTCCAGATTTTGTTAAAATCATCTTGACCGACTCTTATAAATTCTGCAAATATTTTCCACATTGTTAAATAATAAAAGTTTCCATATGAAGGCTCTTGTTTTAATTCACAATCTGAAGATACCGTGTTTTTCACTCAAAAGTATATAGTTTATATAGCAATTCCGATAATTTGAAAAATATTTTCAAAATTCAGGTCTCTAGAGATTATTTTACCAAAATTTGAGCCTCCTAGCTCACCGGCAAGTTAGCCAAAAAACGCTCGTTTTAGTTAATGTTAGCGATTTTGACTTGAATATGCTTCCTACACAATTTTTTTCTAAAATATCCCAGAACAAAATGGAGAAAAACAAGAAAATCAACATTGGGGCCATTTTTTAGTCGTTCTGTCATTAAGTAACTCATTTTTAAAAGATGCGATAGAAACGAGCGTTTTTTGGCTAATTTGCCGAGGCTCAAATTTTGCTAAAATTATCTTATAAATCCTTGCCATAATAACTACCATGTCCGCTACGTTATTCCTCTTCGCAGTAGCCTATGACTTTGATAGCGTAGGTCAACTTCTTGATTCAGCTTAGTAATCTTCATTACCGACAATCTGTTTAAACAAGAGGATGTCGGTAATGCAGATCAATAGTTGAAACAAGAAATGACTTACGTTCTCAAAGTTATAGGCTACTGCGAAGAGGAATAACCAATGAGGTACCTAGAGTGCGCATCCGGTCAAAAAAAGTGTCCACTTATGGTGGCAGACATGATCGATCAAGGCTTGAGAAAAGGAAGTCCCTATTGAACGACACATTCATAAGATAGAAAGAGTGAGGACTAACTGTCAAAATTTCCCCATATGAGGAACAAATTGGTCTTATAAAAGTATAGGGATGCGCACTCTAGGTACCTCATTGGGAATAGCGCAGCACACATGGTATACTTGGTGAAAAACACGGTATAAGTTGAAGTATTGGAATATTTTACCTCTTTATCTTTATCTTTAATTCTTATTACAAATTCGGCTTAGATAATACTAATATTTTATGATTTATGTCTAATTCTAACAAGAACTAGTATTTGAAACAAAAATTTTCATTAAATTAAGCACTTACCCCATGTAGATTTGTGATAACTAGAACCTTTCGGCCATATTGGAACGATCTTACCAACTTATGCGCAATAATTCTACTCAAATGTTTATTTGGTTGCATAATTACTTACTTAGTTGATTGAATTGTAGGCATATGTAGCATATTATTTGAAATTCAACGAATAAATTACATTCTATAATATAAATAACAAGAAATTGACATTGTAGTTTTATTTAAAAATAAAGATAAATTATAGTAGACAGTTGGCAATACTTTATTCTTCCAATATGGCCGTAAAATGATGCTGTTTTTTTCACCCTCCGCCACTGATATTTCTTTATCTAATTATTATTTGGCATAATTGATGATATATTTGAAATCATAATCATAATTCACAACAGATAATGACTAACAATTAAATTTCATTAAATCATTTAATGACTGTTGATGAATACATAGAAAGAATGTTTATTATTTAACATCTGTCATTAATCACAATTGTAATTAACAATCAAGGATATTTACAAAAAAAACATTTGATTATAATTATCTATTAATAAAATTGATTTATAATCGTACAAAAATACAAACAGAAAACTTCGAATTTTTGCGTAATTTCATATAAATTTCGATAAACGAATGTAATGTTGAACACTAAATTTTTATAAATTTATTAATTCACATAGAATCAAAAAAATTAAGGTAATTCAAAATGAATTACCTTAATTTAACGTTTCATAAACAATAATTTTCGGTAAATTAATTTTTCCACTACGTTTTAATAACATAATTATCCTCTCAATGGTATTCGCTAACTTCTAGATGATGCGTTACCATAACAACTGCAGATCCACACCACCTACTCTCTAAGAACATAACTTCCATCTCACTCCTTACAATTCTGAAAAGAGACATAAAACAATCTCCAGCGTTGTCATGGTAACGAATTGCCAAAAAATTACAGAATACGATTGCCTGATTCAGATACCAACTATACAGTCACACAGATTTACATAGGAATGAGGTAATTAGCGCCATTGTGGTGAAAATTGGCGTTACCTTGAACGTTTAATTCAAATGACCCTTTTAATAAATTAAGAAACTTGGAAAATCTAACAAGTATGAAACAATCTACGACTCCATTTTTCGAAGTTATTGCCATTATAAATCGATATTGTAAAATAAACATGTATGTGTTTTAATAGAATCATATTTTTTATTTAATTCCATAATTCTATTTTTATAACAATTATTTTGACACAATTATAAAAGATTAGAATAACATAAACATTCTTATCACTGTTTGAAATCAAATCTAAATTATCTATGTGAATTATTTTGTTTTTGACGTTGACAATAATAATAATAATAGTTGAAGCACGTATCAATTATCCTACAAAGAGTGATCCTGTGATAAATTATTAAATAGTTCAAGGAAGTCCATCTGTGCTTATTTTATTAATAATAACCTTGAAAATGTTATTTTATTAATTCAAAATGGTTTATTAAACAATCGTATTCTATAACTTTATGGAGATTCGTTACCATGACTAAACGTCTATCTCACTCTTTACAGTTCTATCATAGGAAGAATTGGAAAGCAACAAGAATAAAACAGTCTTTAGCATTGTCATGGTAACGAATCATCAAGAACTTAGAGAATACTCAAGCTTTCTAAACATACAATATAATGAATTACTTTTGGAACGTATTTCTTATATTATTTCTTCCATTTTGTACCCTTGAGTATGTTTTTCAAAAAAAAATGTTTTTAAAATTTAGTGAATTTACCGAGACTATAGTAAATCCACTTATGTAGTAGAAAGTTTTGAATTTATTACCAACCCTATAGTTCAAGGACCAATAACATTTATATAGAAACGAATGGTAAAATTTATATTCTTACGTTGGTATCACTGACGAACTAAACGATTCTCGTTTGTTTATAGATTGACAATATAACCTCAAATTTTATGTCTTTAAATATGTTTCTTATTTTTAGTGAATTTTGTTTTAAACAATTTTCTTTGTTTTGTTGATTTCAATGAATAGAATTCAACACTTTCCACTACATTCCTAGATTTATTATACTCGTTTATCTCCGTTAAAAATTATTTTATTTAAATAAATAAACATTAGTTATACTGATTGATTCTAATTGGCGCAAATTTCGAAAATAACCAATAAGCTAGCAATACGTCATGGAAACAAAACATTTGGTTTTCTATAAAGGCGCCAAGTTTTAAAACAACCAATTAAGCTCTAGTTTCGTAGATAAGGAAATTAGTAGAAGTTAGGGACTTTTATTCTGTCATATTCTCCTCAATCTTCCATTAACTGAATGAAAATACCGCAAATGCGTAAGTTAAGATTTAATTTGAAAATTATTGACGAATAACAAAAGTGCAACTATTAATATTAAAAAAATAAATTACATTACCTACAAAAGTATACTTAAACTGTGCGTTAATAGATATTAAAGTCTAAAATAGAAAATAGATTGTTTACAATTCTGATAAATTGATTGGTTTGATTAAACTCCGATTTACAGCGTGTTTGATAATACATTTTGAGCGCTTTTTAAAACTATCCACATCTTTGATAGCCACACAGAAAGCATCAGCCATACTCTTGCCATTTTCAGCAACTTCCGCCATATCCATGATATCCTCCTTTTCAGCGTTGACAATACGGAAAATTATAAGCGATTGTAAAAGACCGTTGCGCGCATAAATTTTCCAATCGTCTAATAATTGAGAATAAGTGTAAATTATTTCAGGATTACTACCCAATTTTGTTAAATGTTGTGAAAAACTTTTATAGTACAGTTTTAATAAATCATCAAAGTCTTCTAAATCGTCTTCGGAAACACAGCTATATAGGAAATAGGAAATATCGATGACTGGTGATGAGAAGCCGGAAATTTGCCAATCCAGCATCGCCACATCAATCTCTTTAGTACCATTTTTCTGCTATTTTTTTAATTAGAACTTCCACAATAATTTGAAGTAATTTTAACTTACCGCTGTTTTGTACATGAAATTATTATTCCAACAATCACCATGTGTGATGACGTTTAAATTTTTGGATTTCTTCCTCAAATTTCTCACATAAATTGCAGTATATTTCTTCATTTTTCGCCATTCATCCAAAATATCTTCATCCATATCATTCTTCCATATTTTTTCAATATCTTCGATCATATTATTGTAAATATCTATAATATTGTCAACTTTACAAAATTCCGACCATACATCATACAATTGTCGGATTAATTCTTGAAATTTCGCCGGTTCTTGGTCTTGCATGGCTGCCGAAATTGCATGCCAACGTCCATACAATTTCAATACCTCTTCCAGATAATCTCTCGGTAACGGCAATTTTTTCTCCCACAACCCGTAATTTAAAGTTTTCAAATTCTGGAAGACTATTACTTCTTTATTTTGGCACGTAAACGTCCCGTAACATTTCGGTATATTATCGAAAACCTGATCAATATGGCGTTCGTTTTCGAATTTTTGAAAAGCTGGAATTACGGTATTGTAGAGATAGATCTCTTGGTCGTAGGCTTTCTTAATTGGAACACTTTCACGTAAAGCTTCACTCGGTTTACCGCATTTCAGGACGAAATTGAAATTCTTCTTCGGCGATGTTAAATTAAGAAAGTAAATATCACCAACATAACCGTCACCTTTTTCAGTTGTACCGACTATTTCAATTTTATAATCATCGAAATTTTCGTTAGGTAAGGCATTCTTTAATAAGAACAATAATTCGGATTTCAGATCAGATGTAGTATTTGCCATGATGGTTCGATGAATTTTGCCAGTCGTCAAAATAATTTCAATAATTTAAATAGCCTTGATGGTGACGTTGTTCTTACATAATAGATTAGTTAAGGCATAAATAAATAATTGTATTACAATTGTGCAAATTGCAGTATGCTATCAGTAATGGGCTATTTCCACAACAAATTGTTATCATTGTTTAATATTCCAATTAATGTTATCACAAGAATTCTTGGTTCTTTATTAGAATTGTTATTTGGGATTTTGCTGGTCACGATTCAAGAAATTTCGCTGAATCATGTTTCGGTGCAAAAATACTGCGTGATTTCAATATAAATTTAAACCAATGTAGATGTTAATTAGAAATCAATGAATTAATGAAACCAAATTCAATTTTTGTAGAGTAGGATATCAGATTCCCTCGATAGCTCAGTTACTATGAAAGCAAAAGGTCGCGGCGTTCGTGTCCCGCTCCAGGAACGAAATTTTCCCAGTCTAGAAATATCAAATTTGGTTTCATTCATTCATTTCTAATTAACTGTCTGATTTATTTATTCGTCCATTTTCGAGTAATAGTTGTAATTCGAACTTTTATGGCAAAGATGCGGAAAATCTCGGAGTAAAATTGAGAATTTTTCGTCAATTTTCCGGAAAAGTAGCCAGCTTACGGGCAAATTCCCGAACGATTTGTAAGGTACCTTCAGTTGGTTTCTACTGGGGGAAGAATCTTGGAAAATTGAGTATCGGCTAAATTATGAAATTGATTTAAGCCAAGTTATAGGGAAAATTATTTTAAAATCTTAGGGAAGATTTTACTTAGAGGCCAGGAAATGGTGGGACGCAAGACTAATGAAATAAAAAAGTCGAATTGCACTTTTACTCAAGATTTCAACTTTTTATTCCACATCTTGAACCGAATCCTTGACTTCTTAGATGAAGTTAAACCAGTCGCATTAATTTTGTTTTTATTAATTCCAACTTTTTAATTCAAAACATTTTATTATTCTTTCTAACGGCAAATTTTCAGCTTTTAATCTTCTATTTATGAATTTTACTTGAATAATTTACCCAATTAAGTAAAAATTACTTAACTTGTTGTTAATATAGAATGTAAATTGATAATTGCATATAGAAAATGAAAACAAATTTTTTGTGCCATTCAGCGTGCCGAAAAAAGCGTTTATGCACGTTGAAAGACCACAAAAAGGCTGTCACAGGGTTGTTTGCATGAAAAAAAACGAAAATAAAAAAGACTCAACGAGTCCAAGTTCGAACCCACAACTGGAAAATTACTTCTCCAATTTGAAAATTTTTGAACGAAAATCGAGAAAAACCTATACAGAGACGATGTTGTAACAAATCGAAAAACATCATTCAGCGTGAGGAAAACGGCATTTCTGCATGTTGAAGGACCACAAAAAGGCTGTCATATGGTTGTTTGCACTTAAAAATGGAAACAAGCAAAAATAAAAAAGAGTCAACGAGTCCAAGTTCGAACCGTTGCTTATCCCAATTCTTCCCCAACAAGCCGTCGAAATATAGTTCTAACAATATTTATACTTCGAGTAAACCGAATCTGGAAAATTGCTTCCCAAATCTGGAAATTTTGTAACGAAAATCAAGAAAACCCTATATTTTTTGACGAAAAAAGCACTCCTGCATGTTCAATACAGTGACGCTGTTGTAACAAATCAAAATAATTATTCAGCGTGAGGAAAAAGCCGTTTCTGCACGTCGAAGGACCACAAGAAGGTTGTTTGCACTTAAAAATTGAACAAAAAAACGAAAATAAAAAAGACTCAACGAGTCCAAGTTCGAACTCACAACTGATCGTTGCTAATCCCAACTCTTTCCCGTCAAGCCGTCGTAATGTACTTCTAATTATATTTCTTAAGCTATAAATTCTGCTAATTAATAATTTATGTCTCTAATTAAACCAAATCTGGAAAATTACTTCTCCAATTTGAAAATTTTGTAACGAAAATCGAGAAAAACCTATATTTTTTGACGAAAAAAGCACTCCTGCATGTTCAATACAGTGACGCTGTTGTAACAAATCAAAATAATTATTCAGCGTGAGGAAAAAGCCGTTTCTGCACGTCGAAGGACCACAAGAAGGTTGTTTGTACTTAAAAATTGAACAAAAAAACGAAAATAAAAAAGACTCAACGAGTCCAAGTTCGAACTCACAACTGATCGTTGCTAATCCCAACTCTTTCCCGTCAAGCCGTCGTAATGTACTTCTAATTATATTTCTTAAGCTATAAATTCTGCTAATTAATAATTTATGTCTCTAATTAAACCAAATCTGGAAAATTACTTCTCCAATTTGAGAATTTTGGAACGAAAATCGAGAAAAACCTATATTTTTTGACGAAAAAAGCACTCCTGCATGTTCAATACAGTGACGCTGTTGTAACAAATCAAAATAATTATTCAGCGTGAGGAAAAAGCCGTTTCTGCACGTCGAAGGACCACAAGAAGGTTGTTTGTACTTAAAAATTGAACAAAAAAACGAAAATAAAAAAGACTCAACGAGTCCAAGTTCGAACTCACAACTGATCGTTGCTAATCCCAACTCTTTCCCGTCAAGCCGTCGTAATGTACTTCTAATTATATTTCTTAAGCTATAAATTCTGCTAATTAATAATTTATGTCTCTAATTAAACCAAATCTGGAAAATTACTTCTCCAATTTGAGAATTTTGGAACGAAAATCGAGAAAAAACCTATATTTTTTGACGAAAAAAGCACTCCTGCATGTTCAATACAGTGACGCTGTTGTAACAAATCAAAATAATTATTCAGCGTGAGGAAAAAGCCGTTTCTGCACGTCGAAGGACCACAAGAAGGTTGTTTGCACTTAAAAATTGAACAAAAAAACGAAAATAAAAAAGACTCAACGAGTCCAAGTTCGAACTCACAACTGATCGTTGCTAATCCCAACTCTTTCCCGTCAAGCCGTCGTAATGTACTTCTAATTATATTTCTTAAGCTATAAATTCTGCTAATTAATAATTTATGTCTCTAATTAAACCAAATCTGGAAAATTACTTCTCCAATTTGAGAATTTTGGAACGAAAATCGAGAAAAACCTATATTTTTTGACGAAAAAAGCACTCCTGCATGTTCAATACAGTGACGCTGTTGTAACAAATCAAAATAATTATTCAGCGTGAGGAAAAAGCCGTTTCTGCACGTCGAAGGACCACAAGAAGGTTGTTTGTACTTAAAAATTGAACAAAAAAACGAAAATAAAAAAGACTCAACGAGTCCAAGTTCGAACTCACAACTGATCGTTGCTAATCCCAACTCTTTCCCGTCAAGCCGTCGTAATGTACTTCTAATTATATTTCTTAAGCTATAAATTCTGCTAATTAATAATTTATGTCTCTAATTAAACCAAATCTGGAAAATTACTTCTCCAATTTGAGAATTTTGGAACGAAAATCGAGAAAAACCTATATTTTTTGACGAAAAAAGCACTCCTGCATGTTCAATACAGTGACGCTGTTGTAACAAATCAAAATAATTATTCAGCGTGAGGAAAAAGCCGTTTCTGCACGTCGAAGGACCACAAGAAGGTTGTTTGCACTTAAAAATTGAACAAAAAAACGAAAATAAAAAAGACTCAACGAGTCCAAGTTCGAACTCACAACTGATCGTTGCTAATCCCAACTCTTTCCCGTCAAGCCGTCATAATGTACTTATAATTATATTTGATGTGCTATAAATTCTGCTAATTAATAAAATAAATTTGATAATAACTTAAGTAAATAAAACAAATATTTAAACAAAAATTGAAGTGAAATTTCATACGACACAATACAACAATGAAAACAAGTTGATAAGCCACAAATGACACTGTATTGTTATTATCAAGAAACAAAGCCTATCATTAATTAATCTAAAAATTGTTTAAATAGTATCTGAATTGTTAAATAAAGACTAGTTACTGAACCAACAATGGCAACTGAGTCCAGTTCGACCGCACAAATTAAATTATTATTAAAACAAGCTTTACCAGAAGAGAATTTAAACGATTATAGGATCGAAATTGTTGGTACAACCGGCAAATGTGACGGTTTCATTGCTGATATCTATTTCGTCAATTTAACATCGAACTATAAGGATTATAATCTTGTCTTGAAATGTGGAAAATCTAGTGAAATTCTACGTAGAAATGCTGCAATTAAACAAGCCTCGGACCAAGAAATCTACATGTACAACACCGTATTTCCTGCATTTAGAAAATTCGAAAACAGCCACAAAATTGAAGAGATCTTCGACGCTATACCTACGTGTTTTGGTACGTTTTCCAGTGAAGATACAGAAGTTATCGTTGTTGAAAATTTAAACGCTAAAGATTATAAAGTGTGGGATGCTCTATCACCTCTACCGCGCCACTACATCGAGAGTGGTTTGAGGGAATATGGGAAATTCCATGCGATTTCGGCGGCTTTCCAGGCTCAACAACCGGCCGTTTTTAACGCAATTACTGGAAAAATGCTGGATGTATGGGGTGATTTGTGCGATAATGGTGGTTTGAGTAATGTTTTTTGTAATGGCGTTGAAGAGACTGTGAAAGCCTGGGAGGGTCATATCGGCGACGAGATTTTGGACGAGTGGAGGGATCTGGCAAAGAATGCTGGTTTTTATGCTAAAAATTTAAGGGAGAAATCGAAAAATTTAAACGTTATCATACATGGCGATTGTTGGAATAATAACTTCATGTTCAAAGAATTTACGGTAAGATTCACTAATTTATAATCCCCAAATTCTAATTCGGTTATTAGGAGATTGATGGGTCTAAAAAAGGGGTAAAAATGGTGATGATCGACTGGCAAATGACGAAACTAGCATCGCCCGTTATCGACATCTCCGATTTCCTCTACTGTGCGATATCCGAAGGAGATCTAAACGATTTGGATAATTTCCTGAAAATCTACTACGAAAGTTTCGCTGGATATTTACGAAAATTGGGCAGTAATCCCGATGCCGTTTACAAATATTTCGATTTTCTAAACGATTGGAAACTGTACGGCCGTTATGGTATTATACGTTCAGTTAACGTCTGCCGGGTTCTCTATTCCGAACAGGATAATATTCGTGATATTGCACAAGTTGTCGAAAATGGGGAAGATTTCGGGAGTACGTTTTGTACGAAAATCAAACATTTCGATTTGTTCCGACAACGTACAAAATGTATTCTTCTACATGCTGTTGAACGCAAATTGTTCGAACCAATTGAGAATTGTTACTAAACCTTGATAAATAAATAGAAAAAACTTTATAATTATAATGCCAGTCAGTACAATTATAGTGGAGATAGACCTTGACAGCGGACCCTATAATTAATAACGAAATTTCGTTGATGAATAATAACAGGAAACGTTGACTATTTAGTATTCGTATCCTCTAATCATTTACTGCAATACTTTGAGGCAATATACAGGGTGAGTCGAGAGGACAGAACATTCAAAGGTATGAGAAATTCTAATATGAAGCTTCTAAAATTTGGTCAATAGAACTACTTCTATTGAACTACTTCTAAAGAGCGTTTTCGTTAGCAACCCCCTTACGTGGGATATGATACCCAATTTTATAGTTTTAAAATAAAATAGTATATTTTTTATCCCATATTTTGATTCTATTGCGAAATTAAAAAGGAGTTATGGGCTAGAATTGATGATTTTTAAAAAAAATTGCTTTTATTTTGCAATTGAAACGATCAAAATTTGGAATTGAATAGCCGAACCTACCTACTTTAGGTCAAATTTTGTTCTATTTAGAAAACATTCCAGGACCCTGATTGTGAACAAAATTTGAAAAAATAACACCCTTGTTCTAGAATCCTCAGAATTTTATAAAAATTTTGGCCCATATCGAGAAGTTTTAAGTTATCTGGTTATAACTGAAACTTGAAAAATTCTGATTTTTTGAAAATAGCCCAATTTTGATCAAATTTCTATAAATTAGAAGAAATTTTGCTTTATTTTCAGAATGTGTTTGGCACTCTAATTGTTATAATTGAAATTCAAAAATATTTCATACTTTAGCTCTTTTCATTAAATTTCTATAAATTAGAAGAAATTTTGGTTTATTTTCGGAAATATTTTAGCCCCTTATTGTTATAATCGAAATTCGATAAAAATCTAGGATTTCTAATCTCCACTGGGGCTAAAAGGCTCCACACCGGCCGAAATCTTGCAATATTTGACGCAAAATAGACCAAAACTCCCAATTTTGCTTCTTAAGACAATTCAGTTGAAAATTATATCAAATTTTACAAAAATTATCACTTTTTAATAAATTTTTCTATAAAATCGCGCTAACGATGCAAATATCGCGTGATTCACTTAACTGTTCCTGGCTCCTACAGGAACACCTAGTATTTGATGACTGATTTGGAAAGTTTTGAGGATTTATAGGGAACCCTGAAGATCATTTAAGCAAAATTTGGACCGTGTAGCTCTCGAGTTACAAAAAATTATTCAGAATGTCTCAGAGGTGCTTCTAACATTGATTCTATTCGTTTGTCTCCATTTTACTCCGGAATGGAGAAAATTTTTTAAAAATGAGTCATTTGACGTGTTTATCTCGCTTTCGTAAAACGAGCGTCTTTTGAGCACCATCCCAATGGGCTACGAGGCTCAAATTTTGGTAAAATAATCTCCAAGGACCCTTCTATAGATGCATGAAATATTTCGCAAATAGCTCTTCAAATTCATCAGAGCTCGGACATTCACGCTGTAGATTTGGAATTAAATCAAAACAGAAGCAATTTTAATTCATTTAAATTTTTATTATTATTGCTAATTCGATAATAAACTCTATTCTATTTCAGATATAATCTCTATCGACCACAAAATTAATAACATCCCCAATTCTTTCTAAATACAATTCTTCATTAATAGTTTTGGAACCAACAATCTCTTTGAAGATATCTTTATCTTCAGCAGCTATTTGCGTTAAATCTGGTGCATCTTCAACATCAGCCAATATAAATTTGAATGCAAATAATACAAACAGTAAACCATATTTACAATGACATTTCCATTGTTTAAGTAATTGTTGATAAGATAAAACTTCATCAGGATCACAACCGGCTTGTTTAAGAATATTTGCTAGACTATTATGGTAAATTAATAAAAATTCATCGATATCAGCATAAAGTTGTTTAGAAGCTGACGCAAAGAAACAGTAGGACAAATCGAAAACAGGCAGACCGTATGATGATATTTGCCAATCTAATAAACACATTCTTGTAGGTTTATCAGGATTTTTACTATCCTAAAATTAAATTGTTCCTTTTAATAATCAAAATTAATAATCAAAATTCAACTTACTTCATATTTAAACATCATATTATTACACCAACAATCCCCGTGTGTTATTACCGAATCTTTATCAGGATTCTCCCCCAAATTCCTGTAATATTCGGGGGCATCTTTAAGTAATTTTGCTAAAGCGTTTGTTGCTTTCTCCCGACCGGCAACCACCCGAAAAGCATTCTTGAAGGCCTCTTCAAACAATCGCCCCTTCTCAGGATCGTCATCTTTGAAAATATTCTGCATATTTTTGGATAACCCTTCAAAACGTTCCGGTTGTAACGTTTTTAAAGCCAACGAAGTCCCGTGCAATTTCCCGTACGTTCTAAACGCCAATTCGATATGGTTTCGATCCATTGGCACCATACGATTCCATAATTGATAGCCGCACTCTTTTAGATTCTCCAAAACCAGACACTCTTCACCATCATCGAGTAATGTGTCGTAACATTTAGCGATTTCATTGAAGCGATCGACGATGCGATATTGATCGGCGAATTGATCGAATAATGGGAATATCGTTTGGTATAAGAGAATCTCACGTTCGTAGGCTGCACGTATGGGTGCCTGTTGGCGTAATTTCTCACTAGTCAATGATGATTTTAAAATTAGATTCAAATCGCGTTTCGATTTATTTCTATCAGTGATTGTAACTATATTGATGATGCCTAAATAGCCATCGCCTTTTGTCGAGCCGATTTTGGCATGAATCTCACAATCGGTGATGCCTTCACGATCGGCAATCGTACGAAGTAAATTAAATTTAACTGGCGATAACATTGTCTCGCTCATTCTATTATTATTATTATCTTTGTAACAAATTTGTTCTGTTGTTGGCAAATAAATGACTACGTAAATCCTGTTGTACGCATGTTTTGTTTAGGAATAATAATAATAATAATAAAGTGGATTAATCCAGGCCCGGATTGGACAAGGTGATATTCGGGGCTCCCCGACTATGAAAATATGGAAAATAACTAAACCCCATGTTGCAAAAATTAAAATTTAAAGAGTGTTTCAAGGTGGGTCTAAAGGCTTTTTTCCGGATGTTGCGCAGCTTTTGAATTTGCACCAGCGCCAAAATCGTCCGGTCCGGAGCTGGTTTTCTGCTTAATAAAATAACAACTATACGGTGACGTTTATTATAATTGCTTAATTGGAATCTATCCGTCCAAGGTTGATGGAATTGGAACTATGTCAAGGTAACTTCTCTCTAATTGATGCCCGACATGGCCGAGAGAAACTGTTAAAGTTTTCGGGCATAATGTTAATGACAACTGGAAACTTGAAGAAGCCTTGTTCCCTTTATTCTGCAAAATCAACCATCACTAAACGATCCAATATTCAGATAAGTTGCAAATTTCATCAGAAATCAATAGAATACATCTCCGGTTGAGTGATAAGCAATCTATCCGTTTTCCTTCTTCGTTATGTGTGAAAATATAATGTTGAATTAATCTTCCCTTAATCTAGAGCCAACAATTATTTCCCTTTCAAATTGATCGCCAATATTATTAAACCGAACGCTACCATAAATCGATTCGTTTCGTGTCGAAATATCGCTGGAGAAGCAATTCGAATGAGCTCCTGTCAAAACAACTCATCGGGCCGTTGTATTCAGACAGCTTCGTTTCCGATTTCAGGGGTGCTTTCACAATTAATATTTTTCGCCTTTTCGAAGAAGTTTGCAATCAATTTTTTCGAACGATTCCAAATTAGCAAACTTTCCAACTGCCAACATACCGGCATTTTATTATTTATCGTTTAATATTCCGATACGGTGTGTCGTTTTCTGTTCTCATTCGCAGTTTGGCGTTGTTTGATATACAAAACAAATGTGTAGGCGCTGAATTTGTATAAAAAATCCAGGAGATCCAGGCCCGGATTGCACGCGGCGCGGTTTCCGATCGGCCCGCTAGTTTCCAAAAAGTTGCCAAAAATTGAATGGCTTGTATTGCACCTTTTTCAATTTGATAATCGATGGTTCGGGTTAGGAAGAAAATTTTGAGGAGCACCGGAGAAAGTTGCTCGTTTGGGAAAAATGCGCCTAGAAATCTGTCTAATTCCGTTTCGGTTCATCGATGAACAGTGGGGGTTTTTAAGTATTCACCAAAAGGCTCCAATCCGGCACTGTGCAAATTGTTATTCCATTTGTCGAAAATGTATCAGATATTCCATGAATGTTAAAGAAGCACGCAGTGGTAAGATAATCTAAATATTCTGAATCTTCTCGGTTTATTTTCACGTTCAGCAAATGTGTACTTTAGAAAATCAATGGAATTTACTCTTGATGTCAAGTTTAAGGTAATGTTATTATTCAAGTTTACAGTAGACGAGAGTTATTAAGAGAGCAATGAGATAAAGAGCGCAATTTATTTAACAGTTTTAATAAATATTAAAAGCCAATAATCGATCTTCTTGTATAATTATAGAATAACAAAACTGACTTTAAGCTCTCTTGGACCAGAAATCTAATCAGAAATCCGCCACAACGAAAATGTGATAAAAATAGGCCAGAAAAACGGATTGTAACGTTAGATTCCGCCTAATTCAATATTCTCTAACTTTCCTTTTGTGATAAAAATAGAAAACCGGAAAGCAAAGGTATATTTCTGGGGTAATAATTTAGCAAAAAAGAAATAATTTATTATAGTACAGTCATGTTAATATTGATCAAAACTGAAAAAATATCTTACAATGATGTATCCAGAATTGTGGTACTTTCCGAATGCGATTCCTGTCCACAACTACAAATTTTCTGTCATTGTCGATCCAATGAACAGATATTTCGATTAATGGGAAATTCAAATGATTCACCGCATGATAAACAAATATCTCGACGTTCACGATCATTCTCTTGGCTTTTTTGTGGTTTCTTCCATGAAACCAAACAGACTACATCACCTTTACGGGCAATACTACTTTGGCGTTCTGAATTGTTCATATCAGGTACCTGAAAACATAAACAAGATTTGCATACTGATAAAGAAACTGGTGCAACTGAAATTGTGCCGAATTTTAGACTGTTGATAATGCGCCAAAGCTGGAAAGTTTCTGTGTAAACATGAAAGTTCGAGAAGCATTTGAAAGTGTGGAGATTACTTTAGCCAAATTTGGACCTCGTAGTTCATTTGGAAGATGGCAAAAAACTCTGAATTGTCTTCTAGAATGAAGGCGAAATATTTGTACCCGTTAACTCTCTCTGTGTGACTCGTTTGTGAAATGGGGTCCAAAATTCGGTACCCTCTTCTAAATCGCTAGCCAAATGAGAGTTGCCAAATAGACCTTCTAACTTTATCTCAGCCCCCTTGCAAGCAGTCTAACTTATTTGAACCGTCTTTAAACAGTCATCGATGATTTAAGTTAATTCTGGCTAGTAGTGGGATTAAAATATTGCCGATTGTATTGAATTTTTAGCAGTTTTTTACGATTTCATGCTTCCAATTAATTTTTAATCTGTCAAAAGAACCACAATTTCTATTGAATTTTAATTAAAAGTGCGTACATTTTTTTCTAATTACTTAAAAGATTAACGCAAATATTTTTCTATAAACAATGATTCAACTGAATTTTTTTATTTGTTCTACTTGTTTTATGAGGGAAAATTTATAAAATTGTCAAATAATCCTATTTGTTTATCTTTAATGCAGAATCTTTTGCAAATTTTTCATTATAAAAGACATTGACTTTAAAATTACCATATCCAAAAATAGAATGTCTAGAATGATAAATGGTATTTCTTCGAAATTTGTCCGATATTGATAAAAATCGGCCCAATAATTCTTAATCTATAACGATAGCTTTTCCTCTCTTTATAGAGAAGATTTATCAAAACTGGAACTTCGTAGTTCATCGGGAAATTGGCGAAAAACTTCTCGCACCTTCTGTTGAGCCACTCAATCGTGTTTAGTTATTTTTGTTTAAAATATAGGCAGCTGTGGTGGTGAGGAACTGTTTCAAAATTTTTGCAAATCGAAATAATTGACTTCAACTTTTGAAAAATCTGATAAATAGGATTTGATTGAAATAATTGCGACATCTGAAATTTTCTCTTTTGCCAAAAGGATCTCGATTTCTATTTGCAATTAATTCAGTTCTTCTTCAAATAAATAAGAAACACGTGTTGAAATCCTATCAAGAGTTTTTATTGATGATCTATCGTCTTGGTGCTTGGAAATCCCCCAAAAAAGATTTATCGCGGCAAGATTTATAAATCAAATTTTGGTTGTAATTTATACCGAATCCATTTAACCAAAATCGATAATTGTTGAAATGCTTAATTTGAAATTAATTCACGATAAACAATGAATTATCTACGTTTCCAAAATTATCTAAACAATTTAAATATTAGGTAGATTTGTTATAAAATAGATTCAATAATAATAATGGACCCACTAATGCGGAAATTTATTTAGGTTGAAACAACCAATGGGCAATATTTAAATGATGTTATTATCACTTTAATAGCTTTGTAAATTTGCGAATTTAATCGTTTTTATTTATAATTAATCCACATTAATGAATCAATGATGGAAGAGGAATAAAACATGCAATCTCTACAGGTGTTTATGTATTTCCGATATTGAAATTTATATAAAAATAGATATTTGCAGGTATCACAATTCAAAAAATAATAAAATAACAGAAAATGAATTAATTATAGTATGAACAAAACAAATAAAACAATTTCAACAGCCATAATTACAAGAAAATGATAAAACAAACAAACAAAAGGCTCATTCCAATGATTGCAACGATATTTCTAATGGTGATAAGCGTGTTTCAGTTGTAGGACTCGATACACAAGTTGGCAAAGTGCGAATTCTTGGTCTCACCTTAACACCAGTCCGACGTGCCCTTATATTAAAAACACCATAAACAATAGGATTCATACAGGAATTCGTACAGGCAAATAGAAATAAGCCCTTCTGGACCCTTTGGTCGACTTTTAATGCTGAATCACGATCGTACCAATACCTGAAATTGTACAATTCGAGTAAACAACTGTCTTGTTGTTAGTAATGATGATTTCTTATCAGTTATGTGGGTTCAATTGTTAACAAAAGGACATTGTCAAGGAGCATCATTAAATAGATTCGTATTGATAAACATTGTCAATTTGTTCCATTTCGTAGATGTTATCTAGCAAATTTTATATCTGCTAGACCATAAAAACTAAACAAGGTTGTAACTTAGAAACTGTAAGTTTAAAAATTCTCAAAAAATTACCAGGGGTTAGAATCACGCTAAGTTTGATTCGTGTTAAATTTAAAAGATATCTATAGGGTAGTTTTTGCTTAATTTAATTGTGTCTCGAATCTAAAAATCCAGAAGAATTACAGCGGTTTTGTCGTAAAAACTAGGAATCTAATGAGATTTTACAAAAAACTTCAAACTTGAATATTGCAATAGCCAAGAAGATAAATTTTATGAAAATGCAACAGTAGGAAGTGCATCGTTTTCCATTTTATCCGTTTCAGTCACGAATCGAAACGATTTATCTTTCCGGATAGTGAATTAACGTGTACAGGATTACATTCGGTTTTTTTTTTTATTACAAATTCTCTTTGTTGTTGAAACTATCTGGATAATGGAGTACATTTCCTGTTCAATTTCAGTTGCAAGCTAATTAGATTCTATCGACAAAATGTACGTCCGTTATCATTTTTATTATTATCTCCCGCTCATTTTCTATCGGGAAAGAAGTTGAACTTGAGTTATTGGAAAACGTTTTTATCATCTCTTTAGAAATCAATTTCAGATGGAGATATTTGTTGGAAACCCATTACTTTTATACAAAATTATTATTATTATTATTATTGAAAGTATTCGTTTTTATTTACGATAAAAGCGTCACTTCTGTTATGGAAAGTTTAACTTTTCTAATATACTCGATTCAAGCGTTGAATATAAAGTTTTGTTTAGAATTCTAAAGGCGCAAAATTCAAAATTAACCAATAACGTTATTTAACACAAAGGCGCTAAATTTTAAAGCAACCAATGATTTAGCAGTATAAACAATACTTTTGTTATGGTTATTACGCAATACCAACTAAGTACAAATAAATTTACTAGACTCTGAGGGATTGAATTAGTAAAAGTTGGGGACTTTTATTCCCTCAAATTCTCATCAATCTTCCATTAAATGAGTGAATTTAGCATAAGAGATATTAAGATTAAAATTTTAATTGATATGAAATCGTATAAGTAGTGCGTTATTAGCGTTAAATTAGTGAGGTTTCTTGATATCAAAGTAGATAATTGGATAATTATCCGATTTATAAACTACATCAAAGCTATAAATTAGCATATTCGTCTATTATCTAGTGTTAAACTAGTGTTAACTTGAACGGTAGGTAAACAAGACTTCAAACAATCAAACCTGAGGGGATTTTCAAATGAAAACGTCATTTCCATCAATCGCAACCGATGTTAAACAAACATTAGAAATTATTTAAGGGAGAAAAAGAAAAAATTACTTACCAAAGACACATAACATAATACGGTGTCCAGCACACAAAAAATACAAACACAATAATAATTGTCATCTTGAGTGTTCGTATTTTGGCTTTTCCGAGGAACGGTAGACTAGATCGTGTAATGCTGTCAGCTGTAACAGTCAAAACAGAAATCCATTGAGAATTGTGGAAGAATCTGTCCAAGAAAAATTTGATGAATTAGCAAGTCCGAATGGAAATCCTTAAGGACAAGCACCAATCACCGATTCGGTGCCGCAATTGGCGTTTATTCCAAAATTTCTCAGTTATTTTCCAACCGATTCAAATGATTCAAACGGAATTTGAAAGAGCATTTCTCGATGCATACGGTGGTCTATTTTATTGTTCCAAATTTGGATGCAATTTTGAGTTACAGAAACAAATGTAGAGCACTTTCTTTTTCTTCCATGACTTGGTCAATATTGTTTATTTTGCATTGATATTTACACGGTTTATAGTAAATTGAAAGAGATTTTCGAATCTCTAAGAAATTAGTAGTGTTAATTTTCAGGAAAATCTATGAAAATTTGGAAATTTCGTTTTAATTTCCTGGGGACTATTTTCAAATTAAAGAATTGAACGTCTCGTTTGAAAGCTCATTTGTAGAGGAATTTCGGCCAGTTTTCCAAAATTGTAGCCGTGGAAATTTAGTGGAAATTCATAGTGGAAAATTCTCAACTATATTCACCTGTTTTGTAATAAAATAGGTGCTATAGCTCGTTGAAAAGAGTAGATATTTTAAGCTTCCGGATATAGAGTTTTCCGATTTTTTAATTTTCCGAAAGCCTATCAAATTACAATTACAGCCAATTTTTATCGCAAATTACTATATAGGCTAAGTGATTGAGGTAGATATAAGGAGACAAGGCCCTAAATTTTCATCTATAATTGAGAATTTCAGTAAAATTTGTCCTGTTTGTAAAATTGAGCTTTAAGGGTCTCGCTCGAACGCTTTTGCTACAAGTCGATAGATTTGTAGAAAGACCTACCCGAAAGCCTATCAAATCATCCCTTTCCCCCTTTTAAGCCAGTCGCAGGTCTCGAAAAATTTTAGACGCTATTTTCCGACAAAAGGAAACGAAAATCAGAATAGCAATTACTAGGGGCGCTAGCCTCAACTTTCTACTTTCTATCTATGTGAAATTTGTTTTCATTTTATTGATTGTAGAAAATATATGTAGATTGTGGAAAATATAAACTTTTTCAATGGAAGACGTTGTTTTTTGGAATTTCCGGAAAAACCAGTCAGATTTTCTAAATAACACAAATAGGGGCGGTAGGGGCTTAGAATTCGAATTGAATGAGATATTTTCCACCTCGATATCTTTTGTCGTTTTCAAATGACACTGAAGACGCTTTTCTTATGCGATTTCAATGCAATTGTGGACAGGCTTGCTTCGAGCTTTATTTTAGAGTAAAAAATAAAACAGAAATCATTAAAGCTTCCCACTTTTAAGGAGCTCTAATCCGGTGTACTACCATGGACACGATTATTGTTAATTGAATCTTGACAAGATCCCAATTAAATTTCTAAACCCAATTCAAATTCGTTGAATAAACGACTCAACACTGTTGACATTCTCGTATATTTTCCTATCAAAAGTTCTCTTTTGAATTTTATTTTGTTCCAGAACGTACAATAATAGGAAGTTTCTAGACATGACAAATTATCGTAATATTGTTATGACGGGCAATCCAAATATAATCATCAATCAAATTTTCATAAACAAAAACAATAAATATACTCACCACTGATGGGATTCCTTGTTCTTCGGAAAATTTCGATGAGTATTGACGAATACGAATAAATGATAACAGCCAGCGGTAGAGCGTACATCATTACCATACCGAACACGGAATAGGTCAATTCGTGAGCATACGATGGGAATACATTATAAGTTACACATTGTTTATACCATGTAATATTCGGATGTGGTTCTACATGGAAAACGATCATCTAACAAGAAAAATAATGGAATTTTTTTTTACCAAGTGTTCCACCTCGAATTCTTGTAGCAACTACTATTATTCGGCGAGCAATTCGTAAGTTAAGAATAAATAAAGCGGTCCCTGGAGATCATTTTAGCAAATTTCAAAACTTGTAAAGTTAAAAGAATCGTCAAGTTATTTTCCGACAGAAACTATCGTTTTGGCCGAATTTCGCGTGGGCTGTAGAGCTCAAATTCTGCTAAAATAATCCCAGAAATCCTCGTATAAATCGTTAAGAATTACTCGTTAAATAGACTTGATATTGATACAAATTAGAATTGAATTATCGACACCTACTTGCGGTGCACTACATAAAGTAGCCCCCATCCAGGCACCTATCAACATCGATTTTTCCCGTCTATCGAGAGCGGCTAGAAATAACGGCTTCAATACGGCGTAATATCTGAAACAAATAATTTCGTTCGAAATAGTTTGATTGCATCGATATAATAATTTTTGCAACTAAAATCCGACTATCCATCCCCTGTAATTGTTCCAAAATTCACCGCAATTCCACTGAATCGTTCATTTTTTATTGCCAACCTCCAAGATAAATGATTGAAGTTATTAAACTTTTTTATTACCTGTCGACGCTGATGCAAACTAGAATAAAACTGGACAGATACAGGCCGAATGTTCGGAAAAACGCCATTATACGGCACATGGCATCGCCGGCTCTCCACGATACTGTGGCTGCCCAACCAATTTCCAACGGCATCATCAGAAATGTCACCTGCAAATTACAAAAGAATTCAAACTTTCTTATATCAGATGATTGAAAATCCTGTAACCATTTTTTCTCAATTTCCAGATGCTCGATCCGAAAATAGATTAAAAGATAGCGATAGTCTAAAAAATTGTTTTCCTCGCGATGTTACGCGGTAGAATCGGTTTGACTCAACCAAAAAAATAATTAAAGAGATTTTAATGAATAAAAATGATGCGTTTGTTTTCGATCAAGGGTACAATAGTTGTACGAACATCTGTCGTTGAAAATCAGGTCAACCAATTTATCAAAAATTGATAACGCACAAGTGAGTGTTGATAATTGTAATGATAATGGCAAAATTCGGTTCATTTTTTTTGTTTCATTAGTAGACGATGTTGTTTTTCAAAGCTTCCATAAGTATTTGCGTTATTTTTAGAAATGTCCCATCGAAAAAACACGAATTTCCTCCAAATTCAACGATGGAATTTACGTAATGAATGAGTGCTCGTATTGTCGTTTCAATTCTCATATAATTAATTAAAGACAATTCGGAATCATTGAAATATTTTGTTTGTACGATTGTAGATTTTAATTAAAAAATTTAAACGAAGTAGAAAAATGGTGGATGCGCCGGGATACTTCTAGTTGTAACTAATCTATTGATGGCCAGAATCGAGTTTAATTTATTCTAATTCTACATAATTGAGTTGATATTCGAATCCTAATAATTCTAAATTATGCAAATCACATTTACACAACTATATATAATTAATAATATTAATAATAATAATAATTGTACAGCCGATGGAATAAGTAATAAATCACCGAGGGAACATCAATCAAATCTACATTTACATATACGTAACTCTTGCAATTAATTTTATAATGAAATTAATATAATCAATTTATATAAACTTTAAGTATTCTCTTAGAATAAATTAGTTAGAATGATAAGCTTGAAGAGCATGAGAAATAACAGGATATAAATATTCATTGTAGTTAGGAGATTAATTTATCTGACACCACATACTAGAGGGTGATTTACAATTATCCTACAAAACACATGTGTTTAACAAGTTTACAACAAAAAAATTGGAAAAATAAGGTCGATATTATCGTTGCAATCGAATACAAAAACCAAACACCGAGTTCCTTGAAAAGTGCGAGGAGAACCCAACTGTGAAGCAAATAGTTGTGACATTTTAGCGAAGAACTTACAAAAAACAATAAATCCTTCTTAACGAAGGAATATTTTTGGTTATCGAACCAATTCGATTAGTTTAAGTGGAAAACACCCAAATTTCGGAAGCTTCCAGAATTATTATACTTTAAATATCCGTCTTCTTGTCTTAGCTAATTGAACGTTCAATTGTAAAAACACTGAAATTTAAGCATCATTCATTCATTTTCGGGAAATTCAACGGAATTCAATCAAACGGGTAATTTAACCCGACTGCTTATTTATGAACGACATAAGTGCACATATTCATATAAAAATCCAATCTGATCGATCTTTTAGAGTTAAGGATCATAGATTACAAGGTAATGAAAGCGGGGTAAATGTAAAAGAAAAATCACCTTTATCCCATGTAATCTTTTAAATCGTTTACAGTAATAAATCACAATGACCGTTTTCTTTATGTGGAAATAGGCGGTTGTATTAAAAACATTACAGAAATAAGAAAGGAAGTCTAGGACTACTTGAATCGGTTTTTTCTCGGTAAATAGTCTCCCAATCAGTGGATTAATCGAATTGAAATATTTCTTTATATTTTGTTTAACGAACCGTGGAAGTCTTTGAAAATTCAAACCAACCCGTATCGTTCAAAGTTTATAAATTACGATATAAATTAAAATCGTTCCCGTGTTAAACATTTCAATGTATCGTTCTCTTTGTTGAACTCCATTTATTCCATTTAAACGAGATTTCCTACTGTATTTAGAAATTTACTGTTTCATTACGAATCATCTGCACGATAAAAATTTTAACTGAATTGCTAAATTAATAAATGAATGAACGGATTTAATTTCAATCGTTTCGGTTACTTAAAAGATCATTAATCGGGTTTTTACGCGAAAAATTGAAATTAACGCGATTAAATTTAAACTGGCACGGTTTTTCGTACTATTTTTAGACTTTTTCAGACAAAATAAAAGCAGATTTGGAGTTTTAAAATTTTTTCGAATTCTTCTATTGCCAGTTATTCTAGTCTTAGAAGAGAAACATTTCCACCAGAGTTTTGATGAATAATTCAGATTGCTAGCTCGATAGCTGCTTTGTACTATTAATAATTAAAAATCTACGAGACACAGTTTTTTTTTAAGAATATTATAATAATCAAGTCCATAAATCATCGACATATACGTGTACAACATTGGAATATTTAAAATGGTATAACCAAGTTTTAATCAAGATTTATCTCGCGTATTCTTAGTTTGAACAAGTTGTATCGGTTAATTTGTGTTGTTTCATTTACGTTGCAATTTTCGCTACTATTGGAACAATTTACAGAATCTTTAAGTTTTAAAACGCGAGAAATGTTGGAAAGTTTACCAATATCAAGATTAATATTGCGGTAAATTACTGCATTTTTATAAAATTCAATATTGTTACCAATTTGAATCCAGATCTGGACTGGATACGGTCAATAAACGGAGGTTTCCGCCATTAGGAGGCTCATGAAAGATAATCAAATACCAATTTTTAATAATCGATAGATTGCTTGTTTTTGCAAATATCGCAAGAATTACAACTGATTTAAAAAGATCATTTTAAGGTATATCTAAAGCCTTTTACTATTTCCGAAAATTTCGAATAAATTTCGTGTTATAGAGGGAAACTTTGAAGTATTCTTCGTAATATTTTACAGTATTTTAGTATTTTTGTCATTGTTTATTTTTCAATGATTTTAACAAAATTTATAGAACATGGCAAGCGCTTTCCAAATATTTAAGAAATTTTCCGATCAGCTTGCTAATTTTCCAGGCAATCACCACAAATGGAGCGGCTTCTTTAACATCGTTTTTCGATTTGGTGCCTGCAACTTGCTCATATTTAATCATCGATAGATTCCTTATTTGATGACATATTAGAATGAATCGGCCAGCATTAGAAAGAGCATTTCAAGGAGCATTAGCAAGAGTTTATCGTTTTAAAAAGTTTCATTTGAATTTTAATTCCTAGACAATTCCTAAGTGCATGATTTTTGTTATACTTTTGCATATTTTTCTATATTTTCTCCAATAATTTAGCCAATATTACAAATTTACCGGTATTTTTTGCAAAGTACTTAGAAAATGGAGAGTGCTTTCCAAATATTCGAGAAATTTTCCAGTTAACTTGCTAATTTTCCAGGAAATTCCGAAAAATGGAGCGGCTTGTATAACCTCTTTTTCGATTTGGTGCTCAAATTTAATAATCGATATCTCCCTTGTTTGATAACATATAGGAATGAGTCAGGCGGCATTAGAAAGAGTATTTCAAGGAGCATTAGAGAGATTTTATCGTTTTAGAAAACTCTATTTGAATTTGCATTGGTCGACAAAAATCGAAGAGCATGTTTTTTATAATGCTTTTGAATATTTTTCTATATTTTCGCCGATAATTTGGCCAATATTATAAATTTACCCATATTTTTTGTATAGAAGATAGAAAATAGAAAGCGCTGTCCAAATCTCCAAGAATTCACCAATCGACTTGCTAGTTTTCCGGAAAATCGCCAAAATTGATTGGTTTCAATTACAAATTTTTTCGAGAAATCGTTGATGGAACATTGCAGAATTGTAAATTTCCACCGGGGCCAAAATGGTCCAGTCCGACACTGATTGGTAAACTTTATCTACATTGTAAATATTCAGTTATGATGTGGAAAATCGATGAAGGTTCTAATAATAGAGACGAATGTACTTGTAATTTTTTGGATGTTTTTATCTCTCTGAGATAACAAGAGTTGAAAATTTTCACTGAAAATATTTTAAAGTAAACTCGTATTCGGCATAGGGAAGTTTGTTTGTTATTCGCAGTATGAATATTGTGGAGAATGTAATATTGGAAGCACATCGTAATTTACAAACTTGTTATTCTTGTTAATATTTAAACTGGCCAACAAAGCTTGTGATAAGCTTTCCTGAAAGCTTTTCTCGTTTAATGAACAAAAAGTGCTAATTAAAGACCGATTAAAACCAATAAAATTCAAGACTAACAAGTAATAGAAGAAAAAAGACCGATTTTAAACAAGTTACGGAAAAATTGTTGAACAAACATCGAGTCGTATTCTGTAACTTTTTATAGAAAAACAACAGAACATAAGATCTCCTGCATTGTCATGATAACGAATCACCAAAAAGTAACAGAATACAACTGACTGACAACCAATAACGATACAATTCCATCATGCAATTGAGTAAAGCAGGTAAAAGTAACTATAAACATCCAGTTAGAGAATACGACTGATTGACTTATTATATTAATATTGTTATAAACTTACCAATAAATCAGCAATAGCTAAATGCATCAACATTGTATTGATTCTTGACGGTTTCAAACGTCGTCTTTTAACAATTAACACTAAAACAGTCATATTTGCAATAGCTGAGAACACCAATAAACAACTGTACACTATGATTGATAATCGATGTCCATCATTGAAACGCATATTGATCGGTAAATGAATGTCTTTAGAATTATTATAGGTGATGGACCAGTCAAGCAAATTCCTATGATCTTGTACATTATCACTGGCTGTTACCGGATCCTCCATTATTTCACAATTAATATTTTTATTATTCGATTCAGTTTCAAATTAGCTGTTGATTTGCATTTTTAACGAATAGAACACATCTGCAACATTTAAATAATCATAATTTTACATTATTTAAATTTAAAATAATCAACAATTAAGGGTAGATGTACAATTAACACGTTATCGATCGTTTGTTTTGAATTACTTTAAAGATATGTTAAAGATAAAAAAATCGCTTATTTATTACAGTAATATTGAATTTTATGATAACACTAGCAGAATTAATTACTCTAATGATAATCAATATTAAATATTTGTTTAATTATGGTTGCTTTGATGATTAACGTCTCTATCAACTCTTTGAAAAAGTCAAATCTTCAACAGGCGATTTTTCGTTTATTTTTTACTCTAAAATCAAGTACTGAGGCTCGTTGGAAAGAGCATTTCAAACTGTAATCCATCGATTTTAGTTTTGGAAAATTTCGTGGAAATTTTGAGCTATATGTGGAAATTTAGAGACATATGTTTGCTATATTTTCCCGAAATTCACAATGAATATGATGATGGTGATTTTCAGAAAATTGATCTAAATGGCAATATTTTATAAGAATTGTCACATTTTCTTAAAGCTTATGTGAGAAAATTTCGGAAAATGTTTATCTAGAATTCAAAATTTCCAATTATTTGCCACAACGTTTAGCTGGAAAAACTCTTTAAAGAGCCTTAACTCTTGATTTTAGAGTAGAAATAAAAAAGAAATCGTATGTCAAAATTCTCTTTAACGAGTTATGGTTTGACTCCTCAATAGATTTTTTGGTCAACGATTTCTCTTTAATTTTTTACTCAAAAATTGAGTTCTATAAGTTTTCAGAAAGAGTATTTCCAACTGCCTCACATAAATCTAACACCCAGAAAAAAATTGTGGAAATTCTAAGTTACAGACGGTAATACACGCTTGTTTTTCCATATTTTCCCCACAACTTTGTATCTATTAACTTAATTGTAGTAAATATGCCTATAATCGATAAGAAATTGAAAGGACTTTCCAAATATTCAAGAAATTTCCCGATCAGCTTGTAAGAAAAATGGGAAACATTCAAATTAAAGTTTCATGGTTGATTTTGAAAGATCGAAATTTTGAAAATTTAAAGAAAATACCTATTGAATGAACTAATAAACTTTTCGCATGCAATTTTTAAGGAAATCAAGCAAAATTTTCTAAAAACAACGGTAATTTTCAATAAACTGAAAAAAATTGGTTAAAAACAGTTCTTGCATTTTCAAAATTTAGCTTCTCCAACATCATTACGTTCGGTAAGAAAATTTAATTTGTTTAAAGATTCCGGAAAACTACCAGAAAATTTCTTGAATATTCCGAAGTCTGCAATTTTCTATCGATTAGAAGCATATTTACAACAAATAAGTTAATAGGTAGTGAGTTATATGGAAAAATATGGAAAACCAAGCGTTTATATTGTCGTCTGTAACGCAGAATTTCCAGAAAATTTCCATTAAAGCTCGAATATATTTAGTCGAGCTTTAAATGCCTTTTCTAAAGAGATACAAGGGTTATTTTTTAGTAAACAATAAGAGAAATCATTGAACAAAGTTTCCCTTCTTTTAAGACTTATCTACCACTTCCTTACTTCTTGATGTTGCTGTAATTAGAGCTAATTAAGAAGTATAAAGTTCATAAAGCATAAAATCGGTGGCAAATAATTTAAAATTGCATGGAAGAATACTGAGGGAGAGAAAAATAAACGTCAAAACTTTTTGCTTACGCCTTGAATGGGAATCAATTAAGGAGAAACTAATGTTAATTATCACCATCTTAGCAATTAGAAACCTAAATTATTATATAAATAATATAAGAGGGTATATTAAGATTTAATAACAGCCACCAAAATTACAATAATAGCTACTTTAAAGCCCCTAACAAATACCAGTTTCTGTTATCATGATTATATTATTGTTTGATATAAATGTACATTTATCTAACAATACTATTAACATTTCATAGATCTATTATTGTATATGAATAGAAGATTGAATAATAAACTAATCTAAGTTGATTATAATTTACAAACAATAGACAAATAATAAGGGCAAGAACAACAAATTATTGTACGTACTAACAATACATGTGATTAATTAATAATTTTTTCGTCTTATCTAGCGAATTTTCACCACTATCAGAGCATTGAAGATAATCTAAAACCGATCAGCATTTACCCCCATAAAGCGATATGCGAATAAATTGAGTTCGAAATTGAATTGTCCAATAGAATTTGTCCAATATAAAGCAATTATCTGTGAAGTAGATTTAAATAATTTGGAACAAATGCAGGTACCCACTTCAATAGTGTGCAACTTTTATCGTAAATCATAAATTTCAGATAACAGGTCGGACCTTCTCGTTTGGTTGTGATAATCTAGAATCAATTTCACCCCTATCGGCTCCGGCTACCTTTAAAAAATCCCTGTGTTCTACCGGCGGATACGACCCGATTACATTTCGCTATTGCATTAAAGTGACGGTTTCAAATGATAAAAGAATTCTGGGGGTAGTGATCGGTTGATTAATTTAATATTGGAACAGATGACACAATTTGGTCTCTTCTTCTTCTAAACAAAGTGAAAGTTTTAAAACTCTAGACAAGCTATCACATAATGGAAAGTCTACTTTGAAAAAATCGCAGATTTTACCGTTGCGTGGTCGGTGCGAACTTTATTAATCTAAAGTTTAAGTATCTGTTTTATTTTAATTAAAACACAGTTTAAAAAGCCAGGCTGGACAAAGGCGGATTTAATAACAATTTTAGTAAGTGATAGAAATAGTTGCATTGAATTTCCTTCCAAATTCTCTTTGTAACCTCTTCAGTCAATTTTAATTTGGTATACTACTGGAAAATCGTTACAAAATAAGTAAAAGTTTTAGGGAAAAATATTAAAAATTACAAAGAACACATGAAATTAATTCGAATTTTCCAAAACGAAAACTGCCCTAGATACGCTCTGAGATACTCTTCTAATCTTCTTCAAATCTGTTGGAAACCAGAGAGAGATCGTGGTTCTTTATTGTTTAATACTGCAGATAGTTATAAAAATTTCAATTATTTTTCTATCTCGAGCTTGAAACTTTTCAATTAAAACCGAATATTACTTTATTAAGTTAATAATTACTAGAGTTACAAGTTTATAATCTCAAAAAGTGGGAGATTGAAGCGAACCGAATTGACATTGTAGCAATGAAATATTGAAACTTCCAAAATTTGTCATCGTTTATCAAATAGAACTTTCCAGAATAATTGAGTCGCGCATATTTAACAACAGAATCCAAGCTCAATTTGTGGCTTATCATCGATTAGTTCCAATTACCTCACAAATAATGATAAGTACCAATTTGGAAAGTTCATCAACCATTATCGCCTAATAGTTGACTGGTAAATGCTCTCATAGGTTGAATTTCTTTCACACCAATAAAATATAACATAAAACTCAACTAATTAGGAAAATTGAACAATTTTGTTTTTATTGTTAATTCCAGTTGACTTTCGTTTCAAAATAAAACTGCTTAATTGACAATTTGCTCGATAAATTTAATCAATTTTTTTTTGGACTGATCACCGGTCCTTTTTGCCCTAAAAACCATCGATAAAATCTAACAAAGGACTGTTTTGGTTGGACAAAAAAAATGCGGATTTTGTGGAAATATCGAAAATATCACTTTTGATAGACAACAATGACATTGGGAAATTTCGAGGAAATTCTGAACTACAGAGCAAATTGTTAGAAGTATTCCAAGAGGCTCCTTAATTTTCCGAAATATCGAGTAGGAAAATTGATTGTTTGTCGGAATTTTTCACAATAAGAATCATTAAAAGAAGTAAATTAAACCAATCAAATCTACCAGGTTTAATTAATCCACCACTTCTAATATTATTGCAGAAAAGCCAATTTACACCCAGAAAAAGAATTTGGTAGACATTCAGAAAGGCAAGAGAATTGCTTGGGTGATAAACATCTATTCCATTTCCACCTACTCGAAACTAAACGAATAGAAATCTACATATGAATATACAAAGTATTGCAAAATCAGCGAAATATTAAATCTGTAAAAGTTTCTATATTGAACAGAATAGCACCCCCAAATGAACCGAGGTGTTGGAACGTATTTTGTGCAATGGTGTGATAATTCACCAATGATATTTTCATACCTCACCCTAATCCCTGTGGATTTAATCGTA
The DNA here is from genome assembly GCA_020740385.1 of Mylabris phalerata. Taxonomy (NCBI): domain Eukaryota; kingdom Metazoa; phylum Arthropoda; class Insecta; order Coleoptera; family Meloidae; genus Mylabris; species Mylabris phalerata. The sequence goes on from JAJEOX010000222.1 coordinate 4,520,975, forward strand.
ATGATAAAGTACAATTTAGTCATTTCCAGTTTCTAAACTAGAATTCTATATTGTTGTACACTGTATTTCATCAACAATTCAATGGGTAATCCTTAGAGTTATGCTGTAGATATTTACAACAATACATAAAACTCCAATAAATCCAAACAACCACCCGTCGAAGATATTTGCATTTTAAACATATCGATTCGAGTTATTTAACGGGAAATTTTCTTTTACCTCTCCTTCGGTTTCTTCTACAACTCGAACGCAATTAATTACAATTCGAAAACTTGTAGATTATCAAAACGACAACATTGAAGCCTAATTTGCCTCTCAAATAAATTACTTCAACAAGACAATTTCCAATTTTCTATACAATTCTAAATAGGGTTGTTAGTTACACACAATTCAAATTAGAATTTCACAATTGCTGGTTTAGGAAGCGTTGAAAACCGACATGGTCGAGGTCAATATCAGGAATAATATCGAAGAAATGGTAATAGAAAAGTTTGCCGTAAATCTTCAAGATTATCTTAAAAAAATACAAATACCCCACAAATACGTGAGTTGAATAATACTGAAAACCATATCACTGAAGGGCAATTTCTATTAATTATGTATTTTCCAACGGACTGAAATGATTAAAACGGAATATGAAAAGTGTTATTTCTCCATATTTCAAAATTTTGAGTTATAGAGTCGTATTCTCTAACTTTTCGTCGATTCGTGTCCATGACAACACTGGAGGCGTTGCTTATATGATGAGTTGCAAAGTGCGCGTTGTCATAGTAACGAATTGCCAAAAAGTTACAGAATGCAACTGATAGAACGAAACATCATCATATCCTCGATAATTTGCTCAATTTTGCTTACTTATCAATAATTTTCGCAAATTGGGCGCGTTTTCCAAATCTCTATAAAATTCCCCGATTGCAGTGTTAATTTAGAACAAAATCACAAGATAGAGATGGATATTTTAGACGAATTGGTGTAATTAAATAGACAGATCGAAAATGTTATTTAAACAAAAATCAATGATTCAACTAATGAACATTGAAAACTACTTGGAAAACAACACTCAAGTATCTACTCGAACATTATTAGTAATCCAATTCAAGTTTAAATCTTTTGAATTATAAACCACCAAGAAGTTACTTTTACAAAAACTGAGTAGAAGAAATCGAACAGAAAACATATTCTTTGCTCCAGTTGTATAAATTTAAACATAAAAGAATATCACAAAGTAACAAAATAAATTACAACATTTACGTATACTTCTAAAATAAATAGAGACTATTTGAGAAGCCGGAAGTACGATTCCAAAACGGATGCAGTGAATCTCTACCGAAACACCCCTAAATTTGGTTAACAAACGACAATACAACCGACTATTTACGTTCGGTTTCAGTTAATTACAGTTAAAGTAAATGAAATGATTTAAAATCGATTTTCGATCCGTTATTTAGATTGAATTGTGTCCATCAGTCGAAATTAAACCGAATGTTAATTATAAAAAATTGATTTACGTTAAATGTTTAACGTTCTAAAACATTTCCTCAAGGTTTAATTAAAACTTGGTTGGTTATTTGCTAATTGTAAGATTTAATCAAAAATAAGCGAACAACAACAAAAAATTGACAAATTGTCCAGAAACCATACCGTGAATAGATGAAATAGAAATATAACCCGAAACAGACGTGAAATATGTTTGGACAGTCGAAAATTATGAGTTGTTTAAATTAAACGAGAATCTCCGTAAAATAAAGCCGTAACAAGTATTTAATGTTGTACTAGAAATAGTAGAAATAGAGAAAAACGCCTCACTATTTGATTTAAACTGAAATCGACTGATAGCTATAAAAGTTTGAGGTTTTCACTGAAATAGAATTCCTTTGAATTTTTCCATTAAAGTTAATAGTATTTACTGAAGCTTTGAATATTCGACAAAATTTTAAAAATTTACTAATTAACGATTATGTTCAGAAAAAAATTGATTAATTCGAAGACAAAAATTTGTAATTACTGCCAATTTTCGGCTTTATTTATCCAATTTAGCCAATTAGTTTCAGTAAACTGTTCAACTACAAGTTGAAGAAGAAACATCAAAAATCGAATGTGTTTCTGTATAAAAAAATAAATTCCCAATGGGCACGTGTACACTTACCGTCTGTTATTTCGGTAGTTTCAACTCGGCTCGGATAGGGGTGCCGGAACCAACCCCCATTAAATCAAAGATAATTAAACAGCAATTTTTAATAAGCGATATCCGCTTGTCTTTGGAAATATCGCAAACTTAAAACAGATCAAAGAGTATTTTAGGTGGATCTGGCGGCTTTTAAGTTTCAGAAAATATCGATCAAATTTTGAAGCATTTTAATATTTTTAAATAACTGAAAAAATATTAGAGATAGAAATTGCTGATAGAATTTCTCTATCCAACCGTAAAGAGAAATATAGTGCTCCGTTTAAAATGAGAATACAGCCTGAAAAATGCCTGAAAGATTGATTTCAGTTAAACGCTAAACTCAATTCTATAAAATTTGGTAAAAATGACAATATTCAAACTATTACAATTACAAATTCGAATTTTTTACAATTATTTCAAAGGAAACATAGTTTATTACTACAATTCGTTAAAATTCTAAATTAAATCGCCATAAATAATTCTTTTCTTCAATTAAATAATCACACAAATTGCCTTAAAATATAATTTTCAACGTAGATTATTTGTAAATTTTACCACGCTTGGAAATTGAAAATAATAGAATAATTGATAAAAAGTTGTTGTTAAAAATTCAACAAAATTTGTGTGAAATAATTATTTATAAAAAAATATAAGAATATTTTTAAATCGCTGTAAGTGAAAAATTAACCAAACCCGGCGCATCCACCAAAATTACACGTTTTCATATTCAAGCGTAATTTTAATTAATTTCACCCAATTCTTTCAACATGCGAATTTTCGGTTATTATTTTGAAAAAATCAAGAAAAAACTCACCTTGATATGTGCGTATCGCCCATTAGAACCGACAAATAAGAGTAATGAAAAAATGATTCAATTAGATCACATGCTTAATCAATTTCTCAATAAATAAAATGATTGAATTGAATTAAGATAGAGACGACGCATCCGTTCCAAAATTGGTGGCTTTATTATTATTGCGAACAATTCGAAAGGCGGCCGTATATGCAATTTGAAGTTGGCTGATGAGACGTCGCGACGCTTATCAACTCTGTTTGGTGTACACATTTACGCACACAATCTACCCTTGTGTTTGTTCAAATCACAAAGACGCTTGCGCGTTTATAGTCGGAAAGATTTTTCAAAATTTTCTCAATCAAAATAAAATCAATTAATTAATTTTTGAAAATAATTCAAAGATTATTGAAAATTTAGTTTAAGTTAAATCACCTCTATTGAAGTTTTATTGAATCAATCAAGTAAAATAAATAGAAAATTAATCAACTTTATGATTAATTAATAGCGGAATATAATTTTAAAAGGATATTAGTTTTATGAGAAATTTTTAATCTTCTAGCTCGATTATAGTGGAAGATAAATTATTGTACGCCCCGGATATTAAATTTCCTTATTTCTCAACGTTTTCCTTAATTTTCCCATATTTCTCAAGATTTTTCTGAGAAAAATTACAACGCACGCTGTAAACAAATAACTTTTTAATCATCAAAAAAATGTCAAGAAATAAATCAAATGTTATCGGCAATTTGAATAGCCTCCGCATGACTTCATCGATAACCTGACAAAGAAACTTTCATTGTAATTAAAATCGAAGGAAATCGTCGAATTTGTTCACGGAAACTCGGAAATATACAAAGAAAATAATGGAAATGAAATGGAAAAAAACGGAACTTTTACACTTTATAAAAACAGAAAGTTTTACAATTTTCCTTACAAACATAAATTATTAAGGAAGTAGCAGATTTAATTAAGCCCTTTTATTATTAGAAATTATATTTAGTTTCCTATTATTATTAAGATTTAATACTTGGAACTCATTAATCGTATTTTTACTCGATTAATCAATGAAATTGTTAAAAACAAGTTGTTTAATTAATGTCAAAGCGCCCACGCTGATTAGAATATTTCTATATCAAACGCACATTTTCACAGTTATCCCATTAAAGATCACGTGATTAACATTATCAAATCACTAGAATTATAAATGATTAATGCTGTTTCATATCAATGATCCTTGATCAATCATGAACATGAAGCATTGAGTTCGTTTAATGGTTTTAAATCAATTTTTATTGGATTTTATAGTTTTAATCAATCAAGTATAGTTCGGTACAGCTTTAAACTACTAAAATTTGAACTTTACCCCGACTTTTAATCCTCAAAAAGATCCGAGCAAAAATAATCAAAGACAATTCTATTTGAAATTGTGAAGTACCTACTTATTTTGGATGAAGTATGATACTTGAGAATCTCCGTATTTAGAGAAAAAATTCGATATTGATATAAAATATCAACAAATATAATGGCCAAGTAACGGCTGGATTTAATAAAGGAAAAATTCCGATTTAAATCTGGGGAAACAACAAATCGGCCTCTACAAATCCCCAAATTCCATATAATTCCTTTCGAATAACATTGGTTTTTCTTTTATTTGTTTTCAAAAGCTGTCTCCCATCCGCTTATTGGAGTCTTATTCGTAATCCGATACGAAAAGCACAACTTACAGCTTCGTTATCAATAATTCTTCAACGAAAATGATAAAACATACAGTGGTTCTTAAAGCTTGTTTTCCTTGATTTTAAAATTTGATTGGAAAATGCAGTTATGCAATTCCACCCCTATTTTATTCAATAATTCAAAATTCCAATTTAACGGAAACGGGAACAGAAACGAAAAACAATAAATACAAAAATATCTTGGAGTAAAGTCAATTAACCGGAAAACTGTTGAGATTCGGGAAACGCTTTCTCCAGAATCACTGAATAACACAATTCATTCAGAATTTTCCGAAATAAAAACGACCTTAAATCTACCTTGAATGTTCTTTTTGAATCAGTTTTAATTCTCGCAATATTTCCGCAAACAACGAGATTTCGCTTATTAGAAATTGTTTTATTATCTTTTAGATTAAAAAATAATCACACAAAAGGGTCCCCTGGTGGCCTAACCGCCCTGTCTAGCTCTGCTTAGTTACGAAAACAAGCAGAAATTCCGCAGTTGCGGAACCAGAACGAATGTGCGGCAATAAAAACGATAATAGTCGAATAAAGTCTGCACAAGATAAACGACAAAAAAATATTATTGTGGCAAATAACGGGCGATAATTTTTTGAAATATTCGAATACTAGCTAGTAATTAAATCAATAACAGGAAAAATAGATGAAGATTATTATTTAATAATTCGAATTTAAAATTATCAATAATTTGCTTCATCATTGCAAATTAATTGTGGATATTGTATCGTACCAATTTTACTCAAATTACTGTAATATAAAAATAATAATAAATAAATCTCTACATTTTATTGTTGACTAGTTGAATAATAGGTGTCTCCTTTATTTGAAATTGAATCTTTACGATTCATTTCCGAATCCCCAAAGAATTAATTTTGTTTGTTAATAGGAAGATCGAATGAATCAAATTACAACAAAACAAATCACAATTTCACAATTATAAATATTTAAACGTCGAATAGAACGATATTTCTTACATTATAGGTCACTGATTATTATCGTTGTTTACAAAAAAAATGAAACTGTACACCATGGTAAACAATTACTTCTCATTATAATGCTAGAGAAACGTTTGTCAACAACTTTTGTTGCAAATTTAATAATTTTAAGTAAATTCACGGCAAAATTTAGCAATTCTAAATCGAATTTAATCCAAATGATATTCTACAACTTACCATTTGTAAACGTCCAGAATTTCTTTAAAAAAATCGCTAAAACTAGAATCAACACCCGAAATATCGATCGTATAAAAACCGACTAAAAACTTTCACAAAGTAATATAATGATCATCTTTTATGAACTGATTAGTGACATACGAGGTGGTATCAGTTTGACCCAAAAGGTCGCACACGGGACCTTCACTGCGACTATAACCATTTCTATTAAAAATAAGATATTTTGCTCGTTTATCGAAAACATTCTAAAATTGGAATTTGTTCATGAATATTTAAAAAAACTGTTACTCTTAATGTTATTATAATCATTTATAAACACCATACAGTCTTAACATTATTTGTAGTTCTGGTTCTATTTATATTTAATTTTATAAATTTTATGGCCTTTTCTTCCACACATCAAAATTGTTGGTTTTTTTCTCAATACATTAAGCACCTGTATCACAATTAGAATTCAACAAAACCTAGTCATAATTGAGGTAATCATCTTATTCATTATACATATGTAAAAATATATAAATTACTAATTGGTGATAAATAAACAAAAAAAAAAAACAAAGCAACGATATTGGTATATACAAAAATTAATATAAAAAGCTTAATCCAATTGGAATATTTCAATAATTAGGATTATAAGGGGCCTGTTTGTTATAAGCCTCTCGAACTGGTGGCGGTGGTACCGTTTGACTCACAGCTTCCTGATACGACGGTGGTAATGTTGAATCTGCTGTTGTTGGTGGTGGATAAGGTGCACTACCTATATGACTTCCCATTGGGTAAATTGGTCCAGTTGATGGTGGCGGATACGGTGATGTTACCGGTGGATACGGAGCTAACAAATAATAAAATTTTAGAAAATTGGCTAATTAATTTCAATTAATTTTAATAAAACCACACAAATACTACAAGATAAACAAACAAACCACATACCAATAGGTGGTGGGTAATATCCGGGAGCTAATTGATAAAAGTATACTATTATTGTTGATTTAGATTTAATTATTTAGTTAAATTAACTTACTAGGCATTGCTAGAGGTGTTTGTGTTGGATATGGGGGTTGATTTGTGGCAAAACCAGCCGTTGGTGGTGGTGGTGGTAGGCCGCCCGTATGCGGTATTGGATGTTGTGGTTCTACCGGATATGGGGGCACTATAGTTGGTGATGCTGTAACGAAATAAAAATTAATAACAATCTTGAATTTCTCAAAGAAAGTTTTAATAATTTTAGATAAGATTTTAAAGGATTGTTCAATAGAAAAGTATTAAATTACGAATTTAAAAAATTGCCCCCTTTTGGCTTGTATATCGGAATTACAAACAAATTTTAGTGTGAGTAAATTCAATCCTAAACGAGCTCTTCTACCACTTCTCTCGACTTCCATCGCATGGCTCTCGGCTGGAAATTCATCTGGGATTATTAAATTTTCGGAAACCCTAAACAAATTCATAATTTTAGGGGTAATTTGGCTAAAAACTTACAATTATAAACAGTGCCCTCGCGTTTCTTACAACACCAACCACAAAATGACATTAAAACAAAGATCAATACAATAATTACAATGGCATAAAATATATCCATACTAATTGTGTATTTGTAAACTTATAACATTTATATGGGTAGAAGAATCTGGTCGGGGTTAATTACACAATATTGAGCACTAAATGAATATCAACAATGATTCATACAATTCTTAAGAAAATTCCACAATATTATTCAATTATAAAAAGTTCATTATATTTATAATTAGTACAAATTTCAATTAATTAATTAATTATTGTTTAATTTTTAATTTATTAGTTATTTTTTTAATTTATTAGTTAATTAAATCATATTATAAAAACAGTACAATATAAAAAAATTAACTGTCAGTTTTAGTAATTTTAATGTTGCCAACCAAAATAAACCAGTGACGTGTTGTAATTTAGAATAGAATTAATAATTGAAATGAATTATAAAATTTCTCAAAAATACTCAAATTTTCTATCTTACTTTAAACTAAAATATTTATTTTGTCCTATATCAAATATACGTTAATTATTTTGTATTTTATTGTAAATAACTCGAACGATACGACACTGTAATAATAAGAAATATCACCAAAATTACGATATGATAAATATAAACAATCAAAGGTCGTATTTTATATATTTATAAAACGTAAATTTTTATCAAAATAATTAATAAACATTTCGTCTGTTTGATTAAATAATTTTAGCAAAATTCGTATGAGTAGAGGAAAATCAAATGTCCCTAAATTCACTAGTGTCATTTAAACTGTCATAAAGGGAATTTGCAGCGGTGCCACAGTTACAAATTTATGGGTAAATATACAGTAGGGCCACAATTTGAGGATTTCTTCAACACTTAAAATGAGTGGATGAAAAGAGCAATTTTTGATCCACCAGGGGCGTATTTATTTGGGAAAATTCCAAATTATTGTTTTTTCATATTTTAGAAAAAACCAATTTCTAAAAATTCGAGGGGAAATCCAAAAATAATTGTCATACGACTGGTTTTTTTTCGGGTTATAGACAATTCTATTTTCTCAGGCAATTAAAGTTTTTTACGTGATAATAGTCTTGTTGGAAATTCCATAGAATCCAGTGCAAGACAATTATTTTTAATGTGATTTTGCTCCAATTTTCGAATGTCTCACAGTCTTCGAGTGTACCACGGTATTTATCTCAGTTATGCCTTAATTACGTAGTGTCGTAGATTGCTTCATATTTTACTAAAGTTGACATTTGCAAGGGTATGGACAAAGCTACGACACTATCTAAGAAAAGCATAGCCAACTTTAGGGTAAAATATAAATGTATATACAGAATGAGCCAAGTGGTTGGCCTATTAGACGTTCAAAGAGTTCTAATTGATTAAAGTTTCTGAAATTTGGTATGCACCCGTTTTTTCCACCTGAACTACATCTGGAAAATATTTTCGTTGCTCTATCAACCTCCGGTGTATGGGGTAGTGCACCCTACTTTCTTATTTTAAATGGAATGGTATAGTTTTTATTCCATATTTAGATTCTATGATGAAAATGAAATGGAGTTTGATAACATGACTTGGTCTACCGTTTATAGTTTTTCATGAATTTCGACTTTTTTCTGAAAATTTTGATTTTGTAGTGTTTGATTGAAAAATTTATATGTTTGGAGATATCATTGATAGATAATCCAAATTTGGAACTCAAATAGTTTAAACTATGTACCTTATGCCAGATTTTTCAGAAATTAATTATATTTCAGCATTTAGCCGAAATAAATTTTTCTTTCAGTCAATTTTCAAAACGCAATATCTTTCTTATTTTAAAAGGAATGATATATTTTTCTTTACACGGTTAGATAGAGAAAAAAATTCTGCATCGAACTGTATTAGCAGTTTCTATACCTATCGCTCATAGTTTTTCAGTTATTTAAGGTTTTCAATTTTCAATAGTTTTCAACCCAGTCTGAAATTGACCAGTGTCTAGTTGTCTGTGAATTAATAATTCGCCTATAAAGAAATGCATAGGAGGCTTAACAAAATGACATTAACTGAGGTTAACAATGATTATTTTGTATGTTTTTTCAGCGATTTCAGTCAATTTTACATGAAAAGAAAATTCAATTAATTTTAATTTAATTATTTGTTAATTTCTTCTATGATTTTTTAATAAAAAAATATAAAAATAATTAATTATTTAGATGTTAATTGTAACAGAAGGTTGTTTCGCCAAGCCTACTATGTTTTAGTATTTCATTTCAGGGGGTAAATGATTAGAAATTGAAAATCTTGAATAACTGAAAAATTATTAAGAATAGGTATAGAGAATGCTAATATGATTCGATCCAGAATTTTTTTCTCTGTCTAATCGTGGAAAGAAAAATATACCGTTCCATTTAAAATAAGAAAGTTATTGCGCTTTGAAAATTGACTGAAAGAAAAACTGATTTCAGCTAAACGCTGAAAGATAATTTAATTCTATAAAATTTAGTGTAAAGTGCATAGTTTCAACTATTTGATTTCCAAATTTGGATTGTCTAGCAATTATACTTTCCGAGATACGAATTTTTTAATAAAACACTACAAAATCAACATTTTCAGAAAAAGTCAAAATTCCTGAAAAACTATTGACGCTAGACCATAGGTCATGTTATCAAAGTCCATTTCATTTTTACCATAGAATCTAAATATGGAATAAAAAATATACCATTTCATTTAAAATAAGAAAGTAGGGTGCACTACCCCATACACCGGAGGTTGATAGAGCAACGAAAATATTTTCCAGATGTAGTTCAGGTAGAAAAACGGGTGTATACCAAATTTCAGAAACTTACATCAATTAAAACTTTTTAAACGTCTAATAGGCCAACCACTTGGCTCACTCTGTAAACAAGGGGTATAAATTAAGTTGTATTAGTGATATCAAACTATAAAATTCCCTAAATTTCAAAGGTTCAATTTTTATCAAAAAACGATCCCAGGGGTGCAAAATCCTCATTTCTTTATTGGATAAATATTCAGGAAAAATATAAAATTTTCAAAATATCCGAAAGTGGGTCTTGTATACCACGTGTGCCTCTTCGCAGTAGCCTATGACTTTGCGAACGTATGTCAGTTTTTTGTTTCAACTAAATCTGCATTACCGACATCCTCTCATTTCAACAGATTGTCGGTAATGCAGATTACTAAGCTGAATCAAGAAGTTGACCTACGTTCTCAAAGTCATAGGCTACTGCGAAGAGGACTACTGTTCCACACATGGTACTGATATACTGAAATATATTTGGCAACATTGCACGAGTCACAACAACAATCAAAACATTTCCCAGTTGGTTACGTTCCAATTTTCCGGATTTTCCGAAAGTCTCGCATCTAATGTTGTGTAATTTTTTTAGATTTTACAAGAACCCCCTAAGGAAACAAATGTCGACACGTTATTTTATAAATCCATCACTCGACCACAATAAGGGCCAAAATGTGGAAATACCGAAACAATTTCTGACCGAATTCGTTTTAAAATTAATCGACGACATTCGAGCTTCATTCAAACCGAATCGTAAAAATTGCGAGGATGGCTTATATTTGGGTACAGCTGGTATTTCCTACATGTTCTACCATTTAATTAAAAACCCGACATTCGAACCACACCGAAATTTATTCATTGAAAATTCGTTGGTTTATACGGACGAAACAATCAAATTTGTTGAGAAGACACCGGTTAAAAAAGAAGAATTGCCAGCTTTTATTCTAGGGAATAGTGGGATTTATGCTGTTGCCGCTGCTGTTTACCGATTGGCCGGCAAACAAACCGAATCGGAACAATTCAAACAGAAATACTTCGAAATTGCTAAAATTTGTAAAAAATCGAATTTTCTACCGTATGGCAGCGACGAATTATTCGTCGGACGAGCCGGTTAGTATAATTGCCAAAAAATTAGCGATTTCAATTAAATTTTCTAGGATATATTTCGGGTATGTTATGGTTGTGTAAGGAGACAAACACCGAATTACCACTACAAGAATTGTACACATTGTGCAATATAATGATAGAATCCGGCCGGCAATATTCTAGAAATTATAACAGTCCCTGTCCGTTAATGTACTCGTATTATAACGTCGAATATCTGGGGGCTGCCCACGGGTTATCATCAATTTTACAGACGATTTTAAGCGTACCCGGCTATTTAGAATCGAATCGACACAATTATAACGACATAAAATTAAGCATCGATTATCTGTTATCGTTACAAGATAGTCAAAATAATTTCCCGTGCGCCCTTGATGAAATCGGCCAAAGAAACGATCTAATCCATTGGTGTCACGGTGCTGGCGGTGTAATCTATCTAATGGCTAAAGCCTATTTAATATTTAAAGAACAGAAATATTTAGAATCCTGCAAGAAAATGACGGATTTAATCTGGCAAAAGGGCCTATTGAAGAAAGGTCCAGGTATATGTCACGGTGTTGCCGGTAATGGTTACGCATTTCTGTTATTATATCGTTTAACTAACGATCAAAAGTATTGGTATCGGTCAATTGAATTTGCGAAATTCTTAAAATCACCGGAATTTAAACGGGCACGTACCCCGGACCATCCGTACAGTTTATACGAGGGTACAGCCGGGACTGTTTGTTATCTGGCTGATTTAACACATCCAGACGGGGCATACTTTCCATTTTCGGACGTTTTCAATTGAACCTTTCAACATATCTAATTTTCATTAAACAAATCTTTATGTGAAATAATGTGTTGTTGAATTTAAAATATAAAAACGAACCTGTACTTTGAACCAATGGTTGTTGGACAACACTTGCTGGTACAGTTGAATATATCCGACCCGGTTGGTTTGTAAACGGGCTTTGTGTCTCTTCGCCTGAAATAAACCACATACACAATTTAGAAAATGTTTCAATCTTTAAAGGCAAATATTACAATTTTTAACCAATTTAACGAAACAACAAATAAGCAAAACGAATATCGTACAAAATATTAGCAGAATAATCGGTGCAATTAACGATGAGACATCAAAACCCATTTTTTTAAATATTAAAAAACAAATTCATTAATCTATAAACTTTCTACAAAATTGTTTTACGATAAAGTGATTGAAACAAGCTGAAAATCGTTGAAATAAAATAAAAAGCATATGCGAATGAGTAACCTTCAAAGAAATGCTAAAAATAAACTTTTATAATTACGCAACCAACCGAACATGTGGAAAACACCCTTTTCATTGTTAAATTCTATAATTCCATCAATATTATCCGATTATCAACTGAAAAAAACTAGTAATATAACGGATATTTTAAAAAAAACCGCCCTATCCTGAAAATTTTCCAAAAATACAGGTTACTTCCGGGAATTTAAAAACATCACCTAGCTCTACGTCACATTGAAGAAGAACCAATAAAAACAATGCGCGATAAAGACGGAAATATCTAGCACGAATCTTTTTTGGTCTTGTGTTCGCTCATTTGCTCGCGATTATTTGAAAATTAATTTAGAATTTTCCAAATACAAATTTTGATAAAAATTGATTGAAATTGCGCCATTTTATTGCTTCATTAGTGTTAAAAACTGCGAATAAATCAAAATTTGGCAATTTTTCAATTACGGAGTAAATTGTAGTATTGCTAGATATTTCATAAATACCGCCACTAGAGATGACGTGTTACCATCCGTGTGAAATTACGGCTATAAAATCCCCAAATTTGAAACTATCCAATCGCGAAGAAGTTAACAAAAGCTTCGGACCAATCAACAATTAAATTTTTATCATAGTGACTTACAGTGAATCAGATGGGCAACATTTGACAACTGTTTCATTCTTTCATGTTGTAATTTTCCAGTTCTTTTGTGAATAAATCTTTGTTTTTTTTTCGAATTTTCCCCAATAAAAACAAAACATTATTGTCAATTGTATCAAGTGAGAAAATGTCGGAAAATCGTGAAGAGATCTTGGCCGATTTTCAGGTAATTCCAGCCGAATTTTAATTGATAAATTTTTGGTTAAATGTTCAGGTTATGAACAATGACAAAACATAATTTAATTTTTTTATAATTTTTATTGTTATTGTTCCGTTGAAAATTAGGCTTGTACTGGTATTGAAGATGTTGGTGAGGCTATCTATCATTTAGACGAGACCAATTGGGATTTATTGGTAATTAAATTGATACTAGAAATTGTTTTATTTTAAAAATTTCCGATTGTATAGAGAGCTGTAAGTCGTGTGATGCCACCCGATAGTCAATCATTCCAACCACGTTCAGATCCGGACGTAATGGTAGTCGATGATGTTGTTAATATACCGTCTAGTCCAATTGAAACAGCCACCGATATGGTGAATGTTGATAATAATATTGGCCATCCAACAAATCGTACAATTACTGATAATAATCAACCATCAACATCGACAAATAACACAAATAACGGTTTATTGAAATTCAATGTACAATATTGTGATCGAATTATATCCGTTGATCTACCCGAATCGGCTACAGTTTGTAAGCAAATCAACAATTTTCTGTAATCGATTATTTTGAGAATTGATTTTAGCTGATTTGAAATTGGCGTTGTTTAAACAAATCAAAATGGCACCATGCCGCCAATTATTATCCGGTTGGGCTCGATTAAACCAATATGAAAACACTCCATTCTCCAAATTAATGCTACCGAAAGAGAATACTTTACATCTTACAATTAAACAAAACAACGACGGTTTTACAGCTGAAGAAGAGTTAGTCGATTAATTTAATTATAATCAATCGTACAATTTAATCTAATTTCAGTGCTAATGTTAAAGCGAAATTGGAAGGAACTTATACGTTAAATATCAAATGTGACGATAAAACTTATAAATTGAACTATCCAGGAACTCAGACAATTTTAAAAGTAAAAACTGATGTTTTCAGTTTAACAAACATACATGTACGGAATCAAATATGGAGCGGTTGGCCCCCTAATATCGACGATCAAACAATGCTAGCTTTATCAGGAATCGAGTAATTTATTTTAATTATAACAAAATATATATATTAACTTCTAATTATAGTTATCCAGAACATGATCTAAAAGTACGTCGTAATATTACAATAAATCATAATAAAGAAAAGAAACAGAATAGTACAAATATTGTTCAAATTGATAGTGAAGATGATGAATTCGAGGATGCTTCCGAAAGTTTTAATGTAGACGATGAATATTTCGTTGATAATATCACATCAAAACGTCCAGAACCTTTAAGTAATTCAAACAAATATTAAAATTTTAATTAATCTAATCGATTCCTTTCAGTTCCTGATAATATCGATGAAGAAATTGTAGGTAGTATAAGTTTTTCTGAACAATTTACGGCTAGATATGGACCAGTACATCCGGCTTTCTATCAAGGTACTTTAGAGGATGCTATCAAGGAAGCTTGTTCGAAACCTGCAGCCGAGGTTTTTTTTTCTAATTTTACCCTTTTAATTATTGATTCAATCGATTTTTAGAGGAAGATTCTAGCGATTTATCTCCACCATGATTCGAGTGTTTTAACGAATGTTTTCTGTACACAATTATTAGGTTACGAGAGTGTAATGCAAACATTTGAAAATAATTTTATATTATGGGGGTGGGATTTAACATTTGAAAGTAATCGTACAAAATTACAAATGTCTGTTAATAATACACTCGGTAGCACGGCGGCAATGAGTCTAAGAAATATACCATTAGATAGATTACCAGCGATTGTATTAATAATGAAAATTCGATCATCTACCGATATTTTTTCGGTTATTCACGGTATATTTTTATAATTTCTAAATTTTAATAATTATCGTGTTATAATTTTAGGTAATGTAGGTGTAAATGAACTATTATCAAGTCTAATTGAAGCAGTTGAAGTATTTACTGAACACCAACGTGTTGAAATTGTTGAAGAACAAGAGCGAGCCGAACGGGAATTAGTTAAATGGGAACAAGATGAAGCTTATCGAAAAAGTCTAGCCGCTGATCGGTAATTTTTCAACAATTATTTTAAACATTATTAAAATTCATTATTAAAAAAATAGCGCTAAAGAGGAGGCTAAACGTCAACAAGCTAAAGCCGAATCCGAGGCACGACAACGTATTGAAACCGAAAAGGCTTTAGAATTGGCACGTAAAGAGGCGCATCGTAAAGAAGTTGAAGCCAATTTACCAGCAGAACCACGTAATGATGGTCCGAATATAACAAAAATACGTTTTCGTTTACCCAAAGGTGAAAATATCGAACGGAAATTTTTAGATAATTCAACATTAAAGGTAGAATTTCCAAATATTTGATTATTGATTTTATTGATTTGTTGTTTTATTAGATATTGTTCGATTTTTTGACAGTTAAAGGATATCCAATAGAGGAATATAAAGTTATTTCCAGTTGGCCAAGAAGAGATGTAAGTCGATTTATTTGTTGTTATTTGTTGCTAATTTTCCATAAATTGTAGTTGACATCGCTTGAACAAAGTCAAACATTGAAAGAGTTAAATCTATATCCTCAAGAGACTGTGATATTAGAAGAAAGATAATTTGTATGTACGGTTATTATAATTATTACTTGATTTAATTGGGTTTTCGTGTCAGTAATTTTATGTTTTTTAAACGAAATTTTATTTCAGTATTCACTTAGTTGATGGTGTTTAAAATTAAAAAAAGAAAATGGAGATTTATTAGAGATACAAGTAGATTTTAAGATTTTGGTGTAGTGTTTAAAACGAAATAGTGTAAAACAATTAAATTCAAGATTCATAAATTCAATAAATTTGTAGTTGTTTTAAACGAGAAATTCCGTTACCATAAAGACAATCATTTGGTTAATTCAATTTTAAATTCTTTGATTTACAAAATCAAAAACAGGATTTGTGATAAAATTAATGAAATTTTGGAGGAGAAATGCGACGAAATTTGTCACGAATTCCCATAAATTGTAAATATAATCGATAATTGTTTGAAAAGTAACAATTTTATTTCTATCGATTTTAAAATTTTATTTATTTAGAAATAATGCTGAACAGAAAATTAGGTATGTAGTTTTTGTACGAAAATTATTGTAATGGTTGCCTAAATGCTTCGAAATATTTGTAAAATACTGCATGTATTAATTTATTAAGAAAAATTTCGTTCTATCATTTCGATTTATTTCAACAAGTTTTATTTATTGAAACGACCATTGATTTTCTTGTGACATTTTAAATGGTTCCAATTAGCGTCAAAGTATTGAGAAATAGTCCAATTGATGATCGACTCTTATCATTGCGACTTTCTCTATCATCCAATCAACTTACAAAATGAAAATTTTCTGTTTAATCCCACTATTTGCAACAATTTTACCAACAATTTGCACCTTCAATAGTGAAATTATCGTGAAATTCTGCCAATCGAAACACTTATATTCGACTACAATCTTCGTTTGTAGCCCAAAACCAGGTATTTTCCTCAATTTTTTTGGTAATCACTTATTGAAAATCTTCCAGAACGGGTACGTTTATTTCGAAAAATCACCACCAATGGCATCAATATTTTGATGATTGATTTGAATTTCGGGAATTTTACGAATATTTTAGATTCTGTTGCAGCTTTTATAGCAGACGGTGATTGTGCCGAATTTCCGTCGTTTATAGCCCAGGTATTTCCGATTCTAATCTAGAAAACTTCAAATAAATCGATTTGTTGCAGGTTGGGGAAAATTATTTTTTCGAAAAACACCACTGGTTGGTTGTCACCAATCGAAAATTCCAACATTTCCAGGAGGTTTTCAAACAAGCCGCTTTAAATATCAATTCAAATGTTCATTTGGCTGTATTCAATTCGTCCGGTTGGTTGATTTACGATATTTATAATCAAGCGTACAGGCATAATGGTCGATTGATAATTCGCGAATTGGGGTTTTTCAATTCTACAATCGGCTATCGAGCCAAATTGGAAACGAATAAATTTTGGATTAGACGGAATATGAGCGGAGTTGTCTTCAAATCGGCCGTAGTTGTACCGAATTCTCGAATTAAACTGGACGAATATTTGTACAGTGAGGAGCACCGACAAGACAATTCGATGCATCGATTTCAGAGTAGCACGATTCGTAATTGCCGCGATTTCTTCAATTTTACGTAAGTTCAACTAAGAATTGAACCAAAATTCGCAAACCATAAAAATATAAATTCAGGCGTTATTTGGAGGGCAATTCGAGACCAATTTAGCAAAATTGGGCCTTGCATTTGTATTTTTATGGGTTTCCTAAATCCAATCGGGCTATAATTATTCACTTTTAGACTGGATATTGAGCGTACCGAATCGTGGGGTTATCGTCAACAAAACGGCAATTTCGACGGTCTTGTTGGACTTTTAGAACGGAAACTTGTCGATTTCGGCAGTTCTCCGTTACTTCTCAAATTCGATCGTTTACCGGTCGTCGATTATAGTTACGGCAATTGGATTTTAAGGTATTCGCATAATAATTGAACGCTAAATTTGTAATTTATCGATTTAGATCGACGTTTATTTATCGACGGCCTAAAATCGAAGTTGATTCATACGAAATATTCTTACGTCCGTTATCCGATTCTGTTTGGATTTGTATTTTTTGTGTTCTAATATTGGCAATTCTACTCTTAAAAATCATTTTAAATCAAGAGACGAAATTGTATAATGATTGGAATGATCGGATTGATAATTGGAGTACTTTATTTTTGTTAATTTTGGGTGTTATTTGCCAACAAGGCTTAATCTGCCATCCGCGTCTATTTAGTAGTCGTACATTATTAATTAGCACTCTTCTATTCTCTGTATTGATTTATCAATTTTATTCAGCCAGTATTGTTTCGTATTTATTAATGGAATCACCGCGAATCATTAATAATCTAAAAGATTTGGCTGATAGTAATTTGAAAGCTGGCATTGAAGATATCTTGATTGACAGAAATTATTTCAAGGTTTGTTGCCTATTAATGTTTCAATGATTCAACGATTTTCTTGTCTTTTTAACTTGGAATTTATTTATTTATAGCAAACTACAGATCCTATAGCTATAGATTTGTATAATAGAAAAATTAAAGGTCAAACAAACAATGATGGATTTTATCAACCGCAAGATGGTTTGAATTTGGTTAAAATTGGTGGATTTGCTTATCATGTTGAAACTAGTACAGCTTATCCGATTATTGGTGAATCATTTACAAATGAAGAAATTTGCGAATTGGAGGAGGTACAATTGTATCCGACACAACCGATGTATACGAATTTACAGAAACATTCACCGTTTCGAGAAATTTTGAATTATTGGTAATAATCGCGAATTTTACTCCACTTTTTAAGATAAAGATTCACCTATGGGACGTTTTCAAATTTGATTTATTAGTTGCCTAAAAGAACGCTTCAATTCCATTATACTTGTTAGAAATTACAACACTATTAGAATTCCAAATTGTAATTATTCAATATAGTTTTTGGGGCAATTTTAGAGCCAGAATTGCTGAAAAACTATTTGGAAACGGCCCATCATCATGCCACACTATAAAATATCAATTTTTTCTATTTTACCGATTTTCAGCATGTTGGAGCAAGTCGACAAAGGCATAATGCACCGTTTGAGAAACTATTGGGATACCCAAAAACCGATTTGTATAAAATCGATGAAAGCTGACGATATTAACGTGAATTTACACGAATTTTCTTGTGCTTTATTCATTCTAGCTTGTGGTAGTTGCTTATCATTAATTTTCTTAATTTATGAAATTCTCTACGAACACAAATCTAAACCTAAAAGTGCGACAATACCGTTTATCGATTAAATAGTTTCAATTAACAAAAGGTATAATAATAGCAGATTTTTTCGGTTTCTTTCGTTTTATAACCATTTTCTTCTTTCCAGTCTGTTTCTCTATTGTAAGAAGAATCAAACTAATCGATACACCAATCAAATAGACCACTAGAACTGGATAGAATTCATCTATACCAACATTGAAAGTAACCGATTCTGATGATTGAATACATTCGGGTTTTCGTGGATGCCAATGGCGGCGTTCGCGATACAAAATACCAAATTCACCAATTCGTTGTAAACTAGAAATATTTAAAAATAAATCAATTAAAATTACGGTAATTATAATTCTAAATTACCAAGTGTCTAGCATATCGCGAAATGGTGAATGTTTCGGATAATTCGCATGCATCGGTTGTGTTGGAAACAACTGGATTTCACGTAATTCACAGATCGCTTTGTGGCTGAATGTTGCTTCAATTATTGGGTAAGCCGTGGCGATTTCCACATGGAAAGCATAATCGCCAAGTTCGACCAAATGGAGACCGATTTCCGGTGGTAGAAAATTCGATATATTGCCTTTACCCAAGATTTTCCGATAATACAAATCTTTTGCTACCTGATCTGGAGTATGCTGAAATTGCCAAATTTTCATAAAACTTACTAATTCTAGTAGATTTTAATACCTGGAAATAATCACGATTGTATAGAATATCTTCACACCCAACTTTTAAAGTTGACGTTAATAATTCTCTAAGATTCCTGATTACAGTGGTCGGTTTCATCAATAAATGCGACACAATACTTGCCGAATAGAATTGATAAATTATCACCGATAATAGTAGAATTGTTATTGTAGTGATCCGGCCGCATAACAAATGTGGCGTTGTAGGCGCCCCTTGTTGGCAAAACGCCCCCAAAGTGTATAAACTCGACAAACTCCAAGTTGTTTCAACATTATAATTGAATCGTTTCCGTTCGTATGTTGTAACTAATTTTAATATCAACACAGATGATACGGCGAACACTCCTGTTATCAACCAGATGGATGTGGATAGAGGCTTCAGGAAGATTTCGATTGATGTACGGGCTTTTGGATTGCGAAATATGAAATTAGCACTGAAAATATTCAATTGGAAATTGTTGATTTTGAGTTTAATTAAATTACTCTAAAATCCACGTATTTCGTCCGTAATCGATAAATTTAGCACGATCAGTACGTACAAATAGTGGTGAACTACCGAAATCTATCTCGCTGTGGTTTAGAGCACCGACCATTCCGTCGAAAGTACCGTCCGCTTTAGTGTAGCCCCAGGATTTCGCCAAAAATGTATCCATACTGGAATTCGATTGTATAGCCGTATTCTATAACTTTAGCGATTCGTTACCATGGCATCAAGAACGTTGTTGTCACAGTAACGAATAGCCGATAACTACCTGAAATTGTAAAAATCCCGGCAGAAATGGACCAATCGGCTATGAAATCGGTTGAAAGTGTTAACAGTTCTGTTATCATCGCTATCCAGGTATTCTCGAAGAGTACCATGGAACGGTACCGGCAACTAAATAACAACAAATTAATTTTATTTTATAATTTTAAAATAGCACACGTACCACTACCATCGTTTTAAATCGCACCAAAGACATGTTTTTTCTAGTCCAATATTTATCCGCGACGATTCTAGCATTGAAACCGATTTTGTCGTCATAAAACCCAATTTTGGTGAAATTTAACAAACCACCATGCTTTGAGGCTGGATTATAAACATCAATTATTAGAAAATTTCGATAAATTTCATCAAAAACGGCTAAATTTATATCCGCATCTATATTAAGTGTAACATTTTTGAATTTATCGTAATTGTCTAACGATGATGTGATAAGGAGCCAGTGGTGTTTTACACCAAAGAATTTCCTAAAACCACACTGAACGATACGTTGATTTCGTTAATTGAACAATTCGATTAATAAAATTTTACTTGAATTAATAGATTTTCGATATTGGGGCAATCGAAGTCGGCAATAACGCTAATATGTTCACGTGATGTCTGTAATGTTAGTTCGATTTGCGGAAAATCAACATCGAAAATCGAAATTTTCCGGTTATCGTTCAAGATTAACTGTCGACTGAATTGAAAACGTTCAAATCGGCTGGAACAGGTGAAAATTGTTGCGAATTTCGTTGATTTCTCGTCGAAATAGGCACGAATCAAATTCAAATCTAATAGGGAATCTATTTCGATAATTCCAATTAGTATTATTAACAGTTTCATTTTTGTTCAACAACTCGGAATTTTTTCGAGACGTAAGGCAATTTATAGAAGTAATTGTGGCTATTGTAAGGGAATTATTTATAATTTTGTCAACTCGAACATTTGTGGTTTTGGGGAATCCTTGAACGGTATTTAGGTTAATATTTGAAAAGCAAAAATGATAAAAATTACAAAAAAAATAGACAATCCGGCGATTGTAGCCAACAAAACTCATTAATCTAATAGTGATTGTAATTTAAATTCCAAAAATATAATAATAATGATAATAATATTGGAATAAATTTCCTCTAATTAAAACAAAAAAAAAAACAAATCACAATTATTCCGGGATTGTTTCGCCACAAGTTGAAGCGTGCTCCTGGAAACAAGCAAAAATCGACCCAATTCTTGTTTAAATTAACAAATTACCTCGACTTTATTAGTTGGAAACTTCTGATAACAAATAGGGCATTCAGTTTCATTCTTCTTCTTCTTCATATCTTTAAATTTCTTCACTTTCGAATCTTCATTAGACGATTCAGCCACCACTGTAATTTTATCCAAATCTAAAAATTAATCCCGTCATTATAATTATTATTAATTTATTGATTAATTAAACCTTGCGGAACCGAAATTAATCGTCGTTTTCTGTTAGTCGATTGACTGGCCGAAACCGGCTCCACCGTTTTCTCATTACGATTCTCATCCAAATCTTCATCGGCTTGCATTAACGTCTTTTCGAACGCCTCCATTTCGATTTCCTGTTCGCGTTTCTTCTCATCGTGCCTCAACAAATTCTCAAATAAACGTTCGGCACGCGGCAATCGTTTTTTACCCCTCAACGGTGAATAAACTTGCAGAGACGATTCATCTTTCATTTCGGTCTCTTTAACAACATTCGACATGGTTATTTTGACATCATCGCTAAATTCGAATTGATGATCGTCGCTAGTTTGTAATGGTTCCGGTTCGACATCACCATCGATTTCTTCCGTGTAAACTTTACGTTTAACCTGACGACCAAATCGATTAACGTACGTGTTTCTCTGTGGATTCTCTTCGGTTTCTTGTGATTCTTCCAAGATTCGACTAGTTCCAGTATCCGATTCTAATACGGAAGAATCCGGGTATTTTGTCGATGGTAGGATTGGTTTCGGTCGTGGCGCCATCGATAGTGAACGTTTCGCTAAATTTGCTCGAATATTTGAGATTTTCGTTAAATACTCCGACATTAATTTAGCCCGTTTGTTGGCGTCTAAATGGCGATATTTTTCGTTTGTTAGTATCGGTAGTTCGTACGATGGTTCGTGGTGAATTCGTTCAAGATCTGGCGGTGTTGGTTCGTTCAATTTTACGCATTTTGGGCGAGTTTGTACCGTTGATTTGGCGTGGTTTTCCTGCAATTTCGGCGTCCGCTCCATTTTGTTCTTATTTGGATTACTATCAAACTCCAATTCAGTAGACATTTACAATTATTTTCGAAAAACACACAAAACATAAATAAATAAACGTATTCTATGATTATTCTTAACAATAAAAATACAAAAAATAATAATTATATATTTAATATTAATTAGAATAGCGCAATTATCGAACCTATTGAAAGAATGTCACTTGAATATTTCCAAAATTTCAACAAATTCAAACGATATAAACTTGATTGTACCCATAATACTAAAAGTTAGGTTATGTTTACAAACAATTAATTTTTATTTAAAAAAAAACTTCTTTCAATCGACAATTATTCCGAAACTTGTAAAATATTAAATTAAACCATTTTTTAATTTATAGATCAATTAATAATTAATTATCTTGTTTACGGAATTTTTTTTAATAAAATCCCCCACCACTCAGAAATTTGCGATATTTGTGAGTTAGAAATAACAACAATAGTACTTTTAACAATTAAAATATATTAACAAAACTATCAAAATTAAGCTTCCGATTCTTTATTTTCGTTTTGTTGTTCCTTCATCGCGCTCCGGTTTTGCCAGGCCGTCATATACGTTGATGGATGTATGGGAAAGAATCCGGAAAGACCTTAAAAAAATCGATTAAAATTACTATCACAAACAAATATTGACGAATACCAAATAATTGTTCAACTGGTTTAGACACCATAGCCCCATTTCCGATCCAATAACGTATACGTTCCAAATTTAACGAAACCAATTTTTCGTTATGTTCATTTGGTATCGGATCAAAGGAGCCGACTTGTTCGATAACTGGATCGAATTGTTCGCTTTTCGTCTACAAAAAAAACCAATAAAATCAAATAATTCGTAATTTAGCGAATTTGGTAACCAACTTCGGCTACTACAATATGGAAAAACGGACGATTCGTACAACCGTGACGAACAAAACGGATGACTTTCGCTGAAAATGGTACAAATTGTCCTGTTCCACTAGCCGGTGGTAGCATTTTCGATTTTTGAAAAATCGCCAGATACAAAAAGTGAGGTTAGAATTTTTTAGGTTATATTGTCAATTGTGCTCACGTGATTGGTCAATTTTTGGGTAATTTCAAATAAAGCGCTCTCTCGTGGAGAAGTAGTGTAGTTATATGAAACTAACAGTTTTCTTTATCAAGTCGGTGTTATCAGGTTGGCCAATTGTAATATTAATATTTGTTGTTTATTTCGGTACAAATATCATTTAAAGTAAATATATATAGAGTTTAATTGCTTGATTTATGTAAATGTTATCAATTATTGTGATTATGTCATTATCATATTGTTTACTTTTCGTAATTTTAATTGGAAAATAATTCGTAATGTTGGTAGTGTATATAGTTGGCGCTGTATGTATAGAAAATGTGACGTCACAACAACGAATTAGAAAATTAACGAAAAAAGAGATGGAATAGAATGTAATAAATAAGGATGGGGAATTGGTTTTTATGGTGGTGTGTTTGTGTGAGTGTGTGTGCGTGCGTACGAATTAAGCGGAACAGCCGTCGTCCATTGGAGAGACCAGCTGATTTGAGTTGACAATAAAATGTTCCGGTCTTGTCAGCCCCTATTGGCTGGTAAAGTGTTCAAAAATTCGTTTAATAATAATTAATAACAACAAAGATTCCATTAAATTACCATCAATTATAATGGAAAATCAACAATGGCCCACTAAATACCAACAATCTGTGGCGACCGATGGATTAGATTGTACAACAGCAGCAGATGATTGTTTAAACAATGGCAACGGTGAGGAGACTAAGACAATCGATAATAATAACGAATCGGATGAAAAAACTGGCAATGATGACAACGATAATAATATTATTAATAATACAAATACTAATTTCAAAACAACCACAACAATAACAACAACAAATACAGGAAATCAACCAGTGCAAACCACGATTAGGTCAGTTTATCTAATTATTAAGATCAAATCCATTAATTTGTCCCGAAATCCGCTCTTAATTATCAATCAAATCGAAAGAAATAGACAACTCAGTAGGCCGAGGACGTCAGAAAATGTCAAAAAAATTCAAACAAAAGACAATGGCTACTTGATTATTTTTCTGACTAAATTCATCTACTTAAATAATAATAATAATAATAATAATAAAAATAATAAATTCAAACTATTATTACTTAAAATTCAGTAAAGGAATTTAAAATATTTACAAATACCGAGTAAGTTTAACGATTTTTTGAAATTAAATCCAATAAGTCTAAACATAACCTATGAAAATTTAATTATTCTAAAAATATCATTAAAATGTCTATTTGAATAGGTATTTTATAAAAATGGTTTGTTTATTTTGTTGATTTTGTAGAAATTGTTTTTTAATAAAACCGCATGGTCATTTTTGTATAATAATTAAGATAATATCGATAAAAAACTCGTTTAATTAGATAATTCAGCTGTATAGATAAGGCTTATATTAAAGAAACTATGACGATTCTAAATTAGGATAACTCAAAGTTATATTTGCATGTTTACTTAATTGTTATTATCATTATCATTATTATTTTGCAGTGATAAAGCCAAACAAATTTTGGAACATATGAGTTCTTTATCGAATACAGAGAAATACCTGTTATATTTGAAATTTGTCCAATTAACTAATGTAGTGGATCCGTTAAGGCAACCGTTAAATCCATTAGGTAGTCGTATTGAAATTAGTCGTACAATATCATGGATTAAAACACATTTAGAAGAAGATCCGGAAGTTTCATTACCTAAACAACAAGTCTACGATGATTATTCGTAAATTGCTAAAATAAAATTTTCGAATTTAATTAAATGATATAATTTTAGGAATTATTGTTTAGAAAATAAAATAAAGTCGTTATCACAAGCTGATTTTGGTAAAGTTATGAAACAGGTGTATCCAAAAGTACGAGCTAGACGATTGGGTACAAGAGGTAATTCTAGATATTGTTATTCCGGTTTGAGACGATGTATTAAATTGAATGCACCAATTCTACCAGATCTCGCTGATAAACCTTTAGTAAGTTTATAAAATTTAATCGATATTTTTTTTAAATTCAAAATTTGTAATTGTTTTTAAGAGTACTGAAGCACCATGTACACAAAGTAGTTTAACAGCTGCTGCATGGTTAATTATAAAAGAATGGTCTGAACAACATTTTAGTACAACATTTTCATCATTACAAGCATTAGCTTATTATCTTGTTATCACATATTCTGTTGGTGTGGGTACTGAAGCGGCCAATCAAGTTACATCAGCAACTAATGCACAATCTAAAGGTATGATTGTGCTCCAAACTCTTATAACTACACTTAGTATTTAACGATCGATTTGAAAAATATTTCAACAATTTATAAGGATCTATTGGAAATTATTTGAATAAAGTTTAAACCGTGCAGTTCATTGGAAAGTTGATCAAAAACCGATCATATAATGATTTAAAGATGCTTATTTTCTCTATTTTATTCTGGAATGGCCTTATTCTAGAATGTAATGGAGAAAAATGAAGAAAATCGTGTAAAGAGTACACGATTTTCGTCATTTTTAACAATTGACGTGCTTCAAAAATCACCTTTTCTAAAACGAATTTTTACCAATTTCCCGACAAGCCAGTGGGTGCAAATTTTGGTTAAATAATCTACAAGGATCCTATAAATTCTTAATATTTTCCTAATCGTTCATCAAATAATCGGTATTTCCATAAAAGCAAGGACTATTTAAATGAAATACACAGTATAAGGAATATAAAACGATATCTCACGTAATATTGTAGATTGATTCGTATTTCATTATAAAAGTATGAATTAATCTACGATTTTGTGTAACCAAACTTACTTTAAAGTACTTTAATTGTCGATTAGATCTGTGTGGTGGGAAAAGTGGAATTAAACATCGTGAAATGCAACTGCAATTACAGAAAAAAATTCAACAAAAGAATGAAGTGAAAGAACGGAAGAGGAAAATGCAGGTAAGCTCATTTTATTATTTGATTTAATAATTTTTTGAAATCTAAAAATAGTAGATTCTGAATAATTAATAATTTACATTTCACAAAGTTGTTTTAATTTTTTTTTTTTTAATGAAATTTATTGTTTACAGTCTCCAAAATGTGAACAAAAAATGAATGGTAAAAGAGCAAAACAACAACAACAACAACAACAACAACAACAAAATAATATACAATCAACACGTCCAGAATCATCACCGACATTAACAGGAACGGGTGAAAGTAGTACTAGTACAAGTACAACTAGTACTGGCATTGGCAGCACCTGTACAAGTCCTACTCAGGGCAAACCTATCTGTGATAAATCATTAGATTTCACTCAATTACCAGCGTTACCTGACTTTAAAAGTTTTCAAAAACCCGTTGTCGGTGATATAAATACTACTAGCCCTGATAATATTAATAATAATAATAATAATAATAATAATCTTAATAATAATAATAATAATACTATAACAAATAATAATCATAATCATAATATTAGTAATAGTAATAGTACGGCGGGGGGTGCTGCCAAAGTACCAATACCTAGATTATCTGTACCTAAAATCCATCGTTCACCACAAACGTCGCCAAGAAAACAGATAAGGAATGCAAAGTACAAAGCCATCCAACCTAAACCGCAACCATGTGATATTGCATCGTACAACCCACAGTCAACAACGACTGTGGATCTCAGATCTCAAGATGTACACAACGTAGATAGGTTTAAGGAGAGAAAATGCAATGATGATGATGATCATCATCATATGATGATGATGATGATGATGATTGTGATGCACCTGATTTCCCTTTAACAAGAGAACGACTTGATAGTGTTAGTAATGTTGATAAAGATGCCATGGATGAATATCTAGGTAATTTTATTTTATTCAAAATTATTGAATATTTATTTGTTTATTTAAATTTAGGAACAAATAATAGTCAACATGAGGAAGAATTATCAAAATATTTCAATAATAATATTGATCAAGATAATAGTGATAAATTATCACAACTCCGTCATTTATTAGAACAGAATGTATCAGATAATAAAAGTGTCTTGCTCAATGTTATTGATCCAAATTCAACAATAATTCAAGATGATGTAACAACACTAAATACTACACCAATCAATCCAATAACATTACAAAATGTTATACCATATGTAGCACCGATACAAACAAATAATTTAATGTCAGAAAATAATCAAACAATAATAGTAGCAGCTGCTGCTGTTGCTGCTACAGCTACACCGATTACAGCCGATTCTAGAACATTAACATCAACAACAGGAACAACAAATCAAACACGTCGTCGTGTTAGTTTTGAAACATTACAACATGATGATACCGTCCCACCTAGTCCGAATACACGACGTAAGAATTTCAGTTTTACACCCATATCACCAGGACCACAATCACCAACAACCACAACAACAACAACAACAACAATAACAGGTAGACAATCGAAATGCTCCAGTACTAATGTAAGTCCATTTGTTAGTCCTAGAAATACACCAGTGCCGCGTATTAAAAATACTGGTATTACAACAACTATTGGTATAACAACAACATCTATTACTACATCAATTATAAATAATAACAATAGTAAAAAAATAAATCTAGTTAAAATTAAACGTGAACCAGATTTAGTTGTAGACATACCAAATGATGGTATAAATAATTTTTCAAGACAACATTGTATGCCACAATCAGCACCAACAAGTCCAATGTTAAATACAAATAAATCAGTTTTACAAAAATTATTAAATTCAAATAGTAAAGTAACATATACACCAGATTATATAAATTCAACTATAAAAACTGATACAACCGAATTATGTGAAATATTTAAAACTGAAACTGATGATTTAAATAATTTCAATTATCGTTCACAATCTGTACCGATCAATCAAATGGGTAAAAGTGAATTTAATAATCAATATTTAATAACAACAACAGAAACAACAACAACTACCAATACGGTAACAGTAGCTGGTGCGGATTTTAATGATTTAGATCCAATATCGGAGACTAGTGCAACAGTTGGGCGTATAATTGAGGCATTAGATGAACCATGTGATACAAATAATATGGAAATGTTTGTTGATATAAATGCAAAAAATCAAGTTTTACCAACATTCAATTTATTTCTAAATAATACAACAGAATTACAGAATAATTTTGCTCAAGATAATTTAACAGTAGCAACAACAACAACATCAGCAACATTTAATAATCAAACACCATGTACAAGAATATTGAATCGTTCACAAAGTATTGATGTTAATGGTTGTTATGATATAAAAACAAATCCATCTAGATCTGTACCAACTACACCATTACCATTTAATCAACAAAATATTAAACCACAAACGCAAATTAAAACTTTTACACATAGTTCACGTTCATATCCATCTACACCGTTATTAATCAATGAAACACCATTTACTTATAATTTAAATGGTGATTGTTTATTGAATGGCCAACCGATACGTACTAGTAATTTAAATGGTAATAGTGGTGTTGTTGTTAATGGTAATAGTAATGGTGGTGGGAATCAAACAACAAAAACAACACGAACAACAACAGGGGATCAGGATTTGGATAATAATTTACCTTATTTTATACCGAATTTAAACGAAATTAATGACGACAATAATATTGAAACGCATTTAACACAAGATGAGTTTAGTATAGATAGAAGTTTACAAAGTAATGAGTATGGTATTGTTGAGAATGAGAGTGTGTTAATTGATGATGGTGGTGTTTTAATTGCCGAACAAAACTATAATGGTAATATTTAATTTATTGATAAACGCGGTACTTTATACTAAATTTCAAACAATAAACGAGAATCAACATATTATCGATTAATCAAAGAAAATCACAGACTTTTCGGTTCTATACTTTTTAATCATTAAGAAATTGTGTGCAATATTTCTAAAATTTTAGAGAAATTTACGTATCAGTACCGAATTGATTTATTTCTTTTGATCATGGGATTTTATTTATTTTTTTAATTTTGTAAATTGTTTTAAACAATATAGCTGTTTTATCGAAATTTTTAAAATTGTCATAATTATAAAAAAAAAAACAAGAAAACGAAATGGAGAGGGAAAAGAATTTTAACAAGAATGTCTGTGATAAATTTATATTATTTTGGAATACATAGTGGCGCTAATTTTTTTTTGTGTTTTTAATTCTATACATTTTCAAACAATTTTATTTCTTCCTTGATTTCTAGAAGAAACAACGTGATTATTCAACTATCGATGTTATAAATGTAAACTGAATGTAAGGGTAGTCCAGAAATAATTAATGTGATTTATTGACGAAAAAAATATTTTTATATGGGCCAATTTGTCGTGTAAACGTGTATAAATTTTGATGTAATTAATTTTTTATTGTTATTTTGTTAAATTTTAAATTTAATTACAAAATTTAATTATTTATGGACTATTATCGTATTGTATTGATTTTTTTGATAATCGTGTATTTTTGTACCGGAAAGCTTTCGATGCTGATTATTTTTTAAATTTAGATCGCAGTTACAAAAACAAATTCTGTTATATGTTGGCTTTTCTGTTGAAAATCGAGAGGAAAAACTAAGAAAAACAATGACTGTTCTGGAGGTACAGTTTTAATGCACTGAATTTGTATAAGTGGTGGTTATTTACCCCCTAAGCCTATTACCTGTGCCTAGCTTTTTACACACACCATATAGCTTGTAGTTAAACTAAAAATTAAATGAAAACAATCTGAAATACATTATTGTCGCTACTTTCTTTTAATATTATTGTAGTTATAATTGTTATTATCAGTTTTCTTTTTGCTTCTCTCAGATAGACTTATAAGCTATATGTTATTATATTTCTTTTTTTTTTAATTAATTAATTGATTGACTATTTTTACATTGATTGTAATGTGAAAAGATGATGTTGAATTTAATATTGTGCAGCTTCCATTCGATTGTGTTGATGATGAAGAACGCTTGCCTTAATGTTGTTAATTGATTAACATTTACAACAGTAGAAGCATCACCATTAATTTTTTCATAAATTGATTAATTATTGAATGTTACACTTATTGTTAAACTGCCACATAAGTGTATAATTTTTTATATAATTTGTTAGATATATATTTATATTTAAAATGCATTGATCTCTTCCTTTCTGTTATGCCTACAAATAGTCCAAGCTTATTATTCTTCTTTTTTGAAACAAATTATTTTTAGCTTGATGTTATTTCTTTTCATATTATATATACATATATTTTTTTAAAATCTACATAGATTTTTGTTTTGAGCGACTTCTCCAGTTTGATAAAATTAACACAGAGAAATCGAATTATAAATAACAAACAAAAAGAACGACTAATTAATTATATTTTATGTATATAATTACAAAGTGAATTGTCGAAAAAAGTCTGAATTAATTGGTAAGCTCATTTTGTAATAAGTGGAAAGTTTTATTTGTTTTCGGATACTTGCAAAATTTCAAAATTCAAAAAAAAGATTTTGCAAGTAATTGTAAGAGCTGTTATTTTATCAAGTACAAATTTATTTAAAAAGTGAATTGAACAGTTCGTAGATTAGTTTGGATGTTTTTGGTGTATACTATTTGTATCAATATTAAAAAAAATTATTAATAATAAAATATATTCGTATCTCTTGTTTAAAAAGGTCCACCTTTCTTTACAAAGATCAAAATTGGGAGAGGTGAAATGAAAGGTTCTCATTTACGATAACACTTTATGTTTACAATAAAACTGGAATCTTACAGTTATCGGATAATGGGAATTGATGATAGAATTGTGCAAGAACAGTAGAATTATTGAATAAAAGAAGCCAATAAACTTAAATAAAGGCACTGTAAATTTGAAATCATTTAAAAATTGAACAATCCTTGAATGGGAAAATTTCAGTTTTTATGTAGAATACGAAAAATTTCTAAACTAGAAAGTAACGAAATTACTCATTCTTTTCGCTCATCTTTTGAACTGAAATCAAATTAAAATTATTGACAATCAATTAGATTATAAAGCATTACCTTCTTCTTTAGCTCTATTGAGAGTCTCATCGATGGCTCGATAGTGTTGAAGGAAATTCGGACGAATTAGCCGCCGATAAACGAACAAAGAACCATTCAATTCAGTTGGCAACATCAACCAAATAAAACCAATACACTGCAAGTCATCGAAATTAATTACAATAAACCTTCAATTAGTCGACAATTTTCTAATTACTTTAATTAACCAATAGAGGGGGAACCAGTGGACGATGAAATTGGCGAAATATTCAAAAATCGAGAATATTGCAAAAACCACCCAATACGTCAACCATTTCGTATCATCGTCCTTCTCCTTCGATTCAATTGCATGAATCGACATATAAGCCGGATACAAAAACCCAACTGTATTGCAAACCAATTGGGCTCCACAGCCGAAAACGAGCCAAACTGCGATAACACCAAGTGCGCCTATATCGGAACGGGCAAAATAAGCGATTTTATGGAAAATTTCGATACAATTACCTAGAAAAATGTGCAACCTATCGATACCGGTCCGCTGCTCGGCCATATCGAATAGAGGCGTCCACGGTTTGGTTTTATCCCGTAGAGTTTTGTTTAATTCATTCTTGATTTCCATCACACGTCCGGACATTGTGGAAAAATCGATTTTCTTGCCGCTAATCAAACCGCACCACTTCAAAACTGATTGGAACAAAAGTCAAAATCCAAGGCCGCCAAATTGAAGGTTAACCCTCTAACCGCAAAGCTGCCAACATCACGAAAAGTCACCAAATTTCCTGCAAATTAAAAAATTATAACATAAATTAATAAACAATATAATTATATTAAATTCTTATATTATAATTATATTAAAATTCAAAATTACTCTTAGTTATACTCATATTTTAGGTTTTTTTGTTAAAATTTCCACAAAAATTGGAACATTTCGTTTTGAGTGTTGGTGGAACTGTCGACAAATTTCCCTAATCATCGTCCATCTTGTTTTTGTGGTTACCTAATCTAGAAAATCGTCGAAGGTAATTGTACGAAATTATCACGAATTATTAATTTTTCTTTTGATTTTTAGATGTTCGCTGTACGATCGCTCGTCAAATCGGCGCCCCAAACCAGAATGGCTTTACAGTCCAGCCGTAGACAAATGACGGTTATATCGGGGCCCCCAACCGTACGAATTTCGTTCATCGAAAAAGTCGCTCATGGTATTATTATAGCCGGTTCTATGTTAAGTATTCCCATATGGGTGCTTGTTAATATGAAAAATTATAGAGCACGTGATTAATTTTGGAAATTTCCTGTAAATTATAGTCGAATGTAATTAATAAACAAATAAAACCAATTGAATTCTAGTTATAATTGTATTCGCTAATTTGATTATAA
Source organism: Mylabris phalerata (assembly GCA_020740385.1). Taxonomy (NCBI): domain Eukaryota; kingdom Metazoa; phylum Arthropoda; class Insecta; order Coleoptera; family Meloidae; genus Mylabris; species Mylabris phalerata. The sequence continues at coordinate 4,554,197 of JAJEOX010000222.1, forward strand.
ATGGACAATTCTAAGATTTACTAAAAAAAGAAAAGCTACAGATTGACTAGCAGATAGTGAACAAAATTTATGTCAAACTACTATTGGCACAGTCAAATTAGAGAAAAATCAGTTGAATCTACACTCATCGAAATAATCGAGGAAGGCACACAAAATATTGTAATTGAATGTTCTATAATGGGAAGATTTACAATTTAGTAATTCTACTACTAATTTGCTTTTAGTAAATGTATAATGTGGACCCTCAAGTATATTCTCTTAAATTCTAACAACAAGATTAAAATTAGGTGCAATTATACAATTATACTAGATGGTGTTTGAAAATATCGATTTATAAATAAAACATGCAACATAATAACAATGCCATCTATATATTACAATACAAACTTCGTTTAATTTCCACTGAGTTTTTCCCCTAACTTGTTAAACGATTAAAAATAAGCAAAACGAATTGGAGCGAAACAATTTGAATTAAAAAAATAAGTCTTCAATTTTTTTATCCAATATAAGCTTGATTAAAATTGGCGCACATTAACACATAGTAAATATTATCACATTAAAAAAGATTCAAAAATTTCTCTAATATTATTAATAATAATAAACATCTATTAAGAATTAACTTTGGTTTTACGCAATGACGTTTTGTTGAAATTACAAATCGAATTTAACAACGCCGATCGCTCCTTATCACCACCAGTCTGATCACCGTTTGATAATACAGGAAGTGGTGGTGGTGGTGGCGGCGGTGGTGGTGGTGACGGTACAGTAGAACCTAAAATTGAAAATTTCAATTAAAATCACCACTTAAATCATGAATTTAAACAAATATTTGAAAATAAAAAAATTTAGGCAACAAACATGCAACGGATAGAAGACAAGAAAAATACCCCATATCCTTAGCAACTTTTCAGGCCTAAGAATTAGAAAGCTAATGAAATGAAATATACAAATAAGAAAATATGCTAAAGTCGAAAATAAAGCAATAACAATGCTATCGAGTCTTTATTATTATTGATAAGAATTTACCTGATACAGAAGGTGGAGTTACTGTACCAATAGAAGTAGCAGCACTACTATTGACACTATTAGAACGATCACTACCGTTATTCCCATTGGTTTTTTCGGTACTCTCTTGTTGTTTAATTCTTTGTCGTTGTTGTTCTTTTGCTAGTTGTTTTTGTTCTAATTTCTATTACAAATACAATTAAAATTATATAGAAATAATATAATTGATAATTTACCAATTTGTGGCGTTGTTTCTTCTTTTCTTCTTCAGAACTCATCATTTCTTGTACTTTAACTAAACGTTTTTGATTGCGTACCATTTTCTGTTCTTCTTTTAAACGTTCTTCCATTTGATTGCTTATTGTTTTTAAACGTTCCTTCGTTGAATTTGGTATTTTAAAATGTGCTTTATCACCGGGTAATAGAGTTAAATTTATATTTGAAAAGAATTCGTGATTTAATAATGTTTCAATTGTTGGTAGACCAGATTTACAAGCTTCCGATGATAAAATCGATTCTAATATTGATCCTATTCGAAAATAATTAAATAATTAAATAGAAATACCAAAGCTACATTGAATTAAAAAAGCAGATAAAGTTTATCTAAAGTCGAAAGTTTACCGAAAACGGTAAATATTTCGAAATTTTGCTTTAGAATCGAATAATATAGCGAGAATTCTTCAAAATGACCTTAAATTCCAGGAATATTTTCCAAATAATACAGAATTTCGTTTGGTTTAAGGCGACTCTAGGTGGTTTATTTGTTAGATTAACGAATTTTATATAAATTTCCAGTTAAAACCGGTAAATCTACGAATAAAGTATCGACTTACGTAACAGTGGTGTACATTGTGGTATTTCATCGGTTATACTCTCATGTAGTGGTGTTCCAAATGCCATTTCATACAACGTATGACCGAAACAATAAACATCAATTGCTTGTAACGTGTTGATTTTACGATGTTGCATAAAATATGGCCGATAAAATGATGGTACACCTAATATACCATTTTCTATATCCAATAATTTTACACGATCATTATCGATTATTATATTACCGGTATGTAAATGGCCTAAATTTAAAACAATTAATAATTCAAAACATTTATATTAATTTAATTACCATAAGGTAGACCTTTATCCATTAGAAATTTGAGAGCTTCCAAAATTTGTCTTCCATATAAAGCTACTTGGTTTATTTCTAATGGTTTATGCCCCTTTGGATTACCGTATTTTTTTAGAAAAGATTGCTTCGATTTGGCGTTACATAATAAATCTCGTAATGATCCATTCTTATGATTATTACGAATAACAAGACCACCGATATCTGTACATAGGCACAATTCTATGGAATGTATATAAGGATGCTAATTATAAAAATAAAATTAATCGATAATCGAATTTAAAATTGAATTTAAAAACCTGTATTTGATTTAAACTTTTGAATAAAGCATGCATATCTTTATCGTCTAGATATTTATCTGGACCATAATCAGTCCAACCGCCTAATAATTCGTCTTTAGGCAACGATTTACAACGGATTTGATAATAATGTTTGCGTAATCGCCAACCGATTTCCTCCAACGGACAAACAACCTCCCAACCGACTTCACCGCGTAACGCTAATGAAACATGTTGTAACGCCAATTCTATAATACAAATAAACACAATTAATTGATAAATTGATTAGAAACAATTTACCACCAAATGGTTGGCAATAATTAGCCGGATCTACGAATGACCTTGCCGGCAATGATGATACTAAAATTGGATTCATCATGATAGTGTTTAAATATTTCTGTAAACAAATTGATGATAACAATTAATTGTTTTTACCGAAATTAATTCGATTTATCTACTTGCAAGCCTTGTTGTCGTTCATTGATAAATTCCGGATCCATATTACCAATAAGTTTCTTCGGTGGCAATTGTAATGAAATACCGGATGTTTGTAAATATGTGTGCAGTTTATAGAAATCATTGTAACGACGATAGACACGCCAACTTTTATCAGAAAATGGGCCCCTTTGTACTTTTATTACAAATTCCTAGAATTTCTATTCGATTTAAATCAATTATTTATTAATTATAATTGCTTACCGTGTGACCATTGATATTTCGCCAATTCTCAATGACGCACGCTAATGGTTCTGTATCATCTAATATAACCTTTTTGACTGTTTGTTTCTCAAATATAGCCATTGAAAACGGAACATTTGCACACTATCTCGTTTCACATCCATTAGATTGAACGAAATTTACACAATAATCGTTAATTTATTTCGTTTTACTTTCCTTTAATTGAAGATTACCATAATTACACTAATGTAACTCTTTTACTGTCAATTGGGGACTTTATCTGTCATTATAATACCAACATTGACACAAAAGTACTAATTTTATTGACGTTAGATATGCAACTAACCATACAGATAAATTGCGGCAAATTTAAGTTATTTGGGTGGTTTTTGGTTAAAAATTCAAATTAGCAAGCTAATAAAATTACCAAAACTTCTCTAAAAGATTTAGAAAACACTTAATTTGCGGTAGTATTAGAAAATTATTGAAAATTCGAGAATATTGCTTAAATTATACGGGAAACTGCTCCAAGATTGTTGTACCAACAGGTAAGAATCGAATTCAGTTTTATCTGGATTAACCCGTTATTTTCGATGAAATTCCAAGAAAACGCTAGAATTTCGGTCGTTCTTGACCGGTGTGTGAACATTCATCGAAACCACTAATAATTTAAATAATATCGGATATAGCCTCGATTGTCGTACTAATCTACCTTAACGAATATGTACAGGAAATTTCCTTGATTTTGTTTACAACATGGAAATTGTAAACATTTTATTTCGAATAAAACAATTTGTCTTAGGTTATGGTGTAGTCAATCGTTTACAAATTATTTCTTTCTAGAAAAAAGTTATACGACCCTGTATTTGGGGGCCATCAATTGTGTTATTGTAGATGACAACATCAATAACAACAACAATATAATAAAAAGTGGATATTGCGGATATCCTTCCTGACAAATTCAACGATTACCATCGACACATTTATATATTTTTTGTTATTTTCATTTATAGACACATTCGAGTTGAATAAATTCGAAAATAATACAATAATCATGATACTTTCACACTTTTGTAGTATTGGAATTAATAAGAATTACTAGAAAATTTATTCTCAATTTTGGTTTGAATCATTTAATTTGTACTACTTTCTCTACAAAATCACAACATTAAACAATTATTATACAGCGATTATTATTGTTGAAAAAACACAGGGTTGAACAATTCATACCGAACTGTAGTTGTAGTTCATTTTATAATTAATTCTTTTAATTATTCGCTTCTATTAATATTATTGTTGATTATATAAAATTAGATCCGGTTGGTTTCCCAAATTAATAACACACAGGATTATCTCATTATTGTTTATATAATTACGATTTTTTTTCAAATGATTAACGTAAAAATCTTCCTAGATCATTCGGAATTACCCCTGATTTTCTTACTTTCTAAATTAACTTTCATTGATTCGATTATTTTCCATTATTCAATAAAAAAAAGTTATTTTATTGATTTATTGATACACGTGTATTTTCGATAGAAATTTCAAGTCACGAATTATAAAATCAAGCATCCGTAACGGAAACTACAAGACTAAACCGACCAATTTGTCAATTTTTACTGGATATGATCCAGTTTTTGTAAGTTTATCAAATTTCTTCCATTCAAATCAATGAATAATTCGAATTGCAATTTGAGAGTTAATGGACCCAACAACTCGAAAATTTCGCCCCCTCTAAAGCAATTATTTTATAATTGTAATAATTTTTCGATAGATGAGTAATAAAATTCGATAGAATTTTGCCTCATTGTTCCGGTCTTGCTCGCTTGGCGTTAATTTAATTTAAATTGGAAAGATATGGAGTATTTCCTGCTATTTCGTCGAATTTACCGTTATTGTTATGTCTTAATTGGTAGATTGCATGAAATCATTTCCTTAAATTAACACCAAAAACATTCAAAATTCATTGCCAAAACTTTAAATTTCCATCAACCGATTACTGTTCAAAAAATAACCATAATAATTATTCAATTTCTAATATTATTATTCTCTTGTATTTAATAACGACAAGTAGAGAATTAATTATGGATTGATTTGCTGGTGATCTTGGGGTACAGGCAATTATAATTCCTTACACGGTGCCATTTCCGATTTCCTTCACCTTTTCTTTAAAAGGGTAACCATAAAATAGTCGTAAACGTAGAGAAATAGGCCAAGATTTCCACAATAGAAGAACGAGGTTGCTTCAATAATTGTTTATTGTACTTGCTGTATTTATAAAATTAATCCTCATCTTTATTTCAACGTTTATTTGGCAGGCGATAATTGGTGAATTTTCGGGCGATTATCCTGTTTTAGGAAATAATCACATCCTGTGAAATCCTTGGGTTGGTTCACCTGGAACGGAAAGTGTCGGAAATGGCGCTTTTGAAGGAACAATGTCAACTTGTATTATTAATGGAATATTATCATTTTTACCATTCGGTTTTAATCTTCAATGAATATCGTTGAATTGCTAAAATTTGTACAATTGTAGAAAGCACGACAAAAATTGTTTTATTTCTATAAACTTTACTGGAATTCAAGGTTGTCAGAGAAATAGAGAAATAATTCTTGTAATTGGGACATGTATTATATTTATTTTAATTGATAATTAAGCCGACTATAAATCGATGAATGGATTTAACACAATAAAGATCGCAAGAGATACAGAGAAGAAATCATTGGATTTTAAATAAATTCAAATATTGTTTAGCTTTTTAATTATCGCTAATTGAATTGATCTGAATTGCAGATTTTGATGGTAAATGAGCGCAGGACAAGGCTTCTATTGGATAATTAAACGTCCAATAATCACGATAATCAATATTTAATATTAAAGGTAGCGAAAATTAAATAATTACGGTTACTCCGAGCACTTTTGTTGTCGAATAGATTTTGTAATCGGTCATTGAACGGGCTGATTCCATTCAAAAGCAACAAGCCCGTTTAGTTGTCATATTATTACACAATATCCATATTTGTAATACAGATTTTTGTTAAATAAATCATTTCAAATTTGCCAAACAATAAGAATAAATCCATCAAAATTGCTCTTACTCAATCGTACGAACAAGAACAAAGGATGTTCCCGATAAATTTCCAGTTTTAGTACAGAAAATCCAAAATATTTCGAAAATATTCTCACTTTAACGGTATTAAAATTGGTATTATCGTCAATTTGGGTAAATCCAAACCGAATTATGAAGTAACAGAGTTGCGAAAGTCTTTTTTCTTCTAAATTAAAGATTGTTAAAGTAAAAAACGATTAATTTTGTGAAATATGCTGGAAGTTTTCGACGATTTCATCTATCGCTGAATCGATTATTTCACTTTTGGTTTGGATAATTTGGAAAGATAATCGCTTAAAATAAAGCGACAGACCATTAATTATCTTCTTCTGTATTTTGACCTTTTCGATTAAAAGAAAATCTAATTGTAGTGCAGTAATAAATTTCGATTTACCTTCAAATCCATATAAGTCGACATAAATTAAAGGATTTGAGACATTGATTTTCGATTTGAAAGGGCTTCGAAACGGTCAAGTTTTACGATTTCTGAATCATCAAATTATCAAAATTTATTAGTTTATAGAGAATTTTCTCACAAAATGATAATTTAAGGAGGAAATTATCGTTAAATCTTCACATGAAATTGATTTGTAATGAAATTCAAACTAACGCTCAAGTATTTTTGAAAAATTCTACGATTTGAAGTAAAATTGTTGGTAATTGACTGAAAATCAAATTTGGAGACAAAATATACCGGCTATTCCATCTAAATATTCATATTAAGCCATTCCTGTTAATTACAGGGCGATTTTAAGGATTTATAGGGACATTTTGGCCAAATTAAAGCTTCACAGTTTCGAAAATGAAAACCGGTCAAAATTTAGCTCCTTTACGTTCCACATTAACTACAAAGTTGCGAGATGAAATTAATAATAAATAAAAGCCGAATTTTGGAATTCTTATTAGAGAGTAAACAGGCACAGAAAGCCAAAATCCAACAAGAAATTTAACAAAATAGTGTCCGTTTTACACACAAATGACAAAAAATGACCATGTACGTTTATTTTTTTTCCGTACAATTATCGAATTGAATTCTATAGGTGTTGTTATTCCTTCGAATATTAATTAATATCAAATAGACAATTTATACAGTCAAATCGATAAAAAAACAACAATGAACAAGGTTCTCTTGGCCTAGTTGGGTTTTTTTGGGCGATAGGTGACCCTTTCAAGGTTTACAAATTGTTGTACATAGAGAATCATCAATAATAACAACAAATTAATGAATCAATAAATATTGAACACGATTAATATTTGCAAAATTACACGTCGTATTGTTCAAATACACGAAGAAATATAAATATAAGAAAATATTAAAATAATTACGATATTTATGGAAACCTATTTCTATGCAAGTCACGATTCGGTTGCTTTATCAAATTAATTAGATACCTACTGATAGTTTTCAAATAAATATCTATAATTAAAGAATTGTAATAGTAGTTATCATCGTGGAAATGATTATAATTTTTTCCTGTACAATTAAAGTAAATTAGAGAAAAATTATCTGTTAATTTTGTCCAATTAACAATAATCGAAAATAATTGATAGTTGACAGTTGTAATTGTAGGGAATTATTAATGTTTAAATTATTGAAAAAATCACTATTTCTCAAATAATTTATATAGGTGAATGGATAATTTAACTTGTAATACATCTATCTGTCTCTCAATACACAATTTTTTTGTTAATAATATTAGAAAGAGATGTAATCATATAAATATGAATCATATCAGATGGAGTGGATAATCTTGACCCTATTTATGCTCAAATACATAAATATTTGTAAGCAAATATGTACATAGGTACGTACAAATTCGCATCTTATCTAAATAATTAAGACTACTGCTATTTTTGCGATCAAATTTAAGATTTTCCAGTTGAATTTACGAGAATAAAATCAAAAATTTTGAAAATATACACCAATTAGTGTAGTTTATCTTTAAACAATGACGAGCGATTTAAATTTTCCGCGCTATCTAAACAAATGAATATCATTCAGTTCGCTAGTGATACCAATGCAAGAATACAAATTTTACCGTACGTTTCTATATAAAGTTACTATTCTTTGAGCTGTAAAGTTGGCAACTAATTTAAAACTTTATAAAGTTGTACAAGATTCGATTATTAAAAACTAAATAAAAACGAGTAATTGGTTAAAACTGTTTAAAATTCATTGCTACAATTGACTCATGGAATATTCAATATTTTTACCTTCACAAAGGTCTTTAACTGCGTGTCAATCAAAATTAAATTCGTGACATTTGATAAGAAAGGAAACAACCTATAAATTTACGATTACTTATAATTTATGAACAATTCGGCCACTTTTTTCTAATATTAATTTATTTTAATTAAATCGGAAATAAAGCAGTTGGCCTCCGGAAATCGAACAAGGTTGCCTACCAATTTATCAACATGACCGTCACTTAAAAATCGAATAATAAACGTGCATATACAACACCTGTTGATTGAAAATAAAATTTCTTAGAAATACGAATTCTAAATCTAACAATCGATCAATTTTAATTTGATTATTGTTTGTTGAATGCAAAATTCGTTGTGCACTGGTAATTTTTCATGACAAAAATCCATTTAAATATTTGTTATGCTCTACAAGGTTTTTTTAATGAGAAACCAAGTTTACGTGCGAATTGGGTGGAAATTTATAGAAAATTCAATTTTTTTATCAATTGTAATAATCGCAAATTATTTAGGCCGTCGCACCTTAATTTTTCCACAACAATCTCTACTTGCTTACACAATTCCAACTCTAACTGTTAAGTTTAATACATACGGAATTAATTAATTAATTAATTGATTAATTGTAATTAATTTAATGAGAAAAGCCGAATGTCAAGTACAGTTGTATTTACGGAAATTATGAAGAAATTGTTGCGTTTTGTATGGAATTTTACCTCGAACTTGATTCTTCGCTTGGATGATTACTTACATAGAGATTTAATTATGCGTTATGCTATACTGGCCACAGTCGGTCATTATTTCTAATTGTTCTTAAAAAAGAATATCTACATACTAGACGGGTTTAATTAGATTTTAACGCTAATTGTTCGCTAACGAAACAGAAAAATCAAGCTCACATTTCACCTTGGATGATTATCTTCATCTTCTCGATCATATCTGTGGCCTTTTTGGTTATTTATTTGTGCAAAATTACAGCTCGTTAATTCTTTCGTTGGTCTTTCTCTCTTGAATCGGATGAGCCTTGGGGCCGGTCCCTTGTTGGTTACCTTGATCCGATTGAATCTGTTTTGTAGACAGCTTGCCTACAATAACCAGCCATATGGGTACGTACAGATTGATTTCGTACAAAAATCGTAAAGAACCCGTCATTTGGTTTCGTACACAGTTTGGGTTGGGCTCTCGTTTAATCTCTTTTCAAATAAAGTTGCAACAACCTCGTTCTCAAATCCGGACGAATACCTCACCCATAAGTGTCATTGACACTCTTGTCTGTTTATTTCACTTTTTTTCTTAATTCGTCGATTACCACTGATTTTGTTGCTTTTATTTGTTCTTGTTTCGTTCATGGTCTTATTGATAGTTTTAACCGAACGTATAGGATTCTGCGAATTTTATAATAACAGCCTTGACTCAGTTTTTGGTGCGGTTTAAATCAATCAAAAATTCCGGCTGGTTCGGTGCAAATTTGGTGGAGGCGCCGGGCGATCATCATTAGAAATTGCTAGAAAAATTGTGTTTAAAACAGAAAAAACCGGCAATATTAACCAAGAAAGTAGCAGCAATTATAGCATGCAACCAGTGAAAGTTGGAAGAATTTCATTTAATAGAACGTTGATACAATACGATTAATTAAGGCGAGAATCACTCATTTAGTTTTTACACAATTCTCTCGAATCTATCGAGAAGAGCGCTCGAATTTTCCTTTATTTAGATGATGGATGGAAAAAGAGTGCCTTTATTCTAGAATTGTGGAGCAAAATTTTATAAACGCCTTACTACCGATTAAAAACAATTCAAATAATGCCACACTCGGGCATTATCAGAGTACTAGTCCTATTTCTCGCTACAAGACAACTATTAATGATAACAACAAGTTCTGTTACAAATTACGTGTACAAAACGATTTTTTCGACATACATTGCAACTGATATTACGATAATAGAAAAAAATGCGAATGTCATAACAATCATGGCCATTTACTTTGAATTAATTGATACGGTTTTTTCTCTCTATCGACAAAGTTAAACGATCATACTTCTCTATATTTGGATTGCGATTAAATTCAAGTTTATACAATCGTTTCTATAACAAATAGAGCAATTAATTAATTTGTGTGAAGATGTTTGATTAATTCTAGAGAGTTCCTTAAATTTTCCATCTTCAATGCTTCTGTGGCAAGGTTCAATCGATAATTTTAAAAATCAACTTGAAACTTACCGATATTTTTATCTAAGGTCCTGTACTACTTTCAATTCGTTTATAATCGAGTTTTAATAAATGGATAGATGATGGTGATAGTGAACGGTGTGGAGAAATTCCGGAATCTGTCTTACACTCACCTGATTCATAATCGTGAAGAAATCAATGAATAATCGTGTCAATGCACCTTTACTCTAAATGAGAATTGTAGATTATCGATAGATAAGAGACGAGAATTAAAGAATGGCCGGACTAGAACTTTGACGAACGGTTTCTCGGGCATTTTTTAAAGAAAATTCGAATTTTGGGCCTGTTCGAAAGAGGATTCCAGCTCCAGAAAAGGAGTTTTATAGTTCGGAAAATTTTGATTTATCGATGAAAATTTATTGTTATTTGTCCCCGTAACTCGGCTTCGTCAAAGTTCCTACTTTTTTACCCCTTAACTTGTCTAAGATTCTAGAAAATTAAAAACTGGAAGAAATTATAACTTTTACCGTCCGAGATCTCCGTTGGAGTAGAGAATTTTGTTCAATTTGTACGCGAAAAAGTCGAAATATCCAATGAATTTGTGTATTGTTTGTAAATTGTGTTTTAATGAAATATGCGTGTAGATTAACCATTGAAACGTCAATATTATTAAATCCAGGTTAACCCAATATAGACAAGTCTTAATAAATATGGATTACGGCTGTAATTTATTTAAATGGGACAAAAATTCATTATAATCGACTAGATTATTCTAATTTTCCATCAATTTTTCTATTAGAAAACAGAAAATCAATGGTTCAATACCGACACAATAATAGAATCCACTTTCCAACCTTTTAAACCGACCAGTTGATTAAAGTGGGGAAGAAATTAATTCATATGCAACAACAATAGATGCATCAATTTATAGAAAGTGTATTTTTTCTATGGCGACTAATTCAAATCGACAGATTAGACGCATTGAATTAGAATTGATAATTGCGCTTTCTTAGAAAATAGTTAAAAATGAGACATTTCAAAGGTTCCCTCATTTTTGTGCGCTTTCAATAAATTCGTTCATATTTATTAAAGCTTGGCGAAATAATTAAGAATTTGAGATAATTAAATTCAAATGAATCTAAAATATAAAAAAAAATGTTTTATTTGAAGTAAAAACAATCATAATCTGTTCCAAATTATGGTAGACTTGAAAATTGGAAAAATGGAAACCGAAAAAAAGAGATTGTATTTGAAAGTATTATTCTAGGCGTGCTCTAGTAGAGAATTTCACAAAAGTAAACAGGGGGAAAGTCTAGACCCATCCAGTATTTGACACATTAAAGTCGAAGTAAACAATTTGTTTTATTGTATAGAAGTATTTTTCTATCAATAGGTCGATTGGGCAATTTCTAAATTAAATCGGAGAAAATTTCGCAACCTATTTGGGACCATTCAAAAGTCGAGAAATTGAAACAAACCGGCCTAATTTTGTTCCAAAAACTGAACATTTTAAAAATTTTATCTTATCTTTGCGATAACTAGGAACAATATCAAGTGCCACTTGCTATTTTATTCAGAAAATATTCCCAAACTCTAGACGATCATCAAAATTTGAAAAATTGTTGTTCTATGATTTTTATGAGAAATTCTGCCTTATATTCAGAGTTTTAATTAAGAAATAGCAATAGTCCAAAATTTGATTATTTAATAAAATTGCTTGTCTGTTGTATTCTAGATGATGGTGATCAAAATTCAAAAAAAATTACACTATTTTGATAAATTATGCTCAATTTTGGAAATATTTCACTACTTATAGGTGACTATCAGAATTAAAAACTTACACTCAAAATTTACAAAAAATAGCTCTTACTGCAGATTGACTGTTTTTAAAACAATTTAGTACTTTTAGTCCTTTTGTAAGAGAAACTTTGCTCTGAGTCTATGGTTTCGTTCAAAATTTGAAAATTTTTGAGAAAACCGGAATGCTAGCAAATTAAACCAAAATAACTCATTTTTATAGATTAAATTTGCCAAATTTGGTGCAAAACCATAAAATTGTTATAATTTGAGTTGAGTTGCAAGAGTGCTAGTGACGGCTACTATCACAAGCAATTGTGGTAAATTTAGGTCGCCAAGTTGAACATTTATGCTATTATCTATTTGTAATAATTTTATCATTATGAAACGCAGCGATAATTAATCACAAGTCTCGAGCCGTAAAGAAACTTCGAAGTTTTATCTAAATTGTGTATTGTTTAATTAACGTATGATTGGTATTACGATATCAAAACAAGGTTGTAAACAGCAATGATTTTTCAAAAAAATATATAAAAAAGCGATATCTCGACAACTTGAGGTTGAATTGGGCGCATTTTCGATATCAAGGTAAATGTCTGTTGTTTGTTTAAAAAAAGTAACAATTTGTAAAAAATCAATTTAAACAAATCCAACGATCCATTTCAATAAAACTACAATTTAACTGTATATTTATACTTTCTGGGTTAGATTCAACTGTCATTTATTTAATTCAACAATTGTTCCATAAAATTCAACTAAATCCGTTGTTATTTTCACAACGAAATTTCTACTTTCTTTTGGTAAGTATGGACGAATTTCCCATTTGATTTATTACATTTTTTCTATATGCAGAATAATTATTTGAATTGTCTGCATTACTATTACGTTAGGTCAGGTTCCCGGCCATGACACGGCCAGAGGTGAGCCAGCAACCTCCATAAAAACACACCTTTGTGGCAATGGCCCCGCACACACTCACCAACTTCTTTTAGAATTGATTCGATGATGTTCCTAAGTAGTCTAGAAGTAGTAGTAGTAGTAGAAGAAGAAGACGAAGCAAATGGTGGGGTTGGGATTGGTGTTTTACTATAAAATCACCTCCACGACAACGTCGATCTCAGTACGCTGAAAGCTAGGTCATCCAACGAGTGTGTTGTGGCAGTAGCGCAAACTTGTTCATCACGTGTGACCTACATTGATTAAAACAATTAATAGAAAGGAACAAATCGAAAAAAGACAGTGTACAGAAGTGCCTTAATCAAAGACTGAATTGCCTTTAATTTTTTTTTTTAAATAAACAGTGATAAAATCGTGTGATATTAGCTAGTAAGGATGCCTGCACCAATTCAAGAGACTATCGATGATGAAGAGCAGCAACAACAGCTCGTTGAAAACTCAGAAACTGATCAATTAGGCGATGTTGTATCATTCTCACCGCCATCATCAAAATTATTAGAAACCCGCGATAGTATCTCATCGATAGATAGTGATGTTTCACTAACATTCGATCATAATCAAACAAATCAGGAACATCAACCCGAAAATGAGGATGAAGGCGCCCATATGGCCGATCTATCCGATAGTGCATCTGATACTGGATCGGCTGGCGGTGGTAAAGATTCCGGTTGTGAGGTAACACCAGAAGTTACCGAACCACCATTCACACCACCATCTGAAGAATTAGCCGATAAAATTGTACAACAAGTTGAATTCTATTTTTCCGATGCTAATATAACTAAAGATGCATTCTTATTAAAACACGTCAAACGCAATAAAGAAGGATACGTTTCTTTGAAGTTGATTTCGAGTTTTAAACGTGTTAAACACCTAACGAAAGATTGGCGTGTTGTAGCGCACGCTTTAACACGTTCAACGAAATTAGAAATTAATGAAGCTGGAACGAAATTGCGCCGTTTAGATCCGTTACCGCAATACGATGAGACAACACCGTCACGTACAGTTGTGGCGGTTCATATGCCGATTGATAAGCCGACAATTGAGAATGTCGCCGAATTGTTTAAGACATGCGGCGAAATCGCTTTGATTCGTATTTTGAGACCCGGTAATCCGATACCGGCTGATGTCCGACAATTTATCAATAAGAATCCATCATTAGCCGGTATGGTGTGTGCTTTAGTCGAGTTTGTTGTCTCCGAATCGGCTAGGAAAGCGTTGAAATTACCAGAAGTGCACGGGGAGCCGATGAAAGTCTACGAATTGAATAACGTACCGCATCCGGAACGGAAAAAGAACAAAAACAAAAAGAACCAAAACAACAACAATAAGAACAATAATAAGATAATTTCGGATTCTGACTATATGACATCGTGTCAGAGTAGCTCAGAAACTGAAGATTTGCGTTATCGCATCGATCCTCGTTTTAAATTGCGCCGCGGCTCTTCCGCCCATTTCCCATCGCGCTATATCGAACCAGCCGCTTGGCTACAACGCCGGCTATCAGCTTCGAGTACTGAGGCGCATTTCATTTATATGCCCCGACGTCTGTCCTACAGCAGTCGTGATTCGAGTGACTCAAATCTGTTCCTGCCGCGTCGCATGAGCGCCTGCAGTAATGGCTCAACAAATTCTGATAATTACAATCGGCGTCTATCATCAGCCAGCCAATCGTCGGATTATGGCAGCAACAATCCAAGATCTAGAAGTAACAGTTCGGCATTCCAGAACGGCGGTGAGATTGTTGTAAGAATGCCCCGCGGGCCAGATGGGTCGAAAGGTTTCCGCCAACGGCCACCAACTCTAGCCCAATAACTTATTCTTTATTATTATTTTTTTAACTCGTATTCTCTCTCTCTCGGAGTGAATGAGCGCTTGTTAATGGACGCGATGTGTATTCAGGACGCGGCCCACATTTCCATCGAACTTTCACCAAAATATAGTTTAATTATAGTTGTATTGTTTTTAAAACAAAAAATTTAAAATGGAGAGAAATGGGAGAACTTTTCCAATTATATAGAAGGGAAAACATTTAAAACACATAAATATTCGTAGATTTTCATTTCTACATGTTAATTAAAATCACCCAATTATATTTACTCTAATTAGGTTGTCTATCGTTGCTTTCTAATTGTTAATTACAAGAATTATCTTGGTTTCTCGGTGGCTTTTCCCTATACATACTTTTTTTAATTTAATTCTAATTTTAATCTAAATGTAAGCTTGTAGTGTATATTTCATCTATACCATAATATAATTAGTTATGTTTTGTTTTAAAAACACACCTAGTTATTAATGTTTGTGCGAAGAAAACATATAATCAACATATAATTTAACAATCCCCTTGTAAATAAATATAATTTATTACAATTACTATTTATTTCAAATTATTATTTGTAGAATTGTTTTTAACGTTTTATTTATTTGTTTTGTTATCATTTACAGTAAATCTTTTTGGGACTATCAAACTGTATTGTTTTATTATTACTACCCCTAATCCTCGTGTTGATCCCAACTTTATTTATAATGAAATTTACAAATAATCCCTTAAAAAATAGATGGAATGAACATTAAAGCCGGACTGATGCAACGAATTTCAAAGAAAATCAAATTATTACAAGATTTAAGTCATATTTAACGAAAAATCCAAGTGATGAGTGTCATAGACAAGGACACTGTGAGATATGAGCCTTTCCAAGAAATTTCCTTTTTTAATCCACCGACCCCTCTCAACAACGAAATTCGTCAAAAATGTGTGTTTCACTTGAATGTTGCTAGCTCTAATGTTGAGCAATTTGTAAAATATTTCAAGGATTTATAGAACGGCCCTTGAGATCATTTTATCAAAATTGGACAGCCGCAGTTTGAGTTGGTCAAAAAACGCCCGGTTTAGAAAAGGATGCCATTTTTGAAATTGAGATAAACACGTCTCAAGGATACTCGTTGCATAATTTGTCCATTTTTCTCCATTTTTTGCTAGAAAAAACACAAGGTAGTTTCATTCTAGAATAAAATGGAGAGAAACGAATAAAATCAACGTTGGGAGCATCTTTAAATCATTTTGAACCATTTTACGTGTGTAACTCGTTTTTGAAAGTCGCAACATTGGTAGAAACGATCGTTTTTGACCAACTTCCCGATGAGCTGCATGGCTCAAATTTGGCTCAAATGATCCCCAAAGGGTTCCCTATAAATGCTTGAAATATTTTCCGAATCGCCGTCACATACTGGTATAAAAGTTAGCAATACTCGAGTCAAACCCGCAGTAGAGCTCTTCTTCTAGAATTTGGTACATTAGAGTAAAATTTCAAGATTTGTGTAGAAACTCGGCTCCATTTCCATTGATGAAGCTCTATTCGTCGAAAATTTGGAGATTGAGAAAATTACAATTTCGCTGAACTACTAAATTAAACCAACTCGTTTCTTATTGACTAAAATTAGTAAATCTGCCAAAGTCGTACATTTGATGAGAAAATTTAGCATTTCAGAGACTGTCTGAACGTTAGTGACGGCCCTGGTTGCAGAAAATGTAAAAAAAACAAGCCAATCTAAATTCGGTTGACTACAAGTCCCGATTTTTGTGTCCTAGGAAAGTCTGCTGTATCTGATTCAATTTTTATAGATTTTGCAACTATTCAATGATTTTTTGAGGCATTAAATGGATTTGGAAATATTCCAGTCATCATTTCTTATTTCAACACAAAATCTTTCAAATTTCATCGATAATTTTAAGGATAATTTGCAATTGTATTATCAGAGTCAGCCAAAATATTGTAACCCCCGTTGGATAAAGCAGTGCCTCTTTTAAACAGATTTTAAGGTGAAATTGAACGACGATAACAATTCATAACTTGAGTCATACATGGGTGATGATTCAACTTTCCAAAAAAACTCAAAAACTTGTACTTTGATTAAATATCTATATTTTTTGAGTTATTGCTACCAGACCATCAAAATTTGGAGCCCCAATTTTGGTCAAATTTCATAGAATCTATGGGAGCCTTTAATGCCTCATCCTTTATATTGCGACCAAGACACCAAATGGAGATAAAACCTGTAAAGAATACTGTCGCTAAATTATCCCAAATTGTGGAAAAAAATTCATAATTTTCAATTTCCCAATGTAGGTTGCAGTTTTTTACGATGACGAAAAAAAATACATTCACTAGACGAATATCTAAAGAAACAGATGTGCTGTTTTTTGTCTTGGAAATTACAGACTAAACTACTTGTCCTCATTAAAGACGAATCGAAGCCGAATTAATTTATAGAAATTAAATCAACCAAGAGCGAGTTTCAAAAGCGTAACAAACTCGAATCAACACTTTGATTCGTTATCTTACGATTAATTCAAATAATTCAAGGAATGCAAATGTATCAAAAACAATATAAACGATTATTTTTTGCCATGTTAATTTCAGAAGAAATGTAAAATAATCAGAAGTGAGTGTCAAAGTCAAGTTGCTACTTTCACCTGAACAGAGTTGAAAACGGAATTTTATAGTGGCGTCAACCATTGAGGAGTCAATGTAGCGTTTCAACAAATATCCAATAAAACAGCTTTCTTTCAATCCTATTAATGACACACAATTTGATAGTGCAGTCTGTATTTCTATTATTAACAAGCACGATATAAAATTCTTATACATGACACTGTAGAGATACCACTAGAAAAGAGAAATGACTTTTTTGTGTTGGCATTAATAATAATGTTTATATTGCAAGTAGTGCGTAACATTCTGTTGTTAATTAATCATTGCAATTGTCGGGACAATTATTAATTTAATTCTATAAACAATTCAAATTGTTTAGTTTATATACATGGCTTTCAAAATTTTTTACAAACTCCATTATTTAAAAGTCTTGGGATTTCTTAGGGATAATTTAGATTTGTTACCCAAAATTTCGGCTTGAATATTTCGATAATTTTCAAAATTTACTACAGTTTTTGGATCTGCGTCCACAGGGTCTGGGTATGGAGTAGAAGGCCCACGAATTGCCTTTCGAATTATTTTTTAAATTTAAATAAGCCGACACAGATTCAAAATGAGCATTTCAAAGCGGATCTAACGAGTTTTATCGTTTGAGACAATTTCGATTGAAGTTCGAGTTGAGGAAAATTTTGTAATAAACAATTTTTCATATTTTTCCTCACAACTTAACCAATGTTATTTATTTTTAAACGATTCTGACACAGTTTATAGAAATTGAAGAGCGCTTTTCAAATGTGCAAGAAATCTCCCAATCGGTTTGATAGTTTTTCAGGAAATTACCAAAAAGTTAAGCGCCTATATTTGATGATGGATATCTCCCTTGTTTGATGACATATTGTAATGAATTGGGCACCATTAGAATGAGCATTTCAAAAAACATTAGAGAAAGTTTTTTGTTTTGAAAAATTGCAATTGAGATGTTATTTACTTATTTCTGTTGAATATGTCGATTTATTCAACTATCTAGAAATTATAAGGAATAAATCTGGTTTTTTAATGAGATTTATTAAGAATGCGGACACAATCTCATTGTGAATTAAAGTAGCAAGATTTCCCTCATTATATTCTTCGGAAGTTCTATATTAATAATAATATTCGAATATTTATTTCGTTACAATACTAGTAGCAAGTCTTCCGGTTAGATGCCAATCCAGGTGTTGTAAGTTTTAATAAATTGGAAAAATTGCTTGTTTTCTTAATAAACACCTAAATTTTGGGCAAGTTTATTAAAAATCAAAGCTAATGCTAGAGGTGGATTTAGACAAATATTTTGTTGTTTGTCTGCAGGTGTTTATCAAGAAAAATATCGAAAACTTCGCCACAACTGATTCAAATTTGGACCAGTTCGATAGACGCTTGATGTTGCTCCTTTTAATTCCGTCTCATTTCAATTCGTGGGAAAATCAATTGTTGAATCAACTTTGGTATTATTCACGCATCTAATCGAACAAAACTGGTGCGGAATTCTGTACAAATAGATTGTGTATACACTAAAAGTTTGGTTTTCAAACAAGCTATTCAACATATTTCTAGTCGAAATGTTTATCTATTTAATCGATGGTTTAATGAATAAATTCGCTTTCACTGTATGTGTAAGAATAATAGAGTCAAAATGTACATTTTCCTACTGGGATGGGGATAATACAAGTGCTATTATTGGATATTGAAAAATTCCAACATTAGTTGTTCACGTCGTTTAAAATCCGTTCACAATTACGCTCAAAATCACACTAGCAACTGCAACAAAATCACTAGACACACTGTTGCAATTGCTATGAATCCATTCTATTCATCTTTGAACCGAAAAGAGACTCTAATGAAGCAATAGTTGTCAATTCTTTGAAAATTCAACACCTCGACTGGTAATTGACTACTTTTTAACCGTTTGGACGCAACAATGCTTTGCGTGAATTTATCTGAACGTCCAATTGTCATTTAATCAAACAAAAAACGTTGTTACTTGAATCCACGTCCCTTGTCTTGGAAGCAAGACTTGCAATCATTGCCACACGATACATTTGATCATCAAATTTGATGCATAAATTTAACCAACTAATGTGGGTTAATCTATCATCATCTCCGATACTTGATTACCACGAAAATTACTTTAAAAATCGAAAAAAGGCGCCACAAGAGGATGATTTTTGGATTTGCCTTTGCCAAAATTTCAAAGGAAATGGTTGATAAAAATCAACTCACATTTTTTCGTTTTAATAAATATCGTTGCAATTTGGTTAAATTTTTATGTTATTCGGTATTCTAGTCAATGAGGTAGTAGAGTGATCAGTCAAAAATCGTGTCCACGTATGGTGGCAGACATCTTGGATAGTGGAGACGCAAACGAATAAAAGTAGTTGGCAAACTGGTGGTTTGCGTCCAAACCAAGTATTGCTGGTTGTATAAAATGAAGTGTAAAATATTGGCACAACATGTCGGTTTCAAGAATCGCAGCCTTGTCTGCAACTAGCCCTTTTTGACCAACTTGCAAATGAGCTACAGGGTTCACATTTTCCATGGACCCTCTTGTAAATGCTCACTTTTTCAAATGCTTCACCAAATGATTCGTGTTGACATTGGAGCTTGCAACATTAAATTGAAACACGCGGTATGTTGCATGTTGATAAATTGGCATCATTTTATAGAAATGATGCAAATCTAGCCCCTATTGCAAGTTAATCATCTGTGCTTTACAATACTAGAATTTTTGTGGCAATTTTTTATACAATTTTGCACCCATAGAGGGTGTCCATGCAAGCATTTTCCACGCACTTGCTCAAAGACCGCAAGAGCCATCTACGATTTCGATGTCGTCGCCATTCGACATTGTTGCAACTGTTGTGCAACGGGCAGAAATTGTGAAAATGTATTCAATGATGATGCAGCTAGTCTGCAGCACACCAACGATGCCAATCCCGAAAAGACGACCAAATTTTCCAACAACCTAGAATGCCACATGGTTTTGTGCTTGCTTAAGCTTTGCAACAATGGCACTAGATATCCGCTGAAAATCGAGCCCATCAAGGCTTGCATTTCATTGAAAATGGCCCCATTCCAAATGGGTGCTGCAATACATGCGCTTCTTCATGTTTGAGGGCTCCCCTAGTCCACATTTCCATCTGCACAACCACAATGGGTTTGGTTTATGATTTTGGGGGGGCTACCCCCCAAGACCCCCTTCTCCTTTTCTCTTCTGCAATGATGCATTGACCACATCACTTCCTGTGCAATGGTATGACGGTGCCAATAGCTTCGTAAGTAATCAATTTTTACTCTGTTTCAAATAATTATCATGTAGCATGGATATATCCAAAACTATAGTGGATTAGGCCTACAGGGATACCACTATAAAAAAAACGCACCGTGTGCTTTACCTCACAGGTGGTGTGGAAAGAAGCACATTTACTACTTTTCTATTCAACAATTGTAAATTTACAGAGAAATCATGGAGATTTGAAAAGATGATTTTGCATTATAGACTTTAAAAATAGGTCTTTATTAAATTTCAGGTGATTTTCAACTTGGATTAATTTTCTACAAGCAACCACAGAAACTGTTGAAAGTTTTCCGTCTTTTGCAACGATAAAGGTGACATCTATTGATTTGTCCATTGAACTACAATGTGCAACGACACCAACATATTGCCTTCCTTTTCTCAAGCGATGATCGATCATGACTTGAGAAAAGGAGGTCCCTATTGAACGACACACTCATAAGTTGGAAAGAGTGAGGACCAACTGCCAAAATTTCCCCATACGAGGACCAAATTGGTATTATAAAAGTAAGGGGGATGCGCACTCTACTACCTCATTGGGTATAATTTATTTGAGTTTCGAATATAGTAACCATAGTAATTATACCTTGGTATGGCGTTTAATGCACTGTTGTCAAATCTACAATTCTGTTAGAGTAACTACCAACTTAAAGAAATGAAAACTTTTAAAACGCGCCCATTTCAATATTATCGAATTTTATTCAATCAATTCCACCGATAATTGACCCGATTACAAAATACAACTTATTTAAGCAACATTTTACGAAAATCTTCATTACTTTTAGGTGTTTTTTCCGCATTTCCACCAGTACTAGTACTACCATTTGTTGCCGATTTATCGGATTTAATTTGCAACGATCTTGGAATTAACGGTACTTGCAATCGACTTTTTGAATGTCTAGTTGTAACAGTAGCTACAGTTGGATTGGATTTGTTTAGATTTTTAGGCGGCGGTGCACTTACAGCTACCGTTATTGTATGTTCGTCAATCTTCATTTGATCGGTCTTTTCTAAAGCTTTCCTAGCGCTAGTTTCATCGGGAAATTCAACGTAAGCCAAACCTTTCGGTTGGCCACTCTTTTGTAAAACTAAACGTACATCGATACAACCGTACGGTTTAAAGATTTCTTCAATTTCTTCTTTAGTTTTATTTACTGGTAAACCACGTACGAATAGTTTATTATTTTCCTGTTCCAATGAATATTTAAATGATTGTTTACGTTCGGTCTTATCAGGTTTACAAGTTGATATGAATATCGGACGGCCGTCTAATAATTCCCGATCGCGGGCTAAGGCCGACATTACTTCCTCTTCGATTGAAAATTGTACGTAACCATAACAGCGCGATTTACCTTGTCGATCGACAACCAACTCAATATTGACGGCATTCGGAAAGAATTTCTTTAAACGTTTCTCATTTATACTCGGATATAAATTACTGATGAAAACCGTTTTCGTTGGATCTTTTACAACTTTCGGTTTAATTAATTTATCGAATTTTGGTTTTTTCGCATCCTCCCCATTTCCATCATCGATTTTACGTTTAATTCCCTGATTTTCTTCAACTGGAATTTGTTGGATATTTTCGAGTTTATTCGAAAATTCCCTACAAATTTCCATACATTTCAACATGTCGTCTAAATTGCCATATTGACGTTCGAACATTAACCATTTATCGATAAGAAATTGTTGCCAATCTGTACAATTGTTTAAAGCTCGTTTAAATAGATGTCTACATTGGTTTTGATCGCCGTAAAGTTCTTCAATGTTGATAAATTCCAACCATAAATTCGTCGATGTTCGATTTTGTGGATTTTTTAATAAATTCTTCCACAACTTCCGTACAGTCACCATATCGCCAGTTTTGGCTAAAATCTTAACATACAATTGGATAATTTTCAAATTTGCATCATCTTTATAACCAATTTGATCAACAGCCTGTTCGAATAGTTTAAATAATTTATCCTGATCCTCATTAGTACGTTTAGTATATTCCAAATAGGCTAACCATAAATCTACACCTTGATTTTTACCCATATTACTCATACCGGATTCGAAACACTTCAAAATTTCGTGGGAATCGATTTTTAAATATTCCAAAATTTTCAAACGCATTATCCACAAGTCCTCCGACCATGGACAATTTCGCAAAGCCCGTTGGCTGATTTTGTCGGCTTTATTATCGAATTTCAACGCAAAACAACAATAATCGATCCAAATTGAAGGATTTAAACATAAATTAGCAACCGCCCGTTCGTATAAACAGAAAATCGTCGAAGGATCTTGAACGTTTTTAATATAATCTTTATAAATTCCACACAATTCTTGTTCATTATTCGTTTTTAATAATTTATTTTCGTATGGTTTGTAAATTTCCAACAATTTTGAAGCATTTTGATAGCCCCATTCTATCGGTTTTGTATCGATTTTATTACGATTAATTTCCGGTAAATTCTCCAACCATATCTCCCATTCTTTGTACGTATTCTCCATACCGATCAACGGTACAGATAATTGTCGCCGGAATATTTCAATTAAACAATTTAATTGTTGCCCAAATTCCTCACAATCAGTTTTCAATAACGATAAATGGGCTAATTCAAATTCACGTAATGTATCCCACAATAAACTACCTTCATTTGTATGTAAACCGGCTGCTGTTAGAGCTTTCTCAAAAATCTCACGTGTTGTTTTAATATCGCACGCCCCTATTGAAAATTGTGCGTATTCCTGCCACAATTCTACAGCTGAAAAATTACAAATTAAACTCTAATAGGCAATGGATTAGAAAACGTATAGCTTGATGTGTCAATTGCACATCAAACTAGAGTTATGTTGTATTCTGATTTACATAAATAATCATCGACGGCTTTCTCAAATAGACTCAAAACGTTCTTAATTTCAACATCACTGGTTGCCAGTTTTTTCTCAACACTGATCCAATCCAACCATAATTTCGGCGTTAACGGGAAATATTCGTGGAATCGTTCGTAGGCTAAGCGTAACGATTTCAAATCGCCTAATCGCCGATATAGATCGACAATTTCAATATGTACGTCATATAGGTATTTATTGTCGGCGATTTGCCGTTCGAGTTCTTCAGCACGCTCTAGAAGACGCTAAAATCGAACGAATTTATTTTCTAATTAAATCGGTGAAAGTGGTAATTACCCGCTCTTCTTCTTCATCTTCAGAACTCGAATCGTCCGAACTTGATGATAAACGGTCTGTTTCCATTGTTTCCATTTGTTTTCGCTTTAATTGTTGCGATAAATGACGCGATTGTTTACAAATAACGTCGCTGATACGTTTAGGTTATGTTTGCAATGATACTCCAATACTTGTTAGATGGCGCTAGTTTATCATCACTATTGCCAAGTCTACTAATGTTAATTCTCAGACTTTATTAATTATTTAATAACAATTTAATTTCTGTATTAGCCAAAAATGTAGAATTTAAAAGAAATTGTAGTAATTTGGAAAATTTTGACGAATTTCACTGTTTTAAATTTTATAAATTTGGAGATTTGTAGTATTGGCAACATTGCGTGAAATTTCCGCTCCACTTTGTAGATCTAATTGTAGCTTATACGTTTATAATTTAATAATCTCATCTAGAATAGAGGAAATTTCGAATTTTGTTAATTGTAAGTTTTATTTCAACTATATTTTTTAATTTTTTTATGATTGCATGGTCGATAATAGTATCGAGGCTGCAATTAGTGAGCGCATCGGTCCTAACCTCAGTGCGCAGGGCCGGATTCGCTCGTGGCCGATTATTCAACAAAAATTAGGTTAAAGAAATTTCAATGATTTCTGGGGGGAGAAGAAAAAATCTAAATAGTCACAATAACCGTAGTTATAATAGTAGGATATAAATTC
This sequence comes from Mylabris phalerata, assembly GCA_020740385.1. Classification (NCBI taxonomy): domain Eukaryota; kingdom Metazoa; phylum Arthropoda; class Insecta; order Coleoptera; family Meloidae; genus Mylabris; species Mylabris phalerata. Next base: position 4,579,159 of record JAJEOX010000222.1, read on the forward strand.
GTTATTGGAATGTTGATTAGAGGTGGTAAAAGAAAAACCAAAGACACACTCATCTTCAAATCAGACCACATTTGATCATCATATAGAATAAGTCGGTGCGACCGGACCGCAAACAAATCAAAATCCAGTGATTTCTCTAGTGATTTACATAATTTACCATAAAATTCCATCATGGGTTCGTGGCCGAAAGATGTTGGTATTTTAGCGATTGAAATAATTTTCCCATCACGATACGTCGACCAAACCGAATTAGAAACGTACGATGCCCAAACCGATAAGGATGTTACGCCCGGTAAATATACGAAAGGTCTCGGACAGGAGAAGATGGGCTTCTGTACGGACCGTGAAGACATCAATTCGTTGTGTTTAACAGTTGTACAGAATTTAATCGAACGTAACAATTTGAAATATTCGGATATTGGACGTCTTGAAGTTGGCACCGAAACTATCATTGATAAATCGAAAAGTGTTAAAACTGTATTGATGCAATTGTTCGAACCGCACGGGGTTACCGATTTGGAGGGTATCGATACTACTAATGCTTGTTACGGCGGTACTGCCGCCTTATTCAACGCAATCTCATGGGTGGAATCTTCAGCTTGGAACGGCCGGTAAATCTAACAAAACCGTTTTTATTCGAATTATTAAAAAAATTATTAAAATTATTGATAGATATGCTTTGGTTGTGGCCGGCGATATTGCCGTTTATGCTTCTGGTAAAGCCCGTCCGACCGGTGGTGCTGGCGCTGTAGCAATGCTAATTGGTCCCGATGCCCCTTTAATATTCGAACGTGGTGTACGTAGTACCTACATGAAACACGCTTATGATTTCTATAAACCCGATCTAACATCCGAATATCCAACGGTAGATGGTCTATTATCGATCAAATGTTATGTAGAAGCTTTAGATAAATGTTATCAAGATTATTGTAAGAATGCCACGAAAAAAACCGAATCCGAGTCAATTATCAATTTAAATCATTTCGATTCGGTACTATTCCATTCGCCGTTTTGTAAATTAGTACAGAAATCGCTAGCACGGCTCGTATTAAACGATTATTTCAATTTATCGGAGGAAGATCGCGAGAAATATTTCTCAATGTTGAAAGTACCGGAAGGTACAACATTAGAGAATAGTTTAAAAGATAAAGATTTCGAAAGACAAATGATAACATTCTCGAAGACTATATTTTTAGTTAAAACAAACCCATCATTACTATTAGCTAGTCAAGTTGGTAATATGTACACACCATCATTATATGGTGGTTTAGTATCGTTACTAATTAGTAAAGATGTTAAACAATTAGCTGGTAATCGTGTCGGTTTATTCTCGTACGGTTCCGGTTTGGCGGCGTCATTCTATTCGATTAAAATTAACGACGATCACGATCAAGATTCTAAATTATATAAATTAGTCGATAATTTGAAATATGTAAATGTTTTATTGAAACAACGGGAAAAAGTGGCGCCGGAAGATTTCGTTAAAACGTTAGAATTGCGCGAGAAAGTCTGCCATAAAGCACCATATGAACCAACTAGTGATACGGAACATTTCTTTCCTGGTACTTATTATTTGACGAAAATTGATGAGAAATATCGACGATTCTACGAGAGAATACCGGTCGCCACTAATGGACATGCATAAATTATTACGATAATCATGAATTAGGGCGTACTAGTTTCATTAATTCTTTTTGTCTAAATTAATAAATTACAGGGAACATGTTCTATTACAATAATTTTTACAAGGTGATTGTATTCTCAAAGAAAAGTGCCTATTTAGGTATAGAATTAATACACATGTTAAAAATCAGGTTGTTTGAATAGTGAAATTTTTGTTTTATTTTATTTTAGTGAAAGTTGGTTTGTTTCGTTTTTTTTTTAGTTAAATTTCGGGGAAATTGCGGCAATCATTCTAAACGGAAGCTTTACAAATTCTGTATTTATTGAACGAATTTTATTTATTAAATTGTTTTATTACACTTCAAAGATTGTTTTTAAACTTATTGTTTTCCGAAAATGTATTGTTGTCTTCTTTTTAATTAAAATAAATTACCTCCATGATATTGCTTTGTTGGGAAAAAAATCTTATCTTCTACCCTTTATAATTACGATAATTACGAGAATTTGTTCCTTAATTACCATAGAAACAATATTTTTCCGTAAATTAACAAAAAATGTCCTTATCAATAAAACTACCATTTCCGTGTAATTATTACGACTTTGATTTTGTTTTGTTGTTGACTTAATGAGGGTATATCAGGAAATTGTTTTAATTCAATTGAAATAACGCCAATTATTGATAAGAATTTATTCAATAAAACCTTCTAATATTACTAAAGATATTGTTCATCAATATTATCGCTGTTAGAAAGTTGTTGAAAGTCAGGTTCGACGATTAAAAGGACGGCACCTGTAATCAAATAGAAAGAGAAATTTTTTATATAAAACAATCATCAACCGTCCAAAGTCAATGTATTCGATTGAACTTGACCTATGTACAGCTTGGAATCAAAACAATATAAAAAAAAACAAGTCCGTCAAGGTTTTATACAAATGGGTTATATACAGCGGCGTAGGTAGCATTTAAGGGTCTAATTGCATTTTTTTGTCGCAATCACATTTCCGACCGGCTTGGTCATCGTTGGTGAAACGATTTAAGTCGAGTTTTACGTTAAATTTGGTTTAAAATCTCTATTTGGAGTAATGACTAAAGCCGGGTTTACACAGAAACAATCACTAGAAACAAAAATTGGTTCGTTTTGGCCGTAAATTTTGATATTGATGGCCCGTTTTTACGTTAAATCTAACATCTTTGGCTCCTTGATGAGAACTACGTTTTATAATTAACGAGTAATACATATTAGGTATTATTTTTGAGTTGTGTAAACTAGTCTGCAAAATTTAAAACACTCCTAGTTTAAAAATAGAGTATAGCTTTGTTATGCAATTTATATTGTTACGATTCACATCGCCATCAATTATTTAAAAATTTATTATCTCGTCTAGACGAAATGGCGTCTTTTCATGAAGACCCATTTGTCAGTGTGCGAGAAAATTGGTAATCTTTATTCCAAAACAAATGGATTAGGGAGAAAATCCATATTTAAAGGATCTGATATCGAAATCTATGAGGAAAGAGGCAAAATTCCTCTTCTAGGAATGGTGTCAGATAGAATCAATTCAAGCTATTGATTCAATAGAACTTCAAAGTAGAAATACTGGAGGAACAAGGTAGAAAACATGGAAGAAGCACCCAGGCATGAGGAGGATATCCCTCTTGATCCACATTCCAAGCAGAATTAACAGCCATAATGACCTATAGAACTATAGAACTATAGAAGTAGAAACAGTCACTTCAAAACAGACAGTCAAGCGGTACTCAGGTCATTGATGACTGTAGAAATAAATCCAGACTAATGCTGGAATACTTCAATAAACTTGAAATGGATGCCAGCTCATCAAGGGGTAGAAAATGTGAGATGGCGGGCCGGTTAGCAAAACGGCTCTAATTGAACCCGGACCCTCTTGTGGTATCGGGTATGCGGACACTAAGGAACTCTATTGGGAGGAACTACCAGGAATGGTCCTTTCAAAGACATTTCTAGGATTTTCAAATTGAAGAACTAAGGAGCTCCTTGAACTGAACAGGCAGATCGCCAGACTGTTGACTAATTATTGTGCTCTGAGAAAGCACCTCAATAATATTGGAGTTGTAAAGAACCTGACATTCGAAGAGGAACATAAAATTTCACTTCACATCTTATGCCACTGTGAAGCCTTAAAAGATCTGTGAGAATGGCATCTAGGAGAGAACATATCACTCCTGAAGAAATTAAAAATACTCCCTTAAATAGCATTCTGGATTTTATTAAAAATACAGGACTGTTGAAGGAAGAGAGTTAACCCAAATTAGGGGAGTTGAAAAGCCTTTTAAACCGAGGTACGCGTCAGAGAATAAAAGGACCTTACACTAAAACAATGATAACGATGATCAATGAAGGTGAAGCATTAGAGTATCAGTCGTATTCTGTAACTTTTTATAGATCCGTTACCATAACAATCAGATGAATAGTTTCTTGAATAAACTGTTCGATTGTTTCTTTTCAATTATGATGGAATTCTAAAGAGTGAGATAGAAAATCTGTTCAAAGAGAATATCGTTGTCATGGTAACAAATCGCCGAGCAGTTACAGAATACGACTGCATGTAAAGTTGAGACCAGTTCTAAATTTAAACCAGATTCAGCTGTTTAAAATTTTTCGTCGATTTAGTCCCCGCAAAAGGTAAATAGAATCAATTGAAATGAGATAATACAAGTCTTATTATCACAAGGCATTGAAGTTTAGGCGGAGGGGCTACACCACTGCTTATATAATGGAGAAATAAATGATTGGATTAACGAAAAATAAATGAATCTATATTTTTGTAAGTTCTCGATAATCTTATCTGGTGAACTTTGAGGCGCCTATATAGTCGAATTTTTTCATCTAATACGGAAATATTGATAACAATTAGCCAAGCAACTCTTCAATGGCTGCGGGTTATTTGGGACGTTCGTTTTTCGTTCTTTTAACGTAAACGAATTGAGGCCGATTTTACTTTCGAGTCTAACTTACTTTCTTTCGCATATATTTACATAAATCGACTTAACAATAGAAATGATCGATGTGTCTATTTTTTTGTTATTTTGAATTGAATTGCAAATAACTCACCAGTTGGCTTGACTCGTACAATCAGTTCATCATCAGGTCGAACTAATCGATTATTCATCGACTCCTTTTTGTACGCAGTAGGGAAGATTTCCTAGAATTTTCAAAACAATTCAAAACAGATTAACATAAGAATCGTGGCTATTTTAAGAGAATATACTCGAATTTTGTACTTTGCAGCTCCATTAATATCCAATTCATTTAATGTGAAATTAAATCGATACGGATAACCATCGACACGATTACTCAAAACACCTATAGCGAACGATTTTTCATCGTTTACAATCGGCAAAATTGGCCGTATCCAAACATCAATTTTCTTCCGCTAAAAACATTAATTAACACCAATTTAGATCGTTTCTAATAAACTATTTACACTCAAAATCAACCGTCCTTGTATCCCTAATGGATCTTGATTAATTCGGATAACATCACGATTCAATAGGATCTTTTTAAATTTCGGTTCAATTGTACGTAAATCAACTGACATAATTAATGGGGCTGCCATTATTGCCCAAATTGCCATCTGTGCTTTACTTTGTTCGTAACTCAAACCATAATTACCGATAATTAACTAGAAATTTAATCGATATTAATTCGACAATAACAACAACAATTCGTTAGAATTGCGATACCATATCGGGATCATTCCAATGGCCAGGGCCAGCAAATGGAGCTATACGGTTTTGGTTTGTACTGAACCATTTTAATATGTTCGTAATGTTCGACCAAGCGTCGTCAATATCGTCCCAGTTTCGCCACAAATTGCACGTTTCAACCAAGGCGGTATAGTTTGACTGTAATTTACGGAAATTTAAATTGAAATTGGCGCCATATCTTAGTTACGCTACAAATTATTAGATGTCACTCTTACAAATAATCCAATTTTAATACTGATTTTTATAATAATAATTAGTATAGTAGTAAAAAAACAATCTATTTTTATTTAATTGGTCCAATTATTTGTCAAAAATAAAAAAAGTAGATAATTATTTTAATTATTAAATTTGAGTGGTTGCGCCATCTAGTTGCGGGTAGCGTAAGTGTAGTGTTACTGGTAATTATATTGCGGTGTTGTCACACTTACTTGAATTCCGTCTGGTTCCTGATAAGCCGGCCAACTGCACGAGAAAACAATAGGTCGCCCAGTTTGATTTAAATACCGTCCCATTTCAATGTAACCGGTTTCAAAGCTGGCATTCTTCGAATAGCACGCATCTAATTTCAAATAATCAACATTCCATTCGGCGAACGTGTCGGCATCGATTTCTAAATAATCTAAACTGCCCGGATAGCCGGCGCATGTTTTCGTACCGAAATCGGCATAAATGCCGAATTTCAAATTCTTCCGATGGATGTAATTCGATAGGGCCTTAATGCCGGATGGGAACCGGTGATGGTCCGGTTGGAGGCGGTCGTTATTGTCGCGTTCTTTCTCCATCCAACAGTCGTCGATTATCAAATATCGGTAACCAGCGGCTAGATAACCGTCCGCTACTAGATGATCAGCCATTGTCCGGAATAATTCTTCACTAAAATTAATTTATTACCATATAATTAGCGTTTCCTAATAGATTACCTGACACAATCGTTTGGATATAAATCGCAATCAACAAGACAACGGAATCGTTGCCAGTGCATCCAGCCCATTGGCGGTGTTAACGCTAAACCATTATCTAGACCTTCACTATTCGAAAGAATTGATAATAGAAGAATTGATATTATCAGAAAAATGCACATTGTTTTCTATTGTTCACTGTAATTTTTGTTAGAATTTTGTAACTATTGCTAAAAGTGTGTCGTTCCACTTGAAACACAACAACAAAAATGATAATAATCATAAAACTATCGACAATAAAGTTCATTAAACTTCATTAAACTTTTTACTGGAGAGTTGTCAAGAATAGAATTTAGACGATATGCAAATTATATTTAAATCAAACAAATATTTTGAATTACACCAATAAAATTCTGCATATTAAAAATGACACAAAAAAGATAAAAATAATAAAGATAAAAATAATTACACAAATGTCAACAATATTTTATTTCAATTTGCGATATAACACCACAATCGTACCGATTACACATGGTCATATTCTGTAACTTCTTGTAGAACCGTTACCATGACAACATTATAAATCAACAGTCTCCGTAATGCCATCGGCGATTAATTTGGTCAACTGTAATTATACAGTTGAACAAATTTCTAAACAATAGTATCGATAAGATTTTATTTATTAAGCATTCAAGAATTTTAATAGCTACATTGAAGTAACGGTACTTATAAAATTGTAGTTGACCAAATTAATCGAAGATGAAATTAAAAAGACTGATACAATCGAAGTGGCTGTTGATCTGGAATCTAGAATATGGTGATGAATTTAGAAAAAGTTATAGAATACGACTGATTAATCGTGTTGTTAATTTAAATTTCCGGAATAAGTTTAAATAGAATACCACCAGTTGGTGGTATTCTAACGACAATCGTATCCAAAACATAGACAGGTTCTTGATACTCGAAAACATCCTAAAATAACAATAATTAATTCCAATAATTACCTCTAATATTGATAATACGTACAATTAATTGATAACCTTTCGGATTTTCTAAATCTAAATCCTCTAGATTGATTTCAAGTCGATAAGGATAACCATCGGTTCTTCTGCTAACGAAACCAAGAGCGTAAGCCGGCTGATCATTCGATGTAATAGTTCTTATCCAAATGTCGATATCATGCACCTGATAACAAATAAATTGATTGATGAAGATCACGATCACGATTAAGATTACCGTAGAATGTTTCCGTCCGGGTGCTCCAAGTGGGTCTTGATTGATACGAATCGCTTCTTTATTCAACAAAATCTGTTTGAATTGTGGTTGAATTGTACGCAAATCAACGGACATTATCAAAGGGGCAGCCAAGATTGACCAGACGGTCATTTGGGCCTTACTTTGTTCGTAACTTAAGCCATAATTGCCGATGATTAACTACAATTTTGCTGTTTTATAATTTGATTGAAACAGGGTTGTTGATGAGGTTTTTACCATATCAGGGTCGTTCCAATGTCCAGGTCCGGAATATTTTAGTAGAAAGTCTTGATTGTCCGCAAACCAATCCATAATCTCGTCAACTGAGTACCAAGAATCGTCAATATCGCCGTAGTTTCGGTAGAGATTACAGTACTGGGCTGCTATTGAATAATTTGCCTAGAAAATGATTTTAATTCCAATAATTATTAAAAGTCTACAGAATTCAAGTAATCCATCTTTGAATTTAATCACAAAATCTTGACTTGTGATGTTAAAGGGCAGACCACAAAAATGCGAACGTTCAAACTAAGAATTTTCGTTCATTTTCCAACGAATTTTAATGAGCTAAATGGAATTTGAAAGAGCATTTCTAGGTCTATATAATGGTTTATTTAATTTTTGGCAAATTTGGAAGTATCTGGCGTTACAAGAGGAAATCTAAAGCATGTTTTTTTTTGTATATTTTTACAGTTCTTTTAGATTTTTCCTCATAACTTTAACGATATTGCTTATTTTTCAATAATTTTCACAGAACACATAGCAAATTAAAAGCGCTTTCCAAATCTGCAAGAAATTTTCCAATCGCATTATTAGTTTTCCGGAAAATCAATGAAAACTGTAGAAATTGTAATCAATTTTTAGGTGCAGTTTTAAACTTACATCAATTAGGCATTTGAAAGTTCATACATAGGAAATTATTCTGAGATTAAGTCATAATTGGAAAATTTAACGGAAATTTGCTATATATCATGTAAAAATCACTGCAAAATAAGCAATATTGGCCAAGTTGTAAAGAAAAATATAAAAACTGAAAAAATATGCTTTCAGATTTCCTGCTCTAACTCAGGATTGCATGCGATTTTTCAAAAATAAAAACCAGACTGTGATGCTCCTTGAAATTTTCTTTCTACTGCTGTTTAAATCAACCAAATCCATTAAGAAACAACTGAGTAATCGCATTTCAAACATTAACACGCACCGAATCGAAAGGTTCGGATCGTTAAAGTTGAAATACTCTTTCCAACGAGCTATAACGCTTGATTTTTGAGTGAAAAATAAAGGAGAAATCGTCGATCAAAAATGAGTTGTAGTCCGTTTTAGGCTCAATTCTATAACCTTGACAATATCAGAAAAAATTACCTCTAAGCCCTTATAGGCCGGAAAACTGCACGAATAGACAATCGGCCGGCCAGTTTCATTCAAATAACGCCCCATTTCTGCATAGCCCTCTTCCATATCATCTTCCTCAGCATAACAACCATCTAATTTCAAATAATCAATGTTCCATTCGGATAACGTTTTGGCATCGGTCTCTAAATGGCCCAAAATACCAGGATAACCGGCACATGTAAAATTACCGTAATCTTCATAGATACCGAATTTTAAGCCCAATGAATGTATCTTTTTATATAAATAATTTCAATATAAATTACAAATAAAATCGTTAATTTACTTTATCGGAAAGATAGCGAATTCCATGTGGAAAACGATCAGGGTCTGGTTGTAAAAGGCCTTCATTACTGCGTGTTTTAGCCAACCAGCAATCATCGATAATTAAATATTCGTATCCAGCAGCTAAATAACCATCATTAACCATTGCGTGTGCCATTTGAAGTATCAAATCTTCACTAATATTCGATTTTATTTCAATCATAGAAACTATGCCTTATATAAATACCTGAGACAATCATTTGGATATAATTCGCAATTGGTTAAACAACGGAATCTTTGCCACGTCATCCAACCCATTGGTGGTGTCAATGCTAGACCATTATCCAAACATTCCACCCCTAGAAACGAAATAGTTATTATTTGAACTAATATAACCAATTTCATCATTGTTCAATCAAAATATAATATCAGGAATTTAAAAAATCCATTCAATTTATTAGGATTTGATATCTTAAAAGATAATCGTTTAAATAAAAATAATATTTAGGACAATTTCATCAATTAAAGATCAAGTAGATCCATTTGAACAAACAATTATTCGGCATTGTTTTAGCACTTGAATATCGAGTTTAAATTTGAAATAACCGCCTCATACCGACTATTAATTGTAGCCCTTTTGACATCACCAATTGTAGCTACAAATATACACAATATATAGATATATTATTGCAAATTTTACAATTATAATTAATCAGAAAGATACTTAATTGAGTATAAATATAATTACCCAAATTTTTGAACACTCAAAATAAAATAAGGAAATGGAGTAGAACTGGCAACATTGGCGTCATTTATGACGTCATTTACGCCGTCAAGACAAACTCACTCCTAATTATTATTAATTCAATCTTCTAAACGTAACGAAATAAATGTATTATTTTAATTATAAAATTATTTATTATTGTTTTATTAAAATTAATTAACATGTATTAATAATAAATTAATATTCTAAATTATAGCTACATTTAGTTGGTTGGTAGTTCGAAAACAGTTGGCTGTACTGATTTTTGACGTTCTCTATAATTGTAATGGCTGCCGCTTGCTTATTGTAGCTAAATAAACGTAAATGTGGTTTTAATTTTGAAGAAAAATCCACGAAATTTAACCAATTTTTAAGAATTCTCAAATTAATTTGATTAATTAATAGTGATTCAACTTTTAGTTTTGTACAAATAATTGTAGGCAGCGATATTAAGAAGAAAATCGACATTTATTTGCGATTTTTGCCTAACATGTACAGCCTATTTGCTCGAATATTATAAGAAAATTGGACGAATTAGAAGTAAACACGATGGTTGTACAATGTAGCCAATGCAAACGGGAATTCTCTTGCCAGACATCGTTGAATCGCCACATAAAAACTGTACATAATATAATTACACCGAATAATATCGTTTCGTACGATTTCAATCAGCACAATTCGAAATGTTTGGAATGTTTACGGTCGTTTAAACAGATCAGCGATCTACGCGAACATCTATTTCACGTGCACAATTTCCAGATCGTTACCGAAGTTTTAATATTTGAAGACTTCCAAGGTAATTAAAATCGGTGGAATTTCTAAACGTTAATCTTGTAAACTTCAAGGTTTCGATACTTGGCTATCATCGTTGTCGGCGAAGGAGAATGTCCAATATATACGAGTCCGTGGCAAAAAGAAGACACGCGATGGTGTTGTCACTTATTATTATAATTGTAATCGAACTTATATACCCAGAAGTATACGATTTTATCTAAATTAAGCATGTTTGATCAATTTTCTTGTTTATAGAACAGAAGAGTACACTGCAGGATGGTAATCGTAAACGGATGGAAAAGAGTCAAGGTTCGTGTAAATTGAATTATGCATGCACCAGTCAAATTAAAGTCGTTGAAAAAGATAAAAAGATCTTCGTTACATACTATAAGAGTCATTATAAACACAAAAATGAAGTACAACATTTACGGATAAGTAAAAAAGACCGTCAGGATATACAACAGAAATTATTAGCCGGCATACCGATATCGAGAATTCTAGATCAGAATCGTGAATCGATAACTGGTGATGAAATACGCCGTATTCATCTCTTATCAAGGAAAGATGTGAATAATATCCGGAAATCATTGAATGTAACGAAATTCGAACAGTTTTCACAAAACGAAAACGACGCGATTAGTCTTGATAGTTTTGTTGAAGAACAGGCGCGTATTGATGAGAATTGTGTGTTGTATTACAATAAATACGGCGAGAGTTATGATCTATTGGGGGAAGATGATTTTTGTTTAATTCTAATGAGCGAATCACAGAAATATTTATTAGAACGATTCGGTGATCAAATTATAGCAATCGATTCAACGTATAAAGTCTACGATAATTACCCTACAAATGATGATGATAATGACGTGAATATTAATAATTTCGAATTAACATCGATTATTATAATCGATGAATTCGGTGAACCGATACCGGTAGCTACAATGTGTACAAACCGTACCGATACATTCATTTGCGAGATGTTCTTCAGTAAAATTAAAGAGAAATTACAGAAAACGATAAAACCGCGCATCTTTCTCTCCGATATTGTTCAATTATTTTTAAACGCATGGGTTACAGTAATGGGTGAACCGCAACAATTCTTCTTTTACGATTGGTACGTCGATAAAGCTTGGTCGAAAAGTTTAGAAAAAGTCCCAGATATTGATAAACGCCAATGGATTTATCAGACTTTAAAATATCTGCAACAATATCCAAATAATGATGAATTCGTGCAAGTTTTCGAAGATGCTTTGAATATATTCCATGAGGATAGTGGTGCTGAAGAATGGGTGAATTATTTTCAAAATACATTCAGTGGAAATTACCAATATTGGGCTACTTGTTATCGTAAATGTTTCGATGTTAATCTCGATATAAATCTAGATGATTTCCATAAAATTATGAATAATGTTTATACGAATAATTTCAATATTGGTAAATGTTTAATTAATATTATAACTTATGTTAATAACAAAATTGCACAACGGACACGCAAATCGATTTTACAAAGGAAGAATAATTTCTTGCAAGATATCCAAGCGCGACATTTAACAGCGGAAACTTGCAAGGAGATTATTGAAGTTGTTAAAGAGGATCGTGTATTTCGTATTAAAAATAAGAAAGGTTCATATTACGAAGTGAAGAAAATCTCGAATTCCGCTTGTTGCGGTTTGAAGTGTCAATTTTGTAAAATTTGCGTCCATTCATTCACTTGTAGTTGTTCAGATTTTTGCGCCCGTAACACAATTTGTAAACATATTCATTTGATTGTATTGAAGAATTATACGAAAATTGAGTACGATGAGACTAATGATGATGCCGATAATGATGATTATGATAAAAAACAGGAGACTCTAGACGGGAATGATTGTGATCAAAATCAAATCGATTCGGATTCGGAGGCGTTAATGTATTTTGAAAAATTCGAATATTCGAATAATAATAAAGAACAATATCATATAAGAGAGATGATAAGTATGAAAATTGATGAGATTTTACAAAAAGCCGCCAATCAAGACAATGAAACGAATCTAATTGAATGTTATGAATATTTAGAGAGAGCTTCAATGTGTTTAGATAATGATAATGATAATGATACTACATTAATTGATGATGATAATATAGCGCAAGATGATGATGAAGAGATCGTAGAAGAAGAAGAAGAAGTAACAGAACAAGAAGTAACAACAGGCGATAAACAGGAACAATTTAATGAAGAAGAAATTACAACAATTGTTTTCGAAAATGATACGAATGAGAATGAAAGTATTACAGAGGAAATTAGTAATGATTCGAGGAATGATCATAGTTATTTGTAATTTTTTTCGTTTTAATTATATTTAATAGTGTCTAATTTAGAAGTATTGAAGAGTCCGAATTAGAAGAATGAGGCAAAAATGTAAGTTGAATCATTTTGATTTTGATGTAAAATTTTATATTTAAAGATTTCTGTTTAATAATTTTAATTAAAATGGAAATTTAGTGATTTTTATTCGTTAATTCACCTAATTTTTACTATTTTGTACCTTATAAAGTGTACTGAACAGGCTCAGACAGGGCGGGGGTTCTGCCGGGGCCAACTATCATTAGGAGGCTCCGGCTATTGCCATTTTTAATAAACGATAACTTATTTTTGGAAATATCACAAAAAATTGAATTAAATAGAGCACTGTTTCGTTTCAGAAATTTCTGATTAAATTTTGGAACATGTTCCTTCGTAATATTTTATAATATTTTTATATTCTTCCTCAATTTATCCAATGTTGTTTATTTGTCAATGATTCTGAGAGGAGTTTATAGAAACCGGAAAGCTCTACAAATATTCAAAAGATTTCCCAATCAGTTTGTTAGTTTTCCAGGAAACTGCCAAAAGTTAAGCGCCTATATTGCCCTGCCACCTGGTTAGGGTAAATTTATTATCCCCACCAGTGTTAGAAATTGACGACATTCTCAGGCTGTCGGTCAAAATATACATTGAGCATCTCTATTGCAAGAACTTTAGCTTGCATTATGGAAGGAGACTTTCCCAAGACTATATATTTTTCATCCGTTTTTGCTCCATCAGTAAACCAAATGGAGGATCTGTGAATTTTGTAGCCTGGTGCAGCCTTAAGACTGCAAGGAGCCCCTCTTTGTACACCTACAAATGGAGAGGAAGTAGGTCTAAGACTGCCTCCATGGCTGCGGTGGTGGTGATTTCCATGGCCTCAATTATTTCCAGACTCCCTAATCGCTGCAATTTTTACAGCTTGCTCTGCGTAGTGAATTCTTGTGTTTTTGTAGTGTACCAATAGGTAATGGGACTTAGTTTGCAGGCTCCATATCTCTAAAGAGTTTACGATATGTCCATAGAATAACCGTTGCTTTCGAAAAGTTTTATTAACGTGTGAGTTCCAGTTCAGTTTGCTATACAAGATTATTTGTAAATATTTTACTTCCCTGGAACCAAACTGTGGTAAATATACATTTTATAAAATTGAATTCCTCTAAATATCTAATTTTTGTTATTTAGGCTGTGAAGGAGATCGATACGAAATAGATTCTTCATTGGTAAGTTGCTTATCTTTTATTACAAGTAGGAGTTCTAATTTATGGAGTTCTGTAGAATGTGTACATTACTCTAGCAATTTTTTTTAAATTTGAATTTGAATCTTTATTCCCTCTTTCTTTATCGATAAAAGCTGAAGATGCTAAGGGTCTCTGTTTCTGGTTCCGTAACTTCAAAATTTCAGCAAAATTTGGGAACTCTGTTTCTGTTTTTGTGTCCCCACCTTTTTAAATAGAGATATAACGGAAATTACTAACATTAAGAAAGTAGTAGATTTATTGAACTTAAAAATTCACAAATTTAATAATGAATAATTGATTCTATCAGATACTACAGCAACCGAAGAGGTTTTTTGTTTTGAACACGTATTTTTTCCTTTCTTTCTCATATTTTCCTCTATAACTTAGCAAATATAATCGATTTTGCAATGATATTCTTATAGAATATAGCAAATTAAAAGAGTTGTTCAAATATCTAAAAAAATTCGAATAGATTTATTCGTTTTACGGAAAATTTACAGAAGTTCTATCTTCAATTGACGAACTTTTGCAATCAATACAGTAGCATTATAAAGAACATTACAAAGAGTATCTAAGAATGTTTTAGTTTTGGAAAGTGTCAATTGAATTCTGAACAATCTTGAAGCATTTTAATATTTTTCCATAATTTAGCCAATATTTTTCAATGATTTTCTGATTTTGAAAGAGCTTTTTCAATCTGTAAGAAATTCTTCAATAGGGTTGTTAGTTTTCGGGAAAATTGTTTTGAGTCCCCATTGAGATGCTGTGTCCTAAAAATGCCAATTTTTAATAGTCGATATTGTAATAAATACAATAGCATTAGAAAGAGTATTTCAAGGAATATTTGAGTGTTTTGCTTTTGGGAAGTACCACTTAAATTCAGAGTTAAAAAGAGTAATCATGCAGCATGTTTTGTTTTGCTTTATCCATAATTTCGTCTATAATTTAGCCAATATTCCTAATTTTCCAATGATTTCTTACGATATAAAGCAAATTGGAAGAGTTTCACCAGTCTCAGAAAATTTTCGGGAAGCTTATGTGTTTCGAAAGATCAACGAAAAGTTCATAATTTTACTTTTGTGTTCTGTTTAAAATTAATTCTAAAAATCTGCTTTTATTCTTCTGTAACTTCTCCTATAATGGAAGTACATATGAAACTATTCTAGAAGTACATTTTGAGCAATTATCATTTGAATTATAAAACAGTCATGTAGAGATCAACCTGTATAATTATATTTCGAAATGCAAGACCACAATCTTAGAATATCTAATGTGATCGTAGTATATGTTTAAGTAATTGATAATTGAGCAATAATTACATTGCATTACATATGCTAATCTTCTTATCAATAATTCCGAACTTAATCATTCTAAAACTTGTCATATTACTTGAAATTGTCGACTATAATCAATCAGTCGAATTGTGATCCACTAGCTGACAAATTTAAGAAAATGTTAGTCGTTATTTTATATAAAAAAAATCGTGATTAATTAAGAAATTTGTTTTCAGGGATAGAGATAAAACCCACATTTCTTATTATCCCTTTCAACTTTTGAAATATTCCGGCCAACATTATCAATCAACAAAATTCTATCACACCATAATCTTTCTAGTAAATTTCAGTTTATACATGATGTATTTAATTTTCGCCATATACGGCACTTATATATCGTTAGGTGGTGATCTAAATTTCACCCTGAATTGTGTTATGACTATAAGTATTTGTTTTCACGTACCGATTTGATTTATTTGTTTTAAAATAAAATTAAAAATATTTCGATTATAGATAACTGGAAAACAACTAGTTCATCAATTCCAGAAGAAAATTATATCCGAATTAGTAGAAGATTCGAAATATCTTTGGAAACTACACAATCACCCGTTTTATAAAGACGATATTAAAGATTTCGTTACTTTATCGAAATTTATAGTTCATTTCTTTCTATTATCAGCATTTATAGCATCGATATTATTTTGTGCAGACTTTTTTTTCGCCGACATTCCACCATTAACAATGTACATACCAAATGGCTGGCGTACGTTTATTTGTGTATCATTCACGTATGCCATTTATTTTATTTATTGCTCAAATTTGGGTTTAGACACGTTATTCACATCGATTTGTGTTGAAATTGTCACACAATTCCGATTATTACAAGAACGTTTAAGGAATATCAGTTTCCAAAATGAGAAACAACTGTGGCAGGAAGTACAAGAATTGGTCGATTATCACAATTTCCTATTAAAGTAGATAAATAATTTGATATTTTTACTATAATTATTGTTAAATTATTGTAGTTATTGTGCGAAATTTAATAAGATGGCAAATGTGCCGCTTTTAATACAATTTACAATTGCCATTACCGAGGGTTGTTTACAATTATACATGATAACTAGCAGGTGATTTTTTACAAATTTTAAATTAATTAAATTAAATTAAATTTCCAGCCAATTTGCATTCATCGATAAAGTTAGATATGGTGCCTTTTATTTTGTTACCGTTCTTCAAGCGACAATGTACTATTGGTTCAGTGAATTAGTCTCACAAGCGGTGGGTTTCCATTGAATTCGTTTAAAAATTTGCCAAATTTTCAATTTGATTACAGTCTTTAGGTGTCGGTGAGGCAATTTACGAATCGACATGGTTCGATATCCCGATTATGTCCTATCGAAGATCGATCACGAATATCATTATAAGATCACGAAATATCGTAATTTTGGATGCATTTGGTTTAATTGTCGCAAATCTAGGCACACTAATTTTAGTAATATCAAATAATCATTGAATTTATTGTTAGAATTGATTGTGAATTTCAGGTGTTAAAAACCGCTTTCAGCTACTTCACATATTTGAACACTATCGGAGAAACTAAATGAAGATACTATGATTCTATGCTAATAGTTTAGAATTTCATTATAGTTTGCACAAAGTATTCTTGTTGTATTGCACCAATACTGTTCAGTTTCTTGTAAATTTGTACCGGTAGTCGAAAAATTTCAAACGAAAAGTTAATAATAAATCGGGAAGAAAACAATAGTGGTATAATAATAGTTATTTTCATTACAAGGGCTGAACGTGATTCTTTGTAGAGTGTAGGTTGGAGCCCTAAGTTAAACCCCAAGCACCGATTAGAAAACGTTTTAAGTAGGGCTACAAAATCCAGAAATGTACCACCAATGAATTTACAGGAATTATTCTATAATAAATATAACTTTATTTAAATTACAACTATCTGTTATGAATGTGGTTGACAAAACCCCAAAAAAACTAAAATAAAAACAATTTTTGATGCTTTAAAAAATTTGTTCATTAATCTTAGGTGATGCTTTAAATCATAAAGAATTCTATACTAATATAAGACAATTACAAGCGATTGTTCAACAATTACGATCACAAGTTGTTCGGGAAGATTGTATAACAATCGCTTATTTAGTCCAAAAGATCGATAGTAAATTCGATCGGAGCGCTGAAATTTTACAACCAACACTAATCAATCTTACACAGAATTCAGCAAAGATTCAGATATTGTTTCAATTACATTGAAAAGTAAATAATTGGCCATCACTTTCGTTAGAAAAACACGTTGGACTATTACAAGTTGCAGTAAAGAGAGGTGTTGTTGATGCTGATCGTTAAGCTCGAGTTTCTTCCAGAAAAGCTTTCCGGTTTGAAATTTTATTACAATCATTAGATCCAAGTTATTGACGAGCTTTACAATAATGTCAGCTAGTTCATCTAGTAATAATTCAGCGAGTGGTTTTAAAAGTGCACGAATTTATCGTTACAGTATGGTTCAATTTACTATTACTTATTTTGTTAAAAAAAACAGTACATCAAAATGCATGTACATGGAATATTTAAAAACTTAAATGCATTACATTGTAAATTTACCGACTAGACTAATTCTGAATAATCAAAACAATAGTTTACAATCTATTATATTTCAATATGAAATCGGGAATTAAAATCGACTTAAATTTAAAACAAATAGTCCCGACAATTACCTGAAATTAACTTTGATTAATAAAATTTTACAATTTAATTATTTCTAACAACTTACTAAATTACCCACAATTTCCATTGAAAGTACAACACCACCAGGTCCTTGAATATTACCAATCAATTCGTGTGTCTTCTTACAATACACATAAATATTACCATTATAACAACTAGCAAATAATAAATCGCCGACGATTTTCATACAACCGATACCCTTAGAATTCGAAGCGTTATATTTATGTAACAAATTACCATCCTTTAAAATCGACGAAATTAGAATTAAATTAACTATAAAATTATCGATACATACGTGAAAACCAAACACTAAAATATCGTGTGATGTAGTACCGCAATACACTAAACTATTTTCCAATAATAACGAATAAACTGTCGGTGATATTAAAGCGTTCATTGTACGCATATGTAGACCAGAAAGGGCGTCTCTTACACAAATTGGTGAATTTCTAGTACCGATTAATAAGACTTTTCTGGCGCCTTCTTGGGTTGCTTTCAGTACTAAAATGTTCGCCATTGATATATTCTCCTCGAATTCGATTCGATTTTTCTACAAAAAACGACTTTAATTATGATCTTCTATAAAATTATTAGAGATGTTACGGAAGGGCCACAATAGAAAAGAATCAGAAACAGGTTTTTTTTTATCTAAATGAAAACAGAAGAAAAAATAAACAAAAACGAAAAAACAGTCAGTACTAAAACACCTGGACTAAAATTGTTAACTTTACGCCAATTTTTCGTAAAAGTAATAATTTTACCGGTAAATTTCTGAGAAATTTAGAAAGTGCTTTTTACTATGAGAAAATCATTGAAAACTCGATAATATTGACTAAGTTATAACGGAAAATATAGAAATTTCTTGAAAGAAGATAGATCTTTTCAAAGATAGTTCAAATAACCCGGCCAACTTAAAGTTCAATTAGACTGTTTCTAATCAAAAACGCTCATAGATATTGCTTAAAATACTCCTGTATTGATTACTTAAAAGTATATAATTTATATGGCAACTATGGAAAATATTTTGAAGGTTTATAGGAGGGTCCTTGGAGATGCTTTTACCAAAATTTGAGCCTCTTAGGTCATCGGCAAGTTGGTCAAAAACGCTCGTTTTAGTTAAGGTTGCGATTTTTAAAAACGAGTTGAGCACGTCAAATGACTCATTCCCCATTTTCTCCATTGCATTCTAGAATAAATGCAAAATATTTCCACCTATTCCAGAATAAAATGGAGAAAAACGAAACAAATCAATGTTGGGAGCATTCTTTAGCCATTCTGAGACAACTGGGTTGACTGAGACAACTTTTTTTTTAAATTACAAATGGTTCGAAATTAGAGTTTTTTGACCAACTCGCCGGTGGCCTAAGAGGCTCAAATTTTGGTAAAATAGTCTTTAGAGACACTCCTATAAATCTTTAATATATTTTGCAAAATGCTCGTCAAATAAACTATATACTTTTAAGTGAAAAGCAAGAGATCAAACAAGAGATATCGATTTTTGAAAATTTCTAGAAACCAAATTGAAGAAAAAGATGTAATGTAGATACTCTAGTTTGTATTAATTTTCCAGAAAATCAACGAATCAATTGGAGGATTTTTTTGGATATATGAGGAGCTCCTTCAATTTGCTACACATATACTCTAAAAGATCGATAAGACAGTCCACCAATTTTTTCCCCCGTTTTCTGTGTTTTCTATACAATGCGATCCGTTACACAATAGTGGCATAAAGAGGAGTCAAAAAGAACAACTTTAGCCAAAAATTACCTTTGCGCTGACACTATGTACGGTTTTAATTTAAAAAATTGCTAAAAACTGGCTCTACATAAGTCCACTACCCAAAATCAAGTTTTTATTAATAAAAAGTGTGTGAGAAATTGAAATATCTATAAAATATTATTCTTAATAGCTAATAACGTCTCCTTTGCGCATTATCATGTCAAAGACTCTATTTAGCGTAGTCCGGATAAGAGTTTTAATGACAAAGTCATCGACATCTGCTCATGCTCTTATAATAGAAGTCTTTAATTCTTTTACTGTGTTATATTGCGTGTTATTGGCATAAATTTTTCTAATCAGTATCCTCCAAAGATTATCCATCAGGTTACAATCAGGTGAGCGAGCCGGTCACACCAAATCATTAATTTTGTTTTCACTAAACCACAGCTTAGTGCTGTTACTGAGGTGAATGGTAGCGTTGTTTTACTGAAAAATGAAGTGAATTCTCCTCCGTCTTTTTAAAAATGATAACAGCTTTTCTCTCAATACACCTATGTTGAACTCTCACCATCAAGAGTGTAGTTTAGAATTCGCCAGGCATAAGATGAACATTAGGATAAGGTTAATGAGTTAGCGATTTATTTGTACCGATCAAATCTGTGATTTCACATTGTCTTTCCATACTTAGGTCATATTCAGTAATGGAAAAAAAATTCTATTTGAATGGCTCCGATGGTTTCAACTCCTACTGGAGCGATTTACGGAAAAAGCCTTATATTTCACAAACAGAAACTTCAGAGGTGGAAGCTGTACGGTATGGGGTGCATTTAGTGCTTACAGACAGCTTCCTCTCGCTTTTAGATTATCGAATATGAACAGCATCGAGTACCAGGGTGTATAGACAGAAAAGCTGTTACAATTTTTAAGAAGACTTAGGAGAATTCACTTCAGTTTCAGCAAGACAACGCTACCATTCACGCCAGTAACAACACTAAGCAGTGCTTTATTGACAATAAAATTAATGATTTGTAGGGACCGGCTCGCTCACCTGATTGTAACTCGATGTATATATGACCTTTGGAGGATACTGATTAGAAAAAATTACGCCAATAACACGCAATATAACACAGTAGAATAATTAAAAACTTCTATAATGAGAGCATGGGCAGATATCGATAACTCTGTCATTAAAACTCTTATCCGGAGTATACAAAATACAGTTTTTGATCTGATAATGCGCAAAAGAAACGTTATTAGCTATTAAGAATAATATTTTATAGATATTTCAATTTCTCACACACTTTTTATTAATAAAAACTTGATTTTGGGTAGTGGATCTATACTTATGTGGAGCCAATTTTAGCATTTTTTAAAATTAAAAGCGTGTCAGTGCAAAGGTAATTTTTGGCTAAAGGTGTTCTTTTTGACTACTCTTTATGCCACTATTGTGTAACTGATCGAATTATATAGAAAAAACAGAAAACGGGAGTAATTGGTGGACCTATAATTATGTGGAGCACTGTATTTGTTAAGTCACAAGAGAAAATGTGCTCCTAGATTTTCTGTTGTAACTCAAAGTCCAATTTAAATTTTTCAAAATAAAATACGCCTTCAGATGCTCCTTAAAATGCTGTTTCTAACGATGTTTGAATCATTACAATATCATCAAACAAGCGAAATATCGATTATTAAAATCCATACTACATATTTTTGTTTCTGCAGTTGAAAAATACCAGTATTTATAATTTAATACCAATTTTTTTAACAGATTTGAATGATTTCGATAGAATTAGAAAGAGTATTTCAAGAAGCAGGGACTGATTGTTTCCGTTTTGGGAAATTTTGATTAATTCTTGAGTTACAGAGGAAAATGTAAAAGCATTTTTTTGTTGAAAGTTCTTGTAATTTTAAACATTTTCCATCATAACTTGGACAATTTTGTTTATTTTACAATGCAATTTCTGACTTTTAAAGTAAATTGAAAGCGTTTTCCAAATTTGTAAGAAATTTTCCACTTTGTTTTCCAAAAAATTGATAAAAATATGAAACCATTTATTTCTCATTTCCACAATTTTAAAGATGAACAATTGTTCAATATTTCATTTAAAAGCTTATCCAAAAACGGAATACATCACAGAAAGGAAACTCTAATTTCGGAAAATTACAAAAAAAATTCAAAAAGTACCGGTATATTCGGGCGTTATTTCCACATATTAAACATAAATATTTTCCAATTAAACTTACAAGAGTTGATCGAGCATTTCATCAATTTTCTGAAAATTGCTATATTTGTTAGCAAATTCTTGAAAATTCTTGGAAAATTCGTTTAAAAAGCGGACGTTTTTTGTCTGACAACAAACAGGGCAATTCTAAGAAAAATCATAACATTTTCTATAAATTTTCCATAAGTTTTGGTGCAAAATAATCATGTTTAATATGTGAAAATAACACCCGAACACTACTTTTTGGAAAATTTACGCGTAACTTTTCTAATTTTCCTTTCTGCCGTGCAGTCCGTTTTTGGATAAGCTTTCAAACGAGATATCTTCCAAATTGTAGTAATCAGAGATAATAAATAATTCAGAAAATTGGTTTTCAAAATGTTGGTTTTCCAGAGAAAACCAACAAAGGTATTGGAAAATTTCTTAAACTGAAAAGTTTACTTTTAAAATCTAGAAATTCATTGCAAAATTGTCCAAATTATGCAAAAAAATGGGAAATTTCAATAAAAACGTGCTCCTACATTTTCCACTATAACTCAAAAATTAATCAAAATTTTTGAAAACAAACGGCAATTTCCGGCTCTTTGAAAAGCTTTTTCTAACTCAATATTGGCATTTTTTTGGGCCGCTGGGTTAAAAAACTTGCAATACGGACCCTTAAAATTTGCGGACGCCGGATCGAAAAAGTTCCAATAAAATCGCGTTTCTCTCATATTAATTTTCGTTATTCATCCGCTTAAAAAACGCAGAAACGGAAGCAATTACGGAAATTCCGCATTACAGAACCAAAAATCCGTAACTTCTCTAATAATTACTAATTAAAAGTACTTACCTGGATGGAGTATCGAATTAAATTACCATTATTTGTACCAATAAAAAGATAATTCCATGAGATCTCTAAACATTGGCATCCATTAGAAATCGGTATGAATCCAATCAAATTCTTCGCCAATGAATCATATTCAAATATCGTCGATTCTAATGCACCGATAAATAAATGATCATTACAAGAATATAAAATTATTGAAGTTATTGGAGTTGAAGAGATTTGAATTCTTTTTAAGATTCGATCCGATTTTAAATCAATAAAAACTAGATTACCACTCTCAGCACCTACTACAATGAGATTATTTCTAATAACACGAATTATCAAGATCTTTTCAGTTAAATTCCCCAAACTCAACTCTCTATCGTATTCGACATTAATTGTGGATAAATCGCGATTTTCTTCGATATCGTCGTGATTTATTTGCGATAATTTCCGTCTTTTTTCCGGATTATCTTGTTTTTCTTCTAAATTGTGGAAGATCTGTTGGCGTAATTTCGTTAAACGTAGAATTTCTTTATCAATTCTATCCATTGTTTGTATTGCTTGTGTCAAAGTTGTTGTTGATGTTAATAAATTATTTTCATTGATTTCGGATAATTGAAAATGGGAAAAATCGAGTTCAGTTTGAATGAATTTGTGGCTACTTTCGATAGGTTTCTCTACATTCGAATTATTCTCAAATAAATTGGTTTTTATCGAAAGAAATTGCTGGGAATTTTGATTTAAACTTTCCTGTGCTTTTAATAAACCATCACTGGGAGTATTGTGTTCGAAATTCTCATCAATTTCCGTTTTCATATTAATTTCGTCCATTTCCGTCTTTAGATTGTCATCGGGATTTTCTAATTTCTCATCAAGTATAATTTCCGATTTAATGCTAAAAATTTTGTTATCTTCCACTGGATTATAGTCAAAATTCGGTTTCTCATCAATTATAATCTCCGATTTGATAAAATTGCGATTCTCTGAATTATAATCGAAATTCGCCGTACAACCGTCGATATAATCGAAACTTAAATCTAATGTTTTACTCAATTCTTCGATTACTTCAACCGGTAATTGTTCAATTCTAATACCAATATCCGGTATAATTGAATTAATTAATTCGGTATTATTGATAGTTTTCTCCGAACACATATCCCGCAATGCCTTCGATAATTCTAAACGTTTCTGTTTTTGTATTTGTTGGATTGCAGCATCATATCCGGATGATGTTGAACGTATTAAATTCACTTTTTTGGCATAACTCAAACTCGATATGTGATTGATGATTTTATCGTGTATTTGATTCACATCATATTCTTCAATAATTGTCTTCTTTTGTTGCGGTTTTGTCGATTTCTTCGTTATTATAGCTGAATTCGATACACCAAGATTGTTACTATTCTCTAAATTTGTGTCATCTTTTTTATCGTCGTTATCTTTTAAATTATCGTGATTATGCGGTTTATTGTTGATTAATTCGAACGACATCATTAATTGTTTCTTTATCATATCGCTAGTCTCTTGGATTTTCTTCTGCGTGTATTCTTCAGTTCCACATAACGGTGACGGTGGCCTTGATGGTTTCTTCTTAAAATATTTATCCCGTTTCTTCTTATAATAAAACTTCCTATAATGATTCTTGTGGTAGTTTTGGCGCCTACAATTTTACACAAATTTACTTTAATTTAATTTCAAATTAGTAATTAATAAATTTAGCTTACGGTGAATATCGAAATTTTGAATTGTATCTTCTGTAATGATTCGTTTGGTTTCTACCTCTATCGGTAGTAAAATAATCTTTCGTCCTATCTACAATTTCAGACATTGTTGATTGTTCCTCTAATCTGAAATTCTTCCGATAAGCTTGTTTATTATTATTATTTTCCTGTTTTATTTCGGAATAGTTTTAAATATCGTTGACAAACTATCTAACCTCACTTTTTGTATTCGGACAGATGTGTCTACGGTTACAATCGATGTTGGAGTTATAACCACAACATTTGGAAATTTTCTAATATATTTCTAATATAATTTTATTTAGATAATTTTTCAATAAACTTGTTTATATTGTTATTTTTTCTTTGAAATGATTATAAATATTGTTAAAAAACGATATGACCTTACTTTTTTGTATTTGTATCGGATGCGTCTACGGTTACAATTGTAGGTTTCAAATTCTAAAGTGGCGCGTGATTCAAATATACAACTACATTGGAAATATAATCTTTCTACTATAGGATTATTAACAACTTTTATTTATATATTTTCCGATAAACTTTATTATTGTTATTTTCTTATTGTCTTGAAATGATTTTAAATATTGTTGAAAACAATCTAACCTCACTTCTATAGTTGTGTTTACGGTTACAATGTAGGTTTCGAATTGTAACATGGCGCGTGATTCAAATATACAATTCAGATTGGAAATACAGTGGAACCTTTCTAGGATTATAAACACTGATTTATTGAATCGTTTATTTCAATGAAATTCCAAGCTCTAAATTTTATCTTTAATTACACACAAATAAAGTGAATTGAAGCTAATAATTGCATTACTTCATATAATAAAAAGACGTAGAATTATTTAATATACAAAATATATACATTTTTCTATTTTTTTTTTCCAATTATAAATCGTTGATGTCGATACAAAACAATAGTTATTTCTATATAAAAAACTCACACAATTAAATATAGAGGCACACTAGGAAGGCACTATTATAAGTTATAGGTTTTCACATAAGTACGGTTGTATCATCTAGTGAAATCAAACAAATTAAAAAAAATACAATTAATTTGCAAAAGCGATAATTCTCGAGTCGAGAAAATTACATGAGTATTCTACTATTATTATTATTGTTATATTTTGCATTTCCTCAATAAATCTGAATACTGCATTATCTCTATTTACATATTTACATTTTTCCAAATTAATTTCTTTACAATAATAATTGACAATTTTATTCCTTTCGTTATTATCTATTCGTCTTTTTTGAAAAAAGTTTAATAAATTAATTAAACTAGATAATTTTCACAGATATTTAAAGTCTATAAAATTCCATCTAACATTATTACAATAAACTATAATTGTATAATTAAAAGTAAAATAAAAAATAATTCAGGAACAATATAATAAATACAAAATTAAAAAAATAATAAACAAATTATACTATTTACACTATTATTTTTCTGCATTACACACAAATCGTTTCAAATAAAAATAATTTCTTATAAAAATTCTAACAAGTATATTTTTTATTTAAAAATAATAATTAAAAATAAAACAAATCAAATAACTACATAATATCACACTATTTAACACTTTTGTCGTGTCACCTGGTGTTTTTCCTTTCTTAATAATCACGAGATCATGCTCCATTATTCCTTGTAGTTGGCTAAATTTCCTAGTTTCCTAATTTCGTTGTCAATTGCACAAAATCATCATCGATTATTACACTGGCCCAGATTGATTTTGATTCCATCAATTTGATTTATAAAAATGACGAATTCAAACGAGCACTGTAAGCACATCAGCACTATTCGTATTACTATTACTATTTTGTTGTGAAGACGATGAAGTCCTTTGTTTATTTACATTAATAATACTTTTGCTAAAGTCTTTATGGCCTTGGGCATCTTCAAATGTGGCTGTATTCTTTCGTACATCCGGATTTTGTGCTTTATACAACATTATTTGACTACTACGATGGGCCGAATTTAGGCCATCATTTAATTTTATATTATCAGTAGTCAATTTTATATTATTCTCATTAGTACTAGTACTCGGTACTACCAGCATTGTTTTCCTTGAACCGGGACAATCAACTTCAGAGATCATCTCCAACATTTCGCTGGAATTCTCATGGGGCAACAGCGATGATAACGGCCTAACCACCGATACCTTCAATATAACAAATAATAATGAATTTATAAAAAAAAGTATAAAATCCATGAAGAAGGTTCCCGTTTTTTCTTGAAAGGTGTGCTTTTGAAGATAAAAGAATTGGAAGTTAAACCCTCTAGAAATTTCTTGAATAGTCCAGAGCATTTGAGAGGATTCGAGGGCATTCCACAACATTCCAGATTGTTCCGGGATGTTCGAATGTCAGTTTATCAGTAACGAAGGAAAGCACCGAAAAAAAGTGAAAATTCCAAAATTGTGCAGAGTGAATAAAAATAGAAATTTTTAGAACATTCGAAAGTATTTCAGAATGTTCCAAAATCTTTTGAAACATCTTCGAATATCCGAAATCCTTGTGTGTGACGAAGGCAAGAAAAGTGAAAATTCTAAAATAGTGCAGTGAAGTGAATAAAAAAACAGTGAAATGTGTGTAGTCTAAGGACTGGAAGTTTCGCCCCTTAGAAATTTCTAGAAGAGTCTAAAAACATTGGAGAGCATTTGAGAATGTTCTGGAATGTTGTGAAACACCCCTGAACATCCGAGATCATTATGGAACATTCTTATCAGTGACGAAGGAAAGAACCGAAAAAAAGTGAAAATAGTGTAGTGACCTGAATAAAAACAAAGTGAAATGTGAGTAGTAGTGAGTAGTTTTGGAAATTTCTAGAGCAATCCAGAATGTCCCCGAAATGTTTTGGAACATCCCTGAACATTTGAGAGTATTCGAGAGCATTCCACAACATTCCAGATTGTCCCGGATGTTCGAATGTCAGTTTATCAGTAACGAGGGAAAGCACAGAAAAAAGTGAAAATTCCAAAATAGTGCACTGAACGAATAAAAACGAAAATTTCTAGAACATTCGAAAGTGTTCCAGCATGTTCCAAAATCTTTTGAAACATCCCCCAATATCCGCAATCCTTGTGCAACATTCTTATCAGTAACGAAGCCAAGAAAAGTGAAAATTCTAAAATAGTGCAGTGAAGTGAATAAAAAACAGTGAAATATGAGTAGTCTAAGGACTGGAAGTTTCGCCCCCTAGAAATTTCTAGAAGAGTCTAAAAACATTGGAGAGTATTCGAGAATGTTCCGGAATGTTGTAAAACACCCCTGAACATCCGAGATGATTGTGGCACATTCTTATCAGTAACGAAGGAAAGAACCGAAAAAAAGTGAAAATAGTGTAATGAAGTGAATAAAAACAATGTGAAAAGCGAGTAGAAGTGAGTTTTAGAAATTTTTAGAACAGTCCAGAATATTCGACAGCATCGCAGAATGTCGCGAAATGTTTTGGAACATCGCCGTACACCCGAAATCCTCGTGGAACATTCTTATCAGTGACAAAGGAAAGAATCAAAAAAAGTGAAATGTGAGTAGTATAAGGACTGGAAGTTTAGCCCCCTAGAAATTTCTAGAAGAGTCTAAATACATTGGAGAGTATTCGAGAATGCTTCGGAATATTCTGAAACACCCCTGAACATCCGAAATCATTATGGAATATTCTTATCAGTGACGAAGCAAGAATCGAACAAAAAGTGAAAATAGTGTAGTGAAGTGAATAAAAACAAAGTGAAATGTGAGTAGAAGTGAGTAGTTTTAGAAATTTCTAAAACAGTCCAGAATATTCGAGAGCATCCCAGAATGTTCCGAAATGTTTTGGAACATCGCCGAACACCCGAGATCCTTGTGGAACATTCTTATCAGTGACGAAAGAAAACACCGAAAAAAGTGAAAATTCCAAAATAGTGCAGTAAGTGAATAAAAACAGAAATTTCTAAAACTGTCCAAAAACAATGCAGAGTATTCGAGAATGTTCCGGAATGTTCTGAAACATCCCCGAACATTCGAGATCATCGTAGAACAACCGAAAAAGTAAGAAATTGCTAAATTGTTTAACAAAAATCTCATTGGATTTCTATAAAAGCACCAAATCAAAACAACCAATCTAGAAGGTATACTTTTGTTATAGTCACTTGAGAATTCAATTACCAACTAAACATACATAAAGTTACTAGATTCAAGTTAGTAGTTAGGGATTTTTATTCCGTTATGTTCTCGTCGATCTTCCATTAAATGAGTGAATTTAGTACACCATACAATCATATTAAAAGCTAGTAAATTTGTAAATAAAATTTTACTCACTTTAGGTAGATCGATTCCACAAGCAGCAGCAGAATTAATGCTCGCTAGACTACCAGCACCACCGCCACTAGCACTATTACCGCCAGTATCATCTTTTAACGGATTCGCATATCGGCGTAGATTCTCTTCGTTTTGTAAATTATTCGATTTCTCATCTTCGTGATTACGATGGCAAGAATCTGACGATGGCGACAAATTCATACCACTCAAACCCAAATTTCTTCGTTTTTGTTTCAAATAAATAAAACCAATACTTAGGGCCGATATTAAACCGATTATTATAAAACAAATCAATGCAATTAGATATTTGTTGTTTTGTTGTTCGTCGGATATTAGTGCCGTTTCAACTTTAACTTCTACAATTGATGTTAACGCTAATAATGTAGTTTGTTTGCGCGATACTGCCTCACCAATCACACGAATTCCATCAAGAACACCACTAGAACCCGACTGTAAAACAATAGAATCAAATATTTGTTGATTTTAGTGAAATTCTATGATATTTACCAAAGTTACTTCAACTGTATCGTTATAATCGACTTTTAAATCGCATAATAGAATTAATTCGTCTTGTAGATCATTAGCGGCCTGTTGATTGGCTAATAGACGTCTCAAATCGTTACATAAACTTTCAACAGTTATACCTTCTGGTAATTTTAAACGATCTAATAATAATGTTAATCGAGCACACGTATTACTCAGTATAGCTTGATTAGGCCAACATGTAGTCGGTGTTGGTAATGATGGTGGTTTGACGCGTCTACCACTTTCTAAATCGCGACATTCACCATACGGTTGGCATGGTGGTGATAAACACGATTCAGTCGGTGATGGTACACAAACTTGGTTATTATTACAATTATTATTGATTGTACTATCCGGATTACGGCAATTCCCTAAACCACACCAGATTTTCGTGCATTTAACAATGCCGTTTAGACATAAACACGTGTTACATTCATGCTGCCAGGTTATATTATTTTCAAGACTATGTCCTTCCCACATACAACTACCAGGCGTTGGTAGATAACTATTATCGACAACTAAAAAAAATTGAATTAGAATTAATTAAAATTGGATTTAAATAGATTACTATTGCAACGTTTCCCACTGCGTCCGGGTGAACAAATACAATCATAACCATCGATACGATCGATACAAGTACCACCATAACCGCACGGATTTGAAGCGCAATCGTTAACGTTAATTTTACAATCTGGACCGGTAAAACCGGGGGCGCATTCGCACAAAAACCAATTAACACCATCAATACATTTACCGCCGTTTTGGCACGGTTGTGGTAGACAATCATTAACATCATCCTGACAGTGAGTACCTTCAAAACCATCTTTACAAATACATTTATAATAATCACCAGTATTGACACAAGTGCCGCCATTTAGACAGGGATTTGATCGACAAGCTGTTTGTTTGGCTATATGACAAGTAGTACCTTCCCAATCCGGTGGACATTTACACATGAATGTTTTGCCTAAATCTTGACAAGTACCGCCGTTTTTACACGTTGTATGATCACAATGACTGTCTTTTAACGAACAAGTTTTGCCTTTCCAGCCGTTCTTGCAATCGCATTTAAAATCGGCAACGCGATCTAAACAAGTACCATTGTTCAAACACGGATTCGGTGTACAATCATCAGCATCTTAAAATAATCGATTAATTGTTTTGTTATTTGTTTTTTAAATAAGGTGGTTTACTTATGTTGCATAAAGCCCCCTCCCAGCCGTCTTTACAGATACACTGAAAGGCATTGATTTTATCGACGCAAGTACCGCCATTCTCGCAAGGATTCACTTTACAATCATTGATATCTAAAATAGAATCGTTTAGATTTAGATTTATAAGGGTGGAAATCGTACTCTCGTGGCAGTATTTTCCGGTGAATCCTGGTAAACATTGGCACCGATGTCCAATTCCTGGTTGATTAACACAATGGCCATGTTCGCCGCATAGACTGGGTGCCGA
This sequence comes from Mylabris phalerata, assembly GCA_020740385.1. Classification (NCBI taxonomy): domain Eukaryota; kingdom Metazoa; phylum Arthropoda; class Insecta; order Coleoptera; family Meloidae; genus Mylabris; species Mylabris phalerata. The sequence goes on from JAJEOX010000222.1 coordinate 4,610,238, forward strand.
ATTCCTACCGCCGCCCACTGAGACAACAATGCAACTATCAATGCCTGCGACAATACGAGATAACACTAACAAAAAACAACAAAAATTAAACGATTCTTCTTAATGACAGCAAAAATGCGTCAATTAAACAGTTTCTATGTACAGTAGAGTAGATAGAAAGGAGAAGAAGAAGAAGAAAAAACCAGTCCGGCTCCATTTCTGTATCAGCAGGAGGTAGCAGCCCCCTGTTGGGTAACAGCCAAGACTATCTTTCTCTTAACCACCATAGACAGGTTATCCAGTTCGAAATTACCTGTCAACTATGTGTAGCGTCATCTTAAGATTCATGGGCGATTTGCTTCTTGAACTCCAATTTTTCTTAGTTTTCATGCGGGGAAAAAATAAAGAAATAACGCACTGTTCCCAGCAATTATCCATAACGTAGATTAAATATATAGCCGACTGCTATAAAGATTATTTTATTTTTCTATCGACTATTCCATGGTGTAATTGAGAAAATGTTTAATGTTCGGAAGCATAAATTGCTCGTTTTCTAAATAGAATAAATACATAGAAGATATGTAAGAAATGAGTGATTGACGTGAATTGTAGGAAGGTTTGCATGGTAAATTCCCTAGACAAGAATTCTAACGGGTAATTTTTTCTCAATTTAAATGTATTGAAATGAAAGTCTAATTGACGGATTTATAGAATTTGTTGTGAGGAGAGCCGAAAAAAGCCGAAAGATACGACTTGACAGTTGGCCATAAAGCGATCAAAAGACATGCCAACCTAGAATTCACGCTGCCACCAATATGCTAATTTCGTAATTAATGGTCTTGAATTATCACCTGTTGTTGGCAAAACAAGTTTAAGGAAATAATCAGCGTTATAAATAAATCGAAAAATCTGTCGATTAACACCGAAAAAAATAAAAATAAAAACTCATTTGGAGTCAGTGGAAAAGAACGAGTCATGTATTTGGCTCGAATACAATACCAACTGATGAAAGATATCAATGGTAGTATCAGTAATCTGATCTCTATTTAGAACTTAATACTAGCACCAAACATAATCTTGGTGTATTCTTTGGAAGCGCCATCAATGTGGGTGTTTTTAGATCGAATATCAAAATTACAAACTCACCATCTTCACAGGGTGGATTATCGCAAATCAATCTCGACTGGCTGCAATTCTTCCCTTGCCAACCCTCCGGACAATGGCAATAATAATCAGTTTGGGTGTTATAACAAGGTGCACCGTTCAAACACGGATCTGGACTGCAATGGTCGTAATCATTCTATAAAAGATAATCAAATTTACCGATTGTATTTGAAATTCGATTAAAATTACCTCGCATTGTGTTCCGGTAAAGCCTACAGGACATATGCACCGATAACCGTTGACTTTATCGACACATTCGCCGCCGTTTTTACACGGACTGGAAGCGCAATCGTCGATGTCGTTATGGCAATCACGACCTGGGAGAAAAATCAGAAAACTTAATTGGTTTGTCGAGTCGAAATTCTCCGAGTCTTCAATTCTCATTAGACTTGACAGATCCAACATTGGAACAATTATGTAACTGTATTTGAGTTAATTATTATCGACAAGAGGGAATTTAGAAACGATACTAATCTATATGCGGTATTTTCATTCGCCTTCATATAAATAGGATGGTAAATGTAGATGGTAAAGATTTAAAGATTGATTGAAGGCTACATCCAATAATCAATCTTTTAGTTTTCAACTTTCTGTTGGTATCACGAAAAATCCAATGATATAAATATATAGTGTAATAATAATAGTGATAGTATAAAGTAGTTGGTAAGGTGTGTCAATAATTGTGGATTTTATGCGGAATCGTGAGCGGTTGATTAGTTTATAGTTTGAGTAATAAAGCCCGATTCTTTTTGGAATGGCACCGGAAAAGTGGCAAATAAACAAGTCAATGCGGCATCTTTTTATTATTAATCTCTGATCTATTTATATTCCGCAACTGGATGGGAATTCTTATCCAATCGATATCAGCAATCGTAAACAAACGTTGTACACTAAAAGGACTCGTTAAATTGTTCTTTGTCTACCTTATATACAAGTTTAAATAATGTAATAGGACGTAATAAATGTTTGTTTTTTCTGTAAACTGACCTGTATATCCCGGCTCACAAGCGCAATGATAATCGTTGACAAGATCAATACAGACGCCGTGTTTACATTGACCAACACAATCGTTGATATTTTCATCGCAATTTTTACCAATCCAACCGACACGGCAACGGCAACGATAATCGCCAATTAAATTCACACAACTGATGGCGTTCACGCAGGGATTTGTTAGACATTCATCGGCATCTAAATCGGAATTAATTGAAGAATTTTCGTTTTGTAAAACGAGCACTTACCGAATTGGCAGACGTTGCCCTCCCAAGCTGGTGGACATTTACAACTGAATGCGTCCTCTAAATCAATGCATGTTCCACCGTTCTGACATGGGGCCGAGGCGCATTCATCAATGTCTGCAATGTAGAAAAATGAGGTAGTACGAAAGGGGAACAGAAACAATTGTGTTGTGTGGTTGTTCTTTTTGTGTTTCAACAATTGTTTGAGCAACATCACGAAACAGATACATCATGTTTTTAAGATAGATAACCGGTCGAAATTCATTAGTTTCGAACTTGTTGAGATTGCAAATTCATGAATTGATAACACACTAATACGGCACTAGTTAATTAATTAACTCAAATCTAGAGCTGGAGCAATAGAGAATACCTCTGGAGGCAAAAATTCTGTTCATTTCTATCGAATTTCTTGATTTTTAGTTATTTTAATCCTCAATTTCTTTCGAGGGAAGTTCCGGGCTTTTGGTCTAAATTTTGCAACATTTTCATCATTAACTAACGAATTTTGCTATGTAATTGAAAAAAACTGTAACAAAAACTGAATTTTTAGTCAAATTTGGGGCTAGAATTTCCGAATTTAAGACTAAATTTTTGAGTATTTTAGTACTTTTTTGCTGTTTGATATCAACTTTAAGTCCATTAATCCCCAATGTTCGTACAGATTTTGATAAATTTGGTTCTAAATTAGCAATTTTTAACAAATTTGGGTATTCGAACATTTTGAAGAGAGGATTTTGAGACTTTTAAGGTTTGTCGAGTTCAAATTTCGAAGCACTTTTGTTTCTCTTACATCGACAATGTAGTTTTTGTAGAAATTTTCGAATTTAGAACTAGCTTTTAGTCATCTATTTTAGTAATTTTTGCTATTTAATTTTGCTATTTAACAACCTCTAGTCCATTAATCTTCAATGTTCATCCATATTTTAACAAGATTTAGTCCTAAATTAGTAATTTTTAACTTGTGGGTCATTTTTAAAACTTTCGAGTCCAGATTTTGAAGTATTTTCGAATTTTTAACTAGATCTTCACTAATCTATTTTAGTAATTTTTGCTATTTGATATCAAATTCCAGTTCAATCTTCAATGATCATCGATATTTCAACACGTTTTGGTCCTAAATTAGCAATTTAGGATCATTTTGAAGAGATTTCTGAACTTTTCAAAACTTTTCAAGTCCAGATTTTGAAGCACTTCGTTTCTTGCAACTTTTAGTCCATTAATCTTCAATATTCAACCATATTTTAACAAATTTTGGTCCTAAATTAGTAATTTTGAACAAATTTGACTCATGGATCATTTCGAAGAGATTTTTGAGTCTCCCAAAACTTTTCGAGTCTAGATTTTGAAGCATTTTTATTTCTCTTACTATCGTGAACATAATTTTTGTAGTAGATTCCGAATTTAGAACTAGGTTTATACTCATCTATTTTAGTAATTTTTGCTATTTGATAGTACCTTTAGTCGACTAATCTTCAATATTTTAACAAATTTTGGTCCTAAATTAGCAAGTTTTGACAAATTTGATTTGTGGATCATTTTGAAGAGATTTCTAAGCTTTTCAAAACTTTTCGAGGCCAGATTTGAAGCATTTTTGTTTCTTTTACTAACAAGAATATTGTTTTTGTGTAAGTTTTCGAATTTAGAACTAGGCTTTTTCTCATATATTTGATACCACATTCAATCCATTGGTCTTCAATGTTCGTCCACATTTTGGTCTTAAATTAGCATTTTTTTTTTAGCAAATTTAACTTGTGGATCGTTTTGAGGAGATTTCTGAGTCTTTCAAAACTTTTCGAGGCCAGATTTTAAAGCATTTTTGGTTCTTTTACTAACAAGAATATAGTTTTTATAGAAGTTTTTGAATTTAAAATAAGACTTTTACTCATCTATTTTAGTAATTTTGCTATTTGATGGTAACTATTAGTCAATTAATCTTCAATGTTTATCCACATTTTAACGAGTTTGGTCCTAAATTTGCAATTTTTAACAAATTTAACAGAGATTTCTAAGCCTTTCAAAATTCTTCGAGTCCAGATTTTGAGGCATTTTTGTTTCTCTTACTATCGGGAATATAGTTTTTGTAGAAATTTTCGAATTTATAACTAGGTCTTTACTCGACTATTTTAGTAATTTTTGCTACCTGATAGCAATTTTTAGTCCATTAATCTTCAATATTCATCCATATTTTAACAAGTTTTGGTCCTAAATTAGCAATTTTTAACAAATTTGACTCGTGAATGATTTTAAAGAGATTCCTGAGCCTTTCAAAACTTTTATAATCCAGTTTTTGAAGCATTTTTGTCTCTCTCAGTATCACTCGTAGTTTAAAGATAAATTCTCCTAGTTAGGGAGCAATTTGAAAAATATTTCGAGATTTTTCACGGGAATCGCCCAGGAAGATTTTGACAAAAGCTGGACTGCGGACTTACTAAAATGCAAAACAACTTTACGAGAACTTTTGGCACATTCTTGGTCGTTTTATGTGTGTAGTTGATTGGTGAAAATCGCAACACTACCCAACAAAAGTTTCTTTGGACTTTTCGATGGGCTACAGGAATTCTCAAGATATTTTTCAAATCTCTTATCATTAAGCCATCTACTTTTGAATAGTCTACTCTGAGGCAATTGCCTCGCAGTCTCACCACACGAGTCAACCCTGCTCATACGTTTTTTTACAAACATACAAAAGGTGGAAAATTTAACGATCTATAATAAACAGAGAATATGCTACTAGAAGGCTTGAAGAGCTGCAAAAGTTGAACTATTTTTTAAATTATTTTTAGTGATGTTGGCGCCTTGTTAATTAATTTGACTGGTCCAAATTGCCGGTATAAAAGTAGTCCTAGTTATTTTCCCATTGATTAAATCAAATATTTTTGCCTTTATTTGGTTTGTAGACATGAGAACTGGAAATAGTGGGCATAACTGGTGAAAACTATTGTGATATACTTGAAGAATCATCAATAATCTCTAAAAGGATTTAACACTAATTGTTAACAAGAACAATCAGAAATTCTTGAATGGCTACAAATTGTGTTGACTATTACTGGAAAGGCAATTGTGGGATTTGTACCGGTACTACCATTTCGAGTGAAATTTGCAAGAAAATAATAATAATAAAATCGTTTTGTTTAAATCGATATTGTTGTGTAATCGAGAGACTTTTGCTTCTTCATTGAACCAATTCTTTCGACTTCAACTTGGCTCTTTTTCTTCTCGATCGAATGAGATACGTTTAAGCGTACATAGTCGAGTTTTTATGTATTTCCAATGTCTGTCGTCTTATCGTCATCATAAACAATCCCAGCAGGAGACACTGTCGATGTTGTCGAGACTTGGTCAACTTCATTATCTACCATCAGGACGGTGCAAACAGTGGTGAGACAATAACTCTACCAATATTAAAGAGATTGTCAATTTTTAGAATTTATTTACAAAACTTCATTTTTCTCTTGGTAATGTTGTAGTTGAGAGAGAAAGTTAACAACATAACAGAGTTGCTTATAGTTTGAAACGAAAATTTCAAATCAAAGTTGTTTTCTCAACACAACACCACCACGCCTCTCACGTTGCCCATCAAACAACACAGACCTGTTATTTTCTGGGAAGTTAGATTAATTGGATGTTTTTTTTATTCGTCTTCTGTTCGTTCTCTCCAACTCTAGTAGGTAAACCATAATGAAATTTCCAACCATTTTAGACTCCTTCAGTAAATGGTAGTTGTCTACTGTTTCTCCAAATTGTTATTTAATAAATTATTTAATTTACCCAAATCGAAGACTCAATTCTACCCAAAATTATTCGTCTAAATCCGCACAAAAAACTGAGTTGTTATCATTACCGTCATCATTATTGGAATTATAGTTCAATTCATCGTTCTTATCATCAGGATAATATTAAGGAAGAAGTAAATGATGATGGTGATGGAGACGAAAAAGAAGAAGAACGTGTTTTCGTGTCGAATAGGTGGCAGCACTGGTGGAATGTTGAGGTCAAAGGTGGAGAAGAGCAGCGTTCTAGCGTAATTAAGTCTCTCCCCGCGAGATCAGAACGCTCCCTACAACTAATAGATATAATAACGGGGCGGGGGAGATACGTAATTGCCAGGTATATATATATATATACTATACATATATAGATATATGTCTGATTTAGATGGGCTGAACGAGGAGATGATGAAAAAGCAAAAGACGATAATAATGATGATGATAATGAAGAAGGTTTTTACAGTAGATTAAAATAAATAAAAAATCGCAACCATCTATTTGCGAATCTTTAATTTTCTTTATCTATCATTGAAGTCTCCGAATAGACCTCGGCTCTTCTAGTGTTTTAATTTAATTTCTATTTAGAAAAATGATTGGATTGGTATAAAATATCGATAGAACGCCCATAATACGTATAAATATTAGAAACAATATAAGAGAACAACTATTTTTAATATAATTTAGCAGGTTTGATTGGATTCACGTGTAGGTGTAACTTAATAATCCCAAACACACGTGTAATTATAGAGAACAAGATTATTAATATTGCTACTCTCGCTCGAATATACAAGATTTAAATTTCGAAACTGCAAGATATTTTATTATCACTAATAAATATCGATATCTATATTAAAATTTCATCATAATTATTAAATTAATATTCAAAACATCGAACAGCAACAATAACAAACAAACACAGTTATCTGTCTTTAATCTATCAACGGTAATAGACCATAATTACCGGTTAAGTGGCCGGAAAACAAGTGTTAAGAATTAAAAGCTGTTACAACTTATAACACATGTTCTAATATATATCAGATTTATTATCTTTATAGTTATAAACGCATAAAAAAAACTTTCACAAGATTTTTTTTTTGGTAGAAACTTACCGTTTTCACAAGTCGGTCCCGTCCAACCTGGGGCACATTCACAACTAAACGAACCGCCAGCTTCCAAACAGGTACCACCGTGCAAACAAGGTGCCGGTGCACATGGATTATCGACAACTTCACAATTAACACCGGAAAAACCATCCGGACATGTACAGAAATAGTTGTCCGGTGCTGTATTCTCGCAGGTACCACCGTTCAAACACGGCTCATGAGTACCACAATAATTCAAATCTGTTTAAACGAAAATCAATTGAACTTTAGAGAAACTAATATTAATTTTGTCGATTTTAGAGTTTTTCACAGAAAATATCACTCGAGAGAATCCAATAAAACATATTCCTCCACAATAATAAGTCAAATTAAGAGGCTTAAATTTTCCCAAAAGTACCACTAGTGTCTAACATATAGTACCCCCATATCGCTAGTAATGTTTTACTAATTGAATCAACCCCTTGTAACACTTGTGAAATTACACGAATATTCCCGAATAAAATAAAAAATCGCATAAAAACTCCCGAGAAAAGGGTTAAATAGTCCACAAAAAACCCGAATTAATCGCTTTATAGCGGTTGTAACGCTTTAATAAAGAGGGTATATACGAAACTATTCGATCAAGTGTAGTCTATTATTCGGGTCCAGTACGCGGAACGCCCATCCACTTTATCGACCCTATATGGTCTAGTTTTTTTAATAGTTTGAGAATAGTGGTGAATAATAAAGTCCCTTTAGTGCCCTTTAGAGTTTTTTTTTTATGTTTTTTTCCTTTGATGATCAACATTTGTATAAGGACTCTACATCTGTCCAGTTTCCCATTCAATGATGGATCGTTCTTCACGGTCCACCGATTTTCTCTAATTATGAATATTTAATTATAGAAAAACTATACGGATTTACCTTGGTCGCAGAGAATTCCACCCCAATTGGTGTCACAGATGCATTCCCATGATGATCCATTACAATAGCCGTGTTTACAGCCAGGATACGGTTCGCATTGATCACAAAAGTCACCTCGCCAACCTGGCCGACAACTGTAATAAAAACGTATTTCAATAAAACACCATGACAAATCTTTATAAAACCATTTAAATTGCCGTCAAAGACAATTGAGAATGCTGTTAGATAAGCTTTAAAGCTTATAAACGTTCTTTTTTGTTTTGATTCTATTTTATTTTTGTATTCATATCGTTCTTTTGCCATCTTGAAATTTGATTGGAATTTCTTTGAAAATCGTCAAAAACAAAAACTAACCGCCGCGTTTTTCCGCCTTTTAATACAACAGTTGTACTGGTTTTATTGTTGCAAGATAAGCCATGACTAATGTTCTCTCTTACAGACTCTAGTTGTAGACGAGAAATTGTTATTAAAAGAAAAACCGATAATATACAACTAGATACATTAAATAGAGGAAATAGAAAAAGAAAAATCGTAAACGTTCTAGAACATCGACTTTAGCTAAGTGTAAAACGAAAACTTGAAACCAAAACGCAACAAAAATCGTGTTGTTATTAAAATAAAATAAACGATTTTACGGTGAACGTGTCCGAGAATTTTCGTCTTGCATCTACTATGTGTTGGTAAACTAAATAAAAGAAACCGTAACGAAAATTGAAACTGTACGAGAAAGATTTGAATTAGCGATAAGAACGGAAACCGAACTAAAATTACACTTATTAAGTCCTGTATATTCAAAGCGAGTTGTTCAAGTGAGTTTAAAACTGAAGACTTGAACGAATAACAACATAAATTGCATTAAGAGTTTCCTAGTTGCGGTCTTTCTAAGATCGTTAACCACATACATCACTTTAGAAAATTGTTTGAAGACTTTAAAATTTCTTCTATTGGATAGATTTGCTGTTGTTAATTCTTTTTCTACTCTTTTAACAGATATCTGTCCAATAGATATCTATCTAAACATGTACCTATTCTACTCATAAAGTACATGTCTAACAACATTAGAAAAACCATTGATTTCCTTAAAAAATTAAAAACGAAAAAACCACATTACCGTTACCGATTAAATTATATCAATTGTTGAAGGAATTGTGTCTTAACATAAAGAAGATATGTCAATTATTGTAGAAATCAATCAAGTTTTTAAAAGTATATTAGAAGATTTGTATTGGATAGATCAGGCTAGTACGTGAGAACTTTAAATTGCGGAAATGATTACAAAGATCTAGTGGAAGATTGATTTTAATAACAATTTAACGATAAACGTTCAAATTATTTCACTAATAACAGTCATAATAATAGTAATGATGCAATTTAATTAGACGAATCTAGCAATTGATCGACCATAACATCTTCAGATTAACTCCACCTGTATATCGTTGTCTTCACCACAAATACACGCAAATTAACTCGACTTGAATCTCTCAATTACCAATAAACTTTCAAGAATTAATAACAATCAATAATAATGAATAATGATTAATTGGTAATTTGAATTGCGCGCCTTGAGTCTAGTTATACGAGTTGACCAACCCATAAGGCGCGAAATTCAACTACAATAAATTTAAAATAAACTCACTTGCATTCACCTGGAGAATCGCATTTACCATGCACCGGATGACATCCTGGTTTACATACAGCTATAAATAGAATTAATTAATATTTCAATTTCTCTAAAATTGGTGGATTTACCAAAATCACAAGTGGCTCCTTTCCATCCTTCTATACATTGTTTATCGCCATTCGAATCGCAAATATAATGGCCGAATTTATCATCTCTAGGACGACAGAATTTCGTACAAGTTGCATTATAATAATGACTATCGCATTGTACACGTACACGATAAGTTAGACGTGCCCTAGGTCCACGATGATTTAACGTATGCCATTCAGCACTAGGATCAATAATGCCCGAATAGGTGGCCTCTTCAATTATATTATTAATTGCTGGAATTGAGATTTTATTATAATTATTTTTTATATTTAGATGAATGGTTGGGCAACGTCCTTGCCGAAAGATCTTGGAAATTGCTTTGAATATTTATGTTGTTTTATAAATTATGTGCGAGTGTGTGTAGATATAAACAGCCCACGCTGCCCAGCTTGTACACCCCCAGGATAATCGTGTGTGTATGTGAAAGATGGAGAGATTCGATTCTTTTTTTAATTCATTCATTCATTCATCCATCCATTCATTCATTCTATTCTAGTTTTCTTTATTTAAACGATCTACTGTATAATAACTGGTGATTCATACTGAATTATTTAATATTATATCAAGTAATATTCCACCCTCATTGTTTAGTGGGTGGGAATCGGATTGCATCAGTTTCGTTTTCGTGATATCCGACAAAAATTGCACAATTGCATGATTATAAATCTTTGGTTTACCGATATTATTCAAATTGTTTTGCAAATCGGTTCTATTTAAAATTAAAATGATTTATTCCGGTAGTTTATGATAATAAAGACAGTTGCGTGGGCGATATTTCATAATCGATTGATTCTAGAAATAATTCCGTTTACTTACCGGGTAATGTGAAATTGTTGTGGTCCACAGCCTGGAGGATGAGCGTGAAGGACCTCTGCAACCAAAATAAATAAAATCAATAATTTAATCATAGCCCTTATTCGATAATAACCAATTAATTTCCAAATTAACCCGTCTTGTCCCGATACCGCATGACTAAACAATATTTCCCTAATAATTAGTTAAATTCTGCGGTATCCACGATAATTTCGTTGAAATCTTTGGAAAATAGCATTAATTAAATTTCCAGTCACAATTTAATTTATTTTTCAGCGGATGTGGACGCTTTTGAAGTATCGTTGCCACACAATAACCGTGATGGAATGTGTTCAATTTAACAGATAATATACATCTCTATATAGCTGAACAATATCGATTTCTTCCAGATAGATTCAAGAATAATAATAAGACGATTTCGTTTTCGTTGATTTTTCAATTATTAACGAATCACGTAAAGCGAAGAAATTCCCAACAATTTATAATCGAATCGAGCGACTTGTTTTCATTTATAAAATATTCTAATCCAACTAAAATTTGATACAGGAAGAGATAAATCGTTGGATCAAAATTTTAATTAATAAGTCGATTCGGACTGTTTTAATTAGTCGAAAATTTAAAATTATAGTAATCGGGACGCATTGGCATTACGCCAATAAACCCTACATGGCTCCAGTTGGAACAACAGTTAAAACAAGAACAAAAAAACTCTACTAATTGCACGTTACATGTTTGGTATCGTGTATTTGTTCACGTCCCGATGATCGATTAAAATTATATTGATGTTATCTTTTCGGTTAATGCATCACCTCCATTTATTATAAATTTTAACTAGTGGTTAAATTTAATGATACATAAATGTAGATATAGACGAGATTTGTTGTTTGAAATATTAAAAAACAACAGACAGAATGGATAGTTGATAGATGATGATGACTTGGAATTTATGCCATGTTGGACATGTTGAAGAACGAATCTTCAGTTTTCTACATATCATTCAATTTAAACACGATAATAACGAAAAAAATCGAGTTAAAGACCGTTAAATCGCACGATATTAACCGCTATCTTCACAATTATAAAAAAATACGACAATAACAATTTCGCACATTGCCGTCAAATATTTGTCGAAGAATCTTTGTCTGTAAAGCGATTATTAACATTAATAACTATTTATTAAACATTGTTTGAATGGTTTATTTGCCATCGTGAGAATATAAAATATAATGATACCTGCTGATTTTTTGTAAATTTTATTGTCATCATTATAGAAAGTTTCACAGAACATCTCGATTGTAATTAAATTGTAGAAAGTCCCATAATCACCAAAAGATAGTTGAATATTCCGGAAATTTCGGGTGCATCACCGGATATTGTCCGTCTTATCGACAATAGAACGAATTCTATAAAGATAATAGCGGAACGGAACTAAACGGATGGAAATAAGATTATAAAAGTGAATAAATAATAAGTAATAAAATGATGATCGTAACAAAAGACTTATTAACTGTAATATAATAACAACAATACCAACAAAGAATAGGACAAGAGTCGGAAGGAATGATTCCGCAATAATTGCTTACTTCCGACAATTTTATAAATCGTAATTGATAATGTCCAATTGGATTCTATTCGTGGAATGTTTATTATTGAATTTTGAAAATTTTCTACAACTCCGACTATCTAACAAGTATTATATGGTGTATGCACAGGTGCATCGTTCTAGTATGTAAACATAGATCGGCTTTCCCTACAGAAACTGGACGATGGATGTGAGAATTGAATCTTCGCATATTTCCCTCTTTGAAACAACGAAATTCGTCATCATAGAAAACGCAATAATTTCAAGGCGATTCGAATAGGTGTGACAATCTTGAATTATTAATTAAAACGATTTTTCTCTATTCATATAAAACTAGTTGAGATAAAATTTTGCAACTGTAAATACTTGGAGTGAAAAAGATAAATATACAGATAACTGTTTGTGCAGTTTCCCCATTTCTCACAGACTCAAATGTCAACTGTATAAGCATGAAAGATGATCAAAAAGGTTGTTTGACGTGTCTATGTTTGAATATAAAAAATATTTCATTTAATGTCTTAAAAAAAGTAATAAGATGACCTAATCAGAGGAGAACGGTGGGTTTTTCTTGTGTGAACTCGATGTTAAAGTTGTTTAATTGATGGTTAAATATTCGATGATTATTAACGATGTTGTTAATCATCGTCTCGTTCAATTAAACGACTTGGTACAATTTTGAAAGCTGCTTTCAAACCACTTGGAACAGGGTAATGCTAATTGCTGTCAAATTACCAACTTGTCCATGGATCATCAATTGAATTTCCATTAAAATTCGAAATATGTTCGATTTAATAGGTGTGTATTTATGGTTATTCAAATAAGATGAATCAGTAGAATATCGGATTTTTCTTGAAGCAATGTCACAATGTTTATATAACGCGTATTTAGCATAAATAGGTAGGTTTGTTGGTGATGTCTTTAAAATTGTGGGCGTTCGTTATTAAAAAAAACAATAATAAAGCGTCCAGACGGAGTTCTTCTTCTAGACAGACACTGTTTCATCTTTGAGAAAGAAGCTGGGTGAGGAGCATTTGCACCTGTACACCAAGAAGGCCGACGACCGCACCAGCCTATTGGATTATTATCATACGCAACCTGTCTTTCCAGTTTCTAATTCGTTCATCGTATTAAAAACGATAATATTTCCAATATTTCCAACAAAAAAATCGCCCATTATAACACCACTATTGATGGAATTCTTATTTTCCCATTCGTTATCAACACAAATCACTACCATCATCAGATTTATTCAGTCATCCATGAATGCCAACAATAAGAGAAATGAGAAAGAATCGAATAAATATGAGGTGGCAGTCAAAACAGTGTAGGCGATTGTTGGTGGAAGATATCAGAAATCTAAGTTTGGTTTAATTTTTTGTTTTTTGGTGGCTTTGTTTGGGTTGATTTGGCGAAATCGATGGTCTATATAAGAACCGCCACCCTGTTCTCTTGGATAGACCGTGTGACAGTGACGGACGGTCGCACAGTTTGTGGACACCAATAAAAATGTCGATTCAATTTCGGGTTTTGTCGTTGCCATTTAACATCAATCGAACACGAAATAACACAGGTAGAAAATACCTTAAAATACACCGACCAACAAGCAATAAAGTTGAGGCAATTCAACCATTAATGAATTTGCATTAGTTTGGAATTCAAGTACCACTCAAATTAGACGCTGTACAGATGACAATATTGTTAGTGAATCTTCAAATTCTCACAACTTTCCGTTTGGTTATTCTTATAAGTAATAATAAAGTTGAGTGGACTAGTTGTTTTAAAAGCCAGGTAGACGATGGTAGATAGTGGTGTGTAGAAAATCATAATCCATTGTCTAACAAGCAATTTACTTTAGCGCAGTAAAATCTATACACGAAATTATAGTGCAGCTAGGGGGCTATTGTTTATAATGCCATTGCCAAGCTGTGGGACTTTAATAATACACGACGTCTCTTCTACGGATACAATAATATAGAACTAGAGAACCGTGAAATATAACAGTGGCGGTACCGAATTTCATCAACTTGTTGAAATTAAAATCAAATTTAACTAACCCAATCATATTAAATAATAATCAATTAGCTTAAGGTTGTATTGATTGAAATATCGGATAGATAAATGGAATATTAAAGTTTTTATCTTTAGTTATTTAATTTATGATGCCCATAAGGAAATTGTTAGGATAATCTTTAACACTTAACAATGGTTGAAGTAGCACCATCAGTAGTCTTATAGTAGTTAGTAGCAGCATAATACACAATACAACAACAATAACCAGTCAGCATATTATGCCCTAAAGCATTTCAATAATGTCTATCTAACCGAAACGGAACAAACTCAAATGTTTATAGATCTCTCCACTTCAACAACAACTAAAGAAAAAATGCCTCAAAGCTACAAATTATCGAATTACAAATACCAAACCGTCAATTTCTCCATTAAAATCTTCAATCTACGATATCGCAATGTCGTCATCTAGGAAATATGATAGTAATTATAAGAATAATCACAGGAATGTAGTAGAGTATGTTTCCTGTATAGCGACATTCAACAAGTTGTAATAGAAAATATTATGTAAATTATTATAAGCGAAAACATGTACAATTTATATTTAATTAACAGACGCTGTTAATTCGTATTTTATTACTACAACAATTTAATTCGATAATACAGATAAATATCAATTTTTTTGGGGTGATTATGATTAGTTGAAAATCTGGTTCCCAAGATTACGTGTAGCAAATTGGTGGCAGGATTGCCTGTCTACATACACATAGTGGTTGAAAACGGACAGAAAACGTTCAAAATAAACACGCAATCTACTTGTTTTATTTGTTTTTTCGGTTGAAAATAACACGTATGAAAATATGAAAAATCTCAAATAGAGGAAGAACAACACTATTGTTATTACAACCAGTTTGACGGTGGTTTTGAAGGTTTTATGAATAAAATTCTGTCTTGTTTGGCATGAAATTACAGGAAATTATCGACGAAAAAACTGAATATAGCCAGTATAGCAATTGGAAATAAAACCATTACAAGAAGAATAATTGCGATCAGGAGCCAGACGATCAACGAAAACAACAATCAAGTGGAGAGAAAAATTAAGATTCGAATTGGCACTCCTTTATAATTCTAATTATGTAGGTTTCTTTTTAATCAAATCAATCATTAATTCCCTTTTACAATTACAATTTATTTGGTTGTTGGTTGGATAAACAAGAATTAATAACGTTAATAATGAAACTGAGTTGTCAATTGATCATCAATCAAATGAAATAAATCCGGACAGATATATTTTGTTATAAATCTCATTTGTTTCGTATCTGTCTTGAGATTATTTAGGTTTTTTTAATTCTTCGATATACCGACTATGATTGATCGATTGTTTTATGGAAAATTGCAGCCAGTTATCGAGTGGGACAAAGATAGAATTAGAGGTTTCATACAAATAAAACCGATAAAAGATAAATAGGAAGAAAGATCAAAGATGAGATTCATCAGTCAACAACGGCTAATGTGAACCGGTATAGAGTCATTATTGGACCGAACTAGGTGATGAATGGACATGGGAAACAGTACTATCCCTCTCCCATTTTCAATTTCTATTTAGTTTCACCATAAAGAAATAATAAATTGAACGGCTACCTTTTTCAAAATAATAAACAACCATAATGGCGAACTATATCATTTTTTTCCGGCTCTTCAATTAACAATTGGAAACAGCTTTTACTATTATTTCGAACAATCCGTACGCCATTTTTTCGGCTATAACTGAACAATTTATCGATTAGTTCCGGCAATTTTACACTTGTTTTTCTCTTTTGGCTCCATTACATGCTCTCTTCTATTCGATCGGCATGAAGCGGTTCACGACGAAAAAATCTATAATGAATTGTTAAACACACCACTATCATCCACATATGTGTATCAAACTACAAAAATCACCCCTATAATGGACTTATTGTAACCAACCCCAAAGGACACCATAAGGGCGTTTGTAGTCTCGAACATTCACCCATTATCACCCAAGTTTGCGTTAATTATAACCGAAATTCCTTGGGGATTCTTGGGGAAAGTTACCCGTTAACATTCACACCACGTGTATTGGTTTTTATTTGAAAAGGGGGTTGATGAAATCAACCGTTTATTACTACCTGAAACAGTAGCATTTTGAGAGATGAAAGCCTGAGGGATTTGTCTCGAGATACTAACAACGGA
Source organism: Mylabris phalerata (assembly GCA_020740385.1). NCBI lineage: Eukaryota > Metazoa > Arthropoda > Insecta > Coleoptera > Meloidae > Mylabris > Mylabris phalerata. The sequence goes on from JAJEOX010000222.1 coordinate 4,626,779, forward strand.
TGGTATTGTTGGTGTGTGTGTGTGCGAGTTCAATGATGTCGGGTCTGTGGGCAGATCGCGGAACTGATTTAATAAGAGACCAGTGGCGGCGGGTGCACTGCTGGGGGCTATCCGACACCGACTGAGCAAACAAAAAACCTACCGCTTCTCTATCATCTATTATTACCATCAATATTATTATTATTTATATTAGAAATTCAAATCTATTGTTTTATTATTATCGAATAAAATTATTCAATTCGTGTTTAGTTGTGTTTAATTAACCAATAAATGTTGTGGGTTTTGTGGTTATTTTATATATCTACAACTCTATTTTCAGGTATTATTATCAAATTGGGAATTAGCGTGTTTTTGGGATGTAAGTATAGAAAATTATTTGCAATACTTAATAATAACATCTGTCTCTCTAGTGAGTGAATGATGGTTTATACAACGCTTGCCATATGATAAAAGAGGAAAAACGGTTCTATTATTACCAGTTTGAGAGTAAAATTAACTTAATCAATACCGAGTCGGAGATTATCAAAGATAATCAATTCTAATTCGATTTTGAATCGATTAATGACGGTCAATTCTATTTCAACTTCAATTAGTAACCGATGTTATCATTTTTAATCGATAATAATAATATTATAGAAATTTTCCCATGGAATTCTACCGCAATTCAATCGATAATTTGCCACAGTTCGCGAGTTATCTTGTTCATCACAATTTGCTGAAAATTGTTGAAAAATTTAGGTCAAATACGGTACTATATTCCAAACGATTTTTAAAGATAAAAATCTCGATTTGTAATCAACAAAACGAATTCTTTCCACATCAAAAAATTGAATAGATGAAATTAGCAATTGATGATGATGATTGATTCGATGTTAAGAATCTTAAAAATTCTCCAATCAAAAACGAAGATCGATGGAAAAAGATTGAATAGTTATGATAGTATAAGTTTACACGGTACATGCTAGCCAATATAAAGCAAACAACAACGATAGGAAGTAATATAATTGATAAAGCAGCATAAACACGGAACACAGTTGAAGTATGGTACTAATAATAAAATATAGTCGCTAAACATGCGGTAATGCATACATTATAAACGAACAACTATGCAATACAGTACAGAACATACATGTATGCCTCTTTTATAATAGAAGACGACTTAGTATAGAAAACGAAGAATAGTATAGAAGGAAAAAAGTACACGATCATCACGATTGCATCGCTGAATCCGGGTTGAATTGAAGAAACCCGTCCATGTGTCATCAATAACCAACGGTGAAGACCTGTGTACAGGTCGGTCAGGTCAAAGCGCCAAGAATCCTTCCAATCACGAAGACGACAACATGAAGATGGAAAAGAAACAGGAAGGTCAGAAAAAAACTAAGATAAATAAATCGATACAAAAAGAGTGAAAAATTGAAATACAGTAATTTCAAACTAATTAAACGTGATCATGAACTTGTATCGTATAACAAGTCAGATATAATTATAGATATGGGCTAATATCGGTGACTTATTGTTCTGAGAGTTGGATTTTTTTGAAAAAACGAATCGAATTCGACGACACAATAGATTGTAGAGGTAAATACAATAACACACTGTGAACTAGCCGTATGGAAAATCGTTACTTTCTATACAATAATTCGTGATCATAGATATCGATACACCACTAAATACATCAAATATTGCCATTAAATTCCTTTTATTTCCCATAAATTCTATGACGCGGGTAGTAAGCAACTGGTAAATCAACTTAATGGTTTTCAAATGTGATAACATACCATCGTATCTCATACAAATACATCGTATTGTAATATTAAATCGGTTTGTACAGTTTTAAATGAAATTATTCGCCGTTTTATTAAATAAATACCAATAAATTATCGACGATTGGTTCTATAATGACACAAATTAATAAAAGGTTTCTGCATTAAACAAAAAGATTTATTTTATGGTGACAGCTTTAGATAAAAGTTGACAAAGTTAATTTTTGAATTGTTATCCGCACACACATCTCAGTCTCTTTCAATTCTCTTCTTTATTTTTTCTTCCACCCAACCAACCAACCAAACTAACCAACATTCTCATTAATAATTCATGAAACAACCAAAAGAAAAACTAATATTTATCATGAATAATGAACTAATATTAAATGATATCAAACCTATAAAAATCTCCCAATTGATTCAGTTTCATTAATTTTTTCGTCTTTATCATACCAGCGCTTATTTTTATCAATCGTTCGGTTTTTTTTCCGTTGTGGTGCCCGTTTCGAAAGGTGAATTTCAAAGATGGACGCGTTATCTGATTGATTAAGTAATTAATGTTGGTTGTTGCAGGTTGTATTCGTGCACAGTTTTTTTTGATATCATTAAAACCGTTTATTTTATGAGATGAATGGAAAATTTTAATCGTCTCTACAGCTAGAATGAACACTATATAAACGAACACTATCGTAATTTATTTGTTTTTCATTAGAAATATTTGCAAAAGGTATATGTTATTAAAAGTATATTCTCATCGATGCGTTTATAGTGGAGTTGATTGTGAAAGAGGACTGTTTAAATTGTTAATAGTTGATGCTATTTTATTACATCTCATTACCAATTATAATCATTACATTGTTCTAGTAATTTAAAAAATACAAAAAGTGCATAAATTGATTCAATAATGACTGTCGCCACTATTACTACCACTAGTACTCTAACAATCAGTAAGACAAACATTGAAAAAGTGGAAATTATAGTAGCCGCAATTCAATTTCGATCGGGCAATTTTCGATTGAATTTCTCTAAATTAAAACAAGCAAAAAAACCCGTCTAGACTTGATATGGGAAAAAATCGTTCAATTTCATGGATATTTCCGTAATTTGAATGTTGATTAATTAAATTTAATTCTATTGCTTTTAATAAAGTTCAAGGCTCCCCTTTCTCACAACTACATATCATTGGATATAACAATTTCTTAACTAATAAATTTATCAATAATTACCAGTTTGGAAAGTATATAGAAATTGCATTGGAATGCCGTCTTTGAATATGTACAAAAAGCCGCAACAGTTGTAATAAAATCTACTTTTCATTGTATAAATATTGATATAAAATGAAATATCGGGCCTAATACATTCAACTCAATTTAATTCCAATCAATAAACAACAAATTAAACAAACTTCCAGTTGTATTTTTCTTTGTACAAACGCAACTATAGACGTGCATGCAAATTTCGAACCAACCCACGTTTATTGCCTTGTATCATTCACAAAAGTGGTGGTTTTTGTACTGTTGAAAAATCATTTTTTCTACATAACTAAAAGTACCAAGACAAATGGTTCTGATTTATTACAACACGTACCCCTCGCATATATCATCAAACTATGGACAATATGTAGGTAGATTTAGCATAAAATATTTTTTTTAAATTGTAAGTCCGTGGAGAATTTCAATTATTTCCTTATGTCTCGTTGAACGGACGCATATTTATTGTTTCAATTAGAGAAGTTCGAGTTCCTCTATTTATATTCACGATAGACGACAATTGAGTAAACTCGACATATATCGGTGTCATTATAACAACCCCTGGACGATTTATCAACCCCTTATCGAGATAATTTAACTACAAGGAAATTTGAAACAATTAACGAGATTAATTTAAAACCCGGTTATCGCGTCTTTTTTTATTTTATACCCTTTATTGATAAAAATTGTACATTGAAATTTGGAAATTTTGTTGGTATCACTAACAATTGAAAATTGTTTTCTAATTAAGGTTAATTTTTTATTAATACATACCTTTTAGTAATTTGTGGAAAAATAAGGATTTTTTTAAATAAAATCGGAAATTATTGCAAATAAAACACTTTAAATTAACAATCAAAATTGGAGGTTATGAAATCATTTTTGACGTATTTGACAGCTATCAACTACCAACTTGGCCAAAATAAATTACCCTAGATATTTTCACACATAAAATTAATCGTATTTATATTAATTCCCCTAATTATTTATTAAAACAATTAAAAAATGTTCGAAAAATACACAAAATCTACTGTTAAAAAGGATTATTTAGATTTTAAAATTAGAAATTGACGCGAACAATAGATGGGAATCTTAGGAATCTAGTTATCCAGGCCGCCTGTTTAAGGGCGCGCAATTCAAAATTTCCGATTTACTCAATTATCAATTTGCACGATCGATCGTGTAAATTTGAGCAAATAATGCAAGCCTACTGTAAAAAATGTTAAAAAGCTGCGATATTGTTGGTTTGCGATAATTGTGGTGTTCTTTATGTGCGAATTAAGTTGTAATTCACTTTGTTCTGTTCGTAATCGAATAGAAATACATTTATAATATGATGATAAATTAGTTTCACCATCTCTAATAGAGTTGCGGCGCAATTCAGGTTTTAATGAGCTGATAAATTAATTAGACTGTGTAATATACATATATATACATGTATATATTTATATTTGTAATAGTAATTTGTATTTCCGTTGATAATTGGCCTGTTACAATATACTGAAATTAATTCGACAGAAAAAATTCCCACACAAAAGTTGGACAATTAAAACTAGAGAAAAAATAAATAAATTCATCTTCTCTGACACTTGTCTGTTGATTGTTGTGTCTCTCGAATTTTTTTCGGTTAATTTAATTAGACAACTCGGTTCTTTTGCACAAGTCTAACAATACTTAAGTAGAGAAAAAAAACGAGTCGAAATGGTGGTTTAGATGAGATTGAACGATGGAGACCGCCTGCTAGTTTTCCTCTTGTATTATTTGTTTCGAGTTGATTAAACTTATCCTGTCACTTATCGATGTTCTAACAAATGAATAGCGATAGATTGGTATGCGTATATCAGGAACGATATCATTAGTATCACAATTTGAATCGCTTTTGTTTGCCGGTATGTTTGATGGTGTCCGACCGACGTATTACTTGACTACAACAACGATTTATCACCGACATACTCTACTACATAAAGACATACACTCTGTACACCTTGTCTCTGATAACAACAACTTGTACTGGTGCTTATTACTTCGAAATTCTTCAAGTACTGGGAGACTAAAAAGACGTAACGGAAGTGCCACAACAGAAACAGAAACGAAAGAATCAGTACGAATACTTGGATTAAAATTTCATCAATTTTCCGGAAAACTAACAAGTCTACCGGCAAATTCCTGAGAGATTTAAAAAGCGCTTTAAATTTGCTATAAATTTTGAGAAAATCATTAAAAAATCGATAATATTGGCTAAGTTATAGGAGAAAATATGGAATTTTTTGAAAAAATTGATTTTCCCCAAGATAATCCAGATAACTCCAAGGCCAATTAGAATTTTTCAAAACAATAAAGCTCATAGATTCTCCTTAAAATACTATTTCTAATATAGTCTAATACTTTACAATATATCATCAAATAAAGGAGATATCGATTATAAAAACTGGTATCCTTTAGACTCCAAATTGAAAGAAAAGGTCCTCCAGTTTCTATCAATTTTTCAGAAAATCAAAGAACTCATTGGAGATCTGGAGAGCTTCTTCAATTTGTTATATACTATGAGAAAATCATTGAAAAACCGATAATATTGGCTAAATTATAAAGGAAAATACGATTTAACAAAAAAAAACGCGTGCTCCAAGATTTTCTGCTGTAACTCATAGTTCAATTCGAATTTTTCAAAACAAAATACGTCTTCGGATACTCCTTAAAATGCTGTTTCTAAAGGTGTTAGAGTCATTACAATACAGCATCAAACAAGCGAGATATCGATTATTAAAATTTGCAGATACAAAATCGAAAAAGATGTCCTTTACAATAAATTCATATTTCTCTCATAATTTCCGTTATATCCGCTTAAAACGACGCAGAAACAGCTCGCAAGCCTTGCACCACAAGTAGATATCTACGACTTCTCTAGACTAGTCTTCAACATACCGCATGTTTCATTTAAAAGTTCCTATCTCTTCCAACAACACCTAGTATTTGACGATTGTTTTAGAGGATTTATATCATTTGAGTAGCATTTGAACCATGTAGCTTACCGGGAACTTGGTCTAAAAGCTGATGATGTTCCGGTTTCAAAAACGAGTCACAACATGGCTTAGAATGACTCAAAAATGCCTCTAAAATTGATTTTATTCGCTTTCTTTGTGTCTATTTTAGAATAGAATGGAGAAAAATGAAAAAAAGAGTATCCTTGAGTCATTGTGAGTCATTTGATGTCTTTATCTCGGTTTCAAGATTGCAATCTTTTCGAAAACAAGCGTTTTTGAAATATTTTTCAAATCGCTCACGTTTTTCGTTAAAACTCCCTATTTTAATCGCCGAGGGTGCACTTCTAGCTAGCTTACAAGAAACATAAATATAAAATTTTATATAGTTGAGTCGAATTCTGTGATGTTGTCCGATAGGCTTTTGGGCCAATCAAAAAATTAAAGTAAATCTGATAGTGTATCGCACCTGTCAATATTTATTATTCTTTCTTTTTCTCATGTATTTCGCCTGTGTGGAGAGACCTTCATCAATCGAGAAAAAACGAAGCCCCCACAATAATCCGTTTATAACTAGCTCTACGGATTTTCGACTGTCAGACGATTTATAATTAGTTGAGCCTGTGCAGGTTTTATCTCTTCAATTCAATGTCAGCATCAACAATACGTTAATTAATTGCTACAGTGCCTGTGTCGATAAAATACTGTCAGACTATAATAATGATGATGAAGAAGTAAAAAAAAAGGAATTTGTAAATTTTTCGTATAGAATTGTTCTCAAACATATTTCACATATTTCCCTCAACCGAAAAGTCAATTATATTAAAATTAATTGGAATTGAACAAAGTCGGTCGTCCACTATAACAACAATAATACTGGTTTGTGTGTTTCAACGGTATGCCAGGAATTGGTTCGGAATTTTTCCATCGTTTTATCCATTTCGTTTCGATTTTATTTTAATGAAACCAAAAGTAGAAAATTAATTGACTCGATGTTCAGATTCTTTAAGTGTTTGTCATTAATGCCCCACTATTGATTCTAATTAGTTGGTCAGCTAGATTTTTAATTAAATTCAAATTAAATCCATCCGTAACTGGTTGTGTTCCATTATTAGAGATGTTACGCATCTGATTCCGTAATTGTGGAATTTTTTTACACCTGTTTAAGTGGTTATATAAATTATTAATATGAGAGAATTTATTGAAACTTGAAGTTCGTTTCGGTGGTGGCAAATTTAAATAATCGATAACTTCCTTGTTTGATGAAATATTGTAATGACTCAAATATCATTAGAGACAGCATTTTAAGACGCATCCGAAGACGTATTTTGCTTTGAAAAATTCTAATTGAATCCTTACGAATTTAATGAATATTCGAAGGTCTACATTTTGTCAATCTAGTAACCGAAAATTTAATAATCGATATCTCCCTTGTTTGATAATGTATTGTAACGACTCAAACACATATATACAGCGTTCTAAGAAGCCTTCCAAACGAGTATTTTGTTTTGAAAAATTCGGATTGATTTCTGAGTTATAAAGATTAATTTTGGAGCTTATCTTTTTTTCTTATTTTTTCATATTTCCATTATAATTTAACAAATATTAACAATTTTTCAATGATTTTCTCACAGTTGACATCAAATTGAATAAGCTTTTAAAACCTCAAAGAAATTTTCCAATAGATTTGTTAGTTTTCCGGGAAATTCGCCTAAACTGGGGACGAATATTAGATCTTTTCCTTCGATTTGTGTTTAAAAAATAATAATCTTGAATAATCGATATCTCCCTTGTTTGACGAGCTATTGTAATGAATACAAAAGCATTAGAAAGAGCATTTCAAGCACTATCTAAGGATGTTCTGTATTTTGAGAAATTCGAATTAAACTTTGAGTTATGGAACAAAATCTTGCAACATTTGTTTTTAATATTTCCCCTATAACTTGTCAAAAAGAATCAATTTTTTATAATCGATATCTCCATCGTTTGATGATACATTGTAACGACTCAAACACCTTTAGATACAGCAGTTTAAGAAGCATCCGACATTTTTCGTCTTCAAAAATTCCGATTGACGCCTGAGTTACAAAGGTTAATTTTGGAGCATGTTTTTTTAATTTTTCCATATTTCCCTTATAATTTAGCAAACATTATCAATTTTTCAATGATTTTCTCAGTGTATAGCAAATTGAAAAAGCTTTCAAGGCCTCCAAGAAATTTTTTAATAGATTTGTTAGTTTTCTGGGTTTTCTTCTTCGATTTTGTGTTTGAAAAGTACTAACTTTGAATAATCGATATTTCCCATATTTGATGACCTATTGTAAAAAGTTTAGCAGCATTAGAAAGAGCATTTGAAGGAGTAACTAATTCAAAAAAAATCCAATTAAATCTAGAGCCATCTGAGTTATTCTGGGAAAATCTAGGACGCGTTATTTAAAAAATCATAATTTCTCTTATAACTTCTGAGATATTACCGATTTTCGAATAATTTTCCCATAATATAAAGCAAATTCAAAGTGTTTCCCAAATCTTTGAGAAATTTGCCGGTTAGATTGTTAATTTTCCGGAAAATTGATGATAAGTTATGAATTTCATTTCAAGTCTTTTTGTATTGATTAATTATTGTTTCTAGTTCGGTTTCTGTTCTATTTCCGCTTTCGTTTGTGTTTCTATGATGGCACTTCCGCATCATCTTTAATTATAATACGAAAAGAAGTGATACAAAAGGAAATAGCCACGGAAGTTTATTTGTCGTAGAACTTTCACAGGATATACAAACATGCAAATTCTCACAATCTACAAATAAATTATTTCAGTAAATAAAATGGAAAAATACAAGTTGATTCATTAGAATTGTCTCAGATTCAACCTCGTTACTTATAGTTTCTTATTATACAATAATATCACCAACTGGAACTGGAAAAATAAAGGAATTATTATTCTAGAATTATCCAATAACAACCAGTTACTGACTCAATTATTACACGAAAATTCAATTTATTATCGTTGAATTTAAAAAGGGAAATTCTACAACAATATTGGAAGTAGGTTGGAGTTAACATTGACAACATAATCAACGATCTATTTGCATTAATCAAATCAATTAAAAAATGCGATAGTAGAGAAATAAAGGTGATTGATTTTTTTAAATGGTAAACACGCTAGATAAGTAGTGACAGATTAAGATTCGATTATGTCCATAAGTTTATGTAAAAACAACAACAAACCAAGGAAGGTAATAGTGTTAACAACACCTCGTTTAAATCACCTAATGCTGTATAATTTGTCAAACTCTTATTTATTTATCTAATCGATATTTTCCAATTGGAACTCAAAGGAAAAACAGGCAGAATTGATTGGTTTATTTAACAATTAGTTTCCGTAAATCCAAACAAACAGATGCTCTTAAATAAACGGTAATTAAACGTTCGAAGTGAAGTAGATGATGGCAATGTACTTATTAAAAACTCTAATGAGTCACGGTTAATTACATTCGTTCAGCTCGTTAAAACCGAAAATTATTGTATCCCACTATGAGAGAACACCACTATTACCACCATCATTGTTGACAAGGAGAGAAAAGAAGACGACAGGTGTTGTGAATCAACGTGATGATATCAGCTTTTCTGCCGAAAAGAAGAATAGGGGTAGAAGGACGATATAAATCGAAATTTGTAACCACTCCTCAATTCAATTAAAAACGGTGATTCATCCACAATCGAACCTTAAAATTATCGTTAAATTTCGAATTGTTTCAAGTTTTTAATTGAATTCTTTTCGGAAATACGAACACCATAACCGACATTAAATTAAAAGTTTTGAATTACAATTCCAACAACATGAAATTGTAGTAGCTGGTTGGTTTTAATAAAGAAGCGTAACCGTTTTGAAACTCTCGTTTCGGACAAAGATCAAAGTTGTATTGTCGGTTAGATTAGCCGATTGATTTTGTTGTAATGTTTCACGAGACAACAATAAACGAACGAAACAGAGACATATAAAGGGATCTATATCTTTCCTCCTACTATCCAACACATACATGGACAATTCTGTACAATTGGCTGTTGAAAGAGCGATTATTCTACAACCGCAGGACAATTGCTGTGTAACCGCAGCCTTCCAAGTTCCCATCAGGAGTCTAATTTCCTCGTGCCTTCAATTCTATTGGAACCATTGTCTATGCACAGAATTATTGTCGAATTAATGCATCAATTCGGCCAAAGATCGACAGATTTCGCATGTGAATTGCAACTAAACGAACATGACTAAGTCGAAATTGCACCCCGGTCCAATGTCTTTCAATATAAATCCTCTTATAGACAATAAATTAAACATTTTATTTATCGTCGAGTGTTCGACGAGTCCTGAAAGTTTGCGCGTTGTTTGGTGCGTCCTGAATTTTAATAATACAAAATCGAAAAAATAAAAATCCACCACCAGTTTTGAAATTTACCGATTCCATTGATAAGTATCACCACCTCGTATATAGCCAACAACAGACAAGAAGAAATAATAGCAGAATAAACCAATACACACAAAGAACCAGTTTAAACGACTTGGTGGATGCAATTGATAAAATAAAACGTTAATGTACTGAATTAATATCGTATTATTTTATTGAGATTGAACGCATATAAAATTTTCAAATGTGATTCCATTTCAACGATGTGTAAGAGAGAGGAGACATCGAATAACACAATATAACGACTTTAAAAGTATTGATACAGTTTTTTCGTGTTCTTATTTGTTAATAAAAACACCAGAGATGTTACGGTCTCTGTTTCTGGTTCCACAACGTTTAGGAACTCTGTTTCTGGTTCAACAAGACTTTCGAATTCTATTTCTGGTTCAGCAAGGTTTCGGAGCTCTGTTTCTGGTTCCGTAAGGTTTGAGAGCTCTCTTTTTGGTTCTGCAAGGTCTGGGAGCTCTGTTCCTGGTTCGGCAAGGTTTGAGAGCTTTGTTCCTGGTTCCGATAAGTTTAGGAACTCTGTTTCTGGTTCAACAAGACTTTCGAGGTCTGTTTCTAGTTCAGCAAGGTTTGGGAGCTCTGTTTCTGGTTCCGTAAGGTTTGGGAGCTCTGTTTCTGGTTCCGTAAGGTTTGGGAGCTCTCTTTTTGGTTCTGCAAGGTCTGGGAGCTCTGTTCCTGGTTCGGCAAGGTTTGAGAGCTTTGTTCCTGGTTCCGCAAAGTTTAAGGAACTCTGTTTCTGGTTCAACAAGACTTTCGAGGTCTGTTTCTAGTTCAGCAAGGTTTGGGAGCTCTGTTTCTGGTTCCGTAAGGTTTGGGAGCTCTGTTTCTGGTTCCGTAAGGTTTGGGAGCTCTCTTTTTGGTTCTGCAAGGTCTGGGAGCTCTGTTCCTGGTTCGGCAAGGTTTGAGAGCTTTGTTCCTGGTTCCGAAAAGTTTAGGAACTCTGTTTTTGGTTCAACAAGACTTTCGAGGTCTGTTTCTAGTTCAGCAAGGTTTGGGAGCTCTGTTTTTCGTTCTGCAAGGTCTGGGAACTCTGTTTCTGATTCAACAAGATTTTCGAGGTGTTTCTGGTTCCGCAAGATATAGGAGCTTTGTTTCTGCATCTATTTCTGCCGATATATCACCGAAATTATTAACGTGAGAGAAATACGAATATTCGTAGGTCTAAAGTACATTTTTTCCAATCCAGTGACCGTAAAGTTAATGATCGATATCTCCCTTATTTGATGTTGTATTGTAACGATTCAAACACCATTAGATACAGCGTTCTAAGAAGCCTCCAAAGGCGTATTGAGTTTTCAAAAATTCCGATTGATTTCTGAGTTATAAAGATTAATTTTAGAGCATATCTTTTTTTCTAATTTTTTTCATATCTTCGTTATAATTTAGCAAATATTACCAATTTTTCTATGATTTTCTCATAGTTTATAGCAAATTAGAAAAGCTTCTAAGACCTCTAAGAAATTGTCCAATAGATTTGTTAGTTTTCCAGGAAATTAGCCTAAACTGGGGACGAATATTAGATTTTTCCTTCGATTTGTGTTTAAAAGTAATAATCTTGAATAATCGATTTCTCCCTTGTTTGATGAGCTATTGTAATGAATACAGTAGCATTAGAAAGAGCATTTCAAGCAATATCTAAGGATGTTCTTTATTTTGAAAAATTCCAATGAAACTTTGAGTTACAGAACAAAATCTTGGAACAGGGTTTTAATATTTTCCTCTATAACTTGCCAAAAATTGTGGATTTTTCAATGATTTTCTTACAATATGTAGCAAATTCAGAAAGTTTTCCAATCTTAATTTTCTGAAAAATTGATAAAAACTGGAAGGCCTACATTAAATGTTTTTCTCCAATTCGGTGTCAAAAAGAATCGATTTTTAATAACCGATATCTCCCTCGTTTGATGATGTATAGTAACGACTTAAACACCACTAGAAACAGCATTTTAAGAAGCATTCGAAGACGTATATTGTTTTGAAAAATTCCGATTAATCTTCGAGGTACAAAAGAAAAACTAAAAGTATGTTTTTCGTCAATCTTTCTATATTTTTCTCTATAACAACAACTATTGTCGATTTTTCAATGATTTTCTCACAGATTGCAACTAATTGAGAGTTTTCCGGATCTCCAAAAAATCCTCCAATAGGTCAGTTGATTTTCCGGAAAATCGATAGAAATTGGAGGATTTACATTACATCTTTCTCTTCAATTCGGTGTCGAAAGAACGAATTTTTAATAATCGATATCTCCCGTGTTTGGTCATATATTGTAACGAATCAAACATCATTAGAAAGAGCATTTTAAGGAGCATCTATAAGGTTTTTTATTCGAAAAAATTCCAATAGAATATTGAGTTATTTGAGTTATTCGAGTTATCGCTGGAAAAATCTTGGAGGACGCATTTTGTTAAAGAAATTTCATATTTTCCGTTATAATTTAAGAAATATCGATTTTCCAATAATTTTCTCACAATATGGAGCAAATTTAAAGCGATCTCCAAATATTTGAGAAATTTTCCGGTGCTATTGTTGGTTTTCCGGAAAACTAACAAAAACTTACCAATTTTATTCCAAGTTGTCTGCTTTCATTTCTCTTTCTGTTCTGTTTCCGTTAAATTAAATTTCTGTTATAGCACTTCCGGTAACATCTCTTAAGAAGACCCACAGATAAGCAATTTGAAATTTGCAAACAGCCACATTATAAATTTATGTAAGTAAAATAAAGTAGAATATTCGAATTTATGGTCGGCCACTTATTTAATAAGCACGCCATCAATGGTATCTGTTGGCAGGTCTTATTTAATAAATCAATTGATGATGGGTTATTGCAATTATAAAAAATAAAATAAAACGCTATAAACACGGTGGGTATTAATTTTAAAATTAACTGTCTATGATGGGTAACAAGTTTTACACGAACAAAAAAAAAAAAAGAAAAGAAACTTACGCAAACTTGTATGTCTCTAGAGTTGATTGTAGTTGTGTTAACTCTACACAAATACATGTGTCATACATTCTCTCAATACCAAAGAGACCCTTTTCTTTGCTTTATTTGTTGTTAATAGTCGACCCCCAGGTCTTTGTACAGTTAAGAGGCTAAATAGCGATTTTTCCAACGAAACGTTTAATTATTTACAACGGATCTACCAGGTTTTTTTCTAATCTACACAAATCTAATCTGCATGGAATCTTTAAGAGAATTTTCGTCAATTCATCGTCTAAATTGTATTTTCCAGATAATTAAACTTGACTCTTAGACTTGACACCCTCATTTAAATAATCATCAAACAACCTACACACCAATAATTGTTTAATCTGTTAGAAAATTGCCAACAATTAATTTTTATTATTTGTTGAAGAAAGTAGCGCGTGAGATTTCCAACTTTATGACTCCTTTGTCTTGATGATGGAATTAAACTTTAAGATTGCGTGATTAGAACAAAAACCCGACAATTTTGTCGCAAACTATCAAGATCATCTTGACGTTCTGCTAACGTTTCACCTATAAATTCAACGATTAGTTTCGATAAAAAAATCGAAACTCTACTAATAGTTCACGTTGAATTTCCATTTTGATGTAAACTGTTATCGTGATCGTTCAATAAAATTTAATCAAGCTTCTATCAGGCGAACGAATCTAATCGGGGAATCAAATAAGAAGAAAATGGAAAAACGACAAACTCAACGTCCATAAATTATTGTTGTGTATGGATAGATAGGGAAAAAGTTTATATTAAATGTGCACAAGTTTCTCTACACATCTACCAACTAGTAAGATGCAAATTAAAATCGAGGAGATACGTACACGACGACAGAGATCAAAGGATTGACGTTAGGAATTATGATAGTGACTAATAAAAGACTTGTAAAAGAAAACGAGTAGAAGGAGACAGGTCGCGATAGGTCACGGGTCGTTGTTTAACCCACTTTGGACGAATTTCCGTTAAAATACACCGATATAAATTCATTGGAAAGTGCGTTTCGATTAAATTTCGAAAATTGACGGAATCGCCTTGATATTCTTGTTGTTATTGTTGAATCGGTTGTAAACAAGACAAAATACCTTGATAATTATAGCTATACTTTGTTTAACTTGTAGTTTGTATAATTAACTATCCAATTCAAGGTCGCTTTATTGTTGTAATATTAACAGTAATAATTTCACCTATCAAGAACATTTCAATACGTTCTATCGGAAATTGTTGTGATTCCATTAGAGAAATTATCTAATTGCTAAAGCCAATACAGACAATTAGTGGTATTGGAGAGGAAGAAAGAGACGAGCGATATTGTCCTTCGGCTGTGATGTGAATTATTTTCATTTACAAAATGACAATATGACAGTTGAATGGTAAGAAAGAAAATTACATTCAACTAACGAGCAATTCATTTGAAAATTCCCCTATAACAACAACCGCAAAAAAATCGACCACAATTCGACACAGATCCGCAGACAATACAAAAAATCATCTCTAAAGTTGTTTATTAGTGGTGGACACCCGGTTAGCATTTCAAAGATTGAGATCAGTTGAGATATTTTAATTAAAAGCCGAATTAAAGATTGGTCGTCGACGATGGTAAACGCCAATGCTAAGAACGAACTAAAAAAATAAATAAACAAACCGCATAACCGTCTCTACACACGGGATTATTTTGCACCACCCGCCGACTCTACCAAAAATCTTCTCTTCATTGTGCAGTTTCCCATCCAATTAAAAGTGTCTGATATTTGGTTTATTGCCGAAACCTGATTTTATCCGTTTTGGTGATGGTGGTGGTGACGGCGGCGGTTCAACGCACATCAAACAAATACATTTTCCTCTCTTGCTGCTATACAGGGCGTCCAAGTTTAGAAGAACCCACGGTGTTGAGCAAATTTAGGACACTACAGAAGCATTCTAGATTACAGAAAAATCAACATCAAGCCATTTTTCACTTGGAAAATCGTGCGCCAAGTTGACAGAATCATCAAAATTAGAACCGTGTAGCTATTTTGACAAGTAGCTACACAAATAACCTGCCGTTCGAGGGAAATGTTAACATATGAATCCACATCAGGGAGAATATCTCGAAAATGACAAAAGATATCGATCTGATTCGGTTCTAAATGCGAATCTCTACTGCAATGAGCCTATAAAATTCGGAAAATCCAACCGAATTTTCCAATAATTGCAATAAACCGCATTTTCACCCCCAAAAAATGTCTTAATAATCCATAAAATAAAATGAAATACATATGGGTAGGTCAAGGAAAAGTTAAGACTACCGAAATTCGTAACATTCGTTTGAATTTCGTTCTCCGTTTTTCGAAAAACAGCCCCTAAATGGACCAATTTTTCGAAATTGTACATTCTAAGTAACACAGAAGATGGTGAGACTTATAATTGGCTAGATGAAGGCAACTTGATTGTCTCTAGACCGATTTCTCATAAGTCTATCGAACGAAGATTGTAAATTTGCAAAAAAATGAAGATAGAATACGACCTGAGTCTCTAGAGCGCCCCTTAAATGAACAAATAGGATTTTTTGTAGATTACCGGAAGGAAAACGAGACAAATCAATGTCGAGGCATTCTTATATTGGAGAATCGTCCGCCCAAATGGAGCAAATCATCAAAATTAGAACCCTTTAGCTATTTTGATTAGTAGCCATATAAATAGCTCGATTTAGGCTGTCGCTAGAAAACAGCCCCTAAATGGAGCAATTTTTGGAAATTGCACATTTTAAGTAACACAGCAGACTTATGATTGGCTAGATGAAGACAACTCGACCGATTTCTCATAAGTCTATCGAACGAAGATTATAAATTTGCAAGGAAATGGGGATAGAATACCACCCGACTCTAGCGCGACCTTTAAAATGGATTTTTTCTCGATTACATGAAGGTTTTGGTACATCTATTCAGAAGAGGTGGTTTTAATAAGCTACAAAGTCCCAATTTCAATCAAATTTGCTCTATTTGAGCATCGACACCCTGTATATTTGGGATGTAACGATTTTAATTGGGTCTGGTAAAGTTCAACAGGTGTGCCTCGACGATTTCTCCCTATTCTAGATTGTAAAATAGTTAATAAAATTTTATTCTAAAAATTAATGATTTGCGTCGTAAATCACCGGGTATAGTGGAACGATTTATATCCAGTCTATTCGGATTTAGTCTACTCTACTATAGAATTGTAGTCAAGTCGGCTCGATTAAATTAAATTAAATATATTCTCATCCCAAAATAGAATTAATTAAAATTTATTTTTTATGCAAGGAACTATTTCATTAAATACCATCGAGAATTTCATCTTAAAATAATTCAAAGCAATAAAAGTGTCTCTATTAATCGTCCATTGACCTGTTTAAAAATTTTACCCAAATTTATTCGGAATTTAAGGCGGAATTAGTTATGTTAATAGTAAAAGTAGTAATTCTACGACAACAATAGGAAAAAATTCATTAATTAGGATGATTCTGATGACATCTTAACACAACAATAAATTAGTCGGTATTGACCTATTGACCGGATCCGAGCAGATGTGTTTTCTTTTATAGTTCGGTGGGAACTGCCGAATTTCGTTAAAATAATAACTCCACAAGTACGTAGAGATCGTATAGAGATGTGGAATTTCGACACAATTCTAATTATCAAGTTTTCCACATTGGTGTACCGTTTCGAGATGTGTAATGAAATTATTTAGAGAACACTTGTAAACTGGCATTTACAACTTTTGTTGTTGTTGTTTATGTAACGGTCGATTTTTCTGTCAATTAAATTTTTAATTAGCACCGTCCGTATAGTTTTCCACTCGTCTTTCTCTAATATTAGCTTTAATAAATTGCCTTGCTCCGAATCCTCGACCTTTTCTGCTGTAATATTCCGTCAAGGACATGAAAGATTATTTGATCCAATAGAAGAGACCGTACTGCTGTACAACTGGTAATTTTTGAATAATCAACCCGTGGAATGTAGTAAAGGCGGATTTTCGTCAATATCGATTGAATTTACTGTTATTTATCGATTGGAGTTTAAAACAACGATTGAAATTACAAAAAATCTAGCCAAGGGCAGGTTGGTGCGGGCGTTTAAACAGTCGGTGGTCATTTGTAAATGTTCAACTTCAAATTTTTGAGATATTTCATTTTTAAATCATTACCAGTAGGGTAGCACCGAAGATTGTTCAATTTTAATTGAGTTTCTTACAGAAAGTATTTCTAAAAATGCTACAAAATAAACGGTGTGAACGTTCACAATTAAAGAATTTCCAACTAGAGAATTTGGAGAAGCATAACCGACACGCACACAATTAATTTGTTAAATCGCTTCGTGTCATTTCTTCAATTCGACTTTGATTCGAAACACTTCTTTCGGATTGGTGTTGCCGATCGAAATGTCATTGGTGTTGAAGATGAACGGTGAAATAAAACCCGATAAAATGATGTGCACCGGTAGAAAAACGCCCAGAACTAGATTTATTTAATTTGAACGTGAGCTTGGTACGGCTAGATGGGAGATAAAAAAAGCACACGTTCAGACACATGTTCGTGTGACGTATGGGAGCCGACAATTATTGTTCCACTACAATCTAAAAGATACAAACACAACTACAAGAGGACATGTTTTGACTTGTTTCCAATGTCTGTGGGAATTGTACACATCTGCGACACTAGAAATTAGAAACTTCAAAACACAAGACTTCCCTTATAATTCTCTATCGTTGACAATTCGAAAAGAATCAGACTTGTCGCACGAAACTAATAAGTATCCTTTGTCTATTTACTGTCGTCTGGTTTATGTCTGGCTGTCCTTTCCGGTCAGTTGACAGGCCGTCTTGACAATTCGAAAAGATGAGAAGAACGGATAAACACCGAGACAAATTATATTAAACATGTTCAACATGCAGACGAAATTTATCTTTCCAACTGCCATTAAAGCAGCTTTCCAATAAGAAAAGTTGAATTTCAACATTTACATATCTGGCTTTATTGATTAAAACTCGATCACCACCTATTAATTGATCGTAATAGATCGTATTTAATGCTCTATATTAGCACCAACACTAACACTAACACTAATAATCCAGTAAATTAAGCTCGTAAATCGTTTTTTTTTTCCTCCAATTTACATGATGTAATCGTTTATTTACTACAAATACAAGTTTCTTTACGTTATGAAAGATGAATGAGTAAACGATTAGGGTAATTTCCATATCAATTTTAAATGGATTAGTTTTAATGCTTGCAAAAAAACCTAGACGATTATGTAAGAAATTCAAAGGTAAACAGTTTACTGTTTTACATGCCAATCAACTAATTTAAAACAAGCGATCATTTAGAGCGAACATGGCATTTAATTAAGCATACATTAAGCGAGGTTTAATACGATCACAACGACAACACAACAACAACGTATAATTCCAATACAGACCATTAATTAGGCCTAATTAGGTTGAAATTGTTGGGAAATGTTATATAATGAGTCAATTATTAATAAATCAGGGCTATACAAGCGGAATAGAGGGAGAAAAATTACAGTTTATGTATATTATAGCCCAGTTTTATATCGATCCTCTCTTAATCTGACCATTTATGGTTAAATTAGTTGGTTATTGAATATTGCAATGATCGATATGTGTGCTAGATTACAAGACGGACTTGTTATAAAGAGAAAAGCTTTCTATTTTTATTCCAGTTATTAATTTTATTGGGAATTATTAAAAGAATGCGACATATGAGAGCGCACATATTGTACTGTAGGCATCTTGAGACTTGTAGAATGCATTCGAATTTAAATCGTGCGATTGTAACATAAGCTTGAAACGGTCGTGATCGGCATTTACTTGACTTTATGTATTTTATATTCTATAGGGCCCTTCTTAATACAACATCTACATGTATACATTCTTGACATACTATAATAAGAGATGATTTAAATGACAGACAAAATACGTACATATCCATATACATTTCAATTTTCCAACATTACTAATAAATCTCTGTACCAATTAAATCAACGTATCCACTATTAGAACCGGGAGATAACCATAATTCTTCGATTAGAATCAAAATTAACTAACAGTAAGTAGTAGTGTTCCAATTTGCGTTTATGTTGGAGTCTGTATGTATCGTTAGTTGGAGATCTAGATAAAAGCCTCCTATATACGATCGATTTAGATACGTAGATGTGGCCGAAGAAACTAACATTTCAGTTAAGAAATAAGAAACATGGACAGTTAAGTAAGACAAAGCACTTTACTAGTGAAGTGCGTGTAACAGTCTAGTTAAAACGATTTAAGGACATTGTTAATAGCGCTATGATCATATCGTTTCCTAATAATCGTTCCTGGAAATTTCAACGTTCCTACCATCGATTGCTAATTCGTTTAAAATTGATAAATTCTTCGTTTTAATAACAGACTATTGTATTGGTGGATAGACTTACTCGCTACAAACATGTCAACGATCCCGGAATATTCCTTATTATAAATTTCAATCACATCCACTTGTAAACAATTCTATGAAATTATAACAATCAATGGCACTTAAATAATATTTGAGGCCTTGAATTTCCTGTAAATACCTACGCGAACTTATCGAAAGCTATCAATTAATGAGATAGTACAACGTTAACGTTGTGTCTTTGATTAATTCAACCAACAATCGATGATAAATTGGTACCAATAATTGCATAATAATAAAAGACCTTGTTACAGATAAAACGAATTTCATTCATCAATTAAGCGAGTTTTATTCATATTTTAACAACGAATGATCATCAATCAAATATCCGGGACGTATTTATTACAAGCGAACAATAAATAAAAAACTCGATATTTGTAGCGGATGTCCTTTAATTTATTAGAAACACGACGAAAACAGGACAACAGTAGCCGGGAAATATGAGAACTCGTCAACTATTCGATAATTTCCAAATTAAATCGACCGAAAGAAGTTGTTTCGATTTAAAAATCCAAGTTGAATCCACCGATCCGGTGATTTAATCCGAATTATAACCGGACGAATTGATGCGATCTAGGCGTTTAGACTTTCTAGTTTTGGAATTAATTAGATTTTCTGATGAAAATCCGAAAATCGGACAATTAATCGTGAAATTCTCGACTGGAGACAAATAAATTCGAAAATTCTGCGCGTACTGTGAATTATAACCGGTGTTTTCTACAATTTTAACGCGTACTTGCGCCAATTAATCTCTAAATAAATTCGGAACAAAGGGATTTATAGAATATCTGTCGGTAATAATTTGATTCTAAATTATCCATAATTCATGATCTAATTTGCGTAAAGTTTCAACATTAATTTATTTGAATTTAACGATAGTTGATGGTACCGGCTGCAAATATTTGCTTAAATTTCCGGTGTTCCCAATTCTTCCGATTCGAACGCAGAAACGCCGAAAATGTCAACAATAAACAGAAGATGACACCGATAAGGCGTCCGTTATTGTTGATTATTCGAGTAAATTTGGCGTCCAGTGATTAGATTGCAGTGGAGTGATAGTGATGGTGTCGGATAGTGGTGATGTTTTTCGCTCAATGACTGTCATGAATATATTCGTAAATGTACAAGGTATGACATCATGGGCATGAGTCGGTCACCGTGGGAAAACGGTGCAACTCATTCTGTATGCTCGATGTTGCGCGCTGCTTGTCTCTGACTTGCATTCATTGGCCGTCACACACACACACATACACTTTTACAACAACAACATTCTCGACAATCTTCACTATTCTCTCCATTCCTAGGCCGTCGATTATCCCACAAAATTACCCCAAAAAACTGTCCCCTAAACGTTACAGGTCTTCATTCTATCAACTATAGAAGTATACGCACGAATATTTTATAAATTCGTGAAGATTCAACAAGGCCATTCGATTAAATTGCGTTAAAGATGATTGCATTTTGAACACTCGCCCGATCCGAGACTTGTTCTTGCTTGTTTATAATCCAAGTGGTATTGTACGTCGTCTATAGCAGAGATTATTTTTAGTGTTTATTAAAGATGGTCAGTAATAACAGCGTTGTTGCAACTCAGAGAGAGGTGTGCAATAAAATATTACACGCAGCCGGTGCTTTAATAAGGCCCCATCGATTTGTGACCGAGATGGTAACGGAATACGGCCATGAACCATGAGAACGTCTGGATTATCGTCGATTTTCTTTGGTTTTTAAATTCAAATACAATTCGAAACAAACTTACCGTCCATCTGAAGGTAAATGGCAAGACGAGTTTACCCCGTTCTGGGTCGGCAAGGGTGAATGTATCACGTCCCAATACAACACTAGATGTATTACCAAACGAACAAGATCCAGTACTTGTTACATTACTTTGATATTCTTTCAAACATAAACGAAAGAACGTATTGCAGGATGATGAACAACGGCCGGATACTGGCGAACGGGCACCACCGCCACAACATTCACCATTCGATAATTCGCCTCTTGGATTCATCATTTCCAATACTTGAAGTTCAAAGAAACCGGACCCATGCGCACACTAAAATCCGACAATAATAAAAAAATCAACAACAACGAAAAAATTGTAAATAATTAGATAATTGCGGCCGAAATAGCCACACAATGGACCATTGCACAGTATAAGTGAACGAACGTGTAATTTATTTCGATTTTACGGTATTTCGTTGATTAATTCAAGTAATAGGAAACGGGTAGTGGATTTCAGCGAATCGGTTACAGTTCAAGCTCTTCCAACATGACAGTGGTAATAAAACGATAAAATTACGGTACTTTATTGGTTCCCATATTGTTAATAATAACCGATTTTATTACTCGAAATTTGTGATAATAATAATGATAATAATTCTCTATTGTAGTATGGTAGGGTAATATCATTTCCAATATAAACTGATATCCTACAAGATCATATTACAAACAAGCTTGACAAGCTTTACATCTCGTCTTACATATAACATTGATGAGTTACACCTGTATAAAAATCCGTTCAGGTGTATGTACACCATTTTGCCACCAACACTAAAGCCATTCATAAAGAGGAAACGGCATCTTTGAGGTTTTCCGGCCGTCTACAACTTCCGATCTTTACTCAATTTTAAACAATCATTAGTACAATAAGAACGAGAGGATATTCGACAGACTACTAGCAAAAAATAATCTCGTTAGAGTATGTTATTTGCAAAATTATACCACTCATACATACAACAGAAGCAACATTGTACAATGATAATAAGGCACTACCTGTAATAATAAATGGAGCTTGTATGTGAGCTGTAACCATTAATAATAGAAAGGCGAACTACCTTAGTAGTTGTAGAAGAAGACGAACGATAGACTTACACGAACCTTGCTTATTTTGCGTTATTATAAGTTGGGATTTTATCGAATTGATATGGTTAAAATTCGTAATTAAACGAGAAATTATCAAAAATTCCACCATAAACTTGATATACATTACGATTTTTTTTTTTTTAAATTAAACCTGTTGAAATTTCTGGGAAATAAAAAAGACGGATAGAAATTATAAAGATGATGGCTTCTCGAGGTGGAAATGCAATAAAATATGAAGTAATGACAAGTTGTTTTCAAGTCAATTAAAAAAGATGGAGTGATGAAATTGTTTTACAAGACATTATGAGTCGATTAATTATCCAGTTTTATTACAGATTCGGCCTGATTTTCTAATTGTTTTCGATAATTTCAACAAACCGATCATTGTGTTCATTTCAACGGCCCGACTAGAATTCGGTTGGTAAAAGTGGAATTTCCGCTAATTTTTTTAATGAAAATTCGAGTTCTTGGGCTTGTTCAAAAGGGCATTTCGTGCCGCATAACATGGATTTTCCAGTTTTGGAAAGTGTGGTAATTTCGGGTTTGTAGATGACAATCTTGAAACAATCTAAATTTCCCCATAACTCAGCGTATATCAGTTTGTAATGAATATTTTCAAAATAAGGTTTTTCGTTTATTTTCTAACAGATTTTAATGATCTAAACGGCATTTGAAAGAACATCTCAAGAAGCCTCCGGTGGACCATCCGATTTTTGGAAAATCGGATGCAATCTTGAGTTATAGAAGAAAAACTGGAGCATGTTTTTTTTGGCTTTTTTTACAGTTTTAATTTATATTTTCCCCCATAATTTTACCAAAATTGTTAATTTTCTATTGTTATTCACACAACATGAAGCAAATTGAAAACGATTTCGAAATCTCCAAGAAATTTTCCAGTCAGTCTGGCAGTTTTCCGGAAATTTAATAAAAAATGCTAATGTTTGTTGAAGGCTTTTTGCACAATTTAACAAACTCAAAAAACAGGTTCTAATTACTTTAAACAGGCGAAAATTGCTAATTGTCCATGATTTTCGCTAATTTTCGAAAATTTGATATTTGGCCTCTATTGTAAATAAATTCTCAGATAATTTCACATTTAGTTCTCTATTTTTAAAATTGTGCAAGATATCTTCAACTATTTCAATTTTTTTTAATTTTCCGAAAACTGCAGACTCGATTGGAAAATTTCTTGCATATTTGGAAAGCTCTTTCAATTTTCCATCAACTAAACCCCATATTTGTTACTAACAAATCGATCTTCGTGTTCATTTAAAAGGCCCGACTAGAATTCGGTTAGCTAAAGTGGAAATTCAACGATTTCTCGCTAATTTTTTAATGAAAATTCGAGTTTTCGGGCTTGTTCGAAAGGGCATTTGACGCCGCATAATACAGATGCTCTAGTTTTAGAAACTGTGGAAATTTCAAGTTATAGATAAGAATCTAGAAATCTAAATTTCTCCCATAACTCAGCTTATATCAGTTTGCAATGAATATTTTCGAAACAATAATTCTCGTGCATTTTCAAACGGATTTTAATGACCTAAACGGCATTTGAAAGAGCATGTCAAGAAGCTTCCGGTGATCTATCGGATTTTTGGAAATTCGGATATAATCTAGAGTTACAGAAGAAATAGTAAAGCATGTTTTTTTGGCAATTTTTACTGTTTTTATTTATCTTTCCCCTCATAACTTTACCAAAATTACGAATTTTTTACTGAATTTCACACAACATGAAGCAAATTAGAAGCGCTTTCCAAATATGCAAGAAATTTCCAATCAACTAAACCCCATATTTGGGTTCATTTAAAAGGCCAGACTAGCAAATTTAACGATTTGCTGCTAATTTTTGATTGAAAATTCGAGTTTTTGGGCTTGTTTGAAAGGGCATTTCCCGCCGCATAACGCAGATTTTCTAGTTTTGAAAATGTGGAAATTTCGAATTATAGACGACAATATAGAAGCATAATTTTCTTAAATTTTCCCCATAACTCAGCTTATATCAATGAATATTTTCGAAATAAGGATTTTCGTTTATTTTCCAACCGATTTTAATGATCTAAACGGCATTTGAAAGAGCAGCTCAAGAAGCTTCCGGTGGACTACCCGATTTTTGAAAATTCGGATGTAATCTTGATTTATAGAAGCATTTTTTACAGTTTTTTTTATGTTTTCCCTCATAACTTTAACAAAATTCCGTATTTTTTATTGAATTTCGCACATAAAGCAAATTAGAAGCGCTTTCCAAATCGCTTTCCCAATCGGTCTGGTGGTTTTCCGGAAGTTTAATAAAAAACAGTCAGTAAAATTGCGCAAGCAACCTTCAACAACTGTTTCAATTTTTCTTAAATTTCCGGAAAACTACCAGACTGATTAACAAATTTCTTACATATTTGGAAAGCTCTTTCGATTTTCTATCAAATAAACCCATATTCGTCACTAACAAAGCGATATAAGCCGAGTTATGGGCGAAATTTCAAGCGAATACGCGTTTCTAAATTGTCTACTATAACACAAAATTTCCATTAAATTTTCCAAAACTATCATTGCTCTGTTACGGCTCGAAATGCTCTATCTAACAAGCCTAGAAAATTGAATTTTCTTTAAAAAAATAAACGAGAATTCTCCACTTTTTTACAGAGTTTTAATCCATTGAAGTTCCCGATTTGTTTCAGTTTCTCGGAAGTAATTAAGTTGTTATCTAAATTTATCACAATATTCGAATTTATTGTTTATAGAAGCGCCAATTGGCGATAATTCTTCAGATTATATTGTGAGAGATCGATTGAAATTTGGTGCTGATTCAGATATTTTGGATTTGTTTATTTTTGCCGTAAACATGTAGTTTTGAGAGGCGTCAGTTTCATGACGTGTTATCCGACACTAGACTGGTTAAGTAGTAGAGAACCGAAACGAATAAAACAACAAAGAATATTAACAAGTCAACTATTACACTAATAAAACGAGTACAATTTTCTTGTTTTTATTTCAATTTAGATTTAAACGACGGTTGAATACTGCCTAGTTCTTCTTCTTGTTCTTCTTACATGCACGCAATCTTCATCCAGCTGTGTTTATAGTATACACATTCAATATTATTAAACGGCCGACAAACTGGAATTTGAATAAATATTAAAATTCAATACCACCACGATAGCTAACCGTAGACTTTGACGGGAGTACACGAATCATAAAGAACATAATTCCATCGATTATTTGAGAAATTTGTGATTGTTTCGCAAACGACATCCTGACTATTATCTAACTATATCTCGACAATAGCTAGAATACTAATCATTTATTTTCAAATGATATCTCAATGTCGGATCTCGGATCTTTACTATTGTTTCATTCTTTAAAACTGACATTGTTGTACGGCTCATCAATGATCGTCCGTTTTATTTCACATTCAAATCGTAGGGGCGATTTTAAAATAGCGGTTTATTAACCGAGATATTCCCAATCAGGTGGTGTTACTTGTTACTCGAATGTAGGCGGTTTGTCTTGTTTAACTTGAACAATAAACCGGCTATTACATCGATGACTTGTAGACATTGTCACCTATTATTGTTATTATTGAATAACAAAAAAACCGATATCTTTATTACTATTAAATTCATGAAAATAAATTACAATAAAAGAATGAATGAAAATCGTTTTGATTGTAAATAAATCCGGTCGTGTTCTCTGTTTTTTTTTGCAATTTATTATTCATTGTTTGTATGGAAAGAATGCATTTGGAAGATTCGAATGCACCAAAGCACGTCACCACCGATACGTGACAATATCCAAAATGATGTTGGACTTGGACTAACTGAATGGAAACATCGAAAATAAACAAAAACAACTTTAACAAAATAGCAAAACAATAGATCCATTCTAATTGTATGTTAATTGTTTAAATTTCAACAATTAAAAGAACAGTTAGACCACAATTAAACGGCTTAATTAATTGAGTTTACCTTCACCGATTCTAGTGTAAAATTGAATGATTGTTTAATTAACAGGGAAACAACACGGTTAATTATAATAAATGCATAATTGTAATTATTCAAAATGTTAATTGATAGATTTATTCATCGAGTTTATTTGATTTGATAAATAAGTGAAGAATGCGTGAGAAATTGTCGTAATAATATTCCAACAAAAAGGTGCAGGAAGGAATAATCTTATGTAAATATGTTGATTTTATAGGGGAAGTATTCTAATAAAAGGTGGCAGATAAATTGAACAAATATTCCCATAATTTCGGAAATTCCTCGATTTTTTAATTCTAAAACAACTAATTAGTGTGGGAAAATCGGTGTATTTGTGGATTTGTTATTGATTAATTTCGTATTAGTTTTATGATAATCTCAATGATACCGCCGAATTTACTTGCGGTAATAATAAAAATTAGTTATCTTAATATAATATTTGATTACAACTATAACGATATAGATTTCGTAAAATAAAAAACCTGTCCCAGTTGAATAGCACCTCTTATTATTATTTTGCTTCATCGTTCTTCGACTAATTCAAGATGGTAGTCAAAGATAAACAACTTTAAAAACTACTATAGAACCATCAAAACGTATACAAAAACACATTAATCTCAACAACTGATCTTGAAGAGGACCACCACCACCACCACTAGCATTAATACAACCATTAAACCATCACCACTACCACCGTTTATACTCCGGTTTTGTTTATTTATTTATTTTATTGTTCAACAACCGATAACAAATCGAAGAAATTCATATTAACAACGATCAAGTGTTACAATCGATACAAACTACTGTTCTTGTATTTTTGTATTTTAATCAAGTACCACTTTTAATTGTATGGAGGATTCTAATCATTGGTAATTTCTAGAATAAGCTAAGATTCTTTAAATTGGGGTTTAACACAATAAAAATTGTTTTAATAACTGGAAGGTCAACGAATTACCCTTCAATTACCAATTAAAGATAATCGATTTTAACTGGAATTGTTGAAATTCGTGGGAAATAAATGTGTTAGTTAGTTTTTCACACCCTTTGATTTTACCTGAAGCAGATTGAGTAACAACAAGAAGAATTGCAACAAATATCCATGGGTCATGCTCCTACACAATAATCGCCACATGACACTGCACATAATCACGAAAATCCGGTGGTGGCATCGAGCTTTCGACAGGATTTGTTGTTTTTATCGCCCCAATTAAAATTAACAAATTAATCGATTATTGTAACGATTAATTTCAACACTCAATTGACACTTAATTCAAATAAAATCGATTGGATTATGGATCGTTAAAGTATTTAATGATAATCTTCATTATCATGATCATCAAACGTACACCAAGCACGATCACGGCAATGATACGAGACACACTAGACAACGGCCGGAGGACTACTGGAGAGCGGCGCAGCCGCAGGCAGCCCCCTGCTCCGCTTTAAGAACAGCATCCAATTGTGGACCAATCGACGTCTTCGATAAGTCTTTGTGTCATGCCCCGGACTGGGCGCTATTTTGCCGCCCCAGGGCAACAACTTGTTGAATGCCCTCGGTTTATAATAATAATAATAATAATAGGTGGTGGACGCGTTGAAGATGGGTGCCTAACTGAAGAACAACAACCTGCACTTGACTATTTTAACAATGTTGTTGTTCTTTTGGATATTGAAGAATTTTGGAGATGGACGAGAAAAGCGATTTTCATCATCATTGGTGAAAGTCTAATGGCAGTCGAAAATTCCTAGAAATACACAGTACCGTAATATAGCAAGTTTATGCCCGGGGTGAAAATAAGTGCCCTCAATTTGATCAAATTTGATGAATCGTGCAATGATCTAGCTAAATTGTCTAAATTTTTCTCTTGTAAGGAAAATGATGTTACAGCAAAAGATTTGACTATAAGTCAAGACTTTAATTGCAAAACGTGCCTAAATTTCCTTCTACTTTCGATTTGATGGGAAAATTAGCAAGATCATTGACAAAAATGCTTTAAAATTCAAACCTAATTCAGCCCTAACTGTCTTAAACGTATCTACCGGGTGGTCCATTGAAGACAGAACTCCTAAGTGTCGGCTAGTGAGCAATTTAGAGATTGTTTTCTAAAGAATATCTCAGCAAAATTTGAGTCGCGCAGCTCACTGGGAAGTGGGTCAAAAATGCCCTCTTTGGACAATGTCGGAATTTCCAAAGACGAGCCACACATGGATTTTTTCGTTTTCCTCCGGTAAAAGAAAGCTGCAAAAGAAGAAATGTGGTTGAGCTCCTTGAGTCATTCGGATTGTGCGTCTTATTTTGGAAAATCATAAGATCAGAAGCGGGCATTTTTTGACAAACTACCAAAAAATCTACAGTATCTACAATATTTCTCAAATTGAGAAATTTGTATTAAGATTGAAATAATTTTTACAAAGACTTAAAAACAATTTGTAGCAGATTAAAAGGTCCTTTTGGGTCTCAATTTTTAGATACCTCGCGATATTGAAAAATTACCACTTTTAACAGTTTCAAACTAATTGAATTGTTGAAAAATTGATTTCATTCCATGAAAAAACAGCACCCATTGGAGTCACAAAGAGTAACATTAATGAAATTTGAAATTGTAAGGCTAGAAATTTGAGAAATTTTTACTCTTCTAAAGAGTGTCTAGTTTAGAATTTTCAATTGCGCCAATAGAAGTTGAAACTTTTAAATTGCTTACCCACTTAACAATGAGTTGGTAACAAGATTCCCCTTACATTTCTAACCTTACAATTCCATATTTGGTTAATAATTCGTATTCGAGTGTTTCTTGTCAACTGTTGCTCCAATATTTTGAAGAATTGGTGATTTATTTTCAAGAAAAAATATTGTTTTTCTTATTTTAGTAATTTTAAATTAAAATATGTGGTTTTATTTAAAGAGAGACTATTAATAGCACCCATTGGATAAACCTTAATCCAATTTGGAAGTGTAAGGTTAGAAATTTGAGGAATTTTGGCTCTACCGACCCAATTTTCTGAAGAGTCCCTAGTTCAAAATTTTCAGTTGGGCCAATAGAAGTTGAAACTCTTAAATTGTTCACCCAATGGTAACAAAATTCCCCTAAATTTCTAACCTTACAATTCCATATTTGGTTAACAATTCATATTCGAGTATCTGCTGTCTACTGTTCTAATATTTTGAAGAATTGATGGATTATTTTTAAGAGTAAGTACTGTTTTTTCTATTTTAGTAATTTTTAATTAAAATATTTTGCTTTATATAAAAAGAGGCTATTAACAGCACCCATTAAAATTTGGAATCGTAAGGTTAGAATTTTGAGTAATTTTGGCTCTACCAACCCAATTTTCTGAAGAGGGTCTAGTTCCGAATTGTCAATTAAGCCAATAGAAGTTGAAACAAATAGCTCACCCATTTAACAATGAGTTGGTAACAAAATCCCCTAAATTTCTAACCTTACAATTCCAAATTTTATTAATTTTCGATTAAAATATGTCGTTTTTAATGAAAGAGAAGCTATAGTCTTTGAAATTTTTGATCTTCCTTGAAGACCTAGATCAATCTTAATATAAATAACGTCGTCCATCCAGTATTTTACAGTTCTGTAGTTAGATTTTTATAATTTGAAAATCTCCACGTTTAAGAGTTATAGAGTTAAAGTACTACCGTTGGCCATCCTCGAGGTACGCCTCTGTATATCCGCTCCATTAAAAATAAAGAATGATGAATTTTTATGCGTCTGTTCTGTTACCGTTGTTGTTTTACAATCTACAGTGTACACCTCTATTATTTTTAGAGACTTATTGGCAGCAGGACCCCCACGACGTTTTAAAAGCACTCCAACCTAATGGTCGATTTCAATATAAATGAGATTTTTTGAAATATTAGTCCATATGCAAATCGATTTAAATAATTCCAATAATTTCTAAATGTACGCGCATTTATTGATGAAAACACAACAACGACAATATCGTGTGCCAAAAATGGTGAGACAATAAGGAATTCCAACTTTGCACCTCCTTGTTCGACTTGATTAATCGTCCAATTGTACAGCGGGTAATTAAAGAGAGTAGAGACGAAAATTTTATTATGTAGAAGGGAGAATTCTATAAGAAAAACAAAATAACGACCGAGTAGTAGAAGACGAAGAAGAAGGAAACGAGGAAAGCGTATTGTGGACATTGCTTGTAAAACGTTATTACCCAATACGGTGAAAACTGGTGGCGCACGGATTCTTAACCAGTTTTTACCAAATAGAGAAAATGGGGACTGTACACATACATTTAAAATTAGATAAATGTGTATGTGTAAATTTAATTATACGATAATTCACCAACAATAAGGAAGGGATTCCGGATGGATGATTTTTCTGTTAAAAAACATAATTGGATCTCGATTGGTGATTCGATTATTACAGTTGCGTGCCGAATTGTAACGCGAAAAAACCAAGAATTTCCTAGTTTTTCCGTATTTCTCAACCGTCACTTTCACACCATTCCTTCCGGTAAATCTACGATCTCTATCATCGCAAACAATTCAATTGCCATCAGTTTTGGAAACTGGAAAACCTGTGATTATGTCGATTTGAAGATTGTCTCTTCTGTCCAGGTGTTCCAATTTTTTTTGGGCCGTATACCTGGAGACAGTAGAGGTGTTCAGTTCACACGCCCCAAAATATTCAACTTTGTTTTTATACCGAGCTCACCTTCTAATCATCTAAAGGAATTGTCACAAATATTAGTTATTACAGGTTGTTATGTTGTTAGAATATAATGGTCAATTTTATTATTTCTTTATCCTCGTGTAACTGTAAAGAGGGTGGTTCAATTATCCTTAAATTATTCGAATATTCGTTTTAATATCGTCTCGTATCGGTCGGGTATTAAACGAAAAGAAAACAACCAACTGGTTATACATTTTGGTGTGTTTGGTAGATGTATAAAAGAGCGTTGTTGGATCGCGTCCACATTCCTTAAACACAATCTTGGCTGTTAATTCTTGAACATGTCTGTGTGTTGTTGTTGTGCTTCAGTGAGTGCAGATCCAGTTCAGAAACTTGTTAAAAGGGAGAATCTTTGTATCGAAAGAAGAGACGAAGTATTCATTTATTGGATACGTTTTAATCGTTTATTTTTTTACCTCTTGTTGTTACTGGTGTTTTTGTTGTTGTTTTGCCCAACTTCTCCACTTCTTTATTGAGACTCTTTTCACATTATCATATAATAAGAGATGTTAAAGACCTCGAATATTATTCAACAGTACAACCGGAAATCTGGAACTGTTCAGAAAATTGACCTGAAATTTTCAGATTCACACCTCTATACCCAACTACGCAAATAAATAAATAAAATAAAACAAAACTATTGTTATTGTTGAGAATCCCGGCTTTAAGTAAGTTAATCTTCTTTATTTATTAACTGAAACTGTCAAATTTTGACAAGTATAGATTTATCACAGAAACACAAATATCAAATTACACCTGTTGAATTATGATATCAAAACCGGTAAAGGTCTTCTATTTGATATTAAAAGTCGCCAACACCTTCACTATTGCATTCAAAATCTTGTTAAAATAGTTGGACCCTATTAAAATCTATTACATCATCTTTTTCCCTTTAAATTCTCTATTGAAATCAATTTGATTTGATTCCGAAACAGATTTACGTCTAATTTAATTGGGTATTGCCGCTATTTAGTGAACACTGTTGACGTTATAATGGCATAAAAGCGAAAGATACACATCGGTTTTGTGTATGTTTACTAATCTGCTATTAATTAAAAATTTAAAAAAATATATATGGAAATTAAAAATAACTTCTAGATATTTGTAGTGTAGATGGAGACATAAAAATCACTCATCTAGACTTCCTAGAATAAATCAAAAATATTTGTATTAATAACTGTAATAATGATATTCTCTTTGAAAGAGAAATGTCTCGGATTACTGGCGTTTTTTCGATAAAATTTGATTTCCGAAATTTGATCGGTCAATAGCTTCCCATAATACACAGTAGAGCCGTCACGGAAGTACCACAACAGAAACAGAATCGAAAACGAATTTAAGAATGTTACCTTAACCGAAACAAAGCAAAAATTAATTAGGTACCAACGAAAAAAGAAATTTAGAAAGCGTCTCCAATTTGCTACCTACTGTGAGAAAATCATTGATAATATCGGCTAAATTCTAGAGGAAAATATAAAATAATTTCACAAAATGCATGCTTAGAGATTGTTCTAGATGAGAATTCAATTAGCAATTTCCAGAATATCGGATATCCCTTGAAATGCTCTTTCCAATACCGCTGTGTTCGTTGCAATATTTCACCAAACAAGCTAGATATCGATGATTAGAGAAAATGTAACGGAGATTTTGAAATTATCGAGGAAATTTAAAGAAAAACATGTTTCCAGATAATCGTCTGTAACTCAAGATTCAATCAGAATTTTCCAAAACAAAAAACTCTCTTAAATACTCCTTAAAATGCTCTTTCTAAAGCTACTGTATTGATTACAATATCGCATCAAATAAGGGAGTTATCGATTATTAAAAATTGACATTTTTCAGGTACCGTACCGGAAAAAAGATGTAATGTAAGCCCTTCAGTTTTTGGTAATTTTTTGGAAAACTAGAGAATTCATTAGCAAATTTCTTAATTATTTGAAAAACTCTTTCAATCTGCTATATACTGTGGAAAAATCATTGAAAAATCGGTAATATTTCCTAATTTATAGGGAAAAATATGGAAAAATTAACAAGATGCGCTCGAAAATTATTCTGTGTAACTCAGAATTTAATCACTTTTTTTTAATTAGAAACGTATTCGGATGCTACATAAAATGGTAGCAGTACTATAGTGGTACTAGGGTTGTAGTATGTTATCAAAGAAGCGAAATATCGATTATTAAAACTGGAAATTTGGGGCACCTAATCGAAAAGAATGTTCTCCGGATCATCAAGACTCAAAAAATTCGAATTTCTCTAATACTACTAATAGTACGACTATAGTACTACTAATATCCAGATCCGGACTGGACAGGGTCGATTTCTGCCGGGGCAACGTGGACCTAAGGATTTTTTCGTTACAGACAATTCCGATTGAATTTTGAGTTACAGCCCAGGTAAGAGTTGCCAAGGCTGACAATTGGGCAAGCCTTGAGCCAATGGTTATTTGCCAAGCCTGGGAGACTGAGCATCGGGCCAAACCTTGGGGCCTAGTCTTGCCCAATGGCTAGATTCACGGCATCCAAGCCTTGGCAACTAAATATTGGCCCAAGCCTCGTTCCAAACCTGGCCCAATGTTTAGAATAATTTCCCCCAAGCCTTGGAAACTGAGCGTCGGTCCAAGCCTCGTTTCAAGCCTGGCCCAATGATTAAAATAATTTTCCCCAAAATTTTCATCTAGAGGAAAATTTTGTAATATTTTTATATTTTTCCTCATAATTTATCCAATTTTATTTAGTTTTCAATGATTTTGGCAGGAGTATAGAAAATGGGAAGCGCTTTCCAAATATTTAGAGATTTCCCAATAAGTTTGATAACTTTCCAGGAAATTACCAAAAAATTAAGCGTCTCTATTGCAACTTCTTTCGATTTAGTAGCCAAATTGTAATAATCGATATTTCCCTTGTTTGATGGCATATTGCAATAAATCAGGCAGCATTAGAAAGAGCATTTCAAGGAGCATTAGAGGAGGTTTTCCATTTTGGAATATTGCACTTGAATTTGAATTTATAGCCGAAAATCTACAAGCGTGATTTCCTTGTATATTTTGGCACAATATTTCACATTTTACCCAATAATTTTGCCAAAATTACAAATTTACAAATGATTTTTGCACTGATAATAGAAAATTGAAAGCGTTTTCCAAATCTCGAAGAAATATTCCAATTGACTTGCTAGTTTTCCGGGGAATTGCCAAAAATTGAAGGGTTTAGGTTTAACAATGCTTGTTTTTGGAGATAAATCAAATAGCAATAGAAATAGAAATTTAGGTAGTATGTTTTAGGAAATTATACCTTTAAATCTCTCTAATTCAGTTTCGAACATTAGAATCTGCTGAAAAACAAGCGAAAATTCGTTGATTAAACTTCAGCATTTGTCGCATGCTACCGATGAAAATCGAGCGGGTTTATTCGTTTAAACAGATGCGGAAACAGAGCTCTGGAATTTTGCAGAAATCCGCAATTAGCAGAAACAGAAATCCACAACATCCTAATAGATAGCATCTTCAATTTTGCATTGACACTCAGAACGATTCAAACAAATTAAGATTGATATCCGCGAATGTTTTTCTCACGCTTTCTGACTATGATCAGATTTATGATGTCGCTATTGACATTAATAAGAGAGCATCAGATCGGCATCTGTTGCTGCTGTGATTATTAAATTTATTCTAATTTATAAATAAATACGAAAAAAGAAAACAGTTAATTTTGAACGTGTTTCTATTTCTTATACGTCTGTTAGTTTCGAGAGAGCACAATTCTCAGGTGCGTTCCGGTAACAGGTGCCGGTTGATGCTAAGGGCAAGGCTGTCTGCGCCAAGCCGATGAACTATTTTGTACTTTAACGACTCGAACAATCGGAAGATTAGCAATGATTGCAGATTTTCTCATATCTGAAGAACGTTCAGTTATGATCCGGACATTTCGGAATTTTATCGAGCTGAAATCGAGATGTTTAGATTCAGAACGCATACGATACACTCATACTGTACATTGGTTGTTTTTTTTGTCCTTTTATTCTCCTTGTCTAGTGTACGTTTCTGATCCAGATCATGGAGGAGGTCGCGGGATCCCAACGATTTCGTCTTAAAATACAATCACAGAATACCAAACCATCCAAAGCGAACAACAAACAGGACAAATGGTATAAAGAGAATGTCGGGTTTGTTGCGTGCTCAGCTTCACAAATCACCAACATTACTATTTTGATATTATAATTCTGGTCCAAGTTATGTACACTATTGTTTATAATGTTTAATGTATGTATGTTGTTAATATAATAAAAAATTACGAGGCATTTTTATATCGATTGATTAAACCGAAGATAGTTAATTAATCGTAATTCTCAATACAGTTTAATATTTATTAGAAAAGTTTATTTTTAATTTGAATCAATCTGATTTACAACTTTTTATTGAACGCATAATGAACGTTAGATTCGGACCAAAAGGGGTCTAATTAAGAAATAAAACTGCAATCGACCCGTTTTTGTTGTCGATTCAATTCTGTGCTATTCTTATTGATAACCGCTGATGTATTGTAGATTTTCTATAATAATTAGTGTATTCCATTACAATTAACGATCAATTTTAAATCTTGATAACCGTAAACGATTAACGTTAATATATCATCGCATTTGTACATTGAAAGGACACGTAATGTGTCCTGTTTACAGCCCGAATTTCGACCACATACCGGTATGGATGGCAAATTTTGATAGTCAAAATAAATTTAACAAACAACACACTGTTGGTTGGAAATCTTAAATTATAAACTGATTTCGATCTTGCAAACTTTTTGCTTCAACAATCCCGCTTCCACAGTTCTATTCAAGCATCATTAACAAAGGTGAAAATACCTGTTCGTTAGTTTAATTTAAACATATTTGTGGTATAATCGAGTTGAAATAATGAGTAGTTAGTTGATACAATCTTTATACAAACGACACCATCAAGTCAAGTGTTAAATGACGAGTTTTTGTATTGTGGCGTAGATATTTCGGTATAGAGGTAGATGATGTAAAATCAAGGGCTATACGGCTCTATAGAGATACTTGAACAACTTGTCGAATAGAGACAGATTCCTAATTGTCAATGCTGACACAGCACGTTCCATTTAATAATAATAAAAACGTCCAACACACATGCATTATTGGCATTGGACAAATGTACCCACAAATATAGATAAGTATTAGAAAAATCAATCGAGAGATACATTAACAAAGATAATTTTATAGTAGTTTTGCTATAAATATTCATTATTTTATAGTAAAGTAGGAATTTTAAACAACTCTACTATAATTACGATGTAATGTTATTTTTACAGAATAAAACCCGCCATTTAGCTATGTAATTATCGTAATTAATGGAGGAAGATGCATTTTCAATATTGTGACATAGATGCGTATATTATTGATTTGTCAATATTCATTATCAACACTACTTAATTAAATAAATAAATAGAAAATGTGTGTTTTTTTCTCATCTATTTTCCACTTAAATTGCAATTTAAAATGTTTATTTCTGTTTAATGGAAATTTAATCAAACGTGACATTACTGGAAATGATAAATTATGATAAAATAAACGTTAAATGTCAATATTGTGGAAAGAATCGATGAAAAGTCGGCAAAGAATTTGGGCTATTTAACTGTAATGTTGGCTTTTATCAAGATCCTTGGCTAAATTGCAGATTTATGCTAACGTGTTTCTTCGAAAATCGTATTTTTATAGTTTTTATTACCATTTCTGGTTGCGGAAGTTCCGCAACAAAAACAGAAACGAAAACGGAAGCTGTAAGAGAAACAGCAACGATAAGAGTTAGCTGGTACAAAAATTTGGAATAAAATTATCAACTTGGCGATTTTTAACGGAGATTTGGGAAAGCTTTTTCAATTTACTATAAACTCTGGGATGATATTTAAGAAAATCGTTGAAAAATTCCGAATTTTCCAAAATAAAAAAACGCCTTGAGATACTCCTTGAAATACCCTTTCCAATGCTACTATATTCATTACAATAGCTTATCAAACATGGGAGATATCGATTATCGAAAATTAGTATTTTTCAGACAACGTTCTATCAATTTTCCGGAAAACTAACAAACTTATTGGAGAATTTCTTAGAGATTAGAAAAGTTTTTTCAATTTGTTATACACTGTATCAAAATTATTGAGCAATCGGTAATATTTGATAAATTATAGGGGAAAATATGGAAAAATTAAGAAAAAGCACATTCCTAGATTTGCTTCTATAACTCGGAATTTGTCAATTATTTTTTAGATATTAAAGATAATTGGATATTAATTTTTAACGAGCTTGTTTTTGGAAATATCGCAGAATTTAAAATAGATTTAAAGAGGACATTTCAAGTTTCAGAAAATTCCAATTCCGGATGAACATTTTGAAGCATGTTTCTTTGTATTTTTATATTTTTCCTCATAACTCAAACAATATTGTTTATTTTTCAATGATTTTGACAGAATCTATCAAATATTCAAGAAATTTCCCAATCGGTTTGATAGATCTCCAAGAAATCGTTAAAAAGTTAAGCGTCTGTATTACACTTTTTTCTGATCTCATCTCCAAACAATGTCAATATTTAATAATCGATATTTCTTTCGTTTGATAACATATTGCAATGAATCAGGCGGCGTTAGAAAGAGCTTTTCAATGATTATTAGACAAAGTTTTCTGTTTTGGAAGTTCTCAGGAAGATTTTCGCTCAGTTTAAAGGGTTTCAAGCTGAATTCTTGATCATATCAAATGTTTCACCACGAACTATAAATTCCTATAATAACACTCCTGAAGATCATGTTAGCAAAATTTGAACTTCGTAGTTTATGATGAAGTTGGTTAAAAAACGATCGTTTCTAACAATAATGCGATTTTTGAAATTGAAATACATGAATGACTCAAAGATACTCGTTTATCATTTTTCTCCATCGCATTCTAGAATAAATGCAGAATACTTTATGATTTCCAAAATAAAGTAGAGAGAAAGAAAAAAATTGATGTTGGAAGGATCCTCAAGTCGTTTCGAGTCATTTAATGCGTGCAACTCGTTTTTAAAATTTGTGAAACAGTCAGAAATGAGCGTCTTTTGACCTACTTCAAACGAGGCGCAAATTATAAATTTTTGACGTACTTTTCGAACTGCTAGCCAAATAATGCAAGTTGCCATAGAAATTTATAGTATACAGGGTGAGCCAAGAGGATGATCTATTAAAAGTATAAGGAATTTTAATTACTAGAAGTTTCTGAAATTTTGGAAAATCTCATTTGAATTTGAATTTATAAACGAAAATCTAGAAGAATGATTCTTTCTATATTTTTGCCGATAATTTAGTAAAATAAATATAAATTTAAGAATGATTTTTGAACAATACATAGAAAATGGAAAGCGTTTTCCAAATTTCCAAGAAATTTTCAAATCGGCTTGTTAGTTTTCCTAGAAATTGCCAAAATTTGAAAGTTTGTAGTACTTTTTTTCCCCGGTCGGAACAATGACAATATTATTTAATAATTGATAACTCGTTTTTTTGGAGATAAATAAAATAGCATTAGAAAGCGTATTATAAGGAGTACCCGAAAAAGTTTTTTGTTTTGGAAAATTATACTTTGAAATATTTCTAATTCCGTTTCAGATATTATCTGTTTAGAATACAAGCGAGAAAGCATTGATCAAACATTAGGCACTTACCGATGAAGATTTACTGCGGGTTTTTGGATCTCCAGCGGGGCCAAATTGGTCCAAGCAAGATTATTAAATTTGGACAATTCGCCAAACACTGCACCCGAAACTTTCAATTAATTCGCATTTCTGGACAATTAATGATATCCGTTTAAAAAATGCTGAAACAGAAACAGAAATATTAATCGAAAATTCCGCATTTGCGGAATTAGAAAATCGTGTAAATAGAAACAGAAAGGCTAATTGTACAAATTCTTCTAAATGTTAGAGACCACTTCAATCAAAATCGAAATTTGGAGGTTAGAAATGCAACAACAACGGGGGAATTCGGTTGAACAGCGTTGCCAACTAATTTTTTAAGGAGGGCGCGCAATTCAAATCGTCGATATTCCCACATTTTGAAAACGTTTTAAAAGTTTCGCATAAAATTACAATTAAGTTAAATTGCCGTGTATCTAACATCCGTCATTGTATTTATGATTGTCGCATTTTATTACACGCTAGTTGAAAATAAAAGAACATGACCACCTAGTAATATCGACAAGTTAAAAGTATGCAATAATTTAATAAAACTTGTCGGTTATTTCGTTTTTAAAATACACCCTAAACTACAATTTCCTTGAATTAACAATTTTAATTAACAATTTCCTCGTTGATTATCGAATTATTAATTCCGATGCGATCTATCTAGCTGCGATCTCGCCACAAATTGCGGTTTAATATAAATTCATTTAAATTGTATCTGAATAAGAGTACGGTGGGTTTCGTGACCGCAAAGATTAGACTTTTGCATTTATGAATATCGAATTGAACATGCTTAACTATACATTTTTTTGTCCGTTTTCGGTTAATTTCACCTTTAATTAAGGTAGTGGTTTTTTATTGTTCGTCTCGGTTAGATCCCTTGATCCTTTTAATATTCCCGGCACGTCGCTTTGCTAAAAAACGCTAAAAAGTGGGCGATCATTCATGCGTGGAACCGAGAAGAACTGCAACTTGCTTGAACGATTTACGATTTAACTTTGCGATATCTTGATACCAACTCGGCTGTCGATAGTTCAATATATAAGTATACACATATACATCTGCAAGTGTACACATTCACCTGGGGTCATTCCCTCCCCATAACGTAATAACTATCCCGATATATAAAATAAGATGGGAAAAATTACGTGTGTATTTAGTAATTTATTTGCCATAATCAACCGGACAACTCGCTATAAATTTTATCAACAAAACCAATTTAATTGATATCGAATTGAATGGAGAATACCAAAATGGATGATGGAAACTGATATCGTCCAGTGTCGATAAATTGACAAAATTAAAAGAAATTCCTGTGCTTCTTGTTAAATTGTTGCGTTCGTCGAGTGGATGTGGAGGAATTTTCGTACTCATTAAACCCGATAATTGTCAGTTTAATCAATTTAATAAAATAAATAAAACGATCTAATTGGATTCGAAAATAAAGAATAATTCTTTTTGGAACGATTTGTCGAAAAACTGGCCCACAAATAAACGAGCGGAAAGTGGAAATTATTAGTTGAAAACAGCAATTCACTGTCTATAACGATCGGATTATGATTTTGTTAAAGTTTTTTGTAATTTAATAGCAGCCAGACTCGAAAATCTATTGTCCTGTCGAAGACATGTCTGTTAATTACTAAATTTAGAATATTTTCTAAACCGCCTTGTTTTTCTTCTTCTAGTTTTATTTTTTTCTAGAGTAAATAATTGAAATTTCTATGATTTTCTTTCTATCTAGTTCTAGAGCCGTAGAGACCGGTACATGTTCTGTCATGGTGAGAAATACGAACATCGTTTGATGCATTCCATTGTTGGTGACTCTTCTCTCTTTCAACTAGCTTTATATTTTATTATTCTTACAAAGAAATACAACATTTAATTATTACGATACGGCTACTCTAGCGATACACATTTCAATTAAATTTATCGTTATCGCAAAATTATTATTATTATCATAAATAAAACATCTTAAAAATCTCTATAAGTATCTATATCAATGTCGAATAAATAAACGATCAACTATTGCAGTAAT
Source organism: Mylabris phalerata (assembly GCA_020740385.1). NCBI lineage: Eukaryota > Metazoa > Arthropoda > Insecta > Coleoptera > Meloidae > Mylabris > Mylabris phalerata. Next base: position 4,667,982 of record JAJEOX010000222.1, read on the forward strand.
TTTTATGGATTTTTGTTCGATTTTTCATTTGGAAATAATTGGTGATTTTAATGCACAGTTAGAACAGTATGAGTGTATTTTATAAGATTAACAAACAATGAAAAATTCTAACAATAGCGTGATTAGTATTGACTTGAAGTCTTATGAATGGATATATTTCAAAGTTTAATGAAGTGTATTGATCCATACATCTGTTACAATTTACAAAATGGATTTAATACGAGCGAGGGACAGTTCTATACTACCCTTGATGATTAAATCAATACACTTGTCCTGATGGATTTGAACGATTTGAGTGAACGATTCAAGTCTGTTCTCCCATGTGTTGACACATTTGAAAGTTTACTAAAGGTCCACATTTACATTTAAACAGTATCGATCGAAATTGACAATTTTCTAAGCTTATTACCGCATTGTGAAAGTCTGATTTTCGTAATATGTTGCACCCAAATTGATTGAAACTTCTCACTTTCCAAATTGGGGTAGTCTTGCAATTTTACCGATCGATTTGTGGCCTTAATTGGGCTAAATTTTGAATTTGTATAGTTTCTAATTTAGGCTAAACTTAATAAGATTTCGTGCAAAATTGATAGTCTTAAAGTTTCTTTTTTTTAGTACTTTTAGTGTCTTGTAACGAAGCATACATTGAGAAAAACAATAATTTGCAACTGAGAAGCTTTCTAAATGGTTACCTGTTTTTGGTTTCGTAACTGCGGAATTTCTGCAAAATTTGGAAATTCTATTGCTTTATTTCTGCCCTTTTTTAAACGGATATATAACGGAAGTACTGTCACAATAGATAACACAGTATTGGAAGCAGCATTCTCAGAAGCGCCCGGAGGTATTTTTTGTTAGGAAAAATTTTGAGTCACAAAAGAAAATCTGCGTGCACGCGTTGTTTATTTTTACATTTTCCCCGATAACCTGAAAGAGCTTCGCAAATATTAAAAAAATTCGCTAATCAATTTTTAAGTCTTTCTAAAAATTACCACATATTGTAAAGCTGACATTACATCTATTTCCGATACGATGCCTGAAAAATGCCAATTTTTACTCATCGATATCTCCCTTGTATGATAAGATATTGTAATAAATACAATAGGATTAGAAAGAGTATTTTAAGGAGTATCTAAGGCCCTATTTGATTTTGGAAAATTCCGATTGAATCTTAAGTTACAGGGGATAATATTGAAACATGTGTTTCTTGGATGGATTTGTTAATTTTTACAAAAAATTGACAAAAATTTGAAGATTCACATCTTTTCCTTTGATTCGATGTCCGAAAAGTGCTCATTTTTAATCATCGATACCTCGTTTCACTAAAAGCAAATTTTGATTGATTTCTGAGCTACAGATTACCATTTCTAAACATGTGTTTTGTTATATTCTTTTTAAATTTTCCCCTACAATTTAACAAATATTGTCTATTTTTTAATGATTTTCCCAGAGTATGCAGCAAATTGAAGGAGTTCTTCAAATATCAAAGAAATTCTCCAAGAAATTTGTTAGTTTTCATGAAAATTGATAGAACGTTGTCTGGAAAATGCTAATTTTCAATAATCGATATCTCCTTTGTTTGATGAGATATTGTAATGAATATAGTAGCGTTGGAAAGAGCATTTCAAGCCTATATCCGATCTTTTTGAAAATAACGCTAAAATAAAAATTACAGAGTACAATTTTGGAAATTTTCACAATTTTCACAAAATTTATAGCTCTTTACAAATTTTCTTCGATTAGTTCCGCAAAATTGACGAAAACTTGATAATTTTGCTCCAAATTTCTTTAGTACCTGTTAATTCTTAATTTTTTCGTTTCCGGGTTTATTTCTTTTATGGCACATCCGTAATATCTCTAAATTTGATAATAAAAATCCAAATAGCATCATTGAAATTAGAAATTTAGAAATTTAGAATTATGAAGGAATAATTTGAATCGGGGTTGGAAACATATTCGTTCTTGTTCTTTTTCCTATTTTATCAACAATAAAAACGTCTGGAGTCCACGAATTTTCCCAGAAACAATCTAAATTCAGTTTCCGTATTGTATCTAGTTATTTACAGTAATCATTAACAATCAATTAACGTTTTCTGTCGTCTAACATTTATCGACCATACGTATGGCAATAGAGGCGCCACAAACTGACCGGTGTATTTCTAAAGTGCATCACCAATTCCACAACAGCATCCTCATAAATATGAACCGATTCAATAAAAGAAAAATACACCAACAAACAAACATCGAAGAGGTTTTATTAAAGAAACAATAAACTCAATCAATATAGTTGTCGTTCAAATTATTTTAATTAAGTGAATATCGAATTTTTTCGGTTCTAAGAAATAATCGCAAAGTCCGGTGGTAGCGATCACGTATATGTTTTAATTGGTGATTACACGTTTAATAAAGGGAATCGCAAAATACCACGGTGATTGCATTTTATAAATTTAACAGTCGGCATCCTCTACATCAACTTTTTCAACTTATAATCAACACAATAAAACCAAATCAAATCTTGAAGAATTTCGAAAAATCACCGATACAAATCTGGTTTGTTAACGAAAATTATCTCAAATTGTGCTACTTTAGTTTACAATGGATAGAAAAGCGTGACGCAATTTGTCAATTATTTGTTGTTGTTCAATAAAATAATGGTCTCCCTTTATTGGGCACTATTTATTTTCAACAATTTTCACCAAATTTGTACGTTTAACTAGAAGCTGAGTCTTTAGATTTTCCTTTTATTCCACCAAATAAATTCCAAAGTAGAATTACAGTTGTAAAATAATTAAAAACTTAGTTTATGATGGTCTATTCTTAGCTTAAAGAGTTTTATTAATTTATAATCATCGAAATATTCTTCATCGTTTTCATCATCATCATCATCATCATCTTCTATCGAAACAAATATTCCATGATTAGTTATTCTAATATCGTTTTTTTTTTCAATTAATTAATTTAATCGGAAATTTCAAGATGTTAATCTGTTGTCGACAATGTTTATATGAACGAATAAAATTAATATACAGGAAGTCATTATTTTCCCCGATCATAAATGACCTTTGTACACATTGAAACATCTAAATCATGATGTGGATGGAAAAAGTGCAGAAACAGGGGAGAATATTGGCATTTATTTATCAGATTTATAGCTCTGTAGAGTTAAGTTTTCTCCACTCTTACCTTCAGACTGGGGGAAGTCCCTTATTATTGCAAAATTAAGGTTTTAAGATAATATACAAGAAACTACTTCGAGAAATGTCACTTTTTATGAATTAGTGTCCAAAACTCAATTTTTGTATAAATATCATTAGGAATTTATATCAAATTTATGTAAAAAACGCTATTCCAAGTAAGGTACAGGCTCTTTTTGCCTTTACGTCTTTAGTTTGTTTCCTCTTCTCTTCTATAGCTGTTTCAAAGTTATTTCCCATTTCTTTCTTTTTATTTTTAACGTTTTTTCATTCTCTTTTCTTCAACAGCGAGATAGAACACGCGTCCGAAGTTAGGGGACTTCCCTCTACTCAAAAAATCTCTAATCTGAAACTAAACATCTGGGGAGCTTTATTGGAAAAGTTGAGTTGAGTTGAGGCTAAATTCTTCAGTTTCATGTTAGTCCAAGTTTTGGGGAATTGTTGCCTTTGGCATTATATTTTGGCAGGATTTGGTCAAAATTTATACCAACTATAACTTTTTGTGCTAACTTATATTATTTGTGTTACGATTTAGAAAGTATTTGGTGGACTTACAGGAGGCTGTCTGCAGCTCATTTTAGCAAAATTTGGGTCTTGTAGCTCCTTAGAAAGTTGATCATGCTGGTTTTTGGCCAAAAAGGAGTCACACATGTCAAATTGCTCAGAATGATTTGAGACTGCTTCCAGTATTGATTTTTTTCGTTTTTTCCGAAGTGACTCTTTTATTTTTGCAAAATGCTGAGGCTATTTCTGAGTTGAATTAAGATTTTTTCGTGTAGATTTTGGGAAAAATTTGTCTTGAAACTTCTATAGATGAAGACAGAACCTATTTTATAATCTCAAATGTCACGCTAGTGCCTTATTTAAAAAATAATTTAGACACGCCAAATGACCCAAAATGGTTTGAAGATGCGCTTTGTTTCCCTCCAACTGACCCTGGAATGTGTCGAAATATTTTGCATTTATTCTGAAATGAGGCGCGGTCTTGACCAACTTGCCGATAAGCTACCAGGCTTAAATTTTGCTTAAATGATCTCCAGGGACCCTTCTATAAATCCTCAAAATATTTCTCAAATATCTCGCAAATAGTAGCAGTTACTATAGGAATTTTTAATCAAAGGTGTAGCTTATAGTTTTTTGGCTCTTCTTTTTTTGTAGATTTTCATATTTGAATTATTGGGTTTTAGCAATTTTGCCACCATGAAAATAATTGAGATCTTTTCCGTCTAGATTTTGGGAAAAATTAGCCTTAAACTTGTATAGAATGTATTTTAGAATGTCAAATTTCATTCTAATACTCTTCATTTCTGAGTCATCATCTTGAGTTTATAGAACTTCATGTGTCTTAAAACTTGTATTCAATTATTCAGAACATTAGAATCTAATCTAATCTTCTAATAGTCGTATTCTGCAACGTTTTGGCGGTTCGTTACTCTGACAACGCCGGAGATTGGCAGTCTCTTTGAAGAGATCTTCTTTCTTAGTCTTACTCTTCACAATTCTATCACATGTATGATTGAAAAGAAGCAAGAAATTGTTGTCAAGCTAACAAATAGGCAAAATTCGAGAATACAACTGCAAAATTTCTTCAAATTCTATTTTAATTCATATTTGAATCAGAAGAATTTCTTCACATCGTTCTTTCATCGTATCCGAAAACGATTCAGTTTCTACGAAAATATTCCATTAGTTGATTTGACTAATAAATAACCGATTCTTTAGTGCTTTATATAAAATGTGAGTGTAGAAGAAATGTGTAAATTGTGTTTCACAATACCAGTTCGTCTAATTTGATTTATTTCAATTGAACATCATTTTGAGCATCTTTATGCACTCAATGTTTAAACAAATTGACAATTTGATTGACAGCCGCTTCGTTGTTTATTTCAGGAAAAGAAGAAGTCGTAACAGCACTTTAATTGCTTTTATTTCTTTTCTTGTGTTTCTCCTTACATTATCGTCTTTATCGATTCCATGAGAAATCGATTATTAGACGATATCTAGGGAGATTTCGCTGTTGGAAAAAATCCGAATTTCCAATTTATTCCAATTATTATGATGATAATAGGATTGTTACATTTTATCCAACTATGAAATTGAACAAAGTAAAATAGCGTGTAAAATCAATTAAAAACCCAATTATTTAAAGATAAAACTGGTAGTGATATTGATAAAATCGAATAGACCATTTATAAAATGTTTATAAACCCTTGCCTTCTAATTAATGGGTTACAAAGATTCGGTTTCTTCATTCAAATTACTTTCTTTTTCCTCCCTCTAACTAGATTTAATATTCAATTGTAGTTGCTCGTTGATTTTTCTCTTCTTTATTAATTTAAAAAGGTGTATTTGTGGTTTTAAAAGTTGATCTTAATCTGGCCTTGGATTGTCAAACCCCTGATGAACGTACTCGACCGAAATTCCGAGAATTCTTCATCAGAACGCCTGCTGTGGCCATTTTTATTTATCTATATGTATGTTGCATGTATACATACATCCAAACATACACAGTGTTTATTATAAATTTCGTTATTGCTAATTAGGTGATTTTTCACTAGCGATTTTTATCTAATTAAAACAACTTTAACTCCTCGAGCAACCAACCAAAAACTTACACACGAATTTTAATGATGCACCTTAGCTTTTTGCGAATTCTACAATTTCCAATATTTCACACTAATTAACAATTAATAAATATAATTTCTAATTGAATAGAATTGTTTTAAATTAATTAATCTTAAGTTTCATAATAATGCTTTTTTCTCAACTAATTGTAAAAGAGTAGAAACATGCATGCTCTTATTACTTTATAATCTATCAATATTGTTTATGCATACAGTGTAGGAGTGGTCGACAAATAATCTATAATAGCAAACTTATCATGGGAAATAATTAAATTCCTCAATAATTAATAGGTGAATAATTGAAGAAATTTATTACAATATTTCTGTAGATACAATAAAACAACAGTTGTTTTTTGTTGTGTTATTTTTAATAGTATCATAATAGAATTCAAATTGTAAATTATAATCGTAGAAGATGGAGAAAAAGTTATTAAACAGTTAGTTTTACGAATTAATTTATTTTTTTCCATCATCATCGTCTTGATTTAAAATCTAACGATTATAGTTTATAATCCGAATAGAGAGAGATTCACTATAAATCATAGCCAATTGGAAAGTTTCAAAATAACTGGCAAATAGTACCAAATCACAGTTTATATCAATTACAATAAATAATTTCATTTACTGTTTTATTAAATTATCAATTAAATTAAAATATTGTCTATAACTAAGCTGATAGCTTACAGTTAACAACGCTTAACAACGATGTAAACGCTTAGGGTTGAACTGGTCTCAACTTTTTATCGGCTCAAATATATCACTCGAGCGTCGTCGGTGCAACCAACCCGAGTTCAATCTTAAACCTGGTTCGAAATTTTTGATCCAGCTTGGTGTACCTTAAAACTATCCTCGTAGTCAAATTGTTTTGAGCTATAGAATTAACTAACTAGATGCTAAACGATTTTTGCGTTGTAATTTTGCGCCTCTTGCTGCTTTCCGAAATTTTTGTTGTTATCAGAAATTGTGTCGACTCTTTACTAACACTGCCTAGGTGTCTGCAATTAGTCCAAATTTGGGTCAATTCGATATTTTGTCGAATATCTACAAAGCAGTTCTTTATTCTTATGCGTTTGGACTCAAGAGAGGTCCTTGGGTTGAAGGGGCCTTCGACTCTAGCTCTTAAAGACCATGCCTAAATCCGTCTCTGGTTGTTATGCATAAAAAACGAGAAATTGCACGTTTTTTAACGGTTTGTAGAGACAACCAGAGCATAACTCAACGCGCAATTCCTCTATTTCATTCTTGGTCAAATCATCATCATGATTATTTTTATCTTGAAAACTTGTCCTGATCAGGGCCGGACTGGAGAGGTGGGAGTTTCAATCGGTATCTACAGCTAATAGATTAAAAAAAAGCATTCCAATCTGGTTATAAGGACTTTTTTCATTTTACAAAATTTTGAGTGAATTTTGAGAGGAACATTTTGAAGTATGTTTTTCGTAATATTTTACAATATTTTTATATTTCTCTTAATAACTTGATCAGTTTTTCTATGATTCTGACAGAGGTTATAGAAAATGGAAAGCGCTTTCCAATTATTTCAAGAAATCCCCCAATCGGTTCCCTAATTTTCCAGGAAATTGCCAAAAAGCTCCTTTTTTTCATTTTGGTGCCCAAACAATATTTGATAATCGATAACTTCCTTATTTCCTTGAATATTGCAATGAACAAAGAAGCATTAGAAAGAGCATTTCAAGGAGCACTGGCAAAAGTTTTTTGTTTAGCATAATTTCAATAGAACTTGAATTTATAGGCGAAAATCTGGGCGCATGATTTTTTCTATATTTTTGCACATTATTCTATATTTTCGCTCATAATTATGAATTTACGAATGATTTTTGCATAGTACAAAGGAGATAATCATCATCCTTAAACATGGTCTTCAGGAAATCTGCGAATATGACCCTATGTCAACAATTTTCGGGTGTTTTAAAAGTAAAACTACTAATTACATTGTAACGTAGTTTCTTAAGTTATGTAAACTATAAGCTCAGTTATTATTAGGTGTAAATAGGGCCTATCTAATGTAAGCCTCTTTAATCAATCTTTATTGTTATTATTAAAGATAATATTAACAATAATAACTGATACAGTTCAATATAATCGAAGATAAAGAGATAATTATTGTTGTTTTCGTTGCGTTGATGGTTTTGATTATGAGAATAATAGCGTTTTAATAGAGAAAGAGAACGTGACATGTATTTAGATAGTCTCTTATAATTCAGCTAATTTGATTTTCGTTGTTGTTGTTGTTATTGTTATCTTCATCCCACCGTTCGGATAGTTTTAAAGACATTGCGATAATCACTTTGACACCTAAACAATTGACCGACTCTCTTGTGTATGTGTGTGAACAATTGGACAATAAATGGTTTGCGGTCTTCTGTGTTGTTGTTGTTACTGCTATTATTGCTGCTCTTGTTGTTCTGGTGTCTCTGTAAGCGTTCAATTCGTGCAACCTTCTCATTATTAACAACAATACATAACATACTGACAACTATATAAATCTAATTATTATTCAATGTACAGAATGTATTTATAATACGTATAGAAATAGAAATCGATATCTAACTATCTAAAATAGAATAGATAGATATCTCTTTTATGTTTCGGTTATTATAACAACATAAAGATTGTATTGGTTGTTATGTAATAATATGTCGATAATACTAATTCAACTAACTGTTGTTGTAAGTAATTGAAGTTAATGGCTCTATTGGCACCAGTCAATATGACAGGTGTTTGATAGAATTAATCAACATTCATAGAATACCATTAGTTCGAGAATTCTCATTTGAGAACATCGATTCTATCTACAAGTAAAGACAAAATCGTTGCTTAGTCATATTAATAATGATGTAATTTTGTTTTATGGGGCTTTCGAAATTGTAACCGAAGAGGCTCATTCGTTCCTACGTATATCAAAGCTAAACATAGTTAGAACTGTAGCAAGTCCAAGAGAAATACCACCTACAGTAAATCAAATAAACTAAAATGAGACAGATAATAGAATTTAGATATTATCTGTGATAAATGATAGAGATTCCTTTTATATTCAGTATACCTACCTTTGCAGAAAAAATATCGATTCTAGATATTTATTCTATTTTCTACACATCCGGAATTATATATTTTATTAGAATAATAGTTATTTATACTGATCTGGCAATCCTAGCTAGAAGTATATTACATTTTATGCATTTATATATTGAACTGGCAATTTCAAATAGAAACACTGAAGATTAAGAGAAATTTAGAAGTTTGGTATTTACTGTAACCAGGACCAGTAGTCCTGTGTAAAAAGCATCTTTACGCTACCTTCACTAAGAAAAAAATATTTCAAGAGGAATATACCGAGTGGATCTCTTTTTATAATTTAAAAATTAGTCCTATTATTTGGTAAGCGATTTGAAATATATTTTGAGGATTTTGGAGGGGATTACCTATAGAATGTCTAATCAAAAATTGAAGACCATAGGTCAAAAAGACTCTTTTCGACAATATCGTGATTGGCATCAATCAACTGCATACATGAAACGACTAAGAATAACCTTAAAATCCTTGTAAAGTTGCATCTTACTATTGTGTTTTGAAAAAATGGAAAGCTCTAGTTAACGTGAGCAATATTTCACTTTTAAATTAAAACTACACAATTGTTAGAATATCAATGAGGTTTTCATTTATGATCCTTGACGGAAGTAATCTTTCGCAACACATTTAAAAAAAAATTGAAGAGAATCTTTTGGTCATTCTTAGTCATTTTATCAAAAGCAAATCGATTTATGAAATGCGCGATATTAGCCTAAAAAGTAAAACAACTTTTACTGATTTGGAGATCCTTCTAGAAATCCGTAAAATGTTTTTAGAATAGTTCACCAAGCACTGGGAATTATTTTTAAACTATAGTTATACTTTTAAATGGATCATCCGATATATTCAAAACTCCTCAATCGAATTTGAAAGATTCAGAATTAAGGTGATTTAGGTACGCTTACAGGCAAAGTGGGAATAAGGGAGGTATAACTGTTTAAATAAAAATATAATCCAAAAGAAGAAGAATTAGCTTGAGTTTGGGAAGGGCATTTAGTCTGAGTTTGTGGCATTTATAAGGGAAGCCCCTAATAAGTGCCACAGCCTGTGCACCCGGTTGTGGCGGCTTGAGGCAAAAGTGCTGCATATTCTGCATGCTCTGCAAATGCTGCATCAAGAGGAGCTTTTTGAATGTAAGTTTAGGAATAGAAATTTAGATGTTTTAATCGTTAATATTTCTTTAGGGGAGATTTTTTAAGCTGACAATTTTTTTAAACATATTTTGATGAGTAATTGTGAAAAAATCTGAAAATCTAAGCACTTTTATTTGAATTTAAAGATAAAATCTTGCATTTTTTTCCATATTTTTGACCAAAATTTTTGAATTTAAGAGCAGATTTAAAAATGCTCACTTATTTTTGTGAATTTTACCGTTTGAAAGCAAATTTTAATAAATTACTCTTCATTGAGATCTCAACAAGTTTTGGTATTAAATTATAACAGCAAGTTTTAACAAATTTGGCTACTGAGTCTTTTAGATCTTTTAAGATTCTTCGAGTCTAAATTCGTTACCTTTGTTACTACCGGATTTTTAATAAATTTGGCTCCTGGATTATTTTGAGAGATCGAGAAGTTTTGAAATGTTTCAAGTCCGGATTTTGAGCCATTTTCACAGCTTCACCCCACGAGCTCACTCCAACTATAATCAACAATAAGAACTAACTAAAAATTACTCACATTGAAACATTCTGGTATAGTTAGAAGATCATCATTAATAAATTCGAATTCGATAATTTTAAATTTTGCCTAAAAAGTGACCAGCTAGCTCTATAAACTACCGGAAACCAATAAATAAAGAAATTGTTTGACCGTTTTTACTCAAACTACAGGAAATTTTGAAATCTTTGTTTCTCTGATAGCGATACCCAATGATTTTACTATCTAACTTGAGAGTTTTAGCATATTTCGAGAAAAAATTTTGAATTTAAGAGCAGATGTTGAAATATTCACCAATTTTGGTCAATTTAGCTCTCTGAGAGTAAGTTTCAGTCTAGTTTTCATCAAGATTTTGACAAATTTCAGCGCTAAATTTCGATAGAAATTTCTAACAAATTTGGCCAACAAATCATTTTGAACTGAGAGTTAAGCTTTTGAGCCATTTTAGTTTTGTTTAGCAAATTTGGCGTCTGGATTATTTTGAGAGAGAGCTTTTAAAATGTTTCTAATCCAGATTTTAGGACAATTTCGCCGACTCACCCCACAAATAAAAAAGGGCTATAACCAACAAAGAAGGGCTATTTCTAGTTAAAATTACCAATAATATAGATTCAATTGAAACTTTAATAGACTACAATTCTTAAAATTAAAAATACTTGAAGCATTCTGATAGATTTAGAGGCTCATCCACAATCAAATTCGCCAATTTTAGAGGAAATTCCGCGTGAAAACTACCGTCTAGCTCTATAAACTACCGGAAATCAATTAATAAGAAATTTGAACGAACATTTTACTCAAACTACAGGAAATTTTGAAATCTTTGTTCCTCTAATACCCAGCTATTTCACTATCCAATTTGATGATGATATCCGTTGTAGGAAACCTTTTTTTTTCCATATGGGCGTATACTATTGTATTGCACTGCCGTCCCTGGGAAACTATTAATTTTTCCATATAGTAGTAGTACATTAAGGAATTTTTCAATTTCTGATTTAAACTAGAAACAGTTATATTAAATGTAATTATTATTATAACGGCATTTTACGGTTCATGTAATCTACAGTCTTAAATTTTACTTCTTTCACTACAATTCTTCCAGTTTTCACGATTTTGTTGTTATAAATTCTTCGTTTTTCTTTGATGATGATGATGATTTCAAAGTTTCAATTAATTACACAACAAAGAATTTATAATTTTAATTAATTCGATCCGGTATAAAGCATAATTTGAATTTTATAATAATGATAAGATAACTAACAATAAAAACGTTTGGAATTTCATCTAATTAACAAAACAAAACAACCCAATCAATATTCGATTCTTTTATTGTATAATTAAATATAAGATATGATTTCCTTTACAGTTGACTTGGCTTGAAAATACGGATAATTAGAAAAGAGGACGATATGATCACTATTCCCCACATTTTATTATTGTTAATAATCCGACTCGAATTAAACCGAAAATATCGAAATCTACACAATAGTTTGTTGTAAATTAATTAAAACCAAATAATTATCGAATTTGGGGAATCGTAAATAAATCGAATAAGATTTATCGAAACAATTACAGCGACTTTTTCAAAAACAATTTCAACACAATTATGTTGTAATAATTGCCAGTTTGATTAATTCGCTTTTATTGACGTTAATTTTGAAAACAGTAATTTTACGATCTGATTTAAACCGAAAAGTAGTTAGAATCATCACGGACAGGCACATAAATCTCGTTATTTTCCTCTAAAATTTCCTAAACTTTCAATTATAAGCGGACACTTTCTTTTTTATTCCAATATTTATCAAATTTCGCAATACTTAAAGTATAACATCCGCCACATATATCATAATAATTTAGAATAAATTAAGAAATACTATAATTATGGATGAATAATTGTGTGACAGATTTTTGGGAGCGATAATGGCTTCAATGATAACAACGTTCTCACAATCTACTTGAAATTCAACGATTTTTTCCAACGAATTACCCGAATATAGAGCAATCTTGTAGATAGTTGCATGAATTTTGTGTTATTTCGTCATGTCACGAGAAAACGTTTCATTCACTAGAAATAGAACAGATCGTGTTGTTTTTAACTACACTTTGAAAATAAATAGAAAATAAAAACATGGAAGGACATTATTGGAGGGAAACGAGCGCTCAATTTCGGCGAGTTGATGAGAATTTAGCAAAAACACGATTTCTCTATTAACGAAAAATATTAAATTATCCCAAAATCGAATCGGTATTAAATTAACTTTCTTAACTCGATGATTAATCGCCAACACGTACAAGTTTAGAACAGTTACAGATAGATAGATAGAAGGAAAATAATGGTTAATTATTATGGAATTATGGATTATAAACACGTACGGCCTTATTTCTTTCCCATCTATTTTTCAATCGAAAATCAGATTTCGATGAATCGAAAACCGATAATTCTCGGACAATTGTTCTATTTTGATAAATATCCTGACATCGGCTACTTTATAGCTGTTGCAACAGGATAGAAAACAGCATAAACCACAAAACATGTAGAAGATTAATAATAGTCGGGATATTGTATTGTTGGTTGGTTAGTTTCAGAATTGCTACAATACTGAAATCTTTTCAGATAAATCAAGTGGAGCGCAACGTGGTCGTGATCCGGTGCTTCTCCTGCTGGAAAATAACAATAACAATAAAAATAATTCAGTTAATAGTCGAATTTATTGATGAAAGAATCGGGGGAAACCCGTTAATTTAGCTTGTTGCTCGAAAAAAGAATCCCACAATAAATTAATTATATGATTTATTAATCGACAGTGATATTTTTTCCAGTTTACGGCTGATTAATTGACCAATTTCATTACTTTAATAATCTCGTACGATAATTAATTGTTATCCTGTTTAACTATTTTTATTAGAAAATTAAGATTAATTACTACATCTATAAGAGTAGTTTTATTTTGTGTTGTTATAAATATAAATACATGGTAGTCTCGGCCACTGTTCTCTCTTGTTTTATTACTTTTTTGTTCCCATCATTATTGTATTTGGTATTTATAAATGGTAGTGGAATTGGTGGTATTGTCCCTGATAAGCACCACCCATTCTACCATTAACTTCTGATGTGCAAATCTCCTTTCACATTTCACAAATCGTGTCTAGGCGTGTCATGTTTAGAAAATCTAATCCAATACAATACAGATGGTAGAAGGAATCGCCTTGTTATTTACCAACAATAACAAAAAAAAAACGAATTAATATCGAAACAATAGATATCGAAAATAAATCATCTAGTAGCAATAATCAAGGTTATTTATCGAAATGTTGAGAGATATTTGTGATCGAAGAGCGAAACGAAATACCAAGACAACATTGAGAAATGCTCATTGTAATTAGTAGTGGAGAAGACCAACAAAAAGACTTGTATATAAAATCAAGATCATAGAGTCTTTCTTTCTAGTTAACGAACAAAGTTCAAAAGGTCCCTCACTCTATACTGATCAAGTCTTGTCAAGTAGCGAAAAGTTTTCTCAGCAGGTATCTTCTACCATAATCTCCACTATCCATCTTTTTCTACATTATTCTACAATAACACCAACAAAAAAAATTGAGAATTATATTTTCTTATTTAAATAATCGATTTGTGAATAATTACGATTGACTGATCGGTTTCTTATGATAAATTCGAATTCTGTCGGTTCTAATCAGATAAAAAATTACTATGGTAATGTATGGTAATTTGGAAAGTTTCGGTAGACCACCAGGACAACTCAATCGGAATATATAACGGAAATTATCCATACGAGAGAAATACGAATTCATTCAACACTTGAAGATCTAAAGTAGAGTCCGCAAATTTAATCATCGATATCTACCTTGTTTGATGGTTTATTGGAACGACTCAAACATCTTTAGATAGAGCATTTTGAGGAGCATCCGAGGAGGTGTTTGGTTTTCGAAAATTCCATTTGAATCCTGAGTTATTGAGGCTCATTCAGGAGCATGTGATTTTACAATTTTTCCATATTTCCCCTATAATTTGATTTAATCATCGATATCTCCCTTGTTTGATACTGTATGGTAATGACTCTAACACCGTTAGAAACAGCATTTTAAGGAATATCCGAAGATGTATTTTGTTTTGAAAAATTCCAATTGAAGGTTGAGTTACAGTAGAAAGTCCTGGAGCTTGCGTTTTTTCAAAAAAAATCTTATTTTCTCTATAATTTAGCAAATATTGTCGATTTTTTAATAATTTTCTCATACTATATAAAAAAATTGAAGGAAATTTTCAGATCTCCTAAAGATCCTCCTGGGTATAGATTTTCTGGAAAATTGATAGAAACTAGAAGACGTTTTTCTTCAATCTGGTGTCTAAGGAATATCAGTTTTTTAAAATCGATAACTCACTTGTTTGATGCTGTATTGTAATGACTCTACCATTTTTAGAAACAGCATTTTAAGAAGTATCCGAAGATGTATTTTGTTTTTAAAAAATGTAATTGAACGTTGAGTTACATCGGAAAATCTTGGAGCATGCCTTTTTTTCAAAAAAATTGTATTTTCCTTTATAATATAGTAAATATTATCAATTTTTCAATGATTTTCCTATAGTATATAACAAATTGAAGAAGCTTTTCACATCTCCAACGAGTTCATTGATTTTCTGGAGAATTGATAGTGACTGGAGGACCTTTTTCTTCAATTTGTAATCTAAAGCATAGGTTTTAAAATCGATATCTCCTTTGTTTGATGATATATTGTAAAGTATTAAACTACATTAGAAAGAGTATTTTAAGGAGAATCTATGAGTTTTATTGTTTTGAAAAATTCTAATTGAACTTTGAGTTATCTGGGTCATTATGCGGTAAATCTATTTTTTCAAAAAATTCCATATTTTCTACTATAACTGAGCCAATATTGTCGATTTTTCAATGATCCTCTCACAATATATAGCAAATTGAAGAAGCTACTAAGAACTCCAAGAAATTTTTAAATAGATTTGTTAATTTTCCGAGAAATTGCCGGAAATAGGGGTGTATATTAGGTATTTTTCTTCAATTCTGCGATTAGAAAATGATAATTTTGAATAATCAATATCTCCCTTGTTTGATGACGTATAACAATGATTCAAACATCATTAGATAGAGCACTTCAAGGAGCATCCAAAGCCATATTTTGTTTACAAAAACTCCGACTGAACTCTAAGTTATAGGGCTTAATTTTGGTGAACGTGTTTTTTATAATTTTTTCATATTTCCATTATAATTCAGCAAATATTACCAATTTTCCAATAATTTTTCCTTATTATATAGCAAATTTAGGAAGTTTTTAAGAATTCCAAGAAATTTCCAAATAGATTTGTTAATTTTCCGGGAAATTCTCCGAAACTGAAGGTCTTCAGTTTTGTAAAAAAAGGCTTATTTTGAATAATCGATATCTCCCTTGTTTGATGATTTATAGTAACGATTCAAACATCATAAGATAGAGCATTTTGAGGAGCACTCAAAGACATATCTTGTTTACAAAAATTCCAACTAAACTCTGAGTTATAGAGTTTAATTTTGAAGCATCTGTTTTTTCTAAGTTTTCCATGTTTCCTTTATAATTCAGCAAATATCACTGATTTTTCAATAATTTTCTCACGCAATATAGCAAATTGGAAAAACTTGAAAGACATTGAAGAAATTTCTAAATAGATTTATTAATTTTCCGGGAAATTGGCCAAAATTGGAGCGTTTATTTTTTCTTCGATTCTATGTACAAAAAGTGCTAATCTTCAATAATCGATATCTCCCTTGTTTGATGAGCTATTGTAATAAAAATATCAGCTTTAGAAAGGGCATTTCAATGTGTATCTGGAAAAAGACAATTAAACTTTGAGTGACATCTCTAATAATAATAATAATAATAGTGATGGTGTGTCAATTTTCCGTGATTGATAGCGACATTTACGTAACACTTTGTTTTTGTCGTTACGAACAAAAGTCGAAAGACTATTCTTGTAGAAAAGAACCAGCAGGAATGTTGTCAAATGAACAAGGATTCCTAGTGTGGTCACTGTTCGTTCTTATGTTTACCACCTGGGTATAAACATTCATCTTCTACGTACATATATTCTTCCTGAAGTTCGCCTTTACTCGTCTACGTTTCTCTAAAATGAGAAAAAAAAGACTGAAAAATAAAGTAAATCAAAAGCAACTATTATATCTATCTATGTGTGTAAAGTTGAGAATTTAAACATTATAAAGAGACAGACTAACATCGATAAATTTGTCGTTGTCGTTGAATTACAACACGACAATATATTAAACTGGCAACCATTTAGAATAGAATAAGAATCCGGAAATGTTGTCGTCAATGATCAATGTTATAATTATATTCACGATTAATTATGCCGTTTTTTTTTTTCAAAATTATGCAACTTTTTCCAAACTAGTAGTCTACAATTAGAGCAATAATTGAGTCGATCACGTAATAACAATAACAACTCGGACTTAAAGTCCGAATCGCACGACAATCGTGAGCTGTTGCAATAATTAAAACAAACATAATTACCGGAGAACTAGCTCAGTTTTATTGAAGCTCAAAAATTGGCAAAACTTCCAATTATCAGGCTTCTTTAACGACCTTATTGTTGAATAAATGGAATATTTCATAATCTCTCCATTTGATAATAAAACAAGATATTTGCAGTTGAACCAATCGACGTGCACCTTCTACAACAGACAAAGAATTTTCATCTTGCGATCATTACTAGCTCCGCCTTATTCGTACCGCTTTCATCATTGATTCTTTTCAAAAACAATAAAATATGGAAAATATCTAATTAAATATTGACAAGAAAATAGAAGTTTGGTGGTAAACCGCATCTTTAATCGACTTGTAGAATATTCTGCATAAAAGATCGAGTTTTCAAAATAACCGCAATGTTGACCAATTTTTACCCGTTTGTTGATGCATTTCTGGTGTTTTTCTTTAGACAAAAACACCAAGTTTATACAAAGTTTTATTCAATGCATTGAGTTTGTTCTTTACGAGGAAATCGTGGAGGCCACTCAGGTCTTCTCGTTTTTTCCACAAAGACAGATGGAAATTTATTGTGTATTATAGAAGTTTACAAGACGGTGCCGTATGCAATCCACTTTCTCAAAACCAGTACCATTCCTCAATGTTGAAGCGAATATTGTAAAAAAGAAGCAACATTACAGGTGGCGAAAACGAATAATGGACGGCAATTTTTTAATAAAACTACATTATGATTTATCTGTTATGTTGTATTAATATGATTGACATCTTCATTTTGTGTAATCTCCTGGACGTACTCCATAAACATTATGTTTTATTGTTGCTTTTGTTCGTTAATGTTCACACATACATACTTTCAACCATTATTCGTATTGTTTGTAGATAACAATTCGATCAAGCCGAATACCAATTTAATTAAGTAAAGCTATTAAAATTGAAAATCACCCATCATCAACCAACTGGTGGTACTGGTTTTAAGGTACTACAATATCGAGGAGCATTTATTGCTTTTCATAAAACGTAAAACTATTATTATTTTATGATTTATGCTAGCATGAATTCGAAGTTTTTTTTTAATAAAAATTCTATGCAAAATTGTAATTTGCCACAATTACTCAGCCAATCTTATCGTATGGTTTTTAAATATGATCAGGGTGATTTACCCTTGAATAGATCGAGTTTAAAGCCACCGGTCGTGATTGTGTGCAATTTCGAAATGATTCGATGAAATTCGCAAGAAATTGGATTGCTTTAATGATTCTCGATTCTCAATCTAAAAAGAAAATTTTCAGTGTAATTGGATTTAAATTAATGACTCCTTGGTGATTTTGTGGATGATTTTACACCACTAGGTGGTATTCTATAACTGATTTTTTCAATACTTCTAACATTTGTTGCTAGTAAATTTGAATAATTTGATAAATATTCTAGGAATTTTTGGTTACATTAAAGCTAGATGAGACTATTTTGACATCTTTGGCAAGACTTTTGGTGTTACTTGTGTCATAGAATACTCAAAATTTTAGATGGGAACCACGAAATTGGCAACTTTAGACTCTATTTAGGTGAGATTTTTGGCTTGACGTTTCGATTTCGAGATGGTTTTTAGCACTCCAGAGTTGCAGAACTTTCAAAAATTTCGGTAGGAATCTCGAATTTGGATGAGTCTCAATGTGACTCCGTTTTGACATCTTCAAACTCTGATCCGGTAAGATTTTTGGCTTTAAATTTAGATTTTGAGGCAGTTTCTAGCACCCGAGAGTTACAAACAATTCAAAATTTTCAGAGTAACAGGATTTAAATTAATGATTCGTTGAATTCACACTAGTAGACACGTTTTTGAAGCTTTTAAAGCTTGTTTCTATTAAACTTCAATGATTTTTACACAATTTTCAAATGATAACTGTTTTAAAATTTAAAATGACAGAAAATTTTCTATTTCAAATAGTCCAGTTTCCAAAATTTTAATCGTTTATTGAAGAATTCTAAAGGAGGATTCATTGGAAACTTTTGGGTTCTATTTGGGTGAGATTTTTGGCTTTTAATTTAAATTTTGAGACCGTTTTGAACAAGCAGAATAATCAAAATTTTCAATGGGAATCATAAAACCTACATGGAGTACATTGGGCCTTCATTTGAGACTATTTTGATATCTTTAGACTCTATTTGGACGAGATCTCAGGCTATAAGTTTGGATTTCGAAACAATTTTCTGCAACTAAGGCTTACAGAATACTCAAAATTTTCAATGGAAACTGCGAAATTGACCTACATTGACTACACTGACATTTAGACTCTAGTTGGGTGAAATTTGTGGCGTTAAGTTTCGATTTTGAGATAGTTTTTAGCACTCAAGAGTTACAGTAGAAGAGTTTTTAGAGCTTGTAATGCTTGTTTCTATTACACTTGAATGATTTTTAGACAATTTTCAAATGATTTTATAATTATAATCATTAGTATACGAGTTAAAATTTTAAATGAGGCAGAAAACTTTCTATTCCAAATAGTTCAGTTTCCAAAATTTTAATCGATTATTGAATAATTCGAAAGGAGCATTCAGTTGAAAATTTTGGGTTGCATGTGAGAGTATTTTTGCATTTTTAGGCTGTATTAGAGTGATTTTGGCTTCAAATTCAGATTTTGAGACAGTTCTTAGCAACTAAGATTTAAAAAGTACCCAAAATTTTCCGTGGGAACCACTAAATCTACTTTTGGATTACATTGGATTTCTATTTATTTGAAATTTTTGACTTTAAGTTTCGATTTCGAAGCGGTTTTTGGCACCCGAGAGTTACAGATACTCAAAATTTTCGGCGAGAATCACGAAATTGAGGCCTCCATGTGGCAGTATTTCAACACCTTAAGATTTTACTTGAATGTGCAAGGTTTTTTTCCGATTATGAGACAGTTTTTAACACCCGAGATTACAGAATATTCAAAATTGAGGCCTCCATGTGGCAGTGTTTTAACACCTTAAGATTCTACTTGAATGGGTAAGGTTTTTGGGTTTACGTTTCGATTTCGAGACAGTTTTTAGCATTGGAGAGTTACAGAATACTGAAAATTTTCGGTGAGAACCACGAATCTACATTATCGCATTTAGCTTAGGCAAGGGTAGCCAATTTCGTTTTTTACACGAAATGTAGGTTCGTGTTAATTGTATTGTTATGCTCATCAAGGAACACGTTAGTGTAAAAATTGTTAATTTAGAGGACCGTTTTATTACTGCGAAACAACTTAAAAATAACAACCGTTAACAACATTCTTTCCTTTATAATTATTAATTAATCTCCTGTCTGTCTACCTTTGTTCGTTTATATTTCTCTGTGTGTTTCGTTTTTCCATCATTTTCAAAACTATTCACGTATCAAATAGTTAATGTTGTTGTATATAGGATAGTTTATAACAAAATATATTGCTCTAGTTGTCTGTTTTAGAAAAGAATTAGATTTTTGCAAAACCACAACCGCCACACAGTTCTCACGGATGTGTTGTAAACGTAGAGAAACACGTGCATAGAGAAGTCCATTTCTATCAGGAATGTTGAAAAATTACCCTGTATGTGGAGACGACTACTACTAAGTCATCATGAATAGTTTCTAACTTCTGATCTGTATAATTTCAATAAATTTTAACTTTTTTTCTATCTTGTTGTTGTTGTTATTCAATCAGAATTGTCCAATGAATAGAAAAAAACAACGCACACGGAAATAAATGAAATTTATAACAACCGGCTATCGTTACTTAGGAATTGTAGCATTTCAAAAGTGTCATATAAAATGCCACGACAAAAAAAATTGTAAGAATCTCTAATTAGAATCGAGTTATTCCCTATTAAAGATCATCTAATCAATACAGGTGCCGTCAATAATACGCATTTGGAGAAGAATCTAAATTGTCAATATTTATGTTTTATAATTGGTAATAAGAATTTTTTAATTTAGAAAATTGTTGGTTTTGATCCAAATTTAAAGTATGCCTAGGTGCTATCGTTTATATTATGAGCAACTTGCAGAAAATCAACGAAGATCTCGTTAACATCAAGAAAAAACACAACGAAGACCTACCAGACTTTGCGCTAGAATCCAAAGGTGCCAAAATCGTAACCATCGGTAATACCAAAAATTATGCCCCTTGTACCATCACTGGCATCACAATAGGGGAGGGATCTAACGGCCCGACTGCAATGCTTCGAGTACGAATTTTACAAATTTGCCAAATTTAGCCGTAATAGAATAAAAATTGGAAATTTTTAGCCCACTTACAGACCGGGCCAATGTTGGGCCTTCTCTGGCACCACCGGCACCGCCACCATCCAACTGGCCAATCCGATCAAAATCGACGGGGTCACATTGGAGCACATATCGAAATCCGAATCGCCCACTTTCCAGATCAGCACAGCGCCGAAGAATTTCCAAATTTGGGTTGAATCGAGGGTTGCCGAAAATCGAATAATATTTTCGTCATTTGTAGGGACTGGAAGATCGGCACGGTGCCAATCGAAAATTGTTGGGCCAATTCGAATATCGAGCCGATGATAATTCGGAACAAATCCAGTATTTCCGGGTCGATAATCGAAATATTTACGAATTCGTCGAGTTTGTTGTCCTGACAAACCATGGGAATTCGCAATTTACGTGCGTTTATCGGTGAGTTTACAGTTTTGGTGGGATTTTTTCGAAATTACAATTTTCTAGATTACGCGTCCATGGGATATAATGTTTGCTTTTTGATTCTAATCACCGATTCAGTTGTTTTAAAATAACCTTGACGCATGAGTCTTTGATTGTGGCAAATAGTTCGCAATTAGTTTGATTTAAAATTAAAACCAAATTAATTCTTGTTAAATTTGTATAAAATAGTGTAAAAAAATATAAAATTGGTTAAATTACGTGCAATTTGGTGAGTATTGTTGAAAAATGGAGTTGTCAATTTTTCCAACTCGCTATCGCCACGTTCTGGCCTCTATCGGAAAAAACTCCAAATCATTGCGCGTATCGACAGTTTCCTACAATTCAACTCAAAAAATCGATTCAATTTATTACTGCAAGATTTAAATAATAATAAAAAGAGGATTCTTTTCGGAATTGTGTTCGGTTTACGTGTCCTACAGTCGCAATATTTCAGAACGTGACTGCACAATCTGACATCTGTCCTGACCTTAAACTTGCATAAATATGCACCTGGAGAGTGTCAATTTATTAAATCAATTATGGTAATTTTTCTTTCTCATGGCAATAATAATAATGGAGGATTGTTGGATTTTAGAAAGTCTTTCATGGTTTCGAAATATGTGTGAAAACGAAAGGATTTGGTAAAAAATTGGACAAGGATTCGATTAGTTCGATGTTGTGGTTGTCACGACATCGACTTTAAAAGTA
Organism: Mylabris phalerata; assembly: GCA_020740385.1. Taxonomy (NCBI): domain Eukaryota; kingdom Metazoa; phylum Arthropoda; class Insecta; order Coleoptera; family Meloidae; genus Mylabris; species Mylabris phalerata. Next base: position 4,690,436 of record JAJEOX010000222.1, read on the forward strand.
GTAAAATGTTTATGTGCAGGAAGAATGTAAGCATTCTTAAGCTTACTTATATTATACATAAGTATAGTTACACAAACACAAACAAGTATACAAATAAATGTAGTCTTGTATTAGTAGTAGTTAGAACAAGAAGTGTGAAGGAGGATGGTTTTAAAACGAAAAAACCTATGTAGATTGTGTTTATATATAAAAGCTCTCTTATATACAAACATACAGTTTGCTTTTATAGCTTTTAAAGCTGTGTGTAATCCCACAAGCAGGTGTTGTACATGTCAGATTTGCTGATAATTTGATATACGGACTCGGAAATATACAACAATCTTAACACAACACAACACAAGTATCGGGTATAGTGTAGCTAGAACTCTTGAATTAATTCACCATTCTAAAACTACACGATTTTAGATACAATGGCATTTAGGTGCGGATTTATTTGCATACACCGTTACCACAAAGATACACTCTACTCTCTTACTAACTACTATCCATAAACATAAAAGAAAGCACCAGATGGGATCGATACCCAACAAATTTCGTTCGCACTTCAATTGTAGCTTATTTTTCTTAAATAGATTAAAAACACTTATCTCTCCAGGTAGCCGTTTGGTTGTTTTTCTTTCCATAAAGACAGCCTCATCATTTATAATGTTTATAAATAATTCGCTATACAGCCAGATCATATCTGTTACAATTAATTTAATGTAAATCGATCTGTTTAGTGATAGTTTCATGTTCTACTTTCAGTTGAACTATGCAATAATGAATGCAATTTTATACTGACAGTTGGAAAAAATGCAACAACCTACCTGTATTTTGTAATGTGTAATTTATGTGTGCAACCAGAGGACCGATTGTCATTAAGCAAATCTATTAAAATTATCTGATTTAATCGTAAAAATTATAAACGCTCCTATCAAAACAAGAAATTCTGTATATTTACGTATTGTAATGTCCCCCAATGGAGTATTCAATGAATTTGAGATGAATTAGACAAGTTATAGTGAAGTTCTTCGATTCGAAAGTTGTAGCTTCGATTTTTAAGAAGTCGGTCAAAAAGTGGAAATTTTAACGACAGATTTGTTGGTTATTTTTTGATGAAAATTCAAGTTCTTATGCTTGTTGGAACGAGCATTTCAAGCCGAATAATACGGATTTTATAGTTTTAGAAAAAGTTGTGAAAATTTTGAGTTATAGATGAAAATCTAGGAGTATATTTTTTTTAATTTTTCGCTATAATTCAGCTTGCATCAACTCATTTAGGGTGAGTCGATGGCAAATTCAACGAGCTTTCCGAATGTGCAAAAAATTTCCTGATAGCACCACATGATAAACAAAAGAGCAGGTTTTCCACGAGATTTTCTCAGAAGAATAAGCAAGTTTTTCGTAATTTTAAAGTTTTAAAATTGATAAATACCTAGTGTCAAATAATTGTTTGATAGCCGAAATGGCTAACGAATTACCCCATGATTTTCCCCGAATTTTCAAAAATTCAACATTTGGCCTCTATTACGCGAATTTCATGTACAAGTTTTCCAAAAGTAGGACGTTTAATTCTGTATTTTTAAAATTGTGCAAAATTTTACCATTTTTCTTAATTTCCTAGAAAACTACCGGCTCGTTTGGAAAATTTCTTCAATATTTAGAAAGCTCTTGCAATTTCCTATCGATTAAACCCCAAATTCGCTGTAAACAAGCTGACTTATGGGGGAAAATGTTAGAAAACGTATCTTTCTAGATTTTCATCTATAATTCAAAATGTCCACAACATTTTCCAAAACTATAAAATCGCTGTTGTGCAGCTTGAAATTCTCTTTCGAACAAGCCTAAAAACTTCAATTTCCATTAGAAGATAAACGAGAAATCGTTCGTCAAACTTTCCACTTTTTTACCGACTTCTAGTCCCGCCCCTGACCTGACATTTATCGAAGAATAGATGGCCCATTCAAAATTATATGTTTGAAAGATACATTTGTAGACCTTGAGAATATGAGCAGCAGTACCTTATCGGGAAGTCGCTCGAAAAAGCTGTTTTTGGACAATTCTACGACTCAGATCATCGTGAAGTTGTTTATTGCATTGTGTCCTGAGAAAGAGTGAAAAATTACTTCGGACAACAATCTTAATTGGTCTTTAGCTATTTATAATTTTTATTTGATAGGCAATTATTAACTATAATTTAGTGTTTATTGCTCTTGTTTTGATATCATTGATTGTGGTAACAATAAAAGTCGCCTTACTCGCCTTATCCATTTCTATTGTATCGACTATCAAAGCTTTTTTTTTGAATTAACGAAAATAATTAGTCATATTCTCTAACTTTTGGCGATATGTTCTCATGACAACGCTGGAAATCAACTATTTTTTGAAACAATTGTTTTATTCTTGCCTCTTTCCAATCATATGGTAGAATTGTAAAGAGTGAGAAAGAAGCCGTTAAAAAAACTATATCTCCACCGTTACCATGGTGACGAATCGCCAAAAAGTTAGAGAATACAACTAGAAGTTCCCTTATCAAATTAAAAATAATAAACATCGTTTTTATCATCGATATCGAAAGTAATTGTGTTTTTTTCAAAATGTTACGCAAAAAAATTACAAGGATCCTTGTGTAGTTGCTTGATAAAAATTGCGAAATTTTTCAACTTCCCTGTGAGCTACGAGGCCCAACTTCTGCGAAAATGTTGTCGTAATGACCTCTTACATAGGATCTTTAAATTGTTAACTTTTAAATTGTCCAGCCTGTATAAGAGTGTTAAATTCTACACTGCTTGAATTTAAATTGTTTTTTTTTCATTCATTATTAAATAGTCTAATTTGTTTTAATTGTAGCTATCAAATTTATTTTGAAATTGGACTGTTGAAATAATTGCATTGTGCAAATTTCAAAGTATTTTTCACATAAATTGTTTCAACAATGTTTGAAAATATTCACGAAAACAAATTACGAAGTTGTTCATTTATCGTTAAACAAACAACATTTGAGAGAAACATTGAAGGTTTGAATATATTTAGCATGTAAAGCTGAAGACTAATTTTAGAGGAAAATTTGTAAACATTTCTACTGAATTTCGAAAATTCTGGTTGGAAATCGATTGAAAGTGTTCCAATTACAATTTTTATAATCGCTAAAATTCGGTAAATCGATAATTTAGAACAAAACCTCCCTATTAGAGTTCAAAAATACCAAATAGAAGATCTGTAAGGTTCAAAAATAGTGCAAAATCTAACCCTAAGCTTGACAAAACGATCAAGACTGTCTAAATTGTAGTTTTCCCGATTTAGTTGCAAAAATTTTGGGGTAAATTTAAGTTAGAATATCCAAATTTGCTTTCTTTTATGGTTTAGTGTCAATTTTTTTTTAGAAAATTTGGTGACCAAAAGCTATCAAAATTGGGCCAAATTCGCCCCAAAAAACGACAAAAACCCCCTCAAATATCTGTTGTTCCTTATTTTTGACTAAAAAACGAAACCTGCTTTATTTCCAACAATTCACTAGCGAAAACTTTTCGGCAACAGTTGCAGAATACCACTCGTCACTTAAATTGTTGGTTTAATCTAAAGCGACGTCGTCGTCTAAAAATAAACGAGGGAAATCCCGCTTTTTAAGATTAAATTCTAGACTACTAACCTTTGGCGTCTATTTTATATTTCAATTTTCTGCCCGATTAACAATTAATCACCTCTAATTATGGATTACGATTGTTAATTGTTTTTCGATTTAATCAAACAATAAAACATGTTCAGTTGAAAATAAAATTATTTATCAATTATACGTTAAAATAATATTGATAAACCTGATTAAAAATTATAATTTTTACATTTCAAATTTCTGCTAGATATCTGCTACGATATCAACTAGAGCCGCGTACAGCAACCAAATTTTTGATAGAGCTGAAATTCTATCGTATAAGTAAAATTAAATTTCAACCATACAAATAAAATCTTATCAATTATTATTAAAACAACAACAAAAAACCGATTTAATTACAGGCTTTACCAGTCTAATTGATAATAAAAATATAATTACAGACAAAATTAAAGATAACCAATTTTTTTTTGTTTTACAGAATTTACAATAAACGATGAAAATTTGTATTGTGGGATCTGGTGCTGGGGGCTTAGCAGCCGGTCGGCATTGCTCCAATCAGCGCTACAATTTCGAAATTTTCGAACAGACAGGTCTTGTTGGCGGTACTTGGAACTACACCGACAGGACCGATTTCGATGAGAATGGCTTAGAGATACATTCATCAATGTACCAAGGCTTAATGTTAATACCTTTATCGTCATTATTTCGATATATTCAAGTATCGGGCTTGTTTTTAGAACAAATCTACCGAAAGAAGTGATGGCTTACGAGGATTTCCCTTATCCGAAAGATATCGAAGACTCCTACATCGAACAGCGTCAAGTTTTAGAATATCTCAACAATTTCGCTAAACAAACAAAAATTCTACCTTTCGTTAAAGTAAATTCGGATTTATTTCATAATTTTAACGAAAATTTAATGGGTTAATTCTAGTTCTTTACAAGAGTCACACAAATTGAACCGATCGACAATAATCGTTGGTCAATCGAATTAGAGAACGTTCAAAACAAAACGAAAGAAATAAAACAATACGAGGCTGTTATCATTTGTAATGGTCATTATAAAGATCCGATTTATCCGAAGATAATTGGCTTGGAAACATTTTCCGGCCATTCAATGCACAGTCATTATTATCGCAAGAAGGAGGCTTATCGGAATTGTAAAGTGTTAGTAATAGGTGCTGGCCCTTCTGGTGTCCATATTTCACAACAACTCTCAACAGTAGCTGATAAGGTGAATATTGTAATTGAATTAGAGATGTCCGGAAGCTATGTTTCTGCACTTTTCAAGCGGATATATAACGGAAGTTAATAATATGACAGAAATACGAAAGTACATTTTGTCGATCTAGTGTTCGCAAATTTAATGATCGATATCTCACTTGTTTGATGATATATTGTAACGACTCAAACTCCTTTAGATGCAGCCTTTTAAGGAGCATCTTAAGACGTATTTTACTTTCAAAAATTCCGATTCAATTCTGAGTTATAGAGCGTAATTTTAGAACATGTGTGTTTTCTAATTTTTCCATATTTCTCTTATAATTTAGCAAACATTATCAATTTTTCAATGATTTTCTTACAGTATATAGCAAATTGGAAAAGCTTTCAAGATCTCTAAGCAATTTTTGAATAAATTTGTAAATTTTCCGGAAAATTAGCCGAAATTGGAGCGTATTAGGTCTCTTTCTTCAAATCTGTATTTAAAGTGCTAAAATTGAATAATCGATATTTCCCTTGTTTGGTGAGCTATTGTAAGAAATACAGTAGCATTAGAAAGAGCATTTCGAGGAGTATCTATGAAGGTTTTTTTATTTTGAAAAATTCTAGTACAACTTTGAATTACAGAAGAAAATCTTGGAACATATGTTTTTCATATTCTCTCCAATAACTTAACAAATATCGTCGATTGTCCAATGATTTTCTCACAATTTGCAGCAAATTAAAAGAAATTTTCGAATCTCCAATTAGTTAATTTTCGGAAAATTGATAGAAACTGGACGGCCTACATTAAATCTTTTTCTCCAATTCGGTGCCCAAAAAAGTCAGTTTTCAATAATCGATATCTCCCTTGTTTAATCACATATTATAACGAATCAAACGTCATTAGAAAGAGCATTTTAAGGGGCATCTATCAGGTTTTTATTCGAAAAAATTCCAATTGAATCTTGAGTTATCTGAGTTATTCTAGTTGTTTGTGGGAAAATCTCGGAGGGCGCGTATTTTCAAAAAAAAAAATCGCATTTTCTCTCTTAATTTAGGAAATATCGATTTTTCAATAATTTTCTCACTAAATATAGCAAATTTAAAACGCTGTCCGAATCTTTCAACAATTTACTAGCGATATTGTTAGTCTTCCGGAAAACTGATGAAAAGTTATCCAGTTTATATTAATAAATTTTTTCGTTTTTGTTTCTGCCTTTATTTTTGTTCCTATTTCCGCGTTCGTTTCTGTTTCTGTTCTGTTTCCATTAAAATAAATGTTTAAAAATCTGTTTCTATTGTAGCACTTCCATAGCATCTCTAAATTAAATAAAATTATCGAAAAAATGATTGTAAATCACGATGGATTGTTAATATTTTTTATAATTGTAGGTTTATCTATCCCATAAAATGAATCATATTGCAAATTTACCAGAAACTGTAATACAAAAACCGTTATTAAAACAATTAAATGTTAATGAAGCGGAATTTTCCGATGGTACTAAAGTTGAAATTAATGAAATCATATTTTGTACTGGTAATTTTAATTGGAACAAAATTCTAACAGACCCAATTTGACTCTTTTTCTTTTAATTTCAGGATATAAATATACGTTTCCATTTTTATCGAATAAATGTCGCATCAATGTTGAAGATAATTACGTATCGCCTCTATACAAACATTTAATTAACATTGAATACCCAACGATGGCCTTCATTGGACTGCCCTTCCAAGTCTGTCCATTTCCTCTATTCGATATACAGGTAAGTCGCTTATACAGGCTGTCCTACAGTGGCCCGGGGTCCCATATTTACTTAATGTGAAAACTAAGAATCTACAACCCGAGGACCACCCGATCACCCGATTATCCGACAGGCCCTGAATGTTGAAAGGGCCGACTTTGAAAATACTTGCGCAATGAGATTTTGTTTTGAACTTCACCGAACCAAAACATTGCCGATAATAGTTTGCGGTCAGTTGAATGACCCGACATTTAATTACTGATAATTGAATTGAACCACGCAGAAGGGCCGGGTAATTCCGAATTTCTAGACTCTATTGCGAGACTAACCGAACAAATAGAAGCAATTTGGGGGCTTGGAGGCTAGGAAAAGCCGGCCCTGTTGGTTTCTAAATGTGCGTCGTTATGGCGAGATTATCTCCTAAATACGATAGAAACAATTGTTTATTTATATAAAAAAGGAGCTTCCTTGGGGAATTCACATTAGAGACAACAAAACCGAGGAAATTGTAAACAACAGGAATTTTTTTTTCCTGTATTGTACATTGTAGGAATCGTCCTGTATATTTCGAATTTTTTATTAGAAAATTTATAAAAAGATCCTTGCGTTCCAGAATTGATCGGTTGTTGGTCTTGACCCCGGTTATTTTGATTTTTTTGCAATTTGACCTCGATTCGGTTCGTTTTTTTCTAACAAAATTTTCCTCATTTCGCTCCAGCCAAATTATCCGAAATAGGAGGAAATTGCGGTTTATTGAAGCTATCTCTTAATCCTATTTTTGGATACAAATAAACAAATAAGGTAAATAAGATTTATCAATCGAATTTTTAAAAAATATACAACATAAAATGCGTTCTTTCTGGATTTGTTTATATGGAAATTTACTTGGTGTTTGCGAAGCGAAATTGAAACAAAGGTTAAAGTCGAAAATAAAATAACATTAATCATTGGAGTGTTCGGGAAAACCCAGCTAATTTTTCCTTGTTAACAACAATAGAGTGCATTTACAATAAATTTTAATCCAGCCAATTTACAATTGACTTGGCGATAATTTTTGTTTAAATTGTACAGGTTCGATTCTTTTTGGCAACATTGAAGAATCCCGAAATCCTACCAGCAAAACCGGCAATGGTCGACGATTTAAAACAGGAATGGTCGAGGAAATCCGGCTTGGAAAACAAGTATTTCCATCGTCTTGGCGACAATCAAGGCGACTATTTCGATGAATTGAGCCGATTGGGCGCTATTAAACCGATTCCATCCGTTATAAATGAATTGTTTTATTACGTGCGCAAGAATCGGAAATTCGACGATAAATTTCGATTAATCGACGATCGACATTATCGAAAATTGAATTAATTAAACAACTTACCTATAGTTGGGGAATAGATTGAATTAAATGCCATTAGAAAGAAAAATTGCGTTTTATTTCGTAGGTACGGGAGAAATCCGATTATTCTTACAATATAATAATTGCATCATCTTTGGGTAAAGAAACATTCAAATTAATTATTACATCACCTAGGTGTAGCGTACTTGTAGCTATCAGTAGAATTATTCGTTTAAATTGCAATAGAACCGATAATTTCCCTGTCCTGATAGATAATTGACTCAAATAAGGATAAAGATAAGTTTTATGAAACCTTGTTATACCGCTGATAAAGCATGAAATTAAAAATACATGTGTTTATTTCCAGTGCGACGATTTAACATATAAAGTGACGCGATCTGATTCCAATTATTTGTTAAAAGAGTCTTGAACTAGACAGATCGTCTAATCGGCAAGCTCGTACAATAACTTACGAAATTTCGAGATTTCAACGGATTTTTCTAAATTAAAAATTAAAAATGCGTGTCTGCATTATCGGTGCTGGTGCGGCCGGCCTGGCTGCAGCTAGACATGTCCTTGCACAGGGCTACCAGTGCGATGTCTTGGAGATGGGCCGTGAATTGGGCGGCACATGGGTCTATACTGACGATACAGAGAAAGACCAGTATGGTTTCCCGGTTTATTCAGCCATGTACAAGCATTTAAGGTAATTAATAATTTCGATTAATCCGGAAGAAATTGTAAAGAATTTGACCCAAATATGCGGCGATATTTCCAATTCACGAACGTCTTACGCAAACGTTTCAAGATAAAGGAAAAGATTTATTTTTTTATAAGTTTTCAGAGCTTATTGACCTTTTATAAATCTATAACTTATGTCTATGATAAAAATTGAACAGTCTGATGGAATTTTGATAACCTTTTTCTAGACTGTTGTAAAACTTTTTTCAAATTTTTGTTTTTCGTCAATAACTCGCATACAAATCGCCTCTCCAGTCCCGTCGTCTAAACATCATTAATTTAAACTTTTTTCTTTCTATTCGCGATTTTTACGTGGATTTTTCGAAATGTGAAATCAATCAAATACCTAACGGCAATTAATCAAAGAGTTTATTTACGTTGCTGCAATCATTTATCAAATACAGGGTGTAAAAATCGATTATTAACCAACCATAATTGATAACTATCAATCTCTAACTTTATTCGTTGATTTTTAGAATCAATCTACCGAAGGAAGTGATGGGTTTTCCCGATTACCCCATACCCGAACACCCGGAATCCTATCTAACGCGCGAAGAGATCCTCGATTTCCTCAAAATCTTCGCCGATCGATTCGAAATCACACCGACAATCAAGGTAAATATCTCAACAATGAATTGAAGAAAATTAAAGTTTTGTGTTCAGTTCAACCGTATGGTAGCCGAAGTTCGTCCGCTAGACGATAAATGGCAAATAACATCGATTGATAAACCGACAAAACAGGAAATTGTCGATATTTACGATAGTGTAATGGTGTGTAATGGGCATTATAACGATCCGATAATGCCGAAAATTGACGGATTGGAGAAATTCGTTGGGCAAATTACGCACAGTCAAAAATACCGCATGCCGGAACCATTCGAAGGCAAACGTGTGCTTGTTATCGGCGCTGGACCATCCGGTCTAGATCTAGCTCTAAATATTTCAACTGTTGCTAAATATGTAAATAATCCAATAATTTTACAATTTATTCGTTTATAATCATTGATTTTTAGGTGGTTTTAAGTCACCATATGAAAGAAGCTGAAAATACAGAATACCCCGGTAATGTGTCCAAAAAACCCGATGTACGTTGCGTTAAAGACGCCGAAGAGATTGAATTTGTTGACGGGTCTTGTTGTCGTTTCGATTGGATTTGTTGTTGCACCGGCTACCGTTATAGTTTCCCATTTTTACACGAATCCTGCGGTATTACAATCGATGATAATTTCATCCAACCATTATACAAACATATGATCCACACCGAAAGACCAACGATGTGCTTTATCGGTGTGCCCTTCAATGTGTGCGCATTTCAAATGTTCGATTTACAAGCACGGTTCTATTGCAAATATTTAAACGGTTCGTTGAAACTACCAACTACCGAAGATATGCGCAAAGAAACAGAAGAGGATTTACAAAAACGTTGGGCTAAAGGTTACACAAAACGCCAAGCACATTTGATGGGTCCGGATCAGTTGAGCTATTACGAGGAATTGGCCCAAACAGCCGATACAATATCAATAGCGCCAGTTATCGTCAAATTGCGCGATGAGAGTGTTAGACGTCTCTACGATGATTTATTGAATTTCCGGAAAGACCGATACAAAGTCGTTAACCACGAAAATTTCGTAAAAGTCAACTAAACAATTTCAAACTCGACGGTATTTTATGCTTTAATTTTAATATTGTTACCATTTGCTTGCTTTAATTTTCCATTATTTTACGTTTATTCGCTTGTATTAAATAAAATCATAGTTATTTATTATCGATTATCCATCAATCGATTTGAAAATTGTAATCAAAAACCGCCAGAAATTCAAACAATACTTTGAAATGTTGACCAACTTCAAGAAACTATTCCCCTAAATTCCCCAACAATAATGCCAAATCTAGTAACAATCAGTAGACTAAATTTACAAAACGTTTATTGGTAATTTCGCAAACAAAACCACTTATTTCATAATTTTCGCAATTAATCAATTTAAATTTTCTAAAAATAGATTTTAACGATCGTTAATTGAAATTATAGTATAATAATAATAAATAAATCTGGCAACATAGCTAAGTGAAATTGACAGTTTGGTGGCGGGAAATTAAAAAAACCGTATCTATAATATTAAATTCACGTAATTTTCAGCGTTAATTTCCCATAATTTATGCTAATAAATTAATATTTTAACAACAAATATCGATAATATAGACACGATTTAAATGTAGAGTCGTTTGGTTTATAGATCGGTAAAATCGTGTAGACGTCAGAATGTGTAAACTTTCCAATTTTGTTTTCGTATTTATTTATAAAGAAATCCGATAATTTATTAAACAATTAGTTCCGTATACATTTATGCATTTAAATTTGTTTATAAATTGTCTATAATAGCTTAATAAAATGTCGGCTTTTATCGAAAATGAGATCGAAACTACCGAGCCGAGTAATGAGGAAAATCAACTGAATAAATTCGAAATTTCAACAGAAATCAAGAATTACTTAAAAGCTAATTATCCAGAAGTATTAACTTATATCAATTATTTAGAGAAACTACTTAAAAAACAGAAAAGGAAATTGAAAAAGTACAAATCGAAATTTAAGGTTAGTTGAGGTTATGTTGTATCACCGATTGTTAATAAATGAATTACAGACAAAAACCGTTGATAACGCTAGTCAGACTGATAATACTGATAGTTTGATACAATCGAAGAGTATTTCAGAGGAGATTAAGGAAGCCGCCGAATTGGCGACGCAAAATTCCGGGTTTATTTACGACGACAATTCCGGGCTTTATTACGATTCAAATACCGGCTATTATTATAGTGCGGTAATTTAGAATTTAATTTATCTATTAGTTGTGGTTTAATTGCGAATTTCTTTAGGAATATGGTTTGTATTATGACGCCAATACCGGGACTTATATGTCGTACAATCAAGAGACAAAAACTTACGAGTTTCATTCGCAAGTCGCCATCAATCGTGATAATTACACGAGGAATAGTAATAAGAAGCTGGCGAAACGTAAACTTTTAAATGAGGATAAGCGAAAAGTAAATCGTTTTATAATTATCGATTTTATTGTTTTTTTGCGTATCAATTTGTAGGTAAAGATCAATTCTTCTACCGATTTGGAGCAACTATCAAGTCGCTTCAATTCAATGAAAATAAATATCGTCTCTGGTATGTATGAAAAACCAATAAAATCAAATATCATTTCCAGGCGGAAAAATCGCAACGTTTCAACGAAAACGAATCGACTGAAGAAGGCGAGTGTTCGCAAAGCGACGGTGATGCTGTCTATGATGATAATGACGATGATAGCAAATCTGATAATAGCGGTGGTTTTAATCGAATTGAATTGAATTGATTATCAATGACCCCATTTCGTTTGTAGATTTGGTGAAACAATGGCCGCCTTGTATGCGAATTATCGTCGAACAATCGAAAATACCCCACATCAAGATCGGGTCGTTGCACATTTTAACTTATAAAGGTGGTACATTGGGGCGTGAAGGTGATCACGATATTCTATTACCCGATATCAATATCAGTAAATTCCATTTGAAATTCACCTATGATGAAACGAAACGGTGTTTCTATGTAATCGATTTAGGCTCGAGAAATGGTACGATTTTGAACGGTAAACGTATGTCGTCGGCTAAACAAGAGAGCGAACCGTTCGAAGTCGCCCATGGTAGTCGTATTCAAATCAGTTCTATTATCTTATTATGCCATATTCATGATGGTAATAAAACTTGCGGTTTATGCGAGCCTGGATTAATCCAAATTCCCGATGAAAGTAAACATCGACGAATTTATTTGATTATTTTGTTAATAACGAAATATTTTAGAAAACTTCGATAATCGAAGCGCCAATAAAACCAATCAACACAAATTGGAATTGAGGAATTTGCGTAAAAAATTCGGCGTTTCCAACTATGACGAATCGAATAGTAAATTGGCGTCAGGCTATACGGATCGGGCGCAACAACGGCGCGACACCGTGGGCAGTCAGAATCCCCACGAAAAAACCGAAATTGCCTCAATCGATGAGTAAGTTAATTAATTTCGATAATCGCCATTAATTATTTCGAATTTAGGTCGATTCCGGCGCAGAATAAAGGGTTCAAAATGCTATCGAAAATGGGTTGGAAAGAGGGCGATTCTTTGGGGAAAGACGCCAATCAGGGGATATTAGAGCCGATCAAATTAGTATCAAATCCGGGTACTTCCGGTATTGGTAATGTCGATATTATTGAGAATGTTGATAGTTATAAGAGGATAGTATGGAATAAGGCTCAAGATCGATTCAATCAAGCTACAATTGATTCGATATCTGACGAATCGGATTGAATTCTATATTTTTTACTGCAATGTTCATTTTGTCGTTGAAATAAATTTCCATTAATACATTTTTAATGAAAACGAAACGTCTGGATCGCTGCAAATAATCCAATAAAAAATCCTATTAATCTCTAAATGCATCCAGCCACAATATCATCAACATAGTTTAGAGTTTAATAATGGAGTTTTCAAAGTTTACAATAGCACCACTAGTGTAGGACGTTAGTCAGGATAACGGCGTCGATATATTCGCCTTTTCGTTGATGTATGGATGTTGGGAACTTTATTAGAATTGGCCAGACGTTGCTCAGTCTGAGTGTAATGCACATTTTGTGTACTTTGTGGTTTTATGCAATCAATCTTCGTATGCACAACGAACTTTCGGTTTGTTTCTCCATTCTTATTTCCATCCAATTACACCCCAATATAGAGGTAAGTGTTAAATCGTAAATTGACAGTGGCGTAACAAGAAATTCGGGGCCCTGCAACCGGAGCCTTATCAATCTATTAACTGTAATTTCACCCACTAGGTAAAAGTTTCACGTATGTTTTTAAACGCAACTAACTTGGAACACAAATATCTCGAAAACGATAACAGATAACGAGTTAATTAATATTTTATTCGGTTTAAAACGCAATTCTACACCAAGATAGCTCCACGGTCTTTGCGAAAATCGGCTACTTTTTCGAAAATTTTTGAAAATGTTCCTGTAACACAAATTTCACTTAGTAAAAGTTAATGAAATCGAATGAAATTCATGTGAATTGAAAGATGGAAGTTTACTCTACAATTTTCGGTTTTTCTGAAAATCGCGATTAAGGTGACGTATTTTTTCGAAAATTATAAATTCGAATAGTCAATAGAAGTGAGTTTCACTTTGGAGTACAAATTCTGATGGCAATTGTCTTTTTTGAAAAATATTTCAAGGAAACGCTGTATCCCAATTTAGCAAAATTTGAGGCTCGCAGCTCATTTGAAATTTGGTCAAAAAACGGCCATTTCTGACTATGTCGCTATTTTCTAAAACGACTTACACACTTAGAATGACTTGAGGATACTTCTAACATTGATTTTTTTCGTTTTTCTCCATTGTATTCTCTAATTTATAGAAGTATTTTGCTTCTATTCTCGAATGCAGTGGAGAAAAATCCAAAAAAGTCAAACACCCTTGAGCTACTCACATTCTGAGTGATTTTACGTGCGTATTTTTGAAAATCGCGACATTGTCAGAAACGATCGTTTTTTTGACCAATTTCCCAATGAACTACGAGGTTCTACTTGTCCTAAAATGAACCGCCAGAAGCGGAAACAGGACAGAAGCAAAAGAATCAACTTTCTGTCCATTTTCCGAAAAACTAACAGGCTTATCGGAAAATTTCTCAAAGATCTGGGAATCGCTTTCAATTTGCTTGATACTATAAGAAAACCATGAAAAAATTGAGAATATTGGTTAAATTATAGGGGAAAATATGGAAAAAATACAACAACCTGCTCCACAGTTGTTGCAGTCGAAACTTTTTTTAATAAAAAACCTTTAATACTTCTTGAAATGCTCTTTCTAATAGTTCTGTACTCATCATGTAATAAGCAAGATCTCAATAATAAAAATTTGGCATTTCTGAACATCGAATCAAAAAAAAAAAGATGTAATATAGGCCTTTAAATTTTCTGTTAATTTCCCAAAAAAACCAACAAACCTATTGAAAAATTTCTTGTAGGCTTGAAAAGCTCTTCCAGTTCGCTATAAACTGTTAGAAAATCATTGAAAATTTGATAACATTTGCTAATTTATCGTCTGAAAACTGAAAAAAATATAATAAAGCAAGTACTCCAAGAATATCTTCTGTAACTCAGAATTCAATGAGCATCTTCCGAATAAAAATCTCTCTTAAATACTCATTAAAATGCTCTTTCTAATGTTGCCGGATTCATAGTAATATATCATCAAATAAAAGAGACATTGATGGTTAAAATTTGGCAATTTTTGGAACCGAATCCAAAATTTAACTGCAATGTGGACCCTTCAGTTTCTGCTAATTTCCTGGAAAACTAACAGACCTATAGAAAAATTTCTGGGAAATTTGAAAAACTCTTCCAATTTGCTACAAACTGTTGGAAAATCATTGGAAATTTGATAATATTTGCTAAGTCGTAAGGCAACATTAAGAAAAATCAAGTTTTTGTTAATTTTCTGAAAAACTGATAGAGCTATTGGAGAATTTCTTGGAGATTTGAAACTGCTATAAACTTTGGGAAAATCGTTGAATAATCGATAATATTTGCAAAGTTATAGAGGAAAATATGAAAAATTTAAAGGAAAACATGCTCGCAGATTATCCTCTTTAACTCAGAATTCAATCGGATTTTTTTTAAACAAAATACATCTTCGAATGCTTTATCTAATGGTGTTTGACTCATTACAATATAACATCAAACAAGCGAGATATCGATTATTAAATATCGAATTGAAAAAGATGTATTCTCTCATATTTACAATTTCCTTTATAAATCCGCTCAAAAAGGCGTGGAAACAGAAGCAAAAACAGAGCTCCCTAATCTTACGAAAATTCCGCAATTACGGAACCAGAAGCAGAGATCTGTAACATCTCTAATTTTAATAGAAACAGAAACAGAAACGAAACAAGATTAATCAGAACAAAAACACTTGGATTAAAATTGTTAATTTTTCAGCAATTTTCTGGAAAACTAACAATCTTACCAGCTTTTCAGAGATTCAAAAAACACTTTAAATTTGCTGTATGGATGTATATCCGCTAAAAATGAAGCAGAAATTGCGCAATTACGGAACGATAAGCAGAGATCCGGAACATCTCCAATATAAACCTGGTGGTTTGGAATTAAAAGAAAAATGTATTGGTATACCTCTCCATTTTGGTTATTGAAAATTGTTGGCCTCCCGGGCATTTGTCCAGGTGTCCGGGGCCCAATCCGACACTGTTGGCCAATGAGTTCGAGGACTTGTTAGAACAATTATTCCAAAATGCATTTGAGTAATAAGTGTCCCGAAAATGTTGATAATTTTCCTGGGAAATCAATGCGTTGCAGAAGTGTTACGCCACTGGTTTTAGGTTTTAGATGAGGAAAAGTCGTCGCCTCGATCCGATTGCAACTGGAGAAAGGAGAAGGAAATTGATTTATTAACGAAATATGCAAATCGTGTTCAGTCATTTGGAAATTGTTTTGATTAAAGTATTACAAGTTGCATAATCTGCATACGAATTTCCTGTATTGAAAATCGTCCAGTTATCGAGTGTCCCATCGAGAATGGGTCGTATGGGTTTTTTCGCCCCCAGATTGGCAACTAGTAGAATTTGTTATTGTTACGGATGATTGCACGTTTTCGGAGAACAAGAAAAATCCAACGTTACAACAGGATATGTGCATATTGCAAAGAAATAACGGAAGAGTAGGCGGGCATTTGAATCTTGTTAGACGGCTGACCTGGCGGTCATTGCATTCAGTTCAACATTAATGTAATGCATTTACCCAGACGGATACTAGGTCATAACGATTCGATAAAAATCTAAAATAGATTAAACTAATTGTAAATGGACGAAAATTTGTAATTAAAAATGCGTTACCACTTGTTGCATTTCCGGCTATACGTGTCAATGTGGTAATGTACACGTGCACCGCAACATCCTCGACGTCTTCAGCAATGCGGGTAATTTGCTGGTGGTGGATGGAGGCGGCGACCGTCCGTTGATAGTGGCGGTGACGGCGGCGGCGGTGCTCAATCATTGTGCTTGTGATCGTGCAGGTGCACTCACCTGTCGGAGTACTGCCGTTGCCGCCGCCGTCGCCGCTTCACTTACACATTCCCCGCCAGGAGGTTGTCGTTCCTTTTTGTTTTCATTTATTCTTTACCAACGTCGTCTTTTTGGGGCCGTAGCCGGAGCGAGTGTCTGTGTTTGTTGTGCTGTGCAAAGAGACTGCGGTCGTACTCTACTCGTACAACATTTCTCAGTCGACTGGTGACTATTTTGATAGTCGGTCGATCTTTTTTTAAAAACACAACACTATCCTTACGATTATCGGAACAGTGTAGGTCCTTTAATTCGAACACCATCCGTGGATATGATTTTTTGGGAAATTCTAACGATTTAAACAGTGAAATTGCGCTACTAATTTTCGAAAATAATAAACGAAAAATCGGTAAGTCTATTTTTTTAAGCGAATTTCTCGATTTCAAACAATCACCCTGTCCATTTTCGAAAATCCAACACAAACACAAAATATTTATTTAAACAATTAGAGGCGACTCGTTAAAAGTTTCAACCAATAACAACTTTTAAATTCCCCAAATAACTTTCTAATTCGGCGCGATTAATTAATCAAATTTTGAGATTGATTAGGCCGCTTTATAGTTATAAATAAATGCATAAATCTATTATAAACAACTCATCGTAGACAACAGTTTACAAAATACGTCTATGTTTATATTTTTCAACATTTTTATAAGAATAATAAAATATTTTGTAAAACACGAATAACAAACCCATCCCTGTTTTGTCTAATTCTTGTTGTCGCCGATTAAACTGCAAAGATTACAAATAAATTTCGACAATTAAACTAATTAGAATCGATTCGATGGGAATATACGAAAATCGGTTATTTATAGATGGCCAAATATTTCAAAGACCTAGAAAAATTCATATATTTTCGTCATTTTATTTTTAGCAAAATCTTCAATTTTATGCGAAAATATCTAATCGAAGAATGTTCGATTTTTATAAAATAGACAGGGTGTAATCGCACGACAATTTAATTGAGAGGCAATTTGAAGTATGTCGGGGGTAATTGCACAAAATGACGTACAAAAATATAGTTTTGTTGTAATCAATTAGTTGTTATAGTCTAAATCGCCACCATATGGAAACGACTATTTATATTCTTGTTACCATTTGGTAGTTTACTTAATTTTTGTCGATATTGTTGTTGTGTTGTCGTTCTTGTCGCTGTTGTTGAAATTCTATCAAGCTTGAATTTTCACCTAGTAACAACCAAGTTAAGTTTTACCGTATCTAAATTATTACAAATAATAAAATGTGGAAATTGCTTAATAAAATTTAGTATAAATTCCTCTACACTTTACTTCTTCGGCTATTTTAACGATATCCTCGTTATACAGACTGGTTCGTTACATTCACCACTAAAAATACGAAAATCGAGAAATTCCCCAATAATCAAAAATAGCGCTTCCGAAATCATTAATCTGTCTGAAGTTGAAAAATCTACAATTTTCGTATTCTTTAATTAGTTACGTTCTAGTTGTAAGTTGTCTTTTATTTAAATATAACCACCAATTGGCAAATTTCCCCTAATAAAACGACAATTCAACGAATCGGACAATATTCGGGATATTCTAGTATACCACCTGACATTTGCATATTTTTCTAAATATGCAAAGGTGTGTCACTTTTCTTATGTTGTTATTGTTGTCAGCGATATATGAATTTCCGTTTTTTTCCAACAACAACAACATAAAACTAATGCAATAAACAATAATTTGTCGAATTTATTTACAGATGGCTATTGTAATGTGATTTGTGTTAAGTTGTCGTGATTGAAAAGTGTTGGACGGGAAGGGCCTTAACGGGCCCAATATTCGTTTCAAGATTGTGTCGTTTTAATCGCAATGAATGCTGTATTTCTTGTTAAATTTGAATTGCTGCTCATCCAACTATTCATCGTTATTATCAAATTCCAATACACGATTGGTAAGTAGAAAAATACAAAAGTACAAATCTAGAAAAGCTCTATAATCGCTATAATCCAACAAAAACACAATCTTTATAATTAAGAAGCAACAAAGCTCTAATGAGCGATAAAATTAGCAAAAAATCGGTAATTAGAGACCTAGGATCGTTAAATCAACTCGAATAATTACCTGGAACTGGATAATTCTAAAAATAGTAATTTTTTTGGAAAAAAACAATCACCGTGTGGTTCTATTTTAGAAAAAGTCTACAATGTTAAATAGAGTGAAAACTTGCAATTATCGAGAGAATGGTGAATGGTGGCTTTTATAAATTTCCACTTTAACAATACACGAAAACTTCAACGCCCTTAATTGATTCGAAATTGTTGTTAGATAATTTGAAGTGTGCAAAGTAAAAACGAATAGAATTCTATCAATTATATGGTTGGTGTTAGTGGTGTTACGAAATCCACTATTTCACCACTTCCTGAATGAAACAAATTGGAAATAATTATATATCGAGATCAGTCACGGATCTGGCATGAAACTGGTAATTATGAGTTGAAGAAAAAAAACGGCTCGGATTGTGCCCTTAGGGGGCTACTCCACTACAATGTATTTAAAATGTATCGATATAAAATGTGTAAGTGCGTTTTTATTACACGCATTAAACGAACGAGTTGGGAAAATAAAACCGACAACAATTCCACTGTTGCTAAGATCTTTCTATAACAAATTTATTGAAACAATTTTGAAATATTGCCATCAACTTTTTGCATATTTTCTATTTTAATCATAATTTGGGAAAGTAACGAAAATCGCCCCCGATGGATTTTATTGTAAATGGAATTCTCAAAATAAACGATCACTTCATAGAAATCGTTAACATATTTCATAATTAATTAGCATGTGTAGTTTGTTTCGTCTTTTTTTGTTTCGTTTATTGGTTGTTTTCGTCTCGTTCTTTCTTCGATTATCGCAGTTTGGATGGATTTCCGGGAGTGGGCTGTCTTGGCGCCGGGCGCTTCTTCATTCCAATCATACACACACATAACGACTCGGTGGACTTTTTTTTGGATTATTTTTAAAACAATTTTCATTTGAAATGAATCCCAGCTAGTTTATTGTCCTTTAACTTTAATAATTTCATAAATACGTGCGCACACACCGATATTTACACCGGCAATAATAAATTGCGTGTTTAACTAATTAAATGTTGTTAAATACATGTTCGATTGGAAATAGAAAATAAATTGTTATCTTGACAGTTTGATATAATTGCAATCATAAATTTTGTAGTTTTTCCGTGAAGATGGATATAACGGGTCATCCCAACAACTACTAGATTTCCATACATTAATCGTTTATATGATTTATCTACTCACAATTAGATAATTATTACGGAGTCGCTATCGCAAAAATTCGATTTTTTTGCTTGTTCTATAATTCTATAATTCTATAATTTAACCCACACGTGGCCAGCTTTGTGTACTGATTTTCTCCCCAATATCGAATTTCGAAAATTAATCCGCTCAATAAGTGAAAGAAAATGAAGAAATGAAGCACTAGAGATGTGCTGCAACAGAAACAGAATCGAAAATAGATTACTTTGTTTTAACGGAATCAGAACAGAAATGAAGCGGAAATAGAAACAATTAATCAATTCAACAAAAACTTGGATTTAAATTGATAATTTTCATCAAACTAACAATATCACTTAAAATTTCTAAAAGATTTGCAAATTTGATATAAATTGTGGCAAAATTATTGGAAAATCGACAATATTTTGTAAATCATCAAGGGAAATATGAATTTTTTGAAAAAACGCCTCCTCCAAAATTTTCCCAGAAATAACTCGAATAACTCAGATGACTCAAGATTTAACTGGATTTTTTTAAATAAAAGCTGATACTTCTTAAAATACTTTTCCTAATACTACTATATTCAACACAACATATTATCATATCAAACAAGCGAGATATAAATTATTAAAAACTGTTTTTTTTAACACCGAAGTGAAGAAAAAAAGTTAATGTAGGCCCTCCAGTTTCTATCAATTTTCCGGAAAATTATCTAATTTATTGGAAGAATTTTTGGAGATTCGAAAATCTCTCTCCATTTGCTATATTCTATGGGAAAATTATGGAAAAATCGGCAATATTTCCCAAATTATAACGGAAAATATGAAAAACATATGTTGCAAGATTTTCTTCTCTAACTCAAAGTTTAATTTGATTTTTTCAAAATCAAAGACGTTGTTAGATACTCCCTGAAATGCTCTTTCTAATGCTACTATATTTATTACAATAGCGCATCAAACAAGGGAGATATCGATTATTCAAAATTAGCACCTTTTAAACATACAATCGAAGAACAGACCTAATATACGTCCCCAGTTTTGACCAATTTCCCGGAAAACTAACAAATCGAAAAGCTTCTCGGAGATCTTAAAAGCTGTTTCAATTTGCTATATACTGTGAGAAAATCATTGGAAAAATTTTAGTAATTGTTAAATTATAAGGAAATAATGGGAAAATTAGAAAAAAACACATACTCCAAAATTAACTTCTATAACTCAGAGTTTAGTCGGAATTTTTGTGAACAAAATATGTCTTTGGATGCTCCTTAAAATGCTGCATCTAGTGGTGTTTAAGTCGTTACAATATATCATCAAACAAAAGAAATATCGATTATTAAATTTGCAGACAGCGGATCGAAAAAAATGTACTTTATGCGCTTTGGTGCTTCAAATGTTCAAGAAATTCGTATTTCCGTTATATATGCGCTTGAAAAGGTGCGGAAACAGGGACAGAAACAAAGCTTCTAAATTTTGCGGAAATTTCGCAGTCGCCGAACCAGAAACAGAGTTGCGGAACATCTCTATAAGACATTAACTAAAACAGATTTTTTGCATAAAAGTAAAGCAGAACTTTTCGTACCACTGTATAGGGAGTAAGTGTCACTTTTTTATGGAAAGCTCCATCTCGCTCTCCCAAATGTTTTCTATGTGTTCTCTCTCTCACTTTTTCTAGAACTTCTAGAAGCATCTGAGTTCTACACAAAACTATGTTTTTTTAATCATTTTTCCAAAGATGCGAAAAATAGTGTATAGACCTCGGGCCTAAAGTACTTCTTTCACACCCCGGATCATTAATTGCCCTCGGTTTGAGATAACGTACTTCAACCCTTTGGTGTATAAACCGAAGCGAAAGCAGAAACAGAAACGAAAAAGTAGTAAGGACAAAAAAAATTGAAGTAAAATTGTTAACTTTCCGAAAAACTAACAAGTTTACCGAAAATTTCTACAGTATTTGGAGGGTGCTTTCATTTTGCTATAAAGTGTTAGAAAAACATTGAAAATTTGATAATATTTGCTACGTTATAGGGAAAAATCTGAATAAAACAAAACAAAACACATTTTTAAAGATTGTCATCTGTAACTCAGAATTCAGTCAAAAATAATGTGAACCCTCAAATTTCTGCTAATTTTCTGAAAAACTAACAAACCTATTGGGGAATTTCTTGCAGATTTGAAAAGTTCCTTTAAATTGCTATAAACTTTGAGAAAATCATTTAGGAGTACAAAGAGGGAAATATTAAAGAAATCAAAAAGATTTGCTCCCAAATTGTTCTCTCCAATTCAGAATTCAATCGGATTTTTTTAAAACAAAATACTTCTTCGGATACTCGTTAAGAGGCGCGGAAACAGAAGCAGAAGCAGATCTTCAAAACTTTAAGAAGATTCCGCAGTTGCGCAAACAGAAGCACTGTCTAGAGGATTGGCAATTTAAACGAAATTCTAGACTCATGCAACTATTACGCCAAATTATGCCTGGATTACAGTAATTTTCGATACAAATATGTGGCTAAATCGGAACGTATGACGTAATTTGAGACAATCAATTAAAATTGGTAAGAATTTCGTCAAAGAATGCACCAAGCTACGCCCTATGTTCCCATTTCAACGTCTATTCTAAAATAATTCCAATCCTGATGTGGTTTCTTGTGGTGTTATTTTATTTGCAGTCTAATTAAATAAATTTAGGGGTTATTTGTATCGATTTTCAATAATTGGATGATTGAATTACAAATATTCGTTTTGAGGCTTGATTTTTTTTGAAACTCCACGTGTTGCCGCACCTTAGCAAAGTAGTAGAATGCGATAAGTCACTAATTTGCCTATTTTTGTATCACCCAAAAAAACCAATCCATTTTAGAATTCAATAAAATACCTCCCCAATCATGATTTTTAGTTTTAGAATCCAAATTTCGAAATTATCACTAAAAAATCTTGAACATTCAAAATTTTCGCTAAAAATTGGCTCAGTTGGGGAATTTAACAGTTTTCAATAGCCAACACTTCGAAGAATTCCATCGTTTTCTCTGTTTTTCATTTGAATAAAAAGGCAACAAGACATGCTTTGTGCACGGTGTAATTGTATTTTTCCAATTTCTTCTTCCTTAACTTTTATCTTACGCTCTAATTAGTATGGCTAGTTTGTCCTCTGCGAATAAATTGTTGCCATGTTCTTGTATCGTTATATCCGAGTTTACAGATTACATGAGTTAGTGAGTAGTGGTGGGTGATATCAGACTTGTCTTCGTTCGTATAGGTTGTCGTGATAATCAAGTTCTACTGTAGTCTAGTTTTTTGGCTTTTTTTGTCGCTTAAGGAAAAACCAGCGGACTAACGGGTCGTCTAAATCGCCACTTTTCGATTATTTTTTAACACAAATCACATCATTTCTGTTATCAACCGGATGGATCGTCTTGAAATCAAAGCTTCTAATTTTATTAATAAACCAGTCAAATAAACCGATTTTTAATCAAATAAACATCCGTTTAAAAAGCTAGCAGAGCTTTCAAGTCTCTAATTAGAAACGCATTATCGTTGTCATTATCGTTTTTCTTCCAATTTTATTTTATACTTTTTCACGATCTCTTTTGCCGATGAAAAGTGGTTGAAACGAGATGACATTTTTATTGGCAACAATTTCTTGTAATAAATCCCGATAGCGGCGGATATAGAAAAATGATGGCTTCCTGAACGAATTAACTTGAAAAAATAAATAAATTCGCGGTGATAATCAAATGGAGATTGATTTGTCGCTGGATTCTTTCGAAATATTTTGCCATCATTTTTGATGTAATTTCGGGTTATAGTTGTAAGAATAATAAATAAATTTTTTTGGCATTCGTTGGGCGATCTAAAAATACCGAAACGCGCATATTTCGTATCTTGATGGAAAGTTTATTTCGATATCATCTCACCCACTGACTGCATTTTCAATGCAAAACAGAGATTTTATTTTTAGACGGGCATGTGTGCGTGCATGTATGCTTTACGGTGTTTTTTTCGCTCGTTGTAATCAAAATTTATTATATTTGGCGAGTTTAAAGTAGGTGAAAACTGTTTTCTCTCCAAACAAATGACTAAATTGGAATGAAGCTTTCTTGGCACTATTCTACAATAATTGTTGTTGTTATGGTGTGGTATTTTTTCCACTGTTGGTAAATACATTGGGCAACAATACTAGCGACAGACTTGTTAAATTTTTGTCAGGTTGTTGTCTTTTCGACAGGAAATTCTGGTAATCGCCCCACCTCAACAACAATGAGAATTTAAAGTGGTTTCTGTTAATGATAACCATCTCTGCATTATCATCGTAGAAATTAAATCGTATAATTTATTGAGACACGACATCAACCTCATTATAGGCGATTCTATTCGTTTTGTTCGAATTATCATCAAATTATTACATAACGGCTTGTACACGGAGTATTGAATTGAAGAATGTCACGTTAATCCGACTAATGGCTCGAAATTCTAAAAATAGTCGAACTGTAAAGTGCAAGTTTGCGACTTTTCGGTAGTCATCATCTGACCAGTAGTGTACCTACGAGCATCCATCAAGGCCGTCCGAAATCTACCAAGGCTGATTGGCAGCAGAAGGAGCCCGGGCAACAGTAGCCACGATTCCTATCCACAACGACCGCCGCATATATCACAATATAGCCGACTTCTTACATAACCCACACACGGATCGGCGTCATCATCGTCACTTTCCTCCCGTTGTTGTTGTTGTTTCGTCTTCATGTTGTTGTTGTATGCACCACAACAGGAGTATGTTGTCCTGTGCCGGCCTTTCGAGGTTATTACCTCGACGAACTCGCGTACTCGCTCGTCTCTTTGCTGTCTACTGCGGCCACTGTGTGCTTTCTTGTCTGCACGCCGTGAACCACCAGCCAGCCAACCGGAGAGTTGACTTCCATCACCCATAAAAGTATTCACCGTTTCTTCTCCTTGTTGTTGTAAATAAAACTCTCTCTTATATACAAGAAGATTTTATTGAAATGTAATTGGTGTTTATTTCACTAGAGAGAGAACGATTGAAACGTACGAAAAAAAAATAACGCACAACAGCCTTGAACTCGAACGAATTTCAACGTAAATTTTTTTCGATTGCAATAGAAATTCTGCAAAAATTCATGAATGAATCGCCGGCTCCGTTCCGTATTAGTTTCCAATAGACGATAAAAAGGTATTTCACCTACACAACAGGTGATTATAAATCAAATACCGTCGATTTGGACCAGTTTCAAGGCTAGAATAGAATGTACATGTGTAAATAAGAATATCCAGGTGTTGTTCACGAGATAGAATTCCCTCTAGTCGCTTACATAATGATGTCATGATAATAATGATGATGTGTTGCCTTTAAATAATAGTGGTAGTAATAATGACGGCCACAGAAATTATAACTAATTTCCGTTTGGCTAGCAACTGAATGGAGACAAGGAAAATACCTTGATGATGATGATATTGGAGAAAAAACTAGCAAAATTCTAGTTGATTGTCTTTTTATATACCAACAACAAATTCCTGCGGCCTTTTTTCATAATTCTACAACAACTAACAACATAATATCGAAATTTCCATCTTTGAAAAACGAAAATAGATACAATTCGATCCGATTTTAATAATAGCCGCAATATCCTTAACTTGTCCGTCGTTATACATACAGATTGTTGTGCTACTGCTTCTGGCTGCATAGTTTTTTAAGTATTAAATGTAAACATTTATAAAACTGCAGTAAAACTAAATATACACCACCTTCGACGAAATTCTTGTTAAATAATCTGTCAGACATAGATATTTATACGTGGATGTACGAAAAAAATAAGTTCCATTAAAATTCTCCAACAACGAATAGATCCGGGATGGTTTCCATGAATTACTGTCGTATATCACACAAAAATTATACCATAATTACTTTGATTATCTATCAATTTATCTAAATCTATAATTATAAATAATTAGAATATGTTTAACATATTATTGCGAGTATAATTAAAATTGTAACAATTAACGAACTGGAAATGTAGGAAATGTAACAAACAAGAAAAATGTGCAATTTTCAATTATGCATCATGATATAAAACAATAATAACAACAAGATTTATTATATAAAATATTACAGCAACATTGTTGCATACTATATGAACGTATAAAGGTAGGGTTTTGTCAGATAATAAAATATAAAGAATAATATCGAGCACGTACATCTTTCTTGATCAACACAAACAGGACCTGCAATAATTTTAAAATATTGTTCAAATTCTACGTGTACAAACACACAGGACCGGCTGCTATTACAATCAAAGCCTAGAATATTACAGAAGTGACATAACAGAAACAGAATTTTAACTGATACAGAACAGAAATAGACATGAACGCGGAAATAGAGACACAAACGGAAAAATTGATCAATACAAAACAACTTGTAATACAATCGATAATTTTTCATCAATTTTCCCGAAAATTAACAATATCAATAGTAAATTTCAGAAAGATTCGGAAAGCGTTTCAAATTTGCTTTATATTGTATGAAAATTGCTGAAAAATCGATAAACTTTACTGAGTTATAGGAGGAACTACAGAATTTTTTCTAAAGAAACGCGTCCTCCAAGATAACTCGCTTAACTCAGATGACTCAAGGTTCAATTGGGATTTTTTTTTAATAAAAAACACTCCTTGGAATTCTTGTTCTAATAGTACTGAATTCATCACCATATATTATCAAACAAGGGAGATATCGAGCATTAAAAATTGCTTTTTCTTTTGACACCGAAGTTGTAATGTAGGCCCTTCAGTTTCCATCAATTTTTTGGAAAATCAACTAACTTATTGGAGTATTTATTGAAGATTCGAAAAACTCAAAGTTTAATTGAAATTTTTCAAAATAACAAACGGTCTTAGATACTCCTTGAAATGCTCTTTCTAATACTACTGCATTTATTACAATAGCTCATCAAACAAGGGAAATATCGATTATTCAAAATTAGCATTTTTTAAACACAGAATTGAAGAAAAAGACCCAATACGCTCAAATTTCGGACAATTTCCCGAAAAATTAACAAATCTCTTTAAAAATTTCTTGGAGGTTTTTGAAGCTTTTTCAATTTGCGAGAAAATCATCAATTTGTGAGAAAATCATTGAAAAATTGGCAATATTTGCTGAATTATTAGGGAAATATAGAAAAGTTATAAAAAAAAAACGCATGCTTTAGAATTATCCTCAATAACTCAAAATTTAACTGGAATTTTTGTAAACAAAATTAGTATTTGGATGCTCGTTAAAATGCTCTTTCCGATGATGTTTGAATCATTACTACACATCATCAAACAAGTGAAATATCGATTATTCAAAATTAGCATTTTTTAAACACAGAATTGAAGAAAAAGCCCCAAAATACGCTCAAATTTTGGACAATTTCCCGAAAAATTAACAAATATCTTTAAAAATTTCTTAGAAGTTTTTGAAGCTTTTTCAATTTTCGAGAAAATCATTGAAAAATTGGTAATGTTTGCTGAATTATAAGGAAAATATGGAAAAAATTATAAAAAAAAACTCATGCTCTAGAATTATCCCCAATAACTCAGAATTTAATTGGAATTTTTGTAAACAAAATTAGTCTTTAGATGCTCCTTAAAATGCTTTATCATCAAACAAGGGAGATATCGATTATTCAAAATTAGCACTTTTAAGCACAGAATCGAAGAAAAAGATCCCAATTTCGGAAAATTCGTTGACAATCCAGCGAATCTATTGAAAAATTTCTTAGGGGTCTTAGAAGCTTTTTCAATTTGCTATATACTGTGAAAATCATTAAAAAATTGATAAAAATCACTAAATTATAAAGGAAATATAGAAATATAAGGGAAACATTATAAAAAACATAATCTCCAGAATAAAATCTCAATAACTCAGAATTTAACTGGAATTTTTGAAAACAAAATACCTCCTCGGATACTCCTTAAAAGGCCCTTTCTAATAATATTTGAATCATTACTATAAATCATCAAACAAATGAGATATCAATGATTCAAGATTGACATTCTTTTAAACACAAAATCGAAGAAAAAACCTAATATACACCTGCAATTTCTGCCAATTTCCCGGGAAACTAACAAATCCATTGAAAAATATCTTTTAGTTCTTGAAAGCTTACTAAATTTGCTATATACTGTGAGAAAATCATTGAAAAATTGATAATATTTGCTAAATTATAAGTGAAATAAGGAAAAATTAGAAACAAGCATCTCCCAAAATTAAGCTCGATAACTCAGAATTCAATCGTAATTTTTGAAAATAAAATACTTCATCAGATGCTGCTTAAATTGCTCTATCTAACAGTGCTTGAGTCATTACAATATATCATCAAACAAGGGAGATATCGTTCATTAAATTTCCGTGTTATATCCATTTGAAAAGGCGCAGAAACAGGACTTTTAAAGCTACGGAACCGGAAATATTTCTAATCAAAGTCCAATTAGCTAGCATTACAATGACGTGAAACCAATTTTGAGATTTTCTGGCAAATTCGTAGAAACGCCGGTCCTGTTGTGGACGGAAAACCACCGAATCGGTGCCAATGTTTGAAATGATGCCTAGAAAGACAGATTGTTGTCATTATTATTAGTCTGGATGGATGTTGAGTAAACAAATTATGTTCATTAACCGTTATTTAAGATAATAAAAGTTGTGAATGTGTGCATTAGGGTGAGGTAATTTCTAATAGAATTATGTCACTGTAATTATTAATCTATTTTCGCTTTATCTATTTTGAAAAAGAGCTATGCAATGTGTATAATTAACGACAGTTATTTCGTTTTTATTGTCCCTTTTAATGTCGGTTAATTATAAGAAAACTAGTTGGAAGTATGTTAGATTTTCAAATGAGCCATTGTTACAATTGCTACAATTGTAAAACGTTTAATTATGTTTGAGCAATTCCATAAAATCGAAATAAAATTGTTTTAATTCCTCCTGTTGCTATTATGTAACAGATCGTAGACAATATTAAATTAGTATTCTATCTACATGTATAATGGGGAAATTGAAAATAATAAGGGTGAACTATAAAGACGCAATTTATGTTGGTTCGACTATCTTTCAGTCTTTTTGCTTCGGCCAAGTTGTTGTTGTTGTAACAGCAGATGTTTCAGTAGTATTGATGATGGTAACGATGAATGAAAGACTAAAACCTGTTAACCTTGTGCCATCTAAGTCCGATGAATAATAATTAGAAATTCACACATATCCGCTACTGGAATTAAGCTCGTATTTTTCCTTGTTGTTTTTCCCATTTAACCTGCACAATTGCAGCCGATTCTTGTTTTTCTCTCTCTTGCCTCTTATATTTTACAACATGGGGAGAGATAAATCGATTCTAGATGATGATGTTATTGTTGATGGTGATGATGATGATGATGATCACCGTTTTCGTAGAAAATCCAAACAGTCTCTCCCGTCTAGACGGAGGGTGACTCAACTATTTCCATCATCATCATCATCATCACGAAATTACGTTCATTTGATTTGCGGACAAGGGGATAGATTTGTTCCTGTTTGTTTATAAAGAATGTCACCTTCAACATCGTTCAATTCAAACAAACAAGTAATAAAGTTTTATTAAAGATTCATTGAATTTTATTGAGGTTTTATGTTAAAATGTTTGAATTAGTCGACTGTTTTTCCCACAGTGGTTTCTAGAAAAGTCATCAAAATGTTAACAGCAATTCTAAATTATTCAAAAGTGCCAAGATTCGAGAACTCATTTTTCACTTACACTCATTCTTGAAGTGGGCCAAAATTTGGCTCTTTGATTGCTAATAAGCGGGCAACATGGCCAAATAGTAAATTTTTAAAATGAATCTCGATTTTTATTGAGAACTCTTCGGTGAATAATAGAGACGTTGCAGATCTCTGTTTCTGGTTCCACAAGGCTTGGAAGTTCTGTTTCTGCGCCCTTTCAAACGGATACTTACTTATTAATATGGGAGAAGTACGAAATTATTGACCACCTGAAGGTCTAAAGTACATTTTTTTCGACCCAATGTCCGGAAATTTAATAATCGATATTTCGCTTGTTTGATGATATATTGTAACGGCTCAAGCACCGTTAGATAGAGCAATTTAAGGAGCCTCAGAGGAGGTATTTTATTTTCAAAAATTACGATTGAATTCTGAGTTATAGAGGTCAACTTTGGAGCATGTTTTTTTTTCTAATTGATCCAGATTTCCCTTATAATTCAGCAAATATTACCGATTTTTCAATGATTTTCTCATAATGTGTAGCAAATTGAAAGAACTTCCAAGATCTCTAAAAAAATTTTCGATAGATTTGTTAGTTTTGCAGGAAATTGGCCGAAACTGGAGGAGTTTTTCGTCGATTCTGTGTTGAAGAAAAGCTAATCTTGAATCATCGATATCTCCCTTATTTGATGAGCTATTGTAATACAAATAGCAGCATTAGAAAGAGCACTTTAAGGAGTATCTGAGGAGGTCTTGTTTTCAAAATTTCCAGTTAAGGATAATTCTGGAGCATGAGTTTTTTTTTATAATTTTTCCATATTTCCCTTATAATTCAGCAAATATTACCAATTTTTCAATGATTTTCTCACAAATTGGTGATTTTCTCGTAAATTGAAAAAAGCTCCAAGAAATTTTTAAAGAGATTTGTTAATTTTTCGGGAAATTGTCCGAAATTTGAGCGTATATTGGGTCTTTTTCTTCAATTCTGTGTTTAAAAAATGCTAATTTTCAATAATTGATATTTCCCTTGTTTGATGAGCTATTGTAATAAATGCAGTAGTATTAGAAAGAGCATTTCAAGCGGTATCTGAACGTTTTTTATTTTGAAAAATTCGAATAAAACTTTGAGTTACAGCAGAAAATCTTGGAGCATATGTTTCTCATATTTTCCCCTATAATTTAACAAATATAGTCGATTTTCCAATGATTTTCTCACAACTTGTAGCGAATTGAGAGAGTTTTCCGAATCTTCAATAAATCCTCCAATAAGTTGGTTAATTTTCCGGCAAATTGGTAGAAATTGGAAGGCCTACATTAAATCTTTTTCTTCAGTTCGGTGCCCAAAAAAGTCAGTTTTCAATAATCCATATCTCCCTTGTTTGATAACATATTATAATCAATCAAACGTCATTAGAAAGAGCATTTTAAGGAGCATCTATAAGGTTTTTAATTCGAAAAAATTCCAATTGAATGTTGAGTTATCTGAGTTATTCTAGATGTCTGTGGGAAAATCTCTCATAATTTAGGAAATATTATAGATTTTTCAATAATTTTCTCACTAAATAAAGCAAATTTAAAACGCTTTCCAAAACTTTCTTCCATTTGCTAGTGATATTGTTAATTTTTCCGAAAATTGATGAAAAGTTATCAATTTTCTGATGAATTTTTTCGGTTTCAGTTTCCGTTTTCAATTCTGTTTCTGTTCGGTTTCCGTTAAAATAATTTTTTGAGAATCTGTTGTCGATTCTGTTTCTCATAAAATGTGCAGTTTTAAACGTTCAAGATAAATGGCAACTCGCGATGAATCTTGGCGTGGATTGAGTTGGATGTCAAATTTTATCTTGATCTGAGAATATTCTGAGAATTCAGTTCGTTTTGATTCGTTTGATTGCCCGATCAAAGCACTTATTTGTCGAGCATCGAGGAGAATAAAAAAGAACTAACTCACCGATATGAATATGCAGGTAAACAAACAGACATCGTGCAACAGTTGGAATAACAGGATGTATGTCGTTCAATACGAAGACAAAACGCAAAAGTTTATAAATATTATAAACCATACTATATAGTATGCAACTAACGAGTTAACGCATGATTTCCTTTCAATATGTTGCCTTTTTTCGTTCGTCTTTCTGTCTTGCTTCGATCTAAAGTCGAGTTGTATAAATTATGAGAAAAACTGACTTCCTTTTCGAACGATTTTTACAATAACGATAGAGAGAACAAAACGACACATTAATTACCTAACAATTGTGTGAATGTTGAGTATTTCAAAATAAATCGACGGGTTGACGATTATTTACAAATTTAAAACGAAAATACGACAAGAATTTCAACCAATTTTTAACTGTTGTCGGTGTTGTTGTTATTGTCTCGTCTGGAATTATAAGAAATAAAATAAAACGGTCGAATACCTACTTTATATACATATTCATGAAGAATTGGTATATTTATTTAGAAATTTACATATTGATTACATATCCTTTTATTGTATTTTAATAAATAAATAAATAAATTGCATCAGTGCATTGAAGAGAACAGTAATGCAGGATATTGCGCAGCTTTTTAATTTATTATCGTCAAGAGATGATGCCATTAATAAAAAAAAAATACGATGAAAGGACGACCCTGATCATGTAACACAGCCTTGAAGTGTACACCTGCAGTTTTTCACAATACACCGAGATGCAACAATGTGGACAGTGAAGGCGGTGATTTATATAAAACTAATAATAACACAATACAAAATGTAAATTCTTCCAATTTCTCGGAATTCAGAATTAACGAGTATTTCCATCATTAAAGTCTCTATTAAAAGAGAATTAATAATCATTGAGGAAATCGTACATTAGACATGTAAAAACACAAAAATAATACGCTTCAAAGTGGACAAATGATGGGAAAATGGAAGCTTTCAAGCTTTATTGCTCCTATTTATCTAACACTACATGAAACGAAAAAACGGTTTGATTATACGCTTCGTTATTATTATTGTAATTATTGTACGTCGTATGTGGAATAGAAATAAAATACCTTCGTATTAATTTATTCAAATAATTATCAATCACTTTTAATAAACACACCTGTTGCAATATTCCTATAATTTCAAATCGACTGTATAATAACGCAAAAATATAGAATATGCAACGATAATTAAAAATGGATAGATTAATTGTAGATAATAAGGCTAAATCGTTAGAACAGGTGGTTGCCAGTTGTTTCTCTAATAACGTCAATAAATCTCCAATGAATACGATTAAATCGCGCAAGGAAAGCGACATAGAGAGATAACAATGTCTTTAGACTTCCGTAATCATTGTTTAGTTTAGTTGAAAATTTCGAAATAAATTGAAATAGTTTCGTGTCTTGATCGACTATTAAAATCACCAATTTCCTTCTTTTAGCAGGTACTTGTTGGTCGGCAATGGCGCGCAATGGTCGCTGTACGGAGGTATTGTACGAGAAGAGCAGCAAAGAGGATTGCTGTGCCAGTCATAGTATAACAACAGCCTGGTCGGAAATTGAATATAACTCACCGGAATCGTTCTTCTATCGCGTCCTAGACGGTGGTGCGCCGTGTACTGCTTGCAAAAGTAATCACAAAACCTCCAATTCTACTCTTATTTAATTGATTTGATGTAGATTCGTGCGACCAGATCGAGTGCGGTATCGATAAGATGTGCGTAATGAAGAAGGGCCAAGCTAAATGTGTCTGTTCGTCGAAATGCAAAGAATCCAAATACCGCTTCAATAAAGGTCCAGTTTGTGGTACGGACGGCCGTAGTTATCGGAATGTTTGTAGGTTGAGGAAGCGCGCCTGCCGGAAACGCAGCACAACTCTAATTGTCGCCTATAGTGGTCTGTGTCAAAGTGAGTTATTATTGTTTGTTTGATTGTTATCACTTTTAATGGAATTTAGTCAATTTAGGTTCCTGTGATCGTATCAATTGTCCATCTGGTAAACATTGTTTGTTAGATCAGAATTTAACGCCGCATTGTGTGAATTGTTTGACGCAATGCTCGCCGAATCCGAAACATCCAGTTTGTGGTGCTGATGGTAATACTTATCCTAGTGCTTGCCATCTACGCGAACAGACTTGCAAGAAAGGCAAAGCTATACCGATCGCCTATAAAGGACCATGTCGGGGTAACTAATGAAACACCAAAATTAAGGGCCACAACTCGGAAAAAAGTAGAGCTCATTTGAAAGATAGGATAGGATAGACTCCATATCTTTTGGAGAATGTTGTGGAAATTTTCAGTCATAGATGAAAACCTAGAAGCATATTTTTTCCGTATTACCCTTCATAACTCACAAGGAGAAGGGCACAACTGTCCCTATGTTAATAAAATTCGGTACACAAAATAGAAGCATGTTTTTGCCTTACTTTCTCTTATAATTCAGCCAATATTGACTTGTTTGCAATGAAAAAAGCTGAGAAATTTTCTAATCGGTTCAGTAGTTTTCCGGAAAATCGAGAAAAACTGTAAAATTTCAAATTAAGAATTGTCCACAAACTGGAAAAAATCTAATGCCAAACAACTGTTTAACAGGTGAAAGTGGCGAATTTTCCTGTAATTTAAGGAAACTTCTCGAATTTTCAAAATCTAGATTTTTTCCAGTCAAGCCATAATCTTTCAGAAAATATGACATTCCTCTTTCTATCTTTTAAAATGCGCTTGGATTATTGTCCAATTTTCCGTTTTTCTAAATTTTCCGAAAAACTACTGAATCGGAAAATCGGAAAGCTCTTTCAATTTGCTACCACATGTTTCCCTTAAATGTTCCTAGCTCTATTATTTGAAGAGCGATTGGAAAAGTAATTCAAGGATCTATAGGAGGGTCTCTGGAGATGATTTTACCAAAATACGAACCCCGTAGCTCATCTGGAAATTGGTCAAAAGAAGCTCATTTTAGAAAAGGTTGCAATTTTTGAAACCCGGATAAACACGCCAAATTACTCACAATGACTCCAGGATACTTGCCACTTTTTTTTTTTGGTTTTCCTCTATTTTATTCTAGAATAAACGCGTTGCAGAATAGAATGCAGAAAAATCTTAGGAGCATCTTTAAATCATTCTGAACCATTTTACGTGTGTAATTCGTTTTTGAAAGTCGCAACTTTGGTAGAAACGATCGTTTTTTGATCAACCTCCCGATGAGCTAGAAGGTCCAAATTTTGCTCAAATGATCTCTAGGGGTTCCTTATAAATACTTTAAATATTTTTCAAATCAATCATCAAATATTGTTGTGTTACTATAAGAGCTAGGAACACTTTGCTTCACTTTGGACTGTAAATTCTTACAGCAGTTGTCATTATTTGAAGAGCTATTCAAAAATTATTTCTAGGATTTATAAGAGTCTCTGTATCTCATTTTAGTAAAATTTTGGACTTATAGCTCATTTGAAAGTTAATCAAAAAACGATTTTCTAAAACAAGTTACGTCGAATAACTTGGAATGACTTGAGGCTGCTTCCAACATTGATTTTTTTCGTTTCTCTGCATTTTATTCTGGAATGCGATAAAGAAAAATGGAAAAATATGTTGTCCTGAACATGCGTACCTAACTTTCGCAAATTGCGATCTTATTAGAAAGGAGCGCTTTTTGACCAACTTCACTATAAGCCATGGTGGCCAAATTTTGCTCAAATGATCTCCAGAGACCCTCTTATAAATCCCTTTAATATTTTCCAAAGCAGTCAATACTAGGTGTTACTATAAACGTTATACTCTATTTTTAAGCTAGAAGAAGAGATTTGAATTTTGTGCGTCTAAATTCTAGTTTCCCATTGCCTATTTTACAGACAAATTTACACAACTCAAAAATTATGTCTAGGAAATTTTGAAGTTTTGATTATAAACGGTGTGCTTATCAGTGAGCTAAATGTGTTAGATTTAAAGTGAGAACGAGTCATAAATATTTAAATTTAAGGCCAAAACGGCCAGTTTTTGTTTCTAGTGACTTTTTCTGTGTAAATCCGGCTTTAATCATTACTCATAGTTTAAAAATCGAGTATAGGAATATTAAAGTGTATATTCATTGCAAACAAATTATTTTAACTCAAAATTTCTAAATTTTCTAAAAAATATGGAGTTTTTCTTGTGTGGCTTAAGATGCTCTTTCAAATGGGCTCAAAAACTTGAGTTCTTAGTAGAAAATGGAAGAGAAATCGGCTATCGAAAATTCTACTTCTTTCCGAGTTGTGATCACTTAAAACACCAAAATTAACACTAAATTTTAATGTTTCTCCCTTACAGACGGTGCTAATTGCAGTACAGTCCGTTGCAGGGACCGTCAATTGTGTTTAACCGATTTAACGACCGGTTATCCGCGCTGTGTCAGTTGCAGTATGACATGCCGTCCGAGACATATGCACGGACCAATTTGCGGCACCAACAATAACACTTATCACTCGTGGTGCCATATGATGTTGGATGCGTGCGCCAAGGGCTACATTATCGAAACCAAACACGCCGGCAAATGCGTAAGTTGACCGCCTTTGCGACGATTTTTCTTTTTGAAAAACAATTAGAAACCAAAGATTGCAACGGACAACGATTTGAAACAGAAATTCCAATCTGTAATCCAATTAACCCGAAAAATTCCAAGTAGAGATGAATCAATTTATTATTAATCGGATGGTGTAGTTGAATTGTTTTCTAAACAAAAAATACATAAGTGTAGACTAATTTGGCGGATTTTAGCAATAATTATAATAGTAATAATGATAATAATTATAGTAATAAGGATAATACACGTACGATTAATTGCACAAATATTTAACCGGATCATTTAACCAGTATTTTCATTATTTTCTAATTTGTTGGGGAAATTATTACAACGCCGATTTTGATTATAGTTTCCTGTTTTCCGTTTTGTTTTATTTCTCTTAATTTTAAATTATTTGACAAATTCTAGTCGAGACTAACAGACTTAATAGTAGAGGGATTACAGTACTGGTTCTTATTTTATTATTATTTTTATCTCTTCCATTGTAATTTATTTGCATTTAATGGCTCTTCACTATCTTTCTCGCAATTTCGCACAGACAACAACAATTTTTACGCAAAACAAAACCGTAAAAATCGAAAGAAATTGAAAAAAGAAAACGATCAACCGACCGACACGATCTTTTAAACGGCGATCTACGTGTTCGGACAAATAAATGACGATTTTTGTTGATGTTCTTGTTGTCGTTGAATGTTGTTTGTTGTTGTTGTTATTACTACTATCACCACTACTACTTTATGTAATTGAATTGTATTTTATTTATTTATTTTTATTATTATTATTGTTTAATCGAAATTTCTCGACGTCTACGGACGCAAAATTGGAGCAATAATCGCTTGATTTACAACAGAATTGTACTTATTTGTTTTGTTATTTTTAGAGTAATCTCATTTATTGTGTACTTGTTGTAATTTTTCAATTGTACAGTATTTTTATTAATATTTTAAAATTATTTTTGTATTTGTTATTTTTAAGAATTCAAATTTATGTAAAAAAAAACAAGTAAAAGTTGATAAAGAACATATTAGACTGGTGTAATTTATTTGAAAAAGTATTTATTGTAGATTTAGTCGAAAATAAATAATTATTAGAACCATCAGTTTGTTCACCTAAATCTATTTCAATAACCCAACCATTTAGTAACCCGATATTTCGAAAAATTCAAGGGGCGTCAATTCGAAACGATCACATAACACAATCACCACAAATTTCCAACAGTCTCTCCCCAATTTTCCACCATCAAACATGCCGATTTCTGCCTATTTGATCATTTTTATCGCCATTACCGGTAATTATCCGCACGATTTTAACAATTTTTTTACAAATAATCGATCGATTTTAGCCAATTCGCGCGCCATAGCCGATTGTACGGACAAGAAGAACGCCCAGGCTCGATTAAAAGACGATCTATTATGCGGCTATGAACGCACCGTCCGGCCGGTCATCAACCATAAAGACCCGATCAAAGTCAATTTGCGCTTGATTATGAAATTCTTCACTTATGTAGGTAATTTTCCGAGTAATTTCCCACTGTTTCAACTAAATAACGAAATTCCAGGACGAACACTACAGTAGTTTCACTATTGATAGTTGGATGGCTGTGGTAGGTTTTATAGGTTTTTAAATGAATTAAACAACAAAAAATTTGATTTTTTCCAGTTTTGGAAAGATGCATTTTTGAAATGGAACCCCAACGAGCACGATTCCATCGAAACAATCAACTTATCGAGCGATGAAATCTGGCTGCCCGATATCTCGGTGTATAATCGGTGAGTTTGAATTTCGCGCTATTTACAGTTGTAAATGGCGCGAAATTTGATTTTTCTAGAGACGATCAGGGTGGCAGTCCGGCGGCTTTCGATTCCGGTACTTGTATTGTCTACAATACTGGCAATGTCGTCTGTGTTCCATCTACCCGACATTCGAGTCTATGTGTGGGTGATTTGAGTAAATACCCGTTTGATGTGCAAAATTGTACGGTACGGTTCGGCTCTTGGGTGCATAGTGGTGAGGAGATCGATTTTAGATTGTCGAAACCGCCGATTAGTACCGAAGATTTGGTACCGAACGGCGATTGGCGGCTTGTAAAAACCAATGTAATTAAGCACAGGGGCAATTATTCTTGTTGTCCAAACAACACGTACCCGTCAATCAATTACAGTTTTCTAATCGAACGCCTAAATGGCGCTCATACTGCTAGTATTGTTCTGCCAGCAATTGCCCTAATTGTAATTACATTAACTTCATTATGGGTACAACCGACTAGTAGTGAACGTCTAATGTTATGCAGTGTCAATTTGATTTGTCAATATTTATATTCGCAGTATATCTCATGGATGATACCGATGAAAGGCGAAGATACACCCCTATTAAGTATAAATCAATCTAATTCTTCAACAATAAAAGTAAACATCAATCAATTGTAGTTTTGTTCGGACGTGACTCGCTACTGTTGGCCGCATTCACCCTTGTCTTCACAGTTGGTTTGAAGAACATGCTAACCGATGCACGACCAGCACCCGGCTGGATATCCGCTTTGGTTTCTGTATTGACAAGTTGCCGTTGTGGCCAATTCATTCTCTTGAATAATGCATCAATGAAACAAATGACTTTGATTAAAAACGATGAAGAAGACGGTACGAATATCATTGATAATAATAGTACGACAGGTACAAATCAACAACAAATACAAGATTGGTTTATATTTGCGAAGATATTAGATCGAATTTGTTTTATTGCATATTTCATTGTTTATATTTGTATGTTTATAGCGTTTACGCCATAAACGGGGGCACAGTTCTATTATCACATTTTCTATTTTGTTTTGTTTTTCTAACAGTGGCGTAACTACACCCCTGCTAGACCCCGTAAACCGGAAGCCCCAGCAGATTTGTGTTAATTTTTCAAAAAAGTAGCACTTTTTCGGGATACTTTTGTTGTTCTACTAACTCGTTGGTCAACAGTGTCGGGCTAAGCAAAGAGTAAATGTTAGCCCAACAGATTAATATAACAAGGGGGCCAACAAATTTTAAGTAACCAAATAGAGTTGTACATTTTTTTTTTCAATTTCAGATCACCAGATTTTTATACCTTCGACTAAAAGTTCGAAATGTTTCAAGGATCAGTGGAAGATCGTTTTAGCAAAATTTCGGCCTTGTAACTCATTTGAAAGTTGGTCAAAAACGAAAAAAAATCAATTTGTTGGAAGTACCCTGACGACTTTCTGAGTCATTTGTCGTGTGTAACTCGTTTTGGAAAATCTGGGGTGAATCAGAAACGACCTTTCAAATGAGCTACAAGGCCGAATTTTTACTAAAATGGGTTATAGAGACTCTGTTATAAATCCTTGAAATATTTTTCAAATAATGGCAATTGCCTTGCAGGGACTTAGAGTCTGTAGTGAAACACTTGGTATAAGTTCGAATGGTCTACCCTTATTTGGTGAGCAATTTCTGAAATATTTTAATGATTTATAGAAGGGTCTTTGGAGATTATTCTGGCAAAATTTGGGCCCCGTGGCTCATCGTGAAGTTGGTTCTAATAATATCGCGATTTTCAAAAGTGAGGTACGCATGTTCAAGATGTTTTCAACATATTTTTGCATTTTTCTTCATCGCATTTCGGAATAAAATGAAGAGAAACGAAAAAAATCAATGTTGAAAACATCCTCAAGTCATTCTAAGTTATTCGACGTAACTCGTTTTAGAATAATTTTTTGATTAGTTAGCTACAAGGCCCCAATTTTACTAAAATGGTATACAGAGACTCTTTTATAAATTCTTGAAATACTTTTGGAATAGCTCTTCAAATTATGGCAACTGTTATAAGAACTTACAGTCCGCATTGAAATACTTAAATGTTCCTAGCTCTTATGGCAACACAACAATATTTGGTGATTAATTTGGAAAATATTTTAGGCATTTATAGGGAACTACCTTGAGATTATTTGAACGAAATTTGAGTCTTCTAGCTCATCGGGATCAAAAAACGATCGTTTCTACCGAAATTGAGACTTTCAAAAACGAGTTACACATAAAATGACTCAGAATGACTCAAACATGCTCCTAACATTGTTTTTATTCGTTTTTCTCCATTTTATTCTGGAATGACTAGGAGTACTTCACCTTTCTTCTAGAATAAAACGGAGAGAAATGAAAAAATGGGGCGAGTATCCTTAAGTTGTTTCAAAAATTGCAACCTTTTCTACAACAAGCGTTTTTTGACCAACTTCACGATAAGCTACGGGGTTCAAATTTCGGTAAAATGCTCTCTAAGAACCCTCCTATAAATGATTGAAATATTTTACAAATCGCCCATCAAATAATGGGTGTTTCCATTAGAGCTAGGAATATTTAAGTGAAACACGTAGTTGGGCAAAATGCTCGCTTCTATTGATTATACGAATTTATGAATTCCCGAAAAGTACGTTCCTTTAGACGTGGTTTTTTGAAAAACGGAAAAGACAATTGAACATACGATAAGCCACAATTGGAGAGTTAACTTTCATCTTCTATACAAATGAATTTCACTTGATTTCACATTTCACAATTTTCGGAAAATTTAATCGATTTTCTCAACGACCATGGAGCAATCCAAGTGTAGAATTGCATTGAAAATCGAATGATATCTGTTATCGTTTTCGAGATATTTGTGTTCTTATGTGATTTTCATTTACAGTTCTGCTTAAACTTTTATCTAGAAGGAGGTCCAAAATACAGAACTTTTCACTTAAAGGTATATAATTTATATATTAAGGATTTATAGGACCCTAGAGATCATTTTACCAAAATTTGAGCCTCATGGCTCAGCAAGTTAGTCAAAAAACACTCATTTTAGATTATGTAGCATGAGTTACACACGCCAGTAACTCAGAATGACTAAAAAATGCTCCCAACTTTGATTTTTTTCGTTTTCCGCATCTTATTCGGTAATGGGTAAAAATATTTTGCATTTATTCTAGAATGCAGTAGAGAAAAATGGAAAAGAATTATATGGGGAGCATTTTTGAGTCATTTTAGGTGCTTCACTCGTTCTCTGACCAACTTCCCGATGAGCTAGGGGTTGAAGTTTTGGTAAAATCTCCTTAGAATATTTTTCAAATCACTCCTCAAATAGGAGTTGCCATAGAAATTAGATGCTTTTGAATGAAAAACTTTGTATAATTTACCTGGTGAGTCAAACGGTTGCCAGTCCGACTCTGTTAATAGTTTAGCAGGGGCCCGGTTGACGAAACCTGCGGGGCCCAAGATTTACAATTACGCCACTGTTTTCTAATTATTATTATTTAAACAATGTTAACATATCGATTATGAAACACATTTATTTTTTGACAACAGTGTAACAGTATTGTACAACATTTATCAAAAAATAGATTAAGTAATAATAACAAAAGATTTCATTTATCTTTATTCCATGTTTTTTTGTTGTTCTTATGTTTCCACTATTAACTAGTCCGGTGAAATTAAATTAAAGCCCCTCTAGCAGTCTGTACAGTGAGTAATTTTCCAGAATTTCGTTTCGAATAAAGCCAAATCACAGTTTTTCCGTTTCTATTATTATTATTATTTTAAAAAACAAACAAAACTAAAAATAAAGAGAGCTGAGATTTTTTCAATATATTTTGTAATTTATAATAAAATAAAAACAATGAATGTTGCAAATTACAGGAGAGAGAAACTTAAACAACATTTATTGTTAAGAAATACAAATTTACCCTTAATTTCTTTCGTTTTTTTTTCAATTATTTGTCATGGGTTTCGTTATTTACAAGAATAATTACACAAGATGTACAGACTCCAATTACTTCCTTTGCTTTACTAATAAATGTAAAAAATAATCGTAATACAATAATAATAAGTATTATAATAAATGATAATAATAAATGTAATAAGATTAATATTAATGTCTATAATAAAGGTAATAATTTTATGTAATATTGATCATCCCACTAAAACTGGAATGGAACAAATAATATAACAAAATGTACCATTTACTGTTTATTATCATCTAAAAAATCGAATTGTGTTTAATTTCCTCTTCTTCTGTGATCAATTTCTATACAGAGCGCCGATTCACAAAACGGAAACAAGCAGTTTATATCAAAAAACTGTGTGATTTACAATATAATTACTCTCTGTATAATTCAAATATTTCCTCGATTGATTAATCAAAAAGAAAAGTGTACATTTAAAAAAATTACACACCTACTTATA
Source organism: Mylabris phalerata (assembly GCA_020740385.1). Taxonomy (NCBI): domain Eukaryota; kingdom Metazoa; phylum Arthropoda; class Insecta; order Coleoptera; family Meloidae; genus Mylabris; species Mylabris phalerata. The sequence goes on from JAJEOX010000222.1 coordinate 4,732,921, forward strand.
GGTTCAATTATCAGTCTACTACAAAGTATTCGCTATATGACTGGTATTTTCCTCTCAATTTCGTTTTAATTTCAATTTATTATCATTAAAGACATTATGCCTTTACACTATTTACAAATCAATTAAAATTAATAATAATAATAATAATAAGAGTAAGATTAATAATAATAATAGTAGTAATAATATATAATACACACGTTTGCATTGCAAATCAGTGAGAATCTAGAAAAACAACAGTCAATCGGGTTAATTTTTTTTTTTTTTTGTTTAAAATCAGAACAATGTGCACACTAGACATTTTTTGTTTAATTGAAAAATAAAGAAACAGACACAATTATGGAATGCTTTTAGTTTTTTTTTTCTCAATTTTTTTTCCCCAATAAAATCACTACTACAACAATCACTAGGTTTCCACACAGAGATAGTTTCAAACTGGATTTTAGGGCACTCACTTGGTCGGATAAGGATTGATAACGGTGACCGCTGCTGCTTGTTGACTGGCTAAAACTGCAGCTATTTAGAAATACAACAATTAGTCTCAATATTACGAATTATTATTAAAGTGAGGCGTTCCATTTTTACATTATTTCGGGGAAAAAACCGTAAATCTCAAATTATATTAATTAGATAGTAGGCTATGGAATCAGTTTCTTAGCTATAACCTCGTAAATTATAAGCTTATGTGATTTCATAGCCTACTAGTCAACATCTAAAAAACGTCGACTAGTAGGTTATGAAATCAGATTTTAGTAATAGGGGCCAGATAGACTAGAAACTTAAAATTTCATAGCCTACTAGTCAACGTCTAATTAACGTGAACTAGTAGGCTATGAAATCAAATTTTACCAATAGATTGTAGTAATTGTAGATAACCTCTTAAGTTACAATTTCAGAGACTACTAATCAACATGGACTAGTAGGCTGTGATATCAAATTTTAGCAATAGGAGCCAATAAGCTCGTAAATTACAATTTCAGAGCCTACTAGTCAACATCTAAAAAACGTCGATTAGTAGGCTATGAAATCAAATTTTAGTAATAGGGGCCAGATAGACTTGAAACTTAAAATTTCATAGCCTACTAGTCAACGTCTAATTAACGTAAACTAGTAGGCCATGAAATCAGATTTTAGTAACAGGGGCCAGATAACCTCGTAAGTTACAATTTCAGAGCCTACTAGTTAACATTGGACTAGTAGGCTATGAAATCAGATTTTAGCAATAAGGGCTAGATAACCTCGAAAGTTACAAGATTATGTAATCTCATAGCCTACTAGTGAACACCAATCATCTAATCGACGTAGACTAGTAGGCTATGAAATCAGATTTTAGCAATAAGGGTTACATAACCTCGAAAGTTACAAGATTATGTAATCTCATAGCCTACTAGTCAACACGTAATGAATGTGGACAAGTAGGCTATGAAATCAAATTTTAGCAATAGCCGCCAATAAGCGCATAAGTTACAATTTCATAGCCTACTAGTCAACATTTAATCGACGTGGACTAGTAGGCTATGAAATCAGATTTTAGCAATAGGGGCTACATAATCTCAAAAGTTACGAGGTTATGTAATTTCATAGCCTACTATTTAACACTTAATTGAGATGCACAGCTCTAAACGCCTCTCTTTAATTTACTATAAAATACTAACCTCCATAAGGGGCAGGATACATGGGGTAACCAAGACCTACATGCGTGTGGTGATGGGTATGTACGTGTCGTTGGGGTGGTGGTGATCGTGAATCTTTCCCACCATCATTTGGTGTTTGTTTACCACCACCACCACCACCACCACCACTACCACCAACACCATTATTACCCCCATTATTATTAACATTACCATTACCATGATTATTATTATTATTATTACCACCGGATGATGGTGTTGTATGTGTCGATGTTGGTGGTGTTGTCATTTGTGATTGATTTCCGGTTAATTGATTTTGATTACCACTACTAATTATCGATGGACTTGAACTGGCAACTGATGTTTTCGGTGTTGGTGATTTAATAGCTCGTTCTTGTAATTCATGGATTTTATGTGTTGAATAGAATTGGGCGTGATGTTGGAGCATATCTAATGCTTTTGGTGGTGGTGGCGGTGGTGGTGGGCCTCTTGATAAATCTTCCGGTGCATGATAACGGGGTATTTGAGCATGTAAATATGGACTACCACCATATGGTCCTGGTACCATTAAACCACGATACATTGGATGGTTCGGATCGAATGGTAATGCACCGTAATGGGCTGATTGCATATAACTCGGATGAATGTAAGCGTATTGTGATGTTGGTGGTGGTGGTGGTCCTTGGGTTTCCATTGTTGGTTTTACACCCTCTTGTTTCGGCTCTTTCTCTTTTTTATCATCAATTTTTGTATCTTTATGTTTATAATTTGGACTAGGCGGTGGTGGTTGTTTATTTGGTGTTGTTGTCGATGATGACGTCATAGGGTTATTACCCCCACTCTTATGATCGATATTCTGTTGTTCTTTCCGTCTTTGATCATAAACATATAAACGTCTAACATCATCATCGTTTCGTTGATTATGATGAGCCGGTTGTTGTTGTTGTTGTTGTTGATTTTGACGTGAATACAAATACGGATTCATTTGATTCTTAATTTCGATACTCTCTTTAATTATTTGATGGTTCTCATTTTGATGTTTATCTTTCGATTCGGTTTTTATTTTACCTGGTGTTGGTACTTGTATTGGATTTGGTATGGGTTGGGGTTGTTTCATTGTTTGTTCAATTATAGGACTAGGACTCTCTTTAATGCGTTCTTCTTTAATTTTATCCTCTTGCACCATTGGTACACCACCGAAATTCGGATCTAAATTGTACGGATAACCGGGTGGCATATAACTATACGGATAATAATGTTGTGGTAGTACTTTTTGTGTATAATCAATACTATTATCTTTTTTATTATTACTATTATCTTTATCAACGATTTTCTCTAGCGATTTTTCAATATCTTTACCGTTTTTACCATCTGGTGTCGCTTGTTGTTGTTGTTGTGGTTGTTGTTGTAATTGTTGTTGTTGTGGTTGTTGTTGTTGTACCGATGGTACCAAATATTGCGGCTGTCCATAAAACGGATACATTCCATATTGGGGCATATGCGGTATAGTCTGTCCATTATCAGTCTTTTTATCTAAATTCTTATTTTTATCACCGATATCTGATTCAACAACAGGCGCACCATCATCTGATATATCCGAATAAGCAGGACTTTGTACTTCATCTCTTGCATTTTGTTGTTGTTGTTGTTGTTGATGTTGTTGTGATTGTTGTTCTAAACCAAATTGATCATTTTGTGGTGGATGGGGACTTCCTGCTGGCGATTTCCGGTTTTTCTTCTTGAAATTCTGCGGTTTATTCAAATTATTACCGTTCTGTTGTTGTTGTTGTGATGGTGTTTGTTGTTGTTGTTGTTTCTTATCATCCGGCATTAAAGCCGCCGTTGGTTTCACTTTAAATTGCGTAATTTTCGCCGCTTGTGTTGGTGATGGTGGCGGGACATGCGGTGGTGGTGATAATTGCGATGTAATTTGTGAATTATTTTGAATATTCTGATTCGGTATCATTAATGTTGGTGATGGTTGTTGTTGTTGATGATTGAATTGTTGCTGACTTGTTAAATTTGTTTGTGGTTGTAATTGATTAGTGAAAGACTGCGGTGTTTGTTGAGCATTTGCATCAGTCTGTGATGTTGGCTGATCAGATGGTAAACTGACCGCTACACTGCGTACAATTGTTGGCAGTGGACCTGAATTAACAAGAGGCGTTCCTAAAACATTACAATCAATGGAAAAAACAGTTAAAAATTAAAGAGAAAATGCGAAAGTTTAATCCGCAATTTCTCCCTTATCTTTGGGGCTACGGCAACCAGAAATATTTTTTTGAAACAAGCATTTTTTGTTCCATCTAACGACACTTTCAATTTTTCAAAATATTGATACAATTTTCAGTTACACGTAAAAATATTGCAGCATGTTTTTTGTACAATTTCTTGTATTTTCCCTCATAACTTGCTCAGTATTGCTTATTTTGCAATAATTCTTGTATTATTAGATAGCAAATTGGGAGCGCTTTTTAAATCTTCAAGAAATTTTCCGATTGATTTGTTAGTTTTCCGAAAACTAGGAAAAATTCCAAAACCAATAAACTACACTTTTTTCTATAATTTTCATTTAACAGCATTGGATCAACCCCTCACTCGAAAACTGAAAGAAGGGCGGACAATTGACTGAATTCTCACGGAAAACCTATTAAAACTACCCATTTTGCTTCAAAATTTATACAGTGGTGTAGTTGTTCTCTTTCCAATCGCAAACAACGAAATCACATCACTACAGCTGTTATGTTACAGGCAAAACTACTCAGAAAATACGCTAATTTGGACGCTATTTTCCCAAAAACGGGAAAGAAATTTGAACGGCAATTACTAAGGGCGCTAGACTCAACTTTCTAGTTTTTATCTATGTAAAATTCGTTTCATTTTAATGACTGTACAAAAAATTATGCGCAAAAATATAACGCCTTTTTTTCCTATCGAAACGTGGTTTTTCGGAATTTACGAAAAAACCACTCGGATTTTCCAAATCTTACCTAGTAGGGTCCATAGAGGATTAAATTTCAAATCGAATGATTTGTCGATACAATTTTTTGTCGTTTTCAAATGAGTGGAAATGCTTTTCTTAAGGGATTTTAATGTAATTGAGGTCAGGCTAGCTTGCTGGTTTAGCAAAAAGAAAAAAACAGTACAAATTCAGCCTCTTTATAGTTGTGGACAAAAACTTTTCAATTGCGCAACTTCGTTTAGCTAAACGACTTGTTTGTTAACTCTGAGAAAAAAAGGGTTTGATTTCTAAGCAATTTTTTTCCGGAAAATCAACATTTTCCAAAAAATAATGGGTTAATCGGAAAGGGCACAAAATTATCTACGTACCTGTATGTATTTTGAAGCAAAATTTTCCACGATAACTCAACCAATTTTCCAAATAAGCTTTCGAATGAGCGATCGATCAATGTTATAAAATAAAAATTCTAGAAAAAAGTTGAGTCTATTGGAAATTCCAGAAAACTAACAAATCAATCCGAAAATTGTTTGAAGATTTGAAAAGCGCTTCCAATTTTCAATCCAATAATAGATTAATTGCGAAATAAACAATATTAACCAAATTATGAGGGAAATTGTAGAAAAAATTGAAAAATAATACTTCTATAGTAAAGCCGAGCCACTCATGTAATAGAAAGTTTTGAATTTGTTGCCTACCCTATTGTTCAAAGACTAATTACATTTATATAGAAATGTATGGTAAAATTTATATTCTTACGTTGGTATCGCTGATGAACTAACGATACTCGTTTGTTTTTCAACAACATAACCTCAAATTTTATGTTTTAAACATGTTTCATTTTTATTTTTGATAAATTTTGTTTTAAAAGGCCTTTTTAGTTAGTTTTGTTGATTTTTATTACGTCTTACTGAGTTTTTTTGTGTAATATAGTGTTTATTATTGTTTATTTAAATTTGCCGCTTCCAATGAATAGGTAAGTGTCAAATTCAACAATTTCCATTACATCCCTAGATTTTTGTCTATAATTCAAAATTATATCAAGATTTTGGAAAACCCAAAGGGTCGTTTGATGCAACAGGAAATGGTCTTTTCAAAAATATATTTCCGGTTGTCGTAGCCCCAAAGATACGTGAAAAATCGCGGCTCAACTTGCGCAATTTTGCCCTTTCTATATTGTTTAAATAAAAACAAATCTTACCAGTTTGTGATTTGTTATTGGTAACACAAAAGCCAACTGGATATTCGTCCGGCGATGTAAACCGTAAAACACCAGGTTTGACGACATTCTTCGTATTATCAACTAATTGTGGTGGTACAGTCGGTGAACCAGCCCCATTGCCTAAATCTTGTAAACTTTGTGGTGTTGCCGGTGATGGTGGTGTACTGCGTGGTGTTGCCGGTTGACTTGGTACATCCAATAAACCAGTTCCTTTCAATATCAACGGCCCTATATCATCTTTCTTTTGTGGTGTTAATGGACTATCTTGGCTTTTATCGGGCGATTTAATCGGTGTAGCCGGACTAGGTGCTTCAATATTTGATTCATCATTTTCGGACATTGATGTCACATCTTTCGTATCATCATCATCAGCTGAACCACCGTGTGCATGCGATTGATGATATTTTAAACCATTGATATGTTTGTACTTTTTCGAACAATTCGGTTCGGGACATTCGAGCAATACTGGTGATGGTGGCGGACTATTACCACAATTCAATTGTTGATTTGTTGAATTAGTCGATGATGGTGGTGGTGTTGGTGGTGGTACCACAACTTTTGTCTTTTTACCACTCGGTAAAGTTGATGATTGTTGTGGTGCATCCTCCTCACCGGTACGACTTTTACGTTTATTACTCGGTTCCGGACGTGGTGGTATAAATGGTGTTGGTGACGATGGGCCTGTTGATGTACCCGAACCATTTGCTGTACCACGCCGGCCTTTTACACCACCATTACGTAATTTACTGTGTACCGATGAACGTGTTTCTACAAATTTAATTTATTTCAATTAATTGGTTTTATTAAAAGAGGATTATTACCTCGTCCTTTCGGTGTACGATTATCCAGGTCACTTGTGGGTGAATCACAGAATCTACATAGAAATACAAACATATATTTAATAAATTAATTGAAGGTAAAGAATTACTCACCTAGGGGGCGCCCAATCGTGCCGTGTACAATCTAATAAAGTCCCAACATAAGTTTTCCCTCTCCAAGTAACATTCACTACTAGAACACCTTTAAAATAGAATAATAAATCAATTAATTCAAATATTTCTTTATAGAAAATAAAATAAGCTTGAAAGCAATCAATTTATCAACAAAATAGATTTCAACCATTTGATTAAAGTAATTTATCATGGAAACATTGGGGCGGTTTATAAATCCTCTATCATTTCTCTAATATGACAACATAAAACGCCCTCTACTTTAAAATATTTGTTGAATACAATCACAAATTTAAATATCGTGATTGAATTTTAACGATTTGTAAAGTTTTACCTCCTTCGGTCTCGTGCCATACGATTCCTTCAAGCGTGACACTGGTACCAGGTTCGCATGGTCCTAAACAATCCGGTTCGGTTATAGTACCAACACTGGTTCCTATACAAACATCAGCCACCTCCTGTACAATAAAAAAAAATTAAATAAATAGAAGCAACAGGGAAAATATAAAAATAGAAGACCACAAATACAAGCACATGTCACGTGTAGTACCGTGAACGGCATATGAAATGATGTTAACGCAACATGACAGACGTTGTGATATTCTATGGGGGAATATAAAATAAGACGAATAAAGACACTGACATAGAATGATAAATCACTGGTTATATGTATTATTGCTGCTACTACAACTACTCTATAATAGAAGAGCAAAAGAGATAAAGTGCAATTGATTGTTACGCCAACAGGGGAAATAATAGCATTTAATAATAAAGCGTAAATGCGAAGTGAAATGGATCATTTTTCATTTGTAATTCCATCCAATATGCACAATATTTAGTGGAATTTCAATTAAAAATTGAAAATAACTGAATTGTACGAAAAAACTCAACACTATAATTACCGATAATTTTGAATTCTATATAATTACAACACTCAATAAGAATTCTTTTTGTTGAACCTATCCAATTGTACCTTGAACGAACGAAAAAAAGACTGGAAAAACAAACCGTACAACCTCTTATTTCTCGTGTTGTTGTGTTCATTGTAAAATAAATGAACAACAGGACATTTTTCTTTTTGTAATGTAATTTAAAACAACTGCAAGAAAGGTGTTTTAAATACTTAATTTAATGATACGCTGAATCACTTAACAATTTCCGGTCTATTTAACAAATTCGTGTCTTGTCTCTACTTCCTTTATATGAAAGAAAAATCATTTATCTGCTTTATAACAACAACATATGTTCAATTCGATGGTGTGCCGACCACAACGGGTTCTTGTAATTTGTGTGGTGTTTATTAAGCGATAACAAATGGGTAATTCTTTGTTTTAATCGGAAAATTTGAGCAAACCAGGCCAGGTTATTTAAAACTTGGAACAATTGATTTAAACTAAAAATGTTACGGAAGCGTTATTATAACCGAAAACTGATTTATCCGGGAAACTAAGAATATCACTGGCTAATTTCTGTAAGATTTGGAAAACACTTCAAATTTACTATAAATTGTGAGAAAATCGTTGATATTTGCTAAATTATAAAGGAAATATGGAAAACTTTGATAAAAACACATGCTCCAAAATTAAACTATATAACTCAGAATTTAGTTGGAATTTTTGTAAACAAGATAAGTCTTTGGATGCTCCTTAAAATGGTCTTTTTAATGATGTTCGAATCGTTACTACACATCATCAAACAAGGGAGATATCGATTATTCAAAAGTAGCACTTTTTAAGCACAGAATCGAAGAAAAAGACACCAATTTTGGAAAATTCGTCGGAAATCCAACGAATTTTTGGAAAATTTCTTAGAGGTCTTAGAAGCTTTTTCAATTTGCTATATACTGTGAGAAAATCATTGAAAAATTGAAAAAATTACTAAAATTATAAAGGAAATATAAGGGAAACATTATAAAAAACATAATCTCCAGAATGAAACCTCAATAACTCAGAATTCAATTGGGATTTTTGAAAACAAAATACGTCTCCAGATGCTCCTTAAAATGCCCTTTCTAATGATATTTGAATCATTACGATACATCATCAAACAAGGGAGATATCGATGATTCAAAATTAGCATTTTTTTTAAACAAACAATCGAAGAAAAAGATCTAATATACACTCCCAGTTTCTGCCAATTTCTCGGAAATCCAACGAATCTATTACAAAATTTCTTAGAAGTCTTAGAAGCTTTTTCAATTTGCTATATATTGTGACAAAATCATTGAAAATTTGATAAATTTTAAGCGAAATATGGAAAACTTCGTAAAAACACATGGTCCAAAATTAACCTTTATAACTCAGAGTTCAGTCGGAATTTTTGTAAACAAAATGTCTTTGTATGCTCTTTAAAATGCTCTTTCTAATGATATTTGAATCATTACTATACATCATCAGACAAGGAAGATATCGGGTATTCAAAATCAGCTTTTTTTTTAACATAGAATTGAAGAAAAAGACAATATTCATGCACAGTTTCGGCCAATTTCCCGAAAAAATAATAAAACTATGGAAAATTTTTTTGAGGTCTTGAAAGCCTTTTCAATTTACTATAAACTGTAAGAAAATCATGGAAAAATTGGTAAGATTTTCTGAATTATAAGGGAAATATGGAAAAATTAGAAAAAAAAACATGCTCTAAAATTAGCCTCTATAAACTCAGAGTTCAGTCGGAGTATTTGTAAACAAAATATGCTCCTTAAAATGCTCTTTCCAATGATGTTTGAATCATTACTATACATCATCAAACAAGCTAGATACCGATTATTCAGAATTGGCATTTTTTAAACACAGAATCGAAGGAAAAAGATCTAAAATACGTCCACAGTTTCAGCCAATTTCCATGAAAACTAACAAATCTATTTGGAAATGTCTTGAAGATCTTAAAATCTTCTTAAATTTGCTACTGTGATAAAATCATTGAAAAATTGGTAATATTTTCTGAATTATAAGGAAATATGGAAAAATTTGAAAAAGAAGTGCTCCAAAATTAGCCTCTATAACTCAAAAGTCAATCGGAAGTTTTGTAAATAAAATATTTCTTTGGATGCTCCTTGAAATGCTCTTTCTAATAATATTTGAATCATTACTACACATCATCAAACAAGGGAGATATCGATCATGGAAAATTAATTTTTTAAACACAGAATCGAAGAAAAAAACAAATCTATTAGAAAATTTCTTGGAGGTCTTAAAAGCTTTTTCAATTTGCTATACACTATGAGAAAATCATTGAAAAATCGATATTTGCTAAATGATAAGGGAAATATTGAAAACTTAGAAAAAACATGCTACAGAATTAACCTCAATAACTCAGAATTCAACTGGAATGTTTGAAAACACAATACCCCTCGGGTGCTTGTTAAAATACAGTATCTAACGGCGTTAGAGTCGTTACAATACATCATCAAACAAGCGATATATCAAATATTAAATCTACAGTCAGTGGATTGGAAAAAAAAATTATTTGCGACCTTCAAGAGTTCATAAATTCGTATTTCTCACATTAATAACTTCCGTTATATATTCGCTTGAAACAGAACTCCCAAACCTTGCGGAAATTCCGCAATTACACGACCAGAAACAGAGATCCGTAACATTTCTTAGAATTTTTTTCAATTATTGGAAATAGAGACATCTTGTTATTCAATTGTGTTAACAACCTTGACAATTACATCGAGTGATAATTATAATACTAGTAATAATAAGAGAATATGGTAATTTTACGATTTCACATGCAAGAATTAATCTTGCAACAATTCATTATCATCGCCACTGTTCCATATAATTCATTATAATTAATCATAATAGAAGCGAATTATCTAACACTAATCGGGCACTATTTATGTTTTTATTTGTATTCGATTCCATCAAAATAAATACAAAATAATTGAATATAACAATTATAAACAATCCTATTTATATTGGTTTTGAAAATAGAATCACAAGGGAATTGAATAAATACAAAACGACATCAATGATATAGCGTGACAAAAATTGGATGGTTGATTGATTAAATAACGTACATTCCTGTCGAATAATATAGTTATCTATTCGTAAAATAGAGAAAATTTACCGATATTAGAGTAGAAAACATAAAAAAGCTGTATATTCTGTTAAACAAAACGAATCGATAAGCTAGTTGGTTTTCACCCCCTATTATATTCATCAAATTCAAGCCGGTTAAAGGGGGAAAATCACGCGAAATCCCAATGAGTTAATGTCACGAATACTATTTTTTCTAAGACAAAGAAATTGGTGTTGATTACTACTTTAAATTTGATTCTAATTAAATTCGATTATTTATTTATTAATAAAGAATCAAAAAGAATTGAAAAAACATACCTCAATTAGATTGTATTGATTTACGATTTGTTTTACCCGTCGACAACTTCGTAATTTCATTGTTGCAAGAAAATAATGAAACAACAAAATTCTATTTGTTAGGAATACAAGAACTAACCCCACCCTTATTCAGGAATTTTTAGAGAAAATTGCCAACAATCACCATACTAATGACTATATTTAAAATAGAATTAAATGGAACGAAATTACCCTTTCCATGTAAATAATAAATGTAAATATCCCTTTTCAATCTATCCGTATTTATATTGTCTGTATGTGTATATTCTACTATGTAAAGAAAAGATAATAAAGCGATCCGACATTTTACGAATAGGAAGTGGTTTAAAAGAGAAACCCTGAAATAGGGGTGGTGGTTTGTTGGTGTCGGTTTGTACGTCGACGAGTCCCATCTGTCAAACGGAAGCTGTTGTGTTTGATGATCCGTATAACGTGAAATTCTAGAGAAGAAATACAATGACAACTAGATGAAAATGATGATTATGATAAGGGTGGGTTATGTTGGAACATATATAATTTTTTTTTGGCCTAACAGATGCAAACAATAGGAGAACTAAGGCGAAAACTAGAAGAAAAAAGAGAAGACCAAACTAAATGGGTGGTTGTTGTTGTTGTTGTTACTGGTGGTGGTGGTGGTGGTGTATGTCACGTGGTACTTGAAATCAATACTGCGGTCTGTAAAGCCGGTCGCGAGCAAGTTCCGAGGGTTAACACACATACACACACACAAAGGGGGAAAGATGGTTGGGAAATTTATAAAGATAATTTTATTAAAATTTAAATACAACAAACAAGGAAATAAAGAGAAAAAAACAATAATCTTAAAGATATTGGGTTGAATAAAAATGATGACACTTTAAATGCAAATAAAGATTTAACTACCGTTTTATTATTCATGTTTTATCCATCTTCAATAATAATGTTATAGGATCTATTAATGTAGTATTTTAAGTTCAAAATTTACATTCATAATTCTCAAATACGAATAGAAGAAATTTAAAATGAATATTATTAAGAAAAACTTCATTCAGATATTGAATTTATATTGAAAGAACTTTCATTTTTAATCAAAGACACAAAATTGGTAGACTTGTTCCGTAAATTCAATATCAAACTCAACTGAATCCTGCTTGAATAACCGGGAAAGGGACGAAGATTAAGAAATTTAGAGGTGTTATGGAAGTGCCAAGAAATTTATTTTAACGGAAATAGCAGAAACAGAAACAGTAACGAAAAAAGATTAGTAGCAGTAAATACAAAAAACGCTTAGATTGTTAACTTTTGATTAATTCTCCAGAAATTAACAAGCTTAGCAGAAAATTTCTAAGATATTGGAGTGTTTTTGATTTTCTCTTAAATTCTTGGAGTGCTCTTTCTAATAGTATTGGACTCATCAAAATGTCCCATCAAATAAGCAAGATATCGATTATTAAAAATTGGCATTTTTGAAAAAAAATTTAATGTAGACCATCAAGTTTCTGTTAATTTCCTGGAAAACTACTAAACTTATTGGAAAATTTCTTGGAAATTTGAAAAGCTCTTCCAATTTGCTATAAACTGTTTGAAAATTTGATAATATTGGCTAAATTGTGGGGTGAAATTTGAAAAATTTAACAGAGTACATACTCCAGGATTGTTCTCTGTAACTTAGAATTCAATTAGAGTTTTCCAGTACAAAAATCACCCTCAAACACTCCTGAAAATGCTCTTTCTAATGTTGTTGTATTCATAGTAATCCGGCATCAAATAAGCGAAATATCGACGATTGAAATTTGGTAATTTTTGGACTTCAAATCAAAAATATAAATGTAATGTGAGCCCTCAATTTCCTGGAAAAATTTCTGGGGAATTTGAAAAATTCTTCCAATTTGTAATGAACTGTTAAAAAATCATTAAAAATTTGATAATATTTGCTAAGCTATAGCGTGAAATCTGAAAAAAATATAACAAAACACATGCGCCGAGACTGTTCTCTGTAATTCAGAATTCAATCAGCATTTCCCTAACAAAAACCTCCTGAAAATATCCTTTTCAATGTTGTCGCATTTATAGTAATATATCACCAAATAAACGAGAAATCGATGATTAAAATTTGACAATTTTTGGTCTCCGAATCGAGAATGTGAACCCCAAGTTTCTGTTAATTTCCAAAAAAACTGACAAACCTATTGGAGAATTTCTTGGAGATTTACAAAATTCCTTCAAATTGCAATAAATTTTGAAAAATCATTGAAAAAATGATCATATTTGCTAAATTATAAGGGAAATATGGAAAAATTATTAAAAAAAACACATGTCCCCTAATTATCCTCTTAAACCCAGAATTTAATCGGAATTTTCAAAATAAAATACATCCTCGCATGCTCCTTAAAATACTCTTTCTAATGTTACTGCATTCATAGTAATATAACATCAAATAAGCAAGAAATCGATCATTAAAATTTGACAATTTTAAGACTCGGAAACAAAAACATAAATGTAATGTGAACCTCCAAGTTTCTGATAAATTCCAAAAAAAACTAATAAACCTATTGGAGAATTTCTTGGAGATTTGAAAAGTTCGTTGCAATAAATTTTGAGAAAATCATTGAAAAATTGATAATATTTACCAAGTTAGAGGAACATATGAAAAAATTATAAAAATACATGTTCCCTCAGAATTCACTCAGATTTTAAAAAAATAAAATACATCTTCGGATGCTCCTTAAAATACTCTTTCTAGCGTTGCTACATTCATAGTAATATAATATCAAACAAGCGAGAAATCGACGATTAAGATTCGACAATTTTCAGGCTCCAAATCTAAAATACAAATATAATGCGGACCTTTAAGTTTCTGCTAATTTCCTGAAAAACTAAGAAGATTTGGAAAGCTCGTCAAAAATTGCAATAAATTTTGAGAAATCATTCAAAATTGATAATATTTACTAAATTATAAAGAAAATATGGCAAAATTAAAAAAAAAACACATGTTCCCTGATTATCCTCTTTAACTCACAATTCACTTGAAAATTTTCAAAGTAAAATACATCTTGGAATACTCCTTGAAGTGCTCTTTCTAATGTCGCTACATTCATAGTAATACAACATCAAACAAGCGACATTTCGATCTTTAAATATCGAATCAAAATAATGTAGTTTCAACATAAGCAAAAATTGTTCCCAAAACTTGTGGAAATTTCGCAGTTACAGAACTAAAAACAAAGGTCAATTCTAGTATAGTTTCCAATAGTGTTCCACTTAAAACAGGATGTTTTTATTGTATTAAACCTAAATCTAAATATTTAAACATTTGTAACTAAATAAGAACAATAGTATACTCGAGTGCAACTAGAATAGGAGAATACACGCAATTATACCATTAAACTCTACTGAATGTCTCATTATCGTTATGGATTATGAATAACACTATACTGTTTGCGTGATTACCAAGATAAAGGTGCATTGTTAAAGAAAATTGTTTCATTAGTTGAAGTCTTGAATATTCACAACAACACAAACGAAAGAACTTTCAGATTATTCAATCGTGATAATAATGAATTAATTCGATTATAAACCACAAAATATATAGAAATATATTTGTAATCCATCAATAAAAAACAACAAATAGGGGGTAGAAAAATCACTCCCTTGTAGTATTTTAAAAAAGCAAGAAGACAGATGTGTACATGTTATAAATATAAATGTAAGTGACGTCACATTTGAATGTCTCTCATCCACTTCTCCCCAGATGATCGTACACGTATAAATTCACCCCCATCGCCTCATTAAGAGTGATTACCACCGCATCAGTTCAATTCCTCACTTTCACCCTAACTAAAATCTATGTATGTTAAATGTGTATGTGTGTATACAAGTTGATTACTAAAGGCATACTACCCTCGTATACTACTATTTAGAATAGAGAGAACACATCAAGGGAATTCATCCCCTAAAGTCAGTTACATTCAACACATTGATGGAGTGATTTCAGTACGACTAATGAAACTATTTCTAGTCTTTCTTAATGGATTTTGAAGTTGTTTGGATATAATTACAAGTATTGCTCAATTCATTTTTGATAAAATTCGAAATTTGTTGAAATATTGTCAATATTGATTTGTATTATAGAGAAAAGTGGATTAGGGCGGATATCTTCAATATAAATCGATGTAGATACTTTGAAGAGGCACTCTTTGTTCGAAATATAAACTGATTTTATCTAAAGTAGCTATTATTATCTTGATGTTCCATTTTCGCCTTTATTGATCATTAACAGTTTTATTATAGGCTTTCCTTTCTGTTTATATATCCAAGAAAAACTGTTTTATTAGCATAATTATTCATTGATATTACAGAGAAATAATCAGCTGTCTCGTATAATAAAAACAATTAATTTATAACAACATGCAAACGGTTATATTCTTGTTGGTTTTAATTGTGAAAGATGGAAATATGAATTTTCTAGGAAAAGTCTGCACACTCGTTATTCTCATAAATATTTCATTATAAAAATCTACAAATTAAATGCAACAACCAGGAAATACTCGATTAATTAATACAAAATATGTTAATTAAGATGAAAGATATTAATTCGAAAAGTATAGCATTTTTTCCAATAATAATAAACTCGAATGCAACATAAATCATGGAAATTTAAATAAATTTTTGTACAATTACAGTATGGGTTTTTTGCCAAATAAATCGACACTTTAATTTATCTTTCTTTTTTGTCTTTAGGCGACAAATCTGTTTATCTTGAAATTAATTGAAAAAATAAAAAACAAGAGGAATTTTATTTATCTCAATGAGCACAATTTCAACACGAATGATTAACATTGATTGTTGCGGTTGACTTTTTGTCTCGTTGATAAATTAACAAGTGGGCGATTTCAGACTTCCTTTAAAATAATGTAAATAAAAAAATGACAAATCAATAATAACAATTGCAAAATTCTGTTGTTGTAATTTATCCTTGAATGGTACTGTTATCAGAAAATAACGGCTTTTAAAGTTTAAATTTGCAAAAAAACTACATACCATTATTGGAAAGTTTATGGCCATATTGAACGGTAAATAAAGTCGACACTACACCCTTGAAACGAATAAATTTACAATAAAAGTTTAGATTTTCAAGATACCGTTTAAAATATTGTTGCATATTTTGATGATTTGTTAAATGACTCGAATAGAGAAACTAGAAATTATTTTAATTTGATTAGTGAATGATGGGAAATTTTTCCAAGTTTTAGACGAAACAAAAATAGGTTAATGTACGATAATTTTGTCTTTTACTTTTCCATTAAATGTTTAAATATTTTCTAAATATTTAATTTATTCAACGTCAACATAATCAAACATCACAAGATTATATGTTTAAATATTGAAAATAACAAAAATCAACAATTTACCTTTGGGAAAATAAATGTTTAATCGTGTTTTTTTTTCTGTAGTACATGCACGTCTTTAATTGTTTGTTTTTCAAAAGAAAAAAGACCGTAAAAAGTTTGAAAGTGTACAATTAGAAGAAAAGCAAAGAAAAACGATATTACATGCTTGTAATTTCTAAGATACCACAGAAATCAATGGATCGTGTTTATACAATTCTAACAATAAGAAAAACATAAAAAAAATGAATAAATCATCGAATTATTGTTGATATTTTCTATTTTAAAACTAGGATTAATTTAAATTTTGCGCCCGTAAATACCAAGTTCCTATTAGCTATTCTACAGACAAGTCTACACAACTCAAAAATAATGCTTAGAATTTTGAAGTTTTGATAATACTCTTGTTAATTATCAAACGTACTACTTATCAGAGAGCTAAGTGTGTTAGATTTAAAATAAAAACCACAAAACAGCCATAAATAGTTAAATTTACAGCCTAAACGATTCAGTTTTTGTTTCTAGTGACTTTTTCTGTGTAAATCCGGCTTTATTCCTAGTTAAAAAATAGAGAATAGGTGGATCTTTATTTATAGTTCTGCAAGGTTTGAGAGATCTGTTTATGCATCTATTTCTGTCTTTCCAAACGGATATATAACGGAAATTATTGATATGAGATAAATACGAATTGATTGAACACTTGAAGGTCTAAAGTACTTTTTTTTGGATAAAGTGTCCTCAAATTTATTCATCAATTTTTAATGATCGAAATCTCCCTTGTTTGCTGATGAATAGTAATGATTTAAATATCATTGGAAAGAGCATTTTAAGGAACATACAAAGACATATTTTGTTTACAAAAATTCCGGCTAAACTCTGAGTTATAAAGATTAATTTTCGAAGTTTTCCATATTTCCCTTACAATGTATCAAATTTTCTATGATTTTGTCAAATTGAAGAAGTTTCTAAGACCTTTAAAAAATTGTCCAAGAGATTCGTTGGATTTTCGAGAAATTGGCCGAAACTGGGAGCGTATCTTTTTCTACGATTCTATATTTAAAAAATGCTAATATTGAACAATCGATATCTCCCTTGTTTGATGATGTGTAGTAATGATTCGAATATCACTAGAAAGGGCATTTTAAGGAGCATACAGAGACATATTTTGTTTACAAAAATTCCGACTGAACTTTGAGTTATAGAGATTAATTTTGGACCATGTATTTTTTCAAAGTTTTTGATATTTTCCTTATAATTTAGCAAATATTATCAATTTATCAATGATTTTCTCACAGAATATAGCAGACTGACAGAAATTTCAAGACCTCCAAGAAATTTTTCAATAGATTTGTTAATTTTCCAAGAAATTGGTCGAAATTGGAGGTTGAATTAAGTCTTTTACTTCGATTCTGTGTTTAAAAAATATTAATCTTGAATACTCGATATCTCACTTGTTTGATGAGCTATTGTAATGAATGCAGTAGCATTAGAAAGAGCATTTCAAGGAGCATCTAAGAACGTTTTTGATTTTGAAAAATTCCAATGAAACTTTGAGTTACAGAACAAATTCTTGAAACGTATGTTTTTCATATTTTCTCCTATAATTTAACAAATATTGTCGATTTTTCAACGATTCTTTCACAGTATGTAGCAAATTAGGAGTTTTTTCGAATTTCCGAAAAATTCTCCAGTAAGTTAGTTAATTTCCCGTAGAATTGATAAAAAACTGAACATCTTTTTCTTCAATTCGGTGTTTAAAAAATCAATTTTTAATCATCGATATCTACCTTGTTTAATGATGTATAGTAATGACTCAAACACCATTAGAAAGAGTATTTTAAGGAGAATCCAAGGACCTATTTTGTTTAACAAAATTCTGATTGACTTCTACGTTATAGAGATTAATTTTAGAGCATGTTTTTTTCTAATTTTGCTATATTTCCTTTATAATTTAGTAATTTTTACCAATTTTTCAATGATTTTTTTACGGTATATAGCAAGTTGAAAAGGCTTTCAAGACCTCTAAGAAATGTTTAAATAAATTTGTAAGTTTTCCGGGAAATTGGCCGAAATTGGGGGCATATATTAGGTCTTTTTCTTCGTTTATGTGTTTAAAAAGTGCTAATCTTGAATCATCGATATCTCCCTTGTTTGATAATATATTGTACTGAATATAGTAGTATTGAAAAGAGCATTTTAAAGAGTATCGATCAACATTATTGTTGTGAAAAATTCTAATTAGATCTTGAGTCATTAGAGTTATTCAAGTTATCTCTGAGAAAATCTTAGAGGGCGCGTTTTTTTTTCAAGAAAATTCTATTTTCTTGAAAAACTTAGGAAATATCACCGATTTTTCAATAATTTTCTCGTAATAAAGCGAATTTAATGCGCTTTCCAAATCTGCCAAAAATTTGAAGATGATATTGCTAGTTTTCCGGAAAACTGATGAAGTTACCAATTTTATTTCAAGTTTTTTTTCTGTTCTATCTCCTTAATTTTTTTAAAAATCTATTTCGATATATTTCTGTTATAACACTCCCGTAACATCTTCAACAATTGTAACAACAAGAAAACCATAAAAAGGAGTAAATCATCGAATTATTGTTAATATTTTCCTATTTTTTAATAAAAAAATGAGCATTTTCTAATGATCAATTTCTCATCTTTCCAGCCGTCAAGTCGACAACATCGTCTACTTATCGATCCGAAAACTAGGGTTGAAAAGGCAGAGGGTAGTAGCAGTGGTGGTTGTAAGTAAAATCAAGCAGTTCACCGCACCCACTTGACATCGACTAGCAAATTGTGGATAGAATTGAATGACAATGACTACTACTTCAAAGAAAATAATTATGATAGTGTCAAGATCTAACGGATTATTTTTTTCTAACAAAAAATTCTTATCACGATTTACATCATTTTATATGTAATTTTAATGAAATTTTGAAAATTACCAATAAATTAACCGACTTTAAAATTAACATTTATTCACACAGACGGAATTATTTATGTTAATTAATTATTCATTTCATTAAAAGAAACGTAAAAAGTTGTTTTGATTATTATTGCTCGTTAAGATAACGATTCTTAATTTATCGTTGAAAAGAAATTAAACTTCCTAATTATTAGAATTTCAATTATTTATTTAAATAATCGTATAGATAATTGTAAATTAATTACCTTCGTTTCCGATTTGAATTTTTTCGTTGGTGGCGGTGATATTGACGAATTTCTCTCATCCAAATTCGTGGAAGATTGTTGAATTGTTAAATTTGAGGCATTCACTACTGCTGCACCAGCTGAAACAACAACACTAGCACTACTACTATTACTTATCACTTTAGTTTGTTGTTCAGATTTTAAATTGGAAGTTTGTAAAGTACCAGCCGGACTCGACGGTGGTCCCACTAATGATGGCCCAATCGTATTACTATTGTTATTATTAACATTATTATTACTACTACTATTACCACTATTATTGTTACTATTGTTGGTACTATTAATATTATTATTAACGTTATTTTGTTGGGAATTTGGTGGGCCTGGACCTGTACTAGCTGGAAAAACGGATCTAGGTGGTCCTGTTTGTGGTGCACTAACTCTCACCATACCATTCATTTCTGACACTGATACACTCACAGCACTCGATTGTTGAGGTTGTTGCTGTTGTTGTTGTTGTGAATTTGTCACTTTTTGTCCACAATTTTTATCACTAATTGCTGGTATAGAAGACGTCGATGAATTCGATGAAGTCGACGATGATGATGAATTTGATGAAGTTGATGATGATGAAGACGATGATGAAGATGATGATGATGAAGATGATGATGACGATGATGATGATGATGAAGATGATGAATGTTTATCCCTGACTTTATCACGTCGATGTCCACTTGAACCGCGCTTACTATTTCCTGAACTATTTGAAGATGCCGTAGTTGTATTACCTACAGAATTATTTGTATTTACATGTTTACCGCTATTATTGCCACCCCCATTATTACCACCACTATTATTGTTATTATTATTATTACTATTATTACTATTATTATTTGTTGTGCCTGTTACAACACTTTTTAAATCATTTGGATCAACATTACCATTCAATTCATTTGATTTAACAATTTCATGTTTGGCTTCTGATGTTTTTGTACCAGGTTTTGTACGTTTTATTTTCATTTTTAGTCCTTTATCAACAGTGGCCGAATGTTCTATTGCCATTTTTGCTGTTGTTGCTGCCTTTGCAGCTTGTGGCCCACCGGCATTTGTTGCCATTGCTACAGTTGCCGGTTGTATGGTGCTATTGTTAACACCTTCGTTTGTTTTTTCTATATCCGCATCCAAATCAATTATTAAATCACCAATACCTATATCCCATTCATTGTCATCATATTCAAAATTCGATGATGATGGATGGGTAGTATTTGTTGTTGACGTACAGGTATTGTTATTGGTTGTGGTTGTTGTATTATGATTTGTTGTTGTTGTATTATGATGGTTATTATTATTATTATTATTGACGATCGTTGTTGGTGTTGTTGTTGTTGTTGTTAAGGATGATGATGATGATGTGATGTCTGGCTTCGCCGTGGCGTTCCCGGTTTTAGAGGAATCCGCCACCCTAGCTCGGTGGCCCGCTTCTTGCGAGCTGGATCTCATTGGGGCCGCCATGCGATAGTCCGGGCCCTGCCGCCGAGTCGTTGCCCCGCGGCGCCCGCCAACACCACACACTGCATCTTACCCCTGAAAATACACAATAAACAATTATTAGAAGACAAAAAAAAAACACTATGAATTTGAAGGGCGCCAAATACATCTCATCAATGTGAGGAGCCCAAAAATGCGAATATTTAACCCACGATTCCTGCCTCGTTCTTGGGGCTACAACAACCTAAAATAGATTTTTGGCAAGAGCATTTCTTGTTGCATCTAACGGTTCTTTCCGTTTTCCAAAATGTTGATATAATTTTGAATTGCAGTCAAAAATATTGCTGCATGTTTCACTTAAATTTTCCTAGCTCTAATGGGTGATTTGAAAAATATTTCAAGGATTTATAGGGGGGTCCTTGGAGATCAATTTACCGAAATTTAAACCCCGTAGCTCATCTGGAAATTTGTCAAACAACGCTCGTTTTATAAAAGACTGCGATTTTTGAAAATGAGATAAACACGTCAAATATCTCAAAATGACTCAAGGATTACCCACCACATACTTTTTTTATTTTTTCTCCACTATATTCTGGACAAAACACGAAGTATTCCTACCGGTTCCAAAATTAAATGGAGAAAAACGAATAAAATCAATGTTAGGAACATCTTTGAGTCATTCTGAATAATTTTATGTGTGTAAGTCGTTTTTGAAAGTCGCAACATCGTTACAAACGATCGTTTTTTGATCAACTCTCCGATGACCTACATGGCTCAAATTTTGCTCAAATGATCTTCCAGGGGTTCCCTATAAATCTTTAAAATATTTTCGAAAACAGTCGTCAAATTCTCGATGTTTCCATTAGAGCTAGCAACATTTAAGTGAAACACGCGGTATTTTCCCTCATAACTTGGTCAATATTGTTTATTTTGCAATATTCTAGTTTTCGATAGAAAATTCAAAGTGCTTCTCAAATCTCCAAAAAAAATTTCCGATTGCAGTGCTAGTTTCCAGAAAAAACTTCGTAACAAAAAGTCCCAATTATTTCCATAATTTTTAATTTACAGCATCGATCAACCCCTCATTCGAAAGCCGAAAGAAGAGCGGATCGACCAACAAAGACACTATTTGCCTATTTTGAAAACTGACTGAATTATTGCGGAAAAATAAGTTGTCTCCTGGCTTTGTTTTCATCTATTATAATAATTTAGCTTTAAACTACACACAGTTGTAGGTAGGTGTAGATAAAACGATTAAACGATTAAACAATAGACAAAGATGTTGATTTTCCGAGGAAAATGGCCGAGAAATTAAGCCTGTTTTTCTCCAAATTTTCCACAACCCTAGGATTTCATAGTTATACGTACGCTCACATATTCAATATTGAATCCAATATAAATACCTATACTTCGATTTGGCAAATTCGCACTTTCTAAGTGTACGTAAGACGGGTCATCTTGCTTGATAATACACAAATAAAAAGGCTAAATTTCCACTCAATCTTCTCCAGGAAATCAATATCCCTTGTATCAGTTTTCGAATGACACGTTGTTCAATACTGTCGAATAAAAATTGTAGAAAAAAGTTGGTTTGGGAGTTTTCTCAGTTTTCCAAACAACTAACAAATTCACTGGAGAATTTCTTGAAGTCTTGAAAAGCACTTTCAATGAACTATCTAATAATAGAAGAATTTTTGCAAAATAAACAATATTGAGCAAGTTATGAGCGAAAATATAAGAAATTGAAGAAGATTTTGGAAGGCGGAAAAACCCGTTAGAAGCTACAAGAAATACTCTTTTCATATACAGTCAATTCTAACTAAACGTTCCCAAATTCTTATGGTAGCCCGATAATTGCCAGACGACTTGAAAAATATCTTGAGGATTTGTAGGGTGGTCTTTAGGGGACATTTCAGCAAAATTTGAAGCTACTAGTTTATTGGGAAATTGGTGAAAAACCGCTTTAATCGAAAAATATGCTTAAAATTGGGGTTAAACGACGTTTAACAAGGGTCCGGGTAAAATTGTTCTTTCCATTTTTCTTCACGAAATCCTGAAAAAACCGATTTGTTTCTCCACTTTGATCATGAATGAGTAAATAATCATTTACTACATCAGTTTACTATTTTACTTTTGAATAGTGTATCGCTTCTGATTGTTTTTTTAACTGCTTGACACTCAATACATTCGATAACTGACTTTTATTGTTTATGCATAAATATTTACTGGATTTTTCCAATAAATGGAACTGGGTGAAAAATAAAAGGCCCCGATCACCTTTGAAATATGACAGAAAATTACAATAATAAAAGTATCAAGCAGTTGAAAAAATAAACAAACAAACGATAAACAACACTATTCAAGGGTAAAATAGTAGTAGTAGATGATCATTCGTCCAGAATCGAGCTCGGAAAACAAATTTTTCCATTTCTCCAAGATTTCGTAAAGAAAAATTTGGCACTATAGATCGTTTAACTTCAATATCAACATTTTCCAATTAAAGTTGTTTTTCACCAATTTCATTACGAACTACGAGGCTCAAATTTTGCTAAAATAATCCCTACAATTTCCCAAAATATTTCTCAAATCGCCCAACAATTAGGGTAAAGTTGCCCAATTTGAACCATCTCCTAAATTGAACCACTATTCTTTTATTGTTAAAAATATGGGATAAAGTGCATTACCGGTGACATTAACTAAATGAAATCGATTGCGTATTTTGTTATTTTTAAAGTAAAGTTTCTTAACTGACAAAGATAGCACTTTAGCCCATATTTTTGACAATAAAAGAATAGTGGTTCAATTTAGGAGATGGTTCAAATTGGACAACCTTACCCTAAAAAGGACTGCCATAAGAACTAAGAATGTTTAGTTGAAATTAGCTGTAGCCCCAAGTATGAACAAGAAATTGCATTTTCGTGCTTCACATCGTTAAGATGTACTCTGCCCCTTTAACGATTACACAAAATTCTTCCAAATCTCAATAGATTGCTATTATTATAAGATCCTATTGTTATTGTAGAGAATCACAATGTTATTGTATTCGAGCACTGACCGTATAACAACATAATGTCGAGTATGTGAAAGTGTTTACAGGTGAACTAGATAATGAACCAATAATTAATCTGTACGTACACAATAAGTATCAAAATTAAACAATTTCCTCATTATTGCTACTACTGTTTTAACTACTGTTAAGTATAATTAAATTCAAAACTTTATATACTAATCAAGTTAATTTATTTAAACTTATATTGACACAAACATAACGATCAAAATAAAAGAAAATAAAGTTATACTTTTAGATTATTATTACAGGATTGTTATCAATACTTTTATAGAATGTACACATGTGTTGGGCGTTTCAATAATAGAATTTGCGTGTGAATCGGTCATTTCTATCGCTGACTACAACTTTCTATGTTTATTCTCATGTCAGTAAATTGGCTTTTATAAAAATATAAAGTATGCACTATTATTTATGTATGTATAACTAGAAACTTGTCTAACGATTCTAATATTTTATATTTATATGTAACTACTCACAAATTTAAGCGTAGGTGATGACATTACCACCAACATCTTCATTACGCCTATACAGTTTTACATGTAAATTTACACACAAGATATTTCCCATTGTGAACAAGTAACAACAATTTAATTACAAACAAATTATTTATAAAAACAATAAAAACAACAAACCGTTAATCTTTCAACAAATACCAACACAAACAAGTATGTTTATTGAATGTATTTCTTCTTTGTGAAGAAAGAAATTCCACCAAGAGATACCTAAATAACATGAATATTTATCAGTCGGTATAGACACTGACAATATAGCTTATAAGACTTTCAAAAATCTTTCCAGATAGGATCAAACGAAGATGAAATAAGTAGAGAAAGACCAAGAGAGAGTTGGTAAACTTTAAGAAAGCAACAGAGCGTGAGATGATCATCACTAGGATCAAAACGTATTACAACTACACCTACAAAGACTCGAAGAAAATCAACAAAATATATTAAATTTTAGAAGACTCGGATTTATACGCTATAAAAGTTGATATTTCTTATAATCAATTAAAATAAATAGAGGATTAAGTCAATCGAAAATTGCTACTTCAATTTTAAAACGAGGTAATAAAAACATTTGTTCACTTGAAATAAACCGAATCTTTCTCGGTATAGAAGTTAAATTTAACTATAATAGAATCGATGTTTGTTTGGTTTCCTGTATTTCGGTTAGAATTATTTGGTAAACGGGATAGTTTCCAGTTAGAAACCAAAAATTAAGCCATTTATTTGGATTTTAGTGTTTAATAATGGAACGAAATTTGGTGGAAAAACAATACTCAAACAATTCGTATGGAATTTAAATGGAAATTACTAACATACTTGTTTATGAAAAACAAATACAAAACAACATAAACCGGCTCGGATGGAGCAATTTTAAAAACATCACTGTTTTTTTTTTTTGGAATTTAATGTTATTTGATTGTAATTGAATTTTCCGATTTTCTACAACTAAATAAAATATTCCTCCATCTCTATAACTCAACTATTTAACATTATTTGTGTGTGTGTAAACGAATTATTTTCATTTTAACTAACGAACAAACCAACCGGAACAACACAAGTCAAGTTATTCATCTCTTTCGGTGATATTTTAGATAAAATAATAATAAACCACAAAACAGTGGAATTTTCTGTCGTTGACAAGTTGACAATTTATTTTCAAAAACAGAAAACCAGAAGCCGTATCTCAATTAACTTGTGTAAATAAGAGAAAACCGTGTACGTTCAAAAAAATATACGAGATAGATGAGCAATAAAATTGTTTGAAATACGGAAATTACGCCAAAATCCATTTTAAAATGTACATCAATTTAAACACAACAAGTTCGCGTATATTTAGAGGCTTTTCAATACGTGAATATCCAAATTATAATGAACAATTTAACGTGGAACAAGTTGTATATTTGTATTTAAGTAGACGTATGTATAAACAGATTGTATTGCCATATAGAGTGAAAACATGTTGTGTTGTCCTAAGAGACATCGTTACAAATAACTCTTCTGAAACTCTATTTTAAAATCAGGTTTGTTGTATACCATTAAACAACATGGTAGCCTTGTTGGTTTACTTTTTTTAAATGCTTTGGTATTTCTTTAGCACCTCTCTTTGACAACCATCTATCAAAATCAACAATATTAGCCAATTTCTAAAATAAGTTAATCGAATACTAATAGAAATTGTAGAGATACATTTAATAATAAACATGTTTTGAATAATTTCCAACAAATTCCTGTTCTGCTACTATTTTTATTATTATTACAATTTATTCAATAAAATACCAATCAAGTTATTTAACGATTAGTTTAAAATATTAAAATATGAATATTACGATTTAATCTGTCTTGTTATCATAATTAAAACATAAATTGCCAACAATATCCAACAATAAAATGTTTTTAAACTTTGCAATGAACGCAAATTTTTCAACTTTACTCTAGAAATAAATCGTTTATAATTGAATTAAATTTTGGGGTAGATTTTCGAAACTAAATTTAGAATTTGTGTAGAAGCAAACAACTGAACCTCTAATTTCATATATCTATACCTAAAGGGTAATAATAGGGAACAGATTAATCTAGATAACAATCCACCCTTCTATCTATTTCAATCCCCATTATTCTAACTGTTATTATCTAACAATATAATCATAGCTACTGAAAATAAATCTATAAAAAAACTAGAAGTTGTCAGATAATTGTGGATTAATGTTGGGAAAGTGAGATAGAATTAGCTGAATTAGAATAAAAAAACAACTTAAATTCCTATATCAACCTACAAGATTCTTATAGCGATAGAAGAGGATAGAAAGTTAGAATAGACCACCTAGTGTTCTGCTAATTATTAAATAAATTCTCCACACACAAACTTCGAAGACAAATTGAATTTGCCTTTAAAGTTAACGAAATATTTACGCTTGTTCCACAAATAAATTTAAAAAAAAAAAAACTAGAAATGCTACAAGTAACAGAAACAGAACTGAAATAGAAATAAAATAAAATTAAATTAAATTAACACAAATAACACTTGAAATAGAATTGATAATTTCCATCGATTTTCCGGAAAACTAATAACATCACCGGCAAATTTCAGATAAATTTGGAAAACTCTTCAATTTCCTTTATATTGTGAGAGAATTATTGAAAAATCGACAATATTTTCCTTAGTGATAAGGGAAAATGATTTTTTTTGGAAAAACACGTACTCAAGGATTTTCTGGTATAATTCAAACTTCAATTGGAATTTTAGAAAACAAAATACGTCTTCAGATGCTCCTTAAAATGCCCTTTCTAACGATGTTTGAATCATTACAATATATTACCAAATAAAGGAGATATCGATTATTAAAAATTGATTTTTTTTGACACCGAATTGTAGAAGATGTAATGAAGTTTCTATCAATTTTCCAGAAAATGAACGAATCTATTAGAGGATTTTTTAAAGATTTGAAAAGCTCCTTCAATTTGCTATAATTTGTGAGAAAATCATTGGAAAATCGATAATATTCGCAAAGTTATAGAAGAAAATACGATTTTTTTGGAAAAACATATACTTCAAGATTTTCTGGAATAACTCAAATTCAATTGGAATTTACAAAAGCAAAATACGCCTCCAGATGTACCTTAAAATGCTCTTTCTTACGATGT
This sequence comes from Mylabris phalerata, assembly GCA_020740385.1. NCBI lineage: Eukaryota > Metazoa > Arthropoda > Insecta > Coleoptera > Meloidae > Mylabris > Mylabris phalerata. The sequence goes on from JAJEOX010000222.1 coordinate 4,760,768, forward strand.
TTGAATCATTACTATACATCATCAAACAAGAGAGATATCGATTATTAAAATTTACAATTAAAAAGAGACACTTCAAACCTTCAATTATTCAATAAATATCCGCTTGAAAAGCCGTAAACCTTGCGGAAATTCCGCAATTACAGACCAGAAACAGAGATTCGTAACTATAAAAACTACCCACCTACCTCAATATTTTATCAAACGATAATCGTAGAGAAGTGTGAATTATTAATGCAAACCACCATATAATATTAAATATAGGGGTGATATTAAAGGTGTGGCTAGAAAATGAGGGGTTGAACCCTTCTATAACATCGACAACGATTATTATTATTATTACAACACTAATACAGACATTTATAATTAGCAACGTTAAAGCTGTATTGAATATAAAAGAAAACGACAAATTTTAGTTCAATGATAGGGAAAAATAACACAATAACCACCCTTATATAAACTATAATAATACAGATCACGAGTTGTATTAATCACTTAAACCATGTCACATTTTTGTTCTTGAGGGGATAGATTTTAACAATATAACCAGTATGAATCATACAAGTTCGTTGATATTTTGATTCAATTGGAAAATTTCCAATAAACAGAAACGTATACACAACGGTCAAATGATCAAGAGAAAAAAAAATATTACTAAAAGATAGAGTTGAAATGTGTGAAAAATGTAGTAATGAAGTTTTCAACGAGTCTTTTAGTGGAAATTCTGTTCAAAATATTGTTACACAACCATTTTTCTATTGATTTATTTACTTAACTTTCTCAAGCAATTTGTTTTATTCAATAACCGCATTTTTTCTAAAATTACCATCTTTAGAGGCAATTTCTAATCAATAAAAAAATCCCACAATTTTCCAATAATTAGCTACAATTTCTTCTCAATTTTAACACGAAATTTGGTATAATTTATTCACGATTTATTTTATTATAATGATAATTAAAACCGATTTTAATCGTGTTCAACAACATGTGTTATTTTTACTGTTGTTGAAACGAAAACTTGTCTAATCCAATTAAATTCGTTATTTCATCCGATCAAATGGTCTATAGACGAAAGAACTATTATGCAAATTAGACATCCACACAAGATAATTTCCACATATTTGTGAGATGTCTCTTGTTCAATCGTCTGAAGGAATTTCGTAATTTCTAATAAGAAAACACGATATGGATATAGAATTAGAGAGAAAAAAACAACATTAAAATACTTGAAGAGTAAATTAGCGGCACTCCTTTTCTCTTTCAACGCGTTATTAATTATTAACATTATAAATTGTTGTAATGAAGCAGAAAAAATCCACGAGACACAAATCTCTCTGTCTCTCATATCTACAGGAAATTGCTCTAAATGAGTAAGGAAATTAGTTACAAATGACTGAGATTCCGGGATATAACACCATATCCCGCCATCATCATCATCTGTTTTGATTGAAATAACTAATTGTTTCATTAATGTCACGATATAAACGATAACAACATCTTGGCATTTGAAAATTGTCACACTTTATATTGATTTATTTATCTATCTATCAATCTATTTTAATTAAATTAGTTCAGTTATGTAAATAAATTTATAACACTTTGAAATTAGTAGCAGATATTTTAAAAGTTCAAATTCACGAAATTGTTGGATCGACGCCTGGATTTTTATTTAAACCAAGTGTAGGTGCAAAAAACCGATTTTTTTTTTATTTAAAAACATGTAAATTGCCTCTATTTATCCATAAATTATAAAGTTTTACAAAAAATTCAACATGAACTCGACCTCTGTTTATCGATAAAATTCCTAATTGCTATAAAGCGGTTTGTCGCTAATCAAAATCCACTCGAATAGTTTGAATTGAGAATAAATCAATAGGATTCAATTAAAATATGATTAGTTGTAATTTTTTAAAAAATTTCGTTATTGTTAAACAAGAAACAAGCCAGACTTCCCATTTACCTGGTCACGGACACAAACAACCAAGACTATTTTAACCGGTTCTCTTCCTCTCTACACATTTACCCTTCACTTATATTTCTTATTATATTCCACTAAATAACAGCTTGTATAGAAAACATCTCTTTCGCACTTTAATGATCTTCAACAAAGGAATAAAGATGAAGAAAAACGATTCAAGCAATTTGGTTTTGCTTCTCTTATTATTCCGAACAGGAGAAAAAGAGACAATATAACAAAAGATAAACCCCAACAAAAAAAAAAACAACATATTTTATCAATAGAATCGAAATCCTTATAAACAACCCCCTTCTATTTCTATCATATAGAGAGAATGTGATGTTTTATTTATCGCGTCAATTTCAAGAGACTTGGACTACTACTGGTGATATTCTTCAAAGTTTAATCATACACCACTAAACCCCATTAAAGTTGTTACCCTCCTGTCTGGACAATCTCGTTTCGATTGATTTATTAAAACGATAAAAGATTTAACGCATGCTTTGGTTTTTATATTGAAATGAAACGAAATACTTACTCTCTAACTATAAGATTCCACCTGAAACAACAGTAGACAGATTAATTAACATTCAATCAAAACTAATTATAGTGAATTGAATTTTAAATAGTCTCCGATAATTATCGGTAGAATTACAAATAGATAACAAGACCTCAAAAAAAACCGTTGAAATTATAATAATAGATTATCGTATTTGTATCAAATTACACAATCGAATCGACTTTAATAGGAAAGAATTTAATTAATTAACTAATCAACATTATTAGCAAATTAACATGTTTAACTACCTCATTTTTAACGGTTGAAGGGAATCAAATTTAATTTCGTTACAATTCATGGTTTATTACATTTGACATTTCCAAATAAAGTGAACGGCTGTTGACCTTTAAAAAAATGCGCTCGGAAAGAAAACGGGAAAAATGTGGTCGAGATATAACACGTTTTAAAAATGCATAATTTCGGGTATTGATTTTTTATTTAAAAATATCAATTTGGTAGTTTTTGCTTGTGTTGTAATTTAGAAAACTACAAACAGAACAAAGGATTTTATTGCCACTTTCGCAGTTAGGAACACAATTTTATAATTTGCTGTTATATCACGCAAACATCATTTCCTGCTGATTTCTTTCCTCTCTGTTGTCTTTGTTTGTTTTCCTCTTATTATTTCTATCATAAGAACGATAATTAAAACATCTTTATATAGAGTTCATTAAAAAAAAATTAATATTTAACAACAAAAATTTAATTCCTTTTATAATTTATGATAAAAACTTTTGCAATAATAAATTCATGTTAACAACAACGACAGAAAAAAAATCAATCATGACTTGTGATATTTTCGAGTGAAATGTGGGCGGAAATTCTGATCGATTTGTCAAACTATAATTTTTTATTTTTTTTCTATTCCATGGGAATCTATCTAGAAAGCAAACAAGACATGTTAGAACAATTAGAAATCGTCCAATTTATAAAATTCATTTCAATTGAATTCCATAAATAGATAGTTTTCTATTTGCAATACCGACTACTGTAATTTCGATGTAATAACAGAACTAATAATAATGAGAGTAATAAAATAAAACGAATGCGAAGAGGTCGATTGGAGTTGAATGGGTCAATCTCATGACCCTTTCTATTTCTCTCTATCAGTCTATTTAGATAATCAGTAAATGTATATCTATCTCTGTTTTTTTTTAATAAAAATTTGTATTAAAAACAACAAGATGGAAGCTTGAATTCATCATGTCCATTTCGATATTACAACTAAGCAACATAATAACATTTACATTGCTATATCCATTATCAAGTGTCATCATATGATGTTTATCTTATATGATGCATAACTGTTTAGTAATTTCGTATTGCTACGTGTATTACATGTCTATGGTGTACATAACAAGACCATCAAGGCTATTTTATTATACAAACAGGAAAAAAGACGTTGTTAATAAATTAATATAACAAGAAATTCTTTTAATTAACTACTTAAAAAAAGATTAATCGTATTTGCAGAAAGTCTCAATTAAAACAAATAATTAAACAAATTTACTACATCATCAATTATAACTTTGTTGATTTTCAATGGACTATAAGTGGAATACAAACCGACATACGGGAAACAATCTAATTAAAGTCTCTATTGTAAAAACTAGAAATCTTACAAAAAGTGTCACAACAGAAACAGATTCGTTTTAACGGAAATAGAACTGAAACGGAAACGAAACCGTAAACAGAAACGAAGAAGAGTAGTACAAAGAAATTTGGAGTAAAATTCTTAAATTTTCGACAATTTTTTCGAAACATTAACCTTAACGGAAAATTTTTAACATTTGGAAAGCGTTATTGTAAGAAAATCATTGAAAAATCGTTAATATTTGCTAACTTTTAAAGTTTTAAAACCTGGTATCTTTTACCAATTGAAAAGAAAGGTGTTCTGTAAATCATCCATTTTCTAACAATTTTTCGGAAAATCAACGAATCCATTACAGGATTTTTTAGATATCTGAATAGCTCAATAAATTTTCTATATATTGTATAAAAATCATTAGAAAATTTACTAAGTTATAACGAAAAATATGTTTGTTTGTTTTTTGAAAAACATACTACAAGATTTTCCGTTGTAACTCAAGATTTAATGACAATTGTTCAAAACTAAATATGTCCGCAGATGCTCTTTAAAATTCTGTTTCTAATGATGCCCGAGACATTACAATAGCTCATCAAACAAGGGAGATATCGATTATTAAAAACTGATATTTTTTTAGACATCAAATTAAAGAAAAAGATGTAACGTAGGCCCTTTGGTTTCTAACAATTTTTCGGAAAATCAATGAATCTATTAGAGGATTTTTTAGAGATCTGAATAACTCTTTCAATTTTCTATATATTGTGGAAAAATCTTTAGAAAAATAATAATATTTGCAAAGTTATAACAGAAATTTTTTTTTGGAAAACACGTGCTCCAAGATTTTCCGTTGTAATTCAAGGTTCAATTGGAACTATTCAAAATTAAGTACGTCTTCAGATGCTCCTTAAAATGCTGTTTCTAAAGATGCTTGAGACATTAACATTACAATATAGTATCAAACAAGGGAGATATCGATTATTAAAAATTGGCATTTTTTAGACATCAAATCGAGAAAAAATGTAACGTAGGCCCTCTAGTTTCTACTAATTTTTCGGAAAATCAATAGAGCTATTAGAGGATTTTTTTGGAGATCTAAAAAGCTCTTTCAATTTACTATATATTGTGAGAAAATCAATGAAAAATCGATATTTACTAAATTATAGGGAAAATATGATTTTTTTTCGAAAAAACACGTACTCCAAGATTTTCCGCCATAACTCAGAATTCAATTAGAATTTTAGAAAACAAAATACGTCTTCTGATACTCCTTAAAATGGTCTTTCTAATGATGTATGAATTATTACAATGTATCTTCAAACAAAGGAGATATCGATTATTAAACTTTGCGACTACCGAAACGAAAAAGACTTTCAAGTTTCAATAAATTCGTATTTCCTCCATATTAATAATTTCCGTAATATGTTGGCTTAAAAACGCGCGAAAACAGAAGCAGAAACAGAACTGTCAAATTTTACGGAAATTCCACGGTTACGGAACCAGAAAAAGAGATCCGAACATCTCTAATAAATTTCTAATCTTAAAATTTTATTGATGGCATCTCAATTTATATCATTATTAGAGATGTTTCTGGTGTCATAACAGAAACGGAAGCAATTTTCCCAATCCACTTTAACAAAAAAAAAAACAGAAATAGAAACGGAAGTAGAAACAGAAACGAAAAAAATTAATAGGTACTAAAAAAAACTTGGAGTAAAATTATCAATTTTGCGGAAAACCAATAAACTCGTCGAAAAATTTCTAAAACATTAAGAAAAAGATGTAAATTGTAGAAAAATCATTGAAATTTCGAAAATATTGACAAAATTTTAGGATGAAATATGAAAAAATAAATAAAACCAAACACATGTTCTAACATTATCTATAACTTAAAATTCTATCGGCATTTTCCAAAATAAGAACGCTCATAGATAGCTCTTGAAATCCTCTTTCCAATGCCACTATATTCGTTACAATGTTCCATTAAACGATTATCAAAAATTCGTATTTTTCAGACAGAATTAGTTTCTGTCAATTTTCCGAAAAACCAACAAACTTATTGGTGGATTTCTTAGAGATTGGAGAAACTCTTTCAATTTGTTATACACTGTAAAAAAGTCATTGAAAAATCAATAATATTCGCTAAATTATAGGGAAAAATATAGGAAAATTAATGGAAAATATACTTCAAGATTTTCTTCCGTAACTGGAAGATCAATCGGAATTTTTCAAAACAAAATACTTGTTTGGATACTTCTTAAAATTCCATTTCTAATGATGTTTGAGTCATTACAATATAACATCAAACAATGGAGATATCGATTATTAATATTTGCGACCATGGAAACGAAAAATATGTACTTTAAACCTTCAAATATCAATAAATTTGTATTTCCCTCATTGTACTAATTTCCATTATATATCCGCTTAGAAAGGCGCGAAAACGGAACCAGAAACAGAGCTTTCAAAGATTACAGAAATTCCGCAAACGTTGCAATCAAATAGAATTGTACAATTCTAATTATCAATCATCTGTATTATATTTCAAATCAACATATAATAAACTGATTAATTCCCATTTTATGTAATTATAACAAGACAAAAAATAATTGAATTTCAATAGACTTTTCAAACAACCCTCTAAATTATGTCTCATTAAAATCGCATTAAAATTTATTTACAATTACGCAATGACATGATCTCTTCTATATACCCACATGTATTTGTCCACTTCGGTTTTTTTTTTTTTTGTAGAGAAAAATTGTATAAAAACATGCAGGTGTACTGTTATAGTTTATGTTCGAATTAATTCGAATTGCGAAATGACTACTAATCGAATCAATTAATTATAGGAAGTAGATACGGAAATCTTATTTTATTATTGAATATTCTATAATTCATTTAAATTCAGCAATCAATTTATAATTTATCAAACGCTTTCGTGACGATGTTTTCGTGTTAATTGTTGGATAACCAACCATTCAAGAGACATCCGTACATATTTATATTAAAATTTAAAACAACAACGTTTCATTATTGAATAACAGTTAGAAAAAATACCAACAACATTCCATTATTGTTATTTTTCCTTTTTCGGCCACTTCTCCATGTACTTACATTTGACTTGCTAAACAGTTACTTTAACAAAATAACGAACAAGTTTATTTTCATTGTTCTTGTTGTTTACGTTTTAACATTTTCGAATTAATCTAACAAGACCTTTCCACAGCTTTCAATCAATTTATCCTTACAACCAAAAAAAAAAAACTAAGCAAATAATATAAACGATGATGGATGATTTAACGGAGAGAACGACAAAAAATCCGAGATTTCTTATCATTTTCAACGGAATTACCCCGGAGTGGCGGATATTGATTTTCCAAAACAAACACTAAAACTATGAATTCTTCAACAGTTGATTTTAGTAAAATTGCTTTTCATTATAATGCCTCGACATAATCATTGTAAAACCATCCAGCTATACAAGTTAAATTCTAACAATAAAAACAGTGTGAAGAGGATACGGAGTGGAACAAAATAAATTTGACGACAATTTTGTAAATAGATGTTTTAGAAACAGACAGAGATACAAAGATTAAGAAGACAAAGAAGAAAACAAGTTGAAACTTGCCAACACAGACATACATACAAACAGATCCAGACAAATAACATCAAGTTCTTAGCGGATCGTTTCAAATGAATAAGGAAAAAAGAGTCCAACAACAACAACACAAAAACGAAGGAAACAAACGAAATGGTCTTCTTTTCAACATAACAACTCCGGAATTTCATCGTTTCTTTTCTCTTCTATTATTATTATTATTATGTTTTTCCCCATTTTTTTTAATCTTCACGCAAGATTAATATAAACAATACGATTGTTGGTTTCACACAAGAAAAACGGTAATTGAAATTTCCACCGACAATAATTTCTCTTGTTTTTTTATAAACCATATTTTAATGCTATAACAGAATCGGAAACGCTTTTTTAAATTTGTTTTAACGAAAATTTGCTACATACTGTGAGAAAATTATTGAAAAATCGATAATAATTGCCAAGTTATAGTAGAAAACATTAAAAACGTATGTTCCAAGATTTCCTTCTGTAACTCAGAGTTTAATTCGAATTTTTCAAAATAAAAGATATTCTTAGATGTTCCTTGGAATGCTCTTTCTAACGCTGCTATATCTATTACAATAGCTCATCTAATAAGGGAGATATCGATTATTCAAAATTAACACTTTTTAAGCACAGAATCCAAGAAAAAGACCCCAGTTTCCGACAATTTCCCGGAAAATTAACAATTCTATTGGAGATCTTAAAATTCCTTTCAATTGACAAAATACATTGAGAAAATCATTGATAAATTATAAACGAAATATGGAAAAATTAGAAAAAAGTGGCTCCAAAACCAACTTCTATAACTCAGAAATCAATTGGAATTTTTGAAAACAAAATACGTCTCTGGATGTTCCTTAAAATGCTGTATTGTAATGGTATTTAGTCGTTACAATGTATCATCAAATAAGGGAGATATCGATTATTCAAAATTAGCACTTCTCAAGCACAGAAAAAGAGCTAATATATGCTTCAGTTTCGGCCAATTGTCCGGAAGATTAACAAATCTATTGAAAAATTCCTTAGAGGTCTTAAAAGTTTTTTCAATTTGCAATATACTGTCAGAAATATTTACTAAATTATAGGGTAAATATGATTTTTTTTTTTGGAAAAACACGTACTCCAAGATTTTCTGCCGAAACTCAAGATTCAATTAGAATTTTTCAAGACAAAATACATCTTTAGATACTCCTAAAGATGCTTTTTCTAATAATGTTTGAATCATTACTATATATCATCAAACAAGGAAGATATTGATTATTCAGAATTTTTAAATACAAAATCGATGAAAAAGATCTAATATACGCCCCAATTTCAGCTAATTTCGCGGAAAACTAACGAGTTTATTTAAAAATTTCTTAGAGGTCTTGGAAACTTTTTCAATCAGCTATACACTGTGAGCAAATCATTAAAAAATTGATATTTGTTAAATTATTAGGGGAAATATGGAAAAATTAGAAAAGGACATGCTCCAAAATTAACTCTATAACTTATAATTCGATTGCAATTTTTCAAAACAAAATACGTCTTTAGTTACATCTTAAAATGCTCTTTCCAATAGTGTTTGAATCATTACTATACATCATCAAACAAGGCAGTTATCGATGATTAAATTTGCAGACACTGGATCAAAAGACATTCAACTATTCAGTTAATAATTTCCGTTATATATCCGCTTGAAAAGACGCAGAAACAGATACAATAACATTATTCGTAAATTTTAGGAAAATTTGCGGAATCAAAAAAGCAGATTCGTAGTATTTCTAATAAATACAAACAAAGAAATCTTGGCACAATATCTTTATAGATCCCCTTTAGATGATTGTTTTTATTGTTAAATTAACTCCGACGCCGCCATTGCACCATCATATTCGTTATTTCGATTCTTTCTCAAGTTGTTAACATTTTACGGTTATCGTCTTGTTTTTGAATATTTTTAAACTATCTATGCAACAATTTAACTTTATTACTTTTAACACACTTTTATGTATAAACTGTATTGTTATTATTACTGTTATTGTTATGACTATTTCAAAAGAAAATACTTGTAGAATGAATAGCGCAACTTTTCAACATTCTAAAAATGGGGTTTATTCCCACAATATACAAACTAATAGAAACAAATCAAATAGTAAAACGCATCACCTCAAGTCCTAAATAATATTACAGTCACGAATATTGTTGTATTTTAGAAAATTCAAAGAAATGGATTTCCGAAACGTATAATTATGGTAAATTAAATTACAGATTCACAATCCAGAAAATAATAACCAAACTTAAAAGTCGTTTAAAATCAAAAAACGACAATATAAACTTGACTATACTTAACCTTCTCCAACAAAAATAAATACAAGTCTTTTGTTGATTTATTCGAAAAAAGTAAACTGTTAATTAATGTGAAATATCCGGTTTTTGTTGTTTATTTACGTGAATTTTTTCGGTGACGATAGAAAAATTTCAGGGATGAAAAGAAACAGTAATCGTCGGTTGGATCGATTGATAGATGGAATTATTTTTTGTGAAGGGTAAATGGATAAATTTTATACTATTATTATTCGATATGTACAATAGAGATAGAGAAAATAAAAAAGTTGTAAATCAATTATTTCATCTCGCAATGTACATTACAAATCTTCTGTTATTACAAAATTTTATCGACTATTTATCGTATTTTAATAGGAATATTGTATACAGAGTAAATTAAATTCTGTTATCTGTTATTTTGATAATAAATCAAATAATAGAGAGAAGAAATTAATAATAATAATTTAATTAAAACAATAATTGGAAAAATATGATTGTGTTTTATGACCTATTGAAATTCACAGAATACAAACAATAAACGTGATAATCAAGAATCGTAAATAATGAGACAGGTAATTGTTATCAATTGTGTTACAATTGTACAAATTTATAAAATTTTAAAATGGCTTAATTTTAATCGATTTTGGGGCGATTTTTATAGTTTAATTAAAATTTAGACAAATATCGTGTTTCGAAAACGTACAATGAATAATAAATTTGCACCGATGGCATATGACTAAACAACTTTTCGTGAATCGTATGCTAATTTGAATATTCTACAAACATTAATAATTGATATTTTTTCGTTTGAATGAAACATCCAATGGTTACTAATCGTGGATAATTTGCAAATCAAATAATACCGATGAATTAGAACGGAAATATTTGGCAAAATATTTCGAATTCTCCCCAATTCTTATATTGAAATTGTGAATAAATTATAAATCCCGCTTTATAATAAACTCTTGTTATAATAAGTAATGGTAAATATTTGCTAAACTCGGAAATAAAGTCAGCAAAATTACATAAAAGAGATTAATTTGGCTAAAAACAGCTTCCCTTAAAATTCCTCTACCAATTTTCTACAACAAAAAGCTATATAGACTCGATTTTCTATTAATAAAATTCAATTTACGATTCATTTAATCGAATATTGAAAAAATTAGTTTGCTAATCAAAACATTGTAAAAATTTTTCGAAAAAACCATACATTGTAATTTCATTATGTATCAACAAAGAAAACAACAATTAAATTAGAAACTTAATTAATCTGATTTCATACAACTGAAAGCTAAATTATAGACGTTTCTATTGAATGACAGTATTAATAGTTTAATTAAAATGGAAAATTGAAAATCCATTATACGTGTGTGTATTTTTAATTTATGGTTAGTTATAAAAATGGGGAGATTTCAAGGATTTTCCAACAAAATTCAAAATCACTCAACGATTTATTATAGCCGTCATTACTATTATTTCTGCTACTATTTTAATAATTAATTACCGATGTAAAATTACTATGAAATTAAACTATTCACATTTACATACGCGATGGAAATAATTGGGTATTAAAATTGAAAGCAAAACGAAAAAACAACACTAAAGTTAAGTATAGTTGATTAATTCCGACATTGCCTCTAGCATTTTATTATAGAAATGTTATAGATCATTAGAGAAAACAAGCAAAAAATTGTTAATGAACTCTCGTTAATTATCGGAGTATTTCAGTTATTGATAATTAAACAAATTGAAAAAAAATTAGATAAATTTATTCAAATTCTCTCTATAATTTGATGATTATTCCATAAAATAACTGCGCAGTTGAATTTCTGATCGATCAATTTAACTATTTTATTATTTATTATTTAAATAAATTGTTTATATTAATCCTAATTTAAACAATAATCCAAAAATCATTATAAATAACAATAACGATAGGTGTAGTGTTGAAGAAATGGAAATATTGTGAGAATTCAATAAGAAATGCACCGTCAGGAAAACGATTATTTGTTAGAAAGTTAATGCACTCATCAAAATGTCAAGATGGGTTGTTGTTACTGTTGTTTTTATTGTTGTTGGCATTATTATTACTGTTGTTGGTATTGTCGTCGTCATTGCAAACTAACCACATTACTTAATTGGAAGTTGAAATTTGTGCAACTCTCTTCTCCCATTTTAAACTTGTTTGTTAATCGACCAGAAAATAACAAACGGCAAATTGCAAATTCTACAATCCAGGTGTGTTTATTTTATTTTTTCTAAACATAACTCTAACGAACTATATTTCTGGTAATAGATCCAAATACAGTTCGGATGATTGCAATATTACACAATATTTGTTCAGTCTATTAGAGGAAATAAAACAGATGTTTATGTTTAGAAAGCGAACATTGAAAATAGAAGAAAAGCTTTTTAACAGAACGATGATAATCTACATATGGTTCTTTGTTGACATCAATCTTTAAACTATTTTTATTTCGAAAGCTTTACCAACTGAAAGTCTCAATATAAATGTAAATTCAATAACGAATATTCAACAAATAAACCATAAATCTTACGATCTGTTGTTATTGATTTGCTTTGGATTGTGGACCGTTGACAATATTTTTTCAGATTCAACATAATCAATATTGGGATAACGTCTGCTAAAATTCGTTAACTTTTACAAATATTTATAAGCTCTATTTGAAGTTGGATAATAGATGATATTTATACTTGTAAATATAGAAAATTCCACATTTCAATTATTGAAGTTTATCGAATAAGTCTCCATTAATTGATGATAGGAAAAACCGAATTGCTTGACTGAGAGCAGTGACTTTTAAACCACTAATAAACTCAACATTTGCCAAGTTTTTGCTTTCTATCATTCTTCTCTATTTAGAAGAATGAGTAAATTTAACAACTTTGCCAACAACCAAAAAAACTGTAATAAACCTGTTAAGTGACGTCCTATAAAATACGAGAAGATCTGTTATCTTGAAAGTACGTCTACATAGATGAAAAGACTAAAAATACCTTTGTGAAAAACTATAGAAACGTAATGTGCTACAGTTTTCCACCTCTAGATTTATAAAATTCGAAATGATTAAAACCGAGCTTTACTTTGATCTTGATCCTGGTATAAATACGATAAAACAGGCCTGGACTGGCCAAAGCGCAGTTTCCGGCGGGGCCAACCGTCATAAGGAGGCCTTTTGAATAGTTAGTAACTCGATATTTCGCTTATTTTTATAAATATCGCAAAAATTAGAACAGATTTAAAAGGAGCATTTCAAGTTGAATCTAAAGACTTTTCTATTTCGGAAAATTTCGATTGATTTTTGAATTACGAAGGAAAATTTTTGAAGTTTCTTGACAGAGTTTATGGAAAATGGGAAGCGCTTTTCTACTGTTAAAAAAATTTCGCAATTAGTTTGGTAGTTTTCCAGAAAATTGCCAAAAAGTTAAGCACCTCTATTACACTTTTTTTTGATTTAGTGTCTAAACAATGCTAATATTTTACTAATTGATAAGTAACTCGATTATTTTTGTAAATAGTGCAATAAATAGAACGTTAGAAAGAGCATTTCTAGGAGCATTAAAGAAAGTCTTGGGTTTTGAAAAATTTCGTTTGAATTTAAAATTATATACGAAAATGTAGAAGCATAATTTTTTCTACATTTTGGCCGATAATTAAGCTAATATTACAAATTTATGAACAATTTTTACAAAAATACACAGAAAATTGAACGCGTTTTCCGAATTTTCAAGAAATTTTCCAATCGGCTTGCGAGTTTTCCGGAAAATTGCCAAAAATTGAAGGACTTATATTACGTACTTTTTTTTTCGATTTCAATTTTAAGCTGTAACGGTGCAAACGGCCCTTAGAGTCGGAACTCCTTTGTTTTTGGAGTTAAATAAAATAGCATTACAAAAAGCTTTTCAAGGAGTATTAAAGAAAGTTTTTCATTTTGGAAAACTTCACTTGAATTTCAAATTATAGACGCAAATTTAAGAGCATGAGTTTTTCCATATTTATGCACATTTTTTTCCATTTTCGCAAATAATTCAGCTAATTTTAACAATTTATGAATGATTCTTGCACAGTATATAGAAAATGAAAAGCGCTTTCCAAATTTCGAAAAAATGTTTTGACCGACCTGCTAATTTTCCAGGAAGTCGCCAAAATTTGAAGCGTCTGTATTACATCTTGTTTTAGATTTAATGTCTAAACAATGCTAATATTTAATGATAACTTGCTTATTTTCTTAAATATTTTCACAAATGAAACAATATTAGAAAGAGCATTTCAAGGGACATTAAAGAAAGTCTTTCGTCTTAGAAAATTTCCCTTGAATTTGGCATTATAGACGAAAATCTAGAAGCCTGATTTTTTCTATATTTTTGCATATTTTGGCCGATAATTTCGCTAATATTACATATTTATGAGTGATTTTTGCACAATACACAGTAAATTGAAAGCTTTTTCCAAATCTCCAAGAAATTACCCAATAGGTGTGCGAGTTTTCCGGTAAATTACCGGTAATTTCCGATAATCGATTTAGATTCGAAACTCGTTTATTTTTGGAGATAAGTAAAATAGTATTAGAAAGAACTTTTCAAGGAGCATTAAAGTGTTTGTATTGGAACATTGCAAGTTGAAATCTTTCCAATTCCGTTTTGACCGTTAGAATCTATTGGAAAATAAACGAGAAATCGTTGATCAAACTTTAGTGCATTTGTCGCACGCCACATCGGGCCCGAAATATTCCAATCCGGCACTACCATAAATCAGCAAATATTTGTACATAAATACTCTTTATAGTGGAGTTAAAAAATTAGAAATAATGCACTTAAGTTTTAGACCAACATATAAATCATGAGAATAAATATTTGTAATTTTTATGGATGTAAATAGATGCTCTCACTAAATAAAAAAAACCAGAATAAACTGGTTGTATTGTTTTTATCATTAAATAAAATCACCACGATAATAATAACAATAGAAAATAAATTAACTCACCTTATTTGTTATAATAGTACGGTGTATGTGTGTATGGTAAGACAGAATTAGAATTTCAACGATTCAAATGATAAAAAAAATAAGTATTATTATTATTGACACTGACTTTTTCAATCACCGATTGTATAAGTGGATAACTACTACATTGTAGGAGAAATAAATAGGAATAAAAGGCACTTTATAAAATTTACTCTACACACACACCTACACATAAACACCCACTTTTCGTCGTCTAATATAGAGGGTTGATGGTATAGAACAGGATTAGAAAAAGAAACACCAACAGCAACTCACCTGGAACAAAACAAAAATTATATTCAATTAAAAATAATAACTATTTTACATATATACGTATAATTGTGTCCATATAATTGAAGATTTTTATTACGATTAGTTCGAGTATGTTGTGGAATAGTAGGGAACCGCAAATCCGGTAGAAATCCCCCCATAAGGATGAATTTCCGTTCGGACTCTTATCAAAATTTATAGAATTTGAACGCAACGATAGAGATATTAATAAAAAAAACAAATTTGACTGATTAAAGTTTATCTAAAAATTGAAAATTCTGATTTATAAATTTGATGATATAAAATTTATCATTTAACAAGTCGATTAATTAATTCGTGTAATTTTAACATAATTTATTTAAATGCCTTTAGCTGTAATTATTAAATTTATTCATTCAAAAACTGGTTCGTTTTTTCGATTCAAACTTAATTATTGAATGCATTTGAAATTACTACCAGTATTACTTTCGTTTTATTTTAATAAACATGATGATGATGATAATGATGATGAAAGATAGTTATGTATTATGTATGACATTTAATGACATGGAGGATATTCGAGTTTTGAATAAATCATCAAACGATCCATTTTAATCAGAATATTCATGTCCAGAAGTCGTTATTTTCCTTTTATGTTCAAGCAATTGCAACGAAATTTTAAACGATAAACAGATTTCCACAATAAGACAGTTAATTAACTCTCAATTGAACAAGTTCGGGAAATTGTTCCCGATTAAAAGTGGGATGAAATTTTCGGTTAACTATACATGGTGAATTAGTCCATTGACATGTCGATTAAACGGCTTTAAGGGGTAGTAATAGATTGTGGTTATAGTAGAAACACCTCGATCTACATGTCAATGTGATTCAAGTTAAAATACAAGAAAATACAAGAATACAGGAAGTATACAACAGGATGGGGGGTGGAATCGATTTTATTTGAAATCCATAAGGGTCTTATGCTCGAACTGATATAAAAGTTGAAAAGAGATAAAAGGACATGGAGTTGGGGTAGAAGAAGCAATATTACTTCTACTTCTATTGCTACTTGAACGATATAAAACGGCAACGTTCTCACTTGATTCTACCCCTTATTTATATAACTATAGACTGGTGGAGATAAAACTGTTATTTTCAAATATAATAGAGAATTTACACATCACTATAATAATAATCGATAAATCTTTGATGTTTTTTTAATAAAGATGAAATGGTTAAACTGATGTCGATGGAACGAAATCTGATATGTGCCAAATTGCTTCGATAAAAATCAATTGACCGTTACAAAGAGATATAAACACGATCTATTATTGCGTTATCATTATTATAAAACAAGAATGTTCTAATAATTTTTTTCTGTGTAATATTATGGAAAAAATTATGAAATTATGCCTCTCACTCGATTATAACTGCAGTTAAAGCGTAAGATTCACTCTTAACTGTTTTTTTAAAACACTAAATATGGGAAGATTTGATTTAATCGGTTTACTCCGATTGTACAACAAGAAATTGCTATTTAAACTAAAATTTATCAAGATTTTGAGCAATAACGCAATTATATTAAAAAATAAAATAGAAATACGAATAGTGTAGAAGAAAAGAATAGAATCAGCCAATTTTAAAGATTTGTATTGTAATTTAATTAATAGAATATTGGTAATAAAAAATTGAAATAATCCGTTAATTTCGAGTTCAATAATAAAAAGATTAATAATGTCATGGAAGTCTAAACATTATTTGTTATTATTTGAAATTGTAATTAAAAATTAATGATAGTAATTAATTTAGTTTTATAACCAGTTCGTGTCGACTTTTATATGGATTATTTATTTATTCGTTTTTCTATATTTAAATAATCGTCATTGTTCTAATAACAGAAAGAAACAATTAACAAGTCATTAAAAATCGAAATAATACTCCCACTAAATTAAAGATTTGTTGAAAGCAATCGAAAATACATTTTAATAATATTAATCAACTTTTTTATAAACTTCGTATTAATGTAATAAAATTTTCATTACAAATAATTTTCTATTTACAAGAGACTAATGATAAAGTTGGCTTTTAATTTTTTATAGACAATTTATTTTAACCTTTCCTTTTTTTTTAAATAATATAAATAATATCAAGAAAATTCCGTTTTTTTAACCTTCTATCACCCATCGTTACATCATAAATTACTCTATTATCAATAATTATATTGATAGTGTAGTTGTAATAAAAAACAAACGTATGAAAATTACACAATTTAACAATTAAGATAATTTCAGTATTGTTGGAATTATTAGCAATTTTCGCAGTTTTACGCCAAAGAAAAACAATTTGGGATTATTTAAAATTCTCAAGTGCACCATTTATATCCTCGTAAATTTATAATTACGGTAATTATTAAAATAACGATTTAAATATCATAAATTCTAATCAAATTAACATTCTTGTCGTATACTTGGTTTTTTTATTCATTTCCACGTTTTAGTTTAATAATTTATGAATTTGAAAGTAATTTTTCCCTTCCTCCCTCTTTATATTATGGATTTTTAGAATCATAATAAATCTTTTGAATCGTGAACGGAAATCGAACAAAAAGAATTAAAAACGAGTAAGCGAGCATCTCTACTCCCTAGTAGGTGTTTTATATCATGTAACAATAATGATTTAAAATGACTGCTATATAAATTATTTTAGCACAACAGGCGTCATAAAACAACGTACAAATATATCCTGTCTATGTTAATTTACTCAGCTTGACTTCAATAAAAAAAAAAATTAAACAATCCATCAATTAGTATGGTAATATTTGAAACTTTCTAGAGTGCAAAAACAAGCAAATTGTTTGTTTGGCAGAAGTTGTTCGAATTGTGTCATTCACCTGTAAACCTTTCTAACTTTTATAACTGGAAATTTAGAAGAAAAAAAGCAAAATCATTACAATTAATCAAAAATTTTTTAATTAGATTAGACTAGAAAAGAAACGCGCCTACATTCCATTTTTGTTGTACAGGTACAAAGCCAACAAGAAACCTTTAAATTTTTATGAGAAATTGACCGATTTTATAGCGCCCGACCACATATTTCCTACAAATAGATAAGACTAAATTGGAAATGTTCAAATTGATAGAAACTCAAAAGATTTGTAGATTGGCGCGTTAATAATTCGATTAGATCAGTCATTTCTCAAATAATCAAACAATTCTATCGACTAACACGAAATTCGATCATCTATCACGGTAATTCTGGTCGAATTTCAAGTGTGGGTAGACGAAATGTCACAGAATATCGTCCAAATCATAGTAAACTCAAAGTTTGATTTTCTTTGGTTATAATTTTTCAATTCCAAATTTCTAACCTCAAAACTTCAATTTCGACTATATTTATATTAATTAGCTTCGAATATTTCAAGTAAAATAATTTATTTTAATCTAAAATAATCGAAATTTAATTAAAAATAAAAACTTTCTTTAAACACAATCGACACAGAATAAAAGACTTTTTGAAGTACCAACAATAAGCCAGGTTTTGGATATCCAATAGAAATTGGATATTTTGAATTGCACGCCCATCAAAAAATGGGTTGCTAGCAAAATTCCCCAAACAAATTTCTAACCTTAGTGATTAATACCATTGATATTCGTGTATTTTGAACAATTAGTGAATTTGTTTTCTAATTTTAATGACTTCTTCATTAAAATATGTTTAATTTTTAATTTTCACAGTAAAGGACGTTCTCTTCAGTATAGTGGAGTAGATTTTTTAAAGAAATGGTCAAGGTAATCGATAAAGTTGAATAATTTTAACAAAGAACGTTCAATCTATTTAACTAAATTCACATTTATATTATATTTTGGAAGGTTATCCAATTTATTTTCAAAATTTCTAGATTTTCGGTACCAATTTGTAAAATAAAAAGAGTAGATTAACTTTTTAAGTTGGTATTGCAAGCTAATTTTAAGTACAATCATTTAATAAAATATTGATAAAAACTCAACGGAATAGAAGTCCCAGCTGTTACAAATTTAATCAGTTCGAATCTAGTAACTTTATATTTAGTTGGCAATAAATTAAATCACATGGGTATTGTTTTTAAACTTCTAAATCATTGGTAATTTTGAAATTTGGCGCCTTTATCGGTTATCAAATTAACTTTCTATGACATATTATTGGTTATTTTGAAATTTTGCGCCTTTCTATGACCAATGAGGTATCCAAATAAAATCCGATTGGTACCAATGAGAATCGAGTGACTTTTCAAACATTACGTTGGATAATTTCCTGGTAATTCCCCTAGAGACAATATTTGTAAATTTTAGGCAGAACATTAGTATAATAAATAATTGCATTTTCAACGAACATTTTATAAACAGACCGAAACAAATAAGCTTGTTGACAATTTCGTATTAAATTTAGAAAAGAGCTTTAACATTCCAACAATTGAGAAATTTCGACATATTTTTGTAGAATAATTGAAAAAAAAAATGAAGGAAACTGAGCGTTAAAACGATAACAAAAGAGAATTGAAAAACAAAACCATAAACAACCCTTTTTACAACAACAAACAAAAAACACCCCCATCCAATTCTCTATTTACTAATTTCAATTTCAACCAAACATCTCATAGATAATTAACTTGTTGGCAAAGCTTAACCATTATTATCAACACAACTATTATTATCATTCTATAGGAGATATTTTAATGTAAATAAACTCATTAATACTTTGTTAATAAATGGATAATTCGCTGGTACAACACAAAATAAATAAACGGATTTTGTTATTTGTACATTAACGAAACGCAGATAATTACGTGTTGGATTAATATCGCTTCAGGATATATCTAACAAAAAAATAATTAGTGAGATAGATTGATCGTAAATAATAACACTTTTCACCCTGTTTCTAAATAAAATAAATTAGATGACATCATTTTATATATCTCTCTATTATTTAAACTATACGTGTAATATCAAAGAAAGAGACAAAGAATATCCTTAAAAACAGACAAAAACGAACACATAAAAAGCTCAAGCTCGTATAATCACAAAATGGCTTCCCTCTCCGGTGTATATGTGTATGTATGTGTGTACTATAGTCGTGTCGCAGTCATCGTGTCGATCGAACCGTACGAACGTGTCTTGTTTACAAACGTTAGAAAAAGACAGATATCTATATTATATTTGTATTAAACAAAGATAACAATAGAGTCTACGTTGATACTTGCAATATTAGAAAAAGATGGAATTATACGTGTATATGTAGATAGAGATGGAGAGAAAGCACAAGGCGTCAGCCGCTGCCGAACTTTAAACGAACAATTTCCTTTCAATACACCCGACAAGGATAGATATAGAAATTTGAATTGTATAGAATTCGCCCCTGTTATTCACACAAAATACACATAATAGAACAAGATAGAGTCTTGTTTTTTTTAATTTTCTCGATTCTAATATAAATCTACTAACCAGCTTCGGTTGATAAGTAATTATACCCCACTGCACTTCACTATAAGACGAAGATAACGATAATTTACGATCGTTGTTGTTGTTGTTGTTATAATCCGTTGTTGTTGTTGTTATTGGGGGAAGATAGGGGGAATTCGCGAACACACTACTAAAACACATCCACTGATAGCCACTCATACGTGTTGGAAGAATAAAACTATCACACTACACACAACATAATTGGGTCGAATTAAAAATAAAACTATTAAACTAATTAATTGATTTCCTTACACTTGAATTAAATAAATTCTTGTTTACAAACACTGATTTCATTACGGTTTTTTTTTTTTGTATAAAATTCACACGCACCGTCCATAACAGAGACGAGATACAACACCACAACGGCCAACTGACAGAGAGCTTTTGCTAAACTGGCAACGATTCGAGCCGATTATAGCCGATGTTGATTATAACAAAGAACGATCGTTTGTATATTAACCGGCATAGGCAGCAGGTTTGCTGCTGTTTTGTTCCATACATAGCCGACTTTGTGAATAAACGCATTTATAAAAGAAATTATTTGGAATTCTTTTTAATTAATTTTTCTCCTTTATTTTATAAAATTCCCTCTAATTACACACGATAATTGGATTTAATTTAAACGAATCCTATTATGTGTACAATGAAACTGTTTAATCTCGGATCATTAGTGAGATTGGGGACAATCCACAAATTCCAAAAAAATTCGAAAATAAAGTTAGTTTCGAAATCTACCCCTAGTTGATTCACACGGAAAACACAAAAAACCGTGTAGAAAGCGACCCGTATCAATATCAGAGACATCGGTGACAAATTAGTTATGGAATTATAACCGCAACCCCTTTTAGATTTTTATAAATAATTCATGAATTTTGCTAATCTTTTTGTCGACATTTTTCGGTTGTTTTCAAATCTACCTGGCTTTCTGTTTATAGATTCGTAGAATTTCCAAACTGGAAATTTTCTCCCAAATTGTGACTAGCACTGAGGCGCATCAACAACTGGGTGGTCTTCTGTTTGGAAATTTCGACAAATTTATCGATTTTCAATTAATTAAAATGTAATTTTCAAATATTGAAAAAACGCAGCAACCATTGACAATTTTTATCGCAATTGAATTAGCAAAATTAAATTCCATATGATCAAGATACCGTTGATTGTAAGCGTTAGTGAATCAAGTAGGTGTACGTCAAAGTTTTGACGTAATTTTGATTAAACAAATTTAAATTCGATTTACAAAAATAGATTTTTTATTTGCGTTTTTATGAATCATATTCGAAATTTGCATCAATTTTAAAACCAGAAATACTTTACGATTCAATTTCCCCAATTAAAAACCATAATTTCCAATAATTGACAAATATTTGACGTATGCCTACTTGATTCGCTTATAAATCAATGATTATGTTTAGTCAAAGGTGTTGTGATGGGAGGATGTATTTTACTTCGTTTTACACGCTTCAAGGTTAAATTTAACAAATATGAACCAATCTACGACATTGCAATTTAAGACATAGCCAACTGTATTAAAAATGGAATAAATTTTGAACAATTTTAGAATTTTATACAAAGATGACGTTTATAATAATAGTAAATTTTTTGAAGTTTACCTACATGACGTTAATAAGAGAAATGTTCGTGACACATATTGTAAAAGTACACTTAATCCATACACATGCATACCTAGATATGTTTACATGTTATTTAGGTAGATACAAAATACATAAATACATATTTATACATATGTATTTATATCTAGAAATAATATAATGCCCTATTGTTGCCCGCAAACCTAACAAAACTCTAATCTATTGTTGTTTATTGTGTAACAAGATTCATTCAATAAAAGTAAATTACTATTATTCAACTAAACAATCAATAAAAATATAAAATCTGTACCGAATCTACCTAAATTTGGACAACTTGACCAATGCTATAGCCACGATGCACTTCTAATAGACCATTATCATAAATCACCCTGTATCTAGTTCACTTATTGTTAATTTTAAAAATAACAAATCTATGCTTTATTATTTGTGCTCGTTTTTAGACTTGTGGCGGAAAATGGGGTGAAATTAACCCTTCAAGACAAATTATAAAGTTTTACAAAAGCTATATTAAAATGCAAACTAATTTTCCATCATTTTGAGATGATGATATGCTAATTTTATGTTATTTTTAACCCATAATTAAGATAATCAACATAATTTTTTAAGGGTTAATTATGCTCCATAATCTCGATTTGTATGTCATTTTATGATTTTATTGTTATCTTTATTGTTTGAAAGTTAAAGTATATTATAATTTTTTTTAATTTTAGAGATAACATTAATTTTTGATAATCAATATCTCGATTGTTTTGAGGGGTATCACAAAAATTGAAACAGGATTAAAGAGAGCATTTCAAGATGAATCTAAGGGTTTTTTCATTTCAGAAAGTTCCGATTGAATTTTGAGCTATAAAGGAAAATTTTGAAGCATGTTTCTTCGTAATGTTTTACAATATTTTTATATTTTTCCTCATTACTTCATCAATGTTGTTTATTTTTCAACGATTCTAACAGAGTTTATAGAAAATGAAAGGAGTTTTTCAAATCTTCAAGAAATTTCCCAATCGGTTTACCAGTTTTCCAGGAAATTCGCAAAATTTAAGCGCCTCTATTACACTTCTATCTATTTGGTGTCAAATTAATGGCAATCTTTAATAATCGATAATTTGTTTATTTTTGTAAGTATTGCAATGAGCCGGATAGCATTAGAAAGAGCATTTCAAGGAGCATTAGAGCAAGTTTTTAGTTTTGGAAAATTTCACTTGAATGTGAATTTATGGACGAAAATCTAGGAGCATGGTTTTTTACTAAATTTATACACATTTTCCTGTATTTTCATCGAAAATTTAATAAATATTATAAATTTACGTATAATTTTTGCATTGCACAAATAAAATGAGAAGTACTTCCCAAATCTCCAAGAAACATGCTGATCGGCTTGCTAGTTTTCCGGAAAATCGCCAAAATTGAAGGGCTTGCGTTACACATTTTTTCGCTTTAGCGTCGAAATAATACCAATATTTGATAATCGATAACTTAGTTATTTCCGTAAATATTGCAACGAATAGAACATCATTAGAAAGAGCATTTCGAGGAGCATTAGAGAAAGCTTTTCCTTTTGGAAAACTTCACTTGAATTTAAATTTATCGTTGAAGCATGATTTTTCCATATTTCTGCAAATTTTTCTACATTTTGGCCGATAATTTAGACAATAGTTTAATTTTATAAATGATTTTTGTAGAGTTTATAGAAAATGGAAAGCGCTTTCCAAATCTACAAGAAATTTTCCAATCGACTTACTAGTTTTCCGGAAAATTGTCAAAAAATAAAAGCCTTTTTTTCAACTGATGTCCAAACAATTGAAATATTTTAATTATCGATAACTTGCTTATTTTCATAAATATTGCAATGAGCAAAACAGCATTAGAAAGAGCATTTCAAGGAGCCTTAGGGAAAGTTTATCGTTTTGGAAAATTTAACTTGAATTTGAAATTATAGACGAGAATCTAGGAGCTTGATTTTTTACTAAATTTATGCACATTTTTCTGCAATTTCATCGATAATTTAGCCCGTATTACTAATTTACGAATAATTTCTACATAATAGACAGAAAATTGAGAGCACTTTCCAAATTTCAAAGAAATTTCCCAATCGGCCTACCACTTTTTCGGGAAATCGCCAAAAATTGAAGGGCTTGTATTGGCCATTTCTTCGATTTAGAATCGAAACTATAGCAATATCGAATCGAAAATTCGCTAGATCGACATCTTTATAATTCCGATTCAGTTGAAACTTGAAGGATGACAAGCGAGAAACCGTCGATCAAAACGATCTAGTGAACCACCAGGGCCAAAATTGTCCAATCCGGTACTGGCTAGACATTCTACAGTTGAACAAATGAGTTGAAAGGTGACTAAAAAAAAAATGTAAGTTGGTTATCGTCATTTAATTTCCACGTAAATAAGCAATAAGTGTTGTTTAAACGATTTAAACTTACCTAACTGCATTTTCGTGTTAATCGTAAATAAAATACACACAAGTTATGATTTAATGACTATTACAATAATTATGACGATGATAACGTTATTGTTTTGTGATAATAATGATAACAATGGCGGATATTTATCAATTATCATTGTAAAAAAGTATAAACTTGTAGTTATATTAAAATAAAGTCTATCCAAATAAAACAAAAAAAAGAGAACATGACTAATTACGTGTATAATTTTATGCAAACAATAACAAATAAAATACATTTCTTTATAAATAGAAAGGAATAAAAATAAAAGACCGCTTGAACTCTATTTTATAGTTAATTAATAAAAATTCAAGTATTAATAGAGGTCTCGTGTTGTTCGAATCTAACAATAATTATAACGAATCGGAAACCTATTAATTATAGGATTCTTTGACTGCTACTACAACTATAACTACTACTACTATAACTGGCTGCAATTTATCAGTCATGCAACGTTTTCAACAGAAACACCACGGAAAGAATGACAAGAATCCAAAGCTGCATTATAGACTTGAAAGTTTGAAATGATACCTTAATTCGATAATAATAACGTCTTAAAACTTGTATGTTGAGGAGCTTTCAAATGGAAATCAATCGTTCAAATACAGACGGGTTATGAATCGAAATTCTAAAGACTCGAAAGTATGCAAAGAATACCAAATACGACCCTGTAGTTGTTGTATTTTCAAAATTACAACCACCAAATTTAATCGGCGAAATTATTGTAGGAAACGAATTAATATCGGAATTTCGATAATTATAATCGCACAATATCAATAAAAATTGTATTTAATGAGCATTGAAAATTCTTCTCGTTGATTTATTGTATTGGAGAATGATTATGCCAATGATCTAATCGTGAAAAGATTTAAAATATTGCCATATTAGCGGTTTACTAATGACCTCCGCCAATCTAATCGTAAAGTGAATCATCTAAATTCTGGTCTTTCTATACAGGGTGTGTCTAGTATATGGGCCAGAATTTGTAAATTTCAAATTTTTAAGAAATTTGGAGAATCTTGAATTATTCAAAACTTATTGGGAATTGATTTGTTGGAATTCTACAATTAACTGGAATTAGAGTTGTGAAAAACGGATAAATTATACGATCGTATAAATCTATCTTTCAAATGGAACACCTGGTAGGTATATAAAAATACGATTATAAATGAATCTATTTCATAATTCCCTCAGTTTATGATAGTCGTAGATAATTAAACGAGTAATTTATTAGGAGACGATTACCATAAAATAGAATATTTCTGAATACTTAAGAAAATTGGTAGGAATTTGAACAAAATACAAATTACAACGAGAATTTCTGTTAAATTTCCGTTACAAGTTAAACCCATATAGTGTGTATGTTGTACCTAAACAATTTCCGGTCACGTCGATCCATTGATCAAAATGCCCAAGAGAGTTTGTATACAGAGTGGTCCACAATTGTGGCCTTTTAAAATTAACAGTTGATTGATGGAGTTTAAAAAATTTTCGACTTGAATTCTTCATAAAAAATATTCGATATTCTAACAATCCTATTAAATTTTTAAATAATTTTCAAAAATTTGTTGAAATTTTAAAACCAAATTGACATCAGAACCTAGTAATCGCCTCTGTGTAAAGCATTTGCTCCTCTTCCAGGGCTCTTCTATAAAAAAATTAAATATTTATTTAAAAAATATTTGAAGATTTGTAGAGGGGTCCTAAAAGAGCATTAGAGGAAGTTTTTGTTTTCGAAAATTGCCAAGTTTGAGATTATAGAAGAAATCTAGGAGCATGATTTTTCTCAATTGATGATTTTTTTATATTTTCGCTTATAGTTTAGCCAATATTACAAATTTACGAATGGTTTTTGCACAATACAAAGACGCAAAAAAGCTCTTCCAAATTCCAAGAAATTCTCCGATCGACTAGCTAGTTTTCCGGGAAATTGCCAAAAATTGAAGGACTCCTATTGCACTATTTCTCGATTTGGTGTCCAATCAATGCCAATATTTATTAACCGATAACTTCCTTATCTTCGTAAATGTTGAAATAAGTGAACCAGCATTAGAAAGAGCATTTCGAGAGGTGTTAGAGAAAGTATTTTATTTTGGAAAATTGCACTTGAATTTCAAATTATAGACGCAAATTTAGGAGCATGATTTTTCTATATTTTTGCACATTTTTTCCATTTTTCGCCAATAATTTCACTAATATTAACAATTTACGAATGATTTTTGCGCAGTACATAAGAAAAAGAAAGCGCTTCCGAAATCGCTAAGAAAATTTCGGATCAGCTTGTAAAATTGTATTAGAAAGGAGCATAGAGAAAGTTTTCTATTTCGGAAAAAAGCTCTTTTATAGAAGAAAATTTAGAAACATGATTATTTCGATATTTTTGCAACATTCGGCCTATAATTTAGCCAATATTATAAATTTACGAATGAGTTTTTCAAAGTACATAGGAGATAGAATACGCTTTAGAAATCTCCAGGAAATTTCCCATCTGCTTGTTAGTTTGCCAGAAAATCGCCAGAAATTGAATGGCTTGTATTGCTTTTTTTTGTTCGACTTAGAATCGAAACAATGCCACTATTTAATTATTGATAACTGGCCTATTTTCACAAATTTTGCAATAAATCAAATAGCATTAGAAAAAGCATTTTAAGGAGCGTTAGAGAAAGTTTTTGGTTATGGAAAATTTCACTTGGATTTGAACTTATGGAAGAAAATCTGATTTTCTTTATATTTTTGCACATTTTTCTATATTTCCGGCTATAATTTAACCAAAATTATAAATTTAAAAATGATTTCTGCACAATATAAAGAAGAAAAACCTTTTTCTAATATTTAGGAAATTGTCAGCTAGACCTGTTAGTTCGGAAAATTAAAAAAAATCAACGTTTTCAATTTACGTTTCTTTCCTAGAATTATTTGGTCCATTCTTGAAAGCTTATAGGAAAACCCCATGTAACTATACAGAATTTTCTAAGAAATCCTAAATCCGATTGTTTGAAAATTCAAAAAATAATTGCGGAAAATTTGACTTTTTTGTAATAAAATTTACAGTTCTACAAGCAAGGAAAATTTCTCAAAAATTTGTGAAGCATTTTCAATTTACTGACAACAATTATGCTGTATGGTAATCATTAAAAAATAAGCAATATTGGCTAAATTATGGGGGTAAATACAAAAACATACCCAAAAATTTAGAAAAATTGATGCTCTAAAATTTCCTTCTGTAATTCCAGATTCCAGTAGAACTTTCAAAAATAAAACTTCTCGTTAGATTAGAAAACTGTCGATTAAAGATTAGCATTTTGAAATCACCACCGGGCCAAATAGCGCAACTTCAAAATTTGGGCCCCCAGCAAAATTCAGTTCGGTTTTACTGTACGGTAGAGCAAAATTTTCAGTTTAACCAAATTCTTCTTCCACAAATTACACCGATTACTCTTGAAATTTAGAATTCAAACAACTAACGAGATTATACGTTTCTTGAGTTCTACAAATTCCCCATTACTCATTTAAATTGAATTTTCTCTCCTGCAATATTTCACTTATTATTGAAACTTATCGCCTTGTTATGAAAGATTTCACATCTAAAATCAATCAAATTTCTATCGATTTCTTCAATGTCCACTCCAAAGGGACGGTAATAGCGAATCACCCTGGATTTGTAAGCGAGTAGTCGTATACTATGTAGAAGAAATCAGCGAACGGTATATATAGAAGAGAGAATTTCAAGCTCCAAGGGACATTTGTGAGGTCTTCCTTCTGGTTGCGTCCAGTTTACTTTAATACTATCTCTATCTATACATGTATGTGTATATCTAGTAGTTGTAGTAGTTGTAGTAGTAGGAAACGAGTGTCAATCTACCTCAACGAGGCTCAGAACACTATTTAGATTGGATTACGTTGTATAATGGAATCCTGGGGCGTATACTATGTCTATATCTATACATATATACAGATGTAGGTACATAAGTGTAATATGTATATGTATAAGTGAGTTAGATAGAGATAGTTGAAGATAATAGAGAGAGTGAGAGTTGATAAAGCGGTGAACTTACTGGAATATTAAATATCATTATAGCTCCATCGACGTCGACGTCGTCTATGTCGACATTACCACCAACATCCTACTCCATTATTATTGCTATTTAGTAAATAGTTTAATTCTTACATCATTCACGTATACAGACTGTATTTATATCCAATTCATATCATTATTATCCATTATAACAATTGTTGATCCCCGTATAATTGATTAATTAAGTTTAAACGAATAAATTGAATTAGTGTCGATTATAATAAATGATCACGTTTATGTTTACATATCTATATGTAAATTCAATATATCATAAATAAAATTGTGTGTGTTGGTCGAATATTCGTTGTTGTTGTACAAACACCTACATTTACACATTTACAAGTCGGAGAATTTCTCAAAACAAGAATACCACAATTCCATTGACATCAACCGTAAAACAAACGATTCATATTATAGATTTATATCCAACTATACTAAATTCACTCGCATCGTGGCAAATTGACGACAACATGACGCAATAAAAGTCCCCAATTTTTACCAATCTAGTCGTTGATTATTATTTTAGTCATCACGTAACCATAGCAACAGTATTGTTTTCAATCATGGTTGTTTAAAATTTGTTTTGTTAGGTGATTTTCGAATATTTTTCTAAATAAAACGTTATATTCGGTGATTGAATCGAGTATATCCTCAATAATTCCATTTAATCGTACAATAGAATTTTAATTATTTATAAAGTTGGCAATAGTTAGTATTGTTAACGAGATGTATGTCAAAATCAATTGTTCTCAATTGACTCTTGATTTTCTCTCGATATTCCCGATGACAATTGAATATCGTGTAACCCATTCAAATACAACAATTGATTGTTGTCCAATCAAATAACGTCAACATTCCATATAATTTAGTGGAAAAATTCTAATTTATCAACTATTATCATTACGGTTATCTAACATTGAAATTCGACATTATGAGTTAACTCAAGGGGTGGAGAGGGGTCAAAACCCATCTTATTTAGTCGAATGTGTGCGTGTAGCACATGGTAGAATCGTAGACCTCCGCAGAGTTGTTAAATACGGCAACGTTAATACCAGTACGGCAACGTTCGATTCAGCGTTTCCATTGGAACAACAGCCGGCGCGATCAATGTTCGAACAGAACGGCTTTCATCCAGCACCACACCGGGCTATCAGAGAGCGACAAGGATAGAAACTGTGGAAATTGTGTCTGTATATGTTTGTGAGAGAGTGTATGAGATGGGGATTGTAATGTTTAGGGGGTGAAGAGGGTGGGAAGACGACGACGACGTCGACGACGACAATAAAAAGAGAATACACATGTAGATTTAACGGGAGAGAGAAAGATAGACGACAACTTAAAAGTAACAAAGATGACGATGGAGAGGATGGGATAAGAGATAAAACATAGAAAGAAAGGGAGGAAAAAAACAACGGTAAAAATAAGAGAAGTTCGGATCTAAGGGTGGGGAAAAGTTGAACTCTTCTTTTCATCTTCTTGGAGCCCGTATTCTACTTGTAATACAACATATCTGTTATTTGCCGGCGCTTTTTCGGTATATAACTTGTGAAATGTATTTTAAATAGTTTGAACGAGACTGTTGAGATAAAAGCTAGAAGGAGATAGACATAGTTATAATACACCCAGAGAACGTTTACACACAAAGAATCTCAACGACTTGAAACAGATACATGTGTGTACACCTGTAAATACGTGCAGATGGATTGCATTAAAAACCGACGACATAATGGACGCAAATTACTAACGAATTGGAGCGTCAACAGAGGATGGAATAAAAAAAAACCTAACAATCGGTGCCAGTTTATTACCCCCACAACAAACAACCCCCCCATATAATTGCAGTGGATATTTCCGACAAATCACAAGAATTATTTAGCGGTGGTGTGTTTTTGTAGAATCCAAAAACGGTCCATCGATCTCAACAAATCTTTCATGAACGACAAGTTTGTTCGAATCGGTTTTGGAAACTTCCGGTAGCCCATTCCGACCGCCACAAACATAAAAATAACAAACCGGAAAATACTTACATCCAATACACTGTCGATTCTCCTAATCGTTTATCTCTTCGTTTAATAGTTGATTTTTTATTACAAATAAAACGAGCAATAATTTTAATATAATTCAAATAAAATCAAGTAGTCTATGAATTGTAGAGTTATGCAACCAGTAATACATTAAAGTTATTTGTAATGTTGCCTCTACGGTGAATTTTGATACAATCAACTAATGTTGTTCGGCATGATCCAACCACCCCTAACTATTATACACCTACCCTTTTACCCTATATGCTTTTATAACCGTTCCCTTTCCACTACAATACACCTATAGAGGTGGTTGTTTCTCTATACATACTACTATACATGCATGGCGTATCCTTTTCATGATTAGATGATTGTTCGATGTTTGCTTTGAATCGAGATTAATCCATTTTACCGTACATTCGTATAAACATGTACATATCCAGGGTTGAATTGCGCCATTTTGGCCCCAGGTGGAGATCTAAAAATCCTCGTTCTTGATGAGGTGTGCGACAAATATTTGATCGACGGTTTCTACCTTGTTTTCCAACAGATTCTAATGACCGAAACCGATTAGAAAGATTCCAAGCCATTTTGTTTACTCCCGAAAACTAGCGAATTATCAATTGTTAAATATTGGTATTGTTTCAATCCTAAAGCGAAAAAAAGTCGAATTAAAGCTCTTCAATTTCTGGAGATTTCCCGGAAAACTAGCAAACCGGTCGGAAAATTTCTTGGAAATTTGAAAAGCTCTTTCCGTTATCTATGTAATATGCAAAAATCATTTGTGAATTTGTAATATGGCTAAATTGTAGGCCAAAATGTAGAAAAATGTTGCAAAAATATAGAAAAAACTGTGTTCCTCAACTTTCTTCAATAGATTCAAATTTAACTTCAATTTTCCAAAACGAAAAACTTTCTCCAATACTACTTGAAACGCTCTTTCTAATGCTGGTTCACTTATTTCAATATTTACGAAAATAATGAAGTTACCAGTTAATAAATATTGGGATTGTTTGGACACAAGATCGAGAAATGGTGCAATTCAACTCCTTCGATTTTTGGCAATTTCCCGGAAAACTAGCAAGTTGATCGGGAAATATCTCGAAAATTTGGAAAGCGCTTTCTTTTTTCTTTGTATTTTGCAAAAATCATTCGTAAATTTTTAATATTGGCTAAATTATCGGCGAAAATATAGAAAAATTTACACAAATATAGAATAATCATGCTGCTAAATTTTCGTCTATAAATTCAAATTTAAGTGAAATTTTCCAAAACGAAAAACCCTCTCTAATGCTCCCTTAAATGCGCTTTCGAATTCTGTTTGAATCATTATAATATTTACAAAAATAAAGAAAATATTGATTATTTTAATATTAGCATTGTTTGGACACCCGGTTCGAAAAAAGGTGTAATCAAGTCCTCAAATGATTGATAATTTCTCGGGAAACTAACAAGTTGATCGGAAAATTTCTTGAATATTTGGAAAGCACTTTCGATTTTCTATAAACTCCATCAGAATTGTCGAAAAATAAACAAAATTGGTCAAGTGATGAGGCAAAATATAAAAATAGGTACCTCAAAATATTACTATACTCTTTTAAATTAGAAGGAGTAATGATCAAAGCTGAGTTTACACAGAAAAAGTCACTAGAAACAAAAACTAGATCGTTTTGGCTGTAAATTTTAATATTTATAACTTGTTTTATTTTAAATCGAACATATTTAACCCCCTGATAAGAACTACGTTTTATAATTAATCAGTAATACACATTAGAATACTATTAAAACTTCAAAACCCAGTGTTTCTTCGGCATTATTTTTGAGTTGTGTAAACTTGTCTGTAAAATAGCCAATGGGAGGCTAGCATTTACGCGCAAAATTTAAATCACTCCTAGTTTAGGAATAGAGAATAAGAAACATGCTCGAAAGTTTTCTCTGTGACTCAAAATTCAATCGGAATTTTCTGAAATAAAAAATTTGTCAGATCTATCTTGAAATGCCCTTTTTATATTTATTTTAATTTTCGTGATATTTACAAAAATAAGCGAGATATCGATTATTGAAAATTTATATTCAAAATGCATGAGCCTCCTAGAAACGGTTGGTCCCGGGGAAACCCCCGTTTATTCGCCCTATCCAGTCCGGACCTGTACGCATCTACCATTACCGTTGGGGCTAATTTAAAACATTACCACTACTCTACTAATTATAGAGATTGAAGTAGTCGACGAAAAAATGATGTTTGTTAAAACACCCCCATTTCTCGTCGTGTATACACGAAGAAAGAGACGGAAATTGAGGAATCTCGGTTGTTAGTGGTGTTTATCGTTAAACACTCCCCGGGCAACGACATAAAATCACAGTGAGAATGACATACGTTTCCTCTTGTTGTTGTTGACGATAAAGGGAGGAAAATAGGAAACAACCAACAGTTTTGACTGTATCACGATTATCGTCTCAAGAGATTACGGATGTGACCGTATTTAAAGTGCAAGCACGCAAAAACAAAACAACAACAACAATAAGCCCAGAGATAAGCGGTAGACTTTCACGCAAGGTGTTGAAAAGTTTGTAAATAGCATTAACCAAAAAAATAAAGCCGTACTAATCGCACCATAAATCATTCATTATATTGATTTTGTAATATTTAATCGTACAGCAAACTTTAATGATAATAATTAGTTTTAATGATTTTATTATACAATAACAAACACGTCCATTTGATACGTGCATATACCGACTAAAACACATAATACAAGTCTATTTATAACAGAAAATTGATGGTTTCTGTATAACGAAATAACAGGAAAATCAAATACAAAGTATTGTTGAGTCGGCGAAAGGTGCGGTAATTATTATTTGTAATCAACTTTTATAACTCAATCATTATTATAACTATCAATGATTGTAATAAAATTTAAAATTGCCGTATCGAAAGATAATCAAACTGATTGCAACTTTCTTACAAACACGACGATTTCTTCGTTATATAAAATAAAAATTTTAGAGATTTTACGGAAGTGCTAGAACAGAAACGAAAGTGGAAGCAGAACAAAAACAGAAATGAAAACCGAAAGAGAAACAGAAACGAAAAAAATTAACCAATACAAAAAAAACTTAAAATTAAATTGATAATATTTGATCAGTTTTCCAGAAAATTAACAATATCACTGGCAAATTTCTAAATGATTTGGAAAGCGCTTTAAATTTGCTATAAGTTCTGAGAAAATTGTTGAAAAATCGATAATATTTGTTAAGTTATACGGGAAAATATCAAATTCAAGAAAGAAACGCGCCCTTTAAATTTCCCCATAAGATAACTCAGATGACTCACGAATCAATTCGAATTTTTCATAGTAAATAATGTTCCTAGATATTCCTTGAAATTCTCTTTCTAATGCTGCCATATTCATTACAATAGGTCAACAAACAAGAGAGATATCGATGATTCAAAATTAGCATTTTTTAAGCACAAAATCTAACAATAAGAAAAAGACCTCAGGGGAAAGACTAGTACTCGGTAAAAAAGGGTAAATTTTGACAAACGATTTCTCGTTCATTTTTCCCATAAAAATTAAAGTTCTTAGGCTTGTTTTAAAGAGCATTTCAAGCTGATTAAGAAAAACTCCATACCTTTTGGAAAATATTGTAACAATATAGTTATAAAATGGAAATATAGAAGCATGTGTTATTTTCACGACAATTCAGCCTATATCAGTTTGTTTTCAATGATTATGGGGTTTAATAAACACTGAAAAAAAACTGTTACAACAAGTTTAACAGGTGAAAGTAGTTACTGAATTTCGAAATTCGAAATCTGGCCAACTCTGCGGCACTTCCCCATGTATAAACTCTCCGAAAATGATTAAGATGATTGTACAAGAAAGCCTTCGGCAAAGTTTAGCCATTTTTCTTGATTTTCCGGAAAACTACCGAG
Source organism: Mylabris phalerata (assembly GCA_020740385.1). Lineage (NCBI taxonomy): Eukaryota > Metazoa > Arthropoda > Insecta > Coleoptera > Meloidae > Mylabris > Mylabris phalerata. Next base: position 4,795,658 of record JAJEOX010000222.1, read on the forward strand.
CCAATTTGGAAATTTCTTGCACATTTAGAAAGCTCTTTCAATTCGGTTAAACTCCATAGACATTGAAAATAAACTGATTGTGAGTTATCGTGAAAATTAAAAAAAAAAACATGCTTCTATATTTTGATTTATAACTATATTGTTACCATATTTTCCAAAAGATATGGAGTTTTTCTTAATCAACTTGAAATGCTCTTTAAAACAAGCCTAAGAACTTTAATTTTTATTGAAAAATGAACGAGAAATCGTTCGTCAAAATTTACACCTTTTTTACCAAGTACTAGTCTTTCCCCTTAATAAACTCCCAATTTCAGCCAGTTTTCCGGAAAACTAACAAACCTATTTAAACATTTTTTGGAAGTCTTAAAAGCTTTTTCAATCGGCTATTTATTGTGAGAAAATCATTAAAAAATTGATGATATTTGCTAAATTATAAGGAAATATGGAAAAATTAGAGAAAAAAACATGTTCCAAAATTAACCTCTATAATTCGGAATTCAATTGGAATTTTTGAAAACAAAATACATTCTCAGATGCTCCTTGAAATGTTCTTTCTAATGAAGTTTGAATCATTACTACACATCATCAAACAAGGGAGATATCGATGATTAAAATTTGCAGACACCGGCTCAAGACTTTAGACCTTCATATTTCAATAAATTCGTATTTCTCTTATATTGATTATTTCCGTTATTTATCCACATAAAAAAGCGTGAAAATTGAAACGGAACCCCCAAAGCTTGCGGAAATTCCGCAGTTACAAAACTAGAAACAGAGATTCATTCTAGTTTATTACCAATTATTGATAGAATTTGAAGTTAAACGACCTAATTATGGATAAAATCAGTTTATTGGGGGGTAATTAACTAAAATTTTCGCCACAATTATAACAAATATTGACGTATTTTTCTACCAGTAGAGATGAGGAATAAACATTACACTTGAATTTTTCTTCAATTTTGAACAATTTGTTGTACTTACAGGCATATTATCATTTTCATCCTCTATTTTGATAACACTATTGTTATAATTATTATCGTTATCATTATCGGAGATAATTTCAATTGTTTCGATATAATTACAATTGGTATCAATCGACCATGTACCATCTTTGTGTAATAGAATTTGATTAACATCGAACGGTATTTGATTGGATGTTAGAACATTTACAAAATAGCCATCAACAAATAAATCATCAAACGACACGATTTTATCACAAACCGGACATTTCCATTTCTTTTTCTTAATTTGTAGAAATACTTTAAGATCGAAACATTGTAAATGATTGCATTGTATTGACCGACACGGTGTTATCATTTTTATTTTACTGATTGGACATAATAATGAGACCGATAAAGTTGTTGTAATAATTTCCGAATCTGTATCAATGAATTTGTTTTCAACTAAAATTTATAATTAATTAACCACATATTGGAATAATTAAATTAATACTTAATGATTTTGTATAATCAGGATTCATAAGACGTTTACTTGTGAAACGTTCAACTAATTCATCTGTTGTTAATTTTCTAATTAAATTTATAGAAATCTCATGATCGTTATGAATACGTGGTGATATTAAAGTGACAGTATTCATTTCACTTGAAGATATTTTAACATATCGTGTTATATTAAGTATTGATGAACATGTAGACTGAAAATTGTAAGTTTAGTTTTGAATAAATGACTTATTAAGTGATCGAATTAGAAATCGATAAAAAGTAGGAACTTTGACAAACGATTTCTCTTTCATTTTTTAATGAAAATTCAAATTTTTGGGCTTTTTTGAAACAGAATTTCAAGCTCCATAAGAGGGATTTGATAGTTTTGGAAGATACTTTGGAAATTTTGAGTTATAGATGAAAATCTAGAAGCCTGACTTTTTTTAATTTCCCTCCATAACTCAGCTTATATCAATTTATTTGCAATAAACATGGGATTTACTCGATTGAAAATTGAAAGAGCTTTCCAAATGTCCAAGAAATTTTCCAATCGACCGGGAAATTAAGAAAAATGGCAAAATTTTAAATATTTCCCCATAACTCAATTTATATCAATTTGTTTGAAATCAATATGGGATTTACTGGATACAAAACTGAAAAAGCTTTACCAAAGTTTAAAATGCTCTTTCCAACAACCCCAAAATCACGAATTTCGAGTGAAAAATGAACGAGAAATCATTTATAAAATATTCCACTTTTTTAGCGACCTGTTTTTTCTCAATAACAGTTATAACAATTGCGATGGCAGCTACAAATAACATTTTAAAATAACAAACCATTTGTCGCTTCTTATAGCAGACTGTAATTGCTATTCTGCGATAACATTATAAATAACTGTTATCAAAATAGCAACCCCTCACTAGTTACTGAAAAATCACAAATCTGAACATATCGATTGCATCAGGGCAGGGGCTATAACTTGGTTAGTAGTGTCGCAGCTCGGTTCATACTATTTGATATTTGTAAATGTAGTTGTCAAGTGTTCGGTGAAAGCTACGACACTACGCACGAAATTCATAGCCAACTATATTTACTTACAAATGTTGTAGAACCATTAACTGAGACTGACAGCCTAAACGAACTAGATTTCTGTTCATTGGGCGCTAGCCAATATTCCACTTGTATTTGATGATCATTTGATGATTTCCCTGCTCTTCTTTCGAACCATAATGTATCAAATTGCCGTGATGTTAATTTAAAATAGAATTGTGGTTTTTCGTTAGTGAAATTCGATCGCAATCTTGTTGGTTTTACTAATTCGGCTACAACATCATAGAACGGAATTTCAGGAAGTTTTACCTGTTGATTGGTCAAAAAGTTGTCGATTATCATTGCTACCAATCGTCAAAATTGATCCACAATAATTTAATTCCAACTGATGATGGTATGACTTCGTAAAAGTAGGGTTTTGTGGTTTAAAAATTCTATAGATTGATTAAAGATGGAGTTATAAAAAATTAACTCCCTTAAATGGAGCAGAAGGGATGATAGATGTATAGAGTCTCGATTACACTGGACTAGATGAGTGATTTTTTTTAATTTTTGAAGACAAACCCTACTCTTATTTGCTAGTTGAGATATATCTAAAAGCACAATTTGAATATGTCTTAATGTTTTTGTTATTCCAAGAATCTACTTGGATATTAATTGAAGAATTCGGTAGACGATAATTTACCTCATAAATACAACTAACTGATGTTCCATTTATTCATTTCAACATTTGTCAAATAAATTTGTTTATACAAACTGGATCTATAAACACAATAATTTATTGTGACGTTTTTTTGGCAAAAATTTGAACAAATCGCTATTATTTTTAAACTAAATAAAATTTTAATACAATTGCTTGATTAATTGTAGCACCAGTTCACATAATATCGAATTCGATCTTTTATTGAAGTAAACTATGGAAAACGTATATCGTTGATTGTGTCGATAATGCAGATTTATAATTTTAATCAGAACAGTAGGCTGGTTCGTTCGTTTGTTTTCCATTCATTGACAAAGACATAAACCAATGTCAAGTCTAGTAAGATATCAAGCAACCTACGACCCTACGTAATGAAAAACAGCCAACTGTGATTGTCACGTGATAATCACAGGTCATCAATCATAATGAAATTTAATTAGCGTAATTTATTGAAAACAATTAGGACAAATTTCTGGGTTAAAATTTTGATTGATTATTCAAAATGCTGACTTCAAAATTTTCATGTTAAAAATTTGACGAATTAAAATTAACAAGGGGGTAAATTGAAATTTTAGCATTTGTTTGATTATTTTAAGGCCGGGATAGCGCGTACGCAGTCCCGACTACCAAAAATTACGCGCCCGAGTTATCCACATTAGGGATAATCGCAGGGGTCAGCCCAACCGTGGTGCAATGGAAGGGCCTCACCCTGGGGGAACCGCCTTCATGATCACGGTAACCCCTACGCCAGGTAAGTATGCTTTTCTAGGAAACACTTGATTGTCTATATTTATCAACAACAAACATATAGATGCGATTTATAATCTATAGCGCCATCTATTATCAACCGAAAGTAGATTAAAATTTTAAATAGTTTAAATATAAAATAAAAAAATCCAATTATATTTTTATTGAATTATTTGACTTTATTATAATTTAAATTCGGAAAATTATTGAGAAATTTAAATTATTGGATTAAAATTTATTAAATAAAGTATTCAATTTTAGAGTTTTTTCAATCTATTGTTGGCGACACTGAGAGTAACTGTCATCTGTCAAATTAAATGTCAATTTTGTTTTCAATAATCCAAAATAAGGCATGTTCTTATAATTTTCAATTCCCCTTAATTAAATTTAATATAAATTAAAGTAACTGTAATTAATTACTAATAATTTGTAATTTTTACGTAATTTTAGGTAAATAATCGCTAAAACTTGTGGTACACCGAAATAACCTCACTTTTTGAAGTATGTCAAAACTCTTCGACAATTCCGATTCAGATACCGAACCACAGATCCGTACTGATAACGATTTTGCCAAAAATTACGATATATGGCGCCGAAAAGAAGAAATAAACAAAAGTGAGCTTCCATTCATTTATAACCAAATCCTACAATAATTTTCAATTATTTTAGTTAAAACGAAATACGGCAACGAGACTTATAGTGATGAATCGAGTTCATCGGAAGAGGAGGATGAAGATGGCACTGAATGGACTGAAGAAGTTGATAAAGAATTCTTCAAAACTCTGGCGTGTTTAAAAAAGAAAGATCCGCGAATTTATGACGAAAAAGTGAAATTTTTCGATAACATTAAAGACGAGTCAATTGAAGAGAACAATAAGAAGAAAAAGAAAGAGAAACCGATGACAATTAAAGATTATGAAAGACAGTTGATTTTAGAGAGAGGTGGGCAATTTAGTGATGATGAAGATAGAACAAAAGTGGAATTGTCAACAACATACGTTGAAGAACAGGCGAAATTGAAAGAAATGTTTAAAAAAGAAGCAGAAAATAGTGATGTTGATGATGGTGATGAAACCGGTGGTATGTTTAAAGCACGCCAGAAAACTGAAGAAGAATTGAAGAAAGAAGAGGCTGATTTTAAAAAATGGTTAGCCGGTAAAAAGGAGACAATCAACGATAATGAAACCGAATCTGAATTGAAAGTTTTAAAAGATTATTGGAATGATCCGAATTTAGATGATAGCGAAAAATTTATACGAAATTATATATTGAATGAGGAATATTTAAAGAATGAAATCGATTCTATTCCAACTTATGAAGAAATTATTCACGATTCTGATAAGGATTTATCGGAAGATGAACGTACATGTCAAGAACAAGAGAATTTCGAGCATAAATACAATTTTCGGTTCGAAGAACCCGATCAGGAATTCATTAAACGTTTCCCACGTACCGTTGAGAATTCTTTACGTAAAACTAACGATAAACGTAAATTGAAACGTGTCGAAATTAAAGAGCGTAAATTAAAAGAGAAAGAAGAGAAAAAAGAAGAATTGAAGAAATTACAAGAATTAAAACGCAAAGAAATTGAAGAGAAAATTGAGAAATTAAAAGAAGTTACCGGTAATGATACGATTGGTTTTAATGATAATGATCTAGATGATGATTTTGATCCTGATGAACACGATAAACGTATGCAATCGTTATTTAATGATGATTTTTATCACCAAGAAGAGGATGATCAAAAACCCGAATTTCCGGAAATTGACGAGTATTTAGATGTTGAAAATTGGGATAAATGGGGTGATAAAGATAATCAACAAATTGATGGCGATCCAAATGGACCGCATTGTGAAGATGACGATTTCAATATGGATTGTGATTATGATCCAACAACAACAAAATCATTAAAGAATGAAATGATTGAAAATAGCAAAAGTAGAAAGAAACGCAGACGAAAATCGCTATTTGCCAAAGTTGTAAGCGAACCAAAACCGGTATTTGATCCGAATGATAAAACCTACGAAGAATATCTCGATGAATATTATAAATTGGATTGTGAAGATATAATTGGTGATCTTCCATGTAGATTTAAATATCGTCAAGTTGTGCCGAATGATTTCGGTTTGACGATTGAAGAGATTCTATTGGCTAAAGATCGTGAATTGAATCGTTGGTGTTCGTTGAAGAAAGCAGTCCAACATCGGCCCGATCACGTTGAAAAGTACGATCAGATTGCTTATCAGAAGAAAGCACAAAATATCGGATTGAAACGGCGAATTCTACCGAGTTTATTTGAAGAAGACCACGATAAAGAACTTGATAAGGTGAAAATAGAAGAAGAGGTTGAAGATAATGTGAAAATAGAGCGAAGTAACATGAAATTGGAAGAAAATGGTGAAGTTAAGCTAGAAATAAAGGAAAACAGTGGGAAAGGGAAAAAGAGAAGGAAAAATGGTGAGGTTCAAGCGGATAATGTTGAAGATAAAGAAATAAAGGAAGAAAGTAGTGGAAAAGGGAAGAAGAGAAGGAAAAATGGTGAGGTTCAAGCGGATAATGTTGAAGATAAAGAAATAAAGGAAGAAAGTAGTGGAAAAGGGAAGAAGAGAAGGAAAAATGGTGAGGTTCAAGTGGATAATGTTGAAATCAATGAAGAAACTAGCGAAAAGGGGAAAAAGAGAAGTAAAAGGAAAAATAGTGGAACTAAAGCGGATAATATTGAAGTCAAAGAGATAAAGGAGGAAAGTAGTAAGAAAGGCAAAAAGAAAAGGAAAATTTCCAATAAAAAACCGAAAAATAAGTCGGTTGATGTTGGACTTTCAGACGCTCGACTATCGGCTTACGGAATTAATCCGAAGAAGTTCAAAAATAAAATTAAATATTCAAAAACGTAATTTTACGATTTCTTAAAAATAAATGTAAATACATTGTTTTTAAGGTTTATTTACTATTTCTACCGTTAATTAATTAATTAATTAATTAATTAAGAACACACATTAAAATCTTAAGGTGAATTAGAGATGTCCATATTATCAGATTTCTCAGATGAATCTTTTTCATTGATAGAATCCGGCTCTTTATCATTCTTCTCTTTTTCGGTATCAAAACCTTTCTCTTCTTCATCATAGTTCCTCGGTACTTTCGATCTGGATCTAGAACGGTCCCTTTTTTCTTTACGCTCCTTTTTCTCCTTTTTCCGATCGCGACTTCTCGATCGGCTACGTTTTCGTGATGATCGTGGTGATGGTGATCGTCTATTGCGCCGTTCCCGAGACCGTGATCGTCTTCGATCTTTATCCTTTTTACGATCTTTCGAACGTGACCGACGATGATGACTACGACTTCTAGACCGTGACCGTTTCCTTGTTGTACTCTCTTCAATACTACTCTCTTTATCCGTTTTCTTATCTTTCGATTCTCTGGATTTCTCTTTGGATTTTCGCAATGATGATGATGATGATTCTTTATCTTTCGATGATTTCCGATCACGCTTCCTATCCCTTGAACGCTCCCTCGATTTCCGTTCGTGACTTCTACCGCGCGATTTCGATCTGTGCCGACTACTCCGCCGTTTACTCGCCGATTTCGAACGTGAACGTCGTGTGGTTGAGCGCGAACGTCTCGATATCGACCGGCGCGATGATCGCGAACGTGAACGTTTCCTCGATCGTGATTTCGAACGTTTATTACGACGGTCCCGATCGCGACTGCGCGATTTCCTTGTTCTTGACGATGAACGTCGTCGGCGTGATCGCGACCGACGCCGCGATTTGGATCGAGAACGGGAACGACGCGAACGACGCCGTTCTCGGTCTCGGTCGCGGTCTCGATCGCGATCACGTTCACGATCGCGCGGTGAACGTGATCTAGAACGGCGCGAACTGCGTTTGTCTTTTGTTAACATACCGATGACCGGTTCAATTGATGCACTTATCATATTTTGGGCTTCTTTGAAACGTGACATTGCTTCTTCGATTTCTTTCTGAGCGGCTTCGTTACTTTTAGCTTGTGGTTTTATTATCGATTGAGTTGAATGTGTGATTTCAAGTTTTTTGCCTTTTAATTCGTCACCATTCAGTTTTAATGCTTTGATGATTGTCGGTTGGTCGGTAAATTCAATTAATAGATGTTGGGTATTATCAGTTGGGCATTCACATAAACGGACATATTTAACTTCGCCAGCATTCGTATTGAAATATTGGATGAAATCTTCGATTGAAATAGCATTTGTATCGATATTTCTCATTAATATTGTACGCCGAGTCTCCTCAATTTTAACGCTATCGTAACCAACAGGCAACGGTGGATATGGGGGCAAATCGTTCGCTTCTAATTGTGGATCTGTTGTTTGTATAAGAGCCTCACTACCTGTGCCTTGTACATTATTGGTAACATGTGGCGGTAATTTCGGTTCATTAACATTAAAACCCGGCACAATTGTCCCATTCCGTGTCATTTCCAACGCGTAATATTCGTCTGGAATTTCACCACCTTGTACAGGTATTACAATCAAAGCCCTATCAATAAACACAGTATTCGTCATATGTTGGGCTATACCAACTGTACTAGAATCGACGAATTTCACGTAGCAAATACGCGATTGTACCGGACATGAGACATCACGTATCGTTGGATATAAACGAATATCTTCGATTTTACCTAAATAACCAAATAATGTTTGCATTTGATCTTTCGTCGCTTGTGGGGCGATATTCGTCACTTGGACGACTTTTGTATTATTCACAACCATGGTTATTTGTCTTCAACAATTACAAATTAATCTAAAAACATATTGAACAGGCAATTTTAATGAGTTTCCATTAATAAATTTGTATTTTCACAATTAAATAAACGTTAAACAACGCGACCGGATGGCAATTTTTGACAAATGACAGAACATTGACAGTTGCTGGCATCGTTGCCGGATCACATCAATTTCCGTACTTATACGATAAAACTATTAAAACAACCTGTAACTGAAAATTTACAAAAAAATAATTTCATAATAATATGCTCGTACATATGAATTATTCGTTTTTATTTATGCAGTTATTTTTATTACAAAAATTCAATTCTATGGTTTGTAAACGTATTGATCTGGCAACATCGCGAACGCTACTATTATGCCTACTATGTTTTGATACATTTTCTAATATAATGTTAAATATATGACGTCACTTATTTATTTGTTCATTATTTATGGTCCATAGAATTTTTTAATTTTATGTAAAATAAAACAATCTAATTAACTATAAATTACTAGTATTGCCTTGTTTTGAATCAATATTTTAAAATGGGGTATGTAGTTTTGTGGTTTGAGCCCTCCTATGTTTCTCTGTCCTTGGTTAATTCTAGTTCTGGATATTTTGTTGTTATCATTTGTTATATTGGCGACCATTTTGGTGATTCTTTTAAAATCAGTTAAAAGTTTTTTGTTGTATTTGTCTGTCACTTATTTGAAAGTTTCGTCTTTAATTATTCAATAATTATTTGTTAAATTCAAGCATTGGTTATTAATAAAGAAAACAGTAAGTTTATTTGTTGTAGAAGTTTATAGAAATTGTAATGATGGAAAATTTCTAGATGCCTCGTACGAAATTGCAACGAAAAACGAAAAACGAAACAAAAAATGATAAGAAGAAATTGAAGGAATTGATGAAAATGGTTAGAAATCACCACGATGAACAGTTGGAAAGGCTAAAAGATGAGTGTATTAGAAAACAATTGGCTATACCAAAGGCAATTGCTAATATAACTACTAGTGAATTTGTATGTATTTTTACTATAATCATCAAAATTTAATTAAACCCTTTTTTTTAATTATAAAGGAACAACGTGATTTTACAAATAATTATACAAACAGCTTACAAGTTATCTGTCGTAGTAGACTACCGAAAGAGAATTCAAGATTTTTAACGTTGAGACGGAGTAATTCTTTTGATGAAGGTTGGTGTTCAGAATGTAGCCTCTGTTGGGTTCATTTTCCTTTCATTCGTCTTTTTAAAAGGATTCAACCGATTATTTTAGCCCTCCTTATGTTTTTATCCCATTTTGTAAGAGTAGTGGGTTTTAAGGATTCTGTCGTTTAGATATAATTTTCTAAAATCAATTATTCGACCATCGAAGAGTGATGGGAGCACAGCTAAAAAAATTAGTTTTTCAGTATATGCTGTTTTCTAATTTTATACACAGAACCGGACTGGATTATTTTAGCCCCGGTGAGTAATTGAAAAACGCCCACTAGATCTTCATTGATTAGACGTGCGACAAATACTAATGTTTGATCAATGGTTGCTCGCTTATTTTCCAAACAAATTCTAATGATTGAAACAGAATTAGATGCCTTTTAAAATCCTCTTTCTAATGATATTTGATTTACCTACAAGAACAAGTGAGTTATCGATTATTAAGAGACAGACATCGTTTCGATACCAAATACAGGCTCTTCAATTTTTGGCAATTTCTCGGAAAACTAGCAAAGCCGATTGGAATTTTTTTTTGGAATTTGGAAAGGGCTTTCCATTTTCTTCGTACTGTACAAAAATCATTCGTAAATTTATAATATTGACTAAATTAACGGCGAAAATATAGAAAAATGTTGCAAGAATATAAAAAAAAATCATGCTCGTGGATTTTCGTAAATAAATTCAAATTCAAGTACAATTTTCCAAAACGAAAAACTTTCTCCAATGCTCTTTGAAATGCTCTTTCTAATGCTGGTTCATTCGTTACAATATCAACGAAAATAAGCAATTTATTTATAATTTAATATTGGCATTATTTAAACACCAAATCGAATAAAATACATTCTCTTCAATTTTTGGCAATTTCCCCCGGAAAACTAGCAAGCTGATTCGGAAATTTCTTGGACATTTAGAAAGCGCTTTCCTAGATTTTCATCCATAAATTCAGATTCAAATGAAATTTTCCAAAATGAAAAACTTTCTCTAATGCTTTTTGAAATGCTCTTTCTAATGGTGTTTTATTCATTGCAATATTTATGAAAGTAGGCGATTATTGACTAAATCGAAAAAAGGTGGCAATTTCCCGAAAAACTAACAAACCAATTGGGAAATTTCTCGCATATTAGGAAAGCGCTTTCCATTTTCTATCAATTCTGTCCCAATTATTGAAAAATAATTAAAAATAAAAATATTGTAAAACATAATGAAGGAACGCTTCAAAGTTTTCTGTGTAACTCAAAAATCAATCGAAATTTTCTGAAACAAAAAAGTCCTTAGATCCACCTTGAAATGCTACTTTTAAATCTTTTTTAATTTTTGAGATATTTCCAAAAACAAGCGAAATATCGCGTATTAAAAATTAGTATTTAATTATCTCTCACATTTCAAAAATTACTCGATTTACCATCTTTAAAACCCAAAAATTCTACGCTTGGCAACTAACAATTCCTTCTTATATCCACTAATATTTGGGGGTTGTGGTTCTGTATTTAATATTTAGGTTATATAACAGCCGGCAGTAGTAGAAATACAACAGATGAACGAGCATCTCGATTAATGAATCGCCAAACAAGACCGAGACGATTATCAAAATCTTCATCACCACCAAAATTAACATCAACATCAACATTATCAAGTGTATCAGCGATGAGAAAATATCGAACACCCTGTCTTCAACCACCTCCAAATACTTACGGAACAGTCACACCAAAAGTAATCAATTTCCAATTATTTAAAAATTAAAAAAAAAATCGTTTTCTTTTTAACCAAAGGTCAATCCGAATACACCACAAGTCTTATTAAGAAGACCCAAACATGGCGAAATGGTTTTATCATTACAAGGTAGTCCACTCTATGCTGGGGCTGTTGTTTCAGAGGATCAAGCTAATATTAATATACCACTTGAAGATGGCAAATTATTAACATTACAACCACAAAGAGGTTTAAGAATGTCGCAAATACCGGAATTAGATCCAAAAGTGGCAGAGCAATTAAAAATGTTGCGTGATAATTTAAATAAAGTTTGTGCGGCTAGTGTTAAACGTAAGTGATTGTTTTAGTGTTGAATAATTCAACTGATTATGTGATTTTTTCTACTTTATTTTAATTTGTTATTATTATTATTATGTTTTTTATAATTGTCAATATTAATCACGAATCTTTTTTCAATTGTAAAGCGTTATTTATATCGTTAATGTAATTATCCATAATTTGGTAATCTCTGAAATATGAAAAGGAATTATTAAGAATTTACAACGAAATAAAATTGGAGCCCACTTGAGTTTCTGGATTTTCTTTTTAAGATGCTCCTCGATTTGTTTATCTTTCATTTTTTGTTGTAACCGTTGATTTTCCCCATCTTTGAATTTCTGTTGTATTTTATTGATTCTTTCCTTTTCTTTCTCATCAATTTGTTTCATTAATTCACTACGATATTTCTGATTATTTTCGTAAGTTGTTTGCTTCTTCTTCAATTCCTTCTCATACGCTAGCTTCTGCACTTCAATAACCTACCGATAATCGTTAATTAATTATTAATTGTTAATTTAATCATAATTGTACTTTTCGAAAATCAGCCTCATCTCTAGCTAGATTCAGAGCGGCTGTTTTACGTAGATCTTCCACTTGTTTTTGGCGTTCTTTCTTCAAATTATCGTACATTTCCTTCTTTTTACGTGCAGCTTCCAATTCTTTACGTCTCCATTCACGCTCTACCTCCTCCTGGATTCTCAATATATTCATTTCTTCTAATTGTGATTGATAATCCAATGATTTCTGTTGTAAATCACGTAAATGCGCAATTTCACGCTCTTTTTCCAAACGTTTCAATTCCATCTCCTTCTCGAATTGTTGTTCGCGTTCTAGTTTTTTCTTCATAAAATTTTGTATCTACGAAAATCGAATTAAAATTGGCAATATTGGAAAATTAGCAACAAACGCGTAATTCGATAATTCGTTCCTCTTCCTCTTGTACTTGTTTGAATTTCTTCAATTCTTCATTGGCTTTCTTCAAATCATCCCGAGTCTGTTTTTGCGTTTCAAGTTTCTTCTTCAATTTCCTCTGTTCTTCTTGTTCTAACTCAATTAACGCTTGTTTGATTCGTTTACTTTCATCGAATTTCTTCTCCGCCAGAACGATACGGTTCATTTCGTTCGTTTTGATTTGATCGTCCAGTTCTGATCGGAAAATTTCCATTTTTTTATGGTGGGCTTCCTCTCGTTCTTCTTCACGTTTCAAAGCCAATTGTCGGCGTTGTTCCATCATGTTATCCAACCGTATATTCTCCTCGGCCATTTGTTTCTTGATCAGTTCTTTTTCGATAATTTGGGCGTTGCGTATGGCTCGGCATTTCGTTGATAGGATTATACTGCTTGCCAATTTGACACGATCATCTTGTTCTTTCACTAATTCATTGGATCTTTCTAATAAATACATCGTTTTTTGTTTCGATTCATTTTCGACCTAGAATATTTCAATTTTTGTGAATTAATTCGTAAATTTTGGTGGAAATTACTGAATCTAAAGCGGAACCGATAGCGGGTGTTTGCGAAACTCGGCTCTTTAATAATTGTTGTTTGCGTTGTTGGCTTTCTACGTGTAGTTGTTGTCGTTTGCGTTCCGCCTCCTCCATCATCGCCACGCGATCTTGGAGTGTCGTAATCTTAATCACAAATTAAAATTTATAAGAGTGGATAGTAATTGGAATTGTCTCACTTTAGCTTTCGATTTGAGTCGTTCATAATCGCTTTGCGGCCAAATTCCCGGTACTATAACCACCTTTCTCGGTACAATCAACTCTCGCGCCTTACCCTTTTCGTAAACTTGAATTTTCTCAATCGGTTCTTGGGGCGGTAATAATTTCTCGCATAATTTTTCATTTTGTAGTCTAGAAATAATCAATAAAAATATTACCGAAAATCGCACAAAAATCCAATACTTTTTATCAGAATTTGCATCTGGACTTGACGTTGGCATTGTCAAAAATTTTCTAATAAACGTTGTCCGGGCGACAGGTTGCTTCAATAAAACAACGATTGATTTTCTATCAAATTTATTACAAATTAACAAACAATCGCTTATTTCTTACCTTTAGATTTACGAAAATACGAAAATTTCAAATTAGAGGAAATATTTTTGATTGTGGAAATGTCTACGAAAAGCAAGCACGGAAGGGACACTAATCCGGTGGATTAACGAATTTTCTAAACTAAAATCACTTACTTTGATTTATGTTAAATAGAAACAAAATAATAACGACAGATGATACCGGTTGAGGATCTGTTTTTGGTCGTGGTGAATCTGAAAAATAATAAGAAACAAACAAAAACAACATGCAATAATCTAATAAAGCAAGCAATTCCAAGTGTTATTTCAAATATATAACCGTTTAAATATAAAATTAAAAGATGATTGTCGATTACTGGACCTGAAACAAGTAATCAAAATAAAAAGTTGAGATTACTCGTTCAAATCAACGGAATACTAATATTAAAAACAACAAATAAACAAATATATTTATAAATAATAATAATAAATGTGAAAATGGTAAAATAGAGCAAATATGACAAGCAAATTGTTTAATACAGAAAATAGAAGATTCCTCATTAAATGTTAAAAAAAATAATGATTGCCTTACCTATCACCCAAAAGAAAAAATAGTAAAAGAATAGATATCATAATCAAAATTTCGTTGGGAAATTCTGAAAATACAACGAAATTTTGTATAAAATCAAATAAAATCTGCTATTGTGCCGGTTACGCTAGAACCTAGAAATATTATAACAAAGAAACAACAACAACAATAACAAGAACAGAGAAATACCACAATTGTTCAGAATTTTACGCAATTTATAATCAAAAAAATAGGCGTAAATATTTGACATGATACCAATATACTTTACCTTAATTTTGGAATTTTAATAAAATCTGTAAAAATTACAAGAAACAGACACAAGTAATAATGGGTTAATTTTTAATTAAATTCAATTTAAATTAATACAATTTTGCAGACGAACTGCTTTTCAGGTGTGTAATACATATTGAAATTTACAATTGTTGTATTGAAGAGATGAAAAAATTGTACAAAAAAATCGTAGATTCATTTAAATCAAAAGAAAAATCAATAAACGTTGATAACTAATTGTTAAATTTATAACGTTTATTTTTTTAAAAATAATAATTATAACGAGGCGGGACTGGAGGTGTACCTTAATTGGTTGTATTCAAAGAGATTAAAAAAAAATGGTTCTTTGAATACAAATCAATAATCAAAATTTGTGTACAAAAATGAGTTTACAACAGCCTTACCGTGTTTGTTGTCTCCATTACCTCCTGGATATCGCCCGTATTTATGCCTATAAATAACAATCTAACACACAGTTTTATAGCCTAAACCACTACAAATTTTACTTGGAAGCTAGACATCTTAATATAATAATTGATGATAATAATTGTAATAATATTAAACAATAATCAAACGAACAGTCCAAAATATTTTGCATGTTTTGTGTAAATAATAAGTAAAAAAAAACTGATAATTGTACATAGTTTATATAAATATAGGTATAAAAAAATAATTAAATAATGGAATTAAAAAAAAAATGGTGAAAATAAACAGAAACATCCTTAAACCTATTATTTATTTATTTATTTATTAAAATCTAATATTACTGGATCCTCCACTATACAGATGGCAGGTTGATTTTGTTTGTTCTCTCATAATATGAATCGATTTTATTACTTATAAACTAAATGCAGATGCAAAAAGATCTGTTTTCTTTTAATGATTTAAGAAATACTTTCTCTCCAACAACATTATAGATGAACGTTTTAATTGTGAGGCAATTTTTAAATTATTGTTTATTTTTTTGAAAGATATAGAGACAGTAGGGGGACCAGGTACACGCATTTTTTTATCTGTAAAATGTAAAATAAGAGAAAAACTGATATGTGTCTGCTACACCACCTGTAAATTATGTACTGTCAATACTTTTTTATAAACTTCAATCAATTATTTTTATATTAAGAATATTTAAGGGCCAAGAGTACATCTCTTTCGATCCAGTAGCCGAAAAATACCAATAGAATTCGATATCTAATTTTTTTCAACGAATTTGATAATTTAAACGGAATTTAAATGGGCATTTCAAGGGGCAGTTTACATTTTGGAAAATTTTCATTAATTTTTTGTTATAGTGGAAAATGTGAGTATTTTTTATTGAAATTTCTTATAATTTTCTCCATTTTCTCTCATAATCTGGATAATATCGTTTATTTTGCAGTGAAATTATCGATTTTGATAGAAAATTCGAAGCGTTTTTCAAATTTGTGGGAAATTTTCCAATAGGCCTATTAGTTTTCCAGTTGAAAACATCAATTGTCCGTTTAAAAGTTTATCCAAAAACGGAGTGCATGACAATGAGGAAAATTCGAATTTAGACAAATTAGACAATTCCAAAAAAATCAGCAATATCGGGTAATATTTTCACTTATTAAACTATTTTGCAACTAAATTTACAGGATTTGATAGTTTTGTGAGTTTTCCGAAATTGGCGTGTTTGTTAAGAAAATTCGTCTAAAAAGCGAACAGTTACGATGCCAAAATGCGTTATTTAGGTCAGATAGTTGTAAGCTTGAGTACCCACCGGTACTAGAAGTCGTAGGGTTGTCAATAGATTTCAATAGACACTTGGGAACTTGAGCTTATACCATTTATGTTCACAAAGTTCAACTACAGACATTTCAGAGGAATTTTCCAAGAATTTCCACGAATTTCCCAACAAATGTGACAATCTTCGGAAAGCTACTAAAATGACAAATAATGCTTATTGGAAAATTTACAGATATCTTCCAATTTGTAATTTCACTGCAAAATAAAGATCCAAATTATAAGAGAAATACAGAAAATTATAAGAAATTTCAACAAAAAAGTACTCCCATATTTTCCACTGGAACTCAAAAATTAATCAAAATTTTCCACAGCGGAAACAACCATTCCCTGCTCATTGAAATACTCTTTCCAATTCAGTTTAAACCATTAAAATGTGTTGAAAAACAAATTAAACATCGGATTATAAATATTGGCATTTATCGACTGGTGGATCGAAAAAATTATAATTGAAGCATCGACAGTACATATAAATAGAAAAATTAACAAATCAAAATACTACAAGAATTATAAATTTTCCTGTAATATAAGAAAATAAATAGCAAAGAATAACATAATAAATGAGATTTATATAAAAATATAGATAAAAGAATCAAATCAAGAATGAATTAAATCAATTATACTTACATTGTTTAATTTTCGGGATTATTTTGTGGAGCACCACCACTAGGGGCACCATAACCATAAGCAGGGAAACCATAACCACTCTGTGGCATACCACCAGGTACATTACTTTGTGGTTGTCCACCATAATAACCTGGAATTTTATAAATTTATTAATTAAAAATACAAATTATAAAAAGACTACCACTAGGTGCTTGATATGCTCCATATGGTTGTTGTTGATAATTTGCTGTTGTTGTTTGATTAGCTCCAGTAGTCCCACTTGGAACATTTTGAATATTGCCCTGATTCTATAATAGAGGCAATTTATTTTTTTATTTAATTGAATTGAATTGAAACAAACTTTATTTTTCATTTGTGCTTCAATAGCTTCAGCTTCTTTATGTTTTCCAATACTACGATAATATTCAGCCCATTGTGCACTATAATCAGGTTGACCATTCGTTGTACTAGCAGCTGTAGCAGCCGTTGCTCCCTGTCCTGTTGCAGCAACACCACCACTCTGTTGTTGATTTGTTGCTATTGCTGTTACACCTTTTTGTTTTGCCTAAATTGAAACTAATTTAATTTAAAATCAAATCAAAATCGAATCGAATTAACTTGTTGTTCAATCATTTCAGCTTCTCTATGCATCCCTAAAGATCGATAATATTCAGCCCATTGTAGCGAATAATCGGGTTGTCCTGTTGTTGGATTAACTTGCATTGTACCCGCTTGTGGTTGTTGTTGCTGTTGTTGATGATCTGTTGTATTGGTTGTTGACCATTGATGTTGTTGTGGTTGTTGCTGTTGTTGTTGTTGTTGTTGATATGCTGGCATGCCCCAATTCTGTGGATTATAACCTTGTGGTGCCATTCCTGGATAAGCCTAAATATTGTTTTTTTTTTCCAAAAAAAGAAAAACAAACAAAAATAAAAATGCAGGAAATTGGGACGTTTTGGAAAACCAACAAGAAAATATATAAAAATGTTGTGTTAATGTTAAAAATCTATAAAAAATGTTTGATGAATACAAACACAAACCGTTGGTATATTGCTGGCTATTGGTGGTCCACCAACAGGTACAAAATTAATAGGCATCTGTACTTTATCACTAATTATACGTTTTGCTGCTTCAATTTGTTCAGCATCTCCACGTATTATAAATGTCTTTTCATTTGTATTTTGATTATTTTGCGATCTTCTATCTAATTCACAATGTGCACCGGATTGTTGATTTATTTGCTTTATTGTTTCACCTCCTAATTAATTTCAAAAATTTATATTCAATTATTAAAGAAAATAAACAGAAATTAAATTAAAAAAGAAAAACGTGTAAACGAAAATAACCTCTGCCAATAATGACGCCACACTTTGAACTAGGAACAACGAAAGTAACCTCCTGTGGTGGTTGTTGTTGTTGTTGTTGTGACGGTTGTCTTCGATCATCCCAATTACCATAATCTTGCCCACTATTTCGATTATTACCACCGCGATTATCGTAACGATCTCGACCACCACCGCCACCACCAGCACCACGACCACCTCTATTTTGATCACCACCACCACCACCACCGCCACCATCTCGCCGATGGACACTATCGATTAATTCTTCTATTCGTTGTCTAGCCTTTTAGAAATTCAACAATTATAAAATTTTCGATTATTATTGTTTAAAATAAATACTTGTTCGACTTGTTTTGGTGTACCGGCTAAATAGCAACGTCGTTCACCCGGTCCTTCTTCTCTAGCTTGATGAAATTGTACTTTAGCACCAGTTTCAGCTTGGATTTTCTTAATCATATCGCCACCTTTACCGATCACAACGCCAACAGCTTGTCTAGGTACTAAAACTTCACACTCACTAGTATTATTACCACCATAATCATTATATTGTTGTCTATCATCGTTACGATTATTATTATTATTATTATTCATATTACCACCAAGATTACCACCACCACCGCCACCACTACCACTACCACCTCCACGTCTATTATAATTTTGCATCTCTTTTTCAGCAATTAAATCATAAACTAATTGTTTTGCATATTCAACTTTCGATGGATCACCGCTGATACGTAACGGTTTCTCTTGTTCTTGATTTGGCCCTTCTTGTATAACAACCATTTTTGCACCACTTTTCTCTTGTAATTGTTTAATAGTTTCACCACCTTTACCAATAATTAAACCAACTTTTGGTCCTGGTATCATAATTTCAACGAAATTCCGTCCAACATTACCCATATTACCGCCGATATTTTGATTCATATTATTCATCCCTAGAATGATAATAATTATAATTAATATAAAATAATACGATTTTATATTTATTGTTTTGGTAATAAAATAAAGAATCTACCCTAATTATAAGTAAATAAGCAGAATATCAGGAGGATTAATTAATTTGTAGAAACATTAAAAGGACTGATAATTATCGATGGTTTTATGTAAAATGAGCAGGTGGTAGGATGACATGCAGACATGCTAGCGTATTATTTTTTTTTTTTATAAAGAATTTAGGATAATTCTGAACCTGTGTAATTATTATGTGTCCCCATATTGGCAGCACACATATCGAGCCCTCCCAATCCTTCGGTACGTCCCCTTTGATGTACAATATTCATAATGAGCTCTTTAGCTCTATTGATAGCATCTTTTGTTCCTGATAAAGAACATATACGATCTGGCATACCTTGTGAATCAGGTGCCATTTGTATTTTACATCCAGACTCTGATTGTAGTCTTGTTATTTGTTCACCACCACGACCAATTACTGTAATTAACAATACAATCACACAAATATTGTCTCTATTGTTGTTGTTGGTTATTTCAAACGTATAGAAAAAGAATAATCGTTAAAAATAATGAAAACGACAGGATAGAGTGGGTAAATGAATATTATTTCCCCCGAATAAAAACGAAATGGGACATTCTTGCTATACCACAATGTAGACTAATTTATAGACAAAACTTTATAGACTTACTTAATCCGACCATTTTATCGGGCACTTTAATATCTTCGTTCAATTGGGGCCCGCCACCCATTATAGGTCCGCCCATGGTGGTTTGATTTGGTGGTGGTCGATTACCGGGTGGTGGTAGTTGTGATTGTGGCCCGCTATTCACTTTTTTTGCATCCGGTTCTACAATTGTGTTTCGATCTGAATTAAACCAGTAATAAGGAACTAAATGAAAAAGGAAACGTACCTAATGCGTCTTCTAGTGGGCGTTTCTGGCGATTATCGTTTGGATTTGTTGTAGCTGGATTGATTTTAGCTGCAATCTGCCGATAAGAATACGGAAAAAATTGGAAAATTGATAAGTATTTTCGATTTTTCGACAATTCGAATTCGAGTATTGTTGTTTACAATTTACCTGTTTGGCTCGTTGTAAGGCAGCCGCAAATGCTGATGATTGATTTAAATTCTGCTGCTGTTGTGGAACCACTGCAGAATAGTCGCTCATTTTATTCAACTATTTTTCGGGAAAAAATTTTAAATTACATTTAAGGCTTTGTGTTTGAAGGAATTTTTTTATTACACGATCTCAATGAAAGAAAATGGTGTCAAGCGCGTACAAAACGACCAAATGACAGGAAATGGAACTAGATTTGGGGGAAACGTGCTGCCAACCTTAGCAATTTCGGAAATTGCGCGTTTGCCAATTGTAGCAAATCTTCCACAATCAACACAATCAACAGTACAGTAAATCTAGTGATCTAATAATAAGTGCTAAAATAACAGATATGACAACTCATTGGAAAGTAGTAGAAAGCGGCAAATTTAAATAAACAGCTAAAAATTTCGATGACGTAACAAAAAAAAGAAAATCTTCAAAAAAATTATATTTTGGGGCAGTAAACAAATGAGTATCTAGTTCGCTAGTGACACC
Source organism: Mylabris phalerata (assembly GCA_020740385.1). NCBI lineage: Eukaryota > Metazoa > Arthropoda > Insecta > Coleoptera > Meloidae > Mylabris > Mylabris phalerata. Next base: position 4,816,724 of record JAJEOX010000222.1, read on the forward strand.
AATGTAAGAAACAAATTTTACAATAAAAGTTACTAGACTTTGGAACTATAAGGTTGGCAACTAATTCAAAATTTTACACATGAGTGGATTTTACCACTTAAAAGTCGAACAAAGCTACGACACTACGTAACAAAAGTATGGCCAATTTTAATTAATTTCAAAACGAAAAGATAATAGAGCAACTCTTTATTATGCATAGAAACATATTGCAATAATGACAAATAACATATTTATAATTAAATAGAAATAACTGTAATATACTATAACGTTCACTTAATAACGATGATTAATATTTTCAATTTATCAACTCTAATTAAAGAAACTATAAATTTAACAAGAAATATAGGTAACTGATTTCCACCAAAGGCTCACTAAATTACAATAAAACAATAACTTTAAATCTAAATTGATAATTATGGATTAATAAGATTGAATTAATTAAAAATGAGAGATGTCAACTTATCACAACTAGTAAATAAGAGATTAATTGTTAAATCACAGGTATTAATCGACTGTTAATTTCTTAAAACTACCCTCAAGTCCAACACCGAGTTCTTCATTCATTTCGGAAATCAACGGGCATGTCTTCTCATCAATTTCGATATACATATCGTCCAATGCTAAGATATCTTCGCGTTTCTCCTTCAATAAAGCTTTGAATTTCTCCAACATCTCTTGTAGTGGAACCTCACCACCGTACTCTTTCGGCAGGATTTTCTTATCGATTTTCGCGTACAACTCGTCCAATGATTTATAAATCTGCAATTTTAATTCTACTGTATTTGGGTTGGATCTAATGGTTTCGACTTACGAAAATGCGATTTTTTAGCTTGTCGTTCAATAGCGAAATTGCGAATTCGATCAATTTGATTGCACTGGAGGAGATGTTGAGGAAATGGTTGGATTTGTGCCGCATCGGTGTTGTATTCTGTATACATCTCAATATATTTCTAACATCAGTCAACGACCATAACGAGATATGTGCCATTTGGAAGCCACTCTCGTCATTTATGTACGTATAACCGTTGATTTGATTAATTTCATCATCCATTAGAGCTTCAGTGATTAAACTATGAACACGCACCATATGGGCTGATGTGTATTTGTATGGATCGAATTTACCAGCACAACTAAACAATATTAATCTACCATTATCGCGTTCAATTAATGGTACCAAATAACCGGAATTGATAATATTGGCTAATTCGGGATCGTTACAATCTAAATTACGGAACCAATTCGGGTATAATTGGCGGATTGTTAGGTAACGTTCCAACATTTCGCATGCTTGCGGTACGCTGAATTTTTTCGTACGGAGGAAACGCAACAAAAATGGAGCATCTTTAATTAAATTAAATCAAAATTTAGTTACGAAATTGATTGTATTAAATACCTGTTCGGCACTTTTTGATATTCGGATGCTTGTTGATCCATTCGCGCATCTGATCGAGCGATTGTTCTCTAATATTGTCGTCTTCGCGTAATTCCTCAAAGGCCTTATTGCGTTCGGTTTCCGGTAATTGACAGACATAATCTTGAACTGATGAATCTTGACCGCCTAGACCCATTTTCTTTTCTAATTCATCAAACAATATTAATAAACTGATCACAATTGTTTAGCGAATTATTAGAAGAAACGCAATTCCGCGTCAAGTGGGGGAGAACACCCTTGAGATTTTTTTCGAAACAAATCCATCGGCTAATCGAAATCTCAAATTAATTGGAATTGTGTTTGTGAAAGTGACGCGAAACGAAAAGAAAGTAAAACACTTTCTTTTCGGACGTTTTTATCGAAAACATGGCCTGATTTTAGAGATTATTCTCGTAGAGAAACTACTATTTGAAATAAATAGGACAAACCTTTATTCAACATTATTTCCACCGATACAATGGAGCAATAAAATCGGACTAAAATAGAACGATTAAGTTTTTATATTTGATACTGTAATGGCACCGGAAAAGGATGGAATAATTATATTTAAATTAGCATCGATAAGAATTCCGCAATCGAATAATAAAACGATTTTCAGCGAAATTCGCCGCTTTATCCGGCATTAAAATCGCCGTTAAAATAATTGCGTACTCACCAATGTGTTGACAATAGTGCAGCAAATGTTGTACTGAAATTCGTTGCAGTTTATTGTAAAAAGTTAACTTTCTCTCAACCTACTTTGTACGGATGAAAGAAATTTGTAACGCGACTCTTGGCGAAAATTATTTTAATTTACACACCAAAATTAATAGAGACAATACGTGCTAGAAAGTCAACATTTTGTTTTCTATAAAAATTGGTTTAAATTTAAATCGAATCGGTTGAAACTTTCCAAATTCCCCAATTCGTCCGTTAATTGGGATAATTCGAGTTTTTACGTAATTAACTTTGAGGCTGAACAAATAACGGCCATAATTATTGAAAAACAACTTTTATTTGTAACAATAACGTAAATTGGATGAATCTACGCCTCTGTAATAATCCGACAACGAAACAATACAATTATTTTTTTAATATTTCAAATTGTCCTAAATACATTCACACAAAAGAAGCAAAATTAGTGGAATTGACAAATTAATACTTTGTATTGTAAAACAAATATAAATATTTATAAATAATGGTTCGTCTGGTTATTTGGCATGGAAAAATAGTGAATTTTCATTATTTACATTGAACCTTTGACGCAACTCTCATTGATTCAAAATAATTAAAACGATTACACCACCTAACCCATTATTTTAAATAACAATAAATAATCTCGAAATGAATAAATGCCAGTCGCTACTGCCCTAGTTAATGCCAATGAAAGTTTACAGAATTCAATTTAATTACCCAAGATTTATTGCTGTAATCATGAATCTTTGATATTAATTTATATGTACACGCACACGAAGAATTCAACATTATTAAAGAATTAATTAAACTAAATTAGTCGTTTTCGTCGTCTATAACGTTCATTATTAAATTTGTTTACATACGTTACATCTTCATCTTCATCAACATCATCATCATCACCACCATTTTCTTCGTTATTGTTGAGACGGTGTGATTTTTGTAAACCGTTAGTTAAATTAACATCACCATTAATTTTACTATCATCAATATCCATAGGTTCACCGGTACAATAGAATTTCTTATCGATTATATCTTTTTGTTCGGTTTTTTTCAATGTTGGTATAACAAAATCGGTAATATCATCCGGTTCACTATCATCATTATTAGTATTATCATCATTACTATTATTATTACAATTAGGAATCGGTTGATTTTGTTTTAATCGAATCTCCGGCCCGCCACTGTAAATATTATAAAAGAAATTCCATATAATTTCCGGTATTTCGAAACATTCGTTTATATTAATTTGATGATTTGCAATTTTATTATTATCGATTGGTCCGGGTGGTTCTTGTACGATTTTCTGTATAAATTTCTGCCATTGTGTATACCAATTTGTCGATAATAAATGTGTCATTTGTATATCATTATTTTGTACATCGTGATTTAATTTGATAAAAGTCTGCATCTCGTATTGGATACGATTATTAATAGCTAGACAAGCCGGACAAATATGGATTGATGTTATCGGTGGACAACCACCGAAATTCTCGTATAAATATTGATAAACCAATAATGGTATTGGTATAATTAATTGTTCTAAAATTGACGCACGATCTGGATTTATTGAACCATGCTGACATAGAAAATCGGCATTATCGATACAACCAGGCTCACAACACGTATTAAACCTAAACAAAAAGAATTAATTACAGTTTAATTAATTAATCAAATAATTTACCGACTAATCCATTGTTTCGATATGTAAGCAATTTCATTTGGCATACAATCCGAACAACTTCTAAATAATTGATTGGCTTTCAATCGAATCTCATCAGAACTTGGACTGATTTTCCGATAGAATAAAACGTAAGCTTCGCATGATTGAACTTTTTCTGGTGTAACTCGCGTTACATATTGATCATCAAATTCATACCATTGGTTATTGTTTAAAGCATAACAAATGTAATGCCCACCACCGGCTGTACCATAATGGCAAATAACCGAAAATAATTCGTATGTTGTTATTTTCGATATACAATCATTATGTAAATATGGACGCATATCCAAATCTTTCAATGGAAAACTAACAAATGATGATATTTTACTACTAAACATCAATTCGTGTCGGAAACGTTTTAAATGTATACATAATATTTCTGGTAATTGTAATACTTTACTAAATTTGATACCATTCCGTAATTTATTACATTTTTCACAACTATACATATTATCACCTTTCAATTCATCAGTACTGAAAAATGCTGATAAACAATCGTGTAATGTTACAACAGGTCCATAAAACCATGATTTCAACCATGATAATATCCATGATAACCAACCACCATCACTTACTGGTAATACACTTTCTGTACATGTACCAGGACTATTTGTATTATTGGTTCCATTGATATTTGATGTTATTGTTGCAGTATTACGTCCATGTAATACAACTAAATGGTCCCTTGATGGTATCGGTAATGATAAATCTTGGAATGTTTCAATACGACTTGATATTCTATCACATGTTAAACATTGTACAGATGATAATAGTTTACCGTCAAAAATATCCGAAATTATTGAACGATATTTTTGTTGTTTTTGCTTATTAATAATATTATTACTCGTTCCAGAGGTACTAGTACTTGGCTGTGAATCTAATTACAAACTAATTAAATAGAATTTATTAAAATTAATAAAACAATTACCAATAACCATACTAGAACTTTGTAATCTTGTTCTTAATCGTCTGCCAGGTGGACTTGATGATCGACTAATACGTCGTCGTGAATTATTTGTTGTTGTTGTTTGTGGTAATCTTTCAGTATCATCGCTAAGACTTGAACGTTCACTAACACCAGAATCACAAGTTTCATATTCACCTTCACTAGAATCATAACTTGAACTTAATGCAGCTGGTTCATCCATTGCTAAATAAAATTTATCTGAATCTGATAATGATGTTATTTTTGTTTTTATACTTGTTCCTGTTGTTGATGCTGATGATGTTGATGTTGATGATGATGTTAAAGTTTCTGGTGGACATGATTGTTTCAATTCTTCATGTAATTGATCCATAAAATTTCTTAAAAATTCTTGTGTGTCATGTTGATAAAAACCACGAAATGTTGCATGAACATTACGGATACCATATAGAATTCCTGAAAATTCACAATAATTATGGTACACGAAAATTACCAATGTTTATTAAAAAAATTCTGTTATTTTCCAGTGGATTTTAATGATTAAATTGGAATTTGAAAGAGTATTTTAAGGTGTTTTGTATTTTTCAAAAATCGAGTTCAATTTTGAGTAACAAAAAGAAATATTCGAGTATTTTTTTCTATTTCTATACAATTTTCTATATTTTTCTCCATAATTTGGTCAATATTGTTTAATTCCTTTCCAAATCTTCAAAAAATTATCTGATTGCAGTGTTAGTTTTCTACAAAATTGACGAAAACTTGCAAATTCCGCTCCAATTTCCTAGGAATAATCTTAAATTTAGAGAATTTTGCATTCATTCCAGAATGCAAAATCCAAAAAAAATTAGTCATTCTGAGTAATTTGAGGTGTTGAACTCGTTTTCAAAAATCGCAACATTAACCAAAACGAACATTTTTTGACCAACTTGCCGATGAGCTATGAAGCTCAAATTTTGCCAAAATGTTCTCTAAAGACTCTCCTATAAATCCTTAAAATATTTTTCAAATCGCCCGTTAAATAATGGGACTTGCCATTTAAACCATACACTCTTAAGTAAAAACACGGTTTAGAGGAATGTTGGCCAGTTTTTCAAAATTTTAATTGTGGAAATTTAATGGAAATTCATAGTGGAAAATGTTCAAGTAATTATTTTTACCTTTTAAAATTGTTTTCTAATAAAATTTTATAGATAATTTCACCTACTTTTCGAATTACATATAGTTTTTGAGAAGAATATGTTAATATTGCCGGAAAAGCGCCAAGAGAAATTTCTGTTTGAATTTCCATCAAATTTTTACAATTGAAATGTTGGAAAACTGGCCAACATTCCTCTATGTCTAAGCCTCCAATGAGATATTCAATTCTCTAAATTTAAAACTGTTCCCAGAAAATATGATTGAAATTTTCAAAATTTCGTCGAATTTTCGGAAAATTAAAACTGCAATCGGAAAATTTCCTACAGATTTGGAAAGCTTTTTCAATTTTCCATGTATTCTGTAAATATCATTGCAAAATAAGTAATACTGACCAAGTTATGGAAGAAAATATAAAAAATTGTAAAAAATACGAAAAAAAAAACCTCCAACATTTCTTTCTGTAACTCAAAATTGCATTCGAATTTGAAATTAAATTTTTTTTCGTTAAATGCACCTTGAAATGCGCTTTCAAATTCCGTTTTAATCACTTAAATTCATTGGAAAATAATTGAGAAATTTTAAAGTAAACACTAGAAATTTTCGGACACCGAATCTTCGATAATTTGCGATTACCCTTAAGCAATTAATCATTGATATTCTCTAACTTTTTACAAATACGTTACCATAACAACTGTTCTATTATTGTCTCGTTGTTATAGCAACAAATCTCTAAAAAGTTCGAGAATACGACTGTATAATTTATAATAATTAATATACCTGACGGTGTGACATATCCACCGTTTTTTCGCCACATCTCCCTCATTAAAGCTTGATACGTTCGACTTAAACCAGGTTTTTTACCTTCCGATAATAGATCAACAATTAAAGCATTTTCTAAAAAGAATCGCGTTAACGGTACAGTATTACTTAATGCTTGTAATGCTGCATTCATATAACATGTATTGCCAATATTCTGTAAACCAACTAAACCCATTGGACGATCATTATTATTATGATTTATTAAATTATAATCACTATTTGTTGTTGTTGTTGTCGTTGTAGTTGTTGAAGGTTCATCATTTTCACTATTATCACCAGATGTATCACCACTCATACCAACATTTAAACCTACAATTTTATTTAGAATTAAATTTTTAATCACAATTATCGTTAATATTATTACTGTTGATTGTTTTCAATGTTGTATAACTACCATGACCTGAATCACGATCAATTCTTGATTTATATTGAGTTGTTGTTGAAGTAGTTGTTGATTCCATATCTTGATCACTATCATAATTTCGATTATTTATCAATTGTTGGCGTTGTTGTTGATTAAAAAATACTTCATTTTTACATTCATAACACCAAATACGTTTTGTGGCCAAATTCATATGAATACAATGTGATGGATTATTCTAAAATTCAAACAAATATTAATATTACAAAAGAACAAATCGAAAATTAACAAAATTTTAAATTCGAAATTAAAGAGAACAAAAGATCAATAATTAAAACGAACAAAGTTCATTGTATACAAATCAACGGAATTTTCTCTATTTTATGTCTAATTTGAGCGCAAAATCTATAAATTAAACCACACAAATACACGATTCATTAGTTTGAATTTATTTTTCCATTGGAACTTGTAGGAAAATTTCTGTTAATTCTAGCCAATTACGCAATAACTTTAAATACGTAACTTTTTAATCATAAAACTGATAAGCTGTTAATTATTCAACTCTATTTCTATGTTAAAATAATCAATCATTAGTGTACGTAATTGTTTTAATTACCTCAAAGTCAAGGTTTTGTTTACACAAACAAACTATTTTCTAATTAAAAAATTTAACTTACGATATTATGGAGGGTACTATGATCGTTTGATTTCTCGGAACAACCAATTCTGTAGCAATTTTTCGCTAGACATATCCATAAATTTGGCCCTAAACAACCGCAATCTTCACAAACCGGTTTCTAAAACAACCAAATTTTTAATTCATTAATAATTAATAATCGAATTTATTTTCAATGAACCTCATTAATTGTAGGAATGTTGGCAGCATCATTTATATGACTACAAGTCTCTTGGTACATGCTGGAAATTCGTAAAATTTTCAAATTATTACAACAATAATAACAGAATTGATCGACAACACAATAAATTCGTTATCTTATCAATTAGGTAATAGATAATGGCATTGAAAAATCTAAAAAAATTCAAAAATTCCCCGATTCGATCATGAGGAAATCTAACCAAACTTTATTGTAATTAACTTAATTCTTCTAAAATAAACGAATCAACCATCAAATTAATTGGATTAATTGTAAAAATTGAAATTAGAATTGTAATTAGAATTACCTGAACACAAGATTACGAACAAATCACAATTAAACACATGAAAATACTGTTTTTTTTTTGTTGTGTGTGATCTATTCTAACAAATAATAACTAGTAATTTTAATAATTATTACATGATACGTATAATTTATAGGTGTATGTCGTGGTAATTAACTTTTTAATTAATTAGTTATTTCGATGAAATAATTAACGAAATAAATGACTCTAATATTTTACGTTTCATCTGTCGAATTTTTTCAAACTGTCAAAATACAGCGCCACCTATACCCAAATTACTAAAATTCATCTCCGAGGTTGGTAATACTGGAATTCTAAAAATTAAATTAATAAAATTATTTGAATATTGAAAACAACAAAATTAATAATTGCGTTGTAATAATTAGGATTGATTTGTTGTTTGTATTCGTGCAAAAATTGAGAAAATATTCGAGAAAAACAACATTCCAGTACGACACAAAATTTAGTGAATTTCGTTCTAATCTAGTGGTTTTAATGGCGCCAATTTACACGAATTTGAATTCTAAACAAATTTTATTAAAAACTCCAATTCTAGAGAAATTACAACAGACTAACTGGTGTATTCATAATTTCCTTACAATAATTTTCAAATGACAAATCGACAAATTGATAGCGTATCTTTTTGCTAGGCGCGACCGTTTTCGGTGGCGGTACTGACGGATTAAAACCCAGTTCGGACATATCGAAATTCTCAAATAATTGCTCCGGTGTGCTGTAATATAACAAGATAATTTCGTATACACAATAATAATGATAATTACCATTTTCCATATTCAACAGATAGGCTACCCTCACCAGTGGCTGGTACGTTGAATGCGATATTTTTTGCAAATTTGTTCACAATCGGGTGATAATGTCGATTTAATAGAAACAATTCGTATAATGCCGTACTGGTAGCGTTCGAGTATTCAGGATCGTCTAAATCCGGCCGGAATTTCCCATCACCTATATCTGTATCTAGATCTAATAAAATATCGATACTACGATTCAATTGTATTAAATTCTTTACAATACTTAAACAACTAATTGTACCGTTATGTAATAATTGTAAACTTAATGTTGTTAATCGCTTTACAAAACCAATTAGGCGTTTATTTGTTATTTTTTTACGGCGTCTAATTAACGCTTCGATTATTGTCGGTAATACAATTGGGAAATTATTGTAAGTTTGACCACTATGTGTGATTAGTAGGTTTTTATATAAATTTATATAGAAGCGTGTTGGATCAATATTGATAATATCACCATTTTGGCTATTCGTTATTGCAAAAACTGTTTGCATGCAGTGTAATTGTTCACGATAACCGATCCAATCTTCATTCAATAATTGATTTAGAATATTGATTAGATCAATGTAGAAGTCGATATTTATACAGTGCGAATATCTGAAAAAAATTATATTTCAGTAAATATTTCTAAAACCAACTGTTGAAAACTTGAGACGACTCTATTGGAATTACAAATAAAATACGATAATCGCTCTTTATTGGTGAGGTAAACCAATTATAGAACTTAGAAATGATTTAATCGGCTTTGAAGACACAAACGTTCTTGTTAGAGTATTCTAATTATTGTTTTATGATTTTAAATTTTAAGATTCCGCAAAAATTTCTTCTATTGCAGTTGAATTTTTGGTAATAATTCTAAATAAATCATCTCAAACTTTCAATAATTGAATTTCTTTGTTGATTCTCTTCTGATTGAAGTTGTGGATCGATTAAAATTTCATATTCACTATGAAAATCAATGATTTTCAACACTAAAGAGCAATCACCAATTACCGAAAATTGCTAATGTTTATTTCCAAATTTCCCAATTATTTTACAACGGATTTAAACGAGCAATACAAAATTTGAAAGAGGATTTCAAGGTTCGTACGACGGTGTTTTTTATTTTTTTTGAATTGTAACGCAATTTTGAGTTACAGAAAGAAAAGTTAGAGCATGTATTTTTCGAATTTTTTACAATTTTTAAAATTTTCCTCCATAATTTGGTCAATATACTTAATTTTGCGGTGATATTCACAAAATATATTGCAAATTGAAAGCGCTTTCGAAATGTACGAAATTTTCCGATTTCACTGTCGATTTTCCGGAAAATCGACGAAAACTTGGAAACGTAATGAAATCATCTATAAATTACAATTTCAATTGAAATTTCCCACCATAAATTTCCATTGAATTTTCCAAATTACAATCTCGGCCTACTGTCCAAATAATCTTCCATTTATAAGTTTTCAAATGAGCCTCACTCAATTGTTTAAAAACTGTACCTAAAAATTAATTAGAATTTTTAAACTTTTCGTAATTTTCCGGAAAAATAACAATGGAATCGAAAAATCTCTCGCAGATTTAGAAAGTGCGTCTAATTTGCTACAAGCCATGTGAAAGTCATTGAAAAGTAAGCAATATTGATAAAGTTATGAGGAAAAATATTAAATAAAAGTAAAAAAAAATACTAAAAAACATGCTTTAGTTTTCCTTCTCTAACTTAAAATTACGCGCGAATTTCCAAAAATGAAATAGTGGTGAGGATGCACGTTGAAACGCTCTTTCAAATGCCGTTTAGATCACGAAAATCGGTTGGAAAATAAACGAGAATTCTTGTTTCAAAGATTGGTATTTTTTCTTGCTTGACTGACGCGCGCTCTTAATTTCAATTGATGAAAATAGTTGAAAATTTCCATTATAAATTTCCACTAAATCTCCACAATTGAAATTTTTGGAAAACAATCCAACTTTCCTCTAAAGATAACCTTTCAAATGAGATATTGTTCAATTCTCTAGTTGTTCCCAGGAAATAGGAGCGAATTTTCCAAGTTTCATCGATTTTCCGGAAAACTAACGGAAAATATCTAGACATTTAAAAAGTGTTAGCAATTTACTATAAACTTTGTGAATATCATTGCAAAATAAGCAATATTGACCATTTTATGGAGGAAAATATAAAAAAAAGTACGAAAAAACATGCTCTATCATTTCGTCTTGTAGCTCAAAATTGAATTCGAATTTAGAAAAATAAAAAATACCGTTGGATACGCCTTGAAGTGTTCTTTAAAATTCCGTTTCAATCATTTAAATCCGTTGGTAAATTGCCGAGAAATTTCGGAATAAACATCAATTTCCGAATCGTCAGTGATCGGTGATTAACTAAGGAAAACATTAAAATTACTTTGCTAATCCTTCCAGACAAACCCCCAAAATTTTCGTATTTGTGGAAGTTTTCAAAATTCGAAAATAAATACCGAACACAATTTTCGTTATTTCAGTTAAATTCCTATGTTTTAATTGTTTATTTTCTTCAGCTTTCGTTTCTAATAACTCTTTTTCTAATTCTTGTAATTTCTTCTTTCGCTACAATTCAACAAATTAATAAATAAAATCAAATAAATAAATAAAATTAATACTTTTCTTTCTTTCTTCGACATCTCTAAAACTTTATGTTTCTTCGCCTTCAATTTCTTCTGCTTAATATCCTGCTCCTTTTCTTTATCTAAATTCACATCTTTTAAATTTAAAGCTAACAAGACTTCCAACATTTCACAATGGACATTATGGGCGTGAGTCCTCAAATAATTATTAATTACCCGTAAAATCTATTAACAATAAAAAAATTGACTTAAAAACAATTCTAATAGAGCGATAAATACCTTAAGTGTAATTTCCTCCTTTTTATCCTCCTTAAAAACAGTTTTGATGGATTGTTTAACACTATCTCGTGCATTACGATTCGTACTATTCAAAAATGGTACAATAGTTTGCGCAATATTCGGTGCAAAATTAAAATACGGATGTGTTACTAATAAATTACACAAAGATTGTACGGCTAATTCGGCCAGTTTCAATTCTTCTTCATTAAATTTCCTCGTATCGCCTTTCTTTTTAATCAAAATCGAACAATTCTTTTCCAATTTTTGCAAATATTTCTTATAATAAAGCAACAAATTCTCCTCGTATTTCTGTAACTTCAATGTCTCTTTTTTCACTAGAAATAAAGTATTTTAATTCAAGATTATTTAAGATGAAGACAATACATTTAACTCCATCTGGAACGATCTTCTTGATTTCATATCCCGGTAGAATATCTTTGAATATTTCCAATAGTGAAACTGTAGCTAATTTCCGTACAGTATAGTAGACTTCCGGTGCATCATCGTCCATAAAATTCAATAATTGTCGTAAATTTAAAACCTTCTCTTCTGGTTCTTCTAAGATTGTTGAACTTAAAGAACCGATTGCTATCTTTTTCTGTTTCAAAATCTCATTACGGGTTGTTAACAATTCTGTGGCCGATACAGGTTTTGATGTATCAATTTTACTCTCCTCGAACGTGAATTCTTCGCCACTTTCATCAGATTTAGTATCATCGTCGTCGTCTTCTTCTTCTTCGATATTCTCGCTAATTTCTTCTTCGTTATTAGCTTAAAATTCAACCAATTATTCCTTTTAGACTCAATTCAAAAAACCTACCACTATTATCAATTATTTCCTGTCGAATAATTCCGTGTTTTGTTTTGATCGGTAAAAGACTCTTTTTAGGGGCATCATCAATTAATGTGGTTTTCTCATAAGTATCTTCTAAATCAACCGATTCGCCGTTAGATTTTTTCCGACGTTTCAATTTAGGTTCTGCAGTTCTATTAACGACTTATTAACAATAATTAAATGGATATTTAAATTAGAATTTACCCTGAATATTTGATTTTGTTAAAAATATTATAAGAGTTTGAGGTTATTGAATTCTTAATGAATTCCAAATCTTCATCTTCCACCATATCAAGCAAATCTTGCCCATCATCCTCACTATCACTGGGTTCAGGTTGGATTACCGGTTTTCGTTTCAATTGCATTTTCTTTTTCATTGTCGACAAAAATTTCGAATTCTAACCTCCAAACCTAACCTAAAAAAACACATGGACAGGTGTGACGTCACTATTACAATATTATAGAATATAATATCTATTTTATAATTATCGGCCTCTATTGAATTAAAGATTACTTAATTTGAATATATTTTCGTAAAAATTAGCAAATTATTTTTTAATTAGTTCAAAATAAAAGCTACATTTAGTGATATTAACCTGTCACTTGATAAACATTAATAAATACTGCCAATGTTGTCTATTTTCGCAATTACTAAACTTTTACTTAAATAAAAATTTCGTTCCGTTTGAATAAAGTCTATCTTTTTTTCAATCAATTAAACGTAAAAATTGTGCTAGAATTGTAAATAAATTACAATTTATTTGAAAAATAGAATTTTGATTGAAGATAATAGTGGCAACATTGGATTGTTGACAGAAGCGCAAAAGTTAGGTTAGAATTACAAATATCGTTGTTTATTGTAATTGTTGAAAATAATGCAAAATTAACGATGACTGAAACAAGAAAAGTAGAATCATGTTTGGCTTGTAAAATAACAACTGTCGCTTGTTTATTTGGCATTGGTGGTTATTTAATTCAACAATCAAAAAGCCAAAACAGACCGTCAAAAGCATCAATGATTATTTTGGGAACAGGTACAAATAAAATTCGAAAAAATTCATCGACGATATTTAATAATTGTTGTGCAGGTTCGCTTCTTTTAGGTGTTGGTGAATTATTCGACCGTTCACCATTCCGTAAATATACAAATTAATCCTTTATTTACCAACTTTACCTAATGTTGTATCAGTCTTTGGATTTGCCGTTATATTTTGGCATGCAACAATCAATTCATTAGCTTTAGTTTGTAAATCTCTTAAATCATGAATGTAAAGTAAACGTAGAACTTTTGCAGCTTGATTCAATACTGGATCCTTTAAATCGAAACCTAGTTTAGTATCTTGAAATGCGAATGGAGTTCCCTAATAACACCAATTTAATCATTACCTATTAAATAATTAAATCTAACTCACTTTAATTATAATATCACTAGGATTTTCTAGTGCTTGTGGTGATAATCGCTCGGATATCAATTTCGAGACAGCTTTTAAAGTGATTAACGGATCAGGATGCGGCGCGATTTTTAACAATTTCGCCAAATTTGCAAGTCCATCCGCAAATTCCTGACTACGGACTGTAAATTGATCGTTTAAACTGAATAAACACAAATTTTTGACTTACAATTCAATTTATCCAAAGGATTCTGGGCGACAACACTCGGCTCGGTTGGACGCTCGATATTTCCAACAGCATACTTCAAATAAACCCCACCTATATTTACAAATTAATTAGAAATTTTACAATATTTTCACAGTAGAAATTTACGTTTTTCGTGTGTTTGTTTCTGTACAGCTACGCCTAATAACCATTGAAGTTTCTCGATATTATTCACAAAATTTGGAGCTTCTAATTCGTTTAAATATTGCTCAAAACTATCCGGCCAATTATTTGATTGAATATCTTTCAAAAGATTCAATGTGGACGATTGGGCTCGTTTAATTTTATTCGTTTCAAGCCATACAATTAATTTTCTAAATGTTGTGTCATCTGTTGATAAAAAATTAAAAAAAGTTAGGTTATGTTTTAATAGTTGTAAAAAAATATAATTACCATTAATATTAATATTATCAGATTGTGGATGTTCTAGTGCCTTTAATAATCTCTTAACCATTGCTTTTAATTATTATTAATTATTTATTAATTATAAAAATTAGAACCGGTAGAAATGTCAAATAGTGTCAATTAAACCGGATAGATGGCGGTGTAAGTGGTGGTATTGTTAAAGGTGGCCTTACACGCCCATAATTGCGCCACGTTTTGTTATAAAATAAATAACTACAAAATTCGAATTTTTATTACTTTTAGATTGATTTATAATTTTATTAATTTAATTGTTAAAATTTATAGTTCCTTAGTATACGAGTCAATCCAATTGACGAAAGATGAGATTCTGGTGAATACGTCTGGTAGGCCTTTAGCGCAGGGTTTACCCCATGAAACGATACCAATCAATTTTGGTAATTTTTCTGGCTCTCGTTCGATTAAACCACCACCCGAATCACCATGACAGGTACCTTTATTTTTGGCAGCAAAGGCGCAAATATCGCTCCTTTCAACCGTATGGTTATGGTTTTTCATCCATATTTTTAAACACCGGTCATATGGTACGATTTTCATTTTAATCCAATCTAACGTCGGTGATGGCTGACTATTTTGGTAAATCTCACCGAAGCCCATGATTTGTACATCGCGTTCTGTATCATTAAATTCGCGTTCTAATCGAATTGTTCGGATTGTTTCCGTGAATCTATCGATGGGCCTTCGTAATTTTATCAGACAGATATCATTGACTATCCTTGATTCGTTCGCGAAGAATCCCGGATGGATTATTATGTTTGATACTTTGTAATGGTAGCCTCGTTTATCTACATGGTGGATACCGGCAACTACATTCAATAAAGATCTGGAATTTAATTGTGAAAAGTGGACGATTTCGGGAATTTTAGTCTAATACCGGTAATTGGTGAATTTGACGCAACAATGTCCGGCTGTTAGTACCCATTGTTGATCGATGATGGAACCGCCGCAAAAGTGCGCATTGAATACCCGCACTGAGACATAGAAGGGATATTGGCCTTCTTTGGATGGGGCACCGCCGAAAATTCGAGGCTTTTGACCTTTATAGAAATCAACATTAATAGCGAACAATTTCTTGGACTTACCTAAAAATACCTAAAATTACAGCGAATGCTAATAAAAAGTACAACAATACTTGAATATTACACATTTTATCGACAATAAAATATCATTAATTTATTTTATAATAAACTAGGTGATATTTATAGGTGCAACCGAAACAATCGAAACGTTATTTTCTTTTTTCGGATTAATGATGCTTTGTTCGGGCTTCTGATAAGGAATTATAAACACTATTGAGGAAATTATTTTGGCCAATTACAAAAGAACAATACAAACATAATACGAGGTACATTTATTTTTACACAAGAATCACAACATACAAATATAATTATTCCTCATACCAGATGAGAATTGTAATATTTTTGCGTTTTTTTCAGTTTTTCTCAAATAACAATCGGACTTTGCTTAATTTACTCTAATAATAATACCATAAGTATGTCAGCGTTTTGGCAAATAATCGGGAATTCCCCGACTGATAAACGGCAGTATTTTCGAATCATTTTTAGAGCAATATAAGCTAATAAATTGAAAATTGTAGCAATATTTAACCACCTAACCGGAGAGAGACGAATAAAAAGTGTGCGTTATATTAAAATACGTGGATTGTTTTATAATTGATCTCGATTATTATTATAACTCTCTAGTTGCGGTGGATGCAGTATAACATAAAAGTAAGTTAAGCAAAGTGTAAAACCGGTATCACAAATGAATAAAAACCAAATGAACAATAACAGAAAAAACGGAGCGTCTAAAGATGGATCTGCTACCAGCACAGTCCATTTTTATCTCTCATTTGTCTCAACTATTTGATAAGAAACAAAATGGAAACAATGACAATTAAGCATGACTTTTTGTTTGTTTCGCCACACAAAATCCGGTTATTCCGGTCAGCATGCTTCACTCTCTTTCATTTCAAATACTTTACGATTATTCTCTTCATTACCGTAAATTTCATCAATTTCTCCACTATTATCGTCAATATTGGGTCCTTTTAGTTTCAATACAATTAAGGATTGCTCACCATCTATAGCTAATATAACATATCGGCCATTTGATGTTAATTCGCATGCTGTTATGTTATAATGCGGTGTATAAACTGATACTAAATTGCCTTTATTCAAATCCCATACGCGTATCGAACGGTCTCTACATTCAATATCTGTCGATAAACATAAAGAGCCGGTTGGGTCTAATTTTAATAAAGTTACGGGTGCTGTATGGCCGGATAATGACCAGCGACAATTGCCGGTGATTAGATCCCAAACTAGGATACGGGCGTCTTCTAGACCTGATATTACACAGCCACCTTGTGAGCTAATTTCTAACGAAACCGTATTGCAGGACGGTTTCCATTTTTTAAATAAAGTGCCGCTTTGTAAATCATACACAACGATAAAATTTGGATTCGGTTCGTCTATTTCGTGGCATACACAACACACATAATTGCCTTTAAAATTAATTAAAATTGATGAAATTTGCAGATAATTAAGGGCCGCCAGTACATCTTTTTCAAACACTAATATTTGAGAGCCCATAGAATTAGAACAGAACTAGAAAGAGCATTTTAAGGAGCAAGAAATGTTCGTTTTCGGTTTGGAATAGTTGAGTTAACTTTCGAGTTACAGAGGAAAATCTGGGAGCATTTTTTCTATTTTAATCGTGACTGTAAATTGTTTAAAACGAGAAACGTTTAAATTTAGTTAGTAGGTCCTTTCAGGAAGGATTTTTGGAAATTTCGCCCCTAAGAGGACGAATAGAAGATGAACGAAAGTTGGTCATTTTTAGACTTTTGTTTAGAAATAGACGAGTTTCAGCATTGTCGGCAAATTTAGCCCCAATAGGGTGAAATAGGGGATGAAAGTTTGTACGCAAGTCTCTCATTTTTGGAGCTAAAAGCATAAAACTTCATTTTTAGACTTTTGATTAGAGATGAACAGACACTTGGTTCAGCATTTCTAAAAATGTATCCTTAAGGGGATGATTTGGTTAGTAGGGTCCTTTCATAATGTCTTCACCCGCTAAGGAAGCATTTTTGAAAATTTCACCCCTAAGAGGGGGAACAGGAGATGAAAATTTGATTAGAAATTTTGATTAGAAATAGGCAGGAAATGAAAGTTTGATTAGAAATAGACGAGTTTCAGCATTTTTGGCAAATTTAGCCCCACTAGGGTGCAATAGGAGATAAAAGTTTGTATGCAAGCCTCTCATTTTTGGAGCTAAAAGCATGACATTCCATTTTTAGACTTTTGATTAGAAATGAACAGACACGTGTTTCCGTATTTCTAAAAATTTATCTTTTGAAAAGAGGATGAAAATTTGTAAAACCGTAATTCTTAAGCTAGAAGCGTGAAACTTCATTTTTAGACTTCTGACTAGAAATAAATAGACACATGTTTCAGCATTTCTAGAAAATTTCGCCATAAAAGGTCGAAATAGGGGATAAAATTGTATTCAGAGGCCTATCATTTTTAATACGAGAAGCTTGAAACTCCATTCTTAGAATTTTGAAAATAAATATACGAGTGTTTTAGCAATTTTAAAAAATGTACCCCTAATTGGGTGAAATAAGGGTGACAGTTTGTACCCAAGTCGCTCATATTTGGAGCTAAAAGCATAAAACTTCATTTTTAGACTTTTGATTAGAAATGAAGTGTTTCAGCATTTCTAAAAATTTATCCTTAAGGGGGGTGATATGGTTAGTAGGGTCCTTTCAAGACGTCAACACCCATTTAGAAAGCATTTTTGAAAATTTCATCGCTAGGAGGGGGAATAGCAGATGAAAGTTTGTATGCAAGTTAATCATTTTTAGACTTTTGATTAGAAATCGACACATGTTTCGGCAATTTTGGAAAATTTAGCCCTAATAGGGTGCAATAGGGGATGAAAGTTAGTATGAAAGTCTCTCATTTTTAGAGCTAAAAGCATGAGACTCCATTTTCAGACTTTTGGATTAGAATTAAATAGACACATGTTTCAGTATTTCTGGAAAATTTCCCCATAAAAGGTTGAAATAGGGGATAAAATTGTATTCAGAGGCCTACCATTTTTGATACTAGAATCATGAAACTCCATTATTAGAATTTTGAAAATAAATATACGAGTGTTTTAGCAATTTTAAAAAATGTACCACTAATTGGGTGAAATAAGGGTGAAAGTTTGTACCCAACTTGCTCATATTTGGATCTAAAAGCATAAAACTTCATTTTTAGACTTTTGATTAGAAATGAATAAACACTTGGTTCAGCATTTCTAAAAATTTATCCTTAAGGGGGTGAAAATTTGTTATAAAGTCCGTAATTTTTTAGTCTACAAGCGTGAAACTTCATTCTTAGACCTTTGACTAGAAATAAAAAGACACATATTTTAACATTTCTGGAAAATTTACTCATAAGAGGGTGAAATCGGGGATAAAATTTTTTATAGATGCCGGTCATTTTTGCTACTAGAACCATGAAACTCCATTCTTAGAATTTTGAAAATTAATATATGAGTGTTTTAGCAATTATGAAAAATGTACCCCCAAAAGGGTCGAATAGGGAATGAAAGTTTCTATAGAAGTTCGTCATTTTTGAACCTAAAAGCATGAAATTTTATTTTTAGACTTTTCATTGGAAATAAATAGACACGTGTTCCAGAATTTCTGAAAAATTTATCCCTAAAGAGGTGAAATGGGAGATGCTACAAGTATGAAACTTAATTTTTAGACTTTTTATTAGAAATAAATAGACACATGTTTCAGCATTTCTGAATTTCACCCCCAAGAGGATGGAATAAGGAATGAAAGTTTATCATTTTTCAAGTCAGAAGCATGAAACTTCATTTTTAGACTTTTGATTAGAAATAAATGACACATGATTTAACATTTTTAGTTATTGAAATGCCCCTTCTAATTCCCTGTTAATAATTTAAATCCCTCAAAAAAGAGATATGGAATTATAAATATAAGCATTTTTCAGTTGTTGAATTGAAAAAAATGTACTGTAGGTCCTTAATAGGGTGTTTTACCTTCATAAGTGATAGCCGATAGGGAAGTACAGAAATCGTGGTGTGGAATTCGAAGGTCGTATAATAATTTTTTCGATTGTAAATTCCAAACTAATAATGGGAACGGTTTTTGTGTTTCATCACCACAGACTAGAATCCTAAAATTATAGAAAAAACATCGATTTATATTTTTCATTTATAAGAGGGTAATTAGTTTTTACCTTCCGTCCCCCGATACCAGCAGGGAATTCAAGAAGCGATCTTCGCCGGCTTTGAATGTTGTAACACAATCACCAGTATCCAAATTCATTAAATTAACATACATACGATTCCGGCTCAATGCAACTAAATGAGAATGATCGTGCAGACCAAAATAAGGCATTTTTTGATTCATGACACCTTTCAATTTTGTTAGAAAACTACCATTATTTAAATCATAAATACGCAATTCACGGCGACATAATACAATGCATTTGAATTGGTCGATTGGTATTAAATTGGTCGGATGGGGGATATTTTTTAAAATTCGCACTTTCTCACATCTATTCAAAATCAAGTAAAGTTAATACGATCAATATACAGGATGAGCCGAGAGGATGGTCCGTTTAAAATAGAAGAAGTTCCAATTGATGGATCTACCTCTAGGAAATATTTTTGTTCTTTAACCCCCGATATACGAAAGAATGCACCCTGTTTTCTTATTTTAAATGAAAATTTGTCAATTAAATAATCCACTCAAGACTTGTGGTCTAGCGTTGGTTTTTCAGGAATTTTGACTTCTTTTTGAATTTTTAAATTGTGCAATATTTGCTTGAAAAGTTCATATTTCCAAAACCAGGGTGTTTGAAAAGTTAAAATTTGGAACTATAATAGTATAGAAACTGTATTTTCTACCAAATTTTATAGAATTGAAAAATCTTTCAGTATTTAGCTGTAATATATTTTTCTTTCAGGCAATTTTCAAACTAATAACTTTCTTATTTCAAATGGAACACCATAGTTTTTGTATAAGGTTAGATAGAAAAAAATCTTGAACGAACTACAATAGTGCCCCTATACTCATCTCTAATAATTTTTCAGTTATTTTAAATTTTCAGTTCCCTTCTTTTCGACCGTGCTTGAAAGTGTTTAGTATCTAGTTACCTATGATTTAATAATTCGCTCATAAAGAAATGCATAGTAGGCTTAGCAAAATGACATTAACTGTCACATTTGAGGTTAATTTCAAATATTTTACATGTTTTTTTAGCGATCTCAGCAAATTTTCCATGAAACAAATTAATTTTAATTAAATTAATTATCAATTTCTCCAATTATTTCTCATTTAAAAATCTAAAAATTATTAATTATTCAAATGTCAATTGTGACAATTGAATTAAAAGTTGTTTTGCAAAGCCTTCTATGTTTAAGTATTCTCTTTCAGGGGGAATATTGAACCATTAGAGATGGGTATGGAATGTTATTACAGTTCGATGTACAATTTTTTCTATATCCAATCCACTTATAATACGGTCTGAAAACTGGCTGAAAGAAAAATTAATTTCAGCTAAACCCCGAAATTCTGTAAAAATTAACCTAAATTGCGTAATTTGGACTATTAAATTTTCAAATTTTGATCATCTAGCAGTAATAATTATCAATTTTCTAGAGGCCAGCTCATCAATTGAATTAATGGACCATCCTCTTGGCTCACCCTGTACATGGTTGTAGTGTATACTTTTTCACGTCCCAGACGCAGATCTCCTCGTGATTGGTTGAAACACTAACAATAAATTGGTCAGTTGGTAATCTTACAATTAAATCGAAATTCTTCTCGTTTAATATGTTTCCACTACCACTACTATTTTTATTATTATTATTGTTATAGTTATTGAAACTGTTTAATGGTATATAAGACAATACCGGTGGATTTTTTGTTGTATTATAAATTTTTTGTATATTACCATCAATATCATAGTGTAATTGTTTCGTTTTAATTTTATCATCTAAATATTTATAGAAATGTGAATAGAATTGTCTACCATCATAATTTAATATACTAGCATGAATTTCTAAAAAATCTTTCAAAATTCGCGTAAATTGATTCTTGATTCGTTTTATATCTAATAGATTTATATCTTCTAAAATTTGATAACAATTCGAACCGCACACCTTATCGTATATCCATAATATATCGGATATATAGGGCGAATCTTCGATTTCATTCTTTAAATGATAATATTGAAATGGTAATTCGTCTAATTTCCGACGATTATAGCTGAAAATTCCCTAAAATTAATTAGTTAAAAATTAATTATAATTAAAATTACCAAATTCCTGTGATTATATCTTGTGTAACTAGACGGGCTACCATATTGTTGGGTCGATTCGCCCACCATTTTCCCTATAAAATCCATCAATTATTAAAATAATTAACGATTTATAGATTTAATAAATACGTTATAATAATCGAAAATTGTTTGATGTGCCCATCGCATATGTTCTTTATAACGCGCCTGTACAGCTTGTCTTAACATATTATCCCTCCATTGTACGCCCAGAACACCTCCGGTTAAAGTCCATTGTAGGAACGGTGCTAGATGTTTATTTAAACGCGACCAAGTTAAGCACGCAGGGGCCCAAGGTACTACAAATTATGTTACAAATTTATCAATAATATTTACAACTTAAAGATTAATGAACGATTAAAATTAGATGTTACGGAACACTCAATCGTATTCTATAACTTTTTGGTGATTTGTAACCATGACAACGCCAGAGATCTACAATAACCTGTTTTATTCGCGTCTCTTTTCAATTACATATATAATGGAATTATAAAGAGTGAGACAGAAGCAGTGTTGGTCT
Source organism: Mylabris phalerata (assembly GCA_020740385.1). Taxonomy (NCBI): domain Eukaryota; kingdom Metazoa; phylum Arthropoda; class Insecta; order Coleoptera; family Meloidae; genus Mylabris; species Mylabris phalerata. Next base: position 4,839,446 of record JAJEOX010000222.1, read on the forward strand.
TAATGAGGTACCTAGAGTGCGCATCCGGTCAAAAAACGTGTCCACTTTTATGTTGGCAGACATTTTGGATATGTCGATATGTTGGTGTCGTTTCAACAAAAACGACACCAACATATCGCCTTCCTTTTCTCAAGTCTTGGCCGACCAAGACTTGAGAAAAGGAAGTCCCTATTGAACGACACACTCATAAGTTAGAAAGAGTGAGGACTAACTGTCAAAATTTCCCCATATGAGGACCAAATTGGTCTTGTACAAATATAGGGATGCGCACTCTAGGTACCTCATTGGTTGGTTTCAAGTGCTGTCATAGTAACGGGTCGCTAAAAAGTTAGAGAATACGACTATCTGCTTCTAGTTTCGCAACTGCGAAATTTTCGCAAGGTTTAGGAGTTCTGTTTCTGCGCCTTTTTAAGTGGATATGCAACGGAAATCATTAATTTGAGAGAAATATAAATTTATTGAAACTTGAATGTCTAAAATTGCCAATATTTAATAACCAATATCTCGCTTGTTTGATAAATTGTAATGTAAACATCGTTAGAAACAGCATTTCAAGGCGTATCTGAAGACATATTTTGAAAAATTCTGATTCCTGAGTTACAGAGGCAATTTTGGAGCATATGTTTTTTTCATATTTTTACATTTCTTCTATAATTTTTCAATGATTTCGTCAGAGTTCACAGCAAATTGAAAGAACTTTTCAAATCTCTGAGAATTTCTCTTGGGTTTGTTGATTTTCCAGGAAATCGCCAAAAAAATTGAGGGCCTACATTGCTTTTTTGATATTTGAAAAATAGCAATTTTTAATAATCGCTACTTTATTTATCGAATTATTGCAAATAAACATTAGTGCTAGAAGGATCATTTCAAAAAATATCCAAGAGCGGTTTTTATTTTGAAAAATTCTGATTGAACGCTGAGTTACAACCGCCGATTGTGGAACATTTCATCAATTTTTCAATGATTTTCTCACAATATTCCAAGGGTTTCACCTCGGACTATGAATTCTTATGGAAACTGCTACTATTTGGAGAGCAATTCAAAACATATTCTAACAATTTATAGAAAACTCCCTGGAGATCCCTTTGGCAAAACTTGAAGTTGCTCAAAATGCACATTCCCACCCATGTCGCGATTTTCAAAAATGAGAAACATAAAAATGACTCAAAATGGCTCAAGGGTGCTTTCCGCTTGTTTTTTATTGAATTTTTCTCCACTACATTTCAGAATAAATGCGAAATACTTCTAAACATTCTAGAATAAAATGAAGAGAAACGAAAGTATCAATGCTGGAAGGATCCTCGAGTCATTTTGTATCATTTGACGTGTGTAACTCGTTTTTGAAAAGCATTACATGCTCAAAATCGAGCGTTTTTTGAGTAACTTTCCAAAATTTTGCTAAAATGAGCTCCAGAGATTCTTCTAAAAATCTAAAAATCTAAAAAATTTTGATTCAAGACCAAATCTCGCCCAAATGTAATGTTTAAAGTAAAGATTGCTCAAGACTAATATAAAACTGGGGGATTTGGTCTAAAAAATCAACAAAAGTAGTCAACAAATTTCCAATAAAGTTTCCTCAGAAGTTTAGTTTTAGTTCATAGAATTTTAGAATAAGTTTGAAGGTGAAAGTGAAGAAAAATCCACTCTACAAACAAACAAAATGAAATTAGGAAATAAATGCCACTTTTCTCCCAACTTTTTCCATCCACACCATAATTTAGATGTTCAAGAGTGTACAAAAGTCGTTTATAATCGGAAAATAATGACTTCTTTCATATTAATTTTATTTATTCATACAAACATTGTTGACAAAAGATTAACATCTTGAAATTTCCGGTCTAATTAATTAATTGAACAAAACAAAAATAATACTAGAATACAATGAATTTTCTCCACTGCATTCTAGAATAAATGCGAATTACTTGTACACATTTCAACATAAAATTTAGCCATTCTCGAGTCATTCTAAGCCATTTGATGTATGTAACTCGTTTTTGAAAATGATCAGAAATAGGCGTTTTTTTGACCAACTTCACAATAAACTACAAAGTTCAAATTTTGCAAAAAAGATCTCCTGAGATACTCCTATAAATTTTGAAATATTTTTCGAATAGCTCTCCAAAGAATGACAGTTTCTATAAAAAAATACGGCAATTGATTTGGTATAGGAAACTGAATGGCTCAGAAAAGCTTCTGTTTCTGTTATGGCACTTGCGTAACAATTCTAAGTAAAATGGCTCTATTTTCACTTTATATCGAAAATAAACTAGTAGAATTTTGAGTATTCTTACCATAAGTAGTAGAACTGTGGAAATTCTCATCGAATGCTAGAAGATCGATCATTTCCGAATCGGTAATTCCATGTTTTGTGCTTGTAATTATAGCTAGAGCATGTTGGACTTGAACAACACCTAGAATCGTCTCTAATTCTTCCAACATAAGACTCAATTGATCATTAACATGACCTTTAGGAACAATATCATGCTCTTTATCTGCCCACCACGATGTCTGCCATGCTAAAACCTATAATTTTTTCAAAAATTATAATAAATAAACTTTCTATCAGAAGAAATTTTCGTTATACTTTCGAATATAAAGGAAGAGTGCATTCTTGGACTGATTTGAAGACACAGTCTTGTATTTTCGAATTAATACTATGATTATATTGCATAACACTAGACATTAATATACCTTTAGCTTCATTCTCACCCAATAATGGCATTTTAATAAAATTCGTTTTGTTTGTAACTTTCTTCAATAGATTCTGATAGAAATCGCTATCCTCTGATACAGAGAGTATTAATTTTATATTATCAGGCAATTTAATCGGTAACCATTCAATTGAACGTGTACTATAATTTCGAACTTGATCTAAACCATCTAACAACACAATCAATGGTCTTTGTAAACAACTAGCCGCTAGCAGATTTGGAAGGATCTTCTCGTAGGTTTCTATATTCTGAAATTGATATAATCGAAAATACCACAAATCCAACAGCCGTACTCTCTAACTTTCTAACGATGCGTTACCATAACTACGCTGAATATCTACAGTTAGAGAATACCGCTGGAAATCCGATAAACTTACATGTGTACAATGGCATTTATATCCATACGTTAGAATCGAGCATTGATTGGTTATCGAACTTAATAATTGTTCAATCGTACTAGATTGTGCACTGATACCGACAAATCTAGTGATAAGGAACGCATCCGGTAGCCATTGTTGGCAACATTGGGCAATCCGAGCCAATAATGTGGTCTTACCACAACCACCAGGACCGTATAAAACTAACGGTTGATTTTTATCATTACCACTACTGATAATATAAGTTTTGATTTCGTTAATTGTCTTCTCACGATTTATACTACATTGGGCCGCTTTCTGGCAGAAACTCGTCTGTTGATTCAACTCTTCAAACAGTTGTAATTCAATTCCATAGCTCGGTTGTAGCATTGTGCGTGTTTGATGTTCATCGATTATCGAATCAATCATTTCGATTAGTAATTTTTGTAAATGTTGTTGGATTTGTTCGATATATTGTTGATGTTCTGCTAATTCCAAATTTAAACCACCTTCGACGAATTTCACCGGGATTCGTACTATGTGTTTCTCAGTTAATTGATTCTGATACACAGATCGGTTATTTTTTGAAGAAGAGTAAAATGTCGTGCCCGGCCGAAAGTTTTCGCAATAGAAACCGAATTTCGGACGAAACTTTATTATGCTCCTATCCCTACTCAGTAAATGAATAATTTTGTTGTTCTGAGAAAAAAGATTATTAGAGATGTTTAACGGAAACAGAACAGAAACAAAATTTCAATTAAAATTGATAACTTTTCTGCCGAAATTCAGCGAAATCGAGACCGAAACTTTCGGCCGAGCACTAGTCAAATTTCCGACTTACTCTGAGGTCTTTTTGTAGCGTATTGAGTCGCCGGTGTAGTTCCGCCTCTCCAGGGCTCAAATTATCCGGCGTTTTCACCGTAGGTATATAGACGCGATTCATCCAAATACAACGTTTAGCCAGTTCTTGACTCATAAAGACCGTATTGTGGACTTCTTGTTCGACGACAGTCGTTAAATAGGTGTCGCGCAATTCTTGTGTGAAGACCGTAATTAAAACGGCCAACATTCTATCGATTTCTGTACGCCATTCTTCGAAGGCCCGTTCGCGTTCTTCTGGTGATGTTTCTTTAAAGCCGGGTATGTGATATGAGATTGGTTGTAAACGGTAGCAAGGCGGTTGTGCATCGCTATCCAATTGGTACCATTTCGATAGTAGCGTTTGGGCCGATTGATTTTCAACACTGTTCATAGCCATTTTAAAATCGGCACTCTCTATCGTTATCGGTAATAATGGGGTGCCTAGAGAGTTATTCAAAAATAATACAGGGATTATATAAGCGACTTCCATTTGACGCGTCAGTTCGCCAATACACAATTCGGGGAATTCATGGTCTTGTTGTTTCTCCAATAGAGTCTTCCAATGCAAATCGACAATGTGTAATTCGTAACCTTTACTTCGACAATGGGCACGTAATTCCGGATAAACGATATTGTGTAAAGCGCCCTTTTCCACACAACAATCTACAAGAACCAACGAAATAATCACAATAATTCCGTATATTTCGATTGTAGATACCTTGAGAATCGGCTGCACAAACATAAATAACAATCTTACGGGTACGTGTTGCGGTTTTGGTGAACACAATACGGCCCATTATCAGATTTTGTAAATTCTCCGATAGCGCAGCCACCTCTTTCGGTACATAACCATCGGTCGATCTATCGAAATCTTTGGGACTTTGTGTACCAGGTGGGGAGCTCAAAGACATCGAATCCGCTGCGAAATTGAAAGCAAACATTTCAACCCCTGCGATTTCATTCAATCGGGATAAGTGGAGCATACAGTTACCCTTGAGTTAAGGGTAAAAAGAGGAGGATTTGAAGGTTTATGGAATTCGGCTGACCTGATATACTCGAAGCTGCTACACCTTTAAGCACTTTAGATAAATTCGGTTTGCGTTGATCATTAACCCCCAAAGTTGCTGTTGTTGTTGTTGTTATAGTTGGTGTTGTTGTGGTAGTTTGCAATGGTGGTTGGCCGGCCGTACTGGGCTCCAAAATCACCCCCGAATGCGGTGTTACATGATTCAATAAAGTCTGTTGTTTCTCCGATGGTAAACTAGCGCGTACCTGATAACTACCAGACCTTCAAGATGGCAAAAATGAAAACAATTACATAATCCCCTAGTGAAATTCAATTCCTATTGTTCTAGTGTGTGTTTTTAGTAAACATACATCGGAAATAGGTCACGTTTCATAGTACTACTACTATAGTAGTAGTCCTTTGTTTTGACGTCACAACTATGACGCAAAACTTGTGTAAAGCATGCATCAGTGATGACCCAGTTGCATCCCACAGATATAGGAGAGTGAAATTATATATATGTATATTTTTCCACCCCTATCTAGAACAATAAATTGATTTTCAGAGCCTCGAAGTTAACTTGAAACAAATGTCTTCGTCCTTGTCCTAATAATTTTAATTTATTCTAAAGATAATTGAAACAATACTCGTCCGAATTAATCGATCATTACTAGTGTGAATTAAACGGATTTTGATTTATTAAGTGGAGATTTACTGAGATTTTATCATAACAATCTAGTGGGAGTCAAAATAGGTAGAGATAGGCGAGTACACAAAAAGAGTTAAAATTGATATAGTGACGCATATCATTATTAATATACAATATTGTTTGCTATAGTTATTATACACACACTCTATTTAGATAAACAAAATAGTATTGGATAGAACCAGACTGTAGCCTTATCAGTTATCAATAATATAATTAATTGTATAAAATCATCAATTAGGGAGCAGAGATTAATTAACTAAACAACAGATGTTTTATAATGTTGGTTATTAGAAGACTTACTCTTCAGATCTTTGGGACATATTGTCCTTATCCTTATGGGCCTGACCACTGCTGCACGAATTCCCCATGATGTCTTCTTTGCCCAATTCTTTACTCAATTAGAAAATTTTGACCACCAACACCACCAATCACTAATCATCTTCCTAACTAATTCGATAAAGGAGCACTATTGTAGACATTTCTTGCTTCTCTCCTTCTATTTACATGTTTATTATTAATTTGGTACAGATATAAAGTAGCGAGAGAGTATTGTTAAAGAGGAATGATTTAGGTTTCTAGTTTGTTTATTTAAATTAAGTCACATAGCACACATACACACAACCACAACACATCAAACATTATAGAGTATGATTTGGTCGAATTTAATGTTGTAATTGTCGGCGTAGTAGTCGTAGTATTAGTTGGTTGTTGCATGATGTCTGTCTTTTTGATGTTGTCTATTTAATACATAATACTCTAACTTATATATATAGAAAGAGTGGGCAATAATCAATGCCAGAATCCTGGGTTTAGATGTGGGAAACAGGCAAGCGCCGTTTCCAGTGACGTCAAACTGACGCTCGCTTACATTTATACAATACACACATACATTCTGGTATACACCGGGATATATAGAGAGCGTCGCGACGCAGCCAAATATATAACACACAACCGACCACTTGTAATTTATAATGCAGAGAAGATGATAATTTCACGTCATACAACGAGAATTATAACTTTACTCTTAATATAAACGCCACAGATCAGAGTTATTGCAAAATTCATTCTCTTCCAAAATAGCAACAAATCGTGTTATAGTCGGTCTGTTTAAAATCCATCAACTTGACCAGTTGTCCAATCAGCGGCTCTATAGCGCGTTCCACTTAAACAGTCCTAGCTCTTATGGAAATACATTTGACGAGATTATTTTCAAGAAATTTGAGTTCCTTAGCTCATCGAAAAATTGATCAAATGACACATTTTTCTCCATTACACATTAGAATCAACGTGAACTAGAATAATTTTGATCAAAATGGAAAAAATTAATGTTAGAAGCATCTTTGAGTCGCTCTGAGTGTTGCTCGTTTACCGCGACACGTCAGAAATTATAATTTTTTGACCAAATTCTCGAGTTACATAGACTGAATTTTGCTCAAATAAATTCTTTAAATATTTGTCAAATCGCTCGATGACCAGCGATTTGAAAAATAGGAATCCTGGTGATCGTTTTAACACAATTTGAGTTCCTTGGCTCATCGGAAAATTGATCAAATGATTCACATTTTTCAGCATTACACATTAGAATCAACGTGAAATAGAATAAATTTGTTCAAAATGAAAAAAATCAATGTTAGGAGCATCTTTGAGTCGTTCTGAGAATCACGGCATCGTCAGAAATTACAGTTTTTTGACCAACTACTCGAGCTACAGAGACTGAATTTTGCTCTGTAAATTCTTCAAATATTTGTCAAATCACTTATCAAGTAGATGTTGCTTTAAGGGCAATCAGCAGTCACCGCTGATTCGGTGCGAAATTTACCAAAATTTCAGTTATTTTCAGCGGATTTAAATGATTAAAACACCTTGAAAGAGTATTTCAAGGTGCATATAACGATTTTTTTATTTTTCCAAATTCGAATGCAATTTTGAGTTATAGAAAGAAATGTTAGAGTATCTTTTTCCCACTTTTATACAATTTTCTATATTTTCCTTCATGACTTGGGCAATTTTATTTATTTTGCATTTCTAGAAAGCAAATTGAAAGCGCTTGCTAAGATTTTCCGATTGCAATGTTAGTTTTACGGAAAATCGATGGAAACTTCAAAGTTTTGCTCGCATTTCTTGGGAAAAATCTTTCCCAAGCTGGAAAAACGCCAAGACAAATTTGTATCTACATAGACTTCGGTATCGAACAGGAGTTTTTCTTGTGGCTTTTCCGGCCATGCGAACTACTTTCTCTCAAAAAGAATGTACAATTCGGAAAGTAGACGAAATTGTCAATGAAACGATACTGATTGAATAACAAAACAATTCATTTTAAATGAAAGTGAAAGTTGAAAATTTTCCACTAGGAATTTCCACAATTCAAATTTTGGAAACTGCCCAATATTTATCTATATGTAAGCTTTCAAATGAGATGTGGTTCAGTTCTCTAAGTTTGTTTCCAGGATATAGGAGCAAAATCTTTAAGTTTTCGTCGATTTTCTAGAAAACTAACACTGCAATCGGAAGATTTTTGAGAGACTTGGAAAGCACTTTCAATTTGCTATTCTCTGTGCATTATTGCAAAATAAGCAATATTGACCAAGTTATGGAGGAAAATATAAAAAATTGCTCTAATATTTCTTTTTGTGACTCAAAATTGCATACAAATTTGGAAAAATAAAAAATATCGTTGTATACAATTTGAAATTCTCTTTTAAATTTCGTTCAAATCATTTAAATTCATTGGAAAATAACTGAGAAATTTTTGAATAAAAATTTGCAATTTTCGCAGGAAACACCTATTATTTCATGAATTGTTTGACAAAATATTTTAAGGATTTATAGGAGAATCGTTGGAGATCATTTTACCAAAATTTGAGTCCCGCAGCACATCAAAAAATGGGCAAGAGTTCTCACTTTAGAAAATGTTGGAATTTTTGAAACTGAGCTCAAGGATTTTTTCAAATTTCTCTATTCCATTCTAGAATTAACGCGAAATTTAAAAAAAAAAGATCTGAGTCATTTTTTCACAAACTTTCCGATGAGCTACATAATTCAAATTTTGCTCAAATGATCTCTTTAGAATACTAGGTGTTTCTCTAAGAGCTAGGACTATTTAAGTGAAACGGGCGGTATAAAAATGCTAGTAAACTGGAACTAATAGGTAAATAATTGAAAAAAATCGCCAGAAATCCGACAACAGTCTTTATTTCTAACATTACACGCGCTTACAAAATAACAAAATCGTTTCCTGTTATTCTAAAATTAATAGGGCTTCTTTACCATCAATTTTCCTATCTTTACCGTGTATCAATGTAAAATCACGTTTCAACGACGCGAACAATACGTCAGTAATTAAGAAAATTTGTGCAATAGCGAACGCTAAAGTCACACCGAAATAGAAATTCGCATTTGCTGAATTCAAATAGATCCACAAATACCACAAAATCGGCCCTAGGACTGATGTTATTAAAAATATACACCCGACTAAGAAGCCTTGTTGCGAGAAATGGAATAAATGCAGGAAACACGGTAATAAACTTAAAATATAACCGATATCGCCCAAACACGGATACGATTTGAATATTGTGATTAAAAATAGCAAAGCGAAAGTTAATAAGAATGGATCTTTACGGAATTTAATCGATAGCGGTATTAGATACAATATTGTTGCGTTAATTTGAAACGAATAGATGAACAAATTGCGGAAATGATCGAACATTTCTGTAAAGAAATACCAAAACAAACCGATATTCGGTTGCAAATCGGGCACGGTTAAAATAAATCCATAAACATTATACAAATAATCACAACTACGTTGCAATTGATACGAATAATTATTGAAGATTAATAAACCGAAACAATAAATAATACCGCTCAAAACGGCTTTCAATTTGTTTTGATAAATCATTATAAAACTTATCAATAATGGTACTATCAATATAACCGGATAGAATGAGATTAACGTACAATAAATCAACGGAAGCGTTGCTATAATTGCATTACCATAAACTAAACCGTACAAAAATAGCGTTATAAAAAAATTATGGAATACCATTGTCGACATACCGACACAATTCAATATCGTATACGGATTAAAAAGGAATGCTGCCACAACATAAACCGGTGAATTAACATAATTATAACAATTCAAATGATATTCTTTGATATTCGCCGCATAATTAATCTTATTCTCCTCTTGATTAACATAGAGAAGGAACATATACTGTCGTATTACAAAATATAACAGAATACTTGTCAGCAAATCAACAATAATAAAAATCAATTCGATCGGTAATCGGCCATAATCAATTAACTGTCTGTAGAGAAACATTGATAATGGTGTTTCATGTAATAAATCACCATCGTACGGATTTATACCTTTCGATTGTAAATGCAAGCCTTCTAATACACGTTTCCATGAATTTAACGGCGTTGATACTTCGATATGATTCGCAATTATCGATTGATATCTTGATGATATTATCCAATAACGTATACAAACACCAGCTATATACATTAAAATAATTGTCCATCTACTATAATGATGTTTCGTTAACATCATTATTATTTTTTTTAATTTTTCTTTAATTTGTAAATTGAGAAATAGAACGCCCAAAAGTAGGGTTATGTTTGCCGATTTTTGACATATCTAGCCACGGTAACCTCAATATTTCACTCAGTGTTGCCACATTTCTATCAGGACAATTCTAAAATTCTATAATTAATTTTAAAACCTCTAATTAGTTGAATAATAGAATAATTATAGAGAATTATTAATAAACTCGATCATTTATATCATTATATCAAAATATTGAAAATTCTACATAAAATAGTCGAATGATTGTGTCTAAGGTTACGCCTAATTTTAGGAACATTTTTCATAATTATTAATTTTTAAGTTAACAGAAGATTCGATTCTATTTCCAAATATCGGTTTTCAATTTTCAGATGAGACTAATTTCGATTTAATTCCACTAAATCGTTTTCCAGGTGGTCCAAATTCGGCGTTAGTTTGTTCGCGCAGACGCGTCATTATGGCGGCTATTTCAAAACGAACTCAAGTACGATCCAGTTTTATCAAAATGGAGCAATATTTGAATCGAGTTTATCTATTGAAATCAGTAATTATGACCTTCAAGGTTGTTTTTACTTTCGAGAACCATAATGTTCTTTTGAAATTATTTATCTGATATGATAAACTAAATAAAATCCTTATCTAAATTTACAATTGGTCAGTCTAGATAATGCATCAGCAATGCTAATATTTACGATTATTGTGTTTGTGCTGCTTCAATCGATTGATTGTGCCAAAATTTTGGGCATTTTCGGCCATCCAGCCGCCAGTCATACGTCCCTCGGTAAAGTATTGTTGAAGAATTTGGCTTTACGCGGCCACGATGTGACGATGATCAGTTCGTTTCCATTGGAAACAAAACTGGAAAATTACCGCGATATTGAAGTACCGGAATTACTGGAAGATATGAAACGTAAATTCAATTTAACTTATTTTAAGTAAGCTAATCATTGATGATGTTGTAGAAAGACAAATGATGTATTTCGAGAAGACTAAAGGGTTCGGTCCGTTGAAAAATATGACGGTTTACCATACAGAATTGTTGTTTCGAAACCCAAAAGTCCAGGATTTATTAAAATCTAACGAAACTTTCGATTTAATAGTTAACGATTATTTTTTTAATGAAGCCACATGGGTTTTTGGTCATATTTATAAAGCTCCAATAATCCTAATATCATCGGGTGGTAATCTATTTATTTTCAATCATTTAATTGGAAATACGTCACCTTACTCTTATGTACCGATATCGAGTTTTCCTTCCAGTGATGATATTCCATTTAATTACCGAACCTTATCATCATTAGTTCACTGGTCATTTTATTTAATAATTATGGATTTATGGCAAGCACAACATGAAATTTTGAAAAAATACTTCAACAATCCACCAACAATTGAAGAATTATCGGAAAACGTCGCCCTAGTTTTATCCAATTCCCATTTCAGTATTGAAACACCACGGCCTTATACACCGAATATCATACCGGTGGGTGGTTTTCACGTCCAAACACCTGAACCTTTACCCAAGGCAAGTTTTACTTAAATCCCTGCGATAAAACGGTAATTTTGAAATTTCTAGGATCTAAAAACATTCCTCGACGGTGCCACCGAGGGTGTTATCTTCTTCAGCTTAGGCAGTCAGATTAAAACTTCTAATTTAAAACCGGAAACCGTTCAGCACTTGTTGAAGGCTTTCAGTCGGGTCAAACTGAAAGTTCTATTGAAATATGAGACTGATAATCCGCCCGAAATTCCCGATAATGTTAAACTACTCAAATGGATTCCACAAACTGGAGTTTTAAGTTGATTTAAAAAAAAAAAAACACCATTATTCTGTTGTATAACGAAATTATTGCAGACCATCCGAATGTGAAACTCTTCATCACTCATGGTGGTTTATTGAGTATGATTGAAGCCATCCATTTTGCCGTACCGATGATTTGTATACCGGTCCATTCGGATCAGCCGACAAATGCTGCGTTTATAAAAAGCCGTCATCTGGGCCGTACAATCTTTTTAGGCGATTTGAACGAGGATAATTTCTATGAAATGTTGGATGATTTAATCACGAATGGGGAATATGAAGAGAATATCGGCCGTTTTTCGAGTTTATTACGAAATCAAGCGGTACCGCCGTTAGAGAATGCAATTTATTGGGTGGAACATGTTATCAAATACGGTGGGGCGCCCCATTTAAAACCGTTCTCGATTAAATTGCCTTGGTATAAATATTTTATGATTGATGTTATTGCGGTTTGTGTTCTAGGATTGTGGATAATCTTCAAGATTTTGAAGGTAATTATTGTTACAATAATTAGGAAAATTGTTACAAGTTTCAAGACAAAAACTGAATAAAATCTACAAATAGGCTTGGATATTTTGTGTTAAAATCTGTACGAACTGTAAATTGCTTCTATTTGTGGAAAACAAACTTTCGAAAGTGTCGATAATAGCGTTTTTAAAAAGTTTAACTCACCCTATATAGTCACAATTATTCTTAAATATGGGGAATTAGCAGTTGTTCAAATCTCCAAAATTTGAAAGTCCAGGATAGGATTTAGTTGTATTTTAAAAATTCCTAAAATTAAAAAAATTCGAATTAATTTTTATTAATCGAAACTAAATCACTCTTGAACATTTTCTTTAGATTCTAATTTTATTGTGTTGTCTTCTTCAATTCTATTATCATTATTGAAATGTTGCGAATTGCTCGATTCTCCCATTACTGTATGATCATACGGTTTATTATCAAAATCCGAACTGGATTCTTCAAATAGAATTGACGGTAATGTTTTCATATCATCAATACTCGGTTTATAATCAATTAATTCAGTCTTAACGTTTGATGATGTTGATAAATCGGATTGATCTAATAGTAGACTTTCCATATTTTCGAAAGAATCCTCAAAATCTGACTCGGAATTTTTCTAGAGGCAAAAAAACAGATTAAATAATAAAAATAGAGAAAGCTCCGTTTAATTCAATCATCCAAAGACTTTAAAATAAACACCAGATGGACGTTTAAATCTATCTTTTTGTTTATGAATAGAATATTCAAAATATTTATAGATTATTTTGGCAATGATAAGTACTTTAAAGAATCTATGAGTATCAAAGCCAATTATTTCATATAAACCCAGTTATAATAAGAATAATTAAGTCCGTTTATCATTTTATTTTGCAAAATAATTTTACAGAATTTATATCAATTTTCGCTATAAATTCCTACAAGTGAATTTGAATTGTTTTTAGGTAGAATGATTTGCAAAAAATGTTTTCTATTGCTTTAAGGACAATCACCTGTGATCGATGATTCGGTGCGTGGAAATTGCCAATGTTTATTTCAAGATTTCTCAGTTATTTGCCAATAGATTTGATTGATTAACACGAAATTTGAAGGGACATTTCAAGTGTATTTAATGCAATTTTGAGTTAAAGCAAACAAATTAGAGGACGTTTTTCGTGTTTTTTTTTACAACTTTTTTATATTTTCCTCCATAACGCGATCAATATTACCTATTTTGCAATAATATTCACAAAGTATCTACTAAATTAAGGTTTCCTGAAAATCGTCGAAAACTTGGAAATTGCGTTCGTACCGTAAAAGTTGGTCAGTTTTCCAAAATTTTCAATTGTACAAAATTAGTGGGAAATTTTCAGATGTTTTTGGTTTCGCAACTGCGGAATTTCTGCGCCTTTTCAAGTGGATTTATAACAGTACTTTTTAATATGAAAGAAATACGAATTTATCGAACACTTGACTAAAGTCTAAAGTACTTGATTTTCGATGCAATGTCTACGAATTTTAATAATCGATAACTCACTTCCAATTGATATCTCAATTCCAATTAAACCTGAGACTTTAGTTTTGGAGAATGTTTATTTCTAATTTTGTCATTTTCTCCTTATAATTTAACAAATGTTACCAATTTTTTAATGATTTTCTCACAGTATATAGCAAATTGAAAAAGCCCTAACGACATCCTAGAAATTTTCCAATAAATTTGTTAGTTTTCCGGGAAATTGGCCAAAACTGGGGGCGTAATTAGGTCTGTTTCTTCAATTCTGAGTTTAAAAAATGCGAACTTTAATAATCGGAATCCCTCTTGTTTATGACGACTCAAACACCGTTAGATACAGCATTTTAAAGAGCATCCGAGTTTTCTTTAAAAAAATTTCGATTGAATTCTGAGTTATAGAGGTTAATTTTGGGGCGTGTTTTTTTTTTGTAATTTTTCCATATTTCCCTTATAATGAGCAAATATTCAATGATTTTCTCAGAGTATATGGCAAATTTAGGAAGTTTTTAAGAACTTCAAGAAATTTCTGAATAATCTGTTAATTTTCTGGGAAATTGTCCGAAACTGGGGGCGTATTCAGGTCTTTTTCTTCGATTCTTTGTTTAAAAAATGCTAATTTTCAAAAATCGATATCTCCCTTGTTTGATGAGCTATTGTAATAAATACAGCAACGTTAGAAGGAGCATTTCAAGGAGTACCAAAAACGTTTTTTATTTTGAAAAATTCCAGTTAAACTTTGAGATACAGCAGAAAATCTTGTAAACTATGTTTTTCAATTTTTTTTCTATAACTTACGAATTTTTCAATGATTTTCTCACAGAATGTAACAAATTGGGACAATTTTCGGATCTATAAAAAATCCTCCAATAAGTTGGTTAATTTTCCGGGAAATTGATAGAAACTAGAGGGCCTGCTTATATCTTTTTCTTCAATTCGGCGCCAAAACAAATCAATTTTCAATAATCGATATCTGCCTTATTAGATTAGAATTAGATTAGATTAGTATTAGAAAGAGCATTTTAAGGAGTATCTATAAGAGTTTTCATTTTGAAAAATTCTAATTGCATCTTGAGTTATCTGAGTTATTCGAATTATTTCTGGGAAAATCTTGGAGGACGCGTCTTTTTAGAAAAAAATTCATATTTTCCTTTATAATTTAGGAAATATCGATTTTTCAATAACATTCTCACAATTTACAGCAAATTTAAAGGGTTTTCCAAATCTGTCAGTGACATTAGTTTTCCGGAAAACTGTTGAAAAGTTATCAACTTTATTTCAAGTTTTTTTTTTAATGAATTATTTGTTCTGTTTCCCTTAAAGTTCTGAAATAAAATTCATAGATTTTATAGATAATTTCATCTATTTTCCGCTTTTAATTTGCTATAATTGTATCAATAAGATTACAAAATAGGCAATATTGACCATTTTATGGAGGAGAATATAAAAAAATTCAAACAAATACGAAAAAACATACTCTAAAGTTTCTTTCTATAACTCAAAATTGTATTCGAATTTGGCAAAATTCAAAACAGGGTGATGTACACCCGGAAATGGAACAAACATTTTTGCACACCGACGATTGGTGATTGGCCTTAATAAACAATAGAGATATGTGAAAGAAAACTAAAATTATTAATGTTTTTAGAATTTAAAACATTTCTAAGACTTGAAATTCTAAGAAAATACAATCAGCGGCGAGTTTTACTTATTGTAAGTAACAACGTTCTAAAGAGAACAGGTAAAAATTACCATTCCAACGAAACTTTTATAAAATAAACCGGTAATTCCTAAGTCAATAACAAAGCAAACACCCCAAAAACATCGCTCTAAACCACCAATTATTTAAATTATAATCCCCTTTGATAGATTTATAAACTAGTAATTACCAGCCAAATTGTCTTTTGCTAAGTCTTATAGGCGTTTAAGTTAAACGGATCTATAATTTATTCAATTTCCTATCTTTTATATTTACCCGTATTTGATTATACGATCGAATCGGTGGTATATCCATATGTAGACGACAACAGGATTCATCAAAAATTGCCTCTACTGGTGTTTTACATTCAATATCAGCTCTAGTTTTACCACAAACTTTAAATAATACTTGATTTGTATCCTAGAAAATAAACAAATATTAAATCTATTATTATAAACGAATATTTCAATTTTACTTCTAAGATATGTTTACGGCAATGTTTGGCTAATGGTAATACTCTTTCACCACATTTAACACCACCTTCTGTATACGAACATTTGGTAAAATTTGTCGGCTTTGTTGGTAATCCTTCTGTAATCTAACAAAATATAAAATTGTATTATTTTTGATAATAATTTAATAATTATTACTTTAGCTCGTTGGTCGTGTAATTGTTTACTTAATATAGCTTCAATACCGTGGGTTTTGTGGTAACGATTATAGGCTTTCAATTTTTTATATAAACGTTGTTCTTTTGGATTTTCCCGGACTTGGTTGTAAATATTACCTACAATTAGAAATTCAAATAAAAATATTTCTTAAATTATAAACTAGTAGTTGACACTAATTTCATTAACCCTTTCTTTCGAGAATCTACCTGGCTAGCTTGTAATAGTATTAACCACACCCCCACCCCCACTCTTATTAGATTTGAAAATTTCAACCCTTATTTCAAACTGTGATCATTTTAAAATCGACACTACTAGTGAACGGTTTAAAAAGTGCACCCAGTGATTGTCCATTAAGGTAAATTTCCTACTAGACATAAAAAGGGACTGCTCAAAATACTCACAACAAGTCTCTTTCTCCCGTTTTAAACTCTGATAATATTTCCGTTTTTTCTCGCGTAATACGTGTTGTAAATGTCGATATTGTTCAATATAGAGCGATTGTAATTTCAATAATTTCTCTTTGGCTATTGATGTTATTTCTTCGGCCGTATACACATTAGTATGTCTACAAAAATTATCGATTATTTCGAATAAAAACGACCAAAATTAGTGATTACTTTAATACATCTTCTTGTTCAGAATCGATACTCTCATCATCGGAACTATCATTGTGATAATCATGCCATACTGTGGCTAAAGTTGCAGCATCCACATCACTATCAGATTCGCTACAAAAATCTAGAATATTACTACACGATGAATTACTAACGTTATTAGCGTCTATATCGCCTAAAATTTAACAATTCAATTTCGGTGTTTGTTTAAAAAATTATAATTACGGAAAGGATTGAGACTTCTTGTAGTCTTCAATTCGGCCGGTTCGTCGGCACGTTCGAAATCGTCGGATTGACTCGACGGTAGGGCTCGATTTTTCGGTTTCTTCACATAATGGCCCAATGAATACAGGAGAACTTCGGCGGTTTGCGGCGGTGGATATCGCGAATTTTGGCGATTCTTCGTCAATGTCGTCTTAACAGCATGCTCGTTACAATAACTACAATTCGATTAATCAAATTTATAAATAATCGGTGGATTAATCTACCTGATGTCTTTCTTTTCGATTTTCGGCGCCGGTAATTGGCAACGTTTCCCATTGCTGGCGTACACATACGAACATTGTTTATACGGCGCATTTTTATCTTGTAAAATGTGTTTTAAACAATATTTATAACCGTCTAAAGTTAATTGTGTACATTCGTAGGTTTCGTAGGCGCATTGTTTTTTATTTTTGATTTCCAACTCTAATTCTGCACGTAACGCTGCCACATCTTTATCATTTTTATCGACAGAAATCGGTTTTGTTTTAATTAACTGTTTCTCTGATGACTGTTGCATCCTACAATTATAATTAGAAAATTAAATTAAAGTTTATTTGTTTAGAGAAAGGAAAATACTTCGTTTTGGAAAAACCCGTAAACAAATCAAGGTTATGTGGCGAATTTGCGCCATCTTTAAAATTGTTGTCAATGTTAGGAACTAATTGTAGCCTATTATAGTTAAAATCTTCCAATTTTTTTTTTAAATTTAAATTTCTTTACAATTACCCGATTTTTATTGTAGCGTTGGTTTTAATTTGTCGTTGTTAGATGTTGGTTGTTTAAAATTAGAGTAGTTGTGTTTATTGGGCTGTAATTAGTCGATTGCGAAATATTTTGACACGCGATAGTGGCGCCACTACCGGAACTGGATCGTCGCCATATTTACTATTGATCAGTTGTGTGTTTGTGTTATGTTTTTGGTGATTTTTTAATTAATTTGAAGCGAAAAAACGATTAAATCTAAATCGTAATAAACAATTTTAAACAAATCCCATTTAAAATCGTCTCAAATATTGTGATATATAGGCTATAAGAGTAATAATAAGGCATTAGAATTATTAATCTAGATCTGATTTTGTGTAATAGAGTTGGTCGGCCATCACACGTTTAAGTGGAATAACATCAATTCCTTGTGTGTTAGAATTTATTGAATTTTTTTTTGTAAATTTTCGCTTACTCAGCTGAAAAGAATTTCGGAAAAAATTGCAAAATAGCAAAGAACTACCTCGCTACGTTATTGAAACATTTCGATCCAAATTGAAGAACAAAACCCCATACAGATAACCTAAGATAAGTTATAAAATTAAGAGAAAACTATACTGATTTACCTGTTAAAGAAACTAGGGGAATTCTACGTTAAAATTAATTTATACACGTTATTTTATATTCTAATCGTTATTCTAGTGACGTAACACAAATTCCCCGATTGTTTTCTTTACGTTTAAAAAAATTGATATATTAATTAAAAAGATTGTGAAATAGTGACATTTAATTAGATTGTCGTTCGAAATTCGAATTTATTGATAACAGTAGAGGAACGTGCGTATATTTTGATGAGATTATTGTAATTGTGACGGCGATAATGATGCAGTCCTTTTTACGTTTCTAGTTAATTCGATGAACTTTTGCAAATGATTCGGAATTTCACCATATTGTCTTTTAGCGACATCTGTATCGCCCCAATCGCGAATCGTCGTGTTATCCTTGTTCTAAATTATTATTATCAGTGTTGTAAATGGCTACTACTAATAGTAATAATAATAGTAATAGCAACAGTTCTGATAGATGGTATTTTACGAAAGAACAATTGGATCAGACACCGTCGAGGAAAGCCGGATATGATAGTTTTAAAGAATTATCATACAGGCAACAAACGGCGAATTTTATCCAAGATATGGGACAACGGCTCAAAGTGTAAATAATTTTTTTCTAAAACAAAACAACGGATAATTATCTCGATTTTTCTGTGTGTATGTTCAATAGCATGCTATATTTGAAATTATCCCGAAAATCGTAGAATTAAACAATTTACAACCGATAATTCGCGTTAAATACACGCCCCCTTTCTAGATTCCCCAATATTTATAGAAAACCAAATAATTATTTTTCAGGTTTCTTTCAGTTTATTATTTTTCATCAGTTAACATCAGTTGTAATTTCTTCAAATTAAAACCAATTGGATTTCAGATTTATTTTTGTATAACATCCATCAATTGTATTTTCTTATAATTTGAAACAAAAAAGATAAATAAAATTCATTTTATTATTAAACAGATGTCTTATATTTATTGATTTAAATTTTCATTTATTCATTTTTATTTTGGTTCAAACTACCAATAGAAACTTGAACCCCTTACGATTCATTTAATTTACCACAATGTGGTTTAAAATTGATAAGCATCTCCGCACTGCTTTTATCATTACACCGATTTATCAGTTTCGATGCACTATTTGCATATTTCCATCTATACACACTGGAGATAATTGTCTATTTATTTATAATTAATTTAATAGACATTGAATTTATTTATTTTTAGTTCACAATTATGTATCAATACGGCAATTGTATATATGCATCGTTTCTATGTATTCCATTCATTTACGCAATTCCCATGGCATCAGATGGCTGCGGCGGCATTATTTTTAGCTGCAAAAGTCGAAGAACAACCAAGAAAACTAGAATATGTTATACGTGTGGCAAATATGTGTAGAAATAATAAAGATACAAATATTGATGTCACCTCAGAACGTTATGTAGCACAATCACAAGATTTAGTATTTAATGAGAATGTTTTATTACAAACATTAGGCTTTGATGTTGCCATCGATCATCCCCACACACATGTTGTACGATGTTGTCATCTAGTTAGAGCTAGTAAAGATTTAGCTCAAACCTCCTATTTCTTAGCTAGCAATAGGTAATTTTTAAATCCATTTGTTAGATTTTCATTCTAATTCTATTGAATTTTTAGTTTACATCTAACCACGATGTGCCTGCAATACAAGCCGACTGTAGTAGCTTGTTTCTGTATACATTTAGCATGTAAATGGTCTAGTTGGGAAATTCCGTTATCAACAGAAAAGAAAGAATGGTTCTTATATGTTGATCCAACTGTAACAGCGGAATTATTACAACAATTAACACAAGAATTTTTAGTAATATTTGAAAGTTGTCCATCACGTTTAAAAGAGAAAATTATGACAATTGGTGATAACGGTATGCAAAATACTTCACCAGCTATATTAAATTCACCATTTGTAAGTATAATTGTTGTGGAAATTTACAAATTTTTGCTATGGTCAAGTGTGAATTTTAGGATGTTGATCCACAAAAGAAAGTGAATCCTGAACAAAAAGATACACATTCACATCGATCACAACATGACAAATCAGGTATTTATTACCATACTAATATTGATTAATTTTTTAATTATTTGTAATTTCAGAGAGTGATTCACATAAACATAGAACATCTAAGCCTCACGATCCGAATACAGTCAATCAATTGCAAAGAGAACGTGAATATCGCGAGAAGAAAGAACGTGAAAAACTTGCTCAACAACAACAACATAATATGAAATTACCACCGGGTCAATCAAATGAACAACGAATATCGCATGGTGGTAGTAATATCGGCAGTCATCATCATCGGCCATCTATTGATCCTAAATTAAAACAACAACATTCTAGACAACAACCATCATTAAATAATAATAGTGGACAACATTCATCATCAAATCGTATTGAATCTAGAGAACCTAGAGATATATTACGTGAAGCTTCACGAGATTCGCCGTTTGGTATAGCTACCAAAGACTTTAATAGAGATGGACATAATAGTAATAATAGTAAAGATTCCATAAGGGATCAATTACGTAACAATATTAGTAGTAGTAGTAGTAGTAATAATAGTGATAAAGATATCCAAAAACGTGATTACCTCTTAAAAACTAATGTTAGTGAAACAAATGTAAAGAATTATGATAATACGAGACTAAATAATTATAATGGTGATAAACGTTCGATTGGTGGATCAACACATAAAATTGATCCAAATAAAGTTCCAATAAAACACGAAACTGTACGTAGACATGATGATAAAACATTTATAAAACCGGAAAGTGATTCTAAAAAACATTCAAGTGTTAATAGTGTTTATAACATTAATAAAACTATAAACTCTACCTCGCAACAATCACAACAACAACAAAAAGTTAAATCGCCTTTCTCTATAGATACAATAACGTCATCATCATCATTATCATCAAAATCCGTCCCCAAAATCAATATTAATCAACAACAACAACAAAATAGTCTTGTGAAACATCACCATCATCAACAACACCATCATCATAATGGAAATAATTCGTATAGTTTACCGTTATTGGAAACGATAAAAGATGAGGTTCATGTGAAAGAGGAAGTGCCTACATTACCGCCACAATTACAATCTACCCAACAACAACAACAACAACAACAACAGATAAAAAGACCAAGCTTATTCTCACCACAAAAAAGTCCAGATGATCATAAAACTATGTTGTCGCAACAACAAGAATCACCGGATACAAAACGTACAAGAAGTTATTCATCATCAAGTAGTGAACCAGAATTACGACCTGTTATGAAGAAAATCGATCAAATTCAAGGTTTTGAGAATTTAATGCGTGATTCATCAATTGGTATAAATAAATTAGGACAAGTACCTGATATTATTACACCAATTAATGATAAACAACAACAACAACAACAAGAGAAAATTGATAATTTACCAGTGTATTCAAAAGAAATGAAACCACCAGATCTTATACCACCATTAGTGAATGATAATAATATGATTATGATGGCGATGACAACAACAATACCAACAACAACAACAATAGTACCAACAACAAGCCAACCTATTGTTAATGGAATTGAAACAAATCCAATGCTTATTAGTAATTTATTAAAAGAAGCAAGTGTGATGCAACAATCGGTTGTTTCAACTATTACAACAAATAATTTGAATATTAATACAGCAACAACAACAACACCTATTCCTGCTACTGCTGGACCAGAAGCTTTAATGTCTAAACAAATTGATATTCAACAATTACAACAACAACAAGAACAAATAAGTGAACATAAAGAAAAAGAACATCATCATCATAAAAGTAAAAAGAAGAATAAAGAGAAACATAAACATAAAGATAAGAATCGCGAGGAGAAAGAGAAGAAGAAGAAACATAAAGATAAAGATAAAGAGAAACATAAACACAAACATGAAACAAATAATGAAATTACTGAACCAATCAAAATTAAAATACAGAAAGATAAAATTCATCCTATACCATCATCGTCGTCATCATCATCAACAACAAATCCAACAATAAATAAACCTCCACAACCAGCAATGCCATTAAAAATTAAAATACCAAAAGACGTTATAAAGACTGAAAGTGGTTTAAAAATTAAAATACCCAAAGAAAAAAGATTAATAATTGTAATAATAGTAATAATAGTAATAATAATGAAATTGGAAGTGGTAATATGAATAATAATAATAATAGAAAACGGGAAAGAGAACGTAATTCACCAATTGAAACAGGATTATCACAACAACCACCATCAAAAGTACCACGTTTAAGTAATAATAATCATCATCATCACCATCCTCATCATCATAATCACCATAAAGAATCAAAACAAAATGGAAGGCATTCTTATAATAAGGTAAGCTATAATCAAAATAAAAACGGATCAACAATGCAACAATTACTACAATCACAACAACAACAACAACGTTATCATGGTAATACAACAATCAAAAATGGTAGTGGTGTACAAACATCACATATATATTCACAACAACAACAACAATATTATTATCCAGGTGTACAAATACCGACAAATATGGCAATTCCACCACCACCACCACCACCACAAACAACAACAACACCCCAACAACAAACATATTTATATCCTGATGGACAAATGTATACACAATTTTATAATACATATATGTATCCACCTGAAATGTACCATCATCAACCACCATTACCGCCTGGTAATAATCCGCCATTACCAATGGATGCACCACCTGACATTCCACCACCTCCACCACCTGAATAGATTAACAAATAAACAAACAAACAAACACAAAAAAATTAGAAAATTCGAAAATTATTCAAAAAAAAAAACTGTGATCGATCTATACTACTAGCTAGAATTTGAGAGCATTTTTAGTTTTTATTTTGTTTAATTTGGCATTATTTGCAATTAGGATAAAGTGCAATTAAATTGTTGGTTTTTGAGAATTGTTGATTTAATGAATGTTTATTTTTGATTTAAAATAAGTTCCTTATATTAAGTTGCAATTTAATCGAAATAATCGTTTAAATTGTTGGGTTTTTAGTAATTTGTATTTTTTTAATTGTGATTCAATTTTAAAATTTTCTTTTATAATTAAATTAGTATTTTTAACAAACAAAATATTTATTTTGTGTGTGTTTAAATAAACGCATTTTAGATACTGTAGATATTAACGAAAAATATATTGTTTCGTTTGTTATTATTATTTTTCTTTAACTGTTTAGACATTTGTTTTATTTGATTCTAATTCTTCTTTTTTTATTGTTATGATTTCTGCAATTTAGAAATATTGTTGCAATTTCGCCTTGTACATTATTTAGTTTTAGCACTTAATTAAAACATTTCTTTAATCTTAACACACTTTTATTTATACAGACTTGATCGATATTTGTGCATGAATTTTACTATTCTCCAACTCAACTTTTACAAAAAAACGACCAGTGATGAAACTTTAGAATTAAACAATTAATTGTAATTTGGATTAATTAACCAAAAAGATCTGTAAGTATAGCTTTCGATGAATAAAAATGAATGTTGTGATTAATTCGTTTTTTCTGATTGTTTTCTGTTGTGTTGAACGCTTCTTGGTTAATAATAAAATTACAATTGACTTGTTCTTAATAAACTTGCTGTATATTTGTTTTGTACGCTTGTGTGTTTACTGAATGGTTTTGTTTTGATGACTTTTCCAGATGACACAACTGGCTGATGGCGATCACACAACATCGATACATAAATTGGCCGAATCAAAGTATCTCAACAAGAATACATCTTCCTAAATTTAGAAATTCAATTTTGTAATCCTTTACGTTTATTTGGAGGGTTTATTCGATTATAGTTTTGATTTATGTAAACATATTGTAATGGCTGATTGCAATACTGTTGGATTTTTTGTTAGTTTGTCACTTTTATACTATGATTAATTCGATGATTTGTTAATAAATTGATGAAAATTGATTGGATTTGTTTGTTTCGATATTGCAGTCGGGTCATTTTCGTTTGACGGTGCCAATTTGTAGAAATATTACAAATTTTGATTTCACCCACGATTCCGTTGTTGGTATTAAAATATTTCTCTAATATTTGTTATTATTACTATAATTAAATGTAATTTGGACTGAGAATTGTATACATGGGTACGAATTTAAAAATCAATATTTTAATAATCCACTTGTACATAATATATGATAATCCACATTTAATCGTTTAAAATATTTATTTAAGTATTTATTATTTTTGTTATTAATAATAAATCTTGTATAAAGGTATAAATATATTGAAAAATATAGCAAATAATTGCACACTATTTACTTTAAACGAAACAAGCTAAATTGATTAATTGTATTAGAAGAGATCTAGATTCAAAAAAATAATAATTTATGCCTTAAGCTAACTCATACCACTATATTATCAAAAAATAATTCAAATTCTTCTATTTTGTTAATTTAACTCTATTACGAATTGATTTTTTGCTGCTATATTTGTATTATTTATAGAAAACGACTGCCATACAAGAAAATTAATTATTTCAAATTATTTCTTTTTCTATTGATTCGAGATACAAAAATGCAACCAAAAAATTGAAACGTTAATCGTGTAATTAACGAGTACTTATAGATAATGTACTGTAATAAAATTCTTAATTACTATAATAACAGCAACAATAAAGACACAATTGAAATTGTTATCTGTTCGTCTCATCAGTGTCAATAAAGTTTTCAAAAACTGGCGATTCTATTTGATTTTAATCCTGTAATTGAAAATTAAACTCGATTTTGAATAACGCGCCACTATTCAACCACAACCAATCAGATAGCGATTTACTGACAAAACTAACCTCTTTTATACAATTTGGATTTAATTATAAAATTTCATAATAATCTAAAAAATATTTCCGTAAACTTACCGTAGTTTTTCCGTTCTGTTAAACACCTCAACAATACTGATATCACTGTAATGTTCGAAGAGCGATAATTAGTCAAGAAAACTAACCAACATCGTTGTCAGATCGACTATTTTACTGCAAATTCACGAATTTCACATTTTTATTTAAGAAAATATCCAGCAATACAGTACAGAATCTCGAAAATTAGTTGAAGCTAATTGCAATATAAATAGAATTAACGAAATTTCTAATAGATTATAGAATTTTATCGAAGATTCTAATGTGGCAACGTTGTTGACAATTGACACGTCATTCTTGACGTGTTTACGATATGTCAGCGATTTAGGTTAAGTCCGTCAAAATTTGATTTTCCTTAAAAATAATGTTTTGATTATAATTTAACAAATTTCTTTCAAAAACACAAGTTAATAACATGTAAATTACGATAATTAAAAACAAAATGGGTACTTCGATTAGTAAAAATTTGGAATTATCAACGAATGAGTATTTACAAAAGTTCGTTAGTGTACAGAAAATCTCCAAAAATGATCCGTTTTGGAATCGATTTGTAGCATTCAATATATCGCCACCAATGACGAGGTAATTATAAAAAATACAATTCGATAATTAATCAAAAATTTGGATTGTAGTAACGATCAATTAGCATTCGAATCGAGAATTGAGAATTTGTGTAATGAATTGTTGAGAAATAATCTAACGTCAGGTAATTTGGGTACAATTATCGATATATTTATAACGAGATCATCGGAATTATCAGTTGCAATAAATACAGATGCGTAAGTTGTTTGATTAATTAAACAAAATCAACATCTAATTGAACAATTCTCTGTGTTTTAGTAGCTTATTCTCCTGGCAATTATTCAATATATTATTTATAATAAGGTGTGTATTGAAATATCTAGTTGATACTGTAACCGAAGAACAATTAATCCAACATATTGAATACAACAGTAATGGTACACGATTAGAATTATTTATTAGTTCATTATTTGGAATAATCGTCGATATACCTGTGATAGAACAAACATATGGTATACATTTAGAATCGATAACAATATTATTAATATTATTATCAATACAATTACATTCGGATAGAAAATATGATCATAGTAATATTTATCATCTAATAATGCGTGGTAGGCATGTAATCCATGCACCTTTATTAATTAAACGTTTATTAATGAATTATATTGAACAAAAACGACCACCAGTTAATTACGGTAATAATTATAATAATAGTGGTCATAGTATTGTTTTGGGGATTGCATCAGAGTTATGGTCGATTTTAACATTTAATAGAAAATCAACAATAAATACAACTGAAGATTTCTTAATTAATGAAAATGAATATCAAGAAATACCATTGGCGACACAAAGTTTATTATTAATATTGATACTAGTACACCATTGGACAACCAAAGTTAATCCGTATAGAATTAGTTTGTTTTCATGCAGGAATAATGAAGATAATAGTCCGATAGCACCGACGAAATCACCAACGTTATTTAAAATTGATTTTAATGCTTTATATACAACGATATGTCGTAAAGCAACAAATGATACAACAACACTATTGTTATATTTATTATTGCATCGAAACGAATCGTTTAAAGCGTATTTATTGAAACGATTAGATTTAGAACAATTGGTTTGTAATTTATTTATTGATTTTAAAATTATAATAACCGATTTCTTTCTAGATAGTACCGATTTTGAAGACTTTATATAATGCTCCTAATAGTAATTCGCATCATATTTATATGTCGCTTATTATTCTGTTGATTTTAAGCGAGGATGATTCATTCAATCGGATCATACACGAAACGGTTAGTTGTCGTTATTTATTAGTAAAATAACAACGAATTTTAAACGTAATGCGTAACTTGATACAGATTGAGTCAATTGAGTTTTAATTGATGGAAGTTCCTAAAATTTGATTTACCCACCTGAATTGCGCCTAGAAAATATTTTCGATACTCCGTTAACTCCCAGTATAAAGAGTAGTTATTATTTTAAATAGATTCTATAGTAATTTAGATTCTCTAGGAATTTTCTTAAATTTTGATTGAAAGTTTAATATTTTTGAAACTATTGCTACAAAATGATTCAAATTTGGAAGGCAAATAGTCCAAATTGTGTACTTTCGATCGAATTTTATCGAATTGAATTATCTCTTAGCGTTTAGTTGAAATTGATGTTTCTTTCAGCTGCTTTTGAAACGATAAAATCTTTCTTATTTTAAATAGAATTCCTTGTTTTTTTAGTTGTTTGAATAGATAAAATAATCCTATATCGGGCTGTATTAATATTTCGTATATTTATCTAATAATTTTTCAGTAATTTAATATTTTCAATTTCTACTAATTTCTCTCCTGAAAAAAAAATACAAAAATATAGAAGGCTTGGCAATATAATTGTCAATTCAATTGTTTTAATTGACTTTTAGATAATTAATAATTTTTAGATTTTTTAAATAAAATACAATAAAAGAAATTGATAAATAATTAAATTAAAATTAATTAGATTCTTTTTTTTTATTTAAATTTCCTGAAATTGCTTTAAAAACTTGTAAATTACTTGAAATTAACCTCAATTATACTGTTAATGTCATTTTGCTAAGCCTGCTTTGCATTTCTTTATAGATGAATTATTAAATCACAGCCAACTAGATACTAGATATTTTCAGCGAGGAAAGTAATGAACATTGAAAATTATAAATAACTGAAAAACTATTAGAGATAAGTATAGGGAATGCTAATACAGTTTAATACAGAATTGTTTTCTCTATCCATCCATATAAAAAAAAAAATGGTGTTCTATTCCAAATAAGAAAGATGTTACGATTTAAAAATTGTCTGAAAGAAGAGTTTGTTTCAGCTGAAAGATTATTTAATTCTCTAAGATTTACCCCTTATACCGGAGGTTTATAGAACAAGAAAATAGTTTTCTACAGATAGTCCAGGTAATAGTAAATTTCAGAAACATTAATTAGAACTTTTTATACTTTTAATGAACCATTCTATTGACTCACCTTGTATTTCCTTGGACTATAAATTCGAACTGCTTTATTTAGCGAGTAATTAGAAGATGATTTCGAAGATTAAAAGGAGGGTGTTTAGAGATAATTTTAGTAACTTTGGGTCCTCGTAGCTTATCTGAAAATTGATCAAAAACGCCATTTCTGGGCAATTAACGATTTTTAAAATCGAATTACACGTGTCAAATTACTCAAAATGACTTGACAATGCTTTGAACATTGATTATATTCTGGAATATCG
Organism: Mylabris phalerata; assembly: GCA_020740385.1. NCBI lineage: Eukaryota > Metazoa > Arthropoda > Insecta > Coleoptera > Meloidae > Mylabris > Mylabris phalerata. Next base: position 4,868,230 of record JAJEOX010000222.1, read on the forward strand.
TGGAGAAGAATTAAAAAAATATATGTGGAGAGCATCTGAACAATTCTGAGTCATTTTAAATGTCTACAGGCCCAAATTTTGCTAAAATGATCTAGGGACCTTTCTATAAATCCTTAACTTGACTGATTGAAAGCAACTCTGCAAATTACAGAATTTATTTTGTTGTAGAAACTGCGCAATATCGTCTGGTACACAGAACGCGCTCTAAACGAGATTTCTTTGGGTGGTTTATTAATTTTGATTGTAATCCGAACGGTCCAATACAACATGTTGAAGATGCGCGATAAATATTTGCATACAAATTGTCTAGCTGCTCTGGCAAATATGTCGGCACAATTTCGCGAATTACACCCTTATGTTAGTCAACGTTTAGTGTCATTATTTGAAACATTAGCGCGACGTTATCAAAAATTATCGATGAAACTAATGAATGGTAATACAAATAAAGATCATGTTGAATTGAATTTATCAACATCAACAACACACGATAATGATAGTGATATGGAGCAGGATATTACCGTTTTAGAAGAAGTCTTACGTATGATTTTAGAAATTCTAAATTCATGTCTATCGAATCAATTGGTCAATAATCCAAATTTAGTTTATACGTTATTGTATAATAAACATACTTTTGAAAGTTTTAAAGACAATACGGCATTTCAAGATATTATTTATAATATTGAAATTATTATCAAGTATTTTTCCGATTTATTAAACGATCGTACAAAACAATATGAGGTTGATTCGAATCAGGTATTAAACGTTATACAACAAGGTGCTAAACATTGGCCTAAAGACAAGATTAAGGTAATGTAAAATTATCGATTGATTTTCCAATAATCGGTTTTTTTTTTAACAGAAATTTCCCGATCTTAAGTTCAAATATGTTGAAGAGGATCAACCGGAAGAATTTTTTATTCCTTATGTTTGGAGTTTAGTAACTCAACAATCAATTTTACATTGGACAAACGATAGTGGACATGTATTAACAAGTGTTTGTTAATCTTTGTGAAAATTTCCATTCGTTTAATTGTAATAATAATAATTAATTTCTGTTATTTGATTCAAATGTTTATTGTCATTATCATTAATATATTATTACCACTTCTATAACTGATTTTGTATTATTAACTTTAGTGAATTTAAATCGAAATTGAAGTTACCGCCATTAATTTCCCAGTTACGCCATCTTAACGGATAAATCTTACTAATCATCACTAGATGTTGCCATATGTCACACTTCCAGCAAGTCTACCAAATATATATTCTACAAGATAATTGTAATTATAAAATAATCACCGATACCGATATTTATATCAATAGTTTATTAAGTATAGATATATCAATAAATTTTATTTTAATCAATTTGTTATCAAAATTTAGTACAATCACCAAGTTACATTTGGCAACGTGTGATTGTCATTGTGATTTTTGACAGAGTGACAAGCGAATTTCCAAAACACAGTTGTAATCAAATTATTTGAAGAAAAACTGAAGAAATGGTTACAATTTTGAATAATTACCACCCCAGTATGACTAATGATTGGGTGAATTCAGCCCACAGTACCGGGGTAAGTATTGTTAAAAAATTAAAAGTTAGGTTATAATCCGGTAATTTTGCAGACTTCGATTATGGCAGCAGAATTCGATGGTGGTGTTGTTATAGGCGCCGATTCTCGTACAACAACAGGGTAATAACGCACAAATCTACAATAACTCTTCTATATTTCCCCAATTTTAGGGCTTATATCGCAAATCGAGTGACCGATAAATTAACGAAAGTCACTGATTATATCTACTGTTGTCGGTCAGGTTCGGCTGCCGATACCCAAGCTATTGCCGATATTGTCGCCTATCACCTCAATTTCCATGGGTAAATTCGATTAAATTAGAATTCTAACAATATAATTGTGTTTTTTATTAGAATGGAATTGGGTGAAGAACCACTGGTAGAAACCGGCGCCGCTATATTCCGCGAGTTATGTTACAGTTATCGTGATTCATTGATGGCTGGTATTCTAGTCGCCGGTTGGGATAAACGCAAGGGTGGTCAAGTCTATTCGATACCAATCGGTGGTATGTGTGTCCGTCAATCGGTGTCTATCGGTGGATCCGGTTCTAGTTACGTTTACGGTTATGTTGACGCTAATTATAAGCCGAAAATGGCGCAAGAAGACTGCGTTAAATTCATCTTAAATAGTAAATTTTTCTTTGATTATACAATTCGAGATTTATTGAATTGTTTTTGTAGCTTTAGCATTGGCTATGTCTAGAGATGGATCGTCAGGTGGTGTGGTTCGTATCGGAATCATTTCAGAGAAAGGAATCGAACGTCGAGTGTTTAAAGGTGACGATTTACCAAAATTCTATGAGGGATAATTTAAATTGTCCGTATTAAATTCGTTTATTTGTAAAATGGTGTTTTGATAATGAAAATCTAAAAAGAAATCGATTACACAATTTTTATTCGTGTGTACTGATTTATGATTTATATAAAAATTCCTCTTATTTAATCCACCACAACGGTAATAGATCTCTTGTTTTGCTTTTGCTCTCTAATTGTCTTCATCAACAGAAATATTTCCATCATCATCATCATCATCATTCTCGCCTTCACTATAAACTTGTCCTTCTTCCTGCTCTTCTTCATCGTCATCACCGGCAACTTCGGCATTTTCTAATTCAGCTCGTTCCATCTGTCTCACCAATTCAGCTTCATCGGTAGCGGTCACGACTTTCGGCTATTAAAAATTAATAAATTAATAGAAATTTGAAACAATTATTAGAAAAATTACAGCCATTTGAACGTTGAAAACGCCACCCAATTCAGTGATAGTAGACCGAATTTTATCGATAGCATCATTTAGGACTTTTAGACCGTCTTGTTTTTCCGGTGTTGATGTGGTCATTACTGTAATAAATGGTTGCATTATTTAAAAAATTATTATTTAAATATTACCATAAAGAGGGGGTGCAATTAAATTAATTTTAATTGGAAGTTCATCGGTTGATAGCGATAATCCAGCACTTAGTGCTTGTTTAACAGCATCAATTCCTTCATAACCATAACAGGCACATTCAATATCCGCTCGAATTTTGACAGCCTGTGATGTTAATTTCCTTTTAATATTACTTAATAATACTTCCTTTGTGCGATCGTCTAGTTGACATTCAGCTAATATACTTGGATCTCTGTAAATTGTTAATTAGTTTACTTGTAAAGGGCAATCACCAGTCACTCAAGTTCAAGTGTGCGAAAATTGTCAATGTTTATTTAAAAATTTCTCAAGTATTTTCCAACGGATTGAAACGGAATTTGAAAGTGCTTTTCAAGCTTCAGACAACGGTGTTTTTTATTTTTCCAAATTTGCAAGCAATTTTCAGTTACAGAAAGAAATGTTAGAGCTTGTTTTTGTGGCATTTTTACAATCCTTTATATTTTCCTCTATAACGTGGTCAATATTGCTTATTTTGCAATAATATTCACCTAATATGTAGCAAATTGAATGCGCTTTCTAAATCTTCAAGAAATTTCCCTACTGCTGTGGTAGTTTTCCGGAAAATCGACAAAACTTTGGAAATTTGCCCCTATTTGAAAGTTTACATACAGCGTGTTTCACTTAAATGTTCCTAGCTCTAATAGAAACACCCATTATTTGGAAAACGATCGATTTTACCGAAATTTGAACCCCGTAGCTCTTCGAGAAGTCAGTCAAAAAACGCTAATGTCGCGATTTTCAATAATTCAAGAATCCTCTCAAATATTTTTTTTATTTTTTCCATCGCATTTCAAAATCAATGCAAAATACCACCACTTTCGGAATAAAATGGAGAGAAACGAAAAAAAATCAATATTGAAAGTATCCTCAGTTATTTGACGTGTGTAACTCGTTTCTGATAACCGCTACTTGGTCAAAAAGAAACGTTTTTTGACTAACTTTTAAATGAACTACAGGGCCCAAATACTGTTAAAATGATCTTCAGATGTCGTTCTATAAATTCTTAAAATATTCTACAAATTGTTCGTCAAATAAGAGCATTTACCATAAGAACTTATAGTCAGAAATTAAATGTTCCTAGCTTTTATAGCAACACATCAATATTTGATGAGTGATTTGAAAAATATTTAAAGTATTTATAGGGAACTCCCTGAAGATCAATTGAGCAAAATTTGAACCTTCTAGTTCACCGGGAAGTTGGTTAAAAAACGATCGTTGCGACTTTCAAAAACGAGTTACACACATAAACTGACTCAGAATGACTCAAAGATGCTCCTAACAGATTTTTCTTCATTTTATTCTGGAATAAGTAGGCGTACTTGCCATAAAAACTAATAGTCTGAGGTGAAACACTGTAAAGGCTTTCAAATTTTCAAGGTTTAAGATTATTCCCAAAAAATTGCAGCGAAATTTCCAAGTTTCCACCGATTTTCCGGAAAACGAACACTACAATCGGAAAATATCTTAGAAATTTAGAAAGTGCTTCAATTTGCCGTATACTCTGTGAATATCACTGCAGAGTAAAAAAAACATGCTCTAATATTTCTTTCTGTGACCCAAAATTTCATTAGAATTTCTAAAAGTAAAAACCAGCGTTATACACCTTGAAATACTCTTTCAAATTCCGTTTCAATCATTTAAATTCGTTGGAAAATAATTGAGAAATTCTGGAATAAACATTGGCAATTTTCGTGCACCGATCTTCGGATAAACTTACGATACGGCCTGTTTGAAGAAATCGTAAGCACTCGCTTTATTTTTCTTGTATTTCTCTTCAAAATACCATGCGGTTTTTTGATATAACTCCTCCAATTGTTCATCATTTTCATATTTTAACAATTCGGCAACATGTCGTAGAATTGAATTAACAGCTTTCGCTTTAGCAAAGCGTTCTGTACATTTTTCAACATCTTCAGCACTAACACGTCTTTTACTTAAATCAATATAACCTTTCTCTTTATCAACACGTATAACAACAACTGGTTCCGTTTTACCAACACGTATTAATTTATTTATTGAACGTATACGACGTCTTGACAATTCCGATAATAATATCATGCCTTCTATGTTATTATATTCTAATAAATGTACATATGCGCCCATTTCGGCAATTGCCCGCACATTAACCATAACAACATCCTCAACTTCTGGGTATTTCTCTTTGTAAAAACGACAACTCAACGGCATTTTATTCGATTTCTATTAGACAATCCTGAAAAATATGGTACACTTTGAGGTTAATTCGGTACCGATAATTTTTTCGATTGTACGAGACCGGTAACGGTTTCAAATAAACTACATTACCTATATAATGAAGAATTCCACGATTTTAAATTGATTAATTAACGAATTTTGCTAATACTTTTAATACATGTGACTGTATAAAAAAGTCTTAAAAGATTTTTGCAGGTAGATTTAGTTATTTTGGTCGTCAACAATTACCAGCACTGATCAAATATGTCAAAAATTTCACTTTATACGTTTCAATTTATTTACAACACTATCTTGTTCTCTTTCTATAAAATACAATAATAATATATTTCGGTTTCACTCTAACGACGTGTGACAGTTATATTGCGATAATTATCGAGAATGATGCAATACTCGAATTTAGATTGGCAATTATTTTTCCCCTAAATTATACGAGGCGATTTTTAAGTTTCCATTTTTGCTCAATATTTATTTTAAATTTAAAGATATTTATAAAAAAGTTAGGAATTTTAAAATATCCAACCTAATTCGTCTCGTTTAGCATTCTCTTGTTAATATTCATTGATTTATTATATTTTTGTATTTCTAGGAATAATTGTAGGTTGTACTTGGAATCACTCGGTATATTGTTGTGTCTGTAATCACAACAATGTGATTACCATATCGGTCCGTTTTGATAGTTTTCCTTTATTATTTATTATTTTTTCACTGCAGAATTCGTTAAATATAAAAATAATATCGCATTCAATTCCCGAAATAATATTTTTAAATTAATGATAAAAATACAAGTGTTTCCCATCAATAATTGTAATTATTGAAGAAAATTCTAGTATTTGACAGTTTATAATTCCAGTAGCACAATAGATTATTGATATAATTTAACAGGTATAACCATATAGAATATTTGTGTTGTATGATTATACAATGCGTGTGACTTCTTATTGGATATTTCTAGAGACGCGGTAATCGCGCTATCGGTGTTTAGTTAAGATGTCTACAGAAAGTGATTCTAATAAAACACAAAATGTTGATGTAAGTAATTAGAATTAAATTAGAAAAATTAATTTGTTCGATCAATTAGTTGGTTGTGATTTTTATTTTTAATTATATTTTTTTTATTGTAATAATTATAAAATAATCTAATTGGGAACAATATGTGGTGCATTATAATCAACATGGCGTATGTTGATAGTTGGAAAAAGCGGGAAAATCCGTTACGGATGAAAATTGAATTTTTGATTTTGTTTTTTATTCCAGAAAAATGACGATAATAAAAACGATAAAGAGAATGAAATTGATAAGAAAGAAACAAATCTAGATGAGAGTATGAAAACGGAAAAACCGGCTGAAAATAATACGGAAACTAAATCAGTTGAAAATAACGATGATACATCAAAATCAACAACACAAACGACCTCAACGACAGATTCGAAACAAACTGAAGAAACTGATAAGAGTAAAGATAATGAAAAACAAATTGACTCTGAAAAGAAAGATGCTGAAAGTGGTAAAAAAGAGGAAACATCAACATCAGCCGATAAAGATAAAGATAAAGTAGTAAACGATGAAAAACCCAATAAAACCAAGAAAGAGAAAGATGAAACTGAAGGTAGCGGTACTGACGAAGATGATGACGATGACGATGAGAAAGATGTACCATTATTGGACCAACCTTTGGAGAAAACTGGGAAACGTGAACGGAAAAACGTGCAACGATTCCAAGAGGAATTTGCAACAGATCAAAAAGAAGTAATCAAAAACTAAATTAATTTCTAATAATTACAATTTATCAATTTTAGAACGCTAAAGTGGAAATTCCGGGCGGTTCCGGTGTACCCTTAGGTAGTATTCCCCGTATCGATGCTTCAATATCGCGTTTTAAAAACGACGATATGAAATTATTGCATCGTATTTTATTTAAAACTGTCGGTAAAAATACAATGGTTAAAAAGAATATAAAACGATTCAATGGGTTCGATTTTAAACGTGATTCGGATGATTATAAAAAGAAAATTGCAACATTACAAAAATACGATTTAAAACAATTAAAATGTATATGTGAAATGTTAGATTTAGTTAAAACAGGAGCCCGAGATGATATTTGTGAACGTATCATCGATTTCTTATTGGAACCGAAAGATTCCGGTAAAGCGGTTGGTGGTGGCCGGCCCAAACGAACAGCAGCCGTACGGGCAAATAATCGAGGTACAATTCAACCACTATCAATAATAAAATAATAATTTAATTAAATATTTTAGGATATATGTCGCATGATAATTATTCGAGTGATGAACGACATAGTGGTAGATCATCGCGCAATAAAGGCGGCCGTTCGAATCTTAAAGACGACAGTTCGAGTCATAGTGATGAAGATTTCGAACCATCAGATGAAGGTAGCGATGAGAAATCGTCACGTAAACGAAAACGTGGACGTAAAAATCAATCAGATGATGATGATGATGATGATGACGATATGAGTGATGATTTAGAAAGTGGTAGTTCTGATGATAGTGATGTTTGTAAACTTAATTTATTATTATTAATTTAATTTAATTGAAATTATTTATAGTTTCAAGATGAACCGAAGAATAAACGGAAAAAAACGAAAGCTAATAATAAAACAAAAGGTAAAGGTACAACTGGTAGACGTGGACGTAAACCTGGTACGGCAAAACGTGGACCTAAAACTGGACGTAAACGTAATAAGGAAACATCCGAGGATGAGGAAGAGGAAGAAGAATCCGAACATAAAGAAGAAGAAAATGGTAGTTCTTCAGAGGATGAACCATTGGCTAAGAAAGCTAAAAATACACAACCACCTACAGTAATATTTATTCTTTTATCTAAAAAAATCGATTATTAATCTCTTATTCTAGGACGATGAGATAAAATCTTATGTTAAAGAGATTTTAGAGGGTGCAAATCTGGAACAAATTACAATGAAAACGGTGTGCCAACAAGTGTACGCGCACTATCCTGATTTTGATCTCGCACATAAGAAAGATTTTATTAAAACAACAGTTAAATCAGTAAGTTTTCAAAACTATACACTTTTTAAACTTGGAATAATTTAAATTTCGCGCCTAAATATTAGTTTCCTATTGGTTATTTTACAGACAATTCAAAAATAAAATCTAGACGACGTTGGATTTTGTATTGTTTTCATGGCGTGCCTCTAAATCATTGGTTATTTTGAAATTTCGCGCCAATTGCCAATTGAAATTTTGTATTTTAGAATGAATTTTCTGTGTAAATTCACTTTTCTATTATAAAATGTTACATTTCAAAAGGCCCTAATAGTTGATGGTTTTAACTTTTAAGAAAGAGATAGGGGGATATTTTCAGTTGGTGCAGTTAGTACCAACTTAAAACATTATTTAACCCCTTTTTTATCGCTAGTTATCGAAAATCTAGAAACTTTTGAGATATTCAATTGGACAACCTTTTAAAATGTTATTCTACAAGTTTTATAATGAAAATATGAATTTGTACTTGGTTTTTAATGATTAAAGCCGGGCTTACACGGAAATCACTAAAAACAAATAATGCAAAGAGTGCCATGAAAACATTAAAATATGTCTGGCATTATTTTTGAGTGGTGTAAAATAGCCAATAGAAAGCTAGAATTTAGGCGCGCAAATTTAAATCACTCATGCTGGTTGATTATAAAAATCGATGAATTTTCTTATTTCAGCTTATATCGACGTGAATTTATTGAGGATCGTATAGATGATGCAAAATGTAAAATATTACAACCTTCCCCGTGCATGTTGGAGTACAAAGATTGTAATTTTCAACATTATCTGTTTTTTTTTTTTTTTTTAATTGTTAATTTATGTTTTATGTGTAATTTTTTTTTTCTAACTACTCCAATACTTTACAGAATAGCCCAAGTTTACGTACATTATTGTAGTAGGTTTTTTATTGATTGATTTTCAAACGCAAAATGCACTCTCCATATGCCATCATCTAATCGTTATTAAAATTTTGTTTAATTTTATATACAATAATTTTTTTGTTAATAGGGTTGTGTTTGATAGTAGAATATGTTTAATTTTTTTCCATATATAAAAATTCTAATTATCGTTTTTTATGTTTTATAAAAGAGGCAATTAACATTTTTTTCTATCTACATATAAATATTTCTTAAAAAATTCGTTTTGTAATATATGTATTGCGACTTATGTAAAAAAAAACGGAAAAATCAAAAGTCACCAGTTTTTTTCAAGTGACCGTTTCTCTTCGTACATTCTTTTCTTTATTAATTGATTAAAATGAGAGGAAAACACACATGGAAATTGTAAAGAAATCTATTTTCCTATGGCAAATAATTCGGTGTATTTAACTTTTTTTTTTGTTATAATATTAAGAAATGTTTTAATACCAAGTTGTAATGTATTATTTGTTTTATTAAAATATTTCTATAGAGAGCTTTATTGTCAACAGAGGAATTATGCAGAGTAGAATTTAGAATTTATCAATAGAAAAACAATGTAGCAATTTTAAAAAATACAGTTTTTGCTATAGCATTCGTTTCTTCTTTCCTATTTTGAAAATAACGATACGTTTAAATTTGGCGCCTCAATTCTGTAACAATAAAATTGAATTCCCCAAGTCGCGATGTTGCCAGATGAAATAATTAGCGACATTCCTTTTTAAAATATTACCTTATCTATATAATTATATAAAATAAATCTTGTCAAATTTAGAAATTAACAATAATTTTAATTAATTCTGTTGTTAATATTGAAATTGGGTTTAATTTTGGGTATCTAATTCGACTTGATAGTGGCGCCATCTAGTGTCAATCATCTAATAATTATAAAATATGACAACCTCGCTCTCTTCTCCGCGTGTTACCAACCGTTGAAGATTCTAGTTCAGCGCTGGTCAATTTTCTTGAAGTTAAATTGATTAACTCGACTAGAATATCGTTAAAACCATGGTAAATATACCCAATTTTCCTATTATGATCAAATTATTTGGCTAATTATTGAGAATTGATAATTTCCCAAATGTAGACAAAGTTAGGTTATGTCAACATGTGTTCTAACATGTGTCTATATTGTAGGCTACAAAAGAGGCAAATCCGGAAAAACCTGGACAAGATTCGCCCCCGATCCACCACATACGTATCACGTTAACGTCACGTAATGTCCGTTCTTTGGAGAAAGTCTGTACCGATTTGATTGATGCGGCAAAGAAGCAGAAATTACGGGTTAAAGGGGCCCGTACGTATGCCGACGAAAGTTTTACGTATTACAACACGTAAAACACCCTGTGGTGAAGGTTCGAAATCGTGGGATCGTTTCCAGATGAGAATACACAAACGTGTAATTGATTTGCATTCACCGTCTGAAATTGTTAAACAGATTACATCCATCAATATCGAGCCGGGTGTTGAAGTTGAAGTCACAATTGCTGATGCATAAATTTTAAATAATTTTGTACGATTACAAAAATAAACCGACAAAAAAATTGATAATTTTGTTTTAATTAGATTCCCAGTAAAACCGTGTGAAATATCCAGTTAGCTGGGTGTAAACAATTGAATCTCAATTTTTTTTTATACAACAGACTAGATTTTTTAATAATTTTTATTTTTCAAGGGTAATTGGTAATTGTTAAAAAAATTAAATCATTATTTAAAATAATAATGATTAATTATAATTTTGTTAATGTTATCATGGGGCGTGACAGAATTTATTCCATGTTCTATGTATATTAATGACGTAATGTTTTAAATGTTTAGGCCGCCATTTTGTAATCCTCCGCTAATTTCCTCCTCACGGAAAAATAGTCCGTAAAATAATTGATAATTATGGCGAAATTAGCGATTATTTACTAACAAATTCGATGATTTTTTCCATATTGAATCCGGAATTTGATAAAATTCCACCAAATTCAATTCGGGATCGATCGATAAAAATGTAGAGCAAGGTGTTGTTTACAGGTTAGTTTCGGAACAGCGTAGTTTAGTCGATTCTAAGCATAGCCAACTAGCGTTTATTCTGTGTTGTGTATATTGTTTATGGTGTTGGCCCATCCCAGTTCGCTGTGTATGTGTGTGCCGTTTCCATAAATTTTCCCATCGAATTTCCCAAAACGAAAAACGAACAAGGACAATTTTCCGCCGACTTGGATAATCATTTAATGGATCAACCTTCCTGTTGATAAGGTAAGATTTAAATCCAACTGATAACGGATAAAATTTAAATAATTTGGTGGGAAACTCGATCAAGTTACCGAAATCACAGCATACTCCGTTAATTTTTGTATACGTAAATTTATAAGATCAAGCTACCTGTTGTCAATTTGTTAAAATCCTTATCAGATAAGAAATTGTTATTTTTTTGTTTATTCCATATAGAATTGTCATATTGTGGCCCACTATCTCCCCCCGTTTAAAATTTGTCAGATTTTATTTTTATCACTTTAATATAAAAATAAAAACAATCAATAGAGTTAAATGTTAGTCATAACTCGGCTACTTTGATGATAATTTTGTTAATTTCTCTTGAGTTTTTTTGTTTAGTGTATTTTCTGTTTTTCATCAGGGCACACTAGGATTGGTTATTTTTAGATTTGCCCCTAATTAAAATAGGGGTTGAAAAATAATTATCGTATAAAAACAAGGTGTGTGCGTATGTTATTGGTATTTATTTGATGGTCAAAGAAAGCGATGATCTAATCATTGAATCATTAATTTTGAACATTGATGAATTAACACAAAAAATGCAGTTATTTTATTAAAATAAGTAACTTAAAGTTTCTCAAGTTGGTAAATTGTGAAAAAGTCGTTTTTTGACCCACTCAATTTAATAACCTAAAAATAGGTTTTCTTGTAATTTCACCGACTGAATATTTTTATAAGGAGCACGTATTTCTCGTTGATTAAAAGGAAATACTTCGTGTTTGTGAAATAATTTTTCCAAGAAAAATTTAATTTAGATTTTCAGTTGTAGTTGTTCAAGAATATTGTGTGATTGTAATAAATTGATTGAAAAGGTAAATCTAGGAAATCAAGCTTGAGTCACTCTTGTGGGGGTGTAGACGTAATAAGGGCACAAAGTTGTAATAATTTCGAACTCAAGTTAATATTTTTATTAATTTTTATACAATTATTGCAATTTTTCCACTGTCATTTTTACAAATTTTATGGATTTGGGTCCAATTTTATCAAGAAATTCTAGTAAAATTGGCAACTTTAACAAATGTTTTTCTAGAAAATTGAAGTTCATTTCCACTATTTATTAAAAAATGGATTTCTATAAAATTTAATTAGTTAAATTTATCAATTTTTTCTAATTATTTACTAATTGAATTTAAGTATTTCTAGGTTTGTAGTACTTCAATTAAGAAAATTTCCATTCTCGACGGTTGAAAAACATGAAAATCTGCTTGGAAATGTAGGAAAATCGTTAATTTTCCTGCAGCTATAATCGTTTTCCTTACATATAAATTCCATTAATAGATAAATTTTTCATGGAAATCTCTATGCAATAATTCATGAAATCAAATTATTATAGAGTCGATAAATTATAGATTGAAGAAAATTCAGTAAATATTTTTGCGGGATTCTATTGGAAAATAATTAGATTAATTTTGTAAGACCACAGTCGTCTCTAATGATTTACAAAAATTGGTTTATAATAAATTTAATTATGAACCCCAATTATTAAATATTCCCAAGTTATATTTCTAACAGAAAACGTGGCCGTTAATGTGAAAATTTGTCGTTTAATTACGATTTAGAAAGTGAATATTTCCACGAAAATTACCCATTTGCCGTCTCGTCTACTTTGAAATACTTTCAAATTATTATTAATGAGTTGAAAAACAGTTATTGACATTCCTAAAATATCTAAGCATAATGAGATTTATTTACAATAGAATTGCTATAACAAATAAGATGACCCAGTTTTTTTCTAATAAAAATCGTTAATTTTGTTAAATTTCGTTAGAATTCCGTTATTCCAAACTTTAAATGTAATTCAATTCAATTACGTTCGTATTTTGATATTATTTTTATTATTAAAGTTATTTATTCATATCAAAGGTATATAAAGAATCTTATTTTATTATTTTTAACTATTATTAGTGTTGAATGATGCAAGAGATATATTTACAACCGGATGACCTCATAACCTTATCATTTATAAGATGACAGTTAATTTAAAGCGTCTTCTATTAAGAGGATGAAATTTAAAAACACTGATACAAGTGCAAAAAATTGTCATTAAATTGAATGGAATTCTTATAATTGGCCATGAAATATGGAGAGAAAATAATGAAAACTAATTCCATTTAAACACAATGAATTGAAGATAATAACGCTTTGAACAATAATACAATTCAATTTTTATCGTAATTTTTATAATTTTCTCCCATATAGAGAGAATAACCCTTTTGTTATTTATTTTCCAACATAATTTCCTCGTTTGTCATTTCCGTTTTGATTGTATAATTTTCAATGAATAATGATATAATTCCTAAATTGATAATGACATCACATTGTACCAAATAAACATAGATAGAATTTTTCTATTTTAAAGCAACAAATCGAATTTGTTTTATCGATAGGAACCACACCTGTTTTCAATATCGTCAAATATTTGTTTGTCTTGTCAACCGAACCTTTGATTACACGAAAACAGGCATGAATAGGAAAATATAACCAACACCTGTTGGTGTATTTAACGGTCAACGACCGTGACTTTTAAATTATCGATATTAACAAAGAAAAGTGAATCGAATAAAGGGAAACACGGTAATTTTACATCGGTTACATTCCGTTGATGATTTTTTAATGCAACAAAACTAACCGTGTCTGTCGTCGGTCTAAACTTGATTGAAACAACACGCAATCTAGAATTTTAATTTAATTTTTTTGTATGATTTCAGATTCGATTAAGGCGTAAATAATGCCTGGCGAGAAGAAAATGGCTGTTGATAACGATTCATCACCGGCTAAAAGTAAAACATCAACATTGGGCCGTAGTGGTACTACTATTGCTCATGTAACGATGTTAGATGGTAGTATTCTAGATGTACAAATTGATCGTAAAGCAAAAGGACGTGATTTATTAGATAAAGTATGTGAAGCTATCAATTTGATCGAGAAAGACTATTTCGGTTTGATCTATCCGGATCGACACGACCCTAGAAATTGGCTAGATTTGGATAAACGTATCACTAAATTTCTGAAATGTATTAATTCATATTAGTTGAAAATATAAAAAAATTTAATGATTGGTTTTTATAGCTGAACCGTGGAAGTTTAATTTCGAAGTGAAATTCTATCCACCGGATCCAGCACAATTACAAGAAGATATAACACGTTATCAATTATGTTTACAAATACGCAACGATATATTGAACAATCGTTTACCATGTTCGTTTGTTACACACGCTCTATTAGGATCATATCTTGTACAATCGGAACTTGGTGATTATGATCCAGAAACAATGGGGCGTGATTATTTGAAAGACTTCAAATTTGCACCGAATCAATCGCAAGATCTTGAAGATAAAGTCGTTGAATTACACCGCACTCATAAGTAATTCCAAACTAAAATCAATTGTAATTAAATTCTAATATTTGTTGGTTTTAGGGGACAAACACCAGCCGAAGCTGAATTGCATTATTTAGAGAATGCCAAAAAATTAGCAATGTACGGTGTTGATTTACATCCAGCTAAAGATTCAGAAGGTGTTGATATAATGTTAGGTGTATGTGCCTCTGGTTTATTAGTTTATCGTGATCGTCTGCGAATTAATCGTTTTGCATGGCCCAAAATCCTTAAAATTAGTTATAAAAGACATAATTTTTATATAAAAATACGTCCTGGTGAATTTGAACAATTCGAATCGACTATCGGTTTTAAATTAGCTAATCATCGTGCTGCTAAAAAATTATGGAAAACATGCGTTGAACATCATACATTCTTCAGGTAATTTACATAATTTAAAAAAATCGTATTTAAAATTAATAATAATTAGATTGATGTCGCCGGAGACCAATCAGAAATCGTCGTTATTCCCGAAATTGGGTTCGAAATTCCGCTATTCAGGACGTACACATTACGAAACAAAGAAAACACCAATCGATCGACCAGCACCGCAATTTCAACGATCGTTAACCGGTAAACGATTAGCATCCCGTAGTATGGATCGTAAGTTTTATTAAATTATAATGGAAAAAAAATTAAAATTAGAAAAATTGTAGCGTTAAGTGGTAGTCACCCCGATGATGATTACAATGAAGCAAATAAACGCCATACAATGTCGCATCCACCCGAACATATTCCAGATATCGATAATCAAAGTCCAGCGAAAGTTAAATCGCCGAAAGATAAAAAGGAGAAAAAAGATAAAGATAAGGTAATTTTTTTGATTTCCCCATTTGATTGAAGCCAAATTGTTGATTTATTTATCGATTTTTAATAATAATAACAGCTGACAAGGAAAACTAGCGGTGGATCAGCTTCAATTAGTTCATCTAGTTCGGTCGAGGGATCTTATGAAGCTGAAAAGAATCAGAAGGTGTTATTTTTTTAATAATTCTTTTAATTCTACTCAATTTATTTTCAGAGCAATGTCTTGTCTTGGTGCTGTTTGTTTGTTATTTTGGAATTATTATTTCTAAATTTCAAATTAAAAGTAGAATTTTTCCTGGAATTCTTTTAGATTCTTGAATGATAAAATTTCCAATATTCTGTTTAGGAACTAGTTTGAGTCGAACTTTTGTATTGTTGATTCTAGTTGGAGTGTTGTTTTCAACCGGTTGCTGTTGCTTCTTTATTGTTTTTTTTTTATTCCAGAAATCGATTTAAATTGTAGCTTGCATATTTGCTTTCTGGAGAAAATTGCTTTATTTTCAAATTATTTTAATCTGTTCATTTATAATTGTATTTTATTTGTAGGAGAAGAAACCAATTGGAGGTGTTGCTGTATTACCAACAGGTGGTTTATTTGGTAAGAAGAAAGATAAAGATGATAAAGATAAAGAAAATCGTGATGCTAATGCCCAATCACAACAACCAGATCAAAATGGTACTGATATTGATGTTAGTTCTAGTGGTGAAAATGATACACTTCCTAGAAAGGAAAAATCGAAGGTATTTTCTTATTTGTAATTTATATAAATTTATGGTAATTGTAGTCGATCGTTTTCGTGTATTATTTTAATGTTGAAATTTATTATTAGTGTATTATTATTATTTATATCTTAGTTGCATGATTTATTTATTAATTTGCATGTTTGCTTTACAAATTAGAGTCCTGGTTTCATTTTTGGTTCTAAACGTGACAAATCACCGAAAGATAAGAAAGAAAAATTAGCTCTCGCCCAGAAAGAGCCGGAGAAAAAAGATCAACAATCGGAAAAAGGTGGCCCACCAGTTGGTTCACCACAATTACCCGGTTATACAAGAGAATACGATTATAATACATCCGATGAACCACAAAAGAAAAAACCATTTACACCAATTGGTTTCAATTATGAATCGCAAAAATCTCCATCCAGTCCCGGTGGTAAATCAATTGAATCACCTGAACAACAACAACAATCACCAACAACGAAACGTGCAACAGCCTTTAATTATGCACCAGGTGATGTTGATAAAGTTAAAAAACGTAGTCCTGATTTTATCGATCCAAAAATTGATACGGCCGCTTTCTTAGCTGGTGAACAATATATGCATGAAGTACCACTAAAAACTCCAACAGAACCACAAAAACCGATAATTGGAGTACCACCGGTTGTGGCAGCAGCTGCTGTTTTAAGTGGTGCTAAAAAAACCAAACCAATCAAATTATTTGTTGTAACTGGTAGGAAAGAACCGAAAACTGGCCGTATTGATTTAGAGAATGCTACAGTTGATTTAATTGAAGCAACACAGAATGTTGAAACTGGTTTAATTGATTCAAAATATGGTTTAATTGATCCATCAAACGGTACAATTATTATAACCGATCCGAGTAATGGACAAAAAGAGGTAGTACAAGGCCATATAGATCCTCTAACAAAACAAATAATTATAACATCAGGTGCTGTAATTGATCCTAAATCGGGTAGAAAAGATTCAAATTTAGGACAAATTATTTCAATATCCGGACAACAAACACACCCAATTACAAGTCCATTGGCTTGTACGCCGAAAAAACGTGTAATCAAAATTATTGTTATTACATCGAAGAAAGATCCAAAAACTGGACGTATTGAAGTCGAAAAAGGTATAACCGAAAATTTGGATGCAATTCTAGATCCGGTTAGTGGACATATTGATACGAAATATGGCACAATTGATACAATAAATAAAAAAATTATACACAAAGATAAAACTGGAAAAACACAAATACACCCAATTGAAATCGATAATTTAAACCAATTCATTATTAAAGATGGTGTAATTGATCCGAAATCAAATAAAATCGATAATAGTTTAGGACAATTAATTACAATAACAGATGAAGGTGAATCAATCGTACCAATTACAGCAGTAACAGCAAAACGTGACCCAAAAACTGGCCAATTAGATCCAACTGAAGCCCATAAAGAAACAACAAATGGTAAAATCGATAATAGGAAACATTTAATTTTAACCAAATACGGTGGTGTTGATGTGAAAAATCGTAAAATCTTATCACGAGATCCGCATACGCAAAAAATCGAAGAAAGACCTGTCCAATTCGATGCCCAAGATAATATCATTATATTATCGGGTATAATAAGTCCAAAAACTGGCCAAAAAGACGATAATTTAAGTCAAATTTTACAAGTCGGTGCTGAATACGATCAAGAAATCAAAATTATATCAAATGCTGGTAAAACTGATAAGAGAGGTTTAGATCCGAAAAATCTACAACCTAAAGAAGAATCGATCGGTTTATATGATCCCGATACAAATAAAATTTACACAAAATATGGTGTATTCGATCCAATTAATGAAACACTAACGTATTTCGATCCGAAAACCGGTAAAACTGAAGTGAAACAAGGCCAACATTTCGATCCGAATACCGATGAAATGCTATTTAAAGGTTGTATTAATCCGAAAACTGGTAAAGTTGATAATAATTTCGGTAGGACAATTAAAGTGGAAGTTAAAAAGGCTAATGTTGATCCTATTGTACGAAATCAACCGGTTTCATTACATGATGTTAGTGGTAAAAAACCAATACCGGTATCACCTGTTAAAGTACCACCGGTTGTTGCACGACCACAAGATAATCGTGTTATTAAATTGTTGGTAATTACAGCAAAGAAAGATCCAAAAACGGGTCATCTGGATATAGAGAATGGTGCAGTTGATCAATCTGTTGGTATTCTACATCCAACTGGTGAAATTGATTCGAAATATGGTTTAATTAATCCAAAAACTGGTACAGTTACTATCACTGATCCGGCAACAAATAAAGAAGAAATTGTACATGGACAAATTGATCCAATTTCTGGACAAATACAAATAATTAATGGACCGGTAATTGATCCGAAATCGGGTAAAAAAGATAATAATTTGGGGCAAATGATAACAATTGTCGGTGATAATAAGAATGTTGAACAGAAACAACCAATTAAAAATCTATTACCATCACATCCTATACCAAAGAAACGTATCATTAAAGTTTTAGTAATAACAAGCCGTAAAGATCCAAAAACTGGTAAAATTGATACAGAAAAAGGTACAGTAGAGAAATTAACAGCAACCGTTGATCCAATTAGTAATATAATTGAATCGAAATACGGTAAAATCGATCCATTGAACAAAAAATTAGTACAAAAAGATAAAACAGGCAAAACGATATTAACACCGATTAATATCGATGAAAATAGCGGACAAATTTACATTAATGATAATATAATTGATCCGAAAACTGGTAAAATTGATCCGAATTTATCGCAAGTTATCAATGTTGTTGATCCACAACATCCGGCGGTTGTTATAACGACAATAACGACAAAGAAAGA
Source organism: Mylabris phalerata (assembly GCA_020740385.1). Classification (NCBI taxonomy): domain Eukaryota; kingdom Metazoa; phylum Arthropoda; class Insecta; order Coleoptera; family Meloidae; genus Mylabris; species Mylabris phalerata. The sequence continues at coordinate 4,887,412 of JAJEOX010000222.1, forward strand.
TCCAAAAACTGGTAAATTTGATTTGAATAATGGACGTCCGGAGACTACAAATGGTAAAATTAATCCGGAAACTGGTGAAATTGTAACAAAACAAGGTACAATTAATTTGAAATTAATGAGAATTACAACACGTGATCCAAAAACTGGTAAAATTCATGAGAGACCTGTACAAATTGATAAAGATGATAATATTATTATAACGGATGGTATAATCAATCCACAAACTGGTCAAATTGATTCGAATCTAGTACAAATTGTACAAGTTGGCCCGGAAGTTGATCCAGAAATACAAATTACCACATATGTTGGTAAAATTGATAATAAAAAGAATACGATTGATTCAAAGAATGCTGTACCGGATACAACACCGGGTCTTTATGATCCTGATAAAAATCGTATTTATACAAAATATGGTTATTTAGATCCAGTTGAAGATACATTAACGATAATTGATCCGAAAACTGGTAAACAAGATGCACGTCCAGGACATTTAGATTCAAATACTGGCGAATTGATATTTAAAGGTGGTTTTATTAATCCTAAATCCGGAAAAATCGATAAAGATATCGGACGTGCTATGTCTATCCACATAACTGAACCGTTAATTGATTCTGTAACTTCACAACAACCTTTAGAGAAAGAAATTAAACCTCAAGAATTTGTAGCAGCAGTACCACCACCCCAACAACAAAAATCACCACAAACTATAACCCCATCTTCGATTAAAGTAGCAACACCGATTACCACAAAAGAGGCAATTATACCGAAACGTCGTATTGTTAAAATTATGGTAATTACATCGAAGAAAGATCTAAAAACGAATACTGTCGATATAGAGAATGGTCAAATTGAACATTTAACCGGTATTGTTGATCCAATATCCGGTTTAATTGAAACAAAATATGGACAAATTGATCCAAAAACCGGTTCATTAATATCACGCGATACAACTGGTAAAAATGAAATAACAAACGGTAAAGTTGATCCAATAACAGGACAAATTATCATCAATAACGGTCCAGTAATAAATCCACAAACTGGTAAATTAGATAACAATTTCGGACAAATATTTTCAATTGTTGGTTTAAAACAAGCACAAGATCAAAATGCGGCACCATTACCGAAAAAACGTATAATAAAAATAACGGTAATAACAACAAAAATCGATCCAAAAACTGGTAAAATCGATCCAGATAAAGGACAAGTTGAAGAAACAACAGCACTATTAAATCCCGATACAGGTCTAATTGAAACAAAATATGGTTTAATTGATCCGAAGAATGCGAAAATTATAATAAACGATCAAAAATCGGGTAAAATCGATGCTAAATCGGCACAAATTAACGATAATAATGGCCAAATTATCGTTAGTAGTGGCATTATTGATCCAAAAACAGGCAAAATTGATAATAATTTAGGACAAATCATCAATATAACCGGCTATAATGATCCAATAGTTGAGTTACAAACGATTATAGCGAAGAAAAATTTGAAAACTGGTGAAATTGATATTAATAATGGACAAATGGAGAATACAAAAGCTAAAAAGAATGTAGCAACTGGTGAAATTTTAACAAAATACGGTAAAATTGATTTGAAATTATTACGTTTAATAACAACCGATCCGAAAACTGGTAAAACTCAAACAACACCAATTCAAGTCGATTCAGATGGCAATATTATAATACTATCGAATGTTAAAGACCCAAAAACTGATAGTATCAATCCTGATTTAGCGCAAATTATTAAAATCGGTAAAGAAATCGAACCGGATGTACAAATTGTTAGTTTTGTTGGTAAAGTTGATCCAAAGAAGAACACAATAGATACGAAAGGTATTGTACCGGAAATTACACAAGGTTTATACAATCCGAATATCAATAAAATCGATACAAAGTATGGCCAAATTGATCCAATTAAAGGTACATTAACGTATACAGATCCGAAAACTGGACGACAAGAAATCAAACAAGGTATAATCGATACAAATACAGGTCAAATATTGTTTAAAGGTGGTTATATTAATCCGAAAACTGGTAAAATTGATCCGTATTACGGTAGAATTGTTAACGTTTTAATTAACGAACCACAAATTAACGATAACGGTGAACTTGTTCAAAAGACAAACGATCAATTGAAAATCGATCCGAAAACCAATCAAATTTGGATATTCGATCATCACGATCCAATTAATAAACAGGACATTTATACAACTGGACATATTGATCCAATTACTGGTTATATTATCACAATTTATGGACATTTAGATCCGAAAACTGGCACTATTTCGAAAATAACGAAAATCGATCCGAATCATATCAAAATTGACCAGGAAACTAATCAAATATTAACGAAAACTAGCGAAATTGATCAAGAAACAAATACACCGATTTATACCGTATCGGAAATTGATCAAAAAACAGGCCAAATTTACACAAAATACGGCAAAATTGATCCAAAGACTGGTAAATTAATAATAATTCATCTCTACCATATTACTGATAATGATCCAGATGGTAAGATTCAAGAAGTCGATCCGAAAGATTGTCAATTTGATGAGAATACTGGTAAAATTATTAATATAACTACAAAAACTGTCTATATCTATACAATGTTGGATCCTAAAACTGGTAAAATAATACAAGTTGATCCAAACGATCCTTTGGTGAAGAGTTCTAAAACGAAAGTCTCCCAAGTGTTGACTTTGTCAGGTGAAATTGATCCAATAACCGGTAAAATCCACACAGAATGGGGACATATCGATCCAAATACTTTGGATATAGATCCGAAAACAGCCCGTCGTGATCCTGTTACAAACGAATTAATTTTAAATTACAGTCAAATTGATCCCAGTCATTTTACCGATTTGAAAGATACGAAAATTAAAGTTAAAACATTTGGTAGAAAGGACGGAGATGGTGGTGATGATGATTCAAATCTATCTAGTGATGATGATTTAGAACAATACGCTACAGAACGTTTACAAGATTTAACGAATCTATCAATACGTAGTCCGAATGATCAACCGAAAACAACAAGTACTCCGGTTATTGTTAAAACAACAACCAAACAGATCGTTACAAAAGATCGGGATGGTCTTACACAGAATATTGAAGAACGCGTCGAAGATGGACGTACCGGTGAAATTACTGTCTCTAAACAAATTAATAAGGTAAGTTTTGTTTGATTATTTAAAAGAAAATCATTGATAGTAGTCGAAACGAATAGACGTGAATCTATTTTGTATTTCAGTTACATAAAATTTCCATTGTATTATTTATATTTTGTTTGTTTATCTCAGTTTTTATTCAATTTGTTGAATAATTTTCCTATTATAAGATTCTATAATTTCCCAGTAATTTCGCATAATTTTCCAAATAACTGGGAATTTCCAGAAACAATAGGTTATTATTGTTATTAATTAATTATAATTTTGTTTATTTATTTTTTTATTTTTGATTATTTTTGTTGTTTGTGTTTGTTTTTATTTTCTAACAACACAAAATAAAGGCTGATGCACCGATTGATGATGGTAAATCACCGTTTATTACGGCCCGTGCTGTAACAACACGTACGGCAACAACACATGAAGATTTAGGTACAAATGCACGTACACAACAATTGGAAGAGAAAACTGTGGCGCATTCAATGACATCAAGTGCAACAAGACAGGAACAACGTACGGTTACACAGGAAGTAAAAACAACAAGTACTGTTGTTAGCGGAGATCAGGTTATTATTTTTTTTTATTTTTCAATTTTTAATTTCAAAATTTCGATTTATTCATTAAAAAAAACGCGATTCTAATATAAAAAACATTAATCATTTGTGATTTAATTAATTTCAATGTATTTAATTGTGCATTTGGATGTTGTGCATGGCTTTTATAGTTGGGCAGACGAGATAGTATTAGCTCGACTAGTTCAAATGATTCAGGCACACCAATTGATCCACCAGACGATCCAAATCATCCATATTATAAAAGTTCAGTTTATAAGGTAAGTAGCTTTATTTAATCATTTTTATGTAGAATGATTGTGGGATGTAAGCATGTAATTTGATTGTTTACAGCTTTTCTCGATCATAATCTAATTGTTTATTTCTTTTTAAAGGCGCTTAGTACATCTTTTTCGATACGATGGCTGAAAAATGCCAGAATTTATAATTCGATTTCTAATTTGTTTTGTTTATTTTGTTGTTCAATGGATTTTCGTGATTCGAACGGAATTAAAAAGAGCTTTTTGAGGAGTAGCAACCGGTTTTTAGAAAATTTTGATTTATTTTTGAGTTATAGTGGAAAACGTGAAAGCTCTTTTTGGTAGAAATTTCTTATAATTATCAATATTTTCGTTATAATTTAGACAATATTGTTTATTTTGCAATGAAATTGCACATTTTGATAGAAAATTTAAAGCGCTTTCCAAATTGTAAGAAATTTTCCACAATATGTTCGCTGTATCATTTAAAAATTTATCCAATACATGATAAACGAGGGTTCTAATTTCGGAAAATTAGAAATAATTTTCCAAAAAAAGTAGTGATATAGTTGGAAATTATTTTCACACATTTTGTAACTAAACTTACGACAATTCATAGAGCGCTACATTAATTTTCCGACTACTGTTACGTTTGTTGGGAAATTCTTTTAAAATTTTTGGAAAATCCACCAGAAATGGAATTAATAAGAGCAATTTAAGGAGCAGGGAATGGCCGTTTCCGGTTTGGAAAATTTTGATTAATTTTTGAGTTATAGGAGCAAATGTGGAATCATTTTTTCGTAGAAATTTCTTATAATTTTCTATATTTTCCCTTATAAGGGAGTCTTTATTAAGAAATTGAAAGCGCTTTTCAAATCTGCAAGAAATTTTCCAGTAAATCTGTTAGTTTTCCAGAAAATTGATAAAAAAGTGGAAACGATAAGTTCCACAATGAAAGATGATAGTTTTTCGATATCTCATAAAAGTTTTTCCAAAAACATGATTGGAAAATTTCAATTTTAGAAAATTAGAAGTTACCAAAATTTTCTAAAAAATACGATAATATTCTAGTGTTATTTTCACATATTAAACTTGACTATTTTGCAACTAAACTCCAAACAATTTTATTAACTTTCCGAAAATTGTTATGTTTGTTGGGAAATTCTTGAATATTTTTGGAAAATTTGTCTAAAAAGCAAACCCTTTTGTCTGATAGTAGACTGGCTTTATTGTGGGGGTAGTTATGACACCGAAATGCGTTGTTTCGCTCAGATGGTTATAAACTTGAGTATCTATCCGTTAGTGGTGTTGCGCAAGGGTTGTAGATTTCAATAGACACGTGGCAACTTTGAGTACTCGAGTTTATACCATCTGACAAAGAATGCATCTATCCGCATAGTCGATATATAGTTAGGCAAAAGAGTTTCCATTTCTGGCGGATTTTCCAAAAAAATTTAAAGAATTTCCCAACAAACGCGACAATTTTCTATAAATTGTAAGTTTAGTTAAAAAATGTGAAAATAATACTCGAGTATATCACTACTTTTTTTTTTTGGAAAATTAACTTTTCTAATTTTTCTAAATTGGAAATTCTTTGTTATACATTGGATAAGTTTTTAAATGAGATATCGAACCCATTTTAAATGTTTTCAAATTTTTATCAATTTTCTGAAAAACTAACAGTCTTATTGGAAATTTTCTTAGAAATTTGCGAAGCACTTTCAATTTTCTATCAAAAAAGGGCAATTTCATTGCAAAATATTGTCTAAATTCTAAGGGAAAATGTAGACAATTATAAGACATCTCTACCAAAAAGGGCTTTACGTTTTCCACTAGAACTTAAAAATTAATCAAAATTTTCTAAAACGGAACAGGTCATCTCCTGCTCCTCAAAAAGCTCTTTCCAATTCCATTTAAATCTCGCTCGTCCTTAGGGCTTTGACAACTAAAAATATATTTTTGAAAGGACTATTTCTTGGAGAATTTAGCGGCACTTTTCATTTTGGAAATTCAAACATAATCTTCAATTATAGACAAAAATCTTGCAGTTCTTTTCAAATTTTTTGAATATTTCCCTTTACACTTTTGCAATGAAATTATAGATTTTGATAGAAAATTGGAAGCGCTTTTCAAATATTTGAGAAATTTGCCGATTGGTTTTCCGGAAAATTAATTAATTTTGTTATAAAGAACATCCAAAGGTACTTTACTTGTGGTACTTTAGGAAACCCATTTTTGAAAATTGACTGAGTTTTCGCGAAAAATCCATAAAAAATTGTTATTCTGCAACGAAAATTGCACAGTAGGTCGATAAGTGGATGAAGAGTTTTCCGCGAAACTCGGTGAATTTTCAAAAATAGGTTTCCTAAAGTACCACAAGTTGTAGTCCTTTGAACGTTTCTACAAGTATGAAAGTGGAAATTTTCTTGTGAACGAGTTTTCCGGAAAACTAACAGAGTAATTGGAATATTTCTTGCTTCAAATTAGTATACGTTTCAATTAGTCATTGGAAAACGAATAATTTTGTTTAAATTATAGAGGAAATTTTCAAAAATTATCAAAAAACAAACAGTATTCAAGACTTCGAATTGTATTAAAATTTTCCAAAACGAAGTCTCGTTAGATGCTCCCAGAAATGATCTCGAAAAAAAATTTTTTACTCATCATCCATAACTACGAACGAGAAATCATATTTCGTTCATCGTATCAATGAGATGTACTTTGGCCTCTTAAAAATCAATTTCTATTTATTTTTTTCACAATTAGGATGACATCCCTGGTGGAATTGTACATACTGAAAGTATTGTCTATAGTGGCGATCCAACAGTTCAACAAACAACAACCACAACTAATGTACCAGTTGTTGCGACTGAAGCTCGTAAAGTCCATTTAGCATCGGATGATGGCAATTATAGTGCAACTGGTGAAATTGTCAGTTCACAAACTATAAGTTCGAAAACAAGAACAGTAGAAACAATCACAGTAATTATTTTCTATAATATATTTAAACTTATTTGTAATTATTCGATTTGTAGTATAAAACTGAACGTGATGGTGTAGTCGAGACTAGAGTCGAACAGAAAATCACAATCCAATCGGATGGTGATCCAATCGATCATGATAGAGCATTAGCTGAAGCTATACAAGAGGCAACTGCAATGAATCCAGATATGACCGTTGAGAAAATCGAAATACAACAACAAACTACACAACCTTAAAGTAATTTAATTATTTGCTTTTGCTATTAATATTTATTCGTGTCCGATTTGGGAAAAGAATCTACAAGCCTTTTGTGAATATTAAACAATATATTTTAATTTTCGATATTATTAATTAATTAATTAATTAATTAATTGTAAGCCACTTTAATTGCAGAATATTTTCTTGCTTGGTGTATGGTTGCTTTATTTTTCTATAGTTTTAATTAAGGATAATTTTGATATTGTGTCAAGAATTGGTAGAGTTCTTCGGTAAAAGTGCTTGATGGAGGAGCTAAATTTAAATGTGTTCAAAAAATATACGCAAAATCTATATAATAATAATAAACATAGCGCTACATTCCATAATTACACAAAATAAAGAAATTATTTAAAAATATACTTGAAATAATTATGGATATTATTAATATTAATAATATTATAATAATGTATTTGTTGTGTATTTTAGAAATTTTATGTATTGTTTAACAAACAAAGATACGCAAGCAAGCTACACAATCTATATCTCTCTATAGATCTATATAGATATATTTATAATTTAAATAAATTGGGGCCCAAATCTTGAAAGTCCATTACAGTGACAATAACATTAAACAAGAAAATTTATTAGTCACTATAAAATATGAATGTTGCTTAATTGAATGTGTATTACCATGACGTTATCAAAAATCGGTCCCTATTCCCCAATATTGTTTTAATTTCCCCTTGATTTAAATAAATTACAAAAATAAGGTAAATAATTAACTGGGAACATTTGCCTTGCATTTTTTAATAATGGAAAATGGTTTAGCTTCGTTCGTTTATTTCCAACCTTACCCAATTTCTTAACTCTCAAATAGTTTAGTTTTTAGTATTTTTTTATAATCGACAACTCATAGTAATATATTGTTTAAATATAGTATTATTTTATAAATTAACTTCGTGTTTTTAAAATAATAATTACAATTATCTCGAATGTTATTTTATTTTATTTTATTCAATATATATGTATATACCTAAGGTTATTTGCTTTAATTTTAAATCGATTGATTGCAGCTATTAACTTTACAGTTGTTTTATGTATTGTTTAATTTTTTATTTAATTAAATATATTTTAGAAATAGTTGGGATTTTGTAATTGGCGCCTCTTCACAAAATGGAGTCTCGACTACTCTATTTTTAGGAGTGGTTTAAAATTTGCGCCCAAATACTAGCTTCCCATTGGCTACTTTACAGGCAAGTTTACACAACTCGAAAAACGCCAGGGGACTGGATTTAGAAGTTTTGATAGAATCCGGCATAAATGTTCAAATTTACCGCAAAAATGCCCGGTTTTTGTTTCTAGTAATTTGTGTGTAAACCCGACTTTACTGGTTTAAAAATAGAGTATCAACCTTGAAATAAAATTCGCTAACTAAAAATTACTTGATTATTGAATTTAATTCAATTAATTCTACTGAAATTGCGACTATTTCGGCTAAATAGAGAATTTTAAAAATTGTTGAAATAATCGGTAATTTAGTAAATTTTGTCGGTTGGTATTGCTGTGGTTTAGTTGGTAGGATTGCATTTCAAAATTTGAAAATTTAGCCACAAATTCCAGTGTTTATCGACGATTGACTCGAATTGAACGAAAAATTGTTGGTTTTCTATGAAATAACGTGGGTTTTCGTTGAAATCGGCCCAATTTGGCGATTTATTCGGGTTAGTTTTGAGTGAATTTTTATGGTTTCCTGCTTTATCGATCAGCACCGGTCGTCGGCTTGGGTCAAGGTCGCAATTTGAAAAAAAAGCGAGGTCATTTCAGTTCACCTGGAGGATTGTTTTGAATCGGTTCATAAGTGCAGTTGTACCTGATTTAATTAGTTATGTGGTAGATAAATACTCGATGATTACTAATTAAAATAACGAAACGAATGTAAGTATTTCGATTAAAAATGATTTACAATCGCCAATTCGCTTGTGTTTTTGTTGTGTACAAACAATGGCTCTGCCATGTCATGCAGATATTAACCTTTCTCTTTTCGTTTTAATTGCGTCGCTAATTAAGTCGTTTGATTTTCCAGTGACTGATACAAGACTGGTAATAGCTGTTCATATTTTTCTATTTTAACAATTTCCGTAACGATGTCCATGTTGAATGCCGAGGCCCAGATCCGCTTCTTGATCCAATGGTTCCACGAATGGAGCGATCTACAAAGATCCGATTTCGTACCAATATTAGCCGATAAATACGCCAATAAGGCGTACGTTAATGGTATCGTTAACGGTATATCGAACGTTAATTGTCGCGATAAACCGATGTCGCTGTTCGAGTGCAGAGTAATTTCGTTATAAACAATTGGATTAGTTGAAAATTTGTGCAATTTGTAGGTCAAACTGTTCCTCGAATGGTTCCCCAAATGGACGGCCGAACAAAAGGAGAGCTTCTTCAAACAAATCACGGAAATCGATACGAATTTCACGGAGAAATTGAACGAAGAACTCCAAAATGGGGTCGTTAACAACCATAACGAAGCCGAGAATGGCGACAATGAAACTGCAGCTGTGGAGGATTGAATTCTGCATTTAATCTCGAAAAGTATTTTATTTTTTAATTAAAAAGAATTAATATATTTTCTGTTTTCTGCATTATCATAGTTTATATTGTGATATTTAACTAATTTTCTTTCTACCTTCAATATACAGGTTTGTGATAAATACTGATACAAATTCAATTAATTTTATTAAATATTCAAATAACAAAAGAATTATACTAAAATTACGGTTTTTCCAATAAATACTAAAACAAAATGTAGACTAGTAAGATTTTATTGTTGTGAAACTATAAATTCCTCCTATCTTAACCGAAAGGCACATTCTTACTAAATTTAAATCATAACCATGCCATTTTCAATTGTGGTGAATTCAAAAGAACCGCAGCACTAAATCAGTTCGATCAAATTAAAATAAATTGTTTGGAAGAATCTTCAGCAGTCTAGAAAGTTCGCAGCCATCAATAACTCCAACGCAATCTCCGGCGCAATCGGGAATTCCGGTATTTCAGTGGAACTGTTCGTATAGCGGACTTTATAAGTGAAATACATACAGACTTTTTGCAATACATGCGACCTGAAAATACGAATTAAACATCGATTTGTGGGTTGTTCGAGTTTGCTTACGGAATTTCGCGGAAATTGACTTCGTTGGCTTCGTTCTCGGCAAACTGTCCGGGACCACTCAACATCGCCTTGATTGTGCCCGATGTCAACGCGTGCTCTCTTTTCACAATAAATTCGTGTCCATCCGATGAGATCAGTTTAACGTACATGGCATCGGGGCCCTCACAGCCACCGTAAACCCGTTCTTGTGCCTTCTCCTCACTCATTTCACTCATTTTTACTGGAATTAATAAAATTTTCGATAATACACAAATATATAAATGAACTATTTAAATTTTAATGAGTTTATTATTTAAAAATTTGATAAACTCACGTATTTTGATACAATGACAGAATTAATGACAGCACAATTTTAAGATGACATTTCGTACTCGTGCACTGTTGCCGCTTATTGTTACAAAATCAGCAGATAAAACCATTAATTAACCAAAAATTCGAGATATTGATCAAAATGTCGATTTTCACAAATTAATACAAATAACAAATATAATAAATTTGTAGACAAATATTCCATAAATTTGAACCAGTATTATCTCCACTAGAATTGATCATAAATTGACTTAGATTAGGAGCAATCATGCTAAATATTTTTATTTTATACTAAAAAAATGTGGTTGAAACATATAAATAATAAATAAATAATAAAATAATTAATAAATAATAATAATAATAATTAAATAACTAGGAAGAATTAACTAATCGTTAGTTTACTGAAAAATGAGTTAAATTTGGCATTGTTGCATCTACTTGACAGTTATTTTAAGTCTTTAAATCTTAATTGGTTAGGGAGCATAATGGACTGCGCATGCGGCATGTGTGTTAATTGTAGCTCACATTTGTTGAGTTGTATCCAATTTTTGGAACTATTTTTGATAAGAAAAGAAAATTAAAGTGAAAAGTCGCATTATTTCCTACAGTTTGTGATTATTGCAAACAAATTTACTGTTTTTCTTACATTCAGCGACATCTGTTGGTGTACAATCTATGTATTTGCACATTTTTGTGCGTTACTTTTTTAATTTTCGTTCATATTTGTTATAACTAATAATTTTTAATGGATTTTTTATGGTATATTGTTATGGTGGTATTACTTTAAATCGCTGAAAACTGAAGATTTGTTTGAATTTAAAAATGGCGAAAATCTAGGGACTTTTAAATAATTTTAATCCCTGTTGGTTGCACTTTTAAATTTGATTTCGGAAGGCGAATGGGTACAATCCTTTTGCAAAACTTTATTATGTTTTTTTATTTCCCCACATAATTACTACGAATAATTTTGTATTTTGTGGGTTTTTATTCGTTGATATACTAATATCCATTTAAAAGTTGTTGGGATTTAAAAATGGTGCAAATCTAGTGATTTTTAACATTTCCCGTTGGCTGCATTTTTGAATTTGATTACTTTAAAGGAAAAATCGAGTACTTGTTTTATAAAATTCCTAAATACCGGTGTTAAAACTTTGTTGAGTTGTTAATTGGATAGAAAAAAAATTGAAAAAGACAATTAATTAATATTCGATTTATCACAAAAATTGTATTCCATTTTTAAAGAGGGGTTTACACGGAAAAATAGCCAATAGGAAGCTAGCATTTGGGCGCGCCAAATTTAAATCACTCCTTGTTTAAAATAGAGTACAGAAAAAAGGGATGAAATTGAACGAAATTTAATAATTAAAATAACTAATGAACTCTCCTTTTATAATAACTGAAAGTGTATAAAAAATATTTCAAAATAAAAGTGCTCCTTTTCATGGAACAATTATTAGTGAAATTTGGCTCCATACAGTGGAAGTATAAGTGTTAACATGTAAGTGATGCAATATTTTTGAAAATTACTGTTGTGGTGTACAAAAAAACTCATAATAAAGCTTAATTATATTCAATTCAATATTAAAAATGCGCTAGTGAAGCGAGACGGAACATTCTGTATAGAAGCAAACGCATGCGTTAATTTAAAAGCTTCCATTTCAATTAAAAACAAGATAATTTGCCTGCAAATATTCCCTTTAAAAATAGTTTAACACAAATACTTGTTGAATATCCTTTCAATTGTTATAAATCTAATTAATAGGAGCGAAACCTAAAATAGACTCCACATTATTCTGATAGAAAATCCACGTGTTACTGGGTGTTGAAACGGGATAGAAATATTGTATAGATCAATATAAGAGTGGATGTATGTAAGTGGTGTAAAGGGAAACTCTGCAGGAGGAAGCATACTCTAACGAGTACATTAAAAATTAGATAACAATTAAACGTAAAGATCAATAATTTAAAGTTAATAATGTTGAAAAAATAAATGAAAATAGTGCTACCCCCATTAATAAAAATGTGAAATTGAACAAATAGTGGTATGTTCTACATTTAGAAATTCGTAAATTTAAAGACTGTAAGGAGTAACTATTGAATCAGGATGAATTCGAAAATATTCAACCATATCCTGGCTTGTTTAGGTAATGATTTTGATTAATGATAAAAATATTGAAATTTTATCTCATTAATAAATTTCTATTAGAAAATATTACTAACAATACTGATTGTATGGTCTTTTTAATATCGTATGATTTATTTTCAGTGATAATATTGATAACAATAACAAGTCTTATAAAAGCTGAGTGCCAAAGTAAGTTTTGTGTAATTTCTGTTTAAAGAATAATCGTGATTTGCTTCAATTCTCGTTTGTTAGCCGATAAAAACAGATTTTCTCTGGGTCTCTGTAGATCATTTATTAAAATTTGAATCTTGTAGCTCTTCGGCAAGTTGTTCAAAAACGCTAGCAGTGACTCAAAATGCTCCCAACTTAGATTTTTCCATTTTTTCCATTGTATTCTTGGATAAATGCAACTCATTTTTGACCAACTTCCCGATGAGCTACAGAGTTCATATTCTGGCAAAATGATCTACAAAGACCCTGCCATAAACCTTATATACTCTTAAATTAGAAACCTTATTGATAAAATTGAATAAATCTGTTTTTATAAATTGCATTCTTCAGATTCTCTTTCGAAAATAAGTGTGATAGTTGGAGATAATCGTTTTTTTTTGCAAATTTTTAGCGAGACAAATCTACTGTTACGAATGCGACAGTTGGTCGGATATGCGCTGCAAAGACCCGTTCAACTATACAGCATTGCCCAGAGATCAGCCGCCGTTGATGACTTGTAATGGTTGTTGTGTTAAAATGGTCCGAAATGCCAGATCACGTAACTATCCCAAATGGTATTCAACAAAAAAACTTTGTAATTCCCTATTTCTATAAAATTTCAGCTTATGAAGTAGTCCGCCGCACCTGTACAGCCCAATTGCAAATCAATTTGTTCATGGTTGATCATGTGTGCATGATGGAAAGTACCGGAACTGGTCACATGTGCTTCTGTGAGGAGGATATGTGTAATGGTGTTTTGGGACAATCAACACAGACCGGCGATACGTTAATACAAGTAGTTATAGCTTCTATGCTCCTACGCCTGTGCATGTATAGGTAGACAGTGATTAGTAGAATGTACGTTTCTTTGGACAAAAAGCGAAATTAAGGAAAATCATTGGAAAAGACTTGAAAAAACCCAAAACCACAACGTTGCTTCAAATTTTCTTGTTCTATCCCTCTTTAAAGAAAATAAGTTGCATTTTGAAGCCCGTTGCATCTTGTATCAATGAAACGCCAAAAGACCGAATACGGATAGTAGTTAATTAACATTCAAGTAGTGCAGCATTAAACCCAAAATACACACTTTATTATCATTAAAATTTCCAAGCATCCATCCATACAGTTTGGTTTAATGCATGTTATCACTGCAATAGTTTTTCTTTCTTAAAACGCCAAATTTAGATGGAGAAGCTTATTTTTTAATCAAACAAATTGACAATAAAACCGTATAAATATATAGTTTTAGATATTTGCGATAAAATAGGGTGCACCTTTTATTTTGGCATGTCTATAGACGTAGTATAGACGCAGCCTCTAAACTTTTGCACTACAATTTCGGAAACAAATTGATAAGATTTTTGGAATTTCAATGTATAAACGTTTGCCAAAATAAATTTGGAAGCTAAACAACATATCATGTAATTTCTCAATGTTACCAACATTTGGCATTGTCTAAAATAAGAAGAAGCAGTCGTCTTTGATCTAAATACTGTTTTATTACTCGTTTTAAAAAGGAATCAAATTGTTCAAAATTAAATTCACTTTAAGACAGTCAAGACTACCAACATCTTTAGAGAAACACGCATTCCCAAAAAATTCCCTAAATTAGTACCTTCTATTGCTCAAATACTACTAAACACTATTTTAACCGATTAGTTATGAGGTTAATCGGTCAGAATTTCGTAAATCCTCAATTTTTAGATTTTTGTAGGTTTCTCTATGTTTTGATTGTCTTAAATGAAGGTGCACTTTAATCGGCTTAACAAAGTTTTACAGTGCAAATTGATCGAAATTAACAAAAATTAGCTAAAAACGCTGAAGTAAAACTTAATCGTTGTATTTGGTCGACTATAATTGAATCGTTAATGTGATGTAATTTTGATGTTTTAAAATAATTAAAATATACCGGAAATGTTTGAAAATGGCGCATATTCTGGTAATTTTCAAATTTGAATAGAATTTTCAAACGTCCGGTATAAAAATTCCTTTTTAAAACACAATAATTGTTAACTAATTGTTATAAATGGCAGGAAATCCTCAATTATATTTGAAATGAGTAATTGTTCAAATAATTATAAACGAAATTAATGCATTTGTTTTGTTCATTGTTAATTAAGTAGATAGAATAATTTTTAATTAATTAGACAATTAGAGCATGAATGCACGATTTGCACTATACTTTTTAAGATGAATTAATAAAAATTGGAAACAAAAAAATATAGAAGGCAAATTGTGGCATGCGTCGGTTTTGCTTTACTTTCCTCTAATTTCTCCTTAAACAACACAATTAAGACGAAGGAGAATCGAATTTAACGTTAAATTCGACAGCATGTTTCCAAGCATTATTTAATGCTTAAAAAACCAAATCATTGTTAAATTTTTCTTATTTTGTGGAGAATTTACACGCCCCTCACAGAAGACGGATGATAGGCCACTTTACGTTATTTACATCATGTACATATTTTTGGAATTCTTTTTCGATAATTTAATAGTAGGGGACGATATAGCGTCCGGTTTTTATCATTGTATCGATGATAAATCGGGCTTTATACCGTCTTCTTCGGGAAAAGAATTTCAAAAAATTCAAAATTATTGTAAATACATTGTGTATACGTAGTCTTAGCATATCATGTAAAAATAAATATCTAATTATATTAATTTTGTTTCTGCAATTAAATCGATTTTTTTTCGAATTGAGAACGGCCGGCCATTTTATTTTCTAATTCGGAATGGTGGTAGTTTCGTGTTTTAAAAAAAATTAAAAAATCGATAAATTCTCCTGTTTTTATTCTCTTGGACGTACTAATTGTGAAATTCTAGTGCTGATAAGAGGTTTATTAATAAATTTTTCAATAATTTTAAGCGAAAGCGAAGTACAAAGTTCGACTTACATGTCATAACCTATAAGTGTCAAAGTGAATTTTCAATCCGTATTTTAGTGATTTTATTTAATTAATTGCCGAATTCCAATAATTATCAATGTATAGTTCACGTGTAATATTTAAGAATATCGTTTTAAGTAAGTATTTTCTAAAATTTTCAATTTTGGAAATTATAAAGAAAAAATCGAATGTTTACATACTGTCATTCATAAAACAATAGGGAAATTTCAGATTAACCGTTGGCATTACAGGCAAATATGGTGGCTTATTACCGCGAATTTTGATAATTTTAAAATCAATTTTCTTTTTGTAGGTTTAAATAATGGTGTTTCAATATCGGAACGTTACTATTCATCGAATTCGATAAAAATCGATAAAATTCTGGTCGTCTCGAAACTATCGCGTTATGAATACGAACTTAAACGATCGAATCTCGACGATAAATCACTAGAGAGAGAGTTACGTTCGCGTGGTACCGATTTCGAAAAACTCACCCACTACCACAATTTACACAAACAATTCGAAAATAACGTGCTAGAGACGTTCGTGAAAATGGGCATAGACGTGGAGGTGGTTAACCGTTTCAGTTACACCGAGGAGAAGATTAAATGGGCCGATATCGTTGTACCGATCGGCGGCGACGGTACGTTCCTTCTAGCCGCTTTGCGGATACGCGACAATCAGAAACCGGTGATTGGACTCAACTCGGATCCGACCCGATCTGAGGGCCATTTGTGTCTACCGAAAAAATACTCGACTAATATCAGTGAAGCGATTAAATGTTTACAACAAGTTGGTGTAATTGTAGTTTGGTTTATTCTCTATATTCATTATAGGATTTTAGGGTAAATTCGAGTGGTTGTTGCGTAGTCGGATTCGTACGAAATTGGTTTGTCAAAACGAGGAGATCCAACCGAATTATCTGCACGAAATCGACTTTAAAGGCGAACAGAATCCGATCGGACGCTCACAAATAATCGCCAACGAACAAATTCTACCCGTACTAGCTTTAAATGAGGTAGATTTCCCAATTATCTTCGATTCTTTATACGAATTGTTTTGTAGATTTTCGTAGGTGAAGCTCTATCGGCGCGTGTTTCCCATCTACAAATGAAATTGAACGGCTCCAAAGAACAGACCAATATTAAATGTTCCGGTATCTGTATCTGTACCGGTACCGGTTCAACATCATGGCATTTGAGTATCAACCGTCTATCGGTACAAAGTGTGGCGGAATTATTGCGAATTATCGATCTGGAATCGGATTGTGATCAATTCGCTGAGAGAATCACGAAGATTTATAATAAAAATTTAATCTTCGATCCACGACGCAACGAAATGGGGTATACAATAAGGGATTTAATATCGGCCGGGGTTTGGCCGCAACCGAAAGGGATAAAACAACGCGGCTTTGCCCAACAAATCGAAATTAAATCGAATTGTTTCGATGCTAGTTTAGTTGTTGATGGTGGTGTATCGTATGATTTTAATGATGGTACAATTGCTAAATTAGAAATCCGACCGGAAGACGCTTTAAGGACTGTTGTTTTACAAGAATAATAGAAAAAGACTGTATGTTTTAAATATTTATTTTACAAGACTTTTTATTGATTATTACTGTTATTATGCAAACATAGACACAAGGGTGATTTCTATTTTAATTTTAAACAATCGAATATAAACAAATATTTGGGGGTATAGTCTTTAATTAATTTAATAAGGGACTAGAAACGTATCGGACAACAAAAACTACTCACCGGATATCACAGTAATTTTGATTATGTAATTCAGCAGATTTTCGGAAAACAACCCAAAATTGATCGTTTTATCGTTGTGATAAATTGTGTAATAATTTTAACCATTTTGTGAGTAGTTTTAAGCGATTTATAAATATAAAATTATAGTAATAACGTTAAATAAATAAGATTACATTCAATATTCTATTTATTTAAAAAATGGACGTTAAGCGATGAGGAATCGTTTCACTTCTATTAACAACTGTTAATTTTGATAATAAAAGCCCGGCTATTGATTCACTCGATTCACTTTAATTCCTATAAAACTCAACGACATACGTTCTCAATTCAATAGCAAATCGAGGGTATTGAAGACCCTGTATATTTACACATTTCAAGAAAATAGAAGCAATTTTTCTATAATTACGGAAATGTACAAATAAATTTCTAAGTGTATAGCAGATTTGTAATAAATTCTGGACGTTTAAAGCCATTTTTCCATTTCTCTATACACAAGGCAATAGATTTCCACACATTCGGTTCGTTTTATTTTTATATATTTTTTTGTAATCTATTGGAATACTTTCTACAATATACAGAATATCATTTAATTAATCTTTTATGTTACAGTTAAAGCTTAACAGCAAAGTTGAAACAACCCACAATCCAATTAATAGTGGCAGTTCTATATTATAGTATATGATATAATTATAATAATTAGTTGATAAAAATAAACCAACAGCGAAATTAATTCTTTTATCAAGTATACATTTATATTAATGCTATTGTTATAACTAAAGAGAGGCTTTCTCTCCCTATTAGAGAGATGACGTCATAAATCGCACTATTTGGAAAAGTAAGCTGTGCGTTTCAACTAGATATTGACTAGTAGGCTATGAAATCACGCCTCTATTACCAAAAAAAACTGATTTCACAGCCTACTAGTCAATACTTGACTAAAATACACAACTTACTTTTCGAAATATTGCGAGGCGAGGCGAGGCCTCACTTTAGTTATAACTAAAGAGAGGCTTTTCATTCCCTACAAGAGTCACAAATTCGCACTATTTTAAAAAGTAAGCTGTACGTCTCAATCCACTTTGACTAGTAGGTTATGAAATTACATAACCTCGTAACTTACAAGTTTAGCCTTAGTGCCAAAACAACTAATTTCATAGCCTGCACTGAGATGCACAGCTTACTTTTCGAAATATTGATAGGCGAATGGAACGCTTCACTTTAGTTATAACTAAAGAGAGGCTTTTCATTCTCTATAAGAGTGATGACGTCACAAATTCGCACTATTTCCAAAAGTAAGCTGTGCGTCTCAATCCACTTTGACTAGTTGGCTATGCCACTATTACCAAAAAATTGATTTCATAGCCTACTATTAACACTTAATTGAGATGCACAGCTTACTTTTCGAAATATTACGAGACGGTAATGGTGATTACGTCATAAATCACACTATTTCGAAAAGTAAGCTGTGCGTCTCAATCCAGTTTGACTAGTAGGCTATGAAATCACATAACCTCGTAACTTACAAGCTTATATAGCCTTTAGTGTCAAAACAACTGATTTCATAGCCTACTATTCAACACTTAATTAAGATGCACAGCTTACTTTTCGAAATATTGCAACGAACGCCTCAGTTTAGTTATAACAGAAAGTCTTGTAGAATTTCGTTAGATTTGGTGAAATTCTGCAAGATTTTTTGTATTGTTGTAAATAAACGAGATATTTTCATAATCCATCGTTTTCGAATCGATTTACGGTAATCTTACTAGAACTAATTCACTCTTTGGTATGATATAATTGTTATTTTATCAAGTCTTTCAATAAATACTAGACGATAGACAACGATAAATATGTATACGTTTAATGAAAATACTACAAATTTAAATTATATAATAATCAATATAGGTACTTGTCTGGCGGGATTTTGTTATAAAGCAAATGGTCCCTATTATTAATATATAAATATATAATTTTTCAACTATCGAGTAGTATCTCCATTTCAAATACTCATTTTATTGTATAGCAGCCAGCATTATTCTAGAATAATGCTTTAAAGATACATTTAACATCAATTATACTGCTTATTTATAGTATAAACATCAAAAACACATAAATAACAATAATAGCATTCTATAATTAATGAATATCGGAAGATATAATTGTGATTTAGTATTTTTTAATAAACGAGAAATTGCAATAATACTGGTAGAATTCAATCAAAACTACTTTGGAAACAATCGATTATTGTCATTGTATGAAAAAATAGAAGACTAGAATGCGAAATTATCTTGATATTGATTAGAATAATACAAAAATATCACGAATTGTATTTCAATTAAATTGTAAGAAACCGAAATTGTCTACCTACGGAAGAAACGGAAGAAGCCTTTACCTTTGTCGGGCGGTGGTGCCATCAACATTGGTACTTGATTTTTGTGTGTTATACGTATCTGTTTGAAATTCAAAATTTAAATTCAACCATTGGAATCAAATTGGTAATTACCGTAGTTGGGGGTTGCATCCAGGGTTCGCCGTCAATTTGCATTGGAAATGTTTTTTTCGTTTTAATTACAACAGACGAACATTGGGCTAAACGGCGGCCGCTAGCTCGCAAACCTGTACGGACTTGGCCCATATGCAAACAGTTCTCTAAGCCGATTACTTCAATTAAACCATCACCAATATCTAGAATTAATTGGTAGAAATATCGAATCGTGTAGGGTCAAATTCGGGTCTATACTTGAGCTTTTAGGAAAGGTGGTTAGTTGGGGTAAACTGCAAGGCCAACTAATGGGTCTAAGAAATAAAGGATATCTTGAATGGTTCTCATAATATTTAGTGGTGAATCCGAAATTGCAATACATACCCGTTAAAAATTATTTTATAAGAAAAAAAGGCTAAAAGATGTAAATGTCAAATTTTGAATTAGTTGCCAACCTTATAGTTCCAACTTTTATATAGAAACGTGTAGTAAAATTTGTATTCTTGCATTGGTGCCACTAGCGAACTAAATATTACTCATTTGTTTATTATCCAAAAATATAACCTCAAATCCAATTTAAATTTCCCGCCTTCTACTACTGTCCAATGAGTGGTCATCTGTCATTTTAGCACTTCTTACTAGATCACTAGATTTACTTTAGTCCCCTAAATGAATTTCCAAGACTGATTATTTCTAAATATTTCGAGAACTACTCAATGGCCCCTTATGTTGGTCTTTAATTACGCAATTTAACCCCCAATTTTCATCGCCCTGTATAATTGCAATTTACCTTGAACGGCTACACTTAAATCGACCGAATTAAAACTGGATGTGCTCAATTCTTTCTGTCGTTTCTTCTTTTTATTTCGACGCCTTGAACCGGACAGATGTTCACCCCATAAATTCGAACCACCATGTGTATAGGGGATGTTTAATAGGGCAATACCTTGAAGTGGTGGCCCATTTACTAGATCCAATGATACATCGTCGCACTTAAATTAGAATTTCCAATTAAATTTTAATGGGTGAATTTGATGAAATATAAACAATATTACAGTTATTTCGATATCTTCGTGTAAATTCTTACAGGACGCTGCAAATTGTTCGGATGTGGCGTACTCGAAATACCATAATTTGTTCTTCATGCGACTATTGAATTTTTCCGGATTTTTCTCCCGTTCTAGATGGAATTTCACACAAATTGCCGCATCCTTAAAAATGAGCATAATAACATCAATAATAATAAAAAAGGGTGCTGGAAATGACCAGTGCCGTAACGCCATAAAATCCCCACATTACTCCTATAACTCCTTATATTCCAGAATTTTGCCGAATTTGTTAAATAATCAAATTGTGAGCTTTTGACCGATGTTTAGAAAGGTTAATTTCTCTATTGGGTGTAAATTTGTCTCGTTACGGCACTAGAATTTCAATGTAATCTACTTACAACACCCACTGAAAAATAATTATTGATTATATTGTAGGGTATTCGAGTGTCGGCGATTTTTTGTTCTGGATCCGGTTGTTCTGTGTCGCTCAATTCGATCAACCATCTATCTAACATGACCGTTGTAGCCCTAGCGATTTTATGTAAAACTTTATGAATTGATTCACCCTCATAACCGCCACCCCAACGTAAACAACGCGCCAAATCATTACCAGTACCCAATGGTATAACACCAACGGCTGGTTGGCATTCCAATTCGACTTTATCTAAAAAGAAACAAGATCAATCTCACCCTTTGAGTTAATTTAATTTGGAAGTACCCATTGTTTCTAGTACCCAACCAACGGTACCATCGCCGCCGCAACAGATCACTTTAAAATTAGGAACATCTTTGAACATGCTTAAACCTTGCATAGGACCACCTAGGGCTAAATTGTGGACTTGTCGCGGATTCAAAATATATTGGAATTTACGCAAAATTCGGGAACCTTGCCGTCCGCCGGATTTCGGGTTGATAAACACTAATAATGGTACTGAATTCGGTGTTGGTGTTATTTGGAAGGACATAGCCGGCTGTTTGTTGGTGTTAGCCACATAATTCCCCTAAAATTCCACAAATCTATAGAAATATAATGGGAAATTTCTTAATTTTACATTATCGTGTCCGTATTTCGAGCCTCGTTTCTGTAATGATCGCTGCCGATCTAAGACAATCGGACAAATCGCCGTTGGGGGTAGAATATGTACAGCATGCTCACCTAATCCACATTCAGCTTTCACTTGGGCCACACATTTATTATGTAGCTTCAAAAGAAATTTTATCGCATCCTAATATTTGATAGGATTGTATTTAATACTTACAGTTATTTGACACCAACGGCAATGTAAACCTGTAATGCCGGCTTTAACAGGTTTCCGACAACGTGCACATTTCCCTTGACAATTCCCTTCAACCCAATGATGTTGTAGGGTCTGTGATGATTTCTTGCTTTTCACATAAGTTGCAATACAACTAGCTGGAGCTCGGTGTACACAACGCTCATGGACCGTATATTTACAAACTGGAACAACAATAGAATAACAACAACGCAAACAAACATCGGCAAGGCTTATTTAGAGATGTTACAGATCGCTGGTTCTACAACTGTGGAATTTTCACAAGATTTAGGAGCTCTGTTTCTGCGCTTTTTTGAGCGAATATACAACGGAACCTATTAAGCGTCCGAACTAGAAGTCGTTAAAGGACTGGAAATTTTGACGTTCATTTTTCAATAAAAATCAAGTTTGGATTTACACGAAAGAGCATTTCGAGCTGCACAAGAGGAATTTTATAGTTTTGGAAAACGTGGTGGAAATTTTGAGTTATAGGTGAAAATCTAGAAGCATGTGTTTTTAAAAATTTTACTCTATAACTATAATGAGTATGCGATTTGATCGTTAGCAAATCAGAAGCCTTTTTCAGATATACAAGAAATTTTGCAATCGACCTGGTAGTTTTCCGGAAAATTAAGAAAAATGGCAAAATTTTGTTGAAGGTTTTCTTCCACAATTTTAAACCATAACACTTTCGGAAAACATACAAAGCGAATTTGCGTAATAGAAAATTTTTGAAAATTCGGGGAAAATAGGGGGAAATTCATTAGCCATTTTCACTTGTTAAACATACTTGTTTTGCACCAGGTTTTTTCAGATTTTAGACGGGTCTATGAATTTAGGACTTGTGCTATGGTTCTGTGAATAACTTGCTTATTTTCACGGAAAAGTTACATAACAAACTTTTGCCATTTTTCCTACTTTTCCGGACAACTACCAAGCCGATTGGAGAATTTCCGCATATTGGTAAACCCTTCCTAATTTCCTATTCATTACAAATAGGTTGATATAAACTGAGTTTTTGGGAAAAATTTTAAAGAACACATGTTTCTGGGTTTTCGTCTATAACTCAAAATTTCCACAACATTTTCCAAAACTATAAAGTTCCTCTTGTAAAGCTTGAAATACTAATTCGAACAGGTCCAAAAACTTGAATTTTCATTAAAAAATAGTCATATTTTCCATTTTTTTTGATCCACTTCTAGTCCTATCTTCTAATGTGAGAGAAATATGAATTTATGGAAACTTGAAAGCCGAAAGTCCATCATTAGACACGGCATTCTAACAAGCAGTACAACTAACTGAGTTACTTTGTTTTGAAGTTTTTTGTTTGGGAAAATTCCGATTGAATTCTGAGTAAGAGAGGGTAAGCTGGGAGCATGTTTGTTTTTCATTTTTTTCATATTTTCCTCTATAACTCGTTAAATATTATCGATTTTTCAATTATTTTTTCAAATGTTGTAACAATTTAAAAGAGATTTTCAAATCTGTAAGAAATTCTCCAGATTTGTTAGTTTTCCAAAAAATTAGTAGAAACTTGAGAGTCCGCATTATTATTGTTTCAGAGTCGAGAAATTGACAAATTTCAATCATCGATTTCTCGCTTATTTGATGGCACATTACAATGAATACAGCAATACTAGAACGAGCATTTTAAGGAGTATTTAAGACCTTTTTTGTATTGGAAAATGCTAACGGAATTCAGTGTTACAGGGCCCAATTGAGGAGTACATTTTGTTGTATTTTTGTCTTATTTTTCCCCATAATGTAGCAAATATTTTCAATTTTTTATAATTTTTACATAGCATAAATATAGCAAATTACAAGCGCTCTTTAAATGTCCTAGAAATCTTCTGGTAAGTTTGTTAGTTTTGCAGAAAATTAACGAAAAAGTTGACAATTTTACTCCAATTTTTTTTTGTACTTGCTTACTGATCTTTCTTCGTTTTTGTTTCTGACACCGTTTCCGCAAAAGTAGAATAGGGTTGTTGTAGTTCTCTGCGAAATTTCTTCAAGATTTGAGACCTTTGAGACCGAATTTATATCGAAAGAGATACGAATTTATTGACATTTGAAGGTTTAAAATACATCTTGTTCAATCCGGTGTCCGCAAAGTTTAATGATCGATATTTCACTTGTTTGATGATACATTTTAATGACTCGAATACCTTTAGAAACAGCATTTTACGGAGCACCCGGACGGATTCAACCAATAAACTCGAACTAAAACCGCGGTAATTTCAAATCGAATAAATCTTGAATTTAATAGAAATGTTACAAATCTCTGGTTCCGTAACTATAAAATTTTTGCAAGATTTCTGCTTCGGATTTATGACGGAAAATATCAATATTGAAACTTGAAGATCTAAAGCACATCTTTTTCGATCGGGTGCCCGCAAATTTTCGATCGATATCTCGCTCGTTTGATGATATATTGTAATGATTCACACATCGTTAAAAAGAGCGTTTTAAGGAGCATCCGAAGGCGTATTCTATTTTAAAAAATTCAAATTAAACTTTGAGTTACAGCAGAAAATCTTTAAGCATGTTTTTTCAAAAAAAAAAAATCCATATTTTCCACTCGAATTTCGCTAATTTTATTAATTCTTCAATGATTTTCTCACAGTAGATAGCAAATTTAAAGCGCTTTTCTAATCTCTCAGAAATGTTGAACTTATTAATTGTTTTTTCGTTTCTGTTTCTGTTATACCTAGTATTTCCGTAACATCTCTAATCTTATTTATCCGGAAAGTAATATATTTTAGTTACAAGGCAATTTCTGGCTTTAATTTAACTCATTAATTGTCATCAAGCTGTTGTCACACCAAACTATATCCTATCTTGTATAAAATTAGAAACTATTACCACACCGATTCAATCTAATTGTATTAAAAGGCAAATATTCGAAACTAACATGTGCAACACAATCCTTTCTTTCCTAATCCGACCAGCATATTCAAACATAAATTGCAATAAGCTGGCCGACTGAAATGCTTCAAACGCCACAAATGATTGCCATCTTCTTTAACATTTTGATCCAAACCGAGCAGGACTAGTAACGGTATTGTTGTCAAACCGCCACGTTTCCATTCTTCTAACGAGACAGTACCATCAGCATCATAGTCGATTTCGATCATCATATCCTGCAGGATCTGGAAACGCAATTTGAAATTGTTACCAACTTAAAGCAACAAATTTAAAATTCTAGTACCATTGTTGTAATTATAATCGAGAGATTATAATTAGGGGATTTACCGATTATAATGGCGCCACTGCGTGTCAAAAGAAGCGGGAGATTTGAACGCTCAATTGAGAAGACTTACCGGTTTCAATTCGGAGACGTCCCATCCTAAATACTCGGCAACGGTCATCATTTGATTAACAATACAATCCATTTCGTTCGTATCTAAAACACCATTGCCGTCCGTATCGTACAATCGGAACATAACTGGAATTATTAGAGAAACGAAAAAAAAGCGGAAAGGTTAAAACAATGGGATTTTTACTTTATTTAAGTGATACAAACATTCCAATTTATCCTCAGGTCGGCCGGCTTCCAGCAAAGATAAATAACAAACAATATCTTTTAAGGAGACTTTAACGTTGTTAACGTCTAACATACTGGCTTTTCTAACGATATGTCTTACTTCTACAACAATTCATTTGAGAATTATTTCATTTTATTGAATTAATAACGACACCTTCTAGTTTTCCGTTATTAACTAATAGCGAATTATTGGATTTTCTCGATGAATTCCTCGACATTTGGCTGTGTGACGGTGATGAATCTGTGCTTTTTTTACCGAGGACTTCATGACACGAATATGATGTATGCGTTACAGTCAACATAGGATGGACTGTACCTGTATTGTCTAATTTTAGAGATCATCACAGGGAAATTGATGGATTTTACCGGTTTTTCCGCGCGTTGAACAATCACTATCCGACCGATGGTGGCCTAATAATTTCTCCCCAAAACCGTGAATTTTCTCCACTAACATTTCACCGTACGTTGTTGATTTCTCATTATGCAAGAGATTCTTATCAATCGGTTCACCAATCGAATTAACATTCGGCGTTGAACCTGATAAAATGCGTGTGATCTTAAATGGTTGCAAGTTGTTATCATCATTATCATCATCTAGACGACATGCACACCTATAAGCTGAGAAGAAGCATTGTTTTTTATGTGTGAAAATGCTGTTATTAAAACTCTATGACAATGATCGAGGGCGATATCTAATAGGATTTTCATGGATCCTATACAAATATTGTGATAGTGCTGTTCGTTATTGACTCGAAGTGCTTTTAAAATAAAATACCACAAGTCGAGTTGGATCTTCAACCTACACAATAATTGCTTTTGTTGTGATGGAAAGTCGACTGGAATATTCGAATTCCATTGGAAATGATGGATCTCTTAATATTCGATAGTTTTTTTACGATAATAATAGTTGGAACGGAAGTCGACAGAAATACAATAGAGGCATATTAAAAATTCTATAGAGAAGCTCTATTGTCTTCCTTTCAAATATTAGAGACTCATTTATATTCTAACAAAATATTTGGATGAAACGGTTTCAAAAAAATCAATTGTCGAAATTATTGTTAATAATCTAGACTAGTATAGTGTAGAAAGTTAACAGCACAATTTTATGTAATTTCCGTTGAAAATTACCCATAAAATATCGTAATGACTTTAGCTACTATATTTTACATTAAACAAACTGCCAATTGTAAACACTATTAAATTTCAAATATAAATTCCGATAATAATTAATTCTATTTTAATGGCGAATTAAAATAAAGCCATAAGAAATAAAGTTTTTCCATACAACAAACAATCCAAAAATCAAAACAATTGTGTTCTGTAAATGTTCCAATATGAAACTTTTAAAAGCCGAGATAGGAACAATAACGATTGTTATTCGGTCGAATTTGGTGGATTCACGCAATTAAATCACAAAAATTGAGCTTTATAACCGACGGGGTGCAATCACAACAATATGATCCCCGATTCGATAAGCTATTCATGCTTAGATTTGCTAAACGATCGGGAACACGTGCGCTTCTATTTACCATTTGAACTAATTAGATGCACTTGAAATTAATTAGAAATCGATTAGATTGTTAAACATAAAAACGACAATCTGTCTTATGTTTTATTTATATTTATCGAGAATTTCCGAAGTTAATTGTGATTTATCCTGTTTACACAGTATCTAAACGATAATTTAATGGATCAATTATACGTGTACCTTAAGACGTTCTATTTAGTTTCCGGAAGCTCGCATTCAGTTTGATCCTGATAAATAAATTAGTTATAAGCTTGTGTTGTATAATTGGTAGAACATAATGTTTAATTCGGATGTGTTCTAATTTAATTAATTAACAATTATCAACGGGGAAAGTGATATGAAAGAAAAATTTGTAATGGGAGTTTTGTTCGTGATAGTCTAATTTATAATTGTTGCTTCCATCCTGAAAATCTCCATGAAATGATAAACCGTTTTGTCAATTTAATTGAACGATTGCTCATCCTTTTTGTCGGATTAAATTCAATTTATTGTTAGGCCGATTAATTAGCTATCCGAAAATAACGAGACATCACCAAAAATACGAATTTTCTAAACAAGAATTTTCGTTTATTTTCTAATGGATTTTAATGATCTAAACGGCATTTGAAAGAGTATTTCAAGGTGCATCCGGTGTCTGACTTTTGAAAATTCTGATATAATCTAGAGTTACAGAAGGAAATCCAAAGCATGTGTTTTTACCACTTTCTTACTGTTTTTTGACATTTTTTAATTGGTTTTATCAATAAATCTGTGTGGCAACTTGCCTTTTACAAGGTTGCCAAACTTTTTTGCGACTGAGACTTCATTTTAATATTTTGTGTCAAAATAATCTCCTATTTATAAGTTTTCAAATGAGCCCTCACTCAGTTGTCGAAGTTGAAAACTGTACCTAATAATTACTCAGAATTTCCAAACTCCTCTTCGATTTCCCGGAAAACCAACAATGCAATCGGGAAATTTCTTCCAGATTTGGAAAGCGCTTGTAATTTGCTACTTGTTTTGTCAAAACTATAAGGAAATAAGCTATATTTATGAAGTTATAAGGGAAAATATAAAAAAACTGTAAGAAAATTCTAAAAAAACATGCTTTAGATTTTCTTCTATAACTCTCGACTACATTTGGATTTCCAAAAAATCAGATAGTCTACTTGATACAGCTTGAAATGCTCTTTCAAATGCCGTCTAGACCATTAAAATCACTTGGAAAATAAACAAAAATTTTGGCTTGGAAAATTGGTATTTTTTTGGTGATTTCTCGTGTGGGTTTTCAAGTCGTCTCGTTTAAAATTATTATTCACAAATAGATAAAATCGTTGATAACTATTATGCTTTAATGCTCGTTGAGTAAATTTTTATTGTAAATTGGATATCAGTCGTACACAATTGCGAATAGTTAGAGGAAATTGTGTTATTTTGGTAAGATAGCGAATGTGGATTGCAATAAAGACAATAGAAACGTCTCGTTTATTTGATTGCAAAGTATTTAATTTCTTGGATTTCTTTACACAGACAATGCTGCTGAAATTGATGTATTCGTCTCGGAAATTCATTGAAATTTGGACGCCTGAAAGGAACTGGAACTGTAACTTCTCTACGAACTATCCATCATCGAATTGATATAGTCGACTTGAAAAGGGTTTCTCGATAAAATAGCGCATTATTCAACTTGAAGTTGCAGTCTAAAATATAGAAGTGAGTCTACAAAAATTGGATTTAAAACAAATTACTTTTTAAATATCTTTTAATTGTGGTTAGTGTTCCGAATAAGTCGATAATAATATAATGACGCCATTCAACGGCTATTTCGTGTAAATAAGCTCCCCGTTTCAATTGAATTAAAATTAAATCTATAAATCTCGAAGCTATTCTATAGGTAGCAAATTTCTATCATCCAAATTTTTTGCTTTTCATCAAACTTTCGTGTACTCTATTCGGTTTTTCTATAGTTAATATTCCCTTTTTTTGACCTTAGTAGATGCTTGGTTATTCTACCCTAAGGCGTTGGGAATATGCTTGGTTTTCTTTGGTTTTTCTGACAGTTCGTTGATTGTGGTCGTAATCGTAATCACCGAATTTATTTCAATCCGTAAATAGAATCCTATTTTATTCAAAACTGACTTAATACTTGACAATCAATTATTATTCGATAGATTCCCTCAACCTTGTCTAATTGCTTATATTGAATCAACAATAGAATAAAGGGAGTTTAAAATATTATAAGAACCAAACCGTCATCTTCTTATTTAAAATTGTAGAAATAATGATCGATACCTTTGAAAAATTCCATTAATTTCCGACAAAATCGACAATAATTGGATGGAATTATCCCGGCGCATCCACCATTTCGCACATTTAACGTATACATTGAAATTTGGAGGAGTAACGAATTCTCCTGCCATTTCCACGAATTTTACACACCATTATCTAGTTAAAAATTGCGAATTTCACTTACCAGTCGATTCAACAGAAATTTGATTTATTTAGAATTAACTGAAGCCTTCCTACCCTATTGGGAAAAGTTCCAGGAACCAACAAAACGAACAGACAACGGAAAGTTTTTCTATTATTTACGAACATAAAAAATTAACGATTCTATTGAAGACAACTTTCCGGAATTGTCATTGAAATTCCTTATAATTTTCCATTTCTCGAATTACTCGTCTATACGATTATGTCGTAGTTAATTCAAAGAACGCTCGTCTAGAGCTTTGTTACTAGAAATAGCGCTAGTTATTTTGGTATTTGTAGAATATTTTTGTACGATTGTAATAACGTCGCTTTAAATTTGATTTAATTAAAATATCCAACCTCGTTATGAATTTATTCAGTAATGAGTTGTTTCTTTCGATTTTAATCAAAAACTACAAGCAAGCGAGCTAGATTAGTTGTAATTAGCGAAAATTAGTAGAAAATAAGCCAACTAAACATCGATTTGGTTTTAATTTAATTCGAAATGGGGGTTACCTTTGTTATGTGATGTAATAGGTGCGCAAGCAGTAGTAGAACTAAGCACTGCCATTTCTTTAAAAGCTTTACCTTCAACTTTGACACCCCGTTTAACGAACGATAGGAAGAGATGTCGACATAATTCTTCAGGTGTATGAACCTCCAGAAATGTATCGAGAAACTTCCGGAAGCCGTCATAATCGATGTCCTGTAAAATAACAATCGCAATAATTTGTTGCTCAATTAAAACCGGGAAATTGAACGGACAATCGGAATTGTCCATCGAAAATCCATTTATTAACAACAATTTTCAATTTGCTTCTATACGATAAAATATAGAAAATTATAAAATAAATATAGCACAATAATATCGAGATTTATCAGTATGATTTTCCAATCTTTCATCCAAATGAAAATTTCATGGAAATTTGCCAGGATCTTGAAACAACAATAAAACCGTTGTTGTAACGTCTGAACCGGAAATGCGAATAGAGCGAAACCGTTCTTTTTTAAAACGTTTGAAACTAACAATACACGAGAAGATTGGGGGAAAAATCGATAATTCATAGAATTGAATTTTTTCGAATATTATTTACAAGTGATAAATTGCGCGAACATTGATACAATTTCAGGGTAATCCTCCACTGGAAATGGAAATTTATTGATTTTAAAGAGCACCCTAAGCAATATTGTAGTTTGCATAAAGGCATCTAGCGATTTTGACTATTTCCGTTGGCAATAACGGCACTCTACCTCAATTACCAAGTTGTAATCCTCAATGATTGATTCTAGTTTGTTAAAAGTTCAAATTACATGAAATTCGACGATTTTCATTTAAATTCCTATTAAAATCCAGTAAATTTGCATAGAAATTAACAATCAACAATACAAACATGTAATTATTGTTGATGTAAAATTAAACAACCGCACATCTCTTTAACATAATGCATTAATCGTAATTACCATCTGACATTTGAATATTGCTTTATTATAATTCGTACAACTATTCGCTTTCAATTTTACCACAATTTAACGAATTATTTACACAAACGTGTACAGTTCTAGTTATAACAGAATAGAAAGGCCAGTGACTGTAAAATGATTTATGAATTTGAATGATCCATTATTTGCCCTTATCATCCACCATATATTCGTGCTATGGCGTATAAACATTTATTATCTCTATATAAATATGGATTCTAGAACATGATCTCATTATAATTGCACACTTGATAGAACTTTTCGTCTAGAATTCATGTCAAAGTTAATGTATGTAGAACACGATGAACAAAAATCCAAACACAAAGTAATTCGAGATTTGTGCCCGAGCGATTCGGAAAATTTTCGTAATGAATTACAACTAGAGAACTGTTTGGTAAAGTTGTAGCTTTCGGCACTTTAATTATTCCTAAATTATTAACAACGAATAAAATATTCGAGTTTATCTCTCTAGACGCTAATTCTAATCGTTTCTAGCGAAAATCCGATGAAATTATCCAATAATTACAAGTATCAGAAGGTTAACAATTGATCCTTATCAGATTTCAAGCGTTTCGATTGATTTAGAACAAGAAAAACAACTTGCCACTTTTCAATTAGCCGTTCAATGGCTCGATTATTTATCGATTTCTTATTTTAGAAGAAAATGGTGGGAAATTGGAAACACGTGCTAAATTAACAGCATGAAAATCTTGTGTTTTTTAGACAGATTTCCATTCGATACTGTCATCATACTTCAATGGAATTGCGTTTTCTGTTTCGTTTTTCCCTTATAAATGTCTTTGTCGTTCGACAGCTGTTAATAGTACTGTGGTAAATTGGAAAAGTAGAAAAAACTGGAATCAAATAAAATATTTCTACTAACGAACGATAAGAATCACTATTTTGAATCGGAGTTGGGAAAAATCGATTGTGACAACTCTAATAACAAATAAATAAGATCAAATCGTAACTCTTTAAAACTGGTCTTTAGAGAAATCGAATGATAGACATTGAGGGACTAGACAATAAATTGCCAGAAAAAAACAACACTATTATGGAATTATTGAAGGCAAAACAAATCTGATTCAATGTTGGAAATAACTGAAATAGAAATAGAATTTATAAAACGATTATAAAAATAGAGACGTTAGAATAGAGATAGAAAAAAAGAAAGATTTACGAACAATAAAGAAACAATGGGGAGAAATAAAGCTTGAGCAAACGTAGAAAAACTGAAATAAAGGGATGAACAAGCAATAAAAGAAATAAACCAACAAAGGCCAGGTGAAAGAGAGAACAAAAACGGTAGAAAAACCGTAAACGAAACCAAGACAATCAATGGTTGAAATGAAGGAAGAATGATGAAGCTAATAAAGATTAAAACGAAGAAGAAGCACACAGGAAGAAGGAAGTAAAGGGGCGAGATGAAAAAATTAGAAAATAAAGATTAAAGGTTTGAAGGATTGATAGATTGGAATAATGGACGAACAAATTGGTGAAAGAACCAAGGGACGAAGGGCTCGTTTATTATTTCACACTATCACTCTTCTTCGCTATTGTTTTTTTTTTAGAGAATTCACATTTGACATTTATGAGGATTAAAAATAGAGGAAAAAGAGATACCCTTAAAATTCATTTTATTGTTTAAACGGATAAAAACAGTGTCGTAAATGAATATTTTAGAAAACTCCCTAAACTTGCTATGATAACATTCTACAATTTATGCAGCACGACGTGAAAGTTCGCAAAAAATTATATTAAATTTGTATTCGCATAAATCACATTCATTTGGTGTTAATTAATGAAAAAATTACAAATAATTAATTGAACATTAAAAATTAATCTTCTAAATAGCCCGCAACCTTTTGGATTAATCACGAATGGAAAACGTGCAAAATTAATTTGAATCAAACACTGAATACTGAATATTCACGCCAAAAAACGGAATATAGTGCCTTGTAATTAAGACTTGAATGTTTAATGGACTGTAAAATGTAAAATTACGTTTATTTTCGCAAAATAATGCTAAAAATGTACTAGAATTGATGAAAACAACCCGGAATTGGGAGGAGGCCCATGCCTTTGCCTTTTCAATTTAAATTTAAGAGCCTCGCTCGAACGACAGATATGCATACAGACCTGCCCGAGCCATCAAGTCGTCCCTTTCTTCTTTTCAAGCCATAAAAGCGCAACCCCCCAGAGATTGTGTTATTTTACAAGCAAAATTGCTCAAAAATACGCTATTTTGGACGTCATTTTTCGAAAAACGGAAAAAAAATTCAAATGGGAATATTTCTAGTTACTAGCCTCAATTTTCTAATTTCTATCTATGTAAAATTCGCTTCATTTTCTTGATTATACAAACAATTACACGGGTTCAAGTAACACCTTTTTTTTGGTGAAAAAAGCTGTTTTTTTGGAATTTCCGGAAAAACCAGCCGGATTTTCCAAACTTTTCCAAATCCCATCGTTAGAGATTCGAATTTGGAATCAAATGCGATATTTCCCATCTCGACATCTTTTGTCGTTTTCAAATGACGTGGGCTCAAATTTTCTTATGAGATTTCAGGTCAGACCATTAAATGTGAAACAGGAAAAACAGGAATTTTTGAAAAGCGATTTCTCGCTTGTTTGTGGAAATATCGCGAAAATTGAAACAGATTTAAAAAGAGGATTTCAAGATGAATCTAGGGAGTTGGTTCGTTTTTGAAAATTCTGATTGAATTTTGAATTACAGATGAAAATCTTGAAGCATGTTTCTCCGTAATATTTTACAATATTTTCATATTTTTCCTCATAACCTAATCAATGTTGTTTATCTCTCAATGATTCTAACCGAGATTATAGAAAATGGAAAGCTGTTTTTAAATCTCCAAGAAATTTTCCAATCTACTTGCTAGTTTTCCAGGAAATCTCCAAAAATTGAAGAACTTGTATCTGTTTTTTTGATTTGATATCCAAATAATTCCAATATATTGATTACCGATAACTTGCTTATTTTCGTGAATATTACAAAGAATAAAGCAGCATTAGAAAGAACATTTGATGGAGTATTAGAAAAAGTTTATCGTTTTGGAAAATTTCCCTTAAATTTGAATTTACAGACCAAAATTTAGGAGCGTGATTTTTTCTTTTTTTTTGTAAAATTCTCGACAATTTCGCCAATAATTTGGTCAATTTTATAAATTTACGAATGATTTTTGCAAAGTTTATAGAAAATGTAACGCGCTGTCCAAATCTCTAAGAAATTTCCCAATGAATTTGCTAATTTATTGGGGGAAATTCTCAAAAACTGAAGAACTTCTATTACACCTTTCGAATAATGTTCAAACAATGCCAATATTTAATCACAGATAACTTGCTTACTTTCGTATACATTACAATGAATCGGACAGCGTTAGAAAGAGAATTTCAAGAACCATTAGAACAAGTTCTCGTTTCGAAAAATTACACTATAATTAGAATTTATAGACGAAAATCGCGGAGCGTGATTTTTTTTATAATTTTTCACTTTTTTCTTTATTTTCGCCAACACTTTAGCTAGTAATATAAATTTATAAACAATAGTTGCGTACTTTATAGAAAATGGAAAGCGCTTTCTAAATCTCCAAGAAATTCTCCAATCGGCTTGCTAATTTTCCGGGAAATCGCCAAAAACCGAAAGCCTTCTTAATGCAATCCTTTTTAATAATCGAGTTGCTTGTTTTTGACGATAAATCAAATATATTTAATGATAAATAAGGGCGAATGCCGCCCTTAGTCATCATTAAATTCGGTTATCAATTATGCCTGCTAGGCTGTTGTTCTGTGAAATTCGGCTTGAATTTTACTTCATAAACTATTCAATTTCTACTCAAACAAAATTGTTTGAGTATCTGCTTGAATATCTGAATATTTGGTTAATATTAAGCTTATCATGTACGCTACTCTTTCGTATATTGTGTTGGAAAATTCGATTTTAACGGCAATTAGATTTTTAATTTCGTCTTGTTCTTTGATTTATTTTTTCGAGGGGAAAATGCACAAAAAATTGAGATTTTTCTTATTCTTTGTTCGTTTTCTACCTCTTGGCGGTTCGGAATTTTTTCTCATTAAATTAGTGTGGAGAATTTTCCAAGTGTATACAACTGAATTATTCTTTATTAAGTCTTGAAAGTTATACTTATATATCCTGGTGGGTTGTTGATGTTTATTAAGAAATTTCTTTAATTTTCGTATTCCTTTTCAGATGAATATTCTCGACTTTATAGGAATCATTAGAAACGTTTCCATTTGATCACAAATAAACAGGTAATCAACGTGATTTAATTATTATTAATTACAACCGTAGTCGTTGTTGTTGTTGTAATTATCAGTGGTGATAAGATAAAAATCAAAAAATACATTTTTCATCAACCATTTCAACAGTGACAAATTATCACTCCCTTCATTCTGTTTATACATTTTTTATCGTTGCTGGAATCCCATACAGTTGGAATATGCAAACTGTATCTCCCTTTATATCTCGTCGAGTTATCAAAGTTGTGAATTCACACAGTTGTACGTGCAGATACGTAAAATGAAACATTCAAAAACTACATTAAATAAAAGTATAAAGCTTTATAATTTTAGTGACGATTCTCCATTGAATCCTACAACTATTCATTAAATTCAAACGATAATTAATGGAGTAATTAGTAGAAGTATACAATTTCAATAGAGTTTTCGTACAATCAGGCAAATCTACAACAATTACAAGTTGCAAGTCATCAAAATTTCTTGATAAAATTCCTGAATTTTCGACCCGGCGCATCCACCATTTTACAACAATCAACCCATTTATTCATGACGGAAACAATCGACAATTAATTTCCAATTTATTTACATAAAGTTATAATTTTGGGAATCTATACGAAGCTCTCTTGATATACAGCAGGAATGAAGGAGAGATAGAGCAAAAAATTTCGATTGTTCCGACATCCGGCGCTTTCTATGCCGATTATTGACTGGATTATCGGTTGATGAATATTATAATTGTAACTCTTACCGTTATTGTTTAATGTAGAAAAGATGAAGACATTCGTTCGTTCGATTAAATAATCGTTAATGTATTTATTCTAATAAATCTCGCATAATTTTCGCGAGATTTATTGGAATATTTTATTGAAATCTGAATGTTTTCGGATGAAATTTAATCGATTGTAATAAATCAAAATTTCGTCGTTCTCTATTCGAATATCGACAAATCTCGAATTTCTCTAATCACCAATCACAATTTTTCGACTTATTCAAATAGCATTGAAGCCAAACAAATCGACAATCTTACTGAATGCCTGTTTAGTGTTTCGAAGAAAGCTTTCTCGGCGAGAATATCCTGTTTTCATGATAATGATCACGTTCAAAGTTTTAACTCAATTTTCATAATACCACTGCCAACAATAACAATAATAAAAAGTCACAGTAAATTGAAAAATGATAGAAAAACAACGATTGTCTGGTAAAATCTAGAAATTTCAATAATTTCATTCGTACCTTCCTTATCAACAATCATCACTAATATCAACAAGACTCGAATCAATTGGAAATGTCATCAATGTTGATACGTTTGACAGGTTCATTTACTGTATCTATTGATGCAAAAGAATTATAAAAACGTATAAAAGCGAGAAATAAATAGATCGTGCAATTTTTCCATGCCCTTCAATTTTTCTAATAATATTTTAGAAGTTACGGAGTGCCATAACAGAAACAGAATCGGAAATAGAAATTTTTACATTTATTTTAACGGAATCAGAACAGAAACAGAAAAACAATTAATCAATACTACAATAAAGGTTTAAAATTGCTAAATTTTCGTCAATTTTCCGGAAAACTAACAATCTTATCGGCAAATTTCTGAGAGAACTAGAAAACGTTTTAAATTTGCTATAAACAGTGCGAAAATCATTGAAAAATCGATAATATTTGCTAAATTATGGGGGAAAATATGATTTAAACTCCTCTTCCAGGATTTTTCTCTGTAACTTAAAATTTCATGGACAATTTGCGAAACGAAAAGATTTTTAGATACTCCTTGAAATGCTCTTTCTAATGCTACTTTATTCATTACAAGATCGTATTAAACAAGGGGGATATCGATTATTAAAGATTATATCGAAAAAACAATGTAATGTGGGCCTTCCAGTTTCTGACAATTTTCCAGGAAATTAACAAACCTATTGAAAAATTTCTTGAAGTTTTGGAAAGCGCTCTCAGTTTATTATTTATTAAGAGAAAATAATTGAAAAATCGGTAATATTCGTTAAGTTATATGGAAAAATATGGAGAAAAACACGTCGTCCGGGATTTTCCTTTGTAACTCAAAGCTCAATTGAAATTTCTCAAAATAAAAACGCTCATGGATACTCCTTGAAATGCTCATTCTAATGCCATTATATTCGTTACAATATCTCATCAAACAAGCGAGATATCGATTTTAGAAAATTACCATTTTTCTTCGTATCGACATAATGTAGGCCTTCAATTTTCTGTCAATTTTCCGGAAAACTCACAAACTTAGTGGGGAATTTCTTGAAGATTTCGGGAGCGGTTTTAATTTATTATTTACAAAAAGGAAATTATTGCCAAATCTATAATCTATGCAAAGTTATACGGGAAAATACGAATTTTTTTGAAAGAACTTGTTCTCCAAAATTTTCCTCTCTAACTCAAAATTCAAACCCAAGAATAGTTCAAAATACTCAGATAACTCAGAATCCACTTAGAATTTTTCAAAACAAAAATGCTCATAGATAATCATTTTCTAGTAGGATGCAATGCATTAGAGTATATCATCAAACAAAGGAGATATCGATTTTTTAAAACTGATATTTTTTTGACGACAAATTGAAGAAAATGATGTTATGTAGTCCCTCCAGTTTCTATCAATTTTCAAGAAAATCAACGAACCAATTAGAGGATTGTTTAGAGATCTGAATAGCTCTTTCAATTTGCTATATTTTATGAGAAAATCATTGAAAAATTGAAAATATTTGCTAAACTTTAGGGAAAAATATGATTTTTTTGCACAAACACGCGCCCGAAGATTTTCTCCTACAACGCAAAATTTAATTGAAATTTTTCAAAATAGGATACGTCATCGGATGCTCCTTAAAACGCCCTTTCTAATGCTGTATGAATCATTATAACATATCTTCAAACAAGCGAGATATCGAGTATGAAAATTTGCGGACACAGATGTGCTTTAGATCTTCAAGTTTCAATAAATTAATATTTCTTTATATAACAGAAGTAGAAATAGAGTTTTTAAATCTTGTAGAAATTTCAGTTACGGAACCAGAAGTAGAGATCTATAATATTTCTGTTAAATTTAAGTTCGAAATTGCCGCGGTTTTAGTTCGAGTTTATTGGTTGAATCTGTAAAACTAGAAGTGTGATTGGTTCTAAGGCGCGCGAAATTTGAATCTCCAATTTTGTTGTAAATTGTTCGATTTTAAGCCGATAATTATTCGAATTTTTTCTGTTTGTTTGAGATGAAGTGAGAAGTTTCTATAAACAGTAGAACGGAACTAAAAAATCGATTTGTGCTACTGTTAAAAATAGAACCGTCTCTCTTTCTCTCTCCCGTTTTCCATCTAATAAAATTTAATTGAAAATTATTTTATGTAAGTTTACTGAAAATAGATTGTAATGAACTTGTTACTTAAAATTGATTACTTAATCGAAATTTGTTTATTATGAATTGATTTTATTTCGTTGCAGTTAAGATTTTTGATTGTTTAAATAAGCGGTTTGATCAATAAATACAAAATACTACCGATTATTATTGTTATCATCAACTTAATTCAATTTTATATTAAAATTCGATTTTTAATTAACGATAATTGGTTTTAAAATTAGCGATTTCTCTAAAAAAACTTTCGAATGAATCAAACTATTTTTCGACCTAGTTTCATTTTTAGCAGCTAACAATCTACTTTGATGTTATAAAAAGATTAATCCAACAACCTCTTATTTTTCTGCTGCTTCATCATAACTACCACTACCATCAGCACCACCATCATCGTGTTATTTTTGATAATAATTCTGTCAAAAATAATCTCGCGTCTGCAACGAGAAATTCCTCATTTTTCACAATTTCTCTCCATCCTCATCTCTCTATAACCGTGTCGCCAACCAGATCAATTTATTACGTTGCAGTAAGATTAAGCCATTGCCGCTAACGATCAACTATAACAACAACAACATTAGCGTATATGTTGGTGATTAATAAAGCTCAAAATACAAATTTTGCTGTCTTTATCGGAGAAAATTAAGTAGATAAACCCTCGTTATTTCGACAACACCACCATAGATAATGATGATGATGGTGGTAATTAGTGGCGTCAAAACTACGATTCGTTTTGCCACCCAGATGCGGCAATATCGGAAATTTCCTAATCTCGATGGAAATTTGAGCATTTCCAAATTTAGTTGAGCAAATTCTTCCAGTTCATTATTTTCGTTTGTAGAGAATGGTGTTTTATCATTGTTTTAGATTCGAAATAAGATTCTTTTCTATTTAAAAGTCGATTCGTGAATAATAAAACTTTTATCTGCGTTGTATTTCTTTATCAACACTGTTATTGTCGTTGATTAAACCAGATTTCCATCGGGTGATCATGCAACGAAAATAGATGAAAGGAAGACGAATTTCCTTCAGTTTATAAAATTTATTTTAAGAAAGGCTCCATTGTTTTCTTATTTTCTTTTCTATGTTGATCCATGAAACTTTACATCTTTTGTTTAGTTAATTTTCGGTAATAAATCATTGCTTTTCTAAAACGGGATCGTTTTAAAAATTCAACACTCCTCTTTTATAATACACAACGTATTCTGTTAATAAATCTCCATCTTTATTATTATTGTTTAGATGATGTACAAACTACGTTATTTGTTTGAAAATTTGATAATGTACAGTAAATGAAAAGAAGATTACATGAATATTAGAAATTCTAGGCACGTATCGGCGATAATTTCTCGGTCTTTATTAGAAATACGCCTACATTTAGAATGGATTTTTCGTTCTCGTGTGCCGTTGTGGGTGAATACTTTACGAGCTTTCCCGTCTATTTTCCACTTATAAATAGACAAAAACCGATACGAATCGTGTAAAAATTACATAATCTACATGTGTCTGATGTATGTAGAATTGTCAAAATCTCCCGAGTATTGGCCGTTAATTAAACAATAAGGCTTGTAATTTATTAGATGATTGCGCTCTATTTATCCGAGGCTGTACCGTGGAGAATTTGAAAACCTGTAAATGATACGAGTTCATGTTTTGTCCCTATTTATTGTACATATTATAATGAAGCTTTAAACAACACAACATTTAATCCGATTCCCGTAATCCCCTACGAAATTATACGAAATATTTTTGTATATTTAGATACGTTTTTCTTGTAAATACAGACGAAATTTTTAAAATTTTTTCAATAGCGCATAAATTCCAATGAATTTATTACCATAAATTAAACGAAATTGAAATGATAACAACAAAACTCATTGAAAATACAAAATATACAAAGTTTAGTTTGTTATAATTCGTTTTTATGAAGCGGAGAAAATTAGTTTGGTTGGTAATACGGATAAGTATATACAAACTTAATCTACCGTATGTCCTCTAAATAGTCGTTCCAGTGTCTGCTTATTCATCATACAGATGCAGTTATACATAATTAAAGAGGAAATGAAAAATTGTAACACCGATAAGGAAAACTAGGACAGTTCAACTGTACGTTAGAAAAATTTACAAATCAATTCGTTAAGTAAATTTAGCCCGAATATAGCCAATTTAAAGCTGGATTTTTGAGATTCAAAGTGAGACTTAGACAATCGTAATTTTAGTACAATTGTAATAACATTGGAGAGACGCATTTAATCAAATCTAGCTTCAAATTCACTTAACAATTTAAGGCTGGCTCGAAGCAAGCGATTATAAGAAGCTTCCATAAGGCCGTAGATCTAAAATATCTCGAAAACGTTAGAACATAGCGATATAGTGGATGTTTCATTGGATTCTCTACAATTGTGACCCTACAGCATTTGGAAAATTCGACCAAAAGAATTGATTTACTCCCCAAACAAGAGTGTTAGGGGATCTAAAATTAATCGTTGTATAATCAATAAAATAAACTGAAGTATAAATAGATGGATAGAGGATAGTTGAAGCTACAATTCTGACCGATACCGGTTTCGATTTCCTTTCCGCTTGTCGTAAAACAACGATCAAAGTAGTCTAATTTTTGCGAAATTTGGCAGCCTACAAATCTTTCAACAGGTATTTCGAGCAAAACTTTGGAATTTTGCAAAGAAAGGGGGACAAACTTTACTAAAAACTTGTCTTGTTTGTATACTTCAGTAGTAAAATTCGCTGAAAACTGATAAAATGCTCTTGAAAAAGGCATAGAAATGTTTGAATTCTTTCTATTTTGACGAACTTTCGAAAAAATGGATCAACAAACTTTTTCAACGTTCAGAATTGTTTTACGATTCAGGGAATGAAACATTGCTCCTCAATCAATATTAAAATTTTAAAATTAAATTGTGGGATAACACTCGAACGAAACCTTTAAAATCAAAAGTTACTAAAAACTGAACGAACATATCTCAAAGTTTGTCAACTTTTCTTAAAAGAACAAGAAAATTGTCTTCTTTGCATGATTCATTAGCAAAATTTGTTAAGAATTGATAAATTGAGCTCGAAAGAAGCATAGAGTTGTTTAAAATTCCTTATTTTGACAAAATTTTCAAAGAAATTGATAGAACTAAAGCTAAAGCCAAAAAAGCTCGAAATTCTATTGAAAACCAATAAAAAATCTCTTTTAAAAAGGCAAAAATTATCTAAAAAAACGGATAATTTAGGATAAGATTCAACAAAAGTGGATACTTTAAACTGAAAACACTACAATCTTCTTTGTGAACAAGATTTTATCTTTAAGCTTCACTTGAAAATGTCTTAATTGAATAACAACAATAATAAAAAATCAAAAATTATTTCCAAAAAGATATGAAAATTGCTAAAGATATCTCTGTTTTATGATTGTTTTTCATCCTCGATTAAGCTCTAAAAGGGCTCTAAAATTGAATTGTGTGAAATTTATGGAATAACACTTGAGCGAAATCTGCTTCAAAATTTGGAGAACATGCCTCAAAATTTGGCAATTCTTCTTAGAAATGAACACATCAAAATGGTCTTCTTTTCGCTCGAAAGAAGCATAGTTGCTTAAATTTGCTCTATTTTGACGAAATTTTCGTCAAAATTGAAAGAGACAACTTTTTCAACTCGAAATGACTAAAAAATCTGCTTTAAATGGCTACAATTATCTAAAAAATTGACCATTTAGAATACGATTCAACAAAAATGGATACTTTCTATAGAAAATACCAAAATCTTGATTGTAAATCAAGATTTTATCTTCAAATTTAACCGAAAATATCTTAAGACTGGACCTCAATAGAAAATTGAAAGATTCTTTGTCTGTTTTACGATTTGGGGGATGAAACATTGCTCCTCACCCTTTACTAAGCTTTAAAAAGACTCTAAAATTAAACTATGTGAAATTTGTGGAATAACCTTTAAGACCAAAAGACTGAGCCTCAAAGTTGTTCTTCTTAAAATAACAACAAAATTGCCTTCTTGGCATGATTGAGTCGCGAAATTTGTAAAAAATTGGTACATTAAGCTCGAAAGAAGCAGAGATTAGTTTAAATTTTCCTTATTTTGAGGAATTTTCTGAAAAATTGACCCAAACTTTTCAGAACTTGAACTAAAATCCAAAAAACAATTTCGAATGCAAAATTTATCTAAGAATTAATCATTTGGGATAAGATTCGACAAAGATTGATAATCTACAAACAAAATCCCAAAATCCTTGAGCTTCATAGAAAATTTCGTTAAGAATTTGATGAATAAAAATAGAAAACTCGAAAATTCCTCTTAAAAAAGATCAAAGTTTCAATTTGGGGGATGAAACATTGTTCCTCACCCTTTTACTACACCTTTGATTCT
The DNA here is from genome assembly GCA_020740385.1 of Mylabris phalerata. NCBI lineage: Eukaryota > Metazoa > Arthropoda > Insecta > Coleoptera > Meloidae > Mylabris > Mylabris phalerata. The sequence continues at coordinate 4,930,868 of JAJEOX010000222.1, forward strand.
ATTGTTTTTAGTCAAAAGGACTCGAAAGATCAAAAATTATTAAAAACTAAGCCTCAAAATTCTTCTTAAAATAACAACAAAATTGCCTTCTTGGCATGATTGAGTCGCGAAATTTGTAAAAAATTGGTACATTAAGCTCGAAAAAAGCATAGATTCGCTTGAATTTTCCTTATTTTGACGAATTTTCTGAAAAATTGAAGCAAACTTTTCAAAATTTGGACCAAAAATCAGCCTGAAATTCAATCTAAACCGGCCAAACAATCTTTGAACGAAAAATTTATTTAAGAACTAATGATCTGGGATAAAATTCAACAAAAATTGATGATCTAAAAGGAAAATCTCTAAATTTTATCTTTAACAATAAGCGTCATAGCAAATTTCATTAAATATCGGATGAATAACGACAAAAAAACTCGAAAATTCTTCTCAAAAAACATCAAAGTAGCCTAAATCATATGTTTCCAATTTGGGGGATGAAACATTGCTACTCACCCTTTTACTACACCTTTGATTCTATTGTTCTTGGTCAAAAGGGCTGGAAAATAAAATTGGGTAAAATCTGTGGAGTAAACACAGCTGATCAGCTGGTTTTCAGCAATATTGTGAAAAATATTGAAGCTCAGCGGACGGTTTGTACTTGAGAGCGATGAAAAATTTCGAAATTGAAAAGATCCGGTTTTGTTTTCACATGAAAACATTTAAAAACAAGCATATAAATATAAAAAGTAACGCTTTTAATTACAAAATTTGTATTTTTGTTACATTTTTTTTTTAATTAGAAAGAAGGCCGGAACTACACCAAGTTTTGCGTCATCGTTTATTGGATATGTGTTGGTTATATACAATTTTAGCACACACATACACCATACAGACAAATGTTTATTTATGTTTGAAGAAAATAGAAAACCATATACAAAAACTTATTGAATTTTCTTTCAGTTGGATAAAGAGCGTAAGAAAAAAAGACAGAACGACTACGCCCACAAACATACAAATTTTCAGCTTCCGAATAATTTTCCACATGGCTAAAGTAATTTCAAACAGACTTCAATTTAGCCGTAAGCAAAATACGTGAGTTTTCAACGGGAAATCCACGAAAATTCGGAAATTTCCACAGATTTGATCGATGATTTAACTAAACATCGTTCCCTTTAAACAGACATAAGTAAGGAGAAAAGACAGACAATCTGATAACATCTTTTGTCCATCTATTTTCATTAGAATCGACCACATTTTAACCTTCCAAACAAAAATAATGATCGATTATTGAACAGAGACAACGGTGACGTAAATGGTGGGTTACAGAATGACGTCATTGTTGGAATTCAACCAGTATAGTACAGTGGTTAATAATAAAGATGGGAAATTGGAGAATTTTTGTATTAGAAAGAAACGCAAGATTGTTAGTTATTATAAACATAAAATACAATACGGATCACTGAACTAGAGAGAAATTAGAATTAGGTCGTATGATGACGTTAAATTAAACCATGACCTAATGAAGTGGAAATATTGCTGGGAAAAGATAGGAAATGAGCGTAACCATCAACATAAGGCTATTGGTTGAGTTTTTCGAGGTTAATCGAGGTGTATGTTTTCAACCACGACAAAGTGGAATCTTTTAAAAAAGCCGCCCTTAAATGAGATAAATAAAAAATTAAACCATGAACTTTTATACGGAAAGGTTATCGAATCAATTTTGGATTAAATTTCGATCGAATTAATTCAGTAGAATTTGCTTGAACAAAATGAAAACATTTATTCTTCTTCTATTATTAACGAAATTAATTAGCGGTAATTGGATAAGTTTAGAGAAATTCGTAAAACAAACAGGTTGTTTTAGGCTGATTATTTTTTTAAATAAATAATAATTAATTAAGCTTTCTAGATAAAGATGATGGTAGTTATTGTTACGAAAGAACGTTCAAAATTGGTTCAATGTGGCGGAATGAGACTAGAAGAGTTGAAAATTTATGTCTAACGGCCACTTGTCTTGACAACAGAAACGTCAAATATAACGGGTAAGTGAGATTCTATACAAACATCATAATTGCCCTATTCTATCAAGTCTTTATATTGGTATTCTCTAACTTTCGGCGATTCGTTACCATGACAACGCTTCCACCCCACTCTTCACAACTTTATGTGTATACTGTTTGGACAAAGACAAGCGTTGTCGTGGTAACGAATCACTTAAAGTTAGAGAATACCAATATACATAAAGATCTTTAATAGAATAGGGCAATTTTTGTAAATCTCCCCTAGCCGGCTATTTCAGTGAATTGATAACATCGTTATTTTTTTTCTAGATGTCCATTAGTGATGATAAAACCACCCTGTAGCGTTACAGCCGGTGATTTATCAAGACCATATCCAGAATGTTGTATAAGAATCTATTGTAATGAAACTGTACAAAATTGAATTGTATAAGGAACTTACCCCATCAGGATTGTGTTTGTAGGGTGGTCCAGAGCCGCAAAATTCCTAGAACATCCTGCAATTTTTTGGTCGAATCTGTAAGGGAAATATCGAAATTCGAAATTGTCAAAAAGGTTTTTTTTACAAAATAAATTAACAGTAAGATATTCGATATTGTTTTTTAAACCGCCTACAAAACAGGAAATCTATATCTGGGTATCGATAGTAGAACAATAAACAAAAATCCAGAGTTGGACTGGATTTCTATCGGGGCCAACCGCCACTCGGAGGCCCATGCCATTGCCTTTTCAATTTGAATATGAAGAATAATTAAATAAACGATTTCTCGCTTGTTTTCGTGAATTTCACAAAAATTTAAACAGATTTAAAAAGAGCATTTCAAAGTGGATCTAAGGACTTTTTTACTTCAGAGGGTTCCCTTCGATTTTGAGTTCAGAGGACATTGTTTAAACATATTTTTATAATTCTCCTCATTTCCCGCTTGAAAGACAGTTAAAATCTTCGTTCCAAAGAAATTTGTCAATTGGTTTGCTAGTTTTCTAGAAAGTTGCCAAAAAAATGAATTCCCCCTAATGCCTTTTTTTCGATTTGATACTCAAGCGATGCCAGTTTCTTAATAATCGGTAATTTTCTTATTTTTTTAATTTTGTGAATAAAACAGCATTAGAAAGAGCATTTCAAGGAGCATTAGAGAAAGTTTTACGTGTTGGAAAATTTGACTTCAATTTAAATTTATCGTTGAAAATCTAGAAGCATGATTTTTCCATTTTTCTACAATTTAGCCAATAGTTTAAATTTATAAACGATTTTTTGTAAAGTTTATAGAAAATAGAATGCACTTTCTAAATCTCGAAAAAATTTGCTAATCAGTTTGCTAGTTTTTTGGGGGAAATTGCCAAGAAGAGCTTATAACTTTCTTATTTTCATAAATATTGCAATGAATAAAGCACCACTAGAAAGAGCAGCTCAAGGTGCATGAAAGTTTCTCGTTTTAGAAAATTCCACTTGATTTTGCATTTATAATTGAATATCTAGAAGCATGATTGCTCTATATTTTTGCACAATTTTCTATATTTTCGCCGATAATTTAGCCAATATTGCAAATTTACGAACAATTTTTTGAACCCTAAGTACATCAAAAATGAAAAACGCTTCCTAAATCTTCAAGTAGTTTTCCAAAAATTGCCAAAAATTGAGCACTTGTTTTCGGAACTTTCTTTTTTCGCTTTGGTGTCCAAACAATGCCAGTATTTTAATAATCCATAACTTGCCTATTTTCCTAAATATCACAATAAATAAAGCAGAATTAGAAAGAAGAGTTTAAGGAGCGCTAGAAAAAGTGTTTCTTTTTGGAAAATTCCATTTGAATTTGAAGTTAGAGACGAAAATCTAAAAGCATGATTTTCCTATATTTTTAAACATTTTTCTCTATTTTCGCTGATAATTTAGACAATATTGCCAATTTACAAACGATTTTCGCGCGGCATATAAAAAATAAAAAGCGCTTTCCAAATCTCCAAGAAAATTCCCAATCAGCTTACCAGTTTTCCGGGAAATTGCCAAAAATTGAATAGCATGCATTACACCTTTTTTCGATTTAGTGTTCAAACAATGCTGATATTTGAATAACTTTTTTATTTTCGTAAATATTGCAATGAATATAACAGCATTAGAAAGAGCATTTCAAGGAGCATTGGAGAGAGGTTTTCGTTTTGGAAAATTCCATTTGAATTTGCATCTATAGGTGAAAATCTAGAAGCATGATTTTTCTATATTTTTGCTAGTTTTCCAGCAATTTGCCAAAAACTGAAGGGATTGTATTACACCTTTTTCCGATGCCAATATTTAATAATCGATAAGAGAATTTCAAGGAGCATCCGAGGAAATTTTGTGTTTCGAAAAATTGCACCTTGGAGTCTTTCTAATTCCGTTTCGACCATTAGAATTTGTTTGGAAAATCAAACAACCATTTGTCGGGTCCAAAATAGTCCAGTCTTACACTGCAACATCAATCGATAATAACAGAAAAATTTCCACGTTTCCCTTTCGACCTATAGAGAAATTAATTGGTAGTATTGTTCTGGTAGGTAAATTGACGTAATCGATGACGTAGTCTAAAATTGAAATGACATAACGTGTGTAAAAGTGGTTTGTGTTGTTGTAATTTTATTGCCTCACCAATATTGCCAACATCAACAGGCACGTAAACTTGAATAAATTTTCCCACCCTAAGGGTGTCGCTTTATCGAAAATATTCCACATTTTACATACAATTTCTAATTGAAGAAATTCTTGGAAACTACACGAAAGAAGTCCATTATAATTGTTGTAGAGTTTAAGGGTAGACTAATCGAATAAATAAATATTTACATGTTGATGAAGGGGTTGGGTGGTATAATTATGGTTGTAAACATTGTTCATCTGTTTGAATGTTTGGCTTATAGGGATGATGGTATAAGCCATTTTCATTCTGCCTTCAGATTAATTAAAATGGGCGGTGGTATTGTCCGATGGATTGTATTAATAATAAAAGATAACAGAAAACATGTTGTATGCCATATAGGAAATTAATATTGTCGTCCTTCCCCTTTTACCAATTTCTAAGTCTAAAAATATCCCAAATGTAATAATTAACGTTTGTTACTCGTCTTGGGTGTAGAATATGTAGATACAAGAAACTTAAAGACAAAATAAAATTATATTACAAAATGAGGGTGAAATAAGGGTAGTTAAAAATATAGAATACACGTGGCACAAATGAGTATGGCGTGTCAAACGATATTTCATCAAGAGGGTAGAAATTAAATAAGAAAACTGATAAGTATTTTTCAGTTGTAGATTCATTGTTGAAAATTATCGAGATTCATCACACTTTTAATTCTCACTATTAAATGTTTGGACGACTACTTTTATCGCCAAATTCGTTCGTCTCATTTATCCCAAAGAAAACCAACCACCTGTTTCTCTGTACTCTTATAAAATTGAAACGTTCGATGATTAAATGTGGATTCCTTACAAATTGGAAGTCTTCAATTCTAAATATAGCCGGAAAGCTCCAACTTGTCGGATTTTGGCTAATTTATGAGCAAGATTTGAGTCATTTCTAAGGCTTAAAGAACTTCAAACCAGGGGAAATTTTGACATTTATTTTTGAATTTACAATCAATTAAAAGCGCCTTTTAAACTGATGGATATGAATCGTATAGTTTTGGGAAATTTTCTGGAAATTTTGAGTTATAGATGGAGATTTAGACGTGTGTATTTTTGGGTTTCCTCACAACTTAGCCTATTAGTCGTCAGTCGTATTCTGTAACTTTTTGTAGATTCGTTACCATAACGACGTTGTAGATCGACAATCTTCTTGAATAGGTCAGTCTTCGTAATTCCTTCCGTGATTTTGTACCAAATTCAATGAAATAATCGAATTAAGAAAACTAGTCTAGGAGATTGTTAATTTATAATGTTATAGTAACGGATCTCCAAAAGTTGCAGAATACGACTGTATATTAAAGAGCTTTCCAAATATGCAAGGAATTTTCCAATCAGCCCAGTAGTTTTCTGGAAAATTAAGAAAAATGGTACAGCCGTTTTGTTTAGATTTTCCAGAAGATTTTCAATTTTTTACAACAATGGTACCAACCGAAAAGTAATAGAATTTTCTATAAACTGCAATACATTTTATATAAGAATAATCAATTTTAATAGTTAGAAATTATAGATAAAAATTTCCCACCATAAATTTTCATTAAAGTAAAAACATGCTTTAGATTTCCTTCTGTAATTCAAGAATTCATCTGAATTTCTAAAAATCCGATAGACCACCGGATACTCCTTGAAATGCTCTTCCAAATGCCGTTTAGATCATTAAAATCCATTGGAAAATAAACGAAAATTCTTATTTGAAAAATTAGCTTTAAATATCACACGGAAGCTTCCCATACAATTTTCCACATGGGCAAGATTCGTGTTTTTTAGCTTGAAATTCTCTTCCCAATAACCTCTAGTATTTGATTTTAGAGCAGAAAATAAAGGAGAAATCGTCGATTGAAAATTGAATTCGTTTTAAAGGAGTTGTAGCCCCTTAAATTATCTCCATTAATAAAATTAGATTAGTTACATTAAAATTGTTTTATTTGTAACATTTCCAATGTTAGTAATGTGAGCTAATTCTTGTATAATTGGTAGAGAGGGTGGTTATTTTAAATAATAAATAATTTCTGTAATTTGCTGAAAAAGTGCACCTTATTAGAATAAAGTGTCGTATTTCAGGCGATTTAAATTTCAATGCAAAGGAAGCTGGAAAATGTAGAAGAATAAATTTCTACTAAAATACTAGTGGTTGATTTGATTGTAGTGGAGTCAAATTGTCCGACTGTAATTTGTTTAATTATAATTTCTGTTTTTTTTATCTCGTCCAGTTGGTGGAAATCAATTTCACAATTTTAATTAAATCCTAAATATTTTCCGAATGAATAAATATCTTGTTATTTGTTTGATAAAGACGAATAAAATTAATTATCGTCGAATATCAACATAATTTTAATTAAATTCGTCTCAATCTATCCGTGAATTTTCGATGGAAATTTAATAAAATTAACAGCGGAAAAATTGTTGTTATTATTTTAGAGAACTCTAAGATGATTTATAAATAATTAAGTTTTGCCATGTTATTTCCATTAGCGCCCATTTTCCGCCCTCTTCAAGATTTGTGGCTGGAATTGGTGTTATTATTTAAAAAGATGGCCATTTGGTGGCTGTTTTTTTATGCTTTTCTCCTACTCGCATCCCTTTTAAATTTTCTATTAAAATGAATTTATGACTGTGAAATTCTCCAGCTTATTTTCCATAGACGGGATTATTTCTATAGAATTTTTCATTGTTATATACACGAATACGTTGTGTTGTATAAAGTCAATTTACATTTTTATGCGGTATAGTTGTGGTCAGTTTATCAGTTTTTCCGTTACAGAAATCGTAAACAAATACGACACGAAACAATAAAAACGAATCGAGTTTGTCGCTATTGGAAATGCCAACGAAAAGTTGTTTTACGTCAATAATTCTGTTATGTATTTGTTGTTGCACGAATCAATTAAATTCTCTATATTTCTCTCTTTCTATACTGTGCATTTTATTATCAAATACCAGACTGTTTTCAATACGAACATGTGACTAGAATTCAAATTGCATCCATTGACATTAGAGGAAATAGATGGATTAGATTATAACGGAATAGAATGGTGATTGCCGGATGTTTCATCTAAATATGGCAGCTAGGAGATTTGAAAAATATTTTAAGGATTTGTAGGATAATCCTTAGGAGGATTTCAACGAAATTAGAACTTTGTAACTCTTTAGAAATAAATGAAAAACCACTTTAATCTGACAATGTCAAGATTTTCACCAATCGAATGTGCACGTAAAACCATCAAAAATAACTAGAAAATCCTTTACAAATATTTTTTCTTAATATAGTTGTTTGTGCCAAAGTGTATTGAAAGTTTCAAAAAAGTAGCTTAAAAATCGTACGAAATCCGGAAGAAATAGTAAATAGTAAGTGATAAGAAAGCAAAAGAGGGTTAGTTAACTAATTAGTTTAATTGGGTCGATAAGCTTTTCAGAATTGCGACCAGTATGACCTTTGTTCGTATACCCTCTACCTATTTCTACCCTAGAAAAGATATCTTCTTTGCAAAGTTAATTATCTCTCTGGGAGACCTTCTCCATACCTCAGCAGGCTATAGAGTCATGTTGAGGTGAGTAAACCTACGTCAACTCTTCGAATTTACATAATGTGATAGGAGATTTCACTGTTAGCTAATGCCAGTTTTTTGAGGTGATATCTGACGGAGCTATGTCCGGTCAGAAGCCCTGTTAATTCGTTGCTCGTGAGGTCTTGAAGCTTCTTAGCATTCTTAGACGAATAATCCATGAATAATTCCACCTATCTTATTTCTAGAGTTTTCTTTAGTGGAGCATTTTATTGCTTCTTTGCCATCTGCAGATCTTTCCCCCATTAGGCTTTTGTTAACTCACCGAACGGTTATGGACCTAGAAATGAAGTCTCAGAGCCTGCCGTGGCAAGTTGATGCTCTGGCACCCAAGCCAGGTAAGTTTATTGCCCTTTGTCAGCAGTTTCAAGGATTGACGACATTTCGAGGCGATCTTTGACACAAGACGATATCTGTCGGAGCAATGTCTCGTCAGAAGCCTCGTTAGGAATCTTAATGCATTATTCATAAGATCGAGAAGTTTTTTCCACTTCCGGAATTTACCTCCTTTGCTCCTTTCCCATCTGTAGATTTCTTTCCCTTAGTTGGTTCTTGTTAACCTACAGAACGGTTCTGGACCTACAAATGAAGCTTAAAAGTCTGCCTTTGCAAGTTTATTTCGCGTAATTCCCTGATGCCCCGTAGCCCAAACTAGGGTAAGTTTATTGCCCGTTGAGAGTAGTTTCTGGTGCATATCTCTATTGCAAGAATTTCAACTTGCATTATAGAAGGGGATTTCTCCAAGACTATAGATGCTCTATAAATGGGTCCCTATATTGCTATGCCAGTTCCCTTATCCTTTAGAGAAAGGGTGAGAGAGGGAGTGAGGGAGAAAGGGGCAGGAGACGAGAGAGGTAGTGGGAAAAGAGCGTACAGTTTATCTCACTTCATCTACGCTACCAATGTCTTGGGTAAAGTAAGTTTGGTTGATCTTGGCAAGGCCGAGGCAATATAAAATGCCTTCTGAGGCAAAAATTCTGTATATTCTGCAAGTTAAATTGTCAAAATCGACAAAATTCTACCTAATTTTACTATTTAACTATAAAAAGTAACAAAACAAAATTTTAATTTGAACAATTCATACTTTTAGAGGGACTTTTCGAATATAAACCTAAATTTATGGATATTTCAATCATTAATATTTTTTTACAGAGAATTTTTGAGATTTTGATTCTAGATTTTGAAGCATCCTCATTATTAGCCAACACTTTTTATTGTAATTGTAAAAAATAGATTTGGACACGTTAGGAAAAATCTCTACTTGTATTCAATTTTTGTGGAAAATTTTCGAATTCAAAACTATTTCAGTAAATTTTGCTGTCTGAAAACAAATTTTCGTTTTGAATTTTCAACAAATTTGGCTATTGAATCACTTCGTAGACAATTTTGAGGTTTTTAAGAATTTTCCGAGTCCAATTTTTGGGACATTTTTGTTTAAGCTCTATTTGTTGGCGAGCAATTCGAAAAATAAGGTAGTCCTCAGTGAATATTTTAGCAAAAGATGGACCTTGTAGTAATTCAGAAAATTTTGCTATTTGTTAGCTAATTTCAGTCCATTAATCTTCAATAATCATCCATATCTTAACAAGTGTTGGTCCTAAATTAGCAATTTTTATGAAATTTGGCTAGTGGATCATTCTGAAGAGAGACTTTTGAGGCTCTTAAAATCCTCCGAGTCCAGATTTTTGTTTCTCTTGTATCGGATATGTAATTTAAAGGTAAACGTTTTTGATTAGTGAGCAATTTGAAAAATATTTTGAGGAGCTATAGAAGGGTCACTAGAGAACATTTTAGCAAAAGTTTGACTCCGTAATTCATCGGAAAGTCGCTCAAAAACGCTTCTTTGGACAAACAAGTGTTATTTGTCTTTCCAATGAGCTATGAGGTCCACCTTTTGTTAAAATGTTTTTGGAAGATTCCCCTAAAAATTCTCAAAATATTTCCCGAATTTTGATGGTCAATTCAGCAAACAAAACCTATTTAAAATATACTTATCCTAGCCATTCTAATGAACTACAAAGTCCTAATTCTACCTAAATGTAAGTACTACCTATAGATTCTTAAGAAATTTCTCAAATCGTTCCAGATTAATTGGAGTTTCATCAACAAGTAGGAACTTCTAGATTAAACGCACAATAGTCGCTATTGTTAATTTCGAGAAATTTTCGATTTTATGCAAATAGAAAATGGAAACTTACATGTGGCTAAATCCTGTAGCTGTTGAAACTCCTGCGGGGACAGCTTTTCCCATTGTAAAGCCATTGTTTGTTCGACTTGCTCCGGGCGGTGTTTTCATACATACAAATAAAACGTTGATGTATTCTCACATGGATGACACAATTTAGAAATTACTCTCTACCATTAATCAAATCACCTGCAAAATGAACAAGATTCGGTAGATGTGCGATTTTATATAAAAAGATTAAAAAAAAAAACACACGTTGGTTTTAAATAAAGACCTGTGTGTTTGGGGTAAAAATATTTCCATAAACAAGACGATTATAAAGTTGGCCAAATGCCAGTAGTCTTTTTAATGCAAGATTTTGTCACAAAAGTCATATCATATATGTTTAGTTGGCCATATCTATGGATTTTAAAATGAAAATCCAATATCGACAATACTTTATATGCTAATATCGGATTTTTCCAATACATAAACTAATTTTTATCGAACAGACTAGTGCAGTAGACGGCATTTATAACTTGCCAAGGTTAAAAAAAACCATCTGGAATTCGAAAGGAGCTAATTTCTATGTAAAATCAATTATCAAAATTGAATAGAATTAGCGGTATATGTGATATGGTTTTGACATTTCCCCTTAAAACATGTTAAATTTCAATTATGTTACGCTTTTGTACTGTTGGCATTTAAACGCCTAGCTTTAGAATAAAATTAAAATTACGTACAATCTCAATGTTTCCCATCTTTTCATCCAACCCACCCTTATAGAATTTGCAATAATTCAATTCTGATTAATCTAAAATAACAAAATTACCATAAATCAATACAACGATTCCGCTGTTATTGGTATAATTGTTTTTTTCCTCTTTGAATCGTATAAATGTAAATCTACAAACTAATTGAAACGATTAAATAAACGATTACGTATTAAGATTACTAAAACTACAAACATACTGTAATGTTATTGGAAATTTTCATTATTTACATTACAGATATCGTTTCAATCTCATTAATCGTCTAGGATTTTTTCCTCGAAACATTAATGTTGTGTTGACACGAATTGAAACTTATCTGCTATCAAACCGGACCTCAGATTGACCCAAAATAGCGTTAATTAGACGGTTTCTATCGGGGAACCGGCTCGAATGTCGGCTACAAGAACGATAAAACCACCCCAATGAGTTGGTGGGTTTGTTTTCAACTTCCATACAATTTTGTAAAGTAATTTACGAAAATTTCAAAGCTCTATTTAAACTAGAGATGTTATAACAGTGCCATAATAGAAATTGAATCGGAAATAGAACAGAAACAGAAGCAGTAAACAGAAATAGAAACGCAGGTATAAAAGATACTTGGATTAAAATTATCAATTGTTGTTCAATTTTTCGGAAAACTATCAAGATTATCGGAAAATTTCTAAGGAAATTAGGAAGCATTTCCAATACTGTGAGAAAATCATTGAAAAATTGATAATATTTGCTAAATTATAGGAAAAATATAATTTAAACTCCTCTTCCAGGAATTTCTTGTAATTTAAAGTTTAATTTAAAATTTTAAAAACAAAAAAGTTTCCAAATACTTCTTGAAATGCTCTTTCTAATGCTACTATATTCATTAATATATCTTATCAAACAAGGTAGATATCAGTTATTGAAAATTGGCATTTTTATACCCCGTATCGGAAAATAAGATGTAATGTGGGCTATCCACTTTCTCTTAATTTTCCGGAAAATTAACAAACCTATTGTAGGATTTCTTAGAGATTCGGAAAACGCTTCAAATTTGCTACTTACTGTAAAAAAATCATTGAACAATCGATAAACTTTACTACGTTATAGGGGAAAATATGGAATTCTTTTGAAAAAACACGCCCCAGAATTTTTCTCTTTAATTCAAAGTTTCAGCGAATTTTTTTCAAAAACAAAAATACCCAGGAGTATTGCTTGAAATGCTCTTTCTAATGCTACTCTATTCATTACAATAGTGCATTAAATAAGGGAGATATCGATTATTAAAACGATGTATTTCCATTTTCTGCCAATTTTCCGGAAAATTAACAAACCTATTGAAGAATTTCTTGAAGTTTTGGAAAGCGCTTTCAGTTTATCATTTAATAAAAGAAAATCATTGAAAAGTCAATAATATTTGCGAAATTATACAGGATAATATGATTTTTTTTTAAACTTGTTCGCCAACATTTCCCTCTGTAACTTAGAATTCAATTGAAATTTTCCTGAAAACTAATACACCTATTGTGGGATTTTTAGAGGCTTGGAAAGCGCTTTCAATTTGCTATTTACTAGTAGAAAATTATTGAAAGATCGACTGTTATACGGAAAAATATCAAGAAAACACGTCTTTCAGGATTTTCCTTTGCAACTCAAAGGTCAATTGGAAATTTTCAAAGCAAAGCCGCTCATAGATACTCATTGAAATGCTCTCTCTAACGCTACTATATACGTTATAATATCTCATCAAACAAGGGAGATATCGATTATGGAAAATTACCATTTTTCAGACCTCTTATCGATATAATGTAGGCGTTCCAGTTTCTATCAATTTTCCGGAAAACGAACAACTAATTTCTTAGAGATTTCTTAGAGATTCCGAAAGCGCTTTCAATTTACTATTTATAACAAGAAAATCATTGGAAAATATATAATATTTGCTAAGTTATACAGGAAAATATGAATTAAAAAAATACTTACTCCAGCATTTTCCTCTATTATCCAAAATCCGATTGAACGTTTTCAAAACAAAGATTTTTAGATACCCCTTGACATGCTCTCTCTAATGCTACTTTACTCGTTACAATATCGCATTAAACAAAGGAGATATCGATCATTAAAGATTACATCGAAAAAACGATGTAATCCAGTTTCTGCCAATTTTCCGGAAAATTAATAAACCTATTGAAGAATTTCTTGAAGATTTTGAAATTTCCCTTTATAACATAGAATTCAATTGAAATTTTCCTCAAAACTAACACACCTGGGATTTTTAAAGGCTTGGAAAGCGCTTTCAATTTGCTATTTACTAGTAGAAAATTATTGAAAGATCGATAATGATTGATAAGTTATACGGGGAAATATGAATTTTTTTCGAAAAAACAGTACTAGGATTTCCCTCAGTAACTCACAGTTCGATTGAAATTATTCAAAACAAAAACGCCTTTAAGTACTCTTCGAAATGCTCTTTCTAATGCTACCATACTCATTATAATATCTCATCAAACAAGGGAGATATCGATTATTAAATATTGGCAATTCTCGGACACAAGCGTAGTAATTTCCGTTATATATCCGGTTAAAAATGCGGAAATAGAACGTCTAAAGTGTACGCATTTTCGCAATTACCAAACCAAAAATCGCGATTCGTAACAATTCTAATTTAAACGAATACAGTGGAGAAAAATCGAAAGATTCATTCAAACCGTGCGTAACCACTAAAAATAAAAAGAGCCGGCATTTGAAATTTACAAATGAATATTGGTGGTGTTGACAAGCCGGAAAATGTGTCACATTGATGGAAGATTAATGCAATATTTCCTGTAACTTTAACAATTATGGCATAGTCAAAATGAAATTATCGTATTCTCTATTAACAATGCGGTTGAAATTTTAACAAATCACCCGCGTATCGTTTGAGTGGTTTCAATGTTGGCAAAAATTATTGCATCCAAGGTGGAAATGCGGAAAATAACGCATTTTCAACTACCGTTTCGTAAACATAACAATTGTTTGTTGTTATTATAACACTACACTACCGCTTATGTTAGACATCAATTCGATTTTACACCGGTGGGAATAATTCCACCCCCGATATTGTTGTATGCAAATTTGTAATAATGTTATTTGATATATTTGAAATTCGATATAAACGTCGATTTTATTCGATAGATTTACTTGTCAAGCCCTATGAGAATAGATGTGTAGTTGTTATTTGTCTTGAATTTTTGGTAAATTTCGTATAATCTCCTCCAACTGATTACTTTAGGGGATTTATTTGTTGGGAATAATAGTGTGTGTTGATATAGTTGGAACGGTTTTACAAACTTGATCGAAGTGGAGATCAACCTTTTATAAATGGACTGATAGCGGCGTATTAATAGGATAAAGTTTGATCAAATAGAGAGACCCAGATGAAGGGACAAAATTGGAAATCATCGCCTAATTATTCGAGGATTCCTTCCAATTTTCGATTATTCTCCTAAATCTACAGCTACTAAAATTGACGATCAATTCCAATAAAACTTAAAAGAAACAGAAATAATTGCCATAAAAGATAATTAGGTGCAATTTATGTGTTTCTTTCAGTTTGCCAATAGTACATTTTAGATTTATATTTGAGAATCGATAAGAACAGATTTTACGTGAAAGTATATCCGAAATTGTCAAACTCTTTCCAAACTTTATACATTTATATTTCTAACTTTCTATTTATCTTGGGAATTGTGATATAGAAAAATCGTCTAAAGTGGCACTAAATTAAACAAACCTGATGCTTTTTCTGTTTACAATTATTCCCAATTGAAATGAATTATTCGAATTCATTACAATTGCAATTAGTCGAAAATATACAGTTCTGGCAATTATAATTCGAAATATAACTCTATTTTTACACTAGGGAAATAATGATAAAGCCGGGTTTACACAGAAAACGTCACTAGAAACAAACTGGATTATGGCCGGCAGTTGTGTAAACTGGTCTTGAAAATAGCCAATGGGAAGCTAGCATTTAGGCGCGCAAAATTTAAATAACTCCTACTAGTTTAAAAATAGAGCATAGAACATTTATCTTATTGTTAGAAATAGACAGGATTTCTAGAAAGAAAATAACATTAATCGTAATTTTGGCTTCATTTTTAACACATTTTAGACATTGATGATTTATAATGGAACATATTGCCGGATATGTCCGTGTTGTTATCTTGTCATCTCTCAAGTAATATAAGAGAGATGTTGATCATCTTCCTTATATAAAAAACGTTTGATCTTTTTCTATCTATTCGAGAAGTTATAATATAATGACAAGAAAAGTATTAGATGGAATTTTAACACTCTTCAGGGTGCTATTCTTATTGTAAACTTATCTGAGAATGATTTTATTAAAAATTAGAGATGTTATAGAAGTGCTATAACAGAAACACAATCTGAACTTAATTTTAACGGAAACTAAACAGAAACAGAAACAAAAACGAAAAACATTAACCAATACAAAATAAAATTGATAATTTTTCATCAACTTTCCAGAAAACTAACAATATCACCGGGAAATTTCTGTGAGATTTGGAAAGCGCTTTAAATTTTCTATATATTGGAAGAAAATTATTGAAAAATCGACAATATTTGTTGAGTAATAGCAGAAAATATGAAAAATGTATGTTCCAAGTCAATAATTCAAAGTCTAATTGGAATTTTTCAAAATTCTTAGATACTACTTGGAATGTTCTTTCTAATGCTGCTGTATTCATTATAATAGCTCATCAAACAAGGAAGATATCGATTATTCAAAATTAGCCCTTTTTGAACAAAGAATCGACGAAATATAAGCCCCGGTTTCAACCAATTTCCAGGAAAACTAACAAATCAATTAGAAAATTTCTTGGAGATCTTGAAAGCATTTTCAATTTGCTCTATACTGTGAGAAAATCATTGAAAAATTGGTAATATTTGCGAAATTATAAGGAGAATATGGGAAAATTATTTAAAAAGACATACTCCAAAATTAACTCTTATAACTCAGAATTCAATCGGAATTTTTGGAAACAAAATACCTCCTTGGATGCTCCTTAAAATGCCGAATCTAATGGTGCTTAAGTCGTTACAATATAACATCAAACAAGGGAGATATCGATGATTAAATGTGCGTACATTGGATCAAAAGACCTTCAAGTGTTTAATAAATTCGTATTACTATCATATTAATAATTTCCGTTTTATACCCGCTTGACAGAAATAGAGTTCCAAAGCCTTGCAGAACCAGAAATAGATCCGTAACATTTCTATTAAGAAAATTTGTAGACAATTCATTTGATTACAGGACACGCAATTATGGAATAAAAGATGCATAATCATACAAGATTATAATCTTTTAAAAACCTACCCAATCCAATTTGGATGAAACTTTCGGTTTTAATTTAGTAAAATTGTCCAAAACGGAACGTTAACTGTGTTATTGGTTCTATTGCCCAAGTGGGGATTTACGTATTCTCAACGGCAATCTAACTTGAATTGAGTAATATTTGAAATCTTTCGAAAATTCAACGTATAAAATTGATTTATTATCGGGAATCGTTTATTTCTTTCTTCTTTTTAAATAGAAAATCTACACAAGTATAGGGAATTTTGGTTCTTCCGTTGATTGATTACTTTTTAAATGGTTTCAACGTTCAACGTTCATTCTTAAAATTACTCAATTTAATTAAATTAGTTTGGTTATACCGCTAGAATATAAACACCAAAAATGATCAAATTTCTTTAATTAAAAATTACTAAAATAGAAAAATAATTAAATTATTTGTACAAATAATTCACCAAATCTTCAAAATACTGCAACAAGAAGACACAATGAGCACTAAAAAGCGAATATTTGGAGTTTTAAGGTTAGAAATTTAGGGAGTTTTGTTACCAACCCGTTTTGTATGGGCGCGTAATTTAAAATTTTCGATTTCTAGTTTAATATATTTAGCTGTTGCTGGTATATAAACATGTCTACAGATTCGAATTCGATTGTGTTTGAAAATTTCGAATTATTTGTTCAAGTATTTATTTTTCTATTTTGATCACTTTATATTTGATTCTATTTTATGGAAATCTCTTGTAAACACTCGTCTTTGTATGCTTTGCTTGAAATCCATCTAAATATTGAAACGTCCGGTTCTTTTTCCATTAATTTAATGAAATACAACTAGCAATTGAACGTTCATTACATTCTTTGAAAATTTGTCCCTCAGATTTTAAATCATTTTGAGCGAAATTTTCGAATTTAGATCGACGTTTTGAGAAATTTTTTCCAAATTTAGTCAAGTTTTCTTTCGAACAAAAAGGCTATAAGCTTTTGGCACTATTTTTACATACAATCCCCAATTGAATTTCTCAAACAGCGTTCTCACATTTCGTATTAAATGATTCATCACACGAAAATCGGATGAAAATGGAAATTCGTTTACACATATCCCGTACATTTGATTCATTTTCGAATCTTTTCATGTTACATTCTATTAGTAATGAAAGGAAGATGAACATTTGTAGATTCGTTTCAGTTTTCGTTCAATCACTAAATGAACAACGCAAGTTTCGCATGTTTCCCATAGAATGATCATTTCTGAAGATAAGCCATTAAATTTCGGTCGCAGTTAAAACGATTGGTATAAGAAATTTGCTCTAAAATACCAACATTTGATGCAATTCAATCAAATCTACATGTATATAGACGCATATATTTATATTAAGAATGTCATAAAATTTGAAATATACCTTATAGAAACATATTGGCATGTTTCTTGAACTATAAAAATGAGCATCCAATTTGCATCATCAATCAAAATATCAATAACGGGAGCACAATTTTCGAATTACAAATGACACAAATTGAGGCATTTAATTTATTGAAAACTGAAAACCTGACCTTTGACACATGCCAAACTATTATGTTGTTCATTTTGTTTAAATTTTAGTCGAAATTCAAGTAGATTCAAACCGATGAACCACAATACTCTCGGTTTTTACAAATATTTCTAATCGAGCCTTTTTTATTGACCGATAATTTTCCCAACAACTATCAGCTATCAAATAATTGTCAATAAAGCGAAGCGTTTGTGGTTAATGTACGAATTAAAGAACTAAAACGAAAATGCAAAGAAACCGTAAGACTTTAGATGAATTATTAGCGGAAGTTAAAGAGAATGCTAAGCGGACAAGAATCCGGCAACGGTTTGAAATTATGGGAAAAACCGACGATTTATCATCGAACTCCAGTGTCGAATCATTTTCGAATGCCGTTCAACAAGACCTAAAACAACCGCTATTTTATAAAACCGAAGAATTATCGCCTAGAGAGAAAGTCGAGCGATGGTTAATGGAAATTAATCCATCGGAAAATCGACGACAAACTAACAGACGTAAGAAATGGAAGAGGATTATACCGTTATCATCGAGTGATGATGATGGTGAAAACTCAATTAATCTACCAAAGAAGAACAAGAAGAAATCATCATTAAAGGGTGGAATCCGGGTGATTTCAACTGATGATACGGTCTGTGAGGATGTTGCAACTGAGTCGCAATCAAAGCAAAAGAAAATCGTTATTTTATCGAATATTTTAATTAAACCACCTGATAAATGAGCGGTATTTATCCGAATTTATATTATCGTTTATAAATGTTGGTTATGGATCTTTTTGGTATTGATTTACCGGAACAGAAGCACAAAATTTAAATGGACCAATAAAAAGAAAATGAAAACTATACTAAACCTTATCAAACTAATAAAACTCTTATCAGTGTTATCTACTATATGGTAGACTTTATTGTATAGATTTATACTTTATTACTATTAGAATTATTATTCTCATTGTTAATTATACAGGGCCGGTTATAATAAATTGCAGTCTATTATTTTTTTATGTTGTATTTATTAAGGGATCAATTCCAAAAGTCTTAGCAAAACCGGATAAACGGGGGCTTCCGCGGAGGCCAATCACCGTTAGGAGGCGAATGCTTTGCCTTTTGAATTTAAATTTAAATTTTAATAAGGAATATCTCGCTCAATTTTGGAGATATCTTAAAAACTACGACACTTTTAAAAAGAGCGTTTCACGGTGGATCTAAGGATTTTTTTCGTTTCAAAAAAATCCCATTAAATTTTGAGTTACAGAGGAATTTTTAAGTGTGTTCCTCCGCAATATTTCTCCGTAGAATTCAATCATTAATGTTTATTTTTCTATGATTCTGATAGAGTTTGTAGAAAATAGAAAGCGCTTTCCAAATCTCCAAGAAATTTTCCAAACAGTTTGCCAGTTTTCCGGAAAATTATCAAAAAATAATGCCAATTTAGCAAAACCGGATAAACGGGGTTTCCGCGGAGACCAACCAGCGTTAGGAGGCGAATGCTTTGGATTTTGAATTTAAATTTAAATTTCAATAAGCAATATTTCGCTCAATTTTGGAGATATCTTAAAAACTACAAGGCTTTTAAAAAGAGCGTTTCACGGTTTTTCAGTTTCAAAAAAATCCGATTAAATTTTGAGTTACAGAGGAATTTTTAAGCGTGTTCCTCCGCAATATTTCTCCGTAGAATTCAATCATTATTGTTTATTTTCCTATAATTCTGATAGTTTGTAGAAAATAGAAAGCGCCTTCAAAATCTCCAAGAAATTGTCAAAAATAATGCCAATATTTTAATAATCGATTGCTTATTTTCGTAAGTATTGCAATGAATAAAACAACGTTTGAGAGAGCTTTTCAAGCAGCATTAGAGAAAGTTTTTGGTTTTGGACAATTTCACTTGAATTTGAATTTATAGATTTTTCTATATTTTCGCCTATAGTTACGATTTTTGCACAGTATATAGAAAAAGGAGCGCTTTCCAAATATCTAAGGAATTTTGCTAGTTTTCGGGAAATCGCGAGGACTAAAAATGATTGACAATCGTATTTATTGTGGAAATTCGAACCGACTTCCCTTCCGTACAATTATTTTCTTTATAAAAATAATAAAATTGATGGCGTCGATGATTGCGGTGGCTTTACATTTACTTACAACAAAGAAACCGATGATGGTGTAGAACAAGAATGAGAATAAGATGAGGGGTAGAATTTCCATAATCCCCAAACTATCATAAATAACTCATCGTCGTTCATTTATTAAAGTCTTGCCCAAATTTCAATGTTATCTACTATCTAATGGAACGGTTTCTATACACTTTATTGGCTCGCTTTTCGAACACTTTACAAATCAAAAATTAATGATGGGATTCTTTGCGTAATTTTCTTGTCGTTCTTTGAGTTTTTAACAAAGACACAATAACAAGAGCCCTACATAATTGTAATAAAGCGCCTAAAGACTTTTCTAAATTACTTCCGAATTGCAGAGTATCAATCGTAGAAATTCTTTTGTTAAGCCCCACTTTAAAGTCTAACCCTCTAGTACGACTACTATAATTTAGAGTGCCTAATTTAAAACGCGGCTGCATTTAAATCGATATTTTACAATTGCCAAATTGTTGATCTTGTTTTCAACAAAATTTAAATGAGAATCTTCGATTGATTCCTTAAATTAAAACTATCTTGAGGAGAATTTGAGTTAGTATGAGTATGCGTTTAAATAACTTAATTTAAAGTAATTATTTATTCTAAACACGAAAAACTATTTCTAAGGCGTTTGATTAAGCCGCTAATGGAAACGCTTTATTGCTTATCTAAAGCCAACAAATAGGGATGCAATTAAAAAGAATAATAATTAATTAATATGCGGTAATACTCAAATTAATATTCCAATTGAAACCAAATTTAGATTTGCGGAATTCCCTCAAATCCTTGTTTAAACAGACAAAAATTATCTCAATTTTTTTTGTAAAACAAGCGTTAAAACTTACTCGAAACATTTTAATTTTCCATATGTGATAACTGTTGAATTTTAACATAAAAAGCGAAACAATTCAATGATTAATCGCGGTCTGATGATAAGAACAACTCGTGTAGGAAATTATTTTTCGATGATGATAATGATGACGATTACGCTGATGAAGACGGCGACGAGGACGGTAACGGCAGCGGCCACGACGACGACTACCGCGAGTGTGTAAAACACAACCAGTAACGTCACTTGACTGCGGCACCGGTGAATTTAGTTTTTTGGACAAGCCATGAAGAAGCTGTCGTCGTCATGGTTACAGCCGGGTTATGTATATCGCACTTATTTATTCAATCGTTCACTCTATGTACATATATCTATCCCACAAGTTCAGTTTCCCTGTATATGTATGGTGGTTTGGAGGCGATTTTTGCCCTCTATTGGTGAATAGAAGTATTCCGATTGTTGTTATGTAAGTAAACAGCTAATTATCCTCGATAAATAAGGATTAACTTCAATTATAAAACGGAGTATTGTTGGTTTATTGTAAGGGAAAAACAACATTTTGATTAAGATTTCTTACTTTAGCGCCAAAAATTCAACTTTAAATAGCAGTAACTTCTGATTTTTTGAGCTAGGAAATAATCAAAAAAACTGCTACTTTTTCCAGCTTTCCAGCTATAATAACAGCGCCAAAATGGTTAGATATGCTAAAATTTTAATCAATTTCTGTCTAGAATAAATGATTTGCCTTAAACTGTAGGCTAAAATTTTCTAATTTTTACTTAATGTTAAAATATTCTAAAAACTGCTAATTTTCAGTTCAAAAATTGTCTTGGAAATTTGCTCATTGTTCTTTTTAGCCTTAGAAGTTGAATTTTAAGGGTCATCAAAGTAATTTCCTACTTCTTGTACTAAGAAATAATGGAAAAATTTGCCTGGGATTAAATCGACAATGAATTTTAGACTTAAGTTACTTTTTCCGCCTTTCCAGTTTTAAGAACGGCATCAAAATCGATTTTCTAAAATTTCACTCCTATTTTTCTGCTAAAAATCAATTTTACTCCAAACTCTATGCTAAAATTTTCTATTTTTTACTTAAAATAGGTACTCTAAAAATTGCTAATTTGCGGTTTAAAAATTCGAAAGGAAATTTACTAATCTAAAGCAAAATACAAAATTTTGATTAAGATTTTGTTCTTTTTAGTTTTCAAAAATTGAATTTTAAGCGCCATCAAAGTAATTTCCTACTTCCTAAGAAATAATGAAAAAATGTGCCTAGGATTAAATCAACAACGAATTTTAAGGATAAAAGTTTCTTTTTCCACCTTGATAGTTTTAGGAACAGCATCAAAATCGATTTTCTAAAATTTCACTCGTATTTTTCTGTCCAAAAATCAAAGTTTTTTCAAACTCGATCCAAAAATTTTCTATTTTTGACTTAAAGTTAAAAACTGCTATTATTCAGTTCAAAAATTGACATGAAAATTTGCTAATTTTCTTCATAAATAAAGATTAACATTAACTCTAAAATGAAAAATTGTTAGTTTAAAATGAAAAGCAAAATTTTGATAAAGATTTTGTTATTTTAAGATTCAAAAATTGAATTTTAAGTACTACCTATTAAAGTAAATTTCAATTTTTTGCACTAATAAATAATCAAAAAATCTGCCTGGAATTACATTAACAATGAATTTTAAGAATAAAAGCGCTATTTTCCAGCTCTCCAGTTTTAGGAACGGCATTAAAATTGTTAGATTTTCTAAAATTAAACTCCCATTTTTCTGTCTAAAAATCAATTTTGCTCCAAACTATGCTAAAATTTTATATTTTTTACTTAAAATAAGTACTCTAAAAATTGCTAATATGCGGTTTAAAAATTCGAAAAAAAAATTGACAATCTAAAGCAAAAAACAAAATTTTGACTAAGATTTTGTCCGTTTTAGTTTTCAAAAATTGAATATTAAGGGCCGTCAAAGTAATTTACTATTTCTTCTACTAAAAAATAATGAGAAAACCTGCCTGGGATTAAATTAACCATGAATTTTAATGATAAAAGAGCTACTTTTCCACCTTTCTAGTTTTAGGCACATCATCAAAATACATTTTCTAAAATTTAACTCCAATTTTTCAGTCTAAAAACCAATGATTTGCTCCAAACTCTAGGCTAAAATTTTCTATTTTTTACTTAATGTTAATTCTAAAAATTGTCCTGAAAATTTGTTAATTTTCTTCGTAAATGAGGATTAACCCTAACACTAAAATAGAATATTGTTTGACATATGTGAAAAACAGAATTTTGATAGATTTCGTTGTGTGTAGCTTCGAAAATTGCATTTTAGGGCGCATTAAAGTAATTTCGTATTTCTTGCGCTAATAAATAATCAAATAAGCTGCCTGGAATTACATTAACAATGGATTTTAAGAATAAAAGCGCTATTTTTCCAGCTTTCTAGTTATAAGAACGGTATCAAAATAGTCAGATTTTCTAAAATTTCACTATCAATTTTCTATCCAAAAATTAATGATTTGCCTAAAACTCTAGTCTAAAATTTCCTATTTTTTACTCAAAAGACTCTAAAAACTGCTAATTTAGAACAAAATCTCAAATAATCAGTTTACAAATTGGTAGCTAACTGTCGAATACAATTATTATAATTTAAACAATATAGATTGCTTTTAGAATATTTCAGTCTAGAAGAATTTTCAAGTATTTGGGTCCAGATTTTGAAAAATTCTTGTGGCAGTTTGAAAGTTTTCAAAACGAGCCTTTCAATAGTAAGAAAGCAGCAAATTTAGGCAATTTTACCCAAATTTAATGATAAAATCTTGATTTTTATTTTATTTTTTTTTGGGAAAAACTTTCGAATTTGAGATTAAATTTTGAAATAGTCATCTACTACTACTGAATCACTTTGAGAGAGCAAAATTTTGTTCTTTTTACCATCGAAAATTGAATTTTAATTGGCACTAAACAATAATAAAATAATCTGGAACTGAATTAATTTCCAGCTGTAAGAACGTATCAAAACAGATTTTGTGTCCAAGAATTAATGATGTGCCTCAAATTCTGGCTAAAAGTATCTATTTGTTCAAGTTAACATTAAAATACGTAAAAACTGCTATTTAGGGGCAACCTCTCAAATATTCAGTTTAAAATTGCCAAGAAAACTTGTTAGTCAACTATCGATCGAGCTTTACCAATGTAAATCTAAACTTGTGAATATTCTAATCATAAATTTTTCAACAAAGCTTTTGGATCTTGATTCTTAACTTTTTAAAACGAATCATCATACGTTATTGTAAAAATAAACAGAAAATTTCAGATACTCTTAGGCAAATTTAAGGAAATTCTTAATTTTAATTCTTTAAAAAAAATTCGAATATGAGTCATCTATTTTAGCGAATTTCGCTATTCGAGAGAAATTTGTATCAACAACTCTTCAAAGTTTAACAAGTTTTGGTAATAAATTAGGATAACAATTTTTAACAAACTGAATCATTTTGAAGCAAAATTTTAGCACCGAAAACTAAAATAATTTAAAAAAACTGCCTGAAATTCAATTAATGAATTTTAGGCATGAAAACGTTACTATCTGCAGCTTTCAAACAATAAGAACGCCATCAAAATAGTTGGAGATTTTCTATTTCACTCCCATGTTCTGCCCAAAAATTATTGATTTGTCTCAAAATTTATAATCTAAAAAATTTTCTACTGTAAAAACTGTTAATCGGGACAAAATCTCAATATTCAATTTAGAAATTGGCAAGAAAATTTGTTAACTAAGAACTCAGCACTAAAATTTGCTACAAACTAACAATTATCAAAGTATTTGAAAAAATTTTTGCTTTTCAATGATAATTCTTTTCAGAGTACAAATTCTGATAGAAAGTTTCATTATTTGACGAGTAGTTTGGAAAAATATTAGGATTTCTAGGAGTGTCTGCCTAAAAATCATTTTAGCAAAATTTAAGTCCCGTAGCCCATCGAGCAGTCACTCAAGATGACTTGAGGGTCACTCTGCATTCTAAAAAAAATGCTTATCATTACCATTTGTTCAAGAATAAATCGGACAAAATGAAATAAATTATGGGACAATTCTCGAATCATACTGACTGAGTCATTTTACTCTGCATCTCATTTTTGAAAACCGCAGTATTATTCAAAATAAGCGTTTATTGACCAACCTCTCGATAGGTTACGAGACGAAAATTTTGTTAAAATAATCCCCAAAGATTTACATTTAGATAATTATTGGAAATAATACTATGCAAAATTCGAAAATATCTCACTAACCTGCAGGTATGTGCGCAGTTTTCCCAACGCAACCCGTTCTTGGTCCAAATTGCCTCAAATCTCGCCCCAATTCCACCGAATTATCGGCCGGTCTGCCAACAATCTTCAATTTCCCTAAGGACAACTTGACGATATTGTAATTAGTTTATCCATAAATAAATCGATATTGTGTGCATGTTAATGCTTTAATCACAACGGTTAAACTGAGTTGAACGAGCCACCGGGAAAGTTTAATGAGAAAGGCTGACTAACGACTAGAGGACCGACACCAAAGAGCGTTTACAAATAATCGTTTTATTTTTTCCACGCAAAAAAGAAACGATAACAACGAACAAGTTGAGTACAGTACGTGTTGTAATTATGGGCAAAATTAAAACGAGTTTTTCTCCGTTTTTTTATTAAATAACTTTTTGTTGTTTTAAATTTACAAGTGTCCGAGGCACATCAGAACAAAAATAATAAATAAAATCGTTAATACAAATATAAATAATAAATCTACAATTTGTATTTTGGAAAGATAAATTAATCTCCTTAACTGCTACAACAATTATCTTTTTTTAAATTTTAATAAAAGTTTAATACTATTTTTCGAAAATATTAATCACGTTTCATTCCAGTTTCGACTTCTTCAATTAACAATTCATTCAAATGATTTCTCCGGCTGTAATGTGCGCTTTCACCAATAAAGGTACACCGAAATTAAGTACACATTTTATTATCAGAGAACAAGTATTATGCAATTGTAATTGACTTCAACATTACAATTAATATGTAAAATTGTTCCATAGTTCAGATTTATTATCATTATTTCATGGAAAAAGTACTAGAAATGGATGGAATATTTGAACGGTAAAAAATCCATTTTACTGTAAAAATTTTAGATCAACAATCACGCCCAGAAAATTCTATCAATTTCCCTTATTTAATAAATATTATAACAACAACAACGATAATAATATACAAACAAACAAAACAATTTTCGTCGACAAAAATAGTGTTTTCAATAAAATTGTTGACCTAAAATAGGATAGAAAAACATCAAACAGTTGTTATAATTATTCAAAAAATTTGTTAAATACATTGCTTTATAACAACAGCGCAATTCGAGAATAAATTCCACATCCTAACGAATCTCGATAATGAAACAAGGGAAATTTTATTGTGTTTGATAAATTTTTAGTTGAACACATTTCTGGCAAGATATCCGAAATACAAAAAATGTGTACACCTAAAATGGACCCTTATTTATTCGAATTTTATTCTCTTAAATATATAATTTCTCTCCAACATTATACAAATTGTTCAATAGTTACAACAAAATAGATTGTCTCAAGATCAACAGGCCCATAAAATTAGATAACGGCTTCACCATCTAACGAACAAACTCAAAGACAAGTGGATATTTGAAACTATAGAAGGAAAAATAATTGGGCAAATTCTAGATAGCCACAAATTAGACGAATTGTAAACAAGGCAGATAAAACAGTTTAATTTCCAACAATTTTATTTAAAAAAACAACTAGAAAATTAAGAATTCAACTGATTTTCTGTTTGACGATAATTATTTCCCCTTCAAATCGATTTTATTATAAAATTACGCTTATTATTAGACGTTCTTACTTAGATTTTCGATTTCTATAATTTCGATTTTCTGAATTTTGTTGCTGTTGTTGTTGTTGTTGTTGTCGTGCAAATGACGCTTGTCGATAAGTATTGAATTGTCCACGATTTGGAATTATTCTGTTGTCGTTTGCTATAAAACAATTAAAATTAAAATTGAATTATTCAATTTTAATTTGATTTCTATCTCACATTGTATAACATAAGGCATTCCATGATAGATTGTGGGTGCTGTTGGTGGTGGTGGTGGTGCTGGTAAAGGTATTCTTTGCTTATCAAAATGTTGAATATCACTAGCAGGTGTCGGCGATCTACTACTTCTATTTGTGCCGGGTGTATTAGCTCGTACATTGCTCATCTATTTTGATTAATTTATCAAAATATAGTGTCTCAATTAAACGTTCTACTTCTTATTGCAGCCACTATCCTCTAGGGTAGCTTTTGGGGGGTATTATGGCAAAATTAGAACTTCATAGCTCATTGGGAAGTTGGTCAAAGATCATTTCAATATAATTTTTTTCGTTTTTCATAATTGGATCCTACTACATCTGTTGTTTACTATTTTATCACTTCTGTTTGTTTATTTTTTGAACTGATGCCGCTCAAAGTAAGCGCTTAAATAGGAATTATCATTAGAAACCACTTTTTCTATGAGAAATAATTTAAGAATACACAGGAGGGTCCTTGGAGAGCATTTTAGCAGAATTTGAACCTCGCAGG
This sequence comes from Mylabris phalerata, assembly GCA_020740385.1. Taxonomy (NCBI): domain Eukaryota; kingdom Metazoa; phylum Arthropoda; class Insecta; order Coleoptera; family Meloidae; genus Mylabris; species Mylabris phalerata. Next base: position 4,958,470 of record JAJEOX010000222.1, read on the forward strand.
CCATCGGCAAGTTGGTCAAAAAACGCTCGTTTTAGATAATACTGCGTTTTTTTCAAAACGATTTAAGTAACTCAAATGACTCAGAATTACTCGAAGAGGCTCCCCACATAATATTTTCACATTTTTCTCCATTGCATTGCAAATATTTCTACCCTTTTCTATATAAAATAAAGAATAACGGAGAAAATCGGCCTTGGGGGCATTCTTTGGTAATTCTGAGTCATTTAACTCATTTTTTAAAATCATAACATGGTCAGAATGAGCATTTTTTGATCGATTTAAATTTTGCTAAGATGATCTCCCTGGTCCTTTATATATCACGATTTTTGAAAACGAGTTAAACACATCAAATGACTCCGAATGACTCAAACATACTCCCTAAATTATTCTCCATTGCATTCTAAAACAAAGGCGAAATATTTCTACCCATTCTAGAATAAAACGAAAACCAGAGTACTTTTGAGCCATTCTGAGCCATTTGAAATGCTTAACTCATTTTTTGACCAATTTGCCGAAGAACTAAGAGGCTCAAATTTCGGTCAAAAGATTTCTAGAAGGTTGCCTATAAATTCTTAAAATATTTTTGAACTCATATCAAAAAAAAAGTAAGAATACACAGGAGAGTCTTTGAAGACCATTTTACCAGAATTTGAACCTCGCAGCTCATCGACAAGTTCGTCGAAAAACGCTCGTTGTAGACGATACGTTTTTTTAAAACAATTTAAGCACCTGAAATGACTCAGAATGGCTCGAAGAGGCGGCCCACACAATTTTTTCCCCATTTTTCCCCTCTGCATTCCGGAATAAATGCAAAATATTTCTACCCATTCCAGTAGAAAATGGAACGGAAAAAACAAACTTTGGGGTATTCTTGACTTATTCTGAGTCATTTAACTCATTTTTAAAACTATAACATTGTCAGAAATGAGCGTTTTTTGATCGACTCAAATTTCGCTTAGATGATCTTCCTATATCACGATTTTTGAAAACAAGTTCAGCATGCCAAATGACTCCGAATGACTCAGAGATACTTCCTAGACTATTCTCGATTGTATTCTAGAATAGAAATGAGATATTTCTACCCATTTCAGAATAAAATAGGAAAGAACGAACAACAATCAATGTTGGGAGCACTTTTGAGCCATTCTGAGTCATTTGGTAGGTTTAACTCATTTTTAAAAATTACGACATGGTCAGAAACGAGTATTTTTACCCAACTTGCCGAGGAGTTAAGAGGCTCAAATTTTGGTAAAATTATCTCTAGAACCCTCCTATAAAACTTCAAACTATTTTTCGAATCACTCGTCAAATAGTGAGAATTAGCATGTAAAGTGGAAAGCATTGTATGTTGAAAGCGATTTAAAATAGGAATCTCCACTGCAATGGCTCTATACCACTTGAATTTTCTGATAATTGCGAAAAATTGAATTTTCCCCTAAACAGTATTACTATTGATTAGAATTACTCATGATTTTTCCAATTTTCTCAGTATTAAATGATAAAAAAAAAGGAAAAAACTATAGTCCAAAGATCTCCAAACTATTACAAATTGTTTAGCAAAAAAATTCGTGTGAATATCGCGCTTAGGTCGGATTCAACCGGTTTTTCACCAATTTCCCAATGAACTACGAAGTTCAAATTTTGCCAAAATAATCCCTACAAAATATTTTTTAAATAGGAGCAATCAATAGGGACTGCCATAAGAATTAGGGACATTTAATTGAAACACTCTTTACAGTGTTTCAATTAATTAAAATGAAATATACCTGTCTAAAGAGCATTGGTGGTATTTGATAATTTGCCCCATAACCGAATTGCGTTGGTGGCGTATCTGGTGGTGTTCTATATAGATTTTGTTGTGGACAATAACCGGCTAGAACTGTTGTAGCTGGTGAATTTGTTCCTGTACTACTACTTTGACTAGAATTCATTACAAATTTTGTTGTTGTATTATTAAATTTCCCATTATTTTTTGATGTGTATATCGATTTTTGTCGAACATCATATGGTGATGGCACAACTCTATTATTATTATTATTATTATTATGATTACTATTATTATAATTCGGATTTGTCCCTAAATTACTACTAATTTGTTGATGTGATACGAAATTCATTTGTGCCAAATTTTGTGTTATTTGCATAACGTTTGTTTGTTGTTCTGATAATTGTCCAGCAAAATTTGATGTACAACTATTTGGCGTTGACGTATTTTGTGGATATTGTTGTGGTGGATATATTGGTGTTGAATAAACAGGATTTGATGTATAAACAATATTCGGTTGATTCGGATATAGAATCGTATTCGATTGAGTTTGTTGTTGTTGTTGTTGTGATGGTGGTAAAGGTGGTGGTGGTGGTGCTTGTGCTGAATAAACAACTTGTACTTGTTGTGGTGGAAATACTGGAACTAGATCAGTACTTTGTTGTTGTGGTGTTGGTTGATTTGCTTGTGGAAGAAAATTTTGAGGAAATGCTACATAACCTACAAACAAATTATTGCTTATAGAAAATTGAGTATTTTTTCAAAATAAAACAACCTGTTTGTCCTTGTGGAGGGACAGGAAGAGGAAATCTAGTTGGATTCGTTTGTGGTGTTTGATAATAACTGATCGGTTGTTGATTCCAATATGTCGACGGTTGTTGTTGTTGTTGTTGTTGTGGTTGTTGATATGTTGTTGAATTCTCAGGAATACTCATATAGTATGTTGTACCTATATCTGGTATTGTTGCTTCCTAAAATTTTATTAAAATTATTGAAAATCTACAGGGTGAACCAAGTGGATGGCCTATTAAAAGTATAAGTTCTAATTGATCGATAATTAATTTACAACAACCTTTAGAGAATTGTTTTGGTTATTCTACCTACCCCCGATATAGGATAGTACACCCTTTTTTCTTATTTTAAATACAATGGTATATTCTAATGCCTATTTAGATTCTATATCGAAATTCAAGGGGATTTATGATATTTTTTCAGGAATTTTTAATCGAAATTCTGTCGCGTTTGATTAAAAATGAAACTATTGTTACAATACGATCAAATAGCCCAAATTCTGTGCTTTAGGTTAAATTTTATAGAACTGAATTATCTTTCAGCGTTTAATGGAAATGAACTTTTATTTCAGCCACTTTTCAAACCATATTTTCCTTATTTAAACTGAACTGAATGTTGCTTTATTCGAATGGATAGAAAAAAATTAACATCCCTATACTTATCTCTTATAATTTTTCAATTATTCAAAATTGCAACTAATTTTCCTCCTGAAAGAAAATACTAAAACATAGAAGGCCTAGCAAAACAACTGTAAATTCAATTGTCACAATCGACACCCTAATAATTAACGATTAAAACGGAAAATAATAGAAAAAAATGATAATTAATTATATTTAAATTAATTAGACTCTTTATTTTCATGTAAAATTTACTGAAATCGCTAAAAGAACATGTAAAATATTTAAGATTAACCTCAAATGTGACAGTTAATGTCATTTTACAAAGCCTACTATGCATTTATAGACGAATTAATAAGTCATAGACAACTAGACTCTAAACACTTTCAAACACGAAAACTGAAACTGAAAATTTTTAAATAACTGAAAAATTATATCAGTACAGGGAACGCTAATACAGTTCGATACAGTATCCAACCGTATAAAGAAAAAATATAGTGTTCCACTTAAAATAAGAAAAATATTAGTTTGAAAATAGCCTGAAAAAATGCATTTCAGCTAAACGCTGAAAGATAACTTAATTCTATAAAATTTAGTAGAAAATACAATATTTTAACTACCAGAATTTCAAATTTTGATTATCCAAACGCAATAATTTTTAAAATATGAATTTTTCAAATAAATACTGCAAATGAAACATTTCAAAAAAACTATTAACGCTAGAGCCCAAATCATGTTATCAAACTACCCTTTAATCACATTATAGAATTAAAGTATGCATTTAAAATAAGAAAATAGGCTGTAATATTGCATATATCAGAGATTGATAGAACTAAAATATTCCCTAGAGATGGAAAGAAACTGTAAACCAAATATTATCAATTAGAGAACTTTTTAAGGGTCTCGCTCGAAGCAAGTTAGTCTTCAATTACACTTAAATCCCATAAGAAAACTTCTATCAGTGTCGTTTGTAAACGACAAGTTATCGATTTCAAATTTGAATCTCTAGCATTTGAAAAATCCGACTGTTTCTTCGAAAATTCAGAAAAACAACCTTTTTAGAAAAAAAGGCAATTATTTAAAACAGCGTTTTTTGTATAATCAATAGAATGAAATGAATTTTACAGACAGAAAGAAAAAAGTTGACGCTAGCGCCCCAGCCTATTTCCATTTCAATCTTATTTTCCGTTTTTCAGAAAATAGCGTCTAAAGTCGCCTAATTTTAGAGAAATTGGCTTGAAACGGAAACTCGATAGTCTCCTAAATAGATAGAGACCACCTACCTATCGATATTGAGAGAAACCATCCGAAACACTTAAACTTTTAATAAGAGGCCATATTCTAGGCTTACCCTGTATAAAAAAATAAATAAATATGATTACCATTCGTCCATCAAAATGTGGTGAAACTGGCACTCCATACGGTGTTGTATAGACAATGCATGGTTGTTGATAAACTGCAACACCACTGTTATCAGGAACCGGCCCTGATTGGACTGTAGGACTATAGATTGGATATTGTGGCGGTAGATTTTCTACATATTGAAAACTACGTTGTTGTTGTGGCTGTTGTTGTTGTTGTTGTTGTACAATAGGTAACGGTGGTGAATAAGGCAAACTTGGACTTGTTGAACTATTTGTTACATGCGATTTACGACTGGGGGAATATTTTGAAAATCGTTTCTTATTATTATTAATATTACTACTAGGTGATTGAGATCGTTCATTGTTACCACTAATATTATTACTATTTGTATTATTTGTGTTGTTATTATTATTACTACTATTAGCCCTTTGGGGAGAGTTTGTTTTCTTTTTCGGCGATGGTGGTGGTTTTAAAGCTGTTGTAATACCTGGCGGTGGATTATTTGGATCATAATGATATAAACTACCATCGTCATTTTTAATTGGCTCCCCAGTTTGTGGATTAATAATAATACTGCCTTTTGGTACACTTTGTATATCTGTAACAGCCCAAACAATCGATTCTTGTCCATTTTTATTACTACTATTATTATTGTTATTATCTTCACTAATTGCCGAATCTTGTCTAGACGATTCACCGATTAAATGTGGTGTAGATGTTGGTGATGGTGTAACAGATTCAGACATTTGTGATTGTGATTTATAACCAGAACTTGATGGACTTAAACGCCATGAAACACTACTAGCTCCTGAATCTAAAAATGTTTCTATTAAACAAATAAATAAATTTTCAAACAAAAAAATCAAATCAAATAAAGTAATTAAATAACAACCTTGTTTTGTTAATAATCTAGGACCGGCACTATGTGTTGATACAACACTATCACCACGATTTAAACCTGTACCATAACCACCGAAACTGTAACTTTTCGCAACATACGGTCGTAATGTTTCACTAGTTTCTTCCGATAGAACTTTGATTAATTTACCAGTATGCCGTCGATTTTGTTCGGGTAATTGTAAACGAAATCTTGATGGATCCGTATCGCTAGCCGACCATGGTATTTCAGTCCATTCAAAATCATCATTTGAACTACCCTCATGCATCTGACGTAATAACTTGAAAAAAATCATTGAAATTTCCCAAAATAAATTCAATAATGTAATAAAAATTTAGAGATATTACGGAAGTGGCATAACAGAAATAAAATACAATTATTTGGTACAAATTTGGACTAAAATTTTACCGGAAAATTTCTAAAATTTAAATCTCTGTATACTGTGAGAAAATCGCTGAATAATCGATAATATTGGCTAAGTTATAAGTAGTGTTAGGATTTACAGTTTCGCCATAAGTATTTCAACGCGTTGAACCTACCATTGGCGTAGTTGTTTTATAATTCTGATTAAATAACTTCTTGTATGTTGTAAACTATCGGAGACAAAAAATCATTATTATTTACAAATTATAGTCTGAAATAATAATTAAAATATTAAATTAAATTAAAATATTTTAAATTTCTTTATGGACAAATCATATGTTTATTAATCCAAACGAGTTACTATAAGAGTATTCAGGAGGGGGAACCCATTCCATTGAAATTTACAGTACAATCAAACGCCTGCGTTTTACGAATGACGTCGATCGGTCATGCGGATATTTTAAATGGTCTACTGTTTTTCAACATTCTGCTGCTATCGTTATAGAGCAACTCGTTTTGTTGCCGACGAAAACACTCGACTAAAACAGAAAATAACATTCCGCTCTACTCGAATTTGTCAGGAGAGTAGATTTTGGCCGGCACGCTCTACGGTGCCAAATCCTATCTCTAGTTATAAGCGAAAATATGGAATTTTTTTGAAAAAAACAAATTTTCCCATATAGCTCAAATAACACCGATAACTCAAAGTTAAATTAAAATTTTTCAAAACAAAATACGTCTTCAGCTGCTTCTTAAAACACCCTTTCCAACAGGATGCAATACATTACAATATATCATCAAACAAAGGAGATATCGATTATTAAAAGTTGGTGTTTAAGAAATACCAAATTGAAGAAAAAGATGTAATGTAGATCCTTAAATTTCTATCAATTTTCCAGAAAATTAACAAACCAATTAGAAGATCTTTTTAGAAATCTGAAAAGCTCGTTCAATTTGCTATAAACAATGAGAAAGTCATTGCAAAAATTGATAACATTTGCCAAGTTATAGGCGAAAATATGAATTTTTGTTGAAAAAACAGGTGCTCCAAGATTTTCTGGTGTAACTCAAAGTAGAAATGGAATTTTTCAAAACAAAATACATCTTCCGTTGCTCCTTAAAATGCTGTTTCTAATGATATTTGAATCATTACAATATATCATCAAATAAGTGAGATTTCGATCATTAAAATTTACGGACACCGCATCAAAAAACATGTACTTTAGAGCTTCAAGTTTCAATAAATTCGTATTTCTTTTATATTAATACATTAATTTCCGCTATATATTCGCTTAAAAAGACGCGGAAACAGAAGCAGAAACCCGTAATATCTCTAATAAAAATAACAATACTAGTAGCAAAAATGCATACCTCTCGATTGAAAATTCTTCGTCGGACTTTTTCGTATTCTTCTTCGCGTTCTTCGAAGCTTTTACTACGTCGATTCTCTAAATTATTACCATTATTACTAAATTGTCTATCTGGTGATTTAAATGTATAATCTTCCATACTATTTGAATCACGTTTTAATATCGATCGTCTTGGTGGTTCCTCATTAAATACAATATCATCCTGTATATGTTCTCTGAACTCTTTATCCGGAATTCGTGTACTTTTCGTTTTATTAACAACAACACATTTACCAGATGATTCAATATTATGTTCCATACCGAAATATGCAGCACAACGGTGTACTAACATCCGTTGATAACTCGACATTGGCGGAAATTTAAAATGAGTCTTACTAAAGCCAAAAAAAAACCAAAAATTAACAATTAAGGGCATGCAATACATCATTTTCGCTCCGGTTGACGAAAAATGCCAATATTTACAATTCAATGTCTAATTTAATTTGCAACGGATTTTAATAAAGCGACCAGAATTAGAAAGAAAGGAAACAATCATTCCCAAAGTATTGATGATTTCCCAAAGGAAAATTTTGATTGATTTTTAAGTTCTAGTGTAAAATTTTCTTCTATATTTCCCCCCTAAGTTAGTTTTGTTTATTTTACAATAAAATTCTAGATTTTAAAAGGAAATTAAAGCGTTTTCCAATCTGTAAGAAATTTTCTAACAAGCTTTAGTTTACCAAGAAATTGATAAAAAAATTGAAAACTTCTATTCGCTCTAATTTCTACAATTCTGAAGATAAACAATTGTACAATATCTCATTCAAAAGCTTATACAAAAAGGAGGTGCTTGGTATAAAAGAAAATTCCAGTTTCGGAAAATTAGAAAAGTTACACGAAATTTTCCCAAAAAGTAGCAGTATATTCGGGTGTTATTTTCACATATCAAATGTAACTATTTTACAACAAAACTTACAACAATTTCATAAAGCATTTTATTAGCTTTCCGAAAGTTGTGACGTTTGTTGGGAAATTCTTGAAAATTCTAGGAAAATTCACCAGAAAGAGGAACGCTTTTGTCCAACTGTAGATCGACTCAGTTTGGTATAAACTCGAGTACCCAAAGTTGCCAAGTTTCTATCGAAATCTATAGACAACCCTACCCTAGTAAACAAAGTTTGGCAACACCCCTAAAGCGTGGGTACTCTAGCTTACAATTATCTGACCTAAACGACGCATCTCGGCACAACTTCCTGCATAGATCTATTGTTAGACTTTTAGGCGAATTTTCCAAGAATTATCAGAAATTTCCCAACAAGCATGGCAATTTTCGAGCAAAATTGCAATGTAATTTTAGTGCAAAATAATCATGTTAATATGTGAGAATAACGCCTAAATATTACTGTATTTTTGGAAAATTTTCCGTCTTTTCTAATTTTCCGAAATTTTAACTTTCTGTCATGACTCCATTTTTAGATAAACTTTTAAACGAGATATCGATTCATCTTTCAAAGTGGAAATGAGAAATTCGACTTCATTAACAATTTTTTGGAAAACTAACGAGGATATTGGAAAATTACTTACCGATTTGAAAAGCGCTGACAATTTACTTTTAAAGCCTAAAATTTCATTGGAAAATAAACAAAATTGTCCGAATCAGAAAGGAAATTATAGAAAATTATAATTTCAACAAAAAAATAAATTAATCGAAATTTTCCAAAAAGAAACAACTCTTTGAAATGCTCTTTCTAATTCCGTTTGAATCAATAAAATCCGTTGTAAAATAAATTAGAATTGCAAATATTGGCATTTTTCGACAGCCGGATCGAAGATGTACTGCAAGCCCTTAATTAAATAATAATGAGACGAATAATTACACTTTATCTTTGGCAAGACTGACTAGTTCCTGTTCTATTCGCAACATAAATGCTCGATCTTTTGCATTTCTATTCAATGTTTCCGGAATAAATTGTTCAAGATTTGTACCAGATGTATCCGTGTATTGTTGTTCAGAACTACTATCTAATTTAGAATTTTTCAAATTAATTAATTGAAATAATTAATTAAAGACGCACCTCTAGATAAACATGGAGAATTTGATGAACTACCTTCGAAGCTACCAGTTTGTGAACTTGATTGCTGCTTAATCTTCTTATTATTACTAATCCTATTTACTGATAATGTATTTGAGCTTCCAACCATATTATTATTCATATTTGTCGAATTATTATTATTTTTCGTACATTTTACACAGCTTTCATTTAAACAATCACAATTAGTTTTCTTCTTATTAATATTATTATGTATATGACTAGTATTATCTTTTTTATTATCATTATTACCACTACTACACGATGACTCCTTATCCATCTGTTTGCTATTATTACTGATAATACGATTGAGGTATTTCGGATCTGTTTCATCATCAATTATATCTTCATTATTACCAATATCATCGTTATCGCTCAAACTATTTGTTGGGGAAGAACAACAATGTTGTTGTTGTTGATGAGATGAACAACGGGATAAACTCGGAGATGATGGTACTAATGTAGAGGTAGGTGAAACACAAATTGGTGAATTTCTAGATGGACTTAATACAACAATTGGATTTGTTGTTGGTAATGGAGACGATGATGTTGACGATATTGTTTCTGTTGTTGGTATAACTTGAATTGAAGGCGGTGATGGTTCACGTGGTGGTGATGTTTCTTCACGCATAGCATGACTTCGTACCAGAAATTTCAATTTCGAATTGTGCTAAATTTACACATTTTTTTTAAAATTGAATTATAAAAAAATTACAATAAAATTACTCGACCTCGCGATGAAAGCGCATTGGTTTTGCCTTCATTATCACTATCCATTGTCGTGTTTGGTCCTCTTTGTTGCATGTTGTGTTAACTGTGCCACCTATTTTTATAAATAGTTTAAAGTAAAACAACAATTATAAACAATTACCTGAATGTGTTGTTCATAATGATGGTGAATGACGTGAAATTACACTGGAAACCAAATCGAAAAATAAAAAAGTGGTTAATTTGATTGATCAACCGAAGCTTTGAAACATTCTATCGATTTTCTCCGATATTCCTTCTAAACACTCTGAGTTTGGCATGATTTTAACTTTTCTTCATTGTTATCTCGTTATTAAAAACTAAATTAAAATTTCATCCAAACATTTTAACTGAATTTAATTCAAAATAAACACCGTTCGGTCAAACAATTCAAATAGGTCTGTTGAACACCGACTGAACTTGACTTTATTTCAACTCTTGTCGATTTAGAAGCATGCGAAGAATAGTTTAATCGATTACAACACACCAACCTTAATTATCTGATTATCGATTTATGTTTCATATGAAGAAAAATTTCTATAGAACAAGCTAAACTTTTCGTGGAAATTCAAACAAAGCAAATTGAATCATAGAATACCGGAAATATTGTGCAATATGCAAAAATCGTTAATATTTTAAATTCCAAATAAACTAGTTTCGTTTCTCAAGAAGCATAAATTAATGGAATTCCACATTATATAAAGGTAAGTGTAATAAGTATGGAATGTTGTAGTAGTGGAATCGTTCAAGTTCACGGTTACAATTTATAACAATCAATATTTTAACTATCTCTCTTGTTCGTTAATAAAAACGATATAATTTTGCAACTACATATGCATGAGTCTTGCATGCAAACATGCATATGTGACATCTTTTTTCCGGAAACGAATCGCCGGTTTTTTCCCTTTCGATATTTGATACACGCGATTATAGAGAATCCGATAAAAATATTCACTTGATTAAAAAAAAAAAATCAGATATCATAAGTCAAGTTGAAGGGTATTTTAAAATTGAATTAAAAAAAAAAGTAGTAATTTGTTCAATTGGAAAACTTTTTATAGATTTCTATTTGAGATTGTGTCAAATTGTACCATCAACCAACCCTAAAACCACCACCACTGATGAAAAAATTATATTATCCTTGAATAAATCGCTATTCCACTATTATCATTAACCAGAAAATATCCTTGACGTCATGTTTGTCCTTGTTCTGAAACGATTACAACCACTAAAACTTGATTTATTGCTATTTTTCGACCTTATTACATTATTCTCTAGACTTTCCAAAGTTAAATCACCCTATTCTGATATATATCACTATTTTTTATAAAATAAACCCTTATCAAATAAGTTGTTATTAGTGGACAATTGTCTGATTGTGAGTCATCATTGGTGACCTTCTTGTAGAGCCCCCATTGTTAAAACTATACCGTGACTTTTGATTGGTTTCAATCACGATAAATTTCTTTCATGCAAGTCAAGGTTGGTTATTTTGCTATTCAAAAAGTGTACGAAAACAACAAAAAAACACTCTCGTTGATTGTTTTGTAATAATGCAGTAAGAATTATTGGATGTAGCAAAATTGGTGGATGCGCCGGGTGAACTATCATTGATTCAACCAATTTCCTCCAATTTTTTAAAAACCTATCAATACTTCCTATCAATTTCCAAATAATAATTACTTCGAGTATATTAACAATCAATAAAACAATCATAAAGATTAATAATAATTAATGTAGCACGAATTTTGCAAACTGGAAGAACTAATCGATAGAATTCTTGGAATTTCCCTGATAAAGAATAATAGCCTTGATTTATTATTTAAACTAGGGTTCTAGGTAGATATTTTAGACAGTCCTGGAAGTTTTTAATCGATCACCACCGGCTCACCTTTATTTGCACAATTTTTTATTGGTATTAAAATATTAAAAAACCCTCCAATTCGAATTAACGTTAATATTCAATAAACAATACAAAGAACTTCCCTTAATCAATGGAGTGATGGATTATTGTGTGCTGATAAGAATTTCGGGTGAATATTACGTAATATCCATTCATAAAATTATATCGAATATAACAAAAGGGGGAAAAATTTAAGGAATGAATGAGCTTGAAAGGGAAAATTTATTATCGTATTCTATTAAGTGTGACTGTTTTTATCTTAGTGATAAAGTCAAGGTGATTTGACGTAATGGCCTTGATTAAATTTAACTCGATTCTATTAGAAAAAATTACAAATCAGAATTTTAATTAGATTTTAATAATTATAGAGAGAGATTAGTGATTAATCATAAATTCGATGATAGTAATATCGAAAATAACAATAAAATTATAGATTCATTGTGTAATTAAAATTTCTTAGAAATAATTGAGTAATAGATGATTCTTTTAATAATTCACAAGTACAATAATATTGATTTTATATGATTAAACAATATTGAAACTGTAACTTTTTATATTTTACCAATAAACTAGGAGTATTAGAAAATTTCTCTAATTTAAAAAACTTGAAATCAACAATATTTTATTATTATCACCTACAATAAGCCTGGGTAAGCTTAAAATTATCGATTCGTAACCAATTTGATTATTTAATGTTGAATTATTGAATAGAATACTGTCGATAAATGGGTGCAAAATACTAGAATTTCAAATTGTAAAACGACCCCTACAACCATTTAAAGAACAAACTACAAATTGGGGTGCACGAGTAGAACGTAAAATAGGCCAAACCCTGGAAAATCTGTTTATATAAATAATCTAAACATCTAAAATCTCTTATTTGTTAACTTTTTTTAAAAGTTAAACTACCGCAATATGCTATTATTTTATACTAATAATAGGTTCAAAATTTTTAAATTCTAATCAATATTAGATAATTGCAAGAATACGAGTTTATGATAACGTATCAAATCAAAAATTAATAAATAGACTAGAAATTTAGCGTATTTTAAGTAGAAATAGTAAATAGAGAAACGTGCCAATATTTATGTCTAGAAAATCAAGAAATATACCAATGAATGTAAATTGAAAATTCCGATTCTATAAACAATAAATAATCAAACAGCTAATATTCAATTAAAATTTTATCATCCAATTGAATTTTAATAAAAAATAATAAACCGTAAAACAATTCGAATTTATCACAACAGTAATAATGTTGATTTTGATTGGAAAAATTTCGATAAATTTGAAAAATTTCGAATTTAAATACAGTGAAAAAGGTAATTGACCCGATGCCTGACCTAATTCCCTCGATTTTCATCCCTTACTCTCCTATTAAATCTCCCATATATCTCTCAATATTTGGCAAGCTTTTATCTTAAATTGAAAATAATAATTCAACAGAAAATGTCTTGAAAATACCAATTAATCAAGTCGGATAAAGAAATAAGAAATACAGAATTATGAGTAAAAAAACAAGACTTACGGTTGATAATTTGGCGAATCAATCCCATTAATTAACCAAATAATTGATTAAATATTGCAAATTATCAAGAACAATATAACTATTTAATGATAAGAGACCATTACACGTATGTTGTGAGATAGGTCAGTCAACCCTCTGCACTAACAAAACACAAAACTGTAATACCTGAAGAAGAGTTGCCTGGCAACCAGTTGGATAGGAGCAGCACGCGCATTACAGGACAAAATGAATATTTACAAAAATGCATTTTCAATTACAACAATAATAATAATAATGACAAATTTTAATTGTAGGTGGTACACCAACAATTATACCAAATGATAACTAAAATTCACATTCAAATATTCATTTTAAAATTTATTACAGTTGTAACAACTCTACAAAAAAGCTTCCTTTATGATGTTAAATCAATCATAAGTTATTTCCATTATTTTTCTTGTTTTTTGCAAACGTACACTTAAACATATTGATAAATACATCGTTAAAATTCGCCCACTATTTAGCCTTGATTTAGCCTCTTATTGTTACAATATCGGTCTTTTTTCAATTCATCAAAAATCTCTTGATAATATTGAAGAGGAATTGTAGGGGAAAAATCGATTAAAAATAATCGAGAATCAATGTCATTTAATAGCACAGCAGGGTGGCTAAACGAAATAAATTTATTATAGACAATTTTTTTCCAATTATGGATTATATCGAGAAAAACCAGTCATTATTAGTGTACTAATAACGAAAAAAATGTATAAAGATATTTGTTAAAGTTAATTAAATGTCAAACTTTGATATTTTCAAGGTATATAGAGAAATATCAAAGAAGCATAAAAAAATTGGGAGCGTAATAGAATCGAGGCAATAATTTAAACAAATTGTTCGGATAAATCTGCAAATTATAATGGACTTTATAAAATATAGCACAATTCCGTATAAATTTGCTAATAGTGCAAGGTTTATAATCAAATCAAATTGTTTATCTTTTTCTTTTCCGTTAAAACTGTTAAAACTTCCTTTTGCAAAATTTTTGTATATGAAATTATTCGTACCGAAGTTTCTAATGAAAAATCGTTTGCAATTTACCCCATTTCCGCCACTCTCAAAGTTGCACCTACCCTTTTCCGATAATCATCTCTATAATGGATGGTAGGGTGTATTATTTATTAATCCAATCGTAATTTATAGTGAATTAATTGGACATTTCTTGTAAATATGTCAGTTGAAACGAAGAATTTTGGTGTATCTCTTTGTATCGAACTTTTCCAAAATATTACCCCATATAAACTTCATAGAAATAAAGTCAAATTATTTTATGGTCTAACAATAGAGTTTGTACCAGTTGAATGGTTTGTTCATTACAATTACTTACAAAAGCATAGGAATAATTTACAACTTTTACCAAATGCAGGTAGTAGGATACAAATGGACGGTTATTTTGAATATTTGTACAAAGTGAGTGTGTTCAATATCTACCACCATTAAATTCGGAATAAAATGCAAAAACTAACAAGTTTTTAATTATTTAATTGTAACGATAATTGAATTTTAATTCTTCATTCTTTTAGATTTTATAATTACTGTATTACTGTTGTAGATACATAAAAAAAAATCACTACCTATTCGAACAAAGCGTAACTATAAACACGTTGCTGGAATTTATAATTTCATTATTTTACGACTTTATTGAAGTTTAATTAAATAATAGCAATTTGACACTTAACTCTAAGTTTTGAATTTTTGCCACATTCATATTTAAGTGTGAAAATGTCAAAAATTCGCTACAAGAACTTCTAATAGTATACGATAAAAGGCCATAAGCAACTGAAAATTTCTTCAAAAGAGGGATTCAAAATTGAAATACCGAAATTTAGACAGTTTTTCGACTCGTAATCAATCTTTTCGATTACAATAAGAAACAACTTTTTGAGTTACAACTAAAGTGTTATAACAGAAACGGAATCGGAAACATTAAAAAAATATTTAAACGGAAACAGAAATGAAATAAAATTGATAACTTTTCATTAGTTTTCCGGAAAACTAACAATATCATCGGCAAATTCCTGTAAGATTTGTAAAGCGCTTTAAATTTGCCATATTTTGAGAAAAAATTGTTGAAAAATCGATAATTTTTGTTATGTTATACGGAAAAATATGAAAATTCTTTGAAAAAAAGACACTTCAAGATTTTCTTCAAAATAAAAAAAAAAACACTTATGCTAATACCACTGTATTCAACACAATATAATATCAAATAAGGGAGATATCGAGTATGACAAACTGATTTTTTGATACCGAATTGAATGTAGGCCCTCCAATCTATCAATTTTCGTGAAATTAACTAACTTATTTTTTGGAGGTCCAAAATTCTTACCCAATTTGCTACATACTCTGAGAAAATCATTGAAAAATCGACATTTGTCAAGTTGTAGGGAAAATATGGAAAACATGTTCCAAGATTTTCTTCTATCACTCAAAGTTTAATTGTAGATTTTCAAAATAAAAAAAAACTTCTTAGATACTCCTTGAAATGCTCTTTCTAACACTGCTATATTTATTACAATAGCTCATCAAATAAGGGAACTACCGATTATTGAAATTTCGCATTTGTTAAACTCAAAATTGAAGAAAAAAACTTCATATACGCTCCCAATTTCGGCCAATTTCCCGAAAAACTAACAAACCTATTGAAAAATTTCTTGGGGGTCGTAAAAGATTGTTCTATTTGCTATATATTGTGAGAAAATTACTGAAAAATTGATAATATTTAGTAAATTATAAGGGAAATATGGAAAAATTACAAAAAACATGCTTCAAAATCTCTACAAATCAAAATTCAATCGGAATTTTTGGAAATACGCCTTTGGATGCTCCCCAAAATGTATCTAATGGTGTTTGATCGTTACAATATATCATCAAACAAAGGAAATATTAATCATTAAAATTTTCGGACACTGAATTGAAAAAAATTTACTTTAAACCTTTTTTTCTCATATGAACAATTTCCATTATACCTGCTCAAAAGGGTACAGAAAAAGAGCTTTCAAGCTTTGCGGTAGCAGAAACGAAGATTTGTAAAATCTCTGAAAAAAGAACTTTATATTTTTGAAAAAAGAAATGCATATTCGATTAACTGAGTCGCATCTACGACCATAAAATTGATCGAATTTTAAATTTTAGTCCTTTACCAAATTTTATCGTTTTTAGAATAAACAAAGATACTTCAATAATGGTAATTATACTAGTTACTTCATATTTTTCTAAATTTTAGGCCACCTGGTCAGAAAGCAATTAGACATCAAACAAATGGAGAAAAACGTAAGCAAATGGACATTATCTAAACAAGAAATTTTGCTTTCTAATTGTATTTTATTATAGATAATGAAAATTTTTCGAATTAAACTGGTTTTAAGATAAACATCTGAAAAATTTATGACTGCATAAATTTGATTATCCAAAGATTCACAATTTCAACTAAAGAATTTGCGACAATATTTAGACTTTATTACTCATAATTTACATTCTAATAACAATAAAGTTCAAATTATATGACGAAAATATGGAGTTTTTCAACCTTTTCTAGTTCCTCTTCTAATATTAACTCCAAATAGATTAAAAAAGTTTTAACAACATTCTATTAAAAAGAGATTTATTTTCGAAAATTTGGCATAGTGTCGAATTGAAGCAAGTTCTTAGTTTTATAAAATTATATAAAAAGAAAAACAATTATACAACAAATTATTTCTATAATTGTTTCTTATAATTTTTCTAGTGTATTGAAGACTAGAATTTCCCCCCATTTAACAAATTATCAACTAAATTTAACCCAGAAAGCTTGTTCAAGGTAAAATATATAAAAATAAATCTTTCTCAATGAGTATATCAACGAGACGAGTTTTATTCATTAACGTAATTTGTACAACAATAAAACAACCGAATGCATTCTTAATTATTCTTCAACAACTACCACCTTAGTCTATCCGACCGGAATTTCGTTTGATTTATTCAAACGTACAAGCCAAAAAAACCAACGAAATTGGAATCAAAACGAGAAATAATCTGCACCAACCATGTCAAATAATCGGTTTAAAATATAACGCAGATCAATAAATACAACAACAGATGTCAGTCGTTTTCAGTTTAAGTAAATACGGCTAATAAAATTTTAAAATAAACATCCTTCAAAAATATCATTTAACTACAACTATTAATAACAACAACAATAGTGGTGACAAAATTGTAAAATTAACATAACCTTTCCAACAATTCCTGATAAAATCAGAAATTTCTTCACCAAGTGGAGGGGAACAACAACAATAACACCGATTTAAACAACGGTTAGAACACATTCAACAAACGATTTAAATCCTAACGAAATTCCCCGCTAAAATTGTAAAAAAATTGCATTTTCCTTCAAAACTACAATTGTGGCTATAGAAATATACCCCCATAGATTTTGCTGCATTCTATTATCGACGAATGGAATTTACACGCGAATTACGATAAAAATTGTTAATTAATTCGTATTGTGGAGGTTTTAATTAATAATTATTCGATAATAATAGAAATACTTACAAATAAAAAGCGAAACACCTGTAATAGAATCTCTGCAGCACACGACAATGTCTCCAATAACACAATTTTTACGCTTGCTTCCACTAAATTTTAGTGGAATTTCGAGCTATAGATTTCAGTTGGACAAACTGACACCTGACATCTCTCCAAACGCCATCTATCAGATAGTAGCCAAAACAAATCTACAATAGAAACAATTATCTGATTGTTTTAAAAATTTAACAAATCTCTAAAGGGTGAATTTATCTAAAAATTATAAAAATTTCATATTTATTTCTAGTTTTATAGGGGAAATTGTAGATAATATTGCCGATAGATGGCAGTCTAGTCGATCAATTTGACAAATTTCGTCCAACGGGGTTGTCAAATGTTCTGAATCGTAACCAAGTCTTGATTTATTAGTTATTGAAATATTTGTTGTTGAAATATTTAGAATAAAATTGTTGAATTTCTTTATAATTGTGTTATATTTTTCAAGTTTTGTTTTATTTATTTAAAACTTTAAATTTTCTGAACAATAATATTTAGAAAATTTGGCAACATTGTTGGAGTTGGTGTAAGAATTTTCTAGCGTGTGGCAGCACTGTTCTTTTAATTTGACAATTGTTGACAAAGTTGTATTTGGTTAATTTTTCTCAAATAAAATCTAGTCATTTACAGGATTATCCAGGTAATTTCAATAAAAACATAAAATTGGAGTTAAATTAATATTTCAGTTAGGAAAATTATGGAAAATCCCGAAAATACCCAAGATACGAATATTAATAATAAACAGGAGAATTTAAAACGTCCACAAACGAATCAAACAAAACCGAGTACATCAAACGATGAGAAAGCCCCAGATAGTTCAGATAATAATAATACGCAACAGAAAACGAAAACTTCAAAAGCTAAGAAACGTAAAAAACCCAAAGATAGTACCGCACCACGTCATCCTTTAACAGGTGATTTATTTCAATTATTTATCGATTGGAATTCTAATTGATCGTCTAGGGTATGTTCGTTATTTGAACGATCGTCGTGAGGCTGTACGTAATGCAAATCCGACCCTATCGTTTGCTGAAATTACGAAAATGTTGGCAAATGAATGGACGAATCTACCGGCTGATAAGAAACAACAATATTTAGATGCAGCCGAACAGGATCGTGAACGTTATACTCGAGAATATAACGCTTATAAACAAACAGAGGCTTATAAATTGTTTACACAACAACAAAACGAGAAAAAAGTCAAAGAGAGCAAAGACGATACGAAAACTGTAATTATAATCCATTCAAATAACCAATTCTATCTAATCAATTTTAGAACACCCCTCAAACACAATCGAGTGTTGTAAAAGAACAAGATGTAGATTTCGGTAATTTCGATATTCCGATTTTTACAGAAGAATTTCTAGATCATAATAAAATGCGCGATTCGGAATTGCGTCAATTACGGAAATCGAACACTGATTATGAACAACAAAATGCTATATTACAGAAACATATTGAAAATATGAAAGATGCAATAACGAAATTAGAAAACGAAATACAACAACAAGAGAAAAATAATCTATCATTACAGAAACATTTGGATCATTTGAGGGTAACTTTAACGAATGGCTTTTCCGGGGTTAAACTTCCAGGTTTTTTAAATTGGTCATTATAATTCGATTTAATTAAATCAATTTTTACAGGAATTAAAGAAGTAGCGACACAACAAAATATCGATACGTACATGATGAATTTACATTCAATTTTATTAGAAAATAGTAATCACGACGTGAATTTATTACAAACTGTACGTAATATAGTTGGACGGTTAGAATTTAACGGATGACATCGAAAAAAATGAAAATTGTACAATTTTCTCTTCCATACAGTTTATATTCGATTTTTATTTACCACAAAATTGTATTGTTTTCATTTTATTTAATTTGTGATTATTTTGTAGATTTGTGTTATGAATACGTCTCAAAGTAAATATCTGAATACGTATATTTACTCTATTTTAGACACCTAATTTCCCAAAATTTCCATGTTGTTCAATTTTAATCCAATTAGCGATAATTTTAGCGAAAAAATCAACCGTTATCGATGGAGATTTTGCAATTTTTTTACAGTTATCAGTTGTACTATTTTTCGAAAGATCGAAGTGGTGTTTTCCAAAATTTGGATAATGGAATTTGCCGAGAATTGTTCGTCACGATTAAATTACATGGAAAAATAGCTTGTATCGTTATTTTATCAACGAAATCTTTTTAAGACACAAAAAATATAGCTTTATGTTTTGTAAATATAGAAAAAATTTATTATCGTGTAATAATGAATTATTCTATTGTATTTTAATATCATTCAGTGTTTAAAAGCGGATCTTAGTTGTAATTTTATCAGTCTAGATCCAACTGAACTTTGAGAACATTGAGAATGTTGCTATTTTTGGTCCTCTTAGGACTTACAACAGTCCTTGCTGAATGTAAGTCAATATTTTTAGTAAATGTTTTTTCTTAAATTTATTTTTTTAATTTAAAATAGCCCACCCAGTACAATGCCCACCTGTTGACTCTTACAACGCTGTCTATATACCGGCTGAAAATTGTAGCCAATTCTATGAATGTTCTAATGGCGTTGCGTATCTTTTCAATTGTCCAGCAGGATTGTATTTTAATCCAGCATTTAATGTCTGCGATTGGCCGGAAAACGTTGACTGTAAGAGTATAACGACTGAAGCTCCAGAAACAACTAGTGAAACTGCTGAAACTACAGTAAGTCCCACAAGACTACCACCGAATATAACTGAAACTCAGGAAACAACCACTGAAGCTGCTGAAACTACAGTAAGTCCCACAAAACTACCACCAAGTGTAACAACCGAAGCTCCAGACACAACTACTGAAACTTCTGAAGCTTCAACAACAATTTTAACAACTGAAAATCCAGAAACAACTAGTGAAGCTGCTGAAACTACAGTAAGTCCCACAAGACTACCACCGAATATAACTGAAACTCAGGAAACAAGTGAAGCTGCTGAAACTACAGTAAGTCCCACAAAACTACCACCAAGTGTAACAACTGAAGCTCCAGACACAACTACCGAAACTTCTGAAGCTTCAACAACAATTTTAACAACTGAAAATCCAGAAACAACAACACAAATTCCATTAACAACATCCGGAAATGACGATGGAAATGATAGTAAGAGCGATAGCAATGAAGACAATAGTAGCGATTCAAGCGATTCAGATAATTCTAGTGGCTCAAATGAATCCAACGATAGCAACGACTCAGATTCAAATGAATCTAACAGTAGTAATGATTCAGATGATTCAAGCGATTCACATTCAAGCAAATCAAATGAATCTAACAGTAGCAATGATTCTGATGATTCAAGTAAATCTAACAGCAGTAATGATTCAAACGATTCAAGTGAATCAAATGAATCTAACAGTAGTAATGATTCTGATGATTCGAGCGATTCACATTCAAGTAAATCAAATGAATCTAACAATAGCAATGATTCTGATGATTCGAGCAATTCTGATGATTCAAGTAAATCAAATGAATCTAACAGTAGTAATGATTCTGATGATTCGAGCGATTCACATTCAAGTAAATCAAATGAATCTAACAATAGCAATGATTCTGATGATTCGGGCAATTCTGATGATTCAAGTAAATCAAATGAATCTAACAGTAGCAATGATTCTGATGATTCGAACGATTCACATTCAAGTAAATCAAATGAATCTAACAGTAGCAATGATTCTGATGATTCGAGCAATTCTGATGATTCAAGTAAATCTAATAGCAGTAATGATTCAAACGATTCAGACAACTCAAGTAAATCAAATGATTCAGATGATTCAAGCGAATCTAACAGCAGTGAAGATTCTGATGATTCAAGCGATTCAGATTCAAAAAAATCAAATGAATCCAACAGTAGTAGTGATTCTGATGATTCAAGTAAATCAAATGAATCCAATAGTAGCAGTGATTCTGACGATAGTAGTAGTAGTGATTCACATGAAAAACATCACAATCACGGCCATCATGAGAACCATCACAATCACAACCGCGAATCTGATAGTAATAATAGTGATTCTGATGAAAAGCGTTATAATCACCACAACAATTATGGAAACAATCGAAATAATAACAACAACAATCGCAACCACAATAATCACGAAAATCATCAAAATCACAACCGCCTCTAAAATTAAAACGAAATTTTTTCTTTATTGAATCATTATTTAGAATATTAGGAATAAAATTAGTAATTAGAATAATTGGACTATAAACTACCTCACTATATCCCTTGATTTTAATCAAGGGACTTTAATCCACTCAAAAAACTGGAAAAATTTCCAAATATAAAATTCAAACGATCATTTTAATCCTAATCTTAATCCTCAAGTGTCGCAACTGATTGAAATTATTATAAACAGAAATTAAAAAAAAAAATTCGATTGACTTTAAGGTTTATTAAGAATTCTATCATGCAATACAACAATATTTTCGCCGGGAAATCCGAATTTTCAACGGAATCAAGGTTCACATTTTCTTTAGGGTTGTCTAATCCGGTTAGAGGATAACGCAAAAAAGGGCTCTTGCGATTTATTTTTGCTTAAAACTGTTACCCAGAATAAAATTTCTATGAATGCGGGAGAAATGAGCCGAATTCGTATCATAAAACGAATTTTATGTAAATACTTCTCCATGTAAATCGTCTATAAACAACAATAGAATTATCTAAATTGCCGATAATTGGTAATAAATATTTCAAAATTCAATATTAATAAATAACGTAAACGATGAAGACTTCCCCGTATTTTTGATACGATAAAAATTCGAATAATCCACTACCATATGGTAAGATTATTAGAAATTGACGATAATAACAACAATAATGACTTTAATGACAGTAATAAACTTTGGCAATTTGGACGAGTTACATAGGAAGACTTAAATTTCAAATCGTTTGATAATTACAACGATATTCGATAACTTTGATCTATTTGTTGTTTAATTGTTCACGGCTATTCTATAACATAGACGACAATAGAATTGAGACAACACAATAGATTTTCTTTCAATTTTCCCCAATGTTTTTCCAAAATCTACCAAGATAACAGACCAAATCGGCTTGAATATCAATAAGCATCTTCACATTTAATTTTTCCAATTTTCTAGATAATTACAAAATGAACAACTGGAATTATTAAAAAAATTCGTAAATAAACTCAATTTATTCGCTGATTAGCATTTTGCAATTGTCGAAATCGGAGGCGGTGGTTAAATGGGGAACCGTACGCAAAATCCCCATTCAATGTGTTAGTGTTTGTGTGCACCTACTCAGTCAAGTGAACAACAGCTGCTTTTATATAAAGAGAGAGCTATCGGGCACCGTTGAGCCATTCTGTTCGGCTGTATTTGGCCTGGTGGAAGTTTTTTTAAATTTGTATAAATCAATTTGTCCGTCTAAATATTAGCGATTTCAACGATACGTTCCGGTCATTCTCTAATTAGAACCACAAAAAGAAGAATTCAATCCGGTTAGACTACACTAATTATTATGGTAAGACTTTTTGTTTTTATAAAATAATTGGAAATTTGATAGATTAACCCGGCGCTTCCACCAAAATTCAACATAATTTTTAATGTTAATTCAGTTATAGAAATCGTTTAGGGGTGAAATTTAGAGAATAATCGGTAAATTGTTTGGAAATTTGAAACGAATCGTGCTTCCGTTGAGTAATTAGATTTTCGATGGTTGTTTTTATTTGTCGATGCCAATATTCTACTAAAACTTCAACTAGTTTGTAGATTTTACATTTTCAAGTCTTCCCTCCAGTTATTTGTTGTAATACTCATCAATCGCGATTTAATTAGTTTTACACTTGAGTTCGATATTCTTCAATATCAATAAAAAAGTCGCTTTATTGTGAAATTTATCCAAACTAACAAACGAAACGCAAAAAAGCGACGTGTTAGCGTATAATATTCCAGTCCAGATCGGGTTTCAAAGAGGCAAATGTCGCATATTCGACAATAACTAAAATATTTGATGATTGGCGACGAAATTGGAAATAATCTTGGTGTTTGCCCGGCGCATCCGCCAATTTTGCTCCGGATTAAAATCGGAGCGATTCTAATGATCAAAGTTACAAACTGTTTGTTTACTAATTTTCGAATATTTTTATCAAAAGGGACAAATCTGAGTTAATGAAAGCGATTGATAATGGAGGCGGTCTTTTCCTGTTGTGGAAAAGTCGAAACATTTTTTGTTGTTTTTGTGTTCTGCGTCTCGGTAACGGACTATTCTTAATTAATAATTCTCCTCGTATAATGAAGTAGAAAAACCGAAAAACTTCTCCATCATAAATTTAACAAAGGATGCATTATCGTCATTTACATTTTCCTTTATTATTTTTGTAATGATTTGAATTTGTAGAAAGAAATGTGATTAGAAATTAAGATTTCGTTGTGGTTTGTATTCCTGTTTATGGACATTTGATTCAATTACTATCTAAATATTTTAACTAAATATTACAGAAATTATGTAGCAGATAATTGATGTTTAACAAATTAATTATTGATTACACTACAAAGACGAGTACAGGCGGATGATAAAATTTCGATGCTACTATTATAATATCAACAACAATATCAGAGATAACCGATTTTTTCGATTCTGCCACAATCATGTCGAATTTCCATCGATAATTGACAATAAAACAATAAAACCCCTAATCTAATCTAGGAAAATAAATGAATATTAATCATCGTTAACACAACAACCATATGTACTTTATTTCTATTTGTTACAAATTTTTACCTGACGGCTATCGAATTGAATCCACTTGATTGTTTCGATGACGTTTAAATTATTGATTCTGTAAAAATTGCATTGAAACTATAATTACAACTGGGAATGGGGCGGTCAAACAACTTTAATAAAGCCCCTTTATCAAAATTATTGTTTTTATTTTAGCAGCGATGCAATAATTGAAACTGATTACTAGAAAACACCAACTTCACAGATTAAAAGAAATTACAATCAACATAAAAACGAAATATTAAAGACCAGTTATTTGTCTTGTAATTATAGGAGCTTTCCGACTTTTCATCCAATAAATTTGAATAAAACTTCACCTAACTTCGTTAATTTATTATCATTTAGATTTGATTACACCTCTTTGTTGGATAATTCACCCTTAACTAATGTGTAATCAGTAAGATTTTAATTTTATTGTTATAGAAATAAAACAGGAAAAATTTCTAATGCGATGATAGAACACGGAACGCATTTTAGCGGCTGTTAAACAAAATTAACAACTTCCATATAGATTTTTCAGGGGTCAAATCTAATTGCGATTCTTGTTGGATTCCAGGCCGTAATGTCCAGTTGTAAATTATTATTCGTCTTCTTTGTAAGTTTAATGATACTGGTATTCGTGGAGGGCCAAGCCAAAGATTTGTGCCAACGACCAAAGAATAGTTTCGAAAATCTCAACCATCTCTACGATTATGTTGAATGTCTTAAATCACAATCGACAACAAGGTAATAAAACCGTAATTTAATTTAAGTCAGCATTCAAAGTTTCGCCTAATTGTATTTAGAGGAGTTGCGATTTCCATTAGTACCACTGCTAGATTTGGTTTCAAATAGGCAACCAATTATGTGTATTGCACACTAATAATTGGTTGCCTATATTACACAAAAAGTAGTGGTGCTATTGAAAAATCTCAACTTAGCCCTCACTAATTTTGAGACTAAAAATATGATCGATAAAAATATAAAAAAATACGAATAATTTGCAAGCTTCTCGATATCTAGCCGGTTCATTTATCTCACACTTGAAAAAATCGATTATTTGTAAATTTCCGTGTTTTAATAGCGACCTTTGAGTGCCCACTGTGCGCTCCAATAAGCACGTGTGGATATTCGAATTTTGCATTTCTAGATATGGAAAAAGGGCCTATTCACCGTTGTTGGCGAAAATTCGTCCAAACTTACTGACCGATTACGATAGCGTCCTACAACTCTACGATCTACTTTACCATCATCGTAATGAAGAATAATTTGTTTTTAAAACCGAAAAAATTCGATTTATAATTTCCACTACACTCAGTCCAATAATTCAGTATTAATAATTGAAATTCTTTCATAGATGTTTGTAATGCTTTGTAACTTTCAACAAGTCTTAAAATATTTCTCTTTAAAATATAATCGTTAATATAGTGTGAGCAATTTTGTCTTTATTTTTATTAAATAATTAAAAAATCCCGCGATTTAATATATTTTTTATTATAAGATAATTAAAAGAAAACAATTAGTCATTTTTAAAGTGGCCGGATTTTTCCGTTTAAGCAATTTCTCATTACTGATAAGGCAATAGGATTATTGAGTTCTTTATAAACGAAAATCGTAATCCATTTCCAGAACAAATCGATATCATCTAAAGCAATTTTCGATAATTAGCGCCATTTTTTTTTATGATAATGCCTTCTCCCCTGTTATCGGACTATTGTTTAATTTAAAAATAAAAATGTGAATCCCCAAATAACTGTTAATAACCAATAATTCCCAATTTAATCTGTTTATCATTGTGTCGTGTTCTTCTAAGTATTTGCAATAAAAAAATGATTACGCACGAATATAAGGTTGATTTCACGATAAGAATTCTCAGTTATAATCGTTGCATTGTGCAAATTTGCTTCTAATTAAGGTGCAATTGGTGCTAGCAAACAATTATCGAACGCAAAATGAAAGCTTTTATTGTTCTATTAGCCGTTACTTTCGTCTTCGGTGACTGTAAGTATACGATTTCCCAATTTTCTCCAACCATAAATAATTTATTCCATCACCACAGCTGTTGATGACTTATGCCCATCGGTTAACGGCGTCTATCCAGTTTATCTACCGAGTGAAGATTGCAGTAAATTTTATGAATGTAGTAACGGTATTGCTCATCTTCAAAATTGTCCAGCCGGTTTAGAATACAACGCGAAATTGCACGTTTGCGACTATCCTGAAGTTGCCGGTTGTGAAGGAAATCGCGATAACAAAACAGCAACAA
Organism: Mylabris phalerata; assembly: GCA_020740385.1. Lineage (NCBI taxonomy): Eukaryota > Metazoa > Arthropoda > Insecta > Coleoptera > Meloidae > Mylabris > Mylabris phalerata. The sequence continues at coordinate 4,985,512 of JAJEOX010000222.1, forward strand.
CTTCATCTGATGTCTTCAATGGAACGCAATCTACAGAGGTGCCAATAACTGATCAATCATCGGAAGTTTCAAACGTGACTCAAGCTACAGAGGAACCGTCAACGAAACCATCGGACGACTCTAACGAATCATCAGAGGAATCGAACTCTTCGGAAGATTCAAATGAATCAGGCGATGATGATGATGAAGCAATTCGTAAAGCTTGCGAATCAGCTGAATTTTTCCTAATACCATATCCGAATGATTGCAGCAAATATATTTCGTGTAGTCATGGAAAACCGTACGTTATGCCATGTCCAGTGGGCTTAAATTTCAGTCCATTGTTACGAATTTGTCTACCACCTGACCAGGTCCAATGTCTAGCTGATTAAATTATTTACCGCAATTATGTAGAACAATTATAAACGAAATAAATAAAGCTTTTCTTTCCGTTTACATATTCTTTATTGTTGTTGTTTTATCAAAATCTTGCGATAATATCAAATTTAGTTATCAAAAATAAAGTTTAGTTCTAGGAACAGGAGCGATTTAGCCGTATTTCCTATAAATAAGTATTGCGTTTGTAGTTTGATAAATCAATCAATCGAAGATGACAGTCCTAATCTTTGGATATTTTACATTTTATAAAAAAGTTTCCGAAAGATCTGATTGTGTCAGTTTAATTAAAACATTCCAATTGTGTAGATTTACTTCAATTGGCACAATAATGAATTTATTAATCGATACTCTAATTCTAATCAATTCTGTTCTAGTGCTTGGTGCTTGTAAGTTGATTCAATGTTGTGTTATTATTTTTTATTTATATTTGAAAAATTAATCTTCAGCACCTTCGGATTTATGCCCAAAATTCAGTAAATCGCCGGTTTATCTACCGGATGAAGATTGCGGAAAATTCTACGAGTGTCGTAACGGCATTGCGACCCTTTTTAATTGTCCTCCTGGTTTGCATTTTAATGTTAAGTTGAATGTGTGCGATTGGCCGGATAGAGCCGGCTGTGAGCAAAAGAAAACTACAACTACAACCGAACCAACAGAAGTACCCTCTACAACAACAGTTTCAACAGAAGCAACAACATTGAGTACGACTACTCCAATACCTTTTACAATAACAACACACGAAACAACATTAACATCAAAAGTACCAACAGAGAAAACATTGAGTACTACTATTGCAACATCTTCGATAACAACTTCAGTACCAACTTACGAAACAACATTAACAACAGTTTCAACAGAGGAAACAACATTGAGTACTATTATTACTACTACAACATCTTCGATAACAACACCAGTACCAACTCATGAAACAAAATTATCAACAGAAGTACCAACAGAAGGAACAACTACTGCAGTGCCTTCTACAATAACAACACAAATACCAACTCACGAAACAACATTGATTACTACTACAACGCCAGTACCAACTCAAGAAACTACACCGAGTGCCTCTTCATTTAAAACAACCAATAGAAGTACTAAAGTACCAAACAGTACGATAGAAACGACTACTGCAGTGACAAATATTTGTAGTCTACAACCGGATAAAAGTTTCTTAGCACCAGATTCTAGTGATTGTACGAAATATTTGTATTGTAATTATGGTACCATGCAGATAATGAACTGTCCAAATGGTAGATATTTTAATCCAGTTATGTTAATCTGTACATTACCAAGTCAAGCTGGATGTCATATTTAATTGATAAATTATGATAAAAATAAGTACTTTTTTATTAGTTAAAACGTATTATTAATTGTTATTTATCTGTTGTTATTGATAACAGATGGATTAATTATATGACGAAGATCAATAAATGTTTTATTCAAACATCTGTGATGGCTCAATTGATAAAATTCCTTGGGTATCAATGGAATTTCAGCAATATTTAGATAAGAATACGTCATTTAACGTCACTGTGCTATAAAAAGGGTAAAGATTATCGGATTATTCACAACTAGTGCAATTATAGCGTGTTTCACTTAATTGGTCCTAGCTCTAATGGAAACACCTATTGTTTAATGAGAGAGTTGAAAAATATTTTAAGAAATTATAGGAGAGTAAGTTAGTTTAATTGGATCGATTAGCTATTTAGCTTACAGAATTGCGATTAGTGTGATCTATTGTTCATAAACTTCTGCCAATACTATCCCAGAAAGGATATGTTCTTTGCGAAAGGAAGAGACCTTCTCCATACCTCAGCAGTCGACAGATTTGTGCTACCGAGATGAGTAAGCCTCTGCGCACCAACGCTTTCCATTCGCATAGTATGCCCTTGGAGGTTTCATCTTCAATTAACATAACTCGCAGCTTTCACTGTCAGCTTAGCTCAGTTTTTTGAAGTGATGTCTGGTCAGAAGCCCCGTTAAGAGTCTTCATTCGTTCCTCGTAAGGTTGACGAGCATAGCATTCTAGGCGACGGAATAATCGATAAACAATTTCACATGTCTCATTCCCGAAGTTTCCCTCCAATGAAACATTTTATTATTCCTTTCTCAGCTGCAGACCTCCTTCGTTCACTGTACTTTTGTTAACTCGCAGAACGGTTTAGGATCTACAAATGAGGCCTGGGAGGGAAATGTATTTATGCATCCCGACCGACCCAGTGCCGCCCGGGAGTGTGGGGCTCCTCCTCGTATCCTCTCCCTGTCACGAGATCACCAGTTACACAAGCATCAAAGAAGTTCATGAACTACTTCATTTCCTATAATTTCCTGATGTCTTGGCACCTGAGCTAGCGTAAATTTATTATCCCTAGCGAGCAGTTTCAAGAATGTGCATGCACCCGCGAGGTTCCTTCTTGAACACTCTATTGCAAGTTTCAGTTTGCATCATGGAAAGGGATTTTTCCCAAAGCCACGGATGCTCTATAATTGGGTCCGTTTTTGATCCATCAGTAAACTAGATGGAGGATCTGTGATGCAACTGATCAATTTCTTAGTCCCTGGCGGTCATTTTACCTTGAATCTGAACCCACAACTTATCGAAATGTTGATCAAAAACTCCTGTTTTAGAAAATGTTGCAATTCTTGAAACCAAACTAAACTTATCTTGACTCAAGAAGTTCCCCATATCAGATGAATTGTTGAACCATTTCAACTTGTTTTTGGAAATCATGGCGCTTTTTACCAATTTCTCCATGACTCAAATTTTGCTCAAATGGTCTAAAACACGTACTTGTATTGTCTCGAAACCAAAAGTTGAAGACAAAAATCCATCACTCTTAATTAAGGTCAAATTTAATCAGGAAAGCAACGTATATATTTATTTATATGAAAAACAAAAAAACCCAAATAAAACTTTTCTAAAAATAAACAGTGAGACAAATAAAATGATAAATTCCAAAGAACTAAAACATTATAATGAACTCAATATTTTCTAAGGAATCAAAAACCAAAAAGGTTATTTGCTACCAACATGATATTCACCAAAACAAGGTACAACACATAGCGGTGGTTTTCCTGGACAAGCATCACAGAAATACGCAGTTTCTTTGCGTTTTTTATTATTGTAGCACAACCTGCATCTACGCTGTCCAATTTTACCGGCTGGTGTAGGAGGCAACTTTGTGGGAGTATGATTGGTGGAAGTTTGAAGTTTAGGGGTTGAATTATTAGTTTCTTTAATTTTCAACAGATCTCTGATTACATGTAATCTGAAGTCGTAAAAAGTCATTCGACGATTAGAGCCAAATTCCTTGAAGAGCAGATAGGAGTTTAGCAGAAGCAATTGAATTATATGTATACCCAACTTCTGGTACCATTTAAGGGTCTTCTTTGCGAAAGGGTAGTAAGATAATAATGGTCTTGTCGATCGACTCCTCCTATGTTCTTATTGTACATCACTATTGCTTCCGGGTTTTCTTTCATTTGACCTCGCCTGTTATGATCCTGACACTTGTTACAACCGAATTCTGTTGAAATATAAGCAATTTGTTTTTTATCACGCCATTTTCCGATCATAACACCTTCTGAATAGAAGGCAATATTTTCGCCTCTTTTCAATTTACTTGTTTCTATTTCGGGAGGGTTATTTTTTCTATCTGATCGTAGTATCCCGGTACATTTTGTATTGCGAGATAGTAACTCTCGCGCCAAGATGTAACTATTATAATAATCGCCCATGAATAATGAATGCCCGATGTCCAATTTTTCCTGCATCAGATGGAGTACAACAGTTGCAGCGTGTCCTGATCGGCCCCAGTCATCCAATGCTCCAGTGTATACCGCAAATTTTAAATTTACACCGTTAGGCTCCGTTAACATATAGAGCTTTATACCATATTTGTGTTTCATGTTCCTTATATGCTGCCTGAGAACTAACCTACCTTTCCACAATACCATGCATTCATCAAGTGTGAGATTTTTCCCAGGATAGAAAATATTCTCCATTTTTTGGTTGAAATAATTTACCAAAGGTCGTATTTTAAATAATCTATCTTGAGGTTGTGGGTCGTTAGATTTTGGATTTTCGTGGAAATGCAGGCACCGTAAAATCAATAAAAATCGGTCGCGACTCATTTTGGATGCAAAAATTGGGCAATTAAACAAGGGATCCTTTCGCCAATAGTCTTGAATTCTGTTCATTGAAACCGTGCCCATGTGAAGTAGCAGACCGAGGAATGTTCGGAATTCGTTCACTTCAAGCGGTTTCCATCTCCTAATTCGTGAATAGACATAATTTTTATCTTCCAGGAAACTTTCGTTTGCATATTTGTTGCTTTCGGTAGTAATCAGCTCATAAAATCTTCCATCCACTAGCAAATTGAAGAAATCAACTGGTTCCTGGTCTGTAAGCATTTAATCAAAATCGCGAAATCTATCAAACGTTAACCTGATTACCATCAGGAGTCACAATTAACCGTCTGAGCTGAGAAAAATGAATATTAGGAGGGTTCGTTGGAGGATCGGCAGACCACGTTACACTGCTGTTAGCTTGAATAGCAGGAGCAATTCTTGATGTAGAAGGTATAAATTGTGAAATTTTATCAACTTCTTTCTCTTCATCTGACTCTGAGTCACTAGCAGAGCCCGAACCGTAATCTTCACTAAAATTTACGTTAGAAAACTCCTCGTCTGATTCCATTATAGTCTTTTCTAATTCGTCCTGCGTTAAAGCTCCATTTCGGGGTGTTAATCGAGCCATTTTAGGCTTCGATCCCTCAGAAGGAATACGAGACATGATAAAACTACACGACGGAAATTTCCGTTACATTTTAACACAAATAAACACCACTTACACAGTACTGAAACCAAACTAAACCGGTGAAACAAGTTGGCAAAATGGCGGACTAACTCGTCATGCGCACAAACTATGCGACTGTCATGACAAAAAATTTTGCCAACAAAATGACAAACTTCTAGCCCAATTGACTCTTTTAAGGGTTGAAATTCCGAAAGCTAAGAAATATGGTTTCCTATATCCAGAACCTAATTGTTTTTAGTTTCAGAAATGATAGAGCTTCCACGCGATTTCATTTCCTATTTCATCCATTTAAGGGTGTTAGTTTCACGACTAGAAGTTTTTATTTCTACTCGAAAGTTTATAGTTTTCCGCTTATAACTTCAAAAATAACATTTAATTATAAAATTTCATCCTCTATTTCGCTTCCTTGGGGGTACAGTTTTCAAAATTGCTCAAGGTGTATTTTTATTTTCAAAAATATGAAGTTTCATGTTTCTTGTATCAAAAATTGGAAAGTTTATAGTTTCATGCTTATGACTTCAAAAATAACAGACTTTATTACACAATTTCATCCCCTATTTCGCCCCCAAAACCGCTAAAACACGTGTATATTCTCAAAATTCTAGAGCTTCATGCTTCTAGGATCAAAAATGATGGACTTTCATTCAAAATTTCATCCACTATTTCACCCTTATGGGTAAATTTTCCGGAAATGCTATACCTAGTCAAAAAAATGAGGAGTTCCATACAAATTTTTGTTATTTGACCCCTTGAGGATAAAGTTTTGGAAATGCTCTAATCAAATTTCATGCTTCTAGCTCTAAAAATAAGGGACTTGCAACCCCTATTTCACCCTATTAAAGCTAAATTTCGCAAAAAACTGGAACCCATGACTATTCATAAAAAAATGAAGGACATCTGGTACTTCTAAAAATAGAGTAGCAATAAAATTTATTAGAGTAGAAAATAAAAAAAGTAACAATATTCAATTTGAATTGCAATTATTCATTTTATGCTGTAATAGTTCATGTTTCAATTTTTCTAAATACTGTAAACGTTCTTGGACTATTTGCAATTTATTGTCTAAAACTTCATATAGTGGTTTAGATAAATTTGAAACAATATTAACTAATTCAGCTGTTTTGATTGCATCATTATGTAATATTGTTAAATAATCATTATCTGTATTTTCTTCTTGATAACTGTGGACTTGTTCTTGGGCCAAAATTCCTGGTAACTTTACAACCCCTAAAGAATTTTTTTATTAGTAAGACAGAAACTAAAATAATGAGGGCGTGGGGGCAAAAATTCCTCCATTTCTTCACCTACTTACCGCAATAATTAATTTTAAAGTTTACTTTAAGGAAAATTCTCACTATTTAGGGATTTATCAATGTGGAAGTTGCTCGAAAATAGTCAGAATTTATAAAATGTGGTTAGATTGAGCGATTATAGAGCAACTGGAATTAAAATGGCTCTAGAAAAGGCAGAGGGGCAATAATGAAATATTTTTACGAATAATTTGCCCCCATACTCTCCGTTAAATACCGAACCTTCTAAATTATATTCCCGCAACGGTGAATTCTCAATAACAATCTCAATTTCACGCCTCTCATACTCACTACCATTCTCATGGGCTTGAAAACATGTCAATTGTACATTATTACTATTTGCACCTTGATTTGTTTGATAAACCGAAAATATCAAACCCACGAATAATGGATCCATCATTTGATAACTAGCTTGAGTACGAAGATCTAATAACATCCACAATTAATCGATTATAAAACATTTTTTTAGTGGAAAACCGACCTACATGGCTTGGCCATACTGTAATATGTGGATGTGAATGATACCACCCTAAAACGCGCATTGTACGCCCTAATTTCGTTGTTAATTCCTCTGCGTATTCTGCAGCTTTACACAATTGTTCCGGCGATATTTCAACACGATCTGGCTGTTTATCGCTACGATGTAACACTAATGATGCCAAAATATACACGGTTGATTCTCGTTCATCGACCTAAATTAGAATAAAATAGAAAATCTAATCGAATTGGCTTAAAAATTGATAAATACCTCCCCAATTAGAAGCCCCATAACCTCTTCTTTTTCGGTAGTTAGGGCGTGTTGGAGACATACAATATAGACGTCAGATGATAAAACGACTTTTTTTAACAAATTTCTCAATTCCATGTCGGAGATTATAGGTAAATTTGGAATTTTTTAACGAATTGAAAAGAAACGATTTTTAGGTTATGTTAATTGTCAAATTGTTGCCAACTTTTGAAAACAAAAAGATCTATACGAACTATTCAAATTAGTTCATTTGTACTATTGCTAATCTCTTTTAATGCTATCAAATCAATCAAATTTATTCATTGTAATTAAAAAAATAAAAATAGATTAAATTCTAGGTAATTTAATTATAGTTGTGACTCTATAGATTATATAACTGTTAATAAATATGCCACGTTGCCGCTTATTCGACAATTTCTTGAAATACAATAATAATAAAAGCTGGAGTTTTGCTACTCAATTTGATGTAATTATTGTACTGTATGGAGTCAAAGAAAAAATTGCATATTATCTATTATTTTATCTATAATTGTTGCTAAATTTAGAAAGTAAGGTTAGTGGCGACAATCCGGCAACAGTGCCAATATGGCGTCTAATGATATGTCAAAATTTTGTTGTTGTTAACGTTTTTTATTATTTTTATTTTTTGTAAATATTCCAATTTAATATGCAATGAATTAATATTAAGTGTGATAAATTTGCTTAAATTATCGGAAATAATTAATTGTACAAAGAAAATGTATTTTCCAATCGGTTGGCCGAAAGTTGTAAAGACCCCAGATTGGGGCCAATGGACGATCAAACAAATCATCTGTAACCGCGATCGAATATTATTCGCGATTATAACCGACGATTCTCTATCTATATGGTTCTGTAAAGTAAGTTATAAACAAATAATTATTACAATTTTAATGCTTGATTTATAGCCGTGTGTTCCTATCGTTTTCCATCGAAGAAATCCACAATCATTAGAAAAATTGGGTACAAATATTATAGCCGAATGGAAGCCTGATTCTAGTATGATTATCATAGCTGTAAGCCGTTAAAAATTGATACAATAGTCGATAATAATCGTTAAATTTTAGACGTCAGAAGGGCATTTGTTGTTCTATAAATTGAGCGTATTATCGGACCATAAAGGGTTGTACAATCAACAAGATTCACCCCACGCTAATATCCGGCGGAATAGTGCTGAATTGTTCATCAAAGAAATTATACCACCACTACAACTATCATTGGTAATAATTTAGTTTTATTGGAAAAATCGTGATTTATTTGCAAAATAAAGGGACTTTCTCTTGAAATTCTACTACATTCTAATATCTACTTTTGAATAAAAGTAGGGCAAAAGAATATAAACTAGTTATGCATATTTGTTTAAAAAAACCATATATGTCCCATTATTATTATTTTTATAACTGTAAATATTTTGTTATAATTAGAGTGAAGAAATAATGGTATGGGATGGGCGGATAACTGGTATTGTATGCATAACAATGTCCGAATTGATGGTATCAACGAGTAATGGGCATATATTGAGATATAGATGGGATGGTACTCAATATAGAGATTATAATTTAGATTTAAGACGTATTCCATTTTGTATCAATCAACAAGTATCTAAAGGTTCATAATTATCAATCGTTATCAATTAATAATAACAAAAATATACAATTATAGCAATTCCAATCGTTGAAGACAACGTTTATGTTGTCGATATTGAATATTCACCGTTAGTTGGTGGTTTTTCGATTGTATTAAACGACGGCCGGGCTGCTTTTTTAACAGCCTCTTCATTGAAATTCGATCCTAATGTAAGCTAATTTAATATAGTCTGTTTTTAAATTATATACATCTGGAGTTACATACGATGCAATATACGACGTGACCCTCCGTCTGAATTTGACATTTGACAGATCAGCGTTGCCAACCTGAAATTTATGTTTGCAGCTCTGCAGAGTGGCATTTCTGCATTGCGCATGTCGTTGTACTTGGCGTCGTTTTAAAACTCAAGAGTTTTCCTGATAATTTCAATATTTTTGTGTTTTTACTCGTGTTTTTCTGTATTTTTTCCTTTGGTCCAAAAAAGTCGACTGTCAACTGCTGACAACGTTGCCGGTTTCGTAATATCGAACCTCTGCATTTGTAGCTGTGCTATCTGCCATCTCAAACTTACGTATAATACTATTCTCTCACTCTAATCACGTGTATTAGTGTGAAATAGAAGATCCCCAAATATTAATCAAATACGTAAGGGAATGTCGAGTCATCGTTCAGCATATAATGAAAAGAGATATAGATATGTACGGATGCCATGACTTAATTCAGTACAGATGTATATAATTAAAAAACAGACTATATAAAAATAGCTTTGGTTAATTTTTTGCTTTTATAGCAAGTGCAAGGTATATGGGCCCAAAATATCGAGGATGCAACTTGTACAACAATGAATCATAAATATCGTTTAATAACATTCGGTAGAGCGAAGTAATTATTATTTATTATTATTTTAATAATTTTAATTGATTTGTTGTTTATTCTAGTTCAGAATGTGTGGTTTATTATGTTGATGAGAGTACAGGTGGTTTGGAAATATCCCATAATTGTATATTGAGTAGTAAAGATTATCCAGGTGATCCTGGTAGTATAGAGAAATTATTATGGACACCGGATGGTTGTGCATTAGTTGCAACCTGGACGAATGGTGGTATAGCTATATGGTCAACATTTGGTGCATTATTAATGTGTTCATTAGGTTGGGATTATGGTTTAAATATTGATATACAAAAATTTAATCCATTAAGAATTATATCAATGCAATTTGCAACTGAAGGCTATCAATTATGGATGATACAGAAAGATTATCAAAATAAAACTAATTTATTACAATTAGATTTTGTTAAAAGTGCACTAACTACTAATCCATGCATGGTTTGTTTTTATTTTCATCTCAATACTATTAATTTAATAATAATTGTGTTAATTTTAGAGTCATCAGAGTCATTTATATTTACAAGGTGAGGATAAATTGTATGTAAATTCCGCTGAAACATTGATACGAATGTTTACACAACGTTCATGTAAAGATGATAATGTTTTCAATAATGAATCGTCAATTTCATCATTAACATCAACATTAGCAGAAGGACGACAATGGTTGATTATTCCAGTACCATCAACTTATACAGCCACAAATTGGCCAATTCGGGTAAATTTCTTTGTTAATATATAGGGGGTGTTGAATTGAAATTATAAAGTTTAGATGAGAACTATTATTTGAGTAATTTGATGAATTTATTGGAGGGTCCTTGGAGATCATTTGATCAAATTTTGAACCACGTAGCTCACTCTCATTTGAATGTAACCTAAATATTCATAACTAATCGTAATTTAAGAACGCTTTCCACGTTTTCGTAATCATTTTTATTCATTGCATTCCAGAATAATTGTGAAACTTTCCACCCGTTCTAAAGTGGAGGAAAACGAAAAGAAAAATTGTTAGGAGCATTTTTGGCTCAATTTCTTGATTTTATGAATGTAACTCATTTTTGAAAATCACGGTATTGCCAGAAATGATCGTTTTTGACCATTTTCGAATGATCTAAATAGTTCAAATGATCAAGGGTTCGCTGTAATTCTTTAAAATTGCTCGTTAAATTAAATACTACAGGAGCTAACAATAAGATCATTTTATTATAATACTTCCTGTATTTTTAGGAGGATCGTTGAAGATTATTTTAACAAAATTTGGACCCCGTAGCTCATTCGAAAGTTGGTCAAAAAACGCTTGTTTCTAACAATTTTGAGATTTTTAAAAACGAGTTTTATAATTAAATAATTCAGAATGTTTTAAGAATACCCCTAATGTAAATTTTTTTGGTTTTTTTCCTATTTTATTGTGTAATGAGTAGGAATGTTTTGCGTTTATTTCTTGAATGTGATGAAGTAAAACGAAAAAAAAAGCCATTGACGTGTTTAGCTAGTTTTCAAAAATCACATTACCTAAAACGAGCGTTTTTTGATCAACTTCCCAATGAGCTACAAGGCTCACATTTTGATAAAATAATCCCCAGGGCCCCTTCTATACTTTCTTAGAATATTTTTCAATCATCTAGGTGGAGATTTAAAAACCCGCACTAGATCTTTATCGACGTGGCTTGCAACAAATGCTTGTTTTCTAATTTTATCTTTTAAAATTCTAACAGAATCCTGAATTACCGAAAGAGATCTTACAGCATGAATTTTTCTATATTTTTGTATTTTTTCCCTTTAATTTAGCCAATATTGTTTATTTTTTGATTGTTATACAGCATACAGTAAAGTGAAAACACTCTTCAAATCTTTAATGAATTTTCTTACAAGTAAAGCAAATTTTCCGCCATAATTCTCTAAATTTTCAAAAAACTAAATTTATAGAAGATATTTTGGGGAAAATTTTGTACAATTTTCTTATAAACTGTCCAAAAATGGGTCAAACAGTTATTCAAGATTTAAATTTTGGTAAATCATATATTGAGAATTTTGACATTTTTTGTTAATTTTCTAGAAAACTAACAGGTTTAGTTGAAAATTTCTTAAGTATTTGAAAGGTACTTTTCATTTTCTAGAGACTTTGTAAAAATCATTCGTAATTTTTAATTGTTGGCGAAAATACCGCATATTTCACTTAAATATTCCTACTGCCAAAATTTGAGTCCATTAACTCATCGGAAAGTTGGTAGAAAAGATTGCGGTTTTTAAAACCGAGATAAACACATCAAATGACTCACTATGACTCAAGAATACTCGTCACTTTTTTCATTTTTCTCCATCTTTTTCTGAAAAAACATGAAGTATTACTACTCGTTCCTGAATAAAATCAATGTGAGGAGTATCTTTGAGTCGTTTTGAATTATTTTATGTTTTGAAAGTCGCAGCATTATCAGAAACGATCGTTTTTTGATCGACTCTAGATGAGCTACATGGTCCAAATTTTACTCAAATAATCTCCAGGAAGTTCCCTATAATTCCTAAAAATGTTTTCCAAATCAGCTGTCAAATATTACGTGTTACTATAAGAGCTAGGAACATTTAAGTGAAACACGCGGTATAGAAAAACGTGCTTCTAAATTTTCGTCTACAAATTCAAATTCTATGTAAATTTTCCAAAACGGAAAACTTTCTCAGATGCTCGTTGAAATATTCTTTCTAATGTTAATTTATTCACTTCAATATTTCGGAAAAACAAGCGACATATCGATTATTACATTTTTGGGACATCTAGTGAAAGAAAGGTGCAATACAGATGCTTAACTTATTGGCAATTTCCCGGAAAATTAACAGACCGATTGGAAATTTTCTTGAATATTTGGAAAGCGTTTCCTATTTTCTATATATTCATAAATTTATAGCAAATTATAGAAAAGAATCTACTTAAAATTTTCCAAAACTAGTGACTTTTTCCGATGTTTCTCAAAATATTCTTTTTAATGTTATTTTATTAATTGTATTGTCTCCAAAAAGAAATTAGTTACGATTATTAAATAAGGATATTGTTTGGATATTAGATCGAACAAAAATTAATTAATTTTTTGCTAATTTCCCGGAAAGTAGCAAATCGATTGGAAAATTTCTTATAGATTAGGAAAGTGCTTGCCATTTTCTATAAACTGCCAAAATTATGGAAAAATAAACAACATTGGTCGAGTTATCAGGAAAAATATAAAAATATTGTGAAATATTACAAAGAAATAGTCGTATTCTCTAACTTTTTGGCGATTCATTGCTATGACAACGCTGAAGATCGACTTATTGTTTGAACAAAGCTTTTATCTCTCTCTTTAAAATTCGATTATAAAATAACTGAAAAGAGACAGTAAAACAGCCGATTCAAATGAAACTGTAGACCTTTAGCGTTGTTAAAAAGTTAGAGAATACGCCTGATACTTCAAAATTTTCATCTGTAACCAAAAATTAGATCGAAATATTAAAAATCATTCTACAAATTGTAATTCAAAAATCAATAGCATGGGCCTTCTAATTGGCCCTAAATATTTTTAATTCAGTAACCCTATATTGTAAATTTTTGCCCGATTTTAGTATTCAGCAATTGATAAAGATGGTCAAAATATGGCAGTAGCAGGTCGTACAGGTTTAGCTCATTATTCATTACAAACAAGACGTTGGAAATTATTTGGTAATGAAACACAAGAGAAAGATTTTATTGTAACTGGTGGTTTATTATGGTGGCGTGATTATATCATAATGGGTTGTTATAGTATTATAGAGAATAATGATGAATTACGATTCTATTCAAAAGAAACAAAATTAGATAATAAATTTGCCAAAATTTTAAATATAAATACACCAATTTTATTAATTAATATATTAAATGATCAATTAATAACATTCTGTTCTGATGCTCAAGTAACAATATGGAATCTACGACAGAATGATACAAATGGTAATGTTGATATTAATAAAACCCACATGATTGATATATCAGCATTAGCATTACATCCAGCTTGTATTGTATCAATAACATTAACAACATTACGAACAGAAATCGGCCGTGGCCAGCACAATATCAATAATGAGAGTATTATTTTGAATATCAGTGGTAGATTATTGATGGTACAAAGAGAATCGCATAATGGTGAACGATACACGTGTTCTATGCCAACTGTATTGGCTAGTTGTGTTGAAAACGTATGGGTACCAACGGTACGTCGTATTGATAAAGCCCATTTAACTGAAGCTTTATGGTTGTTTTGTGGTGCCCATGGTATGAGAGTTTGGTTACCATTATATCCAAAAGATGGCGATAAAACACACACTTTTATGTCGAAACGTATTATGTTACCGTTCCATTTAAAAATTTATCCATTAGCTATCCTGTTTGAAGATGCAATTATTTTGGGTGCAGAAAACGATACAGTCCTCTATACATCCGATTCGAATTCACCATTTTCTCTACCGTTCAGTTTATTACAACGTACAAGTCAAGTGTATTTACATCAAATTTTACGGCAGTTAATTCGGCGCAATTTAGGCTATCACGCATGGGAGATAGCGCGTAGTTGTGTTAATTTACCGTATTTCCCGCATTCGTTAGAATTATTATTACATGAAGTGTTAGAAGAGGAAGCGACTAGTAAAGAACCGATACCCGATGCTCAATTACCTAGTGTTATCGAATTTATAATGGAATTTCCGGTTTATTTACAAACTGTTGTACAATGTGCCCGGAAAACCGAAATAGCCTTATGGCCGTATTTATTTTCGGTAGCCGGTAAACCCAAAGATCTATTCCAGGAGTGTATGTTGAAGAAACAATTAGATACAGCAGCTTCATATTTGATAATTCTACAAAATTTGGAAACTTCATCAGTTAGCCGACAATACGCTACTTTATTATTGAACACAGCATTAGAGCAATCTAAATGGGAATTAGCGAAAGATCTTGTACGTTTTTTACGTGCTATCGATCCTAATGATGTTGAATCACCACGTACATCGTTTATATTGCCGGCCAAATTAGGTTTATCGCAACAAACACCACCGGTTAGTCCGAATGCTGAAGATTTATCGTTGATTTTGGGTAATGTCCAAGGTCCAAGAGTACGCAGTTATAGTACAACAATATCACCGAAAATTATCGATAATAAAACCAATAATCAAATAGCTGAATCACCACAAACCAACCGTAAAAAATCCGTACCTAATACCGGCAATAATAGGTAGAATTGATTTAATTAATTTTGATTTTTAATTGAATTTTATTAGTTGTAGAAATTCACCTGGGAATACAGCCGAGGAATTTTTTATAGATGTAATTTTACAAAAACACGCCCGTCGATTGTTATCATCGCATCGTTTAATCGATTTAGGTTATTTTGCGGCACATTTAGATTTCCATTTGGTTGCTTGGTTGGGTAAAGAGCGAGATCGTGTGGCTAGAATTGATGATTTTATACAAGCTTTAAAGCATTTACATGATGAATTCGTATGGCCCTATCCGATATCAAATTTAACAACAGTTCTACATCAACAACAATATAGTCCGCAATCGAATGTCGAGGATCGTTTAAAATTGTTGAAAATCGATGTGAATTATACAAATGTAACAACATCGAGTCGGATTGGTGATAGTGGCTATATGAGTTATCAAGATTTACCAAATACAGGTTTGATAACACCAATCAATACGATTGATACAACATCAAGTCAGATGGATAGTACCGAAATTGGTGAATTATCTAATCTATCTAATCATAGTAATGATAATAAAATTCATAATAATACAACAAATCAAACAGTTATTTATGATAATAATATTGATTTGATGTTAACTAATAATAATAGTAATAATTTAAATAAAGTGATCGATATTGATGATTCAGTGATGAGTACAACTAGTTCTATATGGGGTGGTGGTAATAGTGGTGATTACAGGAATGATCTATTCACAAATGGTAGTAATGATAATTGGGAGGTACCATCATCGCAAATTTTAGAACAATTATCGAATACAAGCAATAAAGGATCACAAAGAGCTGAAGTACAATTGAGGTGATTTTTTCTTTAAATAATTCTATTAAAACTAATTCTATTAAAAAATGGATTTTATAGATATTTGTTACAATTATTCATGGAAGCTGGTTGTTTAGAATGGTCTTTGATAATATCGGTTTTATTACAAGATGCAATGGCTGTTGTAAGGACTGTGAATGCGGCTAAATCGCCAGATCAATCGATTGAAGCTGTTTCACAATTACGACAAGGTTTATTATTGTTGCAATATTGGACTAATACAGAATGGTATGATTTCTAAATTTGAATTCATTTTGGGGGCTTCAATTTGTCAAAAAACGTTCTCTAATTGATGATTTCTCCATTAAGTTAGCGATAATTGCCAATGTTTATTCGAAAATTTCTCAATTATTATCCAATGGTTTTAATTGATTAAAATAGAATTTGAAAGAGTATTTCAAGCTCTATCTAACGGTGTTTTCTATTTTTCCAAATTCAAGTGCAATTTTGAGTTACACAAGGAAATGTTAACGCATTTTTTTTCGTTTTTCTTCAATAATTTGGTCAATATTGCTTATTTTTCAATAATACTCAGACAATGTCTAGCTAATTAAAAGTACATTTCAAATCTCTAAGAAAATTTCAGATTGTAGTGTTAGTTTTCCGGGAAATTGACGAAAAATTAGAAATTTTACTCGCATCCCCATTTTACAGTTAGAGAATTGAACATCTCATTTGAAAGCTTACACAGTAATGGAAATTCGTAGTGGAAAATTTCCTACTATTTCCACCTATTAAAATTGTTTTGTGATAAAATTGATACGGTCTTATAGATAGTTTCTTCTATTTTCCGGTGTTATGGAGAAAAATATAAAAAATTGTAAAAAATACGAAAAAAACATGCTCAAACACTTCTTTCTGTAACTCAAAATTGCATTGGAAAAATAGAAAACAACTTAGTGTACACCTTGAAATGCTCTTTCAAATGCCGTTTTAATTATTTAAATCCGTTGGAAAATTACTGAGAAATTTTGGAATAAAAATTGATAATTTTCGCCCACCGAATTGTTGGTGACTGGTTTATTTCTCCTAATTTAATACCTAAAACGATACGTAAAACCTGGTTGAAAGTGCCAGTTCTTGGTCTACAACATGGATGGGTTTTTTTAGGAAAATTTTGAAGAAATTCTGAATTATAGGATAGTGTTATAGTGTTTTTTTCTTATGTTTTTAGTACTTTCCCCTATAACACTGTTAGCTAATAATATACCAAGTGTTTCATCTCACAAAGTCTTATAGCAACTGTTATTATTTGGCGAGCAATTCGAAAAATATTTTAAAGATTTATAGAAAGACCCATCTAGATCATTTTAGCAAAATTTGAACTTCTTTGGTCAACGTTTCTAACAATGTCACGTTTTTTTCAAAAATGAGAACGCACGTAAAATGACTCCTCATGTATATTTTTCAACTTTTTTGCAACTCATGGCAGAATAAAAGCAAAAGAATCCTCAAATCATCTGACGGATGTAACTCATTTTTAAGCATCGCGACACGGTTGGAAACGAGCGTTTTTTGGCCAACTTCAAATGAGCTACGAGGCCCAAATTTTACTGAAATGATCTCCAGAGACCTTCCCTGTAAATCCTTCAAATATTTTTCGAATTGTTTGCCAAATCATGACAGTTATAAGAATTTATATTCTGAGGTGAAACACTTAATGTGAATTAAAAGCGCTTGCCAAATGTCTAATAAGTTTTTCGATAAACTTGTTAGTTTTCCGGAAAATTGGAAAAGAAGAAACTCTTTTAAAGGAGATTTGCGCCGTAGCTCAACAGCAAGTTGGACAAAAAATGCTTGTTTTAGGTAATGTTGTGATTTTGAGAAACTTGCTAAATGACTCAGAATGACTCAAAGATGGTCCCCACATAATTGTTTTTAATTTTTCTCCATTGAATTTTAGAATAAATGCAAAATATTTCTACCCATTCCAGAATAAAACGAAGGAAAATAAAAAAACACAATGTTGGGGACATTCTTTAGTGATTCTGAGTCATTTGGTATGTGTAACTAATTTTTTTAATTTCCGACATGCTCAGAATTGAGCGTTTTTGACCAACTTTTGATAAGCTACGGTGCTCAAATTTTGTTAAAGTCGCTCGTCAAATAATCGCAGTGAAAACTCCGTAAAGGCAGACACATTTTAATTTCTGAAATTTTTTTTTTCATTTTATTATTATTATTAGAAAAACTTGCTGATTTTCTTCGGAAAATTGCATGGAAACAACCACAGTAATTCGAAAAGCACCAGAGAGATGCCTCACTGATGATTTGAGTAATAGCTCAATGAAATAGGGGTATCGAATTATTGATAAATATATTATTGGCTAATTTATAGAGGGTAAATATTAAAAAAAAAGAAATAAATAAACATAATTCAGAAGTTTCTCAAAATTACCCAAAACGAATACGTTAAGATTTTACTTATAGTTCAGAGTATGAAATTATGGGAGAAATCGTCAATCAAACAGCCGTATTCTGTAACTTTTTGTAAACCTACTACCATAACAACGGTGTAACAATTTTGAATAAGATCAGTCTCTTCAGTTCCATTATTTCAATAATTTTGGTCAACTATAATTTTGTATCGTTGCTATAATGTTACTATGGACTTTTTGAAAGAATTCGAAGCAATTTATAAATAATCAGCACAGATAAGATTAATTATTTAAATTCGATTTTATATATAATTTTATTAATTTGCAACATTGCCATGGTAACGGACCTACAGATAGTTACAGAATACGACTTTTATTAAAATATATGATCAGAAGTTTAAAATTAATTGAATTTTAATTAATTTCCAGTTTGGGTTATAAATCGTTTATGTTAGCAATACAGAATCAAATCTCCGTCCTATCGAAAATTCTAGAAACGAAAATACAAAATGAAAAAATTATACAATATCAGAGAGCTATTTCAGCAACATTAAATAAAGTTTCATCGTCAATACAGCAACAACAACAGCAGCAACAACAACAACAACAACAATCAGCACCAACAACATCATTATTGATAACAAGATCTAGAAAAACTAGTTCGAATCATGATTCGTCTAGTCAATCATCGATTAAAGATAAGAAAATCGATGATAATATTGCCGATGTTAACTTAAATAAAAACGATAAAGATTTGAAGCATACAGTGAATGATAATTCGTTTATACCAGAAAGTACAGGTTGTATTATTTCATAATTTTTGAATTTATTCCAACAAAAATATCAGAAATTTTATCAATAAAAGGTGCAATAGAATCGTTTTAAAGAAAATACAATTTGTAGTTTTTATAAAATTGTTTCTTTCAAACGATTCGATCGAAATAAATGGATCTCTTTTTGTTAAATCAGACTGTGCCAATATTTATATAATTCGAATCTTTGGAAAGTAATTCGTCCATCTTTTATATGAACAATTATATTTAAATATTGATATTAGTAAAGTTTATAAAGTTAAATGTTATTACAAAATAATTGGCGTATTTATCGGTTTGGATTTCTCAAATATGCAAATTTCGTATTGTTACGAACTGTCCCCCATTCCAGTAATATCGAACAAAAGTTTCTATTTTAACACAATTTTATATTATTATTATTATTATTAAAAAGAACGATATTTTTATCAGCAATATACAATCATATTTTTATCGGCTTTCGGTTGGTACACTTGAAATTGAGCGTTCGAGTTGAATTAAAAAAATAATGATTAATATCCATAACAATAATGATACTGTTGGTCAATTTTTATACAGTTGTAGTGTTAGGGGTTAAGAAAATTGTAATGATTTAGACTGTCATATAATATCATATTTGGATTAATAATTAATACTCTTAATTATTGTTGTAAAATAATTTATTTATGTAACAAACTGTTTTAATAAACGATAACTAATAGAAAGGCCGAAAGGGCGTCAATCATCGAAATCATCAGCCCCGTTCAAATGGCCCTCATCGCGCGTCCTCTGTTGCAGCAACCGTTCCCGGTCGTAACCGTCAATGCCCAGGCCCAAACGCTCGATGGCTTTCTCGCCGAGCCGGCCGTTCAATTCCTGGTACTGCCGGGACCGCCGCACGCCCACCTCCGGGTCGAAATCCCATGCTGTCTGCTTATGCAAAACTGGATGGCCGACGAGATTGAACTGGATCAGATCGCGCAACGCCTGGATCGTCGCCCGACTTGGTGGCGTTAACAAAACCAACACCACCACTAACTGATTGAAAAAAATTAATGTTTTGGTGATTTGCAAAATTTTGTTACCTTCAAAGCGCGATGCATGTCTTCGAGTTGTTCGACGTGACTAGATACGAGTGTGGAAGAAAAGTGAAACGTTAAGTCAAAGAACGAATAAGTGTTGAAATCTACAAGGAAATTTCCTAATTGCTTAAACCCATTACTGGATTAAGAAATACTTGTTTGGTAAACCTTGAGTGGAAGTGGGAACTTTCTCTTTCATCGAGAAATTTCACTCTTAAACTCATTTCTTTTTTGTTATCGTGGCGAATAAGTCGACAAGAATGAAGAGCTACTTAATTTTTGTAAGTATCGATACTTAAGTTGAGTCGAGTATCTAATTTTCAAATTTCAGTGTTTCGTTGTAATGATTTTGATTAAATCAAGTACAAGTATACAACCGAGGGCTCCCAATTTTCAATATTTCGAAAGGTATGTTGATTTCAAAATTATTGTCGTTTTGGGGTAATTTTTGGTATTTTAGGCCGAAATATCGTTACCCGTACTATGACGAGAACGGTGTTGGAAGGCTCTTATACGGCTATGGCGATGATAAACTTTACCAATACAAAACTTTCACTCCGTTAGAAGGAATACACTAATCTTCAGAAGTGAAGAAATTTCTAACTAGTCATTTATCTAATTTTTTGTTTTTATACAACATAGTCCACATATTAAGTAGGTTAAAATAAATTTAAAGAAATAATATTTTTATTATTCTATTCCTCAAAAAGACGACAGCAATATAAAAGTTTCTGTTTAAAAAAATTTCACTAATTAACAAATTTCTATCTAAACGAGAATCAACTACACACAATTTTATAAACATCGTGTTCTTCACTTAAAACTATATTCTCCATATGACGATTCATTTGATGAGTTATTTGAAAAATATTTTAATAATTTATAGGGAACCCCTAGAGATCAGTATTTCGAAATTGGAACCTCCTAGCTCACCGGCAAGTTGGTCAAAAATGAGTTAAGCTTGTGAAAAAAACTCAGGATGGCTCAAAAGTGCTCCCCATTCGTTTTTCGTCATTTTATTCTGGAATGGGTAGAAATATTTCGCTTTCATTCTAGAATACAATGGAGAATAATGTAGTGAGTATCTCTGAGTCATTTGCTTAACTCGTTTTCAAAAATCGTGATATAGGAAGGTCCCCGGAAAGCATCTTAGCAGAGTTTGAGTCGATCAAAAAACGCTAATTTCTGAGCATGTTATAGTTTTAAAAATGAATTAAATGGGTCAAATGACTCAAGAATGTCCCCAATGTTGATTATCTGAAACGAGCGTTTTTTGACTAACTTGCCGATGAGCTACTAGATTCAAATTTTAGTATCTGTTAAATTGTTTTTCATGAGTTATTTGAAAAATATTTTTAAAATTTATGGGAAATCCTCTAGGGATTATTTTACCGAAATTTGAGCCTCCTACCTCATCAGCAAGTTGGTCAAAAAATGAGTTAAGCATCTCAAAAAATCTTAGAATGGCTCAAAAGTGCTCCCAATATTCTTCGTTTTTCTCCATTTTATTCTGTAATGGGTAGAAATATTTCGATTTTATTCTAAAATACAATGAAGAGAAGTGCAGGGAGTATTTTTGAGTCATTCGGAGACATATGACGTGCTTAACTCGATTTCAAAAATTGTGATCTTATAGGAAGGTACTTGACTTTCGTAGCTCATTTGTCAATTGATCAAAAAACACTAATTTCTGACAATGTTGAAATTTTTAAAAATGAATTAAACATGTCAAGTGACTCAAGAATGGCCACAACATTGACTTTTCCGTTTTTCTCCAATTTATTCTGTATATTTGTATATCTGGGGAGAATCCTGAAGTGCTTAACTCCTTTCAACTTTTTATAAAACTTACTGACGAGCTATGAGGGTCAAATTTTGGTAAAATGATCTACAAGGGTTCTTCTATAAATCCTTAATTTTTTAGTTTGCTCGCCAAATAATGGGAGTTGCCATATAAACTATAATTTTAAGTGAAAAACGCTGTTCTGTTTGTACATCAATAGCAAAACATTTATTAATATTTGATATAAAAAGGAAATATTTATTGTAAAATATAAAGGAAGGTTGTTGAATATCTCCTGAAAATTACCCGCAACAATAACACTTTATATTCTCTTCTATAAACGTTAACAAAACATCGAATATTTTAGTAAAATTTTATAACTGACGAACAATACGAATACAAATACAAAAAAATTGAAGATGAATCTTTGGCTTCAAATTTTAATCCATACCATTATTTAAATTCTTTAATTTGTGTACTGACAACAGTGTTGAACCCAGACATTTGACTCCGAATTTGCCCAAAATTTTGTTTCGAACAGGCTAGAACTCGAAGATTCAACGATTTCGCCCTTATATTTACTCTAAAATGGGGTTGGAGAGAGCATTTTAAGCTGCACGACAGTTGAATATAACTCAAAATTTTGCAGCTTGAAATGCGCATTCCAACGAGCTGTAGTTCTTGATTTTATAGTGCAAAATAAGGGAGAAATTGTCGATACGGTTTCCTTTTTAGAGTTCTAGCCCGATTCCTTAAATTGAGTTATCAATTGAATATTGTCAATTCCGGGGTAATTTTCCCAGTCACCCCTTGGATTCAACACGTATTGATAAGCAACACTGATTATTGTTATATTCCACTTTAACAGTAAAAATTTTATAACTAAGCTAATATTTCACATATAATCAAGGCAACTGGATTATTTTCTTGTTGTGTTTTCTGTATTAAATTATATTTGAATATAAAGCAGTCTTCAACATTTATTTTATACAAAATCCCATTATATTTGATTGTTTTTTAAGTAATTCTTTAGATTTGAAAAACCAAAAATAAGCCCTAATCTAATTAACTACAACAGGACGGTTTAATGGAAGTAATATTGAAAAATAAAAATAAAGAAATTAAACAGAAAAAATTTAATGGAAGAAATTATAAATAACAACAGTAAATTATACGTAAATAGACTCATTTTCAAATATAAAAAGTCGGTGTTTAATAAAAATAAAACCAAAAATAAAATTAGTACATTATAGGCTTATCTTTCGTTTGGTTCTTAACATAAGCTGTGAATCTCTTTAAAAATTTAGGATATTCCCTTTTATATACTGCACGTAGTACTGAAGCCGGTGCCCAACCGCCAGGATTTACTACAATTTATTTTTAATCGACTATAAAATAAAATAAAATAAACTTACCAACTGAACAATAAGTAATTTTACAACTAAGATCATCTCTAGACACCGGTTTACCATCTTTCGGTGGATTTATTCTAGTTTGACATAATAGACATACAGTTAAAAATATCCGGACACATTTACCAACATTTGCCTAAAATAATTATTAAATTATTCGATTATTAATTGAATTTTGTGATTACCGGATAGTCTGAATGTTCAGTTGAATGATTAACAACAGTCCAAATATCGGGACCATCACGGTCTTGATCGTTCGGTAAACGTCTTAAATGCGACCAAAATATAACATCACGTTGACTAGCTGGCCATATTCGTTTATGTGTTTGATGGAATATCAATGTGTCTTCTGATATTGTCTCTAATACATCCATATGTTCTAATGTTGCTATATTAATTCGAATAATAATGAAATTATTGTAAATTAATTTGTTATAACGTACTTTCCCAATCGTATCGATATTGTGGACTAAAGAAATAATGGCAAACTTCATGTCCGGTTATACCATTAACAACATGGACAGCTTTTAATGGATCAACTACCATACCATCAACTTCTTCTTCACGTCGATACATTCGCATTTCACCATCTTCAGCGAATAATTGCCAACCAGTACCACATTCACCAACACCTAAACGTGCCATTGCAACTTCCTGTTTGACAACTTTATCAATCTAAAAAATTACCAATAATAAAAATAATTGGGAAATAATTTAAATAACGTACTTCCGACCATAATCGATGTTCGGTAGCTGGTGATATTAATGGTGGTGGTGTTACTGGTACAGCTTGTCCACTAAATAAACGTTCACGAAATTCTTGTTCTTCTTCCATTTTATCTAAACCAGATTCAACAGCATCATAGAATTCATCATCGGCAAGTACACTATGTGGTCCCTCCTGAATTTGATAAAATTGATGGATTTTAATAAAAAAATAAAACAATATTTACGAATATTTCAACTGATTAGATGTTTGTCTGCACAATCTTTAGATGATTTTAAAATCAAGGGTCAAATTGATAATAATTTTATAATTATTCAAATATTCTAGTCAAAGTAATAAAAATTTATGATAATAATATTGAATTTGTTATATAATTATTTAAAACTTTTATGGAAGTCGTTATTATAACAATAAAGCGCCTTTTTAATGCACAAAGACTCAATTAAGACCGATTTTATTATTATTGAATTCAATTTGTTGAAAGGAAATTAACGAGAATTCGTTTAAATCAAGAAATACTTACAATCTTTTTGATTTTACGTATTTTCCTGATAATCTCCTTCATTTTTATTTATAATAAAATTCACAAAAGTATGTTAACGATATACAGTAAACTACAACTACTCTGTATGTGTTTGTATTGAAGAATGTTATAGAATATAGTTTAGATATACGATTTATTTTTTCAACAACTATGACTCATACTTATTATTCATAACATGGTCTGGTGGATTATTTGAATCGGATTCATATCCAATAATCGATTGAAATTCACCAAATAATTACGTAATTATAGACGAAACTTGCACGTGTTTTTAATTTAATTAGTAATAAATCAATAAGCAAATCAACAATTTCTAACGTCATTATTTTAAATTTACCGCTAAATATTTGAAAGAAACTCACTTCTAAATCAGGCCCGGGATGGACACTACGGATTTTCTGTAATTGTACGAAATAATTTCTCGATAAATTCTCACTACGCCGACGACGATCAACTTCTTTATCTAAACGATTCCTCCATGATTCCTCCCTTTGACTAACTAATTCAACACAATGTTCTAATGTATCTAAAACGGCTGCTGTTGTTGTTTTAAATGTTATTGCTTCACCTTTAAAATCAATTGCTGGTAAATTTTCTAAAAAAAACAAAAAATTGACAATTACGATTAAATATTTAACATTCAGATAAATACCATTTTTAATAATTTTTTGTGCATTATTCCCATTTTCTACACAATAATCGAAATATTTCTGTAATGTATCGATTTGTCTACATAAGATTTCTTTGTATGTTTCCAATTCGGCGAGTTTTTCGCGTAAATTTCTCGATGAACGTTTAAAACTACTACCGGATGCTGTACTGTATGAATTTGATTGTAAACTAACTGTAGAGCCATGTCGTTTTAAACTGTTATCAGAGCCGGTACCATAGCCAGATTCTGCCTGTAAACAACAACAAAATATTTTATTATCTATTTTCATATAAAAATTGTTGATTAGAGTATCCTATATAGGCGTCAATTATTAGTCACTTTGTCCTCTATAATTTCATTAATAGTAGGGGTTTTTTAAAAAAATCTACAATACGTTCCCATAATTTTATCTTTTAATGAAAGCAAGACGATAAACGATTTGGATTAAGATATTTGATATAAAAATAAACAACACAATTTTGTCAAGGAAAATAGAATTTTTACTTAATAATAATTAGCAAACGTAATCTATTTAGTATTTTTAAGGAATTCGTCTAAATATGGTGGCGATTTTATGGAATATTGCAAAATTCGCTTGTAATTAGCTAATTACAACGTCAAAAGTTGAAGGTGTTTTCAGATCATTGTATTTCATTAGTCATGGTAAATTTGTTTAAAAAATCAAAATTTAATTGATTATAAAATTATATTATAATTTCAGTCTTTCAGTTTCAAAAGAATTTCTCCAATCGAAGTTAAGGGCTATCCCGAGCAAAAAGGAACAGATTCCAAACAGGATAACTTTTTTATTTTCCAACGGATTTCAATATGCTAAACGGTATTTAAAAGGGCATTTCAAGAGGGAGGGAAGTACGTATTTGATTTTTTGAAATTCGGATGTAATTTCGAGTTACAGAAGGAAATATAGAAGCATGTTTTTTAGCATTTTTTACAGTTTTTTTTTTATATTTTCCCTCATAACTTGGCAAATATTGCTTATTTTCTAATGAATTTCACACAACATGTGGCCAATTAAAAGCGCTTTCCAAATCTGTCAGAAATTTTCCGATCGCATTGTTAGTTTTCCGGAAAATTGATGAAAGGTTTCGACATACTAATTTTGTTTTTTTACGAACAGTTTTAAACTTAGACCACTGAACCAGTGCTTGTTTGAAAGGTAATGAATGAAACTTTACTATTGTTATAATCTTTATGTTTTAATTCATAAATAGTGCTTTTCCATCAATTTTCAACAGTTGGGGCACATAACAATAGTATTTTCTTCATATGTTGCATACCTATTCAATTTTCATGTTAGGCATTTTTGTTTATATGAATATACAGTGCCCACCACTTTGTAGTCAAACCGCCCTAAACTCCTAGTAATTGTCGAATGATTGGAAAAATATTTTAAGGATTTATAGGAGGGTCTCTGGTGAACATTTCAGTGAAAGTTGGACCATGTAGCTCACTGGGAAATGAGTGATATCAAATCTCACTTTTGAATATGCAACAATCGGCAAGAGGGTTTTTCACACATTAAAAGTGTTGAATTAATCTAATACATTCATAACATTTTGGTTTCTGCAATTTGCCTTTTAGGCTCTGAAAAAAATTAAAAAATTACAAACTGAGCTTGACCGTGAAAAAATTGAAATGCAAAAGTCGCTCGCCTCCCTTTGTCGGTCACTGTAGTTTAGTATCAAGTTTTAAACCAGTGTTTCTCAACAGTCGATCTGGTAATTTTTTTTTTATTCCGCAAATCGATTTAACAGGCTCAGAGTGAAATATTCCATACTAGATAGTAAGTTGATACAAAGTCTAAAAACTGCAATAAAAATAAACGATAGAAAAGAACGGAAGAATCACCGTAATAATTGTAAATAGATCTTTGCACTGTTACAGCTATTTGAAACGAAATTTTTACGAGAAATTCTAAACGATCTACTGAAGTACCCCCAACATTGTTACTCAAAAGTGCCGATTTGTATCAACTTATCTTGAGTAATAAGATAGTAATACAGTTGTTTAATTATTAAATTAGTATTATATCATTATTTTTTGTCACCCTTAAATTTATGGTGTCGCTCTCTTTCAACTGCAAATTGAAAATAAAACAGTGGCTCAAATTTTCTTTCTTTAGAGGATCGAATGTCAAGGAATTTTTCTTAAGTAAACAAATACGATAACATGAACACCCATTAAGATAAGAATAGAACAACTGAGAGGCGAATAACTGGTCATTTACGATCGATGTACGAGAAACCTGTTTTTCAGTTTTTTTCAGAATACAGTGAAAGAAAACCGAAAAAAACAGTTTTCCGAGAATCCTCAAGTCATCCTGAGTCCATTTATGCAAAGAACTGATTGACAAAAATTTTGAGATTTTCAACAAAAATCCCTTTTTTTCATGTTTCCGAACGAGCTACATTTTCCAACTTTCACTGAAATGTGCACTAGGGACCCTCTTATAAATCCTTAAAATATGTTTCCAATCACTCAACAATTAATAGGAGTTTAGGGCGGTTTGACTACAATGTGGCGGGCACTGTAGATACTAAAATAATAATTATTTTGCGATATATTTCTAGATCTAGATTATTCGCATTTTAAATGTTAATAAGGTTTAATTAAATTACCTTGCAATAAGCAAATAACTTATACGGTGCGAAAGAAATACACTGATATTAGTCAAAGTTTATAATATATTGGGAAATATTATTTTGTTATTGAGAAAAATGTGGCGCAAAATGGCCTTGGAATTATAATAAATAAATAAATAGTACAAGAGACATAAGGGTTGAAATTTGCTAAATTTTTATAAAACAAATACTAGCCATTGTACTTTCATGAAATCAATTATTGTTGAAAAATATAACTTTCACGACTTTTATGGAAAAACTCTATAGAGGGTGAATTGCCATTAAAAATATAAATAATTGAACTTTGATAGTGATAACAAATAAGGTTTAGAATAATTCTAGAAAAAATAGGTATATTCGAAAGTTATAATACAATAATTATTGTAGTATCTACATATATTCGTTCTATAACGTTCAGCATGAAAATTAAAAGGGTAGGCAATACAGAAGAAAATATTATTTTGTGCCACAACTACTGAAAATTGATAAAAAGCACTATTTATGAATTAAAACATAAAAATAATAAGAATAGTGAAGTTTTTTTCTGATACGTATAGATATGCTGACGGGTGGTTACCCCCTAAACGTAATATTTCGAAAAAATCCTAAAACAGGCTTCTACTTTTTTGTCTTCTTTCGAATGACATTAGTTTCGTCAAAATGCGATGAATAGTTTTTGATTTGTAGCAATTTTCTTATTTTCAACCCTTATAACTTCCACCCTAATTAACATTTCGATATGCAAACAATGGGCTTTTACATTATTTTTCATCCTAAGAATAATGCCGTTTGCTTCGTTTGAATATTTTAACTGGAAGTATGCGAAACTTAAAAAGTACCCCATTTGAGCCTAAACTTTGAGTGAAGATTTCACCTCCTAGATATGTTTTTTCGCCGATAAAAAAAAATACATCTCTTAGAATTCGAAGGGGGACACCTGGGAATGTTTCCTTGTTAGTAAAAGAAAGTGGAAAGATTACTCGTTCATTTTCTACTAAAAATTCAAGTTTTTGGAGTTGTTTGAAGAGCATTTCAAGCTGTATAGTTTTGGAAGACGTCGAAATTTTCCCCCATAACTCAGCTTATATCAAATTCTTTCAATGAATGTGGGGTTTAAACGATATCAAATTGGCCGCTTTTTTTGATATATAAGAAATTTTCCAATCGACTCGGTAGTTTTTCGAAAAATGAAGAAAAATGACAAACTTATGTTGAAGGTTTTCTCACATTATTTTAAACATAGAGCATTAAATGTTACATTTTCTGAAAACTTATGTAGGCTAGGTATCAATTTTTTGAAAATTCGGGGAAAATCATGTGGAAATTTGTCAGTCATTTTCGCTTGTTAAACATAATTTGGCACCCGGTATTTTACGTTTGTAGATGATTTTATAAACTTTAAAATTATATCTATTCTTATATCAAAAATTTATTTATTTTCATGGGAAAATCGCGTGGAAACAGGCTTTTTTGATTACAAAGTAGCACATTATTTGTTATTTTTGTACGTATTTAAGTATGAGATTAATTAAGGATTGTTTTGATTTACTTTTTAAATTTTCATGTTTTCTTAATTGACTAATTTGAAACAGTTGACGATTTCTGAAATAAAACTCACTAATCTTAAATGCACTTGAAAATATCTGAATTACACTTATTGGTAGAATTGGTGTACTAATTTGTTTAAAAAGATCAAAAAAAAACAATAACCGAATAGATTGTTCATTATATTCAAACAAAGTATTCAATATAATCAAACATAACAAAGACTATTGTACGTTTTGGAATACAACAAATTAGAATACACAAAAGTATTTAACATAGACTGAAAGAATTGAATTTTCTAAAGAAATACTCAATTTTTGTACAGAAATAGTGCCAACAGTGATCATTTTGTGACGTGTAAAATCAATAAAACCATATAGAGGACAGTCTGCTATAACTAACGAGTTTTGATAAAATTCCAACGAATCGAATCGAATCGATACATTTTTCTGCTTTCTCTTTTAATAACCGAATTAATTTTCAACAAGTTATCATCCTATCTATATTATCACATTTCTAAATATGATAATATGATAATATTAGAAATATTATCATATTTCTAATCAAACACAACAGAAGTACTGTAATATTTTCTGATATTTATACCACAAATTTGTCTGCAACAACATTTCAAGCTTATTTGACTAGCGATTTGAAGAATAATTTAAGGATTTATAAAAGAATCATTGGAGATAGTTTGAGCAAAATTTGAACCACGTAGCTCATCGGTAATTTGGTCAAAAAACAGTAGTTTTAGGCAATGTTGCAATTTCTGATAAGCGCGTCCAATGATTCAGAATTACTCAAGGATGTGATTTTTTTCTATTTTGCTTTATCGTATTCTAGAATAAACTGCAAAATATTTTATCCATTCCAGAATAAAATGGGGAGAAATACAAAAAAAAAAAAACGATCGAAAGCATGAAAATGTCTAGAGATAGTCATTTGACTCATTTTTGATTATCGCAACATTATTAAAAACGAACGTTTTTTGACTAACTTGCCAATGAGTCACGACGCTCAAATTTTGATAGAATTATCTCTAGAGGCCCTTCTATAAATCCTTACAATATTTTTCAAATCGCTCGTTAGATAAGCAAAAACCCGGTATTCAATGAAAATTAATAAACAACAAAGGGTTGTAAACATTATAAAAATCAACCCTCTAAACCGAGAACTTTTTGAATATATTTTCGTTTATAGTTCACTTAAAGGGTCCGAGCTCTTATAGCAACACCTAGCGTTTGAGGACCAATTTGAAAAAAGGAAGTGTAAGGAATTCTCTAAAGATTGAGCAAAATTTCAAATTCTGACAATATCACGGTTTTCGAAAACGAGTTATACACATAAAATAATTCAGTACGGCTCAAAGATGGTCCTTAAATTGTTTTTTTTTTGTACTTCCCCGTTTTATCCTGGAACGAGTAGAAATATTTCACGTCTATTGTAGAATTCAATAGAAAAAAAAAATCGGGAACAACCTCGAATCATTATGGATTTAGCTCTGTTTCAAAAATTGCAAGATTTACTAAATCCAGCGTTTTTTGACCGACTTGCTGATGAGCTGTGTGACTCAAATTTTGGTAAAATTATCTCTAAGAACCTTCCTATAAATTTTTTATATATTTTTCAATATTTTTCAAATCGCTCGTCAAATAATAGTTGCCATATAAACTTGTAAGTGAAAAACCTTGCATTCAACAAAAATTAATCAACATAACGAAGGGTTGTAAATATTATAAAAATCAACCCTCTAAACTGATAGTTATTTGGATATATTTTCGTTTATAACGCCTGTTTCACTTAAATGTTCCTAGATCTTATAACAACCAATTTGAACGAAATTTAAGAAAGTTTAGGGAATCCCCTGGAGATTGAGCAAAATTTGAAGGATCGTCTCTTACAATGGGGCGATTTTCAAAAACGAGTCATACACATCAAATGACACAGTATGCTACTCCTATAATTGATTTTTTTATATTTTCTCGTTTTATCCTGGAACGAGTCGAATGTTTCGCGTTTATTCAAAAATTCAATTGAGAAACATGGAAAAATATATACGGAAAGCGTCTTTTACAATATTGAACGTTTTTTTACGAACTTTCCAATGAACTACGAGGTTCAAATTTTAGCAAAAACACCTCCAAGAACCTTCCTATGAAAGTTTAAAATATTTTTAAATAGACCTAATAATAAATGTTTTAAAAGCTAGGATAATTTAAATGAAATGCTCGGTATTGTCCAAAATTAAGATGTAAGTTAAGATTAAGTTTAGTAAACGAAATTCAAGTTAAATTGAGAAAACAAAACGATATTTTTCGGAGTATTCTACTAAAATTACCACTATTATTAAGTTCGCAGTATCAATCAATAAAATAAGCTTTAGAGTTCATTAACACTCCTGAAAGGTTAGCTAATCGATACAGGTAATTTCAACAGTTAAAAAGACCATGAAACTATCTTACAGATATCAATTTAAAATAATTAATATGAATCAACAATTGCAATATCGTTATCAATAGAGATGATAATTTTTTCAAGGTTTAGTTTGTTTTTAAATTGAACAATTCATGTGAATTTCTAATCAAACTTCAATTAGAATAATTGAGGCTTCATTAATTCAAACAATCAAGCAAAAATTATGTTAATTAAATAAAATTGAAGATATTTATGTTAAAAAAAAAACGCAAAATTTTCCACCAATACGAGTAATAGTATAGAAATAAAAACTTAAATTCCCATAAACTACACTAAACTAATTAAGTTTTATGTTTCCAAATAATCGTAAATTTTGAAATATTAGATTAAAACGTTATTAAAAAAAAATGTGGAATTTAAAATTAGATTGTCAATTATTCCGTCCTTGGCTGTCAATTTTGCATTAAAATTGATTGTAATTACCTTGTAACATTCTAGAGCATCCAACCAAGTCTGTTTACTTTCAACTGAAACAGCTCTCAAATACCATACACAATCATTTACAGATACATCAAAACGGCATTCATCGAACTCGTGCGGCTGAAAATACAAAATTCGAACCAATTTCAATTAAAAAATCGATAAATTCAACATAATTGGATATCGAGACGGGCAATTATCGTTCGTATTGTTTTTGATTTAACTTGAGTATTAACACAACATACTTTGATAGTAGCTTTGGCCAACGATAGGGCCCCCCTACATCCAAACCCACTCTCTTGTTCGCTCTTGTAATATGATAATGTACCATCTTTAAGGACAATAAAACGATCCTGCCATCCGTGTATATAATTTGTCCATTTACTCAACACACCTGATAGTTCTGGTTGGCTCTCTGTATCGGAATCTTCGCTGCTATGCCCATCTGCCATATTCTCGCACTATTACCCCAAATTTGATAAATTCCAAACAAATCCAACGATAAACCGACGAATTAACCAAATATTCGAATCACAATTGGAATCCACTTAAATTTTAAATATTTGATAGTCAAATGTCAAGTCGGTCATCATACAAATACCTCCTTATTGTTACTAAAAACAGGTCGATTTAGAATTACGTTTTTACAAGAACAATTTACATGTTTTTTATTTCATTTTAATCTATTATGTTATCAATTCCGTGTTTATCATCATTAGTCACACTGAAATTTATAAATAAACACACCAAATTACGATTAGAATTTGATTATTGGTTATGACATTAGAACAATACGCACGCGCAAAACCGCCATATTGACTCTAATATTGGCGCCAATTTTGAAAATACCCCAATTTTGTGTATTACCAACCCTCTAACGCATAATTATAATTCCAATTACTATATAATTCATCTATTATTATATCAATTCGTATTTATCATTACGAATAGAATTAGAATTTATTGGTATAGTTATAATATTAGATATACGCACACGCAAAACCGCTATTGGCGCCAATTTCAAAACTCCTCAATTTTGTGTATTACTGGTTGTCTAACCTACAAATACAACCCTGTTGATTTCGAGTTTATCAATAATCAATTCGATTTAATTCCAATGTTTAATTGAATTTGATCATTTTATTTAGGATATGGTAGAATTTCCATTTTCTACCATATTCGAATTGTCTATTTGCCACCACAGGGGATTAAAACAGTTGGTGGTGGCGACATGGTTTCGACATTACTGTGATTAGAAGGACTATAAGTATGTATAGCGATGTGAGATGGTGATAACGTCAGGATAAGGGACGCCTCTGACGTCGGTTGCCCACATATCTGTTGCCGGCAGGTTGATGTGATAGTGGATTGTCGTTGTGGACGCCGCCTCCCTCTTATACTACCTACATTAGATAGGACGCCATATTTGTTAAGCCCCGAATCAATCAACCCTTATTTAATGGAAAAATTAAAGAATTTGTAAAATTGATTGTAATTGATATAGTTGTTTGGGATGAACGTGCGCCGATAGATCTCTCATCGTAGGGGGTAGTAATGGGAATTTGTTTAGGTATACATTATGTAAATTTACGAGAAAAGTTGTGACACTACCCCCCGAGTTTGTGTATGTGCATATAATATACGTAAGAGTAGTAGATTTAGGGTTGTATTCTACTCGCTAGCTGTGATAGCAGTAAAATCGACTTTGGCCGTCAGTAAAGGGTCAGTAGACACAAATCTGCACTATCTTTGATTAAGTCCCCAACCATTACGCCACCAACTACCATCGCACCATTATTATTGTCGAGAAAAAAGCCAACGAGTCTCATTTCTATGTGCATTTTTGATAGCCAACGCACACTACCCCCCAATCTAGACCATCGTGAGACGGAATAAATGTTACTAGATACGAAAATAATCGTCTAAATGGCATATAAATATCGTTGAATATAATTCATTCATATGGATATTTAATTTAACGAAATGGAGAATCATAAAATTCAGCTATATTTTTTTCTATTTCCTCTTTCAAATAAATAAAATAAAAATTATTCAATAATATAGTGAGAGGGTGGAAGAGAGGGCGCAGGTGCATTATCAATATTATAGCCCCATTGTCGTCGGCTATCATACATTACACCACTGCTAAACTTAATTCTATCAAGCAATGAAATCGTCTAATTGTAAGGGGCTGTAGTTGAATAACTTAAATGTAACTTGAACCATTTTACGATAATTATATGCAGAACCGTAATGAATTATTTTGCAGATAACTGGTACAGTTTAATTGCTAAACTAGAAAAAAGTCGGTTTGATGTTTAAATTAATTTGAATTGTTAATAAAAGAGATTCTTGTTTCAAGGGTGATTTTATGTGGAAAAATTGATGTGAAATCGATAAAAATAAAAAAAAATCAAATAAATGCATCTCAAAGTTTTATAAGCGTCATCAAAAGTAAGAAAATGAGGCATCCTCAGTTGCTTTTTAAAAGTTGTAATTTCGATCTGGCGTCCAAAAATATTTATAATTCTATTATAGATTTATTTTTCAACGGATTTTAATGATTTGAAGGGAGTTTACACCAAGGGGTGACCAGGGGAAATCCCGGAGTCACCCCCGGAAGAATCATTGAAAATCTTCAATTGGTAATTAAATAATACAAATCAAGGAACTGGACTAGAACACAAAAAAGAGGAGCGTTTGAACGATTTCTCCTTTATTTTTCACTCTAAAATCAAGAATTGTAGCTCATTAGAAAGAGCATTTCAAGCTGGAAAATTTTGTGGAAATTTAGAGTTATACATGTGCTTCTTATTTCGCCCATAACTTAATTTGTTTGTAAGAGATTTCCCGATTGACTTGGTAATTTTCCGGTTATCTAAAAAATGAGAATTTTTTGGGCTACCTAAAAAATAGGCTCTAACGCTCTATAATGCTCCATTTTAGGGTGAAAAATTAGGTAGAAATTGTTGAACAAAAACGCATTTCTTTAAGTTCTAGTCTCATTGGTGTTTGTTTTTGGGGTAATTCACCCTCGGAGTAAAACGTCTGGATTCAATACTGGTTTAAACGAACATTTCAAGGGGCATAAAATTGTTTTTTGTTTTGGAAAATTTTAATTGGCGTTTGAGCTACAGAGCATGTTTTTTCTTGTAATTTCTTATAATTTCCAATTTTTCCCTCATAACTTGGACAATATTGTTTATTCTGATATCAAATTATAGATTTGAACAGCAAATTGAAAGCACTTTTAGCATTTGCAACAAATTTTTCAACAGACCTGTTAGTATTCTAGAAAATTGATAATAAAGTTGAGGAATTACAAAGATTTTCTCTCTCATTTGAAAGATAAACAAATGTCCAGGGGCGAACCGTTAACTTTGCGCATCCTGGGCTAACTTCAGCGGCTTTAGGCTAATACTGTTTGAGGGTTTCTGTAATTACAGCCAATTTGGGTTAACTGAGACTACACACTCCACATTTAGCCATAAAAATGCTTTACATTTTATTAAAGAGGAAAATTTATGAACAAAGAACCTTAATCTTGCCTTTTGTGATAAGAAAGTCCAATAATTACCTACATACGCCCTGTTTTTCCTAATTTGAAAGATAAACAAATACAATATCTAAAAGTGGAGTGTTAACTTTGAGGGCTCTGGGCTAATACTGTTTGAAGATTAATTTTATTACACCAAATTTGAGCCAATTGTAAAAATGCTTTAAATTTCATTGAAGAGAAAAAAATTATAAATAAAGAACCTTTATCTTGATTCTTTAAAGCGCGATGGGGCCCTTTGTACGCACAGCGCTCCAGGTTGCATTCCGTAAAAACCTCGGCTAAATCCGTCCCTGACAACGTCTCATTTTAAAGCTTATTTTGATTAATTTTCTGGAAAGTTTATAGGTGTATTGGAAGATTTCTTGCAGATTTGAAAACCCTTTCCAATTTGCTATCATTAGAGATCTCTGTTTCTGCTTCCACAATTGCGGAATTTCCGCAAGGTTTGTTTCTGCGCCTTCTCAAGCGGATATATAACGGAAATTATTCATATGAGACAAATACAAATTTATTGAACACTTGAAGGTCTAAAGTACATTTTTTCCATCCCGTTTCCTCAAATTCAATAATCGATATCTCCTTTGTTTGATGATATATTGTAACGATTCAAACACCATTAGATTCAGCATTTCAAAGAGCATTCCAAGACGATTTTGTTTTCAAAATTTCGATTGAATTCTGAGTTATACAGGTTAATGTTGGAACATGTGTTTTTTTCTAATTTTTCCATATTTCCCTTATAATTTAGCAAATTTTATCAATTTTTCAATAATTTTCCTACAGTATATATCAAATTGAAAAAGTTTTTAAGACCTCTAAGAAATTTTTAAACAGATTTGTTAGTTTTCCAGGAAATTGGCCGAAACTGGAGGCGTATATTAGATCCTTTTCATGGATTTTGTGTTTAAAAAGTGCTAATTTTGAATAATCGATAACTCCCTTGTTTGATAAGCTATTGTAATAAATATAGCAGCATCAGGAAAGAGCATTACAGGGAGTATCTAAGAACATGCTTATTTTGAAAAATTCCAATAAACTTTGAGTTATCCAAGAAAATCTAGGAACATATGTTTTTCATATTTACTTCTATAACTTGACAATTATTGTCGATTTTTCGATGATTTTCTCACAGTGTGTAGTAAATTGAGAGAGATTTTCGGTTTTTAAAAAAATCGTCCAATAAGTTAGTTAATTTGCCGGAAAATTGATGGAAACTGGAGGGCCTGCAATACATCTTTTTCTTCAATTCGGTCTAAAAATAATGATCAA
This sequence comes from Mylabris phalerata, assembly GCA_020740385.1. Classification (NCBI taxonomy): domain Eukaryota; kingdom Metazoa; phylum Arthropoda; class Insecta; order Coleoptera; family Meloidae; genus Mylabris; species Mylabris phalerata. The sequence goes on from JAJEOX010000222.1 coordinate 5,022,623, forward strand.
TTTTCAATAATCGATATCTCCCTTGTTTAATAATATATTGTGATGAATAAAGTAGTGTTAGAAAAAGTATTTTAAGGAGTATCTACCAGCTTTCTTTGTTTTGAAAAATTCCAGTTGATTCGAGTTACCTTTGGGAAAATCTTGGAAGACGCGCTTTTTTCAAAAAATTTCATATTTTCCCTTATAATTTAGCAAATATTATCGATTTTTAAATAATTTTCTCATAATGTAAAGCAAATTTAAAGTGTTATCCAAACCTTTCAGAAATTCGCCGGTGATAGTGTTAGTTTTCGGTGTTAGTTTTCCGGAAAACTGATGAAAGTTGTCTTTTAATTATAACAAATTACAGCAAAAATACTCCAACAGGTTCCTCTGTAATTCGAAAGTCAATCAAAAATTTTCCAAATCAAAGGACTCTTGAATGCTCCTTGAAATACAGATTGGGCTAAAAGCTCGATTTTCAATTGAATCATTAATTCTTGAGCAACAAGATAAGTTGAAAAATAATTATTGGAATTGGGCATATTCGTTGTAAATGCGTCCCTGTGTTTAAGCACAATAACAATGGGGATGTTTGTAGTTTTTATTTTACCACTAATCACAAATCAATATCGTTGTGATTGTAACAAGTTTTTGTTTTTGTAAAATAGTTGGTCACGTTGAGAAATTAGCTGTTTTTCCTTTACTTTCGGTAGCTTTATATTTGTCTTGTCGTCCCTCATTTACCACCACAACTAATCACATTATCTATCGTCGTTGATTTGATTCATTTTGTATTCCTTTATTCTACCACCACTCCCTTGTCCTATAAGTTTTTTTTTGTTGCATTTCTTCTCTAACCTTTTATGCTTCGTGTATATTTGTGGAGTTTAACAGCGAGAATGAGTAAATTGGCAAATGAGTTTGCTGAATACAATAACGATGTCGACTACAACAACAACGGGCGGCGACGATGTCGAATTGAATGTGATAGTAATGGGTGACAATCTCTTTACGCCTGATCCAATTTGTGCCTCTGATTTTATTTGACCCAGTAATTCAATCACCAACTCAGCAAGCATTCACTACTGCCTGCCTGCCAGCCTTTTTGCTTGCACACAATTCTTTTACTTTGCCAGCTATCGAATTGTCGATCTACAGTAGGAGTAAAGTAGTTAGAGCTGGCGGGCGTCATTACAATATATTACATTCATCATGTACATATAGGAATAATTTCACAAAACTCCCTCTTTCAACATGTTCTTTTGCCACGAGAATTCTAACACGATCAATTTGAAATCAAAACGAATGTATCTATTGGCATCTACATCCATCTAAGGTAATTTGAGTTCATCGAAAACACGAACGAGTCTCCTTTCAGCTTGTTGCTTTGATTCGCGCCGAACTTCCCCCTAATTTACATTCCGTGGATGTTTCTGGCACCAGTCAATAATTGAAACTGGCACAATAACTGTGGTGTTGATGGTACAGTAGATAGTCCATCCTATTTAACCATTATTTTAACATCAGTGCCGTTGACGTGCATGTCAAAACGAAATAATCAAACAATATCGTCGTAGTTGCTGCCCTCTCTCTTTCGCTCTTGTTTTCGCCCTTTATTATCGAATTTTTCTTGTTTGTTTTTGCAAACATGTGGATGGAAAATGGATCGATTAAAGGTGCAGAGAGACAGACTGTTTGACATTGTTATTAAAATTCTCCCATCTTCACGGCAGGTGGGATGGTTGCAATTGACGTGCTCTATCTATTGACTGCAACCCTGTTTTGTTCTTATACTGTCAGTGGTTATGATTTGTTCCGATTCGATTGTTATCTGTCTCTTTACACGTGCCTCCTCCTCATCAATTATTCACATTACAACCCCTGTAGTTTTATCATTCAAACTAAACGATTACCTAAACATTAATAACCAAAACTATTCAACAGGCGAATAAAATTCTACAACTATCCTTTGATACAAGAATTATTCTGTAATATTTTTGGATAGGTGTGCAATAATAATCCATGCATGCAGCAAATCTAAAACTGACCCGTATGTGATTATTGTTCATCAAATTATTGTAATATTAGGGTGAGTAACTGCAATCTACAAACAGACAAATTAATCGTATCGTTTACAACAATAGAAATTTATTGGAAGCTTCCCTACATGTACGCTTTCAACTGTAATGTGACAATTACAATAATTATTTTCAGTTCAAACAGCCCGAAAATTGTTGTGTGTATGAGAATTGTTCATGTATAACGCAAACGAATAGACGGATTGTAATTATTGAGAAGTTCTATAAAAAATCCGCTATTTGTCCAGAGACGGGCTTAATATTATGGCAGAGGTCATTTAGCATACATACGTAGAAATATATAGATAGTGGAGGGGCGCCAATGCGAGTAAAGAGCACATCAGACCAATGGGATTAGTGTGGTTCAACCAATAGAACGATTGGCCCCACCAACCACCACCGGTTCACAAATCAACCCCTGATTATACGAATGGACCGAGTACAAAAATCAACCAACAAATATCCACCCTCTACTATAAACGCCTGAAAAAAACTGTAAACAAAAATTCATAACTAAAATCGGAATAATTAAACAACAAATTAATTAATCTTAAATAAGATAATTGATAATTTCCAATTGTAGAATCAAAATTAATTCGAATTGAAATAGAAGATGTATTGAATTGTATTTGTTAGACAGAGATATTTGTGTCAGTTACGGTGAAGGGGGTTGTTTGGGAAATGTTATTACAATTGGGGCGGTGGGTAGGGCGCAGTCGCATGTTGCAGAACAGAAGTTAAACACAGGGTAGCGAGCTCTGATCCCGCCCATGGATGATACACCACCTAATACATGTTTACCCCCTTGCAAACTCACTTGCCAGCCTAACTTAACTTGATATCAAATCTAATACACACCAACAATAATACACTTGATAGTGCGTGCTCCTATCTAACACTACACAATTAATTACTAAACTCGAATAATAAAATTCGGGAGAATTAGATCAGATATTGTCGAGGAAATATGGAAAATTAACGAAATTGAATCAATCGAATAGTGATCGAAAGTGAGATTGAGCGGATTTCCTTAGAAAATCATGGATTGCTCTGTATCGCAAACTACCCCTATTCTATCGTCTTTACATCAATCCACTTGTTCACCGGAACACCATCAACACCATCCAAACGGTGAGTCATTACCGAACTCGATCAAAATTATTGTTAAATAATTAATCGAAATATTTCTATATTTTGCATGTAAATTAATTTTTTATCGTATTATTTCAAATGATTACCTACCCCTGAAAATAACGCTGAATTTTTTGGGTCATTTTATTTAATTTGCTACGACTTATTTCGTCGTTTTCGGGGATTATTAAATTAATCAAAGCTTAATAAAAATATTCCATGTTTATTCAATTTGCAAGTTAAAGTATCACTTTTACCGAATTTATCAGTTTATCTTTTAAATAATAATGTATAATTATTGTCATTATCCCTCATCAAAAACTACCCTGTTAACTATCAGATTTATAATAGAATGCAAGATTTATTTGTTAGTATTTTGATGATTTACAAGGGGTTTATTTTATAGAAAATTGCATCTTTCTAGTGGTTGGAAATTGGAAATTGTGATTCAGTCGCTTTAAAGCTTTGCTGCGTCAAAAAGCGTTGTAATATTTAACTCAAAATAGTTTTCAAGTGCCTATTACTCTTCCATTCATTAGTTTTAAACGATTATTATGAAAACAATCTTTATTTACGCTAAACTATCATAGAGTGAAATAATTGAAATAAATTTGAAGTCTATAATAAGTCCATTAAAGACCACAAACACGCTTATAACGCCAAAATTAAGCATGAATATTGTTCTATAAAATATTGAGAAAAAAATTTAATTTTGTAAACATTCTCTTAATTTTGACGTCGAACACAAATGAATGAAGAATCTCAAAAATGGCGCAATTCATCTAATTGTAAGTATTTATTAATTATAATTGACATTAATAAAAATTGACATAACGCCAAAACTCCAGTACAGTTAATTTTCCAAGATTATTCATATTCAGTAGGCAATTTTCCATCTAAGCTATTATCAGTGCGTTAGAAAGACCTTAGAAAAGCGCTACAGGTGTATTTGGTTAAAACTTACAGGGAAATATTCCCAGGTGTCCCTCTTTAATTGGGGTAGAAGTTATAAGGGTTGAAAATTAAGAATTTGCAATAAATCAAAAACTATCTATCGGATTGTGATGAAACTAATGCCATTCGAAAAGAGATACCTGTTTTGGATCTTGTTAGAATCGAGAGCGTTTTGTGAATTTTCTAATTTTTTTTTTTTAATTTTAAGCTTAGATTATTTCAAATTCTAGACACTCAATCTTATAAACATACATCTTTTTAATAAATTAATTCAACGTTCAATATTTTTAGAAGTGTTGCCATTTTATGGAAACCAATATAATTGATTTAAGTGTAAGCAATTTTCTAAATACAGTAACATATAGCGTGTACAACGCTATTTCAGCTCGCAGTAGCCTATGATTTTGTGAACGTATGTCAGCTTCTTGTTTCAACTTTGCAGTCTGCATTATCGACATGCTCTTGTTTTAATTACTTGTCGGCAATGCAGATGGCTAAGCTGAAACAAGAAGTTGACCTACGTTCACAAAATCATAGGCTACTGCGAGCTGAAATAGCGTTGTACACTTTGTATAATGCGAGAAAATCAAGTATTTACCTAGGTGACAAATATCCAAGCAAGAGACTATTGCTGCTTTTTAGGCCTGGACTAGAGAGCCTGGATAGGCGAGGATTTCCGGCAGAGCCAGCCAGCATTAGAAGGCCCAATGCATTACCTTTTGAATTATTATTTATTCAATTTGAAAGATAATTAAACGCCAAAATAATAAGCAATGATTTTGGAAATATCGCATTTGAAGGTGAATCTAAGAAATGTTTTCGTATTAGAAAATTCCGACTGAATTTTAAGTTACAAAGGAAAATTTTGAAGAGTTTTTCGTAATGTTTTACAATATTTTTATAGTTTTCCTTATAATTCAGCCAATATTCATTATTTCTTCACAATTCTGACCGAATTTATAGAAAATAGAGAGCAGTTTCCAAATATTCAAGAAGTTTCCCAATCGGTTTGTTGGTTTTTTTAGGAAATTGCCAAAATTTTAGGCACCTATATTGCACCTTTTTTGATTTGGTGCCCAAACAATGCTAATATTTAATAACTGATAACTTGCTTATTTTCATAGATATTGTAACGAGTAAAGTAGCATTAGAAAGAGCCTTTCAAGAAGCATTGGAAACAGTTTTTCTTTTTGGAAAATTTTACTTCAATTTGAATTTATATAAAAAAATCTAAAAACATGATTTTTTTTTATATTTTCGCATTTATTTTTATCTTTTCATTGATAATTTAGGCAATATTAAAAATTTACAAATGATTTTTACAAAAAATGGAAAACGTTTTCTACATCTCCAAGAAATTTTCCAACCGGCTTGATAGTTTTCAGGAAAATTGCCAAATTGCCAAATTTTCAGGAAAACTGCAAAAAATTGAAATGTTTGAATTACATCTTTTTCGATTTAGGTATATATTCAATAATCGTTAACATGCTTGTTTTTGGAGATAAACAAAATAGCATTAGAGTGAGAATCTTTACAAATATCCAAAAAAGGTTGTTGTGTTAGAAAAATGCACGTTGACATCGTTCAAAGTGCGTTTCGGACATTAGAATCTGTTTGTAAAATAAGCAAGAATTTGTCAAACGCCACGTCGATGAAGATCTCCATCGGGGCCAAAAATACTTAGGGATGTTAAGCACCCCCAAAATGTTTTACATAAAGAATATTAATATTTGAAACACGATTACTCAGTTATTTTTTTAAAGATTTGAATGCCTCAAACGGCTATCGAAAAAGCGTTTCAAAGTGCATCATGGTTGGTCTTCTTTTTTGAAAATTCGCATACAATTTTCAATTACAGAAGGAAATCTGAAAGTATGTTTTTTCAGTGCTTCTGACAATTTTTTATATTTTGCATCATAACTGTTTGTTTTCTTAATTTAGTTCTTTTGTAACTACAGCACCCCCAGAGTTGAATATCTATGGCATAATAATCGGGGCCGAAGCAATGTTGATTGCCTTCTGAGGCAAAATTTCTGCATGTTAAATTGCTAATTTCTATCGAATTTTGCGATTTAACTATCTAAAACATTATCAATTAAACAATTTAGGTTATTTTGTATTTAAATCTTAATGTTTGAATATTGGACTCTTCCAGAAGAATTTTTGAGCTTTAGGTCCAAATTTTGAACTATTTTCATGAGGGACTTTTATCATTAACCATTAATTGTAAAATTTGTGTAAAAAAACAGGCAAGTTGGACATTTTAGCTTAATTTAAGGATAAAATCTTGACTTTTCTCCACTTTTGAGAAAGGTTTACGAGTTTAAAACTAGATTCTGAAATGCTCAATTATTTTAGCAAATTTTACTACCTAAAAATAACTTTTGGTCAATTAGTTTCCAATGTTCATCCAGATTTTAACAAGTTTTGGACCTAGAATTTTTAAAAATTTTACTCCTCCACTATTTTTCGGTATTTTTGAAATTCTTCGACCCCAGATTTAAAGACATGTTTATTTTTGTTACTGCATTAAAAATGTCGCCCTGTCAAGCATACCGCTTGGGTAAATCACCTTCCATCTCGCCCTACTAGCCATCCTTGATAATAATTCTTTGGTATATTTTAATCACTAGCACTTTTACTATCGAAATTTCCCAAATCTAGCCAAAAATTTGTTAAAATTAGATCAATAGATTCTTATAAAAGCAACTTAGATGACCAAAAAACAAACATGCCTCATCTTTTAGATGATTATCATTATCTCTAAAACTGGTTTCAACTGTTGTGGTTCAAAATTTTCAGAATTTTTGATTTCCTGTGCTTTTCAGTCTAGCACTGGTGCTCCAGAATTTTAATTTTTCGAAAATCAATGCCATATGTAAAGTGCTATACGCGTTTTATGGATAGAAAAACGATGATACTACAATAAACGAAGTCGACCGTACATTATTTTGTGTATAGAATTTGAAAAGAAAGCACACAAGGGTTCCACCAGTCCGTCACGGGATTACATTGGTGTCTCTATTTAATGCCACTGTATTAATTTGTATTATATGGGGATAAAGTGGTGGCATTATGATAGAAAGTTGAGTTTTGGAGGGTTCAAATAGTAGAGGGTGCCGATATGTTCTCAAATCTATTCTAAAAGCTGCAGTGGTCAAGCTGAATTAAAAAGAAAAACTATCAATATGGACAATTTTTGGGAAACTCCTCATTAATATGATGAAACAATCGGGTAATGGAGGAATTTTATATTTAAATTCAATTGAAATATTGACGATATTCGTGTTATGTTGTGCTAAATCCCTAATTGAGGGGCGCATCTGTAAACATCAGGGATGGGAGATAGTTGGGGCCATATGGGTGCACATACACCACCCTTCATGACTGCCCATTCAAATGATAATCGAGCACACTTGATTAATACTCTAATGTCAATTTGACTGTAACTGATTTTATAAACTTGAACCCTAGGAAATATCAAGGGACCACTTTTGTAATTCCTAATTGAATCTTGATTGTCTCCAGTCGAATTCGGGATTATCATCAACATCATGTTAGCTGAATGTAAATATGTTGCAATTTCTATTTAATTATCCGCCTCTCTCTTTCTGTCTCTAAATAGATTTGCGAACATCGCCAGGTAGCGTTGATTGTTATAGTCCAGAAGGTGATCATCCATTAGCTTTGTGTTTACCGAATTCACAAACTTTAGTCCAAGCATCAAGAACACCACCACCACCATGGAGTGTACCGACAAAAAAGGGCACACCGGGCTTAATTTGTGTCGTTTGCGGTGATACGAGCAGCGGGAAACATTATGGCATTTTAGCATGTAACGGTTGTTCTGGTTTCTTCAAACGTTCAGTACGACGGAAATTAATTTACAGGTCAGTAACAATATTTTTGCTCGTCCTATTTTAACCCTTCACAAATCACTCAACATCCCGATAAAATCCACCTTAATACCATCACTACTAACGCGTATTTCATTATGATTGAAGTTGAATTTAGGGTAGACGAGAAAAATTGAATGGACAGGGTGAGTGGTGCTAACCACACAATCAATTAGAGAGAGAACCTGTAATCCGGTGCCGAGTACAGAACTGTATCGACCTCGTGCTGCGCCCTTTGTACTCTAATCTGGTTACATTGGAATCGTGTTCTAGCCGACTGTCCATCCAATCGATAAATGATACAGACCCCGCCACTATTCTACACGTTAAAATATTTTTTGCGGCAAATTCTAGTTTGGACGTATTATCAAAGATTCGTGGTGGTGGTTGTGTGGTGTGACGTGTCAGAGCGTTCAAAATAGGGTTGAATTAAAGCGCAGGATGGGTATCAGGTGCGGCTGGTGGGATTTCAAACCGGGATCGTTGCCATCCGACGCTCGACAATTTCAAAATCGATTCATTTAAACACCCCTACCATTTGATGGAAATCAAAAATATTCTTATTGCAAACGAATAAATAGCCGAATATTCTCTAAACGTACCAAACTCATTAAAGTTTGATCAGGAAAACTAAATCCTGATAGGAAACTGAAACTATCTAATAAGTTTCGATATTATTGTTGCTGGCTGGGCGATTTCTGTATAGGAGTTGGATTCTAAGGAGCGGGACATGTGTTGTAGTGGAATCATTTCGTGTAGATGTGGGGCGAGGTGGCAGTAACGGCGGTAGTTGAGATGGTGGCTCATCCAACCGTTCCCTTGAGGATAACGTTGGGAATCATCTGGCGAAGCGGGATTCGCCATCGACTAAACTATTGAAACGCTATTGAGTCCAGGGTTGTACTCAAACAATTCCAACTATCCAACATTATAACATTAAACTTAACCAAAACGAAATCAACATAGGAAACTTTTTGAGCCCGGTCCTGGTTTGTCTTTGTGTAAAAAAGAAAACCTCATGAACTATAGTGTTATATAAGGAGACTAGCGAAAGAGTGGATGGCAGCAGATGGGAAAAATGCCATCTCCCTGCTTTATAGGAGACAGTAAGAAAAACATTCCTTTCAAACCTCCCACCCTATTATTTGTACCCTTATCTTCCTCCTAGTCTTTCTTTTATGCTTTATCCATTGCATTCATTCGAGAAACTTTATCTATTTTACTTTCTTGTTGGGAAAGAGATAGAAATCATCCCTGTCACAGGATAGATTTCAACGAATGATTAGTGAGACACACAATAATAATAAAAATGCTGAACGGTAGATTTGGGGGTTTTCCTTTATAACAACACAAGTTAATAGAGGATGAAAATGGCCAAACGATCATTTGTTGACGACAACAAAGCCACCCTTAGATTTGTAGAAATTTTAAAAACACCAATTTGTTGTTAAAATTTAAAATAAATTTCCATTCTTTCAAGGGAAAGTTTTTAATGAACATCGTTTCCTTTTTGTAAACACTACCGCAATCACCACCACCACTACCAATTGGTTTCTTTATTTTGACTGTTGTAAAAAGGAGATGTAGGTATATGAAACGAGACAACCACCCTTATACAAATCGAGGGAAAATAACTTTAATTGAATCCTCGGAAGGGGATTTATTTTTGTAATACTTTATGATTGCTGGTCCGGAAGATTTGCATCTCTGATATGCGCTCGTTTATATTTTCCATTTATTTAAATTTAAACACATTAAGGGTGGTTTCTTTACAGATGTCAAGCTGGAACTGGCCGGTGTATCGTCGATAAAGCCCATCGGAATCAATGTCAAGCTTGCCGGTTGAAAAAGTGTCTAGCAATGGGCATGAATAAAGATGGTGAGTTAGAAATATTCAAATTAAATTCTATTAAAACATGAAAGGGGTAGTTGTAGTTGTACTAGCAGGAGTACGGATCGAAAATGAATTTCCACCAAAGTGTTATTAAATTATCACGACAGACAGGAACTGGGTGGATTCGTGGCGGTATTGTTGTTGTAATAGTAGGGGGTGAAGGATGAAAGTTAGGAAAGCGAAGTCCTGGGAGAAGTGAGAAAGCTCTCGATGAACATTACTGAAACTGTGAAGTTCCTCAACGATCACCCAACCTGCATACAGAACAGTTTGGGGATCTATATCCGGTCCGTATTTTATTCCAACTCTAATGCTTTTGCAATATTTTAAATATGACTCGTTGATAATAAAATTAAATAAAATTAATGGAAAGTTTCCGGGGTAGAAACAATTCAGTCGAGATTGATAGCAATTCTTAATCCTCGAGCATCTCTACCCTGTAAGGTAGAGCATCAAAAACAATTCCAAGTAATGGACCTAACCGGCGTGGGGGTTGGTTATAGGGCTAACAACGAATCACAGAAGAACTCTATGACCGTTTCATGTTGTTAGGGTCCCATCTATTCAAGATTGTAAATTACAGTTTAGTTGTAATACGCATGCGATCCTACTTACCTCAAACCTAAAAAATATTAGACTGTGATACTATACACATTAAATTCTAATTTTCTACATTCACATTCTAATGTTTAGATCCCGGGAGTTTTGGTAGAGCGTTTGGTGGGAATTAACCAGCTTTGAATCCCATTAATCAGCGTCTTCTAAATCCCCGGCTATAGCTGTTTGTTACACAGCCAACGCCTGCTGTTGTTATTGTTATTATTATTATTATTGTTGTTGTTGTTGTGATGTTCTCTTCTATTTCCTATCATTGTCTTTGTCTTGGAAACAACCCCTTTAGCGCATACACCTGTAGTGGTGGTCGGTTGTTAATCAACTGTACAATTTATAGATTACCGGCTAGATTGATGGGTATATTGTTACCGGGTTGTTGATAATATATCACTCACCCCTATTATTGTTGATTTATTAATGGTAATACAATTTTTACTTTATTAAAACGGTTATTGAATATTTTATTTATTGGAAAAGATATGAGGATAAAAGACAATGCTTTATCGCATAATTTTCCGTATAAACGAAGCCAATAAGTGATTGAATGTAAAGCAGCCGGTGGGCAAGCCACCAGCCACATAAAAGCACACGTCTCTTATTCAAAGAAGAAACAACTAAATAGACAACGATAGATTGACGCCCCCTAAATAATTCAAACAACGATGATGATGATGACAACAACTTCAAACGTTTCCCCAGATTTGCATTTTCATCCTTTGTTAGTTTACCGCCACCATTGCTATGTAATTCCACCAATTACATAGCATATAAAGTCTCCCCTTTTATTATTATTTAAATTAATAAAGATACTAACGGATAAGATGAGCCTTTGTTGTTTATATGCGTAAAAGCGAATTAAAATGAATTCGGGGAAAAAATTTAACAAATCACAACTTACGCTTCCAAAATTTGGTGGTAAACAGTCCGGAAACTAGCCTTTAATCGAAGATTGGACGCACGTTGAAAAACAACGCTCAATTACTCAAAAATACTTTTCTTTTGCATATAATGGTCACGTGCCGGCCACAAAAAGGGTTAATTCAACATACGCACAAAATCATAGACGTCCTGCTGTTTTTATAAATTTCCACTGTGGTCACGTATTTAAATCTAACCCATAAATTTTACTATAAGCCTTTATAACTCGCCTTAAAAAGTGTTAATTTTAGCTGTACAGAATGAACGACAGCCGAGGAATACAGCCACCATTCGACCTGAAACATTAAGGGATATGAGTGCGGAACAGGAGCGAGCTTTGAGGGAGGCTGCCGTTGCTGTTGGTGTCTTTGGGTATGTGTTAATATCGATTTTGATTATTATCATTAGTATCAATCGAGCAAACGATTATCGCTACAATGAACTCTATTAGTAGAAGCTTTTGATATTACGATGTGTCGTACGTTAAAAGCTTGAAAGCTCATAAATGCGAACGATTTTAATTTTATAATCTTTTGATCGGTGAATTGTAATAGAAATCAATTTTGTTTGTTAATTTATTCTAGTTTATAATTGAATTATAGCCCACCTGTACCGCTAACAATGGCATTAACATCGGCACGGTATTCGCACAGTTTTCTACCGCCAGTACCACCACCGCCGATACCAAACCGGGAACCAACACCAACGAAAGACAACAATACCAGCGATAATGATGGTGAGTTTTATTTACGAATTTACGTTAGAAATATGGGATATTAGCCGGAAAGTGGGAATTTCGTTAGAGACAGTTGACATAGATCGATCTTCATCAAGAATACAGTTTTGGGACGGATTTAGATTGAGTTTTGTAAGCCGGAATAGATAGCACGATAGAAGAGAGACTTGTAAAGTGGGATTAGTTGTAAAGTTGACGTTTACATTGCTAATTATTCTATAGGGAAATTATTTAATAATTTTGTTGATTTAGAGGAGAGTATAGATGTGACTAATGAAGAAGATGATGCTCCAACGTCTGGTTGTGGCGTATCGTCAAGTAGCGGTCCAGTACGTCCTGAACCACAACCGGCTAATGGCCTAACAAATACAACAACTGCCACAACTACTACAACAACCACAACAACCGGCTTATATCCATCTAGTCATGAAACAATTTACGAAACATCGGCTAGATTATTGTTTATGGCTGTAAAATGGGCAAAGAATCTCCCCAGTTTTGCTAGCTTACCATTTAGAGACCAAGTATTAGAATTGATTAAAAAAATCGATAAATATTCCAATAAATTTCGATAATTCTAGGTGATACTCCTAGAAGAAGCCTGGAGCGAATTGTTCTTACTGAACGCAATCCAATGGTGCATGCCGTTGGATATTTCAGCAAGTCCTTTGTTCAACATAAACGAACACGCTAAAAATGGCCACTCAACCGGTGATGTTCGCATATTAGCCGATACTTTAATGCGATTCAAAGCTGTACACGTCGATCCGGCTGAATTCGCATGTCTTAAAGCTATCGTTCTATTTAGAGCAGGTATTTAACAATTAACAAATTCGATTAATTATTAATTTTGTTGGTTTGATAAAGAGACGCGCGGCCTGAAGGATCCTAGTCAAATTGAAAATTTGCAAGACCAAGCTCAGGTGATGTTGTGGCAACATTGTCGTACCCAATTGCCAGGACAAGTGGCACGTTTCGGCCGGTTATTGTTGATGTTGCCGTTATTGAGACTGGTACCGGCTGGCCGGATAGAGGCTGTATTTTTCCAGAAAACCATCGGCAATACGCCGATGGAGAAAGTGTTGTGCGATATGTACAAAAATTGATTTTCAATTTCTCTATTAACTTGCGTATAGGGAATTTCTATTTAGGCCTATAATTACTAGAAGAATGATCGATTATTTTGAATTATTACGAATTTAAACAATTTACTGTGTGTTCTAATTATGGTTCTTTTTGTAAATATCATACATGTTAAAATCAACGATTAATCGTAATTAATAATTGTAAACATTCCGAGATTATGTAATTTTATCGTGGACATAATTATAATAATAGTTAATTGTGTAATTGTACAAAAATAAAGACAGTTTTAATGTTGTAAAATGCGTTATCAATCATTCTAAAATTCAATATCAAGAAGAAACAAATCATTTTATTGATACAATTAATGTTCAAGATTGGACAAAAAACGGTCTTCCAAATTTTGCCATTTGTTGAACTTTTCTGGAAAACTACTGGACTGATCGCAAAATTTCTTGCATATTTCGATAATTCATTCGATTTGCTATCAATTAAACCCTATATTTATTGTAAATCAATTATTATAGCTGGGTTATAAGGGAAAATTTAATAAAATGCATTCTTCTAGATTTTAATCTATAACTCAAAATTTCCACAACATTTTCCAGAACGATCAAGTTTATATCCAGTAACTTTAGATGCTCTATTCAACGAGCCAAGCACTTGATTTTTAAAAAATACAAGAAAAATTATCTGACAAAGATAGCCCTTGGGAATGTTAACTCAAATTGCCTCAAAACGGTAAAATTTCTGTTACGCAGCTTGAAATGCTCTTTCTAATTGTGCTCTAATGTTCTATAAATGCATTAATTAATTAGTCTAACTGATAAGAAATAAAGAGTGTTGAAAACTGCGCAAAGAATGCTCTTTCATATTTTACAATTTTTTGAAATTTTCTGGAAAACTGCCAAACCAATCGGAAAATTACTTGCATATTTGAAAAGCTTGTTCAATTTGCTATCAATTAAACTCCATATTCATTGTAAAAAAATTAATACAGCTGATTTATGAAGGGAAATTCAGTAAGACAGATGCTTCTAGGTTTTCGTCTATAACTCAAAATTTCCACAAAATTTTCCAAAAAGGCAAAGTTTATGCTCAGTAGCCTGAAATGTTCTACTTAATGAATCAAGGAATTGATTCAAAAATATAAAGTACGGAAGAAATTGTCTGACAAAGATTTCCTTCTTTTAGGAGTTGTAGTTTGGTTCCTTAAGGAACAGCAACTCAAAAGTCTCGCAAATTCCTTAAAATTTCCCAAAACGATAGAATTTTCGGAATGTAGCTTGAAATGCTCTTTCCAATTGTACAAAAATAAAGGTAGTTTTAATGTTCTAAAGTGCGTTAATCGATTCTAAAACGGAATCCTAAGATTGGATATCGATGAGAAATAAAGAACGTCTTTTCGCATTTTGCCATTGTTCTTAAATTTCTGGAAAACTTCTAAACCTTTCGGAAAATGTCGTGTATATTTGGAAAGCTCTTTCAATGTGCTATCAATTAAATTCCATATTCATTGTGAATAAATTAATACAGCTAAGTTATGGAGGAAAATTCAATAAGATACGTGCTTCTAGCTTTTCATCTATAACTCAAAATTTCCACAAAATTTCCCAGAACAACAGAATTTATATCCAGCAGCTTGAGAGGTTCTGTTCAGCCAACCAAGCATTTGATTTTAGAGAAATCATCAGATAAAGATACCTCTTGGAGGATGCTAACTCGAAAGCCTCAAAATTCTTAAAAACTCCCAGAGTGGTAGGATCTTCAGGCAGCTTGAAATGCTCTTTTAAATTGTGCAAAAATAAAGACAGTAATGTTCTATAAATGTGCAAATCAATCATTCTAAACCGGAATCTAAATATAGCATATCGATAAGAGATAAAGAATTTTATTAACAGAATAAATGTTCTCCCAAATTTTGCCATTTCTTGGGTTTTTTGAGGAAGTACCAAGCATATCGGAAAACTCCTTGTATATTTGGACACTTCTTTCAATTTGGTATTGATTAGACCTTGTATTCATTGTACCTAAATAAATTATTACATACTAAATTATGGGGGAAATTTATTAGAACACAAGCTTCCAGATTTTCAACTAAAGCTTAAAATGTCCACAAAATTTTCTTAAAGAGCAAAGTCTATAACCAACAGTTGGAAAATAATAAAATACAAGAGAAATCGTCTGACAAATATTTCTGTTTTTTCAAGGAGTTATAGTTTGACTGCTTAAGAAACGCTGAATCAAAAGTGTCTCAAAATTCTCCAAAATTTTCTTAAACCAAATCTTTATTATGCAACTTGAAATGCTCTTTCCAAGATGAATTTTTAATAGAAAATAAACGAGCAACCGTTTGTCAAATATTCCAATTTTTTGTAACGAATTCTAGTGTTAATTTGAAATCGAAATTGTTAATACTCAAGGATACAAATTTAAAAATTACACAATACAATATCGAAATCCTTAAAATGAAGATACCCAACTTTATTTTCAAGAATCAAGAAATCGTAAACGAATGATTCATTAGATAAGCGGTAATTGGAATTGTATCCCGGCGCATCCACCATTTTTCACTCGTTTCAAATCAACTAAAATTGTGCACCAAATACTATTAGAATCGATCAAAAATAATCCATTTATGAAGAAAAATATTCTCAGTTTATAAAATTCTTACAATTTCGGATGAAAGTGGAAATTTCCTACAATAAACTCTCGTTTAAAACCCCAACTGTGTCCTCTAGAAAACATTAAGAAACACTCAAAACGTTCACAATTCTATCGTAATAAATTACAAAATTCTATATTTTAACTCTTGGATTATGTAATGTGAGTTATATAAAATTACAAGATTCTGATTTATCGAGCTTGCTGAAGAATTGTAGTTTGTCTCTTCTCTACTAGATGACACTTGTATGGCGTTTGTTCGTTTAATTACTCTACAAGTAAAGCCTTGTAAATTACATAATTCCATTCAATTATTCGTTAAATTAGAGCAATTAATCTATTTAATTACTTCATGGTTAATAGTGATTCAGGTTTTTTGTTTTAATCAGATTTCCTTTTATTTATTGCAACTATCAATATTCATTAGAAAATGAAAAAACACTTACACAGTTAATGAATAATTCATTTTCCGGTAAATCATTTAATAAAATAGGTAAATAATAATATTAATCTAATCTTTTATGTGGGAATGTTTTTATTAAATAAAGGGAAAAAGCATAGAAATGTCTACAATATTATTAAATCCTACAATAACGAACAAATCTATCTATTTATCTATCTGTCTATCTTGGTGTTGTTAATAAACACAGACAGATATAGTAGTAGGATTATATCTGTCTCTAATAATAAAAACACGATCAGAATCTATCTAGTTAACGGTATAACGAAAATAACAAATTTGTTAAAGTTCTTCTCATCATGAGGCCTTTTCTTTTGATTCGTTTGTTGGTTTTTTTCCTCCTTCATCTTCTTCTTCTTCTTCTCGACTGTAACACGATTTCAGCTAAAAGTCTTTTTAATAGTTTGCGGTTGTTGTGCGTCTTTTTTCTTCACTCAAATTCTTATTTTCGTCCATTACGAAATTATTAAATAAAATTACACACAATACGGCTTTTGATTTGGTTAAATTTCTATTTTATTTTCTTTCCAAAAAAACAACAATAAAAAACCAATTTTCCACAAAGACAATGTTTTAACAAACGATTTCCTGTCTTTGTACAGAAGCATCAAAGTTTTATAACGATAATCAAGACTGTTGTCTCTTGGCTATGTTAATTTGTACGATAATCAACAGTTTTACACTTGTAGTGGATTGTTTAGAAATTAGAAATAGTAAATGTAATTTGTGGCTTTTAGCAAGAAATTGAAAATGAAATTCTTCAATACAACCGATAAAAATCGATTTACAGTAGTTTCAATGGAATAACAAATAAGTTTTCGATTTTGTTCCAAGATTAAGGTAAAATATGAAGAGATTGAATAGTAGTAATGTAGTGGGAAAGCGTCCAAGCGGCAGGATCATGATATTTTTGAATGTCTTATGGGCGAGGTCAGCGAACTTTAATACTCCACACCAATAAAGAAAAGAGTAAATAATCCTTTGATAATGATTTGCATACAATAGTAAACGTGTATATGTTTATATCGGTTTGTATACACAACTTTGTGTATGTGTGGTTATTGTTATCCATCCAAACTAATTCATCAAAAATGAAAAATTATCTTCAATTGAACAAATGGACATTTGCAATAATTTTGAGGGAAATATATTCAGTTTTGACAGGCTTATTATAAACATTTTTTTAAAAATAATTTTCCAATAAGAGTCACGCTTCTTCACTTCGTCTATTTGTTTTCGCCTCGTCGTCGTCGTTGTTATTGTTGTTGTTATTATCCGAAAATCACATAATTACTAAAAACGAATAGGCACCCATATTTGAAAACCTATAATTTTAATAATTGGGCCTGTTGTTGGTACAACAACAAAATTCGCCTCAAAGATTAACAAATTTCAGAATAAAGCGCAGAGCCGGATTAGGCCATTTTGGTGGAGATTCAAAAATCCGTAGATATTCATCGATGTTCCGTGCAAAGACGAACAAATTTCAGAATAAAGAGCAGAGCCGGATGAGACAATTTTGGCCCTGGTAAGGCTCAAAAACCTGCAGATATTCATCAATGTGGCGTGCAATAAATTCTATGGTTCTTTCTTTGTTTTCGGAATTTGAACGAATTCAAGATGCAATTTTACAAAACCAAATCATTGTCAGAAGCTTTTTGAAATCTTCTTTCTAGTGCTATTTGATTTATCACCTAAAAACAAGCGACTTAGGGATTATTAAATATTACTATTGTTTCCGACACTAAATCACAAAAAACATGCGATGCAGACCTTCAATTTTTGGCAATTTTGGGGAAACTAGCAAATCGATTGGAAAATTTCTTTGAGATTTGATAAACGGTTTCCATTTTCTATGCAAAAATCCATCTTAAATTTATAATATTGGCTAAATTATTGGTGAAAATATAGAAAAATGTACAGAAATTTAGAAGAAAATCTTATCGCTAGATTTTCGTCAATAAACCGAAATTCAAGTGGAATTTTCCAATATGAAAAACTTCCTCTAATACTCCTTGAAATGCTCTTTCTAATGCTGCTTGATTCATTGCAAAATTTAAGAAAATAAGCAAGTTATCGATTATTAAGTTTTGGCTTTGTTTCGACACTAAATCAAAAAAAAGTGTAATGCAAGTCTCTTAATTTTTGTGAATTTCTGGCAAAATTAGCAAGCCGATTGGAGAATTTCTTAGAGATTTGGTAAGCAGTTTCCATTTTCTATGCAGTGTACAAAAATCGATCGTAAATTTACAATATTGTTGCTAAAAATATAGAAAATTGTGCAAAAATTTAGAAAAAAATCATATTCCTAAATTTTCGTCAATAATTTCAAATTCAAGTGAAATTTTCTAAAACGAAAAACTTTCTCTAGTTCTCCCTGAAATGCTCTTTCTAATGCTGCTTGAGTCATTGCAATATTTTTGAAAATAAGCAAGTTATCGATTATTAAATATTGGCATTACTTCGACACTGGATCAAAAAAAAAGTGTAATACAAACTCTTTAATTTTTGGCAATTGTCGGGAAAATTAGTAAACCGATTGAGAAATTTCTTAGAGATTTATAAAAGACTCTCTATTTTCTATGCACTGTACAAAAATCACTCGTAAATTTATAATATTGGCTAAATTATCGGTGAAAGTATAGAAAAATGCTGCAAAAATATAGAAAAATTATGTTTCTAAATTTTCGGCTATAAATTCAAATTCTACAGAAATTTTCTAAAACGAAAAACTTTCTGTAATGTTTCTTAAAATGCGCTTTCCAGTGCTACTTTATTCATTACTACAATTTTGTAAACAAGCAAATTATCGATTATTCGGACTTAACTTTAGAATTAAATTAACTTTTTAGCAATTTCCCGGAAAACTAGCAAACCGATTGGGAAATTTCTTAAAGAATGTGTCAGAATCATTGAAAAATAAACAACATTGGTTGAGTTATCAGGAAAAATATAAAAATATTATAAAATATTACAGAAAAACATGCTTGAAGATTTTCATCTGTAACTCAAAATTAAATCGGAATTTTCTTCAACGAGAACAGTCTTTAGATCCTGCTTGAAATGTTCTTTTTAAATTTGTTTCAATTTTTGCTAGATCTCCAGAAACAAGCGAGATATCGCTTATTAAAAATTGTTGTTTAATTATCTTTAATATTTAAAGAATAATAATTGAAAAGGCAAAGCATTCGCCTCCTAGTGGCGGTTAGCCTGCCGGAAGCCCCCAGCTCCGGACCTGCTAAATAGAGACTAATTAGCAATTCCGTACATACACAGTCACCATCTGTTTGTTTTCATCACGAATTTCTAAATATTTATCTAATAATAGCTACAAAAAGAGTGCCGTAATAATAAATATGCAATTCTGGTCGTTTTTAGATTGACAACGAATACGAAAACCGGCGATCAAGACGAGTTGATTCAACTTGAAAAGATTCTAGTTGATGTTTAATTATAGAGGCTGGCTAGATACTGGCGTCAATTTATTGCAGTTACACTTTTTTCTTCGATTTTCTTCAAACCTCCTGTTATCCAGATGTGTATATAAATGGTTTATAATTTCAATATAATGCATAAATTAAGAGGCAACACACCAGCGGGATGGATAATTTTGTGACTTTCAACATGTTAGATAATTGATGGGTGATAATTTTCAAGAGCAATAAACAACTAGTTCAATTGAAAATTAATTATTTCTGTTTTAAACAATTCACACGTCCAGTTAGGGTCAAAAGTTTCTCTAATTACTCTTTAAACTCGCTTGAATACGGAGCTTTTAATGGAATGACTCTTAAATTGAATGAATTTCACTATGAAAAATTATCTAGAATACAACTATCGAATCAAACGATTTAAGCTAGTTGTCTAATGTTGCATTAACGATTAATCAACGTAATTTAAATGATAAGTTCCGTTTTTTTCTGTAGAGAATCTCGAATAATTGCCACCATTAAGGAGGTGTTGAAATGTTTATTTATTGATTACGTACAGTTGAAGTAATTTTGCAATTTCAATTTATTAAATGAAACGTAAATGTCAAGGTAGTGGGTTATTTAAACATATTTTTAATTTCGTTGTACCTATAATTAACACACAGATCTATTTCTGGTTAATGTTAATAATTAAATCACAATAGTCTAGCGTTTTATTTATTTAAAAATTACAAGAAAAAACATTAATGACCAATCCTCAAGGATTCTTCCATCATCATCATCATCTTCTTGTTTTGAAAATTAGTTTAACCTTGTTGTTGTAATTAGTTGTTTACTATTTCTTAAAATCGCCAATCAATGATTAATTTAATGATTTTTTTGGAATTGATAAATCGTGATCGATTTGTTGGTGTTTATTGTTTTTTTTTCGGCCGATTACGCTCTTCTAATCGGTTTATTTATAGAAATTTCCTATGATCCCCGACTGGATATGGATAAGACAAGTACAACAATTGCAAGGACATTCGGTTTTTTGTCGTGTAGTTGGTGGGATTGTCGCAACTATAACAACAATAGAAATTTGTTGCAATTGATCGATTTAAAATCGCAATTTTATTTTCTAATAACTTACAAATTTCTAAAATAAATATACATCGAGATTGTTGGATAAAATTGGATTTTGTCAAAAAATAGATGAACATTTATTTTTATGTCTAAGGAAAAAATGTAATTGTTCACAATTACAATAGCAATTTACTGTACTTTAAGCGCCTGAAAAGATACAAGAATGTCTTCTAATAATACTAGCAATAATAATAATAATCGTAATAATAATGTGGATAATAATAATAATAATAATAATGTTAAAGCACAAATTTCAAGGCAACCAGCGCACATCGTAGTCCATCCAAATATAATCGAATAATAATATCATTATTAACTACACTAATAATTGAGAGAAATGTAAAAAATCGGCTTCATCACAGATGAAATAAGCAAATTTATACAAAACATAAAAAATTAAACGTATATGGCAAAACGAGTCGGCTAAATTGCTAGATTGATTTGTTGTTGGGCTTGGGGAATCTTTAAATTCTGTAAGTATAAGAAAGTCAACTGTATTTACAACAACAGAAAGAGAGAAGGTGGAAAAAAGGCAACAACTTCAACGTCTTGGTCGTGCATAAATAATTAGGATTCGAGACGTGGTTTGTAATGTATGCATCGAACTGAAAGGCCAGTCAAAGACCCTCACTTCCTGCGAACGCATTAGGCACCGACCGACCGACCGACCGACAACACACACACAGTAACAACATAACAACACACTCTCTTCGTTTGGTTCAACAACCATCAACAACATATAGACAACAAGCCAACCAAACCAAGTACAGTTGTTGTTAGTTCTCTACATGTGTACCCGAAAAACAACAATGAATCTCAATTTAACCGACTGTTGGAAATCCGATAGATACAATTAAACTAGAATAACTAACAACTAAAAATCACAAGTCTCGATCAATTGTTAGAACTTAAATTTATTTAAAACGGAAAATCACAAAAAACAATCTAAAATTAATTAGAAAGGCTTATGATCGTGTTGATTGCCCAATCATAAATACAAAGTGCCTCTCCGCTGCTGTTGTTGGTGATGGTGATGGTGGTGGTGCGGTGCCGATTGCTGCTGTTGACCATTTAGCGAATATTTCGAATTCTTCTTATATAAAATCGGCCGACTATCCAATTTCTTCATCGATATATCCGGATGCTCCTTCAATTCCCATATGAGATTCGTTAGACTTTTCGGCCGCGACAATTTCCTAGAGCGCTTCTCAATCGGCTGTTTTATACCGCCATTCGTTGTGCCGCTACTATCGCCGCCCGATCGCCGTCCACCTGAATTACTCGAATCTAACGTACCGTCCAATTCCATTGCCTGTTGGAGATTATTCAATGATTTATAACGAATATTGAATATCGGCGAGCCGGATTTCGATAATGGACTCGACGGTGTCGGTGTTGCCGGTGTTGTTATCGTTGTTGCTGTCGTTGTTGTTATCAATTCTTTCATAGGGCTCGTACTTTTCTGTCGCAATAACAAACGATTATTGCTACTGCGTTGGGTATGGCCGTTTTTTATGTATAATTTCGGTAGACCTGGTGGTGTTTTCGCTGTATTCTGGTAGATTTTCGTTGTCGGCTCCCTTATCGTCGATGTGGCGGCTTTACGGTTGCGCTTCTCAGCTTGATTCTTCTTCGTTGGTATCGTTTCGATTGGTGGCGGTTCAGGTTTTGTACTTTCACTACTGTGTGATGTTAACGATGTTGGTTCATTGGCTTGTTGTTGTTGTTGTTGTTGTTGGCGTAAATTTTTTGGTAATGGAGCAAAACCACGCACATAATCGTAAATTTGATCGATCTCCTCGTAATCTTTCGAATTAATTATACGATTCTCGTTATATTTACCACGTGTATGTTTATTTGTACGATGATTTGCCGAATCGGATGAGGCACTACGTCTCAATAGATAACAGCCACCGTTCTGCTGGATTTGTGGTGTTGTTGGTGATTTCTTCGAATCGCCCAATTTCCCATCTAAAACTTGAATACGATCAGCCACATCATCCAATAATTTCATCGATTTATCAACTAGACGATTAAATTCAATCATTGTTTTTAATTGTTCATCATTACGGGTACGTAAGAGTTTCAATGGCGCCTGTAATGGTAATGCTGTTAAATTTTGTGCATCTTTCTGTAATGGCAGTGCGAATATGTGTTCTTCTTCTAAAATCGACAATAAACGTAATTCTGGTACGAAATGATTTGGACTTTTTAGGCCACGTGGTGCTGTACCGTGTACTAAACGTACAGTAATTGGTAAACGTTTACTTAATAAATTTTTAGCCGTATGTACACCACTAATATTATCTTCACGTGCTAATATAGAGAATTTGCCTCTCTGTTCTAAACCCAATAATATTGTATCACCATGTTGGTCTAAACATTTTAAATAACGTCCTTTACTACCACCGGTCAATATTGTTTCACCAGATGGGACTAGTATTTCACCAGATGATATTGTACGGGCACCTTCTGGTATACAATTGCCATCTATATCAGTCTTTGCTTGTACACCACGTATTGTCTCTCGAACTAAACAACCATCCTCACAACGTCGCTTAGATAATTCGTTAACACTCTCAATACAACGTACAGCTCTACCTTCTTCACTTAACAATTCAAAATAACCAGTATAGGTGTCTGGTATTATTAATCTAGGACCAACGCAAATCAAACGACGTCCCTCTTTGATTTTAACACCTTGGGCTAAAATCTTATGCCGTTTACCAGCCGATATCAACAGAGCTGTTGATTGTAAACCGGGACTTGGTAATGTTGGGACACCTAAACCACCATATTGGCCTTTGATTATTTTAACAACAGCCGGTAGACGGTGTTTCGATACGAATTCACGAAGGTAGCTACCCTCGTCGGCCCAACGGGCTGCTGCAACACATATCTGACCATCCGTAGCGGCCATACTACACTCATTGGATCATTCACAACATATCTGCAAAAAATAAAAAAAATATATTGTTGATTACAAACAATACTAAGAAACGACGAGAGTCGGGCTAAAATTTGGCCAAATTTGGAAAATCTCAAGTTAGCTCAATTCTGCTTAAACGTTAAAAATTTTGCCCCAAAACTGAGTAATTGCTTGTGACGATCATTTTAAAGCATTTTAAAACCCTTCCAGAGGTAGCTCAAGTACGAGAAATATCTCCAAATTTGGCTTACGAGTCGAAAATTTTGTTCCAAAACTGAGTAATTCCTTATGACGATCATTTGGAAGACAGATAATATTAAGGAAACAGTCAAGCTGAAAGATGTTCCAAATTTGGAGCACTTGGAGCCAAATTTGCTTAAATAACTCTAAAGTGTAGCCAAAAGTCAAAAATTTAGCCCAATTTTGCTAAAAAAAACTGTCAAAACTCCTTATAAACCTAACCAAAAATCGTTCAATCAGTTCACAAATAGACCCTCAATGTCTAGATTATCTTTTCTCCACTACCTGAACATTTACAACCCTTTCAAAAAGTCAATCCTAGTATTGAAGCTTCACAACTTTAGAAGATTAATAAAATTTTGCCAATAAGGCCACAATCTCGCAATTTTCTTAAATTATAAGACTCTAAATTTTAGAAAGAGTCTAAAGTTGGCCTAAAATTGTGAAGTTACTATAATAGAATTGTCTTAAAATTTGGCTCCAGGGTCCAAAGTTCTGCTCAAAAACTCTTTATTACGATAATTTACGGCTATATGTTTGAAAAAATAGTAAGGCAATATGACTACCGTTTCCAATTATGAATTTGGGCCTCTAGCAAAAACCGAACAGCAACTAGTTTTTCGATATTTTTACGTAACTTTTTGCGCTATCAAGGTTCTTGTAACCTTAGCCCACCTCTGGTCTCAAATATTACAACTTTCTCTCTATAATTTCGGATTTATCTATACGTTTGACATAAAATTCGTATTTAGAATTGATAGAGAAGAATTCCAACTATGTTTCGTTTCGTTTTTCGATAACCAATAACGAAATTCCAATCGAATAAACATAAAATTAATAGAGTGTTTTGGTGTGCATTTCGCGTAACAAATGTTCCGCATTACGCAAATTCGCATTTCTCTTTTTCTTGTTCGATTCAAAGTAGAAATTTAGAACGAAACCACTTTGCCTAGAATTGTCCACAAATTATAAACAATTTTCGTTAATATTAACAATAATCGGCATATACAGTGTGTACACTTATCGTTTAGAAAGTGCGCTCATTATATGGGCAGGCGACCGCTTGAACTCGCCAGAGTCAAGGCCATATTTTCACTGGGCGGACCTTGCCCATTGCTCTGGCTGACCAGAAGTGTGACCAGCTCAAGGTCGATTTGATGGCGTGTTGTTGCTGTTGCTCTCTGTTGCACAATACTTTCTATACATGTATGCTGTTCATGTAAACGTGACTTTATATTTGTGTGTGTGTTTGTATGGATTAAAGTTGGTGGTGGCTGGTTCTTGTAACTCTAGTAGTGGTAAGACTGGCGGTGGTGTTCTCTACAGTGGACAATCGGTGGGCAGATGATGGGCGATAGAATACCTTGGAAAAAATGAGTCTGAGATTTGGACGAATTTTGGCAGACCAACTAAAATTTACTACGAATAGTAGTTTTAGTCTCTAGTAGGATAACATGCAAGGCTAATTTTAATTCAAGAAGAGAACCTACAGTTTTTGAAATGACTCCACTTCTACTTCGAGTACAGCTTAAGCGTAAAATAATCTATGAAATGGATTACGTTTAGAATTGGAAAATTTGCTATTTGAACACAGACAAATAAACGAGCACCATTAATGAAGATCTGTTAAATTGAATCAACCTGTATATCAACGTTACATTACTCCACCTAATTATTAAAGGCTGAAAACAAAGATCATTAAAAATAAGTAGATTATTATACTTTATAGCTGGAGGTGATTTAGTGTAATAACTTTTGCTATCATCACTTCGTCAATCACCGCAATGAACACAGGAAGAATTACATGCGAAAAAAATCCAACAACTATTGATTTGCTAAACGTTTCCCCCTAAGAATATGTCGTAAAATCATAGAAATAATAGTCGTTATTGTAATTATTGAACATCTAACCGTCTATTTGTGATAGTTTATTGAAATCTAGTTGAATCGAGTATGTATTTTTCTAATAAATTCTGATTGAAAACAATAAAATATAAAATTCTAGGTTATTATACAGGATCTTGAAAAGCTGGTAGTTGTAATAGAAAACCAAACGATACCAGTTCTTGTTGCAACTTCAACAAACCGACGAAAAAATGCGAGTTTTTCAAGAAAAACCCGAATCGAAAATTAGAGATTTCTCTTCGATAGAACTAGATGATGATAAATCGTTATTGGACGATAATGATAGTGAAGTTTGAAGAAGCGTTGAAGAACAACCACGATCTGTCAAACGGATGAATGATTGGGATCAGTGCTGATAATGTTCGGTGGAGATTAATCATTTTAAATAGACATGAAGTATTATCGATCATGACAACGAAATTTCTAATGGTCTTATTATAACAAGAGAACCAGTAAACTAAACGTCCCAATTACGCTATCTTTTCTACTTTCAATTCAACTCCAATCGAGGTGATAATTAACGAAAATTTATGAATAACTCCGGTTTCTAGGCCATTTAAAAGGGAAATTTCACACGAAAACCGGTTAATTATCATCGAATTTTGGATGAGTTTCCTAATTTACGAATTATTCAATTTCCTTGGTTTAAGGATTGATCGAAATTTAGCGATCCGAAGGCTAAGGTCAATAACAACAAACCAACAATTCTCATTTCCTTTCTATTACAAAATAAATCGCCTATCATACAGACAAAAGCTGATCGTTTTCCTCCTTTTGCATCATCTATTATTATAAATAATTGTCATCATAAATAATGATAACAACTATAGAGACGTCTTTTAAACAAAATTATTTAATATTAACTGAAGAACAAACAGAGATAGGTCTTTGTTAATTTCACCATTTCATTATTA
Organism: Mylabris phalerata; assembly: GCA_020740385.1. Classification (NCBI taxonomy): domain Eukaryota; kingdom Metazoa; phylum Arthropoda; class Insecta; order Coleoptera; family Meloidae; genus Mylabris; species Mylabris phalerata. The sequence continues at coordinate 5,049,578 of JAJEOX010000222.1, forward strand.
AATAATATCCACCTGCTGCGAAAGACATTGCGTTAATTAGACGACAATAGGCCTTATTTGCTCTTATTTTAGACCGTTTTTTCTATTACACACATACAATTTGACCTCGGCCAGTAAAATTGTAATTATCCTAACTGTAATATACTTGCAATACTTGATCAACTGAAAAAAAAAGAAACAGAGGCTTTAACAGAAAAACTAAAATAAAAGACCGTGTAAGCGAGAAGGAGAGAAAAAGTTATTATCAGGACAACGCCTAGTCCAGTTATGTAATCTTAATACATGCAATAATAACAGAAAAAGAAATTAATCCGATAAATATACGTATGTGAATGTATTAATTAACAAACCGTCAAAATAACGGTTCTATTATTATCAGCTTTTGTGTCACAATTATCGATTAACAATTTAATCGATTGATGGAAGAGTATCGAATTTCTGGCAATTAGACGAATTAACGGTAATTTTTCCAAATGGCATTATTAAAAAACTATCGATTCTAACCGAAACAAGCTCATTAACTATTTGGAAAAAGTCACGATCATGTTAAAATAGAAGAATAGGGTCATCTTGGTGTTTCTATCAATAAATTTGCTATACAACTGCGAATATTTCGATTGATTGTAATTTCTAAAGAATGGAATGTGTTTAAATGGTAGATAAACCTAGTTGGCGATAAAACAAGAAATTGCATTTGATTTGCAAATTATGTAAATTGTTGGATATAAGAAAACAGTTGTGTTGGCCTAGTTTTAATTTAATTTTCGGGTGGATTTAATGAACGGCTTACCTACACATTGGCAACGAAAACAAATGGAATTATTAGATTTATGAGTAACGTAACATGCTCTCAGACTAGATTTGAAAAGATAAAACCATGTCGACATGCAATGCGACACAACTAAACGTTAAGGTGTGCACATTTGTAGCTCGTTGCAATTTTCCTACTTTTACTTACACAAAAACGTAATCAACCGTCTTGTAGAAACTTGAAAAACTATCGCAACCGATGCTATTAAAAAGTGACAGTTTTTTTGATCGATCTCCTGCATATAAATAATGTTGCAATCATATTTCTAACGAATAGGTGAAGGTTATTGAATTGAAGCTTTTCTACGAATCCTGGTGTATTCCGTTGAACTAAAGGTCATTTTTGCCCTGTTCCAAACGCCAACGACCAAATACCCGAGAAAATTGTAGCAATCATTATGGACAATGAGTGGGCAATTATTGTAGTTTTTATTGACCTATTAGAAATATCACAATAATCCGGATAAATTAGTCTAGAATTTGTTGATTTGGGAAAAACGACAATTATCCGAAATTTCTATCTACCTGTCGCTAGGATTGCGAAAGAGTAACTGTAAAATAACTGGACATTCGTCAGTGGAAACGTGTATGTGTGTATCACAGATATTTACGTAATGTTGTTAATTATACCTTTATATATTTCTAGTTGGTTTGGAGGCATTCGAGAAACAGCATAAATTCTAAACGGAGGATTAGCGGAAAATACCAATTGAAGAAAATCTAATTTGAACGAAGAGAAAGCTTAAGACTAATCGATCAAGACAAATACGTATTTGGGAAAAAATGATTTAAGAGAAAGGTGAGTTACGCACAAAAAATCTGATCGTACACAGGAAATAGGCACGAATTCGACGATATTTCCTAGATTTGTAAGAAATCTTACAAAACGACTGGAAATTCTTGCCAAATCACCGATATTAATATAGAATTGAAAGAGTGTTATAATAGAGCTTTTTCGATACTCAAATTTCTAAGCTTCTATAATTAAGGCTAATACGGCGCTTTATTGTGTTATTATCGGTGAGAGAAAGTTATTAAAACAATACGAATAATAAATTGTAAGGTTTAACATTTGAACTTTTGTGTGGTTGGAGTTTTTCCTTTCTAGTTTACAAACCACGACAGCGAGATCAAAAATTCGGTAAATGCGTGCTCTAATTAATTAATTGTCTAATTAACTAATGTTTGTTCTAGTTTTCTAATATTTTCTGTTATAATTATAGAAATAGGCGACAATCGAGGGTGATTAACTTGTCCAATCAGAGTATTGATCGTTTTCAATATAGAAAAAGGGATGATTATCGTGATATTGTTGTAGTTAATGCACTTACGTTGCACTATCTCCTATAATTATACGAGCACATGTTTCTAATCTATCCATCAAATCTATTTAATAATTCCACATATAATCACATTATTATTATTATTATTATCGACAATAATAATATTGAAATTTTCACAAATCAACACTTATATTGTTAATGTTATCATTAAAGCACAATTCGTTACATTTCACTGGAATTAAAGTGAGGTATTTTATAAGATTTATTTGGTTTGATTAATTGTATTTTTTTAAGCGTACTTTAAGCAAAGACCCGTCCAATGTGCTGTTGTCTACTGACTAAACAGCTAAAAACACTGACTCTGACTGAGTGAACAAACCAGCGCACCGGTTACGACGACCGCTGAGCTGTTGTATCTATCCACCTATATCTGAACGTGTATACGTGTAGAGTCGATGGTGATGATGATGATGATGATGATGGTGATTAAGCCGATAGATTGACAATCTTTCCGAAAATTGTTACCCCACTAGTCTAACAATAATAACAACAATAACAACAGAAAATAATAACAACGTCTGAATTCCATTCAGTGAGTAATCGCCGAAAATTTGGCAATAAGAGCAATGTGCGTGGTCCAATGGTTGGCCAACGTTTAAGGCTCGTCATCTGACAGGAATTTTGTACAAGAACTTGTAGCCTTGAACTTTATAGAAGAATCTTTGGAAGATTAAAATAAATCGTTAATTGAGAACAATAAAAACAAAAGTCTACACTTACAATTGTTATTATTATTATTGTACATATTATGTGACCTAGAACTTGAATAATTTAAAAAGTAAACGTTTTAAAGTTTACGTAAATGAGGAAAAGATAAAAACGATTTCATCCTACATCCGCTCGTTATTTCCATTATTCTTCTTTTAATTATCAATACGGATATAACAACCCAAATTTCGGTAAGGTCGTCCTTTGGTTGAAATTGTTGTTGAAATTATACAAAAAAACTGAATATAATATTGTTGAAATCGTCGAAATGAACTTGGTCTAGATTTTCACATAAAAATATAAACAAATAAACAACACCAATTATTATTAATCATAAGAATAATAGCAACAATAACAAGATGGAGATAGAGGAAAGTAGGTGAGCTTTCGCTAGAATGGATGCTTGAATGAGTGAACAAATGGAAATGAGTTTTTCTTTTTCTTTTTCGAGTCTATCTAGGCGGCATTCTCATTACCTCAATCACGACAACTACACATTTTGACACAAATCCCCAACAAAGGTTTATTATTAAAAAATAATCTGAGACGCTAACTAATTTTGAAGGACAAATCTGAGCGACGAATTAAACATTACTTATTCTAAATTCGCTCTTTTTCTGGTAGTTTTTCGTAAATTCGCAAATTATTTGGAGCTGTTTTATATATATGAAGCATCCAAATCTAAATTTTTTACAGTTACGTTGTGAATTCGGCTGCATAACGTCCAGAATCAGAAATATTCCAAGCGATTTCAACAAAATCGCAAAACACTCTTCAAGGGGGCTAAGCTAAATCTGAGCAAACTCCTGTTATTTGGCGAGCAATTTGGAAAGTATTTAAAAGATTTATAAGAATGTAGCTGGAGCCCATTTAAGCAAAATTTCAGCTTCGTACCTTATTTGGAAGTTAGTCAAAAACACTAGTCACTGACTCGGTTTCACAAATCGCAACAGCATTTTTTAAGTCGTTTCTCTATGAGGTACAAATTCAAATTTTGCCAAAATAATCTCCAGAGATGCCTTTGTTGTACCTTAAAATAATAAGATTTCTCATATAAATTCAGATTAGCACCCTTAATAGACTTCACAGGCTTACAATTGCATAATTTCCAGAATTATAAAGGTTGTTGACCATTTCAACAAGATTGCAAAATTTAAGTACAAACACTCTTCAGGGGGTTAAACTAAATCTGAGGGGACTATTATTTGGCGAGTAATTTGAAAAATATTTGAATGATTTATAAGAAGGTCTCCGGAGCTCATTTTAGCAAAATTTCAGCTTCGTGCTTCATTTGGAAGTTAGTCAAAAAGGCTTGTTTTTAATGATATTCGCGATTTTCAAACGATTCAAAATGAGTTAAGAATGCTTTTTCGTTTTTCCCCATTCTGGAACAGGCAAAAACATGATAAGAGTATCTAGAGTCATGTTGACTCATTTGAGTATGTTCGCCGTTTTCATAAATCATAAAATTATCTAAAATGAGCATTTTTGAGCCACTTCTCAATGAGGTAGAGATTCAAATTTTACCAAAATGATCTCCAGAGATGCTTTGATAAATCCTCAAAATAATATTCAGATCATTATCGTTAGTAGACTTCGCAGACTTAAAATTCGGCTGTATAATTTCCAGAATCAGAAACGTTGCTGGCCATTTCAACAAGACTGGGAAACTTAAGTACTCTACGCCTAAATCTGAGGAAACTCCTGTTATTTGGCGAGCAATTTGGGAAATATTTAAAGAATTTATAAGAAGGTACCTGGAGCTCATTTTAGCAAGATTTCGGCTTTGTACTTTATTTGAAAGTTATTTAAAAAACGCTAATTACTAACGATATAAGCGATTTTCAAACAACTCAAAATTATTTAAAATGCCCCTAACAATGCATTTTATTTTGGAACAAGCAAAACGTGAAAAAACGAGGAGCATCTGGAATCATTTTGAATTATTTCACTTAGCTCAGTTTCAAAAATTGCAACATTAAATATTTAAAAGAGCGTTTTTGACCAACTTCCCCCTCAGAGACACATTCAAATTTTGCCAAAATAATCTCTAGACCCCTTCTTATAAATGCTTAAAATAATAAGATTTCTCATATAAATTTAGATCTGCACTCTTAGTAGATTTCCGCTATATAATTTCCAGAATTAGAAATGTTGCTGGCCAATTTAACAAGACTACAAAACTCTTCAAGAAAACTAAGGTAACTCTATTATTTGGCGAGCAATTTGAAAAGTATTTGAAACATTTACAAGAAGGTCCCTGGAGCTCATTTTAACAAGATTTCCGCTTCATACCTTACTTGGAAGTTAGTCAAAAACTCATTTCTAACGATATTTGCAATTTTCAAACAACTCAAACGTTGATTTCATTCGTTTTCCCTATTTTATTCTAGAACGGGAAAAAAACAGGAAAAAATGAGGAGCCTCTGGAGTCATTTTGAGTCATTTGAGTATATCAGCTCGTTTTAAGATATCCCAACGTTATCTAAAAGGATTTTCCTTATGATATACTGATCCAAATTTTGCCAAATTGTTCTCCAGAGATCTCCTTATAAAACTTTAAAATAATAAGACTTCTCATATAAACTCAGACCAGCAGCCTTAGTAGACTTCGTAGGCTTACAATTAATAGGTTTCCCATATAAATTGTTAAATTTATGAACTGCAGACTTTAAATAACGGAATTAAATGATGACTTTCAGGAAAAGAAATAAATCCGTAATGCTTCCAACCGAAAGAGATACCTTCTTGTATTTTAGATGTGTGGAAGCTCATAAAGTCTACGTAGTTTTGCAGTTGTGTACTTTATTGTTTATATTCCTAGTACCTACAACATTGTTGAAATTAAAAATCGATAATGGTGATCTATGTGATTATAGGAACTGTTGTTATCTAATAAAATTATCAAAAACAATCTACATCAACTATAATAGATAACAGACAACAGTGAAGAAAATTCCAGGGATTTATACCAATATGTACATATATCTTCTATTCAGTTATAGGTACATATCTACATAAAGTTAACGGATAATGAAAATTACCACAAAATTGCGGAAGTTTGATATTATGGAAGAACGAAGGAGATTTTAACCCTTTACACCTCTGTCTCTTGTCTATACTCATCTTATTTTCTATATATGGTGAAAACTAACAGTAATTTAAATTTATGGAATTTACAATAAACGATAATAGAATTTATTGAAAATCAATAAGAAGAAAACGAAAAATTATGAAATCTTCAAGGTGTGTTCAATATTGTGTGAATAAAAGAATAAAAGAAAAAGCAATAAACAAGACGAATCAAATAAGAAGAATACCCATTTGGAATGCTGAATATTGGGAAATTTTTCAATAAAAACATCTTTTTTTGTAATTCTAGCAAATAGAGGCCGGTTATAGCAGAAATTTGAAACTTATTTTTGTCAACAGAATCGTCATTGCCTTAGTAAATTATTAGGAATATTGGTGAGCTTCTATAAATTTGAAACTTTCTTAGAAGTTATCCTGTCGGCGTGCCTCACTTACAGATCAAGACTATGATTCGATCAATTCTAGTGAAAGTTACAAAAGAATTGAAATAATCAAATTGTGCAATGGAATATTGTAAAATATCTTAATAAAATCGCAACCTACTATAGTGGAAAGTGGCTTTATTGGATGTATTGTAAAAATAAAATTAAAAACTGTAGCATTTATTACATTGGACGGTTAGAAGACTGTTCTAGTTGTTAGTTGATGAAATTGAAAGTAATCCCACCAGCGGATTTCTTTTCGAATCCGTATAATTGTTAAAGTATGTCATGTTACATATTTCTAGATATATGAAACTGATAATTAAATGGTCAAATATCAATTTTTCTTCATGTCAATTAAATTGTAATTGTATAAGGAAATACTCTTATAGGTATCGCCTATTAGAAATGGTATACATAATAAACACAACGTAATTAATTAGAAATCAACAAGCACTAATAGCAACTACTGCTGTTATCGAGAAGTGCTGCAACAGATTAAATATCTGCCCTGTTGGAGACGATGAACCTGTTCTCCTTTTAATATTACAAAACATGTTTTTCGACGTATATCCAACGATATTACAGTATTTATATCGGTTATTCTACTGCTTATTAATAATTTTTCGCTATAACCGAATATCCGTTTCCCAATACGAAATATTCATTATTAACAATAAACAACGGTAATCTATTAAACAACAACATGGAAGAAATACAATAGTTAGCAACGTGACCATTTTACGGTCCTAACGGCTATTTTCAAACGTGACGGATTCTTTTTATTTGTACAAAATACGACGATTTCTAAATAATTAATCGTTCATTATTATATCGATTGATTCGTTTACTTAAATTACAACAAGATCATGAAAATGTCATTGGAAAGTTGAAATATATGGGTCAATATTTATCTAATTGGGACATATATGAGAAATCCAACCTTGGACGTAATTAGATAAGAAATGAAAGCCCATAATAACAATAGAGTGATTAATTATTTTTGTTCGAGTCGTGTTATCGTTGTCACATCCTGAAAATTACACGAAAAACAAGGGGAAATACGTGTCGCTTTATCAATTTCCTTCATTTCTACACTGTTGTTCAACGACTCTTATCATTATCGACATCCGTTTTTGATCGTAACTGTAAAGACAAGGGTCAGTGCCATCGATTTCAGACGAAACGAACAAATCCGGATTATGACCATGCAGATATTATAAGAGATAATCGACTTATTCGAGAGTTGAGGGGAAAAAATGGGGCTTTTGATCGTGCCTGCTAGTTTGACTTGCATAAGAACAAGAGTAGATGTTACAGAAGTACTATAAAGAAAGCAGATTTTTTGAACAAAACAGAAACAGAAATAAGACGAAAACAGAAACAACTCTAAACAAGACATTGGGCAGGAACAATTCACTACTCAAAGAGTCTAAGCAGTTTAGAAACACGTAAAAACTGGTTTATCAATCAATAAAAAGTGCAGTAGGTACTCAATTACCGACTGTATTGGACGTGTTTCTCCTAGTTTTAGTCTCAAGAATTTTGGCGCAACATTAAAGTACACAATGTTAACATTTGCTGCTTCGTGCCTTATTTGGAAGTCAAAAAAACTCAGCACGGTTTCACAAATCGCAACATTATCTAAAAGGAGCATTATTTGAGCTGCTTATCAGTGAGGTACAGGTTCAAAATGATCGCTAGAGATGCTTTCATAATTCCTTAAAATAATAAATTCCCTTAATAGACGTCGCAGGCTTACAATTCGGCTGTATAATTTCCAAAATCAGAAATGTAGCTGACTATTTTAAGAAGATTGCAAAACTTAAGTACTCTGCAACTAAATCTAAGGAAACTCCTATTATTTGGCGAGCAGTTTGGAAAATATTTATAGGATTTATAAGAGCTTATTTTAGCAAAATTTCGGCTTCTATTTTATTTGAAAGTTACCTAAAGGCGCTAATTTCTAACGATACTAGCGTATTTAAACGATTAAAAATGATTAAAGAATGCTCTTTACTTATACTGGAACGGGAAAAATGTGAAAAAAATGAAAAGTATCTGGAGTCATTTTGAATCATTTCATTTAGCTGATTTTCAAAAATCGCAACATTAGATAACTAAAAGAGCGTTTTTGACCAACTTACCCTGAGAGGCAGATTGAAATTTTGACAACATGATCTTAAGAGATCCTCTTATAAATCCCTAAAATAATAAGACTTCTCAGCACCCTTAGTAGACTTCTCCGGCTTACAATTCGTAGGGGAAAAAATGGGGCTTTTGATCGTGTCTGCTAGTTTGACTTGCATAAGAACAAGAGTAGATGTTATAGAGGTGCTATAAAGGAAGCACATTTTTAGAACAGAAACAGAAATGAAGCGGAAACAGAAACATCTCTTGGACAGGAAGAATTCACTACTCGAAGAGCCTAAGCAGTTTAGAAACACGTAAAAACTGGTTTATTAATGAATAAAAAGCGCAGGATTCAATTACCGTGTGTCTTGGAGTTAAGAGTACGTGTTTCTTCTATTTTTAGTCTCGAGAAGGTATTTTGGCGCAACATTAAAGTACACAATGTTAACATTTGCTGCTGTGATAAATTACATCATAAATAAGAATGGAGTGCCCACGCCTTTATGAACAATTAAATCGATGCTTTATAACAATTTGTTACTGTCTGTCGTAGAGCTCGTCAAAAATTATCAAATTCTGTTATCAACCAATAAAAAAACCAACTCCATTTGGCTAGAAATCAATGGTAGATTTATAAAATGACGTTTGTTTGGTGCGTGTAAAACGGAAGTCGTCTTTGTAAGAAATTAATGGGTAGCTTCTTGGATAACTGTTGTTGACATATACGACATGAATATTTATAGAATCCACGAATCCGATTAGATTTACTGAATTTCTTTTAACGAACTTTTTTGTCTCTTTGTTTGGTTTCTTCTCTTCGCTTCAATTTCGATTTTAAACCGATTGTCAACTGGTTCATTTCTTTCCACTCAATTTATTTATCCAGAACCTTATTAAATGAACACTAACGAGGTATTTATCAGGTTTGAATTAATGTTCAGTGTTGCATGTGGTTGCACAGCGGCAGATTTGTTATAAGAGAAATTGTAGAAGAGGACGATGGAGAAGACGCAGGCAGATGGAGGCGTGTTTCAAAATACTTCTAAAAATCTTAAACCAGTTTGGTTCGAAACTTTAATAAACGAAATCTGGGTGATTTTTTCGGTGTTTTTGTTACCATTGTATTCGCAGTTGTAGATAAAGTAAGAAGACATTTCTAAAATGGACTGTTAAATTAAAAAGGTGGAAACGGTTTGATGGGTTAACTTGGAAACTAACAAGATGTCCTTGGATATGTTGGAAAAAATCAAACAACAACGAGATAAAGAATAAGTAGAGTCGACAACAGAACGATTTTACGTATGTGGTTAAGATTAAAAACAAAGAAAAATTTCTCAAATCCATCGTCACCTGGACTTGTAAAAAAATCATTAATAAAACCGGTCATTTCTTCGAAATTTCAGCATTTTTCGGCTATTCTTCAAATTAATTAAGTCTGATGATTAACATAACAGTGAAGATTTATAAAAACTTAACCTTTTTCTAAATGTTGTACACCGTATGGTCCTATTATTTGATAAGCAGTAGAATTTGAGCCTTGTAGATTATCGAGAATTTGATCAAGAAACGCTTTTTAGATTTTGGAATTATTGAAAAAGAGCTAAATGACTCAAGAATCTTTTCCTAAAATAAAACTTTCCTATTCATTCTACAATCAAATAAAGAGAGGAGCATCCTTGAGCGACTCAGAATCAACTGAGGTGTACTCATTTTGAAAACTGCAACCAGCATCAAGAACAATCGTTTTCTGGCTAACTTCCCAATCTACAAGGTTCAAAATTTGTTAAAATAATCAACAGATGCTTAAAATATTTTCCAAATTACTCGCCGAACAAGAACTAATAGCATTTAAGTGAAACATGCGATATAAGTTGAGGCAACAAAATTTAAGCACAATCTATTCCGTTTATCGTATTGTAAAACAAAGCTAACACGCATATCTTTAAGCTAATTAGTATTTCCTCCATTCGAAATAGACATTAGTGCGTATACCACCATAACCACCCATGCGTTACTAAGCTCTTGAGTACGTGCAGAATGTATAGAACGCTTCAGCAACTCACTTGTCTTATCTAAATCCAAACTATTTGGTGGAAAAATTAACTATGGGGCCTTTTCCTTTTTTAAATCGACTCAGATTCTCGTATCTTTCCATTGGTTTTGTTAGTTGTTTGTTAGACAAATCATCGTGATCTGTCATGCATCAGAAATAGGATTTAATTCGTTTCTAACCTGGCAATTTATTTAACAACAAGGGATATTTACAAACCGTGGAAATATTCTTTTGCTATAGAATACATTGCAAATTATAAAGAATACAATTTTTTGTTTAGCCGTCTATGAATATTTAATAAACTGGACGAAACCTATAATTTCCACCGATGGTGAGCAATTTTTAAAGCTTTCGTCGAATTGTTAAACTCCAAATTATTCATAAGATTAATTGTAATGTTTCTATGTCTTTGATATGGATTTAGAAACAATAATCTATGATTTAAACGAGTCCAGTACTTTCACCCAGGTGTTATTTCTAATCACCTACACCTTTAAGACTAGAGATAATAATAATTGTTGTATTGTTTCAAATTCTAGATAAATGTCAATTAAGGCGATAATTATTGGAAAAATTCCTGTTGTTGTTACTGATTTGTCGTAGATTGGAACAAACCTACTATTCGGTTTTTTAATTGAATTTCTATAACAAATCAGTAGCTCAATCGGCTATAATTTAGATTGAAATCGAGATAGATTCGTATTAAAATTAACGAATGTCATCGTTGCTTATGAAGGCAACATTGAAAAAATACGAAGCAATTCCAGTTTAAATTTCAATTAATTAACAGTTTAACCGTATAGGAAAATACTTGTATTAAATATTAATTTGCTTAATTGGCCAGAAAGCTGAGAAATCCACCAATGAGGTGACACTTGTCCGTTTTATCCACTTCTCGATCATCATCGAAACATTTTGACCAACAAAACGGCCTTTTCTACCACAACTTTGTTGAAAAGAATTGGATTCAAAGCGGTAAATTGTAATGATAATGGTGATGATGTATTTTCTTAGCATCGTGTTACGTTAATTAATTTTCCTTCACTCGTATAAACTGGTTGTTTAAACCAGTGGCGTAACTTGTTCCCATTTAACAAAAATTATAATCGAGTTAATCGATTTTAATCATCTTTAGCCTAATTGTAGACCATCAAATTTCGTTTTTGTGTAATTTTTCCCGATCTTTAACGACCAATCTACATAAAACCTCCAGTTTAGTGTTAACCGATTCCTATCTAAATTGGAGATATCTACACATCTACACATTATTTCGGTTATTTTCAAATTACACAACAAATATCGTGTTAATAACGAACTAAATATCAGATTAAATTTTAATTAACTCCATTTTTCTAACGAACTAAGAATCGTGTAAGTGTAGCTAATTATTTAAATTTTAACAGATTTAAATGAGTTGGTTGTAGTTAACCGAGCGATAGATTTTTGATGGTTCACACTAACCAGTTATTAGTGAAGAAGCCGTTTAATTTGGCTAAAACACTATAAATTAGGGTACAGAAGGGGTGGAGAATTTGTAGGATTCTTCAACAAGTCAAATCGAATTATCTAATACCGCAAATTAACGCCAATAAAATATTGTTGTTCTTTATAAGTAAACATACCGATTGCAAATTAGAATCGATCAATGTTTTATTTGTGTGTGTATAAAGTGGAGACGAAGAAATTTCTTGTGTTTTAAAGGAGAACGTGCCGGCCGTTGCATTCTTCAAATGCCCAACGATAATCACTCCAAAGATTTAAAAACCAAAACGAAATAGAGGGGAGTTTACAGAAAAAAAATACCAGCAATGAAATGAAGAGAATAGCGGAATTAAGTGAGCGAGAGAGATTTTCAACGATAATCGTCGTGTCTCAATATTGTCTTTGTTTTGTCCAACAATACCCAACTACATAGCGAACATTTATCCCTCTTACCATTTATATAATTCCAAACTGTACAACAACTAAAGATAATGTTCGATACGTTGTTGTCGTTTTAGTTTAATAAACGTTACATAAATTGGTGGAAGTGGTAGAAAGAATTGTGTTATTGTAAATACAATATAATGTACGTATAATTTTAAAAGAGGAAGTAATTAAATCAGACTTCCAACTGTTCAATAGGTTCAAAAGTTCAAAATGAACCCACGCCTCTCACGACACAACGTACACATTTGAGCCTCTTATGTTTCTTTATACGACTCGTTTTCGTTATTATTATTATTTTATGTCAAATATACAATGGTAGTATTGGCGACAATTCTTTAACTGTAGATGGGCAGTTGCCGAAAGAAGGAATCGATAACGGTAATTTTTCTATTTGTCGAAATTATTGTTATTAGTTGACCTAGAAAATAACGTTGACTCTCCGTCTCTACAATTGTCTGATTCACGTATAGAGGTGTGTATCGAAAAGATCTTTGGCCTCTCGTCTCTCACTCCTTGGTAATTCAATTCAAGTTTATTGTACACATGTGTGTGTGTTATTTTTGTCTTTCATCTTCTCTACACACATTTGTTGTGTATGTTGAATGTAAATAATCGAATACATGTATAAATACACAACTATCCGTATGTATCTACGTACATATTGATATAATATTTTCGAATTATTTTCAAATTATCTTGTCGATACCACTTCCTTATTAGTTTACTGTTCTATACATTCTTATTGGTTGCTGATACTCAAAAACCATCCGACTAGAATACCACTTTAGACAACAAAAATGCGCTAAATTAACGTTTTTCTCCATCGACAATCCACAATAATTTATACGCCGGCTAGTTCGGCGCGATCAACTTGACTCCGATCCAATAACGGGCTGGACAATTTTGGCTCCACACTAGATTTTCATCGATGTGCCGTGCGACAAATGCTAATCGATCAACAGTTATTCGATTGTTTTTTATTCTAATGACCGAATTAGAAAGATTTCAAGGTGTTATTTTGCAAAACAAACAACTTTCTCGGATACTCTTTAAAATTCTCTTTCTGGTGCTATTTTATTATCTTAAATCGATTATTAAATCGAGGCGGCAATTTTCCGGAAAATTAATAAGCCGATTGGAAAATTCGTTAGAGATTTGGAAAGCGCTTTCCTGTTGCTTTATACAGTGTGAAAATCATTCGGAAATTTATAATATTGGATAAATTATCGCTAAAAATATAGAAATGTGGAAAAATATAGAAGAAAAACTTGCCTCTAGATTTTCGTCTATAAATTCAAATTCAAACGACATTTTCTAAAACAGAAAACTACCTCTAATGCTGTTTGAAATGCTCTTTCTTGCGCTGTCAGATTCATTTCAATACATCATCAAACAAGACAGATATCGTTGATTAAATATGGGCAATTTGCGGACCAAATCGGTTAAAGTTGTAATGCAAGCCCTTCGGTTTTTGGCAATTTTCCGGAAAATTTGCAAATCGATTAGAAAATTTCTTGGAGATTTGGAAAGTTCTTTCTATAGTCTGTCTATTGTGCAAAATTCACTTGTAAGTTTATTATATTGGCTAAATTATTGATGACAATATAGAAAAATGTGCAAAAATTTAGAAGAAAATCGTATTCCTAGATTTTTGTCTATAAATTCTAATTCTAGCAAACTTTTCTAAAACAAAAAACTCTCTCTAATGCTCCTTGAAATGCTCTTTCTAATGCTGCTTGACTCATTCCTATATATCATCAAACAACGGAGATATCGATTATTAAATATGAACAATTTGCGTCCATAAAATCCAAAAACAATGTATACAAGTCGCTTCATTTTTGGAAATTTCCTGGAAAATTAGCAAGCTGATTGGAAAATTTCTCAAATATTTGGAAAGCACTCTCCATTTTCTATAAACTTTGTTCAAATCATTGAAAAATAAACAACATTGGTTGATTTATGAGGAAAATATTAAAATGTTGTAAAATTTACGCAGAATCATACTTCAAAATTTCCCTCTGTGGCTTAAAATTTAATCGGAATTTCCTCAAACGAAAAAAACTCTTAAATCCACCTTAAAATGCTCTTTTTAAATTTGTTTAAATATTCCCGATATTCCCCAAAACAAGCAAATATCGCTTAATATAAATTGATGTTTAATTATCTTTCATATTGAAAAAAATTATAATTCAAAAGGCAAAAGCATTCGCCTCCTAATGACGGTTGGTTCCGGTGAAAATTCCTGTCTTTCCATTCTGTCCTATCGAATGACCACCATAGAAGTTTGAATTGCGCGCCCTATGAACAAGTTAGTACTAGGTAACTAGATTCTTATTCTAATCCAATTTCTAACCTCAAAAATCCAATTTAAAGTTATTAAATTAACATACTTGCTCAAATCAAAAATTCCATTTCTGCGAGCAAAACTCAACTCAAATTGACCAAAATAATTCGAAAATTGTGGAAAATTGGCACAGAAATACATAAAATTCAACAAATTCGAGGTTAGACAACTGAGTATCCAATAATAGGGGAATTTGGTGATGTATTGACGACCCGAAATGGCGCTAAATTCGAAATTTCGGTAGAAATGGCATGGATTTCCATCATGACGCCAGTAATCCTAGCTGTAAAGTTGATTGAATCATAATAAACAAATTATACGTTTACAGTTAAAAATTTACAAGTCGATTTACAGTAAAAACCATCAATTTATAATTCAAATTTCTCAAATAAACCAGCAATGCCGATGTGAATCTAATTAACTTGTCGACAAATCTGTAAAGATTGCAGACGTTTAGAATTAATTTGCTGCATTTTTTTAAATAATGTACAGCATTATTAAATTGTTCGCATGCAAATTACCGACAAATAAGAAGCAAAAGACGATGATGATGATGATGGTGATGGGGATAGGAAAAAATTGGATATTGTAAAGAAGACAACTGAGGTGACGACATTCTTCAGTGAGATATCGTTTTTGAACTTAACATTCTACCGCATTCCTCATAAGGAAAGGAAACTAGACATGTATACAGCTTGTTTCAAATAAATGTAAAGTGTTGATTGTATAATGTGCGCAAAAGAGATAGTATCACAATTTTAATAAATCAAAGGTAATGTCTTTGTTGTTTTTTTTTCTTTGTTTGAAGATATCATGGGGGGTCTTCAATTTCGTAAAATTTGTAAGCAACACTCAAATTTACAGTTAGACTAACCATATTTGTCGGACGATTTTGTTCGTTATTCTTGGTTCTTGATTGATGTTGCCAGACCTGTATGTTCCGAAAATTAATGTTACAATGAGGGTAAAAGTTGTATTGTATGGTAACTAGTGTATCGAAAATGAAAGTTGAGATTTTCGTACAAGTTCTGATTAAAATTTAAATGATCCCATTGTTATTTAAACATCAAAATATTACAAATAGCTCATTATTATTATTATTATCGTTTAATATTTATCCATTATGACGTGATATAACGGACAAATCAATGTAAATAAAAGGCACACCCTAAAGTTAGAACTTCTTGTGTAACCTTTGAGCAAAGAGAACAATAACCACATATGTGGATACGATTATAATCAATTCTTATTGCTTCTATACCTGTCTTAAGATTACCTACAATATTAACAATAAATGAACAGTAGCGGACTGGCCCCTTCGGCCAAGCCTCAGGGGCCCCAAATTTACTTAAAGCGAAAACCAAGAAGCTAACCCATCAGTTCAATAAAGTTTCATCAACTATCGAGAAAATCACGTGTAAACTTTAAAGTAAATTGGATACGAACAAGCGTATTTCGCTCCGTTTTCCTATTTATTTAAAGAACGGATATCGTATGACGGATTTCGTGTAAATTTATCTTTTTACGCTTGATTTGTAAAAGTTTTCCACTAAACTAGGCTCAATTAACTTTTTTTCTGTTAAAAAAAAGTACGCTGATATTCTCGAGACGGTAACTTTAGACTGATGGGATCGAATGGTGAAGATAAGAGGTTGAGACTAGTTTTGTGCTTTCACCGGTTTAGTTCATGACGATTTACTTGAGAATTGTTGGTAGGAACAAACCTGAAGGTGATGTGGAGATAAAATTGAATCGAGGAAACTAATTATTAAATGACACAATCATAAATAAATAAACAAATTGAAAAATTAGCGTCATTAATTTTTGTAATTTCTCATGCACGCACGTCCTCTTCGAATCCATTATCCGATGGCAGACGGTGAAATAGATGGGTGCACACGGTGTTCGATTCAGGGCTGGAGCAATAGAAAATGCCGCCTGAAGCGAAAATTCTGCATATTAAATTACCATTTCTATGGCGAATGATTAGAATTTAATCAATTCAAGTTGATTTTTTTAATATTTTAGAGTTTTAGTCATTTCAATCAACAATATGGGGAAGTTTCGCGTCCCGATTTTGCTACATAATTGTACAAATCTTCTAATTTAGCATATTTTAGTCACTTTACGATAAAATCTTGGGAATTTTACTCATTGAAAGCAACTGTTACTCAACTGACCCATTTTGAAATGATTTAAGATTCTTCGAGTCAGATTTTGAGACTTTATTTTTGTTGCTTGGCTCGACGAGCCGGCCCTGATTCGATTGCAAAACGTAAAAAAATTGTCCGCATTCACTATTTTTAGTTCTAGAAAATTACAAACAATTCCCTTTGACCTTTTAACCAATTGACCCCGACAAGGGACAAGAGTTGTTCAATTTGAACAGCAACAACGGCAACAAAACAGTCGTACCGCTAGATAAATTGCACAATAATCTCTACCTTGTTGTAGACGTGTCAAAATAAATGATGGATTAGTTTAGTAGTTTATAGTAAATAGAAGAGAAAAGAATGTGACAGTGAATAAATGGTAAGTAACAATTCAAGCAGCACAATCACACCGTTCTCTCCACCAGATAGTACTGATTGAAAAATTAAGGGGCCGTACCAGTACTCTCCAATTCGGTGCGTGAAAATTGGAAATGTTTATGCCAAAATTTCTAAGTTATTTTGCAACGGATCTGAATGATTCAAACGGAATTTGAAATAGTATTTCAAGGTCCCCGTTGTGTAAAACTAAATTTTTGCCTACTCGGGTGCATATATTTTGGCATAGTTTTTTACATTTTGGGCTATAACTAGGTCACTTTTGCAATAATTTTCACAAAATGTCTAGCAATTTGAAAGCGTTTTCCAAAACTTGATTGCATTATTACTTTTATGGAAAATCCTTGAAAACTGAGAAATTCACTACAATGTTTTGGGAATTATTTTAAACATAGAGAATTGAGCATCATCTCATTGAAAGCTTATACAAAGATGAAGGTTTGAGTATTAACAATAGGCAAAAACTTAGATTTTGTCCTATAGACAATTTTATCTATTTTCCCAATGGCATATTACTTCTGAAAAATATCTGAAAAAGTGATAAGAAAAACTTGCTTACATAAGTTGTGGTGTTGCCCAAACTTTCCTCTGTTAGGTTTTCAAATAAACTCAATTCTCTAACACTAAGGTTGCTTCCAAAAAAACCGGAACGAAAATTCCAAGTTTTTGGCTAGTTTCCAAAAAAAAAAACACTATCAATGCAGTTGCAAAATTTCTTGGAGGCTTGGAAAATATTTAAATTTGCTACACTGCTTACTTCGAAATATGTTATGGCGTTATTTGGCGAGAAATTCAAAAAGAAGACTTGGACCCTGGAGGTCATTTGAGCAAAATCTGGCCCTCGTAATCCGACTGGAAGTGAATTAAAAAAGGCCGTACCGTACTAGACTCCTTTTGAAAGCAAGCCAAACACGTCAAATGATTCACAATAACTGAAAGATGCTCTCTATATTTTTCTCCATTGAAATCTAGAATGAAGACAGCATGTACTTTTCTCTTAAAAATATTTTATATGGCAACTCCCATTATTTGATGAGCAATTTGAAAAACATTTTTAGAATTTATAAAAGGGTCCTTAGAGGTAATTTTACCAAAATTTTAGCCTATTAGCTCCTCGATAAGTTGGTCAAAAAACAAATTAAACATCTCAAATGACTCAGAATGGCTCAAAGATGCTCAGCATAATTTTTTACATTATTTCCATTGCATTCTGGAGTAAATGCAAAATAAAATGAAGAAAAACGAATAAAATTCTGAGTCATTCGGCATGCATAACTCATTAAAAAAAAATTGCGACATGGTCAGAAACGAGCGTTTTTTGACCAACTTTTCGTTGAGCTGAAGTTCAAATTTTGGTAAAACGATCTCTACGAATCTTTCTATAGTGGGAATCCACTGCAAAACAAGCTATATATTGACCAAGTTATGGAGAAAAATATAAAACATTGCTTAAAATATGGTCTAATATTTCTTTTTATAACTCAAGATTGCACCCAAATCGGTAAAAACAGAATACTCCACAACAGACACCTTCAAATACTTTTTACAATTCTGTTTTAACAATTTTAATCGATTGGAAAATAACTTTGAACCCTTGAAGCCTCCATAAAATCAGAATGAGGTCGTTAGAGCTGCACAGGCATAATTCAATCCCTTCGACCTGTTGGCCGTTTGCCCCGTTTTATAATCTTAAAATTTATTTTGTCAATGAAAAATTTTGAGTTATTTAATAAATGTTTCGTGAAATTTATAACATCATTTGATATTTAAAAGCTTTCCACCGTTGATGTTGAGGCAAAATCAACTATAAAACATCGAACAATACAAGCATCAACAAAGTTTTAAAAGGTCTCGACATTTACCAACTTATTCTAAATGGATTCTCTTTTAATATTGATTAGTTGTGGGGCGACAAAAGAGCGTACGTAAATATATAGTGCACCGTCACCTTTATTGCCATATTTTTTTGATAATAATATTAATAATAGGAGGAATTGTTGCCGACAAAACACAGATAAATACGTTGATATTTAGTATGGTTGAGAAAAAGCTTATTTTGTGAAAGGATTCTCTCTTCATTGTGTTTTATTTATTTCTAAAGACGACATACAAAATTCAAGTTTCCCTTTCACAAAACGCATATTTATCCACTAACACACATACACACAAACTATTGTTGATGATATAATCTTGACAATGAAAATATTTACATCATCTTCATTTGAAATCACGATTATTGTCTTTGTATTTCTAACCCATAGAATTTAAGAGAAGAATACAAGAACTCATCGCAACACGAAACTGAATTAATCAGAATTGAACAGCATCATCAACGCTATTTTTATCGAATTAATTTCCATAAAAACCACAAATATTGGTTCTTTCCCCCGTTTTATGAATCGTTTAGTCTTTTCATTTCAACAGAACAAAACCCAGATTGGAATTCTTAAAAACTCAGAAATGATTGTAGAAATTCTGTAGTACATAAGAATGATAACTGGAATATTATGACGAGACATTAAATGGTGTCATTAATGAATCAATTACTCATTTAGTTAATCTGTTGAGTCACGTGATGGAGAAAATTGATGTGCAGTGGTGATATTCTTCGAGCGTTATTCAACCTTGGCCCATTTCTCGATCAAAAAGAGACAATCGTCTAATTTTGAGTCAATTCTAGAGGTGTTTCTGGTACCGCAAAATTAAGAAGCTTCATTTCTGCTTCAATCTTCACGTCTTTTTTTAAATGGATGTATGACGAAATTGCTAATGTTAGGAAAGTACGAATCCTTTGAAACTTGATTCGATATCCCCAATTTGCTAATTTTTAATAGTCGATATCTCCCTTGTTTAATGAGATATTGTAGTGAGTCAAAAGGTATTATAAATAGCATTTCAAGAGGTATCCAGGGGTGTATTGTTTTGAAAAAGTTCATCACCTCAAAAATTCTCGTTAAACAATGAAGAATGCTCAGAAGAAAATCCTTGGACAATTGTTTTTTGATTCGCTTATTTGAAGAAATCATGCAATGATGAGACATTATAAAGACCTTTTTAAGGAGTATCTAAGGGCGGTTTGTGCTTTGGAAAATTGCTATTGCATTCTGAGTTACAGAAGACAATCTTAAAGCACATGTTTCATTTAAAAAGCCTTAGTTCTTAAGGCAGTTGAACAATGTCGCCATGGTCATCATTACAAAATTTTCGTTAAACAATGAAGAATGCTTAGAAGAAAATCCTTGGACAACAATTTTTTGATTCAGAGCTCGAAAAGTGCCCTTTTTAATCATCGATATCCTGCTTATTTGAAGACATAATACAATGAATATAATATAGGATCTGCCTCAAAAGTAATGCGTCGATCTGCACGCCGGTCGTTTCCAAGCTCTGGGAGTCGAGCTAAAAATGGAACGATCTTTCTATCAACAATCAACAATCAAGTTTTGCTGGAAACTTATCGAATGCTCCAAGATTTTGGGGAACATTGCCTCTCACGATCCCAATCCAACAGATGGCATAAGATGTGCCTGGAGGGCCGCGAGGACATTCCTGACGAAGCTTGCCAAAGCGCCAAAGGAATTGTGCATCGTGACTCATTATGCATAGTTCACTCATGATTCATGACTGCCTCGTGAAGAGATGGTAACCGCTCACTTTTACAGGCCAATGCTCATGAGATTCTTCCACAGAGTGGTCCACGACCGGTCTGAGATCAGGAATTCGGGGAGGCTCCACCACGACAATGCTTCTCGACCCGCCAAGGCATTGAAACGTTACTGCAGCCGCCGTACAGTCCAGATTTATCACCACCAGACCTCTTTTTTGTTCCTCCAGCTCAAAAGGGCCATCTTGACGCAGCTTTTTAACAGCCTTCCCGCCGATGAATTCCTTTAAAACGTGGCAGGCTATATCGCCGCAGAAGCAGATAATTTTGAAGAATTTTAAGTTATTATACGAAGTGGCTAAATAATCTTTGTTAAGGGACAAAACTTGTAGTATTAGAAGGAGCATTTTAAGTGGGTTTTTGTATTGGAAAATTCCACTTGAATTCTGAGTTACAGAAGACAATCTTAGCGAACATGTTTTGTGATCATTTCCCAGAATTTTCCATATAATTTAGCCAATATTATCAATTTTTCTAACAATACAATAAATTTCTCAGAAATTTTTCTATAAGCATGACATTTTGCTAGAAAATTGACGAAGGATTTCTTCTGTTAAAATAAATTTAAGAATTCTGTTTCTGTTATGGTCCTCTTACCATTTCTAAATAAATATTTCCACCAAAATAAGAAACTTTAACGGTTCAGTAGCGAAAAATTGATGATTTAGGCTGCAACAATTCACAAAGTTGCTAAATTGAAAAGACAATTTCCGACAACAAAGATAATCGTCTATTTCTGGACAATACAATGATTGATTACCACCTGGTTGATGTCTCTGTTACTTTGTAAATTGTTGGAGAATAATTCAAAATAATGGCAATAACAAGCCTGTTTTGTGCAACAAAAATTAAAAACGCTACTCATAGAAACGTTCATTTCAATAAAACAAAATTAATGTGTTAAGTAGCTACAAATTCCCGTTAAAGCTTCCTGCTTCTTTTCGTTCCTCTATTATTGCTTCTTCATCTTGTTGGCCATTCTATTTCTACAATAATTTTCAAATATAAATGCCTTTGGAAAATCTATTTGTTGTTGTGCATGGCGCGGTCATCATCAAACATTCACAGCAAATTTCATTTTACTTGCCGTCTACTAATACAGAACTTAAACATATCGACCATATACGAAATGCGGAAGTATTGTACAGTGTACTTGTTTAGAATTAACATTCGAAGGAGAAAATAATAAAAGTAGAGAAAGATAGAGGAGAAGAACGAGAAAAATGAGCAATAAGACAACAATCGATAACCGGCAAAAATCCGCAACAAACACCTGTTTGAAATTTTCCACTCATTGTTTTTCTTTGTTTTTTAAAAAAGAATTGTTTGTAATGGAATTAAATAAAAAATGTGCAATAGTTGCGACATAATATGACAACGACGACGGCGTATTTTAATGTTTAATTTATAACAGGACATGTTGCGATAGAAGGTGCGGTCAAAAATGCATACAAAACTGTACAGTCTAGGGTTTGGTTGTAAGACATACATGCATAAACATATTGCATATTATAAACTATAGATATGGACACATGTACAGTACAAGATGTCATACTCAAAACGTACTTTATGGCGATTTTTCTAACGCCTGATGAGGCGAAAATTGTCGTTATCTTTAATGGGGATAATAAATCAAAAATTAATAAAACCAATAATTGCACAATTAATGAGGAGAAGTTCTAGGTTGGGTAAGCGTAATGGGACATTCCGTATACGTCTACACAAATATCGATAAATTTAAAGCAATTGACAATAATATTAATAAAATGGAATAACATTGAATGACTAAGATATCAATGTTTCAGTCGGTTTTAGTGTTTTATTAACAGTTATTCCAACGTTTGACTTCTTATTTAAGTTGTTAAATGCAATAGATTTCTAATTTTTTTCTACTTTGTCTAGTACTAGAAGAATATTCCAACATTCTAGTTGATTAGTTTAACTAATGGAATGAGATATAACATCCATCTAATAAATGTATACGTGAATACATCACGAACGGCCGCCTTTTGGCCTTTTACATTTTATGAGCATTTTGGATAATGTTAATTGAGAAACTGCAAGACACTAATAACACATAAAACAACTCATTTTCTTATTTTAAACAGTATTTTTTCCTTCTTCGTATAGTCTTTCACTTGATCTTTTACAACCGTAAATCAACGGATCTTTAACAAATTCAAAACGAATTTCAACCGATGGATTATCGGTGAGATTATTCCAAGAAAACTGGCTAATATTGCAGCGAAATTCTTGGTGTGTTAGTAACCGATTTCAAAAAGTATTTATCAGTTGGATTTTTGAAAGCTGACCGAGCCTTGGCTCGTTAATTTCCGATTATTTGCAACGAATAAAACAGCGACACACAGGCCCGGACTGGATAGCGCGGATAGACGGAGGATTTCGCAATTGGGAGGCCCATGACATGGTCTTTTGAATTTAAATTTGATCATTAAAAATAATTAAACAGGAATTTTTAATCAATTCTAGCTATAGTAGTGCCTAGACCTCGACTGTAGAGGACCGATAGGTTTTAGCCGGGGTCAACCGCCATTAGGAGGCCCATGCATTGCCTTTTGAATTCGTATTTGTTAAATGTGAAAGATAATTTTTAGTAATCAATATCTCGCTGGTTTTTGGGAATATCGCCAAAATTAAAATAGAATTAAAAAGAGCATTTCAAGCGCTATCTAAGGATTTTTTCGTTGCAGAAAATTCCGATTATATTTTGAGTTACAGGGAGAATCTTGAAGCGTGTTTCTCTGTAATATTTTACAAATATTTTTATATTTTTCCGCATAACTTAACTACTATTGTTTATTTTTCAATTATTATGGCAGAATTTATAGAAAATAGAAAGCGCTTCCGAAATATTCAAGAATTTTTCCGATCCGTTTGCTAGTTTTCCGAGAAATTACCAAAAATTGAAGCGCCTCTTTTCCGAGCAACATCAATATTTAATAATCGAGAATTCGCTTATTTTCGAAGATATTGTACTGGATTTTCATTTCAGCATAACCACCAATAGAAAGACTGTTTCAAGGGGCATCTGAGGGTTTTTTGTTTTGAAAAATTTCAGTTGAATTTGGATTTATGTCAACATTTTCAATTTATTCTTTCCACAATTGTTTGGTCTATTTTTGGGAGGAAACTGTTGAGATTTTGTCAGATTATTACAGAAAATTTGACCCTTTTTGTGCCAAAATTTACAGTTTTACAGGCCCTTTTTTAAACTTTTCGAACTAACTCTTTATCGGAAAATTTCTTAAAGTTTTGTACAGCGTTTTTAAGTGTTTTACTTAAATATTCCTAGCTCTAATGAAAACAGCCATTATTTGAAGAGCCATTTGAAAGATATTTCAAAGATTTATAGGAGGGTTTTGTAGATTATTTTATCAAATTTTGAACCCCTTAGCTCGGAAGTTGGTCAAAAAATGCTTGTTTTAGAATAGCTTACAATTTTTAAACCGAGCTAAACACATTAAGTGACTCGCAAGGATTTTTTTCCATTTCTCTCCTTTTTATTCCAGTAAAATCACGAAGTACTCCTACCCGTTTCATTGTCAAATAGAGAAAAACGAATATTAGGAGTACCTTTGAGTCATTTTATGTGTGTAATTCGTTCTTGAAGGTCGCAAAATCGTCAGAATTGGTCATTTTTTGACCAACTCCCCCAACATAGCTCACATTTTGCTCAAACAATCTGTAGGAGTTCCCTTAAGCCTTAAAATATTTTCCAAATCAATGTTTATTATTGGAAGTAAGAGCATTTAAGAGAAACACGCGGTATGTTGCGCGACTTTCATTAAAAAAATAAACAATATTGGCTAAATTATGGGGGGAAATACAAAAAACACACAAAAATGTCAAAAAATACAAACTTCAAGATTTCTATCTATAATTTAGGATTGTATTAGAAGTTTCAAAAGTAAAACCTCTTATCAGATTAGACAACAAGCGGGAAACCGTTGCTCAAACGTTAGACTTTGTCGCACGCCACGTCGGGTTTTTAAATCGCCACCGGGGCCGAAATAGTCCAATCCGGTACTGGCAGCACATCTAACAAAACACTTTCCAAATAGAATTTCGATAATTTGCAATAAAATTCCACAGTTTTGATCGTTGAATTGTCAGAATTCGAGCTTAAAAGGCGAATTAGCTTCTGTTTAATATTTACGGTTGGCAAATCAAATTCGATTGAGCCGTTTGAAAATTAATTGATAAATTCCTCACGCACGATAAAAATACCATATTCTAACTGACAACTTTTAGCTTGAGGTGTATTTGGAAAAAAATTAAACGAATATAATAATCAATTTGGAGAGGGTACATTTTCTTTCTACAGCCATCAATTTTCGTTATTTTCTGTCAATCAAACTACTATAACATGTTTAATCTAGATATTATAAGTTTTTTAATCTATAATCTTTTTATCTATCTGTGTTTTAAACAAATACAATTTTCCATTAATTTAGTAGTTGATGGTTTCATTTGACGAGATAATTGTGGAATGTTAGCGTGTATATCAGTCGTAAAATTGTATAAATATAGAACGGAATAACACATAAATAAGCACGTGAAAATCAATTTTTAAATTAAAATCAACAGAGATGTCGCAATATTATAAAAATTTCATTAAAAAAAAATATCGAAAGACACACCCTGATTGATTAACAGGAACTTACCGTTAGAGCAAATATTTACTTTCAATCATTCATTCAAAGCGAACAGACACCCTTTTGTCATAATACATAAAATATACATAAATACATACATTTATATTTATGCTATACCTATATAGGTATGTATACGTGTATAGCGAGTACTAAATACGGCGGCGGCTATATGTCTTTGCCAACTTATGGCCTTCAAGCTGTTGAAATGGGTGGAAATAGTGTATTGTTTAATGGTGCACTTTCAGATAATTGGATTAAATGCGACTTTATGTCCCAAGGACGACAGCAGTAGCTGTAACCAACTCAGAATCTTGGTTTTAGATTTTTTTCCGCTATTTTCTTTACTAGTTGTTGTTATTGTTGTTGTAGTGTAGTAGTCGTAGTAGTTGTTGTTATTCTTGTCTTTAATATCCTTGCACTTCACTAAATTCCAATTACGTTAATATTACTTGGAACTCGAAGAGATATAGCGTAATTCGTAATTTTTGTTGTATTTTTGCTTATTATTATTTTGATAGAATATCTTCCGGGGCCAATACAATAACCTCGACATAGTCATCGACAGACGCACCAACGCAATCATTAACTCAGAAAAAAAACGTCTATAATTAACGATATCTATGAATAGTGGTAGTAATGATGAAAATGATATCATCAACATCATGCCTTATAATTACATCATTCT
This sequence comes from Mylabris phalerata, assembly GCA_020740385.1. Taxonomy (NCBI): domain Eukaryota; kingdom Metazoa; phylum Arthropoda; class Insecta; order Coleoptera; family Meloidae; genus Mylabris; species Mylabris phalerata. The sequence continues at coordinate 5,075,990 of JAJEOX010000222.1, forward strand.
TCTACAATATTTGATAAATCAATAGACAATTACAAGCGAATTATAATTTGCTGATCTCAAATTTCTTGAAACTAATAGATTTGAAGATTAGCATACACATAAAAAAACCTGTTGGTTTTCCTTGAGTTCAATACTTGGATATTAATAATAATAATGATGATGATGATGATGATGATGACCACCCTCGGGCAGAATAACTGATAATTATTAAATAGTTTCTGGCTCGGTAATTGTGGAATTTACGCACAATTTAAGAATTGTGTTTCTTCTTCTGTTTAAACACGTTTAATGTTTGTAAAATACGAGTTCATTGAAACTTGAAAATCCGGTGCAAATGTGTTTCAATTGAGTATTAACAATAATCAGACGTATTCTCTAACTTTTTCACAATTTGTTACCATGACAACGTCGGAGATCGATAGTCTCGTTGAATAGAGTTGCTATCTCATTCCGCATCATTTGTATGATTGGAAAGAGGCAAGACTAAAACAGGCTGTTTAAAAATACTATTTTTGATTTCCAGTGTTGTCATAACAACGAATCAGAGAATACCACTGTGAAATTTATTTGTATGAAGAAATTAGCATTAGAAGCAGCATTTTAAGTTGTGTAGAGATGTTTTTCGCTTTGGAAAATCCTAAAATTTTGAAAGTCGTGTTTTCTTCAAAAAAGTTTCATATTTTCTCCTACGATTTTTCAATGATTTTATCATAGAATATAGCAAATTAAAAGGACTTTCCAAATTTCCAAGAAATCTTCCAATAGATTTGTTAGTTTTCAGGAAAATTGACAGAAATTTGGCGGCCCACCGTTTTTTTCCGGTATACTGTCTGAAAAATACCAAATTTTGATAAACGTTATCACTCTTGTCTAATAATTGATGAAATATTGATATAAATGCACTAGCATTAGAAAGAGCACTCCAAAGAGTATCTAGGGATGGTTTTGCTCTTAAAAATTCAAACTCAACTTTAAGTCACAGAGAAAAATTTTGGGGAAATTTTTTCAAAAATGTCTCATACTTGCACCTACAGTTTAGCAAATATTATCGAGTTTTCAATGATTTTCCCAGCGAATATAGCAAATTAATGGGACTTTTTAAATTTCCAAGAAACTTTCCAATAATTTTGTTAGTATTCCGGAAAATTGACAAAAATTTGACGGTCTTTTGTTATAAATACAAAAGTATTACAAAGAGCATTTTAAAGAATATCTTAGAGCGGTTTTGCTTTGGAAAATTTCAACTGAATTCCGAGTTACAGAGGCAAATCTTGGCGCTCGTATTTTTCCTTATAATTCAGCAAACAATTTCATTCTTTTAATGATTTTCGCACCGTATTTAGCAAATTAAGAGAACTTTTCAAATTTCCAAGTAACCTTCCAACAGTTTTGTTAATTTTCTGGAAAAATTATAGAAACTTGACGGTCCACATTACGTCCCTTTTTCCGATACACTGTCTGGAAAATACCAATTTTTGATCATTTTTGATGAAATATTGCTATAATCATAATAGTATTAGAAAGACCATTTCAAAGAGTATCTAAAAACGCTTTTGCTTTAAAAAATTCCAACTGAATTCGGAGTACTGAGGAAAATTTTGGTGAACGAATTATTTCAACAAAATCTCGTATTTTTCCTTATAATTTGGCAAATATTATCGATTTTTCAATAATTTCGCCATAGAATACAGCAAATTGATAAGACTTTTCAAATTTCCAAGAAATCTTCCTATAGATTTATTAGTTTTCCGGAAAACTGACGAAAACTTGATAGTTCACAAGACGTCATTTTTTCTGATACACTACCTGAAAACTACTAATTTTTGATAATCGATAGCTCTATTGTCTGATAAGATCTTGCTATAACTGCAAAGGCATTAGAAAGAGCATTTCAAAGAGTATTTAAGAGCGGTTTTTCTTTGGAAAATTTCAGCTAAATTCTGAGTTACAGAAGAAAATCTTTGAGCACGTATTTCTCTTATTTTTTTCTTATTTTTCGCTATAATTGAGCAAATATTTTTTAATGATTTTCTTACCGTATATAGCAAATTAAAAGGACTTTTCAAGAAATCTTCCAATAGGTTTGTTATTTTTCGGGAAAATTGATAGAAACTTGCATTTAAAAGAGTATCTAAGGACGCTTTTGCTGTAAAAATTCCAACTGAATTCTGAGTAAAGAGGGAAATTTTGCAGAGTTATTTAAAAAAAAAATTGTATCTTCCCTTATAATTTAGCAAAAATTATCGATTTTTAAATAATTTTCTTACAGTATACAGCAGATTGAAAAAACGCTTCAAATCTCCAACAAAATCTTTCAGTAAGTTGGAAATTTCATAAAAACTTTTCCTTCGATATTTTTAATAATCGATATTTCCTTTATTTGAGAAGATATTGCAATGCATATAGTACCATTAGAAAGGACATTTTAAGAAATATTTAAATATTGAAAAATGCCAATTGAATTCTAAGTGACAAAAGAAAATCGAGGCGCACGTAGTTTTTCCTAATTTTCCCACATTTTCCCTTTAAATTAGCAACTATTTTCAATTTTTCAACAATTTTTTTCCCAATATCAGAGCAAACTTTATTAATTTTCCGAAAAATTGACGAAAAGTTCATTAATTTCTGTTTCCGCTAATTATAAAAATAGTGGCGCATCCACCATTTTTACGCCTAAATCTACGAAAAGGCCAAACTTTATCGAAATTTACAAATTACAACGCCCACGAAACCTTCAATTTAATGAATTTTTAAGCGACTGTTGATATTTTTAAAAAAACATATCCATCATACGCACTCCGGTAATAGAATTAATGAAACTGAAGGTCGAAGAGCGTAATTTTCATTAAGGTCAACGTAATTGAATCACAAACACACACGTAGCCAGACAAACACGTTATAAAAACCGACTATACAAATAGATAAAAATCTAGCTTATTTCATTATTATTCCAACTACATTCATATATTAAAAAAAAGGTAAATTAAGAATGTTCTAATTAATTTAAAATAGAAGCATTATCCGACGATTCCCATCGAAACAATTCGCGAGATATAACACTATCCTTTTTCTCTTTGTTATTTCTTGGTATTATTAAAAGAGATAGCCACACCTTGTTCTAGTTTTATTAAATACGAACTATACACCCTGAAATCAATAAGGAACTTATCCTAGTTGGGTGACATTATATGGCCAACAAGCACACGCTCTTTGATTATGTAGAACGAACCAACGGACGAAAACAATAGAGAAATTTCGTGCCAATACTGGTTTTATTTATTGTTCGTACAGAAATAAATCTATTTGTTATTAAATAATAAAACGATAAGCGACAAGATAGGAAGAGTACAACTCGTACAATGATATCAATCAAATCGATTTTAATTATAAATTTCAACACACTAGAATTTTTGTTGTCGGTATTTATCGTTAACATTAACGAGAAAATAATAATACGTTGCCATTTTCTTACCAGTTATCTTTTTATTTAACAGATCATTTAATTGATACAATTAATTATAGATTATCATAACGTATGGCTTTCGAATAAGTGTAAATATAGGTGATTGTCTATAGAAAAGCCGGACTCGGACAATAACAGTGATTGAGTGGCAATGTCGGCGATCTGTACTCGGCCGAAACTCGCCCCATCAGGCGATATTATACCTGAAACATGCACAGATTGGGATTTACGACGGTTTGATGTGGCTGGAAGGAGCCTGGCAGGTTGTCCGACTCCAGTTTTAAGAGCTCAACTGTGTGTTATTGTGCATGATTTATATTCTTGTGCCGGTTTTATTACTCGGCAGTTTCGTTCTACAAGAGATTCTTATTTGGATTTTTTCAACAAATTATCTATATTCCGATTAATTTGATTATATATTTTGTATAAATAACAATTTAATAATACAACTAGTTAATTTCAGTAATAACCGTATCGAATGCGTTCATCTCGTCGATAAGAAGACTTTGTATTTGCATCATGTTTATAATACACGGCTAGTATTTATGTATCGATAATTAGTATAAAATGAGGGTCATTAACTGGGAATTCTCTAGTTCAAATAGAGTTATACGTTTCTAATTTTCGTTTTTTCAACTAATTCAATATAGAATCGTTGATTTGTTATCGAAGATAACGGTAGCACCTGTCTTTAAAACCTGTCTGATTGGAAGGATCTAATACAATCCTCTTTGGATTGTATCATTTTTTTGCAGTTTATTATTTTTTAATTAATTGAATTTATGTAGTTACTCGTCTATTTCTTGTTTGATTAAAAACACGAAACAATATCTTGTGATTATTTGAGTTTCCAATAAAATACGGTTTTATTGTTAATTAGAGTCAGCTATAAAAGCATCAAACACCCTATAATTGAAGATTTTACTGCTTTATAATACATAATAATAAAGATAAAAGAAATATATACCAATTAACAGATTATCTTCAAGTTCAGGTCTACAATACTGAAAAATCAGAATGAAAGTGAAACTGGACCAATTAAATTGAAGATGCGTAACAAAAGGAAAACTTTAAAACCAACTTTCAATTTCTTCCCATGCGCGTGTACTCTGTTATAAATCATTCTAAAAATTGTTTTTCTTGTGTTAATTTACGTTTGCAATGATTCTCCCCTTTTAACCTTTGGAATTAATGGAAATCTTCACAAAACGATAAAATCTAAGTAAATTTCTTTTAACGCTATTAAAACCATCCAGTTGTGAAGAAATATAAAATGCAACATATGGTGAAAGAAGAATAATAATAATAGAGGCATGTTGAGGAAGTGAGACCGCTAGACAAGTTGGCAAATAAGGGCATAAAGGAACAAAACGAGATAGAACAACTGTATGTGATTTAAATTCAAGGCTATGGTTGCCATCGTCGACGTCGTTGTTGTCGTCGTTGCCGTCTTCCACTTCTATGTTGTAAAAGAAATTTACGTTGTTGTTGTTGTTGCCCTTGTTGGGTTTTGTGTGGTCCATATGTGCACTATAAGATATGAAAGTGTTCACCTCTAAGTCCGGGAATTGAATTACCATTAGAATTTCAAACCACACACACACAAAAATTGACTTTTAAAATTTACGAGTCAAACTGTCCATACAATGTAAATTTCATAATAACGTCTATTCTTTTATTCTATTGTAGAATAGGAAGATTTACTGGTTTCTAAGTCGATAAACTAGAATAGATTCGAATATGTGTGAAATTGATTTTTTCGTCTCCGGCTATTTCATCATAGATTGCTCAACTTAAATAAAGTGTGAAATTATATCAAAATAAATAAAGAATGAAAAAGACAAACCGACAAACAACTTTATAATAACGTAATTACGGTTATTATATATTAAAACACGATTACTGTTGATCCGTGACATATCAAGGATAAATACGAATATTACAGGCAAAAAATTTAATAAATTGACATACAAGAAGGAATACAATTTGTTAACAATGTTGCTGATATGTAGAAACAATTAATTTCCATCAAACCGTTTCAATTTTATATCGGAACCTAATAGATTTTTCCATATATTCCCACTCGATTATAACCAATTGTATTGTCATAATCTTGAACAGCCTTTAAGTAAATTACCGCCCCATCCTACAGAAATTGATCTGTTCCACTTCAAATGTCAACTAACCAAGATTTTATAAACGATCAAATTTTTCTAAATCCTAATTCGGTATGACAAAATCAAAGACAACAGTCGATTTAATACGAACTGATTTAATAATCTCTTGATTAGACAACAAAGTCGACCGACATCGATGACACTAACATTCCACACAATCTTTACAATTCGATATTATTCAAATTAAATGAACTCAACGATAATGATGATGATCGATCGTTGAGATTATCGTTTCCTGTACATATTAAATCTCATTAATTCCGATATTTGCGACAATTAGGGGTAGCTGAGAACACCTTAGGAAACAGCCCCCATTTCTACACTAAACTGTTGTATAACGTGCAGAAAATGCGAAAATGAAGGATTTGGAAGTTCCTCTGTAGAATTTAATTTCTCCACAATTAACCCATTTCCAGCGATTCTAAGTAACTATAAAACTTTTGTTCAGGACAGCCTATATGTTTAAGCGTTGGACACCCTATCTGTTGTGGGGTAGGTGGGGAAATTTTAGCCTCTCTACCAAGGGTGGACCACTTACCCTCAGCAGTCCGTCTTGAGTCGACAAATTTGTGATTCATTCAACATTCTATAAACATTTTTTGGTCCTTCGAGCCGGATTTGAAGATATGTTGGACTTGACGATTGTCCCTTAAGATCGAATCTACTTTAATTAAAAAAATATGTATTTTTACTGTACACTCGATCCATTTTGTGTATTTAATTAGAATTGTGGTAGGTTAAATTAATTTCAACCTCTTTTTCTTGGTCCTTCGAGCCGGATTTGAAGGTATGTTGGGCTTGATGATTGTCTCTTAAAATCGAATCTACTTTAATTAAAAAATATGTAGTTTTTCCTGTACACTCGATCCATTTTGTATATTTAATTAGAATTCTGGTAGGTTAAATTAATTTCAGCCTCTTGTTCTGTTATATCGACTTGTAGTCTAATATTTTATTTATAAGACAATTAATTTCGACAAAATTGACAACAAAATATCCAGATTGATTGAAAACAATAAATTTTAACGTTCAATCTATTTTATGACAACCATCTGACATGTTTCATTTAAACTATAAACGACTTGTGTACAAGGTGTGCCGTCATTTAGGGTGTGAACTTGCCTATCGATTCAACTACAATACAAATCATAATATTGATTAACAATTGTTCATAAGTACAATTAACGAGACGAAAATCATCCATCTGTTGCTTGATTTCTTTCTATTATAAATTTTTAAACAAAACCATTAGGGTATTTGCTGGAAATCGATAATTGATGGCTATTTTCACGTCAAAGTTAATTAAAACAACATTTTCCAAGCGTCAATTTTGAACGTTGTCTTATTAATTCGTTTGATTCATGCCAGAATTTCAGTAAGACAACCACCTCCCAACTGATTTATCATTGTTCACTTCACCATCATCATCATCGTTTTATTCTTTTGTAAACGGACAATAATAAACAGACAAAAGGCCAAACACCTAAACTGACATACCTACACGTACACATACTCCTCTTCAATCGACTTGTCGCTTTTATTGCTACTTCCTTAACGTTTATTCATGTAGTAGGCATTCGGATAATTCCTCATATTGATCGATGTTCATATAAAAGAAACTTTGTTTTAAATCATTCTATTCGAATAGAACAGAAGAGACTAATTGTCGTGGATTTGTATACACGACGCGTGTTTTGAATAATTCATTTTTAACGTAAAAACTCTTAAAGAATATAAATTTTTGCATACTATTGCGCTAAATCATAGAACCGTTATTATCGCCATAATTATGTTATAAAATAATAAAAATATACAAAGAAATTGAAAATTCGCCAACAAAAGTGTACAAAAAAGCACTTTCACTAAAGTGTAGTAATACTAATATTTGTCATGATTCTAACACAATGATTTTCTAGGTGATAAGTTCACGATATTGAGATTTATTTGAACGTGGAGCATTTCCTGGACGCATTCACTCCACAACTTTCTTCCAGTTCTATTTATCTTGGCGATCTAGAATCGGGAGAAAGTAATTTCGGTTTAATGTTAGCGTTGTTGGTGCAATAAATTTTGCTAACATTGTTGTTGATTGTAATAATACATTTAGTGGTTTCTTGCATCATTTAACTAAAGGGATAGTTTCGTCTCAAACAAGCCAGTTGTGTTCTACACGAACAGATAATGTGTATTTAATGTACGTATGTGTAACTAAACATTATCTATACACATACATATATTTATGTGTTGTACAAACATTAAGATACACCTATATGTAACTAGCAAACATAAGAGGAGATATAGTCTAGCGACAATAGGACTGATGGTTAGTAATCCAGAGGCGACAAAACGTGCACTTCAATTCACCACTATATTTAAAGAAGTGCATATATATTCACGGTTGTATGTATGCCTGTATGTATATCGTGTATATTGTAAGTAAAGAGGAACTCGTTTGCGTCTCTAATTTATAATGACATGCAATACCAATAAAATGTCATTACTGATCGTTTGTTTTCTACCTATGTAACGTACAAATACAAACACAATATATACAAAATACATATGTATAGAAACGTAATGATATGATTTTATTAAAGGGTGAACAACCAACACAAAGCTAGCATAAATATTCAACAATCGTCCTTTTGAATATTATCCATTAGGGGATAAACACCGCCAGGTACTTGATAGTTGTACTGAATACTAACAGAATTGCTAATTTCCACAGTGATTTATAGTCGACTAGGTACATAGTTTACATTAATATTAAATTAAACACGACGATAGTTGCCAGTGTATGTTGTACATGTTCTATATTTGTTCATTATTTATTTATATTTCGTTTTTATAATAAAATAAAGCTAAAGTAAAAATTTATCGATATAAATGCATACATATCTGTGTACTTTCAAATCGTGTAACATATGTAATCAAGGGATATCGCCAAAGGAATCAGAAACTGGAATATATTTTGTATAGCTACTAGTGAACTAAATTATATCAATTAATCTTATAATTTAAACAGATTGTCTGCAAAATATGTGCAGTATAACATATTCGATCAGTGTTTTATCACGAAACTGTGGACAAATATCATACAGTTTTTGGCAAAATTCAAGCAAAAAGCTAGACTTTTTATAATTATTGTGGGGAGCCTGCCAATTTTGTATTCCTCCACTTTTAAAGCCAAAAAAATGCTTGATAATTATTCAAAGGATTAGTGGAGAGATTTCAAGCCAGGTGATTGATAAGGGCACCTAGGAATCAGATAAATTCAAAATTATTGGTTAAATTATCAGATATTATTCCGAGGAAATTTGACTTCCAAGACCCGTTTGAAGTAGTCATTGAGTAAGAAATTAGATTGATCAACTGTATCACAAATCCTCCATGGACTCTACTAATTTATCAAAATGAAGGGACTGGTATAGGAATATACGAACCCAATCCCTATCTGCAGTCAGGCAGCGTTGAAAGCTCTAAGAGCCTCTAGCCTTGACTCAAAGACCGTCTAGGAAGCCGCTGGCAAAGGGCAATCAACTTATCCCAGCTTGGGCTTCAGAGCATCAGAAAATTACAAGAAATGAACTTGCGAAGGCAGACTTTTAGGCTTCACTTATAGAACCGTTCTGTGGGTTAACAAAAACCCAGTCGGAGAAGGAAATCTACAGGTAGAAAAGGAACAATAAAATGCTCCATCGGAGGCAAATCCGGGGAGTGGGACAGTCAAAATTTTTTGTCCATTACTAACATAAGAATGCTAGGAAGCTTCCCGATCTTACGAGAAACGTATTAAGACTCCTAATGAGGTTGCTGACAAAAAGGGATGAAGGGACTGGCATAAGAATATAGGGCATCCATAGACTTGGGAAATTCCCCTTCCATAATGCGTCAGAGAGTGTTTACGAAGGGTGCACAAATATACATCTTGATCGACAGTCAGAGAGCGTTGAAAGCTCTAAGAGCCCTTGCCTTGACTCAAAGACCGTCAATTCCTGAAACTGATGACAAGGGGCAATAAACTTATCCTAGCTTGGGTTTAAGAGCATCAGGGAATTACAAGATATGAACTTAAAAAGGCAGACTCTTAGGCTTCATTTATAGGTCCAAAACTGTTCTGTGGGTTAAAAGGAATGCAGTAAGGAAAAGAATCTATAGATGGGAAAGGAGCAATAAAATGCTCCATTGGAGGCAAATTTCGGGAGTGAGGCAGTTGAAATTGTTTATCGATCACTCGCCTAAGATTACTAAGAAGCTTCTCGACCTTACGAAGAACGCATTAAGACTTCTAAAGACATTGCTCCGTCAAATATCACCTTAACTGAATTGGAGAGACAATTAACTTTGCAAGGAAGATATCCTTCCTGGGATAATAATAGGTAGAGGGTTATTGAACAATAAATAGCCAAATTAGCCAATTTAGCCAATAAATACGCAATTTAAACAGGTCATTTTTAAGTTGATCAAAAAGCTCCTTATTTCGATTTTGTAAATGAGCTAACATAAGTCATTTTACGTACGTATATTTCTGGAAATTGCGACATTATTAAAAACGAGCGTTTTTGACCAACTTTGGAGTGAGCTGCACGATTCAAATTTGCCCTACGGACCCTCCTATAGAGTCTTAAAATATTTTTCGAATTGTTCACCAAATAAAATCACAACTTATACACCGAACTGAATACTTTATGTTTTGAACATGAAATGAGAACAATTATTTAAAAAATCTAAGCCTTTATCCCACGTTAGGCTTAAATTGTATCTTTGTAGATTTTTTAGCCACAACCACTGTTTTGAAAGTTAGATTAAACCTCTCCAACTTTAGCAGTAGTTTTGGCGAATTTTATATTCAGAATAGTTCCCAGCAATTTAGAAAATTGATTAAACGTAATAGAAGAAACATCAATATTGCTGATCATGGCGATGATGATGATGATGATAATAAAGCAAATGGGAAGAAGAAAGAATCTGAGTAGGCGTGCACGATGTGTCGTTTTCCCATGGGTTGATTGAATACAGGTAGCAATTTTGTGACGAGTCCTTTAATACCATACGTAGACATACTATCTATAAGATCATTATAGAAAATACATCGCCGTGTATAGTATAACGGTATATTTATATAAACGATTTAACTTGTTATTTAGTTATATTGGCTTACATCATACTATAGCTACTGTAATAGTAAAATATATCGATTTACCAGCACGATCCTACAGGATGTCTTTTATAATTAGACCAGAGAAACTGTCTTTTTTCTGGAAAAGAATGAGCACAAAGTTTCCAGGAAGTATAACTTCCTATATTCAATAAGAACCCATATGGCTGACTGGATAAAAACAACAGTAAAGAACAAGCAAAAAACGAACCATCCATTTACGGGTATGTATTAAGGAGTGATTCAAAATGATTATAAAAGGTCGGTAATTTTGCAGCCACGTTTTCTGAATTGCTAGGGTCGTACAGTCGGGTCAGTTTATTTATTAACGATTAACGGTACTGTTTTGTCAAAGAGTTAAAGGACATTCAACACATGCGATAAACAAAAACGAATTCAACATCAAAAATTGTTAGTTGGTACTGTTAATTTTGTATTTATTAAAAAGAATAAAATCGTTAAAATGTTAATATTTGGTAAATCCAGTTGGTGAGAGGATGAGTCTTGTTGTAGAACCCGTTTTCGGTTATGAATATAAAAAAATAAATAAAATCAAAAACTGGTCCTCTCTATGGGGCGTGACTTTTTGCATACCGACAAGCACCGACGAAATTTCAAAAAACTTCAACGTTTTTTTACAATTCGCCCTTGATCATTCAATTTAATGTTTCAATACTTTAGTTTTCCAGCTGAATCACTCTGTATTGAGAAGAGGTTGTTGTTAGTATTGTTGAGTAATAACTAAAGTTAATGTATATAGCGTTTTACATATTTTATAATACGTAATAGAGCCACTTGTGTTTGAAATAAGCTATTGATCACGACAAGCCGCCCCTTATTATGCGATTTACATGGTTCTGTGGTATCATCAGAATAGTTGTGTTTTTCCCCTCAAAGTACTTTTAGTCGTTAGTCTGATCTGATAAATGTTACGTAATATTGTCTTCAGTTTATTGTTTGTTGGATGTTTATTTCAGTCACCAAGAAAAAAAAATGAATTATGCACAATCATCTAGATGAAGGTCTTTTTGTTTCGTCTTTTTTAATATTCATAACTGGTAGACAGCCGTTAAATAATAAACATTAACATTTGATTTACTTTTTTATGATGTCGTAGAAGAAAAAAAATTAGAAAAAGTCCATAAATTTTAATTAATTATTGAAATTTTTGTATTTTTTACGACTATCTCTCTACTTTGACCTTACAGATTATAGAGAATTCTGTGACGAAAACGTAGCTTATATTTTTGTTATATAAGCCAATTGTGATATCTTTACCATTGAATCTTTTGTAAAATTCATGGATATTCTCGAAACATCACGGGAATTCATATCGAATATTGTTATTCCCAACATTCGGTATGTATTTATAATGGAAATAAGACTAAGAAAAGAAGAAGAAATAGAAATCCAGTAGATGTTGTGCATACTACTGGCGTCCAATAGTCGGCAAGCTGTAATTGCGAAAAACCATTGCGTGCTGTTGTGATTTTTTTCAATAATTTTTAACTTCATCTTATACTTTGCTTCTTTTTATTGTTCGTTTTATCATTTATTTTTCATTTAAAGCTCTATTTTCTCTCCACTCTTTCTCTTTTCTTCATCAAGTTATGTTGTAGTTTTTGTCTTCTTTATATCCTCACGCCTTTAGCATATTATAATCAACATAGAGATACATGCAACACTCAGGATAATGTTCAACATTTCATTTTCATCCTTTTATTATTAATAATACGTACACTGTTGTAGTAGTGGCATTCTACATAGTTTATGCATGTAAGAGTGTAAGCAATGCTACCCTCTGTATTTAAATAGATTTGCACGAGTGAACATCTCTCTATTAACAATTTTGGCAAATTTACAAGGAACGATAAATTGATCAACTCCGCCCTGTATTCGAATAAATTAACTTGCCCTATTTCGCTATGTGCAATATTGTTGAAATTTTGTTGTTATTATTAGATGCAATTTTCTTCTATTCTATTATTATTATTATTATTATAAACGTATATACGTTGATCATGAGCGCACAACGTGGGAATCTTAAATTTTTCTAACCTCCCTTCATTTTAATTTCTCCCCCCAACATATTATTGTTATTATTATTTTATAACAACCACGTATATAATGGACGATAAGAGATATAAAGTGCGATAAATAGACATTTCGCTGTCGAATTCGATGACGATAAATGGTGAAGATACGTGCAACTTTCAGGCCGGTTTTAAATTCTTAACCACCACCACCACCACCATCACAACAACAGATCTTCTTTTTTTTTAAAGAGAAACAAGAAACGAAAAAAGAACAAGAGCGCTGTTGCTTATGTTTGATAGTTGGTGGCTGACAGTTCAAAGTCGATTTATTGAAGAATCTTGACGCCCTTCTCTTTAATATTCCATGTAAAAGATTTCACAAGAAGAAAAAAAGATGCAATACAATATTTATGATGGAAATATCACGTTTTTAGAATTATACTGAGAATCTTTTATACCATAGGCGGTATTGTTATCAGTTAAGTCTTTGAAAAGTAATGAATGGTGGAGTTGAAAAAATTCGTGGAAAAATATGTAAAAAAACATTTAAATAACAAACAATCTATGCAATCCTGACATTAAAGCTGTTAATTCTTGTTGAATTCTTCTCTTTATTGATGAATATCAAAAAGCAGCGTGACTCTGATAGAAACACTACAGATGATGAATATGAAAAGGAGGAGTAAATCCAACAGAAAACTACCACCAAGTATAGCACAACGATAGATGAAGATGAAGATGAGGAGAACACATATACATAACGACAACCACAACAACAACACAACAAATGGAACATAACAAACCAACTAACAAAGATGAAAGCAAAAGAAATGAAATTTAGCCAAGAATTTAAGCGTGGAATATTTATGGAAGTTGTCAAAGTCTTATAAGGTATATATAAAAATACAAGCACACGGGGCGGTCTGTTTCAAGCTTTGGCCTCGGAGCCAGTTTTCATCATCGTGCATGCTTATCTGTGGGTGTTTAAAAATCCAGTTTGGAAAAAGGAATATATACAGATATACACATACTATGTATGTATAATAAAAATCCCATCTGTATTGTATATCATGTCTGAAAATCTACTGATATTCGATAATAGAAGTGCCAGAAATAATATAAAATACTACAAAGAAAAACGGTAATTATTTTGGATTCTTTTCCATTTTATTTCCTTGCAACTTTATGTGGAAATTTGAAATGTTATCCGGTTTATCCGGTATAGATTTGTGTATGTTAGCGGCAGCTAGTGCACATAAACCACTTTAAAAGCCACTGTCTGTTGTTTTTACTCTATCTGTATGTTGCACGGATCTTCAGTTACTAGGGCTGGGAAAGGAAACCTGAACTTCTTTTACTTTACTATACATACTATATAAATAGATACATACAATACATAGACGTATCGGCATGACGAGCAGATAAACAGGATGCACCAGGTAGAATAAATTAAATGCATTACCTTCACATGAGCATTGGCAGGAAACCAGAGCCGGACAGAGAATACTCTGATAACACACAGGTAGAGTAATCAAGATTCTATTTTTTTACGTTGTTTTATAAAAAGAAACAAACAATTGGATATTCTCTAAATTATAAAATATAGACCGCTTATTTATAATGATCCAATATAACAATAATGACAACTGGAACATATTGAAGACAATAACAAAAACGAACAAAATATCGGAAAAACTACAGCTTTTGTTCTGAAGAATTCAAGCATATACAAGACTTTTATCTATTGTATAGATAGATGGATGGGATAATTAAAAAAGTGGGTCTATTTCATGATATCGTGTCTAACGGCACCAGTTTTTCCTTTAATGTTTAAAAGTCCTTTGCTAATATATTGTTATACGTGTATAGAGACGCACAACGATTCGTTGTTTTAATATTTATGAATGCTTGTTTACAATTTTATCTATTAATTTTTAACTACATAAAAATAATAACAAACCTAATTTTACCCGTATATTTTTAACTTTAAAAAATATTAATAGAAAATTAACGCCCGAAGCCTTGAGAATCAAACTGTGAAATATTGTGAGAAAAAAAACAAGGCCGAATTTAGCATAAATTAGGTCTTATACAAACGAATTCGTCTTTTGTACTATTGTATTATAGTCACAAAAACAATAGAAATAACTCCATATTAATACAATTATAACCGATTTCCGGTTCATTTAATAACGGACCTAAGGGCTGTTACCGACTCTTTTATTATTCACTCCCTTGTTTTTCAACAAATTGCTTATTTGTATTGTCATGGCAATTGAAGCATGAAACAATATAGGTTTTATACACTAAATACAGACTTATATTTGTATGTTTTTTAAAGAGTTCGGTTAAAACGTGAACCAATGGAATAGAACAGGTGATTCTATGGGACAATCTGTATATAAATATTTATTGATAAATCGTGTGATTGCCTAAAGGCAGGTGTTCGATATACAAGATATTATGTAATAGTTGGGGTGAAATATAATTATTGTCGTGGTAATCATTGTCGTATTCATTACAAGTGTGTTAATCGTAATCAACATTACAATTTCACCTTCAACTATAATGTCAATAGGTGAAAAATATCGAAGATATTTTGTTGTTCGTTTATTGTCATCTTTCATGCATTCTTTTATTGTTTATTGCATATTTACATGTATTTATTGTACGGTATATATAATAAAATATGTAACTAATAAAATACAACACTTTCACTGTTGTGTAGGGTCTGGATTATTTGTTAAGACTTGCGAAAATCATTCAATATCTGTCACGATTCGAATGATGATGGTAATGATGACAAATGGACGTGACGGTTCTCATCACTATCGTTTTCAATCTACCAATCCTATCATTACCGTCATTATCCCTCGATTTACTTTTATTAAATTTCATAGAAAATTGATTTTTTATTTATTATAAATTCAACACAAAGTTCAATAATCTTCTTAATTACCTAATTTTTAATATAAAATTCAACTTTTTTATGTAATAATTCGTAAAACTATCAATCGTGGTTGCACGGATGAACCAACAACAAATATTCAAGATCATGATATTGTGTAATATAACCGCATACTATCTCTAATTCAATTACATGCCACATAAAACAGAACACAATTCAATAGAAGCAATTGAAGAAAAAACGTAGAAAATAAACAACAAACTTCCTATATATTTTTTTCATTGTTGTTTTGTGTTATTGCCCTTTCTTTCTTATTTTCTAAAGAAATGGTTTTAAACTGAATAACAAGAACCAGTCACAGGTAGTTGATAAAGAAAATCACTCTTTGATTCAATTATTTCAAAATAGAATATCAAGAGAGCAATAGAGACATCTACTTATCAAAGTCATTCTCTAATTAACTGATAAACTTAATTAACTAATTAATAATTGATTTTCAAGTTTATTTTATTTTTTATGTTGGTGTAATTTGTATCATGTCTATTTTTATTTTATTGATTAAATGTTACTATACCAGTTTCGTGCGGAAAATACAATTATTTTTGATTTGTTTTGTTAGTGGTTTTAGTTGAAATGTTCTAGTAACACACCCTTAAATCCAACACCCTCACTCTTTACGTCTCTTACCATAAACAACATGAAAACATACCCATTTCGTGTTTGCAATTACTTTACCGCTATTCAGAGGGTTGGAATAATAATACACCACCAATGCCACATTATAGTGAAGCACGGAAATAAAAATTTAAAAAAATTCATCACTATACTCAACCATGCAAAAATGCAATATTTCTGATAATTAACGATAACATTAGAAGAATGTTATCATTATAATTGAATTCTTTTCCAGTCACACCTATATGATTAAATTGTTAATATTAATTAAAATAAATTCCAAGCAAAAAAATTGAATTAAAATTTACATCAATTACAACAGATGAGCTTATCTCGAAATTTATTAAGGATAATCTCAAAATAACTCCATCATTTAATTAAAATACCTTGCTGAAGAATTTATAATTAAAAATCGTATTGTTTCAATTATCAATTTAATTTTCAAGGTGAAAATTTCGTTGAATAGAAAGAACTACAACAAAGGCCTAAAAAAGGTGGGTATTCCCTGATAATCATCAAATGTGATGTCAGTTGAATGAAATTCAACAATTCTAAAGATGCATTTGTATGAATCATCAAAAACCGAGACAAAGAAGACGATTCAAGGGGTTGTTTTTGAGATATAAATGAACTTTATGTTATCAAAACTGTATCTGTCGATTATTTATTTACCTGAAGGCGGCATTTAAATCAATATAACTGATACGGTATAAACTTGACATTTATTGTAAGAAAACTATGGTGTTATTGTCTGACATTATACATTATTGTAGAGTTGTTGATGATTTAAAGTACTTAAAACTGTACTTCCAACTATAATATCAGTTTTATAAGATCTCGCAGTTTTTATTTGTAAATAAATTTCATCTTAAAACAACTATCTCTTCTTCTAGTCGGTTTTTTGATTCACACTTGATTTATAATCCCCCATTTATATCAGAATCATACTAATTTTACACGTTTAGTTTATGGAAACACTTCGGGCTTATTTTATATGTGTTTCGCTAATATCTCTAATAGGAAGTTTATTTACTACAAAAGAATAACTATATCGCGATTTTAAGTATTGCTATTATTATTGATAATAATATTACTACTACTGTCTATAATGATGGGATTTAACCATGGATATTGACGGTAATTGAGTCCTAGCTGTTGCTTATACTCGCAGCTATTTATCGATAAAAATATAAATTGTTGATCATAATATATCGTAAAAATTTTTATTTTAAAACCGATCTTATAATCTTAACGAAAATCTATTCTATCTGTTCGATTATAAAGAAATATGATTCGTGAAAGGATTGAATTTCCTTGATTAAAACATCGATGGATTTTTAGAAAAATTTATTCCATATTTATCATAAACACCTTAGAATTTTTTGAAACTCTTCTTGGAACTACTCGCTTTTGTTACTTTAAGAACATTGAAACGTACTGTTTTAGATAATGGTCGACATTCACCAATCGTAACAACATCCCCAATTTCAACATCCCTACAATTAACACAAATAATTTAAATTAAACGAAGGAAATAAGCCGATGATCTCAAGGATATATGGAAAAACGTGAAAAGTCGCATTTTGGAATATTCTAAATATTGATATAACGGAAGTATGGACGAAGGTAAATATTCGTAAGTATAAAAAAATAACATACCGGAAACAGGGAGATAGATGTACAGACATATTACGGTGTCTCTTCTCAAAACGGTTGTATTTTCGGATGTAGTGAAGATAATCTCTTCGGATAACGATGGTACGTTGCATTTTCATTTTTTGTACAACTCCAGTTAAAATACGGCCACGAATTGAAACGTTTCCAGTAAACGGACATTTCTTATCAATGTAGGATCCTTCAATGGCCTGGATTTTAGAATAAAATAAAAAACAATCAAATATTTGATACACAAAAAGCCATATAGCAAAGAAATATGTACATGAAGCTGTAGTGTTACATTATTGATAAATGATACTCTGATTCGGTTTTAAATTACCCATATCAAGTTTAAATCATGCAATAATGATCCCGGATGAAATTCAATGAAATATTGAAATGATAGAAAAATGTAACACTTAATCCTGCACCCCTTTGAAAATATAAAGCAAACCCTACTCAATTTGGTGTATTCATCAAATTAACACCAAATTGTTTTAGCATAAATTTATCCCCTAAAAATCCAATAGCCACCACCATGCTGTTAGCACCTAGAAGACACCTCTCGAACCCTGTACGATACAAAAAAAGTACAAAAACAAACCTCACGGGGTGTTTTAAACCCTAATCCTATATTATGGTATGCCCGTAACGCCTTCTTTTTCAACGTAGTTTTACGATTTAAATTAACAATTGGTTGTCTTTGAAAGGCGCGTTCAGTCTAAATTGAACAAAAAGAAACAACGATTAGTCAAGTTCATGAAGCAACTAACCTCTTTGGGTGTTTTAAATCCTAAGCCGACTTCCCGATGATACCGGGTTTTACTTTTTTTAGGTCCTTTTTTATTCAGGAATACAGTTGGTTGTTTTTGGAAAGCTCTCTCGCTCTGGAAAATTGAAATTCTTTTATACAAGAACGATTAACCTCAAAAAACACGTGTTACTTTTATACGTTACTATACCTAAATAAAATATTATTATTTTATAATATATGGTTAATATTGTGGAAATTATTAATTTTTATTTGATAATTATGGAAAATTCGTAAGAAATTTAAGAAAAATCTAGGAAATAAGGAACTTACTTGATCCGCCATTTTCACGACTTTTCAGAAAGGATCTTGGTGGCTTTTATTGTTGTTTAATTGGCTGCACTTACAGTCTGTCACGAATTTTACGCGGTAAATTTAAATAATCAAACTCTTACAAAAATTAACCATAAAATATTAGTGATTTTATTCAAATTAAGCAAAAATTTGTTTAATTTGTAGTAAATTTTTGATAATAAACTCGAAAACGATTTCAAATTGTACGCTAATCGGTGAACTCTAGTAAATTTTAATATAATTTTGTTGGCGCACCTGAATTTCGAGGATTTACGCGGTAAATTTAAATAACTCGAATTTGTAAATTTAGAACGCTCAATTGTAGTAAAAATCAACAAATAATTTATTCACATAAAGATATACAAAATTATAAAGAACTACGTAGAGTGTTTCACTAGAATTTCATTGATTTTATCAAGAATTTCATCCCACGTTTGATTGACATCCTTATCAAATTCTTTACCTTCCGTCATCTGGAATATGTAGTATTGATAACCGGAATTTAACGCCTCTTTACATTTTATTAAAACTGTTGCTTGCCTAAAATAAATACGAAATTATCATCAATCATTTAAATATTAGCCATCACTTACTCTCTAGGGCACAAAAATTCAACTTTTGAATTCTTTAATCCTACAACAACTTGATCGTCTTGTAATTCCTACAAAATAACAAAAATCAATAGAATTAATTTCGAAATAGTTTTAATCTAATTACCTCTTTGATTTCGAGTGGTTTATTTGAAAATAATAATACTGCTAATGGCGAAATTATACTACATTCTCTTATTATAGTTGTACGGCGTATATTTGATCTAGTTTCATTGATATAAACGAAATAATCGGAGGGAAATCGAGATTTTTTGAAATTCACACTCCCCGAAGTAATTGTAGCTTTATGTTCTTTACTAAATTGGGAGAATAAAAGTAAATTAAATCGATTTATAAATAAATTAACCTACTTGGTGACGAAAATATTGGTTTTCTTAAAACGACCTTTCACAATATCCCAGTTGCGATATTGTAATAAAGTACCAACACCTGATAATAAGACGGCTTTAACTAATTCGTCATTATCGGAGTTTTTATCGGATATTCCTAAAGACTCATAAAGGCCGTTGAATAGATAATCGAAATGTAATTGGCGTAATTCTAAAATTACAACTATTAGATTAAATTATAGTTGGTTTAAATTCTTACTCTCGATTGTTATCAATTTATGTGGTATTAGATTGGTGTCTATGCAGAATTTCTCGGCTAATTGTCCGTTATTTTGGGCCAATTCCAGCCATTTCTCAAAGATTCGCATCAATGCTAGATGATCGCTTGAATCGCTAAATTGTTGTTTAATTATTTTAATATAATTTTTATCAATTAAACCAGTCGAAAACAATTCGGTTTCCGATGAGAATAATGTTATAATATCAACAATCGGCGTACAACATTTATAAATAATCGAATTGATTAACGTTTTGGCTAATTTCGGTTCTAATTGGAAATTCACTAGAACTTTACCTAATGCCGTTAAATTCTCATTATCATCGAACAATTCTAAATCTTTCAATTCGTTAATAGCGTACTGTATCGATTGTTGATCGGGCGGACAGGGTAATTGATTAAAAAATTCAATTGTATCCATATTATTACTGTAAACTTTGGAATCTAAAACGATTTTCGTTAACGAACTTCTCAATATTTCCGGTATTGAAAATTCATCGAATTCCCCAAATTTCTGTTTTGTATATAAATGGTAACTTTCACCGCTCCGACAACGACCGGCTCGACCTTTCCGTTGTTTCATATTCGATTGGGTTACCCAATAATTATCGAGACAATAAACACCTTTATTATTATCGAAACGGTTCTCTTTATGAATACCGGTATCGATAACATAGACAACATCGTCTATAGTGACGGAAGTTTCGGCGATATTCGTCGATAGGATGATCTTTCGTACACCTGGTGGCGGTCTTGAGAAGATCTTATATTGGTCTCGATCTTGTAATCGTGAATGTAAACATAAAACGTACAAATCGTTAGATCTGGGTATCAATTTTTGTACTTTCGTTATGTCCTCCCAACCGGGTAAGAAACATAAAATTGCACCTTCTGGTTTATTTCCATGAATATACTCGATCATACGTACCACATCATCGTGAATTACACTTGGATTTATTAGATTACACATCGTTTTTGTACGATCTAAATCTATGTGTAGATTATCTATAAAATACTCTTCAACTGGATGTGTAAAACCCGGTATATGTATACTTGAAGCATTCGGGAAAATATTTATTGAATAAATCACTATCGATAGTAGCACTCATTATGATGATTTTTAATTTTTTATTATTCTCCATTACTATCGTTTTCAATAGATTCATTAATAAATCTGTATTGATATCACGTTCGTGTGCTTCATCCAATATTATATGTGAGAAATTCGTTAAATACGGATCTGATTGTAGATGTCTTAATAAAATTCCAGTTGTACAATATAAAATACGGCCTGTGCTTAATTTAAAATTGGATTTTAAACGTACTTGATAGCCAACAATATGACCAACCTGTTGATAAAGAAAAATTAAGATTATGGGTCAACTTTATTGTATAGAATGTCCTCTAGAAGTCCTTTTAGAAGATATTGGAAAGATAATTCTGCAAATTTTATTACCATTATTTGTAACTGTAATTTTGAAAGACTTGAATTAAATTTATTAGCAAATCTATCAAATTGAACGGATAATTCGACTGGTAAGTTATACAGGATGAGCCAAAAATATGGCCTATTAATAGTTTTTCAGGAATTTAACTTTTTCTAAAAATTTTAATTTTGCAGGGTTCCATTAAAAAAATTCATATCTCTGAAAATATGGTTGCTAGACAACCCAAATTTGGAACTCAAATTGTTCAAACTATGTACTTTATGTGAAATTTTATAGAATTGACTAAAATGAATTTTTCTTTCAGCCAATTTTCAAACCTTAATATCTTTCTTATTTTAAATGAAACACCATATTTTTCTTTATACAGTTGGAGAGAAAAAATTCTGCATCGAACTATATTAGCATTCGCTACCTATCTCTTATAATTTTTCAGTTATTGAAGATTTTCAGTGTCAATTTTCCTCCTGAAAGAAAATACTAAAACATAGTAAGCTTAGCGAAACAACTTTCAATTCAATTGTCACAATTAACATCTAAATAATTAATGATTTATAGATTTTTATAACGAAAAATAATAAAAGAAATTGGTGAATAAATAAATCTAATTTTTTTTTTCATGTAAAATTGACTAAAATTGCTGAAAAAACATCTAAAATAATCATTGTTAACCTCAAATATGGCAGTTGTCTTTTTGCTAAGCCTCCTATGTATTTATTTATAGATGAAATATTAAATCATAGGCAACTAGAACTAGGCACTTCAAATAAACTAACAGAAACTGAAAATTTTAAATAACTGAAAAACTAATAGAGATAAGTATAGGGAATGCTAATACAGTTCGATTCAGAATTTTTTTCTCTATCCAAACATATGAAGAAATATATGGTGTTCTATTTAAAATAACTAAGTTATTATAGGTTGAAAATTACCTGAAAAAAAAAAATTATTTCAGCTAAACCAAGGAAGATTACTTAATTCTATAGAATTTGGTCGAAAATACAATATTTATACTATTAGAATCCAAAAGTTTAACTATTTAAAGGCCATAGTTTTTGAAATATGAATTTTTTAAACAAACACTGCAAAATTAAAAATTTTCAAAAAAATCCAAAATTGCTGAAAACTATCAACGCTAGACTATAAGTCATATTATCAAAGTACCTTTCAATTTCATCACAGAATCTAAATATGCAATAAAAATTATATCATTCCATTTAAAATAAGAAAGAAGAATGTTTGGATAATTAATATTTCAAAAATTATAGCGTTTAAATAGTTAAAATTTGGAATTCTAGTAGTTTAAATATTTTATTTTTTACCAAAAGTTATAGTATTAAATAATTTCTCAAAATTTAGCTGAAATAAGATTTTCAGGTAATTTTCGAACTGTAATTCTTATTTTAATTAGAACAATTCTTCTTTAAATAGTTGAATAAAAGAAACTAAATCGAACTGTATTAATGTTCCCTATACTTATCTTCAATAATTTTTCAATTATTCAAAATTTTCAATTTCCATTAGTTTTTCCGCTGAAACTGTCTAATATCTAGTCGCCTATGATTTAATAATTTGCCTATAAAAAATTCATAGAAGGCTTAGCAAAATGACATTAACTGTCACATTTGAGGTTAGTATCGAATATTTTACAGCAATATTTTCAAAAATTTCAGCAAAATTACAAGAAATAAAAAGAATACAATTCATTTTAACTGAATTATCAATTTCTTCTATTGTTTTTCATTAAAATAATCTACAAATAGTTAATAATGGTCAATTGTGATAATTGAATTGGAAGTTGTTTTACTAAGCCTACTATGTTTTAGTATTTTCTTTCAGGGAGAAAATTAGTTGAAATTAGAAATTTTAAATAACGAAAAATTATTGAATAAACATAAGCAAAATTGGTATAGTTCGATACAGATTTTTTTTCTCCACCCAACCGAGTAGAGAAACGGGAAAATCCATTTAAAATAAGAAAAATATTAGGGTTTGAAAAGTGGCTGAAAGAAAAATTAATTTCAGCTAAACGCTGAAAGGTAATTCAATTCTATAAAATTTAGCCTAAAGTACATAGTTTGGGCTCTTTGGGTTTCAAATTTTGATCATCTAGTAGCATTATTTTCAAAAATATGAATCTTTCAGTCGAACACTACAAAATCAAAAATTTCAGGAAAACTATCGACTGTAAATCAAATTTGAGGAATTTTACTTTAATAGGTTATCTATTGCTAAATTTTGTTTCATTTCCAATATCTACTGGTGGATAAATCGCAATGGGACAAAATTCTTACAGATTCATCCCGTTCGTGGGCAACTCGTTCGGCTAGCGAAACCGCCGCTATCCGTCTAGGTTGCGTTACAGCAATCCGACAAATTTCATCATCATCACTAGATTCTTTGGCCCATGATTCTAGAACGTATTGCGGTATTCGAGTACTTTTACCACAACCCGGTTCACCTTTCACAATAACAACACGATTTTCTTTCAATAATTCTACAAATTTATCCCTAAAAAAATAATTATTAGCAATTGAAATCGGTAATTTGAATGAAATTTACTTATATTGAGCGATAGGTAGTTGAACTTTCTCTTTAGCCAAATATTGGTAGGTACCGAAGAATTTCGGTTGAATATTTTTCGAAAATTGCACACTACCCAATTCGATCGATTCATCTTCATTACTATCATCTAAATTTTGTCGATTATTATTCTCTCTATCTTCTAAATTATTAACTAAAATCGGCAAAAAAACACTTTGGTGTTTCTCGATAATATCGCGCATCGAATTGATTGTAGCCTCATCTAAATTGATAGATTTTCGTGTATTTTTCAACAATTTTCGCATTTCATTACGATCGAAAATAATCGGCTGTCCATCTTTTGTGATTTTATTCAACTTTCTCAACCACGCCAAAGCTGATACGGCCGCCTTGTGCGAGGCATCCTGTTTCGAATGTCCGGTACGTACGATCTTCTTCATCTCCGGCCATTGTAAATTGTACGTACAACACCACGATTTCGAGTTTTTATGTTCGCGTATCGGATTAAAACTCGGCGTTAATCGATAGGTTTCATCCTCTAATTGTCTAGCTACATTATCGTAGATGTTATGTAGAGCATTCTTCGGCGATGGAAATAACGTCTTGACATTATCGTATTCTTTTTCCAATAGTAAAGATTCAATTGGCGGTAATTTATTGGATCCATCGTCGTTCTGGTTCATACGTACGGTACAATAGCTCCTTATCGAATTCAATTGATTCTTATTCCTCATTAATTTCAATACTTTCGACATTATTAACAGATGATGGGGATTCGTCCATTCGTTTCCTAGATTTCGGTATCGTTGATTTCCATTTGATAAATACGAAAAATTGCGTTCGTTCGTATTTAGGTTAAGTGGAGAATTTCTCGTATTTCTTAGAATATTCGTGTTGATTTGACAGAATGTTGATGATAAACGATACAAACTTGATTTATCAAGCGAATAGTAGTTGATTTTTTGTAATAACATTTTGTTTTTGTTGAGAAAATCGAATTTTACTAACAATTTATTAGAAATTTCAACCTTTCGATATTCAATTTCACCACCACATGCTACTCCAGGTGTCGCTACTATCGAGCTAATTGCAGCCTTAAAAACAACGTTGCCAAATCGATTTCTTTATTGAAATAATTTTACAATAAATTTAGTTTATTTATAGTTGCAAATTACAATATATAGCTGTATTTATTTTGTAGAAACGCGTGTACGTTTATTCCAAGCAAAATTAACACCATACGATTTCGGTTTAAACGGTTTCTTCAACGAATTCTCTTGTACGAAATATTTCCAACCGTTCTTCTCACAATACGCTATTGCCTCTTCTTTGGTGGAGAATTGATTTTTCATATTAGAATGTGGATCTCCGCTAATTTAACAACAATAAAAACACTAAAGTTTTGAATTATAATCAAATAACGCTATACCTCGAACACCAACCCATTAAAGGATTCTCCCAACGTTCTCTGATATCAAAATCGGTCTCCCAATGGCCGATATTATTCGTACCACTTTGCATACAATTCTTTGCCGGTTGATAAATACGTACAAAACGTGTTTTTATATGTTCTTCAGGTATACCAGTTATAGGTGAAATATCAGTCTACAAATTAATCGAAATAATTATCGTTAATTTTAATAAATTCATCTAACTTTAGCATCGACTGTTATATAACCCTGTAGACGTTTACGTTGTTCAATTTCTCCCGGATTTAATAACGCTAAATCGTTGACAATTTGGGCTTCTTTCTGTGATTTGGCTTTCATTGGATCATCGGAGTATTTCGATGGTGTTGTAGAAATATTGGAAACAACCCTAAAATATCACCAATATTATTTGTTTTGATATCAATAGTATTTAAACCATTTGAAATTTGTTGGATTTCTTTGTAATAATTTGGATCTTAAAATTGCTGCCATTACTATTTAATTTCTTATTTTGATCAATTTAATTTCTGGAATTTGTGATTTTGATGAAATGTCAACCTATAAATGTCACTTTGACAACCGCGCTGGTCGTTAATTGCAGCTCTATTTTATTAGAAATAATAAAAATAGATAATTTTAATTTAATTTATCGTACATAAAAGTCAATATTAGAGAATCTTTTGATCAAAATTACAATAAAAATTAATAAATTTACAATTTAGATGTTCTAGAATTGCCTGTTGTTAGTGAATTTTATTTGGCAATGTTGGTGGTTACAGTCTAGTTGTGGTTACTTCGTGACATTTGACGTTTTAACTTAACCTAGAAATAACGTGCTCGATTTTAACCTAAATTTGTTATAATTTGATAATTGATAATTATTATAAGGAAATGTCGGAACAAAAACCTTTATTTCGTGAGATAAATGCGGACGATCCGGAGCCGGAGACGACTCTAATTGAGTCGTTATGCGTTAATTGTCAAGACAATGTAAAAAAAGTTTGTATTTTCCATTTATTTTTGTTTAAAATTTGTTTAATTTTCAGGGAATTACTCGTATTTTATTAACGAAAATCCCCTACTACAAGGAGGTAATTGTAATGTCGTTCAGTTGCGACAAATGTGGTTATCAAAACAATGAAATCCAATCGGGCGCCCCTGTAGCTCCAAGAGGTGTTAAATTCACGTTAACCGTAGAAATCGTGGATGATTTGAATCGACAAGTTGTTAAAAGCGACTATTCTTCAATAAAAATCGTTGAATTAGACTTCGAAATTCCAGCAAACACTCAAAAAGGGGGTAAAATTTATTGAAATTTACCCATTTTCAATTACAATTATTCCAATTTTCTTTAAGAAATAACAACAGTTGAGGGTGTGATCGATCGTAGTATAACCGGTCTGGAACAGGATCAATCTGTTAGAAGAATCGAACATCCTGAGGCCGCTAAACAGATCGATGAATTTATCGAGAAATTGAAACAATTAAAGGATGTAAAATCGCCATTTACGCTAATATTGGAAGATATATCCGGTAATAGTTTTATAGAAAATCCGAAAGCCCCACAAAAAGACCAATCGTGTATTGTCCATTATTTTAAAAGAAGTAAAGATCAGGATCACCAATTAGGCGTCTATAGTGTTGACGAAATTGCCGATGATAATGGAGATAAAAGTGAAGAAAATGAGAATATTTTGCGTCCGGTTAAAGAAGATAAATTCACTCTAGAAGATTTGGAAAGTGAAGTTTTACAATTCCCGACGAATTGTCCCAATTGTAACTCACCATGTCAAACTAATATGAAACTAACAAGTCTGTATTTATTAATTAATTTACAAAAATTTAACAATTAAATTAAATTATAGACATTCCACATTTTAAAGAAGTTGTAATAATGGCAACAACTTGCGATATTTGCGGTACACGAACGAATGAAGTCAAATCGGGTAGTGGAATTGAACCGAAAGGTGTGCACATTGAAGTCGATATCAACAATAAAGGCGATTTCTCACGGGATCTTCTTAAAGTATTTGATTAATCAATTATTTTGTTAATTGTTATATCGTTTGAAATTCCAGTCGGAAACTTGCGAATTGAAAATTCCACAATTAGATTTAGAAGTCGGTCCGCATGCTTTGGGTGGTCGTTTTACAACAGTTGAAGGTCTATTGGTTGCAATCAAAGAACAATTAATCGACGGTCAACATTCGCATTTATTTGGTGATTCGAAAACTGAAGAGTCGCGAGTACAGTTCAAAGAATTCTTGAAGAAATACGATGAGATTCTAGATGGGCGAAGGAAAGTTACTTTAGTACTCGACGATCCGGCTGGAAATAGTTATGTACAAGTGAGAATTTAATTAATATTGATTTCTTATTGTTTTATTGTGTTTTTTTAGAGTTTGAATGATGAAAATCCAGATATTCCGGATGATCATCTAAGAATTCAACATTATGAACGTAATTTTGAACAGAATGAAGATTTAGGTTTAAATGATATTAAAACGGAGAATTATGGAAATGATTAGGCCCGATAGTTTATGAAATTGTTCAATTATTATTTTAAATAAATAAATCATAGCTACAATTAGGAAATTAAATTTAATGTAATTTTCCAATTGGAATTTTGTTAAAAATATACCACAATACGTAAAAACTGATTTATAAATTTATAATGAAAGTATAATAAACTAATTTACCATCTCAAGTATCAAATAAATCGCATATTTATTAATTTGGAATTTAAACTGAGCTGCAAATAACTTTAATTATTAGTTTTTCAGTGCTACTGTTACATTTGGTGTAAACTAGGCAACTAACTGTACATTACACATTAGTAGTTAGTTGCCTAATCCACTAATTATAATAATTTGTATAAAACTACCCCAAATTATGCAATGAATATTTGCTATCGTGATATTCACATTGTCGTGAATACTTATTCACTAATGAATTATATAAATTTGTAGATAAATTTTTAAAATTAAATAAAGGAATAATTTAGAAACTTGGTGTTGAGAGTGACATCTGTTGGTTTTTAATAACACTATAACTAAATTTTCTGTTTCTTTGAACTTTTCGCGCGCTAAAATCAACCAATTTGAAAAATAGACTACGATATTAAATACTAATTATTTAATTATATATTCAATTAATTAAAATTAATTTATTAACAATCTAGATATTTCTACATTATCGCTTTACTAAGGATACGTAATATAATTAATTGTTCCACTGATATTGTTGGTGAATAATGGCAACGTTGCTAAGAATTTTCTAATAATATCCAATTATGAAATTTAATTAAATTAAGCTGTTCTAAGATGCTGTTGATTAGATAAGCAAGTTGTTTTTGTGTAAGTTGATGAGTTAAATTTGTTTTACAATTAATTGGGAGCGTTTTTTCTAAATTTTCGTGTATGAGGTCTACAGTTAGACAAATTTTTAGAACGTCAAATTTGACATAACCTAATATTTTATCTGTGTATTTGTTACAAAATTGGTTTTATAAAAATATGTACAAATTAAACCATTTTTATGGTTGTTTATTATTGGAATTTAAATTAATATTGTAAATATTATTATTTATATTGAAATTGATTTTATTTATATTTGTAACAAAATAATTATAAATGTCTGCCAATCAATGGAAACTTCTAGTGCATCTAAAAGATACATTTAATAAATTATCGAACGATAAATCAATACAGAATGTATTAAATCACGAATTATTCCAATCAATACAGAGATTATCAAATCTTACAACTATTAATATAACGAGATATTTCGAGAATACGAAAAAAACCGACAAAAAAATCGATTCTAATTTACCGAGTTTAATTCAAAGTCTACAACAGACAAGTGAAAATCAAGATGTTAAAGATAAAGCGAATAAACCGGATTGGAAGAAAAAAGAACGACTCACCAAAGTATACTGTCAATCATTAAATAATCGAATATTAATGAAAAATCAATTTCCAGTCGGCAATATTCTCACAAACACAACACGTAATTTTATCAATCGAATCGGCGGAAACCGATCCAGCCCTATTACAACGTTTAGAATCGTTCATAGCGCATATCAAACAATATCCAGAAGGGCGAAATTCCGCAATTAGAGTAAATTATAATGCTAGAAATCCGATTGATTAATTTAAATTAATTTGTAGATTGGCGCGATTCGTTTGTTGTTACAAAAGCGTTTAAACAATAAGAATAATAATGAAATACAAGGGTGTATAAGGGAGGCGTTAGCTTTATTGGGCTATGCTGATCCGGTACCAATGCAAGGTGTCCGTATTTTATCGATGGATGGTGGCGGAATTCGTGGCCTATTAGTTCTAGAAATGTTGAAAAAATTGGAGGAGTTAACCGGACGTAGAACTCACGAGTTGTTCGATTTGTTCTGTGGCGTCAGTACTGGGGCTATTTTATCGTTTTTATTAGGTGATTATTTGGAAATTTTAATTAATTGATTAATTTTGATTATTTTAGCGATCCACCGGAGGCATATTGATGAGATTGCTGAAGGTTATAAAGCTATAAGTAATGAAGTTTTCAGACAATCACCATTGTGGGGTACTAGCAATTTAATGTGGACACAATCGTATTACGATACCGATTTATGGGAGAATAAATTGAGAGAATATTTGGGTACTAAAACTTTAATTAGCACCTCAAGGGATCCTTCATGTCCAAAAGTTGCAATTCGTTACAAATTTTTGGATTTTTGATAAAATTTTGTTGTATTTCAGGTTTGTGCGGTATCGGCAATTGTAAATCAATCCCATTTATCGGCACATCTATTCCGTAATTACACTCTACCATGGCGTGTTAAATCGCAATATTTCGGTAGTCATGAGTACGAATTGTGGCAAGCTGCTAGAGCCTCAGCAGCCGCTCCTACCTATTTCGAAGAATTCAAATTAGGCAACTATATCCATCAAGTAAATCAATTTTATTGTTGTAATAGAATTGTAAAATTTCCGGTTTTAGGATGGTGGAATTCTAGTGAATAATCCAACAGCTGTGGCGTTACACGAAGCGAAATTAATTTGGCCCGATACACCAATACAATGTGTTGTATCTTTCGGTACCGGCCGGACAGTACCACCGATCGGTGATATAACAAAAGAATCGTTAGATAACGCGAATAGTACATCATGGGCGAATAAATTCTATAAAATACTCGATAGTGCAACCGATACTGAAGGTAAAATTATACGTTATAATTATTAAAAAAAACAACTATTTATAACCGACAGGTGTTCATATAATGTTGAATGATCTGTTACCTGAGAATATTTATTACCGTTTCAATCCGTATTTAACCGAAATGCTCAGTATGGTGGAGATTGATCAAAGGAAATTAGAACAATTAAAACGTGATGCTGTAATGTATTTGAGACGTAACGAAGAGAAATTCCAACAAGCGGCGTTCAATTTGATGAAACAGAAAAGTCTATTGCAGAAAACCAAAGATTATTTGAATTATAAACGGGATTTGTACGGGTTTTAAAATTAGTTTTTACATAAAATATACCGTTTCGAGATTTTATCCAGATTTCTCCCCTATTAATTAATCATTTAGTTGCCGGCTCATCAGAATTTTTGTTGGGGTTTTATAAAATAAAACTAAGTTTCTTTTCAAAGTTATATTTAAATAGTACGTTTTTTTTTTCTTTAGATTAATTGAAGCTGCCATTCAATCTGTTTGGTCGTCAATCCTTTCTATTTTCGTTAATTTAAGTTTAATAAAAAATACAATTTCAACTATTGTTGTAATACAAATAATTAAAGACGAAGCATAGGCACCGGTTCGGTTTTCTTCATTGTAGTATTATCGATGATGACAACTTCACAATACTGATAACGGAATGTCAATTAATAATAGAGATTCTTGTGGTGCGAAAAAGCACTAATTCTAGCCGGGTTATTTTGATTTTTTGTGTGAAATTAACGAGAATTGATTAGTTTGTACTATTGTTGCTTGTCTGTTGGATATTAATGTGCTTTTTCGAACCAATTCTAGATGTATTTACAAAATTATTCGTTTAACAAATAATAAATAGTCTAATAATAATAATAATAATAATAATAAAATCAGTGTCATAGACTTAAATTATTAAAAAATAAAAAATAATACGAATTAAATTAAATTAAATAATGGATGATTAATGGATTTGAATTATTGTCGATCAGCCACAATTCGATAATAATCCAAATTAACATGAGAATTTAAATTAATTATACAAAAAAGGACGTATTGTTATTATTTCTATTGATAATACTTGAAATTGATGATGAGACGTGATGTTTTCGGGTACAATTGCGGCAATTTTCCAAATAATTTGCGGTAATAAGTCGAGTTTGTTGGCGATTTTTTCGAATTTTCCCTAGCCGAGTCAAATTACAAGGACTCCACGTGTCGGTAATCGAAACGGACAACTTTCAAAACGGGGAAATAAACGGAAAATGGCCAAATAAAGTCGACATTACACGATTTGTATGACAATGAAACAAATAATAATAATAATAATAATAAAATAAAACACTTATAATTAATAATAATAATAATAATAATAAAATTATAATAATAATCATCATAATAATACATCAATCGCCTAATGGTTGGGTTATTTAAGACTAGAATAGTAGAGGACACACTTCGACAAACAATTATAATAATAATTAAAAGATGGGAGGATAACCGATTCATTTTGCCAGATATTCGATCATTTTCAAAAATTTTGGCATCTCTTCATTCAATAGCAAGGATTCGACACACCCTTTAAAGTATTTGGTTGTGAAACATTGAGACCTAGAGCGGGACAAAAAAGTCAATTAGTTTTGTAAATTACGATTAAATACGAGCGAAAGATAGACGTATTAGCGAAAGAACATGCATATTGTTGGAGGTCTCTGGAGAATATTCAAAAAATTCCACAAAAATCGCAATCCAACTGTTAAAAATCACAAATTACAAAATACAAAACCCTGGTTTAAAAAAATCAAAAATTTTTTAGTGTTTTAGTGTGACATGCGTGATGTTTCGAGATGTTAGCGAGTTAATAAAATAAAAAATAAACGGGTGTGTGTGTACCTAAACCCCTGGGTCAGCCCCATGTAATTGTTTTATCCATGTCTGGATTTGTTGTTCCTCATCTGAAAGTTGTAATGTATCAAGACAGCCTTTGAAGTAATCTGTTGTGAAACAGTCTTTCCTGTTGAGAGAAACAAAAAATAATTTTAAACGAGAAAATAAAGCGGTTTCTCGGAAGAATTCCCAACAATTTCCGGACATCAGCGTTTCTAGAAGAATTCATCTCTTCATTAAACATTAAACATAAACAAAAATTGTAGTTGTCACGCTAGATTCCGGATTTCCGGATGATTTCGGAATTCTGCAAATTACCTGCATAGCGAATGGAGTTGTGGCTCTCTAAACAGATTGTAGCAATCCTCACAGATACGGTCCAGTCTTGCAAAAATACTTTTATCGTAAACACCTTTACATTGGATATCGAAGAATGAACGTTTAGTTAAATGATGTGCTAACAGACTTGGTGATCGGTCCATCAATGGACTGGCTGTTGTTACTTGAATTAATAATACAGCTAAGGCCATACACGACCAAATCGCCTGGCGGCTTATGCTCTTTGGTGATTGGCAATTCATCTACAATCCAACAAAAACGAGCAAAATTAAATCGAGATTAACACAAATTTTCAGTTTCGTTGCAATTAATTACACACAGTAAACAATTAACAATCCACTTTGTATCAATTAAACTGGTTAATTGAGACAGTAATGAATAAAAAATTTAGAAAAAAGAACACGTCAAAGAATTGTTGCGTCAACTCAACCATCAGCAACAATTAAAGCGTTACGTTTTTTGTTTCAATAGGTACGATTCGATCATCTATAAATTGTTACAGCTGGACGCCAATAATTCTAATAATTATTCCCTTCGATTATTGTGGTGGATAATAATCGAAATATCAAGGTTAGTTGAATTGTAATACGATCTTGATTAAATTAGACGAAATTGATTAGATTGGATACAATTAATATTTTGACCTCGTTTGTTTGAGAGGGCGATTTTTACGATTCTCTAAATTGGTGGTTTTATAATTTTGCACTTGAATCTATAATTATCCGTAATTTTATAACCATCCAGATTGATTGGATTCGGGTATTTATAAAATTATTAAAATTTGCTACAATTTCAAACTATCGTTCCAATTTTAGGCGTTTTAAAGGGGACGTTGTGTATTTATAATTGTTGAAACTAGGCCACGGGAAATTTGTTGGTAAAATTGTGAAAATTTCGCGACAATCTTCATAATCTTCACCGGAACGAAGAGTGTATGCGTGTGCACACCTGTTGTATTATTATGTGACAAGATCACGCCATATAACCAACAATGTAAGTGTACTTATTATCATAACTTGGTGATCGTTTTCTTCAACTGGTTTTGTCTATTTTTAGCATTGTTTCAGGAATGTCGTACAACCATCGCCATTGTTCTCTCTCTCTTTACATTGACTATTCTGACTACTCATACAAGCATATATCTTTCGATTTTTTCCCCATATAGAAAAGGTTCTGGAATATGAAGATTACGGTCCTGTTGTTGTTGTTGTTGTTGAGAAGATGATGATGATGTTGTTGTTGAGAGCCTTTGGCAATCACCGCGTGCAAAAAGCAAGAAAGAACCACACCACCAAGAGATTGGCCACACAACGAGCCATATCTTTATATACTTAAACAACTTTAACAAGTGCCGACTTCTTCGTTGTCCTTTTTCTTATCCTTTTTCGATTCGATTTGTTTTTTTCTTTGCTTATTCCCCACAATACTCGTCTCTTGGCGCGAAAGTAAACAAGTCACGATTGATTCTTTGTTTGTTTTTGCTACCTACCTTCAGATATACCACCCATCTTCTAATAAGACACCCCAATTAATTTCGAATAATTATCGAGCAATTAGGCAATAATTTGCCAATTATATCCAATATTATTGACGCTCTTCTGATTGATTATTTAAAAACGAATTGCTCGCGATTGGTCTTGGTGATAACCTTACGACCAGAAAACAACATCGTCGACAATCTTTTATAGTAAAAATACGTAATAAAAATTTCTCTCCACTCAATCAATGTTCTATTTTTATAACAATCTCCTCAACCTGTTTGTAAACCACTTGATAACTGCCAATTATATCATCAAATTCCGCCTTTTAATTTTGTTTTCGCTAAATCACCTCGTCATGTATGTAGGTATACCGGCGTTTTTGCCTTCTCTTCATATTCCACTTATTATTTTATTTTGAGGCTTTTTTCCTGCCTCTACTGCAACTCCACCACACATCCTCAACTGCCGCAAGCCAAAAGGCGGCTTGTTAACGAATAAATGATCGCACGTAATCACAGACTAGCGGAGAGATTGGCAAAAAGGCAAAAGTTATGACTTCATCATCAACATCATCTTGTTGTTGAAGAAAGAAACGAAGAGACCACCAGCTAACAAGCCATTCTACTACTATTTGTATGCTGAAACAAAGTGGTCTTTTTGTTCGAATCGTTCGCGTTGGGTCTTTATCATGGTGGTAATGGTGGATGATTTCTCAAGACCAACAATAAAACGAAAAAAATAACAGAAAGAAAACAGACACTTTGGCTTGCCATCGTGCAATTGCCGTTGATTAAGTTATTAATAAACAAGTCAATAAACGCGTTAATTTCAGTTGGAGAAACGCGTGTGTTTGTGTGCGTATTTCTAGAACTGTCTCATTCATGTTCCAAAAGAATTTTGAATGGTAGCCGGACTCGGTGAAAAAACCGTCCACCACCTGGCACTCGTACATTTCCAACGGCTAATTTTATAAATGTTGGCAAAATTCTCAACATCATCATTATCATCAACGACATCATTATCAATGGAACGATTTTATTTAAACTAGGCCAAGACACACTCCCGGTTTTTTAAACGAAATACCAATCAATTTCCAAGCGGAGGATATCGAACTTTGATTCTATTATCAAAAGTAGCCTTGAATTTTACAGTTCCAACCTTAAATCGTTACAGGAACTTGTGAATTTTACAATACGGAAATGAATCAATGCCGAATTCTCGATAATGACATTAACTTACTATAGTAAATAATAGTGAAGAGTATGCGTATTTATAAACATTTTAAAAGTATGAATGTGGTGCATAAGAGTTTATTATAGTGCTTATTTTAAGTATAGTGTAAGAGCTGCGCTGATGTTTTAAATCAAGGCCGATACAGCACAGACAGCCTGGCGCGCCCGAGCTGAGTCCACTCGACTTGTTGTGGATATAGCTGGACAGTTGTTACTTCTAATAACAATAACAACAACAACAACAACACATGGAGATGCGATGCGTTTAGAATCGGAAATCAATGTAGTTTTCCATTGGAACATTGGAAATATTACAGGAATTTCAATAATTGCACACATCAATATTCAAGAAACCTTGGCCTTAAGTGACAATTTTTGTATCATTTACTCCGGATTTTTTATTCGTTCGCTAATTTATAGCCTTGTAGTTTTTATATTCCCTTGACTAGAATATCTAACGATTTGAATGTCTACAAAACAAGAGTTCAATGATCAATTGTTGAAATAATGGGTGCCGGTATTGACCTACTGTATGGATCGTTAAATTTCTAGATTAATTAAAATTCACCAATTCTTTGTTCTTTTGGAATTGACGAATTTTTAAATTTGTGTAACCCGAATTTAAATCGATCGACTCAAATTTGATTATCTATAAATTTCGAAAAAATTCCAACACAATTTTCCATAGAATTGAAAGAATTCATTGATTAAGATATTTACTACAACTCTTGATATTGGGAATATTTCCATTCATAAATTTTATTCGAAATTGATCTGGTTTCGTTTTTTTCGATTTATATCGGAAAGTTCATTGGAATTCTCTCAGGTACATCGTTGTTTATTTAAACGATTCAAATGTTAAAAAAAACAACCATTCTATAAACAAATTTTCGAATTATACACACATACAAATAGAGAAAAAACGTACAGAATGATAAATTTATCGTCGTTATGGTCATTTATTAAAATAAATCTCGATAACAACAAGCCGAATAAAAATAATTGATTGGCGAAATTAGCGCCATCCGGAAATGGGGCAAGTCCGGATTAAATTGGACTCGTTAGATTTTCGATAGATAAAATATTACAAATTTTACTAATATCGAATGTTGTAGGCGTGTGAAACATGGGAAATATAAAATCCAGTTTCCAGTCTCAATCGAACGGTTCAAATAGAAATCGGAATTCCTGAAAATCGAATTTTCGTAATCGCCCATTTATTGTTAATATTGTAAATGGATGATGTAATTTTTTACGTGGATAATTTGTGAAAATTTTTGTAGTGAAAGTTCTACAGGTAGCGATTTGCGGTTGAAACAATAATACCGATAATTTATTTGGTGGTGGTGGTTATCGTGAGTAGTAGAAGTAGTAGTATTAGTGATAGGAGTAGTAGTTGTAGTAGCTTACGTGTTTTTCAGGAATTTGGAACATAGTCCTAGTGATTGATGTATGATCCTGTACGGTTGGAATTAACACCGAAAGCACTAATTTTACGCGTAAATTGATACACAATTGTTGTAACTAAACCGAATACTCGTCGTATTATAGGTGTAAATTCGGAAAACGTTGAAAATTTCTCACGCACTACACGATTTCAGTTCTTTTTCATGTAAGATGCAGAAATACATTGTGCGGCTGTATCTCCAGCATGTAGTGTATATAGTATTCAAAGTCTCTTACGTATTGCCCCCACCAACCACTTTTATATATCTATATAAATGTAATACATACTTTTCTGTATGTATAGATAGACACATGTATAGTTTTAATTATAATAAATTGTAATTAAGATCGTTATTCCGGGATTTCGGGCGTGTCAATTTGCCCACCATGGATTGAATTTTCCTGCCAAAGCAAACATGCGGACTCTCAACCGAAACCAATCTAATCTAATCTTGAAGCGATTTCCTGTAATTTTTCAGGGAATTCAGGTGTCCGGGCGAATTTTCGGCAATTAACGTCACACTGTTGAAATTGGCGATTTTCGATTTATCCACAAGTAAAAACGAATTTTTCGAATAATCACGAATTAGTGGAAAATCGAAAGAAGTTAGCAACAGTTTTTGGCAGCCGTTCGGAAGCCGTGTTAATTTCATCTTGATTTAATCGACACGGTAATGACGGTAATTTACAATAGTTAGATTCTGGCCGAAAAATAAATATTCATTCGGGATTCGGACGAAAATAGAGACTAAACATTGGAAAATTTCAATTATCAACAATTCCTATAATAAAACCAATTTGACGCAACTTTTCGATTTTATTGTGGATTTTCAACTGGACCCGGTATATGTTCGAATAATTCTCACTATAGCGAGTAAATAAACATTTCATAAGACGAGGAGGATTGAAATTATTAGCACAGCAAGAAATTATTATGTACGGAAGATATTTATTTTAATTATGTATGTTTACTATTAAGAAAATTTAAAGTTGAAATATATAAGTGCGAATCTCACTCAAAAATAACACGAAATTCTAATTAAATAAATAAAAGATGTTGAAACTTTATAGGTAACTATTTATAAAGCGATATTTATGAATAAAAACCCAATATACCGGGTGATTTATCAAATTTTATCAGCCTTGCATTAAAATTTGCAATTTTTATTCAATTACCGCCTTTAGAATTGAATTAATTCAAACAATATCATGGCATTGGTGTTCGATTAAATACAGGGCCGATCTAGCCGAACTACCCAAGCCTCAATCACACCAGGGAAATTCCTATTGTGCAATATTTTCTTACAATAAGATCGGTTCCGGAAGTTTCAATATTGGTCCTTTAGAATTGCAGCTTTAAAACGAAATTTATCGGGGCTTAAACGATTTTGGAGCGCACCCCTATTGTGCAATAAATTTCGAAAAACCCACCGATTCACGGGTGTGTTGACTTTAGTTGCATAGAATTGGCTTAATGTTGTTTGTGTGTATTGATAATAAATCCGGTCCTGATAAACTGGCAATTATCGTACAAGCAATAAAATGATGGTACTAAATTCAACTTCTTTCTTTTTTTTTTAATTTTGTTTTAAGTGTGTATGTAAACGTATATTTTTAACCATCATTGGATTTTTTACGACCCACTTGTTGCGTATTCAAAAGCCCGAAAAAAAGAGCCAAGCAAACAGAGTTAGCAATTTATTGACGTTGTTGTCTTTTTATAACTCTTTCTGGTTTGTTTTAACAGTAAAAGTAATAATAATAATAAAAACATTAACAAAAAATTGAAGATTTCTGAGAATCTATGGCTTTCTTTGGGACGAATATGCTTTTTTGGGCGATTATCGTCAATTCTAAATAGGTTACGTAAACAGCCTAGACGACGGATAGATGGTTTTAACGATAAAATTTGCGATTTAATCGCAGGATTGATGACTGGCAACCGGACCTAGAAATAACACAATTCATAATGAATTAGTAATAGACAGTTGTTGTTCATTAACAAGTCTAATTATGAAGAAAATTAGTTTGTTCATTCGAAACACGAAAAGATTTCATCTAGAACAACAACAACAACAACAGAAAAAATCGGCAATGATTCATCGGATTTTCAGCCAGATCCAGTCCAAAGTCCCTCAAAAACAGCGTCATATTGAAAATTGATGACGTGTTAATGTCGGAAAAACACCGATTCTGGTACGGGTGAATTCGATTAATAGAACCCATTAAAAGAATCACGTAGTTTGTGTTTTTTTAATAATAAACCCCCGCATCGTGCCCGCCAACGAATACAAATCGAATAACAATTTCAACACAATTAAGCATTAAAATCACGATCGTGTTGAAATAATTAGAACTTCATCAAGTTTTACGATTATTGTAAATCGTTGATTGGCGGCAATCAATCGAAACAAACCGAAAATTGTTCTGTAACTGACGATAAAACGGACACCCGGTAAGCTCGTCTCGATGCAAACAACAAAAAAGCTCTCGCGATCTTTATTGCGATATCAACTCGTAAAATCGTTCTAATTAAAGGCATTAACGTTCAAATAATAAAGTTTATTTTATTTTTTACCTTGTTTGTATGATTTCCACAACGAATTTTCCGTCCGATGAATACAAAACGATATAAACGAACGAACGATCGAAAAAAACCGAATCACCTGCTTCAATCAAGTTCACTCAACTCGTTACATGTGAAAATAACAGAAAAATCGAAAATTATTAGTTAATAAGCAGTATTTTTAGCTATTTGAATCTTATTCATTAATTCCCTGAATTATTTCGGCGCAATTTACAGGATGTCCCGTCGAAATTCGTCCTTATTTTGCATTTAAATCAATTAAAATAATCGAATCGACAATGAGGTGTGTCAAGGATTTTTTTATAAATTAAACAACAACAAAATCGCCAATCGAATTAGTTTAAATTGTGCAAAATTGGCTGTAACGTTGTTCTAATCGTGTGTAAATTTAGATGGAACACGGTGTAGATCCGACTTACCTACCGCAATATTAGAGACGCCACTAATAAATCATATCTTGTTTGCCTTCATTATTCTATCTCTTTCGTTGGTTCGCGTTTTTTCTCTCTATCGTCATCGTTTAATAAATGATCAACTTTTTAGAAAATACCGGAAACCTATCCAATCTACTTTAGTAATTGATCTATAATTAATAGTAAGTGTAGGGAAAATACCGGTTAGGAAAATTTTTGTAATTTTTCACAAGAAATGCCTCATATCCATCAAATACAATAATTGATTTGTATCTAATGCTGATTTATTGTTTCTTCTTATTGTTATGACAATGAGAATATGAATCAATTTTTAATTTCTAAGTAAAACGTTAATTGTGGAAAAATTACTAGCGTTTCGACCAGAGATGGGGATTGAATCGGACACCCTAGAAATTCGAATTGAAACTCGATCGATCGGTATACAACGCGTCCCGTTTTAATCGCTAATTTAAGGCAGTAAAGTTTGATTGTGACTTGGACGAGTCTTTAATTGTAGCCAAATAAATTGACTTTTATTGCCTTATGGGAATTTATTGTGGAATAAAATGGCTTAAGATCTAGACGATTGTGAGCGAAAAATTGCTTCCATCCACTCTCAAATTAACAACGCTTCGATAAATGAGGAATGAAAATGGCTCAATAAACGCAAAATTAGGCCTAAAATTGCAGCAAAACGCCGATTTACTTTACAAAATCCCGGCCAATTTTAGAATAAAGGAAATTTGTTTTGCTTCAAGTTCAATTTGAGTAGAAGTGGCCGAAATTCGGTTGTTTTTCTGTTGTTTGGGTCTAGCGACAGAGCCACCCTGTGGTGATCTTGTTGCTATTATTAGAACCCGAACAAGCACCGAAAAACTCAACGAATAACAACAAATTCGAAAAAACAAACCTTGCATTATTGCCAAGGCCATGTCCAAAAACGGAACATAAATGTATGTATCACGGTTTTGTGACTAGACAGTGATTTGTTTAGATTCGTCGAAAATGATGGAGGCTGCATGACAAAAAACCTGCGGTCGATTCGTGAGATTTTCGGTTTTTATCGTTCAATTCTAATCGACTTTTCTCTTCGGTTTCACTAGGTCGCTTACAACTTCCTGTCAAGTATGTACGAGTTTTGATTAACCTTAAAAATTGATTTATTTCTGGTCGTCTTGTGGTGTTGTTTGGGCGAGGGGCCAATGGGAAACAGCTTGAATTTAATCAAATTATAGTGAATTATCTGGTAGTAATGGGGAAAAAAACCCGACTGCCGTAGGACTTGGTGGTTTTTCAATAATTTAACTCTTTTTTTTTGGTCTTGCCTGTTCTGAGACTTCCTGTTAGGAGAGATTTATGTTGTAATTTCATTGTCATTTAGTCCAATGTGGAACTATATTTATACTTTTAAACTATACAAGAATTGATAATTTACTGTTTCTATTTTTATCTGTGCCTCCTGTACAATTACCGCCGATTATCGAACGAATAAATTAGAATGTTGAAATTTTTGTCTATAACTCACCTAATAATTTACTTCACATTTCAGCACTATTATATCAAAATAGACAACAGTACACATAATCACTTTGAAATTTCCTTTTTGGAAAACTTTAAACAAATTACAGGCTAAATTAATGGGTAATAATAATGTGAAATAATTGTAAACGTTTAAATTGTTTCACGTATTTCCAATACTATTGAAGAATTTTGTAATTTCCAACATATTATTGGGAAATTATTTAGAAAAATAACGTTGTTATGTTGATTGTACAATCCTGCAATAGAACTGAACATTTTCACGTGAATATTCTTGAACACAGGATGGAGCTTATTAACAACACAACAACAACAACGATATAGTTAGACCAAGTCCCATGACCTGACATGATCTTTACATTATAAAAATTGACATAACACAATAGAACGTTAACTGTTATACATACATGCATATACTACAAGTGTAGCGTAAGAATTTAACGTTAATTCAACCGGAATTTCAACGAAAACAAGCCGAAACTTTACCAAAACCCGCAAATAATCTGCATTTTAATTTAAAATGACACAGATCTATGAT
Organism: Mylabris phalerata; assembly: GCA_020740385.1. NCBI lineage: Eukaryota > Metazoa > Arthropoda > Insecta > Coleoptera > Meloidae > Mylabris > Mylabris phalerata. The sequence goes on from JAJEOX010000222.1 coordinate 5,118,475, forward strand.
TCTGGTTCCATAACTGCGGAATTTCTGCAATTCAAGCGGATATATAACGGAAATTATGTCTAAAAAAAGTCTAAAGTGTCCGGAAAATTTAATAATCGATATCTCGCTTGTTTGATGATACGTTATAATGAGCTAAACATCGTTAGAAACAGCATTTTGAGGAGCATCTGAAGTTGTATTTGTTTTTCAAAAATTCCGATTGAATTCTGAGTTATAGAAGTTAATATTGGAGCATGTTATTTTCTAATAATTGCCATATTTCTCTTATAATTAAACAAATTTTATTAATTTTTCAATAATTTTCTCCCAATGTATAGCAGAATGAAAAAACTCTTAAAACCTCCAAGAAATTTTTCAATAGATTTGTTAGTTTTCCGGGAAATTAGCCAAAACTGGGCTCTTTTACTTCGATTCTATGTTTAAAAAGTGCTAATTTTCAATAATCGATATTTCGTTTGTTTGATGATATGTTGTAACGACTTAAACGTCGTTAGAAACAGCATTTTGAGGAGCATTCGAAGTTGTATTTTGTTTTCAAAAATTCCGATTGACTTCTGAGTTACAGAGTTAATTTTGAAACATGTGTTTTTTTAATTTTCCCTTATAATTTAGGAGATTTTATCAATTTTTCAATGATTTCCCCCAGTATACAGCAGAATGAAATAACTTTCAAGACCTCCAAGAAATTTTTCTATAGATTTGTTCGTTTTCCGGGAAATTAGTCAAAACTGGAGGTCTTTTATTTCGATTCTATGTTTCTGAATCTATAAGTCTACATGCAGTGTCCGCAAATTTTAATAATCGATATTTCACTTGTTTGATGATACATTTTAATGACTCGAACATCATTAGAAATAGCATTTTAAGGAGCATCTGACGTATTTTGTTCCAAAAATTCCGATTGACTTCTGAGTTACAGAGGTTAATCTTGAAACATGTTTTTTTTCTAATTTACCCTTATAATCTAACAAATTTTCCAATGATTTTCCCCCAATATATAGCAGATTGAAAAAAACTTCTAAAACCTCCAAGAAATTTTTCAAATATTTGCTAGTTTTCCGGGAATTTAGCCAAAACTGGGGTCTTTTGCTTCGATTCTATGTTTAAAAAGTGCTAATTTTGACTAATGGATATCTCCCTTGTTTGTTGAGCTATTGGAATGAATACAGCAATACTAGAAAGAGCATTTCAAGGAGTATCTGTCTTGAATAATGCCAATTAAATTGTTTCGGTTCTGTTTCCGTTAGAATAAATCTAAAGAAATCTGTTTCTGTTGTGGCACTTCCGTAACATCTCTAATTTTAATTCAATTTGTAATCAAGCAAAAATCGGAAATAACACAATTGCGAGTTAAAAATCTATCACGACGAATATTTTTCACGCGATTCTAGCGATTACGCGTAAAAGAATTCGCATAAAACCGATTTAACTCGTCTTGGTGAAACCGTTACAGGTCCATACTCGTTTTGCAATGGTGCTTTTTCCTGCACTCTCTCCTCAAATTTAGAATTTCCTCTAAACTAACAGATCTTTCTCAAACATAACGTTCCCTTTTATCTCTATCTATGGTTAAAAGTCTCGTGCAAACCGGCACGTAACATCTTTCAAAAGAAACGATTCTTTTTTGAAAACTTGACTCATCAAAAAATCGAAACTTTTGCGAATTGAACAATTCATAGCGGGCATTTTTATAACACTTTCTCTAGATCCGTTATTTATTTTAACAATTCCAATTCGCGCTAATTTATTCGTCTCGTATGTTGTTTATAAATTGTGAATTAATGTCTTAATAAAAGGTCAAAACCGCCTGTTACCGCCTTAATTGTATCATTTTATCGATAATTAATGCATTTACTACGATTTTTATAAATCACGTCAATACGAACGAAACGAAAATAAATTCTAAGTCTCTTTACACAAATAGATCATACGGCAATTAATTATTAATTAATACACGAGTATTAACGTCATTGGTTATTTAAGCGTGTAATAATAATAAAGAATAGTTGTTGAAAAAAATCAACAAATAATATCCTGTAGATGGTTTCCAGATAGAATTGTTTGTTTGATTATTGTTGCACCATTTTGCGCCATTGAGGGGATCTCAATAATTATTCCCAGCAACAACAATTGACGGTATTTAATTTTTTTTTGTTTGGAGATTTATCGGTGGATTCCAATCGGAATTGCGTCGACAATCATGAGAGAAATTGCAATTATTCTCAGAGTTGTTGTTGTCGAAGGTGTGTCCTGCAATATCGCTTTTCAGTTCAAATAAGCACAATTCTATAGACTATTTAATAGTTAATAGTATCGATCGGTGTTTAAAATCTTCAATGTTTTATTGGTGCAAACAGCATCGAAATAATGTTAGAATTAATAGAGTAGTTTTAACAGGTTTGCAGCAACAGGAAGGAATAATAATAGTTGTTAGAGACAAGCAGTCTACACTAGTTTACTATATAGATATACATGCAATATACCATGTAAATATATTTATATATACCTATATTATTTAAATATTCCACTAGGATTATTTACATTAAACATATGTTGTTATTATGTGCATAAAGCATGAAATTTTATGTAGGTATATCAAACTACTACAATGTTGCAATGAAGATTTCGTCTGGTTTTATTCATCTTATTATTTATTCAGTTTTGAGAAACACTAAAAAGTTGAACGGTAAAACGAAAAAGAAAGTGATATTTACGATATTTTCCTAGTGTTAATCCGAATATAACGACAGGATTTTTTATTGTTTCGTCAATTACTAATCCACCTGTCGAATTTATGTTCATAGACAAATTGAATGTGAACGTAAAGTGATTTTGTAGTGAAATTTGAAGGAGAAACGACCGTAGGTTCATTATAATGTGATTGCTATTCGTGAATTTACCCGATTTTTCGACCAAGAAGTCCAGGAGAGTTATAAGTTGTCTGAAATTCAGGTTTTGGTAGAAAGGGGGAATTTTAACGAACGATTTCTCGGTTATTTTTTTAATGAAACTCTAGTTTTTGGGCTTGTTCCAACTAGCATTTCAAGTTGTATGGCTGTATGTTGTGGAAATTTTGAGTTATAGATGAAAATCTAGAAGTGTTTTTTTTAAATTTTTCCATAACTCAGTTTATATCAATTAGTTTGCAATGAATTTAGGCTCTATTGATAGCAAATTGAAAAATCTTTCCAAATACCTAAGAAATTTCCAAGCGACTGTAGTTTTCCGAAAAATTGTTTGAAATTGCGCAATTTTGCCATTTTCCTTAGTTTTCCAGAAAACTGCCGGGCTGATTGGAAAATTTCTTGCATACCTAGAAAGGGCTTCAATTTGTAATCAATTAAACCCTATATTCGTTGCAAACAAGTTGATATAAGCTGAGTTAATGGGGAAATTTTTAAAAAACTCCTACTTCTAAATTTTCATCTATAACTCAAAATTTCCACAGAATTATCCAAAATAATAGAATCCGTCTTATGCAGATCGAAATGCTCTTTCCAACAAGCCCAAAAGTTTGGATTTTGAGTGAGAAATGAACGAGAAATCGTTCGTCAAATTTTCCTCTTTGTTACCAAATTTTAGTTAACAAAAATTGAACAAATATTTTCCTCTCTGTAAATTTCTACTTCTAGTCTCGTTATTGCGGATTTTCGCAAAATTTCGGAGCTCTATTTCTGTTTCTGTTTCCGCACTTTTTTAATTGAAAATAGAATGAAAATTGATAGTTTCAAAGAAATACGAATTCCTTGAAATGAGTACATCTTTTTCGCAAATAGTCGATATTTAACGACCGATATCTTGCTTGTTTGATGAGGCACTATAACGACTAAGACAGCATTAGAAGCAGCATTTTAAGAAGCATTCGAGGATATGTTTGGCTTTGAAAAAATTCAGTTGAACTTTGGGTTACAGAGGAACATCTGGGAGCATGTTTTTTCTAATTTTTTTAAATTTTCCTGATAACTAAGCAAACATTATCGGTTTTTCAAAAGTTTTCTCACAATATTTAGCAAACTGAAAGAGATTGTCAAGAAGTTTTCCAATAGGTTTGTTGGTTTTAAAAATTTTTTTGTTTTGAGAGATTTCGATTGAATTTTGAGTTATAGAAATTAATTTTGGAGCATGCATTTTTTATAGTTTCGTATTTTCCCTATAACTTTGCAAATATCATCAATTCTTCGATAATTTTCTCACAAAATATATGAAATTGCAAGGACTTTTCAAATCTCCAAGAAATTTTTCTACAGATGCGTTAGTTTTCCGGAAAATTGACAGAAACTTGAAAGCTTCTACATTACATCTTTTTTGATTCAGTGTACGAAAAATGCCAATTTCTAATCATTGATATTTTACTTGTTTGACGAGATATTGCAATGCATATGGTAGCATTAGAAAGAGCATTTTGAGGACAATTTAGGATGATTTTTCATTTAAGAAAATCCACTTGAATTCTGAGTTATAGAGAACAATCTCGGAACATGTCTTTTATTATATTTTTTCGTATAATTTAGCGAATATTATCAATTTTTCTATGATTCTCTAACAGTATATAGAACATTGAAAGTACTCTCCGAATCTTTCAGAAATTTGACAGTAAGCTTATTAATTTTCCGAAAAATTGGCAAAAAATTGATAACTTTAATCCAACTTTTTTTTGTAATTTTGAATACACTTTTTACGTTTCTGTTTCCGTTTCTGCTTACGTTTTCTTCTATTTCTGTTAAAATGAATAAAAAAAAATCTATGATGGCAGTTCTATAACATCTTCAATCTGAGTCTTTGAAGAATTAGTCTGATTTCAGATAACACGATTTTTAACAAGAACGCCTCCTAATCTAGTTTTTATCTTAAAAATTCCCAGAAAGACTATAAAATTCCGTGGAATTGCCAATAATGTGTTTATATTTCGTCCAAAATAATCTAATTTATAGACTACTATGCTTCGGTTAGATTATTATAGGAATATTTCGAATTGTACCCGTATTTTTCTTCCATTGAAGAGCTAACAAATCCCCATTGATAATTGTTTAGAACTTCATGTTATTCCAAACATTGATTGATAGCTTTGTATTCAATAAAATGATTGCATGTTTATGACAGTTTATCACAAAATGTACACGCCGATATTCAACCATTTTATTGATAATTAATTGAAACATCGATTGAGATTGATTGAAGAAAAATCAATACAATAATTGGATAAACAATAAAATTTACTTGCAACTGTATAGCAGACAGAAGGTCAAAATTTGAGCCAGATCCTCAAAGTTATCGAAAAGAATTCGCGAACAAAAAACGTTCAATTGAAGGACAACTACGTTCCCTTCATTAATTTCGAGCTATTTTTTCCCGTCGACTAGTAGCATTCTAAAATTACAAAAATTTGCCATTTGTCTTATTAATTAAATATTGGAAATGTTGTAATTTGATTAAGTAATCTCAACCTCAATTAAATAGCCCAACAAGACTATGTGAAATAATACAAATTAAATTGAAATCAATCGAATAACAACAGAAAAAAACCATCACCAATAATAATTGAACACATACATCAAAATTATCTTGTCTATAATTAAAATTTTAATTGCCTAGAAATCAACGGTTCATTTGAATTGTAAAGAAACATGTCGATCAATTAACAATTCTATCAACAATGATACGATAACAACAAAAAAAAACAACATCCAATCAGGTTTTTTCATATTCTGTCTCTGCTTCTTTATTACTAATTGAAAGTTGCGTAATTCTTCCATTTTGTACGAGAAATAATACTCGAAAGTCGCCACGAAACTACCCAGAGGCTTGATCAAATCTACCTGATGATGTCATGTAGAAATTTATTCATTTTGATCATCAATGGGGCCGAAATATCTTAAATTAATTACTAAAACGGTAGGAGTATTTTTAAGTATTCCATTGATGATACAAGAATTCTTCCAGCGTAAGTACGCTCGGAAAGTCCAGATTGGAGCGATATTTTTAAATTAAACTGTAAATTTGTAGTTGTAGTAGTTGTACTAGTAGTATCGTGATTTTCTTTGAAATATTTATACAAGAGCAGGAAAGAAAAATGTGCTAATTAATGCTTAACTACCTGTTGGTTGAACTTCCTGTGGAGTTCGAGGAAACTCTTGTTTACAGAAATAGAAAACGTGAATGTAGTTGTTTTACAAGAAAAAAACCAACAAATTTTCCAATTTGAATAATAACTATTGTTATTGGTTTATCTAAAAATGATTTAAACGTAATAAAATTGCATCAGAATTCGTTCAATGAATTACACCTTGAATAGCGTTCTTTTTTCCCACATAAATACAACTTAATTACCGCTTAATCATTATAAAACTATTTAGAACAAGAATTACTATTTTTAGATTTAGAAAGTGTTAATGGTTTTTGTTTTTAAAAATAATAGTAATAATGAAATTTACAGAAATTTCACTTTTACTCCGTTTGAAAATAACCGATAATCAGCAATTTCCAATTTTTAAACTATTAAATTTTCACCTTGTGTTATCAGCAAATTTGATATCAAGTTTCCGTAGTGTAGTGGTTATCACGTGTGCTTCACACGCACAAGGTCCCCGGTTCGATCCCGGGCGGAAACAATTTTTTTTTCCTAACGCAATTAATTCTAAAACATCAAACTTACCATTTTTGTTGTGGTTGTGTCTTCTTTGGTCCAAATCTGAAAACACACAACTTGATACGGCAAGATGTGTCCAATATAAAGGCTTCCAAACTAACCACCACCACCACCATTGCCACTACTACCATTACAATTATCATTGTGTACGAGTTATATTTCCTTGGCACCCCCTATTGATAATAATCATCTGCCTATTATTAAAGAGAAATATAGTGTTTAATCTATTCCAAGGAAATAAGCAGTTATACGCGTTGTTAGATAGATAGAATCTCCTTTTTATTAATTTAACGAACAGTATGATTGGGGGTTGTGTGGTTTTGGTGGATGATAGTTGTGCGTCAACCCCCGACAGTCTAATTAGTGTAACCACCAACACAGTTGTGGATAGACAACAAGAAAAATTCAATAAAATAAAAGATTATAGAAAAAATTGTTATTCTAGTAATTTTTCGATAATCATCTTTTTATTATTCAATTGTCTAGCCTCTTATTCATATCAACATATAGTTCGCCTCAAATTAGGCTATGCTTTTGATTACGTAGCGTTGTAGCTTTATTCGGACAATAAGGTTAGTAAAGTATCAACCTATCTACGACATTACAAAACTAAAACACAGCCAATTTCATGAAATATCCCACACCCTGTAGAAATATTCGAATTGTAGTACCTAATAAGAAGAATTCTAACCATTCATTAAGGGTGATTATAGATTAAAAAAGCTAGAATTGAGTCATCCCTTAAGTTATTAAAATTATTGAAATTAGAATAATGAGCCTTGGCGGCGCATCCGCCAAAATTAAACAAACAGAAATAGCGCAATTTCAACATAAATCTAATTATAAATTCAATAAAGCTATAAAATATACTTAAATTGACCTCTAATTAATAATTTTATAGCGTATTTTAATTAAAAATTACGATAATATCCAATTCAAACGACTTATAAGCCGTTAAAAAAATTACCATAAATACTTAATCCATTGTAGATAAAAAGAGAATTTTAAAATTATTAAATAAATAAATTTATAATTAAAGGAAATTCAATTAAAATAAAGAATAAAATGGATAAAATATTAAAAAAGAAATTTTTAAATTTACAGTTTAAAAATAAAACACGGCAACGTTGTCGCGGCGCTACAAATAGTTATAATTGACAGCTGTAGGGATTTTTGGTGGGACAGTTGGTGGCATTGGTAATAACAAATAGACGTCATTTTTCTACAGACAACAGTTAGAAAATGTGAAAAAATAAAGAAAATTTGAGGAAATTCGTGGTAATGTAAAAATAAACAACGGTTTCTTCGTTTATTGTAATTAAAATTTGATTGAAATTATGCTACAAATAGTTCAACGCAGTGTGGGGTTTTTCGTTAAAATTATGGTTATGTTGGCGGTAATGGATTGAATATTTTAAAAAGAATATGTACTTTGAACAATTATTTGCTCGATATTTACAATTGTTTTACCAATATTGAAATAAAACAAGGTTCGTATTATTTATTAATAATTAATAATTAATTGTGTTGAAATTGATTCAACATCCATATTGTCAATAGTTATTTAGTAATTCAGAGGTACAAATTTTTGAACATTTTTCCATAAAGTTAATTTTATAATAAAAACTTAATAAAATTACAAAATTAATTTTAGAATGAAAAGAACATTTTTCTGTATCAAGTGCACTAAAAACAATTGAAATAACTGGCCCATTAGCTCAGTTGGTTAGAGCGTCGTGCTAATAACGCGAAGGTCGTGGGTTCGATCCCCCCATGGGCCACGCTTTTTTTTTTAATTTCCACAAATTAATAATTTTTATAATTTTAGAAATGGAAATTAAAAGCGTTCTACTCGAAAGGGAGACTATCGATAATTGTAAAGTCTACGGTAGTTCAGCATTAATGCTAAACGATACGTACATTCTAACCGCTTCTAATTTAAATCTTCCATTATATAAAAATAAGTTTAACAGTTTTTTAAATAGACTTAAACCGAACGAATTGAATACAGATGATGAGTTGTTAATGAAAAAATCGTCGATATTTCGTGTTATTTATAAAAGTTCGAATGGTAGTGGATTTGTTGTTAAGAATGCTGAATTACTTGCAATTTATCAATCGAAGAATATCAAAAAGTTTGAGTAGTTCAACTCTGAAAGATTGGAGTATTGATACGATCGATAATAAGAAAGATTTAGAAGAAGTCTTGTCTTTGTTTTTTATTTATAAAGTCGAAAATCATGGAAATTTGGAGGATTTGAAGAATTGTTTGAAATTATGGTGGGATTCTATCAAGAATCAAACAATCCAACAAACTGATGAAGTATTCGTTTATAATTGTTAATTTTTCTATTTAATTATTGTAACAATTCCAGATTTATATCAAGAGTACTCCGTTCGGTAATCGGAATTTCCTTGAAACTATCAATCGTGGAATTGTATCGAATTTGATCGGTCCGAATTCTTGTTTGATTTTGAGCGATTGCCCGGCAACACCAGGTGCCGAAGGAAGTCCAGTTTATAAAACCGATTCGAATAATCATTATCCAATTGGTGTGGTAATATCGTCGTTATGTTGGTGGAAAGGCGATTGGACTGGATTAACTTTTATAGCCGATGTAAGGACAATTCTTTTAGAAATTATAGGAAATCCGCTTTATATGAACGAAACGAAATTGAGTCCTCATCCAAATCTAATTTGTACGTATTTGAGTAATTAGGGGCTAGACTTGAAGTTGGTAAAAAAGTGGAAACTTTGATGGACGATTTCCCGTTTATTTTCCATGAAAAATTCAAGATTTTGGGCTTGTTCGAAAGAGAATTTCAAGCTACATAACAGGAATATTACAGTTTCGGAAAAATTTGTGGAAATTTTGAATTATAGATGAAAATCTAGAAGTATGTTTCCTTGAAGACTCGCGTTAGTCAAACGATTAAAAATCCGATTTTTAAAGTAAGAAATTTCGTTTATTTTCCAATCGATTTTAATGATATAAGCGGAATTTGAAAGAGCAATTCAAGGAGCATATTATAGATTATCGGATTTTTAGAAATTCGGATATCGTCTAGGGTTACAGAAGAAAAACTAAAGCATGTTTTTTTTAGTATTCTTTAAATCTCCATAACTCAGCTTATGTCAATTTGTTCACAATGAATAAGGGCGTTAATCGATAGCAAATTGAGAGAGTTTTTCACATATACGAGAAATTTTCCAATCGACTCGGTAGTTTTCCGGAAAATTGACCAAAATGATAGGAGTTTGTTGAAGGTTTTCTGAAAATTTGTTAGCGTTAATCTGTTAATCATCATTGTTTTGAACCGGATTTTTTTCATTTTATAGACGGATTCTATGGTGTTTAAAGTGATGCCATTGTTAAGTGAAAAAGTTGTTTATTTTCATGGGAAAATGGCTTGGAAAACAGGCTTTTACGTTTACTAAGTAGCGCACAAATGGGGCCATCAGTTATCGTAATTTTGAATTAATTAGTTAATTCATTAATTAATTTCAAGGGGTGAACATTTTTCACTAAGAATTTTCTTTGAATTTCCACCATTGGAATGTTTGAGAAACTGGCCAACATTTCTTTCATGAGTTTAAAATTGTTCCCAAGAAATTTCCAAGTTTTCCTCGATTTTCCAGAAGATTGATACTACAATCGGAAAATTGCTTAGAGATTTGGAAAGTGCGTTCAATTTACTATACACTATGTGAATATTATTAGAAAACGAGCAATATTGGCCAAGTTATCGAGGAAAATATAAAAAAATGTGTAAAAATACGAAAAAAACATGCTCAAAACTTTTTCCTATATAACTCAAAATTGCGTTCGAATTTAGAAGAATTAAAAACACCATTGTGTGCATCTTGAAAGCCGCTTTCAAACTGCGTTTAAATCATTTTAATCTGTTGGGAAATAATTGAGCAATTTCGGAATAAACATCGCCAATTTTTTCACACCAAATTGTCGGTGACTGGTGGTTGCTCTTTAGAGCTTCTAGATTTTCATCTATAACTCCAAATTTCCAAAACCATGCAACTTGAAATGCTCTCTCGAAGAAGCCCCGAAATTTTTAGTCAAAGTTTCTAATTTTTCACCGATTTCTAGTCAATTAAACATAGATTTCCACGTATTCTTTTTAGCTGCTTGTGAATCATCCTTTGTTCAAGTCTATTCTGGTTCTCATTGGGGTACAGCAATTGTTCTCGATATTGATAAAGGTCTATTAATAACAAATTCCCACGTTATCGTTAAGTATTCTAATTGTATTCTAATTATATCTAATCACAAATCTAATCTTCTAATAAAAAAAAATAGGTCGATACTACGAATATTAGATTCTTCCATAAATCTCAAGATTTCTCAATACCGATGAATTTAATTTATAAAAATCCAGACGATCGAATCTTCGATTTGGCTCTATTATATTGTCATCCAAATAAATTGAAACAATTCAATTTGAATTCAATTAATCGTACAATAACCGGTGGTAAAGATTTAAAACTAGGCGATGAGGTCTATTGTGTTGGTTTCTCATTGTTTACGAAAAATGTCCAAATTAATCCGACAATTTCTAAAGGCTACATATGCCAAATTAATGATGGAATGATAAAAACAAGTTGTTGTATAAATCCTGGTATGAGTGGTGGTGCTATTTTAGATTCTAATGGTAGTCTTATTGGTATTATTGTATCGAATATTAAATTGAAAGGGAGTAATGTTTTTCCACGTTTTAATTTGATAATACCCTACTATGCTATTGGAGAGATTATTGATAAATATATCAGTACAGGACGTTGGTTTCTATTGTTTATAGTTTTATCAAAATAATATGATTTCATCTATTTTAGGATTTTCCGTTTTAAATGCATTAGAGTGTCAAGATCCGAAATCAATACGTGTTTGGAATGGTTTAACATCGCACCTTTAATTTTATTACCACAAGATTCAAATTAGTCGAAAATTTAGTAAATAATGTAATAAATAATTGAATATTAATTACCAATTACTGTTTTTGTTGTCAACAAAACCATCAAGTAAGTTTTTTTTTTTTGAATATTTCACGTTACTCAAAATAATCGTTTATCGAATTTTGAATTTCCCGCTATTTTGTTTACAATTTGAACTATCAACTCGTGAACTACCGATATTAGTGACGTATCACGATTGTTTTCCGTTATGTTGTTTGTTCTATAAAATCAAATAAATCACAAAATTATGGAAATTTTGTGATTTAAATCAATTAATTATCGAAAATTAATTGATATAAATAATTTGGAGAATTATAAGAATTGTTTTTCGTACAAATACAGGTAAAAAAATTGTTTATTATTAAAATTGTGACGCCATTGTTATTGGTAATTTTCTAGTTTTTTTTATTATAATTTTTTTAGCAAATTTCCAATAATTTCTAAATAATTTTCATTTGTATTTTATAATAGGTGTTTCCTTATGTTGGATATTGATCCCTTATCATTTATCAAAAAAATTGTAAACAATCTTCCGGAAGTTGATTAATTTATCAGTACCAACCTAGATATAGTAATATCCCTAAAAGGGTGTAATTTTTAATAATAACAATAACAATTTATTGATAATAATAGAGTTAAGGAAAACAAAACCATGATAAGATTTAAACAAAGAAATGTGATTATTGTTATAAAAATTTCAAAAATTGAAAATATTTGTAAAATGACGGTTTCTCAATTGTTTGAGGGTTTTTAAAAAAATTGATATCACAGTCGACTCAATTGTTTATGAACCTAACCTCACTTTATGATTAAATTGAAATTACTCTACTTTTTATTAGAATTTAATTAAAAAAAATTGTTATAATAATGAAAATTATAATGTAGGGATATTTATATTCCAATAACAATATTAGTATATAGTATAGTATAGTATAGTATATATATAGTAGTATATAGTATAACAGGTTAGTAATTGATTTTATTAACTTTTCCATTTCCACATAATTAACCACTAAATTGTCTTGAAATAAACTCCAAAGCATTAAAAAAGTTAATGTGAAAACATATTTGCCGATCGAATTTGAATTTGAACGAGCTACGTCCACAAACAGCTATCCATACTCAACTATGACCTCAAATTTAACACCCAATACGATCAATAACATTATAATCGCCTTCATGGGAAGTGTTTGTTTATTAGTAACGAACATTTCCTTTGTATAATTATTCAGTGATAATAATTGTGTGATAAATTTAATTTCAGTCAAATTATCAATTTTCCTAATGATTAAAATTCGTGAGTCACACTAAACTCAAATGTTACTTTTCAAGTGTTAACGTTGAGCTACTGATAATATGAGTAAGATATCAAATTTGAGCAATTTTAACCATTCAATTTGCTTTTCTTGCGCTTGATTTTAATTATTGACCAAATTCATTTTAGAATGATGTTCAATATACCAGTTTTAGTTTACCTTTCATAATGCATACTCTTAAGTGGTCCATAGAGAGTGATTAAAAGAAAGTAGGACTTCGTGACTTTTTTAGAAATCGAAGGAGAGTTGAAGAGACTTAATGTCTTGAAAATATTTTTTTTCGTTTTACTCCACTGTATTCTAGAATAGCTATTTTATATTTTTTCGAGAATCCAAAGGGAAAAGTTACAATTAGAGTGAATTTTAAACTCCAAATTCAATCTCTTATTATTTGAATTTAAGCAAATGTTTGTACTTTAATCCAAATAATTATATAATGTTCGTATAGGAGCCATTTTTTTAATGTTGTCTATTTTTACTAATTTACTGATATAATAAGACTAATTCTGGAAAATCATTCGTTATTATTTAGGTAATTTCAAAAAAAATTGTCCAAATTAGCTTAATTATTATTCTTGGAATGAAATAGAAAGTTGACGTTTTATTATTTTTTTTTTAAACTTTTTTGTGGAATATTCCTTTTTACATGTTATTTTACTTATGATTGGCATCATTATTACTGTTATTATTATGATTGTCATCTTGAAAGTTAACTATCGTATCAAATTCAACTATAATGAAATAATCGTCCTACATCTTAAAATTTTAGAAAGTTGGCAATTTTTCTCTTTTCCTTCCTCTGTTATTTTATTATACATAAAAATATTAACCAAATAAAAGTGAGTAGAAATGTCGAGAATATAATCAAGCAAGTTTCCTATCAAAATTGTACTAAAAACGCTATTCATTCAGCATACTGATTGAATTTTTAACTGTTCTTTTCTACGTAAATAATTTTTGATATTGTAATATAAATAATTGAGTAAAATTGTCGAAACGTTAATTGGGTAAGAATATAAGTGGATAAACAAGCTTTTCGGTCGTTATTAGAGCATTTTCGGTCGAGTTATAAACTCAAAATTCGTCAAAATATCAGTTATATAAATGTAAAATAATTCAATATTGTGTTTATGATTTTTTGTTGTTGTTTTTTGTTTTTTTTTTTTGGTGTGTTTTTTATTTCGAATTTAATTGGTACTCAATCTGCTAATATAAAAGCTAACCAACTTTATTGTGTAGTTTATAATTCATAAAGTCATCAAAATGTATAAAGTGTGTTTGTTGTTTTGTTAATGATAAGTGTCATTAATTTATTTTCCTTGTTTCAGGACTATAGTCTTGTTGGTAATAATAATAATTATATAAATAATAATACCAAAACAATGTGGCAACAATTAAAATTAATCTTATGGAAAAATCTATTGATAAGAAAACGGCATTATTTATTAACAATAATTGAAGCATTTGTACCCGTATTACTGTTCTTTTTTATTGCTTATGCACGTTCGAAAATTGATGGTTTCACACGTATTGATATAAATGAAACAACATATTTTGAACCATATCCAACGAAATTAATGCAATTACCAATTGGTGAATTTTCATTATGGTATGCACCACAGAATCAATTTACCGAAGAGATTATAAATCGTGTACAGATTAAATTTCAAATACCCGGCGAAGGTAATTATTTTACTAAAATTTTAATGTTTATATAATTTGCATAATTAAAAACACATGATTAATCATTCTTGGAAATACTTGTATTGGAAATATGTGTATTTATTATCATTTGTTGAGTAAGTGTTGATTTATTTTTAGCTATACGCGCCTTTAGCGATATTACGTCCTTGCATATGGCTATAGTATCTCTAGGTAATAAAACTGTATTCGCTGTAGAATTTAAAGAAGATGACGATCCAAAGGAATTAAATTACGATCTTAGAATTTATGAGAAATTCTTAATATGGAATACCGATATACTTTATAATCCATTAGCTGAACCTGGAACTGGTAAAATAATGGAATATAATTTTTTTTAAATCATAATTTTAATAATTCCAGGATCTTTAAAATATATTGATCGTAGTTTTATAGCAATGCAAATAGCATTAAATATGGCATTCATGGAAATATCATTAGGTTTATATAATAATCAAGATTTAAATGATATTGTAATCAATTTGGAAGAATTCCCATATCCACCACATCGTAGTGATTCAGCTCTAAATAATTTGTTTATTGAATTATTACCATTAATGACCATATTTACTTTTATATTTTTATGTCCAGCTGTTTTGAAACGTGTCGTTGAGGAGAAAGCATCCGGAATTAAAGTAATTTCCAGAAATTCCATCAATAACTTTTAATTAATTAATTTGAATTGTAGGAATTAATGAAAATGGTCGGTATGGAATCGTGGATGATTTGGTTAAGTTGGTATATTCACGCATTTGTTGCTAATTTACCAGCAATTGTTGCTATTGTTATATTTATGAAAGTACCATTATTTGATACAAAATATCCACCTATAGAATATTGTGATGGTACAATTCTTTTTGTATTTTTATTATTGTATTGTATATCGGCTATATCGTTTTGTTTCTTTATTGCTTCAAATTTTGAGAAACCATCATTCGCTTTAATATTCGGTATATTAGCATGGTTATTATCGTATTTTATACCAAAATCAGCAATTACCAATATGGATAATTTAACAATTATTTTAACAACACTATTATCAATATTTCCAAATATGGCATTACATTTTGGCTATAGAGTAATCGCAGAATATGAAACTAGAGGTAGTTTTGTTATTATAATCTTGTTAGCAATAATTTTTATTTAATTTTATTAGAAATTGGGGCATCTTGGTCGAATTTATTTAAATCGGCAAATGATGGAGATAGTGATGTAACATTAGGTTATATTTTCTTATTATTTATATTTGAAACATTATTATATCTCTGTTTAACAATTTATATTGATAATATCCGGCCAGGCAAATATGGTATAGCGAAACCGTTAAATTATCCTTACCATTATTTTAAAAAGGTTTAATTTCCGTTAATTCCAGTTAATAATAGTCTAATTATTATTATTTACAGTTCATGAAACGAATATTGAATAAAGTACGAAATAATTCCCAAATAAACGACGAATGTGAATCGTTAAATATGGGCGATGAACGTAAATGTATTGAAGTTGTTAATTTGAAAAAGAAATACGGTACAAAATGTGCCGTTGATGGTTTAACATTTGATATTTATAAAAATCAAATTACTGTATTATTAGGACATAATGGTGCTGGTAAAACTACAACAATGTCGATAATAACCGGTATGATATCGGCAACTAGTGGTGCAGTTCGTATTAATGGAATTAATATCAAAGATCATATACATCATGTACGAAAATATCTAGGATTATGTCCACAACATAATTTATTATTTCCCGATTTAACTGTTGATGAACATTTACGTTTTTTTGCAATGGTAATTGGAATGATTTTCCAAAAATTTTAATTGAATTTGGTTAAATTTTAGCTTAAAGGTGCTTCATATCAAGATGCAAAAATTGAATCAAATAAAATGTTAGAAACATTAAATTTATCGAATAAAAAACAATCTTTAGCTTCAACATTATCCGGTGGAATGAAACGGAAATTATGTTTAGGTATGGCATTGATGGGCAATTCATCTGTATTGATATTAGATGAACCAACAGCTGGTATTGATCCAGAATCACGTCGGAAATTATGGAATTTATTATTAGAATTACGTAAAACACGTACAATTTTAATATCAACCCATTTTATGGATGAAGCTGATGCTTTAGCTGATTATATATTAATTATGGCAAATGGTTATAAACAATGTTTTGGTACACCGTTAGAATTAAAGAAACAATACGGTACTGGTTATTTAGTTTATATAACATTTGATACAAATACAGAAGATACAGTTAAAGATAATGTTAAAGCAATTATTGAACGAAAATATCCACAATTCGAGTTTGTTAAAGAAGATGGTGATAAATTAATATGGAGATTACCATTTACATGCAAAGAATTATATCAGAGTTTCTTTGAAGATTTTGAAGATAAGAAAAGCGAACACAATATTGTTAATATGAGTTTAAGTATAACAACACTTCAAGATGTTTTCATGAGGTAAACTTTCTTTTGAATTAAAACTGTCATATAATAAAAAACTATATCGTTTATCTGTTATTAAAATTATTTGACATATGATATAGTTTTTTGGTTGTATGATAATTTTTTGGATAAAAGTTTAATGATTAAAATGTCTCATTAAAGGACACGAAAAGAACTCGATTCCCTACCAAGATCAACACATTCAGTAGGTGAGAATTGTATTTTTTTTTTTAATTAAATCTAAAATTTTGAGAATTTTCAACTAATTTTAATTTTTGTCGTATTATTTTTGTTTTGTGCCGTTGCATAGACGCTATGGATGTACTTAAAGGTAAATTTTATGTGACAAAAATGTGCTTACGGTTTATGGTTCATGTACATAAAAAATATTAACAAGCAATTTGTAAAATAAGAGTCGTTTACAAATTTGATTATCCATTCTTGTAATTTTAGAATTGGATAAGTGAGATTTATTTGGGCTAAATTTTAGCCTTTATTTAATTATCAAAATTTTAATTTTCGCCATAATTGGCTACATTTAACTTATTTATATTATTTTAAGATAATTTCAAATTTGCAAACTTAGATCATGATCATTTGCACAAGTATAAAATTGGATGCAAAATTAGCACATTTCAAAATTCACATTCATATTGTTTATTAATTTTTAAGATTGAAATTAATTTTTTTCTTTCTATTTTCTTTAATTTAGAACCACCAAAAACGAAGAATGTATCATCAAGTAAATGCGTTGTAAATTCATTATACTATAAACGTTTACTATTTCTAAAGAAGAATGGTTTAATTTATCTACCTGGAATATTATTGTTTTTAATAACAATGTTAATAACATTATCATTGGGTAAATATTCAGGAAGTGCAACCGATTTAAATGAAGTTTCATTAAAATTGGATTTAACAACTTATGGTAAAACTGTCGTATATTATGAGGGTTTAAATAATTCCCATCTGATTAATCAAATTAAAAATTCTTATAAAAATGAAATTCTCCAACAATCAAGTGAACCATTTGAAGTTGGTAATATTGGTGAAAGTATAGCGAATAAAGGTATTGAAAATATAGCTTATTATAAAAAACATATGATAATTGGGGCAAATTTCGATGAAAGAAATGGTGAAATTATTGCAACAGCTTATTATTCAACACATGCACTACATAGTGCACCAATATCAATAAATATAATAATGAATTCAATTATGAAAATCTTATTAAATGATAGTTATTCGATAGTAGTAACAAATCATCCATTACCGACGGTTAATTCAAATGCTAAACCTGGTGAACAATCCGAAGTACAAGTGACATTATTATGGTTAATATTAATACCGATCGGTATGTTGTTTTTAATGGGTAATTTTATAATATTTCCCCATTTGGAAGTTTCAACGAATTTTCTACATTTACAATTTATTTGCGGTGTAACTTCGAAATTGTATTGGCTAACGAATTTTATATTCGACTATATAATTTGTTTAATTCAAATAATTTGCGTCTTATTTATCGTCTATTTGTTTAGATTTTGCAATTGTATTCAAGTATTTGATATCCATGAAATTTGTAAGTAATTAAAAAAAAATTTGTATAATTAATTAATGTTAATTGTTTTAGTGGCTGTTTTTACAATATTCGCAGCATACAGTTTCGGTCAAATACCAATTGTATATCTATTTAGTCGTCGTAAAACCATATCAGGTGGTTTTTCATTATTATTAATGTCTGGTATGTTATGTGGTACAATATTTACTGTAATTGTTACCGCATTAGAAAGTTCACCAACTGTATATTATCAAAATTTAGCAAAAACATTCAAAGAATTGTTATTAATTTTATGTCCACAATTCGGTTTAAGTTATATTGGTATCAACTTCGCTAGGAAATATGTACAAAATTATAATTGGTTACATATGGCTGATGATAAAAAACGACATTTATGTCTAAATAATTTCAGTCCTTGTTGTGGTGGTGAAGATAGTGTGGAATGTCGAAATTTTGAAAATTATTTCATTAATAAAGATTTAGGAATTGGTATCGATATATCGTTGATGTTATTATCATTTGTTATCTATATGGGGATATTATTATTTATGGATTCAGTTGAATATAAGATTTTAATGACGAAATTAGCTACATTTATTCGTCATTATTTAATGAATATCAATTATGATAAAGATACAAACGTGTTACAAATTCAAGAATCAACAAATAACAATTTAAGCGTGAAGAATGTCAAAAAAACTTACGGTTTATTTAAAACAGTACCGGCTGTACGAAATACATCATTTACTGTACGTAAAGGTGAATGTTACGGTTTGTTGGGTGTTAATGGTGCTGGTAAATCGACAACATTTATGATGTTAACTAAAGATATAATCTACGATGAAGGTGAAATTAATTTACATTCAAATAATAAACATATACCGATACAAAAAGATGAATATTTCAATAATATCGGTTATTGTCCACAAACTGACGCTTTAAATCTTTCATTAACTGGTGAACAATTATTACAAATAGTTGCAATGTTAAAAGGATATGATCGTGAACAAGCCCAACAACGTGCCCAAATCTTATTGGATATATTCGGTTTAACCGAATATAAAGATAAGAAATGTTCCACTTATAGTGGTGGTAATTTACGCAAATTAAGCACATCAATTGCTTTTATGGGTGAAGTTGATATTGTATTATTAGATGAACCAACAACTGGTGTTGATCCAGCTAGTCGGCAGAATTTCTGGGATATTCTATTGAAATTCAAAAATGAACATAAACGTTCATTCGTTCTATGTTCACATAGTATGGAAGAATGTGAAGTATTATGTGATCGTATTGGTATAATGAAAGGTGGTGTAATTGAATCACAAGGTACATTAGATGATCTACGACAATTACACCAAAAAGGCTACAATATTATGTTGAAATTGCGCAATATCAGTAATGATGATAGTGATTGTGTTGATGGAATTTCAATAAAAAAGAATGATGATACAGATTCACAACGTCATTTGTTAGCTACTCGAATTAAAAATGGTGATATTAAAATCACTATTGGTAGTCCAACTGTTGTAAGTGATGAAGAATTATATCAAAATCAAATTGAACAATTAGAAGATGAATTGAATCGAATTTTCGATGATGTTACAATGAAAGATCAACATGGGGTATTTATATTCGATTTAAATTCGATTGAATTCTTATTTTAATTCTAATTTTAGAATATGATACATTGCCATGTTAATAATAAACAATCGAATTTGCAATTGAGTGATATATTTAAAAAGATGGAACAATTGAAAAAGATGCACCCACTCATTGATGATTATACTGTTACAAATGCATCACTAGAGGACGTTTTCTTAACAGTTGCCCAATAAGGTATTTAATTATTTATAGCAGTGATAATAGGAGTAATAACAAAAATAGTGCTATTATCGGAATTTATTTTTGTATTTTATTGTATATGTTATTTATTATTTTAGTTTTTTCGGTTGATATAATAGTAGTGATTTTGTTATTATTACTTATTCAAATTAATATAAAAAATATGCTTATATTTTTTATATATTTTCATGGATTAATTTTAGTTGTTAGATTTAACACTTAAAATAAACTTAAATAATTAAAATATGCTATTTTTATGAAAACCTATTTGGAAACTAGTTATCCTACACAATATTGATTCATTTTAGATTATCTGTTAGTAAGATTCTCGGAAAATCGATGAAAATCTGAAAATTAGATCAATAAAGACTGGATATGGATAAATCCTTGAGACAGACGCCATATGTTCGTGTTGAAATTCGCTTAAATAAGGCATTAGTTTTGTTCTTATTTTGTCCTTTTTTTTTAACAGTAAACAAGTCGGCCTACGCTGGAGAAAGCTGAATTCACATCACTATTGGTAAATTTTCCAATCAATTCCAGAATTTTGAGTCAGAATATGGAACTATCAATTATAGTCGAATATAATTTCTGTGTTATTCAGACATATGTTATGTAACTATTAGATAACGAGTTATTTTTTTGTTAAATAGACAACTATTTTTATTGTTTACATTTTTCGTGAAATTCTTATCTTTAACAAATTTTTATCAACGATAATTTGGTAGTAGATATCATAAGGTCACGACTATTTGTATTTTCTTTGGTAAAGACGTAAAAAATAACAGTATGGAAAGTGACGAATCAAGAACCTTCACAGTACAATTCACCATATAAGACGATGATTTACTAAACTTGTTATGGAAAGGAGGAGGTATGAGAGAGTGTGGGAGCTTCAAGTTGTGACGTCGTCCTTTATAATGTGTGCGTTTTATAGAACCTGTTGGTACTCAACTTGAACCTAATTCACTTTTAAACAGAACGCGTTCGAATCCGTACATATACATTCCATACAGTGTTATTGCTTATTACTTTTTTTGTGTGTGTATTTGTGAATTTTCCAACCAAGTGCCTAAAAATGACGATCAATAATAAAACCACAACGAATACGAAGAAGAAAACTAGCACTTCGTCAAAATCAGCAGCCAGTACTTCATCAATTACAAAAACATCAAAAATGGTAGGTAGTAGTAGTAGTATTAGTAGTAAAAAATCGACAAAACAACAGGATAGTTTATCGAAATCTTCATCGGCGTCGAGTCTTCAAATTGCCGATATTTCCCATTTACCAGTCAATGCAAATATCGTTAGTTATACGGTAACGGAAACTCTACCGAGTGGTAGTGGTGAAAAAATTACTAAATACGGTGAAACTGGCAGTACATCAACTGAATATCGTCATTTTATCAATCAAGAATCTAAACAACAACAGCAAAATTCAACTGAAATAACACAACTTAGTTCAACATTGAATCGTTCAATGTCAAATATCTCAGAAGGTACAAATTCTACATATACCGTAACCGAGCCTAGGGAAGAGATCAAATTAACATATAATAAAAACGATTCCGGTTGGAATGGTAAATTTATCTACGAACAACCGATTGTTAAGAAGAAAACAACAGGTGGTACAATTGTTGAACATTCTTCAACATCGTCCAGTCACCAAGAGAAATCATCGGTACAGAAAAGTTCATCTAGCAGTTATGTCATTGAAATTGTTGATGGTAAGGAGCGAATCATCGATCAAAAACACCACGAATCGGAACATTCACAAGCAACGAGTAATGATGAACAATTATCGATGAAAACTGGTACGAATCGACCTACTGAAATTCATTATAAACAAAAATCGAACGATAAAGAAAAACATTACGATACAAACGTGCCAGAATTACAACAACCGAAAATCAAACAAAGCGAAGCTGTTCGTGAAATCCACCAAATTGATAATGATACACAATCGACGTCATCGTATGTTACAACCGGTGATCGAATTGATGATAAATCAATCAAAGACGTGAATACAAGGCGACAAATCAAAAACGATACGAATTGGAATGGTACATTTGTTGTGGAGAAACAACAACGTAAAGACGATAAAAACCGCAAAAGTGTACAGAAATTAGGCGATACTTCGGCTACAACTACTACTACTGTAACTTATTACGATTCTAAAGGGAATGTTGTTAAAACTGTCACCGATACAGATACACAAAATATTCCAGCAGGCACAGTAGATGATCGTCGTCAAACACAAATTATTGACAATACATCTGATACAACACGAATTGATCGTAGTGATATTCGTGATGATAAAACAACGTATTTAGTTGATGAGAATTACGTTGATACATCAAAAATACGTCGCACACAATACGAAACGGATTCAAAAAACTTCTACGGCCATAGTACCGATAGCGGTACTAAAATTGTTAAAAACGTGTACGATGATAAATCGACACAAAATACAATTGGTACTAAAGGGAAAGTAATAATTGATAACACGATCGATACGACTGATGTTATATTTTCGAACGATCGAAATTATGGTAAAACCGGATGGAATGGGAAATTCGTTTATGAAACACCGGTAACGAAACCGAAGAAAACGAGCGAAAGGAGTCCAACTAGGAAATCGAGTCAAAAAAGTCCAACTAGAAAATCGCCAAGTGATCGTAGCTCTCCGAGTCCAACTAGAAGAACAAAGTCAACAAATTTGAGTCCTACTAGAAGATCGAAAACATCAACCATTGAAAATTTTTTAACAACTGAAATCAATGAAAATATCAATCAATTTACTGATAATACATCAACTGTAACAAATATCAAAAATATTGGTACTACTGATGCAGAATTATTTGATAAAACATTCATTGTATCATCTTCAGGTGATAGAAAACCAAAATCACCAGGTCAAGGACCTGATACTATACCCAGAACTGGTAAAATTATACCAAGTGGAATTCATGACACGAAAACAACTGTTGAATCATTTGAAAGTGTCACAAATCTGTCAGATTCGAAAACAACAATCATCAAAGACTCTCAAATTTTCCAAGATAATCAAAGTAGTGTTGAACATTACACAATTACCGATAATTATGATGGTACTAAACCTAAAGGGCCAAAACCTACACCAGTTGAACGTACTGGTCCAAAAGGGCCTACATTTGGAAATATCGACACTAAAACTACCAATATTTTTGACAAAATAACAGTTGAAGATATTTCAAAAACTGAAGATTATACACTTATTGATAGTACTGGGCCTAGAGGACCAAAATCGACAGCAATTGATGATCGAACTAATCCAAAAGGCCCAAAATTTACACCAACAGATCAAGATAGAAGACCTACAGGCCCGAAATCTAGCCCAACTGGTACTAGATTTGATAATATTGATACTACAACTACGACTACTTTCGATAAAAGAACAGTAATTGATGATGTTTCAAAAACAGATGTCAAATACGTCGAAAATATTGTCGAAGATTATACAATTGTTGATAGTTACGATCGTACTGGACCTAAAGGACCAAGATCTAGACCAATTGATGATGGCACTAGTCCTAAAGGTCCAAAATTTAGACCAACAGATCAAGATAGTCCTTTTGGCCCCCGATCTGGCCCAAGAGGATCCACATTTGATACTATTGATACTACATCTACGACTGTTTTTGATAAAAAGACAATAGTTGAAGATATTTCGAAAACTGATGTGAAATTTATCCAAAATGTTGTCGAAGATTATACAATTGTTGATAATTACGATATTTCTGGACCTAGAGGACCTAAATCTAGACCAATTGATGATGGTACTATACCTAAACCTAAAGGTCCAAGAGAAAGTCCATCAGGCCCGAAATCTGGCCCAAGAGGATCTACATTTGATACTATTGATACAACATCTACGACTACTTTTGATAAAAAAATAATAGTTGAAGATATTTCAAAAACAGATGTAAAATTCATTCAGAATGTTGAAGATTATACAATTATTGATGATTATGATAGTACTGGACCTAGAGGACCTAGAGGGCCGAAATCTAGACCAATTGATGATGGGACAAGTCCTAGAGGACCAAAATCTAGACCAGTTGATCAAAGTGGCAGCCCTAAAGGTCCTACTTTTGAAAATATTGACACCACAAGTACTTTTGATAAGAAAACAATCATTGAAGATATTTCTACAACCGATGTGAAATTTATTAAAAATATCGAAGATTACACCGTTATAGATGATTTTGATAGTACTAGACCTAGAGGACCAAAATCTAGACCGATTGATGATGGTACTAGTCCAAGAGGACCGAAATCTGGACCAAAAGGACCTAAGGATGATGTTACAAAAATTGTTGATAAAACGACATTAATTGAGAAGGATATCAAAGATATTAGGAATACTGTGGTAACTGATGTTGTTGATAAGATTGATAAGACGTTTATTGTTGAAGATATTGTCGACATTAAAGATATTGTAAGTATTTTAATAATTTTAAAATATTTTTTAACGAAAAATTCTATTGTAGAATGAGGTTGAGAATATAACAAATATTCAGCGTTATAGTGACAATAAAGTCATAAATATTGTGAAAACAATAAAGGAACCACAACCAGAATTTAAGATAAAAATACCGAAAAAGGAGCAATGCATTTGTGAAATTTGCACATGTGGGTGAGTAATTCTTTATTTTTATTGCTAATTTACCAAAGGAATATTAACAAATAGAGATAATCTCAAGGTTTATCAATTTCCGATTTGCAAAAGCAAATTATATTTCACTTTGTTGAAGAATAAAAAAAATAATACACATGACATCATCGCTTAGAATATTTGCCAATTTAAGTATGCATAGACTTAAACCTGTTTGACCGCAATATATACATGTATTTTTTACCATAACACGTCAGATCTGAGCATAAAGAGTTGGGAAAAGAAATCGTGTCAGGGCGTTACGTAAGGTCTCCTCTCAAAAGGTGACTGTAAATAATACTGAAACACGAATAATGGTTAATTCTAGAATATAACAATATTACTTCATATTTTTTCGGGGAAAAAACAATGTAATTGACTAGAAACATGAATTAACAGCCTTGAATTGTGATATATTTGTTCCTGTTATTGTTGTTTTAATTTTCTCACTGAGTATCTATGAAAAAAAATCGAGTTTCGGATTAGAAAAATTTAGCGTTGGACTTCCATCTCGCACAATCACAATTGGTTCTAATCTCTAGATTAAGGTCAATTTGGTCAACACTAATAACAATCAATGGAAAAAATTGAGACACGAACGATTAGGGTCAAATTATTTTTAATGCAAAAATTGATGCTTACATCATTTGTTGACATCTAATTGGCGAATTGTTATCGTTTTGTTCGTTCAATCTTACATCGACTAAAATAACCGCAAGGAAAGGTGGAAGTTTAGAATTCAATTGGGGTCAATTAAATTTCTCTTATAACACCCCAATTTCTAAAAAACGGATACTTTATCGCAGATTTCACTTAATGCACCGTGACACTTACACTATCACTTGTAACTGAGCCTTTTTTGGAGTTTCCTCAGGATTACACTAGAATTTCCGCTGGATAACTTCTAAAAGTTATAATTCTAATTTTGAAAAATTAGATTAACGTCAAGTTAAGCATACGTAGGTAATTTTTGAAAAATATTCAATACGCCTCTACGTCAAAATCCCAAAATAGCCAAACAAAGCAAAAGTGTGGAGGTGCGAGTACCGTTGTTTTTTCAATTTTTTTTTTTTAATGTACGAATAATTAAGGCCATGTTGAGAATTTTGATAAAATTACGGTTTTTGGCTACTTTTTGACAATTTGTGGGGGAAAAAACGGTAAACACCTGCAGTGAGAGTCGAAAAGAAATAAAACGAAAGACAATTTACGAGGGCGATCAACATTCTATAATTGGTAATGGCCTTATGAAATCACAGATTTAAAATACACAACAATAACATCTCACCTTTATTAAAAACGAATTTAATATAATTGAAGGTAGTTTTCGATAATGAAATAGCCTTAAAAGTACAAATTATGGAAATTACAGAACAATTACCGTCAATTTTATGCTTTCCTATAGCAAGATTTATTAGTTGTTTTATTGTTAAGGACAATAATTCTATTTTGAAACAAAACTTGTTGTGAATTGATATTCACCAACCAACTTTCTCCGGATCAGATCATTTATACAGTGATCTCCGCTTAATATCACATTTCATATATTGTTGAAATTGATACTTATATTGTCGAAATTTCTAATTTTATTCGACAAAAATATGGCATTTTGTAAAGTAAATCTAATTTTCTTCAAACAAAAATCAAACACACGAATTGAATAAATTAAACACGAATTTATCGTTTTTTTGTAACGAGGACAATTTTGTTTTAGTTCAAATTAAAAGATTAAAAAAATAATAATAAATACCGACTACTCTATTTAATGAATGTTAAATGAAATCAAGGACGATTCAATTATTTACATCACATTTATTCAATTTCAATTCAAATCAACTATAGAATTGTTATTTTCTTTGATTTATAAGCGAAAAATCACGGTTAATAATACACGTGGTAATTGACTTGAACATTATTGCAATCAACATTATTTATAACCGAAATAATTGCTAATTTTAGCAATGAGACACGTTTCGATAAATACAAATTAAGCAGAATTGACCACAACAAGTGATTAATGTTTTTTGATTCAACATAATCGGCAAATTTTGTAATTAATTGCCTTTAAAGTAGCGCTGATGTCATATTTTTAGAAATGCAATTTTTCGCTTCGTACAGGAAATTTGATCTTACAATTCTAATAAATCTGTTATGTAACTTTTTGAAGTGTAGCTTTAAAAAAATAGCACACAACCAGTGTGCAGAATACCGGAATTCCGGAATTTTAATTCTAAACTTCCATCTCTATCATTACTATCAGAATAACAGCAATAAAAATGTTTATTGTTGGTTGATTTTAATTGATTCAATTTAGTTCAATATTTCTCGTTTATCTATTGTAGAATGGTTGAATACGAGGAAAATCATTGATCATTCCCACCCATTGTCATTTAGAAAAAAAGCCCACACAAAGGTGATTCACTTTCGGAATTCTAAACAACTGTATAGAATATTTGAATATTGGGCGAATTTCGAATAAGAATGGAAAGATTCCCACATGAATTCTTAAAAATAGCAGTTTTATCGGTTGATAATTCGTTTAATTGAGAATACTCAAAAGTGTCTTCGATTTTCTCTATTCCATCGTAAAATAGGGTTGTAATCTTTAAATTTAGGACAAATTTCTTTATTAAATCTATCGATCAAACACAATTTCTTTTGATAATAATAGCAGATGTTCAACTTTTACATTATCAAAAAATCTATGTCAAACAATATTGTAAAACTGACTAGAGAATAGCGAAGAATATCAATAACATTGAGAATTTAGTACATTGACTTTTGAAATTCGCCCTTTATAGGGCAGTGTGTCGCCGATTCGACAAAATCCAAGCAACAACCCCCTTCGTAATAATTGACGTGGTTTTAGTGTGGACGCTATGCGTCGAGACGCCGGATCGTTCACGTTATTGTTATTTTTTCTATAATTTCATCATATCCATTACGTAAAAGTTTTTTAATTGTTTACACCCTTTTAATATTTCTTTAATTGAATTAAATTGAATTAAATTAAATCGAATTATTTAATTAAATTGAACGAGCAGAAAGTGTAGGTATACGGTCTGCAATACAGTTATGGTTTTGTATTAAAACCAATTTTATGAATTTGCTATTGAAGAACGCTTTAAAAAGGGTTGTCCATGGTATTAAAAAAAGGTGAGAACGTACGTTGGATTGTTAATTGCTTGTTTTAAAGTAGATAAGATAGTTGTCAATTATTGACATGCTACAAATCAGAAATTCTATCATGCACACTTGTTAAACTTCGGCAATATTTACATAAATAGATCAATATAGCTGTTGGTTTTTCGTCGATATAATAATTAAATATGTATTCACAGTTCACTTTTCTATAACATTGAAATCGATAGAAGCCAGTGCTAAGAGACCAGGATTTGTCTATGTATACAAAAGATATTTGCCTTTTTTTGTTAATGTTGTCTAACTTAAATCGTAAAATTAATGATAATATTTTCAATTTTTCAGTCGTCATAGTTGTCCCCACAATCCCGACGATTATAATGATCATCTGCACCTTGAAGGTCCATTTTTAGGTCAACCAAAAGACGAATATAATGCAACAAAAGGTGAACGTGCCCCAATTGTAAAACCTCAAGATCATTTAAAACCTGAGGGTGATTTTGAGAAACGCCAACCAGAAGAATGGAGACCAGGTGAACGTGCACCAGTCAAAAAGCCTCAAGATAATTTACGTCCAGAAGGTGATTTTGAGAAACGCCGACCAGAAGAATGGAAACCTGGTGAAAGAGCACCGGTGAAGAAACCTCAAGATAATTTGAAACCTGAGGGTGATTTTGAGAAACGTAAACCAGAAGAATGGTCGCCTGGTGAGAGAGCTCCAGTTAAGAAACCCCAAGATAATCTTCGTCCTGAAGGCGATTTTGAAAAACGTCGACCAGAAGAATGGAAACCTGGTGAAAGGGCTCCTGTAAAGAAGCCTCAAGATAACCTTCGTCCTGAAGGCGATTTTGAGAAACGAAAACCTGAGGAATGGTCACCTGGTGAAAGGGCTCCTGTAAAGAAACCCCAAGACAATCTTCGTCCTGAAGGAGATTTCGAGAAACGTCGACCAGAAGAATGGAGACCTGGTGAAAGAGCTCCTGTAAAGAAGCCTCAAGATAATTTGAAACCCGAGGGCGATTTCGAGAAACGTAAACCTGAAGAATGGTCGCCTGGTGAGCGAGCACCAGTAAAGAAACCACAAGACAATTTGCGTCCTGAAGGTGACTTCGAGAAACGTCGACCAGAAGAATGGAAGCCTGGTGAAAGAGCACCGGTGAAGAAACCTCAGGATAATTTGAAACCTGAGGGTGATTTCGAGAAACGTAAACCTGAAGAATGGTCTCCTGGTGAAAGGGCTCCTGTGAAGAAGCCTCAAGATAACCTTCGTCCTGAGGGTGATTTTGAGAAGCGTCAACCAGAAGAGTGGAAACCTGGTGATAGGCCAGTTGTTAAACGTCCTCAAGATAATTTGAAACCTGAAGGGGAATTTACTGGTACCAGAACAATAATTGAAGATTATCGTGTAATTCGTGGAGACCGAGCTGATATTAAACGCCATGTAGATAATATTACAGTAGGAGGTGAATTTATAGGTACAATTATACAAATTTTTGCTTTTAAATATTTCTAACTTTGGATACAATTACAGATGAAACCACAACGAAAACTGATTTTACTGGCGAATTAGTTCCAAGAACTAGCCCAATTCGACGTAATACTTGGACAAAAGTTGAAGGTGAATTTACAACAGACACAACAAATAAAACTGAATTCGTCGACTACAGTACAACAGTAGAACGTACCAAAACAGTTCAGAAACGTCGTGATAATCTTGTAGTTGAAGGTGAAATGACATTCGATACCTCTACAACTACCGAATACACAGAAAAAGTACCACAATTAGAACCAAGAAGACGACGTACATGGACTAAAGATGACGTAGATAAATTCTATTCGACTGAAAACGTTGAAAGTACAACTACAACACAAGAAGTGTATAAAAACTATGACACAACAGATGTTCGTCAAAGTGTCATCATCCATCGTGATAATCTACGTCCTGAAGGTCCATTTGAAGGTAAACCAAAATCAAGAGATGATTATGTTCCAAAATTAGTTGAACGTCCCACACCGACAAAGCCAAAAGATAATCTAAAACCCGAAGGTGATTTTGAGAAACGTACACCTGAAAAATTTGTACCAGCTGAACGACCTAAACAAAAACGTCCTGAAGATAATCTTCGCCCCGAAGGAGACTTTGAAATACCAGAAAAGCCTCAGTATCGTCCTGCTGAACGACCAACTCCTAAAAAGCCAGAAGATAATTTACGACCTGAAGGTGATTTTGAAAAGAGAACTCCAGAAAAATTTGTACCGGCAGAAAGACCTAAACAGAAACGTCCTGAAGATAATCTAAAACCAGAGGGTGATTTTGAAAGACCAGAAAAGCCCGGATATCGCCCAGCAGAACGTCCAACACCTAAAAAGCCAGAAGATAATTTACGCCCTGAAGGTGATTTCGAAAGACCAGAGAAGCCAGGATATCGCCCAGCAGAACGTCCAACCCCTAAAAAACCTGAAGATAATTTACGCCCTGAAGGTGATTTTGAAAGACCAGAGAAGCCAGGATATCGCCCAGCAGAACGTCCAACACCTAAAAAACCTGAAGATAATTTACGCCCTGAAGGTGATTTCGAAAGACCAGAGAAGCCAGGATATCGTCCAGCTGAACGCCCCACACCTAAAAAACCA
Organism: Mylabris phalerata; assembly: GCA_020740385.1. Taxonomy (NCBI): domain Eukaryota; kingdom Metazoa; phylum Arthropoda; class Insecta; order Coleoptera; family Meloidae; genus Mylabris; species Mylabris phalerata. Next base: position 5,149,436 of record JAJEOX010000222.1, read on the forward strand.
GAAGATAATTTACGCCCTGAAGGTGATTTCGAAAGACCAGAGAAGCCAGGATATCGCCCAGCAGAACGTCCAACCCCTAAAAAACCAGAAGATAATTTACGCCCTGAAGGTGACTTCGAAAGACCAGAAAAGCCAGATATCGCCCAGCTGAACGCCCAACACCTAAAAAACCAGAAGATAATCTGCGACCAGAAGGTGATTTTGAACGTCCTGAAAGACCCGAATTCCGCCCAGCTGAACGTCCAACCGCTAAAAAACCTGAAGATAATTTGCGCCCTGAGGGTGATTTTGAACGACCAGAGAAACCGAAGTATAAGTCAGCAGAGAGACCAAAACAAATACGTCCTGAAGATAATTTACGCCCTGAAGGTGATTTTGAAAGGCCAGAGAAGCCCGGATATCGTCCAGCTGAAAGACCAACTCCCAAGAGACCAGAAGACAACTTACGTCCTGAGGGTGAGTTTGAACAGAGAACTCCTGAGAAGTTTGTGCCTGCAGAACGTCCGAAGCAAAAACGACCAGAAGATAATTTACGGCCAGAAGGTGACTTTGAACGGCCTGAAAAACCTGGCTACCGACCAGCAGAAAGACCCACGCCTAAAAAACCCGAAGATAATTTAAGACCAGAAGGCAACTTTGAAAAACGTACACCTGAAAAGTTCATTCCTGCTGAACGTCCTAAACAAAAACGTCCTGAAGACAATTTGCGCCCTGAGGGAGAATTTGAAAGACCAACACCAACAAAAGTTGGCCCAGCTGAAAGACGTACACCTATCAAACATGAAGACAATCTTCGTCCTGAAGGCGATTTTGAACGTCCTGAAAAGCCGAAATATCAACCTACTGAACGACCGAAACAAAAACGACCTGAAGATAATCTTCGTCCTGAAGGTGATTTTGAGCGACCAGAGAAACCAGGTTATTCTCCAGCTGAACGTCCTAAACCGAAAACGCCCCGAAGACAATTTGCGCCCTGAAGGAGAATTCGAAAGGCCAACTCCAACTAAAGTTGGACCAGCTGAAAGACGTACACCAATCAAACACGACGATAATTTACGTCCAGAAGGTGATTTCGAAAGACCAGAAAAACCGGGTTATCGTCCAGCTGAGCGCCCAACGCCTAAAAGGCCAGAAGATAATCTACGCCCTGAAGGTGATTTTGAAAGACCCGAAAAACCAGAATTTAGACCTGCTGAGAGACCCAAACCAAAACGTCCTGAGGATAATCTTCGGCCTGAAGGAGATTTTTGAACGACCAACACCAACAAAAGTTGGCCCAGCTGAAAGACGTACACCAATCAAACATGACGATAATTTACGTCCAGAGGGTGACTTTGAACGTCCAGAAAAACCAAAATATCAACCTGCTGAGCGACCGAAACAGAAACGTCCTGAAGATAATCTTCGTCCTGAAGGTGATTTCGAGCGACCAGAGAAACCAGGTTATTCTCCAGCTGAGCGTCCTAAACCGAAACGTCCCGAAGATAATTTGCGCCCTGAAGGAGAATTCGAAAGGCCAACTCCAACTAAAGTTGGTCCAGCTGAAAGACGTACACCAATCAAACACGACGATAATTTACGTCCTGAAGGTGATTTCGAAAGACCAGAGAAGCCAGGATATCGTCCTGCTGAGCGCCCAACACCTAAAAGGCCAGAAGATAATTTACGCCCTGAGGGTGACTTTGAAAGACCTCAAAAACCAGAATTTCAACCAGCTGAGAGACCCAAACCAAAACGTCCTGAGGATAATCTTCGGCCTGAAGGAGATTTTGAACGACCAACACCAACAAAAGTTGGACCAGCTGAAAGACGTACACCAATCAAACATGACGATAATTTACATCCAGAGGGTGACTTTGAACGTCCAGAAAAACCAAAATATCAGCCTGCTGAACGACCGAAACAGAAACGGCCGGAAGATAATCTTCGTCCTGAAGGTGATTTCGAGCGCCCTGAAAAACCAGGATATCGTCCAGCTGAACGTCCTAAACCAAAACGACCTGAAGATAATTTACGTCCTGAAGGAGAATTCGAAAGACCAACTCCAACTAAAGTTGGTCCAGCTGAAAGACGTACACCAATCAAACACGACGATAATCTACGCCCTGAAGGTGAATTCGAGCGACCTGAAAAACCCGGATATCGTCCAGCTGAACGTCCGAAACCAAAACGACCTGAAGATAATTTACGTCCTGAAGGAGAATTCGAAAGGCCAACTCCAACTGAAGTTGGACCAGCTGAAAGGCGAACTCCAATCAAACACGACGATAATTTGCGTCCTGAAGGTGATTTCGAGCGGCCTGAAAAACCAGGATATCGTCCAGTTGAACGTCCGAAACCAAAACGACCTGAAGATAATTTACGTCCCGAGGGAGAATTTGAAAGACCAACACCGACTAAAGTTGGTCCTGCAGAGAAAAGAACACCCATTAAACATGAAGATCATTTACGTCCTGAAGGAGAATTTGAGCGTCCTGAAAAACCGAAATATCAACCAGCAGAACGACCGAAACAGAAGAAACCGGAAGATAATTTGCGTCCTGAGGGTGAATTTGAAAGACCAACACCAACAAGAGTTGGTCCAGCTGAACGACGAACACCAATCAAACATGGTGATAATCTACGACCAGAAGGTGATTTTGAACGGCCAGAAAAACCGGAATACAGACCCGCTGAAAGACCGTCTCCTAAGAGACCTGAAGACAATCTTCGTCCTGAAGGTGAATTCGAGCGACCTGAAAAACCCGGATATCGTCCAGCTGAACGTCCGAAACCAAAACGACCTGAAGATAATTTGCGTCCTGAAGGAGAATTTGAAAGACCAACACCAACAAAAGTCGGCCCAGCTGAAAAGCGAACACCAATTAAACATGACGATAATCTACGACCAGAAGGCGATTTTGAACGTCCTGAAAAACCGAAATATCAAACAACTGAACGACCGACACCGAAAAAAACCACACGATAATCTTAAACCTGAGGGTGAATTTGAAAGACCAACACCAACAAAAGTTGGACCAGCTGAAAGAAGAACCCCAATCAAACATGATGATAATTTACGCCCGGAGGGTGATTTTGAAAGACCTGAAAGACCACAATTCCGTCCAGCTGAACGATTAACACCTAAGAAACCTGAAGATAATTTACGCCCGGAGGGTGATTTTGAACGTCCTGACAAACCTAAATATCAATCGGTTGAAAGACCAAAACAGAAGAAACCTGAAGATAATTTGAAACCGGAAGGTGAATTTGAGAGACCGGAATTGAAAGAAGTTGGTCCAGCTGAATTACGAAAACCAATTAAACATGATGATAACTTGAAACCAGAAGGAGAAATGATTATAAAACGGAAAGATGACTATAAAGTTACAAGAGGTGAACGTGTTGATATTGTTAAACATGAGGATAATTTAAGAATGGAAGGCGAATGGGAAATTAAACGGAGAGATGATTATAATGTGGTTAGGGGTGAAAGGGTTGATATAATTAAACATGAAGATAATTTGAAAATGGAAGGAGAACAACATTTACGACGTAAACTCGATTTTACTGATGTTACAGTTGTTGATAGAGCTCAAATTGTACGTCGTGAAGATAATTTGAAAGTTGAAGGTGAATTTACCGATGTTCGTACAAGGGATGATTACAAAATTGTTAAAGGAGAACGTGCTGATATTGTTACACGACAAGATAATTTACGAATTGAAGGCGAGTTTAACGAATATAGAAAACGTGATGAATTCAATACGACAGTTATTAAGAGAACTGAAGTTGTACGCCATGAAGACAATTTGAAATTAGAAGGCGATTTCGAACGTCCAACTCCAACGAAATTAGGCCCAGGTGAACGTCGCACACCAATCAAGCATGATGATAATCTGCGCCCTGAGGGTGATTTTGAACGTCCTGACAAACCGAAATATCAACCAGCTGAACGGCCGACACCGAAGAAACCACAAGACAATCTGAAACCTGAGGGTGAATTTGAGCGACGTACACCAACTAAACTTGGTCCTGGTGAACGGCCAACACCAATCAAACATCCGGATAATTTACGACCAGAGGGTGATTTCGAACGTCCGGAAAAACCGAAATATCAACCAAGTGAACGACCGACACCCAAGAAGCCGCAAGATAATTTACGACCTGAGGGTGAATTTGAACGTCGATCACCAACACAAATCGGTCCTGGTGAACGTCGTTCACCAATTAGACAACATGATAACTTACGACCAGAGGGTGATTTTGAACGTCCCGAAAAACCGAAATATCAACCAACTGAACGACCGACACCGAAGAAGCCTCAAGATAATTTACGACCTGAGGGTGAGTTTGAAACACCAGTTCGTCCACAATATGGACCGGGAGAACGTGCTGATATTGTTAAACATCCGGATAATTTGAAACCAGAAGGTGATTTTATCGGTACACCTAAGAGTCGTGAAGATTTTAAACCGACACGTGGTGAACGAGTTTCAGTTAAGAGACCACAAGACAATTTGAAGATTACAGGAGAATTTCAGGACACAACAATACAAAAATCACAGTATACGGTCGTTAGAGGTGAACGGGCTGAAATTAAACGGCATGAAGATCATCTTAAAGTTGGTAGTGGTAAAATGGAATGCGTTACAACAACTCGTGAAACATTCGATAAAACACCGAAAAAAGAATCACCAAGTACTACTCCAGCTGGTCGGGCTATGATCAATAAGAGGCGTCATATTGAGTCGCATATTACATTAGGGGATGATACTACAACAATGCAAACAACAAATCAAACCCAATATAATACCTACATTAGAAAAGTTGATCGTAAAGATACTGTGATTGATAAGAAAAATATTGATACGAATATATTGAACAAGAAATCAACTGAAATTAGTACCGATAAGAAGACTTTAACTGATGGTACGGTTGTTACAACAACTAAAACAACCACGACTTCTGGAGTGGCGAAAACTACAGCAGATTTACAGAAACGCGAGGATATTAGCCGTCAACAAGCAATAAGTGAAGCTAAATCGACTACAACAACAGGAAAAACGGTGGTTAATGGTGAAATTCGTAAATCTTCATCACAGACACGTATCCATCATGAAACCCACCAATCTAGCACACAACAACAACAACACCACCGCAAAAACATTATGACAACATCTGAGGAGATCAACAATCAAATTTTGCATCGTAAACAACATCACACATCAACTGAAGCGTTACATGCAACAAGTTCGGCGGCTTTAGATATGCGAAAATCAATTTGTAATCTCCACGATCAAGGGCATCATACAATACAGAATAGCGATAGGCGTAGTTTGAGTTCAATCCATCGTTCAACACAACAACAACAACAAGAAACAATAAATCGTAATCGACACCAACAACAAAATCAACAAACAACATATCAAGTAATAGAACGACCACAGAAGATTATCCGGCAAGATAATTTAACAGTTGGTGGTCATTTCTATGGGCAATCAGAGGCGCGTTCTTATGGCCAATTTACAAAACAACAAAATGTTCAACGTATTGAACGTGTCAATCGTCGTTCGAATGTTTCGAATATCAGTTTAGGTGACAGTAATGTTACAGTTGTTACATCGTATAAAAAAGAGTATATGCCGAGGAATATTGGACCATGTCCGGCTGTATTGATTGACCTACCGAAAGGTCCATTTAAACATACAAGAGATACGAAATCGCATAAATTCTATGCGCCGGTAACAACAAAATAAAATGGTAATTATTATTGATTCGCTACCATTCGATCCGGTTTTATTTTCATTTTATATTTTATAGACTGTAATTTTTATTAAACTAACAATTCTAACAATGTGATATTTAAAAGGAAATATGAAAAATTGTTAACTTTATAATAAAAAGAAATTTATAAGTTTATAGTTAATAACGTTATTGCAATATAGAGAAAAAATATACAGTTAAAACCAGCTTATTGGGGTTCAGGGTTGTATGTTAAAGGGCTTGGATTCTATGTTAAACGCTTTATCGGCTGGTTTATTTTATTTTCATTATTATTATTATTGAAAGTTATGAATCAAATAAATTAATTTAATTTGGATTTATATTTTTCGTTTCATTTTTTTTTAAATCTCCGAAATCTTGTTCATTGTGTGAATGAGAATATGAGAGAAATTTGGGAATTTTGTAACGAATTTTCTACAAAACCAACACCCTAATTTAAGTGCGAGCTTATATTTGAGGTGTCCAATGGATCTTTTTTAAATAAATTTACTTCTTTTTACAATACTAAAATTGGTTTATTATTGTAGAATTGTAGATTTGTCCCCTAGACCCAATGGCTAATCATTCCCCGAATGTTCAAAACTAAGGTACGCCAACGGACTTATCAACTCTATCTTTAAAATTGTGCTAAATTCTTTATTTGAAATTTTATTTTTTTCTTAATTTTCCAAAAAACTTTTCCCAAATCTGATAATTTTTCAGATATTTGGAAAGTTCTTTCAAATTACAATCGAGCTATTCAGAGTTAGTTATGCGGAAAAATAAGGAAAAACATGCTTCTAGATTTTTATTTGTAGCTCAAAATTTCCATAGTTCCAAAAATTGACTTAAAGACTCGATAAACCTGGCTACCGACCGGTAGAGACCAACGCCTAAAATACTCAAAGATAATTTACACCCTGATGATGATTTTCGAAGGCCAGAAAAGCCAGGGTATCGCGCAGTTGAGCGTCCAACGTCCAACCATAGTACTGACCGGCTGAAATACCACAACAGCACACGATTAGAAGGTTATTTCGAACTTGCAGAGAAACCCGAATATCAACCAACACCCAAGAAGATAATTTACGCCCTGAAGGTGGTTTTGAAAGGCCTCAAAAACTAGAATTTCGTCCTGCTAAAAGACCCCAACCGAAACCGCCTAAATTTGCATCCAGAGTGATTTCGTTCTGAAGGTGATTTCTAACAACATTAAAAACCAGAATATCGTTCAGTTGAACGTTCCAAACCAAAAATAAAAACGTCCTGAGGACGACAAAAGTTGGATCTATTAAACATGAAGATCGTTTACGCCCTGAAGGCAAATTTGAGCGTTATAAAAAACAGAAATATCAACCAGTAGAACAGACAAAACATAATAATAGGACAACTAAATTAAAAAATAATATTCAGTGTTATTTAATGTTATTATTAAGGGTTGTTATAGATTACTCGAGTTATAAATAGCTGATTGTTTTTGGTAGGATTTCAGGTGGTCGTAAGTTATCTTCATTGTTGAATAATTTCGCAGCAACAGACGATTATGTTCAGCACCTGGTACCATTTCTAATACATGCAATAAACTCATTTGGAGGCAGGTAAACATAACCTCAATCTTATATTTTCATTCCTTCTTTAGCACACAATTCCATACATTTTCCTTTGATAAAAGTCCCAAATTTTGCCATTTTTGGTAAATCGGAATTCAGTAGTAGCGAATTTTTCGAAAATAAAACTTTAGTCATAAAAATTTGAGGTTATAGAAATTGTAAACTGTCAAAATTTCAGCAACAAAGATAGAACATACGAATCTAATATAGTGAAAAGAGATAGATCTATAACGGCGAGAATTTCAACAAACATAATTTATTTTTGAGACGTTGCCGGCTCTAAATGGCAAAAATCCGTAGATTTTTATTTAATTTGGTTTTTATTATTTGTTTTATAATTCCGATGGTTATTTTAACTTTTTTAACGGAATCTCGATCTTATAATAGCACTTTTAATGAGTTATTTCAGTATATACCAAATATGATTGAGTTTGCTTCAAAAATTACTGAAAATCTATGTATTTAAAAAAAATAGAATTTGTTGAAAATTAAAAGCATCATTTATTCCTATTAAACAAATTTAAAATTGCTACATTTTTCAGTAATTCTAATAATAATTTTATTCGAACAACAATCCTTATTAACTTCCCCGACCAGAGGGTAGGGAAGTTATTGTATAAGTTATAAAATTATAACAAATCACTTATAACAACAAAACTTATAATTAGAAAGCAAGTTTAATGAGGCACTATAAAAACATCGAGGTAATTAGAATTAAAAACACTGGTTAATTAATTGGTTGATTAAAATGGCAGATATAAAAATTATCAAAGGGTAAATTAATCGAGAAAACTCGTTAGGCTTGAAAACAGTAGTTACATTTGGGATAATTTGGAATTATATTATCGTGGTTCGTAATCAAATCAACCCTTGGACTAGTTGGAGTAGATTTTTTTCAATTTTTCATTGTTTAATTATTATTTAAAATAAATACGGTGATATTTTACACCTCTAATAAATAAATCCTAGAATATGTTTGCCCACAAGTCGAGAATTACGCTAAATTTATTAAAATTATCCAAAGTTTATGTAAAATCAAAATAAATGTTATTGTTATGATAAAATATGTCCTTTTTTCCACTTTACAACTCCAAAATTGAAGAAAAACAGTCGTATTTCCTTAAAATCGAGTGAAAGGAATTACTAGAGGAAAAACCTGCTGAAAAATCAGTGAATATGGCAACATTGCATTTTGACTTGAATTTTCAATTTCAAATTTACGTCGACTCAACCTAACCTCAAATAACAATACAATGTCGCATAATAATGAAATAATTCAAATAAAACAGTTTTTCACGCCACAAAATATAAAATTGTCTGATGTATGCTTGGAGAGTTGTGTAAAATGGTGTAAAGATGAAGTATTAACAAATAATTATACACAAAATCAATCACAATCTCAAGTCTACGAACAATGGTAATTGCTGGATTTACGTGATGTAGAATTGGAACTTTTACCTAAAAACCTATCATTAAAGACTCACTTTATCGATTTATCAAAACCGAAATTGTGATAATTACAAAATAGACCAATGTTGAATGTTAATTTAATGCCAAAGTATGTCTAATTGGACCAATCACTACGTCGTGGTCCATTATTATTGGAACCTCATAATATTAAAATATTGAATGGTCATGTTGAGAAATTGCTAGTAACAAATGCTGCCGAGAATGTTTTAGCTAAACATTTGAATCTACCATTGATCCAAATTCACAACAAATTGAACAGACTGCTATTGTTGAAGAAACAAGAATTGAGCCGAACAGGAATGCACAAGACGGTTTCAATCAACGACAATTAATTACGGAAGATGAGAGGATGATTGCGGCAGAAATTGATTGTTTACTTGAAGCTGAACGAGAATCCAGCCAGCCAAAGAGCCCAAAAACTTGCGTTTTGATGGAAAAATGAATGAGTTATCATTTATCAAATTTCCCCCTTTACGAAGTAAAATTTCGGTTACTAAAGCAACACTGAAACTACCCAATTTGAATTTACGCAAATGTCACTTTGACAATATTTCTACAACCGTTCTACAATGAGACCAATTTGTTCAATTTTAGTTCTCTTGTCGGTATCGCAAATTTTGGCGAAAAGTTTAAATGCAGCTGCCAGGTTTAATTTGTATTCGGTTTAAGCTGTTGAATAAAGCGTTGAATTTTACAGTTTACGTGACAGTAGCGGTTCGGAGAGTGCGCCAGATTCAGCAAAATTATCTCGCCCAGTTGACGGTCAAGAATCACCAAAGAAACAAAATTCAGAATCGAGCGATAAAGTCGAAAAACGGCAAGTTGGTGTGATTTATCGAGACAACCAACCAGTAGGAATACTACAAGTACTCCGAAATTAACCAAGATATAGATTGAATTTAATAAAACGATTATTTGTAGCCGTTTAAGAGATCGTATCGATTCATTCCGGTTAGAGAAGAGTTATTGGAGAGCCTTGAGGAGGAAATTCCAGAGAATGAAATGGTGCACAAACGCGATTTGAAAAAGAATACGGCAAATAAGAGTAAGCATCTGTAGGGTAGAATTTCAGTGAATTTTGGTGGATGCGCCGGTAGAATCAATTTTATTTCCCGATTTTAATTAGGACATAATCAACACCAAAAAGACACCGAGAAATTCAGTGATAAATTAAAAAACATTTTAGACGATATGGGTTTGATTGAAGATACTGAAACTGTCAATGCTAAACGCGAGAATCCACCGAATGTCGACAATAAAGCGCCATTATCTGTCAATGCTGATAAGGTTGGAAAAGAAAATGAGAATCGCAATAAACGTAACGAGCATTATTTAACTAAAAGTGAATTGCCGAATAAGAGAGAGAAGCCCAGTATTGTTGAATTAAATGAGAATTACGATGGTGGTGATGATGACGATGATGAGAAACGAATTGAACGTCAAATTCGCAACAAAATCAATTCATTAAAGGATCAAGTCAAGCGTGAAATTGAGGCAATAAAGCAACAACAACAAGAACCTGAAGATTGGAAACGTAAAAAGCGCGGCATTGAAAATAGTTTGATCGATAGCGAAAATGATAGTATCAATCCGATCAAACAAGCCGATGTAAATTTGGATCCGTTGATCAGACGTAGAAGGAACACCGATGATAATGAGGGTAAAGAAACCGATCGTATCAAACGTAGAATTGATGAGGAAGTTCAAGATCGGCCGCAGAAATTGAGTGATTTGTCCGATTCGGACCTATTCGGAGCATTACCGCGCGATTTTGATGGTGAATTGTCGCGATTTAAGCGAGTCAAGCGAAAGGCAAACAAATAATTATACTTTTTTCTAATTCATTTCAAATATACACAGTTTATTTCTATTATTGTTTAATTTCGGGGTAGTCCCGCAAAAATATCGATAAAGTAGAACACATACTTACCAGCATTTTGACAACAGCACCATCTATGCGCTATTTAGTGAACAATTAGACATAGTCGAATTTCCCGTAAAAATGAGCAAGTTTCTTGCACAACAATAGCGTAATTTTAAAGGTCATAGAATCGCGTATAAACTGATAAGAACCAGTTTTGAGAAGTGAAAATGGCCAACAAATTCCCTATAATTATAGGGGAAATTTTGAGCTTCTCAAAGCTTCAGAAAATGCGGCAAATGATTCTTTAGCTTAAAAATTGTGCGAGAAAAATGTTGTTGAAATTCTATCACTGTTGTTAATTTTCCAAAACAGATTGGAAATTTCTGAAAGGAAGCTTATTTTTAAAATTTTCCACTGTAACTTGATTTGTTTGTAATCAGTTGGGGGTTTAATCGATAGAAAATTAAAAGAACTTTCCATCTGTGGAAGAAATTTTCCGATCGGCTTGGTAGTTTTCCCGAAAATCTTAAGCATAGAGAATTAAATATCACATTTGCTGAAAGCTATCAGAATATAAGAATGTGGTCGAAATATAATTTTTTTGAAAATTTGAGAAAAATCGTGGGGAAATTCGATAATATGATCGCATTGAATCAGGTTTTTTGAGTTTCTAGACGATTCTATAGGGGTGTGATTACAGAAAATTGTCTATTCTTTAAGGAAAATTGCGTGGAAATAGCCTTCTGCGGTTATTAAAGAGTGCCGTTATCACACCATGTTGACAAATATAGGTTCTACTTTATCAGTTTGTGTTGACATCTAGAAAGCTCTTTTAATTTGCTATCGATTGGAAACAAATTAATATTGGCCAAATTGAAGGAAAATAGAAAAATCTATAACTCAAAATTTCCACAAAATTTTCCAAAACGGTAACATTCTTGTTATGCAGCTAGAAATGTTCTTTCCAACGAGCCTATACACTTGAATTTCGAGTGGAAAATGAATAAGAAATCGCTTATCAAACATTCCATTGTTGACAGGTCTTTAAGCCACTAGAAAACTTGTTAAAAAAAGTGGAAACTTTGCCGAAAGATTTTACGTTTATTTTTTAAACAAAATTCAAGTTTTTGGGCTTGTCCGAAAGAGCATTTCAAGCTGCGAAAATTCCGCGATAACGAGACTAGAAGTGGAAATTTACAGAATTAAGAGTTAGGATTAAAAATTGGTAAAAAGTGGAAATTTAACGAGCAATTTCTCGTTCATTTCTAACTCAAAATACAAACTTTTGGGCTTGTCGGAAAAAAAATTTCAATCTACATAAGAGGGATTTTATAATTTTGGAAAACGTAGTGGAAATTTTGAGTTATAAAGGAAAATCTCGAAGCACGATTTTCTTAAATTTTCCCCATTAACTCAGCTTATATCAATCTGTTTGCAATGAATATGGGGTTTAATTGACAGCAAATTGAATGAGATTTCCAAATAAACCAGAAATTTTCCGATCGATTTGGAAGTTTTCCGGAAAATTGACAAAAATAGCAAGTTGTCTTGCACAATTTCAAACATGGAAAACTAAGTGTCAGATTTTCGGAAAACTTACGGGCAATTGACGCAATAGAGGCCAAGTATCAAAATTTGGAAATCCCGGAAAATCATAGGGAAATTTTGTAACCATTTTCACCTGTTAAACATAAATGTTTTGGAACAATTTTCATTTTGTAAACGACTTTATGGGCTTTAAAGTTATGCTATTGTTGTATAAAACACGCATTTTCATGGAAAAATGCGTGGAAAACAAAATTTTCTTGTAAATTTGAAAATCTCATTCAATTTGCTGTCGATTAAATCCCATATTCATTAAAAATAAATTGATATAAGCTGACTTATGGAGGAAACTTTAAAAACACATATTTCTAGATTTTCATCTGTAATTCAAAATTTCCACATTTTCCAAAACTACAAAATCTCCGTTATGGAGCTTGAAATGCTCTTTCGAATAAACCCAAAAACTTTAATTTTGATTGAAGAATAAACGAGAAATTGTTCTTCAAAGTTTCCACTTTGACCGACGTCTAGTCTTGAGGTGTTTAGGATTTGATTACAGAATTAAAACAACATCCTGTTTTTATAAATCATGAAGTATAATTTTTAAAATTTAAAAAAATAACAATGAAGCATGCAACAATTGACATTCTTGTGTCTGAATGATAATAAAAATTTGAAATCTAAAATTAAGACGATCTTTCAAATATACAAATTCTCACCAAAATTGGCCTCTTATCATACCGGAAACATCGTAATCAACACATATATCTAACTATATACAAACGAAATAATATATAGAGGGGTGAAGATAATTACAACATTTGCAAAACATTAAGAAATCGAAGATTTATTTAATGTAGCTAGTTTAATTTACTAATCTGATAAAAGCTTTAAATTCACTCAATTTCTCAGCTACAATAAATAAATCTAATTCATGTTCTAACTAATGACTTAGGTCCTTGTGGAATTTGATCTTGACACTCGACTCATTCCAGGAGATAAAAAAAATCAAATATGTCTTTTCGCAATTCGTTTTTTTAAAGTTTTTGTAAATAAAATTGAGCAATAAAATCAAAATCAAATAATTGACTGACATCAAAAAATTCTCTTCAAGACGAATTTGGTTTAATTGACCCTCAACACAATATTAATCAACTATATTTGGATTTCTTTTGATATGTTGGATATGCCGATATCCTCGAATTTGCCAGTCAATTCTATTTTCGAAATAAACAAAATAGTCTTATTGAAACACTCCTGTTCGAGTTGTAATTAAATATAGCACCAGTATAGCCGCTACATGCCTTTCTGTTACTATAAACACGAATAAATCCAGATATTGTTTTATATTATTAAATATTGTGTATAAATGGGTTGAAAGGGACATCGAAAAATCCAAAGAGAGCCATCGATTTGAAAACATTTACGAAAATTTAGTCCACAAAAACTTACAGTAGACGGGAAATTAGTGATAATTGTGCGCGTCTAACTCTAAATTCCTATACAGTCCCTTTAGTTCTCGAAATTCTCGAAAACTTCCAAATTTGTGCTGATTGACTGTACGTTTCAATAATCAATTAAATTATAATAATGAAAGACAAACATCTATTGCACTATAAATCGTTAATTCCTAAAATTGTGATTTTAAGTTAAAACAATCACAATTTTATTAATTATAGAAACTTAATTATTTGTACAAACACCTTTTATAACTAATCACTAAAGCTCAATTTTCTTAGTTGAAAAATTGTATTAAAACCAATTTTCGTTTATACAGCCTCGACTGTTCTATTTCCACAATATCAGTCTTTAATCGTTCAAATATCTAAGAATTTGTGATGTTTCGTTTCTATTTTAATAATTTCTCGATAAAACTGCACCATTTAGAAATCAACAGGACAATTGTAGCTACTACACACTTGACAAGACAATTATAATCACTAGAAAATAATTCTAAGAGTTTTCATTGTTTTTAATTAAAAGATAAGAGAATTTTTGTTCCAAATGCTCCAAAATTCTACAAACTTTATGGCAGTGAATCCTACAATTCGAGTTTTTAAAAAAATTACTATTATTTTTATAGAAAATTAAGCAAAATCTAATAAATTACTGTTTTATTGTTATGAACGGTGCAATCTAAAACCATCCTCAACACTATCTGATATTAATGTCATACTTGAATCTGATAACATTTGTAATTCGTCAAAATCTAACGGTTCTAGACTTTCGCGTAATGTCTCTTCTGAAAACAATTCCGCTTCTAAGTGTTTACTGAAATCTTGCCGCGTTGTATCCTCACTTGCCGACGAAAAATCTACAAATCAATCAAATTTATTACAATTCTACTTAACTAATTGTTAAATTGTTAAACCTGTTAATATAATATCAGGTATACTAGTTGGTGTATTTGGTGTTGTATGTAGACTAGGCGGTGCTGTCGGATAAACTAATTGTGATGGTGATGTACTATAATAGCCTGGATCTGATGTTAATTCAATATTACCAACGGATACTTCTGGTAATGTTTGTGGATGTGTTTGTATCATTTGATTAGTCGATTGGTCACCATATGAAACATTACTAACTGGTGTATCCAACTACAAAATAAAAAATAATTTAATTTCAAATGTGACGATTAAACAAACGGATATATCAAGACATGCTAAAATAAATCAAAATATTGATGAAATTCTAATTAAATAAAACAATCTGGTCATTTATTATCAGATTCGTTCGTATAAATGAAAATAAATTGAAAGAAATCGAAGCTTCATGCTGTAGAAGTTGAGCTGTTTAACGAAACACTTCCACAATACCAGACGTACAGTAAACATTATAATTAAAAAACAATAAATACAATAATCAAATGTTTACTGAATACACCTGGATCTACAATATACACAAATTTATAACATAAAGATTAAATTAAAAACACCAACGTAATAAAAATAGCCAAAATTAAAAATCAAGCAACTACAATGTTTATCAACTGTAATAATAATTATTGTCAAGCTAATAAGAGGATTATAATGAAGATTATAATGTTAATTAAATCGATTGATTAGTCACCTGTAATTGTGCGCTCCAGGTGCAGCCTGACTCCATTAGGCTAGCTACCAACTGCGCCCAATCCTAACAACATGCATATACATGAAATAAAAGAATTTTTTTATATTCTTTCATTTTTTTTTAAATTATTTTACAATCAGTTTAATTAGTATTGACAAACAAAAAGATAACAAAAATAATTAGTAGAACAAAAAAGCGATAATTATCTACATGCGAAGCTTTATTGTTATTAGAAACTATCAACAACAATTTAAATTGTTGTTTAAAGTCCGGGTTAGGATTTGGTCAAAAAAGTGGAAACTTTGACGAACGATTTTTGGTTCATTTCTTTATTGGAAATGGAAGTTTTTGGGCTTGTTTGAAAGAGAATTTCAAGCTGCACAAATGGAGTTTTATAGTTTTGGAAAATATTGTGGTAATTCTACTGTGTTTCACCTAGGTTTGTAAGTTCTAATAGCAGCTACCTTTATCTAGCGAGCAATTTGTAAAATATTTTAAGGGTTTATAAGAGGGTCTCTGGAGATCATTTTGGCAAATTTTAGCCCCTAACTGGTCAAAAACATTCGCCTTTGACCAAATTGCGATTTTCAAAAACGAGTTACACAAGTCAAATGACTCCCAACATTGATTTTTTTTTTGATTTTATTTTGGAATGGATAGGAGTATTTGGTATTTATTCTGGAATACGATAGAGAAAAATTTGAAAGGGGCCGAATCTATGAACCGGCCTAATAACTTCCCCGACACGAGTCCGAGTTTTAAAAAACGAGTACCGTAGCACGAGTTTTGTATACTATTTTCTATTGGAGATACTTTATTAAAAAAAAAAAACTAACTTACTATAAAAATCAAAATCGGGAATCGAGAACCGTGGCTAGCTCACAACCACCGAAAAATTCAATGAGGAACCAGCATCTCGTCAACAAAAACTCTGTTCACTAATCGGTGATTCCACACACAGCCTTTTCAGTTCGACTTTCTTACAATTCGATTCACAATTCAATTGCGAAATTTTGACAGAACAACAGAACTGTCATTTGAGCGCGGAATAAAAAGTAGTACGGTAGTCCCAACAAAAACATGGAAAAATTCAAATCATGTAGATTGAATTGAATCAAAATTTATATTATTTTAAAACATTTATTTATTAAAAAAGCGCTAACCGAAACACAAAACCCGCTCAAAAAACCGCTTGAAAACAAATATTTTGAGGTTATGTTTCAAAAATGACAGAAGAATGTAAACAAACGCATAGGATTTTATGCCTCCAGTGATACCAATAGTAGATATCATTCTGTCTTTATAAACTACCGTTATAACTTTTGCTACGCTTTAAAAATTATGTTGGATAACCTTCTAAACTGTCATTTCAAAATTTCGCAATTGAATCGTGAACAACAACTCTTTTCTATGGCAACCGATCCCTGATAGAAGGCGGCAAATTTGAATTGGTTGACTAGACTATTTTGCCAATTTTGTGCCCTTATTTAAAAAAAGAAAAGAACATCGCACATGATGGATATCGTTTCAGACATAAAAGCACATGCCCTTTCGATTGGTGATATCAAATTAATATGTTATCTTGAATTTTTTTTAATCAACCCCTCCCCCTTCCACCCCCGTGGTCCGATTGGCACCAAAAACTAATCAACTCGAACGGCCACCAAATAGTTTGTGCTGACCAAATTTGAACTCAATCGGTGAAACCGTTTTTGAGTAATCGTTGGAGAAACGACAGACACACACACACACACACACACACACACACACACACACGGACATCATGCTAAAAACTTCAAAAACGTGTTCAGGGGACCTCAAAACGTAAAGATCTGGTGAAATCTCGAATTCGAAATTTTGGTCCGAAACTAATAACTTCCCTACCCTCTGGTCGGGGAAGTTAAAAATGATAAAAAATATGTTGAGAGCATCTTTGAGTCATTCTGAGTCATTGTTTGTGCAGTTTTGAAAATCGCAGCATTATTAGAAACGTTTTTTGGCCAACTTCACAATGAACTACGGGGCCCAAATTTTGCTAAAATGATCTCTAGGTACCCTCCTATAAATCCTTAAATTATTTTACAAATTGCTCGCCAAATAAGGGCAACTATCATAAGAACTTATAGTCCAAGGTGAGACACACAGTAAATGAAAAACTTCCCCAATAACTCAATTTATATCAATTTATTTGCAATGACTATGGAGTTTAATCGATAGTAAATTGAATGGGATTTCCAAATATGCAAGAAATTTTTCAATAGGTCCAGTAGTTTACCAAAAAATTGAGACAAATGGTGAAATTTGTACAATTTGAACACAGAAAATTAAATGTTCTATTTTCGGAAAGTTTTGAAAATTTGAAAAAAATCAGGAAAATTCGCTAGCTATTTTCATTTATTAAACAAGTTTTAAACCAATTTTTTCCAAGTTGCTTACTTTCATGGAAATTTTGTGCGAAGACAGGTTTCTTTATTTACTAAGTAGCGCATAGATGGTGCTGTTATCATAATGTTGATAAGTTTGTGTTCTACTTTATCAACTTTATGCAAGGTTGTCAAACATTTTCCTATACCACGATACCAATTATAAAATTTTCAGGACTATCATCATTATCATTGTGTATATAGACAATCTATTTATGGAGATTTGAATGATTTTTGCGATAATGTGTCTATATTTACTTTATTAGCGGAAAAAGGCGTGGTTTCATATATATAAAAATGTTCGGCAATCTAGCACAAATCTAAACATTGTAATTGAATTCTGCAAATAGCACCATCTATACGTTATTTAGTAAATAAAAGTCTGTTTCCACGCAATTTTCCCATGAAAATACGCATGTTTTATACAATAATAGCATAACTTTAAAGCTCAAAATCGTTTATAAATTGGAAGAAAACTGGCGCAAACATTTTTTCGCGATTTTCAAAATTTTGATATTTGGCCACTGTCAATTCCCCATATATGTTTTCCAAAAATTAAATTCATCTTTAAAATAATGCACGAAAATATTCAACAAACTTTTGGGCGTTTTCCTAATTTTCCCAAAACCATCAGACCTATTACAAAATTTCTTGCATATTTGAAAATTTCATTGAATTTGCTATCGATTAAACTCAATGTTGAGTCCATATATTTTACTCCGGGGGTGAATTATCCCGCAAACCAACCCGATAAAATACAAAATTTAGTTCCGAACTTAGAAAAAATGATTATTTTTCTTCCTAAAATGGAGCATTATAGATCGTTAGAGAGAGCATTTCAAGCTGCAGGACACAGTAAACTAGCAAATACACTTTTCCAGAATTTTCCATAAATTCTCAATACATGGATTTTTCAATATGATAATCTTCTCATCCAAAGAAACAAAATTTTAGTTTCCCGGAAAAGTACGAAGTCGATCGGAGAATCTGTTGCATTTTTGAAAAACCCATATTCTTTATAAACAAATCAATATGGACTTAATTATGGGCGTAAACAAAGGAAGTACATGCTTCTAGATTATCATCTATGAGTCAAAATTTCCACAAAATTTTCCAGCTTGAAATGCTTTTCTCAACGAGATATAGCGCTTGATTGCAGAGTAGAAAATAAAGGAGAAATCGTTAAATCAGCCCCCCTTTTTCAAGTTAAGTTGGGTTAAATTCTTTAAGTTGTGTAATTCAATAATTAGTTGAATATTCTCTATGATTCTTCCGGGAGTGATTCTCAAATTCTCTGAGGAAAGAGAAATTTCGCCGGGTCACTCGCTTGGATTCAACACTAATTAAACCCCATATTCATTACAAACAGATTAATGTAAATTGAGTTGTGTGGGAAATTTAAGAAAATACGAGCCCAAAACGTTTTCCAAAAAACTTGAAATGTTCTTTCAAACAAGCGGAAAAACTCGAATTTCCATTAAAAAATGAACCAGAAATTGTCTATCAAAGTTCCCACTTTTTTACCGAGTTCTAATCAGATTCCTCAATAAAATTAGCATTAATTCTATCACATTAAATTTATTTACTTTTCCTCTATTTACTTATTTGATCTAAAATGTATCAAAGTTTCGATTAAACAGCACAACATCCCAGAGATTCCTACACAGAAATGTTACCATCTAAATTTGGTTTTATTCATTACAAATTGTTAAAATTTGATATAAACGCTTATTATATAATAGAAAAAAAAATTAAATAAATAAACATTTATAATTAATACTACAGATGTTAAATGAATATGAAAAATTTATGATAAGATGATGATGTTGTTCTGTTTTCAATGAACGAATCGGTATAACAAACATGACTTACCACTCCCTGTGCATTTTTGTGTATTTGTTGTGCACCAGGCAACAATGTAACAAGAAATTACAATCAATTATGAACAATAATTAAACGTAAATATTGTATTTCAAAAATCATCTATATTCATCTTTGATTTATCTATAATTATTACTAATAATAATTATATTAACAATAATTATAATATAAATTAATAGTAAAATTAATCGTAACGTCTTGTTTGTTATTGTAGAAAATACAGAATGTTCAACGCTATTTAAGCTCGCAGTGGTCTGTGTCTTTGTGAACGTAGGGCAACTTCTTGATTCAGCTTAGTAATCTGCATTATCGACAATCTATTGAAACAAGAACATGTCGGTAATGCAGATTATTTAGATGAAACAAGAAACTGACGTACGTTCGCAAAGTCCTAGACTACTGCGAGTTTAAATAGCATTGTACACCCTGTATAAAAATGAATGAAATGGAATAAATGATGATTTTTTTCAATGTTTATTTTTTTAAATAATAATTTTATTGTTAGACTTACCATTGATAGTTGTTCGAAATGTTGTTGGAACTGTGTGGCCTGATGTTGATTGAAAATGTTGTAATCGTTGGGTAATGGACTGGGAGCACCTGGACTACATGGTGCTGAATGTCGACCACCTAAACTAGGCGATGATTGTGGGCTCGGTCTTGGACTTCGATATCCACTTACCGACGTCTGCTGTAACTATCAATTTTCTCTCAACAATCGATCATTCATCATAAAAAATGATTCATTTTTAAAAACCAAAAATCCATCGAAATATAGATGGAAATAAAACAAAATTCTATAATAGTATACTGGGAAACGAGTTTTAAAAGTTGAGTTTCTGCACAAAACCACGTTTAAAAACGAGTTTCTTAAAACGGACTTTCTAATGGTCGAGTACAGGTAATGACTTCTGAAACGAGTTTTTCATACTATCTTCTCCTATTTTGATTACTTTTTTGATAAAAATTGCAGGGAGTTTTATTATAGTTGGTATCACTAACAAGATAACTAAAATTTCAAATAACGCTCCAATTGTTCTTATCAGAGGACTAAATATGTTCGATTTAAACTAAAAACGGGTCATAAATATTTAAATTTACGGCTTAATCGATCTAGTTTTTGTTACTAGTGAAAAAATTTGTAATTTCATTTGTGAATCTATTATTATTTGATTTTTTATATTCTATATATTGAAATATTCAATGAAATCTAGATTGAAATTCCTATTTTGAGCATATAAATTGAAAATTTATCAAAGTTATGATTATATGTTACCACAAAATTTGATTGGTTTAAATTCTTTTTACGAATATTGGAGTTTTTAATTGTTTTGTCCAGTTTTGTTTCAGTCAATTATTTTCGGTCATTCAATAAAATGTTCAAAAAAATATTTGTCCAATAGTCAAATGTAAAATGGGTCAATTTACTAACTTTTGATCAATTTTTGGGCTTTAAAAAAGTTGAAAAGGTCCACTGATTTATAGCAAATTTTGCAAATGAATTATCATAAAAAAAAAACGTTTTGAAAACTCTCAATTTTTGGAGACAAATTTTCGAATTTTAAACTTTTTTAAAAATAGTTTATCATTTAAATATAATTTTGTTATTGAATAATTAAAAATGGAATAATTTTGTCAATTTTTCCGGAGTGAGTTTTCTAATCAAATTTTATTATTTTGAGACGCAAAATTGTGACTTTCATTCAATTTTTGCACTAAAAATGTGAATTCTTGGAAAATTTACTGTGCTAAACCAATAAAAAATGAGATTTTAATTTGTAATTTCTCATAAAACTTTCAAATTTTCGACGAAAAAGATTTAACCAACAGAAATAGAACAAAATCTATTAAACAAATCTTGAAATTGTACAGCATAAGTACTAAATTGTTTTGAAATTGTGCATTAGAGTCAAATAAACCAACGAAAACTCCCCAAAATAAGGCAAAAGTGCTAGTTTTTTTCAAATTTTGATTGTAATCCTCAAGTACTGCAATATTTCTAGAAGTAAAGCTAAATTTCGCATTAAAATTTTAAAATTCTGGAGTAACTGTGTGAACTTTCTCAAAAAATTTTTAATACTGAAGGGCTATTGTGCCAAAATTTTGAATTTAACGACATACATGTTTTAAAAATTAAGCCAAACCTATCAAAATATTACTATTTTTTTCAAAATGTTGATTATATTTTCATAATAAAAGAAAATTCTCCAGTAAAATCTGCAAATTGTGGGCTAAAAGTGCTAAATTTTTGAAAAATTTCCATTAGAATCAAATAAATGAAAACGTCTCAAAATAAGTCGAATTTTTTTATACAAAAATCTTAAAATTCTAAAGCAAGAGTGTTATTGTTTTTCATTTTGTCTTCGATATTAGAATTTTTATATTCATTGAAGAATTAAAAACAATATTTATATTGAAAGGTTTAATAATTTTCTTTACAAATAATAAAATAGACCCTCAATTGCTATTTTTTCAAAATTTTGTTGTATTTTCAAAATAAAACAAAATTCTCCACTAAAATCTGCAAATTTTGGGCTAACTGCTAAATATTTTGTCTCTGTAAAAGATTCATGAAAAACTTTATAAATTACAAATTTTGGAAATTTATTAATATAAGCAAAGAAAAATTAATTGTAGATGTAGGTTTTCTATAAACAGAAACATTAATGTTAATATCGCGGAAAGAAATAATTACCAATTTCTAAAATAAATTTGTTATTTTTAAATCAAGAATTGATTTTATAGGATTTCGATTTTGAGAATTAATTTCTATGATCAAAATTCGTTTGATTTCTACAAATATAATTACCGTAGGTGAAGGCGACGTTGGTGGTTGTTGTGGCGATGGTGGTGGTGGTTGTTGTGTTTGATAAATCGGTGACATTCCACTTAATTGTGTAAAATCCGCCCCATCAATCAATCCACTCATATTTTTGTTTTCTATTTGTACATTCTATAATAAACAAAATAAATCATCAATATTGTATTGATATTATTTGAATTGTGTAAAAATACAAACAAACAAAAAAAAAACAACAAAAACTATACCTTTCTACTGTTATTATGATGGGGTGGATACCTAGAATTAACTGGAACTGATAAATGATTCTGCAACAAAATGATAAAGAACCATGCAAACATAAAATCAAAGAAAAAAATCACGAAAAAACAAAATTAAGCGAAATCAAACACACGATTAAAACAAAAAAAAAAAGATTAATATTAATCGCAATGAAATCGTACCGAGTGTGCATGTGTTACAGGTGGTAATTGAAAACGTGTTGGTGGTTGGCGTAATCCTTGAGGTATACTCGTTGGGGATAATGTTGATGGACTTGTATTAACAGGACTCTGAAAATATTCATACAGTATAAGTGCTATTAACGATAATATTTCTAAATTTAAATAGAGTGCTTTCAAAAATAACCACAATTGTAATGAAAACATCTAACATGTTTACAGTAAACATAGAAAATGTTAATACTAACAGAACTATACGGTGAACTTCCTCCTTGTTCGGGTTCTTGATCTAATGGTACATGTATTGGCGATGAGAAATCAACATTTGTTAAATCTGGTAATGAACCAGTATTGGTACTACTACTAATTGGTATTTGTATAGTTCCTGGTACATGTGCAGATGGATAAATACTGAAAATTCATTGAAATTAAATTCAATTCAATTATTTGATAATAAAATTTACTTAATTCCAGGCAATACAGGAACTCTAGGCATTTCACAACTAGATTTCGGCCGGCCATCATTACCCCGTTCTGGACCATTAATCGAAGGTGTCATCCATCTATTATTTGAATTATCATTATTTGAATTAATATCCTAGAAATTTATGAAAATTCTCTAATCAATTATTAGACTATTACAATTATTAATTATTGATAGAATTAAAAGAATACCTGCATAGCTGTTTGGTGTAATGCCGAATCGCTATGTGTACGTCTCCAACTGGTATCATGTGGTGGACTAAGAAACATACTACTTGAATATGGTGATGTGTCTAATCGGCGATCGTGAGGCCGCCTTATAGGACCACCTTGAGATCTAGCCCTACTACCTGTACGATAATTCGTATTAGGGCTCGGTGGGTCGTCCTGTAAATAAAACATATTTTAGTTTATGTTTTCTAATAAACAATAAAGAAACTTAAAAAAATCCAATAGTTTATTTTGAAATAAATAAAAAAGTACTACAAGCAAATCATTTCGAATATAATTCATTTATTGTTGTTATTATTATTATTAATTTATGATAACTTACGATAGTGGAGAATTAAGAAATTCTCCAAGTTTTATCAATGGAATGACGTAAAAATGTAAAAATATCATTCATTTATCAGTTATTAAAAATAAGAGGAAATAGACTCGATTTGAAAATAGTGATGTGAATAAAAACGATTAATTACGTCAACTAAATATAACAGCTGATCTGAACATATCTCTCGTACAGTATCACAAAAATTATGATGGGAAAAATGCCATTTTTATAACCCGATATCTAATTTGTTTTTTAACGAATTTTAGTTATTCAAACGGTATTAGAAAGGGCATTACAAGTCGTTTCCGTTTTGGAAAATTTTGATTAATTTTCGAGCTATAGTGGGAAATATACGAGCACTTTTTCTTTGATTGTTTTTCTATATTTTCTCCCACAACTTGCACAATATTGTTTATTCTACAACAAAATTATAGATTTTGATAGAAAATTGAAAGCGCTTTTCAAATTTGTAAGTAATTTTCCTTATTAGTTTTCCCGAAAATTGATAACAAAGTTGAAAACATTATTATTATTTCCACAATTTGAAAGATGAACAATTGCTCGATACCTCGTTTTAAAGTCTACCCAAGAATTGAGTGCCTGTCAGAAAGAAAAATTAGAAAAGTTACGCGAAAATTTTCGGGTATTATTTTCACATATTCAACACGATTATTTTGTTCCAATTTCGTAACAATTTATAGAAAATTTTATGGGTTTTCTGAAAATTTCTGTGTTTGTTGAGAAATTTTAGAAAATTCTTGGAAAATTCGTCTAGAAAACGAACGGTCTTGTCTGGCTTTAGTCGAACAGATGTGTGGAGGAAATCCAGATGCGTTAGACAGTTATAACCTTGAGTGTCCAACACCTGACTACTATCGGGAAATTTTTATGTAACTTTTCTAATTTTCCGAAATTTGAAGTTTTCTTTCTGCCATATTCTCCACTTTTGGATAAGCTTTTAAACGATTTATCGAACAATTGTTCATCTTTTAAATTGTGGAAACGAAAGATAATGTCAAATTTTTGGAAAACAAACAGGCTTATTGGAAAATTTCTTACAAATTTGAAAAGCGCGTTCAATTTTATATCAAAATTGATAATTTTACTACAGAACAAACAATACTATCCAAATTATTAGGGAAAATACAAAAAATATAATAATTTTGCACTATAACTCAAAAATTAATCAAAATTTCCTAAGGAAACGGCTATCCTCCTGAAAGACTTTTTTTAATTCGATTTTCAGCCACTGGATCGAAAAGGGTGTACTATGAGTCCTTATTGAATCAAAATAATGGACTGAAAGTACTGAAAAATTCCACCAAAATTCTGGAAATTATTGTTTCAGCAGTTTTGTGGATCGAAATTAAATATTGTTGCTTCCGAACTAAAAATTTTGAAGATATTTCCGTTACACGCGTTCCTAAATTGTGGTTATTTAAAAAAACCACAATGGTGCCAAGTTTAATGGACATTATCAAAATCAGTAAATAGAATAATAAATCTCGTGATAGGAAATATTCCAAAACCATATCTTCAGATTCTTTCTAAAATCCAAAATCCTCGGATTTGCACGGTGATTTTTCAAAAAATCCTGTAAATTTTTAACGCTCATTTAAGACCGTCCAATAGTTTGGTCAAAATCGTTTAGTTCTCCAACTTCCACTACTAAACATCTAATAGGATAAGGTTCTATTTGGAAAGAACAATGCAACAAAATAAAAATACCAGAAAGACAGAAAAATCAATTAAAAGCTTTACTAAAAAATATTAAGAACATTAACGATTTCAATTCATCTTACCAAGCCCGATGATTGTTATTGAAAGTAACGTTAATGCATTTAATTGATTGTCGATAAATGAAATTGTTTCCAACGTTTCGCAAAATCAATCAGTAACAAAGTACACCAACAGAATTACTTAAATCTTCTAAATATTGCATTTAATAATACGAAATTTCTTGATAATTAATAAATCAATTAATTTTTTGGCAAATAGATTGTTTTGTAACTATTTGCCCTTTCCTATCGTTTACACGAGCTTTTTATAGCATTCATAACATGCTTTTCTTTCTAAATAAATGAGCAATCTGCTATTTTTAAGCAAACAAACTGTACACACACACACACAACACAACACCAAATTAAAAATAATAAAAATAAGAGAAGATAAGGAAAAATATTAAATTAAATTTTAATATCTCTATGAAACAATAATAAGAAAAATTCTCTAATAAAAACACTAGAGAAGAAACACTTGGCAATTCACCTTTGCCATATTAGTTTGTTGTTTTGCCGATTTGACCGTTGGTAAAACTCCAGCAGCAACATTAGGCAAAGAACCACCACGGAATGCACCCAACAATTGATTGTTGATACGAAGCGTATTTTTTGTCGATGGTGTTGTTACTAATGTTGCCAATGTTGTTGGTGATGATAATTGTGATGTTGATAACGATGTAGATATTGGTGTTGTTTTATTTGTAGCATTAGAACTAGTAGTTGTAGTTGTTGATGATGATGATGATGATACACTAGTTGACGAGGGTGATGACAATGAAGTTGATGATGATGAATTTCTATCCGGTGCAGTTACCTGGAAAATTTATATGCCACCAATTTTTCTTGCTTTTGTTTTGATAAATAATTGATTTTCTAGCTGTCAGTCTATGAAATTCGCCCTTAAATTGGCTTACACTGCTATCACACACTTAATTTAAACAAACATTAGAAGGAAATCAAAAAATTCCTCTCCGAGTTTCACTCAAATAGTCCTAGTTCTTATATCAAAGTATTTAACTACTGATTTGGAAAATATTTTGAGGATTTATAGGGAACACTTGGGGATCATTTGAGCAAAATTTGAACCTTCTAGCTTATCGAGAAGTTGGTCAAAAAACGATCATTGCGACTTTCAATGACTCAGAATGACTCGAAGATGCTCCTAACATAGATTTTATTCGTTTTTCTCCATTTTATTCTAAAATAAAATGCAGAAAAATAGAAGAAAATATGTCGAGTATACTTGAGTAATTGTGAGTCATTGATTTCCAAAACAAATATTTTTTGATCAACTTCCCAATGAGCTAGGGGGTTCACAATTTGGTAAAATCATCTCCAAAGACCTTGATATGAAACCTTGAAATATTTTACAAATTTCTCATCAAATATTTCGATTAAGAGCTAGGAACATTAAAGTAAAACACCCAGTATAAGAATAGACGATAATTCTGAGGAAATCTGCTGAAAAGACACTAATAAGAAACAAATTTAACAAAAAAAAAGACCCCAATCTAATTAGAACTGAACTAAACTACTCGCTGAGCATTTCTGATAATAATAAATACGATAAAATCTCCAAGAATAAATCTAAGCCAACATTAACTATCAAGATTGAGCGGAAGTCAAGCGATTAAAACTTGAAAATTTCAAAATTAATGGCTGGAAAAATCTTTATACACATTTCTTCTATCCAAAATTTATTATTTATTTAACATCACTGTATAAAATTCATTAATATTTATATTAAACGTTAACAGAAAAAGAATTCTCATTAAAAATCTGTTTAATTTAACAAAAATTAATGAGATCTTACTGCACTTTTTTATGGAGAAGTTATAATTCATCTTTTTCTCCTTAATTTAATAGTGTTTGAATAGAAACTATTCCAAGTAACTGAAGCAATTAGGGTTTTTTTCGTTTATAAATAATAGAAGCAGAAAATTATTCGATTAACAACCGATTTAATGCGTAATTTGTCTTTATTTTGTAAATAGATTCCGGATTTTCACGTCACATCATACTTTATCAATAATTTAATAAACTAATCAATATTGTTACAAAAATTTTTGATTTATATCAAAAATATTCAACTTCTCTGCATCCGACACGAAAATTTCGATTTAAATAAACTATCGTTGAAGGAATCAATATTGTAATGAAATTATATTGTATTATCGCTCTGTATATAAATGAAACTATACGATAATTATAACAATAGATCATTGACAATTTTATTTGCCAATAAAGATAAAAGTGTCAAAATAATAATAGCCAATTTATAATTTCCATCCGATTTTGGTCAAGTTTTATAGAAATTAATCATTTATTTATAAGATAATCACCTTGATCATTTTCGGTAATCATAATTAACATAAAATTCATCTTCCTAAAAATTCCATTGAAAAAAAAAACGGATAGAATAATCGAATTATAACTGTTGTGAATTTTAAATATTTTCAACCGCAATAATAAAATAGTCAATTGTGATAAGCTTCTTTGATAACAATACATAATTTTCTACATTACTGATCAATATAATTTATTAAATATTCATTATTACTATAATTCTATTCTATTTTTACAAACGAACGATAAGACAAAAATATATAATAACCGGAAGGGATTTATTGAAATTTACCGTTAAAATCGATATTTGTTATACAGAAATGGGGGAAAAAAGATTGGAAATGATGAAAATTTTTCACTATTGTAATGTATTTCCGCCCGAAAAAACATTAATTCCGTTGATGAACTTTATCCGGTGAAACGTTATAAAAGTATATTTATTTTTACGAACAAAAATGGAATTTCAAATAAATAAAACATTAAATTGATTTTCTAAGAAAAATCAACATATTATAAGACAATAAAAATTGTAATTGTTAATTCCAATTTGTTTTACGAAATTGACTCTTTTTTGACGTTCTGTTACAACCCGGAACATTAATTTTTATTACGATTTGATTTTTTCGCCTGTGGGAAAGTTTTTAAAACCATTCCCCCCATACTTGATAGTTTCATTGAACATCTTTTGTTTATTATCATTAATCTAATAATAATAATATTAATAACTGTAATTTGTTTACATTGCAAAAGCTTTAAATTTAAAACAAATTTAATGACGATATACAGGATGTCTTGAACATAGTCCATTCGTTTTTAATATTTATTTAAAAACAATTTAAATCAAACGTTACTGATATGGGGAAATATTTGAAAATCTAATAAATATCAACACTTCCTGTTACAAATTTCCCACTTTAAAATGTTCGATTTGTTTAGCAATTTAAAAATTAACGAAGTATTGTTTTCAATTATCAATATTTGTTTTAAATTTATTGCCTTTGTTTAAGAATCCTTTCTCTAAATTAATAACCGCTTATAGAATTATAAAAAATCGTCTTCTACGAATCATATAAATTGTGAATAAACAAACCAACACAATAAAGTAATGCATAAAAATAATCCAATGAATAAATTTAGCGGGTTTTTTTCTGAATATTTAGATATCTACAATACGGTTTGAATACTAATATTGCAATTTGTCCAACAATTTCGACTCTCCTACACTTTTATTGGAAGAATTTTTAGGGAAAAAGTCGACGCAATATTGAAAATATTGATTTAACTGTAATCGGAAACAAATTGGTGATATTAAAAATACATATCTGTTTTACTGGGGCAATTTACAATAAAAGAAATGGAAAGATCTATAATTCAATTTTACAGAATATAATGAGATGAATACAAAACGAATTTCTTTACAACAACAGCCGAATTTACTCATGTAAAAATACTTTTCAATTATTGTTAACTTTCGGAAGTACACAGATAGAAATTAAATTATAGATGTTTTAATTTTCGAAATAATTTCCAAGAATATGTAGAATGCATCAAATATTACGAACAGTACAATAAAATCGGCTCTTACTTCCTCTATAAATAGAACACATGTTCATTTAAACTAAAATCAGTTGTAAACTGAAGAAAATTGAATTATTAAGATCGATTTGTATACTACAAGCATAGCAACAGATTTCATTATAAAGGCTTTTTTGATATGAAGAACTTATTCAACAAATTTCGAACAAATATTCTTAAATAGGTTTCAAATCATCAATTATAACGAAAGCTATACATGTTGATAATTTTACTTGCAACAAAAACACCAAATCGAAAATTTAGAAGATAAATAAAGTGTAACGAAATCGAAAAATGTTGTCTTCGAAATTTTTGAAGGAATAATTGAAAACGAAAATCCTCAATTGCATGTTTCCATATAATTCTAAAGTCTTAAACCAAGAGGAATCGTTAAAATTAATCCAACATTTATGAGACGCTATCTAAAGATTGAATATCGAAGCTTAAATAATATTCAGTCAAACGTGAAAATAATGAAAGTCTGTTGTCAACATCAATCAAATGAAAAATTGACGATTTCAGATAATAAAAGAAGATATTTTCCAAATTCTCCACTATTATCAAATTTAATCTAACAATTGATTCATGATAATATTGTAATTTGTCAACATAACTCGTTTAAAGAAATTCGATTTACTTGACCAATAATTGAGAATTTCAATATTTCTTCATTAATTTATTTAATATTAATAAAGTTGGTTCATTTCCGCTGACAACGGAAATGTTGCAACATTATAGGTACCATCAAAAATATAACTCAACATTTATATTGACGTCAACAAATTCTAACGAGATAAAGAAAAAATTAACCACATTTAATACTCATCAGTACACTTATTTACAGAATTTAATCGTAAATTGAGGGTTAATTTAACAGAAATTTTGAATCAATTGATGTTGGGAGATTTCGCTTTAGACTTATCGCTCAAAAAATAATTCATCTTATAAAACAGACGTTGAAAACATGTCAACAACAAAAAAATCGACGACATATAAGTGTACGATCATTTTAACAGTTTGAAATTTTCAAATATCAAAATTTTATTTTCAAATAAAATGAATATTCAATGCAAAAACGAAACGGTAACAGAATTTGCTAAATTATTTTAGAATAATTTAAAAATCCTCACCTTTTACGTAATCCTATTGTACAGGTATATTTAAGGATTAACAAAAGTATTTTTATATTGTTGGATTATTATAATTGCCTTCATTGTAAGTCTTGAATTATATTTTTCTATGTCAATGTCAATATCAATTATAGGGGTCAACATACCTACACGGGTACGATTTTTTTAAATGTCTATATTTCATTAAACAGAAATAGAAATTAAGAACTAAAAGGAAAACAAAACCAAATTAAAAACCACTTTTATAAATCATTTAATGACTAATAATTCCCGATAATAATAACTCATTGTTTTTATCAATCAAATGAGTATTTCCTTTCAGTAAAATTAAAAATTTGAACATAATTAATTAAACTATAATCAAAGAATAAATACTTTGTATCAGTATTAGAACCATCAATCGAATTATTTGACCTAGAAATATGTTAAAATAAAGTAGTTTTTAGTACTAATTAACTATAATTTTGATATTGCAATAGAAAATTTTCATCAAAAACATCAAGAATTTTTTACATTTATTATTGTTGTTGGTTGAAATGTCAAAGTGATACTTTAAATAAATCGGATGCATATATTCAACCCATTCATTGGTATTCTAACATTAATGTTATAGAATTTGATTATTCTCAGAAATTGTTTTTCAACTCAAATAAATAAAATACAACAATACTTTATGCTATCTAAATTCTAAATTATGCAAAATTATAAAGCTAGTCCCGTTATTCTAACATAGGATTTTTTTTTATTTCAAAAATAAATAATAAATCGATAAATTTTCCTGTTTCTGTTCATAATTACACAAATAATTAGTGTAAATTTAATTCAGAAAAACAAATTTAACAGGATTTAAAAAATTTAATTATTTCCTCGTATAGAAAACATTTATAAGAATATGTATAAATTTTTAATTGTTAGGTGAGTCTAAATTATAATTATTGAAGAGGTGAAAGTTGGGAAAGATTGCAAGAATCGTCCATAAATTGCAAATCTAATTAATGACAGGTTTATCTACAGCTAGCCTTAGAAAACCAGGTTTCTTTAAATCAACTCGATAATATAACCGACGTTTTCTCTTGATTGTAATCCTACAGAATTGATAGTATTAGCGAATATAATATAAGACGAATCGATGATAATCCTACAAAGAATAATGTTCAGTATCGAAAATGTCTCGACAATTTGAGGTATATGTAGCATTAAGAACATTGCCATCTGGTAGAAGATCCCCATTAACTCTACTATAAATCATTTTTGTTAGCTAATTTATTAAACCACAACGGATTTATTGAAATTTCTGAACGTTAACTACCTTTCAATCATTATAAGTAGAAACATTCTAAATCTAGATTTACAAAATTTCCATGTTGAATAACTAATTCCTAATTTACGGCTGTTGTAAATTGTGAATTTTATGATTAGAGTATACGAATAAAGTCATTTACATTTACAAAATAAGAGGAAATTTAAATATGAATAGAAATTACAGAAAATAATTTTCTTTGTGTACATCAATCAAGATAATTTGGTTTATAAATCATAATTCGTAATTTGTAACAAACTTTATAATTTAATTAAACACCTGGTTAAATTCAAAATTTTAGCCCTAACATCCTTACAATGAACATAATGAATAACGAAATAATAAATCAAAAGCAATCTCCTAGAGGATTATCTGCATAAATTTCAATTATAGTAGAATTCTAATCCTTTTAAATTGATACTTTTTAACTGTTGCATTAAAATTTTTATTGATTTTCCATTTATTGTTAAGACTAAATTGGGAACTTAGATATCAAATTATTATATTCAAATTCCATTGATAAAATGCGGCTATAACCGACTTATAAACACTCCATTACAGCAGTTTACCACCCGTTATGAGAACCTCATTAGTCTTAAATCATTTTCTTTATAATTTTTAAAATTAAAAATAAATTGCTGTTTACAAATTAAATTTTTAGATAATAAAATTAAAACCACCATATTTACAATAGGCGTAAAATTGAATGCAATACTAAAATAGTAAATTAAAAATAAACATCCGTAGGACTATTTAAACGATTTCTAGTCATGGCAGGTAGTGATAATAATTTAGAAAGTGACAAAATTATATTAAAAGGATTAGAATTGTTATTGTTGCTAGCTGTCATAACTAAAATTCGAATTGATAGTCTCAACGAGGGTTGGTTTTGATTTATTATTCTGTTATTATTGTTAGTTTTATCCCCATTGTAAAGACGGTGAGCTCAAATTATAATCTATAAGTCGAATTATTATTAAAAAATTGCATTTCAGACTTAGGAATGTCTTTGGAAGTAAAAATTTCAACCCTTGCGAAATTCCTTTACCACCTCAACTTTATATTTCATATACAATAGAGAGCAATTATACCGCTTTGGACTATAAATTCTTAGGGTATAAATCGAATTATTTAACGACCTATTTGAAAAATATTCCAAGCACCTTTAGAGGGCCCTATAGAACATTTAAGCAAAATTAGAACCTCGTAGCTCATTTTAAAGTGATTTAAAAACCTTGTTTTAGATAATATCGCGGTTGTTGATGCCAAGCATATAAAATGGCTCAAAATGATTTAAGGCCAATACAACATTGGTTTTTCTCTTTTTTTTTCATTGCATTTTAAAATCGCTCACAAAATATGGAAAAGTGAAGAAAATCGAAGTTGGGATAACACTTGTGGTTCATTTTTGAAACTTTTGTCATCTTCAGAAACGAACCTTTTTTTGACCAACTTCCAAATGAGCTAAGAGATTCTAATCTTGATCAAACATTCTCCAGGGATTTTCCTATAAATCTTTGAAAAATTTTTCAACTCGCTTCTTAAATAAAAACTTTCAGTGAATAAGTCGGTTTAAAAAAGACCCTAATCAACCTGACGTTCATATTTAACTCTAATGAAGCTCTTGTAAAGAGTATTTAACTGATTTAACAAGAAAAGGGCTATATGATATTAGAAAAATGGGACAATTATTATAGTAACAGCAACCCTTTTAGCTTTTCAATAATAAAAGGTTGCTTTGTAGACAAATAAAAAATTATATTGGAATAATTCTTGAGCTATTCTGAGTTGTTTTGCATGCGTATCTTATTTTTGAAAACTAAGATATCTCCAGAAACAACTAACTTCCAAATGAGCTAAGGAATTCAAATTTTGACGAAATATTCTCCAGGGATTCCCCTAGACATATTTAAAAGATTCTTCAAATCGGTTCTCAATAATGGGAGTTATCATAAGAAGTAAATAGCCCGGGTAAAAAAGACCCTATACAGTATATTCAACCTGACTCTCATATTTAACTCTAATTAAGCTTATGTACAAAGTATTTAACTTATTTAACAAAAGAAAAGGTCATGGGATATTATAAAAATGGGACAATTATAGTAGCAACAACAACCCTTTTAGCTTCTCAACAATAAAAGTTTGGTTTTTAAAGAATGAAAAATTATATTGGAATGATTCTTGGGCTATTCTGAGTTATTTTGCATGCGTATCGCATTTTTGAAAATTGAGACCTCTTCAGAAACAAGCGTTTTTTGATCGACTTCCAAATGAGCTAAGCGATTCTAATTTTGAAGAAATATTCTCCAGGGATTCCCCTACAAATAATTAAAATGTTTTTCAAATCACTTCTCAATAATAGGAATTATCCGAAGTGAATAAACCAGTATAAAAACCACCCTATATAGTACATTCAACTTGATTCTCATATTTAACTCTAATGAAACTTTTGTATAGCGTATTTAGATTATTTAACAAAAAAGGGCCATACGATATTAGAAAAATGGGACAATTATAGTAGTAACAGCAATTCTTTTATCTTTCCAACAATAAAGGGTTGGTTTGTAAGTGGCTACTCGAAAATAATAAATTAAAAGAAGCTTTATTCCACAAAAATTGCAACTCTAAGTAGATTGTACTTGTAATTCGTTATTAAACGATTAAATGTTGCTTGAAAAACCTAATTTCGGTACATTTAGAATCTTGAAACTCATCAATACTTTTCCTAGTAGAGAGAATTTTTAATATCGAAACTATACTTCAACTTCTCTATTATAAACGATTGGAAAATTTTTGTATAACGTCAAAAATAGAAGAGAACTTTCCATTGTCATTGTTAAAGTCAAGTTGATGAATTCGACATAGACGTTTAAAATTACAAATCTCTTGATATTTATTTATATATTAATAATGTAAAGGTTGGACAATAGTCAAGGCCAATGTTGAAAATTTCTTGTTGATCAACAAAAGTGAGACAGGTTGGCAACCTTTCATTATTTTTCTTAAAACATAATCAGGAAATATTGATTTCTTCCTCATTCTTTTTTACGTTCTATTTAAAATAATTAAAATTCTAATAATTGAACACAAAAAACTGTTAAAAACTAATACTATAATATCGTAATATTGTATAATTGAACATAATAAATCAATGACTAGTTTAATTTCTTTAATTAATTGTTTATATGTACAACTAACACAAACAAAGTAGTTTATTATATAAAACCTTTGATTGTATGAGTTGTATACATGGATAGATGAGAAAATCAAGGGAAAATTGCCAGTAGATCCCCTTATTGAAAACTATTTACTGCTTTAAATTTTATGCTATGAAATAAACGAACATCAATATTGGGACCGGCATTATCGATTTACAGGCCCCGGTAGGGCTCCATTATCATTACCACCATATTCTCAATTGTTTCGCAATCATTTTTAACGGTACTTCATTAAAATTACAATAATAATAATCGATTAATTTATAATTTCAAAATTTTGTTGTATTTTTAAGGTTATAATCACGATATTGGATACATACCCTGGCTGTCGCATCGGACACCTCACGCATAATCTGTTCAAATCGTGCCGTTTCCTCGGCCTGTCTGTGTGTATGTAAGGCGATTTTCTCACTGAATTTCCTCGGATTCGCCATAATTCTTATCGAATTCGTTTCTCAATTAACGTTCCAATTATAATTCCAATCTTGCGATTAATAAATAAGGAATTGTTTATAACAAAAACACATTAAGCTGCACTGCACTGCGCGATTTCTATCAATGTGTGCATGTGTATGTGTGTTTCCAAGTGTATGTATAGAATACCGCGACACTAACACATACACACTTTTCAACACAAATACATATAAGACGCGACGGTGTTCAGGGTCGTCTTCACTATTATTCCAACAAATACCCAACACCTAGACACATATTCAAACTAAAACCAAAATAATAATAATAATTAACCACTTTGTTTTTGTGTTATTTTTAAAACTATACACTGAATCAACTCACCACTTTATTCCGTTTTCAATTGTTCCGTTAATTACGATCGGTATCAATCAATGAACGTTTGATTTAATTAAAACGCCTTTATGTTTGTATTTCGCCCCCTAAATTGGGGGCTTTCAATTAACAAAACAATCCCTACGCATCGCACAACAAACATTGAACTCGTAACGACGACAATTACTGCGCTCCACAACTTGAAATAGTCGAATTGACAGATTAAATTCCCCTAATTGAATACAGTTGGTAGTATAAGAGCCGCCATATTTACAAAAATGTCACCATTTACGGATAATTTAATTTAAATTAGCCATGCTAAAACTATTAATTTACAATAAATTATAATTTTTTAACATTCAATATTTGTAATTGAAGACTATATTTAATTGACAGGTTATAAACTCTCAATTTTAATAAATTTTGTTTTGCCAACCGTATTGAATCGATCAACAAATTTCCCTAAATTTATCCCTAGATTATAAGACAAAATTCAAATTTAATATTCACAAAATTACGTAAACAAACACAAATTTATGCAGAATTTTCACAATTTAAATACCATTAATTATAGATTATTGATTAGTTTTCATAAACAGTTTTTTTAATTTATTCCATTCAAAGATTGCGTTTTACAATTATTCAATCTATGATTAGATAGAAGCGCATGCAACCAACTATACATCTACAATTTTATTTTGTTAATAGAAAAATCAATTTTTAATTATCGATTTCTTTCGTATTTGATTGCAACAAATATAGTAGCATTAGAAAGAGCATTTCAAGAAGTCTTAAAGGTGTTTTAAATTTTGAAAAATTCCAATTGAATTCTAAGTTACAGAAGATAATATTGTAGCATATTTTGTTGGATTTTTTTTCCAATTTTCCGCTATAATTTCGCGAAAATTCTCCATTTTCTCAGTGAATATGGCAATATTTTCCAATATTCCCAGGATTTTTCTGGTACTTGGTTAATTCCCCGGAAAATTAACGAAAACTGGCAATTTTGTTGCTAGTTATTCCGCACTTATTAGTTCCGATTTTTTGTTTTCGCTCCCGTTTCTGTTACAATAAATTAAAAAAAAAACTGCTTTCGGTTCTGTTTTAGTTCTATTATAACACTTTTGTAATATTTCTAACATTTATCGATAACTATACTTGTCTTAAATTTAACTAAATATAGGCAACCAACATTGCACAATTATACGGCATATTTCCGAACATGTGCAGTTGTTTTCCAGATTTGTCAAGAAAGTGAGGTTAAATTCGTAAACGCGGGAAATACTTTGTTGACAATCTCAGAATCGATCATGGGAATTTTGGGATTATCGAAATTATTAGCCGATGTTGTTCCAAATGCAATCAAAGAAACAGAAATTAAAAACTATTTTGGTATAATTAATAATCTCTATTATAGTTAGAATTTATAGTTATTTTGTAGGTCGTAAAGTTGCAATCGATGCGTCAATGTGTCTATACCAATTCTTGATAGCCGTCCGTAATGAAGGCGGCCAGATGACATCAGCCGATGGTGAGACAACGTCCCATCTACTCGGCATGTTTTACCGTACAATACGCCTAGTGGAGAACGGTATTAAGCCGGTTTATGTGTTCGATGGTAAACCACCCGATTTGAAATCGGGTGAATTAAATAAACGCCAAGAGAAACGCGTAGAAGCCCAGAAACAGTTGGATAAAGCCACCGAATTGGGCGATACTGCCGATATCGATCGTTTCAATCGTCGGCTAGTTAAAGTTAGCAAAAATCACGTGGATGAAGCCAAACAATTGTTACAATTGATGGGTATACCGTATATTGAAGCGCCTTGTGAAGCTGAAGCACAATGTGCGGCTTTAGTTAAAACCGGTACAGTATTCGCTACGGCTACCGAAGATATGGACGCTTTAACTTTCGGTTCGAAGATTCTATTGAGGCATTTAACGTTCAGTGAAGCTAGAAAGATGCCAGTACAAGAGATACATCTCGATAAAGCTTTAGAAGGAATTGGATTGAATCAAGAACAAGTATTTTAATTTTAGATTTAAATCGTTAATTTTAACAAAATTTCTAGTTTATAGATCTTTGTATTCTATTAGGGTGTGATTATACCGATAGTATCCGAGGAATCGGGCCAAAACGAGCGATAGATCTGATCAAACAACACAAAACTCTGGAGAATATTCTAAAGAATATCGACACGAAAAAATACGTACCGCCTGAAAATTGGAATTATGAAGCAGCTAGGGCTTTATTTATCGAACCGGAAGTCGCCGATCCCAATAATTTCGATGTAAATCATCAATTTTAATCGAATCGATTATTCAAATTAAACTTTCTAGATTAAATGGTCTGATCCGGATGAAGAAGGCATGTTGAAATTCTTATGTGGCGATAAACAATTCAGCGAAGAACGCGTCCGTAATGGCGTTAAGAAATTATTAAAATCGAAAAGTACATCGACACAAGCTCGATTAGACGGTTTCTTTACTGTCCTATCTGTAACGCCAGCTAAACGTAAAGCCGATTCGAAGAAGGAAACGCCGAATAAACGTGGGAAAATCGGAGCTGGTCGTGGACGTAAACCGAAATAAATTCCAACTTTAATCGTTATATTCAAATTATGTAAGTTTATCTAATAGTTGGTTTAATTGGGGTGAATTTAACGAGAAATTTCGATTTTTTAAATATATTCTCGTAGATGTCTGCAAATAAAGAATCTCAATTATTTTATCAATAATTATTATAGAAAATTTACCATGAATTTCGTGTCTGGTTGATTTTTTAAACTCAAATTCCATAAATTTAAAGCCAAATTAATTAAATCTTTATCCAAATTGCTTCTAATTGTAATCCGTTGGAATAGATCGAAGGAGATTTGTGATTGTTTCTGACATGATCCGATAGATTTCAAATGGACCAATATTTCGCTGATTATAACCGAGCAGATTTTATTAATTTCTCCAATAAATTTCGGATCTGAACCGTACAAAGAATCGTTCGATTCCACTGAAATATGAGAATAGAAAAAAATCTAGCAAAACTCAAGTTAATGTACAATTCGTACCTTTATCAATGTGATACGGATAAGATTCTTGAGCCATCACGCTTAAAACATCAATAACATTCATATAAATCGATATCAAATAATGTCTAGTCTCCCATTCGTAGCTTTGTAGAATATTCAACAATGTCCGTATAAGATAAAGGACACCATTATCGGGATTATCAGGAACTAAGAGTAACGTTGATAAGAATTGTTTTGTAAAATTGACTAAAGTCGGTTCAAATTTCGTTAATTTCTCATTCTGTAATTCGCTGATTGTATTTAATATTGCTTTAAAACAAGCATCCGCTGAAATAAATCGACAATTACAATTATAATTTATACAGGGTGAGTCAGAGGGTGGTCTATTAAAATTTCTAATTGATAAGCTCAAATTTGATCATTCTTCTATCTTGCCGTATTTGATCTATTTCTTTGGAAATATTGCTAGTATGCGATCAACATTGAGAATTCAAACGCGTAATTTGTATCAAGTTTGGTAGAATTATCTTTCAGTATTTAGCTGAAATGAATTAGTCTTTCGGCCACTTTTCAAGCTGTAATTTTTCGTATTTTAAATGGAACACCCTATTTTATTTACTCAATTCGATAGTCGAACATTAAATATACCCATCTCTAATATTTTTCAGTAATTGAGGATTTTCAATTTCGCCTAATTTTCGCCTGAAAGAAAATACTAAAACATAGAAGGCTTAGCAAAACAATTTTCAATACAATTGTCACAATTGACATCTAAATAACGAATTATTTCTAGATTTTTTTAATGAATAACAATAGAAGAAATTGATAATTAAATTCTTTTTCTTCCATATAAAATTTGCAGAAACGCTGAAAATATTGCTCTGAAATATTCGATATTAACCTCAAATCTGACAGTTAATGTCACTTTGCTAAGCCTTCTATGCTTTTGTTTACAAGCTAATTAAATCATAGGCGACTAGATATTCGGCATTTCCAGGCAAGGAAATTGAATTATTCTCAAAGTTGGTACCAATTTCGTTTTAAATAAAAAAGTAGGGTACTACCCCAAATTCAGGTGTTGATAGAGCAACGCAAATATTCTCTAGGGAAGTCCATGTAGATAAATAGCTATAAATCGAATTAAAACTTTTCTTTTAATAGGCCATCCTTTGTTCACCCTGTATAGTAAGATTTAAAAACCTTGTCCGAGACTTTGATTGAATAGAGCAACCTGTCCGGATAACAAATACAATTCTAATCTACTCTTCATCGATTTTATCGATGGTATTGTTATGAAACAATACGCACAACAAGCCCGAACGAAATCACTAGTCTTTCGTGTATGGCTACCTTTAACAATTTGATTTGTAAACATCGCCAACAAATTAACACACTAAAATTGAAACTTTAGTTTTCTTTTTAAATTAAATTGAAAATCACCTGGACTAATTGAATGAAAACCGCATCAATATTGGAGAACATGCCGCGTGCTTCCACATAAAAACTCAATTGTTGTTCGAAATCACGTCCGTAATCAATCAATTTGATGATATTGCATAAAATTTCACCGATTTGTCGATATTCATCATCCGGAATTAGGGCATTAACGGAATCATGTAAAATTGTACATAGATACATTAAACCGTTTACAATAACTGGATCGTTGATTTTATGATCGTGACTACAATTAGTTAGGACTTTTTTGCAGACTTCAACGTGTACGGATTCATTATGTAAGAGATCGATTAGTGGTAGAAAATTATCCTAAAATACCCCAAAAAATTAGAGGAATTCTTCAAATAAATTTAACAAATTACCATAACTAATAACGTTTCAAAATCTTGAATATTTGTTATAATTTTCTCGATAATCAATTTCAATTCGTTGTAGTGGTATTCGTAGCTCCGATTCGGCAACATATGGGTGATAATATCGCCTAAGATTGTATTAATTTCACGATACTACAAAGAATTGGTTTTAAACATAAATTTCGATAAAATTCGATGAAATTTACAGAGAAACATTGTACAATGAACGGTATCCAAGCTTCAGCTGCTACAATATATTCATCGGCTTTCTGTAACGATTTTATATGTTTCCAGGCGGTATTCAAGATTTTCCGTCGATTCTCCATATACGGTGACGATACACTAATACATAAACCTAATGTTCTTAAAAGAATATGCAATGGTATACCTTGATCTAAACATTGTTCAATCATCTCCAGAAATTCCAAAGCTCTGCCACTTATTAAATTCGGTTTAAAAGCTGACATGATTGTGTTCAAAATCAACGAACTATTCCCCTGGTTCTTGCAACGCTCCACTAGAATATTCAACAAATCCTCACTTGAATCGGTTGCTACCAGTTGTAGAATATAATCGAGAGCCGGTAGGAATAGTGTCATGTAGGAGGATAACGTTAATTTTTGGCTGATCAAATCGGCTTTTACGCCACGACTGAAAAGCTAATCATACAAATTAAAACAATTTCTATACCCTATTTTTTAAGGAGTGATTTAAATTTGCGCGCTTAAAAATTAGCTTCCTATTGGTTATTCCACATATTCGCCAATAAGAAGCTTGCATTTACGCGCGCAAAATTTAAATCACTCCTAGTTTAAAAATTGAGTATAACAACTTAGGAACCAACTTATTTCTAAATTTCGACCAATTTAGGTTCGCGTC
Organism: Mylabris phalerata; assembly: GCA_020740385.1. Lineage (NCBI taxonomy): Eukaryota > Metazoa > Arthropoda > Insecta > Coleoptera > Meloidae > Mylabris > Mylabris phalerata. The sequence continues at coordinate 5,191,165 of JAJEOX010000222.1, forward strand.
AAGGTTCAATTATCGTCGTGACTTTTTCTGTGTAAATCCGACTTTAATTCAAGTTTAAAAACGAATTATACTCACATGATGATAACTGTTTAGAAATTCGACGAAATTATCCAACAAATATCGCCGGTTTTTCACTAAATTACCCAAATTGATACCGACACGGCATAAATAACAGCGCGCATAGGTTGCAACTAACGGATTACCAATTCCGCAAATGATTTGCGTTAAACGTTTCAAAGCTTCTTGTGGTTCACTAAAAATCATCATCAATCAAACGATTCTATTAAAAATTAATTAGACGTTACGTTGACGATAGGAATGTGTAAGATTTGATAAGAGCCATTTCGACGTAAACTCGCGGTATTAATTCGCGTATTGAGGCAATTTTATAGAACCAATTCGAACAAGTTTCTTTCGCCGTATCTGGTACCATATCCGGTGTGAAATCTTCGGGTAGAGCTGTCGGAATCTTCGAACCAGGCCTACAAATATTCCAAATTCATTACGAATTTATCTAAATTGGAAATAATTAACTTGTAATAATCGGCTTTTGTTCTAAGTCGATTGTAGACTAATTGTCCGAAAATATCTAAAATATCCGTAATTAAAACGAATTTACTCGGATAGAAACGAAGAACATCTGTATCTGATAATAATTTAGCGCATTGTATAGCGATCTTTAATGCCCTAACACGCTGTTCGGAATTCCAAGCCATTACTAATTCTTTATTTAATTGTTCGATACGATTCACATATTCGGTTTGTGATAAATCCAATTTACGTTGAGAACCCTCTTCGAAATAATCGAGTTGTTCTAAACGATGCTGGATTTTATCAACAGCTGTACTCTGGGCTTTCACCACAACTACAACGTATAATAATCGAATTAATTTGGATAAATTCGGAATTATAAATCGAAACCTTTCTCTCCTTCAGATAGGAAACTTGTAACGATTGTTATCTTCTCGGATGTTGTAAATTTCGATAAAATTGCAGCCTTACGTGTCTGCCACGATTCATCAACGACTCTAGTTTCAGTCTCTTTATTATTTCTATCTGTTAAATTCTCTGTAGTTGATAGTTTTGTTAATGGATCCATTTCTTCGATGGCGAATGCTGTTAATGGATCAACACCTTCTAGAGCTGTTGTTAATGGTTCTAAGACCATTGATGGTGTTTGTATTGTCGGCGTTGTCTGTCCAGTACTTGATGATTGGGTACCAAGAATCCGACGTGGTATTCGTTCGGTAACAACGACATTTTTCAATGGATGATCCCTGGTTTCATTGCGTTGTAATTGTTTAGATTTCGCGATTAAATTGTCATTAATTAGACATTTCCTTGAACAGAAAATGGGTAAATACAGGGGATTGGTGATAGTAATTCGGTTTTACCATTCATAATGCGACATATTTTGCAAATTATAGAACCCAAATTGATAGTTTGACAACAAAATAACCCCAAATTTATAGTCAAAACAACCTAAATGTAGCCCACTTGTTAAATTTAACAATTATTCATTTAATTAATAAAGTTGGAATATAAAAACATTTAAAATTCATTAAATTTAGTAAAATTTTAATATTTGCATTAATTAAGAATTACAAATTCCAAATTTCTTTCATTACTTGAGTAAATAATGGGCTATAAATAGGAGTTGGTTCCTAACCTCACTTGTCACAACATAACCAAAATTCGAATCTTTCATTAATAAATGTAAATAAAAGGCCATGAATTAGTAACAGTTGATAAAATATTGATAACGGTGATATTAGCTTGATGTATGAATTGTGATTTATTATTAAAACATCGTTAAAAATGTTGCGTTATTATGTACTAGCAACAATTTCGATTGGTCTATTTTTGAAAGGGTTTTTCCCAATTTCGAACAAATCAAACCTGAAAATCGCCGATGATGAATCGACACAATATACTTTTGATTCCGCGATGGTTAATTCAACAACACCGCCAGTAGAGAAGATGGTTTTAATCATAATCGATGCCTTAAGAACCGATTTTATAACACCAAAATTGATGCCGAATGTTTCAGCAATTTTACGAAATAATAGGAGTTGTTACAATCACATTAAAGTCGAAATGCCGACAGTTACACTACCAAGAATTAAAGCAATCACCACCGGTTCTATACCGCAATTCATCGATATCGTATTGAATTTAGCCCACATTGAAGCCCTAGAGGACAGTTTAATCCATCAAGCCTATCGTAAACAGAAACGAATTGTATTTTACGGCGACGATACTTGGTTGAAGTTGTTCGCGAAGAAATATTTCGTACGCAGCGACGGTGTATCCTCGTTTTACGTTAACGATTACACCGAAGTCGACGATAATGTCACAAGAAATATTGATAGAGAATTGAATAACGACGATTGGGATATTATGATTCTCCATTATTTAGGGTTGGATCATATCGGGCACGTTTACGGTCCGAAATCGAATTTAATACCGCAAAAATTGAAAGAAATGGACGATATTTTCTATAAAATCCACAAACGATTGGTAGAAAATCGCGAAAAATCACTAATTCTTCTGACTGGGGATCACGGGATGAAAGACAGTGGCGGTCATGGGGGCTCAACCTATCACGAAACTAATATCCCATTGATTTTAGCCGGTATTCAATGTTCGAATAGCACGTTCGAACAGATTGATATCCCGGTAAATGTGGGGGTTTTACTGGGTTTAGATATACCGAAAACTAGTATCGGACAGGTGCGGAAATCGGTTTTAGGCGATATCGAAATTGAAGAATATTTAGAAGTATTGCGGTATAATACGCGGAAATTGAGGCAAAATTTGGATTTGTGCTACGAGGATTACGTGACCGCTACTTATTTACATGATCGATTTCGTACAAATAATCGGTTAGAAATCGGCGAACAAGCTCGACATTTATACGAGAACTGTTCGAAATTAATTAGCGAAAATCTAATGAAATCGTCGGTTAATCAGAATTTAAACTCGTTAATTATTTCGTTATTAACAATTTTGTATATTTTGCTACAATTTACAATGAAATCGTATAACAAAATTCAACAAAGTGTACTTAAAGAAACGCTAATTTTTATAATTGTACTCGTTCAATATTTCGATTTTTATGACAGTTTAACAGTATTTTCTACCCTAATAATTTCCGTAATTATTATTGTAACTCTAGTGGATTTAATAGCGATTTTTTCATCGATTTCTCTATTAAAATTAGGGCTAATAACATCGATTTTTATACTACATCCCTTCATATTCTTATCTTCTAGTTTTATAGAAGAAGAACACCAATTTTGGTATTTCTTCCTAGGGAATTTAATAATATTCCAAATTTTCCACGATTATAACAACAATAAACTCGTATTATCGAATTGTTTGATAATAATCGGGGTACGTTTCTTGCGAACAATCAATCAAACAGGTGATCAATGGGCTAGTTATCCGGATCTCTCCGATTGGTTATTAGAACCCGGAAATTATCATTATTTACAAATATTTTTCATTACAAGCCTCCTATTAGTCTACAAATCTTGTTTGTTTATTTTGAATAAACAATACGATTATATTTCCGGATTAATTCTTGTATTGATTTATATTTTCCGAACATTAATAGCTAATGTTAATTTGGGTAGAATTCTGTGGTTTTTATTGTTTGTTAACGGTATAATTAATAGAAATCCGGTACAATTTTGGGTATTAATTGTATCGTTGTTGTTAAAACCGTACAATATAATTTTAATACCGTTCGCGATTTTTACATCGGCGTTCTTGAAAGATAAATTTCGCGATTTAAATTCGATTTTAACGCATTTATGTTTATCAAATTACTTATTTTTTTGTCAAGGTAACGGTAATAGCTTAGCCAATGTTGATATATCGACTGGTTATATTGGCCTAAGTTATTATCAGCCGATTTTTGTGTTTTTACAGGTATTTTCGCATACTTATTCATTACCAATTTTAGTTAATTTATTATTGTTACAATTTCAACAAATTGATGATTTGTTTTTTGTGTTGTTTTATCAACGAGTTTTTATAGTTTTTTTAGTTTTAATTGTGGCGTTCATCCAACGACAACATTTGTTCATTTGGTCGGTATTTGCGCCAAAAATCATCATTGAAACTAGTCATTTTGTTGCAATTTTATTACAAATGTGTTGTATTTCTATTGTACATTCAATAAAAACTCTAAATCGATAAAACTTCGATTTATTCCCGTATTTTTGTGTGATTAATCTTCGGGTTTATCCGGTGGTGGTCCACAGGGTTGTAGCATTTTCTCCATCAGATTGAAACGTACACGCGCCTTTGTTTCGTTCTCACAAATAGCGAAATAATTCAATAAATCCGGATGTCCCAAATAACTCGAATAGCTGTCTCTGTGTTGATTGACCAGCCATTCGTATTTCGTTATTTCCGAATGTCCAGTGCCGATATATTTCGATTGTAAGTGTTCTAATTGACTGTGGATGTTGTAACGATCGCCCATTTCTACAATTGCTGGAATAATATTGGAAAAATTGATATTTTCGTGTTTATAATCAACTAACCTCAAATTTTGACAATATAACCTCTAATGACAAGTGATGATAACATGACAACCAATGAAATAAAAGCTTTCACCTGATTGGACAATTCCAATGAGGTAGTAGAGTACGCATCTCCGATACTTTTAAAAACCAATTTGGTCCTCATATGGGGAAATTTTGACAGTTGATCCATCACTCTTTCTAACTTGAGAGTGTGTCGTTCAATTGTGACATCGTTTTCTCAAATCAGGATCGATCATGGCTTGAGAAAAGGAAGGCGATATGTTGGTGTCATTTCAACATTGTAGTTCAATGGAAAAATCAATAGATGTCACCTTTATCGTTGCAAAAGACCGAAAATTTTCAACAGTTTTTGTGGTTGCTTATTGAAAATTAATCTAAGTTGAAAAGCACCTGAAATTTAATAAAGACCTATTTTTAAAGTCTATAATGCAAAATCATCTTTTCAAATCTCCATGATTTCTCTGTAAATTTACAATTGTTGAATAGAAAAGTAATAAATGTGCTTCTTTCCACACCACCTGTGAGGTAAAGCACACGGTGCGTTTTTTTTATAGTGGTATCCCTGTAGGCCTAATCCACTATAGTATTGGATATATCCATGCTACATGATAATTATTTGAAACAGAGTAAAAATTGATTGTTTACGAAGCTATTGTCACCGTCATACCATTGCACAGGAAGTGATGTGGTCAATGCATCATTGTCACAACAATAACCTCAAACAATCAGCAAAGATATATGCGGTAGACCTCCTCACGATATGCGAATTACCTATCGCAATCTCTCGCTCCGAAAACCGTACAATCCGTGAAAATATTTGAGCATTATTGGAGCGACTAGCAAAAAGACCACACCACAAACTGCACAGTCATATGATGGAGTCAATGCTTGGATAATCGCGAAGTGATAGTGATCTGAAATAAAGGAAAAATTGATTACTTACGAAGCTATTGTCACCGTCATATCATTGCACAGGAAGTGATGTGGTCAATGCATCATTGTCACAACAATAACCTCAAACAATCAGCAAAGATATATGCGGTAGACCTCCTCACGATATGCGAATTACCTATCGCAATCTCTCGCTCCGAAAACCGTACAATCCGTGAAAATATTTGAGCATTATTGGAGCGACTAGCAAAAAGACCACACCACAAACTGCACAGTCATATGATGGAGTCAATGCTTGGATAATCGCGAAGTGACAGTGATCTGAAATAAAGCAAAAATTGATTACTTACGAAACTATTGTCACCGTCATACCATTGCACAGGAAGTGATGTGGTCAATGTATCATTGTCACAATAATAACCTCAAACAATCAGCAAAGATATATGCGGTAGACCTCCTCACGATATGCGAATTACCTATCGCAATCTCTCGCTCCGAAAACCGCACAACCCGTGAAAATATTTGAGCATTATTGGAGCGACTAGCAAAAAGACCACACCACAAACTGCACAGTCATATGATGGAGTCAATGCTTGGATAATCGCGAAGTGATAGTGATCTGAAATAAAGCAAAAATTGATTACTTACGAAGCTATTGTCACCGTCATATCATTGCACAGGAAGTGATGTGGTCAATGCATCATTGTCACAACAATAACCTCAAACAATCAGCAAAGATATATGCGGTAGACCTCCTCACGATATGCGAATTACCTATCGCAATCTCTCGCTCCGAAAACCGTACAATCCGTGAAAATATTTGAGCATTATTGGAGCGACTAGCAACAAGACCACACCACAAACTGCACAGTCATATGACGGAGTCAATGCTTGGATAATCGCGACAACTGAACCAGCAGCAATGGATATATCCAAAACTATCAATAGCAATACCTATAAACTAACACACAAACATAAAACAACACAACATTAACCCACCCAATTGTGTTAGTAAGTTTCATGCAAAAGGAACGGCCATTCCCCGGGGAAGGATGGTGGGAAATTTCAAGTGATTGAAGCTGATGACTCCTGCAGACAATCTGAAACATAAGAAACACTTTTTGGTTATAAATACAATGCATATAAATACATGCATAAATGTTCTGAAAAAGAAATGTTCAAATCAGATAAATACATACAAAAGGTTACCTGAAAATCACCTGAAAAAAAAAGAGATTTGAAGGGGAAGAATGATGGGAGGGTTGTGCATTGATGTACCTAACAAGTACCTAACATGGGCCTAACAAGTGTCCTAACAAGTGCCCTAACAAGTGCCCTAACAAGTGCCCTAACAAGTACCTAATGCGCGTTCCCTATTCCTACAATCGCGTATTGTTCATTTAACCGAACCGAACCGATGTTATTTTATATCCCGATTTCATCTTGTGATATCCCGACTTGGAACGATCGCAATGTAAATCAAAAAAGTACTTACCCCTCTGCTACAACGCCTCCTGTCCCTCGCTGTTCGGACCTACTGTAATAAAACAGAAAAAAAAACCGTTAGTAATTGGAAAATAATTCAACTTGAAAAATTATTTTAATGATGATTAAATTTATAAACCAAGAATCCATTACACAAATATGGAAGTAAATTATTAACGAAATAGAACAGAAAACTCATTTTGATTAGAGTTTTTTGGTCAATTTCATTATTAATTACGATTGTTCAATCAAGTATTTCAACTTACCCTTTCGTTGACTTCTTATCGCCCAAATCCAAGGGATGACTTACTGCCCACTCCTTCGTCCAGGTTGGCACCAACAGAAGCACCATCATCAACACTTTGTTTTAAACACGTACGTAAATTTATTTTTAAATTTTCAAAACGCCAACACCAACACTTTGTTTTAGAAATCGCGATATTATTAAATTTTTTAAACGAATCACTTCAACGTTCAACAAAATACGAAGCACTTTGTTTTAAAAAATACGTGAATTATTGAATTTTAAAAACGGTAGCACTTCAACGGGGGCCATCAAAATACGCGTCACTTTGTTTTAAAAATCGCGACAATTTATTATTAAATTAAACAAAACCGATTTCACGACCGATTTTCGAAACGGTGTTAACATCTCGACGACGAAAATTCGAATGAACAAAAGACAGGCACTGACAAGATTCGAAAATGGCGTCAAGTAATCATTCCTTTGTTGTATTCTTATCAAAAATTGGAAAAAAGTTGTTTGGCCGTACGAACAGGAGTACGTAACTTGTAATCGTGTCGTTTTTTAACCCGCAAAAAACAAGATAATTTGAAAGTGTTAGTTTACGTAACGCTAAAATTATAAAATTCTAGCATATTGTAGATTTTGTAAATAATAAATTCAAGTGCAATATTCAAATATTTTGTATTTACGGTGATTTCTATCAAATTTCTAGGTCTAAATAGTTTGAAAATTGGATAACATTCTTTAAATATTTTTCCTTGATACTTTAGCAAAATTATATAAAAAATAACCGTAAAAAATATAGTATTGTAAAACACAGAATGATTAACTAAGAATTAAATCTCAAAGTAAATTAATAGGGTCTAAATTAGCATTATATTCTATAAAATGATGCTAATTTAGAAACATACGAACATACCGTGTGTTTCAATTAAATATTGCTATCTCTAAGGAAACACGTATTATTTGATGAGCGATTTGATAAATATAAGGATTTATATATTTTATCAAAATTTGAACCCCGTAGCTCATTTGGAAATTGGTCAAAAAACGCTAGTTTTAGACAAGGCTGCGATTCTAGAAACCGAGATTATTTGTGCCAATATTATACACCTAATTTTATACAACCAGCAATACTTGCATTAGTTTAGATGCAAACCACCAGTTCACCAATTGTAGATGAACTACTTCAGTTTGTTTGCGTCTCCACTATCCAAGATGTCTGTCACCATACTTGGACACGTTTTTTGACATTATGGTCACTCTACTACCTCATTGGACAATTCGCGAACATAACCTCAAAGTTCTTGAAAAATCAAGCAAAAGTGAAGTGTTAAAATCAGTATTAAAATTATTAAAAAAAATTGTGTTGGAAATAATCAAAAGAATCAACAATAAGAAAATTATGGATAAACCAGTGGTTGATTCTTGTGAAATTGAAAATGGTCAACCTAACCTAAAACGTAAACGATTACACTCAAATCAAACAAAACCGAATATTCAAGCCGCAAAAGACCAGAAAAAATCGAAATTATTATTGAAAAATATTAAAATTTTGCCGAATAAACCGGTAAAACAATCACGTAAACGAAAATATGCGTTCAATGAAGACGAGACGATTATAACGAAGAAGAATCGTAAATTTTACTTTTTAAATGATACTGCAACAAAACCACGACGGCACAATATCAGCAATAATGATAATAATACAACTAACGATAAAGATAATAAATTAGATAATATACCTGTAGTTAATATAACAAACGAAAAATTATTCAAAAGACACAAATTACACTTCTCTATTACGGATAAAAACGGCAATTGTTATCTTGTACACAAGAATTATATGAAAAATGATCTATTTTGTAGTGACGAAACTAAATATAATTACGATACATTCAAACGGACTGATTTAAATTTCCATATAATTGATGAGATAGCTTTAGAGGGTTTAGATGGTATTACAATTGAAGGTATTATATTGGCTTGTTATAGTTGAAATAAATCCGAATTATTATAATTGTAGCATTATGGAAACGTTTAAAACGGGTATTTTCGAATAATTTCAGTAAAACAATGGCCGAGAAAGTGTGGAAGATTATTTGTAGTAATAAACAGATTAGTTTTTATGTATTAGAACAACCTCGAGATGAATTAGTTTTCTACGATCGCACGAAATGTATGGATCTAGATAATGGTCTATTTGTTGATCCTGTAACTATTCTAGTTTATTTCATTTTAGTTTATCTAATAAATCTATATAGTTTTTAGATTATAAGGATATCTATCCGATTGCTACAGTTAATGATTCGAAAGTTAAAGGGTCTTGTTCGACGTTTAATACACGTAAAGAGAATAATTCAATACGACGATTGAGTTTAGAGAAAGCACAAGAGTCTTACGGACAAAAATTAGTGTTAGTAGCTGATCAAATTTTGCGTAATAAATCGCTAATTTATGAAGAAGCAGACCCGACAATCGATTTCGTTGATGTTGAATATTGTCTGTTAGAACGTATCGGACGTAGTCGTTATGACGGTGAATTAACCCACGGTAAAATCTCATTACAATCGATACAAAACGATTCAAGAGCATTGTATCATAATAAGAAAATTTTAATGGAGAATCATTTAACCACCCATCAATTTTTCTATTTAAAATCGTACGTATCGAATCAAAATATATCGGGTGGTTTAATGCATTTAACACGATTCTATAATCGGCATCGTAATAAACAATTAATTATAATGGAACGTTTGGGGAATTATTTACGTGATAAACCGAAGAATCAAGTGAAATTCACCGAATTCCGACAGATGTTCGGTAGGAGTCAGCCGATGATTAAATTGGAGAAAACCGCCGATTTTCATCGATTCTTCAAAATTCTTGTTAGTAAAATTGTTTAAAATTTAACAAAATTTATCGCAATATTTTTAGATTTTCCCGTATCGTGCACTCTATCCGAATGCACCGAAAAACGAATGGTTATCTAAAGCGAGAAATAAAGAACGTTCAATTCGAATGATAAAACTGATCGATCCGCATATTAATATTGCTGCTGTTATGGATAATAAGGAGTCGTTTCAAATTAAAAGGGAAACGAGTAAGAATCTTGTTTTACTACAATAAAAATTGTAATTTTATTCGATTATAGGTGTCACAACACCGGGTTATAAATTCATCAATTATGAGTATCTAAGGGATGTTTTCTGGTATATAGCGAAAGCTGGCAATAATGGGGTAACATTACAGGAGATTCACGATTATTTTAAAGTTGATTTCTATTCGTTGAGGACTACTGTGAAGAAATTGATGACACGCAATGTGATTTACAGCCAGAAAATTGATTTAGGCCGACAACAATCTTTTAAGTAATTATTTTCGTGTTAGAAAAACTATATTTTGACAATTTTTTTAAGGTTTATTGCCAAATATCTAAGATATCCGCAATTAAAAGTTGGTTTAATTCCGAAACAATACGAACTCGACAATTATACAATAATGAGAATTTTAAAAAACTACGAAAAACCGATCGATAATACAATACAAACTCTATAACGAACCGGATTTAACGATTGAAACACCTGATGATACAAATTTTACAATAAATTTCAAGAATTTCACATGTAACGTATTTCTAAACGATTTCCACGATCCAACAGATGAATTAAACATCTACGATATCATCAATAAAGGACGTGATCGTTTATTGTTAGCACAAAGTAATCTATTGAAGAATTATTGTGGTGAATGGGAGAATTTCCATTTGATGAAAACGAATTTCGTGCAATACTCCAATATTTTTACAAACGGTATCGGTAGAATCATCTACGATTATTTGAACACGCTAATATTGGCGAATAATATCGAAATTGATAATAAAATTATATTCAGTTTAGAGAATTTCGTTAAAGATGTACGGTATCGGTGTATTCTACCGAATATTACAAAAATTTCGTATAATTGTACAAATTGTTGTTGTTTTTATAGTAATTACAATTGTGAAGATTTAGTTGGGAAATTGTATTTGTTTGAATGTTTAATTAACGAGAATCACACAAATAGAGATGTTGTTCCATTATTTAAAGACGTGGTGAATCGTGTTGGTTTAGGGGATGGTAGAAATTCACAATCCCCCGAACAACAACAACAACAACAACAACAAGAACAAGAATGTGTAAAAGATCGGGTGGAATTACAAATTATTAATAATGTAATAATGGAGAAATTTATGGGTAATCATCCGATTAAAGTATTTCGAAAAACACTGTAATGATGATAATGTTAACGTAGAGATAATTCAATCGACTCCATCACTATTAAAACGTGATAATTATCGAAATTATGAAGTGAAAAATGATAAATGTCTAACGCAACGTTTTCATCGATCGTACCAATCTAATATTGAAAACAGTCAATGAACAAAAAGTGATTAAAGATACGTTCGAATTACCACGTCTAGTACGCGAACATGAGAATTTACAAGGATATGATAAAACCGTATGTCGTAAATCAATTATGACGATAATACAACGTTTGATTGAAGAAGGCTACATAAAAGCGTTTAAAGTTATCATAAATAATGATCGACAAACAAAAGGACAGACGTTTATTTGCGAAAATAATATAAATTACGATCATCCTATTATAACATCAACAATCGATGAGATTAAATTGAAATTCCATATAATTACAACGAAAATCAATCAACAAACAACAATACAAATCAAAAAACAGAAACAATCACCGTTTAGTTTATTCGATGTTAAATCGAGTATAAATGAATTGAAACAATTAACGAGTAGTCGTTTAGAAGTTTTGTACAAATATAACAAGAATGCCGGTTATAAATACGGTTATAGTCCGAAATTTGTACGTATGCGTATATTACACGAATTCCTATTCTATTTAATCTACGAACAAAACCAACAATTACACCAATTAAACAATCAAGAAATCTACGAATTGTGTAAAAATTATAAAATCCAATTGCGTAAAAACGATCTAAACAATCTACCGCCGGTTTATTGCAAGGAGATTAGTTGGAAAATGTTTGTGCCGTCATTGCCGACACATCAAAATTGGCCGAAAGGTTGGGCCCTAGTTTGCGATATAATTTTACGTTTACCATTATCCGTATTTGTGAAACTCTACAATATCTGCTATAATATACCGGAATTAGACGAACTATTAAACCATCCAATTAAACGACATTTTCTGTTGAAACACGTCGATAATAATATCAAAAATGTGTTGTTATTGAAACGTAAATATCTATTTCATATCTATGAAACTATCTGTAATATGTGTTATATCGGTTTAATGCAATTGGGGCCGAAAAGTTCAAAGGAGAAAGACCAAATTTTCGTCTACCTAAACCGGAAAGCCTCCCTATTGGATACTACAACTAGTAAACCCGGTTATAATCAAATTGAGGATCGACAATATAAGAGATTATGTTTCGAATTTAAAACGATAAGTAATGTGGAATTTTATTGGTCGGAAATGTGGCGGATTTGTTTAAATACACGTTTAGGTAAACGGAAAATAATGGAAGGACAATTTGTTACAATTGAAGATTGTTTAATCAAACAACAAATGATTGAAACATTAAAACAAAAAACACCACAACTAGTATTGTTGGATGATAACGGTGAATTACCGGGTGATCGTAAAGGTGCAGCCGGTTTAGATTCGTCATTATGGTCGTATGTTAAAAGGAATTGGTCGTGGAATATCCAACAGAAACCGAAACAATTACAAGAACAATCACAACAACAAATTGATAGTTTAAAAAATGAGAAATTAGAACAAATTCTACCGAAACCGATACAATACGATTTATTGAACACGAAAAATCTACAACAGAAAGTCTATTTGACGCCGAAATCGAAACAAAGTAAAGTCAATATTGTTAGTAAGACGGCTAAAAATTGTAAAATTCTACGAAAGATTACGCCAAGAAAGAAACGAGTACGCGAATATTACGACAATATCGATAAAACTATAATGAAGAAAAATCGACAAATACGCGTGGAATGGGACGAAAACGAGGATTTCTATTTGAGATTCTTACGTGTAGCTCTACTGTTCTTATGTCCAATAATCAAGCGGCAAATGATCACCTATACTGTGATCCGTGATGTTCTACACCGAATCTGTCCGGGGAGTCGTAACAAAACTTCGAAAGCGATCCAAAGGCGATTGTGTTTCCTGTTGGCGACCGATGAGATTTTACGTATAATGGAAACGAACGTTGAGAATTTCCTAAATTCGGAAATTATAGCCAAATATTTCGGACAAATCCACAATCGCTATCAATCCGGACGCAAATATACCGATTCGCAAATAACGATAGCCTACATCTATTTGTTATCGTACATCAAGAAACATTCGAAAGAAATCGAATTGCTACTACTCGGCTATATAGCAACAGTTGATTTCTTTTCGCACCCCTATATAGCGTTGTTTGAATTAATTCTAGATAACGTCGAGATTAACGAACGAATCTACCAACAACCCCAAACAATCAACGATATTAAAATCGATACAATTAAAACAATCATACATTGTTCGATTAATTGCAAATTAAATCCAAATTTTGGTTATCAATTATTTCAGATTTATCGCGAATATTCCGATGAATTGATCAAAAATTCGATAAATCAACTGAAACAACACCAATTCCTAACGTTGAATAAGCGACAAAACGAGAAGAATTTCACAGCGAATTGGCATATACCGTTGAAATTCTCCTATTTGTTTACAACAATGAAAACATCGACGTTTTCGTTGATTTTTTATAACGAAATTTACGAAAATCTCCTGTTATTACAGAAAAATTCGAGCCAATATAATTTCTTAACAATAAACGAATTGAATACGATTTGGCAACAATTCGAATTTAAATTCGATATACCGGAACGTAGTATTGTTTTAAATCCGAATATCGATGATCATAGCGAAATCATCGAGGAGATATCGAAACGTTTCCATTTGTATTTGAAGAAAATCTCCGAAGAGAAGACTGAAATTAACGACAACCCCGAAACTAATAAACAAAACTACAATTATAATATTGAAGATGTTAAAAAGCGTGTAATTAAATTGATATTTCGTGTACCCTATTTGATTGAAGGCAATTTAGAGAATTACGTGAAGAAATTGAATGATAGTCAGAGTAGTTTAGAAATCAACAATTATCTCTATTTGATGATCATAGATTTGAAGAAATTCGCCCTAGATAATTGTATATCGTTAAAATTGAAAGAATTTATCGAAGAAATCACCGATGATGAAACTATTATCGATAATCCGCTAATTCTATTGAAGAATCTATCAAAGACGGTGTTTTCGATTCAGAATCTTTGTCTAGACGATGATTATACCGATGATTTTGTTTGTAAATTCAACCAATGGCAAGACGAAGAAGAATTGAATTTTAGTGATAACGAAACGAATACCAACGATAATATTGATAAAATTGTAGAGACACGTAAGTTACAATTTACAAATAAATCGTCGAATAACGCGCTAGATTCGTGTATAAAGAACGCTTTAAATGGTGAAATTCCGACAATTGACGACATTAAAATCGGTATAATTGAAGATTTAAATAATGAGAATCGTAAAATTCCACACATTACCGATTTAACGCAATTTCTAATAAAAGAACGCTTAGACAACGATGATGATTTCGATGATTATGATAATATCGAACAGATAAAAGAGCATTTTATTATCAAATATCCGAAATTGAGTAATTTCGAGATAATTAATTTGAACGAATTTCAAAAACTACCACAAATACAAGAGTTAATTCAACGTAACAATCGAGCGAAATTACAAAAATATCTACAAGATTTCAATAGAATTAAAGCACCACAATTGGAGAAAATCGTCGAATATGTCCGTAATTTAAACGGTAATGATGATGATATTGATTATGTGAAGAATTTAATCAATTTTATCGCCAATAAAAAACAATTCGGCGCTAATGGTGGTGAATTAAAGCTGAATTTTCTAAATAAATCAACCTTATGTTTAATGAAATTATTGAATTTCTTATGCAATATTAACATAATTCTACGTACTGGTATAACGCGAATCGTTTACGTTCATTACGATTATCAAAATGATTGGTTGGTTAAAACGTTCATTATGCCGCCGGATGAACAATTGGATGCTGAAAGTTTGAAGACTGATATGAAGAAGAAATTGAAGTAAGTTGTCGGTTTTCGCAACAAATTCGATAACATTTGATTGTAGGGCCAGTGATATTTTACAAGCGAAATTTGCACCATGGTCCAAACTGGATGGTTCAATCAACGACGAATTGTTACAAGATTGGTTGTCTTTAATATTGTCGAAATGTTTCGATTCCCCGATTATAACGTTTACGAAATTGTGTGAACATTTCTGTTTTGTTAAGCCTGTTGATTTGTACTTTTTATTAGAAGTTAGTATTATTTGTAGAATTTCGATATAATTGAGATTTTAGTTCTATACAGGGTGAGCCAAGAGGATGGCCTGCTAAAAGAAATTCTAATGGAGTTCCTGAAATTTGGCTTACAACTGTTTTTCTAAAGCACCCTACTAGAAAGTACCAAGAGGTGGAGTTGCAAGCCAAATTTAAGTAACTTCCATTGGACTTGTGATACTTTTATTTAAACTATAACCAAAAATAATCTGTTTGGTTTTAAAGTGCCGCGAAAATAGAACTTTGCTCAAAGATTGGTACTTTGGGCAAGCAAAATTTGAATCCAGTTTTACGAATTTATCAAAATTTATGGTCTAGGACTAGAATTGTTTATAATCTAGATTGAAATACTAGAATTTAATAAAAATTAATAATTAATAAATATTTTCTAGGTCCTACAAGAAATCAAATGCATCGAAATTTGCGTCTATAATCAAATTGGTAATAATATTTTCGCAACACGAACGGTAATAACAGACAGTAAGTGGTGTATTTAAATACAATTAACTTTAATTGTGAAATTATTTACTCGTAGGACCTGCAACTTGTTTGGATAATTTTGACGATATGTTCGTAAAGACTAAAGGAATATCTGGACTGTACTTTGGGTCGTTTATCTACAACCATCCGGATTCGATTGAATGCTAATTTTTCGCTTACAATTTTGATAATTTACGACTAAAACAATACTAATGTTGATTTTATTGTTGTTTTTAGTTAGTTCTACCACAATTTGTTGTAAATAATTACCCAAAATCGTGTTTTTTCTACAATTTTTAATTAAAAATTTAATTATTTCAATATACGTGGTGATAAATTGTTTTATAATATTCACCCCATATTGATGTCCAATTACTGAAATTTAGGATATTCCTTGACTATAATTTTACTTCATTTTTAGAATAAATTATTTTAGAAATTAGTGATAAAGTAAATCCATTCATGTAGTATAAAGTTTTGAATTTGTTACCAACCCTATAGTTCAAGAACTAAACTTTTATGAAACGCATGGTAAAATTTATATTCATATATTGGTATCACTGACGAACTAAACGATACTCGTTTGTTTATAGATCAACAAAGTAAAATTTTAAACATGTTTATTTCTTATTTGTTAATGAATTTTATTTTAAAAGACTTTCTTTACCTTGTTTTGTTGATTTTTATTATGTCTTATTGAATGTTTTTATGTAATTACCACTTCATTTAAATTTCCCGCTTTCAATAAATAGGCGTAAATGTCAAATTCACTACATCCCATAACAATGCCATCTATTATTGATTCTTTTAATTAAGAACTTTAAATGGTAATAATTATTTGTTTGAGTATTAATTTAGATTTTTAACCAAATTTAGGCTAATTTCTAATCTAATTCTTCGATAGAGAATGTTTATTTTTAATTTTTGTAATAATTAAAATATAAGAGCGACAATTAGATTGATTTACATTATTGACACGATTGACGTTTATAACTATTAGTAGCTCTGACAAATTTATTTTTAATTATTTCAATCTATTATTATTTTCTAATGGCAAGAAAAAATTTAAAAACTATAGTGGCGTATATGATTTTTTTTCAAAATTTCAACTAATCTGTATTTATTATTTTATGTTTATTATTTTGTAGCTACAATTAGTCTCGATTTTTTGAAAATGACTGTTTAAATTCAATTTGTTGTCATTTGTGTTGTCATTTGTTTTTTGTTGTTTTATATCGAGAAAAATTACGAATTTCCCAAATTATCAGATGGAAAACTTTACAGAAATTCAAAAAGCATTAAATCAAATCAATCTCCCTCATTATATACCCGGACTAATCCGTCAACGTGAGTATCAATAATTGTGTTGATAAAACTAAACTGATATCTTTACAGGGTTGGAACGCATCAAAGCTGAGCAATTTCGTGATAGCGATGAATTACGAGCAATTTATCATTTAACGGAATCACACGCGCCTGAATTTCGATTCAAATCACTTTTACAATATTACAAATCATGCAATAATGATCACGAACAATCCCTAATCGAAGATTGTCTGGGCATTAGTTGTAATGCTCCAGATACGAATGATGTGAATAATTTATTAGAGAAATTATCGGAAATGCCGAAACAATGGACAATAATTCAATTAACATCGCATATAAACGTCCAACAATCGATTGAAATCAACAACGAGAAATTCTATACGAATCCGATTGATTTAACATTGTTCGAATGTGGCCCGAATCGAAGAAATCCAATTTTGATTAAAATCAATGAACCTAGAGATGCTGTTAATGGTAGTAGAATTGAATTGGCACAGCAGATGTTTTCTATAATTAGTAGCAATAAGGCGAATTTATTGTTTCCGCAACAACGCCAACATTTCTTTAATTCGGTAGAAAAAGAGGAGTATTACTCGAAACGACTGGAATTGGATAATCGTTTAAAAGTTGTTTAATTTAATTTAATTTAATTTTACACTAAAGAGTCGGCATTTTAGAAATTGATTCAAGATATTCAGAATTTATGGTTGAAATATTGGCGTTGTCTTTTGATTGGGAAATTTATCAACGACCAACTTGAAACCGATATAGTTAATCGAATAATTGATTATTTCAAAAACGAGTAATTCAATATTGCTATATTTTTATACGAGTTGTTAAAATTATCAATTTACAGATTATCGATGGAATTAAAACCGAAAATTTTAACGATTTTAATTTATATCGTAAAAGGTTGCCATTTTTTGAAGTCAATAGAAATCAAATCGGCGATAGAATATTGTTTTCCCGATATGAAGAATAATTTTATTCGAAATACCGTGGAATTTTTAACGAATTTAAACTGCGACCTATCTTTAAATACACAAAAACGTTATCCTGTTATTCTAATTATAGACGATGTAATTAATTTGAAATTTCCAGATCAAAACTTTATGGATTATTGTTACAGAATTTGGATTTCTTCCCATGGGAAATGTTGGATGTTCTAAACGACCAACCAGTTTCACGAGCCCCATTATTCCATCTAATCTATCTGTTGTTTAAAACTTACGAAACTAGTATCGTTGATGGTTATAAAATTGTAAATAATCCAAAAAATGGCCGGTTTATACTCAATCCCGATTTAGATTTGAAAAAAATGGAAATAAGAATGTCGCAATTCTTCAACTATTGGCTACCGGAATGGAGTGGAATTATTGGTAGAAAACCAACGAGTGAGGAATTTAATAATTTAACATCGTCTTGTGATATCTTCTCGTTAATATTATTTTTTTTGTGTTTTTTTGGGGAATATAGTTGATTTTTTTTAGATATATGGGCCACGGTAGCGGTTTACATATAATATCAACGAATTTAATTCAAAATCGACAGATTAATGCGGTTGTTTTATTGTTCGGTTGTGGCAGTACGAAATTGAATAAAATCGGTCCTCGAGTCCAAATGTACGGACATCACCAACTCTACTTAATGGCAAAAAGGTAGATTTTTATTTGGGAAATTAATTGAATTATTAACACAAATTTCAGTCCTTGTGTTGTCGGTATGTTATGGGAAGTTACAGATTTAGATGCCGATATATTAACGACAGAAATATTGAGTAATTGTATACGATCATCGAATAAAACACATTGGAGTTGTGTCGATAAATCAATATGGAAAAAGGGTGATAATGTTAATTTCAATGATGTAGTTGTAACAAACTCGATACCGCCGTATGAGCCGGATTTGTTGCGAGTATTGAGTGTATCGAAGAAAACGAAATTGTATTATTTCACTAAAGCCGCTTGTGTTGCCAGAGGTATTCCAGTGAAATTCCAACAAATTGATTAACTACTATTATTGTTCTAATAATTTTTTTTTATAAAAATCTACGTCTTATTTTTGCGCAATTCACTCTTTATTCTGTTCAATAAACCCGGCATATATTCGATTTGTTTATCCACACAGTTTTTGGCACAATTCTCAAACATTGCTGTAAATTTGTTAATCTACAAATAATTGATTAGTATTTGTACAGAAATTAGTGATAGTCTTACTTCTGAATCTGTAGGATTAGGTCCCATTTTAACTCTAATATCGTCGTTACAATCCATCACACAACGTTGTAATTTATTTTGTAACTGTTCTAATTCTTTTTGTACGTAATTTTGGGCCCAATTCAACGACACCGAACAGGTCTCAACGCATTTTTGTACATTCTCCAATGAGATTTGACGATTCTCGCAACATTTAGCGGCACACTTATGCATTTCAGCCTATAATTGGACGATAATTGAAATTTTGCTGCTTTTGTACAATAAAATCGTCCCTACCTGCATGCCGCGCAAATGTTCTAGATCTAAGTCATTGACCATTTTGGTCATTTCTTGTTCAATCCGCTGCCGTTGTTGTTCAACCATTTTCAGTCTTTTTCGATCGCAATTCCAACTTTTTAAAACGTGATCGAATGAAAAATTTCCTAACCTCTCACATTTTTAGGTTAGCTCAGTCATGTGCCCAATGAGGTACTAGAGTGCGCATCCTCTATACTTTTAAAGACCAATTTGGTCCTCGTATGGGGAAATTTTGACAGTTGGTCCTCACTCTTTCTAACTTGAGAGTGTGTCGTTCAATTGTGACATCGTTTTCTCAAATCAGGATCGATCATGGCTTGAGAAAAGGAAGGCGATATGTTGGTGTCATTTCAACATTGTAGTTCAATGGAAAAATCAATAGATGTCACCCTTATCGTTGCAAAAGACCGAAAATTTTCAACAGTTTTTGTGGTTGCTTATTGAAAATTAATCTAAGTTGAAAAGCACCTGAAATTTAATAAAGACCTATTTTTAAAGTCTATAATGCAAAATCATCTTTTCAAATCTCCATGATTTCTCTGTAAATTTACAATTGTTGAATAGAAAAGTAATAAATGTGCTTCTTTCCACACCACCTGTGAGGTAAAGCACACGGTGCGTTTTTTTTATAGTGGTATCCCCTGTAGGCCTAATCCACTATAGTATTGGATATATCCATGCTACATGATAATTATTTGAAACAGAGTAAAAATTGATTGTTTACGAAGCTATTGGCACCGTCATATCATTGCACAGGAAGTGATGTGGTCAATGCATCATTGTCACAATAATAACCTCAAACAATCAGCAAAGATATATGCGGTAGACCTCCTCACGATATGCGAATTACCTATCGCAATCTCTCGCTCCGAAAACCGTACAATCCGTGAAAATATTTGAGCATTATTGGAGCGACTAGCAAAAAGACCACACCACAAACTGCACAGTCATATGATGGAGTCAATGCTTGGATAATCGCGAAGTGATAGTTATCTGAAATAAAGAAAAAATTGATTACTTACGAAGCTATTGTCACAGTCATATCATTGCACAGGAAGTGATGTGGTCAATGCATCATTGTCACAATAATAACCTCAAACAATCAGCAAAGATATATGCGGTAGACCTCCTCACGATATGCGAATTACCTATCGCAATCTCTCGCTCCGAAAACCGTACAATCCGTGAAAATATTTGAGCATTATTGGAGCGACTAGCAAAAAGACCACACCACAAACTGCACAGTCATATGATGGAGTCAATGCTTGGATAATCGCGAAGTGATAGTGATCTGAAATAAAGAAAAAATTGATTACTTACGAAGCTATTGTCACCGTCATACCATTGCACAGGAAGTGATGTGGTCAATGCATCATTGTCACAATAATAACCTCAAACAATCAGCGAAGATATATGCGGTAGACCTCCTCACGATATGCGAATTACCTATCGCAATCTCTCGCTCCGAAAACCGCACAATCCGTGAAAATATTTGAGCATTATTGGAGCGACTAGCAAAAACACCACACCACAACCAGCACAGTCATATGATGGAGTCAATGCTTGGATAATCGCGACAACTGAACCAGCAGCAATGGATATATCCAAAACTATCAATAGCAATACCTATAAACTAACACACAAACATAAAACAACACAACATTAACCCACCCAATTGTGTTAGTAAGTTTCATGCAAAAGGAACGGCCATTCCCCGGGGAAGGATGATGGGAAATTTCAAGGGATTGAAGCTGATGACCTTCGAAGTCAATCTGAAACTCTGAAACATAAGAAACATTTTTTCGTTATAAATACAACGCATATAAATACATGCATAAATGTTCTGAAAAAGAAATGTGCAAATCAGATAAATACATACAAAAGGTTACCTGAAAATCACCTGAAAAAAAAAGAGATTTGAAGGGGAAGAATGATGGGAGGGTTGTACGTTGATGTAACTAACAAGTACCTAACATGGGCCTAACAAGTGTCCTAACAAGTGCCCTAACAAGTGCCCTAACAAGTGCCCTAACAAGTACCTAATGCGCGTTCCCTATTCCTACAATCGCGTATTGTTCATTTACCGAACCGAACCGAACCGATGTTATTTTATATCCCGATTTCATCTTGTGATATCCCGACTTGGAACGATCGCAATGTAAATCAAAAAAGTACTTACCTCTCTGCTACAACGCCTCCTGTCCCTCGCTGTTCGGACCTACTGTAATAAAACAGAAAAAAAACCGTTAGTAATTGGAAAATAATTTAACTTGAAAAATTATTTTAATTATGATTAAATTTAAAAACCAAGAATCCATTACACAAATATGGAAGTAAATTATTAACGAAATAGAACAGAAAACTCATTTTTGATTAGAGTTTTTTGTTCAATTTTATTATTAATTACGATTGTTCAATCAAGTATTTCAACTTACCCTTTCGTTGACTTCTTATCGCCCAAATCCAAGGGATGACTTACTGCCCACTTCTTCGTCCAGGTTGGCACCAACAGAAGCACCATCATCAACACTTTGTTTTAAACACGTACGTAAATTTATTTTTAAATTTTCAAAACGCCAACACCAACACTTTGTTTTAGAAATCGCGATATTATTAAATTTTTTAAACGAATCACTTCAACGTTCAACAAAATACGAAGCACTTTGTTTTAAAAAATACGTGAATTATTGAATTTTAAAAACGGTAGCACTTCAACGGGGGCATCAAAATACGCGTCACTTTGTTTTAAAAATCGCGACAATTTATTATTAAATTAAACAAAACAGATTTCACGACCGATTTTCGAAACGGTGTTAACATCTCGACGACGAAAATTCGAATGAACAAAAGACAGGCACTGACAAGATTCGAAAATGGCGTCAAGTAATCATTCCTTTGTTGTATTCTTATCAAAAATTGGAAAAAAGTTGTTTGGCCGTACGTACAGGAATACGTAACTTGTAATCGTATCGTTTTTAACCCGCAAAAAACAAGATAATTTGAAAGTGTTAGTTTACGTAACGCTAAAATTATAAAATTCTAGCATATTGTAGATTTTGTAAATAATAAATTCAAGTGCAATATTCAAATATTTTGTATTTACGGTGATTTCTATCAAATTTCTAGGTCTAAATAGTTTGAAAATTGGATGAGATTCTTTAAATATTTTTCCTTGATACTTTAGCTACAAAATTATATAAAAAATAACTGCAAAAAATATAGTATTGTAAAACACAGAATGATTAACTAAGGAAAATCTCAAAGTAGATTAATAGGGTCTAAATTAGCATCATATTCTATAAAATGATGCTAATTTAGAAACATACGAACATACCGTGTGTTTCAATTAAATATTGCTATCTCTAAGGAAACACGTATTATTTGATAAGCGATTTGAAAAATATAAGGATTTATATATTTTATCAAAATTTGAACCCCGTAGCTCAATTGGAAGATGGGCAAAAAACGCTAGTTTTAGACAAGGCTGCGATTCTAGAAACCGAGATTATTTGTGCCAATATTATACACCTAATTTTATACAACCAACAATACTTGCATTAGTTTAGATGCAAACCACCAGTTCACCAATTGTCGATGAACTACTTCAATTCGTTTGCGTCTTCACTATCCAAAATGTCTGCCACCATACGTGTACACGATTTTTGACAGGATGATCACTACTACCTCATTGATTATACCTCAATCACCACAACTAGAAAGTGTTATTTGTGTTACAAATTTTCTTGAATAAATATTTTATCTATTTATTTTAAATTATTTCTACTATTTAAAACAAAATAAAACAACCCTAGTTTTAATTAAAAGGTACTTAAATATCTAATAATTCTATAAAAATAATTGTAATTTGATTTTTTTAGGTTATGTTGACTCCACGTCTACTTTTTAACAATACGTAAATTACACCAAAATGGTATTTAAACGTACAAAAGGTTACCAAGATATTGAAGGTGCCACAAATGGTACTAGTACCAAAAATGAATTCGTTAATCCCGACCCATCACTACCTCAAGATATAGAAATGGCTTCAGTTTCGGTGGTACCAGATGGTAATTCCTTCTATTTCTTTAATTTAAAATAAATTATTGTTTTTTTTTATAGATACATTTACTGTAACGCAAGCTGTAAACGCTCTAGGTTTTGGTTGGTTTCAAGTCAAATTGTCATTATGGACGGGTTTATGTTGGATGGCCGACAGTATGGAGATGACCATCTTGTCGATTCTATCACCCGCTTTGCATTGTGATTGGCACATTTCTCGATACCAGCAAGCATTGACGACAACTATTGTTTTCTTGGGGATGATGTTATCGTCGACCTTCTGGGGGAATTTGAGCGATCGTTATGGACGAAAATATGTGAGAATTTTTCTAATCGTTTCTTTAATATCAATTTTTTAATATTCCAGGCGTTAACTTTGTGTTCAGTTTTGTTGTTCTATTACGGCCTTCTCAGCGCAATTGCACCCAGTTTTATGTGGATTCTATTATTGAGAGGTCTAGTCGGTTTTGCTATTGGTTGTACGCCACAATCGTAAGTATCGTTAGTTTTAGATTTTGGATTGTTAGTTTGTTATGTTCGTTCTAGTGTAACACTTTATGCAGAATTTTTACCAACAAAACAACGAGCAAAATGTGTTGTCTTGCTTGATGTGAGTGTTTTTGTTGTTGTTTTTGTGTTTGTTTAAAAAATTGAGGAATTTTAGTGTTTTTGGGCGTTAGGTGCATGTTTTGAGGTTGCTCTAGCATTAGTTGTCATGCCAACATTAGGTTGGCAATGGTTACTAGCATTATCCACCGGTCCATTATTTGCTTTCGCTTTAGTTTGTCCTGTGAGTTGTTTGAATCATCACCGAAATTCGTTTTAATCGATTTTTCATTGATTGTAGTGGTTACCAGAATCGGCGCGATTTCATGGCGCCAGTGGACAGATCGATAAAGCATTGGAAACATTGGAGAAAATCGCTAAAGATAACGGTAAACCGATGTTATTAGGACGTTTAGTTGTTGATGATGCTATAACCCAATCACCACACCGCGGCCGGTTCCGTGATCTACTAGTACCATCATTACGGCGGACATCGTTGTTGTTGTGGTTCATTTGGATGGTGTGTGCTTTCTGTTATTATGGTCTAGTTTTAATGACAACGGAACTATTTGAAACAGCAAGTATAGCATGCTCTGATAAACCGGTACCAGTACAAACTTTAGATACCTGTGCTGCTGATTGTCGACAATTGAAAACAACCGATTATATGGATTTATTATGGACGACATTGGCGGAATTTCCGGGCATTTTTATTACAATTTTTACAATCGAACGATTTGGACGCAAGAAGACAATGGCTGTACAATTTGTTATTTATGCAGTGTGCTGTTGTTTCTTGGTTGTTTGTTCAGAGAAGTATATCAATTTTTCCATCTACCACGTGTTTCTTCTGCCACTAAATTCTTATGGCAACTGGCAGCTGTATTGGCGAGCAATTTGAAAAATATTTTAAGCATTTATAGGCAGGGCTGGTGTAATAGAAAATGCCGGCATATTCTGCATCATTTTCTATTTAGCTATCAATTCTAAAAACAGAAAGGTTGCTGACTTGGGCAAATTTGACGATAACATCCAGATTTTCAGTTACTTATGAGAATTTTCTAATTTAAGACCAAATGTTTAAATACTCGTCTATTTTATTAAATTTTGCTGTTTTAAAGCAACTTGCAGATTAGTATAGATTTAAACAAGTTTTGGTCCTAAATTACGAGATATTCTAAAAAAAATTGGCTATTGAATCATTTTGAAGAAAGAGTTTTAACACTTTCAAAGTTTATTGAATTCAGATTTATTGTGACATTAGCTGGGGAGCAATTCAAAAAATATTTTGAGCATCTACAACGATCCCAGGCAAAATTTCGACTCGTGGCTCGGTCAAAAAGCGCTTTTCTGGACAATATTGAAGGCTCCCACCGGCAATCGTTTTGTACTTTTCCCCCACGAGCCCTTTAGAGATTATTTTCGCAAATTTTGATCGTCGTAGCTCATTGGACAATTGCTGAATAACTGCTTTACATTGACAGCAAAATTAGAATAATTAGAAGATTGGTACTGAACTTTTCATTCAGCAGTCTCAAAAGGGAAATATTTCCTTTTTTTGGATGAAGCGACGAAAAATGGAAAATTGTACGGAATAAAGGCGTTTTTCACCAGTTTCTCAAACAGCTACGAGGTTCAATAATTTCCAAGAACCCTCCTATAAATTCTAAATAGTTGTTTTTATTACCAGTGCGCAAAGTGAGCCTTTGCGGAACGAGTTTCGTAAAGAGTAATAAACACTATTTTTCCTATAATCGGACGGAAAAGTAATCCACCAATCAGAAATCATCATTTATCGACAAAACAGAAAAATAGTGCATCAATTAGAATTATTTATCTCTATAGTAGATAGATGTATAATTATTTCAAATTACTCTCCAAATTATGACAATTGCTATACGAATTTCCAATCCCAGATGCAACACGTGCTATTTTCTCCATAATAACACGAAATTTTCAACAATAGGCGAGCCTTTTTAACCGTGATGCTATTTTTGGCTCGCGGCATCATCGCTGGTGTCTTTCAAGCAGCTTACGTCTACACACCGGAAGTGTATCCGACGTCTCTACGGGCTGTCGGAGTTGGTTCTTGTAGTGCAATGGCACGGCTTGGTGCAATGGTTACCCCTTACGTTGCACAAGTATTTGTCATTACAATTCAATATATTCATTCGATTAAAAAAATTATTTTAGGTTTTATTGAAAACGTCAATTTCTTTCGCCACAACAATCTATACAGTTGCAGCAATATTGGCGGCAATTGCTTGTTTAATTTTACCGTTCGAGACACGTGGCCAGGAATTATCAGAGAATGTTCAACAACAGGCTAATGCCAATCTTCAAACAAATAACCAATAAACAATGCAATGATTTTCTGTTATTTGACAATTTCAGTATTAATCTGTGGTATTTCACTAATAATTACTAAACCAAAGTACTTATACTGTAAGTTATTTTCAGAGTATTTATTCAATTTTTATGTTTATTTATATTTGCACAATCATACAAGACTATTCGAATTTTATAACAAGTGATGTAATTGGTGCTGGATTTATTTATTTTAATTTATGTTGTGTGCTTAATTTTTTAATATAAATGATTTAAAATTGTTTCATTTTTCGAATTTCGCGCTTTATTAGCAGGTGGCGCTGTTGTGCAATGAGCAATTTTGACACTCAGTCCCACTCTTTCTAACTAATGATTTATCGCAGTCTATCCTTCAGTTTGCCTCGGAATCGGAGAAAGATCATGTCGCTGTTGCACTTCAATTTGTAGTTCAGCAACAAATCGATAGATGCCACGTCTGTCGCTGCATTGGTTTGTGTCTCCACTATCCGACCCCATATTCAAGTTTTGAACAGAATTGTCACTCTACTCCTTTCCACCTCATTGATAGAGTATAGCAATTGTTGCTCTATCTGCTTCTATTTATCTCATAGTGTCAAAAACATGATGCTCGTAAGGTGGCAGACATTTTGGATAGTGGAGACATAAACCAATTGAAACAGCTGATCGGCAATTGGTGGTTTGCATCTAAGCTAATGTAAACAAATTATTTTCCCTGTACAAAATCTGGTTTATAATTTTGATACAGATTAGATTTGTCTCTTAAATATCTCTCAATTAATTTAGACTTACTTTCACTTTCACGAGAATTGTTAAATTTCAATCACTGCAGCGATAAATGTGACATCTATTGATTTGTTGCTGAACTACAAATTAAAGTGCAATATATATTAGCAACATTATTTTCTTTTTTTTTTGTTAAATTCGGTGGTCCGGCGCGCGTCAATCCAGCCAAATTGATGTCTATAGTTTGCGGACATCTTGCGCCCGTTTTATCGACCTAAAGACAATTTAATTAAATGTTTCAATATTCAATTGTTCCTTATATTTAGCTTCATTGAAAAATGGTTTTCTGCACGGTGAAGAATTGCCGGTCATCGTACGACTCCAATGGTGGAATTTCGTTCCATCGGTAAGTGCAAATTACAATGATGTAGAAATCACGAATTATTTTTATTACAATTATCCTAGAAACTTATCCTTGTATTGTAAGTTAACTAAATGATTATTGACACATGGTTTGCTTGTTATTTTATCTACATTGGCTACATTCTTACAACTGCAACGAGTGGGGTGTTATTTCAATATTATAAGTTCTACATAAATGTTTCTAGCTTTTATAGCAACACCTAGTATGTGACGATTTGGAAAATATTTCAAGGATTTATAGGGAACCCTTCGGAGATCATTTGCGGAAAATTATGGGGAAGTTGCCCCCTATAATTCCCCAAAATATTCTTCAAATCGCCGATCAAAAAATAAGTATTTCCATTAAAACTAGCAACATTTCAATGAAACAATAAGCAAACAATCTGCTTCCTTCCAGTTTCCCGAAATCAGCCGAACTCAGAAGACTCTGGCTATGTGCAATCGGGGAGAGTCCTGATAAAGTGGTGAGACAGCAAGCCGTTTGTTCGCGTCATTTTGAATTAGACCATTTTAAGCGGAATGCCAAACGTACGTCGCTTGAAAAAGGTGCAGTCCCCACATTGAATTTGCCAACAGTATGCCTATTCGTATGTTGTCAAAAAAATGGAAACTAAGAGGTATGTTGCAGGAAAATGGCTCACCTACTCCAGAAACCGATGAGAGCCAAAATAGTGAAGATCTTGTCAACACCATAGAAGTGTATATCGAAGTATGCCTCTTGAATGACTTTTATCTTGTAGACTGAGGTGCATGTTGTAGGATTATAATACAGAATTAACCGAGTTAAACAGGAACCATTGTAGCGAGGATACATCGACGAACCACGAGTACCGAGTGGAACCGTACAGTATGAAATATGTCGACGAGATACATAATTATTCGTATGTTGGATTTTCTTTGCTGTTATAACATTAACGTATTGTTTCTAGAGTCCAATCGAAGAATACCACCGAAGAAGTGGTACGACTCAAAAGGCTGTTGAGTATGAAGAGGAAAAAAATAAAAGTTCAAAGTCAGCGCGTTAGGCGGCTTGAAAAGCGCGTTACCAAAATGCGATCCGTAATCGATGATTTGAAGGAGCGCCTCGAACTTAGCCTCAAAACACATCAGTTTATCATTAGTGGGACCGGCAGAAAGAATAAGCCCTTTATTGTAGTAGAATGAATCGTTTATATGAAATTGTCACCACTCGTGTCTTCATTTAAAAAAAGATACACTCATATTGTTCTATTTTTTATCATGTTTTCGTTTTGTTATCATATTGAATTGAAGACACGAGTGGGTAAAGGTCATGTCACCTTTTTTCAATAAAAAAAATGTATTGCTGTACGAACATTTAAACTGATTCTACTCGTAAGGATTTTGATAGATGTCACCTTTATCCACTCGTTTTCAATTAAAAAAACAATGCCAGTGCATATGTCATTTTGTAATGTATTAGGGTATAGTACCTGTTATAATGAAATAATTATTGATGTTCAATATAATGAAATTTGATTTTAAAGACCGTATTTTGCAGTACTTGTGGCAGCATTATGCGCCTGTTTTTATACAACCAGCAATACGTCTCTAGTTGCAAACCACTAGTTTAGTAGTTGACATTGTCGATCAACTGCTTCATTTGGTTTGTGTCTCCAATATCCATACTAGCTTCAAGTTTGAACAGGATCAAATTTGAATTTCCCGCAATTATTTGTACAATCAAGTTTCACACTATAAAAAACAGAACCCTGTAGTTCTCGAAACTGCCATTAGAGCCCTCTGGATACTAAGAGTGGGGATGGGGCGGTCCTTAAATTGACACCTGCTTGCGTCACCTGTAAACATAACCTACAATTCCATCAGATAATTTTCTGGATTTTCCCGGAAAATGACCGCCATAGATCGTGTTCGTGTGATGGTCCTTGGTGATTCCGGTGTTGGTAAAACCTCATTTGTACATTTAGCCGCCCATAACGAGCCTATCCGATCGCCAAATTGGACAATTGGGTGTTCCGTTGAGGTGAAATTGCACGAATACAAGGAGGGTACGAAAGATCAAAAGACCTATTTTATTGAATTTTGGGACGTCGGTGGTAGCAATAATCATCGCAATACACGACATGTTTTCTATAATCCTTGCCATGGTGTGATATTAGTGCACGATTTAACCAATCGTAAAAGTGAACAAAATCTACATAAATGGCTGCAAGAGTTGTTGAATCGCGATACGTTAAGTTCCTCGTTAACATCGGTGACAACATCCGGATCTGTTATCGAATCTGAATATGATTCGGAGAATTTCTTGGGGGCGACCCAGATGCCGATCTTGGTGATCGGTACGAAACTAGATCAAGTTGATGAGAAGAAATTGATGGGTAGACAATTCGCCAGTCAATTTGGCGTTGATGAGATCCTATTAGATTGTAGACAAATCCGATATTTAGCAGCAGGCACATCCAATGCTGTTAAATTATCGAGATTTTACGATAAAGTAATCGAGATGCGCTATCATTCCGAAAATAAACTATTTAGTCCGAGATTTGGTAGTAATACTGTATCGCCAACATTACCATCGAAATTTTATTCAACCCATCAAGACTGAATAACAAATAAATGCAACTTTATTTAATTTGTAGCGTTTTAATCGATTTCTCCATTTCAGCGATTTGTTCATCTGTTAGATTAACTAAAGGTTCACGTACACGTCCCACATTGATCGGTGTAAACAAATTCATTGCAGTCTTCATTGTCGACACCCAACTACCATGTTTTGTGATTAATTCGCAAATTTTCGTTAATTTACGCTGATAATTACGCGCTTCTTCGGTTTTCGATTGTTGGATACTTTCCAAAATTTTGACACACAATTGCGGGTAAATATTGAGCGTTGTAGCGATAGCTGAATCGAAACCGAGAGTATAAGCCGCCGCCATTAGAGTATCAGCACCTAGAAAAACGGCAAATCTATGATTATCGGCTGTAAGGGCGGTTACACCCTCTTCGAGATTAATCGAAGTGAATTTGATGCCGCAGAAAGTCGGAATTTGTTGTTGGACTTCGTTCAAAAATTGTCCCATGTGTACTGAAACAACACCAATAATTTCACAAATTTTCGATTAACAAAACAATATTACTGTTAACATTGGTAAAACTGGGTATGTGGTAATATAATAACGGTGTATTCGGGGCGGCTTCTCCAACTTTTTTCAAATAGCGTATCAAATCTTTAGGGGTAGTCGGTTTGAAATACAATTCAGGGAGACATAGGAGCGAATCTACTTGTAAACTTTCAGCGTGTTTAGCCTGAAATAGCCAAAATCAACGGAATTCTTACTATTAGAAATTGTTACCAATTCTAGAACATCGGGTAATGGAGCACCCCCAACTTGTATCATTAAATGTTGTTTTGTTGCCTTAACAGCCTGACTCCATGCTTCGGTTATCAGTTTCCGTTCAGCCACATTCATCGACATACCTTCACCACTTGTTCCATTGACTGTAATTATCAATTTTTAATTAATTAATCGATTTAAAATCTTCAATTACCTAAAATTCCATTGATGCCGGAATTTAAAAGGAATCGAGCATATTCGGGTACGACATTAGTGTTGAGTGTCCTGAAATTAAATAAAATATTGAAGAAATTATGAAAGTAGAGAACTAAACTAGATTTTGATGGGTTACACTTACGAATCATGGTTGAATGGTGTGAGAACTGGGGCTATTAAACCGCGAAAACCGAACGAGACCTGTTCAGGTAAAAATAACTGGAAAAATCGAATTTGGGAAATTGAAATCTTACCATAATTTTCGAAAATCTTCGAAACTCTATAAATACTTTAGACTACACAATAAGGTTTATTGTTTTTAATTTAATTGTCACGCGGAGATAATGTTTATATTTTGAAAAGCAGATAAGTAAAAATCGAAGTTATATTTCTGATTCGAATTAAAGTTCCAATCTTGCAGTTCTCCAAAAGCCGGCCATTTCCTGTAAATTTTGGACTTCAAATGTCAAAACTATTGTCGCTATTTTCGTTATAAACTAGTTTAGATTTCTTTAAAAAATATACCAATCTATTAGTACTCAGCAAATTTCTGAGGAAAGCAAAGACGTACGTTAAGTAGGTCTGAGCGTCCACAATATGTTAGAATGTTGACGACATACGTGACGTACGTCGTCGCTTTCGTCAGAAATTTGTTGCCAACACCAACATGTGTCCATGTGTCGACGAGGTCTTATGGCCGGGCGATTTGAAAAATGTTGTGATTTGTAGGGTAGTCCTCAAAAGACATTAAAACTTTCTAGTCCATTGGAAAATTAGCGAAAAACCGCTTTAATCTGACCATGTTCCAAAGCTAATCAACCCAAATTTCTCGTTAAACAATGAAGAATGATTAGAAGCTCCTTGCACAATAGTTTTGCCATTTCCCACCACTAGATCCGGGAAAAAACAGGAAAACTAAGGATTTGAGATCAAGAATGAATGAATAATCGGCTACTTATTGTTTTACTCTTGTTTTTCACTAATCTTCAATGAGCTACAAGGTTCTAATTTTCATAAAATGTTCCCTAGGGAGTACCGTATAAATCTCCAAATTATTTTTCAAAACGCATGACTAGGAACGTTTATAGTCTGTTTTTTAATTATATACATCTGTACTGAATTAAGTCATGGCATCCGTACATATCTATATCTCTTTTCATTATATGCTGAACGATGACTCGACATTCCCTTACGTATTTGATTAATATTTGGGGATCTTCTATTTCACACTAATACACGTGATTAGAGTGAGAGAATAGTATTATACGTAAGTTTGAGATGGCAGATAGCACAGCTACAAATGCAGAGGTTCGATATTACGAAACCGGCAACGTTGTCAGCAGTTGACAGTTGACTTTTTTGGACCAAAGGAAAAAATACAGAAAAACACGAGTAAAAACACAAAAATATTGAAATTATCAGGAAAACTCTTGAGTTTTAAAACGACGCCAAGTACAACGACATGCGCAATGCAGAAATGCCACTCTGCAGAGCTGCAAACATAAATTTCAGGTTGGCAACGCTGATCTGTCAAATGTCAAATTCAGACGGAGGGTCACGTCGTATATTGCATCGTATGTAACTCCAGATGTATATAATTTAAAAACAGACTATAGTTGAACCACTGTCTGTTTATATAAATAACTATTACACTAATTGTAAGTACACTTTATAATGGCCTTGATGCATAATTTTAATATTCCCAATTCTATTCTGTCATTATTATTTAGAAACGAATAGCATATTGAGTTTTTGAAGTAGATAGTGATAGTGACTGAATTTTTTTAATGGTAAGTGCATCTCAACATAAGCCATAATTGTAAGCATGATTTATTAGCTATTGCTTAAGCTAAAACTAATGTCTTCAGTCAAATATTTCTTCGATACTCATTCATAATTACAAAGCTGTTATTCAATTTAAAATCTAAACTTTCAATTTTTTAGCTTATTCAGTTATAATAGATGCATTGAAATTGTTGATTGATATTTTGAATGGTTTTATCTGTGTTTACACATAGAAACATTATCTCTTATTGAAAATCAAATCAAAAAAGTCAACTCTTATCATTAGTTCAAATAAATTTGAACACTCTACAGTAGTAATAATCGTTTGGATTATTTTTACAAAAATGGTAAGTCAATAATTTCTTATTTTCGTAATTTTATTTTCATTTACGTAAATAGGTTTCGTTTACGTTTCGCGGTATAATTACTGCACCATTTGCAC
Source organism: Mylabris phalerata (assembly GCA_020740385.1). Lineage (NCBI taxonomy): Eukaryota > Metazoa > Arthropoda > Insecta > Coleoptera > Meloidae > Mylabris > Mylabris phalerata. Next base: position 5,225,002 of record JAJEOX010000222.1, read on the forward strand.
CATTCCATGATAATTTGTAAGTATTCCTATCTAAATAACTACTTAAAATTAGTTAAAATATCATATTTGTACCTATTCCTGAAAATATCGGAAAGTTTTGGAAAAGTTAACAATATTGGGGGAAAGCTACTGTACGTTAAATCAGAAAATTACACTTGAGTAAGTAGAAATAAGGAATCATTCGATCTCTCAATAAGAATACTTCCTTTATTTTGCTCTAGAACATTTCTCCCATTCGTGTTATTCGCGTGCGAACCTCTAAATAAAAATGTCCAATTTAGAAGAAATTAAAAGACTGAAATGAGAAAACGAATGCACACATTTTTTGGGTTAATTATAATTAAGTTATTTATGTATTGAGAGGATCTCATACTGAAAAAAAGAGAAATAGAAAGAGTCAAAGAGTAGTGGAAGGATTTGAATTCTAGAAAAACTTTTCTTATTGAGAGGTTGACCTGGAGAAAATCGACTTGAGCAGCTAAGTCAGTGAAATCCTGGTCTGTTGTGTAGATTTTAACTAAATGTCTTCAAAAAATTAGATCTGTTGTTCTAACTGGTAAAAATGAATACACTCCTTGTACGAGCATACATGGGTACTCTTCTTGTACAAGCATAAAAAACGCTGATTTTAGAAAAGTACTAACTTATGTATTACTAACTGCTTGTAACTTTTTTTGCCAAAAAAGGAGTACCCCATTTTCCCTACCAGTCGGGCAAACCGAGGAAATTTTTGAATTTTTGGTGATGTTTCAGTAACTTTTCTACTAATACAATCGATTTATTTTAAAGACAAGACTTCTGTGAATATGTATATTCATCTATAAGATTATCAACTTCTCTAATTTCGTCTCTATGCGTATCCAAACTTTTGCCGGATTTCCCCTATATGATTTTTTATTTATTGTATACAATTGGTTAATAATTTATTTTCAGAACTCTAAACACTAATATTGTACCAGAATATGCTCAATACCTTCTAAATTCTGGCCTCAAAGGCGTCTTAGGTAATTTCCTACTGTTTAAAAGTGTACTCAATTTATTTGAATATCGTTAAATTCTATCACAGTTAATGGAACAACCGGTGAAGGTATGTCATTAAGTGTAGCTGAACGGAAACAATTAACTGAAGCATGGAGTGAAGCTGTTAAAACAACAAAACAACACTTGATGGTACAAATTGGAGGTGCCCCACTACCTGATGTTCTAGAATTAGTAATATTTTTTTAACTATAACAACGGAATTTTGATGAATAATTTCAGGCTAAACATGCTGAAAGTTTGAAAGTAGATTCGCTCTTATGCCTCCCTGAATTGTATTACAAACCGAATACTAGTAAAGATTTGATACGTTATTTGAAACGAGTTGGAGAAGCTGCACCGAATACGCCATTATTCTATTATCATTCACCTAATGCGACTAGTGTTAACAGTAATATTTATTTCTTTAATCATATTTTTAAGTATCGATTAATTTTCTAGTACATATGGGGGAATTTCTGAACGAAATTGGCCAACAAATCCCGACTTTCTCCGGTATTAAATTCGCTTCAAACAATATGGATGAAGCGTTAAGTGCTCTTAAAGCTTCCAATAATCGTTTTACAATATTTTTTGCCGCTAGAACTCTACTAGTAACTGGTTATGCTTTAGGTTTTCAATCATCCAATCTTCCAACACCTAATCTTTTCCCAGAATGGAATATTAAAATGTTGGAATGTGTACAACAATCGAAAATGGATGAGGCACGTTATTATCAAAATAAATTATCGGAAACTTGTCAAATGATTGTTAAAGATGGTAAATGGTTGCCGTCAATAAAAGCAGCAATGAATTTATTGACACCGATTAAAGTTGGGCCTGTTAGAGAACCATTAGATAATTTAACTGATAAACAAATCAGAGAAATGGAGAAAGATATTCAGACACTAAAAATTTAATTAAATTGATTTGAGTAAATATTTCGTCTCTACTAATCTTTTTATTTAAATAGTTCTCAAGTAAACTAACCAAAATAACTAATCTAGAGTGGAATTAAGATAAAAACTAGAGTGCATTTCAAGTTGTACTTTGTAAATATACAAATAACTCAAAAATAGTACTGTTTTTTTTTTCTAAATAGAGCATCTAAGTACAACATTAGTGTTATAAATCCTAAAAATGTCACTTTTTAAGCATATTTTTAGGCGTCGCTCATAGTGAAGCTAATGCCTTATGAGGCCGACATTTTAAGTAAAATAAATAGAACAAAAATGTCTCAAAATTTGGATTTGAATTTCTTAAAAACTGTAATCAGTTAGGGCTAAAATTTATTAAAATCTGGATGAACATTAACTAAAAGTTGCTCTCAAATAGAGAAGTTTACTAAAATAGATGAATGTATTCGAAAACTTTTCCGAAAAAGCGAATAATCAAGATTTTATCTTTAAATTTGGGTAAAAATCTAAATTAAAATCACAGTGGTAGAAATATCTTATGAGAATATTTCAAAATCTGGATCCAAAAATTCTAAAATTCCCCTTGAAAGAAACATGAATGGTTGAAAAGTACAAAAATCTAGATTCAGCTCGAAAAGTTCTCTTCAAAACAACCAAAATTGTCCAAATTGTAATTTTTTAGACAATAAAGTAGCAAAATTCGTTAGAAATTTTGCCTCAAGTGGCATTTTCTATTGCTGCATATTTTATACGATTTATACTTACAAATCGGCATTGAATGGTGTAAGAACTGGGGAAATTAGACCTCGGAAAGTAAATGAGACCTATTAACATATAAATAAATAAAGTAAATTTGAAATTTAACGTTGAAAATAAAAATCTTACCATTTTTTGGAAAATTTTCCAAACAACTGCACAACTACCAACAATGTTAGTTATTTTTGATTTTATTCCCAAATAGAGATAAAGCACGACTATTTATATTTAGATACAGATAAAGAATATAAAAAAATGGAATTAGAAGAGATAACATAGGTTAGAATTACGTTGTTCTTCTAGGTAAACACAAAATGGGTTATTTTTTCCAAATTTTAGGCTTATTATGTCAACTTTACGATCACCTTGTAGAAATCGAGATATTTTTGGTTGTATATGAAAGTTTTTGATAAATAAATTGCAAAATTTCAAAACTATTGTGTCACCAGCTGTTTTATTGACCTTGTTCGGTAGTTTCAATCGTTTCAATATCGTCACTACCACTAATCATTATTATTATTCTTGTTAGTTATTTAATTTATGTAAAAATTATTTCTCATATCTTTAAAATGCAATATGTTTACAATCAAAAATGTAAATCGCCTATTTTTGATTTAAAATTATCACAAATGAAATTGTTGATTGTTTGTTTTGATTAGTTTTATCTGAATTTAAATATAGAAATTTTATCGCAATTTAGAAAACCGAATTCGAAAAGACACATTTCCATAAGTGATCTAAAATATTAGTAATCGTTTAGAAATTTTTCACGAAAATGGTAAGTCAAAATATTCATATTTTCACAATTTAATTTTGCCATAAACAGGTATCATTTACGTTTCGCGGTATAATTGCCGCACCATTTACACCATTCAACCATAATTTGTAAGTATTTCTATTTAGAATTCTTCTATTAATATCGAAAATGTTCAAATTGTAACTCAAAGTAGACTAACTCAAAGAATATTTAAGCGCTCATTACACTTTTATTATGAAGAAAAAAGAAAACATTATACCAAGTGTTTTGCCTCGGACTCGGCAACTACCAGCGAGCAATTCGAAAGATATTTTAACGATTTTTTGGAGAGTCCTTGGAGATCATTTTAGCAAAATTTAGGCCTTATAGATCATTTTAAAATTGGTTAAAAGATGTTCGTTTCTGTCCATGTTTTTTTTGTCCACTTTACTCTGGAAGTGAAACACATGGATAGATGATAAGAGTACAATTTTAGAAGTTCAACTGCCATTTGGCGAGCAATTTGAAAAATATTTGAAAGATTTATAGGAGAGTCTTTTGGCAAATGATTCAAAATAATCTTGTCCAATTTACTCTAGAAAGACTTCAAGTATTTCGTATTTATTCTGGAATGCGATGGATAAAAACGAAAAAAGTGAAGAGCCTCTGAGTCATTTTACGTGCATAACTCAATCTCTAAAATTGTGATGTTAAAAAGGAGCGTTTTTGACCAACTTCACCATAAACTAAGATGTACAAATTTTGCTAAAATTGTCTCCAAAATTGATAGTTCGAGGTGAAACACTTAGTATGTGTAGATGATAAGAGTACAATTTTACAAGTTCAACTGCCATTATTTGGAGAGCAATTCGAAAAATATTTAAGAGATTTATAGGAGCGTCTTTGGAGACGATTTTAGCAAAATTTGGATTTTTTGGCTCATTTGAAAGTTAGTAAAGACGCTCGTTTCTGACCAATGATTTTTTCCTTTTTGCCCACTTTACTCTGGGTAAAAGGTTAGAAGTATTTCGCATTAATTCTGGAATGCTTAATTTAGAGAATCACGACGCTCTTAGAGATGAGCATTTTTTGATCAATTTCTCGATATGCTATGAGGTTTAAATTTTGTTAAAATAATCTCCAATTAATTTATTTCTAGTACACTTAATACTAATATTATACCAGAATATGCTCAATACCTTTTGAAGTCCGGCATCAAGGGCGTCTTAGGTGACTCGTCTTCTATCTTAAATCGAACATAATTGAAAATTGTCGAATTTTCTTCCAGTTAATGCAACAACTGGTGAAGGTATGTCGATGAATGTAGCAGAACGGAAACAAGTAGCTGAAACATGGAGCAAAACTGTTAAGACAACAAAACAACATTTAATGGTACAAGTCGGAGGTGCTCCATTGCCTGATGTCCTAGAATTGGTAAAATTTCTTCTAAAAATTCAGTTGATTGTAGTTGTTCATTTCAGGCTAAACATGCTGAAATTTTGAAAGTAGATTCGCTTTTATGCCTTCCTGAATTGTATTTCAAACCAAATACTACTAAAGATTTGATACGTTATTTGAAACGAGTTGGAGAAGCTGCTCCAAATACACCATTGCTATATTATCATTCACCTAATGTGACAAATGTTAACAGTAATACTCACTTATGGTTTTTTACTTAAAAGTATATATGACGACTTCTATTTCACGGATTTTAGGAGGCTCCCTGGAGATCATTTCACCAAAATTTGAGCCTTGTAACTCATCGGCAAGTTGGCCAAAAAACGCTTGTTAAACAGGTCAAATGACTTAGGATGCTCCAAAAAGGAGAAAAACGAAAAAAAAACAATCTCAGGAGCATCTTTGAGTCATTTTGTGTAGCTCATGTTTAAAAATTACCTGATAGTCAGAAATGAGCGTTTTTTGACCAACTTGCTGAGGAGCTAAGAAGTACAAATTTGGTAAAATAATCTCCAGGGACTTATAAATTTTTATAAATAAATCATCGGAGTCGCCACAAAAACTGTATACTTCTAAGTGAAATACCCTGTATTTATAAAAATATAACTGATTAATATTGTAGTACATATGGGTGAATTTCTGAATGAAATCCAGCAACAAATACCGACTTTTTGCGGCATTAAATTCGCATCAAACAACATCGACGAAGCTTTGAGTGCTTTTAAAGCCGACAATAACCGGTTCACCGTATTCTTAGCTACTAAGAGTTTACTAATAGCCGGTTATCCTCTAGGTTTTGATTCTGCCAATCTTACAACACCCAATATTTTCCCACAATTGAATATTAAAATATTGACAAGTGTACAACAATCGAAAATCGATGAAGCCTACAATTATCATGACAAATTGGTGAAAGCTTGTGAAATAATCACAAAACACGGCAGTTGGGTGGCATCGATGAAAGCGGCAATGAATCTGTTAACACCAATTCAAGTCGGACCTGTCCGGGCGCCTTTACTCAATTTAACCGATGAACAAGTCGGCGAAATAGAGAAAGCCATTAGGGTACTGAAAATTTAATTTAAACAAATATGAGTTTACTTACAATTTCCGTTAATTTTCCCAATATTGATAATTCGATGCTATATTTAAAAATTTCGAATCTACAATTTGTAACGGAAACTAAATTAATAAACTTGTTTAGAAATATAAGAAATTCTATAATTTCCATTTGAACAATCAAAAACGAACACTGCAATTCATCAAATAATTTACACTCAAGTTTACATTATTTACACACGCAAAATTTCGTTATGGTTTACAAAAATCGACGATTTCTTCTCAATTCGGGACTTGTAAGACAGAAACTATGATCACCATAGACCGGTCCTTGACTAGTGCTATTTTGTGATGATCGTGTCATATTACTACATGTACAATTTGAACGATTTGTACAAACGTGTACTGTTGGTGATTGTTGTTGTGTGGGGGTTAATCGTGGTACAGCAGGTGACATGCACGTATTACGACGCACATTACTTTGTAATAGGGAACGTCTTGTTTCTAGATTAACAACTGGTCGCATATAACGCGAATATACTGAAATAAATAATTTTAAATAATTCAACAATTTTAAATAACTATAAATTACCATAACAAGTCAAGACGAATATAGATATGACTGTTAAGAGGATTACAATCGAGTGTCTGAACTTGTACAAGAAACGAGATAACCAACTGGTCTTGCAAGGAGGCGAATAAGCACCCTCTTCTACGATTACCATAACAATGGAATTTTGACGAGTAAGCGGTGATTTCACACGTACACCCATTATGTGTTCCAAATTTGCCAATTTCCAATGATAATCGATTACTTGTACACGATAACGTATTAAATTTGATGTTATAAAAGTACCAGAATCAACATAAATTATACTACTATCGGCTGCTTCAACCTAAAAAAAAATAATCTCGATAGATCAAATTATAATAGAAATAAAATTAATACTTCTAGTTGTTTTAGAATATCTTCTAAACCGATTATATCCAATACAGCGATTTTATCCTCTGCAGTGAAACGGATTTCATTTGGAAAATCAACATTGGGCAGAAATGGTAAAATAATATGTTCCGATTCGATTTGATTATCAGTTATAACCCATAATGATAAATTTGTCATTGCTGTAGCTAAATATGGTACATAATTTGGATCCTTTACAACCATTTCACAATAATATTGTCCAACTTCTAATTGAATACCACTACCTACTGAAAATAGATCGTACGCTTCGATTTCTAAACTTTGATTGGTGAATTCAATGAAACATTTGTATGGTATGTCGACTTCGATTTGAAGAAAATGGAAATCGCATCTCCATCCTTGAATCTACCACAAATTAAAAAAAATTAAATTAAATTAAATTTAAAAATTAAAATATACAAATTAGAGGTGTGACGGAAGTGTTATAACAGAAATCGAAATGTAAGCTCAAACAGAAATAAAAATAATTAATTAGTATTAAAAAAACTTGGAGTAAAGTTGTTAATTTTTCATCAATTTTCCGAAAAACTAACAATCTAACCGGCAAATTTCTGATAGATTTAAAAAACGCTTTAAATTTGTTATATACAGTGAGAAAATCAAAGGAAAATCGATATTTGCTATATTGTAGCGACGGAAAAATATGAAATTTATTTTTTTTTTAAACACGAGATTCAAAAATTTCCTAGGGATGAGTCAAATAATTCAGTTAAAAAAAAAGAATTTTCGATAAACGATTTCTTTTTCCATTTTTCCCTCAAACTTCAGGTTTTTGGGTTCATTTGAAAGAGCATTTCCAGCTGCATAAGAAACACTCCATATCTTATGGAAAATGTGGAAATTTTGCGTAATAAATGAAAATCTAAAAGTCTGTTTTTCATTATTTTCCCTCATAATTCAGTTAATAATAATTTGTTTGTGATGAATGTAGAAGGCATTGGTAGCAAATTGAAAGAGCTTTCCAAGTATTTAAGAAAATTTCCGATTCGTTCAGTAGTTTTCCAAAAAATTGGGAAAACGGTAAAATTTCAAAGCGTATTTTAGAAGATAGAGAGTTGAATGTCACATTTTCTGAAAGTTAATATAACAGCAAAGATTCTAATAGTAAGTAGAAGGAAAAATCCAAGTTTTGAACATTCGCGAAATTTTCCTCTGATTTTAGGGAAATTTATTAGCCATTTTCACTTGTTAAACAATTGTTTTGTACCAAGTTTTGTTGTCAGAAAATTTCGTTAATTTCCTTGTGAAAACTGGCAGAAAAATAAATTCTAATTACAGAAAATTAAAAAAGTTGCACAAAATTTTCTCAAAAAGTAGCGGTATATTCGGGTGTTATTTTCACACATTAAACGCAACTATTTTACGACTAAACTTACAACAATTTATAGAGCGTTTCATTAGCTTTCCGAAAATGGTCACGTTTGTTGGGAAATTTTTGAAAATTCTTGGAAAATTCGCCCGAAAGAGGAACGTTTTTGACTGACTGTGCGGATAGATGGTGTGGTAGCAAAATGCGTTCTCTTAGTTAAATGGTGTAAGCTTGAGTACTCAAAGTTGTCAAGTGCCTATTGAAATCTATAGATAGATGGGTGATCAAGCTTACAACAATCTGACCTAAACAATGCGTTTGGGCATCATGATTACCCCCCAAACATCTGTTCGACTAAAGGCAGTCTATTGTTACACAAAAGGTTTGGTTTTAAGAGATTTTCCAAAAATTTCCCAACAAATATGTCAATTTTCCTAGAACTAATAAAATTTCTATAAATTGTTCAAAGTTTTGATGCAAAATCATTATGTTTAAGGGCACAAAGTAGCTGGGAAATTTTTAATCGGTGAAAATGTGAGTTTGTAACTTGCGATTTCTCGCTCGTCCTTGAGACTACGACAACCGGAAGTAGATTTTTGAAAAGGGCATTTCTAATAGCCCCTTATGGTTATTTCCGTTTTTCAAAATGTTGATACAAATTTGAATTACAGACAAAAATCTAACATGTTTTTTTTCGTATTTTTGTACAATTTTTCGTATTTTCTCTTATAACTTGACCAATTTTGATTATTTTGCAAAAATTCTTGTACTGTTAGATAGCAAATGAAAAGTTCTTTTCAAATATTTAAGAATGTCTGGGAGGAGATATAAGAATTTGGGCACAGTTTTTATTTTACAGCATTGATCAACCCCTCATTCGAAAGCTGGTACAAAAACCGAGGGGAATGTGAATCCCATTTTTTGAAAATTTCAAAAATTGCCTGAGTTATTGCATTGTTTTCACTTATTAAAATTAATTATTTTGCTTTGAAATACATACGGTTAGGTAGATAATTTTGTACTGTTTCCGGTTGGTCCATTATTTTTGTAAAAAGTGTTGATTTCTCGAACCACTTGGTTTTTCCGCGATAACTCAGGCAATTTTCAAATTTTCAAAAAAAAGGGCTTCGCATGCCCCTCGGCTTTTGTATCAGCTTTCGAATGAGGGGTTGATCAATGCTGTAAAATAAAAACTGTGCCCAAATTCTTATATCTTCTCCCAGGCGTTTTCTTAATTTTTCGGGAAACTAACGGCGGAATTGGAAAATTTCTTGAATATTTGAAACGAGCTTTTCATTTGCTATCTAACAGTACAAGAATTTTTGCAAAATAATCAAAATTGGCTAAGTTATAAAAGAAAATACGAAAAATTGTAGAAAAATACAAAAAAAAACATGTTGTTAGATTTTCGCCTGTAATTCAAATTTGAATCAACATTTTGAAAAACGGGAAAACCGTTGGATTCTATAAGAAATGCTCTTTTCAAAAATCTATTTTCGGTTGTCGTAGTCCCAAGGACGAGTGAGAAATCGCGAGTTAAAAATTCACTTTTTTGCCGGTTAAAAATCTCACAGCTACCCTGTGGCCTTAATATGTGAAAACAATACCCAAATATTACTGTATTTTTTGGAAAAATTTCTTGGCACTTTTCTAATTTTCAGAAATATGAATTTTCCTTCCCGACATGCACTCCGAACAACTGTTCATCTTTCAAATTGTGGAAATGAGTGATAATAAAGTTTCCAACTTTATCAATTTACTGAAAAACTAACAATCCTATTGGAAAAATCTTTCAGATCTGGAAAGTATTTTGAATTTCCTATCAAAATTTGTAATTTCGTTGGAGAATAATTAAAAATGCCAAAATTATAAAAGAAAATATAGAAAATTACAAGAAATTACAACAAAAAAATACTCATATTTTCTACTATAACTCAAAAACTAATCAAAATTTTCTAAAATAAAAACGAATATTGCCTGCTCCTTGCAATGCACTTTGTAATTCTGTTTGAATCCTTAAAATCTGTTCAAAAATTAGAAAAAGTTATATTATGGACCCTTAAAATACTCTTTATAATACTATAAGGTAAAATATGATTTTTTTTTTAAAACGTGTCTAAGATTTTCCTAGAGATAACTTGAACAACTCAGATAACTCAATATTCAATTGAATTTTTTTTAAATAAAAAACTTATAGATGTCCCTTAAAATGCTCTTTCTAATGATGTTTGAATCATTACTACACATCATCAAAAAAGGGAGATATCGATTTTTAAAACTGCTATTTCTTAGATATTAAATTGAGGAAATCGAAGTAATGTAGGCCTTCCAATTTTTACTAATCAACGGAAAATCAACGAATCTTAGAGGATTTTTTGGAGATCTACAAAGCTCTTTAAATTTGTTATAAACTGTGAGAAAATCATAAAAAAATCAAAACTAGGAAAAATGTTTTTTTTAAGCAGATGCTTCAAGATTTTCCGCTGTAACTCAAAGTCCAATTTTTCAATGATGTTCGAGTCATTACAATATTTCATTACATTATTAAATTTGCCGTCACCGAAACGAAAAAGATCTACTTTAGAGCTTCAAGTTTCAATAAATTAGTATATCCGCTTAAAAAGAGCTGCCAATCATTACGGAAATTCCGCAATTACAAAACCAAAAGCAGAAACCCCGAACATCTCTAATACAAATGATAATACTTACAACATTAGTGTGTTTATTACTTGGACATTTTTCACTTTTCAATACTAACGGTACATGAAAATCGGCACCAATTGGACCATTTGTTATCGTTAAATCCGGTGGTGTTAGAAATTCAACAGTTACAACCGGTAAGATTTGTAAAAATATCGGAACAAACGGATGTAATGGATTTGATAAATAAACATTACTCTCAACATCACCAATAGCAATAGCGATATTATTCACATTATCAATTTTTAATGCATCCGGATTACTAGAAGTCCATTTTTCTAACAATAATTCACGACTCACAATCGGACTCCACAAACACAATACATCACCTGATACCATATGATCCTAAATCATTCAAATTAATAAATTGATTTAATTTAATTCAAATTAACTTACAACAACAAGTTTTATAACATCTTGTGTACGTAAACGGATATAATCGGCTGTAGTAGATTCACCACTTGTCCAAGCTTTAATTACAGTAACACCAGAATCTTTAACTTTTGTTTTAATTGTATTATTAAATTTGAAATAATTCAAATTTAATAAATCATGTCGATTAGCGCGTATTTCAAGATTAACCGGTACAGTGTGGAATTTTTTACCTAAATTATCATAAAAACTAGGTACAAGACTAAATTTCGTACCGACAGGTATCACATTTAGATTACTATTGAAATTTAAACGCCATCTCGCTTTCACCGACAACATCATATAATGAATTGGTTTAACTTCAATAACATAAGTTACACTACGTTTCCATCCTTTTTGATCGGTTGCTGTTACAATCAATAAACCAAACCCAATTTGGCCTGTTGATGTCAATACACCATCATCATTAACATCGAGAATATTCCTAAATACAGTCTGATGTGTTATCAATTCCGTTGATCCATCACAGGCATTTTCCGTCGGTAATGTATAAGTCAAATAATGTGTATCATCGAAATTCGTTTTGATTTGTAATTGTGAATTCGGTGCCATTAAAATCAAATTCTCCACAACACCGTACGGTTGGATTAAATCGAATGTATCAATTACTTCAAAATCATGAAATGCGGAAAATAGGATTTTTTGATTTAATTCATCTAGAATTGTAACATTTAATGTTAAACGTGTCACACCAACATTAAGACCGATTAAACGAATCGCCACACGATCTTCATTCGGACAAATAAAACCAAGTGGATATAGAATATCACTAATTGTTGCTACACCATTATGTTGTAATTCCCAATCGAAACTAATACGACCTTCTTCGAAACTACCGAGAACAATCGGTGATATTTCCTGGGGTATACCAGTAACCCAAACTGGTACCATTGTACTAACTCGTAATTTTGTTAATGGTGATGATACACGAATACCGATCAATTTCACGATATTGACACCGACTCGATCTTCACAATAAACAATTTTATCGCCACTATACGGACTGATGCCCACTGATTTGATTAACATATCAGTTGCGCCCAATTTTCTACCAATAACAAGACCATGCTCGAAATCTATTTCGATATTATCATTAGTTGCTTCAAACTCTATATTAGCATCCGGATACGGCCCACCGTGTATCGTTAATTGTTGTATTGTATTAATTAGAATTGTAGTGTTTCTCGGATAAACTTTCAACGGTTCGAATACTTGTACCGGTATTATTTCACTAGAAAGATCGCGTTCTTTATCTTCATAAACAAAAACCAAATCCGTATAACCGACTAGAATACCGGTTATAACATAATTAATTTGATTCTTTGTTTTATTATCTTGAACTGGATTCAAATCGAGATGTATTAAAGGTTTCGATAAACGATAATTCATAGTAATCAATTCAGATTCCTCAATATCAATTTGATTATCTTCTTTATCATACAATTTAACAACACATTCAATACAATGATTAATTTCGACTTTTTCCAACATTTCAACTTTTATATGATCTACAGTTATTATCGTTATGTGTAACATTATTGGTTCGGATATTATACATAGATCGTTAATTTCCAAAATTAATTCGCCCGATTTTAATGGAATTATATGAATTTCGCGATTCTTTTGATTATATTCAATTACAGCCAAATCATCGCTTGATAATTTAAATTCTAGGAAAGTTGAACCGTAGAAAACCGGTAATATTCGTTTAACATTCGGTTGATTGAATATTACCACTCTTACACGGTTTAATGTTGTATTATTCATCAATAGAAGATTTAAACCGGTTTCAATTTTTGGTGTAATCGATGCAATTTTATCGTTTTTATCGATAAATTCCGGCCATTCGCTTTTAATAGAATATCTCTTCAATTTCTTCTTATCATAAGACATAACTTTTGTTTTTATTGTAACTAAACCCATCTCATAAGTTGTCCTAATTATTTGTTCACTACCATTAGCTATCGGTACTTTATCATTAATCATTAGTTTCTTTGTAAAAACACTATTAGAATTGTGGAATTTTATACGATTAGGAATTGAAGATTCCCAATTTAATATAAATGTTGAAGCATTTTTAAATAACCGGCCTCTATCATCGAATATATCGACATTTAATGTTATATTTGTATTAGTTGGTATAATTAATTTATCCGAATTGATATCGATTGGACATTTTTTTGTATGGATTAATTGCAATTCAGGTTGTAAACGTACATGTCTCGGTTTACCACAATAGATACGTGTTGTTAAAATTGCCGGTTTTGTTTTACAATTTGTTAAAGTTGGTACATTTATAATTTCTAATTGCATATCAATTTCGCCTAATTTCCGACATAATACCCATATAACTGAATTATCCTCGGCTAATTCATAATTATTTGTAACATCTTCAACATCAATTATATCATTTTCGAGTTCTTCGTCGTGTTGGATTTTTCTTAAAATCCGTTGATGTTGTGTATTCCGTCCAGTTAATGGTACAGGTCCACCTTCATAAAATATATTCATTGAACTACCAACTGATAATACAATGTAATTTTCTGGTTGTATTAATTTTAAATGATTATAAGTATTTATAATAACGGAATCCTCCAATATTAAATCCTCATTCTGATAAGTTACTGTCACTTTACAAGTACCAACTTGTTTACCAATTATCGCTATATTATCACAAGACATACCAACTAACGGTATTTTATCAGTGTGATTAACATAGAAATTTGTATTCGATAATTTCGTTTGAAATGGTAGATTATGGCATAGTGTAAATGGTAGGGTAATCTTTTTATTGGCTTTTTTATCGAATTTCTCACCATACACCACCAAATGTAGATAGATCGGATCATCAATGGCAGCTTCCATTATATATTCGTTGATTTCTAAACGTGTCGGTGGTAGAATTGTAAATTTCGATGGTTGTCGATTGTGATGATTACGCAACATTGACGCAAATACTTCAAAACTACCATCTTTTAATGTGTGTACTTGACCGCTTGTTGTCACCACACCAAGTGATGTATTCGTTGACGACCATAGAAAACGCCCATCACCACCATTTGCCGTTATATTAATATGATATCTACAAGGAAATTATTTTAATAATAATCGATAGAAATAATTAAAATTACTTTGGTTTAGTAACCGGATCCCAAGGTAATATCACTTCTGATGGTATTACACTAATTCTTGGATAAATCAATAATTCTGATGTTGCTCGAATCATATTATCATTCAATGGAAATTTACCAAGACGTGGATGTTCAATTGATTCTAAATTAGCTTGTACTGTTACACGATTCTCACGTAAACCCCAACCATTTATCCAACTACCATTTTTAGTTTGTTCTCTCTTATATAAAACGAATCATCTATATCGATTTGAATTTGTGTCGATGATCCGATACGTATCCGTTCATTACTATTTGTATACAATTCGGCTATTATATCGTAATGATCACCAACTAATATAGCCCAATTTTTATTTGGTAATATATTTAGTAGCATATAAGCCGGTTCAACAACAAAAATATTAGAATATGGTAGTTTTATCAATTCGTTTTCCATATCAGGATCGATATTTGTTAATATGACTTTAGTGAAACCGACTTTTAGAGCTGTAACATCGGCTTCCCCATCAATTTGGACTATTTCTTTATCTTCAGGTTTTAAATAGTATTTATATTCGGTCAAGCTGATTTTATTCATTCGATTATTTTGCATCTGGAAATTTGTAGAAATTATAAGAAAATTTTTACAGTTTTCCACAAGATTATTTTTGGAAAATTTGATTTGTTAGGCAAACCTACAAGAAACTGGGCAACTATCGTAGAATATTCATTTCTAATCACTAGTTGATATTAGAATTAATTTTGCGCTTACCAAATACGTAGTCAGTTGAATGACATCGCCAGGCATGACGAAAACATCATGCGGTAATAAAATAAGATTAGCCATAACAACTAACTGTACTTCAGTTACTGGAATATTCTGATAATCCGGATAATCCAATTTTACACTAACCTAGTTTCAAATTTAATTAAAAACTAAAACAACAGAACAACATCAATTTACCGTAACGACACCAGTTTCTAAGCCTTGTAACAATATAATTGAACCTTTCTTATTTTCACTTTCTAATCGATCTATACCAGGTGGTGCTTCATATGGTGAATCTTTAAATGGTAAATATCGTACAATAACAATACTACCATCACCGGTATTTGTTGTTTTATTTGGCGTTCTCAAATAGATATTCCAATCGAATTCGACACCCTCTAACGTTGAAAATTCATTACCTTGTTCGTCAAAGGCGTTAATTTGGAATATTTCCGGTACATCTTCAATAAATAATTCTCTTGTTGTTGTTGTTATTGCTAAATGATGGATCACATCGACTATAACATCACATTTTAATGACATATCGTGATTAACGATATCCTCAGCTACGATAACAGCTTTAGATTTTTGATGGACTTTCGTTACTGTCGTTATTAAAACTTTCGTTGAACAATCCAATTCATCATTAAGATCGATCGGTTCTAATTTGATTAAATCTTCACGTGTTGTTAACCTGAAAAATACCACCACTATTATTATTCAATTGAATTAAATTCGTTTATTAACCATTTGAAACAGCCCCCTTCAACATCTTCCAATATAAATTTTGATTCGATTTCGTTGAAAATTGGTAGTAAAATACGCGGCACATTCAATTTAAATGTTATTATTCCATTTATTAATAATAATATAAATGAGAAAATTGAAAAACTTTTCAAAAAACCCATAATTTAATTTACCCGAAAAAAGGCATGAAAACATTTGTTTTTGAGGTTAAAGATGATTTCTAAATGGCGGCAACCGGCACAGTTAACGTGATCAAACAATCGTATAAATAGCATCAAGCAGACTTTCCTTGTCTAATACACTCTAAACAAACGCGATAGCTTTATAATGGTGTGTCCAAATTAGATAGAGACATCTACTCTAGTATCTAAGGTTACTGGCGTTACTTTAGACACTGATATCAATTTTCGAAATTTATTATTTAGATATTCAAATTGATAATTCAAATTTGAAGAAAATTGAAAATTATAAATACTGAAATTGTGTATTAACAGTAAATTACATATCAAAAACGAATATTGTAACAAAACGCGAAACTTCTTGTCGATAGGTGGCGCTAATAAAAAAAACTATGAGAAATTCACTTTTTCCTTCCAAATATTGAATTTCTTATAATACACGCATAGATAATCATGTTTAAACTAAAAATTCAGTAGTGTTTGGTGAAGAAGATTTTATTTTTGATGATTATTTCAAAAATTGGAAATTGGCAGATCTGGCAACGCCGCTCGATTGGTGATCTTAGACACTTCTTCATTTTAAATTGAGGTTAGAAAGCGTGATCGTTTTGAATTATTCTCCAAATAAAATCGACTATAATGCCCGTGAAAAAGAAGCAGAAAGTTGATTTAAAGGCGCAATTATTGCACCAAATTAAAGAGGATATTCGAATCGAACAAATCGATTTGGATTGGTATCGAGACAATTTACCAAATCTCGAACAATGTCGACGTGAATGTGTCGAAAATATCCGCGAAGAAAACGAAGAATATCAAAATAGCAAAAAGAAAACTACCGTATTTTTCGATAAGAAACAAGTAGAAAATACCGAAAATATTCAACAAGTCTACATTGAAAATCTAATGTTGATTGTACAATATTTAAAACAATCGTCAACCGATGAAAAATGTAAATTCGATGGAGAATTAGAGGATTGTATTAGAAGACAAAATTCGAATTATTCCGTATTTTGGGACTCGTCATCGAATATTTTATTGGCTTTAAAACAATGCCTATTGGCACGAGATTGGGAGAAAATGTCGAGATTCTTGTTAATTCTATTAAATTATGGTAAAAAATACATACCAATAATCCGCAATGTAAGCCTCCATGGACTAATTAACGAATTAATTTGATTTGTTTAATAGTATTGCAGAGTTATGCTCCAATATTGGCCTTTAATTAGAGAAATCGGATTAGAGAGTGATTTCATTTTACTTACTGGAAGTAAAACGAGTTTCCCAACAATTGTATAGTTAGATTTAATTTTGCAGAACTTTATTATAATGAACTCAATATAAAAACAAAAAACAACAATACTACAGCTATATATGGCGATATTGAAGAAACAGGTAGCACAATTACGTTGATATCTAGGAACAACTACACAAAACCATGCAATTTTTATAGATATTGAGATAAATTATTGCATAGCACAGCAGTATTTCGTATTTTTGGATAATTTCGAAATTATTGTTTTCTTATTTTTTAATTTGCACGATTTGATGGCCACATTTCGAACATTTCTTCGCATTTGTTGCCAGTCCAGATTCACCATTATTTAATTCAACTATAATTATAATAATGGTTTAAATAGAATTTCTCGACAATTATAAATTACCATAACCGTTATTATCGTTATCTTCAATCGATGATTGTACGTTGAATATTTTGGTGGTTGTTTCGTCTTGATTATCATCACTATTATCATCTTGAATAGAATCGGTTCGTTTTGTTTCAATACCATGGAATAAATCTAATCGTGAATCCAACGAGAATTGTTTACCGGACATTAAAATACCGCGTATTCGCCGCCGCATTGATGGACTATTTTGGGCGTCTTGTCGTAAACGTACGAATTTTACAATTTCTTTAATCTCGTTGGTATCGTAAATTGCAGCAAAACTACCATTGATTATTTTCGGTGACATTGGTGAATTCGATAATAAGAGACTTGTACCGAAATTCTCATTTCGTCGAGTATCTTTAACAATAATAAACAATAATCAATTATAAATTTAATAATTAAAATTACCACGTAAGGGGATTTTAGTACGTTCGGAGGTAACAGTCGGTGGTATATTAACAACGAATTCGTTCAAAACATCACTTGCAACAGTTTTAATTTCTTTCCAATCTTTGATAATATCGTCGATAGTGGTACGTGTTGATGTTATTGTAAAACGAATAACGTATTTATCTTTAATAATAGCCGGAACACAGTGGATATTCCCGCGGGATGTTAAACGATTCCATAAGATTTCATTCACTTGATTATCGGCAATCAAACGAAAACAAACTAAACCTAAATGGCGTTTGATTGGAATTTCAAAACGTACATCGGATAGTATGAGTGCTTCAAACTTTTCAGCCATCCGAACACCCTAAAATTTGCCAAAATTATAATTTTTCTACAATCGAATTGAATTCGTATACGTTTCGAATATGTTTTTGTAAGCCGGTTATACCATAATTGCGTAAAACAAACCATAATTTCAAAGCTCTAAATCGTTTACTTAACGGTATTTGCCAGTGCTATAATCAAAATGTTAATTTGTTTTTAGAAATATAACAAATTCTTACCATATAATCAACAGCTAGACCTAAATATTTGTTAGTTTATTTATTGTTTTAGTTTCAAATTAATTGTTAGTTTACCTTGATAGGGATATTGGAGATAAACGGGGTTGACTACTAGAGCGTTATGTAGTGGTGGACTGTGTTTCACCCTATTTTATTCGTTTTATAGATTTGTTAAAAATTAATCGATAATCCTTACCACATGGCGGTACAATCGAAATGTACCATTAACCATTTGGATGGATTAAAAGCAATCGAATCGACTAATTCGATACCTTTCATCCATATTCGATATTCGGGACAAATAAATGCACTACCAGCATAGGCGGCATCAACATGCAACCATAATTGTTCTTGTTTGCATACATGGCCGATTTCTTCTAAATTATCAAAAGCACAAGCACCTGTTGTACCCAATGTTGCACAGACCTTTAATTTCAATTGATTAAAATTGTAAAAGATAATCGTAATGATGAAAGAATCTGGTTGAAATAAAAATTAATTGCCTCCTATGGGATTTTCCACTCAACAATCAACAGACGATACAAGATTACATTGCTTTTAAGAAGATTTCCCCAATTAGTTATTTGTGCAATAAATAAAGACTGTAGATAATTAATTTTTGTCCCAATTCTTTCGTCATTTAATTGATTTAAAAATAGAAAAATACCCAAAATGGTACAAGTCCAGCTTCTTTATCGATATTGATGGCTTTCTGTAGATTATCACCACGCATCGATAAATTATCATCAACATCAATATAACGGATTGTTACTAAACCGATTAATGCCGCTTTTTGTATGCTTGAATGTGCTTGATTTGAGCAATATGCAACTAATTTACAATTAATTTCGCCTTCTTTTATAGTTGTATGCGTTTTTTTATATCTATCGATAGCCTGCCAACGGCCGGCTAAAAGACTAACTAAAGTTGCCTCGCTTGCAGTAGTCTAATAATATTTCAAAATTATTATTATAGATTAAAAAAAATTGATAATTACTTGAATAACACCACCACCATCGGTACCGCGACGATGTAGAAATTGTTCCGGTAATCCAATCATCTTGCCCAACCAATTCATAACGATCATTTCAAGTTCAGTAGCAGCCGGACTTGAAGCCTAATTTGATCAGAAATAATTCAAGAATTTTCAAATATTATCAAATCAATACCCAAGTAAAGCCGATACAATTGATTGCATTCGCTAACATTTCACCCAACATCGATGGGTAACTCGTCAAAGCCGGGAAATAGCCGTGCATATGTGGACTTTGCCAGTGGATAACGCCCGGCATTATAATCTTTTCAACATCGTTGAAAATCTTCGGCCAGGCTTCACCGTCAATTGGGGCACTATCTGGGATTTGGTCGTGCAGAAAACCGGGTTTTTTATCGGGACAAACGCGCCGATCGCGTATATTTTCTAAATAATCGGCAATATAATCAACCATTTCTTTACCTTTAAAGAAACAAATCGGGATTTATTTGTTCGATTTCGATTCAATAATAAAATGTCTTGCTGGTTTTATTATATAATGATCGAGACAATGAACGAGAAGAGATATTTATTGGAGCTATTTTATTGTTTGGAAGACGACATTTATGTCGATTTTATACAAAATTGTTTAATTTGAGAATCTTACCTCTTATTCGATATTCGTTTACATCCATTTTAACTGTAAAAATAGATTTTATTAGAATATTGGATTGTTATTATTAAATGCACTGTTGTCGACAAAGATGAAGTTAACACTATTAAGGCTTCATTATGGTAATTTAAATTTTAATTAAGTTTTGCTCTTTGGGTAATTCAATTATAGAACTTGCACTATTTCAAAAACTTGCCACCTCAAATTATAGACGCAAATTCGATAATTATATTGGTTAATAAGAGGTAAATTACAAATTTAGATTAATTTTTAAAGCAACTATCGTCAACTTACCGATTTGGAGCTTCTACTGTAAATAAAACAGAAGCCAAATGATATCAACAAGTGACAACGTGATGCTTTTATATAAGGCTTCCCAATTCTATCTTCTTCTATTCTATTGGAGAAACAATTGTCTTGTTCCCGTTGTAGAATAAATCAATCCACCTTAAACTAGTTATCAACAAATAAATTGTCAAAAAAAAATGGCATATTTCACCCTCTGGTATAAATCCTTGCGGATTCATCGTTTAAAAGAGGATCTAATTGATGAGAAAATCAATGCGATCCATATCGGGCATATTGGGGATGTCGATAAGATACCACCACGCCGGAAATTAACCCTCCGCCGAAGATGTCAACATTGTTGCATTTACATCAAATATCGAATTAAACGATATTTTAAATCGTTGATCAAAGAAGATTCGAATTATTATCGATTCGTTTACAAAATAAAACGCGACGGTTCCTTCGAGAATTTCATATTTAAAAGCATATCCGGCTTTCTACTCGGTTTCTTCTTGACTTATTTGCTATTTTTATTGTTCGTTATCCAAATGAATTTCAATCTATCGAGCGCTACAACTTTATGTTCGTTTATCGGTTGTATCCTAATGTTGGGCTTAGCGTTTAGTCGCCGTATACGGTAAGGCGAATTTTCAATTAATCAACGACAAAAACACAAATTCAATTGAAATTTATGACGATTTAATTAATTTCTCAAGCACCCCATTGTTTTCCAATTCATTTAGATGCATCGTCTTCCTTATATTGCCGCAATTTTTCTCGAAACGCGGCCGTCAAGTTCTATTAACGTACGCTTTTATTTTGGCGATCACCGGACCGTCCAAGAATACCTTGAATAATATGACGATTTTGAACGAATCGTTGGCTTGCGGACAGGTAATTTAATTTATTGTTAATTAATTTTATAATTAATTCGATTTGGAAGGAACAATTAAAATCGGTGGTTAAACAAATTTTGGATACAATCCGTAAACCGTTCTATGCAATTAAAGAAGCGATCAAAACTGTTGTGAAATTCGTGAAAATTGTTATAAAGGAAATTAAAGAGATTTTATTGAAAATCAAACGATTGATTGTGGCAATTTGTAAATTTGATCCAACTATTAAACGATTGGTTAATTTTTGGTTTTTAGTGCAAGTAATTAAAACCGCTTTTCAATTTTTGGGTAAAATCTTGAATATTTGCAACAAAGAATTGGGAACACCATTCGAACGCTGTACGAACGCTTTCAATAACGCTATAATTGATTGTAATGCGAAATTAGGACCGCTCTTCAATTGGTTATGTTCGATCACATATTTGGTACAATCCGTCTGTTATTTAGTTAAAGTTTTCGATTATGTTTGTATGTTGATTGATTTCGTTAACGATTCAATCATTGGAGTGGTTGCAAGAAGTAAATTTTCTAATATTGCTAAATTTTGATTAAATTCTCTTCAATTTAGAAATAAAAACATTCATCCGACACATCCGTACGATCTTCTACGTTCGCATCAAATTCTCGCATTCGTTCCATTTCGAAACGAACCAATCGAAAAGTTATGAAGACATCACTAAAGATATTGTTGGTGAAATTAAAGAGCGTTCGAAGAATCTATTGATCCTCTTTCAATTCTTCACAACATTTACAAGTTTCTTCTTGACTATGATTATAATAAAGTTGGATTTTCGAATTGAATTACATTGATTAAACGTCTATTTTCAGGGCGATCTATTATCGTTATAGATTTTTAACTAGTGATCGTTTCGATAATTTCTATATATTGAAAGATTTCCAAATTATGGATCTACAACGGGCTAAACACAGTAAAGAAACAGTCCTACCGCTCAACCATCGCGAGAACCAACAGTATGTTAGAGTAAGTTTTTAATATTTCTTCTAGATTATCTTTACATAATTTTGTATTAATTTCAGATAAATTCTATGGCATTAGCTGCAATCGAGAAGAAACGTTTAGGGAAAGCTATAATTGTTCTGCTGACAGTAGCTTTAAAATTAGCAACATATTTAGTAGTTGATTATTCGCTATATTGGATAATGAATATGATTAATTATTATGGTAGATTCCAATCAAAAGCTAGTCTACCGAATATGCCAACTGTCCATGTGAATGGTACGAATTTATTTGCCGATCTCTTAAGAACAATCATCAATGCGTTTAAACCATTCGGTACTGAAATTGAAATCGATACAATACCATGTTTACCAAACCCAATACCACCCGATTATGATCGTTATATACAAATTGGTGAGTTATTATTATTTTTTAATTGATTAATTGATTGATTAATTTGGGGTTGATTTAGTTATTTTGATAATACTGTGTGCAATTTTAACAATCCTGGAACCTTACGGTTTACGTTTAAGGAATTGGTTGATGTGTTATTATCAACCATTTCGTTCAAGACAACGGACTATCTGGTTATATAATCATATATTAAGACGGAGGATAACGTTTTTGAAGCTTACACGAAGACAATTACGTCGGAAATTCATGTTGAATAAGCATCAAATGGAGAATATAACGATTTTGGATTTATTACATGATAGATTCGCGTATTTATCAATTTATACCATATTGTTCACTATTTCATTTAAATGGTGCTAGTTCTTATAATTTGAAAAATATTTTGAGGGTTTATAGGGAACCCTTTGGAGGTTATTTGAGCAAAATTTGAGCCGTGTAGCTCGTCGGGAAGTTGGTCAAAAAGTACCAAAAACTAGTTACACACATAAAATGATCCAAAGATTCTCCCAACATTGATTTTTTTCGTTTTCCTCCATTCTATTTTGAAATGAGTGTTTCGAGTTTATTTTCGAGTATTTCGAGGGGAAAATAAAAGTTATTAATTTGATTTCAAAACTAAAATTTTCTGAGACATTCCGATGAGCTACGGGGTTCAAATTTTGATAAAATGATTCCCAAAACTGCTATAAATGTTTAAAATATTTTTCAAATCGCTTCTTAAATAATAGAGGTTTCTATAAAAGTTATGGCTATTTAAGTGAAATATAATTTATCCGGTGACTCCCATTATTTGACGAGTGATTTAAAAAATATTTTAAGAATTTAAAGAGGGTCCGTGTAGCTTATTTTACTAAAGTTTGCACCTCGTAGCACATCGGCAAATTGCTCAAACGCTTGTTTTGAATACGGTTGCAATTTTTGAAAACGCGTCAAGCATGTCAAATGACTCAAGGATGCTTCCTATATTTTTTATTCTATTTTTCTCCATTGTATTCTAGAATAAATGGGAAATATTCTTATTTGTTCTAGAATAAAATGAAGAGAAAACGTGAAAAATCAATGTTGGGAGCAGGGTACTCAGGCAGCACTTCAGAGGGCCGGCAAAATCGTGATACTCTATTTTTTATAATTATTTAGCAAAATGTTCGAAATGGAGAAAAGAAATTTGTCCAATAATTAAGCTAAAAAAATCAAACTCTGTTTTGTTTTGAGTTACAGAGCAAAATTGTGTCTCTTTGGCACTAAAAATGAGAATTTTTGGGAAAATTGCTGTATTGAATCAATGAAAAATGAGATTTTAATTTAATTTCTAAGCTAAATTACAGTTGTTTCATTCAAATTTCCGAGATAAACAGAAATAAAGCAAAGTTTATTACACAAATCTTGAAATTGTACACTAAAATACTAAATTTTTTTGAAATTTTGCATTAGAATCAAGTAAAGGAATGACAACTTCTCAATATAAGACAAAAGTGCCAATTTTCTTCAACTTTTGATTATGATAATCTAGAGTACTGCAATATTTCTAAAAATAAAGCAAAATCCAGTTTAAAATTTTGGATTAATTGTGTAATTTTTAGAACTTCTGTTGATCATGAAGGGCTGTTTTTCCCAAATTTTGCAATATTTTTAAAATTAATCAAAATCTAATGCTATGTTGGAATTACAGGGCATTTTTTTTCAAAATTTTGATTATGACCACGTACGACATTGAAATATTATTAAAATTTTGGGCTAAAAGTGCTAAATTTCCCAAAAATTTCCATTAGAATTAAATAAATAAAAACAAGAGCGCTATTTTTTTAAATTTAGCCTTATAAGGCCCCACATATCCTCACGACGGCCTTGCTTCTAGGCCATTAATAGTTGAGTATTTTCAAAATTAAGCAAAATTTCCCATTAAAACTTTAAAATGTTGGTCTAAAAGTGCTAAATTTTTCAAAAACTTCCATTAGAATGAAATAAATTAAAAATTTTCAATATAATGTAGAATTTTTTATATAAAAATCTTAAAATTCTAGAATAGGAGCGCAATTTTGCTAAATTTTGCCTTAGAGCGGTACATATCCTGCAATGGCCCTAAGACATTCTGAGTGATTTGACGTAACTCATTTTTAAAACGTTTTTTGACCAACTTGCAAGTAAGCTACAAGGTCCAAGTTTTGCTAAAATGATCTCCAAGGACTTTCTTTAAAATATTTCTCGATCGACTCGTCAAATAATGGCAGTTGTTATTAAAACAGGAGACTCAGAACTGAATAACGCAGTATGTGAGCTACCAGTTTTGTACAATTTTTTCCACCATAAATCTCATAAGTTTTATAAAATCATGACTAAATCCTAAAATCAACAAAACTGGCAGTTTCACTAATAATTTTGTTATTGTTTTGCAAATAAACCTGATTATATTTGCAGGTTTTTGCAATTTTGTTTACCGAGCACTGTTGATAAACAAAAATCGTGTTTATTATGTGGAACAATTTTCCACAATGAAAAAGAAATTAAAGAGAACGGAATAATGTGCCAAACACCAGGTTGTCCGGGATTCTTTTGTAAATTATGCTTCAACGATTTAAAAAATCGCTGCCCCGTTTGCTTATCACCGGTTGAATACAGCGATTTCTCTGATATTAGCGAGGAAAAGTTTGTAATTTATTAAAATATAGGAGAATCTAACAATAAATCATTTCCTGTTAGAGGTTCTACTGATAGTGATGAAACGACTGAATCACCACACAGTAAACAGAGATTTCATTTGAAAACTTTCAAAAATAGAAATTACGATGAAGAGAATCAACTAATTGATAAAGATAAGGACAGTATCACGACTACAACATCAAGTGATTATAGTTATCAATATGAACAACCTCGAATTAAACATCGATTAAAAACTAGAAAAATTA
This sequence comes from Mylabris phalerata, assembly GCA_020740385.1. Taxonomy (NCBI): domain Eukaryota; kingdom Metazoa; phylum Arthropoda; class Insecta; order Coleoptera; family Meloidae; genus Mylabris; species Mylabris phalerata. The sequence continues at coordinate 5,250,901 of JAJEOX010000222.1, forward strand.
GCAAATACGATGAAGAGAATCCTCTAATTGATGATGATCAACATACAACATCCAGTGATTATAGTTATCAATATGAACAACCCCAAATTGATCGAATAAAACAAGTCGATAAAGCCGTTCAAACGAATAACCGTCAAGATGCAAGTACATCAATGTCTGGATTACGCCCAAAATAATTATTTTCTAAAATTTTCTCCCTGATTGTTGACTGAATGAGTAAATTCCCAATTTTACTCCCTATATTTAACCGATATTTTTATCATTTTTTCTGTTTATATAACGTTATCTTATCGCTAAAAATTGATTCAATATAGCAACTTGAACGAAAAACCGTCTTTTTTAAGCGATAAAATCACAGTGTAAAGGTGTGAAAACTATTGTGAAAATGTCCCAATTCAATATTTTCTTATTAATATTCGCTATTAATTACTCGGTGAAAGTTCAGGTAATTATTTTTATTAAAAAGTATTACAAAATGAGCCTTATTCCGAATTAAGTGCAATTAAATTTGTAACGCCCTTAATTTGGATGACTCATTGTACCAAGTATTTCACCTCAGATTATGAATTCTCACAACTCTCATTATTTGCGAGTAATTCGAAAAATATTTCAAGGAGCTTTCCAGCAAATTTTGGACTTATTAGCTCGTTTGAAAGTTGCTCAAAAACTGTAATTTTGATGTCGTGGTTTCCAAAAACAAGTCATATTACTCAGAATGGGTTCAGAATGCTTGAAATATTGATTTGTTTCATTTTTTTCTGCTTTATTCTATGGTAGAAATATTTATTTTGAAATTCGATGGGAAGAAATTATGTGTAGAGCATCCTTGAGCCATTCTGAGCCAATTTGCGTACGTATCTCGTTAAAAATCGCTATGCAAAATTTTTGGAAAATCTAAGACTGGAGATTTTACCCAAATTTGAGCCTCGTTGCTCATCGGCAAGTTGGTCAAAATATGCTCGTTTCTGACCATGTTCCAGTTTTTTTTATTAATGAGTTACACAAGTCAAATGACTCCGAATTGGCAAAGAATGCTCCCAATATTGTTTTTCCCGAATCTATTCTAGAATGGGTAGATATTTTGCATTTTGGAGAAAAATGGGAAAAAATATGTGGGGAATATCCTCAAGTCGTTTGACCTACTTAACTCGTTCTCAGAAATCGCAATTTCACCCAAAAAGGAGCGTTTTTGACCAGTTACGAGGCCCAAATTTTGGCAAAATAATCTCTAGAGATCCTCTTATAAATCCTTGAAATATTTTTTAAATCGCTCCTCAAATAAAACTACATGCTTTTAAGTAAAAAACCCTTTCAGTTAGAAAATAGTGTTTTTGATCAACTTCGCGATAAGCTACACATTCAAATTTTACTAAAATAATGGCAGTTGCTATAAGCGTTGATAATCAGAGAGGAAATACTTGATCCAGACATCTATTAAATAGAGTTTTGTTTATTTTAGACGGCTTATATTGGGGCTGTTATTGAGCATTCACCAACAACGAAAGATACACCCCGAGATACAATGTTGACCAATTTAAATGATTTACGTAGTAAAGTTAAAGATGCCCACAATCAGAATGCTCAAATCGTTGTCTTTCCCGAGTATAGTTTAACAACATATTCCTTTATTGATAATCTGGATGGATATGCGATCAGTGTACATGATAAGGAGCAAATAATTACCGAATTGAAGAGTATGGCTAAAGAGTACAACATTTATATTGTTGCTAATGTTATAGAGAATTCCACGGATGTTAATAATAACACTATTTATTATAACACGAATTTGGTATTCGATAGGAATCGTAATATTGTTGCAAAGTATAGAATTTTATTTAAATTTTAAATGTTCTACACTATTTTACTCTTACAGGTATCGTAAGGTAAAGTTGAATGATAGAGAATCAGGAAAATTAACAGCTGGTACTACTCCGGTTATATTTAGTACGGATTTCGGTGTAACATTTGGGATAATATCGGAAACTGATATTTTCTATCCTCAAGCAATGTGGCAAATTGCTAAAAATAATATTTCGGATATCGTCTGTCCATCAGCATGGCCGTCAGCGATGCCGTTCTATACTTGTAAATCATTATAATAATCATCAATTAATTGTGATTAAATTTCAAATATTTTTATAGCCCTAGGTCTTCACCACGGTTATGCGCAAGCTAACGGTATTAATTTATTGGTCGCTAGTTATAATTACCCGAGCGAAGGTTATGGTGGTAGTGGTATTTATTTAGCTGATGGTAAAATTGCCGAAACGTTTATCGAAGGTGCTCGTGCTAATAAATTAATTGTACAAAGAGTCCGTACAATATCCGAATTGAATTATAAATACCCATTATCATGTAACACTACAGTACGATCATTAATGAGTAGTCCACGTACACTCGGTTTAAGCCCAATAGTAACACCAAATATAACAAATTATATCACAAGACGGATATTCGATTCGAATAGTTATGGTTTTAAAAGCCTCGATATAACTAAAACGAATCAAACACAAGAAGTTTGTTATGGTGATTTCTGTTGTACGTTCAATATAAATATCGATTTGGCCAATACGAATGAAATGTACAAATTGATGACTTATGTTGGAGGTGTACAATTGGATCAAAACAATAAAGTCAACGTGAAAATTTGTACTTTACTGGCATGTAAGAGCAACAATATCGATAGTTGTGGTGAACGTATCAATGGTACAACTATATTTAGGTCAATATCAATCAATGGTAATCTACCATTGAGTACTAATGGTACGTTTTATCAACCCATCACTTTGAAATATAATATGAAATCGATTGGAGATACGAAATATTGCGGATCTTTAAATGATGATAATCAATGGCAAATGCAATTGAAGACTGATACATCTCAAGATGGGTTACTTGTTTTTGGTGTTTTAGGGTACAGTTCGTCTAATTTAATACAACCATTACAATATTTGGTTATTTTAACTGTAACCATTATAACCAAATACTTATATTAGATTTGTAGTCGTAACTACCAATATAAATGATAATTTTTAAAATTTGGTGTTTTTTTTTTAAGATAATACCGTGTTTCAGTTCGGACTATAAGTCCCTAGGGCAACTTTGAGACTTTATAGTTGAGTGTCTGAAGATCATTGTAGCAAAATTTGGGCCACGTAGCTCATTTGAAAGTTGGTCAAAAAACATTCGCTTCTAAGCCAATAGCGATTTTTTAGAACGAGTTACACGTCAAATAACTTGAGGATGCTTCCAACATTGATTTTCTCGGTGTTTCTCCATTTTATTCTAAAATGGGTAGGAGTATTTTGCGTTTACTCCGGAATGCGATGGAGAAAAATTATGTTCCAAGCATGCTTGAGTCATTCTACATGCGTGTCTCACGTGAAAATCGCGACATTGTTAGAAACGAGTTTTTGGACCAACTTCACGATGAGCTAAGGAGCCCAAATTTTGCTAAAATAATCTCCAGAGACCCTCCTAAATTTTACAAAATGTTCGCCAAATAAGAGCAATTGCCAAAAGAACTTGTAGTCTGATTGTGAGAGGAAACACGGTATATTCAAACATTGTAAACAAAGTCATCTTATGTATTCAGCGACTAATCTTGTTTCACTTAAATGGTCTTTTATGGCAATGCCTAATCGGGGTTGAATCCAAGGGGGTGACCGGGTGGGGAATTTGAAATTGAGAAATCTATTTTTCCTTTATTTTCCACTCTAAAATCAAGAGCTATAGTTCGTTGGTAAAAATCTTTCAAGCTGGAAAATTTTGGAAAGTCTCGAGCGCTCTACAAGACAAACAAGTTTATGTGAAGAGAAAATAATCATATTAAAAAATTCATGGAAAATTCTAACGATCTTTAATGCCCCATTTTAGAATGAAAAATAAGGGAGAAATCGTTGAACAAATATCCCTTTTTCAGTTCTATTCGAAACTAATTTTGTATTTCATTCGAGTTGGTTTTCTGGATTCAACAACACCTGATATTTGTTGATCGATTTGAAAAATATTTTAAAGTTATAGCGAACCAATTGGAAATAATTTGGCCGAAATTTGAGCCGTGTAGCTCATCAAAAAGTTGGTCAAAAACGATGTCGCAGTTTTCAAAAACAACTCACGACTAAAAATGACTCAGGATGATTTCAGCATCCACTGGAGAAAAATGAGTCTCGGCCAACTTCTCGATGAACTCACAATAAGGGGCTCAAATTTTGGTAAAATGAGCTGCAAACATCCCTTTACACATCCTTAAAATATTAGAATTGCTTGCAAAATAATGCCAGTAGTCATAAAAGACAGTCGTTTAAGTGAAACAAGCTGCACATTTTGCAAAAAAAATGTATATTTAACTAGTTTATCAGTCGTATTCTGTAATTTTTTGTAGACCTGTAACGATGACAACATTGTAGACCAACAAACTTCTTGGTCATCTACAATTTTCAATCATACGACATTCTAGTCGACCAAATTAAGATGGCTGATCTATTTAAAGAGACTGTTGTCGTGGTAACCGATCTACAAAAACTTATAGAATACAACTGCATATTTCCTAGAATTTATAAACTTCTCAACTGTGATGCCAGCTTCAGATAACATTATATAAACATGATATGTCCTTGTTTCTATTAAAGAAACATTGCAATTAAAAATATTTCTAAGGGTATGGATAAACGAAGCAAACTTTAATTGAACACTACAAAAATTTATTAAGTGCTATTGAACGTATACAATGAAATCGTAGGCCCTTAATTAATTAATGCCTTATGTACACAAAAATAGAATGAAAAAATAAAGACAAATACTAAATCAAGTTACAAAAGACATGAAAAAATTCCAATATCACAATTTACTGAGCATACAATTAAGAAAATGTGCATATTTGAGACATCGAACATAAAATAGTACAAAAATTTTAATGAGTTGTTAATGGAATGTACGAAAAAAATGTATGAGCATTAAATATGATGAATAACAGTCTTTTGTTTTAGAGAGAAAAATTTTGGCACTTAAAAAAGTGTGGTACAATTTTAGGAAATTTCAGACGAAAAAAAAGTAATCGTTACACCTATTCTCGTATTATAAATATTAATGTAAAATTGTGATTATTTTATTTTAAACTTCAACACTTACAGCTGCAGGACTCTTTGTGGTTTCTTCCAATTTTTTTACTGTATTTTCTGTATCTTCATCGGTCTTTGTTGTTTCCGTTTCCTTTTCGGCCGATTTTGTAGTTGTAGCATCTTTATCATCGTCAGTTTCTTTAGTTTCCGTATTATCGTTATCATTACTTTTGGATACTTCAGCAACTCCATCAGTTTGTTCTTCGACAACTTCCATATTATCATCCCCATTATTCTCTACCCCATTTGCTAAAACATTCTTATTTTCTTTCTCTTCAATTTTTGTTTCTTTATTCTCGTTATCTTCAACAGTTGCGTTCGTTTCGGTAGTTTCCTTTGCTGTACTTTGACTATTTTCTTTAGTTGTGGCCGGTGAATTAGCTTCAATTTTATCCTCAATTTTCGCATGTTTCTCTTCATCCGTCTCTTTAATTGGCGCTGTTGTTGATTCATCTTTATTTGAATTCCCCACATCTTCAGTCTCATTTTTATCACATTTTTTATCATCGTCAACAGTCTTTTTATCTTCAATCGTTGTTTTTGTGGCATCAGCTTTCTCATCTTTTTGTTCTTTAACTTCTTCAGTTACCATTTTGTCATCTTTATCTTTAATTTCATCATCCTTATTATCGTCAGTTTTATTATCGGGTTTTTCAACAGTTTCAGTCTTGGATATTTTTGATGGAGGTTCCTAGATATTAATCGACTTCTATTTTAGCAACTTTATAACAATTTTATTGAAATAACAACAAATCTACATAAAAGTTGAAGAGAATTCTAACGTACTTACCTCTTCAGTTGTCGTTTCATTGTCTTCAATTTTTCGTTTAACTGTTGTTTCACTGTTCAATTCTTTAAACGATGAAATTGTTGTGAAATCGGTACGATCAGCTTCCGGAATTGTTTCATTACCATCACGATGTATTAAAAATACGTTAAAACCGGCAGATTTTGCAGCTTTTACTTCTACAAAATTTAAAAAAATAATGAATAAATCATTATGAATATTACGAAATAAATTACCATTTAGATTATCGGAAATAAAAACGATTTCATTTGGTTTTATTTCCAAATCTTTTGCAATCTTCTGATAACTTTCACAATCGGTTTTTAAGCCGATTGTTTGATCGTAATATTTTGTTATAAATTCAGTTAAATCACCGTTGATAGTGTGCGAGAATAATAATTTTTGTGAATCAACACTACCGGTGGAGTAGATTGCGATTTTTTTGCCAATTTTAGACCACGATTCGAACGACGGTTGGACATCTTCGAAGACACTTGAAATGAGAAAACAAATCTAATTAGAATTGTCAATTATCGATAATAATTATACTTACTGGCCTTTAAGATTGCCGTTCTCATAGCCGCTTTTATAAATCAATCCTTGTATTGTTTTCAATCCGGAATTGTTGTCTTGTTTATCAGTTAATGTTTTAATTAATTCAACTGCCTCATCTAATGATGGAATTGTTTCAGTTGTATCGGGTTTTTTTAATAGTTTTATTGCATTTTTGATTTCATCTTTGTCCCAATTTGTTTTCAAAAAATCACCAACTTGTTCTTTAACAAATGGAAATAATGTTTCCTAAAATTTGAATAGAATCTTTAAGGGGCGATTTACTCGTAAATACACCGGTGAAATTTTTGTTGGAACTGTACAATGATGTGAATGCACCATCTTTAACAACACAAACAACAACATGAAGGGCAACGATTTCATTCTTATCCAAGGACAACCGGCTGTTCGTTAATTAGAAAAATTCCGAATTTAACGAATTATCAATAATTATCGAGAAATTGATAAAAAAAACTATAAATTCGAATTAATTGATTTGTTTTGAATTAAAAAACAACAACAATAAAGTCGAGTATTGTCCGATTTTAAATGGAATAAACGTGCGGATTGGGGTTGAATTCCACCCCAATTCTCGGTACAAATGCAATTTTCTTACCTGAACGAAATTAATGGAAGTCGTTGTACCGGCAACATCGACTAAAATTGCAACACAATCCTCGAATAGATTCGTTTTTGTTGTTTCCTGTTCATTACTCATATTGAAAGGGAATTATTCAAAATAATAAAATAATTTTATTCAAAAAATTTCCGTTAAATCGAAAAACAATTCAAAGGTGAGCACGAACAAACAACAATGACGACCACTGGCGCTGTAATGCAATTTTTCCCCCAACAATTGCAAAACAAAACAATCAAACGCATGCGCAATTCAATTGCAACTATATTCACACCGGTTGAGAGCGCGATTTGATTGGTTGTTACACGACAACAAAACTAATGCGGTAAATTCGAATTTAAATAATCGAGAAACTAGAGAGATAAATAAATAAAATGGTGTTTATGTAATTTTATATAATTACTGTCAAATACTTATATGTTATTATATATTTATCGGTTTATATAGAAAGAGAGTGCATTTTACAATAGTTATTACATATACAGTGTGTTCACCTAACAAAATGTAACACATCTTTTCTTATTATCAATATCGTTATTATCAATAAATTTAAATCAATTTTCTATATATACAGAGGCGTACATTTGTTTTATTTCCTGTGTATACATATGTGAATGTTTATGTGTAATAGTGTTGTGTATTATGTTGTGTAAGTGATGTTGAAACGAGTATTAACAACAATACAGTCATGGGAATTGAAATCAAAAATATTAAGTAAAACGATAAGAAATGTATACAATTCAAGATAAAAAATATGCGTATATGTATATTTAAGTGTATATAAAAAATAAAAATAGAGGTCTTTTGTTTTCTTGTTATCAATGATTATTAATAATTATGGCTTGCAATTCAAAAATTACATCTGATTACAATTATTGTGAAAACTACTGTTCTAGACATAAAAATCATCAATGCCGGCGCTTTTAGTGCATTCTCGTACATAGTACACATGAAAATTTCCAAAATTACTTGGCAAAAACTATTGCACACATTGACAATTCAATTAACACTAACAAATCGAATGGACATAATAAATAGGAATAAATAAATTAACTTAAAATAACTAAAAATCGAGTATAAATTGGACACCAGTAAATCGTCTATTCGGAAATTCCGAAATTCCTTTGATTTTTACAATTTTTTCCATATTAAACGATGAAATAACGTTCTAAATTTAGTTGTTGTAATAATTAACTTGACTTGTTCTATAATTTGTGAACATTTATTGGTGTGTTGTTCTACCAATTGGGCAATAAATCGACCAAAGAGAATTTTTAAATTCAACATGTAGAACAAAATCATGTTTTGTTTAATTAAATCTTACTCACTGGAACAATTAATTGTGTTTACAAGATAATGGATTTATTTGAGGCCGACCTATTTACCATAATTAGCAAAACAATTTAAATACCAGTAAAACATGAACATATTAAACATTTTTGTGAAATTTTATAGAACAAAATTGAATTCTATAACTGTTTGTAGAGCTGTTGTTATGATAACGTTGTAGACCAACAATCACTTCGATTAGATTCCATTATTTCTATTAATTTGACCAATTAAGTACTTCAATAATAAAAATGGAATCCGTACCGCAGATTTGAAGTCTATAGTAATATAACAACATAGTTGGCTAAATTAATAGACTGACAGTCATATTCTGTAACTTTATATAGATCCGTTACCATGATAACGTTGCAATCTCCCTAAATAATTAATTTCATCAGTACGAATTTTAAGCAACATAAAAGTGTAGTCGTGGCAATGGAACTACATAAAGTTACAGAATACGACTATGATCTATTCAAGATTTTTTGGATAAATTCGTCTTAATTCCATTCAACGATTTTGTAGCGATGCTATGTGGATTCTTTTCATATATTAGATAAATTTGTAAACAAATTAACAGTGGTATTCTCTAACACTGGAGATTAGTAGTCATGTTGAATAGATCTTCTATTTCATTCCTCGCAATTCTATCGTATTGGAAGAGACAAGAACAAAATAGAATATCTAGTTGTCAGTTACAGAATACGACTATAACATTAAGGATACGGATCTATTCCAATTATTTGTTGATCTATAACGTCGTCATGGTAGCAGATCTTCAAAACGTTACAGAATACGACTGATTATCATAGTTACTCGATTTCATGTGTAACTCATGAAATCGAATTAAAAATTTTATTTCGATGATCGTTGATTTTGGAAAACTTCCCCTCGGTTGTTCCAATTTCGAAATCTTCGTAGAGACCATTTATTGTGTACCATCCTGTATAGAGAGGCATCAAATTTTAAATATTTACGATTAAAAAAAAACTAAGTACATTTAAATTATTAGGAAAAAATTAATCTAAAAACGCCAGATATCCCACAATTATCGCTAAAAAATGGGACGAAAGAGTATTGATAATATTTATAAATATTATTAAGGGTACATTTGTCTTTTTAATTTGTCGTTCAATACTGAAACACAAATAAAACTATTATCAATCATCAGTCTTCACAAATATTAATATAAATACGTAATGTTCAACACTTTTATTATTATTATTATTAATATTATTATTACCATTATTATTCTTCAATATTATCATTATTATCAATTAAATCTACGTAATAATCAACTGACCGAAAAAATATAACATTTACACAATTTTATTTTTTAGTTTTCTTCTTGAAATCTTCCAGTTTCTGTTAAATTATTCTTGAATTGGTCACTATGCTTTTAAGCATAAATCTTCACTTCGATTTTCCAAAATACACTAATTATTATCATTATTATTATTAATTGTAGTAATATTAGTATTATTATAAAAACTGTACACCATTTCGTTACTAAAATTGTAAGAAAATGACTCGAAAATAAACGGATTAAAAAATTATTAGAAATTTGTAAATATAGCCATAGAATTTCGTTTTAATTAAATTTAAAAAAAATATATCGATAATTTAAACATTATCATCGTAAAATAAGCGATAAAATTAAACAAAAAATGAATATTTTCATCGATATATGGTGATTATAATAATAATAGCAACACTAATTATTAAATTCGGTATAGCACTAAAACCACCACCACTATTACCACCTAATGTTAATTCTTCACTTTTCACAACTTCATTCGGATGTTTATTAAAAGTTTTCGATTTTTTTGTCGTTTTTATTGTTGATAATAATGTTGTTGTTATCGGTGATGATGATGTTGATATTGTTATTGTTGTTGGTATTGTTGTCATTAAAATGATTGGTGTTTTTACTGTTGTTATCCTCGGTGATGTTACCGACCACCATCGCGATAAAGGTGGTTGATTTGTTGATGTTATTGATGGGGCTGATGATGATTCACCCCATACTTTAAACACAATCTTCATATTGTGCGATGTACAACGGCCGCCTATAATTACTTTCAATTATGATTAATTATAACAATAATAACAATAATTACCTATTCTTCGGTGTAGATCATCGCTTGTTGATGTCGATATAAAGTAATAGTCGTTGCCTGGTAGGAATTCTAAGCCGCCAGGTTGTGGTGTAAATGGTCGAAATGTAATTGTAAAATACATTAATTTATAGGGTTTATCGCATACGGCTATAATACGTGGATTTGGATTTGTTATACGGCATGTTTCATATTCATCTTTCGATACATTATAGATGATATATTTTTCCATTTCATCATCACGGGTACCGGGCGCATATACCGGACATATCAAATTCACTTGATCATAATCGAATTTCAAATTATTCCGATTTACATCAATAATATTATCGGTATTGTCTATACGGAATATCGGATTCGTTGAATTCCAATGGATTGTATAAAATTTGGCACTACTCGTTATAGTTGCCATTACTGTATTTATTTGTAGGTTTATAAACGTTAGAAATATTAGGCCGTTGATTATTTTACCACCACAGCCGGATTGGCGTTGTAATTGTCGATAATGTCGATGATTATGTTGATGATAATATTGTTGTTGTTGTTGTTGTTGGTGCCAACCCATTATCATCATTATTACCATCTACATATATTCTTCAATTAATCTCGTTTTAATGATAATGATAAGAATGGTGGTGATGGTAAATTTATTCACTCAACAATCAATCACATGTCGATCAAGTCGCCACGAATTTACCTGAAATTTGTCTAATGAGAACATCATCGTGTTCCTTTGTTTATTTGTTTTAATCAATTAAATACACAAAATTATCCACGAATAACACGAAATCAAACTAATAAATTATCATTCATTATTAATATTGAGATAATCAAAATTGACGAGTTTCTTAATAATTAAAACCAACTGATAATGTTCTAGTTGAAAAATATATCGACACAAATCAATAAAATCCAAATATAACTAATTCAAAGGCGATAAAAAAAGATCAATTATATAAAGGTGATTGATAAAGACATGGCTTACCTTCTCTCTATTGTTAAAATATATGATGGTTCATATAATTGGGAAAAGAATCATTACTATATAGAGAAATATATATGTATACATATATCTATATAATGTATATACATATATAAAATAGCAAAAAAAATAAAATTTTCGTTATAAATACCACTTAAATACACAATTATTTAATTAACCATCATTCAATATGAATTATTATTAATTAATTTAATAAAAAAATCTATTATTCGTGTTAGAAATTAAATGAAAAATGCAATTATAATATTGTACCATTTACACCACCAACATTCCATTGCCATTTTGTCACACAGCTTCATAGAATTAACACTACCGACATCTCGATTGAAATTTAATAACTAAATCAATTCATAAATCAAAACAAACTAACTTATCGATTAAACAAATCAACACTACCCTCCACTAGATGTCACTTATCAATTAATTAATTACAATTAAATTTGAAGGTTAATTCATTATAATTTATTGGAATTAAACTATAAATTATTATTTGTTGAAATAATCGAACCACCTTGGATAGATTTCCAGGAAATTCCATTTACTATTAAAAATTAATTAAATAATAATCATAATTCATCTAAAATTCCTAATTGAACAGTTTTTGAAAAAAGAACAAATCAAGGTCTATTACTCGATTTTTTCGATTGTTTAAATTCTAATTAATCATAAATATTGATTTTAATTTCGAGTGACAACTGTGATTAGTTGAAATTTGCATTGAACTTGAAATAGGACGCAAAAAATTAGAAAGAATCCAAAAAAAAAATGTAGCAAGAATGGTAAAGGTTTGGTTTTTACAATGCAAAAATTCTGTTGCAAAACGTCTATTAAGAAAAAAATGATTGTCGGTTAAATTAATTGACCCTGAGATACTTTCCATACGTTAATAATGATAATAATATGGTTTTATATTACTGTGTCTTTCGATTCTTCAGTTATTTTTATAGAAAATTTGAATTATTTAAAGGGCGCCAAACCTGTCTCCGTCTATGCATAAATAATCTACGATGATTACGACCTACGGAAATTTTCTATAAATATTAATTGAAATAGTCAATTGATTGAAGATATACCGGGTGTCTCATAGAAGTTGGTCCAAGGAGAAATTCTTGTAGAGACAGGGTCGTATCGAGGACTAAATAGACTCAGATGTTTTGATTGAAAGTTGGCCTTTTTTCAACCCTCTGTGTTATAAAAATGTAGTTGGGGAATGGGGGAGAATTTCTGTTATTTTCAAAAATTTCGTCAACGTAACCACTGTAACGAAACGATTACAAACCGTAAAATTATAACGAATAATTTTTATGCCGAATTCTTGAGCAAGAAAAGAAGAAATTTAGTCTTGAGGGAGTAAAAATATTATTTCTTCAACACTAACATAAAATGATACTCTAACAGGAACATTCAATTTTCGTATGTTTCTACTTCTAATTGCCAAACATGTAAATACAATTCGTCTTACAGGATGTTTTAATTTGAATAACTCAAAAAACTTCGATCTAACCTGTGAAATATTAGAATTGTACCTTTGTGTTCCTGTTCTCATTGCCAACTCTGTAGGTTGAATGACCAGTCAACTGGTACATTTTCCATGGGATATGTGGTATAATAGACCAAATATTTAATTACAATATTACAACTTTAATTAGGGGAACAACATTAGTCTCCAATTCTCCTATGTTTCTATTTCTAACCGCCAGATCTGTATTTACAACTTACAAGATATTTTAATTTAAACAACTCAAAAGACTTCGATCTAACTCACTTATCAAATACTATTGTGCGTTTATGTTTCCGCTCCAATTACCAGCTCTGTAGGCTGAATAAATTTTTGTTCGATTGAGCAATCAATTGTACTCAGTGGCGGAACTAGAGGGCCAATAGGGACTAAAGGGTCCTACAATTTTTTTGTCATTTAAAGTGGTAGATTTGTGCAAATTTTGAAGTGCCGCTACTGACTAGACTGGTACATTTTCTATGGGATATATGGTATAATAATCCAAGATATAGTAAGTTTCACTAATTCATTATTAGACATTAGATTTTAACCTCCAATTGTATGTTTCTACTTCTAATCGCCAGACTTGTAAGTACGAACCAACTTCAAGGGTGTCTTAATTTGAACAACTCAAAAAACTAATTTGTAAAATATTAAAATTGTGCGTTTATATTTCTGCTCCCATTACCAGCTCTGTAGGTTGAATGATTGAACAATCAACTATATAGACTGGTACAATAGTCTAATAATTCTTTAATTAATTTAATTACAATTAACTTGAACCAGAGGAACAACATTAGATATGAAAATTTAGTCCTCAGTTTTCGTATGTTTCTACTTCTAACTGCCAGACTTGTATAGATGTTTTAATTTAAACTTGTGTAATATTAGAATTGTGCGTTTATATTTCTGCTCTCTTTGCCAACTCTGTAGGCTGAATAAATTCCGTTTGATTGAGCAATCTAGACTGGTACATTTTCTGTGGGATATCTGGTATAATAGTCCAATATACAGTACAGCTTCTCTAATTCGTTTGATTTTGATCTCAAATCTAAAATTGGTTTTTTTTGTTACTTAAAAATCGATATTTTGGTTTACACATATTGTAGTAGGAAATGTTGAAATTTCAACAATAATTAATTAGTAATAAGGTTATTATGAAACTTTTTTATAAACATTTGATTTGTTAATTGGAATTTATGTTCTCATTTTCTTTATTATTTACTATTTTAATAATTCCAATTTATATACGCGTATTATAATAGAGACTTTCTGAATAATTTGCAACAATAAAGGTACTTGACATTTCAGAATTGTATATTAAATAGTCCACCTCTGTATCGTTGTAATAAAACGATGTCCTTCCCTGAATCAATAAAAATTTTCCAATAAAATCAAAACGAATTGTCTGTGACCAAAAATGGCACGATTTTTATACATTTCAATTCAAATTGGATGTATATGGACTAGAATCAAGGACTCCACAATAAAAAGTAAAATTCCTCAAAATCTTATCTATGATAATCGAATAAATGTATTTGCCAATGATCAACAAGATATTCTTGTTGGAAAATTCACAAATATTTCTCGTTATAAAACAGAATTTGATATTTGAGAACAAAAACATGAACGATTATAATCCGGTTACTAATTATTTCTTTCAAATCGATCTAATTATTTGATTGTTTAATTATGAATTTGATTATTGGAGGTCGATATATGTTAAGGCCGAAAATATGGAATCGCAAAGGTCATTAAGTGGGTGCAGTACCTTCTTTATAAACAAATTTCTATAATTTTCTCTTGTTTTTCATGGAATAATTCCACTTTTTTACTTAATTTCGAATTTTTGAGGTTTTCTCGTTATTAAATTGCTAAATTTAGTGAAATCTTAGTTACACCACAATAGGGAAAACTTTATAAATTCTTTTAAATAATGTCTATATCGTGTGGATTTATTTGTAAGAGTCGCATATTAGGGGGCCATTTTTAACCGTAACATCATGGTAAGTTCATGGTTAGTTCGGGTAGGGTGTGGTTGCAATATAAATAGAGCAAATTTTGGCTGATATTCATCATTAACACTTCATCAACACACAAAACAACAATGTTTGTAAAACTGGTGAGTTTTGGCATAAAAAATTGGCAAACTAAATTTCAAAGAAACAATTTCAGGCCGTTTCAGCTTGCGTATTAGCAGTCGCTTTTGCTGCTTATAATGGACCATTAGCCGGTGGTTTACCAGCTTCTCAATATCCAGCTGGTGTTAATCCACAAGCCTGTCCAAATTATCCAAATTGTGAAAATCCATCAGTTGCCGTAAATCAAGCACCAATCCAACAATATAACGCTTTACCCCAACAACAATACAACCCAGCCCCACAATATATAATCCAGTACCACAATACAATCCAGTACCACAACAATATAACCCAGTACCCCAACAATACAATCAAGCCCCAGTAGCTAAATACAGTCCATCTGTCCAGAACGCTTTAGACCGTGGTGAATATATTGGAGATGGTGATTATCATGGTGAAGGACTTTCTGAAGCCGGCGCCCCAGGATATCAAGGTACAATACTATAATAATAGAGTTTTGGATTAAAATTTGTCAAATTTAGGTCAACCTCAAGCTTATAACGCTGCTCCAGCACCTGCCTACAATCCGGCACCTGCTTACAATCCACATCAATTGCCAGCCGGAGCCGGTCATGCCCCACAAATTCCGGCCGGAGTTGATGCCAGAGCTTGCCCAAACTATCCATTCTGTTCGTAAATGATCGAATTGAAGGAAACAACGCTAGACTGCCAGCTGACAACATGTTGTTCAAAATTTTTGTAAATCTGTATAAACGATAATTTAATTTAACGTAATTGAAATAAAAGATGATCTTTTCTATAAATTGCCTTATTTATTATTGAATTAAGCAAATTAACCACCACGCCGGTAGTAATTGGAAAAGCAAGTGTTAGCGTTCTTGAAAAAATGCTTTGTTTCAACAACAGCATTAAGGTCACCGTCTCTATTAAATTGAATAAGGAAAGCCTCACCTATCTAAATATAACAGTGTATGTTTTAGAAAAGTATTCAATCTGATATTAATTTTTTTTTTTAACATGTCACCTGGAAATATTTACCATGGCAATGAAGCATAAAACCTTGGAAATAATGTGACAGAAAGCAAAATAGAATAAAGTCTAGTACTAAGTCACATGTCACAATACAAGACCTAATTCAAATCTTATACCCCAACAACAATATTTTATTCCGTACTAAATATGGGTTGGGTATTTGAAAAAATGGAACTGTTACATTTCTATAGGGTGTGGTCTTAGTATAAATATAACAAATCTGCTTAAGATTGCCAGTTTGTCCATGATAAATTAACAACATGTTCGTAAAACTGGTAAGTTATCAATCAACCCTTAATCTAGGGGTTAGAGTGTTTCAAAACAACCAATAGTGTTTAGTGACAGTGTTCCATTGATATAATTTAAATTTTAATTCTTATATTACGGATAGATTTCTGAGTGCTATCAATTTTTACAGGCAGTATTAGCTTGTTCATTGGCATTATCCAATGCTGTTTGGAATGGACCGTTAGCTGGTGGCGTACCAGCCCATCAATATCCAGCCGGTGTTAGTCCCCAAGCCTGCCCAAATTTCCCAAATTGTGCTAATCCAGCTGTTGCTGCAAACCCCTCAGCACCGGCCCCATATGCCCCGGCTTACAATCCAGGTGCGTACAATCCTGGCGCCTATAATCCAGCACCAGTTCCACAATACAATCCGGGATTACAAAGCGCTTTAGACCGTGGCGAATATACTGGAGATGGTGATTACCACGGTGAAGGACTTGCCGAATCTGGAGCTTACGGAAATAGCGGTAGATAATTTCAATTATTTACAAATTAGAATTTAATTGATTATTTGATTATAGGACAATACAATGCAGGACAATATAATCCAGGTGCTTACAATCCGGGTGCTTACAATCCAGGTGCTTATAATCCAGGTTATCCAGCCGGTCCAGTTCAAGTTCCTGCTGGAGTGGACGCCCATTCTTGTCCAAATTATCCATTCTGTCACTGAACGAACAGTTAGATAGCCAGCTGACATCATGTTGTCTTCATATTTGACAAAAATTTGTAATTTTATAGCCAATTTGTGTTCAAAAATTCTCTTTCTTCTCTTCCATATCGTCTGTAAATAATCAAATATTGAAAAATTTGAATAATAATTGGAAATTTTCGATAAGATCGAGTTTTATTCACCTTAATTGAAACGCCACCTGTTCAGTAACTGTAGAATTAGAAATGGTACTCCGGGTAGATTCCGGTGTGTACCTGTTGTATCGTACCTGGTAATTTATTAAGGTGGCGTTCACACTAGAAATCTACCGCCAAAATTCCTTAATCTATACTTTTACACATGATCTGTAATGTTTGATTGATAATACGCAGGATTTCTGCGCATTGGACCCTATGTGGGGGCGAAATTGTCAATTTTTATATGTTCTCGTGTATGTTTGATATCAGTAAATTGCCACAATATAGGAATACTACAGTAACAACAATTCACCCACACAACATACACAAAACAGATAGAGATTTTAAACAAAAAAGTCAAATAAATTTACAGAAAAAATAGTGATAAGATAAACTTAATTGTTAACCAATACCTGTAACCATGTGCAATTCCATTGTCATCGTTAATTTTCCATGAATTTGGGGAGTAATTTTTCGAAATTCCCAATTCTGCAATTCTTGAAAAAATTGCCGATTTGATAATTTCAACGTAAAAATGACAACGTTGGAACTGTACACGAAGGTAATCATTTGCAATATCGTTTTTATCGGAAATACTTGAATTTTTTCGAAATTATCGAGTAAATTTTGATTTTGTGCCTCGTTTGGGAAAAATTTGGACATAATCAAAATAATCCCCAGACATTTCTACAGTTATTTCTGCATTATTTGCCTCCGAAATTAGATCGTTTAAGCTGATTTAAAATAAAATCAATACGTATTGTTTACATAAAGTATGAATTTGGGGACAAACTAACGGTATTAACCATTCCCAAATTCCTAAAATTTATAAAATTGCTCTATCTGATCATGTTTTATTTGTCTAAAATTACCAAAATATCAAAATATTCAAACTGTTGCAATATTGATGCTAATGATGAATTTCTTTCTTGGGCAATAGGGAATGTTATTATTGCATTCTATTATTCAACTAACCTTTCAAATGCCCTTTTTATTTTTAAAATATTTGAAACAATACAACCGGTTCTGTGATCACACGAAAACTTTCACTTTTATTCACAACATCTCTTTAAATGAATTAGATCAGAATAGATATAATTTCAAGATTTTATCACAATTTACTTCGAATTTTGGCAATTTTGGGACGATTAACCCAAAATTGCTAATCAAATCGATATTTAATGATAAATAATTGATCCAATTAATTAACTTTATCATCAATTTTAAATTATCATGCATGTAGGAGGATTTCTAAAATGGTGGTAATTTTTCTGGAAATATTTCAAAATTATAGATAACTTTAATTAGGTTTTCTTCCGTGTTCATTAATCATACCTGTAGTAGGTTTTATCGTACATTTCAATAAAAATAAATCATTTAAATCTAAATAACGAATTTAATAAAAATCTAATTGATTTTCTGACTAATATTTATGAGTTTGCATAAAGTGGCTCTGAGTAGATTTAGAGCATTTCCAATGAAATACTGCATTGCTGAAAGTTATAAATTTTGGTCAAAATATTGAATAAATTGTCATCTACAGTTGCATTTTTTAATAATATAGAATTTCTAATTGATTCCTCCTATCATGTGATAAATTAGTGAAAATTAGATGAAAGATTAGACGTTGATATATAAAGCGATTCGGAATTATAGTTGATTTGATTGTAACCTTCTATGTTTACTTAGTTTGACACAGATTATTTTCGTATAAGTTTTAAATTTCAATAACACCTTTCAATTAAGATTTAATAGAAATAAAACTGTACTAACAGGACATTTCTTATTAAAAAACACCAAATTTACAACTTAAACATTGATTACTTACTAGTTTTGCTGTAATTTAGCAAACCACTTGATGGTTTACAGTTAGAGTAAAAACACTAAATTATCTGGAAAACTATACCTGACACCATAAACTTTATTCAATTTCCATAAATTTGTTTCTTTTGAAATTTAATTAACATTATTATAGTTTTTATTTGAATTTTTATTAAGTTAAGTAGTTCAAATGCACCATAACCGCTCAATTGTATTTGATTTTATGGTAAATTGAGAGAAGTAAACAGTTGAAAAGTCTATTTGACTTAATTCTCTGCATATTTAATGCTTACAAGATTACATATTGACATCAAAATCCAATAATCTACGTTTTTAATTAGACTAAACAATAACCATTAATTAATCTCTTTAATGAATTCTATATTTGAATATACAAAATTAATGCACTGAAACCCAACTGAAAAGTAGTCCAAAATTGGTTTACGTTTTACGATACTTTCATAAAGATGTGCTGAAAATTGAATATTCATTCTGTAATGGTTTGTTTAAATCGATAATTGTCAGGCCCGGACTGGGCTGGGTGGTTTCCGGTGGGGCCAACCGCCAATAGGAGGCCCATGCCATTGTCTTTTAAATTTGAATTTAGAATAAGCGATAACTCTCTTGTTTTTGGAAATATTGCAAAAATTACAACGAATTGAAAAAAGCACTTCAAGGTGGACCTAAGGGCTTTGTCATTTCAGAAAATTTCGATTAAATTTTGAGTTATAGAGGAGAATTTTGAAATATGTTTCTTCGTAATATTTTACAATATTTTTGCTTTATTTTAAAAGAATTCTGACAGGGTTTATAGGAAATGAAAAGCGCTTTCCAAAGGGTCAAAAAAAAGTCTAATCAGTTAGCTAGTTTTCCAGGAAATTACCAAAAAGTAAAGCGCTTATATTGCATATTTTTTCGATTTGGTGTCCAAACAATACCAATATTTAATAAGCGATAACTTGCTTATTTTTGTAAACATTGCAAAGAATAAAACAGCATTAGAAAGATCACTCCAAGGAGCATTGGAGAAAGTTTTTTATTTTGGAAAATTTCATTTGAATTTGAATTTATAGACGAACATCTAGGAGAATGATTTTTCCAAAATTTTTGCACATTTTCTAAATTTTCGCCGATAATTTAGCCAATATTATAAATTTACGAATGATTTTTGCGCACCGTACAGAAAAAGGAAAGCACTCCCTAAATCTCTAAAAAGATTCCAATCGGCTGGTTAGTTTTCCGGGAAATTGCCCAAAAATTGAAGGGCCTACATTACACCTGTTTCGATTCAAAATTTTTGTTTATGGCTATAAATAAAATAAAATTAAGGAAATGTTGAGGAGCATTCAAGAAGGCTTGTTGTTTTGGAAAATTGCACCTTGAAATCTTTCTGATTCTGTTTCGGACAATCAAATCTGTTTGGAAAACAAGCAAGCATTTTTCAATTATTTGAAATGCAAAATTATTGTCAAAAAAGCATTTATTGTACAAAATTTAGCATTTATGGACGTCGCAGAACGGTGATAATTTTATAATTTTCAAAATTAAATAAAATAATTTTATTAGTAGTTCAAATGTTGTAGCACTAGCTCTATGTTTACCAAAAATGGTAATAAATTTAAATTCTTTAATGAATCAAAATATTTTGGTATTTGTTTACAATCGTATGACTCATTCTACGATAAAATTTGATCAATGAAGTTATCTGATGATACAATTATGACTCATTTATTAATTTGTTTCCTTGTTACAAGGGGGCAAAAGTATGGATACCACATCCGGAAGCTGTATGGCAGAGTGCTGAATTGATTGAAGATTACCAACCATCGATAAAAACGTTGAAAATACGTACAGATGATGATAACGAAATTAAAACAATCCAAATCAAGAATGAGCAAGAATTGCCATATTTGAAGAACCCATCAATATTGATTGGGGAAAATGATTTAACATCATTGTCCTATTTGCACGAACCTGCTGTATTGTACAATTTACAAGTACGTTTCTGCCAATATAGAAATGTTTATACATATTGTGGTATTGTACTTGTTGCAATTAATCCATATGATGATCTCCCTATTTATGGTAAGGATAATTATTGGGATTATACAACTTTTACTTCTACCATTACGTGAAATTTTGCTTATTCATGTAAAAACATTCACCAGTAAATTTATATTAAATATAATTGTGGGAATAGAAATTATTTTTTTGTTCGAATAAAAAATGTAATTGTTCTATAATTACAATAGCCAATTGTTATTTTCACATTTTAGATATCGATACAATCCAAACGTATAGAGGTCAAGCAATGGGTGATCTCGATCCGCATATTTTCGCCGTTGCCGAAGAGGCCTACACGAAATTAGAACGTGAACAACGGGACCAAAGTATCATTGTATCGGGTGAAAGTGGCGCTGGTAAAACTGTATCGGCCAAATATGCGATGAGATATTTTGCTACTGTCGGTGGTAGTGCCACCGAGACGCAAATCGAAAAGAAAGTCCTAGCCAGTAGTCCTATAATGGAGGTATATTCTAGTCAAGCAAGAAAAGCCAATTTCCAAATTTTCGTTGATTTTCCTACGGATGAAGTAAACGGAATTTGGAAGAGCATTTCTAAGTGCAGCTGCAAATTCGCAGCTTCTATTTTCCCTCATAACTTTATTAATATTGCTGATTTTTCAATGATTTTCGCTGGGATTGTAGCAAATTGAACGCGCTTTCCCAATCTACAAGAAACTCTCCGATTGCATTGCTAGTTTTGCGGAAAATCGATGAAATCAAACGAAAATTGGAATTTCCTTGCCTCTTAAATTATAAAAATTGTCAATTATTGTAATTCTTTGTAGGCTATTGGTAATGCTAAAACTACCCGTAACGATAACAGTTCGAGATTTGGTAAATTTATCGAATTACAATTCAATAAACAATACCACATAAGCGGTGCATCAATGAGAACGTATCTTTTAGAGAAAACACGTGTGGTCTTTCAAGCGAATGATGAACGCAATTACCATATTTTCTATCAATTATGTTCGGCACGTCACGATTATCCACATTTATACCTTCAGGATCAAGATGAGTTCAATTATTTGAATCAAGGCAATAGCCCTACAGTCGATGGGGTTGACGATTATGCAACTTTTCAAGAAACTCTAAACGCCTTACAATTATTAGAATTCAAACAGAACGATCAAAACGATATGTTCCGAATATTAGCGGGGATTTTGCATTTAGGCAACATTCAATTTATGCGCAATGAAGATGAGAACCAACAACAAGACGAGTGCTTTATCATGAGAAACGATAAATCTTTGAAATATTTCTCAGAATTATTAGAAATCGATCCGGATGAAATACAACAATGGTTGTGTACAAGAAAGATAGTATCGATGCGGGAAATCTTCCATAAGCCAATGTCAGTTGAAGATGCGTCATTTTCAAGGGATGCTTTAGCTAAACATATCTATGCTCAATTGTTCAATTGGATTGTTTTAGTTATAAATAAAGCGTTAGAACCGGATAGTTTACAACAACAACAACGTTATAAATTCATCGGTGTATTGGATATTTACGGTTTTGAAACATTCGAAACGAATTCATTCGAACAATTTTGTATTAATTATGCTAATGAGAAATTGCAACAACAATTCAATTTACATGTGTTCAAATTAGAGCAAGAAGAATACATTAAAGAGGGTATTGAATGGAAGATGATTGATTTTTATGATAATCAACCGTGTATTGATTTGATTGAAACGAAATTGGGGGTACTTGATCTACTCGACGAGGAGTGTCGGGTAATTTTCAACAATCTATTGAAAGACTCGATTTGTCGATCCGGTGGTCGATAGTCGATATCTAATTTGATTTTCAACAGATTTTAATGGTTCTAATGGAATTAGAAAGAGTATTTCAAGGAGCAGGGAGAATCTTCATTAATTTTTGAGTTACAATGGAAAATGTAAGAGCACTTTTTTGTTGTAATTCCTTATGATTTCAAACATTCCTAGTCCTTATAGAAGCTCCTCAATTGCTGGGTAGTCCATACGGAACTTTTTAGCAAAATTTGAGCTTTGTAGTTCATTGGGAAATTGGTGAAAAAGTATTCCAATCAGAAAAATTAAAAACTATTTGGTAGATCACTGAACGTCAACTTTACGTAGAGGTCGACTTGTTCCGATTAAAGCGGTGTTTCATCAATTTCTCAATGAACTACGAAGCTCAAATTTAGCTAAGATGTTCCCTAGGGACTACTTTACAAATCTTTAAAATATTTTTCAAATCGCTTGGCAGTTAATACCAACATTTCACTTAAATCTTAGCTTTTAATTGACGAGTGTTTCGGAAAATATTTTAAAGATTTATAGGGAACTCCTTGGAGATCATTTGAGCAAAATTTGTACCGCGTAGCTCATCGGCAAGTTGGTCAAAAAACGATCGTTTCTAACGATTTTACGATTTTTAAAAGCAAGTTACGCACATAAAATGATTCAGAGTGACTCAAAGATGCTTCTAACATTGATTTTATTCATTTTTCTTTATTTTATCCTGGAATGGGTAGGAGAAAAATGGAAAAAAAATTCTGTAGTGAGTATCCTTGAGTCATTTGACGTGATTATCTCGGTTTCAAAAATCGCAGCGTTTTCTAAATCGAGCGTTTTTGGCCAACTTCCCGATGAGCTACGGAGCTAAAAATTTGGTAAAATGATCTCTAAAAACTCTTCTATAGATCTTTGAAATATTTTTCAAATCGCTCATCAATTAATGGGTGTTTCCAATAGAACTAGGAACATTTAAATGAAACACGCGCTATTTTCCCTCATAACTTGGACAACCTTGTTTATTTTGCAATGAAATTGCATATTTTGATAGAAAATTGAAAGTGCTTCTCAAATCTGTAAGAAAATTTCCAATAAGCCTGTTAGTTTTCCAGAAAATTGATAGACATCATGGTTCATCGTTCAAATTGTGAAAATGAGAGATAATAACTTTTTTATGAATTTTCTGGAAAACTGATAAGCCGATTGGAAAATTTCTTACAAATTTGAAAAGCGCTTGAATTTTCTACCAAAATGTGCAATTTCATTGCAAAATAAACAATATTGTCCAAATTTGAGGGAAAATATACAAAATTATAGGACGTTACAACAAAAAAAGCGCTTTACATTTTCCACTATAACTGAAAAATTGATCATAATTTTCCAAAACGGAAACGGCCATTCAGTGCCTCTTTAATTGCTCTTTCTAATTCCGTTTAAATCATTAAAATCCATTAATAAACAAATTAGATATCGGATTATAAATATTGGTATCGGTTGACCTCCGGATCGAAAAGGGTGCATTGCAGACCCTTAAGAAAACTTATTGAATTAATTTGTAGATGCCCCGTGGTACGGACGGTTCTTGGACGGAAAAACTCTATTCAAAATGTGCAAAATATTCGCATTTCGGTAAAGCACGTTTTGGTAGTTCAGCATTTATAATCAATCATTTCGCCGATAAAGTACAATATGAAAGTAACGGTTTCTTGGAGAAGAATCGCGATACGATTATTGAAGAACAAATTACAGTATTACGGAAGAGTAAAAATCAATTAGTTCGACGATTATTCTGTGATGATAGTCAAAAATTGGCACCATCCGGTACGAAAATTAAAGTATCGATCAAATCAATGTCGCACCAACAACAACAACAGAATGTCAAAAATAAGAAATCTGTCGGCTCACAATTTCGCGATTCGTTAAATCTATTGATGCAAACTTTAAATGCAACAACACCACATTATGTCCGTTGTATCAAACCGAACGATTCCAAACAACCATTTGAATATAATCCGAAACGTGCCGTCCAACAATTACGAGCTTGTGGTGTTCTGGAAACGATCCGAATTTCAGCAGCTGGCTATCCAAGTCGATGGACCTACATTGATTTCTTTTATCGTTATCGCGTTTTGTGCAAATTCAAAGATATCGATCGTAACGATATACAGAAGACTTGTCGGAATATTTTGAAACAATACATCAAAGATGACGATAAATTTCAATTTGGCAAAACGAAGATCTTCTTTCGAGCCGGACAAGTGGCTTATTTAGAGAAATTACGCGCCGATAAACTGAAACAATGCTGCATTAGGATGCAGAAAACAGTTCGGGCATTTATTTGTCGCAAGAGATTCATGAGAATTAAAAAATCTGCGCTTAATATCCAACGATATGGACGTGGAATTCTAGCCAGACGGTATTTTATACAACTTACAAGATTCTGTAATTTTTCAGCGATTCGTTGCTATAACAACGCTTCTATCTCATTCTTTACAATTCTATTGTATCTATTGGAAAGAGATAGTGTTGTTATGGTAATGAATCGCTAAAATTAGATTGATTACACGATAAAATTTCAGACTTGCTCAGAATTTGCGCAGAGAGAGGGCTGCGATTATTTTACAGAAACATATAAGAGGTTGGGTAAAACGGGTACAATACAACAAATTGAAGACTTGTATCGGAGGTATTCAGCGATATGCGCGAGGATATCTGGCTCGATTGCGATACACGCAACTCAGATATAACGCAAAAGTATTTCTTTATTATTTCTACTTAATTGTCTTTGATTAATTGGAATATTTATAGGCTATTGTTATACAACGTTATGTTCGAGGATATTTGGTACGTAAGCGTACCAATCAACGTAAACGGCAAATTGTTATTTGCCAGGCGGCGATACGTCGATTTTTGGCTAGAAGGCAGTACAAGAAGCTCAAAATCGAAGCTAGGTCTATTGAGCATGTGAAGAAATTGAATAAAGGCTTGGAGAATAAAATTATCAGTTTACAACAGCGTATTGATGAATTGACGAAAACAAATCAAGAATTGCGCAATTACCAGAATGAAGTCAATGATTTGCGCAATAAATTGGTAACATTCAAAGCTTTAGAAATCGAAATCAAGAACCTCAATCAATTATTAATGAAGAAAGATAAAGTTATTAGCAAATTGGAGGAGGATATTAAATTGGAGAAAGACGAGAAAATTGATTTGATCAATGATTATGATAGATTCAAACAAGAAACTAAACAACAACAAGAATTATGGTCGCAAGAAACGTTGAAATTACGTAAAGAATTGGATAATATCAATGAGATTGTGAAGATGAACCAGAAAGGCGCCGAAGAGAATCTAAAAGTGCGCCTAGAAGAAGAGAAGATGTTGATATTGAATGAACAAGACAGCGACCGGGAAGCTTACCAAAAATTATTACAACAATACCACGATCTAGAACAGCATTGTGAAGATTTAGAGAAACAATTAAACCAACAAAATCTGCACGGACAACCGAATCACCAACGAAATATCAGCGATTTAAGCAGTATATCGACGATAATCGACGACGATCACGGTTATGGTTCAGTTCGTTCAACTAGCAGTACAATATCATCATCACAAAGGGAGAAACTCGAGAATATCGATTGGAAAAACGATGATAAACAACAAAACGATGATGATACAACAAAAGTCGATATTGGTTTATTATTGAAATTACAACACAAATTATCGGAAGTTGAACGGGAGAAATTACGTTTACAGAAACGTTTAGATGAATTGGATATGTCGCCGAGGACCGAAAAAATCGAGAATGCCCAACGTGATTCGATTAAAATTAACGAATTAGAATTGGTTAATTCGAAATTGAAGACGCAACTGTACGAATTACAAAATGGTATAAATGAGGGTACGGGCCGTTCGAAATTATTGGAACAATTACAACAATTACAAGAGGAATTAGATCGGAAAACTGACGAAATTATCCAATTGAAAAGCGTGTTAGCTAATCAAACGGATAATATGAAGACTTTAGTGAATAATCAACATCAACCGTCTTATATCAATGAAGATGGTGAATTAGCGCTGGCTTATGAAACGCAAAAAACCATAAACAAACAGTTAGAATTGGAATTGCAGGATGAGAAGAACCGGTATAAACAACACGAAAAGGAGTATAAGATGGAAATTGAGAAATTGCGCGAAGATAACGAACGACAACAACGGATATTATCGTGTAATCTACAACAAGAACCGCAAACGAAAAACGAAATGTATATGGAGCACGAAATTAAGCGATTAACACAAGAGAATCTTGATTTACACGACAAGAACGACACATTAACCGAAACTATAAGGAAATTGAAGAAACAAAACAAGAATTTGATGAAGAAATTGAAACAAAACGGATTAGATATCGATGATGATTTTACAATTGATAACGAACAATCCACTATCACGACAAATACAACTAAACACCGAAATCTACCGGCGATTAAGAAGAAAGAACACGATTATTTGGGCATGTTCGCATACCCGAACGGTGAAGAAAACACGATAATGAAGCATCTAGTGATTGAGTTGAAGCCCCGAACTGCCGTAGCGCTACTTCCCGGCTTGCCGGCTTATATCGTATTCATGTGCATACGGCATACCGATTATATTAACGATGAAGATAAAGTTAAAGCTTTATTATCAGCGTTTACCAATTCGATAAAGAAAGTCATCCGTAAGCGGCATGAAGATTTCGAAACGACATGCTTATGGTTGGCTAATACACTCCGATTAGTCCACAATATGAAGCAATACAGCGGTGATCGCGCCTTCCAAAAGAAGAATACCCGGAAACAAAACGAACAATCTTTACGGAATTTCGATCTATCCGAATATCGCCAAGTGTTATCCGATATAGCCGTGTGGATTTATCAGGGATTGATTAGGAATTTCGCTGAGAAAATCCAACCGTTAATCGTGCCGGCTATATTGGAACATGAAGAGATACCGGGTATTAGTGGCAATAAACCGAGTGGTTTTCGTACAAGAACTAGTAGTTTACGTGATCTTTATAGTCCTGGTAGTAATACAACGAACCAAAAACCAACTACTGCCCTATTACAAGAATTAAGCAACCACCATAAAGTATGATTTGGTTCCTTTATAACTACTTGAATTCGATTAATTTCGTTGGTTTGTAGATTTTGACATTCTATGGTGTCGATCCGGAGGTGATTTCGCAAATTTTCAAACAAATGTTCTACTTCATTTGCGCCTCAAGTTTGAATAATTTGTTATTGAGGAAAGAATTGTGCCATTGGTCGAAAGGTTTCCAAATTCGCCATAATTTATCGCACTTCGAGATGTGGACACGCGAGAAAGGTCTAGATGTA
Source organism: Mylabris phalerata (assembly GCA_020740385.1). Classification (NCBI taxonomy): domain Eukaryota; kingdom Metazoa; phylum Arthropoda; class Insecta; order Coleoptera; family Meloidae; genus Mylabris; species Mylabris phalerata. Next base: position 5,279,246 of record JAJEOX010000222.1, read on the forward strand.
AGTTAGAATAGTGTAGTTGTAGAGAATTTTCTAAAATTTTCCAAAATTTTAGGAGGCAGCAATTCAAAGTACTCTCCAGCCGATCATCCAAGCCGCCCATTTGTTGCAAGCGCGCAAAAGTGAGGATGATGTTAATAGTGTTTGTGAGATGTGTAGCGCTTTGACGCCGTTGCAAATTTGTAAAATTTTGAATTTGTATACACCGGTTGATGAGTTCGAACAGAGGGTCCCGGTGTCGTTTATTAGGAAAGTTCAAGAGAAGTTGCAAGAACGACCACAGACGCAGGAGCAACAGGTAAACTTTTTTGTATTTACAACCTATTCCGTGTGAATACTCCTAGTTATGGGAGCTCTTATTGATTGCTGAAAGGTAAAATAAGAGGCTTTATTGGAAAGTCCCTAAGAATACGTTGGCAAAATTTGAACTTGTAGCTCATTGCTAAATTGGTGAAAACCTCATTTATCTGATCAAAATTCTCGTTAAACAATATTTAGAAAATTATTGGGCAATAATTTTTTCCATTTTTCATCATTGGATATTGAAAATCGAACAAGAATCAATAAAAATAATCCGGCCTGCATAGGGCACTTTCATTAGGCGGAGGAGATTTGCGTTGGAACCGACCCCATTAGGAGCCCCTTCCATTGCCTTTGAATTATTGTTCTTCAAGTTTTAATAAGCAATATTTTGTTTGTTTTTGGAAATATCACAAAATTGAAAACAGATTCAAAAAGAGCATAGATCTAGGGAGTTTTTTCGTTTCAGAAAACTTCAATTGCATTTGAAATTACAGAGGAAAATTTTGAAGAATCTTCCTTCGTAATATTTTAGAATATCTTCATATTTTTCCCCATAACTTAATCGATTTTTTTTATTAACTTCCCCGACCAGAGGGTAGGGAAGTTATTAGTTTCGGACCAAAATTTCGAATTCGAGATTTCACCAGATCTTTACGTTTTGAGGTCCCCTGAACACGTTTTTGAAGTTTTTAGCTTGATGTCCGTGTGTGTGTGTGTGTGTGTGTGTGTGTGTGTGTGTGTGTGAGTCTGTCGGTTCTCCAACGATTACTCAAAAACGGATTAACCGATTGAGTTCAAATTTGGCCAGCACAAACTATTTGGTGGCCGTTCGAGTTGATTAGTTTTTGGTGCCAATCGGACCACGGGGGTGGAAGGGGGAGGGGGTTGATTGAAAAAAATTCAAGATAACATATTAATTTGATATCACCAATCGAAAGGGCATATGCTTTTATGTCTAAAACGATACCCATCATGTGCGATGTTTTTTTCTTTTTTTAAATAAGGGCACAAAATTGGCAAAATAGTCTAGTCAACCAATTCAAATTTGCCGCCTTCTATCAGGGATCGGTTGCCATAGAAAAGAGTTGTTGTTCACGATTCAATTGCGAAATTTTGAAATGACAGTTTAGAAGGTTATCCAACATAATTTTTAAAGCGTAGCAAAATTTATAACGATAGTTTATAAAGACAGAATGATATCTACTGTTGGTATCACTGAAGGCATAAAATCCTATGCGTTTGTTTACATTCTTTTGTCATTTTTGAAACATAACCTCAGAATATTTGTTTTCAAGCGGTTTTTGTGTTTCGGTAAGTGCTTTTTCAATATATAAATGTTTTAAAATAATATAAATTTTAATTTTTCCCTCAACAATTCAATAGATATGATTTGATTTTTTCCATGTTTTTGTTGGGACAACCGTACTACTTTTTACTCTGCGCTGAAATTACAGTTCTGTTGTTTTGTCAAAATTTCGCAATTGAATCGTGAATTGAGTTAATGAGAAAGTTGAATTGAAAAGGGTGTGTGTGGAACTAACGATCAGTGAACTGAGTTTTGGTTGACGAGGTGCTGGTTCCTCATTGAATTTTTCGGAGGTTGTGAGATAGCCATGGTTCTCGAACCCGATTTTGATTTTTATAGTAAGTCAGTTTTTTAACTTCCCCGACCTAAGGGTAGGGAAGTTATTAGTTTCGGACCAAAATTTCGAATTCGAGATTTCACCAGATCTTTACGTTTTGAGGTCCCCTGAACACGTTTTTGAAGTTTTTAGCTTGATGTCCGTGTGTGTGTGTGTGTGTGTGTGTGTGTGTGTGTGTGTGTGTATGTATGTGAGTCTGTCGTTTCTCCAACGATTACTCAAAAACGGTTTAACCGATTGAGTTCAAATTTGGCCAGCACAAACTATTTGGTGGCCGCTCGAGTTGATTAGTTTTTGGTGCCAATCGGACCACGGGGGTGGAAGGGGGAGGGGGTTGATTGAAAAAAATTCAAGATAACATATTAATTTGATATCACCAATCGAAAGGGCATGTGCTTTTATGTCTGAAACGATACCCATCATGTGCGATGTTCTTTTCTTTTTTTTAAATAAGGGCACAAAATATGCAAAATAGTGCAGTTAACCAAATCAAATTTGCCGCTGTCTATAAGGGATCGGTTGCCATAGAAAAGAGTTGTTGTTTTATATTCACGATTCAATTGCGAAATTTTGTAAATGATAGCTCTGTCGTTCAGTCAAAATTTCGCAATTGAATAGTGAATTGAGTGAATTGTGAGAAAGTTGAACTGAAAAGGGTGTGTGTGGAATCACCGATCAGTAAACAGAATTTTGGTTGACGAGGTGCTGGTTCCTCATTGAACTTTTTGGGTGATTGTGAGATAGCCACGGCTCTTGATTCCCGATTTTGATTTTTATAGTGAGTTAGTTTTTTTTTCACTTGGACTCGTGCATTAATTGTCTACTTCTGACACTTGTGTTTAATACACTGTTCTAATTCATGATTAACTATCCGGAATGTGTCGGGGAAGTTATTAGGCCGATTCTTAGATTCGGCCCATTTCAAATTTTTTTTTAATAAAGTATCTAGAATAGAAAAAATAGTATAAAAAACTCGTGCTACGGTACTCGTTTTTTTAAAACTCGGACTCGTGCATTAATTGCCGACTTTTGACACTTGTTTTTAATAACTATTCTAACTCATGATTAACTATCCGGAGTGTGTCGGGGAAGTTATTAGGCCGCTTTTCAGATTCGGCCCCTTCCAAATTTTTTTTCAATGATTTTGGCAGATTTTGTAGAGAATGAAAAGCGCTTTTCAAATATTCAAAAAATTTCCCAATCGGTTTGCTAGATCTCCAAAAACTCGCCAAAAAGTTAAGCGCCTGTATTTGGGCTCCAAACAATGCCAATATTTGATAATCGATATCTCCTTTATTTGATGAATTATCAGATAAAGGATATGCAATGAATTAGGCAGCATTAGAGAGAGCATTTCCAGGAGCATTAGCGAAAATTTTCAGGAAGATTTTCGAATTTAGAACTGCATAGATTTTCGTTCAAATCGTCACTTTTTTGAGCCAATCAGCTACCTAACTAATGGACAAATCATCAAACGAAAATTACCGTTGTTGACGAGTTCTAGCCCACCCCTTAAAAATCATGAACTGCAAAGAAATTTTGATAATTTCAGTCGTTGTTGTAGACAATTTTTGAGTTTAAATCCAGATTCTAAGACACCTTTAAGTGCCTTCTTCAGGAAGATTTCCGAATTTAGGACTAGATTTTCGCTTAAATCATCAGTTCTTTTGAGCAAATTAATTATTTAAAGTTTTCGAACTAAATTTTTGATCATCCCCAGTGTTTCATCTCGAATTCTAAATTCTTAAGAAAATAGTCCTGGAGATCATCTTCGTAGATTATCATGAAGTTTGTCAAAATTGAGCTACGTACGTAAAATGGCTCAGAATGACTCAAAAATACTTTTCATATATTCGTCTTTCATTTTTCTCCATAAATGCGGGATATTTTTATCATTTCCCGAATAAAGTAAAGAAAAAAATCGATGTTGGAAGCATTCTCAAGTCTTTTTGAGTCATTTAATGAGTGTAACTCGTCTTTGAAAATTGTGAACGTCTTTTGAGTAACTTCAAATGAGCTACGAGGCCCGAATTATAAATCTTTGACATAACTATCGAATTGCTAGCCAAATAATGGCAGTTACCATAAGAACTCATTCAAGGGGAGCCAGGAGGATGATCTATTAAAAGTTTTAATTGAAAGAAGATTCTGAAATTTGATAAGTAACTTTAGAGAAAATTTCATCAGTTCTTTTGAGCAAATTAATTATTTAAAGTTTTCGAACTGAATTTTTTGATCATACGCAGTGTTTCATCTCGGATTATAAATTTTTAAGACAACAGTCCTGGAGATCATCTTCGTAGATTATCATGAAGTTTGTCAAAAAACGCGATTTTCGAAATTGAGATACGTACGTAAACTAGCTCAGAATGGCTCAAAGATACTTTCCGTATACTCGTTTATCATTTCCCGCATAAAGTAAAGAAAAAAAATCGATGTTGGAGGTATTCTCAGGTCATTTTGAGTCATTTAATGAGTGTAACTCGTCTTTGAAAATTGTGAACGTCTTTTGGTAACTTCAAATGAGCTACGAGGCCCAAATTATAAATCTTTGACATAACTATCAAGTTGCCAGCTAAATAATGGCAGTTACCGTAAGAACTTATACAGTGTGCGCCAAGAGGATGATCTATTAAAAGTACAAGAAGTTTCAATTGATAGAAGATTTTGAAATTTGGTAAGAAACTTTAGAGGAAATTTCATCTGAGTTTCAATTTATAACCAAAAATCTATATCTCCAAAAAACTGTCCAATCGATCTCTAGTTTTCCGGGATATTGGCAAAAGTTAAAGGCCTTTTTTTCGATTTAGTGTTGAAACAACATTAGAAGGAGGATTTTAATTTGGTTCTGGGATGGTGAACATCGCGCCATGGTCAGATTAAAGCGGTTTTTTCACCAATTTCCCAATAAGCTACAAAGTCCAAATTTTGCCAAACTCCCCCTAGGGACTACGCTACAAAACCTCAAGAGATTTTTCAAATAGCCCAACAAATTATAATTTGATTAAAAAAAATGTTTCAGACATTACTGATGGACGTTAAATATCATTTTCCTGTACGATTTCCATTCAATCCATCTGATATTTGTTTAGAAGCCATCGAAGTACCCGAAGTACTCAATCTAACACAACTGGAGAAAATCTAAATGAAACAATTGCGATTTTTCGTTAATTTTCGCTGTCATACAATAGGTGCCATTTGCGTTTCGTTTCCTATAAGAAATTACTCAAAAAATTCTAAAACAAATTAAAATTATTTTGTGATAAGGGGAAATTTTCGTAGAGATAAGTTGTAAAAGTAATGGAACACCATTGCATTGATTGATTCTGTAACAAACTCTGTATTATTTGTAAATGTAATTGTAAATTTGTAGAAATTGTAAAGCAATAGGTTGAAATTGAATTTAGTGAAATTTATAGAGTGCTTCAAATATAACTCAATTATAGTTTAATTAATTGCACTCTATAGACAATAATTTCGGGAAAAATTCTTCAATTATGCTAATTAGTAATTTAATTTGTCCTAAAAGATGATATAATTCCTGTTCATGTTCCATACACACAAGTTGAAAGTCTTGTTGTCTCGTTTTGGGTGATATATTTTATTATTTGTTATATAATTATAGAGTTTAAAGAAGATATATATATGAAATAATGTAATTAATGGAATTCTAAATTAAAATTGTGCAAATTTAATTTATAGTTTCATTAATTATGGCATATTCAAAATATTTAAAAGTAAATAAATCATATTTAATGTAAACTGTTTTATTTTTTTGATAAAGTGATTTTTGGCAATACAGTTAAGTGTTAAAACAGTGTCTATAAACATTAAAATATCACAGTGTTTACCATTTTTTTTTTATAATTTGAAGAGTGCGATATAAAAGAAAGGCACGAGCAGTCCAAATATTTCCCAACACACCACCCAATTCCAAAATTTGGGGTATCTCGACATTAAAATTGTGTTGAATTTCCTTAAAATTTGTATTAGAAAAAGTGTGATTTTTGGTGTAGTCTCATTGCTTTGTTTTACTTGAATTTGTTGTTTCAATAAGGCACGTTTAATTCTCAATTTGATCTAAGAAATTATGGATAGCATTGCGCAATTCATGATTGTAAGTGAATTCGGTAGTCTCCAGAGTTTCATTCGTTAACGGACTTGTATATTTACCGGACATAAACCATTCGGCTATTGCAATTTTCTCATAAGTGTAACCATCACTGCACTTCACCGGCTCGCGCATAATTTCGTGCGTTATCGGACACAAGAAATCGTGCGGTATTTCGTTATTTAAAGTTGGATTCGTTGTTGTAACGTATTCGCTTTGTTTTAACCAACGCAATTCGTTCTGTAAACGTTCACTTTGTTCGTCACCTACAATTTCAATTACAAATCTAATTTTAGTTGATTGGAATCGTTGAATTCTCACTTAAATCAAGACCCGAACAAATTTGTGTTTCAGATAGTGTCAATAATTTTTGACCATCCAACGAAGCGTTCTTTGCATTCTGGACAATATCGTCTAATTGTTTACTTATCAACCATTCAACAACATCGCTAACTGTCCAATCAATTAGCGCTTTACTTCTACATTTTATCTTATTCGCAACCGCTGTTTGAAATATCTGAGAATCAACACTAATTATTGAAAAAAAAAGTGATTATCACTAATTATTTACTAATTGTTGCGGTAAACACCATAGCCATAATGTTTTATCCAAACATCCGATTGCTAATAATGCACAATCGAATGTGAACGCACACGATGTTACAATCGAATCGTGCTCTAAAACATGCAAACATTCCGAACTGTAAACTGACCATAATCTAGCTTGACGATCGGTGGCAGTTGAACAGACAATTTCGCCAATATTCGGCGAGAATCTCAACGAGACAACATTACCACCATGGCCACGCAATAGCCGCCAAAGTCTCACCTCAATCTCTTCATAATTTCCAGACTATTCATAATAAAAACAATTTTAGAGAACTTTTCATCTCCCAATAGATCAATTTTTACTTTCTATAAGCCAAAATGATGGCCTATTGGGAGAATATGAAGTTCTATGAAAATTAGTTTACGTTTTCTACCTAGTTACAAGGGAAGAGGCATAACTGTCGCTCCGATTTTAATAAAATTTGGTATACAGGCAAGCTTCAAAAAATAGGGGATGCATTTTTTGGCTCAATTGGGTCAATTTGCTATTTAACCTTACAGAACTGCGACTAGTGTAATCTTTTTGTTCGTAAACCCTTTACCTATTTCTACCCCAGAAAGGATATCTTCCTTGCGAAGGTCTCTCTGGAAGACCTTACTATCGGGCAAAAGAGTCGTTCTGGCGAGGTGAGTAAGCCTACTGCCCATCGCATTCACATAGTATGTGCTCGAAGATTTTCATTCTCGAATTCACTGTTAGCTAAGCTCAGTTTCTTAAGGTGATATCCGATAGAAACCCCGTTAGGAGTCTTAATTCATGCCTCGTAAGGTCAAGAAGTTTCTTAGTATTGTGGGCAAGTAATCAATAAACAATTTCGCCGAGCTCATCCGGGAATTTGCCTCTAGAGGAGCAGTTTATTGGTCATTTCCAATCTGCAGATCTTTTTCTCCAAATTAGATTTTATTAACTCACCGAAAGGTGGTAGATCTATAAATGAAGCCTGAGAGCCTGTCCTCGCCAATTCATTTCCTCTAATTCACTGATGCCGTAGCACCCAAGCTAGGGTAAGTTTATTATCCCTTAGCAGCAGTTACAGGGATTGACGACATTCCTAGATTTTGACTCAGAGCTTTCAACGCTGCTTGACTACCGGTCAATGTGGACATTTACAAGAATAGCCTACACTATGGAAGGAGACTTCTATAATTGGGTCCGTATATTCCTATTCCAGTCCCTTCTCCGATTTTGATCCATTCAAAAACTAGATGGAAGATCTGCGATGCCGCTGATCAATCTAATTTCTTACCCCATAGCGTTCATCTATGGCCACTTCAAAGGGGATTTCGACGTCAAATTCCTCGGCATAATATTCGATCGTTTGACTAATAACTCTGAATCTATCTGATTCAGAATTCCAATCCTTGCCACCTTAAGACAGCAAGAAGCTCCTTACGCACCTGTAAGTGGAGCTGAAGTAGGTCTAGTAGTGCCTCCATGACTGCTGTTTGAGTGGTTCTATGGTCCAATTATTTCCAGACGCACTAGGTGCTTTAATTTTTGCAACTCGTTTGGCATAAAGACTTCTTGTGTTTTAGTCCACCATACCAGCCAAGTATAGCTACAGTGAACAACCAATAGGTGGTTTTTCTACCTAAACTACCACTAGAAAATATTTTTCGTCGTTCTATCAACCCTCGGATAGAGTAATGCATTACCTAAACTACCTCTACAATTGGTATTTTCAAACAAGGGAGAAAACTAAAGGAAATTGCAAATTTTAAATCAACAAACAAGTATTAGAGACGAAATAAGGAACTCTAATACAAATCGATATAAATTTTTTTCTTTATCTAACTGTATAAAAAATATGTTGCAAGAGTTTTTGAAACACTGCAAAATAAGAAAGTAGGGTGCACTTTCTTAAACTTCCATCAATAGGCCATCATCTTGCTTCACCCTATATTTATATTGTGATTTTAATACCCACCTTTGGCACTAAGATCTTCCACAGTTTAACAAAACTATCATTACCGCAAGTACCAAGTAGATATGCTTGAATATCGATGAAAGTATTCGGTATTGGTTCTAGATTTGGTGAGAAATCTCCGTACTGTATACCACCATCGTGGACATCATCTTTTAAATAAATTTTCGTAAAATCTTCAACTTTCCATAACAGAAAATCACCATGTGTTGATGTAGTTGCAATAACTCTATCATCTGGTGTAAAACAAGCTGAAGTTACTGCATCTAGGTGGCCTTCTAAACAACTAATTTATTTGAAAAATTATTAATTTGATAAATTTTTTTTTTTTTAAATTTGTTACGCTAATTCGTTGAGCGTTGAACAATCCCAAACTGTTGCCTTCTCATCATCACCGGCTGTTATTAAACGACTATCATCAAATGAAAATCGACAAGTTTTCACTGATAGACTATTTATGGGTAAGGAACCCAATTTTTCGCCAGTCTATAAATTCGATTTTTTTACAAAAATAATGATAATTTCAATCGTAATTTAATACCAATGAATCCCAAATGAATGTATGTCCGTCTAGTGAACATGACGCTAGTTTCGTACCATCTTTCGAGAATTCCACGTGATTAACCGCGTACGTATGTCCATCTAGCGGCGATGCATTCGTCTCTTCTAAATTATTATTTTCTTCGACAATTTTCAATAAACGAATCAATTTATCGCTAGAAATTATTAAAATTATTGCGACGTAAAAAGTAGGGAAGAAAAGGCTATTTCTAAACTACTTTTAGGTCAGAAAATTTATTTTCCTATTTTGCGTTGGAAATAAAATCATTTCCACACTCAAAGTAGTGAAGCAATGGAAATTTCTCAAATACTTTGAATGTGGAAAATCTGGGATAATTTATTTTTTCGAAGTTGGTAACACTGTCGATTATCTCAAATGTCATTTTTTGAGCGAAATGCAGACCACTTGATTAACGTGAAAACAACTTTTATTTATTTCAAATTATTTTACACCATTCTTTAAAATTTTGATAACAATGTTCATATTTTATTTTTGATTTACCGGGAAGTAAATCATTGATACCATTTTCAACAATATCACGTAATTCCGGTGGAGTACACGATAATTCGTCACACATTTTTACTTTATTAAAAGTCGTAATTAATACGGAGACTTAAACAATTGAAAATCAACTCGTTTTACAAATAAAAAGTTGAATATCGTCAAGTAGAACTTTCATTTGTTTTATTTAATACCAACTTCTATAAAATTCCCTAAATTTTAAGGGTTCAATTTTTATTAAAAAAGGGTACAAAGGGGCGCAAAATAGGAAAAATAGTATGAAAAATTCGTTTCAGAAGTCAATTTTTGCACTCAACCATTAAACTTGGTCTCGTGCAGGAATTATGGACTTCTGAAACTTATTTTTCAATATACTATTTTTTTGAGGTTGGTAGTCAAATTTTGCATTTTAAATTTAAATGACAGCTGTCAAACTGTTTCAAAGAAGTAATTTAATAATTTCCAATTTAAATTATTATTAATTTTTATGTTTTACTAGAATAATTTGAATTTTATTAAAGAAACCTATAGTAATGTTTCACGACTTATTTTTTCGTTAATTAAAGGGTATAACGATAAACTAGTGATATGGGGAATAAAAGAACAATTGAAGAGAATTTGAAATTTTAGTCGTACCAACTGCTGTAAAAATCCCTAAATTTTTTGAGGGTTCAATTTTTCTAGGAAAAAAGTTGTATGAAAAACCCATTTCAGTCAATTCCTGTACTCGAATAGTAGAAAACTTCTCGTACTTTTTAAACGTGTTATTCAATATACTATTTCTAAATTAAAGTTTTAATAATGATCGTACCTTGATCCTGTGGCTAGGATCCCAGATTGATTGAAACAGCAACAATTGATACCGCCTTCAGAAATATCATCGATTTTCTCCAATAATTTCACATTATCTTCATTATCCTGTTGGACTAAAACCATTTCGTGGATATTATAATTACTATTGTTCGTTAAATGATGATTTGAATAGAACAATTCCGTATCAATTGTGATTTTATTTGTTAAATCCCATATAATTAATAACTTATCATTAGAACCTGTGGAACCTTGAAATAGAAATCTCGACCAAATTCTACATCTATAATCTACTAAAATTTTAACAATACCAGTAAACTCTCTCATTTGGATTTGATAATTAAAAGAGCGTTTATTGTATTCTTTCGAAAATACTAACCAGTAGCTATAAGTGATGAATCTTTTGTTATAGCAACACAATTAACATATCTGGTATGTCCTTCTAGTGTTGCTACACAATTACCATCGTTATCCCATATTTTGATTGTCTTATCTAGACTTGACGATATTAAATATTCCCCATTTGAATTGTAACGTATACAGGTAACAGATGAACAATGCCCATCGTAGGTATCGCAATATTCAATTGATACTTCATTCGATGATGTACATTTTGATTTTAATGTTGATATTGATGTTATTGTCCATATTTTAATGTCGTTACTATTACCACTCGTTGCCAATGTATAGTACTTTATTAATGGGTTATTCTCTATTCAAAATCAATTAATTTTTGATAAATTTCATTTATAATGTTGTCTATTACAATATTCTTTAGAATAAGTGGAATTTTGAGCGATCCAACGCTTGGAAAGTTCTCATGAAATCCAAGATTTTGATAATTTCAGTGGTTTTTTTACTTTAAATCTCAATTTTAAAATATTCGAGTCAATCTTGCTATTAGATTATGAATAGAAACTAATTTGGTCCCCTTTTCGGGAAGATTTTCGGATTTAAGGCAAGATTATCGAATTTATGCTTAAATCATCCGTTCTTTTGAGCAAATATTTCAACAGCTTTGGAGATTATTTGATCAAAATTAGAGCCTCGTAGTTAGTCAAAAAACGTTTCTAACAATGTCACCATTTTCAAAGATGAGATACGTACGTAAAATGGCTAAGAATTCGTTTTTGAAAATCGGGATATAGTGAGAAATGTACGTTTTTTGACCAACTTCGCGATAAGCTACGAAGTTCAAATTTTGCTTCGTATAAATCCGATTTATTCGCCAAACAAATGCAGTTGGCATAAAAACTTATATTGTCAGAGGTGAAACATTTGGTATACAGGGTGAACCAAGAAGATGGCCCATTAAAAGTATCACTTCTAATTAGGGGAAGTTTCTAAAATTTGCTTCTCAAAATTGAATTATTTCTCAGCGTTTAACTGAAATACATTTTTCTCTCAGAATTTTAAGCTGTAATATCTTTCATATTTTAAATTTACACATATTTATTTTACACAAATTATGTATCGAACTGTATTAGCATCCCCTATACTTATCTCTTATAGTTTTTCAGTTATTTGGATTTTAAATTTTTAAATAAGCTTCTCCTGAAAGAAAATACTAAAACATAGGAGGCTTAGCGAAACAACTGTCAATTCAACTGTTACAAATTACATTAAAATAATTAATTTTTAGATTTCTTAAGTCGAACGAAAAATAGAACAAATTGATAATTAATTAGATCGAAATTAACATTATTCTTGATTTTTCACGCGAAATTTGCTGAAATTGCTGAAAAAAGCATATCAAATGATTATTATAACCTCAATTGTGATGGTTAATGTCATTTTGCTAAGCCTTCTATGCATTTCTTGATGGACAAATTAAATCATAAGCCACTAGACTTTAGGCACTTTCAATCTAATGAAAACTGAAAATTTTTAAATAACTGAAACTTTAAAATAAGAAAGAAAATACTAAAACATAGAAGGCTTAGCGAAACAACTGTCAATTCAACTGTTACAATTTACATTAAAATAATTAATTTTTCAATATACTATTTAGATTTTTTAAATCGAACGAAAAATAGAAGAAATTGATAATTAATTAGATCGAAATTAACATTATTCTTGATTTTTCATGCGAAATTTGCTGAAATTGCTGGAAAAAGCTTGTCAAATGTTTATTGTAACCTCAATTGTGATGGTTAATGTCATTTTGCTAAGCCTTCTATGCATTTCTTGATAAACAAATTAAATCATAAGCCACTAGACTTTCAACCTAATCAAACTGAAAATTTTTAAATAACTGAAACTTTAAAATACGAAAGATATTAGTTTGAAAATTGCCTAAAAGAAGAGTTTATATCAACCAAACACTAAGATTTGTTCGAAAGTACAATATTTAAGCGAAAAGAATTCCAAATTTGAATTATTCAAACGCAATAGTTTGTGACATATGATTTTTTCACAGTGCAAAACCAAAAATTCCAGTCATAATTTCTGAAAAACTATTAATCTTATTGTTTAGATCATAGTCGCCTTCAATTTCAGGACAGAATCTAAATATACAATAAACTTAGAACTTTTTATTCTTTTAACAGGCCAACCTCTTGATTATGTATTAAAAATTGATCTTACCGTCTACTTTAATACTCGTCTTAATATCAACACAAAATACACCCAAATCATGGGCATTATCCAATTTAGCTAACGATGAACACGTTTGCTCCACTTCATCACTCATTATTGTTGTTGTATCGACTAAATCTTGCACATACCAAATACGTATGACTTCCAACGAACATGCACTTATTAAATATTGCGAATCCGCCGTGAACGCCAACGATTGCGTTGCACCCTCGTGTTCGCTTATTATCCGTATCAAACTCTTATGAATCAAATCCCAAATACAGATAGCCCCATTATCACCGGCTGTCACGATAATCGAACTATCCGGAGCAAATCTATATGGAAAAATTCGATAATTAACTAGTTTTAACTTTGTTTTTAATAATAATACCGACAAACTCTAATTGCGTCACCATTAACTTGTACCATTGTGAATAGTTTTTTTAACGAATAGAAATTGTATAGAATTGCAGTACCATCGACTGATGCACTGGCAAACATCGAATTTTGCGGCGATATTCGTATGCAAGTTATTTGATATTTATGGTCGCGAATCGGCGAATTTGCACGCTGTTTATAGCCAGATCCGGCCGACCAATCCCAAATTCGCACAGTTTTATCACTACAATAATTAATCAATTAACAGTGATAATAATAATTATAGAAATTGGTACCTTGAGCCGGTGATTAGCGTGAAATTCTTTGCAAAATCACACGATGTCACATCGTTGCGATGGCCGGTTAAAGTTTGTAGGATTTTTATGTTCGAATTGATCGACATTTCTTAATTTAACACAAAACGTTTATAAACGAAAATAAATATCGATTTTAATTGTAAATATACGTGAAAATTGTGTATACAAACAAATTAACGTAAAACACGTAATGTTTAATAGTATTGTTGGATATAATAGAGACAGTATTTTTTCTACTGGAAATAATGAAGGTAATCTTTATCGATTTAAAACCGGTAACTATTGACGTGGGTTATCAATATCTGCCATATTATTATAGATTTGATCAATAAATAATTGAGTCGCCATAATTGCACGTACAATTGTAAGTAATAAAAGATTAACGAACGGAAAAACTACAAATAAACCTAGAGTATGCAAATTACCAATTTGTAATCCACTAATTTACGATTTCGCCCAATAATTCACTAATTATTGATATTAAAAAATTGATAAAATTTGTATTTAAAAATAACCAAATTTCTAAAATTAAAGTCGGTTTACTTACTCCGATACGAATTGAAAGCGCCGCAACTGCCTCTCCTGCACCGTTCTCTCGCTTTACTGAACGATTTGACGCCGATCTGACGCAACGGTCCAAATTTTCCCGTGTACAACCGGCTATCGATCCTATTTCACACTAGACAACTTACAACTAAACTAAGGATTTGTTGTTTCAAATAAACAATTCTAAGTTGCAACCATATATTTGGGTGTTTTGTACATTTCATAAGCGAATTCTTCAGTATGATTCGGATCGTATTCCAGTCCAATATAGGCGATTTCCAACGAGAACGGCCCGTTGATTTTATCGCCAGCGGAAATACCGAAACTGCTTACACGACTCAACGGTATAGGGTGTTGGATGTCCTGTATTCGTCCTTTTGATGTTAGAAAGAATTTCGAGAACGGTATCTGGAAATTAAATATTAAATACGGATTTATTTGCCTATTTAATTACTTTAGAAATTTGCCAATATGGGCCGCCTCTTGTGTATAAAACAAATTGGTAGATATCGTTCCATAAAATATCAAAAGAGCCTTTTGTTGCGACATTCAACATGTACGATCTACCATCACCTCGAACTTTCAATACCAGCATATTATAAGGCGACCATTCTAGATAACTCTCGCGTTTAAACGATTTCTACAAATATAATTACCCACTTTAAGAATTAATTAATTAATCAATAAAAACATTACTCTAGCTCTAATTGTTTTCATATTACAATAACCGGAACGTTTGATATGCCCATCTTTCGGTACTTTTGTCGATAATTCGCCGCTGAATAGCCCATTACGATTATTTGTAACGGTTAGATCACAACGACTATAGCCTTCACCGTGATCGCTATCACTGGTGACAACCCATTCGTCCAAACAATTATCCTTTTTGAAATCCCAAATAATGTCAGTTTCACCAGGCCGGTATACGTAAATCGGATCGGATTCGAAATGTTCGATAACTTCTTCTGACCACAAGCTGATTTCATGCTTTAATTCTCTTATACCGCCACGGATTTGCTCTTTAATTGACGGTTGTTGCTTCGATTTGTAGCCCCCTTTTTCGTCTGGCTCCCAAAATGTTTGTAGTATTGGTGATGTGTTGAAATAGCGAACATTGAGGTTTTTAATTAGTCGTTTTGAATTCGATGACAACAAAAATTTAACACAAATTAAAGACATTGGTTTTATTTTTAAAAAGTTAGGTTATCTGTCCGGTTCAAATTTGACATTGATTTGTCATGTGAAAGTTGGCACCGCGTTCAGAAATCATATAATTTTATTCCTAGTTATTTTAAATATATATATAGTAGATTATAATTCAAAAATAGATAAATTAGTTGAAAATTACCATTTTTTGATTTATATGATGAAATTTGTAATTATTAAAAGTCTTTGATTGGTATTTTTATTTGTGAACGTAGTCCTGGCGTCAATGTTGCCAACTATCGAAACATAACCACAATCAAAACATAACCCCAAATTTTTACAACAAACAATGTTAAACAAAAATGTATAAAATCTTAACGTTAATATTCTTGAACCTTGTAAATTTGATATTAGTCGAACAAAAATCGTTAGCAATAGCCATTGATTGTAGTAAATTACGTTTGGGGCAATATATTTGTCCTGATCCAAATTACGAAATAATCGATCCGAAAACCCAACAAATTTACGGTTGTACTAAAGAGAATAAAGCAAGAAGTATGCTGTTATAGAGTTTTGTATTCGATTTCAATAATTGTGAAAATTTTAACAAATTCCAGTCCGTTGTCTGGCTGTCGAAGGTCTAGTTTGTACCGAAACGAAAAATCGAACATTCACCAAAGAAATCCCATGTAAATGGACGTAAGTCGTTTATTACCCTTTTAAATACTCCCAATTATCTTGCGTTGTTCCAGGAATGGATATTCATTCGAGACGGCTTTGTTATTATCGATTTTCTTGGGCATGTTCGGTGTTGATCGCTTCTATTTAGGCTATCCGGCTTTAGGTTTATTGAAATTTTGTACTTTAGGTTTCATGTTTTTAGGACAATTAGTCGATATAATTTTAATTGCAACACAAACTGTCGGACCATCAGATGGATCGGCGTATATTATGCCATATTATGGGCCTGGTATTGAAATTATTCGCAGTAATAATTGGACTTATCGGTTAAAACAAGACGATTGGTAGTTTATAGGAGATTTTTTAATACACTTTTCGATATAAATTTTTATTGTATTGATAGCTACCTTTGATATAACAACAGACGAATTAATTATAAAATTTTACAAAAAAAAAACTAGTTTCGAGACAACAAAATGGAATATTAACGAAGATTCCTCTAATTAATTTCGCTATTTATGCAAATATTAGGAATGTTTACTCTATTTTTAATCTACATTATTGTAATTAATATCAAAATTGCTTTTAGTTTGGTTATTTAACAAAATTTCCGTACCCCTTTGTGGTTAAATTGGTAAAAAAAAAAAATAACAATAGAGCTAGGATTTGGAACAAATTTGAACTATTTATGTTTTATTTCGAGAGATTTTAATCCTAGCTCGAGATCACAGTGATTTATGGTTTTGAATTTTTCTTTGAATCTTCGTTGGAAGGAACAGTCTTTGGTGGTGTTTCAGTTGTGGCTTTGGTTATTGGAGGTTTCGTTGTTGCGGGTTTTGGGGTAGTAGTTGTGGGTTTTGGGGTAGTCGTTGCGGGTTTTGGGGTAGTCGTTGCGGGTTTTGGGGTAGTCGTTGAGGGTTTTGGGGTAGTCGTTGCGGGTTTTGGGGTAGTCGTTGCGGGTTTTGGGGTAGTAGTTGCGGGTTTTGGGGTAGTAGTTGTGGGTTTTGGGGTAGTAGTTGTGGGTTTCTGAGTTGTGGTGGTTGTGGGTTTTGGAGTAGCAGTGGTGGTTGTGGGTTTTGGAGTAGTAGTGGTGGTTGTGGGTTTTGGAGTAGTAGTGGTGGTTGCGGGTTTTGGAGTTGTGGGTTTAGGAGTGGTTGTTGTGGGTTTTGGCGTTGTAGTCGTAGGTTTTGGAGTTGTAGTTGGTGTTGAAGTGGTGGATGCAGCCTCTTTCCTGGCCAAATGCTCCCACCCAACCTTCTTCAACGGTATACGACCAATAAAATCGTTAAACGGCGAACCAAGATACAACATATCTTTGTAAATATGCGCCTCACTAATTCCAGTAAGTTTAATTTTCTCACTCGAATGTAGACTATCTAAAATTTCACCATTTCTCGACAAATGTAATATCGCTGTACGTTTTAATGGTGTTAGAAAATGCGCCGTTGTAAAATGCCCAACCATATGTACGGCACGTTCCGAAAATTCATTCGGCCATACACGATAACTAATTTTAAACAATAATTCAATCATACCTAATGAACGTGCTAATAATCTACGTAATGATGGGAATGGACCTAATACTTGATAGATTAATGGATGATCTTCATTATAGGTAACGACTAACGGTATTAAAAAGCCATCTTTTCCATCGGATTTTAAATTATCTGGTACACCCGGTAGACGATCAATAAATATATCGTGGCTACCTTTCTTTGGGCCGTTCAAATAATAACGATGGACTCGTGAACGGCCTGATTCGGCAACCAATACGAATTCTTCATCATTCGCTAATACAACACCATTGGCGAAATGGAGATTTTTCATTAAAACCGTATTCTTTTTCGTTTTTGCATCATAATGAATTAGTCTAAAAATAACAAAATTAATATTAATTATTAGAATCAATCAGAATATTCACCTGCCGCTACCATCGGCTAACATATCGAAAACACCATCTTCTAACGCAAATTCCGTACTAGAATCTGTCCAATAGAAATCACCGTTTCTACCAACCACTACAGAATTTGGCAATTTAGGTTTTAACCCTTCAATTTCTTGATTAATCGATATTAATTGTACTTTCTTTCCGGTATTAACGTCAACTTTATAGACACCATAATACGAATCGCACACGTACAAAACCCCATTTTGATCGAAATTCATGCCTAATGGACGTCCACAAATTGCCTCTTGATGTAGCCCTTTACAGGGTTTACCGAATTTCACCACTGGTGTTATATGATTGCCGACTAATTTAACAACATCACCACCCATTATGGTTGTGTATAATTGGTCGTTATAATCGACGAAAGCTTCCGGTCCCAAGAAATCGCCCTTATGCCAGATCTCGACTTCGTCTAATTTATCGTTCAAGCTTAAAGTGCCCTCTAATGGACGAGGCGGGGGTACACTATCAAAACAAACCCGTTAATATAAGGGTGGTTTTTTAACAAGAATTGATACCTGTAAGGCGTTGAAATCTTCGCATCTGGTGGTAGATGTGGAATATGTATTATCAACAAGGCTACGATTAATATTTCAACTGTCCTATAGGCTAGGAATCGTAATATTCCAGTAAAACCCATATTTTGTAGTCTAACAATTTGAACTAAACACAAATTCAATACTAATAGTTTAAAATAAACGAGTTTGAAGTTTTTATGTTTTGCTTACCTTGAGTTACACGTTGATCGTATCGAAAGTCCACGAATGATTGTTCAAATTTCGGCCATCTTGATTACGGTATTTTCCGCATTAACGATTAACTAAATGCAGCGCCAAATTGAGATACACACGAAAAAAAAATCGATAAATTCTAATTTAAAACAAATTTATTCTTCTATTTATACAATTTATAATGAGACTACTGTCGTTTTTTAGTTTTCTGCACCTTCTTCTGTGGTACGGCGCAATTTCCATTACCGTTTTGTGTACCGCCAGCTAGAAAGTTCGACACCATATCGCCAACTTCCGGTAAATCGAATTTCGTTAAATTCTGTATTTGTTCCATTTCCTTTTTAGTTTCCGGATCATTCATCAATTTTGGCAATATCATAATTAATACTAACGGTAACACCATCATTAAAACCATTGGATTGAAGATAAAATCGGTTAAACGCCATTGTTCCCGTATTTGGAAATATCTCGTTTTCGTTAACGCCTTCAAACGCAACGGATACGGCACTTGTAATACTAGAGATGTTTGGATATGGTTCACTTTTCTAGCGCGATATTTGCCCTTCGAATTGATCTCAACTCGTACCGGTTCAAACGTATAATCGGGATTTAATACTTCAACAATGTAGGAACCGGAGGGTATATTGTGGATGATAAAAGTACCATCTTTGCGTACAAAACCAATATATTCACCACCATTTACATGGATTCGTGTGTTCGCTTGCCAGTTTTGTTGAGTTGCTTGATAATCAGATAGAGGAAATACGCGGCCTTCTATTATATGATGTCCGGAACCTGTTGATTCTTCTTCTAAACTCGATTGGGCCCCAATTAAATTAATTAGACTTGAACACAAAAATAAGGAAATTAATACGAATTTCATTGTATCGAGATATCGATTTTAGTTCACATAACCTAACAATTTTTGACGCCTGTCAAAACTACCAGTCTAAATGTAGCTCAAAATTATCTCAATTAAGAGCGTTAGTAATTATTTAAACATTATAATCTATTTATAATTATCGTAATTTAGATATATTAGAGATGACAAATAATTAGATATGATTATTTTTCTATTTTTGTGATATTTTCTAAAAGTTCTGTAGGGTTTTTCGTTGTATAGGTTTGTACAACTGTATGTCATAGTTGTCATGGAGGTTATGTTCAATTGTTGACAATTTTTAAATTATCGATTAATTGTTTAAAATTTTATTATTCTATTGTGGAATATTTATCAATTAAGAATCGATAATTTTGGATTATTCAAATAATCCCGATGCAGACGCGTGCTGAAAAGTTAACAAAACCAAAGAATATGTCTGAAGAACTGTCTGGTGTGACCGTTGTGATCATTATAGGTTTAGGTGTTTTAACATTTATTTTATTATTTATATTTGCAAAAAGACAAATTATGCGTTTTGCGTTGCGTTCAAGGCGTGGCCCGCACGTCCCGATAGGTCACGACGGTTCAAAGGTAAATTATGTCGAATTTATTTCTATTTATAGCACTCATACAGACTGTTAATAGGCGTTAAAACGCGAAATTGAACGTCGTATTGATGTAATACCACGGATCGTATGCGAGCCGCAATTGATAAGTAAAAAAGATCCACGATATATCGTTTATCCAGGCCAACAAATACCGGCGCATTATTACCGTTTAAAAGCAGTCGATGATGTTAAAGTTTTAGAGAAGGAAATAACGAAACAAGACAGTTGTCTTGTACGCCACCCGAACGAAAATCTACGCGCTTATTTATTAACAACACTAGCAGCCCCTTTGAACGGTAGCGGACAACGTTTGATCCACCAATTTTGCGATTTATACGAGCATGCCAGACATGATCCGAATCCGTTCGGTGATGAGGAATACCAACAATACAATCGATTATTGTTGAAATTAATCGATGCGTAAATATTGTTGTTAATATAAATTATTATTTAAGTGATGTTGGCTGTTTAAGGGCGAAATTATTGAAGAGTTACAACAGTCGGAAATCATCGCCGAATCGGACACCGCAAAAACAGAAACAAATCAGCAATCAAGAGAAGAATCGGAATTTATTGGATCCATCGAAATTGCACCCGTTGCCGCCGAATTATGCAACGGCAACGGCCGTTGATATCCAAACATCCCAACCGCCATCAACCGGAACGGATGATGAGATTTTAAGTGTATCGGAACGGATCGATTCGCGACCGACGTCATTAACAGTACCCACAACATTATCAGATAATGAGACTTCTGTATGATAATTTTCAAAATTCTATATTTATAAATTTCATCCAATTCATATTTTTTGTAAATTCATGATCGTGTCTTAGTGCTTGTAAGGATTGTTTGAAGACTCGTTTGTATTCTTGTGTGAAATTCTCGTTTTTATACATGAAATACAACCATTCCAATGCCTGTGAATAATTTTTTAATTAAATTATAATTACGCATACAATAGAATTTTCACCATAATTGTACAAATACTCCAATGATTAATATCCAAAAGTGTAGCAATAGCTTGTGGGAATAAATCGAATAATTCTCGATAATCAATTGGGTTCTTTAAAAAAATAAAATGACCACTAAATATAATCGTGGATAATATCAAAATATTACATTGATATATGATTTGTTTTTGACTGCCTTTATCGGCTATTAAAGCCTGTATTTGGCCCAAAAATTCTAAATACCATAAAGCCGATTCTGTATTGTGGCGATGTTTTTTGAAGACTTCAATAAATTCATCAAATATAAATCCAGTTAAACTACAATCTTACAATTAGATATAAAATTGAATTTTCTGATAATTACCTTGGAAAATCATGACCGATGTCAATTAAATCGTTCAAATAGTTCAACGGTGATTTTGTTGAATTCAACGCCAATTTAGCACGAATTCTTATCGATTTCTTCAAACAATTAACTTCAAATTGAGTTGGTACTGTTTTTGTTGATATCAACGAATCGAGTTGTTTTGGTGGAAATTTAATGATACATTTTGATAATATTTCGAACAACTATAACGAGAAAATGTGTAATTATTAAACAATTAATAAATATTTCAATTGTTTTAGCCTCTATTTAACCCAATAAGAACCGATAATTCGAGAAAAAACCAAGACTAGAGATGTCACGGAAGAGTGATCAAAGAAACCGACTGGGGAAATCATTTTAACGGAAATAAAGCGGAAGTAGAAACCGAAACAGAAGTGGAAATAGACACGAAAAATAAATTAATAACTACAATAAATATTGGGCTAAAATTTTTCGTTATTTTGCCAAAAAACTAACAAGTTTATCGGAATTTTTTTGAAAGATTTGGAAAGCTTTCAGTGAGAAAATTATTGAAAATATTGGTTGAAATATTTGAGTGAAAAAAATATTAAGGGAAAAAGTGGATTAGAATTTTTCAAAAGAAAATACGTCTTCGGATGCTCCTAAAATGCTGCTTCTAAAGGCGTTAGAGTCATTACAATATAGCAATAAACACGTAAGATATCAATTATTAAATATCGGCAATTTTCGATGTACTTTAGATCTGTGAGTTTCATTGAATTCGCAATTCCGTTACATATCCGCTTTAACAGAACTAAAGCTCGTAAACCTTTCAGAAATTCCACAATTGCAGAAAAGGATCTACCTAATATCTTCATTATAAATGGGGACATCCCCGATATAATTAAATTATACAAATTTGTCGCTGATTGATTTAAAAATTCAATTTTTCAAGATACTCACATGAGAATCCACAGTTAAATCGTCAACGATAGTCGAAATTATCTCAGCAATAACGATTTTATTTGTATCTTGGATATTTTTATCATTTAATGTACCTTCTAGACAACCGACAATTTCGATAAAAATCGAACTTTCATCATTTTTAAACCTCCCAATCGCCGACAATAACGTTACTTGTAGAAAAGGTTTTAAAACAATCGGTTGGATACTATTGGCGATATGTTTCAAATTACGATAAATCAACACAATATCATTATCCTAAAACATTACAATTAATAATTAAACAAATACATTTATAATTAATTACATTAGTGTAATTTTCAGTTAACGCGAGTAGATAATTTTCGATTAATCTACGTGCAGTTCCTGATAAAATCACCTGATGAGCCGCTATATTTATACAATAATCTTTCAAATCTTCTTCGTGGATAAATTCCTGTAAGAAACACCAATCGAATGGCGGTAAAGGTTTCGGGTATTGTTGACTGAAAACCCTCAACAATTCAGCGATAATTGAACGTTCATTACGAGTGATCGTTTTAAATTTGGATGCTTCAAATTTAATAAACCAACCAATTATACGAACTAAACTATTTGTTGGTAGATACGAATAATCAATCGGTTCACGTACACCTTTAATTTGATAAACATATTTCAAATAATTCGATATTTCTAAATTGATCGATTTTATAAAGAAATCACCGATTATCGGTAATAGTGATTGTGGTGATTCTTTTATGAATTTGATCCAACAATAACCAATTTGATGATGTTTATCGTTATCATCGTCTAAATAAATTGTCGGCATTTTTCCTGTAATTTGATCGATATTGAAGGATAACATTGCATCCAAGACGTACGTCCACACATCAACGTCTGGATAATTTGTTAAATAAGTCCATAAAACTTGTAATAAATCATCTAAAAAATTCTGATAGGATTCAATATAGGATAATTGCGGACATTCGGCTATAAAATTACATAAACTTTTTATAATCAATTTACGTTGATCTTTTATAAAAATCGGCCGTAGATTTGTCCATGTTGTTATAGCGTCGATTATTTCGATTTTGCACAATTGTCGTATACCGTCTAATGCTATCGAACATGCGATCACATTCTTATCGTTACAATCGTTTAAAATTTTCGATAAATGTGCAACCATATCTTTACCGTATAATTCCGGTTTCAATGCACATAAATCCCGTAAAATTCGTGCTTTTATTATCAAAAATTCATAATCATTAACTTTCTTATTGATCAATAAATTCTCTAAATGTGGATATGTCGATTTATCGATTTGCCATAAATCAAACATTAATTCCATACTAAAACCTAAAAGATTAACGTTGGTGGTCCTCGTTAACGCTTCAATTGTATTTAAAACTTTATTGTAATTCTCCTTTAAATTCGCCATTTTCGGTAATTGTTTCAATAGTTTTAAATGTAATTGAGAATTTAAACTGTTCGTTAATTTGAACAAAATTATCGTCAATAAATCTTGATTAATTTTCTTGCAATCCTCACTACACCTCACTAAAATATCGAAAATCCTCAAATTAATCCGATAATTATCGTCGAATTCACACAGAAATAATCCATAGAGTAGATTGATGATTTTTATTAAGAAATATTTCGGTAATTCGTCAATTCTCGATAGCCAATCGAATAAATCTCGATTATTTCGCCAAGATTCGATTTCCAGACACAATTTTATCGATAAATAGATTTCATCATTGAAGACTTTCAAAATATCCTCTTGTTTCTTCCAAAATTCCAACAATTTCCTATAATTAATCACCAATTTCGTTCGATTATCGTCAATAAATTGCAATAATTCTCGCACAATTTTCACGGAATCAACAATTAAAATCGACGAATTCGATAACCATTGTAACAATGATGATTTCAATATTTGCCGTATAATTAAATTGGAAGGTTGGCGATTAATTAGAAGTTTTACTGAATCAAAATTGATTAAAATACAGCGTAATTAAGCGTAATTACTTACTCAAATTTAATAATTGCGATAGATAAACACTGGAACATTGCGGAATTGTTTTCGAGATTAACAGTAAACTAACATCGATAATCTCTGGACTATCACAATTTTCTATGAGTTTGATAATTTGTAATATCAAAACTCTAGGGTCGTGATTATTTAAAATTAGATAATGCAACGACGAAATTTGTAATAAAATTAGTAGATTTGGCTCGAAAATTCGACGATTTTCGTTAATTATTACGGAAATTTCTACCAATAACCTACTCGTTGTTTCTACCGAATTAACCGAATTTAATTGTACCCAATTGATAGCCTCTTGTACAACTTTATGTTGTATTGTCGGATTGTTAATCAAAAATGACCATAATTTTTGTTTTAAAATCAACAAATTTTGATTATTCCTCGTCGGATCACAGATTATATAAAAAAATACAGGTTTGTATAGTTGATTTAAATGAATCGATAGATTTTCAGTTCCAGTTTGATAACTTAAAACAATTTCGTTATAAATCTTCGGCCAATAATCGGAATTCTCGATTAATATCGTTATAAACGGATGTTGTGGTAGACACAAATTGAACGTCGATTTATAGACATTCTTATTGGATAATTCCTGTTCCATATCGGTTATTAATAATTGATTTATCAAATAAACAAAATTCGATGGGAATCTGTAACGATTTTCATTAATTTCGTAGAAATTCGATTATAATTCGAAATTACGGTGTTGTTGCTATTAATGTAATAAAGTCGTCTAGAGTTGATTTAATTTCGATTACACCATCGCTAATTAGTTGTAAAATCGCCTTATAAATTAATTCATTAATTGCCGGATTCGTATTGAGGCATTGTTCGCGTAAAAATTTCAACTCCCATAAATCCGAATCTTTCCCGTATTTATCGCGTATATTCTGCACAATACGCGACACAATACGCGTTCTTACGATATTATTAGTTGTATTTAATTTATTATTTAAATCTTCCATAATTTATCGAAATTTATTATTACATGTGGAATATTTTTAAAATTCTAGGTTATGTTGTGTTGTTTGTTTGGTTGAAACGATGTCGCCAATGTAACTCAACGAAATTCCCTAGATTTTGTCGACGTCACAACTGTCAAATTTGTCAATTTTTAGGTTATATTTGAAGAAAATTTGTAAATATTTCGATTATTTTTTAAAATTAAATGGGTCTTTCACGCCAGGAGGTAAATTTACGTCGATTATTAGCAAAATGTGAATTATTGTGTAAAAATAATAAAGACGACGAACGGCTTTTTAAATATGTTGAAACTCTTGAAGATATGTTCCATGATGTTAAAAAATTAACAGAGTTAGTAGATTTCGTTTATAAAAAACCCGTATTGTGTATTATTAATTTAGAATCAATCAATCAGTCCTAACAGTGAATTTCTACCGATTTATCAACGAAGAATATCGGCAATTAAGACACAATTGGGCATAACAACCAATAAATACGAGGATGATTATCGAAATGCTGATGAGAATCTACGTAGAGAACTATTAGGTGTTCGCAATAGGAATGTACAAGCGCCCGAATTGAATGATTTAGATCAAGTGATTAATTATCATGAGAATCTACAGCAGAAAATCACCGATGACATGTTGTCATTAACGAGGAATTTAAAAGAACAATCAGAATTAGCAAATCAAATAATTAGGAAAGATACAGAAGTGGTGGCTCGTTCGACACAACTGACCGATCGGAATTACTCCAAATTGAGTGTTGAATCGAGCAAATTGACGGAGCATTCGAAACGCGCTTGGAAATGCTGGATGTGGATCATGTTGTTGATTGTGATGGTCGTTTTTATCAGTAAGTTTATCAATCAATTCAAATTTGCAATTATTATTTTCTCTAAATTGTAGATATGGTTTTATTTATGAAAGTTGTTAAAAAGAACGTATAATTTATATATTTTTTATTATTTTATTATTTACATTATAAAATATTAATCGGTGGCTGATAGATTGAAATCTGGTTTGGTTTTACTGAAATACCTATTGAAATCTAATTGATATAGTAATTGTAATAGATGTTGGCCTCTAATTTTCTGTTGTAAACTATATAAAATGAATAATAGCGATTCTACAATATTATTTGTGCGTTCTTCGAAATTCTCCAATTCTTTTAGTTCCGGTTCCGATAAATTACAATTCCATGATTTTGCTATAAAGCAGAATTTATCACAAAGTTCCAATAAACGTGTAATAACATTATAGACCTATCGACAAATTTTCACGTTATTTCGAAATGCTATTGAAACTCGCTATAGCGAACGTATGTCGGTTTCTTATTTCAACTAAATCTGCATTACCGACTTGCTCTTGTTTCAACCGATTGTCGGTAATGCAGATTATAGAGTCGAAATAAGAAGCCGACCTACATTTACTAAGTCATAGGCTACTGCGAGTTTAAATAGCGTTGTACACTAAGTTCTTAGGGTAACTTCCATTATTTGATAAGCAATTGAAAAATGGTTTAATGATTTGTATCGGGAGATTTTAGCCAAATTGGAAGCTTATTTAGAAAATTGCCAATATTTAATAATCGATATGAAATATTTGATAACATACCACAATAAAATAGCATTAGAGAAGCATTTTTAGGAGCGTTTTGTTTTAATAAATTCTAATTGAATTTAGAGTTACAGAGGAAAAGCTTGAACTTTTTAAATCTCCAAGGAATCCTGCAATAAGTTCGTTAGTTTTCCGGAAAACTGCCGGAAACTTGTGGCCTACAAATTTTTAATTCGATAGGGTGTCTAAAAAAGGCAATTTTTAATAATCGATATCTCCCTTGCTTAATGCCAGATTGTAATGAATATAACATCGTTAGAAAGATCATTTTAAGGAGTATCTATGGCTGTTTTTTGGCCAACTTTCAGATGACCATGGGGTTATAATTTTGTTAAATCTTTAAAATATTTTTTAAACCGCTCATCGAATAATGGGAGGATTTTACAACTTACCTTTGTCGGAACATCGAATTGTACGGCCAGCATTTGATGTAAATTATGTTTATCGTCATGGACGTGTTTCTCATCGGTGTTAAAACGAACGTTTTCACCATTAGATTACTAATAAATTCATGGTGTACTTTAATTATATCTTCAAATTCATTGGCATTCTCTACAGCTTTCAATAGAATCGAAAATTGGGCTTCTATAACATCAACTTGTAGATAATATTGTAGATTATTGACAAGGAATGTTAGATGTTGACGCAAAGTCCATACTCGACGATCGCTGCAAAATTAGATAAAAGCAATTATAGAAAAAATACATCGTAATACTAACATAAACGTACATTTTTTGCTTATTTTTTATGTGTATCACCCATAATTTATGTAAATGTATTTCAGTACGTTTCAATTTTATTAAATAATTGAATAATTTATTGTATAATTCTATCGATTTCGGGTGGAAAATTATGTGTAACGGCCATTTAATTTCAAAATTCAACGAAATCCTCGACCATGGATTTGTACCTTGATTGGTATCAACAAAAATTAGAAAATTACTTACAAGAAACATTCCCAGGTCTCCCTCTTCGATTTTGACGAAATTTGGGTATGTTGTTCTTTGTTGAATTTTAAAGGATGCATGTTTTTTGTCGGTGAAAAACTATATTTAGGGGATGAAATTGCTTAAACTTTAGGCTCAAGTTCATCCCTTAAATATAACTTTTCGAAAGAAAATCCAAAGTAGGTATCTCCTACTTCTTATTCTCTAAACAATTATGATGACAATTTGCTTTTGAAAGTGATAATCTACCACTAAAAATAAATTTAAATTCTTTTTTTTCAATATTCTATCATTTGAATAGTTTTTAACAAATTTCGTTATTGAATAATCAGAAATGGAATAATTTTATTACTTTTAGTTCAGTTTTCTAATGAAACTTTGTTCTTTTAAGTTGCAGGGCAAAATTGTGGTACACTTTCATTCTATTTCCGCTCTAAAAATGCGATTTTTTAGCCAATTTGCTGCATTGAATCAAAGAAAAATGAAAATTTAGTTTAACTTTCTAACAAAATTCCAGTTATAAAAGTTTCAAATTTTCGGCAAAAAAGATTTAATCCACAAATCTTGAAATTGTATACTAAATTGTTTTGAAATTTTGCATTAGAATCAAATAAAATAATAGAATATAAGGCAAAAGTACTATTTTTCTTCAAATTTTGATTATGATAATCTAGAGTACTGTAATATTTCTAAAAATAAAGCAAAATTCCGATTTAATCTTGACATTTTGGACTAATTTTTGGAAATTTTGCTGATGCTGAAGGGCAATTTTTACTCAAATTTTGATTATAATCACATGAAGTAGTGAAATATTCTCAAAAATACAACAAAATTTCCACTAAAATGTCAAAATTATGACCCAAAAGTGCTAAATTTCTCAAAAATTCCATAATCAAATCAAATCACTTCAGTAGATATAAGGAGGAATTTTTTTATACAGGAATCTAGAAAATTTAGAGCAAGAGAACTATATTTTTTTTTAAATTTTACTTGAGGGCTCTGTCTAAAATTGTGTTAATTGGCATAACTGAACCGAAAAAAAACCCGACTTTATTCGCTCCAATTCCGGATTTCGTTCCGCCAAAAATTACGGTTTTTTTTTTAAGTTTTCAGTTCAATTCCACAAGTCCCCCAATTATATGAAACTCAAAATGTACCCCCTTCTAGCCTAAACTTGATTTCATCCTCTATAATTACAACATACCCAAATTACATTAAAATTGGAGAGGGACACCGGGGAATATTTCTAATTATGAATATACCTGAAGTTTCCGATTCAGGTTTATTTAAAATCAATTCAAATTTCTGATAACTATTATCATTGTCGCCATAAATTTTACGTGCAGTCTCCATAAATAGATTATTCAAATTATTCGTATTATAACCCGATAAATCTTTAACGTGTTTCTCCACGATTTGTATAAATTGATTAAATAATTCACCACGACCGACTGTATAATATTCACGTATCAATTGTAGATGTTGTTTTAAATCGCCTTCATCCAACATTATCGTCCACAAATACTAAAATAAACATTAAATTTCAAATAATAACAGAATAATTATAATTACTTTTGTTAATTTCAATCGACACTCCTCCATAATTTGTTGGAATGTGACCCGATTAAAGACCTCATTCTCTAATTGTTGGATTTTCTTATAATAATCAATATGTTTACCATCCCATATCTCTCTTTTTTTATTATTGTTAATACAATCATTAGAATTCGGATTGTTGCGTAGAATCCACACAATTCTACCCATAAATAGGATACTTTCTGCGGTTTCTTTATTGACAAAAATCGGCACTAGATTCCAATCGATATAGAATTTTTGTACAGGCGGTGGACGTTTCGTTTGAATCTTCCCCTGGAATTAAACAATCAAACAATTTAAAACGCGATCAAATAAAGATTACTTCAGAAATTGAAGATGATGTTGACGACGATGATAACGACAATTCTTCAAGTTGCTCTGGATACAAGAAATTCTCATCGTAACATTTCCCATCGACGATAAAGAAATCGTTATGATTCTCAATTAGATCGCCATAAATTATCCAATGGCACAAATACTCATAGAAGACAACATTAATTGTTTTGACAATAATTCCAATTGATTGCGAGATAATATCGATGCCGCAATTCTTTAAATTGCGCAATCTATTGAACAATTGTGTGATATTTAAATTATCGGTTTTAACAATTTCGATTAATTGTTTTAAAGTATCGAATAAAGTCGGGTATTTTTCTAGAATACTCAAAATGTAAGTCAGTGAGATTTGCGGATTTTCCAAATAGAAATTCTCCATATTCAACAGGTCATTACGATAATTATCCAATACTTTATCGATACCATTCGCAAACGCTCTTATATATTGACTCGTACAATTTTTATAAAGATCACTATCTTCTCGAGTACCTAACAATTTAAAATTATTATAATTCGATAGTGATTAGATTAAAATTTATACTTTCGGCCGTTATCGATGGATTGTTCAACGGTTTATGGACAAATTTACAAAACAAAGCTATCCGATGGTAATCCGAACCGATTTTGATGATACTTTCAACGAGTTGTTTCTCAGAGGGGTGCAAGAAATCGCCCAATTCGTTGAATTTCAATCGATCCAAATCGAAATTCTCATTCCATAAATAAAATAAAACTTCATGGATCATTTTCAATTTAAATTAATTTGGAAAATTTAAGGTTAGGATTTTATCATTCAAAAATGCGCACGTCACGAAACTTCAATCAATGTTGCCAAGTGCATCCGGACAGAAATTCAATTTTTCTACTTTCTACAGTACTAATAGCAAAATTTATTATTGTTTTCAATATTAAGGGATTATTAAAATATTACAATTATTTGGGAAATTTGTGGAAAACTCGGTAATTTGGGAGATTTAGATTTGATTGATATCGAATTAAAGTTGGCAGTATTGCGCTGTGAAGTTGAGATTTGGTGATTTTTCGTCCACAGGTTGTGTTACCTGTTCGATATGGTGTGAAGTTGTCTATTTCTCGTACTGCTGTAAATTTTTGTGAGGAAATTGTTTTGGCGGTAGTGATTTTTCTAATTAAATTGACTGATTTAAAATTGTTGTTCGTTGAAGAAGTTATCAAATATTGATAATTAACGATATTAATT
Organism: Mylabris phalerata; assembly: GCA_020740385.1. NCBI lineage: Eukaryota > Metazoa > Arthropoda > Insecta > Coleoptera > Meloidae > Mylabris > Mylabris phalerata. The sequence continues at coordinate 5,310,470 of JAJEOX010000222.1, forward strand.
TAATTTATATATTTCGGTGGTGCGAATTGGGAGCTATTTTTTTTTCAAATATCTAGGTTGGCTTTGAAGAACTGTTTAGTTATCAAATGCACAGTTAACTTGGATGTTATTAATTGAATATTATAGTATTTTTCGCTTGTTTTCATTGATTGTTTTTATTTTTTGTTTTTTTATTAAAAAGTATTCATTTGTTTAAATGGTTGAAGTTAAATTGAAATCAGTGTCTTTATATTCAAGCAGACACAGGAAATGTCTGAAAATATAGATGAGTTACGGGTAAATATGATTTTAATTTTCTAACCTAAACAATTCTAGTGTTATCTCTCGATATTTTTATCAATTTTCGTTTTATTTTATTTTATTTTTTTCATTGGGATCTTTTCAGTTATTTTATGTCGTTTTATTGGTAAGGCAACTCGATTTTTGTTACAAATCTAGCATTATTATTATTATTTAAATTACAATAATACTTTAATAATGCAGTATGTAAATAATTAATTAAAATTTTATTTTCTGTTAAGAATATGCTAATAACATTTCGGGTGTCTGAGCTGCAGATGTTATTGGGCTTTGCTGGTAGGAATAAGTCAGGTCGTAAAAACGAATTACAACAAAGGGCTTTGGAGCTCTTGAGAGTTAGATCGCATCCTATACACCAGAAAATACGTGAAATCTATAAAACTATACAGTATGTATTTAATTTTAATTATTATCGATGTTAATGTTATTGTTATTATTATGTAGACAGAGTGGTTCTTTAAATAACGTACCATCCCCATCTTTATCGCCAGTTGGTCAACAAGATTTAACAATGCCACAAACACAGGGAACTGTACCGAGAACAACAGCGACAGTCCATCCTTATTCGATTGATAGCCGCCAATTGTCCGTAAGTTGGCCATTCAACAATTATCCCTTATCTTTATAATCTCAATTCAAGATTATCGAATTTTCTGTCGTTTCTAATTGTTAAATTGTTCATCTCATTTCTGGATGGATTGATTTTATAATTTATAGAATAGATGGCGTTGTTACTATAAGTCACGTTCACTTATTGTACGAGGATTCGAGTAATTTTCAATGATAGTTTTAGTAGTTATGATCCTTTCTAAGGAAAGAGAAATGATGATTGGGGAACTCAGAAGTTTTCTATTTCTGAGGTCTGCTAACCAACTACTTGTTACGCATTAGATGCAGACAATCTCCGTCTGATCTTACAAATTCCTGAAGGATCAGCATTTTTAATCAAATTCACAAATTTCAGAGTTCAAAAGCATGATTGATGACTGGTTAAGTCGCATCGATATTGCATGATTTATATCCAAATTGTTGAATAATTTTTTGTTTTTCCGCAATTCTGTATTGTTGCAGAGTCGCCAACCACCACTATACAGTCAAAATGTTTACAACCCTTATCCACAATATGCTCAACAACAACAATCACAACAACAGCAACAACAACAGAAATCTCAACCATCACAACAACAACAACAACAACAACAGGGTAATTTACCACCGAATGCATATCCAATACATCCAGATGTGAAATTGAAGAGATTACCATTTTTCGAAGTGATTGCTGATTTATTAAAACCATCAACATTAGTACCACAAAGTACACAAAGAATGCAAGAAGCAATGTTCTACTTTCATTTAACACCACAACAAGCTACCGATATTGCTAGTTCACGTGATATACGTTCAAATAAATGTGATTATATAAAACAGGTACAATTACGTTTTTGTTTATTGGAAACAACATGCGAACAAGAAGATTATTTTCCACCGAATGTTATCGTGAAAATTAACAATAAACCTTGCCCATTACCGGTAATAATTCATCAATTATTATAGAAATAATCTTATTTTGTTATTTTGAAATAATAGAATCCTATACCTACTAATAAACCTGGTGTAGAACCAAAACGTCCACCGAGACCGGTTAATATAACACCAATGGTTAAATTAAGTCCGACTGTTGCTAACGCGATTACAGTCTCGTGGGCACCCGAATATGGACGTGGTTACGCTATTTATGTGGCTTTAGTTCAAAAATTAACATCAGCCGATCTTCTGCAACGATTAAAAAATAAAGGAGCTAAACATTCAGACCATACTAGAGCATTAAGTAGATTCATCTATAATTGTTTTTAATTATTATTAATTTTATTAATTTCTAGTTAAAGAAAAATTAAAAGAAGATGCTGATTCAGAAATAACAACAACCTGTCTACGTGTCTCATTAATATGTCCATTAGGTAAAATGCGTATGACAACACCATGTCGTGCAGCAACTTGTAATCATTTACAATGTTTTGATTCATCATTATTTTTACAAATGAATGAACGTAAACCAACATGGTGTTGTCCAGTTTGTGATAAACCAGCACTGTATGAGAATTTAGTGATTGATGGATATTTTCAAGAAGTATTAGCATCACCCCATCTACCATCTGATTTAAATGAAATACAATTAAATAAAGATGGTTCATGGAGTGCACAAGTTAATGATAAGAAATTTATTCGAAATGATAAAACTTGTGATGATTCAATACAAATTATTGGTGATGATATTGGTAAGTTTCAAATAATCATATTCTGTAACTTTTTGTAAATCCGTTACCATGACGTGGATTAACAATTCCTTTAATTAATTAATTTTCGCTATGATTTAGTCCATTTAAATTACCAAGTGTTTCACTTGATATATGGCTGTAATTATTTAACAAGTAATTTGATTTATAGCAGGGTTCTGGAAGATTATTTTAGCAAATTTTGAACCTCTTAGCTTATCGTGAAGTTGATTAAAAAACGTTCGATTTTCAAAAATGAACTGCACAGGTAAAATGACTCAAGATTACTCTCTGCATTTTTGTTCATGTTCGTCTAGAATAAAATAGATTGAAATGAAGAAAATTGATGTTAAAAATATTGCGACATGGTTAGAAATGAGTGTTTTTGGCCAATTTGCCGAGCAGTTATGAGGTTCAAAATTTGGTAAAACGATCTCCAAATTTTGGCCAAGTGAAAGAACCCTGGTTAGCGATTTTTAAAAATGAGAAACGCATATAAAATGACTCAGAATGACTCAAAGATACTCTTCATATGTTTTTTACGCTATTTTCATTAAATTTCAGAGTAAATACAAAATACTTCTATTGATTTCAAAGTAAAATATAGAAAATATGAAACAAATCAATGTTTTAAGCACCCTGAAATCATTCTGAGTCATTTTAGCAAACTTTGGATCCAGTAGCTCATCATACAGTTTGCCAAAAATCTGTAATGATTTTCAAAAATGAGGTACACAGGTAAAATGGCTCAGAATGACTCAAAGTTGCTCTCCACATAGTTTTTCCATCGCATTATAGAATAAAATTGAGTGAAACGAAGAAAATCAATGTTGAAAATATCGCAACATGGTTAGAAATGAGTGTTTTTTGACCAATTTGCCGACGAGCTGAGGTTCAGAATTTGGTAAAACGATCTTCAAGGACCCTCTTATAGATCCTGGTCAAGTGAAAGACACTAGTGATTTTTAAAAATGACTTAGAATGATTCAAAAATTCTCTGCACATGTTCTTTCATCGAATTTCAGAGTAAATGCAAAATACTTCTACCGATTCCAGTGTAAAGTAGAAAAAATATGAAACAAATCAATGTTTTAAGCACCCTGAAATCATTCTGAGTCATTTAACGATTGCAGCTCGTTTTTGAAAATCGCTACATGGTCATCTCTGAAGGTCATTTTAGCAAACTTTAAACCCAATAGCTCATTATAAAGTTTGTCAAAAATCTGTAACGATTTCCAAAAATGAGGTGCACAGGTAAAATGACTCAGAATGACTCAAAGTTGCTCTCCATATAGTTTTTCCATCGCATTATAGAATAAAATTGAGTGAAATGAAGAAAATCAATATTGAAAATATCGCGGCATGGTTAGAAATGAATGCTTTTTGACTAATTTGCCGAGGGGCTGAGGTTCAAAATTTAGTAAAACGATCTTCAAGGACCCTTTTATAAATCCCGGTCAAATTAAAGACCCTGCTTAGCGATTTTTAAAAAGGAGATACACGTAAAATGACTCAGAATGACTCAACGATTGTCTGCACTTGTTCTTTTACACTTTTTTTCATCGAATTTCAGAGTAAATGCAAAATATTTCTATCGATTCCAGAGTAAAGTAGAAAAAAATGAAACAAATCAATATTTTAAACATCCTGAAATCATTTTGAGTCAGTAACGAAAAATATTCTAAGGATTCATAGGGGGGTCCTCGAAGATCATTTTAGCAAACTTTGAACCTCGTACCTCATCGTGAAGTTTGTCAAATAACGCTCAATTTTCCAAAAATGTGTCATGATTTCCATTAGGTGCACAGGTAAAATGACTCAAGATTGCTCTGCACATAGTTTTTCTATCGCATTTCAGAATAAAATTGAGTGAAACGAAAAAAATCAATTTCGAAAACATCCTCAAGTCATTCTGAGTGTAATTCGTTTTTAATAATCGCTAAATGATCAGAATTGAACATTTTTGATTAACTTGCAAGTGAGCTAAGTGGTTCAAATTTTGTTAAAATGCCTCCGATAACCCTCTTAGTATCGATTGTTGGCACATTTCTTGAACGACTTTTAAGGGGACTGATCTATTCATGGAGATTATTGATCTGCAACGTTGTTGTCGTAAAGAATTTAGAAAGTTACAGAATACGACTGCAACAATCGTATTCTGTAACCGACCTTCAGACAGCTTTGAAGTTTAATTTTTGTCTCTTCAATTATATGATTGAACTCTAAAAATTGCAATTTGTTCGACATCTATCCAGAGTTGTCATAGTAACGATTTGTTAGAGAATTATAGAATACAACTGTAAGTTTTTTATTATCTTTCAGAGCTAGTTAGTTCTGAAACAACAGCTACTTCATCGACTGATAAGACAAAAGATGATTCTAAAGATAAAGGTGTTGTTGATTTAACTTGTTCCGATTCGGATGATGATGAACCATTAGCTAAACGACGTGTAATTAATCCAAAACCAGATTCAACAATTAAATTTTCTGGTGGTAATTATTTTATTGAATTAATTCCATTTTTATTAATAATTCAAATTATTAATTTCAATATAGATACAACAAGTATATCCTCAAGTAGTAATCAATCTAGTAGAGTAACAACAACACCAGGTCCATCATCTGTTTCTAGTTCTGGTTATCCAGCTAGTCCATCAATTATAACATTAGATAGTCCATCACCGCCTAGATCACCACATCAACAACAATTACAACAACAACAACAACAGCAACAACCACCACCACCACCATCATTACAACAACAACAACCAGCTTCATCATGTATGATGGTTAATACGAATGGTACAAGAAATCCAACACCATCTCTATTTAGTCCTGGTTCAATGCCTTTCTTGGATTTAGAAAATGAAGCAGCTAGAGCTGCTCTACATGGCTATTCTACTGAATATTAAGTTTTTGTTTTGTTCGTTTTCTTTTCGAATTATTATTAATTGAAACAAAGAGCCATTATGTTCTCTTTGTGTTAAATTTCTGATCTATACAGCACGTATTTTCTTATAGAAATGAACGTGCAAGTGTGCATTATTACAATATTTAGTTACAATCTCTATTTTCTTATAAGATTTAATATAAATATTACTTTTATTTTTCTATTTGTTCATCCAGATAATCTAAATTTAATGTTTTTGAAATTTGTGTTTAACATGGATCGGATCTTCAATGCTTATCTTATTCTCTTTTTTTTTTTTTGTATTTATATTTATCATTCATAGAAGTACAAGAAAACCTAATCTTTTGTCGAATGGGACGTGTTTAACGTATTTTTGTACATAAGATAGAATCGAAAACAAAAATATATTGTAATATGTTTAATCATCTCAAAATTCCATTGAATAACATTAATTAATACTAGATAGGAAGCGTTTTAATTTACGCCACTAAATCTAGAGAAACTGAGAGATCAATTGTGGCTCGAACATTGTTTCAATTTCCCCCTCTGCGCATAATTTAGTGTATTATAATGATAATATCGGCGCCTTTCTATTAGTAATTATTGTTCAGTCGTGATATTTTCGCTGATTATTTCGGACAATGGTGCAAGAAGACGATCAATTCATTGTTAATGGTGCTGAACCGCTAGCACCATTACCGAAATATTCTTTCGGTAAATTGATTTACGAACAATTAATTAAATATCTCGACCGGCCGGAGGCTCTGGTGAGTTAATTTTTGTTCACATAAATTCTCAATTTGACGCATAATTTATTATTTTAGTAATTGAAATCGATTTATCCGTTCTTGGTCTAATTTTAATAATTTTTCAGGTAGATGCTGTAACCGGCGAGAGAATCACTTATGAAGAAATCTTGAATTCGAGCTGTCGGCTGGGAAGAACCCTCCAAGATCACGGTTACGGTTTGAATACAATTTTCGGTATAAGTAGCGAGAATAATCTACAATTCTTCGTACCGATTATATCATGTCTGTATATCGGTTCTATTGTTGTACCGTTAAATCACACCTATACACCGGAAGAATTGAAACATTGTTTAGATATAACGAAGCCGGAGATATTGTTCTGTTCGAAAGCAACATACAAGAAGTATTTGAATTTGAAACGCGATCATATAAAGAGAATTATCGTGATTGATAGTGATGAAAAATTCGAGAAAAATGTTGAAACTTTATCGTCATTCATCAATAAATCGCAGGATCTATCTTATCAACAATATCGACCGGTTGAATTGGATGGTGAACAACAAACGGCTCTAATTATGTATTCATCGGGTACTACCGGTTTACCGAAAGGGGTAATGTTGACACACACTAACATTATGGTGCGATATATGCATACAATGTAAGTACCGATTTTGTTGGAAATTCACTTAAATTAACTATAATTTTTGTAGAAATTCCCGATATATAACGCCACATGACTCGCTTATTGGTGTTCTACCATTCTTCCACGCCTATGGTTTAATCACTAATCTAATCGGTATAATACTCGGTGAACGTATTGTTTTAATGAAACGTTTCGATTTGGAAATTTTCTTAAAATCGATCGAAAAATACCGTATACAAACCCTATGGATAGCACCACCGATTGTGGTATTATTAGCCAAACACCCTTTAGTCGGTAAATATGATCTATCCAGCGTTCAAGAGATAACATGCGGGGCGGCTCCTTTGAGTAAAAGTGTGGAAGATCGGGTGAAACAACGTTTAAATATTAAATATATACGTCAAGGGTACGGTTTAACTGAAGCAACATTAGCGGTGATGATGATGCCGTTAGATCAACAACGTAGCGGTTCATCTGGTGAAATTGTGCCGTATATGATGGTGAAAATTCGCGATCCGGAAACTGGTAAATCATTAGGACCCAATCAAGTTGGTGAATTGTGTTGTAAAGGGGCTATGATAATGAAAGGTTATTATAATAATCCGGAAGCGACGAAAAATACGTTTACAGAAGACGGTTGGTTATTGACCGGCGATATGGCGTATTACGATAACGATAAATTATTTTATATTGTTGATCGTTTGAAAGAATTAATTAAATATAAAGCCTATCAAGTAGCACCAGCTGAATTGGAGGCGATTTTATTACAACATCCGAAAATTGCCGATGCTGGTGTTGTTGGTTTGCCGGACGATGAAGCCGGCGAATTACCATTGGCGTTTATTGTTAAAAAACCGAATTATCAATTGAATGAGAAAGAAGTTGAAGATTTCGTTGCTAGTCGGGTATCACCACAAAAGAAATTACGTGGTGGTGTTGTTTTCATACAACAAATACCGAAAAGTCCAAGTGGTAAGATTTTACGTCGTCAATTGCGGCAATTATTAAAACAACATTTATCGAAAATGTAATTTTTATTGTTGGATATGTAGAATTTTTAGGGGTATTATCGAAATATATAAGGAAGAAATTTAATGTAGATAAACTGTATTTTATCTACCAATTTTTACCTTTTTTAAGACAACTTCCTTTATTTCTGGACTTTGTTTTCTAAACATTCGGTTTTTATCCATAAAAACTATAATTGAGACTTTTATCAAACTATGAGCTTTGAACCTGATAATTATCAGTTTTTTGACAAATAATTAATTTTTTAAAACAAAATCGAAAGTACAAAGTTACAGTGAAACATTTTGTAAGTTAATTCGATAAATTAATAAATTAATCGAAAATTCCAACGAAATTTGTAAGTATTTTAGTACTAAAAGTATTTACACGAATAAGTCGAATATTTTGCAGATTGTGGTAACAAATCGTTCAATAACTTATAAAGAATCTTCGACGTTATCCTGTTTTCTTGCTGAAAGTTCAGAAATTTATCCACCAGTTGACAGAATATTTTATAATTTAGATTCCAGTATTATCCGAGTTATATTTAAACTTTATTTTATCTGTATTTTTAAATATTTTCAGAGTAACGAACGGGGAATTTTAGAATTATCGACAACATATTGTTATTATAGACAGTGATAAGGATGGCAAATATTTACGTAGATAATTGTTCGATAATGAAGATCATGACAAAATTAGAATATTGCAAATAACGCATTTAACACTAACGGATGGATCTTATAAGTCCAAAAATAATGAAATGTCATCTCAATCTTGAAGCAACAAAAATGCATTTACAAAAGTTATTGAGTGGTAATTGGAGATTTTATATTAAAGAACAACTTAAGGAAACAATCAAATATAAAGAACAGCAAGTATTTTAATTGATTTTTAAATTAAATTATTGTTAATTGAACATTAAAGATCCATTAGGTATCGCCAGCAGAATTAAAAGCACTAGTCGTAAATAATTCGAAAATTAAAGGCGATACAAATGGTGTTTTCCTTTACTTTATTACGAAACAACTAAATATTAGTGTTGAAGAAAGAAAATTGATTACGTTTTAGTGTTGTTAATTAAAAAAACAGCCGCTTAAAAAGAAACGGTGATTATATAAAGTGAAATTTAATTAAATTTAATATGAAAAAAACTATTTACAGCAAGTCAGAGGCGTTTAAGATTTAAGTCTAAATGGAAGAAATTGGATCTTCGATTAAGAGGGTCCGAATTGATTAATTTTTGAGTTATTGTGGAAAATGTAAGGGTATTTTTTCGTTGAAATTTTCTATATTTTTCTTCAAAATTTCGTTAATATTGTTTATTTTTCAATGAAATTGCACATTTTGATGGAAAATTGAAAGCTCTTTTCAAATTTGCAAGAAATTTCCGAATAAGCCTGTTAGTTTTCCAGAAAATTGATAAAATATGAAGAATAATTGTTGGATATCTCATTTTAAAATTTATCCAAAAACACGTGCATGATACAAACGAAAATTCCAATTTCGGAAAATTAGAAGAGTCCGAAAGTTTTCTAAAATAGAAAACTTACAACAGTTGCTTGAGAATTTGATCAACTTTCTAAAAATTGTTGGAAAATTCTTGAAAAATTCGTCTGAAATGGAAACGTTTTTATCGGATTGTAGATCGATTTTGTGCGGATAGATGGGGTCAAAATGGTATCAGCTCGAGTACTCAGAGTTGCCAAAATTGCAAGTACCAGTTGAAACCTTACAGCGAGTTTACAGTTTTTAGAAAATAAAATTTGGCAACTCATAACCGGTGGGTACTCAAACTCACAATTATCTGATTAAACAACAATCTCGGTATCATGACTGCCTTTAACCCCTATCAACCCTTATCTACGACTACCCCTAAAGCTAGTCGATTGTTGGGCAAAAGCGTTCACTTTATAGACGAAGTTCCCAAGAATTTTCAAAAAATTCTAAATGAACATGGGGATTTCCGGAAAACTAATAAAATTTTCTGCAAATTGAAAAATAATCATGCCGTGAAAATAACACCCAAATATTACAGTACTTTTAGGCAAATTTTCCTTTTCCAATTTTCCAAAATAGAGATTTTCCTTTCTATCAGGAGCTCAATTTTAGGATAAGCTTTTAAAACGAAATATTGAACTTTCATTTTTCAAATTTTCTGGAAAACTAGCAGGCCCATTGGAAAATTTCTTACAGATTTGAAAAATGCTTTCAATTTACTTTTGAAATCTAGAATTTCATTGTAAAATAAACAAAACTGTCCAAGTTGTGAGGAAAAATGTAGAAAATTATGAGAAATTCCAACAAAAAGTGTTCTTGTTAGATTTTCCATTGTAACTCAAAAATTAATCGACATTTTCCAAAACGGAAACGACCATTCTTTGAAATGCTTCTGATTCTGTTCAATCATTAAAATTCGCTGAAAAATGAGATATCGAATTATAAATGTTGGCATTTTAGGCTTCTGGTTGAAGTGGAATTTTCTTTAAATTTAAAATTAAGAGAGCCAGAAGAGGAAAATTTTGCATCGTTGATGCAAAATTACAATCAGTTATTGTTACAACACAAAGAGATTTTGAATAGGTTTTTACGTTTCGTTGCCCGCAATTCCAACCATTGCTCCTGATTCGGTACATACATCTCAGCCGGCATTATTTCATTCTCTATAAATCAACAACAATGAAAATTCTAAATTCAATTAACACCACAATTACCAATTTTATTCGTCTTCTCTTCAATCATTCTAATTTGTTCACCAGGACAACGCAATAAAAGCCGTCCGACACCTTCACAACGCTTCAATATTTCATTATTTAGCATCTTTTCGCGCAGATCAACCGTAAGGTTGTCGGATTGATTCAACCATGTTTCAATATAGTGGAAATCGCACAATAATTGCAATGCACCATTTTGGGAGAATTTGATTTTATTTAAGTAAATATGATCCAACCACGATTCGCACATTATCCGTAAAATCATATTGTTGATAGTGTGGTCGTTGATCGCTTCTAAAACCGGCGTTAGAATTTGGTCTAAAATCGTCATTATTATTACAAAACAATCTTGTAATAGAGGCAAATACTTAGGAATTTCTCTACGTAATTGCTTGGAGTTTCCGGAATTTTCGCCGAAACAACCCGCCAGTAACTAACATCAGGGAAGATCATTTGTAAATTGGCTAAACTGATCGTCCGACAGACGGTAGCTAAACATTCCACACATTTCTCGGGCGTTTCCTTCAATTCCCACCGATTATCAATTGAATTTGTAATTCAAATAAATACCTTTAAGTTTTGATGATTCGCTTGCACTTCCGTGGTCAATTTGTTCCTCATCAAAGCACAGACTTGAACGTGGACATCTAGCCCACCTTTCTCGATTTGTTGCAAATGATCGCCGAATTTAATCAAATCTAATTGATTCAAACAATCAACAATATCGGTGTGTGTAATTTTGAAAAACTGCCTAACATTCCAATTATTCGCGAATTTTTTCGTTTGATTCAACCCCCATAAACGTACCGTATGGATTGTGTGGTCTTTAATGTTAAATTAATTTCGAAATTAAACAAATAAATTTAAACAATTACCTAATCGGTGTAGAATTGGTATTTGTTCAACTAATGGTAATTCATCTAAAGGTGCGCCGATTATCCAATCTGGTGTGACTTCGCATTGATTCGATAATAGAACTAATTCGTTTAGAACATTTGAAAATAATCGGCCGGTATCAGTATTCGTGTTTGGATCGATTGTCGTTACTAGAGCCGTACGGAATTGTTGGTCCCATAATGTTGATGTAATATAACAACATAAAGCGTCAATTAAACTAATCAGTGTTATCGTTATCACTTTTGGTAGATGGTTCTTTTGTACGATAAACTGTGAAATCCAATCGCGTAGATTCTGTATCGAATTCACCGAATTCATTGTTGACGATAATGGATAATTACCCCACCATAAGATTACATGTTCCAGATAATTACCGACTTCACCCCACAAGATCTCCTGATAATAATCCAAGATTTTATCGATTGCCTTCTGGCGGATTCGCGTCGTCCCATTTCTATATTTTTTCATACAATCATGCTTCAATAAATTCGGCGTTATTCTATTGATAATCTCCAATAAATTATAAATATTCCTCTCCTCATACGTTATCAATTCTTCGATATTTGTAAAATTATCATTAGTTTCGTCGTATTGTTGCTGGGTTTTCGTGATTTTCGGTGAATTTTCCGGCGATAAATGTTTCGTTAAAGCCCGATAAATCTCCAAACTAGAACTATCCGAATTTGTATTGTCATCATCTTTAATTTCGTAGATTTTATAAGTTTCCAATAGACAATCGATCAATTTATGACAACAGATTTCGGCGCGATTATTCGCTATAATTTGTAATAATTTCGTTATTGTTATTCTACGTTGCGGAAACAGTAAATACGGACAAGTATTATTGCATATTATCGAATTATTATCACTGTCCGATAATAATTGATTATAATAAATTGAAAGCCTGCAGGAGGAACGATTATAATTGTCTCAATTTATTGATTACACTTACTTTAGTGTTAGAACTAGGAAAATTTCTCCATAATCAATGAAGAGTATTGTAATCTCGTTGATTAATCGCTCTAATAGAAAGCAAATTTTCCGTTTACATTGCCACAAATTGGTCTTCCACAATTTAATATGTGCATACAAGAAATCCTGTTGTTTCTTCACCGATAATTGTTGGAAGATTATTGTAAATTCATTAACAATTACATCAATAGTACAAACGATATCCTCCAATTCCTAAACAACAATCACTTAAATTACAGCAAACAAATTATAAATATTTTACTTGGATATGCAACTCGTTTTGTAAACAATTATTCGAATATTGCACCTTTATTGAGTGTCTATTTTTGAATAATTCCAACAATGATGAGATTCGTTCGATTAAATCGAGCGATATTTGTTTCAATTTCTTGCAATTATTGAAGATTTTCTCGTATTCTTCAATCTCGTTGACTGGTAACCATTTGGTGATTGTTTGAATAATTCTCGACATATCTATATGGGGTTGTAACAAATCAAATACTGAATTAAGGGTTGTTTCGGTGTTGCTAAGGTAATATGGATTAGCTCCTTTTCAAAACCTCAGTATTTGTATTTAACAATAATTGATGGATTGTTTAACCTTGTACGCGATTTTCTCTTTGATGCGACTTGTGGCCCTGAATTAAATTTCAATAAATTATGAAGTAAACGCAAAAAAAACTGGGATTTCTTTTTATCTATTTGTTGTTTCTCATGAATTATATAGATAGTTGTTTGAATTATTAAGGGTCATTTAGTTTAAATTTTTATTATCAAACTAATTAACATAATTTGGCCCATTTTCTTCTTTATTTACCGAAATTTTTATCTACTGTTAGTGTCCTGTTAAACGATAATGTAAGAATCAATAATCGTCGTATTCACAGCCAGTTTCGATCTCTATCTGTATCGTTAATTTTAGGCTTCTGGCTATAGTCTTGTTTTTAGATCGATAATTGATATCCATGAGAAGTTTAGAGGCTTTCAAATAAAGTATTAATTTTGAAAAATGTGAAGACGATTGTAATTTGTGTTTGAATTTGTGAATTGATACCAAATTCTAGACTTTTCAAAGTTCTTATCGATATAAAATTCGGTAGAAATGTCAATAGAACGTTTTATCGAAACGATAACGATAAGTGCTTATAAACGCCATAACGATCGAGGTCAAGATCAGTATTGTTCTAGAATCGCAGAAAGTCTTCGATTATTTTTTTGGATTAATACAAATATTATTTAATATTTGCCCCACTCTTCAAAAATATCAAACACGTCTATATAAAAGTGGTGATGCTTTTTCTATTTTACATATCAAATATACAATTCTAAACGTATAAACTGATAATTGATCCATTTGAGAGCCATAATGCGATCTTACGTCATTATTTCATTTTTCGCCGTGTGTCTATTATTAGTCACCATGTCGTCGGTTCAAGCGAATGGAAACTTAACCGAAGAGCAGGAATGGCAAAATTTCAAGGTAATTCAATTTATTCATCAATTCTAATCGTTTGTTATTACAATTGCAATAATTATCGGTTAATTTTAGCAAAAATTCAATAGACAGTACGCTTCATCTGAGGAAGAGAACCGCCGCAAGGGCATCTTTTTGGACAATTTAAGAGACATCCGGGCGCATAACGAGCAATATGACAAAGGCTTAGTTACGTACAAAAAGGGGGTGAATCAGTTTGCTGATGAGACCCCGGAGGAATTCCAACAGAAACATACCGGATTACGTGTTAAACATTGATATTTTGTCCATTATCCAATACAGATTATATGTATGACGCTTTAAAATAAATAAAAATATCTGTTGAGTAGTATTTCCGTTGTTTTAATTGTTCTTATCAAGGATGTGTTGTAGAAACATGCAATTCGAGGTTAGTTTATTTATAACTCGACATAAGGCACCAAAGAAGGTGATTTTGGGTTGTTCCAGTGGTAGTATTAGAATTGGCGATATTTTTTATTAATGTTTGGAGTAATTGTTGAATTTTTATGCTTTTTTTTGTAAACTACATTAGCTGGTGACTAATTGTCAATATTGATTTTATTTTGGAAATTTTTTCTCAGTATAAATATTGATTACAAAACGATAAATTCTAAATATTTGTTAATTATCAAATTGTTCAACAGGAAAAAAAACCTATTCAAATTTGGAAATCTGGCGATATTTTTCTATATTTAATCAGTGACATCCAATAGATAAATATTTAGATAAATATTTAGATAAACATTTAGATAAATGTTTACATATTTAACAAACAAAGGCAGATTTTCAATAACACGACACAAGGGCAATTTGAAGATTTTGCGGCCAATTATTAAATTTTGTAAAGGTTCTTCAATTACCAGCTCATGCTTTGCAGAAACAGGTTTAGTTGGGTTTGCGACGAGGGGTAAACCGCAACCCAAAATTTTCTATACCAATTCCCTTTTTCTCAAAAATTTCCCGCAATTGCTAACTTTAATGCCTAAAAATACCCCTAGTTCCTCTATAATATTTACATTGCCTACAAAATACCTCGGATTTCTTGAAAATACCGCAAATTGCTCTTAATGTTTACTGATACATTATATCAAAAAAATTGATAATCTATAGTAAAACTACATGAGGTGTTTACCCAAGGCTAGAAATATTGTTATAATTCTTAGTTTTTATAAATTTATTGAAAATAGAAAAATACATTTAAAATAAAAAACAAATTCTTGATTAATATTAATAAAAAATCAGTACATTCATCCAGCTGAATTGCCAGATATTGGAATAATAACAAAACAAAAATAGAACACAATAGAACGAAATGAAACAGAATACAACAAATCTTAAATTAAATGACTAGTTTTTTTCCATCATAATACAGTACGTATATAATATGTCCTACGTAAAGTATATTCCAATTTTTTTCTGCTGGTTGAATTTTAATTAAACTTTAACAATTGCTTCACATGCTGTTTTTTTGCACGTGTTCTGCGGTAGGCGTATCAATCATCTCAATATTCTTACCCAATGTTTTCATAATCCATTTGTTCAGCAAATTTGTAGCGGTTTCGTCTCAAATCACTAGGCGCTTGTAATGTGAACAAAATATTTGTCTTAGATACGTCCGCTTTGTCTTCTACTTGAGGAAATACAAAATAATAACCGATTTTTTCTATAAATTTCCTTCTTGGAAACTTTTGGATAATATTTTCAAAAATACTCTGCATTTTCCCAAAAAAATTCACATTTCTTTTGTTACTTCTGAAAGATACCACGACAAAGTCATCGACGGATAAAACACTGTTTGGATTCGAAATTGGAATACATGTTTTTGACTCCGGAGTCGAGTAACTACCATCACAACTTGAATTTTCAAAAGATTCGGTTTCGTCACTGTCATCGTAATATATTGTATCTGACCCTTCAAAAGATTCTCCAGAAACCAGTGACTCTTCAGAAATGGAACGTTTACGTTTTTTAGATACCTTATTTAATTGTCTACGTTGCTTTTGACAAATCTCTTGGCGTTTAATACTTGGTTTATTATTTTGTTTGACACCAGAACTTGCTGAATTGAAAAATCTTCTCAATCTATCTGTGCCAACTCTCCCTTCATTCTCATCAAGGAGCCAACAATATGAAGATTTTTTTATAATTGCTGATTTGTTATTCATATTAATTTTTACAAATGGAGAATTTTCGCAAATATCTGACACTTTCAGAATAGTCCTTTAACATAAGAGCGTCAGAGTCTTTTGAACTTGATTCTTCTGTGTTTCGTTGAGAAAATTATTTACATATTTGTCACGTTTATCACCACAATCGGTCACAGACAAGTTATAGTCGATATAATACCTCCCAAAATACCCTTTATTACCTTCTAATACCTCACAATTCCTTTTAAATACCCTGCAATTCCCCTAAAATACCTAAATATACCTCATTTTTTTCACAATTGCCACATAATACCCGCAATTCCTTTAGCATGGACACCAAAATTCCTTTGCGGTTTCCCCCTCGGTTTGCGATACAAATTGAAGCCGCATAGTACCAAATTTAGCACCTTTAGGACCGTTAGGCACTCTAGCAATTCCAGACAGTGTTACTTTAGAGGGGCGACCCTCGATGAAATGGGTCAGATTACTAATTTTTGGGACAATCTGGGCTTCAAACCGTTTCTTTCGTTTCAGTTCAATCATAAAAAATATCAATTCAATTCCGGTTTCTTGCAGGAATTATGGCTTTACCGGTTTTCACTTCAGCTAAAGCTAATTGGTATTATTAAATCGGTTTTAGCCTGTCGGCAAAAAGATTGGGTTTAGTTCATTGTTCGGATAAAAGTATCGGTTTCAAAGTGTAAAATCAGGAGCGTCACTAGCACTTAGCCCGTGCCCGAGACATTAGAGGGGCGGCAAAATCGTGACAATTATTTTTTAGAATCATTTAGTAAAAGGTTGAAAATTTAATAAAGAAATTTGCCTCATAATTGATGCGAACTGAGTTAATTTACTAATTTTTGATCGTTTTTGAGATAATTTGGACTTGCAAAGTTTGTATAGCTCTATGAATTGTTATTTGAAGACTCCTAATTTGTTTTTAAGGTGAAAATCTACCCCCAAAACCAATTAATTACCATGATCCAACAACCCCTCCTCTTGTTGTGTTCTCGAAATATAGTTATGCAACCATTATTTTTTGAAACTCTACTTGTATACCAAATTTTATTAGTCTCTTTGTAAACTGTTTTGAAATTTTGTATTAGAATCAAATGAAATAATGAAAACTCTTCGTGCTAATTTTCTTCAAATTTTGATTAAGAGTGCTGCAATACTCTTAAAAATTGAGCAAAATTCCACATTAATATTTCGAAATTTTGGACTAAGTAATTTTTGGAAATAGTCTAGCAAAATAGGGAATAATAATAAAAGAAAAAGATATTAATTGTTGTTATATTGTTTAAGATGTTGTTGAGCAGTGATTATTTCTAAAATAAAAACAATAGTTGCCAATAACAAGCCACAAAACCAAATGATAAGAAAACCCAAAATATCCTCAATATCAATCACAACAATAGTTTCATGTGTTCTGAAGGCGTATGTCTTTATCGAAAATGTCGATAATAAAAAATAATGCTCCATAAGACCTTTTTCATCAATATTTCTTATCTGATAATCGATCAAATCACTTAAATGATAACGTCGCCGATAAATATATGTTACAGTGCCTGCAGCTGTCTAGAAAAACGTATCACAATAATTATAGTCATTATTAAATATTATTGTTGTTATTCTACTTACAACTTGTACAATTTCTGCTTGATGAAAATTTTTCATGAAATATTTATAAATTGTTAAGATATTGAATGCAAAACTCTGTTGTTCGCTAAAATACTTGTCCATTAATTTTTCTATAGTCATTGTTGAGTTTGTTGTAATTTCAACTAGTTTTCCTTTTCGTGATAATTTTTTATTGTTTTCATCGCACGCTCTTAATGCCAGGGTGAAATTGCTACGAAATATCACATGATATGGATACAACTCGTAATTCTTTGTGTTCATCAAAATATAGAAAATTAATTAGACAATTAGTGAATGAATTTTCAATAATTTTACATACACAATTGAGGTTTCAAGAGTTTGTCTACATTTTGATAAGTACACAATAACAACTTAAGTATATTTACCCAACATATGAAATTATAGGTATATCAGAATCAACTAGTTGTTGTATTGTTGTAATTTTCGGTTCTAATATTACTTTAGTGAAAACACTACATACATGACTCAAATATATCGTTGATATTTCCATAATAAAAATCAATAACAGAATGAAATAGAGGCGTAAACACCATTGTTTAGGCAATGTATTTATCGATAATTGCAAAAATAACTGGTAAATACGAAAGATCGAATAGAATATTGATGTTCTGGTTGATATTGATACTATAAGACTTGATAATAAAATTGTTATTAGTGACAGTATATAAAATTCAGAAGGTAATACATAAAAGCTCTTCCATTTTGGTAAAGGTTTCCGTTGTGGTAATATAAAAGCTCCACTAATACCTGAAATTTAACCGAAAAATTATAAAGCCAATTTTATCAATCAACATGAGACTATAAGATTAGAAATAGAATTATAAAAGCATAAAGTTTTTCCCAGACGAGTGCTGCAAGATTCTCGAGTGCCCGAATAATTTTTCTACGATCGTTCAAAATCGAATTAAAACGGAACCGAATCTTGAGCCTCGTTCGGACTAGGCTGGTAATTTAGTCGAGTAACAAATACATAAGTAACTAAAATAACTAAAATAAAGTGACCAAAAAGCGTTCTCACTGCACTCGAGTACACTACACTAGTGAGTGGCGCATTACTGACAAGTTCGAGCTTGTTTAGTGGATAATTTAGTGATATGTGAACTGTATTCTTCTAGTTTAACATCCATTGTAAGTATAGCAAATTCGGATTGAGTCCCCTAGCAGAAAAGACGGTCCACTCTTTCTTGTTCTCCACAAAAGCATCAATTTTATTGCACTTTGTGTTTGTGCTTAGATTGAAAGAGACTTTAATAATAGTATGATTTTAGGTTGAACTTACTGAACGAAATCAAGATTTCAAATTCAAAAATTATCAAAAAATTACCACAGCTTAGCACCGCTCCAAGCTTCATTCACACCAAATTTAATAGACATTTATAGTATATTTCTTGAAAGAAGGCAGAATACCTTACACCCAGGTAAGAGTTGCCAAGGCTGGCAATTGGGCAAGCCTTGAGCCAATGGTTATTTGCCAAGCCTGGGAGACTGAGCATCGGGCCAAATTTTGGGCCTAGATTTGCCCAATGGCTAGATTCATCGCATCCAAGCCTTGGCAACTAAATATTGGCCCAAGCCTCGTTCCAAGCCTGACCCAATGGTCTGAATCATTTCTGGACTATAGTACAGAACCAGCAATGAAAATTGATATAAACCAAATAATTTAGTTTCTTCTAAAAGATTCACTTATTGTTAGCATTGGTGGAAAATAATTAATTTTGACACAAGTTCAACCTTAATTTCGTATTTACCTGCAAGTATGTAAGTCGAATCGGTAAAACCAGCCAAAGCCGTGTTCATTAAACATGTAGTCGCAATATCCACTTTGAGTTTGTCCATTTTATCTTCAATCATTTCAAGTGTCTCATTTCCCACGAATACTCTCTCTATTTTAATATTGTCCTCTTTCAAATAGTCAATTGTCGCATTCACCGATTCACCAATTTGATTTAATAATTCAATGAACGCACCCCGACTAGTTTTATTGAACGGATTCAAAACAGTGACACCCCTCTGTATCCATGTTACGCGAATTGGACAATTGTTCAATTTCTTCGGGATGTGGCGGTTGAAAATCGTCAGGAAACTTTCGAAATTTGTATCAACGATTTCGTGGATTTGTATGTTTCTATTGCAAGTTTCATACGGGTGCCAAGTTTGAAATTTCTTATTGTTGAGTATTACAACATTATAAACATCCATTTTCTCAAATAAGAAATTAATCATACTAATAATCCTATGATTTGGCATAAATTCTTCAATTATTATAAAATATTTTCCGTGGACATTTAGATTGTTTTGTTTCAACAATTTCGTTATGGTTTTCTTGAGAAATTCATCGTTTTGTTCTAAAATTATATAGAATTTGCATTTAATTTTCAAATTCTGTTCATTATAGATGCTTTGATTCAATTCGTTGTAATTATAGATAAT
The DNA here is from genome assembly GCA_020740385.1 of Mylabris phalerata. Classification (NCBI taxonomy): domain Eukaryota; kingdom Metazoa; phylum Arthropoda; class Insecta; order Coleoptera; family Meloidae; genus Mylabris; species Mylabris phalerata. The sequence continues at coordinate 5,330,671 of JAJEOX010000222.1, forward strand.
GTGCGGTTGTTTATTTTCGAAAACTATTTGGTATTGATCGAATTTTACACTAGAAGTTGCATACGTAATTTGTTCATAATCATCGATATTCAATAATACTTCCTTTATTGCAGAGAAATTCGCTGAATTTTCAATTGAACTTCTCAACTGTAAATTTATCGACAATTTGACTAAACTTAAGATTATCACCAAAAAAGTGAACATTACTGTCATTTCAATATCGAAACTTCCTTTCAAATACTGGAATACTCAAATTTCAACAATAATTTGTACTATAATGTTGTAAAAATGTTTAATAACAAGTGATATAATTCGAAAAATACAAGCTAAATTATTTGTAACAATAACAAGATATTTCCCCAATAACATTTGTAGACACGTTATAACAAGTTCATTTCGTTCAATTTACATGCTGTAATTTTTCCCATGGAACGAAGCCTTTGTGAAACGAGTGTACGTCCAATCATGCGAGTTTCACATTCGAGTAGATATCCTATATTTTCTACGATTGGACAGAAACTGAAAAATTACTTGCGAAATCTGACAATTTAATTATCCAAGTTGAAATAGGTCGAACAGCGATTCTTTGCGGATCGTTAACGTTCGGGTTCCAATTCTAGCGCGCAAAAGTGCACTTTTCCGCACGCTAGAGGAGCAATCAAAAACGAGCTGCCTCCTTGTTGTTGCTATAGCGATCGAGTTTTTCTCCTGCGAAATTTGACAGTTTTTATACAATCGTAGAAAAAATTATTCAAAAGTCTTAAGTTATTGACAATTATGATTCCAACTAGAAGTTATATTAAAAAGTGCGCATTTACATATACAACAATTGGTTCAAAATACTTCAATTTAAATTTGCTAGTCTACAAAATTGTGAGCTTTGCTACTGTTTTGATTCAATGATGCGAATAGTCACAATTGCTTTGTCCGATGATTTCGAACTCAAAGATACTGCGAGTCCAACTACAAGTATTTAATTAAAAGTATTACATTTCGTATCCTTAACCTCTATTTTAATAATTAATTGATTGATTTTGTCGTAACTTTCCAGTGAGTCCAACTCAAATAAAACACGTGTAGATACTTACTCTAATTAACTTTTGTTATAAGTTTAGAAAAGTCGTTTTTTTTACTAGAAATTTCAATTTTCGACTTGTATTTGTTGCTATAATGTTGAAAATGTGCGAAGGATTTGCGAATAATTGATACCGATCGGATAAATATTCTACCAATTATTGAATTTCGATTTTAGTTGTTGAATAATTGTAATCGTTCCCAATATTGTTATTTTTCAATCGATCTCAACAGCTTACTGTTAATTTTCTTGGAAACTAACAAAAGCTGAAAGTACAGCATACACACTTCTAATCAGCTAAGGAAAGACGGATTAACTTGAATAATTTCGAAAATTTTAAATATTTACAGTTAATACTAATGAATAATTCAATGTACACTTTTCGGAGAACTTGACTGAAATAATTCGCTGAGCACAAGTGTACATCAGCAGATAAAATTTACGATTTTCGCAATTCATGTCATACCAATCGATTTGTTGTAACGCATTACCAACTTCTTCAGTCTAAAATTATAAATTATTATTTTATACAATCTTTAAATAAATTCCGAATACTTGCAATGGTTTCAATCGATTGTCCTGCAAGTACAAACGCTAAAACTGCAATACCAATTAATGAAGATCCTACTGCTATTAGAAGAAGTTCGAAGTAATTATTAGAGCCCTTAAATTTTAATTTGTTAACATTTTAAATTGTTATCATTTGAAAAATTCTTACCTGAAATAACCGAAAACTAAAACTTACAGTTGATAATAAGCCACAAAATGAAAAATAAAGAATCAAATTGGAGATTTCTTTAATTTTCTTGTGTGCACATCTAAAATATTTCGAACTGAATTTGAAATTATCAAAAAATTGTAATTGATTTACGTTAAAATTTCTTGGTGTCTTTTGATTAAGAACACAAGGCGTTGCTTAATTTCACGTTGATGATACAAATTATTGATGGGGTATACCGATTTTACAAAATTCTTCTTTGAACATTTCATTATTTCATTTATATGATCATTAAGTAAAATTACTTGATATTTAATGTGTTGTGAATAATAAACTACTTGATAACAGTGGGCTAGAGAAAATAAAATTACTGCTAGACAAGTGGATATTTTATAGAATTTCGTTAAAATTTTTGAATAATTCGGCAGAAAATCAACAACGAATTTGACGGTTAGATACAAGTCATAATCAACTGGATTCAGGTAAATTAAAAAGGCAAAAATAAACATATAAAATGTGAACAAAACCGTAAACCGTTCAATAAATTCCATTTCTTTCCTAATCTTTATCTCTGCTTCCTTTGAAGCACTATCGATGGACCACACAAACAATTCGTCAAATAGATTTTCAACCAATTTCGGTTTGATTAGCAATGTTAAAATCGCCGTAAGGACCTGCGAAATTAAAATTCCAAATTCTAATCTCAAACAAAACTTACTTACATAGAGCCAAGTAAAGAATAAAGGTCCATACTGTATAAATTCTTCTGCATTGAAATTGCGTAACAATATATATGCTTGCAATATTTGACTAGAACCGTGTATCATTAACAATAAAATTATTAGAAATTTAACGAAACGATATTGGTAAATCCCCGATGATATAAATTTAGTTATTTTTAAACCGTCAACTAACATTTCTTTCTTTCGCGTAAATTTCATCTTTACCTTCTAATTCTTACGTTGTCAACTTCAACACTGAATAGATAAGACAATATTTCGTATCCTTCACCTTTATTTTAATAATTGATTAATTAATTGATTATTTGGTAACTTTCCAGTGAGTTTAACTCAAACAGGACACGTATACGAATTTATTTTTGTTACAAGTTTAGGAAAGTCATTTTATTTATTACTCTTACCAGAAACTTAGATTTTTGACTTTTATTTAACCGATCGGCTTGAAATTTGCGATATTTTGGGATAGATTGTTTATTTAATGCAGAAAAACAATATAATGTGTGGAAATATTAAAATTTCTTGCATTTTTCTCTCAAATTATTTGTTATTAAAACTGCAGACAGTGTAGCAAAAATAACTCTTAAAACCTAAAGAAAATCAAATTAATTCAAGACTTATTGTTAGTAATTAATGGCAATGCAAAATTAATTGAACACTTTTCAGAGAATTTAATTGAAACTTTTCTTTGGTATAGAAATCAATACAAGTAAATATAGTTAACGATTCTTACAATTCAACACAACAGTATTGAATCCATACATTCTACTCCGGGGGTGAATTGTTCCAAAAGCAAACGCGACTGAGACTAGAACTTGAAAAAAAGCATTTTTTTAACGATTTCTCCCTTATTTTTCACTCTAAAATGGAGCACTATAGAGCGATAAAGGGCATTGCAAGTTGCAGGACACAATACTAATTAAATTTCCCCAGAATTTTCCATTAAATTTCCAAGTATGGATTTTTTGAAATGATTACATTATCCTCCCATAAGCTTCAAAAACGTATCATTTTGAGTAGCTCAAGGTAACAAAAGATTTTCCCGTTTTTCAAATTGTCGAAAAACTACCAAGGCAATAAGAAAATCTCTTGGATATTTGAAAGCCTCATATTTATGATATTTATAATTATCATAGTTATGATTCTAGAATATCACTCAAGAGTGTATTATTTAACTATCAATTGACTATTATCAATGATTTTTGCGGGGTGAATCTCAAATTGTCGGGGGTGAAAGGGGTATTTCCCTCCCGGTCACCCCTTTAGATTCAACACTGGTACACAATCATTCAATTTGTCTGCTGAAATGAAATTTGTATTTCATTGATCAATAACAGAATCTAAATAATATAAAATATGCTACTATAATACAGGTAATAAGACATCTTCATTACTAATAAATATGTATAATATAATTACAAAATATAACTACTGCCAATTTTATTTATTACTAATAATTTATTACTATAATAAATCCACTCATGTAGTAGAAAGTTTTGAATTTGTTGCCAACTCTATAGTTCAAGGACTAATAACATTTATATAGAGACGTATGGTAAAATTTATATTCTTACATTGGTATCACTGACGAACCAAACGACATTCGTTTGTTTCTAGATCAACAATATAACCTCAAATTTTATGTTTTTAAACATGTTGCTTTCTTATTTTTAATGGATTTTGTTTTAAACAACTTTCTTTACTTTCTTTTGTTGATTTTTATTACGTCTTATTGGAATTTTTTGTGTAATATACCATTCGATTGTTTATTTAAATTTCCCGCTTTTAATCAATAGACGTAAATGTCAAATTCAACACTTTCCACTGCCTCCCTAGGTTTACTATACTAAATTCAGGTTGCTATTATAAAATTTTAAATTGACATTTTAGAAGGTTATCCAACGTAATGTTTTAAAAGTTACTAAGTTTAGAATAGAAATGTGTGAGAGAGACCGCAATATCCTCGGTTGGTATCATTGAATACCTTCAATGATAATTGGTTAACCTCCTAAAATGTCAATTCAAAATATTATAATAGCAACCTGAATTTAGTGTATAATAAATTATTAGTTTTATTCAATGTTTTTATTAACCTCAACGAAATTCTAACGATTTTTACCGTTTCGATTCGACGACACTGCTTTCCAGTGACGTCACGTCATTACTCGACAGGCAACATAACCTAGAAATTGAGGAACGCATTTCTATTATTTTCTGTGTTAATTTATAAATAAATGGAATAGAATTGTAAAATTATGGAAACTATACAAAGGTCCTTTGAAGAAATTCTAATAGAACCGAAAAAGTTCCTAGAGTAAGTTCCAAAAATCGAAAAACTAAATTTAAAGTCAATACACGAATGTTTCAGATTCGATAAGGAATTCGTTGAACAAACCAAAAATGTACTGAAACAAATGTACGATTTCACGAAAAGTGAAGAAATTAAAACGGTTAAATCACAAGCTCTACCCGAATTGATTATTAAGAAATTCGATTTGGAACAAATATGGCAACAAATCGAATTACAAAATAACTCATTGTTTCCGAGAACTATGAGGAATATAAATAAGCTCCTATCGAGCAATAAAGATTTGATTTTTAAAAATTTGGAAAGTCTTGTACCGTTAGATGAAAATAAAAACGATGAAAACGCCTCTGATATTGAGGACGTTGAAAATGAAGAAAGTGAACCAAATATTGAGCAAAACGATAATGATGATGAAATTGAATCAGATGATTTAATACTCGATGAAAATGATGATAATGATGGTAAAAACGAGAAGAAAATCAAATCGTCTATTGTTGATGATCAGTTTTTCAAATTGAGCGAAATGGAGGAATTTCTAAAATCTGAAGAAAAGAAAATGAATGAACCTGACTCTGGAAATGATTCAAATGATGATGATGATGATGATGATGACGATAATGATATAGATTTATTTGAAGATGCATCTAATGATGACGATGATGACAACGATCCGGCAAAAATTGCAAAATTTAAAGATTTCTTCGTTGCAAAAGAACAAGAAAGTAAAAAACTCAAACGTAATAGATTCCTTGAGAATCTAGAAGATGAAGAAACTGACAATAACGATAAAGAAGATAATTCGATTGAACCGAAATCGTCGTTTGAATTGAGACAAGAACGATTAAATAGAAAAATTGCTGAAATGGAAGAACAGGCAATTCAGGAGAAGCCCTGGCAGTTGAAAGGTGAAATAACAGCAGACGATCGGCCACAGAATTCTTTACTTGAAGAAGTAGTCGAGTTTGATATGACAACACGACCTGGTATTTAATTAATTAATTAATTTTATTCCCAAAATTTCTAATATCAATTTTACAGCTCCAGTGATAACCGAAAAAAACTACCCTACAACTAGATGATGTCATAAAACAACGAATTAAAGATAAAGTCTTTGATAGTGTCGAACGCAAAATGAAACCAGTAGAGACACCGATAGAATATAAAAAGAAATTAGTGTTAGATCAAGAGAAGAGTAAAGAATCATTGGCTCAAATCTACGAGAAAGAATATTTAGAACAGAAGGCAGCTTTGGAGAATCAAGAAAAACCGGAAGAAATACCCGAATTACATAAAGAAATTGAAATATCAATGAAAGATTTATTCCATAAATTGGATTCATTATCGAATTTCCATTTTACACCAAAACCAGTTATGCCCGAACTGAAAATCATCAATAATTTACCGGCTATAACAATGGAAGAAGTCGCGCCAGTATCAATGAGTGATGCTAAATTATTAGCACCCGAAGAGATTAAAAGGAAACCAAAAGGCGATATAATTGGAGCAGATGAACGTACGAAAACTGATAAGAAACGTGAACGTCGCAAGAAGAAATTAAAACAAAAATATCACGCCGAACAAAAACAGAAACAATTCGAGAATAATTCGAAGAAATTGAAAACAAAGAGGAATATCAAAGAATTATTGAAACACAAGAATGTTAATAAAATGGATGAAGGAGATGTGGTCAAATCATCGAAATCGTTCTTTACACAGTTGGAAGATGAGGTTAAAACGCAAATTAAAACGAAAACTGCAATCAAAAGGAAACGTGGAAGTGATAGAGCTGTAAACGCTAAAAAGTTGAAATTTTAACAATTAAAATCGTCCAAATTTTCTTTATAAATTGTAGCTATTTCCACCTTCAACATTCACTTTATTGAGAAATCGCTTCTAATTAGCTACAAAGTTCTACCTTTTCAAAAATTAGACACAATTAAGTATCAAATATAGGCAACCAATAATAGAAATAATTTTACAATTGTTTAATGTGTTGCCTATCAAATTGACAATTGTATATAGACTAAAATTAGTGCCATCTACTTTCTTTAAACTAAATGACATTTCTGGCTTCATCGAATTTGTAGGTTATGTTGATTTTGAAACTTTTTAACTAAAGTAGCCCGCACGTGTTTCAAAACTTTTAAAAATAATGACAGAAGATGAGGACGATACAATTTATGAAGTTCGTACTAGTGAAGATGGAAATTGTCCAGTCTTAGGTACAAAAATTCCTTTAATTTCCACGATTCTAATCGTTGTTTTTCGTTATAGCATCATTCCAAAACAGTAAACTACAGATTGGCGGTGAACAAAAATTGAAAACAAAATTCTATAAAAACGGCAAAAATCAAACAGTAATCACCGCAAAAACTAGGGATATGCTGTATACGGGTGTGGTGAAACAATCGGATAAACTCTACAGGAAATTCCTGTTGATTCGCAGTAAATCTAGCGGAAAAGTAGTTGCTAGAAAATTGTAATTATAATCGACTAATTGCGTTAATTGTAGGTGCGTTTAGTTGAATTGGAATCGACGGTATTATCGCCGTATTTCGATAATGTAGAAATCGGTGAGGATGTTGTCGAATCGCCTGAGGCAAGAGAAGCAATAAAGACGTTGAGCAAACAATTCGGCTCGAAGAGAACGAAACGGATCACAGAACAACGCGAACGTATGACCATGAACGTTGAAAATATTAAAGAACAATTAGAGAACACCGTAGCAAGTAAGTTTCCACTACAATAAAAACGATATTAATCCATTTCATTGTACAAAGATATGGAGTTCGATGAGGCTGAATTGATGCAAGCGAATCAAATCGATGAGAATGACAGTAATTATCGTCCGTCAATAAACCGTGAAGCTACCCGGAAAGAAGATGTTTACAATCTTATCGATTTAGTACCGTTTAATGTTCTAAATTCACTACAAGAACAAGCTGAACAAACGCTAAATTCGGATTTAGATCCGAATGTTTTATGTCCGGTCATCTATCAGGAGATTTTAAAATTGAAGAATACAACGAAAAATTTAGAAAAATCTAAACTGTTATTGTTGGTGAATTATTTGATTAGTTTCGTTGTAAAACCGGCTAGATTATTGACGAATAAACGCGTACAAATCTGTAAAATTCCATACGTTAATCACTATATTTTAGATAACTTTACAATCGTCTCGAATACAGGAAGGTATTTATCTTGGTTCTTTTTTTAAATATTTATTATAACCGGAAATATTATAGAACACGTCCGTTATCAATGCGCGATAAAGCGATTTGTTATATATTAGTCCTGTTGATGATTGGGGCCAATTACGAGATCGATATTGAATGTTTATCGAAAGATATTAAAGTTGGTTTGAAGAAATTACAGGAGATTTGTCGAGTTTTAGCCTTCTCGCCGTACTCGTCGAAACATAAAAGTATATTCGTTTTGAAACTTCCATTACCACCACCAGTTGCCGCCGCGGCAAGGAACAAAAGGAAACGTTGATCACTTATTTTTTTAACAATAAAAGGATTTTAATTCATTCGTATTTTTGTTCAATCGTATTCTATAATTGTAGATCCGTTACCATGACAATATTGCAGATCGTCGTGTTCTCTAACTTGATGATTTGTTACCATAACTACAGTTTCTTTGTTTTTATTTCACTATGTTTAATTGAAAGAATCCAATCTAATCTAGTTAGGGTAATCATCCATATTCTTTAACTTTTCTAACGATTCGTTACCATGACAATAGAGGCTGTTTTATTCTCGTCTTCTATAACTGGTGATTCTTTAACTGTCGTTTGGTAAATTTGTAGCGAGATAGATGCTCTGTTCAAAGACGGTTGTCATAGTTACGAATTGTCGAAAAGTTAGAGAATACAACTGTATAGTTGACCAACTTTCGAGATTCGTTTCTACAATTGAGCAGCATTGTCATGGTAACGAATCGTCCAAGTTAGTTAATACAAATAATGGGTCAACTCAAGAATACAGTTGGCATGGTAGCGGATTTACGAAAAGTTACAGAATACGGTTTGTTTAATAAATTAATTTATTGAGTAAGATTACAGGTAACATAGAATTCAACTTTGGTACAGTCGTGTGAATAATTCTACCATACATATAATGAAATTGAGGGAAATTCTAAAAAATAGCAATATTAAATGGCACTGTTTGTTGTATATTGTGCAAGATTTGAATAAATAAATTCGAAAAAACAAAATCAATGCAATGGTGGATCATCATCTTCAACATCTTGTCCAATCATAAATTCATCATAATTATTATTCCTTTGTTGGAATTTACGTCGCAACCAATTCAATAATTGATATTTACGACTAATATAAATACCGTATATCACAAATAATATTAAAAATAATGGAATTAGAATACCGGCAACAATTGAGCCACTATTGTGACTATCAACAAGGCTCGAACTATTCGGTTGATCATCCCCATCTTTATCGCTATTCTTATCAGAATGTTTAATCTTATCAGTTTTAATACATGTGCTATTATAGAACGTATAGCCAGGTTTACATTGGCATGTTCGTGTTAAATCATCACAATATTGTGTTGCCGGGCATTGGATTTGTTCCGTTGTACTAACATCGCACGATTTACCTGTAAATTCAACACGAATTAATCCAATTAACATTGGAATATTGATTGATTTTACCTGATACGAAATGAAGGAATTGAAATAAACACAAAACTAACACGGCTAACCTTAACATCGCTCCTTTCAATACAACATATCATTTAAATAATAACAATATATTTAATGGATCAAACAATATATATAATAAACATTATGATAACTTATCAGAGGCTAAGGTTTTCGTTGATAATAACGGAAAAATTATTCCAATTAATCAAACTCGATTTGTATCCAAAGCTATACAGGAACAACAACAAACGCTCGAATATTTAATAATTTTAAAACAAAGGCTATGTTAGATAGACGTTGTATTATCACTGGGGTCACTACAATTACAATTAAATAACCGAGATCATTATCAGGAATCACAATTTAAACCAAACTACTTATCCAATTTATTTTTATAAAAATTAATTCAAACCAGTCATTGTATTGTGTATGTGTGTGTGTCAATTATAACCAAACAAATTGACATTACATGATGTGTCAAAAGTCACAAAGTTCAAATTTATTTGTTTTTTTTTTTAACCCAAATATACGAATTAGTAAAATTTAAACCTATCGATAATCAATTTTATTGGACTTTGGATAATTTTTAATTATTTAACAAACAAATATTTACTATTGTTAGTATACAAATATTTACTGATAAATAAATTGTGACTTTAAACACAATAATGTAATTTTAACCACAGTGACTGTGGCTCAAGTTACAGTAAACCTGCGTTCGTAAATTTATTAATTATCAAATAGACCATCAAATACAGCAAAATTAATATCGATTATTATTTACAATTATTATCATTAATTGGCGTCAATCTCTTGTTTTTGGGTATTTTTTTATATCACAAATCTATAAATTGTTCTCCTCCAATTTTATGAACGCAGTTGATCACGTGACTCGATAATAATAATAGTGACAACAACAACAACATGGCTCAAACAGATAGGTTACGTATCGATATTTTCAAAAATAATCAATTATTAAATAGAATAACTGAAAATGTTGATTTAAAAGCGAATAATTGGCAACAATACTCAAATTCTTTGAGAAAATTGCAGAAAAATGTAAATATCTACCTTACTGAATTGGTAAACGAGGAAAATTCGACCGGTATTAACAACATTGAAGTATAGAATTTGTAGATTAAATCAATTTAACGAAATTTCTAGGCTCAAAACCGGCCGTAGATGATAACAGCGGTAATGACGATTTTGGTGAAGACAGCGGCGATGAAGATACCGACGATAATAATAAAAGGAAGTCGGAGATCAATTCTGTTGGAAATTCGAAAAAAATTAAAGCCTAATTGAATGATTCGTGTGTAAAATTGTGAATAAATCGTATTTTTTTGTCAATTGAATTTTGTTGGAATTGAATCAGCGCCATCTATCCGCCATTTGTAGGAGTAAGATAATTCTGGTCCAATCCAACAATCGCCATTTTCTTCGAGTGGACAACATTGGTTCATTTCCATTGGATTCAATTTTGATTGGAAACATGTAAGTAGTGATTGGTTATTTTCGAAAAGCGGTCTTACAACAACTTTAAATTAGTTGAAATTAATTATTGTTTTAGTGGATATAATTACGGTGTTTTACTGGATAATTATCATGTCTGTATATTATTTAAATACGTAAGTTGTTAACCTTTTCTCGGCTATTTGCCTATTTGATTTTCTATATGGATTGCGCGATTTTTGTTGTTATTCGATTTTCTAGAAATGAGTCCGGTGATGATAAATCGGACACACAATGTGTTGAGGATCAATGCCAAACTCAGAGTGAGGCTCAAAGTGTTTTAAACCAGTTCTGGCCGAAAGCTTTAGAAGAAATTAAAGCTATAAGAAATGTGAGTTGATGGTTTAATAATCGTTTAAATATTTAAATATATTGAAACTTGTAGATGGATTTAAAACAACAAGTCTTACCATTAGCGAGAATAAAGAAAATCATGAAATTAGATGAGGATGTTAAGATGATATCAGCCGAGGCTCCGTTACTATTTGCAAAAGCCGCCGAAATTTTCATACAAGAACTAACGTTACGTGCCTGGATCCATACTGAAGATAATAAAAGACGTACGTTACAACGGAATGATATCGCTATGGCTATATCGAAGTATGATCAATTCGATTTTTTGATCGATATAGTACCGCGAGACGATATGAAACCGACAAAACCAAGAGACGAGACAAATCGACAAACCAACAACGATCAAGTCTATTATTTCCAATTAGCCCAACAACACCATGCTAATCTACAACAGAATACAACACAAGGTGCAACTAGTGCACCATCACCGAATAGTACAATAGCCCAAGCTCAGGGTACAGCAATACAAATCGTACAACCACAACAAGTACAAGCGGTACAAGTCAATACGATCGATCAAAATGCAACAAATTCCCCGACGAACACATCGGCAACACAAACGCCAGTTTTAATACAAACTGGACAGACGATAGCCCAGGCGCAACCGAGCAATGTACAGATTGTCCAACAGATTGTCACGCCAAGTGGGGAAATCCAACAAATTCCGGTAAGTTCCAACTATCGGAGGGACAAAAATCGACAAATTTGATTTTGTACTGTTTGATTAAGAATTTGAAACCCAGTTTAGGTCAAATATGGAAGTCTAAATTCCTGAAAAACTCAACACCAAGTCCCAAAAATCTACCATTCCATAAAAAGTACCTCAACTATTCAACTCTGAGTAGTTTTTATGGCAATTGCGATTATTCGGGGAATATTTAAAGATTCTTAGGACGATTTCTGAGCAAAACTTGGGCCTCGTAGCTCATTTGAAAGTCGATCAAAAAGTCAGATAAACACATCAAATGACTCCCAAATGAGTTTTCAAATCGCTCGTCAAATAAAGCGAGTTGCCATATAAACTGCATACTTTTTAATGAATACATAGCTGTAAATCAAATTTCGGAAACTTCTTACTTTTGATAAGTCATCCTCTTGGTTCATCCTGTTTACGAGTTGATTTTCTAATTATAATCGTATTCTATTACAGATAAATTTGACTCCTCAACAGTTACAAATGATCAAAATGCAGCTACAAGGCAACACATCGCAACCGGTGATAATCCAAACAGCCCCGATTGCAACAACCCAACCGCATCTAATCCAAGTAGCGCAACCGAATTCGGCGCCACAACAAGTGTTCCTGGCCCAAACTAATGGAACGAATGAGAGTGAATGAATGTTTTGTTGTTGAATTGACTGATTAACTGGAAAACAAACAGGTTTTCATTTCTTGTTAATTTTTTATTTGTAACTACAATGATTTTAATCTTAAAAACAATATCTGTACAGTATCGAAACTTTTTTATCATTTAATAATCTGTATAATAAAATATAATTTAGTAAAATTTTGATCCCTCTAAAATCTTAGGCAATACAATTCCCTCATTGTTTTTAGTAGGTTTTTAACAGGTTTACCCTGTCTGTCTGTCTGTCTGTCTGTCTGTCTGTCTGTCTGTCTGTCTGTCTGTCTGTCTGTCTGTCTGTCTGTCTGTCTGTCTGTCTGTCTGTCTGTCTGTCTGTCTGTCTGTCTGTCTGTCTGTCTGTCTGTCTGTCTGTCTGTCTGTCTGTCTGTCTGTCTGTCTGTCTGTCTGTCTGTCTGTCTGTCTGTCTGTCTGTCTGTCCTGTCTGTCTGTCTGTCTGTCTGTCTGTCTGTCTGTCTGTCTGTCTGTCTGTCTGTCTGTCTGTCTGTCTGTCTGTCTGTCTGTCTGTCTGTCTGTCTGTCTGTCTGTCTGTCTGTCTGTCTGTCTGTCTGTCTGTCTGTCTGTCTGTCTGTCTGTCTGTCTGTCTGTCTGTCTGTCTGTCTGTCTGTCTGTCTGTCTGTCTGTCTGTCTGTCTGTCTGTCTGTCTGTCTGTCTGTCTGTCTGTCTGTCTGTCTGTCTGTCTGTCTGTCTGTCTGTCTGTCTGTCTGTCTGTCTGTCTGTCTGTCTGTCTGTCTGTCTGTCTGTCTGTCTGTCTGTCTGTCTGTCTGTCTGTCTGTCTGTCTGTCTGTCTGTCTGTCTGTCTGTCTGTCTGTCTGTCTGTCTGTCTGTCTGTCTGTCTGTCTGTCTGTCTGTCTGTCTGTCTGTCTGTCTGTCTGTCTGTCTGTCTGTCTGTCTGTCTGTCTGTCTGTCTGTCTGTCTGTCTGTCTGTCTGTCTGTCTGTCTGTCTGTCTGTCTGTCTGTCTGTCTGTCTGTCTGTCTGTCTGTCTGTCTGTCTGTCTGTCTGTCTGTCTGTCTGTCTGTCTGTCTGTCTGTCTGTCTGTCTGTCTGTCTGTCTGTCTGTCTGTCTGTCTGTCTGTCTGTCTGTCTGTCTGTCTGTCTGTCTGTCTGTCTGTCTGTCTGTCTGTCTGTCTGTCTGTCTGTCTGTCTGTCTGTCTGTCTGTCTGTCTGTCTGTCTGTCTGTCTGTCTGTCTGTCTGTCTGTCTGTCTGTCTGTCTGTCTGTCTGTCTGTCTGTCTGTCTGTCTGTCTGTCTGTCTGTCTGTCTGTCTGTCTGTCTGTCTGTCTGTCTGTCTGTCTGTCTGTCTGTCTGTCTGTCTGTCTGTCTGTCTGTCTGTCTGTCTGTCTGTCTGTCTGTCTGTCTGTCTGTCTGTCTGTCTGTCTGTCTGTCTGTCTGTCTGTCTGTCCTGTCTGTCTGTCTGTCTGTCTGTCTGTCTGTCTGTCTGTCTGTCTGTCTGTCTGTCTGTCTGTCTGTCTGTCTGTCTGTCTGTCTGTCTGTCTGTCTGTCTGTCTGTCTGTCTGTCTGTCTGTCTGTCTGTCTGTCTGTCTGTCTGTCTGTCTGTCTGTCTGTCTGTCTGTCTGTCTGTCTGTCTGTCTGTCTGT